>JAZHRO010000024.1:57720000-62720000 GCA_037157565.1 Thalassia testudinum
CCTTCCAAATCTCGTCCAAGAGTTTATGTGAACTCTTGGAAAATCCTAAAACTCTTCCATGATTTTTGAGCTTTCAAAGCTTGGTTTCCAAGCTTTGAAATTCGCTCTTTGGCCTATAAAAGACCTCCTTGGCATTCCCCTCTTCTTTAGAAAGTTTTTAAGTCGAAAATCCTCTTCCTCTACCTCCCGCTCACTCCGAGCTTGCTCCGGCGAACTCCTATCCCCAGCTCCTTGATCGGCCACCACATACCATGGGCGGCCGGTTCTTCTTCCTCGTCGTCTTTCTCCTCTCAACATACCCGTGCGACGCGTCCTAACCCCATCTTCATTGCCGTCTACCTCATCGGAGTTTCCATCTCCTCCGACGTCGGCCATACCACAACCGGCGCCATCTCCATTCCTCTTCGTCTGTTAGCTAATTTCATTGACTCCCTAGGGTCTACACATCATCACTGTGCCACTACACTCCAACTCGACCAACACTTCGCCCTCCACGACTTCATCTTCCTCCTCTCTGGCCACTCCTCCGGCGAAGCTCTCAGCTCACTCCACTGCTCCAAACGCTTCACCGACAAGCCTACAACCTTTGCCTCATACACACAAGCAAAACCCCTCAAGAAATTGAGGGGATTACTCACCCAAGTCCACCGAACAGACCCAACTTCGCCTTCAATGTCCATGTTTGCCAGCCACCTACGACCAATTTCGTAGCACGCCACCACCACCACATTCGCTGCATTCTCGTGAAGCTCCTGAGCACTTTTGATGTGGCCTTTAGGTCGTTTTCATTGTTTCAAGTGTTCGCACCTTCGCTGCCATTGACAGAAGCTTTGAGCAAAGCTTGAAGCTTGCTCCAGCACACGCTCGCTCTAGGTACTGACTCCAACATCTGTGGAAACGAACCAGGAGCATGAAGACATCAACAATTGGGGCATTGACGGTCTGCGTTGAATGAATTAGCCGGAACAAGCTACCTGTTGCTGCTCCAATTAAGGAGGTCTTCACCTACAAGCGCTCGTGAGAAGAGCTGTGGGATCAGTCCCACATTGTAGTGGGCAAAGCGCTAAGATAGAAAAAATTGTATTTGTGTTTTGGGCTTACTGCCTCAGAACACGAGGGTGAGGTCCTCCTTACCCACACTCATGACCCGACCCGACCTACTCCCTCACAGCTCGGCTGCAACCCACGCTCGTAGCCCTGGTCCCGGGTACACGCTTGACCCGAATACCCAATCCGATTGCCTGGTTTCAGTGAAAGAGAAGAGGAGGAAGAGAGAAAGAAAGAGAGAGTGCGAGGTTGAGGGGGTTTTTGCTTCAGAGAGATCCTAACACTTAGCGAAATTCACGAAGTATTCCCCTTGTGCGTGAAGAGAAAAAACCAAAGAAGAAAAGCCAAGGCAGAGAAAGAAGAGAAGAGAAGAAGAAAAAGAAGAGCCAAGGCAGAAGAAAGAGGAACATTGTCCCTTTGGCACTGTAGTAGGAGACGGTTAAGCCGTCTGATTGGAAATTCAGCTGTCTGACGCAATTACATTATTTGATTACATGGCTTCGGTTGATTGAAACTATTGCATTATTTGATATTATTGTAACTAGGGTAAATTGGTGATTCAAATCACCATTTTACCATAATTTTTTTGCACTATTAGCATTTGCTCTTAAATATATATATATCATCTGTGCTTGGAACTTTCATCATATATTGATATCTTGTGATAGACTTGAAATCTTGAGATTTATTTGCTACTTGCTCCCAGTGAACGACCTTAGATTTTCTTCAAGTATAAATTTTATCTGTTTTTGCGCTATTACAACCCAACTACTTCTTAAACACCGTTTCAACGTGACAAACACTGCCTTTTCACTTGATTGCTGTTTTGCAAGGTGGAGCTGCATCTATTGAGGGTCGTCACAAGTTGGATGTTGGCCGGTAAGTGGCGGACCACGTCGTAGAAGACGACGGCAGCGACGAAGGTCCGACGTACCTACAATTCATGAATACGGCCTCGCGGCCTAGTCAAATTGGCTTAGGAGCTTCGCCAAATGACGGCGAGTGTAGTGGTGGTGATTTTGAGGAGTTTGGTGCATGGAGGTGGCTTGTCGAGGTCGGAGCAGATGAGCAGAGGGTGTGGTGCTCGGTGGAGAGATTGGGTGGTGGTGAGGTGAAATTAGTTGACGGCTTTTGAAGGTGGAGGTGAACCGAAGCTTTTGGAGGTGGTAGCGAGTGGATTGGTGGTTTGTGCCATCGGCGCGAGATCGTCGAAGCTCATGCTGGTGACGAGGAAGACAGAAGGGATGAGGGTGATACGGTGGTCAAAAGTAGAATCTACGGAGGTGGGCGTGATTTGCAAAAGGAGACAAAGGGTTTAAGGGAGTTTAAGAGGTGAGACGGAGAAGGAGACATCTGGCATTGGTCAATCGGAGTCGAAGAAGATGATGGAGTATGGAGAGGCATCGACGAGGAAGGAGAGGGTGGAGACGGCCGGACTTTGGTAGGTCTCGGTCGCGAAGAAGAGAGGAGGATGGTGAGCCGATCAATTTGACAGTTGGCTAGCTTGATGAAGGAGGTGGAGAGGCTCACCGGAGCTGTAGAAATAGTGGCCAGAGAAGGTGAAGACAAAGGAAATTTGATCGCTTTTTGGCTGAGGAAGACACTGGGATCTTGGGTCCCATTTATAGAGTTTAAATACGAGCTCTAAATCAAGGAATAGGCCAGATTGAGCCGCGATTTCAGAGAAAGAATCCCCCAAATTCCTCGAGCTCGCCTAAGTTCTAAGGATCGACTTAGGGTTCTTGAGGCAGTTCAATTGATCGAAAAACTCCTCAAGATCAATCCCTCCAATTTTGGAGGGATTTCGATTTGAATTGAGAGAGATCTTCTCTCTCGAATCTCGGCTGCAGGTGCTTTCACACCTTCAATGGTAGCAAGGACCCATTTGCAAGAACGAAGACAAATTTAGGGACCTAAATGCTAGAAAATTGAAACGTAGGGGCTTGAGTGTAGAAATAGAGTTTCTAAGGGCTATAATGCAAACTAGGTCAAGATGGACTCTAATTATGCTCAAATTTTGGTGTTAGCCTAATTTTGACCCAAAGAATATAATGGTGAAGTTGGATGTGAGTTTTTACCATGTTTGTATGGATAAATTGCAAAGAAGCCCAAATAATGGTAAATTCCCGTCTAAAACTCTGTTCTAGGATAAAATGGGTTCAGATGGTCAAACCAAAGGTACCAAAACTCTTAGAATATTTTTATATGAATTTTAGGAGGTTTAGGTTAATTTTATCTTGACCATAACCTCTTTAATTTAGGTAGGGTTGAAAATTAGGGTTTTTTTACTATTTTCACCCTCAAAATGCGTGAAACCTTGATTCAGTCAATGTGTTCCCACTTTTTAGCCTTTTATGCTCAATTGACCATTAATTACCCCTGAATAACCATGTGGTTAATCTACATTTGTGATGTGCTGTAAAACTGCAGAATTAATCATATTTCCTTGTTTTCTTCGTAAATCAGAACATTGTGGAGTTATGACCCTCAGATGATTAAGTAGGAGCATTTACCATTTAAGCTTGACTAATTATGGCTATTTAGGGCCTATGATGGTGTTACCATTACCTAGGCCCAAAAATAGAAATTATGCGGATTTCTTTTAAAAGTAAAAATCCTTGACAGCAACCTAAACCTTAACCCACCCCACTACTCAAGCCATCAAATCCCCATCCCCCACATCGACCATCGCACCGCACCCCTTCCTCACTTTCCCTGTCAATGTAAATCCCCACCCGCAATCTCTCCTTGTCCCCTTCCCTCTCAACCTCTCACTCTCCACCTCCACCATCCGCACCCGCACAACCGCTTTCCCTCTGGTCACCACCTTCCTCTCCTGCACTCTCGACAACCAACACCACCATTAGCCCGTCCTTTATGTCGTCATCTCCCCCATCGATTCTGCTGAGCTCATGTCAGGCGCCTCTCCTATAGAAACTCATGAGCTTGCCCTTGAGCTCCGTCGACTCTTAGCCTCTCCCCCAACCCCGATAGCTCTCCTACTTGTTAACAATTAATGTATCGTATTGTAACTTATAGTAGTGTTGTGGCCATGCTCTATAAATTATATAGTATCAATTCTATATAAAGGGCATAATAGACTGCTGTTAGGTTGTTGTAGCAATGATGAGGTATGGCTCATCATAGCTTGTTACGACCCGATCCCGGCTCCCTACAGAACCTGAGATCGGCTCACTTTGACTAAATCACAAGACCCAGTCATCCAACGAGAAATAATCAAATGCATAAATAATTCCACAACCACACATGCAATGTAACTAAGCATAAATAGATAACAGACGACAATGAAAATAGAACAGAATATATCAAAGATATTACAAGCCAAAAGCAGAATAGAAATGTTCACTGACATAGCCATCACACAAAACAAAGAGAAACATAACGGAAACATGTATCACATGCTAAAAGTACTCACTACTAACAAAAGCCTCTGCAACGGAAAAATGAAAGAACAACTACGGCTGGGCTCGGCTGGGCCCAGCACCCTCTGCAGCTGGTGGCACTGACTGTTCAACTCCCTAACCTGAACATGGTTATTTAAGTCTGTGGTCAGCTAATGCTGAGTAGAGTGGTGGTTAAGTCATTTACATGCAATTAAACATAAAGAAAACAAGCAGCTAACTAACCTTTTAATTTACAATTATGTATTCTTATTTGTTTCTGTTTAAACATCTATGTGTTTCTGATTCGATTTCTAGTAAGGGTCCTTGATATTTCTCGAATCCACTTGTTCCCTAAGGGAAAGATCTTGATGCAGTTTTCCCGCGATGTAGGATATACACGTGGCACTCTCCTGGCTGGGAGAGCACCCCGTGGTAGTCCTACACCCAGTCTATCACCCCGAGGTCATGGCCGCGACGTAGCGGTGACTACGGCACGCGCGATAAGTGCATGTGTAGCTACCTCGCACTGGCACGCAGTCAATCATTTCCGCTAATGGGTACGCCTAAATGTACAACATAGAATGGAACAGGGGTCACACCCCTCAACAGTCTGCGTACCCTTGTCCGGCTATCCTGGTTTGCCCAATGGCCCAATCCTAACCTCGAGTCCCAACCCAAGGGGTAGCTAGCTCCCCCTACAATAAAGTGACAGTAGCTCTCCTCAGTATCGTGTACACGAGGGCCAACTCACTTTCCATACCCAAGTCCAGACAACCAATCAGCCCGTAGGCAACATGTTCCATCATACATCCGATATTTGTTTCAGTATACTTGAGTTCCTTTCCTACCCGTAGGGTTCATGCATCATACTCATCTCATTTCATATATGGCATGTATCACTTTTCAAATTCTTATTCTTAATCATATTACAGACAGCTCGTGATTTAATTAATTAAGCAATCACCACATCACTTAACTATTAAGTTGCTAGCAATAAAGACTTTAACATGCATTTCAGAGTATAACAGCATTGTTCAAGTAATGTACATTCATCCTTCTTAGCCTTAGGATTCACTTCATATCCTAGGGTTCAATCAGATCATTCTAATATAGCATGCACTTTAATTATTTAAATCAGAATATTAGAGAAAACCACTCTACCAAGATATTTGAGTGGAATGGGGGCTTGTACGGTAGATCTCGACATCTCCGCGTGTCTCGTATACACTATGGGCTGGAGACCTATGCCATTGACCAATCATGTCAAACGAGTTCAAAATAGCATAGGTGCGACACTAACACATAGAGAATTCTGAATGGAAACCATCTATACTTCGTTTGCGTAAAATCGACTCCATTTGGGCCTTGAATGTGCCAAAAGCACGCATTCTGACTAAAATCAGACGTCTGGGGCAAGTCCCAGACATCTTAAAAGATTGCAGAAGCTCATGTTGCTTTCCTGCATCTTTTTCAGGTGTCTAAACCCCTTCGCAGTAGTCTAACGGAGCTTCCAGATGTTTGACATCGCTCCCAGTCGTCTGGAAGAGAGGTCAGATGTCTGACATGGTCTCCAGACGTCCTAAAGTGCCTCGAAGGGTGTGCCATGCTTCTTTTTAACACCTTGTACCTGAGCATGCATGCGCAGCTTAAAATGTGACACATGATATGTAACGTACACGCATGTAGGCTTGTGCATGGTACGTACCTCAGAACCCTATGTGCTGTCAAACATCTGGTGTTAGCTTCGGATGTCCTACGGCTCCTTCAAATATTTGGAGAGTGTTACAGGCTTCTGATACTATGGAAAAATGACTTGCGAGGCTCCTCCTCATGAACTCCAACTGCTGCAACCGCAGCAACTCCACCCTCCTCGAGCAGGTCTTCCTCCTGTGCAGCTTCTTCTCCCTTTTGTGCTCCTTCGGCTCCTCCGGCTATACTTCCTTCCCTCGCTCGAGCTCCTCTGAGCTCCTCTCTTCTCCTTCTCCTTGCACCTCCTTCCCTCGCCCTCACTCTCTCTCTCCCTCTCCTCTGTGCTCCTCCCCTCTCCTTCTCCCCCACTCGCGGCTGCAAGGGGACGGGGGAGAAGATGGTCGCTGGCGGCAAGGTGGTGGAGGAGTGAAGGCAGAGGTGGTGTGGGGAGAGTGGAGGGGTGAGGGGGTGTTATAAAGGAGAGGGTTAGGGTTTAGGTGGGTGTGTGCGTGCATTGATGGTGGGAGAGAAGGGTAATAATTATGAGGTTTCCCCCGTAAGGTTTCCTTTTTCCCCCACATAGCCCACAAACTTAATCCTAGGGGGTTTAAAATTACGTTTACACCCCTGAGATTCTGGAAAATTCTCGAACAACCCTTAGGAAGGGTCATTTCATAGCTAAAGTTCCAAAGTTAAGCTACAAACTAAGTTAAAACATTATCAATTAACACAAGAAAAGGGCTAAATGTGGGATTTATAGAAATTGACCTAAAACACCAAAATTATGCTAAAAATGCAATATTAGGTCATACTTAAGAGATTTCATATCTAAGTGCATAAATGAATGTATTAAATGTCAATTAAACACAAAATGAGCTCAATTTTACCAATCAATTGTGGAAATAATTTCTAAAATGTTCAAAATAGTTGCCACAAAAACTTCACTGAGATTTAACTTCATTTGGACCCAGAAATGCAGGCATTACGTTTAGGCCCTCATTCATTCTCAAGCTCTTCACATTCTCTTAAGGCAAAAAGTCGCAGGGACTATTCTGAAAGTCATAGGGATCTATTTGCATTAACTTCTAGCCACTTCGGGGTCTCTTTGAAATTCTTCTACTGGTTCACACTTTGGACTTACCTTGCAATTTCACCATCAGACTAGATATTGCATAGCTCCTCTCCCATTCCTTACGAAGAACACGATGAACATGAGCTGTCCATTCCTCCTTGAGTTGATCCAATAGCTGATCCACCACCTACTACCCAAAAATGGTAACCAGAGCTTTGCACCACCACCTAGACATGATTTAGCGGCTGCCATTCATCGCAAACTTGCGCGCACCCTCTAGAACCCATCCTGACCCTTCACCCTCAACGACCATCACCTATTGATTCCAATCACTCTTCTCCCCTGAGACTGTATAAGCACTTTCCTAGTGCCTTGCGTGAACTGAATAGTGCCCTACCACTTGTTTGAATCGATCCTTTCCTCTCCTTCCAACTCTTCTTCCTCTTCGTCCATGGCTTGTGACAGAAGCCAATTCTCTCTCTCCAACATTCTTCCTTGCCGCTAGGATTCACGTAACATCTGAGTGTAACCCAGAGCTCTTCTCCTACAGGCTTTCTATCGCTGAAAGCTTCTTCCTCGTTCATCGTTGTAGCCACCATCTACAGGTTTCCCTAAAGTCCCTTTCATCCAACTAGTTAGATTTAATTGCTTTCTTAAATTAGATTAGTTTAGTTAGAGTAGAATAAAATTAATGTTTTCATTGCATTAGATTAGCGTAGCATAGTGTAATTGTAGATCTCTGTTAGTTTTCCACCTGCCCTCTCTGATCAAAATTGATCAGAGAGGATGAATTCACATCTTCACAACGATCCATGAATCTGCAACATCATCTCACGATCGCCTTCTCTTTATTTCCTCACTATTTTAATCATCAATCACCCCATCCACTATAGCCTCCGTGAGAATTGAAGCTCCTTAGCTATTAGGCCCCTTGGTGCATTCAAGGCCATTAAGGGTTTGTCCATTCCTTCCATTGGATCAAAAGGACCCTCTCCTAAGACGAATTGGATTCAATTTGATCGATAGAAGTTGATTTGATTTTATGGCTGATTTAAGAACTTTTGGAGCAATTATATTTCAATCGATTTTAATTGATCAAATTGAGTTAATATATGTTTGATTGGATTGCTTGTGATGAGTTTGAGTCATATTGATTGGATTTTCATCATTTATCGAGCTTACGCCCAATTTTTATATCTGATATTGTTTTATGGCTTTTACTGAGAGAGCGAGGACCTATGAAAATCCAAGCACGATTTTGAGGTCCTTGTGATGATCTATTTGAGTTTAAAGGATCACTTGGGATTCCTAAACACTAATCCATAGTGTGTAGGATACTTAACTGATCAAATCATCTTGGCGGATCCACATCAATAAGCCACTTGAGTAATAGCTTGATCTTATTGCAAATGGTTTTAATTTGCTACTTGAGGTTTAAATAATGGTTGAGATATCCTAAGGAGGGTTTGGAACTGGTTTGTAGAAGAATTAAATGCCTAACTTCTGCTCTCCTATTCACGCTGTCTATGGCGGAATAGGGAAGATCAAATTAGGGTTTATCGAGTTCATTGGGCTTCACTTGAATTTTTATTGGGTTATGGACAATTCAAAGGTCATTTGCAACGTTGAGATTCGATTAAAAATTGATTGAACTCAAATCTGAGATGTTGAGTTTCATTGCCCAGGTTTGAGCTATTTTCATATTTTAAGCATTCAATGAATACTCCAATGGGCAAATCTAGATTTGAAGATGTTTTTCGATGATTTTGGAACAAATTTCGATGTTTATACAACATATTAGAATGATTTCACCACTGTTTTTGAGCTATAACTAAAATCTGAGCTAAGAGGTATTTGGATACTAGCAGCTGCTGCTTTGTGTGAGTGGATTCGATTGAGTTTTAATCATGATTTGAGAATGGATTCTGGATTAGTTGAAATATGAATGAGTTTTATAGAATAAAAGTTGTATAGATTCATTGCCCAGATTCTCAAGCAAGTTTTGAAGTGTTTAAATCATATTTGGTTGATTGACATTAGTGTTTGACATTGAAAGCAACATCACTAATAGTAATATTCTACTTGGATTTTTTCATGAAGCCCATGATTAATTCATGTCGTTGTTGAAGCTAAGATGAAAATTTGAGATGGATTAATGTTAGAAAAACACTTACAAGCATTCATGTACTATTGTTGGTTCTAATTTGAATTAGAATAGCATATAAATTCTTTTTAAAAATCTTTGTCAGCAGCCATTAGAACTGACATCTATCTAAATTGTGATTTGATGTAAATTCAATGTTTATATTATGATTTGAGTTTGATTCTGATTACACTTGATATCAGGAAGTTTTTATTGTTTGAATCTTTAATTCCAACATTTTTGCTCCATTTTATAGGCATGATTTTAATTCTCTACCAATTATTTGCCATTTTCCAACATTTCCATAACAAAAAGGGTGAAAAACACAGGAAGAGTGAAAATAAAGAAATAAAAACTATAGTGAGTGAGAGTTGTATATTTAGAACTTGTGTGTGTGTTTAGTTTTAGATAACTAAGTTTCTAGTTAAGAGAAAATGTCAGTAGAAGTTTAGGATTCTACTTGGTTTAGAAATAAAACCTTAACGTAAAAAAACTAAAAAAGTGTTGAGTTTCCTCTTCCTTGGCTTTCATCCTTTTTCTTTCCTTTCCGAAAACAAAAAACAAAATAGAAAATCTGAAAATATGTTCCCAAAAATTCATAAAACTCAATTTTATATAGTATAAATACGTGTGTATCTTCATAAGTTAAGAATATATACTAAGTTATATGTATATAAATTATGTATATATTACATATATATATTATGTATATGTAAATAAGTTATAATAAGTATTTATATTAAGCTATATTGTTTAGTATTGTGAGTGTGTGTATATATATATATATATATTATGTAAGATAAATTATAATGTATGTATATAACTTATATATGAATAGTTATGTACTATATGTGTACAGTACTAAGTTAAGTATTTATATATCTTTATAGTTTATTTAACCATCTCGAATTCCTTCTCAACCATCTTCCATAGTGAGAGGTCTCCGGTGGCTGATTTGAGGTAAATCGTAATCTTCCTCTTCCAATGCGTGTAGCCATTTCCATCAAAATAAGAAGGTTGGTAGGTCGACAATTCCTCAGTCCTCGAGTTGCTCGATTTTGCCACTGTCGTTGGAGCAAGGAAGTTACTCCAAAGTACACCAATCTAAGCTCTAATAGAAGGGGGTGATTAGTGCTAAAGGCAATAAAAATAATGCTAGTTGAAATTAATGCAGAAATAAAGGATAATCAAGCATTCCACAAATATATCAACTACAACACAAGTATATAGTGGAAACCCAATCCTGGGTAAAAACCACTACCTAGATCTTTCAATCTAGGATTTTGCCCCGATTCAAACTCGGAAAACTAACTAGTACTTATAGGATACCAAACTCTTTTACAAACCCTCTTGATATTCCAATCAAGAAAAAACCCCTCTTACTTAAGAGGAGAGTAACCTACAATCCAGGCCCTCAGATTACAAGTAGATGAAGGAATGAAACTGAATTAAAACATAATTTAACTCCTATGGATAGCCCTAAAAAGATATGCAATCAATTGTATGAAATAACTATCTAGGAGACTAAATAGAGCTCCCTTAGCGATTGTGAGAAGATGATGGTGATGGGAGTTGAAGTGATGAAGCTTTAAGCAAGTGGGAGTTGGAGAATCAAAAGTTCAATCACTTCCAAGAACACAAAATGTAATTTTTTGCTGAATGTGAACTTGAATGTGCTTTAGAATGTGTTTTGGGTGTTCTTTTAACCACCGTAGAGTGGGAAATAATAATATGTATATAGAAGAGTGTTTGGACTAATTTAGGTGTGCATAAGACCTCTTTTCAACGGCTAAAAAGTTTCCCAATTTGATATACCAATAGCTATATGATTTGGTCAAAAAAGTGCTTTATCTAAAGTTAGGTAAATGTTATGTAACGTTAGGTGAACTATCTAATGTTAGGTGCTCAGTTAGATACAAAGTTCACTAGCCCCTATCTGCACTCAAATTGGCCCAAAAGGGCTTATCTAACTTTAGGTAAAAGTTATGTAACGTCAAGTGAACTATCTAACATTAGGTGCTCAGTTAGGTACAAAGTTCGCTATCTCATGGAGCTTCTAAATGGTACCAAATTATTATCTAACGTTAGGTATCATATACCTAACATTAGATGGCCTGTAAAAGGCTTTCTAACTATCAAAACTAATATCTTGGGTTTTCACTAAGTGTTAGAGTCATGTAATAGCACCTATAGACTTAGTTAGACATATTTTGACCTATTTAGGCAATATGTGATGTTCTTGTGAGAATAGTATATGAACCCCGTATGTTTATGCTAATATGAAATCTCATTGGGGTTCTCCTTACATTCTAAAGAATATAAGATTACAACTCGATTCCTATAATAAAAGGAGATCTAAACTTGAAGAGCATGATCTCCTCCTTCTTGGCTTCGGATTTCGTTAAGAGAGCTTCAACTTGAAAATCAAACTTGCATTATTTATGCATAAGATCTAATTTTAATCTCAATTACTTGATATGCTTGTTATCATCAAAACCATCATTAAAGGTTAATGTGGTGCCTAATTGCTTAACTACCTACATAATTGATTTCCTGTTTGTAAGTATTATTGATTCTAATTCATTCATTTGTAAATATCGTTGATATTTATGGAATAAAAGATGGATTTTGCACATTAGAGAATGATGTATATCAATAACTACCTCCTAGTGAATGACCTGGAATGACCTAGATTGCATGTTATACTATTGATACGATTGTGACATTAATAAACCCTAAATTAACAAGTGATCCAAATGGTACATCAAGCGATAGCAGATCATTTCATCCATATTTGTTTCCCTATCAAGTGTTCCAAGATGGTATCAAAGCTTGATCAAAGCTTTTGATCTTTCTCGTGCGATTAGATCTGTTGTCGTTTGCTTATAGTGATCTGCAACTCGTTGGTGGCACGACAGCTCAGATCTATTTTGGATCTAATCACTTCGACGCTTGTTCTTGATTCATCAGGACTTTCCTGATCTATCTGATTTTAAGACCGATCTATCATTTCTTACGGTTGTTGTTCATCAAGTTCTTTTGTTTTCAATTTTTTTGATAGTCCATCGCTTCTTCAAGTATTATTAGTAGTTTTGATGGTTCTTTGAAATCTGTGGAATCCCCCCATTCTACTATTCATCATAGTATGCCCTATAAGTTAATTGCAAGCAACTATGCTCTCTAGAAGGCCCAATTTGTTCCCATTTTAAATGCTTATGATCTACTTGGTTACGTTGATAGCACCATTGTTTCACCACCAAAGTTCATTACTAATTCTACCTCAAATGTGCCTGTTATTAATAAGGATTATATGTTGTGGTATAAAAAAGACCAACATATCCTAAGTTGGCTTATCTCCTATATTTTTGAGGATATTTCTTCTCAAGTTGTTGATCTCATGTTTGCCCATTCTGTCTGCAGTTTCTTAGATTCGTATTTTGCAACACAAACTAAGGGTAAGGTCTTTCAATACAAATATGAACTAAGTTCTTTGAAGAAAGGGGATCTGACTATTTCTGTTTTTGTTACCAAAGCAAAATCTCTGGTTGTTCATCTTGTTGTCTCTAGGAAGCCTCTTGATTATGAGTATTTACATCATGGTATTCTTGATGGGTTGGGGCCTGATTTTGATTTAGTGGTTAGTCTTTTGATTAGTAAAGCTGATTCTTTTACCTATGAGAAGGCCGTAGATATGCTACTTTCCCTTGAGCAAAGAATTTTAAGACACCACCAGCCAGAGTTAGATGTGTTAGCTGATGTGGCTATTGCTTCCTCACCTAGAGGGGTCATAAAGGTAATAAAAATAGGGGAGGCTATAATGGAGGAAGATTTTCTCAAAAACTATCTATGGGTAGATTCTATTGTAGGAATTCAAATGGTTTTTATGGCAAAAATTCTAATCCTCTTTTTCAGGTGGTAGAGTATCTTTTTATAGGCCCTTTGTTGCAATAGTACAATGTCAAATTTATGGTCATTTCAATCATTTAGCCCTAACCTGCTACCAATGTTTCAATCATAAGAGACAATTTGCTCTCACAAATATCCTAAGAGTTCCAAAAGTCCAGAAAAACCTTTTATCTGTTCGTAAGTTTGCTAATGATAACAATTGCTTCTTCGAAATGCATTTTGTTTCTTTTGTTGTAAAGGACGAGCTCAACAAAACTCCCCTATTCAAAGGACAAGTTAGTGGTGATCTATACAAGGTTTGGCTTCCTTATGGTTTTTCTACGAAGTTTATCACCCCCCTATGTGCATGCATGAAAATAAAGGGGAGGGGAAGGAAGGTGGCGGTTGTGTCGAGGGTAGTGTGATGGTGTTGTGTGTGTGTGTGTCCATGCATCGACATTTATATGCATGCTTCACATGTGTGCATGTGTGATGTGTGTGTAAGCGTGTCCATTGCGGTGGTGTGGCCGTAAGAGAAAGGGAGAGGAAGAGATGGATAGTGAGAATGGAGGTGTGGTAGTGCCGTGTGTGTGAATGTGAGGAAAGGAGGAGAGTGGTGTGATGGTGTCGATGGTGGTGGGGTGTGTGACTGTGTGTCCTGCTGCGTGTGTGAACATGGGAAAGGGAAGAAGGGAGAAAGAGGGGTTGGGGTGAGAAGAAGATAATGTTGTCGGGGGGGTGTTGTACTGTGTGTGTGTTGTTGTGTGTGTACGTGAGATAGAGAAGAGGAAGGAGGTAAAGATGGTAGTGGGGTGTGTGTGTGTGTGTTTTTGAGATGGAGGGAGAGGGATGAAAATGTAAAAGAAGAGGAAGGAAGAAGATGATGGTGGTGGGAGTGGCGATGGGGGTGGTGAAGTTGGTGTGTCTATTGCGTTAAGGTGGGTGTGTATGCATGTGTACGTAAGTAGGGGTGGAGAGGTGTCCCCTATGCTTTACATTGTGTGTGTGTCTACATGCATACAGATACATACATATATGTGAGAGGATAAGGAGTGTGCAGCTCACTTTCACCCAGGTTGCATGTAATATAGGTATATTCCTATACACAATCAATGTTTCAAAATGAAAAGTTAAGGATTGGAATCAGTTAACAAAAATATAAGGTGCATAAATTTCATTAAAATCAAATGACTTTAACATCTCCATCAAATAGGGCTAAATTTCATGATACTTAAGGTGTCGAAATTGGCTTCCCTTCGATGTAGAGGGCAAGAGCATCTTAAAATTTTATGTAGAATATGTTCATATAGAGTGATATAAATTTTTAAATTTTTAATCTAAAATATTACTCATATTAGAAGATATAGGAGAAGCTTCACCTAAGTAATATCACGCTCCCTTCTCTCTCTCTCTCTCTATATATATATATATATATATTGGGAGGTATATGAGAAACTACAATGAGAAAGTATAGACATGTCTGCTTGTATATAGATGGGTGTTTGGGATACACGGGTGTACAATGTGGGTACGCGTCCTTACGTGTCTATAATAGAGTGTGAGGGAGTATGTGAGGGTGACGTGCATTTTACTGAGGTTACGTATTGAAGTTGTGTGACATGTGTGGGTGCCGGTGATGTGGTTGTAGGTGCTTCGATATCCTAACTCGGAGTACGCACAAGGCTTCGTCGGTCGCAACCTGCTGATTATATATTAATTCAAATCACCTCTTTTAGAATAACGTTAAGAGTCGAAGCTTGACATGTCCCTTTTTGAATCCCCAAGAGCGTAGATCGAGGTTGGCTATGTGACTATTAGGTAAAGTGTCCTCCCAGTAATTTACGAATTTATACCATATGCTTTTCCCATCTCTCTTTCTGGTTTGAGAGTCGCATCTTACTTCACCTTAACCCTCAGTTAAGAACCCCAAATTTGAAAATAATGAACTGTGAACTACTTTTGATTATTTGTAAGTAAATTAATATTATGAAATTAAATAGTTGTTCGACATAAATCCTTACAAATAGAGGAGTAATCATAGAACATCCTAGCGATTTCGTGGTCATGAGTTGTTTTACTGAATTAATGTGAATAATGGAAAATGGAATGCCTTGCCTGACGCAAGAGTTATAAAACTGTATCCTGTGAATATTTCGGAAAACTAGTTATTTAGAAAAATGGTTTAAATGATTTGAAGTTGGATAACCTCCATTAATGAAGCTTCTATCTACAAATCAAGTCATCTTCAAATGACAATTAAAGATAATTTTTTTCATTCTCAAAAGTTGTAAAGACGAGAAAATTCATCCCTTAAATATTTAATGACATATCATAAATGTACTTTTTTGTGTCTTTTCAAAAATAAATGTATTTTTATATTTAATCTATTGTGATCAATTTTCTGCCATTGAGTTGTGGAGACAAAAAATCCGTCTTCAAATGTTTTAGTGACCCTCATTTGCGAGATAGAGTTTTGGAGATGGATTTTCCGTCACCTACCCTAAAATCCATCTCCAAAGCTTGTAAATCCATCCCCGTAGGTCGTCACTGGAATCTTATTTTGTTGTAGTGTATATTTGTTGCTAGAAAATCAGTTATGAAATGGATGATGTGCTTAAGTAACCACATACCTAAACTAATTAAATTGAGGAGTTGCATGCCTGCCTCGACTCCTCGATTGAGACGAGCAACACCTCAATGTATCATTGGAGCTTATGCTTTGGGTTGAATAATGAATTAAATGATAGAATTAATGGTGGATTAGTGAATGAGCGGGGTAGGGGTATGTTGACCCTATGGTAACGGTACTTCTTCGACCCTAAGGTATAGTCTTCCCCTCTGTCGATAGTTGCATGTTGGGCCACGATTTGGACGAGATCCAACGTGGTCCCTAGTTGGCCACCAGGTATACCACATTGAATCTACCCTAAGTCTTAACGAATCGAATTTATAGAGCACTATATATATATATATGCTTGTTTGTAACTTAAACCCTTGAGGGTATAGAATGAGGACTAAAGCATATGAATAAATAGGAAAAATGCGTTTATCTCTCACACTCTTCCATTTCGACACCCATCTTTTCTTGTAATATGCTTTTATAACGCTTTCCTGAGCTCTTTTACTACCTTTGTCCTACCTTTGGCTTCTAATTGGGATCTTAGTTGGTTCACAAAGCAGAGTCTTGGCTGCACTCTCCTTAATCTACTACGCATGATACGTCTTAGTTAGTGTTGAACGAGAATCTACGCTAACGTGTTTGGTTTTGGAAAACCCGTCGTTGTAGTTCGAAAGCGAAGGATTCGTGTTCAACAAATAAAATTTATACCGAAATAAGAATTCCGGGTCGAACTCAGGGAGGCGAACGTTTGATTTAAAAACTCCGCGTTTCTTTTTATTTTGTCACAAAGAAATTCAATTTAAACTATCTAAGTATCTACAACAAATAAAAGAGAGAGAGGGAGTAAGAGAGAGAGAAGGAATACTATACATGGAAATCAAAATGAGATGTAGAATAGACAAGGAATTTATCATAAAAGAGTTCTTTCATTACAACTAGAAAACATAAAACAATTACCCTAGAAAGCATTAAAAGAATGGAGGGAGAAATGTCCTCCTCGACGATCGCTCGGAGGACGAATAGACTACTCTAGAAAGCAGTAAATCTATACTAGAAAGCAGTAAAAAGAATAGGGAGAGAGAAATCCTCCTCGACGGTCGCTTGGAGGACGAGCCGGACGGGACGACGCCTGGACGAAGGAGAACGAAGCGGGACGAAGGAGGACGAAGCAGAAGAACGGGAACGAAGCAGCACGCCGTCGTCGTCGCGGGATCCACTTCCGAAGGGGGACGAAAATTTGGACTTTATCTCGCGAGAAGCATCCCGGGTGTGGGACAAGCTTCTCTTGAGCTTTGGAGAGGTAGAGAGGAGAAGGAAGGGATGAAAATTTCGTATGGAGGGGGTCTCCTTTTATAGTTGCAAGGAGTGGGGGCAAAATGGACATTACATCTTCAAAATAATAAATAAGGGGTCTTTAGTGACGGATAAAACCGTCGCTAAAGCCCCGCCGTCGCCGTCGCCGCCGCGCCCACGCGCGCCTGCTCGGCTGGCCTGCGCGCGTAACGCATACGCACGTCCGCGTCGTCTCAGCCGTCCGATCGCGAGATCGGACGGCTTAGATCGCGTCCACGCCCGCTGCGTAGCGCGCCCGCCCGCGTGCGATCGAGCGTCCACCAGAGCGTCCAATTGCGCGTCGGCGCTATCGGGCGCGCGCGGCCGTTGGATCTTCATCCGATGCTCGTGCGCGCCCGCTCGCCCGCGCCTTCCACCCGCTCACCGCGGCTCGAACCCGCGACCTCCGCTTCGCCCGCAGCTGCGTCGCCGCTGCGCTACGCGGGCGAAATGGTCGCGCGGACGTTTTTAAACGCGAGCGACCGCAGCCGTTGGATCGAGATCCAACGGCGGAGAGGAGACGGTGCGCGGTCTTCACAGGACTCCTGCGGCCGATTGGGCGGCTGGGATGGCGCCACGTGGCGCCATCTTGGCCGTCCATCTTCTGGAAGTTGTAGATGGTGCCACGGATGTCGGATTGACTCGATTTTTGTGTCGTTCGGCTGCGATCGTCGATCCGAATTCATCCGTGTGGTCGGATTTTCCATCTGAAGTGCGGATTTACACCATCCTGGCCCTTGATCTTCTAGGGTTCCCCGGTCTCTATCTGATGCTACGGATGCCTGATTAGGGCGATCTTGGAGTCGTTGAACTCCAATCGTCGCCCTGATCATATCCATACGGTTGGATCTTTGATCCGAGGCCCCGATAAAATATTTGCCCTATCCAAGCACATAAAAAGAGACAATTAACCTCCATTTTATTCAAACTACTCTAAATGCAAGATGATGCATGTAATGCAATATTTATATCATGAAATGCAATCCTATGCTTAAGAACATGCATAAATAGACATTTTAAGTAGTGTAAATGTGTTTACATCAGTTAGTTGTAATTGTTTTCTTACTTTTGCATACTTTGTAGTTGGGTGATGTGTTGCTACTTTACATTGCATCATTCCAATTTATGTCATATCTTTATTTTGAGACTTTCCTTACTTCATTCCGTTTCGTTCTCTTAACTATTGAAGTAGATTGATATGGTTTTATTTCACTTCATCATTGCTTGAGCATGTTGGATGTATGCTTATTGTTAGACAACAAATTCACATTTTGGTTTTAGCTTGGAATTTTTGACTCGATCCTCGAGGGTTAGGTCATTACTAGGGGGGTGCCAAGGGGGAGAGTCCAACTTGGTGGTTGCCTCTTAATGGTTCTCAATTCAGGAATCAATTAACCTCCAATTATTAAAACACCTTTCTTTTACATAGAGGGTCCTAATTAGGGTAATAGAGAAATCTTATTTCTCTAAAATTCCAACAACACCCTTCTCCAAAAACATATAATTAATGTTCTCCTCAATTCGCATTGCTAGTTGTTGTATTATTGCAGAAAGATCTTGTAGGCAATATGAAATCTGTCTATGATTAGGATCACCCTGGATCAAAGGCTTAGATCAAATATTGACCTAATTTGATTCTACTAATCATTTCTTAATTCACCAATTGAGATTCGAATTGATAAATTAATTTAAGCATTACTCCATAATTCTCCAATTATGAGTAATTTCTAATTTATCAATTAACCACATTCCTAATCAAAATTACTAGTTGTCCATTATACAACCCCAGTCAAGTGTGATGACTACCGAATTGTTAACGAGATAGCTAACCACTTGAGATATACCGTATCCCCCATTTGTCTTATACACATGGAGACACACATGAGTAGTTCAAGGTTTAGAATCTTATCCCATTGCCGTCCTTCAAGAACTGGTCTATGTACATTACCATTATGCTTTGGATAGAAGCATATTGGATAACTTCTTCAAGTTCATCTAGTTCCTTCATTCCTATTTTGATCTATTTATCGAAACAACCACTGGAGGAATTGGACCTACAAATCTATAATAATAAAGCTTAAACTCTGATGCACGAAAATTTCATAGATAAAGTTTTGAAATCATATCGTCGTAGCTTGTAAAAATCCACGATTAAATAAAATAACCGAATGTGAGTCCAAGTCAAATACGAGGAGGCAAAATATTCTTACAATCTCACTCGATTATTTGTTTTTGATATTTTATCACTTTTGTAATTTTTATGATTTTTTATATAAAGAGAATGGAGGTAAGAAGATGGAGGCAATAACACAGATGTAACAAGGGTGGAGAAAGAAAATGGACTAACACTTTTCAAATGAAAGTTTATTACAATAGTTGCGAAAGTAAAAAAATACAATAGAAAAGAGACAAAAAAGAAAACAAATCTAGAGCAGCTACCTGTTGGTTGCTTGTTGACGTGGCTTGAAGACGATGGTGAGAAGCTAAAGATGAGGATGAGGTGTGGGACGAAGGTGGCAAGGGTAGGTGTGATCTAGGCAATAGCTAGTGAGTGGAGGTGAGAGGTAGGAACCTAGATCTAAGATGAATGGGGGTGGGAGGATAGCTTCTACCACCTTAGGATGGAGGTAAGAGGAAGCTTGAATGGTGGTGAAAGGGAGGATTCCTAAGCTACTAGGGTGCTAGAGAAGCTTGGGGATCTTGCACCTACAAATGAGGGTGAGAGGCAAGTCATAGTAGGGATAAGAAGGTGGTGAGAGGGTTGAAGGAAGGTGAGAGAGAGGGGACTTGGGGAGAGGTGGGAAGGAGCTAAGGTAGGTTTCCTAGTTGTAATAGAGGTGAGTAAGGTGTAGGTGAAGATGCCTTGGTGGTGGAGAGGGTATGGGCCTTTACAAGTGGAGAAGAAGGGCTAAGGGTCAGCAACATGTGCATTGTGCGTGCAGATCACACACAGGGGCACAATTGGGCGCATGCCACGCACGTGGAGGGTGCGTTGGGCTAGAGGCGGGTGCTGGGGCAACTCTTGCAAACATAAAGGTGTGCGGGTGGCGTTGGGGGCACATTTTGGGTGCGCATGGAGCTCACTTGAGCTAAAGCGGGTTGTGTTGTCAAGCTTTTTGTCGAGTTTAGGAAATGCGTTGTAGTACAGTCAACAAATCGCTCTCAAACAGATAAATTTATAAACTTAGAATCTAAATTAAAGTCCAAGGTCGAACACAGGAAACAAATGTGGAATTCACGCACTAATCTCTAATCAGAAATAATGAGCACGATAAATAGAGCAAAAATAGAGATATTCAATGAATAACAATACACTCAAATGATATTTAATAATAAGCAAGAGTATTACAAGAATTCCGTGAGACAAAAAGAATGGAAATGATCCTAAAAAGTGGTGATTTAAATCACCTTTTAGATTCACATTTAAGCATGCATCTCAATTTATTCAAATGACCCAACAGTAGCTCGAATGCTATAGTAATCAGATGTCGGTTTCTTACATCAGACGACTTAAGTGTTCATCTGACACAAGGCTTCTTAAAGCCTTTCTTCTTCTTCAGCTCTTCTTCAGATCCTCTTCTCGTCTTCTTTCCTTCTTAATCTTCTCTTCTTCTTCAGCTTCACAAGCCTTCCCTTTCTTCTCCTTACAGCACAAGGGAACCAATTCCCTCCAATGACTAAGTGTCACACAGGGACATACCTGCAGGAGCAAAACCCCCCCTCTCCTCACAAATCCTACTCTTCTCTCAAGACCCATGTATAGTTGGATTTTGGTATTTGGGTTGAAAGCATGGGACTAGGGTCACCGGCGTTGGTGGTGACCAAGGTGTGCGATAGGCGGGTTAACAGATGTGAAGGGGTATGAGGGACCTAACCCCTCATGTGCTGGGTGATAAAGCCACAACACAAAAACCTTATATGTGCGGTCGTGTGCTTCTTAATCCACAAGGTGGGACTATGTTTGTCCCCTCCTTCACGCAGCAGCAGTAGGGAGAACTTCGTCGAATTGGTGTGTTGCTGACACTGAAGTCCTCAATTGAGAAGCAGGAAAGCTTTGTGATCCTTGTCTGTAGTGATTAGAAGGGATAGCAGAGTGGATGGCAGTCGAAGGCAGGCGGTCGTGGTCAGACGAAGTGGCGGCGACGGTGAAGTACGGCAAGAACCTACGAACACGAATATGGGCTTGAAAGCCCCAGTCAGATGGCTTAAAAGCTTCGCCAAAGCACGGCAAAGGTGGTGGCAGTGGTTTCGTGGTGAGAGAGTGTGAGTGGAGGTCGGCCGAACTTGGAGGAGGCGAGCGGATGTAGGTAAGTTTGGTGGGCGTTCTTGGTGGTGGAAACACGAAATTAGGTGGGGGGTTTTGAAGTATGGAGGTCGGCGATGCTTTTGGGAGTTGTGGCGAGGTGACGAAGGAGCTCGGTCGGAGCGAAGGAAGATGGAGGAGGAGGCCGGTGATCATGGGTCAAAACAAGAGGATAATGAGGGGGAAAGAGAGTAGAGAGAGGGAGAAAGCTAAGGGTCCTAAAATAATGGACGAAAATGGAAAGGACGGTGTCGGCTTTGATTTGTCGGTGTCGGCTTTGATTGGCTGGTGCCGAGGAAGGTGAAAACTCTGGTGGAGGTGCGGCGAGGAAGAGGGAGATCTACGAGCCCCTAAGTTGGTCGTCAAGGAGTGGACGAAGGAGGGGAGGAACGTAGCACTCCCAACTTAGTCGTTGGGAGGCCATAGGACGATGGAGGGAGAAGCTCACCGGAGTGAAGGCAGAGTGAGCCGAAGAGAGGAAAAGAAGACCTGTTGTGGCTCAAAACCTTGATAAAGAGGATGGTTTGTCCTGAGGGGGTCTTTTATAGGGTTTAGAGAGGCATTCCAAGCTTAGAAATCAAGCTTGGAAGCTTTGCGCACAAGATATACCCGAACCTTTGAAAGGTTTGCATGAGGATTCTAGAAGGATTTAGGATCCATGAACGGTCTCATTTGGAAGAGAATTCCTCAAGGAGTCTCCCTTTCAATTTTGGGACTGATTGATTGAGAATAGAGCGAGAAATTCTCACTCGAATCTTGATGGAGCTTGGTGTGTTCACACAAATGGTGGTAGGGACCCATTTTCAAAGAATGATGAGAAACTTAGGGACCTGTCTGCAAATATTTCAAAAGCTAGGGGCATGTAAGAGAGAGAAAGAGTCTGACTGGACTAAATTACAAACTAGATCACGATGATCTTTGATTGGACCCAAATTTTGGTACAAATCTAATTTGGATCCAAGGAATCTGATGGTGAAGTTGGATTTTGGTTTTTACCAAGTTTGACTGGGTAATTTGTGCAGAAACCCAAATTAGGGCAACTTCCTGTCTGAGACTCTATTTTAGGTCAAAATGGGTTCTAATGGTCAAATCAAGGATACTAAACATTATATAATATTTTTATATGATTTTTATAAGGTTTAGGTGAATTTTATACTAACCAGAACATCAGTTATTTAAGTGGGTCTGAAATTAGGGTTTCGGATGTTCATTAATTCTTGAAATGTGCAATAACTCGTTTCTGTCTGCACGGACCCTCTTATTAGTCATTAATGCTCATTTGACCTTCATTTAACCCCTGGGAAAACTCGTGGTTGCTCTGTATTTAGGAGATGATGTGAAAACTACATATTTACCCATGTTTTATTATTTATCTTTTAGAAAGGATATACAAAGAATTACGACTCTCCGATGGTTATGAAGGAGCATTTTGTCTCCTGATTATGACTAATTAAAGCTAGTTATGGCTGATAACGACGTTATCATCAGGTTATTGGTTGGGCGCTAGCGCACGTGGCAAGGGTCGGGCACATGGCTCGCGCACGAGTTGCGTGCACATGCTAGAAATGGAGCATATGTGGTCCCCTCATAGAATTTTGCAGAGATGTCCTGAGAGGCTTGGATTTTCTTTGCGAGCAAGGGCTTTACGTGATGTTGGTTAAATTATGACCAAGCCCTTATATCTTGGTGAATTTGCATTCTATCCCTCATAAAATGTTTCTTCTCTTAAATCTTCTCTACAGACTGCCATTCTCAAGCTCCACTCTCGCATTTTATTCCAGCACCAACTAAGATTATTATAATATATTCAAGTGTATAAATGCAATTATGAACCTAATATGCCTAGGATGCTTATGATGCACTATTTACAATTTAATAATGTTATGTAATTTTAGGAACTAGCATAAAATAAGTGTATTAAGTGTCCTAGATATGCATCTATCAAACTCCAGGCCAACTATTGGAGTTGAGTGAATCCCATCTTGAGTGGACAACATATTGGCCTCACACTCTATGAAACCTTAGTCAATGGGTTGGTAAATTTATATAGGCCATATACCAACTTGGACTTTTGTCTTAAGTATAAGAACACATGACTCTTTCTCTAAGGATAGTGATCGAAAGAGGACTTTCACCATTTGTACTCCCCTAACGAACCAATTGATTATATTTGCGTCACAATTCCGTGATCTCCTTTCCTTATGGAACTTATTCCATTTAGAATTAAATTGTTAGTCTCATATGATAAACCTAGACAATTGCCATCTCTTCTAAGACTAAGAACTATGATCAAGACAATGAGTTTATGACAGAGATCATATACAAATTTGTGTCTTGTATGTCCTATCTAGAACCTTTTTAGATAGTTGATCCACTATCCTCACTTACCTGATCAGGCCTTGTGTGACTAGCCCTAAAAGCACAAATGGGACCAATGACACATATTTGTACCCAAAAATAATCATTTATTAGATAAATGGAGAGGAAAAAATCTAATCAAGGTGAATTACATATGCAAATGGCTTGTTAAGGGCATACAACAACAATCTCCCACTTGCCCTCAAAGCCACTCAATCACTATTCTAAGACCCATACAACCAACATGGCGGTTAAGGACACTTTTAGTAAGTGCCTTAGTTAAAGGATCCACTAAGTTATAAGCTGATGCCTCCTTAGTGATAGCAACATCTTCACTTCTTACTATCTCCCGGATGATATGAAACTTGCTCTCTGTGTGCTTGCTCTTCTGGTGAGAACATGGCTCCTTCGCCTGAGCAATGTGGCCCATTCCTGGCACATTACCATGGAACGGGTATCTCAATAGAGGGAACAACACCAAGTTCTATCACGAACTTGTGTATCCACACAGCCACTTTGGCTACTTCACTAGTTTCTAGGACTTAACCTTAATGATTGAATCTGTAGTGGCATTCCGTTTCTTACTCCGCTAGGAAACATCACCCCTAGCCAAAAGTGAACATGAAATTGGATGTAGACCTTCTATCATCCACATATGACTGGTAATCTAAGTCAGTGTATCCTAACACATTGTGATCACCTTCACCAAAGATAAGGCAATACTCTTAGTTCTTCTTAGATATTTGAATGTATACTTCACTGCGATATAGTGCTCTTGTCCAAGATTGAACTAGTAATAGCTTACTATGCCAACGACATGGCCTATGGCAGGTATGATGGTAACGACATCATTCACCATAACTAACTTGAATTAGTTGGAATGAAGAGATAAATGCTCCTAAATGATCATCTGAGGATCGTAATTTCACACTAATCTGATTTGAGAAGACAAGAAAATCAAGTTAATTCTATTGTTTTAACAGTACATCATAAATGCAGTTTAACCACGAGATTACTCAGGGGTTAATTAAAGGTTAAATGAACATAAAAGACCAAGAAGTGGACTCACATTGACAGAATCAGGGTTTCACACATTTCGAGGATCAAAATATCACTGAACGCCCTAACTATCAGCCACACTTGAATTGAAAAGGTTCTGATTAGGATAAAATCAATCTAAACCTCCTCAAAATCATTGAAAAATATTCTAAGAGGTTTGTTAACTTCACTTTGACCATCTGAACCCATTTTAACCTAGAATAGAGTTTCATATGGGAATTTACCCTCATTTGGGCTCTTGTGCAATTTACCCAATCAAACATGGTCAAAACTCAAATCCAAGCTCACCATTAGATTTCTTGGGTCAAAATTAGGTTAACACCAAAATTTGGGTCCAATCAGAGTGACCTAGATTGTAATTCAATCCCCAAATCTCTATTCATTTCAACTAAAACCCCAACTTCTAGGTTTTTCTCACCAAAAGGCCCTTAATTTCTCATCGTCTTTACAAAGAGGCCCTTGTCGCCATTGATTCTAGGTTTCCTGAAGAACCCAAGCAGGCCAATATTTGAAAGAGGGAATCTCTCTCAAATCAGCACTAAATCCTCCAAATTTGAAGGGATTGGTATTCAGACCGTGAGAATTCGTTTAAACATAATCTTGAGCCCTGATTCAAAGCATGGATCTCAAGAAAACTCAAGATTTTTCCAAATCAAGAGCTCTCTAAAATCCTACTTTCTTATGAGAATTCTTTCTAATTGAGCTCAAATCTGAGCTCCGTATATGCCCTATGACGTTTCGCGGTCAAAACAATCTCGGTTACGGCCAAAAACCACCAATTCTTCTCTTCTCTGGTCACCTCTGTCGCGGCTCCAACGAGCCCCCTCGACCTCTGCCCTCCAGCCAAGCAACGACTAAATTGGGCAGCCCAGTACTTTCCCTAACTTCCTTCGCTTCTGTCGTACCACAGTAGGAGCTCATAGCCCCTTCTTCCTCGCTATTCTTCCTCACCAAAGGCTTCTTCGTCCACAGTGCCAGCGAGGCAAGCCACCATGGACTTCCTATCTCTTTCGTCTGATTAGTTAGGTTTTCTTTTTCTCCTCACCTCCTAGTCTAGTTTAGACCCTTAGTTCCTAGGTTAAACCTTCGTATCTCCCACTCCAACTTCGTCTTCTCCACGGCCGACGAAGCTCCGGCGAGCTCACACGACCACTATCGTCTACCAAATGCACGGCTGCACCACCAAAAGTTCCGTCATGTCTCCATGATCAAAAGCCCCAACCCTATTAGGACTTTTGATCACTCCACTACCACCACCGACCACATCCACTCTCCACCACCTTAACCGACTTTTCTAGACCACATCCGACCTCGACACACCAAACCACCACCGCCATCGCCTTCCTCACGTCACAGAGAAGCCTTTGAACCATCTGATTGGGGCGAATAGCTCATGTTTTGTCTTTTTAGGAGTTCTCCAGACACTTCTCCGCTGCTCATCACAGTCTTCGACCATCGCACTCCAACCACCTTCGATCACCACACCACCTCTAATAGCTGTAGGCGAACTCCACCAAGCCACCCAGGCTCCCAATTGAAGAGGAATGCCCAGTAGCAGCCCCGATTTGGAAGTTCTCATCTGTAATAGCGTGAACAAAGAGGGACCACATTAGTCCCACATCATGGAAATAGAAATCAGAATGTTGCATAAAATGAATTCTACTCATACACTCGTTGCCTCAGCAAATGGGGTGAGGTCCCTCTCATCACACGTGCGCACTCCTCGTCTGTGACACATGCATGTGGGCCTGATCCAGATCCGATTACCCGATTAAGGTCTGGATTGAGAGAAGGGGGAATTTCAGAGGGAGGGAGGGGGAGGTTTTGTTCCTTGGGATGCGTTCTCAACACATAGCAAAATTCAGAGGTCTTGTGATCTAGGATACCACTTAAGTCATCTACCCCTTGTGCCCGACATCTGATCTTAGTCTTGGTTACTATGAACTCATTGAGAATTGAGCTGACGTGGCTAAGTAGTTGAGTTTACTGTTGAGAAATTGAATTTGACTTGGCTTCATACTACTGTTGGTATTGGAAATCGTGCCTGATTATGGGATTTAATTAGTAGTTCAAACCACCATTTTTAGACTTCCATTTATCTTTATTGTCCCATTGATTCTGAGATATATTTTTTGGATTCTAATCGAAGTATACTTGATTATTTGATGGTAACACCATCATTTATCATTACTAACTTGATTTAGTTGGAATAAAGAGATAAATGCTCTTAAATATTCTCCTGAGGTCCACAATTCGACTCTGATTCATTTTTAGAAGAAAATAATAAAATATCGTTAATTCGGTAGTTTTAACAGCATACCACAAATATAGATTAACCACGGGGTTACACAAGGGTTAATTGAAGGTCAATTAAGCATAAAAGACCAAAAAGAAGGTTCGCACTGATAGAATCAGTGTTTCACGCATCTCAAGGACGAAAATAGTGCTGAAAACCCTAATTATCAGCCTCTCTTAAATTGGAAAGGTTTTACTCAATATAAAATCAATCTAAAACTCCTAAAATTCATATAAAAATATTCCAAGAGGTTTAGTACCTTTGGTTTTACCATCTGAACCTATTTTGACCTAGAACAGAGTTTTAGACGAGAATTTACCGTCATTTGGGCTTCTCTACAATTTACCCAGGCAAACCTGGTCAAAACTTAAATATAAGTTCACCATTAGATTCCTTGGGTTCAAATTAGGTTAAGAACAAAATTTGGGCTCAATCAAAGTCCATCTTGACTTAGTTTGCAATTCAGTCCCTAAGATCTCTATTTCTCACAATCAGCCTCCAAACTTTCAAGATTCTTGCATTTACCCCCTATCTTTCTCGTCATCTTCACATTTACAACCCTGCCACCATTAATGTGTGAACACACTTTCAAGCCGAGATTTGGGAGAAGATTTCTCTCTCAAATTAGATACAAATCCCTCCAAATTTGAAGGGATTGATCTTAAGGAGATACCCAATCTTTTGAACCAAACCAGGAACCCCAAATCAATTCCTACAACTCAGGCGAGCTGGAGGAATTTGGGGACATTTTTCCCCTGAAACCGCGGCTCAATCAGGCTCTTTCTTCCAATTTTAGAGCACGTTCGAGCTCTATATAAGCTCACGCACATCCCAGCGTCAATTCCAGGCCAGTTCCAGCCTTAAACACCTATTTCTTCCCTTCTCCATCCACCTCCATCGTGGCTCCGGCAACCTCCCACCTTTGTCCTACAGCCGGCCAACAGTCAAATTGGCCAGCCCTCCACCTTCCTCTCTCTCTTTCACCTCTCGCCAGTCACAGTAGAGGCTATTTCCTCCTCTCCTTGTCACCTTATCTCTCACCGGATGTATCACCATCCTTGGCTCTGGCCATCACATTGGTGAGGATTTTCGAGCCCCTTTGTCCCTTAGATTAGGTGTTATGACCTGATCCTAGATCCCTGTAGGACCTGAGATCGACCTGCCTCGACTAATCCTAAGACCTAATCGTCCAACGAGGAATAACCAAAGGCAAAAAATATTCCACAACCAAAAGTACAATATAACTAAGCAGAAAATAATACGGAGACAGTAAAGGAAACAGAGTGAAATGTCTCATAATAGTACATGCCATCACAACTACAACAACGGAAAGTAAAGCGAAAGTATAACAGAAATAGTATTACAGATATCAAATACTCACTATTACAACAAAAGAACATGCTAGAACAGAAACGACAACAGCTAAGGCTGCGCTTGACTAGGCCCAGCTCCCTCTGCAGCTGGTGGTGCTGGCTGCTCAACTCCCTGACCTAGACAAGGTTATAAAATTTCGTAGTCGGCTGACACTGAGTAGAGTGCTAATTAAGCCATTTACATGCAATTAAGACAAACAACTAATTAATTATTCATTTTCATTTAGCTCAACCAAGTAGTTCTAATTTGTTTGTTCTTTTATTTATTTGGTCATCTCTTGATCTTGTCTGTTCCTCAAGGAAACGTTCTTGATTGCAGTCTTTCCCGTGATGTAGGATGTACATGTGATGCTCTCCTGGCTGAGAGAGTCCCCCGTGGTAGTCATACACCCAGTCAACGACCCTGAGGTCACAGTCGCAATGTAGCGGTGACTACAGCACGTGCGATAAGCGCAAGAGTAGCTATCCCGCATTGGTATACGGTCAGTCATTTCCACTAGCGGGTACGCCTAAAAGTACAGCATGGAATAACACAGGGCCTTACCCTCTTAGAATAGGGGTCTCGCCCCTCCACAGTCCACATACCCTCATCCGACTATCCCGGTTTGCCCAGTGGGCCTAACAAGAGTCGGTGTAGGGCGGCCATTTCTAACCCCGGGTCCCGTGAGGCAGCTAGCTCCCTCCCTACACTAAGTAGCTCACCTCGGTATCACGTACATGAGAGCCAAACAGAAGTCAGTGTAGAGTGACTAGACCTAACCCTGGGTCTCAACCCAAAAGGGTGGCTAACTCCCCTTTACACTAAAGGGACAGTTTCTCTCCTTGGTACCAAGTACACAAGGGCCAGCTCACTTCCCGTCTACTTACTAAGTTCTCTCCATATACAGGAGTTCTTCTCCTAATTTTCCGTAGGGTTCATGCTTGTATTCCTTTCATCCCATTTTCTCACATTTGGATCTCACTATTCATATTACGGGTTTCACTCTTATAATAGGTTGCTTGTGTTTTACTAACTGAGAAAGCATCACATCAATAAACTAATACATTTGCTAGCAAGTTGGTTTAACATGCATCTCAAGGAAACAGTGTAACTCAAGCAATATTCATTCGTTTCTACACTAGGGTTCATTTCACGCATAAGGTTCAATTAAGTTATTCTAAACATGCACTTTGATTGATTAAATCTTGAGATTAAAGCAAACCACTCTACCAAGAAACACAGGAGGAATGGGGGCTAGAATCGCAAGTCTTGTCGTTTTCGCGGGTCCCGAACACACTACAGGATGGTGACCTGTATCAGTGACTAAGTCACATCAGATGAGTTCAAAACAGTATATACTCGACACTAACACGTAGAGAAACTCGAGCGAAAAACAACGATACTTTATTTGCGGAAATCCGATTTTGTTCGAGCCCTGAACGGGCCAAAAATGTGCATACTGCCCAAAATCAGACGTCTGGGACTTAAGCCCAGACATCTTAAAAGACGTCAGAACTCACCTTATATTTCTTGCGGCTTCCTCAGACATCTAGATCCTTCTGCAATTATCTGAGTGGAGTTCCAGACGTCGGACTCTCCTTCCGGTTGTTTGGGAGTACAGTCAGACGTCTGGCAATGAGCTCAGACGCCCAAAAGTATCTCGAAGGGCGCACACGTGCCTTTCCAACGCACTGCGCCTGCGTACAAATGCACAAACCCAAAATTAGCTAAGGGTCCCGTCTGCATGGCTGGAACCCGTGCAAAAACACATACCTCGGCACTCCGTGAGCTTTTAGACGTCTAGCTTCAGCTCTGGACGTTCGCTGCCTCTCCATACGTCTAGCAAATGCTCTAGACGTCTGATATTAGAAAAATCCAGTATCAGGAGACTCCTCGCGTGACTCATCTTCCTCGCGGGCCTCCGCCCGCAGTGCCTCAGCAGCAACCTCAGTAGTTGTATGAGGTCGAGGACCCTCCTTCAGCATCCTCCTCTCTCCCATGGGCTCCTTCTCGAGTTCCCATGGCTGCACTCCGGTCGTGGCTCCTCCCTCTCGCATGATCTCCCTCGAATGAGCGAGCTCTCTCCTTTCTCACTCCCTCGCTCTTGAGCTCCTATGAGCTTGCGTTCTTGACCGCGGCTCCCCTCTCGTGTCCACACTCCCTCTCTCCCTCGCCCACACTCTCACCCTTTCTCCTTCTCCTCCTCATCTTGTCCCTCTCCTTTCTCTCCACTTGCTGTGACAGGGGGCGGGGAAGAGGATGGCTGTCGACAGGAGGAAGGAGATGAAGGTGGAGGAAGTGGTGGTAGAGAGAAAAATGAAGAGGGTGGAGGGGGTTTCAAAGAGTGGCTGTTAGGGTTTTGGGTGAGGAGGTCGGAGGGGGGAAAAGGGCGTGCGTGTCGCATGCGCGCGGAAAGGAAAAGAACGTACAATTTTCCTTACTTTCAAACGTCTTGCCCTCTATCCAGACGTCTGGTGAACACTCCAGATGTCTTATCCTACCAAAAAGTGGAGGGTCATTTCATTAGATTTTTCTTCTTTCTCCTCTTCTTTAGAGTCTCCATATCCCCTTAACATCTCGATTTAATCGGCGTACCGTCATCTTCTCCAGCATCGGCCGCTCCTCCGATGAGGCTGTGCAGCAACCACACGCATGCACACACACTGCCACCACCACCAAAACTTCCACCATCACCTCACGATTAAAAATCCTAACCTAATTAGGGCTATTAACCCCTGATTACACCGGCCCACCACTGCACATCTCCGCTACCTTCTCCAACTCTAGCTAGCCACACCACACCTCCAACCATCACATCATGACCACCATTGCACTCGCCATCATCTGGCGAAGGTTGTGAGCGTGTTTGATAGGGCCGCAAGGCTATATTTTAATTCTTCAAGTGTTTGCCAGATGTCTGCCGTCGCCATTGTCATCCTCAGCTTCGACCATCTCTGGCTTCAATCCGACTATCTCTACATGCGGAACTCATCCACGTAGGAGTTCAGGCCACCAATTTGGCAAAGGATGCCCCATAGCAACTACAATCCCCGAAGACATCCACAACTGCAACGAAGAGAAGGAAGACACTTTTAGTCCCACATCATGGGGACCAAAACTCCACATAGTGGATAAATTGGATTCTAGCTAACGCCTCGTTGCCTCTTCAATGGGTGAGGTCCCTGCACCTCACGTGACCCTCTTCTGACCTTGCCGACCACCCACGCTGGTGGGCCTGGTCCCTATTCATGACCTGATTACCCGACGCTATTCAACCCCTTTGCCCAGTTAAGAAAAAGAGGAGATTCTGTGGAGGGTGGGGGTGGTTTTGCCTCAGGAAACATGCACGTGTGCCTCGAAATGCGTGCCAGCACACCCAACACTTAACAAGATTTCAGAGGCTTGTGCTTGTGTTGTGCTTTGAACACTTAAGTTGTTTGGTTCCCTATGCTTGACGTCTGATTGTGACTTTGGTTGAGTCACTGTGGCCTTATTGAATATTTGGGTGACGTGGCAAATGGTTGGAAACACTGTTGAGATATTTGGATTGTTTTGAGATTGTGATTACATTGGGATATGTGCTTAATTGTGGGATTAAATTGGTGATTCAAATCACTATTTTTAGGTTCCATTCTTCATTTTATCGTAGTGATTTTTGAGATACAATTTGGCCTATTATTGAATACATCTTGATTATTGATTTTCATTGGATATCTTTATTATTGCGCTCATTGTTTAATACTGCGATTAGTATGTAAATTTCACATTCACTCCTTGCGAATGACCTCGGACTCACGTTTTATTTTCGAGTTTATAAATTTAAATGCTAATTCGCTTTTGTTGACTATAATACGATGCATATTTTAACTCGACAAAAGCGCGTTCAACATTATTGGTTGCATATCTTGTGATTAATTATTGTGCTCATTTATTTATCACATTTTAACTAGTGATTGAATTTCATATTTTCTCCTTGCGAATGACCTCGGAACTCACGATTTTTCGAGTACTTATAAATTTAAATGTTGTTGATTTGATTTTTGTCACTATACTGCGATGTGTTTTACTCTCACTAAACTACGACGAATTTCAACACCAACGGTTTGGTGCATAGCGTAGTGGTGTTTGTTGAGCTCAAATTAGAAAAATAGTACACCATAATTTAAAAATCAACTTAATTATTTACGTAAAGTACAAGTCAAGTTGAAAATTGTGTGGTTGTGTTCAATTTTTTTAGTATTCTCAAAGATATTTTACGATTTTTTGGGTATTTCCTAAAGCAAGTATGTCAGAAGAATTATTCTAACCCCTATGATTGTGTAAACATGAACCTAGACCACAATTTGTGGAATAACAACTGGATCGCGAACATGTTCCAAGTAAGGGCTATGTTAGTTCCAACATGTTTTCCAGATATGTTCTGAGTAGGCATAACCACTACCTAGCATAGTAAGGGTATGGATGCCTTCTTTAACGAGTGCTTGAACTAAAAAACAACTCTAAATCAATTTGTGCAACAATATGAACTTGTAGTGCAAGATAAGCAAGAGAAGGTACAAAGAGCCGATTTCAACTCGTTGCATTGCTTAATACATTTGCAAACAAAGTTTCAGATTGAGGAGTAGATTCGAGGTGTATACGTTGTCAAGGATTTTAGAATGTTTTAGGATGACATGATAGCAACCATCTATTGCAACATCATTCAATCCATCATAAATGTTATTGATGGCTCTCTTTCTTTAGAGGTTTCTGAGTACACACAATATGGGATACTTAAATTCTCTACATATTTCCAGAGGGGAATATCAACATTTTTTGTGAGTGTTGTAAGTATGAGACAGATGGAATCATTTGCAAGCATGTTGCTCGCATGCTTGTAGATAAAGGCATGCACAATGTTCTTGATAAGTAAGTTCTTGATCATTGGTGTAGGGACTTGAAGTTTTCTGACCTTTATAAAAGTTGTGCACAGTTGCCTGTTGCATTAAAAGATACAGGTGAATAATACGAGGACATATGTTCACTAATTTTGAAGTTTGTTGACTTCACTACATTGTCTTCTAAGAATTATGCATGTTGTGTCACTACAAAAAAAAATGTGCCTATCCTTACGGTAGACATACTCCTATGTTATCTAACTATCAGCGTAGAATCGGATGACTCGTCGGTATTGCATGAAACTGCAATCCTAGAGGATGTCCCCCAACCCCAAGTCATCGTCTACAATTTCCCTTTCCATCGGGTCCAAGGCATCATCACCCATGGCTCCCACGAGGTCAGCGCCACCCACTCTCCTGACCTTGTGTTCATCACATCGGAGCTCACAACACCTTCCATCGTCTCCTCCGCTACATATGCCACTTGCCTCCCGACAATCTCTCCATGCCTCTCTCTCAACGATAACTAACAATAACAAGTATGTCCCTCTCTTCCTTACGTGACTCTCCAGATTTGTGTAGATCTCTCTCTAATCTCTCACTCTTGCCAATAAGATCTCTCTACTCTCCGATCGAACTCTCTTAGATCATAAAGATGGGATCCCTTTCAGATCTTTTGCTCGGTTAGGGTTTAGCATCAAACCTATGGTCAAATAAATCTGTCTAAGGGTTTTGTTAAGGATTATCTCCTACTCAATCTTCCGATGGCGTTGAGGATCTTCGATTGAAACTCTCCTCGAAGGGATTGGCATCAAGGAAGAATCTCCAACATGGGGTTGGAAGAGCTTGGCAAGGTTTGTTAATGTCAATGGTGAGATGGAGCTCAAGGAGGAGGAGGATATTAAGGAGGTTGGATAGCTCACAGGTGAGATTGTGGAAGAGATAGCAAATAGAATCGAACTAGAGAGCGACTAGGTGGAATGTGGTTTTCATTGTGTTGTTTTGGTCTGATGACACCAAGCTATCCTTGAGGTGTTCAACAAAATTCCTGAGAGGTATGTGGCATTGGGAAACACAGTGTTGACCTCCTTACAGGGTTTCTAGACATTGCCCTTGAGATTGATCCCTCTCCCCTAGTTGCTGTTTGTCATTCAATCATTGATTAATGAGGGATGGGATCTATCTATATAGTAGGCATAATTGGCACTAAAAGAGAAGAATAGGGTAACTGTGGGTAGGGTGATAGATCTTGGATTCTTAATGATGTGGTAGATATAGACAGAAAAGCAAGTGCATGTACATCATGAACGTGTAAATAAGGTTTTTTTTTTTCAAAAAGCAAGTGCTTTAGAGTAACCAGGTATTTGATGCTGTAATTTATTCTACAGGCATGCAATTTTGAAAGATATGCATGCAATTTATTCAAAAGGTGAGAGTTTTGGTGAAATGGTCCTTATACAAAGACATGCAATTCTTATGTGTTCATAGAAGCTAATGGAATATTTGAAACAATTTGTGACTTCTTGTGTTTAACCTCTTTCATTACATGTTACCCCTCATACCTGTTACGAACATGGGCATCATACGTAGTTAAGACGTCTGGAAAGTGTCCCAGACGTCTTGCCAGACGTCTGGAACCCTTCCCAGACGTCTGGTATTAAATTTTTTCGGCGTACGGGTTTGCATCTGCGCGCCTGCGCGCGCAGACTGAACCCACCACCTTCGTTTTCTCTTTCTCTCCCTGCAGGCGTCGTTTTCCTCCTCTCTCCCCACGGCTGCCTTATAAAACCTCTCCCCCTCTCCCTCACCCTCATTTCCACCCCTTCTCCCTCTCCCTGCCAGCGAGAGTGCGAGTGAGCAAGAGCGGCAGCAGCGGTTGCTGCGAGCGTGCGGGAAGGAGGGGTGGTTGCGAGAGGAAGTAGAAGCTCGACCGCGAAGGTGCGAGCTTGCCGAGGCAGCTAGAGCTGGCCGGCGGGAAAGCAGCGAGCGTGGGGTGGAGTAGAGGAGCTGCTGCAGCTCGGGCAGCAGGTGGACGCGGAGTGGCTCGGCCGTGCATCGCGGGCAGAGAGCGAAAAGTCCCGATTCTGGGAAAATTTCCCAGAATCAGATGTCTGGACTTACGTCCAGACAACGCCGAAGACATCTGGAGGAAGGTCCAAACGTCTAACAAGTACAATAATTTCCTACCTTCTTTTTACGCGTGTACGTCCATGCTGCCATCCGTCGTGTTCTTCTACGCCCCTTCGTGATGAGAGCGGGTGTGTGTGTGCGCAGGTTCTATTCGGGAGGGTGCGAGGGCTCGCCATCCCACACGGATCAGACGTCTGGCCACAGTACCAGACAACGGAGAGGACCTCCAGACGTCCGGGGTGACAATCGGACGTCTGGGAACTAGGAGCAGACGATCCAACGGGCTTCTGGACGTCTGAAGGACTGCGTAGACCGAGGTATGACCTGATCGACCTTTTAAGACGTCTGGAAGAAGTTCCAGACGTCTGATTTTGGGTAGACTCATCGTTTTTGACCCGTTTAGGGTCCGTTCGGAGTTCGTTTTCCGCGTTTCAAATTTCGTTCTTTCCAGATTTATTTCCTCTACCTGTTTACAGTAATTTTATACTGTTCTGAGAAACTTCTTGTGATTGATCCTTGTGTTAGGAGCCCGTTTCGTTGCGATTTTGGGGGTTGCAGAAGCGCGCGGGATTGCCGACCACGCCCCTGTACTCCCTGTTTCGCGGGTAGAGTGGCCCTTTAATTTATTTAACAAAAATTATACAATTATGAAATAATTAATAGAGTCTAGGGCATTGCATGAACCCTAGGACTGAGAAATTAGATTGAATGATAGATCCTAGGGTATTGCATGAATCCTAGGACTGAAAAACTAGATTGAATGATAGATCCTAGGGTACGGCATGAATCCTAGGACTGGAAAACTAGTTGAATATATAAACATTGCAATCTTGGAAAAGTGGAAAGGAAATGATAACTGGCTGTAAATTGGTTAACAGTTGCCTGTTATGAATGAATAAATACGGTTGAGAATATGGGTTATATGAATATAAAGCTGGAACGGTGAAACCTAAATTGGCTGAGTTAAAAGAGCATGAACCCTACGGGGAATTAAGAGTAGAACTCCTAGAAAGGGAATGGAATAGAATTGGGGAAGTGAGCTAGCCCTTGAGTACGGAGTACCAAGGAGAGCAACTGTCCCCCTGTTTAGTGCAGAGCGGAGCTAGTCGCCCCAGGGACCCAGGGTTAGGTCTGGCCACTTTGTACCAACTTTTGGCCCTTGTGTACACAGTACCGAGGAGAGCTACTAGTGTAGGGAGAGAACTAGCTACCCCACGGGCCCCGGGGTTCTGCTAGCCCTCCTACACCAACTTGTTAGGCCCACTGGGCAAACCAGGGTAGTAAGGCGAGGGTGCGCGGACTGTGGAGGGGCAAGACCCCTGTTTGGTTACTGTGGAGGGGCTGGACCCCTATTACTGAGAGGGCTCTGCCCTATACTGGTTCCGTGTTGTGCTTTGGGCGCACCCGTTAACGGAAACGACTGACTCCATGCCAGTGCGGGGTAGCTACTCGTTCATTTATTGCGCGTGCCGTAGTCACCGTTACGTCTGTCAGCGACCTTGAGGTGGTTGACTGAGGGTAGGACACCACGGGGGACTCTCCCGGCCAGGAGAGCACCACGTGTTACTTCTACTGTTCGGAAAAGACTGCAATCAAGATCGTTCCCACGAGGAACATTCAAGATCAAGAGAAGGATCTGAGAAATAAATCAACAGTGAATAAATGGAAAAATATAAATAAAGAAAGTAAAAATATAGGAGCTACTGTACACTCTACTGCTTCTTTTAGCTTTTAGTTACCACTCTACTCAGCGTTTCGCTGACGTGTCACCCTTGTTACCTTTTCAGGACCAGGTGTGGAGCAGCCAGAGTCAGCGGCTGCAGAGGGCACTGGGCCTAGTAGAGCCCAGTAGTGTTACCTGTAGTACCTTCTGTACTTTTCTTTCCGCTGTAGTGAGTAGTTTCTGTTATTCCCTGTATTCTCTTTATTGTAAGCTTCATGTTATGTACATGTTTATTTCTCTTCTGTTGTGATGGTGTATACTGTAGTATTTCCTTTCTTTACTGATGTATTTTGTTACTGCTAGTTATATACATGGTGAATGTGGTTTATTTTACTGCTCTTTTGGTTACTTCCTCGTTGGACGACTGGGTCTTGGGATCAGTCGGGTCGGTCCGATTCTCGTGTCTCGTAGGGATTCGGGAAATCGGGTCGTTACAATACCCAACAGCTAATCTGAAGTGTAGAGCCATGCCCACAAATTTTCTATCAAGTTTAAATTGGAAGAAGAAAGCATGGAAATTTGCGTGGAGGCAACAACCGATTTAACTTTTTGGTTCTCTTTTGTTCCAAGTTTAAAATGCATCCTTTGCCTTGGAAAGTGACTTAATTTCCTCTGTGGTGCAGCTTGGTTAGCATAGATGGATTTGGTAAAGAAGACTGTGTTAGATTGTATAATGTTGGTGGAATTATCGATGATTTATGTACTAGGGACCTTTTTTAGTTCTAGATCGTCCCTGTCATTTTGGTCATTTGCCTAAATTTTTTTTTCTTGAGACAAGTGTCCCATTAGTTCTTTATTTGTTAATAGTTCTTCCTGGTATGTATCCTACTATCAAGGACCATCCGTGAGAGAAGCACAAAATAGTATCAGAAGATTAAAATTTGATTGTCTTTAAATACAATCGGATCCTTTTTCTTTCTTTCCTTCCTTCTTTTTCAAAAAAAAATTCAGTTTGTGAAGTTGATTTTTAAGTAGTTGGAAAAATTAGTTTTCTTTAATGATAATCATCTTCAATTTTAATCTTTGTTCAACTGAACCAATCTAGCCCATTTACCTATTAATCAATTTACATTTTCATGTAGTTGTGAATGATTGTAACACAGCATGACATGGAGTTAGTTAATTTCATTATGATGAGTTTAAGGTTGCATAATCTTTCTCTCTCAAAAAGGTTGTATAATTTTATTTTATGCCACGTTTATGCTTTCATGTGTCCCATTTTATTCTATTTTTACATCATTCTAAATGCAGAAAAAGCAAATTGCCATAATTGATCTAATCAAAAAGTTGCAGATAATAATTGCAGACTTCATCCTCTCTTCTCAAGTTAGTTTTAGTCTTTTATTCTTGAATTTTTTCTATATATGGCTAGCACTTAGTTAAATCGTGCAATGTTGCTTTTAGTTGTACTTTTTTATATTTTTTTAGGTAATTTTTTAATCCAAAAAATTCATTTTATGCTGTGAATTCATTGATTAGATAGAGTATTCTTTTAGTAGTTCCACCCATACAGCCTACATCTTGTCTTAAGTCATTTCATGTTTCAGTTAAACTTGAAGCTTGTGTGTTAGTGGTGACTGCTTATTTTGTTTGAGTTTTTATTATTTTGGCATGGCTGTAAGAGAAAAAGCATTCAGAACCACGAAATAATGTGAGTAATTAGAATTTACTATTTCAAGAGTAGCTTGGGCAGGTGCCTATGCTGTTTCGAGAGTGGCTTAGCTGTTTCAAGAGTGGATGTAATCTCCAATCGTATTCAAATTTTTTATCAACTAAATTTAGATTACAAAATGGCATTTTTAAATCAAATCCTCACATCGCCAATCATATTTAATGGACAGTCTACATATGCTTAATGCCTTTAGTGGCTTCGGTTGCAGAAATTCTTGCGAAAAATCTACACAAATTTAAGTTCACAAATGGCAGTGTACCAGGCTTTACCTTCTGGACATGCTACACCGACAAAAACCGCATACCGGCAGACATGGCCAAGATCATGTAACAAATTAGAAATATCAATAGCAAGAGGACATATGGAAGAGTTTATAGAGGCCTTGCCCTGATAGAATCAACAAAGGCTCTTTGCTTGCTTTAGATATTGGCAACTTTGGCTTTCTTCACCTCATATGATGGTTTGTTTCTGGCTTCCCAGATGGCCAGTAACATATAACCAGATAGAAGTGATAATACATAGTGATTCCTGTACTCAACAATTATACTAATAGGCAAACTATCTCCTGTAGAGATCATCAAGATTGAAACCATATTGCATTGGTAAAAGAGCAATTGCAAAATAAATGTGCAGTGAAGCATCTAGTCACCTGAATGCTGCTACTGATGTGAAATCTTGGAGAAAAGTGACCAGCAAAATTCAACTTCTTTGCAGCAAAAGGGAGATTCCATTGCCTTCCTAATTGATGCGTTCGACATTGGTCCAGCAAATGGATGCCTTGAATAGATCTATTCTGTGGGAATTTGAACTTACCCTCATGCAATATAAAAAATCACCACCTCTATTCACTGATGCAGTCTGTAGATATATTCCTAGAATCCAAGCCATCTTGTTTCTCATGTATGTTTTCCCAATGATCTCAGCAAGATATGGAGGTACGCTCATTTACCTATTTTGCTGAGATTCTATCGCACTGAACATGGCTTATGACCTTACTGCCAAGATGTTCTTTCTCTACTGCCAAACGACCATGTTGAATAAGATGGGCCTCCACTATGAGCACCTACCAGCTGAAGAAGGCATCAGCATAGTAAATAAGATGGGGGTCTGCAGTATGACCGCCTGCCAGCTAAAGAAGGCATCAACTTCTAAAACTACATATTTGAGCTTAAACTGACATTTACGTTGGAAAATGTTCCTTTCTTGCGTACACAAGCAGAATGCTTTCAGCATGACATAAGCTGATTATTTGCCAACAAATTAGCACGAAAGTTACTCATAGAGGAGCTGAATTAAAAGCCACATGAAGCCACAAACATTCCATTCATATTGAAAAATGCTAGTAGTTCCAAGTTACAACCAACTCCCAGCTACATATTAGATTGTATTTACCTAAGGTCCTATATCTTTTAGCGCACAACCTCTGTGAAGGATCACATCTTCTGGTACCTGGAAACCTCCTAGAAACCAGCTTTCAAGAGTCTGTTTCTCAGAACTCTGGTCCAAGGTGGCCAGAGATAAAACACACAACCACTTCCACTAAATTAAGTAGGTAGATGACACCATCATGGAGCCTGCACAAAATTACCTTATCGATACACAGGGGCTCGCACATTGGTTTACTGAACTGATGTTGTATGCCTTGGCAAGGTTCAGCTGAAATTGCATCAAGAAGGAGGTTGGTTGGCGCAGTAAAATGGCTTCCCAAAATTTGCCCAAAAACAAAGGGGGAAAACATGTGATGGTATGCATCAATTTACATGAACTAATGTATACCATTAGTTGCATACAATGGCAAGATGTAGATTCAAATGGATTCAAATGGTTTCTGTCAGCTCATGCTTGAGGTGAATCTGGAATTCATTAGTGGTGGTTTTTTGTATCTTGCACTTCAGATGTAGATTTAATATGCTCTTATTTTCATTATTTTAAGAAAAGCTCTTTTTAAGGTTGTCAACAAAGTTATCAACTTTGTAAAAACCATTCCTGTGACCTATTCATATAAAACCTTTTCTTTCCCTGCAGATTGAGTATTTTGAAACAGTACTCAATGAATATTTCTCACTCGAGGCACGTGAGTCACTCAGTTCGTTGAACAGATTTCTACTGGAAAAAGCATCTGAAAGTGCAAATGAGCCTTCTGAGAATCTTGGACATACCCATAGACAAACTTGTAGAAGTGAAGATGTAATGATGGATGAGTGGCAACGAACTCCAACTACAACTCCAGATGATTTATTGGTAAGTTTCTATTAGTCAATCTGCGATGTGGGCAAATGCTCCAGGTAGATATCTTTATTTTCAATTCAACATCTACCATTATCCATGTGGTAATTAACATCATGGGTCATAGAAATGCATTAGAGGACTTCGCTTAACTTCAAAATATGAAGCAACATAGAGATAAGCTGAGATCGATCTCATCCACCTTTTTAGGGGTGAGTCCCAACATGCATTAGATATTATAGATGCAAAATAGGATATATTCTGAAAAGGTTACATCTTTTATGAACGGTCCTTTAAAGATAGTTATGGTGCCAATAATCTTTAATAGTACTTGGCCATCACCTAATTACAAATATTGCATTACCCGGAGAGTAATTTGGCCCCTATGTTCGAATGCTCTAATGATGAAAATTATGTTTTTCAGTTGACATCCTTGCATTGGTGGCTTCTTTTGCAACGTATATTGTTTTCTTTCAGATGCTTGTTGAGCAAAGTATAAAGTCTTCTGGATGCCTCACTCTGAGGGTGTTTAGGTCCCTATTTCTGATGTTCTTGTGATGCAAATCACATTATTTCTGTTGGTGACTTCCTTACATCTTAGGCAATTAATATTGTTTTCTTAAAGTATGGGAAAATTTCAACCTTGGTCTCTCGGATGGGAGTCCTCTTGCTCAACCACCAGACTATTCAAGTGGGGTTCAAGTGGGGCCAGTGTGACTAAATTCTTTTCATTTTAAAAAATAATGCTTAGCTCTTGGTGATAAAATCTGAAACTAAATGAATAAGTAGGTTGTGTTCGCGGTGCTAATACGTTCATGGAGTTTAATACCTTGTGAATGTGCTAGAATATCAACATGTAGATTGGTTGCCAACTTGTTATAACTACCTTGCAACAACCAAGAGGGTGATCTTTATCCATGGTCAATTTCAGTTGCAGTATTAATGCATTACTCTCATCCTTTTTTTTTCAAAATATATGGCATATTTACATGCAACAAAATCTTGTCTACTGATATATCATTGGCATACATGTTGTAGCCACGCTGAAGTGGCACCAACAAATCAACAATTTCTCCCACTTAAACTAAATAGATTTTACGAGATTTATGCCTTTGTGACTTCCTTGAAGTTGCAGGTGTAGCCTGTTCTGGGGCAAGTTATCTTTCCATTAGATTTTGCAGCCATATCTTCTAGAGCCTTCATACTGTAAACATAACCATTAGGAAGTTTAAGAGGAGGGTTCTCAGTATCCATTAGCTCTTTAGTTATGTAGCAAACAAGCTTTGAATGGTGCAGTTTTGTGAATGGCAATGAAGAAGCCAATTTGCAAAAGCTCTCCTAAGAAAGCGGGTCCTCTTTTGGATAGTCATCTTCATAACAAAACAGAGTCGTGAGTGAGGGCAATCTAGCTTGTATTTAGCAAAGGCTCCAATGTCATGACATATAACCTGCAAAATTCCTGCATAAACTGATCCACGAGATAGTCCTACTGCTTCATATTGAACAAGATCTTGTATGTGGCACATTCTGTATTGCTTCTGAAAGCCAAGGTTGGCATCACACGCTGCAAATCTTTCATATGAGTAGCTGCCCAGGGAGCTAAAAACTTTCGTGCATACATGATAGCTTGCATGCTCTTATCAGCTTGGACCAGCTCAATAAAATGTTGAAGTCTCAGGTGAAACTCAAATTTTCTTTTTGATTTCTTCAATCGGGATTTTTTCTTTGCACACCATGCCAAAGCTGGTCCAACTTCTTCATTGTGGAGGGCATCGATAACCTTTTTTGCATCTAAGAAGATATCAACATCAACAAGGTCTTGAATGTTGCAAGTTTCTGCTGATCTATCTGCTAGGACTAAGCAGATGTCGATGTTAGTTGGTTTGAATAGCTTTTCCTCAAGGAAAAAGAAGAGCAAGAAGGACAAAGATGTTGATTCTAATGGTACATAGTTGCAAGGCTTATCCATAGGAACTTTCAGGCTAAGATAGTAACCTAGAGGTCTAATGACTTTTTATGGAAGCAAGAAATTTTACAGTCTATTGCATATATTTATTGTCCTGTTATGAAATGGAATCACCCCTTTTTTTCTCAAAAGAGAATGCATTTAGAAGCTTAAAGTTCAATCATTGAATTGGAGAGATCTCATAAAAATAAGGTTTTTTTCTTACCGTTTTTAAATCTCTACAACGAGGGATTGTCCAGTACTAATACTAAAATTTGATATTGATTTGATACTGGCTTCACAAGCAAGTACATGATCGGTTTGATATTGGTTTTGATCACTTTGCTGCACTTCTAGCCCACAACAAACTGAAGTCTACCGGGCTATCTTCCACAAGCTTTTGGAGAATGGATTGCTTACCAAGAATGCCATGTAGCAAGTGATTATTTATATGATTGTATTTGTGATTTTCATCCAACTCTACTGTGATGCATGTTCATGATTCCTCACTGACCGTTTGGTGGAGGAAGTATGCCCAACTCCTAATTGTAGCTATGAGTATGCTCGGTGAGATCAATGTGAAAACTGTGGGAAGCTCTTGAATCCCACTAAGTTAGACTCCAAAGTGTAAGGTACTTTTGCATGCCATAAGCTAGTATAGTGATAGGTCCTTTTACCTTCGATGGCAGAGGGCACATAGATTGTGAGACTTAAATTTTGTCAATGATCTACGTTTCTTTGTTCTTTTTTTCAAAATAGGTATGTTTCACCACTTCAGAGATTTGTGATACTAATCACGTGTTTTTGCTTGATAATGGAATTCATTTCTTCCTTTCTGCAGAAAGATGGTGACTCATCTAAGTGTGATATGGTTGTACTGCTGATGTAAGACATGTTAAAAGTAGTTACCAATGAAATGGTCAATGAGAATCAATGGGTCAATGTCACAAATTTGTTCTTTTTTTATTGCCAAGTTTCTAAGTATCCATGGATCAAGTACTTCTAATGTGTTTACAATGAGTTGGTTGAGTTAGGTCATGGTAACAAGGATGTTCCTCGAATGCAGCTTTTTGTTGGTACAGATTCAAAGCCAGCTACGCTATTTGTTCCACTTATGACTGCTCAATGGGAAGAATAGGTATGTAAATGAAACAAACATCACTTTATTGGAGCTGGAGATTGTAGATGGTGTGTCAATTATATTTTTCTCGCAAAAGATTTTTCCAGGTTTTGTTTTGTAGCCAATTAATTCTTTGATTTGTTAACAACATCGGCCAACACTTCCATTTGCCAAAAGATGGCATATCAATTATATTAATTCTTTCATCTGTCAAGCACTTTTCTTAATCTACTTTTTTTTTTTCGTGGATTGAATTCTTTGATATAGATGGCTAAAGTGTATAGATTTGATGGATGGGTATCTTTTGATATTGGTGATATTCTTGTAGGTAAAAGAAAATGATGAGCTTGAAATGTTGCCAAAGGTGGCAATACTCAATGTGGCTTTTATAGAGATCTTGTGCTATCTTTGCCTTGATTTCTTATGATAGTAAGGTGAGATGTCTTATCTAGGTTGTTTCGAAATTATTCATGTTTTGACCACTCTTGTTTGTGTTCTTTAATTAGGTTCATGAAAATGAATAGCATCGGTGGTTTAGTGGAAAAATGGTACCCTTACACAGTATAGACTTGGGTTCGATTCTCGGCTGGTACATCTTTTTTTGGTTCCAAGTTGGAGAATTCATTTTTAATCTTTATTCTTCTTGAATATCTTTACTTTAAGCGCAAAAATGAGAGGTTGTTAAAAGAAATTAGAATTATAAATAATTACATGATATTAATTTCTTACATGTTTTATGATAATGATGTAACTTGTAATTTGAATTTCAGGGAAATGTTATATTCATCCTAGAAAGCTTGGATATTTTTTATTAGATGTTATTTCTTTTTTTGACTATTTTGTAAAGGTAGATACTTAAGTTTCAATATTTATTTACTTTTTATTGATTTTCTTTTGAGACTTGATGTACCTTTGGGTTAATAGAATAAAATTGATTTTTATTAACTCTATCAATTCCCTTATTTTCGTTGTAGTATATGAAAAGGTTACATTTGTGCACCTTATATAATATAAAAAAAATAAAGCAGATGATACCTAACAATACATTTATAAATTAGTATATTAAGAAATTTTTGCAATAATAAAGGAAAAATGTCATTATATGTGTTTATCAAAACTTTATTTTCTATAGTATTAAATATTAATTTAAACATGTAGTACTTACCAATAGAGATGTTATTGTTGACATTTAACATTGTTGCAGTTGATAGCGTTGAGCTATACCGACGGATAAAACTGTTGCTACTAGCATGAAGTCAAAGTAGGCAACCTTTAGAAATTTTACTATCGTTGTAGGGTGAGGTACAACACCGACGGTTCTTACCGTTAGCATAGCCTACAACGACACCTCTTAAGAGAACGTCAAAGTTGACCATCGGAATAGACATATGTAGCTCTAGAGACGATATTTCAGACCTACACCAACGGTCAGATCATTGATGTGTGTGCAAGTTCTTGAGAAGGCATGCAATGATCTCCTCGATATGTATGGTGTCAATTACCCATGCACGTGCAATTTTTTTTCCAATAGTTATTCTTTTGTGAATTATAATAGTTGTGCATTTATTTCTGTATATTACCTGCTCTTTATGTCTTGTTCGTTTCCTTCATTTATTTCTATTAAATAAAGTGATACTTCATTACCACGTGGCAGAGATGTCATAACATATTATGTTCTCAAATTTAGTGTCAGCTTGCAAACCACATCATCCTACGATGCACTTATAAAATCCACAATTATAAGGGGTACACAATAGTGAATTAATACCATAATACACCACCCTCAAACTGACATCAAAGTATGGATAATGTCTCCCCTTACAGGCTTCAACGACTTTATAGTGTGCAATGGTCATCGTAAATGTTGAATACATGTAAATCTTCAATGGTAGCTTCCTTGCAGATCCTAACTTCACCCTTATGGTTGCAATTCTCCTCCAACTTCTCAACGTGATTCCCCAGGAACCACAGAATATCTCTCAGACAAGATGTCTCCGGTGGTAGCCCCTCAGCTACGAATACGTTTCAAGACCATATGCTCTCCCTTGGCATTTCTCCTCATCAGACTGTGACGGTCCCTTAAAGGCAATATTTAAGTTAAATCTATGGGATGATAAGTCACTACCAGGGAAGGGAGATTTGGTGATGGATATTTGGTGATGATTTTGGGAATTATCACCAAAAGTAATCTATGGTGACGGTTCCACTCAAAATCGTGACCATAGAGGGAGAGTGAGATTTGCTTTCTGCTTTGATGACGGTTCCAAGTGGGACCGTGACTATAGTGTACCTTTGGTGACGGTTCCACGTGGAACCGTGACTATATCCTTTCCTTTGGTGACGGTTCCACTTGAAACAGTCACCATAGCTTTCCCTCGTCCCTCTCTACATATCCCTTTGGTGACAGTTCCACTCAAAACCGTGACCATAGAGGGAGGTGAGATTTACTTTGTGCTTTGGTGGTGGTTCCAAGTGGGACCGTGACCATAGTATATCTTTGGTGATGGTTCCACTCATCCATATTTTTTTTGCATCGGGGATATTAAATATTGCATCGGGCATTAGAAGTGATTTTGTGTTTGCACCGGTGATATTAAATATTGCATTGGGGATCAGAGGTGATTTTGTTTTTGTACTGGTGATATTAAATATTACACAAGGAATATTTAAATTTTGATCCGGTGATCAAAGGTTTTTTGGGATTGCACTGGTGATTAAATAGATTGCACTGGTGATATTAAGTATTGCGTCGGGGTTCGTAATTTTTTTTGCATCGGGGATATTAAATATTGCATCGAGGATCAGATGTGATTTTGTGTTTGCACCGGTGATATTAAATATTGCATCGGAGATTAGAGGTGATTTTGTGTTTGCACTGGTGATATTAAATATTACACAAGGAATATTTAAATTTTGATCCGGTGATCAAAGGTTTTTTGGGATTGCACTGATGATTAAATAGATTGCACCGGTGATATTAAGTATTGCGACACGGTTCCTAATTTTTTTTGCATCGGGGATCAGAGGTGATTTTATGTTTGCACTGGTGATATTAAATATTGCATCGGGGATCAGAGGTGATTTTGTCTTTGCACTGATGATATTAAATATTACACAAGGAATATTACACAAGGAACCATGACTATATCCTTTCCTTTGGTGACGGTTCCACTTGAAACCGTCACCATAGCTTCTCCTCGTCCCTCTCTGCATATCCCTTTGGTGACAGTTTCAAGTGAAACCGTCACCATAGCCTTCCCTCACTTACCTGCCCCCTCGTGCACTTCCCTTTGGCGACGTTTTAAACTTTTTCACATCCCTCCTGCGCACCCTCCTCCAAAATTCCTTGCCGGCGCCTGTCCTGCCCCCATCACCTTCTCCCTCCCCCGACTCCTTGGCCCCCTCCTCGACGGTGTCAACCCCCCTGACCATCACCTGCCCCCTTCCCTCTCCCGACGACGGTGCTTGTCTTGACTCCCACTCAAGGTCGCCCGCAGCACCTCGCCTACCCCTCAAGATCGATCACCACTGAAAACCAACTCCCGTTGCTATTACCTTCCCTTTCCCTCGACTGTCCGACTTAATCCCTGACGACGTCACCTCCCCGGACCATCCTCAACCCCCTTCCCTCTCCTGACGAAGGCCCTCCCTTGACCATCCCCTCCCCAGCAGCACGCGCGTCTCCTCCCCCTCAAGACCGCTACCTCTCTCCCTCCCTCATCTTCCCCAACAACACCTCCATAACCACTGCTGCTGCATCATACAAGTAAGGTTAATCCGTCACTCTTCCTTCATTTTATTTATTTGCTTATTTCATACCTCCTCCTCCAACTCCACTTATCTTGATCTGTTATTATTGTTGTTGCAGTACTTGGTGGATTTATTGGCTATGGGGTGGCTCAACGAGATCTATTGATCTTGGATTGGCTCAAGGGTTTACATGCGCAACAGGTGTTTGATGGTATGCGAACAAGTTTTCAAAGTAGGAAGCTTTTTTTGGTCATAAACAACATGCATCTAGGAAGCTTCTTAGATAATCTTATCTACATCATTTTTGTTACAGACTAGACCATTATTAGATGGTTAATCCCTCTACCCATGATGTGTTTTGTTAGTGTGGAGAAGAAGAAGAGGGTGTTTGTTGCTCATGACCATAGGGAAATCCTCTTATTACCTTCTCTCTTTTTTTCTCTTTTAGTTTTCTTGAGGTCACATGATGAGTTTCCAATCTTAGGTCTTTACAAGGGTTTGTGTGTTTGATTCTTCTATTGCTGCTATTTGGTGGTGTGTGTGCTTTGAAATATCTCCAAAGGGGGTTGTTGATTGGTGGACGTGGTGGATGGATGTATCATGTAATTAATGAGGTGTAAAGTATAAAGGAATAAAGTTCGAGATCAACTTCAATGCGTGGGTGGTGGAGGGTCAGGGGGGGCCGAAAGGGTAAGGGAGATTGTGATGGGAGGAGGGGAGATCTCCATTGATTAGAGGTAATCTCAGAGGGGAGGAATCTGGATGGTACCTCCAAAGCTGTTAATGGAAGAGTCAAACATGTGGTCTACTTAAAATGTTATACCATTGATCCATGGAGAGACAATTTGCCCTTGCAAATGAAAATTTGCTCTTGCTTATAAGGTCTGAATACAATTTGCCCTGAAGTTCACGTAATATGATCCAAGTGTCCACTATTCTAAAAAATGTATCCTATGATTTGATACAATTCAAATACTTCTTGATTTGGTTGGGTTTTTTTGGTCAATTAAAACAAAAGAACTTGTTTTCTTTATTTTCTTTCCTTAATGTACATCATGAACTTTTTGAAGTTTATGAATGTTATTGCTACATTTATATTATCCTGATAGAATTGTCAATGTTGGGAGGAGAGGGTGGAAGAGAGGAGCATCATTATCCAGGTTGAATAGGATAGGTTGAGTTAGGTAAACTGGTGGCTCAACTTAGATGGGAAAATTGGCATGGGAGGTGTTATGCTTGAAAGGGTTAAGCAATCTTGGATGTTTTAATTTAGGTCCAGTTGCCATATTATTCTAAATAAGAATCCATATATATAATCATCCTTTTAACAAGTAGATCTGGATTGAATCTACTTGAAATTGACATAAGAAGATATTCCATTCTTCGTAGTAGTACGTTTATGATGTTGACTTATGTTATTACTGTTCTTTTCTTTGTTAGTATTTATTTATGCACTTTGTAGATATCCACACTTGCACAACCTTAGATGCATTCGATGACAAACAATAAGAAATATAACCCTTAGGGTACAAGTTGAAAGAGTGGGCAAAATTGTATTAATATACTTGGTCATTCAAGACTTATAATCATGTCATACGGACAATGCGTTAATGTATGTGCATCTCACATACATGCATGATGTGTTGTCTTTATAATATGTCATAAGTTTTGATCGTCCTTAGTTTGGTAAAGTTCCGAACTAAGGAGGGTTCTTGAAGATTTGATTACAACTTAGGTGTTACTTGTTACATGTACTCTGTGATTGGACAAATCTCGATGACATCTTGATTCTCTTCTCTGGCATACTAATTAAACTTACCTAGGTTTCTTAAGCACCTTAAATTGGGTGTGAAAGGAACCTAGTTGAGGTTAGTCTTGGGGATATACTGGAGAACCACCTTAAATTTTATCACAACTTAGCTATTAAATATCTGATGTTTCTTTATGTAACTTAGTTTCATTGTTTGTGGGTTTATTTGATTATAGGTTTCCATGGATAAGTCTTGGATTGGTTTAAGGAATTCTGATTATTTTCGATATAAGAGCGGAGTGATTTCATTCTTAGACTGGGCATTCCATGAAGATAGGAAGCAATATAGAAGAGGAGACTTCTACGAGAGAATTTGTTGTCCATGCAAAAGTTGTTTGAATGGATTCATGTATGATCGTAACACAGTACTTGTGCATCTAATTTATACTGGTTGGTGGACTCACTACACAGTCTGGACCTCGCACGGAGAAGAAATCACTTATCCTTCTATTGATAATGATGTTGAGAATCGCATTGAAGATATTGGAGGTGATAATGTTGCAAAGATGTTAGATGAGATGAGAGCTGCAAATGCTGATAGTCATGAACATGATAATATGTTTGGAGATTGTAATAATTTTTATGATGCACTGAAGGCAACAGAGGAACCCATTGCTCCTGGAATTAATTCCATGTCAAGGTTGTCATTTCTTTTGAGAATGTTTCAAATTAAAGTGATGAATAAGGCAACATCTAAGTTAATGTTTGATATCCTTAAGTTCATAGAAGAGTTGTTAAATAATCCCAAAGATTTTCCTCAGTCGTGGTATGATGCGAAGAAACAGTTTCGCGTACTTAGCTTGAAGTGTGAAAAGATTGATGCTTGTAAGAATGACTGTATGCTGTACACTAAAGAAAATGCATGCTTGAATAGTTGCCTGCAATGTGGAGAAGGAAGATATGAAGAAAATACCAGTTCAAATGCACGAGGGAAGAAACGATCAAGGAAGGTACTACGTTACTTTCCTTTGATTCCTAGGATACAATTTCTTTTTATGTCGAGTAAGACTGCAAAGTGGATGACATGGCATCATAATAACAAATCACGAGATGTACTTATGCGTCATCCAACAGATTCTGACGAGTGGTCTGCATTTGATAACAAACATGCTCAATTTGTAGAGGAAACACGTAATGTTAGGCTTGGTCTTGCAAGTGATGGATTCAATCCTTTCAAAAATATGCATTCATCATATTCAATATGACCAGTGGTGTTATTTACATATAATCTGCCACCATGGATGTGTATAAGATCTTCGTTTATGATGATGACGCTTCTCATCCCTGGGAAGAAGGCACCAGGAAATGTAATCGATGTTTACATGCAACCACTTATCGATGAGTTGAAATTACTATGGTATAACGGGGTTGAAACATATGATGTAGCTACAGAATAATTTTTTAAGATGCATGCAGCACTGTAGTGGACTATTAATGATTTCCCAGCTTATGAAAATTTACCTGGTTGGAGTACTAAAGGAAAGTTGGCATGTCCTGTATGTATGGATGATACTCATTACTTGCGTTTACCTGAAAGCAAGAAATTGTGTTATTTAGGATATCGTAGATTCCTACCAATTGAACATAGATGGCGACAATCCAGGTTTAAAGACAAATTTGATGGTAAATCATGCCGCTATTTATCCAAAAATCCAAAAAATTTTCGAAGAACAGATACAATCAGGTTGTCAGGATACAAGATAATAGAGAAGTTATAACAGATTGGTAATATCCGATTGGGTCATCTATTTCAGAAAGATCTTAAAGACTTACGTAATTCTGGATTTAAAAAGAAAAGTATATTCTTTATGAAGCTCCTTTATTGGCAAGATCTCACCATTCGTCACAATCTTAACGTGATGCATATCAAGAAGAATGTTATGGATAATATTTTAGATCTGCTAAACTTAACAGATAGTCCAAAAGACACGTTGAAGACCCATACTGATTTGAAGATGTTGGGCATTCGTCCTAAGTTGCACGTAAATCATAATGATGATGGCAGTTATGACTTTCCTCAGGCATTATATACTTTGAAGGATGAGCAACGACTGAAGATATTATCTTTTCTTAAAAATATCAAGGTTCCAGATGGATTCTCGTCACAACTTTCTACATGTGCGAATGAAGCATTGAAGAAGGTAAGTGGTTAAAGAGTCATGATTGCCATGTTTACATGCAGATATTGTTTCCATTAGCAATCCTTGGAGTGCTTTCTCAACCAGTGGTTGACTCTGTGACGGAGATAAGCCGATTCTTCAAGGTTATATGTTCAAAGACACTGGATTCTCAACTGTTAGACTATTGGGACAAGCAAATTGTGATCACACTATGCAAGATGGAGCAGCTTTTCCCTCCTGCATTTTTCGATGTCATGGTACATCTTATACTTCACCTAGCGAATGAGGCAAGGATTGCTGAACCAGTTCAGTATAGGTGGATGTATCCAGTTGGGCGCTTCTTGAAAAAATTGAAAGACTACGTCTTCAATAAGGCTATGCCAGAAGGTTCAATTGTCGAAGGGTATCTTGTTGAAGAATGCATCAACTTTTGTGCGATGTATATGGATGGTCCAGATAATCGATTCAATCGATTGGAAATGAATGATGATAGACAAAATGGTGAAAATGTGGAAGATTGTTTCTTTGTATTTGATATCCGGGGAAGGTCAATCATACGAACGGAATTTAAACCAATGTTTGAACATGATCGACGATTAGCTCATATATATATATTAAAGCAGATTTCGGATTTTTACAATGAATTTCGACAATCTTCGCACATTTCTAGATGTGAAGAAGATTTCATTGACTGGTTCAGAACTCGTGTGCAAGAAATGAAACAAAATAATGATTCGCAATGGATAGAAGATTTTGATGTAATGATGAACATATTTTTAAGTCATGCACATTATCACTCTAGATATGTAATAAATGGGTTCAGATTTAGAGTGCAATCAGTTGATGATGTGAAGGCTACACAACATTCAGGCATTATTGTGAAATGTGATGGCATAAAAACTGGTTGTGATGGTTACTATGAGAAAATTAAAGAGATTGTGGAAGTCAGCTATAGTTATGATTGCCGAGTCATGTTATTTAAGTGTGACTGGTTTAATATTTTTAACAGCAGATATGGTGTTAAAGTTGACAAAGATACTGGTTTCATAAGTTTGAACAAGGGTTGTACAATTTTTCAAGCATCTGAACCTTTTACATTAGCTTCTCAAGTTGAACAAGTTTTTTACGTACTTGATAATAGTAGAAATGGCTGGATAGTATCAATAAAAACAATGCCTCGTGATTATTATGATATAGAACATGATAAAGATTCTGACTTTGATTCTGAAGCATACCAAGATGTGCTAGGTTAAGGTGCAATGGATATTGATATTTGAGGTAAACGTTTTCAATTAAGCTATTTTGTAGAGTTTAATTATTTCTTTATTAAACTTTTTTTCATATATTTACTCCCTTGCAGGTTTTCTTATTGTATTGGGTTGATTTGTTACTTACTTTGGCATACTTCTTTCGTTATAGTTGATTATATAAAAAGTATGACATCATCCTTTTATAATTTGTAGCTCCTCTCTTATTTCGTATAACCAAAGTTATGATTCTTTTTTTAATGAATCATATAAGAGCAAGCATTCTATTTTCAAGTTTGTGCTTTCTATACATAGTGGCATGAAATATAATCAAATTGAAATTATTCTATTGGAATAATCAAAGTGAAATTTAATACAAAGTGGCATCAAGTTGGAGTAAATATGTTGGTCACATTCAGTAGTAAATTTTTTATTGTATTTTCTTTAAATAATAATTTCTTTTTCATCTGTAGATGGCACCTAAGAAGTTGATGGCATACAAAAAGCATCGTCTTGATTCTAGATGTGATGACTCTTCATTTGAGCCAGATGACTAGGTCCAAGGACATAAGGGTATGATAGACACCTAGCCTGAGCCCGAACATGAACCTCAACGCTACTCACAGCATGACAATCAACTCAAGTTGCCTTCCCCCATGCCACTACCTCATACTCGACTTCGATCTCATACTCAACGTGCTATGATCCCACCTCATACTCTTACAAAATCTAGGCCTCAGTATAAACCTCAACAAAATACACAGCCTCACTCTCAGCTTCCACCTAGGCACACACACCCTCAGCCCTTAGATCCTCCGCAGAGCCAATCCCAGCTACAGACACCACCTCAGCCCCTACACCCTCCGCAGAGCCAGTTCCAGTAGCTGACACCAGCTCAGCCCCTACACCCTCCCCGAAGCCAGTCCCAGCTACGGACACCAGCTCAGCCCCTACACCCTTCACAGAGCCAGTCCCAACAGCCGACACCAGCTCAGCCCCTAAACCCTCCCTGGAGCCAATACCAGCTACAGACACCAGCTCAACCCCTAAACCCTCCACAGAGCCAGTCCCAGCAACCGACACCAGCTCAGCCACAACACCCTTCCCGTAGCCAATCCCAGCTGCAGACACCAGCTCAGCCCCTACACCCTTCCTGTAGCCAATCCCAGTTGCAGACACCAGCTCAGCCCCTACACCCTTCCCGTAGCCAATCCCAGCTGCAGACACCAGCTCAGCCCCTACACCCTCCCCAGAGCCAGTCCCAGCAGCGGACACCAGCTTAACCCGTACACCCTCCCCAGAGTCGATCCCAGCAGCAAGCACTATCTCAGCCCCTACACTCTCCCCAGAGTCTATCCCAGCAGCAGGCACCATCTTAATTTGTAGGCCCTCCTCAGATCCAGTTATATGGCCAATCTTAGCAGAATAGTCAGCCATAGAGTCAGTCTCGGAGCCAATCTCAGGAGCAAAGTCAAGCAGGGTCTAATGGTATATAAATTCTCACATTAATTTTCTATGATATTATTTCTTTATAACAATTTTATTTTGACTATTTGTTTATTGAAGGTATAAAATCAAAGCCAAGGGGAAAGACAAGGAATTTGGAATTGAGAAAATTAACTGAAGGGACTCGAATAATGGTTGATGTAAATTGTAGCGGAAGATGTTCACGTTATACACCCTTTAATAGTAGGATCCCTACACTTGTGTTAGGACCCGTGCCATCAAAACACTTTAAGATGTCTGGGAGTTGGTCCAGACGTCTAGTCAGACGTCTGGACATCTTCCCAGACATCTAGAAATCAATTTTTGTGTGCATACGGCCTCGAGTCTGTGCGCGTGCCGCACGCAGACTAAGCTCCGCCGCTTTCTTTCTCTTTCCCCTTCCCTCGCCGAACTGCAGAACCTTTTCCCCCCTCACGCCTACATATACCCCCTCCTCTCCCTCACGCCACCCCACTCCCATCCACCTTCTCCTTCCTCCAGCGAGAGCGAGAGCGACTGCGGCGAGTTGCAGCAGAGTGCAGCGGCGGAGAGGAGAAGGGCAGCGAGAGAAGGGAAGAGAGGAGAGCACGCGAGCCGTGAGAGGGCTCGCCGGAGGAGCTCGCAGGTCGGCCGGGTGTGCGCGAGGCGAAGTGTTGTGTCGGGGAGGTCCTCCCCGATACTGCTGCAACTAGAGCAGCGGACGAGCGAGCACGACGCGGCCCGCGCAGCACGAAGAAGATGAAGGAGCTTCTGATTCTGGGATTTTTCCCAGAATCAGACGTCTGGACCTACATCCAGACGACGTGGGAGACGTCTGGAGAAGGCTCCAGACGGCTGAGAGGTACATCCTGCACCCTATGCTTCCTTTTGCGGATACGGCCATGCAGGCCGATCCACCGAGGCTCTGATACGTGTCGTGTTAAGTAGATTTTGCGTGCGCATGCAAGATTCGCTTTGGGAAGGCGCGGGACACGCCCTCCCACGTGGTTCAGACGTCTGGGCGAGTCACCAGATGGCGAAGAGCATCTCCAGACGTCCAGAGAGGTGGTCGGACGTCTGGAGCTGGGTCCAGGCGGTTCAGCAAGACCTCTGGACGTCTGAAGAGCAGTGCAGAGTGAGGTATGACCTGGACCCCTTTTTAAGACGTCTGGAAGATGTTTTAGACGTCTGATTTGAGTCACAGTTGTCATTTTTGACCCGTTTAGGGTCCGTTCGAGGTCCGATTTCCACGTTTAAGATTCCGTTCTTCTTAGAATTAGTTCCTCTACTTGTTTGAAATACTTTTATCCTATTCTGAGTGGTTCCTTGTGATTGATCCTTGTGTTAGGACCTCGTTCTGTTGCGACTTTGGGGGTTGCGGAGGCACGTGGACCAGTCGATCATGCCCCCATTACTCCCGATTTTGCGAGTAGAGTGGCTTGCCTTAGTTAATTACAAACATTAAGGCATATCTGAAATAAATGATAGATCCTAAGGTATGGCATGAATCCTAGGACCTGAAAACTAGATTGAATGATAGATCCTAGGGTATGGCATGAATCCTATGACCTAAAAACTAGATTGAATGATAGCTCCTGGGGTGGGGCATGAATCCTAGGAACAGAAACACTGAAATGAATGTCTTGAATGCCTGAATTGCAGTCTTGGATAAGTAGATAGAATAATGATAATTGCCTGTAATTGGATAACAGCTACCTGTGAAATGTAGAGTATTGTTGCTAGTAACTGTTACATGTAATTTCTGTTGGTTGAAATTAAATACGAGCTGCTTGTATGTAAATTGGAAAGGAAAATAAGTTTGAATGTTGGAAACACGTACTATTTGCGAATAAACCTGAAATGATGAAACCTAGTATGGCTTGGCCTGAGAAACATGAGCATGAACCCTACGGGGAATTAGGAGTAGAACTTCTGGAAATAAATGGAATGGAACTGGGAAAGTGAATAGGGAAGTGAGCTGGCCCTTGAGTACAGAGTATCAAGGAGAGCGACTGTCCCCCCTGTTTAGTGCAGAGCGGAGCTAGTCGCCCTAGGGTTGGGACCCGGGGTTAGGACTGGCCACTTTGTACCGACTCTGTGGCCCTCGCGTACACAGTACCGGGGAGAGCTACTAGTTTAGGGAGGGAGCTAGCCACCCCACGGGGCCCGGGGTTCAGCTAGCCGTCCTACATCGACTTGTTAAGCCCACTGGGCAAACCAGGGTAGTCAGGCGAGGGTGCGCAGACTGTGGAGGGGCAAGACCCGTGTTTGGTTACTGTGGAGGGGCTAGACCCCTGTTACTGAGAGGGCTCTGCCCTACACTGGTTCCGTGCTGTGCTTTGGGCGCACCTGTTAATGGAAACGACTGACCGTGTGCGGGGTAGCTACCTGTGCGCTTATCGCGTGTGCCGTAGTCACCGTACGTTCGTCAATGACCTTAGGGTGGTTGACTGAGTGTAGGACCACCACGGGGACTCTCCCGGCCAGGAGAGCACCACGTGCTACTTCTACTCTTCGAAAAAGACTGCAATCAAGATCGTTCCCATGAGGAACACTCGAGATCAAGAAAAAAACTTGATAAATAAACCAAGTGATGAAAGAAAGAATAATTAGTTAAATAAGGAAAGAAACTAAAAACAACAGCTACCTGTCCACCTTTACCTTTTTTTTGTTAGCTGGTTGCCACTCTACTCAGCGTTCGCTGACGTATTGTACTCATAACCTTTTTCAGGTCCAAATGTTGAGCAGCCAGAGCCTACGGCTGCAGAGGGTGCTGGGCCCAGTAAAGCCCAGTAGTGTACCTTTTTGTTGTACCGTTCTGTTGTAGTGAGTATTTTTGTTACACTCCTATACTCTTTTGTTGTAACTTTAGATTCCTGTACTTGTTAAATTTTCTACTGTTGTGGTGGTGTGTACTGTAGTAGTTTACTTCTTTATTGCTGTACTTTTGTTACTTTTAGTTACTTGCATGGTGAATGTGGTTTATTTTACTACTTTTTTATTACTTCCTCGTTGGACGACTGAGTCTTGGGATCAGTCAAGTCGGTCTGGTCCCGTATCCTATAGGGATTCGGGAACCGGGTCGTAACAACTTGTGAGACTGTTGATACCCCCATGTTCTTTTGATTGGAGGCAGGTCCCTCAGCAACATAAGGATGAGTTCATTCGTGAGCTAGGGGTATTAATATGATATTGTTGTTATGTCATTAATTTGTTTTACTTAAAATCCTTGTTCTATTTATTCATTACAATATAAAATGCAGTTGACGTATGATTGGGGAGCAAATCCGATGACGACTGCATATATTCTCCAAACTGTAGGGAGGGCACTTTGTAGCTGGAGAGAAGAGCTTAAAAGCCAAGTAAGACATAAGCATAGATTTAGAATTCATAATAACACAATTTACTTTTAGCTGTTGCTGACTTTTCTGTATATATAAATAGTTCTTTATTGGTAAGAATTATGAGGATGCACTGAGAGACGTGCCATCAGGAGTACAAGTTGCTCATTGGATGGAGTGCTGCGAATATTGGGTTCAGGAAAACACGAAGGTAATTAATATTTTATATTGATAACTTCTATTCTAACAGCAAAATGATTAAGTACCAATTTCCATAATTTGCTGTTATAGGAGCAAGCTAAGAAAAATAAAGCTAATAGGGTGAAAGCTTCGACTGCAACCCACTGCTTGGGACATATGAGCATAGATACCTTGAGGGATACTTATGTAAGTACATTTTGATCGGCTTAATTGACGATAGAAAGCTTATTGATTATAATATCTATTATAAAACTTACAAGTTACGAGATTTAAAGAAGAGAAGCTTAAATTTAGGATAACTTAATTCATAACCACATCTCAAATATGCAGTCAGATACCCATAACGGTGTACAACTTGATCGTGTTTCGATCTATGAGAGGAGTCATAGCAAGTCTAATGCTGATGGCCCCCATGTTTGGATTGATCAATTATATCAAGAGAGACATGTAAGCTCGTTTAAACAAGTAATGAATAACTTATTGATAAATGTTTACGAGAACTTACCATAAGCTCAACTATTTGTAGGGTCTCATGATGGAGTTGATGCATCCTTCTAGTGATGATATGGATGAGCAATCAGAGACTGGCCATTACAGCCTATGACAACAGAGCAAGCATTTAGGACAGTTATCCCCCCCGAGCATGGTGGTTTTGTTCGTAGTGCTAGTGCGAGTGAGACTATTAGTAGTTGGTATGGAAGAAAGGGATGGGGGGGTTCAGAGAGGTTGCAATAGTTACAGACACAGGTGGAGACATTTTAAGAGAAACTAAATATTGTTACATCAAAATTGGAGAAGACAAATGATATACTAGAACGACAGAGACATGAAGCACAACAAGAATGAGAGAAGATGCAGGCACAGATGCAGGCACAGTTTCAGGCAATCTTAAGTGCATTGGGATGAGGTGGTGCAGATCATGCTTCTTTTCACTTCCCACCTCATCCACCTGATGATGACTGCGGAGGTTCTGGAACTGACGGCATAGAAGCCACTACATAGTTCCTTGGATTTTTTTCTTTATTTTCACGTCTACTTTTATGGTTACATTTCAAAATAGCAGATATATACATATGTTTTATTTATGAATGAGTATCATGTATGTGGTGAATGATGGAATATATATATGAATGGTACAATATATATTTGCACTTGTGGTATATGAATGTGGAATATAATGATATGAGTATGTTTGCATTTATAGTATATGAATTTGGGAGATAATGATATCAGTATGTTTGCATTTGTTGTGAATGTATGAGACAGGTACCATAATAATGATATAAAGAGCGCAGGTATCAGATCTACCTACCATTTGTTCCTTCGTTCACCCTTTTTTGCATAATAACTCTGATTTGTGTTGTTGTTCTTTTTGTAGAGGTTACGTAATAGGTCAACAACATGGATCCCTAACTGGAAACAAAGATTCAACATAATTCTTGGGATGGGTCGAGGGCTTGCTTATCTGCACGATGAGGGAGTCAACTCCCTGGGCTTGGTACTTTCCATTGCCTTTGTGATCATGTTTTCCAGTAGTTGTGTATGTTGATTAGTCATATTGTGCATTAGTTCATTCTCAAGTAGTGCTAAAGTAATATTCATGCTCGATCTGTTTGATAAAGAAATGCTTAACTATGGTTAGTATCGGTACTCGTTACCTCCAGTACCAGTACTGATCATGAGTACCGGTACTCGCGGGGTACAGGTTTGTTTCCTGAGAAAACCCAAACCTGTAACTCACATGTACCGGTACTAAACTTTAATATTGGTACTTGTGGGCTAACAAGTTCCTTTTTTAAGTATTGCATCGGGGATATTAAATATTGCATCTGGGATCAGAGGTGATTTTGTGTTTGCACCGGTGATATTAAATATTACATCGGGAAGCAGAGGTGATTTTGTGTTTGCACTAGTGATATTAAATATTAGACAAGGAATATTTAAATTTTAATCCAGTGATCAAAGGTTTTTTGGGATTGCACTGGTGATTAAATAGATTGCACCGGTCATTTTAAGTATTGCGTCGGGGTTCGTAATTTTTTTTGCATCGGGGATATTAAATATTGCATCGGGGATCAGAGGTGATTTTTGTTGGCGCTAGAGCACTGCGATCGTTTATTTTGATGATAACAAAACACGTGTCTTTAACATTTGCACTTGAAGTCTTAGATTTTAGGTTAATTGCAAAGGGAGACGTGGTTAGACGGAGTTCGAGCTCGCATCTAGGACGGATTGGAGGAGCTTGATGGAGAACAAAGGAACTTTGCATGGAGCGAAAGCTTAAAGATGGAAGAATAGGATAGAATTCTATTTATCTCTTTCTATGTACTTTTGTCTTTATTTCCTTGCTCTTTTTTGTTTCTTAGAATATCATGTTAAAGAGCCTCAAAGAAGCCTAACAGTAGTCCTAGGAACACTTGCACAATCCTAGGATACTTAGGTTTTATGTAAAGAACTTAGAAAACCAAACTAGGGTTCAAATAGCCTTTTCAGACGTCTAATCTAAAAGTCAGACGTTTGATAAATACTTTTAGGACGTCTGACTGTTGACTCAGACATCCGATTATATTTAGGCTGGACTTAGTTTTGTCTGATGAAATCAGACGTCCAGACCTTAGTCTAGACGTCTTAGAAGACGTCTGGTGCCTTTGTCAGACGTCCAATTAGTGAACCGTTGGCTGCCTTAGTAAACACTGAGAATATGACCGTTAGCCTTGTATCAGACGTCCGTAGAGGACCCTAGACGTCTGATACATGATCGTTTTGCCTCGGCTGACCCAAAATCTCTTCTCAGAGGTTTTCTAGCCATTGCACTCTCTTGGGAATCTATTTTCGCAGAAAAGTAGGTTTCTAGTCGTCCAGACGTCATTCCAGACGTCCTGTATGTCGTCTGATGACAATTCACTAGAACCCTATTTAGATCTGATTCAAGTCAGGAAGGAAACCCGCCTAAAATCAGACGTCTGACTTTTCTCCCAGACGTCTTAAACTAGTTTTCCAGACGTCCGATGCCAAGATCAGACGTCTGATAACCCTGTCAAAATAATGATTAATCCTGATTTTGGCCTGATTCTCTTGGAGGTTGTGCCCAATGGCTATGGAAGCCTTCCAAGGCCTTCCAAAGCCATCCTAAGGCCTCTATAAATAAAGGAGAATCTTTGCTACTCAGTTGAACACCAAGACACACTAAGCAAACCACTTTCCACATCTTTTGTATCCAAGAGAACTAGTTGAAGCTATAGCTCTCCAAGCTTAGTTCTACATCTAGGGAGCATCGATCAATTGTGCACCCGCTCTCCCGCCGTAGTTCACAAGAGCGCCGTTGTGCCTTTGCGTAGTTCACGCATTCGCGTCATCGACGCACTTCCACCAAAGGGAAGCATCCTAACTCCTATGGAAGCTTAGTTTAATAATTACTTTGTTGGCTCTATAGGACTATTCTTGTATTTTACTTTGCTTGTGTTGGGTATTCAAGTTGCGAATTCCCGTCTCCATCGAGGGACAAAATCCTTCTCGTGAAGGGAAGGGGTTAAGGAATGCTACCCTCGCACTTGTAGCATGGTTGTAAGTGAGGTTGAATCACCCTCGTTTAAGTGATTCGTTTAGTGGATTTGATCAACTTGGTTGGTCAGAAAATCCTAACTCGAGACGGTTAGGTGGTGGTTTTCACCCTGGTTGGGTTTCCACCTTAAAGTACTTGTGTACATTGTGTGATTGCAAATTGTTGTGAGATTGTTATATTTTTATTCCACACTTTATTACGTCACCCCCTCCTACCAGGGAAACTTCAATTTTGTGTTTGCACCGGTGATATTAAATATTGCATCGGGGATCAGAGGTGATTTTGTGTTTGCACTGGCGATATTAAATATTACACAAAGAATATTTAAATTTTGATCCGGTGATCAAAGGTTTTTTGGGATTGCATTGGTGATTAAATAGATTACACCGGTGATATTAAGTATTGCATCGGGGTTCCTAATTTTTTTTGCATCGGGGATATTAAATATTGCATCGGGGATTAAAGGTGATTTTGTGTTTGCACCGGTGATATTAAATATTGCATCGGGGATTAGAGGTGATTTTGTATTTGCACTGGTGATATTAAATATTGCACAAGGAATATTTAAATTAACTTTCCTGGTTAATCAAACATATTGCATGATGATGCAGGACCCTTGCAAAGTTTATTGTTGCTGCTGCTGGACCTACTCCTTTTCCAGATCAACCAAGTGCTCGTTTGCAGCCTTCAGCTCCTCCTTCATATAGCATTCAACTCAGCAATGCAGCAGTAGAGATGTAGCAGAGATTCTCCTCCTTTTCAGTGGTCTATTTCTTAGGTAGATAGATAGATTTTGTGAAGGTATTATATATATTTTCTTCTCCATCCTTATTCCATAAAGAGTCGCCTTTCCAGATGCAGCAATAGTAGCAGCAAAAGTAGATGCAACTGCAGTAGTAGCAAATGCAGCAATGGCACTAGCAGATGTAGATGCAGCAGTAGCAGTAGCAGATGCAGCAATAGCAGCAGTAGATGCAGCTGGAAGTGGAAGCTCCAGTAGTAACTCACCCAAATCTTAAGTTCTATTTTTTTGGATTGAGCTCATTCTTGGCATGAGGATTTTTGAAAGGATCATTCTTGGCATGATATCTCTAATTGCAGGTAGTTCAGTCCAGTGTCCTGCCAGGCATATTCAAAAGCACCTATGAGGCCATCACAAAGGGCAACCCAACGTGGAATCAGGTACAAGTTCCAGAGTCGAAGCTATACTCATGAGATCCCAAGTCAACTTACATTTGCCAATATTAGCCTTGTTAACAAGCTGCTAAAGGGTGAAGTAGGACCAAAGACAATTCACATTCCTTCAGGGGAGAAACTTTATGTATTTGATGCTGCAATGGTTAGTATGAAATTTTATTCTTAATTCAATGTCGATTTTTAGTTCAAAATAGAAAAGGATATGTTTCCTCATGTATTTTTCGATTTTTGAATTTTATTTGAAGTGCCCTGTTCAGGAAAAAAAAACATTTCATTTGAAATGCCCTTTGCATTATGTTGATTGTTTACATGACATCTTGCATTGATTTAGGGACATGATAAAATACCCTCCACACTAAGAATTATACTGTCATTAATGAAATAGTCTCCCCTTCTCTCACAACTTTGCATCTATGTATCCATAAAAGGGGTGCATCAAATATATTATTAGTTCTTTTTTGAGCCCTGCTAGTTGGAATAGCTCGATCAATTTTTCCATCCCATCCATCCAGCCATCTTGCTCAGGCCATGCTGTTATACCCTAATAAAACTAAATTTCCTTTGCAAAGGGGCAATTTTTAATCATATGCACCCAATCCTCTTTATCAATTGGACAAAAGAGGCACAATGAGTCTTCAATCTGAAATATTTTCAATAATGTTCCCTTTAAAGGTAGAGCATCAGTCACTGCTCTCCAAGAGGAATAACTTTGTTTTCAGAGCTATATCCTTTATATTAATAGCCTTTTTACAATAGGCTATTTGTTTCCCTGTAAGACTAGACTTGATTCCCTCTTCATTTACCAAGGTCATATACGCAAACTTAACTGAGAACTTTCCATTAGGATGTGGTTTCCATATTAGTAAGTCTTCTCCCATGTCTATTGGAGTACTTAAAATTTTTTCTACAGTCTTACAGCCAAAGCTACTAGAAATTTCTTCTTCATTCCTGTTCTAATTTTCTTCATTTATCAAATCTACCACCTTTAATTCCTGGAGTATACTCTATCTAATCGACTTTTACTCTTCACCCTTCAACCATGGATCACTCCAAATATTTATATTCTCCCCATCTCCAACTAACCATAACACATTGCTGAAAATCATACTTTTTATATTCCCAAAAATTACCATCTGGGAAATACTTGCTTCTTATCTGATTTTGTTAAAGACCCTCCTTGGTGCACAACAACCAGCCCATTTTTAGTAAGAATGCTAAAATTACTAGCCTTACCAAAGAAAATCTTTCTTGATGGTTGGTTATAAGTGACCAAAGGTAATTCCTTTGGTCACGATGACCCTTTGGTGATGATGGTTAAGGAACCGTGACCAAAGGAACCTTCTTTCTTCCACGCCAACCTCTAGTCATGGTTATTAACCGTGACAAAAGCTCTCTCTTTGGTCACGGTTTTACATCTGTGACTAAAAGTCTTTGGTCACAGTTTATGACCATGAATAAAGCTGTAGAACGTAGCTAACGGTGGGCTTTGGTGACGATGGCAAGTTGGAACCATCACCAAAGGCCTATGCTTCGATGAGGGTTTTGGAAGGCTCGTGAAGAAAGCTGCTACGCTTCGGTGATGGTTTTGTGTGGAATCGGCACCGATGCTTAAGGCTTTGGTGACGGTTCCACCTACAACCGTCTCCAAAGCCCCGTGACAGAAGTTGTACAACATAGCTCACGGTGGGCTTCGGTGACGATTTTGGGTGGAACCGTCACCAAAGCTTAGGGATTTGGTGATGGTTTTAGTTGAACGGTCACCAAAACCCTGCGGCTTTGGTGATGGTTTTAGGTAGAACCGTTACCAAAGCCTTTGGTAACAGTTTTGCGTGGAACCGTCACCAAAGACCCTTCCGCAAAGCAACTTTTGCCGTCGCTAATTGGTCACGGTTATGAGTCATTTGATCACGATTTTTAACCATCACCAAAATCCTAATTTCTTGTAGTGAGTTTAGGATATACCATTCCTACTTTCCTACACTTGTAGTGAGCGCGATGGATTGGATGTCTAGTCCAAGGAGTACTCCCACGTTTATCAATCATCAGCCTACATGACATTCTACAGTTGCAGTATACACTAGATCCCTTAATTATAGGTTTAGCTTCTCCCCCCATGTCTGGCCTCTCAATTTCCTTCTTTGAGTTTATGCCTCTGCAAACAATGTGGCTAACATAAAATCCCATAGAAGACAATACCCGTGCTAAAGTTATATAAGCAAGCACTAGTACTGCATCTGCATTCTGTTAGAAGAATTTTTACCATGAATACAAGATCTCTAGTACTAGGATTTCTTATTTTCATCCAAAGGGTAATTGCCTACGTACTATTAATCTTCAAAAAGAGACTTTCTTTCTTTGAGACATAGTTCTACTTTCATAAGCTTTTCCAACTACTGTCATATTCTACCCTCTCTAAGGCACATGACTTTCATAACCTTACAGTAATACATGTTCAACCTTAGTGTCCTGCGCTAGTCACGTATAAGCACGTACATTTCTAAAATCAATGCAATTGATCACATTCGTAACATGAAGTTTTGTTGTACTTAAAAAAATGGAAGTACACATTTAAATACACTTGGATGTGACAAGAATACTAATTTTTTTATATTCTCTTTACGTCGATGATGTGTTCTTCTGGTGATACGATATTAATATTTGCACACTTCGTAGGTATTGGAGGTCTTATGAATGGCAAATAAACTACATGATTTATTGTTTCGACTTGACCTGAACATGAATGAGAATTGAGTCGGATCATGTCTCACAATCTAAGATCTAATCGTCCAACAAATAATAAACATAAGATATATTTGTATTCCACATATGCAATCGCAATAAAATAGAAATAAGTTATGAAAATAGGAAGGATAGTCACTAACTGACAGTATAGCATCATAACCACAAATCAGAGTATGGAAATGAAATAGTTCAGCTCTATAACATGAAGAGAACTACAACAGAAAGAGAAAACTAAACTATCACTATTAGCTAAAACTACCACAATTACGGTGGAAGACTGGGTCCGACACCATCTCCCTCTATAGTCGCTGGAATTGGCTCCTCTCTATCCTCACATGAGTACACAAAACTAGGGAAAACGTCCGCTAAGTTGAGTAGAGTGACTCAAGAAAAGTATGTGTCAAAAAAAAATAGAGTGAGGTAAAGTGGTGACAAAGAAGAAACCCAAGGTTGGTTGTGTTATCAATTTTTAATAACTTTAGAACTTATCCCGATTCCATGTTCATTTATTTAACCCTTTTCTGTTTTCCTTCGTGTCTTGTTAGGTATAGTCAAGTTTTTTACAACTCAAATGTCTCCTACCGAGACAATCTAATTGTAGTGATCCCAGGTCACAAGGCGACATGGGATGCTTTCTTGGCTGGGAGAATATCCTGTACCTGTCCTACAACCTAGTCTACCACCCTAAGGTTATGGCTGTAGTGTAGTGGTTGTAATTCCCTACGGAGGGGGTGAAATTGAGCATGATAAACAATAATGCGGAAATAGAATAACAATCACACGAAATAAACAATCTTACAAGTACACAAGTATTTTTAGGTGAAAACCCAATCTTGGGTAAAATCACCACCTAAGCCTCTTGACTTAGGATTTCCTGATCGACCTAGTCGATCAAATCCACCATCCGAGTCACTTAAACGAGGGTGACTCAATCTCAATACAACAACACTACTTTGAATGAGGGTAGCATACCTCAAATCCCCTCCTGTTCATGAGGAGTATTTTATCTCTCAAATGAGATGGGAATTCGCAAAGCAAATACTCAACCACAAAAAAAGGAGAAAAACAACGACCTATAGTGTCACAAAGTAAATATAAGGCTATGCTATTATAAGCAAGAAATCTCCCTTTAATAGGAAGTACGTAAGCATGATTGCGTAGAATAACGGTGCTTTTGATTGGAAGCTTTAAGAGCAAGAGCACTTCTTTAATTTTTCTCTTCTTGGACACAAAAGGTATGGAAGTAATTTCTCAAGGTGTGTCAAACAAAGGAAGGGTCTTCCTTAATTTATAAATGGCTTAGGAATCATTAGGAAGGCTTTGGAAGCCTTAGAAAACCGCTGGAAACAAATCCAAGGCAAATCAGGCTGAAATCAGGGTCATTTGTAATTCTAACAAAGCTATCAGACGTCTAGACTTAAGGTCAGACGCCTGGGACTTCGTCTGATCTAGAGGTCGATCGTCTGATCTAGAATGGTTGATGATCTGAACTAAGTTAGATCAAGACGGATGTCTGAGAATGCTTTTTAAGTTGTTTGGGATAGAAATCAGATGTCTAATTCTAGATGACTCTTTGTTTTCTCCAAGCCTAAACAGGGCTCTTGGATCTTTTTGGTCAAACGACAGGTTAGTCGTCTAGCAAAATCTCTGGACGTCTGGAAAGACAATCCTTTGTGAGAATGGACTTCCGAAGAGGTTTAACGACTAAATCCTCTGACAAAAGTGATTTGGGTCAGATCTTAGCCTAACATCTATTTATGAAACGGCTAGGATGATCTATGGACGCCTAAAAGTGTTATAGAATTTATTATAAGGTAAACTTCGAGGATCATCGTCTAATAGTCCAACAATCTTATTGTTGGATGTCTTCTAAGACGTCTGGACTATGAGCTGGTCATCTGAAATCAATAGACAGAACGCACTAAATCCAGCCTAACAGTTTGGGCTTCTAGACAAAAGGTTAGATGTCTTAAAGTTCAAGATCAAACGTCTGAGGTTCAAATTAGATGTCTGATCAGGCTGTCTGAAGCTTATTTCGATTTTCTGATTTTTTAAGTGTTTGTCTAAGAGTCCTAATAAGGTGTAAGGTTTCCTAGGACTAAGGTAGGGTATTCTAGGCTCTTTACATGAATATAAAGAATAAAGAACAAAGTACAAAACAAATAAATACAAAATACAAGAAAGAATATTTCTATCATATTCTCCATCTCCTTCCTTCTTCAAGCTCTCGCTCCAAGCGAAGCACCTTCTCCTCCATCAAGCTCCTCCGATTCACCATGGACGCAAGCTAGAACTCCTTTACACTTATATCTATTTGCATCTATCCTGAAACTTATAAATTTAAATGAAAGTGTTAAATCACAAGTGTTTTGTTATCGTCAAAATCAACGATCGTGGTGCCCTTGCACCGACAATCTCCCCCTTTTTGATGATGATAAAACTACAAATATTAAAAAAATTCTCCCCATTTTTGACATTATAAAAAAGGTTTAATTGATTAACTATTTTATCCTATGCTCCCCCTTAAAACATGCTCTTCTAATTTTGGGTTAATTCCCCTTTCTGACAAGAATAACATTCTCCCCCTTTTTGTCATAACAAGATAGCTATATAATTAATTCCTCATTTCTAATGGAAATATAGCTATGTTTTTAATATCTCCTCCTATCTAAATGAAGGAAATCTTTCTCCCCCTGAATGATTGACATATACCTTATCAAATTTTTAACTCCCCCTATCTAGATACTATTGATAAGAAAAATAGGGTAAAGAATTTACCTTACTTACCAAAGTCAATAACATGGCCCAAATGGAGGTTGATACCAAAATGGATTGGGCTCCCATCCGAAGCTTGGAGGTCCGAGCATTGGAGTCGGTCTCCAATCGATCTGTTGACGCAAGATGGTTCAATCACTCTTCGATTGTCTCGTCGATCTTCTTGTCTTCCTCTTTGGTCTACTCCTTGATCCTCCCAATTCGAGTTGACCATCTTTCATCTTATAGATTCATTCCTTTATGTTGAAATCTTTGCTACCTACAAAATGAGTTTCAGGTTCTTTCTTCAGTATCCAAGTTAATTTGGATCCGGATTTGTTGGTGGGTCTCCTTGAAGGAGATCCTTTCTCAATCTTGTGACTAGTGCTAAGTTTTTTATTAGAGAAATTTTCTAGTCTACTCATTAAATTCTTGAAATTTTCCTTAAGACATGCAAGTTCTTCTTCCATAACATGCATCTTGGTTTTTAAACTAGAGAGTTCAGTTTTTAAATTAGTACTTTCCTCAATCAATTTGCTATTTTCATTGATTAGGTTATGAATCTCTAGCAATAAATTATCCTTTTCAAAAGTGTTTGGACTAGAACTAATTTCTAGATCCCTAACTTTAATTTCTAGTCTTTCTTTTTCATTCTTTAGAAAACTAAGTTTCTTTTTCATGCTTTTGTTTTCAACTTCAATGACTCACTAATTTCATATAGTTCTCCTAAAGCTTCTTGCAACTCTAAGTTGGTAAGAGAGTTTACCTCTTCATCGACGCTTTCTGTCACGACCCGATCCCAGATCCCTATAGGATCCGACACTGGCTCGCCTCGACTAATCCCAAGACCCAGTCATCCAACAAGAAATAACCAAATAACATTCAACAAACCACAATCATACAAGTACATTAACTAAACAGGAAGAAATTGACAACAACAAGGGGAAAGGAACAGTAATACTACAATGTTACATGCCATAATACAGCCATCACAACAAAAATGAGTACATATAACAGAAACAAGGCTATAGAAACTCACTACACCAAACAGTAGAACTAAAGCTAGGCTCGACTAGGCCCAACGTCCTCAGCAGCTGGTAGCTCGGGCTGCTCAAATCCCTGACCTGTATAAAGATATACATCTGGAGTCAGCTAACGCTGAGTATAGTGGTGGCTAACTAGTAACATGCTTTTAACAAGTAGTTTAACATATAATTTTCCATTTCCAACTATCTTATACATGTTGGTGCGTGGAGATCTCTAATCAGGATTCATCACATTATTTAATCTTCTTGTTCCCTATAGGAATAATCTCGCATGTAGTTTTCTCGTGATGCAGGACTTACACGTGGCACCCTCTTGGCCAAGAGAGTCTCCACCCATGATAGTCCTACACCTGGTCTACCACCTTGAGGTCACGGTCGCGACGTAGCGGTGACTATGACACACGTGATAAACGCGCAAGTAGCTACCTCGCACTGGCACGCGGTCAGTCATTTCCGCTAGCGAGTACGCCCAAACGTACAGCGCGGAACAGCACAGGGCTTTGCCCTCTTAAAACAGAATAGGAGTCTTGCCCCTCCAAAGTCCGCGTACCCTCGTCGGACTATCCCGGTTTGCCTAATGGGCCTAACAAGAGTAGGTGTAGGGTGGCTAGTCCTAGCCTCGGGCCCCCTGGGGCGGCTAGCACTCCCCCTACACTAAGTAGCTCACCTCGGTACCACGTACGCAAGGGCCGACCATAGTTGATGTAGAGTGGCCAAACCCACCCCGGGTCTCAACCTAAGGGTGGCAGGCTCCCCTCTACTACACGGAATAGTTGCTCTCTTCGGTACCACGTACACGAAGGTCAGCTCACTTCATTTAATAGTTGCCCGTGGGAGACATATTCCAAAACCATCCGGTTCTCAGTATTATGGTATTCTTGTCTACATTCCCCATAGGGTTCATACAAGAGCTTTTTCTACATCCGAGTTGGAATGTACGGAACAAGTAGTTCAATTTCCATTTTTATCACAGTATGGGTCCATTTTAGATAATACAGGAAGCTTTTGATTACTCAATCATTCACGTGTATTTTCCTCTAGCCCTAGTGTTCATGCCATAACCTAGGGTTCAAGAATATATTCTAGAGTATGCGTTTATTCCTTCCTAGGGATCATCTCAAGTCCTAGGATTAATTACTTGCATGTATTAATTTAGAGATTTACGATTATAACCACTCTACCAGGGTAACCAGGTGGAATGGGGGCTCGTACAATAGCTCCCGACGTCTTCACAGGTCCCATACACCCAATGGACTGGAGACCTAAAACACGGATCGATAGGCCAAAAAGGTTCAGAATGATACAGACAAGGTATCATTACATAACGAAACTCGTATGGAAAACAGAGACATTTTGTTTACGAAAAATCGACAACATTAGGGCCTTGTACGAGCCCAAAAACTCGCGGTCAAACAGAAATCAGACGTCTGGGAAAGGTCCCAAACGTCTTAAAACAGTTCTCAGGGATACATCTCTCGGTGTTCCCCTATCAGACATCTGGAACTTTGTGCCGACGTCTGAGCGTTCCTTCAGATGTCTGGAGATGCTTCCAGATGTCTAAAACTATTCTCGATCCTCGCTCCGACGCTCTTCCCAACCTCTGACACATGCGCGTGCATTGTCAGAACGTGCAGAGAAAAATACGGAAAGTAGATCTCTACCAGACATCTCACTCTACCTTCGGACGTCCGGTAAGACGTCTGGATGTCTCTTCGGACATCTGATTCCGTGGAAAAATGACTTCCGTAGAACTGCTCTGGCTTCCCTCGCCGTAGGCGCTGTAGTAGAACAATGCAGCATTCTCCGCTCTCGCGCTCAGGCTCACGATCAGCTCTCTACTCTCCATTCGCTCTCACTCTAGCTCCCTTCTCTCTCTCTCTTGCTCGGCTGTGGGTGTGAGACAAAGAAGAGGAGGAGGGTTTATAAAGGGAGAGGAGGAGAGGGGAAGACTGTGGGTGAGGTGTGGCGAGGAGTGACGTCTCAAGGGAAGGTGCTGTGAGGCGCGGGTGAGGGAGAAGACATAGCGTACGTACGGCACGTGCTGAAGAGAAAAGGTATTTTCAGACGTTCGTTGATCTTTCCAGACGTCTGGACAAACGTTTGGTGAACTTCCCAGATGTCTCAAATGACCAAAGGGTGACGGGTCGTTTCACTTTCACTACCGCTATCTGCGATTGCCATGAGACTAAGGCACACGGTCTCCTTATCGGATTCTTCTTCCTCCGAACATGATTCTTCATGAGTGCCTTCTAGCTTCCTCCATATCTCATGGGTGGTGGTGCACTATTGAATTTGCTCAAATTCCTCCGAACTCAATGCACAATACAAGGCATTCATTGCCTTTGCGTTGAGGTTGAGATCCTGAACCTAATCTTCCGAGTAACCAAGCGCGGGTTTCTTGGAAATGACAAATGTGGACTCACATTTTTCCCAAACCCAAAAGTCGTAGGCCTGCAACCACAAGGACATATGGGTTTTCCAATGAAAGGAATCTATACCTACAAAATAAGGTGGTCGCGAGGTGCGTGTCCTTCGGTGTATATGAATGTGTTTCCCTCCATCGAATCCTCGTCGGTGTGTAATGCCGGGGTTGAAAAATGGATGCATTGGGTGAACTACTCATTCCAGGAATTCATACAATATGAAGATGGATTATATGTATGATTATACTTGCAATACTTGAACCCAAACTTTCCAAATACTCATTAATTGGTGATTCTCACCCTACTTACTGGCCCTGATCTATGACCTACCTGACCTGACCTAACGGGGAGGGAATCCATTCATTCACCTAGAGGTTTTTGACTTCCCTAATTCAAGAGCAGGAGAATCACTTCATCAATCAAGTTCGGGGTAACCATTAACCAATAAATAGCCGGGAAAAGCAATAGTGGAATTCTTCGCCCCGGGTTGCTGAGTCCTGTCCTATTCATCCGCTTCATAGCTATGACTCGCAACTACCCTTAAGTCACGAGGGAATCACTCCAATCGCCTGTTCCCCTACTAGTAAAGAAAGACTGTAGGTCTAACTACATCAATTCTCAGGCATTGTCACTGCGAAACACCTGTATTGATGTGGAGCATGGAACCTCATAGGTATTCATAAACAACACGCTCAAACAGGCGAGGAGTTAGCACTGCTTGTGATTCCCTTAACAAGATGATAAATAGGGCTTATATACTAATCTTGAGCAGGCAGGGGCCAAGGTTGATGTATCATAAAGAGAAATCCCAGGGTCAAGAAATACCTAGGTGTAGAAACATAATGAATGACTATAACTAGTTAGGCTTTAGCTCCTAAATCAAACAAGTCACAATCCCCCCTGAGGGAACCAGCTCCATATTCCAACTCCAAGGTGAATTCACTCCTAATTCCTTACGGAGGTGGTGAGATCGAGTGTGATAAATAATAATGCGGAAATAGAATAACAATCACACGAAATAAACAATCTCACAAGTAACAAGTACGCGAAATCATCTTGTGCCCTGAGACATCGATTGATAGATTGTGAACTATAATAAATTAGGCTTCCAATATATGAACGGAACTAGATAACGAGATGTCTAGTAAATGAATTAATTAAAGCTATGGTACCTGATGAACGGCATTTTGTACGCTAAAAGATTTGGTTTGAAAACCCATCGTTGCAGTGAGTAAAAATCTGTTGATCAAATAATTTTACCGAACCTCAAAGCGAGTCTTGAGTCGAACACGGGGAGGCTAAGTTGACTCTAAATCCGCAATTATATTTTTTTGTAATTTTGTTTATAAAGGAAACATTCACAATGATTATAAATAGCTAATCTACTTTAATATAAACAATAGAGCTAAAGAGAGAGAGAAAACAACTTTTTATAAAAAGATAATGTCATTACAACTAATTTCCACAAATAGAAAGTAGTAAATCTACTCTAAAAAGCGATAAAAGGATAAGGGGGTGAGAAGTTATCCTCCGTGACAGTTGCTTGGAGGACGACCTGTACGGACGACGCCTAGAAGAAGGAGAGCAAAAATGGAGAATGGAGGGCAAATCTGGAAGAACTAGGGATGAGATAGAGCGTTGACATCACAGGATCTGCTTCCAGAACGAGGGCAAAACATCGGCTGGTGAGAGCTCCACGAAGGGGGCGAGAAGTTGAAATTTTTGATTTTAACTCTAGCAAAGCTTCCCGTAGCTTGGAAGCACTAGAGCGAGCTTTAGAACTTGAGTTCTTAGCTCTTAGAGAGGGAGAGAGATGAAGGAAGGGATGAAGAATGACGTGGGTGTAAGGCCCTTTTTATAGGCAAGGAGAAAGGGGTAGAATAGACATTTCAAAGGTTAGAAAATGAATGCAACGCTTTTAGTGACGCATGCAAGATTATTAAAGACCCCTCGTTGCTGAAGCTCGCGTGGAAGGAGGGCCGCTCATCGCCTATCCGACTCTCCTTATGCAGCCACGTCACTCGGTCGTCACTATCAGTCGTCCGATCAATGGATGGGATGGCTTAAAAGCCATCCCATCCATAGCACCTCTGCAACGCGTCAGATCTGGCGTTTAGATGCACGTGAGATCACGCGTCTTCAACCAGCAGTCCAGATCATACCACGTCGATTCCTTCAGTAGTGCTCAATCATCATCTGATGGTCGAATTTAGCCGTGCCCGCCCACACGGTTGATTTAAGGCGCAGTGCACTTTGAATGCGCGGCGCTTCCTTTGCGAAAGGCGCTTCACCAATGCGCTATCCCTCGCTTTGTGTCACGTTTTTGATTTAAGGGCCGTGCGCTCATGACCGTTGGATCTAAATCCAACGGTCAAGATTGCGCGACCCTTGCCTTCAAGGGATGGGAATGTTGGATTTGGATTGACGTGGTGCCATTTAGGCTGTCCATTTTCTATTGCTTGTAGATTGTACCACGGACGTTGGATTGGATTGATTTTTGCACCGTTGAGCTACGATCGTCGATCTAAATTCATCCGTGCGGTTGGATTTATCATCGAAGGTACGGATTTGCACCATCTTTCCTGATGAGTCCATTTTAATGGACTATTGTTACACCTAAGTACTTTAATTCTAACATAGTATGTTTGTTAATAATTACATTAGGTCATTAAATAAGTACATGCATCATTACTTGAGTTTTTATCTATTTTATTGCATTCTATAATTTAGTATGTAATTATTTTATGTTTTGTTGTTTTGTAGGAATAAGGTTGGAAAAGAACAAGGGGTGAAAGAAATTTCCCCCAAACAACTGCCTTCACCTCACCCAATCTCCGGCTGGCCTCAACATCCTTTAACTGCCGAAGGCCAAATTTAGTAAGGGATTTAAAAATCCCTTGACTCACGTCGAGAGAAGGGATAAAAAGGAGGATGGGCATGAGAGGCGGAGCTTCATCTTCTTCTCCCCTTGGTGGGGACCCAACTATGAAGGGAGAGTGCACTGTGGGAAGATTGCTTGCACTGTGCACCATCACCGCCCCCCATAGCCTGCCATGCGTGCCCTGCCCCAGCCTGCACCACACCGCGCCCTTCCAGCCTGTGCCCACACCGCACCATCCTCTCCACTATAAGCGCTATATCAACCTGCACCAAGCGCCCTTCTCCGCACTGTCTGCAGGCGCTCAACGCCCTTGCACGCCCTCTGCAGGCGTAGCCTCATTGCCCTTCTTCGCATCGCCTGTAGGCGCCCCACCCCATCTTTCCCACTCCACGCCACAGCGCCAAGCCTTCCACCACCCGCACCCATGCCCTCTGCAGGTGCAGCCCTCTCCACTGCAAGCGCACCCTGCACCACACGCCCACAGGCGCACCCCCACAGGCGCTCCCCCTCCAGCGCCATCACCTCTACTGCCAAGCACCCTGCAGGCACTGCACCCGCGACCACACGCCCGCAGGTGCCTTACGCTATCGCCCTCAACCGCCTATCCAACCCTGCTCCACTGCCAAGTGCCCTTCCAGCCTGCACCGCGCCACCTTCCATCGCCCTCCACCGCTACTGCCCAGCGCCTGCAGGCGCTCAGCACCCTTGTGCGCCACACACTACTGCACCTCGCACCCTCCACCGCCTGTCCACCGCACGCTTACGCCAAAGCATCGCGCCCTGCAAGCGCCCCCACGCCAAGTGCCTGCAGGCGGTAGCACGCCAAGTGCTCGCAGGCGCTGCACCGCAGGTAGCAGACGCCCACGCCCACAGGCCACTCCAGTCGTGCCCTAGCACACCTTGCGCACTCACCCCCAGTGCGAAGCCGCGCGGGCTGCAGCAACACTGCTCTTCTTCTCCAAGCACGGCCTCCTCCTCCAACAAGCCGACGACCATCCTCCTCCGTCCGGCCGCCGCCGGCCACCTTCGGCTGCCGCGTCACCGCCGTTGCGTAGCCCTCATCGGGGTGCACCTCCCCGTCGACTCTCGCCGCCAACCGTGCACGACCGTCTACGTGAGGAAGAGAGTGGAGAAATCCTCTATTTTCTTCTCAATTAAAATTTACATCTAATGCCATTGTCATTTATATATTAATATTTTATTCAGGCCACATTGCATTGATGCACTCATAGTTTCCCGAAATTACGTCACTTGTGTTATGTGCATGATTTAACTTTGAATTTCAAATCAAAATTGCATGCAAGTTAAATTTACATGATATGCCATTATATATGCATCATACACATATTTTTGAAGCTTAATTCCTAACGTGAAAATGGCATAAATACCCCTGAACTTTTATGGAAATTGCAAGCTTCATTTAAAATGGCATATTCCTCGCATTAAAGTTGCAGTAGTGTCTGCAAACAGTATATTCCTCAACTTGTAAATTTATTGGTCTATTCCTCCCTGTGGATGCGACATCTTTACTGTGGTTAAATTTGATATTTAGTTTTGATTGAGAGATTTTCCACTACATAAAATACAACGACATTTCTTTCTATTACTATCATAAATAAGCGAGAATCTCTCCGTCATTGTCCTTTGGACTTTGATCTTTTTCAGACTGCATCTCATGCTACAGAGGTTCGATCGGACCAATCTTGGAGACGTTGGATTCCAATCGTCGCCTTGATCAGATCCATACGATTGGATCTTCAATTTGAAGCCCCAAATGATATCGTCCTATCCCCTTGACACAAAAGGAAAAATTAACTTATAATTTGTACAATCTAACCTAAATGCATAATGATGCATGCTCTGTAATATTTATAATGCATGATGCAATTATACGCCTAAGAACATGCATAAATCGACAATTTCTGTGACATAGATGTGTCAACATTACACCCCCATGCCTATCTTTTGCTAGTTTCTAGCAAAATTACGTGCTATTTATAAAATTGTGATCAATTACTTGGGCAATATTTATTTCTCAACACTAAAAATTTCTACTAGAGACTTGAACTACCTAGACTCAACAGAGCCCGGGTGTCTACCAAAGTGCAAACCGCCCAAGCCCTCGTCTTATTCAAAAGCAAATACATTCTTTTTCTTTTTCTTCTTTTCTAATTTTTTCTTTTAGATTTTTGAGTTTAAAGTATCGGGACAGCTTTCTACGGCTACCCAACCCACCAACACTTGAAAAGAACTCTAAGTTCTAAGCATCTTTTTGTGATTGTGATAGACTTGCTGATCGGTAATCAGAACATATTTCGAGTTTCTATGCCCCTAGGTGACCTTAAAAAGAAATTCTACCAAAAGCTGTATATATCTAACCGGTAGCTTTCTCCCTACTTTTTAATTTTGTGTTCAACATAAGGGCGAACCTAATATATATCTCCCCAGATTATTCTACTTCTTCATTTGGAATTAAATGTGCATTTTGTAAGTTGGGTTCTGAACAATCAGCCAATGGGCTGTTACTCACGACAACTTACCAACCATACTCATGCAGTGAAGTGTAGCTTATTTCTTTTTTTCTTCTTTTCTATTTCTCTTTTTTTTTTCTTTTTTTTGTTTTTTTTTTCTCTCTTTTTTCCTAAGTAGGTGGCTTCCTTGATCTAAGACTTATCTAAAGGTAGGAAAAAGTGAACAGTTGTGTGGCTAGGCTCTGGACAACTGGCCAATGGGTTGTTACCCACAACAAATTGCCAACCATACCACCATAGAAAGTTCATTAGCCTCCCAATTTTCGGTAAAATTGGCGAAAGGTGAGTCAGTGCAAATAGTGTGTAGATGCTTAGACTATAAGTCCCCTCAAATTAGAGGGCGAGTTGATAAATCGTGTACTTATCACTCAAACTTATTAAATAATTAGAAACATATTAAAGATGGCAAGAACTCGAAAAATAAGTCCACATTTCAGTGGACACCCAAGTTGATTAAGCCCGAAGACCTGAAGCATCTAAGTGTTCAGGTCCTAATGTATCATTTCCGTAAGTTGAAAAACTCTAATGCCCAAATTCTCTTTTCCTAATTCAATTTTCTTTTTAAATAAAAAGAATCTAAAGAGCTAACAAGATGATTCAGAGATGAATATCCACCCCCTCATGTGTATCTAATGCAATGTCCGCATTACATTAAATGACATGAAAAAAAAGCGGAGTAGAGAAGAAAGCACCTAAATTTCATGATTAACAGGTCAGCTCTGAGATGAAAACAGATTATATACATGCTAAATTTAGTACCTTAAGCTAAGCACACTATACAAATAAAGAAGAAATAAAGAATTCACAACTGTAGGTCAGGATCAGAATAAAAAGATCAATTTTTGGACCCGCAAGGAGAAGACATCCACAGATGTGGACAAGATTCTGGTGTAGACCCATGCCTCAGGGTTGAGTGGTTCTAAGGTTTTGGATGAAAATTACCCAGAACTTGAGATTAGTATGTAAGCAAGGCTGGGCCTACAATTTGTGAGGATACAACCAAGTCCAAAAAGTCAGACAATAGGAAAATTTGTATCAAAAAGATAATCAGTTAATTTATGCTTGGGTTGGACATCCTCTGAGTTGAAAATTATATAAGGGTCTTGATAAAAAGTTGGTGGTTTCAGGTGAATAGGAACCCTTAGACCCAAACTTCATTTTCGAGACCTCTAAGTTATTATACACCTCATATACAATATCCAAGTCTAACAATTGTGGCTCAATTAGGATTAACTTGGGTATAATGATTTCAAAAACATCATCATTCAGCTCTTTAGGGTGTGATTAAGGAATGAGGCTATTGATTGAATCATCCATGAAAACAGGATTTTTATCTTCCAAGCTAGCCCCAACAGGATCAATTTCCTCAATTACTAGGCTATTAAATGATTCATTGAATTCCTTAGGCCCAACCATCTCACTAAAATCATTTTCCTTAAACTCAAGTGAGACTTCACATAAAGATTTTTCACCCTCAAAATCAAAGAATTCTAGATCCACATTTATATGTCTAAAAATCATTTATCATTTTCTGGTCCATGGAGACATACTTTTCCTCGTATCCTGGCTCGGGGATTTCGGGTGAAGTAATCAATTCATCCTCAATTGGTTGCTCTAAATCAACCAAGTCATCCCCGTCTCGTAAAATGTGTCCCCCTACAGGTGCCTGAGCGAGTTCTGACATTGGCTCTCTTGAAGGGAGTTCATCCTGAAAATCATCCCAAGATTATACTAAAGCAATCACAAATCTCATCCTCAATTTTGACAATTTTGTTACCTGGGTCCTTATCCTTAACATCTTGGAGCCAATCCAGCAAATTTTTGTTAAGATCATCAATCATTTCAATCAAAGGATCCAATTCTTTAGTGCAGGGTGTTGGCTGAGCTTCTAAAGTTTGCATGGTGTTCCTTAACTTAGCCAATACCCTTTCTTGGACTTGGTTCACCTGAACCAACTGATTTGATTCAGGCTTAGGTGGGTTTGAGTTCAGTCCAGGGCAATCAAGAAATTGAGGTTCTTGGTGCCCTCCCTGATAATAGGTTATTTCGGGTTGTTCAAAGAGGGGTGGTGACCTATATGAAGTGTAGTCCTGGGGAGGGTATGGATTATAATCATCATATCCTTCTTGATTATAGATCTTATTAGGTTGTCCTTAGGAGGGCGATGATCTATAATCGGTGTAGCTCAAAGAATGATAAAAATCAAAATCATGGTGTCCAGGATTAGACCTTGAACACGGAGATTCGGAATTATATCCCCAATCAGGATTATCCCAACTAGTAGATGGGTGAGAATAAGTCTGGTTGAGATAATAATCATCTTGGGAATAAGTAGTGGCAGGAGGGTAGGAGTGGAAATGCAAGTAAGATATGGAAGGATCCATGACGAAACAAGAGGAAAAGAAAGGTGTCCTGCAATACAAACAATCAAACATGTCCTTAAGTAGGATAGCCTAAAGATCTACAAACTCCCAGAACCCGTCTTGAGATAAAAGGAACGATTTGGTCTACTTCTTTCCGGTTAATCCAATCAGTTAGAGGGAGAGATTGGGGAGAAGGTTCTTCCCTTTGCTTTCACCTCATGTTCCTTTGATACCCCCAATCGAGACCGTTTGACACTACTCCCCTAACTAAACATCATATGGAACCCGTAGAAATAGATTAATCGAAAATAATCTCGATCTGGGCCCCGAAGTGCGAGTTAAATCCTTAAGACCAATGTCTACTTGATTTAAGATTAGGTGATGGGAACACTATCATGAGCCCTAACTAGCTCATTTTGACCTAGAAAAGAGAATAAAAGCTCCTACATAACCTAGAGAAGGGCCTAATTCAAGGAATAACTGTTTTGAGAAGAAAACAAGAAACAAAGGGTAAAACTGAAATTTTACCATTGCAATACATCAACGGGATTTCTCAAAGGTTAAACATAGGTCAATTGATCTTAACAAGATAAAAAGTGGGATGGTTCAATCATAAATGGGTTCATGTGCAATTTAAGAATTAAATGACATCCTATAACCCTAAAACAAACCCACTTAATTTTACAAGGTTCTGGTTTGAATAAAAATCAAATAAACCCTTAAAATTCATAGAAAAATATCCTCTATGACTTAGAACCTTCAATTTATCCTTTGAAACCTATTTTGACCTAAATAGGGTCCTAGCTAATTATTTGCCATAAATTGGGTTTTTATGTAAAATGTTCATTCAAACGTGGTCAAACATAAAATCCAACTTCACCATTGGATTCCTTAGGTCTAAATTAGGTTTTCATCAAAATTTGGATCTAAGGGGAGGTCACCTTGACCTACTTTGCAAAACAATCTACCCAATTACATTTTGACCCCTAACTTTTGAAAATCATTGCGCAAACCCCCCTATCTTCCTCGCCACTCATTGCAATTAGGTCCCTCTGCCATTACAGCGAAGGAGTCCTACTCCAGCGATGAGTTGAGGGGGATTTCTCCTTGATTCCTCAGAGATCCCCTCTCAGATTTGAAAGGGAGATTCTCTAAGAAATTCCCTATCATCTGAACGCAATCCCAAGATCTGATTCGTACCCAATCTCTCGTGTGAATGCTCGAGAGACATGGGTATCCGTCGCACATTTTTACTCCGGCGAGGATTTTTACCTCAACTCAGTTAATTAAATTAATTTTACTTAATTATGCGTAGAGAAAAGTCACTTAGGTTAACTTTAAGTTGTGTCGGTTGTGTAGTATAAGGTAAAATTAACCTAACATTTTAGAAATTTTTTACTGGTTGAGTTCAAGTCGTTTGCTGGGAGGTATAACTCATTCTAAATTCACTAGTTATCTTTTATTTTTCTTTATAAGTATAGGAGGTATATCTAAGTTATCTATAAAATCATGAATTTTGCCAAAAATTGATTTAAATGACATAACATGCAAAATCTCATATGAAATCTCATTTTCAATATTTAAAAACATGTAAATTCTTTATTTATTCCAAATGATTTAAGGCAAAGAAGAGTTTATTTAGTCAATATATGCCTTAATACAACAATTTAGAGTAAAAAGAAATTAAAATATAACAAGAAAAATTAACTTCTTTTGCTTATTCTTCGGCCTCTCTTCTTTTTCTTCTCTTTATCTTCTTTTTCTTTTATTTCTTAATCCTTTATTTTTTTTCTCTTATTCTCTTGATTTCTTTCTTTCTTCACTTCTGCTCCTACCCTTCTTCTTCTCCCTTATTCTTCCTTAGCTTTCTAAGCACCTTTAGTCCTTAGCTTTCTTCCCTTTACGAGTTCTTCTTCTTCCTTCTCAGCCTTCTTTCTTCAGCCCTCACTTCCTTTGATACTTAGCCATCAGAGCCTTCAGCACTTAACACTTCTTCCTTTCTTAACCTTCTACTGAATCGGGTTAATTTGCTCTTCAACCAAAAATTTGTTTGAGACTTGCGGCAAGGTCCTTTCGAGGATACACAGCACCCTGAGATCAGGGTGGGACCAGACCCTACTCGGTCCTCGCCTAATTTCATTAGGGTTTATTTCTATTTTTTTTTTCTCTTGAACTAAATCGACCCTCCCTCGATCCGAACCGGCTCGACGCCTCCCAAGCCTCGCCCTCCTCGAGCCAATCACACACATGTGCCCACTTGGGCGCACACCCGCAGGCCCACTCGCCCACACACACACACACAAGGCTCAGATGGTCAGGGTTTCTTTTCGCACCGAGCGCTAACAACTGAATCGGCTATGTAACAATTAGCTTTTATACAAAGGTGCGCGCTCGAGGATTTCCGATATGGGACTATACTTTCCCCCTCCAAAGCCATCTTCAAACGAAGATTTCTCCCTACTCAGAGCTCCAAATCAAGCGAAATAAAGCTTGGTGGAGAGCTATAAGGTAGCTCTACAGGATTCCAGGGTCAATTTGAGATTCAGAGGATGATTTCCTCTTTGATTTGATAAGTGAAGTTAGGGGTTTCTACGGGTTTAATATTGCCTGGAAATGGAATTAAACCTACTGTGTCTATAGGATGGACTTTCCAGCTTGTTTAAGGGTCAAAACAGATTATAAAAGGGATTCCACAGTTGTTTGTGTAGGTTTAAAGCTCTTGAAGCTTCAAGAAGCACAAGGAAGCTTCGACACTTCTCTGAAAACTCAGAGAATAAAATTTTAAACTCCGAAAGGTACAACAAACAGCTAAGGACTTTTCCTATCAATTTAAACAGATTCTAAAGAGTAAAACTAACTAAACTGGGCAGGATTCAACTTCAAATTTCATCCAAAATTTACTATCGTCAATTTGGGTTCAAAAGCAACCTAAACTAACAGGTTGTTAACTCCATCAGATAAACAAGCCTGCGTTCACTTTAACCTCTCTAAAATTATTCAATAAGATCTCAGAAACAATTCTAACTCATCAATTTATCAAATTGAGCTCAGAATCAAAATCTCGAGTTCAGGTTTGACTATAAGGCTTAAGATTTGACTTTCTGTTCTAAGCCTCTTTACAACAAATTAATGCCTAGATTAACATCTTCTCAACCGCAGGAACTCTCTCAGACTTCTAAATAGATGATTTGACTTAAGACGCTAGGGTTCCAGGCTCTTCGCCTGAGCTCCAAATGTGGTCTGTTCGACAGAAGGATTGGAAGATTGCTACACTAATCTGAAGACATAGATAGCTTCAGTGCACTGCATTGAAGCTTCTAGATCTGTTAAATACGACTTTAAGCTTCTATACAGGCTTTTCCAATTCTACTGGAGTTGGAGAAGACAAATCATTAATCTAAGTTCCAGGTGTTAAAATCCCAAATAAACAACCTCAAATTAATCAGTGATCACAATTACATCATTCTGGAGCTTCCTACCATCTTCTATAGGCTGAAGATCGAATTTCACTCACCGGAGCTCCGACAAGTCCAGTAAAAGATGAAAATTTGTGTACAGAAAGAAATTTATGCTATTTTTTATCTAAAAAGGATTCTGCAGTTGCAAGGAAACTCAGAATCACATTTAATTCTTCTTTAATCCATTACATGAATGATTAAACAGAAAATTCAATTCGAATGAATTTTAAGTGGATTGAAGCATAGGACTTGGTCTCCCATTCAATTGAATGGTTGAGACAAGTCAAAAAGTAATTGTGATCATAATTATATAGTTAATTAAGAATTTCAACTACTCCTGAGCCGCCATTGACAGTGAGCTCAGGAGCTTAATTAAGTTTGGGCGTTTACATTATAGGTGGTAATTATACAAATTAAAGTGATAATTAGGATCCTTAGATTGTGAATAGATGATGGAGGACCCTATGGAGGTGGATCTAAGCTCAGATACTGTCGCCATGGACAGCGATAGTGTCTGTTGAAGGTGAAGGTGAATTAGGCGAATTGTGATTAAATTTGCATTTTAATGGATTAGAAGTGGTCGTGAGTGATAGAGGAAGGTGAACAATGGCTTTAAAAGACAAAATAAGGTTTCCAGCAAGCTCAAGGAGCTCGTCGGAGTCGAAGAAGATGAACATTAAACTCTGAAATTACAACTAAACTACCTAACTAACTACCTACCTAAACTACTTCTACTCCTACTCCTACTCCTACCTACTGTTACCTGGACGAAGGGGTCAAAGGGATTCCACCGATGGCTCATAGCAGAAGACGAAATCAGAAGGTATAAGAAGAATCTCCGGCATCGGATGTGAGGTGAAGCAGAGGAGCTCCTTGGTCGTTGCTTTTGTTCAGAGACGTGGCAAACCTCGGCAGAGTTCCTCAGCTAATCAAGATGGATGGAGGAAGTCGGAAGATGAAATGGGGAGTTGCTGGAGTTGCGGAGAGAATAGTTTATCGAAGTCGGCTGCAATGAAGAAGAGGGAAGGGAGCCAACTTGAGAGAAATCGAGGGGGTGAGGGGGTATTTATAGTGCATGACGAAGAAGAAGGTGGCGAGGTCTGAACGAAGAAGAAGCTTGAGGAGCTTAACCTCCGACATCGTCTCCGATGACGATGAGATTAACTCCCACCAAAAATATCCCATGAAAGTAGATATTACAAATATGTGCGTTCTTAAAGAAAAATCATGAGAGTATTTATAAAAATACCAAAGATCCTTTCAAAAGTCATGAACGTTGGGGGCAAAAGCGTTAAAGTAATTATAGATTCGGATAGATAGAAGATCGCAAGAATTAATCAATTAATAAGAATGCAAGCGAAAAGAATTATGTAACTAATTTTACAAAAAAATTTTATAACAGAACATCGGTTATTGATTTTGAACTAAGTACGCATGTGCGGTCGTAACGTATGTTTATCGAAAAGTTTTGATCATTTTATTGTCATATGACGAAAAAGGCTTCTAAAATATGTTGCAACGTTCACGTAAACGTTTGTATACGGTTATAAGTCAATAAAAATCAATGTAATGATTTTCTATTAAACTTTCGTCAATTAGGCCCTTTAACAAGGTTTCTAAAATAAAATAAAAATAATCTAAGTCTCGAATATAAAGAGCTTCTTGAGCTAAAGTTCATTATTCCACCATTAAATAAGATGATAACCTGTGCAGATGAAATTCAAATAATATGATAATAATATATTTTGTTAGCCATTAAAACAGAGTTATGCGACACAAATGTACTAACAGAGTGGTTTGGCCCAACCATCTCACACGGATTAATTTTCTCATGCATTATCATGTGGTGTACGTTGGTTCGCATGCAAGATGCCTCTCCTAACCGTTGGATTGTTCGTGGGGCCTGCACACCGCTCCCTCCACCCTCCCCGCCCTCGTCAAGCCGGTGCGCTATTCAAAAATTCGCTCCCTGCCCTTTTTCTCACTTAGGGTCCATTTGGAGGGATAAATTTAACGTAAGGGATATACTATTTATCATGTGATAAATAGGAAATGCTATTTGGGAGATACCTAGGTGGTGAGACGGATCCTGTGTCTGAGGGATATGGGTGTTGGTAAGGAGTTATTTTTGTAGGATAAATTGGTGCGTATGTAATCCAATCAAAGGAAAAGTTATTTGGAATAAAAAATTAGGACTCTTTTACCTTTATGTTGGGTTGGATATTTACAAGAGAAAAGAAAAGATTGTAACAATAATGATCCAGATAGCATATGATTACAATGCACTGCAAACATCTAAATTATTGATATTATCTAATATTTGCATTGCATACATAAGGTGCTTGTCACAAGAGCGTTGATGGTCATAGCAACCTATTGAAAGCATACAAAGAAAAGTCTGTGAATGTCATTTGCATATTTTGTTGACCGAAATCGTTTATTTTCCTTGAGAAAAGTCTAAGGAAGATAGTTCCTGCAAGTGGATTTGGTGATTATAGATGTATTCCAATATTTCAACCAGATAGTTATGAGCAGAGTTACGTATAGATGTTAAACAATGAGAGGAAGATATCTCATTCGTATAGAGTAAATTGTAATTACAAAAGAATGGTAAACCATATATCCTCTAGAGTGAAATTGAAAACAAGAAAATGGTATTATCATTTCATAGTAATGGCAATACTGTAAAATTAATTACAAATTCCATTGTCATTACAAAAGAATGTCATGGTTTCGTATATATTACAAGGATCGAAAAGGTAAACAACATAAAATAACTTGGCTATAATTGGGGTGGCATGCTATATATAGTATTCCAACCACGTTCCTTGTATATTCAAAATATCCATGGTATATGGCCTTCATTGTAAACATGTTTGTACTAATCTTCTTTTCTTGGGAGGAATGGTGAAGAAACATGAGTATTTAGCCTACTTCTCCCTTGAATTTTTCCAATAGCTCTGCATCTACTGCTTGAAGATAAAAGATAACATAATGGACATTAGCTAAAGAAGTTTCCAGAGATATTAATTCTTTAAAGAGATAGTCACTCAAGTAGAAGTGTAATTATTTTTCATAAAAAACAGAAGCTGCTTTTACGACTTCATCAATGGCCTACTCCTTTCCAACACCTACTTCAATATGGTTACAAAGAAAGTGAGGATGAACATTTGCACCTAGCCCCAAAACGGACAATCCAAAGAGAGAAACAAAAACAGTTGCATGCAACGCAGATAATCTACATTAATCATCAGATATGCTAAAACGCACACATTTATCCCCCTTTACATCAATTGTACAAATGAAGGTCAACCAACACTCAAATCATATCTATCACGGCTGGTCTACTATCTTACCTACCACGTAATTGAATTGGAAGAAAGAGGAAAACTGAGAGGGAGAGGAAGAAGAAGAGGAATGTTGGCGTCTGTTCAAACCCTTCTTGCCGGCATGGAGGCAGCTTTGGCTTTTCTGTCAGCAATTATCTGCTCATACAGATTGCGTATCTTCAACCCAATAATGGTCTGGAAGAAGCCGGTGCCGTTGTTGCTGCCGGGGAAATCCCCATTCTTCAGCGTCTGCTCCGTTACCTCTCCACAGAACTTTGTGGAGAGGTTACTAAGATGGCTCTCCACATAGATGAGCTCGTCCAGCTTGTCAAACTGTCCATCCATCTCCAGGATAGAAACCTGATGGATGAAGGAAAGAAGTTATTCAATTGGCTTAATGGCATGTGGCAAGGCTAATTGGTCAATGTTCATGCGTGCATGCATGATATTTGCACGTATACGTGGGCACTAATAAAAAGAAGAATATATTGTTTTCTTCCATATTCAATGAAAACGGCATGTTACTAATTTATATGTGGTTATATGATTACCACTATTCTTTTTTTAACAAGTTTTCTATTGATACGAGTGGATTTTCTGTTACAATGAATTGATGAATAATAGCTAGTCCGATGGCTACTCTTGTAGCTGCAATGGGTTTAACGAAGATCGGAAAAATGTCTCCTTTTAATTGACGACGATCAAAGAAATCAGAAACTGCTTCTTCTGTTTATCAGTGCATGCACATTTGGCTATGAAGAGTTTGTTGTCATGCATATTCTCCTATTGAGCCATGCCTCCCATTTCGTATCAGCCAAGCTATTGTAATGGAGAACACTGATAGGAAAGGAGACATACAGGAGTGTCAGTTGGAGAAAGAAAGAAGTTGTTTCCTAATCTATTTTGACACTAGAAGCTTTACTCGTTTGATCATGTCTGACAATGATCATATGGATTAGTGTTGTCTACTGTATGCAAGTTTTAGTCAATCTAATGCGGATATTTGGTTATGTTTCCATGGTCAATGTTGCCAATTGAATACTGTGATATCAGATAAAATGCGACAACATAAGCAAATGCAGCATATTTGATAGCCAAGGAGAAAGTATGCCTATGCTTGTGTTGCATATAGATAAAACCAGATTGTTTGTTAATTGCATACAGCACTGAAATTTACAATAAATTGTTTGAACGATCCTGTAAATTTTAAAGCATAAACAAAAGGTGCTTGTGTGCAACTATGTAAAGAAGAACACGTAAACCATTCTCCTAATCATTCTTAGTCACTCTTTAATTTATACCGTTGGTTTTAATGTAATATTGCCGACAGATGGAAAATTTTATAGCAAAGTAACGCAACTGAGGTAGTTGATGTGAAATGACATGATATTTGAAAGAGAGAGGACTTATCTATCGAGAGAAATGACAGTGGAAGAAGGCCTGCAATCAAAGATTCACAATATCCGTTTCCGATCCTACGGACAACAAACAATGGAAATTGTTATTTAAAATGAAAATTGTTAACTATATATATAACGTTGGTTCAAATAACTTGAATGTAAAGAATCTTATCAATTTTGTGTTATGAAATGAAGGTAGAAATCATTGGTGATTAGATGTAAGTGAGCTCAATTAGATTTGTACGGTATAGTGAAATATAGTCATCGAGTGCAAACGTAATTACTAGGATGTCACAACAGGGATCGTCATCGGTAGTACCAATCATAACATATTTGCACCCTAACTTTCCTATAATTTGGGGTTACGTGAAAATTATCTCATGCCATCCATCCAAAATGTGATGCACCTGTCCTTGTAAATTTTATTTGTACAATCATTCATCATCGCTCATGGATTGTTTGAAATGTACCTGTATGAAGAAACATAAGATAATGCAGAAATTCATGTAATTAAATAAAGAAATTTATATATCGAAATGCTAAAGGCCCTTGATAAAGGAAAAATTGTACATGTTACAAACCTTACCATGTAACCGTGTATAAATGGACGTTTCTTAATTTCTTTCTTACAGTAGATCGAAAATTAAACCATCATAAAGTAATAAAGTTACTTAATACATGAGTTTGTTCGTACTTACTTGCCGAGGATGTTACTACATCCACAAAATTGTTATTACAAATAACATCTCCTACGCAGAAAGACTTACAAAGTACCAAGAGAAAGATGCATTAAGTAGTCAGCAAAATAAACTACCATAGTAAAAGAACAGTCATTCACCTAGAAGATCCTTTAGAAGGAAGAATTGCGGAAATGGTTTGCCCCTAATGTGACGAAGAAACTTTATATTGACAGTATCCCATGACTGTGGGAAAGGTGGAACAACGAGACTTGTCTCTTTATCCCACATCCAACCTGCCACGTCTAAAAGCTGGCAGATCAAGGTGTAAGTCCGCTTAATCTCCATCCACCTATTACGAAATGCCCTCATAGGAAAACTGACGTTGAATTGAGTGTTGAGGTTAACAACAACTTCTCTCCATCCTTTTCCAGTAAGGGTGTTGTTGATCCACTCTTCACGAAGCTGTTGATGTTTTATGTTGTTAAAAAAACATGATATCCGTGTAGGGAGACCAAGCGAATGGAGTGCTCATCCTAATATTGAAGATATGGAGGCATTTCATAAGCATAATAGTAAAGAAAGCTTAAATGATCAGAAGCATCATTACAACTACGCTACATATAACATGCCATAACATTAAAATGAAAGAGGATGATAATTAAATTGAAGTACTACATTGAAAATGCATTATGAAATGTCCTAATGAAAAGATAAAACAGCAAACATAATTACGGAAGGCAGGTCACGATATAACCATGGATTCTAGTAGGATAGATCCCTAAGCTTGTCAATAATTCCCGCATGTTGGGCTTGTAATTCAACTTCTCATACGACGTGGTCAATTTCAATGTCATATAGTCTCTCTTGCATCCTTTGAAGATCACCCTAATAGGATAAAATTTCAACCTCCATCTGATGAACTTTATTGTCCCTAAGTTCCAAATCGTTGACCTTGTTGAGGAGCCATTCAATGTACTCCTTATTTACCTATCCATCACCAGATAAACGAATATGGTTTATCTCCAGGAATCGGTATCGCACACCTAGAAAGTAAGACTCTGCTCTTATGGAATCAATGGTTGGTTCTAGTGTAGTAAAACAGGCCCTGTAGTTGCAACCCTAGTGATAACATATTCCCATTAATTTCCTAATTGAAAGGAACAAATTATGACTTGTTGGGTAGGAGTACTTACTTCATTCCCTATAGTACAAATGTAGAAAACCCGATCCATCATCGAGAACTGAGTTCTGTCATACGCCTCCAAGGTTAACTTAGCAAGAAACCCACAGTAACATTTTCGGCCATGAGCCGTGGTCAATGTTAATCGCTCTGAAACAAGTTTAAAAATCTTCGCATTGTAGTACACTTCGAATAAGTGTGAAAAACAAATAAAATTTATGTTCGAAAGAAATCCGAGGTCGAACGCAGGGAGCAATATGGAAATTTAAAACTCAAGATCACAATTTGAGTCAAAGATATAAGAAATTGCAATCAAAATTAATTTAGAATGAGATAGCAATAATGTCAAGTACCAATGTGCAAAAAGAATGGAGTAAAATGATGATTTGAATCACCAATTACTCATCACAATAATAGCAAATAGATCAACAGTATCAATTAGGGAAATAAATCCCCAAATGTATGCAATAAGACGACAGAGGCTTGTATCAGAAGGCGTAAACAGCAGGTTGCTACAGTGCTTCCAAGGGACTCAAGGGTTTCTTCTTCCTTTCTTTCTCTCCTCTTCTTCTGCTCTCCTTCTCTTCTCGCGACTAAGTGTCGCACAGGTATCAATGAGAGCAAAACCCCCTTGTCCCCGTGCTCTCTCTCTCTTTCTCTCTCTGGGTTCCACTCTCCCAGACCCTTCCACAGTAACATGTAATTGGGTATTCGGATCAAGCATGTACCCGGGTCCAGGTTCACCAACATTGGGTGATGAGCAAGGAGTGAGAGCTTAGGCGGGTGTTATGACCCGATTCCCGAATCCCTACAAGATACGAGAATCGGACCGACTCGACTGATCCCAAGACCCAGTCATCCAACGAGAAAGTAACCAAAAAGCAGTAAAATAAATCACCTTCACCATGCAAGCAACTAATAGTAACAAAAGTACAGCAGTAAAGAAAAGAACTACTACAGTACACACCACCACAACAGTAGAGAATTAAAAACAAGTACAGAAATATAAAGTTTACATTAAAAGAGTACAAAGGTGTAACAGAATACTCACTACTACAGGAAAAACGGGTACAACAAAAGTACAACTACTAGGCTCTACTAGGCCCAGCACTCTCCGCAGCCGTAGGCTCTGGCTGCTCAACACCTGGACCTGAAAAAGGTGGTAAGTATGACACGTCAGCGAAACGCTGAGTAGAGTGGCAACCAGCTAGCTAAGAAAAACAGTAAAGGTAGACAAGTATCTGTTGTTTTAATTTCTTTCTTTATTTTACTCTTTCTTGGTTTATTTCTCAGCTCTTTCTCTTGATCTCGAATGTTCCTCGTAGGAACGATCTTGATTGCAGTCTTTTCCGAAAAATAGAAGTAGCATGTGGTGCTCTCCTAGCCGGGAGAGTCCCCCGTGGTGGTCCTACCCTCAGTCAACCAAACCAAGGTCGCTGATAGGCGTAACGGTGACTACAGCACGCACGATAAACGCACGGGTAGCTACCCCGCACTGGCACGCGGTCAGTCATTTCCGTTAACGAGTGCGCCCAAAGCACAGCACGGAGCCAGTATAGGGTAGAGTCCTCTCAGTAATAGGGGTCTAGCCCCTTCACAATAACTAAATAGGGGTCTCGCCCCTCCACAGTCCACGCACCCTCGCCTGACTACCCTGGTTTACCCAGTGGGCCTAACAAGTCGGTGTAGGACGGCTAGCTAAACCCCGAGCCCCGGGGGGTAGCTAGCTCTCTCCCTACACCAGTAGCTCTCCCCGGTACTATGTACGCGAGGGCCATAGAGTCGGTACAAAGTGGCCAGTCCTAACCCTGAGTCCCAAACCTAGGGTGGCTAGCTCCGCTCTGCACTAAACAGGGGGACAGTCACTCTCCTTGGTACTTCATACTCAAGGGCCAGCTCACTTCCCCATTCACATTTCCAGTTCCATTCTTTGTATTTCCAGGAGCTCTACTCCTAACTCCCCGTAGGGTTCATGCTTATGTTTCTCAGGCCAAGCCATACTATGTTTCATCATTTCAGGTTTATTCATAGATAGCATGTATTTCCAACATTCAATCTTTCTTTTCCAATTTATATATAGGCAGCTAGTATTTACTTGCAAACCACATGAATTACATGTAACAGTACTCTACATTTCACAGGCAGCTGTTATCCAATTACAGGCAATTATTATTATTATATCTACTCATCCAAGACTACAATTCAGGCATTTAATACAATCGTTCCAGAGTTTCTAATCCTAGGATTCATGTCATGCCCTAGGATCTATCATTCAATCTAGTTTTCAGGTCAGGATTCATGCCATACCCTAGGATCTATCATTCATTTCAGATATGCATTAATGTTTGTAATTAACTAAGGTAAGCCACTCTACCCGCAAAATCGGGAGTAATGGGGGCGTGATCGGCAGGTCCACGCACCTCCGCAACCCCTAAATCTACAATAGAACGAGGTCCTAATACAAGGATCAATCACAAGGAACCACTCAGAACAGGATAAAAGTATTCCAAACAAGTAGAGGAACTTATTCTGAGAAGAACGAAATTTTAAATGCAGAAATCGGACCTCGAACGGATCCTAAACGGGTCAAAAATGACAACTCTGACTCCAATCAGACATCTAGAACACCTTCCAGACATCTTAAAAGGGGTCCAGATCCATACCTCGCTCTGCGCTACTCCTCAGACATCCAAGGGTCCTACTGAACCATCTGGACCTAGTTCCAGACGTCCGACCACCTCTCCGAACGTCTGGAGACGCTCTCTGCCGTCTAGTGACTCGCCCAGACGTCTGAATCACGTGGGAGGGCGTGTCCCACGCCTTCCCGAAGCGAAACCTACACGCACACGCAAAACTCCCTCAGCAAGGCACGCGACAGAGCCTCAGCGGAACGGCCTGCACAGCCGTATCCGCAAAAAGGAAGGTATAAGCACAGTACGTACCTATCAGTTGTCTAGAGCTTCTTCCAGACGTCGCTCGCGTTGTCTGGATGTAGGTCCAGACGTTTGATTTTGGGAAAAATCCCAGAATCATAAGATCCTTCGTCTTCTTCCCGCTGCGCGCGGCCGCGTTGCGCTTGTCCGCCCCCTGCCCGAGCTGCAGCAGCACTGAGGAAACCTCCCCAACACAACGCTCCTCCGCGCGCACGCCAGTCGGCCTCGAGCTACTCTGGCGAGCTCTCTCTCTCACTGCTCGCGGGCTCTCTCCTCTTCCCTCTCGCTGTACCTCTCCTCTCTGCCACTGCACCCAGCAGCAGCTGCTGCCCTCGCTCTCGCTCTTGTGCTGGGGAAGGAGGAGACGGATGGATGTGGGTGGCATGAGGGAGAGGAGGATATATGTGGTGGGGGGGGGGGGGGGGGGGGGGGGGGGGGGGGGGAAGTGCTGCAGGTCGGCGGGGGAGAAGAAAGAGAAGGGGGCGGCGGGGTTTTAGTCTGCGCGCGGCACGCACGCAGACTTGCGATCGTACGCACGCAAAAATTAATTTCCAGACGTCTGACCAGACGTCCGGACCAACTCCCAGACGTCTTAAAGTGTTTTGATGCCTCGGGTCTTAACAGCGGGTGTTGGGTGAGAGGGGACCTCACCCCTTGTGTCTAAGGCAATAAGCCACAAGGACAAAATCAATTTATGCCGCTGCAAATGCCTATGCACTTCCTAGGTAGGACTATCCCCCACCGCCTTCTGTTTGTGCGCACTTGCAGATGAAGATGCCTCCAATTGAGGTTGAAGGGTTGCTCGAGACTCTCAATTGGAAGCCCTAGTGCGTCCCTGGGTAAAGTCTGTTCTGCCTGGAGGTCATTCCTGGGGTTATTGGCTGGAAGCAAGCTTCAAGCGAGCTTGAACTTGCTCGTTAATGGCGATGAAGGAGCGGGTACCTGAAATCCAAGATACGGCCTCTTGACCCTGTCAAATAAGTTTAGAAGCTTCACCGTGGAATAGTGAGAGTGTGAGTGTGTGCGGCGTGGCGTGAAGGTGGTCGATAAGCCCTGTCAACCTCTTGGAGGGTGGACGAAGGAGTGTGAGTTCGGCAGAGGGTTTGAAGGAGAAATCAACCTAACTAAGTTAGGGTTTTTGCTCCTGAGGTTGAGGCAGAGGTATAGAGCGTGGAAGCGACGGCGTAGGTGGTCTGTGGTGGCCGTTGGAGCTCGCCGGTGGTATGCTGATGAGGTGGAAGATGAAGTGCAAAGGGCAGTGCGGAAGTCGAAGTGGAGTGTCGGAGGTTCTGTCGTGACGTGGAGAAGTTGAGTCGATAGAGATAGGTAGCAAATGACGAGGATAAGAGTTGGCGCTGGTTGCTGTATGGCCGGCACCGGAGACAAAGATGGCTCCGGTGGGGGTTGGACAACGAGTACGAAGGAGATAGGGACATCAGCCGGCATTGCGCTATGTGAAGGAAGATGAGGAAGGTATATCTGCCGCCAGTATTGCGGTCAGACGACAAGGAGAGGTAGGGAGAGTCGTCGGAGCTCAAGGAGCCTTTCGGCCAAATTAGGAGGGAAGAAATTGGGGTAGATCCGGTCGAAATCGAGCTTAAGGAGGACAGGTAAGCCCTGGGAGTCTTTATATAGGTAGGGGGTCGGTTGAAGCTTGGAAGGTCGCTGGAATAGGAGACTCACTCCTTTGAAGGATTCGCATGAGGATTTGGACGACTTTTGGGACTTCGGATCTGGTTAAAAAGGAAGTTAGTTTCTTGACGAATTCCCCTTTCAAATCCGAGAAGGATTCGTCAAGAAACCAAGGAGATCTTGCCAAATGAAGCTCACCGGAGTTGTAGGAATAGGATTTTGGTGCAGCGGGGGCCTTTTTGTGAAGAATACAAAGAAGTTGGGGGGCTTTTTGTAAGGAATTCAAAAGCTGAGGGGCTATTGGAGATAAAGAAAGTTAGACTTGGACCAAAGTGCAAACTAGGTAGAAACAATCTCAAATTGAGGCCAAATTTTGGTAAAAACCTAATTTGGACCAAAGGAATACAATGGTGAAGTTGGATTTTGGTTTTGACATAGTTTGCTTGGGTAATTTATGCAAAAACCTAAATTAAGGTAAATATCTGTCTGAGATTCTGTTTTAGGTCAAAGCGGGTTCTGATGGTCAATTTAAAGATGCCAAACCCTAGAGAATATTTTTATATGATTTTTAGAGGATTTAGGTGAATTTTATCATGATCAGGACCTCATTTAATTAAGCGGGTCTGTTTTTAGAGTTTCAGATGTCCATTAATTCCTATAACGCATGAAAACCCGTTTCGTTTTGTATGAACCCTCTTAATAGACTCTAAAGCACATTTGACCTTTGTTCAACCCCCTGAGAAAATCCGTGGTTATTCTATTTTTGTGATAGAATGGTAAATTTGCAAAAATAAGCCTATATTCCTGTCTTCTTCTCAAATCAATGTTTGTGCCCATAAGACCTTCTGAAAGATATGTAGGAACTTTTATTGACCTAATCAGATCAAACTGATCTAGTTATGACTCATGATGGTGTTCCCATCAGTCATGAATCCATCGGCCATACCTGCACTTCTTTACAGTTACTAAGAAACCATCTCGTAATTGAATCATTCATATTCTACATGAATATGGATAAGTCATTTCACTCTTATAGTGAAACTTAACCTATTCAAGTAACATTAGGTTTACTCAAAGTACATAAGACTAACAAATAACATAGTGGAGGTCGATCACATTTAGTTCGACCGATAGCAAGACGGTAATTAGAGAAGTCATGAAGTTCCTTAAAGGCATGTGGACTCCATCAAATCATTTCAAAAATCGAATCTAAAAACCACTTCATCAAGAAACGGTAGTTCCAAAGCCATCTTAATCAGGGATGCACCTGGAATGAGATTAAGAAATGTAATCCAAAGGTTATCTATGATCATAACCTATGTAAATAGCATTTCCCTTACCTCATTTCACAAGAGATTACTTGTAGGAACAACTGTATCTGTGGTTTCGTCCCACCGCCACTCATCATCATTAAGTAGACTGCGAATTGCTCTGTGATGATAATGTCATCATTAGCCATATCTAGCTTTATTTAGTCATATTCCATCATTAAATGCTCCTCCATAACCGCTAGAGAACCCTAATTCACTGCAAATCCATTCTGAGATAATAACAAGAAAATTGAGGTAAAACTGCAGTTTTAACAGCATATCTCAATTGCAGAACAATCATGGGATTTCTAAGGGGTTAATTAAAGGTAAAATGGTCTTAAATGTCTAACGAGTGGGTCCATGCAGACAGGAATGGGTTTTCACGCATTTCAGGAATTAAATGACATCTGAAACTCTAAAAACAGACCTGCTTAATCTACTGAGGTTCTGGTCAAGATAAAATTCACTTAAACCCTCTAACGTTTATAGAAAAATATTCTCTAAGGTTTAATACCTTCAATTTGACCATCAAAACCCTTCTTGACCCAAAATAGAGCAACGGACAGACTATTACCCTAATTCAGGTTTTTACATAAATTACCCAATCAAACTAGGTCAAAACCAAAATCCAACTTCACCATTGAATTTCTTTGGTCAAAATTAGATTTGTATCAAAACTTGGGCCTAATCTGAGATTATTTCGACCTAGTTTGCATTTTGGTCCAAGTTTGATTTTCTTTATCTCAAATGGCCCCTCAGCTTTTGAATTTCCTACACAAAACCCCCCAACTTTATCATATTCTTCTTCAAAAAGGTCCTCACCGCACAAAACTCCTAATCCTAAAGCTCTGACGACAATCAATCAAGGATTTCTCCTTGATTAATTGATGAAACTTCCTCAAATTTGAACTAGAGATTCCTCTTGAAAAACTGTTCCAATCAGACCGATTCTTGAGCTTCAACTCTTTCCCAATCTCTCATGAGAACGCACGAGAGATTTGGGTTTCCAACTCCGTCTAACTTTCCAAGCTTACAAAGCTTGATTCCCAAGCTTAAACCAACTCCCTGAGGCCTATATAAGGACCCCTAAGGACAAACTGTCTTCCTTAGCTAGGTTTTGGCCCAAAAACTTCTTCAAATCCCTATCTTCAACCTTCTCTGACCTACGCTCCGGTGGACCTTCTTGACCTCCTTCCTCCGCGCCTCCAACGGCCAAATTGGAAGAGCAGCGACCTTCCCCATCTTCCTCCATGTCTCGCCAATCACCGCGAGAGCGTTCTCCCTCTCTCTTCATCGTCGTATCTCCCTTCGGAGGTTCGCCTTCCCCATATCCAGCCATCACACCGGCGTGGGAATCTCTCCCCCTTTCGTCCCTAAACTAGGTTCTTTAGCTTCCTCTCTTCCCCTATTTCCTTTTGACTATTTCTATCCTCGTTTCAATCCCTCGACATCGTGAATCACCCTCGTCTTCTCCGTCTCCAGCCACTCCTTCGGCAAGGCATCTTCGCCGCTACACCTCTCCATCTGCCTCGTCGAAACCCTCTACACCCTTGCCACATCCACCCGCATCAAGACCCCATCTTTATATCCTACTCCATCCACTCCCGTGACCCTCCGAACAAACCCACCGTCGTGCTCTTCCTTTGACCTCTGCAAACCACCACACACCTCCACAAGTCACGAAATCACTACCAACGCACTCCATGCCCTACAGCGAAGCTTCTGAGCTGGTTTAACATGGTCGAGAGGCCGTTCTCTTGAATTTCATGTCTTGCCGTGCACCTCCGCTGCTGTCGCCATCTCCAGCCTTGTTCTTCGAGTTCGAGGCCATGTACGCTCCAGGCACTATCTCCAGGTGATGCGGGTTACTCCCAGGAATGCATCAGGGCTTCCAATTTGGAGCATTGTGCACTCCTTCAATCGCAATTGGAGAAGCTACTGCTGCCAAACACACGCGAAGGGAGTGGGACATGTAGTCCCACATCGTGAACCACTGAGCTAGAGCTGTGGAGTAAATTGAAAAAGTGAATAAGGCTATTCGCCTCAAGACACACAAAGGGGTGAGGTCCCCCGCACACCCCTTCACGCCTCGCCCGTGACACTACTCCACACGGGCCTGACTCATACCCGATTACCCGCCTAAGCCTCACACCTCGGCTGCTACCCACTGCAGGCAACCCTGGTCCCGGGTATGCTCTAATCCAAACCCGAATACCCGGTTATCCCTGGAAGAGGAAGAGGAAGAACTCAAAGAGAGAGAGAGTGGGGCAAGGGAGGGTTTTGCTATGGAGAAAAACATCTAACACTTAGCCGTTTGAGAAGTTGTTCCCCCTATGCATGAGAAGAAGAGGAGGCTAAAGAAGAAACCAAAGGAAGGAAAGAAGAAGGAAGAAGAAAAGAGGCATGGCAGAATAAGAGGACCGTAGAAGAAGACGAGAAAAAGGAAGAGAAGGCAAGGAAGAAGAAGAATAGTAGAAGAAAAAGAAAGAAAGAGCAATGTAGCAACGCACTTTAAGTCATCTGATTGTAAAATCAGACATCTGATTATCTGTTCCTTCATTTGATTATATTCGGTAAATACTATATATGTGTTAGGCTAATAATTGGTGATCCAAATCACCATTATTTTGTCTAGAGTTCTCTTTATCTCCTCATGTACTCATGCTATACATTGCATATTAGTTTTTGAGTAATTAATTGTGCTCATTTATATTATCCATTGAGAATAGCGCATGAATGCAATACTTGCTCCTTATGTTCGACCTCGGACTTTAATTTAAGTAATCAATTGTATTTGTTAACGAGTGACTTTGGTCTGTACTACAACGTATCAATCTTAAACATCGATTTCGCTCGTTGAACACTCTGTAAATTTCCTTGAAATGCATCCACCTGTGAAGGACATCATGTTTGTTGTATTTGGTTTGCAGTTGTACATGTGAAGGACATCATGTTCAAACTCTGCATCGTGTGGAAGGAGATTCTTAAAAATAGCCCGATGGCCTCTGTGGATGAATAACTCCAGCAGGGTGACCACGTCCTTCGCGGTGATGCTAGGGACACGTTGCCAAAGTAGCCTTCGACATTCATTAATTTCCTCATATACGGGGTCTCGTCTTTGTTGAGGGTTAATGTGATGGTCCACAAGGCTTCTCATAAGCTTCGTGAATTACTCAGTTTTTGCAGCCGATGCCGCTACTGCAGCTGCTTCAGACCTCCATCTCTTCTCCCCACCAGACGTTGATGTCGAAGGACACTTACTCCCACTTCCATCACTAGGTACCTCCAAATGTACATATTCCACCGCCTGAGTTGGATTTGCATTCTGAGTACTTGTTGCACCAGAGCTAGCAACTGCATTAGGACCATTGTTGGGTTGTTGCAAGTAGGCATAGACATCATCAGAAGGTGCAAAACCAAACTCAAATTGCAGAGGTTGTGTTACGAACGGGCGCTTCAGACATCTTTTAAGACGTCTGGGAGGTGGCCCAGACGTCGTACCAGATGTCTGGAATTACTTACAGACGTCGGACTAGACGTCTGGGATCATTTCCAGACGTCTGGAAATCGGTTATTTTGGCACGCTACTATTCGTCTGCATGCCTGAACGCGCAGACCTGCGTTTTCTCTCTCTCCCTCTTTTTCCCTCTCTCCTGCGGCCGCAGACGCCTCTGCCGCGTTCTCTCTCTCCTCCTCGCGCCGCCTTAAAAGGGCCACGCCTCTCCCTCACTCTCGTCACCTCCGCCTCCTTCCTCTTCTCCTTTAGCCAGTGCGCGAGAGCGAGCGCGAGGGTGCAGCGGCAGCGACAGCCGCGGTGAGCGTGGGAGGAGGTGCTGCGCGTGGGAGAGGCACTCGGCCGTGAGGGCGAGCTCGCCGGGGCTGCTAGGGCCAGCCGGCGGGGGGCGCAGTAGGCGCGGAGCGACGCGGGAGGACTACTGCGGCTCGAGCAGCAGGCAGAGCACTCGCAGCGCGGCCAGGCGTCGCGAGCGGAGGGCGAGTGGCGCCCTGGTTCTGGAAAATTTTCCAGAATCAGACATCTATGCTTCTAGACAGACGACTGGAACGACGTCTGGAAAACTGTCCAGACGTCTGAAAGGTGAGTTTTTCCGTCTTCTTCCTTCCCTTCGATTGACCGTACTAAGACAGAGAGGAAATGGGTACGCGCAGGGTCGGAGATTCGCATCCAACGCGAATCAGATGTCTGGCTGCAGTGCCAGACGACGGGAACGACTTCCAGACGTCCTGGGAGACCATCGGACGTCTGGGAGCTAGGCCAGACACCCCCGCAGGCTTCTGGACGTCTGATAGCCCACGCATAGCGAGGTAATTCCCTGATCCACTTTTTAAGACGTCTGGAAGAAGTTCCAGACGTCTGATTTTGCATTGTTTTGTCGTTTTCGACCCGTTTCGGGCCCGTTCGGGCTCCTTTTTCCGCGTTTCAAGTTGCATTCTTTTCGGAATGACATCCTCTACCTGTCTACAGTAGCTGTATACTATTTTGAGAAGTTCCTTGTGTTTGATCCTTGTGATAGGACCCCGTTCCGTTGCAGTCTCGGGGGTTGCGGAGGCACGCGGGATTCCCGACCACTCCCCCAGTTCGCCTGTTGTAACCGGTAGAGTGGCTTTAAGTATAATCTGTTAAATTACGAAACCATAAATAGAACCTAGGACATTGCATGAATCCTAGGAATGAGAAATAGATTGAATGGTAGATTCCTAGGGTGTTGCATGAATCCTAGGGCTGGAAAACTAGATTGTATGATAGATCCTAGGATATGGCACGAATCCTAGGACGGGAAAACTAGTGGAATGTATGAATACTGCAGTCTTGAAAAATGTGGAAAGGAAATAATAGCTGCCTGTGAATTGAATTAACAACTGCCTGTTATGAATAAATGAACATGATTAAGAATATGGGATGTATGAACGTGAAACTGGAATGGTGAAACTGGAATGTTCTAAGTTAAAGAGCTGGAACCCTACGGGGAATTAGGAGTAGAACTTCTGGAAAGTGAATGGAATAGAATTGGGGAAGTGAGCTGGCCCTTGAGTACGGAGTACCAAGGAGAGCGACTATCCCCCCTGTTTAGTGCAGAGCGGAGCCAGCCGCCCCAGGGACCCGGGGTTAGGACTGGCCACTCTGTACCGGCTTGCTGGCCCTCGGTACTACGTACACGAGGAGAGCTACTAGTGTAAGGAGGTACTAGCTACCCCACGGGCCCCGGGGTTCTGCTAGCCTCCCACACCAACTTGTTAGGCCCACTGGGGCAAACCAGGGCAATCAGGCGAGGGTGCGCGGACTGTGGAGGGGCAAGGCCCCTGTTTGGTTACTGTGGAGGGGTTGGACCCCTGTTACTGAGAGGGCTCTGCCCTGTACTGGTTCCGTGCTGTGCTTTGGGCGTACCCGTTAACGGAAACGACTGACCGCGTGCCAGTGCGGGTTAGCTACCCGTGCATTTACCGCGCGTGCCGTAGTCACCGTTACGTCTGTCAGTGACCTTGGGGTGGTTGACTGAGAGTAGGATCACCACGGGGGACTCTCCCGGCCAGGAGAGCACCACGTGCTAATTCTACTGTTCGGAAAAGACTGCAATCAAGATCGTTCCCACGAGGAACATTCGAGATCAAGTGAAGGGTCTGAGAAATAGATAAATTGTGAAACAATAGAAAGACGTAAATAAAGGAAGAAAGAAAATTAAACAGCTACTGTATACTTTACTGTTTCTTTAGTTTAGCTTCCACTCTACTCAACGTTTTGCTGACGTCTTACACTCGTTACCTTTCAGGACCAGGTGTTGAGTAGCCAGGGTCAGCGGCTGCAGAGGACGCTGGGCCGAGTAGGGTCCAGTAGAGTTACCACTATTCTCTTGTACCTCTTTTTGTTCCGTTATAGTGAGTAGTTCTTGTTTCCGCTGTACTTTTCTTTACCTGCAATTCATATTATTTTATGAATGTTGTTCTACTGTTGTGGTGGTATATACTGTAGTGGTTTCTTTCCTTAATGCTATATTTCCTTACTGTTAGTTATATTCATGCTGAATGTGGTTTATTTTACTGCTCTTTTGGTTAGTTCCTCGTTGGACGACTAGGTCTTGGGATTAGTCGAGTCGGTCCGGTTCTCGTGTCTCGTAGGGACTTGGGAATCGGGTCGTTACAGGTTGTGTTGTGGGAACTTACTCCGTAAGCGGATCAACTGTAAGATCGGTGACATCCACTTCTCTAGTAGATGACATTGCATTCTCCCCGATGGTTGTATCATTTCCAACGATTGTGTGAACTTCGTCCCAGTAAGGGAAAGTCTTGTTCCTTAGGTTTCGAAGTTCACTAAGTAGTTGCACAGATAAAATATGGGAAATAGATTTAAAATTTCCTTAAGTGGGTTACGGATTGAAAAAATAACCGTGGCGCATACGTGTTGAGATTACCTCATCCCAAACATCCGACGACGGGGCTATAGGACAGTTTGTGATCGAGTCTATTCCCCAACCACTCTTCCCTAACAATTGCGTGTACTGACTATGTTTCCGCTTCAACTCCTTCCACCTATTAAGTATCTGGAAATGTTTGTACTTGGTATATGTAACTGCTTCAAAGTCTCGATCTATCTCATTCCAAGTCGTCTTGTTGAATGATCCTTTCACCCAACGTCCAACATCGTAGTATTTCTTGAGAATCTTAAGAAGGTCCACGGTCATCTCATAATCCCAATTCTTACATTTAGATGCCTTCGACGAGGACGATCACGTTTGGTTAGAGGTATTCATTCTACAAATGAAGGACTTCCATAACGGTTGAAGTGCACAAATCTAAAATATTTTTAATTCAACCTATGTTTTCCCCCTAACTCATAAAAATTTGGATTAACCTTCGTGCACATATCATTATAATTGAAGATCTATTAATAGCTTGTGTCTTTGGAATCGTTACAAGACCCAAGCCACATAAGGGAAGTTCCCCTTTGCTTTAGGGAAATTTCTCTAACTTGAGGATAGATACTTTGTAATTATTTTAACATAACATATCACTGCGTTAAATATTATATGTTATGCATGTATCCTATAACTAAATGTCTAGGCAATAACCATGTCTTGGAAGATACCATTTCAAATAATACATGGATTGAATTAAAATTTTTCTCATTTTTATACCAAAATGACACCCATGTCAATGATATTTTCAGCAATATGTATGGCAAGTATAATGGATCACATGATGTTTCCTATAATAATTCAGGTATTGACCAGACTTAACCAAATATATGTTACTCAGAACAACGAAAAGATGTATTACTCAAAAAGCACAAGGATGTACCTAAACAAGTTTATCTGAATTTCTAGACATACACCAAAATGAGATATATCTATTAGTCAGTAATCCTCAGATATATTACTAAAAAAACCATGCCTACCATATCAACAAGAATTTAATAACTATATATCACACTACCAAGCATTGCAATTTCAAACATAATGGGGACAAAAGTAAATAACCATTGAATTTTATATCATTCAGCAAAAGTCAGTTTGAAGTGAAATAAGATATCATATATAGTAGGATGAAATTCATGCATTTTTTTTATTCTTCCTAGAAAATTTCAATAGTAATGGGTCCATATATACATTTTTAGTAGTTCTAATTTTCCTCGTACTAATGAAGCTACTGACTATAGAATTATTCCAAAAGTCATCTTTAGTAGTTCCTTTTTTTAAGAAGGAAAAAGATGATCACATGACATTAAAGATCATCCAAATTGCAGTTGCAGGTATTTTGATGGAACATGCTATAATTTGATATGAAGGTGAGTTAACTAGTGGGATAAGGTGTACAAAGGTGCTTTTCTCCTTTACTTGTTAGTTTCAACGTACAGTTAGGCAATTTTCTTACTACACATATTGGTTAGATATAAGTAATAAATATGCTTATTGATTCCCACATAAATCAAATTATGTTGTCATCAATAACTACAGCGGCATCTTTGCATGCATACAAGTGACAACTTACCATAATCCATTACAACATCACCTATAACGAATTTCATGGAATTACATTATAAAAACCATTATTGCAGATAGAATGGCAACCACCACTCAATGTAGCAAGAATTTATGACGAAACTGAACCTCACCTCAAAAATCATTTCTAAACTAGATCTTTACCCAATTTTTTAACAAGGACAGTATTCAAAGGTAGGTGCAAAGGAAATGTAGTTAAGTATTTACAAAGTGCTGAAACCACCATTAATGTAAACAAGTAATTCTAGCAACTAGCAAACACATAAACTTGAAATGATAATCTGGATAGAAATGCTAACCAATTACAAATGTAGCATTGTTACGACTAATGGTTATACAAGTGTCTGCACATAAGTGGTTCCAACTAGGACCTGTGTAAACTAGAGAATGACAAGATTCCACATATGAAGCAACCAAATTTTGTTGCCTTCATTATCCCTAACTTGAGCAGCAGTAGCAATTCCAAGCAAAACCTAGATCTTGATCTTGTCTACCTTCACCACCATTTTTTCCTCCAAGCACATACCTCACCTCATCTCCCATGTTTATACCAAAATGACACCCATGTCAATGACATTGTCAGCAATATGTATGGCAAGTATGATGGATCACACGGTGTTTTCTATAATAATTCAGCTATTAACCAGACTTAACCATACAAAAGAACACTATCCATACAAATCCATACAAAAAACATGAAGTTCCAACTGAAACATGAAGTTCACATGAATCGACCACTAAACTGAAATGACCTTTCTCCATTATAAGTAACTTGCATTAATTGTTACGAAATAAAGAACTTTATCATTCCAACCAATACAATCATATTTTCATTCTTATTCCCAACTGCAAAGAAGTACTAACAAATTACCAACAGTAATGTGAATTCATTGATACGAAACTAGTTACCTCCTCCACACAGCGATCGACTTCGATGCACTTGGAAAGAGAGATTGGGGGGGCAAGTTCGCCTCCACCTTCTCACGATCCCCTTGTTGTGAACCAAAGAGATGCCATGTTATCAGTTTAGAAATCACATTTTTAAAACCTAGTGTAAAGGTAACAAAATCAACTGATCAGGTTTTTACGCGATTTGTAATTAGGGTTTTTAAGATCGTTATCACACAAAAATCGATTCACTTTTAAAATTTGTAAACCTAGATAGAGGAGTATCTAGGGTCGTCCAAGGGGATAATTTTTTACAAAAATCAATCTCTTGCTTGAATACAGAAATCACCTTTCTTTTTGTACTTTTTGAATATGAATAACAAGGCAATGCGATTTTGAAGGCGGAAAAGACTAACACCTAATAGCTAAAATTTAAGTGACAGAAATGATTTCTTTCTAAGCTCACCCTACGCACGTGGAGGCCTAAGGTAATTAGAAAGAGAGAATGCACTAGAGATAAAGCAGCAATGATTGTGACAAAAACTAATTAAGAAAACGGTAACTATGATTGATGAAAAAGTTTTTTACAAAAAACCCTAGTAGAGGAATGCTTCTACTACTAGAAATTAAAATACAAATAATGAAAACACTAATCCTCTGAATGTCGGTGAAGAAGATGAAGCTCTTGCTCCAACTACAGCTGCTCCCATAGTTGAAAAGAACTCCTTTTCCTTGAAAAGCTCCTCCAAGGTGTGGCCTCCTCCTGGCAAGCCCTAGGGGGGCGTGCCTTGGCTTCTCCAAGGTGGATGCTTCCACCTTTATTTCTCCTCCAAGGGTGGGCGTGCACCACCTTAATTTCTCCTCCAATGCCTGGTCGTTCTCCTTGATGTAGAGAGTCTCCTCTTAGCGTGGCACAAGAAGAAGAATGGAGAGGAAGAAGGCACCAAGGAGGCAAGGGATAGCCTCCTTAATCTTCTTCCTTCCTTCTTCTTCTTGGCCTTGGGTTATAGGTGGGCTTAAGGTGGAATTAGCACTAAGGGAGGATGAGTTTTTAGTGGTGGTTAGGAGGGTTTTTATAGAGGTGGAGATGGGAGTTGGCATGACCTTTGGATGGGTAGCTAGGATTGGATGATGAGGGTAGTTAGGGATCCTAGGGTGGAGGGATGTTGGCGCCACCAAAGGGTTGCTATCGGGGTGGTTATGGGTGGTGGAGAGACACCTAAAGGTGGCACCAACCATGGAAGGAGATGTAGACACAATTATTGAGGGTAAAATGCCTATTCATGTATGTTCCTAGGCTTAGATTTGCATTTCATGTTGTAAATATTGCATAGCATGCATCACTCTGCATTTAGAGTAGTTGTATATAATTTAGGTTAATTACATCCTTTTTGTGGTCAGGAGAGAAGGATATTTATTTCGGAGCCTCAGATTGACGATCCGACCATACAAATCTAATCAAGTCGACGATCGGAGTCCAACGCCTCTGAAATAGCCTCAATCGAAGTCCCGTAGCACCATATGGAATCCAAGGAAGATCAATGACTGAGGGACTAGGTGACGCAATCCAGATAGTCAAACAACAAATCCGACCGCACGGATGGATTCAGGTCGACAATAGCATCCTAATGACACGAAAATCAACTTAATCTGACCTCTGTAGCATCCCCTACAAAGGAAAGAGATGGACAGTCCAGATTGTGCCACGTGGTGCAACCCAGGCCCCCCATGCGCACGCATGCGCCACTACACGCACAAGCGCAGCAACACACACAGCAGCGCAGCGTGTCCGCGGAAGCAGCGGCAACAGCGGCGCGTATCGCGCGTGACCACGCAAGAAGGGCGCGTACAGCGTGCGCCAACGATGCAGTAGCAAGGGCGCGTGAGCGGGATCTTCAGCGACATTTATGACCATCACTAAATGTCCTGTATACGAATTTGATTCTTTCCTCCACTATAAAAGGACCCCTACCCCTCCCATTTTTCTTCATCTCTTCCTTTCTTACTTTCACCACCTCCAAGGCTCTAGAGAGAGCTTGTCCCATGCCCGAGATGCTCTTCTAGAGTAGAAAACCAAATAGTTTTCTCTCCCCTCATCCCCATTCGTGGAACATCCCGTGGTCGTCCTCTCACCACCCTTCGAGAACAAGATCCCCGTCGCGACGCCGCCCTGCCCCATCCTCCGTCCTCCATCCCCGTTCATCCCGCTCCTCACCACTTTCCTCTAGGTAACGTCAGAGTGAGTCATCCTCCAAGCAACCGTCGAGGGGGATTTTCTCATCTCCATCTATCTTTTTCGCTTTCGTAGTGTAGTTTTTCCCGCTTTCGTAGTTGTAGAAACACTTGTTCAGAAATATATGTGATCGTTTCTCTTTCTCTCATATTTTTGCAAGTAGATTAGCTAGATAAAGTTCATCGACCTAATCTCTTGCTTGATAAAAAATAACAAAAGAAATAGAAAAGATAAAAAATGACCAAAAATAAATAAATGCGAAGTGCGGATTTTTATAAAACCAAACGTTCGCCTCACCGTGTTCAAACAGGGACTCACTTTTTAAGTTTCGATTATAAATTTTATCTAATAGACGCATTTTGTGAGCTATGACGACGGGTCCTCTGAACCCTCATTTCATTTTGCGAAGCACGCCTCAATCATTTTGGCATCATTGCCGAGGAGGCAATGCTCTTTGGTTTTTATTGCATTTTCCCGCATTACTTACCTATTTCTCTAACCTATCTTTCTTCTTCGATTTATTATCTTGTAGGAACCCATTTATGGAACCGAGGGTGGTAGATTGGAGTAAAGTGCAGGTAGAAAATTCTGTAAGTTTCCCCCCACTTCCCCACCCACTAGTTCATTTCACCACACTAATAACTCAAATCCAAATCAACTTAGGTGCTTTTTATAAACCTTACGATAGATTTAATTGTTTGTTTGTCACCTCCACTCATCTCACCGCTGCATATATTAGAAAGAAAAAAATACTCTTATCTTGTGGGATTTTCTAAAAAATTCACACATTAACACCCACAACTCTCAACTTAAGGTGCACCTCTCCACTTTGATTCTACCACTTAACTGAGATCTGACCTATGGATCCGGTACACCTTAACTCAACACACACATAAGTGAGTAGAAATCTAATTAGGTTAAGACTTTTTGTGTGGCTTAATCAAGTGATGCAATAGGCCAATTGCTTGAACAGTTTGGGCTGCACCACTCAATCTAAAACTGATCCATCAAGTAGCTTGCCACTTAGGGTTGATTCTTAGGGCTGAACCAGGCACTTCACATTATTTTTTATTTTTAAAGGAACATATCATCACCTATGTTTTCAAAACTTGGAGTATTCTACTAAACCTTGATTGAACCAACCTAAGAATTAAACCCTAAAAGCTACTAAACAAGGTTAAACCCTAAAAGACACATCAACAAATAACCTTGTTTGCAAACCATGGTTGTGCACACACACACATTTTAACTGATCATTAAGGGCACAACCCATCTTAAGGGCCCATCACATTCCAAGAGCACGATCAACCCAAGCCTAACTAAAATTGAGTAGACGTTAGCCTTAAGGATTGATTCGCTCTTTGGGGCTCAGACTGAGATTTTTTTCGATTAATCTGCTTCTGCTGGTCTATCTGATGTCTAGTTAGGGGAGTAGCATCAAACAATCGCGGCTGGGGGATACACTAGGAACCGGAGGTGTAAGCCAAAGGAAGAACCTTCTCCCTAGTTCCTTCTTCTAACTGGTTGGACTAACCGGATAAAAGTAGACCAAATCGTTTATAATCTCAAGATGAGTCCTGGAAGTCTATAGGTCTTTAAGCTACCCACATAAGGACAGGTTTGGTTGAGTGTATTGTAGGGCACCTTTTCTCTTCTCTATTTTCCCCCCTTTTCTACCATATACCCTTCCACATCCTACACACATTTCACATCCTATCCTCCTACCACCACTTATTCCCAAGATAATTACTATCCCGACTTGACATGTAATTACCCATCCACTAGCCGGGACAACTTTGATTGGGGATACGAATCCGGACCTCAGTGTCCAGTGCCTAACCCTGGACAACAAGACTATGATTACTATCCTTCCCAAACCTACAATGATTATGGATCTCTATCCTTTGATGACAAAACCAACCTGATCTACAATCAGGAAGGATATGCTGATTATAACACCTACCCTCCCCAGTATTCCATTGAAAATAGGGCATCACCATTCCTTGAACAACCTGAAACAACTTACTATCAGGGAAGGACTTGAGAACCTAGACATCTTGACTCCCCTAGATTTAACCCAAACCCATCCAAACCTAAATCGAACCAGTTAGTTCAGGTGAACCAGATATAGGATAGGGTATTGGCTAATTTGAGGAACACTATACAATCTTTAGAAGCTCAGCCAACACCATGCACTGAAGTATTGGAGCCTATGATCAAAATGATTGATGAACATAATAGTTCTCTATTGGATTTGCTCCAAAGTGTTAGGGATAGGTGATTAGCCCATAGTTGTGGGCTATTTAAGTATTTAAGTGCCTATACATTAGATTAATTCTAACATTTATTTAGTATAAATTAGGATGTAAATAAATCAATTCATAGTTTTAATCTAATTACATAATCCATACATTGCATTCATATCTTAAGTGCATTTAGAATTAACTTAGAATAGCATTCATCTAATTAGATAACCAATTAGGTATATTATTTTTATTAACATAAAAGTTGAGGGTCTGTACATAAATAACCCTAATATTTTAATAATATTTTCTTTATTCTTCTTCTTTCAGAACGGCTGGCTGCCGCTCCAACGCCCGGCTGCTGCAGTGATGAAGCCATTCAAGGGGGAGCGGATGTGGTGGATCTGGTCGGCGGCTGATTTCAAAATTGTTCAAGACACTACAAAAGGAGCACGGAGGCAGCCGAGCTCAGGAGGCCTCCGCCACCGACCCACCACTGTGCAGAGAGAACCTCTCTCTTCCACTCCACACTGCCGGCCTCTACCGTGGCGGCGAGTCTCCACCACCGTGGGCGTGTGGTGTGACAGGCCACACCGCCATCCGGAGCTCGCCTGCATTACCGTGAGCACCTTAGCGTGCAACTCCCTCGCCGTCATCGCCGACCACCGTCACCAACCTACTGATTCAGCCACCCTCTCAGTAACTTAAGACGTCTGGGGAATTTCCCAGACGTCTGAAGTTACCCGCTCACTTCACCGCACACGCCTGAAGTCTCCTGCAGACCACCGCCCACGAACAATCGCTCGCCCTCCTGCAGACCCTCCGCGCACCCACGCACAACCGCCTGCAGACCGCCCAACCGACCACCGCGCACGCCAGCCGCACACGCCAGCAGCAGCAGCCACCCCCGCAGCAGCAGCAAGCGGCGGACTTCACGCCAACAGGCTGCGCAAGCTGCCGGCTGCAGCACCTCCGCCGGAGCTCGTCCGGCCACCTCCGACCGCCGCGCGACTCGCCGCCACCATCGATTCGAAGCCCTTGATCCAAGGGACCTCCTCCGAGCTTCCCGCGCCCGGCCATCAGCTCCTCGTCACGCAAGACAACGGGGAAAAATTCCCCTGTTTTGCTACAGTAAAACGTTAATTAAAATTTACATTTTCTGCCATTGCCACATTTTAATCATATTCTATTCACTCTGCATTGCGGAAAATATCCTGTAGTTTCTCATAATTGCCATTTCAGCATTGTTTCTTGCTTAAACCTTAATCTAAAGGCAATCTTGGCTTGGTTCTTGTCCAAATTGACTACGAACAAATATTTTTAAGTAGCACGAATTTTAATACGTTATTGCCTCCCTGTGGATACGACCCGCTCCTCAGCGAGTGGTTATTTCTTATTAAAAATTGATTAGTCGATTTTTCCACCACATTAAACTACAAACGACTTAAAAGCGAAAGAACGACCGATCAATAGGGACCTAGGTGAGTTTCTTCTTGGGAAATTGTCGAGGTTGAGGATGAAATTTGTGGTTGCCCTAGTCAAATCTTAGGATGACTCTCAAGATGAACCCCCGTTCAGGAGAGCCAATGTCTGAACCTACTCAGGCACTTGTCAGGGGGGATACGTATTCTGAGATTGGAGATGACCAAGTTGGTCTAGAGCAACCCGTTGAGGATGAATCGAGTTTCTCACCTGAGATCCTAGAGCCAGGGAATGACGAAAAATATGCCTCCACGGACCATGAAGTGACATATGATTTTGAGACATATACAAATGAGGATCATGGATTCTTTGATTCTAAGGGTGAGGAATCTCTTAGTGAAGTCTTACTTGAGCTTAAGGAAGATGATTTTAGTGAAACAAACGGGCTTAAGGAGCATGACGAACAATTTGATAGCTCATTCATTAAAGATTTTGATTCGGTTGGGGCTAATGTGGAGGATTCGAATCCTCATTTACTAGAAGATTCAATCAATAGCCTCATCCCTCAACCACACCCCGAAGGGATTGATTCTGATTTAGAAATCATTATGCCTAAGCCAATCCTGATTCAGCCACAATTATTGGACTTGGGTACTTTAGATGGGGTGTACAACGATTTGGAGGTCCTGGAAACATTGATTTCAGAGGGTAGGAAGTTGGAATTAAAAATCTAGGAAGCTAATTCTGAGGGAACTTTGATTTTGGATCTGAGGGTTCCTGTTAACCTGAAATCACCTACCTTCTATCAAGACCCTTATGATATCTTTCATGTGCGACCCAAGCATGGAATAATTGACTATCTTCCTGAGCTGAACTATAAGAGGACACCCAATTTTAATGAATCAGATCAACCCGTTGTCCGACACTTTGGTCTTGGGTTGTACACCACAAAAGTGCAGACCAGGCCCCGCAAACACAATTATCTTAGGTTCTGGGAGATTTTCATCCAGAACCTTAGAAACACTCGACCCTGGGGCATGAGTCTGCACCACAACTTGGTCCACATCTATGGACATCTTTTGCTGACAGGTTTAAGGATCAATCTTTTAATTCTGATTCTGACCTGTACCTATGAATTCTTAACCTCTTCTTTGTTTGTATTTTATGCCTAGCTAAATGCATTAAATTTAACACGTATTTATATTCCACGTTCTCTGCGGAGCTGACTGAGTTGTCACATTGTTCAGGTGATATTCTATTTACTTCACCCTTTTCATGTCTTTGTTTTTATAATGAGGACATTGCATCATTTAGGCATGAGAGGTGGATACTTTATCCTGAAATCATTTTGTTAACTCCATAGAATTTCTCTTAGTTGCTTTAAAAACAAATAAAGAAAGAAAGAAAAAAAAGAGAAAATAGAATTAGGATAAGAGAACTTAGGCTTTTAGGCGTTATTAACTTTAGGAAATGATACGAGAAGTCCTAAACACTTAAACTCTTCAGGTCTTCGAGCTTAATTAGCCCGAGTGTCCACTCGAATGTAGACTTAGTCTCGAATCCTCACCAAATAATTTTATCTTAAACTAGTCAATAAATTATGGTGATAAGTATACGACTTATCAACCCGCCTTCTAATTTGAGGAGACTTTAAGCCTAATCATCTACACACTTTTTGCACTAACTTACTTTTCGGCGGTTTCTTCGGAAATTGGGTAACTAATGAACTATCTAGGGTGGTATGGCGGTAAGTTGTCGGTGGTAACAGCTCATCGATCGGTTGTCTAGAGCACAACCACAAGACCATTTTCATCGTACTGTCTTTAGTTAAATCTTAGATCAAGGAAGCTACCTACTTGAAAAAAATAATAATAATAAATAAATAAATAAATAAAAATAAATAAAATCACACTTCACCGTACGAGTATGGCTGGCAAGTTGCCGTGGGTAACAACCCATTGGCCAGTTGTCCAGAGCCCAACTCACAAAAATACACAATAATTTCCAAAACACTTAAGGAAGAAGCAGGGAAGTAGAATAAATCGGGGAGATATACATTGGGTTCGCCCTTGTGTTAATCTCATAAATAAAAGTAGGGAGAAAGCTACCGATCGAAAAAATAAACCTCTAGGCAAGGTCACCTAGAGCCGTAGAAATCCGAAGTCCATTTTAATGGCCTCCTAGTGAGTCTTTCACTCTTTTCCCTAGATGCTTAGCACATAGAGTCCTTTTCGAGTCTTGGGCAAGTCGGGTAGCCGTAAAAAGCTATCCCGAAACTCTCAAACTCCAAAAGTACAAAAAAAAAATCAAAAAAGAAGAAAAACAAAAAAATTATATCTTCTCTTTTCAAATAAGGCGAGAACTTTTGTCTATCTGCATTCTATCAGACATCCGGGTACTGTTAAGTCTTCGTAGTTTAGGATCTTAGTTGAAATTTTCTATTGTTAATAAACAACTTAGTGATTGCGCAACAATCATAGGTCTTAATTGACCTAAATTAGGCTAAAACTTAGCATAAGTTAAGGAAATTCATGCACGCATAAACATTATCTGCATCTTTACTGCTTTACTTCAGCTATGCATAAAATAATGTTATAATGTACTGATTAAGTGCATTATGTCGATTGCAGGCAATAAGCAGATCTGGAGCTGGATGTGGAGTTGGATCTGAAGCTGGATCAGGAATAACGGGAGTTGCAGCAGAGTTGGAGCAGAAGGCTTAGATTAGATGTAGGAATAATAATGTAAAGGAGTTAAAGGTTTGGTGTGCTATTAAGTAGGAATAAAGCAGTAAAATATGAAGAGCTTAGGTCCATCCTAGCGCTACGATAGCCTAGAGACTTCCCCAAGCCTTAGCCACCCTTAGATTAGGTCACAATACTCTAGGAAGCCCTAAAACCCTAGTTCCAACCCTTATAAGTTATAGGACGTCCAGATAAGTTATAGGACGTCCAGGACCCTTAGCCATCTCTCGCACACCTCAAACCCACTTTTGCAGTGTTATTGGACATCCAGACACTTTGTCAGACGTCCAATTTCTGCAGAATACCCAAAACAGAACCCAAAATCCCTCCTGACTCTAATTGGACGTCCAGACAACAAGTCTGGACTTTTGATTTTTGAGTAAAAGACATCTGACACTATTATTAGACATCTGATACTGCTCTCCAATTCCTGTTTTGAGATTTAAGCCTTGATCTTGGATCTCTAGGTCCCTAAACCCAATTCCAATCCCATAGGAACCTAAATTAAGGTGCTCTAACCCTAGTACATCACCTCTAGACCTCCCTAAGGACCTAATTAAGTCCTCACTAAACCTAATTGACTTGGATCTTAGTCAATTCCATCAGCCTATTCAATTGGACTCATTGAGTCCAATTGAGCCCTGCTCTCAGCACACTGTCCAATTGGACTTAGTAAGAGTCCAATTGACATATACCTAAATTAATTGAGTTGTTTTACTCTCAACTAAGTTTCCACACACCCAATTAAACTTGTATTAAGTTTAATTGCACTTTACCTTAGTGACTTAGAGTTTATAACCCTAATTTGAGACATACCTTGACCTAAACCCACTATAACCTAACCTAATTGTAACCCGATTCCCGAGTCCCTACGAGACACGAGAACCGGACCGACTCGACTAATCCCAAGACCCAGTCGTCCAACGAGGAAGTAACCAAAAGACAGTAAAATAAACCACATTCAGCATGAATATAACTAACAGTAAGAAAGTACAGCAGTAAGGAAAGAAACTACTACAGTAGGCACCACCACAACAGTAAAACAACATTTATCATATAACAAAAACTGCAGGTAAAGAAGGTACAGCGGAAACAAAAACTACTCACTAGAACAGAAACAAAAAGGGGTACAAAGCTGGGGTAACTCTACTGGACCCTACTCGGCCCAACGTCCTCTGCAGCCGCCGACCCTGGCTGCTCAACACCTGGTCCTGAAAAAGGTAACAAGTGTAACACGTCAGCAAAACGCTGAGTAGAGTGGCAAACTAACTAAAGGCAACAGTAGAGTGTACAGTAGCTATTATGTTCTATTACTTCCTTTATTTACATCTTTCAATTTTTCTCACTATTTCATTTATTTCTCAGATCCTTTACTTGATCTCGAATGTCCTCGTGGGACGATCTTGATTGCAGTCTTTTCCAAAAGTAGAAGTAGCACGTGGTGCTCTCCTGGCCGGGAGAGTCCCCCGTGGTGATCCTACCCTCAGTCAACCACCCCAAGGTCACTGACAGACGTAACAGTGACTACGGCACGCGCGATAAACGCACAGGTAGCTAGCCCGCACTGGCACGCGGTCAGTCGTTTCCGTTAACGGGTGCGCCCAAAGCACAGCACGGAACCAGGGCAGAGCCCTCTCAGTAACAGGGGTCCAACCCCTCCACAATAACCAAACCGGGGCCTTGCCCCTCCACAGTCCGCGCACCCTCGCCTGACTACCCTGGTTTGCCCTAGTGGGCCTAACAAGTCGGTGAAGGAGGCTAGCAGAACCCCGGGGCCCGTGGGGTAGCTAGTACTCTCCTAACACTACTAGCTCTCCTCGGTACTACGTACACGAGGGCCAACAAGTCGGTACAGAGCGGCCAATCCTAACCCCGGGTCCCTGGGGCGGCTGGCCCCACTCTGCACTAAACAGGTACAGGTACTTCCCTTGGTACTGCGTACCCAAGAGACAGTACAAACTACATCTCAGTTCCATTCCTTTTTCTTTCCAGGAGTTCCACTCCTAACTCCCCGTAGGGTTCCAGCTCTTTATTTCAGAACATCATATGTTTCACTTTCCAGATTCACGTTCTCAAATTCCATGATCTCAAACATGTTTCTTTATTCATAACAGGCAGCTGTTAATTAAATTTACAGGCAGCTTTATATATTCCTTTCCATTTTTCCAAGACTGCAGTAATATACATTCCACTAGTTTTTCCATCCTAGGATTCATGCCACATCCTAGGATCTATCATACAATCTAGTTTTCCGGCCCTAGGATTCATGCAACACCTAGGAGCTATCATTCCATATATTTCTCATTCCTAGGAATCATGCAAAGCCCTAGGTTCTAGTTATGGTTCCATACTTTAACAGATTTTATTAATACTTAAAACCACTCTACCAGGTACAACGGGAGTAATGGGGGCGTGATCGGGAATCCCGCGCGCCTCCGCGACTCTCAAGACTGCAACCGAACGAGGTCCTATCACAAGGATCAAACACAAGGAGTGTCTTAAAACAGTGTATAGCTACCGTAGATGAGTAGAGGAATTAATTCTGAAACGGACGCAACTCGAATCGCGGAAAACGGAGCCCAAACGGGCCCCAAACGGGTCGAGAAAGACGATACTGTGCAAAATCAGACGTCTGGAACTCCTTCCAGACGTCTTAAATGGTGGATCAGAGAATTACCTGTTCAGCTTGGTTCCCCGGACGTCCAGAAGTCTGCGGGGACGTCTGCCTAGATCCAAGACGTCCGATGGTCCCTCCGGACGTCTGGAGGTCACTCCCGCCGTCTGGTACAACTTCCAGACGTCTGATTCGCAAAGGATGACGAATCAGCGAACCTGCGCACAGCCAACCCCCCTCCCTCAGTACGGTCAGTCGACAAGAAGGAAGAAGAAAGCGGAAACTCACCTTTCAGACGTCTGTATGATCTCACAGACGTCGACCTTGCCGTCTGGATATCAATCCAGATGTCTGATTCTGGAAATTTTTCCAGAATCAGAACCCTGCTCGGCCTCCGCTCGCGACGCCGCCCGCGTCGCACCTCGCGCGTCCGCTGCTCCAACCGCAGCAGGCCCCTCTCCGCGACGCTCCGCGCCCCCTGCGCCCTCCGCCGGCCGGCCAAGCCGCTCCTGGCGAGCTCGCCCTCACGGCAGAGCCCCGCCCTCGCACGCCGCACCTCCTCCGCGCTCACTGCGGCTGCCGCTGCCGCTGCGCCCTCGCGTCCGCTCGCTCTCGCGCACAGGCAGGAGAAGAAGGAAGAAGATGGTGGAGACGGGAGGGGAGCCGCGCCCCCTTTTAACGCCGCGCGGAGAGGAGAGAGAAGGCGGTCGCAGCCGCCTGCAGCCGCAGAGAAAGAGGGTAGAATCGCAGGTCTGCGCGCACAGGCGCGCAGACGAATCTCCCGTGCGAACCTAACTGTTCTCCAGACGTCTGTAAACTATCCCGGACGTCTGGTCAGACGTCTGGATGTGATCCCAGACGTCTGGTACGACGTCTGGGCCACCTCCCAGACGTCTTAAAAGGCGTCTGGGGCACGCGCTCGTTACACTAATCAACCTAGCCACCTAAGTTTCGACCCACACACACCCACACACACCATCCACACGAAAATACCTAGCCTAGAGTTCTCTAGAACTCTCTACCATGTGTGGTTGCCTTGGTTGCCAAAATTAGCAACCAAGAGCCATTCAATTTTTAGATCCACAACTGGTGGATCCAAAAACCACCATCCATCCTCTCTCTCTCACTCTCCCATGAGCTCCCACCACAGGCCTCTCTAGAGAATTCCATAATTCTCTAAAGAGCTTCCCTTAGGTCTATAAAAAGACCTAAGGGGTGGCCATTTCCACCCATTCACTTCCTTGGCAAATTCACTCCATTGGTCCCATTCACGCTCACTTCCACTTAGCTAGCCACTCCACCTCCACGAGCTCACTACCACCACCATGGAGGACATCATGCCGGGATGCTGGATCACTCCTCCCTCTCTCCAAGGGTCGGCCTAAGCTACATTAGCCGCCCCTCATTCTCCTCCCGACCACTCCAAGGCCATCGGGGTCCACCCCTAAATGCCCTTTCGTTCTGCTAGATTTAGGTTATGCTCTTCGTAGTTTACTGCTTTTATTACTGCTTAGTAGCGTAGTCTTAACTTCTCCCCCAATGATGCAAGTGAAATCCCCCCATCGATTCTTGTATGCAATCGTTTTCTGGTAGGTAGGTTTAAATTTCAAGCATTTATGTACAAGCTTTCCTCTAAAGTTTTTGTTGCAAACAACTCTCCCATTGAATGAATGAACAGTGCTTTTATATATATATCTCCATATTGTGAAATCACCATGAGCTTATTGATTGCTATTATATTTGCGTGATTCATGTTGCCTGTTTCTAACTCCTAATATTCTTGCAACTAAGCATGTCATACCTAAATACGTAATAATCACGAACCGACATGCATTTCTAAACAAACTAGAGCAATAGAAGATCGATTTCAAAAGTAAAGAAATGCCTCCTAGAGACGAATGACCAGGACTCAAAGTCTCGTTATCTTTAGAAATCATTTTTTTGACGAACGTTTTTGCGCGACTATACTACGATTCCGACGACTTTTAAAACGTGTGAAACCGACTTCCGTCACTTAGGCCTAAGAGATCGAGTCCTAATTCTATTTTTATACATAGCATGTAGTTTAATTTTACTAGGGACTAACAAAAGATAGGCATGGGAGTATGATGTAGACACAATTATTGAGGGTAAAATGCCTATTCATGCATGTTCCAAGGCTTAGATTTACAATTCATGTTATAAATATTGCATAGCATGCATCAATTTGCATTTAGAGTAGTATATAATTTAAGTTAATTGCGTCCATTTTGTGGTCAGGAGAGAAGGATATTTATTTCAAAGCCTCGAATTGACGATCTGACCGTACGAATCTGATCAAGTTGATGATCGGAGTCTAACGCCTTCTAAATCGCCTCGATCGGAGTCCCGTACCACCATATGCAATCCAAGGAAGATCAACGATCGAGGGACTAGATGACGCATTCCGAAGTGTCAAAAGAAAAATCCGACCGCACAGATGGATTCAGGTCGACGATCGCAGCCCAACAACGCGAAAATTGACTCAATCCGACCTCTATAGCATCCCCTATGTTGCACGTATTTACGCACCTACGCTAACGGGTTTGGTTTTGGAAAACCCGTCGTTGTAGTTCGAAAGCGAAGGATTCGTGTTCAACAAATAAAATTTATACCGAAATCAAAATTCCGGGTCGAACACAGGGAGGCGAACGTTTGATTTAAAAACTTCGCGTTTCTTTTTATTTTGTCACGAAGAAATTCAATTTAAACTATCTAAGTATCTACAACAAATAAAAGAGAGAGAGGGAGTAAGAGAGAGAAAGAATACTATACATGGAAATAAAAATGAAATGTAGAATAGACAAGGAATTTATCATAAAAGAGTTCTTTCGTTACAACTAGAAAAAAATAGAACAATTACTCTAGAAAGCATTAAAAGAATGGAGGGAGAAATGTCCTCCTCGACGATCGCTCGGAGGACGAATAGACTACTCTAGAAAGCAGTAAATCTATACTAGAAAGCAGTAAAAAGAATAGGGAGAGAGAAATCCTCCTCGACGGTCGCTTGGAGGACGAGCCGGACGGGACGACGCCTGGACGAAGGAGAACGAAGCGGGACGAAGGAGGACGAAGCAGAAGAACGGGAACGAAGCAGCACGCCGTCGTCGTCGCGGGATCCACTTCCGAAGGGGGACGAAAATTTGGACTTTATCTCGCGAGAAGCATCCCGGGTGTGGGACAAGCTTCTCTTGAGCTTTGGAGAGGTAGAGAGGAGAAGGAAGGGATGAAAATTTCGTATGGAGGGGGTCTCCTTTTATAGTTGCAAGGAGTGGGGGCAAAATGGACATTACATCTTCAAAATAATAAATAAGGGGTCTTTAGTGACGGATAAAACCGTCGCTAAAGCCCCGACGTCGCCGTCGCCGCCGCGCCCACGCGCGCCCGCTCGGCTGCCCGCGCGCGTAACGCCTACGCACGTCCGCGTCGTCTCAGCCGTCCGATCGCGAGATCGGACGGCTTAGAACGCGTCCGCGCCCGCTGCGTAGCGCACCGCCCGCGTGTGATCGTGCGTTCACCAGAGCGTCCAATTGCGCGTCGGCGCTATCGGGCGCGCGCGGCCGTTGGATCTTCATCTGATGCTCGTGCGCGCCCGCTCGCCCGCGCCTTCCACCCCCTCACCGCAGCTCGAACCCGCGACCTCCGCTTCGCCCGCAGCTGCGTCGCCGCTGCGCTACGCGGGCGAAATGGTCGCGCGGACGTTTTTAATCGCGAGCAACCGCAGCCGTTGGATCGAGATCCAACGGCGGAGAGGAGACGGTGCGCGGTCTTCACAAGACTCCTGCGGCCGATTGGGCGGCTGGGATGGCGCCACGTGGCGCCATCTTGGCCGTCCATCTTCTGGAAGTTGTAGATGGTGCCACGGATGTCGGATTGACTCGATTTTTGTGTCGTTCGGCTGCGATCGTCGATCCGAATTCATCCGTGTGGTCGGATTTTCCATCTGAAGTGCGGATTTACACCATCTTGGCCCTTGATCTTCTAGGGTTCCCCGGTCTCTATCTGATGCTACGGATGCCTGATTAGGACGATCTTGGAGTCGTTGAACTCCAATCGTCGCCCTGATCATATCCATACGGTTGGATCTTTGATCCGAGGCCCCGATAAAATATTTGCCCTGTCCAAGCACATAAAAGGAGACAATTAACCTCCATTTTATTCAAACTACTCTAAATGCAAGATGATGCATGTAATGCAATATTTATATCATGAAATGCAATCCTATGCTTAAGAACATGCATAAATAGACATTTTAAGTAGTGTAAATGTGTTTACATCATACCCCCATGCCTATCTTTTGCTAGTCCCTAGCAAAAACTATATGCTATTTATAAAAGAATTAGGTTAGATTATTTGGACCTGAGTTATTTTCAATCATTAAGAAATTGTCTACTTAAGAACTGAACTTTCAAAGACACAACAGTGCCCGGGTATCAGCCAAAATGCAGACCGCCTCAAGCCTCGCCTTATTCAAAGAAAAATTTCTTTTTCTATTTTTACTCTCTTTTTTTTTTTTTTTGGATTTTCAAATTTTAGGGTTTAAGAGTGGCTTTATACGGCCATTCAACTCACCCAAGATTTGATGAGAACCCTAAGTTTTAAGCATCTTATTGTGATTGTGATAGACTCGTTGACCGGCAATTAAAACGGACTTCGGATTTCTACGCCTCTAGGTGACCTCAAAAAGAATTCTGCCTAAAGGTGTATCTTTACAACCGGTAGCTTTCTCCCTACTTTTATTTTTTTTAACGAGGTCAACACAAGGGTGAATCCAGTGTATATCTCCCCGGTTTATTCTACTTCTCCGCTTCTTCCTAAGTGTTTTGGGAATTTTTAGTGCATTTTCTGAGCTGGGTTCTGGACAACCGGTCGATGAGCTGTTACCATCGACAACTTGCCAGCCATACTCGTGCGGCGAAGTGTGGCTTATTTCTTTTTGTTCTTTTCTCCTTTTTGATTTTTTTTTTTTTTTTTTTAAGTAGGTAGCTTCCCTGGTCTAAGATTTACCTAAAGGCAGCAAAAAGAGAAAGGTCCAGTGACTGGGCTCTGGACAACCTACCTATGGGCTGTTACCCACGATAACTTGCCAGCCATATCACCCTAGAAGGTTCATTAGCTACCCAATTTCCGTTAAAATCGCCAAACAACGAGTCAGTGCAAAGAAAGTGTGTAGATGCTTAAAACTCAAAATTCCCTTAAATCAGAGGGCGGGTTGACAAGTCGTGTACTTATCACCCAAACTTATTTATTCCAATTATAATAAAATTCAGGTTGGCGAGAACTCGAAAAATAAATCCACATTTTAGTGGATACATAGGCTGATTAAGTCCAAAGACCTGAAGGGTCTTTGTGTTCAAACCATAATATAGTATTTCTTAAGATCGAAAATTTTCTTAAACCCAAATTCTCTTTCCTAATTTTGATTTTTTTTTTTTTTTTTTTATAAAATAAAACAAATCTACGGAGCTGACGAATGAATTCAAAGATAAATATCCACCCCCCCATGCCTATCTAATGCAATGTCCTCATTGTATTAAAAAGACATAAAACAGAGTGGAAAAGCGTAGAAAGCACCTGAATTGCGTGGATATCGGGTCGCTCCGAGATGAAAATGAAAAAGAACTGTATATGTGCTGAGTTTAGTGCCTTCAGCTAGGCACACTATACAAAGAAAAGAAATGAAGAATTCACATGTGCAGGTCAGAATTAGAATGAACAGAAGAATCCTCTGACCTGTCAGCAGAGGTCCACAGATGTGGACCAGATTGTGGTGCAGACCCACACCCCATAATCGAGAATATCTTAGGTTCTGGATAAAAATTACCCAAAACCTAAAATCAGAATGCAAGCGGGGTCGGGCCTGCGATTTGTGAGGATGCAACCCAAGGCCAAAATGTCGGGTTACAGAGAATTGAAGCTCAAAAGGATAATCGTTAAATGTGTGCTTGAGTTTGACATCCTCGAAACAAATGTCGTAAGGGTTCTGATTTGATGGTTTCAGCTTAAAAGGAACCCTTCGACTCAATCTTCCATTTCCTCCAAAATTAACTTCCCAAATTAGAACTTCCCCGCTCCTATCCTCCTCATTAAGTGTATCAAATTCCAGGACATCTTGTATATTCATCACCCCGTCTGGAATCTCCAAGTGTAAATGATGTGGCAGAATCAAAATTGACTTGGGTCTAATTATCTCAGAATTAAAATCATCAATAAGCTCAACAGGGTGTAACTGATAATCAGGGCATTGAATTGATTCCTCCAGAAAATGCGATTCTGGATCTGTATCGTGTGCCCTAATAAGATCAGTTTCCTCAGTTATTGGGCTATCAAATGATCTATCAGATTCCTCAGGCCCAATCGTCTCACAAAAATCGTGATTTGAAAACTCGTGTGAGACTTCGCAACTTGAATCTTCACCATCAAAGAAATCAGGATCCGTATCAATGTATGTCCCAAAATCAATTGTCACTTTGTGTTCCCAGGAGACATACGTTTTCTCGTAACCCGACACAGGGATCTCAGGTGAAGAAATCAGATTATCCTTAATTGGTTGCTTTAATTCAATCTGGTCAGCTTCGTAACACGTGTCCCCCCCAACAGGTACCTGAGCGGGTTCTGTCATTGGCTTTCCTAAAGAGAGTTCATCCTGGGAATTATTCCAAGATTGAATCAAAGCAACCACGAATCTCATCCTCAATTTCGCTAATTTCCCAAGTAGAAACTCACCCGGGTTCTTATCCTTAACATCCTGGAGCCAATCCAACAAAGACTTATTTAAATCATCAATCATTTCAATCAGGGGCTCCAATCTCTCAATGCAAGGTATTGGCTGAACTTCTAAAGATTGAATGATATTCCTCCAGTTAGCCAGAACCTTATCTTTAACCTGAACCAAATGAGTTGGTTCAGGGTTGGGCGGGTTTGACATCAATGTAGAGGAATTAACGAATTGAGATTCGTTATACCCATCCTGATAATAGGTCATTTCAGATTGTTCAAAAGATGGAGATGACCTAAAGGCAGTGAAATCAGAGGATGGGTAAGGATCAGTGTATCCTTCTTGATTGTAGATCGCATTAGGTTGTTCATGAAAGGAGGACGATCTATAATCGATGCAACTCTGAGAAGGATAGAATTGAGAATCAAAGTGTTCAGGGTTAGACCCTAAACACGGGGGTCCGGAATTGTATCCCCAATCCGAATTATCCCAACTAACTGATGGTCGATTACAATACGAGTTGGGATAATTGTCATGTTGAGGATAATTTACAACAGGAGCGAAAGAGCGGGAATGCGTGAAATATGTGGAAGGATTCATGAGACACGGGAGGAAGAAAGGTGCCCTGCAATACAAACAATCAAACCTGTCCTTAAATGGGTTAGCCTACAGACCTACAGACTCCCAAAACCCGTCTTGAGATAAAGGAACGATTTGATCTACTTCTGTCTGTTCAATCCAACCAGTTAGAAGGAGGGACTGGGGAGAAGGTTCTTCCTTCGGCTTGCGCCTCCGGTTCCTAGTGTACCCCCCAGCCGCGATCGTTTGACTCTGCTCCCCTAGCTAGACATCAGATTGAACAGTAGAAACAGACTAATCGAAAATAATCTCGTTCTGAGTTCTGAAGAGTGAGTCCAATCCTTAAGGCCAACGTCTACTCTGTTTTATTTAGGGCTAGGTTTGAATGTGCTTTGGAATGTGATGGGCCCTTTAAATGGGTTGTGCCCTTAATGATTGATTGCTTTGTGTGTACAACCAGTGGTTTTCAAGCAAGATTATTTTTGATGTGGTGAATTTTAAGGTTCAAATCTTGCTTAGTAGCTTTTAGGATTCAACTTTAGGTGTTTTCAGTCAAGTTTCATTGGCACACTAGGTTTTGCAAGCACAGGTGAAGATATTTTCCTTTAAAGTTTAAAAAGAATGTGGAGTGCCTGGTAGATCCCTAAGAGTTGAACCTAATTGGCAGCTACTTGATGAGTTGATTTTATTTGAAGTGGTGCGGCCCAAACAACTCTAACAACTGGCCTGATGCACCACCTAATTAGGCACACAAATGATTACCCAATCTGATTTCTACTCGATTATGTGTTTGGATGTGTGTACCGGCTCCTAAGATTGGTTTATCGGTTGAGTTAGAAAATCAGATGAGGTTGTGTACCTCTGTGAGATTTTTTTTTATTTTTTTCTTTTTTTAATGTGGGGGTTGGAGTGAGTATGGATGTCAAACAACAAACAATCTAACCTTAGAGTTTATAAGAACACCTAGGTTGATTGATGTTTGAATTATTATGTGATGAAATAAAATCTAATGGGTGGGAGGTGGGGGATAACTTACAAAACCTTCCACAGCACTTTACTCCGATCTACCGCTTTTGCCTGTCTCGAAAGAGTACCTGCAATTACAATAAGAAAGGAGAAAAGTGAGGTAAATAATTTGTAAGTTACAAAACGCGAAGAGAAATCAAAGAGCGTTGCCTCCCCGGCAACGGCGCCAAAATGTTGCACGTATTTACGCACCTACGCTAACGTGTTTGGTTTTGGAAAACCCATCGTTGTAGTTCGAAAGTGAAGGATTCGTGTTCAACAAATAAAATTTATACCGAAATCAAAATTCCGGGTCGAACACAGGGAGGCGAACGTTTGATTTAAAAACTTCGCGTTTCTTTTTATTTTGTCACGAAGAAATTCAATTTAAACTATCTAAGTATCTACAACAAATAAAAGAGAGAGAGGGAGTAAGAGAGAGAAAGAATACTATACATGGAAATAAAAATGAGATGTAGAATAGACAAGGAATTTATCATAAAAGAGTTCTTTCGTTACAACTAGAAAAAAATAGAACAATTACTCTAGAAAGCATTAAAAGAATGGAGGGAGAAATGTCCTCCTCGACGATCGCTCGGAGGACGAATAGACTACTCTAGAAAGCAGTAAATCTATACTAGAAAGCAGTAAAAAGAATAGGGAGAGAGAAATCCTCCTCGACGGTCGCTTGGAGGACGAGCCGGACGGGACGACGCCTGGACGAAGGAGAACGAAGCGGGACGAAGGAGGACGAAGCAGAACGGGAACGAAGCAGCACGCCGTCGTCGTCGCGGGATCCACTTCCGAAGGGGGACGAAAATTTGGACTTTATCTCGCGAGAAGCATCCCGGGTGTGGGACAAGCTTCTCTTGAGCTTTGGAGAGGTAGAGAGGAGAAGGAAGGGATGAAAATTTCGTATGGAGGGGGTCTCCTTTTATAGTTGCAAGGAGTGGGGGCAAAATGGACATTACATCTTCAAAATAATAAATAAGGGGTCTTTAGTGACGGATAAAACCGTCGCTAAAGCCCCGACGTCGCCGTCGCCGCCGCGCCCACGCGCGCCCGCTCGGCTGCCCGCGCGCGTAACGCCTACGCACGTCTGCGTCATCTCAACCGTCCGATCGCGAGATCGGACGGCTTAGAACGCGTCCGCGCCCGCTGCGTAGCGCACCGCCCGCGTGTGATCGTGCGTTCACCAGAGCGTCCAATTGCGCGTCGGCGCTATCGGGCGCGCGCGGCCGTTGGATCTTCATCTGACGCTCGTGCTCGCCCGCGCCTTCCACCCCCTCACCGCAGCTCGAACCCGCGACCTCCGCTTCGCCCGCAGCTGCGTCGCCGCTGCGCTACGCGGGCGAAATGGTCGCGCGGACGTTTTTAAGCGCGAGCAACCGCAGCCGTTGGATCGAGATCCAACGGCGGAGAGGAGACGGTGCGCGGTCTTCACAAGACTCCTGCGGCCGATTGGGCGGCTGGGATGGCGCCACGTGGCGCCATCTTGGCCGTCCATCTTCTGGAAGTTGTAGATGGTGCCACGGATGTCGGATTGACTCGATTTTTGTGTCGTTCGGCTGCGATCGTCGATCCGAATTCATCCGTGTGGTCGGATTTTCCATCTGAAGTGCGGATTTACACCATCCTGGCCCTTGATCTTCTAGGGTTCCCCGGTCTCTATCTGATGCTACGGATGCCTGATTAGGGCGATCTTGGAGTCGTTGAACTCCAATCGTCGCCCTGATCATATCCATACGGTTGGATCTTTGATCCGAGGTCCCGATAAAATATTTGCCCTGTCCAAGCACATAAAAGGAGACAATTAACCTCCATTTTATTCAAACTACTCTAAATGCAAGATGATGCATGTAATGCAATATTTATATCATGAAATGCAATCCTATGCTTAAGAACATGCATAAATAGACATTTTAAGTAGTGTAAATGTGTTTACATCACCCTATAAAGGAAAGAAGATAGATGGGCAAAATTGCCCAGGCTGCCCATGCGCACGCACGTGCCCTGCTCGCGCACAGCTGCGCAAGCGCGCGCAACAGCGTAGCATGCCCGCGTAGGCAGCGGCGCATATCATACGTGCTCATGCGACAAAGGCGCGTACAACGTGCACTAGCGGCACAGCAGCAAGGGTGCGTGAACAGGATCTTCAGCGATGTTTGCGACGGATCTTCAGCAACGTTTATGATCGTCACTAAATGTCCTGTATACGAATTTGATTCTTTCCTTCACTATAAAAGGGCCCCTACCCCTCCCATTTTTCTTCTCTTCCTTTCTTCCTCTCACCACCTCCAAGGCTCTAGAGAGAGATTGTCCTAAGCCCAGGATGCTCTTCTAGAGTAGAAAACCAAATAGTTTTCCCTCCCCTCATCCCCATTCGTGGAGCATCTCGTGGCCATCCTCTTACCACCCTTCGGGAAGAAGATCCTCGCCACGACGCCACCCTGCCCCATCCTCCGGCCTCCGGCTTCGTCCCCGTTCGTCCCACTCCTCACCACCTTTCTTCAGGTGATGTCAAAGCGAGTCGTCCTCCGAGCAACCGTCGAGGGGGATTTTCTCATTTCCATCTATCTTTTTTGCTTTCGTAGTGTAGTTTTTCCCACTTTCGTAGTTGTAGAAACATTTGTTCAGAAATATATGTGATTGTTTCTCTCTGTCTCTCTCTCATATTTTTACAAGTAGATTAGCTAAATAAAATTTCATCGACCTAATCTCTTGCTTGATAAAAAATACCAAAAAATTTTGAAAATATAAAAAACGACCAAAAACAAATAAAAGTGAAGCGCGGATTTTTATAAAACCAAACATTTGCCTCCCCGTGTTCGACCCAGGACTCACTTTTCGAGTTTCGATTATAAATTTTATCTGATAGACGCGTTTTGCGAGTTACGATGTCGGGTCCTTCGAACCCTCATTTCATTTCGCGAAGCACGCCTCGATCAGAATGGTGCCTTGGTTTTGCCGCCACCATGAGGGGTGTAGGGGTAGGTGTAGGGTGGAGATTGATGGGTTTTTTAAGGGAAAAAGGTGGCGCCAAAAGGAGGTGGTTATGGTGGTTGTGGCACCACCTTGTTGGTGCCCTTTGGTGGTGGTTGAGGGGTGAAAGGTGGTGATGGTGGTGGCGCCAACTTAGAGTAAGAGTAGGTAGCTAGCTTAGGTGAACTAGTTATGTGGTGAGGTGAAGTTAAGTTGTAGGTGGTGCATGGATGGTGGATGGCCAAGGGAGCTGAAGCTTAGCTAAGCTGCTCTCTTCAAAACCCTAGCTCCCTCTGCCTCGTACCCAACTCCCCACTAGCTAATCTAGTTAAGCTAGCTTAGCTAGTAGGGAGTTGGGTACGAGGTGGAGGGAGCTAGGGTTCTGAAGAGAGGAGCTAAGAAGGTGATGCTTGGAGCTGCATAGGAGCTGGTGGCTACTGAACAAGATGGCAAGGAGCTACTTTAGCTGGCTTAGCTTGCTAGTTCTTTGCTAGCTACTAAGCCAAGCTAAAGTAAGCTGGCTTCTACTAAGGCATGCTAAGGTGAGTTGCATCTGATCGTCCTGGGGAGGACCTAGCTAGCTGGAGTCGCTAAGGTAGCTTAGCTCAACTAAGTTGAGCTAAGTGGAGTCCCCATGAGCTGGACTTGAGCTGGCCTGAGCTAGGTAAAGTCATCTTCAATTGGCTTGAGTTGAGTAGAGCTGGAGGTAGCTGGACCTAAGCTAAGGTGAACTCCAGTTAACTTAGCTGAGCTAGCTAGAGCTGCCAGTGAACTGCTGGGAGCTGAGATGAGCTAGACTCAACTAAGTTGAGCTAAATCTGAGCTGACTTGAGCTAGGGTGAGCTAAGATGAGCTATCTTGAGCTGTCATTCAGCTGAAATGAGCTGAATGGAGCTAGAATGGGCTAACCCTAGTCCAAGTGAGCTGGTATCCAGCTATAATGAGCAGGATTAGGTTGAGTCCCAACTGGTTTGAACTTCTCCTTCACCAGTTGCCTTCCTGAATGCTAGGATTCTGGGGATCTGATTATCTTGTTTAACCCTAACACTCAAACAAACATATCAAAAAGACATTAAAATACAAAACGCATGCCTAACCTAATTTATGGCTAATGTAGCCCAAAAACCCATTTGCAAAGTTAAAATCCTAAGAGCTAGGTTTGTTTTGATGAATAAAAATGATGATAAACTGGCGTTTATCATCAACCTTCTTCATTATCTGAGTTGCTGGAGGTTTCCTCACCATTCACCTCCTTTTCCTTCTCGAGGATGAACAGCACTACGAGAATGCCGGCAACAAGGAGATCAAGGGAGGTCTTATAGCCCCTCCTCCCCCTCAATGCCATTCTTATCCTCCTCCATGCTCCAACAGTCAAGGTAGATGTGTGGGAAGCAAAAGACGACGATGGCTCCATGAAGAGATGCAAGAAGCAGGAGGACTGATAAGGGGGTTGCTAATGTGATGCTTTAGCATCAAATCGACTTTATGAAGGACCGATGGACTGATTGCAAGAGGGGGTTGGTGGGAAAATAAAAACCCATTGAACACAACCAACTAGGTGACATTCAACACAACCAACCTCAAAAGAGGCTACTACCACTTGCGCAATTCCAGGGAAAGCAAACTTCCACAACAAGGACGATCATGGATTCAAGAAGACATTGATTGAAACCCATTAGGAGGGCATTCGAATCTCCCACAAATTGACGAGCCAACAAAGCCAAAATGTACAAACTACTCATACCCAAACATGTCGCGCCCTAGCTTGTCGCCTGAGTCCTCCTCCTTCACTATCGTCCGGAGATACTCGTCACCTCCACCGTCAATGGAGCCCCTTCTCCTTCACCATCATCCGCATATTACTCAACCTAGCTATGCTCATCGCCAAAGACCAACACGAGAGGCGATGCAAGGGGCAATGAGAAGGAGAATGAGGTTGAGAAGGTTAGGGTTTGAGAATCGATAACATGAGATCGTCGACGAGGGATAAACCGTGGGATACATCCAATTCCATGGCTGGTGCGGGATTGCCTTTCCACGGGATTCCCCCTCTTCCTTCGGGTTTTATTTCCCCTAGGTTACAAAGCCTCAAATGCAGGTTAAGGGTGTGTAACGCACGTCCCAAATGAGCCCTTAAGCGTGGTGCACGCATGAGGGAAGAGAGAGCAGCGCTCTCTCTCTCTCCCTCCATCTCTCTCTCAGTTGAGACTTGGGGTGTATCACCTGAGGTGGAAAAAATGAGGAGTGGGACGCAAAAAATAAGGAGAGAGATGTCTTTTATAGAGTTAGTTTAGGATTTTAAAAGTGAGGTGGAGGCATCTTATGACTTTAGTCCTATAATCAATATTCTTTAAATAGGTATCAATTACTCAAATTTGAGTGTGCTTAAAATGTGCTTAGCCCTCAATAGGGGAAAAAAATTACGAGAGGCACCCTAAATGCACTCTACATGCAAAATTGAAGAGAGCCCTACAGAGTTTGGAAAAAATTCTCCAAGGTTCTCGAGTGTGTAGAATTTATGGAGAGGTCCTTAGGGTTTGGGAAAATTTCCCGTGACCTTAGGACACACTAATGAAATTTACAGAAATCCCCTTGGGATTGGGAAAATTGCATAGTGACTCTTATGTGCACTTTTGAGTATATAGAATTTATGAAAAGTATCTTAGGATTTTAAAAATTACACATTAACCCCAGAGTCAGATTGAAAGCTCAGAATAGGCCATTTCATTTATGCACTACATTCGTGGTTTTTGATCGTACAATTTGCATTTGGATTAAGTGAACAACAAATAAATTAGACGATTTCTTCACATGGATCTTTTGTTAAAACATGCATGTGCATTCTCTTGGCGCACTAAGTTACGCCTGTAGAACTGTATATCTGAAATTGAAATTCATTACACGTTACTTCACCTCTACGTGGTACAAAATTTACTTCCGCACACACCTTAATTTGTGGAATAACATGCATGCCCATCATTTAAAATTTTCGAAGAACTAATGTTCGAATGCTTTGATATTTACTTATGTGCAGCTTCGATTAAGATATGCATATGCATTTTTAAAATGCAGTAACATTTCCAGAATGCTAGACAGGAAATTGAAATTCATTAGATATTACTTTATCTCCACATGATGCAAAATTTATCCCTATGTTTCCAGAACGCTACGTATGAAATAGAAGGTAATTAGTATAATTTTGTTTATATAGTACGTAATGTCCACGACCGTCATTTACTCTTTTTTGAGACCTTACGTTCAAAATTTCTGGTTTTTTTCCTGCATTCGTCCGCGCATGCTCGATGGACTCTCAAGAGACATAAACGTGACGTACCATCCTGTGTAATTTTTCACTGTGAAGCAAAATTCACATTATTTGAAATTTATACTGAATACTCTTCGCAGGGGAGTTTGGTATACAAAATAAATACTAATTTTATGTCTAATTTTATATTTGATATCTCTACTTCTGAAATCATATAATTCAAAAATTAGGGATGTAATTTCATTTATTTCAGTGAAATTATCTAATTTTGCTAGTCTTCTCTTCAATTAAGTTTTTCCTTATTCTACTGACTTATTCCACCAAACAAACATATGAATAGAATAAAATTTCCTAATTTCTTTGTTAAGATAATAAATCTAATCAAATACTCGAATGAAATAAAATACTTTAATTCCTTTGTTTCTCTTAATTATAATTTTTATTCCTCTTAATAATTTTTCTTAATAAACAGCACCCTAAACATGCACAACGATCAAAAGACATGGACATTTTGTCGTGCATTTTAAACTCCCTCCCTTTACGAGAAGCCCCTTCTCCATTTTAAGCTAAGTGTGTGTGACTGTCGTGGTCTTTTAACTTCAGGTTTCACCTTTTCCAAAACTATCGAATGGCATAGCACCAACGTTTTTGTTCACCAGAGCCTTCTATCCGCATTGAAACATTCAAATGTTCAAATTTAAAGGGCTTTGGTCAACACTACATATATCTTGGACCACAACAAGAAACATTCGCACCAACTGATAAAAAAAACGACAACATATCTGGATAAAAAAAATGTAAAAAAATGTCTTCCTAAATAGGATTCATTGAATTAATTTTCAGCTCGTGTATTACTACAAAAGTGTAAAAGTCAATGACGACAGGAGTATAAAAATCAATCATATAAAAATTAAATATATTTTCAATCGGTGAAAAATAAATATACTACATGTTGTAAAATACATTACTCAATGTAATTTGATTTTCGATCGGTGAAAAATAAAAAAACCAACAGAATTCAAAAGATACCATGTATTGCAAAATATATTACCTGGCGTATTTTAATTTCTAATAGGTGTCTTAAATTGTGTTTATACTACCTGATTTTATATATGTATTATTTCATACTTTCGTAGGAACGTACTCAATATTGATCACTAATAGAAGAACATAAGACAATGAGGTCAATAACGGAGACGGAATTTGAAACAGATGCACAAACTAAATAATATGGAAGAAAAATGAAAAAGAAGGAAAAAAAAAGGAAATGAGATTAAAGAGAGAAGACACGGTAGTAATCTAAAAAAAAAATAGAGCAAATGTGGTAGCATAAAATAAGCACAAAGAAAGGGAGAGTGATGAGTCTACATATAATGACGATAATTCTATCAATTATAGTCAATTTCGAGGGCACAAGTGCATTAATGTCATATTATAGTAGGCTTGGGAGCATCGCATGAATGTTGTGTTATTCCTATATTAAGATTATTTATAATTAATGTTTAACGACTATGTACACAAGTGCGCAATGAAACAGGTCTTAGATAAGCAATCGGACCGTACAGATGGAGTTGAATCGACAAACGGAGTCCAATGGACTTAAAATCACCTCAATCCGGCCTATATATAGCGCCCACAACAAGTCCAAGAAGTCCTAACCGTTGATTTGATGATCAAAGGTCCTCGTTGCGCCATGTGGCACTCATCCGCACCTCCCCCACGCGTCTGCCACAACATTCCCCTTCCCGGGGTGAGAGACTATCGAACAGTCGTAATCCTTGAGGAGCTCCATCCAGCATCTTTGTCTCAGGTTCAATTCCTTCTAATCAAAAAGATACTTTAAGCTCTTATAATCCGAGTGGATCTCAAAGGTCTCCCCATACAAGTACCGGCGCCAAATCTTCAGGGCAAAGACTATGGCTGCTAACTCCAAATCGTGTTAGATAGTTCTTTTCATGAGGCTTCAGTTGTTTCGAGGAATAAGCAATCACATGCCCATGCTGCATTAGAACACAACCCAGCCCCTAGAGGGAAGCATCTGTGTATACAATAAATCCACCACCTTTGCCCGGAATAGTAAGCACTGGGGATAAAGCCAACTTCTCCTTGAGCGTCAAGAAACTGGTCTCACACTCATCGGTCTAAACGAAAGGAGTATCCTTCCTCGTTAACTAGGTTAACGGGAGGACGATCTGTGAGATGCCTTGGATGAACCGCCTGTAATAACCCGCTAGACCCAGGAAGCTACGAATATCTGTCACTGTCTTGGGTTGCTGGCGCGACTCAATTAGGTTCTGTTAATATGGTGATATTATCGTTGAAATTAGTATAATGGAATAACCTAAAATTGAGTCTAACCAACTTCACAAAACTTTTAACCTGGCCTACTTGATTTTATCTTGGTCGCTTTTAGGTCTAGGGTCGATCTTAAGGAGGCAAGAATTTTAAGGTCACGGAGTTTTCTATGCCATTCCTAAAACGTATCTCTTCCTTGCGTTTATTATGTTTTTTATTTTTTTCTATTTAATATTTTTTTTGTTGATAATATTATCCTTGAGGTACACCCTCAAAATCAAGTCCTTAGCCTTGAACCAAATAGTTCTTGGCTTGTAGCCAACTTAGGGTTCCAAAAATTAGTCATGTTATTCGCAAGATCGAGTACCTACAAGACAAGAATTATCTTTTCTCTTTTACCCTTTTTTTTTATCTTTTTAATAGCAAGAAACAAAAGATAAATGAAAACAAGGTAAGTTGCTAGCAAAGAAGGAAATATCTAGCTTGATATTTGTATAGATATATAGTATATACAGTGTGTGTATATATATATATATATATATATATTATATATAGGGGTGGAGGTGGAAGTGGAAATGGAGTGTAGCACAGTGTCAAGTTGGTCCACGTCTAGCAAGACGCAACCATCAAGACGGAGTGTCGCGTGGAGTGTGAGCGGATGTGTGGGAGTGTGTGTGGAAGCGCTTGCTTTGCACGGATATCAGAGAATATCAGCAACTGGTGCAGATATTCTCGCAATATGATGCGCAGTGGAGTGACTAGTGCACGAGAGTATGGGTAGTGAAGTGTATATATAGATACGGGTAGGTGAATGTATATGTAAACACATATATATATATAGTTGTATATGTATATAGATATGTATATGTATATATGTATATATATATGTATTTGTATATGTATATATATATATATGTATAGATATATATATATAGGTATATATATATATATATATATGTATAGATATATATATATAGGTATATAGATATATATATATATATCTATACATATATATATATATATATTTATGTATATATGTGAGTGGATATATATATCTGTGTGTGTAGCTGTGAGTGTATAAGGGTGTGTATGAGCGTGTACAAGTGTGTGTGAGAGAGTACAAGTGTGTGTACAAGTGGGTGTGTGTGTGTGCGTTAGCAGATGAGGGGGAGCGCAGCAGATAAGTCGTCTGCTGCGCTGCCCTGTCGTCTGATGTGCGCAGCTGCGCAGGTGCAGGAGGGAGAGCGCGCGCGGTGCACTGAGGGGAGCGCCTGCGCCTTCTTCGTGCGTGGGCAGGTGCCAGCGCGGATGCTAGAGACCGGCTAGAGCGGGTGACGCGAAGGAGAGAGAGCGCCAAAGCCACCAACTAAGTGAGAAGCGAGCCGGTGGCTACAGTGTCACGTGGACCGCACGCTACAATGCGCACGCGGTATGGCGACCAGTAGCGACTGGTTCTGCGTGCGCAGGCGCGATGGGAAGCTCCTGCATGTGCGGAAAGAGAGTGCGTGCATCCTATAGGTGTGTGCGCGATGGCCGACGGTGCTGCAGGCAGGCATGTGTGCTGCTGGAGGTTCTGAGCTTGAAGCTCTGGCAATGGCGGATAAGGCGAACAGCAATGAAAACAAAAGGCGAATCCACCACGCCCACCTGCTCACGAAGGAGCTGGGCGGTGGTGGAACTCACAGTGGTGGTTGTAGGACCACTGTGGATTTTCTCCTATCGACAGTGTGTCTCTTCTCAGTAAGAAGAGCTACTGTGTGTGGAGAGGGAAAGGGGAAGAGGTTGGCCTGACAGTGGATGAAAGTGCCTGTAGGTGTGTGTAAGGGTCTCGCACAAGGGAGAGGGCAAGGCATTTTAAAGAAGAGGAAGCATGCCACAACCATGCTGTTGGCAGCGCACCTCCTGCCATGCTGTTGGCAGGAGGTGAGGCGCAAAAAGGCACGCGCATGCCCCATGCCCTGCAGCCGCGCGAGAAGAAAAATACAAAGTAAATAAAAAAAGAGAAAATTGGTGAAATTGCAATGCCGCACTTAATGAAGATGTTAATTAATGGTAGTGGAATGGCTAGCCAATTATGCACATTCTCCTCCCCTCTCTATAAATGCATGCAGTCGTTTATTTACAAAAGCGATTATAGCTATATAAGATGCAATGGCTGTGCTAGGGAATAACACAAGATGACATAATTACTGGTGTATTTTTTGTGTGCAAACATACCCCCATGCCTATCTTTTGCTAGTCTCTAGCAAAACATTTTGTATTGTATTTAGAAATAATCTTAAGCTGAAGATTTTCTTCTGAGGCGACATGGGTGTGTTTAGCTGTTGGATATTGTGAGAACTAATTGCAGAGAAGACTACTAGTACTTTAAGTCTTACATGACATAGACCATCTCTCGACTAACCTGGACTCTTGATATTTAAACCTTGAGTACGATTTCCAGGACTCAGAAGGTTTTGCCATACTTGAAAGCTCGAGAGATTATGGTTTGTGCATAGTGAAGGATCAAGACTGACCAGATGAACATTAATACTCAGGCCAAGGGTTTCACGAATTTTTAAGTGCAAGTTGGTCCCAGATTCAGCTTATGTCTTAGGATTAACCCTCAAAAAGATGATGGAAAACTCAACTCCCATTTTATTGCTTTTGTGACTCAAGGAATATATGGTAGAAATAGGGTATTTATGACGTGCCCAGAAAAACTTTTTTGGGAGAAGAATTTACAGACATTTGAAAGATATACTGACTTATTTGCAAAGATTTTCTTTTTCTCTATTTTTTTTTTTTTGAAACAAGTGTCAATATATCTCTTACAACTTTATTTGGGAGAACACACATTTTTGGTGGGAGAGTACCTTTTTGGTGGAAAGTGTTTCTCCTAAACACAAGACTAAAGTCTGGGATAAAAAGTCTACCTGCGCGCATAGGTAAGGACTCCACCTTCCCTAATAAACACTAGGGTTGGATCTTTTGTTCACTTGGTCTTTCTTGATATATGTAGTGTAAACCAAGATTACTTAGGCTCTCAAGTAGAAGTAAACCAATGAATCCTGTACTGGTGACTCAGGTATAAGAGTACGTCCTTAGTTAGGAGAGATTCTAGTCTATCTTATCAATGCTCAAGTGAATTAAGCCAAGCTTGAGGGAATCAAGCTTCTATGGCCTAAAAAGTCTTCAAAACAGTGGTTGAATATCCATAAACACTTATTGTATTTTTGTTTCAGCCTTCAGATCATTGCTAAATACCCTTTTTTTAAAAAAAATAAGTTATGTACATATTTATAGATGGATATGTATAATGGAAGCTGCATGATACCATATAATACCTAGATCTTATGGATGCCTATCCAACCCCCATGCCAAATGATGCTATGTCCTCATATACATGCAAGGTAAAGCAAGGTCCAAGGATTAGGGAACGAGAGCTGACGTGTAAGGTATATAGCAGGGTGGTAGGGTGGGTGGATGGTGGGTGGTGAAGTGAAAAGTGAATAAGTGCGAAGTGAATGGAATTGTGTAAGTGATAGTAGAGTGTTGCTGGGTTGCCTCCCAACGAGCGCTGAATTTCACGTCCCCAACTAGACTCAGAGTGAGGCACGAAGTTAATTACCCTCCAGCAGGGCAACAGTTTCACCAACGGGGGCAAGTTCATGAGTAAGATAGGGTTTTAATCGTTGCCCATTGACCGTAAATTTATACCCATATTTGGGATCTTCAATTTCAACGACCCCGTTGGGAAATGGTCTCGAGGCTAAGTAGGGACCAGCCCATTTGGACTTCAATTTCCCTGAAAAGAATTTGAGCCGGGCATTGTAAAGCCAAACTTGCTGAGATGGCTCAAATTCCTTCCACCGAATTCGGTTGTCGTGAAAGGCCTTAGTACGTTGCTTGAAAGTTAAGGCAGAATCATAGGCTTAACGACGGAGCTCTTCCAGCTCCTGGAGTTGGAGTTTCCTTTCTCGACCACACAGATCTGGGTCGAGGTTACATTGGCGAACCGCCCAATAAGCGTAATGCTTCTACTCCACGAGCAAATGACAAGGCTTCTTGTAAATGATTCTATAAAGAGACATACCTAGGGGAGCCTTGAAGGCGGTCCGATACGCCCAAAGTGCGTCAATCAGCTTGTCGAACCAATCCTTACGATTTGGCCGAACCGTTTTCTGGAGAATTCACTTGATTTGCAGGTTCGATACCTCAGCTTGGTCATTCGTCTGAGGATGATATGGAGATGTGATACGATGGCGAACTCCATATTTCCTCAAAAGTGCCCAAAAAGAAGGATGGGTAAAATGACTTCCTCCATCAGAGATAATGGCTCAAAGGATCCCAAAGCATGCGAAAATGTGGTCTTTGACAAATCGAGTAGATACGACATGGTCAGCATGGCGCATGGGAATAGCCTCGATCCATTTCGAAACATAATCAACAGCAACGAGGATGTACTCAAAGCCGTTGGAAGGAGGAAAGGGACCCATGAAATCGATTCCCCAAATGTCAAAGATTTCGGCAGCTAGGATGGGTTGCAAGGGCATCATGTCACGACGTGACATTGACCCTAAAGACTAGCATGTACTGCAATGTTTGGCATAATTGTGTGCATCCTGGTGAAGGGAGGGCCAAAAGAACCCGCACTGCAACACCTTGCCTACAGTTTTCCTCCCAGAAAAATGGCCTCTGCAGGCCTAATCGTGGCAGAAGGATAGCACACTAGGGAATTCGCTATCAGGAATACAGTGACGAATGATCTAGTTAGAACCTATTCGAAAAAGTAGTGGATTATCCCAGAAATAGTACTTTGCTTCTGCGATGAGATGCTCACGCTGGTTTTTAGACCAACCACGTGGAAGGGAACCGGAAGCAAGGTAATTGGCAATGTCGGCATACCAAGGTCCACTTGCCACATTAATTGCCAATAGGTGCTCACCGGGAAAAACCTCATTAATCGACAGGGTAAGTCCAATGTGTCTAGTCTCGAGAGATGACCAACAACAACATTCTGGGCTCCGGCCTTATCGCGGATCTCAATGTCAAATTCTTGGAGCAGAAGGATCCAACGAATCAGTCTAGGCTTAACATCCTTCTTGTTCATGAGATAGCGAATGGCTGCGTGGTCAATGAATACAATAACATGCGAGCCCAGAACGTAAGAGTGGAATTTCTCCAGCCCAAAGATGACCGCAGTAGTTCTTTCTCAGTGGATGTATAATTACGCTGGGCCTCGTCCAACGTCTTACTAGCGTAGTACACCACGAAGGGGTGTCTATCGCGTCTTTGTCCCAGGATGGCTCTGATTGCAAGGTCGGAAGCGTCACACATGAGTTCAAAGTCGAGGGACCAGTCAGGTGGCTGGAGAACAGGGGCCTTGGTGGCAGCATCACGCAGCTACGTGAATGCTCGTATGCAGTCGGGGCCCATATCAAAGGGTACATCGGTTGATAGGAGATGAGTTAAAGGCCTAGAAATCTTGGAGAAGTCTTTGATAATCTCCTATAGAAATCGGCGTGTCCCAAGAAGGAGCGGATTTGCTTGAAAGAGCTAGGCATAGGTAAATCAGCAATTACATCAAGCTTAGCTCTGTCAACGTCGATATCCCTATCGGAGATTATATGCCCGAGAACAATTCCCTCGTGCACCATAAAATGACTTTTTTTCCTAAGAAAGCACGAGATTCACATCAATACATCTCTGAAGGATACGGGTCAAGTTGGCAAGACAATCATCAAATGAAGGTCCGAAGACCGAAAAGTCGTCCATGAAGACCTCAAGAAAGTCACCCACCATGTCATGGAATATTGCCAACATACATCTCTGGAAAGTTGCTGGCGCATTACAAAGTCCGAAAGGCATCCTTCTAAATGCGAAGGTGCCAAAGGGGCAGGTAAAGGTGGTTTTCTCTTGGTTCCGGGGGTCAATTGCCACCTGGTTATATCTAGAGAATCCATCCAGGAAACAGAAAAATTTATTTCCCGCCTACCGCTCTAGGATTTAGTCAATAAAAGGTAGCGGAAAGTTATCTTTCTTTGTTGCAGCATTCAGGGCCTATAGTCTACACACACTCTCCAAGATGTAGGAGTGCGTGTAGGGATGGATTCGCCCCTGTCATTAATACAGATGGTGAGTCCCGCCTTTTTGGGCACGACATGAATCGGGCTCACCCAGGGGCTATCGCTGATCAGGTAGATTATACCCGCATCCAACCATTTAATTATTTCCTTTTTAACGACCTCCCGCATGTTAGGGTTGAGACGTCGTTGCATCTTGCGGGAAGGTCGAGCCTCCTCCTCCGTATATATGCGGTGAGTGCAGTAGGAGGGGCTAATGCCAGCAAAGTCCGATAAGGACCATCTAATGGTTGCCTTGTGTTCCGTAAGGACCTTTGTTAGTTTGCACTCCTCCCTGGTCAATTTTGAACTAATGATTACGGGGAGCATTTCATTTGGTCCCAAGAAAACATATTTAAGCGTGTCAGGCAACTCTTTCAGCTCAGGAGTGGATGGTGAAAGATCTGGCATTTCTTGGGACGAGAGTGTCCCAAGCGGATCAGGAGAAAAAAAGGCAGGAGGAAGAAGTTGGCCCTTAGATTGGCCAAGAAGAGGGGCATCTTGGATTGATGGATCCAAAAAGGGATAGCCCCAGTGATCAGTATGTAGGCTCAAGGTCCCAGTGTGGAGTTGCAATTCCGCTTGATTTGGCAGGAAAGAAAGGGCAATCCGGTCTTCAAGAGAGTGGACCAGCGGTGAGTAGCCCGAATATGACTCAAACCACGAGGTATGGGAAGCGGAGAAAACCTCGTCAGAAGTCTGGTCAGGAGAAAGTACGGGTAAGGGGAGGGATGGGGGAACGTCACAATATGTGTTAGTCAGGCAATGGTCTGTGTTCAGAGGCAATCCACAGTAGTCAGAATAGGTCCCTATTAGTTCGATACACGCGCTGACGACCATGTCCTCGTCAGACGTGTCATCCTCTATGCAATCGCAATCAAAGTTCTTGGCTGTCTTTAAGATGTTTAGCTTGAGCTCTCAGAGCCAACGGCAATCTCAATGCAGCCCGACTCGCAGTCAATATGGGCGCGGGCTGTGGCCAAGAAAGGTCGACCAAGGATGATCGGACAATCAGAAAGTGAGCTAGGAACTTCCATATCCAAAACAGGAAAGTCAACAGGAAAACAGAGACTGTTGACCCTAACCACCACGTCTTCCACCACACCCCTCGGTATTTTGATAGAACGATCTACCAACTGTAACACGACAAGGGTAGGTTTCAGATTTCCTAAAGCAAATTTCTCGAGCATGATGGTTGGTATAAGATTGATGGAAGATCCTAGATCAAGCAGAGCACGATTGAAATTGCAATCTTGGATGCTACAAGAAATAAGCGGTGTGCCCGGATCTTTCTGTTTCGGTGGTAGATTTGATAACATAGCACAACTTGCATGAGGCAAGAGAACCATTGGATTCTTTGTTTTCTTTGACTGTTGCCTGGGTGTAGTGTAGTCTTTGAAAAATTGGGCGACAGTTGGTATATGGTTGATAGCCTCCAACAGAGGTACATTGATTTCAACATCCTTGAATAAATTACGCAGGTTATCAAAGGCCTACGTATCCTTTTTCTTGCCTTTTGGCTCCCTCAGAAGAGCCTCAAGGAATGGGACTGATTCTGGCAATAGTTTGGGTGTATCGTCCTTACGAGAATGCGGTGCGCATCCCAAATGAGAGGGCGATGAAAAAGATGGGCCAAGATCAGGTTGAGGTGGATCGACGGTTTGCTTACCGCTCCTCGTAGTAATCGCATTGGACGACGCGGGTCCAGTGGGATCATAAGGCGAAGGAGGGTTCGCAATAGGGACATAAGGGTGAGGTGCTGCTGCAGGATTAGCCTGAAATCCTGGTGGAATGCTCAGAGCTTGTAGAATCTGATGAACCTGCCCTTGAGAAGGTCGTACCCGTGGTTGAGGACCACGGGGTACAAAATTTCGCGGGTTAGGAACTGGTTGGGCTGGAAGAGTGCCCTGAGATCGAGTCGCCATGCGTAGTTGACTGATCTCAGCATTCTGCAGCGCCAATTGGTGCTGAAGAGAGGTCATGTTCTCTTCATGGCGCTTAGACATTTCCGTCACCATTCACATCAGTTTATCAAGAGGACTTGATGCGTGTTCTGTTTGAGGAATGCAAGGACCCGACGGCAGATTTGTCACAGGATTAGACTGGGCCCTTGGGATGACGGGTGCGAATGGTCACATTCGCCTACCCGCGGGGTTTTGGCGCTACGGGTTACTGGACCATGCGAAGTTAGGATGATTTCGCCACCCTGGGTTATAAGTAGCAGAGAACGGGTTGTTCCCCAGGACGCAAGAGTCTTCTAAGCCAGAAGATGAGTCTGCATGTAAATATGCATCCGAGCACACAGAGGCTTGGTCATCCGTATCAAAATACTGGCTTGCAAAAGCCAGATCCACATGACTTACCGAATCGCTCGGCGCGACACTTAATAAGGACGGTCTCACGGGGTTTTTGGGAATAAGCCTGGCATTGGAAGGATTAGGGTTGTGACGGAGTTGTGAGGTGGAGGTGTTTGCCATAGAACGGGCGGGATTGGCCAGAAGCTCGTCCAGCTTCTTGTGCACGATGGAGACTTCATCTAATTTTTATACAATAAGGTTAAGGTCTATGAATGAATGGGAGGGTCCCATGTCAACTTCGTGAACATTGCAGGGCAGGCTGGTACGATTAAAGGCGACAATGGAGGCATTGTTCATTGAATTTTCACTCATGTTCTCAAATAATTCAAATGCTCCATTCTCGTCTTTATTCATGAAATTGCCTCCGCTGGAAGCGTCTACAATCTGCTTCAAAGTTTCATTTAGCCCATAATAGAAGATCTAGGTTATATGCCACTTAGGTATACCATAGCGCGGACATTTTCGGAGGAGGTCATTCTACCTTTCCCAAGCCTCATGAAATTGCTCACTGTTTTGCTGTGTGAAAGAAGCTATAGCACGGTGAAGCGCATTGGTTCGCCCGATTGGGAAAATTTTCTTGAGAAATGTTGTTCGCATCTCTTCCCAAGAATGGATGGTTCTCCCAAGGGTCCGCAACCATTGCGACGCTTATTTTTCGCAACGAAAACGAGAACATTTTCATGAGGACAATTGATAACCCGATATTTCCTAGTTTAACAGTTTCAGCTAATCGGGTTAAGTCTTCCAAATGGAGAAAAGGATCTTCACTTGCAAGACCATGGAAATGAAAGTTACTTAGGCCAATGACATTGGGTTTCAATTCAAAATCGTCCCCACCCATGGGGACCCGAATTTGTCCTATGGTCTCTGTCGCAGCGGGATTTTGATAAGAGCTAAGAGACCTAGGCTCCTCCCGTTCGGAAGGGTTTTGCATTTCCTCCAAGGTTTCCCTAATGACTTCAATCTGTTCATTATACATTTCCATTTGGGCTTGGAGGCAGGTTATGAAGTCTACGGCTCCACCACCTGGTGGGATTTGAAGGGGGCAGTTTCCTCCCTCGGGATTTGGGGGTGGGCATGCAGCTATGTTTGTGGAGGAGGATGACGATTCAGTTTCTATTCTTCTAGAATTATCAGACAATTCAAACAATTCAAGGTTTTGTGACCTCCTCCTAAACATGCACTACCGCAAGAAGAATTGGGGAGATAAGGGAAAAGGGGATGAGAGAAACAACGCCGTATGGGTACACATGATGACAAATCAAAGCAATCAATTTCCTAACCTCTACAATGTGCCCTTAGACCTAAAGATCTAAGTTACCTACTATCACAACCTACGGAACCAAATGAGAGCACCGCGGAACCACCGGGCCAGATTGAAAAGCCGTTTGCCCTAGTCATAGACACCCGATAGCACGTGGGAACCCGCACCAGCACGTAAGCGCTACACGTAGGTAGTTAGACCTCCAATCCTTCATAAGGGTCAAGTTGCTACCAGTTTTAATTTAGAGGCTTAGGGTCAAGTGCTCCAGGAATGTGAAGGGCGTTGTATACGGGTAATGCTCAAGTGCGTTGATTTTTTGAGTGTGTAAACCAAGCATGCAATGAGGAAATCTCCCCGAATTAGAGTTTTAGATGGTGAATGGCTTTTAGAATTTCAGCCTTGAGCAGTATGGATTTTAAGATTCTACTGAGTTACCAATCAACCAATCTCTGGGTTTTGAGAAAACACAAGTTCTTTTATGCCCAACAAACCCTTCTTCAATGTGAATTAGTTAATGTATGCTAAAATTGCAATGGGCCTCCCTAGATGGAAATTTCTATGTGTGGATGCACGAGTCTATCTTAGGTCAGTGTGAAAGAGAGCCAAAGCATTTCAATTCAAGTGCTCCCAATCACCAAAATGATATTCCACACACAAGGCTCAACCACAAGATAATGTAAAGAAAATTAAAATTTTGGGGTTGAAATATTCAGGATCAAATCTAAGGCACGTAAAAGGTCATGGTGGGGTTGGAATCAACTCAATTCCAAGTTTCCCCACCAAAAATGTGATCCCGAAATGTGAACAAATGAGGCCAGGAGGGATGGCAATCAATCAATTTTAACTTGCCTCAAGGAAAGCTTCACACAATGAAAGATCCAAGAATCAAGATTCTTGGTTTTTTCGCTATGTGAAGTTTTGCGGGAAATCAAGGGGCGGAGGGGGTGGTAGTAAACAATCAATCAAGTAGTTCTTAATCCACTTGCCCCAAGAAATTCCCAAGAAGTGTTTTTAGGTTTTTTTTATTTAGGTGACAAGTTAACCTAAGTTGCTAAGAGAGAGACACCTACCTTTTTAGCAACGTGGGCGAAGCTCCAATGCGGCGCCGACGACTTCAAGCCCTCGCTCCCACCTTGGATTTTCCCACGTCTTCAACTTCCTCTGCTTGTCTCCTCCTTGCAACCGGTTTACCTGCACACAAGCAAACAAAACGCCTGTGAAGAGAAGGGTGTGGAAAGAGAAAATCAAAGGAATGAGAGTAGAAAACTTACCTCAATTTGCGCCTCCCTGGCAACGGCACCAGAAAAAGCGTGGCGCGACTCGAATAGGTTGTGTTAATATGGTGATATTATCGTTGAAATTAGTATAGTGGAATAACCTAAAATCGAGTCTAACCAACTTCACAAAATTTTTAACTAGGCCTACTTAATTTTATCTTGGTCGCTTTTAGGTTCAGGGTCGATCTCAGGGAGGCAAGAATTTTAAGGTCAAGGAGTTTTCTACGCCATTCCTAAAACGTATCTCTTCCTTACGTTTATTATGTTTTTGATTTTTTTATATTTAAGATTTTTTTTGTTGATAATATTGTCCTTGAGGTATACCCTCAAAATCAAGTCCTTGACCTTGAGCCAAATAGTTCTTGACTTGTAGCCAACTTGGGGTTCCAAAAGTTGGTTCTGTTATTCGCAAGACCGAGTACCTGCAAGACAAAAAATATCTTTTCTCTTTTACTCTTTTTTTTTATCTTTTTAATAGCAAGAAACAAAAGATAAATGAAAACAAGGTAGGTTGCTAGCAAAGAAAGAAATACCTAGCTTGATATTTGTATAGATATATAGTATATATAGTGTATATATATATATGTATATATTATATATAGAGGTGGAGGTGGAAGTGGAAATGGAGTGTAGCACAGTGTAAAGTTGGTCCACGTCTAGCAAGATGCAACCAATAAGATGGAGTGCCGCATGGAGTGTGAGAGGATGTGTGGGAGTGTGTGTGGAAGCGCTTGCTTTGCGTGGATATCGGGGAATATCATTAACTGATGTAGATATTCTCGCGATATGATGCGCGGTGGAGTGACTAGTGCACAGGAGTATGGGTGGTGAAGTGTATATATGGATACAGGTAGGAGAATGTATATGTAAACATATGTGTGTGTGTGTATCTATAAATATATATGTATGTATGTAGTTGTGTATATATATATATATATATAGATATGTAAATATATATATATGTATGTATGTATGTATGTATTTATAATTATATATATATATAGTTGTATATGTATATAGATATGTATATGTATATATGTATATCTATATGTATGTATGTATTTATAATTATATATATATATATAGTTGTATATGTATATAGATATGTATATGTATATACGTATATATATATGTATTTGTATATGTATGTATGTATATATATATATATGTATATGTGTGTGTGAATATATATATATATATATTTATGTATATATGTGAGTGGATATATGTGCGTGTGTGTGTAGGTGTGAGCGTATAAGGGTGTGTATTAGCGTGTACAAGTGTGTGTGAGAAAGTACAAGTGTGTGTACAAGTGGGTGTGTGTGTGTGCGCTGGCGGATGAGGGGGAGCACAACAGATAAGCCGTCTGCTACGCTGCCCCGTCGTCTGATGCGCACAGCTGCGCGAGCGCAGGAGGGAGAGCGTGCGAATTGCGCTGAGGGGAGTGCCTGCGCCCTCTTCGTGCGTGGGTGGGTGTGGGAGCGGACGCTAGAGACCAGCTGGGGCGGGTGACGCGGAGGAGAGAGAGCGCCAAAGCCACCGACTAAGTGAGAAGCGAGCCGGTGGCTATAGTGTTGCACAGACCACGCGCAGTCTGGCGACCGGTAGTGGCCAGTTCTGTGTGCACGGGCACGCTGGGAAGTGCCTGTGTCCGCAGAAAGAGAGTGCGCTCATCCTGCAGGTGCGTGCGCAGTGGCCGACGGTGCTGCAGGCAGGCGTGCGCACTGCTAGAGCTTCTGAGCTTGAAGCTCTGCAATGGCAGATAAGGCGAATAGCGATGAAAACAAAAGGCGAATCCACCACGCCCACCTGCTCACGAAGGAGCTGGGCAGTGGTGGAACTCACAGTGGTGGTTGTGGGACCACTGTGGGTTTTCTCCTGCCCACAGTGTGTCTCTTCTCAGTGAGAAGAGCTACTGTGTATGGAGAGGGAAAGGGGAAGAGGTTGGCCTGACAGTGGATGAAAGTGCCTGTAGGTGTGTGTAAGGGTCTCGCACAAGGGAGAGGGCAAGGCTTTTTAAAGAAGAGAAGCATGCCACAGCCATGTTGGTAGCGCACCTCCTACCATGTTGTTGGCAGCGCACCTCCTACCATGCTGTTGGCAGGAGGTGAGGCGCGAAGAGGCACGTGCAAGCCCCATGCCCTGCAACCGCGTGAGAAGAAAAATACAAAGTAAATAAAAAAAAGAGAAAAATGGTGAAATTGCAATGCCGCACTTAATGAAGATGTTAATTAATGATAGTGGAATGGGTGGCCAATTATTCAATTCTCCTCCCCTCTATATAAATGCATGCAGTCATCTATTTACAAATGCGATTATAGCTATATAAGATGCAATGGTAGTGCTAGGGAATAACTCAAGATGGCATAATTACTAGTGTATTTTTGGTGTGCAAACTCTCGCTCCCACCTCATTATTGCCCCAACCTTGGAAGGATCTATAGAAATCCCTGTGCTTGACACAACGTGTCCCAGAAACTGCACCTGGTGCAGCCAGAACTCACACTTGCTGAATTTGGCATAGAGCCGATGCTTCCTTAGTGTCTCCAAGACCATCAGAAGATGATGCTCATGTTGCACCTTGTTGCGGGAATAGATAAAGACATCATCGATGAATACCACAACGAAGCGGTCCAGATAAGACCTGAAAATCTAGCTCAAGTCCATGAATGTAGCACGGGCGTTCGTCAGTTTGAATGGCATCACCAAAAACTCATAATGACCATAATGAGTCCGTAAGGCAATTTTCAATATGTCCCCTTCTCTTATTCTGAGCTGGTGGTAGCCTGAATGCAGATCTATCTTGGAGAAGATCATGGCCCAACGGAGCTGATCGAACAAGTCGTTGATCAGTGGAAGGGGATATCTATTCTTGATGGTTACCTTATTCAACTGCCTATAGTCGATGCAGAGACGTAAGGTACATCCTTCTTCTTCATGAACAACACTGGAGCCCCCCAGGGTGAGGCACTGGGCCGAATGAATCCCTTCTCCAGGAGTTCTTGAAGCTGCGTCTTCAACTCCTTCAACTACGCAGGTGCCATCCGATATGGGGCAATCGATATAAGATTAGTCCCCGGAATGAGTGAGATCTCAAACTTGATCTCTCGCTCGAGCGGAAGTCCCGGGAGATCCTCGAGGAACACGTCGATATACTCCCATATGACAGGTAGACACCCCATCTCCGGTTTCTCTCCAGGGGTTGCAGATACATAGGCAAGGTATCCACTGCAACCCCCCTTCAGGAGCCTGGCGTCCTGCAAGGCTGTGGTACACCTGATCGGTCGGCTCTCGGATATGCCATGAAACTCCAACTGAGGTGCTCCAGGAATCGAGAAGACAACCCTCTTCTCAAAACAGTCCACTGATGCATGGTGTCCTAACAACAAATCCATGCCCAAGATGGCATCGAAATCCTCCATCTCAATCTTCATCAGGTCGGCTAACAGAATGTAACCCTTGATGTCCACCTTACAACTTCTGAAAATCGACTCAGCCACCCATAGCTGCCCTGCTGGACCCCTGATGACTAACGGTTCATCTAGCAGTGCTGGTCGTTTCTTTAGTTTCACAGAAAACTCAGGTGATATAAAGGAATGGGAAGCGTCAGAGTCAAATAAGGTAAATACCAAATGCTGGTCAATAGCCAACATACCTGCCACCACGGATGGCGAAGCCCGTGCATCCCTCAGAGATAGGGCATATACTCGTCCTGCCAATGGGGGTGCAGAGGAACTGCCCACACTCTGACTAGGCCTCTGTCTAGGAGCATTCCCAGCTCCACAGGAACGTTGGGGATCCCCACCACGGGTCCGGTACGTCCTAGTTGCTCCCCCATTTTGGGCACCCTGTGTCACTGTCTTGGTTGGGCAATCCTTCTTAAGGTGGCCCTGCCAGCCACACTTATAGCAAGATCTCAGCTCCTGTCTTGAACGCGTTCGCCCCATGGTGCCCTGAGTTTGAGTCAGCGCTGCATGGTGGGACTGAGCCTACCCCGAAGTCGCAGTCGACGCCTACTGCTAAGTGGCCGGGGGTACAAGTGGTGGTGCTCTGTATGGTTGGTACTCTGGTCCTTCCACTTCTAGAATCTGTCCCGAAATTTTGACCTTGGAAACCTGCCCTTGACCTCCATCCTCTGCCCTCTCCTGCAGATCTCAACATTGCCCTGCTCATCCTTCATAGTTGTGTCCACAACCTGGGTGAAGGTGTCCAACGAAAGTGGGTTGACATACTTCCATATCTTCGGCCGGAGTCCTTGCACGAACTTCCAGCGTTTGTCTACCTCCGAAACTACCACAGTCGGCTCGAAGCATGAGAGCTCGATGAAACAAGTTCGATACTCTCTAACCATCATTGAACCCTGCCTTAGGTTGTGGTATTAGAGCCTCCTTTGGTCCTACCAGGTCCTGGGGTAATACCGGTCACTAAAAAGCTCAAGGAAGCAACCCCAGGACACCAACCGAGTGCCCTCCTACTCATGGACGGACACCTACCAACGATGAGCTGCACTGGTCAGCTGGTAGGTCGTAAAGGGTGGTACTCTGCAGTCCTCCAGTGGACGGATTGTGTTGAAGGCCTTCCTGATCTACCGTATGCAGTCCTTCAGCCCAGTAGGATCCTCATCCCCTTTGAAGGTTGGAGGCTTCAGCTTCCTGAACTCGGTGAAGATTTGCTGGTACTGATGTAGAGGATCTATCAGTTCGTCCTTCAATGGGGGAGTCCCATGGTTCTCCCCACTCTCCTCTCGTAGAGGAACACGCACACTTAGGACCAAGGGCTGCTCTTGATCCCCACCGCCCCCTCCTCTTGCCTGAGATGCGAGAGGTAGCCTTTGCTCTAGCATCCTAAAGAAATTCTCTATAAAGGCCTAATCTGAAGCATGCTAAGGGGGATCCACTTGGCGGTCTTCATCTTCCCGACTAGTAGCACTAGCCCGCTTTGACCCACGTGGAGCCATCTCTCTCTGCACGGTGGAGAACCAATTGTCAGCAATCACAAGTCCGCAAAATTGTCCAGGATATGCAGAACTCATGTGAATCGGGTTTCCCATTGATCAGAGAATGAGTCACCCATCATTCAATGCATTTTGAATCTCTATATGGATCATTTGAACCATTTTACGACTAAATGGGGTGACCTTGCTCTGATATCATTTATGATGACCCGAGTCCCGCCAACCGACGAGACCTGAGTCGTCTTGTGCTAACAACTAACACCAAATATCACAAGATTGCAACCACCCAACATAAAGTCATAAAACATCCAAAACAACCATTCATTCATAAAGCATTAATAGAAAGAAACAAAAGTGCTGACAATAAAAGTAAAGTTCTCCTACAACAAAAATAAATGAGTCTAATACAACTACCAAGAAAACTTGAAATAAATTTCTACTAGTGCGAAAGAAACTACAACTATGAGCCACCAGCTCGATACAAACCATCTCCCCAGATAGGACCCGGTTCCATGGAGGTCTGACCAACTGCAATCGTGGCACCCGATTACTCAGCAACACCTGAGTACAGAACCCGAGACAGCATCAGAGAAAACTGCGTAGAGTAGTACAAGTAGCTCAAGTACAGAGTACAATATAAAGACACTATCTTGATAGTTTGTCTGTTTACAATTTATTTTTTATCATGTCCTTTTTATGCAATTTGCCCATATTCTTATTGTTTTCAAATTGTTAATCAATGTCACGGGCATAAGACAATTTCGTGTAACTTGCTGTGGTGCAAGACCGATATAAGCCACCCTCCTGGCCGAGAGGGCTGCTATCTACCGAGTCGCCATGCTCCGTCAGCCTAGGGTCATTGCGGCAAGGAGTGGTGGCTATGTCGTGTAGCGTGAACACGTACAAGTGCTGTGTACGCTGAACTATAGACAGCCAATGTCCGACCCATTGACCGAAAGTACTACTCCAACCTCGAGCCCTGCGAATCGGCTATCCCAGCTGGTCACTAAGCCTAACCAAAGAGTCGTAGGGAGGCCAGCAACTCCCTAAACTAGCCCCTGAACCTGGTCTGATACGGCCGAAACCCGACAAGTTGCGGGGCTGAAACCAGTTATCTAATCATTTTATTCTTTCCGACATATTCGTCGTATTAAACAATCAATTTCTAGATAATTGCATCTCACATTTTGTTAATTCAAAAAATCCTTAGTAATTTCCTATTACTAGTTCTAAGTTTTGTAATTATTCACATTATCTTTAATTTATCCTTTTACAAGTAGTTTCAATCTTGTGACAATGGCCCCTTATTACTTTGTTACGACCCGGTTCCCGAATCCTTATAGGACATAAGATCGGCCCGACTCGACTAATCCCAAGACCCAGTCGTCCAACAAGAAATAACCAAAAAGTAGGAAAGTAAACCACATTCACCATGCTATGTAATTAACAGTAAAAAAAGTACAAGCAGTAAGGAAAGAAAAGCTGCTAACAGTATATATTACCACCACAATAGTAAAACAGAAACAAGTTATAGAAACGTGAAGGTAACAAGAGTCTGAAACTCAATACAACAGAAAATACTACAACAAGAAAGCTATTACTATTGGGCTCTACCGGGCCCAGCACCCTCTGCAGCCGGAGACTCGGGCTGCTCAACACCTAGACCTGAAAAGGGTTATGAGTAACAAAGTCAGCGAACGCTGAATAGAGTGGCAACCAACTGACTAAAGCAGTAAAATATAACAACTATATATTCCGATTTATTTATTTTACAAGTTATTCCCTTTCACCCATTGGTTTATTCTTTTCAGATCTCTTTCTTGATCTCGAATGTTCCTCGTCAGAACGATCTTGATTGTAGTCTTTTCCGAAGAGTAGAAGTCGCACGTGGTGCTCTCCTGACCGAGAGAGTCCCCCATGGTGGTCCTACACCCAGTCAACCACCCCAAGGTCACGGATAGACGTAGCGGTGACTACGACACGCGCGATAAGCGCACGAATAGCTACCCCGCACTAGCACGCCGTCAATTGTTTCCGCTAATGGGTACGCTCAAAGTACAACACGAAACAGTATAAGGCATAGCCCTCTCAGTAACAGGGGTCTAACCCCTCATAACCAAACAAGGATCTCACCCCTCAACAGTCTGCGCACCCTCGCCTGACTACCTTGGTTTGCCCAGTGGGCCTAGCAAGTCGATGTAAGGTGGATAGCTGAACCCCGGACCCCGTGGGGTGGCTAGCTCTCCCCCTACACTAGTAGCTCTCCCCGGAACAATGTACGTGAGTTCCAAGAAGTCTGTGCAGAGTGGCCAATCCTAACCCTGGGTCCCAGCCCAAGGGCGACTAGCTCTGCTCTACACTAAACATGGGACAGTCGCTCTCCTTGGTACCACGTACTCAAGGGCCAGCACTCTTCCCCACTCACATTTCCGAATCCATCCCATTTATTTCCAGGAGCTCTACTCCTAATTCCCTGTAGGGTTCATGCTCATATTTCTCATTCCATTCCATAACAGGTTTCATCATTCACATTTCCATTCTCAGGTTACACACATGCAGCTCATATTTCTATTATTCACATTTCCATTCTCAGGTTACACACATGCAGCTCATATTTCTATCATTCACATTTCCATTTTCAGGTTATACACATGCAGCTCGTATTTCTGTCATTTAACGTATACAACAGGAAATGCCACAAGTAACTATTTAACTACCACAAGTAATTCATATTTCACAGGTAGCTCTCGTTCATTAACAAGCAGTTATCATTTCTGTTTATTCATTCAAGCCTGCAAATCAAACACGCATACAGACATTCAAGTAACTTCTCATCTTAGGATTCATGCCATATCCTAGATTCTAGTTATTCAATCCATATATGCATTCAGGTTTGTAATTAAATTAGGGAAAGCCACTCTACCAGACAACCCAAGAGTATTGGGGGGTCGAACGGCAGGCAAACATCCTCAGCAAGCCCCGAACCCGCAACGGAACGAAATCCTACAACAAGGAACAATCACAATGTAACATTCAGAATAGCATAAAAGACCTTCTAACAAGTAGAGGAACTCTCAAGAAAAACACCGATAACATGTTTGCATAAAACGGACCTCAAACGAACCCTAAACGGGTCAAAAAAATAGGGTTATAGACCCAAATCAGATGTCTGGCACAAGGTCTAGACGTCTTAAAAGTAAACAAAAACGCACCTCAGGTTCTGCGATGACCTCAGACGTCCAGGACTTCCTCTGGGCCATCTGGACCCAGCTCCAGACGTCCGACCTCTCCGGACGCCTAGGAGTGCCTCCAGCCGTCTGGCAAGCTGTCCAGACGTCTAAAACCCGTGGGAGGGCGTGTTCCGCGCCTTCCTGAAGCAATCTCTACATGCGACAGCAAAAATCTCCTATATTTAACCATGCAAAACATAGCTGCGGAGCAGCCTACAAAGACGTATCCGCAAGGGGAACGTACCTGCGCGGAGATCTGCTTTCAAACATCTGGTGTCATCACCAGACGTCCACTCCGTTGTTTGGACGTCACTCCAGACGTCTGATTCTGGGAAAAATCCAGAACCAGAACAGCTTCCTGCTCTCCTTCGCCGTGCACAACCGCGGCCTCGCCTCCACGCCTGCAGCTCTAGCTGCAGCAATGTCGGGGACGACACCCCCGGTGCTCTCCTCCTCCCGGACGCGCCGCTCTGGCCGTGCGCCCTCCGGTGAGCTCTCACAAGCTCGCGAGCTCAACTCTTCCTCCTCTCCTCACTCTGCCTCTCCTCGTCGCCGCTCTCGCGCTCTCTCTCACGCTAGCTCCTCTCGCTGGGGTGAAGAGGAAGGGAAGAAGGTGGCCGGCAGTGGAGTAGGGAGAACGGGAGAGGATAAGAGGGGTTTATAAAGGGGTGCGTTAGGGTTTGGATGGAGGAGGAGGGAAAGAGAGATAGAGGGTACTGTCTGCGCACAGCCCGCGCACAGACGCGAGGCTCGTACCAAAAATTTCGATTTTCAGACGTCTGGGAAGGGGTCCAGACGTCTGACCAACAGTCCAGACGTCTTAAAAGGCTCAGGACAGAACGGGTCTTTACATACTTAGAAGTTACTGGAAATAACAAAACTCATTTTACCGAAAACAGGGTTCATTTCGTACATGTAATAACAAGGGTACATTAATCTACATTATTTACATAAAATCTATTATTTCTCATTTAAGTTTCCATAAATCAGAGAAAATATTGGAGGGGTTCCAAACTCAACAAAAAAGAGAATATGCACCTACCGGCCGATATACGAAAAAAATTGTTCATGGCGGGTCCTTAAGTACTAAAAAAAAAAGATCGAATTGAAAGAAGGGTAGACTACTCAACCTAATGCCACCGAAGGGTCACGGTGACTCCGAACCGTGCGTACTAGGGCTGGGAACAGTCCCCACTCCCACCTTAGGGTTTGTGCACTCACCAGGAAGAGAACATGGTTCCATTAGACCCATGACAAGGTTGGGGACACCAAATTACATTTCTAATTTTTCAATAAGTAGAAAACACACAAAAGTGAAAATAAATCATACCAGCGCGTAATATGCTTCGATACGATTCCAATGGTACCTTATTTTTCGAAATCCGAGGTCAGCAAGGCCTCGAAACAAATGAAACAACCCGAGGGGGTCCAAAGTTAGATCAAAAGCCCACGCACGCGTCTCCCGACATGCCTGCACACGCGCCTCCACACACGCCACGCGTCTCGAGCGCTCTCCCACGGATCGCCGCTCGCACCGTTCAATCGCACCGCGCCGCGCAATCGGCCACACTCTCAGTCGTGAATGCACACGCGCCCACGTTAAGTCGCGCCCACTCCCACACCTCGCGTCGCCCTCTCGCGCACTACCGCTGCCACCACGTGTCGTGCGCTCGCTACGCGCCACCACCACCAGCACGTCTTGTGCTGTGGGAACCCCAGGTTTTGCGGAATCGCACCTAGGTCCCTACGAAATAACTTTTGATTTAGATGAAGAAAAACCACTCCCTTTCTCTCTTGATTAGAGAGAGTCGGGGATGAATGATGAATCAAAGAACCCTTAAATAGGTTTTAGGGGCGATTTAGAATAGGTTTAGTTGGGTGAAATACCCAAATTGCCCTTATGGTTGGGTTCACCTTACCTTTAGGTTCCTGGTGACTTCTTTTGGTCATAAATTGAGCTATACAACTCGGAATCGCGCAAAACAAGCATCGTTGGAAAGGTTGTGATGAGAGAAATCTAATGATACCATATATGGCACCCTTTTGACAAATTTTGACCAAGGTTTGGCTCAAAATACATATTTTTTGGTAATTTAAGGGGTTCTAACACCAACACCAAACCCTAACCAGGTTTTTGGGTTTGAACTAACTCGAACCACTTTAAAATGACTCGAAACCTAGATTTTGGGACATTACAAATCTCTAACACACTCTCTCTACTTCTCTCTTTTTCGCAAGCAAACCAAATGACGTATTTTGTGACATTAAAGCGATTAAATGATCCGATTTCTTGCTTCCCTGTGTTCGATACTTACTCGAGTGTGATTAATCTCTTTAAAATTGATGTCATAATGCACACTACAGCAAATAAATTAATTAAATACGTTTCGCGACATCAGAGAGTAAAGGTGTGAAGTGGGGAGAAACGATTTTCACAGCCATTAAGAAATATTCCTACAGTCACATCTACAGTAATATCATGACTCATTCTCTACGACGATTCATTACTGATTATAATATCATCATGAGCCATAACTAGCTTTAATTAATCAGAATCAATTGACAAATGCTCGTACATAATGACCTGAGAGTCGTAATTCCCTCCACATCCATTCTGAGAGGAATACATTAAATCGGGGTTAATTTTGCAATTTTAACATCATATCACGAATGCAGAATTACCATGGGGTTTGTTAGGGGTTAACCTAAGGTCTAATGAGCATTAAAGTCTAATAAGAGAGTCCACACAGACAGAGACAGGTTTTCACGCATTGCAAGAATTGATACAACACCCAAAACCCTAATTTTAGACCCGCTTGAATTACTGAGGTTTTGGTCAAAATAAAATTCATCTAAAACTTCCAAAATTATAGAAAAATATTCCTCGAGGTTTGGTACCATTGATTTGACCATTGAAACCTATTTTGACCTCAATTAGAGTCACATACAGAATTCTGCCTTAATTTAGGTTTCTATGTAGATTGCCCAGTCAAACTTGGTCAAAACTCAGAGTTCCGCCCTGATTTGGTCACCATTAGATTTCTTGTATCCAAATTAGGTTTATACCAAAATTTAGCCCCAATCAGAGTTCATCTTGACCTGGTTTGCATTTTAGTCCAATCTAACTTTTATCTCTCAATTAACCCCTCAGCTATTGAAATCCTTACAAATTGGTCCCTAACTTTGTTATCTTCTTCACAAAAAAGTCCCTGCCGCCATTGAAGGTCAACCGACCTGCAGGAGGTGTTTGACCACTCCAAATCCTACTCGAATCTTCATCAAATCCCACTAAATTTGTTAGGATTGATGTTTACACCATGGAGAATTGATTGGGACCAGTCTTAAATCCCAAATCTCGTCTGAATGCCCTAGTGAACCCATGAGATCTATGGGTATCTTGTGCTTCAATCACAAGTCAAATTGGGCTTGTTTCTTGATCTAAACTCAGTCTAGAGCACTATAAAAGCTTCAGATTCTCAAACTATGTTCCATAGCTTGGTTTGGCCGCATTTCGTCACTAAAATCTCTCCCTCAGGTCTCCTTCGACTAGCTCCGATGACCTTCCTACCCCATCTTCCTACGGCCTCCCAACGGCCAAATTAGGAGCGCCACGAACTTCCTCGCATTCCTCTACTCCTCGCTAGCCGCAGCAGGAGCCACCTTCCTCATCGTCACCGCCGCCTTCCCTCAATAGAGAATTCATCTTCCCTATGTTCGGCCATCACCCCGGCGTAGAAATCCTCAACCGCTTCATCCTTTAGCTAGATCACCTCCTCCCTCTCCTGAAACTCCCTATCCCTTTCTTTCCTTATTTTGACCACCAACGCCGCCGCTCACCCTCCGTCTTCTCCACATCCAGTTGAGCTCTGGCGAGGCCACCACACCAGCACAGACCACCAAACAACCCGCCAACGATCCCAAAAGTTCCGCCATCCCTCTCCCACCAAAACCCCTTAAGAAATTGAGGGGATTGGCTCATCAAACACCTCACCGAACTCACCCACCTCCAAACACCTTCCCTCAGTTTGCCCGACCACCACACACACCCAAACGCCACGCAAACACCACCACCACCTTCGCCATCACTTGGCGACGTTCCTGGACTGTTTAACCGAGGCTTTTGAGCACGTAGGTGTGTTGTAGGTTTCAACTAGAGCTCATCGTCACTGTCGTCATTCACCGCCCTGTTAGCAGTGCTCTGACTGCTATCACCACGACCTCTAACTCCAGGTGCTACGGGCTTGCCTCAGGACACCATCTGGAGCTCAGATTGGGCTTCACAGCAACTGGAGCACCATCAATCGAAGGAAGCATTGACTGCAGCATCTGCACGAAGAAGGTGGGAGACAATTGTCCCACATCGTCAGTTGACAGGCACGCGAAGACCCTTATGTTGAATTTGTGTTGTAGCTTCTTCGCCCAAGCACACGAGGGTTGGGTCCTTGCTTGACCCGATTACGCACACCTCTCTTGCGAATGCACGTCCGCAAGACTGCTCCCTGTTCATGCTCGATTGCTCGGTTACTCTGCATACCCGTATACCCGATCGAGTACTAATGAGAACACCATCATGAGTACATAACCGTCAGAGAGTCACAAGTCACTGTATAATCATTCTGAGGGAAAAATAAGAAATTAGGGTTAAAACTGTAATTTTACCAGCTTATAATGAATGCAGTACAACCACGGGTTTTCTCAGGGGTTGAATGAAGATCAAATGGTCTTAAAAAGGTAACAAGTGGGTTAGAACAACCAAAAAAGGATTTTGCACGTTCTGAGAATTAAATAACATTTAGAAATCCTAAAAACAGACCTACTTAATTAACTAAGGTTATGATCAAGATAAAATTCACCTAAACCCTCTAAAATTCATAGAAAAATATTCTCTAGGGATTGAAACTTTCAATTTGACCATCAGAACCTGTTTTTACCCAGAACAGAGTCACAGACAGGCATTTGCCCTAATTTGGGTTTGTGCATACATTACCTAGTCAAGCGTGGTCAAAATCAAAATCCAACTTTACCATTGGATTCCTTAGGTCCAAATTAGGTTTGTACCAAAATTTGGGCGCAAGATGAGTTTGTCTTGACCTAGTTTGTAAATTGATCCTGTCTAATTACATTTCTACCCTTAACCTTCAAAATCTAATCAAACAGGCCCCTAACTTCATTGTCGTTCTCACAAAAAGGTCCCTACCGCCATTAAACCTATTCCTACTTGCTCCAACAACCTTGAAATGGAAAAAACTCCCTAATTTCTTAACCAATCCTGTTCGAAGCGCTGAATCGGGTTTTAAGAGTATTGCGTTGTAGTACAACCGAAAAAGCGTTCAAAACAAATACAATTTCATTACTCGAATTTGAAGTCCAAGGCCGAACAAAGGGAGCAAATTGGTGTTTAGAAATCAAGATCACAATTCAGAATTTAAAAGAATACACAATAATATCCGTATCAAAGTGCAGAAATATGGGAGTAAATATAGATCACAAAATATTAAAGAACTCAATGTATATGAATATGAATTAAACTCAAATTGGACATCTGATTTGTAAATCAGACGACTTAAATTGATGCTTCCTTTCTTATTTCTTCTTTCTCTGATTCTCTTCTCTTCTTCTTATTGTCTTCGCGAGCTTTCTTCTCTTTCTGTCTTTCTTTCCTTAGCTTTCTCTATCTTCTTCTGCTTTGGTTTCCTCCTTCTTTCTCTGACTTCTGCCTTTCTCTTCTTCTTTCTCTTTCTCGATCTTGCTGCCTTTTGCCTTCCTTCATCTTCTTCCTTCTCTGCCTTTCTCTGCCATGGCCTTAAGCTTCTCTTCGTCCTTAGCTTCTCCTCCTTCCTCAGCTTCGCTTCTCCTTCTCTTTAGCCTACAACAAAACCTACCCCCTACCCGCGCGCAACTCTCCTTTCTTCCCCTCTTAGATTCTGCTCTCCCAGAGCCACAGTTATTTGGGTATTCGGGTCGGGTACGTACCCTTGACCAGGCCCACCGGCGTGTGGTGGTGGGCGAGGAGTGTAGGTCGGGTCGGGTCAGCCAAGTCCGTGGGGCATGAGCACGAACGAGACCGGGTCGGATAGGGTGAGAGGGACCTCACCCTATGATTCAGAGGTTATAAGGCTATGGGACAAATTCAACTTATGTGCCTTCGATCGCTTCGCAGCCACCGATGTGGGACTAAATGCGCGCCCTTCTTCTTGCACACCTGTAGTAGAGGTGGTCCTCTAATTGCAGCAGTTGCTACGGCCTTCGAATGGAATTGAAAGCCTAGAGTTGTGCGAGAGAGTCTTCCGTGCAGCCTGGGACAGGGACCTGGAACTAGTAAAGCCTGGAGCGACCTCAAGCTTGCTTCAAGCTTGGTCACCAATGGAGAATGACGCCTGCTACCTAAAATCGCCAAGATGGCCTCGCAGCCACGTCATATCGCTCAGGGAGCGTCTCCGAGGCATGACGAATGTGCTGGGGTGGTTGGCGTGGCGTGGGGACGCCTGTGTGAGTGTGCCTAGGGCACACTGTGTGCGTAGGTGTGGGTGTGTTCTGTGAGGTGTGTGAGTGAGTGGAGTGGTGTGTGAAGTAAGGGGAAGTGTTCAGTGGAGTGAGGGGAAGTTTATGTGCTGGTCGACGAGGGGTGGGATGGTCTGTGGAGGTGGAGCAGTCTCGCAGGAGGTGGTGGCCAGAGATGAAGAAGATGAGGGTGATGGAGGTCGGTAGTGGTTGATTTTGGGAAATAGATGATGAAGAAGAAAGTAGAGAAGAGAGAGAACTTAGCTAGGGTTTTAGGAGACGAAGGGGAGACAAAGATGGCGTCGGACGCGTACTGCCAACGCCGGAGACGAAGGTGCTCAGAGAGAGACGGTCGGAGAGGATGGGGAGACAAGGGCATCGGCAGGTGCTGCGCGGTGCGGACGAAAGCGAGGATGAAGAGCCCGCCACTGGTATTGTGGTCAGATGACAAGGGAAAGTAGGGAAGGTCACCGAAGCTTGATGAGCGAATCAACCAGAGGAGGAGAGAAGAATTTGAGGGGGTCTCTGGTCGAATTCAAGCTTAAAGGAGTCAGGGCAAACTGGACTTCTTTAAATAGAGCCTTGAAGGTCGGTTAAGGCTTGGAAACCAAGCTTCCTAAGCAAGGAAGGCTCGCCGGAGTTGGAATCCGTTGGGATACCCATGTCTCTCATGCTTTAGCATGAGAGATTGGGAAAAAATTTGGAATCAAGGACAGGTTCAGACGAGAGAGAATTTCTCAAAGGATCTCCCTTACAATTTTGGAGGATATCCTCCAAGCAATCAAGGAGAAACCTCCTTCCTAAGTTCACCGAAGTAGGATTCCTCCGCTATAATGGCGAAGGGACCTAATTGCGAAGATGATGAAGAAGATAGGGGGCCTTTTACAAAGATTTTTGAAAGATAGGGGTACAAATGCAATCAGGCTGGACCTTTTTGCAAACTAGGTCAAGGCAAATTTATCTTGGGTCCAAATTTTGGTACAAACCTAATTTGGACCTAAGAAATCCAATGGTAGAGTTGGATTTTGGGTTTGACTACGTTTGACTGGAAAATTTATGCAAAAACCTAATTTCAGGCAAATATCTGTCTGAGACCCCATTCTAAGTCAAGATGTGTTCCAATGGCAAAATTAAAAGTTCTAAACCCTAGATAATATTTTTATATGATTTTTAGAGGGTTTAGGTGAATTTTATCCCAACCATAACCTTAGTTAATCAAGTGGGTCTATTTTAGGATTTCAAGAAGTTATTTAATTCACAGGGTACACACAAACCCTTTTTTGTCTGATCCAACCCACTTATTATCTTATTAAGACCCTTTGACCTTTGTTTAGCTGTTGAAAAAATCCGTTGTTGTACTGCATTGGTAAAATTATAGTTTTACCCCTTGTTTTCTATTTTTCTCTCAGAAAGGTTATGTAGTGAATTAGGACCTTCAGTTGATTATGTAAGAGCTTTTATTTCCTTCATTGGGTCAAAATGAGCTAGTTAGAACACATGATGGTGTTCCCATCAAATCCCTTTCAAATTTGAAAGGGAAGTTCGTCAAGAAACTTCCTTCCTTTTCAAGCAGATCCTAAGCCCTAAAACCTACCCAATCTCTCATGCAAACACATGTGAGATTTGGGTCTCATGGGATTTCCCAATTCGAAGAGCTTTCCAAGCTTGGGAAGCTTGATTCCCAAGCTCTTACCGCCCTCTAATGACCTGTAAAAAACTCCCCAGATCACAACGGATTTCCCAAGCTTGAATTCGACTAGAGTAACCCTCAATTTTCTTCTCTCCTCCTTCGGCCGAATTGCTCTTCAAGCTCCGGCGACCCTCCTTGCCTTCCCTCGTCGTCTGACCACAATACCAACGACAGATCCTTCTTCCTTGACTTCTTCCGCGTCGAGCAACACCCGTCAGAGTCTATATCTCCGTCATCCTCACCGTCCACCCCTTATCAGAGTAGCTTCGTCTCCGGCGCCCGCCATACCGCAACCGATGCCAACTCCGCTCCCCGTTCTCTGCTACCTCTCCTAAACAACTCCTTATCTTCCACTCTTTGTTTCTAGACATCCGCAACTTTGTTTCAACCGCCAACACACCCTCCACGACTTCCACCTCGCTGGCCGACCTTCGGCGAGCCCTAACGGCTTCCACACTCGCCCAACCACGTCGCTTCCATGCTCCTCACCATCGCCTCGACTCACCAACCAAAACCTCTCATGTAATTGAGGGGATTGGCTTCTCTATCGCCTCCTCCGACTCACGCACCCCCGTCCATCTTCTTGGAGGTCGTCAGGCCTCTCCAACTACATACGCAGCACGCCACCACCACCATCGACTTCGTTGCACTCTCGTGCACCCACTGAGCTATTGTGACGTGGCTTTGAAGTCATCTTTTGATTTTCAGGTACTCGCCACCAGTCGCTATTGACGCAGCTACTTCGACAGAGCTCCGGCACATGTTCTTGCAACACAGTTCCTAGGCACTCGCTCCAGGTGACACAGACTCAACCCAAGAAGTTTCCCCGATGATCAATTCGAGCCTTTGACCAAGTCCTCTGTGCCAATTTGACGAAGGAAGCAGCTGCAGCTTTCACTGTCTTGTGCGAAGAACAAAGGTGGGACTTTAGTCCCACCTCAGAAGATGATCAGCCCCCGTAGTCGAATAAATTAAAAAAGTGATACGGGTTGTTTGCTTCAGCACGCATAGGGGGTGAGGTCCCCGCACGCACCCCTCATGTGCCTCACCTGCGACACCTTACACGCAGGTCTGGCAAATCCGTTTACCCGCCTAGCCAAGCACTCCTCGGCTACTACCCACTGGAGGCAACCCTGGTCCTGGGTGCACATGAACTCGATAACTTGACTATCTTGACAAAGGCCTTGGGAGGGTGGAGCTTAAGAGAGAAAGAGAAGGAGAGATCGCGTGGGGTAGGGGTAGGGTTTTGCTGCAGAAAGAATTGGCTAACACATAGCCAATTCAAGAAGCTTCCCCCTATGTGAAGTAGCTAAACAAAGAAGGAAGAAGAAGGAGAAGGCTTAAGCAGCAGAGGAAGAAAGAAGAAGCTGAGCAGAGAAGAAGAAGAAGAGGAGAGGGAGCCGCACTAGAAGAAAGAGAGAAGAAGAGAAGAAGAACCAGCAGAAGAAGAAAAGTAAAAACACCATATATTGATACTTTAATTGCACATATTTGAGACTTGATTTAAGTGTTATTTGTGAGAATTAATTGGTGAATTAAATCACCATTTTACTCCATTATTTTTACATATTAATCCTGACATTATTCTCATTACAATCTTTATTCTTGATTTAAATTGTGATCTTGAGCTTTAAATTCCATATTACTCCCTGTGTTCGACCTCGAAACCTTTTCGAGTAATAAAATTTATTTGTTTGAGCACTCTTTTAGCTATACTACAACACGATAATCTTAAAACATTGATCTATCTCTTGAGAGAGAAGAGAGGAGAGAGAAGAGACTTCTCAGAGAGAGGGGGAGGGTTTTGCTCTACCCGCCTTAGGCTCTATGCTGAAGAAAAGGAGAGGCTCTCGACACTTAGCCTCTGAAGTGTTAATCATGCCCTGTGCTTGAGGAAGGAAAGGCTTGAGAAGGCTTTGAAGAGAGGGAGGTCTTCAGAAGAAGAAGGCTCTCTGAAAAGCCTTGTGCTTGTGCTCTGTTAAGGCGTCTAATGCCATACTCCTGACGTCTAATTGAGGATTATTCTGAGCACCGCTGAGTTATTTGAGTACCTAAGTTTAAATTGAATTCTGATTGAGGATTACTGTTGAGTAATTTGAATATGAGATACATGCTTAATTAGATGACCTAATTGGTGATCTAAATCACCATTTTTTAGATTCTCTTTATTCTTTTTGCCTCTTCATCTTTTGAGAATACAGTGGATTACATTGAATATCAATATGATCAGTTTTATTTATTGAATATCTATTTTGATCAAATGATTGTGCTCATCTATTTTAAATGAAGATTAATGTGTGAATTTTATATTTTCTCCCTGCAAACGACCTCGAACTCTCTTTAGATTCTGAGTTTATAAATTTAAATGTCTTGTTGTGCGATTTAGGAGTGTACTACAACAAACGCATCTTAAAATCTCCTTTTGCACATTCAACGATTATAGTTATGGATGGGCATAAATAGGTGTAAATATCATTTTTTCGTGCATGATGGACTTCAAAAGGAAGTCAAAGGCTCACATCAAAGAAATGTGGAGGGGTGTGTTTCCTAGTAAAGCTATGCATGTTGCTATCCCACTCTAAGATTGAGACTTCTTCAATCAGTACACCGATGCTTATTTTGAAAAGAAATGTTCAAACATGGAATCAATGAGAGAAGGTAATGTCTTTAAGGAGGGAGAGGTTAACATGCATTTACCTCTGAGGTGGATGTTCATGCGATCATGCTCGTGCAAGAGTAGCACATATGCATTATGTTGGAGGCAAAAGAATAGGGGTTGAATTGTGCTACAAAAATTAAAATAAACAATCACACAAAAAATAACAACATAATATATGGAGGAAACCCTTACGGGAAAAACCACTATCTAGATCTCTCGATCAAAGATTTTTCCCCTACCCAAATAGGAATCACTATCAACAAATGTTATTATAATACCCCTCTCCCTGGACAAACCCCAGTAAAAGTTTTGCCCTTCTATTAAGAGGAAACAGGAAACTCATAGCTCGAGCACCGAAATAAACTAGTAAAAGCATAATATAATAATAAACCTATGAGCCTTACAAAATGGAGAATAAAAAGATTTAGAGCACTCCCTCTTAAACCTATGAAGATGTTGAAATTCAAAGTGAGCAAGATATCTCTCAAAGAAATTTTCAAGAGCAAAAGCAACACTAAAGAGCACAAGAGAGCAAGAAGCTTTTGGGGTATAGGAATTTCTTTTGCTTGGTGTATGTACTTTAAGCCACCATAGGGAGGTATTTATAGGTATAGAGGGTCAAATTTAGGCATTAGAATCCCTTTGAATTTGAATTTAGGTGAATTAAATCAAGGTAGAATGGATACACATCATTTTAAGTATAGGTTGACTGGAACAGACATCTAAAATGGCAAGTTTAGATGTCTGAAAGAGAAAATAAACTTTTGAAAAGACTTCAATATCAAAGTGAACATTACTAATATTTCAATTTTGAAAACAAAGACGTGTGACCAACATTATAGACATTCTAAGATGAAATATAAGACGTCTAAGAATGAGAATAGACATATGATAATAAGTAGTGTTCCAATTCATAGACACAATAATTTACGGTCAAAATTGTCCTATTAGATTTGAACAAGAAAATTTGAATGTTGAGAAGTAATTAAGTAGTGCTAGATGTCTTAGAAATTCTTCAGACATCTGAAAACTAAGAGGATTTTTTAACGTTAACAAAATGTGAGAAGAAAATGATAAGATGATGATGATAAAGACGAAGGAGATGTCTGGACAAACTCTATCATACGTCTTAAGTCAATAACAAACGTATTATAGTCATAGTAGATGTCTTAATCAAGAGACAGAAAGAATAGGTTCTGGAAATGATTTTGGACGTCTAATAGGATAAGTCAGATGTCTGAAAAAGAACATTCAGACATCTAAAAAGTCAAATAGGATGTTTGAAAATATAACAGAAGCTAAGGGTTTGGATTGAAATAAGAGTGTAGAGAGTGGAAGGATGTAGAGATAACCTAATGATAATATTGGATGAAATAAAGACTCTTTTACATTCCAATCAATAAATACAAAAAATAAGATTGAGAAAACTTTTCTTCATCCTTCGTCATCTTTCTACTCTCATCATTAGTGATGGTAACTCCATCATTCACCATAACTACCTTGAATAAGTTGAAATCAAGAGATAAATGCTCCTGAATGATCGCCTGAGGACAGTAATTCCACTTAGATCTATTTTGAGGAGAAAGCAATAAAATAGGGTTAAATATGTACTTTTAACATCACATCAAGAATGCAGACTAACCACGAAGCCACCCAGGGGTTAATTAGAGGTCAATTGAGCATCAAAGGCTAAAAAGTGGGTCAACAAAGATAGAAAAGGGCATCACACATTTCGAGAACCAAAATAATACACAAACCCTTAATTCTAAACCCCACTTGAATTGAAGAGGTTCTGGTTAGTATAAAATTCATCTAAACATCCTAAAATTCATATAAAAATATTTTAAGAGGTTTGGTACCTTAGTCTAACCATCTGAACCCATTTTGACCTAGAATAGTCTTAGACGGGAATTTGCCCTGATTTGGGCTTTTATGTAATTTGCCCAGTCAAACGTGGTCAAAACTCAAATCCAAGTTCACCACTAGATTCCATGGGTTCAAATTAGGTTAAGGCCAAAATTCGGTCCCAATCAGAGCCCATCTTGACCTAGTTTGTAATTCAGTCCCTAAGATCTCTGTTTCTCATCATCAACCCCCTAGCTTTCAGATTTATTGCATTCAAGTCCCTAAGTTTCTCATCTTCCTCGCAAAAACACCCCTGCCTCCATTGTTGGGTCAAAACCTAACACCGCCTACTTTGATCGACTAAAAACCCCAACAAATCAACACCAAATCCCACCAAATTTGGTAAGATTGGTGTTACATTATAGGGAATCATTTGATCAAGATCTTGGATCCTAATTCGCTGCATAGAGCACCAGCGAACTCAAAGGATTCATGGGTTTTCTAGTTTCCAAATCAGTGAGTAGACTTACGAAGTTTGGACAATTGAGAGCACATTGAAGCTCTATATAAGTTCCCCATTTTGCAACAACCAAAATTAGCTAGGTCTACGGCCAAAACTCCTCTTCTTTTCCTTCTGCGGCCACCTTTGACCTCGGCCTCAGTGAGCCTCTTCAACCTCCTTTCTCCATCCACAAGACGGACAAATCAAGCAGCCCTCCTTCCTTACCTTCCTGCTCTCCTCGCCAGCCACAGCAGGAGCCATCTCCCCCGTTGTCGCCACCGTTCTTCTTCACCGGAGACTTCATCTCCTCCGACGCCAGCCAATCAAAGCCCACGCGGATCTCCCTTCCCCTTTGTCTATAATTAGGTCTACCCTCTCCTTCTCCTTCTTTAGACCTTTCTTAGCTCTTTGTCCTCCCAATTCAACTGACATATCACACAATCCCACTCCATATTCTCCACAACCTTTGACGCCTTCGATGAAGCTGCGCACTCGCTACACACCACCATACGCACAACCGCTGCCACCGCAACCTTCCACTCACCTTCACGAGTAAAAGCCCCAAGCTAATTTGGGCTTCTGACCATTACTTCACCCCAACGACCTAACCCATCATCTACCATTCTCTCCGATACTGCCACACCACCATACGCCTCCAAACTCCACAATATCACCACCGTTGCATTCCACACACCTCGGCGAAGGTTATAAACTGTTTAATTTGGGCATTAAGCTCATTTTCATGCTTTCAGGTCTTGCTCGCCAGACCTCCGTCTCACACCGCTCATTACCGTCGTTCAGACATCAATCGCCACCGATACTACCTCCAGGTGCTACGAAATCCCACCACAACTGATCGTTCAATTCTCAACACAGTTAATTAAGGTTATTAGTCTTAATTAATCACATAAAAAATGGACCTAGGTTAACTTGAGTTGTTAAATTGTTGTCGTTGATTGTAGTATAGGGTCAAGCTAACCTAACGCCTTAGATTTTAATTCATTTAACTGATTGAGTGCAGGCGTTCATTAGGAGGTATAAACTTAATTAATTGACCATTTCTATTATTTTAAATTAACAAATAACTAATTACAACATTAATTACAAAATATGCTAAGCACATGAATAATTGCACGTGAAATTAAACAATTAAAACTTGCAACTACTCCATTATAAAAGAAATGTACATGAATGATTTTTAAATGAATAACAAGAAAAAATCACCATTACTACATCTATTGTTTACAAAATAAGACGTAAACAAAATATTTCCATGAATACAAATGCCTTTATTACAATGAAGCTCATCAACACTTAATTTCTCTTTAATCAGCCTTTAGTCTTTCGTTATCAGACGTCTCTTTTCAATATCAGACGGCTTAATTGTCGAAATTAGACTTCTAAATACTCAATTAGAAGTCTCTTTCTCTTCTTTCTCTTTTAGTTCACTTTCTCTTTTAATTCTCCACTTGAACTCTCAGCCAACTCTTCTTAAGCTTTCAGTTCTCGTGCATTTAACTCTTCTCTCTCTTTCCTTTCTTAACTCTCCTCTTAAGCACCCTTATCTTTTTACCCTTCTCTTCAGACTCTCCTATAAATCCTCTCTCTCTCTTTAATTTACTGTGCACGAATCCACACTTAGCTTTTTCAAACCTTTAATCCACGTTTAACACTTAACCAACCAAAAATTTTGTTGTTGGTGGATCAGTTCTTTCGAAGATACACAGCACCAATAGGGTGGGACTAAACCCTACTAAAACCGAATCCTTGTTTATTAAAGGTGTATTTTAACCATTTTGCACAATATTAGGCCCATTCAAGCCAACATAAATCTGCTCACGCCTACACGAGCCCACGAACACAGGTGCACACACACGCACGCACTCAGATCAAATGCTCATAGGGTATAGGATTTTGGTGTGCCCAATGCATCCTTCGTTCCCGATGTGGGACAAAAGGTAGCAGGTCTCCTTCAGCAATGTATCTGCAGCCATCAACTTCGAATGTTGATTCCAATCGACTCCATGGACTAAATTGAGCAAGTAATAGCTAGATTAGAAGCTGTTTAGATCATCTCTCGATTGAGAAAGCCAATTTGATGTTTGGATCAAATTTGATCCAAGGATTCAAAGGGGGAACATGGCATTGTTGCCATGCCGGAGCGTGCTTTAGAGATGTACTCTCAAGTCAAATGACCTGCAAAGAGGAAATGTCTCTCAATTAAGGGTCTTAGAATGCTGTAGAAGACATTCCGCAGCGATTTAGAGAGAGATTGAGGTTTAAAAATGCTCAGAAGCTCTAGAAGCTTCAGAGCTTCACGACTTAGTACATAAAACTAGAATTCCCCAGTGGAATGACTTAACAGAAAGATTGAAGCATCCTGAAGTGATCTGGATCGATTAAGAGGATGAAATAAGATCGATCTGGTAGAATTCAAGTTAAAATTTTGTCATGAACACTGTAAATAGCTTTGGGTTCCATTTTGAACCCAAACTACGTATAAATTAGATTCTTCATCTATTCTCAATAAAGTCTGCTCAAATTCATTCTAAATAACTCTAACACATTGCAGAGACTCAAATAATCCATTAAATCAAAATTTCATATCCTAATTCCTCAAGAATAGCTCCCAATTGACCATAAAAGCTCAAGAGTTGACTTTCAAAGTCAAAGCTCAACAAGTTCAATTATGTTCAATTAAATGAATATAATTCAACTCAGGGAATTGATTCCACACCTCAAAAATGAGTTTTGTTCACTTCCTAAGGCCTAGTTTACTACGCAGGTTAGTTAACCCGGGTTAGCAAAGTTGCAACAGGGGTTAACCCTTGTTTGTGTTTATTTGCAAATAGGGGTTAACCCCTCTTTGTGTTTACTGAATGGGAGTTAGGAATGAGGGTTATCCTGTGATGTGACAGGAGGGTGTTTACTTGGGAATGGAGGTTAGAATGGGGATTAAAGTGGCAAAAGACATGTTTGCCCATGGGATGGTAGGTAAGTTGGTTGGGGTTGTTTTTGTTTAAATAAAAATAATTTAATAATGATAAATAGAAAAGACAATGAACTTGTATTAGAAATAATTTTCATTCAATTTTCATGTGAATCGTGAACTTTGTTACAACTGACATTGCTACATTACATATTACATCGAGAAATAAAAAGATAAATAATAAAAAGATATTATTCATTTACAAAAAATTATTTGGATTTCCCTTCAAAAATGTAAGTTATGAGAAGCTCTGATTTACATTTGAGGTCTTCATCTTTGGTATATCAGATATGGCAAATTCTTTCAATTCGACAAGTGTTGTAATCCAGGACCTTAAACAAAAATAAATATGTTATGAGAAAATTTTGAATAAATGGAAAGCAGAGTAATTATAGTGAATATTTTTGTTAACTTATCTGGTAAACCATGAGAAGTTTTGGTATCGCCTTGAAGAAGTGATGGTTGCTTGTAATCAATAAGAAAGTCAAACCTATACAAATAAGTTAAATGCATTATGTATAATCAATGGAGAGTTTAATTCAGGGATATGTAAGAGTAATTGTAGGTGTGAAATTACTAACCTCCTATGGCACATCTGATAGGCGATAAAAATGATTTGTTAAATTTGCAGTAGGCTCAGATTGCATCATTGTAAAAATTTTTAACGCTAGTCATTAGGCAAATTCTATCAACTATGAACGATCTAAAGAATTTAGCCCTCGAAATTTGTGTTGCATGGGGTTGGTGTGTTGTAGCAATCCAAGCCATGCAAACACAATTAACCGTCACCTTCTGTGTTGCATAGGGTTGCTGCATTGTGGCCATCCAACGTATGCAAACACATTCAATGGGGTTGCCTGGCTTAATTTTCACCAGCTAGACAAACCAACACCATCCAATCAATTAATAGGTTTGCTCTCAAGCATTGGAAGCTTTCATCATTGCCTACATAACCCCCATAAAGTTTTTGCAAAACATCTTGCTGGTGTATTAGAAATCTTCAAAAAATAATATATTATTAATCCATATGAGAACATAAATTAAAAGAAATATATAAAGAAAACCACATTACTTGCGACAAGAAAACAAAATCCAAAGAAAATAATATTGAAAGAAAGCATATAAGATTCAGAAATATCCAATAAGCAAAATAAACATAAAAGAAAACAATATCCAAAGTTGGTGATAAGAAATTATCGGTCACCATACTTATTATATAATAACCAGTAAATGAAGATATACTTCTGTCATCGAACTATAGACAGATGAATAGATCCCCCCAACGAACAAATGGACATGGAAACTAATCAACCAGCTCATCCATGATTTCCAGGAAAGGAAATTGAAGACGTCGTAACCTTCTGTACTTGACATTAACTTACAAAGTGAAAAGAAATGAAAACCTATCTTTGCAAGAAGGTAAATAAAAAGGAGAATACATAACGGAAGGTTTCTTACATTTTTCCACTGGTTTGGATCATCTGGGATAATGACATGTTGTTTGATATCCCATGTCTATGTCTCCTCAACTAATAATTCTATGACTAACTGATAGCTCTTCTTCAGGAACTTCCAGCAGTTCATAATTTTAATTAGTGGGATCTCCTAATTGAAATGATATTCTATGTGATCTCTTAAAATGTGCCTGGCAGTTCTTGTGAAAGTACCGTTAAAATACTCTCCATCATCTCTCAAATTTCATAATGCAGTGACGAGGCATGTATCCTTTTGAATGTTCCAACCCCTTAAAGATGTCATTCCTACGTCGAAAAGCTTTCAAAATGACATTGAACTTAGATAATAGTCGAGAAATACTCATGAAAGAAATATTTATAAAAAATAACTGTCATCCGAAACAACGGTTGGGTCTTTTACAGAAATATCTTCATCATACAGTACATTGTTGGTGCTAGAGCACCACGATCATTTGTTTTGATGATAACAAAACACGTGTTATTTAACATTTGCAATTTGAGTCCTACATTTCAGGTCAATTGCAAATGTGGACGTGTTTAGACGGAGTTCGAGCTCGCATCCAGGATGGATTGGAGGAGCTTGACGGAAAACAGAGGAGGTTCGCGTGGAGCGACAGATTGAAGATGGAAGGAAATGAAGAATAGGATAGATTTCCTTCTTTTGTACTCTCTGTATTTTTCGTTTCTTTTGTTGCTCTTTATTTCCTTAGATATTTTATGTTAAAGAGCCTCAAAGAACCCTAACAGTAGTCCTAGGAACACCGACACAACCCTAGGATACTTAGGTTTTCTGTAGAATACTTAGAAAACCAATATAGGGTTCAAACAGCACTTCCAGACGTCTAATTCCCAAATCAGACGTCTGATAAAGTATTTTAAGACGTCTGATAACTGTTAGGCTGGACATAGTTAGTTCTGTCTGATGAATTCAGACGTCCAGACCTTAGACCAGACGTCTTAGGAGACGTCTGATAACTTTGCCAGACGTCCAGTTAGTGGACCGTTGGCTGGCTTAGAAGACACTCAAGAATATGACCGTTAGAGCCTTATCAGACGTCCATAGGACTTTACATACGTCTGATAAATGACCGTTTTGCCTCGGCTGACCCAAAATCTCTTCTCAGAGATTTTCTAGCCGTTGCAACGTTTGGAAATCAATTCCCACAGTAAAAGTAGGTTTCCAGACGTCCAGACTTAGTGCCAGACGTCCTGTATGTCGTCTGATGGACTTGCATAAAAACCATGTTTAGATCTTATTCAAGTCAGGGAGAAACCCGCATAGAATCAGACGTCTGACCTTGGAATCAGACGTCTTAAAGTGGCCTTCCAGACGTCTGATGCCAGAGTTAGACGTCTGATGACCCTGTCAAATGCAATCATTGTCCTGATTTCGGCCTGATTCTCTTGGGCTTTGCACCCAACGGCTATGGAAGCTTTTCCAAGCCTTCCAAAACCTTCCTAAGGCCTCTATAAATAGAGGGGAACCTTTGTAACACAAACACACTTAGAAAACAACAAGAGAAACACAAGAAACACTTTGCAATACACTAAGATCAAGTATTTCCACTCTCTTGTGTCCAAGAAGCACTTGCTCTCTAAGCTCAAGCTCCATCATCTTGAGAGCATCATTCCCGTTGCGCACCCGCTCTCCCGGCGTACATAACGAGAGCGACGTAGCGCCATCGCGTGGCACACGCACCGCGTCATCGTCGACGCACTCCTTGCAAAGGGGAGTTTCCTAAATCCTATAGAAGCTTAGGTTAATTACTTTGTTGGCTCTATAGGTTTGTTGTTTTATTTTACCTTTGTTATTTTGGTTGGGTATTCGCTTTGCGAATTCCCGTCTCCTTCGTGGGACAAAATCCTTCTCGTGGAGAGAAGGGGTTGAGGAACGCTACCCTCGTACTTGTAGCGTGATTGTATTGAGGTTGAATCACCCTCGTTCAAAGTGATTCGGTTAGTGGATTTGATCAACTAGGTTGATCGGAAAATCCTAACTCGAGAGGGTTAGGTAGTGGTTTTCACCCGATTTGGGTTTCCACCTAAAATTACTTGTGTACATTTTATGATTGACTTTTGTGAGATTGCTTTATATATTTTATTTCCGCATTTTTTACGTCACACTGACGTCACCCCTCCTAGAAGGGAACCTTCAATTGGTATCAGAGCAGGTCTCGCGAAATCGGCGTTACAAACCGGCGAGGATCTAGATCATGGAGGGAAGCTGTTCCACAAGTAGGATTTCGGAGGGACAGTCCACAACTCGTCCGCCCTACTTTGACGGGAACAACTACAGCTACTGGAAGCTGAGGATGAAGACGTGGCTCCAAGCCACTGAATTAGAGGTATGGGGATGTTGCGAAACCCCATACGAGATCCCGAAGCGACCCCAAGGAGGGTACTCACAAGTACAGATTCTAGAGCTCTCACTCAACGCAAAGGCAATGAATGCCCTATATTGCGCGTTGAGTCCGGAAGAGTTCGAGAAAATCCAAGAGTGCACCACCGCCCACCAGATATGGAGGAGGTTGGAAGGCACTCATGACGATTCCAGCTCGGAGGAAGAAGAAGAAGAAAAGGAAGAAACCGCTTGCTTTGGTTTCATGGCCAGAGGAAGCAATAGCGACAGCGACAGTGAAAGCGACTCCGACAATGAGGTAAACCTGGATTTACAAGAAGCTTTTAATGAACTTTTTGAGATTAGTAAATCACTTAGGGTAGAAAATAAAGGCATTAAAAAGAACCTTACTTTTCTTAGAAATGAAAATGATAGGTTAGAAATAAAACTTAAGGATCTAGAAGCTAGTCCTAAAAATGATAACCTATTATTAGAAAATCAAAACCTCATCAATGAAAATAATAAATTGATTGAGGAAAATAATAGTCTAAAGTTAGAAATTTCTGATTTAAAGACTAAGATGGATATTATAGAAAAAGAAATCGCATGTCTTAGGGAAAACTCTAACAAATTAATCAATAAAGTAGATAATTTTTATAGCCCTAAGATTGAGAAAGGATCTCCATCAAGGAGACCTTCTAACAAATCCGGATCCAAGCCCACTTGGATACCGAAAAAAGAATTAGAATCTTGTTTTATAGGGTTCAGGGATAATTACAACATAAGGGACTGGACCTACAAGCTCAAGGCTGGTCAACTCAAGTTAGGGGAACCAAGGAGTAGACCAAGGAGGAGAACAAGAAGACCGACGAGACGGCGAACAAACGACGGACCCGCCGCACGTCGACCACCAGATTGGAGACCGGTGCCAATGCCCGGGCCTCCAAGCTACGGATGGGAGCCCCATCCGATGTGGCATCCACCACCACCATTCGGTCCATTTTATTGGCCATGGTAGGTGAGGTAAAATTCTTAACCCTATCTTTTTATCATAAGCATTTAGATAGGGGGAGTTAAAAAATAATGAGCTTATTGTCAATTTTTAAGGGGGAGAAAAATAATAGCTATCGCATTGTTACAAAAAGGGGGAGGACATTACCTTTGTCAAAAGAAACTCATAGAAGAGCATGTTTTAAGGGGGAGTTATAGGAAATATAAAATCGATTAAACCTTTTTGATAATGTCAAAAAGGGGGAGGATTTTTATGCATTATTATTTACGGTTTTGTCATCATCAAAAAGGGGGAGATTGTTGGTGCTAGAGCACCACGATCATTTGTTTTGATGATAACAAAACACGTGTTATTTAACATTTGCAATTTGAGTCCTACATTTCAGGTCAATTGCAAATGTGGACGTGTTTAGACGGAGTTCGAGCTCGCATCCAGGATGGATTGGAGGAGCTTGACGGAAAACAGAGGAGGTTCGCGTGGAGCGACAGATTGAAGATGGAAGGAAATGAAGAATAGGATAGATTTCCTTCTTTTGTACTCGCTGTATTTTTCGTTTCTTTTGTTGCTCTTTATTTCCTTAGATATTTTATGTTAAAGAGCCTCAAAGAACCCTAACAGTAGTCCTAGGAACACCGACACAACCCTAGGATACTTAGGTTTTCTGTAGAATACTTAGAAAACCAATATAGGGTTCAAACAGCACTTCCAGACGTCTAATTCCCAAATCAGACGTCTGATAAAGTATTTTAAGACGTCTGACTGTTGTTTCAGACGTCTGATAACTGTTAGGCTGGACATAGTTAGTTCTGTCTGATGAATTCAGACGTCCAGACCTTAGACCGGACGTCTTAGGAGACGTCTGATAACTTTGCCAGACGTCCAGTTAGTGGACCGTTGGCTGGCTTAGAAGACACTCAAGAATATGACCGTTAGAGCCTTATCAGACGTCCATAGGACTTTACAGACGTCTGATAAATGACCGTTTTGCCTCGGCTGACCCAAAATCTCTTCTCAGAGATTTTCTAGCCGTTGCAACGTTTGGAAATCAATTCCCACAGTAAAAGTAGGTTTCCAGACGTCCAGACTTAGTGCCAGACGTCCTGTATGTCGTCTGATGGACTTGCATAAAAACCATGTTTAGATCTTATTCAAGTCAGGGAGAAACCCGCATAGAATCAGACGTCTGACCTTGGAATCAGACGTCTTAAAGTGGCCTTCCAGACGTCTGATGCCAGAGTTAGACGTCTGATGACCCTGTCAAATGCAATCATTGTCCTGATTTCGGCCTGATTCTCTTGGGCTTTGCACCCAACGGCTATGGAAGCTTTTCCAAGCCTTCCAAAACCTTCCTAAGGCCTCTATAAATAGAGGGGAACCTTTGTAACACAAACACACTTAGAAAACAACAAGAGAAACACAAGAAACACTTTGCAATACACTAAGATCAAGTATTTCCACTCTCTTGTGTCCAAGTAGCACTTGCTCTCTAAGCTCAAGCTCCATCATCTTGAGAGCATCATTCCCGTTGCGCACCCGCTCTCCCGGCGTTGATAACGAGAGCGACGTAGCGCCATCGCGTGGCACACGCACCGCGTCATCGTCGACGCACTCCTTGCAAAGGGGAGTTTCCTATTTCCTATAGAAGCTAGGTTTAATTTTGTTGGCTCTATAGGACTGTTGTTTCATTTTATCTTTGTATTTTGGTTGGGTATTCGCTTTGCGAATTCCCGTCTCCTTCGTGGGACAAAATCCTTCTCGTGGAGAGAAGGGGTTGAGGAACGCTACCCTCGTACTTGTAGCGTGGTTGTATTGAGGTTGAATCACCCTCGTTCAAAGTGATTCGGTTAGTGGATTTGATCAACTAGGTTGATCGGAAAATCCTAACTCGAGAGGGTTAGGTGGTGGTTTTCACCCGGTTTGGGTTTCCACCTAAAATTACTTGTGTACATTTTATGATTGACTTTTGTGAGATTGCTTTATATATTTTATTTCCGCATTTTTTACGTCACACTGATCTCACCCCTTCAAGTAGGGAAATTACATACATGACATTGTCGGGTAGTTTGAGTGATGCATCTGCTAATTTAGAAGCAAGTAATAAATAATTACTTGATGGTACAATTAACCTTCATAATTAATGCTTTTTATTTTTTTTCTTAAGATATGTAATTGCTGCTCCAATTCAAGCCTTTTCCTTTTCTCCTCTCAGTGCTCGCAGCAAAGTTCATAATACATGCAAGCCATGAACGTTAACTCAACCTTTTGGGATTTCAACGTTGGCTGGAAGTTGAGAGAGGATTTTACAAATCCGCATCTCTAAAATGAAAAAACCAACGTGGGATTTTATGAACAACTTCAATCGAATGATACTAATTTGTAAGCTGCATCTTTCGCTATTCCTGTAAGGACACTTGTAATTCAGTCCGTCTAAGAAATTATTTATACTTGTTTCTTCCTCAAAGATAATCTTCGCCAAGTGTCCACAATTGTATCTCCTTTCAACTGCTCTTAATCCACGTGACGTAGACATTCCTGTGAGCTAAGAAGTTAAGATAGGTAATTTGAAAATTGGGAAAGATACATAATTGCAGAGAGGTATTTCCCTTAATAGATGCTATGACCCGGTTCCCGAATCCCTACAAGATACGAGAATCGGATCGACTCGACTGATCCCAAGACCTAGTCATCCAACGAGAAAGTAACCAAAAGAGCAGTAAAATAAACTGTTGTTTCCCTACTCGGAGGGGGCGAGATGAGCGTGACGTAAAAAAATTGCGGAAAAGATAATAAACAATCTCATAAAATTCAATCACACAAGGTACACAATTATTTTTAGGTGGAAACCCAAACCGAGCGAAAACCACCACCTAACCCTCTCGAGTTAGGATTTTCCGATCAACCAAGTTGATCAAATCCACTAACTGAATCACTTAAACGAGGGTGATTCAACCTCAATTACAACCACGCTACTTTATACGAGGATAGCGTACCTCAAACCCCTTCTCTTCACGAGAAGGATTTTGTCTCACGAAGGAGACAGGAATTCGCAAAAGAATATCCAACCAAATAACAAAGATAAATGACAACAATCCTATAGAGCCAATAAAGTAATTTAAACCTAGTTTTTATAGGAATTAGGAAACTCCCCTTTGCAAGGAGTGCGTTGGATCGATGACGCGGGTGCGTGAGCCACGCGACGGCGCAACGTCGCTCTCGTGAACTACGGCGGGAGAGCGGGTGCGTGAAGGCTTGATGCTCTCAAGATGTAGAGCTTGAGCTTGGAGAGTAAGAGCTTCTTTAGGACACAAAAGAGTTTGAAAGTGTATTACAAAGTGTTTCTTGTGTATCTAGATGTGTGTTTGTGTGCAAGAGGTTCCTCTCTATTTATAGAGGCCTTAGGAAGGCTTTGGAAGGCTTAGGAAAGCTTCCATAGCTGTTGGGTGCAAAGCCCAAGAGAATTAGGCCGAAATCAGGAACAATGATTTCACTGACAGGCTTATCAGACGTCTGATCCTGGCATCAGACATCTGGAAGATCACTTTAAGACGTCTGGGAACAACATCAGACGTCTGATTTTAGGCGGGTTTCTTCCTGACTTGGATCAGATCTAAACAGGTTCTAGTGCAAGTCCAACAGACGACATACAGGACGTCTGGCACTATGTCTGGACGTCTGGAAACCTACTTTTTCGTGGGAATGGATTTCCAAGAGAGTGCAACAGCGCAAAATCTCTGAGAAGAGATTTTGGGTCAGCCGAGGCAAAACGGTCATATATCAGACATCTGGAAAGGCTTAAGGACGTCTGATAAGGCTCTGACGGTTATATCCTTGAGTGTTTGCTAAGACAGCCAACGGTCTACTAATTGGACGTCTGGCAAAGTCATCAGACGTCTCCTAAGACGTCTGGCCTAAGGTCTGAACGTCTGATTTTCATCAGACAGAACTAACAATCCAGCCTAAATGTTTATCAAACGTCTGAATCAACAGTCAGACGTCTTAAAACACATTATCAGACGTCTGATCTTGGAATTAGACGTCTGGAAATGTTGTTTGAACCCTATATTGGTTTTCTAAGTTTTCTACAGAAAACCTAAGTGTCCTAGGGTTGTGTCGGTGTTCCTAGGACTACTGTTAGGGTACTTTGAGGCTCTTTAACATGAATCTAAGTAACAAAAATAAAGAGCAACAAAAGAAACGAAAAAAAATAAGGAGTACAAGAGAAGGAAATCTATCATATTCTTCATCTCCTTCCTTCTTCGATCTATCGCTCCTCGTGAATCTCCTCTGTTTTCCATCAAGCTCCTCCAATCCATCCTGGATGCGAGCTCGAACTCCGTCTGGTCACGTCTCCATTTGCAATTTGCCTAAAATCTAAGACTCCAAGTGCAAATGTTAAATGACACGTGTTTTGTTATCATCAAAACAAATGATCGTGGTGCTCTAGCACTAACATAAGCCACATTTACCATGTATATAACTAGTAGTAACAAGATACAGCAGTAAAGAAAAGAAATACTACAGTATACACCACCACAACAGTAAAGAAATAAACATGTACATAAACATGAAGCTTACAATGAAAAGAGTACAGGGGTAACAGAAACTACTCACTGCAACAGAAAGAAAAGTACAGTGGGTACTACACAAGTAACACTACTGGGCTCTACTAGACCCAGCGCCCTCTGCAGCTGCCGACTCTGGCTGCTCAACACCTGGTCCTGAAAAGGTAACAAAGGTGACACGTCAGCGAAACGCTGAGTAGAGTGGCAACTAAAAGCAAAGAAATAGTAAGGTGGATAGTAGCTGTTATATTTTTAATTTTTTTTCTTTATATTTTCCGTTAACTCGTTATCGAATTATCCCTTAGATTCTTCTCTTGATTTTGAATGTTCCTCGTGGGAACGATCTTGATTGCAGTCTTTTCCGAAAAGTAGAAGTAGCACGTGGTGCTCTCCTGGCCTGGAGAGTCCCCCGTGGTGGTCCTACCCTCAGTCAACCAACCCAAGGTCGCTGACAGACGTAACGGTGACTACGGCACGCGTGATAAATGCACGGGTAGCTACCCCGCACTCGCACGCGGTCAGTCGTTTCCGTTAAAGGGTGCACCCAAAGCACAGCACGGAACCAGTATAGGGCAGAGCCCTCTCAGTAATAGGGGTCCAGCCCCTCCACAGTAACTAAACAGGGGTCTTGCCCCTCCACAGTCCGCACACCCTCGCCTGACTACCCTAGTTTGCCCAATTGGCGAAACAAGTCGGTGTAGGAGGGCTAGCAGAACCCCGGGGCCCGTGGATTAGCTAGTGCTCTCCCTACACTAGTAGCTCTCCTCGATATTGTGTACATGAGGGCCAAAAGTCGGTACAAAGTGGCCAGACCTACCCCGGGTCCCTGGGGCGGCTAGCTCCGCTTTGCACTAAACAGGGGGACAGTCACTCTCCTTGGTACTCCGTACTCAAGGGCCAGTTCACTTCCCCAATTCTATTCCATTTACTTTTCAGAAGTTCTACTCCTAATTCCCCGTAGGGTTCGTGCTCTTTCAACTCAGCCAATTTAGGTTTCATCTTTTCAGCTTTATGTTTATATAGCCCATGTTCCCAACCGTAATTATTCATTCATAATCAGGCAACTGTTAACCAATTACAGGCAGTTATCGTTTCCTTTCTACTTTTCCAAGACTGCAATATATATATTCAATATAGTTTTCTAGTCCTAGGATTCATGCCACACCCTAGGATCTATCATTTAATCTAGTTTTCCAGTCCTAGGATTCATGCATTACCCTAGGATCTATCATTCAATCTAGTTTTTCGTTCCTAGGGTTCATGCAGTACCCTAGACTCTATCAATTACTTCACAAGTGCATAATTTTTAATCAATAATTGAAAGGGCCACTCTACCCGCAAAATCGAGAGTACTAGGGACGAAATCGGCAAGCCCGTGCGCCTCCGCAACCCCCAGAGCCGCAACGGAATGGGGTCCCAACATAAGGATCAAATACAAGGAGCTTCTCAGAATAGCGTACAATTAAAGTAAACAGGTAGAGGAACTAAATCTGAGAAGAACGAGACTTGAAACGCGAAAAACGGACTCTGAACGGACCCAAAATGGGTCAAAAAATGACAAGTCTGCCCAAAATCAGACGTCTGGAACTTCTTCCAGACGTCTTAAATAATCGCTCAGGTCATACCTTGATCTGCGCGGTCCTTCAAACGTCCAGAAGCTCGCTGAACCGTCTGGACTCAGTTTCCAGATGTCCAACTGTCACTCCGGACGTCTAGAGACCCTCTCCGTCGTCTGTTGCTTTGCCCAGACGTCCGATCTGTGTGGGATGGCGTGCCCGTGCGCCTTCCCGAACAAGTCCTGCACACACACGCGCCCGTTCTCAACACGAAAGGATGCAGAAGACTTCGGCGGAACGGCTGCATGGCCGTACACGCGAAAGAAGAAGAAGGTAAAAATAACGTACCTTTCAGACATCTAGACCTTCCTCCAGATGTCTCCTTCGTCGTCTGGACGTAAGTCCAGACGTCTGATTCTGGGAAATTTTCCCAGAATCAGGACCTCCTCGCCCTCTGCCCGCAGCGCACGACCGTGCGTCGCGCCCGCCTGCTGCCTGAGCTGCAGCAGCTCCTCCGCGGCACCACACGCTTGCTGCACACCCGTCAGTCGGCTCTGGCTGCCTGGCAAGCTCGCACCCTCGCGGTCGAGCTCCCTCTCGCAACAGCCCCTCCTCTCCACACACTCGCAGCAGCCGCTGCTGCCGCTCTCACCCACTCGCTCTCTTTCAACAATGATGATGAAAATTGTTGACACCGATGCTCCCCGGCAACGGCGCCAAAAAATGATGAAGTTGGTTGATGGTGGTGTAATGTGTGTAATGTGTGAATGACAATGATAACAATGACACCGATGATCTACAATGTGTATATAACACAATGGTTGTATGATGATGAATGATTATTGTTATGATCATGTCGTTGTAGTATAGGGTGTATAATATAACCTTAAGGATGTCGTATAGTGGTGAGTATGGGTGAGTACCAGTCATTACAACCATTATTATCATTTGCTTATTTATCTAATTTTTACTGGTTTTGTTCCAGGTCGTTCTCTGGGAGGCAATTTATTGAATTTAATTCGGTCACTCTTTGATTATCTCCGAAATTGTCTTCTTATTCAAAAAGAAACTTTACATTTAAAGAATGAATGAATGTTTTATTTACCTAGTTACTAAGAAGTGCTTGCAAAAAATACTAACTATGAACAAGCATCAAACAATCTATTATTATACTCTAAACTATGTATTTACAAGTTATACTATTAACACTAATATGTTAGTTCATACTACATGAGGATACTATAGTGTAAAAACTTAACTTACTAGTCTTTTATTTATAGTGACATATATATCAGTTTTAGTGACAGATATAAACGTCGCTAAATCTCAGAAAACACTATATACAACCTAAAGAAGCAAACTGAGGTCTTTAGCGACATTTATAGTGTCGTTTTATTCTGTTAGTAATTATGTGGGTTTACTTATACGTATGTATATTACTTATTCTACTGCTGTATGTACAGTAAGTCTTTTCTGTCCTTGTTATCTCGTGTGTTCCTTCTCTTAAGTCGTCTGTCCTTTCAATTTCTTCTGTGTGGTATTTCAGAGGCTGCGGTGGAGACGGGGTTAGGCTAACGTCCTTAGTGTAAAATGTGCTTAATTAGCGGGCGCGCTTTTCGAGGGATACACAGCACCCTACGGGTGGGACCAGACCTCTACTAAGCACGCCCTAATCTCAGATTAGGTGGCTTAGTTACGTTTTCAACCTCAGCGTCAGGCCTCAGCCCAACGCCTTCAAGCTCGCACACGCTCGGGCCGCCGGCCCCACACACATATCAAAGTTGAGCACACATCGGGTAATCGGAACGGAAATAATAGGCAGTGTTTCGGGCGCCCTGCGCCTTGACGACTGCTTAGGGTATAGCATAAATTATATTTATATGGCTGTGTTTCGTTTGCAGCTCGAAATCAGACGCAGCTGCGTCTGTGCGCGTTTTTGGCCCTCGATTTGGGGGCCATAAATTATTTAAAAAAAATAAAATAAAATATGGTAAATAAAATATTTACGTAATACTACATAATTGATTAATTAATTTTGAATTTTAAATATTTTTACTATACAAATAAATTCGCTAAACTAGGCTGATTATACAGGTTGATTTAGGTGATTAAATAGTTAATTACTTATAAAATAATTAGTAAATGGTCTAATTGACCTTAAACAGTTTTAAATTACATACTTAAGTATTTAATACATATTTTTATTGTATTTTTACGAATTTATTTATGTTTTATTTAGGCTAAAATAGCAGTTCTGGGTGTTTAAAATTAAAACTAAGTTACAGTAAGTTATACTAGGTATAATTATACTTTGACTAACTTAAATTACTTAATATATATATATATTCCCAAGTTTATAGATTTATTTACTTGATTATTGCTCTAACTTATTAACTTAGCTACTAAATAAGTAAATATAAATATGTACATACATATATACATAAATCAGTAAATACATGCATAATAGATTAGTATATATACATATTTTTACATAGATTACATATGTATATGAATTTCTGTACAGGTTTTATACATATTTACAGTATAACTATGTATCTAACTGATATGCTATAGTTATAATACTATGAATAGGTATATTTACAGTTTTAAAATAAGTCTATGTCATTAGGCTTTTGTATAAAGTTAGGGAATTAGAGTTGATTGAGTGTTAGTGTTCAATTAAGACAGCAGCCACAGCTACTGTCAGAAGAGATGGAGAGAAGAAGAATGTATTTAGTATGTGTAGTTTACAGTGGCAGTGGCTTAAGCCACTGTCAAATGGCTAACTGCTGCTGCAGTTAGTCCACTTGAAGAGGGGGGAAGTATTCTACAGAGAAGAGGGAAATTTAGAGAAGAAGGGAGTTTAGAGAAGAGGGGAATGTAGCTGCTAGATGCAGCATGTTACTGTATAACTGGGAATAAGAGAAAATTCAAAACAAACTAAAAATTTTGAGAGTTGAAATCCAAATCTGATAAGGGTTTAAATCTCACGAAAATCTCAGGTAAATTCAGCTCAAACACTCATTAGGAAAAACCCTATCAGAAGCATCCTTTCAGATCAAAACTCAAATGGCATTGAGTTAGTCTTCCTAATGCCATAGACAGCATGAAGGAAGACTTAGCTCAATCAATTAAAACCAACAAAATACAATCCCAGTTTCTTGCAACCTTAAGGAGTATGGAAAACTCCTTAGGTTAGAGAATCACCATACAGAAATGATCATCAACACAAATAGTGTATGGCAGTTCTGAAATAGCAACAAGAGACTAAGAATGCATTAAGGAAATTTAATGGGAGCTGGCGAATGCATTCAAAACAAAGTATACTCAGAATCATGAGAGGCTCTTCTGATTGGCTCTCTGTCATCAGAGAGCTTCTCAGAATCCTTGCCTACAATGAAAACCAAAAATCCCTTCAATTTGTCAGATCTGTCAAAACATTTCAGAGAGTAAAAATCCTTTAAAATCCAAATCAAAAGTGCTCTGACAAACTGAGGCAATCCATTTAAAACAGAGGGGCTATTGTGAAACAAATGGAGTGAGTGAGAAGCCCCAAATGGTGCTTGTGACGCCACTTTCAGATCTGAGGCAGTGCACCATCAGATCTGAAATTGGGTCAGGATGTGTGGGTGATTGATGAAAAATTCGTCGTTAAAAAGGAAAAAACAAGAATCAGAATTTGGATGATGGAAAAACAAAACATGAAGAGGGAGGTAAGTTGAACAATGAACAGATGATTCTTCCCCTCTGATCTGGACTGATCAGAGGAGGTGAGGGAGGGGATCTAATACTAATTATACTCCTAAGACTAATCTAAGTACAGCTAACATTAAACACTAACAATTAAAACTAAATCTATTCTAAACTACTGCAAACTAAATCTAACACTACTTGTGCAGAATTAAAAACCTAAACTAAAAGGAAGAATGGGACCTATGGGTCCTTAGCCGGCGGCTAAGGAGGAAGAAAGGAGGGTGACTCCAGCGGAGGGAAGAGTCTGCTAGTGAGACTCCAGGGTCGTCCTCAGGTGCTACGAGGTCCTTAGCGACGAGTAGGGTCGAGAGCAGGCGATAATTCCACAGCCGGTGGCTGTGAAATCAGGGTCTAGATGAGGAGGAGAGACTGGAGTGGACGAACTGATCGCTAAGAGATGTAGGAGGGAGCGATCCTTTGCGCGCGACACCACTGAGGTGCTTAAGTAGCAGCTCAGTGATTGAGATCACCGCAAGGGTGAGGTTAATCAAAATTAGGCCGGCGGTGAGGATGAGATGGGTAGAGCGCGCGGCGAGTCAAGAGAGAGATCTGACCGTCAGATGAGATATGGGAAGAGAGGTGAACGCACGCACCGAATCGCGCGAAGGTTCCATTTGATTCCAGCCGCAGATCGAGATCAAAAGTGCGATGGACGGTCGAGAATGGCTGTGTTCTTCGCGTGCTACAGTGCGCGTGAAGAACACAGGCTTCTCTCTGAAATGAGGGAAAACTTGCAGGAAGACCCTTGAACGAAGGGGTAGAAGAATAGCGTGCAGGTCCAAAAGTGAGAAGAACTATAACTGGAAGGGCCTTGCAGTCATACAGAAGGGTCCCTGCGGCTTGCAAAAAGGTCCAAGAAGGAGTTTTGAAGGGTAGAAATGTAATGCATGAAGGACCTAATTGTAATCTATTTATTTCTAAGCCTAAATGATGTCCAATTGCTTTCAAATTTTTACATGTGCTTAATTGAACATTTAAGACATTGATTTTACTTCTGATTTATCTTTTCAAACTTGTTTATGTGTTCAATTGATGCATGGATCATCATTTGTTCTTTAGTTTTCAGAATATCTCATTTTTGTGACCTAATTAGGAGGTTTTAACACACATTAAAAGTTTTAGGTCTTTTCTTTAATTCCCACACTTAACCCTTTTTATGTGTTAATTTGATATTGTTTTGCTTAGTGTCTAGCTTAATTTCGGCCTTTTAGCTATGATGAGTAGCCACTCATCAACAGGGGGAAGAAGAAGGCGGTGGAGTGAGGGTGAGGGAGAGAGAGGTGTATTTGTAAGCTGCCGAGGGGAGAGAGAGAAAAAGCTGTCTGCAGGGAGGGAGGAAAGAGAAGAAGGAGGGCGGCGGGTTCTGTCTGCGTGCGCATGTGTGCAAACGCGAACCCGTACGTCGAAAAAATTTAATTCCAGACGTCTGGGAAGGCTTCCAGACGTCTGACCATACGTCTGGACCACTTCCCAAAAGTCTTAAACAACGCTTGATGCCCCGGGTTATAACAATAGATCATGAGAAGAAATCCTCAAGAAGATGTTGAGGTAATGAAGAAAAGTAACACATCCAAAATGCTTAATAAGTTTGATACAATACCACATTATCGAATAGGAGGATGGGTTAACTAATCGCAATTAATGCGCTTTATGGAAGATTTGAGATCATCGACCACGGTGTCTGTCTTTGCTCTCGATTCCTGCAACTCAGAATTCAGACGTTCGACCTCCACGTGTGCCCTCTACAGTTCTATACGTTGCCTTAAGCTAGTTCTTGCCTGCAGCTTCACATACAAGAGAGCCAAGAAGTTATGCTCGGCCTTCAGTGTATGGAAGTTGGGAAAGTTCGTTTGTGCTGGTTGTCTGTAGTTGCAACCCTGGATTGAAATAAATAATAATCCATAAGCTTAATTCAACTCGTATTATAAGTATGAAGGAATTATTCGATTCACTTACTCCATCCCCTCGATGACACATATAAAACAAATGGTCCAGGGAATCTTGACTTTGAACATTTTCCATTTCGAAAACTAGCTTGCATGGTTCATAACATAGGCACTAATGTCCGTAATACCAGTCTCCTCTAGCGTAGTAAGGAGCAGTCTTCATACCTGAAATTGTGTCCTAACACATCAAATATTGGAAGTTAACACATTGCACGCAAGTTCGAAAAAGTATCTAGCTTTGCATACAACTGACAACCTATTACATTAGCAATTAAAGAACTATAACACGATAGAAGGAATAGAAAAATGCGAGATACCCCAAATTACATTACCCTCAAGCATTTCTCATTTGGAGGTCCCCCCCCCCCCCCCCCCCCACCCCACATTACATCAGCTGTGAACTCCCTGAACTGGCTACCCCTCCGAATACCTGCCTAAGTCAATGTCACAGATGCGTCTAGCGTTGTCACCAAGGTTATCGATCCTGAGAGGTGGTCGTTGCTCTCCAAAGTGGTCACCCTAGGAAGCTTGATAGTTTTTGTTGTAAAATTCATCACGTCCCCCATCTCTCAATAGGAAGTTGTGAATCACGCAACAAGCAACAATTACATCTCGATGGACTTCAACAGAGTAGGAGGGGTAGTTCAAACAAAGGAATATCTTCTTTAAAACACCAAAACACCTTTCAATGCAATTCTGAATATTTGCATAACGGTAGTTAAAAAGCTCCTTCTTATTGCGATACTTGTTGCTTGTTGCCCTAGAGTTATGCTCTATTATATGATAACTTACATTTCAGTAAGGGACGAGAAATTGATGGGTATTAGCATACCCACAATCCACAAGATAAACTTTACCTGGCGGTATTGGAATGTTGTCATCTTGCATTGCCCACAGAAGTATCGTCATATCTGCAGCGGATCCTTCCCAACCACTAGCAGCATATTGAATTGACAAATCCATCGATGCAACACACATTACGTTTAGTGAACATTAGCCGTGTCTATTTCGATACCTCTCGGCTTCGGTAGGGTTTACGCACAACTCAATGTGTGTTCCATCTATAGCCCCAATCACATCCTTCAAAGATTAGTGGCGAGAAATGAAGTTCGTTCAGAATCAAAAATCCTATAAAAGTTTATGTAAAGCACCTTACCTTGAAGTATGGATATAGGTCCTTATTCCTCCTTATCCTTATCTTGTTGGGAATTGGTGCCGAATCCTTCAGAAAGGTAATAAACTCAAATTGAAGCTTCTTTATTGCTCGGGTCGCCTCCTTGTAGTAATTACTTATGGTTCATGCTAATCTCTTAAATCGAGCTTGCATGTTACGATTTGTAGCATCTTGGCCAACCCCATATAATATGATTGCAAGGGCCTCGTTTGGATGCATCTCCTTTATGAGCTTAAGATATTTCCTCTGGAGTAACATATCCTGTAACTTGATGAATTAGGAACTATCCATTAGAAACATATCCCTTGATTGCTCGTAATATCCTTCTAATACTCTTTTTACCCATACCAATCCCTTTAGATCTCCAGTGTGCTTCGGTACGTGCGGAACACGGGTGGTTCGTTGGATTTCATCGACAATGTACTGCACAGTTTCCTCAAACATGACTTCCACAATCGAATTCCCCAACTCATCACTATTAACAGATCATCGTCGAGGTTCCATCTATTAGGAAGTACCAAAATAAGGGAAATGAGGCGAAGCTTTTTCATTGGATAAACGTTTAGCACATTCAATACTAAGCGAAAAGGATACTACAAATATAAGAAGATAATGTTCCCATAATTAGACAAAGACCTACATTACATCAAGCATAACAAAAAAAAATCGAAAGTAACATAAGGAAGACAACCTAACAAGAGTAGTACAATGGGAGAATTAATGAAACATAAGATGGAATGATTGAACGATGTCAAATATCATCGTTCATAACCATCTTCACCAACTCACCTATATCATCTGCAGTACCACAAAAAAAGACCCTCATTATATCTCTAAAAGCTAGGTCTAATAGGTGAGCAGTCATCCTTGATTTAGGAGTCACTAGCAAATCTGGTAACATCGTGGTCAATCCAAGAACACAATTATCAATCTCTTCATGCTCAAAGTCTCACCGTCGCTTGCCCTTGCTAAATGCAAGGAACTCATCCATCATAGCTGTCACCTTGTCCACTCCTTCTGAAGTTGAGCCCCTGCTGCGACGACATTTCCCGCAGCTCCCCAATCTACACTCCAATGGTTTTGGTGTTGCCCTTGAAGGTGGTGATCTACACCTAACATTTACATCTCCTTCGATATCACAGGGCATCCTAGATTCTGTTAGCGCTCCTTGTGCAGGAGTATAATTCCTTGAGATGGGGGATTGTGATGACATAATCATGTTCTCATTCTGAGAGTAATCCATTTGTGAGAGGTTCACATCAAATTGGCTATTGTATTCATCAAAATCCTCAACGTCGATATGCCTAAAACTGGATGTCGCATTCACTCCCCGAGCAATCTCTCTACCAGCAATAACTTCCAATTCCTTGTAATAAGGAAACATTTTCCCTCGTAATTTCTTCAAATGTTCTGGAAGCTGCATGTATTTGTTATATGTTACAAATGTAACAAAGTCACAGTGATATGCTAGGAATTTAATGGGAAGTTGACGAACCTCATCCCAAAGGTTGTCATCATATGGGATGGGACATTTCCTTCGATCATCCCAGCCCCAACCGCTTATGTTCGTCAATGCAACGAAGGCGTTGTGCTCCTTCAGGTTTTTGAACCGACTTTGCAATTGATCTTTGACATAACATAACCTAGTCTCTGAGTTGAACTCTTGAATGATCTCGGTCCACCTAGTTCTAGTGAAAGATCCGTTAACAAAGTCGTTATCATAGTGGTCATTGAGAAGCCTTATCAACAACCTATCCTGATCACCCGTCCAGTTTCCAATTCTTGGACCTCCCCCTTTGCGAGGTTGCTGGACACCCTTCCCACAGCTGCAACCTTCTCTAGTCATCCTACACGTCGAATGAAAAATAGGTCTCCCTAAGGAGAGTGGAGAAAGAAGGAAAAATCACTAAAACTTGTTGCAGTAAGACTCCGACAATTATTAACTATATACCTTTGTTGGGGTAATTTTCTCCCAACATCATTGTTCTGACCATCTTGCATCTCTAACGTAATGATCATTAGAGCAAATGCAACTATCTTTTCAAGAAAGGAATTTTCTTCATTTCCAAATTTCCTCTTCCTCTCAAGGTAGACATAGTGGCTAACCCGACTAAATGCATCATCAATTTCCCGTGTCAAAAACTCATGTAGAAAATCCATGTACACACCACCTAGACATAATTTACGGTGGTTAAAATCATTGCCCCGTCACTGCCATTTTCTTCCAAAGATGATGCTTAATTTCAGAGTCAACAATCCCTCTTTAATAACAAATACTAAACCCCCATAAGAGTTATCATGTCAAGTGTGAAGTAATACTAGGGGAAAAACCTAAATTACCATCCAAATCATAAGAGATGAGCTTTATGTACTAAATCATTGCAAATTTAATATTCATATAATTTTCCAGGTAAGGAGATTACATAACCTAGCTAAATATAATTTGAAATACAGAGATTATGTAAAGAAACGAGTACAAGCAGAAAAGAACAAAATTGCAAGAATTGTTACAATAAATGGTTAGATTGCAAAGATATAAAAACAAAGAGAAAGAACAATTAGTCGTGCTTAAGAAAATTAACAAGACCATCAATGAGATCATACATATTCAGATCAATACCATCCGAGATGATAGGTAAGTGACAATTGACAAAGTTAAATTGGGGAGGGCAGCAATTCAATGCATGGCAAGAAGAGAACCAAGGAAAAACAATCTCCAATATTAGAATACGAAGAGTGAAAACAACCTCTAATATAAGATTTCAACTTAACATATGGCAGCTAGAGAAGCAAGGAAAAAAAAACTCCAATATACGTATGCAAAGAGGAGAAACAACCAGCAATATCAGCTTTCATCCCCACACATGCCAGGAAGAGAACCAATGAAAAATAACCTCAAATATGAGTAGACAAAGAGTAAAAACAACATCTAATATCAACTTTTAACTCAACGTATGGTAGGAAGAGAAACAATGAAAAAGGAACCCGAATATAACTATACGAAGAGTAAAAATAGCCTCCAACATTAGATTTAAACTAAACGTATGGCAGCAAGAGAAGTAAGGAAAAACTTCCTTTTTTTTTGGTAATAGCAATCATCTTTAAAACCGACGAGTTTAAAAGCCAAGCAAGCACAACAAAAAGACTAAAAGAAAACATACACAGCAAAAAGACCAACTTATTCCACTTAACAACACAATTGGAATAAATCCACCCCTTCCTTGACAAGATAAACAAAGCATCCAAATGATAAAACATTTCAATTCTCCTATTTGTTCCACATTTCACAAATTCTTTTGATTATTCCCCTTAGCTAATTCCACCAACCAAATGCCACTACAGGAATTTTTTCACATCAGAAAGAAGTTATTGCACCTATGTCTTATGTCCTTCGAAGTTCTTCATGATATATAGAGCTGAAAACATTCTACCTATATAGCCTTATTTAACTGAAAATGGATTTCGAATGGGACTGATGTAACATATAAGAGTAGAAAAAGTTTTGTTATCACTGAAAATTAACTCTTTATGTATAGATCATAGGGTTCCATGGTTGAAGTTTGTCAGTGAAATTAGGACTTAAAGTGGAAGTTTTGTTACTTTTTTGTTTTGTGATTTCCAGGAGTGAACTTTGTTACTCATGTCATCTGATTATTGCTGTAATCTTGGTTTTTCTTTAAGATTAAGCCAATACTTGGGTCCCTTTTAGATCTCTGTAGTAAGGCATTTAAATGATGACTTGTATATTCCCTGAAGTTTATCTAACTCATGCAATCTAAATTCCAACTGTACTTCAATGATTTAGATCTCATGCCGTCTGAAGTTTATCTAACTCTTCAAAATAGGAATTGTACTTGTATATTCCACCTTTTGCCATTTTAGAACCTTGATATTATGAAGATGATTACCGTTTGAAATGCTACATGAATCAGCAAAGCTAATATCTCCACTGCAGTACATGAATCAGCAAATCAACAGTGGCAATCCACTCCTTCTAAAATTAGAGGATTAATCCAAAGTTTTAAATGATGACGAGAATCTAAAAAAATATATATTCCCTGGCTGCTTACCTGGATGTAGTAGCCAACATAGCCGAACGTCCAATAGAAGATGAGAGAAACGAATGGATTGCATCCCAGGTAGCATTTGTTTCCCAAATGTTCACCCACACCCACATTCTAGTGTTGCTTTGAGTATATAATGGGACGAGTGCATGTGCATATTGCTTGGTAATGGAATACTGCTGCAGAGCATATTCCAAGCCCAGCTTAACGTTGAACTCTGGAAGATTTATCCCTCCGAAGTGCATGCAGTCAGCTATATTGACTTCAGTAGGGGGTAGTTTACTCACTTCTAAAATGTGGAGCGCATGTAAAATGGCTGTGATAAAAAATTGGACTTGACTTTGTAACAAATTATGTTCAGGTAGGCTCGCAAAGCCAATGTTATGACTGCGCAGATTGGAAGGTGGAGGGCCATGGTAAGACATATAAGAGGGGCAATTCGCTGGAAATTGAGGGGGATGATTTGGGTGGAAATGACTGAGGTTATTTGTAGCAAACTGAGGGGGAAATTTTATGGCAAACTGAAGGTTGTAGATATTTTGATGAGTATTAGGATTGTAAGGAATGATGTCTTGTCTTTGATCTGAGCCTAAAAAACTTAACTTGCCAATATCAGGGAGGTCAGTTGAAGGGCAAACAAAGCTCTGCCCAATGGCTCCGCGAATGTGGGTGAGAACCATTTGAACCAGGTGGGGTAGGTGGATTTTTGGTAGGTCTTGGCAATTGAGATGACTTTTATTGGCAATCCTTGGGGGGCTCTTGAAATGACCCTTCCCAAGGGTCGTTTGGGTTTTCTGGAATTTTTAGGGGTTTTCTTATAATTTTTCTGTGCACTAGAGGACCCTATGCAGGTTTTTTTATTTCTAGAGGGGTTTAATGCAATTTTAAACCCTTAGGACTTGCTTTGTGGGCTCCATGGGAAAGAGGAGATTTTGCAGGGCCAAAGTCGCAATTGACCCAACCCCACACCATACCCACCTTACCCCACCCCCATACCACACCATACCCCATCCCCCCATAAAACACCCCCCTCCTCCACTCCCTCCATCCCCCAATGGCACCCATTTCTCCCCTCCACCTTGTCCTTCGTTTTCCCTGCAGTCGACGTGAGTGAGGGAAAAGGAGAGGGAGGGTGGGGAGTAGGAGCGGCCGAAGGAGCTCATGAGGGAGGGCTTCGTGAGGGCCTGAGCTGCTGCGGCTCTAGGCGCGAGAGGAGCCTCACGAGGAAGTTATGCGTGCAGATATTTCCGCAGTATCAGACGTCTGCGGCATTCGCCAAACGTCTGAAGGGGTCACCGAACGTCCAGGTGGAGCTCACGATGTCTGATAGCACGCAGAGTGTCAAGGTATTTCACTGCCCGAGCTCTGTGTCGTGCATACATACTACGGTAGTGTTGAAGTGTCGTACTCTGACAGCGTGCGTGTGTGCAGGTGCCAAAGACGTTGGGAAGGCACATTGGCGCTATGTTTGAGGCACTTTAGAACTTCTGAAAGTAGTGTCAGACGTCCGACTACCCTCCCAGACGACCGAGTGTAGTGCCAAATGTCTGGTAAACCCCTCAGATGGCTATGAGGGGTAGCAGACGACGAGAACAGATGCAGGAACGCAAGGTGAGATCCTGAGCTCGTTTAAGACATCTGGGACTCACCCCAGATGTCTGATTTTGGTTAGGGTGCGCTTGTTTGGGCCGGTTCAGGGCCCAAACGAAGTCGGTTTTGTGCAATCAAAGTACCGTTGATTTTCTTTTGGAATTTCCTACTTGTTAGGATCGTTTCCATATTGTTTTGAGCTAGTTTCACAAAATGGAATATTGGTCAACGACTTTAATGTTTGGTGTGACCAACTGTTTGGAATAGGTCCCCATCTGTAGTGCACACGGACTCGCGGAGACCTCGGGATCTACCGTTCATGCCCCCATACCACCCGTACACTTTGGTAGAGTGGTCCTCTCTACTCCTGTAGTTTAAATTATTAAAGTGCATGCTAAATTAAAACTATCTGCTTAAAATCTAGGACATGAGTTGAACCCTAGGACTGAGAATGTAAATGTTTATACTCGATGCATGAACCTCGCTTGTTACAAATTGAAAATGCATGTGGCTAAATTCCCTATTGAGAGTAATTGAATACTTAAATTGATGTGGTGATTGCTTATCCTGTTGAATCACGAGCTACCTGTTATATGAATAAGAAACCATAATGTGAACAACATATGATTAGATATTAGGTAAATATAGATAGGGCTTTCAGAAAAACATTTCGAAACGATTGAACCACATGTAAACTTAGATTGAAAATCACGTCAGAAATTTGTTCACGGCCGAAACCCTTCTCTACCAAACCAAAGCCAAGATCACTTTTGCAAGACAACGTTCTGAATAAATAAAAATGAGAGTAAGAAATCTTGCAAAAGCAAGAATAAAAAAAACACAAAAAACTCAAACCCACATGATTAGGGTTACAACTGTGCGTGGAAATGGGGCTTGCCTGCGATGACCCCTTTATAGATGTCCCACACATCACATCGACCATCAATGCATAGAACAACCAATATGGTAAGGAATCAATAAAGGCGATGTGCGTTCAAAAGAAAGACGACTCGGATTCGCAGATTCACAGGCTAAGGTTGCCTCAAAAGCAGCCATCTCACATATGGAGAAACAACTTCGGTAAGGACAAGGGAGTAAAGGCAAAGGCAGGGTACGACCTTTCATTGCAGGAAGGAGTTCATAGACACTGTAGCCCTAGCCATTGATTTAACGAGACCACTTGCAACCTAACATTGAATGGCGCTAAAGCCAAACCAGGGGATGGATGCCCTACCCCTGCAGTGGCGACAACCATCGATTGAAACGAGGAGTGGAGGTTTCAATTTCACGCCTTCGCGAGCGGACGAGATAGGGAGAGAGGTGGACAAGCGAAAAAGAAGAGGGGCATCTTCATCCCCATGGGAAAGGTGGTGCTTGCGAGCAGGAGAGAGAAAATGAGGGTTGGATCACGGGGTACCCCAACCCGCCTTTGAAGAGGTGTTAGGATAACACAGGATAAGTGGGCAAACGAGGCTTGGGTTAACCCCCATGGAAAATAGGGGTTAACCCCCAAAAAAGAGGGGTTAACCCCCACCGTAAACTAGGCCTAAGTGTTTTCAGGCTTCTCTGCCTGAGCTTTAAAGGTAGTTTGATCGTTAGACCAAACCAATTGTTCTCAAACCTAAGTAAAGCCTAAAATAGGTTTTATTAGGTTCACTCATGCTTTAGGATCAATTTACAAGGTATAAACTTCATCAGACAAGTCACTCCAACTCCACCGGAGTTGGAGAAGATGAACATCAATCTAGAGTTACAAACATCAAATCACAAATCTAAATAGTAGGATCTAATCCTAACAACTTAAAGAATTTATCTGGAGCTTTACAAGTTGTTTGGAAGGCTAAAGCTCTAATTTGGTTTGTCGGAGCTCGTCGAAGCTCTGGTGACGACTAATTGAGCTCACTGGAGATTGGATCTCCAAGAAACAGACCAAAAACGGTCTCAAATGATTCTTGAGGTTGCACAGAACCTCAAGAACTCAACAATTAAAGCAGGTAATGATCAGAATCAAGAATTAATCAAAATTTAATTCAAGAATCAAATATGAGTTCAAGCAAGGTCAAAGAAATGGATCTCACTCAATTGAGTGAGGGGAATTGGTTAGAAAGGTATGTCGATGCTCTATGTGTGTGGAATTAAGTGGAGAAATTCCTCTGAACTCGCCATTGACTGTGAGCTCAGAGGTTGATGTAAATTGGGTGTTTTGTGTGTAGGTGATCAATAAGCTAATTAAAACAAGGAAGATGGTCTTTGTGTTGTGAGGAAGCAATGTAAGACCCTAATTGGGTGTGATTTAGTCTCTAAGACCTCTGTCATGGACAGCGGAGTTACTTAGGTGCGTGTGTTGTGGATTAGGCGTGTAGGTGATCAAAGCATGGAATTGATAGATTGGAAATGATTATGAACAAGTGAAGAAGATGAACAGTGTGTTTAATAGACCAAACAAAGCCTCGACAACCTTAAAGAGCTCGCCAGAGTCAGAGAAGATAGAGTATCAGGAAAGCATGTAAACTACAAATCTAACTACTCTAGACTAAGCTATGCTACTCTAGGAATCTAAATCTCCGGTGGAGGAATGTGACGTGTAGGAAGGAGAGCTGAGGTCGTGGCCTCATCAGAAGACGCAGCGCAGGACGACGAAGGTAGGAGGGTGGTCGTTCTCCTTGGAGAAGATCGAAGGGAAGAGGAAAAAGTCACCGGAGGTAAGGTTTGAATAGCCCATCAAACGACCGCGGTGGGGGAAGGGAGTAGGGGGTCGCTAACTTTAATCGAAGGTTGGAGGGTCTATTTATAAGCGGCGTTGAGGGTTGGGGGGTCTGTACCTGGACGAGAATATGTCTAGGTTTGTTGTACTCATCAGCGTCGTCTCCGATGCTGGTGAAGTTAGTCGCCTAAGTCAAATAGGATTAAGGACAAATCTGGCCATCGGATGGATTTAGGAAGGTGAGCGAAGCATCAGCGGCAACGGCGAAGGTTTTCCGACGTAGGATAGGTGGTGATCGGGAGGTCTAGACATCGGCTGTCCTCATCCGTCCGCAGTTGAAGAAGAAGAGTTGTGCTCATAGGGGTATAAATGAAAATATTGAAGGACCTAAATGAAAATAAGGACTCAATTGAAATGAAAGATAGGACCTAAACATAAACAGTGAGTTTTGAGGCTTATTTTAATTTATTTTTCTTCAACTTTTTCTATATTATTGTAAATTATATAAATATTAGATTTATGCCTTGAAATTACGTTTTTACCCTTTTTGGCTAAATTTATTTAAATGATTAATTTAATTAAGTTAATTACATATTTAGGTCTTTAAATTAGTTAAGTTAAATTATATAGCCAATTATTATTATTTTGAGTCCTAATTATTAATTAAATTATTATTATGATTAATTAATATTTAATTCCACATTTTTAACTTATTTTGTAGTTCCTTAGTAATTTAACCCCTGTAGTATAATTAGTCATGTATTTAATGTATTCTTAGTTAATTAGCTAGGGAAACTAGCTAATTAATGATAATTATGAGTCATGATGAGTCTCTTATCAACGGCACGATCCAAGCTTCCAATTGGAGAGGAGTGCCTCACCTGCAGCTCCAATTCATTGGACATCACCTCTGCTGCAGCATGAAGGAGGCTGAGATATAGTCCTACATTGTGGGTTTCCAGAGAAAAAGTAGCACATAAAAGGAATAGCTGGCTTTGGTTCTTTTCCTCTCACGCAGAGGGTGAGGTCCCCTCGTCCACACGCTCTCTCACTCCTCACCCGCAACTCATGCCCATGGGTCTAGACCCAACCTGGATTCGATTACCCGATTAGAGATCCGATTAGGCAGAGAATCAAAGGAGGTGGGGGGAGGGTTTTGCACAGTGCACCTCGAGATGTGTGCCTTATGTGCCAACACTTAGGTGATTCTCAAGCCTTGTGCTTGAGGCTCTATGTTAAGGCCTTGTGTTGTGTGCTGTTGAGGCTCGATGACTTAAGGCATCTGTAGCGCCTTACCGACGTCTACCGTCGAGTCACTGTGGAAATATCTGAGGTTGAATCAGATGCTTATCTGACATGGAATTCGAGGAATAAGTGGTTTGAGACACTGTTGGGATATTGAATGAAATTGAATACATTTGATATATTCTTAAATGAGAGACTTAAGTGGTGATTTAAATCACCATTTTTTACAATTCTCTTATTCTTTTTATCCCAATAATTTTTTAGATACAATTGAATAGATTTCTAAGTATATTTTTATTCATTAAACATCTTAGTATTATGGTCATTATCTATACTTTTGATTAGTGTTGTCAATTCTATATTTGCTTCATGCGAACGACTTCGAACTCACTTATGTTTTCGAGTTCATAAATTTAAGTGTATTGCGATTTTTGTTACTGTACTACGACGCAATCATTTCCTAAAATGATAATTTTCGACCCAACACTTAGCTTTCAAGAATTCTTACAATTCTTGTTAGTTCTTTCTATAAAATAATTATTTGTCACTATCAAAGAAAATTTATAATCAGATTATAGTTTAACAATACATGGTTGGGGAAGAGGGTTTGAGATGAGGTTGTTTAGCCTTAGATTGCGATTCGAAAATGTGCTTTCTTCATATAGGGAGGGGGAGGGGGGAGAGAGGGAGAGGTGAGGAAATGACGATTTTATAAATGTGATTTGTGTACATTGATAAATACATTATTGCTTCTTATTATCACTACTTTTTTATTTTTGTTGAGATAACTCCCCCAAAAAAGGAAAAAATCCTTGCAGTTGGTTAATAGAAAACTTAATTCGTTATTTACAGGAATGAAGAACTTATTTCGTTATTTACGGCCAAGTTCTATCCTGAGGACACAACTTTGATAATAATAGCAAAGTCATGTCCTTTGCTATTAATAGGGTGTTGTTGCTATTTTGCAGCTGAGACTGCTGTTGTTCCTGTTGTTGTTGCTAGTGTTGTTGCTACAACTTATGCTACTATTGTTGTTGTTGCTGCAATTGATGCTGCTACTAATGTTGTTGCTACTGCTGCGATGCTGGTGGTCATACTGTTATAGCTAATGATGCTTCTGATGTCAAAAGTAATTGACAAAGTAGATATGAATAATAGATACAAATAATTCAAGATCCGGAAGTAATCAAATCAATGTAGTTGACGTAATCTACAAAGATTCTAAACTAACACCATCAAAAAACTACGTACAAACAATTCGTTGATAGATGGAACATAGGATACCCATTCATTTAATCAAAACACACAAAGTCATATTGATACAAACCAAAGTTAATGGTATCATACAAAATAAGCCAAGACTGATATCCCTACATCAAATTGGGTAACTCCCATTACATGTCTAGAGTCACATATTTACAAAAAAATAAAAAGAAGCTAGTCCATTCTTCTCCTCTCGTAAATCCTAGTAGTCTCTGTAACTAGTTTATGTTTAATGCAAGATTGTGAGTCAATCTTATTAATAAGTGAGCATGTCCCAAAGAGTGGGATCGTAATGGTACATGTGTAACATGCGATGTATCCTGTGTAATCCTCTCTTCCAACTGCTAATGTTCTGCATGGATCTTCATCGATACAGCTGGGGTAACAGGTGGCGCATCAGTCGTGGTAACTGATGGAGTGAGGAAATCAATATCACCCGCAACATTCAACGAGGATGCTTCGTGTTGCTCCTAGTACAACTCCTCATGCACCTCCAGTGTCGACTGGTCATGCTCTATCTTTGGCTGGTCGTGTACATCCATTGATGGATGCTCCTGGTTCTGCTCCGGGTGCACTTCCATCACCTCGACCCCTCCTTGTTGGTCATCCTCCATATCTATCACCAGCTCCCCACGACCTCTCCATCATCCTCGTCCTCGATCTCGTCCTAGTTGTTGACCTCGTCCTCGACGTAGACATCTCATGGGAGGATGAATAACCTCGTTGTCATTATCACCATGTTTGGGAGGCTCAACCTCAACAAAATGTCAGCCAATCTCATCTTGCAAGTTTTCCTGTGCTTCATCGATAAGTCTCCGTAGCTCATCGAGATTAGGCCTTTCTTTTGCTAATAAGATGGCAACTTTATCTCACTTAGCCAGTTGAAAATTGAACGTAAATCCATATGTTAAATTAAGCAACCATTAAATAGTTTAAATTTAAATGATTATGAATAACATATACCTCGCTCCACAAAAACTTCCACGTGACAACCTATGCATCTCCGAGTAATACCATGGTACCACGCAACATAATCTAGTGTCACGCTCTGCTGCTCATCACTTATGGGCTCAATGTGTACTCCTCACTGACGATGTGCATCCCATTGTTCTATGTGTGATGGATGGCACTCCTCCCAGTCCACGTCGTTTTTTTCCTTAAGATCCATCCTATGAAGATGGGAATTCATGTCACATTTATCAGGTACTTTTTGTCATCCTCCAAGCTAACGTGTGACACGATCTGTAAAACAATGTTCAACTATATGAAACATAATCAGGGGCACTTTAGCATGCCAAAAATCTTGGCCAATGATGTATGATGTTGGTACTTTTGCTAGTGTTACCTCAGTGTATGGCTTTCATACAACCTACAAGAAAAAAAAAAATATTAATGCTTATAAGCAGATGGACTAATTGAATTTCATTAAAAAATAAATTGAAGATCATGTACCTGATTTGCATACTATAAATCAAATGAATCACAATAAGGACATAGAAGATGCAAGGGATGATATGTTACATTGAAATTAGCCCCCCACCGACAAGCAATATGTCTACCATGCCAATCAGGTGGGTGGTGTACAACGGGAGCAATGTGTGGAAATTGCTCCCATGCCCACATCTATAGCAATATCAAGGAGCCCCCGATCTATTCGTGGTATTACGTGCTATCAAACATAGATGTTGATATGGATAAGCGAGGCACACAAATCCTCAGTTATATCTTGCCGTAACCTAGAAGTCCCTTAGCAGCGGCAAGAAGATCATTGAAATTAAGCATCTAGACTTGTACGGGAATAACACCCCTCCCATTAACTGCAGAATGTATTGCTGAACTACAACATCTGTTGCCCCCTCTGGCAAGTCACAAAATATTGACCCGAGCCATGTCAGGCTCATGCGTCCCCCCTTTAGGCTGGGAGGTCTAACTCAAAGTAGCTCCTGGCATATGTCATACCAGGAGTTTATTTTCATTACTCCTGAAAAAAATTGCACATTTATTATTAGAAATAATGTCATTAATAGAAAATTATTGCAAACATTGTTTATGATCATATTTTTAATAATGAAATAATTGTGACTGGTAAGCCATTAATGGGAAGACCCAAGATCCTCGTTACATCCTAAAGAGTAATGGTCATCTCTCCATGACGCATGTGGAAAGTATGCGTCTCAGGTCGCCAACGCTCCACTAACGCTGTGATCAGATGCCAATTCAAAGAGATAAACGGCATATGCAGAAGAGATCCCAAACTAATCCCCTGGATGCATGTCACAATACGATCGTCTGGCTGATTATAACACAACTTCACTTCTATTCTCTTACATTTTAGCCATGCTGACCCTATCACAAGTATTTTCCAACATATTTGTTGGATGAATTAAATTCTTTGGAAAAAAATATATCTGCAAAGACATTGACACTTACATGCCCTTCCCACACAAATCGTGAATGGTGCTCCCCTTTCAAGTACAATAGCTCACAATCAATGAGTTTCGAATCCATCTACATGTGCACAATAGCTCATGATTAGCAACCTAATTTATATAATAGAAAATTACTTTTAGTAAATCCATAAATGCACAGTACAGAAAATAATAAATACTACTTTAGCATATATATCATTCAAACTTTCTTAGATAAATAATAAGCTTCATGGATGGAAGATTACTACTTCATCCCATTCAGGTAGGATTGTTCTCATTGATCCACTGTATCTACTATTTCTCATTATCTTAGATCTACTTCTTCTTTCAAAATAAATTATTCTAGATCTATAGTTATAGAGGCAAAGAAATAGACAATTATTAAAAATTTACGGCCATGAGGAAAATATGGAACTCAATTATTTGAGGTGAAGACTTAAATATGGTTAAGATGTCCAAAGCATCTTAAAATTTGCTCCCATATTTCACTTAAATATGCCAGATGTGAGATCACTTAAAATCTGCTCCCATATCAAAGGTTAATTGGGTCACTATTAGCCAAATCATCATCACACTTAAGTATGCTTATGGTTGCTATTACAAGACCTGTGAGATATAGGATATTATCTCGAATGATGTGAGTTATTCACTTCAAGCAATGCTAATGCTATTTTTGTTACTGATTCAATTTATGATCATTTTGTTTTCTCTAATGCAATCAATTTTTATTTCTTTTAGCATGGATAGAAGGGGTAAGGTCATATGGGTGGTTACTCACAAATCAGAGGACCCTTGCCATCAATCTCTATTAATTGTGTGGAAGCTTTGGCATTATTATACTGAACATCACATGTTAGGTAAAAGTAAAAAAATTGGTTAATCTTTAGTTACCAATGCTAATTATACCAAACATCACATGCTAGGCAAAAGTAAAAAATAGGATAATATTTTGTTACCAATCTAATTATACCAAATATCAAATGCAGGCCAAAGTACAAAATAGGTAACTAGGTAGTAACCGTAATGAAAGTAAAAAGCATAAGCACATATCCATCAACAGAAAGAAATTTCTTTAGAGCGCGTACCAACAGTACGACAATGCCTCCTATCATGTCCAAGATCACCACATAGATCACATTTATTTAAATTCTTTCATGCTATCTCTTGGTCGCTTGACATGTCTCAAACCACTTGCTGCATCGGATGATGGATGGCTCACATTTGGCACATTTATTTCATTGGATGGAGGCATATTTCTTGAGGAGGCAATGGTGGCTCTAGAAGGGCAAATAAGCCTTGTATGCCTTACGCCACCACACTTGTTGGAGTTATTTGGTTGCAATGATTGTTGGAAATCCATTTCATTTCGGAGACAAGTAGATCTAGGATGACCCTTTGTTCGCTTACACTCCTGATCTGAAATGACTTTGGAGAATTCAATCAGCATCTAAGTCCATGAATGCCTATCAGGAATGGGATAAAACCTTCCTCCATAACACTAAAGTTGTTACTCCCAAGTATACCAATGTGACATGAATTCATCCAAATTCAAGTTCTTGCGTGCAAGTGCAGCCAATGCATGTGAGCATGGAATCCTTCAAATTTGTCATTTCCTATATGTGCATGTTTTTGCTGTTACATTCACTGATCTAGTTCTCCCTCTTTTAATGTGTTGGATTTGAGAGTCTAATTGCATCAATTGGGATGCAATTGTTATATGGTGACGTAGGAATTTATGTTAAAGTCAGTGAGATTTGGGAGAGGTTTTTAGTCCCATACTGGAAGTAGACAAACATCTTGGTGGGTGTAAAAGGTTTTTACCTTTCATGGCTTATGTAGCAAAGAGTAAGAAGTGGGGCTGGGGACCATGCACGCATGAGCGTGCGCTCCGCCCCGCCCCGACTCGGGTTCGGGCTCAGGTAAGAATCAATTTGGAACTTGGAACTTGGACTCATTTTGGTACGGATTTTTAATCTCACGATTTTGATCTGGATTGGTCGGTCAAAATGTAAAATTGGTCGACCAATTATTTTAGTTGATCCATGAATTTAGTTTGGTCGATCAATTGGTTTAGTTGACCAATTAGTGAAGTTCGATCGATCAAATTATTTTGGTCGATCAATGAACTTAATTGGTCAACCAATTGCCGTGTTTCCACAAAATGGGAATTTCCTTAAACATCTGGTCGTGAGGTCTATATAAGGGCCACGAGGGGGGCTCTCATTTGATACACAATAAGAGCAGAAAAGCTCTCTCTACTATCTCCATCTCTCTTTTGTTCGTCTCTCTTTTTTGGTGCATTCATTCAACGTGAGATTGGTAGAAAAATCTCCAATCATTTTTGTCGATCTTGCACAAGGAGATTGAGAAATCCACGAGAAGTTTTTTGTTGATCAAATCATTCAGTTGGTATATCAATCTGGAATTTGGTTGGTAACCAAATTTCCTTGCCTTCGTTCTCCTGATGTGGTTTTTGAGGACGTCCAATATCAGAGTGTGACAAATCTTCGAGGTAGATTGTTGTATCCGAGGAGGAGTTCGTCAGACCCCGATGCACAGGTATTGTGGAGGGCGATACCTTCTTTAAGGAAAGTCCTTAATAGGCGTTTCGATCGGAGTACAATCTAATCTTTTTTCATTTTGTTTATTTGTGCTATTGCATGCTATTTGTTCTTTATTTTATTCTAGATCTTGCCAAATCATGGTTGACTTGATTTAATATTTTTGATCTATGTGAAAACATTGGAAATGCATATGTTTTTATTTATTTATTTCCTATATGCATTATTTTCAACATAATGTCATACGTTGTAGGTCATTCTCTAATAACAACTTTATTTTGTAACTCCGAACTCTAGTGATATAATTGTGCAGTATGCCCATGGGCAACCGTTCTCCACTTTTGTAACTTACTGTTAACCCAAGTAGTGTAAACTTCAAATCTACCTAATGCTACTTCTGCATCACCTTGACGATCTCAAAAGTAGGACATACAATTATGAAATGTTCTCTTTACCAACGCTACAACGGGCAAAGATCTTATATCTTTTAAAACCATATTATAACTTTTACATATGTTGGTTGTCATATACCCTCACCTATATCCACTACCAAAAGTAAGTGTCCACATTTCATGTGAAATTGAATGCCTCTCAAACCAAGTAAGAGCATCTTCCTTTAACTTTTTAAGCTTTTCAATACAAGAATTAAACTTAAGGGAACAAGCCTCAAGGAAAGCTCTTTGCACAAGTTTTTTCGTTGTCATGTTCTTGTACACGTCATTGAAATTATGTGAAACGTGACACAAACGAAATCACCATTGGAATAAGGAGGAAGCATCCTTACGTTTGGATTCCTCATTGCTGTTTCATGCCTGCGTGTTTATATGAAATTATGCATATTAGTCCATGCCTCTCTCGCTTAACAATGTACCTAACATGACTTAGAAACCATGTCCATGTTTCTTCCCTTTCTTCGTCTACTAAAGCAAATGCTAGTGGGATAATGTGATTAGCTTCGTCCATACTGTTAGCAATTAGCAATTTGTGCTTGTACTTACCATATAAGTGTGTACTGTCAATGCTAATACGTGGCATACACTATTGAAATGCTTCAATACATTGCCCGAATGCCTAGAAAGCTTTCCTAAAGATCCTTCTCTCGTCACTTGTGAGTCTCAAGTCCCATTCAAAGTCAATCTCCATTCCACAATTTATTTCCTTGATTGCATGAAGTAAGTGTATCATGTTATTGTAAGATTCATCCCAATCACCATATGCAATATCAATCGCTTTTCTTTTGGCATCTCAAACTTTTCTTTTGCTGACCTTGCACTTAAACTCGCCATCAATGAAGTCCTTCAATTCCCTGATCTTAATAGTTGTCGATTCTTGCACATTTAACGAGAAAGCGTGATATGAAATTACAATCGAACTGGGGGTGGTCTAAACTTGTAGCAGGGTTATGACATGTGTGCAGTCCATCAACAATGCCAACAACAAATTTACCATCAAATTTCCGCATATGTCCACGAAGCCTCCATCTACAACCTTTCTCCTTATGACTGCATTCCATAGCCCACACTTTCCTATCTGATTCGTGAACAAAAATGTTATATTTATGTCTGATATGAAAGTCTTTAACTACAAATATAAAATTATTTTTAGTATTGAATACCTTCCCAACATGGAATTGTCTACCAAGACTCATAATAGTAATACTTTCCTCTCAACTAATATATTCAGAGCCAACTGGAACATTATAAAAACTGTCATCCATAACGTCATACACACAGTTGTTACCACATCCATCTATTCTATGTGGGGTAGGGCCATGTGAGAAATCATTAGGTTCATTGTCATGGCTATTATTATCATCATCTGATGGAATATCATTGAATCCACCATGATTGTTTCCAAAGTCAGGACCAACATCCCCAATAGAATCAATACGATCACATCCTTGGAGCTGCACATCTCCTACCTGTACACCTGGAGATCTCACTGAATGATGGACAACATGCGTAGTTATTGGAGACTGGACAATAGGTGGTAACTATATGCTGAATAACTGGAATGCTCATTGAAGCATGGAGGACTAAAGTCGGCACTACAGCTTAAACAACTGGAGCAGGCACTGTAGCCTAGTCAACTAGGTTGAATAGTTGGAGTACTTACTGGAGGTTGGGCAATTGGAGTACTCATTCAAGGGATACATCATACTTCATGGATTTTAATACAAAGTTCTAGGAAATACTCCATCCCCATGGTGTTCACGGTCTCAGAAACAGAACCAAGATCATTGTCATTTGTAATTCGTGATGGAATATAAGTAGTTCGTATGTTTCTTCACTTCTAATAATCATTGGAAATCTATATATTATCTCAATGTCATGTGTAAGAGGATCATTCTGTAACATCTTTATTATCTTCTTAAACTTTTTGAAGTTTCTCTCATCTTTGAATACCCTCATATTCTTGCAAAAGGACCTATCATATCTGACTTCATATTCCCTATCAATGATATTCTATGTGCATACAACAAGCATAAAATACTTGGTGCCATTTTAACTAACTTGAAACATTATTATTAAAACTAATTATATTAACTATTCTCAAATCAAGTCAGCAAATAAAATCTTCAAAATAAATAAAGCATTATCTTCGAATCTACTTTAATCAATTACAACTTTAAGAATAAATTCACATTCACTTTCTTCATGCGCAACTCAAAACATTGAAAAAATTTAATCTACAAGATGTAATTACTGGAAATTTAACAAATTAAATTTCTTTTAAGCTATTCACTTCTTACGTGAATTAATCTTTAGAAACTCAATTCATTGGAAAACTTAATCTATGACCATAACCTAATTGCAACTTAAATTCAATAGAATATCAACTTCATTAATGTAGATATTTAGATTTTATGATAAATTACTCTTAGGTTCTTATCTAAATATTGCTACAATATTAATGCACATAAAAAAACCTATCTAAAGATGATTGAGGGGAAATGATTTTCAAATGCTACTAATGATTGTAAGGATGGATGCAAAGCAATAATGGGCAGGAGGGAGGGCAAAAAAAATGGGCTAAGAGGGCAGAAGCACTCTAGCAAGGGGCGACTAGTGATGGGCAATCGACGATGATAGACGAGAGGAGTGCGAGAGTGACGACGGAGGAGAGGAGGTCGCGGCTAAGCAACAATAACAGTCTGAGGAGACAAATGAAGTTAGAGAAAAAAAGAGAGATATATGAGCTTAAAACCTCCCCTACCACAATTATATTTCAAACGCTAAATTTTACTATAAAAGCAATGCTACTACGTTAAGTAAAGATATAACTTTGACTAATTTGAACAAATTATACGATTTTGCCCTAGATAACAAAATAAAATTTTTCCAAAAAAAAGTTACTCGCTCATTAAATTTTCGAGCTTATCTTTCGTTAAAAAAAAAGAAAGGGAAACTGCAGCAAGCAGTAGGCGAATCCTTCTCGAATGCGATAGTGACCGAACTCCCCTTCCCCCCACCTTCCTCCCTCTCCTCCGTCCCGCTCCACGCTGTCTCTCCTCTCTCTTTCCCAAACCACCCTTCTCCCTACGACCGATCCCCCCTTCCTCCTCCTGCATCCAGTTACCCCCTCCGAATCTCACCGCCGTTTTATTCTCCTCGGCGTCACCGTCCCCCTTTCCATTCGGATCGCCCTACGGTCAACGGTAAGCCCACCTCCCACTCCTCACCGCCAACTGCGCTCCTCCCTTCCTCTTCCTCCCCATTAGGGTTTGCTCAGAACCACCGTCTGACGTGGCAGCGAGATGGAAATCCATCCATTCGATATCGTGATTTCCGCGAGAACAGTCGTTTGGTTGGTGGTCGCATCAGAGTGATGTAACGGTGATCTTCTCATGCTTATCTTCAAAGATGATTGGGGAGTACGAGAACGTATGTACCGATGTTACTGGTTGCGTGGAATGGGGCGTGCGATTGGAGTTGTTAGTTTAGGGTTTTCGGTTCGAGGTGGCACGGATATGAGAAGTTTGATTGGTCTTGGAATTGAGTTGATGGACTTGAGCATTTGAGCGAAGGATTTGGGCGCACTTTTACGTCGGAAGGATAGCTGGTGCTCGCATCACATTGCCAGTGAGAAAATTGCGAGCGAATTGCTCACGAGGACACGTCAGTTTACTGTAGTTTGTTGTTACTGCGAACGCGAGTTTGCGAACGGTGGATTTGCTCGTGATGATGTGGGTTGGCTTGTGTGACTCGTGAACCTGTGATTGCCGGGCATGTCAATCGGAGTGCTGGATTAGGACTAAATGTTAATGTTGCATTCTTGCCATAGAGACAGTGGAATTGGAGGCGACGGATTAGATACAGCTTGTATGGACGTGCCGGTTTCAGGATTGGGGTTTGCTTGGGGAAGCAAAGTGGTGTATCAGTGCACTAGTTAGCACTTGTAATGATTCCCGAAGGAAAATCGCGAGTAGGTTGCTTTAAAAGGTGTGTTGACATTTCATCTAGTCTATGGTTGGTTAGGGATGTTGATTTAGGATGTTATCTGAGCTATACGTGACAGAAGTTAGATTCTTGGAAGTATCCATGATCCACTTGTGGGGGCTTTCCCTCTTGAGATCTGGGTTTAGCAGTGACAATGCTTTTGAGTTCGAGGGGACAACTATATTGGCTCACCCGAGCCACCCTGCATTGTTACATGTGAGATTATAATTGCTAGGACGGTGTGCATGTCATGTTCATGCGTAAGATCTAGTTGTTATTGATGTATTGGTATTATTTTTTCTTGTTTCAGTGGTAAGAGTAGCTATATTCAATTTTCTAAGCTGAGGCTTTTGGTTCAGATAGTTGAGATAAAGGATCCTCACTGTTATCTTGGTGGACCTGTTGTTTTCTCAGTTGGGTAAAAGGGTCATTTCAAGTTCCACTGTACTCGCTAGTGCTTGTCTCCCTTTCTTAAAGGGAAACGATGTTGAGGAGATCAATATGAATTTTCACATGCCTGTGATTGCTATAAGTGCACACGTTAGAAATTTACAAACGTGCTGTTTCAGCACTTTGTTGAGGTAGCAGATAAGAGAGATTATTTCAATGAGCTTATGCTTTTAGGTGTATGAAGTTCAGATAGAAGAATCTGGCTTTTGCTTCTGGTGTAGAATTTCCTATATTAAGTTTATAGCTTACTTAGGGGAAACTTACAACCTGAAGTTCCTGGAAACTCTCTGGCTAGACTGTTGTTTTTTAAGAGGTGGTGTTGTGAGCTGTTAGTCTGAGAAGATCCACATCAATCTATTTGAGTTCACACCTTGCCAAAAAAAATTTGAGTTCATGATATCGGTAAATGTCCACGTTGACAATTGGTCTCATCAGAAGTAAGTTGATGTAGATCTTATCTTGGCTCTGATTAAAGAAATTGGGTTTCATTTTGTAAGCAGATGCTCTCAGGTTCAGTAGTGTAGATAGATAATTGTTCATTACTTCTCGTTTGGATATGTTTCTTGCCCTCTCGGCTAAGATCAAGTGTCGTATCTGTTATTATCAGTTTAATATTACTTCTTGTCTGGAGATTTCTCTGACCTCTGTGTATAGGTTTACTTAAAAGATAATTTGAAGTTTCAGTAGGCTAATTGTTGTGGTTGTTTTTTACTGGAGGAATTACTTACAGTGCATCTATTGTCAACTGTATGATGTGATACGCAATGGACCCTAGAGTCTCTATTGAACTCCATACACAATATGGTTTTTCTCATTGAGCTAACATGCTCCTGTAAAATTGTTCAAATATCAGGGTCTATGCCTATTTCATATGTGTCTAATTAGGAGGCCCCTTTAGATAGCTCTAGCCTATTTTATATGCTTTATTTGATAGATGAAATTGTTATCCAGTTACTTCAAGTGGAACCCACATCTAAGGCACAGATATATATTTTTGGTTCTTTTTTGTATCCCTTGTTTGGATAATTCCATATTTGCAATGTATATTTTTGTTAGTATTTGTTGCTGTGAAATATTCAGCTTTTGCAGTTTGTTGAATGGAAATTGAATGCTGACCAAGCATGGATCTGTTGATCCTGTGTTGAATTGGATAATGACTTGTTATCTACAATTTACTATTTTTTGATGAAGTTCCTAACACGTTCTCTGGTCAATTTATCTAGCTAGTTTGCAATGCATCGAGTGGCAAGCTCCGGTAACACATGTGGTTCATCCCGTCCTCGAAAAGAAAAACGATTAACTTATCTGCTAAATGATACAGATGACACAAAGGTAGTACTTTTTTTAATCCCTTTTTCATTTTCATATATAAAAAATGCTCTAATGTGGTGGTCATGAGCTTAAATCACATAGTTATGTTAGTCTTAAAGTTGTTTCTATGTGCAGCATTGTGCAGGAATCAATGGTCTAGCTGTTATGAAGTCATTACATTCCCCAGAGTGCCATTATTTGTTTACTGGAAGTCGAGATGGAACTATAAAAAGGTGGGCATTGGATGAAAATGAGGCTACATGCTCTGCAACATTTGAATCACACGTAGATTGGGTATTTTCTCTTTCTTGATATGCCATTTTCCCTCATGACTTGGATCATTACCTGTCATGGGTTTTCTAGTTTCCAATCTTGATCGACATTTGAATGGTGGACAATTGCATCAGCAATCTCCTCATTGGAGCAAGTTTATCACATGCCTAATGCCTGGAATCTGGAAATAATAAATGGGGAAAACACTTTAGCCCAGACCTATGACATTATAACAAATTGACCAAGAATTTAATCAAACCTATTGCATAAGGGATAGATATAGGTGGAGGAGTCGTCATTTCTTGAAATGCTTTTCTTATTGCAACTTTATGATTGAATCGAAAACTTTCATTGCATCAGCATCTGTTCTTAAAATTAAAAACCCGTGGATTGACCTTATTTTTTTGATGTTCATTACTTATAAAATAACTGTGATTGGACAATTTAGAAGTTTTGGTTTAGTCCATTCACATTTACCACATGACAGCATTGTCTTTTGTTTTCATCTTGAGCATTAGATTGGTTGAGTAGGTGTGGCCTCTATTTTTTTCTTTTTTTTTGGGCGGGGGGGTGTGGGGGGGGGGGGCATAATTTTTCTCAAAGTTTGGTTCTTATGGGATTTGAATGGGGCAAAGTTATAATAGAAGGCTTATTTCTACATCTGTTAGTCGTAACCAGGTGTTAGCCATGTAAATGGCATGAACTGCAACTGCTAACCTATATGTAAAGCATTTAGGTTGAATGATTCATGTCCTTTTGGAAACTAACCTCCTTCTTGAGCTTTTCATTTAGATCTAGAGCTCAGAACTTTAGATCTGTTTGAACTTGTTTTTACCTTTAATTCTATTTAGATAGAAGTATTCGTACTTGTTTCAATAATAAACAGTTAAGATGCTTTCCTTTTTATTACGAACTTGGTTTAGTATGTAATCCAATTCGTATATTTATATTTTTTGAGAAATGGTTGCTTTTCAGGTCAACTAGATTGATTGAGCTTCAAGCCAAGATGTTAAACCCACCCTTGGATCAATATATGCACTCCAGTTCTAATTGGTTATTTGTCTCCCATCTTTAAATGGTGATTTGCACAAATAATCTGTCTTCTTGGCCTATCCAATTTTTCTGCCTGGATGCATGCTTTCTCTTTCGGTGAAAAACCACTACTTTTGAGGAAGTATTTACCCAATTAAGTATGCAACTCTATGTTGAAAAATGGAGGGAAAGCTTATGTGAAAGGCTATCGTATAATTTCGAAAGCTTAAGTTATTTGACATAGTTTTGATTGCATTCTTTGAGACAACATGGGAAGGAATGTGCTCGTTGTAGCTTTTTAGGTAAGTTTCTTGGAGGCATTGCAAGCCTGGCTATTTTTCTGCTTTTCATATTTGAATTAAAATGTATAGAAGGGTCTAGCATCTGTAAGATTGATCTGGTGTCTCCGCTGGAGGCTGTACTATAAATTTTTTTGGCATTATTCTTGTGCTCTTCCTTTTTTTTAAAAAAAAAGTTCTTGTACTCTTCGATAGAGTGCTTGTTTTTTTCTCTTGAGGAAATCTGATCTTTGTTCAAACTTGATGTCTAAGGGTGTGAAATGATGGTTCTCTTACATTCTTTTATTTAAAATTGCAGGTGAATGATGTAGTGCTTGCTGGGAATACCCTTGTCTCATGTTCATCTGATACCACTGTTAAGGTTATTAGAATTCATTAATTAATATTTCTTTCCTAGTTTTGGTTTCTGTTGTTTGATGTTAGCCGTGTAATTTGTGCCATCGCAGACATGGAATTGCTTGTCTAACGGAGGTTGCACGCGAACTCTGCGCCAGCACTCTGATTATGTCACTTGTCTCTCTTCCGCAGAAAAAAATGTCAGTTTGTTTTTAATGCTTTATTTTTTTTCTTCTTGAGTGCCTTAGAAAATGAAGGATTTTCTGTTGTGATGAAAAGTTCTTATACTTGGAAAATGATTATTTTGTTCTTGGGTTCGTGCTTGCAAATTGCTGATATGTATGTAGTGCATGAATTTTAGAGCAATATTATTGCCTCTGGTGGTCTTGGAGGGGAGGTTTTCATATGGGATTTGGAGGCTGCTCTCCGTCCAATCAGCAAATCTGATGCAGCGGAGGATGAAAGTTCTAATGGCATAGTTGGCTCAGTTAATGCTGGGGTGCCCATGTCAAGTCTACGACCAATTAACTCAAGCAATAACATATCTGTGCAAACAACTCAGTCACATGGGTATAGTCCAGTCTCAGCTAAAGGCCACAAACAATCAGTATATGCTCTCGCTATGAATGAAACTGGGAGCCTGCTTGTATCTGGTGGAACTGAAAAGGTACACTTGGCTTGATATTCAATGAAGTTGCTGGAATATATGTGAACTGAATTTAAGTAAATTTGTTATAGAGTTGAATAAATACTACCTTTATTATAAAATTCAGTTATTGATCCATGTGAAGTTACCTTGGAAGTTATGATGCCATTACTAACTTTTCCTTGGATATTCCTAAATAGGTTATCCGGGTATGGGATCCTAGAACTGGTTCAAAGAACATGAAACTGAGAGGGCATACTGATAATATCAGAGCATTGCTTCTGGATTCCACTGGCAGGTAAGAAGCAAGATTGTTTGGAAGAAATACATCTCCAAGCTTCTCCATGTGGTTTTTCTTTTATCATCATCGATAAACTGTAGGTTACCGCTATGAAAATAATGACTGATTATCAAAAGATGCATTGCCTGGCAATATTCCAATTATGAAAAAGAAATGCTCAAAGAAGTATTGTGGAAATAGCAACATTTTTGGTAGACCAACTCCACGGAGAATCATCCACAACAAGCACTTCTCCCCTTCTTACTTGATGTCCCTTGGCTTTGGATTCTCAACTCAGCAGCAATATATGACTTTTAGACAGGAAGAAGCCATGCTGATAGCAATTGACTTTCTGTTTGTGTACCAATACCTATTCTTATACTGAGGCAGGATATAATCAGCTATCATTTGAGGGATCAGGTTGTTTGTTCCCAGTTTGAGTCTGGTACCGTTATGAAGATTGCTTGAACCTGCAGCTATATTGGTTCCTTTATTAATATGATTTTTGAAGCATGGTAGACTCTCATCCAGTATGGCTAACTTTGAGTTCTTTTTTATCTATGTATCTGTGCATCTTATACATGTTATGGATGGATGAAAATCCAATTTGGAGCTAGTATGTTGTACTTTTTTTTTCAGTGCTATAATTTATTATTTGAAGGGCTTGTAAGCACCATGCTACACTGCTTTTTATATTCTGGTACTCAATTGCATTTGAATACACTCATTTTATTAGATACTGCAAGTAAACCTGAAACTACGCAATCAAGGTTTGACATTTTTGCTTCTATCAATAACTTTGGTTGGTCATGCAACTGCAATTTTATGTCCTGATCAAAGTTTGTATGGAAATTGATTTAGCTAATGGTCAAATGTCCATGGATTTTGGCAAATTTGGGAAGCTTTGTAATGAGCTCTATGCACTGTTTGTCAATTTCACTCAACAGGAACATTTTGGGGAATTTGGTCTTTCTACTTCGTTTACAGGAAATGGGAAAACTTCCTGTGCTGTTGACATGTAGGAAAATGCTTTGATTGTCATTTCAGCTTTAGTTTCAGGATACAACCTTCTGCAGCCAGACCGATGCTACATCTTATAATATTATAAATTGGTGAAGTGAGACTTGTATTTTCATTCGAGGGAGAAAGATAGGATGCATTTCTGCATGTACACATCTTTATTTATTAGTTTCTTTAAAAGGATGGCTGCATTACGTTCTTTATTTACATGCATACATGCACGTGACGATTCCTTTCCATAATATATCACTTCTTTGTGCATTTTGCAGGTTTTGCCTGTCTGGATCATCCGATTCAATGATTCGGTAATAATTTTGCTTCCCTCATTAAATACTTCAACTAAGTTATGTAGTATGTTTCTAATAGTATTGTGGAGAGATTTGTAATTGGAAATGATAGACCTTATTTCAATCAAATAGAGTCCATCCCTCTTTACATAGAGAGATGGATCGATCCTAATCCTAAAACAAATCAAATCTTAAATAAATTAAAACAAATCTCCTACAATGTGGAAAGAGATAAAATATGGAAAGAAATAAATTCTAATTTCCTAATTTTATTTCTAAAATAATCTCTAACACTCCCCTCAAGTTGGAGCGTACAAAGCCTAACTTATGAGAGTAGTGTAGCAGTAGAACTCGCACCATTAGATGTAATTTGGGGTCGGAGCAAGCAAGTGGTTAGGTAGGCGTGCAATCTGACATGCACGTAGGTAGTGAGGCTTGTAGGCAGGCATGCGACTAGTGGTCGTGGTCTCTTCATTAGTGGAAACCTAACTTGTTTGGAGTTAAAACAAAAAACTAATGTAGAGACCTTTTGGCAGTGGGCAAAGCGATCTAAGTAGGTTGCGGAGTAAGGGAGACGATCCTAAGCAGTTGTGGAGTAGGGGTGGTGATCCCAAGCAGGCAACAAAGTAGGGGAGACAATCCCAAGTAGGCAACAAAGTAGTGGAGAAGATCTCAAGTAGCCATTAGAGTAGGGTAGCTGATCTTAAGTAGGTTGCAAAGTACGGGAGATGATCCCAAGCATTAGAGTAGTCCTCGCCTTACAACAACAACAACAACCAAGTCTTTTCCCACGCTAAGTGGAGTCGGCTATATGGATTCTTTACCTCCACACAGATCGATTTTCAGCCATTTTAGGACTTAAATTAAAGTAATTGAGGTCATACTTAATAGTTTCCTTCCAACACTTGTTTGGTCTTCCTCGCCCCCTCTTAGCGAGTACAGCCTCCAACTTCTCGCATCTCTTAACTGGAGCATCTAGTGGCTTTCTTTGTAAATGTCCAAACCATCTTAGACGGGCCTCTCTCATTTTATCCTCTATCGGTGCCACCCTAACCCTATTTCTAATAAATTCATTTGAAATACGGTCATTTTTTGTATGACCACACATCTATCTTAACATCTTCATTTCTGCCACAGACATCTTCTGTACATGCCTATAGTTTATAGCCCAGCATTTAGAACCGTACAACATGGCTGGTTTTACCACAGCTCGATAGCCTTTGACTTTTAAAGGAACCCTCTTATCACAGAGAACATCAGAAGCACCCCTCCATTTCAACCACCCTGCATTAATTCTATGTGTAACATCTCCATCAATTCCACCATCATGTTGGAAAATGGATCCCAAATACTTAAAAATATCTTTCATTGGAATGCACTCTTCTCCAATTTTTACATCAATCCCTTCGTTGTTCCCTCTACTACTAAACTTACATTCCATATACCCAGTCTTCGTCTTATGCGTAATCCTTTATCTTCCAGGGCTTCTCTTCAAAGTTCAAGTTTTTTGTTCACTCCATCTCTTGTCTCATCAACCAACACAATGTCAACAGTAAAAAGCATACACCAAGGTACCTTAACTTGGATATACTTCGTCAACTCGTCCAAAACTAAGGAAAAAAGATAAGGGCTTAAAGTCGAACCTTGATGTAGACCAATGGTGATATCAAAGTAATCTATCAAATCATTCTTAGTCTTTACACAAGCTGCAACTCCATAGTACATATCTTTTATGAGGTTGATATATATAATTGGCACTTGTCTTTTCTCCAAAATTCTCCACAAGATATCTCTCGGGACAGAGTCATAGGCCTTCTCTAAATCAATAAAAATCATATGTAAATCCTTTTTCTTCACTTTGTATGTCTCCATCATACGTCTCAAGAGATGTATTGTCTCAATAGTAGACCTGCCTGGCATAAAGCTAAATTGATTTTCAGTTACTATAGAGACTTGCCTCACCCTTCTTTCAATTATTCTTTCCCAAAGTTTCATCGTATGACTCATCAACTTAATACCTTTATAATTGGAACAATCTTGTATATCACCCTTGTTCTTGTATAATGGTACCACAAAACTTTTCCTCCATTTCTCTGGCATCTTCTTGCCTCTCCACACAGTATTAAATAAATTTGTGAGCCAAGTTATACCTCGTTCTCCCGTCATTCTCCAGACGCCTATAGGAATATCATCAGGTCCAACAACCCTCCCACTTTTTATCATCTTCAGAGCCTCCTCTACTTTCTTTTGTATTCTTCGATAACATGATCGATTCACATACTCTTCTGAGTTAACTAACTCCCCTAAGATGATATCATTCTTTTATTTTTCATTAAATAGCTTATGAAAATATCTTTTTCATCTTGTCTTTATATCCTCACTAGCTATAAGCATCATTCCTTCATCCTTGATGTACCTTACATGTGTAAGGTCCTTTGCTTTCCGCTCTCTTGCTTTAGCTAACTTGAAAATATCTTTTTCACCTTCTTTAGAATCAAGTTTCTTATAAAAATGTTTCCAAGCTTTTGCTTTTGCTTCACTAACTATTTTCTTTGCTTCTTTCTTTGTTCTTTTGTAGTTTTCCATATTTTCATCGGTCTTATCTTGATATAAGGCTTTAAAACAGACTCTTTTAATTTTAAACTTCTCCTGCACTTTCTCACTCCACCACCAAGCCTCCTTTTGTCTTGGAACACCTCCTTTAGACACGCCTAGCACCTCCTTTGCCACCTTCCTAATACAGTTTGCCATATTTACCCACATTTCATCAGCACTGCCATTAAGATCCCAAGCTTTTTGTTGCATCATCTTTTCTTTAAATCTCACTTGCTCTTTCTTAAGATTCCACAATTTAATTCTCAAATTTTTAGACACTAATTTTCTCTTCTTTGCCTTCTTCAAATGAACATCCAACACCAAAAGACGATGTTGAGCAGTTAAACTCTCCCCTGGAATAATTTTGCAATCTTTACAAGATAAACGATCCCTTCTTTTCAAAGCAAAGTAATCGATCTGCGTTCTTGTTAAGCCACTTTTATAGGTAATTAAATGCTCTTCCCATTTTTTGAAGAAAGTATTTGCTATGAAAAGATCATAAGCCATAGCAAAATCAAGGAACATCTTTCCTTCTTCATTCCTAACACCAAAATCATGATTTCCATGCACTCCTGCATACTCTAAAGCATCTTTTCCCACATGCTCATTTAAATCTCCACCCAAGCAAATCATTTTTGTCTGTGGGATTCCTTGAATTATCATATCAAGCTCTCCCCAAAATTTGTTCTTTATTCTTTCCTCTAGACCAACTTGAGGTGCATAAACTGAAATGACATTCAAGATCTCTTCTTCTAAGATTAATTTTATCAAAATAATTCGATCACCCAATCTCTTAACCTCAACCACGCTCTCCTTCAAATCCTTATGAATTATAATACCCACGCCGTTTCTACCTTTGTCACTTCCTGAATACCAAAGTTTGAAACCTGTTCTCTCGATTTCCTTTACTTTTTCACCAACCCACTTAGTCTCTTGAAGGTAAAGAATTTGAATCCTTCTCCTTACCATTGTATCCACAATCTCCATGAGCTTGCTGGTCAAGGTACCAATATTCCAACTACCGAATCTCAGCATTCTTTTGACACACTTCGATGACGAAGTGGTGGAACTAACTTCTTTACTCGCATGCGTTCCTCATGCAAGAACCCTTGCTCATTTTGGACTACATCCGGGCGGCGATGTAGTGGAACTAACTTCTTTACTCGCATGCGTTCCTCATGCAAGAACCCTTGCTTATTTTGGACTACATCCGGGCGGCGATGTAGCAGAACTAACTTCTTTACTCGCATGCGTTCCTCATGCAAGAACCCTTGCTTATTTTGGACTACATCCGGGCGGCGATGTAGCGGAATTAACTTCTTTACTCACATGCGTTCCTCATGCGAGAACCCTTGCTCATTTATTACTATACTCGGGCATCGATGCAGCGCGTCGCAAGTAGGGAATGCCCCAACGAAATCAGAGTGTTTGCTAGAATCCATGTTTAAAGATCCGACAAATTTTACGCTGGCTGTCGGCTACTTAACGCAACCCTCCTTTACCCGGGCTTGGGACCGGCAATGAAAAGGAACACGGACCTCAACATAGGTGGAGTTAGTCCTCGCCTTACATCGATGAAAAATCCTTCTTGTGAGGAGGTGAAACTGGAGTAGGGCATTTAGGGATGTGGTTGAGCACGTGGTTCAGTTACCCTATCAGTCATCGACGTCTTCAGTATTGATCAAGATATGGTTTGAGGCATCAATAGTGTCCTTCGAGTCAGTTGCAGGTTGGGCTAAGAGTCCTGTTGTAACATTAGTAGTGATCGCAACTGTAGCAGTCGTAGTAGATGGTTCTTCACCCTTCATAAGGTTTCTAAGGCAATCCATTTGAGTAGGCGTGAAGGGCTGAGTGGTAGTTGACTCGAGCATTGACTTGGCCTAAGTGGGTCTCCCAAACCTGTCCCGACATTTATTGGATGTGTGATTTGTTCGCTTGTAGTAGTTACAGGGGGTAAAAGATTGGTCATGTCCTTATCCACGTCCGTGTCCATGTCTTGTAGAGAAAGGTGGGTTGTCTCTTTCTTCAGAGGTTGCCAGCGCAAAAGAGTCTAGAGATGTGGTTGTCACACGAGAGGGAGGCTCTTCAATTTTGATCTTCTGAAGAGGACTATAGATTGTCTCCAGATTTGGTACCACATTAGAGGAGAGAATTCGATCACGTGCTGAGTGGTATCGGGTGCTAAGTCGTAGAAATTTGTATGCCTACCATTGAGAACGCTTGATGTTGTGCTTGTCATAGTAGGTAGGTTGGTAGACGGCTAACTCCTTGAACAAGCCTTCGAGGGTCATGAAATACCTAATCAGGGTCATGTCACCCCGGTTGGTATTCCAGATTATCTAATAGATGTCTGTCAGGCATGAATTATTGGTTTTTTGGGAATACCTCTTTTTAAGGGTATTCCAAATCTCCATCAATTCTTTATGGAGCATGTCGATGCTATTCATCAACCGGTTCATGATAAGGAAGTTATTTTTCCCCACTTCTTATACTTGGGTCAATCACAGGAGTTTGGAACTTTTTCTGCTAGGATATGCAGTTTGTCCTGCCCTCCCACGAAGATACGGAGGGCGTAGGACCACAGAATGTAGTTCAAGGAACCTGATAGTTTAATTGTGGTTCCTTGAGCAAGTACGGAGGCCGTGATTTTGGTCTCCAATGTTGCCGCCGAAGTCTTTCCGTCCACCATCACAGTAATTAGGTCAGCCAAGAAGGAGGCTAGAAGCTAATCGAAGGGGCTGGCTGAACAGCTAAACTGGATCAAAACCGGTTCGGTGGTCCATTTGATTCTCACATGTGGCTTTGGCTAATTATGTTGCAGCCTTTGCTACGTGTTAAGGGCCCACACACTGACGTAAGGGCTGGATTGGGTCCTTCTGATTGGTGCAACACTAGTGCTTAGGGTGCTTCAAGTGAGAAGAGGATTGACGTGGAGAGGAGAATTGAGATGATATTCTCGGTAGTAAAGCGGCACTTGGTGCTGTAGATAGAAGCCAAGGGGGTGGTGCATGCACCCCAAGGCAAAGAGGTGCCAGTGGCACCCCTAGGACGAGTAAGGGTTCATTTGGGTCTTAGGATGGACTTGTCTTGATACCATGTGGAGAGATTTGCAATTGGAAATCATAGACCACATTTCAAACAAATAGAGTTCATCCCTCTTTATATAGAGAGGGATCAATTCTAATCCTAAACAAGGAAACAAATCAAATCTTAAACAAACCAAAATATATCTCCTACAATTTGGAGAGATATAAAACATGGAAAGAGATAAATCCTAATTTCCTAGTTCTATTTCTAAAATAATCTCTAACAAGTATGAATTGGTGTCTTTAATCTTGGTGGAGCAAAAATACTAGAAGATGCTCAATGTGTGGATGATTGTGCCTAACCACACTTGGAAAAAAATGATGTGTAACCTTAAAAAATGCGTAGTTTATTATCCAAGATTTGGTTAGTACAATACTTTTACATCACTTTCCACCTCATGCGACTATCTCTTATGTTTTCAAAAAAAAAAGAAATCAACTAGTTCTGTTGGCCAAAAAAAAGAAACCAAGCACCACATCGTTACAGAAATACTAATGCATTAGATTTAAGGCCTGAAACATCTGTATAATTCCTTCATTCCCGGAAAAAATAGCTTCTATTTGATGCAAAGTTTCTCCCTATATCTTATATGGTGGGTATGGGGGGAGTGCTGAAAATGGTTATGGTTCTCTATCACACTTTTTGAGAATAAAACGAAGTACATTTACCAGCATTGACTAACTATCCACTTCTTCCTTGGGAAAGAAGTATCTTTTTGTGATTAAGAAGTGTCTTTTTCTGCATAGAATCCTTCTGGAGACAACTCGATACTGGTATTTGCTTGCACCTAGAATGAGCTTTGAGCCCACATTTATTGATATCTACCTGGTTATGTTTGATGATGGAGTTCCATTCAAGTGAGATGAGGCAGAGAACAATCACGAAAGTGAACTTTGGAAAAAGGCCCTTGGTCTGAAGTGGTTTTGACTCAGCTTAACTAAGACAGTAACACATTCCATAGATAAGAGAGAGGTTTTTTAGTTGGTGTTATTTTTTAAACAATTTAGGAAAATGATAAGAGATTATGCTCATAAAATCAATTTAAGATGACCAAAATGCAGATGTGCGTGTGTTTTTTTTTAAAGGTGCTGATGTGCTTTTATGCATTTGTGTGATAAAAAGACGCCACTTAGAAGAATAAATTTTACAAAACAGGAAGCAGATCAATACGTTCTGTGGAATTAAATGGGGACTATTAGTCATTGCCTTTTGTAGAGGGTGGCTGTGGACAAAATGAAGATGTTCAGATCCAAAGTGTAGCCAAACAACTATCACCACCACCACCAAGCTTTTTCCCACAATGAACAACTTGGTTTTATGGATCTTTTTGCCTCCATTCATATCTATCCTAAGCCACTCCAAGGCTTAATTCCAGAATTTAAGGTCATGGCTAATAGTTTCCTCCTAATACTTCTTTGGTCATTTGAATCTCCTTTTTAGGTTCATCGTCAAACTTCATCAACAAGCTTTCTCTTGAAATTTCCAGACCACCTCAAAAGAGTCTCTTTTTATCTTATATTGTTGGTACACCAACCTTTTTCTCTACTCTAATGACCTCATTTTGGATCCGACATTTTCTTTTATAACTATCCATCTACTTTGGAATCTCTCTCTCTCTTTCTCTCTCTCACATACACGCACACGCACATGCACACATCATGTTCTCACACATGCTCGTAATGGACATCTCAACATTTAGATCCATATAGCATGTAGGTCTTATTTTTGCTTTCTAATACTTGTTCTTAACTTTCAAGGGAATTTTCTTGTTGAAAAAGCACCTGAAGTTTCTCCCAAGTTCAATTAACTTGCATTGGTTCTAGCATTCAAAAAACTTGCTTTGATTCTTCGTTTGGCATCTCCAATTCCTCCGTCTTGTTGAAAAATTGACTCCAAGTAGTTGAAAATCTTTTCCTATGGAATGGAGTATATCTCAAGTTTCACCTCTGATTCATGTATGTGTCTACTGGTGGAACTTGCATCCATGAATATAGTTTTTTGACTTACTTAACCAGAAGCTTTTAGATTCAATGGTTTCTTTCTAATTCTCGAGTTTGCTATTATTCTATTCCTCATCTCATTCATGAGCACAATTTGATTTGCAAAAAATATGCTCTATGATAACTCAACTTGGAAAGACCTAATACAACATAACAAGAATATCAAAGAATTGGTTAGTCTAGCACCAATAAGTGAGCAAATTACAGAGGCACTCCATCTGTTGAAACAGTTGGTAAGAGGGCAGATGGAGTGCCAACAAAAAGGCACGAGAAGTTGAATAGTCGCCTGATATAATGAGGACAGCTTAAAGGTTGGCAAGAAACCATTGATCATCTTCTTATTTATTTGGAGTTGAGTGCAGAAGAGGGTGATGCAATCAGAATGCTAGCAAAGAATCCATGTAGTCTTTCTTAGTGATAGAGAAGGCTTGATTTGGTTATCATGTCTTCAAACTTCAACTTCTATGAGAGGGAAGAAATGAAAAAAAAAAGTGATCTTGCTTAAGGTGGTTGCTTGTTGTATTGAATGTTTTAGGTTAAATGCTCTATCTGAAACTCACTTTCCTTTTTCTGGAGCGTAAGACCATTGAGCTTTATGTATGCAACCTGTTTGTGACAATTTTGTGGAAAAAAATGGTTGAATTTTATAATCTTCTTTTCCTTTTGAAAAATTAAAGAGGTTGTATTTGAGCTCCCTAACCCCCTGCCTACTCAGTTAGAAATAAAACAGTAAGGTTACATGTCTGCTACAAAAAAAAAAAAAAGAAAAGATGAGGCCAAATAAATACCACAGTGCGCAAAGTTATTAAGGTCTAATTCACCCATAGGAACCGCTCAGAATGTGCATTTATTAAAGTTTTTGACAAATTACCCACATGGGAATTTTTTGTAAATTGATTTTTCCCCCATTTGGAAGAATGATGGCCAGCAACTTGGAAAATTTTATTGTGAAGGGGAAATCACACCAATTTCTACGGGAGTAAATACAGAGTTCTTGACCCAATCCAGGCAAGAAACAAAGCCCCATTGTGACCCCCCTAAACTGCATGCCCCCACCATCATGAAAAAAGTAAACGGAAAATGATGACCATCATCACCTTTTCTTCTCCAGCAGTATTGCACATCTGAAAAAGAGAGCTGCATTTGCTACCCTTGTCAATACCTCCTCGTATTATGTATCAGAAAAAATCCTCCACCCAAGGCAGAGAGCCATCATTGTACTAACTTTTCTGGTATGCATTAAGTTCCTTAGATCATGAGTACTGAAACTTTCTTGGATAGATGCATGCAATTGGACAACTTTCATCACTCAACATTCTGGAATTGAAGTTCTAGGCCTTCTTTCCACCATGGTTAGTTTTTGGATTGCCTGTTTCCAGTAATCGAGGAACTAAAATGCCCATGTGAAGCCTTTGAAGCACTCACCATTAAACTTGTGAATGAACTAGGAACAATAGACTTTTATTAGAACCTCTGCTAGATGCTTGTGTGGATCTCCTGATCTAGAACCAAATCCATGCACATGAGCACCATGGCCTCCAGTTAGGTAGGCACTCAACAAAATCCTGAAATCATTTTATATAGGTGACAATATGTTTATGTTCCCTGATCAGAATTGGAAGATGGGAAATCAGAGTTTCATGCCATTGTCAACTTGCAAAACGGAAATAACAATTTTCTGTCGAGTAAAGAAGCCATATAGGAATATCACAGTCTTCATTCTTCATGTTGTTGCTCCTATGGTGGCAACTTTCAAATTATTAATATGGGACATTCCCTAAATCATGGTCTGGTCTTGTCATTTTAGGATCCCAACTCTGCCATGGTATGATGCTGTTGAATCACAAACCCACCGGGGCAGCCTAGGAGAGGGGTTTGTTAGGGGTTTCCATTGGCCTCCTTGCTGTTTGCTATTGCTCTTGATGCCTTGACATCTGGTTTATATGTGGCATGCTTGGCTGGCTTGTTCTCGGGGTTCACTGCTGGTGCTAGTCAGAATATAATCCTGTGTATTTTACTACTACAGTATGCAGATGGCACCCTTATGCTTGAGGGCTTGCGCTTGAGGTAGAAGATGTGGCGACCTTGTTGAATGTGTTTGCGGAGGCTTCAGGCTCTGGATCAATTTCCAAAAGTCCACTCGCATTACTTTTGCATTGAGGAGGAGGCTGGCATGGTGGCCTCTTTGCTTTCTATTCCTAACTACTCTGTGGGCCTGCGACCCAGGGATTTGACAATGCTGTTGGAGAAGATGGAGAAGTTGGCAGGTTGGAAATCTGGGTTGCTGCCAAAGGGAGGGAGAATGGTGCCATTGAAGGATGTTCTTTCAATGATATTCATTTTCTAGCTGTCTGTTTTCTGGGCACCACAGGAGGTCATCTCCAGAATGGAAGCACTTTATTGGATGTTTCTTTGGAGGGGGGCTGGTGGGCAGGGTGAGGGGTTACCTAGTGGCCTGGAAATGTCTGCCATTCATGGAAGGAAGGGGAATTGGGCATTTGCAGGTTGAGAGATGTGAATGAAGATCTTTTTGCCAAGTGGTCCCTGTGGATCATGATGTGGCAGTGATAAGCTCTCTGTTTGGATTTTGTTGGAGCTGTAAGGTAGGGTTCTTTATTGGAGTATCCATGTGTGTAGTGGGTCATCAGTCTTTTGGAAGGGCCCAATCGGACTCTTCCCATAGTTGGAGATTTTTTCCCGAGGGTTGGTATAGCTATGGGATTCTGATTTTGGAGGATTCCTGGGGTTGTCATGGTCCCCTACAGAATAATTTACCTGTTTGTTTGCTTTGGCTCAAGATCAGGAAGTTAGTTTGCCACTGTTGGAGTGGGCCTCTGGGGTCAGAGAGGGGTGTTGGATGCCAAACTTTCTATCAGTTCTGTCTGATGTACGCTTGGATGACTTGTTGCAGCTTCATGATTGCGTTGGTGATGTTGTTCCGTGATCTGATGTGGAGGATTGTTAGAAGTCAGAGGATGGTGATTTTTCTGTCAAGGAGGCTTTTGATTCATTGAGGACTCTACTCTTGGACCAGGATGAAGGTTTGCTCAGAGATTGTATACTTCTTTGGCTGGCAAAGGCACTGTTGAAGATACACTTTTTTGCTTGGGAGTTTTAGAGATGGAGGGTTATCCATAAGATGAGGTGATCTAAGTGGAATCTATAGGTGGATACTACTTGTTCGATGCACGGGGATGGGATAGAAGACCTGAATCAGCTCTTCTTTAGCTCTTTGAGTTGCTAGCATGTTTTGAGTCTAGATGCAATTGATGTGGATTGATACTTCATCTTTTGTTGGGTTTTGGAGTTTCTTCAAAGCGGGCATGTGGCAAGTGATTTGACGCAATACAGGATGCTAAAAAGGGAGAGTGGCAGCTGCGTGGGCTATTTGGCTGGAGAGGTAATGGGTTGTCTTTGATTGTACTAGGGCTTATGCTGAGTATGTGCTTTTTCGGGCACAGAATGTTGTTGAGAAGTGGGGCTGTGTTTCGATGCAATACATTATGTAAACCTATTCAAGAATGAATAAAAATGGGTGGCAAAAAAAGTGTGGCGGGGGGGGGGGGGGGAGGGTGAGGGTGGAGGCTACTGTCTTTGTATAGCCTCTGTTTTACTTTCTCAAAAAAAAGAAAGAAAATAAAAAAAGGGAAAAAACAAACTATGCCCTGCCATCATCTTCCGATGGCATTTTCAGTGAACCTGCAGCATCTTTGATCCCAAACTAGCATCTCTTGACTGGAAAATTTTCCCAACTGTAACAGATGCACTGCTCTCTCTTAGATGATGCCTAATAATTCCTTTTGTCAGCTAACAATTTTTTTTGTTGGGGGGGGGTGGGGGGAAGGTAATGGAACTGCAATCTTTTTGGAATGCCATTGTTATTCCTGAAAAAGAAAGAAAAAAAGGTGAAATATCAACCTTCCATGAACTTAAGCTTTTAATGTATTCTGAGGTACTGATTATGTTGGCTTGTGCCACATTTTGTTAGTCCTTTATTGCTTATTTCTTGTCAAGAATTAATATGACTTATATCAATTTCCTTGGATGTTGTAACAATGAGTGTTTACAAGATTTGGGTTTGCATTCTCTCATTTCATATAGTAATGGAATGACAATAAATAATTGATGTCCCCAATGCTGCCCCTATGCTAGGAATACGGCCATGTTTCCCTTTTAGTGCTTTTATTGTTTCTGGTTGTTCATGAGTTTATTTATGAACAATTATATTTTGATGGATTGTTAAGAAGTACTAAATTCCTTTCTTTATTGTAGTCTTTGGGATCTTGGGCAACAACGCTGTGTGCATTCTTATGCAGTGCACACAGATTCTGTGTGGGCCCTTGCCAGCACGTCTTCATTTTCTCATGTTTACAGTGGTGGGAAGGACCTTTCTGTTGAGTATCAATTTCTCTTTGGTTTCTTCATAAAGCTAATCCATTATTATTCATTATGCATTCTACTTTAATAATTCTAAGTATTTGCTTGTATTCAGCTGTACTTGACTGATCTATCAACAAGAGAAACCCTTCTACTCTGCACCAAGGAGCATCCTATTCTGCAGTTAGTTCTGCATGATGACAGCATCTGGGCTGCAACTACCGATTCTTCTGTTCATAGATGGCCTGCAGATGGTTCTAATCCTCAGAAAGCCTTTCAAAAGGGTGGCTCATTTTTAGCAGGGAATCTGTCTTTCACAAGAGCAAGGAGTTGTGTAGAGGGATCCAGTCTTGTGAGTCGTGAACATCATTTTATGCTTGCCTTCTCCCTTTGTATCCCTTTTTATTACTAGTAATGTAAGTTTACTATGACAGACACAGTCATTTAATATGTTAAAAGAGGCAATCATTTAATAGAAATTTTCTAACCCTTATCATCTTGAATATGCTGTTTAATTGTCCTGTTTTTGTTGCTGTCTTTGTCTGCCCCCCCTTTTTTATAACTTGAGCTGGTTATTCTATGTTATTGGACTCTATTTTTCCCATTCAATCACAGTGCTATCAGTGAGAAATTGCTCTTTATGTTATATGATTAATCAAGGGCTTCTTCAAAAAAAACAACGATTAATCAAGGGTACAGAAATCAGTAGTCAATATTTACTGACTAAGAAGTATACAATATGTGGGTGATAATTGGTTGGTACTTTTTAATATTTAAAATTTTAAAAATAATTATTGATAGAGTATTATGCACACATATGTTGAAATTATGCACATATATAATATTACTACTACTACTACTACTACGACATGCACATTTTGTCAATAAGGATCTAGATTCCCTGAAGAAATTCTCTTGCATGTAAAATAAATTAACCCTCAATGGCCTCAACATATCATAATCCATATGTTGAAAGTTGAAAACAATGTGGCAACTGTCACCAAATTTTAATATTATCAAAAAATAAAGCACAGCCATCATAAAGAAATTCTAAAAGACAAATAACTATCAACAAGCACCATAGTCAATAAGGACAACCTAATCAACAAGAACAAAACCCTTTAAAAGAAAATCAACAAAAACAAAACGTATGATAAAAAATGGGAAGGTCTTTGAACAGGAACATCTATACGTTGATGTAGTTGTTTTTGATGTGTCTACTTTTGTGAAGTTATTGACTTTAGACACTTTAGCAGCTCCCTCAGTTCCCTTTGTGACAATCCTTTCTGCCTTTCCAGGAAAAAAAGTGTCAATCTTGTGTTGGCTAAAGTTCTTACTTGTTTCTCTTCTAAAAGTTTGATTTTACCAATCAGGTTCCTGTTTACAAAGAACCTTCCATGAGCATTCCTGGGAATCCAGCAATAGTGCAGCATGAAATTTTAAACAACCGAAGGCATGTCTTAACCAAGGTTGCGTATAGCATATTATAATGCTTTCCTTTTCCTTTATTTTGCAGAGAATTTTATCTCTAATGTTAAACTACTTGTGTTTGACTCAAGCCCTAAATATTCCTTCTTTCTACTTGATTGTCAGGATACTGCTGGTTGTGTCAAGCTCTGGGAGATCACAAAGGGAACCGTGATCAAGGATTTTGGCAAGGTTGCCGCAATAGATGTTATGCTGATTTTTCATTCTTTATCTCTTCGTTTGTTCTGAAATTTCTTAGGACACACAGATAACCTTTTGTTGTACATGTTGCAGGTTTCCTTTGAGGAAAAGAAGGAAGAACTTTTTGAGATGGTAGCCGACATCACTGCCTATCAAATTTGATTGTGGCTTGGTGACATTTTTGCATTTTGAAGCAACTTCTCCTTTACTTTTGTAGGTGAGCATTCCTGCATGGTTTACGGTGGATACCCGGCTAGGATGCTTGTCGATTCACCTGGAAACTCCACAGTGCTTTTCTGCTGAAATGTATGCAGTTGACTTGAGTATCTCAGGTGCATCTGAGGACTATAAGGTGTGTTTTCCCTGTCGCATGTTTTTTCTTGCTATTTCCTGCACCAAGTTTACTAGATTTTTGGGGGAGAGGATGGGGAGAGGAGGCCCTGGCTGGACGGTGGTGAGCAGGAGGTCGCGGAAGGGAGCGGAGCCGGTGAGGTGTTTCAAATGCCTCGGGAGGGGGCATGTGGTGGCGGAATGCAGGGACCTGGTGCGGTGCTTGCGCTGTGGCGATCTGGGGCATCGGAGGTCAAGTTGCAGGCGCCGGGGATCGGGTGGAATGGTCTCCTCGAGAAGGGAGGGGACACCTCCGCCCCCTCCGGAGGGGGCGCCCCTCGTGGAAGTAGAGGCGCCGTGGTCGGGGGAGTTTGGAGTGTTGGGAGGCTGGCGTCGGCGTTGGTAGCGGTGGTTTTGGAGGGGGAGGTGGAGGTGGGGGCTCTGAGAAGGGCGGTCACCGCCTTCATGGGGACTGGCGGGGGACGGTTTGGGGTGGCCTCCCTGGGAAGTGGGCGGTTGGTGCTGTTGGGGCTTGGCCGGGAGGAGTTGAGGCGGCTTGTCTTCAAGGTGCTGCAGTGTGGTAGAGGAGTGGTGCGGTGTCGATGGCTGGTGAGATCGGATGGCGCTCTGGCAGAGAGGCTGCCGACTGGCACAAGACGGAAGGTCCTGGTCGAGGGGGTTCCACTCTTCCTCTGCACGGTGGAGGTGGCGGCGGCGGTGGTTGCCCCTTTTGCGAGGTTGCGAAGCTGCGAAGGCCTGGGCCTGAAGTCGGCCGATCTGTCGCGTATCGAAGCCTGGGTGGAGATGAGGTCGGGACAACAGCTTGTGGAGAGGTTGGTGCTTAGGTGGGGGAGCTCTGCTTGGTTGATCCACATCTCGTGGGGATCCGGGAGCCCTAGGTCTTTTGCTGAGGCGGTGGTTGGTGGAGTGGCGGTGGCGCTTGGAGGCGGTAGTGGCGGGCGGGCGGGCGGAGGAGGGATAGGCTGCTCTTGGGAAGGTCGAGGGTCGTGGCGGGGATTGCAGCGAGGATTGTGTGGCGGTTGCGATCCCCGTGGCGCAGTCAGTGGCAGGTGAAGGGGCGGGGATGCGGGAGGCCGATACAGATCTTGTAGAGGGGTTGGAAGAGGTGACTGTAGCGCTGAAGCTGGGCGACCCCGCTGACTGCGGGTGCGATGGTGGCACCGAGGTGGCCCCGGGTTATGTTGGAGGCGCTCGTGGCGGGCCCGGGTCGGGTGGGCGTGACCCGAGTACGGGAAATGGGGGCTTCGGTGCTGAGGTCGTTTCGGGTCTTCCCGTGCGCTCAGTTCCGCGACCCCGGGTCTCTGCAGATGGAGGGCGGGGAGCTGATGTTGGAGGATCGCGACGCACCATGGCCAGATCAGATCTGGCGATGGGGCACGGTGCGACTGGCGAGGAGGGACACGGGCGGCGACGGGAGCGAAGGTTGTTTGGCTCGTAGCGGCTCGTCTACAGGCCGCGATGGTTCTACCGTAGGGGGCAGGCTCGGAAGGTCCCGACTGGGGGCGTTGCTATGGATGACCGGCGCCGGTCACCGGTGGAGTTGGGCGTCGCCTCGCTCCCCGGAGGAGGAGATGCAGCGTCTGCGGCGGCCCTAGCTGGGGGCGGTGACAGGGTGATATCTGCTCCGGGGTCCCCTGCAGTGGTGGAGGGGCGGCGAGCGACAGGAGCTGGTGGTGAAGCTGGGAATCTGGAGGATGTGGTGACAATGCGAAGGGTTGATGCGGTGACTGGGCTGCCTGAGGGGGAGGTCCTGACGCTGGGGGACACGCAGGTGCTGGCTGCAGATGGTGTGGAGGATGCGCGGCGAGGAGGGTCGGTGGGTGGTTGTGAGGGGAGCTCGCGTGATCTGTGTTTGTTGATGGAAGAGGAGGATGGAGTAGCCGCGATGATGGGGTTTAGGCGGTTGACGCAAGGAGGAGGTTCCCGAAGGTCTTCATGACCAAGGTCATGTCGTGGAATGTGAGGGGTCTGAATGACTCGTCGAGGCGGGCGGCTTTGCGAGGGTATATTCAGAGATGGGGGCCTGATGTGGTCTTTCTCCAGGAGACGAAGTGCGGGAGTTGTGATGGAAGATTGTGGAGGGAGGTGGGGGGAGGTGTTTTTGGGGGTTTCTTGGCCTTGGACGCAGATGGAAGTGCGGGGGGAATTGCTGTGGGGTGGAAGGATGAAGAGTTCTCCCTACTGGACTCTCTGGTTGGGTCCCATGTTGTCACTTTCAGACTTCAGAGACGCCGGGATAACACATGTATGCTCCTTTCCTCAGTTTATGGCCCGACGGAGGGTTGGAGAAGGCAGGCCTTGTGGGAAGATCTGAGCTAGGTCGCAGCAGCTTTTCAGGGGATACCTTGGTTGATTGGTGGCGATTTTAATGTTATTCTGCGGGCAGAAGACAGACCAGGTGACCGTGGGGGATTGGACCAGGGCTCTGAGGCGTTTGCAGGCTTTGTGGCGGATCAGGGGCTGGTTGACATGTCACCTTTGTCCTATCTCTACACGTGGAGGTGCTCTGGAGGACAGCGATCCCGGATTGATAGATTTCTTGTCTTAACGGCGATGGCAGAGTTGTTCCCGATGGCGGAGGTTAGACCCTTGGAGCGTTCTTTCTTGGATCACACCCCCTTGCTGTGGGTGTCGAACGAGGGATGGAGGCATGGTACTTACTTTAAGTTCAATAGGGCGTGGCTCTTGGAAGAGGGTTTCAGGGGGTTGGTAGAGGAATGGTGGAGGTCAATTCAGGTGGATGGTTCGACGGCTGCCAGGTTGGAAGCGAAACTGAGAGATTTGAGATCCTTCTTGAAGGTCCGTATCAAGCAGATTAGGGAGGAACGTGGGAGGAAGAAAGAGGAGGCTCTTGGTGAGATTGCACTTCTAGACAGGGCAGAGGACGTTGGTCTCCTTTCAGATGCTGACAGGGTTTACAGAGTAAGACAGATTCAGGTGATACAGGAGGAAGATCGGAAGGTGGAGATGGAGTGGAGGGTGAGGTCTAGGCAGAAGTGGCTGAAGGAAGGTGATTCTAACACCCGATTTTTTCATATGGTTGCATCAGGTAGGAGGAGGAGGAACTGGATTGACAGATTGGTGGTGGATAGGGAGGAGTTTATGGGAAGGGAGGCGGTGGGGGGGGGGGGGGGGGGGGGAGCTGCGAGGTACTTCAAAGACTTTACTGGGAGGAGACGGTGGGAAGGTGGAGATGGTTAGGGTCTGAGGTACCGCAGATCGGGGAGGCAGAAGCCAGCTTCTTGACGTGCTCGTTTGGGGAGGATGAGGTCCGTGAAGCAATATGGGGGTTGAACGCGGATGGTTGTCCAGGATCGGATGGCTTTCCGGTTGCCTTCTACAGAGAGTTCTGGTCGGTGGTGAAGGAGGACGTGATGCAAGTGGTGCAAGAATTTAGAGTTGGAAACTTGGGGTTCAATAGGCTAAACAAGTTCTACATGTTCCTGCTGCCGAAGAAGGAGGGCGCTGAGGAGATCTAGGAGTATAGACCGATAGCTCTCTCGAATGCTATCTACTTGGTAGTGGCGAAGCTTCTGGCGAATAGATTGAGGACTCTGGTTGGGATTGTAGATTCGGTGCAGACGACCTTTTTTCCTAGCAGGAATATTTTGAAAGGTTATGTGTTGGCCTCGGAGATCCTTTCATCCTGGAAGAGAGATAAGAAGAAGGCTTTTTTGTGGAAGGTTGATTTCAGCAAAGCTTACGACTCGATCCAGTGGTCATTTCTTTGGGCATCCTTGGTGAAGAGGGGTTTCCGGCCGGTGTGGATTGACTGGATGAAGAGATGCATCACCACGATGTCGTTCTCGGTTCTTATCAATGGAAACCCAGCTGGGGGTTGGATTCAACCAAGGGGGGTGAGACAAGGATGTCTGTTGGCCTCGATGCTCTTTGTGATTGCCGTGGATGCTCTTGCAAGGGCAGCTAAGAGGTCATGTGAGAGAAACTTGATGAGAGGTTTCTCCTTAAGAGATGGGACGAATATCCCGTTACTTCAGTATGCGGATGATACGATCTTCTTCATTGAAGGTGGAGAAAGGGAGGCCAGAAGAATGCGGTTCCTTATCTTAGTTGGTGAGGCGTCAGGACTGCAGATCAACCTAGCTAAATCTGATTTTGTCCCTTTCAACTTGACTGAGGCAGAGGCGAGGGGGTGTAGTTTGGGACTTGGTACAGAGCAGGTTAAGCTCCCGATTAGATATCTGGGTTTATTGTTGACGGATTGCAGGATTCTGGTGAGAGATTGGGCCCCCCTGGTGGAGAGGCTGGAGGGGTGGGCATCTAGGCTATTGCCAAGAGGTGGAAGGTTGGTCCTGCTCAAGGCGGTTCTGTCAGCAATGCCATCGTATTTCACTTTCGTGCTGAAGATGCCTCGACAGGTAGTTGCAAAGATAGAGAGATCTATGAGGAATTTCTTTTAGTCCAACTAGGGGACGAATGGACAGGGTGTCAGGTTGGTTGCTTGGGAGGAGGTCTGCAGATCGTTGGAAGATGGGGGGCTCGGGGTGAGGGATTTGGGGAGATCTAATGACAGTATATTGGCAAAATGGGTAGGAAGCCTGTTGGAAGGTAGGGGGAATGTGATGGTCAAGGTATTCGAGACGGCGTATGGTGTCCTGGTGTGGTGGGATCTCTTGATGTCTGTGCCTAGGGATGCCTCTCACTTTTTGAAAGGCCTGTCGACGGTGGCTCCTAAGGTGAGGAATTGCTTTGTTCCTGTGTTGGGAATGGGGGAGATTTTCAGATTTTGGCAGGATGATTGGACGGGTGATGGAGCGCTTGGCAGAAGATTTCAAAGGTTGTTTGCCCTGTCCTAGAACAAAATGGCGTCCGTGGCTGAGGTATGGGAAGATGGGTGGTGCCCGTGCTTCGTAGGCAGCTTGTCAGATGCGAGAGCGCATGATTTTCAGGTCCTACTTGAAGAGTTGGAGGGACTGCATCCGGCATCTGGTATAGATATGTTTGGTTGGGATGAAGGTGAGTTTTCGGTAGCGGCTGCATACAGGAGATTGTCCACTGGTGATCCTATGGTGGAGTTGGATCTGGTGAGGGACTGTAACTAGATTTGGAATGCTGCATGTCCCTTGAAAGTCAAGATTTTTGCTTGGCTCCTTAGGAGGAGAAGGCTTGTGACTAAGGTTTGGAAGGCGAGGTGGGCTCCTGGAGAAAGTAAAGTTTGCCCTTTGTGTGGAGGTGGTGAGGAGGAGGTTGATCACTTTTTTTCACTTACCCTTTTGTGGTGCAGATTTGGGACAGGATGGGTGGGAGGTGGTGGGAGTGTTGTCTGTTTGGAGACTTTTGGCATAGCTTCAGAAGTGGAGGTGGTGTTGGTGGACAGTTCGTCTTTCGTACAAAGAATGTGAAGGCCAGACCGTTGGCAGTTCTTTGGGGTATTTGGTTGGGTAGGAATGCGGTGGTTTTTAGGGGTCAGAGACCTTATGTGGAGAATTTTGTTGAGTCTATTAGCTCCTTGTTTACTCTTTGGGTTGATTCCTTGTGAGTGGGGGACCTTAGGGTTTGCCTGTTGTATTGGTGGAGTTTGTTGATTCTATTATATACATTCTTGGGTAGTTATCACTCTGGATAACTATCCTTTCCTTTTTTTTTTTTTAAAAGTTTACTAGATTTTTTTCAATCTACCCGATTGTATCGGTTCTTGTGTATTGTTAGGTTCTGCTTTGCTCTCATGAATATTTATAGTCAATTTTTTTGATAAATCCTTTATTTATTTGCAGGAAATTTCATAGCATAGTTATAAATGAATTTTGATATTTGTGAGTAGTTCTGATGATTTGACAATCATGCTTTTATAATTTGATTTAATTGAGAATGATTGTTTCAATGGAATACTGGGATAAGGAGCACTATGAAAATGGTATATCATTTTAAACATTGAAACATGGGGGCTCAGATTAAATATTGAGCCCAATCAGTTCTCTAGCGAGTTGGAGAGTTCGTTTTTAAAACTTGAACATGTTTCTACAAATTTAGTCTCTCATGCACCTTATGTGATCCATGTCATAACATTTCCTATCTATGTTTCACAGGTCAACCTTGCCCAGGAGACACTCCGTGGTTTATTATCCCATTGGCTGAGCAAGAAGAAGCACAGATCTGGTTCACAAGCTTCAACTAACAGTGATGCATTATTGGGAAAGGATGTTTCTATTAGAAATCACTCTGATGACACAGCTGAAAACAGCAGTGTGATGGTCCTTCCATCATTTGAGTTTTCAGTTGCTTCTCCCCCTTCCATCATTACGGAGGGTTCTCAAGGAGGTCCTTGGAGAAAGAAGATTACAGAATTAAGTGGTGTAGAAGATGAGAAAGATTTCCCATTATGGTGTCTGGATTGTGTGCTTCATGGTCGGATGCCTCCAAGAGAAAATACAAAGTAATTTTCATTTATAGTTTTGTTTACATCCATGTATATGCTACTTTACCACCTGACAAATGTTATTGATGAGCTCATTAAGAAAGTTGTTGTTGCTGAATACCTGGTCGTATCAATGAAATGAAGAGGGGTTTGGGCTTTCATTGGTTAGCAACTTGAAGATGTATGTTGACCAATTCGCATGTCATCCAATGACCATGAAGATCATAAATCTTTTCAACAAAACTAATCTCCCTTTCCCTTCGGTTGATTTTTTAAATTGCAAAGAACCTCACCTTGACCTTATACGAGCTCTTGACATTTTGTAAAATTTGACTTGTACTCTAATAATTTACCTCTGAACTTACATTTTTATCAACTTTTTTCCAGGTGCAGCTTTTACTTGCAACCATGTGAAGGTTCAAACATTCAAGTACTTACACAAGGAAAGTTGAGTGCACCTCGAATATTGCGCATTAACAAGGTAAATCATTACTATAATTTTTTGGAATTACTTTGCATGGAAAGGCAAATTTCTAGTACAGCCTGGCGGCCACATTGGACTTTCTTGTGGCGTGTTATGGATGAGAACCTAATAAACTATTTGTGACTTTCTTTGTACGTCGATCATCGTTTTGGTGCTTTAAGTTGGACAAAACATTATAATTTGAGGTGATAAGTTTATAAATTTGCTTGTCTACATCCTCATTATACACAAACATAATCCTACATGTGACACACACTATTGTTTCCTAGCATAACATGCTAATAAAGGGTTGGCTTGACGAGGGGAAGAAGCGGTTTCTAGATCCCAATGCTTTATAACTCTTCCTTCTTTAAGTGCTTTTGAGGCCTTAAATACTGCCACTAGTTATTAATTCCAATTAGTTCTTGTCAAAGTCTTCTTGAGGATCCTAGTGGACAAGCAATAGTAATGACATGCAAAGCTTGGTATTTGGACTTTACAAGGGGAGGAAAGATTGGTCAAGGAAAGCAAGTGTAGAGCTCGATCTCTAGGATAGGTCCCTAGTAAATCCAACCCCTAATATGAGGAAGAGTGGAGGCTAGGATTGCTAGGCGCTTTGTTGCTCCTAGTCTTTTGAGGTCCCTCCCTTGTCAAACTATTGAGGTGTTAGCTGTGTAAATTGTTGATTTGAGGCATGAGGCAGGTACAACACTGGGTTAGGATATATACAAATATGTCCAACTTGGTCATCAAGGCCACCTATTTCTTTGGTCAATATAAATAATTTTTGCAACAACCTTTTAGCTTTTCAAAAATGGAAAGAGGGACCTTTTCAAAAAAAATAGAGGGAAGGATGTTAATTCCCAGAAATTTCATTATTTTTTAAATTTTATTTGGAAAGGTGAAGGATGGCTATTGGAGTCACTAGCCATCTGGTTCATTAACTTCGTTGAGAGAAAAAGTTACAAGTTACACATCTACAAACTCTAAAGTGAGAAAAGCTTCCCTCACTAGATTATCCACCCACAAATGCTTCCCTTACTTGATTCCTTTCCAACCATTACACCTAGAACCTACGGGGATCTCCTCCTACAACATGTCTTGCAAAGAGCTCCACAAGGCATCCATAGAATTGTACCTCAATTCTTGAGTGTAGCAATAACCAAGTTGACTTGCAAAATCACACGTAAGAAATAAGAGTGTCATAGCCTCTGCCTTATATTTGTGTAATGAACATGAGACCTTCTCTTTTCGGGCCTACCTTTCTCATGGTCTTTTGTAACAAATCTTCCTATCTTGAGTAACCACACAAAGATCATCTAAAATGGAATCTTTAGTTTCCAAATCACCATGAAATTCAAAACAAAGCTTATATCACCCTCATTTTGCCCATCTCTAAATAAAATATAGGGCTTTTCAACGGAAAAGGATCCTTTTCATCATGCAAGGGAATCAACAAGGCTTGCCTTAGGTGAAAGGCCCTGAAGCACAACTAACAACACTTGCAAGTGCTTCATTCAGTATCTGAGAGGCTTTAACCAACTCTTGGCTTTTATAAACCAACATTTTGCATTGTTTCACCATCACAAAAACTTGCAAAACTAGACCTATAGAACTTGTCATTTGACAGTGCAAAAAGTCTTAGCACCAAGTCATCGAAACCATTGGCCATTGTCTAGTCATCTGGCCATATTTTGAAGGTTATTCCATCACCAATCACCAACTAAAAGAATTGTGAAGCCCACTGTGAAGGAGATGGACAATGGGGAAAGACATCCAAGTTTGTCTCGTATAGTGAAGAGCCATAAAAAGTTGTAAAATTCTATGCCACATAGATCCATCAAGTGATGAGAGGGAGATTGAGAGAATATGGGAGAGAGCGAGAGTGGAGAGGGAGAGTGAGTGTAGGAGGGCGATCAAAGTGTTGAAGGTGGGAACCCGATAGAGAATGATGGAGATCGTGAAGACATGATCGTGAGAGGCATCCTTTTCAAAAAAAATGATTGTGAGAGGTAGGCTTGTGCTGACGATATCGCCTTCACTCCCATTGTTGTAGCCGATGATGGTGGAGGGTGGACCTTGGTAACTCGTTGCCATCATCCATAATGGAAGATCGTACATGTAGCTTGTTTCTGATGCCTTTGGCGTGGACACATTGCTAAAGATTGCAGTGTAGAGGTGGTTTGCCAGAGATGCAAAGGTGAAGGCCATTGGACATGGGATTGCTTGGTGTGACGAGGCAAGAAATGGTAATTGGTGGTCGAAGAGTGCTACTCGAGCCACACCACCTTTAAGGCTACTCTTGTTGGGAGGGGTGCTACCTTTACCATGGCATTGAGGGTGATCCGCTTAATGGTGGGTGGTGCACCACTGAAGGTAGGTTGCTCACTCATCCATCTTCTTTTGGTGGTTGGGGAGACGATGTTTCTACGGTTGGTGAGCTCTGTGCAACGCCTTTGCAATGGAGGCTCTGGTTAGCTTCATGCGTTCATTGGGCCTTGTTGTGGACAATGGTGCATTCGATCGGTCCACCTCCGCGTTGTGCCATAGTCGGATTTGACGAGGCCAATTTTGGGACTCTTGAAGGTTTTGGGAGTCACTTGCAATTTTTGGGGAAAGTGAGGGATGAAGCGTTGTTGGGGGCTTTTCCAAATTTTCATGTGGGGTCCGTCATTGTCGGGCCCCATATGGCAACCTCAATGGTCAATGCATGTGTGGTCTCAACCCTACCATCCCTGACCCATATTTATAAGCCACTTGGATCCAGATCTGATTCCTCTTTGGGATCTGGTTCATTTCTCTCTTGTTTGCTTGATGGGTTCAGGGGCCTGTCCAAGTTAGATGCTGCTGCCTCTCCTCTGGATGATGCCTTCATCCAAGTTGCTCCTCCAATCCCCTCGGCCAGAAGAGGGAGGAGGTGGTCGTTGGGGATTGTGCCACTGCTCCTGAGGTTGAGTAATGCCACCTATTCAGTAATGGATTTGCTGCCAGCAACCTCTCATCCAACGATGAGGTTGTCACCAACTATGTTTCTCCAGTAAATGAAGACTTGCCACAAGTGGAGCCTTGCCTGCTGGTTGATTGGGATGATGGTTTTGGGGTGTCATCTTTGCCACTATTGTCTCACTTGTCAGATCCGATACCAGAGCTTGGCCTTGGATCTGGCTTGATCCATAGGCACCTCAATCTTGCTTTTCTCCCGACCTTAAGTTCTTGTTTCCTTCTAAGATTGCTACTTGATTATTCTCGGTTTCCTATGACCTCGTGCCCTGGAGCTGGAGCTTGTGTGTCTGATTACTTAATAATGGCCATAGGAGATGTTTGAACGACCTTGTGGAGGGAATGCATGAATGAGATCATCCTGCTCACCTTGTTGAGCTCTTAGCCGAATTTGACGTGCATGTCAACTCTCGAATCGACTTCTATGGGTATGTTCTGTTGGACATTTTTTCATTTCCTCTTGGCCATTCTTTGATTGCATGTGTTGGCCGTAATTTTGGCTCCTCCCATGCATTGGTGTGTGATGAGGCACTGCCAACCAAGTAGTAGCACGAGGACATAGTTGATTCAGCTTCTAGTGGTCCTCCAAATGATTCTTCTACGAGCATGAAAACCTATTGGAGAAGGGATGCCTCTTCCAATTCGATGGATTAGGTTAGGTGGCGTGAGTGGACAAGCATGTGGTGCCTCTGTCGCTCCACCACCTAACCCATCCCAAGGCGTTGGTCTTGGAAAGAAGAATCAAGTTGCTACAATGGCTGGTTTGCGTGCTTCTGAGAGGACAATTGCATGTGACAAATTGAGTAGGAGGAACATAGCAAGGGGGGCAACCATGGTTTCTAGATGATGATCATAACATGGAATGTCGGAGGCCTGAAGGATGCTGACAGATGAGGGATCCTCAGGCATTGCTTCATGCAGTGGAGGGTCGATATTCTTCTCCTGCAAGAAACAAAATTGGAGGACTACGACCAGCGTGTCTTTAGTAGGATTGGTGGTGGAAGGCTGGGTGAGTTTGCTGCTCTTACGTGATTGGGAGGTTTAGGGGCTTGTTGGTTGCTCTGTTGTAAAAATCGGTCAAGTTGATGGAGTAGTTGGTTGACTGTTAGTCGACCCTCTGGCTGATCTGACGACCCATACTTGGGTACATACTCGGTAGCCTCGACTACTTAGCTGAGTAGTTGGTCTACTTGGACGAATATAAGGTTGAGTTTTACATAAAGATGTTGCGGATCTGGGTATATGTACTCGATTTGAGTACGAAATAAAAGCCCTTCCCTACAATCTAATTTCCACTTCACTCCATTCCTTGGCCTGACCTCAACCCAAGAGGAAGAGGAAGATGAAGATGATGAGGACGTTTCCCTATCTCTGGATGAGGATGGTGATTATTAACTTTAGATGTTCACTTTTGATGTGTCTTTTGTAGTTTTCCTGATTATATACTTTGAACTTGTGTTTTTGTTTCGTTTGGACTTATGGGTTGTAGCTTATTTTCATAATCTTGAGTTTGAAAATGGTTCACATTCATGTAATGGTATATTTTATTTATTGAATTCTTGAATTGTGCAAGTAAATATATCTTATCAATACATTTTATCTATGTATATATTTAAATATTTAAAAAATACCAGACTAAGTACTCCTCGACTACTCCTTCACGTACTACATACTCCTAGTCAGTAGCCTGGTCGACTAAATAACGACTATTGACTTTGACAGTACTAGTTGGTTGCTTGAAATAAGGAGAGCTTTTCCCTTTCCAACGTTACAAGAGGCACCTTTTTGATGGCAACTGACCTCAAAAGGAAGAATGACAAGTTCTTTAGGGTTGTAATGTCCATAGGCCTTGCGCAATGGAAGACAAATTGGCTTTTTAGGTTGAGTTGCTTGACTTGACGGTGGGCGAAGCCTAGATTTGTGCCAGTGATTTTGATGCTACGCTCTCATCTAAAGAAAAACTAGATGCTCCACAAGGTAGGGTCATGACTGTGGAAAATTTTGTCGATTGGGTTGTGACAGTCGAGGCCATTGAGTTTGAGGTGCTAACTGTAGGTTCACTTGGAGGAGCTCTGAGGGCCCTGCTCCTATTTGGATAGGCTTTTTGGGTTAATTGGCTTCAATGAGCGCTTTCCATTTGCCCTAGCCTTTCTCTGATTACACATTGTTGGAATGGGATTTTGGTGAAGACACCAAGATCTCAACATACTTCAAGTTTGAAAAGGTCTAGTTATTAAAGGGGGGATTTAAGGGGAAGGTGGAGTAATTGAGGGAATGTGAGGCATTAAGACATCGTGCTCAAATCTATCAGAGGAAGATCACCTATCTCCGGGACAAGATGAAGCGGTTTAAGGAGTTGAAGGAGGCTTGGTCTAAAGTAGGAGGCTCTTATTGGTAACCAGACTAGATTGGGTTGAGGACTCTTGCAATCTCATGACTAATGAATCTAGAGAGAGGGTTAACCTCCGAGTAAACGTGCACCTTGAATATAAAAAGGAGATATTCTGGAGGTAGTGGTTAGGACAACTTTGGTTGAAGGAGGGCGACTTCAACACTAAGTTCTTCCACTCCTATGCTACTGGGAGGAGGAATTGGATAGACTCCATTTCTAATGGGCGGGGTGGCAAACTTGAAAGGTAGCAAGTTCGAATCACCTTCATCGAGTTCTACTGGCATCTTTCTGCCAGAGTAATTTGGGTGGCTATAGGCTATGGCTCTTGATGGTCGAGGATGTTGTTGACTTGGTCAAGCCCTTTATGAAGGCCGAAGTCTTTGAGGTAGTATGATCTCTTAAGTAGGATGGTTCCCCTTGTCCAGATGGGTTCCTTGTGTTGTTTCTAAGGGAGGTTTGTTCGTAGTGAAGGGTGAAGTTATGGCCATAATCAATTCATCGACTTTTGGAGACAACTTCCATGTGATTAATCGATTCTTCCTTTTCCTCCTCCTAAAAGGGGAAGGTGCTGCCCACTGTCTTGGTCGATGGTTATTGGCCTATTGCCTTGTTGAACTCTATCTACCTAGTGATATAGCCAAGACCTTGGCATGTAGGCTCTCGTCAATTTTGGACGAGTTGATCAGATCAATCTAGTTGGCGTTCATTCGGGGGAGATCCATTATGGAGAACTACATTGTGGCTTTGGAAATGTTTCTAGCTTGGAAAAGGGAGGGGATTGAGGCCTTTTGTTGGAAGGTCGATTTCTCCAAGGTGCACGGCTCATTGGATTGGAAATTTCTTTGGTTGTTGTTGTGGGTTAGGGGTCTCCCCTAATGTGGATCTCTTGGATGAAGACTTGCATCACCTTGATGTTTGCAACGGTGTTAGTTAATGGCAAACTTGAAGGTGACTGGATTCACCCCATGAGAGGGGTAAGGTAGGGGTGCCCCCTTGTGCCATGTTCGTTTTTTTTGGAAACTTCTTGGCAAATGCTTGATTCTCCCTCTACGAAGCTAGGGAACTCAAAGGCTTTAGATCTTGAAGGATTATGGTGGTCTCGATTCTTTAGTATGTTGGATTATGGTGGTCCCGATTCTTCAGTATGTTGATGACACTATTATTTTCATGGAGGGTTTAGTGTATGAAGCATGAATCATTTGTTTGCATATGGAGGTCTTTGGACAAGCTTTTGGACGAAAAATGAACTTGTAGAAGTTAGGTTTCTCGACTTTTGGCATGCCAAATGATAGGGCAGAGTAGTGTAGGCAAAGCCTCTCCCCTCTACATTTAAATACCTTGGCTTCCCTTTATTTGCAAGACGTCTTAAATCCAGAGATTAGGGTTTGGTCATTGAGAGTTAGAGAAAAGGTTGTAGGGTGGGTTGCGAAGCTCCTTTCTAGTGGTGGTAGATTGGTTTTGCTTTCCTTAGTGTTTTTTGCTACCCTAATTTACTTCCTCTCTACAATGTGGATCTGGGTGAAGGTCTTAAAGAGAATCGATACCCTCAGTTGTAGGTTCCTATGGTGATTGTTTTTTCTGTCTGGTCTCTTGGGAGGAGGTGTGCTCACCTAGAGACCTTGGTGGCTTAGGTGTCTCGAACCTGTGGACGATAGATGATTCCCTTCGGTGCAAATGGGTTCTCAAGTTCATGGGTCCTGAGGAACCTTTTTGGAAAAGGATTATCTGCAATTCCTACAGATCCACAATCTAGGAATAGAGGAGTTGCTATTTCTTTTGCAGCACTTCAGAAGCTTTTATGGATGATTAGATCCCATTGTAGAGCTCAGTTATGGGCTGGCATTTGCTTCCAGTTTTGGCTACGTGATTGGTCTCTTGCAAGGATCCTTTCGGAGGTGTATCCTAGGCTGGCAACTATTGCTCTAGATCAGAGCATTTTAATTGTAGATTGCTTTTAGGATGATAGTGGGGGCCGTTGCTACCTCAGGCCCTTTTCGATGCTAAGGCTGAGGACTTACTCATTCTACTTCATACCATCAAGGAGATCGTGCCCAACAATGGCAAGGATGGTTGGGTTTGGCAGCATGGTAGGTTTAGTCAAGAAAGCCTACATGTCCTTCTTAGGGGATGTGGAGGGTAGTGCTTCGCCTTCTTTGGAGGCAGATGGCAGGAAGATTTGGAGAGCCAAGATGCCTTTGAAGGTTAGATTTTTTGAATGGCTACTTGCGTCCTTTGTGGTAGTGGGAGTGTAGACACAGAGCATCTTTTCTTTCCTTGCCGTTTTGCCTAAGCTTGTTGGGGAGCTTCCATGGATTGTCCTCTCGTCTCTAGCTCTCAGATGAGTTTTTGGACCAGCATACATGGAGCACTGATTGATGCCAACACGTTGAGGAGGGATTTTATCTTACATTGGTGCATCTGGGTTGAGCACAATGCGGTGTCTTCCATAGAGATTTTTTGTTGAGGGAGTACTTTATTACTTTAATTTTCTTTCTATGTGCTGGTGTAATTAACTCATTACTTTAATGAAGATGGGGGTTGACATTTCTTGTTAACCCCTTCTCCTGTTTCAAAAAATATAGATCCATTATTTTTGAGAAACTTCTAACCACTTTTTCAAAAGAGCATTGTTGAAATCCCCAAGGTGAAGTACTCAAAGGCCTCCTTGCTTCACTGTCTTGCACACCTCTTCCTAAGCTACTAAGTAGAGAAGGTGACCCTTATGATGAGGACCCTTTGAGAAAACCTCATCCTAATGTCACCAATCCTCTTCATTACTTTCTTTCGTAACTTAAAGCAAAGAGATGAATGATTGAAATTGTAGAAAGGATCGATTTTAGCAAGATAGTGAAAACCACCGTATGACCTCTCTAGTTTGTCAATCAATGGAAACAAAAAACTCACCAACCATAGTTTGTTTGCCTTTCATAGGTACACTCTGAATAAGTGAAAGGAAGCCTTCCTTAAGTCGTGCTAAGGAAACAAGAGCACACCTGAACCTCTTGTTTTATATTAGAAGAGACAAATGTGGATTTCCTATGATTGATTTCCAAGCTGGAAACATCACCTTTGTAAAAATTTTGATTGAAGCCACCAAGAATTTAGTCTCTCGCCCACAATCTTTTATAAAAAAGAGTCTTATCGACATACTGTAAGATTGGTGTAAAAACGAAGTATCAGGCCCCAACATAAGCAGATAAGGACATCATCACCAAGACGTCTGCCACTCGGGTGAATAGTAGCAGGGTCGATGGATATTCCTGTCTGACGCACTTTTGTGGCTCACTGGTTGTGTCCACCTACTCACTAGTTTGCTATTAACCAAAATCAACAAATATGTCTTGATAGTACACCTCTCAATCTAAGATACCCACAAATTTGGGAAGCGCCTCTTTAAAACTAGCCACAAAAAAGACCAACTCATTGACTCACAGGGAGACAAACCTTCCAATGAAAATTCTTCTTTCTCCCTCTTATCCAATATGCCACCATCTCATAATAAAAGATGCTTACAATATCTCTCTCCCAACAAAAGCAGATTGGATCGGACCAAGCAAACTCGGGACCACCACCCATAGCTTGTTGACCTAGACTTTTGCTGCAATGAGGTATATTGCATTGGACAGAGCTATTGGTCAATGATCCTCAATTAACTTTGCACCAGACTCCTAGGAAACAAGAACATAACAAGTTTCTTCAACTTGTCAAAGCCATAATTTGAGGCCTTATCTTCTTGCAAGAAATGAAATTATAGGCTTGCATTGATTGAGATTGGGTACTTATGGGGAGGAAATGGGTGGAGGGATTTGTAGCTTTGAGTTTAAAGGGATTATAGGGTGGTCAAGATTGTTGCTTTGGATGTAGAAGTATTCATGATGTAAGACTTGGTTTAAGATTCTCATGTCTTCTACGGTTCTAACAAGGAAGTTAGATGAGGTTTGCTTTCTTCTTTCTTTGGTCTAGGACCCTTAAGGAGACTTGAAGTCCGAACAACGAGGAGAGATGTGGGAGATACTTAGGCAGGTTCATTATACATTTTTGGGTTTCCTTTGTTGATTAGAGGGAATTTTAATGCTACTTTGGAGGTATATGATTGATTAGAAGAGATGACTTCTAGAGATAGAGGTGTGTAGGGTTTTAGTAATGTGCTGGCATAATGTGGATTAATGGTTCTTTCAATAATGGATTGTTGATTTACTTGGTGTAGTGCATCGGCTGGTAACTTTTGTTTATGAATCGACGAATTTTTTGATTACCTGAATTCATGGTCTTCCCCTTTTTGGATGCTATTGTGCTTGACAAGCCTTTTTTGATCATACCGTATTGTGCTGGAGATCTGAAGGTGATTTGAGATGTTGTACCTCTTTAAAGTTTGAGAAGTTATGGCTTCATGAAGTTGGCTTTTGGTAGATGGAGCAATGGCGCATTTTTCCACTTGTTGGCTTGGCATCTTGAACTTTGGTTGTTAGATTGGCCACCATGCAGGAGCATTTGAGTAAGTACATGAAGTAGCTGAAGGAAGAGCGACTGGGATGAAGGATAGATGTTGTTGAGGCTATCCTTGCCTTGTGTAGAGTGCAAGAGACATGTAGCCTACAAGTAGACAATCTATTGGATAGTTATCGGCATCAAAAGGTGCTGAAGGAAGATTGAAAAATTGAGTTTGAATGGAGGTCATGTTCATGATAGACTTCACTAAAGTGGGAGATGCTAACATTTGTTTCTTTCATGCCTTTGTGAGGGGGAGAAGGAAGAATTACATAGAGAGAATAGACATCCATGTCACAGATATCAGGGGCAAATAGTAGGTTACAGGTATCTTGGCTTTACACTTCAGGTAGTTTTATGCTATGAGGCATAAAGTCACTTGGCGATGGAGAGGATGAGATGTACTTGGATTAATGGGAGATTGATAGGCTATGCTTGATGTCGAGGTCATTGAGGAGGTGAAGAAAGTCACTGGGTGGTTCAATGTTGAGGGTTATGATGTGAGGCATGTCGATGAAATGGCCTTTTTTTGGTGTGAGGCCATATCGACATATATGTAATGTTGAAATATAAGAGTGTCATCGATATTTTTTCAAATATCAAAATAATATGTTGATATCGACAAAATGGACGGTATTCTGTACGATTCTTAGGCTATTACCATATTTTAAGGTTGACATAGGTGACTTAGTAACCAATTTCTACCTATTACTGTTGTTGCATGCTTGTTGAAGTAATAAGAACTCTTGCAAGCATTTCTCTCTCTATTTTTTAGATCTTTAAGGTAATTTACTTCTCCAAAGTTAAATAGTACTTGTTTCTCATTCTTTAAACTAGATTTAAGTTACAATCATTAGATTTAGATCTTGTTGTGGGTTTTAACGATTACATTTGCAGATCCATGAGTTTATGGTAGAATAACTTGTTCTATGCTTGTTTAATCTACATATTTTATAAAGTTATATTGTTTGATCATAGGATTCATCATTTGAATGTTTTTTTGGATATGATTAATGTTTAAGTGTTTATAAAGTTTTTCTAACACAATTATATAAATTGAATTTAATCCTAATAATTCTAATAGCAGTGATCAAGATGCCGTTGGTATGCCGACAAACTGGGGGGTTTTAGGTAGAGGACCATATCGACGCGAAAGGGGTATTGAAATACAGGGGTGTCGGTAGTATGCTGATAAGGTTGACCATGTTGACTATTTCGATGATATGTCGATCGACATGACCATTTTGAGGCGTGCTATTGCCTGTTGCTTTTCTCCTGTGTGTAGGTGTAGCTGCTGCCTGCTGTTGCAGTGGTCGGAGTGGTGGGTTCAGCTACTTCGATGGTGATGGCATTGTGGTTTGCGCTTTGCAGGGATGAGGGAGGAGGTGATGGGTCTTTGTTGGGTCACATGGAGGAGAGGGGAGAAGGTTCAAGGTGGAGTGTTTGTTGGTGGTGGAGTAAGGAGGTGGGTTACATTGGGGAAGGATATGAGGTGAGTAGAGGAAAAAAGATGTGATGTCATTTTTGTCGGCATATGTTGGCATGCCTTTTGCATGTCCTTGGCGTGCCTCCGAAATGGACTCTATTGGGGTATCAAAATCGTCAAACTCTGTCGTCGGCATACAAGTGTTTCCACGACATGCCCTCGGCGTGCCTCCAAAATGTGCATATACAAATTTATTGAAATGATGTTGAAATCTGCATTTAGAATCTTGGAGCAAAGGATAGAACTCAAACCTGGGTGCAACTGTGCAAGAAAGTGGAATCATATTGAAAACATAGTCACTGGAAATTTGAGCCTCCATGGTAGCAAACTCTTCCCAATAGCCAGACATAAGTGAATCAACATTCTTGCACATAACGGCTTTGTTGGTATGTTCTAGATGCCTCCTGCATGAGATGGTTGAGGGGTTCAGGTGAAAACACTACCGATGAAGAATCATATTTCAGTGGCTGAGGTAAACCAGGCTCAGTTGAATGGAAGGAAGAAAAGCTTGTGCCAAGATTAGCATGAAACAATTATCCCCTTGCTGTGTTATTCACATTTTGGCTTCATTCTCATACCGGTGAGATGGATTGGTAAGAGATGTCATGAAGATGCATGTCAAGATCATGGTTATAAGTTGGTCTTAATTTCATATAACTTAATATCATCATCATCATCATCATCATCATCACCATCAGAAACATAACTGCTGGAGTGGTAGACTTTCAGTAACCGGAAAAAAATCTAGAGTACTTATATAGGTCCAAGCTATAAGATCCAGATGAGATCTAGGATCTCAATAAGTTTTTTGTAACAATTTTGTATCCAGAATCATCAAGTATTACAAATGGTACTTCTGTTACAGTGCCATTAGCGGCAGTAGAAGGCAAAGATCAGACTGCTGGTATTACTCTTCCTTTCAGAAATTCTCCTCTACCAAGTACTTTTCATTTCAGCCTCCCCAACTGAAAAGCCCTGCCCTCATCGTGAGAACCCCCAGGCAAGTGTGTGTATAACAGTGAATGATGAATGTGATTTGAAATGGTAGTAAATCTAGTGATTGACACGGCTGGGGGCAGCAGTGTCAGATGGAAATTGTGTGAGGGTGCAGGTGGGGGGCAATGGTGATGGGAAAGTAGCTGGGAATGGCATGGCTGGGTTTTTTCTGGCCCTTTTTTTATAGGTTGGGTGGTGTGGGGCGGGGTAGGGAGGAGGGGCAGTTGGAGAACATGGGTGGCAAAGTCACGGCTGGATGGTGGCTGTTGGTAGGCTGATTTTGTGATTGGTTAGGGGTTGATGGGTTTTAGTGGTTTGGATAATGAGAAATGGGAATGAAGGTGAGGGTTGTGTTTTCTTTGGGTATTTTTTTAATGGAAGGCATAATTATCCATTTTAAATTTAATTAATGGTGTCAATAGCTGTTAGTAGACACTGTAGTCTTGTAAGATTGGGACCTAACTTGTTGTTGAACATATATCAAGGCTTTATTTGATCTTGATCTATGTTTCGATTTTTTTTGGAAAGTTATATTTTGTAATTAATTATACATGTAAATCCAAAAAAAAACTAAAGCTGTTGGTTCCAGTTCCTAAAGAAATACAAACATTCATTTAACATGTTCACCGAACAACCTTCAGAAGTGACCACTGTAGGAAGTGTCCAAAAGATGCCCTAGGTGAGTGCTGCCACACCACCCTTGAAAAGGTGCTACTTCGACCCCAGAGCTCACAGAAGCTGTATTATGTGCTCTAACAGTCTAAGTTCGATTTGATACATGGACCAGATGCAGATTGTTGGAAGAAATCAAAAGCAAGTCATTACTAATGATGACTGGAATTGGTTCAACCAATATACCTTTTGGGTCAAAGTCGCTTATCTCAGGCTTTTGAACATTGAATGGTTTCAAAAGCAAATTGGAATGAGCATATAGAATCTAGATCTGACTTTTAAATAGTTATTTCAGAAAATAATTGATGGGAGATTTCCCCTCCATCTGGATAGCATGCAAGTCAATCTTTTAAAATGGATTTGGTACTTCAGATTCTGGTGATTTGCTCTATCCCTGATGCCTATAGTTTAGAAACCAATGTTATAGATTAGAAAGAACCGGGCAAACATTTGATTTTGTTTTCTCAAAAGTCCTGTCTATTATGTTTGGAAACAGCTTTTATTGATTGGTGTAACCTATTCGTGCTTGCCAAACCCTGAAGCACTGATATCTGACCATGTCTGATCCCAGAAGCATGTTATCTTTGACTTAGCAAAGGAGGAGTGGTAGGAAAATAGGATGTGCCACCATGCTTGTCACGGATTATTTTCTCAATATCCACTGTTCGTTTAGTAATGTATTCTTCTAGTCCCTTCAAAAACTGTTTTTACAGTATACCATGTCTTTTTATTTATGAAAATTATATTTACCGTATAGGTTGTCAATTATGTCATCGAGAAAATGGTTCTTGATAAACCATTTGATGCTGGCCGAGATGGATCCTCGGAATCAATGTTTAGTGGTGGTGATGGTCCTTTTCCAGGAATGAAGCCACGTCCTAAGGCCAAGCCAGCTATCGAGATTCTGTGCAATAATCAGGTACTCTCCCTACTTGAGCAGTTTGTAATGGCTCCTTTTTTGGCTTGTTTCCTTCTACCCTTTCTTTACATCACCTTTCAAATTTACAATCAGAACAAAAACCTTGAGTTCTTTTCAGGTGCTGAGATGGTTAGGTTGATGTTTGTCGTTACTAGTTACCTATCATTCACTAAACAAAGAAAGGCCTTCTTTATTTGTGAGATCATTGTCTAATATCCATATATAGTTATCATAATATTTTCTTTCTTCAATACCACTGCATAAAGTTGGTACTATTAGTTGTTACCCTTGGCATTTTTGTGCTGTGGTCAAGGATAGAGGCAAGGTACTGCCTTAAATTCTATATAATACTTTTTTTGTTTTGAATATTTACATCCATGCCGCTAGAAACATCCTTAATTACATTTACATCCTTTTATACTTTATTATTACATCCAATATCTTTGCAAACTTGTGTCCGATGATGGTTATACCTCTAGGTTAAGTCTCCGTTAGATTTGAAAGAATATTCTTTCGAATATTTCCTAATGGGTGCTAAAGTTAATGGTGTAAAATTTGAAGATCACATAAGTACTCTTATTAATGTTTGAAATTACATCAATATTTTTATCCATTTTTTTTTTCCCTCTTTGTTAGAAGAAAGCATCACCTTGATTCTTTTGCAGAAACCCTAGGCCTCTATTTATAGAGGAGAGGCTAAAGGGAAAAATAACGGACATGTCTTTCTAGTTTATGCTACAAAATAATTAAGGAAAGTAGAAAGAACAAAATAGAAAAATAATCCACAACTCTCCCACTTAAGTTGGAGATAGATGTCACTTATGCTTAGTTTGGAACAACATTTATTTAATGAGTAGGGAGGAGAGCCTTTGAAAACATGTCTGCTGCCTGATCTCCTGATATCACATGAATTGTGCGAACATATCCCTTCTGAATCACATCTCTGGTATAGTGACAATCTAGTTCTACATGTTTAATCTGCTCATGGAAGGTTGGGTTGTTGGCAATAAATGAGGCTGCCTTGTTGTCACTTGTCACATCCCTTTTCGATAAGATCGGCTACTGGAATCTGAAGGTCTAGAAGAATTGATTGGATTCACATAAGTTCTGCAATAGTTTGTGCCATTGCCCAATATACAGATTCTGCACTAGACCTGGCCATAACAGTTTGTTTTTTTCTCTTCCATGTAACTAGGTTTCCCCCCACCAAAGTGCAAAATTCGAGGGTAGATTTCGTGTCCTTCGGTCGCTTAGTGTAATCTGTATCAATATTTGCCATCAAGCCTAGTGTATCACCCTGAGTAAATAAGAGTCATTTTCCTGATGTAGACTTCAAATATCTCAAAATAATGATTATTGCATCTCAATGGACTCTCCATGGTTTATCCATGAATTGACTCACTTTGATAATTGTTGGTGCAATGTCAAGTCGTGTGTCACATATAATAGCTTTCTTATTAGACCTCTAAACTGTTCTAATTCCACTGGAGTCATTTTCTTCATAGAGGTGTACACTGGGTTCCATGAGAATGGAGATTAGTTTGACCCCCATCATTCCTGTCTCTTGGGGAAGATCAAAGATATACCTTCTCTAGGAAAGTAGAACAATTTTGGCATTACGAGCAACCTCAACTCAAAAGAAGTATTTGAGCGGGTCAAGATCCTTTGTGACAGTGTTTTCTCAAAAACTCCTTAGTGGTAGCTATGTCTCTAGTGTCGTCTCCTATCAGAATGATATCGTTGTAGACTAGCACTACTACACACTCTTGCGTTGTTTGTCCTTACAAACAAGGAATGATATGTCGTAGATCTCTTGAACCTAATTAGCTCAACCACGTCAAACAATTTTGGAACTATGCACATGGACTTTGTTTAAGACCATCGATGGCCTTGTGTAACCTACAAACCTTGGAACACTCACTCTCATATTCAAACTCTGGCGGTTGCTGCATGTACACTTCTTTAAGAGTGCTATAGAGATGTATTTTTAATGTCAAGTTGATGTAAACACCAACCAACGTGAACTGTAACTGAGATAAGGATCCTGACCGTAGGAAGTCTTGCTGCTGGGGGGAAGGTATCAAAGTAATAAATGCTGTAGGTTTGCATGTATCCCTTTGCCATTGGTCTTGTCTTGTAGCACTCCATTGAACCATGAAGTAAATACTTGACAGTGATGACCTACTTACATCCAATGATTGTAGCATTAGATGGTGGATTTGCAAGTGTCCACATCTCTAGTGATTGTAATGCAGACATCTCCTCCATAGCTTGCCTCCATTGCGGATCTCCAAGAGCCATCTGGTGGGTAGAAGGAATTTGTACACTGGATAGTGCTAGTACAAATTTCTTGTATTCTAGAGAGACTGATCAGGGACACATTTCTGGAAATGGGATGTAGAGTGCAAAGTTCTGGTCCCTTTCTGCAAGGTAGTTGGTAGGTCAAGACTGACCTCCTTTCTTAATAGGCTTTGGTGGCAAGAAGGCATCTTGAGATGGAGTATCTAAGACATCGTGACTAGAAGAATTATCACAGGAGAAGGTGAAGGCCCATGCACTTGAGGAGGGGGGATCATGTACATGAATAAACTAGCAGGAATTTACTGTTCTATCCATTTTTAGACATCACCCTTTGCTCAGTAGCAGGAGTCAGAATGGGAAGAATCGACACACTTTAAGGGGTGACGAAAAAATACAAGACCTTGTCCAGGAGTATTAACGAGCATCGTCAAAGAAAAAGACATTGACACTTACATATTGTCTTCTACTAACATGATCATAACATTTGTATCATTTCTAGGTCCTAGACTAGCCTACAAATATGCACTTGATTGCTCGGAGTGACAACTTGTCCTTGTTGGGATCAGAAACATGAATAAGAGACACACAACCAGAGACTTGAGGAGGGACTCCAAAGAGTTCCTTTTTAGGGAATAGAATAGAATAAGGAAACTCCTCATCAAGAACAATGGACAACATAATTTATCAAGTAGCAAGTAGTGAGAATAGCATGAGCATCTCCCCAATAGGATAAGGAGACACTGTTCTGAACAAGGTTCTGGCAACATCCAAAATATGGCAATTCTTCCTTTGTATAACGCCATTCTACTGAGAGGTATAAAGACAACTAGATTGGTAGGTTATTACCTGTCCTTGGAACAAAAATCATAGTGAATTAGTACAAAACTCAAGAGCATTGTCAGTTCTAACAATTTTCACTTGAGCACCAAGGTAATTCTTTATTTTAATAAGAAAATTCTTTATGATAGTGTCGTCAGACTTCAATAAAAAAACCCATGACAATTGAGAAAAATCAATTGCAACAAGATAAAACATATGCCCCATGCGATCAGGAGCACGTCTTGGATCCCATATATTAAAATGAATCAACTGAAAAAGGGACTTGGAACTTTGACATTGTCGATTAGGAAACGAATTCCTATGATGCTATCCCAGTTGATACGTCTTACACTGAAAGATAGCTATGGGAGGAATCTATAGAATGACACGTCTCAGCTTCGTTAAAGGAAGGTGCCTAAATCTCAAATGCCATAAATAACTAAAAGAACCTTTAGAAAATGCATTATCCTGACTAGCATATGGTGACTGCAGAAGGTGATAGACCTTCCCTTTTTCATAGTCACCAATCACATGCCCCATCGGTATATCTTGAAACACAACATAGCACGAAAAATTGCTCGACAATTTGGTTCCTTTGTAATACGACTAATTGAAAGAAGATTCAAAGGAAAATTCAAAGCATGAAAACATTTTGTAGTCATATGTGGGGAGCTATTTGAACCTTCTCCTCGCCAGTGATTGGAGGATTCTGTCCATCTACTACATTAGGCCTCCTAGATGACAAGGTTCAAAATGTCGATTTTGAACCTGCGTTGATGAATTTCCAAGTGCTCATTTCGTTGGCACATCATGGAAACACGTGTTTCGATGTCGGATTTCGACGATTTCGATACCTCGACAATAGTTCATGTCGGAGACACGCCAACACATGGTGTCAAAAATGACAGTAGCCAATGATTAGAATTTAAGGGTAACTATTTTCATTTAAGCCCCAAACGTTAAACCCCACCTTATACTTTCTATTTAAATGAATAACTGATTTCAAAATTGACTACAAGAGAAGAAGAAAGATGCTAACATTAACATAAACTTAAGATTTTATTGTTGGGAATTAAACAAAGGTTTTTTCAATTCTAAATTTTCATTGGACCTAAGTGTTGGTCATAATAATAGATCTAGTCTAGATCTACTTTATAATTAGTGATAGATGTAAATTCGAATGGAATCAAACTTTAAGAGAATAGATAGTGAAAAATCTTTCATTTGAGGAGAAGATAAAATTTGGACGGGGCATTTAGGTAGGTAAATGGGAGGGAAAGAGTATGATGTTTAATTTCTTCACTAGTTATTACAGTTGTTAGCATCAACTGAGTATGAGTTGAAGTTTTATTATAAACCTTTTTGAGGTAGGTGCAAAAAAAATTCAATTTTATGGATCGATAACAATAGGGGGTTTAGAACATAGTAATAATTGGAGTAGCAGCAGCAACAACGAAGCATGAGAGAAATAGTAGTAGCAACCATCGAAATGTCAAGTGCATTTTGCCACATTTTGATCATTTGGATTACATGGGTGAAATTTCATTGAAACCCTTGTCTTTCAACGTAATATTGATGTCAATAAAGCATGTTCCAAAAAATAGCCATTTTGACAACATACTGTTGAAATTTAAATCATTGCCAGATGCGTTTGGGTGTAAACTAGAAAATTGTTGCACCTTCCCACACTTATGTCGAGAAGTGCTTGAGTTGACCAACCAATTTGCAACATCAATCTTGGCATCATAGGAAAGACATACTTGAAGACTTGGCGATGGCATCGGTATCTCCAAGTCCACAGGAAGAGCTAGGTGCAACAACGAGCGAAGTAGATAGTCCATGCTGGGACAACCTTTGAATCATATCATGATATTTGGCTCTAATGATAAGTGCACTCTCTAAACTAAGATCAGAGCCAACTATTGCCTGGTGAGCACTGGCAGGCTTCTCGTACTTGGACCAACAAGTCTCTTCCCCAAGTTTTCCACAGTGTGAACATCAGGGCCTAGCATGCCCTTGATCACCTTGCCCTTGTCCACGGGCATGAGTTAACTGTTCAGTACCTCTCCCTCTGCTTTGAGATGTTGCCATGGTAGAGGTGTGCTCAACCTGTCTAGAGGGGGAGAGATAAATTAGAAGCTTGCTCAAATGGTGATAGGTCTCGTCCATATTGGGTATGTCTGATGGAGTCAACATTTGTGATCTCGTTGCCTCATGAATTTAACCTAGCTAAAAAGTGACCCACCATGTTCTATGTCCTGTAGAGTTTCTGTGACGTGCAAGCACACAGGCGTATACGCATTCAACCTCTCAAATGCCCTTTGGAATGCATGTTTTATTCTTTTCCTAAGAATATGTTTGACGGACATCCCACGTCTTCTTTACTGTCTTTGCTAGGTTTGGCATATAGAGCCTGCTCCGGTAATCTCTTCAATGGTTTCTCTGTTGGCTGTATGTGCAAATCCTTATTCTCTAGTATGCGGACGACAACTTGTTTTTTATTGAGGGCTCGACGATAGAGACTAGGCGGCTGTGCTTCCTCCTAGAACTTTTTGGGGAAGCCTTCAGCTTGTAAATCAACTTAACCAAATCCTCTTTTGTGCCAGCTGTTTGCGAGCGAATGAGGAGATTTATGATATGGTTATCGTAGTACACTTCTAAATCGCATAACAAATAATTAAAATTATAAACTCGAATTTTATTTGGAGTTCGAGGTCGTTCGCATGGAGTAAATATGTAATTCATGCACTAATCTCAATTCATAATTAATGAGCACAGTAAATTAAGCACAATAAGAGATATGCAATGAATAAATTGGTCAGATTGATATTTAATAACAATTAATAATATCTCAAAGGATCATGGGATAAAAAGAAATAGAGAAGCAAAACAATGGTGATTTAAATCACCAATTATTCTTCTTAACTAAGCATATATCCCAACTATTCAATTCACTCAAATAAATCAACGATGCCTCAATCAATTAATCCACGTCGGTCTCAGGCACTTAAATATTCCCACGGTAAGCAGAATGCCTCAGATGACAGAACAAGGCATTAGACGCCTTATCAGAAGAGGCACAACACCACGGAAGGCACACAAGGGTGCCAAAGCTTCTCAAGGCACTATAGCACAAGGCTAACCTTCCTCAGAGGCTAAGTGTTAGCCTCCTCTTCGGCACACACCCCGAGGCAGATCAACCATGAAGCAAAATCCTCCCCCTTCCTCTCACAAATCCTCCTCTTATTTCTCTTAGGCCTAATTGGGTATATAGGTAGGTAAACGGGTCGCGTATAGGGTCCAGACCTGTGGGCATGATCGTGGGCTCGGAGTGCATGAGGGCGTGCGTGGGAGGGACCTGACCCCTCGTGTTCTTGGGCGATAAGCGTAGAACACTTTTTCCACTTATACCGTGTCGCCCATTCCTTTGCTTACGATGTGGGACTATCCCACCTATTCTTTTCGCGAAGCAGCAACAGAAGAATGCGCTCTTGATTGTGTGTTGCTACTGCTACTAGTGCCTTCAATTGCTGCTGTAGATACGCTCCTGGGGTGAGTCCGCAGCACCTGGGCATGGTAGTAAGGCCAGAGCAGGTTGGAGTAAGGCAGTCGGAGGTGGAGACGATGACGGTGATGGCGCAGACGGTGAAGACTTGAAATCACAAGTATAGTCTCAAAAACCCCAATCAGACTGCTCCTGAGCTTTGCTAAATGATGGCGAAGGTGATGGGTTCTTGTGGTGTGTGCGTGCGTGTGGAGGGCGTGCGAAGTCGGAGGTGTACGGTGAAGGGTGAGGTCGGTGGGGTGATTGAGTGGATGGAACGGCGAATAGGTAAAGGGGTTTTGGTCGTGGAGGTGTGGCAGAGGTTTTGGAGGTGATGTGGGGTTGCTTGGTGGTCTGTGGAGTGTGGATGGCCTCACCGGGGGCTTGGTCGGAGTAGAGGAAGACGATGGGGGAGGCAGTGGATAGTCGGTTGATTTGAAGTGGAGTGGTTCTAACCTAAAGAAGGAGAGAGAGAGATTGGCCTAGTTTAAGGGACGAAAGGGAGGAATTGGCACCGACTTTGATTGGCCGGTGCCGGAGGGGATGAACTCTCCGATGAGGGAGGATGGCGGCAATGATGGGGAAGGCAACTCCTGCTGCGGAGGAAGGAGAGGAAGGTATTGGGCCGGTCAATTTGACCATTGGCCGGCTTGAGGAATGAGGAGAGGGTGCTCGTCGGAGCTTCGGTCGGAGGAGGCTGGGGAAGGAAGGGAAGAAGGTTCTTGGCCTTAAACCTAGCTAAGGAGCAAGGCCTCACTATTAGGGGCCTTTTAAAGGTCCAAGGGTGGCTTCCAAGCTTGGAAACAAGCTCGAGGAGTTCGGAATTTTGGGGAAAAAGATCCTTGATCTTGAGGAGTTTGCACGAACTCTGTCGTGTGAATTAGAATACAAGGTGTGGTTTAGATGATTATGGATTTTCTCAATATCATTCCTTCTAATTTTGGAAGGATTTGGTCGAGAAATCAGGGAGAAATCCCAGATTGAAGATCGGTGCTTTGGGTTCCTCCTGTCAATGGTGGCAGGGACTGTTTTGAAGAAAATGACAGGTTAGGAGGCTTTTTGCAATTATTTCAAAAGTTAGGGACTTAATTGAGAGGAACAGAGTTTAAATGGACTAAAATGCAAACTAGGTCAAGATGGATTCTGATTGGGTCCAAATTTTGGTATAAACCTAATTTGGACCCAAGGAATCTAGTGGTGAAGTCGGATCTCAGTTTTGAACAAGTTTGATTGGGAAATTTGCGCAGAAACCCAAATTAGGGTAGAATTCTATCTGAGACTGTCCAAGGTCAAAATAGGTTCAGATTGTCACACCAAGGGTACCAAACCTTAAAGAATATTTTTCTATGAATTTTAGGAGGTTTAGATGAATTTTATTCTGACCAGAACCTCTTTAATTTAAGTGGGTGGTTTTTTGTTATGAATTAGTTCTCGAAATGTGTGAAACCCCGTTTTTGTTCTTATGGACTCACTTATTGGACTTTAATGCTTATTTGACCCAGTGCTGTTGAGGCGGTCGCCTCAGGTGATGAGGCGACGAGGCGTGGTGACTGAGCTCATCGCCTCGTGGAAGTCCCAGGTGAGCTGCTTCGAACAGGCGACGTGCCTCCTCGACTCAGGCGGCGCCTCCTCGCCTCGTTGCCTCATCGCCTGAACCCGAGGTCCATCGCCAAGTTTTTTTTTGAAAAAGCACGAAATGAACTTACCATTCTTGCCCTTGACCTTTTACCTTCCATACAAGAGTATTTACGTGCTTCTCATCTCCACGCCAACCATCACCGCCTCACGCCATTATCGCCTCCGCTGGAGCTTCGTCGACCTCCATCGCCGCCCAAGCTTCATCGCTTGCCATCTGCGACGCCTCCTTGACCTCGATCGCCCAGGTATCTCCTCCGCTCAAGGTTCTCTAAGTTCGACGGTGGCGCTCACTGGTCATTAATTTCGTATTGTTCATTGATTTAATTTCGAATTGCTATATATATGTTATATATATGTATATATGTTATACGTTATATATATATGTTGTATATATATTATATATAGTATATACTGTTATATATTGTTGTATATACTATATGTATATGTTATATACTATTAAGTATATAAGTATGTATAATATAGTATATAAGTATGATATATATATATACTTGTAAGTATATATAAGTATATACTGTTGTATAAACAGTAAATTATGTATGTATAATTATATATATATATATATATTGTATATATATTATATACAATATATACTATTATATACTGTTGTATATACATATATTTAAGTATATGTTATATACTGTTGAGTGTATATATATATGTTATAACAATAACATAAGTATTATATATAACTATGTATAACATAACTAGTAGACTATTAGTATATAATATATATAAATAATAAGTATGTATATAACATAAGTATGTTATATTATATATGTATATAACTATGTATATAACTGGTAACTTTGCATGTGTTTTCATGTGTATATTATTATATTAACTAGCAACTTTGCATGTGCATTGTAAGTTTGTAACTATGTATAAAACTAACATGTGTTTTGAATTATGTAGATGGCTAAAACAAGAAGGAAGCACCCATGTTGGAAGTATGTCACATTAGAGGACTCAAAAAAGACTAATAATACGAAGTATATTTTCTGTGGTAGGATAGTGAAAGAGGGGATTCATAGAGCTACTGGACATATTACTGGTGGTGATAAGAATACAGCAATATGTCCAAAAGCTCTACAACATGTGAGAGAGGAGTTAAAAGAATATCGACAATCTAAAAAGGAAGAAAAGGAAAAGTTCATGAAAGATTTTGTTTACGATGAGCTGCTTAATGATGATGAGGATGATGGAGATGAAATAGAAGTGAATGTCTTACGAGGACCCATGGATAGATTCACAACTAAAAGAATAGTAGAAAATCCTACACAGTCACATGCAATGAAGGCTCGAATCATGATGGGGGTTGGTGGAAGTGGAAGTTGTGGACTTTCTCTAATGAAGTTTCATGGACCAATAGATATGTTTACGAAGGTTGTTCATGAGAAGGTGGTTCGGGAACGAAAAAGGAGATTGTTGACAAAACAAACTACAATTTTTGAGGTTTTCAAAAAGGATGAAAGAGATGCAGTTGTACGAATCATTGCAAAATGGATGTATTATAAAAATATTGCATTCAATGTTAAAGATATCTGGTTTGAAATAATGATTGAGACAATTAGTCGTTTTGGCCTTGGATTGAAGCCTTCTTACCATTAAGTGAGAGTTCCTTTATTGAGATATCATGTGAATGAGACTCGGGATTTCATTACCAAATATCATGATACTTGGAAGAAATATGGATGCACATTGATGACAGATGGTTGGACAGATAGGAAAAGCAGAACGCGTATAAATTTTCTCGTCAATTCTCCTATGGGAACTATTTTCTTAGAGTCCATTGATGCCTTAAGCTACATAAAGATAGGAGAGAAGCTTTGTGAGCTGATAAGTGGCATGATCAGTTGCGTCGGGGAGGAATGTGATTCAAGTTGTCAGTGACAACGCATCGAATTATGTTCTTATTGGTAATAAATCTTTAAACTTTATTTATTTTAGCATACGTCTTTTCTTTAATATTGTAAGCATTGTAAAATATAAAAAATATCATTTATCTTTCCCATAGGCAAATTACTAGAGGCTAAGCACCCTCAAGTTTATTGGATTCCTTGTGCTGCACACTGCATTGATCTGATGTTGGAAGATTTTGGAAAGTTACAGGATGTAAAAAAGACACTCAAGCATGCAATGAAACCGAGTAGTTATATATACATGCATCCTTCAGTCTTAAATTTGATGAGGCAATTCGCAAGTAGGGAGTTGTTGAGGCCTGCTGTTACAAGATTTGCTACATCTTTCCTCACTTTACAGAGCATTCATAGACAAAAGGTAAATTTAAGGAAGATGTTCACTTCTGATAAGTGGATCACTTCTAAAAATGCAAAAGAGAAGGGAAAGAAGGTAGCAACAATCATCATGATGCTTTCATTTTGGAATAAGGTTGTATACATTCTAAAAGCTGTCTCCTCTTGTGAGAGTGCTTCATCTTGTTGACTCAGAGAAGAGACCTGCAATGGGATACATATACGAAGCAATGGATAGAGCTAAGGAAGCTGTCATGAAGGCTTTCAACAATAATACCGAAAAGTTTGGATCTATTTGCGACATCATTGATAAGAGATGGGATTGTCAGATTCATAGGCCTCTATATGTAGCAGGATTTTTCCTCGATCCTGATTTCTCCTATGAAAATCAAAATCTTGATTTTGATTCAGAGGTTATGAATGGATTTTACAATGTCTTGGCAACATTGGAGCTTGATGAGAGTGTACAAGATAAAATAACTTGCACAAGGACTCTTTGGAACACCTATGGCTATTAGACAAAGGAAGACCATTGTCTCAGGTAGTCAAGTGGTATAAATTTTTTATAGTAACTTTCCATTTCCAGTTGCTTATTAATATTATATAACTTATTATCTTTTTACAGTGGAGTGGTGGAATCTCTTTGGTGGGTCTGCACCTAACTTGGCAAAATTGTCACTGAAGGTGCTAGGTCTTACTCGTAGTGCCTCAGGATGCGAAAGGAATTCGAGTGTATGTGAAAATGTAAGTTACAAATCAATTCATAATATGCATAGCATTAATTTTATCAAGTAATTTTATATTAATCCTTTTATTTTGGAAATCTATATAGGTTCACTCAAAGAAAAGGAATCCGTTGGCACAACAAAAGTTGAATTATTTTGTGTTTGTTAAGTACAACAAAGCTTTGAGGAATCGATATGAAGATATGGATTATCTTGATCCCATTTCCCTTCAGGAAATTGATGATTCAAATGAATGGTTATTAGGGAGAATGGAGGAAGACGAGGAAAATGCAGATGATGATCTTGTGTTGGGTGATGATGATCTTCTCACTTGGGATATGGTTGAGCTTACATCAGGAATTAATGAGCAAGAGGCTATTTGATGTATTCGGGCTTGTGCTACTACAAAGAAAAATGGTCCTAAGAAAGCTAAGGGAAAAGGGAAAGCTCAAATAGTTATTTTATAAGAGGAAGAGTATGTGGATAGTTATGAGGAAGAGGAAGAGGAAGAGGAGATTGAAGAAGTTGCTGGTGACGATGACGATGACGAATTGAATCTTGAAGATGATTTTGATGACTGATGTGTTTTATTATTTGAGAATTGACAATTGTTCACTTAACGACAAATTTGGTTTTTATGTTTTTCTACCTTAATTGTGTAGAAACTTTTCTTTCTTTACCATTTGAAATTATGTGAAACATTTTTTGGTAATACAATTGTCATCATTTTCTTCTATTTAAAGTCTCCAACATTGTTATTAGACATGTTTTTATAAACTTAGTGCTATTAAATTGAGTTAATAAGACATATATGTGCCAATAAAAGACAATCACCTCAATTCACTCGGGCTATCGCCTTTCTGTTGTCTTTTGCCTCGGGTGATTTTGAGCCTTGTCTCCTTGCTATCGCCTTTCGCATTGACAGTATTGATTTGACCTTAGATTAACTCCTGGGAAATTCCATGGTTACTCTGCGTTCATGATGTGATGTTAAAACTTCAGAATTAACCCTGATTTAATGTTTTCTTCTCAAACTGACTTTGTATGGAATTATGCCTCTCAGGCGATTATGTAAGAGTGTTTCACTTAATTATTATTAATTAAAATTAGTTATGGCTCATGATGGTATTACCATCACTAGCTTAGATGGATCCTGAGGAGGCGCTACAGTCTAGTAGTGCCTTGCACACCTCTCAGGATCCCTGCCTATTTCCTATCTCATTCTCCCTTTATCTGGCATGTGGATTTCGTTGCAAGATTGGTCTCCCATGATTGATAGGATGGAAAGAAGGCTGTTTGATAGGGTGCTTAAGATCTTGTCCAGAGGTGGGAGACTTGTCCTTTTGAAAGTAGTTCTACTTTCGATGCCTACCTTGTTGAGAAAAGAATTACTTATGTTAGGAGGGACTTTTTCTTGACCAATTATGGGTCCAATGGGAAGGGCGCTAGAATGCTTGTGTGGGAGGATGTTAGCAAACCACTCAAGGAAGGTGGCTTAGTGGTCAGGGACATTTGTATGTTGAATGACAACTTTCTTGCCAAGTGGGTGGTTAGGTTCATGGAGTTGCAAACGAGATATGTTGGGGAGTGTGTTCGCTGCTTGCTATGACCGCTCCTTGAGTTGGGAATAGATGGCTTCCTCCTATTTGGAGTCGCTCAATTTTACAAGGGACTTGCTTTGTGGCTTAGAGTTTGCAACCGTTTTTCTTGTCGTACCTGGGCATGGAAGAGGTCTTTTGTTTTTGGATCGACGACCGGATGGGAAAGCACCCTTTTTTAGGATGGCTCTCGAGGCTTTATGCTCTATCAGATATGAGGGAGTCGATGGTAGGGGAATACTAGGATGGCTCTTGGTCCTATCTTTGTAGGGAACCTTTCACGCTAGAGGATGCAGGAACTGCAGGAGGAATTGAGTACGCTAGAGGGTTACCAACCGAAGGGTGGCAGTGATACTTTTCTTTGGGATAGAGTGCTTTCTCGGTGAGGGATGCGTACTCCAGGTTAAGGAGTGTGGGACCTTTGGTAGATAGTGACCTTAGAGATTGCACATTGATTTGGGAGGTGATGTGTCCTATGAAGATCAAGATTTTTGTGTGGCTCCTTAGAAGAGGACTCGTGACGAGGATGTGGAGGGCTAGATAGGTGGTTGAATTGGCTATGGACTTCCCCTTATGTCTATCGGAGGATGAGTAAATGTGAGCTTGCTACCTAGATTTGGACACTTCTACTTTGGTTGGATTGCGCACTCATCCTAGTAGTTCTGGAATCCTTTTAGGGCCCATTTGGCAGTGGAATGAGTTATTCCGGGATAAAATACTGTAGGGATAAAATGATTGGTGATATTGATGTGGTAGTAGGTATTTGTTTAATATCATGATATAGATGTGAGTGGGTTGATGTGGTATTGTAAATATATTTTAATGGATATGTTATATTGGAGTGGGTATATTTTAATATGTATTGATATTAATGTGATGTAATAGGATGGTATGTGATGTTAATAGAGGTGATCTATTCCTATTGCCTTATTCCATTGCCAAACAGGCCGACATCATGGATGGAGTACTTTCTGTTCGAAGAAAGATAAGGCAATATTGGCATTTTTTTAGGGCATCTGGTTGGAAAGGAATGCACCCATCTTCAAGGGTTAGCATGTGTATCTCGAGAATTTCGTTGTATCCATCTCTTTTCCATTTTCGGGAAACTTGCATGTAATGGGTTTTCCTTGTGACTACTTTTAGTTGAATGAAGCTAGGTGGCTATCATCCGGATAACCACCCTTAAACCATTCAAAAAAATTCCTATGAATGGTAGTGTTCATGATCCATGCTCACCATAGTATAGATTGAAATATCGTGATATATCGGTGATATATCGCCCATATATCGGTATCCCCGAGGTTGGGCATATCGATACCACTGATAGTATCTTTTTACCATGATATTGCTGATATATCGGTTATATATTCCCGATATATCCCTTTTTTGACTTGTCGATACGATATCGATATTTAAAACCTTGATGATGATGCAGTGATTCTTGACGAGCTACAGGAAGAAAGTAGTGGTGGAGATGAGGAATATCATCATCAAGGTCCTAGTAGAGAGGATATCCAACATGAATACATAAAAAAATATACAAATATAGATAGAGATCCCGTGTCAAGTCCACCTTGTGACTATGACGCAGGGACAACTCCGACAGGGTATGGGTATACTTAAGGCCATTCTATGATGTCTACCAATGATTTAAGTTCATAAGTGATCTCTTAATTTGGCGTCGAAATCATTCTTTGGAGGTGGCCTAAGATCATCATCATCAGGTTACTATGGTGGCTACGGATCTCATTGCACCAGCCTTCAATACTAACTCCAAGATGAGGCGCAAAGTTCATCTAATTACTTCCCCAACTATACTAGCCCTCCATCTTATTATGATTCCTCATATGGCTATGGTCATGATAGTCGCCACCAAAGTATAGTACCTAAAGTGATCCTGCATTTGCAAATTATGGCTATGGGATTTTCCCAGAGTATTTTGGATCTCATGATCCTCAACAATTTTCTTATCAACTGTCCCACTTTGATGCACTACTTCCTCGACCACCACGAAGTTCATCGATGAGACAGCGTGAACCTTGTGAATCATTAGGTTCGACACTGAAACGAGGTAGGTCTATTGCATCCACAGATTCAAGAGGACATCGAGATGAGTCTACTCAGAATCAGGGTGGATCTAGAACTAGAAGTAGGGGTAGCTCGTCCGACAGTCACAGTTGATATCCTCGTCTTGGAATACATTTCTATTGCAGTGATGAAGACTATCAACGATACATCAATGAATACAATACTCGATATAGCTACATGGCATGAGTCATACTGTGAATATGTTAGAGAGCTACAAATCAAGGAAGATAATTGGAGGAGAGGTATCGAACCAGGTCAAAGCTTAACCTGGTATTGATTTGGTGGCATTGGCTGGTGCTTCCGTACTTGGTGTAGTCAATTGATACTCTGACAATGTTTATATTTCATTGTTTTTTGTGAGTAGCATTACTATGAATATTTTTCAATTATTATCTTGTTCTATAATCTTCTTTTCAATATATGACTTTGTCGATATGCGATTAGTGCATTTCTATTATGTTTTCATTCAAAATTTATGATTTTCGTCTTCTAGGCATTTCTTCATAATGTATTAGTCATTAAAATGTTGATTTTCATAAAATTTGTGACATTTTGGGACATTTTAGACTTTTCTGAGCGATTTCTCAAAATTCACCGATATCAGCGATATATCCCTGACATATTCCTTTTTTGACTTGATATGATATCGATATTTAAAACCTTGCACCATAGTATTGTCCTTTTTCCATATAGGATACTTTCTAATCTTGTGGATGAGTTCCGATTCGAGGAGGATATGTTTTTTATCCTGACCCTCAACTATATTGAGGATTGATTGAGACCAGGGTGCATAATTGGTCCTGTCAAATTTGGTGATCAGAGCAAAGAAGGGATTCTTGAAATCCCCATGACTTCCCTCTCCTTGAGTAGAAGAATCAATAACTTCAGATGCTATAATACTCTTGATTAGAAACCCAAATCTGCTGGATAGTAAGAAAAGTTCACATAACCAATCATCTATTCTCCAATTCAAGGCCTTACATGAAGACGAAATTAGCAGCAGGAGCTATGCAACAACAGGAGCACTGTCGGTCTAGAGGGCCCTATATTGGGTATTGGCAGCACTTCGACGACCCCTGCAATGCCCTGAAAGGAGAAGAGGCCCTGATAGAGCCTCTATCCGAAGCAGGTGGGGGGTGGTGCTAGAGGGAAAAACCCTCACCAATGAAGCTACAGTTTGTGACCGATCCCTTGTTGAGGTTCAATTGGTCCCTAGTGGTCCAGCAGTGCCCTCGGGCTAATCACTTGGGGGGGGGGGGGGGGTCGATGGTGGTAGCTTCTTTCTCTACTTTTTGGGTTGGCTGTTGTTAATCCGGCGAACAAAGAAGTTGTTGACCACGGACCTCGATGCTAGAGGTTCTTTTGATGGATGTAAGATCCCGAGTAAGAGAAGAATCCTTGAGATTTTATTTGGTGGAGAAAGAAAGATGATGGGAATCAAGAAGGTATAGAGCTTCGACCTAGGACTGCTGCTTTGATATCATGTTGGAAGAAAAAGTCAACTTGATTCTATTGTAAAAACCCTAGGATTATTTATAAAGGAGAGGCCAAAAGGAAAAATAAAAGACATGTTCCTCTGCAACAAAATTATTAAGGAAAATAGTAATAATAGAAAGAACAAAATAGAAAAACCATCCACGACACTCTTCTTTCTTCTTCCTCCTATCCTCCCTTTTTTTCTACTCATAAGCTTGGATCACACCTCCCGTCGGAGGCCACAAAAGTGACAACGTTATTGAGATTGTCGTTGTAGGCCACCCTCCTCCCTCCTTCCCAACCGTCACTACCTCCTCTTTTTGCCCCAGCTTCCACCCCTCCTCTCTCTTCCTTAGTCGTTGCTGCCCGTCCTCTCTCCTCGCCAACCATTGCCCTCTCCTCCTCCTTTCCTATAAGCCATCGCCACCCCACCTCCTTTATCCTCCCCAGCCATTGCCTCCCCTCCTTCCCCCCTACCCCATCCTTCTCTACCACTGTTCTCTCCTTTCAAGAGAACTATTTTTTGAGAGATTTGGACGTAATAAGGAAAGTTTTGGAGGTATGGATGTAAGAATCTCAAATTTTTTTAATTAAGAGTTACATATTAACCTTAGTTACCATCATTTATTGTTAGATGTAACAGCATGGGCATATATGTATGATTACACTAGCTTGTTGGGCTGTTGATGCAATAATTGAGTATTTGGGGGCTATGTATATAATTAGGTATGTTTCTAGAGATATGATTGTGAAAATTCATTCATGTCTTTTGCTATATCTCTATTCATCATCTAGTTATTTCTATGGTACATGCTCCTTGTATATTTTGTTGTTGATCACCTAGTTTTATTCATCCACTTACGTCATCTAATGATGAATGCTGCAATTTCCTGAAGATGCTTCTTTCCCAAAGTTCATTTTGATAAGGTGCTTTATGATCACAGGTTCTACCATCTGATATGAGCTTGGCCACTGTTAGAGCTTATATATGGAAGAAGCCCGAGGATTTGATACTGAATTACCGGTTGGCACAGTCCAGATGATCTATCAGCCTGAAGATCTCGACAGGTGAGGGTGCACATCTCCTCACGTGGCCGCACTGGATTCGGAAAGAGCTTAAGAGAAACTGCCATTCGACAGTGCATGATGCTTAGTACCACATCACCCCGGGTGGATCCTTGGCTGGTTTGTATAGGAACGTTGATCGATTTTTTTTCCTCCTCCCTGATCTTCCTCTCTGAAGTGGTTCCCTGTAAATCAAGGAAAACTATTCATCGGTGATGCTAATCTAGTAGGCGCCCATAATTTTTTCAGAGGTAAAGGTGTCTTGAATTTTCATTCCCTCCGATTTTCCTTGGCTTCCTATCCTGGTATATAAGTGTGTTTCACGGAAAACCTGCCTGTTCAATAGATCATGTTAGTAGTTGATATCGATAGGGAGATGGTTGACGGCTCGATGGCAATCGTCGGGCTGACTACAGTAGTTGTGAATATGGTACAGCTTTTGTTAGTTGGAGAGGAATGAAATAAAGCATCTGGCAGTTTATACCAGCACAAAATCTTGAATTGTTTTAATTGATTGACACTCTTGCCTTCTCTTTTTTTTGATCTTTCGTCTGTGATTCTATGATGTATGAGGGATGTTCCAGATATGCTGATCAACGGGTAACGCCTCGGCGTTGGTGATTACAACTCCAGCCCCAACTGTATTTTCCATTTTGCCATAAGAGGGATGCTCTTATTGTGCTTGTTTTCTTGCTGTGTACTCATATATTCTTGCATGAGAGATGCAAAGTTGATCTCAGCGTCAAATAGGTAGGTTTTTTGGACATGCGATCACAGCGGTGAATCATTATTGTGGTAGTAATGAGACGTTCAGAATGCCAAATGTACATTCTATTCCTATGGTAGAGGTTAGTCGCTTTCTATGAGGTAGCAACGAGTGTGTAGGTGCTACTTCTATGAGGTAAACGATCTCATTTGTGAAGATTTGGGCGAGTTGTGCATTGTCTATATATTGTTCTTACACGGGTGACGTGATCCCTTTTAGGTGTGTAGATATCGACCTTCGATGGTCCAAGGCCTTTTAAATCCATATTCACTCCTATGGATGTTTATTTGATTGTGAATGAAGTTTAGTGCAGATCACGTCTTCCCATCCATTCATGGAACTGATTTAGATATATCTGGACTTGGGTTTGTCTGGTATCAATATGGTTACCCTCATCATTGCTCTTGTCCAACCTTCCTCCCTCTGCGAATCTGTTACTGCTTGGAAAACTCAAGTGTCGGATATTGGATAAAAATATGAAGTGCAATGTTGGGTAATTCAGATGTCAAACGAATATGGATTCAGATGTGAGGATGATTTGTTCCCCGTCCGTTCCATTTGTAGGTTTGTTTAAATTTTCAAATTTGATTGTTGATGATCGGCAGCTATCTCCAGGAGTTTTAAGAGACAAGTTGGCTATCTTGTGCTGGAGGAGACATCAGACATATACCCAATAAACTCTTCCTGTAGTACCCCGCATCTCACGACTTATCCACATATTAACTAATGCTTATCTTTTTATTCACCTATAGGGCATATTAGCTGTTCAAACAAGGGATTCATTTAGCATGCAATGTCAAATATTAATCTTCCAGTTTTTTCTCATCTTTTAGATCGCTTCTTGATATAGCTAATGCAGGATAGTCTTATACAAGCCTTTGCATTTGAAGCGTGCGTTACATGTACTTGGGCTTGCAACTTGAGGGAAGCTTGCCAGTGGGCTCCTGCCATGCAGGCGTTGACTATTTGAGAATGCCCATCCTTCATGTAGTTATATTAGGAGCTGATTTTTGGATGTCCAGCTGGATGCCCACCTGTGACTTTTGGTGGAAATTAGGAGGTACAGCTTCTGTTTGGGGGTGGTTTTGAGGTGGGCATGGCAAAGAACAAGGAAGAGTAGCTCGAGGAGAACGCCCACGAGGAGGATTGACTACAAGTGGATGGGAAGGGGATGGGCACCACATGCGGAGGAATTATCAGCAATGTAATTATTGTTAGACCAGTCAAATGGGTGGGGTGGGGTTAGACTTGATCCATTAAGGTTATATCTGTTTACAAATGAATTAAATCAGGTCTAATCTATTTATTTAATGGATCTAAATGTCTCAACTTAGACATAACCCATCTAAACCCACAAAAATCCAACCTGACCTATTTAAATAAATGGTAAATTTGGTGGGTGGGTTAAACGAGTTAATAGGTTAAATGTGTTAAATTAAATGGGTTAAACGAGTTAAATTAAATGGGTTGAGCAGGTTGAGTGGATTTGTGGGACTCAACCCGAACTTGACTCGTTTATATAAATAGGTTTAACAAGTTTCAATCCGTTTAATGTAAGCGAGTTTGGGTCGGATTTGGGTGTATTAGTTGGGTCGGATTCAGGTCGGGTTGGCAGGTTCAATTTTTTTTTCTCGATATCCCTATGTGTGGGTCACACCACTCCTCAGGAATAAAATCAACTCATATTATAAGAGCTTCTTGATCTTAGGGTTCACTTTAGGATTTGACTAGGTACTTATCATTTTCTTTGATTTCAAAGGAAAAAGAATATCTCCACCTAATTGCAAAACCTTGTGTTCTGAACAAAACCTTGTTTGAATCCATAAAAATTCAAATCCTAAAAGCTACCCTAACAAGACTTCAACTCTAAAAGACATTAATTTTAAAAGTCTTGTTTGAAAACCTGTTGCCTGTGCACTGTACACTTTCAATTGGATAATTAAGGGGCATAACCCATAAAATGCCCCATCACATTCTCAAGTACTTTCACAATCCCAAGCTTTAATTAAAATTTATTAGACGTTGGCCTTAAGGATTTCACAAATCTAAGCTTTGAGAAATCTTGGTGTCCATGGTTGTGGGGTCATGCCAAATGACCACTGATAGGGGGTACAATGGAGCCTAGTATTAAGCTGGGTCGAACCCTCCTTCTAATCCCCTTGCATTCAATCTGGCTTAGACTACTTGGATGGTTGAGTCTAATTTTTTGCATTTTTAGCTGCCTTTTCAAAGTTTTATGTCTTTTGTAAGGTCACGTTTTAGGGCTGGTCCTTGTGTGCTTGTATTATGTGGGCATGCATTTCTCTCTCCTGTTCTCTATGCATCTCTCAACTTCTTCTAAACCATGTATTTTAATTTAATGCCTATCCCTTCTATCCAACCTACCCCCAATATGATTTATATTCTAACTCGAGTAGACCTTATCCACAATCTACTTGGGATAAGCCTCCTCCAAGTTGGGGATATACCTTAGATTCTAGGTACTTAGGGTATTCATCCTATCTCCAAAGATCAACCCAATTCCTATCCTAATTTCAACCAACCCACACCACCCTTTTATAGGGATAGTCCCACTCCCTCCACCTAGGGATATGATCTAGACCCTAGATTCACTAGTGATAACTTTGATTCTCCTTGCAATGGTTTGTATTCAAGGTCCTCGTCCCTTGACGACTAATCCCATAGGACCTACAATTTAGGAGGATACCATGACCCCTACCCTTCCCTGGACAACAACCAAGATAGGTCATCTGAGTATGAGGATCTCTCCTACTTGACCTATGGATTGGAAGGGATGTTAGAAAAATGGAAATCAAATGACTCTGATAGACTTGATGAAGACCGTGATTTGGTGGAAGAAAATATAGAGCTAGAATTCCTGTGGAGTAGAACTACGTTAGATCCCATTAACCATAGTTCCACCCCAAACCCAAGTATTGATCATGTAAAGACTTCACCCACCAAACCCCAACCTCGTCATCAAACCCAAGGGGAACCCAATAATACCCAATCTATTCATGATAACCTTCAATTGGAGATTTATAAATGGAATTAGAAATTAATTGAAACGAAGGATATAATGATAGAGATATTCCAGCAATTGGATGAGGAAGGCCAAAGAGAAATGATTAAAAATGTTAATTTTGTGGAATCCATGAAACAAGGCCTTATGGAGATCGATTGGATTGCACCCGATTGTCCAAAGCTGGTTCAGTTCACCATTAATATTCCCTTTTCCCTATTGTTAGAAAATAAATCTGAAAATGTCATTGAGGATCCTGTTGATCTTAATTTCGAGGTGGATGAGGAAAATTGAAATTCCCACATGATGTGAATCAATTTGAAATTGTTAATAACAAAATTGGGGTTGATGTCTCTGAACCCAACTCTGATCCTAAGGAGAAAAATCAATTAGAGGGAGAAATATCCACGATTGAGTATGGGGAGTTGGATTTTAATTCCGAAACTCTTGATTTTGAATTGTTCACAACTTTAGAGGAGGGCCAAGGGAAAGAATCCGAGTCTGATTTGGATGATGAGAGTAAAATCAGCCCTACCTTGACTTCAACCTTAGAAATTGAGTCTGATTTTCAAGAGGTTGAAGGCACTAAAAATCTTCTAAGGTCTAATGATTTTGAGGAGATACGCAAAGAAATCACAATTGAGGAAGAAAGGATTGTTATTTAGAGAGAGATTTAATACTTGACTTTAGGATCCCTGATAAAATTATGGATTCTTTTAAGGACCCATTTGATTTCTGAATGTTGCAACCCAAATATGATTTGGTTTATAAACATTTAGTAGATTGTGAAGGTTCCTACTTGTACTAGGAGGGGTGAGATCAGCGTGACGAAAAAAATGCGGAATTGAAAATATAAACAATCTCACAAAATAAGCAATCACAAAATGTGCACAAGTAATTTTTAGGTGGAAACCCAAACCGGGTGAAAACCACCACCTAACCCTCTCGAGTTAGGATTTTCCGATCAACCTAGTTGATCAAAATCCACTAAACCGAATCACTTAAAACGAGGGTGATTCAACCTCAATACAACCACGCTACAAGTACGAGGGTAGCGTTCCTCAACCCCTTCTCTCCACGAGAAGGATTTTGTCCCACGAAGGAGACGGGAATTCGCAAAGCGAATACCCAAACAAATTACAAAGATAAAATAAAACAACAAACCTATAGAGCCAACAAAGTAATTTAAACCTAAGCTTCTATAGGATTTAGGAAACTCCCCTTTGCAAGGAGTGCGTCGACGATGACGCGGGTGCGTGAGCCACGCAACGGCGCAATGTCGCTCTCGTAGACAACGGCAGGAGAGCGGGTGCGCGAAGGGAATGATGCTCTCAAGATGTAGAACTTGAGCTTAGAGAGCAAGAGCTTCTTGGACACAAGAGAGTGGAAGTATGTTGCTTAAGTGTGTCTTTTGTGTTTCTAAGTGTATCTTTTGTCTCTTAGTGTTTCTAAGTGTCTATGTGTGTTGCAAAGGTTCCCCTCTATTTATAGAGGCCTTAGGAAGGCTTTGGAAGGCTTAGGAAATGTTCTATAGCCGTTGAGAACAAAGTCCAAGAGAATCAGGCTGAAATCAGGACAATGATTACACTTGACAGGGTTATCAGACGTCTAACTATGGCATCAGACGTCTGGAAGGCCACTTTAAGACGTCTGATTTCAAGGTCAGACGTCTGATTCTATGCGGGTTTCTCCCTGACTTGAATCAGATCTAAACAGGATTTTTGTGCAAGTCCATCAGACGACATACAGGACGTCTGGAACTAAGTCTGGACGTCTGGAAACCTACTTTTACTGTGGGAATTGATTTCCAAACGTTGCAACGGCTAGAAAATCTCTGAGAAGAGATTTTGGGTCAGCCGAGGCAAAACGGTCATTTATCAGACGTCTGGAAATGCCTAAGGACGTCTGATAAGGCTCTAACGGTCATATTCTTGACTGTTTGCTAAGCCAGCCAACGGTCCACTAATTGGACGTCTGGCAAAGTCATCAGACGTCTTCTAAGACGTCTGGACTAAGGTCTGGACGTTTGATTTCATTAGACAGAACTAGCTATGTCCAGCCTAACAGTTATCAGACGTCTTACAATACTTTATCAGACGTCTGACTTGGGAATTAGACGTCTGGAAGTGCTGTTTGAACCCTATATTGGTTTTCTAAGTATTCTACAGAAAACCTAAGTATCCTAGGGTTGTGCTGGTGTTCCTAGGACTACTGTTAGGGTTCTTTGAGGCTCTTTAACATAAAATATCTAAGGAAATAAAGAGCAACAAAAGAAACGAAAAGATACAACAAGTACAAAAGAAGGAAATCTATCCTATTCTTCATTTCCTTCCATCTTCAATCTTTCGCTCCACGCGAACCTCCTCTGTTTTCCGTCAAGCTCCTCCAATCCGTCCTGGATGCGAGCTCGAACTCCGTCTAAACACGTCCACATTTGCAATTGACCTGAAATCTAGGACTCAAATTGCAAATGTTAAATAACACGTGTTTTGTTATCATCAAAACAAATGATCGTGGTGCTCTAGCACCAACAATCTCCCCCTTTTTGATGATGACAAAATCGTAAATAATAATGCATAAAAATCCTCCCCCTTTTTGACATTATCAAAAAGGTTTGATTGGTTTTACATTTCCTATAACTCCCCCTTAAAACATGCTCTTCTATGAATTTATTTTAACAAAGGTAATATTCTCCCCCTTTTTGTAACAACAAGATAGCTATTTTTTTTTCTCCCCCTTACTAAAGGAAATTTAGCTAACTTGCATCTCCCCCTTAAAAATTGACAATTAGCTCATCATTTTTTAACTCCCCATATCTAATTGCTTATGATAAAAAGATAGGGTTAAGAATTTTACCTCACCTACCATGGCCAATAAAATGGCCCGAATGGTGGTGGTGGATGCCACATTGGATGGGGCTCCCATCCGTAGCTTGGAGGCCCGGGCATCGGCGCCGGTCTCCAATCTGGTGGTCGACGTGCGGCGGGTCCGTCGTTTGTTCGCCGTCTCGTCGGTCTTCTTGTTCTCCTCCTTGGTCTACTCCTTGGTTCTCCCAACTTGAGTTGACCAGACTTGAGCTTGTAGGTCCAGTCCTTTATGTTGTAATTATCCCTGAACCCTACAAAACAAGATTCTAATTCCTTTTTCGGTATCCAAGTGGGCTTGGATCCGGATCTGTTAGCGGGTCTCCTTGATGGAGATCCTTTCTCAATCTTAGGGCTATAAAAATTATCTACTTTATTGATTAATTTGTTAGAGTTTTCCCTAAGACATGTAATTTCTTTTTCTATAGTATTCATCTTAGTCTTTAAATCAAAAATTTCTATTTTTAGACTGTCATTTTCCTCAATCAATTTATTATTTTCATTGATGAGGTCTTGATTTTCTAATAATAGGTTATCAGTTCTAGGACTAGCTTCTATGTCCTTAAGTTGTTTTTCTAACCTATCATTTTCATTTTTAAGAAAACTAAGGTTCTTCTTAATGCTTTTATTTTCTATCTTAAGTGATTTACTAATCTCAAATAGTTCATTAAAAGCTTCTTGTAAATCCGAGTTTACCTCATTGTCGCTGTCGTCGCTGTCGTTGTCACTTTCTTCGATTGCCATGAAACCAAGGCACGTGGTTTCCTTCTCACCAAGATCTTCTTCCGAGCTCGTCTCCTCATGAGTGCCTTCCAACCTCCTCCATATCTCGTGGGTGGTGGTGCACTCTTTGATTTTCTCGAACTCCTTCAGACTCAATGCGCAATACAGGGCATTCATTGCCTTTGCGTTGAGGTTGAGATTCTGAACCTGATCTTCTGAGTAACCTTTTGCGGGTTTCTTGGGAATCAAAAATGCGGATTCGCATTTTTCCCACACCCGGAAGTCGTAGGCCTGCAACCACATAGTCATACGATTTTTCCAATAAATGAAATCTATACCTGCAAAGTATGGTGGTCGCGAGGTATCGTGTCCTTCAGTACACACGAATGCTTTTCCCTCCATGTTTAGATCCTCGTCGGTTTGTAACGCCGATAACGCGAGACCTGCTCTGATACCAATTGAAGGTTCCTACTTGTACTAGGAGGGGTGAGATCAGCGTGACGAAAAAAATGCGGAATTGAAAATATAAACAATCTCACAAAATAAGCAATCACAAAATGTGCACAAGTAATTTTTAGGTGGAAACCCAAACCGGGTGAAAACCACCACCTAACCCTCTCGAGTTAGGATTTTCCGATCAACCTAGTTGATCAAAATCCACTAAACCGAATCACTTAAAACGAGGGTGATTCAACCTCAATACAACCACGCTACAAGTATGAGGGTAGCGTTTCTCAACCCGTTCTCTCCACGAGAAGGATTTTGTCCCACGAAGGAGACGGGAATTCGCAAAGTGAATACCCAAACAAATTACAAAGATAAAATAAAACAACAAACCTATAGAGCCAACAAAGTAATTTAAACTTAAGCTTCTATAGGATTTAGGAGACTCCCCTTTGCAAGGAGTGCGTCGACGATGACGCGGGTGCGTGAGCCACGCAACGGCGCAATGTCGCTCTCGTAGACAACGCGGGAGAGCGGGTGCGCGAAGGGAATGATGCTCTCAAGATGTAGAACTTGAGCTTAGAGAGCAAGAGCTTCTTGGACACAAGAGAGTGGAAGTATGTTGCTTAAGTGTGTCTTTTGTGTTTCTAATTGTATCTTTTGTCTCTTAGTGTTTCTAAGTGTCTATGTGTGTTGCAAAGGTTCCCCTCTATTTATAGAGGCTTAGGAAGGCTTTGGAAGGCTTAGGAAAGGTTCTATAGCCGTTGGGAACAAAGTCCAAGAGAATCAGGCTGAAATCAGGACGATGATTACACTTGACAGGGTTATCAGACGTCTAACTATGGCATCAGACGTCTGGAAGGCCACTTTAAGATGTCTGATTTCAAGGTCAGACGTCTGATTCTATGCGGGTTTCTCCCTGACTTGAATCAGATCTAAACAGGGTTTTTGTGCAAGTCCATCAGACGACTTACAGGACGTCTGGAACTAAGTCTGGACGTCTGGAAACCTACTTTTACTGTGGGAATTGATTTTCAAACGTTGCAACGGCTAGAAAATCTCTGAGAAGAGATTTTGGGTCAGCCGAGGCAAAACGGTCATTTATCAGACGTCTGGAAATGCTTAAGGACGTCTGATAAGGCTCTAACGGTCATATTCTTGACTGTTTGCTAAGCCAGCCAACGGTCCACTAATTGGACGTCTGGCAAAGTCATCAGACGTCTTCTAAGATGTCTGGACTACGGTCTGGACGTCTGATTTCATCAGACAGAACTAGCTATGTCCAGCCTAACAGTTATCAGACGTCTGAAACAACAGTCAGACGTCTTACAATACTTTATCAGACGTCTGACTTGGGAATTAGACGTCTGGAAGTGTTGTTTGAACCCTATATTGGTTTTCTAAGTATTCTACAGAAAACCTAAGTATCCTAGGGTTGTGCCGGTGTTCCTAGGACTACTGTTAGGGTTCTTTGAGGCTCTTTAACATAAAATATCTAAGGAAATAAAGAGCAACAAAAGAAACGAAAAGATACAACAAGTACAAAAGAAGGAAATCTATCCTATTCTTCATTTCCTTCCATCTTCAATCTTTCGCTCCACGCGAACCTCCTCTGTTTTCCGTCAAGCTCCTCCAATCCGTCCTGGATGCGAGCTCGAACTCCGTCTAAACACGTCCACATTTGCAATTGACCTGAAATCTAGGACTCAAATTGCAAATGTTAAATAACACGTGTTTTGTTATCATCAAAACAAATGATCGTGGTGCTCTAGCACCAACAGATTGGATCTTTCAAGGGATACAACCTGATTACTTGGCCTTCATTTCCAGTGTATGCCACTTTAGATTTGGGTTACATCCATCTAATCCAAGGTTTGTTCTGCATGCCCAAAGAGTAAGATATGAATGAATACAGACGTGCGTGACCCACCACTAGCACAGTTCCCGTCCCTTAGGGATGGGATTGCACCACAATCAGGTTTGAATTTGTGGACCTTGCATTTTAAACCCTCATGACCAAATCTCTTTTTATTTTGACCCTTTCTATTGAATTGTTGATTTCTTCTTTATAGGCTCTTTGCCTGGTTGAAGGCAATGAACTTAGTATTCCTGGGAGGCATATACCTTACAGGTTGTCAATATAATGAGGACATTGCATTAGATAGGCATGAGGAGTGGTTATATTTATTTGAGTCTATTCGTCACCTTCAATCAAATTTTGTGTTTTGCTTTTCATATTTTAATGAGTTTTAGAAGCTAAAGTATTAAGTCAAGGGAGCGATAAGTATATGACTTGTCTTCCTACCCTCGGGTTTGAAAAGATTAAGAAGAATAAGCAATCTATTTTAGCACTTATGCATTGACTCTTCTTTTGGGCGACCTCCTGTTGAAAACTAAGTGCTCAACTGGGCTTAGATTGAGGGTCACTTGACCCTTGCAAGTATGGCTAACATGTTAACATGTTATATTGGGGTTGCCCCCAACTGTAGGATGTAGAGATCTTAGCTTTGCATCTTTAACTTTTTGAGCCTACATTTAGGAAATGTTCGTGAACAGGATTCAAAAGAAGCCACCTACCTAGAAAAATGAGTGAAAAAAGGAGAAAAAAAAAGTAGGAGGAAGAAAAGAAAATAAAAGAAAAAAAAGAGTCCAAATAAAGATGTGGGTCAAAATAATCCAAAATTCCTAAAAGTGTGGTATAATAATAAGAGGTCAAATGACTCAGTTGGGGAGATATATATTGGACGTGGCGCGGCGCGACCGTGCATCGCGGGCGGAGAGCGAAAAGGGTCCTGATTTTAGGAAAAATTCCCAGAATCAGACGTCTGGACTTAAGTCTAGACGACGTAGAATACGTTTGGAGGAAGGTCTAGACGTTTGACAGGTACAATATTTTCCTACTTTTTACGCATGTACGGCCATGCAGCCGTCCGCCGCGTTCTTCTGCGCCTCTTCGTGATGAGAGCGGGTGTGTGTGTGTGCAGGTATTATTCGGTTGGGTGCGAGGGCTCGCCATCCGACACAGATCAGACGTCTGGACACAGTACCAGACGACGGAGAGGACCTCCAGACGTCCGGGGTGACAATCGGACGTCTGGAAACTAAGACCAGACGATCCAGCAGGCTTTTGGACATCTGAAGGACTGCGTAGACCAAGGTATGACCTGATCGACCTTTTAAGACGTCTGGATGAAGTTCCAGATGTCTGATTTTGGGCAGACCCGTCGTTTTTGACCCTTTAGGGTCCGTTCGGAGTCCGTTTTCCGCATTTTAAGTTGCGTTCTTTCCAGATTTATTTCCTCTACCTATTTAAAGTAGTTGTATACTGTTCTGAGAAACTCCTTGTGTTAATCCTTGTGTTAAGATCCCTTTTCGTTGCGGTTTTGGAGGTTGCGGAGGCGCGCGGGATTGCCGACCACGCCCCTGGTACTCCCGGTTTCGCGGGTAGAGTGGCCCTTTAATTTATTTAATAAAATTTGTACAATTATGAAATAATTAATAGAGTCTAGGCCATTGCATGAACCCTAGGACTGAGAAATTAGATTGAATGATAGATCTTAGGGTATTGCATGAATCTTAGGACTGGAAAACTAGATTGAATGATAGATCATAGGGTACGGCATGAATCCTAGGACTGGAAAACTAGTTGAATATATAAACATTGCAGTCTTGGAAAAGTGGAAAGGAAATGATAACTGCCTGTAAATTGGTTAACAGCTGCTTGTTATGAATGAATAAATACGGTTGAGAACATGGGTTATATGAATATAAAGCTGGAACGGTGAAACCTAAATTGGGTGAGTTAAAAGAGCATGAACCCTACAGGGAATTAGGAGTAGAACTCCTGGAAAGGGAATTGAATAGAATTGGGGAAGTGAGCTGGCCCTTGAGTACGGAGTACCAAGGAGAGCGACTGTCCCCTGTTTAGTGCAGAGAGGAGCTAGCCGCCCCAGGGATCCGGGGTTAGGTCTGGCCACTTTGTACCGACTTTTGGCCCTCGTGTACATAGTATCGAGGAGAGCTACTAGTGTAGGGAGAGCACTAGCTACCCCACGGGCTCCGGGGTTCTGCTAGCTCTCCTACACCGATTTGTTAGGCCCACTGGGCAAACCAGGGTAGTAAGGCGAGGGTGCGTGGACTGTGGAGGGGCAAGACCCCTGTTTGGTTACTGTGGAGGGGCTGGATCCCTGTTACTGAGAGGGCTCCGCCCTATACTGGTTCCGTGCTGTGCTTTGGGCGCACTCGTTAATGGAAACGACTGACCGCATGCCAGTTCGGGGTAGCTACCCGTGCGTTTATCGCGCGTGCCGTAGTCACCGTTACGTCTGTCAGCGACCTTGGGGTGGTTGACTGAGAGTAGGACCACCACGGGGGACTCTCCCGGCCAGGAGAGCACCACGTGTTACTTCTACTTTTCGGGAAAGACTGCAATCAAGATCGTTCCTACGAGGAACATTCAAGATCAAGAGAAGGATTTGAGAAATAATCAACAGTGAATAAATGGAAAAATATAAAGAAAGAAAGTAAAAATATAACAGCTACTATACACTCTACTGCTTCTTTTAACTTTTAATTGCCACTCTACTCAGCGTTTCACTGACGTGTCACCCTTGTTACCTTTTCAGGACCAGGTGTTGAGCAGCCAGAGTCAGCGGCTGCAGAGGACGTTGGGCCTAGTAGAGTCCAGTAGTGTTACCTGTAGCACCTATTGTACTTTTCTTTCCGCTGTAGTGAGTAGTTTTCTGTTACTCCCTATACTCTCTTTATAGTAAGCTTCATGTTATGTACATGTTTATTTCTCTTCTGTTGTGGTGGTGTATACTATAGTATTTCCTTTCTTTATTGCTGTATTTTGTTACTGCTAGTTATATACATGGTGAATGTGGTTTATTTTACTGCTCTTTTGGTTACTTTCTCGTTGGACGACTTGGTCTTGGGATCAGTCGAGTCGATCCGATTCTCGTGTCTCGTAGGGATTCAGAAATCGGGTCGTTACAGGTAGGTCCGAATATGGGGTCCAATCGAGCGAAGAGACATTTCTTTAGCCTTAGTGAAAACTTAGAGTTTAATAAGGTTGCCCAATTGATTAGTCACTTCTTTTTCACACAGAATTCTTGAGATTCAAATTTAATTCAAACCTTGGGTGGGTTGACATAGCTATAAAAGCTTGCTCTTGAGACCTAAAGCTAATAAAATCTCTAATTGTGTTTAGGTAGTCTTTATTTAGGTCGATACTTGAGAACTGTTGAGCCTTTATAGTTAAGGTTTTGGATACAGTTTCTTTTGATTCGGTGAAAAGTTAATGTTAGGATTTCTAATTTGTCTTAGCTTACACTTGGTTTTTATATTTTCGCATGATTTCTGCATATTGTTTTGCTAAGGGATTAGCAAAAGGTAGGCATAGGGGTGTGATAATAGCCTAATTTATATTTCTATCATACTTAATCTAGGGTGAGTTCCTAGGTAAAAACAATCATTTAGTCTATAAACACTACATATCATGCATTTAGGCATAATTAGGCCATGCATTCTCTTTATATATAATTTGTGCTTATTATGCTATCTTGTTAATATTGTAGGGAGGGACTGAATAAGATAAAAGAATAATCTGAGGAGCTCTCACGGCACTAATTGTAGGAGAAGCAAAAGCTAAATAATGAAGAAATAAAGAGAGCTCAAGGAAGAATGAAGGAGGAATAAAGACAAAGAGGATATTTGGCAATCTCTCAAACCCCTCTACCACTTGAATCCCCATGACAACCTAGCCTACAAAAAGCCTTGTGCTAATCCTATCCTTACCTAACCCATCCTACCATTGATCCTCCATCCTCTGGCTACTAATCTTCTACCTAATTTTAGTGACCCAAAACCTATTTGATCCAAACCACACACACACCATCCAAAGGCCATCCTTAACATTCTAGTTTTATCCTTTGACACCTACCATGGCCAGTCACTTAAGACCACATCTCCGCCATTCATCTCTCCATCTAAGGTTTACATTTACCTTTATATGGCCAACCACTCTAGGTTATTCTAGAGGCTTCCATGGCCGACCAAATCCCTACCCTCAGATCATCATCCCAAGGCCCAATTTAAACTTAAAACATCCACCACATCCTAGTCCTCCATCTAATCCTATGGCTTACATTAATTTGCACAATCTATAAAAAGGGCCTCCCTCCCACCATCTCCATCATCTCTTCTCATCTCCATTCCTCTCCTCACCATCTTCCTCTCCATGCTCCCCTCACCCAATCTTTAGGTTAGCTTAAGTCCTTTGTTCATTACCACCATTAATGGTCATTCCCTTAGGCTAGAACTCCTCTACCTCACCACCTCCCTAGCCATCCACCTCTCCTCATTCCTCCATGCCAAGGTGCTCTCCTTACCCTCCTATCTTCGCCTCTCTCAACTTCTTTCTGATGGTGATGACTTCTTGTGGACTATTGCTCTACCATCCCTTCTTCATAATCTCCCTTTCTTTATTTTATTGTCATTTTCATTTATTTTTCATCATTATAATAGATAGTGTTCTTATTAATGAAAATATTTTTTTTTATGCCACATTCCTTACATTTTCTTTCTTTTATATTTGATACTAAATTTGTGATCTTGTTTTTCTTTCTCATAACATAAAAAAAGATAAAAAAAAGTGACAAACTCGTGTGAATAAACTTGCTATTTTGCTTATTTGTGTTTGACTAGGACTCACTTTGGTAATTCATTATTTTTGATAGTCTAGGATTTCATTAGAACGATTTCATCATTAAAAATGTGACTTTTAGACCTTATCATTACAATAGCTAGAAGATAGAAAATTAAACTCTCACCAAAAAAAGAAAAAAAACTAATCCCTAATCCAAATCCTAAGTGCGATGTGGAGATGCAGAGCCTCCATAATCCTCCATGCACGCCCTCCAGAGTCGACCAATGTTAGCCACCACCGATTTCCTTCATGAAGGTGTACTTCCAAGATGCACAAACAAAATGGAGGCAAATTATGCATTAGTAAACTAATATATAAGAAACTAAATATAAACTAATTATATGTATGAGTTGGAGTAAAAAGTAATATATATTTGTTGCTTTCTTGGCAACAACTTCAAAAATTAGTCACGAATTTAGCAAGATGATAAAAAAATGTTATTGTGAGAGAAAACACATTGTGTATAAAATTTTTGAAATAAGTAGAAATAAGTATAGCATAGCTTGAGTCATTTTTAGGAAAGTAAAATTTTTTAACTAATTGTAACCTTTTTTTTTTTTTGGAATTTTGGAAAATTTTTAGATTTTTTTGAAATTTTACAGTGAGAGATAGGAAATCTTAAAACTAACAAAGTAAAAATTGCACGTGATTCAAGAAATTACATAATTAACTACGAACTAAACTAATGACATTTAAAGCAAATAGCTAAAGAATAAAATTTTATTAATCAAAATAATGTAAATATTACAATTAGGTATAGACAAAGGGAGAGAGAGAAGATAACACGGGGAGATTCTTGACGTGTTGGTGATGAGCGGGCGGTGGCAGCAGATGTCGACTACGGTGGTGGAGACGTAATTTTGCCGGAGAGTCTCGATGCTCAACAAAGAGGGAGAGAGACAGAGAGGAGGAATAATAATTCGAGATGAATTGTTGAACGGGTTCTTAGGAGGTATTTATAGTCCTTTAGAATCCAACAAAATATTGGGACTATTGCAAAATTCATCACCCCTCGTTTGATAAAATTTGAAGACTTTGGAAACTCCAAATTCCGTTAGAAATGTGATTATTTCTTTAATTTTTGATTAGGAATATGATTGAGCTTCTTTTCTATTTTTTCATTTCTTTTTTTTTATTCCTAAAACCTATGTGCCTTTAGCCCACGTTTCTTTTTTTTTTTTGTATGATTATGCTCCAGTGAAGTCTTTATTTATTTTGCATTGTCTTGCATAAGCATTTAGTTTTTTTTTTGGAAAAGGAGTTTCTTTTCTTATTTCTTTCTTCGCGATTGATCTCATTGACTCATGCTTTTTCATTTAAGATTAATATTATATATGTTTTTTCTGCATTTATTCTTTCCTACATTAAAAATTAAAGAATTTAGATTATTTTAACATGCAAAGTAAAAATATAAGAAACCCAAAAATAGCAAAAAATAGATGAGGAAATTATACATAATTATGATGCAATCATACATATTCATGAAAAATCATAAAAATATTCATTCAGCAAAAGTAAAGTCATATAAACATAAATTCTAAGCACACAAGCATAAGTTCAACTAAGGAATATAACAAAAGTTTAACACATGCCAAGAAAAATCCCAAGGGTGCAAAGTAGCCCAACTAAAGCTCTAGAAAGCATAATGGAGCCAAGTGAAGCTTGGAGATCTTTACACTATTCTTTTCCCTTTCTTGAATTCCATATTAAGATTCTTCATCCTATCTTCAAGTCCCATCATGTGCAAGACATATTGGTTGGTGAAGCTTCAAAGGTAGTCATGATCTTCATGTTGCTGCTTTAGTTGAAGCTCCATCCCATCACACTTAGCTTTTTAAAGAGCTTCTTGATTTCCCTCCACTTCATCTCATGTGTATCCCCAAGATGCATTTTGGTAATAGGATTGACTATCAAAATTTGGTAGCATAAAGAGAGGTGGTTGATATGGACTAGGTTGATATTGAGGAAGATCTTCTTCTACTTGAGATGGTTGAGGTTGAGATTCTTCTTGATTACTCTTCTTAAGACCTATAAGAAGAAGAGTTGTGTTGTCAAACTTCTTGACACTCTCAGCAAGGTTGAGATGGAGAAGAACTCGAGACAAAAGAGAAGCCAATGGAAGATGACGACAGTGAGTAGGGCTTTCTATTGAGTCTAATGAACTGAACCCAGGTCTATTTGGGCTTAAGCTTGAGGAGACCAAGTTGATTCAAGGTCATCTTGGGCTCAATAAGTTTTGAAAGATCCTGTTCAAGCTCGGCTTGTTCGGCCTCGAGCCTATTAATGAGTCCATTGACTAACGATTTCAAGCTTTTGAGGGCTATGGTTGGACTTTATGAGCAAAATATAAATGCTTGATAGACATAGAATATTTAACAAATAAAATATGGAAATTAGAAAAAATTGTATTAAATAAAATAGACATAATCTGTAATGTATGAAGCGTCACACATTACATTCAATAAAAAATATCATATAAGCATAATGTAGTCATAAGTCACAATTCAACCACATCTTTAATTGGTCTTTCAAAAGTTTAACATTCATCATAACATGAGAATCATAATATGAGAATACTATAAAGAAGAAAGGACTGGTTAACTTCAATAATCAAAATTTCAATATTCTTAATGGATGTTTGATGAGCATAACTCTTTCACTTATAATGTATTTTTGATGGTAATGTAGAGGAAGAAGGAAGGGGAAAGGGGATGTGGGGGTTTTAGGGAAATTTTATATATGTCCTTATACTTGTATGTGTGTTTGTATAATTTTCTTATCAAGCTTGAGCCTTTATTGAGCTGAGCTCAACTTGGTTCGGGCTTAGCTTGACAACTTATTAAGTGCAGATTTTGTTCAAACTTGGCTTAATAGCTCATTGAGCTCTATTCATGAGCTCTTATCGAGTCGATCTCAAGTCGAGCCTAATGAGCCCAAGCCCTTTTGATAGCCCTAAGGATGAACAAAAGAATGAGAATCCATGACAATGCAAACCTTTATCATGATTGCATAAAGAATATAAGCAAGCTCTTTGGACACACGATCAAATGAATCAAATTTGCCATAGATATTCTAAACGAAAAAATAAGCAAGTAGGTGAGTAGTAGTCTTAAGGAATTTTGACTCGGGTCTAATTCCTTTAAAATACTTATCCTCCCTAACATGACATTTGGTCACCCTTTTAAAATCAACCTCTTTGCTAATGTCATGCCAATGAGTACCCACATCAAGGCATTGGAGGATGGTAGCAAGAGTTTCATTAGTCATGGTCAACTTGACACTAAGAATGGATGACTCAAGAATGGTCACATTCTAATTTAGCTAACTAACTAACGTACAATTCAAATAATTCAAATAAGCTATAATCTAAATAAAATGAGAACAAGCTCCTAAAAGCAATAAAAGCACCAGGAACAAGTTCCCAAATATACCCAACACGGGTCAACAAGACAGAAATTAAGTTCTAATGTCTATATAGCCTAATCTCAATCTAAAATCTAATGACTAAATCAGGAAAGGCTCCTCCGTACACCTTCACGTGCGTGGGATCAAGGCATACAAGCACCCGTTGCTGGCCTCCAGGTGGCGTCAAGGTCCTACCAAAAATATCACCTCCGTCGTGCGTGCCTGTGGTGTTCGTTTCCTCCAAACAGATGTACCTTGCACAGGAAAAAGAAATAGATCAATGGATAGCAATAAACAGGGGTCAATGCAAATAGAAAAATACTTGCGAGTTTACTGGACCCGTTGCTTCCCCGGCAACGACACCATTTGACGAAGAGATTTTTGCATATTTATGAAGATGATAGCAATAAATTGATATGTTGTTGTATTTTATGCGGTGGAAAATCTCTCAATCAAAAATTAAAATAGATATTAAATTGAACCATAATAAAAATGTCGCATCTACAAGGAGGTATAAATCAAATAAACTCACAAATATTTTCACATTAATCTTAATTCCATAGAAAAATATTTTGAAAGATTATTTCTTAAATGTATCTCTTGTTACAATCAATTCTTTCATTCAATGAAATAATAACGGATGAGAAAGTTAAATGATGTTGCATGCAATTGACACCTCTCACGAGAGATAGAAAGAAAACTTGCGAACAGCAAAAATAGATTTCGAAGAATAGAGGGAACAAGGGGCGAGAGAGCAAAACCACCAAATGATCTGAACTAATCAAATGATTCAGTTGTCAATGGCACGAAATGTAGAAACAAATTCAACCCGAAACAGAGCATTGCTGCGGAAGGTTGTGCGCACAAGGAGGGGTATCGCCAGCCGTTTGCTTTGGTGGAGGGGGTCACCGAAGGAGAGGAGTGCGCTGGTGGTAGCGGATTGGCCTGGGATGGTCGGATGCGGTTGGGCGACATATCGGATGACGGCGGTGGTGGGTGGCTGCAGGCGAATCGTGGAGGCGTCAGCGGGTGCTTGCGATAGGCGAGGAGGCTCGTCGGTGCTTGAGATCGTCGGAGTTAGCTTGGGGCCGAGTTTGGCGGTTGGATGAGGCTCGGAGGCGGTGCTGCGGGTTTGGGCGTGTTGGGTTCTCTTGGTGGTAGAAGCAGGGGAAGGGAAGAAGAGGAAGAGGAAGAGGAAAAGGAAGATGATAGGGGAGGTTTTGGCGGTGAGGGTTGGTGGGGGTGTTGGCGTTTGAGAGGAAGAGGGTGCGGTTGGTGTTTTGGAGAGGGATGGCGGTGGTCTCGGTAGACGGTGGGTTGCGGGTGTTGGTGTGGGCGTGGGAAAGCGGTGGCGGCAGGAGGTTGAAGAAGAAGTAGAAGAAGAAGAAAAAGAAGAAGGGAAGAGGGTGGGTGGTGCTCGTGCTGTCACCACGAGTGCGTAGTGCGATGGGATTGGCGAGGAGGAAGCATGCTTCAAGCCACGGCGAACGCTTCGGCCATGGTGCACGTTGCTTCCACAGTGGCGGTGGGGAGATGAAGATCCCCGTCAGGGAAAAAGATTCCTTTCTCTCGAAGATATTCTAAGGGGCTTTTTAATGTGAGAGAGGACACTGAGAAAGGCTAAAAATAGGAGAGAGAGAAAGAGAGGGTATCTGAAAGAGCCCGAACGTTTGTTTACGGAGAGGGAGAGGGAGAGAGAGAGAGAGAGAGAGAACGAATCTAAGAGTGGGGAGAATCGGTGCAAGCGCATGATAAAATCAGACGTCTGCATTGAATTCTAGATATTTTAAAAGTAAAATTTGGCCGCCCACGTATTCCTGCAATTGAATAGATGTATACAATTATTTTCAATTCAAGATAAATTATGTAAATTTAAATTGTAAAGTATGTATTTATTTTATAACCAAATGTAAATACTAGTTTACTCTAAAATGTAGGAATTAATCAATTTAGGCTAAAAATTAATCTAATAAATTGGACTTATCACACATCAGTAGTGGAAACATTGACAATGTTTGCAGAAAAGAGTTTGACACACTTTGGAAAGGTTTTGGCAAACCCACTATTGGGATAAAATTTTTCATTAAAGAAGTACTTAATTCCTTAAGCCTTAAGGAAGTCAAGGAGGCCATACTCTTGAAAATCATCCCAAACAATAGGAGGATTGCTTCTAACTTGGCCTTTTCAAAGTTGTTGCGTTTAAGAGAGGCTTGCTTTGTAATGCAATATTGGGCCATAACATTTGCAAGTTTGGTTTCTTCCTCTTGGTTAGAATTGGTAGATTTTTGTTTCTTCGTAGGTACCGTGGGTATCAAATCTTGACAAAGTGAATCAACGAAATGGACAAAATCACAAATTCAGGGAAAATTAGACATCCAATGTAATTGGTTAGATGTCCACAATTTCAATAGGGTTAAGACACTTGAAATAAGCAATGACTGTGAAATCAGACATCCAGTATGGATGTCAGACATCCGAAATGAACAAAAATCATCAGGTCGAGTGTTAAAATTATATGAAGGTTGAAAACAAGAGTGATAAATCAAAATAGAAGAGAATAAAAGTCAAAAGCCACAATGCATCCGGATAACACAAGATTATTTCCATAAATACACATAAACACTTTAAAATAGATCAAACTCGGATGAATACATGAAAGAAGGATGTTTAAAAGAAGATAATATACCTTAAGAAGAAGAATCACTTCTTCTTGAGGTGATGGAAACGTTCGGTGAGATAACCAGTTGTCTAGAGTCTTCTTTTCGCTCTATAGGTGAGATGGACACCTAGTAGAGATGGTGGATGTTTGGTGACCACTAAGAAGGCTGGCAAGAGGAGGCAACATTTGATGGAGAAGTGGAAGGAAAGGAAGAAGTGTTGGTGAGAGATGAGGTTGTGAAAAAGGAGAAATTGGTTGGAGAGGAAGTTGGATTTTAGAGGAGATGAAATGTTTCAAGAACAAGGATTTGGCTTTTACTCAATGGTTGAAGAGCGTAGTGTGACGACCCATGTTCTGTCAACTGGCAAGATCTGAGTCATCAAGTGCTAATATCAAGCAACAAACAAAATACAAGAGCCATTATTACTAATAATGGTATTCAATTTGCCTCCAAAAAGTTTGAAGAATTTGTGTGAGTTGAGACATCTGCCTATGTTTTATGTCTGTCGATCACCCCCAAATGAACAGACGAGCAGAGGTAACCAATCGTACGATAATTGCTACGCTTAAAAGATGGTTGGATTCTTCAAAAGGAAGGTGGGAAGATGAATTGGAGGAAGCACTATGGGGATATTGCACCAGTTAGAAGACCACAATTGGCCATACACCCTTTAATTTAGTGCATGGTATGGGGGCCTGACTATCGATTGAGACGGTCATCCTTACATACCTCCCAAGGTCCTCCCAATTATATGACTCACTCACTAACAAAGACCAAGTCTGCCTAGCCCTAGACTTGGTGGATGAGGTCAGAGAAGAAGCATCAAAGGCAATGACTCTATACAAAGCAAAGACGGCTGCTACCCTTGACAGGCGGGTCAAGAAGAGAAACTTCTCTGAAAGGGACTTAGTGTTGCGTTGCAATGGAGCATCATAGCCGACAGAGTCAGGCGGCAAGCTTGATGACAACTGGGAAGGACCTTACAAAGTTTGTAAGGATAATGATGCCGATTATTATAAATTACAAATGCTTAGTGGTAGGCCAGTCCCTCATACATGGTATGTTAGCAACTTGAGGATGTATTACAAATGAACAATAAAGTGCAAAAGAAAAAGTTTCTTTTCTTTCCTTTTCGTTAATTATTGTAGAGGACTACATCATCACCACTGTTTCTAAGGGTCGTTCCCATCAAACGACTTATAAAAAAAAGGTGAAAAATATAAAGCAAGGGAAAAAAAAACATCATTGATTGAGTGAAGATTCACTTTAGATCCTCAGGAATGTTGACCTTGGGAGTTGGGGGAGTTGAGGCGGTCTCGTAGGTGGGGCTGAGACAGCGAGAGGGCTGTTCACTGCTTCCAGTAGCAGGCGGGGCTCTGATGAGGCTAGTCTCGTCCAACTCCTCTTCAAGAGTCAGACTATCAGCTTGATCCTTAGGTGGAGAGATGGAAGCCTTATCCTCTATAAGACCCTCCTCCTTCTAGCGAACATACTTGGCATTTAATTGGTCAATGGACCAACCACAAAGCTCCTGTACCGAGGTATGTTTGCCCTCTAGGATAGACTACACAACCGCTAAGGTATACTTCCCAGCCTCGTTAGAGACAAGATCCCGACTGCTCTTCATAGAAGGATGTAGCGCGAAAAATTCCATTGTAGCATCAGGATCCTTCTCTATTACGGGAGCACTCTCCAGCTCTCGGGCTCTCCTAGCCCCCTCTTCAGCAAGCTGGCAGGTTGTGGCAAGCTCTCGCCTCAGCTCCTACGCCTCCTCCTTCTCCTGCTCCTCCTTAGTCTTGGCGACGTTGTCCATCATGCTGCTCAAGTGGAGGTGCTCTTCCTCAAGAGATTTCTCATACTCCTTCATGGCAGAAGAATGGCATGCCTTGAACACCTAGACCTCTTCCTTTAGCCAGGATAAGTTGGTGGCAGCCCCATCCAGCTTGTCTTCAAGATCTCCTATTCTCTTAAGATCCCTCTGATGGATCTTTCTAAGAGATTCATCGAGCTTGGCAGCTGTCTTCCTAACTGTTCTTAACCCCAGTCGAGTAGCGTTCTCCTCCTTGCAGGTGCGACTAAAAAGAGCAGGGAGGGCCCCAAAAGAGTTCAACCTCTTTATCACCCCCTCAGCCTCCTTCTCACAGTGTTGGCCTCCTCTAACTAGCAGATGAAATTCCTTTGCTTCGCCCTAGCGAGCACTGTCTACTTTGCCGCCATATCCATTGTGTCACCGAAGGTGGTAAAGCTAGACCCAGAGAGAGATTCGTTCGTAATAGCACAGGGGATAAACCTAATACCTAGGGTGTTCACCTACACAATAAAAAGAAAAGTATTATTATAACATACTTGAGAAGGCACCATGAAGGGTGAAACTTAAGAAGAGAAACTTACAATACGAAGGCAGTAGAAGTATATGTACTTCAAAATAACCCCCCCCTGCTTGGAGGGTTAGCCCAAGTGACAACATCTTGTAGGTACCGTAGCACTTGTCTCTTTAGGTCGGCCAAGGCAGGGTTGACGCCTGTAGAGCCTCCTACCCCCCGAGCATGAGATACTGATGCAGTCGAAGGGGTCGAGGATGGTCCGCGAGATATGGCGGCCTGAAGGGTGGCAGCCAGCTCTCGATTGGGAGGTGCCACCTGAAGTATCTCTTAGGCAGAGCTTGTAGCCCTCTGCCCAGAAGGTATGGAACCACTCATACCTTGAGAACTAGCCGAAGCACTAGTCCTAGGGACTTCGCACACAGATTGCGGTGGCTCAAATACATTGCCAACCACTAAACCCTTCCCTGTGGCTGCTTGCTTGGCCACACGGGCGAAAGATTGGGAAGGCCGGTTGAGGTAGGTAGGAAGCCCTTCTGCCTTCTTTTGTCCTGCATCCTCAGCCACGATCGATGCTTGTTGGCTGGAAGACGAGGAGGGGACGTGCTAAACATCGGTTCATCATCATTCTTATGCCCTAAAACAATCCTAGCTCTTAGGATTTTAACTCTGCAAACGGGTTTTTGGGCTGCATTTAGGAATCAATTAGGTTAGGCATGCATTAAATATTTTGTTATCTTTTTGACATGTTTATTTGAGTGTTAGGGATAAACAGATAGTCAGATCCATAAAACCCAAGCACTCAAGAAGGCATAAGATGAAGAAGAAGCTCCTTTCAGCTGGATTCCAGCTAGATCCAGCTCATCCCAGCTGGATCCCAGCTCATTCTAGCTGGATCAACTCATCCATAGCTCCATGTAGCTCATCTCAGCTGAATGGTAGCTCTAGCTGGTTCACCTTAGCTCCATTCAACTCAACTTAGCTGAATGGCAGCTCAAACTAGCTCAAGTCAGTTGATCCCAGCTCCATTCCTGCTCCTCTAACTCAGAAGAGTTCACTGGAAGTTCAACCTAACTACGACTAACTATTAGCTAGACCTGGTCAGCTGAAGATGACCATAACCAGCTTAGGCAAGCTCAAGTCCAGCTCCCGGATGCTCAACTCAGCTCAACTTAGTTGAGTTGAGCTACTTGGCCAAAGCTAGCTACTCTAGCTAGCTTAGTAATCTTCGGGAAGATTAGACCTAGCTCACCTCAACTCACATCAGCAGAAGCCAGCTCATCTTAGTTTGGCTTAGCAGCTAGCAAAGAACTAGCAAGCTAAGCCAGCTAATGTAGCTCCTTGCAGCTCTCTTCAGCAGCCACCAGCTCCAGTGCAGCTCAAGATAGCTACCTCTAGCTCTTCTCCCTGAAAACCCTAGCTCCCTCTGCTTCCTACCCTACTCCCAACTAGCTAAGCTAGCTAAGCTAGCTTACTTAGCTAGTCCACCTCCTTAGCATCCATACATAACCCTAAAACCCACCTACCTAAGCTCCACCGCATAACCCTACTTAGCTCCACCTAAGCTACTCCTATGCCTACCTATTCTTGGCATCAACAAGAGACAACCCTTCACACCACTACCACCTCCAAAGGACACCATAAAGTTGGCGCCAACAAGCCTATAACTACCCAATCTTGGCGTCAACTTCTTCCCTCCGAAAACCCCTAAAATCCAACCCTACACATACCCCCTAAAGCCATCTTAACCCTCCACATAACCCTACTTCTAGAACCCACCTAGGTTGGCACCAAAATGGAGGCAACCTTCCATAATTGGATCCACTTTTAGGCAACCCTTAGCCACCATAACTACCCCCTAGCAACCCTTAGGTTGGCGCCAAATACCCTCCACCATAGGATCATCTAACCACCTTCTAAAGCCCATCCTAGCCCTACACCTAATCCCCATGCCAACCACCACTCTCCACTTCTATAAATACCCTCCTAACTACCACCAAAAAAATCATCTCTTCCATTAGTTAGGTTCCACCCATACCACCTTCATCCACACCAAGGAAGAAGAAGAAGAGAAGAAGATCAAGGGGGCAACCTACTCGCCCCGTTGGTGCCTTCTTCCCCTCTCTCTTCTCCCTTAGCCACGCTAAGGAGGAGATCTTCATCACAAAGGGGAGACGGCCAGGCATTGAGGAGGAGGAAGGTGGTTGACGCCCACCTTGGAGGAGAAGGCTTGGAGGACTACTTGAAGAAGTAAAGGAGAAGCCTTTTTAAGTGCAGGAGCAACCGCACTTGGAGAAAGGCTATCTAAGGCTCTGCCAAAGGATCCTTTCTCTTCTTTATCTTTATATGTTTCTTGTATTAGTTAGTGTGTTTTTATTTTCATGTAACAAGCATTCTGCTACATTCCCTCTAATTGCTAGTAATACAAGTTGTAAATTGCCTTCCAAGTTCATGTCTTTATCTTAGCATGTTTCTCATGTTATTCTAGTGTAGCGGACACCACTTCTCTCCCCCTCCCTTTCCATTGAACTTACCACCTAACCCATCCAAGTTTGGCTTTCATCATAAATTCAAACCATGGCTAGACTTGGGTCATTCTTCCAATTTTTCATTTCATTTTTGTCCTTATATCTTTACCAATCATCTTTTAAGGGATCTTGAGGAAGACACCTTTCTTGAGGACATTCAAGTGTCCAATTATTTACATGATTGTACGTCTTCCATGCATTGCAATTCACGCCTGGCTGAATAGTGTAAAAGATAACACTGGATGGGAGGTAACCCATCATTTTTCCCACTTCTCATTTTTCTATTTTTTTTCAACGATTTTCTTATCTTGATTTTGATCGCCTTCACCAAGGTAATCCCTTTTCCCTTCCAAATGCAGGTAGACATGCCATATCTTAAGCATGGGGGGATGTTTTTAAATATTGATGATCAAATTAGGATTTTCAAAACCCAAAAACATGAAATTTTCTTTTTTTCTTTTCTTTGCTTGCATACCCAAAAAAATAAAATTGTTGAAAGCTTTTTGAGGAAATTTTGAAATCGGGACTAAGGTTGAACATTCACTTTTGATACATTGGGATTTAATCTTTAATAAATTAGGGCTAAGGGTACGGATCTGATTATTAAAATTTTAGGGTCAACCTTTAGACCATATCAAATCTCCTTATCTAAAATTTCACTTGAACTCATGATAGTTCAGGTGGCTTGATCCTCTTTTGTAACATGGAAAGTAGCTGTCTTAGTTTCCGATTCAAAAAATTGCATCTTTTTGCAAAATTTCTTGTGTCAAACTTCACACATAAGCCAACACCTAAAAAATAATTAGAAATTAGAAAAACCCTTTGTTTGGCCTTAGTAAAAGTTAGAAGTAGATCATTGGTTTGAGTTCCCACCACCAAGGAGGAAAATGTCTCCTTTAAGGATGCGAAGTCAACATGTTACTACCTCGGCACTACTCTATATCTATATTTCATATCTTTAGATGGAGCATTAAGGGACATTTTTGTAGCTGAATTGTCTTGGACGGTGCTCTACGTATAGTGTCGGAGCAAGAGCTTGAGTTTGCTTGGAGCGCCTCACTACACCGCATTGTGTTTTGGAGTTATGAGCTTCTGGGTGGTGTCATGGACAGTAGTATTAATGATAGCATCATCATGAGCCATAACTAGCTTCAATTAATCACAATCAAGATACAAATGCTCCTACATAATCGCTTGAGATCCATAACTCACTGAATATCCATTCTAAGAAGAGTGCATTAAATCATGGTTAATTCTACAGTTTTAACAGCATATCATGACTACAGAATAACCACAGGATTTCCCATGGGTTAATCTAAGGCCTAATGAGCATTAAAGTCTAATAAGAGAGTCCACACAGATAGAAATAGGGTTTCACGTACTTCAAGAATTGATTTATAACCTAAAACCCTAATTTAAGATCCGCTTAAATAACAGAGGTTCTAGTTAGGATTAAATTCATCTAAACCTTCAAAAAATCATAGAAAAATATTCCATAAGGTTTGGTGTCCTTGATTTGCTCATCTGAACTTATTTTGATCTTAAACAGAGTCACAAACACAGTTCTACCTTAATTTGGGCTTCTATGCAAATTTTCCAGTTAAACTTGGTCAAAATCAAATCCAACTTCACCATCAGATTACTTGGGTCCAAATTAGGTTTGTACCAAAATTTGGGCCCAATCAGAGTTCATCTTGACCTAGTTTGCATTTTAGTTTAGTCAGACTCTTTCTCTCTCACATACTCCCCTAGCTTTTGAAATCCTTTCAATCAGGTCCCTAACTTCCTTATCGTTCTTTGCAAATGGGCCCCTACCACCATTAGTGTGAACACAGGAGCTCCGTCGAGATTCGAGTGAGGATTTCTTGCTCGATTCTCAATCAAACTCTTCCAAATTTGAACTAGAGATTCCTTAAGGAATTCCCTTCCAAATGAACCTAATCTTGGACCGTGATTCTTTCCCAATCTCCTAAGTGAATGCATGGAAGATGTGAGTATCCTATGTGTGCGAAATAGCCGGAGTTCGCAAGCTTGTTTCCAAGCTTGGAACTCCTCTCTTAGGCTTATAAAAAGACCTAGGACAAGAATCTACTCTTCCTTAGCTAGGTACAGGGCCAAAAACCCTCGTCTTTCCCTATCTTTGGCCTCCTCCAACCTAGGCTCCAACGGCCTCCTTCTCCGTCATCCTACGAATGGCCAACGGCCAAATTGGCTCGTCCTCCTTCCTCATCAACTCCCGCGTCTTGCTAGCCACAGCGAGGGTAGCCTTTTCCTTTCTTCGCCGCCGTCTCCCTCAACGGAGGAGTTGTCTTCCACGGCGTCAGCCAATCACAGCCAGCGCCCTCCTGCCCCTTTCGACCATTAACACTAAGCCCCTTAACTTCCTATTCCCCTCTACTCTTTTCCCTCCTCTTTAGATTTTAGTTTCGACCACCGACGCCGCCCATCGCCCTTCATCTTCCTCAGCTCCGATAAAGCCTCCACTCCACCACAGACCACCAAACTCCACCGTTCCACCTCCAAAAGCTCTGCCTCATCTCGCCCATCAAAACCCCTCACTTAATTCCACCAAAAACCCACTCCATCGCCCCACTGAACTCAACCTCCCTCGCTCACCTTCTCCGTCACCGTTCGGCCTCGCTCGGCCTCTATCCACCTAAGGACCACCACCATCACATTCCTTGAGTCACAGCGACTCTCTTGAACCATCTAACTGGGGTTGTTGATCCCGTATGCATGTTTCAGGTCCTCACCTGCCACCCGTCGCCTCCGTCGTCTTCTTCGGTTACGGCCGCCCGCCTCCGGCCACCTCAGGCTCTGCTATCACTTCCTAGAGCTACGGACTCACATCGCGTATCCACCTGCAGCAGCAATTGAGCAAAATCCATCGATACCAGTCGTAATTCAAATCAGCTTCAGTTGTTGGCGCTAGCGGAGGAAGCCCCTTCAGATAGTCCCACAACGTGGGAATACAAAGCACCTGGAGCGGATAAATTGCATCTATGCATTAGGTTATTCGCCTCAAGCACACGGGGGTAAGGTCCCCTTCACCCGCTCATGCACTCCTCGGTCACCCGCACCCCCGGTGACCTTAGTCAAACTTGAATAATTGCTTACCCATATCTAGATGCTATTACACGCTGGGTTTGAGAGAAAGAGAAAAGTTTTTGAGGAGGAGGGGGTGGGTTTTGCTACGTGTTCCTCTGCCTTGACTTTATGCTGAGGGAAGGCTAAGTGTTAGCCTGTGTTTGTGAAGGAAGGCCTTGAGGAAGGACTGAAAGAAGGAGAAGGCATTGAGAAGAAGAAAGAAGAAAGGAAAGCTTTGAGAAGCTAAAGAAGAAGAAAGAAGAAGAAGGCTTTCTGAAGAGCCTGTGCCTGAGCCTTACCCTTGTGCTGTTAAGTCATCTAAAAGAGAAAGCCTTCATCTGATCAGGCATTAGATTTGATACTTGGAACTTGAGTGGTTCACGACCACCGTGCATTCATTTGAAATAATCTGATGGTTGGGATGTGCTTAACATATATGGTGATTTAAATCACCATTCATTTTAGGATTTCTATTTCTTTTTATCCCAATGAGTGTATGAGATACTTTTGCTACTTATTGAATATATTTCTGAGAATTTGATTCATTGAATATCTTCTATAGCATCTGTTTATTGTGCTCATTCATTTCAATTCAAGATTAGTGTTGTGAATTTCATATTTACTCCCTGTATTCGACCTCAGACTCTTTTTAGATTCTGAGTTATAAATTTAATTATTTTCAATCGATTGAGGCTTTACTATGACGATTATTCCTTAAAACTCCTCAATAACCCACTTAAACAACTATCTAGAAGTACTGGCGCCAGTGCCCCCTCGAGGATTGGTAACGAGAATGATGATCCTGACACATCTATTATAAGACAAAGTTAAGAATAAGCATGGGGAAGACAAAAAAAAAGTTTTAAATCAAAAACACGACCTTATAAATGTTGGCTTTTTACAAGCATAAACCTTAAAAAAATGTTGGCTTTAAAGGATATTGCAAGTTGCAAATCGGATTCAAGAGCTGGAGAAATCCTAACTACAAAAATTTCGAGTCATATGAATTAACAAGGGGTTAATTTCTGAAATTTTGGATGATATATTGATCTCGATTCGTCTAATTTTTTGGATCAAAAAATGAATCCCGATGTTTATCTATAACAAATCTCGTACCTCCTGTGTTTTAACCAACCAAGGTCCCGTGATCTCTTTCTCCTTAAAAAAGTTGAAATAGTTGAAAAAATTAGTTTTCTCAAAAATTTTATTTTGTAAAAATTTGTTTTGCTAAGAGACTAGTAAAAGATAAGCATGGAGGTGTAATAAACGTCAGTTTATCATCATTTTTATGCCCTAAAATAAACCTAGCACTTAGGATTTTAACTCTGTAAACGAATTTTTGGGTTGCATTTAGGCATCAATTAGGTTAGGCACACATTGCATATTTTGTTGTGTTTTTAACACGTTTGTTTAAGTGTTAGGAATAAATAGATAGTCAGATCCCTAAAACCCGAGCACTCAGGAAGGCAGAAGATGAAGAAGAAGCTCCTTTCAGCTAGATTCCAGCTAGATTCAGCTCATCCCAACTGAATCCCAGCTCATTCTAGCTGGATCAACTCATCCCTAGCTCCATTCAGCTCATCTCAGCTGAATGGTAGCTCTAGTTTGTTCACCTTAGCTCCAATCAGCTCACCTTAGCTGAATGGCAACTCAAACTAGCTCAAGTTAGTTGATCCTAGCTCCATTCCAGCTCCTCCAACTCAAAAGAGTTCACTGGAATTTCAACTTGACTAGGACAAGCTACTAGCTAGACCTGGCTAGCAGAAGATGACCTTAACTAGCTCAGGCCAGCTCAAGTCCAGCTCCTGGAGGCTCAACTCAGCTGAACTTAGTGGAGTTGAGCTACTTGACCTAAGCTAGCTACTCTAGCTAGCTCAATGACGTGCCTTCGTGCGTGTGTGTTAAGAGGTGTCGTTATAGTTGCACTTGATACGTCGGTTTTAAAAGAAGTAAACGGAGGTGAGTCCGAGTGTCGATCTCAGGGAGGAGTGGAAATCGGATTTTGTTTACCACTTGTTGTCACGAAAAAGGCGGAGTTTTGCTTGCGAAAGAAACGGTTTTGAAAAGAAAGAGATAGAGAGAGTTTAGGGTTAGAAAGCTCTTGGTTTTGATCATGCTCCTGGGTCAGTTCGTTTGAGTGGAAGGTTGCTTGATATCACGGAACTGGCTTGCTCAGAGAGTACAACCTTCCTAGGTGCTTGAGGTCTCGGCTTACGCTTGGGTGTACAGGCATCCTTTAAGAACTTGGCGTAAGCGGGGATGTGTTTGACAGCTTCTAGAAGCGGAATATTAATCTGTACTTGTTTAAAAATTTCCATCAGCTCCTCAGTTTCTACAGTATTCTTTTTTCTCTTGATTGTTTCCAAGGCCTCAGGATAGGGTGTCTGGATTGGTTCCATGTTTGGGTCCTTGGTTGGTGCTTCTTCTAAGTCGGGTAAAGTCTTGGGGAGAGTCGGTCATTTGGGATCCTGGGTTTTGGTGCCGCTTCTCAAGGTCACCGCATTCGCAGAGGCATTGGGGCCATGGGGTGATCCTTGAGAAGATGAGGATGAAGAGGCGCCAAACCCAGGAGGTGTTTGTGGAGCCGGTTGGACCATATGAGCCTGCCCGGGGTTGCCTTGGAACCCTTGCGAATTGGGGCCTCTGTTAATTATGTTTCGCGGGTTTGGTTGTGGTTGGGAAGGTAGAGATCCTTGCTGTTTACAGTCCAAGAGTTGGCTTAACTGTCCCTTTACCAAGGCCATTTCTTCCTGATGTTTTTGGTTCATGTCAGCCATCATCTTTATTAGGGTGTCCATTTGGTTTTGTGGGGGAGGGGCCGCCCTATTTTGGTTATATTGGGGTCTAACTGGTGGTCCTTGCTGATAGGGGGCAAGTGTGGCTGTTGGTTTGGCCTGGGCTGGTTTTGGAATTGCGGTAGTTTCTGGTTTGTCCAACCAAAGTTGGGGTGATTACGCCAGCCGGTGTTGTAAGTGTTGGAGAAAGGGTCAGGTTTTGCATATCCTTGGACGGCTTGCACATCTTCTAGAATAGCCGATGTTGATGAAGAAGGAAGGGAGTAATCAAGGGTCGAGGGAGCAAAGGTCCCTCCTTGGAACATGGTTGGGGGTTGTTCCAGGTTTAGTTGGGTGAAGGGTTGGACCAGGTCAACATTATGTGCTCCTTTTGCTAGGGTGAAAGTCTGCAAGGGGTTCCTGGTCTGGTTTAGAAGCTCATCAATCTTCTTGTCCACCAATTCCACTCGATCCAACTTTTTGGCAATAATGTCCATGTCAACCATTCCAGAATTTGCTTGCACCTCATAAATCCCACCACGGGGTTGACTGGATCTGTTAAACTGGTTCATGGAGGCATTGTTGAGCGAATTCTCGCTCATAGACTCAAAGAGCTCAAACGCGCTCTCCTCGTCTTTGTTTAGGAAGTTTCCCCCGCATGAGGCATCGACGAAGTTCCGTAGGTTGCTATCCAGACCGTGGTAGAAGATCTGGGCCAATTGCCACCTTGGAACTTCGTGGTGTGGGCATTTCCTCAAAAGTTCATTGAATCTTTCCCACGCCTCATGAAATTGTTCCCCACCCTGGAGTGTGAAGGTAGTGATAGCTCTTCTGAGGGCATTGGTCTTTCCTATGGGGAAGAATTTCTTTAAAAATGCATGCCTCAGTTCCTCCCAGGTGGTGATGGGTCTACCTAGGGTTCTAAGCCAATGAGAAGCCTTGTCTCTTAATGAGAAAGGGAACATCTTGATTAGAACAATATCAAGGCTAATGTTCCTAGGTTTTACTGTTCTTGCTATGCGGTCGAGATCTTCTAGGTGCTGAAAGGGGTCTTCATTTGAGCTTCCATGAAAGTGGCTCTGGATTAGACTTAATACATTAGGTTTTAGCTCAAAATCGTCTCCCCCTTCGGGGATCCTAAGGTGTGGCTCGACTCTAATGGCAGAAGGGTTATAGAAATCACGGAGGGGTCTTGGCTAGTTCTGAAATGGTGGTAAATCAAGTGGTGGTTGTCCTGGTATGTCATTGAAAGGTGGTGGTTGTTCTTGCGAGTTCTGTAACCGTTGTATGGCTTGCATGATGGTGTGGATTTGTCGTTGCTGAAGCCGATGGTTAGCATTGATTTGAGCCTGGACGACAGCCATAGCATCTGGTGGGGGTTGATCTTCAGCCTCATCTACCCTAGGTTCAGCCATGTTTTCAACAGAATTACGTCGCCTAGATTCCTGCCCCAAAACACACAATTCGGGATGCAGTGAGCGCCTCCCGTGCATACACTAGAGAAGAACTGGAGGGGATGCGGAGGGCGACAGATGCGAGAAATGTGTTTCAATCAAGCACGCAAGCCTAATCCTTATGGTGTATTCCTTAGGAGACCTAGAAATCTCACAAAGGGTGATTAAGTCCGTAAGCACTGGACTTCCCTTCTCAAGGCTAATCTGGCCAGGTTGATTACGAGGGGATTGCAGGGAAGGTTCTTCCTTTGGCTTGCGCCTCCGGTTCCATAGACCCCACAACCACGGTCGTTTGACACTGCCCCGCAGCCTAGTCACCAGATTCTACCAAGGGAATGAAAGCCAAGTGCCTAGCAGACAAAACCTCACCTTTTGAGACTTAACTCAGTCCTGCCTAGGGCACGTCTACTCAGTTTTAAAGGGCTAGGATAGTGCTTGTGCTTAGGGTGATGTGATGAGGCGTTGATTGGGGTGGTGCCTCTTAATGTTCTACTTTCAAAGTGTGTGCTTCTAGCAAAACATGATTTTCAAGCAAGGATTTGTTAAGATATAGTGTCTTTTTAGTGTTCATCCTTACTTAAGTACTTTTTAGGGTTGACGTGTCTTAATTTTTTCAAACAAGTTTCAGTGGACACGTCAAGTTCTGCACACAACTTAGTGAAAGTAGATTTCCTTTTTGTAGAGGCTCTAAAACCCTAGTGTACTCATCCTGATAATCATGCAGCTTTTATTAGATGAGTCAGTTTTAGGGTTGAGTGGTGCGGCCCAGGTCAACTCACGGTGGCTTCGCAAACACCACTCAAGAGAAAGAGAAAAGAGCACTCCAAGAATTTATCCAGCATATTAGAGTGTACATTTTTTGTAGGGTGATGTGTTAAGAATGTGGGTCAAGCAATCATTCACCACGCCAATTTTTTTAGTTTTTATGATTTTTTTTAGATTTTTCACGCAAGCAAACAATGAGAGAGAGAGTACTTACTATCGGTCCTCGAGGCGCCTACTTCCTTGCTACCATAGTGGAATGCGTCGCTTCGCCGTCCATGCGCCGAATTCCTACAACCGTCAAGTAAAAAGGAAAATAGGGCATTAGAAGATATGAGAATGAAGGTGGAATGGAGGTGATAAAACAAATCCGTTGCCTCCCCAGCAACGGCGCAAAAAACTGACGTGCCTTCGTGCGTGTGTGTTAAGAGGTGTCGTTATAGTTGCACTTGATACGTCGGTTTTAAAAGAAGTAAACGGAGGTGAGTCCGAGTGTCGATCTCAGGGAGGCGTGGAAATCGGATTTTGTTTACCACTTGTTGTCACGAAAAAGGCGGAGTTTTGCTTGCGAGAGATAGAGAGAGTTTAGGGTTAGAAAGTTCTTGGTTTTGATCATGCACTTTAAACAGAAATTAAAAAGGCAACTAAATGAAAAATAATTTCATTAAACATGCATTCATAGTTCATGGTTTACAATATTAAATACATGCTTCAACAAAAGTAAGTGAAAGCTTAAAAGAGAGAGAGAGAGGTAGAGAGAGAGTGGAGAGCGACGAGGCAGCCACGGCGGTGGAGGAGGCTCCGTCGGCGGCTCGTCGTCTCCGGCGATTACAAGAGTGCCTAAGACTAGCTAGGAGAGGAGTGGAGTAGTTGCAAGTGGGAGATGATGCCTTGAATGGTGGTAGAAGGGGGTTTAAATAGAGTTAAGGGCTTCCTAAAAGAAGAATGTGCTTTAGCGACATCCAGAACGTCGCTAAAACCGCTTCCATATACGTCGGTGAAGGCCTTCTGCCGCCGGTCAGCCGCCCGCCCCTCTCTCTCTTCAGGCGCGATCCGTGGACGTCGAACGAGAGCCGTCCGATTGATGATCGGACGGCTGAGATCCTCCCGCGCCTGCGCTAGGATCGCGCTTCGGGCGTGCGTGCGCGCGCGCGTTTCCGCCCGGCGTGCGCGCGCGCGTGGGAGGTGGGGCGCTGTCGTCGCGCCGCGTGGCGCGATCCTAGCCGCTCGCTTCTGATCGCGCGGCTCAATTTTGCCGCGCCCTTCGCCCGCAAGTGATTTCCGCTCCGCGCGATTCGAACGCACGTCGCCGCGACGCGGGCGTGCGCGCTAACCGTTGCGCCACGCCCGCGCTTTGTCGCGGCGACCGCGGGAGAGCGCGCGGATCTCGGCCGTTCGATCGAAGATCAACGGCCGAGATGCGTCCTTGGCTGGCTTGGGGGCGTGCGGGCGGCGGGGGCGAGGCGACGTGGCGCGTTCTAGGCCGTTGATCTCCAGATCAACGGTCAGGATTTCTTGGGCCCATTGTGGGAGCTCCGGATGTCGGATTTGGCCGATTTTGAGTCCGTTAGACTCCGTTCGTCGTCCTGAATCCATCCGTGCGGTCCGATTGCTCATCTGAGGCCTGCTTTGACAAAATGCTTTACACAAATGGCCATTAATACAGTTTATAAGCAATCTTGGTACTTGATGCATGCAATGCTCCTATTCTACTTTATGTTGTGCCATTTATTCTAAAGATGGGCCATATTCAACCTAATTACTACCCCCTTGCGTGGTGTTATCACTCAATAATCTTCGGGAACATTAGACCTAGCTTACCTCGGCTCACATCAACAAAAGCCAGCTCATCTTAGCTTGACTTACCAGCTAGCAAAGAACCAGCAAGCTAAGGCAGCTAAGGTAGCTCCTTGTAGCTCTCTTCAACAGCCACCATCTCCAGTGTAGCTTAAGATAGCTTTCTCCGGCTCTTCCCCCTGAAAACCCTATCTCCCTCCGCCTCCTACCCCACTCCCTACTAGCTAAGCTAGCTAAGCTAGCTTAGCTTAGCTAGTCCACCTCCTTAGCATCCATACATAACCCTAAAACCCACCTACTTAAGCTCCACTACATAACCCTACTTAGCTCCACCTAAGCTACTCCTATGCCTACCTATTTTTGGCACCAACAAGTGACAACCCTTCACACCACCACCACCTCGAAAGGACACCGTAAAGTTGGCGCCAACAAGCCTATAACTACCCAATCTTGGTGCCAACTTCTTCCCTCCAAAAACCCCTAAAATCCAACCCTACACATACCCCCTAAAGTCATCTTAACCCTCCACATAACCCTACTTCTAGAACCCATCAAGGTTGGCACCAAAATGGAGGCAACCTTCCATAATTGGCGCCACTTTTAGGGAACCCTTAGCCACCATTACTACAACCTAGCAACCCTTAGGTTGGCGCCAAATACCCTCCACCATAGGATCATCTAACCACCTTCTAAAGCCCATCCTAGCCCTACACCTAATCCCCATGCCAACCACCACTCTCCACTTCTATAAATACCCTCCTAACTACCACCAAAAAAATCATCTCTTCCATTAGTTAGGTTCCACCCATACCACCTTCATCCACACCAAGGAAGAAGAAGAAGAGAAGAAGATCAAGGGGGAAACCTACCTGTCCCCTTGGTGCCTTCTTCCTCTCTCTCTTCTCCCTTAGCCATGCTAAGGAGGAGATCTTCATCACAAAGGGGAGATGGACAAGCATTGAGGAGGTGCAAGGTGGGGAGAAGCCTTTTTAAGTGCGGCAGCAACCACACTTGGAGCAAGGCTATCCAAAGCTCTGCTAGAGGATCCCTTCTCTTCTTTATCCGTATATGTTTCTTGTATTAGCTAGTGTGTTTTTATTTTCATGTAACAAGCATTCCGCTACATTCCATCTAATTTCTAGTAATACAAGTTGCAAATTGCCTTCCAAGTTCATGTCTTTATCTTAGTGTGTTTCTCATGTTATTCTAGTGTAGTGCACACCACACTCTCCTCTTCTAATTACACTAGGTGCACTTGCCCAGGGTGAGCTTAGAAGAGAGGGTTCATTATTGTCACCTAGGCATTGTTTTAGCATAGTTAATCTTTACATCAAAAACTCGATTATTTCTAAAAATCCTAAAAATAATAAAATGAAAAATACAAATAACATGTATTGATTCGAGAGGCGAGAGAGAGAATCATTTTTTTATTAACAAATTGGTCTCCTTGGACGACCCTAGACACTCCACTAGCTAGGTTTTATAAATTGTAAAAGTTGATTGTAGAGATATGCGTTACGACATTAAAAACCCGCTTTTAACAAAACGCGTATTTTTGACATCAGGACGCTTTCTTCATCACCTGCTCCCCCATTGTTGGAAAAAATATGCACAACCTTTTCTTGTCCCTTCTTCTGTTTGAGGGGCACCTCTTCAGGGCTCTAAGAAACCTCTTCAGTTTCCTCCTCTTGCTCTCCTAACAGTGGGGGGCTGATTGCTTTCACTCGGACCCCGGGATTCATGCTTCCCCAAGTCCTGCTTGCTCCCATGGGAACTCCTAGAATGCTGCCTTGGAGTGTCTGATCTAGCGAATTGTTCAAAGGATGCAAAAGCGAAAAGACCATGATTAACGTTACATAAGAACTAGAGTAGTGAAAGTCATTTTCCTATAACTTACATTGCGTGGGATAAGAATCTGCCACCCACGTGAATGTCGCCCGCATGTCTAACTGCCTCAACTCAGAGTGGGCTATGGGCCCAAAATCCATTATTTTTTTTGTATCCTCCTCCGCAACTGATCAAGCTCATGAGGGCCAGGTGGTAAGGCCTTTTCAGGCAAATTCTGCCAAGTGTTGGGGATTTCTAGTTTCTCTACATTATGGAAAAGAAAAAAGTGATGATCATGCCCCTTTAAGCTATTTGGCAGGTTAGTTATTCTATACCTAGTCCACCTATTGTATAGGGTGTAGGTTTTGGAGGGAGGCTTGCTCCTCTTCACTTTTAGGGCATCAGTCCAAAAAGGAGGTGGAACAACCCCATTCACAGGCGGATGCTCAAGTGGAGGCAAAGAATAGTGGAAACGTTTAAAATAGGACAATAGTTGAGGCTCAGTTGGGAAGGCGCAAGGCAGTAGTATGAAAGGAAAGATGTAAGAAAATGGCTCAAAGGTACCGTAAGGCCATTTTCAATAGCATATTTACAAATGACAAAAGTGTCCCCTCTAGCTGGGGAACACAGGCGAGTCAAAATGCATAGTGCTTGGAACTGGACGTCTCCAAGTCTATGTTCACTCAAAAACCCTTGAATAGTGAGTTTACTACAAAGGTTTGATTTAAAGGTGTATAATCCAAATGTCTCATTAGAGAGACAGGGCGTGGAAGAGGATGGCTTATCTTTCCCAGAAATGCCCAACATCCCCTCTAGAATGGTATGAACTCTGGTGAAAGAAGACAACCCTTCCTCCCCGACAGAATCGCTCCTCTGGGGACGGCGACTCCTGTGAGGTTTACAGCTTTTCTTCTTCTAATGTGAGAAGATGGGGGTTAGGGCATTTACTACCTCAACTACCCTTATTTATAAGCCTCGGTTATGCATGGGTGCCAACGTTATTAAATCCCGCTAAACATTGGGTGCAATTAATGCCCTTGCGCTTGTAATCATTACGCGGTGATTTGATTGACAAGCAGAGTCCCCATGATCTATTTTGAGTATTGGGGCGTGATTTTTTTCATTATTATGGCAATTAATGCACATCTTGTCCATAGAAAGCGACAAAATTAACTCTATAGTGATTGGTTATCACTTGTGGAAGACGATGCTTATATCGTACAATTAAATAACCGGCTAGTTGGCTTCCTAAGGCTAATGGAAAAATCAGGCGGCGACATGCCTATTTTTCCTGAAAAACAGGCATTGACATGCCTATGAAATAAATACTTGGGCCTTGTCCACCTAAATGTATGCTTATTAGATATAAGTGGCAATCTACTCGCCTAAATCTTCCTTAGAGGAATGAGCCTTACCTTATCCATATAAGTGGCAAGTGGCTCCTTGCCAGCCAACATACATACTAAACTTCATGTTAATTCTCAATGACGGGACTGTCTGGAAACCACCTAACCCATCATCTGGGGCATAGTACACACTAAGTAAAAAAAAAAAAAAACCTGCTACTCTCCTTGCCGATGACTCAGGCAAAGAGAGTGGGGCCAATTGATGAGGGGAGAAAAATTACCTCACGGATCCAATTGCCTAGCGCCCGGGTGGATCCAATTGCACGGTGAATCCAGCTACCCAACATATTATAGATATCCGGTAGTAGGGGAAGATCCAACGGTCTAATGGGATTCGGCTACCTGGATCCATCTACCTGGTTGCTAGGTGGGTCCTACCTGATCTAGGGAACAACCAATCGACTATTGATCGTGTTGACCGAAGAGGAAACGTACAAGCAAGGCATCGACATATGTAGTAATGGTCGTCCGGAGGTTACTGACGAGAGACTCATCATGGCTCCTAACTATCCTTAATTAACTACTTTCCCTAGTTACTTAACTAGGAATACATTTAATACATGGTTAATTATATTATAGGGAATAAAATACTAAGGACCTTAAAAATAAGTTAAAAATGATAAAATAAATATCAATTAATTTTAATAATAATTTAATTATTAAATTGGACTTAATTAATAAGCATTTAGCTAGATATTTAACATTTAAACTAACTTAATTAATATTAAGACCTAAGTATGTAGTTAACTTAAGTAAATTAATCATTTAAATAAAAATAGCTAAAAAGGGAAAAACAAAATTTCAAGGAATAAATATAATATTTACCTAATTTATAATTATATATAAAAATTTAAAAAAGAAATAAATTAAAATAAGTCTCAAAACTAACTATTTACTTTTAGGTCCTTAATTTCCATTGCAATTGAGTCCTTTTATAACAATTAGTCCTTTATTTTTAGTATGAAAAGGCTCCTATGAACATCTTCTTCTTCCTCTTCTTTCTCAATCACGGACGACCGAGGAAGTTCGATGACCGCACTCGTAATGGAGTTCTGACGACAGATCAGAGGTGATTAGCGGGTGCGGTCACTGAACTTCCTGGGCCGTCCGTGATTGAGAAAGAAGAGGAAGAAGATGTTCACAGGGGCCATTTCGTACTAAAAATAAGGTCCTAATTGTTATAAAAGGACTTAATTGGAATGGAAATTAAGGACCTAAACGTAAATAGTTAGTTTTGAGGCTTATTTTAATTTATTTCTTTTTCAACTTTTTATATATAATTATAAATTAGGTAAATATTATATTTATGCTTTGAAATTATGTTTTTTCCCCTTTTTATCTATATTTATTTAAATGATTAATTTACTTAAGTTAATTACATACTTAGGTCTTAATATTAACTAAGTTAGTTTACATGTTAAATATCTAACTAAATGCTTATTAATTGAGTCTAATTTATTAATTAAATTATTATTAAGATTAACTGATATTTAATTTAGCATTTTGAACTTATTTTGAAGGTCCTTAGTATTTTATTCCCTATAGTATAATTAACCTTGTATTAAGTGTATTCTTAGTTAATTAACTAGGGAAACTAGTTAATTAAGGATAGTTAGGAGCCATGATGAGTCTCTCACCATACCCCTAAGCCAAGGTTTTGCTAGTCCTTAGCAAAATTAACCAAGAAATATGATGATTTAAGAGAATTATAAATAATTCTATAGTAGAGGAATGCTTAGGTTAGAATTTTCGATATTCTAATTTTTTTATTATTTTTATTTTTTGAAAATAAATATCCATAAATAGATAGAGCATTAGCGGGAATTCACTTACAATGGACTCAAAACCCTAAATACTTTTTAGAAATATGTATTCGTAAAAATAAAATCTTGAGGGGAATTTCTTTTGATTCAAAACATTGAAAACCCGCTTATTCTCTGTATCCACTCTAAACTCGAAAATCAAAGAAGTCAAGATGAATAAGGTAACAACACTCAAAGACTAGAAGTTAAATTCTAACTCAAAAACTCAATTGACATAGGTTAATCCTTAGGCTTATGAAATCTGATCTTTACCATCCTAAGCTTTTGCAATTTAAGTAGACACCCTTTATTAACCAAATTTAGAGAAGGGAAGAATCCCTAGACCAACCAGCCCATAGCATCATGGATAGACTTCTAGACCTTGGGTTTTGTCAATCTATCTCCTTTAGGACTCAACCGCTAGTCTTTGAAACCTGATTTCTTAGGCTTCACTGCCCAATGCCAAGGTTTAGTAGCTACTATGAGTTTAAAGCATCTGTGCTTGTGAATAGACTCTTCCTAAAGGCATCCAAAGTTGGAAAAATCCAGATCTTAAGACATCAATTTCCAATCCAGGTTATTCCAACTCAAGCCTTTGGCTTGACCTTACTCAGATTTGGTTGCTTTCTCCTCACCATTTTCCTATATCTCCCTGGCAGACCACTGGTCTCTTATTCCTATATTTATCTCCACATTTTTTTTTCAATCCATTTCCTATAGGTTCAAACACCCACATGTAGCGAGGTGTTTTTATTGATGGAGGAAGGGATAACATCCATTTGTAACAAGATGCTTTATTTGGTGGATAAAAACTGCATAAGCATCCATTTGTAGTAAGATGCTTAACTACAGGTTGTATATAATTTTTTTTTTCTTTTTCAATAAATTTATTTTTCTTCTCCTTCTCATTTTTCTTATTAAATAAAATACTCCAAATCCTTTTTCTAGGTGAGTGACACATCCTTCACCCTTTCAAGAGTCGCCCCGTGGAAATCCTTAGACTAAAGAGGATTTAGAATCGATCTCTTAACCTCTGTGTTTTTGCGGTCTCAGATGACAACAAGACAGTTCTAATGTGTATGACTTTTGGACACTTAGGTTACTTAGCTCTCAAACCAGAGCGTGGACAGCAAAGCCTTTCATTCTCAAGTTCCTTAAACCATTAGTATCATCCCGAAGGATCTGTCAAGATGCAATTCGCCAAGTCTAGCCGAATGTCCTCGATTGATTAAGCTAACTATAGCTCGTTAGACTTTATGGGTAGGTATTCTACCAACTCCTTACTTAATCAACTCTAGGTATCTAGTCTCTTTGCTCAACTTGGTGGTAAAAATAGATATTCAAAAATCAGAAGGATCTAACCAAGTCTTATTGACCAAGAAAGTTACAATTTAATTCCAAAATTTAAGTCTCGTATAAAACTTAATGCATCTTAATTACTTTGTTTCAGAATAAAGAGCAGGAAAAACAGATCCTATAGGGTTTCAGACTCTAACTCTAGAAAATCCCATTCAAAATTCGCCAACAAATATGTGTTTTGAAAATGTATTCAAGTAAAAGTCCAAAGTAAGAATTCAATGCTCTTACTAAGTATACACAATTTACAATTTAAATATACATATATATTTTTTTATTTCTAATTTAAAAGAAAATTAAGCTCTTAAATTACTATTATAAATATTTAAATATGTTTTTTATATTCTTCTTCAATTCTTCTTTGAAATGAATGTAATGTAATGCCCTTATTTATTATTATTTTATATTTTTATATTTTATTATTTTTTTATTTTATCAAATTTTCAAATTTTTATGAATTTCTTCAAAATTTTTTAAATTTTTAGGTATTTTTATTTTTTTCATCTTTTATCTACCAATACACTTAGAGTATAAAGATTTCACCTCACATCCTCCCAAGCCAAAATTTTACAATGTCCCCATTGTAAGAAGGGTGAAAAAGACTCTACACTTCACTTAGTATAGGATGATAGAAGGAGTCATAAAGAGGAGATCAAAGATCTTTGTGTGGACGATTTCAAGTCTGACCTAAGTTAGAGTGATCTATTGGAGTAAGTGAAGAGTAGGATAATAAGGAAGTGACAGATATAGTTCAAACTCAAGTGTATAGATAGATGAAAGTGTGAAAAATAGGAAATAGCTATTGACGTGCCGTAGTGCGTGTGTGTTAAGAGGTGTCGTTGTAGTTGCACTTGATACGTCGGTTTTAAAAGAAGTAAACGGAGGTGAGTCCGAGTGTCGGTCTCAGGGAGGCGTTGAAATCGGATTTTGTTTCTCACTTGTTGTCACGAAAATGGCGGAGTTTTGCTTGCGAAAGAGATGGTTTTGAAAAGCGAGAACGAGAAAGAGAGAGTTTAGGGTTAGAAAGCTCTTAGTTTTGATCATGCACTTTAAACAGAAATTAAAATGACGATTGAACGGAAAATAATTTCATTAAACATGCATTCATAGTTCATGGTTTACAACATTAAATACAAGCTTCAACAAAAGTAAATGAAAGCTTAAAAGAGAGAGAGAGAGGTAGAGAGAGAGTGGAGAGCGACGAGGCAGCCACGGCGGTGGAGGAGGCTCCGTCGGCGGCTCGTCGTCTCCGGCGATTACAAGAGTGCCTAAAGCTAGCTAGGAGAGGAGTGGGGTATTTGCAAGTGGGAGAGTATGCATTGAATGGTGGTAGAAGGGGGTTTAAATAGAGTTAAGGGCTTCCTAAAAGAAGAATGGGCTTTAGCGACATCCAGAGCGTCACTAAAACCGCTTCTATAAACGTCGGTGAAACCCTCTTGCCACCTGTCAGCCGCCCGCCCCGGTCTTCTTCTTCGCGCGATCCGTGGCCGCTGAACGATTGCCGTCCGATCGAAGATCGGATGGCTGAGAGCCTTCTGCGCCCGCGCTCAGATCGCGCCTCGGGCGCGCGTGTGTGCGAGCGTTTCCGGCCGGCGTGCGCGCGCGCGTGGGCTCCCGGGAGCCGTCGTCTTACCGCGTGGCGAGATCCTGGCCGCCCGCTGCTGATCGGGCGACCCAATTTGTCCGCGCTCGTCGCTTGCCTTCAATTTCTGCTCCGCGCAGCTCGAACGCGCGTCGCTGCGATGCGGGCGTGCGTGCTAACCGTTGTGCCATGCCCGCGCTTTGTCGTGGCGACCGCGGGCGAGCTCGTGGATCTCGGCCGTTCGATCGAAGATCAACGGCCGAGATTCGTCTTTGGTCGGCTTGAGGGTGTGCGAGCGGTGGGGGCGGGGCGACGTGGCGCTCTCTGGGCCGTTGATCTCCAGATCAACGGTCAGAATTTCTTGGGCCCATTGTGGGAGCTCCGGATGTCGGATTTGGCCGATCTTGAGTCCGTTGGACTCCATTCGTCGTTCTGAATCCATCCGTGTGGTCCGATTGCTCATCTGAGGCCTGCTTTGATAAATGCTTTACACAAATGACCATTAATACAGTTTATAAGCAATCTTGGTACTTGATGCATGCAATGCTCCTATTCTACTTATGTTGAGCCTTTTATTCCAAAGATGGGCCATATTCAACCTAATTACTACCCCCTTGTGTGGTGTTATCATACCCCCATGCTTACTCCTTGCTAGTCCCTAGCAAGGTTTATTCTAGCCTTTATTTCCTTCGGAAATTCAAGAAGTAATTGCTTAGGCACTTCGTTACTTGTCAATAAGAGGAAATATACGAAGATCTTAATCTACAAAGACTAAGCAGCGCCCGGGTGTCTGCCAAAATACGAATCTCCCGAATCCTTGCTTTGTATAACTATACATACGTATACGTGTATATATATATGTGTGTGTGTTTTTTTTAGAATTTTTGGAATTCAGTGTGGGTTGGTAACTTTTTACGGCTACCCAACCCACCCAAAACTCGGTCAAAGCTCTAAGTGCTAAGCATCTTGGTGTGAATTGTTGTGATAGACTCACTTAACGGTAATTAAGACAGACTTCGAGTTTCTACGCCTCTAGGTGACCGGACAAGAAAATAAATTTTTTCCTGAAGGTGTATTTGTTCGATTGGTAGCTTTCTCCCTACGTTCATTTTACTTGGGGTCAACACAAGAATTTTCCAGTGTATATCTCCCCGGCTTGTACTACTTCCCCGCTTCTTCCTTAGGTGTTTTGGACTTTTTTGTGCAATTATTAAGCTGGGCTCTGGACAAGCGACCAATGGGCTGTTACCCACGATCACTTGCCAGCCATACTTGTGCGGTGAAGTGTGGTTTATTTTCTTTCTTTCTTTTTTTTTTTTGTAGGTGACTTCCCTGATCTCAAATGTATCTAGAGGCAGCGAAAAAGAAATGGCCTGTGGCTGGGTTTTGGACAACCTGCCAATGGGCTGTTACCCACGACAAGTTGCCAGCCATACCACCCTAGAGAGTTCATTAGCTACCCAATTTCTGTCAAAATCTCCGAGAAGTGAGTCTGTGTAAAAATGTGTGCAGATGCTTAGACTCAAAGTTTTCCTGAGTTAGAGGGTGAGTTGATAAGTCGTATACTTATTACCTTATTTAGTAGGTGGATTAGAATAGCTTAAAGTTGCAAGGATTCGCCGCTAAATCCATATTTTAACGGACACCAGGGCTGATTATGCCTGAAGGCCTGAAAAGTCTAAGTGTTTAAGTTCCTTTTGTATTATTTCCCACTATTGACAAGTTTCTAATGCCTAAGTTTTCTTCCTAGATTCTTTTTTTTTATTTAATTAATTTATTCATTCAGACTGATTAATTAAGCTCAGGATTATGCAATTTACCATCCCCCCCATGCTTAAGTTGGACAATGTCCTCATTGGCAGATGCATGGATGCACAAGGGTTCAAAAAAATAGTACCTGAGTGAGGTAAACTACCAGATCAGTCTGAATCCTCTGGGTTGCCTCCCAGGAAGCGTTGAGTTTAACGCCTCCAGCTGGGCGGTGCTTGGTGTCAGCCCTCAACGAGGGTGACACTTTCCTTGCGGGGTACCTGGGCCAGGAAATGCTTCAATCTTTGACCATTGACTGTGAAGGTGTGCCCGGTGTTAAGATCCGCGATTTCAACCGCCCCATTAGAACAGGGCTTGACCACCCGAAATGGTCCTATCCATTTGGACCTGAGTTTCCCTGGGAAGAGTTTCAGGCGTGCATCAAACAGCCAGACTTGTTGGTTCGGCTCAAAGATTTTTCTATGAATGAGTCGGTCATGAATGGCTTTCATTTTCTCCTTATATAGCCGACTATTGTCAAAGGCGTCCCGACGAATTTCTTCGAGCTCAGATAATTGATGCGTCCTTTGCGCACCGGCTAACTGGGGATCCATGTTACATTGCTTGGCAGCCCAGTAAGCCTGGTGTTCCAATTCGACAGGGAGATGGCAAGCTTTGCCAAATACCAAGCGATAAGGAGACATGCCTATTGGGGTCTTAAAAGCAGTCCTGTATGACCACAGGGCATCATCAAGTCGAGTAGACCAGTCTTTCCTGTCAGGTCTCACAGTCTTTTGTAAAATGTTCTTGATTTGTCTGTTTGAGACCTTAGTCTGCCCATTTGTTTGTGGATGATACGGGGTGGCAATGCGGTGGTTTACCCCGTATTTTCTAAGTAGGGCACGAAATTGGAAATGGATAAAATTTCTTCCACCATCACTGATCATGGCCTTGGGTATTCCAAACCGGGAAAAGATGTTCTTCTTCACAAAGTCCATGACCGTCTTATGATCGCATCGTCGAGTGGCGACGGCTTCAATCCATTTGGAAACATAGTCTACCGAGACTAGGATGTACTCGAAGCCGTTGGATGGTGGAAAGGGGCCCATAAAATCGATACCCCAAACGTCAAAGATTTCAACAATCAAAATGGGCTGAAGGGGCATCATATCTTTCTTGGTCATGGTCCCCAGTGTTTGGCATCGTGAGCAAGTCTTGGCAAAGATGTGTGCATCCTTAAATAGGGACGGCCAATAAAATCCAGACTGCAAAACTTTTGCAGCTGTTTTATTGCCAGAGAAATGGCCGCCACATGCTTGGTCATGACAAAAGGAATGCACACTCTGAACTTCGTCTTCGGGGATGCACCTCCTGATGATCTGATCAGCACAGAGGCGAAACAGCATGGGATCATCCCAGAAATAGTGCTTGGCCTCAGCCAAGAACCTGTCCCGTTGCTGTCTGAACCAGCTGTGCGGGGTTTGTCCTATAACCAGGTAGTTGACATAGTTAGCATACCATGGCATTTTCTTGTCTTGCACGGCTAGGATGTGTTCATCAGGGAAGGTATCAGATAGAGGTAGGGAGGGTCCAATGTGGTCTGGATGAAGTCTTGACAGGTGGTCAGCCACCACATTTTTCGATCCGGCCTTGTCTCGGATTTCCAGGTCAAATTCCTGCAAAAGCAGGATCCATCTGATGAGCTTGGGTTTTGCGTCCTTTTTGGCCAACAGGTGCCGGATGGCTGAATTGTCGGTGTAGATAGTCACGTGGGATCCCAGCAAGTATGATCGAAAATTTTCCAGTCCAAAGACTACAGTGAGCAACTCTTTCTCTGTGACCGTATAATTACGTTGGGCCTCGTCCAACGTTTTTCTCGCGTAGTAGATCACCACGGGCTTCTTGTCTTGCCTTTGTCCCAGGACAGCGCCTATGGCAAAATCTGATGCATCACACATAATCTCAAAGTCCTGGGACCAGTCTGGGGGTTGAAGTACAGGTGCGGAGGAGACTAAATCCCGGAGGGTGTGATAAGCCTGGATGCAATCAGGAGACATGTGGAATGTGGAGTCGTTGGCTAGAAGATCGGTCAAGGGTTTGGAAAGCTTGGAAAAGTCTTTGATGAACCTTCGGTAGAAGCCAACATGTCCTAGGAAGGAGCGACTCTGTCTGACCGAGCTAGGTGGAGGAAGTTTGGAAATTAAATCAACCTTAGCTCGATCTACCTCGATGCCCCTATGCGAAACGATGTGTCCGAGGATAATTCCTTCTTGAATTGGTACGCGGTCAGTCGTTTTCGTTAACGGGTGCACCCCAAAGCATAGCACGGAACCAGTATAGGGCAGAGCCCTCTCAGTAACAGGGGTCCTGCCCCTCCACAGTCCGCGCACCCTCGCCTGACTACCCTGGCTTGCCCAGTGGGCCTAACAAGTTGGTGTAGGACGGCTAGCAGAACCCCAGGGCCCGTGGGGTGGCTAGCGCTCTCCCTACACTAGTAGCTCTCCCCGGTACTGTGTACGCGAGGGCCAAAAGTCGGTACAAAGTGGCCAGACCTAACCCCGGGTCCCTGGGGCGGCTAGCTCTGCTCTGCACTAAACAGGGGGACAGTCGCTCTCCTTAGTACTCTGTACTCAAGGGCCAGCTCACTTCCCCATCCACTTTCCCAGTTCGATTCTGTTTATCTTCCAGAAGCTCTACTCCTAATTCCCTGCAGGGTTCATGCTCATCTTACTCTGGCCAAGCCATTTTTAGATTTCATCATTTCAGTTTTATTCTCGTATGGCCCGTGTTTCCAACATTTAATATCAATTTATATACAAGCAGCTCAAATTTAGTTTTCAACAACAGGAATCACATGTAGCAATTACTAGTAATACTACTCTATATTTCACAGGTAGCCATTATCCAATTACAGGCAATTATCATTATTCTATCTACTTTTCCAAGACTGCAATTCATGTATTCACGACATTCGTTTCAGTGTTTCTGTTCCTAGGATTCATGCCACATCCTAGGATCTATCATTCAATCTAGTTTTTACGTCCTAGGACTCATGCCACACGCTAGGATCTATCATTCAATCTAGTTTTCAAGTCCTAGGATTCATGCCATACCCTAGGATCTATCATTCAATTCAGATATGTATTAGTGTTTGTAGTTAACTAGGAGAAGCCACTCTACCTGCAAAATCGGGAGTAATGGGGGCGTGATCGGCAGGTCCGCGTGCCTCCGCAACCCCCAGAGCCGCAATAGGACGAGGTCCTAACATAAGAATCAATCATAAGAAACCACTCAGAATATGATACAAGTACTTTAAACAAGTAGAGGAACTAATTCTGAGAAGAACAAAATTTTAAACATGGAAAATCGGACCTCGAACGGACCCCAAACGGGTCAAAAATGACAACTCTGACCCAAATCAGACGTCTGGAACACCTTCCAGACGTCTTAAAAGATGGTCCAGGTCATACCTTACTTCTGCACTGCTCTTCAGACGTCTAGGATCCCGCTGAACCGTCTGGACCTCGTTGCAGACGTCCATCTATCACTCCGGACGTCTGGAGACGCTCTCCGCCATCTGGTGACTTGCCCAGACGTCTGATCTATGTGGGATGACGTGTCCTTGCACCTTCTCGAAACGAAACCTACACGCGTACGCAAACACTCTCAACACGACATGTCTCAGAGCTTTCGGCGGAACGGCCTACATGGCCGCATCCGCAAAAAGGAGAAAGATGAGAAATATCGTACCTTTCAAATGTCTGGATCTCACTCCAGATGTCACCCGCACTGTCTGGACGTAGGTCCAGATGTCTGATTCTGGAAAATTTTCCAAAATCAGGACCTCCTCGCCTTCCGCCTGCTGCGCACGACCACGCCGCGTCGCGCTTGCCCGCCTGCTGCCTGAGCTGCAGCAGCACCGGGGTAACTCTCCCCAGCACCATGCTCCCGTTGCGTGCCCGTCGGCCGGCCCTGAGCTGCTCCAGCGAGCTCGCTCTCTCTTCCTCACGTGCTCTGCCTCTTCTCCCTCTCGTCGCACCTCCTCCTCCTCGCGCGCACCCGGCAGCAGCGATTGCCCTCGCTCTCTCACTCTCACGCTAACACTGGAAGAAGAAGGAGGAGATGGTGGAGTGGTGGGTGGGGGAGAGGGAAGGGAGGAGAGGGTATTTGAAGGCGTCAGGGGAGAGAGAAAAAAAAGAAGAACGCCTGCAGGTCAGCGGGCGCAGTCTGCACGCGCACGCGCGCAGAATCGCAATCGTACGCCGCAAAAATTTATTTCCAGACGTCTGACCAGACGTCTGGACCAACTCCCAGACTTTTTAAAAATGTTTGATGTCGTGGGTCTTAACATCTCTATATTCTCAAAAGGAAGGCGGGAAAGGTGGTCGGCAATGACATTCTGTTGTCCTGCCTTATTATGAATTTGTAGGTCAAATTTTTGCAGGAGCAAGATCCATTTGATCAACCTAGGTTTCGTGTCCTTCTTAGATAGGTGTTTGATCGCCAAGTGATCAAAGTACACAATTATTCGAGATTCGAGGATATAAGATCTAAACTTTTCCAATCCAAAAACTATTACTAGAAACTCCTTCTCAGGAATAGTATAATTCCTTTGTGCATCATGCAGTGCCTTGCTAGCATAGTAAATCACTATAGGATTCTTCTCGATTTTCTGTCCTAATACAACTCCTGCTGCGTAATTAGATGCATCACACATAATTTCGAAAGGTAGATTCCAATCAGGAGGTTGCAGAATAGGAGCCTGTGTAACTCTATCTCTCAAAGTCTCAAATGTAGATATACACTCCTCATTCATCTCAAAAATCGTGTTCTTCATGAGGAGATTCGTGAGTGGTCGGGCAATCTTCAAAAAATCGAGTATAAATCTTCTGTAGAATACAACATGCCCAAGAAATGATCGGATGCCCTTGATCGAGTCAGGGATTGGTAGGTTAGAGATTTGATTGATCGTGGCTCGATCTACTTGGATACCTCATTCAGACATGAGATGGCCAAGTACAATGCCCTATGGAACCATAAAATGACTCTTCTCCCAGTTGAGGACATGATTTACTTTAATACAACATTTTTAGTTCTTTGACAAATTACCTAAACAGATATCAAAATTCTCCCCGAAGATTGAAAAATCATCCATGAATACCTCCATATATTCACCCACCATCTCGATAAAAATGGCTAGCATGCACCTCTGAAAAGTCGCAGGTGCGTTTTAAAGCCCAAATGGCATCCTTCGGAAAGCTAAGGTTTCGAAGGGGCAAGTGAATGTCATTTTCTCCTGATATTCGGGGTGGATTGCAACTTGATTATATCCAGAGGAACCATCCAAAAAGCAGAAGAACTTATTACCGGCAAGTTTCTCAAGGATTTGGTCAATGAATGGTAGAGGAAAATGCTCCTTCTTTGTAACCGTGTTGAGTCTGCGATAGTCAATGCAAACCCATCACGAATTTGCAATTCATGTGAGAATGGTTTCTCCAGATTTAGTCTTGATTATGGTGAGTCCTTCCTTTTTAGGTACCACTTGAATTTGACTCACCCAAGGGCTATTAGATATAGGATAAATGATGGCAGCATCTAGCCACTTGATAATTTGTTTCTTTATGACCTCCTTAAGATTCGGATTTAGTCGCTGCTGTGCTTCGCGGAAAGGTCGTGCCCTAATTTTAATATAAATGCAATGAGTACAGTAATTGGGGCTAATCCCAGTGAGATCATGTAGAGTTCACCCTATTGCCTTCTTATGATCTCGTAAAATCACGATCAATTTCGATTCGTGAGATTCAGAAAGATGTGAATTGATGGTTACTGGATAGGTTTGATCGGGTTCGAGATAGATGTATTTAAGTGTGTCAGGCAAAAATTTAAGTTCAATATTTTGAGTAGAATCAACAGCAGAGTCTGGGACGGGATTTTCCACTGCAAAGAGGGATAGAGATGAGTCATATGATTCAACCTCTAGATTGAGTGGGGATTCTGATAGCAGGATTTCTTCCTGAGGGTAGATGATATCGAAAGAAGGGTCTTCTAGTTCTACGGAACTAGGCTCATCCTCAAGAGCAGAAATTAATTTAATCTCCTCAATCCACTAGCAATCTAATCCTCGAGAAGCTCTAAATATATCAAGTTTAAGTGTCTTCTCCCCACACTTTAACTCTATCTTTCTAGATTCACAATCTATGTTGGCCTTTGCAATGGCCAAAAAGGCTCTCCCTAAAATAATTGGGGTATCTCTAATGCGTTCGGGTACATCCATATCAAGTACAATAAAATCCACTAGAAAATAGAAGTCCCGAACTCTAACTATGATATCTTCCAAAATTTCTTTTGATGACTTAATAGATCTATCCGCTAGGCTTAAGATTTTCTATCTCAAAGTGTTTTGCCAAGGAAGATGGAATAAGATTGATGGATGCTCCTAAATCAAGGAGGGCTCTATTAAAGCATTGGTCCCCAATTATACAAGAAATAAATGGAGATCCTGGATCTTTCTTTTTCAAAGGAAGCATACTCGAAATAATTGAGCTCACATGCTTAGAGAGTACCACAGTGCTTTCTTTCTTCGGCTTATTCTTAGGAGTACATAGCTCCTTAAGAAATCTTGCGTAAGCCGGAATGTGCTTGATAGCATCTAGGAGTGGAATGTTAATGTGAACATGTTCAGAAATTTTAATTAAATTCTCATCTAATGTAACAAACTATTTTTGCTTCCTAGATTTCTTCAGTGCTTCTAGGAATGGGACTTGGATATCCTGTTCTACTGAGGGGTTACCCTAATCACGGGAATTAGCAGGAATAGCGAGATCAGGTGAATCACCTCGCACAGGTGTAGAAATAGGAGCTGTTCTAGATGTACTAGGGTCTTCGGATTGCAAACGTGGATCTATGGGGTCCCTAGTGGATGTCCCACGGTGGTTTGTAACAAAGTTAATACCTGCCTGTGAAGAAGAAGCAGTAGAAGATGTAGAAGCTTGATTCTGGAAAGATGGATTCAGTAACAAAGATTGATTTGAAAATGATTGTTGTTGATTCGGATACTCGTATTCAGGAGATGCAAAGGGTGGGTTTTGATTCAGATTCAGGGGAACTTGATTCACAAAGTGGGCTTGTCCTTGAGTCAGATGTTGACCTCCTAGGTTATACCTATGGTTTTGGATATTTCTAGGGTTTGGAACTAGTTGGGATGGAAGGGCCCTTAGCTGACGAGATTTAGCTAACTGCGTGATTTGGCCTCTAAGGTCAGCCAATTTTGCCGAACATTGCTATTGGACTTCAGTAAGAGCCTCAGCATTATGTTGCTGGCTCTCAGTCACAACTCGTAAAATCTGATCGAGCTGCGTATCTCTATTTGGCCCTGAGTAGTTTTGCATACTTGCGTGAAGGGGCCTCGCGTTTGGTTGCTGAAACGGCAATGTAGGTGGATTTTATCGAGTCTGATTTGAATATGGTGGTCTTTGGTTTTGATCAAACTAAGAGAAATTGGGGTGGCTACGACATCCAGGATTGTAGGTGTTGGAATATGGGTCTGATCTTGTCGTGTATCCCTAAATGGTGTGCAAATCATATGGATTTGGCATGTTTTCTGCAAAAGAAGGTAGTAGGGAAGGAGGTGGAAATGATGGGACAAAGGTCCCTCCTTGGGTTGGTGAATGAGTAGGGAGAAAATCCAAGGAAGAAGGATCTCTAGGATCCAGATTATTCACAAATTCCCTCTTCGCGGAAATTTACAAAATAGGTAAACGCATGGGATTCTGCATAGCGAGTAAAGGTGTAAGAGTTTTCATCGTGTTTTGGATCTCGTCGAGATGCTTCGCTATGATGTCGACCTTGTTTAGTTTCTTAGCTATAATCTCTAAATCCTTTGAACTGGATGAGTTCTCAATCTTGTGAATGCCCTTATGATGAGAGTTTTGATGCAGATTTTGGTGTGTGTTTCCTCACGTGAATTGCGACATAGATGCGTTATTGATTGAGTTATCTGCCATCCTTTCAAACAATTCTGAGGCGGATTCTTCGTCGCGATTTAGAAAATTCCCTCCGCAAGAGGCATCGACCAAATTACGAATGCCCTCTTGCAATTCATAATAGAAGTTGTGCATGAGTTGCCAACGAGGGATGTCATGATGTGGTTATTTCCTTTGTAATTCATGAAAGCGCTCCCACGCTTCATGAATTGGTTCTCCTTGATTTTAGGGCATTGGTGCAACCTATAGGAAAGAATTTCTTCAAAAAGGTAGATTCGGGTTCATCCCAATTCGAAATAGGTTGTGTGATGGTTGGTACCAATAAGCGGCTTTGTCTTTTAAACTAAAGGAGAACATCTTCATGAGTAAGATTTCCTGGTTTTGATTTCGAGGTCCAAGAGTTTGAGATAGATTTTTGAGATCTTCGATGTGCTGAATGGATCCTCGGATACAAACCCGTGAAAGTGTGGAATTAGATCTATAATGTTTGGCTTTAGTTCTAGGTCATTTTCCCCTACGGGAATCCTAACACTAGGCTCTACTTGGGCATTAGATGGATTATAGTAATCACAGAGTAGAGGCCTAGGACGGGGAGGAGGATAATCAGGTGGATCAGGTGTCGCCTCAGGTTAAGGAGGAGGATGAGCCTATATGTTTTGAAGATTCTGGAGAGCAGTCGTCAACAGATTAATTTGACAATTTTGCTCGATCATTTGCAAATTTTGGTTTAGGAGTGCCTCATGGATATCAAAAGGTGACATCTCGCCTAGACCAGAAGAAGAAGGGATCTCAGGATTCGGGTTCTGCGGCTGATCCATAGAATCAAACACAGAAAATGCAGAGAAATCAGATGGGAAAATCGGTTGCCTCAGTGCAATCGACCTAGGTAGACCTGTCAAAGGAGATATGAGAGGTGACTTCAGAGCTTGCCTGCCATGCATAAAATGCAAAAAATGCTCAATGGCACACTCACACCACTGCGTGAAACAGTGGCAAGCAAAACTCATGAAATAACACGAAAAAAATGGGTTTTTCTACTTTTTAAAGGAAAAGAAGAGCCTAGGAATACGTGTAAAAAGACAGGGATGCAAAAAAGTAAGATATCAATCCAAAATACGTGTCCTATATGAGTCTACGTATGTGCATGTCCTAAAGCTCAAAGGTCTAAGGTCTAGGATCGAGACCGCTTACTACTGGCTCCTTGAGGCTTTAGTAGTGAGACAGACTTGTTGTTCTTCGACCAAAGCCCTAAGAGGTGCAAAGAAGAGAGATAGAAGTATAAGATTCGTGTGACTTTAGTGATCGCGCTGCGTGCATGATAGCATGCAACAGACATGTTCAATAAAAGCCTGCATGCAATCTACAAACAGATATATGTCACGAGTTTTATAAAGTCCTCTTTTTAGTTAATCTTTTCAAATGATAGAAAGTTGTGACAAATGTGACCGCTTTTTATTTCTTTTAAAACAATTAATATGGTCTTGCTTATAGTCAAAAGACAGGGATCTACACGGGTTTTTCTGTCGCGTGTTACATCGGTAACTACTAGCAGGTATATGAACTCCTAAGTGTGTATGCCTTGTGATATGCTGCTGCTAGTCAGAAAAGATGTATTTTTAGTATTTTTTATATTTTCTAACTAAAATGCAACAAACAAACTAATCTAAAGACTAAGGAAAGAAATTCTCACAATGGGTATGTATAGTGAAAATGCGAGACAAATATGAAACAGAAAACCCACCTTCCTCCTGAGAATACCTGTGAAGATATCCCTGAAAGAAGACAAAAAAAAAAAAAAAAACTAGTTAGAAAGAAACTATTTACAAAGCTAATAATTAAAAATGATAATGGCCAATATAATTTACAGTTACCTTCCTGGCAATGGTGCCAGTTACCTGATTAAATGCTATTAATAGCCAAGCCCCAGGATCGTGTGAATAGAAGAAAGCCTCACGATAGGTGGAGGTTCATCCTTTAAATAATTGGGATGGACTAACTTTTGTTTTTGAATGCAATTCGAGAGGAAAGGAAACAAAGGAGTGACTGTATCACAAAATTACTAGTGAAATTTGGGAGTATCATCCTCCCCAACCGTACGCCCTTTTAGTGGAAGTGGCTCATCAACTCCCTATGTAAATTTCTTTGATTGTGTGTTTGAGTCAATGTTTCTATTGTAAGGGCCTCGATCAATAATCAAGCAATCATACAAATTATTTTTGTCTATTTCAACAAAACAATATCTTTATACCTTTTTCCTTCAAGAGGTTATGCTTGAGCCCTTTCACCAAGGCTACGTGACTAAAGGATGAGTTATGTTTACTAATTAATTATTCTCATACCGATAATTCACCCCTTGTAATTGTTGTCGAAAAATAATGGTACCTCCATCCTTGTACTCGAGCTTCATAAAAAGCTCCTTGTCTCTCACCATATGTTTAGAACATTCGTTGGTCATAATCTATCTTCCTTTGCCTCTGGATTTGCCTTTGTCTTCCAACATAAAGTGGTCTCCATTGAGGATTTTGACTTATTGATAATTATTGCCAGTTAACATTCTTCTTTATGGCTTGAAATGCACCCTTAGTTCTTATGAAAAGCCATCTTGAGTTGTCTACTTCTTCTTGATAAAGTTTGTTTTGGCAGCCGTGCTTTCTTAGGTCCACTTGGGTCAACTTTAGTCTTAATTTTTAATTAAAGACTACTCTTTCATTTGCCATTTGACTAGAAACAAGCTTGTTTATTTTTGATATACTAGCTTCAAATAAGTAGCAAGACTAAATTTACGTGAGAGAGATTTTTGAGTAGCTAAAAGCTTATCCTCATGTTCTTTTCCTTTGGTCAACTTAGCAAGATCATTTATCAATTTTTTAGAATTTTCTTTAAGAAAGGCAATATCAGATTCAAGAATTGAAATTTTAGAGTTTAGACGACTGGTGTCATGAATTAGGAACTTCTTTTCTTGTAAAAGTTAAATCTTCTCAGTTTTGAGTAGCTAACATTTTTCTTTAAGTTCTTTATTCTCAAATTTAATCTTTTTGAAAGTGTTATAGAGATCATCAAAAGATTCAACTAATTCTTCTAAGGCCATAAGTCCCTTCTTCTTCTTTGTTTGAGTTGTAAGAATCTTCATCTCAACTTTCACTTGACTCTAAATCGTCCTATGTATCTTGTGATAAGCGAATATTTCGTACGATAAATGTAAGAATCTTCATCTAACTCTCCCATTTCATCCGCTAGAGTCTGGGAACCTAACTAGCGGATGAAATGGGAGAGATGGCATCAGCTTTGATTGGTCTGCGTCGGAGATGATGAAGTCCTCCGGTAATGGAGTGGCATGGAAGAAGGGGGCCTGGGAGCTCCTGATTTGTCCGTTGAGGAATGGAAGAAGGAGATAAAGATGATCTCGCTGCCTATGGTATGTGGCAGCGAGCGAGAAAGCTAGAAAAGGAGGTGTCTCCGAAGCTGTGGCGAAGGCGGTTGGAGAAAGGAATTTTGAAGAATTGAGGCCAAGACCGTGCTAAGGCGATCGACATGAAGCTGAGGAGCTTTTATAGAGCTCCTAGCCAAGCTCTAGATGAGGAAAGAGCCCTGATTGACTTGGGAATTAGGTCACAAGGAACCCATGATTTTCATGGATTCGTGCGAGCTTTTTGCACAAGTTCCAAGTCCCAAAACAAGTTCAATGAATCCTCATTGCATAAACACCAATCCTACCAAATTTAGTGAGATTTGGTGATGATCTGATGCCTCTTTGGTGTGATCAAAAATTTCCTAGAGGTCAGTTGACCTCCAATGGTGGTAAGGACCCATTTGTGAAGAAGAAAAGGAAGTTAGGGACCCATTTGCAAGGATTTTTGAAAGTTAGGAGCTTGTCTAAAAGAAATAGAGATTTAATGAACTAGATTGTAAACTAGGTCATGATGGGCTCTGATTGGACCCAAATTTTGCTAAAAACCTAACTTGGACCCAAGCAAGCTATTGGTGAAGTCAGATTTGAGTTTTGATCAAGTTGCACAGAAATCCAAATTAGGGTAGAATTTTGTCTAAGACTCTATTCAAGGTAAAAGTAGGTTCAGGTGGTCAAACCAAGGATATTAAACCTCTCAAAATATTTTTATATGAATTTAGGAGGTTTAGATGAATTTTATCTTGACCAGAATCTCTTCAATTTAAGCGGATCTGAAATTAGTGTTTTGCATTAAGATTTGACTCTTGAAACGCGTGAAACCCTGTTTCTGTCTGTGTGGATGATGAGAACCTCATCATAAATCCTACCTAGCACATTTTGACCTAATAAAATGAACAAAAGCTCCTACATAACCTAAGGGAAAACCTAAATCAGGGAATTGTTAATCTGAGAATAAAATATTATACAAGGGGTAAAACAGCAAGTTCACCATTGCAATACATGAACGGGATTTCTAAGGATCTATACATAGGTCAAGTGAACCTAATAAAGGAACAAGTGGGATGGTTTGGTCAAAAAAGGGTTATGACAAAATATGGGAATTAAATGACATTCTGTAACCCTAAAACAAATCCACTTTAATTTATAATGTTTTAGGTAAGTAAAAATCAACTAAACCCTCTAAAATTCATGAAAAAATATCCTCTAGGGTTTATAACCTTCAATTCGGCCGTTGGAACCTGTTTTGACTCAGATTGAGGATCATACCCAATTTTTGACCTAATTTGGAATTTTTTGCAAAATGTCAAGTCAAACGTGGTCAAACATAGAATCCAACTTCACCATTGGATTCCTTAGGTTAAAATTATGTTGATACCAAAATTTGGACCTAAGGAAAGGTCATCTTGACCCACTTTGCAATTTAGTCCTCAAAATTTCTTTCAGACCCTCATCTTTTTGAAACTCTTGCAAAGGCCCCCCTAGCTTTCCCGTCGTTTTCTTCAATCTGGTCTTTCCTCCACCCGTTGCGCAGGCCTTACGTCCGGTAACTTTGCACGGAGGATGGCACCGCGCATGCGTGGGGAGCCGACCCCAGATTTGAAAGAGGAGCTCCCTGCGGAGCCCCCTACCGCATGGGCCAGCCCCCATGCCCTGAAGATCACCATACCTCTCTTGCGAACGCGTGAGTGGTATAGGTCTCCGTCATCCATACCTCCGGCGAGGTCTTTCCGGCCGCTTTCGCGCACCCCGCGACCAGCCTTCACCTATTTAAGGAGTGACACACTTAGCCGCATCCTTCAAGCTTCGATTGGCCTGAGATCCTCCCTCCAATTCATCTCTTCCCAACTCCGGTCGATTGCCAGAGCTTCTGGCAACCCTCCCACTCCTCTCTCGTCGCTCTGCCACAGTACTAGTGGCAGAGCTATCCCCGTCGTCTTCCACCGTGCCGCGCCGTACCAGCGAGTGCCCTCCAGCCCCACTTCCTCGTCGCCGTTCTCTCCCCCTGGCACCTTCGTCTCTGGCGATGGCTGTACTGGCCATTCGCCACCTCCGCATCCCTCCCTTCACTCTGGACTCGTAGATAAGTTCCTCTTACCTTCCTCTTTATTTCCCCTCTACCAATTTGTTATCTCTACCCCTCGACAACTGCAAACAATCCCCATCTTCTCCACCTTCGGCAGACCACCGGAAAGGTGTCTGCGTCACCTCCCCACACCCATCCACCTCGCCAGACCCCTCAGAAGCATCACCTCCACACACTGATCATCTTGCGACCCTCCACTGACCGCGCCACCCACTGAAACCCTTCACCGAACACACCCACCTGCACGCACACAGTGTGCCCTAGGCACACGCGCACAGGCATCTTCACGACAAGCTGACAACCGAGTCATCTTCGCCGTGCTCTGGCGAAGCTCGTGGGGCATTCTGACAGGGCCGCAAGGCCGTATTCGTGGTTTCAGGTCCCGAGCCTCCGCCTCCATTGACGTTGAGCTTGGAGCAAGCTCGCAAGCAGCTCCAGGCCTTTCCAACTCCAGGATACGAGCCCAGGTTGCGTGGAATACATCCGCGCACAACTTCAGGCAATTAATTGGCTTCGAAGGCCTTAGCTGCCGCTGCAATCGCCCGCGCTCTCTGCTATCAGGCGTGTGACAAGGAGGTGGGATGTTTAGCCCCACCTCGTAAGTTTTTGAGCAGGTACAATCATATAAATTGTAAAAGTGACTAAGGCTTATCGCCTCAGTCACACGAGGTGAGGTCCCCTCACCTATTCACTGCCTCATCCGCGCTCACTCCTACGCAGATCTAGCTGCCTGACCCGATACTCGTGCACACCTAGCCCACCACCGCACACTGGTGGGCCTGGTCTCGAGTACGTTAGCCCGACCTGTATACCCGAGTAGGCTCTGGGAGAGTGAACCCGAGGGTGAAATAAAGAGAGAGACGCAGGGAGGGTAGGGGTAGGTTTTTTTCCTAACCTTGCCCGTGCAGGGAAGCTGAAGAAGAAGGAGGAGGAAGAAGAAGAGGTGCAGCACAGAAGGAAAAAGGAAGAGGAAGAAGAAGAAGAAAAGAGGAAGCGGCTAAATACTTAGCCATGTCAAGGAGCAAGTGCTGAAGAAGAAAAGAAGAGAAAAAAGAAGGCAGAAGTAGGAGCTGAAGAAGAAGAAGAAGAAGCCAACTGAAGAAGAAAGGAAGAGGAAGCCGTCGCAAAGAGGAAGGCCAAGCAGGGAAGAGAAGAAGAGAAGAAGAAAAAGCTAAGGAGAAGAAGTAGCAGCAGCAGCAGAGAAAGGAAGAAGAAGGAGACGTGCACTGTAGCAGAAAGCTACTTAAGGCATCTGCTTCAAGGAATCAGACGTCTGAAGACTGGAACAAGAAAAGAAAGAAGGACAAAGAAGAAAGAGAGAAGAAAAGAAAAGAGAAGAAACATTTTTTTTCCTTTCTCTCTAGTTTTTCTTTTGTAAATTAGTACACTGTTGTAAATTATGATTTTTATGCTTATAAAATCAAGCTTGCTCCCTGAGTTCGACTTCGGAGAATTTTTGTAATTTTCGAGTAATAAATAAAAATAAATCAAACTCGGTGATGATTCTAAAAAGTTCCACCACTAGTTTTTGGCACCGTTGCCGGGAAGCAACGGGCATTTTAGAAGCTTCAAAATCACAATCTTGATTTTATACTGACTTAATCTCTCTTTTGTTATGCAGGACAAGAAGGCAAGAGAAGACAAGCAGCCACACAACAAACACACCAGGGGACAGGTAACCCTCAAGCTTCTCTCTTAAGCCCCTTACATTCTAAAGAGGAAAAAACAAAAAGAAAAATCAATTTAGGGCTACTTGTCTTCCATAGTAATCCACAGAGTTGCCTGTTTTTGAGTTTCAACACATCTTATCTACATATCCACTTAAGGTAACTAGGGCTAAAACCTTCTTGCTTGAGCCCTAGTTACACATTTTTGAGGCAACTAATTGGACCAACTAGAGCCAAACCTAGGATTCTAAGCTAGGGTTTTAGAGACACATCCTCTAAACAAAGAATTGAAAATTCCAAAAGAAGGTGTGCCTAAACCATTGAAAAGACCTATTAAGAGAAATCCTAAGCAATCAGGCTCTTAATTTACTTGAACACTAAAAGAAAGGACCTAAGAAACTCTCTCAGGATCAAAGAGGTGAAGTTGATCCTTTGGATCAACCAACCTTTAAATTAGGTCACTTTTGTACACAAAAAAAGGCTTAAAGTTCAAGTGAAACCCTAAGCACCTTGATCTTAATTAAAAGTGGTAGACTTAAGAGGTCAAGGTCCCCATTCTGGTCTACCTGGAATCTCAGTGACAAAAGAGGTTGGGTGGGGGAAACCCTGTAACCCGTGGGGCACTCTACCGTGTAGGGGCCTTCGCAGGACTCACCCTCTCTGGCTGCTCAGGTAATTCTCGGGTGGACGACCTTCTAATCAAAGGGTATCATCCGCCCCGAACCTCTATAATCACCCAGCATATTTTAAGTGTCATGATTGGGTCCAATATGTTCTAACCTCATCCAGTCTATCAGTGCATGTTTGGTAGAAGGTCCTTGAAACCTCCTCTAGAAATCCACTCTCCTCGAGGCCAAGCCTCGGCTCCCTTATTTGTGCAACAACCCCTCCACATAGACCTTTCTTCCGGTTCTGAACCGAGTTCCCCTTCTTACATCATGGCTCAGCCTGTTGAAGGAGAGAATAATATTGAGCACCAGCGCCTGCGTCTTAATGACCTCTTCCAGAATTTCATGAACCCACCGCAGCGCCCCATGATGTGAGATCACTATAATCCTGCTGCGGTGGCAATTGAGTCTCGAGTTAGAATCCCGGCTGGAGGACCTGATTCTGAATTGAAGCCTAGTGGGGTGACTGACCGACCCGTGGCTAGTCTTTTGTTTGTTTTAGTGTCTATTACAGAATGTCGTTGTGGTACAGATAAAATAGCTACGGTTTGTCGTCATTGCCACCATTACAATTTTACTCAGAAATATTTTTCCCGAGGTCAAACTCAGGGAGCTACTAGAATTCTAGAAGTAAAATGCTTTTATTACAAAAATAAGAGAGAGAGAGAGGTAGATTTTGTTTCTTGGCTTTTTCTACTTCTCTTCTCTCTCTTCGCTTATCTTCTTCTCTTCCTTATCTTCTTTATCTTCTTTTCTTTTTTTTTTCTTCTTTCTTCCTTCTTCTTTCTGCTTTCAGCTGCGGCACCTTTTCTTTTCTTTTTCTTCATCTTTGCTTTGTCTGCAGGGCTTCATCCGTCGTCTGATTTCTCAATCAGACGGCTTAAGTGGTGTCTGCTATAGTGCTTCCTTTGGGCTTCTTCTTCTTCTTCCTTCTTCTCTCAATCTTCTTCTTCTTTCTTTCTTCTCGCAGTCTTCTTCTTCTTCTTCATGCGGACTTCTTCTTCATCTTTCTTCTTTGGTCTTCCCCTTCTTCCTTCTTCTTCTCGCAGTCTTCTTCTTCTTCCTGCGGTCTTCTTCTTTGTCTTTCTTCTTTGGTCTTCTCCTTCTTCCTTTTTCTTCTCGCACCCTGTCCCTACACAAAGAGCAAAACCTACCCTATCCCTCTACCCGCACGTCTCTCTCTCTCTGTAAAGCACTCACAGGACGCTCTCCCAGAGCCGCGGGTAATCTGGTCGGGTTTCGTGCCCGTGACCAGGCACACCGGTGTGTGGGTGATGCGCGAGGTGTGCTCAGATAGGGTCGGGTTGGATTCGCCGGATCCGCGTGATGAGCTCGCGGACCGGGCGGATGAGTGGGTGCGGGACCTCACCCCAGTGCTTTCGGAGCCGACCGGTAGAAAGCACAAAATCAATTTATACTATTGCGGGGTTTAGTAAGCATACGATGTGGGACTATCATCAGCGCTCTTCTCGCGCGCGCCCGCAGCAGACCGTAGCTTCGCTTCCTCAGCTGCAAGCTCTATTCGAGTCGATTACTGGGTTAGCTGCCTTCGCACTACCCTCCCGACCACGCAGCCCCTGGAGCCCTGGAGTTCTGAAGCCTGGAGCGTGTGTGGAGCTGCTTCAATGCAGCGTCAATGACGGCCGGGCGTCGAAACTGCCAGCCACGAAAAGGGCCTCTCGGCCTAATCAGATCAGCGGGGGACCTTCGCCGTGGCACGGCGAAGGTGGTGTGAGGTGCAACAGGTCGTGGGGCGGCCTAGGCGTGTGTGCCCAGGTCGCCCTGTGACCGGAGGTGTGGGTGTGTTCGGGGGAGAGATGAGTAGGTGTGGAGCGGCAGTGGGTGGGCGGAGGTTGTTCAGCGTGATGAGGCGGAGGTTATGCGAGGGTCGGCGAGGCGTGTGGGGCGGCGGAGCGATGGGAGTGTCTCGCCGGAGGGTGACTGGAGACGAAGAAGGTGACAGTGGACAGGAGCAGTCGAGGGTTTAATCGAATGAAAGACAGTGAGGAAAAGAAAGAGGGGGAGATGGGGAATAGTTCTGACCTAGTTACAGGGACGAAGGGGCCGGAGAAGGGTGGCAGTTGTATCGACTGTCGCCGGAGAAGAAGATACCCAGAGAGAGAGGGCGGTGGCGAGGAAGGGAGCAGGAGGGCGCGTGCTGGGTACGACGCGACATGGGAAGAGCGGGCGAAGGTGGCTCTGCTTTTGGTATTGCAGCAGAGCGACGAGATGGAGGAGGAGGAGCCGCCGGAGCTGGTGGGTTTCTGCCGGAGTGGGAAGAGAGGAAAAATGGGGGTTTTTCTCTGTCAGGACCGAGCTGCCCCCGTTGGCTGGAGACGGCGGTCCTTATAAAGGCGAAGGCGGAGGGGTGGGCGTAAGGAGGCGATGTGCCTCCCTCACCGGAGAATGGTCTGAGTTGCAACCCATACCTTCCGCGCGTTCGTACGGAAGGTGTGGGCGATGGCAGAGGTCATGGCGGTATCCCTGCGACAGTAGACGTCGCAAGGAACACCCGGTTTAACTGGCAGAGGGCCTCCCTCACCCTGCGCGGCGCCATGCTCCGCGCAAAGTCGCCGGAGCATGGCGCTGCTCAGAGATTTGCAGGGGGGACCTAAGTGCAAAGAACGATGAAGAACCTAGGGGCCAAAATACGACGGTTTCGAAAGTTGAGGGTCAAAAAGTAATAGATGAGGACCAAAATGCAAAGTCGGTCAGGAAGGTTTCTTCTTAGGCTCAAGTTTTTATGCATGACTAAATGGGACCTAAGGATTCTAATGGTGAATTTTATTTCTAGATCAGACCTTGTTTGACCGACCAATTTACGTAAAAACCTAAATTAAATCATTAATTGGGCATGGTTCTTAATGTAGGTCAAAATGGGTTCCCAAGGCCAAATTGAAGGTTCTAAACCCTAGAGATTATTTTTCTATGAACTTTAGAGGGTTTAGTCGATTTTTACTTTGCCTCGAACCTCGTGAATTGAAGTGGGTTTGTTTTAGGGTTACAGAATTTCATTTAATTCCTTGGAGTTGCTGTAGCCCTTGTTGGATCAAATCATCCCACTTTCCTTCTTATTAGGTTAGTTTGACCTATGTTTGGACCCTGAGTTACCCTGTTTACTGATTGTGTTGGTGAAATTGCATTTTTACCCCTTACGACCTGTTTTCTTCACAAACTCAGAATTCTCTGAGTCAAGCCTTTCTATGAGTTATGTAGGAGCTTTTTTTCTCTCATATCTTGGTTAGATTGTGCTAGTTAGGGTTCATGATGAGGTTCTCATCAAAGCCCAATATGATTCATGCCATACCAAAATTCTATGGGCTTAGCTTTGAAGATCCCTTCCAGCATATCAAACAGCTTAAGCATCTGGCCCAGAACTTCGGGTTAGATGCGTAAAATCGAGAAATCTTACTCATGAAGATGTTCTCTTTCTCCCTTACGGACAAGGCAGCTCATTGGTATCAGACGCAGACCCACCCGATCAACACCTGGGATGAACTTCAGTCCGAGTTTTTGAAGAAGTTCTTTCCCGTTGGTCGGACAAACGCCTTGTGCTATCTAATTACTCACTTCACTCAGCAGACGGGAGAACCTCTTCATGAGGCATGGGATCGATTTCTGGATCTCATGAGAAAGTTCCCCCATCACAGAGTTCTTAAATGGGAACAAGTCCAGTTTTTTTACCAGGGACTCCGTGAGGACATTAGATTGTTCGTCAATGCAACTTGCGGAGGGAATATCATGGGTCAACAAGAGGACACCGTGTGGGAGATTCTCGAGAATATGTGCGAGAACTCCATCAACAATGACTCCATGGGATTATTCGACTGGACGAATACCCGCGCATCGATGAACCTTAGGGGAGCACATGAGACGCAGGGCCTGTCCGCATCCGTCGACTTGGAACTAATGGCCAGTCGGTTAGACAAGGTCTCTATTATCAAGAAGAAGGTGGACGAGCTAACTCAGCACTTGCAGCGACCCACCTCTGCGCAGAACTCTTTCGCACAGCCACCTCCTGCAAGGGAAACTGTGCAAAATACTTTCCACCAACCTTCTCCTGGGATGGTTCCATATCCACCCCCATTTAACTCCAGGACCAGAGGGACCTCCGATCCTTTCTATTCTTGCCAGGGGAACTCTAATCCCTCATACTTCGACTTTCCTGAGGCTCCTCAGACCTGCGAGGACCTCAATGCCATCCAAAACGACCCATTTTCCAACACCTACAACCCTGGATGGCAAAACCATCCCAATTTCCAGTGGGCGGGAAATTCTCAGACCCAAAGACCATCCTATCAGCCCCGTCCACAAGCCCCTCATCCCTATCAGCTGCCTCAGCCTCGGCCCAGCCCCACTTATCCATCCGGGCCCAACCAAGACCAAATGTCCCTCATCCTCCAAACTCTGCTAACATTCAAAGAACAAATGCAGCTATCCAAAAACAACACAAGGATGAAATCACAGAGGTTTGTAACCAACTCGCCTAGATGACGAATGCTCGCCAGCCGGGCACACTCCCTTCACAACCTCTGCCTAACCCTAATAACGTGCTGACTCAGTGGCGCGTTATGAACCCGAACCCAGGCCAAGCACACTTGATCTATCAGGCCCCTTCTATTCTATCACTTGACAGGATGGAAGCATCAACTTCCTATGCGGGTTATCAACAGCAGCAACCCATCTTACCAACCCTCAACTAGAACTAAGCATGACTAAATTCTGTAACAACCCGTAGTGGTAAAGCAACCCATGACCCATCTTGTCCAGACCACTCCAAGCCTGGTAATGACCCAAGCCCTAGGATAGTTATCCAGGATGTCCCTATCCCTGTCCCAGATCGAAAACCTGGACCTATTCTAGAGGAACCGACAAAGGTTCCATTTCCTGAGGCCTTGACCAAGGGAAAGAGGACAACCAAACTCGTGGCTCCTGAGGAGGACCTGATCAAGCTCTTTGAGTAGGTCCAAATAAACATCCCCTTGATGGATGTAATCTGCCATGTACCGGCTTACGCACGATTATTGAAAAACATGTGTACACCCTAGCGTAAGCCGTGAACCAAGAGTGGGAGTTCGATTGTACTATCAGAGCAAGCCAGCTCTGTGATCCTGAGTAAACTCCCACCAAAGGCGAAAGACCCAGGCACTCCCCTGATTTCTTGCAAAATTGGTGAAACTCAATTTGATAGAGCTTTGTTAGACGTAGGTGCCTCCATAAACCTGATACCCACATCCCTGCTTAACCACCTTGAAGAATCTGAGTTGAAATCGACTGAGGTGACATTGCAGTTAGCCGATCGATCCACAAAGTCACCTAAAGGAGTTCTTGAGGATGTTATTGTTAGGGTGCAGGATTTCTACTTCCTTGTAGATTTTATAGTTCTAAACATGGATGCACCTGAGAATCCAAGGGATACACCAATTATACTTGGGAGACCTTTTCTGGCCACTGCAAGGGCCAACATAAGTTGTGAGGAGGGCCAAATAGAGCTGAAATTTGGGAATCAGACTCTCAAGATTGATATCTTTAAGGCCCAACAAGGGATTAATTGTGGTGTGGTAGAGCAAATTTGTGACATCAGAGCCATGGTTGATGAACCGCAAATTGAGGACAACATGATTATCCCCAACCAAACACAAGAAAATATAAAATCGCAATTAGAGGAGTCAGAGCTTGATCGGGATACACTCCTAACTCCTACCCTTGTTCCCCACACCCACTCTGACCCACCCGCTGTTGCTGATAACCCCGTTTTGGAACTCAAACCCCTTCCCGATCATTTGAAATATGTCTTTTTGGTTTCCAATCAGACACTTCCTATGATTATAAACTCCAAACTCACCCATGACCAGGAATCCCTTCTGATTGCTGTTCTCCAGCAATATTGTAGAGCCATTGGTTCTACTCTCGATGATTTGACTGGAATAAGCCCCTCTTATTGCACACACCGCATCTATTCTAAAGAGGGTGCTCGACCTTCGCATGAAATGCAGAGACGTCTCAACCCTAATCTGCAGGAGGTCGTGAAAAAAGATATCATTAAATGATTAGATGCAGGGATCATCTACCTGATCTCCAACAGTCCCTGGGTGAGCCCAATCCAGGTTGTGCCTAAGAAGGCAGGGCTCACCACCATCACAACTAAGATCGGAGAGGTCATACCTACCCGTATAACCAATTCGTGGAGAGTCTGCATAGATTACCGAAGACTCATTTCCTCCACGAAGAAGGATCATTTCCCACTACCGTTTATTGATCAGATTCTCGAAAAACTAACGGGAAATAGATTCTTCTGCTTTCTGGACGGGTACTCCGGTTACAACCAAGTGGCGATTCACCCAGAAGACCAAGAGAAGACCACGTTCACTTGCACTTTCGGGACATACGTGTTTCGAAGGATGCCTTTCGGTCTTTGCAATGCACCCGCGACTTTTCAGCGGTGCATGCTTGCCATATTCTCTGATATGGTAGGTGACTATCTAGAAGTTTTCATGGATGACTTCTCAGTTTTTGGGTCATCATTTGACAATTGCCTCCAGCACTTGGTTCATATACTAAGGCGATGCATTGATGTAAATCTGGTTCTTTCCTGGGAAAAGAGCCACTTTATGGTGCTTGAGGGGATCGTCCTGGGACATTTGATTTCTGAGAGGGGCATCCAAGTGGATCAAGCCAAGGTTAACCTAATTTCCAAACTCCCTATGCCTAGCTCGATCAGGGACATCCAATCTTTTTTGGGGCACGTTGGTTTTTACCGTCGATTCATCCCTGATTTCTCGAAAATCGTGCGTCCCCTGACCACTCTTCTCTCCAAGGATGTACCCTTTGAGATTTCCAAGGAATGCACTCAAGCTTTGGAGATCCTTCGTGACCGAGTTACCCAAGCCCCAATCCTACAGTCCCCTGATTGGTCTCAACCCTTTGAGATCATGTGTGATGCATCTGACTTCGCTGTAGGAGCAGTTCTCCGGCAAAAGATTAATGGGAAACCCGTGGTCATCTGCTACGCTAGCAAGACACTTGATGAGGCTCAGCGTAACCACACGGTTACGGAGAAAGTTGCTAGCTGTAGTATTTGCCCTTGAAAAATTCAGGACTTATCTCTTGGGTTCCCACGTTATTATCTACTCGGATCACACAGCTGTGAGGCATCTCCTTGCGAAGAAGGACGCGAAACCTCGATTAATCCGATGGATCTTGCTGTTACAAGAATTTGAGCTTGAGATTCGTGACAAAGCAGGAAGATAGAACGTGGTAGCTGACCACTTGTCCCGCCTTCCTTCTGAGATCATCGACCCTTTCGAACCCATCACGGAGCATTTCCCTGATGAGCACCTACTGACTATTGGTACTGGGCTTCCATGGTTTGCTGACATAGTAAACTACTTGGCATCACACCAGATCCCGTCTGATTGGCTGAAGGCCAAGAAAGACAAATTGCGCTCCGATGCCAAGTATTACATCTGGGAAGACCTGTACTTATTCCGCATAGGTGCAGACCAAATTATCCGGCGATGTGTCCCGGAGGTCGAAATCAATGACATACTCTCTTTCTCCCATGACCAGGCATGCGATGGCCATTTTTCTGGGCATAAAATCGCATTGAAAATCCACCAGTGTGGCATTTCTGGCCCACTATCTTCAAGGATGCATACAGTCACAGTAAGGCATGCTGCCGTTGCCAAACTTTGGGCAGCATGAGCCATCGCGACATTTTGCCTTTACAGCCGATTCTCGTATGCGAGATTTTTGATATTTAGGGGATTGATTTTATGGGCCCCTTCCCTATCTCGGACGGCTTCGAGTACAGTTTACTTGCTGTTGACTACGTGTCTAAATGGATCGAAGCCATTCTGACCTGGACCAATGATCACAAGATCGTCATCAAATTCATTCATCAGAATATCTTCTCACGGTTCGGGATTCCTCGTGCAATCATTTCTGATGGAGGGACCCATTTCACCAATGCTCAGTTCAGGTCACTGATGACCAAATATGGGGTGTCGCATCGAATCTCTACTCCTTACCACCCCCAGACTAATGGTCTAGCTAAGCTATCAAATCGAGAGATCAAGAAAATCCTTCAGGTTACTGTTCGACCTGACAGGAAGGACTGGTTATCCCGACTTCTGGAAGCTTTGTGGGCTTATAGGATTGCCCACAAAACCCAAGTAAGCATGTCTCCTTTTAGACTGGTGTACGGGAAGGCATGTCACCTTCCCGTCGAATTGGAGCATAAAGCCTATTGGGCAGTACGGAACTGCAACCTAGATCTTTCTAAGGCTGGAACCCACAGAAAGCTTCAGATAAGTAAGACTGATGAATTACGCCTTGATGCGTATGAAAACTCGCAAAACTACAAAGAGCAGGTTAAAGCCTTTCATGACAAGCACATTTTTAGAAAGAGCTTTCACCTTGGTCCGAAGGTCCTACTCTTCGATGCCCGACTTAAATTGTTCCCTGGGAAGCTGCGATCCAAGTGGATCGGACCATATCTTGTTCGACAGATTTTTGGAAATGGAAATGGAGCCGTCGAGATCAGTCCGCTCAGCCACAATTCCGAACCCTTCGTCGTGAATGGTCAGAGACTCGAACCATTCATTGATGTGACCAATACAAATTTGGCTGAGTCATCATTTATCCTCCATTCTCCCTGGACTCATTGCGCTCAGCCGATGGCATAAAATTCAGTGCTTAATGAGAGGCAGCCCGTCATTCTTTTGAAAACCTGAAACCTTTTCTGACCTTTCTTTGCACTTTAGGTTCATCCTTTAGGATAGCCGACTTCACCTTAGGTGCTCATACCTAAGATTAGAAATTGTCCGCCACAGTCACGTCGACCCATCCATTCACCCAACACCTGTCCTAATGTATGAAACAAGCTGAAGAAAAATCCACATAATGTATAATGAGGACATTGCAAACCTTAGGCATGGGGGGTATGAAAGTGCAATGAAAACTCATAACAAGAAAAGGTTTTAACAAAAAAATCACATATGTGAAAAACACAAAAAAAAATTAAATTAAAAAAAAATTAAAATTTTTTTTTGAAAAAGAACAAAAAAAGTGGGAGGAGGGAAGAAATTTGTTGAGTTTTACAAAAGGAGGAGGAGAAAAGAGCAAAATGTTAAAAAGGAGCACAAAACGAAAAAGAAAGAGATAATCTTTAGTAAGAAATTAAGAAATTAACCAAAGTTCTAGACCACATTAAAGAGAAGCAAAGTGAAAGTGCTAAAGAAACACAAAAAGATTAGTAAGAACGCTAACCTTAGGCCTTCTTGGCTAGACTCTTAGTACCCGTTAAGATCTAGGTACTCCTCAAGAGGTTGAGGAAAATGAAAAGCCTAAATATTAAGTCTAAGGCTTAGGGAGTATTTGGCCTCGTTAACTAATCTTCGGTTTACGGGACTCGGTAACCTAAGCACCCTAATTCACACACAGTTTGGTTCAGTGAGCATAATTATCAACATCACGCAGAAGCGTTTCTAATGTTCTGAAAATGTTATCTAGATTAAGAGAGGCCGATCAACACAAGTTGATTTGGACGAGTTCCCGACGCGAAGAGGTGGGAAATTCCCCTCAAAGATGTGTAACAACATATCATCTCCTCGGTGCTTGTCTCTTAAGATATTTGCACATCCTACTGGGGCCATGTAAGCACCCTGCTAGTTCAGATACCATGGATGGGATTATCACGAAATGTCAATTACTAGGGTCTGAATTCGGCTACGGAACGCCATGGGTGGGATTATCTTGAAATCTCGAAAACCATGGTTCTGGGGGTTACCATGGGCGGTGCTATCTTGAAGCATCGATTGCCAGGGACCTTTGAGGATTGATGATGGGGACGAGGAATCCGATATAGACCGTGTTGTAAAGCCAATCCTAAGCTAGAATTAAAAAGAAACGAGAGAGAAAACTCTCCAAAGAAATAAACCCTCTGTCACTCTCTTACAAAACACACTACAAACTAAACCAAGGCTAAAAACGTCTCATGCACATGTGCTTTAACCACGGAGTCCAATAAACCATAGGGTAGTTCCTGTGGGCCTTAAAAACCTTTGCTAAGGATTGAGGGTAAAAGCTAGACAGATCTGGATCTTAGTTGGTACTAGAGTACCTTTAGGCCCATTGTTGGCATTCTGACCTAATCAAAGAAATAAGGAAAGAAAAAGCACTTATCAAAATTAGTGAAAGGAATTCATGGTCTAGAACAAAGGTTAAAACCTTAAATTTTTGCTAAGGGACTAACAAAAGTTAAGCATGGGGGTATGATGAGAACCTCATCATGAACCCTACCTAGCAAATTTTGACCTAATAAAATGAACAAAAACTCCTACATAACCTAAGGGAAGGCCTAAATCAGGGAATTGTTAATATGAGAATAAAACATTATATAAGGGTAAAACTGTAATTTTACCATTGCAATGCATTAACGAGATTTCTAAGGGTCTAGACATAGGTCAAGTGAACCTAATAAAGGAAAAAGTGAGATGGTTTGCTTAGAAAAGGGTTATGACAAAATCTGGGAATTAAATGGCATTCTGTAACCCTAAAACAAACCCACTTTAATTCAAAAGGTTCCAGGAAATATAAAAATCAACTAAACCCTCTAAAATTCATGGAAAAATATCCTATAGGGTTTAGAACCTTCAATTTGGCCATTGGAACCTGTTTTGACTTAGATTGAGGATCATACCCAATTTTTGACCTAATTTGAGCTTTTATGCAAAATGTCCAGTCAAACGTGATCAAACCTAAAATCCAACTTCACCATTGGATTCCTTCGGTCAAAATTAGGCTGATACCAAAATTTGGACCTAAGGAAAGGTCGTCTTGACCCACTTTGCAATTTAGTCCTCAAAATTTCTTTCCAACCCTCATCTTTTTGAAACTCTTGCAAATGCCCCTAGCTTTCTTGTCATTTTCTTCAATCTGGTCTTTCTGCCGCCCACTGCACAGGCCATACGTTCGGCGACTTTGCACGGAGGATGACGCCGTACATGCATGGGGAGCTAACCCCAGATTTGAAAGGGGAGCTCCCTGCAGAGCCCCCTACCGCATGGGCCGGCCCCCTTGCCTTGAAGATCACCATACCTCTCGTGCGAACTCACGAGAGGTATGGGTCTCCGTCTGCCATACTTTCGGTGAGGTCTTTCCGGCCGCTTTCGTGCGCCTCGCGACTGGCCTTCACCTATTTAAGGAGTGGCACACTCAGCCGCATCCTTCAAGCTTCGATTGGCCTGAGATCCTCCCTCCAATTCATCTCTTCCCAAATTCGACCGACTTCCAGAGCTTCCGACGACCCTCCCACTCCTCTCTTTTCGCTCTGCCACAGTACCAGTGGCAGGGCTACCTCTGTCGTCGTCCGTCGTGCCGCGCCATACCAGCGGGCGCCCTCCAGCCCCTCTTCCATGTCGCCGTTCTCTCCCCCTGGCACCTTCGTCTCCGACGATGGCAGTACCGGTCGTTCACCACCTCCACATCCCCCCCTTCACTCTAGACTCGTAGATAAGTTCCTCTTATCTTCCTCATTATTTCCCCTCTGCCAATTTGTTATCTCTACCCCTCGACAACTGCAGACCATCCCCATCTTCTCCACCTCCGGTAGACCACCAGCGAGGTGTCTCTGTCACCTTCCCACACCCATCCACCTCGCGAGACCCCTCAGAAGCATCACCTTCACACATTGATCATCTTGCGACCCTCCACTGATCGCGCCACCCACTGAAACCCTTCCTCGAACACACCCACCTGCACGCACACAGTGTGCCCTAGGCACACGCGCGTAGGCATCTTCACACCAAGCTGACCCTTGAGTCATCTTCGCCGTGCTCTGGTAAAGCTCGCGGAGCATTCTGACAGGGCCGCAAGGCCGTATTCGTGGTTTCAGGTCCCGAGCCTCCGCTGCCATTGACGTTGAGCTTGGAGCAAGCTCGTAAGCAGCTCGAGGCCTTTCCAGGTCTAGGATACGAGCCCAGGTTGCGCGGAATACGTCTGCGCACAACTTCAGGTAGTTAATTGGCCTTGAAGGCCTTATTTGTCGCTGCAATCGCCCGCGCTCTCTGCTGCCAGGCGTGCGACAAGGAGGTGGGACGTTTAGTCCCACCTCGTAAGTTTTTGAGCAAGTACAGGCATATAAATTGTAAAAGTGACTAAGGCTTGTCGCTTCAGTCACACGGGGTGAGGTCCCCTCACCTATTCATCGCCTCATCCGCACTCACTCCTCCACAGATCTGGCTACCAGACTCGATACCCGTGCACACCTCGCCTACCACCGCATGTCAGTTGGCCTAGTCTCGGGCACGTTAACCTGACCCGTATACCCGAGCTGGCTCTGGGAGAGCGAACTCGAGAGTGAAATAGAGAGAGAGATTCGAGGAGGGTAGGGGTAGGTTTTTGCCTAACCGTGCCCTTGCAAGGAAGCTGAAGAAGGAGGAAGAAGAAGAAGAGGCGCAGCACAGAAGGAAAAAGGAAGAGGAAGCAGAAGAAGAAAAGAGGAAGCGGCTAAAGACTTAGTCGTGCCAAGGAGCAGGAGCTGAAGAAGAAAAAAAGAAGAGAAAGAAGAAGGCAGAAGCAGGAGCTGAAGAAGAAGAAGCCAACTGAAGAAGAAAGGAAGAGGAAGCTATCGCAAAGAGGAAGGCCAAGTTGGGAAGAGAAGAAGAGAAGAAAAAGCCAAGGAGAAGAAGAAGCAGCAGCAGCAGAGAAAGGAAGAAGAAGGAGACGTGCACTGTAGTAGAATGCTACTTAAGGCGTCTGATTCATGGAATCAGACATCTGAAGACTGAAAGAAGAAGAGAAAGAAGGACAAAGAAGAAAGAGAGAAGAAAAGAAAAGAGAAGAAACATTTTTATTTCCTTTCTCTCTAGCTTTTCTTTTGTAAATCAGTACACTGTTGTAAATTGTGATTTTTATGCTTATAAAATCAAGCTTGCTCCCTGAGTTCAACCTCGGAGAGTTTTTGAAATTTTCGAGTAATATAAAAATAAATCAAACTCAATGACGATCCTAAAAAGTTCCGCCACCAGTGGACCCACTCATTATACTTTAATGCTCATTTGACCTTAGATTAACCCTTAGAAAATCTCGTGGTTACTTTGATTTCATGATGTGATGTTAAAACTGCAGAATTAACCATGTTTTAATGTTTTCTCCTCAGAATGGATTTGCATGGAATTACGGTCTTCAGGCAATTATGTGGGAGTCTTTGTCAATTAATCCTGAATAAATAAAGCTAGTTATGGCTCATGATGGTGTTACCATCATACCCCCATGCCTAACTTTTGCTAGCCTCTTGCAAAATCTTATAGAAAGAACTAGTTCCCTAGACCATACTTTGATGTTTAGATGCCTAATTTGTGCCTCTCTGGAAATTAGATCGAATCCCAACAATGGGCCTTGAGGTACTCAAGTACCAATCAAGATCCAGACCTGACTAGCTTTAGCCTGAGTTTGCCGTGAAGGTTTCTAAGGCCTGCAAAAATTGCCCAGAGGATCGTTGAACCTAGCAGTTAAAGCACCCGTGCGTAGAATGTAGTAAGTCTAGGTTTAGTTTGTCAGTGCATTTTTGGTAAGAGAGATAGAAGGGCTTTTTTTCATTTGGAGAGCTTTCTCTCTTTTCTTCTTAGATTTTCCTAAATCCAGCCTTAGACAGGATCTAAACATGGTCTGTATCGGATTCCTTGTCCCCACCATCAATCCTCGAAGGGTCCCTAGCTTTCGACACTTCAGGATAGTGCCACCCATGGCAACCCCCAGAACCCTGGCTTTCGACACTTTGGGACAGTGCCGCCCATGGCGTTCTACAGTCAAATTTAAACCCTAGCAATTGACATTTCGACATAATCTCACCCATGGCACCTGAATCAGCACAGGATGTTTACATGCCTTCGGTAGGATATTTAGATATCCTAGGAGACAAGCACCAAGGAGATGATATGTTAATATGCATTTTCAAGGGAAATTTCCCACCTCTCCGCACTGGGAACTCGTCTAATCAACTTGAGTTTTTGAGCCGCTCCTAAGCTAGATCTTTAGGACGATTTTCTCAGAACAAAACACTTTTGGCATGATTTATCATTAAGCGCATTGAACCAGACTAGTGTATAGATTTTGGGTGCTTAGGTTACCAAGTCCCGCAAACCAAAGGGCAGGCAACAGTATCGAATAATCCCTAAGCCCTTGACCTACTACATCAGCTTCGCACTTTCCACAACCTCTTGAGGACCAATCTAGATCTTAATAAATATGTGAGTGTTTAAGCCCTAAAACAAGCCCAAGAGACCTAAGATCAACACTCATACTAATCTCATTGTCTCTAGCATTTTAGGACTTAATCTTTCTTTTGATTAGGTCTAGAACTTAAGTAAATCCCAAGATCAATTAATATAACTACCAATTTTTTCTTGATTTTGCTTCTTTTTGACATTTGAATTTTCTCCTCTTTTCCTCCTCAATAAATATTTTAATCATTTCTTCAAAATTTTTCTCCCTTTCAATGTTTTTTTTCAAATTTGTATTTTTTTGTGAGAACCCCTCAGAGAATTGAATTTTCATATATTTTTCACTTTATCATTGTTGCTTTCTAATTTAAGTGATGGGAAATTGAGGAAATTTAATTCCCTCCTCTGACATCATCGCCAATGAGAATAATTTGGGTGTGGGCTTCAAAATTTGCTTCGACTTTTGTCGTCTCTTTCTAATTGAAGCAACAACAAAAGTTCATGATCTATTCATGCCTGCAGGCCCTCTCCTCCCCCATCACTGTTTCATTTTTGCAGAAAACCCTCGCGCCTTCTTGCTGCCCCTCCTTGCTCGCCTCCTCGCCGCTCGTCCTCGTCATCGTTGTCGTCCTCCTTGACCTCTGGTGAGTCCTTCTTGTCATCCTTATCTTCTCTCCCTTCTCCCATCGCCGCCTTGTCGCCTCCGTCATCCTCGTCGATGCCCCCCTCCTTTCTGTCCTCCCCTTAGCCCTCCTCCTCATCCACGCCTCCTCCTCTTCCTCCTCCCTGCAACCCTCCTCCTCATCTTCCTCCTCCTCCTCGCCCCTCTCCTCTTCCTACTCCTCCTCGTCCTTGCCGCTGTCCTCTTCCTCCTCGCTCCCCCCCTCCCCCCTCTTTCTCCTCTCCGCCCCCCTCCTGCCAACCCCTCAACCACCACCACCACTACCACCTCTTTGCCGACAGCACCCACCATTGCCAGTGTCGCCCAATGCCACCACCACCTCTCTGCTAGCATCGCCCACCACCACCATTGGCAGCACCATAGGTTAATTAGTCCATTAGTCAAATTAGTCATTAGTCCCAACCACAGGTTAATTAATCAATTTTAAGGCTTAATTATCCTCCGGCATGTTATTTATTTATTTTTTCTATTGGTAATTAAAGACACGCATGCTTCCTTCTATTGGGGTCATCAAGGTTTTGTCCTACAAATTAAAAGAGTATCCCGTTCAAGGTTAGTTTACCAATATCATTGAGTTGCTAAGTGTTGATTTGTTCATAATTTGATGGGTATATATGCATCCAAGGTTAGCTTTAGTTGTGGATCCCGTCATGGTAGCTACAAGTGGCGATGTGCGTTCTCATCCATTCTCACTGTCTGCATACAAGTGTAAAACCTCCTCTTCTTTGATATTGCTAATTATTTCTTTATTTTCCTCTTATGCTGTAGAGAACAATTTCTACAAGGCATCCCTCTATTTTGATTTTGGTTGTGCTTTCCGGACATGCTTTGATTTATATTCTTTCTATGGTCCACCTGATGTGGGGAAGATCCTTTTTCATTGGTTGATATAATAACCCCAAATATGAAATAAGCATCCATTATATTTGGTGGTGAAACACTTGAATCTGTGTCTAAAGTGTGTGAAGCGACAAAAGTCATACATAGCATGGGCCCCAAAGTAAGTGTCTTAAATCCTTTATTATTATTATAGTGTAGGACCTTTTGAGTATGTGAATTTTTTAATTTGGAGAATATATCATGTAGCTTTAGGTCTTGTTATTTTCATTATGTTAGACCCACTACATAGTCATTTGATATGATATATAGTATAAAGATTAACTACTTTTTAAAAATAATGGGAGCAACCACACTAGGATTTTTACTATTTTGTTCCATGGAGAACATAATTTACTAGTGGCGTAGTTCTAATTCCTTGACACTATGCTCTCTCATTTTTACATGAATGTTCAGTTTGATTTTGTATATTTTATAATAGGATTAACATCGAACTGCATAGTAGACTTGTGATAAATTGTAAATGTTTGTGGTGATGGATTAGCGGTAAATTAGCCATTGTTTTCTCACCATTTTTTTTGTGTTTTCATCACTTCTAAATGTAGGGTGTGTTGGCTTGTGACTGATTGTTTTTCTTGCTATGTGGTGTGGTTGTGGGGTGTGCCCACATTTATAAATTTGTAGCATGCATGCACAGTTACATGTTATAGGTACATATTTTTTTGGAAAATATCGAATAGATGGTAGAAATTTTGCCAGATTTTCGACAGGTTTCAACCCTACAATTTATTAAAAAAATCATTGTCCATGACGTACCTAGTTGATAGGACTACAAAATATAACCCAAGTCGCCTATTAACTGGGAACCTTGGAACATGCACACCTAGTAATCTGCTCCCAATCTGTCGCGAGGATTATAGGAGCGTGACAATGCTGGCTTGCTATAATTGCTTTCGGCAGTCAACCTAGGCAAGAGGGAGGGAGAGAAGTCATAACTTAGATTGACTTATTGTAATGCTCTCTATGATTATAGAGGTAAGGCTGAGAAGAGATAAAATAGTTTAGAGCTAAAGGTTAAAAGGTGGCTTCTTTCCATGTCTACCCCATCCAATGGTTGTTGCACCCTATTTAAGTTCTTTTCAACATCTTAACCATGGCGTTTTGTTTCAAAACTACATTCAGGAGCAAGAGATGAAAATTGAAGCACTATAGGCCATTCCGATGGATGACTTCAAAGGTTTATTCTCAAAGGTCAAAATGGCTTGATGGCTTGTTTGTTATATTTAATTTTCATCATTATTAATGTCTGAAGACATGCTAATAGACATGCTTGTTACTAGAAATTCAATGTTTTCAAATTTTGTTCTCTCATTAGGTTCATGTATTGATGAGGTGTACTCATCATAGCTAAAATGTCTAAGTTAAGCTAAAAACTAGGTTAAAACTATTGAATTAACACATGAAGTGGGTTAAGTGTGGAAAATAACTGAAAAGACCTAAAACATCAAAATTACATTAAAAATGCGAAATTAGGTCATTAAATGAGATATTCTATTCATTAATACAGGATAATAATCCAATTGCAAATTGAACAAACATTTGAGTCCAAAAGTTCAAATCAAAAGTAAAATTAACTTCCTTAATGTTCAATTAAACTTGAATAAAAAATTAGTTGCATTTGGACATCATTAGGACCTTACATTTATTAGATTACGTACAGGTCCTTAGGTTATATACATTTTCTTCATCTAGAAACCTCCAAGAACTATTTTGTAAACCACCAAGGGCTATTTTGCAAGACCTGAGGATGACTCTGACATCCTTCTTGCCACTTATGGGCTTCTATGCTATTGTTCTACCCCTTCGCCCATAAGGGCCTTCGTGCAAATCCACCATTAGACCTGCAGCTGCGTGGGAGCACTGTAGCGATCGAAGAACACCTTTAATTGCAGCCATCACTTCCTTGATCCACTATCTGATGGCCCAGCTCCAATCGAAGCTTCGCGTACTTTGGTGCGTGTGTTCACCCCTTGGCCCAGATCCCATCCAACAGTTGCGATTTGATTTGAAGCTTCATGCGTGCCCCTCTTCTCATCTCCACTACCCAAGCCCTAGGTGCTTAATCGCACCTCTGCAGTGATTAGAAGCAGTAACTCGGCTACTTAAGCAGCTCCCCTAAGCTGCGCACATGCTAATCGCTTCTTCCCCCTAAGTGGTTCCTTTGTATACTCCCTCAGCTTGCCTACCTCTTTCCTCGATGGTCGGTGACAGAGACCATTTTCCTCCCTCCGTCGACTGCCTCCTACTGACCGACCGTTGGCTCTTGGACATCTTCCTCAACTGAAGGGTCTTCTCCCCTTTCATCGTCATTAGCCGTCTGCTGGTGACCTTGGATAACTTCTTCCCTTAGATAGATTTCCTGCTTTGTTAGATAGAGTTCTTGCTTTCTAGATTAATTATAGTGTTAATTAGAGTAATTTAGGAGTAGATTAGATTTTAGAATTCACTGGTTGATGGTTTAGTGTAGCCTCAGAGTAGATTAGCTTAGCTCCACTCTGCCTTATCTGTGTTTTTCCACCTCCATTTCGACGATACAACTTTCTCTACGCTTCACGATTCGCTTCTAATTTTCCCACGCAATCTTTTCATCATTCACCCATCCATCAAGGTCAAATTTAGATATGAAGCTTTGACTTCTAGATCTGAATTTGCATCTCAAAACCCACTTGGGAGGTCTTCCATTCACTCCATAAATCCATAAAGACCCCTTGATCTGGTTTTATCGTCTCTAATTGCTCAATTCTCTCAGATTTGGTTTTCACGCCTGACCTCGCGATTCGGAGTCAAATTGGTTTTAAATGAATTTAATCAAGTGATTTGAGTTCAGATTTGCTCAATTGGCTATATTGCAATGAATTTTAATATGTTTTGATTTTTTTTTTCCTCAAAGGAGCGTATGCCCAATAGGAGTATTGTATTGGATAGAAATGGTCAAGGAATCTCAGATTCATTGAGATGAGACCTTAGCAATGACCTATTTGGTTATTTAGATTCGCCTTGAGTTACTAAACACCGATTGTTAGTGTTTAGAAACTCTAAGTGATTAAATCACCCCAGTGGATCAAAAGTAAAAGCCCTATCTGGGCGACATTTATTTTTCAATGCAAAATTGATTCCAATCTGATAATGGAGATTTGATTGAAATTTAAAGGATCTTAATGAAGATTTGGAACTGTTTTCACAAGGATTTAATGTCCTGATTTGATTTTCCTGTTCACACTGTATATAGTGTGAAGAGATAATCAAATCAGAGTTCTATAAATTGTGATTTTAAATTGGACATAAATGGATTTTCAGATCTTCATATATGATTTTAAAAGGATTTTGGGAAGATTTGATCTGCCAGAAGTGTTTTTGTGCATTCATGTGCCTTAGATCAGACCTTCTTAGGTCTGATTTGGGCTGATTTCAGTGATCAAAGGAGCAGCTATTGCTGCTGAGATAGCAGCAGAATTTAAGACATTTGAACTACTGTCCTTACATCTGATTTTTGATGAAAATAGCAGCAATTGTAACTACTGCTAAATTAGAGAAGTTGAGCAACTGAATCAGTTGCTAAAGTTGAGCAGCAACTACTGCTATGTTTATTGCAGCAATTCAGCCACTGATTGGCTGAGTTAAAGCTGTCTGATCAAAGTGGATTTCAGTTGGGATTTGGAGTTGTAAAGAGTTGACCTGTTATGTAGTGTTAGAACATAATGTAACAAGCATTCATGTACTCTAAATTGGTTGAAATTTAATTAGAAGTGCTTGTAACTCAGTATTTTATCTTATGTCAGCTATTTGCATGTGTAAATCTGTCCATTGATGATAATTTTAATGAAATCACAGCAAAAGTCATGCTTAACTGCCCATACATGTTTCATATAGTGTGTTGGATGTTTTGAGATGTCTATACCATTTTTCCAGTCACTAGAACTCATCTTTAGGCCTTAGGTTCCCACTAGAAACACTCTTTAAGGCCTTAAATTAGTGAACTTTGTATATAAATAAAAACTATATAAAATTTTCAAAAAAATAAAATAAATGTGTCTTGGTCAAGATTGGGTATATTTTTAGGTGTATGCCAAGTTTTACGGTATTTTAAATCCCCGACTTGGTAGAGCATACCAGCTAACGGTTCAGTATACATTGGAACCTAATAGAATATCTTAACATCAAAAACACCAAAAACAACTCTCTCTCTCTCTCTCTCTCATCTCAGTCTTTCCCTCTCATCCACTATCTTTAATATAGATATAAAACCCATAAAAATCTGAAAATACCCATAAACTCTCAAAAATACCATGTATACTATGTATATACTTGTATATATAACTTAAACCTAAGCTATATGTATATAGTATACAATATGTACATAATAAGTATAAATAACTTATATATGTATTATACATCTTAAATTAGGTATTTAGAATAACTTATTGTATATATAAATTTATTGTATTATTATATATTAATTTATATAACTTAATTGTATAATAACTAAGTAATTATACAAACCCATTTAAATGTACATATCTGTATCGAATACTGTACATACATATTTATATATGTATTATGAATAATATTATACCTGTAATTTAATTTAATTATATATATAAGGTAAATAATTAAGTTATTAAGTTAACTAGGTAATTTATTAAGTTAAAATAAATTAATTAGCAATTTAAGTTAATACTGAGATAATTTATAGTGTATACTTGTACTATATTATACTAAGTATTTTCAACTTACTTATATCATATTTATACTGTATTATAGTATTTATAATTTATTTATATGTAAAACTATCTTAAACCAATATTTAATTGTAAATAAATTAAAATAAAGCTTCTAAAATATAATAAAAATATGTAATAAATAATTTATTATGTATATTAACTCTGTATAAAGTCAATTTGATGATTAATTAACTAACTTATACCTTAATTAATGAATTAAACTCTAACTTAACAAACATAAACAGTCAACTTTACCTAATTTAATTATATAATAAACTAATTTATTTTTGTAAAGTAACTACATAATTATGTAGCCCTATGTAGCCCTATTGTGATTGTTTGATGAATGTCACAGAAAGTCGAATTAGTTATGCACCTTATATCTACCAAAATTTCATATTTATTCTCCTCTTTGGATGTTTTATATTTAGTGTTGTGAGTAGAAGAATGAGATGGATGAAGCAAATACCATACCATAATTATTGTTTGAAAAAATACCCTTGTATATCCTTCTTTTTAATTTATAAAACTACTTTGATTACGTGCACTTGCTTCTCCCTTTTATAGTTAAGCTGGCATTTTATATTTAGTGTTGTGAGTAGGACGATGAGATGGATGAAGCAAATGCCATACTAGATTATTGTTTGAAAAAAGCCCTTGTATATCTTTCTTTTTATTTTATAAAACTACTTCGATTACTTGCACTTGCTTCTCTCTTTTACAATTAAGCTGACACTTGTTTTCTTACATATGGAAAAATATCTCGAGGGCACTGTTGTTCTAGTTAAAGAGGAGGAATTGGGGTTGCGGATCCAATTGTCATGAGGGATGTTATGAAGGTGAAAATTTTAATTTTGATTCTTGGATTATTTGCATCTTGCTAATTAAAATCTCATAAAATTTCATTTTAGAAATTATTTTGGAACTGTAGGGGAACAGAATGGTTATCTGGTGTTGAAACAATCATTTTAGTTTTTCAAAAAAGAAAGATGTTTAATCACTGCAACAATATTAAATCAGATTAATTCCTACACCAACAAGAAAACTAGAACCAAGAATTCTACTTAATTCCTAGGTTTTTTCTTATTATTATGCTTCTATTTAGTCCAAGTTTGTCTTACTAGTATGAATTTTGGAGGGAAACATCCAGTACATATGCAACCAACTTTTAAACTATTTCCATTCAAGTGTTGAAATTTTGTTCATTTGAGTTGAACAAACTTACAACAGATCGATTATTTGTTGAAATCTAGAGGTTTAATCATTGTAATCACTTGAAATCAAATTAACCCATCATTGATTTGATATTTTCTAGGATAACTTATATGCACAAGCGTGTATAAGGACCCTAATTTTTACAATTTTAAAAAAAAATACCCCAACATATATCATTAGCTAGTCTTTCGCCTTTTATGCAAGAAATAAGTCTCAAGGGTATGTCAAACAGATTCAAGCACACCTGACTTAGGTTCTTTTGTATGTGTGGAACAAACCTGATGTATAGAGGCTCTGGTTATATCCCTTTATTAAGAAGTAAGAACAAAGGTTATTTAAATGCCTTGCCCTTCAACCTGAACTAGTTCCTTTGCAGATCATCTATCCCTATTTATCCGTTAAGAGGGTAGAGGAGGATGCCCACTGTGGGGATATTTCTACTTAGGAGATAAATCCTATAAAATCCACTATTCATTCCTTCAGAATAATAGATGAAGGTGCTCCTCTCCTAACCAACAAATAGGATATTCTCAGTGTTCTCCCCCTTCAATATTTGGGCTTATCTTTCATTGCTCTGTATCTCAGAACTTTGGGCTGGACACATATAAAAAAACAGATAAAAAGATGTTTTAAAAGACTGCTTTTAGGGAGTTGGTTGATTGTGCTCAAGTATGTGCTCTCTACTCCAGCAGCTTCACATATCGGGTGTAAAAATTCCTAAATAGATTGAGGATCAACTTGATAGTTTGAGAAGATTTTGGTGGCAATGGCAGGTATGAGGTGTGCACTCATGTCCCAAGGGTAGGATTGCAGATGTTGCACCTGAATAACACTTAAATTTCTGCACTTGTCTATGGGGAACATATTTTTTGAAAAAGCTATGGGGAAATTTTATGGTGTCAACTGTGGTAGCATGCTAAGGTATGGGAATTGGGAGACGTTGAACTTGAGTAGAAGGCATCAAACTTCAAAAGGAATTTACCACGATCATAAGTCAGATGACATTCTTTTTCTTGAGCTGCAATTAGGGAGGGTGCATGAGCTCCTTCCATAGGAGTAAGGGTCCTTTATAGAAATTTGGCAGAGCTCCTTGACATAAATCAAGCCTTCCATGGGCACTAGCATGGTAGACTGAACAGCTGATGATAGCAAATGAACTTTCCTCTTGGTTGGATAGAACAAATGCAAGCTTACTCCAACACTTAAATTGCTGTCCATTTTATGTCCAGATATTAGCACCATAATTGGTACTCGTGGAGATTGGTTGGGCCTCGGGTTTGAGAAGGTTACAATAGATTCCAAGTCCCTCGTGGTAATCTTGGCACTTTTCCTTGGACAGTCAACTGTTATGGCAAGCAAAGATACCCTTGGTGATCAGGGCTTTCATGCAACTTCCTTCCAACCTTAGGAAAAATATTATTAACAAATGCATACAAGGTAGATGGGTTGTGGACCCTGATGTGTTCCTCCTGAAAGTTGGGTGATTAATGATGTCAATAATCTGTTTCTCCTGTCCATTCTTTTACCAAAAGCATAGGTCGGTTAATTGTAGAGTGGTTTAGTGGATTGATTTTTCATCAAAAAGAAAAAAGTCAGAAGGGCATACGTTTGACTGGCTGGTTTCATATTAAAGACAAAGCATGATAATTTAGTTTTCCTAGGGATTATTTGGCTCTACAGCAAGGTTGAAGTACTCAAAAGAACTCTAAATTGAGAGATTTCTTGAATGTGCTTCTTTACTTCAAGGGAGATGCCTAAATGCTTTTTTCAAAAAAATACCCCTTCCTTTACCGTCGATTTTACAATAACCAACGACATTAAAAGGTAATTTTTTTAATAAAGGTGACTATTTACTGTCGCTTACTACAGAAGCAACGACAAAAATATTAACGCCGTCGCCTATGTAGCAACGGCAAATAATAATAAACCATGGTGTTTAAGTTTTTATTTTTTAAAAAATTGCTATTTTATGTCGCTTATCTACGAAGCTACGACACAAATATTTATGCTATTGCTTTTTGAAGCGACATCGTTTACATTTAAACGACGGTAAAAATCCAAAAGTGGCACATTAAAATGGGAGAATGTAATATACAATCTTTGTCGCTTATTTTCTAAATGATGGGAAATACAAATGACGTCGATTATAAAGCGACGACAAAAGCTCTAATCTGTTCGCTGGGACAACGATAATTCGACGTCGAATTTTCTTTATAATCGACGACAAAACGAAACGACATCACTAGTAATGCCATTGCTTTTTAGCGTCAGTTTAAACACTTTTGCCGTCGGTTTCCAACCGACGACAAAGGTCAAGTATGTTATAGTGATTACTTATAGCTCCAAAGGAATTTACTTGTCTCAACAATGCTACATTGTTGACATTTTAATTCAGTACAAGTTGGATGGTGGCCGACCTATCAAGGTATCTACATCTAACGAAGTCTTATCCCTACATGATTCTTCTTCTATGGAGTCTCAGCATTAATTCAAACAACTCATTGCCAGTTATTTGTCCTTTACTAGACTAGATATATGCTATGCAGTGAATTGACTGCCACAAATGATGAACAAACCTTCTATCAAACATTTTCAAGCTACTAAGCGAGTACTTTGTTACTTAAAAGGCACAAGTCACGATGGTGTTCCTTATCCTACACATTCTAATGCATTAGTAAATGCCTTCTTTGATGCTGATTGGGCTAGCTGCCTTGACGATCATCACTCTACAACTGGGTATGCTATTTTATATGGTTCAAGCTTGATCTCTTGGTCAAGCAAAAAGCAACACATAGTGGCTAGATCAAACATCAAAGCTAAACATAGGGCACTTGCTAATACCATTAATGAGTTAACTTGGTTGTAATCCTTGTTGAGTGAGTTGCCTATTTATCTTCTAGATTCTCCTCTCTGGTGCAATAATCTGGAAGCAACTTATTTGTTTGCTGATCCAATCTTTCATGCTTATACTAAATGCATTCAAATGGACTTTCATTTTGTACATGATAGGGTTGCATGCAGGGATCTTAATGTCAAATTTGTATCCAATTAGAGACAACTAGTAGATGTGTCGATAAAACCTTTGTCTGTTGAGGCATTTCAGATTTTTTGCAACAAGTTCAATCTACCATTGAAGCTTGAACTTGAGGGGAGGAGTCAGTTAAATGGTACATGCGTGTGTGGTGTTGTAACTAATTATTTACAATAACTGTAGAGGGTATAGCTGTAAACTTTTCGTTCATTTTTCTATAAATAAAATACATCTCACCTAAGACGAGGTAACAAACTCTCCCGGATAGTTACACCGACCACCATGTTCTAAGATCAATGAAGTTTATATGTTACGATAGAAAGTGCCACACCACATAAATGCTACCCTTGACTCCATATCAATGCTAAGAGGTACTACAAAAGTTGTAATGAAAGAGTGATAGCCCCTCAATGGTATACAAGCAACCTAACGATCAAACCACCTACCAAAGGAAGAGCGACCTAGCAAGCAAACTCGCAAGAGAGTGGCAAGAGGAAGATTGTTGTAAAAGGAGTGGAACAAGGGAGGTTAGTGGAAAGGTATGGCCAAGAAGATGGGTAAAACCTTCTCAAACCCTCAAAATAAGGTTTGTGGAGGGAGGATTGGGAATGGTGATGATGGAGGATAGGGGGTGAAAGGGAGGATGGGCCCAATATCGGGATTGGGTATGCTCAGGATTGGTTGGCTTCTCCCACATTTTAGCAATCCCACTTTTTTCCTAAGATTGGAATTTTGAGATACCATTTACCCTTTTCACATAACCACGGTTTCTCTCACACTTTTAACAGACGTCATATAGAATAATCCTAACTTAATCTTTTAAAAAGACATTCCTTGCATCCAAACGGAAAATGTGCCCTAATTTCATTATTTTGTCATCTCCCATCATCTAATAAAACTTATTTAACTTTGCCTATCCCATTTACCCCAAGCAACCATCATTGGTTTGTGAGCTGCTCAAAAAGCAACTTGTTCCCTTGCTTACCACTTAAAGAAAAAAAAAAAGAGCTTGCTCTATTTCAAAAATAAAAGAACCGAATCCAAGACTAAACTCATTTAAATAAATGAATTGAAGATAAGTTATCTTATCTTCCTTACATTTGATTCGCTTGGACCTTCACACGGTGGAAACCACCACAGAGGGAACCATAAACTATGACCACCCATCATTGCAAACAACGTAGGAAAAAGGAGGGCTTAATTTGAATCTATCCAACACCACCTGGTGACATCTCCACCATTTACCTAAGCAATTTAAGCCCCTTCGAGAGTTTTTTTTTTTTTTTTTAGAATTATTCAAAATAAAAATCTTGCAAAGCATTATTTTCCAACTTGACCAAAAACATCAGCAAATGACTACCAAGTCTATAATGACCAAATACCCCTCGAGAAACACCTAACAACCTCTCGACTTGACTTGATCGATGATCGGTACTCAGCGAAATGCGACAGAAATGAATGCTTTAGAATCCCTACTCCATCACATCAGCCACAAATACACGTAACCCCTTAAACATACATAGATGAGCCCCTTCCGTATAAGGATAGGCAACAGCAATCTTTGCTGTGGCTCACACCCGTAGCCTATCCAACTCGAGCGCAGTGCTGAGGTTGAACGGGTGCATGTACTTACTCGACCCGGACATGATCTGGCTCACTATGACTCGGTTCGCCCTCTCGGTCGGGTGGAACGGGTCCCAAAATGCGTACATGTCGCGGTTCCGGCATAAATTCGAGGCGACGGTGCAGAGGCCGATGCCGTTATAGGGCCCTTGCCCGCAACACGCAACCTTAGATGTGGCGAACCCTGCAAAAACACCCAAGATGTGTAAATTTTATTTTATTTTATTTTATTTTATTTTATTTTATTTCTTTCTTTTGACGACGCATATCCAAAGGTACAATTCCTTGGTAAATTAGAGGAAGGCGAAGCCTGATTGGAATGGGTGCCCATTTCCTGTTGAGATCAGAGGGTGGGCCAGCTAAGCATCAGGACGTTCTTTGATGATAGGCCATGTAAATTAATTTTACTCTATTTTCACTCAAGCATTAGGAAAACAAAAAAAAAAAAAAAAAAAAAAAAAAGGGAGAAAACACAGGTTTACCGTTGTATGATACGTACCGTATACTTCGGGCGTGGTGATGAAGTCCATGTGCATCTCGAACGCGTTGGCGGTGATGAAGACGTGTGAGCCGAATTCCTTGTTGAGCTCGTTAATGGTGCGGACGAGGTGGGGGTTGAATAGCGCGCCGGCACGTTGGAGCTCCGGGTCGCAATTGCCATCCCTGCTCCTCATCGCGAGCTCGGCGGGGACGCAACCCAGTGGGCCGGTCCCGGTCACGAGAACGCGTCGAGCACCTAGCTCGTACAGTCGCTGCCGAACCATTCACAGGAAGGTTAGGTTCTATTTGGAGGATGGATAAAATATAATAGAAATATGTTAAAATGGGATAGATAAGGATAGTTGTTGCTTGGGTGGGGGGGGGGGGGGGGGGGGGGAGGAAATAAGGAGAGGGTTAAGCAGAGAGTTAAAATAATTGGAGTAATGAGTAGATATTTATTTAATAATATAAGTGAAAATGAGTGATGTAGTGGATATTTTTTAATAATAAAAATGAATGTAAATGTTATTGTGATTTGATTGCATTGATCGGGAGTAATTATGTAGGAATTTATGTTGAAATGATAGAAAAAATTTAAACAAAAATTGTAGGTTGGGAAAAACCTTCGTTAACTCCATTACCAAATGAATCCTTACCGTCATTAATTAATTATGGTGAGGGATTAGATTAATCTTTCACATATAATTAAACAAGGTGCTCCTATCGAGCATGATACAATTCAGTTAAACTTATTATGATAGAGGGGATCAAGTTCGAATCTTGACCTTTCATTATTCGAGAGTTAGCCTTCCCTCAATTTACCCGCAACGGATCTTTGGCCATACCAAAAAAGAAAAGCTTCTTCCATCGTTGTGACAACTGTCCAATTCCTCCCACTCACCTAAAAATTCCTCACCAAAATCTCTCAGAACTAGTTTACTTGAGGAATTAGAAAAGTAGTGTTGACAAATATAAAACTGGTATTAACCCGTAATTATGTTTACTTGCGATGTGATGTTAACACCAGTTTGTGTTTACTTGAATTGATATTAAGTTGTGGTATTAACCTTTATAGTATTTACTTAGTAGTGGTGTTAGGTATTTAAAACATGAGGAATATTAGAGGCATAAGTGGTGTAGAATTTGAACATAGGTTTAACTAACACTAGTTGAAATTGGTGTTAGACAAACTCGTGTTAAAGTTGCTAAACTTGGATTAGCAAATAAGGGGTTAAGTAGTCAACTAAACGGAGGTTAACCCCTCTTTTTAGGTGTTAACCCTCCAAGTAAACTAGACCTTAGGACTAGTTTACTTGGAGGGTTAAGGAAGTTGTGTTAAGAAATATGAAACTGATGTTAACCCTCAATTGTATTTACTTGTAGAGTAGTGTTCACCAATTTGTATTTATTTGAATTGTTGTTACGTTGGAGTGCTAACCATTGTGGTATTTACTTTTTAGTGGTGTTAAGAATTTAAATCAAAAATCGCGAGCGCACAAAAAAATCGTAGGACTTAAACACTGATCTGCCTAACACCAGTAGCTTCTGGTGCTAGACAAATCAATGTTAAGAACTTTTAATCTATGTTAACCAAAAGAAAATTAATCTTCCAAGTAAATAAAGATTAACCCCTTAAAATAGAAGTTAACCACTCAATTAAACTAACTCTTATAACTAATTTGGTAAGAGGGACAACTTATTAAAATGAAGATTAACCTTATTTGATGAGAATGATATTTTGACTCAAGTAAAAAAGTTTAACTCGAGATAAATTATTTTAAGATTAATGTAAAATAAATTATTTTTATAAATTATTCCATATATTTTTACATGTTAATTCAAAATTTTTTCAAATAACTGCAACTTAACTCTTCACGATAACCTTCATGATTTTTAAATAAAAATAAAAGATAATCTATTTACAAAAAATTTATTCCATATTCCTTCGTCCAAAGTAACCCTTATTCTACTCTTGTACCGTGGTAGTTGCCGGCTTAATTTGATTCTCTTTGTTTTTTATTTTTTCTTATACAAACCTCCGTTAAGGTTACTATCTGTTTTACCCCCTCCCCTCCTTTCCACTAGCCTCAACCCTTCATTACCTCCGATTCCTCCCCGATTTGTCTAATTAGGTTCTAAGTTATTAAAAAAAAAAATCTCATTACTTTCAAATTAATTTTATCTTAAAAAATTTCAAATACATAATTGATTACTTCGGATCAAAAATGGAATACTTAAGATAACTTATTTAAATAGACTAATTTAACTATAATTTGTCAGTAAGACCACCTACATACAGGTAAAGAAAAAGAAGGCATATCCATTATTGAAATTGAATAAATAATACAATGATTAATTTATATTTGAAGGTGTATTCTTGATACGATTATGGATTTTAATGAAATTTATGCAATTTGGATTTTAATTTTTTGGAAGTAGTGCCTATAGTGATATATCTAAAAAAAGTTATTTAAAAATTAATTTGACTACTTACTTCAGGAATGATAAAATCAGATTAGAAATAATCCCCCACAGGAGCTCAGGAAACAACGACTAGTGCAGCATAAAACTCAAATGCAAGAGTTTTATACATGCATGGATCTTTATGACACGAACGGGTAACTCTTAAGTGCCTGTGTGAAGGATAAATTTAAAATAAATTGACTTTTTTTTCTGTTTGAGAGAGATATGAGTCAAATTATGTAATAAATAAGAATATTTAGAGAGATAAATGAAGTTGATGTCTCATAAATTAAAAAAATGATAAATTTATCCCACCTTTTATCTAGAATAAATTTATCTCATATTTGAAGTTTATCCTATGAGATAACTTTATCCTAAAATTAAAGTTGCCAAGCATGTGATTCAATTAGTTAGATCGTGCACCTGATCTTTCAACACATGTATAGACTTAAACCTTAATATTACTGTCACCAAGTTATTCAGAAATATAGCGATAATCTACCAATAACTTATTCGGATTGTTGGCATTAAGAAGGCGGTTGATATATGTGAAGACTGTAGTCGTACACGCAACCCTGCACAACTGTCTTCACTTTAACTCTACAACCAATTTCATCCCCACCACCTTCTAAACCCCCACAAAGGGTTTAAAAAAAGGCCAGTGATTTTTGTACCCTGTCGATACCTGCTCATGTAAAAAAAATTTGGATTCATGCCGTGTGCCTTCCTAGAGGATGCTATTGTTTTGAGTATATTTACAGGAGTAAGTTAAAAGATGTGCTGTGAACCTCCTTGTGCTCTAATGACTTAGTTGGGGATGATTTTAAGATCTTTAAAATCAAAGTGCAATAGTCAAGAAAAATTTGTATTTTATACATGTGTGCATTGTATCCTCCTCGGTGTTAACATGTAAATGGCAAAAAAAATTAATGTGTGGGTACAAATATATAAAAATTATCGCATTTGTAATAAAAAGAGGTGTAAATTATTTTATATCAGTATAATTTATCTGAAATTATTTTACATTAATGTAAAAATATCTAAAATTATTTTATATTAATATAAAATTATTTTATATCAATGTAAATTTATATAAAATTATTTCACATAAATGTAAAATAATTTTTCATCAATGCATTACGTCCGTGTAATGCAAAACACATCATCTAATAAATTTTTGTATGTTTCCTTGAAAAATAGCCTTGTTGGAATGTGGACGAACCCAGTTGGGACGTTGGGACATAGGATCAACTGTCCATTTTTTGAGTGTGTGAAGAAGGTGATTGCCAAGCAAGCGGATTCAAGTTTTAGTGGATCATTTGAGAATTATTTTAACGCTTAAAAATGACGAAGAGGAAAATTTCTAGAGGCATATGCGAAACAATTCGCAGGCTAATGAAATTTGGGTGCCCAAACCGTTGGTTGGAAATCAAACACAATGTTGGTGCTTGTACGAGGCCATATGCATAATTTTATTGGAGGACGAGGTGATAGGAACATGGCATATGGAACTTAAACACTGGCCCTCCACGTCATTTGAAGCCTTGTCCAGGACCTGCTCCCTATCCACCATTGCAGTTAATTCCGAAATCACGCAACGAAACTTCCCCCTCTGAAACTTTGCTACCATCGGGCCCTTGTCGACAGCTACTTGCCGATTGGGGTCCCTTGCATCCCTCCCTCCACCAGATTTGCTCATCCATCACCTTCATGCTATGGTTCTATTATTTCCTTCGACTCCTTAGACATCTCACCTATGACTTCCTTTCTTCTTTTGACTCCGACTTTAGTGGGGAGTTTCTGACGCCTTGCCCTTTTAGACCTCATGCTCCTTGGTTGTGAGGAGATGAGGGTACCGTAGGGGTAGGTTGCTTGGCTATCGTTGACCACTTTCAAGACCTTTTTGCCAGGATCACACTAGAACTCAAAGTTTCATATGATCAAGACTTTATTGGATCTTCTTCGAGCAGTTCTTTCCAGTATCTCATTGGTGTAAATCACTAAAACTTCTTTAGTGATGCCATCGTTATCTTACAGTGTTGAGCAATCTTCGGGTTGCTACATCTTATTTGCAAAGATGTCTTTTTTTGTATTTTTTTCATTTTCTTGTTTGATTTTTTACTATTTTATTTTCTTATTTAAAGTTCTCTCATCCCTCGTGAGGTGAGAAGCAGTATCCCTCATCTTTGAGATGGGAGGACTTCAAGTATCTCCTCTCTTTCCTTTTAGAGATTATCGTCTTTGTAATTATTTCGTTCTTTTTTAATGATCAGTCTATATTTCAAAAAAAAAATCAAAATCATGATAAATTGCAAATATGTCCTAGCATGGATGGGAAAAGAAACTTTACTAACATTAATATGGTGTTTCTCATTGTAAATATGAGCCAATTAGACTCAATTGTAACTACCTCATTTTATAAATGAATAGGTTTGGATTCACTAAATTATTTTTGAGTAACTTTGAGTTCATTCCCACATTGATTGGAATTTATATTTTTAATTTGATTGATTTGTATCCTAATAAGATTTTCTCAAGAAAGTAATTTATATCCACTCCTTAAATCATCTCTTATGTGATGAAGCATTTGTATAATTTAAAAAATAACTCTCTTAACATTCAAGTATGCTTTCTTTTAGTTGCTTGTTGACGATATATTTTTGACAATTCTTACATATAAATTTTAAATACGGCCTCTTAACTACGTAGGTAAATATATGAGATATGTTAAATAGGTCCTCCATTATAAATGGGTTTCTAAATAGGAATGAATTTAATACCATCAAAATTCGACTCAACTCCACCTCATTGATGGATTCAAGTAGGAAAATGTATGTTGCACTATGCTTTGTAACATACGGTTAGAATCAATCGATTGAAAATGAAAATTCGTTGGTTGAAAATTAAGGAGGTCAAAATAAATTGATTAGAAATGATTTTCAATCAGTTAAAAATTAATATACACTTGTTAAAAATCAAAACACATCGGTTGAAAATTAAAATATACCAGTATATTTTACCTTTTTATTAATGATAAATAATTTTTCACTTGTAATGTGATTTTTCATCTATGAAAAGTAATTTTTCATCTACGAAAAATGATTTCCATCAGTAAAAAAATCAAAATATACCTATTAAAACTACTACTTTCATTTTATACATTACCAAATACATTACAATATATATTTATTTATCTTTCGACTTCCCTCATGCCACACCTATAATATAATGGAAAAGTCCTATCAAGATCTAGAATCTCCAAAAGATATAAATTAACTTGATTGTTTTACTCGAGAATACTTTTGCAATCAATGTTTCATAATGCCATTTTTCTTGGTAGCCTTTGATAGCTTAATTATGCCCCTTCCATCTGTGGCAATGCCGAGGGATAATTGTTGTACTCAACAATAATGCACGACTTAAACTCCTCGTAATCTATTTTGCCACGAAGCATGTGCACATCCATGTCTTTCTTTCTTTCTTTTTTTTCTTTAATGTGTAATGACCCATAAATCTTTGGTCTTCAACCACTTCGTGACTAGATACGTGTACGAAACTGAGGGAGGATCGTCGTGTCAATGGGGCAAAGTTTAATCTACGAAGAAAATCCTACTAGATGAGCCAACTACTAATTCATCTCCTTCCGCAAAGACCTTTCTTTACAATTGTCAAGAAATTTTGGACGTGCACATTGATTTCACGCGGAATGGGATCGACTCATAGGTTGCAATGGAGTCTTAAATAGGGATGGTTAGTCTACCTTGAATAAGAGAGATGACACCTTGACAAAAAATTAATAAGGACAAAACCATGTCTACTTTGATAAATATCTATTAGGGATCCAATAGAGTTAGTGGTTTTGGTTAGTAGGAGTAAAGGGGGTTTATACGTAATTCTCCTTAAACCTCTGGCAATGTTAGTGGTTCTTGGTAATATTTGTAAAAGGGGTTCATATGTAACTTTTACTGAACCTTTACGGCTCCCAAGACTAGATTTGATTAGTTTAGGTGTCACGTAGGATTGTCTATCCTTCCTAATCAACAGAGCTCCAGTATGTTTGAACTCAAGGTTGATGAATTCAAGCTCGCTCCTGCTTGATAAGTTTCGAAAGGTTCTGTTTAAGCTCAACCTATTTGGATTCGAGCTTATTAACAAACTCATTGACCAATGAGTTCAAGCTTTCGAGATCCATGTTTAAATTTGGTAAGTAAAATATAAATACTTGTTAAATAGAACAAACTTAACAAACAGAATAAAAAAATTAAAAAAATTACATTTAATAAAATAAACCTAATCTATAATATATCGAATGTCACATATTACATTTAATAAAAATATTATATAAGCATAGTGCAGCCAAGTCACAATTCAACCACACTTTAATTGATCTCTCAGAAACCTGACATACATCGTAACATGAGAATCATAAAATGAAGAATGCTCTAAACAAGAAGGAGTTAGTTAATTTTATAAATCAAAATTTTAATAATCTAAATAAATTTCTCTTTTACTAGGGAAAGACCTATTGGTATGAGGGGGGGGGGGGGGGGGGGGGGGGAAATAGAAGCGGATTTTTGGGATGAGGAGTGGGTTTAAAAAATTACATAGATATCCTGATATTACTATATATGTATTTATTTAATATACGTAATGTATTTCTGATGGTAACGTGGAGGAAGAAGGAAAGGAAAAAGGTGCCATGGAGGGTTTTTGGAAAAATTTTGTATATGTCCTTGCCCTGTAATTATGTATAATTTTCTTTTTGAGTTCAACTCCTTGTCGAGCTAAACCCAACTTGATCTGACGTTGGCTCGATAACTTATAAAGCCTGAAATTTTATTCAAACTCGCGACTCGATAGCTCATTGAGCTCCGTCAACGTGCCACCTTTACCGAGTTGATCTCAAATCGAGCCTAATATGTCCGAACCCTTCTGACAGCAATGTGTCACAAGAACTCAATGCTTGTTCCATTTCAAAGAAAACAAAGTTATATACCAAGAACAAAGAAAAGAAAAGCAAAAATGATAATAATAAAAAAGCAACGGGAAAGAGCCGTTTAATTCTCTACTTAATTCCTTATAATCCAATTCCCTAACTACTTATATCGACTTGGGAGCCAAAAATCTGATCTTTTGAAAGGAGTTCATTTTGTAATACTCCATGATTAGGAGACTTCCCTTGAAGATAACACTTAAATAAGTTAGATATATATATATATACACACAGAGAGAGAGAGAGGATGCTTATAATCGTGAGCGTTGAGAGAGAGATGTATCGTACCGATAGGATCTTCTTGTACTCGGAGACGATGAAGCTGACGTAGTCGGGAAGTGCAAACTGGCGCGAGCGCGCGGAGAATGGCACGAGGTAGTAATTATTGACGAAATCGTTACCCCCGAGCGTAATTAGCACGAGGGCCCCGTTCACGAGCTTCTTCGCCCGAGCCTCGCCGATCAACGAGGTCAGCCTCTGCTGGTACAGCCTGAAGTAACTCAACTGCTGCCCAATGTGTATTATATTCACCTGCACGTATCCACAATATCCCCTCGTCTCTCTGTCTTCCTTTTTTTTTTTTTTATTTTAATTTCTGAATATATAATTAATAGAAACATGTAAATTAGTAATGGTATATATATATATATATATATGTGCTTACGAATTGGACTCCGGTGTCGTTGAGTATCCCGACGCCGGCCGACGCAAAGTTGGCACCCACGAGGAGGCGCTCCCCGTCGAGCAAGGGGCTGAGGTAAGGCAATATGCGGTCGGCCCCGAGATGCTCACCTGTAGAACGATCGAATTGAGTCTAAATCAGAGTCAATCACATATATCATATAGGATAATGGAAAAGGCACCCGGGGTCTCATCAAAGATTTAACCACGGATGAATTGACACGAATTCCCTCATTTGACGAGGTCTTCATCCAATGATGAGTCACCCGGGGGTGATCGTATGGTGTGATGGAGGTTATAGTACTGGGGGTGGTTACTTATGATGTCGGGAATGTTGAGGCCGTTGGAGAAGCGGCCGGTGGCGCGGCGGGTGGGGAAGTCGATGCCGTAAGGTGGGGAGTCGGCTCGGGCGCTGGTGGCGAGGTAGTTGTTGTTGCCATTGTCAACGAGGGAGTCGCCGAAGACAAATAAGGCACGGGAGGCCTCGGAGGCGGGGAAGAGGGCTGCAAGGAGAACGAGGGCGGAGAGGAGGAGGAGGGATTGGAAGGTGGCCATGGGAATGGTGGTGGTGATGGAGTTAAGAGGTGGTATGGTGTTGGTTGGTGGTGGACTTATAGTCGGGGTTTTGGGTGACGGATCCATGTGGGGAACGGTGTGTGGGGGGGGAGTTAAGTGTTGTCTCTGAGGTAGGTGGATCATCCAATCCAGCTGTGCCAGTGGTCGAGGGACGGTGAAAGTGCAGATCTAACTTCTCTTTTTCTCTATCTACGTGTGCGTGCGTGTGTGTCTTTTTATTTGTTTTTATTATATTATAAATAAAATATTTGAATAAATGATTTTTTAGTAAAAATAAAAATCACCTATTAACGAGGACGCAGAGATTACAAAAGCATCAAATCTCGAGAGAGATCAGAGAAGAACGATCAACCCCATTCGAGAAACAGATGGACACAACGTCTCGTCACGAGAAGAGGAGAAATTCGAGACAAAGTTGACGAAATAATAAGAAAATAAAAATATAAAAAAATTACCCTCATGATCAAAAGCAGCCACCCAAAGCAATTGTCGCACGTCGTAAGATGACCACGATGCCTGACTTGACCTCGACACAAAGGAACTGTGCAAGTGATCGGTAAAACGCTAGACAACTCACCCCACCCCTCGTTACCACCCCTCCGCCCAACGTAAGGGTTCATTTGATATAGTGAGAATGAACCCCACTAAGTATCCCATTTTGGACGCTTACTTCCAGTATTTGGACACCATTGCAAATTACCAATCAAAATTTCTTCGAACCTGGTGTGTGAGTGTTGTGTGTGTGTGTGGGGTGGGGGGGGGGGGGGGGGAAGAGGAGGTGGGTGGGGTGGGCCGCGCGGGGTTAGGGGTGGCGCGTGTTGTATATATACAGCAGCGTCTACGGTTGCACAGAACTGGTAATTTCGTATAAAAATCTTGAAGTTAGCATTTTTATCACTTTTTAGAAGGGGCGGATATGTGGAAGAAAACATAAAAATTGCTTGAATGATATAAGGCTACTGAGATTGTTGATTTTTCCGCCCAGCTTAAATCGTAATAGATGAAGGCAGATCTTTGTCGTAGAATGAAAATAGAAAACTTTTTAGGGATACCGTTGTTTACATATTGGGATCCACACCTTCTATTGGTAAAGGAGGATAGAACCGTATGTATACTTTTGTGTACATGGTGACGTTCCCATAAGACCATCCTAACTATCTCTCCCGACCCTATCCCAAGCTGTCCCTCCTCCTTCCCTACATTTGGAAAAGAGACATGGCTAGAGTTTTTTTTTTAATTATTTGAAAGAAAAGAAAGGACGATTATCGCTTATGATAGTCACCTAAATGTTTATTAAAAAATTAAATAATTACAAGTGTAAAGATAAACCATATGTTCAACTCCAAGCACCCTTAAGTACATTTGTCTATTATGCTCTGGTCTAACAAAAGATAAGATTATTGTGTGTTAGCGAGACTCCTACATCATAACCTATTCCACCTATCATTTGTCAAGTGCTGTCGCAAAACTTCCTAAGATGAAAGGGGCTTCCTATACACCTTTTACCATACTTACTATGTAAAGAAGTAGGTCGCTAGAAGATGCATTGTGCCATCCATAGTGCTTGAGCAAAGAGTGCATGTCAAAGGCCTTCACCCCTATCAAATGTCATCCTAACCTCCCAATGACTATCTCCTCCTTCCAAGCTAACTAAAAAAAAATCCTCATCTTCATGGTCGCCTTAATATGCCACAGATACCTACACTGCACATCTACATGGTAAGAGTTATTTTCAGATACCATGCATCAATCATGATACAACATAGCATTCGCTCAACATACTTGTACCTGCACCCTTGCATATATCCTCCGTTTTGCAAAATTCGTACATACCCTACTAGGTAGGTGCACATAAACAAATACAAATCAAATATACGAGAGCTATGCAGGAAAAAAATTATAAGTTTTTATGCAAGGTGGGCATGCATGCAAATCCTTTAATTATTGCCTCTTTAAAATTAGACAACTACAATAATTTTCATGCATTGATATACTGCATTGATGATTATATAAAGCTCATAAATTCTTTAAATATATTTGGGCAACATGAGACGAAAGGGACCGTCTAACGCTATATTTTTGATAAAGCTATTAAGAAAGGGTGGCATTGAAGGAGAAAATTAAGTTTCCCCAATATATACCTTATTCCACCAAAATAGAAAATTTTGCCGATCCTTGGGCCTTCATTGATTTCAATTCCCTCCCATGCTCGCGTGTTTTGTCTTGCATTCTCTTATGCTTATAATATAGATTTATATATAGTGCACCATACACGAAATATCCAGTACGAGAAGGCCTCGAATGCAAGGTAACGTGGATTGATCTAATTACTCAAATAAATGGAATTTTACAATATATAAATAGTCCAAAGTATTGATCGTACGCATGTATCCTCGTGATCACATCGAAAGGTGCCGCCTTCCACCAGCAATTCATGTGCGTACGTATGTATGATGTGGGAGCTTGGGAGCATACATGTGATTAATTTGTGAGGAAGTTATACGTAGGTATGGTAATTCTTTTTAATATAAGTAATATTTTGAATTTAAAATTTAAATATTATGATTTATATCAAAATATTATGTATTAAATTGGAAGGTAATCTAATATTTTTAATATTTATATTAAATGAAGTTCTTTTAATTTTTAAAATTGAAAAGGATCTTCAAATTTTTCTCTTACTACGGAGTACCTTCGTGATTATAGTTACGGTCACCCTCCGATGTTGAGTTAGGGATGGTTGGATATAAATTATCACCACATGATACCACAAATCTATGTGTGTATGCGTATGTTCAGGAGATTCGAAATTGATATCTCGTACAAGGAAGACTCTATGGGGACGGATGACATCAGTTATACTGTCCTATTATTCCCATGAAGTTCATTTTTTATGGCTTAATTATTACAAAATTTAACCCTAAAAAATATAGATGTTAAGAATATCAGATTGACTTCAAATTTGATATATAATTTGTTCATATAAAATTATCTTAATCTTTAAATTTTTAGTTTATAATATTACTCCTGATGAAAGATATTGTCTCGCATCTACGTAACTTATGTGTAAATCACTTTTACATTTCCTTTTTCCATATGACATATATATATAAAAGCATACCCACCCATAAACCCACTTTCTTAGGGACATGGCAGAGATAGAGGAGACGATTTCACCGTGGAGGGGCAAAGAAATGGTGAAGTGGAGGGGATTGCTGAGTCCCTGCAAGTTACAAAATGAGCAAAAAAAAGATTGAGAAAATGGAGGAATACAATACTACATCATCGATGCTACGATGTAAGAAGTGTAAGAGCATTACATTATAACATCGATGATGATATTGATTCTAAACTCCTACCATAACGGTGTAAGAGCCGTAACATCGATACAATATTGGCACCACAATACTGCACAACATTAATATGATAGCAACGTTATAGTATCATTAATGTTACATTACAACATTGATGCTAGCACCAATTTCATGGCACCTATGCACAAAAAGCAGAAGATGCAGGCGGAAAAGTGAAGGTATTTAGGTAAGTGGGGTTTGTGCATATGGATGCGTGTGACTAAGTTTTTTTTGCGCTTGTATATATACTCGCATGGTTGAGTTTTTTACTTTTTTCGCCACGAACGAGGCTTCATATTGACATGTCAAGCAGGTAATTATCGCCAAAAAGTGCAATCGCCACGAGAGGATGTTTTCCTGCACGTCCAGCTTCGCCACCACTTTTTTTTTTAATTTTATCAAAAGCTTCGCCACCACTTTAATTGGCTGGTGTTGCTACAAACTATAATTGCATGTGGTCATGATGATGGTATTGATGGCTCTGTTCTTGGGGTCGATGGTGGTGTATTGCAAGTAGAAATATTGGAGTAACGGCGATGGAGCTGCTACTAGCGACGTTGGTGGTGATTTGGAGGAAGAGAGAGAAATGGGAGCTATTAAATGTGATGATTCGGGTCCCACAAGTCAAATAAATCAGATAAGATCTGAGTTGTCGTTTAAACATTATGAGACAAATAAAAAGAATATAGTTGTTTAGCACATCCTCATAAAATATTAATGGTTAACAAATAATTTATAAAGTATTAATTAAGTAGAGATATAAAATCTAACAAAAATAAATAAATAAATAAGTTTACAAGTTTAAAAAGTTGACAGAAATGCAATCTAATTATTTAAGAGTTAGAAAATTGAAATAAAAATTGAATAACTATGAAATAATTGAAGGAGACTAAACACTAAGAGTGGGGCATTTGTTGTTACATATCATCTCTTGGTGCTGGGTTAAATCTTGCACTAGTCGCTATTAGCATAATTGTTGTGCCTAGTTGCTCACTTACACGTGAATATAAAGTTTGAGAAAGATGTTAGTAAAAGTTAAGTTGGGTAGTGCCAAATAAATACAAAAGAAAAATAGAGTACAAGAGATGGGTGCTATTTATGTGTTAATGCATTTATCAAGTTTTATTAACCGCTATTCACTGGTTAACATATATGTTTCTTTCAGCAATTACGGTATTTGTCATCTCCAATCAATGCCCCAAAAGGCATGAGGTAATTTTGATGTAATAATATGAGAAGTATAATAGATTTAAGACATTCTCTTGAACAAAAGAATCCCTCGTATTCATCTCATAACTTATTCTATCATGATAAGGTAATCACATGGAGAAGTGGTAGCTACATCGTATGGTATAAAAACGTGCTAACTAAACATGCTAATCTATAATTAGTTGTTCCTCCACCAACTAGTATCTTACTATCCCAGTTGGTCGTTAAGTCTAATTATAATTTGTAAGGAGGCCAACACCTCCTTACTAACCAATCGGTTTAGATCTAGATCGGGCTATAGTCAAATGTTAACGAGTAATAGAATTAAGCTAGTTATCCATTAATTGTATATCCTAACAACTCACGTGTTAACTCAATTTGATAAAAAGGTTAGTGGATAACTGATCTATTATCCATCATGTCTTTAATTTGATTCATCCATCCACCGAAAGAAAATATAATTTTCTTGACATTTGTTTTTCTAAACGTCTAAATAACTATAATACTATCTGCTATTCAGGTATTCGGGTGTTAGGTTTATAAGGGCATGACAGGGATGATAAGTGCTAGGGTTTTGAGGGAATGAGTCGGGCAACATTGGATGAGGGTGGGTGGTGATGCGGGGGGGTATGTAGGGAGGATGGCCACCAATGATGGGGAGGGGTGGGGGTGGCGAGGAGAAGATATAGTGGGTAGCGTGGGGCTGGTGGTTGGGTCAACAGAGGTGGTGGCCTCTCTATGGAGGGTCAATGCCAATAGGATGGGAATAAAAGATAAGCCGTGGATGTCAGTGAGGAATGACAGACCAAGGTCAAAGGTTGAATCAAGGAGAGACGAGAGATGCTCGTCGAACTTCTGATATCATTTCTTGGTGATATTGACATGTACGACTATCGCGTTACAATAAAATTAAAGTTTTAAGTGTCCTTGTAGTATATTTGTCACAATACAAACAGATATTGCGTCATTTTATTTAATTATAATTTTTAATGGTTAGTTTCCAGGTCGTTCACTAAGAGACAGTTATTGATATACATCACTCTTTATGCTAAAAAATGTTCTTTTATTCCAAAAATGTTAACTTTATGTACAAGATGAATCAATGAATCAATTAATGAATGAATTAGTTAATTATACACAAAAAAATCAATTAATAAATACTACAATGCCTTAAACAAATATACAACTAAACATGCATTAAAAATAAATTAATACTACATTATGTTAATTATATACAGCTACTCTAAGTAATACCTAGATATAGGTACAAAAATAACTACTAATATATATATTATACTAAGTTAGATTATCATACTAATATCTTTAGTAACATATTTTATATATACAATACCACATATATATGTTGCTATAGCCCTAGTAAAATATATATACTACATAAGGTAAAAAGAAATACTTATATAAACATATATGCAGATGTACAGTGACTGATGTAACTGTGACTAAAGCCATAAGATTATTTGTTACGACCCGATCCCAGATCCCTATCGGACCCGAGATCGGCTCACCTCGACTAATCCCAAGACCTAGTCGTCCAACGAGAAATATTCTATAACCACACATGCAATATAACTAGGCAGACAATAAATAAGTAAACAGTAAAGGAAACAGAATGAAATGTCTCATAATATTACATGCCATCACAACTACAACAGCAGAAAGTAAATCGAAAATGTAATAGAAATAGTAATACATGCTAGAGTACTCACTACAACAACAGAAGCTCGGAAACAAAAGAAAGGGAACAACAGCTAAGGCTGGGCTCGACTGGGCCCAGTTCCCTCTTCAGCCGGTTGTGCTGATTGCTCAACTCCCAAACCTAAACAAGATTATAAATTTCGTAGTCAGCTAACGCTGAGTAGAGTGGTGGTTAAGACATTTATATACAATTAACATAAGACAAGAACCCAATTAATTATTCAATTCCATTTATCTCAACTAAATAGTTCTGATTTGTTTATTCTCTTAAGAATCCGATCATTTCTTAATCTTGACTGTCCCTCAAGGGAACGATCTTGATTGTAGTCTTTATTATGATGTAGGATGTACACATGGTGCTCTCCTGGCTAGGAGAGTCTCCTCTGGTAGTCCTACACCCAGTCAACCACCCCGAGGTTATGGTCGCGACGTAGCGGTGACTATGGCACACGCGATAAATGCACTGGTAGAAACCCCACACTGGCACGCCGTCAGTTGTTTCTGCTAGCGGGTACGCCTAAAAGTACAGCACGGAATAGCATAGGGCCTTGCCCTCTCAGAACAGGGGTCTCGCCCCTCCACAGCCTCCGTACCCTCGTCTGACTATCCCAGTTTGCCCAGTGGGCCTAACAAGAATCAGTGTAGGGTAGCTAGTCCTAACCCCGGGCCTCGTGGGGCAGCTAGCTCCCTCCCTATACTAAGTAGCTCACCTCTCACCTCAGTACCACGTAAGCGAGGCCAAGCAGGAGTCGACGTAGAGTAGCCAAACCCACCCCAGGTCTCAACTCAAGGGGCGACAAGGTCCCCTCTACTCTAAGTAGCTCACCTCGATACCACGTAGCGAGGCCAAGCAGGAGTCGACGTAGAGTGGCCAAACCGGCGACAAGCTCCCTTCTACTCTAAGGGACAGATGCTCTCCTTAGTACTGTGTACACAAGGGTCAGCTTATTTCCCGTCTACTTACAAGGTTTGTTCCGTATACAGGAGTTCTTCTCCTAATTCCCCGTAGGGTTCATGCTTGTATTCCTTTCATTTCATTTCTCAACATTTAGATCTCACTGTTCACATCCTAGGTTTCATTTTTATAACAGGCAGCTCGTGTTTTAATAACCGAGAAAGCATAACATCAAGTAATTAATACACTTGCTAGCAATTAGGGTTTAATATGCATCTCAAAGTAAATAGTGTAGCACAAGCAATACTCATTTGCTTCTGCTCTAGGGTTCATTTCACATCCTAGGGTTCAATCAAGTTATTCTAAACATACACTTTATTTATCCAAATCTTAATATTAAAGTAAACCACTCTACCGGGGTTCACGAAAGGAATGGAGACTAGAACCGCAGGTCCTGTAGCCTCCGTGGGCCTCGAACACGCTACAGGCTGGTGACCTTTACCAGTGACTAAGTCACATCAGACAAGTTTCAAACAATGTATAATTGACACTGACACGTAGAGTAACTTGAGCAGAAAACAACAGTACTTCGATTATGGAAAATCGACTTCATTTGGGCCTTAAACAAGCCAAAAATGTCCATACTGTCTAAAATCAGATGTCTAGGACTAGGCCCAAATGTCTTAAATGATCTCAGAACCTCACCTTACTTCCTTGCGTCGCTGGCGGACGTTTGGAACCCCCTTATAGTTTTCCTAGGTCTTTCCAGACGTATGTCGGTGTGCCTGGATGTCCGATAGGTCTATCAGACGTTTGTGGAGACGTCCATACGTCCTAAAGCACCTCGAAGAGTGTGCTTGCGTGCCTTTCCAAGGCTCGTACCTGCGCATACATTCGCAGGTTCAAAACCACGATAGCGCAACGTTACGTACGTAACGTACGTGCATGCATGATCGTTCAAGATACTTACCTCGGCACTCCGCGAGTTTTTAGATGTTCGGCTTCAGCTCTGGACGTCCACTGCTGTTCCAGACATCTGGCAAATGCTCTAGACGTCTGATACTGGAAAAATCTAGTACGCACAACTCCTCACGACGCTCGTCTTCTCGCGGAGTTTCGCCCGAAGCGACTGCAGCGGCGACCTCAGTAGCTACAGGAGGTCGAGAAGCTTTCCTCCAGGAGCTCTTCCTCCTTGTGCGCATCCTCGTCACTTCCCGCACAAGCTCCTCCGAGCTCCCGCGGCTCCTCCCTCGCACTTGGGCACTCGCCGTTGCACCCGCAACAAGGGCACTCCAAGTGCGCGAGTTCTCCCGCTCGTGCTCCTCCGGCCGCACGCTCAAGCTCCCCCGAGCTCTCTCTTCCACGCCCTCCCTCTTCCTCGCTCAGACTCTTTCCCTCCCTCCTCCGCCCGCAAGCTCCTCTCCACACGTGGCTACAGGTGGAGACGAGAAGGTCGTGAGCGCTCACCGGCAGCAAGGTGAGGGTAGGTGACGAAGTGGAGGTGAGGGTGTGATGCAGAGGGGTGGTGTGGTGTTTTATAGAAGGATGGGTTAGGGTTTGGAGGGGATGGGGAAGGAGAGGTGTGCGTGTGTGTGCGTAAGTGGGTGTGTGATGGTCGTAGTGACAACCGGGTTTTATTGTTATAGCGTTGTAGTATAGCCAGTTATTGCCATCATTTCAAAAAATTTTTTTACTCGGAAAATAAAAGAGTTCCCGAGGTCGAACTCAGGGAGCAAGTTGTATTCTAGAGATATACATGTTTCTTTTACAAAAATAAAGAAAGAGAGAGAAAGAATTTGTTGTCTTCTTTTCTCTTTGCTTCTCCTCGTCTCAGATCTTCTGTTATCTTCTTCTTCTTTGTCTGCAGTGGTGATGTTCTTCTTCTGCAGTGGTGATGTTCTTCTTCTTTCAGCTGTTCCTGCTCTTCCTTTTTCTTCTGCAGAGCGGTCCTGCTCTTCTTCTTTTCCTTTCTTCAGATCTTCTTCTTCTTTGTTCTTCTTCTTTCAGTTCTTCCCTTGTTCTTTTGTGTTCTCCTCTGCCTCGCCTTCTTCTGTTGTTCTTCAGATCTCCTTCTTTCTTCTTTTCTTTTTCCAGTCAGGACGTCGTCCCTCCTTCTTTTCCCTTCAGGACGTCGTCTGATTTTCCAATCAGACGACTTAAACTGCTTGTTGCTACAGTGTCTCCCTCAGCTTCCTTCTTCTTCCGCGGTCCTTCTTCTTCACCTGTGCCTGCACACTTCAGAGTTTACATCAGAGGACAAAACCTACTCTACCCTCCCCCCCCCCCCCCCCCCCGCGTCTCTCTCTCTCTGAAACCACTCTTGGGAAAGCTCTCCCAGAGCTGCCGGGTAGTCGGGTACGGGTCGCGCCCGGGTCCAGGCCCACCGGCGTGCGTGGTGGGCGAGGAGTGCAGGTCAGTCTAAGTTGGGTCGGGTCAGATCCGCGGGGCGTGAGCGCGGACGAGACCGGGTAACCGGGCGGGTGAAGGGGACCTCACCCCGTGTGCTGAGGCAGTAAGCCTCCAGCACTTTTTCGCTTTAAACCGCTGCGCCTCTTCAGACTTTTCCGAGGTGGGACTAAATGTCCCACCTCAATTGAGCGCCCGCAGCGGAGAAAGCAGCAGGCGATCGCGGCTTCACGCGAAGCCTTCGCCCCAGCTGCGAGCCTGATGTTTTGTCGAAATGCCTCGCAAGGCCTGGGAGTCGAATCTGGGCGTGGCACTGGGCGTGGCGCGCCTGCAGCTGCAGGCGGAAGCAGCTCCTTCTGCATGGCAATGGCGGCGGAGGTCGGGTGGCCTGTTCACAGCAAAACGGCCTCTCGGCCTAATCAGAAGGTGCCGGGAGCTTCGCCAGAGTGCGGCGAAGCTCGTGTGGGTGGTGGCGAGGCGTGGGGCGGCATGCAAGGGCTGCCCTAGGTCGGACTGTGGGTCGGAGGATGGGTTTGTTCGGTGGGGTTGCAGAGGGTGATGTGGGGGAAGTGGAAGGGCGGGGGTTGATCAGGGTGAGGAGGCGGAGGTTCTGCAGTGGTCGGCGAGCCGTGTGGGATGCTGGGGTGATGGGAGCGGCTCGCCGGAGGATGGCCGGAGACGAAGGGGGTGACGGTGGACAGGAGCGGTCGAGGGTTTAATCAAATAAAAGACAGTGAGGAAAAGAAAGAGGGGGAGATGGGGAGGAGTTCTGACCTAGCTACGGAGACGAAAGGGGCCGGGGCAGGGCGACAGTCGTATCGACTGTCGCCGGAGAAGAAGATGCCCAGGGGAAGGGGCGGCGGCGAGCAGAGGGCTGGAGATGCGCCAGCTGGGTACGGCGTGGCGCGGGAAGAGCAAGGGAAGAAGTCCCTGCTGCTGGTATTGCGGCAGAGCGAAGAGGAGGAGGAGGAGGAACCGCCGGAGCTGGTGGGCGTCTGCCGGAGTGAGAAGAGAGGAAAGTTGGGGGTTTTCTCCGTCAGATCCGAGCTGGGAAGAACGGTGGAGCGACGGGGGTATTTATAGGGACGAATCAGGGAGGAAGGCGGAGGGAGACGACGTGTCTCCCTCGCCGGAGGACGCCGGAGATGGAAACCCATACCGTCCGTGCGTTCGCACGGCCGGTATGGTGGGTTACAGTGACCAGGGGGGTGTCCCTGCGACGGCTGACGACGCAGGGCACCCCCGGTTTACTTGCCAGCCTCTCCCCCTCACCCTGCGCGGCGCCATGCTCCGCGCAAGGTCGCCGAAGCATGGTGCTGGCAGGTTTTGCAGGGGGGACCTGAACGCAAAGAACGAAGGAGAGTTAGGGGCCAAAATGCGAGGGTTCAAAAGTTGAGGGCCAAAAAGTAAATATATGAGGACCAAAGTGTAAAGTCGGTCAAGGAGGTTTCTTCTTAGGCTCAAGTTTTTATACATGATTAATTAGGACCTAAGGAATCTGATGGTGAATTTCATTTCTATATTAAACCTTGTTTGACCGGTCAATTTATGCAAAAACCCAAATTAAGTTATTAATTGGGCATGGTTCTCAATGTAGGTCAAAATGGGTTCTGAAGGCCAAATTGAAGGTTCTAAACCCTAGAGATTATTTTTCTATGAATTTTAGAGGGTTTATTCTATTTTTACTTTGCCTCGAACCTCGTGAATTGAAGTGGGTTGTTTTAGGGTTACAGATTATCATTTAGTTCCTTGGAATTGCTGTAGCCCTTGCTAGATCATCTCATCCCACTTTTATTCTTATTAAGTTGCTTTGACCTATGTTTGGGCCCTGAATTACCCTGTATGCAGATTATACTGGTAAAATTGCATTTTTACCCCTTATGACTTGTTTTCTCCTTAAACTCAGAATTCTCTGAGTTAAGCCTTTCCTTGAGATATGTAGGAGCTTTTATCCTTTGTATTAGGTCAAAATGAGCTAGTTATGGCTCATGATGAGGTTCTCATCATACCCCCATGCCTAGTTTTTGCTAGTCCCTTAGCAAAAACCTAAGGTTTCAACCCTTGTTCTAGACCATGAAGTTTTTAATAGTTTTAGATAAGTGCCTTTTTTATTTGAGCATAGATTAGGTTAGAATGCTGACCATAGGCCTAAAAGGTACTCTAGTACCAATCAAGATCCAAATTTGTCTAGCCTTAGCCTCAGTCTTTAGCAAAGGTTTTTAAGGTCCACAAGAACTAACCTAAGGTTTATTGGACTTTGTGGTTAAAGCACCCGTGCTTGAAATGATTTTAGCCCTGGCTCAGTTCGCAGTGCGTTTTGTAAGAGAGAGATAGAAAGTTTTTCTGTTTGGAGAGTTTTCTCTCTCTTTTTCTTTTTAGTTCTAGCCTAGGATTGGCTTTTCAACACGGTCTGTATCTGATTCCTTGCTCCCATCATCAATCCTCAAGGGTTCCTGGCGATCGATGCTTCGAGATAGCACCGCCCATGGCAACCCCCGGAACCCTGGCTATTGAGATTTCGAGATAATCCCATCCATGGTGTTCCGTGGCCGAATCCAGACCCTAGCAATTGACACTTCGAGATAATGCCATCCATGGAATCTGAACCAGCAGAGTGCTTACATGCCCCCAGTAGGATATGTAAATATCCTAAGAGACAAGCACCAAGGAGATGATATTTTGTTACGCATCTTCGAGGGGATTTCCCGCCTCTCCACGCTGGGAACTCGTCCAAATCAACTTGTGTTGATCGGCCGCTCCTATTCTAGGTGTTCTTTTCAGAATTTTGCGACGCTTCTGCGTGATTCTGAATTTTACGCTTACTGAACCAGGCTGTGTGTGAGGTTAGGGTGCTTAGGTTACTGAGTCCCGTAAACCAGAAATTAGTTAACGAGGCCAAATACTCCCTAAGCCTTAGACCTAATACTTCAGCTTTTCATTTTCCTCAACCTCTTGAGGAGTGTCCAGATCTTAATGGGTACTAAGAGTCTATTCAAGAATGCCTAAGGTTTGCATTCTTACTAATCTCATTGTGCACTTTTCAGTTATTTTCTTGAATGAGGTCTAGAACTTAGGTTAATTCCTTAGTTCCTTACTAATGACCATCGCCTTTTCTCATAATTTTGTGCTCCTTTTTCATTTTGTTTCTTTTCTCCTTCACAAAATTTCCTTCTCCTTTTATTCTTTTTCGAAAAATTTTTTAATTTTTATGGTGTTTTTGGCATATGTGAATTTTTTTGTTTGAAACCTTTTCTTACAAGTTTTGCACTTTCATACCCCCCGATGCCTAAGATTTGCAATGTCCTCATTGTAACCTAGGGGGTTTTTATTAACTTAGTTCATTCCTTAAGACAGAAATTTGGATGAGTGGATGGGTCGGGTTGAATTTTTGCGGACGATTTCTAATCCCAGATGCAAGCATCTGAGGTGGAGTCGGCTGTCTTAAAGTGTGAACTTCAAGTGCAAAGAGGTGTCAGAACAAGTTTCAGGTTTTCAAAGAGAATGATGGGCTGCCTCCCGTTAAGCGCTGAGTTTTACGCCATCGGCTGGGCGCAATAAGCTCAAGGGGAAAGGAGGATATAAGATGCTTCAGCCAAATCAATAGAAGTTACATCAATGAACGGCTTGAGTCTCTGACCGTTCACGATGAAAGGTTCAGAATCGTGGCTGAGTGGACTGATTTCGATTGCTCCATTTCCAAAAACCTGTCGGACCAAATATGGTACGACCCACTTGGATCTCAGTTTTCCTGGGAAGAGTTTTAGTCGGGCATCAAAGAGTAGGACCTTTTGACCAGGATGAAAGATCTTTCTCGAGATGTGTTTGTCGTGGAAGGCTTTAACCCGCTCCTTGTAGATTTGCGAGTTCTCGTACGTGTCTAGGCGTAATTCATCGATCTCGCTGATTTGGAGTTTTCTGTGGGTCCCAGCCTTGGAAAGATCTAAATTACAGTTCCGTACTGCCCAATAGGCTTTATGCTCCAGCTCTACGGGAAGGTGGCATGCCTTTCCGTACACCAGTCTAAAGGGAGACATGCCCAATTGGGTCTTGTGGGCGGTCCTATAGGCCCACAATGCTTCCGGAAGTCGGGACGACCAGTCCTTCCTGTCAGGTCGAACAGTGACTTGCAGGATTTTCTTGATCTCCCGATTAGACAGCTCAGCTAGACCATTAGTTTGGGGGTGGTAAGGAGTAGAGATTCGGTGAGACACCCCGTATTTGGTCATCAGTGACCTAAACTGAGCATTTGTGAAATGGGTCCCCCCATCAGAGATTATTGCACGAGGAATCCCGAACCTTGAGAAAATGTGTTGATGAATGAATTTGAGAACGATTTTGTGATCACAGGTTCGGGTCGGTATGGCTTCGATCCATTTGGACACGTAGTCCACAGCCAACAGAATGTATTCGAAACCATCCGAAACAGGAAAGGGGCCCATAAAATCAATCCCCCAAACATCAAAGATTTCGCATACTAGAATCGGTTGCATAGGCATCATGTCGCGATGGCTCATGCTGCCCAAAGTCTGGCAACGACTGCATGCCTTGCAGTGATTGTATGCGTCTTTGAACAGTGTGGGCCAGTAAAAGCCGCACTGGAGGACTTTTGATGCGGTTTTATGCCCGGCGAAATGGCCACCGCATGCCTGGTCATGGCAGAAAGAGAGGATATTGTTGAATTCCCCTTCCGGGACACATCTCCGGATGATCTGATCGGCACCTATGCGGAAGAGGTACAGGTCTTCCCAAATGTAATACTTGGCATCGGAACGTAATTTGTCTTTCTTGGCGTTCGGCCAATCGGACGGGATCTGATGAGATGCCAAGTAATTTACTACATTAGCAAACCATGGAAGGCTAGTACCAATAGTCAGCAGGTGCTCATCGGGAAAATGCTCAGTGATGGGTCCGGAAGGGTCAATTATTTGAGAAGGAAGACGGGACAAGTGATCAGCTACCACATTTTGCTTTCCCGCTTTGTCGCGAATCTCAAGGTCAAATTCTTGCAATAGCAAGATCCATCGGATTAATCGAGGTTTCGCGTCCTTCTTTGCAAGGAGATGCCTCACAGCTGTGTGATCCGAGTATATGATGACACGGGAACCCAGAAGGTACGATCTGAACTTTTCTAGGGCAAATACTACAGCTAGCAGCTCTTTCTCAGTAACCGTATAGTTACGCTGAGCCTCATCGAGTGTTTTGCTGGCGTAGTAAATGACCACAGGTTTCCTGTCAATTTTCTGCCCCAAAACCGCTCCTACAGCGAAGTCGGATGCATCGCACATGATCTCAAAGGGTTGAGACCAATCAAGGGACTGTAGGATCGGGGCTTGGGTGACTCGATCACGCAGGATTTCAAATGCTTGAATGCATTCCTTGGAAATTTCGAAAGGAACATCCTTGGAGAGAAGAGTGGTCAGGGGGCGCGCGATTTTTGAAAAATCAGGGATAAATCGTCGATAAAAACCGACATGCCCTAAAAAGGATCGGATGTCCCTGATCGAGCTAGGCATAGGAAGGTGAGAAATCAGATTAACCTTAGCTCGATCCACTTGGATACCTTTCTCCGAAATTGAGTGTCCCAAGACAATTCCCTCAGGCACCATGAAATGGCTCTTTTCCCAGGAAAGAACCAAATTCACATCGATGCATTGCCTGAGTATCTGGACCAAGTGTTGGAGGCAATCGTCGAATGATGCTCCGAAAAATGAAAAGTCATCCATGAAGACTTCCAGATAATCACCTACCATATCTGAGAATATGGCAAGCATGCATCGCTGAAAAGTAGCGGGTGCATTGCAAAGACCGAAAGGCATTCTTCGGAAAGCGTATGTTCCGAAGGGGCAGGTGAACGTGGTCTTTTCTTGGTCCTCAGGATGGATTGCCACCTGGTTATAACCGGAGTACCCGTCAAGAAAGCAGAAGAACCTATTTCCCGCAAGTTTTTCGAGAATTTGATCAATGAAGGGTAGTGGGAAATGATCCTTCTTTGTGGAGGAATTTAGTCGGCGGTAATCTATACAGACTCTCCACGAGTTGGCTAATCGGGTAGGAATGATTTCTCCGGTCTCAGTCGTTATAGTGGTGAGTCCTGCCTTCTTGGGCACGACCTGAATTGGGCTCACCCAACGACTATCGGAGATCGGGTAGATGATCCCGGCATCTAACCACTTGATGATCTCCTTTTTCACGACCTCCTGCAGATTGGGGTTTAAGCGTCTCTGCATTTCACGAGAAGGTCGTGTGCCCTCTTCTGAATAGATATGATGAGTACAATAAGAGGGACTTATTCCAGTCAAATCATCGAGAGTCCATCCGATGGCTCTGGATGTTGCTGGAGGACAACAATCAGACGGGATTCCTGTTCAGGACTGAGGTTGGAATTGATAATCACAGGAAGGGTCTGATTAGAACCCAAAAAGCGTATTTCAAGTGAGCAGGAAGGGGTTTCAGTTCGAGGATGGGGTTTTCAGCAGCAGCGGGTGGTTCTGTATAGATGTGAGGTTCAAGGGTGGGAGTTACTGGGTTGTTCATATCTGGATTCGACTCCTCCGTTTGCGGGTCAAGATCCTTCTGTGGTTGATGAGGCATAATCGAGTCATTCTGGAGGTGTGATTCATCAACCAAAGTCTTGATGTCACAAATTTGTTCGATGACGCCGCAATTAATTCCTTGTTGGGCCTTAAATATATCAATTTTCAGTGTTTGATCTCCAAACTTAAGCTCTATTTGGCCCTCCTCACAGCTGATGTTGGCTCTAGCAGTAGCCAAGAAAGGTCTCCCTAGAATGATTGGTGTATCCCTAGGGTTCTCAGGTGCATCCATATCTAAGACTATAAAGTCCACTGGAAAATAGAAATCCCGCACTCTTACGATAACATCCTCGAGAATCCCTTTTGGTGACTTTATAAATCGATCTGCTAATTGTAATGTCACCTCGGTTGGTTTCAGCTCAGATTCTTCTAGATGGTCAAGTAAGGATGTGGGTATCAGGTTTATGGATGCACCCAAGTCTAACAATGCTCTATCAAATTGGGTACCACCTATCTTACAGGAAATCAGGGGAGTCCCAGGATCTTTTGCCTTGGGCGGGAGTCTACTAAGGATTACAGAGCTGGCTTGCTCTAACAGAACAATTGGGCTCCCTCCCTTGGTTTGCGGCTTACGCTGGGGTGTACATATATTCTTTAGAAATCGTGCGTAAGCTGGTACGTGGCGGATTGCATCCATCAAGGGGATGTTTATGTGGACTTGCTCAAAGAGCTTGACCAGGTCCTCCTCAGGGGCCACGGGTTTGGTGGTCTTCTTTCCCTTGGTCAGGGCCTCGGGAAACGGGATCTTGGTTGGTTCTTCTAGGATAGGTCCGGGTTGTGGATCCGGAACAGCGGTATCTTGGATAACTATCCTAGGGTCATGGTTATCAGGCTTGGAGTGGTTTGGATAATGCGGGTCTTGAGTTGTTTTACCACTACGTGTTGTTACAGAATTTAATCCGGCCTGATTTTGGTTTGGGTTTTGTAAGAGGGGTGGCTGCTGCTGAAATCCCGCATAAGAAGTTGAAGCCTCCATCTCGTCTGGAGATGGAGCAGTAGGGGCCTGATAAATCCATTGTGCGTGGCCTAAATTTGGATTCATAACGCGCTTCTGGGTTGGCACGTTATTTGGGTTAGGAAGGGGTTGGGAAGGGAGTGTGCCTGGCTGGCGAGAATACGCCAACTGGGCCAGTTGAGTTTTAACTTCTGTAAGTTCGTCATTGTGCTGTTTTTGAATAGCCGCATTCATTTTTTGAATGTCAGCCAGAGTATGAAGGATTAAGGACATTTGATCCTGATTTGGCCCTGATGGATAAGTAGGGTTGGGCCGGGGCTGAGGCGGCTGGTAGTGACAAGAGGGCTGTGGGCGGGACTGAAAAGGTGGTCTTTGGGTTTGGGAATTTCCCGCCCACTGAAAATTAGGATGGTTTCGCCATCCAGGATTGTAAGTGTTGGAGAATGGGTCGTTCTGGATGGCGTTGAGGTCCTCGCAGGTCTGAGGAACCTCCTGAGAATCAGGGAAAGGGGGAATGGAGTTCCCCCGGCTGGTGTAGAAAGGATCGGATGATCCTCCGATCCAAGAATCAGATGGGGATGGATATGGCTCCATCCCAGGGGAAGATCGGTGGAGGATGTTTTGCACAGTCTCCTGTGTGGAAGGAGGTTGTGCAAAGGAGTTACGCGCGGAGGTGGCTCGCTGCAAGTGCTGAGTCAGCTCATCCACCTTCTTTTCAATGATTGAGACCTTGTCCAATCGACTGGCCATTAATTCCAGGTCGACTGATGCGGACAGGCCCTGCGTCTCATGTGCTCCCTTAAGATTCGTCGCTGCGCGGGTATTCGTCCTGTCGAATAATCCCATGGAGTCATTGTTGATGGAGTTCTCGCACATGTTTTCGAGAATCTCCCATACGGTGTCTTCATGTTGACCCATGATGTTTCCTCCGCAAGTTGCATTGACGAAAAGGCGGATGTCCTCACGGAGTCCCTGGTAAAAAGATTGGACTTGTTCCCATTTAGGAACTCCGTGATGGGGGCACTTTCTCATGAGATCCTGAAAACGATCCCATGCCTCATGGAGAGGTTCTCCTGATTGTTGAGTGAAGTGTGTAATCTGATGGCGCAAGGCGTTGGTCCGACCAACGGGAAAAAACTTTTTCGAAAACTCGGATTGAAGTTCTTCCCAAGTGTTGATCGGCCGGGTCTGAGTTTGATACCAATGGGCGGCCTTGTCCATAAGAGAAAAGGAGAACATCTTCATGAGAGGAATATCCCGATTTTGAGCATCTGATCCAAAAGTGTGGGCCAGATGCTTTAGCTGTTTGATGTGCTGGAAGGGATCTTCAGAATTAAGCCCATGGAATTTAGGTATAGCATGAATCATGTTGGGCTTTAATTCGGAATCAGGTCCTCCAGTCGGGATTCTGACTCGAGGCTCAATGGCCACCGCAGCAGGATTGTAGTGGTCCCGCATCATAGGACGCTGTGGTGGGTGCACGAAATTTTGGAAGAGGTCATTGAGTCGCTGGAGCTGGTGCTCCAGATTATTTTCTTCCTCAACTGGCTGAGCCATGATGGGGAAAGAAGAAGAACTTGGTTCTGAATCAGAAGAGAGAATAATGAGAGGGTGTTGCTGCACAAATACGGGCGTCGAGGCTTGGCCTTGACGAGAGCGAATTTCTAAAGGAGGTCTTAAGGGTGGTCTTAGGGACCTCCTTCCGTACATGCACTGTTGGAAGAGGTAAGTTTAGAAGGTGTTGGACCCAATCAAGACACCCAAAAATGTGTTGGGTGACTATAGAGGTGCGGGGCAGATGGACCCCTTGATCAGAAAGATCGTCCACCTGAGAATTACCTGGGCAGCCAGAGAGGGAGAGTCCCGCGAAGACCCCTGCACGGTAGAGCGTCCCCACGGGTTACAGGGTTTCCCCCACCCGACCTCTCTTGTCACTGCAGTTCCAGGTAGACCAGAATGGGGATCTTGACCTCTTAAGTCTACCAATTTTAAGATCAGGGTGCTTAAGGTTTCACTTGAACTTTAGTCTTTTAAGTGCAAAGAGTGACCTAATTTAAGGTTGGTTGACCCAAGGGGTCAACTTTACCTCTTGTTTTCTTTGAGAACTTTTTAGGTCTTGTCTTTTAGGGTTCAAGTGTTTAGAGAGCCAATTGTTTTAGGTTTTCTTTTGAATAGGTATTTTCAATCAATGGTTTAGGCACACTTCTTTTGGATTTTCTCCATTCTTGATTTAAGTAGTGTGTCTCTAAAACCCTAATGTTTAATCTTATGTTGGCTCTACTTGGTCCAGTTAGTTCTTTGTTGGGTAATTAGGGCTCAAGCAAGAATGTGTTAGCCCTTAAATACCCTTAATAGTGTGCAGGACTAATGAGTTGAAAACATGCAACTTTTATGGTTACTAAGTATGGAAGACAGGTTAGCCCTATATTGCTTGTTCTTTTCTTTTTTTCCTCTTTAGAGTTTTAGGGGTTAATAGCGAGAGGAAAAATTTACCTGTCCTCGGAGTGGTTGTCGCGCGGTTGCTTGTCTTCTTGATTTCCTGTAGTTTTCTGCACAAAAGAGAGGAGATTATCAGAAATTAAAAAAGAAACAGGAATGTTTACCTCTAGAATAGCCGTTGCTCCCCGGCAACGGCGCCAAAATGATGGTCGTAGTGACAACCGGGTTTTATTGTTATAGCGTTGTAGTATAGCCAGTTATTGCCATCATTTCAAAAAATTTTTTTACTCGGAAAATAAAAGAGTTCCCGAGGTCGAACTCAGGGAGCAAGTTGTATTCTAGAGATATACATGTTTCTTTTACAAAAATAAAGAAAGAGAGAGAAAGAATTTGTTGTCTTCTTTTCTCTTTGCTTCTCCTCGTCTCAGATCTTCTGTTATCTTCTTCTTCTTTGTCTGCAGTGGTGATGTTCTTCTTCTGCAGTGGTGATGTTCTTCTTCTTTCAGCTGTTCCTGCTCTTCCTTTTTCTTCTGCAGAGCGGTCCTGCTCTTCTTCTTTTCCTTTCTTCAGATCTTCTTCTTCTTTGTTCTTCTTCTTTCAGTTCTTCCCTTGTTCTTTTGTGTTCTCCTCTGCCTCGCCTTCTTCTGTTGTTCTTCAGATCTCCTTCTTTCTTCTTTTCTTTTTCCAGTCAGGACGTCGTCCCTCCTTTTCCCTTCAGGACGTCGTCTGATTTTCCAATCAGACGACTTAAACTGCTTGTTGCTACAGTGTCTCCCTCAGCTTCCTTCTTCTTCCGCGGTCCTTCTTCTTCACCTGTGCCTGCACACTTCAGAGTTTACATCAGAGGACAAAACCTACTCTACCCTCCCCCCCCCCCCCCCCCCCCGCGTCTCTCTCTCTCTGAAACCACTCTTGGGAAAGCTCTCCCAGAGCTGCCGGGTAGTCGGGTACGGGTCGCGCCCGGGTCCAGGCCCACCGGCGTGCGTGGTGGGCGAGGAGTGCAGGTCAGTCTAAGTCGGGTCGGGTCAGATCCGCGGGGCGTGAGCGCGGACGAGACCGGGTAACCGGGCGGGTGAAGGGGACCTCACCCCGTGTGCTGAGGCAGTAAGCCTCCAGCACTTTTTCGCTTTAAACCGCTGCGCCTCTTCAGACTTTTCCGAGGTGGGACTAAATGTCCCACCTCAATTGAGCGCCCGCAGCGGAGAAAGCAGCAGGCGATCGCGGCTTCACGCGAAGCCTTCGCCCCAGCTGCGAGCCTGATGTTTTGTCGAAATGCCTCGCAAGGCCTGGGAGTCGAATCTGGGCGTGGCACTGGGCGTGGCGCGCCTGCAGCTGCAGGCGGAAGCAGCTCCTTCTGCATGGCAATGGCGGCGGAGGTCGGGTGGCCTGTTCACAGCAAAACGGCCTCTCGGCCTAATCAGAAGGTGCCGGGAGCTTCGCCAGAGTGCGGCGAAGCTCGTGTGGGTGGTGGCGAGGCGTGGGGCGGCATGCAAGGGCTGCCCTAGGTCGGACTGTGGGTCGGAGGATGGGTTTGTTCGGTGGGGTTGCAGAGGGTGATGTGGGGGAAGTGGAAGGGCGGGGGTTGATCAGGGTGAGGAGGCGGAGGTTCTGCAGTGGTCGGCGAGCCGTGTGGGATGCTGGGGTGATGGGAGCGGCTCGCCGGAGGATGGCCGGAGACGAAGGGGGTGACGGTGGACAGGAGCGGTCGAGGGTTTAATCAAATAAAAGACAGTGAGGAAAAGAAAGAGGGGGAGATGGGGAGGAGTTCTGACCTAGCTACGGAGAAGAAAGGGGCCGGGGCAGGGCGACAGTCGTATCGACTGTCGCCGGAGAAGAAGATGCCCAGGGGAAGGGGCGGCGGCGAGCAGAGGGCCGGAGATGCGCCAGCTGGGTACGGCGTGGCGCGGGAAGAGCAAGGGAAGAAGTCCCTGCTGCTGGTATTGCGGCAGAGCGAAGAGGAGGAGGAGGAGGAACCGCCGGAGCTGGTGGGCGTCTGCCGGAGTGAGAAGAGAGGAAAGTTGGGTGTTTTCTCCGTCAGATCCGAGCTGGGAAGAACGGTGGAGCGACGGGGGTATTTATAGGGACGAATCAGGGAGGAAGGCGGAGGGAGACGACGTGTCTCCCTCGCCGGAGGACGCCGGAGATGGAAACCCATACCGTCCGTGCGTTCGCACGGCCGGTATGGTGGGTTACAACGACCAGGGGGGTGTCCCTGCGACGGCTGACGACGCAGGGCACCCCCGGTTTACTTGCCAGGCTCTCCCCCTCACCCTGCGCGGCGCCATGCTCCGCGCAAGGTCGCCGGAGCATGGTGCTGGCAGGTTTTGCAGGGGGGACCTGAACGCAAAGAACGAAGGAGAGTTAGGGGCCAAAATGCGAGGGTTCAAAAGTTGAGGGCCAAAAAGTAAATATATGAGGACCAAAGTGTAAAGTCGGTCAAGGAGGTTTCTTCTTAGGCTCAAGTTTTTATACATGATTAATTAGGACCTAAGGAATCTGATGGTGAATTTCATTTCTATATTAAACCTTGTTTGACCGGTCAATTTATGCAAAAACCCAAATTAAGTTATTAATTGGGCATGGTTCTCAATGTAGGTCAAAATGGGTTCTGAAGGCCAAATTGAAGGTTCTAAACCCTAGAGATTATTTTTCTATGAATTTTAGAGGGTTTATTCTATTTTTAATTTACCTCGAACCTCGTGAATTGAAGTGGGTTGTTTTAGGGTTACAGATTATCATTTAGTTCCTTGGAATTGCTGTAGCCCTTGCTAGATCATCTCATCCCACTTTTATTCTTATTAAGTTGCTTTGACCTATGTTTGGGTCCTGAATTACCCTGTATGCAGATTATACTGGTAAAATTGCATTTTTACCCCTTATGACTTGTTTTCTCCTTAAACTCAGAATTCTCTGAGTTAAGCCTTTCCTTGAGATATGTAGGAGCTTTTATCCTTTGTATTAGGTCAAAATGAGCTAGTTATGGCTCATGATGAGGTTCTCATCAGTGTGTGGGTGTGTAAGTGGGAAGAGAGAGAGAGGGAAAATTTTTGAAAATTTCCCTGCTAACCTCTCTTGTTCTCGCAAGGTCCACACATGTCACGACCCGGTCCCAAATCCCTACAGGATCTGAGATTGGCTCGCTTCGATTTATCTTAAGACCCGATCGTCTAACAAGAAATAACCAAATAACATTCAGCAAACCACAATCACACAAGTACAGTAGCTAGGCAGAAAGAAATTTACAACAGGGGAAAAGGAACAGTAATATTATGTCATATTACAGCCATCACAATAAATGAGTACATATAGTAGAAGACAAAGCTATAGAAACTCACTACCAAATAGTAGAACTAAAGCTAGGCTCGACTAGGCCCAACGTCCTCAGCAGCTGGTGGCTCGGGCTGCTCAAATCCCTGGCCTGTACAGAATTTATTGAACTGAGTCTGCTAACACTGAGTACAGTGGCGGCTAAGAAGTAACATGCGTTTAACAAGTAGCTAACATAAAACTTTCGATTTTCCAATTATATTATTCATATGGGTACGTAGAGATCTCTAATTAAGATTTGTTAATTAATCTTCTTGTTCCCCATAAGAACTATTTTGCTTACAGCTTCCTGTGATATAGGATGCCCATGTGACACTCTCCTAGCCGGGGGAGTCCCACCGTGGAAGTCCTATACTCAGTCTACCGCCCCGAGGTCACGGTTGTGACGTAGTGGTGACTACGGCACACGTGATAAGCGCACGAGTAGCTACCCCGCATTGGCACGAGGTCAGTCATTTCCGCTAGCAGGTACGCCTCAACGTACAGTGAAGAACAGTATAGGGCCTTGCCCTCTCGGAACAGAACAAGGTTCTTGCCCCTCAGGGGTCTCGCCCCTCCTCAGTCCGCATACCCTCGTCCAACTACCCTGGTTTGCCCAACAAGCTAATGAGAGTTGGTGTAGGGTGGCCATACCTAGCCCTGGGCCCCCTGGGGCGGATAGCTCCCCCTACACTAAGTATCTCACCTCGGTACCACGTACATGAGGGCTAGTAAGAGTCATCGTAGAGTGGCCAAACCCACCCAGGGTCTCAACCCAAGGGCGGCAAGCTCCCCTCTGCATTACAAGGGATAGTTGCTCTCTTCGGTACCACGTACACGAAGGTCAGCTTACCTCCCTTAACAGTTGCCCATGGGCAGCAAATTTTCAGAACCATCTGGTTCTCCGTATTATGGTGTTCTTGTCTACATTTCCCGTGGGGTTCGTACAGGAGTTTTTTTTGTTTCACATCCGGGTTAGAATGTACAAAACAAACAGTTCAATTTCCATTTTATCATAGTAGGGGTCCATTTTAGATAAAAACCAGTAGCTTTTGATTACTCAATCATTCACATGCAATTTCCTCTAATTCTAGTGTTCATGCAAGACCTAGGGTTCAAGAATTTACTCTCGAGTATGCGTTTATTCCTTCCTAAGGTTAATCTCAAGTCATAGGATTACTTAGTTGCATGTATTAAATTAGAGGTTTAAGGTTATAACCACCTTACCTGGGTAACCGGGTGGAATGGGGGCTCACACAGTGGCTCCCGACGTCTTCGCAGGTCCCGTACACCTGACGGACTGAAGACCTCTCTCGGTGTTCCGCTATCAGATCTCTGGAACTCAATGCCGACATCCAAGGACTCCGTCAGACGTTTGGGGGTGCTCCCAGACATCTGAAACTGCCTCGGCTATGCTCCCACCTTCTGACACATACACGTACACTGTCAGGACTTGTCAGAGAGAAAAGTATGAAAAGTAGATATGTACCAGATGACTCGCTCTACCTTTGGACGTCCGGTAAGACGCCTGGGTGTCCCTCCGATCATCTGATTCCATGGAAAAATGACTTCTGCGGAACCGGTCTAGCTCCCCTCGCTTGCAGGCGCTGCAGCAAAACGGCGTTGCACCCTCTGCTCTCGCGCTTCCTCTCGCTCGGACTCTCCGCTCTTCACTCGCTCTCGCCCTCACTCTGCTCTCGGCTACGAGGTGGGCAACGAAGAGGAGGGGGAGAGGTTTATAAAGGGAGAGGAGGTGAGGGGGGCGGGATGGCGAAGCGTGGTGCAGAGTGGCGTCGCAGGAGGAGGTGTGGTGAGGCGCGGTGAGGGAGGAAGCATGGTGTACGTACGATCCGCACCGAAGAGAAAAACATTTTCAAACATCTGGTGAACATCCCAGATGTCTTAAATGACCAAAGGGTGGTGGGTCGTTTCAAGACACTCAACCCAAAGGGTAAAAATTTGCATTTACGCCTCTAACTTTCTGGAAAACCCCGAACAGTCCTTAGAAAGGGTCATTTCATTATTTATATGCATATAGAACTCAAACAAGTATCTACTCTACTTATACAAGTACACAAATATAGCATACATAAGTATCCATTATTTACATTACTTATACACATACATATATATCTTACTTACTATTATACATATACTATATGTATACATATATGCGCACACACACCAGCACAAGCACAGCAGTTAGTCTTTAGGTTCTCTTCTTTCTTTCTTCACACTTAACCGGATTTAGGTTGCCTCTTCTCTCACCCACACACAAATGTACTGTTCATTAGACCAAAAATGGGCTTTTTTTATGGGCGGGCCAACCCTTTCGTGGGATATATAGCACCTTGTAGAGGTGGGACCAGACCACTACTAGAGAACTAGCTCTAGTTCAATTAAAGCTATTTTTCATGCATTTTTCAGACCCAATAGGCCCACAGCTCCTAGCCACCCACGCACTCACGTGCCCACACCAAGCACACACGCACCCGTAGGCACGTGCACGCACTTGCTCGCAAGCATGCACGCGAATTGAGGATCAATACATGCTCATGAGTTTTCCGCCCTACGTTGACGGCCGAACGACCATCAGCGCAAAAGCGATTTATACCACTTCAGCTCATCCGCATTACACAATGTGGCACCATTGCGTGACAAAATTGTGCATAGCTCAGCACACACGATTATGCTAATTTGGTGATTTTGGCCCTCGATTTGAGGGTCATAATTTAATCCAGTTTATGAGTAAATTATATGATTACAAAGCTCTTATATAGAACTATATAATGGTACAATTAATTTAGAATTATAACTTAGTTAATTATTTATAAAAACTAGTTAAAGTTAATGATTTATACATGTTAAATTAGGGCTTAATTCATTAATTAGAGTTTAATTAAGTAATTGATAATGCAATTGACTTGATAAATAGTTAATTAACATACTAAGATATTTATTATACATTTTTAATTTATTTTATAGACTTTATTTTAATTTATTTACATTTAAATATACGTTCTAGATAGTTATATACATAAATAATTTATAGATACTGTAATGCACTATAAATACAGTATAAATAAGTTGAAAATACTGAAAATAATACTATACAAGTATACATGGTAAATTACTTCATTATTAACTTAAATTACTAATTATTTTATTTTAAGTTAATAAATTACTTAATTAACTTGATAACTTAATTACCTACTATAATTACCTAATTAAATTAATTTACAGGTACTATATAATATATATTACTTACTTAAATACATATGTACAGTATGAGATATTGTTACGACCCGATTCTCGAATCCCTACGAGACACGAGAATCGGACCGACTCGACTGATCCCAAGACCCAGTCGTCCAACGAGAAGTAACCAAAAGAGCAGTAAAATAAACCACATTCATCATGCATGTAACTAATAGTAACAAAATACAACAGTAAAGAAAGAAAAAACTACTACAGTACACACCACCACAACAGTGGAAAATTAAATAGGTACATAAACATGATGCTTACAATAAGAGAGTACAATGGCAACAGAAAATATTCACTATAGTAGAAGAAACGGTACAGTAGGTACAACACAAGTAAAACTACTGGGCTCTACTAGGCCCAGCACCCTCTACAGCCGTAAGCTCTGGTTGCTCAACGCCTGGTCTTGAAAAGGTGACAAAGGTGACACGTCAGCGAAACGGTAAGTAGAGTGGCAACCAACTAGCTAAAAAAATAGTAAGGTGGACAAGTAGCTGTTATTTATTAACTTCTTTCTTTATTTTCTATTTACTCATTCTTGAATTATTTCTCAGATCTTTCTCTTGATCTCGAATGCTCCTCGTGGGAACGATCTTGATTGCAGTCTTTTCCGAAAAGTAGAAGTAGCACGTGGTGCTCTCCTGGCCGGGAGAGTCCCCCGTGGTGGTCCTACCCTCAGTTAACCACCCAAAGGTCACTGACAGACGTAATGGTGACTACGGCACGCGTGATAAACGCACGGGTAGCTACCCCACACTAGCACGCGGTCAGTCGTTTTCGTCAATGGGTGCGCCCCAAAGTATAGCACGGAACCGGTATAGGGCAGAGCCCTCTCGGTAACAGGGGTCCAGGCCCTCCACAGTAACCAAACAGGGGTCTTGCCCCTCCACAGTCCACACACCCTCGCCTGACTACCCTGGTTTGCCCAGTGGGCCTAACAAGTCGGTGTAGGAAGACTTGCAGAACCCCGGGGCCCGTGGGGTGGCTAGCGCTCCATCTACACTAGTAGCTCTCCCCGGTACTGTATACGTGAGGGCCAAAAGTTGATACAAAGTAGCCAGACCTAGCCCCGGGTCCTTGGGGCAGCTAGCTCCGCTCTGCACTAAACAGGGGGGAACAGTCGCTCTACCTGGGTACTCCGTACTCAAGGGCCAACTCACTTCCCCAATTCTATTCCATTTACCTCTCAGGAAATCTACTCCTAATTCCTCGTAGGGTTCATGCTCATATTTCTTTAACCAAGACAATTTAAGTTTCATCATTTCATCTTTATTTTCATATAGCCCATGTTCCCAACAGTTAACATCCATTCATATGCAAGCACTTGTTATCCAATTACAAGCAATTATCATTATTCTTTCTACTTTTCCAAGACTGCAAATTCATGTGTTCACAACATTCGTTTCAGTGTTTCTGTTCCTAGGATTCATGCCACACCCTAGGATCTATCATTCAATCTAGTTTTCCAGTCCTAGAATTCAGGCCATACCCTAGGATCTATCATTCAATCTAGTTTTTCAGTCCTAGGATTTATGCCATACCCTAGGATCTATTATTTATCTCAAAGATGCATTAATGTTGGTAAACAACCAAGGGAAGCCACTCTACCCGCAAAATCGGGAGTGATGAGGGCATGATTGGCAAGTCCACATGCCTCTGCAACCCCTAGATTCGCAACAGAACGAGGTCCTAACACAAGGATCAAACACAAGGAACTAATCAGAACTGGATACAAGTACTTTAAACAACTAGAGGAACTAATTCTGAGAAGAACAAAATTTGAAACGTAGAAATTGAACATCGAACGGACCCTAAACGGGTCAAAAACAACAGTTCTGCCCCAAATCAAACGTCTAGAACACCTTCCAGACGTCTTAAACTATGGTTCAGATCATACCTCACTTCTGCGCTATTCTTCAGACATCCAGGATCCCTCTGAGCCGTCTGGACCTAGTTCCAGACGTCCGACTATCACTCCAGACGTCTGGAGACCCTCTCCGTCGTCTGGTGCTATGCCCAGATGTCTGATCTGTGTGGGAGGGCGTGCCCTTGCGCCTTCCCGAATGAAACCTGCACGCGTATGCAACCGTCCTTAACACGTCAATGAGGCAGAACCCTCGGCGAAACGGCTTGCATGGCCGTACCCGCGAAAGGAAGAAGAAAAGAAATATTGTACCTTTCAGACGACCGGTTCTTCCTCCAAACATCTCCCGCATCATCTGGATGTAAGTCCAGACGTCTGATTCTGGGAAAATTTCTGAGAATCAGGACCTCCTCGCCCTCCGCCTACTGCGCATGGTCGTGCCGCGGCGCGCTCGCCTGCTGCCTGAGCTGCAGCAGCACGTCCCCAGCGCTACGCTCTTGCAGTGCACACCCGTCTGCCGGCCCTGGGCAGCTCCGGCAAGTTCGCCCTCTCTTCCTCACGCACTCCACCTCTTCTCCCTCTCGCTACACCTCCTCCCCGCGCGCACCCAGCAGCAGCTACTGCCCTTGCTTTCTCACTCTCATGCTAACAGGAAGAAGCAGGAGGAGACGGTGAAGTGGTGGTGAGGGAGAGGGAAGGGAGTATTTGAAGGCATCAGGGAGAGAGAAAAATGGAAGGAGGGACGCCTGCAAGTCGGTGAGTGCAGTCTGCGCGTGCACACGCGCAGACTCGTCATCGTACGCCACAAAAATTTAATTCCAGACGTCTGCGAAGGCGTCCAGACGTCTTAAAAAACATTTGATGTCGTGGGTCTTAACAGATATAATTATGTACATATATGTAGGTTTGTATAATTACTTAAAATAATATACATTTAGTTTATATAAATTAATATATAATAATATAATAAAGTTATATATACAATAAATCATTCCAAATATTTAATTTAATACATAGAATACATATATAAGTTATTTCTACGCATTATTTACATATTGTACACCATATACATATGGCTTAGTTTAAAATTATATTTGCAAGTATATACAAACTATACAAGATATTTTTAGGGATTTTCTGATTTTTATAGTTTATATATATATATATATAGTAGAGATAGAAGATGAGAGAAGAAAGATTCTTTTTGGTGTTTTTAACTTTGATCTTTTATTAAATTCTAAGGTAGATCAAATCATCGGCTAATATGTTCTACCAAGTCAATGGTTCAGATTTATATCAACTACACCATTTTTTCAACATCACCTCAATAGCCTCCTGAATTAAACCCAAATCAGCAAGTACAGCTGCTATTCAACAGCTAAGAATTGCTACAGAATTCTCAGCAAGAGTTTACAGCCACAGTGTTATGCTAACAACCGAATCAGATGAAGTCTCAAAAGATTAGACGGCTTAACAACTGTCCTCGAGTCACTTCAGCAGCTAATTGTTGCTGGTGTTGCCATCCTTGCTCTGATCAGACCAAGTAGGTCTGATCTGAGCTCAAATTAAGTAGATTAGCTACTATAAAATCTCAATCAAGCTGCTGCCATGAAAATTCTGATCTCACTCAAATCCAAATACAAATCAGAGTTACAAACGTAAGGGAAAATCTAACCTAAACTTTCTCTCATGCTATAGACAACATGAAGGAAAGGTTTCAAATCAGATCTTAAACTTCACTGAAAACATGCTCCAATCTTTAAATGCTTGAAATCAAGAATCAATCCAAAGAATTTAGCTACTATGCAACTCTTTCATGTACTAAAGTGGGAGAGTTTAAACCAGAAATCACATGATCAAGCAATTGTTCAAAACATGACCAATCTAAAAACTCATTCAAAATCGAATTCAAGCATTGAAATCTTCATCAAACACTCCTAAAGTTCATGAGACTCATCTGAAATCACCTTGAAAACCAAATTTATCTCCCAAAATCATTAAAATCTTGATTTGTTTTACATCTTACACTGTAGATAGTGTAAGATGTGAATTCATCTCAAGATTTCAATACATGAAAGCTCACTTTTCTACCATTTGCAAATCATTTCAAATAAATCTCATTATACTTAAAAGGGAAATCAAAGCTCACGAAACACCAAATAATCGTAATCTAATGCTCCTCTTATGCCATAGCCAACATGAAGAGAAGCATTCAGATCAAGCATTCAACTCATTCATGTTTCAATCCAAAACTATGATTATTGTCAAATTAAAACAAATCTAAAATGATCTGCAATTCAACTCAGCAAAAACCACACTAGGGCCATTGTGAGCAAATAGGATGAATGGAGTGACCCTCAAATGAAATTGGGCACTCAAATCAGATCCAAATGCTCAAGAGCATTAGATCTGATTTGATGCCTGATGAATGGGTGGTTAGCGACTAAATTATGAGGAAATCAGTGAATATGGACAATGATATGTGGAGGAAGATATGGGGGTCGAAGTGAAAGTAGGAAATCACCTCTCTAATCTAAATTGATCAGAGAGGGAGAATGCGATCTAAGCTAATCTAATTCTAAACTAACAGTTCATCAGTGAGTTACTAACTAATTCTACTCCTAGAAAATAGTAAATCAAATCTATGAAAGCATTAAAAATCCTAGCTAAGTGGACGAATGAGATGCCTGGATCCACAATGGGTTGCTATGGCGACGAAGGAGGGTGAGAGGATCTCCAGCTAGGAATGAGGTCCCTGGGCAGCAGCTGGTTGCTACAATGACGAAACTGAGGGAGGAGAACCACACCCTGTCACAGGAGCAACTGATGAAGGAGGAAGAAGAGTTAGAGAGTGGACAATGATCAACTCAGTGAGGGAGGGAGTTGATTATGCGCGCGTGAGCTCAAGGGAGTCCTTAAGCAGCCATTGTAGGGAATCAAGACACCGTGAGTGTTGAAGCAACGGGTTACTATGCTATCGAATTTGGTTTTGAAAATCGATCGTTGTAGTTTGAATAGCGAAGAACTCGGGTTCAACAAGTAAAATTTATACCAAAATATAAATCCCGGGTCGAACTCAGGGAGGCAGACGTTTGATTAAAAATACACGTTTATTTTATTTGTCACGAAGTAGAATAGCTGGTTAGAAACTATCTATATATTTAACAAATAATAAATAGAAGAGAGAGAGAGAGAATATTACAAATAAAAGCAAAAGGGAAGTAGAATAAGCATGAATGTCATTATCAGAACTTGTTCATTACACTACTCATTACGACTAGAAAGTGGGAAATGATTACACAAGAAAGTAGTAAATCTATTCTAGAAAGCAGTAAGAAGAATGGAGAGAGAGATATCCTCCTCGACGATCACTTGGAGGATGAGCCGGACGGGACACCGCCTGGAAGACTGGGAATGGAACGGGAAGAAGGACGAAGCAAGAAGAATGGGAACGAACCAACACGTCGTTGGATCCACTTCTCAAATGCAAAGAGAGGACAACCGCAGGATGCTTCACGAAGGGAGACGAAGGTGGAAAAATTAAGATTTTTACTCTAGAGGAGCATCCCTGGTTTGGGATAAGCTCCTAGAGCTTTGGAAGGCATGAGAGAAGAGAAGAAGGGATGAGAATTTCATGTGGAGGGGGTCTCCTTTTATAGTTGAGTGAGGGCAAATTAGTTATTACATGTCAAAAATCATTAGTTCAGGACCTTTAGTGACGGATAAATCTGTCACTAAAGGCCTGAACGTGGCCTTCGTGGGCAGCTCGCATGTGCCTGCTCGTCTCCTCGCGCCTCAACATGCATCCACGATCTTCCAATCTCAGTCGTTCGATCGTGAGATCAAACGGCTGAGAGCGCTCCTCGCCCACCTCATCCGTGCGCCTCAACGCGTAAGATGCCGCGTCACCTTACAGTGTCAAATGGCGCGTTCAGTCGATTGGGCGCGCACAGCCGCCCAATCTCCAACATGCAGTCGATTGCGCCCGTGCAACCACTCCAATTGAGGCGCCCCACGGCTCGATTCTGCGCCTCAACTTCGCGTTAAGGCACTCGACCAACGCGTTGTGGGTGCATTTGCGTCGAGTGCTTAACTTAAGCATGGGCGCCTCGCAGTCGTTGGATCTTGATCCAACGGTGGAGAAGCGTTGAGCTATGGGCTTCGGCGGTTGCGTGCGGCTAGTTGGGCGGCCGAGAGGGTGCCACGTGGTGCCATCTTGGCCGTCCATCTTCTGGGTGATGTAGATGGTGCCACGGGTATCGGATTGAGTGGATTTTCTTGCCGTTAGGCTGCGATCGTCGATCCGAATCCAACCGTGCAGTCGGATTTGTCGTCTGAAGTGTGAATTAACACCGTCTTGTCCCTTGATCTTCTAGTGTTCCTCAGACTCTATTTGATGCTACGGATATCCGATTAGGGCGATCTTGGAGTCGTTGAACTCCAATCGTCGCCCTGATCACATCCGTACGGTTGGATCATTGATCTGAGGTCCCGATAAACAGTTGCCCTGTCGCTGACCATAAAAGGAAACAATTAACCTCCATTTTATTCAGACTAATCTAAATGCAAGATGATGCATGCTATGCAATATTTATAGTATGTAATGCAATTCTATGCTTAAGAACAAGCATAAATAGACATTTTATGTAAATAAACATGTTTACATCACACGCCTACGCCTATCTGTTGCTAGTCCTTAGCAAAAACTATTTGTTATTTGTAAAAGAATTAGGTTGGATTATTTGGGCATAAGCTATTTTCAACATTAAGAAAATTTGTACTTAGGATCTGAACTTTCAAAGACACAACAGCGCCCGGGTATCTACTAAAATGTAGACTGCCTCAAGCCCTCGCGTTATTTAAAGAAAAATTTCTTTTTCTCTTTTTCTTCTTTTCTAATTTTTTTTGGATTTTTGGGTTAGGGGTTAAAGAGTGGCTTTCTACGGCCATTCAACTCACCCAAGATTTGATGAGAACCCTAAGTTCTAAGCATCTTATTGTGAATGTGATAGACTCATTGATTGGCAATTAGAACGGACTTCGGATTTCTTTGCCTCTAGGTGACCTTAAAAAGAAAGTTCTGTCTAAAGGTGTATCTTTACGACCGGTAGCTTTCTCCCTACTTTTATTTTTATGGGGTCAACACAAGGGCGAATCCAGTGTATATCTCCCCGGTTTATTCTACTTCTTCACTTCTTCCTAAGTGTTTTGGGAATTTTAAGTGCATTTCTTGAGCTGGGTTCTGGACAATTGGTCGATGAGCTGTTACCACCGACAACTTGCCAGCCATACTCGTGCGATGAAGTGTGGTTTATTTCTTTTATTTTCTTTTTCTTTTCTCCTTTTCCTTTTCTTTTCTTTTTAACTTTCTTTTTATTTTTTTTTAATTAGGTGGCTTCCCTGGTCTAAGATTTACCTAAAAGTAGTAAAAAGAAAATGATCCAGTGACTGGGCTCTAGGAAACCTACCTATGGGTTGTTACCCACGATAACTTGCCATCCATATCACTCTAGAAGGTTCATTAGCTACCCAATTTTCGTTAAAACCATCGATCAACAAGTCAGTGAAAAGAAAGTGTGTAGATGCTTTAGACTTAAAGTTCACTCAAATCAGAGGGTAGGTTGATAAGTCGTGTACTTATCACCCAAACTTATTTACTCAAATTCAAAAAGAATTCAGGTTAGCGAGGACTCAAAAAATAAATCCACATTTTAGTGAATACCCGGGTTGATCAAGCCCAAAGACCTGAAGGGTCTTTTGTGTTCAGATCCTAATATAATATTTCCTAAGATTGAAAAGTCCTAATGTCCAAGTATTCCTTCCTAATTCCACAATTTTTTTAATATATAGATAAAAGATAATAAAACGAATCTACGATGCTGAAGAATTAATTTAGAGATGAATATCCACCCCCTATGCCTATCTAATGCAATGTCTTCATTGTATTAAAAATACATAAAACAGAGTGAAATAGAGTAGAAGGCATCTGAATTGTGTGAATGACGGGTTCGCTCCGAGATAAACAAAAACTGTATACGTGTTGAATTTAGTGCCTTCAGCTAGGCACACTATACAAAGAAGAGAAGTAAAGAAATCAAAAGTGCTAGTTAAAATCAAAATAAAAAGATGAAACCTCTGACCTGCCAGCAGATGTCCACAAATGTGGACCAGATTGTGGTGCAAACCGATACCCCATGATCAAGAATATCTCAAGTTCTAGATAAAAATTACCCAAAACCTAAAATCAGTATGCAAGCGGGTTCGGGCCTGTGATTTATGAGGATGCAGCCCAAGACCAAAAAGTCAGGTTACAGAGAAATCAAGTACCAAAGGATAATCAATGAATGTGCTCTTGGGTTGGATATCCTCAGAACAAATGTCGTAAGGGTCCTGGTTTGATGATTTCAGCTTAATTGGAACCCCTAGACTTGGTCTTCTACTTCCTTCAGAGTTTGCTTCCTAAATCAGAATTTCCTAGCTTCTATTCTCCTCATTCAGAATGTCAAATTCTGGGACCTCCTGCATATTAATCACCCCATCCAAGTCTAAAAGATGTGACTAAATCAGAATTGACTTGGGTCTAATTATCTCAAAAATAGAATCGTTAGTAAGCTCAATGGGGTGTAATTGACAATCGGGCCATTGAATTGTATCCTCCAGAAAATGTGATTCTAAATCCGTCATGTGAGCCCTAATAAGATCAGTTTCCTCAGTTATTGGGCCATCATACGATCTATAGGATTCCTCAAGCCCAATTGTCTCATAGAAATCGTATTCTGTAAACTCACGTGAGACTTCGCAACATGATTCTTCACCCTCAGACTCAAAGAAATCTAAATCCGTATTGATGTACGTCCCAAAATCATTCGTCGCTTTCTGATCCATGGAGACATACGTTTCCTCATACCCCGGCTCAAGGATTTCAGGTGAAGAAATCTGAATATCCTTAATTGGTTGCTCTAATTCAATTCGTTTAGCCTCGTAACGTGTCCCCCCCAACAGGTGCCTGAGCAAGCTCTGACATCGGCTCTCCTGAAGGGGGTTCATCCTTGGAATCATCCCACGATTGAACTAAAGCAACCATCAATCTCATTCTCAATTTTGCTAACTTCCCAAGTAGAAACTCACCCTGGTTCTTATCCTTAACATCCTGGAGCCAATCCAACAAATAGTTGTTCAAATCATCAATCATCTCAATCAGGGGCTCCAATTTTTCAATGCAAGGTATTGACTGAACTTCTAAAGATTGTATGGTATTCCTCAAGTTAGCCAAAACCTTATCTTGAACCTGGTTACCCTGAACCAAATGACTTGTTTCAGAGTTGGGCAGGTTTGGTATTTGTGCAGAGGAGTTAATGTATTGAGATTCGTGATACCTTTCCTGATAATAGGTCATTTCGGATTGTTCAAAAGGTGGTGATGACTTAAAGGCAGTGTATTCAAGGAATGGGTAAGGATCGGTGTATCCTCCTTGATTGTAGATCGTATTAGGTTGTCCATGAAAGGGTGGCGATCTATAATCGATGTGGCTCTGAGAAGGATAGAAATCACAATTATGGTGTTCAGGGTTAGACCCTAAACACAGAGGTCCAGAACTGTATCGCCAATCCGAGTTATCCCAACTAACCAATGGTTGATTACAGTACGAGTCGGGATAATCGTTATGTTAAGGATAACTCATAGCAGGAGGGAAAGAGCGGGAGTGCGTATAAAATGTGGAAGGATTCATGGTAGACGGGAGGAAGAAAGGCGCCCGCAATACAAACAATCAAACCCATCCTTAAGTGGGCTAGCCTAAAGACCTACACACCCCCAGAACCCATGTTGAGATAAAGAAACGATTTGATCTACTTCTATCTGTTCAATCCAACCAGTTAGAAGGAGGGACGGGGGAGAAGGTTCTTCCTTCGGCTTACGCCTCCGGTTCCTAGTGTACCCCCCAACTGCGATCGTTTGATTCAGCTCCCCTTGTTAAACATCAGATTGAACAGTAGAAACAGACTAATCGAAAATAATCTTATTCTGGGCTCCGAAGAGCGAGTCAAATCCTTAAGGCTAACGTCTACTCTTTTATTTAGGGCTAGGTTTGAATGTGCTTTGGAATGTGATGGGCCCTTTATCTGGGTTGTGCCCGTAATGATTGATTGATTTGTGTGTGCATGCACAACCAGTGGTTTTCAGGCAAGATTATTTTTGATGCGATGAGTTTTAGGATTTAAATCTTGCTTTGTAACTTTTAGGATTCAACTTTAGGTATTTTCAAACAAGTTTTGTTGGCACACCAAGTTTTGAAAGTACAGGTGAAGTATTTTCCTTTGAAACTTAAAAGAATGTGGAGTGCTTGGTAAATCCCTAAGAGTTGAACCTATATGGCAGCTACTTGATGAGTTGATTTTAATTGAAGTGGTGCAGCCTAATCAACTCAAATAATTGGCCTGTTGTACCACTTAATTAGGCACACAAGTGATTACCTAATTTGATTTCTGCTCAATTATGTGTTTGGATGTGTGTACCGGTTCTAAAGATCGGTTTACCCGTTGAGTTTGAAAATCAGATGAGGTTGTGTACCTCTATGAGATTTTTTTTTAATTTTTCTTTTTAAATGTGGAGGTTGAGGCGGGTGTAGGTGTCAAACAAACAAACAAAACTAATCTTAGAGTTTATAAGAATACCCAAGTTGATTTATATTTGTGTTATTATGTGGTGGAATGAAAACTAATGGGGGAAAACTTACAGAACCTTCAACAGCACCTTGCTCCAATCTACTTCTTTTGCTCTTCTCAAAAGAGTACCTGCAATCACAATAAAAAAGGAGAGAAGTGAGGTAAATGATTCGTAAGTTGGAAAACACAAAAAAAATCAAAGAGTATCGCCTCCCCAGCAACGGCGCCAAAATGTTGAAGCAACGGGTTACTACACTATCAAATTTGGTTTGAAAACCTGTCGTTGTAGTTTGAATAGCGAAGAACTCAAGTTCAACAAATAAAATTTATACCAGAATAAAAATCTCAGGTCGAACTCAGGGAGGCGGACGTTTGATTAAAAATATGCATTTGTTTTATTTGACCGAAGTAGAATAGATGGTTAGAAACTATCTATCTATTTAACACAAATAAATTTTTAGAAGAGAGAGAGAATATTACAAGTAAAAGCAAAAGGGATGTAGAATAAACATGAATGTATTATCAGAAATTGTTCATTACACTACTCATTACGACTAGAAAGCGGGAAATGATTACACAAGAAAGCAGTAAATCTATTCTAGAAAGCAGTAAAAATAATGGAGAGAGAGATATCCAGCTCAACGATCGCTTGGAGGACGAGACAGACGGGAGGATGCCTGGAAGACAGGGAATGGAACGGGAAGAAGAAGGACGAAGTGGGAAGAATGGGAACGAAGTAGCACGTCGTCGTCGTCACGGGATCCACTTCTCGAATGCAGAGAGAGGACAACCGCAGGGTGCTCCATGAAGGGGGACAAAGGTGGAAAAATTAAGATTTTTACTCTAGAGGAGCATCCCGGGTTTGGGACAAGCTCTTAGAGCTTTGGAAGGGTTGAGAGAAGAGAAGGGATGAGAATTTCGTATGGAGGGGGTCTCCTTTTATAGTTGCAAGGAATGAGGGTAAATTGGTCATTACATGTCGAAAATCATGAATTCAGGACCTTTAGTGATGGATAAATCCGTCACTAAAGGCCCGAACGTGGCCTTCGTGGGCGGCTCGCACACGCCCACTCGCCTCCCTGCACCTCAACGCACATCCGCGATCTTCCAATCTCGACCGTTCAATCGTGAGATCAAACGTCTGAGAGCGCTCCTCGCCCGCCTCATCCGCACGCCTCAACTCGTGAGATGCCACGTCACCTCACCACGTCAGATGTCTCGTTCAACCGATTTGGCGTGCACAACCGCCCGATCTCCGTCGTGCAATCAATTACGTCCGCGCGACCGCTCCAATTGAGGCACCCCGCGACTCGATCCCGCGCCTCAACTTCGCATTAAGGAGCTCAACCAATGTGCTGTGGGTGCGTTTGCATCGAGCAGTTAACCTAAGCGTGGGCACCTCGCAGCCGTTGGATCTTGATCCAACGGTGGAGAAGAGTTGGCACTAAGGGCTTCAGTGGTTGCGAGAGGTCGGTTGGGCGGCTGAGATGGCGCCACGTGGCGCCATCTTGGCCGTCCATCTTCTGGGTGATGTAGATGGTACCACGGGTATCGAATTGAGTCGATTTTCACACCTTTAGGCTGCGATCGTCTATCCGAATCCATCCGTGCAGTCGGATTTATCGTCTGAAATGCGGATTAACATCATCTTGGCCCTTGATCTTCTAGGGTTCCTCGATCTCTATCTGATGCTACGGATATCCGATTAGGGCGATCCTGGAGTCGTTGAACTCCAATCGTCACCCTGATCAGATGCATACGATTGGATCTTTGATCCAAGGCATCGATAAATAGTCGCCCTGTCCCTAACCATAAAAGGAGATAATTAACCTTCATTTTATTTAGACTAATATAAATGCAAGATGATTGATGAGAACCTCATCATGAACCCTAACTAGCACATTTTAACATAAGAAATCAAACAAAAAGCTCCTACATAACCTAAGGGAAGGCCTAAATTAGGAAATTGTCGAGTAGAGAATAAAACATTATACAAGGGGTAAAACTGTAATTTTACCATTGCAGTACACAAACAGGTTTTCTGAGGGTCTAGACACAGGTCAAATGGATTTAATAGGAGAAAAAGTAGGATGGTTTGGTCAGAAAAGGGTTATAACAAAATCTGGGAATTAGATGACATTTTGTAACCCTAAAACAAACCCACTTTAATTTAGGAAGTTTCATGCAAGAAAAAAATTAATTAAACCCTCTAAAATTCATAAAAAAATATCCCCTAGGGTTTAGAACCTTCAATTTACCCATGGAACCTATCTTGACCTAGATTGAGAACCATACCCAATTTTTGACCTAATTTGGATTTTTGTGCAAAATATCTAGTCAAACATGGTCAAACCTAAAATCCAACCTCACAATTGGATTCCTTAGGTCTAAATTAGGTTCATATCAAAATTTGGACCTAAGGGAAGGTCTCCTTGACATACTTTACAAAATGATCCTCAACAATTACTTTTTGAACCTTAGCTTTTTGAAACCTTGCGAGGACCCCCCTACCTTTCTCATCATCTTCTTCAATCGGGTCCCTCTGCCACCTGCCTCCGTAGGCCATATCTCCAACGACTTTGTGCGGAGGATGGCACCGCGCATGCATGGCGAGCCGGCCCTAGATTTGAAAGGGAGACTCCCTGCGTTGTCCCCTACAGCATGGGCCAGCTCCCATGCCCTGTTCGCCGCCATACCTCTCGTGCGAATGCTCAAGAGGTATGGGTCTCGTTCCGGCCATACCTCCAGCAAGGTATTCCCGTCTCCTCCTTGCATCTGCCAACGCCAATTTAAGGAGCAGCAACTTCTACCACATCCTTCAAGCCTGATTTGGCCGAAGAAATCCCCCCAATTTCATCTCTTCCTCCTCCGGCCATTCGCCCGCAGGCTCTGGCGACTCTCCTCCTCCTTTCTCATCGTCCTGCCACCATACCAGCAGGCACCCTCCACCGTCTTCCGCCGCGCCTCGTCGTACCAGCAGGCGCCCTCCAGCCCCTCTTCCTCGTCGCCGTCCCTTCCCCTGAGCACCCTCACCTCCGGCGACAGCAACACAGCCGCTTACCACCGCCGCCTCCCTCCTTCATCCAGAGACTCATAGATAAGTTCCCTCTCTCCCCCTCTTCATTTCCTCTCTTTTAAATCACACTTTCGACCCCTCTACTCCATTGTCCACCGCCACGTTCTCCACCTCCGGCAGACCACCGGCGAGGTGTTCCCGCTACTCCATGCCTCCACCACCTCGCCAGACCCCTCAAAACCTCCGCCAACGTCCACTAAGCAGTTTCCCCATCTCCATTGCCGGCCACACGCACTCCACACCTCCACCAACCTAACCCACCTTCACGACCACAGAGCGACCTAGGCACTCACGCCTAGGCCACCCCGCGGCCAGCTAAACCCCGCCTCACCTTCGCTGTGATACGGCGAGAGTTTTCCTTTGATCTGACAAGGCCGCGAGGTCGTATCCGTGCATTTCAGGTTCGCACCTCCGCCGCCATTAGCGAAGGTGTGAAGGAGCTCCCTCACCAGCTCCAGGCTCTTCCAGCTCCAGGAGGCACACCCAAGTCGCGCGGAAGACTGCTGTGCACATCTCCAGGTCTTCAATTGGCAGTGAAGACCTCAGCTGGAGTGGCGATTGAGCGCGGTTGCTGCTGCGGGCACACAGGCAGTAGGGTGGGACGTTTAGTCCCACCTCGTAAGTTTGCAAGCGCCCCACAGCACATAAGTTGCAAAATTGACTAAGGGTTATCGCCTCAGTCACACGGGGTGAGGTCCCTCTCACCCGCTCACCCAGCCTTGTCCGTGACCAACCCCCGCAGACCTGGCCCGACCCGATTACCCAACCGATGCACACCTCGCACACCACCCACATCGGCGTGCCTGGTCTCGGGCGCGTCACCCGACCTGCATACCCGAATAGGCTCTAGGAGAGCTGTCCTGAGAGAGAAATAGAGAGAGAGAGATGCGGGAAGGGTAGGGGTTAGGTTTTACCTAACCATATGATGCCTGTGCAGGGAATAGAAGGGGAAGCAAGGAAGGAGGAGCAGCAGAGGACTTAGACGCGAAGGCAGCTACGGCCAGAGAGAAAGGAAGAAGATGGCACTGTAGCTGCAGAGAAGCTGCGGCAGAAAGAGAAGGGAGAAAGAAGAAAGCAAGAGGCGCAGCTAAGACTTGGCCGCACCAAGGGGCTGAAGCAGGAAGAGAAGAAAGAGAGAAAGCAAAGGCACAGTGCAGAAAGAAAGGAAGAAAAAGAAGGAGAGGCGCAGCTCAACAGAGAAGAAGAAGAAGCCAAGAAGGTCAAGCGGGGAAGAAAAGAAGAGAAGAAGAAAAAGCCAAGGAGAAGAAGTAGGAGCAGCCAAAGAGAAAGGAAGAAGAAGAAGGAAACGAGCACTGTAGCAAACGCTACTTAAGACGTCTGATTCCCAGAATCAAACCTCTGCGGACAGAGAGAAAGCAAAGAAGGAGAGAAAAGAAGAAAGAGAAAGATTAATTCCACTCTTATTCTCTACCATTCCTTTTTTTTTGTAAAACAGTACATTATGGTGGATTGTGATTTTTATGCTTTTAGAATCAAGATTGCTCCATGAGTTCGACCTCGGAACGTTTTAAATTTTGAGTAATAAATTAAATTAAATTGATCATTGTTTTTTGTAACATACTACAACGTACCTTTTTGAAAACAGCGAACAAACGAGCATTATCAATGATGTGCGCGGCCGTGAGGGTAGGATTAGTCGAGCGGGGTTTTAATGGTGGATTTAGGAGAGATGTGCGCGAGGGAGGTCTAAAATGAAATCCATCCATTGGATGGGATCTGGGAAGGATGGTGATCCCACACGCAAAGGCACTCGAAGGTTTGATTTGAAATTGGCCCTAGGATCGAGAGTACATGGGATGGATACCTGCAATTATTTGAGTTCTTGAGAGCGCTATGGTGAACCTCATCGACTAGTGTGTTTGGGATTTTTGCACTCAGGCCCTTAAGGACGAAGGGGTAGAGAATTTGTGCGAAGGTCCATAAGTGACAAGAAATGATGGCAAAGTAGTCCCTCGCTCATGCAAAGAGGCCCCTAGCAATTTGTCATTAGGTCCTTAGAGGTTTTAAACGTAGAAAAATGTGAATGACTTGGGGACCTAGATGTAATGTAATGATTGGAAGCTCCGAATGATGTCCAAATGCTACCAAGTTTTTATTGAAACATAATTGAACATTTAGGAAGTTGATTTCACTTTCAATTTGAACTTTTGAATCCAAATATGTGTTCAATTTGCAATTTGGATCACCATATTACACTTTGAATAGAATATTTCAATTTATAACTTAATTATGCGTTTTTAACACTGATTTGCTATTTTAGGTTATTTCTGTTATTTCTTATACTTAACCCATTTCTTGTGTTAATTATGTAGTGTTTAACCTAGTTTCTAGCTTAACTTCAAAATTTTAACTATGATAAACCACACCTCATCAGTGATGTAATTTTATTCATGCGTATGTGGATAAGAAAGACGATGTTGAATGCCATTTGTTTCAAAAAACATTCTAAGAGCCTGTGAAACGACCCTTTCCAAGGGCCATTTTGTTTTCTTTTCGAACTTCTGGGGCCTTATCGTAATTTCTATGCACCAAAAGGTTTTCGTGCAAAATATTTTAATTCATGAGGGGTTTAATGCAAAAACCTCCCCCATGCCATGCACCATGCTCCCCAATGCCCCTACACCATACACCCCACCATACTCACACCATACCACCCATCCCCATACCTCCCACCATACCTCCCCACCATACCCATGCCCATCCCTCACACATCCCTAAAGCCCCCCCCCCCCCCTCCTCCATTTGTCTCCACCACAACAGCCGAGTGAGGGAGGAGAGGGAGAGCAGGGAGTAGGAGATCGAAGGAGAGGGAGGGCAGCGAGAGGTCCTGAGGGTGCTGCAAGAGCTACTGCAGCTCCTGAGGCGAGAAGGAAGCTAGCGAGGAGGTTCTACGAAGTCATTTTTTCACATATTCAGACGTCTGCAATACTTGTCAGACGTCTGGAGGGACGTCTGGGACGAACTCCGGACGTCTGGATAGCACGCAGAGTGCCGAGGTGCCAGAGACGTTGGGAAGGTGAGTTGGCGTGGCATTCGAGACACTTTAGGACGTTTGGGACATCTTCAGACGTCCGACTGCTCTCCCAGACGACTAGGAGCAATGCTAGACGTCTGGGGACACCTTTAGATAACGGTGAAGGGTTCTAAACGTATGAAAAAGATGCAGAAAGCAAGGTAAGATCCCGCACTCATTTAAGATGTCTGGGACTTTTCCCAGACGTATGATTTCCGTCAGGATGCGTGTTTTTAGGCCGATTCAGGGTCAAACAGAGTCGATTTTTTGCAAACCAAGTATCGTTGGTTTTCTTTCGGAATTCTCCACGTGTTAGTATAGTGTCTATTCTATTTTGAGCCCGTTTGATATATTGGTTAATAATATAGGTCTCCAATCCGTGGTGCACATGAGACCCGCAGAGACATCAGGATCCACCGTTCGAGCCCTGATATCACCAATATACCCTAGTAGAGTTGTCCTCTCTACTTATTTGGTTTGAGTTAGTAAAGTGCATGTTAATTTAGAAATATTTGACTGAAACCTAGGTTATGAGATGAACCCTAGGATCAAAAACGTGAATGATTTATTTCCAGTGCACGAAATCTAAGAATGCATGTTGTTAAACTTCATACTGTGATAACTAGAATATTTAAATAATGAGGTGATCACTTATCCCATAAATGGTAATTGCTTACTGCTCGAACGCTAGATCGATGTTTTAAAATTATCGCGTTGTAGTATAGCCAAAATAGCACTCAAACAAATAAATTTATTACTCGAAAAAGTTCCGAGGTCGAACACAGGGACCAATATGGAATTCAGTTCTCAAGAATTGCGATTTAAGACAAGAAAGCTATAAAATTATAAATAAAAACTGCTTCAAAATAAATTAGCACCAGGATCAAGTGTCAGAATGCAAAAATAATGGAGTAAAATGGTGATTTAGATCACCAAATACTCCTTACAATGATAGCTAATGAACTCAATGTATATATGAAATGAAATGCAACCAAACCAATCATCTAATTTGTAAATCAGACAGCTTAAATTGTTTAAACCTCTTTGTTCTTCTTCTTTTCTCTTTCTATCTCTCTTCTTCTTTAGCTACAACCCTTCCTCTTTTTGTTCTTCTCTGTCTCTTCTCTGCCTTTCTTCTTCTGCCCTTGTTCTTATTTTCTTTCCTTCTCTGTCTTTCTTGCCTGTGCAACTCTTCTTCTTCCTTCAACCCTTCTTTTCTTCTTTCTTTCTCTATTCTCCTTCTTCACATAGAGGGGGAAGGTCCTTCAAACGAAAAAGTGTCAGCCGTTTCTCTTTGTAACAAAACCCCCCCTACCCGCGTAGATTCTCCTTCTCTCTTTCTCTCTTTAGGATCCACTCTCCTAGAGCCACAGGGTAATCGAGTTATCGAACCTAGCGCACCCGAGTCCAGGCTCACCGGCAGTGGGTGATGAGTGAGGAGTGAGGGTTAGGCTAGTTAACAGGTCAGGCTAGGTCCATGGGCAGAGATCATGAACGAGGAGTGCGTGGGTGAAAGGGACCTCACCCCGTGTTTGGAGGCAGTAAACCCTATTGACAAATTCAATTTATGTGTATGCTTTGCTTCAGTGGCTTCCGATGTGCAACTATCTGCCCCCACTTCGCTCGCATACGCTGCTGCTGCTTTCTTCACCCAATTCGTGCATAAGGAGCGGTCAATGTCTCCAATTGATCGCGCGAGTATGTTCCTAGACCAACTCCGCGCTGTCTTGAGTCGAGGACCTGGAGCTGTAGGTCTGGATAGAGCTTCAAGAAAGCTCAAGGAGTGCTGCATCAGTGGCAGAGGGGGCGAGTACCTAAAATCAACAATACAGCCTTTCAGCCTCATCAAAAGGTTCAAGAAGGATCTCCGGACCACGGCGAGTGCGACGGTGGTGGTTGTGAGGTGTGATAAGGTCCGTGCGCATGAGGCGGAATCAGACTGTGTGCGCTAGAGTGGGTGTGTTTAGGGATGAGTTTGGATGAGCAATAGGTGGAATTAGGTTAAGGCTTTTGTGCATGGAGTGATGGAGGAGCTTATGGGGGTGGTAGCAGTGCGATTCGTGCAGTGGCGTGGTGGATAAATTTCGCCAGAGCTTCGTCGGAGTAGGAGGAGACGGAGTTGAGGGCGGATTTGTGGGTGTGCGTGTGTTATGAGATTGGGAAAGAAAATATAGTGAGAGAGAGAGGGACAGAGGAACTTAGGGATGCGGTAAAGAGACGGTGTTGGTTGATCGGAGACGGAGAAGGAGGATGGTGCGACGAGGCGGCGACGTCGACTGAGGATGAGGCATGACCTCTCGTTAGTAGGAGAGGTTCGCGAAGACGAGGGGGGGAGTGTCGGCCGTCCAATTTGATGGTTGGACGGCCAGAGGAGGAGGGCGGAGAGGGGTCGTTGGGGCTAATTCTGAAGGTGGCCGGAGATGAAGAAGAGGGTTCCTCAGGCCAAAAACTAGCTGAAGAGCACGGCCGTGTCCTAAGGTTTCTTTTATAGGGCTCAGGAAGGATCTTAAGCTTGGAAGCCAAGCTTCCAAACTTAGAAATGTCGTCGGAGCAGGAAACCCATTTTTTCCATGAGATCCCATTAGGATTTGTGCGAAAATTGTGGCCCAAGATATGGTTCAAAAAGAAGGGAATTCCTTGACAAACTCTCTTTCAATTTTGAAAGGGATACGTCAAGAAATCAATGAGTTCTTTCCAAATTAAGATCGCCAGAGTAAGTAGGAGTAGGATTAATGGTGGGAGGGACCTTTTTGTAAGAATGATGACAAAGTTAGGGGTCTGTTTGAAAATATTTTGAAAGTTAAGGGTAGAAATGTAATCAGATAGGACGAAGTTGTAAACTAAATCAAGAACAACTCATCTTGGGTCCAAATTTTGATACAAACCTAATTTGGACCTAAGGAATCCAATGGTGAAGTTGGATTTTGGTTTTGACCACGTTAAACTAGGTAATTTATGTAAAAACCTAAATTAGGGCAAATGCCTGTTTGAGACTCTGTTCTGGGTCAAAATGGGTTCTGATGGTCAAATTGAAGGTTTCAAATCCTAGAAAATATTTCTCTATGAATTTTAGAAGGCTTAAGTGAATTTTATCTTGACCAGAACCTCATTTAATTAAGCAAGTCTATTTTTAGGGTTTCAAAAGTCATTTAATTCTTAGAACACGTGCAAACCCTTTTCTGATTGTTTTAACCCACTTGTTAGCTTTTTAGGACCAGTTGACCTTAATTAACCCTTAGGAAAACCCATGGTTGTACTGCATTCATGATATGCTAGTAAAATTGCAATTTTAACCTTAGTTTCTTATTTTTCCCTCATAATGATTATGCAGTGACTTATGACTCTCTAGTAGCTATGTAGGAGCATTTACTGACTTAATTGGGTCAAAATGAGCTAGTTATGGCCCATGATAGTGTTTCCATCACTTACCCTGTAAATTCACGAGCTGCTTGTTATATGAAAAAGAAACCAAACTGCGAGATAGATACATGCCAAGTACTATGCATAAACCCTACGGGGAACTAGGAAAGACATAGTACAGTAATATGGATATTTGATGTATGATGGGACTCGTTGTCTACGAGCATATTGGTTGATTGTTTGGACTTGGACATGGGATGTGAGCTGGCCCTCGTGTACGTAGTACCGAGGAGAGCAACTGCCCCTTTAGTATAGGGGAGAGCTAGCCACCCCTTGGGTTGGGACCCGGGGGTTAGGATTGGTCACCCTGCACCGACTCCTGTTAGGCCCACTAGGTAAACCGGGATAGTCAGGCGAGGGTACGCAGACTGTTGAGGGGTGATGCCCTTGTTCTGTTTTGCGTTGTACGTTTGGGCATACCCACTAGCAGAAAGGATTGACCGCATGCCAGTGCGGAGTAGCTACCCGTGCGTTTATCGCGCGTGCTGTAGTCACCATTACGTAGTGACCATGACCCCGAGGTGGTAGACCGAGTGTAGGATTGCCACAGAGTACTCCCTCGGCTAGAAGAGTACCACGTGTACATTCTGCATCGTGGGAAAACTGCAATCAAGATCGTTCCCTTAAGGAACAAGTGGATTAAGGAATGTTGTGAACCCTTACTAGAAACCAAATCACAAATACATAGATGATTTAATTGAAAAACAGATAATAATACATAACTGGAAATTGTATAATTAGTTAGCTGCTTGTTCTTTTATATTTAATTGCATGTAAATAACATATACACCACTCTACTCAGCGTTAGCTGACCACAAATATATGTAACTTAATTTGGTCAAGGAGTTGAGCAGCCAGCACCACTGCTTGCAAAGGGTGCTGGGCCCAGTCGAGCCCAGCCATAGTTGTACCTTCGCTGTTTCCATTTCAGAAGCTTCTTTCTGTTGTTAGTAAGTGTTTTTAGCATGTAGTGTCAGTCTCTGTTTTATCTCTAGATTTTGATGGCTATAAACGTACTTTTCCGCTTGTGGCATGTAGCAACTTTGGTTCATGTTCTTTTTTCCATTACTACCTATTATTTATTCTCTACTTAGTTACATTACATATGTGGTTGTGAAATGATCTGTGCATTTGGCTTGTTTCTAGTTGGACGACTGGATCTTGGGGTTAGTTAAAGCTAGCCGTTCCCGAGTTCCACGAGGGGTCGGGTTTGGGCCATAACAGCTTGGTATTCACCACCCCCGTCAAATTGGAACTATTTTATTTTGCAACTGAATTTACATTCCACCATCACATGAAATGACTAAAAAATATATTTGACTTCATTCTTATTCATCATGGGAAATAGCCAGGCATATTTATAATAGTCATCAAGAAAAAGAACTAAGTAGCAAAAACCAAACAAGGAGGTGCAGGGCGTAATCCCCCAAACATCATTGAAAACAAGCTCAAAAGGAGCATTACTGTGAGTGTATGTAGAGGACAATGGTATCTTTGACATTTTTCCAAGCATGCATCCACGCATTTATTTGTAGAAGAAATAAATTGAAGACCTATATTATTCAAGACATAGTTGACTGTCTTGGCTTGTGGTTGACCAAGCTAGTTATGCCATGTGACCCAAGTGTCACAAGCAGCAACGAGGAGGACAGTGGAACAGAAAAGGAACTGGATTGTCGAGGAAGACGATAGAGGCTACCATCATTGACACCTCTGAGTAGTATCTTGGATGTGCATTGATCCTTTATTAGAAAACAATGATTACTAAATTCAATAAAACAGTTATTTTCCTTAGAATCTAGAGATGAAGAGTAAGGATTTCTTCCTAATGTGAGTGATGCTCATACCTTGGCCATTACCAACCGTAACGACGTCATGTCCACGATAAGGCTTAGCGATAGTAAGAGTTTGAGCGTAATTTGTAACGTGATGTGAGACACTGCTGTTGGGGTACCAAAATTGCACTAGAGGGGGGTGAATAATGAATTTATTAAATATTTTAATACAAAAAATTCAATCACAAAAAGATGCACCAGATTCTTAGGTGGAAACCCAAGACAGGTGAAAACCACCACTTAAGCCAATCCCTTGACTTAGGATTTTCGATCACAAAGTGATCAATCCACTAACCACACTACTTAAACAGGGGTAGTGTACCTCAATTACAAATCCTACCTCTGATCCCTAAACGGATGTTTCTCCCTTCACAATGAAAAGACGGGGACCCGACAGGCCGGATACCCAAAGTACAAAAGTAAGAATTAAACAGACCTATAGATCACCCCAATAATTTGTTTACTTCCTTATCTATTAAACATAAAGACAACTCCCTGAGAATTTGCAAAACAAAGTGAACCGAGAGTGTGGGTTTGCCCTTTAATCAAAGTATTGGCACAGCACAAGGGTAAGAGGAGGCTAAGAGTAGTGAGCAAGTGATTTTTCTAAGGAAATTGAATCGCTAGAGGTGTGTGTTGCCTAAGAGGGATTGTAGTTTATTTATAGGCAAGTTTAGAACCTTCAATAATACTTGGGAGAGATCTCCTAGCCGTTGGAGGAAAATACCAAGAGATTAGGACGAAATCCACCACAAATCAGGGTAATGATGAGTCTGATAGCAATATCAGACGTTTGATTTTAGGGTCAGACGTCTTATAAGATGTCTGATTAAAATTATAGTCATATGATACTATTAGCCAGGCTGTACTGGTTTCATTGGATCGAAATAGGGACATCTGATATTTTCACATAAGTCATCTGATAAAATTATTGGACATCTAATTATGCGTGGATTCGTTCCTATTTTGACCAAATCCAAACAGGGTTCTAGATCTAAAGGAACAGACGTCAGTATGGATATCTGTAGGATTCCCTAGATGTCTGGAAACCTAAAAAGGACTTGCCTAGCAAATCTAACAGAAGATCTTTGGTTCCTAATGAGATTTACACAAAAATAAATGAGCAACGGTCAAAAGGTAGACGTTTGGAGGAATGTCCAGACATCTGAAAATGTATTTTGCCCGTTATACATAGAAGGAAGATGGGTACTTGAGTCTAACGGTTGTCTTGAGTATGTCCAGGTAAAGTATTAGACGTCTAGATGAGGCTATGGACGTCTAATGGAAGGTTGCTTCGACTGATGTTTATGAAGTCAGAAACTAAAGGCAAAGCTATAGGTAATTAGACATCTGAAATACTTGTCAGACGTCTTAAAGTTGAAAATCAGATGTCTGACAGTTGTTATGGATGTTTGATTTGAGTCTTAGTGTTACGTTTTTGTTTCTAATTTATCCTAAGTGTAGAGAGCTTAAGTTAGCTATTTATAAGTTATGTTTGGGGGCTCTTTACAACATCTCTAGGCTTAAATAAAATAAAGATTACAACCTTTGAAAGTTTACATAAAAAGCCTATGACCTATGACAATACTTTTGCTACTTAGTCTTCACGCTTTTAATCCTTCGACTTGGAAAACTGCATGAAACCTGCAACTATGTTATTACAGAGAAAAATATGCTACGCTTATGTTTTATTTGTTTTTCTTCATTTTGTAAAATCATCAAAATATTATATATGAAAGGTTAAACTAACAGGTACCACTTTTTATGTGCAGGGATTATAGAAGGATGTTGTGCAACATGTGCTTGAGGCATTGGTGAAGCTTGCCTTTGTCCAGTTTTGTAGTATCAGCACCTGTAGAGGCTATGACCGTAGACTCCACACACGGGACAGGGAGAGCGTTGAGAAATGTACTATGTTAGACTAAGACCTCTCCCTTGAGATGAAGGGGCAAAGTGCTAAGCCATATTTGTGGTGGGTAAGGAGTCTACCGCAGGTGTTGTGTTATGTTGAATCTCATGAGTTGTAAATACACTTTGAAGTTTGACGATGGTGACTGCGGTGGACTGGGAGGCTAATGCAGCAACAATATCATTGTAGTCAACTCCAAGTTTGTTAAAGATGATGGCATTAAACTCTGCAGGGTTGACTTGTTGGACAGCAACAGCAAGTTCTTCGGAGAGGTACTTGGCTTTTCGTAGAAAGGTAGAGATGGGATAATCGCCTTTTCTGAGTGCTTGTAGCTGCATACACAATTGAAGAATCTGGGTGTGCAGGGTTGCTCCATAGGTGGCATGGAGAGCAATCCATACATCATAGCTGGTGGTGAGACCAACAACGGTTGGTAGAACCTCCTCAAACAAAGAAGAAACCAACCAGCGCAATAACATTTGATCCTATGTATGCCAAGCTTGGACAATAGCATCTTCGGTAGGCGATACAGTAGAGTCCGCTATTGAAGAGGTAGCTCCTAGAGTGGGACAAGCATCCGTTCCTTGGACCATCCCAAGGAGATTGTGTGAGCGTAGGAGAGGAAGCAGTTAGGTTCTCCATAGCAGGTAATTTGTGGGCGTCAGCTTTATTGACAGGAAGTGATGGATGCCAGAAGATGGAAGGGAGCTGATAACAGGAGTGGTCGCCGAGGTCGTCATTGGTAGGAGCCAATAGAGGCCTATGGCGAGTGTTGTCGAGGATGATAACAACGACGAAAATCATGAGTAGAGATAAACCTTCGCAATGGATGAAGTTGAACAAATTCTTCTGAAAACTACGGGCTATCAGGAGCGAAAAGCTATCATATCGATGGAGAGTTTGGCGGGGAGTATGGTTGAATGTAGGGGCCAGCTGTGTGAGAGGCACATTGAAACCACTGGTGCAAGCAACCTGGACAAATAGGGCAGGCATCTGGAAGGGCTCGAACAGTAGAGTATGGCGCAGTGATTTGAAGAGCTTGATTTGGAAAGAGAGTTTGTGGTGGTGGTGTGTCGGAATGACAAGGACGATCAGAAGGTGGACTGTAAATCTCGTCGAGGATGGCCATCGGATAGAAGAAGCATGAGCTGAGGGCTGACGAGGGAAGGCGAGGTAGTATCTGATACTGAGGCACTGGAGAGGATGGAGAAGCCAAACTTGGGGATGAGACGTCAACTTGTTAAATAAGGCAACCTTCATTGGTGAAATATGGGTTGCCAGAAGTTGGGAAGGGAAAGTAGCGGTAAGGGCCTAGAGGAGAGATGTGGTCGATGACGAGGTTGGGGCAACGGGAAGGTGCTGTCAAGCAAGGTTGTCAGTGACGGCGGAGATGGGTCCTGCATCGAGTGGGAACGAGAATTGGATTTTGGTGTCGAGTGGGTGGTGTTGAAGCGGAAGATCTGCGCAAACGGAATTGGATTCTGAAAAACCCGTAGTCGTAGTATGATTTACAAAGAAATCTGCCAATAAATAAATTTATATCGAAACTCTAAGAATTTCGGGTCGAACATAGGGAGGTGGATGTTTGATTAAAAATGCGCGTTTGTTTTGTTTGTCACAAAATAGATTAGCTAGTCGAAAACTAGCTACCTATTTAACAAATAATAAATAGAAGAGAGACAGAATATTACAAATAAAGACAAAAGAGAGGTAGAATAAACATGGATTTCATCATCAAATGCTGTTCATTACACTAATCATTACACCTAGAAAGTAGGAAATCTATGCTAGAAAGCAATAAATCTACTCTAGAAAGCGGTAAAGAGAATGGAGAGAGAAGTATCCTCCTCGACGATTGCTTAGAGGATGAGTTGGACGGGGCGACGCTTGGAAGACGGAGAATGAAGTAGGATGGAGAACGAAGCGGGAAGAACCAAGGATGGGGTAGGGCGTCGTCGTCGCGGGATCCACTTCCCAAATGGAGTGAGAGGACAACCGCGAGATGCTCCACGAAGGAGGGAGAAGGTGGAAAAATTCTAATTTTAACTCTAATGGAACATCCCAAGTTTGGGATAAGCTCTTAGAGCTTTAGAGGGAGTGAGAGAAAAGAGGAAAGGATGAAGAAAGTGTGGAGGTCGTAGGGCTATATATAGGTGTAGATTAGAGGGGCAAATAGGTCTTTACACTTTAAAACATTAAATCAGGGGTCTTTAGTGATGGATAAAACCGTCACTAAAGCCCAGATCATGGGCGTAGGTGCCGTGCACGCCATGCCTCTTCTTCTCCTCGCGCCTCAATGCACGTGCACGTCTGCGTGCTCTCAGCTGTCCGATCGCAACATCGGATGGCTTAAAATCGATCTCGCCCGCACATTCGTCGTGCGCCTAGGTGTCAGATGGCATGTGCAAAAGCGCGTCATCACGTGCGTGTAGCACAGTCTTCATCTGGTGCGCCACGTTGCCGCCTCCATGGCCGCTCAATGAGGATCGTGCGACCGAATTTTGACTGTGCACGCTCATCCCCCCTCGCCACAATTTGAACTCGCGCTCACGGGTTAAGAGGCACGCTCAAGACCACTACGCCAAGGCGAGACTCCGTCACGTTTCCAACTGAGGTGCGCATGCTCATGTCCGTTGTCAGATCTTGCATTGAGAGATAGAGAGCGGTGGGTCTTCAAACTTCAGCTGGGTCGGTTTAAGCGGTTGAGATGACACCACGTGGTGCCATCTTGGCCGTTCATCTTTTATGACTTGTAGAAGGTGCCACGAATGTCGGATTAGATTGATTTTCATGTCGTTGGGCTGCGATCATCGATCCGAACCCATCCGTGCAGTCGGATTTGTCATATGAAGTGCGAATTTATACCATCTTGACCCTTGACCTATGATTTTCCTCGAACAATATCTAATACTACAGAAGTCCGATCGGGGCAATCTTGGAGTTGTTGAACTCCGATTGTCGTCCTAATCAGATCTATACGATTGGATCTTCCATCCGAGACCCCGATTGAATATCGCCCTGTTACCTGACCACAAAAAGGGAAAATTAACATAAAATTTACACAACCTAACCTAAATGCAAGATAATGCATGTTATACAATATTTATAATGTATAATGCAACTCTACGCCTAAGAACACGTATAAATTGACAGTTTATGTGATATAAAAGTGTTTAAATTAGGTGGGGTATCGGGTCGAGTTTGGGGAGTGTTGGGTGGGGTATTCGGGTGTTGGGTTTATAAGGGCATGACAGGGCTAATAGGTGGTAGGGTTTTGAGGGAATGAGTCAGGTGGCGCTAGATGAGGGTGGGTGGTGACGCGGGGGGGCGGGGGGGGGGGGGGGGGGGGGGTGGTGGGGGTATGTAGGGAGGATGGCCACCAGTGATGGGGAGGGGTGGCGCCGACGAGGAGGAGATATAGTGGGCAGTGTTGGGCTAGTGGTTGAGATGACAAGGGTGGCGACTTCTCCATGGAGGATCAATGCCAATAAGACGAGAATAGAAGATGAATCATGGACGTCGGCGAAGAACGACGGACCGAGGTTGAAGGTCGGATCGAGGAGCGACAAGAGTTGTTTGTCGAACTTCTGAAACCATGTTAGACACTCATTGAGAAGGTAAGAAAAGAATGAACTCTCAATGTTATTTAATTTTGAGATTACATTGGTTTTATTGTAGTAAGATACAACATTATTCATGAAAAATGCTCGTGATTCTTAGAGTTTGTTGTGGGTGTTCTTGACTTCGTTTCCAGGAGTGGTTGTGAATGGATTCCTCATTTCTTAACTCAGCATTTGTGGACTCGAAGATTTGGTGTTTAATTGTTATGCTTAATACCATCTACATGTTTAACCAAAGAAACATCAAGTCAATCTACCATGACATCCTCTTTTGAGACGTTTGGAAAACACGTCTCCAAAGGGTATGCCACTATAGTGCTAATATAATATTTATTTTGGTTAAACATCAAGATTGTACTAAGGTTATTTGGACGTCTAGGATGCAAATGTAAGGAAAGGTCATTTTTTTTTGCAATGATCATGAGATGTAATTAACAACCCTTCCCTATCTACTAGTGCTCGTATTGTTTCCAGTACCCAACATGGATCAAGTGGTTTATTGAGGATAATGTATATTTAACAACTAATACCGAGATATGCAATTTAAAAATTAAACAAAATCTCGAAACATCCCATGCTCCCATAGTAGGGTTACAAGTACAACGATGTTTGTTAACTTGAGCACTACATGCATGGCAACATCAATGATCAATTTAGGCAAGAACTTCATTATTCATTGTTCAATTAAGTTAGATTAATAATAAACTACAAGCATGGTCATTCTAATTAGCATATAATCATATTTGAACCCAACTAATTGATTAAGGCATAAACAATGCATGTTATTAAGTAATTCACATTATTGAGATCAATATCAAATAAACAAGTTTATCATAAAAGGCAATCACAGTTGTATTATCCTATATTTAGGTACCCAACTATCATTAAACAAGAAGCTATCCTAAGTGTACTAATAAAGGAGGTGGAACACAAGCTGATAAGACAACAATGTAAACCCAATCTCAAGACAAATCACACGCATAAATAAGGTAAGACTACTCTACTTAGTGTCGTTGGGGGTCACGACAACTTTGAAACAGGCATTAGAGGCCTAGGGGTTCAAATCGAGCATCCTTGTAGTTCGAACGTGCCTTAGGTCAAGTACCTAGGCAAAACACATCACGAAGCAAGTTTTCATGAGAATTAAGAGATAATCTATGGTCCATCATGTAAAAATAATACTCAAACGCATCAATAGACAGTACTCATTAAGACAATTCTGGTGGGTACTTTTTTGCAAAAATCTGACTTCGTTTATGCCTTGAACTGCTTGAAATAAGCAAAGGTGACCTGAATTAGCCCAAACAAGCTTGGATTACCCATGAGTCAGCCACCTTGCGCACGAACCATGCCTTTGACATGTGCTGCATAGTGAGTGGCCCCGTACCATGCCTGTGGATCACAACCACCACCATCTGATTCAATGTGGCACCTAACCCGTACGCCTTAAGTGATAGGGAATGGGTAGCATCTCCCACGTGCCTCCCATACCCATGCTTCTACTTGGCACCTATCCAGCTATTGCCACGTGTTGTGATAGGAATAACACTGCTGCCTCTAACATTGTAGCATAGCCCCATTCAGTGGAGTTTTGCATGAAATCCTCTCCTTCGCTGTGCCTTTTCTCTTCTCCTTCTCCTCCTTCTCCTTTCCTTTTCTTCTTTGTTTTTCCCTCCTTTCTTCCTCTCTCACTCCTCTTGAGATTTGTGCAGCTCAGGGAAAATTTATAATGGCCAAAACTTTGATTAGGGCCTTTTATATGCCTCTTAAGACCTGGATTAGGATTTGAAAGACCAAATTTTGACAAAAATATCCTTAGATCTTGGTTTAATTATGTCTCTCACCCGTTCAATATGTTTTGCACGTAACTTGACCTAAACACCTACGATTCTTGTGAAACAAGATCAATTGGGAAGCTTACGACGAGCCAAATATAACGGTATCATATATGACCCATTTTGAATATATTTGACCTAAAACATGAGTTTTTCATATTTTACGAGATACTTTGGCCCAACTTGTATCCGACAAGCCTCAATGAATCAGCGTCGATGCATTCGACTCCCTATCGATTCAAGAATCTATATTTTGAGCTTTTCATTAAAAGAGAAAGATAGCATAAAACTCATATAACATGAATGCTGGATCACAAAAGTGGATGCTTTTATCCCGTCCTTTTATGCTATATCACAAATTATTATAGCATAAATTTCATAATATGATTGTGAATACATTAAGAAATTATGAACAATGGCATTTTGAACGGTTTGTTTCTATTTCGTAACTATTGTTGTTACCCTACAAATTATTTAATTTTGTTCATTCTTGCGATACAAATTATTTAGAAACAAGGTTAGGGTGGCATCGATAGAGGATAAAATGAGATAGGCCCGTCTAAGATGGTTTGGACATTTACAAAGAAGGCTACTAGATGCTCCAGTTAGGAGATGCGAGAAGTTGGAGACTGAACCCGCTAAGAGGATGCGAGGAAGAACAAACAAGTGTTGGAAGGAAACTATTAAGTATGACCTCAATTACTTTAATTTAAGTCCTCAAATGACTGAAAATAGATCTGTGTGGAGGCAAAGAATCCATATAATCAACCCCACTTAATGGAAAAAAAGACTTGATTATTATTATTGTTGTTGTTCATTCTTGCGATATCTTCACCCCCACGGTTCTCTTTTGCCCTCGTCACTCTTTCCGCCACCACAAGCTTCTTTATTTCTCGTACCACCAAATCATATCATAATCGTGACAACTATCACCATCACCAACCCCATGTCCATCACTGCCATCGTTATCATTGTCACACTATACAGTTGCATGAAATCCATGGATGCAGACATCCCAAAACAAAAAAAAGATCCAAAAATAAAGAGGGTAGAGTTCGGAGGAACCATATTATGGTGATGTGATGTAGGGGCTTTGGGAGCCAAAGATCCGGACAGCTGCATTTGGCAACGGATTCGCAAGTGGGGTAGATATTTACGGATGGGATAGAAATAAATTAAATTTTTTTTAAAAAATTTTTCATAATATTTCACTTATATCACATCAATTTTATTTTTTATATCATACCAAATAATAATATTCACTTATATTATAAAATAATTGCTCACATTAATTTAAATACATATTAAAATATATTAATTTTTATATAATATATTCACTTACATTATATTATAATATCATCCATTATTATCGTATCACCATATAATCTATTACACATCTTTAATCATGGCAAATCCACGTATCAAATATTTTATCAACTTATTTCACTTCAACTATATCTCAAAATAACACTGTCTCCTGTCAAAACACAAATATTCATATAGGCATCCTAGACATGCTACACAAATCAATATATCATACGTACTACACAAAAATCCAAAAGATGCATCACATCGTTGAAAGCATCGTTTTAGTTGGAGCCAACACTTTTCGGTGCAAAAAATCTTCTGAAATTATAAGGTTAAAATATGTACCCGCAATAACACGAATAAATATTTATATGATCCTCAAGAATCTTAATCTTTTGTATCTTTGCTTGCCTCATTGACACATAATTGTATGCATTATTAATTACATATGCATGCACGTTTTCTATCTTTGATTTTTGGTAGGATCTGATTAAATGGTGGAAATTTCTAACTCAAATAAAAAAGGTAAAGATCTAATCCTCTATCTTTATATTATCACGAGGATCGGAGGATTGATGTGTAGAAAATAATTAATTCCTCTAATTTGACCCAATGGAATTATGGGTCATCCTGAAAAAAAAAATTAAACACATTATTTGCTTAAATAAGCTGCAGTTTATAAAGGACAACCTTAATATTAGTATTTATTGACAAAACAGAGTTACATCCTGAAGCTTTCAGAGGAGAATCAACTAACCATGCTTGGATCAAAGATATTAAAACAAATAAAAGTAATTCCCTTTAAATTATCAAAGGCTCAGCAGTAGGCATTGGGTCAGGAAAAAATTTCCATTCGTGTTCAATGCACCATCGAATGGGCCAGGATATTGATGTGACATCATTATACATTTATAGAAATCAGAAAAACCTGACCTCACCTCATGATTTTAAGCGGTTCGACTGGCAAACTTGTTTGGAGTAGCCTCATCGGAAGTAATATACATATAACCTTTATAAGTCCCTCATCTATGAAAATTTAAACTGTAAATATGCATTGTAACATTAATATTATACCAGCATAGATAACTACAGTGTAGAACCTTAGGTAACAGCTAGCATATGCAACAAGATAAAACCCTCTTACCTTACGCTCTTCTTAGGTAGAGCATTAATCTTCATTTCTGAGAAAACTAGTACCCCTCATTTAGGTTTAAGATTTCGAAAGGGCCACTTTTGCTGCGCACACATATATGCCATTTTCTAATGGATCTGTATGAATAAATATATCAAGTTCGATTCGTAAAGCCAATCTCACCTGTCTTTCCCACTTCAACTATTCTCAGATTTAATCATCCATTTCATGGTAGACCTTGAAGATCTATTGACTTAGTGGAACAGAGATCAGAATACAACTTAGTTTGGAAACGACAAAAGGTTCGATTCAAATGAATATGAGAAGGGTGAAGGCAGGAAGGATTAGCGAAGGCAAACACTCCTCTCAATTTGTAATTTAAATTTAGTTATTTATCATTATGTTTTGCCTTCCACTAAATATTAAATTTCTATTGATAACCATAATCTCTATTAATTCTACTCCCCCTAACAAAAAAATTCCAAAGTTCCACCTCTGCTACCAATGAAGGTCAAATACAAGGTTCTTTATCTCTCTTTGATGCCCTTTATACACTAGAAGAAAAATACTTTCCATTAGATCTAACTAGTGAGGACTTGAGAAGGAAATAAAATTCATGACTCAAGTCTACCTACTTGATGATATAATTAGATTCGGATACTTGATGAGGTTAGCTCATCATATCTAAAATGCCTATGTTAAGTTAAAAATTAAATACTACATAATTAACACAGAAAATGAGTTAAGTATGAGAATTAAGAAAAATGATCTAAAACATCCAATTCATAGTTAAAATATATAATTAGGTCACAAAATAAAATGTTCTATTACTAAATGCAAAATGATGATCTAGTGTAAAATTGAACACATCTTTGGGTTTAAAGGTTCAAATTAAAAGCGAAATCATGTTCTTAAATATTCAATTAAACTTCAATAAAAACTTCATTATATTTGGACATCATCAGGATTCTGCATTAATGACTTTACATATAGGTCCTTAGTTCATTCACATTTATTCACACATAAAACATCCAGGGACCTATGTGCAAGACGTCAAGGACCGCTCTGTGATCCTTCTTAACACTAATGGGCTTGTCTACAATTTTCTCACCATTTCGCATTTAAGCCCTTCCGCACAAAAAGCCCAACAAACCTAAGCTCTTTCCTTACGCATTACTCACAACAAAGAATAGCTGTAGCAACAGCCATCCATCTTGTGATCCATCAATCCAACGGTGAAACAAGATCCATTTTTCGCATGCATTTGAGCGAAGGATCGTAGCATGTTACGAACGCAGCTTCAAAACGTCTTTTAAGACGTCTGGGAGCTGGCCCAGACGTCTGGGATTTAATTTTCTGCGACACGCGCGATTTCGTCTGCGCGGCTGCACGCGCAGACCTGCGATGCCCCCTTTTCCCCTCTCTCCTCCGCAGGCGCTGTCTCTCTCTCTCTCTCTCTCTCTCCCCGCGCGACATTAAAAAGAGCCCTCGCCTTCTCCCTCACCCTCATCTCCTCTGCTCCCTTCTGTTGGTGCTAGAGCACCACGATCATTTGTTTTGATGATAACAAAACACGTGTTATTTAACATTTGCACTTGGAGTCTTAGATTTCAGGTTAATTGCAAATGTAGACGTGTTTAGACGGAATTCGAGCTCGCATCCAGGACAGATTGGAGGAGCTTGATAGAGAACAGAAGAGATTCGCGAGGAGCGCTAGATTGAAGATGGAAGGACAAGAAGAATAGGATAAAATTTTGTTTAATCCTTTCATGTACTTTTATCTTTATTTTGCTTGCTCTTTTTATTTCCTTAGAACATTATGTTAAAGAGCCTCAAAGTACCCTAACAGTAGTCCTAGGAACACCGACACAACCCTAGGATACTTACGTTTTCTGTAGAGAACTTAGAAAACCAATATAGGGTTTAAACAGCATTTTCAGACGTCTAATTCCAAAATCAGACGTCTGATAAAGTATTTTAAGACGTCTGACTGTTGATTCAGACGTCTGATAACTATTAGGCTGGACATAGTTAGTTCTGTCTGATGAAATCAGACGTCCAGACCTTAGACCAAACGTCTTAGGAGACGTCTGATGACTTTGCCAGACGTCCAATTAGTGGACCGTTGGCTGGCTTAGTAAACACTGAAGAATATGACCGTTAGAGCCTTATCAGACGTCCATAGGACTGTCCAGACGTCTGATAATTGACCGTTTTGCCTCGGCTGACCCAAAATCTCTTCTCAGAGATTTTCTAGCCGTTGCAACGTTTGGAAATCCATTCCCACGGAAAAAGTAGGTTTCCAGACGTCCAGACATAGTACCAGACGTCCTATATGTCGTCTGATGGACTTGCACTAGAACCCTGTTTAGATCTGATTCAAGTCAGGAAGAGACCTGCCCAAAATCAGACGTCTGACCTTGGAATCAGACGTCTTAAAGTGAACTTCCAGACGTCTGATGCCAGAATTAGACGTCTGATAAGCCTGTCAGAACAATGATTGTTCCTGATTTCGGGCTGATTCTCTTGGGCTTTGTTCCCAACGGCTATGGAACCTTTCCTAAGCCTTCCAAAGCCTTCTTAAGGCCTCTATAAATAGAGGGGAACCTTTGCAACACAAAATACACCTAGAGACACCAGAATACACAAGAAACAATTTATATTACACTTTCCACTCTCTTGTGTCCTAGCTAGCTCTTCCTCTCCAAGCTCAAGCTCCATTCTCCTGAGAGCATCAAGCTGTTGCGCACCCGCTCTCCCGCCGTAGTTCACGAGAGCGAAGTTGCGCCGTCGCGTGGCTCACGCGCCGCGTCTCAACTCGACGCACTCCTTACAAAGGGGAGTTTCCTAATTCCTACAGAAGCTAGGTTCATAATTACTTTGTTGGCTCTATAGGATTACTTGTTTATTTTATCTTTGTTATTTGGTTGGGTATTCGCTTTGCGAATTCCCGTCTCCTTCGTGAGACAAAATCCTTCTCGTGGAGAGAAGGGGTTGAGGTACGCTACCCTCGTTTAAGTAGCGTGGTTGTATTGAGGTTGAATCACCCTTGTTTAAAGTGATTCAATTTAGTGGATTTTGATCAACTTGGTTGATCGGAAAATCCTAACTCGAGACGGTTATGTAGTGGTTTTCACCTGGTTTGGGCTTCCACCTAAAAATTCTTGTGTACTTGTGTGATTGCTTATTTATGAGATTATTTATATTTCAATTCCGCATTTTTACGTCACACTGATCTCACCCCCTCCAAGTAGGGAACTTACACCTTCTTCTTCCTCTTCCAGCCGGAGTGCGAGTGCGAGCGCGAGCAAGCGGTGGCAGCGGTAGCCGCGGTGGGGGTGTGGGAGGAGGTGTCGCGCGAGGGAGGAGACGCTCGGTCGTGAGGGCTCGAGCTCGCCGGGGCAGCTAGAGCCGGCCGGCGGGGGAGCCGCGGGCGTGGAGCGTCGCTTAAGGGCTGCTGCAGCTCGAGCAGCAGGCGGATGAGGCGAGGTGCGGCCATGCGTCGCGGGCGGAGGGCGAGTCGAGCTCTGATTCTGGAAATTTTTCCAGAATCAGACGTCTGTGATTCCAACCAGACGACGGTGAAGACGTCTGGAGGACTATCCAGACGTCTAGTAAGTAAGTTATTTTCGTCCTTCTTCCTTTTCTGCGATCGTCCGTACTGAGCACGAGGAGTGGGTACGTGCAGGTTCTGAAATTCGCATCCAACGCGAATCAGATGTCTGGCCGTAGTGCCAGACGACTAGAGGGACTTCCAGACGTCCGAGGTGACCATCGGACGTCTGGGAACTAGGCCAGACGCCCCGCAGGCTTCTGGACGTCTGAGAGACTACACAGAGCGAAGGTATCCTCTGAACCACTTTTTAAGATGTCTGGAAGAGGTTCCAGACGTCTGATTTTGGACTGTTTCGTCGTTTTCGACCCGTTTAGGGCCCGTTCGGAGTCCGTTTTCCGTGTATCGAGTTGCGTACTTTTCGGGATAAAATCATCTACCCATTTACAGCAATTATATACTGTTCTGAGAAACTCCTTGTGTTAGGACTCCGTTCCATTGCAGTCTCGGGGGTTGCGGAGGCGCGCGGGATTTCCGACCACGCCCCCATTACTTCCGTTATAGCTGGTAGAGTAGCTTTAAAGTTATTAACATAACTTGTTACAATTATGGAATGATTAATAGGACCTAGGGCATTGCATGAATCCTAGGAATGAGAAACCAGATTGAATAATAGATCCTAGGGTATTGCATGAATCCTAGGAATGAGAAACCAGATTGAATAATAGATCCTAGGGTATTGCATGAATCCTAGGGCCGGAAAACTAGATTGAATGATAGATCCTAGGGTACGGCATGAATCCTAGGACTGGAAAACTAGTGATATGGTTATAGATATTGCAGTCTTGGGAAATGTGGAAAGGAAATAATAGCTGCCTGTAAATTGGTTTAACAGTTGCCTGTTATGAATAAATGAACATGACTGAGAATATGGGTTGTATGAACGTGAAACTGAATGGGGTGAAACCGGAATGTGCTGAGTTAAAAGAGCTGGAACCCTACGGGGAATTAGGAGTAGAACTCCTGGAAAGTGAATGGAATAGAATTGGGGAAGTGAGCTGGCCCTTGAGTATGGAGTACCAAGGAGAGCGACTGTCCTCCTGTTTAGTGCAGAGCGGAGCTAGCCGCCCCAGGGACCCAGGGTTAGGTCTGGCCACTTTGTACCGACTTGCTGGCCCTCGTGTACGCAGTACCGAGGAGAGCTACTAGTGTAGGAAGAGCACTAGCTACCCCACGGGCCCCGGGGTTCTGCTAGCCTCCTACACCGACTTGTTAGGCCCACTGGGCAAACCAGGGTAGACAGGCGAGGGTGCGCGGACTGTGGAGGGGCAAGGCCCCTGTTTGGTTACTGTGGAGGGGTTGGACCCCTGTTACTGAGAGGGCTCTACCCTATACTGGTTTCGTGCTGTGCTTTGGGCGCACCCGTTAACGGAAACGACTGACCGCGTGCCAGTGTGAGGTAGCTACCCGTGCATTTACCGCGCGTGCCGTAGTCACCGTTACGTCTGTCAGTGACCTTAGGGTGGTTGACTGAGAGTAGGATCACCACGGGGGACTCTCTCGGCCAAGAGAGCACCACGTGTTACTTCTACTTTTCGGAAAAGACTGCAATCAATATCGCTCCCACAAGGAACATTCGAGATCAAGTGAAGGATCTGAGAAATAGATAAATTATGAAACAATAGAAAGACGTAAATAAAGGAAGAAAGAAAATAAAACAGCTACTGTACACTTTACTGCTTCTTTAGTTTAGCTGTCACTCTACTCAGTGTTTCGCTGACGTGTTACACTCGTTACTTTTCAGGACCAGGTGTTGAGCAGCCAGGGTCAGCGGCTGCAGAGGACGCTGAGCCGAGTAGGGTCCAGTAGAGTTACCACTGTTCTTTTGTGCCCTCTTTGTTCCACTGTAGTCAGTAGTTTTTGTTACTCTCTGTACTTTTCTTTACTCGAAGTTCTTGTTATGTTATAAATGTTATTCTACTGTTGTGGTGATACATGCTGTAGTAGTTCTTTTCCTTACTGCTGTATTTTGTTACTGCTAGTTATATTTCATGTTGAATGTGGTTTATTTTACTGCTCTTTTGGTTACTTCCTCGTTGGACGACTAGGTCTTGGGATTAGTTGAGTCGGTCTGATTCTCGTGTCTCGTAGGGACTGGGGAATCGGGTCGTTACATAGCCTCATGTAGATCTGATCCTACGGTTGAGATTTGGTTTGAGCTTCCTGTGTACACATCTATCTCGTCTCCATCATACGCCTTAATTACACCTAATATCACCTCTCAATCACCAAATTCACTCGCTCGCCTATTTAATCACTTCACCTGAGCTCTCACGAAGCCATCACCTCCCTGTTACATCTCTTGAGGCGATCCTTTCTTCCACTCCAGCTCTTCTCATCAACCCTTGTTCCTCCGCCTGAGCGATGGAATTCCACCTCCTACGGCCTCTCCTCACTGCTAAGGATCTTGTAACTCCTCAGGGCAACCTCGAGCTCCACTAAAGGACTTTCAAACTGCTGGAGTCTCCTCCTCCATTCCTCGCTGCAGCCACCAGCTGCAATTTCCTACAGGTCCCATTCATCCACTTAGATTAGGTTTTTCTTGTCTTTTAGATTAGATATAATGATAGCTAGCATACTATAGCTTAGTTAGAGTAGATTAGATGATGAATTTAGTGATGGATTTGGTAGTTTAGATAGGAATAAATTATCTTAGTGTAGTATCCCTCGATTTGATCTCCCTGTTCACTCATGATCAAAAAGACAAATTCACGTCCATCCATCAGATCATACAGCTTACCCTCCATCTCTCAGTTAGAATCATCTTCCCTCAATGTTTTGACCCACTGATCATCACATCCATCTTAGCGTCCATTGGATCTGAAGTTTGATATCTCTTAGATCTAAAGGAGCGCCAAATCCATCAAAGGGTCTCCCATTCATATCATGAGACCACAAAGGCCCTTTCCGTGCTGATTATTGAACTAATTTGATCATTTGAGTCAAATGTGATTTTATATGATGATTGAGAAATTTCTTGAGTAATTTGGTTTCAATCTAATTTGATTGTTCAAATTGAGTTTACAGTGTGTGATTGGACTAAATGCAATGGATATGGGCTATTCTGATTTGATTCTTATTTATTTTCTAAGCTCATGCCCAAATTCCAAGTTAGTTTTCGATTTTTGGTATTGCCTAGATAGTGTTTGCTAAGGAAGTTAGTAGCACTGATTAGAGGCATCACAGTACTCCAATTTGTTTTAAAGAATCTCCTAGAGTTCTGAACACCAATTAATGGTGTGCAGAATCTCTAAATGATCAAATCATCTTAGCAAACTAAATTGAAATGCCCAGATAGGCGACATCTGAATTTGATCTCAATGAGTTTCAATCCACATGTCAGTGTTTAGCCTGAGATATGAAATAGTTTAGCAAAGGTCTGGAAGTCAATTCTGAGTGAGTTTAAATTCCCTTGTTGATTTTCTTCTTCTATGCTGTCTATGGCTATGAAGGAGAATCAATTAGGATTTTTAAGGTTTATGACCTTTGTTCTGGTTCTGATGTAAATTCAGACTTAGCGGAGAATGTTTGTGATGTTTTAAAGTGAAATTTTCTTGGATTTAATACACGGATTTGGATGGTTGAACATTACATCAGTTTCTCTCTATCTATTTGGATGGATTTTCAAAGGAATTTTTAATAAACTGACTTTCTGAGATTGAATGTCCCTTAGATCTAGGAAACCAAGTCTGAGAATGATGTTTTAGAGCCTTAAACAGAACTTGATGCCCCGATCTTGTTACTGCAGTAGCTACCTGCTATTGATCTGGCAGAACATTCAGCTACTGAATCATCTGCAGCAACTGCAGCCACTGTTTAGCCTGGATGGAAGTGAATTTGAGCTAGGAATTTTTAAGGATTGATGAAGTTGACTTTTGTATAATGTTAGGAATTAGTGAAAAAGAATTCCTTTCAGTGATTCAAATGTGCTCTGAAATGGTTTGTAATTGTTCATAAACTCCATTGTCAGCACTTTAATGAGCTATCTATTCAAACAATGTTTTCAATGCAAATTTTTGTAGAAAAATCAAGTTTCAATCCTCCATTATGTTTCATAATGTTAGCTGAATATGTTTATAGTTCCATATACCTTTTCTAGCCACTCAAAGTCCTTTCTAGGTCTTAGGATTCATTTCAAAATACCTTTTAGGCCTAGTTTGGGTTAACTTTGTATATAAATAAAAATGATAAAAAGTCACAAAAAAAATAAAATAAACCTATCTTAAGTAAGATCATGTATTTTTCCAAATGTTTGCCAAGTTTCAAAGTATTCCAAACTCCCGGCTTGGTAGAATATACTAACCGACGGTTCAGTATACTTTAGAATTATTAAAAGAACCAAAGTTCAAAACACTGAAAAGAGTTCTCTCTCTCATCTCCTAGTTCTATTATATATATAAAAATCATAAATATCAAAAAATGCCCAAAAATATTCGAAGATACCATGTATAGTGTATTTATACTTGTAAATAAAATTTAATATTAAGCTATATGTAGATATTGTAAAATATGTAAATAATGTACATAAATAACTTATAAATGTATTCTATATATTAAATTAAGTGTTTAAGATGATTTATTATATATATAACTTTATTGTATAATTATATATTAATTTATATTAACTTAAATATATATAATCCCAAGTAATTATAAAAACCTATGTATATGCCTATAACCATATGTAATACTATACATACGTATTTAACTGACTATTATATACTGTATGATGCATGTATAATTATTTACTTATGTATTTATTGTAGGTAATTAAGTTATTAAGTTAATTAGGTAAGTTATTAACTTAAAAGAAAATAAATTAGTAAATTAAGTTATTACTGAAGTAATCTATGTTGTACATTTATATATAATAATTTTAAATATTTTCAACTTATTTATAATATATTTATACCGTACAATAGCATCTATAACTTAAATATGTATAAACCTATTTAAAATGTGTATTTAAATGTAAATAAATTAAAATAAAGACTTAAAAATACATTTAAAATGTTTAATAAATACTTTACAATGTTAATTAACTATTTGTAAAGTCAATTGACTCATTACTTTGTTAATTTGAACTTTAATGAACAAATTAAACCCTGATTTAACATGTGCACAGCAACAACTTTTGGTAATTTTTAAATATAAGTAATTAAGTTTTTATATTAAATTAATTGCACAACTATGTAGCCTTATATAAGTACTTTATAATGATATAATTTAATTAAAAAATACACTTTATTAGGGCTTTCGATTCAAGGCCCAAAATCTTCAAATCAAAACGCAAGCACAGTTGCACAGTGCTCAATCGAGCGTCGAAACAATGTGCCACGAGTGGCTGACAACCGCTCCAAGCGAGATAAGTTGATTTCGGTGAGGGGGCTACCCAGTCGTCAGCACTGGACGTGCCCTCACCATATTACATCCTTTCCTCTTCTGAGCATGACACTAAGCATATATTGGAACAATGCATGGGCGAGGGGTCGTGCACTGTGCTGGGCTTGATATTAGGTCTATTATGGATATGAAATAAATCGAATTGAAATGCAAACTAATTAAATTAGGGTCAGTTCTTAGTAGTGGTATAGTCCCATCCTCTTGGGTGTTGTGTATCCGGTAAGCAGAACTGGTCCGCCCATAAAAAAATTCAAATTTTTGGTTGAATGGACAGTGATAAGTGCTACTGTGTGTGAGGGAGTGTCTTAAAAATTCTAAGTGTTGGAAGGTCCAAGTGGCTGTGTTTGAGCGACTAAGTGTCAAGTGTCAGAGTGTGTGCTTATGTGTGTGTATACTTATATACATGTGTATGTATATAGTATACATATGTAAATAGTATAAGTATATAATAAATATGTCTTGTATAATAAATAAAATATGTAAGTATAATGTATACGTATACATAGATAACATATATATATAAATAAATATAATTAGAATAGTATGTATTGTTTGAGCCTTATATATATATAAATAAATCCTAAGGCTTTAGTGACGAATATATCCATCACTGTAAATATATACATCAGTAGACATATTCTTTTTCCTTATGTTCTATACATACTTTTATTAAGGCTATAGTGACACATATTTATGTTACTATATATATAGTATATGTTACTAAAGATATTAGAATGTGTTAATACAACTTAATATACATATTAATAGTTATTTTTTTACCTATACCTGGTATTATTTAGGATAGTTGTACATAACTAACATAGTGTGGTATTAATTAGCTTTTGATGTTGTTTAGTTATAAATATGTTTAAAGCATTGTAGGTAGAATTAATTGATTCTTCATACATAATTAACTAATTCATTTATTATTTGATTCATCGATTCATGTTGTAAATAAACTTGACATTTTTTTGCAGTAAAAGAACATTTTCGATACATAGAGAGTGATGTATATTAATAACTGCCTCATAGTAAATTACCTAGAAACTAACTAATAAAAATTGTAATTAAATAAATTGACGCGACATCTGTTTGCATTATGATAATTATACTATAACAACGGCATTTGAAACATGATTTTTATTGCAACACGATTGTCGAGCGCATCAATACCAGCACACGGTTCTTTACCTGCTTGCCCAACAATCGGATGGGTCCGACTACCCTAAGTCGGACATGGCAAGTCTTTACCTGCTTTCCTAGCAATCGGACGAGTCCGACTACCTTAAGTTGGACCCAACGGGTCTTTACCCACCTGCTTAGCATATTGACGAGTCCAGTTACTAGAAGTTGGATCTGGCAAGTCTACTTCTGTTTGCCCAGCAACTTGGTGAATCTGGCTACCCGATGGTAGATTTGATCGCTCAAAGATGAACTGCTAAGTCATTTTCCATCAGTAGGTAGATAGACGCAGAAGTTATGGATCACGTCCGCCTTATTGATTAGATCGCGGGCTCGTGGGTTGAAACCCATTACACCCACGATCGAAGATGGCATAGCCTATATAAATCAAGGTCATTCAAAGAGAGAGGGTTAAGAAATTTGAGAGAAGAGAGAAAGAGAGAGTTTCTTTGTGCTCTATATTTCCCAAACTCAAATAGTGAAACTAGAGAGATAAGTACTCTCCCCAGACATACACCATTCAAGATGGAATTGGATCAACAATTTCCTTTGTTCTTGTGTGATTGCATTTGAATCGAGTACTTTATTCTAAGGGGGCTCAATGAACGTTACTGTATAAAGAGTGTTGAAATCTACACATAAATGAACCACATGAAACAGATATATTGAGATATAAAATTGCAATACATAACGTTAGAATCGATTTTGATATTATGCAATTCCAACATAAACGTGCAGGTCAATAATATTAGATGACATAGATCAATTTGGATAGGAAATATATGGCAAGATCATGAATAAAACATAAAATAAATCACATGGACGTGTTCCTCCCAGGATATGATGATCACACGATCACAATCGATGCACTCCAATTATGGTTGTCCTCAATTATCACCTCAGGAGAATGTAACTAAGAATGAAGAACCATGCACTCATGCTAAGAAGCGAGAAAGATGGTGCAACAACACTTGGGGTACAGAGAGACGAGGAGAGAACGGATTGTCTCTTATGGCACCCCCATGTGTCTAGCTAATATTCCAGGAGACAGGGAGGTGGAAGACAAGAGGCACAGGCAACTAATTGGTCCCAAGCCCCAAACCAAGCTCGCACCAGGTCAGGATGGGCTTGCACACACACATGCAAGGTCCCCAACCTTCCCCCCACCCTCATCCTCTTTGCGGCATAACCCATGGGAACCAAAAACCTTATATATTTCACTTGAAGTTTGTCCACTTCCAATGTGAAACTAAAAAACTTAACTCAAATCTCTTTGTTGTTAACATAAATTTCCCATGGTGTCACCTACCAATTACATCTAACTTAATACAATAAGCCTCCTCGAATCAAAAGAGAGTTCATTTAGCAATATAGCCTCATAGGCCCCCACTTTTTAGAATTAAAACAATTAATGGTGAGTCCATTTTAATATTTCTCTCATAAAAAATGAGGTTCACTTATTAAAACCTACTAATCAACTTTTGATGTGCATATTAATCAACAAAATTTAGAATCAAACCCATCTTTAGCAACAAACTTAAGAAAAAGGGACTTCTACATACATATCATTAAAAATTTTTAGTTTATACAAATAACTAACATCTATGAATCACAACAAACATGACTTTCGTGCAAAGAGTTAAGCAAAGGTAGCTTCCATAGCCAAGATGGTAAAAGAAGGAAGGGGAAAGGTGGCAAATAGTCTTCATCGAAGCCACTATATAAGTTTGTGGAGATTGATAGGATAAGGGATTACCTGAAGTCATTGTTGGTTTGATTCAATCCCTTAAAATAAAAATTTGATGTGTCATGGCTCTTTCCACAACTAACGAACGCCCTACCTGATCAACGTCTTGTGTTCCTTATAGCCTAACGATGGAGTTTGATGTTTCCTTCTTCTTCACCTCTCAAGATGCTTGAATGATGGACCCTCAATTTTGGCACGTAATTGAAGGGAGAGGGCACTCAACCAAATTTTTTTTATAATGGTAGTTTTTCCCTTTCCACTAAGAGGTAACCACCAAAATAAGGCATGTCCCAATGGATGCATCCTTTGGCATACATGGGCCACCTTATGTAACTACCAATTAGTTCCAACATTTCTCCCACTTGGCCCATGTAAAATAATTTATTACTTTATCTATTTGTTAAAATAAATTCTATTGATACGAATCTTGCGGCGAATACCCATAAGGTGGATATGACCTTCTAAGTATTACGATATCAATAACTTATTAACTCAACAAATATCTTTATGTACTAATACCAAATATTAACACGGGTCCAAACTTTCATGTTTGTTATAAAATTGCATGCTTCATTAAAAGGAAACAGACTACAAAATAGGAATCATTATACCAAGGTAATGTGTACACACATTGATGTATTGATACTATTACAAGGTACTTGATAAGCCCATTTCTTGTACATGATCCAAAAATGTAGTAGGTAGCAACTCTTTTGTCATAGGATCTGCAATCATGTACTTTGTACTTATATGTTCTATCAATACTAGACATTCCTTTACTTTCTCTCTAACAACAAGGTACTTAATGTCAATTCTCATTTCGACTAGCATATGCATTTTGTTATTAGAGAAAAATACTGTTGCAAAATTATCACAGTATATCTTCAATGGCCTTGAGATGGAATCCACTATCTTAAAACCCATAATGAAATTCTTTAGCCAAAGTGCTTGTGTTATAGCCTCATGACAAGCAACAAACTCTGCCTCTGTGGTACTTGATGTGGCAATGGTTTGTTTCACACTTCTCCATGAAATGGCACCTCCAGCAAGTAGGAAGACAAAACCAGAGGTTGACTTTCTATCCTCCTTATTACATGCATAATCTGAGTCCAAATAACTAGTGACTTCTAAGGAGTCTAAATGACGATATGTTAACATAAAATCCTTAGTTCCTCGCAAATATCGCATGACCTTTTTGCCGCTACCCAATGGTCCATGCCTAGATTGCTTTAATATCTACCCAACATCCCAATTGCAAAGCATATATTTGGTCTAGTGCACGTTCGTGTATACATTAGACTCCCAATTGCAAATGCATATGGAATGTTCCTCATTTGTTACTTTTCAAGATCGTTTCTGGGACATTTCGAAGAAAAGACCTTATCACCTTTTACTATAGATGCAGGACAAGGAGAGCAATATTTCATGCCAAATCTCTCTAATATATGTTTAATTTAGGCCTTTGAGACAATCCAAGTAATCATTTGGATCTATCTCTATGAATTTCTATGCCAATGACATAGCTAGCTTCACCCATATCTTTCATTTCAAAATTATTAGAGAGAAAAATTTTTATTTCATGCAACTTTCCAAGTCATTACTGACTAGCAAAATGTCATCTACATATAAGATTAAAAAGGTATATTTACTCCCACTTGTCTTAAAGTATATACAATTATCAACAATGTTCTCAATGAACCCAAATGTGGTTACAACATTGTTAAACTTAATATACCATTGATGGGATGCTTATTTCAGTCCATATATAGATTTGTTCAACTTGCAAACCAAATGCTTGCCTTTATCTAAGATAAATCCCTCAGGTTGTTGCATGTGCACATGCTCATCCAAATCTCCATTAATAAAGGTTGTTTTCATGTCCATTTGATGTAGCTCCAAATCAAAGTGAGCTACTAATGCCATGATTATTCGTAACAAGTCTTTCCTTGACACAGGAGCAAAAGTTTCATGGTAATCTATAGCTTCCTTTTAAGAGAAACCTTTAGCCACAAGTCTGGCCTTATATCGCTCTATGTTGCCCAATGGATCTCTTTTGATTTTGAAAAGTCATTTGCAATCAATGGCTTTCACTCCTCTAGGTAATTCGACCAAGTCCCAAACTTGGTTTACAGTCATGGAATTCATCTCGTCCCTCATGGCATTATACCATTTTGTGGAATTGCTTCCACTCATGGCTTGTGAAAGCAATATTGGGTCCTCTGAGATGCCCACATCATAGGCACATTCTTGTAGGTACGTAACATAATCCGATGAGATTGTAGATTTTATTTGCCGACCATATCTTGACATTTTAACTCTTTGTTCTATATTAGGTGTAGCTTCAACTTGATTTTCGGGTAGAGGAGGATTTACTACCATTTGTTCATCCAAATGAACACCCAGTGCTTAATCTTCAACATCTTGAGGTAGATGTTCAATATTTCCTCCATGTTGTGTTTCAACCTGGGATTCTGATGGAATAATAGTAATTTTCTCCTCCCTTTCTAGTGGTATCACAAGATCAAGTAACTCATCAAATATTATAGGTTGATGTAGTTCCATCTTGCTCCCACTATCCTTGCCATTTTCCAAAAAATTGGCATTTCTTGCCTCTACAATACTTGATTCCTTATTTGGACAATAGAATCTATAACCCTTAGATCCATCAGGATATCCAATGAAGTATCCACTAATGGTCTTCATATCAAATTTCTTTTCTTGTGGGTTATAAATTCTAACTTCAGGCCAACAACCCCAAATGTGTATATGCTCCATCCTAGGCTTCCAACCCTTCCAAAGCTAAAATGCAGATGATGGAAATGCCTTGGTAGGAACTCTATTTAATATATACATAGCGATTTTTAAGGCTTCACTCCAAAAGGTTAAAGGTAAGGAGGAGTTACTTATCATACTTCTAACCATATCCATAAGCATTCAATTTCGTCTTTCAGCGACACCATTTTGATCTGGTTCACCTGGCATTGAGAGTTGATGCTCAATATATACCTTCATCCTTAAGAAATCTTGAAAATGGACCTGATTTTTTATTTCCTCCTACATACCTACCATAATATTCACCACCTCAATCCGATCTTACAATTTTGATTTTCTTTCCTAATTGTCACTCTACCATTGTTTGATATTCTTTAAAAGCATTTAATGCTTCGGATTTTTCAAACAATAGATAAAGATAAACATATCGAGAAAAATCATCAATAAAGGTAATGAAATATATTTGACCACCTAGACATGGGGTAGAAAAAGGACCACATATGTCAGTATGTATGATCTCTAAAAGATTAGTACTCCTTGATCCTTTAGTATATTTGTTGGTTTGCTTACCCTTAATGCAATCCACACAAACACTTGAATTGGTGAAATCTAGAGCATCTATTACTCTCATTCACTAACTTTTTTATTCTTTTCATGGAGATATGTCACAACATTTTATGCTGAAGGATTGATGACCTATCATTCGTCCTTTTACACTTTTTGTCAACATCATTGCAAATAAGTAGAGTTTGTTCAAAACATGAATCTAAATGCATTTTGTACAAATCATCCACCAAGATATGAGAACCAATCAATTTTGCATTCTTAAAGATTTGAAAACTAAAATCTTCAATTGAAAACTTATAACCAAGTCTACAAAGTCTTGATATTGATACTAGATTTCTAGAAAAGTTTGGTACATAATAAACATTTTCTAAATCTAGTACATATCCAGTATCCAAAATGAGACTAAGCATTCCAACTACCCCAACATGTGAACACATGTGATTCCCTATGTAGAGGCTTTGCTCATTTCCTTGTGGCCTCCTGGTGCTCAGAAAGCCTTGCATGGAGCCTTACATGGAGTTGGCAATATGGATTGAAGTGCTGGAGTCAATCCACCAAGTAAATGAAGGCACATCAATTAAATTTGATTCAAGACATACGTAACATTGATAGTTACCTTTCTTGATGAGCCATTCCTTGAACTTGGAGCATTCCTTTTTAGCATGCCTAGGTTTCTTGCAAAAGAAGCACTTTCCCTTCTTAAAAGTAGTTAACTTCTTCTCTAGATTCTTTATCTCATTTTTCCATTTATTTCCCTTCTTACAAGTAATCAAATAAGCACTCTCAACCTTCTCTTGCTTAAGCCAATTTTCCTCTTACACACACATCACTAAGAACTCATTTAGAGTCCAATGATACTTATGTGTGTTGTAGGAAATCTTAAATGGCCCATATTGTGAAGGCAATAAATTGAGAATTAAATGGACAAGTAATGGCTTGGAGATGTCAAGTTTGAGCATCATAAGTTGAGTGACAATGTTTATTTTCATGATGCTCCCTCACTCCAATGGAACCAAAATATTTTATGGAAGATTAAATTGCTTTTCAACAACTTCCAAATATGATTCTGTTGTCGTACATTCAGGAATAGAACCCCTAATATTTTTGGCCATGTTAGTTTGCATGATCATTAAACTTAAGTAGTTGGATTTCTCCCACCATTTATGTAGATCTTTTGCACCTTGACTGCTTTCTTCCATAAACTTCGCAGGTTCTTCAATGCGAAGCACGTAGTTTAGGTCCATGCATCTTAATGCAAACAAAATCTTTTCTTTCCAATCAAAAAAATTATTCCCATTTAATGTAGGAACACCGTTCAACACATTATATTGGGTAGACATAAATGTTGAATTATCTGCAAAATTTTATATTCAAATTCAAATGAGGCTCTATATAAGCAATTAACTCAAGCATAAATCTTAATTCAAAATATTAACTAATTTAATATTTTGATAAAATCAAAGCACCATTACAAAACTTGTTGTGACTAAGAAATTGCAACAAGCATTTGATTTGTTTAAATAATGAGACAAATAAATTTGACAAAAGCCGTTAAATATCTTACACTTGTGGACATTTAGAATAATCAATGAATAATTTATTTTCCCATTCCGCCACCTTTAACGATGAATGTAATTTTGATGTCACCAATTAAAGTAATTATTATCATTAATATCCTTATATATATATATATATCCATCAGTGCATTCTCACTTTACAAAAGTGGTACCACCTCGTTCGTTGTCATACCCTAAGAGAGGGCCTCCTCTCTTCCAATAAAGGTTAGTTTATTTGAAATGTTATAAAATTTAAGTTTGCAAAAGTATAAGATTCTTTTTCTTTACTTGGTTGGAGGAGTTAACACTTATTTTTATTTATTTATAATAGGTGTTAACCTATGGTGCTAAGAAAGAAAAAATATAATAAAATAATGGTTAACACTAATTTCATCTTAACACTAGAGCAAGCTCAAGTTTTACGAAATTCATATTTTCTCTCTTAAATATAAGCTTTTGAAAGTGATGTTAACTTATAAATAAAACAAATGAAGGTTAACTCTCCCTTACTAAAGTTAACCTTCCAAGTAAATCAAACCTAACCGATCAAGAATAGGTGAATTGGATGAGAAGTGGAAAGGGAAGTATTATAATATAAAATGGTTCCTGATAATTTTCTCACGATGGCAAATCGAGGCAGGTTCTCTTTTCGATCGGTGGTGGTGTTGGGGTTAATTTCCTATCTCATGGTAGTAAGTGGCAACATAAAGTTGATTATCAAATAGCACAGGAGAATAAAACCATGCGCAAAATTCCAAGTGGGATGGTGATAAAAAGAACATCCACTCCAATGCTTAGATCAGAGGACACATAGTCATTAATGCAAACGAGAAATAACTTAAATAACTCCTTGATTGCATCACTATTCCTTGGTTGAGAGATCTCGTGTGTGGAGGAAAGATGATGACGTGATATCCAACGATACAAGGTGGCTCTGATGAGGTCCTTAGGTGGTGACATTAATTATAACGGTCAAAATTGACATCTATTGCTAGATCGATCAAGAGGATGGCCAATTGATGGGTCGAAGTGAAAGATAAGTGCAACTTATGAGCCCTCCTTAGAGCCCTCCTAAGGATTATGGTTTGTTGGTTTGTAACGAGGGAAAGAGGGTAGTTATGGCATGGGGTGATGCTGGTGTGTGCCAGAAAGAGCTTTGGTGTAAGCTTGAGGCATGATATCAATGAGAAAAAAAAAAAGAGCAAAGCCAGAGTCCCTAGTAATTAGGAGAGAAAAATATGAAGATAAAAAATTAAATGTAGAGATTTTGATGTATAATTCTTGAGGTTAGTTTAATTGAGAGGATAACCTCTATTTTGGAGTGTCAACCTTCGTTTACTTTAGGGGTTAACCTCTATAATCTTAACATCTCTTTTGGGAGGTTAACACCAATTCTAAGGGTTAGTTTACAGTGTAGATTAGCTAATCCGTGTTAGCAAAGTTGCAACAGAGGTTAACCCTTGTTTTTGTTTACTTGCAACAGGGGTTAACTCCTGTTTATGTTTACTGAATCGGGGTTAGGAATGGGGGTTATCCTGTGGGAGAGAGAGATTGGGGGTTAAGTGAGGGGTTAGGCCAACCCCTCTTCAAATCGGTGTTAGGATAACACGAGTTAGCAACCCAAAGAGGGGTTGAGTTATTCCCCAAGGTAAATGAGGGTTAACCCCCAAAAAGAGAGGTTAACCCCCTCCATAAACTAGGCCTAAGAGGTGTTAGCAAAATAGGTGGTAACTTCGTAACTATCCCACACCTAAACTCAACTCTACAAAAATTGGTGTTAACACTAGTTCAAGTAAATACTACAAGAGTTAACACTACAGCTTAACATTAGCTTAAGTAAATAGAAACTGGTGTTAACATCACCCTGCAAGTAAACAAAAATGGAAGTTAACATCAGTTTCACATTTCTTAACACTACTTTTCTAACCCGTAAAGTAAACTAGCCCTTAGGAGGTTGTTTATTTAGGGGGTTAACCCCTCAAAAGAGGGGTTAATCTCTATTTACTTGACACTAAATCCCATATCTGACAACTTGAGTTCTGCCACTTTAACATAGGTTTGTCTAACACCGGTTTCCACTCGTGTTAGCCAAACTAATGTTAAAGTTGCACACCACTCATGCCTTTAATACCCTTTGCGTTTCATACTCCTAATATCACTACTAAGTAAATATCACAAGAGTTAACACAACAACTTAACACTAATTGAAGTAAACATAAACTAGTGTTAACATCACTCTACAAGTAAATACAATTACGGGTTAATATACTAGTTTCATATTTCTTAACATCACTTTTCCAAACCCCTAAGTAAACTAGCTCCACAAAAGTTTACTTAAGAACTAGTTTACTTTGAGGGTTAGGAAATTAGTGATAAGAAATGTAAAGCTAATGTTAACATCAATTTCTGTTTATTTGCAAGGTGGTGTCAACACCATTTTCTGTTTATTTGAACTAGTGTTAAGCTATGGTGTTAACCCTTTTCGTGTTTACTTGAACTGATATTATTACCACTTTCTAGATAGTAGAGTTTGAATGTTGGGGAGTTACAAGGTTAATACCTATTTTGCTAATATCTCTTAGAATTGATGTTAGCAAAATAGATGTTAAAATTATATAGGTTAACCTTTCAAATAAATAGAAATTAACCCCTAAAAGAAAGGTTAAATCCCCAAGCAAGTTAGCCTTAAAAGTTAAGGAGGCTGCAGCCACTCCCACTTACCATCCCTATCTCCACCTCTAGCGATAAGAGCAGCAACATTAGCCAGAAGGAAAAGTGATTAGAATTTTATAGAGAGGCATTCGTGCGTTTGCTTGAGGTTACAAACTTTGCAACTCACTGCGTTGACTTAAATTTGTAGTCTTGAGGGTAAGATTAGAACAACCTGATGCATCCACCAATCCTCTGGACGTCCTTCATGGACAAAGCATTTTATTCAAAAACGAGAGAAAGGAGGGGCAATCTTACTCATATTTATGAGGGTGTCAGCGGGCAGAGCTGTTAATCAGGAGGTTAGTGTACCCATGTGAGTAAAATAAATTTTGTGGGGGTACGAATTTAAAGGGGAGTAGCCCAAGCTCTCCTCCTGTCACAACTGTTACTGATGCACCCTGACATCCAGGATGTCCCCACCCACCACCCAAACATTGCAATGGTCCATTATGGAAAGTGAGAACATTGCATTATGCCTTCTTGAAAATTGAATGATAATGGCGCCATCTTTGCCAGGGAAGATGGCCTTTGTTGTTAACTTGGTAATCACTTTTGGGAGGTGGGATGATTTCTGTTGGTTATCTACTGGGGGGAGGGGGGGGGCTTGTGTGTGCAACTCTTAATCTGACAATAGGTTTTACTGATTTTTATAATTTCTCCCTTAATAATTTCCCCTTCAGTGGGAATGGAAAATCAACTTGGATGTATCCACGTGAAATTTTCCCTTCCTTGACAACATAAATAAAGAAGGTTTAAAACAGATGGGATTCTGGATTATATGAAAAAAAACATGGCATGCATTTATGATGTTTACGTTAATCTCCCTTCCGTTATTGCAAACTTTAGGCTCCTTCAAGGTTCCGACGTTCCATGGAGCCTGGTCGAAGATCTGATCCACCGACCCAGAAAGAATACCACAACGCACTTTTCGGCCATTAATTAAATGGTTTTAATTTCTCATGTGTATATTATATTTAGAGATGACGTGCACCATACAGAGCCACTGGCCGTCGAGAGGCTCTCTCTAAGCAAATGGTCATACCATTCCTGGCAATTGGTTCAGCACAACAGGCTGTAAGAGTTAGCCACTGGCCGTCGAGAGCCTCTCTCTCAGCAAATGGTCATACCATTCCTGGCAATTGGTTCAGCACAACAGGCTGTAAGAGTTACACTTGGGTAGTGGTCATCTTCCCTTTTACAGTTGCCAACTAATTGTGAGGGTTAGGATTAAAGGTCACGTGGCAGTCCATGTGACAGCATCTGAAGGATCAATTTTTGTTCATTGTTTAGATGTTAAGTTCGTTATTTTATTAGAATTATTTTAGGAAAATAGTTTGAAATTTGATTTATTTTTAAAAATAAAATCTTTCTTATTTTAGATATAAGATTTGTTTCCTAATTTTGGGATATATTCTCTCTATAAGAGAGCATTCCCTTATCATTTATTTTGAGCATCAATAATATTTCCTATTCCAAGGCTTCTCTCATCTGTCTTCTCCAACATCACCATCGCAAGCCACCAGCCACCACAGCTAACCACCCAAGGTTACCAACCTCCACCTCCTATCTCCCATCTACACATGTGGATAGATCACTGTTGGGGTTGTTTTCTTATGCACAAGGAGCCTCCACGCTCTGAATTGTGCAAATCTTGACAGTAAGGTTGCGTTTTGATGCAGGATAAAATATTATCGAGATAGAATAAGTGAAGAGGGATATATATTTGTCTAGACGATGGAATAAGTGATGAAATAAGTGGTGATCGGTATATAGATGTCATGTTAGTAGGTATATATTTGTTTAATATTAAGATATGAGTGTAAATAGCTTGTTGTGATATAGTAAATATATTTTAATGGGTACATTGTGTTAAAGTAGGTATATTTTAATATATATTAGTATTGATGTGATGTAATAAAATAATTTGATTTAGATGTTGATGGAAGTAATGAATAGTGGAGAGGGGGAGGGAAGGGCATTTCATCCTCTCCATTCCTCATGGATGCACAAGGAGAGGAGAAAAGAAGGGGGTCATCCTCCTCTCCACCTTGTCGATCCCCATCCATGGCATAAGAGAGAACCACCACTGCCAGCCTCTACTGTGGCGCGCACTTCACACATTGCAGGTGCACGTGGTGATAGCACATGCCACCACTTGTGAAGCGCTGCATCCTCACTATGTCTACTACATATGTTGTGGAGGTTTCCTCCACACTCTCCATCTCCATTAACTTAGTGGTGACAGTGCTGAGTCCTCGCACCGTGACTGTTCCTTCGACCATCTCCGACTTGCAAGGACATGCCCCTCTCCAGGCCCTTTCTTCTCTAAGTTTTTCTTGTTTGTTTGATCTCATTTTGATGTGTACAAATGTTCTATGAGATTTAAAGGAAGTAGAATGTGTGTTCGATGCCTTCTCCGTGGATGATGTCTATACATGATTTTATTATATAAATGTTTTGATTCGCTAGTTTTCTAAGATGGGAGAACGAGTATGTGTTTTTTTGGCCTCCGATCGATTTGGTTTCTCTTGATTTTTTTTTCATCTCCTTGATGGGTAGCGGATCCATCTTTATATAGAGAAGGCAAACTCCTTTTCCAAGCCATCTCCACCCAAACCACCCCCGCGATGCGAAGGAGAATGTTTTTCACCATCACATCCACCACGTTGACATGGTTATCAGTAATGTTTCCCCTTTTGTCGGATTTTTTTCGTGGTCTTCTTGACGTCGTCCAATATCTCTCACTTGGTAAAGAAGACCATGCATCAAATTCCATGCATGTAATTTTATTATGATATTTTCACTCTCACAGTTCGAGAGAAGAACCTTTATCTCCATTATATAAATATTCCTTAATTCCATCAAGTCGATGTGCTTAATAAATTTTTCTACCGGAATCCCTTTAGTCATAAGATCATCAATCATATCTGATGTAAGAATATAACTTTCACTTCTCTTTCCACAATATCGGAAATGTAATGATATTGTATTTCAATGTGCTTTCCTTTTGAACGGTTAGTGCCACTATTAATGAGGCTAATTATTGCTTGGTTATCACAATACATTTGAATAGGACCAAATATCAAACCAAGATTTAAATCAATCAAAAATCTTCTTATCCAAACAGTATGGGTAGTTGTTGCACTACAAGCTATGTATTCGGCTTCTTGTGTGTATCTTGCAACACACCCTTCCTTTTTACTACCCCAAGATATAGCACCACCTCCAAAGATGAATAGATGCCCCGAAGTAGACTTCACATCATCTGTCACCGCCAAAATCAACATCTGTATAGCCAAGCACATCCAAATTTTCCGCTTAGTATACAAGTTTGCGGTGCAATGTTCCCTTTAAGTATTTTAATATCTTTTTGATATCTTCTCAATGAGCTGGTCCATAATTACTTTGATATTTGCTAACCAAGCTTACTGAATGTGCCATGTTTGGTCTAGTGCATAACATAGCATACATCAGGCTTCCAGACCACTTGGGCATATGGTACTTTCAAAGGTTGCTTCCCTTTTCCAGGACATTAGTCTTTACTTAGTCTTTTCCCATACACATATGGTGTGGATCCGAGTTGCAATTTTACATTCCAAATCGTTTTAATATAGTATGCAATTATTTTTCTTGATTTATACTTAGCATTCTATCATTTCAATTTTTAAGGATTTGTATTCTAAGAACGTAAGATGCCTCACCCATGTCTTTCATTAAAAATTTTGAACTAAGTTCAATCTTCAATTTATTTAACATGCCAATATCATTTTCGGCAAGTAAAATATTATCTACATACAAAGACAATATTGTAAAACTACTCACACTTTTCATGACATATACACAATTGTCAAATTTATTTGAGATAAATTTCATTTTGACAATTACATAATGAAATTTGAGGTACCATTGTCTAAATGATTGTTTTGACCCATATATAGATTTATTCAAATTGCATACTTTATCTTCTTGACCTTCCACCTAAAAACCTTCAGGTTGACACATATATATATCTTCCTACAAATCTCCATTGAGAAATAATGTTTTTACATCCATTTGATGTAATTCCAAATCTAGATGTGCCACAATTGCTAATATCATTCTTATAGAGGCAAATTTGGCCGTTGGCGAATAAGTTTCTTAAAAATCAATTCTCAATTTTTGTGTGTACCCTTTGGCAACTAAATGTGCCTTAAATTTCTTAACAGTTCCATCAACCCTCATTTTTTTCTTGAATACCTATTTGCATCCTATAACCTTCCTATCACCAGGTAAATCACATAATTCCCAAACATTATTTTTTTCATAGAATCTATTTCATCTTTCATGCCTTTAAGCCATAAATCTTTTTCGTATGACTCAATCACATCATTATATGTTATGGGTTTCATGTGATTTTACTCTTCTATATCAACTAATAAACATGAAGACTCACAAGAATACAAATGATAATCATTCATCCATAAGGGTTGAGTTCTTATTCTTTTGTTGCCAACAATAGTCACATCTACTTGGCTATTCTCATCTAAGTTCATAGGCTCATGTGTATCTTCCATGTTAGGTGAAACTTGTTTGTCCATCGTCTATAATTTCTATAGGTTCATTTATATTTTTCATGTTAGGCGTATATTCACATTCATATTCTCAGGTATTATTGTAATAGTCATCATCAATTACTAATAAAGGGTTTTTCTTTCCATGATTCTCATCTTCCTCTATGTTTTCTAGGAATGTTGCATCCTTATATTCAATGATCCCATTTTCCTTGTGATAGGATCTATAGCCAAAAGAATTTTCACAATAACCTATGAATCTACATTTTAAAGTCTTAAAATCCAACTTATTTCTAAGTTGACCAAGAATCAATACATGCGCCATAGAACCTGTTACTAACGTGGGCAGCAGACGTAGTTTAAGACGTCTGGGAAGTGGCCTATACGTCTGGTAATAAATTTTTTTCGGCGTACGGGTTCGCGTCTGCGCACCTGCGCGCGCAAACTGAACCCGCCGCCTTCGTCTTCGCTTTCTCTCCCTACAGGCGCCGCATTTCCCTCTCTCTCTCTCCTCACGGCTGCCTTATAAAACGCTCCCCTCTCCTCACCCTCACTCCATCCGCCTTCATCTTCTCCTTCTCCCTGCGAGAGAGCGAGAGCGTGAGCAAGCAAGTGCGGCAGCAGCGGCCGCAGCGAGCGTGAGGGAAGGAGAAGAGTTGCGAGAGGAAGGAAGAAGCTCGACCACGAGGGTGCGAGCTTGCCGGGGCAGCTAGAGCCGGCCGACGGAGGAGCAGCGGGCGTGGGTTGTCACGGAGGGGCTGCTGCAGCTCGGGCAGCAGGCAGACACGGCGCGGCCGTGCGTCACGGGCAGAGAGCAAACCGGGTTCTAATTCTGGGAAAATTTCCAGGGAATCAGACATCTGGACTTACGTCCAGACGACACTGAAGACGTCTGGAGGACGGTCCAGACATCTGACAGGTACAATAATTTCCTATCTTCTCCTTTTTACGCGTGTACGGCCATGCAGCCGTCCGCCGCGTTCTCTGCGCCTCTTCGTGATGAGAGCGGTGGCGTGTGTGCGCAGGTTCTGTTCGGGAGGGCGCGAGGGCTCGCCATCCCACACGGATCAGACGTCTAGCCACAATACCAGACGACGGAGAGGATCTCCGGACGTTCGAGGTGACAATCGGACGTCTGGAAACCAAGACCAGACAATCCAGCGGACTTCTGGACGTCTGAAGGACTGCACAGACCGAGGCATTGCCTGATCGACGTTTTAAGATGTCTGGAAGAAGTTCCAGACGTCTGATTTTGGACAGACTCATCATTTTTGGCCCGTTTAGAGTCCGTTCGGAGTCCGTTTTTCGTGTTTCAAGTTTCGTTCTTTCCGAATTTATTTCATCTACCTATTTACAGTAATTGTATACTATTCTGAGAAACTCCTTGTGTTGATCCTTGTGTTAGGACCCTGTTCCGTTGCGGCTCTAGGGGTTGTAGAGGCACGCGGGATTGCCGACTACGCCCCCAGTACTCCCGATTTTGCGGGTAGAGTGCCCTTATTTTTATTTAACAAAAATTGTACAATTTTGAAACAACTAATAGAGTCTAGGGCATTGTAACGACCCGGTTCCCGAGTCCCTACGAGACACGAGAACCGGACCGACTCGACTAATCCCAAGACCCAGTCGTCCAACGAGGAAGTAACCAAAAGACAGTAAAATAAACCACATTCAGCATGAATATAACTAACAGTAAAAAGTACAGCAGTAAGGAAAGAAACTACTACAGTAGGTACCGCCACAACAGTAAAGCAACATTTATCATATAACAAAAACTGCAGGTAAAGAAGGTACAGCGGAAACAAAACTACTCACTAGAACAGAAACAAAAGAAGGTACAAAGCTGTGGCAACTCTACTGGACCCTACTCGGCCCAGCGTCCTCTGCAGCCGCCGACCCTGGCTGCTCAACACCTGGTCCTGAAAAAGGTAACGAGTGTAACACGTCAGCAAAACGCTGAGTAGAGTGGCAAACTAACTAAAGGCAACAGTAGAGTGTACAGTAGCTGTTATGTTCTATTACTTCCTTTATTTACATCTTTCAATTTTTCTCACTATTTCATTTACTTCTCAGATCCTTTACTTGATCTCGAATGTCCTCGTGGGACGATCTTGATTGCAGTCTTTTCCAACAGTAGAAGTAGCACGTGGTGCTCTCCTGGCCGGGAGAGTCCCCCGTGGTGATCCTACCCTCAGTCAACCACCCCAAGGTCACTGACAGACGTAACGGTGACTACGGCACGCGCGATAAACGCACAGGTAGCTAGCCCGTACTGGCACGCGGTCAGTCGTTTCCGTTAACGGGTGCGCCCAAAGCACAGCACGGAACCAGGGCAGAGCCCTCTCAGTAACAGGGGTCCAACCCCTCCACAGTAACCAAACCGGGGCCTTGCCCCTCCACAGTCCGCGCACCCTCGTCTGACTACCCTGGTTTGCCCTAGTGGGCCTAACAAGTCGGTGAAGGAGGCTAGCAGAACCCCGGGGCCCGTGGGGTAGCTAGTACTCTCCTAACACTACTAGCTCTCCTCGGTACTACGTACACGAGGGCCAACAAGTCGGTACAGAGCGGCCAAGCCTAACCCCGGGTCCCTGGGGCGGCTGGCCCCACTCTGCACTAAAACAGGTACAGGTACTTCCCTTGGTACTGCGTACCCAAGAGACAGTACAAACTACATCTCGGTTCCATTCCTTTTCTTTCCAGGAGTTCCACTCCTAATTCCCCGTAGGGTTCCAGCTCTTTATCTCAGAACATCATATGTTTCACTTTCCAGATTCACGTTCTCACATTCCATGATCTCAACACGATTCTCTATGCATAACAGGCAGCTGTTAATTAAATTTACAGGCAGCTTTATATATTCCTTTCCATTTTTCCAAGACTGCAGTAATGTACATTCCACTAGTTTTTCCATCCTAGGATTCATGCCATATCCTAGGATCTATCATACAATCTAGTTTTCCGGCCCTAGGATTCATGCAACACCTAGGAGCTATCATTCCATATATTTCTCATTCCTAGGATTCATGCAATGCCCTAGGTTCTAGTTATGGTTCCATACTTTAACAGATTTTATTAATACATAAAACCACTCTACCAGGTACAACGGAAGTAATGGGGGCGTGGTCGGGAATCCCGCGTGCCTCCGCGACTCTCAAGACGGCAACCGAACGAGGTCCTATCACAAGGATCAAACACAAGGAGTGTCTCAAAACAGTGTATAGCTACTGTAGGCGGGTAGAGGAATAAATTCTGAATCGAACGCAACTCGAATCGCGGAAAACGGAGCCCAAACGGGCCCTAAACGGGTCGAGAAAGACAATACTGTGCAAAATCAGACGTCTGGAACTCCTTCCAGACGTCTTAAACGGTGGATCAGAGAATTACCTGTTCGGCTTGGTTCCCCGGACGTCCAGAAGTCTGTGGCGACGTCTCTCCTAGATCCCAGACGTCCGATGGTCTCTCCGGACGTCTGGAGGTCACTCCCGCCGTCTGGTACAACTTCCAGACGTCGGATTCGCAAAGGATGACGAATCCGAACACCTGCGCACAGCCAACCCTCCTCCTTCAGTACGGTCAGTCGACAAAAGAAGAAGGAGAAAGCGGAACTCACCTTTCAGACGTCTGTATGATCACACAGACGTCGACCCTGCCGTCTGGATATCAGTCCAGACGTCTGATTCTGGAGATTTTTCCAGAATCAGAACCTCGCTCGGCCTCCGCTCGCGACGCCGCCCGCGTCGCACCTCGCGCGTCCGCTGCTCCGCCCGCAGCAGGTCCCTCTTCGCGACGCTCTGCGCCCCCTGCGCCCTCCGCCGGCCGGCCAAGCCGCTCCCGGCGAGCTCGCCCTCAGGCAGAGTCCCGCCCTCGCACGCCGCAGCTCCTCCGCGCCTTCTGCTGCGCCGCTGCCGCTGCGCCCTTGCGTCCGCTCGCTCCGCCCGCAGCAGGAGAGGAGGAAGATGGTGGAGACGGGAGGGGAGGCGCGCCCCCTCCCCCTTTTAACGCCGCGCGGAGAGGAGGAGAGAGACGGCCGCAGTCGCCTGCAGCCGCAGAGAAGATGCGGATCGCAGGTCTGCGCGCACAGGCGCGCAGACGAATATCCCGTGCGAGTATAACTGTTCGTCAGACGTCTGTAAACTATCCCGGACGTCTGGTCAGACGTCTGGATGTGATCCCAGACGTCTTTACAGACGTCTGGGCCACCTCCCAGACGTCTTAAAAGACGTCTGGGGCACGAGCTCGTTACAATATAACAAACTCAAAGGAAGTTTCGTCCCCGAAACTTGCGCCAACTAGGGTGCGTAAAAAGGATGTCCAAATAACCATAACAAACTCAAAGAGGACCGAAGCCGGTCCGAAAAGACGTACCCGCGAAAAGCTCTGGGTACCGCTCCCGCATTGCCGCCTCAGGCTCCCAGGTAGCCTCCTCGTACCGCTGGCTCCTCCACAAAACCTTTACCAGGGGTACTTGCTTTCGTCTCAACCTGCGGACGGCTCGGTCTAGGATCTGCACTGGCCGCTCGGGGTAGGTCAGGTCGTCGCTCACCTCGACGCTCTCGTGACTCAGTACGTGGTTGGGATCGGCTACGTACTTCCTGAGGTTGGACACGTGGAACACGTCGTGCACACCAGAAAGCTGCGGGGGAAGGGCAAGTCTGTAAGCAACGGGTCCAACCCGCTCCAGGACCTCGAAGGGCCCCACGAACCTCGGCGCGAGCTTCCCTCTCACCCCAAACCGCTGTAAGCCCTTCATGGGCGAAACACGAAGAAAGACGTGGTCCCCAACCTCGAACTGCACCTCTCTGCGTCTGCGATCTGCGTAGCTCTTCTGTCTGCTCCTGACAGTGCGGAGTCGTCTGTGGATCTGTTCAACTACCTCCTGGCTCTGCCGGATCAACCTGGGGCCAACCTCCCACTTGGTCCCCACCTCAACCCAACTCAAGGGTGCCGTGCATTTCCGTCCGTACAGAGCCTCGTAGGGAGCCATGCCGATGCTCGAGTGATAACTGTTGTTGTATGCAAACTCTGCCAGGGGCAGGTGTTCCTCCCAAGAGCCCCTCCAGTCTAGTACACAGGCACGCAAAAGATCCTCAAGTGTCTGTATCGTGCGTTCCGACTGTCCGTCCGTCTGGGGGTGGTAAGCCGTGCTAAACCTCAACCTCGTCCCCAAAGCCTGCTGAAACTCAGCCCAAAACTGGGACGTAAAGCGGGTATCCCGGTCGGATACGATCTCCCGCGGAACTCCGTGTAGTCGCACCACATCACGGATATACCTCTCTGCCAACTGTGCTGGTCCCAAAGTGACTCGGATCGGCAAGAATCGTGCCGTCTTCGTCAACCTATCCACTATTACCCAGACCGCGTCGTGTCCTCGCTGGGTAACAGGTAAACCCACCACCAAGTCCATGGTGATGCTCTCCCACTTCCACTCTGGCACTGGAAGCGGCTGAAGCGGCCCTGCAGGCCTCTGATGCTCGGCTTCACCTGCTGGCACACTAAGCACTGCTGCACGAACTCACCCACATCCCGCTTCATCCCTCTCCACCAGAACTCACGTCTCAAGTCATGGTACATTTTCGTGTTTCCGGGATGTATGGTGAATCTGGAACCGTGTGCCTCAGTCAGGAGCTCTCTCAACAGCTCCTCGTCTCTGGGGACGCACAGCCGTTCCCCTCAAGCGTAACACCTGGTCTGTGAAAGAGAAGTCCCCTGGGTCCCCTGACAGTACTCTGTCGCGCAAAGACTGCAAGTACGGATCGGCCATCTGTCCCGTGATGATGCGGTCTATCAACTCTGGTCTGGTCTGCCGTGTCACCGTCACTGCCCCACAGTATCCTCGTAACTCTAGAGGTCGCCAACTGCCCACCTCCTCCAAAAGGCTCCAACTCTGTAACTGTAGACTGGCCAAGCGTGCGGGCGCCTTACGGCTCAAGGCGTCAGCCACCACATTGGCCTTTCCCGGGTGGTAGGAGATGCTGCAGTCGTAGTCCTTCAGGAGCTCCAACCAACGTCTCTGTCTCATGTTGAGCTCCTTCTGGTCAAAAAGATATCTGAGGCTCTTGTGATCTGTAAAAATCTCGAAGGTCTCACCGTACAAGTAGTGCCTCCATGTCTTCAGCGCGAAGACAACAGCTGCCAACTCTAGGTCATGGGTAGGGTAGGTATGCTCATGGGGCTTCAGTTGCCGCGAAGCGTAAGCAACCACGTGACCCCTCTGCATGAGCACACCTCCTAACCCCTGCAAGGAAGCGTCCGTGTACACGACGAACCCGCCACTACTGTCAGGAATGGTGAGCACGGGAGCCGAGGTCAACCTCTCCTTCAGCTCCAGAAAACACGCCTCACAGGCGTCTGTCCAAGTGAAAGGCACATCCTTCCGAGTCAACTGTGTCATAGGACGTGCAATCTGCGAAAACCCTCTGATGAACCGTCTGTAGTAACCTGCCAGTCCCAGGAAACTGCGAATCTCAGTGACTGAACGCGGTCTCTCCCACCTGAGCACGGCCTCGACCTTGGCGGGATCCACCGCCAGGCCGTCTCCAGAGATCACATGACCCAAAAAGGTCACCTCCCTCAACCAGAACTCGCACTTGCTGTATTTGGCGTACAGCCTGCGTCGTCTCAGAGTGTCCAGAACCATCCGCAAGTGCTGTCCGTGCTGCGTCCGATCTCTAGAATAGATGAGTACATCATCTATGAAAACCACCACAAACTGGTCCAAGTACGGTCTGAACACCCGGTTCATCAGGTCCATGAAAGCAGCGGGGGCATTGGTCAGCCCAAACGGCATGACCAAAAACTCGTAGTGTCCGTACCGGGTGCGGAAAGCTGTCTTGGAGACGTCGGTCTCCCTGATCCTCAACTGGTGGTATCCAGACCTCAAGTCGATCTTGGAAAACACCGTGGCACCCCGCAACTGGTCAAACAAATCGTCAATCCTCGGCAGCGGATATCTGTTCTTGATGGTGACCCTATTCAGCTGTCTGTAGTCCACACAAAGGCGTAGGGTCCCATCCTTCTTCTTCACAAACAGTACCGGGGCTCCCCAGGGAGACGCACTGGGCCTCACGAAACCCTTCTCCAAAAGGTCCTGCAACTGAGACTTCAGCTCTCGCAGCTCAAGCGGTGCCATCCTGTATGGCGCGGTGGAGATGGGGTTGGTCCCTAGTACTAGTGAGATCTCAAACTCGATCTCACGCTCGGGCGGTAGTCCTGGTAACTCGTCTGGAAACATGTCGGGGTACTCTCTGACCACAGGGATGCTCTGGAAGTCTGCCACGGGGCTGTGCTCTGCCACCACACAAGCTAAGAAGCCCTCACACCCCTGGCTCAAAAGTCTCGCCGCCCGAAGTGCCGAAATGCACCTGAAACCTCCGTCCACTGGCTGCCCGTGAAACTCGAAGGAAGGCAACTCCGGAATGGAGAAGACAATCTTCCTCTCAAAGCAGTCTACCAATGCGAGGTAAGCGGACAGCCAATCCATCCCCAGGATCACCCCAAAGTCCTCCATCTGTATCATAATCAGGTCAGCTGGCAGGCTGTGTCCCCCGATGCTGACCCCGCAACCCGTGTACACCTCCTCAGCTACAAACAGCTGACCACTCGGACCTCTGATTACGAACGGGTTCTCTAACAATGTATAATCCTGGTCCAAACTAACTGCGAAACTGTCTGCGACAAACGAGTGCGTAGCGCCGGAATCGAAAAGCGTGTAAACGAGTCTGCCAGAAACTGAAACCATACCTGCTACCACCGATCCCGAAGCTCTGGCGTCCCTGTGTGTTAGGGCGTTGATACGCCCCTCAGCTCTAGGTGCGGACGAAGCAGCCACACTCTGCGTCGGACGGGTAGGTGCTGGCCGGTACCCTCCTCGCGACTGCGGTCCTCCTCCTCGCGCCTGGAAACCGCGGCCTCCTGCGCGCCCTCCAGTGCTCTGCGTGGGAAGTATCTGCTGACCTCCTGCCCTAGATGGGCAGTCCCTCCTGACGTGGCCCGGCTGGCCACACTGGTAGCAGAGGGGAACCCGGCTCCCGCCCTCAGTGAGTCCCTGCTGTCGGCTAGGCGGGGGTTCGGTGCTGGCGACTGGCCCCTGTCGAGGGCCCCCAAAGGCCAGTGATGGCCCTGCACAACGTGACGGCTCTCCTGCGGACGCCACGTGTCTCCGTTCTCGCCGGCCCTGTGAGAAGTCTGGCTGAAAGGGCCTCTTCCGCCCGCCGTCGGTCTCTCGCGCGGACGGGTTGGTCTCCTCGAAAGTCATGGCTGCCTCTACCACCCTCGAAAACGTCGGCAGCTTCAGGGGTTTGACATACCCCCGGATCGCAGGCCGGAGCCCCTCGGTGAACCTCCAAAGGCGCTCCTCCTCAATGGCTACCGCTGTCGCTGCAAAGCGGGACAGCTCCAAGAAACGCGTGCGGTACGCGCTCACGGTCATCGTCCCTTGGCGGAGAGTGTGGAACTCCCGCCTCCTCTGGTCCTGCCACGTCTGGGGAAAGTACTGCTCGCAGAAGAGGGTGACGAACTGGTCCCACGTCGGCTCGTCCCTCTCCTGTCCCCGGACCGCCCTCCACCACCGGTGTGCCGCACTCTCCAGCTGGTACGTGGCAAAGGCCACGCGGCACTCCACCGGGGGGCGAAGGGTGTCGAAGATCTTCTCCAGCTGCTCAAGCCAGTCCTCTGCCTCGGTCGGGTCCTCATCCCCCTTGAAGGAGGGGGGCTTCAGCTTCCGGAACTGCCCGAAAAGCTCGAAGTGGTGCTGTAGGGGAGGTGATGGTGCACCTCCAGGCGAAGGTGCCTCGTGTACAGAAGTGTCGGAGGAAGGTGGGGGCGGCAGGGGCCCATCCCCTCCCTCGTGTCCGGCGCCGCGTCCGTCGCGTGGTCCCACAGAGGACTCCCCCTCTGCAACCCCAGGAGGAGGTGCTCGGGGCGGTGGGTGGAGCTCCTCTCGTACAATATCCCGTATCAGTCGGGCGAGGTCCTGGGCCTGGATGCCAGGGAGTGGTGGCTGGTCCACCGAGACGTCAACGACAGCACGTCCACCTCGCCGTCCTCGCCCTCGGCCGCGCCCGCGGCCAGTCTCGCCAGTCCCACGACGAGGCATCTCCTGCAAGGAGACGCGAAACAAAACGGAAACGTCAAAACAGACGGTACCTAACAACACTTCTAAGAGCTCATGTCAAGAGATATGTTGTGGTGGCTACTCTAGCTATAAACATGTGAATTGGTTATTTTCCAGTCAGTTGATTCACTTCTCGGGACGACCTTGCTCTGATACCATCTTGTAACGACCCGGTTCCCGAGGCCCTACGAGACACGAGAACCGGACCGACTCGACTAATCCCAAGACCCAGTCGTCCAACGAGGAAGTAACCAAAAGACAGTAAAATAAACCACATTCAGCATGAATATAACTAACAGTAAAAAGTACAGCAGTAAGGAAAGAAACTACTACAGTAGGTACCGCCACAACAGTAAAGCAACATTTATCATATAACAAAAACTGCAGGTAAAGAAGGTACAGCGGAAACAAAACTACTCACTAGAACAGAAACAAAAGAAGGTACAAAGCTGTGGCAACTCTACTGGACCCTACTCGGCCCAGCGTCCTCTGCAGCCGCCGACCCTGGCTGCTCAACACCTGGTCCTGAAAAAGGTAACGAGTGTAACACGTCAGCAAAACGCTGAGTAGAGTGGCAAACTAACTAAAGGCAACAGTAGAGTGTACAGTAGCTGTTATGTTCTATTACTTCCTTTATTTACATCTTTCAATTTTTCTCACTATTTCATTTACTTCTCAGATCCTTTACTTGATCTCGAATGTCCTCGTGGGACGATCTTGATTGCAGTCTTTTCCAACAGTAGAAGTAGCACGTGGTGCTCTCCTGGCCGGGAGAGTCCCCCGTGGTGATCCTACCCTCAGTCAACCACCCCAAGGTCACTGACAGACGTAACGGTGACTACGGCACGCGCGATAAACGCACAGGTAGCTAGCCCGTACTGGCACGCGGTCAGTCGTTTCCGTTAACGGGTGCGCCCAAAGCACAGCACGGAACCAGGGCAGAGCCCTCTCAGTAACAGGGGTCCAACCCCTCCACAGTAACCAAACCGGGGCCTTGCCCCTCCACAGTCCGCGCACCCTCGTCTGACTACCCTGGTTTGCCCTAGTGGGCCTAACAAGTCGGTGAAGGAGGCTAGCAGAACCCCGGGGCCCGTGGGGTAGCTAGTACTCTCCTAACACTACTAGCTCTCCTCGGTACTACGTACACGAGGGCCAACAAGTCGGTACAGAGCGGCCAAGCCTAACCCCGGGTCCCTGGGGCGGCTGGCCCCACTCTGCACTAAAACAGGTACAGGTACTTCCCTTGGTACTGCGTACCCAAGAGACAGTACAAACTACATCTCGGTTCCATTCCTTTTCTTTCCAGGAGTTCCACTCCTAATTCCCCGTAGGGTTCCAGCTCTTTATCTCAGAACATCATATGTTTCACTTTCCAGATTCACGTTCTCACATTCCATGATCTCAACACGATTCTCTATGCATAACAGGCAGCTGTTAATTAAATTTACAGGCAGCTTTATATATTCCTTTCCATTTTTCCAAGACTGCAGTAATGTACATTCCACTAGTTTTTCCATCCTAGGATTCATGCCATATCCTAGGATCTATCATACAATCTAGTTTTCCGGCCCTAGGATTCATGCAACACCTAGGAGCTATCATTCCATATATTTCTCATTCCTAGGATTCATGCAATGCCCTAGGTTCTAGTTATGGTTCCATACTTTAACAGATTTTATTAATACATAAAACCACTCTACCAGGTACAACGGAAGTAATGGGGGCGTGGTCGGGAATCCCGCGTGCCTCCGCGACTCTCAAGACGGCAACCGAACGAGGTCCTATCACAAGGATCAAACACAAGGAGTGTCTCAAAACAGTGTATAGCTACTGTAGGCGGGTAGAGGAATAAATTCTGAATCGAACGCAACTCGAATCGCGGAAAACGGAGCCCAAACGGGCCCTAAACGGGTCGAGAAAGACAATACTGTGCAAAATCAGACGTCTGGAACTCCTTCCAGACGTCTTAAACGGTGGATCAGAGAATTACCTGTTCGGCTTGGTTCCCCGGACGTCCAGAAGTCTGTGGCGACGTCTCTCCTAGATCCCAGACGTCCGATGGTCTCTCCGGACGTCTGGAGGTCACTCCCGCCGTCTGGTACAACTTCCAGACGTCGGATTCGCAAAGGATGACGAATCCGAACACCTGCGCACAGCCAACCCTCCTCCTTCAGTACGGTCAGTCGACAAAAGAAGAAGGAGAAAGCGGAACTCACCTTTCAGACGTCTGTATGATCACACAGACGTCGACCCTGCCGTCTGGATATCAGTCCAGACGTCTGATTCTGGAGATTTTTCCAGAATCAGAACCTCGCTCGGCCTCCGCTCGCGACGCCGCCCGCGTCGCACCTCGCGCGTCCGCTGCTCCGCCCGCAGCAGGTCCCTCTTCGCGACGCTCTGCGCCCCCTGCGCCCTCCGCCGGCCGGCCAAGCCGCTCCCGGCGAGCTCGCCCTCACGGCAGAGTCCCGCCCTCGCACGCCGCAGCTCCTCCGCGCCTTCTGCTGCGCCGCTGCCGCTGCGCCCTTGCGTCCGCTCGCTCCGCCCGCAGCAGGAGAGGAGGAAGATGGTGGAGACGGGAGGGGAGGCGCGCCCCCTCCCCCTTTTAACGCCGCGCGGAGAGGAGGAGAGAGACGGCCGCAGTCGCCTGCAGCCGCAGAGAAGATGCGGATCGCAGGTCTGCGCGCACAGGCGCGCAGACGAATATCCCGTGCGAGTATAACTGTTCGTCAGACGTCTGTAAACTATCCCGGACGTCTGGTCAGACGTCTGGATGTGATCCCAGACGTCTTTACAGACGTCTGGGCCACCTCCCAGACGTCTTAAAAGACGTCTGGGGCACGAGCTCGTTACAGGCATTGCATGAACCCTAGGACTGAGAAATTAGATTGAATGATAGATCCTAAGGTATTGCATGAATCCTAGGACTGGAAAACTAGATTGAATGCTAGATTCTACGGTACGGCATGAATCTTAGGACTGGAAAACTAGTTGATTATATAAACATTGCAGTCTTGGAAAAGTGGAAAGGAAATGATAACTGCCTGTAAATTGGTTAACAGCTGCCTGTTATAAATGGATAATTGCGGTTGAGAATATGAATTGTATGGACATAAAGCTGAAACGGTGAAACCTGAATTGGCTGAGTTAAAAGAGCTTGAACCCTACGGGGAACGAGGAGTAGAACTCCTGGAGAGGGAATGGAATAGAATTAGGGAGGTGAGCTGGCCCTTGAGTACGGAGTACCAAGGAGAGCGACTGTCCCCCTGTTTAGTGCAGAGCGGAGCTAGCCGCCCCAGGGACCCGGGGTTAGGACTGGCCACTTTGTACCGACTTTTAGCCCTTGTGTACACAGTACCGAGGAGAGCTACTAGTGTAGGGAGAGCACTAGCTACCCCACGGGCCCCGGGGTTCTGCTAGCTCTCCTATACCGACTTGTTAGGCCCACTGGGCAAACCAGGGTAGTCAGGCGAGGGTGCGCGGACTGTGGAGGGGTAAGACCCCTGTTTGGTTACTGTGGAGGGGCTGGATCCTTGTTACTGAGAGGGCTCTGCCCTATACTGGTTCCATGCTGTGCTTTAGGCACACCTGTTAACGAAAACGACTGACCGTGTGCCAGTGAGAGGTAGCTACCAGTCCGTCTATCGCGCATGCCATAGTCACCGTTACGTCTGTCAGCGACCTTGGGTGGTTGACTGAGGGTAGGACCACCATGGAGAACTCTCCCGACCAGGAGAGCACCACGTGTTACTTCTACTTTTCGGAAAAGACTGCAATCAAGATCGTTTCCACGAGGAACATTCAAGATCAGGAGAAGGATCTGAGAAATAAATCATCAGTAAATAAATGGAAAGATATAAATAAAGAAAGTAAAAACATAACAGCTACTGTCCACTCTACTGCTTCTTCTAGCTTTTAGTTGCCACTCTACTCAGCGTTTCGCTGACGTGTCACCCTTATTACCTTTTCAGGACCACGTGTTGAGCAGCCAGAGTCAGCAGCTGCGGAGGGCGCTGGGCCTAGTAGAGTCCAGTAGAGTTACCTGTAGTACCTTCTGTACTTTTCTTTCAGCTGTAGTGAGTAGTTTTCTGTTACTCCCTGTACTCTATTTATTGTAAGCTTCCTGTTATGTACATGTTTATTTTTCTACTGTTGTGGTGGTGTATACTGTAGTATTTCTTTCCTTTACTGCTGTATTTTGTTACTGCTAGTTATATACATGGTGAATGTGGTTTATTTTACTGCTCTTTTGGTTACTTTCTCGTTGGACGATTGTGTCTTGGGATTAGTCGAGTCAGTCCGATTCTCGTGTCTCGTAGGGATTCAAAAATCGGGTCATTACAGAACCCCATTTCCTCAAATGATCTAAATTAGGCTTTATTCCAGTTCACAATTCATAAGGTGCACTTTCGATAGATTTTGTGGGTATTATATTTAGAGTATAATTAGATGCAACCAATGCCTCTCCCCAAAATTCTTTTGAGAGACAAGAATGTGATAGCATACATCTAATAGAATTCATTAACGTCTTGTTTTTCCTTTTTGACACCCCATTTTATTGTGACGTATAAGGCATTGTAGTATGTCTTTTTATTCAAAACTCTTCGCAATATAAATCGAATTCCTTTGAATTATATTCCCCACCACTATCACTGGACAACACTTTGATATCCCTTCCATGTTATCTTTCTACTTCCATCTTATATTTCTTAAAACAAGATAAAACCTCATTTTTATGAGATATTAAATAGACATAGGCATAACTGAAATAATCATTTATAAATGTCATGAAATTTCCTTATTACTAAATGTTTTCACACAAAGTGGACCACCTACATCAGAATGTATTAAACATAATAGTTCATTTGATCTATATCCCTTTCCCATTGGTTTCCTAGTCATTTTTCCAACTAAACAACGTTGACATAGGGATAATTCTACTCTTTTAATATTCAGGAGAAGATTTAATTTCACCATCCATTCCATTTTGGACTTTCTTGGATTTCCTAGTCTAAAATGCCACATAACACATTCTAATAAAAGAAACGAATAATAATAATAAAAAAAAGCACTACCATTATTTACTTTATTGTCAATAACAGAGATACGACAAAGATCATATTCAGGAACATAGGTGTCCATAGCAAACACCTTTTTATCTTTGCCTATAGAAACACATTTATTATGAAAGCGAACTTCCAAGCTATTTTTCATAAGAGCCATAACAGAAAGTAAGTTTCACCTCATGCCAGGTGCATAAAGAACGTCCTTTAGAACCATGATGCTGTTACCAAGATCTAGACGGTAGGTGCCGATACCTTCCACATCTGTATAGGTATTATTGCCAATGTAGATACATTGTTTACCAGGCCTAAGTCTTGTAAAAGATTCCAACCCCTTCTTTGGTTTTGCAATGTGTCGAGTTGCCAGAATCCACCCACCAATCAATGGAGTTGGGTGAAACAACATTGTTGCTGTCCACCACCTCAATAAAAACTCTTTTGTTGGTAGATTTCTATTTTGAGGTCTTGCTTTTGTTACTATCCTTATTCAGATAATTTGCTCTAAAGTAGTCAAATTGACCACATTGGTGGTAAGAACCTTGTGATTTGTTTTCCTGTGCATGATTTGGCTTGAATTGTACCCTGTTTGGTCCTACTTTCTTTTGGTGCCCTTTGCTATCATCATATTCGGGTTTTCGAAAAGCTGCATTTGCTTCTTCTAAGTTTAGCTCGTGCCTCTTTCGGTTGGCCATGACTTGTTCCATTCCCAACCGTACTGACAACTCAAAAAGTTGAAGTAAAAGAATTGACCTAAGAGTGGTGGTCACCATATCAAAACTACTTAGCAAACTATTAAGTATAGTTGTCACTTGTAATTTTTCCGGAATTGGAGTTCCTGCAACTGATAAATCCTTAGCCATGACAATCATGTTATTGACATGTTCTATGACACTTTGTCCCTCTTGCATTTTGCAAGAGTTGAACCTTTGAAGGAGAAGTTGTGTTTATTTTAGTTATTTTATTATATTTCTCCTTTAAAGGTTTCCATAATTTATGTGAATTATCATATGTCACAAAAAATTTTATAAGACTATCTTCCATGAACATGATCGCAAGGCTTTTTGCCTTTTTGTCATTGTTCATCCATTTCTCCCTCTTCTTGACTTCCACGTCAAATGCACTATCATCAAGTTCTAGAGGAGCATTTTCAATAACATATTCTAGATTGTCATAAGTTAAGGCATATCGAATTTTTCGATGTCACATCTTATAATTAACTCCACTCAACTTTTAAATTTTAGCCAACTTAAGGGTAATGAATTTGCTAGAAGTCATATGATTTAATCTATGTAAAATATAAGTACTTTCAAAAAAGATCTAAATGCAATGGGTAATAAAAAGTACTAAAAATTAACTCCTTTCAACTTTTCAATTTTAAACAACTCAATGGTAATGAATTTATCGGAAGCTATATGATTTGATCTATGTAAAATATAAGTGCTTTCAAAAACAATCTAAATGCAACCGGTAATAAAAAGCACCAAAAATTAATATAAAAGTAAGAAATAAATAAAATATAAATGACCTGTTTATATAAAATCACAAGTTAAAGTACTCAACAATATATGAGAAATGCAACGTGATCAAGTGTTTAAAAGTAATAGCGTATGAAAGGTTTATTTATTTATTTATGTAAAATAAATTATTTACTAAAAATATATGACATGGTTAATCAAGCAATATGATCGAAGCAAGTAATAAAGATAACTTAATATATTTAATTAATCAATGTGGCAAGAATTATAAACGTAAGCCGTAGGAGGAGAAAGGAATAAATTTAATTGAAGCAAGATCAACATAGATCACAAAAAAAAATGAACTAATGTGATAAATATCCATGTAAATCTCAGGCAAGTAATAAAGGAAAGGAAAGGTAAAAAGAAAATCTACCCTTTCACGTTAAAGAGTAAGCCCCTCCAGCAAACAAATAAAAAAACACGTCAATTAATTTCATCAAGAGATACCATATAACCAAGAGAGGGCCCAAGAATTAAGTTATTAGAAACAAGGATAACGTTGGAAACCAAAAAAAATGCAGCGAGTAAAGAGGATAAAAATAAAAAGAGCAGGACCTTTTCTTTTACTTTCCCCAAGGAGGGTGGAGGGTAACACAAATCCTAGTAGAGCTTTCATGTCTATGGCGGCGATAGGGATGTGGAGGTCGCGTGTTCGAGTGGTGTGGTAGAGAGGCCTCACGATCATGTGGATTGGTAGATTGATGAGGCAAAACAATAGATTCAGCGGTCGACTTGCTCAATTGAGCAAATCAAGGTGGAGCAACGGGCACATTGTAAGAACATCAGACAGTGCTCGACGATTTCAAAACTTGGGAAAAATAGAGATCACAACGACTGTGGAGCAATGGTCTTGGAGCAGCGGCAACAATAGCTGAGAGGCTCTGATACCACTCTAAGATGGGAGAGTAGATATGTATTTTTTTGAGCTCCGATGAACTTGGTTTCTCTCTTTTTTTTTTTTTTCTCATCTCTTTAATGGGTTGGGGATCTATCTTTATATAAAGGAGGCAAATCCCTTTCCCAAGCCATCTTCACCCAAACCGCCACTGCAATACGAGGGAGGACATTTTCCACCACCGCTTCCACCACGTTGAGGTGATTTATTGGTAACATGTCCTCTTTCTTCAAATTTTTTTCGTGGTGTTTTTGATCACATCAAACAAGTTTTACACTACAATGACGATTCTCCTTATTTCGACCCAGCAAAAATTGAACAATGAATTTCAAAATATTACATATTTACAAAGATATGAATATGATTGCAGAAAAAATTTCATACACTTGAGTATAGACTCCAAGTCCTCTTATTTATTTGTTATCTTGGATTCTTTTTACCTAAGCTTTTACGAAAAAGCCCAAATTTTTTGAAAGCCAAATACATTAGAGGGAGTTAAGAGAGATTCAACCCTTGGGTATTAAGTAGGGGCTAGCAATCATTTATTTCATTTATTATCTTGGGTTATTGTAACCCATATTTGTTATCTTAATGGAAAAGCCTAACAAACTAAGCCTAACTTGGCTCGAGATCAGTTGGACAAGGTTCTAAAATCCAAATTTTAACTTTATCTTGGTTTATTAAACAACCGAGCTAAGGCTTACAAGCCCTTCGAGCCCAAGTCAACCAATGGAGCCTATGTTTCTTCGAAAGTCCTTAGTAAGAAGGGATGCAGTTAGAGTGCAATTAGCATGTTGTACCAAACACCCAGGTTAATGATTTGATATATTTTAAAATTATGTACTCACTCTTGTTAAGCCTATTAACAATTTTAGTTATGTTAAGTTATATATCATGGGGAGACTCAAACTCATTGCTTACTAAACTAAGGGGTAAAATTTGTCTTCAGATCTAAAATTCCGCGTATGACCTAGCAAAGGATCCAACTACTCGATTATAGGGTAAGTAGGAGGGATAAGTACCACCCATCCCACCTAAAACCAATCGGATCCAAACAGGGATCTGCTAAACCTACCAAAAGATCCGATGTAATCAAGGTCGAAGATACGACAAGATGGAAGCGACCACCTATACCCTCACAACAGACACACAGTCTGACAGAAAAGATACTGGAGATCCTCAGGCCATAGGTCTTACCATGTTATAAATAGCGAAGAGAGACCCCAAGCGAGCTCTCACATAAGCCCGAGACAAGGGAGAGAAATCTTGTAACCTCGCAAATTCTAGTATATAGTTGAAAGCATTATCTTCCCCCCAAACGTACACCTCTTGTGATGGAACTGAATCACCAAATCCTCTTATCCCCCTTTTGATTGTTCAATATTTGTTGGGTCGAGTCCTACGGTTGCAATAGAGACTCGACCACTTCCTCCTAGCGATTAATGCTCATGGCTATGTAACACCCCTAACCTTTACAAATCTTTTGATGGTTATCCGATGCCAATCCACTAATTATACTACAACTTGCAATTTGTAAGCACACACATAAGTACATATTATAAAACTAGACAACATAGAAATACACATACATATTACGTACACACATGCATTCAACTATACATACATACTTGTCATCATTGAGCTTGAGCATTTTTCAAGTCAAGCTTTATTAGTACCCATGCACTAAAGATTTAATCTTGATATTTACAAAATAAGAAGATAAAGATATTTGTACTATATTGCTTATTACATTTCACTAACCATTTAGGAATACACAATGAAAACAAGAAATTATGAAGTTCACATAACTTAAAGGAAAGTCCAATTGGAGACATTGGATACCATAAAGTATAAAGTCAACTTATATCCAACTCAAAGGAAGCAATTTTTAAGTTAAGTTTCTATTTTGTTTTTTGTACTTTTAGTTTTATATGTTAAAAGGCCAAAAATGATTCATAACTTAGAATTCCAAGTTCATTTTGCACTTAAGAGTCACCTAGAGATACTATGGACTTAATTTTTAATCAGGAATCTCAATTAGAGGGTGTTTGGTTGATAAGTTAATCAGATTTATATCAAGTTAAGTATTTAACTCGTCTCCTATTTACGTCAGATTAATTAGACTTAACTCGAAGTAAAGTTATTTCACCCTATCTATAGAATAACTTTAATCTACCAAAATATCCAAATAAATTAATTCACTTATTTCACCATTTATTTTACTTCTTCATTATTCTTTTACTTATTCTATAAACTTATTTTCCTTATAAAACAAAGACTTAGGATTTATTAGATATTTAATAATTATTAACTTTTCAGAAGTATTTTTTACATAGCCAAGGGAAGCATTAAGTTTGAATTTCAACGTTTAGTTGTTGGAAAGAGGCCTATTACTAACTTAATTGTTTGACCGGAATCTAGTAAAATTATTAAACTATCGATTAGATATTTCGGACCTTTCTCTTAATCGATTAGCACACAGAAATTAATTGCTTAACCGAACTGATAAACTTAAGTCTTCGGAACTCAAACTTGAAACCTGTCATTCCTGGTAATCTAATTTTTTATTTTTTTAGTAAATTCAAACCTTACAATGAATCATTTAACTAACTCTAATTAAGGGAAGTATCAGGGAGTATCATTTAGCCTGGAATTGCAACCTTATTGACATTATGATACCAATATTTATTAACTCTCATGGCAATGCATGTTTTGATTAAATTTGGTTAAATGTGATATTATCAAGATTAACTACCTAATTAAATATGATTAAAGATTAAATCTTAGATTGTTATCTTCATTTGGCTATTTGTGTAATGTTTAAATAAATTGAAAGAAGCTTTGTCATCCCATGAATATTCAAATGCACGTTGTTTTTCTTGAAACCAGTACCATTGTCATTCTTAAATGATAATTTAATTAGGATAATTGATAGAATATGAGAATAAGAAGTTTAACACAAATTTTAAGAAAATGATGTGAGTAGATCCTTCTTTGCACTTTTGAATCTAAATCTGAGAAGAATTAAATATATTGTGAATATCATGATATGAATCACGTAATAAGAGTTGCGTGAGTTACATGACTTTTTATGACTCAAGCTTGTAGCCAAGTCATATATGACTTCGGATTTTATTTTAGTTTTGGATGTTGAGTGTTTCATCAGTAACTGCCATAGGGAGTGGAGTTATTTTTGATAGACAACACCTTACACTTGAGATAGAGTGTAATGCTCCAAAATCTAAGTCTCGAATCATTTCTGTAAAATTGCCCTAAAGATAATCCTAGATGGGAAACACCTGAAAATGAGTAGTGAAATATAAATGATTGAAGATTATTACTTAATAACTTAGGCTTAAGTATTTTGAAATGTTGTTTGGGTTTATGGGGCCTACACCCCATAAGTTGTCAAGGTTAACTTTTCTCAAATAGATTTGGATTTAAACCTAGGTCATTACAAATTGATATCAGAGCCAAACTCTTTTTAGTAGTAAGAAAGGTCTATTCCTCAGATGACCAAAGAGTGCATCATGAGGTAAAACCACCACCACTAATAGGGGTGTATTGATTGAATGATCGAACCTTAACAAAGACGTTAGGATTTCAAGTGGAAGAGGTTGTAACACCCCCTAAAAGATAATCCCACAAAGGAAACTAATGAAAATGAGTAGTATGATATAAAGGATTGATGATTATTACTTGACTACTTGGGCTTAAACATTTGGGTAGTTGTTTAGGTTTATGGGACCCACACCCATAAGTTGTCAAGGCTAGCTTTTCACAAATGGACTCAATTTTAGGCTTGAATTGTTACAGTTTTGAAGTCGGTCACATTGTTTTGGACTCATTAGTACTCATCGAGGTCGGATTGGGTTTAAGCACATCATAAAACATGAAAAACTCATGTTTTCAATAAACCTAGGTCAAACCTATTCCAAGTAGGTTATTATGGTATCATTAGATTCATGTCATTGTAAGCTTTCCAACGGCTGTTAAGACCCACGACATCAAACGTTTTTAAGACGTCTGGAAGTTGATCCAAACGTTTGGTCAAACGTCTGGAAATAAAGTTTTACGATGTACGTTTGCGAGTCTGCGCGTATACGCGCCCAGACTGCGCCCGCTGACCGGCAGGCGTCTTCTTTTTCTTTCTCTCTCTTCCCCGACGCCTTCAAATATCCCCTCCCCCCTTCCCTCTCCCTCACCACCACTACACCGTCTCCTCCTTCTTCCAGTGTTAGCGTGAGAGTGAGAGAGTGAGGGCAGCAGCTGCTGCCGGGTGCGCACGGGGAGGAGGAGATGCAGCAAGAGGGAGAAGAGGCAGAGCGCGTGAGGAAGAGAGAACGAGCTCGCCGAAGCAACCTAGCGCTGGCCAACCGGCGCGCAGCGGGAGCGTGGTGCTGGGGAAACTTACCCCGGTGCTGCTGCAGCTCAGGCAGCAGGCGGGCGAGCGCGGCGCAGCGCGGCCATGCGCAGCAGGCGGAAGGAGAGGTCCTAATTCTGGGAAATTTTCCAGAATCAGACGTCTGGACCTACGTCCAGACGGCGCGGGCGACGTCTGTAGTGAGATCCAGACGTCTGAAAGGTACGATATTTCTTATCCTCCTCCTTTTTGCAAATACGGCCATGCAGGCCATTCCTCCGAAGGTTTTGCCTCATTGTTGTGTTGAGATCGTTTGAGTACGCGTGCAGGTTTCGTTTCGAGAAGGTGCAAGGACACGCCCTCCCACACAAATTAGACGTCTAGGCACAGCACCAGATGACGGAGAGAGTCTCCAGACGTCTGGAGTGATAGTCGGACGTCTAGGATTAGGTCCAGACGGTTCAGCGGGATCCTAGACGTCTGAAGAATAGCTCAGAGCAAGGTATGACCTGGACCACCTTTTAAGACGTCTCGAAGGTGTTCTAGACGTCTGATTTGGGTCAGAGTTGTCGTTTTTGACCCGTTTAGGGTCCGTTCGAGGTCCGATTTCTGCTTTTAAAATTTCGTTCTTCTCAGAATTAGTTCCTCTACTTGTTTAAAGTACTTGTATCATGTTCTGAGTGGTTTCTTGTGATTGATCCTTATGTTAGGACCTCATCCCGTTACGACTCTGGGGGTTGCGGAGGCATGCGGACCTGCCGATCATGCCCCCATTACTCCCGATTTTGCGGGTAGAGTGGCTCCCCTTGGTTATTTACCAACATTAATGCATCTTTGAGATAAATAATAGATTTTAGGGTATGGAATGAATCCTAGGATCTGAAAACTAGATTGAATGATAGATCCTAGGGAATGGCATGAATCCTAGGCCTGGAAAACTAGATTGAATGATAGATCCTAGGGTGTGGCATGAATCTTAGGAACAGAAACACCGAAAAGAATCTCGTGAATACATGAATTGCAGTCTTGGAAAAGTAGTTAGATTAATGATAATTGCCTGTAATTGGAAAACAGCTGCCTGTGAATTATAGAGTACTGTTGCTAGTAATTATCACATGTGTTTCCTGTTGTTGAAAACTAAAATTGAGCTGCTTGTATATAAATTGATATTAAATGTTGGAAACACGGGCTATATGAGAATAAAACTGAAATAATGAAATCTAAAATGGCTTAGCTAGATAAATATGAGCATGAACCCTACGGGAAATTAGGAGTAGAGCTCCTGAAAGATAAATAGAATGGAATTGGGGAAGTGAGCTGGCCCTTGAGTACGGAGTACCAAGGAGAGCAACTGTTCTCCCCTGTTTAGTGCAGAGAGGAGCTAGCCGCCCCAGGGACCTGGGGTTAGGTCTGACCACTTTGTACCGACCTTTGGCCCTTGCGTACACAGTACCGAGGAAAGCTACTAGTGTAGGGAGAGCGCTAGCCACCCCACGGGCCCTGGGGTTCTGTTAGCCGTCCTACACCGAGTTGTTAGGCCCACTAGGCAAACCAGGGTAGTCAAACGAGGGTGCACGGACTATGGAGGGGCAAGACCCCTGTTTGGTTACTGTGGAGGGGCTAGACCCCTGTTACTGAGAGGGCTCTGCCCTATACTGGTTCCGTGCTGTACTTTGAGCACACCCGTTAACGGAAACGACTAACCGTGTGCCAGTGCGGGGTAGCTACCCGTGTGTTTATCGCGCGTGCCGTAGTCACCGTTACATCTGTCAGTGACCTTGGGGAGGTTGACTAAGGGTAGGACCACCACGGGGGACTCCTCCGGCCAGGAGAGCACCACATGCTACTTCTACTTTTCGGAAAAGACTGCAATCAAGATCGTTCCCACAAGGAACATTTGAGATCAAGAGAAAGATCTGAGAAATAATTCAAGAATGAGTAAATAGAGAAATAAAGAAAGAAATTAAAAATAACAGCTACTTGTCCACCTTTACTGTTTTTCTTAGCTAGCGGGATGCCACTCTACTCAGTGTTTCGCTGACATGTCACCTTTACAAGACCAGGAGTTGAGCAGCCAGAGCCTGCAGCTACGGAGGGTGCTGGGCCTAGTAGAGCCCAGTAGTTCTACTTGTGCTGTACTTGCTGTACCGTTTTTCTGTTGTAGTGAGTATATTCTGTTACACTTGTACCCTTTTATTGTAAGTATCATATTTCTATACCTGTTTTAATTCTCTACTGTTGTGGTGGTACGTACTGCAGCATTTCTTTTCTTTACTGCTGTACTTTTGTTACTGTTAGTTACTTGCATGGTGAATGTGGTTATTTTACTGCTTTTTGGTTACTTTCTCGTTGGACGACTGGGTCTTGGGATCTAAGAATCGTGTCGGTCCGATTCTCGTGTCTTGTAGGGATTCGGGAACCAGGTCGTAACAAGATAGTATCAGAGCAAGGTCGTCCCGAGAAGTGAACCAACTGGCTGGAAAATAACCAATTCACGTGCCTATAACTAGAGTAGCCACCACAACGTACCTTTTGACATCTGTTTTTAGCTTTCTTCGTTGAATATCAAATTGTATTGACGTCTTTGCTGCTCCGTGTTCGTGTCTCCTTACAAGAGATGCCTCGACAAGGAGGTAGCGAGGCGGGCCGTGGCCGCGGCCGAGGACGAGGTCGGAGGGGCGAGCGCATTGAGGCCGACGCCTTAGTAGACCAGCCACTGCTCCCGGGGATTCAGGCCCAGGACCTCACCCAGTTGATACGGGACATCGTGCGAGAGGAGCTCCACCCGCCGCCACGAGCGCCTCTCCCTGGGGCTGCGGAGGGGGAGTCCTCTGTGGGACCACGTGACGGACATGGTGCTGGATGCGGGGGAGGGGATGGGCCTCCACCGCCCCCACCTTCCTCTAGCACTTCCGAGCACAAGGCTTCTTTACCTAGAGGCGCATCAGCATCTCCACTTCAGCGCCACTTTGAGCTTTTCGGACAGTTCTGGAAGCTTAAGCCCCCCTCCTTCAAGGGGGATGGGGACACGACCGAGGCGGAGGACTGGCTCGAGCTGATCGAGAAGGATTTTGACACCCTTCGCCCCCCTGTGGAGAGCCGCGTGGCCTTTGCCACGTACCAGCTAGAGAGAGCGGCACACAGGTAGTGGAGGGCGGTCAGGGGTCAGGAGAGGGACGAGCCGACTTGGGACCGGTTCATCACCCTCTTCTGCAAGCAGTACTTTCCCCAGATGTGGCAGGACCAGAGGAGGCGAGAGTTCCACACTCTCCGCAAGGGGACGATGACCGTAAGCGCGTACCGTACGCGTTTCCTGGAGCTGTCTCGTTTCGCAGCGACAGCCGTAGCTACTGAGGAGGAGTGCCTTTGGAGGTTCACTGAGGGGCTCCGACCTGCTATTCAGGGGTATGTCAAACCCCTGAAGCTGCCGACATTCTCGATGGTGGTGGAGGCAGCTATGACGTACGAAGAGACCAACCCGTCCGCACGCGACGCTGACGGCAGGCAGAAGAGGCCCTATCAGCCAGACTTCTCACAGGGCCGACGAGAGAGGAGACATGTGGCGTCCGCAGGAGAGCCGTCACGTTTTGCAGGGCCATCAATGGCCTTTGGGGCCCCCCGACAGGGGCCAGCTGCTAGCACCAAACCCCCGCCTAGCCGTCAACAGGGACCCACTGAGGGCGGGAGTCGAGTTCCCCTTTGCTACCAGTGTGGCCAGCCGGGCCACATCAGGAGGGACTGCCCGTCTAGGCCTGGAGGTCAACAGATGCTTCCTGCGCAGAGCACTGGAGGGCGAGCAGGAGGCTGCGGTTTCCAACTACGAGGAGGAGGACAGCAGTCGCGGGGAGGGTACCGACCAGCGGGTACCCGTCCGACGCAGAGTGTGGCTGCTTCGTCCGCACCTAGGGCTGAGGGATGTATCAACGCCCTGACACACAGGGATGTCAGAGCTTCGGGATTGGTGGTGGCAGGTATAGTTTCAGTTTCCGGCAGACTTGTTTACATGCTTTTCGATTCCGACGCCACGCACTCGTTCGTCGCTACTAGTTTTGCAGTTAGCTTGGGGCAGGACTGTATGTTGCTAGAGGATCCATTCGTGATCAGAGGTCTGAGTGGTCAGCTGTTTGTAGCTGAGGAGGTGTACACAGGTTCCGAGGTCAGTGTTGGGGGACACAGCCTTCCCGCTGACCAGATTATAATACAGATGGAGGACTTTGGCGTAATTTTGGGGATGGATCGGCTGTCCGCTTACCACCCTTTGGTGGACTGCTTTGAGAGAAAGATCGTCTTCTCCATACCGGAGTTGTGTTCTTTCGAGTTCCACGGGCAGCCAGTGGACGGAGGCTTCAGGTGCATTTCTGCACTTCGGGCAGTGAGATTTTTGAGCCAGGGGTGTGAGGGCTTCCTAGCTTGTGTAGTGGCAGAGCCCAGGCCTGTGGTAGACTTCCAGAGTATCCCGGTGGTCTGAGAGTACCCCGAAGTGTTCCCAGATGAGTTTCCAGGACTACCGAAGTGTTCCCAGTGCGTCTCCATGGGGAGCCCCGGTATTGTTCGTAAAGAAGAAGGATGGTACCCTACGCCTTTGTGTGGACTATAGACAGCTGAATAGGGTCACCATCAAGAATAGGTATCCGCTGCCAAGAATTGATGACTTGTTCGACCAGCTACGAGGTGCCACGGTATTCTCTAAGATCGACTTGAGGTCTGGTTGCAACCAGTTGAGGATCAAGGAGGCAAACATCTCCAAGATAGCTTTTCACACCCAATACGGATACTACGAGTTTCTGGTCATGCCGTTTGGGCTGACCAATGCCCCCGCTGCATTCATGGATTTAATGAACCGAGTGTTTAGACCGTACTTGGACCTATTCGTGGTGGTATTCAGTGATGATGTGCTCATCTATTCTCGAGATCAGATGTAGCACGGACAGCACTTGCGGATGGTTCTGGACACACTGAGACGATGTAGGCTGCACACCAAATACAGCAAGTGCAAGTTCTGGTTGAGGGAGGTGACCTTCCTGGGTCATGTGATCTCCGGGGATGGCTTGGCTGTGGACCCAGCCAAGGTCGAGGCAGTGCTCAGGTGGGAGAGACCACGTACGGTTACTGAGATCCGCAGTTTCTTGGGACTGGCAGGCTACTACAGGCAGTTTATCAAGGGCTTCTCGCAGATTTCACTTCCTATGACACAGCTGACCCGGAAGGACATGCCCTTTTCATGGACCGACGCCTGTGAGGCGTGTTTTCATGAGCTGAAGGAGAGGTTGACTTCGGCTCCCGTGCTCACCATCCCAGACAGTAGTGGTGGTTTGTTGTATACACGGACGCCTCTTTGCAGGGGTTAGGGGGTGTGCTCATGCAGAGGGGTCACGTTGTCGCTTACGCTTCGCGGCAACTGAAGCCCCATGAGCATAGCTACCCTACCCATGACCTGGAGCTAGCAGCGGTCGTCTTCGCGCTGAAGACTTGGAGGCACTACTTATACGGTGAGACCTTTGAGATTTTCACATATCACAAGAGCCTCAGAAGCCTGTTTGACCAGAAGGATCTCAACATGAGATAGAGACGTTGGTTGGAGCTCCTGAAGGATTATGACTGCAGCATTTCCTACCACCCGGGAAAGGCTAACGTGGTGGCTGACGCCTTGAGCCGAAAGGCGCCCGCCCACTTGGCCAGTTTACAGGCGTAGACATGGAGCCTCATGGAGGAAATGGGCAGTTGGCGGCCCCTAGAGTTACTAGGGCACTGTGGGGCAGTGACTGTGACACGACAGACGAGGCCAAAGCAGATAGGCCGCATCATCACAGGGCAGATGGCCGACCTGTACTTACAATCATTGCATGACAGAGTGCTGTCAGGAGACCCTGGAGACTTCTCCTTTACAGACCAGGTGCTGCGCACGAGGGGACGCTTGTGCGTTCTCAAAGACGAGGAGCTGTTGAGAGAGCTCCTGACTGAGGCACATGGTTCCAGATTCACCATACATCCCAGAAACACAAAGATGTACTATGATTTGAGACGCAACTTTTGGTGGAGGGGGATGAAGCGGGATATGGGTGAATTCGTACAACAGTGTTTAGTGTGCCAGCAGGTGAAGGCCGAGCATCAGAGGCCTGCAGGGCCATTACAGCCACTTCCAGTGCTAGAGTGGAAGTGGGAGAGCATCACCATGGACTTGGTGGTGGGCTTACCTATTACCCAGCGAGGACACGACACAGTCTGGGTAATCGTTGACAGATTGATGAAGACGGCATGTTTCTTGTCGATTCGAGTCACCTTGGGACCAGCACAGTTGGCAGAGAGGTATATCTGCGACGTGGTATGTCTACACGGAGTTCCGCGGGAGATTGTATCCAATCGGGATGCCCGTTTTACGTCCCAGTTTTGGGCTGAGTTTCAGTAGGCTTTGGGGACACGGTTGAGGTTCAGTACTGCCTAACACCCCTAGACAGACGGACAGTCTGAGCGCACGATACAGACACTTGAGGACCTTTTACGTGCTTGTGTACTGGATTGGAGGGGCTCTTGGGAGGAGCACTTGCCCCTGGAGGAGCTTGCATATAATAATAGTTATCACTCGAGCATCGGCATGGCCCCCAACGAGGCTCTGTACGGACGGAGGTGTACGGCACCCTTGAGTTGGGTTGAGGTGGGGACCAAGTGGGAGGTTGGCCCAAGGCTGATCCGGTAGAATCAGGAGGTGATCGAGCAGATTCACAGGCGACTCCGCAATGTCAGGAGCAAACAGAAGAGCTATGCAGATCGGAAACACAAAGAGGTACAGTTTGAGGTTGGGGACCACATCTTCCTTCGCGTTTCGCCCATGAAGGGCCTACAGCGGTTTGGGGTGAGAGGGAAGCTCGTGCCGAGGTTCGTGGGATCCTTTGAGGTCCTGGAGTGGGTTCGACCCGTTGCTTACAGGCTTGCCCTCCCTCCCCAGCTTTCTGGTGTGCATGATGTGTTCCACATGTCCAAATTCAGGAAGTACGTCGCCGATCCCAATCACGTCCTGAGCCACGAGAGCGTCGAGGTGGGTGACGACCTAACCTACCCCGAGCGGCCAGTACAGATTCTTGACAGAGCTGTCCAGAGTCTGAGACGGAAGCAAGTACCCCTGGTGAAGGTTTTGTGGAGGAGCCAGCGGTATGAGGAGGCTACCTAGGAGGCTGAGGCGGCGATGCAGGAGCAGTACCCGGAGCTCTTTGAGGGTACGTCTTTTCGGACCGACTTCGGTCCTCTTTGACTTTGTTATGCGTATATCGTTCTTTTTTTTTCCGCACCCTAGTTAGCGTAAGTTTCGGGGACGAAACTTCCTTTGAGTTTGTTATGTTGTTAAGACCCACGACATCAAACGTTTTTAAGACATCTGGGAGTTGGTCCAGACGTCTAGTCAGACGTTTGGATGCCTTCCCAAATGTTTGGAAATAAATTTTTGCGGCGTACGATTGCGAGTCTGCATGGGTGCGCGCGCAGACTGCACCTGCCGACCTGCAGGCATCTTCTTTTTCTTTCTCTCTCTCCCCCGACGCCTTCAAATATCCTCTCCCCCCTTCCCTCCCCCTCACCACCACTCCATCGTCTCCTCCTTCTTCTTCCAGTGTTAGCGTGAGAGTGAGAGAGCGAGGGCAGCAGTTGCTGCCAGGTGCGTGCGGGGAGGAGGAGGTACAGCGAGAGGGAGAAGAGGCAGAACGCGTGAGGAAGATAGAGCGAGCTCGCCGGAGCAGCCCAACGCCAGTCGATGGGCACGCAGCAGGAGTGTGGTGCTGGGGAAAGTTACCCTGGTGCTGCTGCAGCTCTGGCAGCAGGTGGGTGAGCGCGGCGTGGCCGTGCGCAGCAGGCGGAAGGAGAGGAGGTCCTGATTCTGGGAAATTTTCCAGAATCAGACGTCTGGACCTACGTCCAGACGGTGTGGGCGATGTCTGTAGTGAGATCCAAACGTCTGAAAGGTACGATATTTCTTATCCTCCTCCTTTTTGCGGATACGGCCATGCAGGCCGTTCCGCCGAAGGTTCTACCTCATTGTCGTGTTGAGATCGTTTGCGTACGCGTGCAAGTTTCGGGAAGGCGCAAGGACACGTCCTCCCACACAAATTAGATATCTGGGCACTGCACCAGATGGCGGGGAGAGTCTCTAGAGGTCCAGAGTGATAGTCCGACGTCTGGGATTAGGTCCAGACAGTTCAGCGGGATCCTGGACGTCTGAAGAACAGCTTAGAGTAAGGTATGACATGGACCACCTTTTAAGACGTCTCGAAGGTGTTTTAGACGTCTGATTTGGGTCAGAGTTGTCATTTTTGACCCGTTTAGGGTCCGTTCGAAGTCCGATTTCCACGTTTAAAATTTCGTTCTTCCCAAAATTAGTTCCTCTACTTGTTTAAAGTACTTGATCCTGTTTTGAGTGGTTTCTTGTGGTTGATCCTTATGTTAGGACCTCATCCCGCTATGGCTCTGGGGGTTGCGGAGGCATGCGGACCTACCGATCACGCCCCCTTTACTCCCGATTTTGCGAGTAAAGTGGCTCCCCTTGGTTATTTACCAACATTAATGCATCTTTGCGATAAATAATAGATTCTTAGGTATGGCATGAATCCTAGGGTCTAAAAACTAGATTGAATGACAGATCCTAGGGAATGGCATGAATCCTAGGAATGGAAAACTAGATTGAATGATAGATCCTAGGGTGTGGCATGAATCCTAGGAACAGAAACACTGAAATGAATGTCCTGAATACATGAATTGCTGTCTTGGAAAAGTAGTTACATTAATGATAATTGCCTATAATTGGATAACAGCTGCCTATGAATTATAGAGTACTGTTGCTAGTAATTGTCACATGTGTTTCCTGTTGTTGAAAACTAAAATTGGGCTGCTTATATATAAATTGAAATTAAATGTTGGAAACACGGGCTATATGAGAATAAAACTGAAATGATGAAATCTAAAATGGCTTGGCCAGAGAAATATGAGCATGAACCCTACGGGGAATTAGGTGTAGAGCTCCTGAAAGATAAATAGAATGAAATTGGGGAAGTGCGCTGGCCCTTGAGTATGGAGTACCAAGGAGAGCGACTATTCCCCCCTGTTTAGTGTAGAGTGGAGCTAGCCGCCCCAGGGACCTGGAGTTAGGTCTGGCCACTTTGTACCGACTTTTGGCCTTAACGTACACAGTACTGGGGAGAGCTACTTGTATAGGGAGAGCGCTAGCCACCCAACGGGTCCCGGGGTTCTGCTAGCCGTCCTACACCGACTTGTTAGGCCCACTGGGCAAACAAGGGTAGTCAGACGAGGGTGTGCGGACTGTGGAGGGGCAAGACCCCTGTTTGGTTACTGTGGAGGGGCTAGACCCCTGTTACTAAGAGGGCTCTGCCCTATACTGGTTCCGTGCTATGCTTTGAGCGCACCCGTTAACAAAAATGACTGACCGTGTGCAAGTGCATGGTAGCTACCCGTGCATTTATCGCGCGTGTCGTGGTCACTGTTACGTCTTTCAGGGACCTTAGGGTGGTTGACTGAGGGTAGGACCACCACGGGGGACTCTCTCGGCCAGGAGAGCACCACGTGCTACTTCTACTTTTCGGAAAAGACTGCAATCAAGATCGTTCCCACGAGGAACATTCGAGACCAAGAGAAAGATCTGAGAAATAATTCAAGAATGAGTAAATAGAGAAATAAAGAAAGAAATTAAAAATAACAGCTACTTGTCCACCTTTACTGTTTTTCTTAGCTAGCGGGTTGCCACTCTACTAAGCGTTTCGCTGATGTGTCACCTTTGTCACCTTTACAGGACCAGGTGTTGAGCAGCCAGAGCCTGCGGCTGCGGAGGGTGCTGGGCCTAGTAGAGCTCAGAAGTTCTACTTGTGTTGTACTTGCTGTGCCGTTTTTCTGTTGTAGTGAGTATATTCTGTTACACTTGTACTCTTTTATTGTAAGCATCATATTTCTATACCTGTTTTAATTCTCTACTGTTGTGGTGGTATGTACTACAGCATTTCTTTTCTTTACTGCTGTACTTTTGTTACTGTTAGTTACTTGCATGGTGAATGTGGTTTATTTTACTACTTTTTGGTTACTTTCTCGTTGGACGACTGGGTCTTGGGATCAGTCAAGTCGGTCCGATTCTCGTGTCCTATAGGAATTCGGGAACTGGGTCGTAACAACGGCTCTGTTAGGTTAGATTTACGTGAAATTGATTAAGTCGCAGTATAGTCGTGTATCAAACTTAAACAAAAATAATAATGAAACTCATGGTAAGTCCCGGTGCAACAATGGCGAAAACAATTCGGATTTCTTTTGCTTGCAAATCCACCTAACTAGCCTAAAATCGCAGCCCAGTTTCAAGGTTGCACAAATTCATTTTGCCGATAATGTTGTGCACGCGAACGACATGAGTATGCGTAAGAAAGATAATAAAAGTGAATGTGTGTGTATCGGTGCGCACAACTTCAACTATATGAACACTACATACTGCATTTGCGTCAATTGCCATGTCATTTATATGATCTGGTACTGGCATTGTTTTTTTGCATCTTTTAGTTTTTTTATTTTTATTTTTTTTGTTTTTGAATAAGAAGACTAAGTAAGAATGATCCACAATACATATACGAATTTGCATTTCATTGAATCATCCATTATAAGAGTAACTCACAAAGCGATGGTAGATGAATGCTTGAACATGAAAAATGAATCTAATATGACTACTACTATGCTACCGGAAAACCATCCCACCGGGAACGCTCATAGAACTATCGGCACTGGAGGATGGTGGTGGCTAGACCATGGGCATGGAGACCCATCTAAACCACATAGAGAAGAGCACGCCTATGATAGCATCGCCATTATCCTCTATAACCTACCTGATTTAGCTAAGTTCTAAGGTAAATTGACTTAAATAATACATAAAAAGGGTATATTATAATCAAGAGGGAGAATCATCAGAATAAACCCAAAAGGATCGCAATGCAGGTTAGAATAGCCAACCTAGGGTTTCTTTTGAAATCATGCCATTAAAAGAGAACAATTAAACCCTATTTTTGGTCTGACCTAGTTCGATAGGCCCTGAAAAAAAATATTGCAAAGTAAACATTCTAAAAATTATAGATAAATATACCACAAGGTTTAATTTGGTAAGATATGCCAAAAGAGCCAATTTAACCTAAAACAATGACCTAGGTGAATAATCAATGTCAAATGAGTTTAATTAAGAAATTCACCAACCAAAAAATTTCAAAACTCAAAATTGACTTGATCACTAGATTTCCTGGATCTTAATTAAGCTCCCATAAAAAGTTGGACAATGTTTGCACCTACTTTGCATTTAGGCCCCTAAATTCCAAAAATCCTTGCAAGTAGATCCTATCTCATTACTTTTAGGTCCTTTCCCTCTTGCCTGGATTCATCCTCCTTCTTTAGCAGCCAAGACCGAGCAACTCATCGAGATTCTGGCGCCATTCGCAGCAGCCTCAAGCTCCGACTCACCTCGACCTCTAAGGCGAAGTTGTTCACCTTTCAGTTCCACATCCATTACTGTTTATTTCGTCGGCTACCGTCGCCACCTCATCCCGCAATCTCCATTCCAAACAGACGCGGAGTTGCCAGTTGTTGCGATGACTTCTTGCAACCTCCTGCAACAAATTCACGCACGGCCAAGGTTCTATAAAACCTCGTGACGCTCCTCCGAGTTGATTCGTCTGGAATCCAAGTGCTTACGCCTTCGTCTACCCTTCCTCCAAGCGTCGCCATTACCAAACCTTGAGGTCTTCTTTGTCCCTTCACTCCGTTGCATCTCGCCATCAAACGACATCACAACCACCTTCACCCTTTCCTCGCTGAACTTCTCAGCCTAGAAGCTAGCGCTCTACCCCCCTTCGTCAGCCTTAATTTCCACTCTGATTCGTCACCGGTGGCCTACCACCACCACCTGTCTCCGCCCTTCCATCCCTCCAATAAAGTCAGGGCTTTCCTTCCCCTTCTTTTCCCCTATCTTCTCATCTCAATTTCAACATTCAACCCCGCTTGAGCCATCACCGACCTCCATCCTTAAGGGCTCTGGCGAGCTTCTTCGGCACAGCACTGAGTCCCTTCACATAGCACATAGACATAGGGAAGAGCTTCGGGGGTCTTCCCCGAAGTTCCTGGACTAATTTGGAACCAAAAGGTCCATTTTAACTATGCACAGGTACTCGCCGGAGTTACCCTTCTTCTTCGCCTCCAGTCATAGTTCTCCAGCCATCTCCGACGATGCTTCACCACGCCATCCAGTGCCCTAATCAGAGAAGAAGCTCGCCAATCAAAAGTACGACACCAACAACAATTGATCCACAGGTGAATCAAGGACATCCAACGGCTGGTACGCACAGATTGAAGATGCACACCTCGCCTACCAAAGTTGAACGAAGCAAAGGGGCATTAATCCCACCTCATGCAGAGCCAGACCTTCTGAGGCACTTATTACGTAAATGTGACTTTAGCCGTTTGCCCTAGGATGCATGGGTGAGGTCCCCTACGCACGTACGTGTGCACGCTAGCACGCCCTCGCCCGCAAACACGTCCGCGGGTCTGGGTTGAGGATCTGATTACCCAGGTTTGATTGGGTCTGAAAGATATTGAAGGAGGAGAAGGGCAGGGATTGCAGAGTGGAACAGTACCCTTTCCCCCTTTCAACTTTGACTTCATTCTATGGTTACAAACACTTAAGGCGTCTATGCCTAACCTCTGTCGTCTGATGGTAAAGTGCTTTGTTCTGAATATATTGGTGTGAATCTTTGATAGTTAATATTTGTGCTAAACCAAGTAAATTTGGTGGTTTAAACAACCACTTTTACTCTATTATTTTTTATCTCTCTATCTAAAGATACAATTTACTAATTAAGCATCCATTATCATTTTATAGTGATTATTTGTGCAATTACTTGCTCCCAGAGACGACCTTAGATTTTCGAAATAACTTGAATATTATAAATTTAAATGCTTGACTCGTTTTGATCATTATACTACGACGCAACAATTTTAAAATATGATCAGAATGGGTTAGCAGCCTACAACCTAGGGCGAGCCGGTGTGCAAAAAGATGAGGAATATAACTAGCTAGTAGCAAGAAATAAATGCAAAATAAAAGCAATAGAAGAAGTACTATATCTACTAGGAGTAAAGGTGAAATAACCCATGGCCCTTTTGGGTTGTTTAAGACGTCTGAATGAGTTGTCAGACGTCTGGATGAAGGGTCAGACGTTTGAAAGTAGAAGAACCGGACCTGCTGTTCTTTTCCACCCGTGCGTTGCACGCGCACTCCTCTCTCTCTCCTCACCCCAAACCCAAAACCTCTTCTATTTAAACCCCCCCTCACCCACGCCACTCTCCACCAGCCACCGCCACCTTCATCCACCTCCGCCCTTCCTTCCAGCGTGGCGAGAGGAGACGGAGCTAAGAAAGAGAGAGATGGGACATGGAGGAGGAGGAGAGGAGCTCGCAAGGGGAGCCGCGAGAGCGTGGGAGGAGCTCGGTGGAGCTCGTGCTCGAGGAGGAGGAGCTCGCGGCCTCCTGAAGCTACAAGCGTAGTAGTTGCGGGTGGCGCGGAGGGGTTTCGCACGAAGAAGAAGGCTCGCAGAGGTTGTGTGTACTGGAAATTTTCCAGTATCAGATGTCTGGAGCACATCCCAGACGTCTAGAGTAGCAGGAGAACGTCTGAAGCTGAAGTCGAACATCTGAAAGCACGCTCTGTGCTAAGGTACGTGTGTTTGTGCGGTTACAGCCATGCAGGCCTTACCGCAGGATCTTGTCGGGCCTTTTCTGATGGTATGCACGTACGTATGTAGGGAGCAGCCGTTGGAAAGGCGCGAGGTGTGTCCTTCGAGCTGCTTTTGGACGTCTAGACACATTGCTAGACAACTGATCGTACCTCTAGATGATCGGAAGAAGAGTTTGACGTCTGGAACTCACCTCAGACAATTACGGAGGGGTCCAAACATCCAAGGTAGCTGTAGGGGACCCAGGGTAAGTGTCGACGACCTTTAAGACGTCTGGGACTAGACCCAGACGTCTAATTTTGGACAGTGTGAGTGTTTTCGGATTTCCTCAAATGAAGTATCGTTGTTTTTCTCTTGAGTTTCTCTACGAGTTAGTGTCACTTGTATACAGTTTTGGACTTGTTTGATGTGATTGGTCAATTGTATATGTCTCCTGCCAATCGACTACACGGGAGCTGCGGAAGCAACAGGATCTGTGATCCGAGCCCCCATTCCTCCCATATTTGCTAGTAGAGTGGTCTACATTAATATTATGATTTAAATAAATGAACTGCATGTTTAGAATAACTTGAATGAATCCTAGGATGAGAATGAACCCTAGGGCAGAAACAGATGGTTGAGCTATACTATATACTTGAGAAACATCTAGAACCCTAGGATGAGAATGAACCCTAGGGTAGAAACAGATGGTTGAGCTATACTGCTTACTTGAGATGCCTGTAAAAACTTTAAATGCTAGCAAATGTACTGGTGATTTATGTGATGCCTTGCCAGTTGGAAAATCATGAGTTGCTTGTTTTAAGAATGAAACCGGAAACGTGAATAGAGAAATCTGAAAGTCTGGATTATGAAACGAAAGAAATATCAGCATGAACCCTAGGGGAATTAGGAGGACTCCTGTAGATGGGAAGTGAGCTGACCCCTGTGTACACAGTACCAAGGAGAGCCATTGTCCCTTTAGTGTAGACCGGTACTAGCCACTCTACACACTGACCCAATTTGGCCCTCGTGTACGTGGTACCGAGGTGAGCTACTTAGTGTAGGGAGGGAGCTAGCCGCCCCAAAGGGCCCGAGGTTAGGATTAGCTGCCCTACACCGACTCTTGTTAGGCCCACTGCGCAAACCAGGATAGTCGGATGAGGGTACGTGAACTATGGAATGGCGAGACTCCTGTTCTTTTCTATTCTGAGAAGGCAAGGCCCTGTACTATTATGTGTTGTATCTTTAGACGTACCCGCTAGCGAAAATGACTGACTGCGTGCCAGTGCAGGATAGCTACCCGTGCGTTTATCACACGTGCCGTAGTCACCGCTACGTCGCGACAGTGACCTTAGGGTGGTTGACTGTGTGTAGGATTACCACGGGGGACTCTCCTGCCCAGGAGAGCACCATGTGTACCTCCTACATCACGGAAAGGATTGCAATCAAGATCGTTCCCATGAGGAACAGGCCAGATCAAGAAATGTTTATGTAACTAAAGGAACAACAAATTAGCAGTACTTGGTTGAACTAAATGAAAATGGATAGTTGTTAATTACATAAATTAATTACTTGCTTTAATTACATGTAAATGGCTAAATTACCACTCTACTCAGTGTTCATTGACTCCAAAATTTTATAACCATGTTCAGGTCAGGGAGTTGAGCAGCCAGCACCACCAGCTGCAGAGGGAGCTGGGCTCGACTTAGCTGCATTCTTACTATTTTACCTTAGGTCCTATTATTGTGCGAGTATTTTTGTTCTATGTAATATTGTTTCAGTACTTTCAGCTGTACTTTTTTTTTCTGTCGTAGTTGTGATGGCCTGTAACTTTGATAGACCTTTTTCGCTCTGTTCCTTTTACTGCCTTTTGATTTATTTCTACTTAGTTACATTGCATGTGTGGTTGTGATTTATTTTCTGCTTTTGGTTATTTCTCGTTGGACGACTAGGTCTTGGAATTAGTCGAGGCAGGCTGGTCTCGAGTCCTATAGGGATCAGGGATTGGGTCATAACAAAAGGGCATCAAGTGTGGTCCTTGGTGGCCGTGTGGATTGGAGGTGGAGGGAGGGAGGAGGGCGGCCACATAGTAGTGGTGGTTGGCTTCTTGGAGGAGGTGGGGAGTGCTTGAGGTGGAGGAGGGGATAGCTATGGAGGGTGGAGCAAGTTGGTGGCTTTTTCAGTGGCTTAGGTGCACTACAACAAAATAGACTTGTAGTGACGGCCTTTGGAGACAGAATTGAAGGCTATGGGAACGGATCTTAAGGCGAGGGATGGAAAATCTGTCCCCAAAAATCCGCCGCCCAAATGAGGGTCACTAAAAGTTTCGAGGATAGATTTTCCGTCCTCAAAATTATTGTGACAGAGAATCGGTCACAATAGATTAGACACAAAAGAAGATAATGGCTTGGCATTTGATTTTTTTTAGGGACGGATTACTCTGTCTCTACAAGTCTCAAGAACAAAACATGTGTCCCTCAAGAATTATGTAATTGTGAATGTTAATTATTAAGATAAAACAACAAAATATTCTTAATTATAGAAATACATATTGATGAGAAGCTCATCATGACTGCTAACTACCCCTAATTAACTGGAAACCCTAGTCAATTAGCCAGACATATGAATATATAGGGGTTAATTATATAATAAGAAACAGATAAATAAAGGACCTAAAAATAAGTTTAAAATGCTTAATTATAAGTCAATTAATCTCATTAAAAATTTAATTAATAAATGGACTCAAAATATAATTAATTACTTACCTAATTAATATCTAATTTAACTTAAGCATAATTTATACATAAGTATGTAATAACTTAAGCAACTTGATCAATTAAATAAATTAAGCTAAAAAAGGTCAAAAACATAAATTCAAGGTATATATATAATATTTATCTAATTTATAATTATATATAAAAAGTTGAAAAGGAATTAAATTAAAATAAGCATTGAAAACCTCAGTTTACATTTTAGTCCATAGGTTTCATTGCACTTGAGTCCTTTTCATGCACATAGGTCCTTAATTTTTCCTACAAATAGGTCCCTGTGAGCGTAGTGTTTCTTCTTCCTCTTCTTCTTCTTCCTCCCACTGGACGGCTCTCGTTAGCCAGTCACTGCACCACCCAATCCAACTTCATTCCTCGACAGAACACGGCCACCTTGGTTGTTTCTCCTCCGCTCACCTCCCTTTCTTCATCTGACAGATCAGATTGACCTCTAATCTTATTTATGTCTGGGAGTTAAGCTCACCGGCGTCGACGACGACGCCGATGGTTTAGCTGAACCTAAACATCCTTCCATCTAGGTACATTCCCCATACCCTTCACCGTCACCTATAAATAGCTCCCCTCTCCTTCGATTTGGGCAGTTAGCTCCATTTCCCTCTTCTTCACACCGTAGATGACCAATAGGCTATTCATCCTATTCCGGCGATCATTTCCCACTTCCAGTCCACATCTTCGACCTTCTTCATCCCCTGATGAGCTCTACCGTCATCTGTTGCATCCTTTGACGAAGCACCAACGTTGATCTTTGCTTCCACACCTCGCAATCGGTCGCCGTAGCTTCTTCCTTCTACCTTCTGTTTCTTCCTCCATTACGAACATCGACAAAGATTTCTTCCTCCCTTCGTCCAGGTAACAGTAGGGTTAGGTAGGTAAGTGTAGCATAGTTTTAATTCAGTAGGTTAAGTAGCATAGTTAGGCTTTTATGCTTAGTTTATTTGTCGTCCTCTCCAGCTCCGGCGAGCTCTTTGAGCTTGTCCGGAGCACTCTTTTGCTATTTTTACGCATTGATCACCTTTCTTAGCTTCCATTAATTTCATTTCACTTCTGGTAGTCCACTTTTAATAGCTTTTACGCCTAAGTCCTCGCCACATTCACCGGCAATCTTCACTGTCCACAACGGAGGTCATCGACGGTAGACCACACCCAATTGGGCCCTTCCATCACAAATAGACCACTTAAGGGCCTCCTTAGACGTGTTAGTTAAAGAATTAATCATTTATTCATAAAACACCAAATTCATTTCAACTCTTGAGTTCACTGTCCATGGCGAGCTCAAGAGAGTTAAAACATCTAATTAATCACATCTAGATCATCATCGTATCTCAATGAACAATTTCCCCTCACTCAATTGAGTGAGCGGAGTCAATCTGAGTTCCAGCAAACTCAAATTGCAATTTCTTTGAATTCAAAGCCTATCTTCTAATTTAATCTTTAATTAAGTCAATTATCAAGCTCCTGAGGTTCCTTACGACCTCAGGAGACATTTTAGGTTATTTCTGAGTAGTTCTACATAGTTTTGAACTCCAGGAAGTCAGTTCTAGATCACCAAAGCTTCGACGAGCTCCGACGAATAAAAAATGAGCTTCAGCCCATGATTTGACTTGATAAGCTCTTGAATACATCCATAAGGCCTGAGGATTAGGAACCAATGAGTTATATTACGTTTTGAGTTCTAGAGCACCTTATTGATCTCTGTCTTCCCCAACTCCAGCGGAGTTGGAAAGACATTTCTGTTAGGATTCAGATCCCAAAACTTGGTTTGGAAACTTGTGTAGAGTTTATAGAAGTTACTCTTGATCTTTAATTAAGTTGATAGTCTCTGGATTATTCCATCGAACATACCTACTTTTCATCTCAGATGGCAGTGCTTGAAAGCAATGCCAGAGCACTCAAAATAGGATTTTGATGTGCTGAATCAATTCCGAGGGTGGAACTAAGTTGATACAAGGTTTTAATTTGATCCAAGAAGACTTGATTTAGAAAGTCAACTTTGAATGGAAATTGGTCAACCTAGAGTTCAATTCGAGGAATAAATGATTAAATCACTGAATTAAGGGTTTCAATTGATCTTTAGGATGATTTAGAATGCATTTGAAATGATCTGATTGAATTAGTTTGAGGATTGCTTAGGATTTCATAAGCTGTGCAGTTTGCGTTCATTTTGAACTCAACACTCTTCTTCAGCAATTTTGGCAAATTTTGAATCTCAAATCTACCCAGATCAAACACTCTTGACCTTCTGAGGATGTTCAAATCTCGTATGGAGGTTAATCTCTCTCTGTTGAGCATTTTTTAGCTCAAATTTGAGCTCTGTGTACTGGGAAAGAGCTTCTGAAGCTTCTCCTTTTTCCTAAAACTGTTTAGGACCTCCTAACTTATCCAGATCATGCGGAATTAATCCCTAAAGGCATTCAAGCCTTCAACTGAAGGCAACGGCCCTTCTGCAGGTCGTATAACCTGAAATGGCCTTCTGCAGGCGTTAATAGCCATAAGAAACCCTCTATTTCACATTTCAAATCGAAGAGCCAAGCTTCCTTTGAGCATCAAATTGATGCTATTTCCTGATAAAGCACATCAAGGGCTTTCGATCGAGCCTTTACTCGATCGAAACCATCTAGCCAATCGGCCGAAATCTTCGCTGAAAGATCAGCCTGGAACGGGTGAACATAATGCCACCTCGGAAAACCTAGAGTGCGCAACTTGGTTTGAAACGAATTTGTGCATATGCCTCTTCAGTCGTCAGCGCTGGGTGCAGGGAAAGAGATCTTGGGCGCAGGTGCGTGCGTGTGCACGTTCCTGCGCATGGGTGTGTGTGTATGTGTTATAAACGCGTGCTCCAGACATCTTTTAAGACGTCTGGGAGGTGGCCCAGACGTCAAACCAGACGTCTGGAATCACGTCCAGACGTCGGACCAGACGTTTGGGATCATTTCCAGACGTCTGGAAATCGGTTATTTTGGCACGATTGTTTCGTCTGCGCGCCTGAGCGCGCAGACCTGCGGAAATTCCCTCTCTCTCTTTTTCCCTCTCCCTCCTGCACCCTCTGTCGTGCTCTCTCTCCTCCTCGCGTGGCCTTAAAAGGCCATGCCCTCTCCCTCACTCCCGTCACCTCCGTCTCCATCCTCTTCTCCTTCCAGCCAGTGCGCGAGAGCGAGCGCAAGGGTGCAGCGGCAGCGACAGCCGCGATAAGCGTGGGAGGAGGTGTTGCGCGTGGGAGAGGCGCTCGGCCGTGAGGGCGAGCTCACCGGGGTTGCTAGGGTCAGCCGATGGGGGGCGCAGCGGGCGCGAAGCGACGCGGGGGGGACTGCTGCGGCTCGAGCAACAAGAGCACGAGGCGCGGCGCGGCCGGGCGTCGCGAGCGGTGGGCGAGTCACGCCCTGGTTCTCGAAACTTTTCCAAAATCAGACGTCTGGGCTTATAGCCAGACAGCGGGGGAGACGTCTGGAAGACTGTCCAGACGTCTGAAAGGTGAGTTTTTCCGTCTTTCTTTCTTCCTTTCGACTGACCGTACTGAGAGAGAGAGATGGGTACGCGCAGGTTCGGTGATTCGCCATCCAACGCGAATCAGACGTCAGGCTGTAGTACCAGACGACAGGAGCGACATCCAGACGTCCGGGGTGACCATCGGACGTCTGGGAACTAGGCCAGACGCCCCGGCAGGCTTCTGGACGTCTGAGGGCCCACGCAGAGCGAGGTAATTCGCTGATCCACTTTTTAAGACGTCTGGAATAAGTTCTAGACGTTTGATTTTTCACTGTTTCGTCGTTTTCGACCCGTTTAGGGCTCGTTCGGGTTCCGTTTTCCGCGTTTCGAGTTGCGTTCTTTTCGGAATTAAATCCTCTACCTGTCTACAGTGGCTGTATACTGTTTTGAGAAGTTCCTTGTGTTGATCCTTGTGATATGACCCCGTTCCGTTGCAGTCTCGGGGGTTGCGGAGGCACGCGGGATTCCCGACCACGCCCCCAGTTCGCCTGTTGTAACCGGTAGAGTGGCTTTAAGTATAATCTGTTAAATTATGAAACTATAAATAGAACCTAGGACATTGCATGAATCCTAGGAATGAGAAATAGATTGAATGGTTGATCCTAGGGTGTTGCATGAATCCTAGGGCTGGAAAACTAGATTGTATGATAGATCCTAGGGTATGACATGAATCCTAGGATGGGAAAACTAGTGGAATATGTGAACACTGCAGTCTTGAAAATGTGGAAAAGAAATAATAGCTGCCTGTAAATTGAATTAACAGCTGCCTGTTATGAATAAATGAACATGATTAAGAATATGGGATGTATGAACGTGAAACTGGAAAGGTGAAACCGGAATGCGCTGAGTTAAAGAGCTGGAACCCTACAGGGAATTAGGAGTAGACCTCCTGGAAAGTGAACGGAATAGAATTGGAGAAGTGAGTTGGCCCTTGAGTACGGAGTACCAAGGAGAGCGACTGTCCCCTTGTTTAGGGCAGAGCGGAGCTAGCCGCCCCAGGGACCTGGGGTTAGGACTGGCCACTCTGTACCGACTTGCTGGCCCTCGTGTACATAGTACCGATGAGAGCTACTAGTGTAGGGAGGTACTAGCTACCCCACGGGCCCCGGGGTTCTGCTAGCCTCCTACACCGATTTGTTAGGCCCACTGGGGCAAACTAGGGTAGGAAGGCGAGGGTGCACGGACTGTGGAGGGGCAAGGCCCCTGTTTGGTTACTGTGAAGGGGTTGGACCCCTGTTACTGAGAGGGCTCTACCCTGTACTGGTTCCGTGCTGTGCTTTGCGCGCACCCGTTAACGGAAACGACTGACCGCGTGCCAGTGCGGGTTAGCTACCCGTGCGTTTACCGCGCCTACCGTAGTCACCGTTACGTCTGTCAGTGACCTTGGGGTGGTTGACTGAGAGTAGGATCACCACGGGGGACTCTCTCGGCCAGGAGAGCACCACGTGCTACTTCTACTGTTCGGAAAAGACTGCAATCAAGATCGTTCCCACGAGGAACATTCGAGATCAAGTGAAGGATCTGAGAAATAGATAAATTGTGAAATAATAGAAAGACGTAAATAAAGGAAGAAGGAAAATTAAAACAGCTACTGTACACTTTACTGTTTCTTTATTTTAGCTGCCACTCTACTCAGCGTTTTGCTGACGTGTTACACTCGTTACCTTTCAGGACCAGGTGTTGAGCAGCGAGGGTCAGCGGCTGCAGAGGACGTTGGGCCAAGTAGGGTCCAGTAGAGTTACCACTGTTCTCTTGTACCTCTTTTTGGTTCCACTGTAGTGAGTAGTTCTTGTTTCCGCTGTACTTTTCTTTACCTGCAGTTCATATTATGTTATAAATGTTGTTCTACTGTTGTGGTGGTACATACTGTAGTAGTTTCTTTCTTTACTGCTGTATTTTCTTACTGTTAGTTATATTCATGTTGAATGTGGTTTATTTTACTGCTCTTTTGGTTACTTCCTCGTTGGACCACCAGGTCTTGGGATTAGTTGAGTCGGTCCGGTTCTCGTGTCTCGTAGGGACTCGGGAATCGGGTCGTTACAGTATGCCAGTGGACGTGAATGTGGGGCCGTGAGTGGGCGTGGGACTGGGAAGCCGGTACTGTGCAATGATGAACATACAGAAATCCACCATATTAAAATTAGGTCCAACCTCTAGTAGGGTCTAGTCCCACCCCCAGGGGTGCTGTGTATCCCCGAAAGAGGTCTGACCGCTCATTAATAAAATAATTTTTATAAGTAAAGGGAAATTAATGGGTTAAGTGTTGCGTAAAAAAATGGCTAAGTACGGTGGAAATAAGAGCACAGTAAAAAGAGGACTTAAGAAACTGACCAAAATGTCAAAAAGAGCCTAAGGCTTCAGAGAGGAGAACAGGTTAAGTGAAGAAGAGAATAACGACAAAAGATAGAGAGAGAATAAAGAGACAAGGGCTGAAGAAGAAGAAAGAAGGGCTGAAGGCATTTAATGAAGGAATGAAAGTGAGAGAATCAGACGTCTATCACTTGTTTTATACTTCTAATTTCCATTTTTAAGATGTCCAATTCTATTTTTAGACGTCTAATTTGTAATTCCATTAGTATTTCTTGTTCTCTTTCATTAATTTCGAGCTCTAAATGTAATAAGGCATTTGTACTCATTTGTTTACCATTTTCTTGCCTTAATCTTTTATAATTATAAGTACTTGATGTAATAAACATGTTTACTTGGTTTCTAATGATAAATCATATGTGTAAATTTATTTTCTATTCATGGAATATTGCTTGCGCTTAATTGACTCATTTTTGTCCAATATTCATGTGCTAAAAATATGCTAATTTAATAATTGATTAAGTAATTAGTTAATAATTATTCTTAGAAATTAAATGGTGAATTAGGATTAAGTAATGCCTCCCAGTGAACGACCTAGACTCAACTAGTTAAAAAGAATTTAAAAAGCTAAAATGTTAGGTTAACTTGACCTTATACTACACAACCGACATAAAATCGAGCTAACCTAAGTTACTTTCTCATGTAATTAATTAATCCTAAATAACTTAATTAACTGTGTTCAGGAATCTAATAACGTCATATAACATGCATAGCTTAAAAAAAGTGCTCTTTGACAAAACATCATTTTTATTGAAATGAAAATACAAAGTACTTATTATAATGTTACAAAGAAATTAGAAAAAGGAATAATAAAAAAATACATCATAATACCAAAGAGCACTCAACTCTTTTTCAACCTCTTTGCAATAGAAGTTAAAACTATTCCAATCTAACACCACAACGAAGCTCGAGAAGAAAGTCATTGCTCTGATAAGGGATCTTCGTCTACTCAAATATCTGCAAAATTTCCAATTTGCTCTTTCTCGAGGGATGTTTAGAGATGGTGTCCGCCAGCAGCTGGTGATGATGGCCAAAAATGAAAATGAGTAAACTCGCCCATTAGGTACTAGGGGTATGAGAGAAGGCAGGATATCTGTAATCAATGGCCTATAGCTTGGCTCTAGCTGGACACATAGAACAACAGTAGCAACAACCTACAAGATCACATTTCCACTTAAGAATATAACTTAGAGGAACATAATAGGCATACAATGTTGATACCTTGTACAGATGTTTCAGATTCATTGTGCCTCTAATCACAAGATCCACAATATTTGGAAGCTTTGTTCTATCTGTGAGTTGTGGCATAGCCCGTAAAAGAAATAGCGCACAATTAATTTTACTACATAAATATACCTCATTGAACCAAGAAGAGATGGCCAATTCATTGAGAAGGTGCCATCTTTTCCATAGGTTTTCTTCCCATCAAAAGTTCCAATAGGACAACACCATAGGCACAAGCATCACTTCTCTCCGTAAGTTTTCCTAAACATATCGAAGAAAGGATGTCAACAAATGATTCCAGGCAAGAAAAAAGGATCACTATGGTGTTCAAAACCACAGTAAGTCCCTGGTTACAACTTACAATACAAGAGGCACAGTCAACAACAGGGCAAATGCAATCACATTAACACATACTGACAAGTTGTCACTGACCATCCAAAAGGTATTCTAGAGCCACATAGCCCAATGTCCCTAAAAGTTTGACACCTCCTTTGGTTTGATTGCCAACAGTTATAGCAAGTCCAAAGTCAGAAATCTAACGCACGACAATCCACAGTTAAAGTAATGAAAGCCAAAGTGGAGGGCAAGACCACTATGGAATATAAAAAAAATGGAACAATGTGTAAGTACCTTCCCATTGAATTCAAAATCAAGAAGAATGTTGGATGACTTCAAATCTCTTTGAATTACAGGTGGGTTGCAATGCTCATGGAGATACTCTAAGCCCCTGTTAAATACTTATTTTCCTTACGTTTCCAATAATGAAGAAACAAGAAGAAAGCAGATAGATGTGTACACTACAAGAATATTGAGTATTGCCGACCGTTAAAAATGGTTGGCAATGTTCAAATAACCGTCAAGAAAAAGGGTCGAGGAATGTACTATCGCTATTGGATTTCTTGACCATTTTAGAATAATACTGTCAAAAAAAAGGGGGACCACCACTCAACGTTTAGTTATTTCTCTCGTATGTTTTCTCAACCGTTACAAATAAATAGCCGATGAAAGTATTTACCTCGACCGGAATTTAGGTGGTCAACTAAGATCATATTCTCGACCGTTTATCAATAACGGTCGAGAATGTTTGTATTGTCGTTTGTTTGTGAACGGTCGAGAATATTAATATTCTCGACCGTTCGTATATAATGGTTGGAAATTCTAATATCTCATCTGATTTCAAACGATCGAGAATGTTAATATTGTTGACGTTTCTTAAATAACGTCTGACAATACTAATATTGTCGTCTATTAAAAACAGTCGAGAAAGTATTTTTTTTTAAATGTGTTTAATTTATATGGAAGCACCGTAAAGAACTGTAAATCTAGTAAAAATATAATCAATCATACAACTTAAAACTTTTTTGCATCTAATTAAACATACGAAATCAAAATAAAAATTTCATACATAAAATAAGGTATACAGAGTTCATTACAAATGATAATGTATATAAAAAATACAATCATGCTGTGGCACCAATGCCTCTAACACCACTACCACCTAAATCGTCGTCATCACGACGATCTCTATACTGATGAAAGGACAGGTGATCAATACCTCCCTTCTGAAGTAATGCCAGTAGCTCCTTGATGGTCTTGTTGGATTCCTTGGCTTGCATCACGTTGTCCCTGGCTAGCGTCGTCGGCTCATCGATCCGCTGGTCCTTCTCGTCTTTGCTGCGTAATGCCGCAATCTCCTTCCCCATCTCATGCACCTCAGCTAAAGAGGATGATGCTCCCCTTCTCCCATACCACTTCGAGATGGTCTCACTCCTCCCTACACTACGAATGTACTCGCCATGCTCAGGTGGCATGATGGTCTGGTAGGCCTCCTCTTATGTCAGTGGCTTCTGAACTGTAGTAAAGTTGGCATCTTCAGGAGGATGCATTAAGTTGATCATATTATCCTGAAAGATATTGAATTACGTTAACTAATTTCATTTAATTATATAATTATGAAATCAAATAAAAGTATTGTCTTTTTTAACTTATGTATCTCTATTGGTATGTGTCATAAAGCTACTCTCTATTTCCATCATCACTCATCTTGCTATGAGTGGCCTCATATACTCCCACCCGATCAAGCTAAGCACCTTGATATGTGGCAGACTACAATAATTTGAAACAATTAATTTTAAAAAAATTAGAAATTTTTGTAAGGTTTAAAAATAATAATAATTAAAGGTACTTACGTACGTATATGGATTTTATTGAGCCTATACTCCTACTCAAGACATGGGTCTTCTACGGAGCCTTAGCTTTATTTTCCTTATTCTTCTTGGCTTGTTCCTGATATAAAGTTATAATTTATTAACTTAAAAATTAGTTACATAAATGATAACATATGAAATACTTTTACCTGCGTCGCTGGATCATGCCAATGCTTGCACGCTTCCTTCCAAGTGTGTGGTTGTATCAAAAGAGGCACATTATGCAATGCCTCATCATAATTTCTGTTCTTATAATACTAAAAAATATAATTGTAATGTTAGAAATAATATTTGAATTATGGTAAAGGAAATAAACAAATACAGTTAAAATTTATCTTTTACCTTATTCTTCATCTCCAATCTTCAATCTTTATAAATCTTCATTGCGTGCTTAAGGATATATTTGGCGATGTTCGGATCATTGCCTCAATTGAAGGTGGCCTGCATTAATACGAAAACAGAAATTGTTACATAATTTAAACTTATATAAAGCAATGTATATAAGTTATTAATTTTTACCAATTGCCTCTAACTCTCAAATGAGCTGCATTTTCAGCTCGTTTGGCACCTTTTACCAATCGAAGGAGGACAGTGGGATTATCGCCTTCGTCAGCATACCCAGTCTACTAACGAATGGAGGATAGTCCACTGCTTCCCCCGCTAGTGTGATCCGCACTGAAATGCGGACCCCATGCGGAATTTTCTCTAAGTCCCTGTTCCGCGTGGGACCTCTTCCCCTACATGCACCTATAAAACATAATTATAACATAAAATTAAATACCTATTCAAAAAAAATAACATAAAATTAAATAACAAAGAAATAAATAAATCGTAACATTCAGCAAACCTTATCATACCTAAATTGTGGAAGGGTGGAGGTGGTGCAGAACAACCTAGCTGAGAAGGATCTGGGTCAGTCGTCTGCTCTAGCTGATCATCCAAGCCAACATCCTCCACATCAACTGAAGTACTATCCTCCTCCTCATCAGCGGTCACATCCTCTTCGTAGTCAGAATCCTCTGCTGGTAGATCCATCGAAGGAGGCATCGTACTCTTCCCCTTCCCCCTACCTCCCCTCCCTTAACTCTGGAAATATCGAGTCACATCTCTAGGCCTCAAAAACTGCTGGCGAGGTGCCCGAGGCTGAGTGGGCTGTTGCTAGAGGTGAGCCTAAAGCTAAGGTTGCTGGCGACGGGCCTCAGGTTGCTAGGGGGGCCTCAAGCCGCGGGAGGCCTGAGCCTCCCTCCTGCAACTCCTATTAGCCATCTTCTTGAAAATAACCTACGTAAAAACATCACAAATAATCAGATATTTTTTTAAAAAATTCAACAGCATTTCCCCTATATATTGTGATATTTCAAAAATCCTGTATAAAATAAGCATACAAATAAATGAAAATGAAATAAGCTTGTATAAATGAAACTAAAAATGAAATGATATCTCCCTTACCCTTTCCTCTTCCCTTCCCCTCCATTTCCATCCCCTTCTCCCTTCTTCTTTCATCTCCTCTTTTTCTCTTCCCCTTTCCCCTTCCCATTCCTCCATTTCCCTTCCCCTCCCCACCATTTCCGTTATCTTCCCCTTCATTTCCCTCCACTTCTTCCTTCCTCTTTCTTCTCCTTCTCTTTCTCCCTTCTCCTTCCCATCCCTTCATTTCCTTTATCCTCCACTTCATTTCCCTCCACTTCTCCCTTCCTCTTTCCTCTCATTCTCTTTCTCCCTTCCCCTTTCCCCTTCCCATCCCTCCATTTCCCTTACCTTCCCCTTCATTTCCCTCTCGTTCTCCCTTCCTCTTTACTCTCCATCTCTTTCCCCCTTCTCCTTTATCCTTCCCATCCCTCCATTTCCCTTCCCCTCCCCTCTATTTCTGTCCACCTTTTCATACCTCTTCTCTTTTCCTCCATTTCCCTTTCTCCTTCTTCTCCACATTCAATATACAAAAAATAAATCAATGCATCATTCCACACAAAAAATAAATTTAAGTGGGCACACCCCACACAAAAAATAAGCCTAAGTGGATACGCCCCACATTTAACATGATAACAGTATTTTAAAGAAAAAAGTAGTAAGAAACTCACCATAGTGAGGAAATGGATCACAAATTGTGCACAAACAGTAGAAGAATGCGTATAACCTATATGAGAAGGCAATAAAATAAATTTCAGTTTTAAAATATAAATGAACATAAGCCTTGATAAAAGATAAAACAATTTAAAGAAAATTTAAACAAAACAGACAACTAAGAATTTCTTAAATTATTTATATTTATGATTATGGATTAATACTTTTGACAAATTACCTTATATGTCAATGTCAGTTGCACCAGGGGCAAGTTCTTCACTTTGTGGGTTTTGTTGATATGCTTTGGATTCAACATCTAGGTGTAGATCTTTTCCCTCATCGTATTATTCACGTGGTTGAGCTCTAACCAGTATAATCCGCCAATTTCTACTATTATCAAACACATAGAATACCTGTGCTACCTGACAAGCTAGTGTAAATGATTCTAATGATTGGAGGATGCGACAGTTCCAACTTAAGCTCAAGAAACTGTGTTTCCTATCGACTTTGAAATCAATGCCTTTTATAAAAATATCAAACCAATCATACTTGAATAAAATTACCTTACGGTCAAACCTGAAACTCATTTCCACAATCCCTTCAATTTGACCGTAATACCCATCACAACCAATGCTTAGGTCACAATTGACGACAACTCCCACCTGTTAGGTGGCCTTCTCATCAGTAAAGGATCGTACTCTGAATCTGAAATCATTAATTATGTATCCCGAATCTTAACGTCCGTATATCAAAGGTGTATCAGCAATTACATCAAAATCTTGTACCCACCATTGATCCCCCATTGTAACGACCCGGTTCCCGAGTCCCTACGAGACACGAGAACCGGATCGTTACAAGATGGTATCAGAGCAAGGTCGTCCCGAGAAGTGAATCAACTGACTGGAAAATAACCAATTCACATGTTTATAGCTAGAGTAGCCACCACAACATACCTCTTGACATGAGCTCTTAGAAGTTTTGTTAGGTACCGTCTGTTTTGACGTTTCCGTTTTATTTCGTGTCTCCTTGCAGGAGATGCCTCGTCGCGGGACTGGCGAGACTGGCCGCGGGCGCGGCCGAGGGCGAGGTCGGCGAGGTGGACGTGCTGTCGTTGACGTCTCGGTGGACCAGCCACCACTCCCTGACATCCAGGCCCAGGACCTCGCCAGACTGATACGGGATATTGTACGAGAGGAGCTCCACCCCCCGCCCCGAGCACCTCCTCCTGGGGTTGCAGAGGGGGAGTCCTCTGTGGGACCACACGACGGACGCGGCGCTGGACACGAGGGAGGGGATGGGCCCCTGCCGCCCCCACCTTCCTCCGACACTTCTGTACACGAGGCACCTTCGCCTGGAGGTGCACCTCCCCTACAGCGCCACTTCGAGCTTTTCGGACAGTTCCGGAAGCTGAAGCCCCCCTCCTTCAAGGGGGATGAGGACCCGACCGAGGCAGAGGACTGGCTTGAGCAGCTGGAGAAGATCTTCGACACCCTTTGCCCCCCGGTGGAGTGCCGCGTGGCCTTTGCCACGTACCAGCTTGAGAGTGCGGCACACCGGTGGTGGAGGGCGGTCCGGGGACAGGAGAGGGACGAGCCGACGTGGGACCAGTTCGTCACCCTCTTCTGCGAGCAGTACTTTCCCCATACATGGTAGGACCAGAGGAGGCGGGAGTTCCACACTCTCCGCCAAAGGACGATGACCGTGAGCACGTACCGCACGCGTTTCTTGGAGCTGTCCCGCTTTGCAGCGACAGCGGTAGCCACTGAGGAGGAGCACCTTTGGAGGTTCACCGAGGGGCTCCGGCCTGCGATCCGGGGGTATGTCAAACCCCTGAAGCTGCCGACGTTTTCGAGGGTGGTAGAGGCAGCTATGACTTACGAGGAGACCAACCCGTCCGCGCGAGAGACCGACGGCGGGCGGAAGAGGCCATTTCAGCCAGACTTCTCACAGGGCCGGCGAGAACGGAGACACGTGACGTCCGCAGGAGAGCCGTCACGTTGTGCAGGGCCATCAGTGGCCTTTGGGGGCCCTCGACAGGGGCCAGTCGCCAGCACCGGACCCCCGCCTAGCCGACAGCAGGGACTCACTGAGGGCGGGAGTCGGGTTCCCCTCTGCTACCAGTGTGGCCAGCCGGGCCACGTCAAGAGGGACTGCCCATCTAGGGCAGGAGGTCAGCAGATACTTCCCGCGCAGAGCACTGGAGGGCGCGCAGGAGGCCGCGGTTAACAGGCGCGAGGAGGAGGACCGCAGTCGCGAGGAGGGTACCGGCCAGCACCTACCCGTCCGACGCAGAGTGTGGCTGCTTCGTCCGCACCTAGAGCTGAGGGGCGTATCAACGCCCTAACACACAGGGACGCCAGAGCTTCGGGGTCCGTGGTAGCAGGTATGGTTTCAGTTTCTGGCAGACTCGTTTACACGCTTTTCGATTCCGGCGCTACGCACTCGTTTGTCGCAGCCAGTTTCGCAGTTAGTTTGGACCAGGATTATACACTGTTAGAGAATCCGTTCGTAATCAGAGGTCCGAGTGGTCAGCTGTTTGTAGCTGAGGAGGTGTACACGGGTTGCGGGGTCAGCATCGGGGGACATAGCCTGCCAGCTGACCTGATTATGATACAGATGGAGGACTTTGGAGTGATTCTGGGGATGGATTGGCTGTCCGCTTACCACGCCTTGGTAGACTGTTTTGAGAGGAAGATTGTCTTCTCCATTCCGGAGCTGCCTTCTTTCGAGTTTTACGGGCAGCCAGTGGATGGAGGTTTCAAGTGCATTTCGGCACTTCGGGCGGCGAGACTTTTGAGCCAGGGGTGTGAGGGCTTCCTAGCTTGTGTGGTGGCAGAGCACAGCCCCGTGGCAGACTTCCAGAGCATCCCGGTGGTCAGAGAGTACCCCGACGTGTTTCCAGACGAGTTACCAGGACTACCGCCCGAGCGTGAGATCGAGTTTGAGATCTCACTAGTACCAGGGACCAGCCCCATCTCCACTGCGCCATACAGAATGGCACCGCTTGAGCTGCGAGAGCTCAAGTCCCAGTTGCAGGACCTTTTGGAGAAAGGTTTCGTGAGGCCCAGTGCGTCTCCCTGGGGAGCCCCGGTACTGTTTGTGAAGAAGAAGGATGGGACCCTACGCCTTTGTGTGGACTACCGACAGCTGAATAGGGTCACCATCAAGAACAGATATCCGCTGCCGAGGATCGACGATTTGTTTGACCAGTTGCGGGGTGCCACGGTGTTTTCCAAGATCGACTTGAGGTCTGGATACCACCAGTTGAGGATCAGGGAGACCGACGTCTCCAAGACAGCTTTCCGCACCCGCTACGTACACTACGAGTTTTTGGTCATGCCGTTTGGACTGACCAATGCCCCCGCTGCTTTCATGGACCTGATGAACCGGGTGTTTAGACCGTACTTGGACCAGTTTGTGGTGGTTTTCATAGATGATGTACTCATCTATTCTAGAGATCGGACGCAGCACGGACAGCACTTGCGGATGGTTCTGGACACTCTGAGACGACGCAGGCTGTACGTCAAATACAGCAAGTGCGAGTTCTGGTTGAGGGAGGTGACCTTTTTGGGTCATGTGATCTCTGGAGACGGCCTGGCGGTGGATCCCGCCAAGGTCGAGGCAGTGCTCAGGTGGGAGAGACCGCGCTCAGTCACTGAGATTCGCAGTTTCCTGGGACTGGCAGGTTACTACAGACGGTTCATCAGAGGGTTTTCGCAGATTGCACGTCCTATGACACAGTTGACTCGGAAGGATGTGCCTTACACTTGGACAGACGCCTGTGAGGCGTGTTTTCTGGAGCTGAAGGAGAGGTTGACCTCGGCTCCCGTGCTCACCATTCCTGACAGTAGTGGCGGGTTCGTCGTGTACACGGACGCTTCCTTGCAGGGGTTAGGAGGTGTGCTCATGCAGAGGGGTCACGTGGTCGCTTACGCTTCGCGGCAACTGAAGCCCCATGAGCATACCTACCCTACCCACGACCTAGAGTTGGCAGCTGTTGTCTTCGCGCTGAAGACATGGAGGCATTACTTGTACGGTGAGACCTTCGAGATTTTTACAGATCACAAGAGCCTCAGATATCTTTTTGACCAGAAGGAGCTCAACATGAGACAGAGACGTTGGTTGGAGCTCCTGAAGGACTACGACTGCAGCATCTCCTACCACCCGGGAAAGGCCAACGTGGTGGCTGACGCCTTGAGCCGTAAGGCGCCTGCACGCTTGGCCAGTCTACAGTTACAGAGTTGGAGCCTTTTGGAGGAGGTGGGCAGTTGGCGACCTCTAGAGTTACGAGGGTACTGTGGGGCAGTGACGGTGACACGGCAGACCAGGCCAGAGTTGATAGACCGCATCATCACGGGACAGATGGCCGATCCGTACTTGCAGTCTTTGCGCGACAGAGTACTATCAGGGGACCCAGGGGACTTTTCTTTCACAGACCAGGTGTTACGCTTGAGGGGACGGTTGTGCGTCCCCAGAGACGAGGAGCTGTTGAGAGAGCTCCTGACTGAGGCACACGGTTCCAGATTCACCATACATCCCGGAAACACGAAGATGTACCATGACTTGAGACGCGAGTTCTGGTGGAGAGGGATGAAGCGGGATGTGGGTGAGTTCGTGCAGCAGTGCTTAGTGTGCCAGCAGGTGAAAGCCGAGCATCAGAGGCCTGCAGGGCCGCTTCAGCCGCTTCCAGTGCCAGAGTGGAAGTGGGAGAGCATCACCATGGACTTGGTGGTGGGCTTACCTGTTACCCAGCGAGGACACGACGCAGTCTGGGTAATAGTGGATAGATTGACGAAGACGGCACGATTCTTGCCGATCCGAGTCACTTTGGGACCAGCACAGTTGGCAGAGAGGTATATCCGTGATGTGGTGCGACTACACGGAGTTCCGCGGGAGATCGTATCCGACCGGGATACCCGCTTTACGTCCCAGTTTTGGGCTGAGTTTCAGCAGGCTTTGGGGACGAGGTTGAGGTTTAGCACGGCTTACCACCCCCAGACGGACGGACAGTCGGAACGCACGATACAGACACTTGAGGACCTTTTGCGTGCCTGTGTACTAGACTGGAGGGGCTCTTGGGAGGAGCACCTGCCCCTGGCGGAGTTTGCATACAACAACAGTTATCACTCGAGCATCGGCATGGCTCCCTACGAGGCTCTGTACGGACGAAAATGCACGGCACCCTTGAGTTGGGTTGAGGTGGGGACCAAGTGGGAGGTTGGCCCCAGGTTGATCCGGCAGAGTCAGGAGGTAGTTGAGCAGATCCACAGACGACTCCGCACTGTCAGGAGCAGACAGAAGAGCTACGCAGATCGCAGACGCAGAGAGGTGCAGTTCGAGGTTGGGGACCACGTCTTCCTTCGTGTTTCGCCCATGAAGGGCTTACAGCGGTTTGGGGTGAGAGGGAAGCTCGCGCCAAGGTTCGTGGGGCCCTTTGAGGTCCTGGAGCGGGTCGGACCCGTTGCTTACAGACTTGCCCTTCCCCCGCAGCTTTCTGGTGTGCACGACGTGTTCCACGTGTCCAACCTCAGGAAGTACGTAGCCGATCCCAGCCACGTACTGAGTCACGAGAGCGTCGAGGTGAGCGACGACCTAACCTACCCCGAGCGGCCAGTGCAGATCCTAGACCGAGCCGTCCGCAGGTTGAGACGAAAGCAAGTACCCCTGGTAAAGGTTTTGTGGAGGAGCCAGCGGTACGAGGAGGCTACCTGGGAGCCTGAGGCGGCAATGCGGGAGCGGTACCCGAAGCTTTTCGCGGGTACGTCTTTTCGGACCGGCTTCGGTCCTCTTTGAGTTTGTTATGGTTATTTGGACATCTTTTTCCTGCACCCAAGTTGGCGCAAGTTTCGGGGACGAAACTTCCTTTGAGTTTGTTATATTGTAACGAACGCGTGCCCCAGACGCCTTTTAAGACGTCTGGGAGGTGGCCCAGACGTCGGACCAGACGTCTGGGATCACATCCAGACGTCTGACCAGACGTCCGGGATCGTTTACAGACGTCTGGAGAACAGTTATGTTCGCACGGGAGATTCGTCTGCGCGCCTGTGCGCGCAGACCTGCGATTCCTCTCTCTCTCTCTGCGGCTGCAGGCGCGCTGCGACCACCTTCTCTCTCCTCCTCGCGCGGCCTTAAAAGGGCGCGCCTCCCCTCCCGTCTCCACCGTCTCCTCCTTCTTCTCCTTCCTGTGCGCGAGAGCGAGCGGACGCGAGGGCGGCAGCGGCCGCCGCAGTGAGCGCGGAGGAGGTGCGGCGTGCGAGGGCGGGGCTCTGCCGTGAGGGCGAGCTCGCCGGAGCGGCTTGGCCGGCCGGCGGAGGGCGCAGGGGGCGCGGAGCGACACGGAGAGGGACCTGCTGCGGGCTGAGCAGCAGACGCGCGAGGTGCGACGCGGGCGGCGTCGCGAGCGGAGGCCGAGCAGGGTTCTGATTCTGGAAAAATTTCCAGAATCAGACGTCTGGGTTGATAGCCAGACGGCAAGGTCGACGTCTGTAAGATCATACAGACGTCTGAAAGGTGAGTTTCCGCTTTCTTCTTCCTTCTTGTCGACTGACCGTACTGAGGGAGGGGGGTTGGCTGTGCGCAGGTTTGCTGATTCGCCATCCTTTGCGAATCAGACGTCTGGAAGTTGTACCAGACGGCGGGAGTGATCTACAGACGTCCGTGTGGACCATCGGACGTCTGGGGTATAGGACAGACGTCCCCGCAGACTTCTGGACGTCCGGGGAACCAAGCTGAACAGGTAATTCTCTGATCCACCGTTTAAGACGTCTGGAAGGAGTTCCAGACATCTGATTTTGCACAGTATCGTCTTTCTCGACCCGTTTAGGGCCCGTTTGGGCTCCGTTTTCCGCGATTCGAGTTGCGTTCGTTTCAGAATTAATTCGTCTACCCGCCTACAGTAGCTATACACTGTTCTGAGACACTCCTTGTGTTTGATCCTTGTGATAGGACCTCGTTCGGTTGCAGTCTTGAGAGTCGCGGAGGCACGCGGGATTTCCGATCACGCCCCCATTACTCCCGTTGTACCTGGTAGAGTGGCTTTAAGTATTAATAAAATCTGTTAAAGTATGGAACCATAACTAGAACCTAGGGCATTGCATGAATCCTAGGAATGAGAAATATATGGAATGATAGCTCCTAGGTGTTGCATGAATCCTAGGGCCGGAAAACTAGATTGTATGATAGATCCTAGGATATGGCATGAATCCTAGGATGGAAAAACTAGTGGAATGTATATTACTGCAGTCTTGGAAAAATGGAAAGGAATATATAAAGCTGCCTGTAAATTTAATTAACAGCTGCCTGTTATGAATAAAGAAACATGTTTGAGATCATGGATTTTGAGAACGTGAATCTGGAAAGTGAAACATATGATGTTCTGAGATTAAAGGATGGAACCCTACGGGGAATTAGGAGTGGAACTCCTGGAAAGAGAAAGGAATGGAACTGAGATGTTGTTCGTACTGTCTCTTGGGTACGCAGTACCAAGGGAAGTACCTGTACCTGTTTAGTGCAGAGTGGGGCCAGCCGCCCCAGGGACCCGAGGTTAGGATTGGCCGCTCTGTACTGACTTGTTGGCCCTCGTGTACGTAGTACCGAGGAGAGCTAGTAGTGTTAGGAGAGTACTAGCTACCCCACGGGCCCCGGGGTTCTGCTAGCCTCCTTCACCGACTTGTTAGGCCCACTAGGGCAAACCAGGGTAGTCAGGCGAGGGTGCGCGGACTGTGGAGGGGCAAGGCCCCGGTTTGGTTACTGTGGAGGGGTTGGACCCCTGTTACTGAGAGGGCTCTGCCCTGGTTCCGTGCTGTGCTTTGGGCGCACCCGTTAACGGAAACGACTGTCCGCGTGCCAGTGCGGGCTAGCTACCTGTGCGTTTATCGCGCGTGCCGTAGTCACCGTTACGTCTGTCAGTGACTTTGGGGTGGTTGACTGAGGGTAGGATCACCACGGGGGACTCTCCCGGCCAGGAGAGCACCACGTGCTACGTCTACTTTTGGAAAAGACTGCAATCAAGATCGTTCCCACGAGGACATTCGAGATCAAGTAAAGGATCTGAGAAATAAATGAAATAGTGAGAAAAATTGAAAGATGTGAATAAAGGAAGTAATAGAACATAACAGCTACTGTACACTCTACTGTTGCCTTTAGTTAGTTTGCCACTCTACTCAGCGTTTTGCTGACGTGTTACACTCGTTACCTTTTTTAGGACCAGGTGTTGAGCAGCCAGGGTCGGCGGCTGCAGAGGACGCTGGGCCGAGTAGGGTCCAGTAGAGTTACCACAGCCTTTTGTACCCCTTTTGTTTCTGTTCTAGTGAGTAGTTTTTGTTTCCGCTGTACCTTCTTTACCTGCAGTTCTTGTTATATGATAAATGTTGTTTTACTGTTGTGGTGGTACCTACTGTGGTAGTTTCTTTCCTTACTGCTGTACTTTCTTACTGTTAGTTATATTCATGCTGAATGTGGTTTATTTTACTGTCTTTCGGTTACTTCCTCGTTGGACGACTAGGTCTTGGGATTAGTCGAGTCGGTCCGGTTCTCGTGTCTCGTAGGGACTCGGGAACCGGGTCGTTACACCCATCTTCTTTAAGTTTATTTACACGATCTTTGAACCAATCAAGGAATAATAATTCGTGTGTAGATGACACAAAGGATACTTTGAATTCATTGTAAAATCCATCCACTTTTGGAATTTGCTTCAGAATGTACAAGTGTGCCAATCGTCGATCCATTTCCGAGATGGGCTTAACCTCTATCTAGAGGATCAACCTTCCTCAGATGTTAAATATGGACAGACAATCTTCATCATTACCATTAAATCCTCCTTCATAGTTCCGTTCAAGACGATTAAATCAATTATCTATATCATTCATGTACATTACATAGAAGTTAATACATTCTTCTACTAGATAGCCTTCAACGATTGACCCTACTGGTTTAGCCTTATTCAAGACATAATCTTTCAGTTTCCTCAAATATCGTTCAATTGGATATATCCATCTGTACTACATGGGTCCAGCAATCCTCACTTCATTCAAAAGATGAAGCGTGGCATGAACCATCACGTCGAAGAATGTAGGCGGGAAAATCTGCTCCATTTTACAAAGTGTGATCACAATTTGTTTATCCCAATAGTCTAGCAATTCAGGATTTAATGTCTATGAATAGATGACTTTAAAATATCTGCTCATCTCTGTGAAAGAATCGACTACCGAATCAGGCATCACTCCACCTATCGCTAGTGGGAATAAGATTTGCATGTACACATGCGAATCATGACTTTTTAATTTGTTTATCCCAATAGTCTAGCAATTCGGGATCTAATGTCTTTGAACAGATGATTTTAAAATATCTGCTTATCTCCGTGAAAGAATCGACTACCGGATCAGGCATACTCCACGTATCGCTAGTGGGAATAAGATTTGCATGTACACATGAGAATCATGACTTTTTAACCCAGAAATCTTCCTTTATGCTTCATTTACGTAACGTGAAAGCTGCGATGAATTCCCATCTAGAACCCGAATGTCTTTAAGGAACGAGAAAATCCTTCGCCTCTACTCTCCGGTAAGACTATATATAGCTTCTGGAAAGTGAGACCCTCCTTCCTCAATGTGCAACTCAGAACAAATACCCAAAATTTTCATATAATTCATTATTTTAACTGTATCCTTCTGGCTATCTATTAGGTTTAATACATCAAGAATGTCGTCCATTGCATTCTTCTTGATATGCATAACATCTAAATTGTGTCGCACTGTCAAATCCTTCCAATATGGAAGTTCCATAAAAAATATGCTTTTCTTCCTAAATCCTTAATGTCACAAGGAAGCCAAGTCATTCTTGAAAAGTCGACCAAAATGTATTTCTCCAAGCTATTGCAATGTCTCCATGATTTTCCTCCCCGACAGCCTAATAGAACGTGTACTGAGTTTATTCCTCGGATTCCTCGACGAATACTGACATGCTTTACCATCAAATCTGTCCTTGAATTGTGATGTTCGCCATCTGTGTTCAATATACAAAAACCTGCAGTGTCCTAAGTAACAGAACTTCTTACTTTCAGGTAATCTCAAGTGATGAATACCATCCATACAGATTGGATAGGCAAACTTCCTCTTCGTACTCCATCCTGAGAAATTCGCATATGCTAGAAAGCCATTGATTGTCCACAGTAATGTTGCGTGCAACTAGAAGAATTGTTTCTTCTGTGCGTTATATGTTTGAACACCACTGTACCATAAGACTTTCAGTTCATCAATCAATAGGTGGAGATAAATATCTATTGCATTTCCTAGTTGCTTGGGTCCTGGGATAAGGAGTATCAACATCATGAATACAGATCGCATGCATTGACATAGGGGTAAGTTGCAAGTTACCATGACCACTAGCCATATGAAATATGATGGATACATAATCTTGAATGGGTTGAATCCATCGCTTGCAAGACCTAGTCTCACATTTCATGCCTCCTCTACGAATAATGCATGATTCTCATTAAATCTATTCCACTCATTAGAATATGTTGAATGACGGATGCGTCCATCTTTCGATTTATTATCCTGATGCTATGACATCAGTTTTACTGTTTTACTGGAAATGAATAGGCGTTGTAGCCTAGAGATCAGTGGAAAATAATGGAGAACCTTCTCCAGTTGTTTCTTTCCGCCGGTGTTTGTTGGCTTACCCACCTTATATCTCTCCTCACCACATTCAGGATAGTTAGTCATTCCTGAGTACTCATTTCTATACAGGACACAGTCATTACAACAGGCATCAATGTTCTCACATTCCAGTCCAAGCCCACGTATCTGCTTTTTCGCATCATATCATGAGTTAGGATACCCAGCAAGATTACTTAGCAGATCTCCAATGAATTCTAGAACCTCAGACAATAACTTTGCTGTAGCTCTATTCATTACTTTCAACTAAAATAATTTCAGAAGGGATGACAACTTCGACATTGACGTTATTCCAAGAGTAATAGGATCCTCTGCTGCGTTGATTGCATCGTACAACTCATTACAATCTCCTAATGCCTCATCATCATTTGCATCGTCATGGTCTAGTACTCTCATATCATGTAACATTTCATCCAATTCATCTCCTTGATTATCATGACTTTCTTCAAACACTTCAATTCTCACATTTCTAACTTCATTTATTTGCTCACCATGAGCTGTCTAATTTATGTAACGTTGCCACCAACCGTTACATATCACATGCTCCAAAACCGTGCCTCAGTCATAGAAAAACCCATTCAAACAGTGTCAACATGGGCACAAAATCAGCTGATGGAATTCACCTCGTCTAAATGTCTTCCTATCATCATTAAATGCCCACTTCAGAAACGAAATCACTCCACTCTTGTATTCGTGGTAATTCGAATTCTTCATACTGATCCATGACTTATCCATGATAATTAACCTAAATGTAAAAGACAACTACTCATAAGTTGGACTCGAATAAGGAAGAAATGTGTATTATAAGAAGATTTTCACTTGATAAGAGGATCACAACTTGCAATTAGAGGAGCCCGAATTCAACCTAAACACACCCATAGATCTTTCCTTTGCTCCAAACACCCATCCTGAACTACCCGCTGCTGCTGACAACCCGATTTTGGAATTAAAGCCTCTTCCCGATCATCTCAATTATGCCTTTTTGGGTTCCGATCAAACGTTTCCTGTGATTATCAACTCCCGACTACACCTGATCAGGAAACACGCCTGATTTCTATTCTCAAGCAACATCGAAGAGCCATTGGATGGACTCTCGATGATCTCACTGGTATCAACCCTTCATCTGCACACATCACATCTTGGAGGGCTCACGACCAACACATGAAATGCAGAGACGCCTGAATCCAAATCTGCAAGATGTCGTGAAAAAGGATATTATCAAGTGGTTAGATGTAGGGATCATCTCCCCAATCTCCGATAGTCGGTGGGTGAGCCCAATCCAAGTTGTGCCTAAAAAGGCAAGGCTCACCGTCATCACGACTGAAACTGGAGAAACCATATTGACCCATATAGCAAACTCGTGGAGAGTCTGCATTGATTACAGAAGACTCAATTCCTCCAAGAAGAAGCATCATTTCCCACTACCATTCATTGATCAGATTCTCGAGAAACTAGCTGGAAATCGATTCTTCTGCTTTTTGGATGGGTACACCGGTTACAATCAGGTTGCAATCCATCTCGAGGACCAAGAGAAGACCACCTTCACCTGCCCCTTCAGAACTTACGCATTCCAAAGGATGCCGTTCAATTTCTGCAATGCACCCACTACATTTTAGCTGTGCATGCTTGCCATATTCTCAGATATGGTAGGTGAATACCTTGAGGTCTTCATGGATGACTTTTCGATATTTGGTGAATCATTTGACGATTGCGTCCTGCATTTGGTTCAGATCCTCAGGCGATGCATCGAAGTGAACTTAGTTCTTTCCTGGAAAAAGAGCCACTTCATGGTACTTGAGGGAATTGTCCTAGGACATCTTATCTCTGAAAAGGGCATCCAGGTTGATCGAGCCAAGGTGAATCTGATTCCCAAATTGCCTATGCCTAGCTCGGTCAAAGATATCCGATCCTTCCTGGGGCACGTCGGTTTTTACCGTCGATTCATTCCCGATTTCTCAAAAATCGTGCACCCCCTAACTAATTTGTTATCTAAGGATGTCCCTTTTAAAATCACCAAGGAGTGCGCTCAGGCATTTGAGATCCTGCGTGATCGAGTTACCCAAGCACCTGTCCTACAGTCCCCTGATTGGTCTCAACCCTTTGAGATCATGTGCGATGCATCTGATTACACCGTGGGGGCGGTACTTGGGCAGAAAATAGACGAGAAACCTGTGGTCATCTACTACACTAGCAAGACACTTGACGAGGCTCAGCGTAACTACACAGTTGCTGAGAAAGAGCTACTAACCGTAGTATTTGCCCTAAAAAAGTTCAGATCGTATCTTTTGAGTTCCCATATTACCATTTACTTAGATCACACTACTGTAAGGCAGCTCCTTGCAAAGAAGGACGCGAAACCTTAGCTAATCCGCTGGATCTTGCTATTGCAAGAGTTTAACCTCGAGATTCGCAACAAGACGGGAAAACAGAATGTGGTAGCTAATCACTTATCCCGCCTTCCTTTTGACATTATCAACCCTTCTGGACCCATTACTGAACATTTTCCCGATGATCACCTCCTGACTATCAGTGTGGGACTTCCATGGTTTGCTAATCTAGTAAACTACTTAGCATCACATCAGATCTCATCCGATTGGCCAAAAGCCAAGAAGGACAAATTACTTTCTGATGCGAAGTACTACTTTTGGGAAGACCCGTACCTCTTCTGCATTGGTCCTGATCAGATCATCCGACGATGTGTTCCGGAAGTGGAAATTCAGGACATCTTGTCCTGCCATGACCAGGCTTGCGGTGGACACTTCTTTGGTCATAAAACTGCAGCAAAAGTCCTCCAGTGCGGCTTCTATTGGCCCACGACTTTCAAAGCGCATACAATCACTGTAAGGCTTGCACTCGTTGCCATACCTTAGGCAACATGAGCCACCGCGATATGATGCCCTTACAGCCGAATCTTGTATGCAAAATCTTCGATATCTAGGGGATTGATTTTATGGGACCCTTCCCTATTTCGGACGGCCTCGAATACATTCTTCTCGCTGTTGACTACTTGTCCAAATGGATCGAAGCCATTCCGACTCGAACCAACAATCATAAGGTGGTTATCAATTTCATTCATCATAACATCTTTTCTCGGTTTGGGATCCTACGTGCCATAATCTCCGATGGAGCCATTTCACGAATGGTCAATTCAGATCACTGATGACCAAGTACGGGGTCACCCACAAACTAAAGTCAAATCTCTACTCCTTATCACCCTCAAACTAATGGTCTAGCTGAGTTATCAAATCAGGAGATCAAGAAAATCCTCCAGGTCACTGTTCGACCTGACAGGAAAGATTGGTCATCCTGACTTTCGAAAGCTTTGCGGGCTTATAGGACCGCCCACAAAACCCAATTAGGCATATCTCCCTTAATATTGGTGTACAAGAAGGCGTGTCACCACTCCGTCGAATTGGAGCACAAAGCCTATTGGGCAGTACGAAACTGCAATCTCGATCTTTCTAAGGCAGGAGCCCACAGAAAGCCTTAAATGAGCGAAATCGTTGAACTACGCCATGACGAATATGAGAACTCGCAAATTTGCAAAGAGCAAGTTAAGGCCTTTCACGACAAGTACATATCCAGAAAGATCTTTTTCCCTAGTCAGAAAGTCCTACTCTTTGACGCAAAACTCAAATTGTTCCTAGGAAAACTCAGATCAAAATGGATTGGACCATACCTTGTCCGATAAATCTTTGGAAATGGAGCTGTCAAAATCAATCAACTTAGCCATGATTCAAAATCCTTTGTCGTGAACATTCAGAGACTCAAACCGTTCGTTGAACTCACTGATACAAACTTAGCTGAGGTATCCTTTACCCTCTATTCTCCCTGAGCTCATTGTGCCCGGCTAATAGCATTAAACCTAGCGCTTAATGGAAGGCAACCCGTCATGTTGAAAACCCAAAACCCTTCCTAACACATCTTATACAGAACTCATATTGCACTTTAGGGTTCATTCATTAGAACAGCCGACTCCACCTCTGGTATCAGTACCCGAGCTTGAAATCATCCGCAACAATCATCCCGACCCATTCACCCACCCAACACCTGTTCTATTGAATGATCTAAGCTGACCTCGAACCCACCAAATTTACAATGAGGGCATTGCAAATCGTAGGCATGGGGGTATTAAAGTGCAAAACGCCGTGCAAATCACTTCATAAGAAAGGGTTTCATCAAAAAAATCACATATTCCAAAAAACCAAAAAAATAAAAATTTGAAAAAGAACAAAAATAAGAAAGGGGACGAAATTTTGAATGGATTGCATATCATTTTTTAGGAAAAAAAAGTGGTGGAGATAAAAATGACCAAAAAGGAGCATAATTTAAAAAGAAAAGAAAAAGAAATAGTCATTAGTAAAAGATTAAGGAATTGACTTAGTGATGAGAAGCTCGTCACGGTCTCCAATTACCCCTAATTAACTAGTCTTCCTAGTTAATTAGCTAGGAATATATAAATATATGGGTTAATTATTAAATAAGGGATAAAATAGTAAAGGACCTTAAAATAAGTCAAAAATGCTATATTATTATCCAATTAATATTATTAATAATTTAATTAATAAGTTATTTTCAAAAAAATAATTTAATTAATAAGTGAACTCGAAATATCATCAATAATTTATCTAATTAATGTGTTAACTAACTTAAGTATAATTTGTACCTAAATATGTAATAACTTAAGTAACCTTACTTAATTAAATAAATTAAGCTAAAAAGGTCAAAAATGTAAATTCAAGGTCTAAATATAATAATTGTCTTATTTATAATCATATATAAAAAGTTGAAAAAGATTTAAATTAAAATAAACCTTGAAACCTTAATTTACATTTTAGTCCTTATGTTTTATTTCAATCGAGTCCTTATTCTTCACTTAGGTCCTCAATTCTTGTTACAAGAAAGTCCCTGAAAACTTCTTCCTTTTCTTCTTTCCTTCTTCAACCTCCCCGACAGCTGACGACAGGAGGTACAAACACCTACCGATCACCGTGTATCCGACGTCATTCCTTCATTTCTAAGCTCCTGGAACTTGTGCTTACCACCTTCTTTTCATACACCGGTCTGGATGAAGCTGCGATCCCATTTTAGGGTTGAAGATAGCCTCACCGGCGTCGGAGAAGATGACGGTGGTTACTTCACTCCTAGACTTTTCTCCGTCCAGATACACCCTCCTTCTTAGCCACCGCAACCTATAAATACCCCTCCACACCCTCGATTTCAACAAGTTAGCTCCCTTCCCTCTTCTTCCACTGAGCTAACTGATAGGCTATTCCTTCCAAAATCCAGCGACCTTCCTCTGCTTCCTCCGTCTTCCTCTGTCCACCTTAGCTTGCTCTGGATCTCCGTCGACGTCAGCCAAGTCTTCTAATGTAGCGCTGACGTTGGAGTTCCTCTGCTTCACTCCACTACACCTGTCGGACTTCTTCCCTATCCCTCTGATTTCCTCCTCCATTAAGGACCATCAACGGAGATCTTCTGCCCCCTTCGTCCAGGTAACAGTAGGTTAGGTAAGTAGATTAATTACAGTAGTTAGTTAGGTAGATTAGATAGATGTAATGTCATATTTTCATTCATCTTCCTCAGCTCTGGCGAGCTCGTTGAGCTTGTCTGGAGCAATCTTTTGTCTTTTTAAAACATTATCACCTTCCTTAATCTCCCATGAACATTTCCTACAACTTAATTCCCTAATTGGATCACCTATTCACCTAAACCACCTCCACCTTCACCAGCTACTTCCACTGTCCATGGCAGAAGTAGTTGAGCCTAATCCACCTCTACTGGGGCCCTCCACCACTTAACCATCACTTAAGGGCCCCTATCCTCACTTTAATTTGAATAATAATCATCTATAACTTAAACGCCAAATTTCATATACTCTCCTGAGCTTGTTGTTAATGGCGGCTCAGGAGGAGCTCATATTGCTAATCAACAACTTTTAATTCATCGCCACTTCCTTCTGACTTGTTTTCTCCACTCAATTGCGTGAGAAAACAGGTCCTGAGCTCAATTGAACTCAGAATCTAATCACTGTGAATTCAAAGCATAACTTCCAATTTAATTGTTAATTGAAGAAATTAATGTGTTCCTGAGGTTCTTGTGACCTCAGGAAGCTTTTTAGATCATCCATGGCAAGTTCCAATGTCGTTTCTACACTTTTAGCCTCTTTCTGGACTCACCGGAGCTCCGGCGAGCTCCAGCAAGTCAAATGTATTGTTCAACCCATAAAAGTGTGCTTGAACCTCCAGATTATGTATTTGAGGTTCACTTATCATTCTAAAGCAATTTGTTTAAGGTTTTAAGACCTGGAGCTCCTTCTAGACCTCTATCTTCTCCAACTCCGACAAAGTTGGAGATGACTGTTAGTTAGGGTTAAGCCTCATTTTAAAGGACTAGAAGCATCAGAAGGATGCCCTGAGATCAATCCAATAGATCAATCACTAAGATTGACCATGGTTTGTTCTGTCGAACAAACTCACTTAGGATCTCAGGCGACAGGCCTGAAACCTTAGAAAGCTTAGTTGAAACTTCCTTCCGAGAGTCTAAATCTATTCCTGAGGAGAAAGAGAAGTGAATTAGAGCATTAATTTCATCTGAGATGACCTAATTTAGAAAGTCAAATTTCAAGGCTTAATGGTCAACCTTAAGTCTGGTATGTGGATTTAGGATTCAATGAGTGGAATTGATGAGTCCAATTTGTTCCTAAGATGATTTTAAAAGATTCAAATTCAATTTGGATGAGCTTTGATCATCTTTATGGAAGAATTCGATTGCTGTTCAATTCGGGTTGTTTTTGAACCCAAACCAACGACAGTGAGTTTCTTAAAAAGTTCAATTGAATAATCTACCCAGATAGATCCTTAACAACCTTTAGAGGTTGTTTGAGTCGATAAAGTAGACCTCTAGCTGTCTGTTGGACTGAACAGAACTTGAAATGAAGTTCTAAAGCCCCTTAGCGAAGCTCTTAAGCATCTTCACCTTCTTGAAGCTCCTCAGAGTCCCTTTCCATCACTTATAGCTACGGAAATACCTTCTGAATCTATTCAGCACCTTGTCTGAGGTTACAAAGCCACCCTGCAGGTCTTTAGAGTTGAAACACACTTCTACAGGCTAGTATGGCCGTAGCAACCTAGACTTTTCGTCCTTCAAATTGAAGAGCAAAACCTTCCTTGAGTATCAAATTGATACTATAATCGTGTAGAGCAACCTTAGAGCTTTCCAGCGAGCTTTTATTTCCTCGAATTGGAGCTCTGTGCTGGCTGGAATCAATAACCAAAGTCTGGTCTGGAAGGGGAATACTTAGACCCACATCGGCGAAACAGAAGCGCCTACCTGTGAATAAAACTAAAAAGTATACGGGGCTATTCAGTCGTTAGCGTAGGGCGCACAAATGAGCATACGGGTGTGTGTGTGGGTGCGTGCAGAGCGCATGCCCGGGTGTGTGTGTGCCTGTGGGCGTGCGAGTGTGGGCTCGTGAGGGCATGTGCATGTGGGCCTGGGAGCCCGTCGGCCGAAGAGGCTCGAGACTATGCTGAACCGGAAATGAACGAAACTGAATAAAAGCTAGGCTTGGACCCAATAGGGTTTGGTCCCACCCTAAGAGGGGTGTTGTGCATCCTCGACCGGTCTGAGCCGCCAATCTTAAAACCTAATTTTTGGTTCAGACAATGGGTTCAAACCAGTTCGGTTCAGCTCAGCTGCAAAGGAAAAGAAGGGCTGCAAAGGAAGAGAAGGAGAAGAAGAGGAGAGCTTGTTAAGGTTGAATAAGATAAACAGGCAGAAGAGCAAAGGAAAGGTAAACAGAAGAAATGAAAGAAATAAGAAGAAAGATTAAGAAGAGATGCATAAGAAGAAGAGCTCCAGAAATGAAAAAGAAATAAGAGAAAGGTAAAAAGAGAAAAGAGAGAGAGAGAGAAAGGTAGAAGAAGAAGAGAAGAAAGATTAAGGCCGAAGACGGAGAAGAGTAAATAGTGGTCTAATTTCTTGCACTTTACTAATTTCTTTTTTAGCATAAAAGATGTAACAAGGCATACATTCATTGGAATTACTTTTTCTTGCCTTAATCTCTTGTAAATAAGAAGAATTAAAAGAAATAAACATGTTTACCTATTTGTAATAGTAAATCAAATGTGTAAATATGTTTCCCTTAGGGAATTTTGCATGTTTTTCAATTGAAAATCCTTAAGCAAGATTCATATTCCTAAAATAAAATTCAATTATAATTCTCATAAGTAGCTTAGGATTTAAAGGTGAATTTAAATTAAGTTATGCCTCCCAGCGAACGACCTGAACTCAACAATTAAAAAGAAATAAAATCTAAAATGTTAGGTTAACTTGACCCTATACTACTCAATCGACATAAATTGAAGTTGACCTAAGTTACTTTCTTTTGCACATAATTAAGTATAATTAACTTAATTAACTGTGTTGAGAAAGTTAACGACCACTTAGTTCTAGACCAAATCAAAAGAAAGAAAACGAAAGACAAAAAGTGCTAAAGAAACAAAAAAAAAAGGATTAGTAGGAACACTGATTTTAGGCCTCTTGGGCTGTGATCCTAGGCTTAAAAATTCAAGTATCCGCTAAGATCTAGGTAGTCCTCAAGAGGTTGGAGAAAATGCGAAGCTTAAGTATCAGGTCTAAGGCTTAGAGATTATTCGACCTCGTTAACTGACCTTTGGTTTGCAGGACTCGATAACCTAAGCACCTCAATCCACACACAGTCTAGTTCAGTGCGCCATAGTATCAAAATCACGCAAATCCGTTAAATCTGTTCTGAAAAAAAAGTTACCTAGATTAGGAGCGACTGATCAACACAAGTTGATTTGGATGAGTTCCCGATGCAGAGAGGTGAGAAATTTCTCTTGAAGATGCGCAATAACATAACGTCTCCTCAATGCTTGTCTCCTAGGATATCTAAATATCCTACCGGGGGCATGTAAGCACCTTGTACTGGTTTAAATGCCATGGGCGGCATTATCTCGAAATGTCGATTACCAGGGTCTGGATTTAGCTACAGAACGCCATGGGTGGGATTATCTCGAAATCTCGAAAGCCAAGGCTCTGGGGGTTGCCATGGGCGGTGCTATCTTGAAGTATCAAATGCTAGAGACCTTGCAAGGATTGATGGTGGCAACTAGGAATCCGATACAGACCTTGTTGTAAGGCTAATCCGAAGCTAGAAATAAAAAGAAAAGAGAGAGAAAACTCTCCAAAAACAAAGCCAAGTTCTTCTATATCTCTCTAATAAAAACGCACTGCAAACAGAACCTCGACTAAAACATGTTACAAGTACTAGTGCCTTAGCCACGGAGTTCAACGAACCTTAGGTTAGTTCCTGTGGGACTTAGAAACCTTCGCGGCGGACTAAGGCTAGAGCTGGTCAGGTCCGAATCTTGGTTGGTACTAGAGTACCTCTAGGCCTACTATCAGTATTCTAACTTAATCTACAAAAGAAAGCACATATCAAAGTTTTAAGCATCAAAAGTCATATAATCTAAAATCAAAGTTAATACCTTGAAATTTGCTAAGGGACTAGTAAAAGCTAGGCATGGGGGTATGATGAGAACACCATCATGAGCCAGAACCACCACATCTTGATCCAATTAAGTCAGTAAATGGCCCTACATAACTGCCATAGTCATAAGTCACTACATAATCATTCTGAACAAAAAATAAGAAACTAGGGTTAAACTTGTAATTTTACCAGCATATCATGAATGCAGTACAACCACGGGTTTTCTCAGGGGTTGAATGAATGTCAAATGATCCTAAAAGACTAACAAGTGGGTTAGAACAATCAGAAAGGAGTTTGCACGTGTTCTAAGAATTAAATATCTTTTGAAATCCTAAAAATAGATCGGCTTAATTAACTAAGGTTTTGGTCAAGATAAAATTAACCCAAACCCTCTAAAATTCATAGAAAAATATTATCTAGGGTTTGGAACCTTCAATTTTACCATCAGAGCCCATTTTGACCCAGAACAGTCTCAAACAGATATTTACCCTAATTTGGGTATTTGCATAAATTACCTAGTCAAACATGGTCAAAACCAAAATCTTACTTCACCATTGGATTCCTTAGGTCCAAATTAGGTTTATACCAAAATATGGACCCAAGATAAGTTTGTCTTTACCTAGTTTGCAACTTTGTCCTATCTAATTACATTTCTACCCTTAACTTTCAAAATATTTTCAAATAGACCCCTAACTTTGTCGTCGTTCTCACAAATAGGTCTCTGCCGCCATTAAACCTATTCCTACTTTCTTCGGCGACCTTAATTTGGAAAGAACTCCTCGATTTCTTGACGAATCCCATTCAAATTTGAAAGGGAAGTTCGTCAAAAAAATTCTCTTCCTTTTGAACCCAATCCCACATCCTAAAACTTACCCAATCTCTCATGCGAACGCATGAGAGATTTGGGTATCAAAGATTTTTCCAACTTCAGCGAGCTTTCTAAGCTTGGGAAGCTTGCTTCCAAGGCCAAAAACCTACTCCTAAGGTCTATAAAAGAACCTCCTGATCATACTGTCCTCCTCACACTCGAAATCGGCCAAGATTCCCCCTCAATTCCTCTCTCTCTCTCTCTCTCTCTCTCTCTCTCTCTCTCTCTCTCTCTCTCTCTCTCTCTCTCTCTCTCTCTCTCTCGGCCGAAAGCTCCTTGACATTCGGCAAGCCCCCCCGTCCATCTTCGTCCTCCGTTTGCAATACTAGCAGCGAAGACATCTTCCTCACTTCTTCCCGCGTCGAGTCATACCAGCCGGTGCCCTAACCTCCCTCTTCCTCGCCATTCCTCTCTCTCCAAAGCTATTCTCTTCTTTGACGCTGGCAACACCATAACTGGCACTGCCTCTGCCCTACTCTCAACTTGTCTTTTTGCCTCACTGCACACGACTCCCACCTCCGCTTGCTCCGTCTCCGACCACCCCCTCCGGCGAGCTCATCCCACCTCCACAGACCTTCTCACCCCTCGCCGGCTAACCTAAAACCTTCCCCTCACTCCACTCAACAAATCCCCCCTTTCCATCCACTGCCAGACGCCACCCGACGATCCCCCGAACAGACCCATCTCTCCGGCCACAGTCCGACCTAGGGTGTTACGAACGTGGCATCAGACGGATTTTAAGACATCTGGGAAGTGGCCCAGACGTCTGTCTAAACATCTGGAACCCTTCCCAGACGTCTGGTAATAAATTTTCTCGGCATGCCGAGTTGTGTCTGCGCGCGTGCGAGCGTAGACTGCGCCCGCCGCCTTCATCTTCTTTTTCCTCTCTCTTCCTGCAGACGCGTCGTTTCTCCTCACTCTCCCCGTGCTACCTTATATAAACCCTCACCCTCTCCCTCACCCTCATCTCCTACGCCTTTCTCTTCTCCTTCTCCCTACCAGCGAGAGCACGAGCGAGCGAGTGAGCGGCGGCGGCAGCAGCGGTTGCGGCGAGCGTGCGGGAAGGAGGGTTGCGAGAGGAAGGAAGAAGCTCGACCGCGAGGGTGCGAGCTTGCCGGGGCAGCTAGAGCCGGCCGGCGGGGGAGCGACGGGCGTGGGGTGTCGCGAAGGGGCTACTGCAGCTCGGCCAGCAGGCGGACGAGGCGCGGTGCGACAGTACGTCGCGAGCGGAGAGCGAACCAGGTCCTGATTCTGGGAAAATTTCCCAGAATCAGATATCTGGACTTACGTCCAGACGACGCCGAAGACGTCTGGAGGACAGTCCAGACGTCTGACAGGTACGATATTTCTTATCTTCTCCCTTTTACGCGTGTACGGCCATGCAGCTGTCCGCCGCGTCCTTCTGCGCTTCGTCGTGCTGAGAGCAGGTGTGTGTGTGTGCGCCGGTTCTGCTCGGGAGGGCACGAGGGCTCCCCATTCCACGTGAATTAGACGTCTGGCCACAGTGCCAGACGACGGAGAGAACCTCCAGACGTCCGGGGTGACAATCGGACGTCTGGAAACCAAGGCCAGACGTTCCTGCGGGCTTCTGGACATTTGAAGGACTGCGCAGACTGAGGTACGACCTGATCCACCTTTTAAGACATCTGGAAGAGGATCCAGACGTCTGATTTTGGACAGATTCGTCGTTTTTGACCCGTTTAGGGCCCGTTTGGAGTCTGTTTTCCGCGTTTCGAGTTGCGTTCTTTCCATAATTAATTCCTCTATCCGTTTACAGTAATTGTATACTGTTCTGAGAAACTCCTTGTGAATGATCCTTGTGGTAGGACCCCGTTCCGTTGCAGTCTTGTGAGTTGCAGAGGCGCGCGGGACTGCCGAAGATGCCCCCAGTACTCCCGATTTCGCTGGTAGAGTGTACTTTTAATTTATTTAACAAAATTTGTTACAATTATGGAGCAATTAATAGAGTCTAGGGCATTGCATGAACCCTAGGACTGAGAAATTAGATTGAATGATAGATCTTACGGTATTGCATGAATTCTAGGATTGGAAAACTAGATTTGAGTGATAGATCCTAGGGTACGGCATGAATCCTAGGACTGGAAAACTAGTTAAATATATAAATATTGCAGTCTTTGAAAAGTAGAAAGGAAATGATAACTGCCTGTAAATTGATTAACTGCTACCTGTTATGAATGAATAAATACGATTAAGAACATGGGTTATATAAAGATAAAGCTGGAATGGTGAAACCCAAAATGGCCAAACAAAAACAGCATGAACCTTACGGGGAATTAGGAGTAGAACTCTTGGAAAGAGAATGGAATGGAACTGAGAAAGTAAAACGTGGAAGTGTGTTGTCTCTTGGGTACATGGAACCAAAGAGAGCACGTATCACCTCTTAGTGTAGAGGGGAGCTTGCCGCCCTCAGGTTGAGACCGGGGTTGGTTTGGCCACTTTACACCGACTTGCTGGCCCTCGCGTACGCAGTACCGAGGAGAGCTACTAGTGTAGGGAGAGCACTAGCTGCCCCACGGGCCCCGGGGTTCTGCTAGCTCTCCTGCATCGACTTGTTAGGCCCACTGGGCAAACCAGGGTAGTCAGGCGAGGGTGCGTGGACTGTAGAGGGGTTGGACCCTTGTTACTGAGAGGGCTCTGCCCTATACTGGTTCCGTGCTGTGCTCTGGGTGCACCCGTTAACGGAAACAACTGACCGCGTGCCAGTGCGGGGTAGCTACCCATGCGCTTATCGCACGTGCCATAGTCACCATTACGTCTGTCAGCGACCTTGGGGTGGTTGACTGAGGGTAGGACCACCACGGGGGATTCTCCCTGCCAGGAGAACACCACGTGTTACTTCTACTTTTCGGAAAAGACTGCAATCAAGGTCGTTCCCACGAGGAACATTCAAGATCAAGAGAATGATCTGAAAAATAAATCAATAGTGAATAAATAGAAAGACATTAATAAAGAAAGTAAAATATAACAGCTACTGTACACTCTACTGCTTCTTTAACTTTTATTTGCCACTCTACTCAGCATTTCGCTGACGTGTCACTCTCGTTACTTTTTTCATGACCAGGTGTTGCGCAGCCAGAGTCAACGGCTGCAGAGGACGTTGGGCCTAGTAGGGTCCAGCAGGGTTACCTGTAGTACTTCTGTACTTTCTTCCACTGTAGTGAGTAGTTTTTATTACTCCCTGTACTTTCTTTATTGAAAACTTTATGTTATGTATATTTCCCTTCTATTGTGGTGGTGCATACTGTAGTATTTCTTTTCCTTACTGCTGTATTTTGTTACTGCTAGTTATATACATGATGAATGTGGTTTATTTTACTGTTCTTTTGGTTACTTCTCGTTGGACGACTGGGTCATGGGATTAGTCGAGTCGGTCCAATTCTCGTGTCTCGTAGGGATTCGGGAATCGGGTCGTTACATAAGGCTACCACCGCACGCCGCCTCACGCCTTGCCACCACCCGCACTGCCTTCGCTGCACTCCGGCGAAGCTCCCTGCATCCTCTGATTGGGCCAAGAGGCCGTATTCTTGTTTTCAGGTCGACGACCCTTCACCACCATTACCGAGCTTCTGAAGCTCCAGCACCTGCAGCTGCAGGTGCTCTCTCACCCAGGCTCACGCCCCAGGACGTGCAGCTTGTCTCCGCGAAGCGTCCCAGGCCTGCAACTAGGGCGAAGGCCTCGCATGCTGCAACAATTTCCTGCAGCTTCCTCAGCTGCGGGCGCCAATTTGGGTGGGACATTTAGTCCCACCTCGAAAGTTCTGGAAGCGCCGCAGCCAAATAAACGGGAAAGTGTTGTAGGCTTATCGCCTTTGAACACAGGGGTCAGGTCCCTCACGCACGTCGCGCACCACGCGCTCGCCCTCGCCCGCGCTCACGCCCCACGGGTCTGGGCCGGATCCGACTACTCTAAACCGCGCACTCCTCGCCCACCACCACAGGTCGGTGGGCCTGGTCCCGGGCGCGATACCCGTACCTGACAACCCGGCTCTGGGAGAGCGATCCTATGAGAGAAATCTGAGAAAGAGAGACACGCGGGGAAGGGTAGGGGTAGGTTTTGCCTTCTGATCCTTGTGCGAACGTGCAAGAGCAGAAGGAGAAGGAAGGCGGCCGAAGCCTTAGCTGCTCAGGGCAGAGAGGAAGAAGAAGCAAAGAAGAAGAAGAAGCAAGAGAGAAGAAACAGAAGAAGAGAAGCACTGTAGCAAACCTACAGTTAAGTCGTATGACCGCTGCATCAGACGACGGTTGAGCAGCGGCCAGAGGAGATAAAGCAAGAGAAGAAAGAAGAAGAAGGTGGAAGAAAAAGAAGAAGTCAGAAGAAGAAGAAGATTGTCACAGCCGCAGAAGAAGAGAAGAAAAAGAAAGAGAAGAACAAAGAAAGAACATGAGAAGAAGAAGAACTCTGCAGAAGAAAAGAAGAGAGAAGATGCAGCCGTGAGCAGAGAAGAGAAAGAAGAAGAAAAGAAGAGCAGCTGAAAGAAGAAGGAAAAGGAGAAGAGAAGAAGAAGAAGCCAAGACAAGCTCCCTCTCTCTCTCTCCCTTATTTTTGTAATCTAATAGAGAAACTTTGTATTTCTAGAATTCCAGTAGCTCCTGAGTTCGACCTCGGGAAAACCATTTCCGAGTAAAAAAAATTTTGCAATGATAACCTAGTAGCTGTCTTATTACTATAATGACTATAACTTGACATATAACAAACGCAAACAAGCTCTACCAGCCAAACCAAGTCATCAGACCACGACGAGTGCAACGGTGGAGGTTGTGTGACGTGGCGAGGTCTGTGTGTGCGTGGCGGAGTTGGATTGTGTGCATTAGAGTGGGTGTGTTCGGTGGCACTGAGGAGAGGCTAATAGCCTCGATTACTAGAGGGCTTTTGCCCTCTGGGATACGGTGGAGGTGTAGGGATGAATGGCAGCTAGGTTGGAGGAGTGTAGTGGCTGTGGGAACTCGCCGGAGGTATGCCGGCGAGGTGGAAGACGGAGGGCAGTAGGGTGAGTTGGCGGTCGAAACGGAGTTGCGAATGTCTGCGAATGAAGAGTGGAAGATGAGGCATCGATCTGGGTAGCTAGCGGATGAAGAAGGGTAGAGGCAGCGCCAGTTATGGTGTTGCCGGCGACGAAGAAGATAATAGCTCCGGAGAGAGAGGAACGACAAGGAAGAGGTATGTTAGGGCACCGGCTGGTACGGCTTGACGTGGGAAGAAGGGAGGAAGATGTCTTCGCTGCTGGTATTGCAAACGGAGGACGAAGATGGATGGAGGGGATCACCGGACGTCGAGGAGCTTTCGACCGAGAGAGAGAGAGAGAGAGAGAGAGAGAGAGAGAGAGAGAGAGAGAGAGAGAGAGAGGAATTGAGGAGGAATCTTGGCCGATTTCGAGCATGAGGAGGACAGTATGATCAAGAGGTTCTTTTATAGATCTCAGGAGGAGGTCTTGGCTTGGGAAGCAAGCTTCCCAAGCTTGGAAAGCTCGCCGGAGTTGGGAAAATATTTGATATACAAATCTCTCATGTGTTCGCATGAGAGATTGGGTAAGTTTTAGGGCGTGGGATTGGGTTCAAAAGGAAGGAAATTTCTTGACAAACTTCCCTTTCAAATTTGAAAGGGATTCGTCAAGAAATCAAGGAGTTCTTTCCAAATTAGGGACGCCGGAGCAAGTAGGAATAGGTTTAATGGCGGTAGGGACCATTTTGTGAGAACAACGACAAAGTTAGGGGTCTGTTTGAAAAGATTTTGAAATTTAAGTGCAGAAATGTAACCAGACAGGACGAAGTTGCAAACTAGGTCAAGACAAACTTATCTTGGCTCCATATTTTGGTATAAACCTAATTTGGACCTAAGGAATCCAATGGTGAAGTAGGATTTTAGTTTTGACCATGTTTGACTAGGTAATTTATGCAAATACCCAAATTAGGGTAAATATCTGTCTGAGACTATTTTCTGGGTCAAAATGGGTTTTGATGGTCAAATTGAAGGTTCTAAATCCTAGAGAATATTTTTATATGAATTTTAGAGGGTTTAGGTGAATTTTATCATAACTAGAACCTCAGTTAATTAAATGAGTCTATTTTTAGGATTTCAAAAGTCATTTGGATTTCAGAACACGTGCAAATCCTTTTCTGATTGTTCTAACCAACTTGTTAGTCTTTTAGGACCATTTGACCTTCATTTAACCCCTGAGAAAATCCGTGGTTGTACTGCATTCATGATATGCTGGTAAAATTACAGTTTTAGCCCTAGTTTCTTACTTTTCCCTCAGAATGATTATGTAGTGACTTATGACTCTATGACAGTTATGTAGGAGCATTTATTGACTTAATTGGATCAAAATGAGCTAATTATGGCTCATAATGGTGTTCTCATCAATAGCCCATCCTTGAAGATTTGATCACAACATTACTTCTTACATGCAACCAATGTTTGGAGAAATTTCGGCAGCATTTCTCCGCACTTCTCCAGTATACCCCCCAAGACTAACCTTAACTACATTCCCAATAGCCCCCACTAAAGGGTGCTTCGAGAACGGAGCTAAGATTAGTTGGTATACCAGAGAAGAGCGAGAAAATGCAACCGAAATTTCTCTAAACACTAGCTACATGCAAGAAGTAACCCTAAGTTGTGATCAAATCCTCAAGGACACCCCTTTGTTCAGAACTTCTCTGAACAAAGGACGACGACACTTATGACATGTTATATAGTCAACGCATCATGCATGTAAGTGAGGCATAGACACACTCTACTTTGTCCATAAGACATGATCATAAGTCTCGACGGGCTAGTATTTTGACATAATTATATCCCTCCTATAACCTGTTACCTAGGAGTTAGAATTCCTATTATTTGTCATGAAGTACTTCTAAATTTGTGCAAGTGTGTATCTAATTGATATAATACAAAAAATTGATAATCGAAAATGTTATTTTCAAAATATTTCCTTTATTAAAAACTTCATCTACAAAAATTTAAATCTTTAACCCTTAAACACTAAAACCTAACCTGAACCTTAACCCCTAAACACTAAACCGTAACCTAAACCCTAACCCCTAAGCACTAAACCCTAGCATAATTTGTAACCATTAAACAAGTCCCTTAAAATCTAAATCCTACACCATAAATCAAACACCTTTATACTGAAACTCAAAACTCGACCAACACCCACTACAAGAAATTAGGATTTTGGTCACGGTTAAAAATCGTGATCAAATGACATAACCGTCACCAATTAGCGACAGCAAAAGTTGCGCTACAGAAGGGTCTTTGGTGACGGTTCCATGCAAAACTGTTACCAAAAGCTTTGCTGACGGTTCCACCCAAAACCGTCACCGAAGCCGCAGGGTTTTAGTGACAGTTTTAGGTGGAACCGTCACTAAAGCTTAGGGCTTTGGTGACGATTTCACCCAAAACCGTCACCGAAGCCCGCCGTTAGCTAGGTACTACAGCTTTGTTCACAGGGCTTTGGTGATGGTTTTAGGTGGAACCGTCACCGAAGCATAGGGATTTGGTGACAGTTCCACCCAAAACCGTCACTGAATCCCACCATTAGTTATGTTCTATAGCTTTGGTCATGGTTATAAACTGTGACCAAAGATTTTTTAGTCACAGATGTAGAACCGTGACCGAAGAGAGAGCTTTGGTCACGGTTAATAACCATGACCATAGGTTGGCGTGGAAGAAAGAGGATTCCTTTGGTCACGGTTCCCTAACCATCATTGAAGGGTCATCGTGACTAAAGGTTACCTTTGGTGACGGCTAACCAACTATCAGCAAAGGTTCTCTTTGGTTACGGATTATAAACAGTGATCAAAGGTCTCTTAAAACAAAAATATTAATGTGCACAAATCTGTCCTGAATTAATGTGATATTCCCAAATCTCTTTGGTTACGAATTATCAAAGAAGCTCTATGCGAAGCTAGATAATTTAATAAGAAACTTTTGGTGGGGTAAAGGGAACAAGGCCCAAAATCATGGAGAGTATTGTCAAGCAGTTGCTATGGAGTTGGATTTGATAGCAATCGAAGGTAGTGGCGAGCAACAAGCCTTGCTCAATGGCAAGGCATTCCGCCTAGGCAGCGTCATCGGCTAGAGACGAAGATGATCTGGCTTTAAACAAGTGCTCGTCAGGAAGGGTGGCCTCAACTACAATAACAACTAGTCCATCTTTGAAGGCCGTGTCAACTTCAATAGTAAATTCAGGTTCATGTGAATTGTTATCCATCTGTAGGACATTAGGAGAATTGCAGCCCATCATCTGGCTGATTAGAGGGGGAGTAGGAGAAGCAAGAAACTTGGCTTGATTCAATGTCCAAACTGAATTTTGTGGAGTTTTCCCAAATTTAGCATCACATCTGGCTCTCCATATTTGATAGATGATGCAGCAACCCAAGTAGCTGGAGATATTGAAGAGAATGTCATGTTTCAGTATGCTCTTAATCATTTGATCAAGCTGCAAATTGATTTCAGTGACATAGATACCTATGCCAAACCAAATAGCTCTAGCGAAAGGGCAATGAAGGAATAGGTGGTCTAAGGCTTCTTTAGAGACCAGACACAGGGGGCAAGAGCCATCACCACCCATCCTACTTGCTATGAGTTGCCCCACAAGAAGAGCACACTTGAGAATTCGCCAAATGAACAAAAGAACTCGTGGTGCCAGCATTATCCTCTTCCATAGTGCACTAAAGGGGAAGTCATCAGTTTGCACATATCTGTTTATACAAATCTGTAGATAGGCAGATTCAACTATGAATTTACCATTTGAGTGGGGCATCCAAACCAACATGTTAGGGAGATCAATATTGGGTCTAAGGTTGGCAATTTAAGCTGCATCATGTGGGGAGAACCAATCACGCAATGCCTCTTGATTCCATTTGCCATCATGGTTTATCAGTTCATGTACATAGACAGCAGTGGGGAAGGAACCATGTGGAGGCTGCAGTAGCTGGTTACCTATCCAATGGTCTTCACAGATCATCGTGTCCTAACCATATCCTACTACCATACTCACATAAGCTTCCGTGGGTTTTTTACATGACGTAATGGCTTTCCCCTTATGGATACATAGATGCAAAGTTGTGAGAGAAGGGGACTGACATGACATATCCAACCTCTCTTGACTAAAAATGTCACCATGGAGTTCCTGTCCAAATGTGACATGACATGGACAAGCATTTAGATAAGAATAAACATGTAAGCAAGCAATTGATGCACATTAACACCCCATTAGGGTTTTTTTTATAGGATGCCATTAGGCATAATTGTTAGTTAATTATTGTACAAACGCAGTTGTTGAAGGTAGAACCCTTCTTTTACGAAGAAGAAGAAGCAGCAGCTATATTAAAGATAAAGTGAGTTTTTATAACAGCAGTCAACTATTAGTTATAATAGCAACCTGCAATATTTTCATGTTGTAAAGATTAAATGCTCCTTTTTCAGGTTGACCATGGGATTAAGTAGATTAAGTACACAGACCACCTCTGGGATTAGAGGAAGTATCTGCTTTAATCAGGTAAGTAGTTAAATGATAAAGATATGCTCCAATGGCATTTGAAAAATGCATAAAAGTACATTAAAGTATAGGTCACCAGACAACGGGTACCTGCGAATTGGATGTCAACACTAAATTACAAACACAACTGTAAACAACCATCGACTCCTCAAAATCTTCTTTCAACGGCAAGACCTTCAGGAAGACGGGTAGCACCTGTGGACAAGAAATTAGAATTATGTACACAAATATTGTCCTAGGTGAGAACTTATAGACAGACAAAATACATCCTGTTATTCCACCTGATTTAGAGGAATAGACTCAGGATGCACCATGATCATCCTTGCAACAGCACCAGCAGCATTATCTCTTACAGCATTGTCAGGTTTAGAATCTCCAAACAGTGGATAAAGCCCATGTAACACATCGCCATAGTATCTAAAAATAAAAATGATGTGACAGGTCAAAAAAACAAAAATCTTTTGGTAGCACCTATTATTCAGAGAAAGGACTGTTATATATAATCAGCTGTGACATATAACAGGCTTGCCTTCTAGTAGCACCTGTTATTCAGAGAAAGGACTGCAACAAGACATCTGTGGGGGCAAAGTGGATTGGATGTATTTGCAAAATTGGCTTCTTTTTTAGTAACTAAGTTGCATCTTCTACATCTTTTATCTGATTCTCATCATGTACCTATTTCGTAGTATCTTCTAGGCTTCTAGTTACTCTGTTTGTAATGATTCACCTAATTGTACCAACCTATTTTAAGTCAAGTTCGTCCTATGGCCTATCTCCTTTGGCTCCTTCATATTTATCTCCTTTAGCGCCTCCATATAAGACTATCTTGGTGGCAATCCAAAGGAGGGACGAGGTTTGTTTCATAAGGTATCTGTCTTTCCCAGATTTTCATAGCAGATTTCAGGAAAACAAGTTCGATGAACTTTTTAAAATTCTCCCTTAAAAATCTCCAAACTATCCAGTTTTCATAGATTTTTCTTCAAATTTTGCAGTCTAATCCTTCTTGTATAATAGCTTTGCTCAAATTGGGTGCCAAAAATTTTTTATAAGAGGGGAGATGTTTGCAAAAGGATATCAGCACTGAATATTGCTTGTTAAGATGATCAGCCTTCAACACACTCTTCCATGCAACTTTTTCCCCAGAAACAGGTGGAAGGAGCAGAATAGTTGGAAGATGGAACAACATCACCATCATAAATAGCATAAAATGGCAAAAAGTTCTTATCTCAGTTAACCTGACAATTATCATAACAAACATGAAACCCAGATTCGTGGAATAAGTACTTGCAAAAAGACAGACCCACATGAATAAGCTTCTAAAGGCGGGACAAAGACAGACCCACCAAAAAGGAATGAATTTTCTTGGGCAAAGCAGAAATGACTGTACAATACAACGTGCTAAAATATGAAATTCCTTTAGAAGCAGTAAACCACTTCTGCAGCAGCTGCAAATTGTGTGTCTCCTTCCTACCAATGGCAATTTTCCTTCAATTCCTATCATCCAAATTACCATTCAAACATCAAAGCTCTCCTCGGGATCAGAACCAATAGAAAATCTAGATGAAAATCATACCAAATGATATCAAAGAACCTTTTGTAATGAAAGGAAACATCTACAAAATGTAATATGTGGTGTGTCTAAGAGACTGCAATTGGCTTAACTTCATGAGGCAGACATCTATAAATTGTTAGAAGCATCTATGCAGGACCTCTGATTGTTGGGAGGCAGGACGATAGCAAATGCTTTTCTATCAAAAATAGCTAGATGTAGATTTAAAGAGATCTCTTCTAATTTCCTCATATTAGGCATCCTACAAGAATGTTTTTCTTTTTGCCTTTACCCTTCAAATAAACAGAACTTGTGAGTTTAAGATTTGAAATTACATAAATTGAAAGCAAAAGTCTAGGATTGAATTGAGGCCACCCCAATCAAGTCAATAATTCTCAAAGTCTAACATTAGTTAGACAGGACATGGTATATAGCTCAGAATGCTTTTATCTTGAAAGCCTTTTTCTGTATTCAGCAGATAGCCTCCATAATGATTTAAACACCCAGTACCTTACTGAATTAGATAACTGGTGCCCTATTTTGTAACTCAACAAACTAAGCCACGAAGTCTTCTCTCTCCATGGTTTGCTGCCACATCACAAACAAATAGTGCTCAACAAATCTAACCCCGCCAGTGATATAACAAGTATAACGCTTGGAGGTAGGATCTCATACAAAGCACAAGCACACCCAAATTATTCAAAGTACCCAACTTAAAAGGCTTCAGCTGCACCTTCACTTCCACATCAATGAGAAAGTGATCTACTTTTTGAAATCTTGTAGAAACAATCTATTTCCAACAAGTAAGGAAAGAAAAAGGACAAGCAACAAGCCCTAGCAAAACTTGTAGGGCCCTTAAAGTTGAAAAGATGAACCATAAAGAACAATTAACCAGTGATGATTTGCATTGTCTGATTAGAACCCCTTAATCAAATAGGCATGAGGAGTAGTAGATTCGCCTTTTAATGATTTAGTTTCCCTTTAGAAAGCCATTTCATGAATTTAACCTTCAGAGCAAGTGATCCAATAAAAAGAGAATATAAAGGACAAGCTGAGGGACTGAAAACAAGTGATAGTGAACTTGCAGTCTCTAGAATGATTTGCCTCATTTGCCAACCTAGCAAATAAGACTTGAAAAATATCACCGTTAGCCAAACTATGTTACCAATTAAACCTACACAAAGAGAAGCTTAGAATTGTTAGGGATTAAAATTTTCATATCTGACAAAAAACAGGCAAGCTTGGTTATATCAATTAAATGCATGGAGCAAAATCACATCAAATAGTTGGATATATGAAAAATTACAAAGGAAGTACCAACTGACATTCCAGCTAGAGGCACCAATAACTTGCAATGTAACCAACATTGAACATAAGAACTTAAACAAAGGATAGAGAACCAAAGAAGGCTTCAAAAGACATGTTGTAGTTATGACATTGACAACCTGACGAAAAATCTCCAGACGGAACAAGCAAGAGATCAAAAACAACTACATTGGACAAAGAACCATACCTTCAAGTGACACCTTATGCTGCAACAATCAACATATAGAAAAACAATAAGATGACGGAAGACTGTACAAAAGAGACTTTTTATGCTACATTCAGCTTCCCCAGAAAAAGGTGCAGTCTAACTCTTAAAAGCCTCTTGTAATGCATAATGCTTCTCCACAACTGAAGTTCTGACTCTAGCCCTTACACTTCAACGAAGCAACTTCCATGTTAAGTGTAACTTTGGGTCAGGAATTGGAACTTCAACTAAAAAATGTGCTTTCCTACTTTGAACTCTTCTGTTCCATTGCCATTCCGACTTGAATTAACAAGGAAAGATAGTTATTGAGTCAACAATTACCTAAAGCAGAGAAATTTACAAGTGGCATACCTTAATGATGGGATTCTCAACTTGAGCAGAGAAAAGTCTCAACCACTGCTACTTATCCATTTCTTCATCTTTAGATAGTTTCTCCACATGCCCCGTCATGAATGGCCTTCTTTGAGGCTCACAAGTCGTATGTCACATAGAGTTTAGTCTACTCCATTAGACCAATGTAGCATCCAACTTCAAATCAACTTGCTTTAGTAGAAAGGTCAGCTATTATTTAATACCATTTCCCCTTAGCATGTGGGTATATGAAACATAAAATCAATTGGATTGAGTGGAGAGGACCAACAGTTTATATATACCACTAAAGCATGGGTATAGATTCTCCACTGTCATCACCACGTGCAACCTATAAATGAGAAACATTTAGAATGAATTGATAACTTCTCAAAGAAATATATGCTTAGAAGGACCACATACAGGAGGGTGCATTTTCTAGTGAAGTTACAAAGCAAAGAGAGGTAACAAGCAACTACATGGAATTTTTTCCCTCCATTTAGATCTGTTTTGTGTCATCAATGTCACAGTTTCTGCTTCCCTCCCTCTCTCTTGTGTGTGTTTGCATGTTTGGGGGGTAGGGGAGGAAATGTCAGAGAATTTATCGCAAAGTTTTCTTAGAAATGATCCACCCAACTTTAAAGTCTTTAACCATATCAAAGCATTCCTAGACTTACCCCCTTGAAATTCATAGTAAGATCCCCCACACTAGTTGAAAGACCCATCCAACTTTTTGTCAAGAAAAATTAAAACAACATCCATATTTAACTTCTGTTCAAGATTAATGAGCTATCCTTTTTCAAAGAAATAAAAAGTATAATGTTATGGTTCTTGGTTTACTGTAAAACTAACCTAAGTTTTACAGGTTGCAGTGACACATGAATTATTTGAGACCAAGAGAGAGAACTCTGATCAAATTAAACCTTGCATCATAAATCCTGCTCTTCTTGGAGTGATGGACAAGCCTATGTGCTCACGTAAATTCAAGAACATGCCAACTGGTTAGAGTTCATGTAGAGGCAAGATAGTGTTACATGTAGAGTCATAACCATTAAGATGTGGTTAATATTAATAGATAGGATTTCTCCACTAAAGCCAACAGGTTAGAGTTGGATGCTCTTGCATGGCATGAGGGCCACGACAATCTAAGGTCAAGATTAAACTTTATGTTGCTCACCAATGTCTCCAAATATTGGATCATACAAACAAGAAGTAAAGGAGCAATGAAAACAATGGTGATGTAAATAGAATCTATGTAGACTTGAATCATAGACCTTCATGGTAAAATGAAAAAAGCTAGTTACTGCACAAATGATTTGCACTGTGTCAGAGACCCAACATGCATTTGCACTATGTCAAAGAAGCTATACATTTTAGTGGTATTGGAACTGGATGCATAATTTTTTAATTGTTTTAACAAAGGATAGGGTATATAATCAACGCAATGCGAGTCTTGACCTTTTCATTCTTGGTGACGTGTCAGATCTCCAGCCAAGGCAACCCGAGTAGGTACCTAAATGCATAAAGAAAAATGTCAAATAACCACATAAGCAGGTTTATAGTTAAGCATTTCTTTATCAAACAGATCTTTAGCACTACTTGAGAGTGAACTAATGCACAATCTGACTAATCAACATACACAACTATTGGAAAATATGATCACAAAGGCAATGGAAAGTACCGAGCCCAGGGAGTTGGCTCCCTCGTCATGCAGATAAGCAAGCCCTCGACCCATCCCAAGAATTATGTTGAATCTTTGTTTCCAGTTAGGGATCCATGTTGTTCACCTATTAGGTAACCGCTACAAAAAGAACAACACCACAAATCAGAGTTAAACAAAAAAGGGTGAATGAAGGAACAAATGGTAGGTAGATCTGATACCTGAGCTCTTTATATCATTATTATGGTACATATCTCATACATTTACCACAAATGCAAACATACTGATATTATTTCCCAAATTCATATACTACAAATGCATACTCATATCAGTATTTTCCACATCATATACCACAAGTGCAAATATATATTCTACCATTCACTATATATTCCATCATTCACCACATACATGATACTCATTCATAAATAAAGCACATGTATACATAAAACTAGACATGAAAATTAAAAAAAAATCCAAGCAACTATGTAGTGGCTTTTATGCCGTCAGTTCTAGAACCTCCGCAGTCATCATCAGGTGGATGAGGTGGGAAGTGAAGAGAAGCATGATCTGCACCACCACGTCCCAATGCACTTAAGATTGCCTGAAACTGTGCTTGCATCTGTGCCTGCATCTTCTCTCATTTTTGTTGTGTTTCATGTCTCTGTCATTCTAGTATATCATTTGTCTTCTCCAATTTCGACGTAACATCATTTAGTTTCTCTTGAAATGTCTCCACCTGTGTCTGTAACTGTTGCAACCTCTTTGAACCCCCCCATCCCTTTCTTCCATACCAACTAGTAATAGTCTCACTCGCACCAGCACTATGAACAAAACCACCATACTCGAGTGGCATAACTGCCCTAAATGCTTGCTTTGCTGTCATAGGCTGTAATGAGCCAGTCTCTAATTGCTCATCCATATCATCACTAGAAGGATGCATCAACTCCATCATGCGACCCTACACATAGTTAAGCTTATGGTAAGTTCTCCTAAATGTTTATCACTAAGTTATTCATTACTTGTTTGAACGAGCTTACATGTCTCGCTTGATATAATTGATCAATCCAAACACGGGGGCCATTAGCATTAGACTTGCTATGACTCCTCTCATAGATCGAAACACGATCAAGTTGTACACCGTTATGGGTATCTGATTGCATATTTGAGATTTGGTTATGAATTAAGTTATCCTAAATTTAAGCTTTTCTTATTTAAATCTCGTAACTTGTAAGTTTTATAATAGATATTATAATCAATAATATTTCTATCGTCAATTAAGCTGATGAAAATGTACTTACATAAGTATCCCTCAAGGTATCTATGCTCATTCGTCCCAAGCAGTGGGTTGCAGTTGGAGCTTTCGCCCTATTAGCTTTTTTTTTCTTAGCTTGCTCCTATAACAAGAAATTATGGAAATTTGTACTTAATCATTTTGTTGTTAGAATAGAAGTTATGAATATAAAATATTAATTACCTTTGTGTTTTCCTGAACCTAATATTCGTAGCACTCCACTCAATGACCAACTTGTATTCGTGATGGCACGTCTCTCAGTGCATCCTCATAATTCTTACCAATAAAGAACTATTTATATATACAGAAAAGTCAGCAACGCCTAAAAGTAAATTGTGTTATTATGAATTCTAAATCTATGCTTATGTCTTACTTGGCTTTTAAGCTCTTCTCTCGAGCTACGAAGTGCCCTCCCTGCTGCTTGGTGAATATATGCAGTCGTCATCGGATTTGTTCCCCAATCATACGTCAACTGCATTTTATATTATAATGAATAAATAGATAAAGGATTTTAAGTAAAACAAATGAATGACATAACAACAATATCATATTAATTCCCCTAGCTCACGAATGAACTCATTCTTATGTTGCTGAGGGACCTGCCTCCAATCAAAAGAGCATGGGGGTATCAACAGTCTCACAAGTGTAGGGATCCTGCTATTAAAGGGTGCATAACGTGAACATCTTCCGCTACAATTTACATCAACCGTTATTCGAGTCCCTTCAGTTAATTTTCTCAATTCCAAATTCCTTGTCTTTCCCCTTGGCTTTGATTTTATACCTTCAGTAAACAAATAGTCAAAATAAAATTGTTATAAAGAATTAATATCAAAGAAAATTAATGTGAGAATTTATATACCATTAGACCCTGCTTGACTCTTCTCCTGAGATTGGCTCCGTACTGACTCTGTGGCTGACTATTCTGCTGAGATTGGCCATATAACTGGATATGAGGAGGGTCTACAAATTGAGATGGTGCCTACTGCTGGGATCAACTTTGGGGAGGGTGTAGGGGCTAAGATAGTGCTTGCTGCTGGGATCGACTCTGGGGAGGGTGTAGGGGTTGTGCTGGTGTCGGCTGCTGGGACTGGCTCTGGGGAGGGTGTACGGTTGAGCTGGTGTTCGCTGCTGGGACTGGCTCTAGGAGGGTGTAGGGGCTGAGCTGGTGTCTGCAGCTAGGATTGGCTCTAGGGAGGATGTAGGGGTTGAGCTGGTGTCAGCTGCTGGGACTGGCTCAGGGAAGGGTGTAGGGGCTGAGCTAGTGTCCGTAGCTGGGACTGTCTCCGGGGAGGGTGTAGGGGCTGAGCATGGTGTCCGCTGCTGGGACTGGCTTTGGGGAGGGTGTAGGGGCTGAGCTGGTGTCGACTGCTGGGACTAGCTTTGGGGAGGGTATTGGGGCTGAGCTGGTGTCCATAGCTGGGACTGGCTACGGGGAGGGTGTAGGGGCTGAGCTGGTGTCCGCTGCTGGGATTGGCTCCGGGGAGGGTGTAGGGGCTGAGCTGGTGTCAGCTATTGGGACTGGCTCAAGGGAGGGTCTAAGGGCTGAGGGTGTGTGTGCCTAGGTGGAAGCTGAGAGTGAGGCTGTGTATTTTGTTGAGGTTTATACTGAGGCCTAGATTTTGTAAGAGTATGAGGAGGGATCATAGCATGTCGAGTATGAGATCGAAGTCGAGTATGAGGCAGTGGCATGGGGGAAGGCAACTGGAGTTGATTGTCAAGCCATGAGTGGCGTTGAGGTCCATGTTGGGGCTCAGGCTGGGTGTCGATGCCACCCTCATGTCCTTGGACTTGGTCATCTGGCTCAAATGAAGAGTCATCACATCTAGAATTTGTTGGTGCTAGAGCACCACGATCATTTGTTTTGATGATAACAAAACACGTGTTATTTAACATTTGCAATTTGAGTCCTAGATTTCAGGTCAATTGCAAATGTGGACGTGTTTAGACGGAGTTCGAGCTCGCATCCAGGACGGATTGGAGGAGCTTGACGAAAAACAGAGGAGGTTCGCGTGGAGCGACAGATTGAAGATAGAAGACAAGAAGAATAGGATAGATTCTTTTTAATCCTTTCATGTACTTTTATCTTTATTTTTCTTGCTCTTTATTTTCCTTAGAAATTATGTTAAAGAACCTCAAAGAACCCTAACAGTAGTCCTAGGAACACCGGCACAACCCTAGGATACTTAGGTTTTCTGTAGAAAACTTAGAAAACCAATATAGGGTTCAAACAAAATTTATAGACGTCTAATTCCCAAATCAGACGTCTGATAAAGTATTTAAGACATCTGACTGTTGTTTCAGACGTCTGATAACTGTTAGGCTGGACATAGTTAGTTCTGTCTGATGAAATCAGACGTCCAGACCTTAGACCAGACGTCTTAGAAGACGTCTGATGGATTTGCTGTTGGTGCTAGAGCACCACGATCATTTGTTTTGATGATAACAAAACACGTGTTATTTAACATTTGCAATTTGAGTCCTAGATTTCAGGTCAATTGCAAATGTGGACGTGTTTAGACGGAGTTCGAGCTCGCATCTAGGACGGATTGGAGGAGCTTGACGGAAAACGGAGGAGGTTCGCGTGGAGCGAAAGATTGAAGATGGAAGGAAATGAAGAATAGGATAGATTTCCTTCTTTTGTACTTGTTGTATTTTTTGTTTCTTTTGTTGCTCTTTATTTCCTTAGATATTTCATGTTAAAGAGCCTCAAAGTACCCTAAAAGTAGTCCTACGAACACCTGCACAACCCTAGGATACTTAGGTTTTCTGTAGAACACTTAGAAAACCAATATAGGGTTAAAACAGACTTTCCAGACGTCTAATTCACAAATCAGACGTCTTATAAAGTATTTTAAGACGTCTGACTGTTGTTTCAGACGTCTGATAACTGTTAGGCTGGACATAGTTAGTTCTGTCTGAGGAAATCAGACGTCCATACCTTAGACCAGACGTCTTAGGAGACGTCTGATGACTTTGCCAGACGTCCAATTGGTGGACCGTTGGCTGGCTTAGAAGACACTCAAGAATATGACCGTTAGAGCCTTATCAGACGTCCATAGGACTTTACAGACGTCTGATAATTGACCGTTTTGCCTCGGCTGACCCAAAATCTCTTCTCAGAGATTTTCTAGCCGTTGCAACGTTTGGAAATCAATTCCCACAGTAAAAGTAGGTTTCCAGACGTCCAGACATAGTACCAGACGTCCTGTATGTCGTCTGATGGACTTGCGCAAAAACCCTATTTAGATCTGATTCAAGTCAGGGAGAAACCCGCATAGAATCAGACGTCTGACCTTTTAATCAGATGTCTTAAAGTGGCCTTCCAGACGTCTGATGCCAGAGTTAGACGTCTGATAACCCTGTCAAATGCAATCATTGTCCTGATTTCGGCCTGATTCTCTTGGGCTTTGCACCCAACGGCTATGGAAGCTTTTCCAAGCCTTCCAAAGCCTTCCTAAGGCCTCTATAAATAGAGGGGAGCCTTTACACACAAAATACACACCTAGAGAGACCAAGATACACAAGAAACAATTTGAATTACACTTTCCACTCTCTTGTGTCCTAGCTAGCTCTTGCTCTCCAAGCTCAAGCACCATTCTCTTGAGAGCATCAAGCTGTTGCGCACCCGCTCTCCCGCCGTTGTCCACGAGAGCGAAGTTGCGCCGTCGCGTGGCTCACGCACCGCGTCATCGTCGACGCACTCCTTGCAAAGGGGAGTTTCCTATTTCCTATAGAAGCTAGGTTTAATTTTGTTGGCTCTATAGGACTGTTGTTTTATTTTATCTTTGTATTTTGGTTGGGTATTTGCTTTGCGAATTCCCGTCTCCTTCGTGGGACAAAATCCTTCTCGTGGAGAGAAGGGGTTGAGGAACGCTACCCTCGTACTTGTAGCGTGGTTGTACTGAGGTTGAATCACCCTCGTTTAAAGTGATTCGTTTAGTGGATTTTGATCAACTAGGTTGATCGGAAAATCCTAACTCGAGAGGGTTAGGTGGTGGTTTTCACCCGGTTTGGGTTTCCACCTAAAAATTCCTGTGTACATTTTGTGATTGCTTATTTTTGTGAGATTGTTTATATTTTCAATTCCGCATTTTTTTTGTCACGCTGATCTCACCCCTCCAAGTAGGAAACCTTCATTTGCCAGACGTCCAATTAGTGGACCGTTGGCTGGCTTAGCAAACAGTCAAGAATATGACCATTAGAGCCTTATCAGACGTCCTTAGGCCTTTCCAGACGTCTGATAAATGACCGTTTTGCCTCGGCTGACCCAAAATCTCTTCTCAGAGATTTTCTAGCCGTTGCAACGTTTGGAAATCAATTCCCACAGTAAAAGTAGGTTTCCAGACGTCCATACTTAGTGCCAGACGTCCTGTATGTCGTATGATGGACTTGCACAAAAACCCTGTTTAGATCTGATTCAAGTCAGGGAGAAACCCGCATAGAATCAGACGTCTTAAAGTGGCCTTCTAGACGTCTGATGCCAGAGTTAGACGTCTGATAACCCTGTCAAATGTAATCATTGTCCTGATTTCGGCCTGATTCTCTTGGACTTTGTTCCCAACGGCTATGGAAGCTTTTCTAAGCCTTCCAAAGCCTTCCTAAGGCCTCTATAAATAGAGGGGAGCCTTTACACACCAAGACACAACAAGAGAAACACTAAGAAACACACAAGATACACACCTAGAGAGACCAAGATACACTAAGATCAAGTATTTTCACTCTCTTGTGTCCAAGAAGCTCTTGCTCTCTAAGCTCAAGCTCCATCATCTTGAGAGCATCATTCCCTTCGCGCACCCGCTCTCCCGCCGTTGTCTACGAGAGCGACATTGCGCCGTTGCGTGGCTCACGCACCCGCGTCATCGTCGACGCACTCCTTGCAAAGGGGAGTTTCCTAAATCCTATAGAAGCTTAGGTTTATTACTTTGTTGGCTCTATAGGTTTGTTATTTATTTTATCTTTGTTATTTGGTTGGGTATTCGCTTTGCGAATTCCCGTCTCCTTCGTGGGACAAAATCCTTCTCGTGGAGAGAAGGGGTTGAGGAACGCTACCCTCGTACTTGTAGCGTGGTTGTACTGAGGTTGAATCACCCTCGTTTTAAAGTGATTCGTTTAGTGGATTTGATCAACTAGGTTGATCGGAAAATCCTAACTCGAGAGGGTTAGGTGGTGATTTTTACCCGGTTTGGGTTTCCACCTAAAAATTCCTGTGTACATTTTGTGATTGCTTATCTTTGTGAGATTGTTTATATTTTCAATTCCGCATTTTTTTGTCACGCCGATCTCACCCCTCCAAGTAGGGCAATCACAGAATTAAGACAACGCTTTTTGCATGCCATCAACTTCTTAGGTGCCATCTACAGATGAAAAATAAATTATTAATTAAAAAAAATACAATAGAAAATTTACTATTGAATGTGACCAACTTATTTACTATAACTTGATGCCACTTTGTATTAAATTTCACTTTATTTATTCCAATAAAATAATTTCAATTTGATTATACTTCATGCCACTATGTATAGAAAGTACAAACTTGAAAATAGAAAGCTTGCTCTTATATGATTCATTCAAAAAAGAATCATAACTTTGGTTACATGAAATAAGAGAGGAGCTACAAATTATAAAAAGATGATGTCATATTTTTTATATAATCAACTATAACGAAAGAAGTACGCTAAAGTAAGTAAAAGATCAACCCAATACAATAAGAAAATCTGCAAGGGAGAAAATATATGAAAAAAATTTTAAGAAAGAAATAATTAAACTCTACAAAATAGCTTAATTGAAAACGTTTACCTCAAATATCAATATCCATTGCACCATGACCTATTCCTCCATCTTGTAGCACATCTTGGTATGCTTCAAAATCAAAGTCAGGATCCTTATCATGTTCTATATAATAATAATCACATGGCATTGTTCTTATTGGTACTATCCAGTCATTTCTACTATTATCAGGCACGTAAAAAACTTGTTCAACTTGACAAGCTAATGTAAATGGTTCAGATGCTTGAAGAATTGTATGATCCTATTCAAACTTATGAAACCAGTTTCTTTGTCAACTTTAACACTATATCTGCTGTTAAAAATATCAAACTAGTCACACCTAAATAAGACGACTCGGCAATCATGACTATAGCTAACTTCCACAATCTCTTTAATTTTCCCATAGTAACCATCACAACCAGATTGTATGCCATCACATTTCACAATAACGCCTGAATGTTGTGTAGCCTTCACATCATTAACTGATTGCACTCTAAATCTGAACCCATTTATTATATATCTAGAGTGATAATGTGCATGACTTAAAAGTATGTTCATTATTACATCAAAATCTTCTATCCATTGCGGATCATTGTTTTGTTTCATTTCTTGCACACGAGTTCTGAACCAATCAATGAAGTCTTCTTTACATCTAGAAATGTGCGAAGATTGTCGAAATTCATCGTAAAAATCCGGAATCTGCTTTAATATATATATATGAGCTAATCATTAATCATGTTCAAACATTGGTTTAAATTCCGTTCGTATGATTGGCCTTCCTCGGATATCAAATACAGAAAAACAATCTTTCACATTTTCACCGTTTTGTCTATCATCATTCCTTTCTAGTCGATTGAATTAATTATCTGGACCATCCATATACATCGCACAAAAGTTGATGCATTCTTCTACAAGATACCCTTCGACAATTGAACTTTCTGGCTTAGCCTTATTGAAGATGTAGTCTTTCAATTTTTTCAAGAAGCGCTCAACTGGATACATCCACCTATACTGAACTGGTCCAGCAATCCTTGCCTCATTCGCTAGGTGGAGTATAAGATGTACCATGACATCGAAAAATGCAGGAGGGAAAAGCTACTCCATCTTGCATAGTGTGATCACAATTTGCTTGTCCCAATAGTCTAACAGTTGAGAATCCAATGACTTTGAACATATAACCTTAAAGAATCGGCTTATCTCCATCACAGAGTTAACCAATGGTTGAGGAAGCACTCGGATTGCTAATGGAAACAAGATCTGCATATAAACATGGCAATCATGACTCTTTAACCCACTTACCTTTTTCAATGCTTCATTTACACATGTAGAAAATTGTGACAAGAATCCATCTAGAACCTTGATTTTTTTAAGAAAAGATAATATCTTTAGTTGTTGCTCATCCTTCAAAGTATATAATGCCTAAGAAAAGTCATAACTGCCATCATCTTTATGATTTATATGCAACTTAGGACGAATGCCCAACATCTTCAAATCAGTACGGGTCTTCAATGTGTCTTTTGGACTATCCGTTAAGTTTAGCGTATCTAAAATATTATCCATAACATTCTTCTCGACATGCATCACGTCAAGATTATGATGAATTGTGAGATTTTGCTAATAAGGGAGCTCCATGAAGAATATGCTTTTCTTTTTAAATCCAAAATTACGTAAGTCTTTAAGATCTTTCTGAAATAGACGACCTAATCGAATATTACCAATCTGTTGTAACTTCTCCATTATCTTGTATCTTGACAACCTGATTGTATCTGTTCTTCGAAAATTTTTTGGATTTTTGGATGAATAGCGGCATCGCTTACCATCAAATTTGTCTTTAAATCTGGATTGTCGCCATCTATGTTCAATTGGTAGGAATCTATGATGCCCTACATAACACAATTTTTTGCTTTCAGGTAAACGCAAGTAATGAGTATCATCCATACATACAGGACATACCAACTTTCCTTTAGTACTCCAACCAGATAAATTTGCATAAGCTGGGAAATCATTAATAGTCCACAACAGTGCTGCATGCATCTTAAAAAGTTCTTTTCTAGCTGCATCATATGTTTCAACCCCGTTATACCATAACAATTTCAACTCATCGATGAGTGGTTGCATGTAAATATCGATTGCATTTCCTGGTGCCTTCTTCCCAGGGATGAGAAGCGTCAGCATCATAAACGGAGATCTCATACACATCCATGGCGGCAAATTATATGTAAATATCACCATTGGCCATATTGAATATGATGGATGCATATTTTTGAAAGAATTGAATCCATCACTTACAAGACGAGGCCTAACATTACCTATTTCCTCTGCAAATAGAGCATGTTTGTTATCAAATGCAGCCCACTCGTCAGAATTTGTCGGATGACACATAAGTTCATCTCGTGATTTGTTATTATGATGCCATGTTATCCACTTTGCATTCTTACTCAAAATAAAAAGACATTGTAGCTTAGGAATCAAAGGAAAGTAACGCAGTACCTTCCTTGATTGTTTCTTCTCTCATGCATTTGAACTGGTATTTTCTTCATATCTTCCTTCTCTAAATTGCAGGTAACTATTCAAGCATGCATTTTCTTTAGTGTACAGCATATAGTCATTCTTACGAGCATCAATCTTTCACACCTCAAGCCAAGTACGCGAAACTGTTTCTTCGCATCAAACCACGACTGAGGAAAATCTTTGGGATTATTTAACAACTCTTCTATAAACTTAAGGACATCAGACATTAGCTTAGATGTTGCCTTATTCATCACTTTAATTTGAAACATTCTCAAAAGAAATGACAACCTTGACATGGAATTAATTCTAGGAGCAATGGGTTCCTTTACTGCCTTCAGTGCATCATAAAAATTATTACAATCTCCAAACATATTATCATCTTCATGACTATCAGCATTTGCAGCTCTCATCTCTTGTAACATCTTTGCAACATTATCACCTCCAATATCTTCAATGTGATTCTCAACATCATTATCAATAGAAGGATAAGTGATTTCTTCTCCATGCGAGGTCCAGACTGTGTTGTGAGGCCACCAACCAGTACAAATTAACTGCTCAAGTATTGTGTTACAATCATACATGAATCCATTTAAACAACTTTTGCATGGATAACAAATTCTCTCGTAGAAGTCTCCTCTTCTATATTGCTTCCTATCTTCATGGAATGCCTAGTCTAAGAATGAAATCACTCGGTTCTTATATCAAAAATAATCAGAAATCCTCAAACTAATCCAAGACTTATCCATGAAAACCTATAATTAAATAAACCCACAAATAATGAAAGTAAGTTACATAAAGAAACATCAGATATTTAACACCTAAGTTGTGATAAAATTTAAGGTGCTTCTCCAGTATATCCCCAAGACTAACCTCAACTAGATTCCTTTAACACCCAATTTAAGGTGCTTAAGAAACCTAGGTAAGTTTAGTTAGTATACCAGAAAAGAGCATAAAGATGTCACCGAGATTTCTCCAAACACAGAGTACATGTAACAAGTAACACCTAAGTTGTGATCAAATCTTCAAGAACCCTCCTTAGTTCGAAACTTTACTGAACTGAGGACGATCAAAACTTATGACATGTTATAAACACAACACATCATGCATGTATATGAGATACACATACATTAACACATTGTCCATATGACATGATTATAAGTCTTGAATGACCAGGCATATTAATACAATTTTGCCTACTCTTTCAACTTGTACCTAAGGGTTATATTTCTTATTGTTTGTCATCGAGTGCATCTAAGGTTGTGCAAGTGTGGATATCTACAAATTGCATAAATAAATACTAACAAAGAAAAAAATAGTAATAATATAAGTCAGCATCATAAACGTACTACTACCAAGAATGGAATATCTTCTTAGTCAATTTGAAGTAGATTCGGTCCAGATCTACTTGTTAAAAGGATGATTATATGGATTCTTATTTAGAATAATATGGCAACTGGACCTAAATTAAAACATCTAAGATTGCTTAACCCTCTCAAGCGTAACACCTCCCATGCCAGTTTGCCCATCCAAGTTGAGCCACCAGTTTACCTAACTCAATCTGGATAATGATGCTCCTCTTTTCCACCCTCTCTTCCCAACATTTACGATTCTATCGGGATAATATAAATATAGCAATAACATTCATAAACTTTCAAAAGTTCATGATGTACATTAGGGAAAGAAAACAAAGGAAACAAGTTGTTTTGTTTTAATTGACCAAAAAAACCCAACCAAATCAAGAAGTATTTGAATTGTATAAAATGATAGGATAAGTTTTTTAGAATAGTGGACACTTGGATCATATTACGTGAACTTCAGGGCAAATTGTATTCAGACCTTATAAGCAAGATCAAATTTTCATTTGCATCCAATACATGATTGCAAGACAGATACCCTTTACCCACAGAATATTAGATGTATGGTCCACCCTAATGCATATCAAAAGATCCAAGTCAATTTATCTTTTTTCTTCTGCTGTCTAGATGCTCTTCTATAGCCTTATCGATGCGGCCAAGCGACGTTGCCTAGATCTAAGCTTGGAATTACATGAAGGGCCACACTTTAAAGGATCTAAGCTTGAAAATAATTACAAACCTCTCCAATTGGGTCACATTTATGTAAACTCAACTCTTACCGAATGCAGCAGTGAAAAAACTTAAAGCCTAAATAAAGGTTTAAAGTTCAAAACTAGATAAACTTTAAAAAGGTGTAGGGTTTAAAAGTGATGAAGTATGTGATGGATTAGTAAACAATAGAAGTGATGATTAAATTGTTATATTATTCTTTCTTTTTGTTTTCATTTGTATTACGAGTAGATTAACGAAAATAGATACAATATATAAGTGAATATGACGCAAGTAATTTTTGTTTTCATTTGTAATAAAAATTTGTCAAGGTAGATGTAAAGTATACTTTGAGGTGATGAAAGTAAGAATAAAAAAAATTATATGATGTCCCTTAATACAATATATTATTCATTTATGCAGTAACTACCCTTGAGGTGAAAGATAATGCCTCATTTTCAATTATATGACAAATGGACCTGTAGGAGCAGACCAACAATGCCTGCATCTTCCTTCAGTCCCCAAGTTAAATGAACAGAATAAGTATCCAAGCTTGAAATCATATTCCTTACATACACCTCCTTGCTGCCACCCAACTTAACAACCATTCATAGAGACATCACACCATGACACCCACCTCTTAGCACACAGTAATCATGCATATGATTATCAATTCACGAGAGATGATCGAAAAGGCCACTGACAATTTTAATTACTTCTTTGCAGAATGTTCCATTTCTCACGGCTAACACATTTTTTTTTGTAGGCTGTAAGCTTCGATTCCTGTCTCTCCATGGATCAATGGCATAACATTTTAAGTAGACCGCATGTTTGACTCTTCCATTAACAGCTTTGGAGGCACCATCCAAATTCCTCCCCTCTGGGATCAACTCCAACCAATGGAGATCTCCCCTCCCATCACAATCTCCCTTAGCCTTTTGGCCCCCCCGACCCTCCACCACCCGCGCATTGCAATTGATCTGGAACTTTATTCCCTTATACTTTACACCTCATTAATTAAATGATACATCCATCCACCACGTCCACCAATCAACAACCCCCCTTGGAGATATTTCAAAGCACACACACACACCACCAAATAGTAGCAATAAAAGAATTAAACACATAGAGCCTTGTAAAGACCTAAGATTGGAAACTCATCATGTGACCTCAAGAAAACTAGAAGAGAAAAAAAAAGAAGGCAACAAGAGGATTTCCTTTTGGTCATGAGCAACAAACACCCTCTTCTTCTTCATCTCCACACTAACAAAACACATCATGGGTAGAGGGATTAACCATCTAATAATGGTCTAGTATGTGGCAAAACTACCATGATGTAGAAAACATTATCTAAGAAGCTTCCTAGATGCATGTTGTTTATGACCAAAAAAAGCTTCCTAGTTTCAAAACTTGTTGGCATACCATCAAACACCTGGCGTGCGTGTAAACCCTTGAGCCAATCCAAGGTCAATAGATCTCATTGAACCACCCCGTAGACAATAAATCCACCAAGTACTGCAATAACAGTAATAACAGGAGATTAAGAGAAGTGGAGTTGGAGGAGGAGGTATGAAATAAGCAAATAAATGAAATGAAGGAAGAGTGGCAGATTAACCCTACTTGTAGCAGCAACAATGGTAATGGAGGTGTTGCTGGGGAAGATGAGGGAGGGAGAGAGGTAGTGGTCTTGAGGGGGAGGAGATGTGCTGTTGGGGAGGTGACGTCGTCAAGGATTTAGTTGGACAGTTGAGGGAGGGGGAAGGTAATGGCAACGAGAGTTGGTTTTCGATGGTGATCTTGAGGGGTAGGCGAGGTGCTGCTGGCGACCTTGAGGGAGAGTCAGGACAAGCACCATCGTAGGGAGAGGGAAGGGGGCAGGCGATGGCTAGGGGGGTTGACGCTGTCGAGGAGGGGGCCGGGGAGTTGGGGGAGGGGGAAGGTGAAGGTGATGGGGGCAGGACTGGGTTTTTGGGGAAGTCGGCGGCGAGGAATTTTGGAGGAGGGTGCGAGGGAGGGATGTGAAAATTTTGAAATCGTCACCAAAGGGAAATGCGGGAGGGGGCGGGTAGGCGAGGGAGGTGACGATTTCACTTCAAATCGTCACCAAGGGATGTGCCGGAGAGGGCGCACTCACGAGGGAAGGCTATGGTGACAGTTTCAGGTGGAACCGTCACCAAAGGAAATGATACCGTCACGGTTCCACTTGGAACCGTCACCAAAGGTATCCTATGGTCACGGTTCCACTTGGAACTGTCACCAAAGCAGAAAGCAAATCTCACTCTCCCTCTATGGTCACGGTTTTGAGTGGAATTGTCACCATAGGTTACTTTTGGTGACAGTTCCCAAAATTGTCATCAAATATCCATCACCAATTCTCCCTTTCCTAATAGTGATCCTAAAACCTAAAATCCTAAATCCTAAATCCTAAAACCTAAACCATAAATCAAACACCCTAAATCCTAAATCCAAAACCAAACACACAACACCTAAACAATAAAACGTTAAACTCTAAATTCAAAAGCGTAAAACCCTAAACCAAACGTATAGATCCAACGGTATCATTTTGGGGGCTCGAATTGAAGATCCAAGCCCACGGATTCGATCAGAGCGACGATTGGAGTCCAACGCCTCTCAGATTGCCCCGATCGGACCTCCGTAGTATTAGATGCAGTTCGAAGAAGATCAGGGGTCAAGGAGCATGGTGGTGTAAATTCATACCTTAGATGACAAGTCCAATCACACGGATGGGTTCGTATTAACGATCGCAACCCAACTGCGCGAAAATCAATCCAATCCGACATTCGTGGCACTACCTACGAGCACTTGAAGATGGATGGCCACGATGGCGCCACGTGGTACCATCCCAACTGCCCAAACTGCCCTAAGAGCGCCACAACCCTTCTCCTTTATCCGATCAGTTAATCTCAGCCATCGGATCCGTGATCCAATGGCTGAGATTCAATCTTGGCCGCGCAACATATTCACTGAAGACAAGGGTTGGAGCGCCCTCGACCGTTGGATCTCGATCTAATGGTCATGAGCGCACTAGCCTTAAAACAAAAATGAGACATAATTGAAGGCTTAGCATAGCGGTGAAGCACCTTAAGAGCAATGCGCGGTGCAGGTTCGAAGCGCGCTCCGCAGGCCAAATTCGAAGGTGGGCATGTTGAAATTCGGCTACTCGATCATGATCGAGCGGCTGATGTAGCGACAACATGGCATCACGGATGGCGGGCGCACTGAACGTGTCTAATGATGCGTGATCATACGCGCGATCTGACACGCGGGTGTGATCTTAAGACGTTGGGACGCAATCTCGGCCGTCTGATTGAGATTGGGCGCGATTTGCACCCTCGGATGTGGATCGAATGGCTGATGCGAATCCATGCCTTGCAACGCTTGGTGTGTAAGTGTTATCAACTGAAGAGAAAGAGACGCGGACGTGGCCTCTTATGGGCGTTCAGATCAGAGATGAAGGGTCCTTCTTGCATGCATGCCAACAACAATGTGCGCATAAGCATCACTAAAGGCTACATAAATGACTTTTATGCCCTTCTTCCTCAACTATAAAACTGACCTCATACCTCTCATTTTCTTCATCCCTTCTCTTCTCTCACCTCCTCCAAAGCTCTATGAGCTTGTCCCATACCCGGGATGCTCCATTAGAGCTAGAGTGAAATAATTTTCTCATCTTCTCACCCCCTTCCTAGAGCATCATGTGGTTGTCTTCTCGCCATCATTCGGGAAGTGGATCCCACTGCAATGTCGCCCTGCTTCATTCTCCATCCTCTAGCTCCGTTCTCCCTCGTCCAACATCTCATCCCCATCGTCTGGGCGCTCCATCAACACGGCTTGTCCTTCAACCAGCCGTCGAGGAGGATTTTCTCATCCCTCTCTTTTTATTGCTTTCTAATGTAGATTTCCAACTTTCTAGTTATAGAAACTAGTTGTAATGAATAGATGGTTATAAAATATTGGTTCTCTTTCTCTTTCTTTTCTCTTTATTATTCTCTCTCTCTTTTCTATTGTTTATTATTTAGGTAGAATAGTTAGTGTAGATTTAATTTGACAAGCTAATCTACTTCGTAACAACAATTCTAAGCGCAGTTTTTAATCAAATGTTCGCCGCCCCGTGTTCAACTTGGGACTCACCAGAGTTTCAGTTTTAAATTTTATTTGATAGCGGATTTTTACACAACTACAACGATAGGTTTTTAACTCAACCTTTAAGCATACGAAATGTAACTCATCAGCTTGGGAGTAATGCATGCATATTGTGTAATGTCCACATTTAAATTGCTTTAAATCAATGTTTAATGACCTTGTGTACAAGTGCATGTTGAAACAAGTCTTAGATGAGCAATTAGACCGTACAGATGAATCCAAATTGATGAACGGAGTCCAACGGACTCAAAATCACTTCAATCCGACCTCCGTAACTCCTATAATAAGCCAAAGAAGTTTTGGCCGATAATTTGATGATCAACGGCCCAAAACCAGCCACGTGGCATCTGCTCCGCCCTCCATCAGCGCCCAAAGCCTCTCTTCATCACAAGAGCACGAGATCTGGATTGCACGATCCGCATCCAACGGTGGAGAACACGCAACCATCAACTCGTCCACGTGACCATCTGCGCGTGTGGTCCATCGGTTGAGAGCAGCGCTCTCAAATCCATGCCACGAGTTCGAAGCTGTGGATGCGGGTGTGGACGACGATGATAGCAGCGACATGGTGCGCTCTCGCGCATCGGATGCACTCGATGAGCGACGTGCGATCCAACGCAGCGCCATATGCGCCATTTGACGCGTGCTTAAGGGGCGATTTTGAGTGCGCAGCCACGCACGATCTCGACCATCGATCCTTAATCAGACGGTTGGGAGCGTGAGCACACGGATTGCGTGCGATGGCAGCTAGGCACACACGTACCTTAGCGGGTGCTTGAGTTGGCCTACAACGACGAATGCAGTTGTGCTACAGCGACATCCATGCTGTCACTAATTGTCCTATACTTGATTTAGCACCTCTTCTCCACTTTAAAAAGGCTCATAACCCTACTTGGATGGGCATCTCTCAACATCTACTACCAAGCACGTCTCCATTTCCATATAGCTTCAAAGCAAGGTCCTGGAGCTGCCGAGCCGTTAATGGAAGTCTCTCCATCACTGTGGCTACCTCGATGCCCCATTTTTAACACTTACTATATTGTTTCTTTAACTTTATGTTCATGTTTCTCTAAGCATTCATCTAGCATTATTGTAAAACTATTTAATTTATGCAATGTATTATCTTGTGTTATCATCTTAATTCATCATATCTTGGTTTCATGTATAGTTAGTGATCCCTGTTCGATTTCAGATTTTTAACCCTAATCTCTCTCTCTCTCTTTCCTTCTCTCTCTCTTTTCATGCAAGCAAACAAAATAAAATATTTTGTGACATTGCGACTAACTTACCCAATTCCACACCTCCTCGTGTTCAACACTCGTACTCACATTTGATTTTATTATAAAATTGATTTCGTAAATTCATGCTACAATGACCAAATTATACTAATGCGTTTTCCAACGTCAATGTGTTAATAACCTAAACAATGGTCTCAATTATCAATAATTGGAGCATTAATCTCTAAATAAGTGAGATAAATTTTAATCATGCATTCTTTTTTGATATGTTTTATTGGAAAATTTTCTCACTAGCCTAACTTCAGATGTAGGTGAACCATCCTAAGCTCAAGCAATGGTTTGAGAGATCTTGGAGTAGGGTGTTGATAGGTGAGACAAGGACTTTTTAGTTATTTAGCACTCCCTCTTAGTAGTAGTATTGATTGTGGTGGTTGTTTACTTTCTTTTCCAATTTTCTTTGTGGTGTAAAAGACTAGTAGACTTTCACTTAGATTGTTTTTTTGCTTTTTTGCTTGGATATGTATGTGATTTCTTTTATTTGCTTTGCACTTTATATTTTGGTCAATTATTCATTTGATTATGCTTGTGCTTTTTATGTTTACATATTGGACAATGTGCGGTTCAGGTTAAATCCGCGACTTAATATGGCTAGATATTGGGTCGTGCTACACCATGACACTCCCAAAATCTAGCACCCTTACAAAAGACCATCACCTATAAATGGATCTGAGTACCCAAGTATCCAAGTATTGTTGTACCAATTGGTCTCATCAGATTAGGTGCTATATTGAGTTATGGCTTAGCTAAGCAAATGGGCACTTGTTTGATCATATCATTTATTCAAGTTAGTTGAATCATCATCATCATCAATCATGACTCAAGTGTGCACAATCCCATATCATCTTTAATTCTCTTGGTTTCTTCCTTAGTACTTATCTTCTAGTCATTTTAGGATTCCTATCCTTGGAATCAATGCCTGTAATTCTTGAAAGTATCTATTTCAAGTTCATTAGCACATGTTTAATCTCATTCTCCTATGTTATAACATCCTAGTTTATCTAGTTATAACCTTTACAACCAATGAGCAACTTTTATGACATTTCAGTTTTTTTCTCTCTTGACAATTTAGTGTTTGTCTTTGATAGGCGAATCTCTTAGAGGCTAAAATACATTCGTTGTAGTTTGCGAAAGTCTAATCGTTTTAAAAATTAAGTGTAACCAAACTTGGGAGATCGGGTTGTCTCAAGTTTGTGTTTAATTGCTTCCTAAGGGTCCTAACTACTTATTTTTAGGGTTTTTGGTGTTTTTATATTTTTTTTGGTTCTTTTAGATAGGGAGAAAGATGAGGTGATTTCTAGGCTAGAACTACTACTACCACTAATTATAGCAGGTAAGCACATAATAATTAGGCAAAAAACATAAAAGCACAAAAACTTGAATTTTATTAATAACTAACATGTTGGAGTTCAACATATTAGTAAGAGAATAAGAAGAAAAATAAAAGAAGGGGAAGATGAAGGGGACAAACAGAGAAAGAGTGAAAGTAAAAGAGCTTGAAGTTATAAATGGCCCTTTGGAGTTGAGGATGCAGAGAAGTGCGAAGATGTCTAGGAGGAGACACACACAGTGAAGAAGAATGTTGGAGGAGAAGCCGAAGTAGAAGATGTAGAGAGCCAGAGAAGAAGCTTCCTTGGAGGTAGAGGTGGTGAAGGTGGACGACTAAGGAGAGGTCTATTTGGTGGAGGAGAAGGAGACCTAACCCAAGGGAAAGAGGATAAGGAGAGGGAGCACCTAAATGAAGAGAAAGTGGTCAACCATTATGGTGGAGTGGGGAGAGTTGGCATGGAGGGAGAGGGTGATGGAGAAGATGGAGAACAAGAGATGATGAAGAATGGGTGTGGATGGTGGTGCTTAAATAGGTTTTAGGGTTAGTTTAAGGCTAGGCTATGTGGCTTAATCCTATTGGAGGATAGGTAATCTCATGGATCTATGGGAGGATCAAGGGTTGTGATTTAAGCTAGGGTTGGTGTGGACTAAGGAGGGTAGGTTTTAGTGTTTAGGGTTATGTATGTGGCTAGTGATTAAGGCTAGGTTCTTAGGGTTATGGTGCAACGAATGTTGTCGGCATGGGATCGTATGGATGGCTAGGATGGAGTGACCTTAGGATGGAGGGATGGGATCAAGAGTATAGTTGGCATGGGTTGCGATTTGAATGCTCCAAAAGAAGAAGACTCAATTTACTATGTTGTTTAGGTTTTGTTTAAATTAAGGAGGGAAGAGTGGTGTGTAAAGGAGTGGAGAAGAAGAGGTCGGCATGGAAAATAAGGTGATGTGGCAGCTCTTGATTGGTGGTTGGAGGAGTGGATGGATTGGTCGGGTGGCTAGTAGAGGATGTGCCATGTCCCAGCTCTGAGAGGGCTCTTGCATAGAAGAACAATTATTCATTAATACAAAATATGCAACTAAGCTCTAAGATCAATCAATTAACCCTAAAATGTATTTCTAATATTATAATGCAATAATGTCTAACATACTCTAATCTAATGTAGATACACAGATAATACTGCCTAACTAACATGAATTAAGCATGATCTAGCAAACTAATATAAACTCATTAGTCCCCTTCTAAGGGGGATATCCTAGGGGAATACTTCGCTACAAGATACAAATCGAGAGAGACAATAAACATATCCTAATTAAAATATAAAGAGTTCCCAACTTACAAAGGGGAGGTGACATTGTAGGAGGGAGAGGATAGGTTGGAGAGGCAAAGGGAATGGAGAGTAGTGGAAGGAAGGGGAGGTGGATTGAGGATTCTTTGGGTTGAGAGATGGAATTCGTTGGCTTGGAAGGGTGGTGCTGGAGGTAGAGGAGCCTCACATGTTTGAGTGGATTGCTGGGTTGGCAGTTGTACATTTAGCATCTTTCGATTAACCATATTTTGAATTCTAATGTTAAAGCCCAAGTACACTCCCTTGGATACCCCTCCCTAAGCCCTTAGGGCTACTTTAGTAGAGGATTAAAGTTAAAATTGGGTAAAGTTTAGAAAGTTTTAGGCCCGATTTGATAAAGAAAATAAGTTTGTGGAATAAATAGAGGAATAGGAAATGAGTGGAATAAATGATGAAATAAGTGAGCTAACCTGTTTGAATGTTTTGATAGGTTAAAGTTATTTCACAAAGAGGTCATAATAACTTTTTCCTTGATTAAGTCCCACTTAACCCGATACAAGTGGGGGGTTGGGTTAAGTGCTGGGCTAAATACTTAACCTAACAACCAAATAACACCTTAAGTGCACGTTTGTTTCAAGGGATAGAGTCACATAACCCTTGTTTGGTGGACTTTATCCCGAGATAAAGTTATCTTGATCATAAGAGGGATATACTATGGGGTAATGTATTCCAAGGTTGGGGGTGGGTTAGATTTATCCCTTCTCTTGTGAGACAAGTTTTTTACTTATCCCTCTAAACATCTCCACTTATCTCATGATTTGACTCATACCTTCCACAAACATAAAAACCCACTTATCCCTCACATATCCCTCAATCCCACTACTTACAAAATTTATCCCGTGAAACAAACATACCTTTAGGAGGGATAAGTGGGTCGGTAAAAGAATGGTTAGTGGATATAGATGTGATAATTGAGTTGATATGTTATTATTAGTTTTTGTTTTTATTTGCATTGGGAGTTAGTTGGTAGGATTGATATGATAAGTGAGAGTATCTTGGTAGAGGTGGATACGATGTGTGAGAGCGAGAGTGAGTTAGTGGAGGTAGATATAATTGTTGAAGGGTAGATGCTAATAATGGTGGTAGATGTAACAAGTAAAGAATACACATAAGATAAACCTACCAATTAAAACTTTACCAATTAAGTCCTAAGCCCATTTCTCATCCCTACTCAAAGTGCAACGCAATTGATCAGATGGGAAAGAATTTTTCTTGATACAATCATTAGAAAATAATATTTCTTAATTACTAAAAAAAATAAAATAAAATAAAATTAGTTACTTACCGTGTGAAATTGGCTTGTTGTAGTGGCAAGCTCGAGGAAGGTGAATTTTACACCATACTCGTCTCTGCTACTGACGGTTTTCTCCCTTCCCCATCCACCCTTAAAATCCGTCGTGCGCCCAAGGTCCTTCCTCCTCCCTGCCACTCTTCGCGACTCCTGCTGCTGCTGTGTGGATCTCTTCCTGCTGCTGCTGCTGCACGTCCGCCACCACCTCCTCCGCCGCTGCTCCACTGGCCGATGCTACCGCTCCCTCTCCTCTGCCAGCTTGAAGCATCAGCAGCAGCACTAAGCAGCAGCATGAAGCAAGAACAACACCAGTATTAAGCAGCAGCAGCAACAAACTCGCATCTTAGAGAGGCAAATTTTGTCGAGAGGGGCATCTTATGCAAACTCGCCTCTACTACAGGCGAGTTTGCGACGGTTACTTCCTAATTTTATTTTTAAGACACATTATTCTCTAATTACTGTATTAAAGAAAATTCTTCTGCCCACGGGTCTACTGGGCCCAATTTCTCCATCCGAACCCTTCCTTTCCCTCTTCACCTCAATCTCGATTATATCCACGATTTTGACCTAATGTGACCTAAAACCCGTTAATAAGCTAACTCCGTGTTCGAGTGATCTCATAGGCCATCAGCTAGAACGCGACGACGGCAGACGCAGGACGGATTCTATTCGATCGTCGGATATAGGTCACGAGGTGAACACGACGATGGAAGCCGCTCCTCCGTCTCTGTTCTCCCTCTGCCTGAGGGCAATCAGAGTTGCAATCCGACAAGGTGACTTGTGCTCGCAAGCAAACTCGCCTCCTCTTCTTTATTAATAAATAGATCGTGTTGTACAACTGCTAAATGCTTTGAGATGACAGGATACTTTGGGTTGGAGGAGGTACTGGAACTCCCATCTCATCTGGTGGATAATCTGATTGCCAGTTTGGATCCATTGGGACTGGAGAGCTTGCAGCCAAGGTTTGAGGTTCCTCTTCACCATATTTTTTGTTTTTTTTTCTGTTGATTATGGGTCTCTTTGTCAAGATGACAGTGGGGGTGGATGTTTGGAATGGGAGTCATGATGGTGGAACTTCTTGAAGCATTGTAATTTTGCCGAGTGTTTGGTCCTATATGCCAGATGCATGTTTATTATTTACCATGTTAGTGTCAGCTAATCGAAACATAGGCACATTCTGGTTCCCATAGGCAACACTTACAGCGAGATAGCCCATTCGCCGTAGTGTGCATGCGTTACAAATAGGGGATAATAAGTTCATTTCATTGCTAATGAGATATATCTCATAGAACATGTTATTTTGTGCAACCACCAGACTATGTTCAAATTAATGGCATTAACTTACAACACATTCGTTCGATTATTATAACTACGTGGATACTCATCCAACCACACAAGCAGACAACTTTTCTTCATTTATCCCAGCGAGATCGCCCATTCACTGTAGTGTGCATGAGTTACAAATAGGGGATAATAAGTTAATTTCTTTGCTTATGAGATATATTGCATCGAACATGTTATTTTGCGCAACCACTAGACTATGCTCAAATTAAATGGCATCAACTTACAACACATTCATTCAATTATTGTAACTACATGGACACTTATCCAGCCACACAACCGGACACCTTTTCTTCATTTATCCCACTATGCGACTTATCATGGTTACATCTTATCTCACTACCAAATGCTACTGTTGATTACTCCTAGTGGTCCCTTTTTAGGGAAGATTAAAGGCTTGCTTTGCGTAAGCCATGCTGTACTCGACCTAGGTTACCTGACGTGGAATGGACTAGGCAACATTCTATTGGTTCTTTTTCTGTAAGCATGTAAAGAGAAAAGATAAATAGAAAAAAGTTGAGCTGATAATGTGGTTTTAAAAATTGTATCTCAAGGCACTTGAGGAATATCTCTTGAGGTGAGGTTCAAGGAAATTGCATTGAGGCAATCACCTCTAGTTGGGTTAGTTAAAGTGTGTGCCTTGATTGACCAAAGGGAAAAGCAATAAGCATTTACAGACAAGTTCTTGAAGAAAATAAAAGTGACAAAACTGACAGGTGGAAACAATAAACGAAATAGGATTTATCTTTCTACACTCCCCCTCAAGTTGGAATATAGATATGTACCATGCTCAGCTTGGAACAACATTAGTCAATCTTTAAAAAATCAAATTTGCTAAGCACTAGTTTTGGTTTTTAATGATCCAATGGTGGTTTAAATTGAATGAACTGGTGATGATGTCATCACTTGAAAAAAAAATCAGATCATGTCCTCTGGTTCAGTTTGCATTGGTCCAACTAAGTGGAACTGAGCTGGACTGAAATTAAATATATCTATTAGAAAAGGTTACTTTAAGAATTTTAAGTGTACTACAAACCAAGAGCTTAACAAAGGCATATATGAGCTTGGAATGACTGACAACATTGGAATGTACAGGATTCCATGTGGAAGTGGATTTTGTGAAACCTTCACCTGAGAATATTTGGATACAAAATCATTTTTAGTTACTTAGTTAGCAAATTGCCTTTGAGCTTTGCTTTTGTTTCTGGAAAAAATGTTGATTGATTAGGGCATAAAGTTGGTTACGTAAGAGGGTGATGAGATATCTAAAAAGGCTAATAGGCCAATTAGAAAAATTGTGATGGCTGGCAGAATGTCAAGATTAAGAAATAGACATGATGTCCTATGAAAAATACTGATTAGGTTCCTATTATCATAACAGAGGCTAAAAGGAAGAAAAGAAAGTAAAAAAAATCACCATTTTGAAAAGAATGTGGCTGTAACCACTAATCTCAGATACAATAGATTACTATTTAGAAATGACATGAACATGTCAGTGATCTCCACTACATAATTTCTCCCTCTTGAATTATAAAAAAAATTGCATTGGATTTCACTAGCATCAAGGAGATGACAGCAATCGTATGCAATTTCTTATGTTACATGTGCATACGAAACACACATATGTTTGTAAATGGAGTACATTAGTAGTGTGTATCTACATAAACACATGTATGGTAGAAGTGTAAAGAATCAATAAAGGCACAATGTAAACTTACCCCTGTGAAATCTTCATTAGCTAAATAATATAATACATTGTGAAATCCTTGAAATGGGAGGGTTCTTCTGGGCCAGACGATTTCTTAGTTCTCTTTGTCAGGGAATTTTGGTACTTAGTCAGGAAGGGGATGGTGACAGTGGAGACTGGTTGGTCGTGACAGGTAGGTGTTAAGAGGAGAAGCTCTGTAGGTGCGGTGAACTCGTTGAAGAAGATACAGTGCTTTCATTGACGTGGGTGGGGCCATGTTGCGAAGGTGTGTTGTGATCCCATCATTTGCATAAGATGCAAGGGGATTGGACATCGTCCATGGTTGTGTCCGACGAGGGTCACTTCACCTTCTGCCAAGCTCACCTTGGAGAAGAAGACCAATGGTGTAGCAACTTTGTGAACCATCTTTACACCTACCCTTGTTAAGGCTGCTTGGGAAGTTCTTGAGGGATCTCTGGTGGGGGATGCTGTTAAGGATCTCCATTACGAGCTACAATGTTGATGACCTTGAAGTCCTGCATGAACTCCTCATCTCTCAAACTAGCGATCCTTGATGGAGGAAAGTTCCTTTTGAGCGGATGCTTGCTTGAGGACCTCAGAATGCTGCGCTTCTGGTCCTTATGCATTAGCAACTGTGTGGTTAGATGGAGGGGCCCACGGCTCATGATGAGGCTATATTGGAATGGCTACTTGAGATGATCGTGGTAGAGCTTCATTTACGAGGAATTCCTTTGTTCCTCTAAACACTGGAGGTCGTGGAAGCTCTCCTCTCAAGATTCTCATGTTTGAAGGAGTGTAGGATGGTTGGCTTGGACGTAAACGATTTGCATTGGGTGTAGGTGATGGTGGAGGTTAGGGACCTTCACGAGATCCTCGATCAACTGTTACTCTCTCTGGGAGTCTCATTGCAGGTTGTTTTGGTGGAGGTTGTGGAGACAACTCGGTCCTTTGCTGAGGTAGTTGCAAAGCTAGTGGCTGCTATGGCAGAGGTAGTGGTCTCTTAGGGGCAGAGGTAGCACTTGATGTGAGTATTGGTCCTCGAGGGTTGTGAGGATCTCACTGGTAAGATCCGAGATGGAAGGAACTGAAGCAACACCTTTGGTATTTTTTCAAATGCGGATTCGGTTACTCATTTGGGCATTGTGTTGGTGCGGATGGGGGAAGTGGCAGTGAGAACTGTCGCGTGGTTCCTGCATGAAACGTGTGCGATGATGATGTTGGTCGATTTGAGACGACGCATGTGCAAGTTGCATCCTGATCCAAAGTTGGATTCTGATTCGGTATGTTAAAAGACCCCATTTTTGGGACAAAATCTTCGTTCTCCTTAAGGTCTGGATGCTTTGGTGGGTTGGGTTTAGGGTGAACTTCTATTCTTCCTTTCATGCAGGAGGTCCATCCTCCTTTAGCCGATGGTGGAGCAGCTTCTACGGTGGCTATTCGTTGCTTGCCTTTACCTTGAGCTTTCGGTTTGGCTGGGGATGCCATGCTGTCTAGAGGGGCTATTGAGGTTCTTTTCTAGAGGGTTCTGGTGGTCTGTGGGAGAGAATCACTGTTGTTGTTGGTGCATTGCTATTGGGGAGAGATTGTGCCTCATTATTGATTTCTTTGGATGAGGGGCTTGTGCCACATTGTGTGGCTATGTTTGTGTAGGGGGCTTTGGATCTACTTTGGGATTCAGCTTTGATACTGATGGGAATAAAGTGTGCCACGTGGCAGCCATTCAGGCCTTGCCACGTGGCAACCGTTCAGAGGGCCACTTGGGTGCTGGTTTTGGAGTCCTAGAAGTCCTATTTTGGTCATTGCTTAAGTTTCAAGTTTGGTTTATTTGGTATATTGTTTTTAGGAAAGTTGTTTAGAGGATTTGTTTTTTTCGAGATTTGTTCTTTCTTATTTAGGAGATATGATTTGATTCCTTTGTTTCTTGTTTTAGAGGGTATGTTCTCTCTATAAAAGAGAGCTTTCCTATTGTAATTTCCTTTGAGTTAGTGTAATAATATTTCCTACAATCTCCAACTCCTCTCCCTCTCTTCCAATAGTTGACGGCCACCATTACCGCCAGCCACCAGCCCATAGCAGCTGGTGGCTGTTGCTGCTACTCTCTCCCTGATCAACGTGGAACAGTCTTCTTTGGACTGTTTTTCCACGCGCTTAGGAATCTCCATGCTCCAAGCTTGTGCCATTCTTGACAGATATGTTTGAGCCCTCTATTCCCCTTTTCTCTGATTTCAAACATGTTTTGCTGTGTCTTGATGCTTCATTCTCTTTCTTTCCTTAGGTTATGACACACTTTCATGTTGAAGTGGAGTTGGAAGCGGATGGGAATCTCTGTCAGTAGGACTTGGTTGCTGGTGACTTTGTTTACGGTGGTGGGTTGCTTTGGAGGTTGTGCCTTCTGGTGAAAGTGTTGGAAGGGCGTCTGCACCTCCTCTTGTCAATGGGGTTGGTCCTTTGGGTGCTGTGGTATGGAGATTTGATCAGATGACCACTTCATCTTTGTCAGCCTATTTCAGGAACAATGGAAGGGCCTCTTTCTCTGATCGTTGACCTATTCTCCCTAAACATCAGTTGCTTTATAGGTCTTTTTATAGGAGGAGGCTTAGAAAGAGAAGGTAGTTGCAAATGGATCATAGTTTCACATATTTAATAATCTATGAGACCGAATATAAAGTTGCCAAGGTTGTTGGAGCTAAGAAGACTCATGTTCAACATGTACAAGGGGGCTTCCTTAGCTCATCATGGTTAAGGTTCTCATGTGGAATGTGAGGGGCCTTCGAGACTCTAATAGAAGGGCTAGTCTCCTTCACTATTGGAAAGAATGGAGGATTGATTTTGTTTTGCTATAGGAGACCATGTTAGAGACTTTTGACGATGGGCTTAAAAGAGAACTTGGTGATCATATTAATGCATTCCTGGCTGTTGGTTTAGTTGGTAGATTTGATGGTATGGTCATTATGTGGAATGACACTCGGTATGAAGTGCTAGATTATAAAGCAGGAAGGTGGTTGGTGTTGAATTGCTTTTAGAGGTTGTTTGATGGGGTTACTATTGTTGTTACTACGGTTTATGGGTCTTGTGACGATTCTTTCGCACCTTTTGTAAATGGGAGACCTTGGCTAGTTGGGCGGGGGGGACTCTAACGCGACGTTGTTCTCTGCTGATAGGCTATAGGGGAGACAAGATAGGGCGATTGATGCGTTTGTTGACTTGGTTGATGATCTGGAGCTATATGACATCCTTATGTTTGGGAGTACATTTTCTTGGAGAAACTCGGCAGACCTTTAGTTCAAGATTGATAGATTTTTGTATTTTATGAGTTTGGCAATAAGATTTTAGATGGCGGACGTTACTTCTAGATCTCATCCTTTTTCAGACTATACTCCTTTGGTTTGGAATGCTGATGAGGAGACAGTGTATACCACTTATTTTAAGTTCCAAAAGTTGTGGTTTATGGAGCATGATTTAAGGGATATGGTCTGACAGAAATGAGAGGAGGTGCCACAGTCTTCTTCTGCTACCTATACTTTTGCACGGACATTGCAGCACTTGAGGGTGGCATTGATTACTTTTAAGGAGGTTAAGGAGATGAGGGAGAGGATGCACACAGAGGCCCTTTAAATTATTTTAGAATTAGATCAGGTGGGGAATGACAGAGATCTTACGGAGGTAAAGTAAGGTACAAGAAGGAAGTATCTGATGGTGGTTCAACAAGAGGGCTTGAAGAAGAAGATGGACTGGTGACAGAAGTTTAGACAGATTTGGATGAAAGAAGGAGATGCAGACACTCGCTTCTTCCACATGACTACTAGCTCGAGGAGGAGATCTAATATTATTAGTTCGCTGAGGGTTGAAGAGGAGGTGCTGACAGATAAGATGTGGATTACTTATGCGATTTGCCTACATCTTTAGGATTATACGAGATGGCATCCACTGGGCAGGTGGGGTCCAGTGGCATTAGATTATTCGGTTATTGATGATGATATGAGAGCGATCTTGTTTGTCCAGTCACCTTGGAGGAGGTTGTGGCTACGGTCTGTTGCCTCAAGGTTGAGGGCTCTTCAAGACTTGATGGATTTCAAGTGCTATTCTATAGAGAATTTTGGGACGTGGTCAAAGGTGACTTCATGAATATGCTGTAGGAATTCTTGGTAGAGAACAAAGGCTTTGAGAAACTGAATAGATTTTACCTTTTCTTACTGTTGAAGAAAGCGGGGGTTGACTCTGCGAAGGTGCGCAATGGAGCAAGGTTGATGTGGCTTGGATGCACCATGCGTGGAACTCGAGAAGAGGGAAAGGGAGAGAGGAGAGTTGGAGGGAGTTGATTATAAGGTGGAGATTTTGTTATGCAACTTAATTAATAACATAATAGTGTAGAGAGATAACTCTAATCCTAAATAAGGAAATTAGTAAATCAAATCCTAATAATCTCTAAAACCAGTAAGAGATAATTGACTCAAACTAACTCTAATTATCCTAAAAGAAAGATGCTACAATTGGAAAAACTTGGACTTCAAGCAAACTCTTAAACAACGTAGGGCCGGTGGCCCTTTATTGGACTCAAAATCGTGTCCGCGTGGACTGCCCACATGGCTACTGTGCCACGTGGCAGTCCACATGGCATTATTCCTTCACACTCCCTCTTAAGTCTAGTTCAGGAGGTCCATGACTTGCTCTTCAATTTTGTGAGGCTAGATGCCCCACCACTTGCCTTCTTCATGAAGTTGGAACTTGGGATCTTTCAAAATCGCGACGTAGCTTTTAGCAACTTTGGAGGTGTTGCTTCTTGGGCAACCTTAATGGTTGTTGCTATAGTAGTCGTAGTCTCCTCCTCCTCAAGGATCATAACACATATTTTCTCTAGATTAATAGGTGTGAGAGTAGCCTCGCGTGGGGTGTTAGTAGCCCTACGTGTGGGTCTTCCATATATGTCCCAACATTTATCATGTTGGTGATTAGTTCTCTCGTAATGTGGACATGGGGGAAAGACTTGGCCTAGTCGACGACCTCGGCCTTGCCTACGTCTAACTCCTGAGTCGATTATGGCAAGGGCGAAGTTGTCGAATGATGCAACCACCTGAACCTATGGCTCGCCTAACTTCTCAAGATGACTGTATATTGTCTTGAGATCCATTTTCTTATTGAGGGAGAGAATCTGATCTCGCGCCATGTGGTTTCGATGATGCAATCTGGATAAAAACTTGGTCACCTGCCACCTAGAGCAGATCCCTGCTTGTTGATCACAACAAACAGGCTCATAAATCTCCAACTCTTTAAATAATGACTCCATCAATGTATAATACTTTGCCAAGGGAAGATCCCCTTGACTAGTAGTCTACATGCATGTGTATATGTCGGTGATGCACACTTTACTGGACTTCTTGGAATATCTCTTCTCCAAGGAGTCCAACATCTTGAAGATGGATTTCTTGTACAGGAGATTTGACACAATTGATGGATTGACTGAATTCATTGGCCAATTCATCATAAGGTAGTTGTCTTTCTTTGCCTTCTTCTTCACAGCATCGTTAGTGTCGGGTGCTTCAGGCAAAACAAGAAGTTTTACTTGGCCTCCTTCAAAAATATAGAAGGCATGCGGCCAAAGTGTAGTTGGACGCACCTTGCAGTTTGATGGTAGTCCCATGAATGACTACCTTTCCCTCTCTCGTAGAAGCTTATGCTTTGACTTCGGCCATCTTCTTCCGCACCAAATGAGCTTGTCTATGTCTCACGTAAGGAGCGAGTTACGTGAGAGAGATAGCAATTAACAACCCCTTTCTTAACTTCTTGGGCCTTGCGTGAGGCACCAAGGTCTTTGAAGAAGTTCTAGTGTGAACTTCTTTGGAGAAGACGCCTTCAACATGAGCCTCCTTGCTCTGCGTGAATATAATTCATGCATAAGAAGAAAACCTTCTTGTGCGTGGACTTCTCCCCCTTTCTTCCCTGCACGTGACACCTAGAGGCCTGGAGAGTCCTGCTCTAATACCATGTGAAGGCATGCAACGGAACAAGGCTGATGTGGCGTGGATGCACCACGCATGGTGGAACTCGAGAAGAGGAAGAGAGAGAGTTCGGTGACAGGGAGAGAGAGGAGAGTTGGAGGGAGTTGATTATAAGGTGGAGATTTTATTATGCAACTCAATTAATAACATAATAGATAGAGAGAACTCTAATCCTAAATAAGGAAAATGGTAAATTAAATCCTAAATAATCTTTGAAAATAGTAAGAGATAATTGACTCAAACTATCTCTAATTATCCCAAAATAAAGATGCCACAATTGGTAAAATTTGGACTCCAAGCAAACTCTTAAACAACCTAGGGTCGGTGGTCCTTTATTGGAGTTAAAATTGTGTCCATGTGAACTGTCCACGTGGCCATTGTGCCATGTGGCAGTCCACGCGGATTTATTCCTTTGAAGACTCCATTGATGATTATCACCCCATTTCATTGCCCAATGTAATGTATTTGATTGTTGCTAAGGTATTGGCAAACAGGTTACAGGTTGTTCTTCCCCATATTATTAGCCTTGTTCAATCAGCATTTGCTAGTGGAAGGTTGTTGCAGGAATCTCTTACGTTGGTCGAGGAAATGGTTGCTTCTTGAAGGAGGTCAAGTAGGCCATTCCTTTAGAAGGTTGACTTCTTAAAAGTGTATGATTTTATCTCCTAGTCCTACCTTTGGCATATTCTGCAGAGAAGGGGGTTCCCTGATGTCTAGATTAGCTGAATGAAGTGTTACATTACAACCACGTCCTTCTCTGTATTGGTTAATGGTAGATTTGATGGGTCTTGGACACAACCACAACGTGGGGTGCACCGGGGCTATCCTATGTCATCGCTTCTTTTTATCCTGGTACTTTGGCAGCAATAGCCTTTAAGGCTTGTACTAGAAGGCTCTTTTTTGGAATTTCTTTGTAGTCGTCCAATGCATTATTGACCTTGGTGTTGCAGTATGCTAACGAAATCCTCTTCTTCATAGAGGGTGGTGGTAGTGAAGCAGAACATTTGGTGGATTTGGTTAGAGATTTTAGGGAGATTTCTGATTTGACCGTGAACCACAAGAAGTTAGCTTTTGTACCATTTGGTTTGGATAATGGAGAGGTTGATGATTGTTCATAGTTCTTGCATGCGGTGGTTGGCCACTTGCCATTCATTTATTTGGGTCTTCCTTCGAAGGGGAAGCAACTCATGAGTGGGTTGAGAAGTGGTTGAATTCTTGGAACCTGAAGCTACTCTGAGTACTCTTTAGAGGTGGATGCCTGGTTCTCTTGAAGTCTGTTCTTTTGGCAATTCCGATTTTTTACCTATCCGTGTTTAAGCCTCCTAAGAAGGTTATACATAGGCTTGATGTCCTTCGGAAAAGATTCTTCTGGAAGGGTTCGGATCACATTGGCATATTTATGTAGCTTGTTGCATGGGCCGAGGTTTGTAAGCCTAAGAAGTTTGGAGTTTTTTTTTTTTTTTTGAAAAGCCAAAAAGTTGTTATCTGAAAGATAATCACCCAACATCATTCCATTTCAAAAAATCGATTTACATTAGAGTTTACAAAATAGATCCCCAAAACACCACCTGAGAAGAAATGGAAGAAATAAAATTCTTAACAAAGGGTCTCTCTCTTCTAAAAAGCACCCCATTACTCCTTAGCCAACACCCCACAATATCGCCAAAACCTTAGCCCTATCTTGGATCTAAAGGTGATCCCTCCGTCATAGACATTTCCTTTGTGGAACGAAGACCAGAAGCTAACCGTATTCCTATGCGCGATCTAGTCGATCCCCATCCTCTGCCAAACCTGCATCACGAACAGACACTGAAAGAAGAGGTGCTGGATGTCCTCATAAGCTCCACCACAAAGGGGACACGCCAGGTCTTTCGACTGGACCCATTTCGCTCTCCATTACTTTGTCATAATTCTCCCCCTTCTCACAAACCATGCGAAAATCTTCATCTTCAACGGGCACTTCACCATCTAGAGCAATCTGCAATCCCGTAAAAAATCAATGTCCAAGCTGATCATGCCACTCCCCAATCTGTGGAAGACTTTTTCCATCGAGAAATTTCCTTCCTCCCAAGAGAATACATCAAAACCCTCCTTTGGTGCCTAACCTTCCAGCTTTTGCAACAACCGCTAGAACTCCTCGCATCTTTGGTCGGAGAGGCTCCCCCGAAAGGTTGGACACCACGCTCCATCCCAACAACTCCCCACTGTGGTCGATGGGTCCACAACACTCCCAAAAGGCGAGGGAACCTATCTCCTAGGAAAGAGCCTGTCCCCTGCCAGTCGTCCTACCAGAAACTAAAAGTGCCCCCCTTACCCAGCGTAGCGGAGAAGCTACGTACCTTCACTGCCACTGCTGCCAAGCCCTTGAGAAAGTGAGGCTCTGGTAGGAGGGGAAAACAACGGCCCCCACGATAGGAAAGGACTGTAGCATCGCCGCATAACATCACCAAAAAGCTCTTGCTCCTATCCCATCAACCTAGCAATCCACTTTGTGAGGAGGCTGATATTCACCTTGTCCACCTCCTTAACCCCCAGACCCCCCTCTTGAATTGGTCTACACACTTCCTCCCAGGCCACCAACCTCGCCCCCCTTCCTGTCGACCCTACATTACCCCAGAAGAAATCCCTCATCAACCTCAAGATCTTCTCAATCTGGTGCGGTAATTTGAAGATCGAGAGGAAATAAGATGGAATGGATGCCAGAATCGCCTTCACCAGAGTTAGTCGTCCACCTCTAGACAGGAGCCTGGAAAACCACCCCATCAATCTTCTCTCCATCCTGAAGAATCCAATCCTGTAATCTGAGGTGTTGGTTTGATAGAGGAAGGCCTAGATATACCAATGGCAAAGAGCCCAACTCTGTCTCTAAAGCACCACCTACCCTCTCCGTCTCTGCGACCGACAAATTAAACGGGATAAAAGTTGATATCTGATAATTAATTTGCAATCTCGACGCCTCGCCAAAAAGCTCCAGAAGGATTCTTATCCTATTGGCCTCCAGATCTGTTCCCTCAACCAGAAAAAGTGTATCATTAGCATATTCCATGACCACTGTCTCCCTGTCCTCACCAAACACAAAGCCTTTGTACGCCTCCCAGTGAACTCTCTAAAGTAATTTGTCGCGGCTCGTCCCACCTCCTCCCTACCTGAGAAGGACTCTCCATGTATTAGCATCTTCTCTATCTAGTTTCTCCTCCTCCTGGCAGAAGCCATTTGGTGGAAGAACCTGGTATTGGAGTCGCCTTCCTTAAACCATTTTGCCTTGACTTCGTCTTCCATTCCACCTCTGCCTTCCTGTCCTCTTGCACCACCCGCGTCATCCTCGTCCTAATCTCCCTATCCTCTGATGAGATAGGGGCTTGGTCCTCTTGCCTGTCAATCTAGTTAATCTTTGCCCGAGCCTCTTCCTTCTTGCTCCTCTTGGACGCCTTGATCTCCCTCCTGTACACCCTCAAGTGGTCACGCATTACTCTCAGTTTCTTTGCCAAGCAACATGCTGCCGATCCCTCTACCTCTATGGACTTTCACTTCTCCACCGTACTCCTGAACCCCTCCAACAGCCAGGATCTGTCAAATTTGAAGTATGTGCCAAAATGTGTCCCCTCATTAGATTGCCACAATAGGGGCGTATGATCCGAGAAAGGTCTCTCTAAAGTAGACACATCTGCTGCAGGGAAAGCCTTTGCCAACTCTACGTTGGAGAGAAATCTGTCAATCCTGGACATCTGGCTGTTGTTATTCCTCCAAGTGTACGCACAGGATGCTGGAGTCCAATCCACGAGGCCATGAGTAGCAACAAAGTCCACAAAAAGATCTGACCTAGGATCTTGCCTTCCCTGCCCTCCAGGCCTGTCCTCCGTTTGCAAGGTGACGTTGAAGTTCCCTCCAAGCAACCAAGGACTTCCATGGCACTCTGCAGCCACGGATGTGAGCTCTTCCCACATGGCTCCTCTCGCCAGGGCATCTAATGAACCATACACCCCTGTGACAGTCATCTTGGCACCTCCCATCTTTGTAACCAGCCTCGCAGAGATAACATGCTTCCTACAGTAGAAGTCTTCCAGGGAGAAAACATTTTCTCACCATCCGAGAATCTTTTCTCCTGAGTGGCCAGATGCACCAAGGGATCGAAAGCCCTTCATCTAAGAGCCCCCAATCTCCTTCTAGATCAGAACATCATAGCCGGGTAATTTTGTTTTCTACAACAACACAACATCCGCTCTCTAGCTCCGAATATATTGCCCCAGTGACTCCTCAAAGGGTCATTGAGACCCCACACATTCCACGAAAGCACCCCATTCATCTACAACAATTAGGGGCCTCCTTCATAGCCTGTCAGAAGCCACATGCCTCTGCAGTCCTACGCACCTCCTCATTGTCATGATCCAGCACTACTTTCGACTGCGAATTCTGCGATTTTTTTTGCACAACCATCCACCACCACCCTTGGCTCCTAACTTCCACGAAAACTCCACTTCCTTTTATAGTAGAGGGTGCCACCTCGGCCATTACGCACCATACGTGGTCTCCACCTGGTCAAAGGGACCTCCTCCCGGTCACCGGACACCAAGGGGGTGCCATTCGACCACTGCAGTTGTGAAGACTCATCAAGTTGATCCTTGGGCAGCTTGCTCGACCTACGTGGGAGCACCACCTCTGCCCCGTCGGCCGGAGGGCAGTTGGAAAACCCTCCTGGCGTCATTGGAACCGTGCCCATCGTCGTCGCCACCGCTCGATCAACCTCCCTTAGTAAGGGAGATGCCGCGGGAGACTCCACATCATCCATGTCGAGGAGAGCCGGGGGTTATTCTCCTTCCACGACTCCATCACATCCTAGTCCTCCCTCCTTCAACCTTGACAGTGAGGTCGAAAGGGCAGATGAGCCCTTCTCAAGCGAAACCCCAAGAGGACGGGTCTCCAACCCTGTTCCACTCGAATCTGCAACTCCAAGGGGCTGTTCGGATCCCACAAATGGATCCGGGTTCGCATTCGCTTCGCCACAATGCACCTCTGCACGTGCTTCGCACGTGGGCAGCTTTAAAATCACCTCAACCTTTTCCTCGGGAGATCGCATCCCATTAACAGTGCCACCTACCTCTTTCGCTCCTGAGATCATTGGGTCTGCACCAATCTTGGGTGATGCTGGCTCCTCGAGTGAGATCCATGCTGATCTCTTGGGGATTGAGTCCACGTCATCAATCGATCAACTCCACACTGTCGTCGGCTGTCACCTCGCCTTCCATCACGTTGAAATAGCAACTTCGACCATCGCAAGGCATCTCGACGTTCTCCATGAGGTGAGCAGGACACCACCTAAGAGGAGCCTCCAAGCCGCAGCACGACCTTGTTCATCAATGCTGCTCTGATCTTCAACTCGATCTGCGCCACCACTGGACCATTGATTAGGCCGATCGTCTTACAGCTTCTAAGTCGAGCGAATGGGGACATGATCGCCTTCGTAACCTCCATCGACCTCAGCCACCATGGGATTCCCGTGATGGCCACCTCGAGCATTGGCCTCTTTGATGGGCGCTTCGAGGACCCCCCATCGTGCGGGGAAGGGTGTCGTCATCTCCACCTTCCCATCTCGGAGATGAACTCCAAGAAACGGAGTTCCTCCCTCCTCGCAGCGGGGAGGCCAAGTACCAAGAACTTTCCCCCGTCCAGCTGTAGAACCCTAACCCGTTCTCCAACTCCCCGCCCAAAGCCTTCTCTACCTTCGCCCGAGCCACTCATCCCTCCAAAACATTTGCCACCAAACCCTTCTTAATCTCCCCCCTCAAGCTCCAGACCCCCTTCGACCAAGGAGCCTCGATCTTCGCCTGCGGCACCCCCCTCGATGACGGCGGTAGGCCCCCACCACGATAACGGCTTTACTGCGACAACCCTACTCTTGTGCCCAAGGCTACCACACCTCCAACAGTGCCAAGGCTCACGGTAGTCCCGTGCCTAGTGATCTTGGCCAAAGCACTTGAAACATCTCCCTCGCCTTTCCGCGCTACCTCTTCCATGAGCAAACCTCTAAGGAATAATCGAGGTTCGACTCGCCCTCCTCCGTCTCGCCACCACCGACCAACCCAGCCCCTCCACGGCCTCCTCACTTGCATGGCACCGCATGTCTCCTCCCTTCTCACCATCTGGGCGAGTCCCTTCACCCTTCTCTCTCCTCAGGTGCCTCCCCTCCTCTCCCACCCTCTCACGATCGCCTTCCCTATCACTCTCTCTCTCTTTCGCTCTCCATCTCCTCTCTCCCCAATATTTTATATTTTTCGGGCCTTGGAGTATTGGATCTTGCTGATCTATCAAAGTGGTTGGTTAGGTTGTTTCAGAATGGTGATGGCATGTGGGAGAGGATTATGAAAGATTCCTATGGTACATCTCTTAACTTGTCTTGCTGGGGTATTATTCCTTAGGGAGCTTCTATGCTTTGGAGGAGCCTTGTTCTTGTTATTCAGCGTCTTTCACCTTTCTTTCAGCTTGAATTAGGAGATGGACATACTTTCCTGGAGGATGCTTGGACGGATAATGGTGCTTTTTCGATTATGCTCTTGTGCCAGATAAGATAAGATGTCTACTGTTTCTAAAAGATGGGATGCCACAATTGGATCTTGGATGCCTCGTTTAGTGGTGGCCTCTTTGATACTCGAATGCAGGACTTATAGGCACTTTTGTTGCCGTTAAGTGACTAACAAATTGTTCCTGATAGACTTGTTGCTATGACATGGTCTGAAGGTTCTTTTCCAGTGAAGAAGACCTACGTTTTGTTGTGTGACACCCCTGCTTTCATGCTTGATGATTTGGTGATAGATGTTAGATGCATTTGGTAGTTGAAAGTTCCCTTAAAGATAAAGCTTTTCTTGCAGCTTCTTTGGAGAGGCAAGCTTGTTACCAAGATGCAGCGAAGCACGTGGGCAATAGACATGGATGACATTTTGTGTTCCCTTTGTGGTGTTGCTGATGAGGACATCTTCCACCTCTTCGTTTGTGATTTTGTGGTTTAGAGGTGGACTCATTTGGGTTAAGGGGAGCATTTCTCACTTCTATGCAGGATTGCTGGCATTCTTTCAGGGATGGGGAGCAGACTGATGTGGACATCTGGAATGTTGCTTAAGCTATTTTCTAGCCTTTGTAGAGTCAACATAATGCTACAACTTTTTAGGGAGGATTTTTCCCTTTTATTTAAAAAATGTAAAGGTGGTTCAACTGGTGGATTGGTTTGATTGGGTCAACTAGTTGAACTGGCTGTTTTCCGATTCACGTTGGTTTGATCTCCATTCAAAAACATGGTTAGTTCACTCGGTTTCTCACTAGTTTCTAGTTGAACCAATTCGATGGGTCAGTTTGGTCTGTTTTTACGAGGAAGTGAACATATTTGCAGTCTGATCTCTTGACGCCACATGAGAGGTGTAGATAAATCCTTTCTGGATCATGTCCAGGTATAATGGTAACCCACTTCCACATGCGTTGCTCTCTCATGGAAGATCGGATCGTTGGTGATAAAGAGAGCAACCTTGTTATAAACCTCATCTCCATAGGATCAGCTATAGTAACATATACCTCTAGTAGTGCGAATTCACGTGAGCTTAGAAAGCCATAATCCCATACTCAGACTTGGCACTTGGTCTACCACTATGGTTAGTTTCTTGCTTCTTCATGTGACTAGATTGCTTTCAAGAAACATGCAAAACCTAGCATTAGACTTCCTTTCCTTGGGACGCCCTACGTAATTAGCACTAGTGTAAGCTACTGCATCCATTGACCTACCAGGTGCAAACAAGTAGCCCTTTCCTAGTGAAGACTTTAGCTACCTAAGAATCCTCATGGTTGCGTCCTACTGTATCTTCTTAGGTTTACTTATAAATTGGCTCACTTCATTGCAAGAGCAATGTCAGGTTGTGTCATGGTGACATATAGCAAGTTTCCTGTTATGCACTTGTACTTCCTGACATCAACCTATCTTGAGTCATCCTGAGTCCATAGGAATGAAGATAGGTTTGGCACCTAACGTGCTAGTCTCTTAGAGTAGGTCTATCACGTACTTCTCTGAGATAGGACAACTCCATGGGCATTTCGAATTTTTGAGCTACTTTAATCTCAAGAAAGTATTGGAGTAACTCCAAATCCTTTATAATAAAGTGCTTAGCCAAAATCTCCTTGGTGGTCTTAATGTCTTGTCTATCATCCCTAGTTAATATGAAGTCATCCACGTACACCAAAATCATTACAATCCTCTTGTTAGAGATATTATAGAATTAGGAAATTAGGAAAAGTTATTTTTGATGTATCTCTTTCTATTTTTAGCGATATGATTAGATTTGATTTTGAGTTTGTTTCTATTATTAGAAATCCTTCTTTATATAAAGAAGGGTTAGAATCCTTTCTTTTCATCAATTCTTATCATAATAAAAATGTAGTTATGGAATTCTTTCATATGTTATCAGAGCATGAATGGTCCTAAGGAATTCCTTTGGATTGCCAACCCTCGTTCTCGTGTATGGCCTTCTCCGCGTACCTCCTCTCCTTGCACGCTAGATGTGTGCCCTGCTACTTGTGCAGCTTGTTGTTGCATGCCTTCTTGCACCCGTGATCAACCTTTTTCACACGCAATGCGCCTTGTTACTGCTCTGCTGCTGTCGCTTCTGATGTTGTGGTTGCTGGTACTATTGCTTCCGTTGCTACTATTGGTGGAAACCCCTTGTGGTTATTACAGTCGTTGCTGCTACTGCTGTCATGGCTAGCATTGTTGTCGTTGTTGCTGTCTGTAATCGACCTCTTGATCATCGCTTGCATGTGCAAAAGCACAAGTGTTGCTTCCCTGTCGATCAAGATGTCGAATTTAGGATTGACTTCCACTACTACCGAGGCCAAGAGTCTGGTCTCTACTACTGTTGAGACTGGGACAGACCTGTCTCCCCTTCAGTTTTCTTTCAAGTCTCTGCTGAGGAACGAGCCCTCCTCCACTACTATTGCCATGGTTGTAGCCCCCTACTCTGTTGCCTGCTTGGGATTGCTTCCGGATTGTTTAAAGGTCTTTACATCAGTTTTTTTTTCTAACTCCAAGTGAGTTAGGTTTCCATTGATGAAGAGATGACTAGCTGCATGCTATTTGCCTACATGCCCATTTGCTTGCCTGCTTGACCGCATGTTTACCTGACTACTTACCTACTGACTATTGTTGCTTGGGAACACTTTCCTATCTACTGTTGCTACTACTGCTACAGCCCTACCACTATTGTTTATGATTGCTATTTCTGCTACAGTCATCTATATATTTTACTGCTACTTCTACCTACTATTGCTATTGTTATTGCCTACTTGGGATCGTCTCCAACTACTTGACTACTAATGCTATCAGTTTACTGCATTTGCTACTTCTGCTACGACTGTTCTTGCTCCTCCAGAGGTCTACATTGGGGGGAGTTCACTTTTGTAATAAGTTGGGTGTTGCACGCTTCAACTTAGGGGGAAGTGTTAGAGATATTATAGAATTAGGAAATTAGAAAAAGTTATTTTTGATTTATCTCTTTCTATTTTTAGGGATATGGTTAGATTTGGTTTGTTAGGGTTTGTTTCTATTGTTAGAAATCCCTCTCTCTATATAAAGAAAGGTTAGAATCCTTTCTTTTCATCAATTGTCATCATAATAAAAATGTAGTTCCAGAATTCTTCCACACCCCTTATTTGTCTTATGTATGAAAAGGGAGTGATTTGCAAAGGACCTCCTGAATCCAATCCTCTTAATGACATCTGATAACTTCTAGAACTACGCATGCGAATTTTCTTGAGCCCTATAGATCGCCTTATGTAGTTTGTAGACAGTGGTACACTTACCCCTCAGCCTTAAAACCAAGGGGTTGTACGATACATGCTGCATTCTTCTCATGGGAACACGTCTGATGGAGAATGTCCGCATCTCTTTTGCTGTCTTTCTATACATGATCTCCATAGAAATCCTACCAATGGTATTATTATTATCCATGCCCTAATCATGGTATTGTTTTTCTTTCATGTCGCATACTTCCTAACTTTCTCCATGGGCTCCAATCAGTAAGAATGGGTTCCTTGTCAAGTCCTTTGACCATATGGAGGATCAACTATGACCACAACGCATAATTGGTCCCATCGAACTTTGCAATTGAGCCAAGAAAGAGTGAGAGTTGAATATCTCCAAAGCCATGCAATAATCAAATCAGAATCCTGTACTGAATAATCATTGAGACACACGGGAGAAACTTCATCCACAATCACAATTTCTTCATATTGGTGGAATAGAATAAAAAATACTAACTAGAGTGTACAATGGCTGATTTATGTCATTGAGGATCCCATAGGAGCTGTGTACCCCCTCAGTGTCACCAATGAGGATTGAAGGGAGTTGGGGATGGCTTGGTAGCACTTGTGTGGCAGGAACGGTGCACGGGATAGGTGCTGTGCTACATCAGTGACAAAGTAGGATCGCCGCTGCGCTGCAGCAGGGATTTCAGGCACTGGTGATGCTATTGGTGGCACTACTGGAGCTGCAGGCACTTCTTTTGGTGCGCACTGCTTCCGATGTAAATGACACTACCAGCAGTACTGGTGTTGCTGGTGCGGGTGAGAGAGAGACATATGGGAGACCTCTCCTATTGATGCTTATGGCAGGTTGGGCTTGGTGCCCAAAGGGCACAACCCTACTGAGCGCTGGAAGAGATTTCTCTCTCCCTCATTGGTTTGCACAAATCCCAATAGCGGAGGAGAACCCTAAACAATTATTTGGTGGATAAGAAGAAAGAGGGAGAAGCAAGCAGGTACAAAGCTCCAATCTAGAACCACTACTCTGATATCCGGTAGAGAAAGAGTTTTTCCTATTCACCAAGGAACCCTAGGTCTCTACATATCGGAAGAGGCTAGGGAACATTTATGGACAAGTCCTGAAAGAAATATAAAAGTGAAAACTGACAGTGAAAACCAATTAACGAAATAGCACTAATCTCTCTACATTCATCACATTGGTTCAATGTGTCATAGTGGTTTTGTCATGTTTGGATGTAGACCATTCCATATAACACGTTAGTTGCACTTATGATCACCATCGTCTGTTGGAATTCCAAAAAGTGAGCAAGTCTACTGTTGGCTCTCTTGTCTTCTCACCTTCATGCAAAGGAGCTAGCTTTTGAAACATGCCATGATGATGGTGATGATGGTGGTGGTTATGGTGGCACCAAATGCCACTATGCTTAGCAGAAAAGCCATATTTATCACATCTTCATGTGGTTCACTCTGACTAGTGGATGAATCACCATGATGATCTTGATGTGCACTGTAGCTTCTGTAGGATGGAGGAAGACTAATAGGGTTGAGGTTAGGGGTTACAATGACATATCCCACAAATGAGTAAACATCATCCATGGTTAAGGGACACTCAGAGTCCCACATATAAGAAGGTGGAGGTGGATGATCACCAAGACAAAGTGATTGACCCTTGAAAGTAATGGACCTGCACAGTGATTGTCAATGCTTGGTAGATCTCCTCGCAAACATCTCTTGAGGCCAGCAAATTGATTTCCCCACATATTCCTATCTGGTCCACCCTAAAAGAAATTTATCCTCATTTTGCCCATTCTCACCTCCACAGAAGGAAACAAGAGACACAGACTCGTAAAGAGTACAGAATAGTATGAAAGATCAATGTCTAAACTCTATCCTTTCATTCCATGCGATACTGGATATAGTAGTTTTTTACTGTTAATGTGATATGTTGTCAAGGAGTGCTCTTATTTATCGCAGGTTGCAGTTTGATAGGAGTGGATTGAGTGATTAATTTTTTCACCTCACTCAAAGACCAACATTTGAATAAATCATTGCAATATTTAGCTATACCATCTTAAATTATGCCCTTATGGCATGTGTGCAGTTAGTGCTGGGAATTTGGTCCCTGATTCAGGGTTAGATCTGTGTGCTGTGTGCATTTAGTGTTAAGATTTGGTTCTTGATTCAGGGTTGGATCTCAACCTAGGCTGTATATTGGTGGAGGGAAATAGGCTTTTGATTAGGGGTTATATCTCTACCTAGTCTGTGTTTGATGTGAGGGGCATGCAAGCCCTCGAAGTTTGGCACAATGCATGTATTGTTTATTGTTGGGCCTTTTCTTCTCTGTCCTTTTTCCTCGAGGAGCTTCAGCAGCAATCACTGTGGGGAAACATTGAATATTGTCTGCTATTATCTAAGGAAGTTATCTTAAGGTAAAAATTGTGTCATAACTGATGCCTGGGGCTTTGGAGTTGTAGATGCATGTTGAGGTTGGCCTCTAGACATCTTTTAGCATTTATAAGCTAGTCTATTTTTAATTAAGAAAAAGTAGGCCATAGTTTCTGTAGCTATGCTGTTCACATATATTTGAGTTTTTGATTGCCATATTAGTGGTATAATCAAATATGGTTGCAAGGAATTTGGATTTAAGTAGTCACAGCTACTTGCTTATCAAAATATTTTGTAAACGATTTCTTGTCACAGGACATCTGATGAAGTTTGGAATTGTAAAGCTGGTGTATCTGGATCTGCTATTGGGGCAAAGAGAGGAAGGTTCTAATGATGCTTGGTTTCATTAATCCATTTCTATTATATAATCGCTTGGCTATTCACTTGAAAAAGAAAAATCGCTTGGCTATGATAATGGCCCTTTTTCAGATCTGTTGACTTCAATGGGTACTGGAAGGCCTTCTTTATATCACGTTGGCCTACCTACCTAAACAAAAACAATGGACAAACTTGCTTCATTGACTGGCAGCAGTTGTACTGGGAGATGCACTTACAAAGGTATATATAGTCACATTAACCATGAGACATCAAAGCAGTCATTATGTAGAGATATTTTTTCTTGTCCAATGCTGCGTATTTTGCAGCTCAGCATCTCCATGGTTGTTTAAAAAAAGAAAAAGTATCTCCATCAATTCAACAAGTACCTCCATATATTCATTATAATAGGTAAACATATTCTGTTTTTGACCTAGATAGTTCAGTTGTTTAGATGAAGCTTCAGAGAAAGCATCACTTCCTGGTTTCAATGGGCATCTTGGTGATATAACAATATCAGGTGATTATTCTTTTTATTTCATCCTTTCATGTGAAATGCTTGTACAAATTCTTGTATTTAAGCAGTTTATTGAAGTTTACATTTTTTTTTTCACTTGCTTCAAAGTAAAGAATAGGACTGGTCCTTTTTTGTCATTCTTATTGAATGTTCACGAATGAGTTGCTTAATTGTCATTTCTTGTTCAGATGTCTATGCATCACCTGTGTCTAATGTCAGTTTGGAATTATGGATGTAGCTAGTGGAGGGTGTTAGAGTTTCTTATTGCAGAATTCAAGTTTGTTTCGTATCAAGGAGAAGACCAATTTAGTGGTCCTTGAAATTTTAGGTGGTCTCAGCAAAGAGATTTTATATTAATTAATTCAATTTCTTCAATTATGCAATCCATACGGAGGATTTATATTTACTCCAATAGTCCACATGGTATAATAGTGGACATCTCTTACGCACATGGAGCACATGCACCCAGACATGATGAGTATACACATGCACACTTAGGCACACGTAGGCATGCAGCAAACTTACGCATGCAGCATGCCTGCATGCAGATGCATACACGCATGGGCACACCGACACACGCATAGATCCACACAGCCATCTATACACCTGTGCATGCACGCATGTACGTACTACATACTTAAATGTACTCTTTATGCACTTTGTGATGGTGCTAGTGAATGGACTTCTTGATACTACAACCAAATTGCATTTGAAATAATGATCCTATAGACCTTGTTGGCACTGTGTACAAATGTCTGAGTTGGTTTTTTCATATGCCAGACGGTTGTAAGCATCACATTCTTTATTGTTGTGATGCTTACATGCTAAATAGCTCTTGTTTATGTTCTTTGCTTGAAGCGGAGGTGTAAATGAATCACATATTGATGTCAGTGTGGCAGTATCTTTCTTTTAATTCATGTATGTTGGTAGAGATGCTCTAACATGCCCGTTAATCCCTATTGATAACTTGGGGAGGCTATTTCGGGTGTGATCCTTCCACTTTGCATGTATTTCAACTTGTTCTTTGATATTTTTTGTAGAGACAAGAAAGAACGTATAAAGGAAAAAATATCCATTCCATATTTTTTTGATTGTTATTACAGGCTTATTTCTATACTTTTATTTGTTTTTATTATTTTTCTTATTTTTTAGGGGCTCACATGTAAGTTTTCCCAATCCTCTATATATTAAGAGATAGGGATTTCTAATTGAATGAACATCTCATTTAATCTAACTTGGTAGCAAAGCAGTGGTCCTAGTTTGGTGTCCAATACCCTCCTTGTTTTGCATCTCTTCCTTTTCTCTCAAAAAAAAAGAAAAGGAAAAAAAGAAAAAACCTAGAAACTAGGGTTTGGGATTATGGATCACCTCCTTGCTGAGCTGACCTCCAACCAGTCGTGACCTGTCGCCACGTCGTCGCCACATCGTTGCCACGTCGTTGCCATCATCACCAGTTAGTCGCCGCCAGTTAGAACTGGGTGGATTTGGTGACCAATAGGCAACAATAGGGTTATGGTGGCCTTGAATAGGCCTTAGCAGCCCCTTGCTAGCCGTTGCTGAGGTCATGTGAGGGTTGATGGTCTCCGCTCCAATCGAGTGGCTTGTTGGGCTGCTTGCCAGAGGTTGATTTTGGTTGGATTTGGCCTGTTTAGTTATTGTTAGAGCCTCTTTAGATGTTGTTGACCTATTTTAAGATGCCACTTGGCCTATGAGCTATTACTAAGGGCTCCTCTAGGGTTGTGATAAGTCTTCGCTGGTTGCCTGTGACTAATCCAAGCCATTTCAAGTTGGCTACATGACTTCTCAACTTGGATTGGTGTTGTTCTGATGTACATGTCACTTGGCCTAGGAGCTGTTACCAAGGGCTTCCTTAGGGTTGTGACAAGTCTTTAGCGGTTGCTTGTGACTAATCCAAGCCATTTCAAGTCTGCTACATAACTTCTCAACTCTCATTGGTGTTGTTTTGCTGTATTAGACACTCGATTTTGCTATTTCTTAGCCATTTGTGGTTTTGGTTGGAGAGAAGATGGTTCCTGATTTCTATAAGAGTTAGTTCTTCGATCCTATGGTGAAGTTGGATAAGACCAACCATGCATGGTGGTCATAGACCTTCAAGATGACGGTGGAAGGTCATGATAAGGAGCACATCTTGCTTCAACCGGAGCTTACAAAGAAGATGGGCAAAAATGCACGAGTTCTATAACCTTAAAGCATTGCGTGTGCATGAGGAGAGTTCCAGTCATTATTGCTATGTTAGATCAGATGGGTAATACATGTGGTTTTGATTGGCTTGTGGGCTCTGGGGTGTTGCGTCATTTGTGGTGATTGGCAATGTTTTAGTTGTCTCTAGTAGTGTCATGTAGGATGGACAATTCAGGCGTTTGATGGGAGACATTCTCGAATCATTGATAGGGGGAGGTGATGTTACCCCTGTTATGTGATCAATAAATGTTCTTTATGTCCTCAATTTTCTCATGAATTTAGTCTCAATTACTAGAATTACGGAGTTGCATTGTTGAGCTATTTTTGATTTTGTTTCATGCATCATTCATGATATATTAATTGGGAAGATCATTGGTGGAGGCTGCGAAAAAGGAGTGTATCGGCCACTTTAGTCCCCATTTACTACCCATGTTGCTGTTCTTACATCTTCTACGTCTTCTTTTTAGTGGCACTTGTGCCTTGGTCATCTTACTCTTCCGAAGCTTTGTCATGTCATTCCTCATATTTCTCCTAGTGCAAAGAGTGAGTGTGAAGTGTGTCAAATTGGGAAACACCATTGATGCACATTTCCTTCTAGTCAAACTTGAAGGTTTAGGTCCTTATTTGAGCTCCTTCACATGGATGCTTGGGGTCTCAATCTTGTTCTTGATAGATTGGGGCATTATTACTTTTGTTCCCAGTCTTGTTCTTATAGTATGTTGACGATACTTTCTTCTTTATTAAAGGGACCTTCAGTGAGTTGGAAAATGTTTTTTTTTTTTGTGAAACAACAAGGAAAGTTATTGTACTACGATAGTGATCCGGGAGAGCATTTTATTACTTGGAAAATGTTGCTAGTCTATTTGGAATATTTGATGAGATCTTTGGATTGGTAGTGAACCACACAAAGTTTAAATTTTTGCCCTTCAATTTGGATAATGAGGAGGTTGATGCTTGTTTGTAGTTCCAATGGATGACCATTAGTCACTTGCCTTTTGTATATCTAGGTCTGCCATTGAAGGGCAAGCAACTCACTATGGGTGATTTGCTTCCGTTGGTTGAAAAGATGGAGAAAAGACTGTGCTTAGAGTGGAAGGTTGTGTTCTTAAGGGGGAAGATTGGTCCTCCAGAAGGCGGTGCTATTTGCCATTTTGGTTTTTTTCCTCTCCATATTTAAACCACCCAAAAAGGTACTACAGAAGCTTGAGTTCCTTGGGAAGAGATTCTTCTGGAAGGAGCCAAATCATTTTGGAAGATTTCCACAACTGGTAGCTTGGGATCATGTTTGCACACCAAAGAAGGTGTTGAGATTCTTGGGAATCAAAGAAGAGTCACATGGTAGCCATCATGCCACGTGGCAGTGCCACATGGCAGTTATCTAGAAGGCCACTTGGGCCATCGATTTTTGGTCTATAGGATCAAAAATAGGAATTGGTTTCTTAGTTGGCAATTAGCCTAATTTGGTTTATTTGTTTTAGGGAGATTTGTAAAGATTTGGTTGTTTCAAATCTAGAAGATTTGATTAGTTGAGTTTAATTTTAAAAATATGAATATTTATTTACTATTTTTAGGAGATATGTACTCTCTATAAAATAAAGAGCCTTCCCATATGTTTCCTTTAATCAATAGAAAAATTCTTCCAATCAATTGAGCTCCTCTCTCTACTTCTCCTAGTGTTGCAGCCAACCATCCACAGAGGCAAGAAGCCTCTCTGTTGGCTCCATAGGGAATCCAGCTAGTCCCTGGCACTCTGCAGGCTGGTCTACATCAAGACCAGCCCACTTGTCCTACTTGCAAAGGTCGGTCTGCACACAACAGATCGGTTTCTAGTCGTGAAGACCGATTTGCATCTCGCAAATCGGGTTGTCCCTTGGTCGGTACAGCAGACTATACGCTCCTCCAACCTCTGCAGGACTTCATGCTCTGAATCTCCCTAAATCCCAACAGAAGGAAAGGGGGTTTGGGTGCCTTTAGACTTTCCACATTTAATGTGGCCTTGCTTACAAAGTGGGTGGTTAAGCTCTTTCAAAATGGAGATGGTTTGTGACATTGGCTAATGCTAGATTCTTATGTCTCCTTCTTGAATATCCTCAGAGGACAATTGTTGAGCAGGGTGCATAAGGAAGGTCTTGTATTTTCATCTAGCATTGGGGAATGGTTGTACCTTTAGGTTTTGGAAGGAAGACTAGTCTGAGAGTGGGTGTTTGTTGTGATGATCTTAGGCTCTACACTTTGTTGATGATAAACTTCTGTCAGTATCAAATATTTGGGATGACGCCATTGCTTCTTGGGCACCAACTGTAGGAAGTGGCCTTTTTGGTGCACGGTTCTAGGATTTGTAGTTCTTACTTTCCTTAGTGTAGGATTTTTCACCAAGAACTACAGTGCCAGACTCTTTGGTTTGGAATATGGGTACCTTGTTGGCAAAGAAGGTTGACAATTTGTTGATCGAAGCACATAAACACAACATGAGGTTACATGGAAAATTTGTTAAAAGAAAAACCACGGGGCACTCGCTCCATGAGGCCTTAGTGCCCACTAGCAACTAAGGTTTTGTTTTCACTATCACTTAACTAGGAGGTGGGGTGTTATATATTTTTACGGACATTGGTTATGTGTACTCACACCTAAGGATCCTTATACCCATTTACAATATGCCACTCAACATTCCTGTGCAAGTTGGGCATAGAGGTCAAGCATGCCTAACTTGCTCACATTCTTCTTGTATTGTGATGTGGGATAGCCTTTGGTGAAGTTATCAGCAATTTGGTCTTTAGACTTGATATATGTAAGTTATAAGTCTCTAGAATCAATCTTCTCCTTGATGAAGTGTCTATTAGGCTCAACATGTTTTGTATGGTCATGGAGGAGTAGATTGTTAAAGAAAGAAGCTTTTTTAGTTTATTGGTTATTTTGTTTTTAGTCATGTTTACTCTTTTTTCTTTTTCTTTAAGGGCATACCTGTAATTGTCTCGTAGTCTCTCTTTATAGAGGTCTAGGGTTCTCCTTGAGAATAGATGACTCATTACTCTTTATCAGAGCAGCGGTCTTAAGTCGATGCTTGATACCTCCTTGATTCCCATTCTTTCTCTATTTTTTTTTCTTTTCTACCAAATGAAAAGAAAACACAAACAAGAACTACTGGATCATCTCTGATCTTCCTCGAATCTCACCTCCGACACAACCACCGAATCACCAACCCTCCGACGACCAACTGACGGCACTCCAACGATTGTCAGCCAGCTGTGTCTGATCTGATTTGACCATTTTTTAGCCCTGATCTTGACCCAACCATCGAGATCCGGCCTTGCGTGGCTAAGCTTAGAATCGTATGGGGGGGGGGGGGGTTCTCTTCACTGCTACTTGAGCTTCCTTGGGTTGGAAACTACCTCTCTTCTGCTGTTGTTGGTCATTTAACGCCACTAGAGGCTTTATCTTTCTTATTGCTAGGCACCATTGGGTGGTCCTTTCCCATCCCTTTTGCTCCAACGAGACTTCCATTGACTCTACAAATGACACCTAGCCTTGATTATCTTCAGTTTTTGGTCTAATAGACAATAGCTCTACTACTTTGAAGCTTGTTTTGTCAATGTGAAGTATTTTCTCTTATGATTAATCATCCAAATACCTTGGTTTGGGGTAAATATTGGCATCCAAGAAGGAGTTGACGGTCTAAAGACATCAATTTGGTAAAAATAGATGGAGATGGCCTTTATGATAGTCAATTCACCGGCTCTAGGAGACGGGGATCAAGGGGAGTGTGGGAACCCCCATTTGATCCAATTGTGGAGTCCAATGGATTCAATCATGTGTTATAGTCACAAACATTTCCTCACGGTGTTGAGGAATGTTGAGAAGAGAATATCTAAGCCAAATTGGAGTCTAAGGAGAAGTGTTTATTTCTATGATTGTCTCTTGAGGAAGAGGTAGTTCGTTGTCTACTTGAGGATGTGGATGTGGTTGTGGTGGCCAGAGACATAGGACTGAGTATCATGAGTTTCCTGTACCTAGGCTACTGCATCAGACAATTACTATTTCGCAGATTGAGTATGATTGCACTGATTCAGACACTTGGAGAGTATAAAGCTTCTTAAGTGGGTGTTGCGTGTAATCTTAGGCAGATGATGTGGACTGGCTAGTTGATTCGGGTGCATTCCGACATATGTGGTGATGCGAGACAATTCTCCAGACTTAGATCGGGCACATCATGCAGAACCATATTGGTTGCTGATGGTAGGGATGAAATTGGGTTGGATTTATAAGCATTTACATATTTGAATTTGTTTTCCAAAATCAATTCAGATTCAAATAAGTTGGATAGGAATTTTTATTATCATATCCTAATAAAATCAGATATGAATTCGAATAGGATATTGATCTAATACAAGTACGAATCTTGTGTTGATTAGACTCGAATATGAATCTAAATCCATTATTTATAAGACAAGCTTTCTAAAAAAAGATAAATGTAACTGGAAACAAAAATTGGAAGAAGATTTGTAGGAGAATCAATATTTTGTATACAAATGGAAACCAATATTACTATAGAGGGTGGAATGAAATTAAATGGCTTTGTCATCTAAGGATTAATAGCATTTGTAGAACTTGTTATTCCGTACAAGTATTAATAGTTGATACATATAGACTATTAGCTTTCCTATAAATATAAGAAAACAATGAATCATTAGTTAATTATGTAAGAGTAATTAGATTAAAATATATTCTATAAAATAAAGAATGACAAAATAAGAATAAAATATAAAAAAGAATAAAATACATTCTATCTATTATTTTTGAATTTTGTACATGTATGATTAATATTAAAGAAAGATTTTAAAAAATCATGCTACTTTTGGTTTATGGTGGTTCAATTAATAGTTTGTTGTGCTTTTACTGGTGATGATATTAACCTAAAATCCCAAGAAAGAGAACATATTATGAAACCATAATATCTATGGATTAAGTGGTAGGTTAATTCCCTTCAAGTAGATTTATAGCTATAATGGGTACGTGTTGAAGTGGAAGGTGATGCTGAATTCGAATCCAAATTCGAATCCAAATCCAAGATCTAGATCCGAATCCAAGATGTATATAGTTAGATATACGAATCTGAATTCATTTTTTTTCATAAAATTCGAATTCGAATGTGAAAATTTGGGAGTTTCACGATGTGAATTCAGATCCGAATATGAATTATTGAATCCAACTAGAATCAAATATGGTGTCCAGATATCCGATTCGGATTTGGATCCATTTTCAACCATAGCTGATTGGCTGCATTCCCTTATCACGGGTTAGGGGGGAGGTACATGTTGCGCCTCACATATTGTTGGAGAATTTTCTTCTTGCTCTAAACTTTTCTTTAAGCCTACTATTTGTTAGTCAGATTACAAAGGAACTGAATTGTAGACCAATGCTCGATGCTGTGCCACTTGCATTTCAGGACATATTGACATGACGGGTTATTGGTTTAAGGCGTGAGGGAGGTGGTGCCTATTGCCTCCTATAGTCACCATATACTGTTCATGCATCCTTTTCATCTGGAGGGTCTTCTAGTTATCTGTGGCACCTTCGATTTGGCCATCTCCGCTTATCTAAACTTAGACGAGTGATACCGTAGATTTTGCCTATTGTTACCTTTTAATGCGAAGTTTGCCAACTTGGTAAGCATCATAGGAGCTCCTTTCCAATAACCTAGCATCGAAGTTCTGAGGTGATGTTCCAGTTGCTTTATCCAGATATTTGGGGACGTAGTCGTGCTCCTGATCATTCGGGTCATAGGTTTTACTTTGTTGTTGTGGATGATTTTTCTCTCTTGACTTGTGTATTTCTGTTTGAATCTAAGTCTGAAGCTGGTGATATGATCATGACCTTTTTTGTGGAGATCAAAAATTTATCGGGGCCAATGTGAAGATCATTTAGTTAGATAATGTCTTGGAGTTTTCCATTTACTCCCTTTATGCCTTCTACCGGGATGTAGACACTTTTGATCTAGAATAGCCTACCAATGCCATATTGTGGAGATGTGGTGTTAATTGCTTGCTACCTCATTAATTGGATGCCATCTACTATACTTGATGAGTGTTGCTCTTATTCAGTTCCTTTTTCTAATTGTGAGCTTTTTGGGATTCCACTCAAGGTATTTGGATGCATTGTGTTTGCACACCTTTATGGCCCCAATAGGGACGAACTTGCACCTCAAAAGGGCTATAACTGTTATGATACCGATGGTTAACGCTATTATGTGAGTACAGACGTTACTTTCATGGAGTCTATTTCTTACTATTCTACATCTGGTTCACACATTTTCACGTTGGCACCTGAGGGTGAGGTAGTCATCCCCATTCCTATACCCTTAGACAAACTACAGAGACATTTAGAGCAGATTTAGGATGATCTATACTCGTCGTTAGACTTAGTAGGAAGAACCACCTCCTCTAGAGCCAGTATCATCTACTCCTAAGAAGAGTCCTATACTTGATGATACAAACCACCATTGCTTCTACTTAGGGAGATTCTGATAGACCTCAGCAACTTGAGACAATAACAGCTGAAGACTCTGATCTCGAGCTTGATGAGACAAATGATCTAGTGGATGATAGTTTTGATTTGCCTATCGCCTTGCAAAATGGCACTAGGTCATATACTTTGCATCCAATGTCCAAGTACATTTTTATGGTAAGTTTATCTCCTCAATACTGGCTATTTGCTATCGCTCTCTGTACTGTTTGGGCACCTCCCACCCACCAGGAGGCACTTTGTGGTCCAAACTGGTGACAAGTCATGGAGGAAGAGATTGTTGTGGTAGTCTCAAGTGGAACTCGGAGCCTCATTCAGCCTCCACATGATGCAGTTGTGGTAGGATGTAAATGGGTGTTTACTGTCGAATATCGCTCGGATGGGTCCATTAAGAGATATAATGCTCGCCTGGTAGCAAAGGGGTGCACTCAAACGTATGCGGTTGACTACTTTGACACATTTTCTCCAGTTTCTCGACTTCTCACAGTACGCATACTTATTTCAGTGGTTGTTCACTGTAACTGGCTTTTCCACCAGCTTGATGCTAAGAATGCTTTCCTCTATAGTGATCTAAAGGAGGAAGTGTATATGCAACAGCTTCTAGGATTTGAGGTTAAGGGGGAGTGTTCCAAGGTCTGCAGACTGCATAAGGCAATTTATGGACTCAAGTAGAGTCCAAAAGCATGGTTTCAAAAGCTTTCAATGTGATTGAGAGGGTTGGCTTTAAGAGATCTTTTGTCGACTACTCTCTGTTCATAAAGAAGATCAGGAAAAGAGTGATAGTGATGCTCGTGTATGTGGATGATATTCTACTGACGGGGGATGATATAGATGGCATTACAATTACCAAGGAATTTCTGGTGAAGCACTTTGTTACAAGGGGCTAGGTTCTACTCCATTACTTTCTTGGAATTGAGGTGGCTTGGAATGCACACGGAATGGTTCATTTTCGTAGGAAGTATGTAGTAGATCTACTTCGAGAGATCGGCATGCCAGGGACAAAGCCTGCTTCTATTCCCATGGACCCTAGTGTGCATTTATGTGAAGATAATTAAGAGCAAGTTGATGCTAGGTGATTTAGATGTTTAGTAGGGAAGTTATTATATGCCACTATCACAAGACCTGGCATTTTTTTTGAAAGATAAGAGTATAGAGCTATGGCTCAAACCACATTTGAGCTTATGTGGATTAGATCTCTTCTCATGGATCTACACATTCCAGTATTTGGCTCTATAGAGATGAGGTGTGACAACAAGGCAACACTCTTCATTGATAATAATCTAGTCTTCCATGAAAGAACCAAACATGTATAGGTGGATTGCCACTACATGCGATGTGATCTAGAAGAGATATCCACACCTCACATGTGATGCTTGGAGATCAAGCTATTGATATTTTTACTAAGGAACTTTCACGCTCCTTCGATCAATGTTGTTCCAAGGTGAGCATGACAGATATCTATGCTTCAACTTGAGGCGAAGTGTTGAAGAAAGAAGTGGTTTTTCATTTTTATTCTTTACTCCTTTTTTCTTTCTCTTTTTCTTGAGGGCATATTTATAATTCTCCTAGCCTCTATATATAGAGGTCTAGGATTCTCCTTGACTCATTTTTCTTCTTACATGGATTATTGGCCAAGTTGATGACAACTTTGTTATCACAGTCCAACATCATAGGAAGCTTTGGTTTAATATTAATATCAACTAGCATAATTTTCTCAACATCTCTGAAATTCCCACCATAGCTCTATATTTCGATTCAACACTTGCTCTTGCACAAACAAATTACTTCTTGCTTCTCTAAATGATAAAATTTCCACCTAGAGAAATGGAGTAGTCTTTCGTTGTTGAGTACTCTAGTTATCTTTTACATTAAGTCTAGTATTGTCTATTTATTTTCTGTTTTTGCTTGGTTCTTTTATGTAATTTACCCAACACCTCTCTTTATATAAGGAGGTGTAGGGTTTTCTATGGGAATAAGACTCTTTATTTTCGCCTACTTGGTATTAGAGCGACGATCCTAAATTGGTGCTCAAGTATCCCACTGAAATAGGCCTTCAACCCATTCCACCGAAACCCTAAACTGCCTTCTCATCGTTCCTGGCCACCATCGCCTCTCTAGCGGTAGCAATGTCGATGGGGCACCACCACCAGCAGGAGGGTGGCGCGACAAGGACTAGACCCCCCCAACAGGGGTGCTGCAAGGGATCCCAGGCCCTGCGGTAGCACTGTAGATCCCTGAGGAAGGGGAGGAGGGGTGTGCGGAGACGCGGTGTGGCTTGGGGCTTGATCTAGGGCCTTGGGCAGTGGTGCAGCACCCCACCGGTTGGCAGTGGCACTGCTGGTGGGTCTGGGGTGACTTGCTCCGACGAGGGGAGGGCAGCAGCCTTCCATTGAGGGCCGCTAGTGGTCCCTCTTGGCCCTAGTGTGCACCTTTTGTTATCCGGAGGGTTGCTATGCATGTCTAATGTGATTTTTGAGGAAGAAATCACTTGGATTTCATGTTAGATCACCTTATTTGTGATCTATCGTGATTCTGCAGATCTGAATATTCTCTTTTAGATCTGATTTCGGCAACTTCTCACTATTTCTGAGGATCATGGCTTCTTCATTGTCATCTGAGGTGACATCGGAGGCAAATCAAGATAGTGGGAACTACAAGAACCCGTTTTTTGTCTCTATCGTGAAGCTAGATGAGACTAACTATGCTTGTTGTTCTTGAGTGTTCCTGATGACTGTTGAGGGTCATGACAAGGAACATCTTCTGTTGGAGTCAAGAGCCTCAGAATAAGACAGGGAAGTATGCTACTTGGAACAAGGACAACGCTATGGTGAGAGTGTGGATCATGAATGCTGTCTCGCCATGGATTGGGGATGGCATCATGTATTACAGAATTGCTAAGGAGATGTGGGATACTCTTCATGACATGTACTCCCATGAGAAGAATTTCAACAAGATCTAACAGATTTATAATGAGATGTTTTCTCTTAGACAGGAGAGACTGCCCTTGACACGGTACTATGCTACGTTGAAAGGGCTTCTGGAGAAGTGCAATGCATGCAGGCCTGTGTGCATGTGTGGTACTCAATGGGGTTATCGCAAGGAGACAAGAGTTCTACACTTTCTTTCTAAGTTAGGCCCAGAATATGACTCTCATATCTTGCCACTGTCAGAGATTCCTTCCCTTGAGGAGAGTTATAGTCGACTCAGTCGGATCACAGTGGCTACTCTTCTTCCTGAGATTACTGGGTAGACCTCCGCGTTGGCTGTTGGTAGAGGTCGAGGCATTAGGGGTTTTCCCTCCACTTGTGAACGTGGACATGGAAGAGGACAGACAAGCAAACCACATCCTACGTGCACTTTCTGTGGTTGGATTGGTCATGTGGAGCTTCCTACTGGTCTGAGCATGAGACCTCCCGTAGCCAATCAGGTTGTTACTACTTCTGAGACAGAGTCTGACATAGTGCCATGAGCAGAGTATGATGCTGTGGTGCAGAGTCTTGCTCAGATCACTTAGGAGACCCCTTTATCTTCAGACACTGTTGCCATTGCCTCCTCAGGTACAAGTTGTGTTTTGCTATTTCTGACAGGTCCACTTGGCTGGTAGATTCGGGTGCGTCACTGCATTTGAGTGGTGATCATAGTGGCTTTCAACATCTTCAGTTTGTGCGTCCTGGTAGGACAGTTTAGGTAGCAGATGGGAGGCATGCCAGGGTTAAAGGTGAGGGGGAGGTGCCAGTTACTCCAATATGAAATTGCCTAATGTCTTATTTGTCCCAGATTTTCCTATGAGTTGTAAGTTTGCTATCTGTTAGCAGAATTACGAAGGATTTGAATTGCAATGTGATTTTGGATGATGTTGGTTGTGTGTTTTAGAAGAAGCTTACATGGAGGATGATTGGTGGCAAATATGAAGAGGGGGGTATGTATCACCTATCTCAGATGCCAGTTGCACATTACCAGGGAGATGTGTGTTTTGCTGTAGGGAGTGTCTTATAGTGGCATAATCGCCTTGGTCATCTATCTCTGGACAGGCTTCGTTGTATCATTCCTCACTCTCACTAGCCACTGAGATTCACTGTGATGCTTGTCAGATGGGAAAGCACCACAGATCTAATTATCTTGTTAGCTCTACTATTGCTGAGTCCATTTTTGATTTACTGCATTTAGATGTATAAGGCCTTAGTCGTATTCTAGATCGACTAGGACATATAGATATTATTTAGTGATTGTGGATGATTGTTCCAGATTGTCTTGGATATTTTTATTAAAGAATAAGTTAGATGTTGGGTTTGTAATTGAAACTTTTATTATTAAAATAAAGAATCAGTTTGCTTCTACTGTCAAAATTGTTCGTACTGATAATATATTTGAGTTTCATACTACACGAATGAAAGCCTTTTACAGATCTCATGGAGCAATGTTTTAAAAATCTAATCGGTCATTGAACCCGTCAGTTGCTGGTTTGGTTTTGTAGTGGTTCAACCGATGATGACGTCAGCATGTGCAAAAACCTGAAGAAATTGAATCGTAAGACCTTTAGATTAGTTTGTATTAGTTCAACCAAGTTCAACCAAGTTGAACCAATGTTCAATAAAAAATCATTGATGATAAGTAGTACGAAAAGTAACTTTGCAACTCTACTTTTATTAAAATTGACATGTTTTATCAAATACTAAACAAAAATAAAAGATATAATCGAAATTGGGAGTCTAACCTTAAAGAACACAAATATTTGAATCTTTGTTTCAAGTTCTAAAGTTATATACATTTTCCTTTTTTTCTTTATTTTTTAGCTCTTAAGAGAATGGTTAAATTGGTTAAACCAATCGATCCAACTCGGTTTTGATCGATTTACACCGATTTTGACTTTTATTGCCGGAACCTATCGGTTTGACCGATAACTCACCAGTTTCCGATTGAACTGGTTGGACCAGCTGGTTCAGTTCGATTTTTAAAACATTGCCATGGAGTGGTCCATCAGACCACATGCCCCATACATTGTAGCAGAATGGGGTGGCAAAGAGGAAGCATAGACATCTTTTGGATGTGGCTCGGACTCTATTGATTCACTATAATTTTCCGTCATGATATTGAAGAGATGTAGTACTCACTGCTTGTTATTTGATTAACAGGATGCCTAGTTTTGTTATATCTAAGCAAGTACCATGGTAGATACTATACTCAGATAGAGAGTTGTTCCAGTTGTCACCTTGAACTTTTGACTGTGTAGCCTTTGTGCACATTACTAGGCCGAGTAGAGATAAACTTGCCCCCAGAGCAGTCAAGTGTTTCTTTCTGGGATACAACCATACCTAGAAAGGCTACAGATGTTATGATCCCTTGCAGAAGAGGGATTATGTTAGTGTCGATATTACCCTTCATGAGGCCGTACTATATTTTTCAGTCACTAGGAGTCAGTTAAAATTTAAGACAGAAAGGGCACCAATGCCCATTCCTTCTATCCAGTTTGGAGATTTTTCTGCTACTCAGATTACATCATTAGACATTACAGATACTGGTCTCACTCAGTTCCGAGACCCTCCACTGGAAATGAGTGACATATTGGCAACATACCCCTCCTCTTTTAGCACCATCATCCTCCCTAGAACAGGTATGTATTGACACTACTGACCATTGCGTATTTAGTAATGACCTTGCAGGTGCTATACTAGTTGCTTCTAAGTCTCCTTCCGGTGATGCTGAAGCATCGCCTTCTGTACCATCTATTGAGACTGAGTCTCCTTCAGATGATTTGGATCTTTCGATTGCTATTCGAAAGGCCCCCTGGAGTTGTGTGCACTATCAAGTGGTAGGGGCAATTTCTTTTGACTGCCTGAGTTGCCCATTTGCTTTGTTCATAGAGGCCTTCTCTTCATAGATACCAGCCACTTATCAGCAGGCTATGCTCGATCCAAAATGGCATCAAGCCATGGAGGATGAGATGACTGCACTATAGTCTCGACAGATATGGGAGCTTACTTCGTTACTCTCTGGTGCATGTACTATTGGCTGCCATTGGGTCTTTGTTGTGAAATACAATCCAGATGGATCTATTTCTCGGTATAAGGCTCGTCTTGTGGCAAAGGGTTTCACCCAGATTTATGGGGTGGATTTCTTTGACACCTCTCCAGTGGATAGGCTTCCTACTGTGTAGATTCTTATCTCTATTGCTGCCCATCTTGATTGACCTTAATATCAGCTGGATGCCAAGAATGCCTTCTTGTATGGTGACCTGCAAGAAGAGGTGCATATGCTGCAGCCCCCTGGCTTTGAGACATAGGGGAAGTGTGTATGTAGGTTAAGGAAGGCAATAGATGGTCTTAAGTAGAGTCCGAGGATATCTCTGCTTGAGAGCAGAGACTACAGACAATTGATTGGGAAGTTGCTCTATCTTACTATTACACACCTAGATATCTCTCTTGCGGTTGGCAAATTTAGTCAGTTTATGGCATGCTAACCATGCAACACTGGGATGCTGCTATACAGGTGCTCAGGTACCTAAAACGAGCACCAAGACGTGGATTACTATTCAGGAGAGGCAGGTCTATGACTATAGTGGGCTATTCTGATGCAAATTATGTTGGTTGCGTTTCTGATAGAAAATCCACCACATGATTTTGTATTTATGTGGCTGGCAATTTGGTGACATGGAAGAGCAAAAGGTAGAGTGTTGTGTCTCGTTCGAGCGCAGAGTTGGAGTACAGAGCAATGGCACAGACAGCTGTTGAGCTCGTGTGGATTAGATCCATGTTAAGACTGAGGAGCCTATGGAGATGAGATGTGGTAATAGAGCGGCTACCTGCATAGTCAACAATCCTATATTTCATGAGCCTACGAAACATGTAGAGATTGATTGTCACTACACCAAAGATCTGATTCAGAAGGGGACTTCTCTTCACTACACCAGTTGCTTCAGAGAACCAGACATCAGATATGTTTACCAAGCCCCTGGACAGATTTGCATTTGAGTTTTGCTGTGACAAGCTAATCATGATGGACATCTATGCTCCAACTTGAGAGGGAGTGTTGAGCACTCTAATTATCTTTTATATTAACTTTAGTACTGATTATTTATTTTTTATTTCTACTTGGTTCTCTTATGTAATTTACCCAACACCTCTCTCTATATAAAGAGGTGTAGGGTTTTCTATTTGAATAAGATTCTTCATTTTCTCTCACTATCATAGAGCGCATATCATCCATTAAATTGAGAATCGAATACACAACATTAATATGGGTAGTAGTAGGAGGATGCATAAATTGGCTAAGGACATTCACTGTATAAGCAATGTTAGGCCTATTAAGAGAGATAAATGAAGTGGATTGCTAAACTGTTGTCCAATGGCCAGGATATGGTAACCTTGGTTTTGAAGGATTCTTATGATGAGAATATGAACTTGGAGCAAAGGGCGGTTTCTGTCCGTGGCTCCTCGGCTTTTTGGTACTCTATCTGGCCTTTATTGATTGAATTTTCAGACTGATTGTCACCTTCTTTGGGTGACGGATTATCCTTTAGGTTTTAGTATGATAATTGGTTTGAAAATGACCCATTTTCGGATCTTTTTCAGAGGCAATTTCATCATATTTAAGATAAAGAAGCATTTGTGAAGGAGGTATGGGATGATGAGTTGAAGATATGGGACATCAGACTCCCTCACGTGGTTATCAACGTCTTATGCAGATGCTTGCAGATTTTTCTCCATCGGCATCTGAACATGATTGATTCTTTTGGAATCATGGGAAATTTACTGATAATAGATGTTTATAAATTCATTAAATTCATTGTTTTGGAAGAGGAGACACGACAGCCTGCAGTGGGTGGGATGTAGTCAGAAATTGTTAGTGATTCCAAGCTCCTGTGGAGGATTAAGGGTCCTTTAAAAATAAAATTATTCATTTGGTTTTTGAGAAGAAAACAATTAGTCACCAAATCCTATAGGGCAAAGTGGTGCACGGATGTGGATATTATCTGCTCCTTGTGTGGGGGTGCTGATGAAGATGTCCAACATTTATTCTTTGGTTGCGGTTTCTCTAGGGATGTTTGGGGTTATTTCAATCTTTTGACGGTGGATTCTACAAATTTTGAGTGATTTTGGTCTAGCTCTAGACAACATGTCAATCTTGATATGGCTGGCTGGACACAAGGTGTTGCTATCCTTTGGTCTATTTGGAAATAGAGGAACGGGAAGATCTTCAAAAATGAGAGATGTTGGATGGATAATGTAGTGAGGGAGTCAAGATGTATTTCTGATTTTTGGCTTTAAAATTTGTAAGTCTGTTCTTTTTATTATAATCTAAGGATGATTACCATGATCAGGTAATCTTCCTTTTTTTCCTAAAAAAAAGAGATAAATTAATTTTCCCACAGGCTCATGATAAAGGCTCTCCAGTTCAACTGATGGTTTGCTTCAATGGGAGTAGCTCTAGGTTTACACCCCAACTCTCCAATTTTTTTAGCAAGTCCGAGACATACTTTTGTTAACATAAAAACAACCCATCTTTTGATTTAACAAGTTCGTAAATGCTTTAGTTTTCCAAGATCTTTGATTTAAATTAACATGTGAACCTCCTTTTCAGATTGATAATCTCCTCATGAGCTTATCTGGAGATAAGCATGTTGCCAATATACATTAATTTCCCCGCAATGTTTCATAAGTGTGGTGACTGGTACCTTGGGAATATCCTTGTTTCTTCCTTGCAACTGACAATTTGTTAAAGCAAGCATGTGATGACTTGTAGTTTGGGCATATAAATTTCTTGTTCGAGGTCCCCATTAAGAAAGACATCTTTCACATGTAATTGATGAAGCTACCACCCAAAATGCACTTCGAGGGCCAAAATAATTTTAATGGACTTCATTTTTCCTGTAAGTGCGAAGTCTTTTGAGTGAACCCTTTAGCAATCAGACGAGCCTTGTATCTATCTACTTGTCCATTTGCTTTTTACTTAATGGTGCACACCCATTTTTTTTTTAAAGGGGAAAGGGTGGTTATCCGGTTGATAACCACCCAGTGGTGTACACCCATTTTAAGCCAACAATGTAAGTGTCCTTTGGCATATCCACAAAATCCCATCTTTGGCTCTTCATAAGGGCCTTCATTTTTTCTTGCATAGCAACAACCCACTTTGGATCAAGTTGAGCCTCAACTACATCCTTAGGAATTACAATAAAATAAAGTGAAGAAAGGAAAGACTTGTAACTTGACCTGAGTCTAGCAAAGGTCACATATTTGTTTATGGGATGCTCGTTCCTTTCCTGAGAGCAATCAGATGATCATCACTTGCACTCACACTTGTAGGTTCAACAACATCAATCCTATCTTCATAGTCACTAAGATCATCAAGACTTTCATCAAATATCTCAATTGGGATTAGATTTGGAGTTGGGGAGGAGGAAGATGAATTGGGATTGGTCTTACTGGTCCCATGGTCACAAGTCTGCTTCTATCTTTTATAGTAACTTCTATCATATCGTCTGCGCACCCCTTGTTCCCCCTACTTATAAGAATCTTGACCTTGGTTTAACTCTATCTTGGAACCATCTTTGCCATCAACCAAGACACGTAACTCTTCTTCCTCCACACGCTCCCCTAAGGAGTAGGGAAAAAACAAGATTTGTCTTTAAGAAAGCCAACATCCTTAAGGACATATCTTTTCGTTGTTTTTGGGGTAATACACTAATACCCTTTTTGAGTGATAGAGTACCTAAGAAAAACTTTGGTTGAGTGGGGATCAAGTTTCCCACTTCTAGGTGCAAGGTTATGAAAGAAAAGAGGTACCCAAAGACTTTGGGTACAAGAGGAAATGCCACTTTGTTAGGTATCAACATGGAAAAAGGGGTTTTGCCACCAAGAACTAGAGAAGGCATCATGTTGATTCAGGAAACACTTGCAAGAACATCAGCCCAAAATCTTTTTGGCAGTTGTCGTTGAAAAAGCAACGCTCAAGATACTTACATGATATGTCGATTTTTTTCTCGTAGCCACTCCGTTCTATTAAGGAGTGTAGCTACAAGACGTTTCACGGATAATCCCTTTATTTTGAAAGAACAATTGTAATGCTATGTGAAGAAATTCTCTTCCATTATCTGATTTAAAAATTTTTACTCGAGTGTTAAATTGGTTTTCAACCAAGTTCACAAAGGATCTTACAATCTTTGTAAACTTAGACCTATTTTTCTATCATATACACAAATGGGCAACGTGGCCAATCATTGATGAATGTAACAAAATACTGAAAACCATCGATAGAAGATATATTCATAGGCCCATAAACATTAGGAATGAACCAAATAAAAAGCTATAGCTCTTCTATTTCCTACCTTCAAAAAAGTAGTATGAGTTTGCTTAGCTAATTGACAAGTTTCACACTGTAAGCAGAATATCTTAATTCCAACAAATGATATAGGAAAAAGCTTTTGTAAATTGGAAGCTTAAATGGGTGAGCCAATTGTGCCACAAAAAAAATTGATCCTGTCCATATGAGTCGCCAAAACACAAATCAAGGCACACATGACTTTGGCAGGAAGCTTTAGAGTCCATTAGGCTTAGCTTACTTAGAGGGTTAACCCCTTAAAAGAGGGGGTTAACCTTCATTTACTTGACTATTTAACCATTCATTTGCTAACCCGAGTTTAACAACTTTAACACGGGTTTGTTTAACACTAGTTTCAACTGGTGTTAGCCAAACCCGTGTTAAAATTCTACATTACTTATGTCTCTGACATTTCTCATGTTTCATATACCTAACACCACTACTAAGTAAACATCATAAAGGTTAACATCACAACTTAACACTAATTCAAGTAAACACAAACTGGTGTTAACACCACACCGCAAGTAAATACAATTACGGGTTAACACCAGTGATTTAAATGCCGACTGCATGGCTATTTTGAGGAGGTCGTGCCGAGATGATTAAAGTATCGATTTACAGGTGTGCTGGCGGCATGCCGATGATTTCGACGACATGCCGACGGATGCCGCTGGTGGTGTCGAGTTTGATGCTGTTGGGCGAAGGTGCTACTGCCACAAGTCGATTTCTGGAATCTTAAGGGTATAGAAGGTCGATCTTGGGGAATGTAAGGGTCTAAGGACACACACATGTGGTCATTATGAAATATCTTTATTGTTACACAATCATTATTTTTTGAAAATGATATCATTTTGATTATTTATATGATTTTTTGTCGGCATGGTCTTCAAAAAAAGGGCATTTCCACGGCGTGCCCTTAGCATGCCCACGAAATACATGCTTAGAATTTATCGACATGGCATCGAAATCGGCATTTCGAACATTGGTTAACACCAGTTTCACATTTCTTAACACTACTTTCCTAACCCCTCAAGTAAACTAGCCCTTAGAGACCAAACCAATCGCAATCATCCTCCTTTAAATCTTGCAAGACAACCTGATTTTTGTGGAATATCAATTTGCAATTCAACTCTTAGTGTTCTTGCTAACAAATAATAAGTTCAATGGTAATTCAGGCAAAGCATTACTAAGGGAAAAATAGTCAAGAACAGTGATACGCGCTTTCCCCACTACTTTCACACTAGACCCATCAAGAGCCACTTGGTCTTCGCCAAAATCAACTTTATAATGATTAAACAACTTTATGTTACATGTCATATGATTTGTAACACCACTATCAATAATCCATTCATCCAAAGTTAGGGTGTTCATTACCTTCACTTCCCTGAACTATAAGAGCCTGATTGAGACAATTAGCTTTAGATAGTCCTTCCTTAATAGAAATAGCTCTAGAAAGCATCCCTTGCAATTTGCGTATCTGATCAACTGTATGATCCTTGAAAGTCAACCTAGAACCACTGTCATGCCCTTGTTGCTTCCTAGAATCTTGTACTTTTGATGCACTAGCTACCACAAGTTTCCTACTTTCAGGGTTGTAAACACGGCTTGCACTTTTTTGCCCACTCTTCCCATGCCTTAGCCTCCTCTCAAGATGAAGATCCCAACAATAATCAATTGTATGCCCATTCTTGAGACAATGGGTACAATTTTTGTTAGTCTTTGTAGTGTCACGTTGCCCTTTGCCCCTATTAGTTCCTTTACTCACAAAAGCAAAGTGATCAAGACTCTTTACTTCATCATTACCACCATTAGCCTTAAGGTTCATCACCTATCTTTGTTGCTTATCAGATTCAATTTGAAAGTACACTACTTCATTGGGATCTTATTAGAATTAAGAATCTGACTCCTTACCTGTTTAAATTATAGATTCAATCTCACCAAGAAGGTGAAGGTATGGTTCCTCCATTTGCACTGCCTGAACAACTTTTGGTCATTTGCACTAACCCATGTTTCTTTTGCATAATAGTCCAAGTCTTCCCACTTGGATTTCAAAGTGTGATAATATGCAACCATAGACATGTGCCTTGTTCCTAGCCATAAATCTCTTATATGAGATGGTAAATCCATATACATGGTCTCTAGTGCCATCCACATGTCTCTAGTGGTTTTCTTCCTTAAAATAAGTGATTGGATTTCAACAAATATGGAATTAACAATCTATGTCTTGATCTAGCTGCCTTCTAAGTACCATTTTTCCCATAATTTATCCATTGGTTTAGGTTTCGGCTTGGTGTCATCTGAAATCCTTTCATATAATGGCCTTTTATGCTATTGTAGACCGCAATAATAGTTGTCCTTCGTCGACTTCATCGAGGTAATCTGGATATTCATGCTATCTTGGCCCCTCATCAGTCCGCTCTTCGCAGATGTAGCCATGTGAGTTCATCGTTGTTGTTCTTCCAACTGAGAATGACCAAGAACAACACAAAACAGCAAAAAGAAGCTCAAATTTGGATCCACAACCACAAACTACCAGCACAACTGAGTTGAAGGTAGATATTTGATGTTTTGCTACTCAGAAGGCCAAACAACAAAAATAGTGTTAAGGTCGGAGCTAAAGGAACTTGTTAGAGCGCCGTCAAGGGTCGTTACAGCTCTAGTGACAATGAACTGGATAGGGGTGGCATCGCCTAGGCCACTGAGAAGAAAATAGGTGAGAATAGGGCTGTGTGCCCTAGCTAGTTAAAGGAACCCATTAGGGTTTTGTTGGAGCAAGGTGGACGGTCGTTGTGGCACTATCGAGTTTGCTAGTGCACACTAGGGTTTCGATGCCACCGTTGGTCTATTGTAGGTGCTACTTGAATCCTTTCCAAGCTGATGCAAAGCACAAGGCACAAGACAATGTCGTTGGTCTGCTGTAGGCCCAAGTGAAGTAGCACAAGTCTCACTTCCACACGGAAAGCACGAACAAGCCAAAGAACTAGAATCAAATCACCATGGCTTTAATACCATGTTGATTGAAGCACATAAACACAATAAACATGAGGTTATGTGGAAAACTCGTTACGGGAAAAATTGTGGGAGCACTTGCTCCACAAGGCCGTAGTACCTAATAGCAACTAGAGTTTTGTTTTCAATAAGAAGGTTTCAAATGGTTTAGGGTCCTCTCCTGGAATGTGAGGCCTCTGTGATCAGTTGTAAAGGTCTACTTTGAGAAGATACTTGATTGAATGCAGGGTGGACATCACACTATTGTAGGAAACACACATTGAAAGTTCAGAACGATCAATTACGGATAATGTTGGGAATGGATATTTGTTTGGTTTCTTGGCAGTTGATGCATCAGGGAGATCAGGGGGTTAATGGCTTATTTGGAACGAGGATCTTTTCAGGCTTCAAGACTTGTTGGTGGGATCCCATGTTCTCACTGGGCTCTTCTCCTGCAGGACCAACGGCATTAGCTTCGCTATTTCTAGTGTTTATGGACTGTGTGACACTTTGATGCATGGTTGTTTATGAGAGGAGTTGAGGCAAGTGGTGATCAGAGATGATGGGGGATCTTGGTTGGTTGGAGGTGACTTAAATGCTATAGTAACCGTTGAGGATCAATCGGATGGGAGATTGGATCCTTTGTTTGTAGAGTTTCGGGATGTGGTTGATGAGTTGGGATTGAGGGATCTCCTAATCTCTGGTATGCATTATATGTGGAGAAATGGGGTTGGGTAGATGTTGTGCATTGATAGATTCTTCTGATGTGTTTCTTTAGTTGAGGCTTTTCATGGCTCTATTATCTCTACTCTAGTGAGACCTTTTTCTGATCATATGCCACTGTTGTGGGATAGTGGTGAGGAGGTTCTTTCTGCAACCTATTTCAAGTTCCAAAAGTCTTGTCTCTTGAAATTTGGGTTTCGAGACTTGGTGAATAAGAAGTGGCAAGGAGTTCCCAGTTCTTCCTCTGCAGTCTGCATGATGGCCAAACACATCAAGGTGATTAGGCAAGCAATGATGGAGTTTGGAAAGGAGGTGAGGTGAAGGTGGGATAGTTTGAGAAATGAGGAATTGAAGGCATTAGCAATGTTGGACAGGAAGGAGTTTGATGCAGCAGGAAAAATGGAGAGGATTGTAGTCCAGAACAAGATTAAGAGAACTGCAAGAGAGAGATGGACTGGAGACAAAATTTCAGGCAGTTGTGGCTCTGGGAAGGAAGCTCCAACATGAAATTTTTCCACTTGTTTGCAAGTACCAGAAGGAGGATGAAGCTGATAACATCTATCTGTGTAGATGATGCGACTCTCTCACAAAGATAGCAGATATGCAAGGCCTTGTCGACCATTTTCATGCCTTTACTAGGAGGCAGCCATTGGGTAGGTGGAGACTGGGCTCTTCTGAGTTAGGTAGGTTGGATGAGGTGGCAAGGATGAATTTGCTCAAGGCCTATTTCTAAGGAGGAGATATGGGAGGCAGTTTGAGGTTTGAAGGTGAAAGGATCATCGGGGCCGAACGGGTCGCCAGTCTTGTTCTTTAGGGAGTTTTGGGGTGTGGTAAGGGAAGATGTGGTGGCAGTGGTAAGGAAAGTTTTTCAGGAGAATCATGACTTTGAGAGGTTGAGTCAATTTTTCCCTTTCTCATTCCCTAAGAAGTTTGGAGCGGATTGTGTTGGCAACTTTCACCCAATTGCGCTATCCAAAGTGATTTTTTTGATTGTAGCCAAGACTTTTGCAAATCACCTGTTGTCTGTGTTGCCCCTTTTGATATCTCCGATCCAATTTGCCTTTATATCAGGGAGATCCATTATGTACTCTTTTGTGTTGGCTGAAGAGATGGTCGCTTCTTGGAACTAGTCTGATTTGCCTGCTTTTATGTGGAAGGTGGACTTGTTGAAGGCCTACGACTTCATCTCTTAGTCTTATTTATAGGAGATTCTTAGAAGAAGGGGCTTTCTAGAGGCTTGGGTTAGGCTCATGAGATACTGTGTCATAACACTTCCTTTTCGATGCTTGTTAATGGGAGCTCTTCAGGATCTTGGACATAGTCGAGGGGCGTAAGATAGGGATGCTCGCTGGCACCTTTACTTTTCAATGTTGCTGTTGACACTCTGGCCTTTTTGGCTTACAAGGGGTGTAGGGAGGGTCTCTTTTATGGTTTCACGCTGACTGGAGATGGTTTTCTGCTGACTCCGTTGTTGTAGTATGTTGATGATACATTGTTCTTTATACGGGGAGATGTCAGCCAGGCTGAGCATGTTGGGCATTTGGTTAGGTTTTTTGGAGATATCTTTGGACTACTGGTTAATGGGAGGAAATCAGCTTTCATTCCTTTCCACTTGGATAGAGGTGCGGAAGAAAGTATTTTTGACATCCTAGACACACCGATTGTTAGGTTGCCGGTTACATATCTTGGATTATCTCTAAAGAGAAGGCGGTTGGTGATGTCGAACTAGAAGCCTATAGAGGAGAGATTACCCAGAAGGTTGAATGGTTGGAGTGAAAAACTCTTATCCAGGGGTGGTAAGCTTGTTTTGATTAAGGTGGTATGGGCAATTGAGACGCGAGACTCGAGTTGGAAGAGGGTGAGAGGGAGGAGAAGGTTCATGGTAAGAGCGAGTCTGCTGGGGGGGTGATGTGAGAGGGAGGAGATGGCGTGTGGGGGGTCATCCGATGAAGAATGTCGTCTGTTTCAAATGTCGAGGGAGCGGCCATCTTACGAGGGATTGTCGGGATCCTCTGGTTTGCCTCCATTGTTGTGGTTGGGGGCATAAGAAGAGGAGCTGTCCCGTTTGGCTGTCGTAGAGGAGGTCCTTGGGGCCCTCACCACATCTGCTGCCACCTCTACTTGTGTTGACAGCAATCGATGGTGTTGATGTCTCTTGGTTGGGTGGTACGAAGGTTTTGGACTCCTTATTGGAGTTTTCCTTGATTGGAACCATCCATTGGGGTGATGTGGATGCTCAAAAGGTTAGATCTACTTTAACTCGCTGTGGTTTGAAATTGAAGTGTTGGAAGATTTTGATTTTATCGGAGAAGCGTTTTATGCTTTTTGGGTTGGAGAAAGTAGACGTAAATCGTCTTAAATTTAAGAAGATTTCTTTCGGGAGAGAGGTGATCCGATGGTCTCTTCCGAGCATTTATGAAGGAGCGTCAGGTGAACGGATTCCTCTCCATTCGACTGTGAGGTTTCGCATTTTTTGGATACCATTACGTTTGAGAACTACTAACACGATTATGTCTATTTGTTCATCATTTGTGCGAGTTAGGCGCTGCATAAGGGTTGGTTTGCAGGAGGGCGATGCATCATCAGGGTTGGTGGTTGGGGAGTTATTGATTAGGAAATCGATTCCATCGAAAGAGATTTTGTGGTTTGGACGATGCGCTTGTGTTGTCTCTTTCGAAGAGTTGGGGTTGGTGGGTGATCGTGATTTGCCATGTGTGCGTGGTGGCTACGGGGGTTGCGACGAAAGATGTTCTTGTTTTCATGCTTGGAAGACATGCTCGATTTGCTGATGGCAGAGTTGTAAGATCTGATCCGGTGGCAGGACCTGCGATGCAGGGTACGGGAACCAGTCTAGCAACGTTAGGCGATGGTTCACAGGTGGTGGTTGGCAGGACTTGGGCCAACAGATAAATCCACAGTGAATGGAGATCAATTCAGAGATCTGCTAGTGTGATTCCTGTTGCCAGCTCGAGGAAGAATATTTGAATTTCGAATCTTACTGATGGCAGATGTGTTTGTCCTGATTTTGGGGCTAATAACTTTCCATATTTATTAGGTGCTCATTTTTTGAAGGATGGTCGGGCTTTGCCATTTTTAGATGATGAGGTGGATGCTAATTCTCTCAATGCATAGCAGGTGGAATTCAGATCCATAATCGGATCCAGAGGTGGTGAGTTTGCTTACCCATTTCTTGATCTGTTTCATGCTTTTCCTATTGAGGGGGCCTTTTGCCTCTCTGTCGAGATTGACTTTATGCTGTTGAATCTGGGAGGCAGTACATTTGGATCATGACGTGGAGTGCACATGGTCGTAGAGGCACCAATCTGGATAGTGGACCCCATGAACTTCGAAGCAAACTTGATAATGGGAAACACTATATGCATTTATCGCCCTCTGCAAGTGGATACTGGACCCATGACTGGGTCCAGTCATGGTGAGTCTATCTGCTTTGCACATACGGAGCCTAGGCCAATTTTTTCCAATCGATTGGCTACACTGGGGTCTACTGGATTTTCATTGTTTATGTAGGAGCAACAACCCCCCGTTGCCTTTGGGTCGATTTTTCTTGGCCTGAACACTAGTTCATCTAAGGGCTTGGTGGAGAATTCTCAGAAGATCAATTATGCTCCGGAAGATGCGGCTTCGGATGTCAATAATATTAGTAAAACATCTACCAAATTTGCGGCCAAGTCGAAATCTGCATGTCGTTAACCCACATCTAGATATCTTCGGGGCATTTGGGCGCTATTCCTCATAAGCACAAATTGATTCTTAGTGCTTGATATAAGTGTAAGAGATCTACGAAAGGCACTGTGGTAACCGACCAAGTGAATGCAGTGGATTGTAGGGTGGCTAACATGGTAGGAGCCAAGGGGGTCTACAAGGGGAGTGTTAAAGGAAACATCAATGGTTAATATTTTATCATGGAATGTTCGGGGTCTTCAGGATGATAGGAGATCTTTTTTGAAAAACTATCGGCCAGTTGGAAAGTGGATGTGGCATGTCTGTAGGAAACACATTTGGAGAGCTTGACTCTGAAGTTGAAGATGAATTTATGTGGTGAGTTATACACTGATTTTCTTGAGGTAGAGGCGGTGGGCAAATCTAGTGGGTTACTAATGCTATGGCACAATGAGGTGCTGGAATTTTGCTCTTTGGATCTAGCTGGTAGAGTGATGATAGTGATCTTTTCAAGAAAAACTGATGGGCTTACTTTTGCAATATCTACTGTATATGGGCCTTGTGATGATAATGCGAGGATGGGGTTCTGGGAGGAAGTTGAATAGGCGTCTTCTGTTGTACAAGGAATGCCATGGTTGATATGTGGTGATTTTAACGTGACATTTGCTGAGGATAGACATTGATGCATCTATGACACATTTTTAGCAATTGGTGTAGAATTTAGAGCTTATTGACATCCCAACGGCGGGGTTGAGATACACATGGAGGAATGCCAGTGGTTCTATGTATTGTATTGACAGATTTCTTTGCAATATTGTGCTGGCTGAGTCTTTTCACATGGCAGATGTGATCACTTGTGAAAGACCTTTCTTGGATCACACTCCTCTGCTATGGAGGAGCAATGAGGAGTTGAGATATTCATCTTACTTCAACTTCCATAAGTCTTGGCTTAAGAAGCCTAGTTTAAAGGTTTGATTCGGGATAAATGGTCTTCCACACCACCCTCTACCTTTGCCACGTGCACCCTGGCCTATAGGATTGGCCCTATTCGTTTGGCAATGATGGAATTTAAACGTGATCTCAAATCACGAAGGGAGGAAAGAAGATTTGAGGCCCTTCATAAGATCTCTTCCCTTGATTAGAAAGAGGAGGTGACATTGTTGTCCTCTGAAGTGTCAAGAAAGATGAAGTCTCAATCCGTGGTACATGATGAGGATCTCAAAAGAGAAATGGATTGGAGACAAAAATCAAGATAGCTTTCGCTCAAAGAAGGTGACGCAAACATTAGATTCTTTCATATGTTAGCTAGTGCCAGAAGGAGGAAAAATTTGATAAATTCTTTGAAAGTTGGGGATGTGGTCCTTGATAAAAGGGACCAAATATGTAGTGCTTTCAAGGACCACTTCTAGGATTTCACTAAGAAGAAACCTTGTGGTGATTGGAGAAGGCTAGCTCATCTGTACATGGAACAAATTTGGGAGGATGCAAAGAATTCGCTCATTAAGGAGGTTGATGAGGAGATCTTGTGTGCTATGTGTGGAATGAAAGCAGAAGGATCTCCTGGGCCTGATGGCATACAAATCCTGTTTTATAAAGAAATGTGGGATATAGTGGGGCTTAATGTGGTGGCAATGATTAAAGAGTTTTTTTGAGGGAATAGTGGTATTGAGAGAATTAATAAATTTTACCTATTCCTTCTACCTAAGAAGCTTGGTCCGGAGATGGTGGGTGATTTTAGATCCATTGCTTTGTCTAATTCAGTATATTTATTGGTTACGAAGATTCTTACCAACCGTTTGCACCATGTTCTTCCAGATATTCTCTCCGGTTCAATCTGCTTTTGTGAAAGGGAGATCTCGACATGATTCTTTTGTTTTGGCGAAAGAGTTTTCGGTGGCTTGGAAGAGAAGGAAATGTAAAGCTTTCATTTGGAAAGTTGATTTCTCAAAGGCCTACGACTCCATCTCGTGGAATTATTTGTGGGAGATTCTGAAAAGGAGGGGTTTTCTGGATCAATGGATATTGTTAATGAAAAGATGTATCGCTACTTCATCTTTTTTTATTCTCATTAATGGAAGACCCAATCGCTCATGAATTTAGTTGCAAAAGGGCGTGCGCCAGGGATGTCCCTTAGCACCTATGCTATTCAATATTATTGTGGATTGCCTTGCTTGTATGTCCTTTAAGGCATCTTTTGGGGGCCTGTTCATAGGTTTCACGGCGCATGGTGATGGTAGTGTCATAACCCCCATATTGCAATATGCATATGACACGAGTTTCTTTATTGACGGGGGTAGTAGAGAAGCAAGACATGTCTCTTCTTTAGTAAAGATTTTTGCTGAAATTTCAGGCCTCACAATTAATAGAGGGCATCTTCCCACATAACAGGAGATGTTGCCCTTTTTAATTCTCTTAGACCAATTAGAAGGGGAGGGTCATGAGGGGACGGTGGGAGGAGGTGAGGGAGATGTAGGAGAGGGGTGATTGGTGCTTCTAGCCTCTCGAAGGTGGTATGCTTTAAGTGTAGAGGTCGAGGACATTTGGCTAAGGATTGTCGTGATCCAGTTCTTTGCTTATTGTGTCAAGGAAGGGGTCATAGGAGATGGAGTTGCCCCAGGAGAGATCTTGCTGGTCGATGGGCTGGGAATGGTCATCATCTTCCTCTGCCTCCCGCTTGTGTGGCGCCAAAGTCAGGGGTGGTGGCTGCTTGGTCTCCGGAGATTGAAGAATTAGATTCCATGTTGAGATGCTCCCTGATTGGTATTTCCCTACGTGGAGTGGTCAATGTTGATGAGGTTAGATCTTTTTTATCTTGATGTGATTTGAAATCGAGGGCCCGGAAGATTATGGTTTTGTTGGAGACGAGGTTTTTACTATTTGGTCTTGAGGATGTGGATGTTGCACTTCTTTGTTTTAATGAATTTTTGATTGGTGGTGGTTTGATTCGGTGGTCTAATTCAAGTATTTACGAAGGAGCTTCTATTAAACGGATTCCTTTGCGGCCGATTGTTCGTTTTCAAATTTTTGGGATCCCTTTGAGGTTGCAAACTGTTCAGAAATTTGTTGATGTTTGTTCATCCTTTGCGAGAGTCCATCGATGCTTTGGTATTGGATTGCATGGAGATGCTTCCTCGGTGGAGGTGGAGGGCGAGCTTTTGGTTGGGAAATCTCTCCCCTTGAAGGAGATATTGTTGTTCGGTGGTTGTGCTTGCATCCTCACCTTCAAAGATTTGGAGTTTGTGGGGAATAAAAATCTGTCCTATGCAGAGATTGTGTCGACACAGGTGCCATTGTGCGATGGGAAGAGTTCCCAACGGTCGTTTGGTGTTGCAGCTGATTCGAAGAAGGCCACAATCGAGCTTGGAGCTTCTTCTGGCAGCCATGGCATCACCGGTATGAATTCCAAGGAGCCGGTTTTGGTAAGGCGGGATCTTGGCAGAAAATTAAGGTGAGAATGAAGGCCTAAATAGGTGGAAACACATGTTGATTTGGATATTCAAATTTTGAATCCGAAATCTGGCAATAAGGAGACCATTTGCTTGATTAATGGCCAATCAACAGCTGGTCGTGGGTACTGCAGAATGGCTGGACTTCCATTTTTGGGCTCGTTTTCAAAATCAATTGCTGATTTGGAAGGTTTTTTGCAAGGCTTCACACAGGTGGCATTCGGATCCAAATTTGGATCCGGAGTTGGTGAATTTCCTAATCTGTTATTTGATTCCTGTTTGCCCAATTTTGGCAACGAAATTTGGGCCTCTGGGGCTGCCAAGTGTCCTCATTTGCAGGACCCGGTGCATTGCGAGATTTGGGCACAGCGAAATCGAGGCGTGCTGTTGGACACGTCAATCGAGGTGATAGGTAATCCTACCACCGCTGTATCTAATTCGAAAGCCACACTATCCTCCTCCACATACCCCATGTTAAAAGGAATAAAACTTGATTTGCGATTGTTAATATTTAATCTTAAAATTTCTGAAAATATCCTCACCAAGAAAGACACATGCTTTGCATCTCTCCCACCTCCTTCAATGAAAAAAGAGGTATCATCTGCATATTGAAGAATGGGAGTCAGAACCCTCGATTGACGTGTCCAACAGCACTCCTCGATTTTGCTGCGCCCAGATCTCGCAGTGCACCGGGTCTTGCAAATGAGGACACTTGGCAGCTCCAGAGGCCTATATTTTGTTGCCAAAATTGGGCAAATAGGAATCAAATAACAGATTAGGAAATTCACCAACTCCGGATCCAAAATTGGATCCGGATGCCACCTGTGTGAAGCCTTGCAAAAAACCTTCCAAATCAGCAATTGATTTTGAAAAAGAGCTTAAAAATGGAAGTCCAGCCATTTTGCAGTCCCCACGGCCAGCTCTTGATTGGCCATTAATCAAGCAGTCTCCTCATTGCCAGATTTCAGATTCAAAATTTGAATATCCGAATCAACATGTGTTGCCACCTGTTTAGGCCTTCATTCTCTCAATTTTCTGCCAAGATCTCGCCTTACCAAAGCCGGCTCCTTGGAATTCATACCAGTGATGCCATGGCTGCCAGAAGAAGCTCCAAGCTTGATTGTGGCCTTCTTCGAATCAGCGGCAACACCAAAAGACCGTTGGGAACTCTTCCCATCACGTAATGGCACCTGTGTCGACACAATCTCTGCATTGGATATATTCTTATTCCCTACAAACTCCAAATCTTTGAAGGTGAGGATGTAAGCACAACCACCGAACCGCAATATCTCCTTTAAGGGAAGAGATTTCCCAACCAAGAGCTCGCCCTCCACCTCCACCGAGGAAGCATCTCCTTCATGCAATCCAATACCAAAGCATCGACGGACTCTCGCAAAGGATGAACAAACATCAACTGTCCGAACAATTCGCAACCTCAAAGGGATCCTGAAAATTTGAAAACGAACAATCGACCGCAAAGGAATCCGTTTAATAGAAGCTCCTTCGTAAATACTTGGATTAGACCACCGAATCAAACCACCACCAATCAAAAATTCATTAAAACAAAGAACGGCAGCATCTGCATCCTTAAGACCAAATAGTAAAAACCTCGTCTCCAACAAAATTGTAATCTTCCAGGCCCTCGATTTCAAATCATGTCGAGATAAAAAAGATCTAACCTCATCAACATTGACCACTTAGGAATCCAATTAGGGAGCATCTCAGCATGGAATCCAATTCCTCAATCTTCGGAGAACAAGCAGCCACAACCCGTGACTCTGGCACCACACAAGGGAGAGGTGGAGGAAGATGATGATTTTATGGTGAATTCTGTCCTGAGGGATTCATATGGTGATTGGATGAAGTTGATGCAAGGGGTTGCGGCTGTTTCCAATGGTTATTCTGCTTTTTGGCACTCCATTAGACCTTATTTCTCGGAGTCTGCAAGTCACTTTCTCCCATCTTTGGGAGATGGGGGTTCTTTCAGATTTTGGTGTGATAATTGGTCAGAATTTGGATCCTTTTCGGAGGTTTTTCGGAGGTTATTTCAGCATGTTGATGATAAAGAAGCCAAGGTAAGAGATTTATGGGATAAAGCTCATGGTTGTTGGGACATCAGATTGCCGGCAAGCCTATAAGAGGCTACTTTTAATGAATTTCAGTAGTTATTGCAATAAATTCATGACTTCTCTCCTATAGCTACAGAGATAGATGGTTTCTTTTGGAAGCACGGAACGTTCTTGGTTGGTCGTGCTTGTAACTTGCTGTTTAATGGTAGCACCATTGATAATCAGGTTGATGGAGATTCGAGACTGATTATGAAAAGTAAATTTCCTCTCAAAGTCAGAATGTTCCTTTGGTTCCTTAGAAGGAAGCATATTGTAACTTGAATATATAGAGCTAGATGGGCTCCTCATGAGGATACTAAATGTCCTTTTTGTCAGAATGAGGACGAAGATGTGCAGCATTTGTTCTTCGACTGCATTTTTGCTATAAATGTTTGGTTAGGCTTTAGTCTAAACACAATGGATAAGACAGATTTTCAAAGATTTTGGACAAGCTTCATAGATCATGTTCTTCTTGACATAGTGGGTTGGTGTCAAGGTATCGACATTATCTGGTGTATATGGCCTCAAAGGAACGACACTGTGTTACGTAATGAGAGGTGTTGGGTAGACAATGTGATTAGAGAGGCGAGAGTTATTTCTGATTTTTGGCTGCAGAACTTGTAAGTCCATTCCTTTTCTCTCTTTTTAATACAATTTACGGATGATTACCAAGCTTAGGTAATCTTCTACTTTTTCTTTCAAAATAAAATAAATAATAATAGAGGGAAATTGAGCTTGGTTCCTTTTGGTATGGGTGGGGTGGAAGAGAATGATATCTCTGAGACTTCGATGGCCAGGTTGCCTATTTGGTATCTTGGTTTGCCATTGAAGGGGAAGAAATTGACCTCTTCGGATTGGAAGCCACTTTTGGAGAGACTAGTTGGTAGGCTATCGTCTTGGAGTGGTAGACCTCTCTAGAGGAGGCAAGCTGATTCTCCTTAAGTTGGTTCTTTCTTCCATTTCGATTTTCTCTCTCTTTGTGTTTCCACCTACCAAAAAGATTCTCAAGAAAATTGATATGATAAGAAAGAGATTTTTCTGGAAGGGAGCAGACTCGGTGGGAAGATTTGCACATTTGGTCTCTTCGGAGGAGGTTTGTACACCTAAGAGTGAAGGTGGTTTTGTAGTTGGAAATCTGTCGTTAGCTAATAAGGCCCTCTTGCTGAAGTAGATTACTAGATTGTTGTCCAATGGTCAAGACATGGTGACCTCGATTTTGAAAGATTACTATGGTGAGAATATGAATCTGGAGCAAAGGGCGGTCTCAAGCAGTGGTTCCTCGACTTTTTGGCACTCTATCTGGCCATTATTGGTCGAATTTTTAGACTGCTTTTCGCCTTCTTTGGGCGATGGGTTATCCTTCAAGTTTTGGTATGATAATTGGTCTGTTTCAAAGATTATTTCATCATATTCTGGATAAAGAAACATATGTGGAGGTATGGGATGTTGAGTTGAAGATTTGGGACATCAGACTCCCTTAAGGTCTATCTGATACTACATTCCAGGATTATCAACGCCTCATTCAGATGCTTGCAGATTTCTCACCATCGGCGGTTGAACATGATTGTTTCTTTTGGAAGCATGGAAAATTTACTGTTAACAGTGTCTGTAGATTCATTGTTTTGAAAGAGGAGACACGACGGCTTGCAGTGGGTGGGATTCATTGTCAGTGATCCCAAGCTCTTGTGGAGGATTAAGGTTCCTTTAAAAATAAAATTATTCCTATGGTTAATGAGGAGGAAGCGGTGGTCACCAAATCCTATAGAGCAAAGTGGTGCACGGATGAGGATATTATTTGCTCCATGTGTGGGGTTGCTAAGGAAGATGTCCAACATTTATTCTTTGACTGCGGTTTCTCCAGGGATGTTTGGGATAATTTCAATCTTCTGACGGTGGACTTTACAAATTTTGAAGGGTTCTGGTCTAGTTTCAGATAACATGTTCATCTTGATATGATTGGCTGCTCACAGGGAGTTGCTATCCTTTGGTCTATTTGGAGGTAGAGGAATGAGAAGATTTTAAAAAATGAGATGTTGGGTGGATAATGTAGTGAGAGAGTCAAGAAGTTTTTTTGAGTTTTGGCTTCAAAATTTGTAAGTACATTTGTTTTATTTATTAATACAATCTAAGGATGATTACCACTCTCAGGTAATCTTCCTCATTTTTCTAAAAAAAACAAAGGGACTCCAAAATGCGGGATGACTATAATAACATCCATACTCCCCCTTTCTCTCATATTCGTATGAGGGATGAATACAATAATGAGAAGAAAAATATCACGAAGAAAAGCACTTCTCTTTTATTTAATTTAAACCTTTTTTTTCTATCTTTTTACATATATTTTTTCTTATTTTTTTTTAATTTTTCCTTTCCTTTTCTTATTTCATTATTTTTCTTCTTATGATATAGTCCTTTCCAAACAATGTAACCCAACTATCATGTCAAAAAGAAACGAGTATAAGAATGCAAAATACCCTCATTAGGTTTTAAATGAACCTAATCCTCGAGTGCCATCAGCGATTGCGTTGTTGATCTCTCTCCGTGCCGCCACAGGGGATGCAACATCGCCACCATACTTCCTCAATGGCTGCTTCTTCATTGCATGCGGCCTCACCATTACAAGGCTCTCGTCAATGCATGTGCTCCTTCGGTTGCTATTATGAGATGCCCTTGTTGGCATCTCCTCCAAGAACACGAATAATGATATAACAATAACAATATTTTTTTTTTAACAAGAGAACCCAAGATCGACTTGCTTTGATACCAAGTTGAATAATATAAATAAGCGGAAGCATAATAACAAGATATCAAAAGAATCACATAAAGAATGCTTGGGTTTACATGGAAACCCTACTCATGAAGAGCAGGGAGAAAATCACGGGAGAAGGCCCCGATAGGGCGAGTATCTGTATTGATCTTCACAAAGAAACAAGTGGGGGATATATGCCTATTTATAGGCTACCACACAACACTCCACATTACACGATGTAGGACTAAATGACCACTATACACAATTCTCTCAACAAACCGCAATCCCTATTTTTTACATTCCTTCTTTAGACCTCCATAGAAGATATTGGAAAAATAGAGGTGGTTCGAAAAAGATTTTTTTGGAAGGGGTCTGACTATTAAGGCCACTTTTGCAGCCTGCCCCTTGGAAGGCAATGTCTACACCAAGGAAGAAGGGTGGTTTGGGAGTGAGGCGACTTGATGAGTTCAACGTTGCACTTCTTATGAAGTGGGTGACAAGATTTTTAGCAGGAGGAGATGGGCTTCTCGATAAGTTGTTGAGAGATTCTTATGGACCCCCTTGTGGAGGTAGCCTCTAGATGTGCCAACTTTTCGGGCATCTGTGGACCTTTGATTGCATGTGGCATTTCTTCTAGTTTCTTTGGATTGAGGCTTGGTAAGGGATGCTTATTTCAGCTTTGGAAGGATGATTGGGTGGTGGCGGCAGCTTTCAATCCTTATTCCCTCGTTTGTTTGGCTTGGCTTGGGATAAAGATCCACTTGTTTCAAACATTTGGGATGGTGCTTCTAGATCTTAGTCCTCGGTCTTGTAGCCTAGTCTCTTTTTGATGCGACCATGGAAGAGTTTTAGTAGTTACTTCAGTTACTTCATGGAGTCTCTGTTGGTGAAGAGCATCTTGATGGTTTCACATGAGGGTGTTTTCTCAGTGGTGAAGGCTTATAAGAAGCTGACACTAGAGATGGTATCGACATCTCAGATTTGGAAAGATTGTTCCCTGGTTTGGAGGCTACCTACTCCTCTGAAGGTAAAAATTTTCTTATGGTTGTTTAGGATGGAAAAGTTGGCGACAAAGGTTGTCGAGCAAGGTGGGCTACCGATGATGACTTAGATTGCATCTTCTGTGCAGCGGCAATGGAAGATCTTGAACACTTATTCTTCTAGTGCAGCTTCTTTAAGGATATTTGGGCAAGATTTGACATATGACGGACTAATTTATCCTCCTTTTCGGCCTGGTGGGACTCTTTCCGTACATTGATGCATGTGGATATGATAGGATGGGTGAAAGCGGTGGTTATGTTATGGTCACCTTGGTTGTAATGTAATGGTTCCATCTTTAGAAAGAGAGACCGTTGGTCGAAAATGTTGTATGGGAGGCGTGTAATCACTCAGAGTTGTGGCTGGAGAATTTGTAAGTTCATTCCTTTTTTAATTAAATAATATTCTGGATGGTTGTTGAGAGCTAGTAATCATCCTTTTTTCTCTCAAAAAAAAAACTATCACTTTTAACAGGAGGTAGGGTGTTACATATTTATGAGGACATGAGTCGTGGACCCACATTGAAGAGTTCATATACCTGTTTACAATATGCCACTTAACAGTTACGAGGGGAGAGGAGGGATAACATTGATGTTGTGAGTAGTGATAGCAGATGTTTGTGAAAGTTGAAGGTTTCTTTGAAAGCTAAGATATTTTTTTTTGGCTTCCGAGGAGGGAAAGGCTAGTTATTAAGGTGCATAAAAGCTAATGGGTAGGTAATGATGGCATAACCTATTCTCTTTGTGGCCATGGGCAAGAAGACGTGCCACACTTATTCTTATCCTACAAGTTTTCTATGCAACTTTGGGAGAGGTTGCGACTAATTGGCTTTTCCCCTTCATCTTTGGAGGATCTATGTGGTTACTTCAGGAACAAGATTCAAATGAACAGATTCTCCTGTGTCAAGATTTGTGCGGCCTTGTGGTTTCTGTGTCAACAGTGCAGTAGCACAGTTTTTTTAGGGGAAAGAGCATGGATGGAGAATGTTGTAAGGGAAGTTTGTTTTCTTTTTGATATTGGGAACCATAATTTGTAATCCTTTTTGGTTGTTTATGAACGAAGTGCCTTTAGTAGTTGTCCTTTTCCCTTTCAAAAAATTGATATTGATATATGATCATCTTAGGTAATGATAAGAAAGAGATTGATAGGCTCAACGATGAACTTGCTAATTTATAATTTGAAATCAATGATCTTGGGATGTTGAAATATTTATAGTAAGTCCAAATGCTTGTATTCCTATGTTTTAGAGAAAGCATATCCTTGATCTGTTGGAGACGAGAAGCTTGGTGTGGATCACTTGCTACTCCCATTTAAACAAATCAAATATTTGAGTAGGCCTCTAGGGAACTTTGAAAAGAATAGGTATCAAGTATCTTTGTGGGGAAGATGATTATCTTACCTTGATCAGGCCTAATATCTTTTATGTTGTAGGTATTGTAAGATGGTTTTTGTATTCACTAAAGTTTCTATCAAAAGAAAAACCTAGGAAAAGGACTTCTTTTCCCTAAAGGTGTGTTCAACATTGTTGGGTATAGATTGGGCTGGTTTTGTGGATGATAGAAGCTTTACCTTTTAATACCATCTATACCTCGAAGAATCTCAACATGTGGAGAAGAAACAAGCTATACATGCAAGGTCAAGTGCTGAAGTTGAATATGGAGCAATGGCATTGGGAGTAACTAAGATAGTATGGATCAAGTTTTCCATATCTTACCTAGGGCTTTATTCTAAAATATTGGAGATGTTCTATCGTGGTGACAAAGCATCTATTGATTTTATGAAGGATCATGTTTTTATGACACATTATTCGTGAAAGATTGATTTCACCTTCAAAAAAAAAAAGATCGATTCCACAAGAACTCCAACATAAAGTGATTTCGTTATTGATGCCTTCTCTAAGGGTCTCACCCCTTCCTAGTTTAAAAAGAATCTTGGTAAGTTGGGCAAGTTTGATTTTTGTGCACAACTTAGGAGGTAGTTGGTAGTCCACCCATAAATGTGAGTTCAGGTGTCACCTTCTTGTAGATAAAAGAGATAGCTAGCCACCACTAAGTAACATCTTGGCATACAGGTCTTGGGGGTTGATTCATGTTTCTGATGTGTCTTGATATATTGTACTAACCTCCTCATTTTTCCTTAGTAATGTGAGCTAAGGTATCACCTTCCTGTAAATGAAAGAGATAGCTAGTTGCTACTAAGTAACATCCTGGCATCTGGATCTTAGGGGTGGATGCATGTACCTTATGTATCTCCATACACTGTACTCATCCCCTTTTATTCTTTCTTAGTAAAGTAGGTTGTTCAGTGTGTTGTTCTTTAGTGTATTCTACATAAATCCTCATGTTTGTGATTCACTTATGTGATTATTTTTCAAAAGAATCTTCTTGTTGCATTAAACACCTAAAGCTCCTTTCAAGTTTCAACTGACCTACATTATGTATGACATCCCCATTAATTCTTTCATCTTGTTGAAAAATTGAGCTCAGGTGCTTGAAAGCTTCTTTCTTTAAAGTAGGTTGTGTCTTACTTATCTCTGACCTAATGTTTTGCATACCTCCATCATGCTGTTTGCATGCCATCAAAATAGCCTTTTTCTATTGTGGGGTTATGTCAACCCACATGTAATGTCAACCTACAATTAGTGATATTTTGACAAATTTTTGTTAGTGCGTCAACAATTTTGGGTGGCATGGTAGGTCATTTCTATCCATTATTGTTGTTACGTCTTTGTTGGAGTGTGAGGGTTTTCTCTCTCCCATTAATATATTTTTGAGGTATTTTAGCTTCTCACAGCCAAGTAAGAGTTATTTCTTGTTCTTTATGCTAGATCTAAGCTATCTCCAGATTGATTGATTCTATCATGAATCTTAAGGAATGGATTTATGGTTGATTAATGCTAAGATCCCTTAATCTAAAGATTAGTAGATCTATGATTGTTTGATCTATATGTTTTGCATAGTTTGATTGCTAGATCCTAGGATTTAATGCTTGAATATTTTTTGATGGGACTAACATTTAAATATTTATCATGTTTTAGTACCATAGCTATATGAACTCAATGCAACTATAATCTAATAAAATTTCGAGTTTTCCTTGTCATGCCTTTGACATGATTCAAAAATTCCTATTTTTTGGGGTGTTGAAGTCATCAAATTCAATGTTAGAATTTCGGCATTCCCTTGGCATGCCTATAAAATGGACATTTCCAAAATTATCAAAACGATGGGCATTTAGAATCTAATCCGATCCATCTACCTTCACTTTACATTTGACTTGCATTCAATATATTCATTATTTTACATTTCATATATTTAGCATCTATCCTACCTAGTTCAAAGCCTTTAAGGGCCTTTCTTCAATGCATATGCTTTATATTTATAGAAACTGTTAGGAGACTCCACTCTTTACCATACTCCCCTTGTAGAAGATTATTGTAGCTTCTTCGTTGTTTTCGCTCTTATTTTGTCATTTTATTTCACCTTGAGGCTATACTTGTAATTTTTTCCTAGTCTTTTCCTACAAATAGAGGTCTAAGGTTTTCGTGATATTTGGAACATTTGATATTCTCTCAACATGGTATCAGAGTGACGGTTCTAAGTCGGAGCTTGTTATCTACTTGGTTCCTCCCTCATTTTCTTTGTCAACTAAATAATCTAGGTTTCTTTTCTTCCTTTGGAATTTATGCAAATATCATAGGGAGAAGGGAACCCCTTTCCTCCTTTATTTAGGCTTTTAAGGCATAATTGACAATAGCAACAACCAAGCTTGTCACCAAAGGGGTTGCTCGCCACCAGAGTAGCATCAATGATGCCCCCAGACGGTAGCCAACGCTACCTTTGGTTAGTTGGGGTGTAGCCCAACCATCCAAATCTCTCGATCTAGGGCTTAGGGTGCCCAATGCTGCCATCTCTTGTGCCTAGGGTCACCGGATTGGTCGCGTGAGGCCCTACCTTCATTGCTGGTGGTCACCTCACATCATCAGTGATCGGAGATCGTCACTGGAGCTTGGTTTGGTCCACTGAAGGTCTGATTGCTTACTTTAGAGGTTATTAAAGCCAAATGTCGAACTATATATGTGAGTTTTGTACATGTTTTTGATAAATAGTGGTGATTAATGACTTGGGGTAGTGCTATTGTGATGAGAAGTTGGTAATTTCATGATTGTGATGGGCTATATTTGCGTGGAGCCTCAATTGGATTGAGGGAAATGATGTCCAAGATGGTTCACCAACAAAAGGGAATGAAACTCAAAGGGAGTTCAAGAACCCCATCTATTGCCTAGTCATAAAGTTAGATAAGACCAATTATGTTGCCAAAAATCTTGGCAAGGAATATTCTACTATCATGTTGGAGCCCAGGAAGAAGTTTGGAAGTCCTCGAGAGTGTATATTCACTATAATAGACTCTCAAAGAAAATATAGAGGATTTCTCCACCCACTCGTGGTTGTAAACCTAGTCGAGGTCAGAGGCATGTAGGACCACACTACCTTTCTCATAGTACATTGCTTGTTGCACATTTAGTGCATGATACGATCTTCATCCCTTGGATCAAGTATGGTACACTAATCCAAAAACTCAGGGTGATACATCCTCGGTAGGCATTGTGTGCTAGTCTAAGGCAGAACACATTGATTGACTGTTGGACTTAGGTGCTTCCTAATATATATGTGGTGATGCCAAATAGTTCTCTAGGCTCAGACTAGTCCCATATGGCAGAATCGCATTAATAGCTGATGAAAGGCATTCTACCATTACAAGTCAGGGGGAGGCACAGGTTGATCCTCACATACAATTGAAGAGTGTGCTTCTTGCTCCTAATTTTCCTTTGAGTATATTCTTCGTTAGTAGAATTGTAAAGGAGTTGAATTGCAAAGTAGTGTTTGATGTAGTGCCTCTCGTTTCAAGACATATTGACAAGTCAAGTTATTGGTTGTGGTTGCGAAGAAGGTGTTTATTGGCTTCTGCAATCACCATATGCAGGCCATGTTTCACTTCCATCAGGGGGCTTATCCTCTAGTTATTTATGGCATCTTTGTTTTGGTCATCTCTTGTTATCTAAGCTTCGACGAATGCTACCATAGATCCCACCGCCTGTTACATTTCAATGTGAGGATTACTAGTTGGGAAAGCACCATACGGGCTCCTTTTCTAATCAACAACATTGAAGCTCAGAGGTGACATTGCAGTTACTTCATCTTGATATTTAGAGACTTAGTTGTGCTTGAGATCATGCAGGGCATATGTTTTACTTGGTTGCTATGGATGACTTCTCTAGATTGTCATGGGTATTCCTATTAAAGTCTAAGTCTAAAGCAAGTGATGTGATTAAAACCTTCCTAGCGGAGATAAAGAACCAATTTAGGGCCAATGTGAAGATTATCTGATTGGACAATGCTTTAGAGTTCTGCACACATTCTCTCTGTGCCTTCTACTAGGGCATGGTATTATTCACTAGACTAGTGGTTCGTACACATCACAGTAGGAAGACGTTGTAGAGAGGAAGCATCGATGTATCTTGGATGTGGCGTAAACACTTTTGATCTAGAATACTGTGCCAATTTCATATTTGGGGAATGCCGTTTCCTAATTAATTGGATGCCATTTATGATCTTAGATGAGTAGATTCGTTATGCTATTATGTTCTCTGATCGTGAGTTATTTAGGGTTTCACCTAAGGCGTTTGGATGCGTGACCTTTGTACATCTACATAACCCTAATAGGGATAAGTTGGTGCCTCGGGCAGTCAAGTGCATTTTTGTCAGACACTTGAGAACTCAAAAGAGAAACATATGTTATGATTCGATTGGTAGATGCTAGTATGTTGGTGTTGGTGTCACTTTTATAGTCTATTCCCTACTACTCTACTTCTGGCATGCATGTCACCACATCACCTCTTGAGAGGGAGGCAATCATCCCTATACATGTTTCATCTAGTACTAATGAGGATTTGGATACTAGATATAGACTTGTTTATGTTTGTAAAATCATAACAAAGCATGATCCCCCACATTCTAAGTTTGCATCTCTACCAGCATTTGCAGCGGTCCCTTTTATAGATAGTCATGATGCCTCAACTTCTTCTGGTGCACCAGGTGTCATGGGAACTCTAAATGACCAGGAAGATTCAACTTCACTTGCCGAGAATCCAGAAGTAGTTGATGAAGAGGATTCTAGAGATGATGACATAGATCTGCAATAGCCTTACGTAAGGGCACTGGGTCTCGCACTATACATCCTTTTTCCAAGCATGTTTCTGTAGCTACCATGACAACTCAGTACAATTTCTTAATGTATTATCTACTATATCGATACTAGCGACGCATCAGGAGGCCCTTCTTGATCTAAAATGGCGACAAGCCATCGGAAGAAGAGGTGTCAGCCTTACTTTCATGGGGACTTGGAGTTTGGTAGGACCACCATTCAATGCAACTATTGTTGGCTGCAAGTGGATTTTTTCCATGAAGTGTCGACTTGATGGAACAATAGAGAGATACAAGGCTCGCTTGGTAGCGAGAAAAGGGTACACTTAGACTTATAGAGTAGACTACTTTGACACATTTTCTCTAGCTGCACAACTACTAATTGTTAGGATTCTCATTTCTGTGCCTATACATAAGGATTGACCCATTTACTAGTTGAATACGAAGAATGTGTTCCTTTATGATGATCTGCATGGCAAGTTTATATGCGGTAACCCCCTGAATTTAAGGTAAAAGGGGAAGTGTGGTAAGGTATGCAGACTTCAGAAGGCTATTTATGGTCTCAAGTAGAGCCCACAAACTTGGTTTTAGAAATTATCAGAAGTCATTGGCTCCAAGAGATCCACAGCAGATCATTCTCTTTGTACGCAGGACAAACAAGGGAATTGTAGCAATGCTAATATATGTGGATGATATTATTTTAACCAGGGATGATGCATAGGGAATTGAGGCCATAAAGGAGTTTCTAGCCAAGCACTTTGTTACAAAGGGCTTGGGGTCACTCTGCCACTTCCTTGGAATTGAGCTTGCTAGAAATGCTCATGGGCTTGTCCTATCCTAGAAGTATGTAACAGATCTACTCTAGGAAACTGGCATGTTGGGGACCAAGCTGGTTTCTATTCCCATGGACTTGAGTGTGCATCTGCATGATGATGATTCAGAACTAGTTAATCCTAGGCGATCTAGATGCTTGATGGAAAAGTTGTTATATGCCATTGTAACATGCCCTAATATTACCCTTGTAGTAAGCAAGGTTAACTAGTTCATGGATAAACCTCAAAGGGTGCGTTGGGATGCTACTATGATGATTCTCAGGTATCTAAAATTGTCTCTAGGAAAGGTCCTGCTACTCAAATGTGGAGAATCTTTGGATGTGATGGCCTACATTGATGCAGACTATGCAGGATGTCCAAAGGACAGAAAGTCTACCATTGGCTTTTGCACCTTTGTGGGAGGAAGTTTGGTTAATTGAAGAAACTAGATATAGGCAGTGGTGGCTAGATCCAATGCATAATCTGAGTATAGGGCTATAGTGCACGCTACTTGTAAACTAATGTGGAATTGCTTTGTTCTAGAAGACTTGCATCTCTTTGTATCTGGTCCTATTGAGATGAGGTGTGACAACAAGGCTGCTCTGTTTATCGCCAACAATCCAGTTTTCCACAAAAGAACGAAGCATGTGAAAATGGATTGCCATTATACCAGAGACATGAACCAAAAGGGATTCATCTACACCTCTCATGTGACATCGGGAGAGTAGGCTGCAAATATGTTTACCAAAGTGCTTCTTGTTCGTCATTTAACTAGTGTTGTTCCAAGTTGAGGATGATGGACATTTATGCACCAACTTAAGGGGGAGTGTAGAAGATTAATGTCCTAGCTTCTTCGTTGTTCTCTCTTGCTTGTTTTGTCATTTTGTTTAACCTTGAGGACATGCTTGTAATTTTTTCCTAGCCTCTTCCTACAAATAGAGGTCTAGGGTTTTGGTGATAGTTAGAACATTTTCTATTCTCTCATCACCCCTCTTTACCACAAATAGGGCCCACACACCCCATTCCCCAACTCTATTCCCTCGTATAAATGGACGACCCAGATTTGATGAGTTTGAACTGGTGTTGGGGGAGAGTGGAAAAATGATAGTCTTATGTTCACTACATTTCGTGTCTCATCCATGAACATAATATCATATGTGAAAATTTCACAAAAAACTGGACATCTGATAGTGCATGTGGTAACAATGATGAAGATGCTTAAGATTGGTTTATCATCATGCAAGAATAACGAGATCATTGGGGAAAGGGTTGGCATGGAACCTGATAAAAAACAGATGAAAGAGTCTTGTTTGAGGTGAACTGACATCTGGAGATAGAACCAATAGTTTCTCTATACTGAAAGTGCGAGAAGTTCGATATTGGGCTGTAGGGGTCACAAAAGATCAGGGAAGCTTTCTTGCCTAAGGCCAGGGAAGCGTTGTTGAAATGTTGGAAGGAAGCAATTGCGCATCATCTTTCTTGTTAAAATCCAACTTCCAGTACTCTTTTACAATATATTTGGATGGAGGCAAATGATCCATGTATTCAAGGCTTGGTTTTTGTTTTGGCTGGTATAGCATGAATGAGGCTGCTAATTGTTGCCAATGCAAGATGCTTTTCTTTGAGAAACATAAAGATAGTCTCTTTGAGGTAATGGCTATTTAGTCATTTTATTAAATGGAGAACATTGTGCTTCTAAAATAGGTTACCCCACAGCTGTAGAAAAATAGGAACTTCACATACAACTCCGTCCATGCTAGAGTGGTCCTGTCTAAACACATCATTCTATTGCTATCAAAAGGCCCACAAAATCATAAAAGGCTTTGTCCTTTGCCCTTTGTCAACGCTAAGACCGAACCTTACTGTGGCAAAGCCTCCTAAAAGGTAGATTCTGAGGATGAATATGCCCAATAAAGCTTCATCTGTCAAATAGCATTAGTGAAGGTGTAGGCAAAAAACAATTGATCACAATCTTCCGTAGTGTTCATGTAAAGCACATATGCCAAATATTCTCTATGAAAGATCCTTTGCCTATGGTGATTAGTTGTTAGCCTTCCCTTTTTCAGGAGCTAGGCAAAATTCTTGACCTTTCGAGGAATTTTCCCTTTCCTGAATCAGCTTGATGCCCTTGATCCAAAGTGTCACCCATCACTTGTGGGCTCACATGCAATAATTTGTAGATCTCTTTCTCTGATCTCTTTGCATCTTCTAATTCCCATCTGTCCACCTCCCCAGGCAATAGCCAAAAACTGCAAATAACCTCCTGGAACTGAATAGAATCTTGCATCCACTAATTATACATGTTGATTTCTAGCAACCCAAGCTAGCATCAAAAGGCGAGTCGTAATATGAAGCCACAGAAGCACCCAGGCCCACAAAAAGTGGTAACAATTCGGAATATTGAGAAAAAACTTCACCAACTTGTCCAATCATCAATCTATAATACGGTTTGGGGTTTATGATTTCTAGCAACCCAAGCTAGCATCAACAGGTGAGTTGTAATATGAAGCCACAGAAGCACCCAGGCCCACAAAAAGTGGTAACAATTCGGAATATTGAGAAAAAACTTCACCAACTTGTCCAATCATCAATCTACAATACGTAGTTAGAGCTGTCCATGAGCCGCACAAGAAAGGACAGGATCATCAGCACCCGATGTATATTCCCTTGAAAACTAAGAAGCCCCCTGATCAGAGTCATCCACTTCTACCAATTTGAGCATTGACCATAGCAGGACAACTGAAAATCCGATACAAGGCCTTTTTCATCTCCCATCATCCTGCTACATACTTTGATAGTTAAGCTTGATTAGTTGCCCTCAAGTCCAATACCCCTCAAACCCCTCCATACACTGGACTGCAAATCTCCATTCAATTAACCGTGTGCATACATTTGCATTCTCCATCACTTCTTTCTAAATGAATCTTCTCATCATGTTGCCCAATTGATCATCTCCTTTGGCATGTCAGCAACCGACACAGAAAATAAGGTCTCCTGTAAAACCAACTTAAGAGAATCTTCTTTTGGATTTCCATTGCAAGATTCTAAATAATGAAATTGTAGATCTCCATTTGTTCCCATACTTTTTCCATACTAACAGAGTGACATCATAAGATTAAAACTTCAACATTTAAGTGATATTGATTGAATTGTGTTTGCTTTGTTACTTCGTGGTGGCTTTATAAGTTGTCATGGAACCTTTTTGATAGCTTGCCCTTGCTTGTATGCAGATAGTGCAGTTGCTTCTATTTGCAATACCAAGGATAAGGGTGTTGGAACAGATGATTACTTGAGATTAGCTTATCACTGCAAGAAGTTTGGGCATTATGCCAGGTATAGTAGTCTCCAATCAACTTATGGGTGACTGCATTAATGGCGCATATGTGTGTTTTGTAATTTAAATATTGTGTAGAGGCTCAATCAATTTGCACACTGTATCTTTATATTGTTGCTGGTGTTAGGAAGTAACACAATGATTATTTTAGAGAACTGATGGTATATTAACTATCATTTGGTTTCAGGGATTGTATTTTGTTCTTGTGAGTTTTTTGTTGGTGTTTTTTTTTCCTTCTGTCTTTCATAATGCTTAGGTCTGGATTTTGCTCAGTTTTTTCATCAAATAAATTAATGCAAGCATTCTTATGTGCAAATGGCGGCTATTAAGTTTTTACATTATAACCCCACTTTATATATGTAAATCTACATTGGAGTCTTGATTGAGCTATCTTGGCTAGGTGGGAGGACGTCTTGTCATTGCTGTCACTGTAGTGAGCTTGTACTTATCGTAACCCACATTGTTTAATCAACAAAGTGTCATGTCGGAACACTTAGTAGGCTTGCCTCTAATGGGTCCACCAGGGTCAAACGAGTTTGTTCTTTACCCTTTAAGGAATTTATGCGGAGTTTAAGGACTTTTTATCCATGCAAGCTCTTTGCCACGCATTGTACATGTAAATTCCTTTGAGGGTCATTTTCTCCCTCATTAGTTGTCCCTACGTCAGCCATGTAATGCACAATGACCTTAATACTACCACACAATCACCACACAAGGAACGATACTCTGACCTGAAGAGCTGGCGTGATGACATTAAGACCATTGAGTTTAGTAATTGTTGGTCAAAAGTTAGCTGATTTCTTCTAATGTACCCTTCTCATTACAAAAGGAGGATGACACATCCACATGAGGGAACACGGTTTTGTGACTTTCACAATTCAAATTATCATACTTGGTGTATTGGAAGCCCTTGCTTCCTCAGGACATGCATCTTTAAGAGGTTTAACCCAGTAAAAATGTCTTGTCCGGTATGTGATTGTGCATTTCGAATCTGATTAATTAAATCCTAAACCCTAGAAAGTTTGCAATGGTCAAATGGGTTTGTTCTTTCCCTTTATGGTATTTAGGTTGAGTCTACGAACTTTTTAGCCATTTGGGCACATTGTTACGTGCCGCACACATGAATTAGCATTTAGGGTTCAGTCCCTCTATCCTACATGAGTCTTCAAGTTCCATCATGGTTGTAATCACGAAGGCCAATGGCAAGTGGAGAATGCACATTAACTTCACCAACCTTAATGAAGGGGCTTGAAGGACGATTTCCGCTGCCAAAGATTGATGTCTTAGTGGACTCTTGCTAGAGACAATCCCACATGTCCTTCAACAACTCTCGTGACTACACTAGATTAGCTTGGCCTTAATGGGTAGACCACATACTTCCTTTTTTCTGATAGGGGCTTTTTTTACTACTGTGAAATGCTATCTAGCCTAAAACATGCTAAAGCTACTTATTAGGGTCTTCTAAACTTCATGTTTAGGAAGTTGATAGGAAAATCATTGAGCTATGCATTGATGACATGCTCATAAAAGGAGAAAGCTTTATGGAGCATTTCCATAACATACAAGTTTCTTCAATACTATGGGAATCCTACCTAAAATTGAACTTGGAAAAGTGTCTTTAGCGTCTCGTCGAGCAAGTTCCTTGGTTTTTTGGTCTCTAGCCAAGGGATAGAAGCCAATACCAACCTTCAGGCTTTAGCTACCTAACAATCTTAAAGAGGTTGAGTCATTAGTAGGGAAAATCGTAACTTTGGGGTAATTTCTTTCTTTAGTGTCCGACAAATATCTTCCTTTCTTTGAGTGCCTTTGGTTGGGTAAAGGCTACATCGCAAGACACTAGACGCTAAGGTGCTAGGAGGTCCCTGACTGCATAAAGGAATATCCGTAGGCATCCCTTGCTCTGATGGCTCTATTTAGGAGACAACTGCTATATTTATACCTTACAAGAGCTTGGTTAGATGTTAGCATAGCCTTGATCTGCGAAGACTTGGATGTCTAGATGGTAGTCTATTTTGTTAGCAAAACTTACCAAGGAGCTAAGGTCAAGTATTCCCTTAATGGAGAAATTGGGCTTGGCATTGATTGTGTCTGCTAGAAAGCTATGTTCTTATGTCCAAGTGCACATGATCATAGTCCTGATGGACTAGCCCTTGTCAAAGATGCTATACAAGCCATATGGATCTTCCTACGGGATACAATGGGTATTAGAGCTAGCAAAAATCAACATTAAACATCAAATACTAATCTCTTGTTTCCATAAAGGGGCAAATCTTGATGGACTTTGTTCACCCCATTTGAACACTCCAACAAGCAACCTTGGCACTTGTACACAGATGGCTCATCCACTTCAATCAATGCAAGAGTAAGGATAGCTCTACTCATCGCCTTACAACATTGTTGGGAAGTGTGACATTTGCTTGGGTTTTCCTACCACAAATAACATGGTAAAATACGAGGCTTTGCTTGCTGGGTTAAGCCTAGCAAAGATGATGGATGCCAAAGCATTAGAGGTGTTCCCAGACTACCAATTGGTTGCCAATGAAATAAAAAGGAGTTTTCAACCAAAGACCAAAATATGGCACTTTACATGGAAGAAGCTCAAGCGATTATGGAGGAGTTCCATCAAGTATCCATTTCTTGAGTCCTCCAAGTGGACAATCCTTTGGTAGATGCATTAGCTAAGCTAGCATCCATGATAAAGCCTACTGAGGATGATAACATTTGCCTAGAAGAGCTTCAAACCCCTGGTATAAGTCTACCAACAACATTATTGGTTCAAATGCCAAGACTTGGATGCAACCCATCATTACTTTCTTGCATGAGATAGTAGTCCCTATAGATTGCAATAATCCAGAAGCATTCTGCCTAAAGGCATCCTTGTACACTATTAAAAGGAGTCTTCTACAAGAGGGGTCATTTTATTCCCCTTCTATATAACATCGGAGAAGGCTTCTCAAGCTTTAGAACACAGGGGATTTATGGCAACTACGAAGAACTGTGAGCCTTAACAATAAAGCTGCTTTAGTATGGGTGCTATTAGCCCAAGATGACATACCAAGCAAAGGAACTTGTGAAAAAATGTAACAAGTGCTAGAGGTTTTCCAACATATGGAAGTAACCAATAGGATCTAAACGTCTACACTAAAGGGGGGTGAATAGTGTATGATATGCAAATAAAATCAATTTCAAAAATCAATCCACAATAAAAGAGACAAGTACACCTTGATTTATGGTGGAAACCCTTGTAAGTAAAAACCGCTACCTAAGCCTCCTAGCTTAGGATTTTTTTGACTAGGCAACAACTAGTCAATCTACTATTCGCACCACTTGAATGAGGTTGGCACAACCTCTTACAAACCACTTCTCTTCAACCTATTAAGAGAAGTCAAAACAACTCAGGGATCCCAACAAGTTGGGTTCCAATTAAAACAAGAAATGGAAATATACAAAATATAATCCTGTGGAACCTTAAGAGATATAAATATCAAGTCGAGCTTTTTTTAAGGTGCAGAGCAACGTGCTTTGGAAGAACATTAAAAAGTGCGCGAAAGCACGAGAGCCTTTTTTAATCGAAAGAGAGGGAGCATTGAAGCACTTTTCTTATGAAGTGGCTTTGAAAGTTGTGATTTAAAATGGTTGTCATTTAGGCTTATTTACATGTGAAAATGAGTCACTTCAAGAAGGTTAGAAAATATTTTTTGAACCAATTTGATCGATAAATTTTGATTGATTGATCAATTTCAACTTTGATCAATCAATTACTTGATCAATTAATTGTTTGATTAGTTGATCTTTTTGTGCGGAAAATAGATTTAAATTTTAAGTTAATTTGGTCGAGCAATCTTTCTAATTTGATCTACCAGTTGATTTAATTGATCAAATTGATCATTTAGGTTGATTAATTGGTTATTGCACTTAGTAGTAAAATAATGTTAACCTAATAACTAACGACTTAGAAAAGTGTGAAAGATATTTCTAAGGTTCCTTGCATAATTTCCAAACTCAAGAAACTTAGCAAAAAATTACATTGACTTTTTACAATAGTCTTCACTTTGATCCATGCGAAGAATAATAGATTCGTTTTGTACGAGTGGGATCATGAAAGATTTGTTCACAATGAAATGTAATTTTGTTTCATCAAAACTAGGGTTTCAACACATCTGAACTCCTACCTAAGGAGATGATCTCAATTACTTTTCTTGTTCCATTTGCGTAGGAGGGGATTTATTCCATTGGCCCATTCCAAATAGCTCCTACTAAGAAGAAATTTTCTATTATAGCAATTGATTATTTCTTAGTATTGGTATAGGAAAGGGCCATAGCTAGCCCTAACTTCGAGTAAGAAGTTAGTTTGGTCTAGAAAGATCATTTTCCACCATGGGCTCCGTCACATCATTGTGGCGAATAATGGTATGCAATTTGCATCTAAGTGTTTCAAGGGCTTTTGCGTAGATTGGGGCATAACCCTAAACTTTACCTTTATTACTTACCCTCAAGCTAATAGTCTAGTGGAAGTCACTAATTGGAACATCATCGTTGCCTTGAAGAAAAGTTAAATGCTGCCAAAGGAAAGTGTGAAAATGAATTGCCATTTTCCTATGGAGATATTGTATCGAGAAAAGGACTACTATTGGGCACTTGCCTTCAACCTACTTTATGGAGCAAAAGTTTGGATCCCATTAGAAGTGGACATCCATTCTTATTGGATTCAATTCTACAACCCCAAGAAGAATGAAGAACAGGTGAAAGAAGCCGTTGACTTGCTTGAAATCACCAAAGATGATGTAGCTGCCAAAATAACAATAACTCGATACTACAACCAAAGGGTTAAGCGGTGCCACCTTGGTGTATGAGACCTTGTCCTTAAACAGGCAAAGCTCAACCTAGTAGAGCTAGGTGGGAAGCTCACACCGAATTAGGATGGACCCTACTTGGTTGTCATGGCTAGTCCTACCAGTTCCTATGAGTTAAAGGTTATGGACAACAGACTTGTCCCTTGATCTTGGCATGCTATTGTTTTACATCCTTATTTTGTTGTTATTAGTTATTGTTTTGATGGAAGCACCCAGTCTTATGCAACACATGAATGCAACACTACATGCTAATTTTTTTTTTCATTGATGTCTTGTCTGGTATAAGACTACAACATTTATGTAAGCACTTAAAGAACAAAATACAAAACCAAGGGAAGGGGGTGAGAAAGGAGGAGCTAAAAGTGGTCCAAGCAGTGTGTTGGAGGCTTATCTTATAGAACCTTAATAACGGCACGGCCTTCCTTGCTGCTAGAGTTAGCTGCTTAATCATTGACGATCTTCTCTACCACTTCCTCTTTACCACTTAAGCGTTTTTCCCCTTCTGATTCGATTGGTACCCAATTCACCATAAGCTCCTCCTTGACTTGTTGCTGGTACTTCTGATTAGGCTATGTTATGCTCTAACCTAGAGAGTTGTCTAGAGAAGAAACCTCAATGTCTATAATTGTCTAGGCAATAGCAAGAGTGTACTTCCTTATGTTGGATGCTAGCTCTGTTTGCTAAGCTTCCATCGATGCATCCTTAGTGAAGAACTCTAGGACTACCCGAAGCTCTAAGAGAGTCCTCAATTGCAGCTTGAGCTCTCAAATCTCATTGGAGAGCCCCTCTACATAGTTAGCACTTGCAATTGATTTCTTGTCAACCACCTCCAAAGACTCTTGAAGCCTAGGTAACTCCCCCTCTAGTCGACAAGGTTTTAAATGTTGATATCGACGTCATATGGAAAAGTAAAAAAGGGGATATATTGTCGATATCCAGGAATTTTAGGAAAATTGCTCAAAATGCCCTAAAAAGTTAGCATTTCTTTTTCCTATTTATGGGAGAATCTTATGTAACTCTTTAACACTTGAGGGCTCTTTATTTAATTGATTTTGGGTGGTTACTGTTCAAATAACTGCCCTTCCACTTTTCAGAAAAAAAGTGCTACTAGCATATCAACATTGGCATAAGTCATAACATTGAAAAGAAAAAGCACATAATATGATAATAACTTAATATATCCTTCTCGGTTCCAATTGATGTAGGCCCTTAGCTTGTGTTTGATGGAGTTCTAAAGCCAAGGGCCTTCCAGAAGATTTATTGATGCATCACTAGTGCTATGGTATGATATATTCAGATCTTTGGATTATTTTTGGGGTGTGCATTCCCCTGTTTTGATGATCCTTTGGGGTGTGTATTCCCCATTGTGATATGGAATTAGTATTGTACGTGTTGTTGAAGAAGTTTTTGGGGTATGTATTCCCTTGTGTAGCATCAAAATTAGATCTGCAGGTATTGAAGAGAGAAAAATCAGATCTCGGTAGTGTGGTTTTGTGGACATGACAACTTCTCCTGAGTGAGAGATTGTGCTGGGAATTGCCGTGGGTGACTCTTCTACAACCACTGGTGTAACGTGGTTGATTGACTCGGGTTCTTCCAATCATTTAGTCGGCAATCCACAATGTTTTGGGTAGATTCAATATGCTTTACAAGGTCGCACTGTGCATGTGGCTGATAGGCGACATGTCCTTATTGATGGTCAGGGGGCAGCTACAGTTACCCCATCTATGCAACTTAACCATGTCTTGTATGTTCCAGACTTGTCCATGAATTTGCTTTTTATTAGTGAAATCATCAAGCAAATGGACTGTCGTGTCATCTTTAATGAGCATAAATGCACTTTCCAAGATCAGATGGTAGGGAAGATTATTGGTAGTGGATATGAAGGTGTTTACCGACTTGTTCAAGGTCCCATGGTTGCAACTTGTCAAATTAGCTTTGCTTTAGGGAGTGCTTTACAATAGCATAGACGGTTGGGTCATCCATCTTTGGATAAACTACGTAGACTTATTCCACATTTATCTCCAACCACACAACTTTCTTGTAATGCATGTCAACCTGGGAAGCACCATAAGTCTTCCTTCCCATCTACCACTGGACCATGCACGTCGTCATGCTTTCAGTTAATGCATCTTGATGTCTGGGGTCCTAACAGGATTCCTGGGGACATCGTTATTATTTGATTGTGGTTGATAATTTCTCCCGATTGTTTTAGTTATTCCTTACGAAGAATAAATCTGAAGTGGGTCCCTTTATGGAGTAATTTGTGTTAATGATAAAGAATCAGTTTGATGTCTGCATCAAGATAGTCAGATCAGATAATGCATTGGAGTTTTGTACCCACTGGTCGGCAGATTTCTATGGTTTGCATGTTATCATTCATCAGATTTCTTGTCTCCACACCTCTCAGCAGAATGAGGTTGCAGAGAGGAAGCATAGACATTCTTGATATGGCCAGAACTCTTTTTATTCAGAACAGTGTGCCACATACTTACTGGGGAGATGTAGTTTTCACGGCTTGCTATCTCATTAATAGACTGCCTTCTTCAATTATTCATGAGTAGGTACCATGGATGGTGTTATATCTAGATGCAGATCTGTTTGGTGTTCCACCCAAAACATTTGAGTGTGTGACTTTTATTCATCTTTTTGGACCTAGTTGAGATAAATTAACACCTAAAGCAATCAAGTGTGTTTCTTGGCTACTCTCGTACTTAGAAGGGGTACCGGTGTTTTGATCCTCTAAGCCAGAAGCATTACATTGGTACAAATGTCACCTTTCATGAAGTTGTACCCTACTTTTCTATTGCTGCCAGACAGGTGCAGAGTGTGCCATAGTATGCTCCTATGCCAGTTGCTCCTGTACCTTTTGATGTCTTATCAGATAGTAGCAATTCTTCTACTAGGCCATCTACCAGCACATTCAGCCATATACCAGCAGATGAAAGCACATTCAAGGGTCATATTTATTAGTTGCCAAATTCTTACAGGGCAAAGCCACCCCCTTCTTTTATTCCACAGTCTCGTCTAGTTAGTGTTGAGAACCTGTAGGCTACTTCTTCTTAGGACATTCCTCCAGATACAATGTCTAATACAATGGATGTCTCATCTGGTACAATGCCAGTAGAATTGGAGGTTGAGACCACTGACAATATTTCTCTTGTTATGTTTCTCCAGGTCCTATTCCTACGAGTACTGATGATGATATGCCTATTGCTATTTGGAAGGCTCCTCGATCATGTACCCATTATCATGTGGCTAGGAGTGCAATCTCCATTGATTCTCCGAGTGCTAAGTTTCATGCTTTCACAGCTGCTGTTTCTAGATCTGAGATACTTCATATCAGCAGGCTCTTCTGGACCTGCACTGGAGATCTGCCATGGAAGAGAAAATGTCCACACTACGTGACAGGAGGACCTGGGAGCTTACTTTGTTACCTTCTGGTGCACATTTGTTGGTGTTAGGTGGGTCTTGCCCTGAAATACAACCCTGATAAGTCCATTTCTCAGTATAGGACTTGTCTTGTAGCCAAAGGATTCACCCAGACTTATGTGGTGGATTTATTTGATACTTTTCCCTTGTGGCATGTCTTTCCACTATCTGTATTATTCTGTTGTAGCACACTATGAATGGTCGTTGCATCAGCTGGATGTCAAGAATGCTTTTTTTATGGTGACCTTCTGGAAGAAATATACATGCAGCAGCCTCTTGGTTTTGAGGTTAAGGGGGAGTGTGTTTGTAGGTTACAAAAGGTCATCCATGGTCTTAAGTAGAGCCCCCGAGCCTAGTTTTAGTATCTGTCAGAGGCATTGACAGTTGTTGGGTTGTAGAGGTCCTTGTCTAATCATTTCTTGTTTGTGAGGAAGACTGGTGGTGGTGTTGTGGCTCTACTTGTATATGTTGATGATCTTATACTCACGGGAGATGACATTGCTGGTATTTCTCAAGTGGAGTATTTAGCATGGTAGTTTGTTATGAAGGACCTTGGGAAGCTCAGGCATTTCCTTGGTACTGAATTGCTACAAGTAAGCAGGATATTGTTGTCTCAGAGGAAATATACTTTAGACATTCTCCAGGAGGCAGACATGCTTGGATCTAAGGGTGCTAATATTCCTATGGATTCAAAGGTTCATCTGTTTGATGACTCAGCAAGGTTGATGGATAAGAAGGCTTACTGACAACTTGTGAGGAAGTTACTGTATCTAACCATTAATAGGCCAGATATTAGTCTTGTAGTTGGAAAGCCAAGTTAGTTTTTGAGCAAATCTATTGATGATCATTGGCAGGTAGTGATGCAAGTGTTAAGATACATCAAAAAGTGTCCAGATCGAGGTCTCTTGTTCTAGAGGAAAGCTCCTATGTCTATTATTAGTTTTTCAGATGCAGATTATGCAAGTGATGTTGGAGACAGAAGATCTACTACAGGTTTCTGTACCTTTGTAGTAGGGAATTTGGTGACTTTGAGGAGCAAGAGGCAAAGTGTGGTGTCACGCTTGAGCACTGAATCAAAATACCATGCAATGGCACACACAGCAGTTGAGATGATTTGGATACAATCTTTGTTGCGGGACTCTCATGTTATTATTGAGGAACCTATGGAGATGTATTGTAACAATAGGGCTACGACTTACCTTGCTAACATTCCCATGTTCCATGAAAGGATTAAACATGTGGAAGTGGATTGTCATTATATAAGGAGCCTAATTCAGGAGAGTCTACTTCGTACTGCTTGCCTTACCTCATTAGAACAAACTGTGGATATGTTCACTAATCCATTATCTCATCGTATGTTTGAGAAGTGTATGAACAAGCTGATCATGGTCATATATATGCTTCAGTTTCAGGAAAAGTGTTACGTTATGTTGAGGGTTATTTTTTGTTATTTTTATTTATTATTAGGCCCTTGTTATATTTTTTCCTCACCTCTCTCTATATAAAGAGGTGTAAGGTTGGCTTAATAAAATAAGAGCTTTTGTTTTCTTCAACTTAATAATACTCACCAAAAATGAAATATAACAATACTAGAACAGCCAAATCATGAAGTGAATACCATGAACTTTAATATCATGTAGTGTTTCAACCTAGTTGAATACCACTTCTTCGATTTTCATCCTCTTTTTGTGATATTTTAGCAATTGTAATAGTTGTCTCATGTTATGAATTTGTATTGAATATTATACTCATGAATGTATCGTTGGTAGTCTTCGTTATTGCAATATGCAAGTACTTCAAGATGTGGATATGGACTGTTGGAGCTCCTTTTAGATTGACTCTGACTATAATCATCCTGTCCATGATGTCTAATTGGTCCTTTTGAATCTCCGATAGAAGTATCACTTTGTCTCAATATAGAGCCTAAATATTCAGTATAATCATGATCTCTCGTTGATGAAGTTCATGATGGTCGAAGAGGAAGTTGTGTAGCTAATTGGTAAGGTCGATAATAATAGGATAGTTAGGAACTTTTGGGTGCAAAATATTCTAGGAATATCACATATCCTTGTGTTGCAGGATCACTTTGACTATCATCATATCTGTAGCCATAGGAACCATAATAAGATGGAGGTTGACTTGGCTCTAATTGAGACACTGGTGAATAACAGCTAGGGAAGAAACCATATGAATTTTGTGCCACATCTAGGTAGGGGGCTTGATATTGAGGAGGGTTGATGTAATGAGATCCATAACTATAGAAATTTGATGACAATGATACAAGGCCACCTCAATGTGACCCGACTTGTTGGCAAAGAGGCTAGAGAGGGAGTTTGAAGAAGCGATGGTGGCGGATCTCATCCAAACCGTAGGGTTCCTTTTATTTTGTTTTTGTGTCCTTATTTAATATTTTCTTTTTATATATATGCCAAAAAAGAAGTGAGTGGAGGAATAACAACAAAAAATAATAAAAAAAGGAGGTTGAAGTTTATAAAAAAAATGGGAAGAGAAAAAAAGAAGAAAAAAAGGAAGAAAAAAACATAAAAAAGAGGGAAAAATTAAAAAAAATGATGAAGTTTAAGAGAAGATGGGGAGAAGCTCTTCTCTAGTCTTATTTTTTTTATCTTATCTGTGTTTATTTCTTCTCCCATTCGAGTATGAGAGAAAGAGGGAGTGTGAAAGTCTATTGTTGTGATCCCATACGAGGGTCTCATTGTTTGAGGTCTTTACATGAGAGAAACTCTTTCTTTGTTGTTGTTGGTTCCTAAATGAAAGGACCATTATCTTGGTCTCCAGAGGAGAGACTGACTTAGAGTTTCCATGTAGGAGAAGCCCAATTTTGAGGACTCCAAAGGAGAGGCCCATGTCTGCGATCTCCAATGGGAAGGCATCAACACCGGTCGAGGTCTCTAAAGGAGAGGCCCATGTCAGAGCCATCTACCACATCTTATCTAGTAGACTCCACCCCTCGTTAATGTGTCGGCATCAGCATACCGCCTACAAGAAAGAACGAGGATGCAGCTAACGTCATTCGCTTGAGGAAAGTCATGACCTAATTGCACCAATTGAGAGTGGTGTTTTGCTGTAGAGTGAGGATATCTATGTACAAGCTGAGCATTTCATGCTCCAGCTTGAGAAGGAGTGTTGAGAGAATATGTAGTTGGGATTTAATCCCACATCATGTAATGCAAGGAGTTGGAGTGTGTGGTGACCTATAAATAGACATTGTACGCCCCACTTATTCTTTGAGAAGAGTAAAGCAAATACTCTCTTACAGGGGCTTCTCTCATGGTTTTCTCCTCGCTCTTTGTGAGTGGTGTTTTCATATAAACCCAAGCGTTATTTTTGTTGTGGTTCAAATTTGCTTAGTTTTATTTATCAACTTATTTGACAACTTTCTTTGGGAAAAAGTATATTTGACAGTGGTAAACTCAGAAGCTAAGCATGTAGTAGATGTTTTCCGGTCAATGGGGAATGCTATGCTTAGCAATTATTAGACATTGTGGAAGCTTTAAATTTAGTATATGAATATGCATTGTAATTGCCTAATGTATGGAATATATTTTCTTTCCATCTGGAAGTTTGAGGTCATCTTTCACATGCTAATATGATTTGACATGTAAATTTTGACATTCGAACATACAACTTGCATCTTAAACAATAAGAAAAATAATAAATTTAGCATGTTGGTTTTGTTGAATGTGAAATATTTTAACCATACAGATGGCATATTAGTCCTGCATTTTTTTCCTTGATAAACTATCACCAAGGTAATTTATATGCATATAAACAATCACCAATATTTATTAGGTTTTGGACATTTTTGGTACTCATATTAAAATATCTTTTGTTTGCATTTTCATTTGTCTTGATACAACGTGACCATCATTTAATGGTACTGTATGCATGTGCACAAAGGTTTTCATGGTTTAACACACAGGTCCACATATTTCATATATATATGTATCATGTGATGGCTTAGTTTCAGTCTGACATATATTTCTTTCATGCATCTTGTACAACATGATGATTGAGCACTAAGTAAAGCTAATTTGTTTTTGGTGAATGCAGACATCTCAGACTACGGAATGTGCTTTGTGTCACAGAAATGTGGGTAAGTAACCGGTACATTCTGTTTAAATGTTCACATGCTTGTTCTAAGAATGGTTCATTCGTGTAGAAAGATTTTCAGACAATCAAATAATCCTGCAAAAGTTATTTTGAAAGAGATTAATCCTGTGAAAATTGGAGTTTACAGGAGTTGATATTCAATCTTGAAATAGGTGTATTATGTAAGAATGCTTTATTGCTCCATGAGGTTTCGATAAATGTGGTGTCTAGGGTCACTTGCTTATTCTAGGAGGCGACTTCACTTCTGACAGTGAGATTGTGAACAATCCTCTTAGTTCATGATGATAAAACATGAAGTACAATAGAATTTATAAATGTCCAGTGGGGTTAATGTTGATTTTTTCCTTGATTATATACTGTAGTTATTTATTGGCAAATGTGATGTGATGTGTCACTAACCAGTAGGACCTGCAAACCTAAACTTCACTAATCATCGAATATGACGTCAAGGGCCTCTTCAGGGTGGACTTCACGAGTTTCAAGTCTCACTAGAACAATTTAACCAGTTGGAATAGGAGTGGTTAATCATCTGTCAGAATATCGTAATTGACAACAGTCCAAAATGCATGTGTTCGCTTTACAGCGACTGATATACTTGGAGGTCCAAGGTACCCTTGAGGGTTCCAAGCTTCTTATTGTTTCTGTAATATGGTAAAACACAATGATGCCGTGCTTCTAGTGCATTCATTATGTGAGACAAAGCAGAGTAATCCTTAGTTACTTAACTATGTGTTTTTTGACATGAAATGGGACTATGTGACTAAGCATTGTGAAATCAAGGAGAAAGAAGGAGAGCATCAATTTGTTTGACAAGGATGGAGGGAAGAAGAGAAATGTATCTTAGGTTTGCATTCATCAAGAAAATTTTCCTTGTGCAGTCAACAAACGCATGAAATGCACAAAGTCATCTTTCTGGGCACCAGGTAACCTTCTCCATGTTGGAGAATTTGCTAAAGCTATGCCATGAGCTATCATCGATGGGATTTGGGAGAAATATGAGACCACACAAACAATGAGTTCACAAATGTTGCAAATGCATACCTAAAGGGAGAGCATAAGGAATGCATTCAGCATTCAATATAATAGAACACCAGTTAGTACGAGTCTTTGCCATCTTAATTATGGGATCAAATGAACCTATATGCACAACCAACATTTGTGTTGAAGCATGTAGAAAAAGATAAGAAGAATAAAACAAGCAAGATATCAAAACATCACACAAGAACACTTGAGATTTACGTGGAAACTCCTCTCCTCGGGGAAGGGGAGAAAACCACGGGAGAGCCCTATTGGGCATATATTCTATTTTTCATCTCCAAGAAACAACCGAGGGTACAAGAGCCCTTATATAGGCTTCCACACACCTTACAAAACTCACGACCACTATGTAGGACAAAACCAACCACACATATCCTCCAACACCCCCCTCAAGCTAAGCATGGAGTGCTCTAAGCATGAAAAGCTCAACTTGCAACAAATAAAGATAACCATTCGCAGGCATGCCACACAACAATAATGCATCCCGAACCTGGCCACTCACTTGGATGACAATAAGATCTCTACTAGTCATGTTGATAAGGACAGCAATCGGAGGTACAAGTGTTGGAAAATCGTTGTGGTTGAGGTGAAAAACATTGCTTTAGATTCTGCACGAGTCACATATGGACATCAGTCAAACTTCGATCACGAGCTTGATGTTCTCCGTGCTACTACATATGTCTTAAGCATTACAATTTGATCTCTATCACGTAGAGATCCACATGATGAGAGAACATGGAATCTTCACAAGTTCAAACACCTAAAATAAATGACTCAATAATAAAGTCATCCACCTTCCAACTTGAGCCAAACAATCAGAGTGGAGTCAAACTTATAGATAAAACACTAGGGGGCACCCCCAAATTCTTCCATAGCATGGAAGAGAAGAGAAACCAACATCCTCTTTTTTCTCATCAATCAATTTTTGTCTTTTTTTCCCTTTTTTTTTGGACAACTTTCCTTTTTTTAAATAAAAGAACTTGAAAACAAGGAACCAAATAAAGGATGTTTCACACAAAAATTAGAAAAGTAGAGATCTTAGAACGCAAATCTCGAAAAGAGATCTCACCACCAATGCCATATCTCAAAACATGTGCCTTTCGTCCCTTCTTTTTTTAATCCCCATCCTTCATTTTTTCCTTTTTTAAACTCCTTTTTTTATCATTTTCCTTGATAGGGTCCCCATGGAACCCAAAAAGCAATCTGATCTACGTCATGACCAAGGTAGCCATTGATGTTTGTGGATGCTACCATCCTCATCCAAAGGCATACGCCTCCACTCCCATCATGAATGAGGCTTTAAGATGATCTAATTAAGGCTTAAGCATGAGGGCTCATACACATCTCATTGTCGTTGTCGTGTTTGAATAGAGCGCCTCTACTCCATTGAGATGGACCTGCAAGACCATGCCCTCCTCGTCGAGTTCCTCCAATTGGTGGCTTCAGGCAGCGTCATGATTGTGTATGAGGCCTCCTCGTCCTTCCTTCATCGAGTGATCGATTTCGCTGTGGACAACCTTCAACCCCTACATTGCCTCCTCACGAAGGAGGTCGTCGATATCGTTGCCCAATACTTCGATCAAATCCTCTCTACCTTGTACATGTCATGGCATCACCATGCTCTTGATTGCCATTATGCTTCCTTAATAAAAATAAAGGCACGAACAAAGCATCGAACAACACTAACATCCCAAGAATGAAAATAATTGAATCGAAGCACGAAGAAGATAAAACTCTAAGAACGATTAGTTTTGATACCATGTAGAAAAGAGAAGCAAAATAAAACAAACAAGATATCAACACATCACAAGAACATGAGAGAAAGAAGGTCCGGCCTGAGAGGATCTATGCTGGGAAGAGGAACCTGCTGCTTGAGAAGTAGAGCAGGTCTGAGGTCACTTGTTGGGAGAGATGAGCGAGAGGGTGAGCGAGTGGGGGTTTGCAGGGCGACAGGCGGGTGGGGTGGGGAGCGGCGACTCTGACTGGATGGAGGTGAGGAGGCCGCGACAAGGTGTGGAGCCGATGAAATGCTTCAAGTGCCTCGGGAGGGGGCATGTGGCGGCGGCCTGCAGGGACCCGGTGAGGTGCTTGCGCTGTGGCAGTTTGGGGCATCGGAGGTCGGGTTGCGGGCTCCGTGGACTGGGCGGCGGGTTTTCTTCGGGGAGGGAGGAGATGCCCCCATCCCCCCTGGAGGGGGCACCTCTCGTGGAGGTGGAGGTGCCATGGTCGGAGGAGATCAGGACATTGGAAGGGAGGTTGGCTTCGGCTCTGGTGGCGGTGGTGCTGGAGGGGGAGGTGGATGTGGGGGCTCTGAGAAGGGCAGTCGCCGCCTTCTTGGGGAGTGGCGGGAGACCCTTTGGGGTGGCTTCCCTCAGGAGTGGGTGTCTGGTGCTGCGTTGGGGCTCGGTCGGGAGGAGTTGCGGCGTCTGGCTTTCAAAGTGTTGCGATGTGATCGCGGTGTGGTGCAGTGTCGCTGGCCAGTGAGGTCGGATGGTGCGTTGGCAGAGTGACCGCCGGCTGGCACGAGGTAGAGGGTCTGGATTGAGGGGGTTCCCCTCTTCCTCCGCACAGTGGAGGTGGTGGCGGCGGTGGTTGCTCCTTTTGCGAGGCTCCGAAGCTGCAAAGGCGTGGGCCTTAGGTCGGTGGACCTATCGCGATTCGGAGCGTGGGTGGAGATGAGGCCGGGGCGACAGCTTGTGGAGAGGATGGTCCTCAGATGGGGGAGCTCCTCCTGGCTGATTTGCTTCTCGCGAGGATCCGGGAGACCTAGGTCCTTCGCTGAGGCGGTGGTCGGCAGAGCTTGGAAGCGGTGGTGGCGGGTGCGCGGGGGAGGGGTGGGTTGCTTTTGGGAAGCGGCGAGGATCGCGGCAAGGATGGTGCGATGGTTACGATCCCCGTGGCGAGATCTGAGGCAGATGAAGGGGCGGGGATGTCAGAGACCGGTGCGGGTATCGCGGAGGGGCTGATGAAGTTTGCGACGTTTGGTGACTCCATTGATTGCGGGTGCGGCCTTGGCACTGAGGAGGCTCTGGGTTTTGTGGGGCGTGACCGTAACGGATCCGGGTCGGATGGGCTAGACCCGACTATGGGTGATGGCGGTATCGATGGAGGCATCGGTTCGTTTCACTCCCCGCGGGCAGACCCGAGATGTCGGGCCTTTGAAGATGGCGGCTTGGGGGCTGTGGCTGAAGGCTCGTGACATGTCCTCGACAGACCAGACTGGGCGGTGGGGCGCGGTGTCGCAGGTGAGGTGGAGCGCGAATGGTGATGGGAGCCGAGGCTGCTGGGGCCACAGCGGCTCACCTACAGGCTGCGGTGGTCATACCGAAGGGGGCGCACTGCGAAGGCTCCGGCTGGGAGCGTGATTGGGGAGGGCCTGCGTCGAAGGCGGGTGGAGCCGAGCGTCGCCCTACCTTCTGGAGGATGGGGTGAGGTGCCGATGGTGGGCCTGACTGGGGGCGAAGGCAGGGCAAAGACTGCTCGGGGGGCCTCTGCAGTTGAGGTGGGACAATAGACGGTGGGTGTTGGTGGCGGCGCTGGGGCGTTGGAGGAAGCGGTGAAGACACGGGGGGATGATGCGGTGGCTGAGCAGCCTGTAGGGAAGGTCTCGACGCAGGGGGAGGCGCAGGAGATGGATGCAGACAGGGGGGAGACTGCGGGGCAGGGTGGACCGGAGGGCGATGGTGAGGGGAGCATGCCTGGTCGGTGTGTGCTGGAGGAGGGAGAGGTGGATGAGGTGGCTGCGGAGATGGGGTTTAGGCTGTTGACACAAGGAGTTTCTCGGGGCTTTACATGACAAAGGTCCTGTCATGGAATGTGAGGGGTCTGAATGACCCATCGAGGCGGGCGGCACTGCGGGGGTATGTTCAGAGGTGGGGGCCTGATGTGATCTTTCTCCAGGAGACGAAGTGGGGGAGCTGTGATGAGAGGCTGTGGAGGGAGGTGGGGGGAGGTGATTTTAGGGGGTTCTTGGCCCTGGATGCGGTTGGTAGTGCGGGTGGAATTGTTGTAGGGTGGAAGGATGATGCTTTCTCCGTGGTAGACTCGTTGGTCGGGTCCCATGTTGTCACTGTCAGGCTTCAGAGGCGCCAGGATAATACATGTATGCTCTTTTCTTCAGTTTACGGTCCGACGGAGGGTAGGAGGAGGCATGTTTTGTGGGAAGATCTGAGTCAGGTTGCGGCAGCTTTTCAGGGGATGCCTTGGTTGATGGGTGGTGACTTTAATGTCACTTTGCTAGCAGAGGATAGACCAGAAGGCCGTGGAGGAATGGACCAAGGCTCTAAGGCATTTGCGGGCTTTGTTGCGGAACAAGGGCTGGTTGACATGCCACCTTCATCCTGTCTTTTCACTTGAAGGAGTTCTGGAGGACGGCGGTCCCGGATTGACAGATTTTTTGCCTCAACGGTGATGGCAAAGTTATTCCCAATGGCGGAGGTTAGACCCTTGGAGTGGCCGTTCTCGGATCACACTCCCTTGTTGTGGGCTTCGAACGAGGAGTGGAGGCATGGTACGTATTTTAAGTTCAACAGGGCGTGGCTCTTGGAAGAGGGGTTCAGGGGGCTGGTAGAGGAGAGGTGGAGGTCGACTCATGTGGATGGCTTGGCGGCTGCCAGATTGGAAGCTAAGCCGCGGGATTTGAGATCTTTCTTGAAGATCCGTATGAAGCAGATTAGGGAGGAACGTGGGAAGAGGAGAGAGGAGGCTCTTGGTGAGATTGCACGATTGGACATGGTGGATGATATTGGTCTCCTTTCTGACGGTGACAGGGTTTGCAGAGCAAGGCAGATTCAGGTGATACAAGAGGAAGATCGGAAGGTGGAGATGGAGTGGAAGGTGAGGTCCAGGCAGAGGTGGCTGAAGGAGGGCGATTCCAACACTTGGTTTTTTCATATGGTTGCATCAGGAAGGAGGAGGAACTGGATTGAGAGGTTGGTGGTGGATGGGGAGGAGTTTGTGGGAAGAGAGGCGGTGGGGGGGCAGCTGCGAGGTATTTCAGAGAGTTTACTGGGTGTAGATGGTGGGGAAGATGGAGATGATTGGGGTCTAAGGTACCGCGGATTGGGGAGACAGAAGCCAGTTTTTTGACGGGTCTGTTTGAAGAGGATGAGGTCAGCAAGGCAATTTGGGGACTGAATGCTGACGGTTGTCCGGGGCCGGACAGTTTTCCGGCTGCCTTCTATAAAGAATTCTGGTCGGTGGTGAAGGAAGATGTGATGCAGGTTGTGCAAGAGTTTAGAGCTGGAAATTTGGGTTTCAATAGGCTGAACAAGTTTTACATGTTCCTGCTGCCAAAAAAGGAGGGTGCTGAGGAGATCCAGGAGTATAGACCGATAGCCCTCTCGAATGCTATCTACTTGATTGTGGCAAAGCTTCTGGCCAATAGATTGAGGAGGACGCTGGCTGGGATTATAGACCCGGTGCAATCGGCTTTTGTCCCCGACAGAAACATTTTGGAAGGTTATGTGTTAGCCTCGGAGATCCTATCGTCTTGGAAGAGGAGTAAGAAGAAGGCTTTCATGTGGAAAGTTGACTTCAACAAGGCCTATGACTCGGTTCAATGGTTGTTTCTTTGGGCATCCTTGGTGAAGAGGGGTTTCCCGCCGATGTGGATAGACTGGATGAAGAGATGTGTCACCACGACGTCTTTCTCGGTTCTTATCAATGGAAACCCGACAGGGGGTTGGATTCAGCCGAGGAGGGGGGTGAGGCAAGGGTGTCCTTTGGCCCCGATGTGATTGCAGCGGATGCACTGGCGAGGGCGGCTAAGAGGTCGTGTGAGAGGAACTTGGTGAAGGGCTTCTCCTTGAGAGGTGGGACGAGTATTCCGTTACTACAGTATGCGGATGATACGGCTTTCTTCATTGAAGGTGGGGAAGTGGAAGCTAGGAGAATGCGGATTCTACTCTTCCTGTTTGGTGAGGCTTCGGGACTGCAGATCAATCTATCTAAATTTGGCTTTGTCCCCTTCAATTTGAATGAGGCGGAGGCGAGGGGGTGTAGTTTGGGTCTCGGCACAGAGCAGGTGAAGCTTCCGATTAGATATTTGGGCTTACCATTGACATATGGTAGGATTCTAGTGAAAGATTGGGCTCCCCTGGTGGAGAGGCTGGAGAGAAGACTGGAAGGGTGGGCGTCCAGGCTTCTGTCAAGGGGTGGAAGGTTGGTCTTGCTCAAGGCAGTTCTGGCAGTGATGCCGTCGTATTTTACTTCTTTCCTGAAGATGCCTCGACAGGTTGTCGGGAAGATAGAGAGACTTATGAGGAATTTCTTCTGTTCCAATGAGGGGACGAGTGGACCAGGTGCCAGGTTGGTTGCGTGGGAGGAGATCTGCAGGCCGGTAGAAGAGGGGGACTTGGGGTGAGAGACCTGGGGAGGTCTAATGACAGCCTACTGGAGAAATGGGTGGAGAGCCTCTTGGAATGTAGGGAGGATTTGGTGGGCAAGGTGTTTGAGACCGCTTATGGTGGCTCGGTGCGGTGGGATATCCTGATATCTTCGCCGAGGGATGCTTCTCATTTTATGAAAGGTTTGTCGGTGGTGGCTCTTAGGGTGCAGAGCTGTTTTGTTCCTGTGGTTGGAATAGGGGAGATCTTTAGATTTTGGCTGGATGATTAGACAGGACAAGGTGTACTTGCTAGAAGATTTCGGAAATTGTTTGCTTTGTCCCAGAACAAAGAGGCATCTGTGGCCGAGGTGTGGGAAGGTGGGTGGTGCCCGCGCTTTGTAGGAAACCTTTCAGATGCGAGAACTCATGACTTCCAGATTTTGCTTGAAGAGTTGGAAGGGTTGCAACCAACTTCCGGTACGGATATGTTTGGTTGGGATGAAGGTGATTTCTCGGTAGGGGCTGCCTACAGGAGATTGTTCACTGGAAATTCTATGGTTGATCTGGATTTGGTGAGAGACTGTAGACAGATTTGGAAGGCCGCATGTTTGTCTGGCTACTTAGGAGGAGAAGGCTTGTGACCAAGGTTTGGAGGGCAAAGGGGGCTCTTGGAGAGAGCAAGGTTTGCCCTTTGTGTGGAGGTGGGGAGGAGGAGATTGATTACCTTTTTTTCACTTGCTCGTTTGTGGTGCAGATTTAGAGTCGGGTGAGAGTTGGGTGGTGGGATTGTCGATCTTTTGAAGAATTTTGGCACAGCTTCAGAAATGGAGGGGGTGATGTTGGACGGATTGTCTTCTGTACAAAGAAGGAGAGGACCAGGCCATTGGCGGTGTTGTGGGGCATTTGGTTGGGTAGGAATGCTGTGGTCTTCAAGGGCCAGAGGTCTTATGTGGAGAATTTTGTTGAGTCTGTTATTTCTTTGTTTAATCTTTGGAGTGGATCCTTGTGAGTGGGGGACCTTGGGGTCTGCTATTTGTACTGACGGTGGCTGTTGATTTATAATTAATTTATTTGGGTAGTTATCACTCTGGATAACTACCCTTTCCTTTTTCAAAAAAAAAAAAAATCACAAGAACACTTGGGATTTATCTGGAAACCTCTTCCTCAAAAGGGGAGAGAGCCACAGGAAAGCCTTAACAGCCATATCTTCTATTTTTCATCTCCAAGAAACAACCAAGGGTACAGGAACCCTTATATAAGCTTCTACACACCTCACAAAACTCATGCCCACTATGTGGGACTAAACCAACCTCAAATCCTCTAAAAAAGCGATTGAAGAATCTACAAACAAGTTTGCATAGTTAGGGCATAGTGAGATATAGGTCCTCAATTTAAGGATGTTGCATGGAAGGATAGGTTGGGCTATTAAGTGCCTAAAGGGACTGAATGGTGATTGCGAGGGCATAGTGCACTCCTTTGTGGTGGTTAAGTTTAGGAGTTAGTTCTTAAAATTATTGAAAAATCATGTTAGGTTTGTGGAATTGGCAGCGTGGTTTGTAGGATAATAGTAAGTCGGCTGGCCTTGTGAATCAAGATAGACTTGCTCGCAACAATGTTTTTCCCATGAACAACAGATGAAACATGAGTAAACAAGGTCCATCGTCACTTTATTGGTCCCTTAGTTCAATGGTTGACCTTCCACCCTAGAGAACAAGCTTTAGATCTTACCCTCCTAGGAAAATGATACAAGAGGCAAAAATCACTCCCCTACTCCCTATCAATCGAGATGATACAACTGAAAGTTTCAATTAAAATTGCTAGGGAGGATGGAACAACATCCGTGATGGGATGGTGCTTGGTGCCCCACCTTTCAAGGGGTGTTATTAGACCAGAGGTGTGTGGAGTTCCAACACTTATTACGAGATCTGGATGGATGGGAGCCGGAAGGTGGAAGGGACGCTTATTGCTGGGAGGAGAGCGAATTCACCATCGTTAAGGCTGCGTTCTTCTTTGTAGATGACAGACATTGACTTCTTGAGGGATTGCAGGCTGCTTTGGTCGATAGAGTGCCTTTTGAAAGTCAAAGTTTTGCCTAGTGGGTGAGAAGGGCCAAAATTCTTACCAAGGCGTGGAGGGCAAAGTGGGCAGCAATGGATAACCTTAGTTGCCCACTGTGCCAATGGGCGGACGGGAACATTCGGCACCTTTCTTTACGTGTCCCTTTGTGACACAAGTTTGGAGGATGATGGGGATTGATTGGATTGCAGTGGATAGCTTCGAGCAGTTCTGATCTAGGAGAGGTAACGCCAACGGTGGAGGTAATATCTTCAAGTCAAGGAAGGAGAGGGCAAAGGTGCTGGCGATGCTGTGGGGGGTTTGGGTAGGGAGAAATGGGGTTGTTTTTAGGGGTGAAACGCCGCATGTGGAGAATGTTGTTTGCTCCATTTCCTCTTAAGTGGTGTTTTGGGAATCTGCTTTGTAATTGTGGTAATGGCCTTGTGATTCCTTCTTTTAAGTAATGAATATGGGTGGTTATCATATGGATAACCACCCTTCAGTTTTTCAAAAAAAAAACATCAGTGATGGAAGAGGAGGGGCAATACCAAGCCCTCTTAATTTTTGCAATGCGGATTCTCTCAAATTTAATGGCTCACTTTTATAGAGCAACTTCCTTTTATAATATGGTGAAACCAGTGTGAAGTTTGTATTGTAGATGCTTAGCTTACATGGTTTTTCTTGTGTCAACAGGATCTACTGACTCTAAGCAATTTACAGCATGTGGTCATCAGCAATGTCAAATCTGGAATGCATGTATGTGGCTTTATTTGCACCACCTCTTTTATGACATTCTCTGCGAGGCCTACTACTTTGATATTTTATTAGAACAATCCTTAAGAATATATATTTTTGAAAGGTACGAATACTATTGTGATTTTGATATGTCAAGTTTCTTAAAAGTCACAATATTTGATAATGTTGCCCACCTAAAAATGCTTGATGAGTACCACGTAGGCAACAAAAGACTTTGTTTTTTCCCATAGCTCATTTAAGCTGAAGTGGTGATTAGCGGCAATAGCCTTCAAGATTGGCATGATTGGTTCTGTTATAATCAAGTCATTTCACTTTGTGGATACTGTGTTTTAGATGAAAATTCAGACAACTCTGCCATCAGAAAACAAAAGGAAACAAACTTAGGCTATCCCCAAAATTCATGGTATTTTCATCTTTATATTTTCTTTTATTTATCTCTTATCATCGTGTTAGTTCATACTTGCTTATATTGTGGGAAATTCAAGCTAATGTTGTATGAATTTCATTTAAAATGCAAAGGCATGTTAGGACCCCATGAGCAAGAGAGAGACTTGCCTACCCGCACCCCTCCCCTACTGTTAGTGCCATTGGTCTTGGAGCTAGCTAGCCCACTGTTGCTTATGAGAAATCCCTTAAGCATGACCACAATAGGTGCCGAGCAATAGTGGCACTAGGAATTCCTCTCCAGCCGAAGGAGGTCCTATTACAGATCCAATGACCTAGGCAATGGTTAGATGGGAAGCCAAGGGCAGTGGTTCAATGCTTTGCTGCCTTAGCATTTGACATTTTGCAAGAAGTTGCAACTTGCAAAGGCATGCCATTTGTCACTGCTATCATCGACTAGGCCATAGCGCAACGAAGTGTGCTATTGCTGGAGGAAGGGTGATGGTTGCTTACCCTTGTACGTGCATTGTTGTCTCTAATGGTAGATCCCCATGGGCAATGCTTATCGGTTAGGGAGTAGTTGTTGAAGTGGGTATGAGGATCATTCACTCAGCTGTAATTAGGAGGTACAAGCTTGCTAAAGGACCAGAGCAGTTGTTCCTTGTGTTTGAAGACAACTTGTATCATTACGTCATTAGAACCGTTTAACACCTTCATGATGGAGGCTTCATTGGGTCCTCAAAGGAAGAGGAACCCTTATTATGCATTTTCATTAGGAGCTAATCAAGCGTGGAAGAGGGGTCTCCAGCAGAGCTCTGGCAGGTTGCTAGTGACTATTTATCATGTCCTCTGTGTGGCTGGAAGGCAAAAAGCCACAGGGAAGTGCCACAAACCTTGGAAGATGAAACCGGTATTCCTCTTCGGTCCCTACTCTTTTCTCGTTGGTTTTATAATTGCAGGTCTTGAGGAAGCTTCCCCAACCAATTCTGTATATGGGTACTGGATATGCCATTTTGTTGACTCCACTTTTTTTGGATCCTTCCTCAACCCTGGATACCTACATGGAGTCGTCACCCAACTACAATCATTAGGACTAGATCCTTATTAATCCCTCTTCAGTGGACCCTAGCAATGAAGGCTATCTTCGAAGGGATTGGGTATTCATAGTGGATTCTCCACTGAAGTGTTGTCCTCCATCGAAGTCTCTCCACTATAAGATTCATCTCTGCCTCTAGTACGATATGGCAAGTCACGGTATGGTCAGTTACATTCCATTTCATTTTCTCCTCTTGTGTTGCCACTTCACATATTGCTTATAATGGTTCCCCTTGTGTTCAAGCGATCGAGGATGCTACGATTTTCAATGAACTACAGTGGGAAGATGTTCAAGGATGGCTTAAGTTGTTGCAAATTAGTTTACACAAATGCCTATTAACCAGCCGAATCAAGCTTTAAACACTCATCTCAGATCCGACTCTGGAAGGGATGGTGTCTCAAAATGCTCCTTTGATTCTTATGTCTTTTATAGGTGACTCTTGTGGCGAACAATTTTAGTGATGGGTTTTGTTTCCCATCTTTGATGCCTTTGGCGGAGCCCAATCGTGCAACCCCTACGCAAAACCCCAGTGATTCTATAGTGATTCTATATAGTAGCTAAGGGTAGCTAAGGGAACCTCTACAATAGTTCTCTTCTCAATCGGTTCCAACATTGTCTCCAACCTGGATTTGACTAACCAAGGCGTGCTCTTTAATCCAACTAATGAGCCTTGTTCCTTTTGAATGCTGCTAGCCTAATACCTGGAAGATAACAACAATAAATAAATAAAACATCAACTTTAGGGGTTTAGGCATGGATGTGAATTCTCTTGTTTTTAGATAAGGATGAGGATAAGGATGGAAGAAGATAACGATGAGAATGGATAAGGATAAGGATGAAATAAGGATAAAAGATGAGATGGGGATAAGGACGACAACATATCAAGATAAGGATGAGACTAGATAAGGATAACAACAAGAGTGGATAAGGATAAAGAGGACAATGGATAGAGATGGAAGAAATATATGTATATATATGTCGGAGTTGCGAGAAGATATCCACATACAAGCACCAATCTACAATCGATAGTTGGGTTGCATGCGATTTTAGAAGCCACAGGTTTAGTATTAGGAAAGGGCAAATAATTTATCTTGTCAAGGATGTCCTTAAAGCCATTTGTTTTGTCCTTGGATACCCTATGTTTATATCCATTGGATTTTCTGATCTATTTCTTTTCTCCTAGTTTCCTCCTTTGTCATCTTTTTCTATCTTCCTTTCCTTCATCTTCTTTGCATTTCATACCAACTCATAAATGGACTATGATGTGACCCTGCCAATGGAGGTAAACGTTGGCATATGTAATGCTAAAACTAGTTTCATTTGATGCAATCACAGGATAGTACGTGATTTTGACCCTACCACAAGGGCCATTCATGATTTCTTGTCACGGGAATGACGTGGCTTTAGTCGGTCAATGATTGATAAATTGAATCTTCATTTGGTATGGTTATGATTTTGTTAATTGTTCAAGTACCTTGCCTTATGTCATGCACTTTTGTTGTGACTTGCTTATGGCCTTTTGCTACCTATACTCTTTGATAATAAAGTGTTCTCTAGTTAATAACTTTATCTCTCATTGGATCCAAAGTTTGTTGTCATGACCAACCTATGCTTTTATATGTGCCTTTCTTAAGAACATTTGCATTTTTATTATTGTCATGATACTCTACATTTTTAGCATGGAATTCTTTGACTTTTCTTTTATATACAGTCTTTGATAATATAGATCGCTTCTGGGCTAGTGTAGCTTATTATGTGATTTTTTAACTAAGTTTTAGGTTCTGAAGTTTAAATTAAAGGAAGAAGTAGGCCATGGGAGGTGGACAACTCCTTTTGTTGCGAATAGACCAATTAGTAGGTTCTAGGCTTTAAGCCCCCAAAGTTGTCATATGTAAATGTTTTGTTTTGTTGCTGTTAGCTTATGTAGTGTGGTTATTTATTTCTTATTGTAAGGCTTGGTGTGTTTTGTCCCTTAGGGACATTCCTATACTTTTGACCGTACGATCTCTCTCTATATAAGAAAGCCCTAGGGTTTCTAATGAAACTAAGTCATTTCAACCAATTTGGTATCAGAGTACCGGTCTTAGACCGTGATTCTAGGTATCCTACCCTTCACAGCCTCCAAAACCCTAACTACCAAACCCTAATCCTCTCTTTCTCCCTCGTGAGCAGCAGTTGCTCTCGATGGAGCTCCAATGACGCATTGCAGCACGCGCGGCGATGCTGCGGTAGTGCGAGTGAGCCTGTAGCACCCTTAAGCGACACTTGCGACAGCGCAGCATGTGCTTTGGGGCCTTCTTGGCTTCCAGCGGTGGCGCAACAACCACGACGCTAATCGTGGTGGCTCTGCGATGCTGTTCATGGCCCTCCTAGGTCTCGGTGGCGACGCAGCCGCACCAAGAGCTGCTCGCGGTGGCGCTACGACTCTTAGAGGCCGATCTGATCTCCGACGGTGGCCCAGCAATGGCTCGTTGAGCCTCCGGTGGCGGTACGGTGGTCGGCAGCAGTGCAGCAGCAGCGAGGGTTGTCTGTTGGGTCGACGACGGTGCACTGCAGGCGGTGCTGACCTCCGACGATTGCTCTATAGTGCTCTGACGGCGTGGTTGGCGGCGCAGATCGACAGGGAGGCGGTTTTTCGTGATCCAATCGTTGTGCAGTGATTGAAAAGGGATTTTTGTCTTGATTTAGGAGCGTAAGTTCGCGATGCATGTCTGAATTTGTCAGATTTATGGATGATTTTGTAGTGATAGAAGCTTGATCGAGGCTTCCGGATTGCGAAGATGGCTTTAGATGATTAGTCCGAGGTGTCCTCGGGTTGTATTTCTGACACCGGGGTACTCAAGAATCCTTTTTTTGGTCCTATTATTAAGTTGGATGAGACCAACTATCCATGGTGGTCCCAAATCTTTCTTATGATCGTTAGCGGTCATAAAAAGAGTCATATTTTTATGGATCCAGAGCTTGAGAACAAGACATGTACAAATGTTAATTGGGACAGCGACAATGCCATGGTTTTTGCATGGCTGATGCAGACGGTTATTCCCCGCATAGGGGATGAGATCATATACTACACTACTGCAAAAGAGATGTAGGAGTCTTTGCGTGACACCTATTCACATGTCAAGAACTCTACACGAGTTTTTTAGGTCTTCGATGATCTTTTTTATTTGCGTCAGGAGGGATGCACGCTGTCACAGTATTACTCATGAAGGGAATGTTGAAGAGGCACTACTACCTGTCAGGGTGTGCTTGTGAGTCCTCGAAGAGTTTTAGGAGACAATTAGCTCTCTCTTTTCTTGGTTGGCCTTGGAACTAAGTATGCGGCAGCCAGAGATTAAATTCTTACTGCTCCTAAGCTTCCTACTCTGAAGGAAGCATATAGTAGACTCAACAGAGTTATAGTACGCACTCCTACTCTTGACACTGTTACTCAATCGTCTGCATTGGCTGCGATCCCTGGACGTGGTAGGGGTACTACTTACCCTGCACGTGGTCATGGACGTGGATGTTCTTCTAGTACACATACCAGGACCTCGTGTGCTTACTGTGGCAAACTTGGTTACGCTGAGACTACATGTTGGCAGAAGCATGGTAGGCCACTTGTGGCTAATCAGGCATCTAAGATCTTCGATGCGACTCATCCTACTTCTGATATCAATTCCTTGAGCACTGAGATTGAGAACTTGCGACAATAGATTGCTCAATTGACTTAGGTGTCATCTCAGATTCCAGACACTGTAGCTATGGCCTTCTCGTCGGAGACACTTGCGGCTGGTATGTCGTCACTTTTGTCTTCTGGAGAGTGGTTGATTGATTATGGTGCATCCAAGCATTTATGTGGCGATCGAGGCTCTTTCTCTCAGTTAGCACATGTTACACCCACCAGGACAGTACAGGTGGCTGATAGGAGATACTCGCCACTTGTTGGCAAGGGAGATATGTCGTTATCTCCTACTCTGAGACTTGCAGATGTCTATTATGTGCCTGATTTTCTTTTAAGTTTATTATCTTTTAGCAGCATCACTAGAGATCTGAACTGCCGAGCTATTTTTGATGCGTCTTCTTGTGTCTTACAGGACAAATTCACTGGGAAGATGATTGGTGGAGGGCGTGGGGAACATGGGGTGTATCGTCTTAGTCGTAATGCTTTTGCTGTCTCTGCTACCTAAGGCCTTGCTTCTGCTGGATCTCTTCTCCAGTGGCACACCGCCTTGGCCATCTACCCATCATCGCCTTAGATGTGTTATACCGCACATCCCCTCCACTACTGCTCTCATCTGTGATGCTTGTCAACTTGGCAAGCAGCACAAAACTAGTTTTTCCAATTCTACTTCTGTTTCGTCTGTTACTATTTTTGATTTGATTCATATGGACGTGTGGGTCCCACTCGTACTCCTGATCGACTAGGGAACAAATATTATCTTGTTTTAGTTGATGACTTTTCTCGTGTGTCTTGGATGTTTCTCTTGAAAAATAAGTCTGATGTGGGATAGATTATTGAGAACTTTGTCAAAGAAATAAAAACTCAGCATTCTTATATGGTGAAGTACTTTCATTCTGATAATGCCTTTGCGCAATTTCTTCTCTAGTTGTGGCATTATCCATGAGACATGTCTCTATACCTCTCAGCAAAATGGTTTTGCTGAGAGGAAACATCGCCATATTCTTGATGTTGCTCGCACTTTGATGATTCACCACTCTGTCCCCTCTCTCTATTGGGGTGACGTTGTTTTGACTGCTTGTTTTTCGATTAACCGGATGCCTAATGCTGCATTGCACAAACGGATTTCTATTCAAGTCATGTATCATGATCTTCCCTTGTTTCACATCACCCTTCGGACTTTTGGTTGTGTTGCCTTTGTCCATTTGTTGGGACTAGGTCGGGATAAACTAGCACTGAGAGTAGTCAAGTGTGTTTTCCTTGGGTACACCTGTACTCAAAAGGGGTATCGGTGTTTTGATCCGCTTACTTCTCGGCATTATGTTTCGGCGGATGTTACCTTTCATGAGGCTGTACCTTTCCTTTCTGTAACGGCTACTAAGATGCCTCCCAATGGTGATATGGTGCCTATGCCATATTCTCTCATTCTCTTTGGGAGCTTTCCTGAGATTCATGTCCCCACTACATTGCCACCACCACCTGACTGGGCCCCTCCAGACATATGTCCACCCTCATGCTACTTATTAGGGACCCCTATTCTCGCCTTCACCGTCGGCTTCCCAAGTGAATCTTTTAGACAATGATGTATGTTTGCCATGTAATAGTCACAGGGATAGGATAGGTGATGTGTCAGGCAATGATCTTGACCTTCCGATAGCCATTCGAAAGCGACCACGGACTTGCACTACTTATCCCACGGCGGGAGCACTTGCCACTGATAGTCTAGCTCCTGGATTTACTGCATTTACTTAGGCCTTTGTTGCTACAGTGGTTTTCCAATGGCATCTTTGGAAAACCTCCTTGCCAATATGCACTTTGTGTTGAAATGCAAGGATGCTGGCATGTCGACGACTCTGGTGAGTTTTTGTGTTGGCTGAGTAAGGTTCGAGGTGTGGGTTTGATGGGTAAGGGCACACACACACACACACGCATGCACGCACACGATTTTGGGCTCCGAATTGACTCATTGAAACCTTGGATACGATGAGTATTCTTGGGCTCTTATTGTTACACAATTAGTATTTTTTGAAATTGATATGATTGAGTACTTCTGTGATTTTTTGTCGGCATGCCCTCGGTATTCCCGTCGGCATGGCCATCGAAAATGGGCATTTCCATGGCGTGCTCTCGACATGCTCACAAAATGCACACTTAGAATTTCATCGGCACAACGTCAAAATCGGCATGTCGAACCTTAGTTGCTATACAGGTTCCAGCTACTCACCGTGATGCCATGCTTGATCCACAATGGCGACCAACCATGGAGGATGAGATGGTCACTCTTAAAGGTTGTAGGACTTGGGAGCTTACTCCACTTCCTGATGGTGCTGCACTCGTTGGCTGTCGATGGGTATTCACTGTGAAGTTCAATCCTGATGGTGGTGCTGCTAGGTACAAAGCCCGTCTCATGGCAAAGGGGTTCACCCAGACTTATGAGGTGGACTTCTTTGATGCCTTCTCCCCAGTTGCCAAACCTCCTACAATCCGGGTGTTGATTGCAGTGACAGTTAAGTTAAATTGGCCCTTGCACCAGTTAGATGTGAAGAATGCATTCCTTTATGGTGATCTCCAAGAGGAAGTCTATGCAGCAGCCACCTGGCTTTAAAAGTCAAGGGGAGTATGTATGCCAATTACGAAAGGCTATATATGGCCTCAAATAGAGTCCCAGAGCCTGGTTTCAGAGATTGCTATAGGTTGTAGAGGCAACTGGATTTAGGAGATCAATAGTTGATTTTTTACTTTTTGTTAGGATTAGATGAGGTACTGTGATACTTCTTGTTTATGTTGATGATTTGATCATCATAGGGGATGATGTGCAGGGTATTGCTGAGGTTAAGCGCATCATAGCAAATTAGTTTGTCATAAAGGACCTGAGGGCTTTATAGTATTCCCTTGGTATTGAGGGTGCTCGCAGCAAGGAGGGCGTAGTCTTATCCCAGCGGAAGTATGCTTTAGATATCTTGCAAGAGGTTGGTATGCTTGGGGCCAAGGAGGCCAATATTCCTATGGACCCAAAGATGTTACTCTATGATGAGGATGCACAGGTGGTGGATAGCAAATGGTACAGACAACTTGTGGGCAAGCTGCTGTATCTTACTATCACGAGGCCAGACATCTCCTTTGCAGTTGGGAGACTGAGTCAGTTCATGGCCAAGCCAACACATCAGCATTGGGATGCAGCATTGATGGTGCTTAGATATGTCAGGAAGGCTTCTGGAAAGGGTCTCTTCTTCTCAAAGGGGTCCTCTACGACATTGGTTGGCTATTCAGATGCAGACTATGCCGGATGCCATGTGGATCTCAAATCTACTACTGGATTCTGCACCTTCTTAGCAGGAAATTTGATTACATGGAGGAGCAAGAAACAAGGCATAGTTGCGAGATCCAGTGCCGAGTCTAAGTACAGAGCTATGGCTCAGACAACTACTAAGATGATGTGGATCAGATCCTTGCTTATTGACCTGCAGGTGCAGTTTTCTAGCTTCATGGAGATGCGATGTGATAATAGAGCAGTTACCTTCATTGCCAACAATTCAGCATTTCATAAGAGGACAAAGCATGTTGAGGTTGAATGTCACTATACCAGGGACATTATTCAAAAGGGGTTGTTATATACCACCTCTGTTGCATCTGAGGAACAGACTGGTGATATTTTCACCAAACACTTGGCCAGATTTTCATTTGATTCTTATATATCCAAGCTAAGTATGATTGATATCTATACTCTAGCTTGAGGGGTAGTGTTAGCTTATGTAGTATGGTTATTTATTTCTCATTGTAAGGGCTTGGTGTGTTTTGTCCCTCAGGGACATTCCTGTACTTTTGACCCTACGGTCTCTCTCTATATAAGAGAGTTCTAGGGTTTCTAATGAAATTAAGTCATTTCAACCAAGTGTTGCTTAGATAAACTTGTAATATAGAGCCTTATACACTATGTTGTAGTCAAGATAAGTTATGTTACAGTTTAGAAGTTCAAGTATGGTTGCAGTGGCTATTTTCTTGATTGGGTGCAAGTATAGCTTAGCCATGCAGGTCCCAGACTTGCGGGGGTTGTCACATGCTGGGTTTTGGGGCATGACAACCTGGGCCACTAATTGTTGTCTTTGTTCTTCCTTTGCCGATTGACATGGGTGTAGGTTCTCTTCCAATTGAGGCTGCTTCGGAACACATGATGCCTCCTTACAACATGGGAAAAGTTGTCTATTACCATCAAGATATTGGTAGAAAGAAACCATTGTCAACCTCATAGCCCTACCATGAGGAGGGTATGGGTTGATAAGCATGGTGTGCCCATATCGCTTTACCATCAACCTTTTTGTGAAGAGGTGGAGTAGAGAAAAGGAAAATTGTTGTAGATGTATTTAGTTTTTGGGCTTGAGAGATTTGCAGCACAAGACAAGCGATGTGGGGCAAAAATGGTGAAGGGGGCTACTAGTTTGTGGAAATGAAGATCGCTACTTGAAATGTTAGGAGCCTCAGATATGGAAACAAAAGAGGCATCATTACTGGAAGATTGATATTGTGCTCTTTTAGGAGACAAAGCTTGAGAATTGTGAACAAAGAATTTTTCAATAAGTTAAGCAATGGTATCCTAGATGTCTTTATGGCCCTTAATGCAACTGGCAAATCTAGTGGGTTGTTAATCAGTTTAAGTAAAGCGATGATCATTTCATGCAGTGTCTCCAAATGAACCCACTGTTAGGTTGTTGATTTGGAAAGGAGTGATGGATTTTTGTTCAAGGCTATCTATGTGTACAAGCGTATGCAGTAGAGGATAAACCAGCTTTTCGGGCAGAGCTACTGGACTAGGTCATTGATGATGCTTGGTTTTGCACCAGAGACTTCATTACTACTCTCATCTTGTTATGGAGTTTGGTTAATTTTTTATTTCTTTGGTGCTATGTATTACTTTTCTTTTCCTCATGGGGTTGTACTGTAATTTGCACCCACCTCTCTCTCTATATGAAGAGAGGTAAGGTTTGAAAATAAAGTGAGTTAATCATCATTTCCAACTTGGTATCAAAGTACTGGTCCTAGACCATGACCCTGGTATCCCACCCAAATAAGCCCTTGAAATCCTAACCACCCAAAACCTTCCTCTCCTCCTTGTCGTATAGCCTCTGCTGTTAGTTGCAGCCACCGCAGGTGGCCTTGTAGATCGCCGGCAGACCTGAAGATCTGATCATTGGCAGCGCAGACCACCACCAGATCTGATCACTGGTTGATTCCCAGGCCTGCAGGGGCTCTTGCGGCTACTGTGGGGCTGATCGTCAGTTAGCTCCCTCACTGGTGACCAGCCCACCAGCAGCAGCAGTCCTCAAACTGTCGCTCACCAACCGGCAGAGGCACCGCTGATGAGGGTTCTCTCTCTCGTCGGTGACAAGGAGGGGCAATAGGCCCTGGATGGCTATGCTAGTAGTGTGGCCTCTATTAGTTCCAGGGTCTCCTTTGAGTCTCTTGGTTTGATTTCCAAGCAATACTTGCTTGGATCTTTGTGATTAGGAGATTTTACTTCAGATTTCAGAAATTCTTTATGGTCTGAAAACAGTATTTCAGATCTGACTTTAGGGATTTATCCTCCCTCTAAGCGCATGATGGCATCATCAAAAACTTCAAGAGCATCATTGGATACGGCTATAGAGGAAGGGATGTATAAAAATCCATTTCTTGGGCCTATTTCCATTCATAGTGATATTTCTACCACTGAAAGGATGGTAGCTGATAGGGTGACCATTGCTGGAGTGAGCATAAGAGACTACTCTGAGGCTGTAGTCATCATGATGTGTTCTAGGGGGCAACTGAGTTGGGCATTATTGCACATGACAAAAGTTGAGATAGTTAGGAGTGACTTGTTGATTCAGGTGCCTCACAACACCTCAATGGAGATCAGGATTACTTTACCCATCTCTAATTAGTGCCAGGCAAGATAGTCTAGGTTGCAGATGGTAGACACTCCAAGGTAGAAGGTCAAGGAGACATATCAATGACTTCCACTTTGAGATTACCCGACGTTTTGTATGTTCCAACCTTTCCTATGAGTCAATGTTAGTAGAGCACTCTAGTTATGTTCTGTTATTGTTTTGGAGTTATTTATTATTGTTCTTGTCATATTGGACTTATGCTGTACTTTTTCTAAATACCTCTCTCTATATAAAGAGGTGTAGGATTTCATTTGAGAATAAGACTTTTTCATTATCTCCGACTTGGTATCAGAACGGCGATCCTAGATCGGCGTTGTGATATCCCACCCCTCACAAGCCTCCGAAGCCTCCCACCAAAACCCTAATCGGTGAGCAACCCGTCTCTGCTGGCCCCAGTCGGTTGCTGCAAGCTTCTCCGGCTAGTGTTGCGGTGGCAGCAGCCACCAGCGATCGTCGCCGGTGACGGTTGACCACAGCAGCGTCACTGCTGCCTCTTGAGGGGGTTGTTGCGACCTTGCTGAGCACCTCCACCGGTAGGTCTCGTCGCCAGCAGCGTCGCCTCCACCTCTCTGGACCTGTTGCGACCTTGTTTGGTGTCGCCATCGGCAAATCTCGCCGCCAGCAGCGCTGCCACCGCCTCTCCAGGCCTGCTATAGGTCTGTTGAGCGTCGTCTCGCCGCCAACAGCGTTGTAGTCGCTTCTCCGGTAGACCGTGTCACCTCTTGCGGCCCTGATAGGGCTGGTGGCGTGATTCTCTTACCGGAAAAGGGGCGTACCACCCTGTAGAAGCGCTGTTAGGGTATTTCACATACCCTAACATGCGTTAAGCCATGGTTCAAAGGGTGTGCGTGACTCTTGGGATGTTTTCTAGTGTCTTTTTGACTTTAGATCTCATGATCAAGAGATAACATTTCTCTGTTGTGTGATTTTGTTAGATTTGAATATTGATTTCATATCGTATCTGTGGCATCTTGTGACAGTCCTAAGGTACGATAGCCTCCTTGAGTTCTTTAGAAGTGTCGTCGGTTACTGCTACGGACAATGGGGGTTACAAATCCCCTTTCTTTACTCCAATCACCAAGTTAAACAAGGCCAATTATGCTAGGTGGTCTCAAACTTTCCTCATGACAGTTGAGGGGTATGATAAGGAACATCTATTGTTGTAGTTGGAGCCGTAAGATAAATCAGGGAAGAATGCCACATGGAAGAAAGATAATTCAATGGTTCGTGCTTGGATCATGAATTCTGTTGAGCCTTAGATTGGTGACGAGATTATGTATTAAAAGACCGCCAAGGAAATGTGGGATTCTTTACGTGACACGTATTCTCATGAGAAGAATTCTAGCAAGGTATTTGAGATTCATCATGCTATTGGTAGTCTCAAACAGGAGGGTTAGTCACTTTCGCAGTATTATGCCATTCTAAAGGGACTACTTGAGAAGTATAATACCTGTCGACCTGTTTGCACTTGTGCCACTCAAAGGACACAGAGGAAGGAGTATGCTGTCCTACAGTTTCTTGAGGGACTTGGATCAGACTCTGAGGCTACTAAGTCCTAAATCCTTACCCTGGCTGAGCTTCCATCTCTAGAGGAGGCTTATAGTCGTGTGAGCAGGGTGGTTGTTAGGCCATCCATGTCAGAGATTGGACAAGCACCTGTGCTTGTTGCTACTGCACGTGGAGGATGTGGTGCTCCATCCACTAGGGGGAGAGAACGTGGTAGTTGAGGTACGAGTGGTAGACCTCGCACCATTTGCTTGCACTGTGGAAAGATTTGCCACACAGAGGGCTATTGCTGGACGAAGCATGGTCGACCTCCCATGGCCAACCAGGCTGTTTCTTCAGAGGAGGTGAGTGAGATGGTGTCCCATACGGACTATGATGCTGTGGTCCAGCACCTCTCCCAGTTGATCCAGTAGACCACTACTATTGTTGATACAACTGCCTTGGCCACTTCAGGTATGACTTCTGCTTACAGGTATGGTAACACTAATAGTGCCTTGTGGTTCGTGGATTCTAGCGCATCTCAGCATCTCAGTGGAGATGAGACATGTTTTAGACAGGTTCATGATGTTCTTTTAGGGAAATCTGCGCTGGTAGCAGATGACAAGCAGTGTAAGGTTCATGGCAGTGGAGATGTGGCAGTAACTCCTGCACTAATGCTACCTAATGTTCTTTATGTTCCAGAATTTCCAATCAATCTTTTGTCTGATAATAAAATTGCAAAAGACTTGCACTGTCGTGCAATATTTGATGAGTTGGGCTATATTTTTCAAGACAAACTCACAGTGAGGACGATTAGTGGCGGATATGAGGAGGGAGGTGTGTATCGCCTGATCCAGACTCCATTTCCTACTATGCGTCAGGACAATGTTGCATTTAGTGTTGGTACAACTCTTCAATGGCATCGTCGTCTTGGACATCCCTCACTGGACAGGCTTCAACGCGTCATTCCTCATATTTCACCAACTACGAAGATTTTGTGTGATGCATGCCAGCTGGGAAAGCATCACAGAGCTAGTTTTCCTTCTAGTTCATTTCAGAGTTCTACTGCTATCTTTGATTTATTGCACATGGATTTATATGGATCGAGTCGTGTCCCACATATACTGGGTCACAGATTTTATCTACTTGTGGATGATTTTTCCAGAATGTCATGATTATTTCTTTTGAAAAGTAAATATGATATTGGATCAGTGATTGAAACATGTATATTACAAATAAAGACTCAGTTCTCTAATATTGTGAAAATTGTACGGCCTGATAATGCTTTAGAGTTCTGTACATCTAAGTTGGTTGCCTTTTACAAATCTTTTGGGATTGTTCACCAGACATCCTGTCCACATACGTCGCAATAAAATGTAGTGGAGGGAAAACACCGTTAAGTCCTTGATGTGGCTAGGACACCATTGATACAACACATTGTGCCATAGGTGTATTAGGGAGATGCAGTGTTACCTACATGTTATTTGATCAACAAGTTGCCTAACTCAGCTATACAAAAACAAGTTCCTTGGTAAGTCCTCTATCCTGAGAAGGATTTATTCACTATCCCACCTCGGGTGTTTGGCCGTGTAGCCTTTGTGCACATTCTGGCACATGGTAGGGACAAGTTGACTCCAAAAGCAGTAAAGTGTCTTTTTGGGTTACATCAACACCTAGAAAGGATACAGATGCTATGACCCGTGTGGTAAGAAGCATTATGTGACTGCAAATGTCACATTCTGAGCCCATTCCTTTTTTCTCTACAGATGGTCATCAGGTGACATTTGAAGGAGCCTTGGCTCCTATGCCTGTTCTACCAGTTCCCTTGGAACAAATTCCTATTACACATGGTGAGGATACCACAGAGATGAGACAGAAGGCTAAGATCACTTAGGTCTATAGGCTACCTGTGACATATAGACGGCATGCATGGCGAGAAGAACACCCCCCACCTCCTCAGCCACCTGTCTCCTCCCCTTGTCAGGTATGGATTGATACTGACGTGAGTTGTCCCAGTGGTGTTTGTGCAGGTCCCTCTGATGGGTCTTCTCCTTTTGTTGCTACTAAGCATATTGAGGATCTTGATCTTCCAATTACTATTCGGAAAGCTCCACAGAGTTGTGCTTAGTATTATACTGTACAGACAGTCTCTACTGCAAATCTTAGCAGATCATTTGCTACTTTTACAACAGTTCTCTCCGCAACGCACGTTCCTACCTCCTATCAGCTGGCCATGCTGGATCCAAAATGGCATCAGGCCATGGAGGATGAGATGGCTGCTCTGCGCTCTAGAAGAACGTGGGACTTGACCACCCACTCCAGAATAGTTGGGTGTCGTTGGGTCTTTGCTGTCAAATACAACCCAGATGGCACAATTTCTCGCTACAAGGCGAGACTGGTGGCAAAGTGATTTACCCAAACATATGGGGTAGATTTCTTTGATACCTTCTCTCTTGTTGCTCGACTGTCTACTATTCAGATTTTGATATCTGTAGCTGCCCACTACGACTGGCCTCTTCATCAGTTGGATGTGAAAATCGTGTTTTTGTATGGAGATCTTCAAGAGGAAGTTTATATGCTACACCCTCCTGGGTTTGAGGCTCAGGGGGAGTGTGTATGTAAATTGAAGAAAGCTATCTATGGCTTAAAGCAGAGCCAAAGAGCATGGTTCTAGAGACTCTCAGAGGAGGTACAGGTCATAGGGCTTATATGATCTTCTCTTGATCACTCTCTATTTGTCCAGAAAGGAAAAAGGGGAGTGGTTGTACTCCTTGTCTATGTGGATGACCTAATTCTTACTGGAGATGACTTTGCTGGGATAGCTGAGGTAAAAAGGAAGTTGGCTGATGCCTTTGTGATGAAGGATCTGGGAGAGCTCAGATACTTTCTTGGAATTGAAGTGGCACGTAGTAGAAAGGGTATTGTTCTTAGTCAGCACAAATATACCCTTGATATTTTGTAGGAAACAGGAATGATGGAGTCTAAATTTGCTAATATACCTATAGATCCCAAAGGACATCTTTATGATGTTGAGTCTCCGCTTGTAGATAACAGATCTTATAGGTAGTTGTTTGGTAAATTATTGTATCTTACTATTACTCATCCAGATCTTTCCCTTGCCGTTGGGAAACTCAGCCAGTTCATGGACAAGCCGACCAGGCAGCATTGGGATGCTGCTATACAGGTGATTAGATATGTGAAGAAAGCACCTGGCAGAGGTGTCTTATTTCAGAAGGGCTCATCTATGAGTGTTGTTGGTCATTTTAATGCCGACTATGCAGGGTACATGACAGATAGGAATTTAACAACTGGATTCTGCACTTATGTGGTAGGCAACTTAGTGACCTGGAGAAGCAAGGAGTAGCAGGTGGTATCTAGATCTAGTGCAGAGTCAAAATACAAGGCTTTGGCTCAAATTGCTACAGAGATGGTCTGGGTCAGATTAGTGCTACATGATCTTCATGTTCAGATAGAAGGACCGATGGAGATGAGGCGTGATAATCGCGCTGCTACATATATTGCAAACAACCCAATGTTTCATGAGCGAACAAAATATGTTGAGGTTGATTGCCATCACACTAGAGACCTGATACAACGTAGAATCATTTACACATCATCTGTATCTTCTGAAGATTAGATAGCAGACATATTCACAAAGCCTCTTGCGAGAACTGCATTTGATAAGTGTCGTTCCAAGCTGAGGATTATTCATATATATGCTCCAGCTTGGGGGGAGTACTGGTAGAGCACTCTAGTTATGTTCTGTTATTGTTTTGGAGTTATTTATTATTGTTCTTGTCCTATTGAACTTATGTTGTACTTTTCTCAAATACCTTTCTTTATATAAAGAGGTGAGGGTTTCGTTTGAGAATAAGACTTTTTCATTATCTCCGACTGTCTACTTTCAATAGCAAGATTACTAAGGAGCCTAATTGCCATGCAATCTTTGATGATGTCCGATGTCTCATTCAAGACAAGTTGATAGGAAAGGTGATTGGTAGTGGAAATGTAGAGGAAAGAGTTTATCGTCTAGCTCAGACTCCACTTGCCTCTACATTTCGAGGAGAGGTTTCGTCTACCCCTAGGAGTGCATTTTAGTGGTATTTCCGACTTGGACACCTTCCTCTGGACAATCTTCATCGAGTCATCCCGCATATGTCCCTTACGACTCGGATCTATTGTGATGCCTGTCAAATGGGTAAGTATTGTCATTCCTCCTATCCCGTAAGTACTCGTCCTGAATCAATAGCCTTGTTTGAGTTGTTACACATGCATGTGTGAGGGCCAAGTAGGATACCAAATAGGTAGGGTCACTACTACTACTTGTGGTTATCGATGATTTCTTGCGCCTATCATGTGTGTTTTTGTTGAAGAACAAGTTAGATGTTAGATCCGTCATTAAGCATTTCATGTTGGAGATTAAGAATCAGTATTCGGCTACTATTAAAGTTGTAAGATCTGATAATGCACTTGAGTTATGTACCACCAGATTGTCTGCTTTCTACAGTTTCATGGGATTGTGCACCAGACTACTATGCTCATAAAAATGGAGTGGCCAAGAGGAAACATAGGCATCTTTTAAATGTGGCTCGCACCTTATTGATTCATTACAGTGTGCCTCTATTATATTGGGGAGATGTAATTATTATAGCTTGTTATTTGATTAACAGAATGCCCAATTTGATACTTCATGAGCAGATATCTTGGCACATATTGCATCCAAAGCGAGGGCTTTTTCATATGCCACCATGTGTGTTGGCTGTACTACATTTTTTCACCTCCTTTTCTCCAAGACAAGACAAGCTTACACTACGGGTAGTTAAATATGTGTTCTTGGGATATTCACGGACTCAAAAAGGATATAGATGCTTGGATCCTATTACTGGTAGGCACTATATGAGTGCTGATGTTACCTTTCATGAGTCTATTCTATATTTTTCTACTGCTGATCGGAGTTTATCTCCTGAGGTTACAGAGGCTCCCATGCCTATACCTCCTATTCCCTTGGAGGAGATACTAGTTTCTACTCCCCTTACTACTATGGCCGATCCCAGGAAGTTTTTTGAGCCTATTGTTACATATTAACGCCCTCACACTATTTTTTAGATACCATCTTCTACAGTAGCCATAGAGACAACCTTCTCCTCCTCAAGTGACCACAAACTGATTACATATTGATGATACGACACCCAATGGTGATGCTATAGATCCAAATGAGGATATGTCTGCTCCAGAGCTAGTACGAGAGGATTAAATGGATGATCTCAACTTTTCGATTGCCATTCGGAAGGAACGTCGAAGCTATACCAGATATCTAGTTATAGGGAGTTTGTTTACTGAGGGACTTGGTTCTACTATTGGGAAATTCTTTCAAGCATTGTCAGCTACATAGATTCTGGCTATCTACCAGCAAATCATGCTTGATCCAAAATAGCGCCGAGTCATGGAGGATGAGATAACTGCTTTTACTTCACAACGTACCTGGGAGCTCACATCCCTACCAAGGGGCGCTACAGTGGTTGGTTGTAGATAGGTGGTTACCCTCAAATACAACCCAGATGGATCTATTGTATGATAAAAGGCACGACTTGTTGCCAAAGGATTTATCCAAACAAATGAGGTGGATTTCTTTGACACATTCTCTCCAGTTGCTTGGCTTTCTACAGTGAGGATCCTGCTTTCTATTGTAGTTCAATGAGACTGGCATCTTCATTAACTTGACATGAAGAATGCCATTCTCTATAGGGATTTACAGGAGGAGGTGTATATGCTGCAACCCCCTGGTTATAAGGTTCAGTGGAAGTGTGTATGTAGATTACAGGTCATTTATGGCCTCAAGCAAAGTCCAAGAGCTTAGTTTCAGAAGCTCTCTCAACTAGTAGAGTGTGTGGGGTTCCTTAGATCATCTATAGATCATTCCTTGTTTGTTAGGAGGACAGGGAAAGGAGTTGTTCTTTTGGTATATGTAGATGACTAGATTGTCACTGGTGATGATACAACAGGTACGGCTAAAATTAAGCATACTCTGGCAAATCAGTTTATGATGATCTAGGGCCCTTGCAATATTTTCTTGGAATAGAAGTAGCTCGTAGTAGGCGTGATATCATTCTGTCTCATCGGAAATATCCTTAGATGTGCTGAAAGAGACAGGTATGCTGGGATCCAAACTAGCAAACATTCTCATGCATTCTAAAGCACGACTGTATGATAGAGATGTAGAGACAGTTGATAGTAGGAAGTACCTTCAATTAGTGGGGAAGATGCTATACTTGATGGTTACCAAGCCTGATATTTCCTTTGCAGTAGGGAAGCTGAGGCAATTTATGGAGAGGCCTACTAGACAACACTGAGATGCAGCCATGATGGTACTCAAGTACCTAAAGAGAGCACTAGGACAGGGCCTTCTTTTCACTAGAGGAACATCTATGACAGTGGTTAGATTCTCTGACACAGATTATGCAGGAAGCCATTATGACAGGAAGCCTACTACAAGTTTTTGTACTTATGTTGCAAGGAATCTAATGACTTGGAAGAGCAAGAAACAAACTATTGTGTCTAGATCCAATGTTGAGTCTAAGTATCATGCTATGGCTCAAACATCTGCAGAGTTGATGTGGCTGAGATCCCTGTTGATTCATCTACATATATAGATTGATGGGATTATGGAGTTGTGGTGTGACAATCGAGCTACTATTTATATTGCAAACAATCCCATGTTTCATGAATGCTCCAAATACATGAAGGTAGATTACCATTATACTAGAGATTTGATTCAGAAGGGGTTTATCTTTATCGGCCAGGTTACTTCAAAGGCATAGACTACTAATATCTTTACCAAGCTACTGGCTAGATCCTCCTTTGATACATGTGTGTTCAAGCTAAGCATGATTGATATCTATACTCCAGCTTGATGGGGAGTGCTATGGAGTTTGATTAATTTTTTATTTCTTTAGTGTTATGTATTACTTTCTTTTCCTAATGGGGTTGTACTATAATTTGCACCCACCTCTGTCTTTATATAAAGAGTGGTAGGGTTTAAGAATAAAGTGAGTTGATCATTATTCCCAACTCATCTCTATTAAGAAGAGAAATGGCTTCTAAGGGAAAGAAGCATATGATATTGTCCATTGGGTTTCGATTGTTGGTACTGTGGAATTTAAGGTCCTAAATTGCAGGTTCTCTTAGAGGAGTTCATATGATGGTGGTCCCATATCCAGGTTGGACAGGCTTTTTGGTTCCCTTAACTTCAATAACCACTTCCCACTTAGTTTAGCCAAGGCCTCTTGGGATCTTTTTTTCAGCCATACCCCCTTAGGATCAGACTCTGATAAAGAGAAAATATGGAACCTACTTTAAGTTTGAAAGACCTTGGCTAGTGGAGGAGGGTTTTCGACCACCCAAGTGTACTAGAAGACACTTTACTTACATGAAAAGCTAAAGGAATACAAGAAGCAGTTGCAGGAGGATTGCATATAGTATCGGAATGATGCATTGAAGGGTATTGCTAGAATTTGGTGCCTGATGAGGCTAAGGAGAGATCCCAGCTCCAACAAGTGGTCTACTAAGAAGATAAAAAAGAGATCGCTTGGAGATAGAGATCTAAACAGCTATGGCTGTGTGAAGGTGATTCAAATACTAGGTTCTTCCACTCCTACATAAATGGCAAGCATACGAGAAATTGGATAGAGTCCATCTTTAATGGCCAAGTCATGATTGTGGGCAGAGGCAAGTGGGTAATGCGTTTGCTATGCTCCTTTTCCCGTTCTTTTGCCCAGGACTAGGATAGAGTTTAGCATTTGGGTGGATACTGACCTTGATGACTCTTTGATGTTACCGAACTACTCTCATTTGGCCATTCACGGAGGATGTCCGTGAGGCTATATGCTTCCTAAAGCACAAGTCTCCTTGTCTAGATAGTTTTTTGGTGCTTTCTATAAAGGAGTTCTGGTTGCTTGCAAAGGGGGAGATTATGACAATATTTGATTCACTAAGTTTAGGTGATGGTTTCTCTAGGATATATTGCTTTTTATTTTTGTTGCCCAAAGGACACTACAAAGTCTATTGATGACTAGACTAATAGCCTTGTCCAATTCCATCTACTTGGTGATTCCTAATGCCTTGGCCCATTATCTACTAGTGGTTCTTAATACCTTGATAAGATCGATGCAATCAACCTTTATTCGTGGGATATCTATTTTGGAGAACTTCATTGATGCCTCAGAAATTGTAGTAGCTTGGAAAAGAGATGGGGGAAGGCCTTTTGTTGAAAGGTTGAGTGCTCCAAAGCCTATATTAGTATTGATTGGAAGTTCCTATTGTCGTCCTTGAGAGTGAGGGGGTTTCCACCTGCCTAGATGACTTGGATGATGCCTTTTACTTTATGCTCATGAATCACAAGCTTGAGGGGAGGAGGATGCAAACTAGGAGGGGGTGCGACAAGGTTGTCCTTTGGTGCTATTGCTCTTTGTACCTGCAATGGATTTCCTAACATACTTCACCTTATGTGATGCTAGGGAACTCAATGGTTTTTGTTTAAGTTGCAGTACCATCATATTGCTGCTACAGTACACTACCATTCTATTCATCGAAGGGTCCATTACAGAGGCCTATACAGCTAAGGTACCTCCTAAGGTTTTTGGGGATGCCTCTGGATTGAGAGAATTTATAGAAGTGCGGTTTTTTCCCTTTTGGCATGACATAGGAGAGAGTTGCTCAATACAAGGAAATCTTAGGGGTTCAACAACTTCCTACTCCCTCTTTAGGTATCTCAATTTTTCGCTTATTGTAGGATGAATCTCTTCCGGGGATTAAGCCCCTATTATTGAGAAGATGGAGAAAAAGGTTACAAGGGTAGGCCTCCCTTCTCTCGTCTAAGGGTGGCTCACTAGTATTACTATCTTTCATTCTATATGCCTTATCACTTTTTTTCCTATCACTTTTGCAAATGACTACAAATGTTTGGAACGGAATTTATTCTATCCGATGAAGTTTCCTATGGGCCTCGTACGCTAAGGATAACTTTCTTCCTTTGGTCTCTTGAGATAAGGTATGTTGACGCAAGGAACATGGAAGGTGGGGGTCCTTAATTTGCAAGTGATGAATGATGCTCTTCTAACTAGGTGGATACTTTGACTTATGGGCCTCAATAAACCCTTCTAAAAGAAGATTGTTTGTGACTCCTATGGGTATACAATAGATTGGGAAGAAAGGAGAGCCCTCATAAGGGGTTCTTCACAATTTTTGTTGGACCTACAAAAGTTACCAAGGAAAGTTATGACCCACCGTAGAAGTTAGTTAGGTGATGGCTCTTTGTTACCTTTTTGGTTGCATGCTTGGTCACTTGTCGGTATTTTAGCTCATGCATATCCTAGGTTGGTTACTTGTCCTTAGCCAGGGATTTTGGTGGTTGACTGCTTTTGGGATGGGTGTTGGTCTCCTTCACAACCTCAGTCCACTACAAGGCTAGAATGCATGATCTCCTATTGCTTCAAAACTTATAGGACCTTTCATCGTCTCATGGTAGAGATGGATGGGTCTGGCATTACGGAAAGTTCTCGGTTAAGGGCACTTATCCCTAGTACATGGTGAATTTTCCCCCTATATCGTGTCACTTGGCATTGATTACAGGAAGACATGAAGATCTAAGGTAACTTTAAAGGTCAAGTCCTTGTGGCTGCTCAGAAGAAAGGGTACTAACTAGTAGTAGAGGAGCTAGTGGCCCCCTTAGGTTGATGTCTACTCCACCTTATGTAGTGATGACATGGAGGACATTGATCACCTATTTTTTAGCTACCAATTCACCTGAGCATGCTAGTGCGATGCGTAGGATTGGTCCACCAATAAAGAAAGGGGGAGCGTTAGTGATGAGGCTATTGTGGACCACATATAAGGACTCACTTTTTGAGGTCCCTACCTGAGAGAAGCTCAACCTTGGTCCCTATATGAGAGGAGCATATTCTTGGTCCCTATATGAGAGGAGCATATTCTTGGTCCCTATATGAGAGGAGCCTACCACGAAGATTTCCATGTGGAATGGCCTGGTTCTCAGTTCCTATATGGGAAAGACTCACTTATGTGAAAAATATGCGATTTGTAAAGACGGGTTTGATGTCGTAACACGTAAAATCTGATCAACTTTTAAATTTCTAAACCTAGATAGTGAGAATATTTAGGGTTGTCCGAGGCAATATTAGTTATCTTAATGATTACACTCCCTCTTACTCTCTCAAATCATCTTTTTTTTTAGCTTTAGGGTTTTGTGAATTTTTAGGATTTTCAAATACGGGGCAACGAAAGATGAGAAATCCGTCGAAGTATTGCAATAAAGTGAAAGAGATAAAAAAAACCTGATCTTCCTAAGCTTGCTCTAGGCACGTGTGACCTAGAGTAATTAGGAAAAAAGTGTGTGCAACTACCAATTCAAAAAAACATAGAAGTGAATTGAAAGGCAGCATCTCTCTCTCTTTTTTAAAGAAGAAGAACAAAAAGTATCTGAACACTAGTGTTACTTGAAGAGCTCACTTGTGTGGAGGGATTCCACACAAGTAATCCCTATGTAGCAGAAAGCTTCTCTGCTACAAAAATAAAGATACAAAAATGTAAAGAGAAAGATAGAGAAATCTCCGAGGTAGTGCTCAAGGTGGTCTTTGGTCCAAGCTCAGTAGCTCCCAGGCTTGAAGAAGGTGCTCCTTTTGCTCCTTAGAAGATGATACTCTCTCCTAGCTATCCATGGGTGGTGGGCGTCTATCCTCCTTCCATTGCCTGGCTGCCCTCCAAAAGTTGTTCCTTGGTTTGGTTCCAAGGAAGAAGAAGGTGGTGTGTAGAGACTAGGAGGAGATGGTGTAGAGCCCTCCTAGTATTCATGGCCCCCTGACTTCTTCCAAGGCCTTTGGTGTAGATTTTTGGTAGAAGAAAATGTAGCCAAGGATGGGATCTAATGGTGGTTACATGGGGTTTATATAAACCTAAGGTGGCGCCAACCATGGTGGTTAACCACCTAGAGTTGGCGTCAAAAATGGAGGGTAAAGGAAGGGTGGCCTATAGGCTTATGGGTGGTGTTGGTGCCACTTTGAAGGGTCTAGATGTGATGGTTATGGTGGTGATTAAGGATGGAGGGTAGGGAAAGAATGGCGCCAAATAAAGGGATATGAAAGGGAGTGGTAACCACCATAAGTTGGCACCAACTTATGGTGGTTAAGGTGGTAGTTAGTGGGTAAAGGGATGCATAAGGTGGCGCCACCCTTGAAAGGGTGCCTTAGGTGGGTGGTGGTTATGCTATGTTGACGCCAAAAAGAGGTGGTTGCTTGGTGGTTTTTGGCACCAACCTTAGGTGGAGAGAAGGGTAAGGTAGGGAGCTAAGGTGGAGGATAGTAGGAGGTGGACTTTGGAGCTAGCTTAGCTAGCTAGGGTTAGTTAGTAGCTAGAAGGAGCTGCCTTGAGTTGACTTGGGCTTGCTTGAAGCTGAGATGTGCTGGTGTTGAGTTGCCTAAAGACTCTTCAGCTAGTTAGTTCACAACTGGTAGCCAAGCTTAGTGGAGTTGAGCTAAAGAGGAGCTGGGGAAAGCTGAATGAGCTGAAGATGAGTTGAAATGAGATGACATGTAGCTGATTGGAGCTTATATCTTCTTCTTCTTGGGCTTGTGCCTTTCAATGTGCTAGGGTTTAGCTAATCTTCAATGGTTCCTCATTCCCTAACAAGCAAGTGACATAGATAAGTACATAAAACTACAAGAAACCCTAATAATGCATGACTAACCTTAAATGCATATGAATGCTTAATGCAACCTAATATTGCAATGCGAATGCAGAGATCCTAGGAACTAAGTGTGATTTATGCTTAAGAATGATGATAAATAGGAGTTTATCACTAAGAGTTTCCATATGGGAGAGGCTGAATCTCGAGGTCTCTTAGGAAGAGACCCAATTATGAGATCTCCAATGGAGAAGGCACCTGTAGTCTTTGAGTTCTTTATGAGACAGACCAATTAAAGTCAACTTCAGTTGTTCATCTACTACTTGGGATTGTCTCACATTCTGCTTGAGATCATCTATTACTTCTGCCTACTTGGGATCATTTCCTACTACTGCTTAAGCTTGTCTCTCACTTCTGCCTGCTTAGGATCATCTCCTTTTACTACTACTACTATTACTTGGGATTGTCTCCTACCGTCTGCCCATCTATTGGACTTCGTCATCATCCCACTCCAGCCCAATTGCCTGCTTCTCCTAGCAAAAGAGGTGTTAAGGGGGAGTTGAGTTTTATCTTATGTTGCAAGCTCGAGTTTGATAAACTCCAGCTTAAGGTGAAGTGTTAAGATAGATGAATTATTAAAAATGTGTCATTATGTAATTTAATCCCACATGGTGTAAGTGGGACTTTGTGAGGTGTCTGGTTGCCTATATATAGGCGTGTGTACCCCTTTTATTTGGTTTTTGAAAAGCATAATAGAAGATCTACCCATAGGAGGTCTTCTCCTGTGGTTTTGTCCCCTCTCCTCATGAGAGGGGTTTCCACATAAATCCTAGTTTTCATGTAGGATGCTCTTGAGCCTTGTTTATTTTATTTCTTCTATTTGTTTTTTCTATTTATTTTTCAACACCAAGAATTTCCATAAAGAATAAGTAATGAACAACTTCATCCATTATATATCATTTTTCTTTTGATGAATCCCAAGTTTCCCAAGAAGTTTGAGAAAGCCAAGAAATCCGAGCATTTCTCATTTAAATACTAGATGATATTCACTATTACTTGGATGCATCAATAATTCTTGAAAAATTACTCAGATTTTTTGTATTTTCTTAAATACATTAATTAATAAAATCATAAGTACCAAATATGATAATTTCATTCATCATCACAAAGGTTTTGATTGTTCTTGCTTAAAATTCATGCTAAAGTAGATGTAATAAGTTCTTCATTATTGAAATAAGAATTCAGCATGAGAATTATATAAAGATCTTGCGGATTGATAATGCTATCAAGTTCTGTACTTGTTTGTTACAAACCATTTTATAGGTTCTTGGGAATTGTCCATTAAACTAGTTGCCTTCATTCCTTATAGCAAAATGGGGTAGTTGAAAGGAAGTACTTGCACATCCTAGATGTTGCTTGCTCATTGATGATACGCATGAACCTGCGCTCATCCTTTTGGGAAGATTCTATTCTTACTGTCTATTACCTTGTCAATAGGATACCTTCCGTTACTATGGATAAGCATACCCTTCTGGCTTCTTCAAAAGTTACTCTTAGAGGCTATACTCTTCCATGTTGCCCCTAAGGTATTTAGGTGTGCTTTATTCACCTGTTGGGTGTTGGGCCTCGAAGGAGGCAAACTCTAACCATGAGTGGTAAAATACTTGTTCCTAGGATACTCTTGGACTCAAAAAGGATATAGATGTTATGATCCTATCTATCATCGCCATTATGTATGGTATTACTTTCTTTAAGTCTATTCCCTACCTTCCAATTGCTAAATCACACACTACCAAGGAGGACACTTCTCCTTTACTAGTTTCATCTTTATCTATTGTACCTATCCCTATTGTCGATACCTTTGTGACTGCCCATAATCAGGATCCTCCTTAGGTCTTTATCCCAAAAAGTGCCTCCTCCTTATTGCCAAAGATTGCACCTACTTTAGACACTAATTATTTTGATACTAATGAGCAGACTAACAATGATTCCATGGATGATAGTGATCTCTCTATTGTGGTTCGAAAGGGTAGGACTTGTACTATGCACTCTATATCAAGTTTTGTGACACTTGATTATCTTGGCAATGATGTGGTGCATGCAAAAGGCACATAAAACATACCAAGAATGCTTAGGCACTTGCACGCTCTACGTGCTTTCTACCTATGGCAGTGGCAACATTGGTGGAGATGCATATAGGTGTCATTGGCTGCATGAAGGAAGAAAGTATTGGGCGAGCTATTGGACCATACCTAGAGTTGCTGTTGTGATACAATGTTGATAAATAAAAAGCTATATTATTAATCAAGAAACCCCATCCATTATATAGATAGATTTGAGGGAGAATTAGAGAGATGCCTCAAGCATCTACAAAATAATTGTTGAAATATATGTTATAGTCAGTTTTTTATTTAATTTTGTTGAGTCATTTGTTATTTCTTTTTTTTTAGTGGACCTACTTTGTAATTTTTCCCTCTTATCTTTATAAGGAGAGGCTAAGGTTTCTTTTGAGAATAAGACAACTTCATTTCTTCTCACATGGTATCAAAAAAGTGATCCTAGATCGTTGTTCTAATATCCCACCAAAATCTCCGCTTCTCGATTCTTACTCTCGAAGATCTCATCGCCACACCACCACTGAGCACCACGTCACCAATAGTAGCATGGGCTCCAACTCAAGTGGCAATTAGTGACGTTGCTGACTAGTAGCAATGTCGTCATCGCTTTAGCAACAACCAGTGTTGTTGCTAGTGGTTTCTTGTCCATCCTTGCCACCGTTGGTAAGGCTTGCTACTCCAATTCCCATCGAAAAGTGTGACCAATCTTGCATGGTGGGTCAAGATCAACATATCCTCCTACTGTGTATGGTGTGCCCTAGAGCACAGGTAGCCACACGTACTTGATGATCCTATACGTGCATGTTTTTTGCTCCTGCTGATCATTCTTTGAATGCCCTGACTTTTGTTCGACAATGATCATACCTTCTATTGGTTGGGATCATCTTCAACTACTTGCTTGTATATATTCTCGTATTTATCCTCACATCAATGATTCTTTTGGTCAGCTACTACCGGATATGGACATCTCTCTTTCTGTCAGACAAGAACTCTGTTTAAGTCTATATATCGCCTGTTTCAACTGGCATACAATGGTTTGCTTGGGAACTTGTGTCTTGTCCCCTCTAGAGCAAAATTAGTTGACTGCAAGTAGGTGTACATTGTGAAGCATCTGGAAGATGGTACCATTGATAGATTCAAGGCAAGACTTGTGGTTAAAGGGTTCACTCAGACATGCAACATTGACTATTTTGAGACCATATATACTGTCACATGAGTCTCATCTATACGGATCATTTTGTCTGTTGCAGTCAATAAGAACTGGCTCTCTTTCAACTAGACATCAAGAATGGCTTTTTGTATGATAATCTTACTGAGGTGTATATGCAGCAATCTCTTAGTTACAAGGTTTAGGGGGAGTATGTCTGTAGGTTAAAGAAGGCGATATATGTACTCAAACAAAGTCCTTAGGCTTGGTTTGATAGGCTAAGTGCAACAATTATGGAGATTGGCTTAAAAAGATTTATGTTAGATTATTCTATTTTTATTAGACAAGCCACCTCTGGGTTTGTCATCTTAGTTGTCTACGTGGATGATACAATGTTGACTGAAGACCACTTGTATCCAAGAGGCTAAGGCATTCTTACAGAAGATCTTTGTCACCTAAAGATCTAGACGAACTAAGAAATTTCTTGGGAATAGAGGCAACAAGACAAGAGTAGGGTCATGCACTTTGATAGACATCTACCATAGAGTTAATGGGCATCTTGACATATGCTCTTACTTTGATGTGGATTATGCTATATCTGTTGAGGATAAGAAATCTACCACAGGCTATGCTATCTTTTTAGGTGGCAACCTTGTCTCTTGGCATAGCAAGGAATAGGTAGTGGTTGCTCGCTCTAGTGCTAAGGCAGAATATAGGGCAATGGCTCACACAACTTGTAAGGTGATGTGAATCACCTCACTCCTAGCAAATCTTGGGATTCATGTGCAAACCCTAGGTCCTATGTTTTGTAACAACTCTGTCATTTATATTGCCTTAAATCCCGAATTTCATAAGCGGATGAAACATGTTCAGGTGTCACTTCATCAGGAATGTTGTAATGGAAGAGAAAATCACCACTCCTTATGTTACATCAAAGCTCTAGATTGTTAACATCCTCACAAAGGCATTGATGAAGAAAAGACATTTGTTTTTATGTGACAGGTTGGGCTTGATGGACATTTACGCTCCAACATGAGGGAGTGTTGGAATATATGTTATGATCCATTTGTTATTTTATTTTCTTGAGTTATTTGTTATTTCCTTTTCTTGAGTGGACTTTATAGATTTTGCCATCCTCTCTTTATAAGAAGAGGCTAGGATTTTTTTTGAGAATAAGACAACTTCATTTCTTCTCATAATAATAAAAATCAAAGTTTGCCTAGACAACCTTCGGATGCTGCCCCTTTGCTGGCCTCATTTACTTAGGAGGAAGTATGGGATGTCCTATGTTCCCTAAAGCAGGAGGGCTCCCCTGAGCTTGACAGTTTCGAGTCTTCTTCCTGAAGGAATTCCAACATATTGTCATGGGCGATGTTATGGCCATTTTGCACGCACTTTTAGCCAGCGAAGACTTTGCCAACCTTAATGTTTTCTAGCTTTTTGGAAATCTTGGTTTCTTGGAAAAGGGAAAAGAGGAAGTTATTTTTCTAGAAAGTCGATCTTTCAAAGGCCTATGATTTGCTTAATTGGAAATTCTTGTATTCCTTGCAACTATGGGGGTTCCTACAATGGTGGATAACTTGAATGAAGACCTATGTCGCCTTGACTTCTTTCTCCATCCTGATTATTGGCAAGCTTGAGGGTGGTCAAATCCAGCATCTGAGAGGGGTCAGGGATGCCCACTGGCACCGCTCCTCTTCGTCCTTGCAGTGAATTTCTTAACTAATGCCTGCTACTCCCTTTGTGCCGCAAATGAGCTTCATGGCTTTAGGGCAAGAAGAGGGGGCACAGTGGTGCCTATTTTACAATGCACTAATGACACCAGTTTATTTATTCAAGGGACAGATGCGAAAGCAAGAAAAGTCATATTACTTTTGCAGCTATTTAGGGAGGCATCTAGTCTAAAGATTAATTTACACAAATCTGGCTTTCTACCATTTAGGATGTCTGAGCAGGAATTTTGGGAATGTGTTACAGCCTTGGGAGTTAGCGTGATCCACTCCCCATCAAGTATCTTGGTCTCCCGCTTATGCTAGGACATATCACTTCTTCGATCTCCAAACTGGGTCCAGGTCATAGAGTGAATGGAGAAAACATCTCCAAGGTTGGGTTGCGTGTCTCCTATCTAGGGGGAATGGTTGGTCCTTTCCTCGGTGTTCTCTACACTCCCAATCCATTTTCTCTCTGTCCTTAAGGCCCCAGCCTACATGCTTTAGAGGATTGATGGTATTAGAAGATGTTTTCTATCCCTTTCAAAAAAACAAGAAGACGTTTTTTGTGGGGTTCTTTGTCTGGCGAAGGATTTATAATGTTGATCAACTAGGATAAGGTATGCAAGACAGAGTAATGGGAGACTTGGTGTCCTTAATCTTACAGAGATGAATTACGCATTCCTTTCAATGTGGATCTTGCAAATTACGAGACCCCATCTGCCATTTTGGAAGAAGATTTTCATTGACTTGACAGGGATACACTGGATTTGGATGAAAGAAGGGTGACTATTGGAGGAGCTTCAACCTTTTGGAAGGGCTTGCGTAAGCTCTTCAGAAAGATTCAGCCGCATTGTAGGATAACCCTTAAGGATGGTTCTAGCTTTAGGTTCTGGTTACACCACTGGTCTGCTTTTGGTGTGATCAACGAGGTTTGCCCCAGATTAGCGATGCTAGCCTTGGATCCACCCATGGCAGTGGTGAAATATTTTCATGATGATCTTTGGCTGCCTAACATTCCCCATTGCATCTTAGATGCCAGGATGGACGGGTCCTTTTATGATGCTAGCTCTACATGATAACACCCTGCATGGAGAGAGGGATGGGTAGTTGTAAAAGTATGATCAGTCTCAGTTAGAAAGGTCTATTTACACTTTCTGAGTGTGTATACTCCTACCGATTAGGTTGTTTCAAATGATTCCAGGCTCATTTGGAAGTCCAAGTTGCCTTTGTTCTATTTTTATGTGGCTCTTGAGGAGGAAGAGATTGGTTACCCAGTCTTTCTAAAGACAGTGGCTCCCAAAAACTGATGGATTGTGTATGCTCTTTGTAACTTTGTTGAGGAAAATGTCAATCACCTTTTCTTTGCCTACCCTTTTGCCCACCAGTGTTAGCAGCATGCCCGTGATTGGCCCTGTGACTGCTTGTCCCATGCATCTTTTTGGGATAGTATTTGAGATCGCACAGAGGTTATTGGCCTGGATGTGGTTAGGCAATCCTTCGTTCCCCTGTGGTGTTTCTAGCTAGAGCAGAAGTTAATCTTCAAAGGGGAGAGAGCTAGTGTTGATGGGATGTTATACTTTATGTGAACACTAGTATAACTAGGTCTCTTTTTTTATTAATGGAACCAGAGGTTTACATCCTTTGTTAACCCCCCTTCTTCCTTTAAAAAAAAAAAAAACTTTCAAAAGAATCTTTCTTCCTTTCCTTCCAAAAAAAGGATATTCATTTCTCATGAATCTCTTCTCCACTTCAAACCAACATGCATCAGTTCTTCATGTCCAATGCTTTTTAGTTTCTCCTTTTTTCTAGCAGATCCATGTTTATGTGGGAGTAAAAAGGATTCCCATCTTACTTAGTTCTTGGAATTTTTTGTATCTTTAAAAAAAAAGGAAGACTGTCTTTGATAAGTGTAAGAATGGACTAGCAGTGGTTCTAGAATAAAGATTCCTTGTTCATGTATGTGAATTGATTTCTGTGTTGTTTGTTGATTTCTATGCATATCATAGCCACCAAAAACTAGGGATGGAGTAAGATACAAGCATTCCATTTGGACCTATTGCTTGTTAAAGAGTACATTGAACGAGAAATGTAAGGAATTTTCAGCCATCGAGGAAAAAATGGGACAAAAAAGTTCAGAAGTCATTTTTATTGGTGATAGAGGGATGATCCTAGGTACTTAAAACATAGATTCTTGTAAATTGAATGTTGTTAAGAGATGATTGTTGGTGTTGTGTAATTGGATGGTATTTGAGATCCAATTACAAATAGTTTAGTCCCACATAGTAGAGTGGGAAAAGATGTGTGGTGACCTAGGGCCCTTGTACCCTCCATTTATCTTTAAGAAGAATATTCAGAGATCACACCCATAGGGGCGCTTCTCCTTGGTTTTCTCTTCTCTCATGAGAAGGGCTTCCACGTAAATCCAAGCATTCATGATTGTGATGCTTTTGATTTCATGTTTTTTTTATTCCACTTTTATATTTTAACATGGTATCAGAGCGGTCTTTCTTGGGATATTATCTTTTTTTTAGGCTTCTATGGTTTTATCATGTCAAGGAGAAGTGCCCTCCTATGGTTAAGGCTGCGAAGGAGCTTTGTGCAATAGAGAAGCCCTTCCATGTGTCACTTGCTGTGTGCGAAGAACGTGAGGAGAAGAAAGACGATGGTGGTCGTGGAACATATTCCTTGTCATCGGCACCATTGCCTACGATGACAAGATTTAATGGACGTAGGTTTCTTGACCAGATCTGAGTGATAGTGGTGCTTAGATTTGAGGAGGCGAGGAAGAAAGAAGGCAAGGATGAGGGAAAGGAGGAGCATTCTAACCTTCCTCTCCCTAACGAGCCTATAAAGGAGCAACCCCCGAGGTCGCAACATACACCACAGTGGCAATGAGCTCATGCACACAATCAAGTTTGAGAAGAAGGGGAACGTATCAATCATGGAGTAGGGCATGGCGATGGAGAAGATCACATAGGACATCAAGAAGCTTTGTGCGAATCGACTGTGGCCTTAAGCTTGAGTCATGGAGGACAGGATGGCGATGGAGAACATGACGCGATCAACGGAGGAAGTCTTGGTGGAGATCTCATGTGCGATCGCAAGAATGTCTTCCTGGCTGTGTACTTGTTCTTTGGGTTCTTTTGAATCCTAAGAAGAGATATTTTGGGTTTTTTGCATTTTTAGCCCTTTTCTTGTATTTGTTTGCTTTAAAAAAAAGAGGAGGATAGAAGGTAGTTGATGAAAGAAAAGAAAGAAAAAAAGAGGGAGAAAGGATTGAGAAAAAAATAAAGAAAAATGAGTTTAAAAAAAGAGGAAAATAAAAAAGGAAGCAAAAGAGAAGAATAAGGGAGAAGCTCTTGTCTATTTGTTATCTTCTCTATGTTGGTTTCTTCTCCCATATAGGGGGAGTGAGAGTGAGAGTTTGTTGTGACCCCCATATGAGGGAGACTCATTTTCCGAGGTCCCTACATGAGAGAAGCTCACTTCTTAGTCCTTATATGAGAGGAACATATTTATGGTTCCTATATGAGTGAAATCTACAAAGAGATTTCCATCTATGAGAGGTTAGTCTCAAGGTCTCCAAGGAAGAGGCCCACTTCAAGTCTTGAATGGGAGAGGCCAGTCTCGAGGTTTCCAAGGGAGAGGAACACTTAGAGTTTCCATGTGGGAGGGGCCCAATGTCGAGATCTCCAAGGGAGAAATCCACATCTAAGATCTCTAATAGGGAAGGTGCTAACACCAGTTGAGGTCTCTAAGAGAGAGACCAACTAGAGTCAACTTTAGTAATTCATCTACCAAACTCCAACCTCGCTAATGTGTCATCATCAGCACACCCGCCTACAAGCAAGAACGAGGATGTAGCTGTCGTCATTTCCTTGGAGGAGAGCCATAACTCGATTGCAGCATTTGAGAATTGTGTTCTGCTTGTAAGAGTGAGGATTTATGTTGTACAAGCTTAGCATTCCATGCTTTAGCTTGAGGGAGAGGGTTGAGAGATTTGATTGTTGGTGTTGGGTAATTGGATAGTGCATGAGATCCAATTACAAATAGTTTAGTCCAACATAATAGAATGGGAAAAGGAGAGGTATGTGGTGTCTTATAAAAAGCCTCGTGTAACCCTCATTTATTCTTAAGAATAATATTTAGAGATCACACCCATAGGGATTCTTCTCCCGTGATTTTCTCCTCTCTCCTTATGAGAGGGGTTTTCATGTAAACTTAAGCATTCATGATTACGATGCTTTTGATTTCACGTTTATTTTATTTCGCTTCTATATTTTAACAAATGCAGTCCAATTTCTCCACTAACACATGTAGGTGTTCTCCCATTTTAAACGTACATTCTATATAGTCCATCTTTGTTCTTTTAAATTGTAAGTCCTTGCTTCCATAACACTCTCTAAGGCTCCATCTTTCTATTTTCTTTTTTCTTATCCTCCAACACAAGTTCAAAGCCACATCTCTAAAATTTCTGTCCTTTCATATGCCTGTATTTGTCTAAACCAGAATTGTGCAGCACTTGGAATATGCAATCAAACTTAGTATCCTAAATTAAACGATATTTCTTGAGAAAGTGTATTTTGAGAATTAGTTACTTTTGTTGCCTTGCAGGTTGATGGTGTATGTAATCTTCTAGCCAAGAACCAAAACTCTCTATTGTCCGTTGAATTCCTTCGTTGCACGCTTCCACCCACAGCTATGGGCAAGATTTGTCAATCTCTCGGCAGGTATAAAACTTTTCACAAGATCCAACGTACTTCATTTTAGTATTTCTTGATATGATTTCTATTTTTTCTGTCATAAGGCTTTTTTCAGTTACATGTGATTTAGATGTGTGCTACTAATGAAACCTCACAATGTTGTTACATATTCGATTAGATATCGGAAACATATTGTTAGAGAATATAGGAAAGAGCAATTTAAGATTAGCTAAAAGTTGTGTTTTATATAATTAGAGGAAATGAGATAGTCTATTATTGAGCCCTTCCTCTCCTTATATAATGGAGAGGTGGAAAAGTTGCGGTACAACACCAAGGCAAGAAATAAAATAACAAGACCCTCATGTAAAACAAGTGCATATGCTAACATTCCCTCTCAAGCTGGAGTATAGATATCTATCATGCTCAACTTGGATACACACAAATCAAATAAAGACTTGGCCAAGGGCTTGGTAAAAATATTTGCAATCTGCTCCTCAGTTGTGATTGGTGTTATATATAGTAGCCCCTTTTGAAAAATATCTCTGGTATAATGGCAATCAACCTCTACATACTTCATCCTCTTGTGAAATCCTGGATTATTGGCAATGAAGATAGCTGCTCTGTTATCACACCGCATCTCATCGAGCTAGAAAACTTGTCCTCCAAATCAGTGAGTAGGGACCTGATCCACATCATTTCTGCGATCGTTTGAGCCATGGCCCTATACTTAGACTCGACACTCAACCTAGCAAATGTGCCTTGTCTCTTACTCCTCCATGTGATCAGATTCCCTACCACAAAGTGCAAAACCCCATAGTGGATTTTCGGTCCACATGACATCTAGCATAGTCTACGTTAGAATAGCCAACCAAAGTCATAGAAGACCCTTTGGAGAAGGAAGTCATTTTCCAGGAGCCTTCTTGATGTATCTGAGCACCATTGACGTTGCATCACAATGCTGTCGTGTTGGCTTACCCATGAACTGATTCAATCTCCCTACGGCAAAGGAGATATCAGGCCTCGTAATAGTCAGATATAGCAACTTGCCTACAAGTTGTCTATATTGCCTGCTGTCCACCAACTGTGCATCATTATCATAAAGTGGCATCTTGGGGTCTATAGAAATGTTGGCTGCCTTGACCCCAAGCATGCCCACCTCTTAAAGAATATCTAATGCATACCTCCTCTGGGACAGGACTACACCCTTCCTACTTCGGACAACCTCAATACCAAGAAAGTATCATAGATCCCCCAAATCTTTCATGACAAATTGCTCCGCTAGAATGTGCTTGATCTTAGTGACACCTTGTACATCATCCCCTGTAACAAGCAAGCCATCAACGTATACGAGGAGTACCACAGTATCTCGTCCAGTCCTCCTGATAAAAAGAAACCAGTCGTCGATCTCCTAAATCCAACTGCCTCCACAACCTGAGACAAACTCTGGAACCATGCTCCGGGACTCTGCTTGAGGCCGTAGATGGTCTTTCGCAGTCTGCATACACGCTCCCCTTGAACCTCAAGCCTAGTGGCTATTGCATGTAGACTTCCTCTTGGAAATCACCATAGAGTAATGCATTCTTCACGTCCAGCTAATGCAGGGGCTAATCAAGTTGGATCGCTACTATTACCAACACCTGTACTGTAGGAAGTTTGGTAACTTGTGAGAATGTGTCAAAGAAGTCCACCCCATAGGTTTGGGTGAACCCCTTCACCATGAGGCATGCTTTGTATCTGGTGATGCCTCCATTTGGGTTGAACTTTACTGTGAAAACTCATTGACAGCTAACAATCATAGCTCCGTCTGGAAGTAAAATGAGCTCCCAGGTCCCGCAACCCCTAAGAGCAGCAATCTTGTCCTCCATGGCTACCCGCCATCTCGGATCAAGCATAGCCTCACGGTGAGTCGTTGGGATGTGAGTAGCAACCAACACCCGGGTGAAGCCTGCAAACTCGAGGCCTAGGCTATTAGTAACAAGTGTCCCAGCCGTTGGGCAAGTAGCACAAGTCTGTGGCCTCTTCTGAACAGCTATCGGAAGATATTGATCATCACCTGTCACATCATATGTCCTATCCTTGTGACTGACACGTGGCAAACAAGTGTTAGTGTCTAAGGGACTCACCTGAAAATCCGATGGTGGAGACAAGGGAGGGGGGCATCGAAAGGTAATGTAAGGACAAGTTTATGTCTGAAACGGCTCAGTCAAACGTAAAAAGGGTAGCGTAGCAGATTGTGGTGGAACAGTAGGGACGGGAGTCGCTGAAAAACTCCCAAAGCGAATAGGTGTAAATGGCATAGGTGCTAAATCACCCTCAGAAGGTAGCTCAGCTATAGATGTGGAAAAGAAGGGTATCGCCTTATGAAAGGTAACATCTGCCGAAACAAAGTGTTGAAAAGTAATCGGATCAAAACACCGATACCCCTCCTGAGTCTGGGTATACCTAAGAAAAATACACTTACTGCTCTCGGTGCTAATTTATCTCAGCCCGATCCTAACAAATGGACAAAGCAACACAACCAAAGGTTCGAGGGTAACGTGAAACAGGAATCTATCGGGATGGATAACATGCAAAAGAATCCACTCGTGTAAAGTAGCGTTAGGCATTCGATTAATTAGAAAACAAGTCGTCAAAACAACGTCACCCCAGTAAAGAAAGGGGACTGGGTGGTGAATCAACAAGGTACGAGCAACATCAAGTAAGTGGCAGTGCTTCCTCTCAGCAACACCATTCTATTGAAAAGTGTGAGGGCAAGTGATATCATGAATAATGCCACAATTGGAAAAGAAAGTACACAACCCAATGGTACAAAATTCTAAGGCATTATCAGATTGAAAACGCTTCACAAAACATGAATGTTGAATTTTTTTATTTCTTTAACAAATTTTCAACAACTTTCCGACATCGGACTTATTTTTCAAAAAAAATAGTTAAGAAAGATGGGAAAAATTATCCACTAACACCAAATAATATATATTCTCAAGTCGATCAGGAATACAACTGGGACCCCAAACATTCATGTGAACTAGATCAAATATAGCAACGGAGGAAACAGAAGTAGACGTGGAAAAATTAACCCTGTGGTGCTTGCCCAGCTAACAGGCATTACAGGTGAGAGCAGTAGTGGAGGATATGTGCGACATAACTTGTCTGAGATGATCAATAAGTTGGTGACCAAGGTGATAATGGCACTGGAGAGGGGACCCAGCGAGCCAAGGCTCTGGGTAGCAGAAGCAGCAACAACAGTACGACTCAGATGGTATACCCCCCATTACGCCCTCCACCAATCGTCTTCCCAGTGAGCTTGTCCTGCAAGATACAAGAAGATGCATCAAATGTAGCTCAGCAATTCAGATCTCTGATAATACTACTAACAGACAACAAACTCAATGGGAAACCAGGAACGTAGAAAGTATCTGTCAGTCACAAGGTTGGAGATAGAGACATCTCCCTTGCCAACAAGTGGCCGGTGTCTCCCATCCGCCACCTGTTAAAACTAACTAAAAAAAGGATCTTTTGTCGCTACACAAGTGCTTGGACGCACCACAGTCAATCAACCAATTGCCAGGAGATAAAAGAGACGACATACCAGTCTCAAGCGCCTCAAAAGAGGAGGCAATGGCTGTAGTGTCTAGAGGCTGAGAAGAGGATGCCTGAGCTAACTGAGTAATCTGCTACCATAGAGTCTCAATCTCTATACTGAGAGAACTGACATTAAGACCCGAGGAAGCTCCATCAGTGACCTCGGCTACCTGATTGGCCACAGGTGGCCTACCATGCTTCTGCCAGCATGTAGCCTCAGAGTGGCCCATCTTGCTACAGTAAGTACACAGAGACTAAGTATGTGTACCAAAAGAGCATCCATGTCCACGACCATGTGCAGGGAGGGGGGCACCCCTGCCACGTCCAAGGATCGCAGCCAGTGTAGACGTTTAAGCACCAAAGTTAGGAGCAGAAGAGTGCATGGGACCCCTGACAGTCATAAGGAAAGTCTGGGACCACCGCAAGTGGTTGGTCTCATCTAGTTTGATGATAGGACCAAAGAACGGGTTTTTAAGTACCCCAATGTTCGAAAGAAAGCCCGATGCCACCTCGAACTGATCGAGCTGATCTGAAGAAGACATCTTCGCAATCCACGAGCCTCAGTCAACCTTTCAATACCAAAGAAACAACAGTAGATCTGAAATCATCTAGTTTCATATCTGAATCTTCATTGGAAAGCCCCCTTGAACGAGCATTGACCTAACCCAAGTGCAAGGAAAGCACCTGAAACGGCCCCAAGGGAACCTAGGATTCTCTCCCTACGACTACAAGGGGAGCAACCCTAGAATAGGGCAACAAAACCCCCTCGCAATCGCTCGACAGCTGGTGTAGCCCCCATCTGCCGGCGCTGCAAGTGGTGGAGAATCACCTACAGCACTACCGTCGCCTCTGCTGGGGAGTAGGGACAGCTGATCACCCTCTCTGGATCATGAGGATGCACAGCAGGGTGCATCGCCAGCCTCCAAGCGTGCGTCGAGGTCGAGATCTGTCGTCGAGAAAGGTCTTCGCCGTCAAGAGACATCGCAGGGAGGCTTGCCGAAGGTGGCGGTGCTAGCTCAGAGGGAGAGAGGGGGGTTTGGTGGTCAGGGTTTTGGAGGCCTTAGGGGTGGGATATCTAGAGCTTCAACCTAGGACCGATACTCTAATACCAAATTGAAGGAAATGAGAGTCTATTATTGAGCCCTATCTCTCCCTATATAATGAAGAGGTGGAAAAGTTGCAGTACAACACCAAGGCAAAAAAGAAAATAACAAAGAACCCCTCATTCAAAATAGGTGCATATGCTAAGCTGTCTCTTTCTATTTTTAAAGATTTGATTTGATTAGAATTGATAAGATTGAGTTTGTTTCTATATTTTGTTAGCAAGATTAGGATTAGGATTGGGATTAGGATTGCTTCTAATCCCTTCTTTTTATAAAGAGGGGTTAGGACCTTTTCTTTTCATCAATTCTCATTCTAATAAAAATCTAATTCAAAATTCTCCAACAATCACAGTGGACACAATCCCTCTCCCTCTTCTGCCAACTCTAAAAAGGCCTCCACTATTGCCTTGGACCAACTGGAAGGTTCTAGCGTTTAGTCACTAGGTTGCCTGGCCCCGACAACCCTTTTGCTGGTGCCTCCAATCCTCTAACGGCCTTTAGCCCACGGCTGCAAGCCTTTACAGCTATTGTTATTGCCGTTGTTATTGTTGTTGCCACCATTGTTGTTGTTACTAGCATTGTTGTTCTGTTGCTATTGTCGTTATTGCTACTACTACCGCAGCGACCTTCCACCAGCAGCCACCCTTCACCTATGCATAGGGTGAAGAATGGGAGCAATAGCGACAAAGGAGAACGGGAGCAGCAGCAGTAATAGCAAAGAACAAGAGCAACAGTAACAATCGAAAAAAATGAGGGTTCTTATTCTTCAAGAAAACTCTACACCTCTTTATATAGAGAGAGGTGTTGGGTAAATTATATCATAAGCCCTACAGGAAAAGCAACATACAAAATAGTCCATAATAGAATAAATAGACTGCTATATTAACACTTCCCCTCAAGCTGGAGCGTATATATCAACGATGCTCAGCTTGGAATAGCATTTGTCAAATGTAGATCTAGGAAGAGGCTTCGTGAATATATCTGCAATCTGATCGTCAAAAGAAACTGAAGTAGTGTAGATAATCCCACGCTGTATCAGATTTCTGCTGTAATGGTAATCAGCATCAACATGCTCTGTATGCTCATGAAACATTGAGTCGTTTGCAATGTAGGTAGCAACATGATTGTTATACCTTATCTCCATAGGTCCCTCCACTTGAACATGTAGATCTCGTAGCACTGAACTGACCCAGACCATCTCTGTGGTTGTTTGTGCCATATCACGGTACTCTAATTCTACCCTTGACTTGGATACTACCTGCTACTTCTTGCTCTTCTAGGTCACGAGATTGCCTGATACATAAGTACAGAAATCAATTGTCGACTTTCTATCTACATACAACCTGCATAGTCAGCATCAAAGTAGCCAACAATACTCATAGATGTACCCTTCTAAAATAAGATACCTCTGTCAGGTGCTTTATTCACGTATTTAGGCACCTGCATAGCAGCATCCCAATGCTGCTTAGTTGGTTTTGTCCATGAACTGGCTGAGTTTCCCAACTGCAAGAGAGAGATCAGAATGTGTAATAGTAAGATATAAAAATTTACCAACCAATTGCCTATAAGATCTGCTGTCTATAGACGGAGAGTCAGGGTCATAAAAATGTTCGTTGGTATCTGTAGCTATATTAGTAGGCATGGACCCCAGCATCCCTGTCTCCTGCAATACATCAAGAGTATACTTACGCTGACTGAGAATAATACCTTCTTTGCTATGTGCCACCTCAATAACAAGGAAATATCTAAGTTCACCCAGATCTTCCATCACGAAGGCTTCAGCCAACTTCTTCACCTTGGCTATCCCAGCAGTGTCATCCCTAGTAAAGATGACATCATCAACACTAACTAGGAATGCAACAACTCCCTTAGAGCTCTTCCTAATGAAGAGTGAATGATCAGCAGAGGACCTAACAAGTCTCATAATCTAAACCTCCTCTGACAGTCTCTAGAACCAGGCCATCAGGCTCTGCTTCAGGCCATAGATAGTCTTCTTGAGTCTACATGCACACTCCACCTGAGTCTCCAACCCTGGAGGTTGTTGCATATAGACCTCCTCCTGTAGATCTCCACACAGAAATTCACTCTTCACATCTAGATGATGAAGAGGCCAGCCATAGTGAGCAACAACAAATAGCAGAATACGAACAATAGGAAGCTGTGCTATAGGTGAGAAGGTATTAAAGAAATCGACCCCATATGTTTGGGTAAATCTCTTTGCTATAAATCTCGCCTTGTAGCGAGATATAGTACCATTTGGGTTGTACTTGAGAGCAAAGACCCAATGACACCCCACTATCTTGGCCTGACTAGGTAGATTAGTTAATTCCCATGTTTCGCTGGAGATTAAGGCAGCCATCTCTTCCTCCACGGCCTGACGTCATTTTGGATCTTGCATGGCTTGTTGATAAGATATGGGAAGCTGTCGCAGAAAGGGCAGTTGTGAACATGGCAAATGATCCAACAAGATTGGCAGTCGAGATTGCTCCTACAGTCTGGTAGTGAGCACAACTGCAAGGGGCCTTCAAAACAGCAATCAGAAGGTCAAGATCCTCCTTAGAAACATTAGGAGACATAGCTTGCTGCTCATCAGAAGAACCTGCACAATCACCATTAGGACAACTCATGTCTGTATCAACACATACCTAACCAGGAGAGGAGACAGGTAGCTGAGGTAGTGGGGGTGTGTTCTTAACACCATGTGTGCTGTCTATATGTAACAGGTAACTTGTATACATGAGTAACTTCTGCCTTCTGCCTAGTAGGAGCCTTTGTAGCAATAGTATCCTTATTGTAAGTAATGGGAATTTGCTCCAAAGGAACTAGTGGTACAGGCATATGAGCTAAGCCTCCGTCAAACATCAACTAATGACCATCAGTAGACAAGTATGGAATAGGCTTATGAAAAGTGATATATGCAATCACATAATGTTTCTTGCCTCGTGAGTCATAACATTTGTATCCTTTCTGGGTGTTGTTCCCTTGGAGCTAATTTATCTCTGCCAAGTCCTAACACATGGACAAAGGCAACACAGCCAAAAACATGAGATGGCACAGTGAACAGTTCCTTCTCTAGATGAAGAACCTGCCAAGGAACCTGTGCCTGAATAGCTGACTTGGGCAATTTATTAATCAAATAACAAGCAGTCAACACTGCATCCTCCCAGTAAATCTGTGGCACATTATGCTGAGTAAGTAATGCTCTAGCTACATCCAATACATAGTAATGTTTTCACTCAACCACGGCATTCTGCTGTGAAATATGGGGGCATGATGTCTAGTGAACATTCCCAAGAGTTCTGCAAAAAGATTCTAACTTTACCATACAAAACTCCAAGGCATTATCAGATTGTACAATTTTCATAGCGACAGAAAATTGAGTCTTTATTTGTAAAATAAATGTTTCAATCACAGACCTAACATCTGATTTATTCTTTAATAGAAATAATCATGACATTCTGAAAAAATCATCCACAATAAGTAAATAGAATCTATGACCAAGTCTATTAGGTACTCTACTAAGACCTCATACATCCATATGTAATAAATCAAAAATTGCAGCAGAACTCTGAGATGAACTGGACAGAAAGCTAGCCCTGTGATGCTTTCCCAGTTGACACGCATCACAAAATCTCGATGGTAGGTGATATGTGAGGGATGACCCTTTGCAGCCTATCTAGTGAGGGGTGTATAAGACAACGATTCCACTAAAGAGTTGAACCAGCACTAAAGGCAACCTCACCCTAACATGTAGCAGCAATAGGTGTCTGGATCAGGCAATACACACCCCCTCCTCATGTTTGCCACCAATTGCCCTCTCCATGAGTTTATCCTGAAAAATACAGCCCAACTCATCAAAAATAGCACGATAGTGCAAGTCTACCAGACAAAGACTAATAAGAAAATCAGGAACATAAAGAACATTAGGCAGAGTCAGTAGAGTCACTAGCACATCTCCTCTGCCATGTACTCTTCATCGTCCACCATCTCCCACCTGAACAGATCTACCAGACAGAACATTCTAAACCTGCCTAAAGCCTAACTGATCACCACTGAGATGTTGAGAGGCTCCTGAGTCAACTAGCCACAGTGCGCTGTCAGAAATACCACTATCAGAGATATAAGCAGGAAGTATACCTGAGGGACCATGGTAGCAATATCAGCAGTAATAGCAGTCGCCTGGGTCACCTGGGAAAAATGTTGAACCACAGCATCATAATCAGCATGTGATACCATGTTGCTAGCCTCCTCAGAAGAGATAGCTTGGTTAGCTATAGATGGTCTACCATGCTTCAACCAGCAAGTGGCCTCTGAGTGACCAACCTTGCCACAGTGCAAGCATAGATGGTGCGAGGTCTACCAGTCGCACCCCGACCACCACGTCCTCTCCCCCCAGTACATGGAGCACGACTTCCACTACGAGCAGTAGCTACAAGGATAAGAGTCTATCCAGCATCTGACGTCGGGGGTTTAACAACCACTCTACCCACCTGACTGTATGCTTCCTCAAGAGACGGAAACTCATAAGAGTTAGGATCTGGGACCTTGCTGCCTCATATTCTGATCCAAGTCCATCTAGGAACTAAAGAACAATATACTCCTTCCTGTGCACCCTCTGAGTGGCACAGGTACAGACAAGACGACATGCATTGTATTTCTCCAGGAGCCCCTTCAAAGCAGCGTAATACTGGGACAGTGACTAGCCTTCTTGCTTCAAACCACCAATGGCATGCTGAATCTCAAACACCTTATTGGAATTCTTCTCGTGAGAGTATGTGTCATACAAAGAATCTCACATCTCAGTCGTCTTGTAGTACATGATCCCATCTCCAATCTAAGGCTCTACTGAATTCATGATCCAAGCGCGGACCATTGCATTATCCTTCCATGTGGCATTCTTTCATGTCTTCTCTTGTGGCTGCAACTCCATCAAGACGTGTTCCTTATCGTGTCCCTCCACTATTATGAGGAACGTCTAGAACAAAGAAGGGAGTTTTGTAACACCCGATGTCCGTAGCGATAACCGACAACACCTCCGAAGAGCTTAAAGAGGCCATCGTTCTGTAGGATGACCACAAGATGCCACGAACACGATCTAAAATTGATTTTCAGATCTGAAAATCTGGGATTAGCGATAATGTGTGTTGAGTTATTTTATTTTGTTTAGTGGATCTATGATGTACTTTTCCCACACCAATATAGAGGTGTAGGGACTTCTTGGCAACCTAAGGAAGTTTGCTTTCTTCAACTTGGTATTAGAGCTAAGGTTGAGGACTCCACCAAAAACAAAACCTTAACCCTACCTTAAGCCTTGTCACCGGAGCTACTGCCGCTGCCACTGGCAGCCATGCTGGCGTCAGACCATCGCCGTAGCAGCAGCAGCACCGATTGCTGCCACTAGCTGTTGCAGCAGTAGAATAGCAGCTGGCCACTGCCGTCACCAGCAGCAACAGCAGCACCGGGCCACTGTCGCTGCCAACAGCAGCAGCAGTAGGCCACCGCTGTTGGTGGTGGCAGCAGTAGGTCACAACGTCAGGAAGAGCTGTTGTAGGCCACCGCCTAGGCCACTTGCCACCACCACCTAGGCCTAGCCACTAATTTTTTGTGCTCTCCTGTTGTTGGTGTTTTGTAGCAAAGAGAGGGCACATCTCTACCTTGTGTCTGATTGGAAGATCTTTGGATCGTAGTTGATGGAGTATTAAAGTCAAGGATCTTCCGGAAAGATGATGTGATGGTATTTTCAGATCTTATCTATTAGATTTGGGGTGTGTATTCCCCTCTGATGCATGTTTTGGGGTGTGTAGTCCCCTTGATTATTGATCTCGTGTGAGCGGAGTTTTTTGGGGTGTATTCCCCGGTTGGTATATTTGTTGGGGTGTGTAGTCCTCATTTTCTGTCAATTTTCAAATCTGAAGTGTGAAGAAGTTTAGGGGTGTGTACCCTTCTCTGTGGCACGTTGAACTTTGTCTGAGGCAGTGTGGTTCGGTAAACATGGCAGTGTCTCAGTCAGAGATAGCACTAGGAACTGTCGTGGGTGATACTCAAACCACTGGTGTGACGTGATTGATTGATTATGGTGCTTCCAATCATTTATCCGGGAATCTGGAGTGCTTTAGACAGATTCAACCTGTCTCTCAGGGTCGTACAGTACAGGTGGCTGATGGGCGACTTGCTCATATAAGTGGTCAAGGGAAAATTAATGTTACCCCTTTTATGCAGCTCAATCATGTTCAGTTTGTTCCAGATTTATCCATGAACTTGCTCTCTGTCAGTGAGATCATTAAGCAGATGAATTGTCAGGTCATTTTTGATGAGCGTGGATGCATTTTCCAAGATAGAATGATAGGGAAGATTATTGGTAGTGGATATGAAGGAGTTTACCGACCTCAACAGGGTCCTATGGCTACTTCATGTTGGGTTTGTACCACATCTGGGAGTGCTTTACAGTGGCATAAACGGTTGGGCCATCCTTTAGAAAAGTTACGCAAGCTTATTCCTCATGTGTCCCCAACTATGCAACTTTCCTGCGATGTATGTCAACTTGGGAAGCACCATAGATCTTCATTTTCAACTGCTACAGGACCACGTTCAACTTCATGTTTTCAGTTAGTGCATCTTGATGTTTGGGGTCCCAGTAGGACTCCTAATAGAGCAGGACATCAGTACTATTTGATTGTGGTTGATGATTTTTCCAGATTGTCCTGGCTATTTCTCATGAAGAATAAGTCTGAAGTAGGTCCACTGATTAAGAAGTTTGTGTTGATGATAAAAAATCAGTTTGATGTTTACATCAAGACTCTCAAATTTGATAATGCACTGGAGTTTTGTACTCGTCGGTTGGCAGAATTCTATGGCATACATGGTATAATTCATCAGACATCATTCCTCACATTTCTCAACAAAATGGAGTCGTAGAGAGGAAGCACAGACATATCCTTGATATGGCTAGAGCTCTTCTTATCCATAACAGTGTGCTACAAAACTATTAGGGAGATGCAATTCTCACTTTGCTACCTTATTAATAGATTGCCCTCCTTATTCAAATGATGAGTTGTTTGATCTTCCACCTAAGACATTTAGGTGCGTAGCTTTTGTACATCTCCTTGGACTTGGGCGTGATAAATTAGCACCTAGAGCAGTCAAGTGTGTGTTTCTTGGCTATTCTCGTACTCAAAAGGGGTATCATTGTTTTGATCCCCTACATCAGCGGCATTATATCGGTGCAGATGTCACCTTTCATGAAGCAGTACCTTATTTTTCTGTTGCTGCCAGGAAGGTGCAGAGTGTGCTGGAGAGTGCACTTGTACCAGTTGCTCATATACCATTTGGTATATTCACAGATATTAGTAGCCCTTCTCAAGTTGATGAGTTACCTACCAGCACATTCAAACCAGCACCAGTAGATGAAGGGACCTTCAAGGGTCACACCTATCAGTTGCCAGTTGTGTATAAGGCAATGTCCCCTCCATCTATTCCACAGTCTCCTCAGGTTAGTGTTGATAACCTAGAGGTGGTTCCTACTCATGAGACTGTTTCAGGCACAGTGTCAACAGATGTAGCAGGTGGGAGTCTACCACCTGTGGATAGTTCTCTAGGTCCTAATTCTATGAGTACTGATGAATATATTCCTGTTGCTATTAGGATGGCTCCGCATCTTGTGCCCAGTATTGTGTTGCTGAGATTGGTGTTACTAATGATTCTCTAAGTTCGGAGTTTCATGCATTCACAGTTGCTGTATCTAGTGCTGAGTTACCTACCTCGTACCAGCAGGCTCTACTACATCCACATTAGAAGGCAGCTATGAAGGAGATGTCTGCACTTACTACCAGAGATATTTAGGAGCTATCACCTTTACCGTCTAGCGCGCATCTTGTTGGAGCCAGATGGGTCTTTGCCTTGAAATACAACCCAGATGGGTCTATTTCAAGGTATAAGGCCCGCTTAGTGGCTAAAGGATTCACCCAGACATATGGGGTGGATTTCTTTGACACATTCTCCCCTGTTGCACGACTCTTTACTGTTCTAATTCTTATATCTGTTGCGGCTCATTATGGATGGCAGTTACATCAGTTGGATGTTAAAAATGTATTTCTGTATGGAGATTTGGAAGAAGAGATATATATGCAGTAGCCACCTAGCTTTGAGATTCAGGGGGAGTGTGTATGAAAGCTTCATAAGGTCATTTATGGTCTTAAGCAGAGCCCCCGAGCCTGGTTCCAGTGCCTGTCTGAGGCATTATCTGTTATTGGGATGTAGAGATCTTTATCGGATCATTCACTATTTGTGAGGAAGACCAGTAGGGGTACAGTGGCTTTACTTGTGTATGTGGATGATCTTATTCTTACAGGTGATGATGCAGAGGGTGTATCTCAGATGAAGAAATACTTGGCACACCAGTTTGTCATGAAAGATCTTGGGAAGCTGAGATACTTTTTAGCATTGAGTTTGCGACAAGTAAGCAAGGAAAAATTATGTCGCAGAGGAAATATGCCCTTGATATTCTTCAAAGACAGGCATACTAGGATCCAAAGATGCAAATATTCCTATGGATCCTAAAATTCATCTGTTTAAGGATAATGTGAAGCTAAAAGACAAGAAGGCATATCGACAGCTGGTGAGGAAGCTGTTATATCTGACTATCACTAGGCCAGATATTAGTCTTGCAGCAGGGAAGCTGAGTCAGTTTTTAGATAAGCCCACTGAGGTTTATTGGTAGGTTGTGATGTAGGTGTTGAGGTACATTGAGGGATGTTCAGGTAGAGGCATTCTTTTTCAGAGAAAGACACCTATGGCCGTTGTTGCATACTCAGATGCAGATTATGCAGGTGATGTCGGGGATAGGCGGTCTTCTACTGGTTTATGTACCTTTGTTGCTGGGAACTTGGTAACCTGGAGGAGCAAGAAACAAAGTGTTGTTTCACGCTCTAGTGCTGAGTCTGAGTACAGGGCTATGTTACATACTGCTGCTGAAATGATATGGATCAAATCTCTGTTACGAGATCTTCATGTTGATGTTCAGGAACCTATGGAGATGCATTGTCATAACCGGGCTACTACCTACATTGCAAACAATCTTATGTTCCATGAGAGAACAAAACATGTGGAAGTGAATTGTCATTACACCAGGAGTTTGATTCAACATGATCTGCTTTGTACTACTTGTCTTGCCTCCTCAAACCAGACTGCTACATGTTTACCAAGCCGTTTGCCACGTCCCCAGTTTGAGAAGTGTAGAAACAAGCTGAGCATGATGGATATATATGCTCCAGCTTGAGGGGGTGTGTTGAGTTATATTTATGTTTGTAAGGGGTGATGTGTTATTTTATTTTGTTTAATGGGTCTATAATGTACTTTTCCCACACCAATATAGAGGTGTGTGGAATTCTTGGCAACCTAAGGAAGTTTGTTTTCTTCAACTATGTGATCTCTTGATCATAAAATCTAAGATCAGGATATCTTAGAAATCATCCCAAGAATCACAAGCACCCCTTAGATTAGGATCTAGCACGTTAGGGCACAAGGAGGACCCTAACAATGCTCCTAAGGGATGATGCCCCCTGTGAACGGACTGCGGGGGCCTGCGTAGCCTCCCTAAGAGGGAGGCAGCAGCCACTAGGTGGACGAAGGTGCTGCCCTAGCTCCTCTAATAGAGGCGATGACGAGAGCCCAAGGGACAGCGACCTCCTCCTTGGAGTCATGGCCTGTTGCGCGCTAGGGGCAGTGCCCCCTTGGGCTGACGACGTCGTTGTATGCGGGGAGGAGCACCTAAGCGAGGGTGGCAACATCCCCTTGGCTGGCAACGTCGCTGGGCATGGGGGAAGCCTGACAAAGGGTGGTGGTGGCCTAGTGGAGGCATTGCCTCCCTCGAAATAGCGACGACGATGGCCTAGATGGTCAGCAATAGGCAGTGGCAGTCGATCATTGCTACCAGCGGTTCGTTGGTGTGCCGGTGGTTGGTGGTCTAAGTGATAAGGGTTTAGGTGGTGGTGTGCAGAGGTTGTGTGGGTGGGATATGAGAGCGTTGATCTAGGATTGCTGCTCTGATATCAAGTCGGAAAAAATGAGGATTCTTATTCTTCCAGAAAACCCTACACCTCTTTATATAGAGAGGTGTTGCGTAAATTACATCATAAGTCCAACATGAAAAGCAACATAACAAAATAGTCCATGATAGAATAAATAGTGTTATATCAACAGTAACAGCAACAGAGAATAGGAGTATCAAAAGTAGTAGCAGGGAAGGGAAAGGAATGGGAGTAGTAGCAGCAACAAGAGTGGTCAAAATGCACCCGGCATTTTGCCACTTGTCGAAGATGTCAGCTGATATTTTGGGTTTTTATGTTGAAGACCTTTAAATGAGTCGATGTTATCGATAAAGATAAAAACATGGAGAAATTTTGATGAAATCCTTGTAAATCGACATTATAATGATGTTGAAATGCCGATATCCCAAAAGTTGCCATTTGTGTAACATGCCATTGACATTTAAATCATAAATTTTACCACTCTTGGTGAGAATTTCTCTATCAACACCAAGTGAACAAAAGCAATACATCTGAAAATACTTGGTAGCAATGTAAAAAGTGATTTATTTGGGAAAAGAATGGCATACGAAATTTACTCATCCAAGACAGTTGAAGGCATCTAGTTAATCAAATACTAAGCTGTAAGAACAACATCACTCAAGTATGATGAAGGAACACTGTTGTGAAATATAATAGCATGGGCAACATCAAGGATATGTCTACGTTCTCTCTACCATGCCATTTTATTGGAAAGTATGGGTGCAAGTAGTTTGATAAACAATGCCTTTTGAATTGAGGAAGTAAGATAGTGCATGAATACGAAATTCCAATGCATTATTAGTTTCTAAATAGCAAATGGAGGCATATAAAAATATTCTTTATTTGATAAATGAAGCTTTGGATTGCATTGCCAACCACATACTTTTATAAGATATAACCAAGAGACTCGTGAAAAATTACCAACCAAAATAAGATAATATCAATACCCTTAACAACTAGGTACCCGACTTGTCCCCGATACATCAGCATGAATTAACTCAAACAACTTAGTTACTACTACCCAGACTTTGACTACTGGGAAAACCAAACCTGTGATATTTTCCCAACTGACATGCTTTACAATAAAACTTATTTGACAAGGACATTTATGGAAAAATATGATGCAACTTTTGGAAAGGTAGAATTAAGATGCAGGTGCCACTGGTAAGGACTTGACGCCTTAGTGGTAGAATAAATAGCCTAAGCCAAGACAAAAAATTGGTGCAAATGGTAGACACCTCCTTCCTCACAGCTAGCACCAATCTTCTTCCTCGTCAAGAGATCCTGCATTACAAGATGCACAACATCAAAAGTAACTCAACAACCCAACTCTTCAGTTATTCTACTAACAAAAAGAAGATTAAGTGGAAAATCAAGAGTATGTAGAACATTAGAAAGTCACAAAGAAGGGGTAAGCTGCACACCCCCTTTTCCTGTGATAGGACATTGCCTGCCATCAGTGTCACAAACTGTTCACCTAACTCTATATGTAACTGTCTAAAACGAGAAGCATCTCCACAAAGATGGCGAGAGGCATCAGAATCCACAAGTCAATCTATAGAAACTAGAGCTCATGCAGTGACAAAGTATGAAGTGTCAATACCTCCAAATTGCACAATAGCAACAACAGGTGTAGTAGCAGTGGGCACAATAGTAGTAGCCTCCTCGTACTCCTTAGGGACCGAAACAGTCTCTACAGTAACAACTCGCTGAGACTGAGCAACAACAGCTAGTGAAGGCCTTCCATGCTTATCCTAGCCTTGATCCTCTAGGTGTCCTTGTTTTCCACCACAGGTGAACTATAACCTGCTACGTCCAATAGAACCTCCCAGTACAAACCCACTATGACCACCACTGTAGCCAACACCATGACCTCCACATCTCATGCTTCCCATGGGAGATCGACCACAACCATAGGAAACTGCTAATGCTGAAGCAAACGAGTCCACCTGGGATGTGACAATCAGCCTACTTAGTCTGTTATAGGCCTCCTTTAGAGTGGGGATAGCTTTCTCAGCAAGTATATGATCCCTTACAAAAGTATAATCAGGGCCCAGACCATTAAGAAACTTGGCAACTCGCATCTTCTCTCTCTAATCCTTTTGCTTATCACAACACATTGGTTGATAAGCATTAAGCTTCTCGAAAAGCACCTTTACTGTTGAATAGTACTAAGGCAAGGTCAAATCTCCCTGAGATATAGAAAAGATCTCTTGATAGAGACATAGGACTCTACGGACCTTCTGCTCCTACAAGTATGTCTTTCAAATTGTTAGCTTATCTCATCCACAATTCTCGGAACCATGTTGCTCAACAACCACACACAAACTATATTTTTGTCCCTCTTCCACTAAGGGTACTTGTTATCCTTTCTATCTAGTGCCAATGAGAGAAGTACATATTCATTGTCATGGCCACTAGTAGAAAACATATATCTTCTCGACCAATGATTGTAGTTGAACTCATCCAAGATCCATATGAGAATAGATTCCCCAACATCTTCATATCTCCACTAGAAGCCTCTTCATGGCTAAACGATGCCTTCGACTCTTGACATGATTCCAGGACAAGGATTTGAAAAGACAATTCGATTAGGAAATGTCCCAACAGCCCTTGAAACCACAACGAACAGTCCCAAAGCAGCCTTGAAACTCATTTGGAGGCTTACCGGAGATGTGGCGGTGCTGCTAACCAGTCACCGAACCTCTGATGACATGTTAATCAGTCGTCAGACGTCAGGCGGCCACTATAGTGGCCTATTCTGCGCAAAATAGGCATTGTTGTAGGTGTTTGACGTTGTTGGCTAATTGGTGTCACCTATTAGGACCTACCAGTGACCTAGTGGCACCGACTGGAGGTTTGTTAGGGCCAAGCAACGTCGATGGCCAACCTTCGGTGGCCTCTGATTGGTAATCTGGCCTCAAACTCCCTAAATCTTGTTGTTGCTTCTCTGAAAAATGAGTTTTTGTACTTTTTCTCAATAGAAAACCTAGATCTACGTGTTTGGTGGGATATCAAATCGCCAACCTAGGGTCACCGCTTTATACCATGTTATGAAGAGAAAAGTTCTCATTTCATCCATTATAAACCCTAACTCCCTTTAAATAGAGGATTAGTGGGAAAACTACAAGAATGTCCTGAAGATAAAGGAAAATAGAAATAAATGACATAAAATAGAGTTGTAACATAGCCCATGGATCGAACTGGGTCGAGCTTAAGCTAGGGTCTTTTTGAAGGTCAGCCCAACCCGTGGCCTGACACAGCCCAAAGTTTGAATAGGTCTATCTATAGCAAAGGTAGTGAATCTAAGGTAGATGGTGGCAAATGATGCCTGTAAGGGGATCGAGCTCTTACAATAAGGTCTTTCCTTCTTTAAGATCTAAAGAAATCTGCAAACCCTTCCAAAAATGAGATAAGCCTCTATCAAGGACCTTCTCCTCTTAGTCAACAATATCATCGTAACAGTCACAAAGGGTCCTTTCAAGAAAGGAAGTTAGGGTTAGGGTAGAGTTAGAAGAAATGAGACAATCACTTTAGTACAAATCCTTAATGCTTAATATATAGAGGATTTGGGTAAAATACAGAGAGGCCCACTATCAATGAGAAAATAAGAAAAATACCCACAATAACATGATACTCAACAATCCTTACGCTAGTGCATAGATGTCAATCATACTCAGCTTAATACATCTATTGAAGGAGGTCCTGGGGAGCACTTTGGTAAAGACATCTCCAGTTTGATCTTCAAAATTAACATGGGTGGTACATAGGAGCCCCCTCTAAATCAAATCTCCAGTATAGTGGAAGTCCACCTCAACATGCTTGGTTCTCTCATGAAACATGGGGTGGCACTTGAACATGTATCTCCACAAGGATAAATCAAATCCACATCATCTTAGTAGCAGTTTGTGCAATAGCACGGTACTCTGATTTAGCACTAGATCATGGTACCACTGCCTATTTCTTGTTGTACCACATCACTAGATTGCCAACAAGAAAAGTACAAAAGCCTATGTTAGAATTTCTATCCTTAAGGCAGCCTGCATAATCATCATCTGCATATGCAATGATGTCTAATAAGGAGCCCTTGGTAAGCAAGAGTCCCCTACTCGGTGATGACTTAAGATACTTGAGGACCATATGGATACATCTCAATGCAACTTTGTTGGCCTATCTATAAACTGGTTAAGTTTTCGCACTGCAAAGGAGATTTCTGAGCATGTAATAATCAAATATAGCAACTTGCCAATGAGACCCCTCCTTCATAGTCTCCACGAATTGTCTTCTCAGTCAAGACAACCTTAAAGATACATGAAATTACGTCAAATATAACTCTACAATTAAGCTACTTAGTTATCATACTAATTGAGAGTAGGCTGATAAGGAAGTCTAGTAATAGTAAGGCATCTATAAGTCTTATGTTCGGGGAAATATGAACTCCTTGGCTAGTAATCAACAAGTGCCTCCCATCAACTACCTATACTATTTGTGCCGGTGCAACAAATCTAAGCGTAGAAAATCTACTTCAATCCCCACATAAATGCCGAGATGCTTTAGAATTTATCAACTAATCAGGATCACATCTAGGGTTCTAAGTAGACAAACCAATTAGGAAATTTGGAGACCCAGCTATGGAAGTGGCCAGCATTTGAGGTATTCATTGCATACTATTATCGTAAGAATTGTCCATATGTCTTTTGCGATCCAGTAGTACATAATCTCATCTCCAATTCTTGAGGCAACACTATTTATGATCCAAATATAGATCATGGCATTATCTTTCTTCCATGTAGCATGCTTGCCTATCTTCTCATTGGGCTTTGGTTTTGTGAGAATATGTTCTCTATCATGACCCTTCACAATCATGAGAAAATTTGAAATCACCACAAGTAGTTGATCTCGTGCAATTTGATCACTGGACCAACGAACAAGTTCTTGTAGACTTCCATTTCCATTACCTCCAATGCAACATCAGAATGATCCAAAGAAGCCATCTCCCACGCGAACTAGAGCCCCAAGATGCAAGAAAATCTCCCGATCGATTTAAATCATCGAATCGAAAAGACTCGATTTCATATCAGAGCCAACTGGACTCTCTTCGACCTATTGGCGGTGCTTCAGTGAGCCATTGGAGTCTGGAAACCATCACCGAAGTCTAGCAACTGTTGCCGAAGCAAAACCTCCTCGAGCAACCCCTCCGATGAGGGAGTCAGCCAATCATGCACCTAGCAACAGCCTTTAGGCGTCACTGGGTGCCTTGCGGCCAGTGGTGGTTAGATGGTCTCTTACTGCCACCGGTGATGAGGCTGATCGATGGTGGTGGGGTCGCCAAATGATGCGCGACAGTCTGGCGACCTCACCAGAGGTTGGTGGCAGCAGTTGATTGGAGATTGCCCTCTAATTAGATGGTTTCTTCCCTCAAACAAAGATTTTCGAGGTAGAAAGCCTAGTTTTTTTTTATTTGGTGGAGAAGAAAATGGGGGGTGATACCAAGTTAGAAGAGATGAGACAAGCACTTTATTACAAAACCTTAATCCTCAATATACAAAGGATTTAGTTAAAAATACAAAGAGGTCCATTATCAACAAGAAAATAAGAAAAACAACCACAATAATGCGATTAAGGATGTCACACTATCCTATGCAAGGCACCCTTGGTGATATCTATCGAAATATCAAACTCTTACATTGCACAAAAAAGATAGTGGTAGAAGTCTACAAAAATGATGATTACCAACCTTTGGTAACTTACCATTTCCCCTTTCAAAAAGGAAAGAAGTCTACAAAAGCTCCTTCACTCTCTTGCCTCCTTATGTGCATATATGGCCAGAGTAACAGACTTGATCCAATTGCTCCTCTCGGCATTGGCCAATGCATGGAAAAACATTGTGTTTGTGCCCCTTCTTTAAGCCAAAGTTGTTTAGACCTTTGTCTCCAAGCCCTTCCTGTATCCTGTCCTTCGAAAGAACTCGATGACGTAGTTGAGCTCAATCCCTACCCTATTATCTCAGGTCACACTTGTCCTCCAGGCAATTAAGCTTAGAAATTCCAACTAGGGCCTATTCTCTGGTCTCATTGAACTCCTTGGATTGCCTCAGCTTATCTTGCAAAAAGAAAATCTTTCTGTAATAGGCCTTTAAGGGGTGTTCAACAAGGTCATGTTCTCTCCACCAATGCTTCACCCTCCCCCTAAAACCTTCTTCAAGGTGCCAAGACCTTTTAAACTTAAAATAAGTTCCAAACTACGTGTCCTCTCTTGACACTCACTCCAAAGGCATATGGTTATAGAAAGGTCTTGGAAGAGCCTTCACCAAGCTGGGAGGAAACCACTCACAAAGACTAATAGTTTCAAACAATCTATCGAGCTTGGATCTGGATCCCCCTTCACTAGAGCTTCTCCATGAAAAAGTGCAATTAGGCACCTCTGTTGAATCGGAAATCGTCGCAAAAAGAGTTGCGTTTTGAAAACCTATCATAGCGTAATTTACGAGAAAAATCCGGCAACAGATAATTTTAACCGAAACTCAAAAAGAATTCCGAGTCGAATATAGGGAGGCAAACGTTTGATTAAAAATCGTGTTTGTTTTGTTGTCACGAAACAGATTAGCTAGTTGAATTGAATCTACACTAGCTATCTACTTAAACAATAATGAATAGAAGAAAGAGAAAAGAATGATACAAATAAAGAGAAAAATAGAGATAGAATAAACATGAATTTCATCACCACTGAATAATGTTCATTACAACTACTCATTACAACTACTTGTTACACTAGAAAGCAATGAAAGAAAAGGTGGAGAGAAGTTATCCTCCTCGACGACTGCTTGAAGGACGAGCCGTATTGACGGAGCGCCTGGACAAAGGTGGTAAGATGCGGGATGGAGAACGACGACGAATGGAGAACGGGGCAGGGTGACGTCGCAGCGGGATCCGCTGCCCAAATGACGGTGAGAAGACAACTGTAGGTGCTCCACGAACGGAGATGAGAAAGTGGAAAAATTCTAATTTAAACTCTAATGGAGCATCCAGAGTTTGGGACAAGCTTTTAGAGCTTTGGAGGGGTGAGAGAAGAGAGGAAGAGATGAGAACTTCGAGTGGTAGGGGTCTCCGTTTATAGTTGTAGGGATTGAGGGCTAATAGGTCATTTTATGTTTAAAAGATTAATGCACAGGTCTTTAGTGATGGATTTAAGTGTTACTGAAGTCTTGAACATGGGCGTAGTGCGCGTCTGCCTGCGCCTCTTCATCTTCAACGATTGAGCACCTCATCACCTTCAGAAGATCTCAGCCGTCCGATCTTCTCATCCAACAGCTTAGATCACGCGCGCCTCATTGCCTTCGATCGTTAAGAGGCAACGTGGCCTCTTCATCGCCGTTGGATCATGATCTGACGCCTGAGAATCGCGCTCTCCAGTGCTTCAAATCGCGCATCTGATCGGGCGTGTGCATCGAGTGTCGAATTGCACGTCCACCTGATCTAAAGATCTAGGCCGCTGGCGCTCGATCGGGCAACTTGATTTCATGCTGGCGCACGAGGAGAGGGCAGCACAGTGGCTCGAACTCGAACCTTTTGCTCGAGCAGTGCCTTAACCATTGCACCACGGCCTCTCTTGAGGCGAGCTTCTAATTTAATGCGCGCGCGTCCATGGTCGTTGGATCAAGATCCAACAGCCCAGACGAGTGCATGAGAGAGAGAGCAGCGGGCGTTCTTGGGCTAGTGTGGGCGGCTAAGATGGCGCCACGTGGCGCCATCTAAGTCATCCATTTTTCAATGCTTGTAGATGGTACCATGGATGTTAGATTGAATCGATTTTCATGCCGTTGGGCTACGATCGTCGATCCGAACTCATCCGTGCGGTCGGATTTGTCATCTGAAATACAGATTTACACCACCTAATCCCTTGATCTCAGACTTTTCTCGGACTGCATCTGATGCTATGGAAGTCCGATCGAGGCGATCTTAGAGTCGTTGAACTCCGATTGTCACCCTGATCAGATCCGTACAGTTGGATCTTCAATTCGAGTCCCCGATAAAATAGTGCTCTATTCCTTGACCATAAAAAGAGAAAATTAACCTGAATTTTATACAATCTAACCTAAATCCAAGATGATGCATGCTATGCAATATTTATAATGTATAATGCAACTTTACGTCTAAGAACACGCAAAAATAGATGGTTTATATGATATAAACGTGTTTACATCACACCTTCATGCTTATCTTTTGCTAGTTCCTAGCAAAACATGTTATTTATAAGAAAATTAGAAACAAATTTCTTGGGCAAAAGTTATTTTTCAACACTTAAGGATTTCAACTAAGACCTGAGCTACAGAGACATAATAGCACCCGGGTGTCTACCAAAATACAGATCGTCTCAAGCCCTCGCCTTATTCAAAGAAGGATCTTTTTCTTTTTCTTCTTTTCTAATTTTTTTGGATTTTTGAGTTTAAGGTTTTAGAGTAACTTTTCACGACCACTCAACTCACCCAAGACTCAATGAGAACTCTAAGTTCTAAACATCTTTTCGTATGAAGTGTTAGACTTGCTGATCGGTAATCAGAACGGACTTTGGGCTTCTATGTCCCTGGGTAATCTTTCGACCGGTAGCTTTCTCCCTACTTTTATTTTTATGGGGTCAACACAAAGGCGAACCTAGTAAATATCTCCCCGGTTTATTCTACTTCTCCACTTCTTCCTAAGTGCTTAGGAATTATACGTACATTTCTTGAGTTGGGATCTGGACAACCGACCAATGGACTGTTACCAACGATAACTTGCCAGCTATACTCGTGTGGTAAAGTGTGGTTTATTTCTTTTTCTTCTTTTCTTTTCTCTTTTTCTTTTCTTTTTGGATATTTTTCTTTTCTTTTCTAAGTAGGTGGCTTCCCTGATCTAAGATTTACCTAAAGGCAGCATGAAGAGAATAGTCGTGTGACTGGGCTTTGGACAACCGATCAATGGGCTATTACCCGCGATAACTTGTCAACCATACCACCCTAGAAGGTTCATTAGCTACCAAATTTCTGTAAAAATCATCGAAAAGTGAGTCAGTGCAAATAGTGTGTAGATGCTTAGACTTAAAATCTCCTCAAATCAGAGGGCGGGTTGGTAAGTCATGTAATTATCACCCCAACTTATTTAAACAACTTAAAATGAATTTTCAAATGGCGTTGACTCGAGAAACAAATCCACATTTTAGTGGACACTTGGGCTTATTAAACTCGAAGACCTGAAGGGTCTTAAGTGTTCAGATCATTCAGTCTTATTCTCTAGTCTTGAAAAAATTTCTAAAGCCAAAATTCTCTTTCCTAATTCAATTTTTTTAATAAAAAGAAAAATAAAAAGAATCTACGGAGCTAACAAAACGATTCAGAGATGAATATCCACCCCTCTATGCCTATCTAATGCAATGTCCTTATTGTATTAAAAAGACATGAAACATAGTAGAAAGTACCTGAATTTCGTGATTACCCGATTAGCTCCGAGAAGAAAACAAATTGTATATGTACTGAATTTAATGCCTTTAACTAAGCACACTATACAAATAAGGAAGAAATAAAGAATTCACAAGTGCAAGTCAAAATCAGAATAAAACGATTCACCTTAGGACTTGCTAGCAGATGTCCACAAACGTGGACCAGATTGTGCTGTAGACCCATGCCCCATGGTCGAGTATATCTAAGGTTCTAGATACAAATTATCCAAAATCGAAGATCAACATACAAGTGGGGTCGGGCCTGCAATTTGTGAGAATGTAACCCAAGAACAAAAAGTTGGGTTATAGAGAAATCAAGTTCAAAAGGATAATCAATGAATTTATACTTGGGTTGCACATCCTCAGAATAAAAAATGTCATAAGGGTCCTAGTAGAAGGTTGGGGGTTTCAAGCTTAGACTCAGTCTTCTGCTCCCTCCGGAATTGGCTTCCCATATCATCATTTCCCAATTCCTATCCTCCATAATCAGAATTTTGAATTCCGGGACCTACATATTAATCACCCCATCTGAAATTTCCAAGTCTAAGAGTTGTGACTGAATCAGAATTGACTTTGGTCGAATGATCTCAAGAACAAAATCTTTATCATGCTCAACGGGATGTGATCGAGGAATGGGGCTTTAAATTGAATCATTCATGAAATGAGGATCTAAATCCACCATGCGAGCTCCAATAGAATCAAGTTCCTCAATTTTAGGGTCATCATATGATTTATCGAATTCCTCAGGCCCACTCATCTCACTAAAATCATGTGCTGTAAATTCAGGTGAGACTTCACATAATGATTCTTCACCTTCAGAATCAAAGAATTCTAAATCCGCATTAATGTATGTCTCAAAATCATCAATCACTTTCTAATCCATGGAGACATACGTTTCCTCGTTCCTTGCCAATTCATCCTTATTTGATTGCTCTAGAATAACCTGGTCAACCCTAGTCTCGCAAAACGTGTCCCCTACAGGTGCTTGAGCGGATTTTGACATCGACTCTCCTGACAAGGGTTCATCCTGGGAATCCTCCCAAGATTAGACTAGAGCAATCACAAATCTCATCCTCAATTTCGATAACTTCTCAAGTAAAAACTCACCTGGGTCCTTATCCTTAACATCCTGGAGCCAATCAGAGGCTCCAACTCTTCAGGGCAAGGTGTTGACTAAGCTTCTAAAGATTGTATAGTATTCCTTAAGTTAGCCAACACATTATCTTGGACATGGTTAACCTGAACCAAATGATTTGGTTCAGGGTTGGGCGAGTTTAGGTTTAGTGCAGGGGATTCAACAAATTGAGATTCTTGATACCTTTCCTGATAATAGGTCATTTCAGGTTCATAAAAAGGTGGTGACCAATATGCAGTGTAATCTGGAGAAGGGTAAGGATCAACATATCCTTCATGATTGTAGATCATATTAGGTTGTCCAAATGAGGGCGGTGATCTATAATCTATGTATCTTGGAGAAGGATAAGAATCAAGATCATGGTGTCTAGGATTAGACCCTAAACACGGAGGTCCGGAACTGTATCCCCAATCATTATTATCCCAACTAGAAGATGGATGATAATAAGTCTGGTTGGAATAATAATCATTTTGGAAATAAGTAGTGGTAGGAAGGTAGGAATGGAAGTGTGAATAGGATGTGGAAGGATTCATAACAAAACAGGAGGAAGAAATGTGCCCTGCAATACAAACAATCAAACATGTCCTTAAGTAGGCTAGCCTAAAGACCTATAGACTCTTAGAACCTGTCTTGAGATAAAGAAACGATTTGATCTACTTCTTTCCGATCAATCCAACTAGTTAGAGGGAGGGGTTGGGGAGAAGGTTCTTCCCTTGGCTTTCTCCTCAGGTTCCTTTGATGTCCTCCAACCGCGATCGTTTGATTCTGTTCCCCTAACTAGACATCAGATTGAACGGTAGAAGCAGACTAATCGAAAATAATCTCAATTTGGGCTCCGAAAAGCAAGTCCAATCCTTAAGGCCAATGTCAACTCTATTTTAATTAGGGTTAGGTTTGAATGTCTTTGAAATGTGATGGGCCCTTTTATCTGGGTTGTGCCCTTAATAATCAGTTAATATGTGTCTGCGTGCACAACCAATGGTTTTCAAATAAAATTTTTTTTTGATGCGGTGAATTTTAGGGTTTAAATCTTGCTTAGTAGCTTTCAGAATTCAACTTTAGGTATATTCAATCAAGTTCAATTGGCACACTAGATCAGGTTACCGGTTGATTTCTACTCAATTATGTGTTGAGTATATCGGTCCCGAAGATCGGGTTACCAGTTGAGTATGAAAAATCAGAAGAGGTTGTGTACCTCTGTGAGATTTTTTTTAAAATTTTTCTTTTATATGCGGAGGGTGAGGCAGGTGGAAGTGTCAAACAATCAATCAGAGCTAACCTTAGAGTTTATGCAAGCTCCTAAGTTAATTAGCATTTGTGTTATTAGGTGGTGAAATGAAATCTAGTAGGTAGGAAGGTGGGGTTACTTACAGACCCTTCAATAGCACTTTACTCCAATCTACTGTTTTTGCCTACCTCGTGAGAGTACCTGCAATCACAATAAGAAAGGAGAGAAGTAAGGTAAACGATCAGTAAGTCGGAAAACGCGAAAAATCAAAGAGCGTTGCATTCCCAGCAACGGCGTCAAAATGTTGATTCGGATAATCGTCGCAAAAAGAGTTAAGTTTTGAAAACCTGTCATCGTAGCGTAATTTGCAAGAAAAATCTGTTAACGGATAATTTTAACCGAAACTCAAAAGGAATTCCAGGTCGAACACAGGGAGACAGACTTTTGATTAAAAACCCGTTTGTTTTGTTGTCACGAAGTGGATTAGCTAGTTGAATTGAATCTATGCTAGCTATCTACTTAAAGAATATTGAATAGAAAAGAGAGAAAAGAATGATACAAATAAAGAGAAACAGAGATAGAATAAAAATGAATTTCATAACCACTGAATGATGTTCATTACAACTACTCGTTACAACTACTTGCTACACTAGAAAGTAGGAAATCTATGTTAGAAAGCAATAAAAGAGAAGGTGGAGAGAAGTTATCCTCCTCGACGGCTGCTTGGAGGATGAGTCGCGTTGACAGAGCGCCCGGACGAAGGTGTTGAGATGCAGGACGAAGGAGAACGACGATAGACGACGGAGGATAGGGCAGGGCGACGTCTCAACAGGATCCGCTTCCCGAACGGCAGTGAGAAGACAACTGTGGGCGCTCCACGAACGAGGATGAGAAGCTAGAAAATTTCTAATTTAAACTTTAATGGAACATCTCGGGTTTGGGACAAGCTCTTAGAGCTTTGGAGGGGGTGAGAGAAGAGAGGAAGAGATGAGAATTTCGAGTGGTAGGGGTCTCATTTTATAGTTGTAGGGATTGAGGGCATTTTATGTTTAAAACATTAATGCACAAATCTTTAGTGACAGATTTAAGCGTCACTAAAGCCCTGAACGTGGGCATAGTGCGCGCCTACTCGCGCCTCTTCATCTTCAACGGTTGAGCGCCTCGTTGCCTTCAGAAGATCTCAGCGGTCTGATCTTCTCATCCGACGGCTTAGATCACGCGTGCCTCATTGCCTTCGATCGTTAAGAGGCAACGCGGCCTCTTCATCGTCGTTGGATCATGATCTGACGCCTGAGAATCATGCTCGCCAGCGCTTCAAATCACGTGCTTGGCGCGTCTGATCGGGCATGCGCATCGAGCATCGAATTGCACATCCGCCTGATCTGAAGATCTGGGTCGTTGGCACTCGATCGGGCGGCTTGATTTTAGGCTCACGCATAAGGAGAAGGCAGCACAGCGGCTCAAACTCGCGCCTTTTGCACAAACAATGCCTTAACCACTACGCCACAGCCTCTCTTAAGGCGAGCTTTTGATTTAAGGCGCGCGCATCCATGGCCATTGGATCAAGATCCAACGGCCCAAATCAGACGAGCGCATGAGGAGAGAGAGAGTAGCGGGCGTTCTTGGGCCAATGTAGGTGGCTAAGATGGCATCACGTGACGTCATATAGGCCGTCCATTTTCCAATGCTTGTAGATGGTGCCACGGATGTCGGATTAAATCGATTTTCCTGTCGCTGGGCTACGATCGTCGATCCGAACCCATTTGTACGGTCAGATTTGTCATCTAAAGTACGGATGTACACCACATGGCCCCTTGATCTCAGATCTTTCTTGGACTGCATCTGATGTTACGGAAGTCCAATCGGAGCGATCTAGGAGTCGTTGAAATTCGATTGTCGCCCTGATCAAATCCATATAGTTGGATCTTCAATCCGAGGTCCCGATAAAATATTGCCATGTTCAATGACCATAAAAAGATAAAATTAACTTAAACTTTATACAATCTAACCTAAATGCAAGATGATGCATGTTATGCAATATTTATAATGTATGATGCAACTTTATGCTTAAGAACATACACAAATAGACGGTTATGTGATATAACGTGTTTATATCAACCTCCAACTCGATCACCCCTATAATGGAAACATAATTCACAAGATCATCTGCACACCTGTCTCTTCCTTTCAAAACTCTTTGGGCAATCATCAGAAGTCAACTTGGCATTGAAATCAGCAACACACAGCCAAGCATACACAGCCAAGCATCATCTATCACTTGCTTTGTAAGCTCTACCCAAAAGGCCTGTTTATCATCCAAAGCACATGGACCTTAAACATTAATTGTCCTGACAGAGAAATCAATCACTCCTCTGTAAATTTGCTGCCAAAGAGGAGAATCTTACTATGTTAATGAGCATGAAAACACCCTTGTTCCATCCAACAAGCAGGCCTCCCATTTTGCCAAAGCACGGAAGTCCACAAACTTATCTGGGAGTACCCCCTCCCCACAGCATTGCCCTAAATACAAGGTTTGCACTCCTCCAACTTAGTTTCTTGCAATAAGATATTATCAACTTTCCACTCCAGCAAACATCTTCCAAGCACCTCCCTCCTATCCTTATCCTCAACCCCCTAACATTTCAAGTGACTACCTTCATTGCTTCTATAGAGTAACCTTTCCTGCACTTTAGTCCTCCTATGTGGCCTATCACGAGGTACACATCTACCAACAAGATGGAGGTCAGCAAGACTTGTGATAACTTTTTTCCTGATTGTTGGCCACCACCAACAAGGAAGAAGTGCACAAAACAGCAGAGGTGCTCCTTGTGGAATGCTTGATACAACGATAAGACAAGGAAACCACCAAGAATGATTGCCAATGCAATTCTAGATGGCAGTTTGCTGCTTTGTGTTTGTATCTAGGGTTTCCTTCTCACAGTGATGAAAAGAGAGGGCCTTAAGATTTTATTTAAAATGAGAAGCTTCTTGCAGCCTAAGCAATAGACAATTACAAACATACCCACCACACACTTTTAATATAGAATCGTCATGATATTCTAGTTCTATCGTATCAATAACTGACGAATGGCCCTTGCACTTCGTATTTTAATATGAGCATGTGGCCGTAACTATAATGTGGAATCCATAATGCTTGTAATGAATAGAGGAAACCCGGTTCATAATGGCTGGTATCTTGGTCATGCTGAGAGCTTGCTTTACATTACAATCATGCGAGGGTTTAGTTTTTGAGAGTTGGCAATATTGGTTTTTAAAAGGTGAGTTGGCAACATAAAAACCAATCTTTGTTGGAACTTAATCCGGAACTGGAGTCATTGTGAAATTTCAAATGCTTCTTTTATGCATAGAAGGACACATATAATTACATGAGAAGGTTTTGCTCTGCCTATCAAAATGTTGCTGCTACACCAGATATGTTGTTGCCACACATGCCTGTGCCTCACATTCTGTTTTTGATTGCAGATCATTGCTTTCATTAAAATTCTGTGAAACCCATTTGGGCTCGACACATGCCAAGTCAATTTTCAATGCTCTACTTCATTTACCATCCTCACTGTCCATTTTCGAGATATCAGATAGCAATGTAAGTGGTTTTCTAAATCCATACTTTATACATGCATAACAGACATAAATTCATATAGACAAGCAAACACATGTATGCAAACACACAAATAAAACCAAGCTTTTCCCTTGGCACATGGGATTTGCTACAAGACTCCTTTATTTTCATGTTAATCTAATTTCATTACGAGAGCTTATCTTAAAGGAAACAATTTCATTGTTACTGGTTTCTTCAAAGATAAACTATGCCCATTTGTTAAGTGTCCAATGACCAGCCGGTGGCACTGATTTAGTACCTCTAAGGTATGAGATATGTCCTGATGACATTCCTCACAGATGGAAAATTTGGCAATTGAATGATAGATCTTGGAAATGTGATGAAAAGATCATCCTTTATGATTTTTTTTTCTTGGGATTCGCAAATTGCTCAGGTTGTATGAAAAACAAATGCCATACAACTAATAAGGTTCACAATTGTAAGTTTATATCTACTTCCAATCAGAAAACCTGTCTCCATTAAGAGAGGTCTTGGTTCTTCATTAGTGAGGGGATTTTGCTAAAAAGAAACTGTGAGGAATAAAAGGCCACGTGGCACAGTGAGCCACGTGGCTGTCAGTTGGTCAAGGTGGGCCGCCGGCCCTAGTTGGAGTCTTAAGTGTCAAGTCTAGTTGCTTTGAGTCCAAGTTTACTTATTTTAGTAAGTTAAGTGTCAAGTAGTTTGAGTAGTTAGAGGAATTTGATTGATTAGAGATATAATTAAATTCTATTTTCCTGTTTTAGATATTAGAAATGTCTCTCTATATAAAGAGAGCCTATGTAATCAATTGTTTCTTAAGTTGTAATATTAAATAATTATCTTCACAACTCCTCTCCCTCTCTTCTTCCTCTCAGCTGGCTGCACGCTTCCTCTCTCTCTGTTTTTTGCGTGCAACATACCAACAGCCACAACAGCAGCTGGCTGCTGCTGCTGCTTCCCTCCACAAGCAAGAGCCTCCACATTCCAGTAGCACACAAATCTTCACAGAAACTTATACTTTTAATATTACCATAATTTCTGCACAAATGTGCCAACCCTTACACATGCTCCTTGTTGATTTCCTTCCAAAATTTCTTCAACAAGGTTCATAATCTAACTTCAGAATTCCCAGCTAAAGCATCAGTTGTGCTTACGTACATGCATGACTTTGTGCACACACTCACACACAGAGGCAAAGGCATGAATGCATGCATTCAAAACCAAACACTCATTTAGAGGCTATATTCCATGGTAAGTTACAGTTTGAACTTACTGGAAAATCTCCTATGCTAATTATTTACAGATCAAAAGTTGGCAACGTGATGCTAACTTCAGGTCTAGAAGTATGTTGTCATTGTGTCCAGGACCTGCTGCATCTTTAGGATCACTGGGTTCAATATGCGTGCTTAATCTGAGGTATTAGCTGTGTCAATTTTTGAGCCCAAAATACTTTAATTGAAGGCCGTTGCTGCTGACCATTTTCCTCTCTTTGCCTTTCTAGGGGAAATGAACTGGACAAGAATGATGCTCGGGATCTTAGATATTCTCTAGCAAATTTGCAAAATTTGAGTTGCTTAGATCTTGGTGATAATCCTCTTACAGATGACGGTGTACGGTATACACTTTATATTGTTTAAGGTTTCATAATTGTAGGTTACAGGTCATATTTGAGGGCCCTCCAAGGGTGATTACTATCTTGTGTGTATTGAATTCAGTCTTCTAATGTCTATAATGAGAATCTTTAGCTCCAATTGATAGTGTTTCAACCCCAAATTCGTGATTCTAGCTTGACATTGCAGAAAATTTGTCACAGGATCTTGAGCCCATATTTTGTTGAGGCCATGGAAAAAACACCTCCATTGGTTGATTTAAAGCTAGATAATTGTCACCTTTCATCTGTGGGAGCCAATGAGCTACTGGAAGATCTCTCGAAGTCAGAGAAAGCATTAACGTCCCTATCTCTTGCATGCAATGAACTTGGCAGGTATGTTTGTTTCCTATTTTCTTTTTCTGTGACTCTGTTGCAAGAGGTGAGAGACCATACCAATTGAATGTAGGCTTGCTGCTGGGGCACTTGCAAGATTTTTGAGACATTTGGATATCAAAACCCTCAATATTGAAGATATTGGTTTGGGACCATCAGGCTTTCATGACTTCGAGTTAGAATTACCAGAAGATTTACAATTAGTTGACCTAAACATAAGGTTTGCTGCTTTTGATTTCTTTTCTCTGCATTCCTAATTAGACCACCGGAAAATTCATGACTTGTTGACCCCAATATTTTATATTTTGAGGATGTTAATGCTTTAGGAATTTTTTAATATACTCACCCTATGAGCATTTGTTGCAGCAAGAATAGGGGTGGAATAGGAGTTGCAAGGTGCATATCTAAGGTTATATTTCATGCGCCAGAGATTGCTGCAATTAGTGCTAGCCATAATCTTATGCCACCTCAGTCCACAGAGATTGTTTGCCATGCCCTAGAGCATTCAAAAGGTAATTACATGCTACAAAGAGTAATCATTTGCATAAATTTGGAAGTTGCGCATAGTCATTATTTTCACCAGGGTTTTGTTAGGGAATTACTAATTATCTCTAAAATGTTCTTTTTGCTTCTCACTTGTCTCTTCTAGCATTGTGCAAAGTGGGTTATTGTCTTATGCACTGTAACTTTAACCTTACTGCAAATGTAGGGTGAGTCAAGTTGATACCATGAGGAAGCTATATATGATGGAAACACACTTGGAATGCAATTAATCTACTAAATTAACTGCTAATGTTTTTTTTGGAAAGCAGAAAAGGGGGCTAATTCTTGACTGCTGAAAATACAACAGAATCAAGATTAAAACAGGCCATGCAAGACAGATGATGCTGAAAACAAAACTAGTTCTATTGATGCAGCTAAACTATGACGAGAAACTACTATTTGATGCAAGAAGTGAATCTGAAAGATTGTTTAAAGAAAAACATTTGGTACAAGAAACTTTGCTTAGTCATATAAAATAGCAACTTTATGACACTAATTTCTCCTGGCTTATCTTTACGATCCCTCCATTGTCATCAGTTGTATGGATATTGGAGTCTTCCCTCCAAGTACTTCTGTTGAGCATTTTATTCATCAGAAAGGCACTATGGCAACTCTTACCCAAAACACCTGAGAATATTTCTTTGGATAAGGAGAGCACAAGTAGCATCAACTAGATGCCAATTCTTCCACTCAACAACTCCATTCTGCTGTAGTGAACATGGAGGAAGTCTCATTTGTAACCTTTTCTTGGAAAAAGCTTTCCATGGCATGTTGATGATTAATAGGAATTTACAAAGAGTACACCATTAAAAACAAGAAGAAGATCTATTAATGCAATTCAAGGCAATGGTATGTTACCTAACATCTGTGCCTAGGATTTCCTTCCCTTAATGATCAAAAGGGAAGACCCCAAGGTTTTATTTAACAAACAACCAAGTTCTGAAGCCTAAACAATGGGTGAATTACATAGTAACCCATACATGAAACCACTTTTGTAAACATGAATATATAATTCTATCAACCCCTAGCAAACCGAGCACGAAGTTAAAAAGTGCTCACTTCGTTCTTGATCTTGATGAAAACCTTAAAGCAGTAGGCTTCATCAATGTATCAACAAGTTGATTGTCAATAAAAGTATGTTGTAATGCAACCTGCCTGGTTTGTCTTTTCCCTAACAAAGTGGTGATCACTTTGAGTGTGCTTGCAACGACCATGAAAATGGGATTACTTGCGAGGGCACAAGCACTGCGGTTGTAAAAAAGGATGGTAACGCACTTATTGTGATTCCCCAAGTTATTCAGAATAGACAGAATCTAGGCAACTTCAGTAATCGTCGAGACAATGGCATGATATTAGCATCTGTACTAGACTTGGTTACTTCAATAAAATAAAAGAAAATATGTACTAGACTTGGTTGCATTCCTTTGTTTCCTACTTTTCCAAGGTATCAAATTGTTAAAAAGAAAACTGCTATATCTGGTAACAAACCTTCAGTTGTCTGGATCACCTACTCAATCAACATAACAGTAAGCAAGTAGACTCCCCCATCCATACATTAACTCAGATTCTTTGGTATTACAAAGTATGGATATACCAGTTTGCTTCAAGTATCAGAAAATGCACTTGACTGCTGCAAGATGATTGATAGATGAAGAATCTTTTAGAAGAGGTGGATGGAGGGGGCGAGAGGGTGAGCGGGAGGACGAGAGAGGAGTTGGCAAAGGGTGAATGGGAAGGTACCTCGTGTCCGGTGTTTTTGATGTAGGGAGAGAGGCAATTGGGCGGATGAATGCATGGACCCAGTGGTTTGCTTGCAGTGTCGTGGGGTCGACATTGGTGAGCAACTTGCAGAAAGGTTGTGGTGTCGGTTGATAGTTGTGGGTCGTTGCCTCAGCTTTGTTCGGCCCCAGCTGTTGAGGATGAGATTTCATGGACCTCGAAGTTTGCAAGGAACGAGGACTTCCTCAATTCGACTCTCATTGGTGAGGTTGTGAAGGGGAGACCCTCCTTGGCAGAGGTCAAGAAGGCTCTTGCTGAGGTGCGTGGACGATCAGTTGAGCCTTCGTTGGTAGTCATTAACAAGCATAAGATTCTCCTCTCTTCGATTGATGTCGCCCTTTCAGTACGACCTCTGTCAGGGGTGATTCAGTGAAGTGGAGGAGGCCAATTGATTCGGATGGGGCTTTAGATGTCAGACCTACAGTGAGGGTCTTCGTGGATGGGATTCCACTTGGATTGAGGTCGATCAAGACGATGGAGGAGGTGGTTTGGAGTTGTAGGAGATTGAGGGCTTGTGAAAACGTTGCTCTTACCTCCTCAAGTCTGAGAAATGTCACCACCATCATGGAGCTTACGATCAACCAAGTGGTGCCAGAGAAGATGGTGCTTAGGTTGGGGTGTCCTTGTGGCTCCTTTCTCTTCGCTAAGAGGAGGTTGAGGGGAGGTCCAAGTCTTACGCAGAGGTGGTGTCGTCGACTTGTCGTTGATGAGGTTGCCGACGTTGAAGAAGACGCATGTTCCAACAAATAGACCTCTGTAGATCTCACAGAACATTTGGTTTCCGCGAGCTTCGTGGGACAAAGGTGTAGTTGGAGTGGTTTCGGAGATGTCGATATCTTCAGACGAGATTAGGGCAAAATCTGCAAGGGATTTAAAAGCCTTGCATTCAACAGCTCTGCATCACGTGGAGGCAGGTGCTTCAGGTGAAATAAATGGCCCACGCTCAAATGTAGAGGATCACGTGACAACTTTAGTTGGACCAAGCTTGAAGGAACAAATGATTTTTGGCTTTTTGCAAGGTAGGTTCGAATCTGTTTACAGATCCAGAGCATGTATGTTTCATTCGAACCCTTTTTAGGCTAACGACTTTCCCCTTTTGGTTTCTCATTATTCTCATTCTTCCTAGCCAATCCTGCTTGGCTATTTTGCTCCATTTGTTATGCAAGAACCTTGCATTTTAGTTGGGGATGATTTTCTACCTTTTGTGTGTTGGGAATATGGTCTTAGGCCCGCTTGACAATCAAGGGGGGCGTGGGGAGTCGAACAATTCGATCTCCAATTTCCATGGCATCACGGAAGCATGAAAACATATGCGTTTAAAAATTTTCTATGAATTACATACTCAGGTCGATGCTTGAAAACCCAAATAATAACGATCGAGAAATCGCAACGGCCTATGTAACGAGAATCATATGGGAAGATCTAATATCTTCTTGTTCCAAGATTCCCATAAGAAGTTATACTTGTGGATGGCGTAGCATAGCACCCCACATGTTGTGCCTCCTATTATAAGTCCTGCCTAGGGGGACTCCCTCCTCGGCAGGCAGACAAGATCCTTCACACCGAGAAAAATTGATTCCTCTATGTGTGGCAAAAACCCTTAGGTCGCAGGAACTCCTTCGCACAGCGGAAGGTGACCCTCGCCTCAAAAATCACCAAAACTTGACCTTTAGTAGGTCAACCAACCCTTTTCCTGGTCGGCGCCTTGTAACATGGATGGAGAGGTGGGTGTCAACTAGAGAGGAAGCAGGCCAACTCCTTGCTTCACGAGAAGATCGGTTAACGCCTCCAAAGGCCTTCTTGCTTCTTTTTGTTCACAACAACAGGAAGAAGAAGGAGAAGGGCACGACCTCTCTTGATGGTGGTGCCTGCACTCAATTACAAAGCAAATTGGAGAATCACATGTAGGCTTAGGGAGATATAGATAGGGATTCAAGGAGTAAACCTAATATAATGGGGACCTTTGGATCTCCATCCAAGGGTTGGGAAGTAATCATATCATATTTTTATAGGATTGGCTCATAACAACTTATGGGATGTTTTGATCTAGTACCAAAACATAAATTAATTGCAATCCAATCCTTTAATTTTATAACTAATCAAATTGGGTGCAAGTAATCACCAAATTGAATGCGATTCAACTCCCTAAATCACTTCAATCAACCCAATCAAATAAGAGCTCACCAAAATGATTCTGGTTTCACCATGCCAATAATTAAGGGTTAAGATTTAGTGGAATTATGACACTGCACCTGCATCAGGTATTCCAAATACCCATGAATCGTTTACACTAGACTCTGGAAGATGTGTAACCCCTAGGATTAAATCCCAGATTCATTGTCCATCCCATCACAGGTTACATACTTTTCACATTCTCTTTGTATCATTGGGAGAGAACGAAGACCAGATCCTTTCTTAAATGAATGTTTTCTTCTCATGTATGGGTCTGATCAAACCCATACAACCATGCATAGAATTTTATACTTTCCAATATACGTAAAACAACATTGCGTCTTCCAATCTGCTGCGTACACTTACGACAGCAGATTTATGTGATCCCTTTGAGGGATCATGTGTCTATTATCACTTCCTACATGTACTAGCTTTCCAATATTGGCAGTAAGGTGGTTGCATCCACTATCGGTCCTCCAAATTCATGTGTTTGTGAACAGAGACATCTATCTCAGGTTTATGGATACGCCTTCTCCCTGACAATGATAAGAGAATCACATCCACATCTTCATCTCGTCAAGTCAACGCCTTGACTCAACTTGCATGGCAGCCCTGAATCTCTATTCTCATGCCGAGGATTTGTATCAAGGGCATTGGTCAGACAACAGTCTCTAGAAAAGATTGCCACTCTTCTTAAACTGGAGATAATAGTTGGATATCATGTGGTTCTTTATGACTTATCAAAATCCCAGATCCAAACTGTTTGGCTTCTTCAATATCGGTCATCGGTATATCCAACATGACACAATGCATTATTCTGATTTTACTGAGGGACCCATTTAGCCGTATTAGTGTGCCTACATGATCAAATACTTAAATCTAAATCACCGATCTAGTGATTCAACTCAGGTTGGTTTGCTCAGGACACATAATTCAAATAGACTACCACTTGCCCTAAAAGCTAATCTTGAACTACCACTTCGACCCATGATGCCAACTTGACACTCAAGAGCTTTATCATAAAGTCTTAATCAACCAAAGTTTCAATCCATAAGCTGAAGCACTACATATGATAACTAGTTTATCATACGTGGCATCTATTTTATGATAGAGACTTTTCTCTCTATAGACGTGCTTTTGTTCTAAGAAACCACTTCTTAACAAGAGCGAGGTTCTATTGTCATTACAATAATGGAAGGCTTAGCAAAGGAAACTACGTCAAGTCCCTTCAAAAGGGCTTACGTATCCACATCATCCTTGCTGTAGCTTTATAAGCTACATTTACTTTAACATTCGTATGGTAGCGTATATGTTTCCAAACATTCAAGTGGATTATATGTGCAATATCCACTTATTAGACCACAGATGTCGCATCTTAAATTTCTGAGATTGACTGAATTAGTACATCTCAACTCTCTGGGATCCTTTTTCAAGGAATGACAGGGACAACTTCACAATTTATCTAGAGTGTCTTGTGGGTTGATGACAATTTATCCTCACTTTTTTTAACATCTCTTATTTGAAATTGTGCTTAGTTTGTATCGTACACACATCATGTTTTCTCTCTTAACTCTTTCAGTTTGATGTCTTCATAAGGAGACATCATAAAGCATGTACATTGACTTTCATCATATGAAAATCAGTCAAATATTTCATATTCCAAAAATCTTCACATTTATCTTGAAAAATAATTTTTCGTTTAAATTTTCAATCCATTCCTGGATATTGTTGTCTCATAATATAGCAACAATTATTTGCATATGGAATTAGGCTCCCACTATTTCTCACGAATCTAGGGATCATTGAATGCATTCATAATGCTTTATAAATTATTCAATTCTAGGTACCTATTTGGATCTATGGCAGAAATGAAGATGTTAAGATGATGTGTGGTCATACAAGAAAGGACCATATTTCAAATGAGATTATTCGAGAAAAGGTTAGAGTGGCACCGATAGAGGATAAAATGAGAGAGACACGCCTAAGATAGTTTGAACATTTGCAAAGAAAGCCACTAGATGCTCTAATCAAGAGATGCGAGAAGTTGGAGGCTGAACCTGCTAAAAGGGGGCAAGGAAGACTAAACAAGTGTTAGAAGAAAACTATAAGTATGACCTCAATTACTTTAATTTGCATCCTGAAATGGCTCAAAATCTATCTGTGTGGAAGCAAAGAATCCATATAGCTGACCCCACTTAGTGTGGGGAAGAACTTGGTTGTTGTTGTTGTTGTTGTAGGTACCTATTTAGATCATGATTTACTATCTTGGAACCTTTTCAAGTAACATTGATTCCCTTCAAATTTGATTTGAGATCTTGAACACGTTCTAGTAACCTTTACAAGATACCACATTTCTTTATGGTCAAATTCTCATTACAAGTACCGATCTCCGTGAAATCCAATATTTCAGAAGGCAAATGCTTCTTAAGAATCTTTCACTCAAGAATGGGGACACTTCCATATCCCTTCTGACCATTGAAACTCGTAATTGCCTTTATATCCAACTAGTTTGGATATATTGCAGACCCAACTATTGATCTGCAAGGCTTGATTAGAATGAGTTTTGTAACTCTCCTATCATGCATCATTCTTGGATTGAATCCCAAAAGGTGATTCATCATTACAGAATCTGATATTCCTTAAATTAGAATAACCTTTTGGAATTCACATCACAGTTGACAACAATTGTCATGTGTGAAGTCCTTGAATATTGAAAAATGTCCTAAGATCCAACTCATTTGAATAGGACATCCAAGTAGATTCAATCTTGGTAGCCTTATCTTGGTTGAGTTCAAGTAACTCTCCACGAACCTTTCCTTAGATTGAATCAAGCATTCATTCTTTAAGGATCTAACATTCCACAAATCATGATGCTTGAATAATCCACATCACAACGAAGATAACCATCGTCACGTTTGTGGTATCCCAGGATTGTCTTAAAGTCCAACCAATTTGGACTTGGACATAGGCAATCGATACCAAATCCAAATATCTAGATTCTTGTCCACATCATATGTGACTAAGAGATCTTGATCTAAACCCATAGAAGATGTGCATTCTCTAATGCGAATTCACATTGGATTCAGGGAATCCAACATTCCTTGTCTTTTGAACTTCTCTAAGTTCAATCTTGTCTCAAGCAGGCAAGACTAAGCTAAGGTGCCTAAGAGAAATGAGTTAGAAATCATCTCTTAACTTAATGAGATACTCCTTTTGATTCATCTAACTGAGATCTATTATTAAGTCAGATTGAATCTAATCTAATGTGTTCATGGTTCATATAATTCACTGACTCCATAACCAACATGTTGGAAGTCGTCGAACTTTCCAAAAGATTTATGACCTTTTGACATTTTAACATTATCACATTTGGAATGATCATTAGCGAATGTTGCCATCCACCAAAGTTCCTTTCCACAGTGCACACATCACTGTGTCACCCTTGAGATATAACTCGATCATATTTCCCCGTCGTAAAAGGATTGGACACTAATTAATCTTAGAGTTAAAGACTATTCTCAACTTATCCTTTTAATATAACTTATAGACGTTCATGTCCAGGCATGAGTCATCTCATAGAGGCGGAGTACCCTCTTTGCACATGTTCAGAATTCTTATTAATGATCACGTCATCAAAGAAATCCGAGTATATTCTGAATTAGTGAAGTATCTAATGGCAAAACTTATAATAAGTCATTCATCACATGAATATGCCAATTCCAAACATTTTAGATAATAGAAACAATTTCCATTGATGCAAGATTACAAAGACAACCTTTGTGATTCTGAATGCAAATCAGATATAAGCTTTGTGTCTCCTAATGGCTCCCATTGCAACAACTTACCTTGGGTTCCATCTACAAAGGTTCTTCATCCTTAGCTCCATCCTAATCTCCTGAGTACTGAGCAACCTTTATAAATATGCTAAGTACATAAGAATATTTATTCATCATATGAATAATGGATGATGAAGTATATTGTACCTTGAGGATCCTTTCCTTTGACCTTCTGGTAAGGTCTATAGATTTTCATGGACAGATTTGCATCTTATGCGAGGTTTTCTCATCCATAGGTCAGTTGTCCTTTGAGCTTTTAAGGTTGAGAAATGTTTCCTCTTCCTAAAGACGTTGTTCACTCTATGAAGATGATCCATGATGCTTGGTGGACGTTCTCCCAACTTACATATTGTACTTTTAAGGTTTTCTTTGTCGAGGGCCGAATCGTAAAGGTTGGGGAGAGATGTCACGATCATATCAAGCTTCTCATCTTCAAATAAGACCCCTCCATACACTTTATATTTCATAAATAACTCTTGCATCGAGAATAGGTGTTCTTCCAAAAAACTTTCAAAACTCATTTTAGAATTCCAAAGTGTAGAGAAAATTATGTTAAGTATGTTCCAAGTATCCAAGGCATCAAACTTAAATATTATGTCGCTTGCATATGTTAATATATCCCCTTTAGTCTTTATTAGTTGTTATTTGCTTTGCTCTATTTGTTATTTCGTTTTTCTATCTGGACATGTTATTTTTCCCAACACCTCTCCTCTATATAAAGAGATGTAGGACTCTTTGGAATAATAGATTTAATCATTTTCTCCCACTCGATATCAGAGCAGCGATCCTAGGTCAATGTTCTGGTATCCCACCAAAAGCATAGCCCTCTAAACCTCCACCGTACCCCTCTCTTCCTCTCTCTCCACATGCTGCCAACACCAATGCCTGCAATAGTCACCATCGCCGGTGCACCTCCTCCATTAGCGGTAGCCAACGTTGCCGGTGGCTGTCTGGCCACCTAGGAGCATGCAAAGAGAGGAGGGGGTCCTTCTGCCAGTGGCGTTAGGGCATGTGATGCCCTAGCATGTGTGCTCTAGGCCGGAGGGATTCCCATTTTGGTTCTCGGTTGTGAATTCCAAGTGTTGTTTGTCTTGGAATCCATGTCCAAGAACTAAAATCAGGTCTTCATGCGTTCCTAACATCTGAATCGCTTTTCAAATCTGAAGTTGGGCTGGTAGGGGTAGTTAATCGTTCTCCTTCCTTTTATTCAAAGGTGTAGTGACCTTACGAAGGAAGATATAATCTTCATTGGGATGTTCTAGCTTCCAATGTTGATTGCTATGCTAATGATCATTGTTTCAAACTTTCGAAGAATCAAAATCTGATCTGAAAGTTTTTGTTTGGTGGCTATGCTCGATGATCTGATGGTCTAGTGTTTCTGCATGCGTTTTTGGTTTCATGGTTGAAGTTAGTATGATGTCTGAATGTGAGGCATGTGAGAGCCTCTTTCTTGAGCTCAGGATGGAACCAGATGGGTTGAGCTATTCTCAATGATCACATATGTGTATGATGACAATGGGAAGTCATGATCAGGATCATACTGTTCTTCTGCTAAAGGCTAAGGAGAAGATAATTCCAACCACAAATTATGCAACATCTGTGATGACAAGAGAGATCTGAAACTGTTGCTGTCTCTAGGAGTGAATATAAGGCATTACTCTAGGTGTATAGACAATATGGGGCTTCCCAAGCAAGTTCAACTTGTTTGTCTCGAGTAAGAGATGCAGATTGGCTTGTTGATTCAGGAGCTTCTCAACATATTTGTGGTGATGAGAGATAATTCACTACTATTCATCCGGTAACACCAGGTAGATCTATACAGGTTGCTAATGGGAGACAGGCACCCATATATGGTTAGGGGGAGGTTTGTGTAGCCCCACACTTGAAGCTGGAGATTGTTCTTTTAAACCCTAATTTCCCACCAAGTCTGCTATCAATGAGCAATATTACGAAGGAGTTTAATTGTAGAGCGATCTTTGATGTTGTCTTTTACTTTTAAGGATGTTCTCACTAGATGCACTATTGGATGTGGTCGTAAGGAAGGTGGTGTTTATCGTCTTCTGTAATCGCCTTATGCAGGACATACTTTTCTCTCGTTAAGAGGTGCCACTGGCTACTTATGGCATCTCAGGTTTGGTCATCTACCCCTGTCGAAGCTTAGACGGATGCTGCCACAGATTTCTCCTACTACCACTTTTGAGTGTAAGTCATGTCAACTTAAGAAGCATCATAGGAGTACCTTTCCTAAGAGTCAACATCAGGGTTCCCAAGCCTTATTCTAGCTGCTTCATGTAGATATTTGGGGGCCTAGTCGGACTCCAGATCATCTAAGATATATTATTTGACTATTGTGGATGATTTTTCTCACCTTACTTGGTGGTGACATGATTCATGCTTTTTTAGCAGAGATCAGGACTCAATTTGAGGCAAAGGTGAAGACCATTAGATTAGAAATGCATTGGAGTTATGCACCACTTCACTGTGCACCTTTTATCGTGAGCATGGCATCATTCATCAGATTACTTGTCCCCATACATTCCAGCAAAATGGCGTGGTAGAACAAGAGCATAGACACATCCTTGATGTTGCAAGGACACTCTTGATTCAGAATAGTAGGCCTGACAGATATTGGGGAGATGCAGTATTGACTACTTATTATCTTATTAATCGGATGTCGTCCACTATTCTCGATGAGCAAGTTCTCTACTCCATCCTATTTCCTGATAGTGATCTATTTGGAGTGCCTTCTTAGGTTTTTGGATGTGTTGCATTTGTGCTCATCCATGGGCCCAACAATTATGCAAAGTTCTTCCATGTATCAACAAGTTATGCTCAATCCAAAGTGGCATCAAGCCATGGAAGATGAGATGGCTACTCTTTGTTTCCGTGGTACCTGGGAACTTACTACTTTATGTGAGGGTGCAACAGTAGTTGGATGTCAATGGGTATTTGCTGTCAAATGTAATCCAGAAGGGTCAGTTGCCAGATACAAGGCCCGCCTGGTTGCAAAGGGGTTTACGCAAACGTATGGCATGGACTTCTTTGATACCTTCTCTCCAGTTGCACGTCTATCTACTCTGCGCATTCTAATTTCTGTGGCAGTTTAGTGTGATTGGTCACTTTATTAGCTGGATGTCAAGAATGTACTTCTTTGTAGGGATCTTCAAGAGGAGGTATATACGCAGTGGTCCCCATGTTATGAGGTTCAAGAGGAGTGTGTCTGCATGTTGAAGAAGGTCATCTATGGTCTTAAGTAAAGTTCGAGAGCGTGGTTCCAATAGCTCTCGAAGGTGGTGGAGAAGATGGGTCCAAAGCGATCTTCCCTTATTTGTTAGGAAGATTGAGAGAGGCGTGGTAGCTCTTTTGGTCTATGTTGATGATCTCATTATTATCGATGATGATGAAGCCGAAAAAACTAAGGTTGAGTAATATCTTGCTGAGCAATTTGTTATAAAGGATTTAATACAATTGCGGTATTTTCTTGTGATTGAGGTGGCCAAAAGCAAGGAATTGTTGTCTCAGTGCAAGTATGCACTAGATGTACTCCAAGAGACTGGCATGCTAGGGCCCAAGGCAACCAATATTCCAATAGATCCCAAGGTGCATCTCTGTGATGAGGAGGCAAAGCCCATGGACAATTGGGCATGCAGGCAACTTATAGGAAACTATTGTATTTGACAATTACTCGATCAAATATTTGCTCTAGTTCTGGGCAAGCTGAGCCAGTTTATGAAAAAACCAGCTAAGCAGCATTGGCAAGTTGTTGTGCAGGTGATTAAATATCTGAAGAAAGCACCTAGGTGTGGGATACTCTTCCAGAGAGGATCTCCTATGACAATTGTTGGGTATTCTGATGCTAATTATGTAGGATGCCTGAAGAATAGAAAATCTACTACTAGATTTTGCACATTTGTGGTTAGGAATCTGATTTCCTAGAGGAGCAAGAAACAAGGAGTTGTTTCCAGATCTAGCGTAAATTCGGAGTATAGGGCTATAGCCCAAGTAGCTACAGAGATGATTTAGGTAAGATCACTACTGTAGGATTTATATGTCCACATTCAGGAGCCTATGGAGATGAGATGCAACAACCAGGTAGCTACATGTATTACCAACAATCACATATTCCATGAGCGCACCAAGCATGTTGAGGTAAACAGATATATTCACGAAGCCTCTTCCACATTCTACTTTCGACGACTGGTGTTCTAAGCTAAATATGATTGACATCTATGTTCCAGCTTAAGGGAGAGTGTTGATATATCCCTTTCGGTCTTTATTAGTTATTTGTTTTGCTTTATTTGTTATTTCTTTTTTCTATCTGGACATGTTATGTTATTTTTCCCAACACCTCTCCTTTATATAAAGAGGTGTAAGGCTCTTTAGAATAATAGATTTGATCATTTTCTTCCACTACATACTAACATTCACCAATATGGTCTACCAATCCAATTGGTTGACGCTTGATTATGCAGTGTTTCGCAAACACGTTATCATTATGCCAAGCCTCATTATATTCTCTCCATAGCTTGATTTCTTAGGTTCTCAAATGACCTAGAGCACAGCACATGACCTAGGTTATTTACCTCGAGTCTTTTCTCAACCATTGCAACCATTCATTATGAAGGAAAGAGACATCTCCTAGCAATAGAAAAGTATGGAATAGATTCGTGGAACGCGACATCTGTACTAACACAGTGGCACCCTCCAATAGGATCATAACATCCTATATCCCTTCTGTATCCTCAAATACCCAAGAAAGATACACTTGACAGCGTGGGGGGCAAGCTTATCCCTACTGGGTCCAGCAATATGCACAAATGCAACGCATCCGAAGACTTAGGGTGACACCCCAAAGAGATTGTTGTCTGGAAATAAGATAGAATAAGGAAGTTGCTCATCAAAATGGTAGAGGCCATTCTGTTAACAAGATAGCATGTTGTCAATACTGTATCTCCTTAATATCTATCTGGTATATTGTTCTGAATCATAAGTGTTCGTGCAATATCTAGAAGATGCCAATGCTTGCATTTTACCACACCATTCTATTGAGATGTATGGAGACAATTTATCTAATGAATAACGCCATGATCCCAATAAGAGGTGCGCAAAGAGGTGGTGCAGAGCTCCTGAGCATTGTCTGATCAAATGACCTTCACCTTTGTGTCATATCGATTCTGGATCTCTATAAAAAAGGTGTGAATCATATCATCAGCTTCAGTCTTGGCTTTCAACAGAAATAGCTAGGTGAAATGAGAAATCATCTGCAATCGCCAAATAGAATCGGTGCCCCAACTGATCTGAGGTCCTACTAGGTACCTAGATGCCTAAATGAAGTAATTGGAATAATGCTTGTGACCCCCATGTTGACTTCTTAAGGAGGTACTCCTATGTTGCTTCTCGAGTTGACACACCTCATGGTGAAAGGTGGCAATAAAAGGAATCTATGACAACATCCTTTGAAGTTTTGGCAGTAGGAGATGACCAAAAGGAAGATGTCACAAGTAGCTGGAGGCACTCCTTAATGGGAAAGAAACATGGCCTGCATAAGGTGACTGTAAAAGATGATAGACTCCTTCACGACCACACTGAATAGTGTGTCCTGTGAGAACATTCTCAAACATAAGAGAGATTGCATCAAAGACTATTCTCCAGTTGAACTCCATAATCCAGCTCGCTGACAACAGACTCGGTGGGAAATCAAGGGCCAGAAGAATGTTCTCCAACTTCATTTGCGAAGTCACATAAACCTCCCCTTAACTAGATATGGGAGAATGTATCCCATTAGCAACCTACACCGTTTTGCCTGATGGGATTGGACGAATAGTGTAGAACTATCTTGCATCACCACAAATATGGTGAGATGCACCTGAATCAACCAGCCAATTCGCTTCCTTTATCTGAGGTTGATACACAGCCCCTGCTTGAGATATATTATGTTGGCTGAATATCCGAAGCAATGTCTCATACTCTCTCCTGGGAGTAGTAACGAAATCATGTGCTCCTCGTGGCATAACAAAGACCTCATACCCAGCAATAGGAACTCTCTTTTCTTATGGTTTTTGTCGAAGCATGGTCTGCCGCTCATCATGACCTTTTGTGGTCATCACACACACCTGTGACCATTGAGAGCAATTGATCCCATTTGTTTTCACCATGGGATCAAAGAGGGGACTCTTACATGCCCCTTATACGGGAACACTCTTTGATGTCATCTTAGACAAATTTTCTGGCATCATACCAACTTTACCAAAAAACCAAATAACTACAAACACTGAAGAGGAAGAAAGCAGACCATCAAACCATTTAATCTCAGATCAGGAACATGGAACCAACCACCATCGATGCTACAGCAGTATGCAAGAGCACAGGAGAGTGCACAAGATTGTGCTATGGTAGAGTGTGCTTCAGGCAAGCTGCAGCAGTGTGCTTCACATGAACTGCAGCAGGGTTGATTTGGAGCCCCATGAACCCTTTTAGCAGTGAGATTGACCCCAAACAGCACTACACAGGCCACACATGATGGCGCTAAGCCTTGTAACGGCACTGCTGGGTGTTCACAGCGCTGCAGAGGTTACAAGAATCATCGTGAGGTCATGTGGCAGCGTTGTGGTGAGCTGGCAGTGTTACACAGACCTCACAAGGTGCTGGCAGCGCCATAGGTGACCAGCAGCGCTGTGGCAGTGCTGCACCAGCCTTGGGAGGCAGTGATGGCGTTGTAAGAGCCTCACAGAGGCCTCGTGAGGTGGTTGATCGACCACCATCCGACCATGGAAGGCCAGCAGTGCTGGTGGGGAAGCCTCCTCAAGAACTGCTAGGGTTAGGGTTTTTTTCTTAGTGGAGAAGAAAGGGATGTGAGAATCAAGGTTGGTATAAACATAGATCTAGGATCACTGCTTTAATACTAAGTTAAAACAAATTAATCCAATTACTTTATTCCATAGCCTTATCGCTCAATACACAGAGGTAGGACAATTACACAAGTTCTTCTCAAAGAAATAGAAAATACTACAACTCAAGACATAATAAAGTAAACATAAATAACTCTAGACCGTAGGGGCTAACACTTCGAGGCAAGATTCCCTACGAAGTTCTACACCCATAGTTTGAGCTACCCTTTGTCTTGCACATGCATATATTTGGGTGCACCTATTTTATCCAGGTGTTTGGCACACAGGACAACTCTTCTCTTCAAGTTGTAAAGTGTGTATTTCTATGGTATTCTCGTACCCAGGAAGGATATGTGCTATGATTCAGTGCACTAGAGATATATATTGACTGCAGATGCAACCTTTCTTGAGAAGGTACCATTCTTCGCTGAAGAAGGGGCAAGTATTGACTTAACTCCACAAGAGACTCAGGTGTATCATCTAAGGCATACTCCACTTCCCATTGCTCCAAAACCTACAAAGGATAGTATAGTGCAAGGGCCAACTCTGATTGGCCAAGAGGATGTGGATGATCGACCGATTGCCCTTCGGAAGTCCAGCAAATCATGTACTTTGCATCCTATCTCCAATTATGCAACTACTGTCCGCCTGTGGAGTGACTTGTAGCACTTTGCTAATGTGCATTCCAATACCATACTACCCAGAGACTCTATAGAAGCCTTACAGGATCCTTGTTAAAGAGCAGCCATGGACGATGAGATGAATGCATTGGCCGCATGCGGCACTTGGGATCTAATTCCATGTCCTCCTAGTGCAACCCTAGTTGATTGTAAGTGGGTCTACAACATCAAGTATCAAGCTAATAGTACTGTCAACATATTCAAGGCTCGACTAGTGGCTAAGGGTTTCACCTAAACCTATGGCATTGCTTATCTTAAGGCCTCTCGTGTGGCATGGGTCTCCTCTATACATTTTTTTTTGAAAAAGAGGTCTCCTCTATACATTTTATTCTCTTCATGGCAGTAAATAAACAGTGGCCTCTTTATCAGTTAAATATTAAAAAATTTGTATTTTTTTGTATGTAGGCCTTACAAAGGAAATATACATGCACCAGCCCTCGAGTTATTTTGTTCAAGGAGAGTGTGTTTGCAAATTGAACAAGGCTATGTACAGAGGTGAAGTACAGAGGTACCGAAAATTGAGTTTAGCCGATCCTCATCAAATCACTCGATCTTCATTAAGAAGCATGTCAAGGAGGTGATCATCCTAACAGTTAAATGATATAATCTTGACCAGTGATGATGAGGAAGGCATATGTCAAATGGAGTTTCTATGCAAGACCTTTGTTACAAAGGATCTTAGATATTTGAGTCACTTTCTTGGGATAAAGGCAGTACGGCAGGACACTAGCATACCATCATCGCAAAGAAAGTATACATTGTAGATTCTGGAGGAAGGACTGTTAGGAGCAAAACAATCTAGAGTACCTATTGATCATCAAGAGAAGGTTATGCTAATTGAGGATGATCCAACATTTGAGGATGTTGATGTGGAAAATACACAGTTTGTAATTGATGCAAGTTGTCACTGCAACACGCAAAACCAATCAACTTTTAAATTTATACTCTTAGATAGTGGTGGTATCTAGTGTCGTCCAAAGAGGCCAAATTGTTAGTCAGATAACTGATTCTCTCTTTCACCTACTCAAATCTGCACCTTCCTTTTTGTATTTTTGCTTTGTGAATTTTTAGTGTTTTTTCCGATAATCAGGATACGGGAAGTTGAATCGACTATGCCCTAAGAAGTAAAATAAAGTCTACCTTCCTAAGCTCACCCTAGGCAACTGCACCTAGGGTAATTAGGAAGGAGATGCGGTGCACAGAAAATAATAAAGTTGCTACTTAAAATGAAAAGCTCAAGAATGGAGAAAGACACTTTACTATTAAAAAGAAATGTTTACAAAGTACCTAAGGAGCTCAACTAACCAGAGGTTTCACTTAGTTAATCCCTAGCTAGATGAATGCTTCTACTTAATAGGAATTAAAATGCAACAAAATAAAAAATAGAAAATTCTCCCCAGTAGCTGAGGCAACCTTCTCTCCAAGAATGGTGGCTCCCAAACCTGAAGAAGACTTCCTTCTAACTCCTTGAGTTGCTCCTCCCAAGAGTGGACATCCTCCACCCTCCTTTCCTCCAACCTGGCCATCCTTAGTGAAGAGCTTGCTCCTTGGTGTGGCACAGGGAAGGAGAGAGAAGAGGAAGAAGTCACCAAGGGAGCAGGCAGGTTGCTCCCTTAATCTTTTTCTCTCCTCCTTTCTTGGTCGTGGGATATATGGTGGCTATAGGTGTTTGATAAGAAGAATTGTTGCTTGCCAAGGATGATTAGAATGATAGGATGAGGGGTCTTTTTACAAGCTAGTATGGATGGTGGGTAGGAAGCTTCCTTGGCACCATGTGAAAGGATGTCAAGGAGGGTGGTTAGGAAGCTTCCTTGGCTTCATGTGAAAAGGTGTCAAGGAAGGTAGGGTTGGCATCAAGTGTGAATTCAAGGTAGGACGTCCATGAAAGGGTGTGGAGGGCTTAAAGTCGTGGCAGTGTGAACGTCTTAGGGTGGTGGGTAGGAAGCTTCTTAGGTGCCAAAATGAAAGGGTTCTTTGGAAGGAGAGTTGGCGCCAAGGTTGAAGAGACGCCAAGGAGGATTTTTTGTAATAATTTTGGATGGTTTATAACTAGGTTGGATGTCTATTAATGTGGAGGGGAATGGAGGTGGAGCTCGAGTAATGGAGCTAGCTAAGCTAGCCAATAGCTTAGCTAAGTAGGAGGAGTTGGAAGGAGCTTCTTTGAGTTGAAATGAACTATCATGGAGCTTAGTGGAGCTGATGAAGAGCTGCGAGTGAGCTCTACAAGTAGCTTAGCTAGTTGAGCTACTAAGTAGAGCTAAGTAGAGTTGTCTTGAGTTGGCATGAGCTGGATTTGAGCTGGATCCAACTGAGTTGAGCTAGGGTCCAACTACTGGAGCTTCTATCTTCACAAATGTTCCAAGTGACTTTCATACTGCCAAGGTTTCTCTGATTTCCAATGCATTCATCCCTGGCAATCAAATGGAAACTACATGAGATAATGTGAAATGAATGCTAATGTATGCTCTAAACCCTAAATGCACATGCATGCTAAATACAACGATATAATGCAATGCAATTGACAAAATCTTAGGAACTAGATATGAATGGATGCTAAAGATGATGATAAACTGACGTTTATTAGATGTCACAAGATACAAGAGTATAGTGGGCAAGCTATTATATTTGATAGTTACTTGCCTTGCCATTAGTTTTGCAGTAAGCCAAGTCAGTCAATACATAGACAAGCTATCCTATAGCAACTGGTGCGATGTGTGCCAAATTTTGAGATACCTGAAAGGACATCTGGGTATGGGACTCAATTATAAAAAAATGGGTTGGTTGACATTGTATCCTACTCAGATGAAGCAGTTGAGGATAAAAGTTCGACTACTAGTTTTGTTGTATTTCTTGGAGGGAACTTGGTGTCATGGCGAAGCAAAAAATAGGTTATGGTTGCTAAGTCATGCGAAGTTATGTAGGTTGTTTCATTTCTAAATGATCTCAAGATTTTTGCACGGATGCCTATTTATGACAACAAGTTAGCTACCTACATCGTGTCTAATCTTGTGTTCCATAAGAGAACTAAACACATTGAAATAGATTGTCGTTTTGTACTTAATGCAATTATAGAAGGAAAGAGTAGTACTTCACATGTTACTTCTGAAATGTAGCTTGCGGATATCCTCACAAAGGCTTTTACTAGGAAGAGACATTTATTCTTGTGTGACAAGTTGGAGCTTGTAGATATCTATGCTCCAATTTGAGAGTGTGAGTAGTTATTTGTTGCTTCCTGTTTGGGTGAATATGTAATTCTCTCATGTCTCTCATATAAGAGAGACTAAGGTTTTCCTTTGGAGAATAGAACGTCTCTTTCCCTTCCATACTTTTTTTGAAGGACAACTCCAACTGGTTATGGCCAAAATTACTTCTCGATTGAGGGAGCAATGGACTCGGTTAGTTGGCAATGAGAGGAAAAGCTCCACAATTATCCAGTCCATTGCAAAATCTGGAATTACTAGCTGTGGGAGTGTTCTTTAAGATGGCTTCCCGCGTGGCCTCAGTTGGACTCAATAGGTGGAAAAGCTATATGGATGTCTTGGTCAGATGGCCAATCTCTTACATGGCTTGGGTACTGTGTAAATGCATCCAGTGCAAAACCAATATCCATTGAGTCGACTGGCTACACACTTGTTGAAGACTCACTTCAAGCCCAACTTGAGTGAGTTGCAATTACTCTTGATCATCCTTAAACAACAGATAATTTACAAAATGGATTGCTGACTATAAGGTCTTTAACAAGATGGTACCAAGAAAATCTGCTGTAACATTTTGGTGTCAACCGGTAATAGTGTGAAATTTATGTGGTCAGATATCTTTAACTCTGCTAGAAGGGATATGGAAAGGGATACCTGTCCATTTTCTCCAAAAACGTCCCAAAGTCTAATGAAAAGTTAACAGCGCTTTGCCATCGTGCACCTTTGCCACTCGCCTCTTTACCTCACGCTGAACTCTTGTTTCTGCAGTCCACTTCCTTCTCCCACTATTCCAATTAAAAACACCCATCTAAATCCACTCCCTAAATCTGCATTCTCCATCACAACCCATTTATTGAATTTGTCAAAGATTTTATTTCATTTCTTTTTTTTTTTTGAAATGGATCAAATATTCCATTCTAATAAGCATCTTGTGGCCCTGCCTTTTTTCTCTGAGACTAGTGGAGTTTGCCTTATTTTCCTCCAAATTGTCCCAGTTTACTGCCCTTTTCTATTACATTGCAACAGCAATTGATGGTTAACCCACAGCACCTTCACACCGTTCCCTATTGACCCTAAATTTGAAAAGGGAAAGTTCAGATTTACACATAGATTGCTGTTGACATGACGCTCCATATAAAAATTATTGGAATTCTTTTAACATGGAAGCAAAACAGTCTTCACTCTCCTTGGGGACTATTGTCTTCAGATATGTTCCTACTTAAATCTCGTCTTATAGAGAAATCAAGGATGATGGTGAAAATGGGTATGGGTGGTATGTGGACATTAAAGTCATCCTGCATCCATAAAGAAAAACAGATACAGATAGGAATAAAGGTTTTAGGGACCAAAAATTCAATAAACATGAGGTAGCCTTCCCCCAAAAAAAAACAAAAGAAAAAGATAAAGGACGTAGTTCTTAGATATGTGAGAGAATGTGGCCAAGCTGCATTTATATAGGAAATTCAGGGTCCATTTGCTAGGCCAAGGATCAAAATCAGTTTAACTTTGGGACTTTCTTTTTTTTTTCACTGGAATTTGCATCTATGCCACTAGTTTAGTGGCTTTACTGTCCATACCAGTTGTCTTTCCTACATAGAAGTACATACATCCATACGGGGAAATTCAATTAAAGCCCATGGCCATATCTTAATCCAGATCCTCCTCCATTGTTTTCTTTTTTGAAAAGGGACCCCCTTCCATTATGTTCAAGAATAGCTCTAAATCTCAAACATATTGTTCTGAGAGTTATATCTGCCAACAATGGCTGTAAGATGAATCCAAACAGCATTTCCATGGCCATTTTATATCCCTACTGAGAATCTACTGAAAATGTCAGATCCTAAAGGCCATTTAATCTGAAAGCCTAAACAAGTCAGACCTCTATTTGTGATCTGCAAAAAGTCTCAGCTAGGATTCTACCTTGCCCTTAAAATGTTTCTGTCACTTGGCTTCTCTGAATGTTTCTGTCATTTGTCTTCTCTTGACATTTTTCCTTGGATGTTCAGGTAAGCTTAGGAAATTGGATCTTACGGGAAACCTGCTGTTGCATCAAGCAGCTCAAGCATCTAAACTTTCTGAATTCTTCTGTCAAGGCAAGCCAATTGTGATCCTTCCTCAAGTACATTCCCATGCTATACCTTATGATGATGATCCATAAAAGTGTTTGATGCTTTGGGATGGTTGCCTGAAAGACATGGTAAAGAGAGTGAAATGTCCATCAGCATGAGGGTTGGTGCTTATCGCTATAATCAAGCAACTGTTTGGTTGCCACTTTGAAAGGTCCTCAAGATTCCCATGCTCCCATCCTCTTTCTTTTCTATCTGATTACTGAAGTTTATTTCGTTGGAGGAGCAGAGGTTGGTGCACTTTTGGTTAATAGTCGATTTTGGATGAAATGGCATCCTTCCTGTTGTTTCGAAATGCACAATCTTTCACTGGAGCAAGGCCGAAGGCTCTATCTTTATTCACCAAAAATGTGAAATATCTATTAGTGAATCGACTTCTCGATCCCTAGTTTAGAGCAAAAGAAACACGGCAGCGTTAGCGTTAACATTAACACAAAAATGCTTCTAACTTCTGGTTTTCAACATCCAAAACCTTAAAAAAAGTTTTGGAATGAGTTAAATAGCTACTCCAAAATCAAAGGTCAGTTTACTTGGGGTTAGAAAAGTAATATTAAAAAATATAAAATTAATATTAATCTGTAATTGTGTTTACTTACAGAATATTATTAACATAAATTTATATTTATTTAAATTGGTGTTAAGTTATAATGTTAATCCTTATGACATTTATTTAGGAGTAATATTAAATATATAAAACATGAGGGATATCAAAGGTGTAAATAGTATATAATTTTAACATAGATTTGTTCAACATTAATTTACACCAATTGGAATTGATTTTAGACAAATTTGTGTTAAAGTAATTAAAGTTCGGTTAGTAAATAAAGGATTAAGTAATTAAGTAAATAAGAATTAACCTCTCAAGTAAACTAAACTAATAGAAAGAAGGATTTTACATAAGAGTCCCTTAGTTTTTTTGATATTACACTAAAACCTCAACTTGTAATATTATCATTTGTATCTTTAAAATCATTAAATCTATTGAGTATATGTCCTTTTTAAGAATGGGTGCTAAATATTAATGGGTTTTTTGTGAGAAAGTTATCATATTCTTTTTCCTTTTTATTTTAATGCTCTCTTCCCTTCTTGCTCCTCCCTCCTCTTCCACCACCAACCTCCTCCTCGAAACAAAGGAACCTTTGCCTCCTCACCTGACAAGAGTCTCTTCTTTGACCTCAAGTTTGTCATCCTTAATAATGAGGAAGATGATTAATATTTGTGTGTTGTTAGCGTGTTCAATTTCAATAATTTCAACTTGTACTAACTAAAGGATATGGCACAAGTAATGGTTGATCTCTCTGGAAGGTAGCTTTTATTAAGATTTTTTTTTTATGACAATCTATCAATTAGAATCAGGTTTCAATAACCTAAACACTCATGCAACTATGTTACAAGATTGACATTTTTAGTTTAGGTCATAAAAAAAATCACACGAAGAAATCTAGCTAAATACATGTATACAAATTTAATGGTTTTTTTGGATAAGCTTGGATAAATCAAAAATCAAATGAAATAAATTTTTTGTGAATCCACGAAGTATAAAATTTATAGCAATTCATAAAAGTTAACCCATCAGATGTATCTGCGAATCTAGGCATAGCTCACTTCAACAAGCTAACTTAATCTAATATCATCATAAAATTTATAAAAAAATTATGTAATTGTGCGTACAAAATAGAATGCACAAAATCAACCAGATTTTCTAATATTTTATAAATTTGATAATTAAATTTTTAAAACAAATTCTAATGATCCTAAATTAATTCAACTAACAACTAAACATCCTAAATAATTTAGATTATGACAAAACTTTTCTCCCATCCATAGTTTAGCATTTGAAATCATGAACTTCCATGTTTGAACCTTGGTAGCATCTGGTGCATCTCACGATAGAAAATTGTAAAAATAAAATAAATTACAGTTTACACATGATATATGATGTAAACAAATTACATGGGCATTCAAGCATTGAGAAGAGATGTAGAAAATAAAATCTGATGCATAAAATTGATAATAAATGGAACAAAAAATGTAGCAAGCACAAGGGAAAAAAATACGATAAGAATGCATTCTCGAATAACGAGACACCTTAACAACAGTACTCCTTGTCCGCGGCACATGTTGGAGTGCTCATTTGTCACTTGAATGTTTGTGAACAACGTGGATACGATCCACTTTTGAAGAAGACACCTCCAATCTGATCCGATGTAGTAGCATCCATGTAGACCACGGTAAAAGATGTGGTGAGATTCCAATGTTGAGCAAAGAGGTCGCAAGAAAGGCACCGAAGATTGGATGACGGCCTTGAAGGGAGGTGACAGTGAGACCGACGTTAGAGTTAAGCCCCATGCACATACGTGCATGGGTTCACACAAGAGAGGAGAGGGAAAGTGAGGTAGAGAGAGAGCAACGGAGAGAAAGGGAGGAGGTTGATGGAGGTTCGACAAACCATGACGTGGCCAATGTCAACGTCGACAAGGAGGACCTTTGTCATGCTTGCATGGGTTGCAATGAGAGAGGAAGGACGTGAAGGAGGATGGAGGGGAGGGATTGTAAGTTATAAAAATTATATTGTAAAAATCACAAGGTTTTAACGTTGTGTTCTGGTCGTTGCGAAGGAATTTGGTGTTTTATTTAACATCTAACGATTGTCATTACTTTACACGAAAAAGGAATTCATGTGTGTGTGTCCACATGCATATGAGGTAGAATGTCACCTCTTGATAATTATCTCTCTTGTATATTTACACGCCTCTCCTTGAAATTTGTGCATGTAGGATGAATAATTATTCGATTTGATTGGTTTTCCTTCTTAAAATCAATGCCTTATCTTCGCATCCTTATTTGCGTGTGTAGGAATGTATGATTAAATATTAATGTTATCTAATATTAAACTATTATGATTAATTGTTGACTTATAGATGATTAATTACAATTTATTAGTTTTTCTTCATGAAGTCATGAATTAGGAAGTGCTTAAGTATATTGGATGTGGCCTTATCATTGCATACGTGAAACAAATTCTATTTTTTTGTAAATCTTACATAATTGTGATCATTAATTTATAATGTAATTGGTACCACTATCAAAAATTGGAAAAGAATTAATTTAGCAATCAATTTAAAAGTGATGTGATTTGAACCCTTTTATGAATGATCTAATAACGACTGTTAAGATATCTATGGAGTTTCTTAGTATAAGTTAGCTGCCCGGGTCACTCATCAGTGATTGTCTATGTCTAGAGAGTTGTATGCCTTCCTACGACTCATGCTTATAGCCAAATCGAGTGCAACCTTGAGGTTCCTTCACATCAGATGTGGAGTGTTCCATCCATTAGTGTGGCAAGGAAAAGGGTTATCCAGGGTAGACGGCACCTTACACTTGTTATGTAACTACCTCGAGGGTTGTTTTTAAGGTCGTATGCGTGGGTCCTCAAGGCAGACAAGGCATTGTTGGCCTTGGTTGAGTCTAATCTAAGGAACCTTATAAGTAGAGACGAGTCTAAATTGATAACACAGATTTATTACAGAATAAGATAGCCAATAATCAACAAAATAGTAAGTGAACTAATATTTAATTGTCCACTAATCGATGCTACTATACTCTAAATACTTAATTAAACTTTACAATGCATTCATAGTAGCCTGCTACCTTCTGCTTTTATTGTTCTTCTATGTTTTCAATTTTTCCTATCATTTATATCAATACTTATTCTTCGTGCCTATAGTTATTATCTAGATTTAGATACATTTTAATAGAAGTTTTCTCATTAGCTTAACTTCAGACGCAAGTGAATCATCCCAAGCATAGGCGACGATCAAGGTGTTTTTGAAGCAAGGTGTGGAGCAGTAACTCATGAGACGTTCAGTTACTTACCATTATCCTACTTTAGTAGTATTTCCTTTCTTATTTGCATTGTGACATAACAAACTAGTAAATTTTATTCTTAGTTTACTTTTACTTTCTGCTTGGATATGAACGTGACATATTTATATTTAGTTTCCATGCTTTATATTTTAGTTAGTTATTCATTTGATTTTGTATTTACTTCTCAAGTTTATGTATTGAATAAGGGGTATTTGGGTTTGGATTCTGTGACCCAATACCCCAAGGTGTCTAAGTCGCCACATTGGATATAAAGGCAATTACAAGTTTCAATGATCGTAAAGGACATGTAAATGTTCTTATTCCTAAGTGATGTACACATATCTAATTAGCCTAAAATGTCTATTTATACATGTTCTTAATATCATAGAAGTATCATGCATTATAAATATTGCATAACATGCATCATCATATATCTAAGTTAATTTGTACAAATTGTATAGTAATTCATCTCTTTTCGTGATCATTGAACCAGCTAATATTTATCAGGGCCTCGGATTGAAGATCTAAGCATACAGATTTGATCAGGCAACAATTGGAGTCCAACGCCTCTAAGATCGCCCCAATCGAACTTCCGTAGCATCAGATGCAGTCCGAAGAAGATCAGAGGCCAAGGGGCCAGGTGGTAAAAATTCAAACCTCAGATGAAGAATTTGACTACATGGATGAGTTTAGATAGATGATCGCAGCGATACGACGCGAAAATCGATTTAATTCGACATCCGTGGCACCACCTACAAGCATTTAAAGATGGACAGCTAAGATAGCGCCACGTGGTGCCATCCTAGCCACCCAACGTGGAGCCATCCCAACCACCCAAATCACTCAAGCATGCCTGCAGCACTCCTTCATCAGATGATCAACGCATCTCAGCTGTTGGATCATCGATCCAATGGCTGAGATTCCATCAAGGCGTGCCTCACATCTCACTGAAGGCAAAGAATCGAGCACTCTCGACCATTGGATCGAGATCCAACAATCTTGAGCACGCGAGCGTTAAAACACAAACTCGACCAAAGAGCGAGGATGGCGCAGCAGTCGTGCGCCTTACGCGCAGCACACGACGTGTGATCAAGCTCCCGTAAGCAGATTAAATCCGCTGAAGGTGAGCGCAGGTGAAATTCGTCCGTCAGATGCGCGATGAACAGTGGTGGTGGCGAGGACGTGGCATGCTTGGAGGTGCGTGATCCACACAGGTGCGATGATGCGCTATTTGGCACACGTGATGACGCGATGAGGCCGGATCTAAAGGTGGTTCCTCAGCCCTTTGATTTTCATCTGACAGCGGGAAGAGGGGCTACGTCGCGTCTTAACTATTAAGGTGAAGTGGCATCAGCGAGTTCTCATTTTTCCGATCTTGATCGGAGGGCTGAGATCAACCCAAGCACTTAACGCACGAAAACAAGGCGGCATCAACATGGCCACACAAGGATGCTTGGATCAACAGCGAGCGGCTTTGATTGAAGGCACGGCTTCATCGACGTTTAGCTACAGCGACTCATGCGTGTCACTAAAAGCTTGTATTTAATTTTAAAGATGTGAAGTGCCCCTTTTGCCCACATGTCATCAACTATAAATAGAACCCCATGCCCACTCGTCACATCATCCTTCTCTTCTCTTCCCACCTCTCATAAGAGCTAAGAACAAAATTCTCAAGCTCGCTCTAGTGCTCCTAAGCTACGGGAAGCTCTGCTAGAGTTAAAATTTAAAATTTTCCACTTCTCATCCCCCCTACGCGGAGATCTCGTCGGCCATCCTCTCGCCCCCGTTCCAAAAGCGAACCCCGCAACATCGACGTCCTGCCTCATCCCCTGTTCTTCCAGATTTGTCCTCTGTCTTCACTCTCCTTCTTACAGGTGTCAGTCGTCTAGATTATCCTCCAAGTAGCCGTCGAGGAGGATAATTTCTCATCCCCTATCTTTTATCACTTTCTAATACAAATTTTCAGCTTTATAGTTGTAGTCATTAGTTGTAATCGACATTACCATATATATATATTTCAAGTAGTTTAGCTACCATTATTGTTACGACCCAATTCCCGAATTCCTACGAGACACGAGAATCGGACCGACTCGACTGATCCCAAGACCCAATCGTCCAACGAGAAAGTAACCAAAAGAGTAATAAAATAAACCACATTCACCATGCATATAACTAGCAGTAACAAAAGTACAGCAGTAAAGAAAAGAACTACTACAGTACACACCATCACAATAGTAGATAATTAAACAGGTACATAAATATGATGCTTACAATAAAAGAGTACAGTTATAACAGAAAATACTCACTACAACAGAAGAAACGGTACAGTAGGTACAACACAAGTAAAACTACTAGGCTCTACTAGGCCCAGCACCCTCTGCAGCCGCAGGCTCTGGCTGCTCAACACCTAGTCCTAAAAAGGTGACAAAGGTGACACGTCAGCGAAATGCTGAGTAAAGTGGCAACCAACTAGCTAAGAAAAATAGTAAGTGGACAAGTAGCTATTATTTTTAATCTCTTTCTTTATTTTTCTATTTACTCATTCTTGAGTTATTCCTCAGATCTTTCTCTTGATCTCGAATGTTCCTCGTGGGAACGATCATGATTGCAATCTTTTCCGAAAAGTAGAAGTAGCATGTGGCGCTCTCCTGGCCGAGAGAGTCCCCTGTGGTAGTCCTGCCCTCAGTCAACCACCCCAAGGTCACCGACAGACGTAATGATAACTACGGCACGAGCAATAAACGCATGGGTAGCTACCCCACACTGGCACGCGGTCAGTCGTTTCAGTTAACAAGTGCACCCCAAAGCACAGCACGGAACCAGTATAGGGCAGAGCCCTCTCAGTAACAGGGGTCTAACCCCTCCACAGTAACCAAACAGGGGTCTTGCCCCTCCACAGTCCACGCACCCTCGCCTGACTACCCTGGTTTGCCCAGTGGGCCTAATAAGTCGGTGTAGGAAGGCTAGTAGAACCCCGGGACCCCTGGTGTAACGACCCGATTCCCGAGTCCCTACGAGACACGAGAACCGGACCGACTCGACTAATCCCAAGACCCAGTCGTCCAACGAGGAAGTAACCAAAAGACAGTAAAATAAACCACATTCAGCATGAATATAACTAACAGTAAGAAAGTACAGCAGTAAGGAAAGAAACTACTACAGTAGGCACCACCACAACAGTAAAACAACAGTTATCATATAACAAAAACTGCAGGTAAAGAAGGTACAGCGGAAACAAAAACTACTCACTAGAACAGAAACAAAAAGGGGTACAAGGCTGGGGTAACTCTACTGGACCCTACTCGGCCCAGCGTCCTCTGCAACCGCCGACCCTGGCTGCTCAACACCTGGTCCTGAAAAAGGTAACGAGTGTAACACGTCAGCAAAACGCTGAGTAGAGTGGCAAACTAACTAAAGGCAACAGTAGAGTGTACAGTAGCTGTTATGTTCTATTACTTCCTTTATTTACATCTTTCAATTTTTCTCACTATTTCATTTACTTCTCAGATCCTTTACTTGATCTCGGATGTCCTCGTGGGACGATCTTGATTGCAGTCTTTTCCAAAAGTAGAAGTAGCACGTGGTGCTCTCCTGGCCGGGAGAGTCCCCCGTGGTGATCCTACCCTCAGTCAACCACCCCAAGGTCACTGACAGACGTAACGGTGACTACGGCACGCGCGATAAACGCACAAGTAGCTAGCCCGTACTGGCACGCGGTCAGTCGTTTCCGTTAACGGGTGCGCCCAAAGCACAGCACGGAACCAGGGCAGAGCCCTCTCAGTAACAGGGGTCCAACCCCTCCACAGTAACCAAACCGGGGCCTTGCCCCTCCACAGTCCGCGCACCCTCGCTTGACTACCCTGGTTTGCCCTAGTGGGCCTAACAAGTCGGTGAAGGAGGCTAGCAGAACCCCGGGGCCCGTGGGGTAGCTAGTACTCTCCTAACACTACTAGCTCTCCTCGGTACTACGTACACGAGGGCCAACAAGTCGGTACAGAGCGGCCAAGCCTAACCCCGGGTCCCTGGGGCGGCTGGCCCCACTCTGCACTAAAACAGGTACAAGTACTTCCCTTGGTACTGCGTACCCAAGAGACAGTACAAACTACATCTCAGTTCCATTCCTTTTTCTTTCCAGGAGTTCCACTCCTAATTTCCCATAGGGTTCCAGCTCTTTATTTCAGAACATCATATGCTTCACTTTCCAGATTCACGTTCTCAATTTCCATGATCTCAAACATGTTTCTTTGTTCATAACAGGCAGCTGTTAATTAATTTCACAGGCAGCTTATATATTCCTTTCCATTTTTCCAAGACTGCAGTAATATACATTCCACTAGTTTTTCCATCCTAGGATTCATGCCATATCCTAGGATCTATCATACAATCTAGTTTTCCGGCCCTAGGATTCATGCAACACCTAGGAGCTATCATTCCATATATTTCTCATTCCTAGGATTCATGCAATGCCCTAGGTTCTAGTTATGGTTCCATACTTTAACAGATTTTATTAATACTTAAAACCACTCTACCAGGTACAACGGGAGTAATGGGGGCGTGATCGGGAATCCCGCGCGCCTCCGCGACTCTCAAGACTGCAACCGAACGAGGTCCTATCACAAGGATCAAACACAAGGAGTGTCTCAAAACAGTGTATAGCTACTGTAGGTGGGTAGAGGAATAAATTCTGAAACGAACGCAACTCGAATCGCGGAAAACGGAGCCCAAACGGGCCCTAAACGGGTCGAGAAAGATGATACTGTGCAAAATCAGACGTCTGGAACTCCTTCCAGACGTCTTAAACGGTGGATCAGAGAATTACCTGTTCGGCTTGGTTCCCCGGACGTCCAGAAGTCTGTGGGGACGTCTCTCCTAGATCCCAGACGTCCGATGGTCACTCCGGACGTCTGGAGGTCACTCCCGCCGTCTGGTACAACTTTCAGACGTCTGATTCGCAAAGGATGACGAATCAGAACACCTGCGCACAGCCAACCCCCCTCCCTCAGTACGGTCAGTCGACAAAAGAAGAAGAAAGCGGAAACTCACCTTTCAGACGTCTGTATGATCTCACAGACGTCGACCTTGCCGTCTGGATATCAATCCAGACGTCTGATTCTGGAAATTTCCAGAATCAGAACCTTGCTCGGCCTCCTCTCGCGACGCCGCCCGCGTCGCACCTCGCGCGTCCGCTGCTCCGCCCGCAGCAGGTCCCTCTCCGCGACGCTCTGCGCCCCCTGCGCCCTCCGCCGGCCGGCCAAGCCGCTCCCGGCGAGCTCGCCCTCACGGCAGAGCCCCGCCCTCGCACGCCGCAGCTCCTCCGCGCCTACTGCGGCTGCCGCTGCCGCTGCGCCCTCGCGTCCGCTCGCTCTCGCGCACAGGCAGGAGAAGAATGGAGGAAGATGGTGGAGACGGGAGGGGAGGCGCGCCCCCCTTTTAACGCCGCGCGGAGAGGAGAGAGAAGGCGGTCGCAGTCGCCTGCCGCCGCAGAGAAAGAGGCAGGATCGCAGGTCTGCGCGCACAGGCGCGCAGACGAATATCCCGTGCGAGCATAACTGTTCGCCAGACGTCTGTAAACTATCCCGAACGTCTGGTCAGACGTCTGGATGTGATCCCAGACGTCTTTACAGACGTCTGGGCCACCTCCCAGACGTCTTAAAAGACGTCTGGGGCACGCGCTCGTTACACCTGGGGTGGCTAGTGCTCTCCCTACACTAGTAGCTCTCCCCGATACTGTGTACGCGAGGGCCAAAAGTCGGTACAAAGTGGCCAGACCTAACCCCGGGTCCTCGGGGCAGCTAGCTCCGCTCTGTACTAAACAGGGGGGACAGTCGCTCTCCTTGGTACTCCGTACTCAGAGGCCAGCTCACTTCCCCAATTCCACTCCATTCACTTCTCAGGAGCTCTACTCCTAATTCCCCGTAGGGTTCATAATCATATTTTTGTAACTAAGCCAATTTAGGTTTTATCATTTCAGCTTTATTTTCATATAGTCCATGTTCTCAATAGTTAATATCCATTCATAAACAAGCAACTGTTATCCAATTACAGGCAATTATCATTTTTCTTCTACTTTTCCAAGACTGCAATTTAGATATTCACGACATTCGTTTTGGTGTTTCTGTTCGTAGGATTCATGCCACACCCTAGGATCTATCATTCAATCTAGTCTTCCAGTCCTAGGGTTCATGCCATACCTTAGACTCTATTAATTATCTCACAAGTGCATAAATGTTGATAAATAATTTAAGGAAGCCACTCTACCCGTAAAATCGGGAGTACTGGGGGCGTGATCGGCAGGTCCGCGCGCCTCCGCAACCCCCAGAGCCGCAAAAGAACGAGGTTCTGACACAAGGATCAAGCACAAGGAACTACTCAGAACAAGATACAAGTACTGTAAACAAGTAAAGGAACTAATTCTAAGAAGAACGAAATTTGAAACGCGGAAAACGAACTGCGAACGGACCCTAAACAGGTCAAAAATGACTAGTCTACCCCAAATCATACGTCTGGAACACCTTCCAGACGTCTTAAACGATGGTTCAGATCATACCTCACTTCTGCGCTGTTCTTCAGACATCCAGAATCCAACTGAACCGTCTGGACCTAGTTCCAGACGTCCGACTGTCACTCCGGACATCTGGAGACTCTATCCACCGTCTGGTGCTGTGCCCAGATGTCCGATCTGTGTGGGAGGGCGTGCCCTTGCGCCTTCCCGAACGAACCCTGCACGCGTATGCAATCGATCTCAGCACGGCAAAGAAGCAGAACCTTCGGTGGAACGACCTGCATGGTCGTACATGCGAAAGGAAGGAGAAAAGAAATATTGTACCTTTCAGACGTCTAGATCTTCCTCCAGACGTCTCCCACGTCGTCTGGACGTAGGTCCAGACATCTGATTCTGGGAAAATTTCCCAGAATCAGGACCTCCTCGCCCTCCGCCTACTACGCACGGCCGCGCCGTGCCGCGCTCGCCTACTGCCTAAGCTGCAGCAGCACCTCCCCAGCGCTACACTCCTACTGCGCGCACCCGCCGGCCGGCCCTGGCAGCTCCGGCGAGCTCGCACTCTCGCGCTCTACCTCTTCTCCCTCTCGCTGCACCTCCTCCCCGCGCACACCCGGCAGTAGCTGCTGCCCTCGCCCTCTCACTCTCACGCTATTGCTGGAAGGAGGAGACGGTGGAGTGGTGGTGAGGGAGAGGAGAGGGGAAGATATTTGAAGGTACTGTGGGGAGAGAGAGAGGAAGAAAAAGATGGCGTTGCAGGACGGAGAGGGAAGAGAGAGAAGAAAAGAGGGCGGCGGGTCAGCGTGCGCAGACTCGCAATCGTACACCGCAAAAATTAATTTCCAGACGTCTGGGAAGGCTTTCAGACGTTTGAACCAACTCCCAGACGTCTTAAAAGACGTTTGATGCCGTGGTCTTAACAATTATGAATGTTTCCTTTATAAAAAAAAATAAAAAGATATAATTGCGAATTAAAATCGACATAGCCTCCTCGTGTTCAACCTGGGATGCACATAAGTTGCGGTAAATTTATCTAACAGCGGATTTTAACGCAACTATAATGACGTATTTTTAACTAAATCTTTTCACCTATAAAATCTCGTTCATCAGTAAGTGGAAATTCTTAAGAAGTATTCATCTTGTGAAATGTTAGATTTTACAAAGATCGATACTTGCAATGAGAATTAGACCAAAAGAAACAACGAACCTTGTAAGGTTATTAAAACCTGCTCAAGATCCCAAATCAAATATGAAGGGAATGAATATCTTTTCAAGATAAACCCCATCATAGGCACCTAAAATTGAATAACTCATGAAATGTTATGGATGTATTCATTGATGCCTAAACTTATGAGAAACAGTGGGAGTATAATACCATATGTAGATGATTGTTGTACTCATATGATGAGACAACAATATCTAGGAATGAAATCTAAATTAAAGTTTGATCAAAAATTATTTTTCAAGATAAACTTAAAGATTTTTGAAACATAAGATGCTTAGATAATTTCCATATGACGAAGGTCATTACGTGTGTTTTCTAATGTCTCCTTATAAAGAAGATGTCAACTCAAAGGGTTAAGAAAGAGATAGCATGATACCTGTATGCGATATGTACAAATCAAGTACAGTTCCAAATAGAGATATCAGAGATAGTGACTCACAAGATACTCTGGATAAATTACAAAGTTATCCCTAACATTCCTTGAGAAAGGAATGTGATAATGAAAGGGTAATCTCAAAGAGTTGAGAAGCACCGATTCAATCTATCTCGATGACTTAAGATATGGCATCTGCAATCTAGTGTGGATAGTCCACATATGATCCACTTAAATTTTATGGTATTTGCTTTAGAAGTATATGCTGAAGTAAATGTAACTTATGAAACTACAGCACTAATAATGTGCATACGTAAGCCCTTTGAAAGGATTTGATATAATTTTCTCTAGTGAAACTCTTATGTTGTAATGATAATGAGAACATTGCTCTTATTGAGAAATGATGTCTCAGAATAAAAGAGAATAAAAGAGTGTCTGCATAGAGAAAAGGTCTAATCATAAAATAGATATCACATTTAATAAAATAATTATCATATGCATTGCTTCAACTCATGAAGAGGCATTATGGTAAAATTTTTTAGTATCGAGTTGACATAATAGATTGAAGAGGTGATTTAGGATTGGATCTTAGTGTTAGTTGGAGTCTATTGAAGTTATATGTCATGAGTTCTAGAGTTATTTATTTGGAAGCTCCATGGTCTATATAAGCTACAAAATAAAAGGGTGTTACAGCCAAACGTAAAGGCCTAAATATACAGAGCTTCTTTAAGCTAAACGATCCTGACCTTACATTTTAGATCTAACGTTGAACACGAGAACTGCTCTTTTATCTAAAACCACCGTCCACCTGTCTCAACGCCGCCATCACGTCTCCGTTCGCTCGCTTGGTACGTAATCAATTCCTTATTTGTCCGGAAGGGATGTTAATTATTTCATCGCAAATGTTTTATTTCCACGAAAGTTAATCGATCACAGTCCTATCTCGATTCTACCTTATTTGTCCCTTCGCCTGCAAAACTTTGTACCATTTACGAAGGGAGATATCTGGGTTTACAAATCTATCATTTTAATTACAAGTTTTACTTGATGATTTACAAAGTTCGTAAGGCATTGGATGATTTGTCGAACGAACTTATCGATACGCCTCCACCGGTCATTGAGCATCACAATTTTTCTCGCGAATGGAATGCTCCATCTCCACTAGTTTTTTTTTTGTTAATAAAAATTTCATTGAATGATAGAATCCGGGTACAAAAGACACATCCGAAAGCAAATGAGAAAAATGGAGAAACTTTACTTACGAAGGGGAAAAATATCCAGTAAAATGATGGAATTAAAATATAAAAAATGAGATCGAGAAATAAAAGAAAAAGAAAATATCCTTCAATCGGAATAGGATAATTTTTTATAGGAGATCAACCTTATTCTCGTAGATCGATAAAATGCAAATGAGATAAAAATCTTGAAGATTGTGTTAACGAAAAAGTTAAAATACAACCTAAAAGTCAAGATCGACCATTGACTCGTGTCAAAAACATGATTGAAGGAAGTTCAAGATCACATGTGATATCTAATAAAATTAAATCACACAAAAAAAAAGGCAATCCAAACTATCAATACACAAGCCTAACAAACAATCGTAGTAACATATGACTTACACATAAAAAAAAATATCAACAAATACAGCAACCTGACCACCACCATGACAAAACCACCATTGATCGACCCTCCACCGCCACTCACCGTCTATCTCGCTGCCAATGACAGACAGGCCCCATCTCCACTAGTTATAATTAAGAGATTAACATATAAAACTAGTTCTGAATGGGACGTGTTGAGCCAATCACATAATTAACTAGATTAACCCGCGTGATCATTTGGGTTACGATCGATTGAAATGCACTGCCGAGTTCTAATTTGCTTTAGAACCTGTACGTTTATCCAAATCCATAAATATATAGATTCTTAGTGTGGAAAATAATCGGTACATTATTTACCATCTTTTGCTACGATACTTTCTGTGTTCCTCGTTGTCTGTCACCTTTTTTTCCTTTTTTTCTTTCCTTTTTAACGTTAATTAGTACTCGCATACGTTTCAAATTTTATCTATATAATCAATTTTATCATCTTATATTTTTTTATTAAAGATTAATATGTAATATATTTTTACAAAATTACAAAATAATATATATATGAAATTAAACAATATAAATTTAATCTAAGATATCAATTAGAAATTGAAATGAATCAAGTAATATATTTTACAACATGTGATATGTTTTGATTTTTTATTACTATTTTTTTTCTACCAATTAAAAATCAAACTACGTTAAGTAATATATTTTATAGTGTATTGTGTGTTATTTTTTCACTAATCAAAAATTAAATTTATTAATTAAAAATTATATTAAACTTTGGTATAATTAATTTTTACATTTCAAGATGATGTACAAGATAAAAAACAATGTTAACAACAAAAAAAAAGGTCAAAACGATAGTTTTCTATCTTTTGACGTCAACATTTGCCTGGCTTCTATGACTCAATGTTTTTCATCTGAAAGTCTACGAGGAAAGCAATAATCTGCTTAATTTCTTTTCTTGGTGAAGGAAATTTAGAGATTTTTTAAGAATAATTAGCAAGTTACACAAAAAAAAATCAAATTACGTTTATACAATGTTTATATATTATAATCTCTTTCTATATATATATATATATATATATATATATATATATATTAGGAGATTGTGCTGTAATTTACATGCAACTACCTTTTGAGTTTAGCTTTGTATGTTTTCTTTTTCAAGTTCTGTCCAACGCTGAAATCATTATTTATGCATTTGCAATGATTACATCGTAAGTTACAAGTTCTTCTATTTGTAACTACCTTATAAGTGTTTCGCAAGTAATTCGTAGTCTTTTCAATGTAATTATGAGTATTCTTTTATTTTTGTAATAACACCAAAAAAAAAAATTGACTGTGTAAATTACATTTGATTTTTGTATTTTTTGTGTATCAGGTGGGCTTGTATTTTCCATATGAACACTCCTGCCGTCATTGCTTGGACGAAGAAGTGACAGGAAGAGATCACCTTAACCGCATTGTCGACGCTTTTACGGGAAAAGTAACGAGAGATTGTGGACCAGACTGCAACATAAACATTAGCACTTCGCAACGCTAACATTTCAGCTATCTCTTGAGCTTGTAGTTCTCGTTTGACGTGAATAGAGACAGTCCAAGAACTCTTCAAAAAGGGCACCGGAGGATGTCCCTCACCTGATTTGAACCCCTTGGTCACACCTCGGGTTTGGAGTCTCCTCTAGATCCTCGTCGACCTTTTCTTTCCCTCGGAGTTATAGATTCCTCTACTGAGTTCCCCTTCCTCCCAACCATTTAGGTACAGGCATTCGTGGCCGGTTGTTTACCGTCCAGTTTGTTTCATGGAATAGCAATTCTTATGTCCCGTTTGTTTCATCGAATAAATTTTATAAGTGATAAAATTAAAGAATAATTGAGGGATAAATTTAAAGTTTGAATATGAAAATGTATGTTGTAATATATTTTACAATGTGTGACTTTTATTTGTGTTTTAGTCAAAGGATCAATCAGTTGAAAATTAAAATTAATTGATTGAAAATTAAAATGAACTGATTTGAAAATCGAAATCGTCCAAACATATCAATGGCAAATGAAATACGTTTATTGAAAATGAAAATATATCGATGTATTTTGTATCTCAATCGATATATGTTCAAAATGATTTCTCATTTGTTAAAACTCAAAACACACCGGTTTAAAATGAATATACCTATGGAAAATTGATTTTTCACCTATGAAAAGTAATTTCCACCGGTGGAAAATCAAAATACACCGATTGAAACTACGTTATCTCACTTCGCATGTTGCAAAATACATTGCAATCATGCATTTTTTTACTTTTTCACATAAATTTATTTTAATATTTAAAAGAGATATAAGTTAAATCATAGGATAAATAAAAATAATTGGGGGTAGATCAGAATAATGCCTAATAGGAAGGGACTCACACCTTCTCACGCGAATAATTTATCTTAAATTTTGAAACCTTCTCCCGAATAATGTTGACCAAATATGAGATAAATTACTATATCATGTATAACAAGCAATACCATAGTTGTTTTCTTATTCACAGACTGTTCCACTTACTTAGAAGCCATGGATAATGTCTTTAAAGTACAATGAAGAGGCATAGAAGAATTTATAAGTAATTAACCTCCCCAAAATGGCACTAAATTCAAACATGAGTCCACAGCCAAAAAGGTTGAGATTCTAGGACACTCAGCTTTATTTTTTACCCCCAAAGTAAACTTCTGTTAAAAAGGGAAAGAATATGAAACACGGGTCAAAAGGTATAGATCATAAACAACTAGCCCCCAAGAGGAGAAGAAAAAATACCCATAGGATGAGAGAATTCCAAACACAAAATAATAAGATTAAGAAAAAAAAAAAGGAAAAGAAAAAATAGGCATCTTAAGTTCGGGAGTCAAACGATCTCTCGAAGGAGATCGATCCTACGCTCGTAGAATCGATAATGTGTTAATGGGCAACCCCTTAAACCTCGTCAAAACATCTTGAAGGAAGAAGTATGAGGTCACACACGATCCCTAACAACAAAATAAAATGACACTAAAAAAGAAAAAGAATAGATCTATCCTTCAACAACCAACAAGACACGCATCTACAACGACAAACGATAACACATAAAACAAGACAACCACGCAGCGGCACTCGTCCCACATCTGCCGGTAGCACGAAGAGACATTGACCGTCACCGCCGTACCGAAGCCACCTTCACACGTCAACCGTACACCGTCGCTCCACAACCACCAATTCACACCGCACGCCACCGTCGCCATCACACTCCTCCACGCATGCCAACGAAGCTCGCTACCGATGAGGAGCCTCGACGAAGCTCCCGCCACCACCACTCGCTCCAATCGAGATGGAACGTCGAATGTCATGACCGCCGCTGCCACGCCCGTGGCTACTGCTGCATGCCACCATCAGCGCCTAATAAGCATGCAAGTAAAGGATACCCAAGAAAACAAAATGTTGAGTCGAGGCTTTTTTGATGTATGAGTTTCAAGTAGGAATTCCCCAGGAGTGGTAAATTCTAAGAGCATGTGGATTCATGCCATAAGTCTCTTTGCACATCTTGACACATCTATTTCATGTAATGTGATATTTTATATTCCCCAATCTTGTATGCATGCATGTACATGTAAGGTTGTAGTTTCATAATAGTTGGATGGGTATATTTCTAGGGAAATCTCTTATCATTTCCTTGCATTCCCATGCATAGAATATCTAGCCCCACTTTGAGTCTTCCTGCAACACAATATACTCTCGCTGGTAGATTTTCATCTTATTCGCTCTTTGATTCTTTACTTTTGTAGGTGTGAATCTTGCATCCAGTATTATTTTTTAAAAAATGTAGATATAAAAATATAAAATTAGACGTATTCCTGACTTGATACATCACAAAAATATTTGTACAATGTAAAATTATCAAAAATTATTTTATATCGATATATAATTACTTTATATCAATATATCACGTCAATAAGTTATAAAATACATATCACGGTGCATTTTCATACCTTTTTTCGATGGCATAATCTATCGTAGATGATCACAAATGCATAAACAAGAAATCAACCAACCTATCAACCTCCTATAATGGAGGTGTGACCTCTCTAAAAAAAAATCTTCCTTGAAACCTCGGTCGTATTATGTTCTAACTTGAATAACCAAGATGGATATCGTCACGTTACAAATCTATATTAACTTATTGAAATTGAATACTAATATATGCTTTTGATTAATGCTCATAAACGTGTACAATTTACTTAGTGTGCGGACACAATAAATCTTCCTGAAAATTTGATGGCAAGTTCGTTCAATTTATTCTTAGTGCATGAGCTAATTCCAACATATATATTTCCACATGATGCACAATATGTAGAATCAAACCTGGTGATCTCTGACGATAATGATTTTTTTATATTTATAGTCAAGAGTTTTTTTATGAATAAATCAAAGGTTTAGAAATTAAATCAATCATCAACTTGATCAAATTTCAATTTTAATATTTAATGATTTAAGTGTTTGATTCAAATCAATTGAATCGGTGATAACTTCATCATTAAATTGGATCCATCTTATTTAAATTTGATTTGGATTCATCCAACCATATTGAATTAGATTAAATTAAAATTTAATATATATAAAATTAAATATAATCATCACAAAATATTATTTTAAATCTAAAATATCTAATCACATTATAAAATAAAATAAAAATATTAAAGAATTAAATTAGAAGATATAAAGAAAATTTAGGAAAATATATAAAAAAATAAAAAATTAAGTTATAATAGAAGAATTTTAAATTTTCAAAATAACATAAGCAACCAAAATAAAAGATTCATATGTCATGAAAGATCTATTTAGTGTTGCTCTGTGAATAGAAATTGGCAAAATGTCTCTGTGATGGATCCGTATGAATGCTGAAACAACGGTAGATCAACATGCAGTTTTTCCGCCTTGAAAAAGGCAAATATTTTGTAAAATAAGCCCAACTGTTGGAACATGTTGATAAAGAGGATCTCCTGTTAGAACATGTTGATAAAGGCAAATGATTTATGTGTTCATCCCATGTCAAAATACAAATACAAAATCAATGGAGGGCCGCGAGGGGGAAGGAGTGGATGGCAGATAACAATCAATGGCAAGGGTCGAGGATGTCGTGGACACGCGCAATGGCAGCGGAAGGAGCAAGGAGGCGCAATCAAAAGAAGGTCAGAAGAAGGCATTGCGGTGGAAATTGGGAAGGAGGCGCTACGATTGAGCCTCATGAGGGGATGGATGGTCGTGACTTGCGAAGGATTGGTTGATCTTCCAAGTTCCAAAGTCATTGGTCTCTGTTTTTTTTTTTTTTTTGCTTGGACCAAGTGGATCAACTGATCCTGATTCACCAAGTCACACCGATTGAATTGAATTTTGACTGATTCCATCGACTTCCTTCCAAATATCGCTCAATTCAATTGAATCACCTTCAATTTCTGATTCAACCGATTAAATCGACCATTTCAATCTGAAATTTAAAATCTTAGGTTAAACTAGAGAAAATATGTATCCTACATCGCATGCTTATTGAATAATCGTAAAATTAAATTCAAAAAAATACTTCCTTTTACCGAAGTAAGGAGATGTAAGCCCTACTACGAGACTACCATACGATCATGCCTTAGCAGACAGGGATATCGTTTCCTCCCGTAAGGATGGGCCCAATGGGATCTCCGTCCAAAAGCATATTACAACTCATAGCATTTCCCTGTTTGTTCACGTGAATACCTTGGAATCACATTAGAGCATTGTACGCACAAAGACACAATAAAAAAAAATGAAACATTGTAAGATGTTTCGAGAAATAACTTTTCTTAATCTTTCAAAAAATAAAAGGATGTGATACAAAAATCTGCAAGGTAACGTATCTTATAACGTAGGTAAGCGGAGGTAGTTGTAAAAGTAAATTTAAAAGTAAAGAAGGACATCGTCACAAGCTTTTTCTTTTGCACAAAAAAAAAAAAAAAAAGAAAAAGGTAAATACTGTCATACGATGGCATCTTCTACTGTTTTATCACTTTTAATAAAAAATATATTGATGTAAAATTTAAAATATATCAATATAAAATCAAAAATATATCAATAAAAAGATCAAAATCTACAAATATAATAATTTTGTATCGATGTAAACTATTAAAATTATCTTTAAAATAATTTTATATTGATATAAAATAATTAAAAATTAACTTTAAAATTATTTTATACTCTCATACGTGATCCAAAGATATATTTTAGAATTATTTTTGCAACAATATTTTTTGATTTAAAAAAAAAAAAAAAAAAAAAAATCCATGCATCCATTAAATCACAAATTAAGTTGTAACTTTTTTCAGAGAGAGAGATAAGCCTACCACGTAATCACGTTAGTTTAGATATTCAGGAACGCAAAAGCATATGGACAACGATCGAATGCACTCATCCGACATCTCTTGCCCCCTCTAAACCGAACAAGCAAAACCCGACTTCTTTGGAGTCATCTGCGGGATGTATTCCCCGTATGGCCACCATTAGGAGAAGGGTCTTCACCTGAGTGTGACGTCGTCTTAAAAATCATCTTCCCTCGCAAAGAAGGCTGCACCGATGCATTCCACATCAAACCGTTGATGCATAAACGTCAACCTGCGAGAGACACACACACACACACATATACACCCATGCTTCGCGGCGGGTAGAAGTTGATCTACTACATCTACAAAACAATGTACACTATTATACATATTTTTATACACATTTGCATATACATAGTTGACTATGAGAAAATTGACATCTACCATTCTAATATGTTCATAAAAGGATTTGTTAAGTTAATATAGAAGTGTATCATGTATAAGAACTCAAACTCTAATGAGTGATCATAGCAAGTGAAAGCAAAATATTATGTAATTTAGTTACCTCAAGTATTGGATTTTGAAGTGATCTTGTTAGTCATAATATGAATTCCTATAGATTTGCTTCAAAGTATAATAAGAAAAGTTAAGACAATCTCTCTCAATGATATGGAGTATCAGCATTGGTTTCACCCTATTAACGGTGCATGCACATGTAGGTCAAAAATACATCCAAATAACTAAAGTAGTGATTAATAGAAAATTACATAAAATGAAAAACATATAAGACATCTACCTTAGCCAATTTTTAAATTCAAAGGAAGTCCTAAAAAAAAAAAGATTTTTTTTCCCACCATGTTATTCAATGATATAGTGATGGTAATAAAAGTTGTGCCCATCACTAACAAAAAAAAAAAAAAGCAATTATAAAAGATAAGTTAACAAATATGATGTATTATGACATACTAATTTCATGAAAATTTTATTCTTGCGATTGGAGAGGTAGAGAAGAACATAAGGTCTAAGTGGAGTAAAAATAAAGAAGATACTCCCCCTTAATTCAATATCTCCTTCTCAATCAAATGTTAGGTGGTTTCAAAAATGTATCTACTCAAACAAGACATGAATGACACTTTTAAAGAAAAAGAACCAAATTCTAAATAATAAAAAAGTTAACTTTCAAACTTGAAATTTAACGGCATGACATACATGGCATTTTGAATAAAGAGGACCAAAATCTAAATAAAAAATTTAACTTTCAAACGTAACACCACTGGTAATTTTAGCAAGTCAAATAGCTAGATTGTTGGTGCATGATTAAATGTATGCAAGGCTTAATTAACTACAATGATATAAGAACAATGAGACATTATGTAAAAACATGGAGATTGAACTTTAGTCTTGCACTAAAAACTTAGGACAATTTGCTTAGAAGATAATATGTAGAAATACCAATTAGTTAACTAATGTTTTCAAACTGGGCAAAACTTGTTGCTAAGGAAAGTGAAGATACTCAATCAGATCAATATGTACAAAAAGATAATTGAAGAAAATAAGCAACCTCCACCATACTTTCCATTATACTAATTATAATAGAAATATAGTTATTGTCTCATTGAGCATTAACTAAATAACTACCTTGCATGTAACTCTATGCATCTTACTCTACTTGTTGCAGTTATTTAATTTTTTATTTCAATGTTCTATCCCTTCTTCCCTAGATTGTTAAGTTTGCACTATAATCATAACCCTTTTTAATTTTGCCCTCCCTCACCCTCTCATAGATTTCCTATCAATGCTAATATGCAAAGTTACGATGAAAGGCACATCTAATAGACATAATCCATATTTAGCTCATCATAGGCACCCTCTAGTTTAGTGATTTATGATTTCTCTATCTGTTACCAAATAATAAATTAAGGTTGGATATATAATTAAAAAATTAGATTTCTTTTTCTTTTTTTTAAGATCAAAGATTGTGTCTCATTAAGCTTAATAACTTAATTTGGATTTGTATCATGCTTGATGTCATAAAAATTTTAGGGATTTTAAAACATGCTACTGTAAACAATTATAATTATGTATATACCTCCTTCAAGCTCTAAAATACATACATAGCTTCATGAAGTGTTGGGTTCTACACATATATCCCTGGGTAAAGATCCGGTAAAAGCAATCTTTAAATCTCATAAAAATAACTAAAATCATGGCTATCTCAATCTCAGTAAGTATCTTTATTGTAAATATGCCAACCCCTCTACCAAACAGCTGAAAGCCATGATGAAGAAAGTCTAAACCTAGATGAGAGTAGGAAGGAAAAAAGAGAGGAGAGGGTGGTGGCAATGCTCGATGAAGAAGGTGGTTGTGGTGGTATAACTAAGCAAGGAAAAGTAATTGGTTGACATAGGGGGTTGGTCATTACTCTAAGGAGGAGGAGTAGGTGTGGCTGGTTGGCGAATGAGGAGAGAGTGAGTGGTTGGGTTAGTAGAAGGGAGAAGGAGGTGAAGGGTGGTGTTGGTTAGGGGAGAAAATGAGCCAAGCACACTAAAAATAATAAGAAATGAGCAGATTGAAGCATTGCACTGAGTCTAGTTGTTAGTCTTGTAAATCAGTTATTAGACCACATGATAAGATTTAAAAATGCATCGAAAGCAAAGCACAATGGAAGCTTTTATTACAGTATTTAGATCGACAATGATAACGATGATATGTTACAAAAGAAAATGAAATTCAAAGAAGTATGAATAAGTGAAAGAGATGCATTGGACCACTTGTGAGAAAATGGCTAAAAAGAATTTCACATTGAGATCTAAAACTTAAAATAGCTATGAAAATTACTTTATGATTTAAATTCCTCACATAAATAACTACTCCATAGCAATATTAATGAGGGCAAAGGCCTCCCACATCCCACGTCCCGTGTAGGTACCGACCATTGAGTCCCATGACACCATGCCTCTCTTAGACATTTCATCAAACAACTTATGTGCAAGGACCAGGTCGGCATCAGCCTTAACATAGCCTTGGAGCCCACCTTCCGCCCTCGCCTCCACCAGCCTCCTCATTATGGCGTCCACCTCATCCACACTGCTTGCAGTGGAGGAGAAAGGGGGGGTGCGGGGAAGAGAGCTGCTCCTCCTCCGGGGTTGCTTTGACATCGGAAGCGTTGTCGTTGGGGGTTGTTGCGGAGGGGAGGAAAGGGGAGTTGAGGTGGAGGGGACGAGAAGGAAAGTGCGTGTAACATCCCAAAATCCAAGCTTCGAGTCATTTCAAAGTGGTTCGGATCAGTTCGAATCCGAACACCCGATTAGGGTTTGGTGTTGGTGTCAGAACCCCCTTAATTTGCCAAAATCACGTATTTCTAGCTAAACCCTAGTCAAACCTTGTCAAAATGGTTCCATATGTGGTATCATTGAATTCCCCTCATTGCAAGCTTTCCGACAACGCTTGTTTTTCGTGATTACAAGTTTTATAGCTTAAGTTATAGTCAAAAGAAGTCACCAGAGACCTAAATGTAAGGTGAACCCAACCCTAAGGGCATTTTGGGTATTTCACCCAAATAAACCTACTTAAAACTTCCCCTTATATCCCTTGGGTCGTCATTAGCCTCAAACCCTCTCAAATCAAGAGAGGAAGAGAGAAGGAAAATCATGGATTTTCCTTCTAAAAAACCAAAAAAAAAAATTCACAAGGACCTTCATGTAATTCCAAGAAGTTCAGGCTTCCCACCACAAAAGTCGCGGCAGCGGTGACGACACGCAGCGAGTGCGCGAGATGTGGTGGCTGCGTGGCTGCGAGCGCAACGCGTGGCGAGTGGTGTGCGCGCGCGACTTCTCACGAATTCACGCTAAGCGGGAGCACTAGGCCGTGGATCTTCGACGCGTGGCAGATCGTGCAGTGCGGGCACGTGCGGGTGGAGATCCACGAGTGAGCGGACGAGCAAATAGGCACGCAACGCATCGTGCATGTGGAGGCACGTGTGCAGGCATGTCGGGCGGTGCGTGCGTGGGCGTTTCGTCTGGTTCGAGGCCTTCCCAACCTCAGATTTGATAAATAAGGTACCGTTGCAATCGTATCGATGCGTACTATGTGTTGGTATGATTTATTTCAACTTTTCAGTTTTTTATCCTTATTGAAAAATTATAAACATAATTAGGTGTCTCTGACCCCATCATGGGTCCAATTGAACCAGTTCTTCCCGGTGCATGCGTGGATCCTGAGGCAGGTGTAGGACTGTTTCTAGACCTATTGCGCACAGTTTGGAGTCACCGTGACCCTTCGGTGACGTTAGGTAGAATAGTTTACCCCTCTTTCAATGCAGCCGATTTTTCAGGTACCTGTGGAGCCATCCTATGTGATCTTTTTCCATATACCGCCTTGGTCGGCATGAGTTCTCTTTTTTGCTGAGTTTGAAACCCCTCCAGTGTTTTTCCCTGATTTATGGGGGCTTAAAAGAGAAATAATATGTTTTATGTAAATGACGTAGATTAATGATCACACGTACCCCTGTTATCGCATGCATGAAATAAACTTTGTTTTCGGTAAAATAAGTCCTGTTATTTTCAGTCATTTCTAAATAACATGAGACCACTGTCTCAAGATTGAATCTACTTGTAAAAGGATAAGTTGAAGGATAATGTGAACAATTACAAATCCTGAAATTAGTAATATGAAATTACTAAGGATTTTCTGAATTAACAAAATAAGAGATACAATTATCTAGAAATTAATTATATAATACAATAGATATGTTGGGAAAATAAAAGGATTATATAACTGGTTTCAGGCCTGCTACTTGCCAGGATTTAAGTTGTATCTTTAGGTCTTTTTAGACCGGGTTCAGGGGCTGATTTAGAGAGTTGTTGGCCTCCCTACGACTCTTTGGTTAGGCGTAGCAGCCAACTAGGATAGCGGATTCGCAGGGCTCGAGGTTTGGAGCAGTTCTTTCAGCCGGTGGGTGGGTCATTGGCTGTCTATAGTTCAACGTACAAAACGCTTATACGTGTTCACGCTACACGACGTAACCGCCACCCCTTTCGGCGATGATCTCAGGGTGATAGAGCGTGGCAACTCGATGGTTATAAGCAGCCCCGCCCCCCCCCCCCCGGCCAGGAGGGTGGCTTATATCAATCTTGCACCACAGGAAGTTGCACAAGATCGTCTCATACCCGAGATGTTGATTGACAGTTTGAGAATAATAAGAATTTAGGCAAATTGTATAAAAGGAATTGGATATAAAATAGATTGTAAATAGATGAACTATCAAGATAGTGGCTTTTTACAGTACTCTGTTACTTGTTTGGTTGTACTACTCTACTCAATTTTCACTAACGTTTATCTCGAATTCCGTACTTAGGTGTTGCTAAGCAATCGGCTGCCACGACTGCTGCTAGTCAAACCTTCATGGAATTGGGTCCTATGTGAGGCGACGATCCGTACTGAGCTGGTGGCTCATAATTGTAGTTACTTTTTCGCTAGTAGAATTTTATTTCATGTCTTCTTGTTAGTTGTACGAGACTCATTTATTTCTGCTCTAAGAGAACTTTGCCTTTATTGTCAGCACTTTTGTTTCCTTCATTTAATGCTTTATGAATGAATGTTGGCTATTGATGTTTTATGACTTTATGTTGGGTGACTATGATCTTGTAGGTTTTCATGCTAGTTGTTAGCATAAGGCGACTCGGGTCTCATCGATTGGCGGGACTTGGGTCGTCACAGCACGGATGGTGGCAGAGGGCGGTTAAGGGGTGGCGGCGACAGGAGAGAGAGCGAGGGGGTGGAGAGGAGGGTCACACTACTTGCAATGGAGAAGGAGGAGGAGGTAGTGGAAGAGGGCGATGTCGATGTCGCAAGAGCCCCTAAGATTAAGATGGAATAATCGAAGGAGGGGTGGGACTTTGAGGAAACAGAGAAAGATGGGGGAGAGAGGGGGCGGAGGGCAACGAGAGGATGACATGTGGCCGTGGAAACCCTGTTTTAGTTTATAAGCATAGATATAGAGAGAGAGAGTGTGTGTGTGTGTGTGTGTGTGTAAGGCAGCACCAATTAATTCCATCCAAATTATAAACACAAGGAAGAAAATATGAGATGTACACCACATAGACAGTTGATGCATACATGTCAACCTACGAAGATTTGGTCTCTACTCTACTCCTCTTTCCGACATTCACTCCACAGCCTAAAGCGAAACTTCCATTTCAACTATGCGATTGGTGAAGCCGACTTCCAACTAGCCAAACCAATGTCCCGATGTTGCCTTCCTTTTTCTTTTCTTTTTTTTTTCTTTGTTTTTTGGATAGAGAGAACTTGCATGATAACATCTAGATCACCTATCATTCAATAATTTGCATTAGACTCCGACAGTGATGAGTATGTCAAAAATATTTTACATCTAAAAGTCGACAGCAAATAGAGTGTGCCACTCAAGTTGTAGTTCTTATTAGTGTATTTAGTAGTAATGGCTATTTCAACATAATTTGATCGACTATCATAAAAGGCAATGAAATTCGTGGTGTGATTAATTAACAGTAATCTAGACCGTAAAGGAATAGTTTGCAGATGGTTGTTTTGCATTTGACTATCCAAATGGCATACAAAATATAAGTAGCCATCAAACACAAATTCTGCTCCCTAAGTAAGTTGACAATAGTTAACATATAAGAATTCATCAAAACTAGAGTTTACTCTCCAGCTAAAGAAGAACCAAAAAAGTATAAGAAGCCTCATGATGATAACATCATCATAAGCCATAACAAGCTTTAATTAGTCAGGACTAACTAACAAATGCTCCTACATAATTGCCTAAGAGTCATAATTCCCTACACATGCATTATAAGAGGAATACACTAAAATAGGGTTAATTCTGCAGTTTTAACAACATATTATAAATGCAAAATAATTACGATGTTTCCCAGGGGTTAATCTAAGGTCTAATAAGCATTAAACTCTAATAAGAGGGTCCACACAGACAGAAACAGGGTTTTTCACATTTCGAGAGTTGATACAGCTCCTGAAACCCTAATTTCAAACCTGCTTTAATTACAGAGGTTCTGATCAGGATAAAATTCATCTAAATCTTCTAAAATTCATATAAAAATATTCCATGAGGTTTGGTATCCTTGATTTGACCTTAGGAACCTATTTTGACCATAAACAAAGTCGCAAACACAGTTTTGCCCTAAGTTAGATTTTTGAGTAAATTGACCAATCAAAGTTGGTCAAAACTCAAATCCAACTTCACCATTAGATTCCTTAGGTCCAAATTAGGTTTATATTAAAATTTTGGCCCAATCAGAGATCATCTCGACCTAGTTTGATTTTAGTCCAATCAGACTCTTTCTCTCTCAATTAGCCCCTCAACTTTTGAAATCCTTGCAAATAGCCTCCTAAGTTCTTCATCTTCTTTTTAGATTGGTCCCTTCCACCATTGGAGGCCAATCGACCTCCAGGTAGTGTTTGACCACTCCTAAACCTACTCGAATCTTCATCAAAATCCCACCAAATTTGGTGGGATTGATGTTCACCCCATGGAGAATTGATTGGGACCAATTTTGGATCCCAAATCACATCCGATTGACCTAGCAAACCCACGAGATCAATGGGTGCTTCTTGATTCCTAAGCAAGCCAATTGGACTTGTTTCCTGATCTAGAGCTCGGTCTAGAACTCTATAAAAGCTCCTGATCCACAAGTCTAATTCCTTAGCTCGGTTTTGGCCGAAAATCTTCACCAAATTTCACTCTCCAGCCACCTCCACCGCAGCTCCGGCAACCCCTCTCCAAACTCCTTCTTCGCCTGTTGCCACATACCATAGGCAGCGGGAACACCTTCATCTCCTTCCTTCGCTCCTCGCAATATTAGGGAGAGCATTCCAGATCCCCTCGTCGTCGCTACCCCTTCCATCGGAGGTCTTCATCCCTTCTGCGACCAGCCAATCACAGCCGTCACACTTCTCTCTCTCTCTCTTCATCCATAAGGAGGTCCAATCTCTTCCTCTACCTCTGGAGATCCTTATCAACCCCTCTACATCTTATTTCGACCACTGACGTCGCTGTTCACCCTCCGTCTTCCCCACGTCTGGTCGAGCTCTGGCAAGGCCAACTACCCTCCACAAGCCACTACACGCCACGCCACTGGTCCCAAAAGCTCCGCCATGCCCCACTGACCAAAACCCCTCAAGAAATTGAGGGGATTGGATCACCAAATGCCCCACTGAACTCGAGCTCCACCGCACCACTTCGCTAAGTTCACCCAACCTCCATACGCACTCCCACACCAAGCAAACATGACCACCACCTTCGCCATCACTTGGCGATCCTCCTGAATGCTTTTGACGCGGCCACAAGGCCTTATTTCTTGTTTTAGTTAGTCACCGAACCTCCACCATCACATTCGTCATCTTTGACATCGTCCGCCTCTCTCCGGCTACCATACACCCTGCCACTTCTCCCAGGTGCTGTGAAAGTAAATCACAAACCCAGCAGGAGCGCCAGTTGAGACATAGTAGTAGCAACAACAGCCAATTACGAGAAGTGATCCTGCTGCTACTCGAAGAAGGCTGGGACATTTAGTCCCACATCATCACTTGCCAAACCCTCAGCAGCACATATAAGGATTTTGTGAAATGGCCTTAACGCCCAAGTCACCGTGGGCCAGGTCCCCGCTTCACCTGATTAAGCACACCTCGCTTGCGGCCGCACACCCGCAAGCCTAGTCCCTGTTCATGACCTGATAACTCGATCGATTGCCCAATTAGACAAAGTCTTTGAGAGAGAAGAGAAGAGGATTTCTGAGAGAGGGGGGCGAGAGTTTTGCTGTGGCATCCTCTGCTGGCCCTATGCTGAAGAAGAGAGCTCTCTCGACCCTTAACCTCTAAAGGAAAGGCTTGAGAATACTTTGAAGAAGAAGAAGAAGGCTCTTGAGAGAAAGTCTTGTGCTTGTGCTCACTTAAGTCGTCTGATCTGAGTTGATTCTGAGCATTGTTGAATTATTTAAGTATTATAGTTAACATTTATGAAATTAATTGAGCATGAGATATATGCTTAATTTAGATGAATAATTGATGATTCAAATCGCCACTATTTTGTCTTTTAATTCTTTTTATCTCATCATCATTTGAATTACAATCTGACAAGTTGTATTCATTGAATATCTATTTTAATGCTCAATCTATTGTGCTCATTGATTCTGAATGAAGATTAATGTGTGAGTTCCATATTTGCTCCCTACAAATGACCTTGGACTCCTTCTAGATTCTGAGTTTATAAACTTAAGTGATTTGTTGTGCGATTTAGGAGTGTATACAACGAACGTGATGCGGTCATTTGTTTGCAATTTTCGAAAAGGTACGTTGTAGTATGTTGCGAAAAACGATGATCAATTTAATTTAATTTATTACTCAAAATTTAAAATATTCCGAGGTCAAACTCAGGGAGCAACCTTAATTCTAGAAGCATAAAAATCACAATCCACCATAATGTACTGTTTTACAAAAAAAAAAAAACGAATTGTAGAGAATATGAGTGGAATTAATCTCTCTTTCATCTTTTCTCTTCTTCTTTGATTTCTCTTTGTCTTCAGATGTCTGATTCTGCGAATCAAACGTCTTAAGTAGCATTTTCTACAGTGCTTGTTTCCTCCTTCCTTTCTCTTTGGCTTTTTCCTATTCTCTTCTTTTCTTCCCTTCTTGGCCTTCTTGGCTTCTTTTCTTCTTCCCTGCTGAGCTGCGCCTCCTCCTCCTATCTCTTCCTTTCTTTCTGCTCTGTGCCTTCTTCTTCTTCAACTCTTGTTCCTTTGTGCGAAAAAGTCCTTGGCCGCTTCTTCTTCTTTTGCCTCTTCTTTGCACTCCCTGCACAATGTAAGGTTAGGCAAAACCTAATCCCTACCCTCCCCGCGTCTCTCTCTCTCTCAAATTCACTCCAGGGTTCGCTCTCCTAGAGCATTAATCAGGTAAGCGGGTCGGGTGACGCACCCGGGACCAGGCGCACCGACGTGGGTGGTGCGCGAGGTGTGCACAGGTAGGCACTAATCGGATCTGAGTGCCAGGTTCGCGGGGAGTGATCGCGAACGAGGCATGGCGAGGGTGCGAAGGACCTCACCCCAGTGTTTCGAGGCGATAAGCCTGAAACACTTTTACAATTTACGTGCGGGCGCACGCCCACACACTTCCGAGGTGGGACTAAAAGTCCCACCTGCTTGTCGTGCGCCTGGCAGCAGCAAACGCGCGTAATCGCCGCTTCAGCAAAGGTCTCTGCCACCAATTGAAGACCTGGAGCTGTGCGCAGAAGTATTCCGCGTGACCTGGGCTACTAGCCTGGAGCTAGGAAGGCTTGGAGCTGCTTGCGAGCTTGCTCCAAGCTCGACGTCAATGGCGGCGGAGGCACGGGACATGAAACCACGAATACGGCCTTGCAGCCCTATTAGAACGCTCGGAGAGCTTCGCCAAAGCACGGCGAGGACAATGCAGGGGTCGGTGTGGCGTGGGGGGGTCGGAGTGTGCGTGCCTAGGGCACCCTGTGCACGTGAGAGCGGGTGCATTCGGGGGGTGTTCTGGATGTGTGGCGTGGTGATTGGAGTGAGGATTTAGGATCAGTGAGGTGTTGCGGTGCTTATGGGGTGGTTGGCGAGGCGGATGGAGGTGTGGAGCGGCAGGGACGCCTTGTCGGAGGTCTGGCCGAAGGTGGAGATGGCGATGGTGGACAGTGGAGTCGAGGAGTCGAAAGATCAAATTGATAGAGGGGAAATAAAAAGGAGAGTAAGAAGAACTTATTCGGTAAGTTAGGAGCGAACGGGGGCGGCGGAGATGGCGAACGGCTGGCATTGCTGTCGCCGAAGACGAAGATGCTAGGGGAGAGAACTGCGACAAGGAAAAGGGGTCGAAGAGCACCCGCTGGTATGGCGTAACGCTACAGAGGATGGCGGAGTTAACCCTGCCACTAGTATGGTGGCAGGGTGACGAGAGAGGAGGAGAGTCGTCGGAAGCTCTGGCAGTTGGCCGGAGTTGGGAGGAGACGAAGAGGAGGGGGAATCTCAGGCCAAACGAAGCTTGGGGGGTGCGGAATGATCTGGGCTTATTTAAATAGGCACAGGCAGGAGGTTATTCGCAAGGAGGTAGCCAAAAGTCGTCGCTGGAGGCATGGCCGGAGGGGATACCCATACCTTTCGAGCGTTCGCACGAGAGGTATAAGGCGATTCAGGGTATGGGGAGCTGCTCATGCGGTAGAGGGGTTTGCAGAGAGCTCCCCTTTCAAATATGGGAGCAGCTCCCCAGGCAAACATGGAGAAAATCGCTTCGCAACGTCACTGGCGGTATGGGTCCCTATTGTAATGGCAGAGGGACCTGAATGAATAAAGTGACAAGAAAGCTGCGGGGGTTTTCGCAAGGGTTTTCAAAAGTTAAGGGTTAAATTTTAATTTGGTGGACTATTTTACAAAGTAGGTCAAAATGGCCTTCCATTAGGTCCAAATTTTGGTACAAACCTAACTTGGACCTAAGGAATCCGATGGTGAAGTTTTATTTTAGGTTTGACCTCGTTTGACTGGACATTTTGCACAAAAACCCAAATTAGGTCAAATATTAAGCTTGGACCCTAATCTAGGTCAAAATAGGTTCCAAAGGCCAAATTGAAGGTTCTAAACCCTAGGGGATATTTTTCCAAGAATTTTATAGGGTTTAGTTTATTTTTATCCTGCCTGAAACCTTGTGAATTCAAGTGGATTTGTTTTAGAGTTATAGGATGTCATTTAATTCTTAAATCTCACAATAACCCTTTTCGGGTTGAACCATCCCACTCTTTCTCTTATTAAGTCCAATTGACCTATGTCTAGATCCTTAGAAATTCCGTTCATGCACTACAATGGTAAAATTATAATTTTACCCCTTGTGTCATGTTTTATTCTCAAATTAACAATTCCTTGAATTAGGCCTTCTCTCAAGTTATGTTGGAGCTTTTGTTTACTTAATTAGATTAAAATGTGCTAGTTAGGGTTCATGATGAGGTTCTCATCATACCCCCATGCTTAGCTTTTTTAAGTCCCTTAGCAAAATTTTAAGGTTTTAACCTCTATTCTAGACCATGAATTTCTTTTATCAATTTTGATAAGTGCTTTTCCTTCTCTTTGTCTCTTTGATTAGGTCAAAATGCCAACCATAGGCCTAAAAGGAACTCTATGGTTGGCATATGATGATGGGGACGAGGAGTCCGATACAGACCGGGTTGTGAAGACAATCCTAAGCTAGAATTAAAAAGAAAAGAGAGAGAAAACTCTCCAAACAATTAAACCTTCTGTCTCTCTCTTACAAAATGCACTACAGACTGAACCATAGGCCTAAAAGGTACTCTGGTACCAACCAAGATCCAGATCTGTCTAGCTTTAACCTCAGTCTTTAGTAAAGGTTTTTAAGGCCTACGGGAACTTACCTAAAGTTTATTGGACTCCATGGTTAAAGCACCCGTGCTTAAGATATTTTTAGCCTTGGTTCAGTCTACAGTGCATTTTGTAAGAGAGAGACAGAAGGTTTAATTGTTTGGAGAGTTTTCTCTCTCTTTTCTTTTTAATTCTAGCTTAGGATTGTCTTCACAACCCGGTCTGTATCGGACTCCTCGTCCCCATCATCAGTCCTCAAAGGTCCCTGGCAATCGATGCTTCGAGATAGCATCGCCCATGGTAACCCCTAGAACCCTGGCTTTCGAGATTTCGAGATAATCCCATCCATGGTGTTCCGCGGCCGAATTCAGACATTGGCAATTGACACTTCGTGATAATGCCATCCATAAAATCTGAACCAGTAGAGTGCTTACATGCCCCCAGTAGGATATGTAAATATCCTAAGAGATAAGCACCGAGGAGATGATATGTTGTTATGCATCTTCGAGGGGAATTTCCACCTCTCCACGTCGGGAACTCGTGCAAATCAACTTGTGTTGATCGGCCGCTTCTAATCTAGATGACACTTTCAGAATATTTGAAACGCTTCTGCGTAATTTTGATATTTATGCTCGCTAAACCAGACTGTGTGTGTGTGAATTGGGTGCTTAGGTTATTGAGTCTCGTAAATCGAAGGTTAGTTAACGAGGCCAAATACTCCCTAAGCCTTGGACCTAATACTTCAGCTTTTCATTTTCCTCAACCTTTTGAGGAATATCTAGATCTTAACGGGTACTAAGAGTCTAGCCAAGAATGCCTAAGGTTCGCGTTCTTACTAATCTTGTTATGCACTTTCTCTTTACTTTTCTTTAATGTGATCTAGAACTTTAGTTAATTCCTTAATTTCTTACTAATGACTATCCCTTTTCTTTTTCATTTTGTGCTCCTTTTTAGCATTCTGCTCTTTTTCTCCTCCTCCTTCTGTAAAGTTTACCAGCACTTTCTTCCTCCTTCAAAGTGCTCCTTTTTATTTTGTATGTGCAGATTTTTTTGTTGAAACCTTTTCTTGTTATGTCATTTCAGTGCACTTTCATACCCCCCCATGCCTAAGGTTTGCAATGTCCTCATTGTTCATTAGGTGGGTTCTTCTTTGGTCAGGTTCAAGCATTAGGATAGAAATTTGGGTAAGTGGATGGGTCGAGGTGACTGTTGCGGACGATTTCTAATCTCAGGTATGAGTACCTGAGGTGAAGTTGGCTGTCCTAAGGAATGAACCTAAAGTGCAAAGAAATGTCAAAAAGGGTTTTGGTTTTTAAAAAGAATGACGGGCTACCTCCCGTTAAGCGCTGAGTTTTACGTCATCGGCTGGGCGCAATAAGCTCAGGGAAAATGGAGGATAAATGATGACTCAGTCAAATCTGTATTGGTTACGTCAATGAACGATTTGAGTCTCTGACCGTTCACGACGAAAGGTTTGGAATCATAGCTGAGTGGACTGATCTTGACGATTCAATTTCCAAAAATCTGTCGAACAAGATATGGTCCGACCTACTTGGATAGCAGTTTCCCAGGGAAGAGTTTGAGTCGGGCATCGAAGAGTAGGACCTTCTGACCAAGGTGGAAGATCTTTCAAAATATGTGCTTGTCATGAAAGGTTTTAACCCGCTCTTTGTAGATTCGCGAGTTCTCATACGCATCAAGGCATAATTCATTAATCTCGCTTATCTGAAGCTTTCTATGGGTTCCAGCCTTAGAAAAATCTAAGTTGCAGCTCCGTACTGCCCAATAGGCTTTGTGCTCCAGTTCGATGAGAAGGTGACACGCCTTCCCGTACACCAATCTAAAAGGAGACATGCCTAATTGGGTCTTGTGGGCGGTCCTATAAGCCCACAAAGCTTCCAGGAGTCGAGATGACCAGTCCTTCCTGTCAGGTCGGACAGTAACCTGCAGGATTTTCTTGATCTCCCGATTTGAAAGCTCAGCTAGACCATTAGTCTAGGGGTGATAAGGAGTAGAGATTCGATGAGACACCACGTATTTGGTCATTAGTGACCTGAACTGAGCATTGGTAAAATGGGTCCCTCCATCAGAGATGATCGCACAAAGAATCCCGAACCGTGAGAAGATATTCTGATGGATGAATTTGATGACGATCTTGTGATCACAGGTTCGGGTCGGAATGGCTTCGATCCATTTGGACACGTAGTCCATGGCGAGTAATATGTACTCGAAGCCGTCCGAAATAGGGAAGGGGCCCATAAAATCAATCCCCCAAATATCGAAAATGTCACATATGAGAATCGGCTGTAAAGGCATCATGTCACGATGGCTCATGTTGCCCAAAGCTTACCAACGATTGCATGCGTTACAGTGACTGTATGCGTCCTTGAAAATAGTGGGCCAATAAAAGCCACACTAGAGGATTTTTTATGCGATTTTATGCCCAGAGAAATGGCCACCGCATGCCTGGTCATGGCAGAAAGAGAGTATGTCATTGATTTCACCCTCCGGGACACATCGCCGGATGATTTGATCAGCACCTATGTGGAATAGGTACGGGTCTTCCCAGATGTAGTACTTGGCATCGGTGCACAACTTGTCTTTCTTGGCCTTCGGCCAATTAGACGAGATCTGGTGTGATGCCAAGTAGTTTACTATATCAGCAAACCATGGAAGCCTGGCACCAATAGTCAAGAGGTGCTCATCAGGAAAATGCTACGTGATGGGTCCAGAAGGGTCGATGATCTCAGAAGGAAGACGAGACAAGTGGTCAGCCACCACGTTTTGTCTTCCCACCTTGTCGCGAATCTCGAGGTCAAATTCTTGCAACAGCAAGATCCATCAGATTAATCGAGGCTTCGCGTCCTTCTTCGCAAGGAGATGCCTCACAGCTATGTGACCCAATTAGATTATGACGTGGGAACCCAGGAGATAAGATCTGAATTTTTCGAGGGCAAATACTACAGCTAGCAGCTCCTTCTCTGTAACCGTGTAGTTACGCTGAGCCTCGTCAAGTGTCTTGCTAACATAGTAGATGACCACGGGTTTCCCGTCAATCTTCTGCCCCAGAACCGCTCCTACAGTGAAGTCAGATGCATCGCACATGATCTCAAAGGGTTGAGACCAATCAAGGGACTGTAGGATCGGGGCTTGGGTGACTCGGTCACGAAGAATCTCAAAAGCTTGAGTGCATTCCTTGGAAATATCAAAGGGGACATCCTTGGAGAGAAGAGTAGTCAGGGGGCATGCGATTTTAGAGAAATCAGGGATGAAACAACGGTAAAAACTGACATGCCTCAGAAAAGATCAGATGTCCCTGATCGAGCTAGGCATAGGAAGTCTAGAAATCAGATTAACCTTGGCTCGATCCACCTGGATGCCTCTCTCAGAAATTGAGTGTCCCAGGGCAATCCCCTCAAGCACCATAGAATGGCTCTTTTCCCAGGAAAGAATCAGATTTACGTCAATGCAACGCCTGACTATGTGAACCAAGTGCTGGAGGCAATTGTCAAATGATGCCCCGAAAATTGAGAAGTCAACCATGAAGACTTCCAGATAGTCACCTACCATATCAGAGAATATGGCAAGCATGCACCGCTGAAAAGTCGCAGGTTCATTGCAGAGACCGAAAGGCATCCTTCGGAACGCATACGTCCCGAAGGGGCAGGTGAATGTGGTCTTCTCTTGGTCCTCTGGATGAATCGCCACTTGGTTGTAACCGGAGAACCCATCAAGAAAGCAGAAGAATCTATTTCCCTCTAGTTTCACGAGAATCTGATCGATGAACGGTAGGGGAAATGATCCCTATTCGTGGAGGAATTTAGTCTTCGATAATCTATGCAGACTCTCCACGAGTTGGCTATACAGGTAGGGATGACCTCTCCGATTTCAGTCGTGATGGTGGTGAGCCCTGCCTTCTTAGGCACAACCTGGATTGGGCTCACCCAACGACTGTCGGAGATCGGGTAGATGATCCCTGCATCTAACCACTTAATGATCTCCTTTTTCACGACCTCCTGCAGATTGGGATTCAGACGTCTCTGCATTTCACGTGAAGGTCGTGCGCCCTCCTCAGAATAGATGCGATGTGTGCAATAAGAGGGACTTATTCCAGTCAAATCATCGAGAGTCCAGCCAATGGCTCAACGATGTTGCTAGAACAGTAATCAGACGAGACTCCTGGTCAGGTGTGAGTTTGGAGTTTATAATCACCAGAAGTGTCTGATTGGAACCCAGAAAGACGTATTTCAAATGATCGAGAAGGGGTTTGAGTTCAAGAATGGGGTTATTAGCAGCAGCGGGTGGTTTAGAGTGGGTGTGGGGTACAAGGGCAGGAGTTATGGGTCTGTCTAGGTCAAGTCTGACTCCTCAAATTGCTGTTTAAGATTTTCCTGTGGTTGATGAGGGATAATTATGTTGTCCTCAATTTGTGATTCATCAACCATGGCTCTGATGTCACAAATTTGTTCAACGACACCGTAATTGATCCCTTGTTGGGCCTTAAAGATATCAATTTTGAGAGTCCGATTCCCAAATTTCAGCTCTATTTGGCCTTCCTCACAACTTATGTTGGTCCTTGCAATGGCCAAAAAAGGTATCCCTAGTATGATTGGTGTATCCCTTGGGTTTTCAGGTGCGTCCATATCTAAAACTATGAAATCTACAGGGAAGTAGAAATCCCGCACCCTAACAATAACATCCTCAAGAATTCCCTTAGGTGACTCGATAGATCGATCTGCTAACTGCAATGTCACCTCAGTTGGTTTCAGTTCAGATTCTTCTAGATGGTTAAGTAGGGATGTGGGTATCAAGTTTATGGAGGCACCTAGGTCCAATAATGCTCTATTAAATTGGGTCTCACCGATCTTACATAAAATCAGGGGAGTGCCTGGGTCTTTTGACTTGGGTGGGAGTCTACTCAGGATTACAGAGCTGGCTTGCTCTAACAGTACAATTGAACTCCCACTCTTGGTCCGAGGCTTACGCTGAGGTGTACACACGTTCTTCAAGAATAATGCATAAGCTGGTACGTGGCGGATCGCATCCATCAAGGGGATGTTTATTTGGACCTGCTCAAAGAGTTTAATCAGGTCCTCCTCAGGAGCCACGGGTTTAGTTATCCGCTTTCCCTTGGTCATGGCCTCGGGAAATAGAACCTTGGTTGGTTCCTCTAGGATGGGACAAGGATAGGAACATCCTGGATGACTGTCCTAGGGTTTGGGTCACTACCAGGTTGGGAGTGGTCTAGATAAGGTGGATCTTGGGTTTCCTTACCACTACGGGTTGTTACAGAATTTATTCCTACCTGGTTCTGGTTAGGGGTTGGTAGGATGGGTTGCTGCTGTTGGTAACCTGCATAAGAGGTTGATGCTTCTATCCCGTCAGGTGATGGAACAGAAGGGGCTTGATAGATCAAGTGTGCTTGGCCTCGATTTGGGTTCATAGAGCGTCGCTGGGTCAGCACGCTATTCTGGTGAGGAAGAGGCTGAGAAGGAAGTGTGCCCGGTTGGCAAGAATTTGCCAACTGGGCAAGTTGGTTGCGGACCTCTGTGATTTCGTCCTTATGTTGCTTCTAGATAGCCGCATTTGTTCTCTGAATGTCAGCTAGAGTCTAGAGGATAAGGGACATTTGATCTTGGTTGGGCGCGGATGGATAAGTGGGGTTGGGCCGAGGCTAAGGCGGTTGATAAAGACGAGGGGCTTGTGGACGGGGCTAAAAGGGTGGTCTTGGGTTCTGAGAATTTCCCACCCACTGAAAATTGGGATGGTTTCGCCATCCAGGGTTGTAGGTGTTGGAAAATGGGTCATTCTGGATGGCGTTGAGGTCCTCGCAGGTCTGAGGAGCCTCAGAAAAGTCAGAGAATGGGGGAGTAGGGCTCCCCTGGCAAGAATAGAAAGGATTGGAGGTCCCTCCGGTCCTGGAGTCAGATGGGGGTGGATAAGAGTCCATCCCAAGAGAAGGTCGGTGGAAAATATTCTGCACAGTTTCCTGTGCGGGGGGGCTGTGCGAAGGAGTTCTGCGTAGAGGTGGCTAGCTGCAAGTGCTGAGTCAACTCATCCACCTTCTTCTCAATAATTGAGACCTTGTCCAATCGACTGGCCATTAATTCCAGGTCGACTGATGCGGACAGGCCCTGCATCTCATGTGCTCCCCTAAGGTTCGTCGTAGTGCGGGTATTAGTCCGGACGAATAATCCCATGGAGTCATTGTTGATAGAGTTCTCGCACATATTCTCGAGAATCTCCCACACGGTGTCCTCATGTTGACCCAAGATATTCCCTCCGCAAGTTGCATTGACGAACAATCTAATATCTTCACAGAGTCCCTGGTAAAAAGACTGAACTCATTCCCATTTAGGAACTTCGTGATGGGGGCACTTCCTCATGAGATCTTGAAAACGATCCCATGCCTCATGAAGAGGTTCTCCCGTCTACTACGTAAAGTGAGTAATCTGATGGCCCAAGGCATTTGTCCGACTAACGGGGAAAAACTTCTTCAAAAACTCAGACTGAAGTTCGTCCCAAGTGTTGATCAGGTAGGTCTGTGTCTGATACCAATGAGCCGCCTTGTCCATGAGGGAGAAAGAGAACATCTTCATGAGTAAGATATCCCGATTCTGCGCATCTGACCCGAAGGTCTGGGCCAGATGCTTGAGCTGTTTGATATGCTGGAAGGGGTCTTCAGAGTTAAGCCCATAGAATTTTGGTATGGCATGGATCATGTTGGGCTTCAATTCGGAATCAAGTCTTCCAGTCGGGATTCTGACTCGAGGCTTAATTGCCACCGCAGTGGGATTATAGTGATCTCGCATCATGGGGCGCTGCGGTGGGTTCATGAAGTTTTGGAAGAGGTCATTGAGTCGCTAGAGCTGGTGCTCAAGATTATTCTCTTCTTCAACGGGCTAAGCCATTGTGGAAGAAGGGGAATTAGGTTTAGAATCAGAAGAGAGGTCTATGTGAAGTGGTTGTTGCACAAACAAGGGTAAATAGGCTTAGCCTCGAGGAGAGTGAATTTCTAGAGGAGGTTTCAAGGACCTCCTACCGAACATGCACTGATGGATTGGACGAGGTTAGAAGGTGCTGGACCCAATCGAGGCACCCAAAATGTTGGGTGACTTTAAAGGTTCAGGGCGGATGATATCCCTTAATCAGATGGTCGTCCACCTGCGAACTACCTAGGCAGCCAGAGAGGGTGAGTCCCACGAAGACCCCTACACGGTAGAGCGCTCCCACGGGTTACAGGGTTTCCCCCACCCGATCTCTCTTGTCACTGAGATTCCAGGTAGACCAAAATTGGGACCTTGACCTCTTAAGTCTACCACTTTTAATTAGGATCAAGGTGCTTAGGGTTTCACTTGAACTTTAACCTTTTGTGTGCAAAAAGTGACCTAATTTAAAGGTTCGTTGATCCAAGGGATCAACTTCACCTATTAGTTCTTGTGAGAGCTTATTAGGTCCTTTCTTTTCTGGTTCAAGTGACTTAAGAGCCATATTGCTTAGGGTTTCTCTTTATAGATCTTTTTAAGCAATGGCTTAGGCACACTTCTCTTGGGAATTTTTAATTCTTGATTAGAAGGTGTGTCTCTAAAACCCTAGCTTTGAATCCTAGGTTGGCTCTAATTGGTCCAGTTAGTTGCCTCAGAATTAGGTAACTAGGGCTCAAGCAAAAAGGTTTTAGCCCTAATCACCTTTAGTGGGTATGCAAATAGAATGTGTTGAAATTAAAAAGCAGGTAACTCATTACTATGTATAAAAGACAGGTAACCCTAGATTGCTTTTCTCTTCCTTCTTCCTCTTTAGAATTTAAGGGGCTTAAAAGAGAGGATAGAAGATTACTTATCCCTTCGTGTGGTTGTTGTGCGGTTGCTTGTTCCTTCTTGCCTTCCTATGCCTGCACAACAAAAGAGAGTTTCAGTCAGTAGCCAATCAGAAATTGTGATTTAATAGCTTCTAGGATGCCCATTGCTCCCCGGCAACGGCGCCAAAAACTGATGCGGTCATTTATTCGCAGTTTTCAAAAAGGTACATCGTAGTATGTTGCAAAAAATGATGATCAATTTAATTTAATTTATTACTTGAAATTTAAAATATTCCGAGGTCGAAATCAGGGAGCAACCTTGATTCTAGAAGCATAAAAATCACAACCCACCATAATGTACTGTTTTACAAAAAAAAAAGGAATTGTAGAGAATAAGAGTGGAATTAATCTCTCTCTTTCGTCTTCTCTTCTTTGATTTCTTTCTGTCTTCGGACGTCTGATTCTGGGAATCAAACGTCATAAGTAGTGTTTTCTACAGTGCTTGTTTCCTCCTTCCTTTCTCTTTGGCTTTTTCTTCTTCTCTTCTTTTCTTCCCTACTTGGCCTTCTTGGCTTCTTTTCTTCTTCTCTGCTGAGCTGTGCCTCCTCCTTTTTCTTCCTTTCTTTCTGCTCTGTGCCTTCTTCTTCAGCTCCTGCTCCTTTGTGCGGCTAAGTCCTTGGCCGCTTCTTCTTCTTCTACCTCTTCTTCGCACTCCTTGCACAGTGTAAGGTTAGGCAAAACCTAACCCCTACCCTCCTCGCGTCTCTCTCTCTCTCTCTCAAATTCACTCCAGGGTTTGCTCTCCCAGAGCCTTAATCGGGTAAGCGGGTTGGGTGACCCGCCCTGGACCAGGCGCACCAGCGTGGGTGGTGCGCGAGGTGTGCACAGGCAGGGACTAATCGGATCTGGGTGCCAGGTCCACGGGGAGTGATCGCGGATGAGGCGTGGCGGGGGTGCGAGGGACCTCACCCCAGTGTTTCGAGGCGATAAGCCTGAAACACTTTTACAATTTATGTGCGGGCGCACGCCCACACACTTCCGAGGTGGGACTAAAAGTCCACCCTCTTGTCGTGCGCCTGGCAGTAGCAAACGCACGTAATCGCCGCCTCAGCAAAGGCCTCTACCACCAATTGAAGAGCTGGAGCTGTGCGCGGAAGTATTCCGCACGACCTGGGCTACTAGCCTGGAGCTGGGAAGTCTTGGAGCTACTTGCGAGCTTGCTCGAAGCTCGGCGTCAATGTCGGCGAAAGCACGGGACCTGAAACCACGAATAAGGCCTTGTGGCCCTATCAGAACGCTCGGAGAGCTTCGCTAGAGCACGGTGAAGGCAGTGCGGGGGTCGGTGTGGCGTGGGGGGGCCGGAGTGTGCATGCCTAGGGCACCCTGTGCGCGTGAGAGCGGGTGCGTTCGGAGGGTGTTCTGGATGTGTGGCGTGGTGATTGGAGTGAGGATTTAGGATCAGTGAGGTGTTGCGGTGCTTATGGGTGGTTGGCAAGGCGAATGGAGGTGTGGAGCGGGCAGGGACGTCTCGCCGGAGGTGGAGATGACGATGGTGGACAGTGCAGTCGAGGAGTCAAAAGATCAAATTGACAGAGGGGAAATAAAAAGGAGAGTAAGGGGAACTTATCCGGTAAGTTAGGAGCCAACGGGGGCAGCGGAGATGGCGAATGGTTGGCACTACCGTCGCCGGAGACGAAGATGCCAATGGAGAGAATGGCGACGAGGAAAAGGGGTCGGAGAACACCTGCTGGTATGGAGCGGTGCTGCAGAGGATGGCGGAGTTAACCCTGCCACTGGTATGGTGGCAGGGCAACGAGAGAGAAGGAGAGTCGCCGGAAGCTCTGGCAGTTGGCCGGAGTTGGGAGGAGACGAAGACGAGGGGGAATCTCAGGCCAAACAAAGCTTGGGAGGTGCATAATGATCTGGGCTTGCTTAAATAGGCATGGGCAAGAGGTTATTCCAAGGAGGCGGCCAGAAGTCATCGCCAGAGGCATGGCCGAAGGGGATACCCATACCTCTCGAGCGTTCGCACGAGAGGTATGGGGCGATTCAGGGTATGGCGAGCTGCTCATGCGGTAGGGGGGTTTGCAAAGAGCTCCCCTTTCAAATCTGGGAGCAGCTCCCCAAGCAAACATGGAGAAAATCGCCTCGCAACGTCGCCGACGGTATGGGTCCCTGTTGCGATGGCAGAGGGACCTGAATGAAGAAAGTGACGAGAAAGCTGAGGGGGTTTTCGCAAGGGTTTTCAAAAGTGGTAGAAAGTAGTATTACTTGGTGCATCTAACAAAGGAAGGCTCCTCCTCTATTCGAAGATGGCTTAGGAACCTTTTGGAAGGCTATGGAAGCCTTAGGTAGCTGTTGGAAACAAATCCAAGGCTAATCAGGCTGGAATCAGGGTTATTAATGATTTTGACAATGTTATCAGATATCTGGATCTATTGTCAGACATCTCAGTCATTGTATGATCTTAAGGATCTATCGTCTAATCTAAAGGGCTGAAGATCTAGACTGGGTTAGATCAAGATGGACGTTTAAAGAGGTGTTTTAAGACATCTGAGAATCTAATCAGACATCTAATTCTAAATGGGTTTCTTTCCTATTTCATCCAGACCTAAACAAGGTTCTACGCTAAGTTGCTCAGATGACAGGTTGGATATTTGGCAATATGTCTAGACGTCTGGAAACAAAAATCATTGTGGGAATGGATTCTTGATGCTCAAACGACTATAAGGTTTGAAGAAGTAATTACGATCAAATCTTAGCCTAACGTCTACTTATCAGACATCTAGAGTTCTCTAAGGACGTCTGAAAATAAATGTTAATCATATTAAGGGTTGATCCTCAACGATTAAGTCTGACAAACCAATGGTCCTCTAGTTGGACGTCTGGTAAAATCCTCAAACGTCTTCTAAGATGTTTGGACTAAGGGCTGGTCATCTGAAATTGGCAAACAGAGAGTGGTTTTCCAGCCTAAGTGTTTTGGATGTCTGATCAAATAGTTAGACGTCTTAAAGTCAAATATCAAATGTCTGATGTCCAGATTGGACGCCTGACCAAGCTGTCTAAAATCTATTTTGATTTTCTAAGTTCTCTACGAGAAGTTTAAGTATCCTAGGGTTAAGTAAGTGTTCCTAGGACTACTGTTTTGTTACTTTGAGGCCCTTTAACATATAATCTAGACAAAATAAAGAGTAATGAACAAAGATACAAAAACAAAGTACAAGAACAGAATAATCTTCTATCCTATTCTTCATTTTCTTATCTTTAAGCTCTTGCTCCATGCGAAGCTCCTTCCCCTTCATCAAGCTCCTCCAATCCACCATGGATGCGAGCTTGAGCTTCTTCACACTTGTATCCATTTGCAGTTTTCTTGAAACTCATAAACTCATATTGCAAATGTTAAATAACAAGTGTTTTGTTATCATCAAAATTAATGATCGCGGTGCCCTTGCATCAACACTAATGTGGAAGATCGAGTTTGCTTGACAAGAGCTAAAGGCCTCTTGTTGGGCCTTTAAAAACACATATTGGACCTATTGGGCCATTTACCACTGAAAGGATTTTCCTTCCATCATCACTAACCTAAGACAAGTCTCTTCAAGCTCAACCCACAAATCAACCAAGTTAGCAATCTAAGGCCAAGTCAACTAAAGGATCCAAGGTTCTCACCTTTGGAATTTGCCCACGTGTCCAAGTTGACTGGAAAATTCCAGAATCAGGTTAGACACGCCACTACCCAAGTTGGTTGCCTTAAAGACAAAGGTTTACTCCCAAGCAAGACCCTCTCTAGCTTGGTAGTTCCTTCTCTTGAACCATAGCCTGGTAGTTCCTCCTTAAAAAGGGGAGACATTAGCAGTACTAGTAATCCTCAAGTAAGGCATACCCACCCTCGCAACACAAGAACATTTTTTGCTTCAGTCAGGAAAGTTAAATCTCTTAGGAGCTACCCAGGCCAAATGCCTCATGGCCATGAAGAGTAAGCTCTATTCAGGTCCCACGAAATCTCGTCATTGATCATTTCAGATCATAGTACAGGGCTAATCAGACATTATCGAGTCACGTCAATGCTCTCGCTAGGAGCTCATACTCAGGATGAGCCCTCTCAATCCTCTATCGGATGAGGTCCCCACCATCCCTCATGGTACCTCGATGTCATCTACTCTTGCAGAAGCCTACGAAGCTTCTCTCTACGAGTTTTAGGTACCCCAATGCCATCCGCTCTTATGAATGCCTTCTAAGCTTCTCACTACAAGTACCTCATGTCAAGTCGAAGTCAGGTACATACCAATATCTCATTTCGATGACAGCCCGTAACTCATCATCGCAACCAGGAACTATTCAAGTTCCAGGGTTGATCATTGGTAGCTGCCAACTACCTCAATCTCTTGAGTCTTCAACCCACAACAATGAGCCATGGCTCAAGAAATAGAGGTGTTCAATCTTATGGATCCACCTATTCTAACCTAATCATCTCATTCATTTCCATTACGATTCTAATTATTCGAATTTCCTTGTGGATTTACAAGGGTCCTTTGGGGTTCCATTTAGGACCTTAAGGTTTGAGTCCTAAAGTCTTATCTGAGTTAAATTCATCCTCTCTTTGCTATTTGGCTGGGACTTATCCAATTAGATCAGGTTCTTGATTCTCATGAGAAGTTCCTAATTGAAACGAGATCATTTATGCCTAATTAGACATCCAGCATGAGTGTAAGATTTTTATGACCCAACCCAAACCCATATGGGAACTGAGCTGGACCGCATCTCACTACCCAGGATCTAGTCACCTAGTGAGTAAATAAACATAAAGCGCATACAAAACACTCCACATATACAATCTCATTAAAATTGAAACAACTAAAAGGAAACAAAAAAATAGTTCACTAACAGAATATAAAGTTCATGCCATAGCCATCATGACAACAAGTGCAGAAAAAAGAAAGGAAAAAAAATAGAGTTCATTTAATTACAGCTAGAGAAACTACAACAAAAGTAGATACTATCACTATTGATAGAAAAACTACTACTACTACGGTGTGCGACTGGGTCCTACACCATCTTCCTCTATAGTCGCTAAAACTGGCTACTCTCTAGCCTGACCTGAGTACACAACACCAGGGTAGATGTCAACAAAACTGAGTAAAGTGCCTAAAAAAGAAAGTACGCGTGGAAAGCAAAAGGAGGTGAAGTGGTAAAACAATAGAAACCGAAGGGTGGTGATATTATCAATTTTAATGACTTTGGGAGTTTCTGCTAGTTCCATGTTCATTTATTTAACCTTCATCTGTTGTCCCCTGTGTCCTGCTAAATATAGTCAAGTTCTTTCCAACTCAAATGTCTCCTACATATACAATCTCGTTGCAATGATCCTGAGCCGCAAGGAAGCCATGAGGTGCTCTCTTAGTTGGGAGAACGCCCCGTACTCGCCCTACCACCTAGTATACTACCTCGGGGTCATGGCTGTTGAAAAGTCAATCTTCACTTTTGATGAAATTTTTAGCATGAAATGTTGTGTCGTTGTAATTCTTTTGTGGTGGAAAATTGCTTTTCAAAACATTTACTGATTCAAAATCTAACCACAAAAATATTTAGGTCATCTCCACAGGGAGGAACTAGCCTATTAAAGTAGTTAATGGTGCCTCGTCTATTTGGGAATATCCATAGATATGCATACTAACAAATGCAAACTCATTTCCCACATAAATTTTCATTCTAAGAAATTAATCAAGAGTGTAGGTGTTCACACGCAACATCACCATAATATAATATCATTTAAATAAGTGAATAGTGATCTGCAATGTCAAAATACGTAAAAACTAATTGCTATTTTACCGTTGGGGGATGGTGTACACACGCGAGGCTTGGCCGACTGCTTGCCTATCGGTGGGGGTGTGTCAACGAGGGAGCTTCGCAACGATGGCAGTGCAGCGGTGAGAGGGGGCTGGATGTGGCCAGTCAGAGGAGAGTGGTCGCCGACGAGTTGCCATGGGTGGCGTCTGCAGTCGACGGTGGCGGTTGAGACGACAAGGGCGTGACGGTGGTGAAGAGGTGAACATTTCTGTTTGACGGTAGATCTACGCAAAAAGGGATTGGATTTTGAAAAACGCGTCATCGTAGTATGATTTGAGAAGAAATCCATCAATAGATAAATTTATACTGAAACTCTAAGAATTCTGGGTCGAACACAAGGAGGCGGACGTTTGATTAAAAATACGCGTTTGTTTTGTTTGTCATGAAAAAGATTAGCTGGTCGAAAACTAGCTATCTATTTAACAAATAATAAATAGAAGAGAGAGAGAGAGAATGTTACAAATAAAGACAAAATAGAGGTAGAATAAATATGGATTTCATCATCAAATGTTGTTCATTACACTAATCATTACAACTAGAAAGTAGGAAATCTACGCTAAAAAGCAGTAAATCTACTCTAGAAAGCGGCAAAGAGAATGGAAAGAGAAGTATCATCCTCGACGATTGCTTGGAGGACGAGCCGGACAGGCGATGCCTGGAAGACGTAGGTCTAAGCGGGAAGAACCAGGGGCGAGGCAGGACATAGTCGTCGCGGGATCCACTTCCCGAATGGAGTGAGAGGACAACCGCAGGATACTCCACGAAGGAGGGAGAAGGTGGAAATTTTCTAATTTTAACTCCAATGGAGATTCTTGGGTTTCGGACAAGCTCTTAAAGCTTTGGAGGGGATGAGAGAAGAGAGGAAGGGATGAAGAAAGTGTGGGGGTCGTAGGGCCTTTTATAGGTGAAGATTGGAGGGGGTACAAAGGTCATTTCACTTTAAAAATTAATTTCAGGGTCTTTAATGACCGATTTACCCGTCATTAAAGGCCTGAACGTGGGCAACATGCATGCCTCGGCCGTGCCACTTCTTCTTCCTTTGATTTCAATGCATGCAACGCTCATCCACGATCTCACAATCTCATCCGTCCATCTCGCATCTGATGGTTCAGATCGCATCGTGCCCATGCCTTCATCTTCTCTTCCTCAATGCTTAAAGCTCACAATCTCGCAATCTCAGCCATCGGATCGCAAGATTGGACGCCTTAAGTTGCTCATCACATGCCTACTTCAGCCGTTGAGCGCATGGCATGGACGAATCAGGGCCGTCCACAAGAGATCAGGCGGTCCAAACTCAAATTGGATTTGCGCTCAGGAGGTGCACTGCGCGGATTCGATCTCCCAACCTCATGCTAGAAAGGATGTTATCCACCACGCTACATGCATGGATAGACAAGAAGAGAATTCCTATACCATTTAATGCTAACCGTTGGATCTTGATTCAATGGTTGAGATTAGATGTGGAATTCTTCTCACATGAGATGTGGCTTGAGGGAGGCAACCTAATCAACTCTCAGCCATTGGATGAGAAGACAGGGCTGCGAGGGATTTGGAGGGTCTGGATGGTGCCACGTGGCATCATCTGAACCATCCATCTTCTATGAGTTGTAGATGGTGCCACGGATGTCAGATTGAATCGATTTTCACGTCGTTGGGCTACAATCGTCGATCCGAACCCATCCGTGCAGTTGGATTTGTCATTTGAAGTGCAAATTGACACCATCCTGGCCCTTGACTTCTGATCCTCCTCAGACTATATCTGATGCTATGGAAGTCCAATCTAAGCGATCTTTGAGTCGTTGAACTTTAATCGTCACCCTGGTCAGATCCGTACGGTTTGATCTTCAATCCGAGGCCCCTATTGAATATCGCCTTGTTACATGACCACAAAAAGAGAAAATTAACCTAACTTTATACAATCTAACTTAAATGCAAGATGATGCATGTTATGCAATATTTATAATGCATGATGTACTATATGTCTAAGAACACACAAAAATGGATGGTTTATGTGATATAAACGTGTTTACATCAGTTACGGTGTCGACAAAGGTGACAATGATGGCCGGAGATGGTCGCACGGCGTGGGGGAGTTCAGTAGCTAATGAGTTCAGTTGATGAAAACGGTGAGCAGTGGAAGGAGAAAGTGAAGGGGAAGGAGATGAAGACATCGAAGAGGAGGATGGCAATGGCCAGAGCATGGACGACTGTGGGGTTGCCGGTGGTGCCGTGGTCATGATGGGGCTATTGCAGTGTTGGGTTCTTTGGAGAAAGATGATGAACAGTGGACGGCTTATGGGGAAAAGATGAAGAAGAGGATGTGGGTGGTGGTGATGGGGGTCGTGCGCTGTCACGGCATGACTAGTCGCGATGGGCTCACAGTGGAGATGAAGGTGAAGAGTGAAGGTGGTGCTTTAGGCCATGGTGCTTACCATGTTCATAGTGTAAGCAGGTTCCATGGTGGAGAATAGGCAGAAGCACGATGGAAGATGCGAGAGCTAGCACGGTTGTAGAGATTCTTTTTTTTATAGATGTTCTCGAGGTCTGTTTCAACAGCTCGAAATCTCCTCCAACAACTAGACCAAGATATCGAACGGTTGAGAGGGATGCAATGAGGCTCGACCGACTTGACTTGGCAGTAGAGAGGCGATGCGTAGGCATCGGGCAATGTCAGTTCATTAGCTAGACGTCTTAAAAAGTGCAAATGGCGGTGGGTCTTGCAAAGAAAAATAATAAAAAAAATTGGCTATTTATATAAAAACCCAAAAGAATGTTAAATCCTATTTCTATAAGTAATGTATGCATGCCATGCCAACTAAATTATAATCTAGCCTACTTACATTCCGATGCATACTATCCTCAATTATATTTACATATGCATGTAATGTATGAAATATGCATGCAAGAAATTTTATAAAATAATATGTTTACATAGTAAAATATGATATGTACATGTAACCATTAATCTAATACCTAGGCATTTACGCATTCAATTAGCCCCTAAATGTGGTCTAATCAGTTGCGGTGTAGGGGTGACTATGGCATACATGATAAACACACGAGGAGCTACCCCGCACTAGCACGCAGTTAATCGTTTTCACTAACGGATACGCATAAGAATAATAACAGGAACAACACCACCTCAACACTGCGTACTCCTCACCTAGCTATCCCAGTTGGCCTCGCGTGGGCCCAACAAAGAGTTTGTGCAAAAAGGCCAGCCCTCTCCTAGGTCTCAAACTTGAGGAGATCAGATCTCTCTTTGGGCCACGATATGGTCATATCTCCTGGGCACTCGCATACTCGAGGGCTAGCTCGTCCCCATACACGAATACCTTGACGTGGGCTTGTCACCCTTAACACCCAACTATTCAAGTTCCACATCATTTCTAGCTATCACCTTACATGTCAGGTTTTCCCCCACAATCCCCGAGTTTTCTTTCTTGTTCTTTGGTCATCATATTTCTCCATTCCCTACTCCCCAAGGTTCAATGTATTTATCACTCATTATCTAGTTTTCCCCTAAGGTTCAAGCATGCCCTTACTTTGTTGCTAACATACTTGGCAAAACAAGTTGTGTTCATTTGTTTAGTAGATATCTTATCTCATTATGGTCATTAGCAATTAACATTAGAAATTATAGTTGTGATCACGATAAGTCCTGCTTTCTTAGGCACAACCTAGATTGGACTCACCCACCGACTGTCGAAGATCCAGTAGATGATCCCTGCATCTAACCATTTGATGATCTCCTTGTTCACGACCTCCTGCAGATTAGGATTCAGACGTCTCTGCATTTCACAGGATGGTAGTGTGCCCTCCTCGATATAAATGCGGTGTGCACAATATGAAGGTTTAATGCCAGTTAGATCATCGAGAGTCCAACCAATGGCTCTCCGATGTTGCTGGAGGACAGAAATCAAACGTGTTTCCTGATCAGAGGTGAGATGGGAATTGATAATCACAGGAAATGTCTTATTAGAACTGAAAAAGATGTATTTCAGGTGATCGGGAAGAGGCTTCAGTTCTAGAACAGGATTATCAACAGCAGTAGGCGGGTCGAGATGTGCCTCAGAAGAAAAGTAGGACCTGTGGGTGAGTCTAGATCGGTGCTAGGCTCCTCTATCTGCGGGGCATGATCTGCATGGGGTTGAGGATCAGGGATAATTGGGTCATCCTTGGGAAATGTGTCCTCAACCACAGAACTGATGTCGCATACTTGTTCCACTACCCCACAGTTAATTCCTTTCTGCGCCTTCAATGTATCAATTCTTAGCATCTTGTTCCCAAATTTCAATTCAGTCTGGCCCTCCTCACAATTATGTTCACCTTAGCTATCGCTAAGAACGGTCTACCTAATATAATCAGTATATTCTTCAAATTCTCAGGAGTTTCCATATCCAACACAGTGAAGTCCACAGGAAAGTAGAAATCGCGAATCCAAACCAGAACATCCTCGAGAACTCCTCTAGGTGACTTGATCGATCGATCAGCTAACTATAAAGTCACCTAGTCGGTTTTAACACAGTCTCCTCGAAATGATCTAGTAGGGACGTAGGGATCAAATTGATGGAAGTTCCTAAGTCTAAAAGGGCTCTATTGAACTCTAAATCACCGATCTTGCATGATATCAAAAGGGTACCAGGGTCTTTTGCCTTAGGCGAGAGTCTACTTAAAATGATGGAGTTGGCTTGCTCTGACAGTACAAATGGATTCTAATCGCCCTTCGCGACGAGATCGTGTTTTGAAAAGATATCCGCTGTAGTATATTTGAAATCACCGCGAAAACGATTATCAATTTTATTACTCGAAATTCAAAACTTCTGAGGTCGAACTCAAGGAGCAAATTGGTATTCTAGAAACAAAAATCACAATTCTCAAAATATGATATTTAACAAGGATATAAGTGAAAGTTCATGTCTAAGAAAGCTAAAAAGAGAATAGCAAGAGGAAATTGAATATTCTCTTGATGGCTTCTCCCTTCTTCTCTTTCTTGCTTTTCTTTCTCTTCTTGGCCGCACCCTTTTCCTTCTCTCTTTCTCTGTCTTTCTTTTCTTAGACGTCTGATTCTGTGAATCAGACGGCTTATCTGGCGATTGCTACAGTGCTCACTTCTCTTCTGTCTTCTTCCTCTTCTTCTCTTGGCTTTCCTCCTTCCTATCTTCTTCCTCTGACTTCAGCTGCTCCTCTTCTTCTTCTACGGCTTCCTCCTTGGCTTCTTCTTCTTTCTTCTCTGCTGCAGCTGCTTCTTCCTCTTCCTTTCTTTGCCTTGAGCATTGGCTGCATCTTCAACTTCTTCTTCCTTGGCCTCAGCAGTCTCCTTCCTCTTTTTCTTCTCTTCCTCTTTTTCTTGGCTAAGACCTTCTTCTGCAGTCTTCTTCCTTCTTCTCTTTTCAGCAGCTACTTCGTCTTCTTCCCCGCAGTTGCTTCCTCCTCCTCCTTCTTCCCTGCACAGCACAGAGAAGCAAAACTAACCCCCTACCCTCCCCACGTCTCTCTCTCTATTTTGCTCGTAGGATTACTCTCCCAGAGCCTTCTCAGGTTATCGGGTCGAGTATGAGCGCCCGAGACTAGGCCCACCGGCGTGTGTGGTGGGCGATGAGTGCATGGGTAGTCGGATAGGGTACCAGGTTCGCGTAGGTGTGCGCTGCGGACAAGGCATGGTGAGCGAGGGGACCTCACCCCGTGTCAGGAGGCAACAAGCCTATGGCACTTTTGCAATTTATATCGCTTCGCCCGCTCGTTAGCTTCCGATGTGGGACTAAACATCCCACCTTGCTTCGCGAGTGCCCATAGCAGAAATCATCCTCTGATTGCAGCAGCTGCTGGGTCCTTTGCGTGAAGGGATTCTGCACCACCTGGGGCACCTCACCAGGAGCGAAGAGACCTGGAGGAGCTCCCAAGCAAGCTCCTTGCTGCGTCAATGGTGGTGGAGACCCTCAACACCTGTCAATAGGCAAACGGCCTTGCGGCCTCGTCAGAACACATGGGAAGCTTCGCCGAGGTGCGGCAAGTGTGTTGCAGTGGTCGGGGTGGCGTGGGAACGCCTGTGTGAGCGTGCCTAGGGCTTACTGTGGCAGTGTAAGTGGGTGTGTTCGAGGGTACTTTTGGGGGCGTGTCACGATGAATGGAAAGAGGGTTTATGGTCAGTGAGGCGTGGCGAAGGTCGTAGGGTGGTTGGCGAGGTGGATGGAGGCGTGGAGTGGCGAGAACACCTCACCAGTGATTTGGTCAGAGGTGGGAACGATGGTGGTGGTTAGTGGCAGTCGAGGGGTTGAAAGTGTGAATTAAGAGAGAAGAAATGAAGAGGGGGAGAGGATAAACTTATCTATGGGTCTCTGGACGAAGGGGGGAGGCGGAGGGTGAGCGGCACGTGTTTGCCGTCACCGGAGACGAAAGCCCTAAGATGGAGAGGTGGTGACGACAAAGGGGTCGGAGAGGCTCGCGTGGGTACGGTGTGGCACGAAGGAGCACGGCGAAGAGGACTCTACCACTGGTATGGTGGCAGAGTGACGAGAAGAGGGAGGGAGAGTCATCGGAGCCTGCGGGCAAATGGCCAGAGGAGGAGGAGATGAAAATTGGGGGGAATTCTTCGGCCAAAATAGGCTTGCCAGAAGCGGAGGGATCTGGGCTTGCTTAAATAGGCACGAGCAGAGGGAGAATCGCAAGGAAGCGGCCAGAAGTCATCGCCGGAGGTATGGCCGGAGTGAGACCCATACCTCTCGAGCGTTCGCACGAGAGGTATGAGGAGATTCAGGGCATGGGGAGCTGCTCATGCGGTAGGGGGTTTCGTAGAGAGCTCCCCTTTCAAATCTGGGAGCCACCCCTGGGGAAACGAGGAGAAAAACAACCTCGAAACCTCGTCGGAGGTATGGGTCCCTGCTGCAATGGTAGAGGGACCTAAATGAAGAAAGTAACAAAAAGTTGAGGGGATTTTTGCAATGATTTTCAAAAGTTAAGAGCTAGAATGTAATTAGGTGGACCATCTTGCAAAGTAGGCCAAGATGACCTTCCCTTAGGTCCAAATTTTGGTACAAACCTAATTTGGACCTAAGGAATCCAATGGTGAACTTGGATTTAAGGTTTAACCTCGTTTGACTGGACATTTTGCACAAAAACCCAAATTAGGAAAAATATTGGGCTTGGTCCCCAATCTAGGCCAAAACAAGTTCCAAAGGCCAAATTGAAGGTTCTAAACCCTAGGAGATATTTTTCCATGAATTTTAGAGAGTTTAGTTGATTTTTATTCTGCCTGGAACCTTTGAATTTAAGTGGATTTGTTTTAGGGTTACAAAATGTCATTTAATTCTTAAATTTCACAATAACCCTTATCTAACTGAACCATCCCACTTTTTCTTTTATTAAGTCCAATTGACCTATGTCTAGATCTTGGAAAATCCCATTTATGAACTGCACTGGTAAAATTACAGTTTTACCCTTTGTCTCTTATTTTCTTCCCAGATTAGTGATCCCTTGAATTAGGCCTTTCTCTTGGTTATGTAGGAGCATTTGTTCACTTTATTAGGTCAAAATATGCTAGTTAGGGCTCATGATGAGGTTCTCATTAGATTCACGCCTTTAGTTCATGGCTTACGCTTAGGTGCACATACGTCCTTCAGAAATCTCGCATAAGCTGGTACGTAGCGAATTGCATTAATCAACGGGATGTTTATTTGGACTTGCTCAAAAAGGTTGACCAGGTCCTCCTCGAGAGCCATGGGTTTGGATTTCCTTTTTCCTTTGGTCAAGGCCTCCGAAAATGGAACCTCTGCAGGTTCCTCTAGAATTGATCTAGGTTCTTGATCTGGGACAGGGGTATCCTGGATAACCAACCTAGGGTCTGGGTTTGAGCTACCAGGATGAGAGTGGCTCGGGTAAGGTGGGTCCTTAATTGTTTTGCCACTACGGGTGGTAACAGAGTTTAGTACTGCTTGGTTCTGGCTTGGGTTAGACAAAAGAGGTGGTTGCTGCTGATAACCCACGTATGATGTCGAAGTCTCCATCCCGTTGAGTGATGGAGCAGAAGGGGCCTGATAGACATAGTGAGCCTAGGCCTAAGCGGGCTCATAACGAGCCTCTGGTTCAGCACATTATTTGGATTGGGCAAAGGTTACGAAGGGAGTGCCCCAGTTTGGTGGGGATTTGCCATCTAGGCGAGTTGATTGCGAACCTCTGTGATCTCATCTTTGTGCTGTTTTTGCATAGCAGCATTCATCTTCTGAATGTCAACTAGAGTTTGAAGGATATGAGTCATTTGATCTTCCTAAGTTGGCCCGGTTTGATAAGTCAGGTTGAGCCGAGGTTGAGGTAGCTGATATGGATGAGAAACTTGTGGTCGGGGCTAATATTGAGGTCTCTGATTTTGATTGCTCCCTGACCACGTGAAATTAGGATAATTACGCCATCCAGGGTTGCAAGTGTTTAAGAAAGGATCGTTTTGGATGGCGTTGAGGTCCTCGCAGGTCTGAGGAACCTCGGAGAAATCAGAAGATGAGGGTTCAGAGTTTCCCCAACTAGAGTAGGCGGATCTGAATTTCCTCCGAACCCTAGATCAGACGGGGGTGGGTATAGATCCATCCCCTGAGAAGATCGGTGGTAGATGTTATGCACAGCCTTCCTCCTAGAGGGTAGTTGTGCGAATGGGTTTTGCGTAGAAGTGGCTCATTGCAGATGACGGGTCAGCTCATCCACCTTCTCAATGATCGAGACCTTGTACAGGTGATTGGCCATTAACTCCAGGTCAACGGAAGAGGACAGGCCCTACGTCTCATGTGCTCCGCTCGGATTCGTCAATGCACGGGCATTCGTTTGGTCAAACATGCCTATGGATTCGTTATTGATAGAGTTCTCCTACATGTTCTTGAGAATCTCCCACACGGTGTCTTCATGTTGACCCATGATGTTTCCTCCACAGGTCACATTGACGACCAATCGAATATCCTCACGGAGTCCCTAGTAAAAAGACTGGACTTATTCCCATTTAGGTACTCCATGGTGGGGGCACTTTCGCATGAAATACAAAAAGCGATCCCATGCCTCATGAAGCGGTTCTCCTGCCTGCTGCGTAAAATGTGTGATCTGGTGCAGCAGAGCATTTGTCTGACCAACAGGGAAAATTTTTTTCAGAAACTTGGATTGCAGTTCAGCCCATGTGTTGATTGGACGAGTCAAGGTTTGGTACCAGTGAGCGAGCTTGTCCATGAGAGAGAAGAACATTTTCATGAGCAAAATATCCCGATTTTGAGCTTCTAACCCGAAGGTTTAGGCCAGATGCTTGAGTTGCTTGATATGCCTGAAAGGATCTTTGAAATTAAGCCCATGAAATTTAGGAATAGCATGAATCATGTTGAGCTTGAGTTCATTATCAGGACCTCTAGCCGAGATTTGGACTGAAGGTTCGATTGCCACCGCAGCGGGATTGTAATGATCTCTCATCATAAGACGCTGCGGTGGATTCATAAAGGGCTGGAATAGATCATTGAGGCGTTGAAGCTGATTCTGGAGATTATTTTCTTCTTCTGCTGGGTGTTCCCTAATTATGGAAGAAGGAGATCTAGGCTCAGATGAATCAGAAGATATGTCAATATGGTCAGGTGGTCGCATAAACAGGGAAGTCAAGGCTTGGCCTCGACGGGAGTGAATAGCTAATGGAGGCCTCAAGGGTAGTCTGAGGGACCTCCTCCCAAACATGCACCGATGGAGAAAACGTGTTACAACCTGATCCCAGATCCCTATAGGACCCGAGATCAGCTTGCCTTGACTAATCCCAAGATCCAATCGTCCAACGAGAAATATCCAAAAGCGAAAAATATATTATAATCACACATGCAATGTAACTAAGTAGAAATAAATAAAAGGCAGTAATGGAGATCATTGCGAAAAGTTTCAAATATTATATGCCATAAGCGGAAAAGTACTATAACATACATAGCCATTACAATTACAACAGAGGGAAATATAACATGAACAGAAATATAGCGGAAAAAGCTAATACATACTAAAAGTACTCACTACTACAAGAGAGCTCTGAAACAAAAAAAGAACAACACTACGGTTGGGCTCGGCTAGGCCCAGCACCCTCGGTAGCCAGTAGTGCTGGCTGTTCCACTCCCTGACTTGAACATGGTTATATAATCCGTAGTCAGCTAACACTGAGTAAAGTGGTGGTTAAGCCGCTTACAAGCAATTTAACATAAATAAACAAGCAAGTAACTAATCATTCATTTCGATTTATCTCATTTATGTGTTTCTGAGTCGAGTACTCTAATCAGGATCCATAACGTTGTTAAATCTTCTTGTTCCCTGACGGAACAATCTTAATTAAGATGTCACTTGTAGTTTTCCCGCGATGCAGGATGTACATGTGGCACTCTCCTAGCCGAGAGAGTCCCCCGTGGTAGTCCTACACCCGGTCTACTACCCTGAGGTCACAATCACTACGTAGTGGTGACTACGACACGCGCGATAAGCACAGGGGTAGCTACCCCGCACAAGCATGCAGTCAGTCGTATCCGCTAGTGGTTACACCCAAAGAACAGCACAGAACAACACAGGGCCTTACCCTCTCAGAACAGGGTTCTCGCTCCACAATCCGCCTACCCTTGTCCGACTATCCCGGTTCTCCCAGTGAGCCTAACAAGAGTCGGTGTAGGGTGGCTAGTCCTAACCCCGGGCCCCATGGGGCGGCTAGCTCCCTCCCTACACTAAGTAGCTCACTCGATACCATGTACGCGAGAGCCAAATAGGAGTCGGTGTAGAGTGACTAGTCCTAACCCCAGGTCTCAACCCAAGGGCGACTAGCTCCCCCCTATAATAAAGTAACAGAAGCTCTCATCGGTACCGCGTACACGAGGGTCAGCTCACTTCCCATGCAAAAGGGACAGTTGCTCTCCTCAGTACCGTGTACTCGAGGGCCAGCTCACTTCCCTTCTACATACAATATTCGTTCCATATACGTGAGTTACTTTCTAGTTCCCCATAGGGTTCGAACATAGACTTTCTCATTTCCACATCCAATTCATTAAATGCATAATAGGAAGCTCAAGATTTCACATTCAATTATTCAGTACACCGTAGTTATTTTCATTCATGTCATGATTCATTAAATGTGGCACAGGCAGCTCATGGTTTACTACTTTCAGTAAGCATCACAGCAATTTAATCATTCAATACATGAGCATTCATCTCTTTCAACCCTAGTGTTCATTCCACAACTTAGGATTCAATCAAATATTTCTAAAGCATGCAATTTAAATATTAATTCTGGGATTAGAGAGAGAACCACTCTACCGGGATACACGGGTGGAATGGAGGCTCAAATCGTAGATCTCGTCGTTTCCGCGGGCCCTGTATACTCAATTGGCTGGAGACCAATCCATTGACCAAATACATTAAACAAGTTCAAAACAGTATACGAGTGACACTAACACATAGAGAACCTCGAACGGAAACCAACGATACTTCATTTGTGCAAAATCGATTCCGTTTGGGCCTTAAACAGGCCAAAAACGTGCATACTGCTTAAAATCAGACGTCTAGGAGTAGACCCAGACGTCTTAAACATCCTCAGAATCTTACCTTGCTTTTCTAAGGCTTCCTTATACATCCAAACCCCTCCGCAACCGTCTGAGGGAGATACTAGACGTCTGACACTCCCTCCGGTCATCTAGCAGTGCAGTCAGACGTCTAGAACTATCTCCAGACGTCCTAAAACACCTCGAAGGGCATTCCACGTGCCTTTCCCACATCTTGTACCTACACATGCGTGCAGGTTTAAAAACACGACACGTAAAAAGTTAAGTATGTGCATGCAGGCGTGTACAAAGGACATACCTCGGCACTCTACGTGCTGTCAAACGTCCAGCGCCAGCTCCGGACGTCTTGAGGCTCCTCTAGATGTCAGGATATGATCCTAAACGTCTGATACCCCCTATGAACTTTCTCCTCGCGCGACTCTCTGCTCGCCGCACCTGCTCCTCCAGTAGCTGCAGGAGGTCGCACCTCCTCTTCCGAGCTCCTCCTCGCACCTCCGACTCCTCCCCTCGCCCTCTCTCCCGAGCTACTCCGAGCTCCTCGCTCCTTCCCTCGTGCCTCCGGCTCCTTCGCCCACGCTCTCGCTCACCCTCTCTCCCGTGCTCCGCCCCTCTCCTTCTTCCCCACTCGCGGCTGCAAGGGGACAGGGGAGGAGAGCTCATCGACGACGAGGTGGTGAAGTGGAGGTGGAGGTGGTGGAGATGTGGAGGTGGAGGTGGTGGAGATGTTAATTAGGGAGAGGTGGGGGTTTGTGAGGGGGTGTGTGCATGGGGGTGTGTTGTGTGGGAAGAGAGTGTGTGAAAAATGTAGAATCTCCCCCATAGAAAATTTTTCTTCCAGCAAGGCCCACACACCTAAACCCAGGGGGTTTAAAATTGCACTCACGCCCCTATCTTTCCGAAAAACTACTAATGACCCTTGGGAAGGGTCATTTCAAGACGAGGGATAGAAGGTGTGATGGACCCAATCAAGACACCCAAATATTTTTAGATGACTCTAGAGGTTTAGGGCGAATGAGACCCTTAGATCAAAAAGTCGTCCACCTGAGAATTACCTGAGAAGCCAGGAAGGGAGAGTCCCGCAAAGACCCCTACACGGTAGAGCATCCCCACAGGTTATAAGGTTTCCCCCACCCGACCTTCCATGTCACTGAGGGTCCAGGTAGACCAGAATGGATAACATGACCTCTTAAGTCTACAAATTTTAAGTTTAAAGCATGGGTACTTAGGATTTCACTTGAACTTTAAGATGTTTTTGTGAGTGGTGACCTAATTTCAAGATTGGTTGACCCCGCAAGGTGGGTCAACTTCACCTGATTTGTCCTTGATTATTAGGTCCTGCTTTTAGGATTCAAGTGAGATTTAGAGCTTGATTCTCAAGGTTTGCTTCTTAGGTAAATTCAATCAAGGCTTAGGACACACACAGTTTGGGAAGATTGAATCTTTTTTAAGAAAGTGTGTCTCTAAAACCCTAGAATGGAAACCCCAATTGGCTCTAATTGGTCAATCGATTAATTCCAAATTCGGCACCTAGGGCTCAATCAAAAAGATGGTAGCCCTAAGTGTCTTAAATCCCTAAATAGGTGCAAGAATCCGATTTGGGATATTCCTATAAATGAACCAAATCAGGCAACTTGTTATGATTGAATCTAAAAATAGAATGCAAGTTGGTCGTAATTGATTTCTTTCATTTTTTAGCTTTTCAAAATCAGGAGCTTAATGAAGATGGATTGGTGGTTTACCTACCCTAAAGTGGCTGTTGTGCGGTTGATCTTGCACCTTAGCTAAATCTCTACACAAATCACAATCAAAAGAGATAAATCAAGTTAGTATCAATTCAAGAATCATAATCAAGAGATCAAATTGCAGTTGCTCCCCGACAATGGCGCCAAAATGTTAATGCGAAATTGTCGATGTTTAAGAAATGCGTTATAGTATAGGACAAGATCGCATTAAAACACTTAAATTTATAACTCAGAAAAGTCCGAGGTCGAACGCAAGGAGCAATCAGCAATTCAATCACAAGATCACAATTCTAAGTAAAAGATGTAAGCAATTGCAACCAAAACTGATTCAAAATGATATATCAATAATTTCAAGTAACAATATGCAAAAATGATAGGTTTAAATGGTGATTTCAATCACCAATTAACCCCTTTTAATTAAGCTCAAGTATCTCAAATAAATGAAAAATGAATCCAACCAAATATTCCACGTCAACTGAGTATCTCAATAATGCAACAGTAGCTTAGAACCAGCAACAGAGGCAAAGGCCTCTCTTTTCCTTCGAGCCTCAAGGGAGAGGCACAAGCACAAGCACAACACAGCAGCTTCAGAGGCAAAGGCCTCTTAATTTCACTAAGTGTAGAGAGCAACGGAGGGCAAAAACCCCCCCCCACACTCTCTTTCTTTCTCTTCTTGCTCTCTCAGAATCAGGCGAACCAAACCAGACCTGGGTATCCGGACCAAGGCCCAGATCTACAAGGTGTGAACCGCGGGAAAGGGCATGCCTATGCATGTGCGTGAGCGAGACCTCACCCTAGTGTGTGCTGAGGCAACGAGCCGTAAGCACAAATTCAACTTATGTGTTGCACACGTGCCTGTGTTCCACAATGTGGGACTATCCCACCCACCTTCATCACGTGCGCAGCAGCAAAAGGCTGAGCTTTCAATTGAAGCAAAAGGTGACACTGGCAACCGCAATTGGGTGCTTGGGGAGACTTCTGGAGAAGGCTCGCAGTGCCTGGAGGTGATAGTAATAAAGAACACGGCCGGAGCATTGTAGTGGAGATCGGAGAAGAAGGTCACGGTGACGGACGTCTGACAAACACCTGAAAAGGAAAGCACGGCCTCTCGGCCTTATCAGAAAAGCTCAGAAGGGTCACTATGCGAAGGCAAGTGCGTCGGTGGTGGTTGTGTGGTGAATGCGTGCATGTGGAGAGCTAACGGAGTCGAAGAAGGTGTGCAAAGGAGGTAGAGTTTGGTGGAGTGCGTTGGTGGATGAAAGTCCAAATTAGAAGAGGGCTTTTGATGAGTGAGGTGCGGCAGAGCTTGTGGAGATGGCGTGGGGTGATTTGGTGGACTATGGAGGCCTGGCGAACTCGTCGGAGTTCTACCGGTTGTGAAGAAGATGAAGTGCGGGAGGGCGGTGCAGTGGTTGTGAGTGACTTGTGCATAAGTGAAAAGAAAGTAGAGGGAGAGAAGGAATAGAGAGACTTAGAGGGGAAGAGATAGGAGGGCTCGGGCTGTAGCTAACCGGAGCCGACGAAGACAGTAGAGACAGCGAATGAGGCAGAGGAATGCCCTCCCTTTAACTAGAGAGGTGCACAAGGAAGAGAGGAAGACGGTGGCACCTCCAATTTGATGGTTGGAGGTGCGGAGGAGCAGGATGGAGAGAGGTGTGTCCAATTTGGTCAAGGCCTTGGGAAATGGAATCTCTGTTGGTTCCTCTAAGATTGGTTTAGGCACTAGAGCTAGAATAGGTGTGTCCTAGATACCCATCCTAGGTGTGGGTTCTGAACTACCAGGACTGGAGTGGCTAGGATAAGGTAGGTCCTGAGTAGTTTTGCCACTACATGTAGTGACTTCATTTAGGCCTAGGTTTGGATTCGGAGTTGGCAATAGTGGTGGTTACTGCTGATATCTCAAGTGTGATGTGGAACCCTCCAACCCATCAGGTGGAGGTACGGAAGGGGCCTGATAGACATAATGAGCTTGGCTCTAATTTGGGTTCATAACGCACCTCTGGTTCGGCACATTATTTAGATTCGGCAGAGGTCGGGAAGGAAGTGCACCAGGCTGGTAAGTCTTAACCATCTGTGCGAGTTGATTGCGAACCCCTGTGATTTCCGCCTTATGTTATTTTTGTATAGCCACATTAGTCTTCTGCATATCAGCCAACATCTACAAAATCAAGCTCTTTTGATCTTCCTTGGTGGGCCTAGTTTGGAAATTCAGGTTAGGCTTAGGCTGAGATGGTTGATACAGTTGCGGAGCTTGTGGTCGAGGTTAGAATTAAGGTCTCGAGTTCTGATTATTTCCTGACCACGCGAAATTCGGATGATTGCGCCATTCAGGGTTATATGAGTTGGAAAATGGATCATTCTGAATGGCGTGAAGATCCTCACAAGTCTGAGGAGCTCCAAAGTAATCAGAATATGAGGGTTCAGAGATCCCCCAACTAGAGTATCATGATTCAGAGTTTCCTTCAAAACCAAGATCAGACGGGGTTGGATACACGTCTAAACCCTGATATGTGTGGTGGTGAATGTTATGCACAGCCTCCCTACCTGAGGGCGGATGTGCATACGTGTTTTGCTGCGAATAGGTGTCTCTCTGTATATGGTGATTCAATTCGTCCACCTTCTTCTTGATAATGGAGGCCTTATGCTAGTCCCTTAGCAAAATCCTATGGAATCAACTCGAATTCTAGACCATGCCTTTTTATGCTTAGATATCTTGATGTGTGATTTTTTTCTCTATAGACTAGGTCAGAATACCAATAATATGCTTAAAAGCACTCAAGTACCAACCAAGATCCAACTTGACCAACTTCAGCCTCAGTCTGCCGCAAAGGTTTCTAAGGCCCGTAAAAACTATCCTAAGGTTCGTTGAACCCAGCGGTTGAAGCACCCGTACTTGTAACATGGTTAGTCCAGGTTCAGTTTGCAGTGTGTTTTTGTAAGAGAGAGGGATAGAAGAGTTTTTGCATTTTTAGAAAGCTTTTTCTCCCTTTTTCTTTATTTTTCGAGCTTCAAATTGGCCTTAAAACACGTTATGTATCAAATTTCTTATTCCCACCATCAATCCTCGCAGGGTCCCTAGCAATTGATGCTTCAGGATAGCACTGCCCATGGAAACCCCCAAAACCTTGGCATTCTACACTTCAACATAATGCCGCCCATGGCATTCTGTAGCAAAATTCAGGCCCTAGCGATCGACATTTCGAGATAATCCCGCCCATGGCACCTGAACCAGCACAAGGTGCTTACATGCCCCCAGTAAGATATTTAGATATCCTAGGAGACAAGCACCAAGGAGACAATATATTATTGCGTAACTTCAAGGAAAATTTTTCACCTCTCCGTGCTGGGAACTTGTCCAAATCAACTTGTGTTTTTAAGCTGCTCCTAATCTAGGTAGCTTTTTCAGAATAGAATAAACGCTTTTGCGTGATTTTCATTATTAACTGCAGCAAAGTAGACTGGTGTATGGATTAGGGTGTTTAGGTTACCAAGTCTCGCAAACCAAAGGTTAGGTAATGAGGCCGAATAATCTCTAAGCCTTAGACCTAATACATAAGCTTCACATTTTCCTCAATCTCATGAGGACTATTCGGATCTTAGCGGATACATGGATGTTTAAACCTAAACAACAAGCCCAAGAGGCCTAAGATCAACACTCATAGTAATCTCTATGTCTCTTTAGCACTTTTTGACTTTTATTTCAATCTTTTGATTCAGTCTAAAACTTTAAGCAGATTCCATAATCATTTCCTAAGACTAACACTTTTTGTTTCAAATTGTGGCTCCTTTTTGACATTTAAATCACCTCCTTTTTCCTCCTCAAGAATGATATAAAATTAATCTCTAAAAATCCCCCCTTCTCCATTTTTTTGTTTCTTCAATTTTTTTATTTTTTTGGTTTTTTGGAATATGTATATATATATATATATATATATATATATATATATATTGTGAGAATCCCTCAAAACTTGAGTTTTTATGTGTTTGCACTTTAACACCCCCCATGCCTAAGTTTTGCAATGTCCTCATTGTAAACCGAAGAGTTTAAGAAGTCAGCTTGGTTTAAAGGTTAGAACAGGGTTAACGGGTGAGTGAACAAGTCAAGATGACTGTTGCAAACGATTTCAAGCTTCGATACATGTACCAGAGGTGGGATCGACTGTTCTAACTCTGAACTCAAAGTGCAGTAAACGTGAAGTTCAGAAAGATAATCAGAAGGGTCTTGGGTTTTTGGAATGACGGGTTGCCTCCCGTTAAGCGCTAAATTCAATGCTCTCAACCGAGCAGAAGGTAATCATGGAGGAGTGATCAAATAGAAAGAATTTTGTAGAACAAGCACCTTGATCAAAAGCCAGGTTGGTCCAACCAGGTGCTTGTTCAGATCGATAGGTTGATGATGCAGCCCAAACCTAATCAGTCTGGTCGGTTGATGAATGTGAATCAGTATATGCGGAGCCCATCAGGTATTCTGTGACTCAAAAAGATGTGGCAGTGCGAATCGCAGGTTTGGCTGATTCTAATCAGCCTGGTCAAAGTAGGGATCTTCCTAAGAAAAAGGGTCCATGGAGGATGTAGGAACCCTACAAGAATGATCAGAGAAGGATGGGACATGATTATTAGTTTGATCGATGTCCGAAACCCGATCAACATGTGGAGAAGAATCTTATGTGACCTGATCATAAAGAGGAGAATCAGGATAGAAATTGATTCCGATGGCAGGTCGGGGTTGGGTTTAGATTTGAGAAGGCTTTGAATGTGGTGCAAAAGATGTGGCTTCAAGGAGAATTGTATGTGTTGAGGGATCCTTTAGAAAAGATTCAAAGGTCGGTTCATTTAAAGAGTCCTCGTAATGTTCATCAAAATCAAATGTAAATGCCTAGAGAGTGCTTATAGGGTCATGGAAATCTGGATCAATAAAAGATTCGAATTCTGGATTGCCGACACTATCGGCAGTTACTGTTTCTGATTCCTGAAGATCAAAAAGGAATGATTCCATCTTAATGGAACTAGGTTTTGAATCAATGATCTCGGGATCAGGGACCTCAGAGTCAAAGGATGAATCATGGATGCTAAGGTCATAAACTGGCTCGAAGTTATTAGGAAACAACAATTCTTCGAAATCATAGTAAGATTTGAAATCATTGGAGAACTTGCGAGAAAAAGTTTCTAAATTTGATTCTGGATCGGGAGTTCCACCATAGAGAGAATCAAGATGTGTAAAATTAGTAACCTGACTTGGATCTAACCTAATTTCATATTCTGAGCTTAAAAAGGTACTCCTGTTGGGTAGAGGCTCGGATTCTTGGCTCCTAGGGTAGACCCAATTGAATCCCAACTCTTCCAACCCCTCGGTTTCTATATCATAGATTGGTGTGACTTTTGAAAAATCAATTCGTATCTCAGTGGAGGTTGGAGAGGTATATTCATCAAATATAGGCTCACAATCATAATCTAGATTCAAAATCTGATTCTCATCACGTTGAACCTCATGATTATCCCAAAGAGATTCGAATCCAGATTCTAGGTTAAGGGTAAGGATTGGATCACTAGAATCTAAGCTGGGCTCTATAGGGATGTCAGCATCACTCTCAAGAATCACCTTATCAAAATAAGGGGCGGGATTTACACCCTCGAGAGGTTCTGACTTGATTTCTTCGTCAAAGGTGTCAGGGAAATCAAGACTTGGTGAGCCAACTTCATGGGTTTCTAGGGCTGGTTCAGAATTGTGAACACCTACAATCGGATCCTCCTAACCCATGTCAAGATCAGGTATGTCAATTGTTATGAAGTTTGAATCTGAATTCATTTGGGTTGGGGGTCCACAACAATTTGATTCTTGAACCCAGGATTTGTGGAATCATGTTGATCATCAATGTTGTTCCAAGGTGTCTTCTTATCTTCTAAAGGGATGTAGGGGTATTCTCGATCAATAGTTTTATACAATGTATTCAATAATTTTCCTCGTTTCTCTATGAGTTCTTGGTCATTTTCCAAAAGTGAAGGATTTGACCACATTATAGATGCTCGTTGCGATGTATTCTCATTAATTCAATGTATTCTGCCAAGAGATCACCCCGGGTTGAACCGTGTTTCATTTGTGTCCATATTATTTTGAAACAGTTCAGAATGTGGTTTGTTGTTTTTATAAATTTATCCTGAATGTCCCTTTCTAAGGCTTCATAATATTATTCATGGTGTTTGTAAGCATCCTCAATCATCTTATTTGGGACACAGGTTTCCTAATCACTTTTCCTAACATGTTAGGTTGCATTTTCGAATCAGGTGGTGGAATCAAGATGTAGGATCAAACTCAGGCTCAGATTGGAACTGATCAGATTTGAAAGAAATTCCCAAGAAGATCTAATGAGGCCCCTTAGGTTAAAAACCTAAGGACCTTCCTATGTATGTGTTCTTGAGAAAGGATGAGGAACTGGAAATTTTTTGGATCCAATCAAGGCATCCAAAGATTTTTGAATGACTAAGGTTGTTTCGAGGTGGATGATACTTTTAAATCAGAAATCCGCACACCCAAGAATTACTTGGGCAACCAAAATGGGAGAGACTCACAAAGACCCCTACATGATAGAGAATCCCCACGGGTTATAGGGTTCCCCCACTTGACTTTCCTTGTCACTGTGGTTCCAAGTAGACTGGAATGTACAAACTTAAGACTTTAAGTATACCAATTTTAGCCTAATTAGTGCCTTGAATTTCACTTGTTTAGAGATTGATTTGTCTTGTGACCTAATTTGGAGGTTGGTTGGTCTACAATATAGATCAACTTCACCTGACCTGCCCTAAAAGATAGAGAATGAAATCTAGGTCAAAATCCAGAAATCACTGTGAATTGAGTGTCAAGTTATTAGGTAAATAATTTTTAAGATTCAAGTGAAATTAAAGCATGATTTTAGAGTTCTTCTTGATTAGATCTTTTCAATCAAGGGCTTGGGTAGTTCACAAATGCAGGCAGGTTAATTCTCTTTAATGCAGGCAAATGTGTATTAACACTTCAAACCCTAAATGCGGAAACACTAAGTGTTCTAATCCAAGTTCAATTCAATCTTAAAATGTTCACCTTGGGCTTCAAGCAAGAAGTGTGTTAGCCCAAAGTAATTTAGAAATTAAGCATAGTCCCTAATAAGTACAGGCAATCAAGGTAAGAATTTCTAAACAAAATTGCCTCAAGCTTCAATCAGATATGAAAATTTTTTTCATAAATCAGGAAACTGACCTCTTTAATGATAATTACTATGAAACTAAGGTATGTAGTTACTAATTGATTTGTTTTCTTTTTTATCTTCCCAAGATTAGAAGGTTGATTAAGGAAGACCAAAAATTACCTGCCCTGGGAGTGGCTGTTTTGTGTGGAAGATCTCTACGTGATACACCTCACAAAATTACAAGAAAATAGATAGGGCAAGTTAGTGCTCAAATATAACCAAATAAAACTAAGAATAGCGGTGAATTGCGCATTGTTCCCCAACAACGACGCTAAAATGTTAACGGGCTATTGAGAGGTGTTAAATATGCCTTCGTTGTAGTAAACCCTCAATCACTTGATAACAAATACAATTTATAACTCGAATATCTAAAATGAAGTCCGAGGTCTAACATAGGGAGCAAGTATTGCAATTCACGCGCTAATCGAAGTGAATATATATATGAGTACAAGAAATAAGCCAAGAATGATATTCAATGAATACTCACTACTCAAAACTGATATTCAATGCATAACATGAGTATATCAAGAGTTTGACAAGGCAAAAAATATATCTAAGACAAAATAATGATGATTTGAATCACCAATTATTAGTTTAGATACATATAAATTAAGTACTAAAAATATGAAATAAATGCACAATGGCCTAAACCACTTAAACTTCAATATTTCCACAGTTTCATAACCCTGCTTTGGCCAATCATATGTCGCCTTCTCAAGTCAGACGGCTTAAAGTGCACAGGCTTCTCAAAAACCTTTCTTCTTCTTCTATCTTCTTTTCTTCCTGAGTCATCTCCTTCTTCTCAAAGCCTTCTTCTTTCATCTAGTGCCTCCTTTCTTCTCAGCGACTAAGTGTCGCACAGGGTCATGCCTCAAAGAGCAAATCCCACCCCTTCCCTACTCTCTCTCTCTCTTTCCTACCTCTTCCACTCTCAGATATTCAGGTTGCAATCAGGTATTCAAATCATGCAGTATTGACTCCAGGCCCACCGGCAGTTGGTGATGAGCGAGGAGTGAAGGCTTAGGCAGGTCAAGCGAGCATGTGTAATGGGGACCTCATCTCCGGTGTGTCGAGGTAATAAAGCCTTGGCACAAAAACAATTTAAGCGTGGTTGTTGCGTTGGAATCCCACGATGTGGAACTAGTCCCACTTTTTCTCTTTGCACATCCAAGCAACAGCAGTAGGAGGTTCCTTCGAGCAATTGTCGAGCTGCAACTACTGGGGCCGCCAATTAAGGACCTGTGAGAGATCTTATGATGTGTCCACGCGACCTGGAGGTAGCATCCACGAAGAACACAGCCGTGGGGTGATGAACAAGCTTGAGACAATGGTGACAGTGGTGGAGCTTCAGCCGAAAACCTGAAAGCAAGAATACTGCCTCACGACCACATTAGAATACCTCAGGGGGATCACCGAGTGATGGTGGATGTGTTGGTGGAGATTTCGTATCGTGAACGTGTGTGTGGTGGTCAGATGAAGGCGAGAAGGTGGTGCAAATGATGGGTTGTTCGGTGGTAGTTGTGAGTGAGTGAAGGGTGAAATTGTTTGAGGCGTTTTGCACGAGGATGAGTGGCGGAGGTTGTGAGGGTGTTGGCGAGGTGTTTGGAGGTGTGAGGTGAGAAGAAGACCTTGCCGAAGGTGGAGATGACGGTGAACAGCGGGTCAAGGGGTTGAATTTGGCTTTTAAATAGAGGGAAAGATAATAGAGGGAGAAGGAAACCTAGCTAACCTACTCTAATGGATGAAAGGGTAGGAGGGACACCAGGTATGGTGTGGCCAACGCCGTGGAAGGAAGTGCCTCCAGTGGGAGAAGTGACGACGATGAGGGGGCGTAGGCAGTAGCCGCTGGTATTGCGACATGCGAAAGAAGCTGAGGATGAAGAAGAATCCACCCGCTATAGTCCATGAGGGTGGACAAAGAAGGTGGTAGGAGGAGATCTCCGGAGCTCGTGGGGCATTCGGCTGGAGAGGGAAGGAGGTAGTTTGGCCGAAAACAAGCTATGGAAGTAAGGCAGTCGATAGGGGTCATTTATAGGCCATTAGGTGAGCTTTCAAGCTTGGAAACAATCATGAAAGCATCGCAAACCAAGGAGTAGGTTTACGGATTTCTAAGAGTTCGCATGAACTCTTGGATGAATTAGGAAGGCCATGAAAGAGCTCAGATGGAAGGAGATCTCCTCAGGAGTCTCCTTTCCAATTTTGGAAGGGTTTCTTCTTGAAATCAGGGAGATCTACCTGATTGAAGATCGGCCCTTGATGGGTTCACACGGCCATGGCGGTAGGGACCTATGTGCGAAAAAGATAACAAAGTTAGGGGGCACTTTGCAAGGATTTTGAAAGATGAGGGGTTATTTGAGAGAAAAAGAATCAAACTGGACCAAAATGCAAACTAGGTCAAGATGATCTCTAATTGCACCCAAACTTTGGTACAAATCTAATTTGGACCTAAGGAATCTGATGGTGAAGTCGAACTTTGGTTTTGACCAATTTTGATTAGGTAATTTGCATAGAAACCTAAATTAGGGTAACTTCCAGTCTGAGACTCTGTTTTAAGTGAAAAATGGGTTCCAATGGTCAAATCAAAAGTATCAAACCTTATAGAATATTTTTATATGAATTTTAGAAGGTTTAGGTAAATTTTATCCTAACCGTAACCTCATTTAATTAAGCAAGTCTAAAATTAGGGTTTCGGATGTCCGCTAATTCTTGAAATGTGTGAAAACCCATGTCTGTCTATACAAACCCTCCTATTAGACTTTTATGAATATTTGACCTTTAATTAACCCCTGGAAAAACCCAAGGTTGCTCTGCATTCATGATATGATACTAAAATTGCAGTTTTAACCTTGGTTTTATGTTAATCTGTCAGAAAAGATATGCAGTGAATTACGGTCTTCTGGAGGTTATGTAAGAGCATTTATCTGCTGATTACGACTAATTAAAGCTAGATATGGCTGATGATGACGTTATTATCACCTTATCTAGGAGACTAGCCACCAACTCCAGGTTAACGGATGTGGATAAGTCTCGTGTTTCGTGTACCCCTAGTGTGTTTGTCAATGCACGGGTAGTCATCCCATTGAACAAACCCTTAGACTCATTGTTTATGGAGTTCTCGCGCATGTTCTCGAGAATCTCCCAAACGGTGTCTTCATGCTGACTCATGATGTTGCCACCACAGGTTACATTGACAAATAATCTAATGTCCTCACAGAGCCCCTAGTAAAAAGACTAGACTTGTTTCCACTTAGGAACTCCGTGATGAGGTCATTTCTGTATGAGATCTAGAAAGAAATCCCATGCCTCATGAAGTGGTTCTCTCGCATTCTGCGTGAAATGCATGATTTGGTGCCTCAAGGCATTAGTGCGACCCACCAGGAAGAGTTTCTTTAGGAATTCAACTTGTAGTTCCTCCCAGGTGTTGATTGTCCAAGTTAAGGATTGATACCACTGGGTAGCTTTGTCCATCAGAGAGAAGGAGAACATTTTCATGAGCATGATGTCCCGATTTTAAATAGGTGCTCAAAAGGTTTGGGCTAGATGTTTCAGTTGTTTGATGTGTTGGAAGGGATGTTCAGAGTTCAATCTATGAAATTTGGGGATTATGCTGGTAAGATTCAACTTCAATTCAGTATCAGGTCCTCTAGATAGGATTTGCACCCTTGGTTCGATAGCTATGGCCGTGGGATTGTAATGATCTCGCATCTGCGGACGTGGTTGGGGATTCATGAATGCATGAAGTAGATCTGTGAGATTCTACAATTTGTTCTGAAAGTCTGGTACCTGACCTCTTCCTTCAATATCTTGATTCTCCATGGAAGTAGAGGATGGAGAACTACGCTCAGATGTAAAATGATCAAAAGAGATTTCGATTTGATTGTAAGGGAACCCAGGAAATTGAGTCAGGGCTTGACCTCAATAAGAGTGAACTGCTAATGGAGGCCTCGAGATTGATCTTAAGGACCTCGTCCCATATATGCACTACAGAATTAGATGAGGGACAGAATGTGTCTTAGACCCAATCAAGGCACCCAAAAAGGTTGTGTGACTAAGGTAGTTCAAGGCAGATTGACCTCTGGATCAGAAACTCACGCACTCAAGAATTACCTGGGGAGTTAGGAAGGGAGAGTAGCGCAAAAACCCCTACACGATAAAGCATCGCCACGGGTTACAGGGTTTTCCCACCCAACCTTCCTTGTCACCGCAATTCCAAGTAGACCGGAATGTGTGAGCTGAGACCTAAGTCTACCAATTTTAATTCGGCTTGTGCCATGAATTTCACTTGAATTTAGAGTTAATTCGATTTGTGATCTAATTTGGAGTTTGGTTGATTCATAAAGTGAACCAACTTCACCTAACCCGCCCTAAGGTTGAGGATGAAACTTGGGCAAAAGTACCCAAATCACCCTAAATTATTTCTTAAACAAGTTATTAGGTCTCAAATTTTAATGATCGAAGTGATTATAGAACCTTGATTTTAGGGTCAACTTGTTAAGATCAATTCAAACAAGGACTTGGGTAGCACATAATGTGGGAATATATTTCCTTTTTAAGCAAGCAAATGTGTACTAGTCCTTGAAACCTAATGTGGAAACCCTAGTTTGGCTTTATTCCCAAGTCCAATTTCTTCCAAAGATGGTACCTTGGTGATTTGGATTTTACATGATTTTATAAATGCAAGTTTTTGTCGTTGAGACATGTAAAATCGATCAACTCTTAAAATTTATAATACCTAGATAGTGGAGTATCTAGGGTCGTCCAAGGAGGCTAATTCATTAATCACAAAAAATTGTTCTCTCTCTCACCTCTCAAATCAACACAAGTATTTTTGTATTTTCATTTTGTTGTTTTTATGATTTTCAAAACAATCGGGTATTCACAAGCAAAGATTACACTAAAACTATGCCTAGGTGACAAGAATGAAACCCTCTCTTATAAGCTCACCCTAAGCAAGTGCGCTTAGAGTAATTAGAAGAGGAGAGTGTGGTGCACTAATTAACTAAAAGCATGAAAAACACACTAATCTAGAAAACAGAAATTGGAAGACAATTGAATTTTGTATTACTAGTAAGTAGATTATAGGTAGAGGAATGCTTCTAGAAGAAAAATAGTAAACTACTAGCTAATAGAAAAACAAGATAAAGAAGAAGAATGGGAGATCCTTTGTAGAAGCCTGTATAGCCCTTGCTCCAAGTGTGGTTGCTCTACACTTAAAAAGGGGCGCTCCTTGACTTCTTCTTGATGTAGTCCCCCTCCAAGCTCTCTCCTCAAGGTGGGTGTCAACCACCTTAAGGTTCCTCCTCTGCCTGGTCGTCCCTTCTATGTAAATGACCTCCTCCTTGGCGTGGCATAAGGGAGAAGGAGATGAAGAAGGCACCAAGGGGGCGGGTAGGTTGCCCCCTTGATCTTCTTCTCTTCTTCTTCTTCCTTGGCATGGAGATATGGTGGAGTAATGGTGGACCTAACTAACGGAAGAGATGATCTATATGTGGTAGTTAGGAGGGATATATATAGGAGTGGAGAAGGGGTAGTTGGTGTGGATTGAATGGAGGGCTAAGATGGTCTTTCATGGGTGGTTGTAGGATCCTACGGTGTAGGATAGTTGGCGCCATCTCAAGGGTTGTGGGAGGTGGTGGTTATGGGTGGAATCCACCCTTTGGTAGACGTCCATGGGTTTAAGGGTGCATGCTTTTGGCGCCAAAGGGGGTAAGTTCTAGAAGGGTTGGTTTTGGAGGGAAAAGGGATGGTGGAGATGGCATGGAAGGTGATGTGTAGGGCTAGGATTACCCCCCCCCCCCTATTTTGGCACCAAAACAAGGGGTAGTTATGGTGGGTTGGCACCACTTTTAGTGGTGGCTTTTGGTGGTGGTTGAGGGGTGAAGGGATGTGTGGTGGTGGTGCCAACATGAGGTGGAAGTGGAGGTAGCTTAGGTGGAGCTTAGGTAGGCTTATTAGGTGGAGCTAGTTAGGTGGGTTTTAGGGTTAGGTTGGAATGCCATGGAGGTGGACTAGATAAACTAAGCTAGCTTAGCTAGTAGATGAATGGAGTAGGAGGTAGAGAGAGCTAGGGTTTTTGGAGGAGAGGAGCTGGAAGGAGCTGCTTGGAGATGCACTGGAGCTGGTGGCTACTAAAGAGAACTACAAGGAACTACCTTAGCTGGCTTAGCTTACTAGTTCTTTGCTAGTTGCTAAGCCAAGCTAAGATGAGCTAGCTTCTGCTCATATGAGCTAAGGTGAGCTGGATCTGGTCTTCGTAGATATTACCTATCTAGCTAAAGTAGCTAGCTTTGGTCAAGTAGCTTAGCTCAACCATGTTGAGCTGAGTTAAGTCTTTGAGAGCCGGACTTGAGATGGCCTGAGCTGGTTGAGGTCATCTTCACCTGACTAGGTCTAGCTAGTTGATGGCAGTAGCTAGTCCTAATCAGGTTGAGCTTCCAGTGAATTGTTCTAAGCTGGAATGGAGCTGGGATCAATTATCTTGAGATGGTTTGAGCTGCCATCCAGCTGAGGCGAGCTAAATGGAGCTAAGGTGAACTAGCCTAAGCTACCATTCAGCTGAGACAAACTGAATAGAGCTAGGGATGAGTTGATCTAGCTAGAAGGAGCTAGGATCCAGTTGGGATCAGCTGGACCAAGTTGGGATCCAGTTGATAGGAGTTTCTTCTTCATCTTCTACCTTCATGAGTGCTAAGGTGTGTGGGATCCGATTTTCTGCATATCCCTGACACTCAAATAAATACATCAAAAATACAAATAAAATGCAATGCATGCCCAACCTAAGTGAATGCCTAAATGTAGCCCAAAAACCCGTTACGGAGTTAAAACACTAAGAGCTAGATATATTTTAGGGCATAAGAATGATGATAAACTAGCGTTTATCACTTGAGCTCAATCAAGAAGGCGAATAGCCCAGGGAACCTTATGTCTCTAATAGGTGCAAGTATTAGGATGGGGCTCTCTAATCAATCAGTCAAATCAAATCAAGAAACTTGAATGATGATTTCTAAGTAAGGCTAGTTGATCCTAATTGATTTCCTTTTCAATCTTTCCAAGAGAGGAGGGGATTATGGAAGAGGGAAGAGTAGTTACCTGCCCTTGGTGTGGCTACTCGAGCGGTCGATCTTCAATATGGTTCAACTCACAACAACACAACAAAACAGATATAGCAAGTCAGAAACAAGTCAGAATAAGCACAATTAGTGATTGAAATGCGCATTGCTCCCCGACAATAGCATTGAAATATTGAAGGGTAATCACCGTAGTTTAAAGAACTACGTGTTGTAGTATAGTCGACGAAATCTGAATCGACATTTAAATTTATAAGTGCTCAAAAAATGTATGAGTTCCAAGGTCGTTCGCAGGGAGCAAATATAATCGCAAATCAATCACTAATCTAATATTCAAATCAAACTCAATATATATGAAAAATATATTCAATGAATTGCAAATTGTATACCAAGAGTCAATGAACAAAAATAATATAGAGAGATATAGCAAAAAGAATGGTAGTTCAAACCACCAATGTAACCCTTAATACCTAACCTATTCAATATAAAAGGTCTCTCAAAGGCACCTTCAATCCAACACTTAGCCAAATTCTTAAATCAGACCTCAGATCTGACATCTCACTAAGGCCTCAGATGCCTTAAGTTCAAGGCACAAATCCTCTGAAGCAAAAACCCCCTCCCTCCTCTCAGAGCCAAGCCTTCCATCCTCTTCTCTCTCTCTTATTCGGGTAAACAGATCCAGAGCCCAGACCCATGTGCGTGGGCACAAGTGTTCGCGACGTAGATCGCGTAGAAGATTAGCACGTTGTAGAATAGTGCGAAATACGTCTCGAGCAAATAAAGTAACGGAACTGGTGAGTCCCGATCGATCACAGCAAGGCAGAAAGTACTTTTGATTTCATGCGTTTGTTCCAAATATAAGTATCAAGTAATAAAAACAATAAATCACAATATCCACATTACAAAGAGATTGAATTTGATAAATGCGATAGAATGAAAACATGAATGTAAACAACTACTACAGTAACAGAATGAGGTCACCACGGGTGGTCTGTGGTAGCCTTTTGGAGAAGTTGCGAAGAGCAACAACGATCCGTTAGGGTGGCCCAATGGACCCTTCAGACAGAGATGCAGAGATGGAGGCAAAGAAGACGGGAAGAAAAAGAGAAAGGAGTTGTAGGAGGAATAAGAAACTAAGGGAATGGCTTTCAAAGGGGACCCTTAAGCCTCTTTTTATAGCTTTTGTGAAGGGCATTTAAGGTATTTGAGCCCTTAATTCCGTGCAAAGGCTTCAGATTAATTAGATCCTTTGATCGAGAGATTAAGCCTCACAAATCCTTCTTCCATCCACAGTTTGATCTGGTGCTGCCACATGGCGCACTATGCGCCCTTGGATTTGAATCCAACGACCTCGCTTACCCGCCGCTCGCCCTCGCACCTGCACGCCCTCGATCAGCGCCTCAAATCCTAAAGCTTCTCAGCAGTCCGAATGAGAGATCGGACGGCTTAAAAAGCCTGCGCAGCGCTCGCTGAGTCCTAAGGTGCGCGTCATCGCGTGCATCTGCATCTGACACTCCTGCGCCCTCCATGCGTTCGTCGCTAATCCGCCCGATGAAGATCCTGCGGTGGAATTTCACCTGTAAGCGACCGACTCCCAATTGTGCCTCGAACCAACGTCCAGCATTGTCTGTTAAGCGCGCTCTCCGTTGCACTACCCGCACGGATTGTCGAGCTTTCCAAATCCTGTCCAACCACCCTCGACCGTTGGATGTGAATCCAATGGTCGAGATCTCTCCCTTGCTTGATGAGGCAGCTAGAAGTGGGCGACATGGCTGCATCGCAGCCATTGGATGACGATCCAATGGCCCATGGCTCTCCTTCCAAGATTAGGGTGAGGTGAGGGGCGGCTGCAATGGTGCCACGTGGCACCATCGTGGCCATTTATCTTCTTCTTGTATCTGATGATGTAGGCCTCCGATTGAGTTGATTTATGCGCCATTGGACTGCGAACATCGATCCAGATCCATCTATGCGGTTGGATTTGTCATCTGAGGTCTGGATATTCTTCAAATTGCCCCTTGGCTCCTGCTTCTTCTACGGCCTCCCTAAGGTGCTACGAGAGTCTGATTGTTGCGCTCTTGGAAGAGCTGGATTCTCGTCGTCATTCCAAACAGATCCATAAGGTTGGATCGGTAATCTTCAGCCCTAGATTACCTACAATTATTAATACCTCTCAAATAGCACATTATTATGTATAAAACATATAAATCATCTACAATGCAAAGTACAATGTGTATGCATGCAGAATGCCCATGTTAAGCTAGGCTCTACCTTAATTTAGGCGAATTAGGGCCTATGATTGTTGCGCAATCATACCCCCATGCCTAAATCTTTCTAGTCCCTAGCAAGTGCAAGACTAAATGCATTTTTTCAAGAGTTTAACGAAAGGTTTATTTCCTTTTGTTTTAAAAAAAAATCAGAATCCAGATAACCATGAATATATAATATTATAGCTTCTGCAACGGATTTAAGTGAAGAGTCGATACACATTTAAAGCTTGTACTTGACCCTAGTAAAATTCTGTTGGGATAAGCAAACCTCTTCTCTCAGGGATATAAACTATTCTCTGATTTTAGCCTCGGCTTTTGGCTTAGGTAGAACACGTCTGAGTTAACTGGATTTGTATTTGATGGCTCACTCTCTTCTGGTGCTACATAGAGACTAGTATTTCAGAATCTAGATTTCTAGATTATTGAATAACTTAACTTAGAGAAAGGTTGGAGAACTGTGCTCTCTTTAATCTTTTGTACCTTTTCTTTTCTCTTTTTCTTTTCTTTTTTTTCTTTTTCTTCCTGATCACATCTCAGTAGATTTACAATTGTATTTGGTGGTCTTGCATGGCATCACACTTTAATTAAGTTCTAATAACCCTACGACTAAGTCAGATCCCTCAGCCCGTATTCAGGTAGTCAAAAAAATAGAAAAATAAGTTAAGGCTATATTTGGTGGTTTGCGGGGATGGTAGGTGTTTTTGCCTCAAAACATTTTGACTTACATAACTCAAACTTCTTAACATAACACTTTTTTTTTTCAAGCAAATATCTCTTTTGTATGCTTTTTCTTCTCTCTTTTTTCTTATATATATCTACTGGCACAATGCCATTACCAATTTGACATAACGCAACAATGCAACACGACATACATACTTTTATTAATGAGGCAATATTTGAGATTTTTAGGGATGACCAAGAGGATCTCGGGTGGCTTAATTGGTGGAAGTGCCTACTCTCGGCACCGGGTAGGGAACAGATAAGACGACATATTTCTAACCTTGACATCAGTACCCTCCTTCAGCCAAGGATCTCACAGAGGACGGTCGTGACCATCCACCTCAGTCCTAGTTTTATCAGAACCCACTCTCTGTGTTGCCTTATTTGGTGGCTCTCATACAGAATTTCTCACAAAATTAGTACGTAAGAACTAAGAGCGAAAACTATGCCCATCTCCAAGTGTCATAATTCAATTATTCAAAGTTAAAGATTCCTTAAACTAGCCTTAGAGCACCAATAGACTCTCTACTCTCATCTCACATGTGTTTTGGTGGATCTACTAGAAGATGGTTCACCTGACTCCCTGATTGTTGTTTAAGGGTTCAGGAGAAGAAGCAATGCTTCTTCTCGACAAACTAAAGATATCTATCGATTTTCACAGTGGATCCATTGCAAATTCTACATGCAGATGTGAGGTTATACTGGATTCTAAGCTTAGGAATCTACTAAAGAATAAATCTTTAATAAAACTTCTTGATAAAACAATCTAATCCCCCACTTGTAGGCAGAAAATTATCAGTTTTTATGAACTACCCCCCATTCCTAAGTGTTTGCATGTCCTCATGCATGAATAAAAGAAATAAGGTGGAGTGTATGTGGATAGAAATCACCTGAAACCACTTCTGACTTGTCGTTCAGCTCATGCCATCACTACAATGCCTTACACCATATGCAAAACAATATGCGAAACAATATGCGAAAATAAAATATGCTATGTATATATGGTATGTATATATGTATACGTGCTGAGTTTAACGCCTCCAGCTGGGCAACTCATCAGTCACACGTCCTCAAGAAGATGTATCGTTTCTTCGGTAGGAGGAGGTGCCTGGGCAACGAACGGTTTGAAACGCTGGCCATTAATCGTAAAAACATGCCCATATTTCAGGTCTCTAATTTGGACCACCCAGTTAGGATATGGGTCGACCACCAGAAACGGCCCAGTCCACTTGGACTTGAGCTTTCCTGCAAAGAATTTGAGTCAGGAGTCAAACAACCAGACCTGCTGGTTAGGTCCGAACTCCTTCCTCCGAATGTGTCAATCATGGAAAGCTTTTGTCTTGTCTTTGTATATTTTTGCATTCTCGTAAGCTTCCCACCTAATCTCCTCTAACTCACTTAGTTGGAGCTTCCTTTCATAACCTCCAGCCTCGAGGTTAAAATTACACTTCTGCACTGCCCAAAAGGCACAGTGCTCCAGCTCCACAGGAAGGTGACAGGCCTTTCCATACACCATGCGGTATGGCGACATTCCGAGCGGGGCCTTGTACGCAGTCTGATATGCCCATAGTGCATCAATCAACCGATCAGACTAATCCTTCCTATCAATTCTAACGTTCTTTTGAAGGATAAGCTTGATTTGACGGTTTGATACTTTAGCCTGCCCATTGGTTTGTGGGTGAAACAGGGTAGCAATGCAGTGTTGCACCTAGTATTTCTTCAATAATTACATGAAATGGGCATGGATGAAGTGACTACCCCCATCGCTTATCAGGGCACGGGGAACTCCGAATCTCGCAAAAATGAAATCCCGGACGAAGGATATAACAGTCTTATGGTCAGCTCGTCTTGCCGGGAGAGCTTCTACCCACTTTGAGACATAGTCTACTGTGAGGAGTATGTACTCAAAGCCATGCGAGTTTGGGAAGGGGCCCATAAAGTTGATGCCCCAGACGTCGAACACTTCAACGAGAATATATTAGAGAGGCATCATGTCTCTCCGAGTCATAAAACCGATCGCCTGACATCGCTTATAGCACTTGGCAAACTCGTGTGTATCTTTGAAAATGGTTGGTCAGAAAAATCCCGACTGGAAAATCTTTGCAGCAGTCTTTCGGCCCGAGAAATGACCTCCACAAGCATCACTGTGGCAGAAGAATAGCACACTAGAGATTTCCGAATCAGGGACGCATCTACGGATGATCTGATCAGCCCCAATGCCAAAGAGCAGTGGGTCGTCCCAAAAATAAAATTTAGGCTCTGATATAAATTTGGGTTTTTGATCCTTGGATAACCCTGCAGGTAACCTACCTACAACAAGATAGTTTCCTATATCATCGTACCAAGGAAACTCAACAGAGTTAATAGACAGTAGAGACTCATCCGGAAATCGGTTTGATATCCGTGGGGAGTACGGAATATAGTCTGGGTCTAGCCGAGACAAGTGATCCGCCACAACATAATGTGCTCCGGCTTTGTCACAGATCTCTACATCAAACTCCTGCTAAAGAAGGATCCATCTAATAAGACGGGGCCTGGCGTCCTTCTTTGCGAACAAATGCCGGAGGACGGAATGGTCAATGTAGATGATAGCTTTGGACCCGAGTAAGTACGACCTGAATTTCTCCAACCCGAATACCACAGCTAGTAATTCTTTCTCAGTGACTGTATAGTTACGTTGAGCCTTGTTCAGCGTTTTGCTAGTGTAGTATATTACGAATGGATGGCGCTCCAAGCGCTGGCCATGAACGACTCCGACAGCGAATTCAGAGGAGTCACACATCATCTCGAAGTCAAGAGACTAGTCGGGAGGTTGGAGAATACGTGCACCAGAAATAGTGCTTCGCAAGGTCTCGAAAGCGCTGAGACACGAGGAGTTGAAATCAAAGGGCGTGTCGGTTACTAGAAGATCCATTAATGGACGAGCAATTTTCAAGAAATCTCGAATGACTCTTCGATAAAATCCGACATGCCCTAAGAATCATTTGATTTGCCTGACCGAGCTAGGCGAAGGTAATCGCGAAATGATTTTAGACTTAGCTCAGTCGACCTCGAGTCCATTAGAGGAGATCTTGTGACCTAGTACAATGCCATCTATCACCATAAAATGACTTTTTTCCCATGATAGTACTAGGTTAACCTCTATACATCTCCTTAGGATCATTGTGAGGTTATCAAGACAAGATGAAAAATCATCTCCAAACACGGAGAAGTCGTCCATGAACACTTCCACATAGTCCCTGATCATGTTTGAAAAGATGGCCATCATGCATCGCTGAAAAGTAGTTGGTGCATAGCAGAAGTTGAAAGGCATCCACTTAAAAGCGAATGTTCCAAAGGGACACGTAAAAGTCAACTTGTCTTGATCTTCCGGGTTGATCACTACTTGATTGTACCTGGAGTATCCATCCAGAAAGCAGAAGAAGCTACGTATGACCAACCGTTCTAGAATCTGATCAATAAAGGGTAAAGGAAAATGATCATTTTTGGTAGCTGAGTTTAGCTTCCCAATATCAATGTAGACCTGCTAAGAAGTCATGGTGTGGGTTGGGATGGATTCGCCCAATTCATTTTTTATTACGGTGAGTCCCGCCTTTTTTAGCACAATCTGAATGGGACTCACCCACTGGTTATCGGAAATTGGATAGATAATGCCCACATCCAGCCATTTAATAATCTCCTTCTTGACAACCTCCAACATATTTGGATTTAGGCATCTCTAAGGTTGTCTCAATGGTCTCACCCCTTCATCAATGTAGATATGGTGAGTGCAATATGAGGGGCGAATCCCGTGGAGATCAATAATGCCCCACCCGATAGCAGCCCTATGTGCTTGCAAAACGGAGATTAACTGGTGTTCCTGATCCAAAGTCAAGTGAGCATTGATAATCATGGGATATGTCTCACTTTCTCCCAGAAACACATACTTGAGTGAATCAGGTAAGGGCTGTAACTCTAGTAGCGGAGGGTGGGGAGAGGGTTTATGCAGGGGAGGAGAGGAAACAACAGCGGAAATCTGCTAATCCTGACTAATGGAGAATTCGTCCGCAGTGGTCATGTAATCCTGCCTTAAGATGTCAGTGCTGGATAAGACAGGATAGTCAGGATCAAGGGTGTTAGGAGCAAATGAACACCCATGACAACCAGATCCATGGGACAAAATGTGTATGTCATTAGTCTCTGCCCTACGCAGATCACGAAGATTAGGAACCCTGATAGTGAAGATGAATGTGCCATTGGGTCGCTGTAGAGGAGCCCAATGTTCCAACAAAAAGTTGAATCTTCATCTTCACCATCCGCCTTGATTAAATCGCAATCAAAGTTCTTTGATGCCCTGAAAATGTCCAATCTAAAATTTTTGTTTCTAGGGCAATCTCCATGCATCCTGATGCACAGTTGATGTTTGCACGGGCAGTTGCCAAAAACGGGCGACTTAGAATAATCGGTGCATCAAAGAGATTAGAAGGAACCTCCATATCAAGAACAAAAAAGTCCGCTAGAAAGCAGAATCCTTGGACTTTTACTATCACATTTTCAACCACCCCCTCGCCGTTGTCACTGATCAGTCAGCCATCTGTATGGTAACCGAGGAGGGCTTTAACTCCCCGAATCAAAATCGATCAAATACCGCGGTGGGAGTTAGGTTGATGGATGACCCCAAATCAAGAAGGGCCCTATCAAAAGGGGAATCCTGCAAAAAGCAGGAAATCAATGGTGTGCCCGAGTCCTTTTTGGGCGGTAAGTCAGCTAAGATAACCACACTGGCTTCCTCAGATAATGCCGCCTGTTGTCTGATTCTCTGTTGTCGCTTCAGAGTACAGTAGTCCTTAAAGAACCTAGCAACAGCAGGGATGTGATCTATTACTTCGAGGAGAGGGACCTGAATGTGAAGTTCCTTGAACATAGATTTCAGGTCCTCGAAATTCCACGTGTCCTTTTTCCATGCTAAATCTTGCGTTAAGGCCGCAGGAAAAGGGACGAGAATTTCAGGATCTAGGGGCTTTTTTCCTTTATCTAATGAAGATGGCTTGTGAGAGGAAGAGGGTTGTGAGCCATCTTGCGATAGGGAACAGGAAAAATCATTACTCGCTTGCCTAGGCAGCAGGTCCTGTGTAGTCTTTCCGCTCATTAGAGTGACAGCTTTTGCATCGGCGTGCTGTCCATGAAGGGGCAGAGGAGCGGGTTGGTCTGGATAGACAGGGTTTGGCAATAGAGGTGGCTGATCAAGGCCATAACCAGGTGGTGCGGGAGGTGCTTGCAGAATGGCTTGTGCCTGCCCCTATGGTGCTTGGAATCTAGGCAGGGCGCCCTGATTCTACACATATCTCAGGTTTGGGACAGGTTGGGACGGAAAAGCTCCCTATGACCTATCTCCTGCATGATTTGGTTTTGCATGTTTTTGTATGCTCTATATTTGGTCAACCATTGCCTTCATTATTTGCAAGTTCTCATGAGTAGATTTCCGAATTGATGCCTGCAATTCCTCCTTCAGAGACTCCAAAGGGTCAATGATGAGAACCTCATCATGAGCCATAACTAGCTCATTTTGACCTAATACAAAGGATAAAAGCTCCTACATAACTCAAGGAAAGGCTTAACTCAGAGAATTCTGAGTTTAAGGAGAAAACAAGTCATAAGGGGTAAAAATGCAATTTTACCAGTATAATCTACATACAGGGTAATTCAGGGCCCAAACATAGGTCAAAGCAACTTAATAAGAATAAAAGTGGGATGAGATGATCTAGCAAGGGCTACAGCAATTCCAAGAAACTAAATGATAATCTATAACCCTAAAACAACCCACTTCAATTCACGAGGTTCGAGGCAAATTAAAAATAGAATAAACCCTCTAAAATTCATAGAAAAATAATCTCTAGGGTTTAGAACCTTCAATTGGGCCTTCAGAACCCATTTTGACCTACATTGAGAACCATGCCCAATTAATAACTTAATTTGGGTTTTCGCATAAATTGACCGGTCAAACAAGGTTTAATATAGAAATGAAATTCACCATCAGATTCCTTAGGTCCTAATTAGTCATGTATAAAAACTTGAGCCTAAGAAGAAACCTCCTTGACCAACTTTACACTTTGGTCCTCATATATTTACTTTTTGGCCCTCAACTTTTGAACCCTCGCATTTTGGCCCCTAACTCTCCTTCGTTATTTGCGTTCAGGTCCCCCCTGCAAAACCTGCCAGCATGGCGCCGCGCAGGGTGAGGGGGAGAGCCTGGCAAGTAAACCGGGGGTGCCCTGCGTCGTCAGCCGTCGCAGGGACACCCCCCTGGTCGCTGTAACCCACCATACCGGCCGTGCGAACGCACGGACGGTATGGGTTTCCATCTCCGGCGTCCTCCGGCGAGGGAGACACGTCGTCTCCCTCCGCCTTCCTCCCTGATTCGGTCCCTATAAATACCCCCGTCGCTCCACCGTTCTTCACAGCTCGGATCTGACGGAGAAAACCCCCAACTTTCCTCTCTTCTCACTCCGGCAGACGCCCACCAGCTCCGGCGGTTCTTCCTCCTCCTCTTCGCTCTGCCGCAATACCAGCAGCAGAGACTTCTTCCCCTGCTCTTCCCGCGCCACGCCGCACCCAGCTGGCGCATCTCCGGCCCTCTGCTCGCCGCCGCCCCTTCCCCTGGGCATCTTCTTCTCCGGCGACAGTCGATACGACTGTCGCCCCGCTCCTGCCCCTCCTCCTCCTGATAAGTAGGTAGAACTCCTCCTCTTCCTCCCCTCTTCCTTTTCCTCACTTTAAACATCTACTGTCGCCCTCGATTCCGACCCCTCACCCTCACCTTCTCCGCCTCCGGCCATCCTCCGGCGAGCCGCTCCCATCACCCCAGCAACCCACACGGCTCGCCGACCACCGCAGAACCTCCGCCTCCTCACCCTGATCAACCCCCGCCCTTCCACTTCCCCCACATCACCCTCTGCAACCCCACCGAACAAACCCATCTTCCGACCCACAGTCCGACCTAGGGCAGCCCTTGCACGCCGCCCCACGCCTCGCCACCACCCACACGAGCTTCGCCGCACTCTGGCGAAGCTCCCGGCACCTTCTGATTAGGCCGAGAGGCCGTTTTGCTGTGAACAGGTCACCCGACCTCCGCCGCCATTGCCGTGCAGAAGGAGCTGCTTCCGCCTGCAGCTGCAGGCGCGCCACGCCCAGATTCGACTCCCAGGCCTTGCGAGGCATTTCGACAAAGCATCAGGCTCGCAGCTAGGGCGAAGGCCTCGCGTGAAGCCGCGATCGCCCGCTGCTTTCTCCGCTGCGGGCGCTCAATTGGGGTGGGACATTTAGTCCCACCTCGGAAAACTCTGAAGAGGCGCAGCGGTATAAAGCAAAAAAGTGCTGGAGGCTTACTGCCTCAGCACACGGGGTGAGGTCCCCTTCACCCGCCCGGTTACCCGGTCTCGTCCGCGCTCACGCCCCGCGGACCTGACCCGACCCGACTTAGACTGACCTGCACTCCTCGCCCACCACGCACGCCGGTGGGCCTGGACCCGGGCGCTACCCGTACCCGGCTACCCGGCAGCTCTGGGAGAGCTATCCTATGAGCGGTTTCTGTGAGAGAGAGAGACGGAGGGGCGGGGGGTAGAGTAGGTTTTGCCCTCTGACGTAAACTCTGAAGTGTGCAGGCACAGGTGAAGAAGAAGGACCGCGGAAGAAGAAGGAAGCTGAGGGAGACACTGTAGCAACAAGCGGTTTAAGTCGTCTGATTGGAAAATCAGACGACGTCCTGAAGGGAAAAGAAGAAAGAAGGAGAGACGACGTCCTGACAGGAAAAAGAAAAGAAGAAAGAAGGAGATCTGAAGAACAACAGAAGAAGGCGAGGCAGAGGAGAACACAAAAGAACAAGGGAAGAACTGAAAGAAGAAGAGCACGAGAAGAAGATCTGAAGAAAGGAAAAGAAGAAAGAAAGGAAAATAAGAAGAACAGGACCGCTCTGCAGAAGAAAAAGGAAGAGTAGGAACAGCTGAAAGAAGAAGAAGAACATCACCACTGCAGATAAAGAAGAAGAAGATAACAGAAGATCTGAGACGAGGAGAAGCAAAGAGAAAAGAAGAAAAGACAACAAATTCTTTCTCTCTCTTTCTTTATTTTTGTAAAAGAAACTTGTACCCCTAGAATACAACTTGCTCCCTGAGTTCGACCTCGGGAACTCTTTTATTTTCCGAGTAAAAAAATTTATATATTTGAAATGATGGAAATAACTGGCTATACTACAACGCTATAACAATAAAACCCGGTTATCTCTCGAAGCCAGCGTTTCATTTTGGCGCCGTTGCCGGGGAGCAACGGTTATTCTAGAGGTAAACATTCCTGTTTCTTTTTAATTTCTGATAATCTCCTCTCTTTTGTGCAGAAAACTACAGGAAATCAAGAAGACAAGCAACCGCACGACAACCACTCCGAGGACAGGTAAAGTTTTCCTCTCGCTATTAACCCCTAAACTCTAAAGAGGAAGAAAAGAAAAGAACAAGCAATATAGGGCTAACCTGTCTTCCATACTTAGTAACCATAAAGAGTTGCATGTTTTCAACTCATTAGTCCTGCACACTATTAAGGGTATTTAAGGGCTAACACATTCTTGCTTGAGCCCTAATTACCCAACAAAGAACTAACTGGACCAAGTAAAGCCAACATAAGATTCAACATTAGGGTTTTAGAGACACACTACTTAAATCAAGAATGGAGAAAATCCAAAAGAAGTGTGCCTAAACCATTGATTGAAAATACCTATTCAAAAGAAAACCTAAAACAATTGGCTCTCTAAACACTTGAACCCTAAAAGACAAGACCTAAAAGCTCTCAAAGAAAACAAGAGGTAAAGTTGACCCCTTGGGTCAACCAACCTTAAATTAGGTCACTCTTTGCACTTAAAAGACTAAAGTTCAAGTGAAACCTTAAGCACCCTGATCTTAAAATTGGTAGACTTAAGAGGTCAAGATCCCCATTCTGGTCTACCTGGAACCGCAGTGACAAGAGAGGTCGGGTGGGGGAAACCCTGTAACCCGTGGGGACGCTCTACCGTGTAGGAGTCTTCACGGGACTCTCCCTCTCTGGCTGCCCAGGTAATTCTCAGGTGGACGATCTTTCTGATCAAGGGGTCCATCTGCCCCGCACCTCTATAGTCACCCAACACATTTTTGGGTGTCTTGATTGGGTCCAGCACCTTCTAAACTTACCTCTTCCAACAGTGCATGTACGGAAGGAGATCCCTAAGACCACCCTTAAGACCTCCTTTAGAAATTCGCTCTCGTCAAGGCCAAGCCTCGACGCCCGTGTTTGTGCAGCAACACCCTCACATTATTCTCTCTTCTGATTCAGAACCAAGTTCTTCTTCTTCCCCCATCATGGCTCAGCCAGTTGAGGAAGAAAATAATCTGGAACACCAGCTCCAGCGACTCAATGACCTCTTCCAAAACTTCGTGCACCCACCACAGCGTCCTATGATGCGGGACCACTACAATCCTGCTGCGGTGGCCATTGAGCCTCGAGTCAGAATCCCGACTGGAGGACCTGATTCCGAATTAAAGCCCAACATGATTCATGCTATACCTAAATTCCATGGGCTTAATTTTGAAGATCCCTTCCAGCACATCAAACAGCTAAAGCATCTGGCCCACACTTTTGGATCAGATGCGCAAAATCGGGATATTCTTCTCATGAAGATGTTCTCCTTTTCTCTTATGGACAAGGCCGCCCATTGGTATCAAACTCAGACCCGGCCGATCAACACTTGGGAAGAACTTCAATCCGAGTTTTTGAAAAAGTTCTTTCCCGTTGGTCGGACCAACGCCTTGCGCCATCAGATTACACACTTCACTCAACAATCAGGAGAACCTCTTCATGAGGCATGGGATCGTTTTCAGGATCTCATGAGGAAGTGCCCCCATCACGGAGTTCCTAAATGGGAACAAGTCCAATCTTTTTACCAGGGACTCCGTGAGGACATCCGCCTTTTCGTCAATGCAACTTGCGGAGGAAACATCATGGGTCAACATGAAGACACCGTATGGGAGATTCTCGAAAACATGTGCGAGAACTCCATCAACAATGACTCCATGGGATTATTCGACAGGACGAATACCCGCGCAGCGACGAATCTTAAGGGAGCACATGAGACGCAGGGCCTGTCCGCATCAGTCGACCTGGAATTAATGGCCAGTCGATTGGACAAGGTCTCAATCATTGAAAAGAAGGTGGATGAGCTGACTCAGCACTTGCAGCGAGCCACCTCCGCGCGTAACTCCTTTGCACAACCTCCTTCCACACAGGAGACTGTGCAAAACATCCTCCACCGATCTTCCCCTGGGATGGATCCATATCCATCCCCATCTGATTCTTGGATCGGAGGATCATCCGATCCTTTCTACACCAGCCGGGGGAACTCCATTCCCCCTTTCCCTGATTCTCAGGAGGTTCCTCAGACCTACGAGGACCTCAACGCCATCCAGAACGACCCATTCTCCAACACTTACAATCCTGGATGGCGAAACCATCCCAATTTTCAGTGGGCGGGAAATTCCCAAACCCAAAGACCACCTTTTCAGTCCCGCCCACAGCCCTCTCGTCATTACCAGCCGCCTCAGCCTCGGCCCAACCCTACTTATCCATCAGGGCCAAATCAGGATCAAATGTCCCTGATCCTTCAGACTCTGGCTGACATTCAAAAAACGAATGCGGCTATTCAAAAACAGCACAAGGACGAGCTTACAGAAGTTAAAACTCAACTGGCCCAGTTGGCAAATTCTCGCCAGCCTGGCACACTCCCTTCCCAACCTCTTCCTAACCCAAATAACGTGCCAACCCAGAAGCGCGTTATGAATCCAAATTTAGGCCACGCTCAATGGATTTATCAGGCCCCTACTGCTCCATCTCCAGACGAGATGGAAGCCTCAACTTCTTATGCGGGATTTCAGCAGCAGCCACCCCTCTTACCAAACCCAAACCAAAATCAGGCCGGATTAAATTCTGTAACAACACGTAGTGGTAAAACAACTCAAGACCCGCATTATCCAAACCACTCCAAGCCTGATAACCATGACCCTAGGATGGTTATCCAAGATACCGCTGTTCCGAATCCACAACCTGGACCTATCCTAGAAGAACCAACCAAGATCCCGTTTCCCGAGGCCCTGACCAAGGGAAAGAAGACCACCAAACCCGTGGCCCCTGAGGAGGACCTGGTCAAGCTCTTTGAGCAGGTCCACATAAACATCCCCTTGATGGATGCAATCCGCCACGTACCAGCTTACGCACGATTTCTAAAGAATATATGTACAGCCCAGCGTAAGCCGCGAACCAAGGGAGGGAGCCCAATTGTTCTGTCAGAGCAAGCCAGCTCTGCAATCCTTAGTAGGCTCCCACCCAAGGCAAAAGATCCTGGGACTCCCCTGATTTCCTATAAGATAGGTGGTACCCAATTTGATAGAGCATTGTTAGACTTGGGTGCATCCATAAACCTGATACCCACATCCTTACTTGACCATCTAGAAGAATCTGAGCTAAAACCAACCGAGGTGACATTACAATTAGCAGATCGATCTATAAAGTCACCAAAAGGGATTCTCGAGGATGTTATCGTAAGAGTGCGGGATTTCTATTTTCCAGTGGACTTTATAGTCTTAGATATGGATGCACCTGAGAACCCTAGGGATACACCAATCATTCTAGGGAGACCTTTCTTGGCTACTGCTAGAGCCAACATCAGCTGTGAGGAGGGCCAAATAGAGCTTAAGTTTGGAGATCAAACACTGAAAATTGATATATTTAAGGCCCAACAAGGAATTAATTGCGGCGTCATCAAACAAATTTGTGACATCAAGACTTTGGTTGATGAATCACACCTCCAGAATGACTCGATTATGCCTCATCAACCACAGAAGGATCTTGACCCGCAAACAGAGGAGTCGAATCCAGATATGAACAACCCAGTAACTCCCACCCTTGAACCTCACATCTATACTGAACCACCCGCTGCTGCTGAAAACCCCATCCTCGAACTGAAACCCCTTCCTGCTCACTTGAAATACGTCTTTTTGGGTTCTAATCAGACCCTTCCTGTGATTATCAATTCCAACCTCAGTCCTGAACAGGAATCCCGTCTGATTGTTGTCCTCCAGCAACATCGCAGAGCCATCGGATGGACTCTCGATGATTTGACTGGAATAAGTCCCTCTTATTGTACTCATCATATCTATTCAGAAGAGGGCACACGACCTTCTCGTGAAATGCAGAGACGCTTAAACCCCAATCTGCAGGAGGTCGTGAAAAAGGAGATCATCAAGTGGTTAGATGCCGGGATCATCTACCCGATCTCCGATAGTCGTTGGGTGAGCCCAATTCAGGTCGTGCCCAAGAAGGCAGGACTCACCACTATAACGACTGAGACCGGAGAAATCATTCCTACCCGATTAGCCAACTCGTGGAGAGTCTGTATAGATTACCGCCGACTAAATTCCTCCACGAAGAAGGATCATTTCCCACTACCCTTCATTGATCAAATTCTCGAAAAACTTGCGGGAAATAGGTTCTTCTGCTTTCTTGACGGGTACTCCGGTTATAACCAGGTGGCAATCCATCCTGAGGACCAAGAAAAGACCACGTTCACCTGCCCCTTCAGAACATACGCTTTCCGAAGGATGCCTTTCGGTCTTTGCAATGCACCCGCTACTTTTCAGCGATGCATGCTTGCCATATTCTCAGATATGGTAGGTGATTATCTGGAAGTCTTCATGGATGACTTTTCAGTTTTCGGAGCATCATTCGACGATTGCCTCCAACACTTGGTCCAGATACTCAGGCGGTGCATCGATGTGAATTTGGTTCTTTCCTGGGAAAAGAGCCATTTCATGGTGCCTGAGGGAATTGTCCTGGGACACTCAATTTCGGAGAAAGGCATCCAAGTGGATAGAGCTAAGGTTAATCTGATTTCTCAACTTCCTATGCCTAGCTCGATCAGGGACATCCGTTCCTTTTTAGGGCATGTCGGTTTTTATCGACGATTTATCCCTGATTTTTCAAAAATCGCGCGCCCCCTGACCACTCTTCTCTCCAAGGATGTTCCTTTTGAAATTTCCAAGGAATGCACTCAAGCATTTGAAATCCTGCGTGACCGAGTCACCCAAGCCCCGATCCTACAGTCCCCTGATTGGTCTCAACCCTTTGAGATCATGTGCGATGCATCCGACTTCGCTGTAGGAGCGGTTTTGGGGCAGAAAATTGACAGGAAACCTGTGGCCATTTACTACGCCAGCAAAACACTCGATGAGGCTCAGCGTAACTATACGGTTACTGAAAAAGAGCTGCTAGCTGTAGTATTTGCCCTAGAAAAGTTCAGATCGTACCTTCTGGGTTCCCGTGTCATCATATACTCGGATCACACAGCTGTAAGGCATCTCCTTGCAAAGAAGGACGCGAAACCTCGATTAATCCGATGGATCTTGCTGTTGCAAGAATTTGACCTTGAGATTCGCGACAAAGCGGGAAAGCAAAATGTGGTAGCTGATCACTTGTCCCGTCTTCCTTCTGAAATAATTGACCCTTCCGGACCCATCACTGAGCATTTTCCCGATGAGCACCTGCTGACTATTGGTACTAGCCTTCCATGGTTTGCTAATGTAGTAAATTACTTGGCATCTCATCAGATCCTGTCCGATTGGCTGAAGGCCAAGAAAGACAAATTACGCTCCGATGCCAAGTATTACATTTGGGAAGACCCGTACCTCTTCCGCATAGGTGCCGATCAGATCATCCGGAGATGTGTCCCGGAAGGGGAATTCAACAATATCCTCTCTTTCTGCCATGACCAGGCATGCGGTGGCCATTTCGCCGGGCATAAAACCGCATCAAAAGTCCTCCAGTGCAGCTTTTACTGGCCCACACTGTTCAAAGACGCATACAATCACTGCAAGGCATGCAGTCGTTGCCAGACTTTGGGCAACATGAGCCATTGCGACATGATGCCTATGCAACCGATTCTAGTATGCGAAATCTTTGATGTTTGGGGGATTGATTTTATGGGCCCCTTTCCTGTTTCGGATGGTTTCGAATACATTCTGTTGGCTGTGGACTACGTGTCCAAATGGATCGAAGCCATACCGACCCGAACCTGTGATCACAAAATCATTCTCAAATTCATTCATCAACACATTTTCTCAAGGTTCGGGATTCCTCGTGCAATAATCTCTGATGGGGGGACCCATTTCACAAATGCTCAGTTTAGGTCACTGATGACCAAATACGGGGTGTCTCACCGAATCTCTACTCCTTACCACCCCCAAACTAATGGTCTAGCTGAGCTGTCTAATCGGGAGATCAAGAAAATCCTGCAAGTCACTGTTCGACCTGACAGGAAGGACTGGTCGTCCCGACTTCCGGAAGCATTCTGGGCCTATAGGACCGCCCACAAGACCCAATTGGGCATGTCTCCCTTTAGACTGGTGTACGGAAAGGCATGCCACCTTCCCGTAGAACTGGAGAATAAAGCCTATTGGGCAGTACGGAACTGTAATCTAGATCTTTCCAAGGTTGGGACCCACAGAAAACTCCAAATCAGCGAGATCGATGAATTACGCCTAGACGCGTACGAGAACTCGCAAATCTACAAGGAGCGGGTTAAAGCCTTCCACGACAAACACATCTCGAGAAAGATCTTTCATCCTGGTCAAAAGGTCCTACTCTTTGATGCCCGACTAAAACTCTTCCCAGGAAAACTGAGATCCAAGTGGGTCGGACCATATTTGGTCCGACAGGTTTTTGGAAATGGAGCAATCGAAATCAGTCCACTCAGCCACGATTCTGAACCTTTCATCGTGAACGGTCAGAGACTCAAGCCGTTCATTGATGTAACTTCTACTGATTTGGCTGAAGCATCTTATATCCTCCTTTCCCCTTGAGCTTATTGCGCCCAGCCGATGGCGTAAAACTCAGCGCTTAACGGGAGGCAGCACGTCATTCTCTTTGAAAACCTGAAACTTGTTCTGACACCTTTTTGCACTTGAAGTTCACACTTTAAGACAGCCGACTCCACCTCAGGTGCTTGCATCTGAGATTAGAAATCGTCCGCAACAGTCACCCCGACCCATTCACTCATCCAAATTTCTGTCTTAAGGAATGAACTAAGTTAAATAAAAACCCCCTAGGTTACAATGAAGACATTGCAAATCTTAGGCATGGGGGGGTATGAAAGTGCAAAACTTGTAAGAAAAGGTTTCAAACAAAAAAAAAATCACATATGCCAAAAACACCATAAAAATTAAAAAAAATTTCGAAAAAGAATAAAAGGAGAAGGAAATTTTGTGAAGGAGAAAAGAAACAAAATGAAAAAGGAGCACAAAATTATGAGAAAATGTGATAGTCATTAGTAAGGAACTAAGGAATTAACCTAAGTTCTAGACCTCATTCAAGAAAATAACTGAAAAGTGCACAATGAGATTAGTAAGAATGCAAACCTTAGGCATTCTTGAATAGACTCTTAGTACCCATTAAGATCTGGACACTCCTCCAGAGGTTGAGGAAAATGAAAAGCTGAAGTATTAGGTCTAAGGCTTAGGGAGTATTTGGCCTCGTTAACTAATTTTTGGTTTACGGGACTCAGTAACCTAAGCACCCTAACCTCACACACAGCCTGGTTCAGTAAGCGTAAAAATCAGAATCACGCAGAAGCGTCGCAAAATTCTGAAAAGAACACCTAGAATAGGAGCGGCCGATCAACACAAGTTGATTTGGACGAGTTCCCAGCGCGGAGAGGCGGGAAATCCCCTCGAAGATGCGTAACAAAATATCATCTCCTCGGTGCTTGTCTCTTAGGATATTTACATATCCTACTGGGGGCATATAAGCACTCTGCTGGTTCAGATTCCATGGATGGCATTATCTCGAAGTGTCAATTGCCAGGGTCTGGATTCGGCCACGGAACACCATGGATGGGATTATCTCGAAATCTCAATAGCCAGGGTTCCGGGGGTTGCCATGGGCGGTGCTATCTTGAAGCATCGATCGCCAGGAACCCTTGAGGATTGATGATGGGAGCAAGGAATCTGATACAGACCGTGTTGAAAAGCCAATCCTAGGCTAGAACTAAAAAGAAAAAGAGAGAGAAAACTCTCCAAACAGAAAAACTTTCTATCTCTCTCTTACAAAACGCACTGCGAACTGAGCCAGGGCTAAAATCATTTCAAGCACAGGTGCTTTAACCACAAAGTCCAATAAACCTTAGGTTAGTTCTTGTGGACCTTAAAAACCTTTGCTAAAGACTGAGGCTAAGGCTAGACAGATTTGGATCTTGATTGGTACTAGAGTACCTTTTAGGCCTATGGTCAGCATTCTAACCTAATCTATGCTCAAATAAAAAAGGCACTTATCTAAAACTATTAAAAACTTCATGGTCTAGAACAAGGGTTGAAACCTTAAGTTTTTGCTAAGGGACTAGCAAAAGCTAGGCATGGGGGTATGATGAGAACCTCATCATGAGCCATAACTAGCTCATTTTGACCTAATACAAAGGATAAAAGCTCCTACATAACTCAAGGAAAGGCTTAACTCAGAGAATTCTGAGTTTAAGGAGAAAACAAGTCAAAAGGGGTAAAAATGCAATTTTACCAGTATAATCTGCATACAGGGTAATTCAGGGCCCAAACATAGGTCAAAGCAACTTAATAAGAATAAAAGTGGGATGAGATGATCTAGCAAGGGCTACAGCAATTCCAAGAAACTAAATGATAATCTGTAACCCTAAAACAACCCACTTCAATTCATGAGGTTCGAGGCAAAGTAAAAATAGAATAAATCCTCTAAAATTCATAGAAAAATAATCTCTATGGTTTAGAACCTTCAATTGGGCCTTCAGAACCCATTTTGACCTACATTGAGAACCATGCCCAATTAATAACTTAATTTGGGTTTTCGCATAAATTGACCGGTCAAACAAGGTTTAATATAGAAATGAAATTCACCATCAGATTCCTTAGGTCCTAATTAGTCATGTATAAAAACTTGAGCCTAAGAAGAAACCTCCTTGACCAACTTTACACTTTGGTCCTCATATATTTACTTTTTGGCCCTCAACTTTTGAACCCTCGCATTTTGGCCCCTAACTCTCCTTCGTTATTTGCGTTCAGGTCCCCCCTGCAAAACCTGCCAGCATGGCGCCGCGCAGGGTGAGGGGGAGAGCCTGGCAAGTAAACCGGGGGTGCCCTGCGTCGTCAGCCGTCGCAGGGACACCCCCCTGGTCGCTGTAACCCACCATACCGGCCGTGCGAACGCACGGACGGTATGGGTTTCCATCTCCGGCGTCCTCCGGCGAGGGAGACACGTCGTCTCCCTCCGCCTTCCTCCCTGATTCGGTCCCTATAAATACCCCCGTCGCTCCACCGTTCTTCACAGCTCGGATCTGACGGAGAAAACCCCCAACTTTCCTCTCTTCTCACTCCGGCAGACGCCCACCAGCTCCGGCGGTTCTTCCTCCTCCTCTTCGCTCTGCCGCAATACCAGCAGCAGAGACTTCTTCCCCTGCTCTTCCCGCGCCACGCCGCACCCAGCTGGCGCATCTCCGGCCCTCTGCTCGCCGCCGCCCCTTCCCCTGGGCATCTTCTTCTCCGGCGACAGTCGATACGACTGTCGCCCCGCTCCTGCCCCTCCTCCTCCTGCTAAGTAGGTAGAACTCCTCCTCTTCCTCCCCTCTTCCTTTTCCTCACTTTAAACATCTACTGTCGCCCTCGATTCCGACCCCTCACCCTCACCTTCTCCGCCTCCGGCCATCCTCCGGCGAGCCGCTCCCATCACCCCAGCAACCCACACGGCTCGCCGACCACCGCAGAACCTCCGCCTCCTCACCCTGATCAACCCCCGCCCTTCCACTTCCCCCACATCACCCTCTGCAACCCCACCGAACAAACCCATCTTCCGACCCACAGTCCGACCTAGGGCAGCCCTTGCACGCCGCCCCACGCCTCGCCACCACCCACACGAGCTTCGCCGCACTCTGGCGAAGCTCCCGGCACCTTCTGATTAGGCCGAGAGGCCGTTTTGCTGTGAACAGGTCACCCGACCTCCGCCGCCATTGCCGTGCAGAAGGAGCTGCTTCCGCCTGCAGCTGCAGGCGCGCCACGCCCAGATTCGACTCCCAGGCCTTGCGAGGCATTTCGACAAAGCATCAGGCTCGCAGCTAGGGCGAAGGCCTCGCGTGAAGCCGCGATCGCCCGCTGCTTTCTCCGCTGCGGGCGCTCAATTGGGGTGGGACATTTAGTCCCACCTCGGAAAACTCTGAAGAGGCGCAGCGGTATAAAGCAAAAAAGTGTTGGAGGCTTACTGCCTCAGCACACGGGGTGAGGTCCCCTTCACCCGCCCGGTTACCCGGTCTCGTCCGCGCTCACGCCCCGCGGACCTGACCCGACCCGACTTAGACTGACCTGCACTCCTCGCCCACCACGCACGCCGGTGGGCCTGGACCCGGGCGCTACCCGTACCCGGCTACCCGGCAGCTCTGGGAGAGCTATCCTATGAGCGGTTTCTGTGAGAGAGAGAGACGGAGGGGCGGGGGGTAGAGTAGGTTTTGCCCTCTGACGTAAACTCTGAAGTGTGCAGGCACAGGTGAAGAAGAAGGACCGCGGAAGAAGAAGGAAGCTGAGGGAGACACTGTAGCAACAAGCGGTTTAAGTCGTCTGATTGGAAAATCAGACGACGTCCTGAAGGGAAAAGAAGAAAGAAGGAGAGACGACGTCCTGACAGGAAAAAGAAAAGAAGAAAGAAGGAGATCTGAAGAACAACAGAAGAAGGCGAGGCAGAGGAGAACACAAAAGAACAAGGGAAGAACTGAAAGAAGAAGAGCACGAGAAGAAGATCTGAAGAAAGGAAAAGAAGAAAGAAAGGAAAAGAAGAAGAACAGGACCGCTCTGCAGAAGAAAAAGGAAGAGTAGGAACAGCTGAAAGAAGAAGAAGAACATCACCACTGCAGATAAAGAAGAAGAAGATAACAGAAGATCTGAGACGAGGAGAAGCAAAGAGAAAAGAAGAAAAGACAACAAATTCTTTCTCTCTCTTTCTTTATTTTTGTAAAAGAAACTTGTACCCCTAGAATACAACTTGCTCCCTGAGTTCGACCTCGGGAACTCTTTTATTTTCCGAGTAAAAAAATTTATATATTTGAAATGATGGCAATAACTGGCTATACTACAACGCTATAACAATAAAACCCGATTATCTCTCGAAGCCAGCGTTTCAGTCAGCCCGCTTTGGATGGTAGTTGGTAGCTTGGTGCAACAGTTGATAGATAGAGCATGTCTATTGCTGCTGAGATAGGAATCGTTGCCGCCTAGGATACGTGTTCTACACATTCCCCTATTGTCTGGTCTCGTAGTGTGGAGCTTGACTCAGTCTCTATGGGTTACCAGACCAGGAGAAATTGGGATGCAGGTGCTAACCAGGGTTATACGTTTCAGAATATGGCTCGTTACGCCCGTAACCCTGAATAGAATTGACATCTTCGTAGGCCAAATATGTCTCAAATGCAAATTCATCAAAAAAATATGCACTTGCATCGTCACGTGGTGCGTAACCTTGATTGTACGACGTCAAATCCACATTGTTCACAAGTTCCTGGTACGTAAGATCCCACAGAGATGGAGAGAAAACATCTCGAGTGAACGGATATGTATGAGCAGGGGGGGCCCGGGATGCTTGAGAGGAGTAAGATGAAGCAGTGCTGCCAGAAGATCCAGATCTCGCTTGCACTAATTCATCGAGCTTCTTATCGAGCAGATCCACCTTGTCCAACTTTTTGGTGATAATGCCCATGTCGGCTCAGGCAGACTCAGCTTGAGCTTTGTGGACACTAACCCATTGCTGTTTAGGTCACTGGAACTGGTTCATTGAGGCGATGTTCATCAATTTCTCTGCTAAGGACTCGAACAGTTCAAATGCGCTATTCTCGTCCTTCGCGAGAAAATTCCCACCGCTAGATACATCGGCCAGGTACCGATGTGTGTCATCCAGCCCATGGTAAAATACTTGAGCAAGGTGCCATTTGGTTACACCATGGTGTGGCCACTTCCTGAGAAGATCGTGGAATCTATCCCAAGCGTCATGCAGCTTCTCTCCAAGGCCTTAGGCAAAAGTCGTGATCACGTGCCTCATAGCATTTGCTCAACCGATCGCGAAGAACTTTTGGAGGAATTCGCGATGTAATTCCTCCCAGGCTCCAATTGGCCTCCCGATGGTCTTGAACTAATAAGCAGCTTTATCCTTGAGAGAAAAAGGAAAAAGCTTCATGAGAACAATTTCAATATTTATATTCCTAGGTTGAACTGACTCTGTAATCCGACTTAGATCTTCGATGTGCTGGAAGTGATCCTCATTCGAGTTTCCATGGAAATGAGTCTGAATCAAACTTATGATATTCGACTTCAACTCGAATGTGTCTCTGTCTGCGGGAATCCGGACCTGAGGTGTTATAATTGTTGCCACTGGATCGTAGAAGTCCCGTAGTTGTTCTCTGCATGATGGATGCTACATCCTGTCAAGTGTTGAGAGAATCCTGTAGATGCTCTGCTCGTATTTTTGATCTGTTTCCTCAACCCTGGCTTCCAGACAAGCCATTGGGTCCTGATTCTCAGGGTCCTGATGAACTCGAGGACCAGGATTAGCCTTTTCAGCTAATCGCGTGGAAGAAGGTTGAGAAGAGACGTCGGGCGAAAATCGTCTTTGCCGCTTTGGGTTCAACTCCCAAGGTCCCACAAGTTTATGTCCTAACGACCTTCTTCCTTACATACACCAACTCAAAGGGTTGGTGCAGTCAAGTAGAACAAGGCTAAGGCCTTATTAATCAGAGTGGTCCTTTAGATCAGATAACTGGATTTTTCGTTTAAGTTTGTGTTATAAAAAAAATTAGGCGAGAGACCGACTGCAAGGAATTCCCGCCACTCAGGCTAACTTGACTAGTCTGGTTACGAGGGGACTACGAGGAAGGTTCTTCCTTCGACCTTTGCCTCCGGTTCCATTACCCTGCAGCCCCGGTCGTTTGACGCTACCCCATAAGCTAAGACACCAAGTTTTACAGGAGAGGTTGGAACTACCCAGTAGTTTCAAGCCAAATGCAAGTTATTTGATATAATTTTATGAATTTTAACCCATTTCTTTTATTTAGTTGATGGTGGGAGGTCCACAAGGTGACTCGCCTCACCGACTAATTCTCGGGCTCATCGGAGTCCAAGTTAGTTTATGTGATCCTATTGGCTCATACACTTCCAAGTTTGTTAACATATTGAAAACCAGAATTCAAATGTATATCCTTAAGTAATATTGAATCCAAATTATTTGAAACTTGTCAAGAAGATTCCTTTTTCAATAAGATTTTCAAAGAGTATTTTTCCAAATTCTTTTCTATTTCCAAGAATTAGTTATGAATTTTTAACAAACCAGGGGTCAAATCTAGAATTTAGACCCTATTTTGGTTTTTCTGTTAGAAACAATATCAAATATGCTTCAAAAATTTTGTAAAAATATGATATTGAAATCCAATTTGATTATATTTCAAACCCCACAAATTGTGAGTAAATCCAAATTATATGGTGGCCAGAATTGATTTTTATAGTTCATAAAAATTTTATTTTCAATCAATCTGATCAGTATGTACTCCACGAATTTTTAAAAATTCCACGGATAGAATTTCCTTTTGAGAAAGGTGGCGTTAGAAAGATAATTTCAAGATCTAGTTTCAGTCCAAATTTCAAGATTTTAGAGCATTAGAAACAAGGCTATTGAATTTTAAAGATGACACTTAATTTCTAGTCAAGTTTTTAATAAGAATGTGTACATCTAATTTTCGCAGCGCCCGCTTTGCCTTGTCCGCTGCTTCGTTTTGTTGTACCCGTACACAAAAATACAATGTTAGAGATAAAATCAAAAGTCGTCATGCCTCCACGGCAACTGTGCCAATTTGTTCGTGACGTAGATTACGTAGAAGATTAGCACGTTGTAGTATAGCGCAAAATACATTTCGAGCAAATAAATTAACGAAACTGGTGAGTCCCGATCAATCACAAAGAGGTAGAAAGCACTTTTGAATTCATGTGTTTGTTCCAAACATAAGTATCAAGTAATAGAAACAATCAATCACATTATCCACATAACAAAGAGATTGAATTTGATATATGCGATAGAATGAACATATGAATGTAAACAACTACTACAGTAACAGAATGAGGGCACCACGGGTGGTCCTTGGTGGCCTTTTGGAGAGGTTGGGAAGAGCAGCAACGATCCGTCAAGGTGGACCAATGGACGCTTCAGACGGAGATGCAGAGACGGAGGCAGAGAAGACGGGAAGAAGAGATAGGAGTTGTAGAAGGAGGAAGAAGAAGAAACTAAGGAAATGGCTTTCAAAGGGGACCCTTAGGCCTCCTTTTATAGGTGAAGGGCATTTAGCGTATTTGAGCAATTAATTCCATGTAAAGGCTTCATATTAATCAAATACATTGATTGGGAGATTGAGCCTTCTAAATCCTTCTTCCATCCACGGTTTGATCCGATGCTGCCACATGGTGCGCTGTGCACCCTTGGATTTGAATCTGACGGCCTCGCTTACCTGCCGCTCACCCTCGCACCTGTACCCCCTCGATCAGTGCCTCAATTCCTAAAGCTTCTCAGCTGTCTGAATGAGAGATCAGATGGCTTAAAAAGCTTGCACAGCGCCCGCTGAGTCCTAAGGCACGCGTCATCATGCACATCTACATCCGACGCTCCTACACCCACCACGCGTTCACTGCTGATCCGCCTGATGAAGATCCTATGGTGGAATTTCACCCTCGGACAACCAACTCCCAATCATGCTTCGAACCTGTGTCTTGCGTTGTCTGTTAAGAGCGCTCTCCGCTGCACTATGCGCGCGGATTGTCGCGCTTTCCAAATCCTATGCAGCCGCCCTCGGCCGTTGGATGGGAATCCAACGGTCAAGATCTCTCCCTTGCTTGATGAGGCAACTGGAAGTGGGCGACGTGGCTACATTGGCCATTGGATGACGATCCAACGACCCACAGCTCTCCTTTCTATATTAAGGCATGATGAGGGGCAACTGCGATGGCACCACGTGGCGCCATCATGACCGTCCATCTTCTTCTCCTTGTATTTGATGATGTAGGCCTCCGATTGAGTTGATTTATGTGTTGTTAGATGCGAGCATCGATCCGGATCCATCTGTGCGATTAGATTTGTCATCTGAGGTCCAGATATTCTTCAATTTGCCCCTTGGCTCCTGCTTCTTCTGCAGCCTCTTTAGGGTGCTACGGGAGTCTGATTGATGCGCTCTTGGAAACGTTGGACTCTCGTCGTCATTCCAAACAGATCCAAAAGGTTGGATCGATCATCTGCATCCCTGGATTACCTGCAATTTTAATACTTTTCAAATAGCACATTATTATGTATAAAACGTATAAATCATCTACGATGCAAAGTACGATGTGTATCCATGCAAAATGCCCATGTTAAGCTTGGTTCTACCTTAATTCAGGTGAATTAGGGCCTATGATTGCTGGGCAATCAACAGGTGAGGGCATGTGCGTGGGCGTGGGTAGGGACCTAACTCTAGTTTCTTGAAGGCAACACGCTAACAAGCACAATTCCTTAAATACACATTTCTAATTTAAAAAGACCTGATGTAGGACTATCTTCAGGCCTTGTCTTCACGTGTGCAATTGCTGAGAAGAAGTCTTCAATTGACGCTGTTGCTGCTGCTTTCTTCTTCAATTGAAACCCTGGATAGCTTCGTGGACTAAATTTGCTGCTGCTGGAGGTGGAATTAAGGGCTGAGGTTGACGAACAATGGCGGTGATGGGAGGAGATCCAATGAAGACCTGAGAAAATGAATATGGGCTGAAAGTCCTAATTAAACAGCTCAAGGGAATCATCGTGATGTGTGGAGGTGTTTTGGTGTTTCGTGGAGTGTAGGCGGCCAAACGATGCCGGAGACGACAGCGAATGTTGGGTTTGCCCAGGGAGGTGATTTAGTGATCGAAAATCTAAATTAAGTTAGGGCTTTTAATCGCAGCAATTCAAGGAAGGCTTTGGTGGCAACAATGAGTCGTTTGGTGGACGATGGTGCCGATGTGAGCTCGTCGGAGCTCGTCCTGGAGTCAGAGAAGACGATGGTGGATGTGCATGTGTAGTGGATGAAACTAAAACCTAAGGGCGTAGAAAGACTCTAAAGAGGGAGAGGGAGAGAATAGGATATTGATATGGACGAGTGGAGGTAAGAAACGTCCGACGTTGGCTGGCCGAACGCAAAGAAGGCGATAAAGCCTGGTGGGTCGAACGGTGAGGAAGAAGAGGTGGAAGATGTCCTTGCTTTGGCCAGCAAGGTGCGCGAAGAAGAGGGGAAGAAGTTGGGCCACCCAATTTGGTGTTTGGGTGGCTAGAAGAGGGTGGGCGGAGGCTCTCGCCGGAGCCAAGGATGGAGGTGGCCGGAGAAGAAGAAATAGAGGGAATTCCAGCCAAACTCGACTGGGGAGCACGTTGAGATGTCGAGGAGTTTATATAGAGGTAGATCAAGCCTTCAAATTGGAGGAATTCCCACATTTGAATCAAGATTTTGGAAACTACAAATCACAACTTTCGCGAGCTTGCCTGAGCTCCATGCTTCATATGGAAACCCATGATTTGTTCACATGGTGGAGAATCATCTCATGGTTTTTACAATGATTGATATATCGGCAATATATCGGCGATATATCACCGATATATCGATATCACTGGGTCAGCACATATCGATATCAGCCTTAATATTTTTTTCCGTGATATCGCCGATATATCGCCCACATTGCCAATATATCTCCCATATCACCGATATACCGGAGATATATCGCCGATATCATGGACTTTAGTGCTGTATATGCTAGGGTTCTTGCTTCCTTGTAGTCCATCAAATATGTCAACTTTAGTGTTGTACATCCTTTATCGACAATTTAGTCATTGCAGTTGGTTTTACTTATTGAAAAATAGGAAGAAGACTCTAAAACGTTGGTGAGAAATACATTAGCATCTTCAAACCTCTATAAAAAGATGCATAAAATCAAGCACTTTGATAATCCATGGAGGTATTGAAATGGCTATCTTATCATCTTCCTTTGATTAAAGGATGTCATCCCTGATGGTTCCTCTTTCTTTCCCCCACAAGAACCTAGGGTTGACAGGCTCACTTGTTTCAGCATGGTTTATCTAAATACTTGCATACTGGTGCTTTGTTGACCTCCACTAATCTTGCAAACTGTGTATTATGCTATGATGGGCATAATTTCTCTCTAGTTATTTGAGTATTTATATTTGTCCATTGTATACACTTGTGTTACCCGAACCATGTCTTGTTTCACCAAATGCATCTTTGTTGGTAGATGTGATTTCATGTGTTGAGCCCATAATAAGAAGAGTAATAGGGTGGTTCACGAAATGTGAGACAAATCAATGAGAAAGATAAAAGTATTGGAATGGAGAACATGTTGGAACTGATAAGAAAATCAAGGCTCTAATTATTTGATCATTTATATTTGTTCATTACATACTCTTGTCTAATCTAGATCGTATCTTCTATCACCAAGTGCATCTTTGGTGATAGTATTTGGGATTTCAAATCTTCATATCGTAACGAGAAGAGTAATAGGGTGATTCACGAAATCTGAGGCAGGTCAATGACAAAAAGAAGAGTATTGGAATAGAGATCATGTTGAAACTGATAAAAAAATTAGTGCAACTAAGGCATGATTTCAATTGTTAACAATATGCAACGAAAGCGATTATGAACATTTTTCAATTAATATCATGTTATGTATACTTTCTTTTCAATATACGACTTTATCGATATGTGACTAGTGCATTTCTATTATGTTTTCATTCACAATTTATGATTTTCGTCTTCTAAGCAATTTTTCATGATGTATTAGTTATTAAAATGTTAATTTTCATAAAATTTGTAATATTTTAGGACATTTTGAGCCCTTCTGAGCGATTTCCCCAAAATTCACCAATATCAGTGATATATCCCTGATATATTCCCGATATATATCTTTTTTGACTTATTTATACGATATTGATATCGATATTTAAAATCTTGCCTCCAAATTTGAAGGGATTTGAGTAGAAATTGGGGAAGATATTCACGGTCATGGGCAGCTGATGTTTGGGTTTGACTCTAATTAGGAAGATCTTTAGAATTAGGCGATAGGGACCTTTTTTGTGAAGAAGATGAGAAAGTTAGGGGCATATATGTAAGGAAACATGGAACCTAGGGTTTAGATGTGATAAGCAGAGATATTAAGGCTATATCAAGATGGACTCTGATTGAGCCAAAATTTTGGTGTTAACCTAATTTGGATCCAAAAAATCTAATGGTGAACTTAGATTTGGGTTTTGACCACGTTTGACTGGGTAAATTACACAGAAATCCAAATCAAGGCAACTTCCCGTCTAAATCTCTATTTTTGGTTAAAATTGGTTCCGATGATCAAAGTGAAGGTACCAAACTCATTAGGATATTTTTCAATGATTTTTACGACGTTTAGATTGAATTTATTTCTACCAGAACCCTTTCAATTTGATTGAGATTGATAACTAGGGTTTTCTGTAATATTTCAATCTCCAAAATGCATCAAACACTGATTCAGTTATTCTAAGCCCACTTCTTAGTCTTTTAAGTTCATTTGACCTTGATTTAACCCCTGTTTAACCCCTTGGTAAATCTACACCAATGATGAGATGTTAAAACATTAGAATTAACCCATTTTCTTGTCTTCTTCTCAGATTCTCTTCATAACAGAGTTATGATCTTCTAATGAATATTTAGGAGCATTTATTACATTAGTTAGGCCAATTAAAGCTCATTAACACAAATGATGGTCCTACCATCAGCCACTTCACAAACGACAGCAATGACTTCTAACCGACGGTGTTCAAGGATTTTTTTTTAAAAAATGGCTATTTATTGTCGCTTATTATATAAGAGACGACAAAAAATATTTACGCCATCTGTTTTAGAAGCGACAACGTTTACTTTTAAACAATAGAAAAAATCCACAAGTGGTGTGTTAATGCAGGAAAATGTGATATATAATCTCTGTCGCTTATTTTGCAAATGATGGGAAATAAAACTCTCGTCGGTTACAAAACAACAACAAAAGCTCCAATCCATCCGCCTGGGCAACGATAATTCGACATCGCATTTTTGTTTATAAGCAATGGCAAAACGAAACAACAACGCTAGTAATGCCATCACTTTTTAGTGTCAGTTGTAATACCTTTGGCGTTGGTTTTGGACCGATGGCAAAAGTGTGGATTCTTGTAGTGTAAATCTAATAGAACCCGAATCACCAAGTATAAATCCTTATCCAAGCCATAAGATTTTAAGCTCTTGAAGATAGTGGCATATCCTCAGGATGCCAAGTAACCAATCATAAAGGCATTCCCTATAAAGGAAAAAGCTTGAATGATGGCCTCTACCCTAATGCTCAGTTGAGACCAAGAAAGGGATTTACGAGAATGCCCTTTACATGATCCCAGGAAAGGCATTAGGATGGGCTCCCCTACCCACCATAGTGGGGTGACCTAATTGTAATTAAAGAATTTCCCATGGTCCATTAATTAGGAAGGAATCCATAAATCACTTTCACAACTTTCCAGGGGTTTAGTTCCTCCCATAGTATTAAGCACCTTGGAGGAAAAAGCAAAAAGAGTCTTGAAACTAAGACGAAACTCATTTCATCCCAATATTTAAAGGTCAAGACAGATGTCTCCATCCAATCCTTCTCCTCCACAACCCCCCAACAAGTCTAGTTTAACTCTTAAGTCACGATTTTTCTACCTTTTCTTACATATTCCTTCTAGAACCTTCTACCCACATTTTCTAATGACCTACACCACATCACACACAGGAGCATGTGCTCAATAACAATCTGGACGGAAGAGCAGCATCTCAATTATAGGATTGTTCCTCTTCAAGCAAGAATTGATTATCGTAGCTTGGTCAACATCTTCCATGGCACTACAATAAAAACTACTTTTGGTGACGATTAAAAACTGTCGCCAAAAGTAACAAAACTGTCTCAATTTGGCATCGCGGAAGGTTGCTAAGCAAATAATCTTTCGCGACGGTTATTAATACCAATCATCTCTAATAGTATCGCCCCTATCTGTCGTGATTAGCTTCCTTTTGCGACAATTTATACCCGTTGTAAAAATACTTTTCCGACGGATATTAAATAACTGTCTCAAATTAATTATTGGAGACAGTTGTTACGATAACTGTCGCTAAATATAATCTCTATCGTTCTAAAAACGTTTCAAAAAAATAAGCTGTTAAGAGGGGGTCGTCTGGCCGACTTTTTGCGATGGTTATACAACTGTCGCAAAATAAAATTGGCGACGGTTATTCTAACAACTGTCTCCATATATAATTTTTTTTAATTAATTAGATTTTATTAATGATAATCAAAGGTAACATTTAAATTAACCTACATAACATCCAATAACAGATATATAGCATTGAATAAAACAAATATAAAAAGAAAAAAACATAACATTACATTACTAAAAATTAACTTAGAGAATGTTTACAAAAGATCAGTAACATTACATAAATAAAAATAACAAACATAAAGAAAAGATGCGAACTAAACTCTTGCACCAATACCATGACTAGCACCTCCTGCGTCGAAATCAACATTTGGCCCACGACGTGCAGGATAATAGAAGCTATGGTGATCAGGTCCACCTTCACTTCAAAGTATGGCCATCATCTCCGCCCACTGTGCCTGCGGCTATGCCATCTCCTCCTTGAAATCCAGTCTCTCCTGGCGGATCTCCTCTCTAGTAGCTCGTAGCTCTTCGGTCACGTCGTTCAGCTGCATCTGAGTTTGTTGTATTTGCAACCTCAACTGCTTTACCTCAGCAGAAGACGTGCCAGACAATCCCTTCCGTCCATACCAAGTGGTGAGCGTCTGGCTCCAACCTCCATTGTGAACAAATTCGCCATGCTCCAGAGGCATCACTATAGGAAAACCTCCTCAGGTGTCATAGCAGGCTGCTGGGTCTCAGAGTTCTCGTCTATAGGCAGAAGTGGGTGGAACAAATCGTATATTTCTCCCTAATTACATTTTTATATAAGTAACATGTTTGACTGAAATGAAAGTTAAATTCAAATAATTAAAAAAATAATAACTTACATGCTTGGTTCAGTAGATCTCGTGAATCCATGTATGCCTGCCATACTAACCTTGCTATGAGTGATCTCATAGACCTCAAGACGACCCAATTAGTCACCATCATGTGCACTGGCCTAAAATTAAATAAATATAAAAAAATAATTAAAAATTTAAAGTTACATGTTAATTAGAAATATAAATAAATAGGAAATGTACTTACATATCTTGTCTTGAGCTTATCAATACTCATCCGACCCAAGACATGATTCTGCGGTGAAGCTTTAGCCCTGTTGACCTTATTCTTCTTCACCTGATCCTATAGAAAATACATATATATATTTTTATTAGTAAACAAATTAATAATAATTAAATTTTAACACATAACAATTATTTAACTACCTATATCTTAGAATTACACTAATGTTGACAACAATCCTTCCATACCTCTGGCAGTATGGAAGGAGGTACATTCCTCAAGGCCTCCTAATATGACCTATTCACAAAATACTAAATAACAAAGAAAATAAATTATATAATTAAAATGTAAATTTGAGATGAATTAAAAAAAATTGTTATCGCATTTTTCATTTTAAGTCTTCAATCTCGATGACACCTCGCCGCTTGGCCGAGGATATACTTGGGGACACTAGGATCGTCCCCTCAATCGAAAATTACCTATAAATTAAATATTTATGTAAATCAAATCACATTAAAAGAAACATATATAAACCTCAATATATATTAATTACCTCTTAGTGACGAATGATCTCCCTCTTGAGTTCCTTTGAGGTAATCTGCCAATCAAAACAAGAGAGGGGGATGCTGCTCTTCCCAACCTTGGAGATCCTGCTGCTAAAAGGAGGGTTGTCGGGATCTTCCCCAACAAGGGTGATCTTCACCTTCACCCTTGTGCCCTCTGGTATAGCCTCCAAGTCCCTATTTCATGTCGGGCCTCCTCCTTTATTCTTCACTGAAATAACAACAATAATATTATGAATGAAGAGTAAATACGAAATATAAAAACTTTTAAAATATAAAAAATAACAATTTACTTACCAGTAGTACTGGACCTTGCCTGATCACGGTTTATGTTGGCCTTAGGGTGGCCAACCTCAGCATCCCTCTAATCCTTCCCCTCATCCCCCTCCCTCTACTGATCAATATGGCCAAAATCTCTGCCTTTTCTTATTTTTATTGCGTCTTTTGGACTATCTGTTAAATTTAGGACATCCAACATATTATCCATGAAATTTTTCTCTATATGCATCACATTCAGGTTGTGTTGGACTGTTAGATCTTTTCAATATGGGAGTTGCATGACGAAGATGCTTTTCTTCTTAAAGCCTGAATGCTTTAAAGCAGTAAGGTCTTTTTTAAAAAGTTGTTCTAATCTTTTGTTTCCAAGTTCTTGCAATTTTCATATTATTGTTACTCCTAACAAAAAAAATAGAACATGTGCTTAGCTTATTTCCTGGATTCCTAGAGGAATATCAACAAGATTTGCTATCAAATCCATCTTTAAACTGTGTTGTTCGCCATCTGTGGTCAATTGGAAGGAATCTACGGTGACCCAAGTAACACAACTTACCACTTTCAGGCAATCGGAGATGATGTGTGCCATCCATACAAATTGGGCATTCCAATTTTCCTTTTGTACTCCATCCAGATAAATTTACATATACTGGAAAGTCATTGATAGTCCACAGCAATGCAACATGCATCACAAAGAATCCATTATTTCCTGCGTCGTATGTCAAAATGTTGTTATCCCACAATAGTTTCAATTCATCCACCAATGGTTGCAGGTATATATCTATAGCATTTCCTGGTTGCTTTGGGCCTGTGATTAACAATGTCAACATCATAAACGACGATTGCATATACAACCAAGGATGTAGGTTATAAGTTACCATCACCACTGATCATATTGAATATGACGGATACATATTCTTAAATAGATTAAATCCGTCGCTTCCAAGACCCAGTCTTACATCATGTGATTCTTGTGCGAATGATACAAGTCTGCTATCAAATTTTATCCACTCATCAGAATCAACGAGGTGACGAATGCGGCCATCTCAAGATTTGTTCTACTTATGCCATTCCATCAATTTTGTAGTCTTACTTGATATAAATAAGCATTGAAGCCTAGGAATCAATGGAAAGTATCATAGGATCTTCTTTGCTTGTTTCTTGCCATATTGATTCCTAGATTTTCCATCCTTATAACCTGACACACCACACTCCGGACAAGTATCAAGACCACTATATTCACTTCTGAACAGTATGTAATCGGTCAGAGAAGCATCAATCTTTTCGCAATTCAAGCCTAGTACCCTAATCTATTTCTTCACATCATACCATGACTCTGGATAACCATTATTCTTAGATAGGAGCTCTCCGATAAATTCAAGTACTTAAGACATTAATTTAGATGTGGCTCTATTGAAAACCTCCATCCAAAATAATTTTAATAGAAACGTCAACCATGACATAGAGCTCATTACAAGAGCAATTAGTTCATCGGTTGCCTTAATAGCATCATAAAAGTTATTACAACTTCGTAACATGTCACTATCGTCTACGATGTTATTTGCTGCTCTAAGTTCATCCAGCATCCCTCAATTCTGCCACCTTCAATATTACCAGTAGGCTCCTCATCAACATTCATTGAATTAGTTTCATAAGTTTGTACAATGAATTCTCCATGAGCAATCCACTTGGTGTAATGTTGCCACCAACTATTACAGATTACGTGCTCTAACACAGTGTTACGATCGTGTACTTTTCCATTTAAGCACCTTCGATAAGGACAGAAAATCAATTGTAAAAGTTCTTGTCTAAATGATTTCCTATCATCATAGAGAGCCTAATCCAGGAACTCCCTCACTCCATTCTTATATCGAATGTAATCTGAATTTCTCAAACTAATCCAAGACTTCTTTATAATGACTTAAATAATTATTAACAAAAGATCGCAAGTTAATGTCATATTATGAAAAAAAACTACTCTTACATGTACCAAAATCACCCATTAATTATGAATAAACATTGAAATGTTGTGTGTGTGTATATATACATATTTAATCACAACGTTATATATATATATATATGTATGTATTTTGATTATGATTTCACTTTAAAAGCACATCCTTGAATATTTGATCATAACGTTACTTGTTACATGTAACCGGTGTCTAGAGAAATTTCGGCAGCATCTCCTCGTACTTCTCTAGTACACCCCTCAAAACTAACCTTAATTACATTCACAATAACTTCCATCTAAGGGTGCTTTAGGAATGTACATAAGATAAGTTGGTATACCAGAGAAGAGCGGAAAAAACTACCGAAATTCCTTAGACATCGGTTCCATGTAACAAGTAACCCTGAGTTGTGATCAATCTTCAAAGACCCCTCTTTGTTCAGAACTTCTCGGAAGAAAAGATGACTCTTATGGCATGCTATAAAGACAAAACTTCGTGCATGTAAGTGAGGTATACACACACTTTGCATTATTCGTATAACATGATCATAAGTGTCGACAGGTAAGTATTTTGACACGTTATCCCCTCCCAAAACTTGTAACCTAGGGGGTTAGAATACCTATTGTTTGGCCTCAAGTGCATCTAGATTTGTGTAAGAGTACGTACTACTAAGAGTTGATAATCAAATATCTAACACAAGCAAAAATTGTGACCATAGGTAATTAATAACAAGAAACATACAATTGATAAAATTAAATAAAATTAACATTTCTAACAAGTGAATAATTATAATCAATTACATATAAATTTAACAAAATTTATTTCACAAGTAAATTTAATTTCCATAATTTATTTAACAAGTCAATTTAACAAAATTTCACATGTAATTTTATTTTATAGGGAATTTAATATCACAAGTAAATTTACTTTTATAGGTAATTTAAATTTTTAAATAATAAAAGATAAATAAAAAAATGGGGAGGGGACATAGCTGTGGAGGAGGGGAGTGGTTGAGGGTGGAGGAGGAGGTGGGCTCAAGGGGAGGGGTCGTCGGGGGCGTAGGAAGGGAGGGCCTGGGGGGTGAGGGGCGGCAATGCAGGGAGGAGGAGGGCACGGTCGAAGGCGGTGTGGGGAGGGAGGTGGCGGGAGGAGGAGGGTGGCATGGGCAAAGCAGGGAGGAAGGCGACGCGGGTGGCGCGAGGGCGAAGGGGGCAGCGATGCGAGTGCGCGTGGAGGAGGCTGGGGGGGCAGTGGGGGACGTGAGGGCTGGTGGTTGCACACCGAAACGAGGGAGAGTCGACAGCGTAGGGGGAAGCGGCGGTGGCGCGAGGGAGAGCTCTCTGGTCACGAGTGCTTGAACGTTCGAGCGAGAAGGTTTCGAGGGAAGGGGGCACGATTTGGGAGATATATTCACAATTAACGACGGTTGATTGATTAACCGTCACGAACAAGGAATTGGCAACTTTAATATTAGCGACGATTAATCTACAAACTGTCTCCAATGAACACGAATTGGCTTTTTAGTTCCCGTCCTACTGTAGATATTTTCTCGCAGTGATATTTATTAGTGGCGAGTAATCTAGAAATCGTCTCCAATGAATAGGAATTGCTTTTTCAGTTCCTACCCTCTTGTAGATATTTTTCTCACGGTGATACTTATTAGAGATGGTTAATCTAGAAACCATTGCCATTGAACAAGAATTGCCTCTTCAGTTCCCACCCTCTTATAGATATTTTTCTCGCAGTGATACTTATTAGCAACAGTTAATCTAGAAACTGTCACTAGTGAACAGGAATTGCCTTTTCAATTCCCACCCTCCTATAGATATTTTGCACGGTGATACTTATTAGCAACGGTTAATTCTTGACCGTCGCTAAATTTCCTAAAAATTAACCCCTGCCAATAAAGCAGGAGTGCTTATTGGTGACGATTATTTCTTTACTGTCGGGAAATGTCCTAAAACCTCCCAACGGAAAAAATGTAGGGTAGGGCTAGAGCACTCTTTCGCGACGATTAATTCTTAACCGTCGCTAAAGCCTTTCAGTTGGCGACGGTTTATTCATAACCGTTGCAAAATTTCCAACAAAAACACGATACTCCCTCCAAATTCTAATTAGTGACAATGCAATATAAAGCCGTCACTAATTATCCACTATTAGTGACAATTTCACGACCATCGCAAAATAATTGTCTCCAATAGTGATTTTTCTTTTAGTGTGATCTTGCAAAAGCTTGCCCAAGTGCCTATTTAAGAAGACAAGGAGCAACTACAGAGGATTATCAAAGTATGTAATTTCACTTCATACTCTATATACAATGTGAAAGAGAGTACTCTTTGTAATCATTACCACCATGGTACAATTTTCAGGTTAGATCCTCACAGGTAAACTCCATTTTGGAGTAGAAACTATAAAATTGTGGTGTCTAAAGCATGTACGATTGTCATTTCTCTTTATGTTTGCTATGCCATACATTTGACATAATGCAAAAAAGCTTTTCATCTTGTGAACTTGTAAGTCCCAAGTGTAAATCACCCTAGGAGTAGGTTACCTATCACTTGACATCATGGGTTTAAACATTTTAGACGATGAATTTAGATATATTAATCCTATGGTGAACTTGTCATTAAGGTTGATTTTTCTTAAATACTTCAAGGACGTTATTGAAACATTGGTCCCAATTAGGCTGTGCCTCATATTTTTGGTAGAATTATACATACATACATATATATATATATATATGGCTAATTTAAGATCTTTTGTTCTTGCTTCCCATAAATGAATATCATGATTAACTTTATATACGTATGTATACCATCTTATTTGATAGCCACAGTTCATGTTAGAGCCTCCATAGTTCTCTATTTTTTTTTTTCTAAATTTATTTCTTATTTTAATTTGAACTCTTCATGTAATTCTTCCATCCCTCGGGCTAAGATTTTTAATTTGAATAAGATGTTTCATTCTTAAAGCAATGGTCCTAAGATAATGTTTAATACCTTCTTGATTCCTATACTACCTTCTTTCTTCCAGCAATAACTCTCTCCTTCGTAGATCTACTATTACCACCACACCACACTCTCAACACCATGGGAATTCCATCCATAGAAAGAGTGTCACTGAAGGCAGTGCCATCATGTCCTATAACTCACCTAATTTAGCTAAGTCCTAAAGTAAATTAACCTAAATAATACATAAAAAGGATACATTATCGTATGGAGGAAGATTCATCAGAATAAACCCAAAAGACCGAAAAGCAGGTCAAGATAACCAATTTAGGGTTTCCTTTGAAATTATGCTATTAAAGAGAACAATTAAACCCTATGTTTGACCTGACCTAGCTTGATAGGATTCTGATAAAAATATTGCAAATTAAAACCTTCTAAAAATTATAAATAAATATTCTACAAGGTTTAATTTGATCAGATACATCAAAAGAGCCAATTAAACCTAAAACAAGGACTTAAGTGAATAATTAATGTCAAATAAGTTTAAATGGAGGATTTACCAACCAAACAACTTCAAAACTCAAAATTGACATGACCACCAGATTCCTTAGATCTTAATTGAGCTTCCATAAAAAGTTGGACCTGATTTGACAATGTTCGTACCTACTATGCATTTAGGCCCCTAAGTTCATTAAATCCTTGCAACTAGGTCCAATTTCATTACTCTTAGGTCCTCTTCTTAGAAACTGGTCCCCGACGTCGTCTTCCTCCTTTAGCAGCCAAGGGGCCATTGACCGAACTGATCGATGACCTTCCAACACCATTTGTGGCCGCTTCGAGCATTGATTGAGCTCGACCTCTAAGGCAAAGTTGTTCATCGTTCTGCTCCGTGTCGATCAATATACGCCTCGCCGACTGCCGTCATTGTAACAACTCGCATTCTCCGATAAAAAAAAATGCGGAGATACGAGTTGTTGAAAGGACTTCACACTACCTCCTACAACTAATTCACGCACGGTCGAGGCTCTAAAAAGCCTCGCGATGCTCCTCCGAGTCGAGTCGTTTGGAATCCTAGCACAACCACTGCCTTCTCCTCTTCCTCCGTGCACCGCCATTGCTAGACCTTGAGGTCCTCTCCGCCCCTTCGCACTGCTGCCTCTCGCCATCAAACGAGGGGGCAGCTGCCTTCGTCTCTCTCTCGCTGAGCTTCTCAACCCAGCAACCGGTTCTCTACCTCCTTTGTCGGCCTCAATTCGTTCTTCGATTCTTCGCCGACGGCCTACCATCGCCACCAGTCTCCACCTCTCCTTTTTCCAAATTAAGTTAGGGCTTTGCTTCCCCTTCCTTCCCTCTACCTTCTAACCTCTCCAATTTTAACTTCCAACCCCGTTTGAGCCATCACTGACCACCATCTTTAAGGACTCCGGCGAGCTTCTTCGCCACATCACCGAGCCCCTTCGCACAGCACGTACAAATAGGGAAAAGCCTCAGGGATCTTTCCTGAATCTCCTGGACTAATATAGGACCGAGAGGTTCATTTTGCTGTGCACAACTACCCGCTGGAGCTATGCTTCGTCTTCGCTTCCAGCCGCAGTCCTCCGACCATCTTCGACGACACCTTACCGCACCATCCAGTGCCCTAATCAAAGAGGAACCTCACCAATCAAAAGTGCACCACCAGCAGAAATTGATCCACTAGTGCATCAAGGCAATCCAACGGCTGGTGCGCTCGAATTGAAGAACATTGCACCTGCAGAGCCAAGGGACATAGACCCACATCGTGGAGCACAGCGCCCCCTGCAACGCATAAGGAGAATTTGTCACACCAGCTTATCGCCTTGACACTTGGGGGGTGAGGTCCCCCGCACCCCTTCACGACTTGCCCATGAGACCTCCACTCGGGCCTGGTCCAAACTCGATTACCAGCCTAAGCCTCACACCTCGGCTGCTAGCCACTGCAGGCAGCCCTGATCTAGGGTGCTCCCATATCCAATTACCCGGGTCCAACTAGGTTTGAAAGAGATACTGAAGGAGGGGGAGGGGGGTTTTGCAGCGTGGAGTGATAACACTGCATAAGGGGCTGATAATTATGTTGAATATGGCCCATCTTAAGAATAAAAGAAACAACATAAGTAGAATGGGAGCATTGCATACATCAAGTACCAAGATTGCTCATAAAATTGTACTAATGGCCATTTGTGTAAGAAGTTGTCAAAGCAGACCTCATATGAGCAATCAGACCGCACGGATGGATTCAGAACGACGAACGGAGTCTAACGGACTCAAGATCGGCCAAATCCGACATCCGGAGCTCATACAGTGGGCCCAAGAAGCTCTGACCGTTGACCTGGAGATCAACGGCCCTCATTGCGCCACGTCACCCCTGCTCCACCGCATGCCACCTCTTCATCCAGTCGAGACTTGCGCGCCCGCAATCACAGCAACAAAGCGCGGGCGTGGCACAACGGTTAGCGCGCACGCAACGCGGGTTCGAGCCGCGCGGTGCGTGAAATTGAAGACGAAGGCACCCGCGGCAAAATTGGGCCGCCCGATCAACAGTGGCGGCCGAGATTGCGCCACGCGGCGTGCCTACGAATCGCAAGCACCCACACGCGCGCACACGTCGAGTGACGACGCCCGCTCACACGCGCGCCTGAGGCACGATCCAAGCGCAGCCAAGGAGAGATCTCAGATCGGACGGCTCTCACCTAGCAGCCACGGATTGAGCACGAAGAAGAACGACGCGCGCAGTTGACCGGCGGGCTGGAGGGCTTCAGTGACGATTTTGGAGTGGTTTTAGCGACGTTACGGACGTCGCTAAAGTCCCTTCTTCTTTTAGAAAGCCCTTAACCCTATTTAAACCCTCTACAACCACTCATTCAAGGCATTCACTTCCCTCGCAACTACTCCACCCCTCTCTTAGCTAGCTTTAGGCCCTCTTGTAATCGTCGGAGACGACGAGCCGCCGACAGAGTCTCCTCCACCGCCGTGGCTGCCTCGTCGCTCTCCCTCCTCTCTCTCTCTCTCTTTTAAGCTTTCCATTACTTTTGTTTAAGCATGTATTTAATGTTGTAAGCTATGAACTAAAAGTGCATGATTAATGAAGTTATTTTCTATTCAATTGTTACTTTAATTTCCATCTAAGTGCATGATCAAACAAGAAACACTCTAACCCTAATCTCTCTCTCTATCTCTCTCTCGCTTTTCAAACCACACCTCCGCAAGCAAAACTCCACGCTTTCCATGACAACAAATGATAAGAAAAATCTGATCTTCATGCCTCCCTGAGACCGACACTCGGACTCACCTCCATTTATTTACTTTAAAACCGGCGTTGCAAGTGCGACTATAACGACACTTCTTAACACACACGCACAACCACACGTCAGTTTTTGGCGCCGTTGCCAGGGAGGCAACGGATATGTTTTGTCACCTCCATTCCACATTCATTCTCACATCGTCTAATGCCCTATTTTCCTTTTTCCTTGATGGTTGCAGGAATTTGGCGCATGGACTGCGAAGCGACGCATCCCACGACGGTAGCAAGGGAGTAGGCGCTGTGAGGACCGATAGTGAGTAATTCTTCTCTCATGATTGTTTGCTTGCGTGAAAAAACTAAAAAAATTGTAAAAATTGAAAAAAATTGGCATGGTGTATGATTGCTTGACCCGCATCCTTAACACATCACCCCACAAAAAAATGTGCACTCTAACATTCTAAATAAATTCTTGGAGTGTTCTTTTCTTTTTCTCAAGTGGTGTTTGCGAAGCCACTGTGAGTTGACCTGGGCCGCACCACTCAACCCTAAAATCGACTCATCTAACAGAAGCTGCATGATCATTAGGATGAGTACATTAGGGTTTTAGAGCCTCTACAGAATAAAAGGAAATCTACTTTCACCGAATTATGTGCAGAACTTGACATGCCCACTGAAACTTGTTTGAAAACATTAAGACATGTCAACCCCAAAAAGCACTAAAAGTAAGGATGAAACACTAAAAGACACCACACCTTAAAAATCATTGCTTTAAAACCATGTTTTGATAGAAGCACACACCTTGAAAGTGAAAAACTAAGAGGCACCACCCCAATCAACACCTCATTACATAACCCTAGCACAAGCACCATTCTATCCCTTTAAAACTGAGTAGACGTGCCCTAGGCAGGACTGAGTTAAGTCTCGAAAGGCGAGGTTTTGTTCGCTGGGCACTTAGCTTTCATTCCCTTGGTAGAATCTGGGGACTAGGCTATGGGGAAGTGTCAAACGACCACGGTTGTGGGGTCTACGAAACCGGAGGCGCAAGCCAAAGGAAGAACCTTCCCCGCAATCCCCTCGTAATCAACCTGGCCAGATTAGCCTTGGGAAGGGGAGTCTAGTGCTTAAGGACTTAATCACCCTTTGTGAGATTTCTAGGTCTCCTAAGGAATACGCCATAAGGACTAGGCTTGTGTGCTTAATTGAAACACATTTCTCGCATCTATCGCCCTCCGCATCCCCTCCTGTTCTTCAATAGTGTATGCATGGGAGACGCTCACTGCATCCCGAATTCTGAGTTTTGGGGCAGGAATCTAGGCGACGTAATTCTGTTGGAAACATGGCTGAACCTAGGGTAGATGAGGCTGAGGATCAACCCCCACCAGACGCTATGGCCATCATCCAAACCCAAATTAATGCCAAGCACCGGCTTCAGCAACAACAAATCCACACCAACATGCAAGCCATGCAACGGTTACAGAACCCACAAGAACAACCACCACCACCTTTCCAAGACATACCAGGGCAACCACCACTTGATATACCACCATTTCAGGATCAGCCGAGGCCCCTCCGCGATTTCTATAATCCCTCTGCTATTAGAGACGAGCCGCACCTTAGGATCCCCAAAGGGGGAGATAATTTTGAGCTAAAATCGAATGTCTTAAGTCTGATCCAGAACCACTTTCATGGAAGCTCAAATGAGGACCCCTTCCAGCATCTAGAGGATCTCAACCGCATAGCACGAATTGTGAAACTTAGGAACATTAGCCTTGACATTGTTCTAATCAAGATGTTTCCCTTCTCATTAAGAGACAAGGATTCCCATTGGCTTAGAACCCTAGGTAGACCCATCACCACCTGGGAAGAACTGAGGCAAGCATTTTTAAAGAAATTCTTCCCCATAGGAAAGACCAATGCCCTCAGAAGAGCTATCACTACCTTTACACTCCAGGGTGGGGAACAATTTCATGAGGCGTGGGAAAGATTCAATGAACTCTTGAGGAAATGCCTACACCACGAAGTACCAAGATGGCAATTGGCCCAGATTTTCTACCACAGTCAGGACAGCAACCTACGGAACTTCGTCGATGCCTCATGCAGGGGGAACTTCCTGAACAAAGACGAGGAGAGCGCGTCTGAGCTCTTTGAGTCTATGAGCGAGAATTCGCTCAACAATGCCCCTATGACCCAGTTCAACAGGTCCAGTCAACCCCATGGTGGGATTTATGAGGTACAAGCAAATTCTGGAATAATTGACATGGACATCATTGCCAAGAAATTGGATCAAGTGGAATTGGTGGACAAAAAGATTGATGAGCTACTGAACTAGACCAGAAACCCCTTACAGACTTTCTCCCTAACAAAGGGAGCGCATCATGTTGACCTGGTCCAGCCCTTTACCCAACTGAACCTGGAACAACACCTAACCACGTTCCAGGGAGGGACCTTTGCTCCCTCAACCCTTGATTACTCCCTACCCTCTTCATCAACATCGACTATGCTAGAAGATGTGCAAGTTGTCCAAGGCTATGCGAAACCTGACCCTTTCTCCAACACTTACAACACTGGCTGGCGTAACCACCCCAATTTTGGTTGGACAAACCAGAAACCACCGCAATTCCAGAACCAGCCCAGGACAAACCAGCAGCCACACTTGCCTCCTATCAGCAAAGACCACCAGTTAGACCCCAATATAATCAGAATAGGGCGGCCCCTCCCCCACAGAATCAAATGGACACCCTAATAAAGATGATGGTTGACATGAACCAAAAACATCAGGAGGAAATGGCCTTGGTAAAGGGACAGTTAAGCCAACTCTTGGACTGTAAACAACAAAGATCCATACCTTCCCAGCCACAACCGAACCCGCGAAACATAATTAACAGAGGCCCCAATTCGCAAGGGTTCCAAGGAAACCCAGGGCAGGCTCACATGGTCCAGCCAGCCCCGCAGACACCTCCTGGGTTTGGTGCTTCTTCGTCCTCGTCTTCTCAAGGATCAACCCATGGCCCCAATGCCTCTGCGAATGAGGTGACCTTGAGAAGCGACACCAAAACCAAGGATCCCAAATGGTCGACTCTCCCCGAGACTTCACCCGCTGAAATACCCAACTCAGAAGAGGCACCAACCAAGGACCCAGAAATATAACCAATCCACATTCAGACACCCTACTCTGAGGCCTTGGAAACAATCAAGAAAAAGAACAATGCTGTGGAAACTGAGGAGCTGTTGGAAATCATTAAGCAAGTACAGATTAATATTCCGCTCCTTCAAGCCATCAAACACATCCCAGCTTATGCCAACCTTTTAAAGGATGCCATTACACCCAAGCGTAAGCCGAGACCTCAAGCACCTAGAAAGGTTGTGCTCTCTGAACAAGCAAGTTCCGTGATATCAAGCAACCTTCTACTCAAGCGAACTGACCCAGGAGCGCCCCTGATTTCCAGCAATATCGGGGACATGACGTTTGATAGAGAGCTCCTGGACCTAGGTGTTTCTATCAATCTGATTCCAACAACCCTGTATCACCAATTTGGTTTTGGAGAGATGACACCAACGCCTGTCACCATCCAGCTGGCTGATAGATCAGTGAAAACCCCGAAGGGGGTTGTCGAGGATGTGATTGCACGGGTCAAGGATTTCTATTTCCCGGTCGACTTTTTGGTGCTCGACATGGAAGTCCACGAAAAATTACAGAACGCACCCATAATCTTAGGCAGACCTTTCTTAGCTACGGCTAAGGCAAACATTGATTACGACATGGGATGTATGGAAATCGCCTTCGGGGACAGGAAAATGCAATTGGATATCTTCCGGGCGATAAAGTGTTTTGATTGCGATTGCGTTGAGGAAACTGATCCCGTGGAAACTCTGATCGAGGAATGCCTCACCCTCAGTTCTTTATCAGACCACCAAACCCGTAGTGACTGTGCTGACCCGTCACCATCATTACCCGTGGACCTCTGTAAGGCTGAGTACCATCACACGACACCATTTGAGGAGATCGATGTTGATCAACTCCCACCCTTCCCCTTCCCATCGACTATGGTTCCACCTACACCTGAACTTAAACCATTTCCCGAGAATCTCAAGTATGTCTTCTTGGGACCTGACTAGACCTTTCCAGTGATTATTAATTCTCATCTAACCAAGGATCAGGAACTCAGGTTTACTGCGACCCTTTCAGAACATCGGGCCGCCATTGGTTGGACCATTTCAGACTTAAGAGGAATTAGCCCCACCTATTGCACCCATAAGATTTACCGGGAAGACGGGGCCCGACCTTCTCGCCAGATGCAGAGACGTTTAAACCCAAACACGCGGGAGGTCATTAAAAAAGAAATTATCAAGTGGATTGATGCCGACATCATCTACCCTATCTCCGATAGCCCCTGGGTGAGCCCCACTCAAGTGGTTCCTAAGAAAGCTAGGCTCACCGTTATCACCAATGATCATGGTGAATCCATCCCCACCCACACCACCAAGGCATGGCGGGTGTGTATTGATTATAGGAAGCTCAATGAAGCCACTAAGAAGGATCACTTCCCCTTGCCATTCATTGACCAAATCCTTGAAAGATTGGCAGGGCAGAAGTATTTTTGCTTCCTGGATGGATATTCAGGATATAACCAAGTCGCAATTGCTCCGGAGGATCAAGAAAAGACCACATTTACTTGCCCGTATGGCACGTTTGTATTCCGTCGAATGACGTTCGGGTTATGCAACGCACCAGCGACCCTCCAGCGTTGCATGCTAGCCATTTTTTCAAAAATGTTGGGTGAATACTTAGAGGTATTTATGGATGATTTCTCGGTATTCAGGAATTCATTCGACCATTGTTTGAGCAACTTGGAGAAAATCCTGAAACGATGTATCGAGGTTAACCTGGTGTTAAGTTGGAAAAAGAGCCATTTTATGGTTCAAGAAGGAATTGTCCTCGGTCACATCGTATCGCATAGGGGCATCGAGGTAGATCGGGCTAAGGTTGATTTAATTTCCAAACTTCCTCCACCTAGCTCGGTCCGACAGATTCGCTCCTTCCTAGGACACGTTGGCTTCTACCGAAGGTTCATTAAATACATTTCCAAGATTTTCAAACCCTTGACCGACCTTCCAGCCAATGACTCCATATTCCACATGTCTTCTGATTGCATCCAAGCTTATCACACCCTCCGAGACTTAGTCTCCACCGCACCTGTACTTCAACCCCCAGACTGGTCCCAAAACTTTGAGATCATGTGTGATGCATCAGATTTTGCCATAGGCGCTGTCCTGGGACAAAGGCAAGACAACAAGCCTGTGGTGATCTACTATGCGAGCAAAACCTTGGATGAGGCCCAACGAAATTTACGGTCACAGAGAAAGAGCTGCTCGCTGTAGTCTTTGGACTTGAAAAGTTCCGATCGTACTTGCTGGGATCCCACGTGACTATTTACACTGACCATTCAGCCATCCGGCACCTGTTGGCCATGAAGGATGCAAAGCCCAGGCTCATCAGATGGATCCTGCTTTTCCAGGAATTTGACCTGGAAATCCGAGACAAGGCCGGATCGAAGAATGCGGTGGCTGACCACTTGTCTAGATGTCATCCAGACCACATTGGACCCTCCCTATCTCTATCTGACACCTTCCCTAATGAACACATCCTGGCTGTGCGAGAAAAAGAAAATGCCATGGTATGCTGACTACGTCAACTACTTGGTTGTAGGACAAACCCGGCACAGCTGGTCCAGACAGCAACAAGACAGGTTCTTGGCTGAGGCCAAGCACTATTTCTAAGATGATCCCATGCTGTTTCGCCTCTGTGCTGACCAGATCATCAGGAGGTGTATCCCCGAAGTAGAAGTTCAGAGTGTGCTTTCCTTTTGTCATAACCAGGCTTGTGGTGGCCACTTCTCTGGAAACAAAACAGCTGCAAAAGTTTTGTAGTCTGGATTTTACTGGTCCTCCCAAATTAAGGATGTACACAACTTTGCCAAGACTTGCTAACGCTACCAAACGCTGGGGACCATGACCAAGAAAGATATGATGCCCCTTCAGCCCATTTTGATTGTCGAAATCTTCGACGTTTGGTGTATCGATTTTATGGGCCCCTTTCCACCATCCTATGGCTTCAAGTACATCCCGGTCATGGTAGACTATGTTTCCAAATGGATTGAAGCCGTCACCACCAGCCGATGCGATCACAGGACTGTCATGGACATTGTTAAGAAGAACATCTTTTCCCGATTTGGAATACCCAAGGCCATGATCAGTGATGGTGGAAGCCATTTTATTCATTCCCAAATCCATGCCCTACATAGAAAATACGGGGTGAACCACCGCATTGCTACCCCGTATCATCCGCAAACAAACGGGCGGACCGAGGTCTCAAATAGATAAATCAAGAACATTTTACAGAAGACTGTGAGACCTGATAGGAAAGACTGGTCCACACGACTTGATGATACCCTGTGGGCATACAGGACCACTTTCAAGACCTCGATAGGCATGTCGCCTTATCGCCCGATCTTTGGCAAAGCCTGCCATCTTCCTGTCGAATTGGAACACTGGGCTTACTGGGCTGTCAAGCAATGTAACATGGATCCCCAGTTAGCTGGTGCGTAGAGGATGCTCCAATTATCTGAGCTCGAAGAAATTCGTTGGGATGCTTTCGAAAGTAGTCGACTGTATAAGGAGAAAACGAAAGCCGTCCACGACCGACTCATTCATAAAAAAACCTTTGAACCTAACTAGCAAGTCCGGCTGTTTGACGCCCGCTAAAAACTCTTCCCAGGGAAACTCAGGTCCAAATGGATAGGACCATTTCAGGTGGTTAAGCCCTCCTCTAATGGGGCAATTGAAATCGCTGATCCGAACACTGGGCACACTTTTACAGTTAATGGTCAACGATTGAAGCATTTCCTGGCCCAGGTTCCCCCAAAGGAGAGTGTCACCCTCGTTGAGGGCTGACACGGAGCACCGCCCAACTGGAAGCGTTAAACTCAGCGCTTCCTGGGAGGCAAACCAAAGGATTCAGACTGATCCGGTATTTTACGTCACTCAGGTACTATCTTTTTGAACCCTTATACATCCATGTACTTGCCAATGAGGATATTGTCCAACTTAAGTATGGGGGGGTGATAAATTACATAATCCTGAGCTCATTTAATCAGTCCGAATCAAACAAAATAAATTTAAAAAAAAAAATTGAATTTAGGAAGAAAACTTAGGCATTAGAAACCTGTCAATAGTGGGAAATAATACAAAAAGAACTTAAACACTTAGACTTTTCAGGCCTTCAGGCTTAATCAGCCCTGGTGCCCGTTAAAATATGGATTTAGCTTCGAATCCTTGCAACCTTAAGTTATTCTAATCCACCTACTAAATAAGGTGAAAAGTATACGACTTATCAACTCACCCTGCAACTCAGAAAAACTTTGAGTCTAAGCATCTGCACACATTTTTGCACAGACTCACTCCTCGGAGATTTTGACAGAAATTGGGTAGCTAATGAACTCTCTAGGGTGGTATGGCTTGAAAGTTGTCATGGGTAACAGCCCATTGGCAGGTTATCCAGAGCCCAGCTACAGACCATTTCCTCTTCATTGCCTCTAGGTACATTTGAGATCAAGGAAGCCACCTACGAAAAAAAAAAAAAGCCTAAGGAGAAGAAAAGAAAATAAATCACACTTCACCGCACAAGTATAGTTGGCAAGTAATCGTGGGTAACAGTCCATTGGTCGGTTGTCCAGAGACCAGCTCAACAACTGCACAAAAAGAAACAAAACACTTAAGGAAGAAGCGGGGAAGTAGTACAAACCGGGGAGATATACACTGGAAAAATCCTTGTGTTGACCCCAATTAAAACAAACGTAGGGAGAAAGCTACCAATCGAACAAATACACCTTCAGGCAAATATATTTTCTTTTCCAGTCACCTAGGGGCGTAGAAACCCAAAGTTTGTCTAAATTACCGCTGAGTAAGTCTATCACAATCTTCACACCAAGATGCTTAACACTTAGGGTTTTGACCAAGTTTTGGGTGGGTTGGGTAGCCGTAAAAAGTTACCAACCCACACTGAATTCCGAAAAAATTTTAAATATATATATACATATACATATGTATAGCAAGGATTCGGGCGATTCGTATTTTGGCAGACACCCGGGCGCTGCTTAGTCTTTGTAGATTAAGATCTTCCTATATTTCATCCTATTAACAAGTGAAGTGTCTAAGCAATTACTTCTTAAATTCTGAAAGGAAATAAAGGCTAGAATAAACCTTGCTAGGGACTAGCAAGGAGTAAGCATGGGGGTATGATAACACAGCACAAGGGGGTGATAATTATGTTGAATATGGCCCATGTTAAGAATAAAAGGCACAACATAAGTAGAATGGGAGCATTGCATGCATCATGTACCAAGATTGCTTATAAAACTGTATTAACGGCCATTTGTGTAAGCACTTGTCAAAGCAGCCTCAGATGAGCAATCAGACCACACAGATGGATTCAGAACGACGAATGGAGTCCAACGGACTTAAGATCGGCCAAATCCAACATCTGAAGCTCCTAGAATGGGCCCAAAAAGTTCTGGCCGTTGATCTGGAGATCAACGGCCCTCATTGCGCCACGTCACCCCCGTTCCACCGCACGCCACCTCTTCATCCAGCCGAGATCAGATCTCAGTCGTCAATCTTCGATCGGACGGCCGAGACTCGCGCGCCCACATGCAATCGCCGCGACAAAGTGCGGGCGTCGTGCAACAGTTAGCGAACACCCCCGCACGCACGTGACGTGGGTTCGAGCCGCACTGTGCGTGAAATTGAAGACGAAGGCGCACGGCGAAATTGGGCCGCCCGATCAGCAGCGAGCGGCCGAGATTGTGCCACGCGGCACGCCCACGAATCGCAAGCGCCCACGTGCGCGCGCACGCTCTGCGACGACACCCGAGCACACGCGCGCCCGAGGCGCGATCCAAGCACAGCCAAGGAGAGATCTCAGCCGTCCGATCTTCGATCAGACGGCTCTCACGCAGCAGCCATGGATTGAGCGCGAAGAAGAACGTCACGCACGGTTGATCGGCGGGCTGGAGGGCTTTACCGACGCTTTTGGAGTGGTTTTAGCGATGTCCCGGACATTGCAAAAGCCCCTTCTTCTTTTAGAAAGCCCTTAACCCTAATTAAACCCCCTCCAATCACTCATTCAACGCATTCACTTCCCTTTCAACTACTCCACCCCTCTCTTAGCTAGCTTTAAGCCCTCTAGTAATCGCCGGAGACGACGAGCTGCCGATGAAGACTCCTCCACCACCGTGGCTACCTCATCGCTCTCCCTCCTCTCTCTCTCTCTTTTAAGATTTCCATTACTTTTGTTTAAGCATGTATTTAATGTTGTAAGCTATGAACTAAAAGTGCATGATTAATGAAGTTATTTTCTGTTCAGTTGTTACTTTAATTTTTGTCTAAGTGCATGATCAAACAAGAAACACTCTAACCCTAATCTCTCTCTCTGTCTCTCTCTCGCTTTTCAAACCGCACCTCCACAAGCAAAACTCCGCGCTTTCCGTGACAACAAGTGATAAGGAAAATCTGATTTTCACGCCTCCCTAAGACTCACATTCGGATTCACCTCCGTTTATTTACTTTAAAATCGACGTTGCAAGTGCGACTATAACGACACTTCTTAACACACACGCACAACCACACGTCATTGAGCAGTACCCAGTACACCCTTGCCCTCAATACTTAAGGCGTCTGTCCCAGTTCTATCGTCTGAGGGTAAAGTGCTGAGTTAACCGTTGATAATTAATAGTTGTGCTGAACCTAGTGAACTTGGTGGTTTAAACCACCACCTTTACTCTATTTTTTTATCCCTATAAAGAAGTACTTTATTCACTCAGCATATATTACGTTTTGATAGTGATAAAATGTGCGAATAATTGCTCCTACATGTGACCTCGGATTTCTTCTTATTCGAGTTATAAATTTAAATGCTTAATTCGATTTGATCACTATAGTACTAATGAGTTGCTACTAATAATAGCAAAATCACCTAAGTTAAGCTAAAAACTAGATTAAATAACATCAAATTAACACATAAAAAGGGTTAAGTGTGAGAAATAGAGAAAAAGGCCTAAAACATCAATTTTGTGTTAAAAATACATAATTAGGTCATTAAATGAGATATTCTTTTGAAAAAGGATTAAAAGGTGATCAAAATGCAAATTGAATACACAAATGAGTTTAAAAGTTCAAATCAAAAGTGTAATTAACTTCTTAAATGTTCAAATAAGCTTCAATAAAAACTTGAGTGCATTTGGACATCACTAGGGCCTTGCAATTGAGGATTTACATTTAGGTCCTTCACACATCACTTTTTGTTCGTTAGAAAAATCTCCAAGGACCTACTTGAAGACTGTAGTTTCTACCCCTTTGCTGAGGGGTGTTCCTTGCAAAAACACCAATAGAACCCAGCCACCACCTGCAGCTCACATGTACTGTTCACGCGATGAACTCAAGCCATCATGGCCATTCATTCTCTTGAACGCTTAATCTGTGGCTCTCCTTGATTGGAAGCTTCGTGCAAATCGGTGCGTAGCATCACCACCTCACCCCAGATCCCATCCTATGGCCACTTTTTGATTAGACCCTCGTGCGCACTCACTCCTGTCATTCTCATCGCCCAAACCCTCAGCGCCTAATTTCACCCGCGTGGTGAGGAGATTCACTCTTCAATCTACATAAGGAGCTCCACAGCTGTACCCGCAAGCTATCGCTCCCTCCTACACCTCTCCAACCAATCGTTCGTCCACTCCAGCTCTCCTTCCCACATTTCCCCATTTTCACGGCCACCGGTTGTGAATTTCCACTTTCTCCTCGACTCTCCTCACTGCTAAGGACTTCGTAGCACCTGAGGGCGACCCAGAACTCCACTAAAGGGATTTCACTATGCTGGAGCACTTCCTCCCTCCGGTTTTCCTCTCCATCCACCGAGTGGAGATCCAAAGGTCTCATTCCTCCTTTTAGATTAGGTTGCTTTTTAGATTAGCTTTAGTGTAATTAGATAGTTTAGCAGTAGAATTTAGATATGGATTAGATCTGATCTGCTGTGCGCACTTGTACTGTAGTTTAGGAGTAGAAGTAGCATAGATCCCAAAATTTCACCTTCTCTAATCACTTCAGATCAGAGGGGACGAATTCACCCACACACTGATCATTGTTTTTCTCCCTCTACATGTTTTCACTTCACTTTTGATTTCCTCACAATTTAATCCACAATTCACCCATTCATTTGGAGTTAAATCCCCATCCCATTGCTTTTAAGCTTTGAGATAAAGATTTGTGCTCAAATCCACCTAGGGGTCTCCCATTCACTTCAGTTTGTTCACAAAGGTCCTTGATCTGATTTGAAAAGAAATTGGTTGACTTAATCAATTTCTGACTTGAATTTTAAAGCAAGATCGCGAGATTTTGAATCATTTTAGTTTTCAAGGACTTGTGATCAAGTGAATCAATTGACTTTTGGGTGATTGAGCTCATGGATGTGAATCTGAGACTGTTAAGTTCCCCTCAGATGAGCCATGATCAGATTTGTCATGATTCAAGGTTTTCATTGAATTAGAGGTTTTCAGTGAATTCAAGATTTTGGGTGATTTGGAATGCATTGTAGGTCCAAGGAAAATCAACAATGTTGATTGGAGGCTCTATCAAGGATTTTATTCATGGATTTGCTTTCTGTGAATCTAGTTTTCACCTAAAGGATTTTCAGTATCTCTTAAGGTTTTTAGCACAATGGGATTCAAGCTAAACTTATTGGGCTGAATCCAACACTTTCTACATGCTATCTATAGCATTAGAAAGTGTTAGATCGGTTAACTTTCTGATCAGATTTGAAGTGAAAACATTGACAACGGATTTTGATTGAAAGTTGAACATCTGAGAATGATTTTTATGTTATTTTTCAGTCATTGTCAGAATTTGTTTTAGAGATTTTTGTATACTTTGAATCCCAGCTATACATATCAAATTGCTGCATGATGCAGCTACATTTAAATTCAGATCCACCTTTTATTTCCTGATTAAGTCATTTTGGAACTGTTGAGCGTCTTTCGCGAATTGCTACGCTTACGAGATTGGTTCTGGAAAACTTGTCATTGTAGTTCAAAAAGCGAAGAATTCGTGTTCAACAAATAAAATTTATACCGAAAATAATTCCGGGTCGAACACAGGGAGGCTACGTTGATCTATATTCGCAATTATATTTTTTTAGGATTATTTTTATAAGCAGAGCGATATAATTACAATTGAGTTATCAAACTATGAGAGAGAGAGAGAGAGAAAGAGAACATGCATTCAATATTTCAATTGTTTATAAAAGTTACACTAGAAAGCGGAAAATCAATTACACTATAAAGCAGGAAAATTCTACACTAAAAAAGCTGTAAATAAGAATGGGAGAGAGAAGTTATCCTCCTCGACAATTGCTTGGAGGATGAGCCGGATGGGACGACGCCTGGACGAAGGAGAACGAAGCAGGACGAAGGAGGACGAAGCAAAAGAACGGGAACGGAGCAGCACGCCGTCGTCGTCGTGGGATCCACTTCCGAAGGGAAACGAAAATTGGACTTTATCTCGCAAGAAGCATCCCGGGTGTGGGACAAGCTTCTTTTGAGCTTTGGAGGGGTAGAGAGGAGAAAGAAGTGATGAGAATTTCGTATGGAGATGGTCTCCTTTTATAGTTGCAAGGAGTGGGGGCAAAATGGACATTACAACTTCAAAATAATAAAAGAGGGGTCTTTAGTGACGGATAAATCCGTAACCAAAGCCCCGACGTGGCCGTCGCCTCCGCACCCACGCGCGCCTCCTCGGCTGCCCGCTCCTCAACGCCCGCACACATCCAGCGCTTTTCAGCCGTCCGATCGTGAGATCAGACGGCTTAAGATGTGTTCGCGCCCGCGCCCTGCGCGTCCCCCGCGCATCTGATTGCGCGTCCAATCGCGCGTCGTCGCTATCGGGCGCGCGCGGCTGTCCAATCTCCATCCAACGCTCCAATTGCTCACGCCCGCCGATTTACACCATCCTGGCCCTTGATCTTCTAAGGTTCCCGGGTCACTATCTGATGCTACGGATGCCTGATTAGGGCGATCTTGGAATCGTTGAACTCCAATTGTCGCCCTGATCACATCCATATGGTTGGATCTTTGATCTGAGGCCCTGATAAAATATTTGCCCTGTCCAAGCACATAAAAGGAGACAATTAACCTCCATTTTATTCAAATTATTCTAAATGCAAGATGATGCATGTAATGAAATATTTATATCATGAAATGCAATCATATGCTTAAGAACATGCATAAATAGACATCTTAAGTAGTGTAAATGTGTTTACATCATACCCCCATGCCTATCTTTTGTTAGTCCCTAACAAAAACTATATGCTATTTATAAAAGAATTAGGTTAGATTATTTGGACTTGAGTTATTTTTCAATCATTAAGAAATTGTCTACTTAGGAACTAAACTTTCAAAGACACAACAGTGCCCGGGTATTAGCCAAAATGCAGACCGCTTCAAGCCCTCGCCTTATTAAAAGAAAATTTTCTTTTTCTATTTTCTTTTTTTTTTATTTTCAAATTTTCGGGTTTAAGAGTGGCTTTCTACGGCCATTCAACTCACCCAAAATTTGATGAGAACCCTAAGCTTTAAGCATCTTACTGTGATTGTGATAGACTCGTCGACCGGCAATTAGAACGGACTTCGGATTTCTACGCCTTTAGGTGACCTAACCAGAATTCTACCTAAAAGTGTATCTTTACAACCGGTAGCTTTCTCCCTACTTTTATTTATTTTTTTTTTACGGGGTCAACACAAGGGTGAATCCAGTGTATATCTCCCCGGTTTATTCTACTTCTCCACTTCTTCCTAAGTGTTTTGGGAATTTTTAGTGCATTTTCTGAGCTGGGTTCTGGACAACCGGTCAATGAGCTATTACCACAGAAACTTGCCAGCCATACTCGTGCGGCGAAGTGTGGCTTATTTCTTTTTGTTGTTTTCTCCTTTTTTTTATTTTTAAAGTAGGTGGCTTCCCTAGTCTAAGATTTACCTAAAGGCAGCAAACTAAGAAAGGTCCAGTGACTGGGCTCTGGACAACCTACCTATGGGCTGTTACCCACGATAACTTACCAACCATATCACCCTAGAAGATTCATTAGCTACCCAATTTCCGTTAAAATCGCTGAACAACGAGTCAGTGCAAAGAAAGTGTGTAGATGCTTAAGACTTAAAATTCCCCCAAATCAGAGGGCGGTTTGATAAGTCGTGTACTTACCACCCAAACTTATTTACTCCAACTACGAAAGAATTAAGATGGCGAGGACTCAAAAACAAATCCACATTTTAGTGGATACACAGGCTAATTAAGTCAAAAAACCTGAGGGGTCTTTGTGTTCAGATCTTAATGTAGTTTTTCCTAAGATTGAAAATTTTCTTAAACCCAAATTCTCTTTCCTAATTTTGATTTTTTTTTAATAAAAGAAAACAAATCTACGGAGCTGACGAATGAATTCAGAGATAAATAACCACCCCCCATGCCTCTCTAATGCAATGTCCTCATTGTATTAAAAAGACATAAAACAGAGTGGAAAAGCGAAGGAAGCACCTGAATTGCGTGAATGTCAGGTCCGCTCCAAGATGAAAAATTAAAAAGAACTGTATATGTGCTGAGTTTAGTGCCTTCAGCTAGGCACACTATACAAAGAAAAGAAATGAAGAATTCACAAGTGCAGATCAGAATTAGAATAAATAGAAGAATCCTCCGACCTGTCAACAGAGGTCCACAGATGTGGGCCAGATTGTGGTGCAGACCCACACCCCATAATCGAGAATATCTTAGGTTCTGGATAAAAATTACCCAAAACCTAAAATCAGAATGTAAGCGGGATCGGGCCTACGATTTCTGAGGATGCAGCCCAAGACCAAAAAGTCGGGTTACAGAGAATTGAAGTTCAAAAGGATAATCGTTGAATGTGTGCTTGGGTTTGACATCCTCTAAACAAATGTCGTAAGGGTTCTGATTTGATGGTTTCAGCTTAAAAGGAACCCTTCGACTCAATTTTCTATTTCCTCCAAAATTGACTTCCCAAATCAGAACTTCTCAGCTCCTATTCTCCTCATTCAGCTTATCAAATTCCAGGACCTCTTGTATATTCATCAACCCGTCTGAAATCTCCAAGTCCAAATGATGTGGCAGAATCAAAATTGACTTGGGTCTAATTATCTCAGAATTAGAATCATCAATAAGCTCAACAGGGTGTAACTGATAATCAGGGCATTGAATTGATTTCTTCAGAAAATACGATTCTGGATCCGTAATGTGTGCCCTAATAGGATCAGTGTCCTCAGTTATTGGGCTATCAATTGATCTATCAGATTCCTCAGGCCCAATCGTCTCACAGAAATCATTTTCAGAAAACTCGCGTGAGACTTCGCAACTTGAATCTTCACCATCAGGATCCGTATCAATGTATGTCCCAAAATCATTTGTCACTTTCTGTTCCAAGGAGACATACGTTTCCTCGTAACCCGGCTTAGGGATCTCAGGTGAAGAAATCAGATCATCCTTAATTGGTTGTTTTAATTCAATCTGGTCAGCTTCGTAACATGTGTCCCCCCAACAGGTGCCTGAGCGGGTTCTGTCATTGGCTTTCCTGAAGAGGGCTCATCCTGAGAATTATTCCAAGATTGAATCAAAGCAACCACGAATCTCATCCTCAATTTCGCTAATTTCCCAAGTAGAAACTCACCCGGGTTCTTATCCTTAACATCCTGGAGCCAATCCAACAAAGACTTGTTTAAATCTTCAATCATTTCAATCAGGGGCTCCAATCTCTCAATGCAAGGTATTGGCTGAACTTCTAAAGATTGAATGATATTCCTCAAGTTAGCCAGAACCTTATCTTGAACCTGATTAACCTGAACCAAATGAGTTGGTTCAGGGTTGGGTGGGTTAGACATCAATGCAGAGGAATTAACGAATTGAGATTCGTTATACCCTTCCTGATAATAGGTCATTTCAGATTGTTGAAAAGATGGTGATGACCTAAAGGCAGTGAAATCAGAGGATGGGTAAGGATCAGTGTATCCTTCTTGATTGTAGATCGTATTAGGTTGTGCATGAAAGGAAGACGATCTATAATCGATGTAGCTCTGAGAAGGATAGAAATCAGAATCAAAGTGTTCAGGGTTAGACCCTAAACACGGGGGTCCGGAATTGTATCCCCAATCCGAATTATCCCAACTAACTGATGGTTGATTACAATACGAGTTGGGATAATCGTCATGTTAAGGATAATTCACAGCAGGAGGGAAAGAGCGAGAATGTGTGAAATATGTGGAAGGATTCATGAGACTCGGGAGGAAGAAAGGTGCCTTGCAATACAAACAATCAAACCTGTCATTAAATGGGTTAGCCTACAGACCTACAGACTCTCAAAACTCGTCTTGAGATAAAGGAACGATTTGATCTACTTCTGTCAGTTCAATCCAACCAGTTAGAAGGAGGGATTGGGGAGAAGGTTCTTCCTTCAGCTTGCGCCTCCGGTTCCTAGTATACCCCCCAGCCACGATCGTTTGACTCTGCTCCCCTAGCTAGACATCAGATTGAACAGCAGAAACAGACAAATCGAAAATAATCTCGTTCTGGGTTCTAAAGAGCGAGTCCAATCCTTAAGGCCAACATCTACTCTGTTTTATTTAGGGCTAGGTTGGAATGTGCTTTGGAATGTGATGGGCCCTTTAAATGGGTTGTGCCTTTAATGATTGATTGATTTGTGTGTGTGTGCACAACCAGTGATTTTCAAGCAAGATTATTTTTGATGTAGTGAATTTTAAGGTTTAAATCTTGCTTAGTAGCTTTTAGGATTCAACTTTAGGTATTTTCAATCAAGTTTCGTTGGCACACCAAGTTTTACAAGCACAGGTGAAGATGTTTTCCTTTAAAGTTTAAAAAGAATGTGGAGTGCCTGGTAAATCCCTAAGAGTTGAACCTAATTGGCAGCTACTTGATGAGTTGATTTTAATTGAAGTGGTGCGGCCCAAACAACTCAAACAATTGGCCTTATGCACTACATAATTAGGCACACAAATATGGTTAACCTAGAATGATTTCTACTCTTTTATGTGTTGCTTTATGTGTACCGGTTCCACAGATCAGGACTCGGTTGAGTAAAAACAAATCAATTTGGTTAAGTACCTTTAAATGTGGGTGTACGTTGTTTTGCTGAAAATTGCCCCACGAAATTATCTCTTTATTTTTTTTTTTTTTTTACATAAAAGGAGTTGGAATGAATGTGAGTGAGAATCCAAACAACCAAACTATTCCTAGGATTTATGCAAACACATAGGTTAATTGGGATTTAGATTTAATGTGGCGAATGAAATCTATGGAGGGGGAAAGAATGGGGGAGCACTTACAGTTGTCTTCAACTGCACTTTACTCCAGTCTACCGCTTGTTGATTCCTTGATGGAGGTCTCTGCAAAACAATAGACACAAGAGAAAGTTAGTTAGAAAACAAATAAAGTGCAAGAAATGCGAAGAAAAGATCGGAAATCGTTGCCTCCCCGGCAACGGCGCCAAAATGTTGAACGTGTTTCGCGAATTGCTACGCTTACGAGATTGGTTTTGGAAAACCTGTCGTTGTAGTTCAAAAAGCGAAGAATTCGTGTTCAACAAATAAAATTTATACCGAAAATAATTCCGGGTCGAACACAGGGAGGCTACGTTGATCTATATTCGTAATTATATTTTTTTAGGATTATTTTTACAAGCAGAACGATATAATTACAATGGAGCTATCAAACTATGAGAGAGAGAGAGAGAGAGAGAGAGAGAGAACATGCATTCAATATTTCAATTGTTTATAAAAGTTACTAGAAAGCGAAAAATCAACTCCACTGTAAAGCAGGAAAATTCTACACTAGAAAAGCTGTAAATAAGAATGGGAGAGAGAAGTTATCCTCCTCGACAATTGCTTAGAGGACGAGCCGGACGGGACGACGCCTGGACGAAGGAGAACGAAGCAGGACGAAGTAGAAGAACAGGAATGGAGCAGCACGACGTCATCGTCGTAGGATCCACTTCCGAAGGGAAACGAAAATTGGACTTTATCTCGCAAGAAGCATCCCGGGTGTGGGACAAGCTTCTTTTGAGCTTTAGAGGGGTAGAGAGGAGAAAGAAGGGATGAGAATTTCGTATGGAGAGGGTCTCATTTTATAGTTGCAAGGAGTGCGGGCAAAATGGACAATACAACTTCAAAATAATAAAAGAGGGGTCTTTAGTGACGAATAAATCCGTCACTAAAGCCCCAACGTGGCCATCGCCTCCGCGCCCACGCGCGCCTCCTCGGCTACCCACTCCTCAACTCCCGCGCACATCCAGCGCGTTTCAGCCGTCCGATCGCGAGATCAGACGGCTTAAGATGCGTCCGCGCGTTGCGCGTCCCCCGCGCGTCTGATTGCGCATTTAATCGCGCGTCGGCGTTATCGGGCACGCGCCGCCGTACGATCTCCATCCGACGCCCCAATTGCTCGCACCCGCCACTCCTCGCCACGGCTCGAACCCACGCCCCGCACTCGCGATAGCGCACTCGACCACTGCGCTATAAGGCGCGGATGGTCGAGTGGGAGTTTTTAAATGCGAGCCCACAGCCGCTGGATTAAGATCCAACAGTGGAGAGCGATCGGGTGCGGGGATTTCACAAGACGCAAGCGGCAGTTTGGGCGGCTGAGATGGCGCCACGTGACGCTATCTTGGCCGTCCATCTTCTGGAAGTTGTAGATGGTCCCACGGATGTCGGATTGACTCGATTTTTGTGTCGTTGGGCTGCGATCGTCGATCCTAATTCATCCGTGCTTTCAGATTTATCATCTGAAGTGCGGATTTACACCATCCTGGCCCTTGATCTTCTAGGGTTCCCGGGTCACTATCTGATGCTACGGATGCCTGATTAGGGCGATCTTGGAATCGTTGAACTCCAATCGTCGCCCTGATCACATCCATACGGTTGGATCTTTGATCCGAGGCCCTGATAAAATATTTGCCCTGTCCAAACACATAAAAGGAGACAATTAACCTCCATTTTATTCAAACTATTCTAAATGCAAGATGATGCATGTAATGCAATATTTATATCATGAAATGCAATCCTATGCTTAAGAACATGCATAAATAGACATCTTAAGTAGTGTAAATGTGTTTACATCAGTAACTCTGATCAGGCTTTCTCAAGTCTAATTTGAGATACAGATGACAGTATCAGGAGATAAGAGCTGACTTGAGGTTTGAAACTTGCTGCAGAAACTATTTTCCCTAATTTTTGTAAACTGCAGCAAGGTTCTGAGATTAGTTATGTCGTCTGTTTAGCATGAAGGAAATCTGGAACTGTTTGGCAATTAATGTTGTAGTTGTTGTCTGCTGCTGTTTACTGCAATTGGTGGTTGCTACAGCTGTCTACTAGATTTTCATTCCAGACGGCTGATTAATAGAATTGATTAGGACAGTGTGCTAGGATTCAAATTCTGTAATAGCTGACATGTGTATAATGTTGTGTTGATTATGTACAAGCATGCCTGTATTGTTAAAGGCTTTCAAGTGCATTTGATTGCTTATATGTCCATTATTCATTCATTATTAGTTAAATATTTTTGCCTGACTAAAATTAAAAATAATTGAAATGTAAGTGGAATTTTATGCTTAATTATTCTTATTCTTTTGTTATCATTTGTTGAGCATGTTTGAGGTAGTCTACTACCTTTCCAACACTTAGAGTTTCATTCTAGGTCCCAGGTTTACTAAGAAAATCCTCTAAAGGCCTAGAATGTGCTTCACCTGCACATAAATACAAACTTTATAAAATAACCAAAAAATAAAATAAATTTGTCTTTGTTAATATTAGGTATATTTTTAAGTATATGCCAAATTTCATGGTATTGTGAACCCTCGGCTTAGTAGAACATACCGGTCAACGGTTCAGTCTACTTTAAAACTTAATAAAAGAACTCAAGTATAAAAACACAAAAAACATCTCCATTTTCTCATCTATCTCTTTCTTTCTCACCTCCTACCCCTATAAAACTCACAAAATCCAAAAAAAGAATAAAAACCCCCAAAATATCAAAAAACACTTTGCATACTATGTATATACATGTAAATATAAGTTATATACTAAGCTATCTATGTACATAATGCATAATATGTATATAATATGTATATATAACTTATGTATGTATGCAACAACATAACTTAAATATTTAAGATAACTTAAATTATATATAACCTATTCGTATATTACCTATTATTTATATTAACTTATATGAATTATAAGCTACATAATTATATAAACCATAGTAAATTAATTCATTTATAAGTAATACTGTACATACGTATTTATGTAAATATAATGTACATAATGAACCATGTACCATAATTTAATTATATAAATAGAATAAATAATTAATTTATTAACTTACTAGCTAAGTTATTATATTAAATTAAAATAAACTAGTAATTTAAGTTATAACTGAACTAACTTATATTGTATATTTGTACTAATGTATTTTAACTAAATTAATCTAATTCAACTATATTTATAACGTATTATATTAGTTATATCTAATTTATATATAAAATAACCAAAAATAAGCTATTTAATCGAAAATAAAATTGAAATAAATGTTGTAAAATACAATAAAAATCCTTATTAAATACCTTAATATATATATTAATACTGTATAAGGTCAATTAGACCATACATTAACTAATTTATACATAATTAAGAAATAAAACCCAAAATATAATATGAATAAATGGAAAACTTTGCCTAATTTATTCGTACAGTAAATATAATTAATTTTCTAAATTAATTATACAATTGTGTAGTACTATGTAAATACTTTAATTCCCCATAATTTAATTTTGATTTATAATAAATTACAGCCCTCAAATCGAGGGCCAAAATCACCTAATCAGAAAATAGCGCGTTGGAATTTTAGCACTGAGATGCGACGCAGATATCACCACATTGTGAGTGGAGAAGCTCTCTGAGGCGCTTTTATTGTTTTTGTTCCCATGGCTATCCAGTCGTCAAGTGTTGGGCGCGAGAAAACCATATACCCATCCCCTTACGAGTATATGTATGATGTTACATCTTTGGCATTTATGTGTGAACGGTGTGCAGTGTGGCTGGAAGCCATGCACTGTGCGAGGACTTGATTAAGCCCATTACTAAGCATAAACCATGATTAAGATGTCTAATTAACTAATTATGGCGGCTCTTAGTAGAGGTCTGATCTTACCCAAGAGGGTGTTGTGTATCCCTCGAAAAAGTCACCCGCCAACTAATAAACCTAATTTTTAAACTAAGGCCTAATAAGGGGTTAACTAAGAGAGAAATGGATGTTCCGTGGCTAAGTGTTGAAGCCCTTAGTGAGTGGCTACGAAGAGAGAGACCTCTGAGAGAGCCGTAGAGGAGAGGACCTGAAATAATCTAAGTGTTTGAGAGAGCCCTCAAAGAGAGTGACAAAATAGAAAAGAAGTAGAAGAACAAAAGAGGAAGAAGAAACGGCTAAGTTAAAACACAGAAGTAAAAGAGAAAAAATAGTATGCTGCCTAAGTGTAATGTGTTCATACAAGTATATATAACATATATAGAGTATACTGTAAATAATAAGTATACATAGTATAACAAATGTTTAAGTTATACATGTACACAACTAACAGTATAGCTTTACTGACAGACTAATCCATCACTGTAAATAAAATAAGTGTCACTATAGACCCCAGTTTTTACCTTAGGTTATGTGTATACTTTTTCCTGAGGTTTAGCGACGTTTATATCTGTCACTATACATATCATATATCTTACTATAGATGTTAATAGATTAAGTTAAGTTAGTATAGTGTATATTATTACTTATTATTGTATATATATGTAAGTATTAATATTATAAGTTATAAATAGACAGTATATAGTATATATGTATAGTGATTGATGCTTCTTTGTATATTTATGTCTACAAGCATTTCAATACATAAATTAATTAATTCTCTCATTCATTAATTCATTCATTTATGATTGTACATAAAATTGATCTTTTTGGAATTAAAGAATAATGTTGGACTTAGAGAGTAATGTATATCAATAACTACCTCCCAGTGAACGACCTAGAATAAACCAGTAAAAATTATGTAATTAAATAAAATTGACACGATAACGGTATGATGAGAACCTCATCATGAGCTCTAACTAGATTATTTTGACCTAATAAAGTCAACAAAAGCTCCTACATAACCTAAAGGAAGGCCTAACTCAAGAGATTACTGATCTGAAAAGAATACATGAAACAAAGGGTAAAACTGTAATTTTACCATTGCAGTACATCAACAGGATTTCATAGGGTCTAGACATAGGTAAATTGGACTTAATCAGAGAAAAAGTGGGATGGCTCAGTCCGAAAAGGGTTATTTTGAAATTTAAGAATTAAATGACATTCTGTAATCCTAAAACAAACCCACCTAAATTCACAGGGTTTCAGGCAGGATAAAAATCAAATAAACCCTCTAAAATTCATGGAAAAATATCCCCTAGGGTTTAGAACCTTCAATTTGACCTTTGGAACCTGTTTTGACCTAGATTGGGGTCCAAGCCCAATATTTGACCTAATTTGGGTTTTTATGCAAAATGTCTAGTCAAACGTAATCAAACCTAAAATCCAACTTCATCATTGGATTCCTTAGGTCCAAATTAAGTTTTTACCAAAATTTGGACCTAAGGGAAGGTCATTTTGACCTACTTTGGAAAACAGTCCACCCAATTACAATCTGGCCCCTAACTTTTGGAAACCCTTGCAGAAATCCCCTAAACTTTTTGTCACTTTCTACATTCAGATCCCTTTGTCATTGCAGCAGGGACCCATACCTCCGGCGAGGTTTCGAGGAGGTTTTCCTCCTCGCTTCCCCAGGGACCTGCTCCCAGATTTGAAAGGGGAGTCCTCTACGAAACCCCCTACTGCCTGAGCAGCTCCCCATGCCCTGAATCACCCCATACCTCTCGTGCGAACGCTCGAGAGGTATGGGTATCACCTTCGGCCATGCCTCCGACGAAGACTTTTGGCTGCCTCCTTACGCTTGACCCTCTACCTGTGCCTATATAAGAAGACTCAGGTCTGGTCGCTTCTTCCAAGCTTGTCCTGGCCTAAGATACCCCCAAAATTTGTCTTCCCTCACCTCCGACCAACAGCCCGCAAGCTTCGGCAACATCCCCTCCCTACTATCGTCACTCTGCCACCATACAAATGGCAGAGCCATCGCCGCCGTGCTCCTCCACGCCACGCCGTACCCGCGCGCGCCCCTCCAACCCCTTCTTCCTCGCCATCATCCTCACCTCAGGGTTTTTGTCTTTGATGACGGTAGGAATGAGCCATCCGCCTCCTGCCCCCTTCGTCCACTCAGCTTGGCAAAAGCCCTTCCTATTTCTCCCCTCTTCATTTTCCCCTTATCAATTTCTACTATCACTCACCGACCAGCACAGACCACCATCACCTTCTCCACCTCCGGTAGATCACCGATGAGGCGAAACCGTCGCCCCACTCCGCACGCCTCGCCACCTACCTCAGAACCTCCACCATCACTCATTGATCACCATCCACCCCTTCATTGACCGCCAACACCTCCCTAAATGCCCATTGAACACACCCATAAACACGACCACAGAGTGACCTAGGCACGCACGCCTAAGCCGCGGGCCAACCCCCGCCTCACCTTCGCGGTGATATAGCGAAGGTTTTCCTGTGGTCTGACAGGGCCGCGAGGCCGTATTCATGCATCTCAGGTTCGCGCCTCCGCCGCCATTAGCGAAGGTGTGAAGAAGCTCCCTCTCTCGCTCCAGGACGACCCACTCCAGGCAGACGGCATCCCAGGTGTGTGGAATCCCTCTATAAGCCTTACACACTTAGCAATTAGGGCCTTCATCGACTGCAGCTGCTCAATTGGAAGGCCATTCCTCCCTACAGGCGCACACAGAAGCGGGTGGGACTTTAGTCCCACCTCAGAAGTTCTCAACGCAAGCAAGTGCTTTAAATTGTTTTTGCCTTTATCCCGTTGCCTCAAGTGACACGGGGTGAGGTCCCTTGCCCACTCCACCCGCCTCGTCTGCGGTCACCCCTACGCGGATCTGGCTGACCTGATTACCCTGCACTCCTCACGTACCACCCACGCCGATCCGCCTGGACCCTAGCACACGTTACCTGACCCGTTTACCTGGCTGGCTCTAAGAGAGCGAAGAGAAATAGAGAGACACGGGGAGGGTAGGGGATAGGTTTTGCTCTCTGTGCTGTGCAGGGAAAGAAGGAGAAGGAAGAGGCAGCTGCTAAAAGACTTGAGAAGGCTCAGAACAAGAAGCTGCGAAAGAAGCTAAGGCAGAGACAAAAGCTTGAAGGCAGAAGCTAAACCAAGGAAGAACAGAAGAAGAAGGAGCCGCAGCCAAAGCTCAAGGCAGAAGGAAGAAGCAGAAGAAAGAAAGAGAAAGTACTGTAGCATTCGCCAGTTAAGACGTCTGATTCACAGAATCAGACGTCTAAGAAAAGAAAGAGAGAAGAGAAAGAAGGAAGAAAAGAGAAGAAAGACAAATTTATTTTTGCATTTTCTCTCTCTAGTTTTTATACATTGGATTGCATTGATATCATCTTTTGAGTAATTTGAAATTGTGATTTAGCTTCTAAAATACCAATTTGTCCCCTTAGTTCGACATCGGATATTTTGAATTTCAAGTAAATAAAATTATTATTTGTTCATACGCTTTTTCGACTATACTACAACGAGGTTGATTTAAAATACGAGAAAGCGAGACGAACATGTTTGTATTTGTGACATATACTACAACAACGACGATTTTTTATACGAACCGTGGTCGATCGGATCATATTTTTGGTTCCATTGCTAGGGTTAAAAACCCGACAATAGTGTTTTATTGTGAGGTGATTGATTAACATGTCACAGAAAGTCAATTATTTTTGGCGCCGTTGCCGGCGAGGCAACTCTCTATACACCAAAATTATTCTTTAGTTCTTAATTTGTAAATAATTTTTATTTTTGTATATAAATACATTCATATTCATTATTTGTACATAATCATTCTTTTATTGATTAATTCTTTGTTGTATATACATTCTTTGATTCTTTTACTAATCAATTGTTGTTTTTGTAGCACTTGAGGAGGAGTAGCATCATCTTCCAGGCGGATCCACAGCTCTTCTGGCCCGACATCCCGATGGAGTTTTTCCCTTGGAGCTGCAGTAGTAATAGTAGTATAGTATAGTTTAGATTTAGGTGTATTAATTAGGACACATTTGTTAGGCATAAGTTGTAAAAACCTGTTCTCACACATAATTTTGTAATAATTGTGGACTCTCTCTTTTATCTCGCTAACTCATCTCTCATCGATGCAATTTTTTCGTTCGTGGGTTTTCCGTATCGATTTCTTTCTTTTGTTTTTGTTTGTTGCATTACACAAAAAAATCCAAAAAAATTATAAAATCAAAAATTCAAAAAAATCTCATCCTTATCTAGCAGCTGCATATTTCTAGGCATTGTAACGAGCGCGTGCCCCAGACGCCTTTTAAGACGTCTGGGAGGTGGCCCAGACGTCGGACCAGACGTCTGGGATCACATCCAGACGTCTGACCAGACGTCCGGGATAGTTTCCAGACGTCTGGCGAACAGTTATGCTCGCACGGGATATTCGTCTGCGCGCCTGTGTGCGCAGACCTGCGTTTCTGCCCTCTTTCTGTGCGGCTGCAGGCGGCTGCGACCGCCTTCTCTCTCCTCTCCGCGCGGCGTTAAAAGGGGGGGGCGCGCCTCCCCTCCCGTCTCCACCATCTTCCTCCTTCTTCTCCTGCCTGTACGCGAGAGCGAGCGGACGCGAGGGCGCAGCGGCAGCGGCAGCCGCAGTGAGCGCGGAGGAGCTGCGGCGTGCGAAGGCAGGGCTCTGCCGTGAGGGCGAGCTCGCCAAGAGCGGCTTGGCCGGCCGGCAGAGGGCGCAGGGGGCGCAGAGCGACATGGAGAGGGACCTGCTGCGGGCGGAGCAGCGTACGCGCGAGGTGCGACGCGGGCGGCGTCGCGAGCGGAGGCCGAGCAAGGCTCTGATTCTGGAAAAATTTCCAGAATCAGACGTCTGGATTGATATCCAGACGGCAAGGTCGACGTCTGTGAGATCATACAGACGTCTGAAAGGTGAGTTTCCGCTTTCTTCTTCCTTTTTGTCGACTGACCGTACTGAGGGAGGGGGGTTGGCTGTGCGCAGGTTTTCTGATTCGTCATCCTTTGCGAATCAGACGTCTGGAAGTTGTACCAGACGGCGGGAGTGACCTCCAGACGTCCGGAGTGACCATCGGACGTCTGGGATCTAGGAAAGACGTCCCTGCAGACTTCTGGACGTCTGGGAAACCACGCTGAACAGGTAATTCTCTGATCCACCGTTTAAGACGTCTGGAGGGAGTTCCAGACGTCTGATTTTGCACAGTACCGTCTTTCTCGACCCGTTTAGGGCCCGTTTGGGCTCCGTTTTCCGCGATTCGAGTTGCATTCGTTTCAGAATTAATTCCTCTACCCGCCTACAGTAGCTATACACTGTTTTGAGACACTCCTTGTGTTTGATCCTTGTGATAGGACCTCGTTCGGTTGCAGTCTTGAGAGTCGCGGAGGCGCGCGAGATTCCCGATCACGCCCCCATTACTCCCGTTGTACCTGGTAGAGTGGTTTTAAGTATTAATAAAATCTGTTAAAGTATGGAACCATAACTAGAACCTAGGGCTTTGCATGAATCCTAGGAATGAGAAATATATGGAATGATAGCTCCTAGGTGTTGCATGAATCCTAGGGCCGGAAAACTAGATTGTATGATAGATCCTAGGATATGGCATGAATCCTAGGATGGAAAAACTAGTGGAATGTATATTACTGCAGTCTTGGAAAAATGGAAAGGAATATATAAAGCTGCCTGTAAATTTAATTAACAGCTGCCTGTTATGAACAAAGAAACATGTTTGAGATCATGGAATTTGAGAATGTGAATCTGGAAAGTGAAACATATGATGTTCTGAAATAAAGAGCTGGAACCCTACGGGGAGTTAGGAGTGGAACTCCTGGAAAGAAAAAGGAATGGAACTGAGATGTAGTTTGTACTGTCTCTTGGGTACGCAGTACCAAGGGAAGTACCTGTACCTGTTTAGTGCAGAGTGGGGCCAGCCGCCCCAGGGACCCGGGGTTAGGATTGGCCGCTCTGTACCGACTTGCTGGCCCTCGTGTACGTAGTACCGAGGAGAGCTAGTAGTGTTAGGAGAGTACTAGCTACCCCACGGGCCCCGGGGTTCTGCTAGCCTCCTTCACCGACTTGTTAGGCCCACTAGGGCAAACCAGGGTAGTCAGGCGAGGGTGCGCGGACTGTGGAGGGGCAAGGCCCCGATTTGGTTACTGTGGAGGGGTTGGACCCCTGTTACTGAGAGGGCTCTGCCCTGGTTCCGTGCTGTGCTTTGGGCGCACCCGTTAACGGAAACGACTGACCGCGTGCCAGTGCGGGCTAGCTACCTGTGCGTTTATCGCGCGTGCCGTAGTCACCGTTACGTCTGTCAGTGACCTTGGGGTGGTTGACTGAGGGTAGGATCACCACGGGGGACTCTCCCGGCCAGGAGAGCACCACGTGCTACTTCTACTTTTGGAAAAGACTGCAATCAAGATCGTCCCACGAGGACATTCGAGATCAAGTAAAGGATCTGAGAAATAAATGAAATAGTGAGAAAAATTGAAAGATGTAAATAAAGGAAGTAATAGAACATAATAGCTACTGTACACTCTACTGTTGCCTTTAGTTAGTTTGCCACTCTACTCAGCGTTTTGCTGACGTGTTACACTCGTTACCTTTTTCAGGACCAGATGTTGAGCAGCCAGGGTCGGCGGCTGCAGAGGACGCTGGGCCGAGTAGGGTCCAATAGAGTTACCCCAGCTTTGTACCCCTTTTTGTTTCTGTTCTAGTGAGTAGTTTTGTTTCCGCTGTACCTTCTTTACCTGCAGTTTTTGTTATATGATAAATGTTGTTTTACTGTTGTGGTGGTGCCTACTGTAGTAGTTCTTTCCTTACTGCTGTACTTTCTTACTGTTAGTTATATTCATGCTGGATGTGGTTTATTTTACTGTCTTTTGGTTACTTCCTCGTTGGACGACTGGGTCTTGGGATTAGTCGAGTCGGTCCGGTTCTCGTGTCTCGTAGGGACTCGGGAACCGGGTCGTTAGAAGATGGTATCAGAGCAAGGTCGTCCCGAGAAGTGAATCAACTGACTGAAAAATAACCAATTCACATGTTTATAGCTAGAGTAGCCACCACAACATATCTCTTGATATGAGCTCTTAGAAGTGTTGTTAGGTACCGTCTGTTTTGACGTTTCCGTTTTATTTCGCGTCTCCTTGCAGGAGATGCCTCGTCGTGGGACTGGCGAGACTGGCCGCGGGCGCGGCCGAGGGCGAGGTCGGCGAGGTGGACGTGCTGTCGTTGACGTCTCGGTGGACCAGCCACCACTCCCTGGCATCCAGGCCCAGGACCTCGCCAGACTGATACGGGATATTGTACAAGAGGAGCTCCACCCACCGCCCCGAGCACCTCCTCCTGGGGTTGCAGACGGGGAGTCCTCTGTGGGACCACGCGACGGACGCGGCGCTGGACACGAGGGAGGGGATGGGCCCCTGCCGCCCCCACCTTCCTCCGACACTTCTGTACACGAGGCACCTTCGCCTGGAGGTGCACCAGCACCTCCCCTACAGCACCACTTCGAGCTTTTCGGACAGTTCCGGAAACTGAAGCCCCCCTCCTTCAAGGGGGATGAGGACCCGACCGAGGCAGAGGACTGGCTTGAGCAGCTGGAGAAGATCTTCGACACCCTTCGCCCCCCGGTGGAGTGCCGCGTGGCCTTTGCCACATACCAGCTGGAGAGTGCGGCACACCGGTGGTGGAGGGCGGTCCGGGGACAGGAGAGGGACGAGCCGACGTGGGACCAGTTCGTCACCCTCTTCTGCGAGCAGTACTTTCCCCAGACGTGGCAGGACCAGAGGAGGCGGGAGTTCCACACTCTCCGCCAAGGGACGATGACCGTGAGCGCGTACCGCACGCGTTTCTTGGAGTTGTCCCGCTTTGCAGCGACAGCGGTAGCCACTGAGGAGGAGCGCCTTTGGAGGTTCACCGAGGGGCTCCGGCCTGCGATCCGGGGGTATGTCAAACCCCTGAAGCTGCCGACGTTTTCGAGGGTGGTAGAGGCAGCCATGACTTACGAGGAGACCAACCCGTCCGCGCGAGAGACCGACGGCGGGCGGAAGAGGCCCTTTCAGCCAGACTTCTCACAGGGCCGGCGAGAACGGAGACACGTGGCGTCCGCAGGAGAGCCGTCACGTTGTGCAGGGCCATCAGTGGCCTTTGGGGGCCCTCGACAGGGGCCAGTCGCCAGCACCGGACCCCCGCCTAGCCGACAGCAGGGACTCACTGAGGGCGGGAGTCGGGTTCCCCTCTGCTACCAGTGTGGCCAGCCGGGCCACGTCAGGAGGGACTGCCCATCTAGGGCAGGAGGTCAGCAGATACTTCCTGCGCAGAGCACTGGAGGGTGCGCAGGAGGTCGCGGTTTCCAGGCGCGAGGAGGAGGACCGCAGTCGCGAGGAGGGTACCGGCCAGCACCTACCCGTCCGACGCAGAGTGTGGCTGCTTCGTCCGCACCTAGAGCTGAGGGGCGTATCAACGCCCTAACACACAGGGACGCCAGAGCTTCGGGATCCGTGGTAGCAGGTATGGTTTCAGTTTCTGGCAGACTCGTTTACACGCTTTTCGATTCCGGCGCTACGCACTCGTTTGTCGTAGACAGTTTCGCAGTTAGTTTGGACCAGGATTATACATTGTTAGAGAATCCGTTCGTAATCAGAGGTCCGAGTGGTCAGCTGTTTGTAGCTGAGGAGGTGTACACGGGTTGCGGGGTCAGCATCGGGGGACACAGCTTGCCAGCTGACCTGATTATGATACAGATGGAGGACTTTGGGGTGATTCTGGGGATGGATTGGCTGTCCGCTTACCACGCCTTGGTAGACTGCTTTCAGAGGAAGATTGTCTTCTCCATTCCGGAGTTGCCTTCCTTCGAGTTTCACGGGCAGCCAGTGGACGGAGGTTTCAGGTGCATTTCGGCACTTCGGGCGGCGAGACTTTTGAGCCAGGGGTGTGAGGGCTTCTTAGCTTGTGTGGTGGCAGAGCACAGCCCCGTGGCAGACTTCCAGAGCATCCCGGTGGTCAGAGAGTACCCCGACGTGTTTCCAGACGAGTTACCAGGACTACCGCCCGAGCGTGAGATCGAGTTTGAGATATCACTAGTACCAGGGACCAGCCCCATCTCCACCGCGCCATACAGGATGGCACCGCTTGAGCTGCGAGAGCTCAAGTCTCAGTTGCAGGACCTTTTGGAGAAAGGTTTCGTGAGGCCCAGTGCGTCTCCCTGGGGAGCCCCGGTACTGTTTGTGAAGAAGAAGGATGGGACCCTACGCCTTTGTGTGGACTACCGACAGCTGAATAGGGTCACCATCAAGAACAGATATCCGCTGCCGAGGATTGACGATTTGTTTGACCAGTTGCGGGGTGCCACGGTGTTTTCCAAGATCGACTTGAGGTCTGGATACCATCAGTTGAGGATCAGGGAGACCGACGTCTCCAAGACAGCTTTCCGCACCCGCTACGGACACTACGAGTTTTTGGTCATGCCGTTTGGGCTGACCAATGCCCCCGCTGCTTTCATGGACCTGATGAACCGGGTGTTCAGACCGTACTTGGACCAGTTTGTGGTGGTTTTCATAGATGATGTACTCATCTATTCTAGAGATCGGACGCAGCACGGACAGCACTTGCGGATGGTTCTGGACACTCTGAGACGACGCAGGCTGTACGCCAAATACAGCAAGTGCGAGTTCTGGTTGAGGGAGGTGACCTTTTTGGGTCATGTGATCTCTGGAGACGGCCTGGCGGTGGATCCCGCCAAGGTCGAGGCAGTGCTCAGGTGGGAGAGACCGCGTTCAGTCACTGAGATTCGCAGTTTCCTGGGACTGGCAGGTTACTACAGACGGTTCATCAGAGGGTTTTCGCAGATTGCACGTCCTATGACACAGTTGACTCGGAAGGATGTGCCTTTCGCTTGGACAGACGCCTGTGAGGCGTGTTTTCTGGAGCTGAAGGAGAGGTTGACCTCAGCTCCCGTGCTCACCATCCCTGACAGTAGTGGCGGGTTCGTTGTGTACACGGACGCTTCCTTGCAGGGGTTAGGAGGTGTGCTCATGCAGAGGGGTCACGTGGTCGCTTACGCTTCGCGACAACTGAAGCCCCATGAGCATACCTACCCTACCCACGATCTAGAGTTGGCAGCTGTTGTCTTCATGCTGAAGACATGGAGGCACTACTTGTACGGTGAGACCTTCGAGATTTTTACAGATCACAAGAGCCTCAGATATCTTTTTGACCAGAAGGAGCTCAACATGAGACAGAGACGTTGGTTGGAGCTCCTGAAGGACTACGACTGCAGCATCTCCTACCACCCGGGAAAGGCCAATGTGGTGGCGGACGGCTTGAGTCGTAAGGCGCCCGCACGCTTGGCCAGTCTACAGTTACAGAGTTGGAGCCTTTTGGAGGAGGTGGGCAGTTGGCGACCTCTAGAGTTACGAGGGTACTGTGGGGCAGTGACGGTGACACGGCAGACCAGACCAGAGTTGATAGACCGCATCATCACGGGACAGATGGCCGATCCGTACTTGCAGTCTTTGCGCGACAGAGTACTATCAGGGGACCCAGGGGACTTCTCTTTCACAGACCAGGTGTTATGCTTGGGGGGACGGTTGTGCGTCCCCAGAGACGAGGAGCTGTTGAGAGAACTCCTGACTGAGGCACACGGTTCCAGATTCACCATACATCCCGGAAACACGAAAATGTACCATGACTTGAGACGCGAGTTCTGGTGGAGAGGGATGAAGCGGGATGTGGGTGAGTTCGTGCAGCAGTGCTTAGTGTGCCAGCAGGTGAAAGCCGAGCATCAGAGGCCTGCAGGGCCGCTTCAGCCGCTTCCAGTGCCAGAGTGGAAGTGGGAGAGCATCACCATGGACTTGGTGGTGGGCTTACCTGTTACCCAGCGAGGGCACGACGCAGTCTGGGTAATAGTGGATAGATTGACGAAGACGGCACGATTCTTGCCGATCCGAGTCACTCTGGGACCAGTACAGTTGGCAGAGAGGTATATCCGTGACGTGGTGCGACTACACGGAGTTCCGCGGGAGATCGTATCCGACCGGGATACCCGCTTTACGTCCCAGTTTTGGGCTGAGTTTCAGCAGGCTTTGGGGACGAGGTTGAGGTTTAGCACGGCTTACCACCCCCAGACGGACGGACAGTCGGAACGCACGATACAGACACTTGAGGACCTTTTGCGTGCCTGTGTACTAGACTGGAGGGGCTCTTGGGAGGAGCACCTGCCCCTGGCAGAGTTTGCATACAACAACAGTTATCACTCGAGCATCGGCATGGCTCCCTACGAGGCTCTGTACGGACGGAAATGCACGGCACCCTTGAGTTGGGTTGAGGTGGGGACCAAGTGGGAGGTTGGCCCCAGGTTGATCCGGCAGAGTCAGGAGGTAGTTGAGCAGATCCACAGACGACTCCGCACTGTCAGGAGCAGACAGAAGAGCTACGCAGATCGCAGACGCAGAGAGGTGCAGTTCGAGGTTGGGGACCACGTCTTTCTTCGTGTTTCGCCCATGAAGGGCTTACAGCGGTTTGGGGTGAGAGGGAAGCTCGCGCCGAGGTTCGTGGGGCCCTTTGAGGTCCTGGAGCGGGTTGGACCCGTTGCTTACAGACTTGCCCTTCCCCCGCAGCTTTCTGGTGTGCACGACGTGTTCCACGTGTCCAACCTCAGGAAGTACGTAGCCGATCCCAGCCACGTACTGAGTCACGAGAGCGTCAAGGTGAGCGACGACCTGACCTACCCCGAGCAACCAGTGCAGATCCTAGACCAAGCCGTCCGCAGGTTGAGACGAAAGCAAGTACCCCTGGTAAAGGTTTTGTGGAGGAGCCAACGGTACGAGGAGGCTACCTGGGAGCCTGAGGCGGCAATGCGGGAGCGGTACCCGGAGCTTTTCGCGGATACGTCTTTTCGGACCGGCTTCGGTCCTCTTTGAGTTTGTTATGGTTATTTGGACATCTTTTTCCCGCACCCTAGTTGGCGCAAGTTTCGGGGACGAAACTTCCTTTGAGTTTGTTATATTGTAACGAGCGCGTGCCCCAGACGCCTTTTAAGACGTCTAGGAGGTGGCCCAGACGTCGGACCAGACGTCTGGGATCACATCCAGACGTCTGACCAGACGTCCGGGATAGTTTCCAGACGTCTGGCGAACAGTTATGCTCGCACGGGATATTCGTCTGCGCGCCTGTGCGCGCAGACCTGCGTTTCTGCCCTCTTTCCCTGCGGCTGCAGGCGGCTGCGACCGCCTTCTCTCTCCTCTCCGCGCGGCGTTAAAAGGGGGGGCGCGCCTCCCCTCCCGTCTCCACCATCTTCCTCCTTCTTCTCCTGCCTGTACGCGAGAGCGAGCGGACGCGAGGGCGCAGCGGCAGCCGCAGTGAGCGCGGAGGAGCTGCGGCGTGCGAAGGCGGGGCTCTGCCGTGAGGGCGAGCTCGCCAGGAGCGGCTTGGCCGGCCGGCGGAGGGCGCAGGGGGCGTAGAGCGTCGCAGAGAGGGACCTGCTGCGGGCGGAGCAGCGTACGCGCGAGGTGCGACGCGAGCGGCGTCGCGAGCGGAGGCCGAGCAGGGCTCTGATTCTGGAAAAATTTCCAGAATCAGACGTCTGGATTGATATCCAGACGGCAAGGTCGACGTCTGTGAGATCATACAGACGTCTGAAAGGTGAGTTTCCGCTTTCTTCTTCCTTTTTGTCGACTGACCGTACAGAGGGAGGGGGGTTGGCTGTGCGCAGGTTTTCTGATTCGTCATCCTTTGCGAATCAGACGTCTGGAAGTTGTACCAGACGGCGGGAGTGACCTCCAGACGTCCGGAGTGACCATCGGACGTCTGGGATCTAGGAAAGACGTCCCTGCAGACTTCTGGACGTCTGGGAAACCACGCTGAACAGGTAATTCTCTGATCCACCGTTTAAGACGTCTGGAGGGAGTTCCAGACGTCTGATTTTGCACAGTATCGTCTTTCTCGACCCGTTTAGGGCCCGTTTGGGCTCCGTTTTCCGCGATTCGAGTTGCGTTCGTTTCAGAATTAATTCCTCTACCCGCCTACAGTAGCTATACACTGTTTTGAGACACTCCTTGTGTTTGATCCTTGTGATAGGACCTCGTTCGGTTGCAGTCTTGAGAGTCGCGGAGGCGCGCGGGATTCCCGATCACGCCCCCATTACTCCCGTTGTACCTGGTAGAGTGGTTTTAAGTATTAATAAAATCTGTTAAAGTATGGAACCATAACTAGAACCTAGGGCTTTGCATGAATCCTAGGAATGAGAAATATATGGAATGATAGCTCCTAGGTGTTGCATGAATCCTAGGGCCGGAAAACTAGATTGTATGATAGATCCTAGGATATGGCATGAATCCTAGGATGGAAAAACTAGTGGAATGTATATTACTGCAGTCTTGGAAAAATGGAAAGGAATATATAAAGCTGCCTGTAAATTTAATTAACAGCTGCCTGTTATGAATAAAGAAACATGTTTGAGATCATGGAATTTGAGAACGTGAATCTGGAAAGTGAAACATATGATGTTCTGAAATAAAGAGCTGGAACCCTACGGGGAGTTAGGAGTGGAACTCCTGGAAAGAAAAAGGAATGGAACTGAGATGTAGTTTGTACTATCTCTTGGGTACGCAGTACCAAGGGAAGTACCTGTACCTGTTTAGTGCAGAGTGGGGCCAGCCGCCCCAGGGACCCGGGGTTAGGATTGGCCGCTCTGTACCGACTTGCTGGCCCTCGTGTACATAGTACCGAGGAGAGCTAGTAGTGTTAGGAGAGTACTAGCTACCCCACGGGCCCCGGGGTTCTGCTAGCCTCCTTCACCGACTTGTTAGGCCCACTAGGGCAAACCAGGGTAGTCAGGCGAGGGTGCGCGGACTGTGGAGGGGCAAGGCCCCGGTTTGGTTACTGTGGAGGGGTTGGACCCCTGTTACTGAGAGGGCTCTGCCCTGGTTCCGTGCTGTGCTTTGGGCGCACCCGTAAACGGAAACGACTGACCGCGTGTCAGTGCGGGCTAGCTACCTGTGCGTTTATCGCGCGTGCCGTAGTCACCGTTACGTCTATCAGTGACCTTGGGGTGGTTGACTGAGGGTAGGATCACCACGGGGGACTCTCCCGGCCAGGAGAGCACCACGTGCTACTTCTACTTTTGGAAAAGACTGCAATCAAGATCGTCCCACGAGGACATTCGAGATCAAGTAAAGGATCTGAGAAATAAATGAAATAGTGAGAAAAATTGAAAGATGTAAATAAAGGAAGTAATAGAACATAATAGCTACTGTACACTCTACTGTTGCCTTTAGTTAGTTTGCCACTCTACTCAGCGTTTTGCTGACGTGTTACACTCGTTACCTTTTTCAGGACCAGGTGTTGAGCAGCCAGGGTCGGCGGCTGCAGAGGACGCTGGGCCGAGTAGGGTCCAGTAGAGTTACCCCAGCTTTGTACCCCTTTTTGTTTCTGTTCTAGTGAGTAGTTTTGTTTCCGCTGTACCTTCTTTACCTGCAGTTTTTGTTATATGATAAATGTTGTTTTACTGTTGTGGTGGTGCCTACTGTAGTAGTTCTTTCCTTACTGCTGTACTTTCTTACTGTTAGTTATATTCATGCTGAATGTGGTTTATTTTACTGTCTTTTGGTTACTTCCTCGTTGGACGACTGGATCTTGGGATTAGTCGAGTCGATCCGGTTCTCGTGTCTCGCAGGGACTCGGGAACCGGGTCGTTACAGGCATTCATCTCTAGGTTGCACATTTCCTGCTAGATTTTAATTCTAAGTCAATTGCATATTGTAGAATTACTGGAGTCAGGTACGCATTTTCTTACCTTCCTCAACTCCTGTTATCCCTGCATTTGACTTAAATTAAAAAGACCATCTCTTGTTTTGAAAAGATTAAAAAAGCGAGACAAGAAGCATAGAAAATATCTTCTAATCACTTGAATCAATTCAAAGGGAGACATTAAAATTTGATTGAAACCCTGACTGAGATTTTCATCGCTATCGTGTTGATTGCTATCGTGCACATAGCATGATCACTTAAGATACACATACACGGGTTTCTACCTCATCTCCTTTAGCACTCGCAGGATCTAGATTCGCACGCCAGTCTTATTCAGACTCCCAGTGGATTATAAAGGTCTGTACTTCACTAGGTTTATCTTTAGGACGCGTACAATTGTTTGAAACATTTGTTTGTGTATTATTATTTTTGCGTAGCAGCCTCTAGGAAAAATTCGATTCATCTCACTTGCTTGTTTGATTAGTCTATTGATTGATTGAGATTGATTGGGATTTCTGATTTTTGTGAGATTGAGATAGATTTATCATTTCCTTTGAGTTGTCACCGATTTTAAAACTCGTTTTCAAAAATCGACTCAATGGAAGGTAGGAGATCCTAGAATCCTGAACTAGTACTCCCCTTGGGTGCCGATGCCCAAGCCACCACTTCAACTTTTATGCCTTCCACATCCAATCTAATACCTCCTGAACCTCAAACTCCTATCCACTACTCCACACATCATGAGGATGATCGTGATTCTTCACAGTTTGAGGATTTTGAAGAACTTCTTCCACATCTTATTGTACATCCTCCACCACCACCACCGCCAACCCATAGGTTCCAACCTCCACCATATCCTAATTTCCCTAACCCACTACCGGAGAGAGGACCTATGCCTCATCTTCAACACCTGTTTAAAACACAACTTCAAATGAGCACCCTTACACAACAGGTGCAACAGCTTACACAAGCTGTTAATCTATTAGCAAACCCCTAACCACAACCTCAACTCATCAACTACGACGCAATAATTTTATAATACGATCGAAGTGAATTAGCAACCACCAATGTGATAATAGTGTGTGGCAGCAATGCGTGTAGCATTGTAACACACACAACGCACAGGGTAGGGTTCACAAGGTTGTGAACCGCGCAGCATCACAAGCCACGTGGCATAGCAAGGCACACAACGTGTGTGCATGTGTCTACTTTGGGATTTTTTTTTTGTTGCTCTCTGCATCTCTCTAGAGATGAATCTATGTTCTTCGTGACATGCTCATGCATATCTACATCTCTAGTGTGTTGTGATTAGTCTAATCTCAACCTTGGCGACTTCGCTCCATACTCAGTTATTGATTGGGAATGTTTTCCAATTTCTGCTTGGGATCATCTCCCACTATTGCTTAGGATTGTTTTCCATCGTTACCCTCTTCTTGATATTCTATCTTCTTGAAGGGTTATTATTTAGATGTATCTTCACTAGAGATAATTTGACCACGTATGATGATAGTCCATGTGCTCTTGTTGCCTTTACCTATGCCGGTGGAGCTTAGGCAAATTTGGTATCTACTACTACTACTAACAAGTGAGTGATTGACTCAGGTGCGTCCACTTATTTCACTGGTGATCTTGGTTCTCCATGTGTAGCCCAGCTAGCTAGAGTAGTTACCTCCGCGAAGCTGGTGAATGGCTCCTACTCTCCAGTGACTGTAGTTGGAGATACTCACTTTACTTCCAAGTTGTAGTTGTTATATGTTCACTGTGTGCTTGAGTTTCTTATGAGTCTTCTTTCTATGAGCAAGTTGTGCAAGGATCTCAAATGTCGAGTCATATTTGATGAGCACCACTACTATTTTTAGGATAAGCAAATCGGCTAGGCTATGGGTGGGGAATATGAGAGGGATGGACTATATTACCTTAATATTCTTACTCATTTTGTCTCAATGACTTCTATTTCCACGACTCCTCTCCTCTAGCATTGTAGACTTGGACATCTCTCCTTTGGGATGCTTCAAATGTTCACGAATCTACCCTCATCTACTACCTTTGATTATAAGGCTTACCGATTTGGTAAGCATCATCTATCTACCTTTCCTTCATGGACTAAAGAGCACGGAAAGTTACCCTTTATAGTTAATCCATTGTGATGTTTGGGGACCGTCTTGCGTGACTAGCATTGCAAGTGATAGATGCTTTGCTGTGTTTATTGATGATTACAACAAATCTACTTGGGTATTTCTTATAAAGGATCGATCCAAGATCCTTCAACTAGTAAAGAAATTCTTTGCAAAGGTGTAGAATGTCTACTTGACCTCAATCAAGACCTTCTGTAGTGACAATGCCCAAGAATTCATGAAGAAGGAGTTAGAGTCATTCTTTATTGTGAACGACACCTTACATCAAACATCTTGTGCCTACACCTCTTAGCTGAATGGTGTTGCTGAGAGGAAGTTGTGTCATGTTCCAAACATTGCCAGGATTCTTCTTGTCTTCGTGAATACACCAAAACAATTCTAGGGACATGTTGCACTCACAATCACATATATATCAGATTAACTAGGTCCCCTCATCTACCCTGAAAGGGGAAATTCCATTCCAGTTGCTACATCCTAATGTGGATTGACCTTTTTCTCTCCCACTCGTTGTTTACGAATGCACATACTTTGTGCATGCTTTTGGCTAGCAAGACAAGCTATCTCCTTGAGTGCTTAAGCATGTATTCCTTGGTTACTTCTACACTCAAAAGGGATATAGGTGTTATAACCCAAGAAGTCAACGATATAATTACTGTAGATGTGACTTTCTTTGAAAAGGTTCTTTCTTTTCTAAGAAAGGGACCGATATTGAACTTGTTCCTCTTCAATTGCAAATATATCATAGATGAGAAAAGGAGTTTCCGATTGTTCCATTGCTTACCATGTCTGCTCCTGATATTGATGATAGTCACATGCCCCCGCAGACACAAAGCTAGAGTAAGGTCGATTAGAGACCATAAGGAAAGCTGTTTGTACATTTGGATCGTTATATATAGCAAATTTTAGATCATTACGTAGCATTGTCATTCCACAGACCTATTTAAAAGCTTCACAGGACCCTCAATGGAAAATGTATACGGATGCAGAAATGGAGGTTCTTACTACTCGTGGCACATGGGAACTTGTGCCATGTCCACAGGATGTTAAAGTTGTCGACTGCAAGTGGGTTTATACAATCAAATATCTTGTAGATGCCAATATTGATAGGTTCAAGGTGAGGCTAGTGGCCACGAGTTTCACACAAACCTATGAAGTAGACTACTTTGAAACCTTCTCTTCGGTGGCTCGGGTTACTTCAAGTACGTGTTATTTTGTCTATCACTATTAACAGGAATTGGCCGCTGTATCGTTTTGACATCAATAACGCTTTCCTTTACGATGATTTAATATAAGAAATGTATATGTAACAACCTCCTAGATATGAAGTTGAGAGGGAGTATATATACAGGATGAAAAATGTAATATATGGTCTCAAGAAGAGTTCCCGTGCCTAGTTTGACAAATTAACCAATAAGGTGATGTAGATTGGATTTGGACAATATACATATGATCATTCTATCTTCATCAGAACAACTTTCTTTGGCACTATCATTCTCACTGTATACATTGATGACATGGTTCTAACAAGATATGATAGTGCAAGCGTTCAGGAGACCAAGGTAGTTTACAAAAGGTTGTTGCTACAAAAAAACCTAGAGGAGCTATGATATTTCTTGGGGATTTAGGTAGTTAGAGATGAATGTGACATGGCACTCTCACAACAAAAGTTTGTCCTTATGATATTTGAGGAGGTTGGACTACTTGGCATAAAGCCCCCGTTTATTCCAATTGAGTGGAAGTAGTAATATGAGAAGACTGAAGATCAACTCTTTGAGGATATCCACAGATACAGGAGCACTATGGGAAATTTACTATACTTGACTATTATTCACTTAAATATTAGCTTTGTTGTTAACAGAGAAAATTAATATATGGACAAACCACGCTACAGTCATGGGCATGATGTTTGTGTGACACTAAATTATCTAAAGAGATCATCTAAAAAAGGGCTATACTATAGGAACAATAGTCACCTAAATCTTTGTTCCTATTCCAATGTTGACTATGCGGGGGTCTATTGAGGATAAATGATCCACCACTGGATATGCCATGTTCGTTGGAGGCAATCTTGTCTCATGGTGCAGTAAGAAGTAGACAGTTTTGGCCTTTCTCTAGTGTTGAAGCGGAGTACAGGGTAATGGCTCTTATTGCATATGAGGTTATGTGGGTCACCTCTTTCCTTACAAGTCTTAGAGTGTAAGTAAAGAGTTCAATTCCAATATTTTGTGATAGCAAGTCAACTATATACATTTCCTCTAATCCTATCTTTTATGAGAGGACAAAACATATTGAGATAAACCGTCATTTCATTCAGAATGGCATGATGGCAAGGAGAATTGTCACTCCTCATGTGTTCTCTGAGCTTCAGCTTATAGACATTCTCACATAGACATTAACATATGTGTGTGTGTGTGTTTATGTAATAGGTTAGGCATAAAGGATATCTACACTCTAACTTGAGGGGTAGTGTTAGAGCTCCTTTAGTTCTCTATTTATTTATTTTTGTTATTTCTTATTTTAGTATGAACTCTTCATGTAATTCTTCCATCCCTCCTCTCTACATAAGAGAGGCTAAAGTCTTTAGTTTAAATAAAAAGTTTCATTCTCTCATGCAAATTACTTTTAGATATCAAAAAACTTAGTTGGTCACATCCAACTTTATAATTAATGATATAATATGCTCACAATCTTTCATCTTACAATGTAACAAGCTCCTTTTCGATTTCTAAACGAAAAAGCAAGTGCATCGTGTTAAATATGCTTATAAATCACTATTCCTCCATATCTGTTAAGCAAAAATATGTCTATTTTCTTGTCATACAAAACTATTCTAGTAGTTTCATCTTAATTGCTAGAAAGCTAAATGACTTGCCTAAAATGGGAAAACAAATCAAATCTTTTAGGCCTAATTTCTACCGTTTACTTTGAGAGTTCGTAAATGTATTTATAATTTATGTTATTAAATGAAAATTAGATTTTGGTAGCACGATGAGAAAGAAATCATCCAAGTTCATTTCATGATCTTATTGACATTATTATATTAAGTGTCAACTTGTTCCTACAAAGTAACTAGAAAAAAGGACTAACCTTTAGCTTGCTCTCCTACAAAGTAGATCGAAAATAAGGCTTACGCTTGCAAAGAAAAAAAAACAATACAAATGCAAATTTTCATACTTACAACATAATTAGTCCTTAGTCTCCTAAAAATGTTTCTCTTAAAAATTGATTTTCCCTACAACATTTATGCATTAAGCATTAAATATTGACTTTAATGGCTACTAATCATAATACCAGCGTTCATCAATCTTTACATATTTATTAGACTTGTCTAATAGTTGAGTTCATTCGCAATGTGAAAAAATAATTTTTTAGTATCATATATTTGTAGAATTTTCCATAACTAACATTAAGAAAACTCTCTTGGTGAAGAAGATTAAATACTTGCAAAAATACTTAAAGTTAGGGTATTTAGCAAGGATATTTGGCATTAAGAGCTTCATAGTTTGTCGGTTAAGATGGAAACTTTGAAGGTTGACTTACTTATGATAGTCAAACATCTTGGCATTTTAAATTTAAGAGAAATTGAGTTGAATAATTGGGATTAGATCTATTTAAGATGTGGGTCTGTGTTAACCTTTAAAAGTTTTCAACCTAAACTCAACTTGCTTCATGGGTTAGTTCTTGTTATAATTTATAAGTTTCTCTAAAAATTACTTAATCAAATATATGTTACACATACATTTTTCTGATGGTCTCTTCAATTTCATGAAAGAGTCGGGTAGGGAGAGAGCAAGAGAGGGATTTTTGGAACGACGAAATGAGCAACCCTAAATCAACTAGGCCAAATTGGCTCAAATAAAAAATAAAATCTAAACTTGATCCATGGGTGATTGGGTTGAAGCTTAGGCCAACCTAGGCCACTCTCGCATTCCAATTTTTGGCATCATGTGGATATAATTTAGACTTCTATTTGCTCTAATAATGCCAATGGAATGCTTTTTCAACCCAAATAGACTAAGTAGATCTAGTAGGCACTAGTTTGACCCATTAGTCAGGCCTAACTAGTCATTCCGATGGAATTGAAAAAGAAACTATGTTTAAAATGTATCACCTATCTTTCTCGATGTCCTCTTTTTAGTCATTTTCTTTATACACAATTTAGTACTTTTCACTGTTTGAATTATTAAAATAATTAATTGTTAAGACCTTTTCTTGACTAATTTATTACAGACGTTTGGAACTAAGATTTATTTTGAAAAGAAGTACACAAGGAAATCACTCATCCAAAAGGATCGGTATTGAGTATTCATCAAATGACAGGAATGGGCAGATGTATTCTTAAGCTTGGAATCTTTAATTGATCAAGGAACAAAGGCATACAGGCATGTGGTGGCATTATTGCAATAAAAGAGAATGTTGAGACCGATTAAGTTGTTGGAAAAATAAAGGCAACTACCGTGAAAAACCAAGTCAGCTGAAGTAAGAAGGGGGAAGACGTTAAATATTGCTGCCATCGTCAGCCTTCGTGATTTAATGCCGCGAAAGTGGCACTCTTCGTGTCCCGTGGACATGTTTTAAATTCACGTATTTTGGTATAAAATATGAGGTTGGCTGATTCTCGACGATGGATTATCTTCATGCTAAGATTTACAACAGCTTTTACATCTGTGCCCCTAAACTTTCTTTTTTTCTCTTGCAAATGATCGTTCTCTTCTTATACATCCTTGTGAACCATTTAAAATACGTAAGCCTAGACGTTGACGTACGTTGGGGTTTGCCGTGGATACATGATGCTACAAAAAATATCAAAAAAAATTTCCCCGATGCAAAAAAAAATTGAGCAAACTTGGAATAATTTTCTCAAATAAATTCATGGAAGGATTTCTATGAAGTGAGGGTTGAATTTCCAGTATATTGACATAATTAGGAAAGGGCTAATTCTCTGGTCAGATAAGCATCTAGAAGGGTATCTGATAATTATTTTTTCAATAGGTTATAGATGATAGCTCAATTATTGTAGTCTAATATGTTCATAGCATTTAAAATTACTCGATGTCGTTATGAATAGGGTTTCGCACATTAATTTTGAGTTCTTTATTTATTAATTACATTCCCATTAAAGCGATTGAAAATAATGGCATGTATAAAAAAAAAATCTATATGCTCATCTTAAATCGTTAGAGGTTTTTTTCTTTTTGTATGAACCAATTATTTCAAATCAAAAATATTTTTTTTGCAGTGAAAATGCATCATATCGATTTTCGTGCATCATCCTTAATCAATAATTTGAGTAATGTGATCTTGAACGTGTGATTTTGATATTAAAACTCCATTCGTTAGACAACTTTTTATTGAAAGCTAAAAGTAAAACATGAAATAAGATTGAGGCTAGGTTTAAAGATGAGGATGAGCTTCTCAAATATCTTATTTTCTCTATGAAAATATCCATGAAAGAAATATATGGTTAAAAGTTTATTTTTCAACCCCACACACAATAGAAATTATTCCTTTCCGCTTAGAAAAATAACAATAAAATGAATAATGTAAGAACAATCCTTTAGTCAAATAGTAATTAAATGTGGTTGGATCACTTTTTCACATCCGAAAAGAACAACCAAACAAACTCGTAGGATACACCACATTTAGATAAAATAACATGATATCCCAAATGTAGCAGTCATAAGGCCTAATCTCTTCCATGCTGGTAAGTGAATAAGGGAGTTAGGAAGTGAGCTCTTGCACATTGCAATGTATTTATTTCATAGAAGTTTACTCTAATTTCCTTGCGAATCCACATACCTTGCAAGCGACATATTTAGCAAAGGGTAATGATATATACACTCTCCTATATACCCACCTTCATACTCAAGATAATTAGGATGTTTAGGTGGACCATATATGTAGCATATCCCTTACCCCCGCTCCCCTCAACTGCAGGGAGCAATAGCAATGATGTTAGCCTACATTTTGAATTTGAAAAATCATCTATAAAAGGAGGACCACCCCCTCCCATCAACCACATCTCACCACACTCCCCACCTACAACTCACCGGCAACCTGCTCCAACCGCCGTCGAGCTCCTCCTCCGCCTCAAGCTTCACTAAGACTCCGCCAAGCTCCTTAAACACTATGGGTTTGAGCTCCTCAATGAAGAGCTTGACGACGACGTTGAACTCCAACACGATGACCTCGACCTCAGCAACGAGCTTGATGGTAACCTCAACCTCAACGACTACCTCGACATCGACAACGACCTCGACGGAAATCTCGGTCTCGACGACGGTGACCTCAACCTCGACCCCTACGTCAACATCGGCGGTGATGACGATCTCAGCCTCAACGGCGGTGACTTCGACTCTGACCTTGGCATTGATGCCAACCTTGACGTCGACCTCAGTGGAGACCTCGACGACTAGGTTGACATTTAGTTACTTTGTTAAGTGAATGAAGTATTCCATTGTAACTCACTCTCTCACGTCCATCTATGATTATTCCCTTTAACTATCAACTTACAAATGACTTACATCTCATACATCAGAGCCAATGACAAAAAATCCTGCTGATGCAAGTGACATGTATGGAGTAGACAACTCGGAAGAAAATTTGGGATAGACATGAGAGAAGTATCAAGTATAGCATGATAACACTGGGAAAGGATGTGACTCTGTAGAATTTACATAATTTTGATAAAGTTGCTTCAAGCAGAAAGAAACAACAGAAGGAAATCGTGAAACTTGAATTTCTATTGTCATCTGATAAAGAAGAGTAGCAATACATTCAGAATGAATATTTAAGATGCTTATGGTAAAGCAAGGAAAATTATAGAGAAAATGAGAAAAGTACAAATGATTGACCTTCCATACATTGTAGCTAAGTACAAAAAATCTTGTCGATAGTAGGTGACATGTACGGAGTGGAGAATCCAAGAGGAAATATGGGGTAGAAATGACATAAGTATTAGGAAAATATTGGGTAGACATGGTCGGAAGGAAATTTGGGATAGACATGAGAGAAGTATTAAGGATAGCATGTAACACTGGGTAAGTGTATGACTCTGTAGAATTTGCATAATTTTGATAAGGCTGCTTCAACTAGAAAGAAAAAATAGAAGGAAATCATAAATTTTGAATTTTTGCAGTCGGCCGATAAAGAAGAGTGGTAATATATTTAGAATTAATATTTAAGATGCTTATAGTATGGCAAGCGAAATTATAGAGAAAATGAGAAAACTACAAATGACTGACCTCTTATACGTTGGAGCCAATGACGAAAAATCCTATTGACCGCAAGTGACATGTATGGAGTGGAGAATTCGGGAGGAAAAATGGGGTAGACATGACATAAGTATCAAGGAAAGCATGATAACACTGGTTAAGGGTGTGACTCCCTAGCATTTGCATAATTGTTGTAAGTCTACTTCAAGCAGAGATAAACAACAGGATAAAATCATCTACTTTTAATTTTTGCCGCTAACAGATATAGAAGAGGAGGCGGTATCCAATGCAAATGATATACGAGTAAAGATATGAATGAGAATAGAAGACAGAGAAAATGAACTAAGAAAGTAAACGCATGATAGATGGTCAATGAAAGAAAATTATAATATATAGCTATGTTAAAAGTGGTAACGAGTACAAATTTTTTCATTGCATAGAAATAGAATTGAGTAGATCTAACAATTTTAAGACAGAAACCTGTGTAAAGTACATGTCAATGTGTATACCTACTGTCAGCAGATGCATATATGTCATGCACCTGCTATTGGCATGAGAAGTTATCTTGCAAAAGGCAACCTGTGTATACACGTCTGCATTTACACTTGCCGCCAACATCCTTGCATATGCCATAAACCTGATTCTGACATATGACATTCCCAGCATAAGGTATCATGATTAACGTTAAAAAAAGGAATATCTTTATGTCACACATAGCTATAATGTAGCAGTTCATTCCATATTCATGTAATAAGGCCGACGTAGGTCATCATTCTAGTGTAGCTCCCATATTTGACACAGAAAGATGCATGAAAATGTGGGATGAGTAGTTTAAAACATATGGAAATTGAAGAGACACATGCATAAGATTACATGGAAATTCACATAGGATGGATAAGATTTTGGATACTAAAAATCTAACGACTAGCTTACGACGTGGGTTAGTTAACACGTGTTAGTAAAGTTGTAACAAGGGTTAACCCTTGTTTTTGTTTACTTGTAAGCAACGGTTAACCCCTATTTGTGTTGATTGAATATGAATTAGGAATGTGAGTTATCTTATGATGTAATAGGAGATAAGAGAGAGAGATCAAGAGTTAAGTAGGAAATTAGGTTAACCCCTTTTTAAATCAGTGTTAAGATAATATGAATTAGTAGTCCGAAGAGAAATTGAATTATCCCCTTGGATAAATAACGGTTAACCAAAAAAAAATTAACCATCTCTATAAACTAAGCCGAAGATAATCCAACTTAACCCGTTTAATTTCAAGATGGAACTGCGGTACCGTACTGGACAAACTCTACCCTTTAATTTTACAGTCTGCTGATTCACCTAAAAAAAATTGAAAGACAAAAAACACAAACAGAAACGAAAAAAATGCCCCCGTCCCACTTCCACCATCCAAAACATTTACAGATAAATACGAGGGTCCAAGAACAATTCTTCCCACTATCTTAATGCCCACCTTCCGTTCCCACTTTCTCCAGACTGTCTTTCCGCTCGTCCCCTCCTAGTGTCAGAGAGACAACAACTCCCCACCAAAACTAGAGAGTAGACACCACCCCCGCGCCCCCCCTCGTTCTTCTTCTGCTTCTCTCCTTCACTCCCCTCCGGCCATTATCGTCCAGATCCGGCCGGAACCCTAACGATCCTGGCGGCGCCCCCTCGCCGGAATGGAGGCGGCACTGGACATGGCCCGGTCGAAGGACACGAAGGAGCGGATGGCGGGCGTGGAGCGGCTCCACGAGCTACTGGAGTCCTCGACTCGTCAGCTTCCCCCCGGCGAGGTCACCTCCCTCGTTGACGCCTGCGTGGATCTGCTCCGCGACAACAACTTCAAGGTCTCCCAGGGCGCCCTCCAGTGCCTTTCCTCCGCTGCCGTCCTTGCCGGCGAGCACTTCAAGCTCCACTTCAACGCCCTCGTCCCCGCCGTCGTCGAGCGGCTCGGCGACGCCAAGCAGCCCGTCCGCGACGCCGCCAGGCAGCTCCTCGTCACCCTCATGGAGGTATCCTAGCACTCAACACAACAAAGTTAGGGTTTTTCCGGTAGAAGTCGGATCTGTGTGTTGATCGGACGGACGAAATGCGATGCGACGCTCGGGAGGCGTCGGCATTTTCTATGGAAGTTAATCGATGGCAAGGGGAATCGGATCCGTGCGAAAAGTTTGGGAACTTGGATGTGTTGGGGGGATCGGACATGCAGTGTTTGCCACATTGTGGAGTTTTAGTTGTTTTAGGAAGAAACCGGTTACTGTTGGAAGTCTGATTGTGCGAGAGTTGAGGAATGCGCTATCTGAGGAGTCATGGAATGTGATTTCTTGAAGGGGGAAGTATCGACATTAAGCTGCATTTCGTGTACGTCTGCCAGTGGTGGCAACCGTTGGGTTGGTTGACGGACGGAAAGCAGCCAGCTGCTCTTAAGGGACGTACCCGAGAAGCATCTGAATCACTCCTGTGGAATTTGATTAGGTCTTTGGATAGGTTAGAGATTACTAAGTACCCTCTTGTTTAGAGAAATCTGAGGTACTTGTGTCGTTTTGCTCTTTTCAGGTTGGCAAAGGAAGGTTGTGGAATTTGAGAGCTTTAGTTGTTCTCCAAGACTGCATTTGGTGATCCAAAAAGTGGAGATGTTATTGTTTTGACAAAAAGGAAGTTCATGGAAGTCTAGGTTGAAGAAAGTTTCGTTGTTAGCTTCTAAATTTCTCCTTCTCTGGATCCAGATATCTTGAGGGCCCTATATGTGGTATTCAAACATGGGAATTTTGGTTTTTCAGTTGTTTACCATAGTGCATTTGCCGCTTGAGGAAGTAGAAATGGCTTGTGCCATTAGATGGGGAAGCGTGGAATTGCCCCATTTGTTTTTGGAGATAGGAGTTGTTCAGTTGAGGACAAGCTCCCATCTTATAGTTTCTAGAGTCTGTCTCTTCTGGGGATTGGGTTTCTTTGGGATTGCATGTATAATCTACGAAAACAGGTGGTCATTTGTTGTTTTTGTTCTTGGACCAGCAATGACAGAGATACATGGTGCTGGGTTTAGATCCATTGGGTTGATTAGTTGGTGCAGTTTATGGAAAAGTTGAGAGTTCTTGTGGATGTGGAGTTCTTAAGCTTATGGTTTGCCTTGATTAAATATGCAGTTACAAGATAGGGAAATGTGCATCTCTATGACATAAATAAGTGTGCCATTGGCTTAATTTTGTTTTACTCATGAAGGAAATTGTTATGCTCAATCCATTAATTTGAGCTGGAGATGATTACACATTGCAGGCCTGGGGTTTTTGAGTTATCCATAGGGTCATGGCTTTTGAGCAGATAGTGCAATTTGGCATCCCCTGGTTCCCATATGAGGTGCTTTTGTACCTTTGTTACGTAGAAGTGACTGGCAAGTGGCATCAAAGATATGGAGTGAAATGGTTCCTTTTTCAATTTGGGAGAAGGGGCCTTTTTGAGGCAATACATATCACTTCACGCTGGAGAAAAGCTCACTGTCTATCTCATTGACTTGGGATTGGACATGCAATGCATGCAAGATGGGATCCATAAGATTTTATTTTTAGCATTGTTTCTATTTTACAATAACGACAACAAGAAGAATGACAACCACAATAAAGCCTTTTCCCACATCAGACCACTCAGCTATATGGATTTCTTGCCTCCATGGAGATCTAGCTTAGGCCATCTAGTAATTAAGATCATGTCTCATGTTTTCTTTTGAGCATTTCTTCTGTCTTCACCGACTGCTCGTAGGAGGTTCAACAACCGAATTCTCATTATCTTTTGACTGGGAATTAGATAGTCTCAAGAATTTTAAATATCATTTTTTTCTTTTGGCTTCAACTAAACCTCAAGTGTGTTTCTATATCTGACATCTTTGCCGCTTGCCCCATTTGTCAAAAGTTTGACTTCAAGAATTTAAAATATCTTTTCTTCCTTTTTCTGAGGAGTTTTAATTAACGTTATAACTTATAAATCTCCTTGATCTCGAGTGGCCATCCCTTTTTACTTTCAAAAAAGAAATGTCTCTACGCAATGTTTTTGTTCTTCTTCCTGTGATGCAGTAGAAAGTACAAGGACAGAAAAAGGGTAAGAAAAGGTGGAAAATTAACCAAACCACATGAGAATTTTTTAAGGGAAGTCACTAAGATGGGAAAGAGTAGAACTGGAAGAAGGGAGAGATAAATCTAAGTATTTAAACTTAATTTGTTTAATTTTTGTCTCCTCTAAGTGCCCCAAGATTGGCTTTTATTGCAAAAAATAAAAATTTTAAATAAAAGAAAGAATCTAAAAGTATCTACAGTCCAATCCCTTAATCTAATTGTATCTTCTAACAAACCGAAATTAAACAAATCAAAACAAAACAAAACAAATCAAATCTAACATATGGAATCCTGATTTATCTCTTTTATTTTCTAAAAAGAACTATTACTAATTTTTGAAGAAACATTAAAATATAAGCAACAACATCCTCTGGCCTGCATCAACTTGTTTCCATTTTTGTCTCCCAAAGCTTTTGAGATTACGCGGCTTGTAATTTCATAAGTCAAAAATGATTTTTCTTGCCAAATGATCACTCCACTTTTGTGATCATCCTCTTTCATTCTCAAAAGAAAAATGGTTTTTCTTGCCTGTCTTCCAGTGTCCTAAATAGTTCAATCTGGACGTTGTGTTCTTTCCTCAGTATACCTTTTCAAAGGCTCAAGGCTTGATTGCCATTCTCAACTCAAGTCATTTATAGAGGACAAGAAATTTGCATTTTGAGTTTTCAACAGGAATCCTGTAAATCATAGAAATGGATCTAGCAGGAAATAGAACCATCCCCCTTCCTGAAACATGCACTGGCCCATCTAGTTGCAGAATGTAAGTGTGCGCCACTATCATTACCAGTTACCACCTTTGTACCTAAGCACCATCATCTACGAACAACACATGCAGTAGTACCATTTGAAGTAAAAATATGTATAGGAAGACTAAAACATTTTCAAAGATGTTATCATTAGTTCATTTCTCACGTTACTATTATCAGGAATTTGCTTAAAAGTACCTTTCGCAGCCTTTTGGCTAAGAGAAAGTATAGTATCTGTTTTTATCAGTTTAATTAATATAATATGTGTCTTTAGAGCTTTGATTATCATGCTCTTTGCATTTTGTTTAAAAAATTTGGATTCAATGTTTAGCTAGATATTATGGATTTTGCCATATATATCTTTTTCTGTAGACAAGGAGGCTTTTTCATAGCTTTTGACATTCTATTTTTCTTGAAGAGAACATTATATGATGTATTTTTCCATTGATGCATTCTATACTTGTTGACTTTGCTGTGATAATCATGCATGGGTTTTGTCTCTTTTCTTCTGACTTTTTCTAGTTTGCAAAATATCTGAGTAAATTTTCTTAATGTAGGTATCTTCACCAACTATTATTGTTGAAAGAGCTGGGAGTTATGCTTGGGCCCACAAAAGCTGGAGAGTACGTGAAGAATTTGCACGAACTGTAACGACAGCTATTGGGCTTTTTGCATCTACGGAGCTTCCTCTTCAAAGAGTCCTACTTCCACCAGTATGTCATAATCTTTAAACTTGATTGTACATGGCTTGTTGTGGCTTATTTTAATATTTATGTACTTGTTTTGCATCTTTAGCATTTTTCTCATTCAAGATTTTTCTCACTTGTATCTACCTAAGTATATCTATTCTTGGTCAAGCTATAAACTATTTGATTTTACTTCAGGTTTTGCAGCTGCTGAATGACTCGAGCCAAATTGTCAGAGATGCAGCAACTGCCTGTATTGAGGTTTATAGTGCCTTTGATTCTTTCTTCTCCCGAGCTCATCATACATTATCCTTTTTGCCATTTGTCTTTTTGTTTTTTTTAATAATTTAATTCAGCTGACGGTTCAACATAGATGAAGATATTTATATGCTGTTGTCAGATTGTTTGAGTGGTGGGTTTTTAAAAGTGACATTTGAAAAAGCAAATGTAAGTTATGTAATGTTGTTCGGATATAGAAAATGTCCAGAAAATCTGGAGGTATTCAGATCTTTATTCTTTCCTGAACTCTGGTCTGTTCGAGTAAGCTAAAACCAGTGTCTGTTATAATGCATTTTGAACAAGGACGTTTGATTCTTACTTTATCTTAAGCTCAAGTTCTTGAGAAGCATAATGAATAAGTTGGATCATATTTGACAACCTTAACTAGATGGAATGGTAAAGCAATACGTCTATTTTCAAATGATCAAATAAATATCATCCAATACTAAGTTTCCTTATCAGTTGATCTCATCTCTTTTTGAGCGACACATGGTAACATGTGGGCAAGGTTTTAAAAAACGCAAGGCGGTATGAGACGATTTGCCTTCATTGAGGCAAGGCATAAGCCTCCAGTTTTGAATAAAAAATAAAAAAAAGCATAAATATATACTTGTTAAGTATTAATAATAAAAAAAAGTAAAAAACACACATCCATGTCATTTTTTCTCTATTACAATATTTAAAGAGTAAAATTAGATAATAGATAACATTTAAATAAAATGTAAACTTCCAAACATTGTAGAAAATTAGAAATTAAATTTATCAAAACTTTAAAATGAGTTAAAGTTCATATTATTACAAGTAAATCAAATAAACATAATAAATTATATTGACTCTTCCCATTATCTATTAAAAAAAATCCAATTGTCATGACTCAAATTATAAGTAATGAGTCTAATAACTATTCTTGTAACTCACAAGTCATTATTCACAAACATAAAACTTAAATGAAACCTAAACAAAACCATTGACAAACATATGGTATCATTGACATCTCAGAAAATATGATAAATATATGGTATCACCATCACTCTCATACTTTGTAGAGATTTATTTGTGGGAAAAGATCATGTGTAAGTCACATAACTATCTAAAAGGGCCTTTCAATCGAGGCGAGGGGCCTTTCAACATTGGCTATAGCATCACCTTGGCCTCAGCGCCTTGACACTGCCTCGACCAACTGAGGCTTACGCCTCATGGTGCAACCCTGAGGCTATAGTCTCAAGGCATTTTCCTAGCGCCTCGAGGTGCATCTTTTAAAACAATGCATGTGGGTACATTAATATTAAAGGATTTGTAGATGTTTACCCCAATAGACTATTGGTATTATACAAATGCTCTTGACTTTTCATATTTACGCATGTGTTACAAAGTTGATGCACTCTAATAAATGGTCCCAAAATGAAGCTCCATTGAGAAATTTGCTAGTTTTGATGGAAAAAGCCAAGAACATGTTGTCATATATAAATCAGTGTGAAATCTGCCTTCCATGCGGTCAACTATAAAATCATGATTTTCAACTTTGGCATTCTCATTGAGAGAATTCTTATTTTTTCTATTTTCTTTTAAGATTTTGATTACTTCTTAATCTTGAGATGGATGCTAATGTTGTAGCTAGCATTTGCTTATGGCGGGGGGTAAGTGCGACGTTGAGCAACTCTATGAGGGCATGCGTATATATATGATAAATCTAGGGGAATATCTGTAATGTCGATCATTTTATAGGGCACCGATGTGAAGATCCTTTATTTCAGTAATCACATGAACAGTTGGTGTAGCCCTTCCAAAAAAAAAGAAAAAGATCAGATGCTGTGGCACATGGCTGACAATTGGCTTATTTGAGAGCAAACAATCTTATGCTTATCTGAAGAAAACATGTGCTTGTTGAAGAATTATTAGAAGTTGGATATGTAGGGCTCCTCCACTTGTCAAACACTGGAGTTCTTTGGATTTGATTCACTTTTTGTTGTTTTTGGCCTTGAGGGAAGATTCAATAATTACTGATACTTAAACACCTATCGTCATTAACGTTAACTCCAGAAGCTTGTCGGAAATTAATATTCAACCAGCGTTAGGGCACATCATTGATTTCATAGATAAAACAGTCTAAACAGTATTTTTGGTCATTTTGGTGGATGCTTTTATTATTTATCTTGAAGGATGTATACATATCTTCTTAATAATTGATTTTTAAGTATTCCCTGTTCAGTTTTTTTTTTTTCCTTTTAAATGGGCCATAACCACGTTTCATTTAGATGTAAACTTTCCCATGATCACTATTTTCCTGTCTTTACGGTGAAAATATTCTGTGAGTTCCCAGTTGTGATCTTTATTTTGCTGTTCACTTTCAGGAGATGTACAGGCAGTCTGGCACTCAGTTCCGTGATGAATTGCAGCGCCATCCTCTTCCATCCTCAATGGTAATTATTCTTTGGTAGATTGTGTTCTTGAGTTGCATTTTGATCAGTAAAAGAGCAGTTTTTATTTGACGCGTGCTTATCCTTTTGTTCTGCTTCCTGTAGATGAGAGAGATCAATTTTCGGTTAGAGAAAATTGAGCCTAAGGTTCGACCAGCTGATGGTCATGGAAGCAGCTTCTTCCCAACCGAAATGAAATCTTCCACTGTAAGCCAAAAGCGAAGCAGTCCTAAAGTTAAGAGTGCTCCACGTGAAACATTTCTTACAACTGGTCAGCCCCACTATTCATAATTTCAGTCTTTTTTTAGGTTAATAAGCTAGTCTCAAAGCAATTGCCCATTCTCAATATCAAAGCTGCAGTCCTATATGTAGAGAATGAGTTTGTTGTTATTAGGGCATGGAGCCCTAGGGTCCTATTTATAGAGGAAATCTTAAGGAAAATATTACATGTAGTTCTCGAGAATATAAAGAAGACAGTAAAAGGGAAACACAAGAAAAGGGAATTTGTGTAATACCCCTTCAAGTAGGAGTATAGATGTCAATCGTGTTCAAGTTTTTTTTGAAAAAGGAAAGGGTAATTATCTAGGATGATAACTACCCAAATATATTAAAGATAGAATCAACGGCCTCCGTCGATACAAAGGGCAAGCCCCAAGGTCCCCCACTCATAAGGACCAACTCCAAAGATTAAACAAAGAAGTAACAGATTTCACAAAATTCTCCATATAAGGCCTCTGGCCTCTGAAGACCACAGTATTCCTACCCAGCCAAATGCCCCATAACACCGCCAACGGTTTGGCCGTCTCCTTCGTACGGAAGACATTCTGCTCAACACTATCCCCTCCACCTCTGAAACTGCACCAAAATCCATCAAAAGACCGGCAATTCCACCACCCCGCTCCCATCCGGCTCCATATCTGTACCACAAACGGGTAGGTGAAAAAAAGGTGGTCAATCTCTTCCTCCTCATCTCCACACAACGGGCAAACCTTACTCTCTCTAGGAGCCCACCTCGTCCTCTAAACCTTAGTCACGAGTCTCATCCTCCTAAGCAGCCATGCAAAGATCTTGACCTTCAGTGGACACGCGACCTTCTAAATCTGTCTGCAATCCCTCACAAAATCCAAGTCACTTGAGGAGTCTCCGCTGGACAATCTCCTGTAGGCAGCCCCCATTGAGAAATCACCTTCATTTTAGCCAAACATATCAATACCGGAAGTCGGCTGCAGCCCTTCTAACTCTTCAAGTAATCTTTGGAAATCAAGAGTTCTCGCATCTAAAAGATTCCCTGCAAAGCATGGGCACCACCCACCTTCCACACCTCGGCCACTGACGCCTCTTTGTTTTGGGACAAAGCAAATAGTCTCGGAAATCTTCTAGCAAGCATACCTTGCCCCGTCCAATCATCCTGTCAGAACATGAAAATCTCTCCCGTCCCCATCACCAGTACAAAACAATTCTGCACCCTAGGAGCCACCATCGACAAACCTTTCAGGAAATGAGAAGCATCCCTCGGTGGAGATATCAGGAGATCCTAACGCATCGGGCTGCCATAAATTGTCTCGAACACCTTGCCCACCAAATCTTCCCTACACTCCAAGAGGTTCCCCACCCACTTCACCAACAGGCTATCGTTAGACCTCCCCAGGCCCCTCACCCCAAGCCTCACTCCTTTACCGGTCTGCGAACCTCCTCCCATGCCACCAACTTGGCACCAGGTCTACTCGTCTCCTGGTTGGACCAGAAGAAGTTCCTCATAAGCCTCTCTATCCTGAAGACAACTTGCCGGGGCAACTTCAGGACAGAAGCGAAGTACGACGGCATCGCCGCCAGAACCGTCTTGAGCAAGACCAATCTTCCACCCCTCGACAAAAGCCTGGATGCCCACCCTGCCAACCTCCCCTCCAGTCTCTCCACCAGGGGGGCCTAGTCCTTCACCAGAATCCTACCATCCGTCAATGGTAGACCCAAGATCTGATCGGAAGCTTCACCTACTCTGTGCCAAGACCCAAGCTACACCCCCTCGCTTCCTCCTCAGTCAAATTGAAAGGGACAAATTCTGATTTAGACAGGTTAATCTGCAGACCCGAGGCCTCACCAAATAGGAAGAGTAAAATCCGCATCCTCCTGGCTTCCGCTTCCCTGCCTTCAATGAAAAAAATCGCATCATCCGCATACTGCAATAACGGAATACTCGTCCCATCTCCCAAGGAGAAACCTCTCATCAAGTTCCTCACACGACCTTTTAGCCGCTCTTGTAAGTGCATCTGCTGCAATAACAAAGAGCATCGGAACACTAGATTGCCGATATATTCACCAAGAAGAGCATGATTGGAAATGCATCTATGAAAGCTTGGTTTGAGGAGTGCCTTGGTGAATATATTGGCAATCTAGTCTCCCGAAGAAACATGAGTGGTGCGAATGAAGTCATTTTGTATCATATCACTTTTGTAATGATAATCTATCTCCACATGCTTAGTTATCTTGTGAAAGGTGGTATTGCTTGCAATAAAAGAGGTGGTAGTATTGTTGCACCTCATCTCCATGGGCCTTGGAACAAAGAGTTGTAGGTCCTGGAGAATAGTTTTGATCCACATGAGTTCAATGGAAGTTTGGGCCATAGCCTTATATTCAGATTCAGCACTTGACTCTGTCGCCACCGTCTGCTTCTTACCACGACACATAATCAGATTTCCTCCAACGAACATGCAAAATTCAGTAGTGGACTTACGGTCTTTGGGACACCTCGCATGGTTAGCATCTGTATATGCTCAGATGTCAGGGCTTTTGCTGCGTGAAAGCATAACCTTTTCAGGCGCATTCTGGAGATATCTCAATATCATTATGGCTGACCCCCAATGTACTTTCCTGGGTTTGTTCATGAACTGGCTCACCTAGCTAACTGCAAGGGAGATGTTAGGTCGTGTCATCGTTACATATAATAGCTTGCCAACCAAGGCTTTAAATTATTTGGCATCCGCAAATTCTGAATCATTTTCATACAGATGCACACTAGGGTCCATTGGAATAGAAGCTGGTTTGGTACCATCCATGCCTGTCTCACGAAGTAACTCTAGGACATACTTCTTTTGAGAACGGACTACTCCTTTTGGATTCCATGTCACCTCAATACCCAAAAAATATTTGAATAGACCTAAATCTTTAGTAACAAAATGCCTCTTTAAAAATTCTTTAGTGTTCGATATCTCAGTAGCATCATCACTTGTTAAGATGATGCCATCAACGTAGACGAGCATAGCAATGCAACCATGTGTTGTGGTCTTCACGGACAGCTGCGAATTTCTTAAATTCAATTTTTGCCATTATCTTAAATAATTTTTGAAATCATGCTCGAGAACTTTGTTTTAAGTTGAAGTGGTGAATAAATGCGGGTTAAGTATCAAACACCAAATCTAGCATCTCCATTGGATGGAGAGGGAGAGGGGTGAGAGGGTACGATGGGGAGGATCACCTCGTTTGAAGGGCGGCCGAGAGCGTAGGCTTGAGGGGTGGGAGGTGGTTGAGACGAGGAAGGCAGAGGTTTGCGTCTCCATGAGCCAGTGGAGAGAGGGAGATGGTTGTTGCTTCAAATGTTTGGGACACGGCCATTGGGCGAGAGACTGTCGTGAACCTCTGCGATGTTGGAGGTGCTGGGGTCTTGGACACTGGAGTGCATGATGCGATGGTGTTGTGTGGCGGAGTGGCATGTGGGTTGTTGCCGAGCATCTTCCACCACCACTGTCGATGGTGGTGCCTTTGGTCGAGGTCGACGCACCCTGGTCGAAGGGTGTGGTCGCTCTTTGGGTTGCTGTGGGAGATGGCCTCTTTGGGGTGTTGATATCGGGGCGACTGCGGCTATCTAAGGTGGAGGCCCTCTGTGATGTTTCGTTGGAAGCTGACGTGAAGATCCTCCCCTTTGGGGACAAGGGTCTCCTTGTGACGAGCCTCCCTCCGACGACTAGGGAGGAGCTTTGCTTCAGGGTCTTGCGCTTGTGATCTGGGGTGCTGAGGTGGCAAAGAGATTGTGTGCGCGATGGCACGCGGAGAGAGCAGCTGTCGGAGAGGTTATTGGTGGAGTTGTTGATTGAAGGGGTGCCGTGGTGGCTCCGTGCGGTGGAGGTCATTGAGGTGATGGTGTCTCTGTTCACTTGCCTCCGGGAATGCAGGGGATCTGTGTTGTTTGGAGGGCTGCTTGTGGCGGTGGTAGAGTTGAAGGTGGGGGCGATGGTGATGGAGAAGGTTGTCCTCCACGGAGGTCACTCGTGGGTAGTCACTTGCACCCTTACGAGAGCTTCCATGGTGAAGGCCACCACGCGGAGGTCGCCAGGGGGGCAACGAAGCCACCGACCTTGGATGAATGTGAGGCGGCGCCGCCACCTCTCTGAGCTAGGGTTTCTGTTGGGGAGCGGGAGCCGAATCGCCTGCCTGACGGCGTGGATGCGCGGCCCCAGATTGTGGCGCAGTCGGCATTGAATGTGGCCAGCGCGGTTGTCTTTGACGAGTTGTTGCATTGGGAAGATGGGGAGATGGAGATTGCGGTGTAGTTGATGGAGGAGGCACCTCATCTCACGTGAAATGAGGAGATGGTTGGAGTTTCGGAGACCCTTTTTAATGAGGAAGTGGGCTCGCTATTCGGATCCGACTCGGGTCTGTTTAGTGGTGGGCCTTGTTCTGAAAACCTGAAGGCCCATGGGCAGAATGTTGAGACTCTTGTGCTACAAAGTCCGACTTTGGGGATTGCGGATGCACAAGACTTGGGCCTCCCTTTGTCCTTGAGTACGAACTCGATCGGAGATGCGTTGTCGCCTCCTCCCGACTCGTCGAAACACATCGGTGCTAGAGGAGTTCGAAAGTTACCACCGATCGACGAGGAGGTGGTTGTGGACCTTGTTGATTGACCTCTGATGGGTGTGGTGGGAACTGGAAACCTGTGTGTGACACTAGAGGCTTCGAAGATGCGCCATGGGTTTGTTTCTCCATGGTAGCAGATCAGAGGATCCTCCCGGGCAGTTGGCGGCAATGCGGAGGTCACTCTGATCGGGTGGAGGCCTCGATTGGTGAATGGAGGTCGGTAAGGTGCTCTCCATTACAAACGTAAATAGCGGTATCGAGGAATGAACCAAGGCCAGAGGGTAGTGGTTGATGGCTCGGATAGATCACCACAATCCTCGTCAGCAGCGGCTCTATACCTGAATGATGAAGTGCAGCGGACAACGGAAGCGTGTGGCTTTTGACCGGCGACGATGGACATCTTAGCTTGTCCTAGATTAATGGTGTTGTTACTTGGAATGTGCGGGGTCTCAATGACTTGTCGAGGAGGGCATCATTGGGGCAATACATTTGATTGTGGAAAGCTGTTATAGGAAACAAAGATGTCTGGCTATGATGTTAGGATGTGGAGGGAGATTGGGGGCTCATGAATGGAGGGATTTCGGTCTATTGGAGTGGTTGGCTGCTCGGGAGGTCAAATACTGGGGTGGCAGGAAGATGTCTTCTCCTTGGATGACTGTTTCACTGGGGAGCACGTTATCTCTGCGAGACTGGTTTGGAGATTGGGAGGTGCCAGGATGATGATCATGGGAGTGTATGGACCTTCATATGCTTAGGCGAGAGGGTTGATGTGGGAGGAGCTTGAGTCAGTGGCTGTGGATTGCCTTGGATGTCCATGGCTACTTGGAGGAGATTTCAACATCACTCTTTAGACAGGAGACAGACTTGGTGGGCGACAGAGGCAAGATCCTAGGTCTAATACTTTTGCGGAGTTTGTTGCTACACATGACCTTATAGATATGATCTCGATGTTCTGTGCATATGCTTAGAGGAACAACTGTGGTCAGATGTCTAGGATTGATAGATTTCTCTCCAATATGGAGATGGTAGAAACATTCCCCCTGGCAGAGGTGCCTTTAGAGAGGCCTTTCTTAGATCATACTCTCCTTATGTGGTGACCTAATGAGGGGGCTCATTGTGGCACCTACTTCAAGTTTGACAGATCCTGGCTGTTGGAGGAGGGGTTCTGGAGTATGGTGGAGGATAGGTGGAACTCTTTTGAAGTGGAAGGATCAGCTACGTTTCGCATAGCAAAGAAATTGACTATGATGCGGGATTACTTGAAGTCATACAAGAAAGAGATTGGGGCAGCCAAGAAGGGAAGAAAGGAAGTGGCTTTGGCGGAGATCACTAGGATCGACAGACAGGAGGATTAGGCACTTATCACGGTTGAGGATAGGGAGGCTAGGGCGAAGATGACACGAGTGGTGCAGGAGGACATGAAAGCAGATTTGAAGTGACGAACGAGATTGAGGTAGAAATGGTTGAAGGAGGGCGACTCTAATATCAAATTCTTCCACCAAATGGCGTCGGCCAAGAGGAGGAGGAACTGGATGGAGAAGTTGATTCACGGGGAGGTTTTCTCAGGAAGGGAGGAGGTTGGTCATGCTGTGATAGATTACTTCAGAGAGTTCATTGGTAGGCGTTGCAGGGGTTGTTAGCGGTGAAGGGGGGAGGATATGCATTGTATCACTGAGGACTAGGCGGAGGACCTCGTGGCAGGTTTCTCTCAGAACTAGGTGAGGCGGGTGGTTTGGGGTTTGAATGCAGAAGGTTGCCCTGGCCCAGATGGTTTCTTGGTCTTCTTATTTAGGGAACTTTGGACCCTGGTAGGGATGGAGGTTATGCAGATGATGGAAGAATTCACAACTGGGAACAAATGTTTCGACAAGTTGAATAGATATTACGTGTTTGTGCTGCCTAAGGAGGGTGTTGAGGCGATCCAGGACTTTCGACCGATTGCATTGTCGAATGCCATCTACCTTATTGTTGCCAAGGTCTTGGCGAACAGGTTCAGGGACCTTCTTGGAGACTTGATCTCCCTTGTTTAGACGACTTTTGTTCTAGGGAGAGGAATCTTAGATGGTTTTGTCGTGGCAATGGAGGCGTTGGCAACTTGGAAGAATGAGAAGAGACAGGCTTTTCTGTGGAAGGTGGACTTAAGCAAAGCATACGACTCGTTGTAGTGGGATTTCTTGTGGGCTTCATTGTTGAGGAGGGGTTTTCCCACAGTGTTGATTAATTGGATGAATAGGTGTGTGATGACATCCTTCTCAATTTTGATCAATGGAAATCCAGCGGGTGGTTGGGTTCAGCCTAGAAGGGGGGGTCAGACAGGGATGTCCTCTTACACCTATGTTCTTTGTGCTTGCGGTAGATGCTCTGGCAAGGGCAGTCCACAAGGCCTGTGACAGGGGTCTGATAAGAGGATATTTGGCAGGGGAAGACGGGGAAATGACGATCTTGCAGCATGTTGATGATACTTTGTTTTTGGTTGAGTGGGGCTGGAGGCTAGGAGGATAAGAATCATGTTGGAGCTTTTTAGTGTGACATCAGGACTGCAGATTAACTACCAGAAGTCAACGTTTATTCCGATGAACATGACGATTGAGGAGGTGGAGACGGTGGGTGGTGCACTGGGATAGAGGTAGGCTCCTTGCCGCTGGTATATCTGGGCCTCTCACTGTCAGATCAACATCTTAGGATATAGGATTGGCTCCCTTTGCTAGAGAGGATGGAAAAGAGATTGGCAGGGTGGTCTTCTAGATTGTTGTCTAGAGGAGGGAGGTTAGCTCTGGTGAATGTTGTATTGGCACCCATGTCGTTGTATTTACTCTCGATTTTTAGATTGTCACGACAGATTGAGAAGAAAATCTCTGGGGTGATGAGGGATTTTTTCTGATTTAATGTGGGGACAACAGGGACGGGAGTGAGGCTGGTGGCTTGGGAGGAGGTGTGTAGGTCTGTTGAGGAGGGGGGCCTAGGGGTTAGGGATGTGGCATGGTGAACATCAACCTCCTTACGAAGTGGATAGCCATATTGGTGGGTCGTGAACGGGGACTATTTGGTGAGGTCACACGGAGCTGCTACGGGCCCTTCCTTTCCTGGGGGCCCTTGGAGTCTCCTCCTCCCGGGGCCTCTTTCTTTCTTAGGGGATTGGCGTCTGTGACAGGAAATGTGCGAGCTTTCTTTGCCCCAATGCTAGGGGTGGAAGATGTTTTTCGATTTTGACTGGATGACTGGTAGGGGGTTGGCTCAATTCTCGGTGACAGATATCCCCGCCTCCGTGGGGGAGTGGTGGACCCTCGGCCTTTGTGAGAGATTGTTGGACTGGGGCCTGGTGCCCAATCTTTCGAGGGGGTTATCCGACCAGAGGTGTGAAGATTTTCAGCGGTTATTGCAGGAGTTGGAAGGATGGGAGCCAGAGGAGGGTGGTGACTCCTATTCATGGGAAGAGGGAGAATTCTCGGTGGCGAAGGTTTTCCGCAGATTGGGTAACAGCGTGGTCAACACGGACGTCGACCTCTTGAGAGATTGCAGATTGCTCTGGACGATGGAGTGCTCGCTGAAGGTGACGATCTTCGCCTGGTTGATGAGAGGGAGGATTATGATGAAGAGGTGGAGGATGAGATGAGTCCAGATGAATGATTTGAGCTGTCTCCTTTGTGCAGGAGTGGAGGAAGACATTCGGCATCTTTTTTTCCAGTGTCTGTTTGTAATGCAGGTGTGGCAGAGGATGGGGATTGACTGGATCGCCCATCGGGACGTGGCTAGTTTCTGGTCTTCATTCCGCAGGGGTAATGGCCAGGATGGAGGAATCTCTTTTAGATCCAAGAAGGAGAGGGCAAAGGTCCTGGCAATCCTGTGGGGTATTTGTCTGGGAAGAAATGGAGTGATTTTTAGGGGGGAGAGACCCTATGTTGAAAATTTTGTCTCTTCCATTTCTTTTCAGGTGGAGTTCTGGGGATCTATTCTGTAACTTCTAATGTAATTCTTTTTGTGGTATGAAATGAATTTGGGTGGCTGTCATTTGGATAGCTACTTTTTGGCTTTAAAAAAAAAAGTTTTAAGTCATAGATGGTCTTGTGAAGTTTGCACATTTGATGACACTCCCCCTTAGATTCAAAGGCGGGCTACTGCTATATGTAAACTTCTTTAAGATCATCATATAAAAAGGTGTTCTTGACATCAAGTTGATGGAGAGCCTAATCCAAATGAATTGCCATAGATATAAGGATGTAGATAGTTGGAAGATGCACTACAGGAGAGAAGGTATCAAAATAATCTATGCCATAGGTTTGGGTATAACCTTTGGTGACCAACCTTGCCTTGTACCTATTTATAGAGCCATCTGAACGATGTTTGATTGTAAACACCCATCGGCAGCCAACCATAGTGGCCCCGGGGAGGATCAACTAAGTTCCATGTACCCCTAGAGTGAAAAGCTTCCATCTCTTCTTGCATAGCTTGTTGCTGTCGGGGATCACCAAGTGCTACTTGGTGAGAATGAGAAAGAGAAACTGCAAATAGAGCGATGATGAATTGTCCATGCTTAGGAGATGGTCGTGCCAAAAAGACATATCTAGACATGGGATACAGGGTGTATGACCAGGTGCCCTTAGAATGAGTAATAGGAATGTTAAGATTTGCTCCTTCTGTATCATTGGGAGATAATGACTCTGGCATGAGACTAGAAGAATCATCAATCTTGGACTCTAGCTCAGGAGCATTTGCAACATTATTACTAGAAGAAACATTGGTACTACTATGAAATGGGATTACCTTAGGAGCAGGCAATGGTTTAGGCATAGAAGGGGGGGGCTTATTGCTGGTGGTGGTGGTGGTGAGGTTTATGTGAATGAACTAACTTGAACCAATTGTTCGGAATAATATTCTTGTTATACTCTTGTAGGTGTAGGGATGGGTATGACCACCTCCCTAGGATTTGAAGTAACAATGCAAGACTTGGTAGAGGAGTAGTAGGGAATGGATTGAAAAAAGGAGACATTAGTAGTTGCATACTATCTCTTGCCAATAGGGTTATAACATTTATAGCGTTTTTGAGTCCTAGATTCATCAAGAACATTGGAGGGTATTCGATTTAAAAGGTAATAGGTAGTAAGAACTGCACTTTCCCAATATGAGATATGAATACTGTGCTGTATAAGAAGAGTTCAGGGAACATCAAGAAGGTGCCTGTGTTTCTCTTAGCAACACTATTTTGCTGAGATGTGTATGGACAACTAGTCTGATGTGCATACGATTGGAATAAAGTTCGAAGAGAATGAGAACAGAATTCTAAGGCATTATTCGAACAAATGATTTTTACATGGGTATCAAACTGAATTCTTTATTTCAACAAGTACTGAAATGGAACCAACATCAGACTTCGACTTTAGCAAGAAAATCCATGACGGACGAGAAAAGCCATCAACTATAATAAGATAAAATCGATGTCCCATACGATCTGGAGACTGGTTTGGCCCCCAGACATCAATATGCAACAACTCAAACAACTTGAACTTTGAACTTGTCTACTGGGAAAGGAAGTATGATAATGCTTCCCGATTCGATAGGTCTCACTTTGAAAGGTGGTTGTGGGAGGAATCTGTGGGATCACATGTCCGATGCTCTGCAATGGTAAATGACCAAAACATGGGTGCAAAAGAAAATTGGAGGCTCCACCAGTGTAAGTAGCTATGCGTACTGCATATGGCATCTGAAGAAGGTGATATACGCCTCTTCCTTATGGCTATAGTCAATCACTTGTCCTTTTAGTATATCCTAAAACATAAGAGTCTTAGCGTCAAACATTGTTTGACAATGCAATTCCTTGGTAATACGACTAATAGAAAGTAGATTGAGAGGAACATCAGGAGCGTGGAGGACATTGTGCAGTTTAATGTTGTTAGGAGCCAGTTAAACCTCCCTTTCGCTTGTAACAGGGGAGTTCTCTTCTGCAACCACTATGGACCTCCCTGAGGTATTTGGCCTAAGACTTGTAGACTGCTGCGTCTTTCCACAAAAGTAGCGAGAGGCACCAGAGTCGAGAAGCCAATCAAGAGTATTTGTTGAGGATCTATTGGCAAGATAGGCAAGACATGTACTTGACGAGGTAGCAATGGAAGATGTGTCCTCATTCCCTGGTGAGGATCCCAGAGACATCTGTAAGATACGTTAAATCAAGTTATCGAACCTCGCCCAAGTAATAGGTCTCTATGGATGCATGTGGTCCTACAACAACCTGATTTGCACTTACTGGCCTCCCATGCTTCGACCAATAACTATACTCATGATGTCTAGTCTTACCGCAGTAGGAGCAAAGAGGTTTAAATCGTCCCTGACTTCCACGCCCTTGTCCACACCCTCGTGTGGATGGTCTAGGGGTTCTTCCTCTACCTGGGGTGGTAGCCATGGCAGAGTTGCTCTAACTGTTTGGATGGTGTAAGAGAGATGACCAATCTATTCAAACGATTGTAAGCTTCTTCTATAGTAGGAATCTTAGGTAGAGTACGCATCTAGGATTGCGCTGCCTCATAGGTTGGAATAAGGCCAGCCAAGAAATGACCCACCATGGTCTGTACTTTGTATGCCTTTTGTGACTCACACAAGAGCATACATGGGTACAACAACAACATCCAAGTCTTTTCCTATATTAAGTGGGGTTGGCTATATAGATTCTTTGCTTCCACACAGATTGATTTTTAGTCATTTCAGAATTTAAATTAAAGTAATTGAGGTCATGCTTAATAGTTTCCTTCCAACACTTGTTTGGTCTTCCTCTCCCCCTTTTAGTAGGTTCAGCCTCCATCTTCTCGCATCTTCTAACTGGAGCATCTAGTGGCCTTCTTTGTAAATGTCTAAACCACCTTAGACGCACTTTTCTCATTTTATCCTCTATTGGTGCTATCTTAACCTTTTTTTTCTAATAATCTCATTTGAAATATGGTCATTTCTTGTATGACCACACATCCATCTTAACGTCTTCATTTCTGCCACAGACATCTTCTGTACATGCCTATTGTTAATAGCCCATCATTCAGAGCCGTACAACATGGCTGGTTTTACTGCAGCTTGATAGTATTTTCCTTTGACTTTTAAAGGAACCTTCTTATCACAGAGAACATCAGATGCACCCATCTATTTCAATCACCCTGCATTAATTCTCTATGTAACATCTTCATCAATTCCACCATCTTGTTGGAAAATGGATCCCAAGTACTTAAAAATATCTTTCATTAGATTGCATTCTTCTCCAATTGTTACATCAATCCCTTCATTGTTCCCTCTACCACTAAACTTGCATTCCAGATACTCATTCTTTGTCCTACTTATGCGTAATCCTTTATCTTCCAGGGCTTCTCTCCAAAGCTCAAGTTTTCTGTTTACTCTATCTCTTGTCTCATCAACCAACACAATGTCATTAGTAAAAAGCATACACCATGTCACCTTAGCTTAGATATGCTTCATCATCTCATCCATGACCAAGGCAAAAAGATAAGGGCTTAAAAGTCGATCCTTGATGTAGATCAATGGTGATGTCAAAGTAGTCCATCAAATCATCCTTAGTCTTTACACAAGCTGTTGCTCCATAGTATATATCCTTTATGAGGTTGATATATAAAACTGGCACTTGTCTCTTCTCCAAAATTCTTCATAAGATATCTCTTGGGACAAAATCATAGGCCTTCTCCAAATTAATAAAAATCATATGTAAATCCTTCTTGATTTTGTATGTCTCTTTCATATGTCTCAAGAGATGTATTGCCTCAATAGTAGATCGGCCTGGCATAAAACCAAACTGATTTTCAGTTATAAGAGTTTAATTTCTTGAATGTCGACTTTAGGTTGGAATAATACTGAGAAAGTGGCTTGCCATCTTGTTGCATATGTGCTATCTCATGATGTAGTTGTAGGATCTTGGCTGCATTCTTGTTCTGTGAGTATGTATGGTGAAGAACCTCTCACATCTTCCTTGCTGTCCAATAGTACATAATTTCTATAGCAATACATTAGACAGTGGTGTTCATAATCTAGGCACGGACTATCGTGTTGTCCTTCTTGCAAGAGGCAAATTTGCCAGCCTTCTCTTCTGACTCTAATTCAAGAATAATATGTTCCTTATCATGACCCTCAACAACATTGAGGATTGACTACGATGACAAAGCATAGTTAGACCCATCTAACTTGACTATTGGGCCAAAAAAAGGGTTCTTTTGGTCCCCTTGACTTCCTTCCTCATGAGGGGAATATTCAATAATTTCGGAGGCCATGTTTCTTGATTAGAGATCGAAAAAAGACAAATCAACATGAAACAAGGTCTTTTAGACCTTTATTAGGATTGTTGCTGGCCTAGAAGCTTCTTCTTTGACAAGGCAGCGGGGCTCAAGCGACTATTCGACCACCAGGGGGTAGCATAGGGTCCAAGGTTCCTAGAGCAATAGGTGAGACCCCTTGGACTGGGGATCTGAACCCCCAAATGGGAGAATTGAATCTCCTAGTTAGAGGGTGGCGTCAGTCAAAGAACAACTCACTTGTAGTGTTGCATTCGGTGAGCGGTCATCGAAGGGCGTCTGACTGGTGGCCTGAGGCCTGGCGATCCCCTCCTTGGTGGAGCGTATCCCAATGAAGGGTGCAGGTGATAGTTGCTGCTCCATTGGTGTCGACGACAATGGGAAAACAAAGAGGAGAGGGAGAAATGGAGTTGCTGTTGTTGCTTGGTGGAGAAGTTGAAAGGGGTATTGGGATCAAGGTTGACATTAGCATCGGCTTAGGATCACCGCTTTGATACTGTGTAGGGAATGCATTTTTTGTTATTAGGGCGTAGAGCCCTAGGGTCCTATTTATAGAGAGGAAATCCTGGGGTAAATATTACATGTAATCCTCGAGAATATAAAAATGGCAACAAAAGGGAAACACAAGAAAAAGGGAGTCCGTGTGACACTATATGGTTTGTCTATAACAATTGTCTAGTGCCATCTAAGTGGAAATATGTGATTTCTTTTTTGTGCTTTTTTTGTCTCTAATGTATGTGATTATACGTGATATCTCTTTGTGCTCATATGTCTCTCTTTTAAGCTCTAATCTTTTACTTGGTACACTTTAGGAAGCGGATCTTAGTATCTGTCTCAAAACGGGAGTAGAGTCTCTAAATACATTATAATGAGAAAAATACACTATAATGGAAGAATAGTTTGTTGGTCTTCTCGATATAACAGTCTTAGTTCAAGGATTCATGCATACATTCTCCATGGTAAATGATAAAGCATTGTGCGGAAGAAGCTAGTTACCCTTTTCAGAAAAAAAGCTTGTTATGGTAATGTTAGTGTTTTTTAGGTGAACATACCTATTACCTGGATGTTTTTTTGTGGCCATGTTTCTTGAAGGGGTTATTGATATTCTTGTTGATTTTTTTTAGAGGGTTATTCTTCTTGATGTTAAGTTGTTGGTTATGATACTTATTGAAGAGAGTATGCTTTCTGAAGAAGATAATGACAAAATGTTATATTTTGGAGAAAACAAAACTTTTTTTCTTGAATTTTTTACTCCAGAACATCTGAAACAAGAAAAGAAATCTTATCTTTATGCCTTTGTTCTTGGTGAATTATAATAACGAAAAGTTAGTACCATGATGTGCTTCAATATCTTAATATGTCTACACTCTATGTATATGATCTTGAAATGGAAAATGAACAACCTTGTTTGTAACCTTGGGGTTTACATATTTGCTTCTTGTAATGCTAGACCTTACACATACCCTCATGAATGCAATATATGTCCCTATAAATATTGCATTATTCTACACAAATTAGCTTCCACTAATGAGTTGTAGACAACAACTAGCCTAAGGTAGTCATTCTTTCACCTCTCATGGATGAAAAATACTTAACCCAACAAAATCCGAAGTTACATATTTCGAAGTCGGTTAGGAACTCGTATCCAATTCCCGACACCCAATCTCACAAAAATAAAGAAATCTATCTTTTTTTTTTCTTTCTGAAAAGGGAAATGTTGGTTATCCAACTGATATCCACCTAGTATGCATTATATCAAAAGATTTGGTCTTTCACAGTAAAAGCACCTAGTTACAAAATTGCTCTCTATAGCCTACCCATAGCACAAATTGGACTCCACAAAATTTTCCACATACAGTCATTGCCCTTTGAAGGCCACCTCATTCCTCCCTAACTAGATGCTCCACAGCACCACTAATGGCCTCGCCCTCTCCTTTTTCGACCTAAAGACATTATGACCCATTCTAATGCCTCCACTCTTGAACGATCTCCAGAACTCCCCAAAAGAGAAGTGGCTCCACCACCCTGACTCCATGTGCCTCCAAATCTGTCGTACAAATGGGCAAGAGAAAAAAGATGATTCACATCTTCACCTGCCCTACAAGAAAGGGGACAATCCTCCTCCCCAAGAGTCTATCTAGCTCTCTACATCCTCGTCATAAGCCTGTGCCTCCTGAGTAACAGAATGAAGATCTTCACCTTTAAGGGGCATCCCGCTGTCCAAACCTGATTGCAATCTCTCATAAGATCCAGATCTCCTAACAGCCCACCATCACCAAGTCTCCTATAAGCAGCCTTCACCATGAAGTCACCTTCATCCTAATACAAAGTATCATTGCCTACCTCCAGCTGGAATCCCTTAAGCTCCCAAATCCGAGAGGTTTCTAGCAAAAGATGGGCACCACCCACCCTCCTAAACATTTGCCACCAATGCATCCCTATTAGTAGCTAACGCAAAAAGTCTTGGGAATCTTCCACATAACCTCCCCTAACCTATTCAGTCATCCTGCTAAAATCTGAACAACTTTGCCCATCCAATCACTAGCACAAAACAGTCCTGCACCTTGGGTGCCACTAGAGAAAGTCCTCTAAGGAAATGCGAAGCACCTCTCGACAGGGAAAGGAGGTCCCATTGCACCAGATCACCATAAGAGGATCAAATGACCTTCCCCACCAGGTTGTTTTCATCCTCCAACAACCTTCCAATCCACTTTGTCAGTAGACTATCATTCATCCTTCCCAAGTCCCTCAAACCAAGTCCCCCTTCCTTCACTAGTATGTATATCTCCTCCCATGCCACCAACCTCGCTCCAGGCCCATTCCAACCATGATTTGTTCAAAAGAAATTTCTCATCATACTCAGAATTTTCTTTACAACCTGTTGCGGCATCTTTAGGATGAAAATAAAATAGGACGGCATTGCGGCCAACATCGCCTTAAGTAAGACCAAGCTCCCACCTCTGGACAACATCCTGGATGACCGCCTTGCTAGTCTCCCTTCCAACCTCCAAATCAATGAGGTCCAATTACGTACCAAAATCCTCTTATTTGTCAGGCTTAGATAAGTAATGGGTAAGTCCTCCCGTCTCGTGCCAAGCCCTAAACCCGCACGCCCTCGCCTCCTCCGTCATGTGGAAAGGAACAAAATTCGACTTGGAGAGGTTGATTTGTTAACCAGAAGCCTCCTCAAACAGCTCCAGCAAAATCTGTAACCTTCTGGCCTCTACCTCGGCGTCCTCTATGAAGAATAAAGTATTATCAACATATTAAAGAACTGGTACTGCCGACCCATCTTCCAAAGAGAAACCCTCTACCAGGTTTCTCAGACAAGATTTGACCGTTGTCCTTGTTAGAGCATCTGCTGCTAGTACAAAGAGTATTAGAGCCAATGGGCACCCCTGTTTGACTCCTCACCTTGGTTGGATCCATCCTCTTGTCGGATTGCCATTTTTAAGAATAGAAAATGAAGTTGTGGTAACTCATCTCTTCATCTAGTCAACCGAGAGGGATGGGAAAGCCCTCTTAATCAAAGTGGCTGACACAAACGACAACTGCATCAAATCATAGGCTTTATTGAAATCTATCTTCCACAAGAATGCCTTCCTCTTCTCCCTCCTTCAAAAAGACTTATCTCCGAAGCTGTGATGTACCCCTTCAAAATGTTTCTACTAGGAGCAAAAGTCGTCTGCACCTGAGACATGACATCCATCGGGCACCCCTTTCAATCTATTTGCCAAGATTTTTGCCACAATTAGGTAAATGGCGATGGATAGGGCAATCGACCTATAGTCTTCAATCGCCTTGGCCCCATCCCTCTTCGGTAGCAGGAACATATAGAATTTATTCAAACTGTTAATGCTCAAGTTTCCATCTTTGAAGTCCTGTAGGACATCCTCCTTGATCATCAACCAAAGATCCAAGAAAATTAGGAAACCATCCGAGCCAGGGCACCCATTAGTATTCAGCCCCCAGACAACATTTTGAACCTCCTCCACCTGAAACGACCCAACCAGAGTCCTTGCCTCCCCATTGCCAACTCGCGGAATGTTGGATCCCAACCATCTCCACCTTCCCCCTGCCTCCTCCCACTGAATTCCTTTAGTATCTAGACGTTGCCCCCCTGCAGCGTCCCTGCTAGTAAAGTCCTCCTCGTTGACTCTCAAGCTGTCAATCCAATTCTTCCTTCTTCTTCCTGACGCCACCATATGAAAGAAGCAAGTGTTGGAGTCCCCCTTTCTGAGTCACTTTTGTCTAGATTCACCTTCCATTCCAACTCCACCTTTTGGTCGTCTTCCTGCACCACCTACAAATGTCTCTTTTTGCTCATTTGATTTTCCTCGGAGAGAAGACCTACGTCATCAACCCTGCCCAGTCTTTCAATCTCAGCAAGTACTTCATCCCTCTTCCTCCCACTCTCTTTAATCTGTCTCCTGTGCACCTTAAGAAAGGATCTTAACTCACACAGTTTGGCTTCTAGCCTTGCTGCTGCCGAACCCTCTGCACGTATTGACCTCCACTTCTCCTCAACCATCCCCTTAAAACCTTCTTCCAGAAGTTAGGTTCTGTCAAATTTAAAATATGGCCCATATCTCCAGCCTTCATTTGTTCCCATAGCAGCGGAGTGTGGTCTTAAAAGGGTTGTTCTAGAGGCCTAATCTCCGCCATAAGGAAAACCTCTGCTAGTGTCGTAGAAGATAAGAATCTGTCGATTCTAGACCTCTGTCCTCCTGAACTCCTCCAAGTGTAGGTGCAAGAAAAAGGAGGCAGATCCACCAGCCCCCTGTGTAGCAACAAATTATGCAAAATCTTCTCAGCCTGGGTCCATCCCCCCTCTACCACTGGGTCTATCCTTCGCTGCGAGAGTAACATTGAAAGCTCCACCTATCAGCCATGGGGACCCCTGATATCTTTATGCAACCTGGGTCAACTCCTTCCACAATCTATGTCTTTGTGCCCCTTCATTAGGTCCATGGACCGTGGAGAAAACCCAATCGAAATTGTTCCGACGCCTTTGCAACTTAACTGTGACCACAAAGGACCCAACTAGTGAATCCTCTAGAGAGAAAACATCGTCCTTCTACCCAACAATCCTCCCAACCGACCTTCCTACAGCATCCAGAGGTTTGACATATCGACGATATATCGTTGATATCATCGTTGATATATCAATATCAACGGGTTGAAGCATATCGATATCATGTGCTATATCTTTTTCCATGATATCAGTGATATATCGTCGATATCACATATATCTCTTTGAGAGATATCGGCGATCTATCGCCAAAAACGAAGGACTGCAGTTCATTATTTCCCTTAAAGTGATGGTATGTGATTGATATGGGGGATTTTTCCCTTAAAGTGGTCAGATATCTTTGTCTGCTTATGGAACTTACATGGATATGCATTCTTTTCATTTCTTTTTTTCTTCCCTGCAATGTGTGACTCACATGGACACATGATTCACTGACGGACATCCATCGATGGACTTGGTATTCGTGCACTATAACATCAAATTAAAGATGAAAAGGGAAGGAGAAAATAAGGAAGAGTATATTGACCTAATAGATGTGGTTTATCTTTTTAGAGACACAGAAGATGGAGATGTTTTACAAGAATGGTTGAATGGTAATGAAGAACCATTGCTTACAAAAATGATGGTCCCGATCCAGAGATAGCAGAGAGAATAGGGGCAGATGTATCTAAATTTAAGTGTTGTAGATCTAGCAAAAGAATAATCTGTGGCTTTGAATCTGATGAGAGTCTAGAGAAATATTTTCTACCTTTAAGAGGAACACAAATTGATGATGATGATGATGATGATGATGATGATGATGGAGATGATGCAGTGATGGTTGACGAGTAGCAGGCAAAAAGTAGTGGTGGAGATGAGGGATATCATCATCAAGGTTTTAGTCGAGAGGATCCCCAATATGAATATATGCAAAGATATGCAAATAAACATGGAGACCTCGTGCCAAGTCTACCTTGTGACTATGACACAGGGACATGGTATGGGTATGCCTCAGGTCATTCTATGATGTCAATCGATGATTTAAGTTCATCGGTGTGATTCCTTAATCTGGCGGCGGAATTAATCTTTGGAGGTGGCCCAGGATCATCACCATCAAGTTGCTATGGTGGCTACGGATCTTATTACACCAGCCCTCAGTACCAACCCCAAGATGATGCGCAAAGTTCATCTAATTACTTCCCTAGATACACCAGCCCTCCATCTTATTATGGTTCTTATGGGTATGATGGTTGCCACCAAAGTGATAGTATCCAAAGTGATCCTGCATTGGCAAGTTAAGGTTATGGGATATTCCCTGAGTATTTTGCATCTCAAGGTCTTCAACCATTTTCTTATCAACCTTCCAACTCTACTGCACCACTTCTTGATCAGGTTCTACACTGAAACGATGTGGTTCTATCAGGTTTACAGATTCAAGAGGACATTGAGATAAGTTTACTTAGGATAGATCTATAACTAGAAGTTGGGGCAGCTTGTCTGATAGTCACAGTTGATATCCACATCTTAGAATATTAATGTATTGCGGTGATGAAGACTATCAACGGTGCATCAATGAATACAATACTCAATACAGCTACATGGCGTGGGAGTCATATTGTGAATACGTTAGAGTGCTACGAATAGAGGAAGATAATCGAAGAGGTATTGAGCCAGGTTGAAGCTCAACCTGGTATTGGTTTGGTGGCATTGGCTGGTGCTTCCGTGCTTGGTGTGGTCTACTGATACTCTAACACTATTGATATTTTATTTTTTCTGGTGAGTAGCATTACTTTGAACATTTTTCAATTATTATTATGTTGTGTATACTTTCTTTTCAATATATGACTGTATCGATATGCGACTAGTGCATATCTATTATGTTTTCATTTAAAATTTATAATTTTCCTCTTCTAGGTATGTCTTCATGATGTACTAGTTATTAAAATGTTAATTTTCATCAAATTTGTGACATTTTGGGCCTTTTAAAGTGATTTTCCCAAAATTCATTGATATTAGTGATACATCCCCGATGTATTCCTTTTTTGACTTGTTGATACGACATCGATATCAATATTTAAAACCTTGATCCAGAGCCATGAACTTTCCTAGGCCACCACCCCCCATCTCCCTCCACATCTGCTGCTTGCATCGACTCAACTTTGTCTCATGGAGAAGTATCACCTCAGGGCCCACTTCTGAAAGTATCTTCACAGGGCGGCACGTCTGGAGGGGTCAATTAGACCCCTGATGTTCCATGTAAGGACCTTGGTCATGGAGACGACGAAACTCTTCCCCTCGAAGTGTGCCTGTATCCCACCTCCTTTGCAACGAGGGCCACCTCCCCCATCTCTGACCCCCCACCCCCATCTCGCATCTACCCCTCCACTCTCTCACCCGAAACCATCGGTACCCTGGTCTCCCCTGTCACAACATCCCTCTTATCCCCAAATCCTTCTTCACTCCCTTCGCCTAATGGCTCCCCTGTGGCATCCCTAGGGTCATCTCCATCCGACCTTGCAGCCGCTCCCCCTGCGTGACTTACTTGAGCCTCCTTAGGGTCGCGGCCAACCTCTGTCTTCGGTCCGTCACGCTGTCGCCTCCTCTTTGTCGCCGGCTTCTTTGCTCGAGGAAGACTTGGCCCGCCACCTTCGATATGCCCACCTGGGCTTCTAGGAGAGTTTTGACGTAGGAAACCTCCTCGATCTCCAGCTTCGAAGGCTCACACAAGCTGACTCCAAGTGGCATGGCTCCTTTCGGCTGGAGGCCTCACCTCTAGAATGTGGCTCCAAGCGACAGGGTCAGGAGGACACTAGGGTCTTCGAGTCGGTGCGGGGCTCGCACCCGACCCTTCCATCACTGTCACGCGGACCCGAATGCACCAATTTGGAATCGCCATCGACCCATTCGACACCTTCACGTGGATTCGACTTCTCTGATCTGGATCCACTAGAGAAATAACGAGGGTCGCCCGCCACGTCACCTCGAGAAACCCTCTGTATCTTCACGTGGTACAACGGGGAATTTAATTCCCCGCCCACAATCGCAGCCGAGCCCACGCCAACATCATCCAAGATATGCATCTCACATTCATGGGACCGCTACACTTGTTGAGTTGTCGTCGCCTTCAACACACGATCACATTCCAATGAATGCGGCTTGGGAATCGTAACCGATGTGTGATCATCTCCATGCCGTTCGACCGTCTTAGAAAACGCTAGCCATTGTGTCCGACGGACGCTCTGCCGTCGAGTCACCAATAATGCCTTCTCTCCTGGTCCTCTCATCATCGCCTTAGTGAAAGTCTGCGGCTCCCTCCTCTCTAGCCAGATGCGAATCACCCAAGAGGAGCCCCATCCGGCTCAGCACCACCTTCTTTGCGACCTGCCTCCCCAACGGTGTCTCCACCAATGCACGTACCTTAGAGAGGTCTCCCACCCTCAGATCGAGTCTCCCACACCATCGAAGCCTTGTGAAAGGGGAGACGACCGCCGCGACAACCTCCATCGTACGGAGGAACAGGGGAAGCACCTCAATTACATCTCTATTCGCTTGGACCTAATTGGCGGACGCTCCACCACCGCTTCATCCGACCTCACCGGCCACCTCCTTGTAGCGCACCTCTTGGAATAAAAGTTTTTTGATCACCTTTGGTTGGAGGCTAAGAAACACAAACTTCCCAACTCTAAAGCTCGCCGCGCTAATGTCCTCCCTCCTTGTCCTGAGAATCAGGGACACCGTTGTCCTTAAATCCTCCAACTCCACACTTTCATCTAGTGTAGAGCATTGGGTTGGGCTGGCTAGAATCCGACTTGAAAAAGCCTGACCTGGCTCAAGCCCAAAGATTATATGGGTTGGGCCTGGGCCTTAATATTTAAAAAAATTTGGGTTTAGGCTCGGCCTGGCCCGAACCCGAAAAAACCTAAATAGGCCCGTTGGGTCCGTTTATATATAATTTTGTGGTGTTATTTTGTGACATGTAATTTTATATGTGTAAGTTTCAAAGCATGATTTTTGAACATGGATTGCAAATAGTTGAGATGATGTAACTATTTAGATAGTGTATAATTTTAATTGAAATTTTGACATGTTTATTTTTTTTTCTAATTTTTGTTGAGTTTGTTTAATACGAAATAATTATCGTAGGTTAAAAAAAGAAAGTTGCTTCATGGGACAAATTTTCTCTTCCAAAGTTTCATTTGTTAAATGAATATAACCTAAAGTTGTAAGATAACGTGCTTAGTTGTGTTATATTTCGTTCATTAGTAGTATAGTTTATTTATAGTATTTATGAAATTGTAAGATTATCATAAAAGTATTACTATGTTTGGAAATTATTATGATTATATTCATCCAATTTTAACTTTAAATTGGGCCTTAACGAGCTTGACTGGACCTTACTTAGATAACAATAGAAAATTAACTTTAGTAAACTTAGGTAGGTCTTATTTAAAAATTAATGAAAATAGATCCTAATAGATTTTTTGGACTTTAATGGGCCCGACCCAAAGTCCTGGCCCAAACAACGAAATTGGGCCTAGCCCTTGGCCCATAAACATGGGCCTTGGGCTGGGCCCGAGCCTTAATTTAGTAAAAATTTTGGGCATTGAGCTGGGCTTTCTCGGGTTTGGGCTAGGTCGAGCTCGGCCCAATGCTCCATGCTACTTCCACCACCACTGCAATCAGAGTCGTCGCTAGTGACCTCTCGAGGACGCTGACGTCCTTCGACCAAGGTGCCTTGACCTTCAAGAGTGGTGCGCCCTCCAGCGGTGGGGGAAAGGTGCCACCACAACCAACTGATGCCATTGAACCCTGGCTGCATCGCCCACACGAGGCCCTCTGGTGTCCAAACCTGTCACAATGCAGGCACTTGATAGGGTCCCTACAATCCTTCGCGAGGTGTCCTCTCCCCAAGCATTTGAAGCAGAGGATCCTCGGCACCTTCCCCTTCCATGACCTCTCCGCCACCGTCCACCCTCGCTCCTCTCCGGTCTCTCTCTCCTTCACGCTCATCCTCTCCCTCTGGACCCTGAATTGCACTTCCCCTAAAGAAATCTATCTTAAAACACCTCCTTCGTGGTTGAGCGTATTATTGCCCACTAGAGTATGATCCGCTGATGATCAATGACCTTAGTGGCACTGATTGAGAATCAAGATAAAGCCTTATATGCAAGTTTGATGCAAAATGAAAAAGGGCAGCAAGTGTGATTTGGTAATTGTAAATTCCAATGAATATCTCAGATTAAATGCTGCATTTGCATCAGAACTTGAAACTGAATTTTGAAGGAGTTTGAACTCAAAATTGTACATTATCTGGTTTTGCGAAAACAACTCCAATTGCAATTCTTCTGATATAATCAAATAGCTTTTAGGTTTTATTTAGTGGTGAATCTAAGCTGATGAGTAGCCTGAAGTAACTTAAAAGCCTCAAGACCAAAAATGATTTGCTTTCCAAAGTCCCGAACCCCAAGGGGTGGAGCAAAGGAGATAGTAGACAATGGTGGTGCAATTTGGATGGGCAGCAAGACTGTTTGTAGGTTACTGATGGGCAAGGTGGTTGGCCAAATGGTGGTGCTGGGGTTAGTGATTGGGTGGTGGCGCAGCTGGGTGAAGCAGGTTTGAGGTATGGTGTGCAGCATGAGATGGGGGTGAGTGGTGGAGGTGGAAGGAGTGTGAGGTGTCGCGGGGGAAGGGAGTGGCAGAGGGCAGTGACGGTTGTAGGGGAGAAGAGGTTGGGGAGGGGCGTACTGGGGGCAGAAAGGGGAAAGATGGGGGAATATGTGTGTGTGTGTGTGGCGATAGAAAAACAGAGGGGTGAGGGAGTGGTTGGGAGGAGAAGATGGGAAACTTTGTGGAATTTTATTTCCAATGAAATTGGTCCTTTAGTGCATCCCCAAAGGCTAGGAGTTTACATTGGAAATAAGGAAGAATAAGGACTCTTGTTCCCATTACATATAAGGAGCATAATAAAAAAAAATCCTAACTAGTCATAAATACTAAATAAAATAAAAACTTGTAAAACCTTACTAAAATAATTATTGTGACAGTTTGAAAATAAGTTCAAAAAATAATTATTAAGATGAATTGAGACTTAGTTCTTGAAATATTGTGCAATCAGTATTGACCTGTATCACGTTGACTGGTGTTAGCTGGTTGGCTTATCAATGTTACAGCTGCTCATGGTACTGGCATTCGTGCTAATCTGTGAGTGGTGATGAGGTATGGAAGGGGTGATACAATGTAATGATTATAAGTAGCTTGGCATAGCCTATTGATGCCTTGGTTGTGAGAGTTGCTCAATTTTGTCCCAGTCAATACCACAAATGGGAGCAACGTTGCACATCGAAGCTTCTTTTGCAAGTTGGAACCTTAGGCTGCATTTGGACATGGATTATCCCACTCTTGGTGGCTTTTCTACTACAGCAAGGGTTAATCAAGAGATTTGTCCAGTCATGGTTTCAATGCACTCGGACATCCAATAAGAGTTCATTAACACTATATATATATAAAGCAATAAACTGCAACTCTCATACTTATTAATCAACTCACACCTCCTAGTTAGTCCACTATTTGACCAAACAGTGATAAAAAATAACTCATTAAATGAGTTGGACACCACTGATTGGATGGATCGAGAAAAGCTTGGATGGAAGGGTGTCGAGAGTCTTAAAGGTGAGGCTGTTTAGTTCCATTTGAACAAGCTTCTTAGTGGCAATTTCGCTGTTGCTTCATCATATCCATAAGGGGCATTCCCACCAACACTTCGGGGAAAATCCTGGAAGGTACAAAATGGCATAAAATAGCCACTTTGAGCTTGAATCTCACAAAATCTGTAACAATAACTAAATGTATAAACAAATGTTTGTCTATGTTCTATTGGCCATTTGGTGGGGGTTTGATGACTTTTGCCCTGTTCATGTACAGGTAGAGTAATTTGAAGATAAATGCATTATTAATATAGAAAACATTAAACATCTAGCAAGCCGTACAACTACAACAAAGCCTTTTTGTACACCAAGTAGGATTGGCTATGTGGATTGTTTGCCTCCTATCTTGAATTTTCAAGTCACAATATCAAGAATTTTAAAATGTAAAACCATATATAACACTTGAAAGTTAAAACTTTAGCAACATAAATAATTAATGCTTGAATGCTATATTATTTGTGTATGATCACTGTGTAAACAGACAACCCTAACCTTATCGTTTAATGCAAGCTTAATAAAGCTTAGGTCTGCCTAATCCAAGCTTACATGCTTGGATTGAGATTTTACCCATCAAATCTAAGCCTAAGCCTAATACGTGCCTGGAACTATTTTAAATGAATGAGAACAAATAGATGTGGATAACCAAGAGAGGTGAGATGGATAAATTGCCTATTAGCCAGTAGCTGATAAGCTTAGAGAGCCTTTAAAGGGGATATAGCTAAGCCAAACTCCAAGAGAAGCGAAGAGAGAAAGGAGATTACAAGAAAACAATGAACTGACAATAATGACTCAACGTGACCATCGAAAATCCAGATATGTGCCAATCCTTGTTCGTGCCACTCCTATTCGTCGTATTGTTTCACTTAGGGGAGATTTTGCTTGGATGCCTTAAATGCTCTTTAAAAGAAGGCACGCCAGGTATCAACACACCTGACTTTGATGGATGTCGCGAAACCAATGAATGCTGTGAACTTGAAAATCATGCTCTCAAAGTTTGCTTTTACCGTGCTTCCTGCATATTTCATGTCTGAATTCTGTATTTCATAGAAAGTGGAGATATGAATGGGGAAGTTGATGAGAGAGTTATTTTCTACAAGTTTTTTGGTTGGCTAGTAAAGGTGTTCCATTGGTTGCTTGGGATGTGGTCTGTTGCCCCTTGGAAGTGGGTTGTCTTGGGTTTGAAACATATTAAGACGATGAATGGTCTCTATTATTGAAATGTATTGTTTGGATTGTTGGTCCTGGTAGAGATATACGTTCTAGTAAGTGTCTGGCTTTCTAGTAGAGGTGTACTTTCATTTGTTTGCTTTGGCCCTGGACAAGGTGCTGCTGTTTGTGGATTGCTGGTGAGTTAGTTGGACACTTCATGTTGTGCCCCCTTGCTGGGCCATCAACTAGAGGATATCTCAGGGGTGCTAAAGCTTCTAGACCATTTCTGCTTCTGGAAGGGTCTTGATGCTTTCCTTTGGAAGACTGGTGACTTTTCTGTCAGTGATCTATATCATAGGCTACGGTACATGAGAAGGCTCATCTTCTCAAAGGTTGCCATTGATTTGGAAGGCTAAGTAGGCCTTCAAGGTCAGGATCATTGCCTGGAGGGAAACCTATCTCAAAAACATATCACTAGAGATAGGCAGCATGCACAGAACTTTCTTGCATGTTTTGTGACCAACAAGCTGGAAAAAAAAAAGAGCTTTAGAGGAACTTTAAAAGAACCCAAGCAGGAAAGATAGTCTTTATAGGTTAGTTGTCACTCATTGTCTTTATAGGTTAGTTTTTATTGAAAAAGAAAGGACGTCTACTAGAGGTTGATAGCTGTCCGCATCATACTAATTAATTTAAAAGTAATATTACAACAATTGCAACCACAAGCTTGACAAAGCCCTTGCCCTATTAACAATATTCTCAAGCCAAATTCTCTCCCATGTAAAAATGGTTGCATTTCGCTGAAGATAAATAGATTGTAGAACTGTTGTAACCCAACTAATAATGTTAGTTTGAGTCTCACCTCTAAAAGTACTCCAAAAATCATCTTCAAAGGTCACCCCAACACCAACAAGACTTATGGAATCCTAGATGACAACAGAAAAATCACACATTAAGAAGAGGTGAGGAACACCTTCCTTACCAACACTACGTAAGCTGCAAGTAACGTCATAGTTCTTTATCCACCGTCCCCTTTGTTTTTTAGTAACAAGCCCATTCCTCCTCGGAAGCCAAAGGAAGATCTTGACTTTCAATGAAATTTTAAGATGCCAGAGTAGATGACAATCCTCCATAAGCTTGTCAGTTGGAACGATGCTCCCCCTTAACAATTTGTAGGCCTTAGCAACAGCGAATCGTTCCTCAATCTAAGCTAACTGATCAACTGAAGCTTCATTGGAGTGAAAATCATGCATAATGGATCGCAACAACTGCAAATTCTGAACCCTGGCTTCAGAGAGTACACCACCAAAAAGGAGTGACTAAGAAGAAAAATCTTCCCAAACATTTACCTCCTTACATTGATTATACTCCGTCAATCCAAATAGCCTGGGTGCCAAATCAACAAAATGACCAACCTCGGTCTAATCTACTAGTCAAAATTGAAAAATTCTTCCATTCTCCATACTATAGGATGAAAAAAAAAGACATCTTTTGCATCAAGGAAACAATAGCTCTCCAAAGACAGAAGTACCACAGGGAACCATTGCCCTCTCCAACATGTTCAAGAGTGTGCCATAGGCGTCGTACAAAACGTGCTACCAAAATGACTCCTCACCTCCAAATAGCTTGACAACCAATTTAAAAGCAATGCATCACAACAACCGGCAACATTGTGAACACCAAGCCCACCCTCCTTCGGAGGACAAACAATGTCCCAAGAGATCAACTAAAAGAAATGCCCCATATGATCGACATCCTTCCAAATGAATCTCATATGAATAGTCTCCAAGGAACGTAAGACCTTTGGTGGCCTGTAGATGGAGTGGTAGAAATTGGAATAGCGGATAAAATTTCTTTAAGCAGGACAAGGTGACCTCTTGCCAGCAATCTCCTGCTTCAAGAATTCAACCTATTCCTTACCCTTTCCAACAAAGGCTCTTAGTTTCGTGAAGTAAGTTGTTTGCCCTTCAATGGTAAATCCAAGTTGAGGCAAATAGCTCGTGTCTGTATGAAGAGCCTACGAGGAAGACAACACTTTAGACATATGAAAAGGCACAAAGCTGACTTGCTATGATTAACCACCAAACTAGATATTTCTCCAAAGATGCTAACAAGCATAGCCATATTTTTAACTTCCCTACTTCTACCCTCAACAAAAAAATAAGGTGTCATTAGGATATTGAAGGAGGGGAGTCAAAATAGATCCATCCTTCTTTAAAGTGAAATTGGAGAAGAGTCCCTCATGACAAACCTCGAAAGCCATTGTTGCCAATGTGTCAATCGCAATATTGAAAAGGTAACAGATTCATTAGCAACCTTGCCTGACCTCGAGTTGTGGTTGCGTTCATAAACCACTCGGTCTCCCGTTAAACAACATCGAGAAGGTGGTTGTGGTAATGCACCTTTTCATCCATTGGGAATCTTCTTTAAAAAGAAATCCCAGGAAAGTGATACCTACAAAGAATCTTCCATAAGTATACCCACAAAACATAGTCATAGACCTTGGAACAATTCACCTTCCAAAGAAAGCCACTTCTCCTTGACTTTCGCCAAGATGTCACCATCTCTTTTGCAAGGATGAACGATTCCTGTAGGGACTTGCCACCAATAAAGCTGCATGTATAGGATTGATAAACATTTTCAAAAAAGAAAAGGATTGTTAGATGGTATGTATATGGCATGTGTCATTCTTAGTTGGTCTTAATACCCAATGCCCTTCTGCTCGGGATCGGATTCTTGCTCCAGAGGATATTTCTGATCTGGAGGTTGTCTATGGGAGACTCCAGAAGATCTCTGCTGATACTGGGATGGCCTCTTCCTCCACTACTACACAACCACCCTTTACAAAGATGTCTACCTTTGTAGTCTCTAGGGGGCATAGTACTTTTGGCACTGGAAGTGGACAAGGTCGTGGATGAGGTCGGACCTATGACCCTTGTAACCATTGCCAAAGGGCAAACCATTCTTTTGAGAAGTGCTAGGTCAAGTTTAGCCATCCTGATTGGGTGAATGCTGTTGTTGTTCAGGGGGAGATTGCTTTTGCTCCTGTTAGTATGCCCTACTCCTTCAATTGATGACTATGCTTGACTCATGTAGATTCTTTGACAGGTAGCCCCAACTAATACTTCTATTTCTCTGACAGCAACGGATAGTTTTGTGAACCTGGCTACTGTTGCTTCTATTTCATGTTGGGTAGTTGACTTAAGTGCTTCCAACCACCTCACTGAAGAAGGATGCGCTTTTGTCTTTTCGCCAGGCTTTTACTGTTACTTTGGTTTGTCTGGCTAATGGAACGTATTCTCTTGTAACTGCAGTAGGAGATGTACATGTTTTTGACTTATTGAGATTGTCAAATGTTTACTGTGCTCCTAAGTTTCGTTTAAGTTTTACTATTTACTTATAGATTATGTAAGGAGCTTCATTGCAAGGTGATTTTTAATGAGCATTTTGTCTTCTTTCAGGACATTCGGATAGGGAAGATGATTGGTGGGGGATTGATTGTGATGGCGTCTACCACATTGATACTTATACTTTTGCTGGCGCTATGTCTATCCCCATCGATCCTATTTTGTAGCATTGTTGTCTGGGACATTTGTCTATCTCCAGATTTCGAATGATGTTTCTTGAGTCCTTGGTTTCTTAGAAGTTGGAGTGTGAAGTCAGTTAACTGGGCAAACATCATTGAGTTTATTTTCTTTCGTGACAGAATAAGAGAACTCAAGCTCCTTTTGATTTGATTCATTGTGATGTTTGTGGATCTTGTTGAATAAGTCACCTCTCTCTCTCTCTCTCTCTCTCTCTCTCTCTCTCTGCATTTTGTCATTTTTATTGATGATCAAAGTCGATTGTCGTAGACTTTTTTTGTTAAAGGATCGGTTGGATATTGTTTTTGTCATTCTTAAATTTTTAAATGAAGTTTATAATTTCTATTTAATGTGCATTAAAGTATTTTATAGTAATAATGCCCTTGAATTCATGACAAAAGATATGGATGAATTTTTATCTGCCAATGGTACCCTTCACGAGACCTCTTGTGCACACATTCCTGCAGAATGGGCTTGTTGAGCTGCAAATTGTGCCATCTTCTAAATGGGGCTCGAACCTTGAGGAATGTTATAAATGTGCCCAAACATTTTTTGGAGGGATGACATACTGCCACTAGATTAATCGGGTGCCCTCACTTGTACTTGATGGTGATGCATCGTTTCTTTTGTTATAGCTAGATATTCCTCTTTTTGCATTGCCATTGCGGATATTTGGATGCACGTATTTTATCCATCTTTTAGGCATTGTTGATAAGTTGTCCCCCACAATATGTCAAGCATGTCTTTCTAGGTTATTCTAGTTCCAAAAAGGAGTACAAGTGCCTTGATCTGGTGGGTGAACATTACTGTGATGGAAAAAGTGATGCATTCATTCAAAATAGAAACCTTAACCTCTCTTTTATAAGAGAGATAATTAGATTAATTACAATGATATCCTAAATAAGAAAATAAATTACAACTACATCCTTATAATTCAACACCCCTCCTCAAGTTTGGATGTATATATCGGTAACTCCCAACTTACATCATATAAAGTCATTATGCTTCTTCAATGGTTTAGTAAGAATATCAGAAAGCTCAAACTTAGAAGAGACGTACAGGGTACTAATCTTTTATTCTAGGATTGTATCATATACAAAATGACAATCTACCTTAATATGTTTAGTCATTTCATGGAAGATTAGATTAGAGGCTATATAAGTGGCAGATTTAGTGTCACAATAGAGTGGAACTGGTATATCAACTTGAACAACCAAGTCCTGCAGAAAATTGATTATCCACATAATTGCAGAAGTTGCCTGACCCATCACTCTATATGCTACATTTGTACTAGAACGAGTCACCACATTCTGCTTTGTACTTCTCCATGGAACTAGATTGCCTCCAAGATACACTACATAGCGAGACGTGGAACGTCTATCATTGACTGAACTAGCATAATCTACATTTGAATAAGCCATAATATCAAGTTTTCCTCGATCTTTGTAGTACAATCCTCTACCTGGACTTCCTTTGAGGTACTTCATGATAAGGCAAACCTCACACTAATGGCTGTACTTGGGACTCTGCATGTACCGGTTGGCTCTGCTCACTACAAAACTAATATTAGGCCGCATAATAGTCAAGTATAGCAAACGTCCCACTGTGTTGTCGTATTTAGTAACATCCTCATATAGTGGATCCTCCTCATTGGTGGTGCGAACAATCTAAGACTCTACTGGTATACCAAAAGGCTTGGAGCCAAGAAATCTAGCCTCCTGAAGAATCTACAGAGTATGCTGTCTTTGTGACAAAGAAAGACTAGTCTCTTGCCTAACAACTTCAATTCTCAGAAAATATTGGAGATCACCTAAGTCTTCGGTGACAAAGGTAGACGGTAGGAACTCCTTCATTTAAGTGATCCCATCCTCATCATCACCCATAAGGACCATATTATCAACATAAATTGCAAGAATAACAACTTGATTGACATCATCAAGATTGTAGAAATCGGTAGTCAGTATTCAGTTGGTGTGGTTATTGACTAAGGAGTGTATGGTATGCAGGTGATTAATCGAGGATTCTTCAGTTAAGTATTTTTAAATATTTTAAAATTTAAATATAATTATATATATTATTATACATATTGTATAAGAACTTTAGGTGAATACCATTAAAATCTTTTGAAATTACTTAAATGTCATTTAATTCACTATATTTATAGATATGCCATTCAATAAGTAAGGTTGTTTTCGTATTTACCATTCCCTGTTAAACTTAACGATTTTGAACTGAAATGTAATAAAAAATTATCTTTTAGTTCTTAAAAATTATTTTTTTGTCATTAAATTTTTTTTAGCCCTCAAAATTTTTTTAACCTTCAAATTTTATTTTTGTAATTTTCATCCCCTCCTTCCCCCTCTCCTCACCAGTTCACCTCACTTCCTTCTCACCTCTGACCACCTCCTCCACCTTCACTGTCCAACCTTTGACCACGTCTTTTGCCCCTCTTTAATCACCACCTCCTCTTAACCGCCTCCTCCTTCTAAGGCGACATCGAAAAGGTCCCTAAAGCCCACCAACACCACCACCACATTTTTGGGGCCTGTTCGACCACAAACCCAAGAAAGGCGTCATTATAGATGGTGAGAAGTTGAAGGGTCTACCGTAGACAGTGAGAAAACGACAGAGGGTGAGGGCAAGGTTGTCACCTTGGGAGGACGAGGTGGTTACAGAGAGGGGGCAGAGGAAGTTATCGAAGGTTTGAGTGTGGAGGAGGCGGTTATAGGTAGCAAGGAAGGGAGATGAACTGGTTAGGGGAGTGAAAATTAAAAAAAATAAAAGTTGAAGATAAAAAAATTTTTACTACTAAAAAAATTAAGGACTAAAAAATAATTTTTTATTATATTTTTATCTAAAATCGTTAAGTTTAACGGTTATGGCTAACGAAGTGGCAATTACAAAAATGACATTACTTTTTCAATGGCATATATGTAAATATAGTGAATTAAATGTCATTTAATTAATTTCAAAAGATTTTAGTAGTACTTACGTCAAAATCCTTATTTTATATATTGAAAATATGCACATATGTATTAGTATTATTTTTTTGACATGTATATTCTCTCAAGGAGAGCTCGATAGGTGAGAGGGGGCGGTTGTGATGGAAGATTGAGGAGAATCGAAGAGAGGGGCATAGGTTTGGTGTTTCATTGGGATTTGAATGTAGTGGGTGGAGAAGTCAAGTAGGGTTCTTTTTCTCTTCGACGTGCTTATCATGACACAGAAAATTGAAAAAAAATGAACTCTTAATGTTCAATCGGGCAATTAATTAATCAGTTAATTGGGTAATTGGTTGATTAATCGGTCCACCCGATTATAGCACCAAATATTGATATGGGGTTAGGTCCTCAATCGCATATGATTAATCAATTGATTAATTGATTGCATAGATTGATTTTTGCAGTCTTGGACATCATCATACCTCCTAGTTCTTTCAATGAAGATGGAATGTTCTGAAGTAGATATCTGGAATCCAATCTTCAAGATCTCTAAATCGAGCTTCTCAAATCAGGCTTGTGGACTCTGCTTTAGGTCATAGATCGCCTTTCTCAGGCAACAAACTTGCTCCCCCTAAACATTCCATCTTGGTGGTTGCTGACGAATTGACTTTCGCTTTCGAAATTGATGATTAAGATAATTTGTAGTTGTATTTTCAAGCGGTGGAAAATCGACTAATCAAAACAATTAAAATAACCACTCAATTAGGAGCGGGTTGTGTTCACGGGGAGGCAATGGCCTATTTAAACTCGCAAGGATCCAAAAATCGATGTTCACTATTATTTTCGTCAAAGAATCGAGTCAAAATCGCTTTCAGATTAAGTAGATAATAAGAGCTAATGCTGAAATAGTAATTTTGCACATCTGAAGGATATATTTTGCAATGCAGCATAATAAAATAGTAATAAAATTTCACAATGTCACTAAATGTAATAAGTAATACCCTCTTCACTGAAGCAAAATAGGGAATTCTTCCCTTTGGTCGCACGCATGGAGAAGAGGGTTAGCGGCAGTGGCAAGCGTGGTGAAGGTCGAGTGAGTCGAGGGCTGCTCAGCAGTGGTGGTAGCGTAGCGAATAGTGATTGGCGACGGTCATCGGAGAGGAGGCCGTCGGCGGTGGAGGCGTGCTCGCGGCGTACGCGGATTGCGAGGGACCTCCTGAAGGTGTGGATGGCCTCGTGAGGGCAAGACGAGGTCCATGGCGTTGATGGTGCGAAGCTTCGAGGCTAGATGAGGCGGTTGCGCGGAGGACGACGATGACTTTGGGTTTCCTTCGGTCTGATGGAGAAGACAAAGAAGCAGATGGAGGTCGGCTGTGCGTGAGTGGCGTGCTGGTGCTCGGTGGTGTGCGCGGCAGAAGGGGGCATGGACGTGCGGGAGCGTTGTTGGAGGATGCGCAGGCACGCGCGTGTTGCTGCGGGCGTGGCGGAGGCGCAGCGAGGGGGATGCGCGTGCTGGAGGCGAGGGACACACGCAACAAGATGTGTGCGCTGGAGGTGAGGGACACGCGTTGCTGCACGTGTTGCTGCAGTTGCGGGGTGTGGCGCTGCTGAAGGAGGTGCTAGGCTCACAGTCTGGAGCTGTTGGAGGACGCACGGTGGGTGTCGTGTGGAGGCTGTTGAGTTGCTATGTGGAGGCGCATTGCTGAAGGGGGCGTGCGGTGGGTGCCTGTTGCTGCGTGTGAGCACGAGGGGCTGGTGGTGCGAGGGAGATGTGGTCGTGCGTAAGTTGGATGTACGTGCAGCTGTTGGCAGGTGGTGATGTTGGGTTCTCTTGAGCAACAGTAGGAGATGAAGAAGTGAAGGTGGTGCGGGGGGATCTTCGGACGTTTGGGAATGTTCCCAGACATCTTAAATGCGTGAGAGGGTGGCTGCTGGTGCATCGCTACTGTGGTGGTGATGGTGGTGGTGCATGCTATTGTTGCAGCGTGGAGGGATGTGCACATTGAGGTGCTCACGGTGGTGCAGTTGCTCTGATTTGGCGGAGTGTCTTGTCACGACGCACGCCCACGGTGGTGGAGCAGACTGCCACAGTCGAGGCCGATGGTGGTGGTGCAGACGAGAAGCTGTTCTCTGCACAGTAGGGAATGGGGTGGAGGCCTGCTGGGCTACGACGCAGGAGCCCTTTTATGTTTGCAGGAACGTGGAGAAGATGAAGCGATGACGGCATGCAAGGTCCACTTTCTTCAGCCATTAAGGTGCTCCTTCATTGTTCGGAGGCCGTTGCTTCAGAGAAGAAGAGAATAAAAATAAATAATAAAAGGATTGGTTTATTTATGTATAAATTCTCAATAAAATGTTAATTCTAATATATGCATATAATATAACCTAAAGACTAATGCATGTTGTTCTAATTCATGCTAAATAATTTAAGTATGGAAGGCATACAAGCAAATATATATAAACTAAATTATTTATATCTTAATGCATGCTATGTATATGCTAATATTAATCTAATGTCTAGGTACTTAAGTAACTAATTAGTCCATAAATATGGGCTTATAAGTTGTCTCGTATAGACTTCCTCAGATAAATCATCATATAAAAAGGTATTTTTTTTATGTCTAATTAATATAATGGTCATTTAACCGAGATAATAATTCGGATAGAGATAATATGAGCTATGGGTGAAAAAGTCTCATTGTAGTCTACTTCATTTGTCTGGGTAAATCCTTTGGCGGCAAGCTTGGTCTTGTACCTATACATTGCCCCATTTGCTCTATACTTGATAGTGTACACTCACCTGCAGTAAAACTATTGTAGCATCTGGAGGACACGATGTCTTCCTAGACTGTAAAGCATGTATCTCCTCATCCAAGGTTGCACGTCACCTGGAGTCCTGAGAGGCCTAGATAAAAGCTCTTGGATTAACAGTAGTGGTGATAGTTGAGGCAAATTGTCTGTCCACCAAATGTGAGATCCTTGTATACTATAACAGGATGAAGAGTGTACACTTTTCTAGTCTTCCTCTGCTCATGTTGCTCATCACTATCTTATCCACTCTCGTCTGACGAAGTTGGAAGATGTGCAATATTGCCCGCCTGTTAGGATCTATGGTCTCCTGTGGTAAACTTGAGTTGCCTCTAAGGTCGTTTGTATAGACGCCCCTTCTTCTAAGAAATAAGAGATCTTTTCAAAGAAGGTAACATCTGCTGTAACAATATACCGTGTGCGGATAGGATCATATCATCTATATCTCTTCTGTGTATGAGAAACATGCATTTCCTAGCTCGAGGAGAAAATTTTTCTCGATTGCCATTAGCTTGGACAAAACATGTGCACCCAAATATCCTCATTGGTAGAACAAATGGCCTAGGACAATCTGGATAAATCTCCTGGTATGGAATTTATCCTCCAAGTATAGATGAGGGCACCTAATTAAACAAGTATGCTATAGTAAGCACTGCATCTCCCTAGAATTGCCTTGGAACCTTCATGTGAAACATTTAGGTCTTGGAAATATCGAGAAGATGTCACAGCTTGCACTTAGTCACGCCATTCTACTGAGACATGTGAGCACAAGATGTTTGATGAATGATGCCTCTAGAAGTGAAACTTCTGCAAAGCCTGCTGCATGAACTGCAAAGCATTGTCACTGTAGAAGACCTTGATTGTGGTGGCATGTTGGGTCTGAACCTCTGAGAGATTGCTGCACAATATAGGGAATCTTTAAGCATCCCTTCGTCAGGAAGACCCAAGTGAGGCTAATGTGGTAAGCTACAAAAATTGCATAATATTGATGTCCATCTGGAGTAGGAACTTTGGATAGCCCTTAAACATCGTAATGTACTAGGGAGAAAGGCACTGCACTCACCCTATCATTTCTTTGTTGGTAGCTCTTGTGGTGATAGTCCTCACAATCCAGAGTTGAGGAGTTTGACAACTCTGGATACGTTTGCCACATCTTTCGGACTTATGGGTGTCCAAGTCTTTTGTGCCACAACTAGGGATCACTGGCAATGCACGCGACTCTGACAAAGATAGTAGGTGTCTAGATAGCAGAGACGATCTCCCTCAATACCTCCACCTATAATCTCGCTTGTCTTTTGGTCGTGGAAACAACAATGTTCTTCATCAATGATCACTTAACATCTAAGATCTTTTCATATGCGGCTCATTGATAGTAGATTCATTGGAAATTCTGGAGTACAATGAACCTTCTCAATCATCATCTTGGCAAAAGCATGTACGCTCCCAATTGCGGTAATTGGAGATGTAGCCCCATTGGCTACCCTTACATATCTAATCCCACATTGGACTATGTGATTTATCAAATGGTCTCTTATCCCCTGTAAAACGAATGGAGGTGTTAGAATCAATCACCCATGCTCTTCCAATCTTCTCTTTCTTTGCGACTTATTAGGCTTAGCGATGTGAACGAGTTAGGTTTTATTATTACCAAATCCGTCCCCATTTACAAATTCATTCCTCATACTCGCTCCAAATACAATCGAGGAAAACTTGCTCCATACCTGTTAAATTAACGGGCACCCATTTAATTAATGAGTACCCATTAACATGTTGTTCCATATATCGCACCATCATTTTAAAATACCATAAGGAATAAATGCATATTTCAATATTAACATTTCTTCAACACAACCATCTTTCTAAGGATGTGTAAAACAAACAAAAATAACATAGCGAAAGAGAGGGATTTTTACTTGAATGCCACTAAAATATTTTGAAATTACTTAAATTCCATTTTATTCATGATATTTACAAATTTGCTATTGAAAAAGTAGCGTCATTGTTATATTTGCTATTCCGTTAGCCATAACTGTTAAACTTAACAATTATGGACTTAAATGTAATACAAATTTATTTTATAGTCCTCAAAAAATATCTTTTAGCCCTTAATTTTATTTAGTCAAAAGTTTTTGTAATCCTTAGATTTTATTTTTTTAATTTGCACCCCTTCCTCCTCCTCCCCTCATCAGTTCACCTCACTTCCTCCTTACCTCTGACCACCTCCTCCACACCCACTCTCCAACCTTTAACCACCTCTTTCGTCCCTCTCTCTAACCACCACCTCTTCTCAATCACCTCCTCCCAAGGCGACATCGAAAAGGTCTTCGAAGCCTACCACCACCACCGCAACATCTTTGGGTGCTTCTTCGACGCAAGCCCAAGAAGGGCGTCATCGTGGACAGTGAGAAGTTAAAGAAGGGTGCCATTGCAGACGGTGAGAAAACGACAGAGGGCGAGGGCAGGGTCGTTGCTTTGGGAGGAGGAGGTGGTTAAAGAGGGGCAGAGGAGGTGGTCGGAGGTTGGAGAGTGGGGGTGGAGGAGGTGGTCGGAGGTGAGCAGGAAGGGTGGTGAATTGGTAAGGGGAGGGTGTGAAAATTAAAAAAATAAAATTTGAGGACAAAATTTTGAATGACTAAAAAAAGTTCAGGATTGGAAAGTAATTTCTTAAGGACTAAAAAATAATTCTTTATTATATTTCAGTGTAAAATTGTTAAATTTAATGACTATGACTAACGGAATGGCAATTATGAAAATGGCACTATTTTTTCAATGGCATATATGTAAATATAATGAATTAAATGGCATATAAGTAATTTCAAATGATTTCAGTGTCATTGACATAAAGATCCTAAAAAGAAAATATCAATATTCTAAACATGTTTCATGATTTATAACAAAGAATAATCACATGAGTGAGCAGAGGAGTCTTGTCCTGACGTTGAAATGGAATTTGGAGTCACGCTATAGTCTAGCGGTGGTGGAGATAATCACATGAGAGAGGAGAGCGAGTCTTGATGTTGAGACTTGAGATGGAATTTGGACAGTATAGAGGAGAGAGGAAATGATAGGAAATGTCATGTTGTAGTGCTTGAGATGGAATTTGCATTAAGATGAAATTTGGAAAATTAGAAGTTCGAGAGATGTGAGTTTGTAACCACTTTTAAACCTCATGGTCACATGAGTAGTCCATTGTGGGAAGTTGGAAGTCTTGGAACATTTGGAATTTCTAGAGTTTTTTTTTTTTTGAAAAATGAAGTGGAAGATTACATGAGCTTGGTAATTATCCATAATTTGTATTAAAAAAGAGTAAAAGGAACAGACTAACAAATTTGGCAGCCAAAAATTAGAAATAACCCTCGCCTCTCTAGTCACATTGTCCACCCAACACCTATTACAAAAAACAGTACCATTCCTTTGAAGCCTAATACACCAAAGAATAGTGATACCCTGACACTAGCCCGCCATATCAAGTAGAATATGATATCTGAAGTTTGTCCAAAATCTTTCAAAATTTGTTTTGTCCACCGTGTTGAGGTTAAAACTTGACCAAACTTTTTTAGCAAAATTACAGTCGAAGAATAAATGTTGCACACCTTCATTCTCATTCTGACAAAGAGGACATAAAGTATCCCCATCTAGAGCCCATCTAGATGTACATATTCGAGTAATAATCTACTTCCTTCAAAGGAATCAAAGGAATAATCTTATCTTGAGAGGAAATTTACATTTCAGACTCAATCTGGAATCCCATCAACTTGATTATCAATGGTACCATCATTAATTAATAGTTTGTATGCATGACCAATCACAAAAGTGCCTTGCTTCTAAATAAATCTATCTAGCTCAGCAAATAGAGAAAGCCCCTTAATAGAATTCAGCAGTTGCCAAAAATCATTGAAAGTGGATTCCAAAAGATCCACTGACAGCCTGATGTCTCAACAACTATGAGCTCCATCCCATAAATCATTTTCCTTGGCTTCTTATCAACACTATGAAAAACTTTAGAAAAGGACCCAATTTCTGTCCAATTATTACATCAAAATCTGAAAGTAACACCATCACCCAGAGATGGAACAAATTGATTTGCAAATTCAGGGAAAAGAGGTCTGATGGAGTGCCAAAATGCAGAAAAACCATTGGTATTACCTGCAACCCCTTGCATCATCTTCATACAATCACCATAGGAATCCCGTAGGATGGAATTTACCAAAGAATCATCATTTGATAAAAATTTAACCACTCATTTCAGCAATAATGTCTTACTAAAATGAGTTAAATTACGCACACTAAGACCTTCATTCTTCGGCTTACAAATCTCATTCCACTTGACAAGTTAAGCAAATCTGCCCTCCGAATCAAACCCTTTCCAAAGAAATCTCTTCCGGATCATATTAATTTGCTTTAAGATCTTCTTTGTTGGTGAAAAGATTGACAAGAACACTGGAATTGAGTTGAGAATGGATTTAAGCAATACCTACCGTCCACCTCTAGAAAGGAGTCTACCACTTCAAGAAGAAAGTTTCTTAGAGAACTTCTCAATCAAACTCCTTCAATCCGAAGAAGGTAGTTTTTTTCCTGCTAAAGGAAGACCAAGACATGTGATTGGCAATCTCACCACCAGTGTGTCCAATTCCAATGCAACATTATTCTCCTCCATAAACCCCATGTTAAAAGGAACAAAGCTAGATTTGTTGTTAATTTTCAGACTTGAGATCTTCGGAAAGATCCTCACCAAAGAAGATATGTGCTTTGCATCCCTCCCACCTCCTTCAATGAAAAATGTAGTATTATCTGCATATTGAAGAATGTGAGTTAAAACCCACCAATCACCAGAATATGAGAATCCTTTAAAAAGATCCCCCATTGCAAGCTTTAAAAGCCATGCCCGCAAGCATATCCCCCGCAATATTGAATAATATTGGCGCTAATGGACAACCCTGATGCACTCCTCTTTGCGGCTGTATCCAAACTCCATTAGCCTTCCCATTAATCAACACCGCAAGGGAAGAAGTAGTAACATACCTTTTCATCAAAGGAATCCAGATGTTTGGGAATCCCCTTCTCTTAAGAATATCCCATAAATAACTCTAGGCGATGGAATCGTAAGTCTTTGCAAGGTCCATTTTCCAAAGAAACGAAGAGCAACTCTTCTCTTCCAGGTCACTAAGAACTCGGCCAAAACAAAAGAATCTTGAAGTGATCTCCTTTTAATAAAAGTCGTTAGGACCGGAGAAATAATATCATGAAGAGAAAAAGGCAACCGATTAACTAGGATTTTAGTTACCAAAAGATAATACTGTTTGATAAAGCAATGGGTCTAAAATCCTCTATTGTTTCGGATTGCCTTTTTTTGGAAGGAAGAATAAATAGAGCTTGTTCAACCTCTCGAAACCTTCATTTCTTAAGAACTCCCTAATCATAGCAACATCATCAGTCTCAACAACGTCCCACAACTCCTTGTAGAACACAATCTGCAAGCCATCTGGACCAGGGGCTCCTTCCGCTTTCATCCCACGCATCGCAGCAAGGATGTCCTCATCAACTTCTTTAATGAGTGCCTACTTCGCATCCTCTTCAATTTGCTCTATCTCCAGAAATGACAAACGCCACAACTTGCATTATTTTTTCCTAGTGAAATCATGAAAGTATTTTCTAAATGCAGTACAAATCTCTTCTCTTTTCTTTGGGATCTTATCCCCAGCCTTAATATAATTAATCATGTTTCGTCTTCTTCTCGCACTAGCCGATAAGTGAAAAAATCTTGTCTTTGCATCACCCTCCTTAAGCCATAGTTGTTTAGATTTTTATCTCCAGTCCATCTCCTTCTTGTGATCTTCTTCCAAAACAACAGCCTGGAATTTGCATCTCTCAATGCAATCCTCTAGTGAAAGTGGGGCAATCTCCTCTTTTTTTGTCTAAATTCGAAATATGTAAGAGAGCATCACATCTTCTCTCCTCTCTATGCTTCTTCAGGAAATGACTAAAATCAATCATAGTCAATTTAACGGCTCTGGTTTTGTCAGATAAAGTACGAGTGGCTGAGGATGAAGTGGAGGTAGAATTCCACTTATCCCGTATCATCTCCTTGAAGCCAGGTTAATTAAGCTAAGACTTGTGAAATTTAAAATAGGAGGAATGTCTCACATTATAATTACTGCATCACAACAAGGGGGAATGATTAGAGAAAGGTCTATCACAAGCTACCACGTCCGCCAGTTGAAAATGCTTGGCCATCCCAATGTTGCATAAAAATCTATCAATATGTGACATCATTCTTTTCCCATTTCTCCAAGTAAAATGAGATCCAGAAAGCGACAAATCAATAAGCTCCGGTTCCTGAACCACTTGCTGAAACTGAGTGGTTGAGCTATCAACTCTGCCGTCTGATCTATTAGTTGACTAAAGTGTAGCATTAAAATCGCCACTAACAGGGATACCATGAATGGAAGAAGAGGTTTGCTTGAGCTTATCCCAAAAAATCACCCTTGCATTATTATCACAAAGCCCATAAATCGTAGTAAGCACAAAATTAAAACCGTCCAGCTTTCTAGAGAAGATTAACATCAGAGTTCTTTCAGTCTTATACCATGAGCACAACTCGAAACAGTCATCTTTCCAAAGCATAAGAACTCCCGATCTACCTGATGTTGCCAAATCCAAACATGTGAAATGATCCCCATAAATACATTTTTTTAAATTAAACGTGAAATTCTCCAAATGAGTTTTTAATTTTTCTTCTATTATCATCTCTGAGGCCCCTTACATTCCAAGTCAGAATATTAATCATTAATATTAGTCATCATTCCCCTCTTATGAACCCTCTTAGCTCTAATCACCTTGGCGACAAGGTCATTGACTTCTTCCTTCTGAGTACTCGTAGCAGAACTTGAAGCAGCTTTCTCTCTCTCCTATTGAGGGTCAGTTTATGTCTCGGCGGAAAAGCATTAATATGGCCAGATGAAGAAGCTTTTTTGTGGTTGGATCTAGGCTTGATACTTGTATTGATGTTGATATGGCCCTTGCCATTCACATCTGACCCTGCATCTTCTGGAGGAACCTTACTTCATGATCATCACGTAATACTTCACCCTGTAAGGAATTAGCAGCAGCAGATGCAGGAAAAGCACAAGAAATATCAACCATAGGTGCATCACAAGTGAACTCACCATAGCGTCTGTATCCATATCCATCAAAATTTTAAGTGCTACATTTTATAGATCAAAAGAATATCCCTCGAAGATTGAGCCAAAGGCCAAAGGAACTTCCTCTCCTGCAAACAAACTGGGACAACAACACCCTTTGGATTTGCGGAACAAAAATTGGTATCATTCAATTCACGGTAGGTAGGCTTACCACAACCGGATCCCAGATAGTGTCTGGCATATGCCCGTGGAATGAAATCAGACTCTTGTGCCCTATAAGCAACAGAAAGATCCTAGATGTGCTCTCCCACGCACCAGCAGATCGCTCCACACCCACTGGAACCTCAACAATAGTAGCCTGTTGTTGCAACATATCCCTGTGAGAGACATGTTGAAGACTTTGCTGCGAAGAAACCAGCAATCCGACATGACCCTGTTGCACCCAAAATTCCCAGCACATGGGATCCTGCGATGGAGGACACTTGGCGACCCCAGAGACACAATCTCCATTGCCAAAATAGGAAAAGAGAATCAAATCCCAAATTAGGAAACTCATTAGCTCCGGATCCAAAAATGGATCTGATTTTTGGATCCGGATGCCACCTGTGCAAAGCCTTGATTGTGACCTTCCAAATTAGCCAACAATTGTGAAAAGTTGTCCAAAATAGGAAAGCTAGCTATGCGATTCTCCAAGAAATAAGCCACACGATCATCATTAACTCATGCATTAACCACGCAAATATCCTCCTTGCCATCTTTTTGATTCAAAATTAAAACCTAGAATCAATGGGCGATGCCACTTGTTTAAGCCTCCATTCCAGCCTCGAATTCTTGCACACTCCATGTTGCACCAAATATAGCACCTTGGGATTCGAACCAACCATGCCCTGGACGTCGATTGAAGGTCCAAGGTTCGCTGAAACCACTTTTGACCTTGCTGCATCACCAAAACTTGACTGCGAAATCTTAGTACGATTCCTTGGCACCCTTGCCGACAATCTCAGCATAGGAAAGAGGTCTTTTCCATGCAAAAGTCAAATCTTTGAAGGTGAGGACATAAGCACAACCACTAAAGTGCAAAACCTCCTTCGAAGGAAGTGATTTCCCAACCAATAATTCACCCTCCACCTGAACTGAAGTAGCAGCACCAAAGCACCTTCGAATTCTCGCAAAAGAACAAACATGTACAATAGTCTGAACGGTTCGCAACCTCAGAGGAATCCCAACAATTTGAAAGGAATAGTCAGCCGTAAAGGAATTTGTTTATTCAAAGCAACTTCATAAATTCTCAGACTAGACCATCAAAGTAAAACTCCATCAATTGAAAATTCTTTAAAACAGAGATGCTCAACATCCATTTTCTCAAGACCAAAGAGCAAAAACTTCGTCTCTGATAAAATCGTAATCTTCCAAGTTCTAGATTTCAAACTACAACGAAACAAAAAAGATCTAACCTTAGCAAAATCGGTCACTCCACGTTGGAAATTACCAATTGAAGAGCACTTCAGCAAAGAATCTAATTTCTCCTTCTCTGGAGACCAAGCAGCCACTACACCAGACTCTGGCATCTCCCTAGAGGGAGGTGGAGGAAGATGATGGCCAGTCCCATCCAACCGACCAGCAGTGGTTCTTCGGGGTCAACTTCTCCTTCTATGGCCCCACCCATGACAAAGACGACAATGTACCGGCTCATGACAATCCTTAGCCATATGTCCCCGACCTCTAAACTTGAAGCAAACCACATGAGAGAGGCTAGAAGCTCCAAGCACCCCTCCAACCATGCCTTCTCACCTCCCTCCATCGACCCTCTCTCGCCATCCAACCTTCTCCACTTGCTGTAGAATAGAGGAATTTCTAGAGTTGGGAGTCTTGAAGTCTTAGAATGTTTGGAATTAGTTTTTAGAGTCTTGTATATGTAAGATATTTATATCGGGTATACGGGTTCGGGGGTACCTTGCCCCATACCTGAACCCAAACCCGGTCAGGTTTGCATCCAAAAATCCAAACCCACCTAAATATTAAATGGAGCAGGTTTTGCCCATCCAAATCGGGTTGGGTCAGTTCTCTGTTGCGGAGTACCAGAGTGACATCCCTACTTGGGTTGCACATGTGAGCCCAGTTGGATCTGAAATTAACCCTCTTCTTCGGTCAAGCTCCATTAAGGGCAAGAGAAGACTTATTGCCAACAAAACTAGGTGTGAGAGAAGGCTCATTACGTGGATCATGATATCGGCCCTGAAGAAATCTGAACAACCACCAGTGTTGGTGGTTCCTATCAGCGCTATAGCACTCCCATGTGACGACATTGGGGCAGTTGGACAGACCATAGGTGGTGCCACCAGCATTGCAGGTTTGCTCTGTGGCGAGTGCAGCATCGCAGGTGCCTTCTTACGGCGCTGCTGCTATTGCTAGTGCTGGCTGCTGCATTGCGGAGATCATCTCTGTTGCTGCTGTGCCATAAATTCTCCATTGAATCACCTCTATACTGGTGATTCAATAATTTTGTAGGTGGATCGTGGTGGGATTTTGGAGCACCAGCCCAGGATTGTTGCTCTACTGCCATGTGAGGGAAAAAGTGACGCATTCATTCAAAATAGAAACCCTTGCTTATCTTTTATAAGAGAGAGAATTGGGTTAATTACAATGATACCTCAAATAAGAAAATAAAATAGAAGTATACCCTTATAACTCAACAGTCAGTTGGTTGGTGTTTCTTTCTTTGAGAAGATTCGTTATTTCTCAATGAGGGTTCTTCTCTTGGTTGGGTTACCCACACCTATGAGTGTTGTTAGAAGGATCTTGTGTTTGTTCCCTTGCCTTCTATGTAGGTTGAGCTTATTGAGGAGAATCTCCTCTGCATCATTTGATCCAGATGTCCCACCCTAACAGTCTGATGACTTACCTATTGCACTCAGGAAAGCTGTAAGCACTTGTATGTTACATCTTATGTCCCATGTTACATCTTATGTCCTACTATACTTTTGCTTATCATCTCAATCTAGCATTATAACAATTTTCTACAACTCCCTCTGCTATGGTGATACCTAGACACCATTGTGAGGCCCTGTAGGATCCTGGTTGGCGATAGGCTATGGAGGACTAGATGGTGACTCTTATCTCATGTGGTACCTAGGAGCTGACAGATCCCCTGGAAGGTGCCAAGGTGGTTGACTGCAGATGGGTCTACATTGTGTAGTACAACCTGGATGAGACTGTTGAGTGCCTGAAGGCTAAACTTGTGGTGAAGGACTACACTTAGACTTATGGTGTAGACTTTTTCGACACCTTCTCTCAGGTGGCGTGCCTAAATCCGTCAGAGTCATTCTTTCACTACCAGTTAACAGAGTGTGGCTGCTGTATTGGTTCGATCTCAAGAATGCCTTGCTGTATGGTGATCTTTACATGGAGGTATACATGGCACAATCACCAGGATTTGTGGTTCAGGAGGAGAAAGTATGTAGACTTTAGAAAGCGATTTATGGCTTGAAAAAGAGTTTACGGGTATGGTTTGAGAGACAAAGCACAGAGATCTTGAAGATTGGCTTTTGTCGGTCTACTTATGATCACTCAGTGTTTGTGAGGCGCATGGAATTTGGTGTTGTGATCCTTGTTGTATACGTGGACAATATGGTCTTGATTGGTGTTGATAATTAGGGGATACGAGAGATAAGGTTCTTACAGATGACATATGTCACCAAGGTCTTGAGTAAACTGAGGTATTTCCTTGGCGTTGAGGTGGCTAGAAACTAACGAGAGATGTCTCTATTATAGAGGAAGTATGTGCTGGAACTTCTGGAGGAAACAAGCTTACTAGGAGCAAAATCGAGACTTAGCAAGAAAGATGACCGGCTATTTGAAGATAAGGGACAATATAAGAGCATTGTTGGAAAATTATTATATGTGTCGGTTACCGGATCAAATATAAACTTTGCTGTGAATATGGCAAGTTAGTTTATGGAGAACCCTTGTTATAGCCAGTGGAGGGCGGTATGTCTCATTCTCAGATATCTCAAGAGTAGTCTAGGAAAGAGGCTCTACATGAAGAATAATGGACATACTGATTTGTATGCCTATTCAGATGCTGATTATCCAAGTTCTATGGAGGATAGGAGATCTACTGATGGATACTCCATCTTTCTTGGTAGAAGTCTATTTACTTTGAGGAGTAAGAAGTAGAGCGTGGTTTCTAAATCAAGTGCTGAGGTTGAGTATAGAGCTATGGCTCATGTAGCTTGTGAGATTATGTGGCATGTTCACTTTCTGGAGGATTTGGGTGTTCTGTCAGTGCCCATGTTCTGTGACAATCAGTTAGCTACCTTTATTGCCTGAATCTTGTCTTCCATGAATGCACAAAATATATTGAAGCATGTTGTCATTTTGCACTCCATTGCTAATATCTTCATCAAGGCTGTCTTTAGAAAGCGTCATGATTTTTTATGTCCCGCTGGGCATGTTAGACATAGATGTTCTAACTTGAGGGGGAGTGTTGGAGTTAGTCACTTGTTATTTTGCTATTTTGTGTGGGTCACTTGTGTAATCTTCCTAAAGTCTCTCTCTATAAAAAGAGGTAGGTCTCGGGTTCTCTCTTTTAATAAAATGTTTCGTTCTCCTCCCTCAACACATCCGATGGTTTTTTGTTTTTTTATATAAAGGTAGTATTTTACTGAAAAAAGGTTTTCTTTTGGAACTTTACTGGAAAAAAGATGAATTATGCAATGCCTCATCAGCACCGCTGCCGTTAGATGGACACCCTCATAACACTCCCTCTCTTCGGTGCGAACGCGTGCACAGACATAGTGTTCCCCTTTTGTGAATCTGTGATGCCCCGACTCTAATGAGGTCTAGAGTGGCTGGAGTAGTTTGGTTGGATGCTTGGTGTTTTTGTGGTGCAGTGGCTGGGGTCATATAGATGTAGCATGATATCATTTATTTGGGCGGGGAGGGTGTGAGGAGGGACAATTCCATTTTCCTTTGTTTTTTTTTTTTTTTTTTTGGTTTGGGAGTGGAAGAGGGAGGTTGTTCTATAATATGCAATACTTCGTTTCGATCCTCAAAGTGATATATAATAAAAACTGGAAACAATCGTGTACGCAGCTTCCCATCCAAACGGTTTTCTTTTCCTCCCCATCTTGTGATTTATTTTTGCAGTGTCTGTTAAGTTCTGCATGGTATCCATTATCCTTCAGACTGATGATTTTGTTCTTGAAACAGGAGTGGGTGATGTCACCGAAAAACCAATAGATCCCATTAAGGTTTATTCAGAAAAGGAGTTGATCCAGGAATTTGAAAAAATTGCATCATCTTTGGCTCCTGAAAAAGACTGGTTGGTTAGAATAGCAGCAATGCAAAGGGTCGAAGGTCTGGTTTGCGGAGGTTAGTACTATCTTTTTAACTTTATAATAACACATTTTTTTTTTCTAAAGAATGCTATTGTTCTTTTCTGTTGCATTATTCATGATTTATGTGATGTTAATTTTGATTAGCATTTCAAACGGTCTTCCCTGGGCATGTTCCCTCCAGGAAATTTTATGTGACGTTAAGTACACTACATTGGAAGGAAAAAACGTATGGTCTAATAATTAGACTTTCTCTAGGGAAAAGAATGCCGAAGATCGAGAGTGGGTGGATACATTTAGCCATGTGATAAATGATAATCTTGAAAATGATTGGGATGGGAAATGATTCCTTTTGTTCTCAAGGCGCCTCATCATGTTGAGGGAAGATTTCCTTTTCCAAAAAACAGAAAAGCTTAAGTTGGTGAGGCAAAGAACTATTATTAAATACTTTTTCAAAAACAGCGTTGGAATTAAGTGCATTTCTGAGAAATCTACAAAAGGGTAAATTTTTAATGCACATTTATGGTGACATAATCTTGTTTGAGATACCTCTCCAAGAAAAGAAAGAGTACAATCATGTTGGGAAGTGGATCTTGGTAGAACTAGATGTATTTATTGGTTCCAAGGCTAGTGAAATAGGGTACCTTCATGTAATGTCCTTCAAGTTTTGGCGTTGCAATCGAAGTGCTTAGACAATTACAAAAAATGTAGCGTCAACAATCACCAAGCCTGTTCCCGCGGGTGGTGGGTTTTCTGCCTCTATCACATTTATTCTCTTCTTTCATTCTCGACTATTCTAGTACTTAGATCCCAAAAAAGATAATGCTTGATAGTTTTCTTCCTGCAGTTCTTCATCTTCCTCTACACTCTTCTTAGGTTCAAAATCTAATTTCTTCTACCTTCATAAGCTTCTCTCCAAATTTCCAAGCTATCTCAAATGAATCTCTCATTTTATTCTCTATTATCATCACATCGATTTTTTATTTGAGAACATCATTTCAAGTAAATTCTTTATTGTATATCTAGTCTTCTATGTCATCATCTTCATATCTGCTACGTTAGGTCTTATTGCTGCTTTATGGTATTTGGTTACTTGCCTGTGACTTTCACGGGTATCTTGTTTTATAAAGCACTTGAAGCTTCTCTCTGCCAGCTTGCATTGATTACTCCATCTTGTTGGAAAATTGATTCCAAGTATTTGTAAATCTCCTCCTTCAGAATGGAATGCCCCAAATTTCACTTGTGACTCATCCTTTGACACTAAACTTGGAATCCTTTAGTTAAACTTGGAATCTCGTAGTTTCTATCCTACTTATCTGGAAGCCCTTAGAGTTAGGGCCACTCAGGCAATCTATTCGTTATTTACTCCATTTCTTATCTCTTCCGTGAGTATAGTGTTATTTGCAAAAGCATTGAACTATAGTATCTGGCACTGGTTGTGCTTCTTTGATGCATCCATTAACCAAATTAAAGAGATAAAGGCTTAAAGCCTAACTTGGTGCAGATCGATATTAATTTCAAAGCAGTCTATTGATGCAATTTGAATCCTTACACAAGCTACATGTCTATCACATCTCTAGACTGTCTTCCTTAGAATAGAATCATAAGCATTCTCTAAATTAATAAAAATTCTTTTAAACTGATTTACTGTTACATTAGAGAATTGTCGAAACTTCCTTTTAGTATCTTTTGACAAAAACCTAATTTCAATAAGTAGTTCCCAAACGCTCATTGTGTGAACCATTGACTTGATACTTAAATGGTATAAACATGTTCCTCATCAGCTTGACACTTTTATAGTATCAATAGGTTTCTAAATCTCCTTGGTTGTTCTATAAGGATGTTGGGACATTCTTTCTCTATTCTTATGGCAAATAACATTAGATCTTTCCATAAGTCAAGTAATTTCTTCTTCTTGCAACAGTCTCTAAACATATAAAGGATCATCATCAGCCCCGCAATCTCCCTTCCTTTATCATTTTCAGAGCCTCTTCTACTTTATATTTGTTGATAACTTTATGATTCAAATAGGTATCAAAGTTTGCTGATCTTGCCATGTGATGTTAGTTGGATAATTTTTGTTAAAAAGCTTTTGAAAGTGACTCCATCTTCTTTAAATGTCTTCACTTTCTATAAGCAACATCTCTTTTTGACCCTTGGTACACATATTATGTTGCAAGATCCTTTGGTCTCCATCCCTTTGCTTTAATTAGCTTGGAGGCATCATTTTTCTTTCTGCAAAATTAAGCTTTGTGTAATGATTCTTTAAGCTTCTGACTTGGCTTCATTCACAACCTTCCCTTTTTTTTTGTGCTTTTATAGTTTCTGAGCTTTCATCAGTTCGTCTCAACAAAAAGGTCTTGAATTGATTTCTTTTAACTTTTGTCTTATCTTGTACTTCATTCTAGCACCGGGCCCCCTGTGCACAAGTATTTCTTCTTTGGACAAACCTGTGTTACCTCTCTGATTATCTTTCTAACATAGGGGGTGTGTTTGTTGTTGGGGGGGGTGGCTACTCCAGGTCAGTAGCCATTCACTTCATTGCTTCTCTACTCAGACAGCCCAGAAGTCAACCATAGAAATGATGTTTGCGTCGGGAATGAAAAGGCATTCCCAAACCATCCATGTAAAACCAAAGGAGAAGGTATTCTCAACTAACCTTAGATTTTAAGATTTAATTCATGTGCTCCTTTATATTTTTGTGTATAAGTAAGAGGAGGATCATTCGAGGTTTAGTGATCCTCCACTTCATTCCACCGTCAAAACAAATTACACCAGTTTAAGGAAACTCCTCCAATTAACTGTGCTTGATGTAAACATTTTCCACAGATGCATGCTCCCCTCTATTTTGCTTTTTTCTTTTTTCCCCAAAGGAGAAGAGAGGGCTAACGAAGGATCTTGTAGCCTTTTTCTTTCTTTTTTTTCTTTTTCATCAAAGGAGAAGAGAGGGTTAACAAAGGATGTTAATCCCTTGGCATTGTTTGTTTTTTTTTTGTGGTGATGGGGCCTCTGGATTTGTCAGTAGGGGAGCTATAAACTCCAGACAATATATAAGGCAATAAAATGATACACCAACCCTTCAATAGAGGGTCCTTCCCCTTTAAAAACAAAGTGTTCCATTCAAATGCACCGTGTGATTTTAACAACCTTCCTCAGTTGATCACTATCTGCTCCCAAGAAGTAGCTCGCTGCATTTCTCTAAAACAATTCCTGCAAAGTCAAGTCCAATCATCAATCTTGAATGTTCACCCAGCTTCAAGAGAACAGGTGCTTCGTAAGGTGGTGTCTTCTGGAGTGGAGCCACAAAGGACACAAGGATCAACAATTTTCACAAAGAATACAATAATTGACATTGTTTTGGGCTCAATGCCGCCTAAAACTGTGGTTGATTATTTTTACCTTAATAGACAAATGAAGAAATTCACTTCAAGTGGAACACATGCCCTTTAATTTTTCTTGCAGCAACTACTAAAACCAAGATTCACTTGAGGAAGCTAGTTATAAACAAAAGATGAGCTTTCTAGAAAACTTGTCATGCTTCCAAGTCCTACCATCCTTTCCATTGATTGAAGGAATCACCTATAGGTTGTCAAGGGCATAATAATCTCCTCCATCCTAATCTCTGAAATAGCCGAGGGTAAAACATGAGCCTACACCTCATTTCTGTAGTAGACAACTAAGGAGGCAAGTGGTTCAAGCATCAAGTCATCCCAACAAGAGTGAAACTACCTTATGACACTTTAAGACACTAAGGATGGACCCAAAACTTGAACTTGCCCATGGTGTTTTGAAGGACTGTGAGAAACTTCGATTTTGCTCCCTTGTGATTGGGCACACTAAGGTTTGGTGGTGCGATCCATCGACTTTCGATGGTGCCTTGGACAAGTGTCCATCGCCTGTGATGGTGGTGGAACTTAGATTGGTGGGCATTCCCTTGCACCTTCGAACCTTGGAGACGGTGGGTGCCTTGGTGCTGCATCTATTGCATCAAACGTCTCTCGAAGATTATCTTGGAGGTGGTGTTGTGGTGGGTGCCAATGGTCAGTGAAGTATGGGGTTTGATTTGCACCCTGTCGATGTTGATCCTTCAAGTGGGGGGTTCGTCTTGGCTCATCTATGTGGATTAATCGATGGGTTATGGTAGTATAAGCCCACGCTGGAGGATTCATCCACGACATCGGTGGGGGCTTCTCTAGCAAGAGTAGGGACGCCGACAAGTCGCGAGGTGGGTGCACTGTGTTTGGATGGTTAGGGCTCCTGCATTTGCTGGGAACCCAGCAATCATTGCAGGAGCCCTAGATTTACCGTGCATGAATGCTGTGATGGAGATTCCTCTAATTCTGTAGCTGTCTTAAATGGGGCAGTGCCTCCTTCAATTGGCTTTGAAGTGGGTGTTTCAGTCAGATCCTTTGGGTCCGACTCCAAACGTAAATAGGATTGTCTTTTGGGTGCTGGTGGACCTCCACTCAATGACTTCGGGTTTCCTCCTTTGACCGGGCCATCTTTGGATCATGGTTTGAGGGGCTTTCCCCTTCATCGTTGTTGCTTGAGCTTGTGAAGTTGGGGACATTGGGAGCACCTTTGGTGGCCTTAAGGCGGCGGCGGCGGTGGTTGCTGTAGCGATGGCACCAATGGGGAGGAGATGGGGTTTGATTAAGTGAAGGTTGTTGGTGAAAGCGACGTTTTTGCAGGAAGTGGGGATGGAGGGAGTAGCGTAGTTGCTGAGAGTGGTGTTGAGGCCTGTGCTTCAACATTTATTGAGATGGTGATGAATGATGCTAAAGCTCCTTCTGTGGGGGTGTTGGTGGCAAACATGGAGTTTGTGGTGATGGATGAAGCCCATTGATTGATGCAGGGTGAGTGAAGGGCTTCGAGTGGGTCCTTTGCACATGGTTTGGGAGTTTGGCAGGCTCTGTTCCAACGGTAGAAGTTAGTGTACAATTCTCATTATAAGAGGAAGAGGATTAGGAAATAAAAACAAGTAGCTATTAGTACAGAGGTGTTCTTGGTAATGATGAAGTTGAATGTAGAGTGGCCAGTGGCTAGTGGGCAATGTTGTTGATGCAAGAAGAATATTGTTGATGCTAAGAAGCATGGGGGAAGGTCCTTGATACATGGTTTATGTCCTGTCATGGAATGTTAGGGGTCTCTGTAACCCTTTTCGTAGGACTACCCTACGTTGTTACTTGGGTGAGTGGAAAATAGACTTTGCTTTGTTACATCTTAGATGACAGACTCTTAAGAGAGATTGGTGGAGATCTTTGTACTGGTTCGCTCGGTATTGATGCGATTGGGAGATTTGGTGGTATCTTGATGTGTGGAATGTGATGAGTTTTGAATTGGTTAATTTGTTGTAGGGATGATCGATGGCTACTTGTGTTTTTATTTGGGATGTTAGATGGCTCGTGCTTGGTTTTGTCCTCTATGTATGGGCCTTGTGATGATGCTCATAGACCTGAGCTATAGGAGGATCTTAGGCAAGCTATGACCTTTGCGAATGGTTGACCATGGCATGTTGGAGGGGTTTTCAATGCTTTGTTGTCTATGGATGACATGCCAGATGGAAGGGTTGATCGAGCCACGTTGTCTTTTGTTGCTATGGTTTTGGAGGTATCTGATTTTCCTATTTTGGGAGCCACTTTCACTTGGAGGAATTGATCGAGCTTGAGCTCCAAGATAGATAGGTTCCTATGCTCTGTGACTTTAGCAGAGTGATGACCTTTTTTGGATCATTCACCGTTACTTTGGGACTCTAATGAAGGGTTCGTCTTTGGCACTTATTTCAAATTCCAGAAGTTGTGGCTCCTTGAACCAGACTCTAGAGATCTTGTGTAGCAGAAGTGGGCGGAGGTTCCCCCTTCCTGCTCAGCTATGCGTACCTTGGCAGCTTGAATTCAACATGTTGCTTGATTGGGCAAGGTGGATGATTCTATGTCCCTTAATAACAAGGAGCAGGAAGAGAGATGAGTGTTGTAGAATGTGGTCCACGAAGAGGACCATAAGGTTGAGGCCAATTGGCGGCAGAGGTTGAGATAGCCGTGGTTGAAGGAAAGGGATGCCAACACGTTTTTTTCATCTTTCGGTTAGTGCTAGACGAAGGGCCAATCTTGTCACCTTGTTACGTGTTTGGGATGAGATGGCTAGTGACAGGAGGTAGATGGTGGAGGCTATTCTCAGTTTCGAGATTGCTCAAGTTTGGATGGGTTGCTAGTCTTTGTTTACAGAGAATTTTGGGAAGTGGTTAAGGATGATTTCATGGTAATGGTGCGTGAATCTTTCACAAAGAATTGTGGCTTTGAGAGGCTTAAGAAGTTATATTGTTTCTTGCTTCCAAAGAAGCCAAGTGTGGAAGGGATAGTTGATTGCAACCCCATTGCCTTTTTCAATGCGATTTATTTGATTGTAGCCAATGTCTTTGCAAATTGACTACAATTTGTCCTTCAATAGTTGATCAACCCTATATAGTCAGCTTTTATTGGTGGTAGATCCTTTCAGGAGTTCTTCATTCTTGCAAAGGAGATGTTGGCAGCTTGGCGAAGGTTGAAAAGAGGTGGTTTCTTTGGAAGGTGGCTTTCTCGAAGGCCTATGATTTTGTTTCAGGGGTGTATTTATGGGAGCTTCTTCATAGGTGTTGTTTTCTTAAGGTGTGGATTTATTGGATGAAGAGGTGCATTACGACAACTTCCTTTTCGGTGTTGTTTAATGGGAGATCGAGTTGGTTGTAGATGCCGCCACAACATGGGGTAAGGCAAGGTTGCCGGTTGGCTCCGTTACTTAATATTGCGGTTGACACCTTGGCGGCAATGGCTTTCAATGCCTTTTGTGGTGGTCTCTTCTTTGGTTTCACATTGCAAAGGGATGGATCTGTCTTGACTTCTCTCTTGTATTATGTTGATGATACATTGTTTTTGATTGAGGGAGGAAATAGGGAGGCTGAAAATGTGGCCGCACTTGTTAGAAAATTTTGGGAGATAACTATTTTGGTGTTCAATCATAGCAAATCGCATTTGTGCCTTGCCATTTGTCAGCGAATGAGATTTTGCCTTCCTTGCAGGCCTTACGTACAGACATTTGTTGTTTACCTTTACATGGGTTTGCCCTTGAAGGGAAAGCAACTTACTTACTAGGATTGGGAGCTGCTCTTGGAGGAGAGGAAGAGGTTGAACTGTTGTGAGGAGCTGCTATCCAAAGGAGGTCATCTTGTCTTGCTTAAGGTAGTTTTGTTTGCTATTCAACTTTTTATCGTTCTGTCTTCATGTCGCCAAAGAAGGTGTTTTGTTCTTTGGGGATTATTTGAAAGTAGTTCTTTTGGAAGGGTGCTGATCACACGGGGCACTTCTGTTTGTTGGTATCTTGGGATGTTGTTTATTCTTTGAAGAAGGAAGGCAGGTTTGTCGTCTGTGATCTTGCCAGTTTCTATGACGCCTTGGTTACAAAGTGGGTGGTGAAGCTTTTTGGAAGAGGGGAGCCCTTGTGGCAATAGATTATGTGTGTCTCTTATTGTATGGTCTTGAACGTGGCGGAGAGGGTGGTGATTCCTATTGTGCTTTGGCTTTTTGGAGAGTTATTGTTCTGATGTTGTTTATGGGTGTCGTCTTTCTATCATCCTAGGTTGGGGGATGGAAGAACTTTTTGGTTCTAGATGGATGATTGGACAGAGGGTCGGTTTACTGATTTGGCACTTAAACTTTTCAGGTTGAGTGGTGCAAAGTGGTAGATGTGTTTGATGTTGATTCTTCTTCTTGGTCACTTATTTTTGGTGGACTGGTTGAAGCTAGGATTCAAGATCTACGGTCGTTGCTATCTGTTATACATGATTTTTGTCCAAATCTCGGTTTAGTTGATGATTTGGTTTTGGATTGAGGGACGGTTCACTGTTGCTAAGGCCTACATATTTCTAAAAGGAAGCACAATTCCTGATGATGATCTAGAAATGGATTGTTATATGCTTTGGCATATTAATTTTCCATTGAAGGTCAGGATTCTTCTTTAGCATAGGAGGAATGGGCTGATTACAAAAAAGTGAAGTGGGAGGTGGATTAAGAACTACAATGCCACTTGCAGCTTATCTGGTGGTGGTGAGGAAGATGTTCATCATCTCTTCTAGGCGTTTGATGTTCTGCTGCTGTCTTGGTTAATGAATCTTTTGGGGATGGGGCAACCTCTGAGGATGGTTTATGGAGTACTTTTGAAAGTGGGATTCAGACTACTATTATTAATTGTGTTAATGCCATGGTTGTTCTTTGGTTTATTTGGGTTCAGTGAAATGCAGACATTTTTAAGGGGGAGAGGGCTTGGGTTGAGAATATTATTAATGAGTCGAGGGCTTTGTCGAGCTTGTGTTTCAGCTTGTGTAATTTTTATTATATTATTAATTTGATTTGGAGAAGCATTGGCCTCCTTCTTGAAAGTAAGTAAGCCACCCACACTTGTAGTCATTTCTCGATCCTCTCTATGATGGGCATCTAGTCCTTAGAATATACCAAAACCATGACTCAAGATACTTGAAAGTGGTAGGGAGTATTTGGTAGCTAGAATACCATCACATTAAGCCACTTCATGGAAAGGTTTAGAACGCCAATTTTGACATTATTTTGATAAATTTTCAAGTGCACATTTAGCCAACATGTCATGGAAATGCCTGTGTTTTGATGTTCGATTTCGATGATTTCGATGTTTCAAAAAGTCTATTTGGAGGCACATCGACGTACACCGACAAAGATGGCGGTAGTAGAAATAATTAGAATTTTAAAAATAACTATTTAAATGGATAAATATTTTTGTTTAAGTCCTAAACCCCATTTTATACTTCCTATTTAAATAGATAACTGTTTCTAAAATTAAGGACTAGGAGAGGAAAAATACTAATGCTAATTCAAACTTAGGATTTTATTTTTAGGAATTAAACAAAGGTTTCCTCAATTCTAAATTGTGAGTAAACTTATATGTTTGTAATAATATTAAATCTAGACTCTAGTGTTTAGATATACTCTATAATTAGCGATAGATGTGGAGTGGAATCAAATCATAAGAGAAGAATAGAGCAGCAGTTGTAGTTGTCTCACGTCAACGAAAAATCCTTCTCGAGGAGAAGATAAAATTAGGATGAGGCATTCTTGTGTCTCATCATTCACAAGACGTCTTGTGCTCGTACATCTCAGCAGAATAGCGTGGCTAAGCGCAAACATTGACACCTTCTGGATATTGCTAGGACCTTGATGATCTATGTAAAGGTTCCTAAGCAATTTTGGGGGATGGCATACTTACTGTTGCCTATCTCATCAACCAGGTATCTTCATTTGTTCTCCATCGGCAGATTCCCTTTCAAGTGATCCATTCAGGTTGTAACAGGTTATTTGGCTTACCTTTGAGGGTTTTTGGCTGCACTTGTTTTGTCCAGGCACATGGGAATCAAGACAAGTTTTCTCGTAGAGCAGTCAAATGTGTCTTCTTTGAGTATTCCAGGATGCAGAAGGGGTATAAGTGTTATGATCTGAGCCGTAGGAGATACATTGTCATTGCAGATGTCACCTTCGTTGTGAAGATTCCTTAGAACATCCATACAGCTTGCCTTAAAGGAGACTCAGATCTGTCACTGGAGGCCACATCCTTCACCAGACACTGGGACTGGTCTTGAGTTGGCAGATGAGAGTACCTCAGACACTGAGGAGCTGCCATCTCTGAGGAGACCCGTCAGAGCTTCTACGCTCCATCCTCTCTCCCAGTACACGGGTACTGCTCATCTTGAGGGTGGAGTTCGTCAGGTTGCTTCAGCGATTACTTCTTCTACGATTCCTAGGGATTTTTGTTCAGGCTTCTCGTGATCCCAGATGGCAAGCTGTAATGGTTGAGGAGATATAGGCCCTACAGTCATGCTAGACATGGGACCTAGTACTTTGCCCTGATGGAGCTACTGTTGTAGATTGCAGATGGGTCTACATTGTCAAGTATAGACCTGATGGGACAGTTGACAGGTATAAAGCCAGGCTTATGGCCAAGGGCTTTACTCAGACTTATTGGGTAGATTACTTTGATACCTTTTCCCCTGTGGCACGTATTACTTCTGTCCGGATTATTATTTATGTTGTCGTGATTAGGAGATGGCCCCTACATCAGCTTGATATTAAAAATGCTTTTTTATATGGTGATTTATCTGTGGAGGTATACATGAGACAGTCTTCAGGTTACAGCACCCAGGGGGAGGATGTTTGTTGCCTACGAAAGGCAATGTATATCTTGAAACAGAGTCCCGATACCTGATTTGGGAGGCTCAATACGGAGATCGTGAAGATTACTTTTCAGCGCTCTACCTCAGATCATTCAATCTTCATCAGGATGACTAAGTATGGAGAACATACACGTGTTCTTGCAGTGTACGTGGATGACATGGTTCTTACTGGAGATGATGAGGATGGGATTGCCCAGACCAAGTCTTTCTTGCAGTCTACTTTTGTTGCTAAGGACCTAGGTGAGTTGAGTTATTTTCTGGGGATTGAGGCTTTGCGACAAGAGACGGGCTTGTCCTTGTCACAAAGACAGTATACACTACAAATTTTTTAGGAATCAAGCTTGGTTGGAGCTATGCCCTTTGGTATACTTATGGAGCCACCACCTGCACGTTCACTTGATGAGAAGGACCCACGATATGAGGATGTTATCGGTTATCGCAGTATAATTGGACACTTACTCTATCTTACTATTATGAGACCTGATATCAGTTTTGTCGTGAGTAGAGCTAGCCAACACATGCAGGCTCCACGTGACAGCCATTGGCGTGAGGTTTGCTTCATTCTAAGGTACCTTAAGGGGGCACCAGGTAGAGGACTATATTGCAGAAATAACAGGAATCTAGATATTGTTCTTTACTCAGATGCTGATTATGTTGGGTCTCTAGATGATCGTTGCTTTATTTTAGGATTTGCTGTGTATCTTAGGAGGGGACCTCATCTCTTGGAGAAGTAAGAAGTAGAGCGTTGTTGCATGATCAGGTGTAGAGGCTGAGTACAGACTGATGGCATAGGTGGCCTGTAAGAGTATGTGGGTAGTTTCCTTCTTATAGGATCTTGGTGTTCAGACTACTACACCTGTTCCACTTCTATGTGACAAGTCAGCTACCTACATTGCCTCAAATCCAGTTTTTCATGAGAGGACCAAGCACATTGAGGTCGACTGCCACTTTGTTTGTGATGTGGTTCTCACTGGGAAGATTACCACCCCATATGTTTCTTCAAAGCTTCAGCTTGCCGACATATTTACTAAATTTCTGAAAAAGCGCCTAGATTTTCTATGCAACAGCTTGGATCTTGTAGATATCTACGCCCCAACTTGAGGGGTTGTGTTAGACTAGGGGCGTATTTGTTATTTTTGTGATTCTTGGGATGCTTTTGTAATTTTCCCAAACCTCTCTTTAATATAAAAGAGAGGCTAGGGCTTCTATTGGGAAACAAGAAGTTTTCTTTTCCTCAACAACTAATTTCGACCAAATCTTAAGAGAAGAATGAGAGTTGCAACAACAGTGATGGAAAAGAATAGTAGTAGTAGTGGAGGAGAAGAATAAAAGAAGAGCAGTATTAGTAGTGGAAACGAGGGGGAGAAGTTAAAGGTTTTAAATATCAATATCAATATTGCATTGATAAGTCAAAAAAGGGATATAGTGTTGATATCATGGGGAATTTGGTGAAATCACTCAAAATGGCTTAAATTGTCATAATATGAAGAAATGCCTAGGTCTAAGAAGATCAAAATCATGATTTTGAGATGTAAAAGAAATTTCAATTTTCAATGAGCCCCCCCCCCCCCCCCCCCCAGTGATATGGATCACCAACATATGGAACATTCGTCTACAGTCTTGATGCTTCTCTAAAGATTTTAGGCAAGAGGAATGCCTTCTGAGCCTCAATAGTAGAACCTCCACAGGCAAGATGGTATTGTATGCACATTGCAAATTGGGAAAATAGTAACACCCCCTCTTGCGACATAAAAGCCAAAGAGCAAGCATCAGCTAGAATATCCATGACTAGCATAAAAAGAAATGGTGCCCATAGATTGTTCTACCGAACACCCCTTTTAAGTTGAATTGCCACCTTCAGGTTTGTTGGTGATGAGTATAGAAAAAGTGATCAAAGTGATGCTTCTTGATCCAATTATCCACTGAGCGGAAAAACCTTTGGGACAAAGAGGGTACCAACAAGCATTGCTGGTCTTTTTTTTTTTTGATAGAAAAAAAGGATGACTATCGACACTCAGTAGTCATCCAAATCCATTAGAAAAAGTTACAATAAGCATTGGACTTTGTGGTTAAAAAGCCATAAAAAACCAGGTCCCACCCTTGCCCCATAGATGACTTCACAGTCACACCACAAAGATCACACCCACAAGGACACACGCCTCACAATAAGCATTGCTAGTTGTTACCAATAAACACGGAAAGGCCGTAGTTCTTAGAGTATGACACATCTTGTCTCCTCCAAGTATAATAATGAATCAATGCTCTCCAAACCATTGTTGTTAGAGTTACCAAGCTTAGTTAGTTATAAGCTTGCTTTATGTAGGTTTAGAATTCTAGTTATTTCTTATTCCTTTTTGTTGTTTTTATTTTTTTGCTTGTTTTAGTATGTAATTTTTGTAACTTGACTCTTTATACGAAGAGGTTAGGGACTTTATTTAAAAAAAAAGATAGTTCGTTATTTTCTCCACATGATATTAGTGCCAGGTTCAAGGAAAATTAAAAGCCCTAACCCTGGGACCCACAAGTCTCCCCCTCTACCTAGGGAGGCACGCTACTGCCTCTCTCCTCTCCCTGCCTAAGGAGTACAGTTGACCCTCCTCTCTCTCTCTCTCTCTCACGCCACTGCCTGCCTGGGAAGAGGGCCTACTTTCGACCTTACTCTTTCTTTATGTCACACACTCTCACGTGACTCCTGGATGGCGGGTGCTATTGCCTCTCCCTCAATCGGCCAACTACTCTATTGCTACCACTGCCCTTTCCCTCTTCGCCTAGCTGCTCTCCTATTTGGTTTTGAATCTGATCACCCAACCTCATCCTTTGCTCACACACTCTCTACCACTTGACTGATCTACTAAGGCTATCACCTGACCTGAGTGGCTACTGCTACTCAATCCTCCTCCTCCTGATGGCTAAAGCGGACTCCTCTACTGTGACTTCGGAGGCCAAGATTTTAGCATCCGTTCTTGTTTAAGGAACCATGAATAAGCTCTCGGGTTCCTTGAACTATGTGCTCCAGCCACGTGCCTTCCGTATCTTTGTCGTGGGCAGGTTAAGTTGCACATGTTGACTGACATGGTCGTGAATCCAAGGAGTGAAGTACAAAAAGTGGGAGGATAACTTCTTGGTCATGAATTGGTTAATGGACAACATTGACGCAAAGATTGCAGTCAACATGTTCTATAAGGAGTCTGCCAAGGAAATATGGGAGACTATGGAGAAAAGGTACTCCCTTTAGATGAGTAGTTCCTGTCGTGCGAACACCTATAGTTGGATCTGGAATACCAACCAAGGCATTATTCCCCTGGTTGGGTATTTCACGACCTTGGAGGGCCTATTCTAGGAGCTTACCATCTACTAACTTGCCTATTGCGAGAAGTAGGTTTCTAAGTGAGTAGAGTGGCAGACTTATCGCTTCTTGGATGGTCTCACCCCTTGGTACTAGTCGGCATGTGATCAGATCTTATCTTCCGACACTGTGTTGGATTTGGAAACAGTCTATGGTTGCCTTCGGAAGCTTGATGTCGATGAGCTACCATTTGCTCCCCCTATTGTGATTCTTGGCACCTTAGCCTTTGTTGCCTTTAAAGGGAGGGGTGGTTACTTTGGTGGTCGTGGTGGTGGTTGTGGTCGCATTTTCTTTCATTGCATTCACTGCAAGCAGATGAACCACCCTTAAGAGAAATGCTAGAAGTTTAGTAAGCCTGGCTGGCTAACTAACTGACCATGACGGAGACTCTAGCGCCTGAGAGTATTTGAGCACAACCTTCCTTGCCCTTCACTACTATTGAGGAAAGAGCAATCCTCTTCTACTGCTACTGTTGCGATTGCTACTGGTGTTACCTTGGGCTTCGTCACCCTTTCCACTCCTGTTTCTGCATCTACTAATCCTTTTCGAGATGCGGATGAACATGGGGCTCATCTCCTTTTGCTTGCTGACTACTTCTTGCTTACTATTTCCTTCCTAAATGCCTTTCTCTGGTTTTTTTCCCTTTCTCCTTGAGAGACGGGTTTCCACTGGTGTAAGGTGACTACTACTGCTACGCCCACTTGGTTGGCTGCTTGCCTCCTTCTTCAGCCAGACAATGTTGTCATTGGGTGGGTGGGGGGGAGGGGGGGCTTTTCTTTTATGTTTCTTTTTGTCTGCAAGTTGGGGGTGTTCTTCATGCTCCAACTTGGGGGTGTGGTGCTGGTGTTAGAGTTAGTTTAGTTAGTTATAAGCTTGTATTGTTTAGATTGAGAGTTCTACTTATTTCCTATTTCTTTTTGTTATTTTTATTTTCTGCTGAGTTTAGTATATAAATTTTTTAACTTGACTCTATGTATGTAAAGAGGTCAGGGAGTCTATTTTCGAAAAAGAGATAATTCATTATTTTCTTTGTAGTTATGTGTGTTCAAATACTCCTCTCTTATTTTGAGGAAAGTATTTGCTGAAAGATCATTAAACAATGCAAAATCAAGTGACATCCTCATTTTTGTTACTAAAGCCATGATTCCCGTAAACACTTGTTCAGTCCAAAGAATCCTTCCCTATATGTCCATCTGAATCTCTATAAAAGTGAGGTATTTTCTTTGCAAGATTCCTTAGATTATCTTGTCAAGTTCTTCCCACATGACTTTCTTTACCCCTTAATGTAGAGCAGTTTGGGTAACACAAAACGGAAATGGTATTTAGAATCACTTTATTTAAATGGAGGAATTTAGGGGTAAGAAACTGATGGTAACGGAAGGATGGGAAGGAAGAGAAATTGGGAAAGCATTGCTAAACTATGGGAGATTTTTGCTAAGTGCAAAGTTGAACATAGACAATAAGAGGAACTAAGAGAAGGAAGACAACACCTAAAAAGGAAATTTAAATTTAATTCATTTAATTCATTCGATTCTGTCTTTCATTATATGTTGGGGGATTATAAAGAGTTGTAGTTCTGCTAAAATTAAATAAATTCTGGTTCTGATCCATTGTTGAAGGGAAATAACTTTCCAAACTAACTAAAGGGCATAAGAGACATTTTCTATGCTTACAGTTGGTTGCTGTTGTTTTAGCTTAGTGGAAAGTTTAACTACAAATTTTTCTGGACCTTAATAACTATGACATGATTGCTTTCATTTCCATCTAGGTGCTGCTGATTATCCACCTTTTCTCACGCTTATAAAGCAACTTATTGCTCCCTTGATCACCCAGCTTTCTGATAGACGTTCTGCCATTGTAAAGCAGGTATTGGTTTCATCTGGAACACCATTTTTACTCATTGTAAGAATGACATGTTTTATCATCTTGCTTAAAATAGATTTGGCTGGATTATTCTCTTTTCAAGATCAATTTGGTTGAGTATCACGGGCCTGTGAATGTTTTTAGTTTTCTTTCTCTGTGTTAGGTTTCACGTATTGATATCAATGCAATATTGCTAAGCCAAGAAGGGACATGTTAGGGATATATCACTTATATATTGCGGATATTTGAAATCGGTTCAAGGGCTCAAAATGTTGAAAATTTTGCAAAATTTTCAAAATTTTGATTTTATTGATAGTGTAAAATTATGATTTTATTACTACTATATGAAGGAATATCTATAAAGGTTGAAATTGTAAATTATGAATAATACATGATAGAAATAATGTACAGAAAGTTCACATGGCATAAGATTGTGTAAGCTTGATTTTGAATGTACTATTTATGATGTGATCAATGAGAAATAGATAGAGAAAATATGAGGGAACTAACATACAAGACCAAACATGATCTAAGCATAAGCATGATTTACACGTATAATATTGGTTGATTGGTGATGAGAAAGTTTGATGTTGATGCCGACACCATATCGACAAGTTAAAAAAGGGGCATATCGCCCTGACATCAATTTTTTGAGAGACTGCAGTCTGATGTGGAAGGTGGAATGTCCTTTGAAGGTGAAGATCTTCGCTTGGCTGGTGAGGAGGGAAAGAATTATGACGAAACAGTGGAGAGCTAGATGGGCCCAATCGAATGATCTTGCATGTTCCCTCTGTGATGGAGTGGAGGAAGATATTCAGCACCTTTTCTTTTAGTGCCCTTTTGTGACGCAGGTTTGGGAGCAGATGGGAATCGACTGAATCGCCTATCAGGATTCGGGTAGCTTCTGGAAATCTTTCCGCAAGGGTAATGCCTATGGCGGAGAGTTTGCCTTTAGATCTAAAAAGGATAGGGCAAAGGTCTTGGCAGGCCTGTGAGGTATGTGACTGGGGAGAAATGGGACGATTTTTAGGGGGGAGATAGTGATTTAAATGTCGACGGCATATCGTCGGCAAGGCTATTTTGGGGAGGGGGTGTGCCAAGATGATTAAAGTATCGATTTACAGGTGTGTCGATGGCATGCCGACGGATGTCGATGGTGGTGTCGAGTCTAATGCTGCTGGGTGAAGGTGCTACTACCACAGGTCGATTTCTAGAATCCTAAGGGCATAGAAGGCCGATCTTGGGGAATGTAGGGGTCTAAGGACACACTCACATGATCATTATGAAATACCTTTGTTGTTACACAGTCATTATTTTTTGAAAATGATATCATTTTGATTATTTATGTGATTTTTTGTCAGCTTGCCCTCGACATGCCCACGAAATGCATACTTAGAACTTCATCGGCATGGCGTCGAAATCGACATTTCAAACCTTGGGGGGAGAAGCCTTATGTTGAGAATTTTATTTCAACTATTTCTTCCCATGTGTTTTGCGGATCTATCCTGTAATTTTGATGTAATCCGTTTTGTTGGAATGGAATGATTTTCGGTAGTTATCACTTGGATAATTGCCCTTTCGCTTTTCAAAAAAAATGAGGCACATCGGATATATATCTTTGATATATCATCGATATCTCATAATTGGTTCGAAATGGTTGAAATACCATAAATTTTATAAAAATATGATTTTGTTGATAGTGTATACAATTATGATTCAAATTATTACTATACATATGAAGAAATGTCTATAAAAATTGGAACTAAATTAAATGATACAATAGAAGTGCACTCCAATGGAATAATAAGAGACATGATAATAATGTGATAAGTAGTATGAGAACTCAATATAAAATATAGTGATCATAGAAAACAAGGAGTATTAATAGTTTACTAATGAGAAAGAGTAAAATAGATCATGAGTTACACAAGATTTGGAGTGTATTATTTACGAGATCATCAATGAGAAATAGATAGAGAAAACATGAAAACTAACATACAAGATCAAATATGAGCTAAACATTAGCATACTTTTCATGTATGGTATGAATTGATTGGTGATGGTAAGTAAAAAAAATGTAAGCATGGATTAATTACACATATGACTGATTAGGATGGTCAACATAAGCATAAACATGAGCTAAACATTGTTCACATGTATGGTAAGGGCTGATTAGTAATAGTGAGAAAAAAATTTCATATAAAAAGAATAAAGATGGACGAAAGGCGAATAAAATCTCAAATCATAGAGAAAGTGTAGAATTGGAAGAAATTAAAGAAGGAAAAGGGCTAGATACTTAAGAAGAATCTTAAAAACTGCAAACCAAAGCCAATAAAACGTCGGACTTGAGAACAATCAATGGACATAATAATATTGAGGACATATTATTTGATTTGTGGGACATTTATTTCGATAGAAAGCACTTTTATCTAATTAAGCACCTTAATGTATTATCGTTAATCACCTCCTTCTAGTAGACCATTTAAGACTTTGGGTTTCTATCCAAAGTTTGAAGGTAGATTACAAAGAGCACCATGAGTTAACTCATCGGTTGTTATGTTTGATCTCTTATGTATCGTTCTTTGATTCCAAAACCTAAAACACCTCGAATCGAAAGATGTCTTTACGGGATCCCTATCAATCACATTGATATACCCCAATAGTTATGGATATTGATCAAGACCTAGTGAAATGGGTGATATATTGTCGATGTCCTGGAAAAAACATATTCTCGTGATAGCGATGTGAATTATGTTGGGGATATGGGTATATTGCAGATACATCGAGATATCTGTTTCCATGGTGATGAGATGCTAAAAAAAGCATTGGTCGATTATACATATGGTTGACTTGTATGGTAAGTATAAGCATAAACATGAGCTAAGAAACTTGCATAAACATGAGTATGGAAAGTTTTGCACTTATGATACAAGTGGACTAATATTGGTGAGCTAAAAAAAATTGCATAAAAAGAATAAAGATGATGGAAAAGGAGAATCAAATTATCACAAAATGAAAATTTGAAAAGATTAAATGAAGGAGAAGGATTAGATTCCTGAGAAGCGGCTTAAAAATTGCAAACTAAAGTCAAGAAACTTTCAGACTTGAGAACATATATGATAATATTGTGGACACATTGCCTTATATTACCCATTTTGTGGAATATTTTCATTGATATCCCTTGGTACTTGGGAATATTGTTTGACATCCGTTGATATTGGTAATATATCACTCGTATCCTAGAAAAGGATATTCCCGTGACTGTAGAATGAGCCATCTTGGGGATAAGAGATATATTGCCAGTATATTGCTGATAAATTGAGATATTTGTTTCCATGTTCATAGCAACCTAGTCCCTTTTATTCACGTTTCGCACTTCAAGATGTTGGTAATATTGTAATTACCATCACCTATATGGGAATGTTAAGTTATGATGTATCGGTAATGGAGACATGAAGAGACCTTGTTAGGAGGGCTTTTGTGTTGCTTTGGTGCATTTGGTTAGAGCCGTTGGAGAATCCATGCCTCCATGTTATGTGGGAAGAGGAATATCTACTTACGAAAATTTTGTTTTCTTACTTTCTATTTTTGGTATTTTTCTATTTCGAGAGTTGATTAGGATTTGAGAGTTTTGTTTGAGATTTGCTTTCTTTTATTAAGTTGGAGTTGGATTGTAATTGGGAGGACTCTCTTTATATAAAGAGACCAATTCCCTTCTTTGAGTTTTACGATAATAATAAAATTCCAAGCTATAGTAAAACTCCACATAGTATCAGAATGAGATTGATCTTGAGGATGATCCACACCTCCTCTACCGTCTCTAAGAGGCTATGATAGCTTCTTCCCTGCATGGAGATCGAAACTGGTCTCTTGGTTGAAGTTGGTGGTGCCACCACTGGCAGTGGGCAAGGCAAGGCCTTGGCCCATCTCTTCCTCATTGATAATTTTGCGGGGGGTCTTTTCGGCCTTCTTTTTCACTAAGTGTTGTGTGTCATCGAGATTGGTTGTTAGAATTGGGAACACCAGTTTTCTCTCTTCATTGATCCTTTGTGCGTTTGAAGCATCCCTACATCTGGCAATGTGGCGGAGGTTGATCAAGCTGAAGTGATCTTTAAGGCCAAGATTTTGGCGTTTATCTAGTTCAAGGGACCAGACCATAGAGTGCCATGAAAATTTAAAAAAATTCTATTGAGGAACGTTTTCTATTTGTGGCCACTCTCCTGGTACGACCCAAGGAAAGTGATGTCGTGACACATTCGCAACATATCATCGATATGCCAATATCACCAACAATACCCGTGTTGACATTTCTAGAATGTCTTTTTTTCAGGGTGTCGGGCAAAATATTGTCCATGTCAATGTGTGTTGGTGATATATCATCGAAACTGAAACACATGTGTGCGATTTTTCCTAAATATTGTCGATATTTGGCGACATCGGGCTATACCTCTGTAGCTGCTCTCTAGTCACATCTTTCTTTGCTTTCTTCCTTTCCTCTCCTCTGTTCTTTGCTGGTACTTGTTGCGAGCTTTCACTGGTCTGTTCGCTTCGATTATTAGGTGATTTAGCGTCGTTGTACGTCTCTCAACAAGGTAATCACCTTAATTCTACCATTTTTTTTTCATTAGTAGGTCTAAATCATCTCGATGTAACCTTGAGTACTGTTTATACCGAGATTAAATCTTGTGATACACTCGATTATTGCACAAATTGATATGGTCTACACGTTACTTAGGCAATATCCCTAATTAATCTCCAACTTGGTGATGATTTGTGGCCTAAATTGCTATGATTTAACCTCGGTTACTAGTTATCTCGAGATTAAATATTATGCTACACTCGATGATTACACAAATTAATGTGATCTACACATTACCTAGGCAAGATCTCTAATTAATCCCCAATTTGGTGGATGATTTATGGCTTATATTATCTTGATTACCTCAATTATCGATCATTTCGAGGTTAAATCTTGCAGTATACTTGATTGTTGGCTAGATTAATGTTGTTTAGACATTAATTTAGTAAGGTGGTGGGTTGGTTGTGCTTGGGAAGTGAGAAGAGAAGATGAGGTATTGAATGCTATGACTCTATCGATATCCCAGTAGAGAGTAGCTACGCTAATAGTATGTTTTTATTATGTTTTCATTTAAAATATATGATTTTAGTCCATTTTTTCATACTTATTAAACTATTCATTTTCATCAAATTTGTGACATTTTGGATCAATTTCGAGTTTTTTTAGCGATTTCCCTAAAATTTTCCTGATGTCGATGACCTATCGGCAACATGCCCCCTTTTGACTTATTGACACAGTGCCAGCATTGACATTTAAAACCTTGCTATGGCCTTCATCGTTCATTACCATGGTGACTATAACAAATGTTGTCAGAGTTATGATAGCCTTGAATACATCAGAAAGGGGTAGTGTCATTGTCATTGGTGAAATCAGTGAAATCCTAGATCTAATTTTACTTCTCTTACTGTGGAGATTTTTTTGTTTTTCCTGGAAGATGGGCAACCACTTAGTGCTTGGGAATGTGTCTCACTTTAAGTTCAAGTCATGAAGTTCATGATCCAGTCTATGATCAAGCTCAAAGTTTGTGCGTGACAAGGCCTACACGTGTGCCAATAGCTCTTCCTCAAGTTGTCCCTAAAACTAGTCGTGTTCAAGTCCTAGTTTGTTACGTTTTGTCTTAAAGGCTATTTTGTTATGTTTTTATTTTTCATTGGACTCATGTTATAATTTTTCCTTACATTTTTCTATATAAAGAGGTGTATTACCGGTTTAGTAAAATAAGAAGACTTATTTTCTTCAACTTGGTATCAGAGTCAAGTTTGGGGATCCCACAAAAAAAACCCTAACCCTACCTCATAGGCTCTCCACCGTCGCCATTGCTGCCACGGGCGATAGTGTCAACTAGCAGCAACAGCGTCGTCGGCTGCCGCCGTAGCAGGGCCAGTGCCGCTGCCCAGCAGTAGGGTCGGTTCTCTTTAGGGTCGACCCTCTCCTCAGTACCTTCTCTCTCTGCTTGGTCGATTTCAGTGGTAAGGAGAGGGCTGTAGGTTGTGTTTCTCTCTCTGGAAGTGTCTAGGAAGGTTCTTGGCGCCTTGGTGATGGAGTTCTAGAGCAAGAACCTTCCTAACGGTGTAGTGATGCAACACCAAATTGTGGTATGACTTTTTTCAGACTCGTGGATTGATTTTTGGGTGTGTATTTCCCTTGTTTGATGATTCTTGGGGTGTGTATTCCCCTGTGAAGTGTTACCAATGTTTGGTTGCCCACGTGTGTGTGGATTACGGGGTGTGTATTCCCCAGATATCGTGTTTTTGACATTGAAATTCAGATTTGCAGTTTATGGTTTTGCGTGTGTTTTGGCGTTAGCATGACTTCATCAATAGAATCTGAAAGTGGCATATACAAAAGCCCATTCTTTGCTTCGATTGCGAAACTCGATGAGGCCAATCAACCCTGTTGGTCTCAAACCTTCCTTGTTACTTTGGAAGGTCATGAGAAGCAACACGTGCTTACAGAGGCACCACCAGAGCAGAAAACAAGGAAATATGCATCCTGGGATAGAGATGATGCTATGGTGAGAGCTTGGGTTTTGAATAGTGTAATTCCCCGCATTGGTGATGAAATTATGTATTACAAATCGGCCAAAGAGATGTGGGATGGCCTGAGGGTTGCTAATTCACATGAGTTGAATTCAACTCAAGTCTTTTAGATGCACTATGATATATCTCATCTCAAGTAGGAGTCGATGAGTTTGCCACAGTATTACTCTGTTATGAAGGAACTGTTGGAAAAGTATAATGGTTGTAGACCGATGTGTACATATGCTACATGCAGAGATCACAGGAAGGAGTTTTCGGTCCATATGTTTCTTGCAGGGTTGTGATGATTATTCTGCGGCTCGCTCTTAGATTCTTACTCTCTCTGAGCTTCCCCCCTATTGAGAAGATTTACAGGAGGCTTAGTATGTTACAGGTTCAACCTACTTATGATGTAGTCACCACAAATACATCTTTTGCCCATGCAGATGTTAGCACCTGTGGTGGTTGGGTTGGATTCTTTCGTGGTAAAGGTTGAGGATGTGGTGATGGCACACGTAGTAAGCTGACATGCACCTATTGCGGGAGGGTTGGCCATGTTGAGGCCAAGTGTTGGAACAAGCTTGGAAGGCCTATTGTGGCCAACTAAGTTATTATGACACTTGCTTCAGTGACTTCTACTGAGCCCTTGACTCTTGTAGATGTAGATTATGATGTAGTGGTACAACGCCTGGCATAGTGGACTCATGATCAGCCACAGTCTTCAGGCACAACAGCTTATGCATCAACTTTAGTTATGAGTAATACATGGTTGGTAGATTCAGGTGCTTCAGATCATTTATCTGGGAATTCCCAGTGCTTAGGAGGTATATAGGATGTTCCACCAGGGCGCTTAGTCCAGCTTGCAGATAGTAAGCATGCCATTGTTTTTGGAAAAGGGGGGTGCCAGTTACCCCTACTCTACACCTTTTAGATGTTTATTATGTTGCAGATATGGCTACGCAGTTGCTTTCTATTAGCACTATTAGAAAGCAACTGAATTGCAATGCCATTTTTGATGCTGTTGAGTGTATTTTTCAAGATCACATGATGGGGAGGATGATTGGTGGTGGACATGGAGAGGGGGTGTGTACTGGTTATTGGAGAATCCAGTTGCAGCAACTTGTCAGACAAGTTCTATTTGGAGTGCCTTGTAGTGGCACAGACAACTAGGCCATCCGTCTCTGGACAAGCTATGTCGGATCCTTCCACATCTGTCACCAGCTATGAAGATTCAATGTGATGGTTGCTAGTTGGGGAAGCACCACACATCTAGCTTTTCAGTTTCTATGCATCTTAGTTGTGCTTGTTTTGATTTGATACATTGTGATGTTTGGGACCGTAGTCGTGTGGCAGATAGAGAAGGCCATCGTTATTATTTGATTCTAGTGGATGATGTTTCTCGTCTTTCATGGCTATTTTTGATGTATAATAAATTTGATGTTGGTACCATTAGCCTTTTTGAAAAACTAGTTTGGGGTTGTATTGAAACTATTAGAACTGACAATCTGTTAGAGTTTTGCATTAAGCAGTTGGTAGGGTTTTACAACTCTCTTGGCATTGTGCATCAGACTCTTGTCCCCACACGTCACAGCAGAATGGGGTTGCATAACGAAAACATAGACACTTTCTGGATACAGCTCGGGCTTTACTCGTTCAGAATAGTGTACCACATACCTACTAAGGTGATGTAGCATTTACAGCCTGCTACCTTATTAATAGGCTTCCTTCTTTTGTAATCCACGAGCAGGTGCTATGGATAGTGTTGTTCGGTGACGTGGAATTATTGCTTGTGACTCCTAAGATATTTGGTTGTGTAGTTTTGTGTTCACTTGCTTGGACCTAGTCGTGATGAGCTTGCCCCTAGGGCAACCAAATGTGTATTTCTTGGCTATTGACGCACTCAGAAAGGATATAGATGCTTTGATCCCATTTCTAGGAAACACTTTATCAATGTAGACGTCACATTTTATCAGTCTATTCCCTTCTCATCGGGACATCAATTACGGGATGTGGAGACTCCGTGCCTATACCTGTGCCTTCGATATCTATGGATGACTTTGCCAATAGTAGGAGGGCTGTTACGTCGTCAGAGTAGCCTACGAGTACATTCAGAGTAGTACCACTAGATGGGAAGACATTCAAGGGCACTACATATCAGCTACTTGTCAATTATAGAGAGAAGCATATGCACACACCCCCCCTTCAGTGACTATTGCACCACCATTGTCCTCCCCCGGCTAGGTATATGTTGAGTCATTTGACAGTGCTTCTCCGGTCAGGTGTCCATGGATATTGACGATGATGTGTCTATTGTCATTCGTAAAGCTCCTCGTTCCTGTGCTCAGTATCGTGTTGTAGGGCATGCAGTCTCCACTGGTACTGAGCTTCATGCATTTACCGTTGTAGTCTCTAGTTCTGAGCTTCCTACATCATATCAGCAGGCTCTACTTGATCCACACTGGAAGTCTACTATGGAGGAGGAGATGCCTGCTCTCTGTGATAGGGGCACCTTAGAGCTCACTCTGTTACCCTCTGGTGTGCCCTTGTTGGTGTTAGATGGGTCTTTGCCTTGAAATACAACTCAGATAGGTCTATTTCTTGGTATAAGGCTCGTCTTGTGGCCACATGATTCACCTAAATCTATGGGGTGGATTTCTTTGACACTTTCTCGCCAGTTGCTCACCTCACCATTGCTTGTATACTTGTTTTTGTGGCAGCACGCTACGGATGATTGTTACACCAACCTAGTTTGGTTTTAGCTTGTGCTTGGGATCAACTCCTAAAATCAAACTCACTGCATGGAATAATCTTCCAATTCAAGTCTCCAAGTTAGTTCAACTCTGATGGTGTTGGATGTTCCTTGATGAAGAGAGACGGTTTGCATGCCCAATGAAGAAGTCCATGTGCTTGCAAAAGTATGTGTGTGATTTATACATGTGCTCCGACCTTAACTACATTAAATGGGGAAGCGTCAATCAAGTACTTCAAGTTGGAGATTACATGTTCAACTTGGGGAGGTGGGGGAGTCTTGGGAGAATCCACCTCTCCACATCAAGTGGAAAGAGGAATATCTACTTACCAAAATTCTGATTCTCTATTTTTTATTTTTGGTATTTTTCTATTTTGAGAGTTGGTTAGGATATGATTAGGATTTGAGAGTTTTGTTTGAGATTTCTTTCTTTATTTAGTATGTTGGAGTTGGATTGGATTGCCTTTGGGATGATTCTTTCTATATAAATAGACCAATTCCCTTACTTCTTCTTTGAGTTATACAATAATAATAAAATTTCAAGTTCCAGTAAAACTCCACAAGAGTATAGTGGGGATATCTTTAGACGGGAGAGTCTTGGTGGGAGGTACCTTGTATGACTTTAATATGCTTTGTGACTTTTAGTGTAACTAGCTCTCCTCTTTTATTGAAATATTGGGGGGTTAACAACACTTCTTATCTCTTTGTTTCCTTCTCAGCAAAAAGGAGAGACATGAAGATATGTTCTTGACTTTTCCTTAAACTTTTCCATTGCTGAAGTCATTTTCTTGCAGATGAATTATAACTGCTATTGACTTCTATCATTCTGAGTTATGAACAACATTCTTTGGAGTGGATCGTTTACCAAGGGCTTGGAATAGTGCTTAATACTGCCAACATTCAGGAAACAATTGCAAGTTTTTGAAATGTCATGTTATACCGTATGATGGAGCTTCTTGTTCAACACCTTGAAGTGCATGGTTTTTCCTTTCATTTTGGGATAGGTCAAGGGTGTGCGGGCACTTTCATGCTCTTATTGCTGAATTGCTGAACTGAGTAGGATTTTCGACCTTAGAAATCATTCCTCAAGATTTCTCTTTGGGCCCCATTTTTCTTTATTGTGATTGCCAATGAGCCACTCAAGTGGAAATCTAGATTTCATTGGATTGTTACACTATATGATCCAAAATGGGTTATAGAAGAGCTACCTTTGGGAAGAATTCAGGAATTCAAGATGGTTGAAGAGGCAATTCAAGAGGTAGTACAGCTACTTTAAAGATAAATTACTTCGTGTATAAATTTGTGCAGGAAGTGGTTATAATTTGAGTAATTAACTGCAAATTGCATACCGTGTGAATTTATTGGGATTTAATATGAGAAAGATCTCTATCCTTAACATTTCGGTTTCACAATTAGTTTAGTATTATTTCATGTGTAACATTTTTAACAAAATATCAAGAATATTGGTATCGTAGTGGTTAGTCATTGTGGCCGTGCTGGTCATCCATGCAAACCTTTGTGAAGGCATGATTTATTTTTTGATGCTTCCTTGAATTCTTGGGCTTAATCTTAGGATCATGTAATGTAATTGGTGGACTTTCTAATTTCTGGACTGAAGGCAAAGAATCCTGCTGAAGTGGTTCCTTTCAGGATCAGGCATTTGAAATGAGTGTCATCTGACATGCCAATCACTGACTTCTGTCTTTGTTGTTCCATGATCTTTTCTTTTTGAAGGTGTTGTCTCATGATCATTGAGGCTATCCACTGTGTGAGGTGGAGGAGGAATATTATGGCATTGCATTTCTCTTACTTGGTCAAGGTCTGCAAGAGCGCTGACTAGATGCTAAGTCTGTCTGACATGTTCTTTGTATGAAATAGGTTCTTCATTATGCCTTGGTTGTGCCAATATTTTGATCTGTACAACCAATGTGGTACATGGCTGACGTGATGTAGATCTTCTTGGTGGGCTTGAATACCAGTACATTGGCCTTGTCAAGGGAGTATTAATGTCCTGCACACAATTCTCTGCATAGTTGCAAGTCCAGTGGTTTGGGGCCAGGCTCATGCATTTTCTGTTTTGTCAGGCTCATGGACAAGACCTTATTTTTGGATCAGGAAGGGTGGGGAGACCATGCCACTGCAAGTGTCAGACCAGATGTATGGGCTGTTTACAAGTGGTTGAGCAAACCTCTCATGTCAATTGTTGGCAATTCCATTGTGGAGGAAGAGTTTTATATTGATATGGAGAAGGTATAGGATTAGATCAAGATGTGACTTGTGCTTAGCTCATTTCTATGGCAATGATGTGCTGCCTGTGTTCTCCATCTGCTTTAGAAGATGTGGAGACGAGGAGGGATTCACTCCGAAGCAAAGGCCCCACTAATTCAATTTTAGGACTGCATCACTCTCTAGATGTGCCAAATTGGGATTGGATGGCTTTCCCATTCTCAAGCTTTCCCTACACAAGTAGTTTAGGCAAAAAAAGTGCTGTTTGGTTCTTCTGGTCCCTTGACTCTGTTATTTCATAAGGTTTTTCATTTCCTTGTTAGCTAGAAGTTTTTCAAAAGTATCAAAAGGCTGGAGGACTTTGTACCATCCACTCTAGTGTGGTTGAATTCTGATCAACAGCCAAGGTGATGTCGCACATCTTTTTCACTTAAGGTGATTGCGACAAACATGAAGAAACCACAAATTCCAACTATGGATACATAAGAGCCAGTGCCCTTTCTCTGGAAGCTGTTGCGTCATCCACTTCTGAACATCTCTTCTTTTGTTTGTCTTCCACCTTGTGGGGGACTCTGCAGCTTCTGTCCAGCTGGATTGATGAATCCTTGAAGGAATTCTCTGCTTTCCTTTTAAAGTAAAACTGTCTTGGGCAAATGTCCCCTAAAAGATGACATGCTAAATGTGCACTTTTGTATACTATGGGGCCATAGAATGTAGAGGATCTAGTTCCTCTTCTTGGAGGGATAAGGGTTTGTCTGTAGCATTCTAAGCAAGAGTGTCTCGAAACATGTCATATTCCTTGGATCAGTGTACCCCAAAATTCATATGTTACTCTGTAAAGTCATAATTTTTGACAGTTCTTCGGGAGGATGACAATATTTTTGTCCTCGTTCCAAAAGAAAGATTCTATATCTTTCCAATTAGGTTTAGTTTAAGTGTAATTGTCCAACCTAGAATGAGAGCTCTAGGGTTTTGTGGAGGTGTCTCTGATGTGTACTTTCCCCTGAAGTGATTTATCTTTAATGAAGAGGATGGTCGCTAACCCTATGTGACCATTCTTTTTGTTGTAAAAAAGAAATTGCAAACCTAGAATGTCCAAGTTGATGCACTTAGGGAAGCTGGATGCTGCTGATTTCAAATGCTCATCCTTTTCACTCAAATGAAAAAGAATGTCGGTAATCAATTTTGTCATATCTCTTAATATCAATGTATTGTGAATTAGAGTTCATGTTATACCTTGTAGTGTTCTACGGAGAGAACAAATGACATGCAGTCTGAAGTCCCCATTAACCAGAGATGTTGTAAACAAGGTTCCACGAATAGGCTGGCGAAATTCTTCATTTCATCAGGACTTGTGGAGAATCTTCTTGTGAACTTGATCTGTAATCAAGCATGTACTAGAAAGCTGCACCTAGAAATTTGCTGATTTATTTGTATCTTGACAAGCATGTTATGGCATGTGCTTGCTGGTGAGAAAACATTTTGGACATGGTTCTTTTTTTTTTTTTATTGTTCTACACATAAATCTACATCTTTATTATTTTTAAATTCAAAAGAATATTAGTCTTAGACAATGTTCTCGATTTAAAAACCCCGTGTTTCTATTTTTGTAGGCTTGTCATCTTCTGAACTTTCTATCAAAGGAACTTCTGGGGGATTTCGAAGCCTGTGCCGAAGTGTTTATCCCGGTATTATCTGTTTTTCCTCTTGCCGATTTTAAACTACAGTTAGTAAGAGAGGCATCACTTATGGTATTGCTTTTGCAGGACCTTATATTAGTTAGGTGCTGATATTGATCATAATAGATGCCAATGAAGAACAATGGATGGCATAGATGTCAATTAGGATGATTGATGGCACATGCACTTTTTTGCACACCTTCTGATTCAGTGCCATAATATTTGGTTCCAGAGTGGTCTGACCCGGTAGAAGTGGTTGGATCTGATAGGAGTGATGTGATGCTGCTTCTGCTTCTCTTCAGAAAATATGATATCACAATAAACCGAACCAGTTGAATCAAATTGTTTTGCACTTGTGGAACAAAGAATAAGGAAAATCACGAAAAAACAATGGTTTGTGTGAAAAACTCTGCCAAACGAATAGGAAAGACAATGGAATGAGGGCACCTTGCACCTCATTGATGGGGATAGTTTCTCACATTCTCATCTCAAAAAAGTTGGGAGGTGTTGTAATGTATATACTCTGGGATAAATGGATCCACCACCATATCCAATTACCAGATTGCATAATATAACTCAATACCTCTCAAGTTGGTTATATACGTCAAATTTGCCCAACTTGTCAATTGACTCTTAAAAACAAGATACAGACACCCTTTTCTTGAAGACATTACAACTTGATCAACGGTCTTCACATATGATAAACATAGCTGGCCGCATTAGTTTTTCCTCGTATGAAGTGCCTGTCCATTTCTATATGTGTGGTTTGTTATGGAGTATGGGATTATTCACAAAATTGGGCTGACAAATTCTTGCAGTTGAGCATCATTAGAGTCTTTAGTTGAAGTCAAATATCAGCAAGAAGAATTTTAATCCACAACATGGTAACCTCTAATGCAACTACCTTGCATTTAGCCTCTGTGCTTGACCTTGCAAAAATAACATGTTTCTTGGTTTTCCAAATTATAAGATTACCTCCTAGATAAACGTAGTACTTTGACTATCATTGTCGAGCACTGCTGACCAGCATCTTCGTATTATTTAACTTTCGGCTCATCACCTTTGGATAGAGAATTCCCTTGCCTAGAGTTTTCCTTATGTAGGCAAATATATGGTAAATTAACCTCAACTGAACATCAGTAGGTGTATGCATGGACTGACAAATTGTATTTATTGAATGCGTGGTGTTTGTTCTTGTGAGTTAGTGCTGTCAAAGTGCTTTCTTAGGTTCTTGCTTGAGGTGAGGTGAGGCCTTGGCGCCTCGACAAGCCTTGGGTGACGCAATTTGGTCTAGGCGATGCCTAAATGAGTGCCTCATCTTGAGATGCTAGGCGCTAAGGCACTTGCCTTAGCCAAATACGTGAGCAGGTCATTGAGGAATCAAGCAAAAGCCCCTTCCATACCAAATTAACATGTAAATAAACCCCCTCAAAAGCCCTAAAAGGCCTCCCACCTCCTAAAACTCCATCGCATCTCTCTCTCGACTACTGGAGCTCCTTTGCTGGAGCTTCTCCTTGTCTCCAAGCTTCTACCATTGGAGCTTTTCCTCCTCACTAAGCTTCTTCCCGCTGCGAAGCTTGCCTTCGCTGCTTACTAAGAGAGGTCTCTCTCTCTCTCTCTCTCTCTCTCTCTCTCACAGCTTCTACTTCGTCTCTCACTATGTCTCTTTCTTATGGTCTCTTTGCCTCACTTTTTTGGACTCTCTCTGCCTCCCTTTCTCGTTCTCTCTTTCCATCGCTCTCTTTCTTTTTGAAAGACATGGAACCTTGATTGATACAAGATCTATTGAGTTTATCCATGTTTTTTTAGTATTTTGTGTACAATGAATGATTATTTAACATAAATGATATACTGATTTTGGGCTTTATTTGTGTTGTGAATAGTGGTTAAATTTGATTCTCACCGATGGTTACCATTTTGTGAACAGTGGTTAAATTCAGCTCTCTTATTTTAATGTTTTGAGCCTTTGTTTGTGTTGAATTTTCACTATTAGTGTTGACCTAATAATTATTTTTAATTATATGATCTTTGGCCATGGTGGATTTATTTTTCGACATGTGCTTTCTATGAGTTTCATGGTTAGACTTATGTTTTTGCTTATGAGAAGTAATTTTTATTGGCCATTTGATATTTTTTTGGCATTTTTGCTTATTATATTTTGTAGATGGATCCATGTATGAGATTGTGAGAATATTTAATGTCACTGATATTTCATATATTTATTTTGGAAAAAGATATAATTTAGTGCCTCATTTGTCTCGGGTGAGTGCCTAGCGCTTTGGGCATTTTGGATCTCTCTCTCCTCTAGTGCCTCTCGCCATTGACAACACTGGTGAGAGTAAGATATATAAGCTTTCCTACCAGACTCAAATATTTGTGCTTTTGGTCATCATTAGGAAGGGTTACTTCTAGGCTTAGCTTGTGGTTTGGCTTAAATGGGTGTCGCACTTGATTTTCGCTCAACAAATCAAGTATACATTTGCATCGACACATCACTAGGCTATCTTTGGATGTTGCTATTTCTATTCCAAAGAAGCACTTGAGCTTTCAAAATCCTTGGTCTGAAATTTATCTTTGTGGTCTTGAGATTGTTGATTTCACTCTCATCTTATCCTATGATAATTTCTTTTTTTGAAAAAAAGGTCAGTAGCCATCTGCCTCATTGCTGGAAATCAAAACACAAATTACACATTTTGAGTGCAGAAGTGGTACAATGCAGTATTTTTTATCCCAAGCCCTTGTCCCCTGGAAAATGACACTATTTCTTTGTAACCAAATCAACTACAAAGTAGCACCCACCTTAACTCAGACCTTGGAGTCAGCTTGGATTCCATTTCTAAGAGCCAGTGAAAAAGCCTCTAAAAGCCAACCTGAGCTGCTTGAATATCCATCTGTTCCAACACCAACTTTTCAAAGTGAAAAAAACAGGGTAGGAGTTATCCTGTCATAATTTAATATCCTCTACATTCACCAACATAAGGATTATTCCTTCTCAGTTCTTCTGACTAACATGGTTTTTTTACTGTTAGCTTGCAGGAAATCTAATTTCTTCATATCCTCAACCTTTCAAACCATGCTTATTACAGGACTGTCTATGACCTTACAAGTCTTTTAATTTGCAGCACTTGCCTTTTTGCTCATAGAGGTGGCATTTGCAATTTTGCCTGTACGCTTTTGTATTTTCATTCAAAAATGCATTCCTCACGTCCAATTTGTGTAGCTTTCATGTGTATTGTACTAATGGCCAAAGTACTCCTAACTGAGTTCATCTAGGCTATAGGAGCAAAGGTCTTAAGATAGTCTTTCCCATACTTCTGAGTGAATCCTTTTGTAACTGTTTGGCCCAATGTCTTAAGAACTCAATCATAGTTTAAATTGGAGACTCAACCAAGACTGTCAAACTGGGTTGGACTGTAGGAGCAGTTTGGTCAGACCAGTTGATGACATCATCAATCCTTCAAACTGAATTAAACAGACCCATTGAGAGCAACATGGTCAAACCATTCAGTCAAACCAATTTGAACCATTATTTGTATGCATGTTTGTATGCACTTTACATACATATGCAAGAACCCTAAATGAATTTTTGTTCGTAGATAGACATGTAAGGGAGAGACTGTAGGAAATGTATAATTGTATTAGTATTATATGAATACTTTTCTTGCTATATTCTTACAGACAGTAGAATATAAAAGTCATGTCAAATGATTGTATTAAATCTTTTGATAAATGGGTTCACATATTTGTGATCATCACCCAAATTTTCTTCATTTATATAAGCATAAAATTAGATCATCATCTTGTTTTGAATATTTTAAAAACTAAAAGGAGCAAGCTTCATATGTTGTAGGGTAGGTTTACAGAGTTAATTACAGTGGCTTTGCAATTGCACAAAGGGGGAAGCTTTTTTCCTTTTCTGGTACAAGGATTCAAGAGGCATGGGTTCAAACTTGGTCTTTCCAATAAAACCGAACCAGTGGTTACACTAGTTGAACCAACGGTTAGAACAAAATATGCAACAATTGGACGAAGCTGCCCTGAGCTGGATGCACAGGCCAGCCACTGCCAATTCACTGGTCTGACTGGTTGAACAGGCTGGTCCAGTTTGGTTCCTAAAACACTGTTTGGCTTTGGCCATGTATCTATCAACTGTTCTATCTGCTTTCTACTCGATTTTAATACACCTACTTGAGTCCTACCATATTTGCATCCTTTGGGGTCTGATTTTTTCCGAGTGCCTTCATTTCTTCTTGCACTGCCTGAGTTTATTTTGGATTAGCCTGTGCTTCATCCACAAACTTAGGAATAGAAGATATGGTATGTGGTGACAAAAGATATTTATAATGTGACTAAACTGACAGAAGGTTATAGATCTCTTAATATGATGCTTTGGACACTCACAAACTACCTTTGGAAATGCAATGGGATGATTACCATTCCATATCATATTTCCACCATCTTGTATGACATCTGCATCCGCAGCATCAACATTAGGGTTAAGGGTTGAGTGTTCCAGCCTTTTATAGATGACTGACCCAGTTATAAGAAGCAAGAGGATTGGGATTGGAGTTGGATGAACTCAGAAGTCTGTTGTTCAGATTTTTAGATCTTTCTTTCTCGTTGAACTGAGCTTATCTTGTTTTTCCCTATCACATGTTCTTTTTGATACTCTCGCTATTTCACATCTTCTTTTCCCTCTCCCAAATTTTCTGACTTCCTCCACACTATGAAAAAAAGGACTCAGTATTACCCTCCATTAAAGCCCCAAAATCCTCTTGCCTTGTTCAGAATTCTGCCCCTAAAATTTTCCCTTTCATGTTATGGGATTAAAACACTTGTACCTTTCTATGTAGAATACTCAAGGAAAATTGCATGAATGGCATGGGGATAAAGCTTTGATTTGTCAAGTTGTAAGATGTGAACAAAGAGTAGGCATTCAAAACTCGGGGAAAAAGAGCAAGAGATGTCTTAACCGGTGATAACAAGTGACAGGCATTTTTCCTCCAAGAATGCTCCTACTATTGCTGTTGATTAAGCTGGTAGTTGTCAATACTGCCAATTCTCAGCAATTTATGGGTACATTTTGCTAAAGCAACAAGGAAAGAGTACTCTCTAGTAGGTGGAGGTTCTTTCTCTTTGCCACCTGATTCCGCTGTAGTGTGTAGCTGCAATGTGTCTCATGAATGATCTCTTTAGATCCAAAGAATTGCATGATGCTTACCATTCAGGTGCTCTTTAGCATTGTTAGAGCGGACGACTTTGACTATGGCCTAAAAGTGATTTTCAACCACGGTAATGAAGGTTTGTATAATATGAGGTCTCTCATATCAGCTTCTTGGTAAATACAAAAAGGTGCATTTTTGATGGTCATCAATGAGACTCATATGAGAGATGTAGGGTGTTAAGAAGCTGGTATAAGTTGCGGGAGGGACAAAATCCTTGGTAGGTAACTATGACAGATAGAGCATTTATGGGTTGACAATATTGCCCAAGCTGTGGGCAGGACAGACTGGGGCCCGTGCCAATGTGTTTCAAGTCCAAGCTGGAGAGAGCAAGATCATTTGCCATGTGATGGGTGTTATGGCTTCAAAGGAATGAAGTGGTCTTCAGACAGGAACATTGAACTGTGGATGGTGTGGTGTATGATATTGGTGTAATGTTGGGGCTTTGGGGATCGCTTTTTAACAACGAGCTCTTTGAAGATTGTCTTTGGTTGCTGTCTTCTGTTATTGTATGGGAGTTCTAGGATTTTGAGAAACCAGGAGTCGACAGTGTGACTTCTATTTTTGTTCTGGTAAGGTGTTTCTACCTTTTCATTTAAGCATTTGTATGTGTGATTTAGCATTACTAGTGGATATGAATCTAGTCAATCTTTCAAAGAACTAAATAACAACATTTTGTGTTATTTGTTTGAAGTGCCTCTACCTTTTCTTTTTAAATATCTTTTCTGATATCATAATTTCTTTGCGGGTAGAATCTGCTAAGTCTATTAAAAGCATTTAAAACTAACATTTTCTGTTATATGTTTAATTTTTGTACGTCCGCTACAGGCGCTTTTCAAGCTTGTTGTTATAACTGTACTTGTGATTGCTGAGTCTGCTGACAACTGCATAAAAACGGTATGGAAACTGCTTATTGAGATTCTGATATTCACCTTTAGCTGTCCTGTCTTTAATTTATTTTTATGGGTAGATGCTGCGAAATTGCAAAGTTGCACGTGTACTTCCCCGGATAGCCGATTCTGCAAAAAATGATAGAAGTGCAGTACTCCGTGCACGGTAAGAAATGTTGTGGTTTTAATGCTTGCTTTTCTCTCCATCTATTCCTTGCTTACTTTTGTGGTTGCAGATGTTGTGAATATGCTCTTCTAATATTAGAGTACTGGACTGATGCCCCCGAAATACAAAGATCAGCTGATCTTTACGAAGATCTTATCAAACGCTGTGTAGCCGATGCAATGAGCGAAGTGAGCATCATTCTTAAAGCTTTCTTAGTGGTACTTGTTTTTTTGAAGAAAATTAGAGGGTGCTGGCACTTTCTAGATTCCCTTGTTAAACTCTTTTAGTGATTTGAAGTTTCTCATTATTCAACATCAATCTTTTGCACTTAAATATGCAGGTGAGAGCAACTGCAAGAACTTGCTACCGCATGTTCTCGAAAACTTGGCCTGAGCGCTCGCGGCGATTATTTCAATCTTTTGATCCTGTCATACAGAGGGTAGGTTATTTTATGAGATCTTTTCATCTATGTGACAGATGAATTTGGGCATTGCTGACTTCCTCATTGTGATTCTTTTCTCCCTCCTTTAATTGTCACACTGTGAGGGCCCTTTTTTTGTAATGAATTTCAATCAGATTCTGATATACAGAGTTCTGCAGATTATACAGGACGAAGATGGAGGTATGCATAAAAGATATTCATCTCCTTCACTCCGTGAGCGGGGAGTACAGCTATCAACTGCTCCATCTCCAATATCTGGATATGGAACTTCTGCTATAGTTGCCATGGACCGAAGTACAAGCTCTGTGACTGGTACATCTCTTTCTACAGGTGCTCTTCTTCTATCTCATGCAAAACCTCTGGGGAAAAGTAATGAAAGAAGTCTTGAGAGTGTTCTTCACTCAAGCAAGCAGAAGGTTAGTGCTATTGAAAGCTTGTTAAAGGGAGGTAATCTGTCAGAGAGGCATAACTCTCTTGCCCGGTCTACCAGTTTGGATCTAGGTATTTATGTGAATTCTAGTATGCATTTTCTTTTGGGATATGCACATTTTTGCTCATTAGTTTAGATGCTGTAAAATTTTCCTGTAAGGTCTAAATAATTTCTTTGTTGCTGCTAGTGCAGGAGTGGACTCACCATCATCTCGTGACCCACCATTTCCTCCAGCTGTTTCAACATCGACTAATTACTCACTGCGAAGTTCTTTGGTGGAACCATCAGTTGCAAGTAACAATCATCCGGGTGGTAGTCATAATGGTGGATCAAGTGTATCTGATCTGGTATCACAGAATCCATCTTTCAGAGATTCCAGCAAAGCATACATTGGGAGTTTGAAATCCAATTCTCTGTCAGCGATTTCATTATCTTACTCAATGAAGAAACCTTCTGAGAGGCTGCAGGAAGGAAGTTATTACGGTGACAATATAGAAACTAGACAAGCAAGAAGGTTTCTGTCACTGCATTCTGAAAAACAGTATCAGGAAGTACAATATAGGGATCCAAGTCTTAGAGATTCACAAAATAATTATGTGCCTAATTTTCAACGTCCACTTTTACGAAAACAGATACCCAGTAGAGCTGTTAGCGGAAGAAGTAGTTTTGAGGAGAATCAACTCTTTGCTGGTGAAACAACTAGCTATGTTGATGGCCCAGCTTCTCTTAACGATGCACTTACAGAAGGTCTGAGTCCAAGTTCTGATTGGGTTGCAAGAGTCTCTGCTTTCAGTTATCTTCGAGGGTTGTTGCAACAGGGCCCAAAAGGGATTCAAGAAGTTGCTCAGAGTTTTGAGAAGGTTATGAAACTTTTTTTCCAGCATCTGGATGATCCTCACCATAAGGTTGCTCAGGCAGCTCTCTTGACACTTGCTGAAATAATTCCTGCTTGTAGGAAGCCCTTTGAAAGTTATCTGGAGAGGACACTGCCACATGTTTTCTCTCGACTAATTGATCCAAAGGAATTGGTTAGACAACCCTGTTCAACAACCTTGGAAATCGTCAGCAGAACATATAATATTGATTCTTTGTTGCCTGCTTTGCTTCGTTCTCTAGATGAACAGAGGTCTCCAAAAGCCAAACTAGCTGTCATTGAATTTGCTAACAACTCCTTCAACAGCCATGTGGTGGCTTCTGAAGCATCTGGTAATAATGGCTTTCTCAAGTTGTGGCTGGCTAAGTTAGCTCCTCTAGTTAATGATAAAAATACGAAATTGAAGGAAGTGGCTATCACAGGCATCATATCAGTTCATACTCGTTTTGATTCAACTGCTGTACTGAATTTCATTCTTAGCTTGTCAGTTGATGAGCAGAATACTCTAAGACGAGCACTTAAGCAGTTTACGCCTCGTATAGAAGTGGACCTTGTGAACTTTCTGCAGAGCAAAAAAGAGCGACAACGTGCAAGATTGGGTTATGATCCTTTAGATATTGTTGGAACTTCTTCGGATGAAGGTTATGCTGGGAGTTCAAAGAAGAGTCCATATCGTGGGAGGTCTTCTGCAGGTTCTCTTGATAACGATGGTGGAAGGAAGTGGAGTTCCATGCAAGAGCCCACACGTGTTAGTGTTTCCACAGGGCAGACACTTTCTGATGATGCTTACGAATTTGGTTATCAAAATTTTGATGCCAGCTCAGACACTGATACAATGCAGAAAGCCAGTATCAAAGATTTAATTTATACTCCTAATCCTAGCGTAGAAACTACTGGATCATGGATAAACCATGCTGAGAAAGTTGATCCTGGGGGTGAAAGAGAGAGCATTTTAGTTAAACCAGGACTGGATATTGGCAGGCTTGTTAGCCCTAATGGGCAAAAGACTCTTGATTCCAATATTGGCAATGAACTATCATTAGAAGTTGATCTTCAAAAGTCGCTAGCCATTAAAAATAACTCTGAGCCTGACCATGTACCAAGCATTCTTCAACTTCTCCACCAGGCTAGTGACTGTTCTTGATTCTCTTTTTGTCAACAAATCTGTTTGGCTTGTCATGTATTTAGTGTTATGGATTGTAGTTTTTTGAGTATGTCCTGTCTAACTTTTCAGATTTCCAGTGGAAATGATGAGAATTCAATTATCAGTAGACGTGAAGCGCTAAAACATTTGGTTGATGCATCAAAAGTCAATGACCAATCTGTTTGGACCAAGGTAAAAGTAAAATTTGCTTCTTTAGCATCTTCCTGTCTATGTGCTTTGGTAGCTTTTAGGCCACAATTTGTTTGGATATCCCTCTGAAAGTTGAATTCTATTCTTCCCCATCACTTTTGTAGTATCATTGTCATTAAGTGACAAAAATTCATAGCTTGTAACTTCTCATTTGGTTCCCTCCTCAAGCAGTGAATGGTGCTGACATAAAAGATACTTTGAAAGAAGCAGTAACCTTTAATTTGGTTTTGGAAGGAAAAAAGATGGCTATACAAGACCAGACATTGGATTGGCAATTTGTTGAAGTAGCTGATTTTTTCACAGTTGGACTTGATTCTTTTCTAGATTGAAGGTTCTAGGTGCTTTTATGGATTTTATTTGATAACAAGCTCAGTTTACCTTTCAAAAAAAATGCTGAGGCTACAAGTTTAAAAATCCAAAAAGATATTTTCTTTGATAAAATGCTGAGATGGTTCTTTACTTTTCATGATAAATTTTGATGTTCGATTTGTAAGTTTAAAAATCTCTTGTACTTATAGCTCTTGAACTTGTTGAGAAGAAAGAAATTGTTATATGCTGTTTTCTACTCGATATCTCATTGGACTAGTGAGAGCATTCAACTGTGAACTAGTTGGCATGAAGGGAAAGGACAAACCTAGGTAATCAGTTAATGTCCCCATCTTAAGATGTGGGACCATTCTCCCTCATTTGTATCCTTCTTTATACCAGGTAAATGTTAAATACTGTTGCTTTGATAGCTTCTGATATAATCAAATTCAAACCAGTTGATAGAGGATGTGTTGTGGAGTATGCCTATCAAATAAACTTTGTGCCAATTGGCTTGGTTGGTGACTCTAATGTTAATAGGTAAACTTAGTGCCAATATTGGAACATTGATGGTTGCATAAGCAGATAGGAGATACATATCATCTCAGGGGAATTACACAAGTTCACTCGGTGAACTAGGGGAATGAGCTTGCTTTCAGTATGACGTTAAGGCAAATTCCAAATTTTGATGTACAATCTTGATCCAACTTGTACATGAAAGTGAATAAAACGTATTTTTGGGAAAATTGGTCAGGCTTGGTTCATGTGCAACAATATGAAGAGACTTTTGGATGTCTACATCCCTGGTAGAAAAATATAGCAGTTGGGAGAAATGATCGAGATAATTTCTTCTCAAATCCTCTCTCCCTTTATATAGAGAGAGGTAAGAACAAATAACATAAATATCGGATGAGTAAATAAAAATAAAAAGAGCACCTAAATAAATGAAATAAATAACTCAACACTTACACTAAAGTTGGAGCATAAATACCAATCATACTCAGCTTGGAAGTATAAACATTAAAGGAAGAGTGTATGGCTTGGTGAAGATATCAACCATTTGATCATCTGAGACAACTTGTCTAGGGAAAGATGAAGCCTTTCTGGATTAGATCTCGAATGTAGTGATAATCCACCTCCACATGTTTGGTGTGCTCATGAAACATAAGGTTATTGGCAATATAGGTGGTACCTAGATTTTCACATCATAACTCCATGGGTCGATCAATCTCCATATGCAAATTTGTCGAAAGAGATTTTACCTACAACTCTATAGATGTTTGAGCCACAGCCCTATACTAAGATTTGCACTGGACCTGGAAACAGATATCTGTTTTTTACTTTTCTAGGTCACCAAGTTTCTGGCAACATAGGTACAAAAGCATCGTGGTGGACTTCCTATCATCATTACTGTCGGTATAATTTGCATCCGAGTATCCAACAATTGTCATAGAAGTTCCTCTGGTAGAAAGATGACCATCTCTTAGTGCCATCTTCAGGTATTTGAGCACCATCATAGCTGTGTCCCAATGTAGTTGTGTCCCAATGTTGCCTAATAGAACTCTCCATGAGCTGGGTCAACTTTCCAATTGTAAAGGAGATATCAGGCCTGATGATGGTTAAGTAGAACAATTTTCCCACAAGCTGTCTATACCGTGTACTAACTGTCTCTACATCTCTATCATATAGTTGTGCCTTAGGATCCATAGATACATTAGTTAGCTTGGTACCTAGCATACTAGTCTCCTTCAAAACATCCAGGGTGTATTTCCTTTGAGATAGAACAACACCACTTTTGCTATGAGTCACTTCTATCTTAGGGAAATATCGTAGTGGCCCCAGATCCTTCATAACAAACTAATTTGCCAGAATCTTATTTATTTTTGCCACACCTGCTGTGTAATCTCTAGTAACTATCAGATCATTAACATATACTAGGAGTGCAACCACTCCTTTCCTTATTTTCCTAACAAATAGGGAATGAGTAGCAGATGGCCTCTGAATGCCAATTGACTCCACCACCTGATAGAGCTTTTGGAACCAAGCTCCTAGACTCTACTTCAGGTCATAAATAGTCTTCTGTAGATGGCCTACGCACTCCTCCTGAATCTCATAGTCGAGAGATTGCTGCATATATACCTCCTCCTGAATATCTCCATATAGGAAGGCATTCTTCAGATCCAGTTGGTCAAGTTGCTAATCCTTCTGTACTACAACGGAAATTAATATACGAATAGTGGATAGACGTGCAACCAGGGAAAAAGTATCAAAAAAATTAACCCCATAGGTATGAGTAAAGCCTTTTGCCACCTAATGGGCCTTGTATATGGTAATCGACCTGTCGGGGTTGTACTTGAGTGCGAACACCCAACAACAACCCACTATAGCTGCTCTTGGGGGTAAGGGTGTGAGCTTCCATGTGCCAAGAGATCAAAGTGCAACCATTTCATCCTCTATGGCTTAACGCCATTTTGGGTGTAACATAGCCTGTTGATATGTGGAAGGTATCTCTACAGTAGCAAGTGAATGACAGAAGCTCCTAAAAGCCTTCCCAACACTGTCGGTGGCTAGGCTACCTTCTACATGATATCTTGCATAGGTATGAGGTGCCTTCTGAATAGCAATCGGAAGATTTGAATCCATTAGCACATCCATGTGATCACCTTCTGAAGTAGTCACCTGTAGAACCACCACTAAGCAAAGTATCATTAATGTCTAAAATCTCTGTGCTCACCTGATTTGGTGGTGATGGAGGCAGTGAAGGGGGGTATCTACAATGTAGTATGAGGCTGCCTATAAGTAGTGATGGGGTCATTATATTTTTGAGGCACATCTTGGGTGGTGGTGCTGATTGATGGTGGCTCAGTAATAAAAATCTCCTTAAAAGGGACAACAGGAACAAACATAGGAGCGATCGTAGTATCAGTGGAAATCTCTAGCCCAGTGGTAGAAAAGTAAGCAATGGACTCATGAAAAGTTAACATCAGCAGATACAAATTGTTGAGTAGATAAGGGATTAAAATAGTGATATCCCTTTTAAGTCCTAGAGTATTCTAAGAAAACACACTTCACTGCCTTAGGCACTAGTTTATCCCGTCCAAGTGTAAAGTCATGAATAAAGGAAACACACTCAAAGATCATAGGAATACTAGGAAACAACTCTCTATCAAGATACAATATGCTCCATGGAATCTGTTCATGAATAGTGGAGTTAGGCATCCTGTTGATCAAGAAACATGCAGTCAAAATAGCATCACCTCAACAAAGCGACTACACAGAGTGGTGTATCAAAAGGGTGTGTGTGACATCAAGTATATGATGTCTCCTTTTAGCAACCCCATTTTGCTGAGAAGAATGAGTACGAGTAATCTGATGAATGATGCCATGGGATTTATAAAAAGAATGTAAGCGATGTGTACGTAATTCCAAAGTATTATTAGAATGGAAAACTTTGATAGTAGTGGAAAATTGGGTCTTTAGTTCAATCTTAAAGTTTTCAATAACAGAGCTAACAAATGACTTATTCTTAATAAAAAATACCCATGACACCTGGGAAAAATCAACAATGATCAAAAAATTACCACGACCTAGTCGATTTAGATTCTGACTAGGCCCCTACACATTTATATGGATAAGATGTAGACCTAGCACTCTGAGATGATGGGAAACTGAAACGTTGATATTTGCTAAGCTGACAAGCATCAAAAGTGATGTTGGTCGTGGGAGAGATATGAGGCATAATGCACTGGGCCTATCCAAGGAAAGATGACCAAGGCGGAGGTACCACTGGAAAGGAGATCTACTGGCTAAGGCAACCTCTCCATGGCCTACAACACCAGTAGTAGTAGTCTGGCTCAGGTAGTATACTTCCTCTTTTTCATGTCCTCTACCAATCGTCCTCCTCGTGAGCTTGTCCTGCAAGACAATACTGAGCATCAAACATTGCTCTGCAATTCAGTTTCTTTGTAATACGACTGACATACAATAAATTCATTGGAAAATCCAACACAAAAAGCACATTAGACAATTGTAATGTGGAAGATAGAGGGATCTCCCCCTGTCCTGCAACATGGGAGTGCCTCTTGTTTGCCACTTGTACAGTATGTCCTGGAGGTACCAATTTGAGGGAAGGAAACAAGCTCTGGTTCCACATAAATGACGTGATGCACTTGAATCTTTCAACCAATGTCCATCCCGTTGTAACACGAAAGAAGAGCAAACTAGCTTGGTACCTGAGGAGGAGGAGGATGGACATGATGTGGTTGCAGATGAAGAAGGTGCTGATGATTGAGATAACTGTGAAAATTGCTACAAAAGATCATCAAATTCAGCATGAGATATTATCTAAGAAGAGGCCTCTGTAAGTTGAACGACCTGATTGGCCACTGCAGGTTGACCATGCTTGGCGTAAAAGGTGGCTTCTGAATGTTGTAGATGTCCACAGTAGGTATATGTGGTGCAACCATGCCCCACAGATCCACGACCACATGTAGAAGCACCTCTACCACATCCAGGGATTGCAACGAGAGTAGAGGCCTGACACGCTCAAAGAACTGATATGATGTCATACGGCAGTAAAGTTGGGTCAATCTTGTATTACATCCAGTGTCAGGAGACTGTATTGCAATCTTGCTCAATCTATTATATATCTCCTCAAGAGAAGGAAGCTTTGGCAGGGTCAATATATGATGTCATGCGGCAGTAAAGTTGGGTCCAAGATCTGATAGGAAATGAGAAGCAACCAGCTCTTTCCTAAACTCTCACTTAGAAGCCCATGTGTACATGGGCCTACAGGCATTATGTATTTCTAAAAGACCCTTCATGGTAGAGTAATTCTACCCCAAAGAACTCTCCCGGCGCAATTGGAATAGCTCATGGTAGGTCTGGAAAACACGTGTAGAGTTCATCTAATGAGAGTATGTCTCACGAAGGGCATCCCACATCTCTTTTGCAGTATTGTAGTACATGATCTCATCTCCTATCTAGGGATAACACAATTTATCATTCAAGCACTCACCATTGTGTTATCCCTATGTCAAGTGGCATTAACTCCTGTCTTCTCTGTGGGCTTGGGGTTGTGCAAGATGTGCTCATTTCCATGACCTTACATGGTCATAAGAAATGTCTGCGACCATCGGGGGTAATTAGTCTTATCCAACTTAATCATGGGACAAAAGAATGGACTCTTGTATGCTCCCTTCACATTTGAGTCCATAGTCACCTTGGACGAACTAGAGGATGCCATCTTGCCTTCATCCACGAACCCAAAACCAATAGGAGACGATTAGACCGTCAAATCAGCCTTTGAACATGCAATCTAAGGTTTGAAACAGTGAGTTTCAGACTAACCAAGGCGTAGTTGGACCTATTAGAGACAATATTTGCCCCTAATAGAGCAACCTGTCCCTCCTTGATACTTAAAAGCAATGAACCAGGGAGGGAGGAGGACGTAGAAATGTCCTTACCATGGTAGCAGCCTCCTCGAAGCATCGCAAACAGATCTTGCAGGGCCTGCAATAGCAGCGGGCGCTGGCGGGGAGGACCACCCTTTGGTGGTGGCACTGCTGGCCACCAGCATCAGGTGGTGGGGAGGTCCACCAGCTGATTGCGGCACTGCCTGGCACTAGCAGCTGGCGGCAGCGTTGCTAGGTTTCAAGACAGCCCCAGTGGTATCACGCTGGGACCCAGGATTTCCACCAGAAGTGGCATTGGTGGTGCTACAGCCTTTGTGTTGCTCACTGGAGAGGAGCAGAGGCCGGCGGCGAGGCTGCTGCTGATGAGGAGAAAAGAGGGTGATTGGTGGAAGGTGTAGAGGGCTTATTTTGTGGGGTACTTAAGGCATTTTCTTAGGACCGCTGCTCTGATACCAAGTTGGAAGAAATGATCAAGATAATTTCTTCTCAAACCCTATCTCTCTTTATATATAGAGAGAGGTGGGAACAAATTACGTCAATTCCTCATGAGAAAATAAAAGTAATAAGAGCATCCAAATACATGAAATAAATAAGTCAACAATAGCAGAATGAGACACGAAGTCTATGCAAGTCATTTACTGTAAGGATTCATGGGTATTGAGATTGTGGGGGTTGTGTGTTGCTATGATTTCTCATGCGTAAGAGCTCCATTATTAGCATGATGAAATCAAAAATCATTTCAATATAGGATCAATGTTGTTTAGGCTTCATTTGGATGTAGGGTAAGTTGGTTGGATAGTTGACGTGTCATGGGTAAGATGAATGGTACGATGAATGGTGACGAGATCACGCTTCTAGTAGGTTGTAATGTATACAAGGATAGTGCAAGTGATAGTTGCATGAAGGTGGATGTAGTGAACATTGCCAATACGAGCAGTCAAATCAAACTGTATGGGGATTTGCTTGTGTGGGATAGATCTTCCCTATCTCACAAGTTATCCCATGCACAAGGTATTTAAGGAATTAAATAATATTTGATTATAGGCTTGCATTGAGCTAAAAGGGTTTTGGATTGATTCGAAAGGGTTGGGATAACAATTCAGTTTAATGGGCTAAAGAGCCCTAGTATAATTAGCATTGACAATTCGTATTATATTTTAATTAAAGAGATATTTAATCTTAGCCTTTAGATGGACATCTAAGAGGCATCATTGCATGAAGATTTGAGGATCCCCCTGGAAATATTCAAAGGAATTATGGAATACCAAATCCCAATTGCTAACCTTAAATCCATCAAAAAAGAGTCCTCTCCTCCCTGCCTCTTTCTTCCTTTAGAGGGGCATGTGCGCATCCATTGGCTAGATGTTGGTGCCTGTTGCGATCATCATGATGAGAAGACAAAGGACTTCATTGTTCAAAGTTTGACCAAGTGTTCTTGACAAGAGAGGGTGTTATCAACCCTTCCATATGAAGGGATTCTTTGGTGTTTGGACTTACATGGAAGACACTACCCTTTGTGATGCTACACTATGCCTCAAAGGTATAATTCATATATTCTTATGGTGCATTGAACACAGAGAAACTTGTTCTCACTTGTGGTTCCTTTGTAGGTTGGTTTCTCAATTTTCATGACTTTCATCCTTTTTCTGCGTAAATCAAGAATGTCTTAATCAACCAATTTTCCACACTTATCAATGCTATGACATGGTGTAAGCCTTCAGCATGCTTGTATGGACTTTTGTTCCTTAATGTGGGGAAAGGCTTGTCGTTGCTTTATGCAGCTTTCATTTTGGTTTTGATGGTAATTGATTGAAATTGAAAGTCAAATCTTATTGGTGTGACAATTTTCACTTATATGATGTATTACATGAATTATGGTGTTCTTCCTTGGCGGTTGCACCGATGTTGCCAAGATCTTAAGGATGCGGGCATGTTGAGGTAGAGGCGAGATCTGCGTTGTCGATGGCAATGCCTATTCACTGCGTGGCATGGATTGAGGAGGTGTTAGAGGTAGAACAAGCTCACGTTGAAGGCAAGGATGATTCACATGTTATATGTTTGGATTTGGTAGAGTAATTACAGTTGTCCCTTGATGAGGGCATGGTGAAGGGTCTTCAGGTTGACGAACTCGGACTCGTATGCGGATTCGGATTCGAGGGTGGGGATCCGACTAGGTTGCCTTCTACAGTTAGCAGTAGTGGTGCTCCTTGCTCGATAATTGTTACGCCCCGTGGAGTTGCGAATGGTCCTGATAGTTGCTGCGAACATAGGGGTAGGTCCTGTTGGTGGAATGAGGTTGATGGTGCTACGGCAGGATGGTGTAGTGATCATGGGGTGAATGCTTCTGTGAGGCTTCAACGGTGGACGTCGATGAGGATCTTGATGTCGAGCACTTTGTATAGATTGAGATGGAGCTTCTTGTCAAGGTGGAAGAGAGCTTCTTCAAGCATGGTGGGAACTGGTGTTCCAGCCGAGCTACATAGTGATCCAAGAGGGAGGTGTAGTTCATCGGAGGGGTGGTCGACCCTGGGGCCTCGCTTTCTATGGTTGGGGGACAAGTGGTTATAGATAGCGGCAATAATGGGAGTAGTGTTGCGTCAAAGGCGCTAAGCAGTGGCGGAGGTTGCTGTGGGAGAGGAACCTCCTTGGGCGAACCTGCTTGTAGTGGTGAAGGGGAGGCGAGGTTTTTAGGCTTGGGTGATGCGATTCATGGCACGGGAAGGTGCTAGTGCTGGTATTGATGGTGTGAGAAGTGGGGCGGTTGGTGGGAGGTATTTTGAGGGGGTCTCTAGAAGATGGAGTGGAGAATGCATAGGTTGACCTTGTTGTGGAGGCGGCGGGTTTTAGGCTCATCTTATTTTGGGGGGGTTGTTGCACAGGGCTTATGGTGATGGACCTTTCGTGGAATGTTGACGGATTGAACGACCCCTCTAAGGAAGCGACATTGAGGGGGTACGTTCAGTCTTAGGGCCTTGAAATGGTGCTATTGCAAGAAACGTAGTTGAGAGAGATAAGGAGAGGTGGCTCTGGGGAGTTTGTTGCACTGGATGCGATTAGGCATTCAATTGGTTTGATTGTGGGGTGGGAAGACGATGATTTTGCATTGGTAGATTCCTTTCTGGACTCTTTTGCAGTGATTGTGCAGCTTAGAAGGTGGTGCAATAACTTATGTTGTATTTCTTGGCAGTGTATGGTTGAATGAGGATGTTTGGCTACCTAGACTTTACAAGGAGTTGAGTCAGGTGGCCTTGAGGTTTCGAGGATGTCCCTGGATGATAGGGGGACTTTAATGTGACTTTGATTCTGGAGGATATGCCAGCTGGCAGAGGAGGGAGGGATCGAGGCTAGGAGGCATTTACAAAATTTGTGTCGGTGTATGGGATATTGGATATGCTTTTGAGCTCCTATGTGTTTACTTGGAGGAGTACCGGGGGCTAGAGATCTAGGATCGATAGATTCTTGTCCATGGTGGAGCTTGCAGAGGTTTTCCCTATGGCGGAGGTGTGACTCATGGAAAGGCTATTTTTGGATCATGCAACGTTGATGTGGCAATCGAATGAGGGTAGGCAATTTAGGACATATTTCAAATTTGATGAGGCTTGGTTGCTGGAGGAGGGGTTCATGGGTGAGGTGGAGGAGAAGTGGCGTTCATTTTAGTCAAATGAATTGGCAATGACAAGATTGGAGGTTAAGCTACAAGAGCGAAGGCCTTTCCTCAAGGTGTATAGGAGGCAAATCAAGGAAGAGCAGAATAGAAAGAAAGGGGTGCGCTTTTTGAAATTGCGAGATTGGACAAGGTAGAAGATTTGCGTCTCCTATTTGAGGAGCGTCTGGTTAGAGTGCAGCACATGTGGGTTGTCTAGATGGAGAATTAGAAGGTTGAGGTGGAGTGGAAGACAAGGTCCAAACAAAAGTGGCTGAAGGAGGGGGATTCCAACATTGATATGTCCATTTGGTTGGTGGCCTCAATGAGAAGACATAGGAATTAGATTGATAAGTTGTGGGTGATTGATGCGGAGTTTGTAGGTAGGGACGTAGTTGGCAGTGTTGTTGCAGATTACTACAGGGAGTTTAGTGGGAGAAGGATGGAAGGGAGGTGGAGGTGGTTGGGGACAAACATCTTGGGCATCAGTAATGAGCAGATGAGGGGGCTTGTGGTGCCTTTCAGCGAGGACGAGGTGCGAAAGGATGTCTGGGGATTGAATGTTGATGGGTGTCCTGCCCCCGACGGTTCCTGGTATATTTTTTTGAGTTATGAATGTTGGCTAAAGAGAATGTTTTGCAAGTCATGGTTGAACTCGCAGATGGAAATAATGGTTTTAATTGACTCAGCAGGTTCTTATTTCTGTTGCCTAAAAAGGAAAGGGCAGAGGCCATTAATGAATACAGGTCCATTGCTTTGTCGAATGCCATTTATCTAATTGTGGCGAAGGTTTTGGTGAACGGGTTGAGGGAGCTCCCGGACAAGGTTATTTCCTATGTATAAATGACCTTTGTTCCGTTCTGGAATATTTTGGATGGCTATATTACAACTTGGGAGATTCTCGCCTACTGAAGGAGGGAGAAGGTGGCATTTTTGTGGAAGGTTAATTTCTGGAAAGCTTATGATTCAGTGCAATGGCCTTTTGTTTTGATATCATTGATTAAGAGGGGCTTTCCCCTTCTTTAGGTTGATTGGATGAAGTTGTGTATTACGACTTTGTTCTCGGTCCTTATTAATGGCAATTCAGTAGGTGGTTGGATACAACCGGTGAGGGGTTTTTGTTCAGGTAGCTGATGCATTGGCGAGGTTGGCGATTAGAGCCTGAGAAGGGGTTGGTTAGGGCCTTCTCTTTAGCAGGCAGGGTTGTGATACTTGCACTTCAATATGTTGATGACACGCTATTCTTTGTGAAGGGCTCAGATATAGAGGCGAGGAGCATGCATGTTATGTTGGAGTTGTTTATGGAGGCATCAAGATTGAAGATAAATTTCTCTAAGTCAACTTGTGTTTTGTTTCAGATGATTACTGAAGAGCTTAGCATATGCAGTTTAGCTCTTTGTATGTCGGAGGGCTCTTTGGCCGTCTCGTATCTGGGTCTTCCTTTGTCGAATAAGAAGATTTCCATGCAGGAGTGGGTCCCTTTGATTAAGAGGATAGAGAGGAGGTTGGTTGGTTGGGCATCCAAGGTTCTTTCTAGAGAGGGGAGGCTAGTGATCCTCAAGGGGGTATTGTCTTTTCTGGCTTCCTACTTTAGATTCGTGTTGAAGTTGTTGAAGCTAATTGAAAAGAAGATATTGAACCAGATAAGAGCTTCTTCTGGACTAACCATGGGGTGGTTGGGAAGGGGGGCTTGGATGCTGGCATGGAAAGAGTTGTGTAAACCAGTGAAAGATGGGGGCTTGGGTGTTAAGGAGTTTGGGAGAATGAATGATATCTTTTTAACCAAATGGATTAGGAAACTTCTTGGGCATAAGGAAGACCTCTTTGGAAAGATCTTTCAGAGGGGTTATGGTGGCTTGGTGGATAGAAATCTCCTATTGTTTTCCATATGGGGATCATCTCACTTTTTTAGAGGGTTGTTTGTGGTGGCTCCAAGGGTGTAGAGTTTCCACCTGATTTGTTGGTTTAGGTGTTTCATTCAGATTTTGGCTGGATGAGTGGACAAGTTAGGGGAGGTTGAGAGATCATTTCCCCAAGCTATTTGCGTTGGCCTCGGGAAAGGAGGCCAAGGTGGCTAACTTGTGGGAGGGTTGCTGGTGCCTTTCATTTATGGGGAACTTGTTGAGCCAGAGGATTGAGAATGTTCACTTGGATGGTTATCGACGAGGGGAGGGTGTAGATGCTTTGTTGTGGGAGGATGGTGATTTCTCTGTTAGGTGATGCGAGAAATCATGTGGTTTTAAAACCTACTTTTTATGTCGTAACACATGAAAGCCGCTCGCTTTTGAATTTATAAAGATCGAGTACTTGGGTAAGTATTCGGGTCATCCCAAGGGAGGCGAAATGCAAAATACAATACTCTTTGCTTGTTGAGTAGGTAATCTCTCTTTTTGGCTTTTTAATATATGCAATTTGTTTTGGATTTTTAGAAGCGAAAAAAAGTAAAGCAACTATGTGCTCTACTCTTCCAAGTCACTCTAAGCACGGGTGACTTGGAGTAAAGGAAGTGTAGAGACAAGGAAATAAAACTACAAAGCCAAATATGTAAAGGAAAGCTTATATTGAAATGGAGAATCCAGTTGATTACAAAATCGGAGAACTCACAAGTGGAAGGGATTTCACACTTGTAATCTTCAAAAATTTCTACTAGCTAACCAGTACAAAATGAAAAATTGCTAAAGCTAGGGAAGTAAAAAAGGCGTAGTAGAAGATGATGCTGTGGCAAAACTCTCGCTCCAACTCCGGTTACCCCAAAGTTGAAGGGTGCTCCTCCTCTAAAAATGAATGTCCTTCCTTCTTGGCAAACCCTAGATGGGCGTGCCTCCTCTCCTCAGGGTGGACGTCCACCCTAGGTCCTCCTCGGCCTGGCCATCCCCTTGAAGTGAAGATCACCTTGGCTTGTCCAAGGTGGGTTGAAGAAGTAGGCACCAAGGGAGCAAAGGTTGCTCCCTTAATCTACTTCTTCTTGGCTCCTCTTTTGGATGTGGATATAGGTGGATATGCTCGGATAATAATGTAGCCAAAGGTGTCCCTTTTTGTGGTGGAATGATGGATATATATATAGGAATCGAAGAGGGGGGTAGGCATGCCCTTTTGATGGAGGGCTAGGATGCATTTCGGTTGTGGTTATGGGGATCCAATGGAGGAGGTTAATTGGTGCCAAAATGGAGGTGTGTAGGGGGGTGGTTATGCCCTTTTGGTGGCCGTCCAAGGTGGAGAGACACCACCATTTTTGGTGTTAAAAAGGGGGTTCTACAAAGGAGAAAATGGAGGGAAAAATTGGATGGTTGGATGTGGCTTTAGGCTTAGGTGTAAGGTGGAGATGGAGGGATTTTTGGAGGGAAAAGGTGGCGGCAACTTTGGGTGGTTATGGGTAGGTTTGGCGCCACCTTTTTGGTGGCTCTTGGAGGTGGTGGTGTGAAGAGGTGCTTATTGGTTGGTGCCAAGATAGAGTAGGAGTAGGTGGAATTTAGGTGGACTTAAGTAAGGTTTAAGTGGAGGTTTATGTAGGTGGAGTTTAGGGCTAGCTATGGGGAGTAGGAAGAGCTTAGCTAAGCTAGCTTAGCTAGTACATGAGTGGAGGAGGAAGTAGGAAGATTAGGGTTTGTTGATAAGGAGTTGAAATGGAGTTGCATTGGAGCTTGTTGGAGTTGACTGTTGCTGAAGATTGCTGAAGTAGAGCTCAATAGCTAGCTAAGCTAGCTAGTTCTTTACTAGCTGGCAAGCTAAGCTAGGTTGAGCTGGTTTTCTTCTGTCTTGAGCGAAGGTGAGCTAGAGCTAGAGTTGGTTTTCCCGAAGACTTCCCAGCTAGCTGAGGCAGCTAGCTTAGGTTAAGTAGCTCAGCTCAACTAAGTTGAGCTGATCTGAGTCTTCGGGAGTTGGAGTTGAGCTGACCCGAGCGGGTTGAGGGCTTTTTCAGTTGACAAGGCTTAGGTAGTTAATGGTAGTAGCTAACCCTAGTCAAGTAGAGCTTCTTGGAGTTGGATGGAGCTGAGGGGAGCTAAATGGAGCTGGGATCAGCTGAGTTGAGCTAGCCTGAGTTGCCATCTAGCTGAGGTGATCTGAATGGAGCTAAGATGAGCTAACCTGAGCTACCATCCAGCTGAGATGAGCTTCTTCATCTTTTTCCTTTCTTGGTGCCATGGTATGTGGGTTTTGTCTTTCTGTTTTATCCCTAACAGTCAAATAGAGATGTTAAAGCTACAAAACAATGCAATGCATGCTTGTCCTAAGAAATGCCTAAATCCAGGCCAAAAATCCGATTGCGAAGTTAAAACCCTAAGGCCTAGTTTGGCAAGGGTGATAACCCATTAAAATAGGGGTTAACCTTGGTTGGTGGGAGGGATATTTTGACTCGGGTTAAGGGGACTTAACTTGAGATAAGTTATTCTGGGGTTGATGTGGGATAAGCTATTTTTGTGGGTTATCCCGTGTATTTTCACAGGTTAACCCATAAACTTTCCAAACAGCCACATATTAACCCACCATGATAACCCTTATGATTTCCAAACAAAAATACTGGATAACCCATCTCCAAAAAAATTATCACATAAAATTTATCCCTCCATCCCAATTGCCCCTAAGAGTTAGGTGTGTTTTAAGGCATAAGAATGATGATAAATTGAGGCTCATCACAAACGCTAGTTTATCATTAGGAATGCTTATGGAAGGCTGAGGAGTGGAGGTTTGTGGATGAATGTTGATTTCATCAGGGATTGCAGGAAAATTTGGTCGGTAACTTGTCCCCTTAAGGTGAAGGTCTTTTCTTGGCGATTGAGCAGAGGTAGGCTCATGTCAAGGGTGTTGAGGGTCAAGTGGGTGCCGGAGGTTGAGATGACCTACCCACTTTATCTTTTGGGGGATGAGGATGTTGATTACCTATTTCTCTGTTGTTATGTTATTTTTCTTTTTTGAGAGGATTTTCCATTGTTCCATTGTGTAGATTTGGAGTCAGTTCACGCTTGGGCGGTTGGCACATTTCACCTTCGCTGCTTTTTCGAGATCCTTCAGGAGTGATTTTTTTTTGAAAGGTTCAGGAGTGGTATTTTGAATGGTGGCCAGAGTGTTTTCAGATCTAAGGAGAGGGCAAGGCTTCTTGCTAACATTGTGGGGCATCTGGTTGAGGGGGAATGCGGTTGTTTTCAAAGAGGGCACCCTTATATTGAGAATTTTATTGCTTTTATTTCTTGTTTGATTAGTCTCTGGACATTGAGCTTGTAATTAGGCCTTGGTATTTGGCCTTTTTGATAGTTATTGATATATTTGCTGGGTGGTTATCATCCGGATAACCATCGTTTCTCTTTTCAAAAAAGTGGCTTGGTTGATAACCACTCTTATCTCTTTTCAAAAAAGTGGCTCATGCCAATTAGGGATGATCAACTTTAGGTGACTATTGTATGGCTAATTTTAATGGTTTGAAGCCCCTGTTCGATTGTGCTCTTTCCATCATTTATTGGTTGTAATTCAAATTTAGCTAAATTAACATGGTTTATGTACTAATTATCTGCAATTCTGCCCACAGTACTTCAACCAGATTTTAACAGCTGTACTTGAGGTTCTGGAAGATCCTGAATCTTCCATCAGGGAACTTGTTCTTTCTTTAGTAGCTGAAATGCTCACCAATCAGGTCAGCCCCTTTACAAGCACATTCCGTTTTTTCCCACAAATGCCTTTCAGTTTAAGGCATTTTCTTCTAATGAATGTTGTCTTCCAGAAATATGCTATAGAAGATTCTATTGAAATAGTTATTGAAAAGTTACTTCAGGCTACCAAGGATGGGGTTGTAAAGGTATTATTCTTTTTTGGAGTTGACTTTACTTCTGATGGATTCTTCTTGGGTTTACAGTATCTAACTGGTTTATGTTCCAGATAACTAATGAAGCCCATCACTGTCTAACTATAGTTCTGTCTCAGTATGATCATCGCAGATGTCTTGGTGTAGGTGACCTGCATTCTCCCTGAATACATGCATTATCACATGTCCTTGCTGTACTTCTTTATTAAAGTTTGCAAATTGTCCAGGTTGTTGTGCCTTTGCTTGTCACTGAAGATGAAAAAATGCTTGTTACATGCATCAATTGTTTGACCAAGGTACAAATTTTTACTTTTTGTGTCTTCAACTGCTCCTTTTTCTTTGTTCCGCAACAGCCATAAAAGGTAGATGTTACTGGTTGCAGTCTTCAAGTTGTAAATTGCTTTCAGTTGCAAATCACATCTTACCACTTATGTCTTGCTGCTTTGTTGTTTAAACATATTATTGAACCTAATAATAGCTGCAAGCATACCACCCTGAAAATAGTCCCACATTGCGATGTTGTGAAATTGAATAGCGAGTTATAAAAAATTGAGAATTACTTGATAGTTTTTGGATATTTGATACCATGGAAATAGATATTTCGATAAATCAGCGTTAAATCACCCATTTCAGTGGATCTTGATTGATATCGCTAAATATTGGGGTATACTGATGTAATTGATAGGGATCCCATAAAAAAGTTTTTCGAACCGAGGAGTGTTAGGTTTCGAGATCAAATAACAATACAGAAGAGGCTAAACATAGTAATCGATGAGTTGACTCCTGGTGATCTTTATAATTCATCTTCAAACTTTGGATAGAAATCTAATGGCTTAGATGGTCTATGAGGAGTTGGAGGAGATGATTAAAGATATTACATTAAGGAGTTCAATTGGATGAAAGCGCTTTCTATTGAAATGAATGTCTCATAAATCAATAAATATGTCCTCGATGTTGTTGTCTATTGAATTGTTCTCTAGTTCAAAGTTTTATTAGCTTTAGTTTTCAGTTTTTGAAACTTTTCTCAAGCATCTAGCTCTTTCCCTTATTTAATCTTTTCCAATTTGATTTATTTGCCCTTCCTCCATCTCCATTCTTTTTACATGATTTATTTTTTACTCACTATTAGTAATCAACCCTTACCATACATGTGAACAATGCTTAGCTCATGTTTATACTTATGTTGTCCATCCTAATCAGTCATATGTGTAACTAATTTATGCTTACATTTTTTTTTACTTACCATCACTGATCAACTCATACCATTAATGAGAATTATGTTAATGCTTAGTTCATATTTAATCTTGTATGTCAATTTATTTCTCAGTGATGATCTCATTAATAATGCATTCCAAATCTTGCTTGGCACATGATCTATTTATTCTTTCTTACTAGTGGACTATTAAAGCTCCTTATTGTCAATGATCATTAAATGTATGTCAACTTTTGAAATGTTACTTATGTAGTGCAGTTCTATTGTGTCATTTACAATTTGGTTCTAATTATTATAGACATTTCTTCATGTGTTCAGTAATAATTGAAATTATAATTTTATATACTATCAACAAATTTGTAATTTTATAAAATTTGTAGCATTTTCAGTCATTTTGAACTAATTGACATATCTCTGACATTCGATATGTCCCTTTTTTGCCTTATCGATATGGTGTTGATATCAACATTGGAAAGCTTGATTGATATAGATTCTTTGTGCTCATGGCCAACAAATTATTGATGCTAGTTTTTCTTTAACTATGTTGTAGTCTAGGTATGAGTTGTATTAGAGTCATGAAGCGGATTAAAATATTGGAGCTAAGTGCTATGTAGGGCTAGGTGCTACATCACAAAAGTTATGGTGGGACTGTGTAAGTATCCTCTAGAGTTTACACTTGCTACCTTCAGAGTTGTGCACTGCCCTTAAATTAACTAATCATCTGAATCCTGACAAAGACATTGGCATTTCAAAAGTGGGAGGTTGTTATATGCTAAAAATAGCGTGCAATTTGAAAGTCATGAGTATGTTAGGAAGGGTGGTAGTTTTTTTAAATTAGGCACGAGTCTATGACCAAGTTGTTTCTTTATTTTCTTTTCTCTTTCTTTTTTTTTTTTTAAGGGAAATGGGTGGTTGTCAACTTGGTTCTTCACCCAAAAAAACCCCTAGTTGTTACCTAAGCCCATCATTTAAAAATCTTGGAAATTGCGTGGAAGTCAGGTTGAACGAGGTCAATAGGTTAGTCATGTTTTCACGAGCTACTCTTTACTTAAAGTGTCACGTTTAGGCTTTGTACTTTAAAATAATTGTTTCTCCAGAAAAGAAAAATGGTAATAGGGCAACAACTGGGTTTTTCGTTAATCTGATCACCAAATGGGTTGTCACTTAGTTCTTAGACAATTTGGTCTTGATATTGAATTACCACCCTTGTTACTTAGTGGTTGCTCAAGCACTTCATAAGTTGCATTTGTCATAAATGCATTGTCTTTGAATTGATTAGTCTTTTGCAGACAAGCTGTTTCCCCGAAACTGCATGGGAAAGATGTAGCATGCAAATGTGGGCATCTTTACTAGATATTCTGCATGTAGTGGAAAATAAGAGTGCCTCTATGAAAAGAAAGAAAAGTATACTTATATTTTACTTATGGAGGTATTGTTAGTGATTTTAGCATAAACTAGCGGCCCCATTTTATTTGTCTACCCTAATTTAACGTGCTTTTTTGAAGACACACATACTTACTTTAGCAGAAATATACTTATTTGTTACTCACAAGTAATGGATCTTTGTTTATTATAGGAAATTTTTAGTTGCAATCTCACACTAAGGGGTTTATCCGGCACATATTTTTGAAAGGTGTATTTAACATATACACAACGGGGTATTAGGTATGATAAACATAACATGTGGAGAAGGAGGCGTGCTTTTCAATATATATATATATATATAAGGGTAGAGAGAGTGTAGCTCACCTGCACCTAACTTACATATAGCTTAGCTATATTTTTATGTAAAATTAATATTTCAAAATAAAAATTTAGGGACTGAAATCATTCAGTAAAAACATGAAGTACACAAAATTTTATTGAAATCAAATGACTATAACACCTCCAGGTCAAATTACGTAATATTTAAGTCGTTGATTGAGCCCCCTTGATGTAAAGGGTAGGAGTGTTGAATTGACTTGAAATTTTGTGTATAATATACTTATCTCAATTCCTAAGTTTTCACTCCTAAACATTACTTATAATGGAAGTTATTAGGCAAGCTTCACCTAAATTATGTGCAGGTTTCACACACACACACTCTCTCTCTCTCTCTCTCTCTCTCTCTCTCTATATATATATATATATATATATATATATGATAAGGAGGATGAGGCATGCTTAATGTACATATAAGGAGGTTTTTCATAATTGATCCCGTTGGCTACTTTAAGTGGCAATAGATTGATTCAAAATAAAAGTTATCCTTTGCATGGAATGAGTCTACCAATTAACTAGAAAGTGGTCCTACTTTGATAAGTGGAGAATTCTGCAGATTCATGGTCTTGATTGTGATGTTGGTGAAAAACATATCTCCATATGGAGATTAGAGGAAGTGGAAGATCTACACAGTCAAAGAGTGTTACCCAATCAGATCCCCCAACCAAAATTACGTTGGTGAACTTGTTTTAATGCATAAATTTTATCTTCTAGATTTGTATACAATATCACGAGGAAATTCATTTACTTTTTTTCAATGATATCATGGCTATTGCGTTAAAGCTAACCCAGGTAAGGGACTTTATCTTGGTTATTGCCTGGTTGCTTTCTTTATTGTCTGGGTTGCTTTGCACCTCATTACCTTAATTTTGGTTCACTTTAAGTAAGACCATAAGACTTCTTTAGTCTTAAGTTGTATCTATTATATATGCTAGTGTTACATGTTGTATATACATACATATATAATGTATGTGTTATTGACATGTTTGTTATACTCTCAAGTTTGTCTTCAGCTTTGATCTATCTTACTTAGACTATTGTTTGTGTATTATGACATGTATAAGTTATACACATGCGTTATTATATTTTGTAATTATAATTATGATATGGTTTTAGTCTATATATATATATATCCCCATCTTGTTTAGCTAGATACATATAATACATAGTGGGAAAGAATGATTTTTCTTATTAAAACAGAAAGGCTCTACACCTCTTTATATATTACGAGTTCTGGGTAAATAGCAATGCAAGATCCTACATAAAAATGAAATAAGAAAAGAGGAGTTCGACAACACTCTTCCTCAAGCTGGAGTATAGATATTAATCTTCCTCGACTTGTCACAACAAATATTAAATGCAGAACGAGATAATGGTCTTGTAAAATTATCTGTTTGGTCTTCAAAAGCAACTAGAGATGTATAGATAATGCCTCGCTGAATCTGATCACGTGTGGTGACTATCCATCCCAACATGTTTTGAATGCTTATGCAACATTGGATTATTGGCAATATATGTTGGTGCTTGATTGTCGCATCTCATCTCCATGGGAGCCTCTACCTGAATATGTAAATCTTGCAGAGCGAATCTCACCCATACCATCTCTGTTGCTGTATGTGCCATAGCACGATATTAAAACTCAACACAAGAGTGAGAAACAATGCTCTACTTCTTGCTTCGTCAAGTAACAAGATTCCCAGCTACAGAAGTGCATAATCCAGTGGTAGACTTTCTATTAGCCTTGCATCCTACATAATTAACATCAGAATACCCAATCACGTCTTTGGAAGTACCTCTGGAAAATAGTAAACCACGACCAGGTGTTTTCTTCAGGTATCTAAGTACTTACATAACAGATTACCAGTGCTACTATGTAGGCCTATCCATGAATTGGCTCGATTTTCCCACAGCTTTGGAAATATCCGGTCTGGTAATAGTAAGATAATGGAGCTTGCCCACAAGTTCTTGATAATATTTGCTCTCAACTAGAGAGCACTCAGCATAATATAGGTGTCCTTTAGGAATTCATACGAATATTAGCAGTCTTAGCACCCAACATTCTTGCCTCCTAAAGAACATCAAGTGCATACTTGCGCCGTGAAATAACAATATCCTCCTTGCCTCGTGCCACCTCAATGCCCAAGAAATATCTCCAAGTTTTTGAAATCTGTCATCATAAATTTTTTTGCCAACATCTTCACCTCCTTTATTCCTGCCTCATAATCCTCAGTAATAATAAGATCATCTACATATACTAGGAGTACAACAAATCCTTTGTCACTTTTCCACACAAATAATGGTTTGATGAGGATCTTTGAAGGCTAACGTCCTGCACCACTTTTGATAGCTTCTGGAATTATACACGAGGATTCTACTTAAGGTTATAAATGGCCTTCTTAAGTTTACATACACTTCCCCTGAGTTTGAAAACAAGGAGGTTGCTGTATATAGATTTCTTCTTGGAGATCACCATATAAGAAAATATTTTTCACATCCAGTTGAAATAGAGGCCAATCATAATGAGCATTAATGGATAGCAAAATTCGCACATCGCAAGTCACGCCGCTGGAGAAAATGTGTTAAAGAAGTTTACCACATAGGTCTCGGTGAATCCCTTTGCAACAAGTCGAGTTTTTTGCTGTGAAATAGATTTGTCCAGATTATAGTTCAGGACATAGACCCAGTGGCAACCCACGAAGTGAGCACCTCGTGGCAACGTAGTCAACTCCCAAGTGCCTCTGGAGCATAGTGTAGCCATCTCATCCTCCATGGCTTAATGCCATTTTAGATCAAGCATAGCTTGCTGGTAGGAGGAAGGAATAGTGGAAGTTGTCAATGCAGAAAAGAAGAGACCAAAGGACTTGCCTAAATTGACTTGTACTGAGCACAAGAACGTGAAGCCTTCCGAATAGCAATCGGAAGATCCACAGTAGGATTAGGAACCTCAGACCTAGAAAGCTCCTCAACAACAGGAGACAATTCAGGAGAACTTGCAGGAACATCACTAGAAGAGGAATCATTAGTACCATCAATACGTACCTGATTCAGGGGAGATGGTGGTGTGAGGGAGGGGGTGTCTTGATGCATAAGAGACTGGTAGCTAGTATACTTTAATTGGATCATTAAATTTGCCTCTGTCCTTCTCTGGCTTTGACTTTGACTTTGGCTCAGTCGTGCTAGTGTTGATAGGAATATGTTCCAAAGGAATACGAGCTGGCCTGGGAGCTGTCTCTGCCTCAAAAGTCAACTGATTTCCCGTGGTATAGAAATATGGCACTGTCTCATGGAAAGTAACATTTGTGCTAACATAATGGTTCCTGGACAATGGATCATAACATTGATTGGCTTTTTGGGTACTACTATAATCGAAAAAGACATTTTGTAGCTTATGGTGCCAGCTTATCATGTCCTGGGCCAAGTGTACCAATGCTACACAACAGAAAATCATGGGTGGGACATGGAGCAAACTCATGTCAGGATAAATGATTTGCTCCTAAATAGATGAGTTGGGCTTTCTATTAATCAAATAACGTGCAGTGAGAACTGCATCCCTCCAATACAAAGATGGTACATTATGATGGATTAGTAATGTCTTGACCACATCCAACAAATGTCGTTGTTTTCTTTTTGCAATTTCATTTTGTTGTGATGTATGGGGGCAAGAGGTTTGGCGTACAATCTCATGCAAGCGATAGAAAGCAGCTAATGTAGAGTGTGAAATTCAAGAGCATTGTTAGACCAAACATTCTTAATCATTGTAAAAAATTGAGTATTTATTTGTATAATAAATGTTTGAATTACGTCAACAACTTCTAACTTATCCTTAAGCTAAAACAACCAAGATAATATGGAAAATTCTAATGTAACCAAATAGTAGTGATGGCCTAGTCTATCAGGACTGCAACTTGGACCCCATACATTCATGTGAATCACAATAGAACTCAAAGAATTAGTGGAATATGTAGATCGGTGATGTTTTCCCATCTGACACGCATCACAGAGAAGCTCAGTAGCAGGAGAAATATGCGGTATCACTCGTCGTAGTCTGTCCAGAGAAAGATGTCTTAGTCGTCGGTGCCACTGTAATGTGCCAACAATAAAGGCAACCTTCCCCTGGTAAAAAGTTGCAATAGGAGTCTGGACCAGGCGATAGACACCTCCCTCCTCATGTCCGCTATTAATCGTCCTCTCCGTAAGTTTGTCTTGAAAGATACATTTGACATCATTAAAAATAACACTTTAGATCCTTTGTAATTCTAATAATATATAATATACTAATTGAAAAATTAGGAACAAACAAAACATTAGGTAATCTAAGAGTAAGGGTAACTACAAGATCCCCCTGCCCATTTATCTGGGAGTGATAGCAGTTGGCAACCTATACGGTCTGACTTGTTGGAATAGACTACATCAAAGAAGAATGATCCCTACTCAAGTGCTTGGATGCCCCCGAGTTAACCAGCCACATAGTACCATCTCTAGATTCACTATATGAACTAAAAGAAAGAGTACTACCTGAGGAGTAGGCAAAAGCTGCTATATATGTGGTAGGAGTAGAATCCTGTGTCAACTGAGAAAGTGTCTACATAATAGCATCATACTCTACACAGGAGACCATATCTGACTGATCCTCAGAAGAAGTGATGACTTGGTTAGCAACTGGTGGTCTACCATGTTTGATCCAACACGTAGCCTCAACATGACCAACTCTGCCATAAAACTGCATGTAGTCCGGAGCCTACTAGGTTGATCCCATCCACGTCCTCTGCCATGAATGAATGGTACTCCACGTCCTCCATGGCCTCTAGAAGCTGCCAAGGTAGTCATCTCAGTAAGAGTATCGGTAGTAGTTGGCTTCATCACAATTCTGCTAAGTCGGTTGTAAGCTTCCTCCAGTGAGGGAAGCTTTGAAAGAGTTAAGATCTGAGAACGTGCCGCATCATACTCTAGTCTAAGGGCATCTAAGAATTGGAGTATTGCATACTCCCGGCGATACCCCCTCTAACTGGCAGATGTATACATAGGAGGGGAAGCATTATACTTCTCAAGGAGTACCTAAAGAGAAGCATAATACTGAGCAAGTGATTGTCCCTCATTTTTAAGGCTTCCTAGATCACGATGAATCTGGAGCACCTTACTAAAGTTCTTCTCATGGGAATGTGTTATGCAATGAATCTCACATCTCTTTGACTATCTTATAGTACATGATCCAATCTCTAATATGAGGTTGTAGTGTATTCATGATCCAAGAGAACGCCATCGCATTATCCTTCTTTTATGTCACATAATTTCTTGTCTTGTTGGCAAGCTCAATCTCTAGCAATATATGTTTCTTGTCATGACCCTCCATGATCGTAAGGAACGTTTGAGACCACCGTGCATGATTGGCCTCATCAAGTTTGGACATTAGCACAAAGAATGGATTTTTATACGTCCTCGCCTCTGTAGCGGCATTCGATGACACCTCGGATGAGTCTAATGATGCCATTGTGCCTTGAGAGGGAGGAGAAACCCAAAAGTCAGATCTGAATCTCTGATTTCAATTCATAGAAATCTTTGAAAATTGAAGTTGAACCTGTTGATCATAAGATCTAAGTGCACATCGCTTAGAAATCATACCAAGAGCCTCAAAGGAGCCCCTGGAACCATATAAGGTGGCATTAGGATGTGGGGAACCACCTAGCACAACCATCTGGGAGCTGCTATCCCTCCTCGTCGTCGTTGGAAGAGGTGCCCTCATTGGCGGCACCTCTGCTAATCGGTGAGGTAGGTGGTGGCCTTGTTGTGTCGGTGGGAGGTTGATGGTGACCTTGGTGCTCACTGCTGGTGACTCAACAGGCCACTGATGGTGGTACAAGGAGGTGAGCGATGATTGCTATTGCTGGAGAGGTTGTTGTAGCCTTTGGAGGTCACCAACGAAAATAGTAGCCGACAGTGGCGGCGGTATGGTGAGGGGAGGGAGAGGGGTTTGGGTGGTTAGGGTTTCGGAGGGCTACTTGCGTAGGATACCAAGGTCACAATTTAGGGTTGGTGCTTTGATATCAAGTGGGAAGGAGTGATTTGTCTTATTGAAACAGAAAAGCCTACACCTCTTTATATAATAAGAGATGTGGGTAAATAGCAATACATGACTAGACATAAAAATAAAATTAGAAAAGAGGAACCCTACAACATTTATGTTTTGGTTGTATGCTTGGCCTATATTTATACACATACTATATTTGTGTACACATTGTATGAGAATATAAATGTGTTATTGTTACTTAAATATGAGATGATCATTATTTTCCTTTCACTTAAATGGTGTCATCGCGTGCTTTTTATGAAAATTGATGCTACCATATGAGTTTTTTACTCATATTCAATATTTTCAAAAAGAAAAAGATTTGTCATCTTGATTCAATCAGGCGATTGCCTCATTTTTGCCTCTTGCCTCAAGCAATCAAGGAGTTAGTTGCCTTGCAGTTGTCTAACGCCTTGACAGCTTTGCTCTCTTGTCAAAAAATGTGAACAAAGATGGATAGGATGATAAGATTCACTTAGATGGATATCATTGACCCATTAGGTTCTTCAGGGTTGTCGCATATTAAGAGGAATGTGGTGAGGGATGTGGACAATGACTAGACTAGCGCCGCATAGTATGAAACCAAGTTGCAAGGTGAACATAGTCAAAAGATTGTGCCAAGTATGACAAGGACATAGATTACATTAACCGGATGAGGTTGAGATCATATGGTGGAGGAATAGGAGATTGTAGTGGTAATGGGAAGATTTGAGGTAGTTGGGAGAGTTGCACGATCTAAGTGGGTAGTTGGAGGAGAAACAAGTAGCAAAGGCAGAGGAGGAGAGTGGAATGGAGAAAGGGGAGTGAATGGAGTTGTTTTTGGAGGAGGTAAGAGAGGGAGGACTAAGGAGGGGGAGGTGGATGCAAAGTAGAAAAATATATATAACAATAAATTTTCATTTCATTTGAATTCAAAACCATAGCCGTCTGTCATTAACTAACAAAGATAAATGGAGTGACATTTGTGTAAATAATGCATCTTTTTAGTGATTTCCTTTGAACATTGGGATACGGATGGCAATTGCAAAATTTTGTGATATAAAAGCCTTTAGAAAGAAAGGAACAGACAAACTTGATGTCCATATAAAGTGGATATAATATTGGAGACCTTTGATGGTTTCATTCAATGTCTTTTGATTTTGGTCCCTTTTCATTGTTGGTGGAAAGGCGATGGTAGCATTAGGAGTGAAAAGCTTGGGGATTATGGTGAGCTTGGGGCCTATTGGAGGTGGTGTTAGTAGGGGGATATACCCCCTTCGGGTTTTTGTTGGAGTATTTGAGGTTGTTTATTCCATCAAATCACAATAACCTCCACCTTCACTTTTAATATTTAATAAATACCCATTAACATCCTCCACTTCTACCTTTAATATTAAACAAATACTCACTAACATCCTCCACCTCACTTTTAATATTAAACAAATACACACTCCCTCCCCACATATAGCCCTACAGTGTTTTACCCCGCATCCCATTGGGCCCTTAGTTTATTGGGGATGGCCAAAATGGGAGTCTAATGGGAATCTAGAGGGTAAGGAGAGGGGTGGCAATAGGGATGGCTTTGTGGTATTGTGAAGGTGGCAATCATAGTTTTTGCTTTGAGCTAGAGTGCTGCATGCGAGGCAAAGGAGAAGCAGATCAGAGGCAGGGTCTTGGCTACAAAGGAGCCTATTAGTAGGGTGGCTGCTGCAGTGGGAGTGCACTGTGTTTAGGCAATTGATAGTTGGATTGGCACCATTTCTCATGGTTAAATTGTTTCTTGGAGTTCGGATGTTGGAGAAAGTGAGAATGGTGATGTTTGGGATGTGTTGGAGAAGTCGACAGTGTTGTAAAATTCGGTTGACTCGGCTGACTACTTGGCCAAGTAGTCCGAGACTCCTAGTCGGTCCACCTACCAACCCAAGTAGCCATATTGGGGCCAATAGTTGGCCAGTTGTCTATTAATTGTGAAAGTAAATACATCTTATTAATATATTTTATGAAAAAATGTGTATTTAAATATTAAAAAAATACCTATCTAAGTACTCTTTGACTACTTCCTCAAACAAAGTGTACTCCTTAGTCAGGGACCTAACCCGATCAATTGAATATCGACTACTAAGTTTTACAACATTAGTTTTAGTGGAAGGCAGATGTGGATTTTTTGTAGGAAAGAAAGTTGGAGAAGGTGGGAGCTAGGGCAGGGAGGTAGGTAGTAGGACAGCTCACGGCAAATTTCCTTGCCATTGACGTGGTTGGGTGGTCAGAAGGGGTTGGTTCAGCTTGGAAAGACAATGCCTTGGAGTTGCAATCCTGACTGTTTGCAGCTTTGTTATGATGAGAATGCTTGCGAGGTCTGGGTGGATGTCACTTAATTTTGACAGTGGTTGACACTCTGATAACATGTGAAAGATTCTGGTGTAGCTTAGGCAGGCATTGGAATTTGCCGATGGCAAACAATGGCCAGTGGGTTGTGATTTCAATTTGAATTTGTTGGCAGAGACATGTTGGGTGGTAGAAATCGACGAGACAGGGCGGCGGAGTTTTTGTAGATTTGTTTGCTGAGTTTGGTTTCTTGGACTTTACGATTGCATCATTTCACTTGGAGGAACAATTCTGCTTTGCGTGTGTCCACAGTGGAAATGGCCAATTAGTTTCATCTTGTTGATGTGGTAGCCTTAGATTGCCCATTCTCTGATTGTACCTCTCTAATGTAGAAGTTGAATGAGGGTGCTTTCCGGTCAACTTATTTTGAGTTTGACTAATCTTCTTTGTTGGAGGATACTTTCAGGGATATGATAAAGTTGTGGTAGTTTGAAAGCCAAATGGATTGGGCTACTTGGCCACTAGCAGGTTGGTTAGGACGGGGGGAGCGGTGGGTGGAGGAGTATGGGGAATGCAGCATAAATGCAAATGGAAGCTTTGTAGTGTATTATGGAACTTTATAGCTTGAAAGATTCTAGATATTTGAGGCAAGAATATGGCACTGGTGTAGGCTCTGAAAAGGAAGATGGAATAGAGGCAGAGATCTAAACAGATTTGTCTGAAAGAAGGCAACTACTGCACTAAATTCTTCCATGTGGTTTCCAGTGCCATAAGGGTTAATTTCATTAACAACCCTTTGGTTGGTGAGAAAGTTGTGAGGGAGAAGGTTGGTAGGTGAAGCCTTGTATTCTCACTTTATGGAGTTTACTAGAAGTTAGAAGGGATCTTGGAAGTTGGTAGATATGGGTGTTTTGTTGTTGCTGAAGAGGCTGGAGGCTACATTATAGGAGGTTTTGATTGATTTGACAGTATTGAAGGCAGAAGGTTCACTTGGCTTTGATGGATTCTTAGTACTCTTACTATAGCAGTATTTATACATGATCAGAAGATATCATGGGTATGGTCAAGGAGTTTGATGTTGGCAATGGGGTCTTTGTGCAGCTTAATAAGCTTTTCTGGTCTTGCTTTCAATGAGACGATGGAAAGGCTTGGTGATTGCTGCCCAGTTGCCTTGTTGAATGCTGTTGGCTTGGTCGTGACAAGACTATAAAACAAGAAACAAAATTCACATGAGGTGAGAAAATTGTTAATCCTGTTCGGCAGGCATTGTGCTTCACTACGTTTGGGCCTAGGATTACAATTCTCGATGGTTTAAGTGGAGGCCTTGGGAAACTTATTTATAATACATGGGATTGCTTATAGCCTAAGAAAAGTATAATTATTATAATTGACCCACACACTAAAAATATTTAAAAGAGACCCTTTCAGAATATAATTCTATCGTCTCCCTCCAAACCGAGCATGGGGTTGAGAAGTGCGCAGTTTGTCTTTCAAAACATGAATAACTTTGATAGAAACCACCTTTGTGAGAATATCAACAATTTGCTTGCTAGTGGGTATGTGAAGAACAATAACTTTGCCATTCTAGACTTTTTCTTGAATAAAATGATGATCAATCTGAATGTGCTTTGACTGATTATGAAAAACAAGATTGATGGCGAGCACACACACACTTCGATTGTTACAGTATATAGGCGTATGTCAATTCCGGATTCCCAAATTGGTGTCAATCCAAGTAATCTCGTTGATGGTGGTAGCAAGGGCACAATATTCTGCTTCAATACTAGACCTGGCAACACTTCATTGCTTTCTACTTTTTCAAAAGATCATATTATTCTCGAGAAAGATATAATAACCAATAACAGAGCAGTGGATATTTTGATCACTTGCCCAATCAAAATCACAATAAGCAGAAAGATTTCTATAGCCATGTATCAAGTCTAGATTTCTGGAGACCATCGGTACTCATCCCTTTGAGGTATCGAAAAATATGCTTCATTACTTCGGGATGATTAATGGTTGGAGAGTGCATATATTGAGAAACTTGATTGACTGCAAAGGTGATGTCCAAGCGGTTAATTGTTAGGTATTGAAGAGCACCCATCATATTGCAATATTCGTTTGAAATTTGTTGATTATCAACTTTGAACAATTTGTCTTGTGATGGTGTCGGAATGGAGATAGGCTTGCAATATGGAAACTTATTTCACCGTAGCAAATCAGGGGTGCACTTATGTTGTGTTAAGTGGGTGTTAATCCTATCAACTTCAATTTCAAAAAAATAATGGAGATTTCCAAGATCTTTAATGTTGAAGTGATGGGGTTCCCTTTTTACCTTGTCAACTAGGGAGTCTGAATTCTTGGTGAGAATAATGGCATAGAGTAACGGAACAACCATGACTCCTTCATATCAATAAATAAAAAGAGTAATAGGAAAAATAAGTGATTCAATTCTATTATGAGACCCTTAGTATCTTTATATAGAGAGGTATATGGGTAAATAATATTACACACCTACATAGAAAGAAATAAATATAAATATACCCCTCAATACAACTCAACACTCCCCCTTAAGTTGGAGCATAAACATCAAACATGCTCAGCTTGAAACATAGAACTGCAAGTTGCTTTCTAGAGAGTGCTTTTGTGAAGATGCCTGCTATCTGATCTTCAGTACAAATATAGGTTGTAGATCTTCTTATCTGCAATGGTCATTTTGATGAAGTGACAATTTACTTTAATATGCTTCGCCTGGTCATGGAAAATAGGGTTATTGGTGATAAAAGTGGTAGCCTTATTGTCACAGTACATAAGAATAGGTCCCAAGACATGAACACCAAAGTCTTGCAAGATAGATCGAACCCACAATAGTTCACAAGTAGTCTAAGCCATAGCTCTATACTCTGATTCAACACTTGAACTTGAGACTATTGCCTGCTTCTTGCTCCTCCAAGTAACTAGATTGCCCCTTACATAGGTGCAGTATCCAATAGTAGACCTCTTGTCCTCATGTGTTATACCATAATAAGCATCATAATAACCACATACATCAACATGTCCATGATTTTGGAAATGAAGTTCCTTCCCAAGGGTACGCTTCAAGTATCTAAGTACTTTACAAACTCGATCCCAGTGGATCTATCTAGGTGCTTGCATAAACTGGCTCAACCTCCCAACTGCAAAGGTAATATCGGGCTGGTTAATTGTCAGATATAATAATTTATCTAACATATGATGATATCTGGTCATGTCTTGCAATACGGGGCTATCAACATCTGTAAGAGGTAAATAAGCATCCATAGGCACATATGCTGCCTTGTTGCCTAACATATCGGCCTCCTTTAACATGTCAAGACATACTTGCACTGAGATAGCACAAGTCCTATCTATTGTACCTTAATACCTAGGAAATAATTGGTGGGGCCTAGGTCCTTGTTAACAAATTGCAATTGTAGCAATGCCTTAGTATCTTCTATGCCTTTCCTGTGTCACTGCTAGTCAAAAGTATATCATCAACATAAGCAATAAGAATAACAAAATCTGCCTCCCCATGTAATGTAAAAATTGAGTGATCTACAGAAGACCTAGCAAAGCCGTATTCCTGTACAACTTTGTTGAATCCTTCAAACCATGCCCATAGACAATGTTTTTGTTCACAAATGTCCTTTAGCATACGTACTTTCTGACACTCCCCCTAACTTATGTAGCCTGGAGGTTGTTACCTATAGACTTCCTTTTCGAAATCACTATCAGGAATGCATTCTTGATATTTAGTTGGTGGACATTTGACCTTTCGTTGACAGCCACAGCTAGAAGAACTTTGACAGAGTTAAGCTGCACTACTGGGGAGAGTGTCTCAAAGTAATCGACTCCAAACGTCTGTGTATAGCTTTTAACAACAAGGCAGGCTTCGTGATGCTTAAAAGTACCATCAGGATAGCATTTAACGGTGAACATCCACCTACACCGCACAAATGTAGCTCATGGGGGTAAGTCAACCAAATCCCAACTGCCATCTCTTCTTCCATAGCTAGTGTCCCAAGATAGATCTTGGAACGCATCTTGATGATCCCGTGGTACTTGATGATTACCAACAACTAAAGAAAGTTGTCATCCTGCAGCAGGCAAATGGTCAAACGACAAACTGTGAAACAAAATACTTGGCAGAAGAGCGTTGAGCCTTCCATTGTGCTATGGGAAGGTCCAGGGTAGTGTTCTCAAGAGTAGAAGGTACCTGGTCTTCAGAAGAGTCATCAGCAACTACAAAGGACTGAGTAGGAATGGTAGACAAAGGCTTGGCCGCCTGACAAAGGCTCCAAGGCAGTGTTCTTAGGAGCAAAAGGATCAGGTAGGTCTGCCTTCTGTATAGGAGGCTTAGAGGGTTTTGGTGGCTCAAAATGCATAGGAAGAGGAACATTATAAGGAATGACATGTGCGAAAGTCTCCCCCTTATTTTGGTACTAAGAGATCTTCTCAAGGAAAGTAATGTCAGCTGAAACATGTAAATGTCATGCTATAGGGTCGTAGCATTTGTACCCTTTTTATGCCATGGATTAGCCCACAAAAATACACTTGATCGATCGAGGGGAGATTTTGTCCAGCTTAAATAGATAAACAAAACACAGGAGTGATAGAAAACAAGTCTTCCATGAAACAAAATTGAACGTCGAGTTTTACTGCCCAAAATAGACGAAGAAACATGATTCACCAGATAGGTAGCAGTCAAAACTGCATCAGCCCAAAATGAGGGAACATTCATCTGAAACATAATAGTATGGGCAACATCAAATAAATGATGAAGTTTACGTTCAACCACCTGATTTTGTTAGGAGGTGTGAACACAAGACGTCTGATGAATAATCCCAAGAGACTGAAAAAATTGAGTAAGCTGGGCATTCACGAATTATAAACCATTATCACTCCGGAAAATTTTATAACAGTCGTAAATTGAGTCTTTATTTGTTGAACAAAATTCTGAATAAATATAGAACTTTGGACTTGTTTTTCATCATAAAAATTTAGGACATCTTGGTACAACCGTACAATCAACAAGCACGAGAAAGTATTGAAAACCTCTAAGACTATGGACCCTAAACTGATCACACACAACAGCATGAGTCAATTCTAATACAAACTTAATATGTTCATTCTGTGAAGGAAAAGATGACCTATGGTGTTTTCCAAGTTGGCAAGTCTCATAGCGAAAGGACTGGAAAGTATAGCTTTGGAAATTGGAGACATATCACAGGTAGACTAGGGTGACCAAGACGGAGGTGGCATTAAAGGGCTGTAGTGGCACAGATAGCATTAGCAGTAGATAATGGTGGGATATGGAAGTAGTAAATGCTATTTTGCTTAAGTCCACCAATTTGCCTCATTGTCTAGAGGTCCTCCTAGAAAAATTACTGGACATGAAATACTGCTCTGCAGTGTAGATGTCTAGTAATCTGACATACAGACATCAAATTAAGAGTAAAATTTAGGGCATGCATAATATTAAATAATGGAAGAATAGAAGACAAGGAAACATTTCCAAGTCTAGTGACTAGTGACAGACCACCATCTGCTACCTTAACCTGGAAAGGAGTAGGTAGATCTCGAAGAGAAGAGAGCAAGCTAGTATCACTAGTAATATGTGAAGAAAGACCTTAGTCAGTGATCTAGGCAGAAGCATGGGATTTAATAGACATGGCTGATATACCTGCGGACTTCTGAGCCGAGGCTCCAGTTGAGGTGGAGGTCTAAGAAGCAATAGACTGCTTGTACCCTGCCCTGGATATGGAGATCTGACCATCATCTTCATGTACCAGAGTAAAATCCCTTGTACAAATCTGGGAAGCACATGGATCCATCCCTTGAGGATATCCGTGCTTCACTTAGCAATGACCCACAATATGACTATTCCTATGGCAGTACTCACTGAAATGGAAACTCCGTCCATGGCCACGGCTGCCACGTGCACCACCACAACAACCACCTCTGCTTTTAGGATTCCCTCGATCATGGACTACAGCAGCCATGGCAGTGGAATCTGACAAAGGAACAAGGTAGAGGTTTCAAGTCTTAATAGATGAGCATAGATGGAGTGGGGATTGCATCCATTGTCATAAATTGATCCTTGATTGTCTTGTACTCAAAGGCAAGGTTTGATAGAAGCTAAATGGAACGGATGGCCTCCCGTTGCTTTGCTATAACAATTGCATTAGTATATTCAAGCTACTATACATCTTGCTCATCCCACAAATTCTTTATCGTGTCGTGATATTATGCTAAAGCCATAAAGCCCTTCCTGATTGTATATATGTCTTCCATGACATGATACATCCGAGTGATGTTGCTCTTGTAGGAGTGTATTTCATGCAACACCTCTTACATCTTTTTGGCAGAAGCATATGCTATGACCTGTTACGCAATCGTCTGGGTCATGCTATTCATGAGACATGTTGCAACCTAGTCATTGTCTGCCTTCCAATTTGCAGACTTCATAGAAGGCTCATCTTTAGTCAATATATATTTCTTGTGATGGGATCCGACGAACTGGGAGAAGAATGTAGACCAAAATAAAAAAGTTGGATCCATCCAACTTGATAAAAGTCCCTTGCATGTAAGGGGGAGCGCTTGTGGTGGATAATTTTCCCACTGAGTCGCTTACATTGTCCTTCGACTCTGCCATGTGTTCTCTATTTGTTGAATCACGCTCTTGATCTTGGGAGATCTAAAATTCAGATCATGTAATCTTCAACAACTATTGGAAATCAATCAGTACGGAGGTTCCCCACGCTTCGGAGAACTATTGGAGCACTGCAGTAGGGCTATCGACCCTAACACGTGTAGTGGCATTGCACAATGCCAAAGAGGGCTTTAGGTAGCACCACTGGCAAGGGGTGGTGCCCTAGGTGGCATTGCTGGGAACCCCCAGACGTTGAGCAACCTCTACAAGGGTTGCAGTAGTGTCGTTAGAGGTCATAGAAGGCTCCTAGCAGCACTGTGGACATGGGGTGATGCCCTAGGTGGTGCTGTAGAAACCCTTAAGCGTTGAATGGAGGCATTGGAGGGAGAGTCATTAACGGTGACGTTGGGGTATGGCCATTGAAGGGAGGACCGCTGGCAGTGGCGCTGAGGGAGGAGGCTCGTTGATTGAGGGTGTTGGTGGCGTAGAGAGAGAGAGAGGGCTTTGGTGGGTGTTTTGGGGGTAGGGTTGATGGAATATCAGACCACCGATTTAGGACCATTACTCTGATATTGTGATAGGAAAAATAAGTGATTCAATTCTATTCTGAGACCCACAGTACCTTGATATAGAGAAGTACATGGGTAAATAACGTGACACAACCACATAGAAAGAAATAAATATAAATATACCTCTTAATACAACTCAATGAAGAGAATGATCAACATGGCATTGGTGAAATCCAAGGTTAAGCATAGCTTTGTTGAATCTTTGAAACCAATTGCAAGATGCTTACATAAGTCCATAAATGGATCTTTGGAGTTCACAAACATATTCAGTGCAATTCATTTCTTCAAAGCCGTAAGGAAAATCATTTTTAACGTCTAATTGATGCAATTTCCAATCATGACTAAAAGTCAAGCTCATGATAATTCGAATGGTAACAACTTTTATCACCGGATTGAATTCTTCATTAAAATCTTCGCCATATTGTTGAGTAAACCCTTTAGCAACGAGCTTAGCTTTAAACTTATCAATGGTTCTATCACCATTGTATTAGATTTTGTAGGCCTACTTGGAACCAACATTCTTATGATCCAAGGTTTTCTCTCCTACACGACATGGATTTCCTTTTTCATGGCTTGTACCCAACGTTCACCTTTGATAGCCTCTTGATAATTCGGTGGTTCCCTGATGCCTGCATCCTTTGTGATGAAACCTCGAAAATCAATACTGAAAGCGGAGTAGTCCACATTGCTGGCAAGCGGATAACTTCCAGAATTCTTTCTTGGTCATAAATTGTATGAGTGTATGGGTGTGCCAGCATTGTGTTCAATAGTAGTAGGTAGGACATGTTCTGTGGCTTGGGAGGAGAAGCATCGGTGACTGGAAGTGTTACAGCTTCAGTGTTGGCAGGTTGGTTGTTGTTGGACTCCAATGTTCCTTTTCCTCGATCATTATTGGTTGTAGGCTTAAATTGCTAACATTGGTAAGTAAGAATGGGCTGCGTTGATGGTGGTGGCGTTGGTTCCTTTGGATCTTTTGGATAAATGATAGGCACATGTTGTTGGGTATCATTATGGGTGGACTGTTGGATGTTGGGAATGAAAACAGATGGAGTATTGGTTATATTAGGAAGAATCTTGATGACTTTCCTCATCAAAGTTAGCATAGCAAGATAAATAGATCTTTAGAGTGGTGAGATTAAAACATCCGTAGCCTTTAGCTACGTCATTGTAATTGACAGATACATTTGATGGTTGTAGGATCAAATTTGTTGTGTGTGCTCTTGTCTACATGAACAGACACATTGTTGCCAAAGGAACATAACATAAAGTTATCCGGTAATGAAGAATGTGATATTTTGTAGGGGGTCTTTCAATCCAAAAGTTGTGTGGGAATTCAATTGATGAGATAAATTGCTATGTGAAAAGCATCTAGCTACAAATACCTGGGAGCAACTTTAGGATGAATCATTGCAAGAGCAATCTTGCAAATGTGCTTGTGTTTTCTCTCCTCAATCTCAGTTTGCTGTGGGGTCCTAAGATAGCTTCTTTGATGGAGAATACCATTATCATTTAAAAAACTACTAAGAGCTTGAGGCATGTTGACGAGATGATTTTTATTTTGAAAGAATTTTCACACAAGAAAATTAGTCGAAGTAGAAATTGAGCGGTGAAAAATCGATCGTTAACAATTAATAAAATAAATAAACCACTTGCAGGGAGCTGGTTGTCTCCACACAGGGAGGTACTGGCTTATTAAAACTTGCACAAGTTGAGATATTATTGTTCACAAATGATTTCCTAAGAAATCGAGCCAAAATCCACTATAAATTAGCATAATAACAAATGAATCAGTTGAAATAGGATTTATGGGAAAGAGGGAGGTCCTTTGCATAAACTAGCCATAATATTTATTTAATAAAATCAAAAATCAAAAGGTGACAATGGCATTCATATGTTATAACTAATAGAGATGGAAATAAGGGATTTCTTCGTGAAGTTGCTGCGCATAAAGGAGGGGACGACTGGTCGAGAGATGCTCACAGGAGGTTGAGGGGAGCTAGAGGTTTGTGGCGGTGGTGGCGGCGAGTCAATTAGCGGCCGACGGTAGCCGGACGAAACGATGAGTGGTGGGGGGTGGCTGTTGCAAGGAACAGCAGCGCATGCCTGGAGGTGGCATGTACATGGCTGGGAGCCGCGTTGGTGGCACGTGCATGCTGTCGGAGCCTGCACGAGGGGGGAGGTGACTTGCGAGGGCGGAGCTACTGTGCCGGCATGGCAACGACGATGGAGCGACTAGGCGTGGAGTGGTCGTTGGTCACTTGGCGTTGAGGAGCGTCGTGGAGGAGAGGTCGGTGCTAGTGGAGCCGCACAGGTGGCACACAGAGAGGACGATGGTCGGAGATGATGGTGGTGAACGTGGTGGTAAGGGGTTTCGTTGGGGAAGATGAACAGTGGGAAGTGGTTTTGGTTTGTGATGAAATGTGGTGGTGAGGAGAGGTTTCCCTCTCTCTATCACGAAGGGGAGAGCGGAGAGGGACAGAGGCTGTTGGTGGTGGTGGATGTGGTGTTGGTCGCGAGGGGTGTGGCCAGAGGTGTCTCGAAGGCATGGTGGTGTAGCGGATGTGTTGGGTTCCTTTGAAGGAAAAGAAGATGGTCGTGCGGCCGGTGCAGCCACGCTCACGGTGAAGAGCCGTGAAGGCTCATGCACAGTGTCGGCACGATTCTATCGGCTTGGCATGGCGAGCTGTCACCTCACCGGCCCACGGTGTGGTGGAGCTTGGCCATAGAGGCCCGCGGTGATGAACGACGCATGGTGGTGGAGTGTGTGGTGGCCTCCCCGAGCACGGTCACGTCCTTTCTTTTGTAGCTGTAGCTACCTCGATTAGATCCACATTCCACGGCCATCAAAGTAGCGAGTAAAATGGGAGGGGCCTCATTACTGCAACCGTTGAGGAGAGGAAATGATTAATAAGATAAGAAAAAGAAATGAGGGTTATTTATTCATAAGCCCTCAAAAGAAATGTTAATTCAAATGAATGCATGTAATGCAACCTAAAAGATTAATTATTTCAATGCATGCTATGTATAGGAGACCTTAAATGCATGAAATATCCTTGAAAGCAAATCTATAAATTAATCTATTTACATATCAATGTATGTTATGTATATGTTACTATTAATATAATGTTTAGGCATTAAAATGCATAAATAGCCCACAAATATGGGCTCATCAAATGTATTCATCCCTCTATTTTATTTTGCGCTCAACATGATTTTCCGCAAGTCTTAAATTTTATAAAGGCATCAAATGTAGCGGATTTATCTTTAAGGACAACGATCAAAGTATATCTAGAAAAATTATCAATAAAAATGACATAGTAATACGATTGAGCTATCGAAGCAAGTTGGGTAGGTTGCCAACCATCAGTTTAAATATGCTCTAGAACGTGTGAGGTAGTAATGGTGGATGAGGGAAAGGGCAATTGAGTATGTTTACTAAATTGACATCTAGAACAACACATTATTATGAAAAGGGCCTTTAGCTTTTATTGAACCAAAATCAACAAGCATTGAAATTTTCATTAAGAAAAACATAGGCGATATTGCATGGTAGGAATGTAAACTACCATAATTCAGGAAATTAGCCACATATTTGTAGGTGGCTCCTGTCTCGAACCACATATAATGGGGTAACCCAATAGTTGGTCCAAACCGACTGCTGGGTCCAACTAAATGTACTTGATTGAGTATAAGGTCGATTTTCAAATAGACCCTAAGTCCACCTAATTTTCAAATAGGCCAAGTTTTTAAGATGTAAGGATTAGTGTGTTCTTGTTACATTACTTGAGTGGGTTTATGTTTATAGCTTTGATTTTTCACATATTTGGGACGTATAATACAAAGTTTAACAACTTAACCAATATTTTGTATTTTTTAAATAAAAAATCTAAAATAGCATACTCGTTCACATACTTGTCCGCATATTACATACTCTTTATGCAGTAAACCAACTATCGACTTTGCTATTGGAGATATACTTTCTAGCATTAGTATCAACTAGCCATTCTTCGATATTGATATGCACTTCTTCAATGGCAGTAGACAAAACATTAACGTCATGTTGAGAACCACTAGTGTAGGCTGTGCGAGCTCTAATCCGCTATGGAATAGTGTCGGTCGATAATTTAGGCAAATCATAGCAGTTGGTAGCTATATAATTCACCTGACGACAAAGTTGATAGATGACACCTACTTGGTTGGTATGCATATGACAATGCCCTCTTTGAGAATAATTAAATAGGCTACCAAGGTATGGTTGTCCACATCTTGTCTGGAACTACATGTTCTATTGGTGATGCCCTTTAGCTTAGCCTCTACCTCGGTTGTGACTTCTACCTCAATTAACGTTCACAGTATTTAGCTTAGCCTCTACCTCGATTAACGTTCACAGTATTGGCATGTAAAGCTTTAGCTTTGGAAGGCATATCCTTGGAAGGTTGCAAGCTGGCAATTTTTAAAATAAGATTGTAATGCTGAAGTAGTGCAAATTTCCATTCCTCAAATGAAGCGATTTCTCTATAATGGTAATGATGAACATTTTATATTCTTTTCAGAGATTAGCATGATAATGCATCACTTTATCTGTGTCACTTATCTGATGGCCAACCAAGGCTACCTCCTTGCAGATCATCTGCTATCTATTGCAGTATTCAATGACCCTAGATGCTCCCTACTTGATTTCCATCAATTCTGATTTTTGTTGGATGATCGGATGATCCTTGGTAATACCCACTTTTCAGGGTATCTTACAACTATTTTGCAGTCTGAATGTGTACAACTTGAGTGACCACTTCCTTAAAAAGGGTAGATTTTGTCCACCTGATAAGTAATGATCAATGGCAAACCACTCAGCATAGGTAGGACTGGGGACAAGACAAGCCCCTTGTGATGAGAAACTATCATCCTTGGCCTCTTTGCTAGTTTCATCACACAGTTATTTGGGTGGTGCTAGGGAACTTACATTAATATATTCTGTCAGTTGTTTGTGAATGAAACGATAAATAAGACTCTTCCACAACAAATAGATTTTGCTATTCAGGTTAACGGAAACAATTTGATTTAGCAATGTTGGGAAACGAGAGGAAGTTTTGACTTCCTTTGACTAAGGCTATGATCAATCACTAACAAGGGAAAATTAGTAACAAAACAACCGCTCCCCGTGCAAAGGAAAATAAGGAAAATAAATGGAAAGTGGGTTTATGAGATAAACCCTAAGGACATGGGTAGAGCGAACCATTATAGCCAGAGTGGGCCTGGGCTAGCAAGTGTCCAACAATGGTGGCAAGGATCGAATGGCGAGGGGATCCGAACGGATCTGGTTGGCAATGAAGGATCTTCTGATTGACTCTAGTTGGCGATGAAGGCTCTTTTAATCGGATTTGATCGGAAAAACCAGATCAGTCAGAACATAGCCCAAAGATGGCCCTTCTGTCGCCTAAATAAGGATGGTAGCTGTTGATAGAGGCCCAATGACCGTTAAGAATCACCGGATGTGGTTAGATCTGGTGGTTGTAGATGTGATCCAGATGTAACGAGGAGAGCACAATCCCCGATTTGAGAAACAACATACGTGGCTTCAACGATGAATGATCAGGGCCAACTAGGGATAAAAAACAATCCATTTATATGATGGATCGAGGCTCCAATACCACATAAAATAAGAAACAAACCACAGAAGGTGAGAAAATTGTTAACCAAGTTCAAGAGGCATTTTGCCACTTTATGCTTGGGCTTAGGGTTACAACTCTTGATGGTTTTAGAGGAGGCCCAAGGAAACTTATTTATAATATATAGGGTTACTTACACCCTAAGATAGGTGGCTTATAACTCAAGAAAAGTACAATTATCATAACTAACCTACATACTAAAAATATTTACAAGTAACCCATCCGGAATATAATTCTATCAAAGACAAGGTTATGGATGTTGATATTGATGACGTATTGACGGTTAAAGATGTGGTATGTCAAGGATATATCACTAATATCTTGTAATTGATTCAAAATGGCTCAAAAGGGTCGTAAATTCGATGAGTTATACAAAATTACGATTTTATTGATAGTGATTATCATTTTAATCACTACATATATGAAGAAATGTTTATAAAGATTGGAATCATAAATTTTGAATGACATGTTGTAGAAATATGCTAGAGATAAGTACACATCATATGACTAAAAAAAAAGAAAAAGATATGGCTATAAGTTCATAGGTAACATGAGAACTCTCCATAAAATGAAAATAGCTAAAGGTCCACGAACTTCTTTTTAATGATCTTAGAATGTTAGGAGCACTTGTCATCAATTAGTAAAAAAAGAATAAATTAGATCATGAGCTAAGCATGATTTGCAGTGTATTGTTTATCAGATATGAGATAATCTAGGAGAAATGGCGAGAAAAAAGATGGGAAAACTAGCACACAATACCATACATGAGCTAAGAATAACCATAATTTAGATGTATAGTATGGGTTGATCGGTGATGATAAGGCCAAAAAAGGTTTGGACTGGTTATAATATGGCTGTCTAGTCTAATAAGCATAAGCATAAATTTGAGCAAAGTATAAGGAAGCACGAGCCAAGCATAGTTCATAGGTATGGTACAAGTTGATTGGTGATAGTATGCCAAAAAAATTGACACAAAATGAATAGAGATGGAGAGAAATGAGAATATGACCTCAACTCAAGTTATTGGAAAAATGAAGAATTAGATGAGATTAGAGGAGAAGGGATAAATACTTGCGAAGAGGCTCAGAGACTGAAAATCAAAGCCAAGAAACCTTCATATGCAGGAATAGTGCAATGGACATGAAGATATCAAGGACATATAGTTCCATGTCACTTATATTTTGGAATATTTATAGCAATGTCCCATAACAGTTGAGGATATCGGTTGACACCCATCGATATTGGCAATATATTGATGTCTTAGAATATCCATGAGTCATGTTGGGGATATGAGGTATATCATCAATATATCACTGATATATCATGATATCTGTTTCCATGTGGCAAATGTTCTGACTGGTAGGTTGAGGATGGCCCTTCTTGGGTTGGTAGGTCCCATACGATTGGCTTTTGTGGGAGAAAAGTTCACTCAGGAGTCATTTTTACTGCCATCAGAGATCATAGTGACTTGAAGGAGTTCAAAATGCAGAAGATTTTTGGAAAACTGGACTTTTCAAAGGCATATGACTCTCTTTTTTAATCTTTAAGGTGGAGGGCTTAGTGCATTGGTTGGATGAAGCAATGCACTACTGTTGCCTCCCCACGGGTTGGTAGATTTAACCAGAATAGGGTGTGAGATATGGTGTCCTCTCGATGCTGCTTATCTTGGAAGAAGATATTCTTACAGTTACTACTTTTCATTGTGTAATAATTAATCCATTTTTCCTTTAAAAAAAAAAAAACATTTTCTAGTTATTGGCTGGATTGTGGCCCTGGGAATCTTGTGTTGATTCTTGTGTATACAGATGACACTTTTTTTTTTGAAGGGGCACACTGAAGCTGAGAATAAGGCAGCTTTGGGGACCTTTTGTGCTTGCAGGATAATCATTTGAACTCTTCTTCAGTTCCTTGTGGCATGTTTCTAGAGTAAAACAAGGCTTTCATGAGGCCATTGACAAGCCTGTTTGAGCTCTGCCAATGATGTATTTGGATTTGCTGTTGATGTATAAGAGATTATCTTTTTGAGATTGGGATCTTCTTGTAGAGAGCTTGAAGAGACAGGAAAGTTTGTGCTCCTATCTAGAGATAAGTTTGTGTTGTTGAAATAAGTTGTTCACAACTCTTCCCATCTGTTCTTTGGTGTTTGGGATGCCATACATGGCAAAGTTGAATATTGACAATTTGGAGGGGGTTCTTGTGGAAGGAACTAGCACATTTGAGGGTAATTTTGTTTATTTGGTAGCATGGATGAGGATGGTTGGACCTATTTCATCAGGAGGCCTGGATGTTCTTTAGATGAGGGCTTTTGGGGATGCTTGGCAGATTTACTGTCGAAATAGGTGGTCCTGCTTGGTAAATATAAATGGTCATACTTTTAATAAAAAGAAAAAGAAATGACAATTGAAGCCTGGTGGTGTTAGCTATCATGGGACCCACTTAACTTAAGGAAGAGTAGCCTGGTGGTTTTTGTTGCATTTTCTTTTGTATTGTGAGTTATTTCACATAGATGTTAAGTGGATGCAACTCCTCTAGGTTTTGGGAGGCTAACTAGGGTGCTCTTGCAGGTTTTTCTGAGGATGTTCATCTAAGTGGAAGAAAAGGTGATCAATATAGCATCTACCTAGGAGATCCCTTAGGAGAGAGGACACCAAGTGTGGTTGTCACCGCTTCTCAATGGTCCTAATGCAAGCTTTAATGTTCTTCAACATTTAGTGGTGAAGGTCTAATGTTTTGGGATGACTAACTCTTGATAATAAAGAAGATGCATGTGATGTTGAGTGGGGCTTAAAGCTGCCAAGGCAATAAGTGATTGTAAGGTGAAAACTCCTTAAATCACTCAAGGCTAGAGGCAACAAAAAAGCAATCACCTAATGGACTCGAGGCGACAAGTCTTTTAAAAAAAAAAAACTATTGAATGTGCTTGACCAATTCATATGATTTTTTTTAGAAAGAAAAGGATGCTTGTCGAAGGTCGATAATCATCATCCAACAAACTTCATTTATATAATTAGAAATAGAAAAAGCCTCTTTAACAACATTCTCCGACCACACTCTTTTCTTTCTTAATATGACACTATCTCTGCAGCCATAAACACCAAAGAGTAGCCACAATTCTAATCCACCCTGTCATGTCTACATGCACGTAGCTCCTAGAGGAGTTCCACAAGGTGTCCATAGAAGAAAAATCTGCTCCGCGTATGTTGCTCATCCTCTAAACATCTTTTGAGAAAGAACACTCTGTAAACAAGTGGTTGGAGTCTTCTTCACGACTGTTACAGAATGGGCAAGTAGTGTTAATGTCTAGTGGTCACCATCAATGTCTACTTGACAGGGGGCTTTGAATTCCTGTTTTGAGCCCTCTCTTCTTGATCGAAGGATGATCTTTTGGTCTTGTTGGAACCCTAGGGAAGTCACCTTGATTTTAGGACAAGCCCTAGTATTGATTCCTTGTCAGAGCATTGCCAGGGCTCCACCATGTTGCTAGAGCGTTGCATAGAGCCCCTAGCGCCTCCAGCGAAGTCTTCCATGGGGCTATTACCGTTATGTGTGGCCTTGGACAGCCTTGGTGGCCTCTAGATTTGAAGATTGCATTGAAGATGTGTTGGTTTGCATGATGAGTCTCCTTTCACTCAGACCAACCTTGGTGATGAGCCTTCTCTCGTGAATATTAAATAGAGTTTCGCTTCTTTACATGAGTCTCCTCTCATGTGAGAAGCACCCCGTTAGCCTCACGAGAGGGTCAGTTTTAGGCCTACAAGGACTAGTGTTTGCATCCCTAGGTGACTTGAAGAAGCAAAGGCAAAGATTCACATCATTTTGTAGATGGGATGCCCTTTTACACACCTAGAGTGTTTAGGTTGGCTCTTGGGGTGTAGGAGGAATGGCAGCAAGGTGACCTTATGCACAATCGGAGAAATCAAGCACGGTCCACAGGCTCCTGGGTTGTAAGGAGCAATGGTTCCCATGTGACCTTATGTGCACTCAAGAAGACCAAGCCTCGTCTTCAAACTCTTGGATGTGGGAGCAGTAGCACACAAGTTGTAGTCGTGATTTCTCACATATCCAGCACCTTACGCAAGACGTATAAGTAGACACAACTAGTAGTTGGGAATGCAGATGTCAATTCATCATCTACAGTTGTTCTCTGACTCTCGTCTACCACTGTTGCTCAATCGACAGCCTAAATTAGGGGGGAGCCCCTCATTTTTGTGACTCCTTAACATTGGATGATGCATGCTTTAAGCCGAGGGGAGTGTGAGAGTTATTAAATAATAGAGTTATTAGGTGTTTTTTGAGAGTTGTGTTATTTCTTAATTAGTCGAGTGTTTTGTTGTAATTTGCCCAACACATCTTCTATAAAAGAGAGGTTAGGGCTCGTTAGTTAAATGAGAGACATCATTTTTTCCATTTTTGACAATCTAGAAACCACTGCTTGCTCACAGAGTTTGTGATTAGCTATCCCTCCGCAATAACCACGTGAAAACTTGATTTTAAGGGGAACCTTCAGCTTTCAAAACAGGGAACAATCACCATTGATGTCATCCAAAGCATTTCGACAATTGGTAATACATTTGTAGGCTTTGGACACTGCAAATTCTCCCCCTGTCCAAATTAGTTTATCACGTTCATCTCTGGGATTAAAGTCTGAAATCACTTGTATTAGCTCCTGTGGCTTCATTTGGATGGGTAAAATTTACCCCACGTGGATAGGTTTACTTGTGGGATAGGGGAGATCTATCCCACACATGCAGATCCCCATGCAGTTTGATTTAACCGCTCATGTTGGCAATGCTCACTATACCAACCTTCATACGATCGTCACTTATGCTATCCTTGTATATATCATAACCCAAAAGAAACACGATTTCATCACTATTCATTGTACCATTTATCTTACCCATTACACGTCAGCAATCCCACCGACTTACCTTACATCCAAACGAAGCCTGAAATTCAGAGAAAGTCACTTTCGATAATCCTTGTGACAAGATAATACTCCAACCTGTGTCGCAGTCCCAAGCATTGTTTACATGAGCATCTTTATTACTGACCAGCCTGAAAACTCGAAGGAAATAGGAAAATAAAACACCATATTCAATCTAGTTATCTTGCCAGGATTTACAAAGATCCCCTCTTCCTAGAATTGGTTTGAAAATTGTATATGATCAACCATCAACTTGCACAACCTATCTCCAAAAAGTAGAGTCCCCTTTCCCTATTAACAGCCCACTCGCAAATGTTTAAAGAAGAACCATAAGAGTTTATGATATGCCTATTCCTCATGGACTCTCCACCTTCAAAAATCCTTCCTACCCATTTCAAAAGTGGAGCTTTGTTAACTGTTTAAATTTGCAAACATGCAAACCATCTTGCTTCTTGGGCTTATAAACCTTGCTTCATTTAATGGCTTCTAAGAACATCCCCTCATGTTTTGGGCCCTTCCAAAAAAAAATCTTTTTCAATAACATCTACTTGGGTAGAATCTTCTTTGGTGGTTCAAAACCAGAAAACTAGAAAACTGTAATGGAAGAGAGCACTGAATTCCATAGCACCAAGCATCCTCCCTTAGAAAGCAACGTACTTCTTCAACCAAAGAGCCTTTTTGACAACTTTTTTGCCAAAAGAGATCAATATGATGACACACACTTCCCTCTTAAAGGAAGCCCAAGGTACACCAAACGTAAATGCATCAAAAGTGAACCTAAAGCCTCGCTAATGCATGTAGCAGAACACCTATCCATTCCAAAGGGGACCATAGTTGGCTTACTCTCGTTAATATGCAAACCATTTCTGCAAAAATCTTCACCAAAGAGGATAGATATTTTCACTTTCTCCACCCCCTTCTATAAAGAAAATCGTATAACATATTGCCAGATTGGCATCCATCACCACGTGAAAATGACTAAGGCTGAAGGACATCCCTACCTAATTCCTCTTTGTGGTTGGGTCCAAACTTTAATGGATTTGCCATTAACCAACATCGAGAAGGAGGAAGTGGTAATTCACCTCTTCATGAGTTGGATCCAATCCTGTAGGAAGTCTCATCTCCTTAAAATCTCCCACAAGAAAAACCATGAAATCGAATCACAAGCTTTAGAAAATTCCAGCATCTAAATAAAAGCTTCTTTCCCACTTTTCAACCATGTAGTCGTCATCTCCTCAGCTAGGGTGAAAGACTTATGCAAAGACTTGCCCTTAATGAAAGTCGATTAAACATGGCTAATAATAGAAGGCAGTACCACACAAAGCTTATTTGTCGGCACTTCAACAATTATCATATAGATCGCATTTGACAAGGCAATGAGACTGTAATCACCAATAGTTTCCGCAATAGGTCTTTTAGGGAGGAACAAATAGAATCTATTTTACCTATCAAAGTTGTGATTGCCATTAAGGAATTCTTGTATTGCTGCCATGACAACCCCCAATCACCTCCCACATCTCCTTGTAGAACAAACACTAGAAACCATCTAATCTTGGAGCCTCGTCCACCTTTAAACCCCGTATCGCAATTAAGACCTCTTCCTGAATCCTCTTAATTAGTTCCTCCTTCATAGACTCATCTAACCATGGCATATCCAAGTCTCCAATCTCTAGGTGATCTTTACCTTGTGAACTCATGGAAGTGTAGCCTAATGGCCTCACAAATTTGCTCTTTGTCTAAAAGTGACATCTCCAACCTTTATAGTGCTCAAAAGATTTAGTCTTCTTGCACTAGCTAAAGCATGAAATAATCTTATATTGGAATCACTTTCCTTCAGCCAAATTTGTCTAGACTTCTGCCTCTAATCCATCTCATATTTATGGTCTTCCTATACAACCTTTGCAATTTCTTGCTCTCTACTATCCTTCAAAAGTGGGTGGAGCTTCACCTTCCTATCTAGATTCAAGATGCCAAGAAGCACCTAGCACTATTTAAGTGGAAGAAAAAAGAATGATCTTATCATAGTTAAGTCACAATAACATATGAATATAGGGGGCGTATCCCCTCCGCATAGTGCTCATAAAAGGTCAAATGAGAATGCATTAACAATTATAGGATTTAGATCCTAGACGACGACAACAACAAAGCCTTTTCCCATACTAAGTGGGGTCGGTTATATGGATTCTTTGCCTCCACACAGATCGATTTTCAGCCATTTCAGGACTTAAATTAAAGTAATTGAGGTCATACTTAATAGTTTCCTTCCAATACTTATTTGGTCTTCCTCGCCCCCTCTTAGCAGGTTTAGCCTCGAACTTCTCGCATCTCTTAACTGGAGCATCTAGTGGCCTTCTTTGTAAATGTCCAAACCATCTTTAGGATTTAGATCCTAAAGATCAAATAAAAATCACTTCTTTTAAGCGATGCGATTTTGAGAAGGTCATTAAAGAAGTAATTTTTCATATATTAGTGGTTCGAAACAAATCAATCACGTAAGCTTTTCATATAAAAATCAAACAAAAAATGGAATGTTTGAAAGCATGCCACAATGAAAACGTAGGTCTGTGAATGCATACTATATACGCAATACAAGGATTTTAGTAGTATAATATGAGGATTATCGTATTACAAGAGAGCTAATTGTGGAGATGGGTAGACTATAGGTATGTTTGATTACAAATTCTTGTAATTACAAAGCTGAAGTGTTGTAACAAATAAAGTATGCATTTGTAACAACTAAACATGTATTTTGTAATAAATACATGTGTTGTAACGAGTATGAAAATATGAAATTTTAATACAAACTTATGTTGCATGTATATTTGTAATATAAAATTGTGTTGTATGCTTTGGTTACGAAAATTGTAATATAAAATTACGTTGCGTGCACACTTGTAATACTAAATTTTGATGTATACTTTCGCTATAAAAATTGTAATACAACTTTTCAAAAAAAATAAAAATTGCAATACAATATTAGGATGCACGTACACTTGTAATGCAGATTGGGTTCTACACTTTAGTTACAAAAATTGTAATATAAAATTACATTATATGGACACTTGTAATACAAAAATGTGATGTATACTTTGGTTACGAAAATTGTAATAAAAAATTACGTTGCATATATGCTTATAATACAAAATTGCACTATGTACTTTGGTTATGAAAATTGTATTACAAAATTTTGTTGCATACAAATTTGTAAATACAAAAATGTGACTTACACTTTGATTGTAAAATTGTAATACAAAAAATAAATGTTAGAAAAATTTGCCATTAATAATATATAAGTGAACAAAATCGTATTACATAAGAATCATACCTTTGAAGGAGCAGAAGAATTAGATGCTATCCAAAGAAGAAAACAAGCAATGACGAACAAACAAAACAATGAAAATTGAAAATACTAAAACGAGATAAATGAGAGTTTACATACTTGGAAATGCCATAATTGAATGTATTAATATTGAGTGCTAAAGTTACATATATATCGTAGTGTTTTCGAAAACCACTAAATAAGTTGTGGTGGTATCATCAAGCAAAAGTATGTTTCGACGGATGGAATTAAGTGCTTTTTAATAGGTTTATGAGCACCATATGGATAGGATATTTTTCATATATATATATATATATATATATTGTCAAGTATTGACAAAATAGTGGAGCGTGGAGATTTTGTGTGCTTGGGAAAAATAGTCTACGTGGGGGACTATACATGTGTGGGCCTGGAGGCATGGAGGAGCACCACTAGTTGTTTTGGTGGCTGGCTAGGTGGTGGTTGACAGTGGCCTCGGTGGCCGGCGAGGAAGAGAGATAGAGAGGAGAGGAGTCTTGAGTTGTTGTGGAAAATATTGATATTGATCAAAATAGAAAAATTGGGAAGGCTATTTATTTATAGAGAGAGCATATCACTACAAATAAAAATAAAAGATTCTATCTGTTGGGATTCAGTGAAAGTACCATGTGGCACATGCCACGTGGCAGCCATCTAAATGCCCAGCAGGACCGGCAGTTTAGGTTCCTAGGAACCAAACTTGGGTGCACCAAAATTGATGATTTCCTATTTTTAGTAAAGTGGGCTTAGGAATAAAAGTGGTGAGATTAGTTTTTTTGTTAGGAGATAAAATCTTTCCAAATGAGAAAATATTTTCTTTTTAGGAAACAAGTTTTAGAATTTGTTTTAGAATTTGAGTCTGTATTATTTTTAGTGGGTATGTTCCCTCTATAAATAGAGTCTCCCCAACTATTATTTCTTTGAGCAATACAATTAGTTCTTCCAACCAATAGATCCTCTACTCTCTCTTCTTCTCCAATAGCAGTTGGCATCCAAAGGGAGGCTTCCTGCCTCCTATTCACGGTTCACAGCAAGATCGGGTACCCGTAAAGCACCAGTCTACATACAGCAGACCGATTCAAGCTCTATTGGCTGATCTACCCTTAGCAAACTGACTCCAGACGCTGCAGGCAAAATCATTCGATCCACAGAACCGGTTGCACATTGCAGCCGGTTCACCTTAGTCTGACCGGGCCATATCAGGCCGGTTAAACCATTGCAGGCCTAAGTCTAAGTGGCCACTTGTTGCTCTCCCTCTCTATGCGTTGACATCCCCATCATTGGGTTGTTTTTCCTGCGTATGGGAGTTCACGCTCCACTTCCGCATTAATTCATGACATGGTATCAAAGCGGTCATTCTAGATTTCCCATTCATGTGGTCCGAGATCGTATGTTGATTCTTGCATCCAAGAAGTCCTCAACAAATCCGACACCTTACGCGAAGAAGGAAGACTAGAGAAGATGGTGGAGTCAACCACGATGGTCAGAGACGCCACGTTATCAAAAGGAGAAAGCAAGGGGAAAAAGAAGAGAGATTTATCAAGTTTTAATGCTTGTGATCTTCATACTCGTGACACCTTATGTCCGATTTTTTATTCTCTTTCAAAAGAGAAGATTTTTTTGGTGAAAAGACGTCAAGTGGACACCATGGTCCACTCGACTTTCGAGGTTGCCAAAAGAGGCAACAACTTCCCAGGTTGCGATAGGATTAATGGTTGATCCAAGCTCCTTTCCTAAAGATCCGGGTAAGTTCGGATGACCACCACGTGGGGCTACTAGTACCTCACACGTAGACTCTTTAACTCATGAAGATCTTGAGAAACTGCATGCTCTTCTAGGAGAAGACAAGTCCACGGTGGCTGTCGAGACAACTACTCAGGTTGCCACAGAAGCAACAACTCTGGAGGTCAGAAGAGGATACACCATTGACTTGTCCAAAGAGAAGATTCGGGTCATGTTTCTTGAAGAGAAGGAAAAGAAGACAAAGACAACCATTACAATGACTATTAAGGTCGGTACAGAAGCGACTTCCAAAATTGCAAAAAAAGGGCCTCGCAGTCATTCCTCCTAAGAAGAACTCAAAGCCTGAAGAAAATGAATGGTGGGGCATCTAGCTTCACCAATGGAAGGTCAAGTCGTCGACCTCACGGCCTTCGACTTGAGGGGGAGTGTTGGGATTCGGTGAAAGTACATGGCACATGCCACGTGGCAGCTATCAGGTCACGTGGCAGTGTCACGTGGCAGCCATCTGGATGCCTAGCAGGGTCGGCAGTTTGGGTTCCTAAGAACCAAACTTGGGTGCACCAAAATTAGTGATTTCCTTTTTTTAGTAAAGTAAGTTTAGGAATAAAAGTTGTGGAATTAGTTCTTTTGTTAAGAGATAAAATCTTTCCAAATGAGAAAAGATTTTATATCTTTAGGAAACAAGTTTTAGGATTTATTTTAGGATTTGAGTCTTTACTAATTTTAGTGGATATGTTCTCTCTATAAATAAAGAGCCTCCCCAACTATTATTTCTTTGAGCAATACAATTAATTCTTCCAACCAATAGCTCCTCTCCTCTCTCTTCTCCAATAGCATTCAGCATCCAAAGGGAGGCTTCTTGCCTCCTGTACATAGTCCACAGCAAGACGGGCTGCTTGTGAAGCACCGATCTGCATACAGTAGAACGGTTCAAGCTCTATAGGCTAATCTACCCCCAGCAAACCGACTCCTCCAGTTCCTGTAGGCAGACCCATCTGATCCACAAAATCAACTGCACATTGCAACCGGTTCACCTTGGTCTGATTGGCCCATATCAAGCCGGTTAAACCACTATAGACCCAAGTCTAAGTGGCCACTTGTTACTCTCCCTCTTTATGCGTTGACATCGCCATCGTTGGGTTGTTTCTCCTGCGTACGGGAGTCCACGCTCTACTTCCGTGCCAATTCTTGATACTATCCCTATTAAGAAAAGATCTTATCTCATTTGGAAAGATCTAATCTTATAATTAAAATAAATCCCAAACATATTTCCTAAAAGTAACTTTACTAAAAATAGCAAACCCAAATAAGACACCAAAATTGATCTTGTTGCACCCTGAACCGCCAGCCCCCAGGGGGCCTGAGATTCTGCCACGTGGCTGACTTCAATCCCAACCCTCAAGTCGAAAGTTGCGAGGCCTACGACTTGGTCTTCAATTTGTGAGGCTAGACACCCTACCATTCATCTTCGATGGTAAAGCTCTTGGTTTTCTCTTTGGACAAGCCGATGGCAAATCCTCTCATGACCTCTGGAGTTGCTTTTGTGGCAACCTGAGTAGTTATAACGGCTGCTGTGGACTTGTCAGGGAGTCCACGGCAACTCTTAGAAGAGCCCGCAACTTCTCAAGATCTTGAGTCAGGGAGTCCATGCGTGAGTAGATGCGGTGGCCTATGTGGTGGCCTCCCAAACTTCTCCCAACACTTGTCTTATGATGGTTGTGTCCACGGTGTTGGCACTTTGAGTAGATGCGATCAGATTCACGCCCACGCCCTCGTCCTTGCCTCGCACTTGCTTCTGAAATAGCAAGTCAGAGCTCTCACCTCTTGGCGTGTCTTCCTCGGGGATCTCCATCTTGAGGAGATGGCAGAAGATGGTCTCAAGATTCATCTTCTCTTTTGAAGCAAGAATTTGATTGCAGGCGGCTTGATAATGGGATTCACCGATAAAAACTTGGCAGATTGTCAAACCATCGGTGTCTCCCCCTGCTTGTCGCAATAGAGGCTCGTAAATCTACAACTCGTCAAATAATGTCTCCATCTTCTTGTAGTATTTTGTCAAGAAAAGATCTCCTTGACTGGCCATCCAGATACGGGTGGAGTTAAGTGATGCGGGTGTTGTTTGAGGTTCGAGCATGGCTCTTCTCGAGGGTCGCCTAAATCTCGAACGTGCTCTTTTTGTAGAGCATATTCAAGGCTATGGACGTATCCATCGAGTTTAAGAGCCAATTCATGACGACGTAGTTCTCCTTCTCGAACTTCTTGTCATCTTTGAACTCTGGCACCTCCACAAGGAGAATACCAGTTTCTCCTGGCCTCCAACAAAAATCTTGAAGGTACGAGCCTACAAGACATAGTTGGAAGTGGTACTAAGCTTGATGGTTGTCTTGCTTTCTCCGAGGTCGAAAGTAACATCTCCAACCATCGTGGCAGCCCCCATCATCTTCTCCTAGTCTTCCTTCTCCGCGTAAGGTGACGAATCTGTCGAGGACTTCTTGGATGCGAGAACCACCATGTAGTCAAGATATCCACACACACAAGGACCCTAGACCGAAGGCTCTGATACCATGTCAAGAATTGACAAAATAGTGGAGCGTGGGAAAAATAGTCCACATGGGGGACCATGCACGTGTAGGCTTGGAGGTGTGGAGGAGCACCACTGGTTGGCTTGGTGGCCGACTAGGTGGTGGCTGATGGTGGCCGGCGAGGAAGAGAGAGAGAGAGATGAGAGGAGCCTTGAGTTGTGGGAAATATTGATATTGGTCAAAATAGAAAAGTTGGAAAGGCTCTCTATTTATAGAGAGCATATCCCTACAAATCGAAAGAAAAGATTCTATCCGTATTAAGAAAAGATCTTCTCATTTGGAAAGATCTAATCTTCTAATTAAAACAAATCCCAAACATATTTTCTAAAAGCGAGTTTACTAAAAATATCAAACCCAAATAAGGCACCAAAATTGGTCATGTTGGACCCTGAATCATTGGCCTACAGGGCCTGAGATTCTGCCACGTGACTTGTTGGCTGTCACATGGCATTGCCACATGGCTGACTTCAATCCCAACACACACACACAATGCATACACATGCATATGTATAGTATGTATATTATTACAAGCCAAAACAGCCAAAACAACCAAAATACATATTATATGTATTTATCAAAATAAGAAAGTGACAAATTGTAAATGCTAACTTATACATATATTGTTGTAACATACATATATATGTACAATATGTAAAGCATATATCATAATTACCTATATATATATATATAACTTATTATCTCTTAACAAACAAACGGTAGACTAAGTTGGTAATGTATATCAAAGCTATTAGTAGCATGTCTATATATGTATCATATGTGCAACACTAACATATATATGTATATAGTATGTATAACATATATAAAATAATAGTCTTATGATCTCATTTAAAGTAATTGGAAGTATGGAAATAAGGTGACGAGGTGCTAGGCGACCAGGCGATAACTTGGATGAAGTCCTTCACCTATAACAACTCTAAGGTGAACTTTGGCTTCTTGCCTGGTTCAGTAGGTGATAGCCTTGATAGCATAGGCAGGACTTTAATCATAGGTGATCCTATATTGCAGGTTCTTGTCCCTTAGAAGGTGAGACGTTTTGGTGGTATGGTGGGAGATTATTGACGATTCAAGAGAAGGTGGCTTTGTTGAGGTGTTGGGTTACAGGGTGGCTTTCTCATTTAGGGAGGTCATGAAGAAAGATATTAATGATCTTGTTGTTGGCTGTGGGTTCTCTAAAGGGGACTGGAAAAGCTTGGCACGTATACCTGGTGTTTGGACTTTTAAGCTTTATGAGATCTTAGATGGAAAAATGAGCAAAATCTCTCTTTTTCTAACCTTACCTTTCTTTATATAGAGAGAGAAGTGGGTGCAAAATACATGTAACCCCATAAAGAAAACAAAAAATAATAACACATCACATGATACCATGAAATTAACTAGATTCTGTAACACTCTTCCTCAAGCTGGTGCATAGATATTAATCATGTTTAACTTGGATACACATGTATCAAATGTGGATCTAGCTACTGGTTTGGTAAAGATATCAGTTGTCTAAGCCTCTGAAGTAACTTGAGAGGTAAAGATAAATCTCTTCTGAATTAAATCTCTGGTATAATGGCAATCTACCTCTACATGTCTGGTGCGTTCATGAAACATGGGGTTATTGACAATATAAGTGGTAGCTCTGTTGTCACATCGTAACTCCATAAGCTCATCAATCTATATATGTAGATCACTCAGCAAGGATCTCACCCACATCAATTCTGTTGAGGTTTGAGCCATAACACGATACTCAGATCTGGGCACCACAATTTGTTTATTGCTTTTCCAGGTGACCAAATTCCCTGCAACATATGTACAAAAACTTATGGTAGACTTCCTGTCATCATGGCTACTTGCATAATCTACGTTAGAGTATCCAACAACTGTCATAGACGTCCCTTTAATGAAAAGAAGACCTTGTCTTGCTGCTCTCTTCGCGTACTTGAGCACCATCATGGCTTGCATCCCAGTGCTGTCTAGTAGGTCTCTCCATAATTTGTCTTAGCTTTCCTACTGCATAGGAAATATCCAACTTAGTAATTGTCAAGTAGAGCAACTTTCTTACGAGCTGGCGATACTATTTGCTATCAACTGAATTTGCATCATCATATAGTCGTGCCTTAGGATCTATGGGAATATTTGCTGACTTGGCTCCCAGCATACCTATCTTCTTTAGCACATCAAGAGCATATTTCCGTTGAGATAGCACAATAACACGCCTACCACGGCCTACTTCTATCCCAAGGAAATATCTCAATGGCCCTAAATCCTTCATCACAGACCGATCTGCCAAAGTCTGTTTGATCTCAGCACACCTATTGCATCATCACCAGTGACAATTAAGTCATCAACATAGACCGAAAGAGCAACAATACATTTCCCCATCTTCCTGATAAACAAAGAATGATCTACAGATGATCTGGTGAACCCCATAGACTTACCACCTGAGAGAGCTTTTGAAACCAAGCTCTTGGGCTCTGCTTGAGAGCATAAATGGCCTTCTGCAATCTACATACACTCCCCCTAAACCTCGTAACCGGGAGGTTGCTGCATGTAAACGTCCTCTTGTAAATCCCCATAAAGAAAAGCATTCTTCACATCAAGCTGGTGAAGATGCCAATCTCGCTGAATTGCCACTGAAATCAGAATCCTCAATGTAGATAGCAGAGCCAACGGTGAGAAAGTATGAAAGAAGTTTACCCCATATGTCTGGGTGAATCCTTTGGCAACAAGTCGGGCCTTGTATCGTGCAACAGACCCATCTGGATTGTACTTGACTGCAAACTCCCATCTGCATCCAACTACTGTAGCACCATCTGGTAAAGGTGTAATCTCGCAAGTACCACAAGAAGTAAGAGCAATCATCTCATCCTCCATGGCTGGGCGCAACTTTGGAACAAGCATAGCCTGCTGGTAGGTGGCAGGGATAGATATGGCAAAAAGAGCACAACAGAAGCTCCTAAAAGCTGACCCAAGGCCATTAATAGTCAGACTACTGACAACATGGTATTTGGACTCACAGGTGCGGGGTGCCCTCCTAATGGCAATAGGAAGGTTGAGATCAGCCATTTGATCCTCCTGTGCTGGCTGTGAAGCAGAAATATCCTCATCCGAACATCTATCATCAGGGGGTGCCGTTTCATTACTCTGCAACCTGTCTGTGGTCTCCTGAGGTAGAGAAGGTGGAGTCTCTGTAGCTACTATAGGATGTGGCATTTGGAAGGTACTATGGGGTCGCTGATATGTAACAACAGGCTCAGAGAACTTCATAGGACCCTCTGTAGTAGGAGGGGTAGAGATAAGTATCTCCTTTAAGGGAATAGGAGGCAAGGTTCGAAATGTCGATTTCGATGCCGTGCCGATGAAATTCCAAGTGTGCATTTCGTGGGCATGTCGAGGGCGTGCCGTGGAAATGCCCGTTTTTCGATGGGCATGCCGATGAGCATGCCGAGGGCATGTCGATGCATACCAACATAAATAACAAAAGTAATTAAAAAAATCAATTGCAACCTCGACATGGGCACCAATTTCTCCAGCATGCCGACCGTGCCGAGGGCATGCCGACAATGCCGACGAAATCCCTGTAAATCGACGTTTTCTTCATGTCGGCACGACCCTTGCTCAGAAATGACCTTGCCGTCGGCATTTAAATCAATGATAGGAGGTATAGGCATTGGAGCCTCTGTAACCTTAGGGGATAAACTTCGGGTAGCCCCACGGAATTTGCTCATGAAGTACTGAACTGGCCATTTTATTAATTAAATAACATGCTGTGAGGATTGCATCACCCCAATACAGCGGAGACCCACTATGTTGAATCAATAAAGTGCGGGCCACATCCAAAAGATGTCGGTGTTTCCTCAGCCACCCCATTTTGCTGAGAGGTATGAAAGCAAGTAGTCTGGTGCACTATCCCATGTGACCTGTAAAACGTAGACAGCCTGGTGGTACATAACTCAAGTGCATTATCAGATCTGACTACTTTAATAACAACTGAATACTTAGTCTTAATCTCCACCATAAAATGATCAAGGACAGAACCAACATCTGACTTGTTCTTCAGCAAAAATACCCATGATAGGTAGGAAAAATCATTCACAACTACTAAATAATAACGGTGATCCTGCCTATCTGGTATCCGACTCAGCCCCACACATCCATGTGTAGTAACTCAAATAAGGCCATAGACCTAGAATAGGTACTCATTGGGTAGGAGGTACGATGGTGCTTGCTCGTCTGGCATGCATCGCAACATATTCGAGTTGGAGAGATTTGGAATGACCCGTCGGAGGCTATCCATGGGAAGATGTCCAAGTTAAAGATGCCACTGAACGGCACTCCCAGTAGCAAACGATACTTCTCGACATGGAGAGGCAAGTGAGGTCTGAATCAAACGGTAGACTCTACCCTCTACAATTCCACTACCAATCATTTTCCCTATCAGTTTGTCTTGAATGATGCATTCTATGTCATCAAAGATAGCACGACAATTAAGCTTTTTAGTAATCTTACTAATTGAGAGTAAGCTTATAGAAAAATTTGGTACATAATAAACATCAGGTAACCTCAAAGTAGGAGTCACCGGTACCTCCCCCTGACCCGCTATCCTGAAGTGTCTGCCATCTGCAACTTGCATTGTCCTTGCAGGTACAGATCTGAGATGGGTAAAATGATCCCGTTCACTGAGATGTCGTGAACTCTCCCTAAATCAACAAGCCACCCCATACCACCATGATTCCTGCCGTGTGCAATAAAACCCAACTCAATGGCTCCTTGGAGCCCATCATAATGGCTACAACCTCGGAGCAGTTTCTCATACTCACTTCGGGTAATGGTCACTATATCATCTACCAACCTTTGTGTGGTAGAGATGCTTGGACCAATATGGAAAGAAACCATACTGATATCGTGAAATCACAAATTTACCAGGAAACAAACCTCTAGAGCACAGGATCAGGGATAAATCATACCAAAAAAGGAGACGAAGATTCGATCTGAAATTTTCAGATCATGATCATGAGCAGCGGAGAGCGGCGATTGCTTCCTTTGGGTGGAGCAACAACAGCCCCCTTTGAGCGGCGATGCCCCTGGGTGGAGCAGCAGCAGGCAGAGCAGTAGCGACGCCCCTGCGCGGGCAGTAGCCCCTTGAGCAAGGTGGAGTAGTAGCAGACACCTATGGGCGAATCGAGGTGGAACAGCAGTAGCTGTGCCTCTGGGTGGCGATGCCCCTGGTTGGAGCAAGAGCAGGCGGAGTAGCAGCTGCTATACCTCTGGGCAGCGGCACCCCTTGGTGGAGCAGCAGTAGCTCCCTCTGGGCAGTGCAGTGGCGGAGTCCGGTAGACTCCTCTACAATGTGGGTGGTTGGCGAGTGCTGCCTTGTTGCCTCTTCACCGAATGATGACGGCGGTGCTGAGTGAGGTGGTGGCGGTGGTGGGGTTGCAAAAGGTGCCCCTCAGGTTAGGTTTAGGGTGAAGGTTTCGAAGGCTTGTTTGGGTGGGGTATCTAGAGCATCGGTCTAGTACCGCTGCTCTGATATAGAGATGGAAAAATAAGTAAGATCTATCTCTTTCTCTAACCTTACCTCTCTTTATATAGAGAGAGAGGTGAGTGCAAGTTACATGTAATCTTATGAAGAAAATAAAAAAATAATAACGCACCACATGACATCATGAAACTAACTAGACTCCATAACAATCTTTAAAAGGTGTCAAGGTGAAAGTGCAGATTTGAAAATGATTGTTTTGGCAACTTTATGGGCTTTTTAAAGGTAGAGAAATGGCATGGTGTTTTTGGGGAAAGGGATTGGGTGTAAAATGCAGGTATTCTCCTAAACTTTGGTTAAACAATATTAATGGACGTTTGGATGGCTACAGATCTTGGGTAGCTATCCTTTTCCTCTTCAGAAAATGGAAAAATATAAGTAGACATAGCTTGCACCTTATATGATGTATGTATAGACTGATGAACATATAGATAGCTGATATCTAATAACATCTATGCATATGTAACTATCCTTGAGATAGATTTCTTTATATGTGACAGATGTAGTGACTTTCGATTTAATTGATTCCTGTAGGTATGCATATGCATACATATATATAAGATAATATATAGAGAGAGGACAATGAGTGTGCAGCTTAGTTGCAGAGAAGTTACATTCAACTTAATTGATATCATTATACACAATATTTCAAACTTGTATCTGTGTGTTCATTTGTTCTTTAACCAATGACTAATTTTACAAAGGTTTTATACATGTACTGCACTATTAGAAACTAAACCTGTTTACAATGTGTAGCTTGTGATGTATGAAGTAATATTTTTTTGTAACTTTTTCATTAAGATGACCATCAAAAGCATTTCCGTTCCAAGTGAAGCTTCACATGTTACCTATCTAACCAATGAACTTTTAATACATATGAATGGATCTTTCTCTCTCTCTAACACATACACATGCACGTGCTCACATATGCACATGCCCATGCATGCATGCATTCACACACCCATGTGCATGCATGCATTCACACACCCATGTGCATGCATGCACACACATGCGTACGCGCACACTAAAACTAAAAAAGAAGATTATTGTGTAAATTTCTGCACCAATAGGTGCACCAATATCCATATCTTTATCCATTTATCTGTTCCCTTTATCCTGTGAAGAACACATTCTTTCATCAGTGCTTTCTGATATTCTCTCTGTATTTTTGGCATTTTCAGCTCGTGGGTCGTTTTCCTGAAGAGGAGCTCATGGTTCAGATGCCTAGTTTTCTACCCTCCCTCTTTGATGCTTTTGGAAACCAGAGTGCAGATGTACGCAAGGTAGTTTTCCTCCATTTCTGGAACTCTTTTTGAACACCCACCAATTTATGTTTTAATGATGAAAATTATGGTTAGTCCATTGCAATCACCATTCGTGGAATTTTGGTTTCAACAATTGGATGCTCTATTGGTTGATCATTTGGACATTTTAGACAGATGGTCACTGCTCTCAAGTAGTCAATTGTTCTTAATTTTGAAAAGAAAAAAAATTATAGATCAAATGAAGCTAGATTGCAGGTTGGGTGAGGATTCTAATGTATTCAACAGAGGACATTGGATGTTTAAGTTATGGAATTAACCAAAGGAAAATAAATAGATTGGTCAATGGCGATGTATGCATGCAGTGTGTTGGTAAATGCAGTTTCATTGATCTTGTATGCAGCTGTATAATAATTAGTGATCAGCTTAAGAAGAATGATCAGTCAATCATCTGCCCCTAATCTTGAAAAATGCCCTTGGAGACATTAAATATTGCATAGATGCCCCTGTAAGACGTTTTGACAAAAAGGTAACCCCTGTAAGATTTCTACTGATATCAACTACACCTGTAAGATTTTTATTAATACCAATCCCCATAAATACTGCTCCCCTTACATCATCCTTTTTAGCGTGTAGTTGATACATAACCGTATATGTGTATGGAATTTAATTAAAGGTCCCTGAATAAAGAAAGCAAGATTGTTTCCATGTCTACTGAAGTGGTCACTATTGTCACCTCCATCGTGCCTTTACCATCACCACCTATTCCTATAAGTAAACCTTGCTTATGATAGGAGCAAGGGAATTGATTCAGCAGGCAAACAAACCCCAAGCAAGAGAATGGTCAAGCAAGCAAACCAACTCGACTTAATCCTGTTTGATTCACTAGCAAAGCCTTGGGCACCAAGGATGACCACTGAATGCATGCTATAAGTCCATCTCCATTCCCCATCACACTTGAATATAGCCAACCCTATGAAACTCCCATCACTCAATATCACAATAAACCCAATCAGTTCTTGTCCATTTTTCCCCTTACCCATGTAGCGGATCTGGAGAAGATGCAGGCAATGATTGTTTCTGTGGTTGTGGACTGGAAACTCTGGTTAAGTAGGTATTTCCAGCCTATGGGGATAGCCAGAACGTGAACGCTTGTGATAGGGTCCTAAACTTTCAAAGTAGGGTCCTAAAGGCTGTAACAAATAGAGTCTTCTTTTAAGTTTGTTGATATTTTTTGCTTTGAAACTGTCCCTAGCCTCCTTCACATGTCCAATATGAACAACCAAATATGTAGTGTACTGTTGTTTGAAGTTGTTATAATATGAACATGTTTTTTTTATATAGTCAGTTTTTGATTGACCCCCTCACCCTGACACACACGCATGTATGTGCATGTACACACGCTGGCACCAAACATGCATGTACACAAAGCGGGGCATATTTCCGGATGGGTTGGGGATTTCTATGTTGGCTGACCTCCTTTTCCCTTGTTCGGTTCATGCCATGTATAAAGTCATTTTTACTTGTTTGTCATGATTTAAGTATGAACAGATTGCAAAGTAATATCCCTAGATTGTGGTGGTCTAGCTTATGTTTTGCTCAAGGTTTACCCTTTGATTAAATCTTCTGGAAATCAAATTATTTCTTGCACAGAGTGTTGTGTTCTGCCTTGTGGATATTTACATCATGCTTGGCAAAGCATTCTTGCCTCACCTGAAGGGCCTCAACAGCACTCAGTTGCGGCTTGTGACTATTTATGCCAACCGGATTTCTCAGGCTCGATCTGGAGTTCCTATTGATGCTACCAACGGATAGGCCTACAAGCCATGATTTGTACTGGAAGTGAGTCTAGTTTATTATTTTATTCTTGTGCATTTGTATAGTGTATCTAATATCCCATTTGTGTGAGGTGTATGGCCTTGTGGTGTTGGAGGATGTTGTGTCTAGTGTGTGCTCACTCTTTTTCCGTTATTTATCATTGAAATTGGGGTTGGTAAATAAAAGTGTGCAGATTACTGTAGATCATGCTCTTCATGGTGCGATTGCTACCTAGCATAACTCCAAGGTGCAAAGTCCAGCTATTCCCTTTGGCGGTTGCAAACGGTTGTCACTTGTGAGATGAGTATACAGTTCTCAGCGTAGTTTTTTATTGTAATTTCTTTCCAAACTTGTTTTGCACAGAGCTGTTGTTAATAGCTTAGCACCTGGTTTATTTGCGTTTTGTTAATTTCATTGGATTCTCGTATAGTTTCCATTGCTTGTAAGTGCGTTCAATTACAGGGTCCATGTATATTGTATTTAAGAGGGGCATTTCAATTTTATCACTAGTATGAATGTCTGAAGTTGATAGAATTTATTGTTTTTTTCCAAATTACTCACGCCTATTTTCGGTGGTCCTTGGGTTGAAAACAATTTTTGATTTAACTGGAACGTGTTAATTTGAAGAATTGTTATTCTTGTGCCATCCCTTCCCAACATACCTACCACCGTAACTGTAAAACGGGGCCCCTCTGTTAGGAGTGGATCCTGCATCCCTTCTAAGAGTACGACATGAATGACGGAGATTGATGGGTGTGGAGCGTTGTTCCATGAGATGTGACAGGTTTTGTCCTAATTTGGATATGATGGTCATCAACTCCAGTTGGTTGCTTGAAGCTGCAGATGTTTGAGATGTAATTGTCTATGTTATCAATCTTGTCTCGGTTGTGTCTTGACACCGTTGCTCGTTGTGGTCATGCTTGTTGGATTGGACACTCCTTTATAGACGATAGGTGCGTGTTTGACATGCTGATCAGCAAACTCTATTTCAGGTTACCGGTTCCCACGGTTATTGGTTTAGTTGGGATTCTAACACTGGAAGTTTCAACTGTGGTGCTGGTGTTGGCAACCTAATTTTCGATCAGAGGTTTGCATGAAATCTTTTGCTATCATCCACTTCGAAGTAGTTGCATGAACGTGGATTTTTTCTGTGAGACCATGAGAGATTCATTGAAATGGAAGTCAAACATGTAACGATGTTAACTAGTACTAAAATTCGAGGGGAGTAGATGCAAAGGAGAAATATAAAGCATCGGGTAGTTGGTTTCACTTTTCGCTTCGAACTTCTTTGAAGGCCTCTCATGCTAGGAATTACGAGGCTCTTGAGACGGCTGTGTTGGGAACGTATTCTCATGCCGTTATTTCTGTGGAGAGCACGAGCAAAATTGCCTGCAAAATGCGTGTTGGAGGTGCAGATGCGTATGGTGGTCTGGCAACACAAAACAACTCGTCCAAGTAATCCTCCTAAAAAAGTGAGTCCACTTATGGGTAGCAGCCTTCACCTAAGCTGAGCAAGGTCGGCCCAAGCCCATTATTAAATGTATCTGTGGTGGGGCCAAGGTCTGAGCCGAATATGCAATTTCTAGGCTCAAGCTTGGCGTGGCCTGAAAAAAAAAGTGTTTGGGACGGGTTGTTCTCATATATGATTTACAAGACTCAACTCAAATCGTGATATGGCTGTGTTTCGAGTTGGCTATTGGTCGTACACAGCTAACCTAACATCATCACTTCTTCACTCGAGTGTTCATGTTAGAATCAACAATACATGGGGTTGTTACATGATCGTGCATTTAATTTTATTAGGTGCAGTCAAGTTAGTCCGATTTTGTGTTATGTGGAAGACCTTCCATTGGCTTATATTGGTATTGAATATAATCTCTACCCTATGTTAGGGTATTGGGTTTTTTTGGTGTGTGTGTGGAGGGTGGGGCTGGAAAAAGAATCTTGCACCTTTACATTAATCATCAATTTTGGAAAACAAAACAATTACAAGATTACTTATTGACGGGGAAAAATCCCCAAGGATCACACCACCACATGTACACCACCATGACACAAGAAGAGGACTCCACAAATGGGCCTCTAAATAGACATATGGATCAATCCCTTCGGCCTATAGTCAAACAATGTGTAAACCTAACCCCTATGAAATATTAATAAGAGGCTTAGCCTTTCATAGGATCATGTAACAGTAATGAGCAAGGTCTTTGACCTATGCACAATAGTCATAATATGGGTGGTAAGAGGCTCTTTATGGTCAACACAACTAGGGCATATTAAGCATTAAGTCACGTGAGTGATCAAGCGTAAAATAATCGAATTAGGCCTTGGTTATGGCCAATAGGAAGCCCTAGCATAATGGGGATAATAACTGCCTTGTATGCATCAAGTAGGTACTTTTCTTTGAGATTATCTCTCTGCTGTTTATGTTATGATCCTTATAACAAATTTAGCAACAACCTTTGTAATGACCATCCAAGGAAATATTCGAAGGCAACGGTAATTGAAAGAAACTCTTCTAAGAGTCATGATCTCCAAGAAATCCTTAAGAATGATCTCTCACAAATCTTAGAGTAATATCTCCCATGACTCATAGACTAGAATCCAAATGCAATTAGGATTGGATAAATCTATAGTAGGCAAAGAGATGGTGAGGGGATCCATTCGCACTTTCTGCCATTGCAGCCTTCTTTCCTAAGAGAATTGTGACATTGAGAGATCTCAAGTGCACATTATTTTAATTAATTTTTCCATCATAGTGGAAGTTGAAAGTTAAATCATCTCTGTAGATGTACACTTTATTTGGTGTAATTGGTTACTAATTGCTTTGCATCTTTCGTGATCTTTTAGTGCATTCTCTCTATTCTACATTCCAATCTCATAATTGGACCCCCTTCTTCATTTGAATTGAGGAGAATCCTTGGGATTCAGCATTGTTCACATATTGGTCGTTTGTACATGAAGTAAAAGATCCAAAATTGGAAAGATTATATTTAAGTTGCATAATGTGTGGAACTATTTTTCCATAATGTTGAGGGTGGGGTGGATGTGATGAGGGTGGAAAGGCAGGGAGAGGTGGCAGAGGGAAGAGGAGTAGGAGGAGGGGGAGGTCAAAGAGGGTCGAGCAAAGGCATAGCAAGGGGGAGTTGGTGGAGGGAAGAGGAAAAGGAGAAGGGGGAGGCCATGGAGCATGGGATGGAGATAATGAGGGCATGGAGGAACGGGACAATGATAGAGGGAGGAGCAGAAGAAGGGGGGTCAAGCAGAATGGGGTTAGAGATGATGAGGGTGGGGGGGCGACAGCATGGCCGGGGGGGGGGGGGGTGGTGTTTAGAGGGAGGAGTAGGAAAAGGAGAAGGCAAGAGGAGACTACGTTCACACCACCACCAAGCTCCTTGGTGACTTGGTATCGATTGCTGCCAGTCTCCTTTGCTAGTGGGTGGTGGTGGGAGGCTTCACCACTACAGTTCATGAGAGGAAGGAAACTTAGAGAAGGAAAGGGAAGGAAACATGGGTATGATATCTAATATAATTCACGAACATATCTATATATGTATATAAAAGTCAAGCCTATATACATGTATTCAGTCCAATGGGTTGGACCTTAAGATGGATCGATATGTAGGCCAAGGTAGGCTAGGCCTTAAACTACCTCATCCCACACTTAGCCAATTCTCAAGAAGGGAATTTAGAAGAAAGTGAAGAGAGAATTTACATGAAACACCTCAGTATACACAAAGACACAAAAGTTTTTGCTATCAGACTCTAATTGGGATGAAATAATGGCCTTTGGACTTTTTTTTTGTTAGGAACCAAGATTTAAACTTAGAAGTTTGGTAATGACAAGGGTAGAGGATGAATGGAGTTAGATTAGTTCAGTTATGACAAGAGTAGATGATGAATAGAGTTAGTTAGATAAATGGATAATAGAAGATGAAATAATGTGGGCAACTTTTTAGGTTAATTTTTACCATTGTTCTCTTTATTTTATTTCTTTTTTTTTATGATCCAGAATCTCTTGCAAGTAAATTGGGGGGAATTGACGATTTCGCAACACCAACTCTTAGGGAATGTAGGGTTGGGGCTTGAACTCAAGTCTCCTCTACTATAGTCAATGGTTACCACCAAGTTGTACCTTAACAGTCATTATTTTATTTGTTATTAAGTAATATTTTGTTATCCACCCTAACTAAGATCAAGTCGTATCTTGTTAATAAGGAATCTTGCTTTAATAGAGAAAATAATGACAACTTTATTATCTCATAGTTGAAATAAATATAGGGATATAATGAATTGCATATATTTTGTAGATACATTTAAATAAAAAAGCTTATAGGATTTTGTTCGAAAAATATGCTATGTATTATTGTCTAATTGCCAAAAATTTTCTTTTGTAATAGTAACTTGATGTCTTACAACCCCTTCTCAAAGAAAAATAGTTCTCACATAGATGTTGTTTAATTTTTAATATTACTTGTGTAAAAATTTAAATATAGGCCTCTATAAACTTGTTGATGGTGCTTTCGAAGTTTCTCAAGGTTGTTACAAGTTAGCCTTCAACATAAATCTTGACCAATCAAAGACTTGGGTTATTATTTTAGACAGGTCAAAGTAACTTTTTTTTCTCTAGAATGTTTATAAGATTTTGAAGAAGACAGAATGATGGTCATAATTGCATGTAGAAGGAAGATTTTTCTTTAGAATGGTTATTCTTCTAGGCATGGAAAGGTGCATTTCTTCAGGAACATGGATAGAGGGTTGCTCTTTCAAAAAACACATGGATGGAGGGTTGTTGTTGGCTCATGTTGTAAGGTGTTGGGTGAAGTCTCACAATGAGTGCTTACCTAATGTATGAAGTTGGTTAATGCTTCCCTACACCCAGTTTGTACCTTGACTTTTGCCCCAAGTGATTGCTGCTCAACATTACTTGTCTTTTGGTAGCCTCGCAGGTTCACATCATTTTTGGAAACTTAAGAGTGACCAAACTTATGGTTATTGTGAAGCCACTATGCACTTTGACAAGAAAGACCTCATTCCCTAGTAGTTGATTGCTACCTCATGATCTCTTTCCAATTGTTTCAAAAATTTGATATCTTGAAAAGGAATTAAAGATGAACCCTTTGGGTAATTCCCAACTACTTCTTCACTTGTAGATGTGTTTTTGCTGGTATTGTTAGGTTGCCTAACTTGGTTAGCATTAGGGCTAGGGCTATAATACCTCTTCTAGGTCAAATCATGTGGTGAGTCTCCTAGAGAGACAAAATAAAGTAATAGAGATTTCCATTCCACATCTCACCCAATGATTATAGTTTTGCGGTTACCTATCTCCTCTTATCCTTTACATGAGTTGCTTTGCACTTTCCCTACTTTCTTACCTTCCTTTTCTTTTAAGGATGGTACCTCTGTCATCTAGGATCCTTAGTTTATGCTTGTCGTCTACTAGTCTTTTATATACATAATTGGTCATTAAAATGGTACTGTAGCCATCATTATTGGTATTATTTTTTTATTATTACTTTTTTAACTTTGTTCAATATGATAAACATTTGTGTTCTTTGCATTTTTTTTAATTTTTCGATTTCGAGTCTCTCTCTCTATGACTCTCTCATCACGTTTTCTTTTATTTTCCTCTTATTTCATTTTTCTTGCACATTATTTGTCACGTACGTCCATTTCGAATTCCGTCTTCGCCATCAACTTCCTTGTCTTGTGTCTTTCATTAGAGACCAATATTAAGTATATTTCTGCGAGAGTGTGAAATAATACATATACAAAGTCAGTATGTATAAACTTAATTTAAGATATCGATTGGAAATCAAAATACAACGTGTAGTGTGTTTTGATTTTAAACATATTGGTTGAAAATAAAAATGCAGCAGTGTAAATTGTTGAGTTGGGACATTTATTTACTTTTCAATCAGAGTATTTTAATTTTTCAACCGATATGTTTCGGTGGAGAATTAAAATGCACTGATACATTTTGATTTTAAACTGGTGTGGTCTGATAAAAAACGAAAGGACACTGATTGAAGATCAAAATACATCGGTGTATTTTGTTGAGCGGAGACACTTATTTATTTCAATTGTTGTATTTTATTTTTCAATCAGTATTTTTTGGTGAAAAACTAAAATACACTGATTAAAAATTAAAATACATCGATATATTTAATTTATTAAGCGAGGATGTTTTACATATGATATAAAGAGTCATTGAATATGTGCTGTGCATATTTGTTGTGCCACTGCTCATTTATTATTTTTTTTCCCAATCCGGGCTCTCTCTCTCTTTCACGCTCATATTACAATAATTTTTCTTAATAATAGGATTCTAATATGATTTTGACTTTTGTACTTCTGTAACAAGGTGCGAGCTTAAAATTAGTTAAATTTACATTAATGTCTTGCTCTTTGTCCCTTTTCATCCCCTCCTTTGTAAACTCCACTTCTCTTTCTCTCCATTGGACATCAGAGGAAGGAGAGGGAGAGAAGAGAACCCCTAAATTTAATTGGTTTTTTTTGACAATGTTCGTTAGCGCATATGCCACCTAACAAAACAAAGTAAATTTCTAGGGCCACACATGCAAAAATGGTTCTTGTAAGGGCACACATGTAATTCTGAAAGATCACATAGGTGTACACATGCAAAACTCCCAAAACTAATTGACATTTTTAAACCCTAAGGCCTGACTACTTAACTCCTCATTTGCTAACCCAAGTTTAACAACTTTAATACGAATTTGTCTAACACCAGTTTCAATTGGTGTTAATCAAACTCGTGTTAAAATTCTACATCACTTATGTCTTTGACATCCTTCATATTTTATATAAGTAACACTACTATGAAATAAATATATAAGAATTAGCAACATAACTTAATACCAATTCAAATAAACAGAAAATGATGTTAACAACACACGATAAATAAAGATAATTACATATTAATATCACTTTTACTTTTTTTCAATACTACTTTTGTAACCCCCGAACTAACCCTAGAACCCCCAAGAGAATTCCCGTGCTCACAGAACTACTCTCCATTCCACCTCTCCCTTTTTAGAAGCTGCACCTCTCTCTTCCCCTCTCGCGCCCTCCGATGGTCGCCTACCGTTGCGCCCTCGCTCCATCTCGACCTCTTCTCTTCGACCGAAACCCTAGACCACCCCCGCCACTGCCATGTACCGCGTCGCTGCCAGCTTCGCCTCCAAGGCCTGGTGAGCACCTCCCATTGCTCCAATCCTCCCTCCAAATCGGTTGCTTGATCCAAACATACGCTCTAAGATGGCTTCTTTTCTCGAAAGTTCGAATGTTTGCTGATTCCTGTGTTACTTTACGTGTGCGTGTCTGTGCAGGATTGCTGGAAAGAGCAAGCAGCTAGTGGGTTGGGTTTGCGAGCCAATCGTCTGGAGAGGTCCTAATTGGGAGCTAGAATTGGGTTTTTCTGATTTCTTATGGTGTTTGCTGTGGATTCAGGTTGGGAGTAGAGTTGGGTGAAGTAGGAATTATGCTGCAAAAGACATCAGATTCAGGGTGGAGGCGCGTGCCCTTATGCTTAAGGGGTTCGAAGATCTTGCCGATGCGGTGAAAGTGACTATGGGACCGAAGGTGATTTGTGATTCGTATTTGATTATAATCCTGTTCAGTGTTTGGATAAATGCCCATGCTCTTATGTCTTGTGGTTGTTGTAAGAATTTGAAGGTGCTTAATGCATCGTTAGAAGCTCTGGGCAATAGTTGGATTTAGACAAGATCGAACAAAAAGGTATAAACATGTCATTTCCAGGCCATCTTGTTCGAATTCAAATTACAGTATTCCATATATGGGCAATGATGCGATTTTGTGACTTTGATTGCAATACATATGTCATATTATAAATTATTTAATTTGTAAGTTTATATAGTTATAAAAAGATTGCAATGATGTTTTGCATGTATTTGTATTTTTGTGTGAGAAGTGTTATAGGGCATAAAACGTGATAATTAACACGTCAAGCCCAAACATAGATGAAGAACTAAGCCGGCCAAAAGCCCTCGGGCCAAGTACTCAGCCTAACCAAATATTGTGAGATATTCAATACGTAGTGAATTTGAAAACCTTATGGTATTGAAATATATAGAAAAATTGTGATTTCCAGTTTGAATATTATAGGAAGAAAAAAAGTCTATCTTTTACTTGTCATAGGTGGTAAAATTTGTTGTTGCTGGATTATTTGGAGCATGATTGCTTGGAGTGTGCTATATTGTTTGCAAGTGGTCTTGTGTTCTTCTGTTAATATCTTCTCTCCAACTTGGTCACAGGCAGTTTTTTATTATTTTTCTTTTTTTATTGTTTTTAAATCAAGTACTTTTTCTGGTGTTAGGGTCGAAATGTTGTAGTGGAGCAAAGCTTTGGTGCACCTAAGGTTACAAAGGATGGGGTGACTGTTGCAAAGAACATTGAGTTTAAGGACAGGGTAAAGAACATGGGTGCTGGCCTTGTAAGGCAGGTTGCAAATGCTACTAATGACGTTGCTGGTGATGGTATGTCTATTTGCATGTGGATATTTTTTTTCTTATGCAGAATTTTGGGTGACTTGGGATATTCATGATGTTATTGATCTACTGGCAGGAACAACATATGCCACAGTTCTTACTTGAGCTATGTTCGCTGAAGGGTGCAAGTCAGTTGCAGCCGGGATGAATGCGATGGATTTGAGACGTGGTATTGCAATGGCTGTTGATGCAGTTGTGACAAATTTGAAGAGCAGAGCCCGAATGATCAGTACATCAGAAGAGATAGCTCAGGTCTGTTCTTTTGTGGAGCCTCGAAGGAATTCTGCAACTAATGTTTTAGAATTAAAGATGCTGTTTCATTTACATTTCTAAATTTGTCATTCTTAGGTTTGAACAATATCAGCAAATGTTGAAAGGGAAATAGGGGAGTTGATTGCAAAAGCTATGGAGAAAGTTGGCAAAGAGGGAGTTATCACAATCTCTGTAAGTTCTTGTTTGATTATACTTATTTGATAACCTTGCCATTATGAACTTGAAGTATAACAGATGTCTATCAGAGGTAGATTTTAAAAAATAAGGGCCTTCTTATGAATGACCTCTATCTTTCATCAAAATCTATAAAGGTAAGTGATTTTTCTTGATGGAGGCTAATGTAGTCAGCATGTAAACATGACGTGGACGTATGTATATAAATATGTAATGTGCACAGGTGCACACATGTGAAAATCCCTTGCTTGTGGCTTAGTACTTTATCACAGACTTTCTCTGTTCTGACTCAGGATGTTAAAAACTCAATCTTAAAAAAAGAAAAACTAATGTCTTTTTAAAATGAAAAGGACATTGAATTTTGAATAGTGAATGGAGAAACTGGATGATGCAGTTGTTTGCAGACACTTTTCTGGAGAGCTTCATTTATTTATTTATTTTGAAATTGTAACCCGTTTATACAGACAGATTGCTAAAAGAACATCTATTTTTTGTGATTTTTGCATAGGTGCCTCAGTTTCTTCAATATTACACTAGAACCCGTAGGTTCCTATAATTTATATAGCTACCCCTAGATTCTATTTGTTTGCATGGAATAAAGGGCCGCGCAGCACGTGTGTGCATGCAGTCTCATGCGTGAGTTGACGCCTTGGGAGTCCAAGTTTGCTTATTTATTTAGGAAAGTAGGATTTGCTTGAGTCAATATGAATTTACTTTGATTAGGTTGTTAAAGATTTGTTTCCTTGATTGTGGGGTGGTTGGATCTCTACACCATGCTTATTGGAGTTCCATTAATAAAGGAATTCCCTTATAGCAAACTCCTCTCCTCTTCCCTTCTCCACAATATCTCTCTCTCATCAACTCTCTTCCATGCCACCTTCTTCCACGTGTGGACCTTCTTCTTTAATATGGATTCACCAAAGCACTCTAATTCTTCACATGGTATCATAGTAGGTACTCCTGTGGCCTAGAGATCAAAAGATCCACGCATAGGATCTTGTTGGTGTAAAAGTGTGGAGCACAAGAGGTCAAGCATGAAAGCCAAGCCCAAGACCAAGAAGAGGCATGTGAATCTCTCATGCACTTAGGAACGCCAAACAAGAGATTTTGACTCCAGGGCATTCAAGTAGAGGCATGGATAGTCTTGAGAGTCGGGACTATAGCAAAGATAGAGATGCCACTCACCACAAAAAAAGGACCAGAAGCGCGAGAAGGAACCAAAGAGAAGAAGTGGGAAGAAGAGAATTATCTTGTTATGAATTGACTTATGAACTCCATTGACTCATCAATCGTAGCCAATAAGTTATCCACTCGATTCCTCTCCATAGAAGATAAAGGTCAATTGTGGGGCGACTAATCCTCTTCGACGAGTCTTCACCCTCTTCGGCATTAGACTTAAGCGGGGGTGTTAGCGTGGAATAAAGGGCCACGTGGCACATGTGTGTGCGTGTGGTCCCACGCGTGAGTTGGTGCCTTTGGAGTCTAAGTTTGCTTATTTACTTGTTAGGAAAGTAGGATTTGTTTGAGTCAATTTGAATTTGCATTGATTGGGTTGTTAAGGATTTGTTTCCTTGATTGTAGGGTGGTTGGATCTCTATAAACAAGAAACCAATACACCATGCTTATTTGAGTTACATTAATAAAAGAATTCTTCTATAGAGAACTCCTCTCCTCTCCCCTTCTCCACGATCTCTCTCTCTCGCCAACTCTCTTCCATGTTACTTTCTTCTCTCCATGCGTGGACCTTCTCCTCCCATGTGGATTCACCAAAGCGCTTTAGTGGACTGATTGAGGAAGAGGTTATGCTCTTTGAGTGGGAGATTTTTGTCTAGTTCTGTTGAAGGTTGTTCTTTTAGCTATTTCGATTTTCTTTTTGTTTGTGTTCATACTGCCAAAGAAGGTGCTATGTACCTTAGAGACTATGAGGAAGCAATTTTTCTAAAAGGGTGCTGATCATGATGGCTGTTTCTATCAACCCGTTCCTTGGGACATGTGTGTACTCCCAAGAAGGCGGCTGGTCTTGGTGTCCATAACTTTGCCAATTTGGGTGATGCACTGCTTACAAAGTAGGTGGTGAAACCTTTTGGAGGTGAAGACGTTATGTGGCTTTATGTCTTACTGGATGCTTATGGCGACATGCTTTCTATGATGGAGAGGGTGATGGTTCCCTGTGGTGTATCTACTTTTTGGAGGGTATTGGTCTTAGGGATGCAGAGAGTGGCACCTTTTATCCACTTTAAGTTAGGAAATGCACAAGTCTTTAGGTTCTAGCCATATGACTGGATGGAGACTGGTTAATTTGCTGATTTGGTACCAAGACTTTTTGCACTTGTGGATAACAAACCTTGTAGGGTGGAGGAGATTTGGGATGAAGGGTCTGGATCTTGGTCACTCATGTTCGGTTTTGGTCTCTCTAACACTCGAGTATAGGACTTGCAGCTTTTGCTTTCGATCTTGCATGATGTTTGCCCGAACTCCTTGATGATCGATCATCTCATATGGACCGAGGGGGAATTTCCTGTGGCCAAGACATACAAAATGTTGAAGAGGAATGAGTTCCTTCTGTCTAATGTGGTTCAAGGTTTTAAAAAACGCGAGGTGTTACCGAGGTGGTTTGCCTTCATCGAGGCGAGGCGTAAGCCTCGAGGTGGTCGAGGCTTAAGCCTCAGGATTTGCATAAAAAATATAGAAAATGAAATGATATATACTTATCAAGTGCTAATAAGGAAATAATAACATAAATGACACAGTTTCATAACATGTTTTCTCTATCACAACATTGAAAGAACGGGTCTACGCAGGAGTTGGAGCTGCGCTCGGGCATGCGCTCGGCCCTCCTTGCTCTAGGGTCTACACTACGCTACGCTGGAGCTTGTGCTACGCTGTTGGAGCTGCACTGCACTGGGCCTGCGCTGCCGCTGGAGCTGGAGCTGGAGCTGCGCTGTGCTGGGGCCTGCGTGGAGCACATGCTGCCGCTGCTTGCGCTGGGGCCTGCACTGCGTTGAAGCCTGAAGCTGGGGCCTGCGCTGCCGCTGCGTGGAGCGCTGAAGCCTGCGCTGTGCTGGAGTTGCTCGCGCTGTTGGCACTGGAGCACTACGCTGCGCTACGTGGAGCGCTGAAGCTTGCGCTAGGGCCTACGCTGCGCTGGAGCTGCTCGCGCTGCTGGTGTTGGAGCGCTGCTCGCCGGTGGAGACTGCGATGCGGTGGAGCAGGAGACACAGCTGAGGCGACGCCTCTCCAGCGCCTCGGTCACACGCCTCGACAAAGCGAGGCGCACGCCTTGCAGACTGCAGCTGAGGCTTAAGCCTCGAGGTGAAATTGGCGCACCTCGCCTCGAGGCGCATTTTTTTAAACGATGATGTGGTTAAGGATTTTCGGCTTTCATGGTGTTTGAAAGTCCCCTAAAAGGTCAAAATCTTCCTTTGGCTCCTGAGGAGGGGTGGCCTAGTTCGTAAGTGGAAGCAGAAGTGGATAGAAGATTTGAATATTACTTGTTGCTTACGTGGTTGTGTAGAAGACTGTGTGATTTTTTTGTTCTAGTTTGGAGTACTATGATTATTGTTGGTGTTGGGGTGGCATCTGATGGTATCTTTTGGGGCTCCTTCAGAAATGGAGTCAAGTCTAATACTCATGGTTGGGTGATTGCAGCTGTGGTGGTGTGGTCTATTTGGCTACAACGTAATGCCACTATTTTTTGAGGGGAGAGGGTGTGAGGTGAAAATGTCGTTAATGGCACCCGGGCCTTGTCTGATTTTTGATTTGTGGTTGATGTAATTATTTTTTGATAGTTAATTGAGGTGGATGACTATTGATCTCCGGCATGCGTCCTTTTTTTCTCTAAAAGAATGTGAGTCTACATTGACATTTACATTAACCCCAGCACCATCTCTGTGTACTCCACATGTGTGCCAGCAAAACTATGCACGTTATGACCAACAGGAGAATTCACAGAAATAAAAGTTTCTGCATTAGCCTCTTAGTTAAACCCATCGGTAGGTGAATTCTGGCATTCAAACAGAGACTCTCCATTATTCTCTATGTGCACACCACTAGGTTCATTTACATATTGTCCATCCAGTTGTGCATTTGTGTCAAGAATCAAAATTAATCATAGCAAGTTCATTATCAGTCCCATTACGATTAGCCCCCGTTAGGTCTCCTACTATGTCAATCTACCCAACTTGTGACTGATTAATGTCAACAACCTGTGCCTTACCAATATTATTGTTCTGATTAATGTCAGCACCCTGTGACTCAACAATATTATTGATCTGATTAATGTCAGTAGCCTGTGCCTGATCCACACTAGCAGCAGGTGCATCATGAAAATCAACAATGAGTTCTACGGATGTACCATCGATATGCTTATTAAACATTTTCATCATCTTAGATTTATTACAAACAACATATCTATCTGACTTAGGATCTTTATACTTCAAAATAAGCACTTTTCCAGCAGTCCAAGGCAATGATTCAGCGATAAAATCATCAAGTCGAACTAACATATAATATCAGTATCTACAAGAATTGCAATCTCCTTAACTATCACATATCTCACATTAGTTCTATGGTCTACCCCTTTCTTGCTTGAAGTACCCTCTATACTTGATGAGGACCTCAAGTTTACTGACTAGGTCTTGAAACTAGCCTATCTTGACATTGGGAAACCTTAGTGTTAGGAATAAAGGCTACGTGGACTGTCCATGTGGCAGCCAGCAGGCCACGTGGCAGCGTCTAAAGGGCTCAGCAGGGGTCGGAGGCTAGAGGTCCAAAGGGACTAATTTTGGTACTTTGTTTAGATGTTAAGTTTGTTATTTTTAGTAAAATTGTTTTAGGAAAATAGTTTGGGATTTGATTTATTTTTTAGAGATAAGTTCGATAAGATTTGTTTCCTATTTTTGGGATATGTTTTCTCTATAAAAGAGTCTTCCCTTGTAATTTATTTTGAGCATTAATAATATTTCCTATTCTAAGTCTCCTCTCCTCTCCTATCTCTTCTCCAACATCACCACCACTGGCCATCACTAAGAGCAGCTGACCACCCAAGGTTGTCGACCTCCTCCTCCTCTCTCCCTGTTCACACATGTGGACAACCCATTGTTGGGGCTGTTTTCCCACGCACAAGGAGCCTCCACGCTTCTGATTGACATGGTATCAGAGTCTTCATTCTAGGCTCTTTGTGCGTGTGGGTTATTGACTGCATGTTGGTGGTCCTCGCATCCAGAAAGCCTCCTCGACAAATTCGGCACCTTACACAGAGAGGGAAGGTTAGAGAAGATGGCGGAATCAACTATGACAGTCGAAGATGCCATGCTTGGTCCAAGAGAAAGCAAGGTGGTTGTCTCCGGGACAACCATCAAGCTTAACGGCGCATTCAACTATGTCTTGTGGGTTGTGCCTTCAAGATATTTGTTGGAAGCCAGGAGAAACTTAGCATTCTCCTTGAGGAGCTACCGGAGATGAAGGACGACAAGAAGTAGAAGTTCGAGAAGGAGAATTATGTGGATATGAACTAGCTCATGAACTCAATGGATGCATCTATCACCTCAAACATGCTCTACAAAAAGAGGCATATGAGATTTGGACAACCCTTAAGAAAGGTATGCCCGAACCTCTAATAATGCACATATTACTGACCTCTACACTTGTATATGGATAACTAGTCAAGGAGGTCTTTCCTTGACTAAATATTATGAGAAGATGGAAGCATTGTTTGAGGAGTTGGACATTTATGAGCTATTGTGTTGCGACAAGCAGGAGGAGACACAGGTGGTTTGGTAATCTGCCAAGTTTTTATCGGGGTTGCATCCCTATTATCGAGCCACCCACGGTTAAATCCTGTCTTTCGACGGGAAGATGGAACTTGAGACCATCTTTTGCCATCTCATCCAGATGGAGATCATTGAGGATGAAGACACGCTGAAAGGGGAGAGCTCTGAACTTGCTATTTCAGGAGTAGGTGTGGGGTGTGGACGAGGACGTCGACGTGGACTTGGCTGTGTCTAGCCGAAGTGCCAACACTATAGACGCAACAATCATCCACAACTGTTAGGAGAAGTTTAGGAGGCCACCACGTGGGGCTATTAGCACCTCACATGTGAACTCCCTAACTTTAAGAAGCTATGGGCTCTATTTTGAGTAGACAAGTCAACGACGGCTGTCATGATGACTACTCAGGTTGCCACAGAGGCAACTACTTTGGAGGTCGCAAGAGGCTTCACCGTCGACTCGTCGAAGGAGAAGATCGGGAGCTTGGCTCTCGAAAAAGATGAATGGTGGGGCATCTAGCCTCATAAGTGGAAAACCACGTTGTCGGCCACCTGGCCTTTGACTTGAGGGGGAGTGTTAGGAATAAAGGCCACGTGGACTATCCATGCGACAGCCAGTAGGCCATGTGGCAGAGTCTAGAGGGCCCAGCAGGGGCCGGCAGCTAGTGGTCCAAAGGGACCAATTTTGGTTCTTTGTTTAGATGTTAAGTTTGCTATTTTTAGTAGAATTGTTTTAGGAAAATAGTTTGTGATTTGATTTGTTTTTTAGAAATAAGATCTTTCTTATATTAGAGGTAGGATTTGTTTCCCCTTTCTGGGATATGTTTTTTCTATAAAAGAGTCTTCCCTTGTAATTTATTTTGAGCATCAATAATATTTCATATTTTAAGGCTCCTCTCCTCTCTCTTCTCTAACTTCATCACCGCTGGCCATCACTAAGAGCAGCTGGCCACCACTGCCGGCCACCCAAGGTTGCTGGCCTCCACCTCCTCTCTCCCTATCCACACGCGTGGACAACCCATTGTTGGGGCTGTTTTCCCATGCAGAAGGAGCCTCCATGCTCCGGATTGCGCAAACGTTTGACACTTAGAAGTTACTTTTATAGACATTAGTAAGGGTGCAAAAATCGATATCAGCCGCATAATCGTATGCGGTTAAAAAATGAACCGAGTACCTATATGTAGCCTTATAGTCGGTCTACCCGATTAATTAGCCGATTATTCGATTAATCAACTGATTAATCGATGGAGTAAGTTTTAAGGTTTCAATGTTTTTTTAGTTTTGATGCACGTGCAATGCACCCTTAAACCAAAACCCAAGTAAACCTGATGCCTAGATGCACCCAACTAAACCCGACTTCTCCCATTTCCCCAAGTTCCCAATGCACAAAAGCCTTTAACCCTAAGCAAAACCCTCGATTCTGAGTCCTTCTCTCCTTTACCCCAACTCGTCTATTTTAGATTTATGATGCATCAATCTTAGTTTATTTATCTTATTTTATGTGTTGTGATATTGATAACTATTTGTTAGAAGCTATTTTGATAGAATATGTATATCAAAAAATAATATTAATATATATGTGATATTTAAATTCGTATATGTGTATACTTAATATGTATAATGGTATATGTAATTATATTTAAAATTTTAAATATTAAAAAATACCACACCGATTATATCTCTGATTAATCACCCGTATACCGTATACTCCATAGTTGGTGACCTCATCAACTTAATACCGACTGTCGATTTCTGTAGCTATGGACATAAGACACTTGAAGTTGACATGCATGTACAAAGGAAAGGTGCATGGGTGTTTACCTAATGAGGAAATAGAAGAAACACTAGTTATTCCACGCAAGTACTCTCTTCACCATGCGCTCCAAATATGTACGTTTGATGACCTTCGTGAGCCCTCCTTCCTATGTCTTTGCTTAGATATCCATCGTGGACTTCTTTTCACTTCTCCGTCATCAGCACCAAATGAAAGATCATTAATGGGGATAGAAAGAGAGAAGATAGAGAGATAAGTTGCAGGTGCAAGCTTGTGGAGCTCCACTACTTGATGTGGAGATGAAGATGATTTTAAGACGGGGGTCGCAAGTTGCAGTGGCTTTGCCAAGATGGAGTTAGGGTTCCTTGATCACTAGATGAGGAAAGATGCATTGGAGAGGAATGAGGGATGAAGTGTGCAATGAAGCTCCCCCAACCCCTTGGTGAGATTGAGAGTAAGAGATGAAGGTAAGAGGAGGTTGTGACTTAGATCTCCTTTGTGAAGGAGTTAGGTTTTCCTGGAGCTCCCTCGCAAGGATGAAGGTGGAGGGACGAAGAGGAAGAGCTACGAGAGGATGCAGGGATGAAGAGTTGTGAATGGTGGAAGTAGGTGGTCATTACCACCATCTCCTCCTCATTCGATCCTCATTTAATATGGATCATTGGATTAAACACAAATTCCAACGATCTGGATCCATCATCCATCCTAATCCAACCAAGGTCCACTTAACCAGATTTTGGTTAAGTTGCTAATGATGTCGTGACGACGAGGGTAATAGTGTAAACTAAGGTTCAAGAAGTTGGTATGCGGTCGGTTGGGTCATCACTTAAAGAGTATGCGGTATTTATATGAGTATGTGGTTTTGCTTTTTTTATTTTAAAACAAAATAAAATAATTAGTTAATTTATTTCAATTTGTGTTATATGCAATGTTATAGCTATACAACTATCTCAAGTAGTATAATAAATAAAAAAGTTAATACTCCTATTTAATTACCATACAACTTAGAATATAAAAGATTAGAATCTTGAAACAAGAAAATGTAAAGATTAGAATCCAAATATTTATTTAAACAAACACAAAATAGTAGTCAACACTTGAAAATTAGCTAAGATAAAGAATAAACACTCGAAATGTTCATCCAAACAAGCATTTAATTAAAATCCTAAAGTGTTATTTCGAATTAGATCCATCTTCAAAATCTATGATGGGTGTTAGGAATAAGGGCTGCACGGATAGTCCACGTGGCATCCAATAGGCTGCGTGGTAGTCTACATGGTAGCATCTAGAGAGCCCAACATGAGCTGCGGCTAAAGGGTTCAAGGGACCAATTTTGGATCTTGTTTTTAGATGTTAAGTTTGCTATTTTTAGTAGAATTTTTTTAGGAAAAATAGTTTGGGATTTGATTTATTTCTAAAGATAAGATCTTTGTTATTTTAGAGATAATGTTTGCTTCCTATTTTGGGATATGTTCTCTCTATAAAAAGAGAGCCTTCCCTCTTTGTAATTCCTTGAATCCATAATAATATTTCCCAATTATTCATGGCTTCTCTCCTCTCTCTTCTTCACCACATAGCTGGCCACCATTACCACCAAGGTTGACCACCCTCGTTGGCCAACAGGGGTAGCCAGTGGCTGCTCTCCTCCCTATTCTACGCATGAACAGTCCCCCATGTGGGACTATTTTTCCCAAGCACAAAGAGCCTTCACGCTCCTCTTGGTGCCAACTTTAACAATAGGGATATCATCTTCCTCACTAGTTTCCTCATCTGATGGAAATTCTTCATTTAAGCTTTGCAATGTTGTTGCGGGATGTGCAAGCCTTTGAGTCATGTTCTGCAACAACTTTTCTGTACCACTTGCTTCAACAACCAAGTTCCATGTCAACTCTGTTCCTTCAAAAAATAATTACATCATGAGTTACAAGATGGACCTCCAGGCCTCACTCTGGGAGAAAATAGCGGATACAAAGTTCTCCACATAAGGTCTCTCCCCCCTAAATACCACGCCATTTCTCCCTAGCCACACCCCCCACAAAATAGCCAGGATCTTGGCCCGATCACGCTTGGAGCGAAAGGTGAAAGCACTGCTCCCCACATTTCCCCTGTGAAAGGAAGACTAGAAATTGTTCACGTCCTGGTGGGAGATCCATCCTATCTCTATCTTTTGCCAAATCTGCTTCACAAACGAGCATGGAGTAAAAGATGTTGCACATTCTCAACTGCCCCCTCGCACAAAGGGCATGCCAAGTTGCCGGTGCCGGCCCATCTCGCTCTCCACTACTTTGTCATGATCCGTCCTCTTCTCACCAACCAAGCAAAAATCTTTACCTTCAGTGGGCACTTCGTCGTCCATATCAGTCTACAATCCCGCATGAGATCAACATCTACATACGCCCCTCCCGTCCCCAGCCTGCGATAAACCTTCACCACCGAGAAATCACCTTCCTCCCAATGAAAACTGTCAAAGTCATCACCCGGCGCCCAACCCACCAACTCTTGCAGTAGTTGCTGGAACTCATCACACCTCTGGTCGGAGAGACCTCCCCGGAAGACAGGACACCAGGATTCGTCCCAGCACTCTTCGACCTTCACCGAAGAATCCAACACACTGCTCACGAGGCGAGGAAACCTCTTCCCTAGAGTAGATCCAGCCCCCTGCCAGTCGTCCAGCCAGAAGCAAAAGGAGTCTCCTGCACCAAGCACTAGGTCAAAAAAGCCTCGCACCCTCCCAGCCACCGTCGCCAGGCCCCTGAGGAAGGGAGATGCCCCTGGGGGGGGAGCACAGAGGTCCCCACGACAGGAAATCTCTGTAGCAACGCTGCATAACCGCTCCGAACAGCCCCTGTTCCTACCCCACCAGCCTTGCAATTCATTTTGTGAGGAGGCTGATGTTCATTCTGTCCACCTCCCTGACTCCAAGGCCCCCCTCCTGTGTCGGCTAACACACCTCCTTCCACGCAACCAGCCTCACCCCCTACTCGTGGCCCCTGTGGTGGACCAAAAGAAGTCTCTCATCAGTCCCGAAACCTAGCCAATCCTTAACATGAGCTCGATATTTTGTGGCTAAGGGATCTTTTTTCTTAAGTTAATGCTTTCGCAACTTGGAATTGAACTTGACATATACCAAGTTATTCAATTGTCTAAGTTTAAGTTTGTTCCTTTTTTTTGTATGGATTTGCAATTTGTTTATTTATTAGGTAAATAGTGACACCAATATGAAGTGTAATCCAATTATTAATTAATGATCATAATTTTTGACATTACCGCCGCAAAAGAACTCCAATTCCTTTCATACCCAGATGAAGATGATGTTAACTTTAGGATTTTCAAATCCTTCTCTTTCAGATGAGGTGTCTCCAACCTATATAATGACCACCAATCAATTACATTATATAATTAACTTAATGAATTGATTGTACATAAGTAGCTTTCTCACAAATGAGCAAATTTTAATTAGTGAAAACCTGCATTGAAGTCATCATCATTTACAATTCTTTGTCTCACAACAGTGGTTTATTAAGTGGGTCCCCTCTTTTTTTATAAATATTCAACTCCTTGTGATGAGATCTTGAATTTCATTATCAAGATAGAAACTTTTCATTCATTTCAAGAAGTCACTTGTTGTCGTACCTTCCTTCTTTATCATATCTTTAGCTCTGTGATGGTAATACGGATTTAGATAGTAGGTAGCTAGGTGAAGCGGAGAATTTAGCCACCCTTTCGACTTCCAAACAATGGCATCAATGAATGGCTTGCATTGTGCTTCGATTATTTAAATATAGCTTTTATCTCTTTCTTGGCATCCTCAAGCCCACCATGTACAAAATCCATTGAGGGCTTTTGATTCCCATTAACAATGCGTAAGACATGAACCAAAAGAGAGAAGACCTTTTAAGGTCAAAGTCACCTGCTGCCACCAGGTAGCATTGTAAACAGTAGATGCAACCCTTTCACGTCCCTTTGTTCTAGACTACTTGCAAGCTCGCCAATCATTGGAAGAAAATATGATTCTTAACTTATCCATGACACTTTGTAAAGTGAGAAAAGCTGCAAATCTCAACTAACCAGGTCTCACAATGTCCTTGTGTGTGAATTGCCTCATCATGTTTAAGGTTTTTTCATGACTGTAAATGAAGGTTGTCAATTCTTTTACCTTAGTAGTGACATTCTTCACCTTTGGTTCTTTACCAATTTCTTCAAGCATTAAATCTATGCAATGGGCATATGACGACCAATATATCTTGGTATGTTTGATCTTGAGTTGTTTTCCTGCTGCCAAATTTGCCGAGGCATTGTTCGTGACAACTTGAATAACATTATTAGGTCAAACTTCCTCAGCACATTTATCAACCAAAGAGTAAATATACTTTGCAGTGTAAGAATCGACAGATACATTCACTGACTTTAGGAAGTTGTGCCTAGCTTATAATTCACACAAAAAATCATGATATTTCTGGCTCTCATATTTATCCATGCATCTGCCATAATTGTGCATCCATCTTTCTTCCATGACTCCCTATAACTTTCTAGATTCTCCTTTGTCTCATTTACTTCATCTTGCAATAATATCTTTGTGAACTCATAATAATAATGAGGCTTATATCCCTGTCCAGTTACTTCACACATACGAATGAAAGTTGGGTAGGTGACTACATTGAAAAGATGTCACTATCAAAAAATTTTGCCACAAACTTGTTGACCTGTGCTCTATCTTCCTTGGCAGATGCATCTTTGATTGTGATTTTATGCATTCGAAGCTTCAGTGATTTCTGACATATGTGGCCTTTTATCATCCCTCTCAACCTCAATTGAAGGTGTTGAGTTTATTTTAATAACCACTTCATCTCTCATTTCTTGAATAGTTGCACCTTTGTCTTACTTCTTTGAAGTTTGCTCCAAATAATCCTTCATAATTTTTTGGACTTAGGGTCAAAATTTTGACAAGGTGTAGCATTTCCTTTAATTGCTTCATTCTATTTATCTTCTCCTTTACCACCTTATCACAAAATCGACATGTCACCATATTGAGGTCGGTCTTGACTTGAAGATAAGCATATTTCCAACCTGGATCATTAGATCCTCGTGGAACATAAAATGAGTGGATGCATGATGTAAATACATTTACACTACTTAAGATGTCTATTTATGCATGTTCTTAAGCATAGGATTGCATTCCATGATATAAATATTGCATAACATGCATCATCTTGCATTTAGAGTAGTTTGAATAAAATGGAGGTTAATTGTCTCCTTTTATGTGCTTGGACAGGGCAAACATTTTATCGGAGCATCGGATCAAAGATCCAACCGTATGGATGTGATCAGGGCGACGATTGGAGTTCAACGACTCCAAGATCACCTTAATCGGGCATCCGTAGCATCAGATAGTGACCGGGGAACCCTAGAAGATCAAGGGTCAGGATGGTGTAAATCCACACTTCAGATGACAAATCCGACCGCACGGATGAATTCTGATCGACGATCGCAGCCCAACGACACAAAAATCGAGTCAATCCGACATCTGTGGCACCATCTACAACTTCCAGAAGATGGACGGCCAAGATGGCGCTACGTGGTGCCATCTCAGCCGCCCAAACGACCGCATGCAACCTCTGAAGACCCCGTACCTGCTCGCTCTCCGCCGTTGGATCTTGATCCAACGGTTGTGGTCAACCGTGCCTAAAAGCATCCGCTCGACCATCCGCACCTCGTAGCGCAGCGGTCGAGCGTGCTTACGCGAGCGGCGGGCGTGGGTTCGAGCCGCAGCGAAGGGCTGGAAGGCGCTGGCGATTGAGCGCGGGCGGGCCTTGGATTTTGATCGGACGGCCGTGCGCGCCCGATAGCGTTCACGTGTGATTGAACGCGCGGTGTCATGCGCGATCGCACGCGGGCGGGCGCGCAGCGCAGCGGGTGAAGGCGTGACTTAAGCCGTCCGATCTCGCGATCGGACGTCTGAGATTCAGAGGATGTGTGCAGGCGTTGCACGCGCGAGCAGGCGAGCAGGCGCGCGCAAGCCGCCCACGACACCCACGAAGGAGGCTTTAGTGACGGATTTATCCGTCACTAAAGACCCCTCATTTATTATTTAAAGTTGTAATGTCCATTTTGCCCCCACTCCTTGCAACTATAAAAGGAGACCCCCTCCATACGAAATTCTCATCCCTTCCTTCTCTTCTCTACCTCTCTAAAGCTCAAGAGAAGCTTGTCCCACACCCGGGATGCTTCTCGCGAGATAAAGTCCAAATTTTCGTCCCCCTTCGGAAGTGGATCCTGCGACGATGACGGCGTGCTGCTCCGTTCCCATTCTTCTGCTTCGTCCTCTGCTTTGTCCTCCTTCGTCTAGGCGTCGTCCCGTCCGGTTCGTCCTCTAAGCAACTGTCGAGGATTTCTCTCCCTATTCTTTTTACTGCTTTCTAGTATAGATTTACTACTTTCTAGTGTAGTTCTGCTCGTCCTCTAAGCGATCGTCGAGGAGGACATTTCTCCCTCCATTCTTTTAATGCTTTCTAGAGTAAATTTATCGCTTTCTAGAGTAAATTTATCGCTTTCTAGTGCAATTGTTTTATGCTTTCTAGTTGTAATGAACAAATCCCCTAATGATAAATTCTCTGTTTAGTATACATCTCATTTTGATTTCTATGTGTAATATTATCTCTCTCTTACCCTCTCTCTTCTATTTATTGTAAATAATTAGATAGTTTTAAATTGAATTACTTCGTGACAAATAAAAAGAAACGCGTAGTTTTTAAATCAAACATCCACCTCCCTGTGTTCGACCCGGAATTTTCATTTCGGTATAAATTTTATTTGCTGAACACGAATTCTTCGCTTTCAAACTACGACAGGTTCTCCAAAATCGAACACGTTAGCGTAGCGATTCTTCGTTCAACATTTTGGCGCCGTTGCCGGGGAGGCGACGATCTTTGATTTCTCTTCGCGTTTTGTAACTTACAAATCATTTAACTCACTTCTCTCCTTTCTTATTGTGATTGCATGGAGTCTTTTGAGATGAGCAAAAGCGGTAGATTAGTGTAAAGTGTTGCGGAAGGTTTTGTAAGTTATCCCCCATTCTTTCCCCTTCCATAGATTTCATTCGCCACGTTGAATCCAAATTCCAATTAACCTAGGTGTTTGCATAAATCCTATGAATGGTTTGGTTGTTTGGATTTCAACTCACATTCATTCCACCCTCATTCATAAAAAAAAAATAAAAAGATAATTTGTGGGATAATTTTCAACAAACACAACGTACACCTACATTCAAAGGCACTTAACCGAATTGATTTGTTTCTACTCAACTGGGTTTTGATCTGTGGGACCGGTACACACAAAGCAACACATAAAAGAGTAGAAATCATTTTACGTTAACCAACTTTGTGTGCCTAACTTAATGGTGCATTTGTGCCCAGTTGTTTGAGTTGTTTGGGCCGCACCACTTCAAATAAAATAAACTCATCAAGTAGCTGCCACTTAGGTTCAACTCTTAGGGATTTACTAGGTACTCCACATTCTTTTTAAGCTTTAAAGGAAAATATTTTCACCTGTACTTGTAAAACCTGGTGTGCCAATGAATCTTGTTTTAAAATACCTAAAGTTGAATCCTAAAAGCTACTAAGCAAGATTTGAACCTTAAAATTCACCGCATCAAAAATGATCTTGCTTGAAAATAATTGGTTGTGCACGCACACACAAATCAATCAATCATTAAGGGCACAACCTATTTAAAGGGCCCATCATATTCCAAAGCACATTCAAACCTAGCCCTAAATAAAACAGAATAGACGTTGGCCTTAAGGATTGGACTCGTTCTTCAGAATCCAGAACGAGATTATTTTCGATTAGTCTGTTTCTACTGTTCAATCTGATGTCTAGCTAGGGGAGCAGAGTCAAACGATCGCGGCTGGGGGGTACACTAAGAACCGGAGGCGCAAACCGAGGGAAGAACCTTCTCCCCAGTCCCTCCTAACTGGTTGGATTGAACAGACAGAAGTAGATCAAATCGTTCCTTTATCTCAAGACGGGTTTTGGGAGTCTGTAGGTCTGTAGGCTAACCCATTTAAGGACAAGTTTGATTGTTTGTATTGCAGGGCACCTTTCTTCCTCCCGTGTCTCATGAATCCTTCCACATATTTCATGCATTCCCACTCTTTCCCTCCTGTTGTGAATTATCCTCAACATGACGATTATCCCGACTCGTATTGTAATCAACCATCAGTCAGTTGGGATAATTCAGATTGGGGATACAATTCCGGACCCCCGTGTTTAGGGTCTAACCCTGAACACTTTGATTCTGATTTCTATCCTTCTCAGAGTTACATCGATTATAGATCGTCTTCCTTTCATGAACATCCTAATACGATCTACAAATAAGAAGGATACATCGATCCTTACCTATCCTCTGATTTCACTGCCTTTAGGTCATCACTATCTTTTCAACAATATGAAATAACTTATTATCAGGAAGGGTATAACGAATCTCAATTCGTTAATTCCCCTGCATTAAGCCCAAACCCGCCCAACCCTAAACCAACTCATTTCGTTCAGCTTAACCAGGTTCAAGATAAGGTTCTGGCTAACTTGAAGAATGTCATTCAATCCTTAGAAGTTTAGCCAATACCTTGTATTCAGAGATTGGAGCCTCTGATTAAAATGATTGATGATTTAAACAAGTCTTTGTTGGATTGGCTCCAGGATGTTAAGGATAAGAATTCGGGTGAGTTTTTACTTGGAAAATTAGCGAAATTGAGGATGAGATTCGTGGTTGCTTTGATTCAATCATGGGATGATTCCCAGGATAAACCCTTTTCAGGAAAGCCAATGACAGAATTCGCTCAGGCACCTGTTGAGGGGGACATGTGTTATGACCAGATTGGATTAAAGCGACCAATTAAGGAAGATCTGATTTCTTCACCTGAGATCCCTGAGCTGGATTACGAGGAAACGTATGTCTCCTTGGAACAAAAAGTGACAAATGATTTTGGGATATACATTGATTCGGATCCTGATTTCTTTGATGGTGAAGATTTAAGTTGCGAAGTCTCACGCGAGTTTTCTGAACACGATTTCTGTGAGACGATTGGACCTGAGGAATCTAATAGATCATTTGATAGCACAATAATTGAGGAAACTAATCTTAGGGCACACATTACGGATCCAGAATTACATTTTCTGGAGGATTCAATTCAATGCCCTGATTGTCAATTACACCCCGTTGAGCTTATTGATGATTCTAATTTTAAGATAATTAGACTCAAGTCAATTTTGATTTTGCCACATCATTTAGACTTGGAGATTTTAGATGGGGTGATTAATATACAAGAGGTCCTGGAATTCGACAATCGGAATGAGGAGGATAGGAGCTGGGAAGTTCTGATTTGGGAAGTTAATTTTGGAGGAAATGGAAGATTGAGTCGAAGGATTCCTTTTATGCTGAAACCATCAAATCAGAACCCTTACGACATTTGTTTCGAGGATGTCAAACTTAAGCACACATTCAACGATTATCCTTTTGAACTTTAATTCTCTATAACTCGACTTTTTGGTCTTGGGTTGCATCCTCATAAATCGCAGGCCTGACCTCGCTTGCATTCTGATTTTAGGTTTTGGGTAATTTTTATACAGAACCTAATATATTCTCGATTATGGGGGATGGGTGTGCACCACAATCTGGTCCACATCTGTGGACCTCTGTTGACAGGTCGGAGGATTCTTTCGTTTATTTTAATTCTGACATGCACTTGTGAATTCTTCATTTCTTTTCTTTGTATAGTGTGCCTAGCTGAAGGCACTAAACTCAGCACATATACAGTTCTTTTTTGTTTTCATCTCGGAACGGTCTTGACATTTACGCAATTCAAGTGCTTTCTACGCTTTTCCACTTTGTTTTATGTCTTTTTAATACAATGAGGAATTGCATTAGATAGGCATGGGAGGGTGGATATTTATCTCTGAATTCATTCGTCAGCTCCGTAGATTTGTTTTATTTTCTTTTATTAAAAAACTCGGAATTAGGAAAGAGAATTTGGGTTTAAGAAAATTTTCAATCTTAGGAAATACTACATTAAGATCTGAACACAAAGACCCTTCAGGTCTTTGGACTTAATCAGCCCGTGTATCCACTAAAGTGTGGATTTGTTTTTCGAGTTCTCGCCAACCTGAATTTTATTTTAATTGGAGTAAATAAGTTTGGGTGATAAGTATACGACTTATCAACCCACCCTCTGATTTTAGGGAATTTTGAGTCTTAAGCATCTACACATTTTCTTTGCACTGACTCGTTCGACGATTTTAACGGAAATTGGGTAGCTAATGAACCTTCTAGGGTGATATGGCTGGCAAGTTATCGTGGGTAACAACCCATAGGTAGGTTGTCCAGAGCGCAGTCACTGGACCTTTCTCTTTTTGCTGCCTTTAGGTAAATCTTAGACCAGGGAAGCCACCTACTTAAAAAAAAAAGGAGAAAAAATAAAAAAGAAAAGAAGAAAAAGAAATAAGCCACACTTCACCGCACGAGCATGGCTGGCAAGTTGTCGGTGATAACAGCTCATTGACCGGTTGTCCAGAATCTAGCTCAGTAAATGTACTAAAAATTCCCAAAACATTTAGGAAGAAGCGGAGAAGTAGAATAAATCGGGGAGATATACACTGGATTCACCCTTGTGTTGACCCTGTTAAAAAATAAAAGTAGGGAGAATGCTACCGGTTGTAAAGATACACCTTTAGGCAGAAGTCTTTTTGAGGTCACCTAGATGCGTAGAAATCCGAAGTCCGTTTTAATTACCGGTCAACGAGTCTATCACAATCACAATAAGATGCTTAAAGTTTAGGATTCTCATCAAATCTTGAGTGAGTTGAATGGCTGTAGAAAGCCACTCTTAAATCCTAAAATTTGAAAATCCAAAAAAAATAGAAAAGAGTAAAAAGAGAGAATTTTTCTTTGAATAAGGCGAGGGCTTAAGGCGGTCTGCATTTTGGCTGATACTTGGGCACTGTTGTGTCTTTGAAAGTTCAGTTCCTAAGTAGATAATTTCTTAATGATTGAAAATAACTTATGTCCAAATAATTCAATCTAATTCTTTTATAAATAGCATATAATTTTTGTTAGGGATTAGCAAAAGATAGGCATGGTGGTATGATGTAAACACATTTACACTACTTAAGATGTCTGTTTATGCATGTTCTTAAGCATAGGATTGCATTCCATGATATAAATATTGCATAACATGCATCATCTTGCATTTAGAGTAGTTTGAATAAAATGGAGGTTAATTGTCTCCTTTTATGTGCTTGGATATGGCAAACATTTTATCGGGGCCTCGGATCAAAGATCCAATCGTATGGATGTGATCAGGGCGACGATTGGAGTTCAACGACTCTAAGATCCCCCTAATCGGGCATCCGTAACATCAGATAGTGATCGGGGAACCCTAGAAGATCAAGGGCTAGGATGGTGTAAATCCGCACTTCAGATGACAAATCCAACCGTGCGGGTGAATTCGGATCGACGATCGCAGCCCAACGACACAAAAATCAAGTCAATCCGACATCTGTGGCACCATCTACAACTTCCAGAAGATGGACGGCCAAGATGGCGCCACGTGGCGCCATCTCGGCCGCCCAAACGGTTGCATGCAACCTCTGAAGACCCCGTACCCGCTCGCTCTCCGCTGTTGGATCTTGATCCAACGGCTGTGGTCAGCCGCGCCTAAAAGCGTCCGCTCGACCATTCGCGCCTCGTAACGCAGCGGTCGAGCATGCTTACGCGAGCGGCGGGCACGGGTTCGAGCCACAGCGAAGGGGTGGAAGGCGTAGGCGATTGAGCGCGGGCAGGCGTTGGATCTTGATCGGACGGCCGCGCGTTTGAACGCGTTGCGTCACGCACGATCGCACGTGGGCGGGCGCGCAGCGCAGCGGGTGAAGGTGTGACTTAAGCCGTCCGATCGCGAGATCGGACGGCTGAGATTCAGAGGACGTGCGCAGGCGTTGCGCGCGCGAGCAGGCCCGTGCAAGCCGCCCACGACGCCCACAAAGGAGGCTTTAGTGACGGATTTATCCGTCATTAAAGACCCCTCATTTATTATTTTAAAGTTGTAATGTCCATTTTGCCCCCACTCCTTGCAACTATAAAAGGAGACATCCTCCATACGAAATTCTCATCCCTTCCTTCTCTTCTCTACCCCTCCAAAGCTCAAGAGAAGCTTGTCCCACACCCGGGATGCTTCTCGCGAGATAAAGTCCAAATTTTCATCCCCCTTCGGAAGTGGATCCCGCGACGACGACGACATGCTGCTCTGTTCCCGTTCTTCTGCTTCGTCCTCCTTTGTCCAAGCGTTGTCCCGTCCGGCTCGTCCTCCAAGCAACTGTCGAGGAGAATTTCTCTCCCTATTCTTTTTACTGCTTTCTAGTAGAGATTTACTACTTTCTAGTGTAGTTCTGCTTGTCCTCCAAGCGATCGTCGAGAATGACATTTCTCCCTCCATTCTTTTAATGCTTTATAGAGTAAATTTATCATTTTCTAGTGCAATTGTTTTATGCTTTCTAGTTGTAATGAACAAATCCCCCTAATGATAAATTCTCTGTTTATTATACATTTCATTTTGATTTCTATGTGTAATATTCTCTCTCTCTTACCCTCTCTCTTTCTTCTATTTATTTAAATAATTAGATAGTTTTAAATTGAATTACTTCGTGACAAATAAAAAGAAACATGTAGTTTTTAAATCAAACGTCCGCCTCCCTGAGTTCGATCCGGAATTTTCATTTCGGTATAAATTTTATTTGTTGAACACGAATTCTTCGCTTTCAAACTACAACGACAAGTTCTCCAAAATCGAACACGTTAGCGTAGCGATTCTTCGTTCAACAATGCACTATTAGAAGTCGGTTGATTTATTGAATCGGTCCTTGGTTCTATCAAAGCCTATTATCAATGAACATAAACGATAGATCTAAATAAAAAGTCTAAAATAAAAACTAAATCAAAAACTTCAACTTAACTTAAATCAAAACATATTATCAATAATCTAAAATGAAATCTAAATCAAAACCCTAAAATAATCTAAAATGAAAGCTAGAACAAAAACTTAAAATCAGATGTATATCAAATAAAAAAATAAAGTGTATGATAGACATCATGTCAAGCAATACATAAAAGGTTATTTTTTTTTGAAAAAGGAAAGTATAGTTATCCAAACTGATAACCACTCCAAATATATTATAAGAAAAGGCTTTTCAGCCTACATTAGGTCCAAAGTACAGCCACAAAGATCCCTCACTCACAGTGACTCACTCTACATCCTAATTAAAGCAAAAATAAACTCCACAAAATTTTTCATATAAGGCCTCTGCCTCCTGAAGACGACTTCATTCCTTCCTAGCCAGACACCCCAGAGGACTGGCAGTGGCTTGGCCCTTTCCTTTGTCTGGAAGACATTTTGCCCAGCGTTGCTGCCTCTGCCTCTATATCCGCTCCAAAACTCATCAAAAGAACGACAATTTCACCATTCCGCTCCCACACGACTCCAAATCTGTGATACAAATGGACAAAAGAAGAAAAAGTGGTCGACATTCTCATCATCTCAACTACACAATGGGCATGCCTTAACCTCCCCTGGAGCCCATCTCGCCCTCCACACCCTCGTCATGAGTCTCCGCCTTCTAAGTAGCTAGACAAAGATCTTAAACTTCAAAGGGCAAGCCGCCTTCTAAACATGTCTGCAATCTCTCACCAGGTCCAGATCACCAGTGGGTCCCCCGCCGGACAATCTCCTATAAGCAACCCTTACTGAGAAATCTCCATCCCAACTAAACATATCATTCCTTGACATCGGACGGAGGCCTTCCAACTCTTCAAGCAATCTCTGGAAGTCTTGGATTCTATCATATGAAAGATTCCCTGCAAAAGACGGGCACCACCCACCTCCCCAAACTTCTGCCACAGACGCCTTCCTGCCCGTGGAAAGAGCGAAAAGGCTCGGAAATCTTCTAGAAAGTGCACCTTGACCTGTCCAATCATTCTGCCAAAACCTGAAAACTTCCTCCGTCCCCACCATCGGTACAAAACAGTTCTGCACTTTAGGAGCCACCGCCGACAGACCTCTTAGGAAATGAGAGCAATCCCTTGGCGGGGACAAGAGGAGGTCCCAACGCAAAGGGCCTCCATAAGCGGACCTGAAAACCTTCCCCATTAAATCTCCCCTGTTCTCCAATAAACCTCCAATCCATTTCGCCAACAGGCTATCATTGGTTCTCCCCAACTCCCTCACCCCAAGCCCCCCCTCTTCAACCGGCTTGCAAACCTCCTCCGATGTCATCAACTTGGCGCTAGGCCCGTTTGACCCATGGTTGGACCAGAAAAAATTCCTCATAAGATCTAACATTCTCTTGATGACCTGCTGGGGCAACTTTAGGACAGAGATGAAGTATGAAGGCATCGCAACTAGAACTGCCTTGAGCAGAACTAGCCTTCCTCCCCTCAACAACAACCTGGATGCCTATCCTGCCAACCTTCCCTCCAGCCTCCCCATCAATGAAGCCCAATTTGCACCAAGATCCTCCCGTCCGTTAACGGAAGGCCCAAATACTTAATCGGTAGTTTTTCCTGCTCCGTGCCAAGACACATACTGCGCTCCCTCGCCTCCGCCTCGACCTCTGTCAAGTTGAAAGGAACAAGACTCGATTTGGACAAATTGATCTATAGCCCAGAAACCTCACCAAACAATAGAAGCAAGATCCGCATCCTCCTAACTTCCACCTCCTTGCCTTCAATAAAAATATCGTATCATCCGCATACTGCAGCAGCGGAATGCTCGTCCCATCTTCCAAAGAGAAACCTCTCACTAAGTTCCTCTCACAAGATCTATTCGTCGCCCTCGCTAGCGCATCTGTCACTAGAACAAAAAGCATCGGAGCCAACAGACATCTCTACCTAACCCCTCTTCTCGGCTGGATCTAACCCCCTGCCGGGTTTCCATTGATAAGAATCGAAAAAGACGCCGTGGTGACGCATCTCTTCATCCACTTGATCCACAGGGGTGGAAATCCCCTCTTCACCAAAGAGGCCCAAAGGAAAGACCACTACATCGAATCATATGCCTTGCTGAAATCAACCTTCCACATGAAAGCCTTCCTCTTGCTCCTCTTCTAGCAAGATAAGATCTCTGAAGTCACCACATACCCCTCCAAGATGTTCCTGCCTGGGACAAAAGCCGCCTGCACCCGATCCACAATCTTCGCCAAGGTCTTCCTCAATCCATTCGCCAAGATCTTAGCCATAATAAGGTAAATAGCATTCGAAAGAGCTATCTGCCTATACTTCTGAATCTCCTCTGCTCCATCCCTCTTCGGCAATAAGAACAAGTAAAATTTGTTCAATCTGTTGAAGCCGAAGTTTCCTTCACTGAACTCCTGCAGGACTTGCACCACATCATCTTTCACTACTGGTCAGAACTCCTTATCGAAGAAGACGGGAAAACCATCCGGACTTGGACAACCGTCGACATTCAGCCCCCAAACTGCCTTATGGATTTCATCCTCCTTAAACGGCCTAATCAAGCTCTCTGCTTCCACATCCCTAATCCGTGGTATCTGGGATCCCAACCACCTCCATCTTCCCCCCTGCCTCTTCCCGGTGAACTCCCTGAAGTACCTTGTAGCCACCTCGCCCACCGCCTCCCTGCCCACGAACTCCTCCCTATCCACTTTTAGTCTATCGATCCAGTTCTTCCTCCTCCTCCCAGATGTCGCCATATGAAAGTATCGAGTGTTAGAGTCGCCCTCCTTGAGCCACTTCTGCCTGGATCTCACCTTCCACTCCACCTCCACCTTCCGGTCCTCTTCCTGCACCACCTGCAAGCACTTTGCTCTGCTCTCCCTGTCCCCTTCGGAGCGGAGGCCAACATCCTCAACCAAATCTAGTCTCGCAATCTCACTGAGAGCTTCATCTCTCTTCCCACGCTCCTCTTTGATCTGCTTCCTATAGACCTTGAGGAAGGACCTCATCTCCCACAGCTTGGCTTCCAACCTAGCAGCCGTCGAGCCTTCCGCATGAGTAGAACTCCATCTCTCTTCCACTAGCCTCCTAAATCCCTTTTCTAGAAGCCAAGCTCTGTCAAACTTAAAATACGTACTATGCCTCCAGCCCTCATTCGTCTCCCAAGGGGGTGTGGTCCGAGAACGACCGCTCCAGAGGTTTGACCTCTGCCAAAGGGAAAACCTCCACCATCGTTATCGAGACCAAGAACCCGTCAATCCGAGACCGCTGCCCACCAGAGCTCCTCCAAGTGAAGTGGTAAGAAGAGGGTGGTATGTCAACCAACCCCTGCGCAGCAACAAACCTGCAAAAGCCTCCGAGCCTTGGTCTACTCCCCCACGGCCATCCGATCTATCTTCTGCCAATAGAGTGACATTACAATCACCACCAATCAACCACGGGGTCCCTTGATGTGTCACTGCGACTTAATATGATTCATCCCACATAACCTGCCTCCGCATACCATCATTCGGGTTGTAGACTGAAGAGAAGAGTAGGTAGAGATTGTCCCGACGCCACTGCAACTTGACCGTGACCACATGGGATTTGATCGTCGAGTCCAACAAGGAGAAGACATCTCCTTTCCACCCAACAACAATACCACTTGCTCTTTCGATCGCATCGAGGGTTATGAACTCCCTAATTCGACCATCCCCTACCTCACTCCACAACCTCTGATCACAGCTCCCTCATTTTGTCGCATGAAGAAAAACCACCTCGGGTCCCCACCTGTGAATGTAACTACACAATGTTGCCCGCCTGGAGGGGTCATTCAACCCCCTCACATTCCACGAGAGGACCTTGGTCATGGAGATGGTCGGGAAACTCTACCTTGCATCGTGCGCCTGAAACGTACCTCCTCGACCACCCTGTCAACCACCCTATCCTCCAGCTCCACAGGCAGACCCGACTGCCCTTGTCGCACCTGCTCCCCCTTCAAAGGGTCCTCTTCTTCCCCGTCCACCCCTGCTCGCACCACCCTCTCTTCACCCATACCAACCTCGCCTGAACCTCCTCAGCCACCATCCCCTCTCCAGCCCCATCCCCTCGCTAGCTTCAACACCACCACCAGCCACCGACGCTGCCCCAGCACCCTCCACACTACCATCGCCCCCCACCGAGCCATCAGTTGACCCTCCACCTCGCCCCGCTATTGGCAGGGTGCTGATGGCCACTTCCTCCGCCAACACCTCCCCCCGATGCGGGTCGCTCCCCTCCTCGCTCTTGCCTCTAGCCTTCGCGGTCAGAGGACTTAGCCCTCCACCTCCGATAGGTCCACCTCGGTCTGTACGAGAGCCGCTGTGCGAGGAGCTTCCTCGGCTTCTATCTCTGCAGGTGCAACACGGTCCCATCCACGCAGCCCATCACTACTCGGTTAGCCTGACGAAGCTCGGATTGTGGGCTCGCCTCTAGGCCCATCCGATCGCCGCCATCGTGCGGAGCCCACCCCGGACCCTTGTGGGCAAAGGGGCACGATCCGAACCCTCCCCCCCGAACTCACCTTTCCCCAAGCCCGGATCCGCCAAGAGGGTGCACTACTAAAAGCCTCTCCACGTCAGCCAGGCCCTTTGTCTCTAGTGCCTCGGATCTCTCCAGATCTTTCGCAGTAGATCCCGTGCCTTCGGCTACCTCCACCGCCCGCTCGTCTGCCACCGAATGCGCCACGGGAATAGCAACGGCTGCGCAATCATCTCCGCGTCCCCTTGCCTTCCCAAAAATGGCCGGCCATCGGCTTGCCTGTGAGCCAGCTCCGCCATCACACTCCGCCATCGCACTACCAACCACCGCCTCAGCAAAAGACCTAGGTCTCCTAACCTCTGGCGAGACCCGAACCAACCAAGAAGAGCTCCCCCACCTCAGGACCACCTTCTTCGCGATCCGCATCCCTGGCTTCATCTCCACTCAAGCACCGAACCTTGACTGGTCCTCCGTTCTTAGGCCATGACCATCGCATCTCCGAAGTCTTGCGAATGGAGCGACCACTGCTGCCACCACCTCCACCATGCGAAGGAAGAGAGGAACCCCCTCAATCACCACCCTCTGCCTCGTGCAAACAAGTAGGTGCTTCGCCACGATTCCGTCCGACCTCATCGGCCACCTCCACCTCACCACTCCTCGGCCACATGACATCTCCCTGAATGCCAATCTTCGCAGCAGCACTGGTCCGAGCCTCGAGAGCACAAAGCCTCCGCTCCCGAGAGTTGCAACTCCAAAGGCACCCCTTCCAATCCCCAACAGCGAGGAGACCGCCCCCCTCAGGTGCCTTAGCCCTACTTCCCCTTCCAGCACCACCGCTACCAGGGCTGTCGCTAAACTCCCCTCAAGGGCCCTAATCTCCTCCGACCATGGTGCTTCAACCTCCACAAGAGGCACCCCCTCCAGCGGAGGTGGCAAATCCTCTACTCTCCCCACGGAAGCCCTAGTGGCAAGCTCCCGAAGGTGGCACCTCGCTCGCTTGTGCCTAAAACCTCCGCATCGCAAACACCTCAATGGCTCCCTACAACCCTTCGCGAAATGCCCCTTCCCGAGGCACTTAAAGTAGCGAAGCTCCGACGCCTCTCCCCTCCATGACCTCCTCTTCACCGCCGTCCAACCAGGCTCCTCACCCTCCCTCCCTCTTGCGCTCCCCCTCTCACTCACGCTCATCGCTTTAGCTTCTTTCAAAGAAAATTTTTCATAAAAGGTTAATACGAAGAAATCTCTTAAATACTCAAATCAAAATCATCTAACACCTACCTTAAGAGCTTGCCTTGTTGCCACTTTCGACCAAAAGAATCTCACCATCGACGTCGCCTCCAGCTGAAGAAGCTTGATGTTGTCGTCGATCGAAGAAGTCGATGTTGCTTGCTCCTCATTGTTGCTATCGTGTGAAGACCTTCATTGCCAACCGAACGAAGGCCCTTGTCACCACTCCCAGCCTCGTGCGATGGATTCTGGTGGGTGATGGGTGGCTTCCTGATGATTGACAAAGGGTTTTATTTTTGGGGGTGTTGTGGTGGCTTCCTAATGGGATGCAATAGGGTTTTGTTTTTGGAGGTTATCAGGGGGTAGAGGGGTATCGGGTGAGCGCTTTACATGGGTTTTTTTTTTGAGAAGAACCACTGGTGGCATTATCTTAAAAACATGTGAGTATGCGGTTTAGTAAATGCCTACTTGGCTTACCTACTTGTCCAAACCCAACTATAGGATCGCATAGCGTTACTTGATTCGGGAAGGGGTTCGTTGATGCCTAGGGCACCTACTCAGCCTAGGTAGCTGACTTCCTGAATACTGGTGTAAACAGTCAACAAAATCTAGGGACTCCAATGCAAATGTTAGGAACCCAGGGGTTCTAATGTTATTTTGATGGAACTTAGGGGACATCTATGTCAAAATCTCGTTCTATTTTAGGAGTCTTAGAGGAATAGCACTCATTTTCCTTTTCACTTTGGCTTGCTTTTTCCCTCTTTGGTTTGTAAACCCCTACTATATAAAAGGGAAGAGTTATGGCATGTAAGGCAAAACTAGAGATAAAAAAAAGTAACCCTTTCCCCTTCATCTCTCTCTCCCCGCCTTCCCTTCCTCCTGCTTTTTACTCTACCCTTACCTGTGAACTTTTATCCTCCCCATAGTTTTCTCTTTCTCTTCTTCTTTCTCCCCTCCTAGACATTATCCACCACCCTCCATGCCACTGGCTGTTGCTAGAGATCTTCTATTGCCTTGCTGTGCTATACCTCCTTGTCAACCTTGTCATCTATTTGCCCTGACTCCTTCGCCGCCCCTCTCCTGGTCTCCTTGTCACTCACACCATTGTTGATCATCCGACAATTGTGCCTCCCAGTCTCCTTAGCTGCGCTACCGTCAATCATGCAACAACAATGCTACAGCGCTGCCTTCACCTTCAGTCTGCACACGTTGCCTCAACCTTTTGCATGCCAGCTCCATGCATTGCCATCACACCACCACCCAGATGGCCACTTGTCGATCCTCTAGCATGTAGCCATTGTTGCACTTTGTCTCTCGTGACCACCTCCTTGCCAGACTTCCCCATTGCTAGGCAACAACTTCTATGCCACAGTGACCTCCCTGTGAACCTCTGGCTCTTCCTCGTGATGGTTTGGACTCCAACCCAAGCTGCCAATTTCTCTCTGCCATAGTTTGAGACTGTATTCGTCCTCTTCATCAACGAATAGTTGAAGCTCTTTCTGCTCGCGTGCCTTGGGAGCAAATTGAAGGCAATAAAATATCTTATTAAGGAATAATCAGACTGAAGAATTTGCTCCAAGTGGTGGTTTCAGATATTATTTGTCTAGGAGTTTGGAACAATATGAAGAAACATTTATTTTCCAATAATGCTTAGTTCATGGAGGAGTTATCGTATTATTATACCAGTTTGAGTACCAGAATTAACTTATTACATATGTAGTTCATTTGCTCTTTCCTCATTCGATTTCCTGTCCTCAGAACAATCCACTCTTCAGCAAAAGGCCTTCCTTGTTTTAGGCAAAAGGAACTTAGAAGCCACAATGTTGTTTTTCAGAATTGATCTATCCTGGATAAAAGCTGATCGTACTGGGGTAATAAAATGGTCCAGAACAATTGCTAGGCACCAAGCTAGCATCTTAGCCACCATAGATAAATGGAGTTTTACCAATTCATTCTTAGGTAGTAGGAAACCTGGAAGAGAGAAATGGTTAAGCCTGGGGAAGCCATATGGAAAACTTGTTTGTGGGTCTTTTTAGTTCTCCTGTGGTATGGAACATTTATTCTTGTAGCTGCTTCAAAATGAGGCTGCCTTTAGATCAACTAATGACAATTGTGAACTTGGATTCTGCTACAGAAGTGTTTAAGTTTAAGCCTTCAGAAAACTTCTTTGTATCAAGTATTACTCTGTTTTTGACCGTCCTAATTGAAATGAATTCTTGTCTGTTTTGTTGTATTTGTAACATTTGCTCTCATTAGTTTTGCAACAAAGGAGGAGATTCATTTTAAAATGAAAGTACAACTTTTAGTGCGGTCACCTAAAAGAGGGGGAAAAACAGTACTCCTGCGTATATCTAAGGTCAAAGCAAAAGAGAAAAACTATGTATCATGCATATGTCTAAGGTCATGTCTTGGATTTCTCGAAAGGAAATGATAACGGGACTCTGTTATTTTTATTTTTCTCTTCTGCAGGATAGCAAAACTCCTTATAATGAATTGGAGGTTGTCGAGGGTATGAAATTGGATAGAGGTTATGTCTCTCCATACTTTATCACGAATCAAAAGAACCAGAAATGCGTAAGTTTCCATTTTTCCCAGGGGGGATGAAAGTAATTCAGTACTGTGTAGTGTTCTATATATTGACTCCTGGCTGTAGGAACTGGAAGATCCTTTCATTCTTATACATGAAAAGAAGATTACAAGTGTTCATGCAGTGGTTAAAGTGCTTGAATTAGCACTGCAAGTAAGCTTTCCTCTTCTCACTTATACCGCTCAAAGTTGTCTCTAAGTTGGTCATCCTCAGATTGTTATCACTTCATGTATTTACTCAGAAACAAGGATCTCTTCTTATCGTTGCAGAGGACATCGAAAGTGATGCTCTTGCAACACTCATTCTCAAAAAGATTCGTGCTGGGATTAAGGTTTGTTTTTGGTTTGTCTAATCAATGTTGGGGATCTTTCAGCCCTATCTTATATGGATAACTGTGAGTGTTGATTTCTTTCTGGGTTGATTTCTGATACTAGGTTTGTGCTGTAAAAGCACCTGGCTTTGGAGAAGATAGAAAATCTAGTTTGCAGGATCTTGCTACACTCACTGGTGGTGGCGTGAGTTCTTAGCTTGACATTTTGAAGCTTCAATTTCTTTTACTATGGTCTTTTAAGTCATACTGAGCTGGTTTGATTTCTATTTCAGGTCATAAGGAACTGGGCATGAATCTTGAGAAGGTCGAACTAAAAATGCTTGGAACATGCAAAAAGGTGAGTATAGTTCAGACCTGTTTACAGTGGTCATATTTTCTAATATAATGTTGTTGCTCAACTGCAACAAGTGTTGGCCTTGCTTGATTGTGTGCATTTAAAGTGGCTGTTTATACCTTTCTTTATTTGGCAATGCCAATGCAAGGAGTTCTTTCCACGTTTTCCCTTTTTTAATTTTTATTTCTTCAATTCAATTCTCATGTGGTTTGTTTTGGTTGTTAATTTGTGCCCTTTAGTGTGCATAGGTTGCTATTGTTGAGTTATGTATGGAGAGGATCGTTGGTCTTTTATTGTTTGGTTTATTGTAAGGGTATTATTGTACTTCTTTTCTCTAATGTCTCTCTATATAAAATCCCAGGGTTTATCTAAATAGAAGTTATGCCATTACAACCTTTATATGGTATCAGAGTAGTAGTCCTAGATCGGGGCCCTAGTATTCCACTAAACCCTAGCCGCTTACCCCCCCCGACCCCACCGAAACCCTTTCTCCGGCACTGCCAGCCACCAAGGCCAGCAACACCACCTAGGGCACCTTGCAGTGCCGCTCAGGGGCTCTCGACAGCCCAACGCCACCCAGCACGACCAGAGCGCTGCCTAGGGGCTGTGCAGCGCAACCGGAGGCCACTGAGGGCACCTTGTAGTGCCACCCAACCCTTCTTGACAGCCCAGTGCCGCTGCTGGCCCTGTAGAGCACTGTGCAACACCACCTGACCTCTTGAACAACCCAACGCTGCCCCTCTCTTCCTGTTGGTGGTGGTGTTGGCTTAGGGCCGTGGTCTACGGCCCTCTCTACAGCAACAAGTCGTCCAACAGGAGCACAGGGTCTTCTAGAACAACGCTAGGGCCTCTTCTATGCCGTAGCTTGTGCACAACTTATGTTTGGTGAAGTACTAATAAGGTATATGATCTGAAATTGCCGTAGAGAAGTCATTTGGAAGGTTATTTAGGTCTGAAAATTGGATTTCAGACCTAATGATCTGATTTTTCAGTCTCATAGATCGGTGATCATTTATTGGTTTCAACTCTGGATATTATGGGGGATCAGAAAGGCGCTGAGTGACTTGATGGGGAAGAACTCTACCACAAGCACTCCTCCTCACATGCAGAGGACATTGATTAAGTTGGATGGATCCAACTTCTCAGTCTAGCCCACCTTCTCCCGGTTTGTCGGATCACACAGGAAGAAATATATTTTGACTGATGTTCTTGCAGCTAGTCTACTAATTGGAAGGCAAACAATGATTGGGTGGTTACGTGTTTTCTGAATAGTGTCACGCAAACTATTGCCAAGCAAAGCATGACTAATGCTTTAGCCAAGGGGATGTGTGAAGTACTTCATGAAATGCACTCTCACAGCAGTAATACTACCAGGCTATATAGTGTTGTGGAGGATATTCACAATCTTTAGAAAGACTCCATGTCCTTATCCGAATACTATGACTCCATAAGGAATTTGTGGGATGAACAAGATGTATACCAGTTAATCTCTACGGATGCTTGTGTTATAGCTAAGCAGAGAGAAGTTATTCGCTCGATTCAACTTCTGTCTGATCTTGGCTCCGAGTACAAGGTAGTCACAGACCAATTCATGACTATGGATGAGATCCTTACACCGGAGCAAATCTATGCTCGTCTCTCTAGGTTTACCACTTCTGATCCTGTACCCACTACTGATTCCTCTGCCATGGTTGCTGTTGGTCGTGGTTGGGGGAATTCAGGCAGGAGAGGTGGTAGAGCTCGTGGTAGTGGTATATGTGGATGTGGTCGTGGTCGGAGTTCTTTTTTCTGTGAGTACTGTCATAGGAATGGGCACACTGGATCAATGTTGGGTGAAGCATGGTTATCCATAGGGTATGGATCCACGTGCTCATCAAGTTTCTACAGAGGATACCACTCAGGTGCAGGATGACGGCCAGATGACAATTTCTAAGGCTGACTATGAGTGTTTCATGGCTTCTCAGGCATCCACTTCTGCCTCAGCTCATAGATCTGCAGGTACTTCAGCCATGATGGCTAGTTCCCAAGCCCTAATGTGGTTGGTAGACTCAGGTGCCTCCTCCCACATTACTGGTGACACTACTCTTTTCTCCTCTCTGAGGGACCTTGTTACACCGTTCCATGTTAAAGTAGTAGATGGGGGCTTGCCACCGATCACTGGTCTTGGGAACATCTCAATTTCTAGTACTTTACCTTTATCAAATGTTATGCATGCTTGTAGATTTGCACTCAATTTGATGTCTATTAGTTAGATTACAAAGGATTTGAGATGTCGGGTTGTATTCCATGACTAATTTCTTTTTGCAAGATCTCCAGACGATGAAGCAGATTGGTAGACTTGAGCAGAACGGCCTCTACTACCTCCATGTTCCTCTATCTTCCAATGCCGATGCTGTGCGTGCCACTTTTACTCTTCAGTGGCATTATTGTCTTGGTCATCCCGGTCTACATGTCCTACGCTGCCAGTTTCCTGAGTTATCTTTTCCAAATGTTTTTAGGTGTAAAGTCTATCAATTGGGTAAGCACCATAGGTCTTTTCGGCCACAAAATAAAACAGCCGAATCTGTTTTTACTTTAGTCCATGTTGATGTTTTGGGACCCATGTTGGGTCAAGAGTATTTATGGCTTTCGGTATTTTCTTATACTTGTGGATCATTATACCAGGGTGTTCTGGGTTTTTATGATGAAAGAAAAGTCTCAAGTCTTTGATATTGTTAAAAATTTTGTTCTTGGAATAAAGACTCAGTTTTTTTACTATTATTAAGATTTTCCAGAGTGAATGGTTTGGAGTTTGTGAATGCCAGGACTACTACCTCTTTAAATCTTTGGGTGTTGTTCACCAGACGAGTTGCATTCCCACTTCTCAACAGAATGGAGTTGCTGAACGCAAGCTTAGACATTTGCTTAACGTTGCCCGGCTTATTATGTTTCAAATGAATGTTCCTTCATGCTTTTGCGTCAATGTTGTTCTTATTGCCGCTTATTTGGTGAACCGTATGTGTTCGTCTGTTTTAGGGAGTAAAACTCCCTACTCCATGTTGTTTCCTGACAACTTCGGTTGTCTTTGGATGTGTGTTTCGTCCACCTTCACTATGTTGACAAGATTTCTCCTCATTTCGTGAAGTGCATCTTTTTGGGTTATCCCCGAACTAAAAAAGGGTACTGTTGCTATGATCTGGTTTCACGGAAATTGTCTCTGCTGATGTCACTTTTTTCAGGGCATTCCTTACTACCAGAAACAGGAAGAGCAGCACATTAATTTGTCTACTGATATCCCTCTTCCTGTTTTATCTGATCCACCACAACCACATGAGCCACCTAGTATAAGGGTCAGTCATCCTGATCCTGGTCCTTTCCCGTGTCATCTTGAGGTCCCTACGATAGATACCTTCCCTAAATATTTTAAGTGCAGGGTTCAAGATGTTACTCAGGTGGAAGAGCCTTTGTCTACTGTTTCTGCTCAGTCCCCATCAACTGTTGATGATTTGTCTGAGGATTAGATACCTATTCTTACTGAGGACACGTCTTTGGATCTTCCGATTGCACAAAGGAAGGCTCTCAGATCGTGTGCCAAATATTCTGCATCACAGTCTATGTCGTTTGACAATATATCTGCAGTTGGTCGCCAATTCTCTTTGGTTATTGACAATGTACAAGTTCCATGGGATCAACAAGAAGCTTTCTGAGATCCATCTTGGACCTTGGCAATGGAAGAGATGGCTGCTTTATAGTTCCGTGGCACATGGGATCTTGTTGATCTACCCCCAGGTGCTTCTATGGTGGGGTGTAGATGGGTGTTTACCCTCAAGTGTTGTCTAGATGGCACCGTGGATTGATACAAGATAAGTCTGGTTGCAAAAGGCTACACTTAGACATTTGGTGTAGACTACTTTGAAACATTCTCCCCAGTGGCCTGTTTGAATTCCATTCGCATCCTCCTTTCACCTGCGGTGAACAAGCGTTGGACTGTTCATCAACCTGATATCAAGGATGCCTTTTTGTATGGTGATCTGGAGGAGGAAGTCTACATGGAGCAACCACTGAGTTTCCTATTTAGGGGGAGTGTCAGAAAGTGTGTAGACTAAAGAAAGTTATATATGGTCTAAAATAGAGTTCTAGAGCTTGGTTTGAGTGGTTCAGGAGAATGGCTTCACCAGATTTTCCGCTGATCACTTTATCTTTACAGTGCATAGGAAGACAAGTATAGTTATACTTGTAGTTTATGTAGATGACATTCTTCTTACTGGCAGTGACAGGTAAGGCATAGAGGAGACAAAGAAGCTGCTCTAGTCACAGTTTGTTACCAAGGATCTAGGCCTTATCAGTTATTTCCTTGGTATTGAAGTGCAGCATACTAGAGGACTTGTGCTCTCCCAATGCAAGTATGTTCTTGACATGTTGAGAGACATGGAAATACTTGGGTGCAAACTAGCATATGTGCCCATGGATGTCTCCTTACCTATAGCTGATGAAGATAGCCCTTTGTTGTAAGATGTCATTAGATATCATGTAGTGATTGGGAAGCTCTTATATCTAGCTGTTAAACTGTTACCCATCCTGACATCGCATTTGCAGTTGGAAGATTGAGCCAGTTCATGCAATCACCAAGGGAAGTCCATTGGGATGGAGTTTGCCAGATTCTTAGGTACTTGAAAAGTGCACCTAGGAAAGGACTGTTTTTCAAGGACAATAGGCACCTGGATATTTGTGGTTGTTCTAATGCAGACTATGCTGGCACACATGAGGACAGGAGGTCCACTACAGGGTACTGCAATTTTGTTGGGGATAATCTAGTTACCTGGAGAAGCAAGAAACAGGCAGTAGTTTCCAGATCTAGTGTTGAGTTTGAGTACAAAGCTGTCTTAAACTACTTGTGAGCTATTATGGGTCAGGTCCATTCTAGAGGACTTTGGTGTGTAAGTTTATGGTGCTTTTCCCATGCATTGTGACAACAAAGTTTCCACCTTTATAGTGAATAATCTTGTATTTCATGAGAGGATTAAGCATATAGAAGTGGACTGCCACTTCATCAGAGAAGCTATTTTAGCCAAGAGGATCTCCACTCCTTACATATGTTCTGAAGATCAACTAGCAGATGTTTTTACTCAAGCACTTCCTAAGAAGTGTTTGCTCTATATTTGTTCCAAGTTGAGTATGTTTGATGCATATGCTCTAGCTTAAAGGGTAGTGTTGAGTTATATATGGAGGGACTTGTTGGTCTTTTATTGTTTGGTTTATTGTAAGGGTATTATTGTACTTCTCTTCTTTGATGCTTCTCTATATAAAAGTCCAAGGTTTCTCTGAATAGAAGTTATACCATTACAACCTTTACAGCTATGTATGTAAAGTTTGTAGTAGAATTTAACCTGACATGTTTGGAGTTTGGATCGTCCTTTTTCTCATAGCTTTAAATAACTAGCTCTTCATTTCTAATCCGTTTTAATCCATTTTTTTAAGAAAACTTGTTTTTTTATCTTATTTTTTCGGGTGATCTTTTGTATAACTTCTCGATGATTTTGGAAATATCTGAAAATATCAAATTGGAATGCTTAAATAAAAGGTGTCGGTAACCATGTGTCATTTAAGTTTTAATGTTGCAACGACAGAGATATATCCTCGTTTTAAATAAATGCATGTCTTGGAGATTTTCCAAAGTCACCAAAAGACTTATGTAAATCGGTTGAATCTGTACCATTAGACCAAGTTTTGTGGTGTTAACAGCACCTGATTTCTTTTTACGGGTAAACTACACCTAGTCAATTTGGAACGTGTTATCAATTGATATTTATATAGAATAATATAGGGTTTCAGAGATTCTTGTTCATGTTTATGCAATGCTAGAAGCAAGCAGTTGGGGCTTGATTTCCACCTTGTTTGATACTTCTCTGTGAAATTTTGCACTGTTTCTGCCTGCAGTGTTTTAGATGCTTCTATAATTCTATATATTTTCTCTGCCATACTTACAGGTGACTGTATCCAAAGATGACACTATCATTCTTGGGGATGGTGATAAGAAGGCTATAGAGGATTGATGTGAGCAGGTATGCACTATATATTGATGTCGCTCAAAAAAATAAAAAAATTCTTCATGGTTGTAGGTGTTGAAGCTTTTGGGAATAAATTTCATTGAATGAAAATAGAAACCAACCCCTCTTTAAATAGAGGGGATTGCAATGGCAATCCTAATACTATTTTAGAAATAAACTTGTAACAAATCGAATCCTAATTAAATCCCTACAAAATAGAAAGAGAAACAAAATAAATTTTGCCAAACTTGACTAATCCTAAAATGATATTTTTCTAATTTTTAACACTCTTCTTTAAGTTGGAGCGTACAATGTTCTACTTGCAGGAAGTACAACAAAATTAGGACACCTCCTAATGTCGACATTCAGAGGAGCACGCATTAGGGGAGACTGTAGCAGAACTAGTAGTCGTAGTAAAAGGGTAATAGTAGTAGTAGTCGTAGTAAAAGGGCAATAGTAGTAGCAATACTAGATGCTGTAGTGGATTAGTAGCCATAGATGACAATAGAAGAGCTATAGTAGATCTTGCAGCCGGAGTCAAATAGTAGGGGTGGGAGATGATCCCAAGTAGGCAGGCAGTTTTCAAAGGTGTGCAATCTTGAGTATAGTTGCGTGCACAATGCTTGCAGCAGTAGGCAGGAGCAGTTAGCTGCTTTTCAAAAGGTGTGTAGCACCATGCACAGTAGACATGCACGAGGCAAATGACAGTTGGGACTTTCAATCGAGGCCCAACTCTCATCTAGTAGAGGATCGGAATCACGGAAGTAGCATCTAGGTGGTTCAGAACATGGCTTCAGGTTGCTTGGATCCCAAGTCAAGCATGTTGAACTCACAGTTTGGGGCCCATGGTGGGCGTATCTGAACTTACTCAGGGGCACGATTGGCTGTGAGTCCAATTGGAGCTCCAAGTCCCCAATTTCTCCTAGGGAGGGTTGGATTGAAGCCATGAGGAAGAGCAGGAGGATGATTGCCATGAGAAGATGAGTGCGAGGTGCCATGGGTCCGCAGGACATAGATCCAGTCGTTAGATGTGTAGGCAGGGATGCGTGCAGGGACAAGGGTGCTCAGGTGCGAGTGTGTGTGAAGCGCCAGCAGTCTGTGTGTGAGTGCATGCGAGAGTCCAGCAGATGCGTGCAAGTGTGCACGAGATCAGGCAGTTGGCATGTGAACTTGTGCGCTCTATGTGCACAGTTGTGTGTGAGAGAGAGCGCCACATGTGATGGAACAATGCATGGTAGCCGCAGGCATGCGTAGTACGTGCTGCAGTGCTTACAACCCTACACATAATTGCATGCACGGGGTGGAAGGGGCCCTGCATCTTGTCACACAAGGGCAGCAGGGCATGCACATGTGGGTGCTGCAGGCAGTTAGGATGTGTGTGGTGTGTCACATGAAGGGAGCAGTAGCAGCACATTTGTTGCATGTGGAGAGGGCGAGACACCATATGCAAGATTGTGTGGTGCAGCAGCAGTAACCCACCCACATGCAGTGGTATGCGTTGGGCAGGGAACCCGCATGTGATGTGTGCAGGCAGGGAAGATGTGTAGCATGCGTTGGCGTGTGCCACGAGAGAGACGATAGCCCTAGGGTTGGTGGTGGAGGAAGAGGAATTGAATTTGCTTTGATACCATGTTGAAGTTTTTGAAAATAGATTTCGTTGAATAAAAATAGAAACCAACCACTCTTTATATAGAGAGGGGATTATAATGATAATCCTAATCTTATTTTAGAAACAAACTCATAACAAATCAGATCCTAATCAAATCTCTGCAAAATAGAAAGAGATAAAGCAAAACAAATTTTGCCTAACTTGACTAATCCTAAAATGGTTCTTTCTTAATTCTCTAACAGTATGTAACTTATTGATTTCATTCAGACGATCATAATATTGGTGCAGCTGAGGTCTTTAATACATACAAGTACTTCTGATTACAACAAGGAGAAATTGCAGGAAAGGCTAGGAAAGCTATCTGGAGGTGTTGCTGTTCTGAAGGTATTTCGTTGCTTAATTCACGTTAATTCATGTAGTTGACCAGGAATCAATTATTTATCAAATGAATACACCTGAAATGAACTCCTGATTCTTTGGATGCGTGAACTGATGCACTTTATTGAAGGCAGTAAGATGGATTTCATTGTGGCTGAGATTGATTTTGGTTTCCAGCAAGTTCTTTAGTAACTTTTTTTAATGTATAATATCTTTTTGCCCTTACATATGGCCATTTCTTTTAGAGTAAGATAATAAGGGAAAACAACCTTTTTGTTATAGATGATGAGAAACAGCATTGGCCTCTCGGTGGGTTGAAGTTCTTTGCCTTTTGTTGGCTGTAATGCTTGCCTTGTCATTATTTCTCTGGATTATGCAATTCTTTACGTAAATCCAGATCGGGGGCGCCAGTGAAACAGAAGTAGGTGAAAAGGACAGAGTCAACGATGCTCTAAATGCTACTAAAGCAGCTGTAGAGGAAGGAATTGTCCCAGGTTTTATGCCTTTATGTTTCACTATTCTTCCCCACAGCACTAATGTCATATTCATATAGCTCCCTAGGGTGCACGTTAAACTTTCAGTTCTGCCATAGGGGAACTTTGTGGCTTGTTCTTATAACTAGTAGGGAAAAAAAATTAACTAGGTTATCCTGCCGACTCTTTTGTAGGTGGTGGTGTTGCTTTGATATATGCTTCAAGGGAACTTGATAAGCTAAAGACTGCAAATTTTGACCAGAAAATTGGAGTGCAGATAATCCAGAATGCCCTGAAGGTTGACAAATATTTTTTATCAATATTTTTGCATAATCCAATTACGTATATGTCAGGTAAGAAAAAGTCATGTTTCTTTCACTTTTCAGACTCCTGTGCACACAATAGCTTCCAATGCTGGTGTTGAGGGGGCTGTTGTTGGGAAGCTTCTGGAACAGGACAACCTTGATCTTGGTTATGATGCTGCCAAGGGTCGGTCGTTTTTTGATGATGTAAAAAATAATTCCAATTTATATAGTTGCTGGGTCAGTTCCGAATTCCTTTTTTTTTTTCTAATTGTATCCAGGTGAGTAAGTTGATATGTTTAAGGCGGGTATAAGTGATCCCCTCAAAGTTATCGGAACTGCTTTGGTTGATGCTGCTAGGTAAGTTTGTTACATCCGGAAGTGAAGTCTTAACTCGTTTGGGTAGCACTAGTTCTCTTTTGTCTCGGCTTGGAACCAAATAGACAGCATTGACTCCCGAAATTTGTATTAGTTCGGTTTGCCCATGTAGCATGAATTTGTTGCCTAATCAAAACTGAATAGTATGCATGCTTGTCAATGATACTCATATACCAGAATGAATCATACTTGTTTCGCTAGTGGGACTATACTGCACACATTGCGAACATTACACAAATCCTTTACTCATTCTCTACCAAATTGATATATGCAGTGTGTCTTCGCTACTGACGACGACGGAGGCTGTTGTGGTGGAGTTGCCAAAGGATGAAAAGGGTGCACCAGCAGTTGGAGGTGGCGGCGGTATGGATGGAAGGGATTACTGAGAGCATCTCTAGGTAGCTGTTAAGAGGATGTATTATTTCCTTTCCAACACTTGTTCATAGGAAATTTTTGTTTAGTTGCAGTTGCTATTTTCAAATATGGCAACCATAATGTAATTGACATGGTTTTATCGGTTGTCTTGGATTTTTAAGAAAGCAGATTCAGAGGATCAGGACATTGTTACTTGTATAGTAGGATGCCTTGTTTTTTGAGATGACTGACGAGAGACAAGCTAGTGGTCGTTCTGCTTTATTCATAAGGAGGTAAATCATGTCTTGCCCTATCAGGTCTAGTAGCCATCAAGGCCCTCTTCCGATCAAAGTAGAGGAGGTGGGAGATAAATGGTAGAAGATGGAATTCGTATCTTTTCTTGGTTTGATAGGTGAAGTGATAACTCATATGAAGGTATCTTAGACTTATATCAATCCGTATAATCCGGTTAATATGCGAGTGATATGCCATACGAAGGTATCATATGAAGGAATTTTATGCCAATCCTTTTAATTCAGGATAACTACCAGTTGATGGTCCAGATTTATGAACTATAACCACTTGGACTGACCTATTTTAGTGCTACATTAGAGACGGAAGTTCTTACAATGATGTAAAATTAAAGGGATATTTTACATGAGCATCCCTATTAACTTAATATATATGCTCGTAAAAAAGTAGTGGTCGATCGTAAATTACTTTTGATATGATGTCCAATGCAAACATTTAACTTTAACCAGTAGTTAGCCCGTGCTTTGCATGGGAAAAGAAAGTGGGACACTGATTTCTCCATACGCATTTTATCGGATAGGACCTGTCATTAATGGAATTTAATGGTTCTCTTGCAAATTCTCCTTTGTAACCAATGTATATCTTGTACTCGGTGCCTGCTGATCTTTTTCCAAGTGTTCTTTGGGAGAAAGATAAAAGAAAAAATTCATTCATCCAGTAAAGTAAGAGTTTTAAACTAGAGGGGTGAAGTTAAAACCTCTCGAACTGAACGAACAGTCCATACAGCTAAACAAGCTCACCTGAAAAAAGTGAAAGGGATATCTACATATATATCCTTGATAATTTTGAAAAAGATGTATATACTCTTATGTAATTGGCAATGATGTATATATCTTCACAAATTAAGAATCATTAGTGCTCATAGACTTCTGGCAATCACCATTTGGTTTGGGAACCCAATGTGGGTTAACAGCCACCAACCAGGGTTAATCTAATCTCAAGGATTCGAATCCAACAGCTAGGATTAGAACACCCTCCTTGGCATGTGAATGATGGTTGAGAGGGGATATCGATGAGTGGCAAGAAGGTTGCACATTTCCCTCAATCATCCCTCTTCCTCCCTCATTGTTTGACATTCCCTCCTAGAGATGGACCTTCTACGCTCTCCTTAGTGATCGAACAACCTACTTACCTCATCTAAGCATCGAAGGTAAGAAGATGGCTACACCTATGTGCTATTGGGGCTTGTAATCGGGTGAGTATGGGGATGGTTAAGGGTTTTTTCATGATTGAGTGAGGGTTTCGATGAGGGGTTTCTATAAATGTTTGATGTTTTTCATGCATGTTTGTAATTGTGGTTTAGGATTTTATTTAGGGTTTTTGATGGGTGATGGTGGGTATTGTTTAGGATTTCACGTAGGGTTTAGTTTAGGGTTTCAATTAGGGTTGCATTTGTGGTTTTCTATAGGTGTTTTCTATGGTTGTGAATGATTGATTAAGGGTTATAGCTGCAGTTAGGGTTTTGATTAAGGTTGGGGTTTCAATCAAGGTTGAGGTTTTATGTTTTAGGGTGGGGTTTCGATCTGGGTCACATTTAGGGTTATGCTTATGGGGTTATTTTATGGTTTTGAATCAATGGTTGAGGATTTTTGTAGGCTATGTTTAGGGTAATGTAATGATGTTTGTTCATTTTTTGTAGGCCCACATTGCATGGATTATAGTGGGTGATTAGAGGAATGAGGAGGCAACAAGAAGATTGTCCAAGTAATGTTGAAGATATGGCATTTTGTTCGATTCATGCATATTGTTAGTGCTTGCATTCTCACTTATCTTGATTTTACTTGTAGGATGGTTTGGTGGAAAGCAAGGTATCCTCTTAATCTACGTGAAGTATGGAGGTTACTTCAGGAGTTGCGAGGAGGGAAAAGGGAGATGTGCTAGCAGAAGATGCTACCCATGGACCTTGATGAGATGTCATGTTTTGACCTATGCAATGACTTGGCAAAGTTCTTGCCCTAGGGTGCCTCAATAGTAATGTCATTAAGGTATAAAGATTGGAGCTCTTCTATTTCAAGTACATAGTTGTAACTAATGAGAAAGAAATGATGAGCATGTTTAATTGACACATGGATGGTAGTACTGTCAAGTTAGTTATTTCATTCATTGATATTCGGTCACTTAGTTGCAGAGACAAATCCAAGAAAATCGTTGAACAAAAAAGGAAAGGTTATGAGGATTGTGATGATCAAAATGATGAAGTGGACCTTCATAGTGATGGCACAAGTGTTAATGACTGTGGAACAAACCCTACTTGTGTTGTAATAGACCTTAATGTGGATGAAACTGAACCTAATTGTGGTATTAATGTTGTTGAAACATGGTTTGATTGTATTGACACTGATCTTGATTGTGGCCTGAGTCATGGTATGGGGGAGCATGGAGTTGGGGAGGAGGGAATTGAGGAAGAGGAAGTGAGGTAGGAGGGAATTGGGGAAGGAAGAGTGAGGTAGGAGGGAGTTAGGGAGAAGGGAAAAGGGATAGATGTGGATGTAGAACAAATTGGAAGTTCTCATGTGGTTAGTAAAGGGGTTCATCCAAGTGCAGATCAACCGTTAGGGGAGGAGATGGAGGGAATGCTAGATATAGAGCATATTGGTAGTTCCAATGTGGCTATAAGGTCATCCCCTAGGAGTAGTAATGTTAGGCAACCAAGAAGGTGTTCCACTTGGAGGAGAAGAGCTGCCTCTAAGATGATAACTGCTGATGATGGTTTGGGGAGTTGACGGATGACTCTGATGATGTGGTCTTTGTGCTGCAAGATGATGACTTTGAGGATGACTTTGATTTTGATGTTAAAGATTTTGTTGATTATGTGGGTGGGACCTTTGAAATGGATGATGATACATGTATGTTGGAAAAGTGTTTGCTAATATTAAGGAATTCAAACATTATCTTGCTACATATTACATTAAAAATGGATTCAAGTTGAAGTACATTAAGAGTGACCAAAACAGGGTTACTGCAAGGTGTTTTAACCTAGAATGTAAATGGAGCACACACGCATCTAGGTTGGATGATCGTAGGTTCTAACGGAAGACATTTCATTCTCATCATTCATGCACTTTAGTGAACATGGTTGGCAATGAGATGGCTTCTCAAAAATGGATTGCAGGCTTAGTTGTTGGGTGGCGAGGGAGAAACCCGCAGTTATTGTGAAGGATATTTTTGATAAAATCTTTGAAGATTTTCGTTTGAGACTTTCATACAAGAGGCTATATAGGGGTAGATATGAGGCATTCAACTCAATATTTGGGAAGTTGGAGCTTTCTTATGAAAAATTACCATCATTGGTGTATGAATTGAAGACCGAAAGTCTTGGTAGTGTGATACACTGCATGATAGATCCAGATAATGCTTTCTTGAGGGCCTTTGTGTCATTGAAGCTATTAGAACTACTTATCTAGCTGCAAAACATAGATCTTGCATAAGTCATATATATAAAAACTTCAAGAAGAATTTTCCTGATGAATATTTGGAAATGTTGGTGTGGAATGCTATAAGGGCTTTTGATGTGAACTAATACATTCACTATATGAATGAAATACAAAAGGTGAATAGAGAGGCTTTTGAGTGGTGGGATTTAATCAATGAGAAGTGGAGCAGGCACACCTTCCCTTTTGCTACCAATTGTAATTACTTGACCAACAACTTGAGTGAGACATTCAACTCTTAGATTTCTAATGGGAGGCCATTTGTGAATTAATTGATTGAATAAGACAAAAACTAATGACTTTAATAGATGATAGAAGGAAGAAACAAGTACATTGGAAGGGAGTTTTGCTTCCAATAGTTATGGCGCATATTTGAACTGTTTCAAGGGATTTACAAGGGTTCATAGTGAGAAGATGTGATGACATCAATGTGGAAGTAGAGTGTCCTTCAGGGAGATATGTTGTTCAATTGAGTGAGAGGCAATGCACATGGAGGACGTGGCAAATAAATGGGCTTTCATGTACACACGCAGCAACAACCATTGGTAGCATTAGAGAGGTAAAATGGGAGAACTATGTAAGCCATTACTACAAGATTAGTACATACAAGTTGGTTTATGGTCAAGGAATTGCTCCTTTTCCCAACAAAGATCAATGGACAAGCTAGGGGTTGAACTACCATATGTTGTGAAGGCTCCATGGCCTTTGAGGCCTCCTGGAAGGCCAAGGAAGAATCGAATCCGTGACAAGGATGAAAAGACACAAGAACTAAGATCTAAATCCAAATGCACAAGGTGTAGTGGTAATGGCTACTATAAAAACACATGCACAGCACCACTCAACCCACCACAACCCTCTCAACAGTCCACTAGTCAACCCTCTCAGCAGTCCACATGTCAGCAGCCACCAATGGGTAGTAGCATTGCTGCACATAGGTAATTTCCCAACAAAATAAAATTTTACCTCATTTACCTTCTTTATTCATTTCATTTTCTAGTGTTTTTATTTGATGTATGCTATTGTGGTCTCTATTGGAGGAAGCACTAGGAAATACAAGAGAAGAAAAGGCTCCCAAAGGAAAAACATCTAGGAAGATCGAAAGATAAAAAAAAATGAAGTCAATTTGATACCTGATGGCCCTATTTGCGAGCTAGATTAATGAGCAAGTGAGTGTAATCCAGACTGTAATATACTTCCTATTTGTTCTCCTTCTACCATTCTATTGAGATTTTATTTGGGGGAGGGGGGGGAATTCCATCACCTACTAAAGATCAAGAAATCATTAGTGATTCTCACCTATAATTGAAAATCACTAGTAATATTTCAAACATTATCGATAATATTTGGTTTAGAACTAAAAATCATCGGTGATATTTCAAGAATTGCTGGTGATTTAGTTCAAGTGAAAAAATCATCGATGATATTTAGCTTGGGTGCAAAAATCACCAGTAATATTTACATTTATGCGTTGCAAGATATGTTTGTTTACATTTATGTGATTTATTCAACACTTTTAGGGTTTGCTACTTTGTTAGTTGTTGCATTTTTTGGGTTAGGGCTGCACTCATATACATAGTACAAGTAATGTTTATCTACGTTAACTTCATTGCAAGATAGGTCACCTTGATAGGTTTATGATGTATTCATTATTGTATGTTGTATGTTTGGTAGGATTTCTGTACATGACAGTGGGAGAGACATACACTTTGATACTTTAGTTGTCATTTTGACAGTTTTCTTAAAAGCTCTTATAGATAGGTTGTACGTCGGACTTGCGATTCGACGCCCGGTCGTCAACGGAAGCTGGTGGATCACCCACCTCTGTTCATGTCGAGGAAGGATGGAAGAAGGGAATAGATTTCCTTTAGAAAAATTGTAGCCTACAATTTACAAGTTTCAATTATTGTTCTTTAGTCCTTGTGAAGAGAATTGGGTGATAAATCGAACTAACGACTGGATTTCTTTTGTCTTAATTTGGGCCATCCAAAGGTGGATTCAAGTGATCCAGGAATTGATCCGGAGGTTTTCATGTGTGCTAAACACATCCATATGGTAAACACTCTGATTTTTGAAATGCTAATTAGAGGGCTCCTATGCATGTGATCGTGTGAGAGGAAAACATTGTGCATGAGTTCACACATATATAAGGTAGAACATCATCTCTTGACACGTTTATTTTCTCTTGAATGTCCATACACTTTCCCTTGAATTCCAAGCACATATATTGGAAGTTAGAATTGAATTAATGAACGTTTACCCTTTTAAATTTATGCCTTATCCATGTCTTGATGCTACCTTCTTGGGATGCATGATCGAGTAATATGAGAACATTATGGTAAATTATTGAATTAAAGATGCATAATTATTGATTATTTTTTTAGATAATATGTTGACTCATCTATTGATTAAATGATTAACTAAACTTGATTAAGGCCTTATTATCACATATATTAAATGAACTCTATTTTCTATGAAACCTATATTGTTGTGTTCCTTATTTAATAACATGATTTGGGCAATTTTCCAAATCAAGAAATAAGAGATTTAACAGTTGTTTTGAGAGATGTTGTGATTTGACCTTTTGCAAATTACAATATGAAATCCATGAACAAGTGAAGGTATTATTAATAATATGCCATGATTGATTTGTTGCCAATTTCATGAGATGATTATGATGATTTTATGATAAGAGTTGTTAATGAATTAAGGGTTGCTTGGGTCATTGGTATTACAATGTGTTTATAATCAGTGATTACGATGGCTACGGAGTAGCATGTCTTCCTATGACTTAGGCTTGTAGCCAAGTCTGGAATGACCTTAGTTTCTTTTCTTAGTATTCGATATTGAGTGTTTTGTCTGTTGATATCGCAGGCAGAAAAGCTATCTAAAGTAGAGGACAACTTATACCCAAGAAGGAGTTGCCTCCGAGATTGTTTTGAGGTTGTATGTCAATTGTGTCCTACATAGTGCGTCATTGAGGTGGGCAAGATACTATTGGCCTTGGTTGCATTTAATTCAAAGGACTTTACAAATAGAGACAAGTCTATATCGATAACTCAGATCTTTAATGAACCTCTAAGATTGTTTTGAGGTTGTATATCGATTGTGCCCTACATAGTGGGTCCTTGAGGCAGGAAAGATGCTATTGGCCTTGGTTGTGTCTAATTTGATGGAGTTTACAAGTAGAGATGAGTCTAAATAAAAAACTCAGATCTTTAATGAACTAGACAATAGATAATAGATAGAATAATTGGCAAATCAATGATCTAAATTATGATTAACCAATTGCACTAAGTTCTAAATATTTGACTTGAACTTAATCATGCATTCCTAAAGTTCCTATTGTCCCTCTTTCTTCTGTTGTTCCATGGATACTTGCCTTTCCTTCTTATATAATGTACTTTACCTAACTTTAGTTATGTTCTACTAGAAGTTTTCCTCATTAGCTTAACTTCATACGTAGCTGTCCCAAGATTAGGCAACCGTTGGAGAGCTGTTAGGGTAGGGAGCGGATCATGGGTAGTAAGATATTGGTTTCCAATTGTTTCCCTTGTAGTAATAGTAGTACTATTGATGATGCCAATTGTTTACTTTCTTTTCCAATTTTCTTCGTGGTGTAATAGACTCTTACTTAAACTAATTCCACCTTTTCTGCTTGAATATGGACCCAATACTTTTCTTATTGCTTTGCCTTTTATATTTGATTAATTGTATCATTTGTTTGTGGTTGTGTTTCTCATGTTTACGTCTTGGACAATGTAAATTTAGGTTTAGAATTGCGACCTCATATCCCTGGATATTAGGTCGCCACAAGCACTTGACCTAATGATGAGATCCATACAAGAGAATTAGATCCTAGGCTAAGAAAGGGCTATACAAGAAAAGCATTGGAGTAGTAACCTTGAAAATGAGTTTTTGAGATGTTTTGGAACTCTACGCATCAATATAAGTCCACTAATGCCCATTAGATATAGATGAGTACTAGGCACCTTGAAAAAATGAAAACTCATGTTTCTGATAAAATTTTAGATAAACTACCTCAAAAGGTTATATATGGTATCTTACAATTTCTTTTATTACTTAACAATACTTATTTTGCAAAAATATAAGTTTAGGAACTCGAGATACATAGGAATATGTGATTTAGTGGTAGAGGTTTAGTGAGTCAAGGTCTTGTACAGGAGCTACAAGTAGGAGAGCCACTTAGGAGTCTAATATCAACATACTAGAGAAGTACCCAAATTTATTCACTAATGAATACACAAAACTCTAGTTATGTTCTCTTCAAAGTTGCTATAGATTCATTGGATGTGCCCTCTTGTTTTACTAATAGCCTTGTTTTGATTTTTAGGAGCAATACTCTTTAAAATTTTTATACTCAAGATGACATCGAATCGAAGTTTTGAGCTATTTTGGAACTCTAAAGCATTGATACAAGCTCATTATACACCTTAGATGCAGACAAGGGAAGGGTACCTAAAAAAATATAAACTTGTACTTCTAGCCAAGACTTGGCTTAACTACCTTAAAATAGGTTATATACAATATTGATGAATTCCTCTTGTGAGAAGCTTTCTAATGATATTTGTTTAATGAATATTTGATTTTGTGAGCTTGAGATATGTGAGAAGTACATAATTTAGGGCTCGGAGTTGTAATTAAAATAAAATTTAAGACTTTAATTCCCCTATGTAACCTTAGCCCTAGCTCTTATATACATGTATATATAAGTACCCATTCCTAATCCTTATTTTTGCTTAAAAGGACCCTTCAGTGCAAAGGAAAGAAAGAGAGAGAAGAAAAGAGAAGAGAGTAGAGGTGAAAGGGAAAGAGAGAAAAGGTTTTAATTGCACATGTATACATGCGTGCGTAAGGGGCATGTGTAAATGGTACTTGATGCAAGAACAAGCATTTGTAGATGTAGCAAGTGATGCAAAGTGTTAATTGCTTAGGCAAACAGCGCAAGGTGTGCATGTTGGATCAAGCTTGCTTGAGAGTCCAAGTGTGTGAGAGCAATGCATGAAGCAATGATTTTCTGACATGTAGGTGAGTGTGCGCTTGTTTGCAATGTGTGCCCATTTGTGCCCATTTGCAACACACATGGTGCAAGTGTCCATGGTCTCCAGGCTATATTTTCATGATTTTGGTTGTTTTTTCATGAATTTCTATGTTGGAAAATTTTCCTGAATTCATGAAACACCTAGGACTCACCTGTACCTAATTTTGAGTGTCATGCCTATTTTGACCTTCTTTTGCTTCATTTCTTAGATAATTTGTTGAGGTCAAGCTTACTTTTGATGATTTACAAAAAGAAAAATAGGAAAGATGGTTAAATAAAATAGGCATATTCCTATATAACTTGTATTTTGTATATCAAGCTTGACTATAGAGATATCAACTCCAAATAGGATTCAAAGTCAAAGTCACCAAGTATGAAACCAAGGGATTGAGTTAAGGAGGCTTCCAATTTAACCTCAAGAGCTACTTAAAGTCAATTAATGTCTTTTAGAAAAGTTCCTTTATAATTTTATTTTATTTACTTAGACCAAGCCCAAGTGTCTAGCATTAAAAACCTATCTAAGCTTAGACCAAACTTTAGTTCATCCCTTCCGATGATTTTTTCCTTCCTTCTAGACACTTATTCCTCTATCGAACATTTTTAGCATTGAAAAATGACCAAAACAACCAAATGGTCATCGCCACTCATGGTAGAGGACCACTATGAGGATAATGGTCCTTGTTCATGTCCAATAGACCTCTCATGAGTGAATATTGGCTAAGAATCGTCCATTTAATTAATAAATTTTGAACTCTTAATCTTATTTATTAGACTTTAATAAATGATAAAATTGATCCCTTGTTCAATTAGTCATAACTTGCTTTTGGGAGATGTCTTGCCATTTTCTAGTAGTGAATCCTGATAAATTCCATAAGAAACTTTTGATATTATTTAAACATTACTATAAATATCAATTTTGCATGTTTGCTGCTACAAATGTCTCTTTTAGCAATAATGCTATTCAATTAGTGTGAGTTTAGAAGTTAACCACTTTAAAGTAGCCTAAAAGGTGAAAAAAAGCAATGGGGGACAAAAGGTGGTGAAAGGACTTCTTTGATGATTTTGTACAAGCTTATCAAGGTGTTTAAACCCTACAATGTTGAGTTGAAGGTAGCAACAAGGGAGTTGAGTGACAAAATTAGAAAGTCTAAGAGAGGATGAAGATGGAGAGGTACAATGCAACATTTTTTAATGTGATTTATGATACAATCTAGAAGCACAGCTTCCTGTAATGTTTTCAATTGAAAATAGAAAATCATCTTCATAGGATTTAGGTGGCACTTTGTAAAATGGTGATCAAATTTAAGATGATGACAATGGTAATTATGTAATAAATCAAATTTAAGATGATGATAATGTTGGATCATAATCCAAAATATGGATTGATATATATATTTATATGGATATAATCATATGACATACAATATTAATGCCCATTTATAAAGTGATCAATTAATGTCAATTTTTTAGCATGGGGATAAAATGCAAATGGTTAATGTGGTTTGTTAAAACAAATGTGTAGAGAACAATTTCTGAATTGTGCTTCTATGATGGGTGGAAACATAATTTACCCTTACCAATTAGTATGCCTAATTGCTAATTATGGGCAGTCTTTGTCCCCATTAGTCTCCATCAGTTTTTCCCAGAGTCATCCCATCGTGACTTTAGAGAGGGGAGGTTTTGAGGAGACTCCAAAGAGATTGGACAGCTGGGAGAAGAAGAAATTATCTTCTTCTAGGTGCTTGATGAGAGGCTCATCATAGCTCCTAGCTATCAATGATTAACTAGTTTCCATAGTTAATTAACTAAGAATATACTAAATACAGGGTTAATTATGCTATATGGGTTAAATCACCAAGGACCTATAAAATAAGTTTAAAATGCTAAATTAAATATTAATTATTATTAATAATAATTTAATTAATAATTTGGACTCAAAATAATATTAACTGGCTACATAAAAAGTATTTTATTTAACTTAATTAATTTAAAGACCTAAGTATGTAATTAACTTATTAATCACTTAAATAAATATATCTAAAAAGAGCAAAATGTAATTTCAAGGGACAAATATAATATTTACCTAATTTATAATAACATATAAAAAGTTGAAAAATAAATAAATTAAAATAAGCCTTAGAACTAACCATTTACGTTTAAGTCTCTAACTTCTATTTCAATTGAGTCCTTTTATTTCATTTAGGTTCTTCATTTATTGCAAAAATATCCCTGTGTACACACTCATTGTCGTCTTCTTCTTCATCTTCATCTTTTTTACGAGCGGTCCACGACAGGCAATCTCCATACTCTCCGATTACCATCAATCCCACGTCAGAACACCACCGCCATTACCACCGAGCTTGCGCTCACCTCCACCGTCCCATCCGATAGATCAGATCAACCTGTAATCCTACTTTCTCTAGGCGATTAACCTCACCGATGTCGGAGACAACGTCCGAGGTAACAACGAACCTAGATGATATCCCGTCCAGATACAGATCCCCTAACCTCCGCCACCACCTATAAATACCCCTCTCCACCTCTGATCTCAGGAGTGACTCCCTACCCTCTTCCCCCATCGTAATCATTCAATGGGATTCTTCCCAAGCTCCGACGTCTTCTCACCACCATTCTCAAGTGCCACCACCGAGGAGCGCTGCCTCTCTCACCCCCTCTTCCTCTCCTCCACCCTGCCAACGATGTTGGAGCATGCCATAGCTGTGAAACCTCTCCGCTTCGATCGGTCGGAGTTTCTTTTCTCACCAAGTCTAAATTTTGATCTCGTTTTCGCTCTGCCACCAGCAAATTCCCTCACCTCCTTTGTCAGGTAAGTAGCTCTAACTCTTAGGAGTAGGATTAGCTATGATTTTGGTGAGTAATCGTAGGAGTAGGCGTAGATTAGCTCAAATTCCCTATTGTCTTCCCAACCTCCGACGAGGTCAACTCAGACCTCATGGGACTTCAAATGATGATTCCAACCACTTGATCACATTCCTCACCTCACCGTGACTCCATTTCACGTTCTCCCTTCTCAATTCTATCATCTAAACGCCTAAGCCACTCCACACTCACCGAAGTACCTCCACTGTCCATGGTGAAGATCTCTGACCTAATTCACATTTAATTGGGGCCCTCCGTCACCTATTCATCACTTAAGGTCCTCGTTCCCACTTTTAATTAGACAAATCACTCATCACACAGTAAACGCCCAATTTACCCTCAACCTTTGAGCTTGTTGTCCATGGTGAGCTTAGGGGAGTTTTTCCACCTAATTCAACTTACACAGAGCATCACCTTACCTTAGTAAGTAATTCCCCTCACTTAATTAGGAGGGAGATAAGTTCTTCAGCTCATACGAACTCAAGATTTGTTTTCACTGAGATTCTTGTTAATTCATGGATCTGATCATCAATTGCATTAATTGAGATGTTCCTGAGGTTCCTTGTGACCTCAGGAATCGATCAAGACTCTCATTGGAGTGTTTCATGAAGACTTGGTCTCTATCGACCTAAATCGGCCTTCACCGGAACTCCAGCAAGTACAAATAAGAACCACAGTCTTCCAGATCTTTTGTGGAGCTCCAGATGAGAGGACTAATTCCTACTAATTGGATCAGGGTTTTAAGGTTTATTACTCTCTATCTACCTTCATCTTCTCCAACTCTGACGGAGTTGGAGAGGCACACCTGTTGAGAGTTAGGGTTCGAAATTAGGTTCTTAAGCTAGTAGAAACCTTATAGATCCTATGCTAACCCTCACTTAGGTCTTGCAACCTCTGGTTAGCTCTGTCGAACACTTACCATTTTGATCTCAGGTGGCGAAACCTGAGAGTGCCATAGGAGAGTTCAAAACTCTACTTTGATGTGCCAAACAAATTCCTAGGATTGATTTGAGGCTATTTAGATACCTAATTCAATCAAAGAAGAAATATTTTGAAAAGTCAACTCTTGAGCTCTTATGGTCAACTAGGAACTGTTCTTGGGGAATTCATGCTTGAATTTCTGATTTAATGAATTGGATAAGTTCCTATGATGATTTAGAACTATTTAAAACTTACTTGATTAGATTTTATTGAAGAATGTTAGGGATTTTGTGATCTGACCAGTTTGGGTTAAACTGGAACCCATTACTGTTCTAAGCTATTGTGTCGAGTTTTGAATTCAATCTTCACCCAAAATAAAACCAATTAACATTCTTAATTGAATTCAATCTTCACCCAAAATAAAGCCAATTAACATTCTTAATTGGTCTAGGTTGTTAGATGATAGCCAAATCTCTCTGTTTGGCTGACTCAACTGTGAAATCAGAGTCTTGAGCTCCAGACTTGTAGCTCTCGAGCTTCTGAGTTTTTTAGAGCTTCTCAGACCTTCATCTCTCTCTCAACCTTTGTGGAATGCATCACTAAACTCTCCTGATCTCTCAAATGAGAGGCATTTTATCTTTGGTAGGTCAATTAACTTGGAAGATCCCTTTGAAGCTCATTCCAGGCCCTTGTGACAGCACCTTGTTCCTCCTTGAATCCTTGGATCAGATGAGATCTAATCACCAAATTGGTGATAAAATTGTGTAGAGGATCTTTATAGCTTTCGATCAAGCTATTACATGCTCAATTTGGAGTTTTGAGTTGGCTAGAATCATTCCTTGAAGATCTGACATGCTACAGCTGCACGGATGGAGGAGGTCTGGATTTAATCCCACCTCGAAAACGTTTAGCCGCTCACTTTAGTATAATAGGAAAATGTGAACACAACACTTCGATTGTCAGCGCTGGGCACATATATCCTTCTGAGCATCTCTGGTTCTCTTGAGCACATGCGTGTGCACGTGCATGTGCAGGCATGTGTGCACACACTTATGTGTGCGTGGGCCCAGGTGGGTGTGAGCATGTGGGCCTGGTACTATGCATTCCTTAAAAAGAATAAAATCCACCATTAAATAAAATAGGCTTGGGCCAAATAGAGTCTGGTCCCACCCATTCCAAGTGTTGTGTATCCCCGAAATACCCGAGCCGCTCACTAAAACAAATTTTTGTTAAAGTGGGTTTTAGTTCAAAAAATGGCTAAGTGTGGAACATTCGAGTGCACAATGAGAATAAATAAAAGAGAGATGAATAAGACTTAAGTGAGAGAGGAGTTAATGAAAAGGAGTTGAGAATTATAAAAGAAGCTAAGGAAGAAAAGAAAGAGATTGAGACAGAGAGAATGAGAGGAAGAGAAGAGAGAAAGTAAATGAAAAAAAGAGCTTAAGAGCAGAAGAGGAATAAGAATAAAAGAGAAGGTTAAGGAAAATAAGAGAAGTGAAGAGTGCTGATAAATGAGAAGAGAGAGAAGGAGACAGATGTCTGATAGAAGTCTAACTTTGAATTTTAAGTCCTCTAATCTTCTTAAGAGAAGGCTAAGAACTAAAGAGTTTCGAGCATATTATAATAGAGGAATTTGTATTCACTTGTAAACATTCTTTTATGCCTTATTTTGTAAACACTTTGTAATAATTGAGATTTCTTTTTGTTATTCAATAAAAATCATTCATGTACTTATATTTTATTAATGGAATAATTGCTATGCTTTCAAATTTAAATTCTTGTGCAAGTGTTCATGAGCTTAACATATTATATAATTAATAAAGTAATTAGTTATTTGTTTGCTTAACAATAAAAATAGTGAATTAAAATTACAATTATGACTCCCAGTGAACGACCTGAACTCAACCAGTTAAATGAATTAACTCTAAAATATTAAGTTAGCTTGACCCTATACTACAATCAACAACAATGATTGAATAATTCAAGTTAACCTAAGTCAATTCTTTATACGATTAATTAAGACTAACAACCTTAATTAACTGTGTTGAGAATTGAACGATCAATGCTGCCAAAGGAGTTGAGGTTAAGGGATTTATTGGAAGACCTCCACTGCAGCTCTTTCCATCACTATACAAAGATGAATACAGGTAAGTCCTCAGTGTGTGTGTGTGTTGTAGTTTTCCCTACGAGGAGGGGGTGATGTAATAATCGCGGAAATAAAATATAAACAATCTCACAAGATGCAATCACACAAAGTACACAAAGTATTTTTAGGTGGAAACCCAAACCGGGTGAAAACTACCACCTAACCCTCTCGAGTTAGGATTTTCCGATCAACCGAGTTGATCAAAATCCACTAAACCGAATCACTTTAAAATGAGGGTGATTCAACCTCAATTACAACCATGCTACTTAGACGAGGGTAGCGTACCTCAACCCCTTCTCTTCACGAGAAGGATTTTGTCTCGCGAAGGAGACGGGAATTCGCAAAGTGAATACCCAACCAAATAACAAAGATAAAACAAGTAATCCTATAGAGCCAACAAAGTAATATTTAACCTAAGCTTCTATAGGAAATAGGATGCTTCCCTTTGAAAGGAGTACGTCGACGACGTGGATGCGTGTGCCACGCGACGACGCAACGTCGCTCTCGTGAACAACGGCGGGAGAGCGGGTGCGCAACAGCTTAATGCTCTCAAGAGAATGGAGCTTGAGCTTGGAGAGCAAGAGCTAGATAGGACACAAGAGAGTGGAAAGTGTATTACAAAGTGTTTCTTGTGTATCTTGGTGTGTTTTTGTGTTGCAAAGGTTCCCCTCTATTTATAGAGGCCTTAGGAAGGCTTTGGAAGGCTTAGGAAAGGTTCCATAGCCGTTGGGTACAAAGCCCAAGAGAAACAGCCCAAAATCAAGAACAATTATTGCACTGACAGGCTTATCAGACGTCTGATTCTGGAATCAGACGTCTGGAAGACCACTTTAAGACGTCTGATTTCAAGGTCAGACGTCTGATTTTGGGCGGGTCTCTTCCTGACTTGGAACAGATCTAAACAGGGTTCTAGCGCAAGTCCATCAGACGACATACAGGACGTCTGGAAACCTACTTTTTCTGTGGGAATGGATTTCCAAACGTTGCAACGACTAGAAAATCTCTGAGAAGAGATTTTGGGTCAGCCGAGGCAAAATGGTCAATTATCAGACGTCTGGAAAGTCCTATGAACGTCTGATAAGGCTCTAACGGTCACATTCTTGACTGTTTGCTAAGCCAGCCAACGGTCCACTAATTAGATGTCTGGCAAAGCCATCAGACGTCTCCTGAGACGTCTGGTCTAAAGTCTGGACGTCAGATTTCATCAGACAGAACACTAAGTCCAGCCTAATAGTTAGCAGACGTCTGAAACAACAGTCAGACGTCTTAAAACCCTTTATCAGACGTTTGATTTGGGAATTAGACGTTTGGAAACTCTGTTTGAACCCTATATTGGTTTTCTAAGTTCTCTACAGAAAACCTAAGTATCCTAGGGTTGTGCCGGTGTTCTTAGGACTACTGTTAGGGTACTTTGAGGCTCTTTAACATAATGTTCTAAGGAAATAAAGAGCAAGAAAATAAAGATAAAAGATACATGAAAGGTTTAAACAAAAATCTATCCTATTCTTCTTGACAATCCATCTTCAATCTATCGCTCCTCGCGAATCTTCTCTGTTCTCCGTCGAGCTCCTCCAATCCGTCCTGGATGCGAGCTCGAATTCCGTCTAATCACGTCTACATTTGCAATTGATCTGAAATCTAAGACTCCAAGTGCAAATGTTAAATAACATATGTTTTGTTATCATCAAAACAAATGATCGTGGTGCTCTAGTACCAACATGTGTGTGTGTGCATTTATTTATTTATATTTATATGGTTTCATATATACTTATATGTATATTATCATTCATATTATTTTGTTTATGACCTTGTACATGTTTATATTTATATGTGCCTGTTAGTGAATCCTAGGATTAGCATAAACTAGGTTAGATGTTTCACATTCTCCAGAAAACCCAGAATTCATTTTCATAATTGACACAAGTAGTGGTACCTATCACGAGTACCGGTACATGTGTGTCATAGTTATGGCTTCAGAACTCTAGTATTGAGATTGTGGCTCACCAGTACCAATACTCAACATGGATACCAGTACATGTGAGTTACGGATCAAGTCTAAGGCTTTAGAAATCCAAATCTAGGACTTGCATATACCAGTAGTCTTCACAAGTACTGGTATTTGTAGGTCATCGACTTGGTTCTAGACTTGATCAGATTGAAACTGGAAGTTGCATGTACTGATACTTGTATTCAGTATCGATACTTGTAGAGTCTAGTAAGAAGTCAGAGTTCTAATCCTCAAGACTGTAACTTACATATACCGATAATTAGCACGAGTACCGGTATATGCTAAGTACAGGAAAGAGCCTCAGTTCTTAAGATCAAGATAGTATTCAACATATATCGATACTCAACATGAGTTCCAGTACTAGTTGAGATTAGTTTGGTTGTGGAGGGATATCAGTAAGTAATAGGTACTGATAGTGATCATCGATACCGGTATTTCATGAGTACTGGATGAGTACTCAACTCAACTTGATTCTCAACTAGTAAACTATTGGTACCGGGACTTGACATCAGTATTGGTACCTCTTGGATATGGAAGCAAACCTATATGACAATGATACCGATATCGGTTCATCAGTATTGGTACTCAATATATATGGTATTGGTACTGGTCCACCAGTACCAGTACCCATTCAATATAAATTTTAGTTGACATTGTTTATTGTTGAGATCCATCCTAAGTTAGAAGTGAGCAATTTATGGATTAACCCCAATAGATAACACCAATTATCTAATATCAAAAGTTTATGATGAGATTTATATAAAAATCCCTAAATTGAGTCTTGAGGTTATTAGCTTTTTCTTCCCCTTCTTCTTTCTTTGAGAAGGTAAGTTTGGTGAACATAGAATTTGACCTAATGACCTCTTACATGCAAATTGAGGGTACTACCACTATGCCAAATCCTTGGTGGCCCCTGTCAATGTATTTAGCATCTAAATAGCGGTTAGATGATTATGAATTAGCATGCTCAAAGTAAATTGCGTAGCATATGTTGGATAAGTAATGATTAGTACCAAATCTAGACGATTATAATTTTACATGTGTATTTTTTAGTAGGTAACTAAATCATGTTTCTTCATCATTTGTGATATGGATTGGAGTAGATATGTGATTTATGTTTGATTCACAATTATAAATGAATGATTAATATGATATGATTACATACCAAGGTGTGGATATAAATGTATGATCTCCTTACCAGACATGCGATGGCAATTGGTCCAGGGTTTACATGAGAGACTTTTAGGAGCTTGCCAACCACCTTTTAAACAATAGTGGTCACACAGTCAAACGGGTAGCTTGGTAAAGCTAGTACATGTGTGATAAGTGTTATTTTGTACTGTGATTTCTGCATCTTATAGAAGATTGGGTAGTAGAGATTATTTTCATAGGACAGAGAAGGAAGAAAGTGGATAAGCACTATTATTTATTGGAAATGCATTTTTAATAAAAAAATGGAACTTTTAATGGGCTGAGATTTTTGTATGATCCCTTGCTGTCGGGATTGAATGGATAAAAATCAGAACCCAAGAAGTAGAGATTAGAATAAAAAAGTTTTCGCTTAAAGTGAACATGAATTGATATAAGTTCTATTTTGTGAGAACAAAGTTATTAAAAGGTACAAAACTATGTACCCCTCTTACCAAGTAGAGCAGAGAAAAACGATTGTTAGGTAGGCATCGAGCCAATGTAATAAAATAAATCACTCGATGCATCAATAGTAACAGAAAATGTGGGAATTGCTCATAGTTTTTGCTTAGAGAGGAGGGCCCTTTTGGGAAGGTCACTATGGTTAATGCCTATATGCATACTCTAAGGGATGCAACCATCACTTTGCCAATACAAGGACCCTATAGGATAACCAAACCAACCAGCATACTTCCACGGGAGTAGCGTGCACCAATATATCTCTTGAGACATTTCATCGTGACCTTCTCATGCCCTTTAAGGGATATGTTAATAACATAGTATGGACTAAAACGAACCACATGACGTAAGTCAAATAAAAAGAAAAATGGAGAAAATATTAAAAGTGATTTAACCTTACTGAATTTTATTATTCTTTTCATACCTACTCTTGTTAGCTTTGCTGACGTACTGTTTTTTGGATTCCATGCTGAGCTAGTGGTAAGCAGCAACTAATTATAGCGGCTATCAAGAACTTAATTGGTGCAAGGCTGAGTACAACATACATCTTTTTCATTAGCTTCAGTTAGGTTCCAATTTATGTTATACCGTGGAGGTAGATTAATTATTTTTTTCTCCCTTATTAATTTGGACCCTGGAATTTTGTTTTGCTTCTACTCCATATTTTATTTGCTTTGACTATTTGAATGATCAGCGGTTATGGATTGCTTGATTATGTGGTTCTTGGCAAATCAAATTGCAAAACGACTGGCTTGGCTTTGGGGGGTCGGATGTCGGGGGTTTGGAATATGTAGATGCCAAGGAAAGGAAGATGATCCCTGCCACCAACACTACCTACTCAACACCACCCTCTTCACCTTCCTGCTAACCACCACCAGCCACATCAGCAACATGGGTGATTTGGAAATCGGCATGTTAACGAATGCCAACTAAAAAGGCCCCGTAGCTCCAGCATGGGTGATTCATAAACAATCTTTCTTTACCCTACAAAATGGATAATATCCTTACTAAATATGAACCTTAGAGAACGTTGTTGGATGGTAAGGAATTGCTAGGAGAAATTTGGGGGGGAAAAAAAGGAAGAATGAGGCATATGCTGCACAATCGATTGATTAAATAAGACCGGCCTTTCATAAGAATCAACATTATCATAAGGATGGTTAGAAACCAGCGTTGAGAAAGATGTTGCGTATTTCACATTAAAATGGTCTTCCACCGGTCTTGCTTTTCCTTGCTTTTCCTGTCATTGGGAAAACGTCGCTGCTAATCCATTTTTTTAGTATACACTTATCCTTTATTGTCGAGCCTCATCAAAGAACGGTGATTTCTTACTCTTTCTACCGTCAACCAACTTTACTGGGCACTGTTACGTGACTTGGGAGGCTCTCCTTTACGAGGTCAAATTTTTGACTTTAAGGTACAAACATGCAAAACAGGAGAATATATTACTCTTCATTATCGGCAGAGCAGGCGGCACTCTCAAGGAATACCAAAATCTTTACAAACACAGAGGGAGAACAGCAATACCATCTTCTTGAGAGAGAATCGTACAACAAAACACTGAATGTAACATAAAAAATAATTGCCTTGCTATGATTCCTACTAAAGGTAAATGACAAAAATATTCTTGTCATTGCCTCCACAGCTTACTTAATAGTTGCAGCATCCCCCAAATGTACTTTTGTTAGATCCTCATGAATTCACTAAACCTGCTTGTCAAAGCAGAAAAATTGATTATAAACTATGTAGGACCTTACTAGGCAAGATGAGACATAAAGCCATACAAGCAGGAACAGGTTGTGTATACCTTACCTTGGACGCCGCTGATAGACAGCATGCAACTTGATAGCATGGAACCACCCAGAACAGAATCTCAAGGAATTATAAATCAGAACTGCAATCAGCTCTTGGTATTGCTTCAGTCACCACCCTCTCTGGCTGAGAGAACCTTGTCTAGTGTTTCATCTGGGGCAGCAATCCCAGTGGTTTCCATGTCGGCAACTATTGCCACAGCTGCATCAAGCTCGCCGAGATCAAGGCACAATGTGATGGCTTCGTCATACAGTGGGCTATCAAGGAAAACATGAATCTAATCAGCCCATGAAACTTTTTACATCTAAACGGGCAAACACAGAATTGAGAAATTATGTTTCTTTAATAACTTGAACCAAACTGGCAACCAAGCATGGAGACACGAAAACATTGATGACAAGATTCCACAGACTGAACATAAATGGCTACCAGGATCTCCCTTTCCCTAAAACGATCTTTATTAATTTTACAATCAAATATTTTCCAAGCTTAATCACATGGCTTTAATGAAAAGACTGAGCTTCTTCTGTTCCATAAAATAGAATGGCCACCATGATGCACATAAAACTTAGCCTGTTCATTTCCTTTCAGAGGTAATGTGGCAACAGGTGCGAACTAGATTTTTTACATAATGGAAGCAATTGTGCAATGAAGGAAACTAAAAAAGTTTGCACTCCCCTCCCTGTAAATCATTGTATTTAACGTGGGAAGAAAAAATGATATGGCTTTAGCTAAAAGAGTCTCACACAACAAAATAGTAAATGAAAGCTGATAGGATGCTGACATCATGTCATTTGCAACAAACTTATGTTGGTCCTTGAAGGATAATAGAAGCCTATGATACAAGTGTGAGCACCAATTGAAGACTATGGCAAAAAATATATAATTTTTGGGTTAAGTTAATGGTTGGTCAAAGGGGCCTTTAGGTGATCAACTCAAACAAAGATATTGCTATGCACCAGGGAAATGGCTGCTAGCAAATGTAATCTTGTATATTTCACATCCATCCATGAACATGTGCACTTCCTGGGGGATTCAGATGTGACTTATACAAATTTGCATTATAGATAACCGTAGGACTGCAATGGGACTAGAAAATTATGGAATGAGAATACATAGCAGCAAATATTCTTCCTAGCCACAATTATATAAGTCCAGTTGGTGAAATTGCATAACTTCGGAGGTTTTCTGGTAACCATTTTAATGGACACAGAGGAAATTGTCAACCAGCTCTCGTTCTAGCAAAAGAGAAATTACCCTCCAAAAGTATAACCAAGGTTGTGAGTCATCTGCAAAATTCTAAGGAAAGATGAGGGAAGGGGTGCTCTTATGGCAGCTCCCAACACCACGGCACAATCTTCTATGGTTGGGGTGCCACCTAATTCAATTACCTGCAACAACAAAGCTTTTTACTGTGAAACATATGCTAGCCTCAAAAGATCAAACAGCCATTTCAAGTCAGAGTTTAAAGATCAAAGCATGTCACAAGGATTATTAACACTACAGGAACATGTACATATGCAGTTTGACAGATGACATGCGAATTTAACCAAAACTCCCTAAGCTGCCAGTAATGATAGATACAGGTACTCTGACAGAGTTTGAGAAATAAATGAAGTGGTATCAATGAACAATAAAACAGGGAGTTTTTACGCATCATTGTAAACTTTAGAAATGTCGTATATACCCTGCTTATTTTGTATATACGTATGTACCTCCAAAAATATCAACTTACTTGTTTGGATGCCCTTACAAACTTTGAGGGCGAAAAATTAAAGCAATTTTTATATACCCATCTTTTCATTTTATTTCTCTTACACCAACAAGCCCTCCACCTCCTCCCCTCTTCCTCTCTCTCCTTGTCCACCTCTCCTCCTCCCTACTCCTTCAGCCCTCCCCCTACATTTCGAACCCTTCTTATTCCTCTTCTGGCCAGACACACACACAATGCCCCCCCCCTGCTCACAGCTCTTCCTCCACTACCCAACGCCCTCCCCCCTACTTTTCCTTCTCCGCTCAACATGCCACCATCATCCTCCAACCCCTACCCTCCTCTGCTGCCCAGCACCCCCCCTGCTCCTCTACCTAACTTGCCAAAGCCACCGCAAACCTAAACACTTGCTGGAGCCAATCCCTCGAGATCATCAAAGACGAACCCTCGTTGGAGCTCCTGCAAGGAATGGGAGGAGATAGATTGGAGATAAAGGAACTAAACAATAAAAAGGAGAAAAGGTTAGGGTTTTTGTCTTAAAAAAGCTTTAACTTTTACTCCAATATTTTCTTAAAGAAACACAACTTAATAAATTGAAGTTTATGAGAACATACTTGTCATTACAAAGGATATACACGTAAATACAAAATAGACAGAAATATGCAAGTTTTTCCCAAAGTTATAGGACCATATATGCATGTCCCTAAAAGAAAATAAATACCACCTGTAAGGTGTTCGTAGGAGAAAATAAATCAAGCAATATTATTCTCTAACCTTCCTATCTCTTAATATATAGAGGTGAGAAAAATTAAGTACAATCCCATAAGAAAACAATAAAATAACAAAAGGTACACATACTAATTACAAGCAAAAAGTAAAAGACTGAAGGGGCACAACACTCCCCCCTTAAGCTGAAGCACAAATGTCAATCATGCTCAACTTGGAATAACAAAATCAAAAGATGAACATGGTAGTGGGTTAGTAAAGATGTTTGTTGTCTGGTCCTCTAAAGTGAAGAAAACGGTGCGAATGAGTCCACACTAGATCAAGTCACAAGTATAGTAACAATCGATCTCGACATGCTTTATCCTCCTGTGGAACATGGGATTGTTAGCAATGTATATGATAGCCATATTATCACACCTCATCTCCATAGGTGTCACAGGAAATATGCAAGCTGTCAGAAGTAGCCTCACCCACATCATCTCTGTAGCCGTGTGGACCAAAGCTCTCTACTTGGACTTTGCACTGGATCCGGCAACAATCACCTACGTTTTGCTCTTCCATGTCACTAGATTCCCAGCAACGTTAATGCAAAATCCTATAGTAAACTTTCTATCTGTCAAGCATCCTACATAATCTGCATCTAAGTGCCCTACCATACTTATGAATGTCCCTTTGCTGAACAAAATGCCCTGTCCAGGTGCCTTCAAGTACCTCAGCACCATTATGGTTGCGTCCCAGTGCTACCTCGTCGGCCTATCCATAAATTGACTCAATTTCCCAATAGCTAGGGAAATGTCATGTTTGCTGATGGTCAAATAAAGTAGCTTACCAGTTAGTTGCTTGTACTGTCTGTTGTCAACAACCTCTACCTCATCATAAAGTCTAGCTTTAGGGTCCATAGGAACGTTTGCTGGTTTTGCCCCAACATGCCTGTCTCTTGCAGTACATCTAGAGTGTATTTTCTCTGACATAGAACAATTCCCTCGTTGCAAGCAACTTCTATCCTGAGGAAGTACCTCAATGGGCCAAGGCCCATGACAAATTTGCCTACAAGACATTACTTGAGCTCAGCAATGCCACCTATATCATCCACTGTAATAATCAAATCATCCACATACACAAGAAGTACCACCACTCCTTTTCCCGTCTTCTAGATGAAGAGGGAATGATCTGACATGGATCTTTGAAAGCTAATGACCTCAACCACCTCGGAGAACTTCTGAAACCAGGCTATGGGACTCTACTTTAGCCCATATATGGCTTTCCGTAGTTTGCACACTAACTCCCCTTGAGTCTAATAGTCTGGTGTCTGTTGCACATATACTTCCTCTTGAAGATTACCGTAGAGGAATGCATTCTGGACATTAAGTTGATGAAGCTGCCAATCAAAGTGAATGGCCACAAAGACAAGAATGTGAACAGTTGGAAGCCGAGCAACTGGAAAAAATGGGTTGAAGGAGTCCACACCATATGTCTGAGTAAACCCCTTTGCTACAAGATAGGCCTTGTGTCGAGCAACAGACCCATCCGGGTTGTACTTAATGGCAAATACCCATCTACAACCAAAAACGAGACCATCTGGAAGAGTAGTAAGCTCCCAGGTATCCCATAAACATAAGGCGGCCATCTCATCCTCTATGACCTGACTTCATTTTGGATCGAGCATAGCCCGCTAGAAGGTGGTAGGTAGCTCGGTGATGGACAAAGCAATATAGAACCTCCCAAAAGAAGTGCCTAGATCCTCAAGATATAGGGCCTCTACCACATGATATCCGGCATAGCTCCAAGATGCAAATAGTAAATGGAAGATTCAAATCATCAGGCACTATCTCTTATATTGACTCAGAAGTTGTACCATCCAACTCTACCCTTGTATCATCACAACTCAATAAAACATCATCAGTTTGCAAAGTATCTGTGCTCAAATGTATCGGGGAGGATGGTGTCAATGAACGGGGGTGTTGCCTATACATAAAAGGATGCCTGAAAATTACAAGTGAGTCCTGATATCCGTAGGCTCAATACTAGAAGGCACGGAGTCAGTGACTGGTATACCCTCTAAAGGTATAGCGGGAACAAGCATGGGTGCCTCAACAATCTCAAGATAAAGATCATGCCCCGTAATGAAGAAATAGGGGATGGACTCATGAAAGGTAACATAAACACTAACGTAATGGCGACCAAAAATAGGATTCAAACACCAATAACCCTTTTGAGTCTGAGAGTACCCTAAAAAAGCACATTTGACTGGCTTTGGTAATAATTTATCTCGACCAGGGGTGAGAATGTATACAAAAGCAACACACCCAAAAACTCTAAGAGGCAAAGAAAAAGCTCACGATCAGGATATAAAAGTTACCAAGGGATTTGCTCATGAATTGCAGTGCTGGGCATTCTGTTGATAAAAAAAATCTAAATGGCATCACCTGATTGCATCTACCTGAATTAAGTTAGATCCTAGCTTAACTTAGGAATAATGCATGCATAAACAGCATAATTTGCATCATAATTGATTTATTAGCACTGTAAATAATAATGCTATATTATGTTCTAATTGGGAGATAATAATAATTGCAGGTAATTCAAGGTTGTGGATGATGAATCAAACCGTACGGATCTGTTCAAAACGACGATGGAGGTCCAACGCTTTTGAGATCGTCTTGATCGAAATCCTGTAGCATCTTATGAAATTTGCAGAAGTGCAAAGGCCAAGAAGCAAAGTAGCAAAAATCCAAACCTCAGATGCCAAATCCGACCGCACGGATGGATCCGGATGAATGATTATAGTCCAACGGCACAAAAATCATCTCGATCGGAGCCCTACAGCACCATCTACAAAGCAAAGATGGACGGCTACAATGGCATCACGTGGTGCCATCATAACCGCCCAAGGCCGCTACTTCCATCCACTGAAGGAATTCCACATGCCTTGTGGGCCATTGGATCGTCATCCAACTGCCATAGGAGTGCCACGTCACCCTCCTCACCACGCCTTCATCAATGAGAAGATTATCTCAACCATTCGATTTCCATCCAACGGCTGAGGGTAACCGAGCGTAAAAGAAGAAACGCGACCATCTGCACGCGTAGCGCGGTGGATAGCCTGCTTGAAATGGAAGAGGCGGAGAGTGTTCGACTCACGTGCTATGCGAAATCGAAGAAGCGACGAGGCGTAATGCAATTGGACCGCACGAGGGCGATCAAGCGGTATGGAAATGGTCGCGTGGCGCACAGAGGGACGCTGGATCAGGCGGTGCGATACACGCGCGAGGCGACGCGCGGTTAGACGCACCGATATGCACGGCTCGGTGCGGATCGAAGAGGCGGTCGCGAGCATGCATTTAAGCCGTCTAATCGTGAGATCAGATGGCTAAACTTAAAAGCCCACACACGCACGCATGAAAGAGGCGAAGGCAGTGGAGCGCGCGCGGTGACGACCGTGTGATCGGGATCCGAGGGTTAAGGCGTAATGCTATTTGACCGCACGATGGCGATCAAGTGGTATGGAAGCGGTTGCTTGGCGCACGGAGGGACGCTGGATCAAGCGATGCGATACATGCACGAGGCGACGCGCGGTTAGACCGCCGATATATGCGGCTCGGTGTGGATTGAAGAGGCAGTCGCGAGCACGAGTTTAAGCCATCCAATCTAAAATTAAAAGTGCGTGCGCACGTGAAACAGGTGAAGGCAGTGGAGCATGCACGGTCACAATCGTGCGATCGAGATTCGAGAGCCTAGAGCACACTACGTGTCGCAATCAGAGGTAGTGCCCGCGTTAGAGGCGTTATGGAGGCTATTTTGAGGTGAAATCAGAGCTGTTGATCTCCCAATTAACAGATATGATTAATCCAAGGCCATTGCATGAATTGGAGGGCTAAGTATTTGCTTTACCTTTCAGTTTGGCTATATAAAGGACCCCAGAGCTCCCATCAGAAGGCAACTCCTTCATCTTTCCTTCCAGACATCTCCTGACACCTCTAAGCTCCATCTTCCTCTAAAGCATCAATCAAAACCACCTTGGTGCACTGCTGCTACTCTCCCCAACCTCTCCAAAGGCCACCAAGGACCAACCTTGGCGTCCTTGTTCTAGTAACTTAGTTATTTTTAATTCTAGTTCTAGTTGTTTAGTTCTAGTTGCAACTCATGATAAAATAATTCCCTAATTCGCTTTATATATATTGTGATTAATATTTAGTTATATAGTTAGTTCTGAATCAGCACTATAATCAAGTCATTTTCTGCCTCCCTGAGTTCGACCGTGACTCACCATCTCATTATATTTATTTGTTTCAACATATTTTCAACGTACTATCTTAAACGCGATTTTACGTCCGAACAAATTGGTGTCGTTACCGGGGAGGCACGACGATTCTTGATTTAATAACTGATTTAGTGTATTTCTCTTTGGTGTGCAGGTATGAAACGAGAATCCCTGCACGCATTGAGTGTAGGTGAAGGCAATCAGGTGCACACGATTATCTCATTAGGATTTTATATTAGGACTTGACTAGGAAAGGAGTTATTTGAAAAAAAAAATTCAGAATGAGATTTGTTAGATAGTTAGGAATTGCTTTGCCTTTTAAAAAAAAAATGAAAAAAAAATTACTGCCACTATATTTAAAAACTCAACCAGAAACTGGATACAAATTTGAAAATTCATTTGTCGTGTTTTAAGTGGTCGAAAAATCTTGAAATTCAGGCAGAAACTAGATTTCAAACTACCTTTCCAATGCCACCGTTCCCAAAAAAAATTCAATTTATAGATTTTTAAAAATTTACGGAGTACATAGGGGTCAGATAGATTGAAATCTGAATTTTTCTTAACTTCAAAAATCGATTTCGATCAACACACAAATCTGATTGACCCAAAAACGGTAGCGTTTGAAAGCGAATCAAGTTAGCTTTCATTCCCATATTTTTCCCGAATTTTTAGATCACATTTGATACCGTTTCAAAAAGACAAATTAACATGGAGTCAAAATCTCATATCTGTTAGTTAAAAATTTATAAATATTTACTTGAGATAATAAAAAATTCTAAAAAAATACTCTTTGAAAAACTTATTGAAAAAGAAATCTTTTTACCAATTTTCAAATGATTTGGATTCCAATTTTATTTGAGAAGAGTATTTCTTTGATTTGTGGTCTGCTGCTTGAAAACAACTTAGAAGTGCATGAGCCTTAGGACAACATTAGACTAGCCTAGACTCAATCGAGCCCAGTGATTAATCGATGAGTCGAGTCATCTTGTAGACCACTCACCACATACCAAATTGAAGAAAAGCTCATAAAAGTATATCAATTAACCTGCATTCGTCTTGTAACTACTGGATGACTTCAACCTCTTTAGCCAAACCTGGTGTCCAAACCTGCGGGGTAGTGGTTTCAACCTCTTTAGCCAAACCTGGTGTCCAAGCCTGCAAGGTAGTATCAAACGACCGCATCTAAGGGATACAAAGGAACCGGAGGCATAAGCTAAAGGAAGAACCTTCCTCTTAGTTCCCTCGTAAACAAATTGACCCGATTAACTTAAGAGGCAGAGATCATTTTCAGCCGATTTATAGACGAATTTTCTTCAATAATTCAAACCTTAACAAAACATCTGGTCATCTGACTATAATGACCAATTTGATTACAAGGCCTTTGCCTTATTCTGCCACTAGTCCCCTGTAACTGGTGTAAGGTCACTGAGACCCACCTGGTGTCTTTTGACCATCCTGATCATGGAGCCATATTATTTCTCATCTTACCATCATCAGGGTTCTCCTAACCCAACTATGATCCCAAACTTCTTATGGGTGGGAGACTGCTCCTCATTATGCTGATCACGATTACTATACCCGTGCTCCTCGGCCATGGGATATACCGACCTCACCCTCTTGGAGATCAATACCGATCTCTCAATATCAAGGAACATCACAACCCTTAGAGACACTCTCCATGCGAGATCGGGATCTCGTCATGATGACTGATTATCTTGACCGATCCCAACAAAGGTAAGCTCCTACCCCTCACAAGAACTCCCAGATCGCCGAACTAATCCAAATAGTCCAGGAAGCAAAGGAGGTCAGAAAAAGGAAATTTGAGGACTTGAAAAAAGTAATTAATGATGAGAGACAAAGAACCAAAGACATCACCTATAGGGACCTTGAATCCAGTGGGAATGTGCCACAGGTTGGTGGTGAGCCACTCAAGGTTGAGGATTCGACCGCAACCTATGACTACACCGAACCCATCCACTACCCCTATGATTTTCTAGACCAAATCTATTATAACCCTCCATCTGCCTTGAGATTCACATCTTTCACATCTGAGGTCACATCCACACAGACTACCACTAAGGAGCTGCCAATAGACTCGCAACTACTTCTCAGATTGCAGCAAACGATAGCAAAGTACAAGGACACAGTTGCGAGATATCTACATCAAATCCAGATTACTACTGATCTGGGGCAGAGACAGACTTTGATTGCAACCGAAGAATCTCTAATGGAAGCCATTAGGCCTAGTTTACTTGGGGGTTTAACCCCCATTTACTTGACTACTTAATCTCTAATTGGCTAACCTGGGTTTACCCATTTTAACACGGCTTTGTCTATCACCAGTTTCAATTGGTGTTAGCAAATCTGTGTTAAAATTATATGCCACTCGTATCTCAGACATCCCTCATGTTTTATATATTTAATACCACTATCAAGTAAACATCACAAGGGTTAACACCACAACTTAACACCAATTCAAGTTACACAAACTGATGTTAACACCACTCTGTAAATAAACACAATTACAGATTAACACTAGTTTCACATTTCTCAACACCACTTTCCTAACCCTCTAAGTAAACTAACCCTTAAAGAACTAGAATCCTTGGTTAGGATGAATCAACAAACTCTCACATTTCAAGACATACTCCTTTTGCAGTACCAAGTTCATACTAACCTAAAGGATTTTAGGGAACTTGAGACTATTTTTCGGGATTCTTTAGGTCACACACTCGAAGTAGAAGATGCTGATGTCTCAATCGTTGATTCGGAAATGAAAGAAGAGATATCGGAGGTAGTCAAGGGACATAAGCAAGGAATAACCCGAATGGACTCACCTGAGAGTCCCATTTGGGAAAGTGAGGAGGAAATGGTCGACACCCCCAATATGAATTTACAATTGTGGGAGACACTTGACAGAATCAAGGAAGAAAATCAACCTATGGATTAAGATCTTGGTGAAAGCCTCGAGATGCAAACCTTTCATTTTGAGGAATCTGTCAGTTGTGAGCTGGACGATTCCTTTATATTCAAGGATTGCCAAGGTGAGGATTCACAAGATGATTTAGATGTCTCAAACAATTTGAGGGAATTAAAGCAAAGACAAGTTGGATTCAATGAAAATTAGGAGATTACTGCCTTGAACACCACTGGTCAGGCACACCTAGGTAATTTGGAGATGATTTTGCCTAGGAATTTCGATAATCACATGTGCCTGGATGAATCTGGAGTTGACACGACTAGTTAAACAAATCTATTTTCACTCTGACATCTTATGATTCGCATTTTTCTCCTCCCACTTACCAAGGTGATGAAGGAAACCCGGAGCTTACATTCTCTACTCTTGATTCTGATTTCCAATTATCAGGGGGTACTCCTGATGATTTATCAAAGGAAATGGAAAGGCCATAGAAAGCATAAAATGTTGAGCAACCTGATACTTCTGAAGGTGAAATACTGAGTACAACGAATTGGGAACTTACTCATAATCCTAGTCAATCTAATGGATGGCTCGACTCTGAGACTAAGATTCCAACTCAAGGAATCTGAGATTAGTACCGACGAGGATGAGATAATTCTTGAAGAGGATTTTAGTAATCTCTATACAGAACTTCCAATTGCGCATACACCTTCATACAACCCAGGGTCTATGAGAGCATGATTTTTTATGTTAATTATCATTATGAAGACCCTTATGATCCAAACTCTGATGCTGACTGGTATTTCAATTTTCATATCAACCCACTCCCTCAGCAACTACTCATGGACTTTTGGAACATAATCAATGAGCGGGATTGGCATCATAACCCACATCCCAATCTTCCTCCATTCTTTTGAGGATTTGCCTGTGGATCGAACGTATACTAGAGGGGAGGGGTGAATAATATCGCCTTTATCACACAGTAAATATAAGAATGAATTCACAACAAGTCAAGCACATGTAACACTTGAATTTAGAGTGAAAACCCAAATCGGGTGAAAACTACTACCTAAGCCTCTTAGCTTAAAATTTTCCCGACTAGTCAAGGCTAGTCAATCCACTATCATATCACTTGAATGACAGTGGCACAACCTTTTTATAACCACTTCTCTTTTTACCTTGAAGAAAAGAACAATAATAACACGGATCTTTCCAACACCTTGGTATCCATTAATCAAAACAATAATGTTTAAGAACAATAAATAAATCTATGAAACCTCCATAAAAAATCAAACCAGAATTTCAGCAGAGATTCGAAATGACATGCTTTGAATGACGTGAATAACGAAGCGTAGAAACACTTGAAAGTACGAGACGCTCTGATCTTTTTGAGGGTATTTTTAGTAAGACTTGATTATTCAAAATAGCTGTGTACGACCTCTATTTATATTAAAAAATCAACCTGAAAAGGAAGTCAGATTGGTCAATCAATTAATGTATATTGGTCGATCAAAAAGTCATTTGGTCGATCAATTAAATTATTTAATCGATTACTAATTGGTTGATTAATTAGCTTGATTGGTCAATCAAAAGGATTTTAATTAACTTCCTAAAATGGATTGGTTTGATCGATTAACTAATTTGACTGGTCGATCAAACAATTTTGGTCGATCGAGAGGAAAAATTGGTCGATTAATAACCCTACAAACTGATTTTCAAAGAAGCGTGAAAAATCGTTTGAGTTTTATTTTTGAGGTTCCTTACAATAATATCCTAGAGTCAAATAAAAGTAAAAGACAAATCAGCAACCATCTGAACTTGATCAAAGAGAGAAGCTTTGATCAGAGATGGTCCTAAAATATTTGTGTAGCAGTAAACATAATTTTGGTACATCAAAACAAAGGTGCTTACATCTTTGTCCATGTTCCACACTTTACTATTGAAAGATTCTTTAGAATAGGGTTGCACCATCAACTAGTCCGCATGTGTGGACTAGTGATTCTTGGAGCGTATGAACACATCTTCCTTTTTATCTTGACCTGCTTCTCTACAATCACTAATCCATCTGATGGAGTTTTGCCCAATTGGAGGCGTTAAACTCAGCATTTATACATAACATTTGCTTTCTATTTTTAGCATATTTCAATTTTTGTATATTTTTCTGCATTTTATGATTATCATTGTAGTGTGGGCATTCACTGAATGATGAATCAAGAGCAATTCTAGGTAATTTCTATCCACTTATGCCTTGCCATACTTTATTTTTTCTCTTATTCCTGCATGAGGACATGCAAGAACTTCGGTATGAGGGAGTAGTACATATAAACTGAAAATTTTTCTGCCAACACCTTATGAAATAGATCTTTTTATCAAGAAGTTTTAGTAGGGATTTATTCTTTAATTGGTTCATGAACTTAGAATCCAGTACAATTTCACACTTGCACGTAGAATTTGCAATGGATCCACTGTGAAGACCGATAGACATCTTTAGTATGTCGAGAAGAAGCATTGCTTCTTTTCCTAAACCTTTGGACAGGAAATAGGGAGTTAGGCAAACCATCTTTTAGTAGATCCACCAAACAATTGTGAGGTGAGAGTAGAGGGTCTGCTGGTGCTCTAAGTCTAATGCGAGGAATCTTTATTTCTGGATAATTAAATAATGATACTTGGAGTTAAGCTTAGTTTTTACTCTCGATTTATGCATACAAACTCTGTGTGAATCTTTGTGAAAGCCACCATATAAAGCAAATACATAGAGAGCAGGTTTTAATAAAACTAATACTAAGGTGGATGGTTACGACTATCCTTTATGGAATCCTCGGCTGAAGGAGGGCGTTAATGTCAAGGTCAGAAATACGTTGTCTCATTCATTTCTTTCCCGATGCCGAGAATATACTTTCACAAAATAAGCCACCCAATATCTTCTTGGACATCACCAATCCTGAATAATGCGTCGTGAATAAAAGTATGTATGCAATGTTGCATTGCGTCATGTTGGTAGATATATATGCGAGAAAAAGAGAATAAAAGAGAATAAAAGGTATAAAAAAAAGTCTGAAAAAAAAAGTGATGATTTGCATTTATTTCATGACAAGCACATTGAGGCAACAATACCTACTACACTTACGATCCACCAGATATAGCCTTAATCTACTTTTCCTATATTTTTGACCACTGAATACTGGCTGAGAATTTCCGACTTAGTTATAAAGTTATCAGAACTTAATTGAAGTATAATGCCATTAGAGACCACCAAACATATTTACAGATCTAGTGAGATGTGGGCTCAAAAAGAAAAAAAAAGGAAGAAAAAGAGAAGAAAGAATTAGTACAAGGAACTAAAGGGAGCACAGTTTTCCGCCTCTCTAAGTTGATTTATTTGATAGTCTGAAAATCTAGATTTTGAAGTACTAATCTATATGTAGCACCAGAGGACTGTGAGCCACCAAATACAAATCCACTTGACTCAGACATCTTCTATCCAAGCCAAAAGCCGGGGCTAAATTAGAGATTATTGTATATCCCCGAGAGAAGTTTGCCTATCCTAATAGAATTTTAGTAAGGGTCAAGTACGAGCTTTAGATGTCGATTGGCTTTTCGCTTGGATCCGTTGCATAGACTACAACACTACACACATTTATCTGTATTTCTAAATTTTTGGATAAAAACATAGAAATAGGTCTCTAGTCAAACTCTTAAGAGAATGCATTTGGTGTTGCATTTGCTAGGGACTAGCAAGATTTAGGCATGGGGGTATGATTGCGCATAGGTCCTAATCATACCCCCATGCTAGGTACATAGTAATCATAGGTCTTAACCTACGTGAATTTAGATCCTAGCTTAACTCAGGAATAATGCATGCATGAGCATCATAATTTGCATCATAATTAATTTATTAGTTCTGTAAATAATAATGCTATATTATGTTTTAATTGAGAGATGATAATAATTACAGGTAATTCAGGGCCGCGGATGATGAATCTGATCGTACGGATCTGTTCAAAACAACGGGAGTCCAACACTTCCGAAATCGTCTTGATCAGACTCCCGTAGGATCTTATAAGTTCGCAGAAGAGCGAAAGCCAAGGTGAAAAAAAATCGAACCTCAGATTCCAAATCTGACCACACGGATGAATCCAGATCAATGATCGTAATTCAACGGTGCAAAAATCAACTCAATCGGAGCCCTACAATACCATCTATAAAGCAAAGAAGATGGACGACCACGATGGAGCCACGTGACGCCATCATAACCGCCCAAGGCCACCGGTCCCATCCACTGAAGAAATTTCACGTGCCTTGTGGGCCGTTGGATCACCATCCAACGACCACAAGAGCGCCACATCAACCGGTCACAGCACTTCATCAAAGAAAAGATCATCTCAACCATTGGATCTCCATCCAACAGCTGAGTGGCTAAATGTTAAAATTTAACCGCAACCATTAGCGAATGCAGCGTAGCGAAGAGTGCGCTCACACAAGAGTGACTGGCAAGCGTTTGACTCATGCTGACCGTGAAATCAGAGAGGCGATAGGGCGCAGGTGCAATTAGACTACACAATCTTCGCGATCAAACAGGAGAGGCGTTGGATCAGGTGGAAGGCATAGGCACGCGATGATGCGCAGTTGGATGCCCCACTACATTCGTGCACACAAAGGCAGTGCGATGCGAAATCTCAACCGTTGATCTTCGCCATCGAACGGTTGAATTGGAACGTGCACACGTATGGAAGATGAGGCGGTGCTAAGATCAATTTAAGCCGCCCGATAGTAAGATTGGATGACTAAAAATTGAAAGCAAGTGCGCACGAGATGAGGCGGTGAGCGAGTGGCCGACACGTGGCACAATCTAATGCGTGGCACGCGTATAAGGTGCGTGGGAGGCTATTTTGGGACGAGATCTGATCCGTTGATCTCCCAATCAACGGATCTGATCAATCCAAAAGTTGTTGCACAAGTTGGAGGCCTAAATAGTAGCTTTGCCCCTCATTTTGGTTATAAAAAGAACCCCAGAGCTCCCATCTAAAGGCATCTCCATCTCTCCTTCCAGTCATCTCCAGACACCTCCAAGCTCCATCTTCTTCTAAAGCATCCATCAAGATCACCTTGGTGCACCACTACTGCTCTTCCCAACCTCTCCAAAGATCACCAAGGACCACTCTTGGTGCCCTCGTGCTAGTAGCTTAGAAAGTTATTTTTAATTCTAGTTCTAGTAATGCATTTTCTAATTATTTAGTTCCAGTTGCAACTCTTGATAAAACAATTGCCTGATTCGCTTTATATTGTGATTAATATTTAGTTATATAGTAAGTTCTGAATCAATATTATAATCAAGTCGTTTTCTGCCTCCCTGAGTTCGATTGAGACTCACCATCTTGTTATATTTATTTGTTTCGACAAATGTTCGTGCTATACAACGACATACTATCTTAAACGTGATTTTACGCCCAAACATCACCCCCAATAAAGAGAAGGAACACTATAATGAATCAACAAGGTGCGTGCCACATCAAGATGTCTATCTTCCTCTCAGCAATTCCATTCTGTTGAGAAGTATGAGCACATGTAGTTTGATGTACAATGCTATGGGATTTATAAAACAGAGACGACTAACAAGTACAAAAATAAGAGCATTATAATAGTAGTGGAAAATTAGGTCTTTATTTCTAATATAAAATGTGCAACAATAATGCCCACACCTGACTTATTTGTCATAACAAAAACCCATGACAGTCTAGAAAAATTATCAATAATGACAAGAAAATAAGGGTGGTTCTGCCGGTCAATAAGCTAGCTAAGACTCCACACATCCATATGAATAAATTAAATTAGGAGGAAAATTAGCACGGTGGTACTTGCCCAACTAACAAGCGTCACAAGTGATGGCAACAAAAGGAGATGATAGGGTAAATGAGCGATTCAACTTTATTGGGAAACGCTACGTGCCTTTATATAGAGACACAAAATGGAAAATTACAAGCACATACCCATACATAAAGAAATAATAAAAAAGGCCACATACAACACTCTCCCTCAAGCTAAAGCATACACATTAGACATGCTTAGCTTGGAACACAGTAGCTCAAGACGTTTCTTGGAGAGTGCTTTGATAAAGACATCAACAATCCGATCTGCAGTGGCAGTGTAGGGTATTGAAATCTTCTCAACCAAAATTGCATCTCTAATAAAGTGACAGTCCACTTCTATGTGCTTTGTTCGATCATGGAATGTTGGATTGTTTGCAATGAAACTAGCTGCTTTGTTATCACAGTACATGGGAGGACCTGAAATAGACACTCCTAAATCAAACATAATATATCTTACCCACAACAGCTCAAGTAGTATGAGCCATCGCTCTATATTCTGACTCAACACTAGATCTGGAGACTCCATTCTACTTCGTACTTCCCCAGGTGACGATTGCCACCTGCATAGGTACAATAACCTGTAGTATATCTCCTCCTATCCTCGTGTAACCCTGCATAATCAGCATCAAAGTAGCCCCATATATCAAGATGGCTAGGTCTTCTGAAAGAGTTCTTTCCTAGGAGCCTGTTTGAGATATCTCAACACTTGACACACAACCGTCCCAGTGTATCTCTCTAGGTGACTACATGAACTAGCTGAGTCTCCCAATAACAAAGGAGACATCCAACCTTGTAACTGTTAAGTACAAGAGCTTTCACACCATTACACGGTACTTGGTCACAACCTTAAGTGGGGGACTCTTTGAGTCTACAAGGGGTATAGAAAGGTCCGTTGGGATACTAGTAGGTTTGCAACCTAGCATTCCCACCTCTTTCAGCACATCTTTCTTATGTGACAATACAAGACCACCATCCAAGTGCTGCACTTTAATACCCAAAAGTAATTTATCAATCCCAAGTCCTTAGTCGCAAACTAAAGTGTAAGAAAGTCTTTGTGGCTTCTACACCTTTATCACTCCTTGCAAACAGAATATCATCAACATAACAATACTAATAACAAAGCCAATAAGTCTTTGCATGGTAAAAACTGAATGATCAATTGTAGATCTAATAAAGCCATATTCTTGTACCACAATATTAAACCTCTCAAACCAAGCCCGTGATCTCTGTTTACAACCATAAATAGCCTTCTTCAATCTGCACACCTTTTGACACCCCTCTTCAATCACAAAGCCTAGTAGTTGTTGCATATAGACTTCTTACTCAAGATCACCATATAGGAATACATTCTTAATGTCCAACTGAAAATCGACCAATCACAATTTGCTGCCACAGAGAGAAGTATTTCGATTGAATTGAGACATGCCACAAGCAAGAAGGTTTCAAAATAATCAACACCAAAGGTTTGTGTACAACCTTTAACAATTAACTGAGCCTTAAATCTGTCAACTGAATCATCTGGACGACATTTGAGGGTAAACATCAACTTACACCCCACAATAGTAGCACCAGGGGATAGGTCAACAAGTTCTTAGGTTCCTTTGGATTGAAGAGTTGCTATCTCCTCTTCCATGGCTAAGGTCCAAGAAGGATCCTGAAAGGCTTCTACGTGACTCCTGGGAATATGATGGTTGTCCACTGCAAGAGATAGAAGCCGCCCTGCTGCAAGCAAACAATCAAGTGACATAATTTGAAACAACATACTTAGCACAAGACCTTTGTGGCTTCCTATAGGCAATAGAAAGGTCCCCATCAGTTACCTCAGGTGTTGTAGGCTCTGGGTCCCCAGTAGAATCCATAGGATCCTCAGAGGACCGAGTAGGAATAGTGAAAAGGGGTTCATCTGCTAGAGCTGTTGTGGATGGAGGCCTCCATTAAAAGTGTTTAGGAAAGATGTCTATAACCTCAGGATGTCTAGGAAAAGTGGCAAAAGGGATATCTGTTTGAGGCACAAGCTTAAAAGGGCACTAAAGGCGCAGTAGTAGGCATGGGAAGTGGACATCCTGTATAACAGTAGAAGACTTCCCAGTAAGAAAGTACTAAGGTATTTCCTTAAGAAAGGTAACATCTTTACAAACATGGAATCAATGTGTAAAAGGATCAAAACACATGTATCCTTTTTGGATTCTAGAGTAGCCCACAAAGATACATTTAATTAACCAAGAAGACAAGTTATCAACCTTAAACAAGTGGATAAAACAAATGCATCCAAAGATTTTTGGTGGTATAGAAAACAACTCTTGGTTACAAAATAAAACAAAGGGGTCTTTTCATCCAGAACCGATGAAACCCAATTCATCAAAAAGGCTGCTATAAAAACATCAACCCAAAAAATAGTGGGAACATACATCTGAAACATAATAGTATGTGTGACATCAAGCATCTCAACTTGTGTTCAACTACCCCATTTTGTTGGAATGTTTAAACGCAATAAGTCTAATGGACAATACCCAGAGACAATAAAAACTGAGGCAAAGTGACATTTACAAACTCAAGTCCATTATCAGTCCGAAACATGCAAATGGTAGTAGAAAGTTAATCTTAATTTCATTAACAAAATTTTTGATCAGTACAACGATTTTGGATTTCTCCTTCACCATAAAAAGCTAACAGACACGAGTGCAATCATCCACAAGAACAAAAAAACAACGAAATACCCTAAGACTCTTGAACCGACACAGGCCCCATAGATCAGCATGAATAAGACAAAAATGAGACTTAGTTCTATTAGTACTACTCGAAAAAGACACCCTATGATGCATGCCAAATTGACAAGCCTCACAAGAAAAAGGATCAAGAAACTGCATATGCAGAAACTAATGATGAACTGAAATACTAGGATGTCCCAATCTAAGGTGTCACCGAAGAACAGATGTGGCACAAGCAGGTGGAAGGTTCAGGTAATAGAGGCCATCCTGCTCAAATCCACCAATCTGCTTCACCATCTGGAGGTCCTGTAGGAAGAAAAAATGGTCATGAAAAATAGCTCTGCAATTCAATGTCTTAGCAATTTAACTTATAGATAATAAATTCAAGGAAAATTAAGGGGCATGCATAACATCAGACAAAGGAAAAGTGGTAGATAAGGAGACGTCACCTAAGCTTGTCACAGAGGACAAGGCACCATCTACCCCGACATGGACGAAGGTAATCAGTGGTGTAAGAAATGAGAATAATGTAGCATCTCCTGTAACATGGGAGGAGGCACCTGAATCAACAAGCCATGATGGTGCACAAACACCTCTTGCATTAGCAGTAGTACTTGTCAAACAAGTCATAGAAGCACCGATAGAGGAAGTAGCCTGAGAAGACACAAGCCCATCATACTCCTCAAAGATGGTAATCTGGGTACTGGCTTGATCCTCCTCCTGATAATACTGATGTCCATCTCCACCATAACCAACTTGGTTGGCCTGATGCCCCTGAGGAAATCCATACTTTATCCAGCATCTATCAACTGTATGATTTGTCTTGTGACAATGGTCACAAAACACGTGGCCTCTGCCTCGACCTTTTGTTCTCGTACCACGTCGTTTCCCCCTGCCTCCTAAAGTCCCCCCACCACGACCAACCGATGCCATGGCAGAAGAATCTGAAGGTAGGATACGATCAGAAATCTCCAGTCGCGAGAGCCGAGCATAAATCTGAGTAGGTATAGGAACTTCCTCCAAAGTCATAAGCCGATCCATTACTACCTTGTATCAGGACCTAGGCCAGTAAGTAACTGAACAGATCGAAAGGCCTCTCGCTGCTTAGTAATGACTGCAACATCAAATGAGATGGCCTGATAACTATCCATCTCGTCCTAGAGATTCTTCATAGAACCATAATATTCAACAAGAGACATGACTCCCTTTTGAAAATAATGTAGCTCCTCAATGACATGGTATAGGCAACTAATATTGCTTTTGTGGGAATATATCTTATGAAGAACTTCCCACATCTTCTTAATAGAAGCATAAGACATAACTTGCTTTACCATAGGTTTCTTCATGATGTTTAACATGCAGGTGGCAACCCAATCATTGTCTACTTCCTAGTTAGCAGTCTTAATTGCAGGCTCATCTTGTGTCAGATGTACTTGCGATGCAATCCCATATATCAAGAGAGACGTAGACCACAGAAGAAAGTTTCTTACATAAAAGTTTCTTACATAAATCAAGAGAGGTGTAATAGAGGTTTCTTACATAAAAGAACACGCGCCCGTGGTAGAAACCTTCCCCATCAAGTCGCTAGAGGATTCCTTCTTGTCTTCCATAATACCGATATGTGGGAAGCAAAAAATCAAGTACAGAGTACCAAAATTTAGATCATATGACTACCTAGTAGCCACACACTAATCTAAAAATCAATCCGATTTATATCATATGTAGATCTGAAATTGAGAATAAGCGTAGCAACTACCTTCTGGGGCTAGAAGAGGCCCCAAAGGGGTTGCCTCTTCCTCTTAGGCTTCTCAGTGATGTTGCTCAAGGAAGGAGGATGTCAATCAAGCCGCCCGTACTAGAACAGCCCTCCAATATGTTATGAAGGTTCAGCGATGGAGAGAGGAGATAGAAGCGATGCTGTTGCACCTCACATAAGCACTGTAGAGGTGCTACAACAGCCCTACAAGGCGTTGGAGAGGCCCCTACCGCCCCTGGCGGCAGCACTGGGTCTTACGGGCCACTATTGCCTGTTAGGGGAGGCCGACAACGATGGGTTGGGGGCCATCGGTGCCCTCAAGAAAGAGATATAGGAGAGAGATTTAATGAAAGGGTGAGGAGGCTAGGGTTGGGTGGGGTACCCAGGCATCGGTCTAGGATCGCTACTCTGATACCATGATAGGACAAATGAGCGATTCAACTCTATTGAGAAACCCTACGTGCCTTTATATAGAAAGGCACAAAAGGGAAAATTACAAGCACATACCCAAACATAAAGAAATAACAAAGAAGGCCACATAACTCAACAAGAGAGATATGGGGTATGATATGTCGAAGCTGATCCAGAGGAAGATGACTAAGGTGGAGGTGCCACTAGAATGGACTTCCAATTGCAAAAGGAGACCTTCCTAAGGCAAGCAGCAGCAAGAGGATTTTGGTTTAGGCGATAAATCCCCATTTCCTCACACCCTCCACCAATCGTCCTCCTTGTGAGCTTATCCTACAAAACACAAGACTAAGTGTCACAAATGGCACGACAGTTTAGCTCCTTTGTAATCTGATTAATAGAAAGTAGATGATTGGAAAATTTGATACAAACAACATGTCAGGTAATCTCGATGTGGGGGTGACATGAACCTCCCCCTATCTAGCAACATGAAAGTGCCTCCCACTGGCTACCTATACCGTCCTACCTGGAGGAATAGGCCTAGGCTGAGGGAACCACCTCTGATCTTTGCAGAGATGATGTGAAGCCCCATAGTAAAATAACCAGTCACCACTCCATCAATCCGTAGACTAGGAAGAATAAACTTGATTTGTACCTGACGAGGAAGAAAGGGCAGTCGTCTCAGAGTAGTAGAAGCCTGGGTCAACTAAGATAAGTGCTACAACAAATCATCAAACTCGACCCGGGACACCATGTCAGAAGTAGCCTCAGTAGACTTAACATCCTGGTTGGTAGCGTGGGGACAACCATGCTTCGTCCAACAAATGGCCTTAGTGTGTCCAAGTTGACCACAATATATGCACGAAGTACGGCCTCATCCCCCTAATGCACGACCATGACCTCTGCCTCGTGATGTAGGAGATCCTTTGCCTAGTCCAAAAGTACCAACAACAGCAGAAGTCTAACCAGTGACCTCTGCAATGGGTAGGTGAATAGCAATCCTGCTCAACCTACTATAAGTCTCCTCAAGATAGGGAAGCCCTGACAAGGTAAGGATCTGAGAACATGCAACAGTAAACTCTGGTCCAAGGCTAGATAAGAAGAGTAAGACAACTATCTCCTTCATATAAGTACACACGAGTCTAGGACATTCTAATGAAACCCTACCTCTCAATATATAAAGTGGAAAAATTACATGACTACTCCTAAAGAAATAAAAAGCTACAAAAACAATAAGAGAAAATAAGAAAATAAATAATAGATCGAAGGGGCTCAACATTAACCAAGTCATTTTCTTTTACCGTTTGTTAGTAACACGAGGGTAAGATCTAGGATCATTCCATTGCACCCTCAATTTGTTAGCAAGGATCTAGGCCAATCAACTATTTCTTTGATGTCAAGGTCTTCCGCAACTGCTGATTCTCTCTTAGGGAAAATATGTGCTAGACCTGCACTATGAGACAAGCATAAGCCTACTAATATTCTATCAGATCCGTTGATGCTACTCAGTCAATAATAGTTTAGAGTTTCACAATGCTAGGCCTTATTAGGTTAACTTGGGAATCTTCTCTACCTTACTACCACAAGAACCAATCTCGCCTTTTGCCAATTGGAAGACTTGGTTTGTATGGCAACCTATAGAGACAAATTTGGCTAATTGTGGTAAATTTTCGTAGTGTTATCCGAGAAAAGAACTTTTTGTCAAACATCATGGACATTTTAATGAGTGGAGACATTTAGACACTGACCATGCAAGTGCACATGAAGATAGGAAATCTACTATTGTCTTCTGCAATTAGACATAAGGTAATTTGATTACATGGAAAAGCAAGAAACATGTAGTCTCTTTGTCGAGCAGAGTATCAAGATTGGTCATCTCTATCCTCTAGGATTTTGGCTTATTTGCTTTTTTCCTCTCCTACTGTATCTTTTAGAGATATTTTAGAATTAGGAAAAATAGGCAAAAGTTGGTTTGATTTCTCTTTCTATTTTCTACGGATTGGATTTGTTATGAATTTATTTCTAAAGTAGGATTAGGATTTCCTTCTAATCCCCTCAGAATAAAGGGAGGTTAGTTTTCTTTTGTTTCAATTCAATAAAATCCAATTCAAAAAACTATTACTGGAATAAGAGCAAGAACGATCTTGAGGAATTCCCGATCAGTCGGTCCTCTCTCCTATGCATGACTCCTTATGTGCTCTCCTCTGCGCATGCCATCGCCATGCTTCTTGCCTGCAATGCACACACATGTGGATCTACCTACCTCCACATTCATCATGCAAGGCCTCTAGTATGTCACGTGCGATATAGCCAATGCTTGTTTGCCCACTACACCTCTGCACATCCATTCTCTAGTCTTCGTATGCCATCGCGTGCTACTGCTACTCGCTTGTGTGCAAATAAGCACACTTGCCGAATCTGCGCACGCACGCACGTGAATATGTGCACTTGCCTGATTTGCATGCGTACCACACATTGCATGCATGCAAGTGTGCTCTACTTTTACACACAATGCGTGCTGCCCTGCTTCACACCTTGCTCACCACCAGGTGTTGCTGCGTGCCTCTTGCATGTGCAACTCGCTCTCGTGCACACTTGCACGAGTCACGGTTGCACAATCAACCTCGTGGGTCATGATGTTAGCTTCAGGGTCATCTCCTGCTATTGCTAAGGCCAAGACCATGGTGCCTCACACTTGTCTTTTTGTGGCAATCATCCTCCTGCTCTTCCTCATAACTTTAATTCAACCCTCCCTAGGCAAAATCAGGGACTCAAAGCTCCAATTGGACTCGCAGTTGATTATGCCCCTGAACGAGTTTGGGTATGCCCACCACAGGGCCCAAGCTTTGGGTTCAACACACTTGACTTGGGATCCAAGCAGCCTAATGCTATGTTTTGGATCACCTATTGGATGCTAATCAGAATCGAAAATTGAATTTTTTGTGGGAACTGCAGTCTTTGCTATCTCTACTGAGGAGCAAGGCCTCCTCTACTACTACTGCTATCACAAGTCTTGTGGCCAACACTATTGCGACTAGTTCTTCTAATCGGATTACTATGTCTAGAGCATCCAATCTTACTACTACCTATCATGATGATGGTAATGACTAGTGGGGACTTTGAGTACTACTCTTCCACCTCTACTATTATGTGCTTGGGAATGTTTCCTGGTGTGTAGCCGCTACAAATATTACCATTACAACCCTACTTCTATTGTATTTGGTCGCTACTACTATCATGGCCCTACTACCATGGTGTTTTGTTGCTACTCTACTACGACATCTAGTACTCGACAACAATTGCTACTTTTGCTACCGTCTGCAATACTTCCTACTCCTTCGAATGTCTACATTAGGGGGAAGTTCTCGCTTTACGATGCCATTTGTGAGTTGGATGTTGTACACTCCAACTTTAAGAAGAATGTTAGAGATATTTTAGGATTAGGTAAAATAAGCAAAAGTTGATTTGATTTATCTGTTTCTATTTTGTAGGGATTTGATTTGATTAGGATTTAATTTGTTTTGAATTTGTTTCCAAAGTAGGATAGGGATTTTCTTGTAATCCCCTCTCTCTATGTAAAGAGGGGTTAGCTTTCTCTTGTTTTAATTCAATAAAATCCAATTCCAAAAACTATCACAGTATCATTCTAACAATGCACCAAGATTCATTGCCAACAACCCTGCTTTCAATATACACAAGACACATATCAAACTAGGTAGTCATTTTAGCAAAGATGTTGTGCTATCTAAGATCTCCACATCTTACATATCTACCAAGGAACAATTTATATCTTCAAGACAAGCTCTCCCACTTTGTCTGGAGTTTATCATGCATAAGTCGAGCATCAATGACATGTGTGAACCAAATTAAGGGGGAGGCTTGGCATAGAAGGTGCTTATGCAATTTTCTATTTAGTATTTTGATTTTTCCCTAGTGCCTCCCTACCATAAGGACATTCGAGGTTTCCCTAATAGAATATATCACGCTTTTCTCTCAACATATTTATTATTCTATGTTTTACTATTTCAACTGATAAAATACTTTTGATCTTTAAAAGTTGATCCATACTTGCTAAGTAACAAACAATTGAAACACCTGGAAATATGCAAGTTTTTCATGCAGTTGAATAACAGCAAAAGAGAAATGAATTCCTGAATTCTTGAAGATATAAGTAGAAGATCTTGCCTTTTCCATTACTTTTATTGCCAACTCTGCTTCCCATTCTTGAGACCATCTTCGACATTTCTGCTTCTTCAGTTCTTTCTCCCATGTCCATCCCCAAACATCAGCCATGGTGTACATATCAGACACATCAAATATTTTTCTATTCCTCATTTCCTTAAATGCCTCACGAGGATTCAAAGGAAAATAGTCATCATCATCTTCGTCGTCATTGTCATCATCATCGTCATATTCAATGTCATCGTCGTCGCCATAATCATCATTTTCATCAACTTCATCCTAAAGCAGTGGCGGAGCCAGAAAAATAAATTAGGGTAGGCACATAAAAATAATAATTTATAACATAATTGGATAACTGACTTAAATTTATAATAATACAAACATAGGATTTCTATTCCAATAATTTGCAAGATAAAAAAAATACTAGTTTTTGTTAAGCATTAATTTTTTCATTAATATCCTTAATGATACATTGATGATTATTATTTTCATCGAGAGTTGGAATTTGTCCTGCAGTTTGACTCAATATATATGCTTTATTTGTATAGAATATGCAATTGAAGGGGATTATTCCTTACATATTACCTATCTATTTGACATTAGTTAGCATCTAGTAAAATATTATGTGACATCATATATGGTAAGCTCTAATGAGTTCTAAAATTGAGTGTGCTTTTCAAACATTTTTGGTACGAAAACAAAGTTATTTGTTGCATCATAGCACATCCTTCCATAATCAAAATGTTCAGTGCGCACAATTACTTGAGCTATCCTTAAATGGTTGCATGTATTAATGTAAGATGAAGATTTCACGTCCATTCTTTCCAAATAAGTGTAGGCACATGCCCACTTATTATAACGTAACTCCACCACTGTCCTAGAGGCACATGTTTAAGATAACCATACAGATAAGTGAATTTGAACTAGAAGTAAATAAATTGTTATGTAAAGAGCTAGGAAGCTAATCTGTTCCTGCCACTAGCAAAGAAAAGCATGTAGACATCAATTTTTCTCTGTTAACCAGAGAAGCATCATCTCCGCTGGGTGAAAACATATCCAGTTAAAAATGCCATATAAGCCAGACATTAGAGCCCTAAGATCATGCACAACATCCAAATCCAATTATTTCACATTTCAAGATGACTAGGGGACAAAAAAGCAGGTGTAAATACATTCACGTAGGACATCAAAATCAGCAGTATGATAGACCAAGGATTAATACTCACAGATGGACACACGAAAGAAGTGAATTTGAGAGTTCACAGCATCAGTGCCCCTTGTCAAGAAGTCAAATAGAGAATTTATACAAGAAATGACGGTTGACAGCAAATAGAAACAATGTAGCTCGAAATAATGTTCTACATATTATATTTATTGCATGTATCAGATGCTATGTTTTCAAGGTGATTTCATTTCTAAAAGAGGCTTTCAGACTGCTGCTTGGATGCCCATATTCCTGGTTTAACAGTGACATCCAAACTGGTTATGTAGCACCATTTCTGCTTTGGTACTCTTCCAGCAATCATACTACAAAAGGGTGGGTAAACCATCAATTCTGTTCTCAACAATACTGGTGCTAAAGCATCGTTCTTATTAACTAAGGTGCCAGAACACCAAGTATTGGATTTCATTCATTATGGCTGCCTTTTTCCCAAAGAGGTGAACTGTTAAAAGAGCACCTACCTAATTGAAAACGGTAGTAAGAGAACCTAATTTGTTGTTATTTTTTGTTCGTGCCATAGCATTAATCTTATTCAAGGTTCCAGAGCACGAAACATACCAGGGAATGTATCTTGAAATGGATGAGAAACACCTCTATCACACGACGGAGCACCTTCTTAAAAACAATAAGAATGAAATTCAACGATTTATTCATGAGAAGTGCTCTTTATTCAGAACGGAGAACCCACGAACAAAAGTGAAATAGGATGCCACAAAATAGAAATTCAAACAAAAAAGAAAAATAATTTCAAGGAATAATGGAGAATATTCCAATGACGGGTTGCATTCCAACACTCCATTCAAGTTAGAGCATAGATATCCATCATACTCAACGTAGAATTGCATTTCTAGAAGCTAAGACTTCGGTAAGGGCTTGATAAAGATATCAACCTGTTCTCCGCATGAGAGAGGGTTCCCACAAGAAATGTACCTCATTAAAACCACCATATGATATAAGTTCGTCTCTTTAGGTTAAAATGTCTAATCATGCATGTTCCTAGACTTAGATTTGCATTTCATATTATAAATATTTCATAGTATGCATCATTCTACATTTAAAGTAGTATATATTTTAGGTTAATTAGATACTTCTTATGGTCAGGAGGGAAGATGATTTATTTTAGGGCCTCGGATAGACGATCGGATTGTACGGATTTGATCAGGACGACGATCGCAGGCTAACGCCTCAGAAATCGTCTAGATCGGAGTACCATAGCATCATATGAAGTCTGAGGAAGATCAATGGCTAAGAGGGCAATGCGACATCCTTACAAGCTTTGGATGAAAAATCCAACCGTACGGATGAATCCGAAGCGACGATCGCAGTCTGAAAACGCGGAAATCAACTTGATCCAAGCACCGTGGCACCCTCTGCAACAGAAAGAAGAATAGACGTCCCAGATGGCACCACGTGGCACCATCCAAGTAGCCCAACATTGGCCAGCAACGCCCGCTCCCACCTCTACATCATCCGCAACCTTCACTCCCAACAGTTGGATCTTGAACCAACGGCTGAGAAGCTCTCCACCGCGTGCCTTAAACCGTCCACTCGACGCATCCGACGTCTTGGCACATTGGTTGGGGCGCTACACTCCCAAAGGAGGGGCACAGGTTCAAATCCCCGCAGCCCCCCCCAATTCCTCAATTAAGCTGACATGCACACGGACGTGCGCACACAGCCACCCGCACCGCTTGCGCACAGCGGCGCAGTGCAAGCGCTAGCACGCACACCCACGCGACACGGCACGTGATAGGTGCGCGAGCACAGCGCCAGCAAGGCGTGCCAATAGGGGAGGGCATATCTTCAGCAAAGCAGGCCTTTAGTGACACTTGCAGCTGTCACTAATGGCCTGTGCACGCCAGCAAACGAATTAAAGGCGCGGAGCTTTAGCGACAAAAAGGGCGGATCTGTAGTGATGTTTATGGACCTCAGTGATGACCCAGATGTAAAGTTGTTCTTCGTCCACTATAGAAGGACCTACCCACCACCATTCCAAACAATATCTTCCTTTCTACTTCTCACCACCTCCAAGGCTCTAGAGAGAGCTTATCCCAAGCCCGGGATGCTCCCCTAGAGTACAAAACCAAATAGTTTTCCCTCCCCTCATCCATATTCGTGGAGCATCCCGTGGTCGTTTTCTCACCTCCCTTCGGGAAGAAGATGCTCGCCGCCACGCTGTCCTGCCCCATCCTTCGTCCTTCGGCTTCGTCCCCATTCATCCCGCTCCTTACCACCTTCCTCTAGGCGACGTCAGAGCGAGTCGTCCTCTCAGCAACCGTCGAGGAAGATTTTCTCATCTCCATCTATCTTTTCTGCTTTCTAGTGTAGTTTTTCCCGCTTTCGTAGTTGTAACAAACATTCGGATATAAATAGATGATTGTCTCTCTCTTTCTTTCTCCCTCTCTTATATTTTTGCAAGTAGATAAAGTTTTCATCGACCTAATCTCTTACAAGATAAAAATACAAAAAAATTAGAAAAGATAAAAACAAAAAGAAATAAAAGTGAAACACAGATTTCATGAAACCAAACATTCGCCTCCCGTGTTCGACCCGGGACTTACTTTTCGAGTTTCGGTTATAAATTTTATTTAATAGGCGCGTTCTACGAGCTATGACGATGGGTCCTCTAAACCCCTAATTTTAATTCGCAAAACGTGCCCGCATCGTTTTGACGCCATTACCGGGGAGGCAACGCTCTTTAATTTTTTTTCCTGTGTTTTTCCGCCTTACCTAACTTTTATCTCACTTTTTCTCTGATCTTACTATGATTGCAGGTACTCATCTAAGGTGGGCCAGAGCGATTAGAACGGAGAAAAGTGCGGATGAAGGTTTTGTAAGTGTACCCCTACCACCCCCACCCTATTTTTCATTCCATAACCTAATAACTAAATCCAAATTAACTTAGGTGCTTACATAAACCCAAAGGTAGATTTTGGTTGTTTAATTGTCACTCCACTCACATCACCTACCCACATATACAAAAAATAAAAAAATATATATTCTTTTCTTGTGGGATTTAACTGAAAGCTACACACTTAACACCCACAACTTCTTATCCTAAGGCACACAATCACTTCGATTCTACCACTTAAACGGGATCTAACCTATGGACCCAGTAAACTTCAACTCAAAACACATAAGTGAGTAGAAATCTGATTAGGCTAAGACATTGTGCCTTAATCTGTGATGCGAATAGACCAATTGATTGATTTGTTTAGGCCGCACTACTCAATTTAAAACAGATCCATTAAGTAGCTTGCCTCTTAGGGTTGATTTTTAGGGTTGAACCAGGCACTCCACATTTTTTTCTGATTCCTAAAGGAATATATCATCACCAGTGCTTTCAAAACTTGGAGTGTTCTACTAAACATTGACTGAATATACCTAAAGATTAAACCCTAAAAACAACTAAATAAGGTTGAACCCTAAAAGACACATCATCAAATAACCTTGTTTGTAAACCCTGGTTGTGCACGCACACACATTTGAATCAATCATTAAGGGCACGACCCATCTAAGGGCCCATCACATTCCAAGAGCACAATCATCCCAAGCCCAATTAAAATTAAGTAAACGTTGCCTTAAGGATTGATTCGCTCTTCGGGGCTCAGACTGAGATTTTTTCGATTAATCTACTTCTGCTGGTTCATCTGATGTCTAGCTAGAGGAGTAGCGTCAAACGACCGTGGCTGGGGGGTACACTAGGAACCAGAGGCGTAAGTCAAAGGAAGAACCTTCCCCCTGATCCCTCCTAACTCATTGGATTGACCGGATAAAAGTAGACTAAATCGTTTATAATCTCAAGATGGGTCCTATATGTCTTTAGGCTAACCCACCTAAGGACAAGATTGATTGCTTGTATTGCAAGACTCCTTTCTCTTTTCCGATTTCCCTCCTACTCTACCATGTATCCTTCCACATCTTACAAGCATTTCCCATCCTACCCTCCTACCAACACTTATCCCCAAGATGATTACTATCCCAACTTGACTTGCTATTACTCATCCATTAGCCAGGATAACTTTGATTGGGGATATGAATCTGGACCTCAATGTCTAGAGTTTAACCCTGGACAACAAGACTATGATTACTATCCTTCCCAGAGCTACAATGATTATAGATCTTCATCCTTTGATGACAAAACCAACCCAATCTAAAATCAGGAAGGATATACTGATTGTAACATCTACCCTCCCCAGTATTCCATTGAAAATAGGTCATCATCATTCTTTGAACAACCTGAAACAACTATCAAGGAGGGACCCGAGAACCAAAACATCTTGACTCCCCTAAATTTAACCCAAACCCACCCAAACCTGAAACGAACCAGTTGGTTCAAGTGAACCAGATCTAGGATAGGGTGTTGGCTAATTTGAGGAACACTATAAAATCTTTAGAAGCTCAGCCAACACTATGCACCGAAGCATTGGAGCCTATGATCAAAATGATTGATGAACTTAATAGTTCTCTATTAGATTTGCTCCAAAGTGTTAGGGATAGGGACCTGGGTAAGTTTCTTCTTAGGAAATTGTCGAGGTTGAGGATGAAATTTGTGGTTGCCTTAGTCAAATCTTGAGATGATTCTCAAGATGAACCCCCTTCAGGAGAGCCAATGTCTGAACCTGCTCAGGTGCCTGTCGGGGGGGATACAAATTCTGAGATAGGAAATCACCAAGTTGGTCTAGAGCAATCCTTTAAGGATGAATCGAGTTTCTCACCCAAGATCCCAGAGCCAGGGAATGACAAAAAATGTCTCCACGGACCATGAAATGACATGATTTTGAGACATACAAATGAGGATCATGGATTCTTTGATTCTGAGGGTGAGGAATCTCTTAATGAAGTCTCACTTGAGCTTAAGGAATGACTTTAGTGAGACAAACGGGCTCGAGGAGCATGACGAACCATTTGATAGCCCATTTATTGAAGATTTTGATTTGGTTGGGGCTAACTCGAAGGATTCGAATCCTCATTTACTAGAAGATTCAATCAGTAGCCCCATCCCTCAACCATATCCTAAAGGTATTAATTTGATTTAGAAATCATTACGCCCAAGTCAATCCTAATTCAGCCGCAATTATTGGAGTTGGGCACTTTAGATGGGTGTACAACGATTTGGAGGTCCCAGAAACATTAATTTCGAAGGATAGGAAGTTGGAATTAAAAATCTAGGAAGCTAATTCTGAGGAAACTTTGATTTTGGATCTGAGGGTTCCTGTTGACCTAAAATCACCTACCTTCTATCAGGACCCTTATGATATTTTTCATGTGAGACCCAAGCTTGGAATAATTGACAATCTTCCTGAACTATAAGTGGACACTCGATTTTAATGAATCAAATCAACCCGTTATTCGACACTTTGGTCTTAGGTTGCACACCACAAAACCGCAGGCCTGGCCCCGTAAAGATAATAATCTTTGGTTCTGGGTGAATTTCATCCAGAACCTTAGAACCACTCGACCCTGGGGCATGGGTCTGCATCATAATCTGGTCGTCTGCGGACATCTTCTACTGACAGGTTTCAGGATCAACCTTTTGATTTTGATTCTGACCCGTACTTGTGAATACTCAATTTCTTCCTTGTATGTATATTATGCCTCGCTAAAGGCATTAAATTTAGCACGTGTTTATATTTCACGCTCTCTGCAGAGCTGACCGGATTTCTCACGATGTTCACATAATATTCTGTCTAGTCTGCCCTTTTCATGTCTTTGTTTTTACAATGAATACATTGCATCATTTAGGCATGGGGGTGCATAATCAATTCCTGAAATAATTTTGTTAACTCCGTAGAATTTCTTTCAGTTTCTTATTAAAAAAATTAAAAATTTGTAAAAGATAAAAAAGAAGGAAATTAAGAAAAGATAACTTAGTCATTTGGAAGTTATTAACTTTAGGAAATGATACGATAGGACCTGAATACTTAGATTCTTCAGCTCTTCAGGCTTAATTAGCCCGGGTGTCCACTAGAATGTGGACTTAGTCTCAAGTCCTCACCAAGTCGATCTTATTTTAATTTGGTAAATAATTTGGGATGATAAGTATGCGACTTATAAACCTGCCTCTGATTAGAGGGGATTTCAAGTCTAAGAATCTACAAACTTTTTGCACTAACTCACTTTTTGGTGGTTTCGTTGGAAATTGGATAGCTAATGAACTATTTAGGGTGGTATAGCTGGCAAGTTGTCAGTGGTAACAACTCATCAGCCGATTGTCCAGAGCCTAGCAACAAGACCATTTTCTTTGTATTGCCTTGAGGTAAATCTTAGATCAGGGAAGCCACCTACTTAGAAAAAAAGAGAAAAAAAGAATCACCCAAAAAGAAAGAAAAAAATAGAAAAAGGAGAATATTAAATAAAAGAAAGAAAATAATAAAGCCGCACTTCACCGCACGAGTATGGATAGCAAGTGGTCATAAGTAACAACCCATTGGTCGGTTGTCCAGAGCCTAGCTCACAAAAATACATAGCAATTCCCAAAACATGTACAGAAGAAACGGGAAAGTAGAATAAATCGGGGAGATATACACTGGATTCACCCTTGAGTTGACCCCATAAATAAAAGTAGGGAGAAAGCTACCAATCAAAAAGATAAATATTTAAGCAAAGTCACCTAGGGTCGTAGAAACCTGAAATCTATCTTAACGGCCGCCTAGTGAGTCTTTCACTCTTTTCACTAGATGCTTAGCACTTAGAGTCATTTTCGAGTTTTGGGCGGGTCGGATAACCGTAAAAAGTTATCTTGACACTCTCAAACTCTAAAAATCCAAAAAAATAAGAAAAGAAGAAAAACAAAAAAATGTATCTTCCCTTTTCAAATAAGGCGAGGACTTGGGAGATCTGCATTCTGGCAGACACCTGGGTACTGTTGAATTTTCGTTGTTTAGGATCTTAGTTGAAATTTTTTATTGTCAATAAACAACTTAGGCCTAAGCAATTTAATCCTAATTATATTTTTATACATAGCATGTAGTATAATTTTGTCAGAGATTAGCAAAAGATAGGAATGTGATATGATATAGACACATCTATTTAGGTTAAAATGCCTAATCATGCATGTTCATAGCCTTAGATTTGCATTTCATGTTATAAAAATTACATAGCATGCATCACTCTACATTTAGAGTAGTACATATTTTACGTTAATTAGGTCTTTTTTATGGTTAGGAGAGAAGATTTATTTCAGGGCTTCAGATGGACGATCGAACCGTATGGATCTGATCAGGATGACGATCGAAGGCTAATGCCTCTGAAATCATCTAGATCGAAGTCTCGTAGCATCATATGAAGTTCGAGGAAGATCAACGGCTAGGAGGGCAATGCGACATCCTTACAGACTTCAGATGAAAAATCCGACCATATAGATGAATCCGGAGTGACGATCGCAGTCCGGAAACGTGGAAATCAGCTCGATCCAAGCATTGTGGCACCCTCTGCTACAGAAAGAATGGACGACCTAGATGGCGCCACGTGGCACCATCCAGGCCGCCCAACATCGGCCAACAATGCCCGCTCCCACTTCATCATTCGCGACCTTCATTCCCAGCCATTGCATCTTGATCCAACGGCTGAGATGCTCTCCACCGCGCGCGCTAAGTCGTCCGCCCGACGCATCCAACGTCTTGGCGTGTTGGTTAGGGCGCTACACTCCCAAAGGAGGGCGCGGGTTCGAATCCCCACAACCCCAAATTCCGCAATTAAGCCGACATGCGCACGGATGCGCGCACATAGCCACCCGCACCGCGCACATGCAATAACGCAACGCAAGCGCCAAGCGTGCACCCACACGACACGGTGCATGATAGGCACGCAAGCACAGCACCAGCAGGGCGTGCCAGTGAGGGAGGGCAGATCTTCAGCGACGTGGACCTTTAGTGACGCTTGCAGCTGTCACTAATGGCCCGTGCGTGCCAGCAAAGGAATTGAAGGCGCGGATCGTCAGCCACAGAAAGGGTGAATTTGTAGTGACGTTTACGAACGTCAGTAACAACCCAAATGCGAAGTTCTTCCTCTACTATAAAAGGACCTACCCACCACCATTCCAAACCATCTCTTCCTTTTTTCCTCTCACCACCTCTAAGGCTCTAGAGAGAGATTGTCCTAATCCCAGGATGCTCCTCTAAAGTAGAAAACCAATTTATTTTCTCTTCCCTCATCTCCATTCGTGGAGCATCCCGTGGTCGTCTTCTCATCTCCCTTCAGGAAGAAGATCCTCGCCGCGACGCTGTCCTGCCCCATCCACCATCCTCTGGCTCTGTCCCCGTTCGTCCTGCTCCTCACCACCTTCCTCCAGGCGACGTCAGAGCGAGTCGTCCTCCGAGCAACCGTCAAGGGAGATTTTCTCATCTCCATCTATCTTTTCTACTTTCTAGTGTAGTTTTTCCTACTTTCGTAGTTGTAACATTCATTTATAAATAGATAATTATTTCTCTCTCTTTCTCCCTCTCTCTCTTATATTTTTGCAAGTAGATAAAGTTTTCATCGACCTGATCTTTTGCATGATAAAAATACAAAAAAAAATTAGAAAAGATAAAAACAACAAAAAGAAATAAAAGTGAAATGCGGATTTCATAAAACCAAACGTTCGTCTCCCTGTGTTCGACCAGGGACTCACTTTTCGAGTTTCGGTTATAAATTTTATCTAATAGATGCGTTTTGCAACTACGACGACGAGTTCCTCCAAACCCCGATTTCAAGCACGGGAAACACGTGCATCACCATACAAGAAAGCATTCTATATGCCAAACTAATGCAAATGCCAATCAAGCTAAACTGCTACCAAGATAAGTATCTTGACTATAGGTGTTGAGAGTTTTTTTTTAAAAGTGTCAAGAGTTGTAGTTGGCTTCATTTGCCTATTTGTTATTTTCTTATTTTTTTTGGATGACCTCATAATTTACCCAACAGGTATCTCTATATAAGATCCCTTAGGGATTCTTGGAATAAGATACAACTCTTTCTCTCTCCTAAAATGGTATCAAAGCGGCAATCTTAGGCCAACACAAGGTGTCCCACAAAAAACTAGGCCTCCTACCCTCCACCATACTCCCTTCTCCTCTCTCACCAGTGCCGCCCCTCCTTGCTGGTCATCTCCTCCCTGCAGCGACGACGCCACAGGACCACCAGTGCTGCAGGTAGCGCCAGCAGTGTCTCTGCCAAAGGCAGCAGCACCACCAGCGCCATCAGTGGCACCAGCAGCGCTGCCAGCACCACCAGCCGCTGCTGGTACCACCTGCAGGGCCACCGCACTGATTTCCTGCACGACCTCTCACCTCTAGGACTCCCTTTTACTGCTGTTGAGGCACTCCATGGTCTTGGCAGCATGTACATGTTCCAGAGGAGAGGATCCTGTTCTCAGATCTGATTTTTTCCTATGATCACGATCTGAATTTCACAAATTCAGATCTGGGCTCTTTTTGCAATATCTATGCAGTGATCATCATCGATTGAGAGCATACATCTGATCTACACGAATCATGTGTCATGGCCGACAACAAGGATGTTTTTAGCAACTCTATGAGGAAGATTTCTACCACGAGCACCTCGCCTCACATGCAAGGCACTACCATCAAGTTTCATAGCTCAAACTTTTTCTTGTGGTCTACATGTTTTGCACGATTTGTGGGATCCTATAGAAAGAAATACATTCTTCTGAGGGATGAACCTGACGCCTATGGGAAGACAAAAGATTAGAAGGTTGATAATGAATGGGTAGCAACTTATATGCTAAATAGCATGAAGGAACACATCGCTAAGCAGCTCATGTCTTATTCTTCTACTAAGCGGATGTGAGATGTGTTGCATGAGATTCACTCCCAAAAGAGCAACATCACTGGATTGTATTGCGTAATAGATATTCACACATTTAAGAAGGGGACTATGCCCTAGGATGAGTGTTATGGGACACTCAAGATACCTATCACTGACTTTTGATATTGTTGTCGTGGCCAAGCAAAGAGAGGCCATCAAATCTATGCAATTTCTAGCCACCTTGGCCCTTAGTATAAAGCTAGTAAAGACCAGTTGATGACTTCTAAGGAGATTCCTACTTCAGCTCAGCTTTATGCACGACTTTCTAGATTGGTGATTTCTGAGCCCGTTCCCAGTTCAGACTCATCTACCATGGCTTCTCTTGGTCGTAGCCGAGGTTCTCGTGGTCATGGTCCTCCCAAAGGTGGACGAGGCCATGGTAGAGGGAACATGCTTTGTGAGTATTGTCATAGAGCTAGCCATACTATTGGTAGATGTTGAATTAAGCATGGGTACCCTCAAGTTACTAATCAGGTTGTCTCCGAGGAAGACAGTGCCAAGTACTAAAATGCTGAGAATCAACTTACCATTTCCAGGACTGAGTATGACAGGCTAATGACCTCTCAGATCCCCACTACAGCCGAGGCATCAATTGCACATCCTACAGGTACCACTACGCTGTCTATCAGCTCTTATGCTCCAGCATGGATAGTGGATTCAAGTGCCTCTTCTCATATAACAGGAGATTCTACCTTTTTTTGTCTCTTTACACTCTTGCCACCCCCTTCTAGGTTAAGGTGGCAAATGGTTTATCTCCAGTCACTAGCCTTAGCGATGTATCTCTTTCAAACTCTCTTGCTTTGCCGGATGTTATGCATGTCCTGAGATTTGCCCTTAATTTGATATCTATTAGTCAAATCACGAAGGACTTGAGATGCAAAGTAGTTTTTCACAATCAGTTTTTCTTTTTCCAGGATCTACAGACAATGAGGTGGATTGGTAAAGGACTTAAGCAGAATGACCTCTACTATCTTAGCCTAACACCTATAGCCGCTACCTCTACTACCGCTTTTGCCACTACTCTACTACAGTGGCATCTTCGTTTGGGTCACCCAAGTATCCTCGTCCTTCATCGTCAATTTCCAGATTCCTTTCCTTGCGAGGCTTGTCCACCTGGCAAGCACCATCATTCATCTTTTTCCAGTCAGAATAAGAAGTCTGAGTCTCCTTTTGATCTTGTGCACGCTGCTTTATGGGGCCCATGTAGGGTTCGCAGTGTCAGGGGTTTTCGATTTTTCCTAGTTTGATTAATGATTATAACTGTATGTCTTAGGTATCTATATTGAAGGAAAAATGTAAAACTTTTATACTTATCCAAAAATTTTTCAAAGAAATAAAGATAGTTTTCCAACATTATTAAAGGTTTTTTTGTAGTGATAATGGATTGAAGTTCATGAATGCGAAGTTGACACAATTTTTTAGTTACATGGGACATCAGACATCTTGCATTCACACCTCACAATAAAATAGGGTCACTGAATGCAAGCTACGGCACTTGTTAGATATAGCTCACACAATGATGTTCAAGATGGATGTTCCATCACAGTTTGGGCTGATGTGGTTCTTACCACTGGTTTCCTCATTAATAGGCTATCTTTTATTTTGGAGGGTAAGACGCCTTATTTTGTTTTATTTCCTGACTGAGATACTTTCCCTCTTACTCCTATGGTGTTTAGTTCTATTTGCTTTGTTCACTTATTCACGGTGGACAAAGTATCTCCTCGGTTTATGAAGTGTATTTTTCGGGATACTTGCACACCCAAAAGGGGTATTCAGTATTGTTATTACGATCCAGTGAGTCAAGTGTTAGGTTTGTGTTGATGTTACCTTCTTTGAAGAGCTTTCCTTCTACCCCCAGAAAGGGAGTTCCTCAACTCAGTCAGCACCACAGGATATCCCGCTTCCTATGCCATCTGCATCACCTCCAGAGCCCACTGAGCCATCCCATCCACCAAATACAGCTTCACAAGATCCTGAGCCATTTACCTACTACTCGCAAAACTTCCATTGTAGAGATGGTATTAGCGAACCTCCACATATGGAGGAGCCTCTTTCCACCATCCCTGTATATCATGATTCTACTTCGTCTGGAAATCAACTACCTCATATTACAAAGGGTCCTAACATGGACCTTCCTATTGTACAACAGAAGGCTCCACGATCATGTGCTCGCTATTCTATGCCACATTATGTCTACTGATTGATTATCTACATCAGAACAATTACTTTCTCTTGCAGTTGACATTCATCAAGTACCACGGAGTTATGTAGAGGCTTTTCAGGATCCTGACTGGACCCAGGCGATGGAGGAAGCGATGTCTGCTCTTCAATCCCAGGGTACATGGGAGCTTGCGGATCTACACCCTGGTGCGACAATAGTGGGGTGTACATGAGTGTTCATTATTAAGCATTTCCCAAATGGCTCTGTCCAGCACTACAAAGCGAGGTTAGTTGCCAAAGGCTATACTCAGAACTTTAGCGTGGAATATTTTTAGATCTTCTCACTGGTTGCACAATTGAATTCGGTCAGGATTCTATTGTCTATAACAGTAGATCATAGGTGGCTTGTGCATCAACTTGACATTAAAAATGCATTTTTATATGGGGATCATGATAAAGAGGTGTATATGCAACACCTCCTAGATTTTCCAGTTAGGGAGTGTCACAAGGTCTACAAGCTACATAAGGCGATATATGGACTGAAACAAAGCCTTAAAGCATGATCTAACAGGTTCAGTACGACAATTCAATGTTTTGGGTTCACTCTGTCAACAAGTGACCACTTAGTGTTTACCAAGCACACACCGCAGGCTTTATTATCTTAATTGTGTATGTTGATTAATAGGTCCACTTTAGTAGACTATAATTAAGCCTAAGTACAATACTGTTGGGATAATAATTTAATTTAACGCATGCATTGTAATGAGAAATTAGATAAGCTTGTAATTCGTCATTCCATTATTTTTATTAATATACATTGCATACGTATGATTCGTTAATTAATGTGCAACCATATATTGATATATTATTTACATGCACGTCTTGTAGGATTTAATTGGAGATTGATAATGAAAAGACAACATCTAAGATCTTATCCTATATTTGTGCATGACATTTGATTGAGAGACAAAAGAGGAAAAAAATCATTTTGACATTTTTTGAAAGATAAAGATGGCAATGGCACTCATTCTCCTCTCTAATTATTCCCTTAGTCATCGCCACCTTCTTTTAACTCTCCTCATCGGAAACCACCAAAAAGACACCCTGTGACTTTCCTTAATTCCACCCCTCAATCACCGCTCTCCCTTCCCAAAAAAGCACCGAACACCCACAAAAAACCCCTCGCTACACACAAATCTCTTCTCCTCACTTACGACCTCCTCCCACTTCCATGAACTGAGTGCCAGCGCCACCCACATCTCTCTCCCTCTCAAGGGACCACCTTCGTTCTTCCTCGAGCTATTCACGTTCTCCTGCCTGCAACACGAGACCAGAGGAATGCCCACCGTGCTCCACCCACCAGCGACAACACCTCGCCTCCGACCTCTCCATCACAAGCACCACTCGCTCGTCCCTAAGGAGAAATAGAGCACCACCACCACCCGCTCGTCCCTCCATCCTCGCCATCTACACAAGCTTGATCGCGACATCGCCTCTGGCCACTCCGACAGGCAAGCACCGCGACCTCACTAGTGACCTTCCTCTCCACAACACCACACCCTCCTCTGCTCACCACCTCTCTACCCACAATAGCAACAGTGAGGGAGCATCATCAATCGCAACCTCAACTGCTCCCTCTCCCTGACCACACCACGTTCTCACCACCGACAACAACCTCGACAACGACCACTGCCATGACCACAACCACCGCATCCACCACCGTGAGCTCCTCCTGTGCCACCACTACGACTCTACTCCCAACCGCGACCACTGCGACAACTTCCTCTCCTCGACTGCGAACTCTACCCGGCCTCAATGCCATCCTCCTACCGCTAACCGCACCACCACTACTGCGAACTCCTCACTGTGACAATCACGACTACTACTACGCCTCACCCTCGTTGCTTCTATTAGCATGCACAGTGATAGCGCATGCTCTACATCGCGTCCCTCTACTATGACTCCACCCGCTTCTGTGACCGCCCATCATCATAGTCGGTTGTGACAACACTGACTCCACTACCGCGCCACATCTTCGTCATCAACCGTGCACCTCTACTTCCTCTAATCCACATGGTGACAACACGTGATTCATCTCTCCACGACCACAACTCATCACCGACCGCGTGCTCACTATAACTACGTTTCAATTTCATCTACTATGTTTGCTTGATCACTAGATTTCTATGCTTTTTTTCTTGAAACACTTATTAGCATATTTGTATTTGGTTATCCTGCCTATTTGGGTATTATTGCCTCCCTATGTGTGGAGACAACATTATATTTTCATGGTTCATTTTGACTTGATATATATATTTGAATTGCTTGAATCTTTGATGTGACATTTGATTATTCCTGATTTGATTTTGTTAGCTCATACCAAGACTATTATCAATTGATTTGTTGATCTGAGATTTTTCCACTACGAGTTATACCACAACGACACATCATTATTATTGGTATTATCATAATTATTAGTTATTTACAAAGTAAAAATTTCCTTGATCAAATGGCACCATTGCCGAGAAGGCAACAGACGCAATAGGTTACTTGGTTATATTTCTAATATATTTTGAAGTGTAGTTGTCTTAACTCACTTAAATTTTTCCAATCGAGGAATCGACGAGTTGAGACAACAGACATAGTAGAGCCACGACGTGGACCTTAAGCTGCACCCATGAGAAGATGCGAGGAGACCTGGATCCCGCAGCAAGGGCATTCTCCTTCGGCACTAATTGGATTAGGAGATCGGAGAGTTTAGTTTACTACCTTCATATTTTAGTTTTCTAGCCCTCATAGCATCGGGGTTGCTTTTCGAGGGTCTTCCCCACTTTCTTTAGCTATTAGGATTATTCCTCTATGATGTGGATTATTTTATGGTAGACTTAGGATTATCTAGTATAGTCGTTTGCTTGCTTGCTATAAAAAAAAAAAAATCGAGCTCTCTACTTAAAAGTTGCATACCCTTAAGTGCATGCATTTTAGGGTAATTGAGCAGCACATTAAATCCACTTACCTGCATTACGTACATTGCCTGCACGAAGATTGTTGGAGTCAGGTATATTCTCTTATCGTTGCATCCAGTGCCTTATCACACAATGCATTCTGGGTTAAATTCAAAGACCACCTGATTGTGATTGAATCTACCTAATTAAGTGGTCATCTTCTAAAAATTGGTACTACCAATCATATTGGGATCTAAAAACAAATTCACACTTAATTTAACAAAAGGACTTGCATGCGATTCTTTACAAAGAAAAATTGATTTTCACGATGTGATGCACACTCCTCTCACTAAGCACGCACTTTAGGCACCGCATTAGATCTCGATCCCTTAAGGCTATAGGCACCAATCTCTTTATTAGTGCAAATCCTCCTACGTCACTTTGTGGTGGTGATATTTTCCTGTGACCAAATGTTTTGATACTCTAAGGAGGGATACACCCCTTAAAAGAACAAAAGGATAATTAAGAGGTACCACATACACATCGCCTAAAACAATGGGTTCACCCTACTTGCATCCCTTAATTCCGTCCTTAGAACAACTTCTCACTAGATCACTTAAGAATATCATTTACGCAAGGTATACGTCTTCGACCACTTGAAGGTTAGCTTAGGTCACATAACTGAATTGAATAACTTGTTTAGCCACCAATATCAACTAACTTGACCTCAACCTTCTTCAAAATAGAATTGGTTAGGATCTCCAATAGCTCCATTCCTCTTATACCACTTAAGTGAGTGCAGGGGAACATCGCCTCAACTATTTGACTGATCTGTGAGTTGGTTTCAGGGTTGCACCTACTCAAATTGGTAAGAACTTGAATTATGTTTGGTGGCTGTTGTATGCTCGGTAGATGCTCTCTTAAGGGTAGTTTAGTATTTGATCCTGAGTCTGAGAGAATCCTTAGGAGAGCCCACCAAAGAGAAAGGAGAGAAGAGAAGGCTGATCAAGGAGCAAATCAACAGAGAACTTTGAGAGACTTTCATTCCGACCAACCAACCTGCACAAGCACTGAGGAGTCCGGCAGGTGACAATCCATATGAGATCAAGAGCAGCACCATATCCTTGTTGCCCTCCATTTATGGTACTACTAGGGAGGACCCCTACCGGCATTTAAAGGAGTTCACCGAGGTCAGTTCCAAGGTGAAACTTCAGAACTTTATTGATGATCTGATGAGAACCCTCCTTCCCTTCTCCCTTAAGGGCAAGGCAAAACACTGGTATCACACCTTAAAAGCTAGAGTGAATGATTGGGATGCCCTTAAAGGAGAATTTTTGAAGAAATATTTCCCAATGAGCAAAACCAATCACTTCAGGAGGGAAATCATGACTTTTACTCAGTTAGATGGGGGAGCAATTCCATGAGACTTTGGAGTGTTTCAATGACCTGATTCGGTCATATGCCCATCATCAAGTGCCTAAATGGCAATTGGTAGAAAGATTCTATACTGGACTCTCTTATAGGCATAGGCAAACAATGGATGCTGCTTGTGCTAGAGCCTCTCTCACCAAAACGGAGGATGACGCCTGGACAATATTTCAGTCACTAAGTGATAATTGTATCTGCTTGACCTCAGCCTATCAAAATAGAAAACCATCCATCCTCCAAAAGAAAGTGGAAGGTAGTGAAGCTGGAGCTACTCAAAATTTAGCCTTCCAAATCCAATTGTTAAACCAGAATTTTGAGAGGCTCATGTCGAACCCCTGCACATTCCCACAATCAGCTTCCCAAGTCCAGGCAATTTCTAAATGTCCATTTGCCAAAGCACTCTTCACACCACTGTTGAGTGTCACTTGGCTAATCAATTCCCCGAGTTAGTTCAAGCAAACCCAAATGTTACCCAAGGGTTTCATCCACCTCCAAAGAACAACCCTTTTGCCAACACCTACAATCCTGGATGAAGGAACCATCCCAATTTCTCATTGAAGCAAAGTGATGCTTCCAACTCAGAAAACTCAACGGCCTAGCCCATCCAACCCTTTCATGTACAATAATTCCAACCTCCTCCTCAACCCAACAACAAGGTTTGAAATATCACGATATATCGGTGATATATCGTAGATATATCGATATTGACGGGGTTAGGTGATATCGATACCACTGAATGTATTTTCTTTCGAATATCGGTCATATATCGCCGATATAAGGTGATATCACTGATATATCGACGATATCCCCGAGATATCGGCAATATATCGGGCGATACCCTCAATATGGCTTTCGACGGGAAGGTTTGAACTACTGGGTCGACGGGTGGTTCGAAAGAGAGCTGGGTGGGCAGGAAGTTTGAAAGAGAGCAGGGTTTGGGCAGGAGGTTTCAATGAGGTGTGCTGCTGAGCTGCTGGCCAACACACGCACCCACGCGTAAAAAATCATCGATATCAGCGATATACACATTTTATAGGCATTCTTTCATAATATATCACACACAAAAAAATCATCGATATCGACGATATACACATTATTTAGGCATTTTTCCATGATATATTACACACATAAAATATCATCGATATCCGTGTAATACACGTTTTTAGGCATCCTTTCATGATATATTACATACACGTAAAAATCATCGATATCCACGATATACATGTTTTTTAGGCATCCTTTCATGATATATTACACACGTAAAAAATCATCGATATCGACAATATATCCCTGATATAACACATACAAGTTTTTTAGGTATCCTTTTATGATATATTATTCATAAAAATGTTAACCTTTAAAATTCGTGATATTTTGTGATATTTTATGTCTTTATGAGTAATTCCTCAAAATTCACTGATATCAGCTATATATTCCTAATACATCCCTTTTTTGACTTATCAATACGATATCGACATCGATATTTAAAACCATGCCCAATAATTCTTAGTTTGATGACCTTAAAGCCTTAATGAAGACCATGCAAGAAAGCCATAGTATGATCATTTAATCTTAGAATAAGACAATCCAAAAAATGCAATCTCAAATTGGCCACCTTGTTGAGGTTGTTCGACACCATAATACAGAGAAATTATCCAGCTCGTCTAAGGAGAATCCTAGGGTAAATGGCCCTTTATAAGGGAGCATGCTAAGGCTGCGACCATTCTGAGGAGCAAAAAAGAAATTTCCAAACTAGAAATCACTCCTACGATCGCCCCTCCTCCCAACCTGACACAGACTTACACATCCACCAAGGAAGAGCAACTCATCCCCTACTCGCTTGAAATCACTAACCCGGAGGATGATGTCATCGTTCCACCTCTTTCCTACAATGACAACCCCTCCACCCAGAGGCCAAGGGTGCCATTTCCTAAGCACTTGCCTACCCTTGAGGCATCTTCTGCTAGCTCATCTGGAGTCAAAGATAGAATGGAAGAGATTATGGAGACATTCAAGCAGGTTCACATCAACCTACCTCTGTTGGATGCTGTCGAAGCTACGAGTTGCTACGCTAACGTGTTTGATTTTGAAAAACCTGTCATAGTTTAAATAGCGAAGAACTCGGATTTAACAAATAAAATTTATACTGGAATAGAAATCCCGAGTCGAACTCAGGGAGGCGAACGTTTGATTTAAAAATACACATTTATTTTATTTGTCACAAAGTAAATTAATTGATTAGAAACTATCTATTTACACTAAATAGAAGAGAGAGAATATTACAAACAAAAATCAAAACAGAGATATAGAATGAACATGAAATTCATTATCAAAGAAATTGTTCGTTACACTAAACATTACGACTAGAAAGCAAAAAACGATTACACTATAAAGCAATAAATCTACTCTAAAAAGCATTAAAACGAATAAAGAGAGCATTATCCTCCTCGACGGTCGCTTGGAGGACGAGCCAGACAGGACGACGCCTGGAAGACAGGGAACGGAGCAAGACGAAGGAGGACGAAGCGGGAAGAATAGGAACGAGGCAACACGCCGTCGTCGTCACGGGAACCACTTCCGAAAGGGGGACGAAAATTGGACTTTATCTCTTGAGAAGCATCGCAGGTGTAGAACAAGCTTCTATTGAGCTTTGGAGAGGGAGAGGAGAAAGAAGGGATAAGAATTTCGTATGGAGGGGGTTTCCTTTTATAGATGCAAGGAGTGAGGGCAATTTGATCTTTTTAATTTGAAAATCATTAATTCAGGACCCTTAGTGACAGATAAATCCGTCGCCAAAGGTCCAAACGTGGGCGTAGTAGGCGACGCACGCATGCCCGCTCATCTCCCCGCGCTCAACGCCTTTCCACGTTCTTTAAATCTCGACTGTTCGATCGCGAGATCGAACGGTTGAGAGCGCTCCCGCTGCGCCTCTTCAAGCCGCAACGCCCACGTCTGATGGCGCGTCACGCGAAGGCGTCCGATAGCGCGTGGGCGCTATTGAGCGCTCACAACAGCTCGATCGCGATCCAACGCTCCTCGCGCCCGCTCCTCGCGACTCCATCCCGTACCTCTCCTTCACGCAAGCGCTCTCACCCACTGCGCTACGGAGGAGAAATGGGCGCGCAGTTGAATTGAGGTGCGAATGCAAATGGCCGTTGGCTGGCGATCCAACGGCCACAATTCAACACGCGGTAGAAGGGTGCGGTCGGCTATAAAATCAGCTGGGCCGGTTTAGGCGGCCGAGATGACGCCAGGTGGAGCTATCAAATGATCTATCAGATTCCTCAGGCCCAATCGTCTCACAGAAATCGTGTTCTGTAAACTCGCATAAGACTTTGCAACTTGAATCTTCACCAACAGAATCAAAGAAATCAAAATCCATATTAATGTATGTCTCAAAATCATCCATCACTTTCTGATCCATGGAGACATACGTTTCCTCGTACCCCAGCTCAAGGATTTCAGGTGAAGAAATCAGATCATCCTTAATTGGTTGCTCTAATTCAATCTTGTCAATCTCATAACACGTGTCCCCCCCAGCAGGTGCCTAAGCGGGTTCTGACCTTGGCTCTCCTGAAGGGGGTTCATCCTGGGAATCATCCCACGATTGAACCAAAGCAACCACAAATTTCATTCTCAATTTCGCTAACTTCCTAAGTAGAAACTCACCCGGGTTCTTATCCTTAACATCCTGGAGCCAATCCAAAAAATATTTATTCAAATCATCAATCATTTCAATCAGGGGCTCCAATCTTTTAATGGAAGGTATTGGCCGAACTTCTAAAGATTGTATGGTATTCCTCAACTTAGCCAAAACCTTATCTTGAACCTAGTTAACCTGAACCAAATGAGTTGATTCAAGATTGGGCGGGTTTGGGACAAGTGCAGAGGAGTTAACGAATTGAGATTCGTTATATCCTTCCTGATAATTGGTCATTTCGGATTGTTCAAAAGGTGGTGATGACCTAAAGGCAGTGAAATCAGAGGATGGGTAAGGATCGGTGTATCCTTCTTGATTGTAGATCGTATTAATTTGTCCATGAAAGGTTGATTTATAATCGATGTGGCTCTGAGAATGATAGAAATCACAATCATAGTGTTCAGGGTTAGACCCTAAACACGGAGGTCAGGAACTGTATCCCCAATCTGAGTTATCCCAACTAACTGATGGTTGATTATAGTACGAATCAGGATAATCGTCATGTTGAGGATAACTCATAACAGGAGAGAAAGAGCGGAAATGCGTATAAAATGTGGAAGGATTCATGATAAAAAGGAGGAAGAAAGGCGCCCTGCAATACAAGCAATCAAACATGTCCTTAAGTGGGCTAGCCTAAAGACCTATAGACTCCCAGAACCCATCTTGAAATAAAGAAACGATTTAATCTACTTCCGTCTGTTCAATCCAATCAGTTAGAAGGAGGGACTGGGGAGAAGGTTCTTCGGCTTGTGCCTCCGATTACTAGTGTACCCCCAGTCGCGATCGTTTGATCCTGCTCCTCTAGCTAGACATCAGATTGAACAGTAGAAACAGGCTAATCGAAAATAATCTCATTCTGGGCTCCAAAGAGCGAGTCCAATCCTTAACGCCAACGTCTTCTCTGTTTTATTTAGAGCTAGCCTTGAATGTTCTTTGGAATGTGATGGACCATTTATATGGGTTGTGCCCTTAATGATTGATTGATGTGTGTGTGCGTGCACAACCAGTGATTTTCAAGCAAGATTATTTTTGATGAGGTGAATTTTAAGGTTCAAATCTTGCTTAGTAACTTTTAGGATTCAACTTTAGGTATTTTCAGACAAATTTTGTTGGCACACCAGGTTTTGAAAGCACAGCTGAAGATGTTTTCCTTTAAAACTTAGAAGAATGTGGAGTGCTTGGCAAATCTCTAAGAGTTGAACCTATGTAGCAACTACTTGATGAGTTGATTTTAATTGAAGTGGTTCGACCCAATCAACTTAAACAATTGACATGTTATACCACTTAATTAAGCATACAAGTAATTACCTACTCTGATTTCTACTCAATTATGTGTTTGGATGTGTGTACTGGCACCAAAGATCGGTTTACCGGTTGAGTTTGAAAATCAGATGAGATTGTGTACCTCTGTGCGATTTTTTTTAACTTTTTCTTTTTAGATGTGAAGGTTGAGGCGAGTGTGAATGTCAAACAAATAAAACTAACCTAAGAGTTTATAAGAACACCTAGGTTGATTGATGTTTGTGCTATTACGTAATGAAATGAAAACTATGGGTGGGAAGTGGGGGATAACTTACAAAACCTTCAACAGCACTTCGCTCCAATCTACCACTTTTGTTCATCTCAAAAGAATACCTGCAATCACAATAAGAAGGGAGAGAAGCAAGAAATGATTTGTAAGTTATAAAACACCAAAAGAAAAAATCAAAGAGTGTCACCACCCAGGCAACGGTGCCAAAATGTTGAAACTGCGAGTTGATACGCTAACGTGTTTGGTTTTGAAAAACCTATCGTACTTTGAATAGCGAAGAACTCGGGTTCAACAAATAAAATTTATACCAGAATAGAAATACCGAGTCGAACTCAGGTAGGCGAACGTTTGATTTAAAAATACGCGTTTATTTTATTTGTCACGAAGTAAATTAACTGATTAGAAACTATCTATTTACACTAAATAGAAGAGAGAATATTACAAACAAAAACCAAAAAAGAGATATAGAATGAACATGGAATTCATTATCAAAGAAATTGTTCGTTACACTAAACATTACGACTAGAAAGTAGAAAATGATTACACTAGAAAGCAGTAAATCTACTCTAAAAAGAATTAAAAAGAATTGAGAGAGAATTATCCTCCTCGACGGTCGCTTGGAGGACGAGCTGGACGAGACGACGCCTGGAAGATAGGGAACAGAGCAGGACGAAGGAGGATGAAGTGGGAAGAACGGGAACGGGGCAATACGTCGTCGTCGTCACGGGATCCACTTTCGAAAGGGGGACGAAAATTAGACCTTATCTCTTGAGAAGCATCCCGGGTGTGGGACAAGCATCTCTTTAGCTTTGAAGAGGGAGAGAATAGAAAGAAGGGATAAGAATTTCGTATGGAGGGGGTCTCCTTTTATAGTTGCAAGGGGTGAGGGCAATTTAATCTTTTTAATTTGAAAATCATTAATTCAGGACCTTTAGTGACGGATAAATCCATCGCTAAGGGTCCGAACGTGGACGTAGTAGGCGACGCGCGCGCGCCCGCTCATCTCCCCGCGCTCAATGCCTTTTCACGTTCTTTAAATCTCGGCCGTTCGATCGCGAGGTCGAACGGCTGAAAGCACTCCCACCACGCCTCTTCAAGCCGCAATGCCCGCGTCTGATGGCGCGTCACGCACGGGCTTGCAATAGCACGTGGGCACTATTGAGCACTCACGACCGCTCAATCGCGATCCAACGCTCCTCGCGCCCGCTCGCCCGCTCCTCACGACTCCATCCCGCGCCTCTCCTTCACGCAAGCGCTCTCACCCACTGCGCTGCGGATGAGCGCGGTTGAATTGAGGTGTGGCTACCCATGGCCGTTGGACGGCGATCCAACAGCCACGATTCAACGCACGGTACAAGGGTGCGGTCGGCTCCAAAATCAGCTGGGCCGGTTTAGGCGGCCGAGATGACGCCACGTGGAGCTATCTTGGCCGTCCATCTTCTGGATGACGTAGATGGTGCCACGGTTGTCAAATTAAGTCGATTTTCGCGTCGTTAGGCTGTGATCGTCGATCCGAATCCATCCGTGCGGTCGGATTTGTCGTTTGAAGTATGGATTCACACCATCTTGGCTCTCGATCTTTTAGGGATCCCCGGTCTCTATCTGATGCTACAGATGTCTGATTAGGGCAATCTTAGAGTCGTTGGACTCCAATCGTCGCCCTGATCACATCTGTATAGTTGGATCTTCGATCCGAGACCCCAATAAAAATTTTGCCCTATTCCTGAACATAAAAGGAGACAATTAACCTCCATTTTATTCAAACTAATCTAAATGCAAGATGATGCATGCTAAGTAATATTTATAGCATGTAATGCAATCATATGCTTAAGAACATGCATAAATAGACATCTTAAGTAGTGTAAACATATTTACATCAGATGCTATCAAGCAAATTCCATCCTATGCTAGATTTCTAAAGGACCTGTGCACACAAAAGAGAATCACAGAAACAGATCCAGGCTAAGGTCATCCTGCCTGACCTAGTTCACTCGATCCTACAACATGGTACACCCCCCAAATTGGACCCAGGAGCCCCATATATTTCTGTGGTTATTGGAGACCAAAGCATTGATGAGGCTCTCCTCGATTTGGGTGCAGGAGTTAATATATCGCCAAGCTCAATCTACGAGCTATTAGGAGGAGATGAGTTGAAGCTTAGTCTTGTTAGTGTTATCCTCCAGGTAGCTGATAGATCACTCAAGACACCATGCAAGCGTTTAGAAGATGTCCTGGTGAGAGTGGACCCCTTTCCTGTTGATTTTCTAATATTAGACACTGACCCACCCAACAAGCCCACCAAAACTTCGATTATCTTAAGGCGTCCCTTTTTGGCTACTGCCAATGCCTCCAACAATTGCAAATCAGGGGCACTAAAGATGGACTTTGAGAATCGGAAAATCCGATTGAATGTGTTTAATGCAGCTTAGAACGGAAAATTGTTCCCAAATTGAGGGAATCAATGAGATTGTAGAGGAGACGACACCAACTCTTTTGAGTGATGATCCCCTCCAAAGAGTCATCTCTAAAGACCATACCCAAACTCTTGAGAAAGTGAGGGAGATATGCTGGAATTAGAAGAGTTGCTGGGTATCAAGGCCGAGTCCCTCTTCCCGCCACGGACAATCAAGGTAGATCCACTACCGGAGGTAGGGACATCAAACCTCATTCCCTCGATTCAGAAAGCTCCCGACTTAGAACTTAAGCCACTCCCAGAGTCTCTCAAGTACGTTTTCCTTAGGCCGAACGATACGCTCTTTGTCATCATCTCGGCTACGCTATCTGAGACACAGGAGGGAGCCTTAATTAAATATCTAAAATGGAATAAGGAAGTCATTCCTTAGACTATAGCTGATATCAAAGGGGTTGACTCGACTCTCTGCATGCACTACATTTACATGGATGACATTGTGAAACCCTTCCGAGATATGCAGAGACAGTTAAACCCCAACACGCGAGAAGTGGTGAAGTAGATTTTGAAGTGGTTAGACGCTAGGATAATTTATCCCATATCTGATAGTAAGTGGCTCAGTCCTATACACATGGTGCCTAAGAAAGCGGGATTTACTATGGAAATAAATGAGAAAGGGGAGAAGTTACCACCAGACCCTCAACTGGCTAAAGGGTTTGTATCAATTATCGTCGCCCAAACGCCACGACCCAAACAGACCACTTTCCTTTGCCATTTATTGATCAGATACTGGAAAAATTGGCAGAGAATAGATACTTTGGTTTTCTCAATGAACATTCTAGGTACAATTAGATTGCCGTCTTTCCAAACGACCAGGAGCATACTACTTTCACAAGTCCTTATGGCACATTTGCTTTCCGTCAGATGCCATTTGAACTGTGTAACGCTCTGGGAACATTTCAGGAATGTATAATGTCCATCTTTTCAAAGATGATTGACGAGTTCGTAGAGATTTTCATGGATGACTTTTCCATCTACGGCACGTCTTTTGACCTCTCTCGCATTTAGAAAAAGTTATCACCTGTTGTGAAGAGACATGATTGGTACTCAGTTGGGAGAAAAGTCATTTCATGGTCCAGCAGGGCATTATTGTTGGGCATGTAGTGTCTGAGCGAGGTTTAGAAGTGGACAAAGCCAAGGTTCGGCACATTTCCAAGCTTCCACCACCCACCGATGTCAAGCAAATCCGATCATTTCTGAGCCATGCAGGCTTTTATAGGCTCTTCATTAAGGATTTTAGCAAGATTTCTAGACCACTTTGTGACTTACTGGAGGTCATTACCTTCGTTTTTTATGAAAAGTGTGTCGAGGCCTTCCAAGTCTTGAAGGTGGCCCTCATAACTGCACCTATTCTGAGAGCACTCGATTGGATCCTCCCATTTGAGTTGATGTGTGATGCCTCGGATTTTGCTATGGCAGCGGTCCTTGGTTAGAGGGTTGATAAAAAGCCTCGTGTGCTTTATTATGCTACTAAGACCTTTACTGGTTCACAGTAAAACTACATCATGACAAAAAAAGAACTTCTTGCGGTAGTTTTTGCTTTGGAGAAGTTTAGGTCTTATCTTCTGGGATCTAAAATTGTGGTGTATACTGATCATTCTGTCTTAAAGCATTTACCTGCTAAGAAAGACACCAAGCCTAAGCTTATTAAATGGGTTCTGTTACTACAGGAGTTCGACTTTGATATCCCTGACAAGAAAGGGGTCGAGAATATAGTAGCAGATCATTTATCCAGGATCCCAGCTGAGGCTTTGACTCCGTCAGGAGACATTCATGATACCTTTTCTGACGAAACCGTGATGGTGGTACACTCAACAACTCCTTGGTATGCTAATGTTGTCAACTACTTAGCCACTGACGAGACCCCCAGCACATAGGATAAGTAGAAGCGAGATAGATTTCTTGCTAACACTAAGCATTATCACCAGGAGGACCTCGAACTCTTTAGAATAGGTCGCGACCAAATCTTCCGTAGGTGTGTCCTGAAGGAGGAGCAACTGAGTGTCTTGAACTTCTGTCATACATTGCACTATGGATACTTTAGTGCTAAGAAGATTGCCTATAAGGCTCTCCAGTCTGATTTTTGGTGGCCCTCACTATTCAAAGATGCTCATACTTATGTGGGGGTATGTCTTCGTTACCAATAGACTGGAACGATGGAGACCTGAGATGAGATGCCCCAACAACCTATTATTCCTGTCGAGATATTCGACATTAGGGGCATAGATTTAACAGGCTCCTTCCCATCATCCCATAACTATAAATATATCCTTGTGGCAATTGATTGTGTCAAAATGGATGGAAGCAATTCCCACTAGGACCAACGATCACTCTGTGATCCTAAATCTTGTCAAGGCTAATATCATTTTCCGATTTGGCTGCCCAAGGACAATTATTAGTGATAGGGGACCTCACGTCATAAATGCTCACTTCACCCATCTACTCAAAAGTCTTGGTGTCACCCGCAAAGTGGCAACCACGTATCATCCGCAAACGAGTAGACAGGTCGAAGTGTCCAATAAGGAGATCAAAAGAATCCTTGAGAAACCTGTAAGACCCGAAAGAAAGATTGGTCGAAGAAATTAAATGATGAACTATGAGCTTACAAAACTACGTATAAGACCCCATTGAGTATGTCTCCCTTCCGTATAGTGCATGGCAAAGCTTGTCAATTGCTAGTTGAGATTGAGCATAGAACTTATTGGGCTACCAAGAATGTCAACATAAATCTTGAGAAAGTAGGCAAAGCGCGCTTATTAGAACTGACTGAGCTTAAAGAGTTGAGGAATGATGCCTATGAGACTGCTCAAGCTTATAAAGAGCGCACTAAGATATTTCATGGTAAGCACATCCTCAGAAAAACCTTTGAGCCCAACCAACAGGTCTAGCTGTTCCCTAGGAAACCCAAGTCCCGTTGGGATGGGCCATACACTATCATACAGGTGTTCCCCTATGGTGCTGTTGAGATTCAAAATCCCTCTAGTGACACTTTCAAAGTAAATGGCTAACGTTAAAACCATATGTTACTCTTTCTAATGGACAGGTTCGAGACACCTACTAGTTGGAGAAGCCTTAACTCCAATCACTCTCTACCTCAGGTAATATCTTTCCTTGCTTTTTACTTTCCAAAGAGGACATTGTCAAATTTAGGCATGAGGGGGTATAACCTGAGGTTATACATAGCATTTATACATATTTTATATGCATGTAGGTAGTGCATTGGTAGCTATATATATTACGAAAAAAATAAGTCAGAGAGGAAAAGGAGCAAAATTATGTTAGCCCCAGCATTTGATTATGAAAGAATTTATCTAAGTTTTGGGCTAGAAATAATGATGAATTAAGACCTGAAGTGTTAAACCTTCGGAGATAAGTGAGATATACTGACTTTAGGCCTCTATGGCCTATTTAGCTCAAAAATTCGAGTATCTGTTAAGATATGAATTATTCTTCAAGTGATTGAGTATCTTTAGGCCTCTAAGGCTTAGGAAGTATCTAGCCTCTTTGTCCGCACTTTGGTTTGCGGGTCATAGTAACTTAAGCATCCACATCTCACACACTAGTCTGGTTCAGTATGCTTAATGAAGAATAACTTCAAAAATTCCCCCGTCTAAAAAATGATTTTCTCAAAAATCTGACTCAGGAGAGACTCAAAAACACAAGTTGATTAGAAGAGTTCCCACCGCATGAGAGAGTAAATACTCTCCTTAAGGATGCGTTATAATGTGTCATCTCCTCGACACTTCTCTTAGGATATTTAAATATCCTACTAGGGGCATGTAAGCGCATTGTGTTGTTTAAGTGCCATGGGCAGCATTATCCCGAAATATCGATTGCCGAGTCCTAGATTAGCTAAAGAATGCCATGGGCAGCACTATCACGAAGTGTTGTTTGCCAGGATTCCGGGGGTTACCATAGGCAATGCTATCCCGAAGCATCGAATGCCAGGGACCCTTTGAGGATCGATGATGGAAACAAGTCATCTAACAGACCGTGTTGACAGTTAATCCGAGGTTAGATTTAGAGGACTCACAAATATTACAAAAAGAGAAAAATCTCTAAAATATCTCCATCTCTGTTCCAAAGAATGCGCTAGCAAGTTGAACCTAGACCTTTTGCATGAACGCACGATGCTTTAATCTCTGGTGTCAAAAAACCCAGAAACCTTTGTCAAAGACCCAAGGCTAAAGCCGATCAAGTCTGTATCTTGACGGATACTTAGGTACCTAAAGGCCTAAGGATAGTATTTCAAACTAGTCTCTAGAGGCGAGGCACTATAAGGTGTCTTGACGACGGATTCTGGTCTAAAGATCTAGTTCTTCTCCATATGATTTTGCTCGGGACTAACAAAACTTAGGTATGAAGGTATTTGATAGGTCCACTTTAATAGGCTATAATTAAGCCTAAGTGCATTATTGTTGGGATAATAATTCAATTTAAAGCATGCATTTAAGTGAAAAATTAGATGAGCATGTAATTCGTCATTCCAGTCTTTTTATTAATATACATTGCATGCATATGATTTGTTAATTAACGTGCAACCATATATTAATATATTATTTACATGCACATGTCTTGTAGGATTTAATTGGAGACTGATTATAAAAAGACAACCTCTAAGATCTTATTCTATATTTGTGCATGACATTTGATTAAGAGACAAAAGGGGAAAAAAATCATTTTAACATTTTTTGAAATATAAAGATGGCAAGGGCACTCATTCTCCTCTCTAATTATTCCCTTACCCACCGCCACCTTCTTTTAACTCTCCCCATCGGAAACCACCAAAAAGGCTGCCCTGTGACTTTCCTTAATTCCACCCCTCAATCACCACTCTCCCTTCCCAAAAAAGCACCTAACACCCACATAAACCCCCCCCGCTACGCACATCTCTTCTCGCTCACAACCTCCTCCCGCTTCCACGAATTGAGCGCCACCGCAACCCACATCTCTCTCCCTCTAGAGGGACCACCTTCGTTCTTCCTCCTGCTCTTCATGTTTCCATACCTACAGCACGAGACCAAAGGATCAACCACCGTGCTTCACCCACTAGCGACAACACCTTGCCTCTAGCCTCTCCATCACAAGCACCGCTCGCTCACCCCTAAGGAGAAACAGAGCACCACCACCACCCCCCGTCCCTCCATCCTCACCATTTACAGCAGCCTGACCGCGACATTGCCTCCGACCTCTCCGACAACAAGCACCACGACCTCGCCAGCGACCTTTCGCTCCACAGCATCGCAACCTCCTCTGCTTGCCACCTCTCTGCCCACGAAAACAGCAACGACGGAGCATCTTCAACCGCGACCCCAATTGCTCCTCCCTCCTCACTGACCGCACCACTTTCTTGCCACCAACAGCAACCTCGACAGCAGCTGCTGCCATGACCACAACCACCCATCCACCACCGCAACCTCCTCCAATGCCATCACTGTGACTCTGCTCCTAATCACGACCACCACGACAAAACTTCCTCTCCTCGACTGCAACCTTTGCCCGACCGTAATGATGCCCTCCTGCGGTGGACCGCGCCACCACTACTGTGAGCTCCTCACCATGACAACCACGACTACTATCGCGCCTCACCCGCGTCGCTTCCGTTAATGTGCACAGTGACAGCGTGCACACTCCACAACGCGTCCCTCCACTGCAACTTCGCCTGCTTCCGTGACCGTCCATCACCGCGGTCAGTTGTGATAGCACCGACTCCACTACCACGCCACGCCTTCATAGTCGACCGTGCACCTCTACTTCCTTCGATCCACGTGGTTCATCTCTCCACGACCGCGACTCCTCGTCACCACACTACGCCAACAACCGCGTGCTCACCGCGACTACATTTCGATTTCATCTACTGTGTTTACTTGATCACTATAGTTCTATATTTTTTTACTTGAAGCACTAATTGGCATAGTTATATTTGACTATTCAACCTATTTACATATTATTGCCTCCCTGTGTAGACGACATTATATTTTCGTGATTCATTTTGACTTGATATATATATATATATATATATATTTGAATTGATTGAATCTTTAATGCGAGCATTTGATTATTCCTTGATTAGAGATTAATTTAATTTCGTTAGCTCATACATGTCAATTCTGCTATTAATTAATCTGTTGATCTGGGATTTTTCCACCACGAATTATACTGCAATGACACATCATTATAATTGGTATTATCATTACTATTAGTTATTTGCAAAGTGAATTTCCTTGATCATTAATGATATTCTATTGACAGGAAGTGACACAAAGGGTTTAGAGGAGACCAAGGCCTTCCTACATGCACAGTTTATAATTAAGGATCTTGGCTTGCTTAGTTACTTCCTTGGTATTAAGATACACCATATTAACAGAGAAATGCTTCTTTCGTAAAGGAAGCATGTGCTAAACATGCTTTAAAAGGCATGGATGCTAGGCTACAAACCTGGATCCAGCTACTTGTTTTGCAAATATTAATAGTCCAATCTTAGAGGACGTTACCAAGTATAGAGTTATGGTTGGCAAACTTATATATCTTACAGTGACAAACCCAGATATATCATATGTTGTTGGACGGCTGAGTTAATTTATGCAAGAGCCTAGCAAGATTCACTGGGCAGGAGTTTGTCAAGTATTGAGATATTTAAAGAGCCCGCTTGGTAAGGGATTATTCCTTTAGAGACATGGCCACCTTGGTGTGTGTGGATACTCAAATGCAAACTATGCTAATGCCCATGAGGACAAATGGCCCACAACAAGATATTGCACCAATGTTGGCAACTTAGTCACATGGAGAAGCAAGAAACATAATGTCGTCTCCAAATCTAGTGCAGAGTCAGAATGCAGGGCCATGACCAACACTACTTAAGAGTTCTATTGGATTAGATCCATTCTTCGTGACTTTGGTGCAGAGGTTTTTGGCCGTATACCTATGTACTGCGATAAGGCTGCCACTTTTCTTGCCAACAATCCAGCATTCCATGAAAGGACAAAGCACATACAAGTGGACTATCACTTTATTAGAGATGTAGTACCATGTGGCAGGATCTCCACACCATACATATCCAGCGAAGACTAGATTGTAGATATTTTCACTAAGGCCTTAGCCAATAAGAGATTGGAGTATCTTTGTTCCAAGCTAAGCATGTTTGACAACTATGCTCCAACTTGAGGGAGAGTGTTGAGAGTTGTAGTTTTTTTTTTAGTTTGTTTAGATGACGTTATAATTTACCCAACAAGTCTCTCTATATAAAAGCCCTTGGGGTTTCTTAGAATAAAATGCAACACTTTCTCCCAACAATAGGCAATGAGGGTACTAAAGAGAAAGTATTAAAGAAGTCCACAACGTGGTCTGAGTGAAACTCTTGGCTACCAACTTGGCATTAAACCTATTAATTGTCCCATCTACAAGAGGTTTCACTATAAAGACTCGTTTACATGCTACAAGAAAGTGAACGGAATGTGTACAAACAAGCTCTTAAGTCTCCCTAGTCTGTAGAGCTACCATTTCCTCTTCCATAGCCTGCTTCAATTGCAAGTCAAGCATGGCTTGTTGATGACATAGTTATTGTAATGTTAGAAATTGCCAAAACCCTATATTTCAAATTTACGTGCTCAAAACTGTAATGGCTTGATATAGGAAGGATTGTACATTGTTGCTTGCACTTCCTCGGAGAAATAAGTAGATTTATGCCATTCTGACTCTTAATGCCCATGTGACCAATGTGTTGACCACTTCTACTACCATTGGAAATATCTATCTTAGAAGTAGTTGAATTTGTGTTCGATAAAGAATCTATAACTAGGAGGGCAGAGGCACGACATCTAGAATATGTTGAACCAAGTATCGTACCTTGTAGACATTGTCATCGAATTGCACTCAAGTGGAACCCGTGATATAAGCATGGATACAACCAAGAAGTAGAAAAAGGTGGTACAGATTCAAAGGTGACATCAACATTCATATAGTGACAAACTGTTGTAAGCAAGGTTTTAAAAAACGCGAGGCAATACCAAGGTTGTTTGTCTTCATCGAGGCGTAAGCCTTAATTTTTGATGAAAAATAAGAAAAAATGACACAAATATATACTACTGAATGCTAATAATGAAAAAATAATATTTTTTTTAGAAAGGAAAAGGAAGATTACTAGAGATCGGTAATCATCCAAGCATTGCATTAATCATTTAAAAATGGAATGGAGTTACAGGTGTTGAAGCCAAAAATCTAACAAAAAAAGTATCTCCCTCAAGACATTATCTACCCAACAACGCCCAGATCTGAAAATCTTCTTGTTCCTCTGCAACCAGATACACCAAAGACAGCAAAAGCGTTGATCCATCCGGCCACATCAAGATCATAATGAACATGACAAGAGGTCCAGAAGTCTTGCTGGCTGGAAACATTCGCCATGCGCAACTGCATTCGATCCCAAACATCTTTGGAAAAATCACATCCAAAGAACAAATGCTCAACATCCTCCACCGTTTGTCCACACAAAGGACAAGTAGCCTCAATGTCATTGTGCCATCTCCTCAGAACCTTTCTAGCAACCAAGCGTTCCTTCCTAAACCAAAGAAAGATCTTGATCTTTAGGGGGATACCACCACACTTCCAAATCCTCCTAAAGTCCGACCTCACCACATCAATGCTTCCCACACTAGGGATCAAACTGTTGCAAGCCTTCTTAACCGAAAATGACCCCTCCTTCCAAGCACAACTGTCCATCTTCTCTGTGACTGGCCGCACATCTGAAATCAAAAGTAGGAGCTGCTGAAATTTGCTGCATGTCGGACAGCCCAACAGGTAGCTAAAAATCCCACGCTTCCCTTTCTACATCCCAAACATCTTCCACCATGACTCTTATTTTCAACCAGCTGAAAAAACCATGGAAAGAGGTCTGAAAAAGCACCTGAATCACACCAATTATCCCATCCAAAACCTAACAAATCTCCTGTTTCCCAAAATCGGAACAAAAGCAACAACATTCTTCATTAGAATAGGTCTTATAGAGTGCCAAAAAGCCGATGCACCACGCCTAAAAGCCGCTCCATCAACCAGATTCATGTCCCAACCATGAGAATCACCAATCAAGGTGAAAACCATGGAGACTTCCCCCAAAAGTAACTTCACCACCCATTTCAAGAGTAAAGCCTCGTTGAAGGCCTACAACCTTCTCACCCCAAGGCCTCCATCCTGCTTGGGTGCACAAACATCATTCCAAGGAACCATTTGGGCAAATCTACCCCACATGCTCCACTCCCTTCCAGAAAAATCTCTTCTTGATCAAATCTAAATGTGAAACAACCATCTTTGGCGGCTTAAAAATAGAAAAGTAGAAAATTGGGATAGACGAGAGGACAGATTTAAGGACAAGCCTTCCTCCTCTAGACAGCAACCTTCCACTCCATGAAAACAACCTTTTCACAACACGATCCACCACCCAATTCCAATCTGACGAAACCAACTTTTTTCCTTTCAACGAGAGTCCAAGATATCTAATAGGCAGGTGTCCCACTGGCAACTCCAAGGTATTGACAATACTCCAAGCCTCTGAATCCAAGGAAGAGAAATGAACAAGAACGGATTTGGCCCTATTTCTTTTGAGCCCAGATAGCAATGCAAAAATTCTCACCAGCAAAGATACATGTTCGGCCTCAACCACTCCACCTTCAATAAAAGAAATTATATCATCCGCATACTGTAACATAGGTGTCAAAAGCGAACCGTTACCCTGGCAAGTAAAACCATTGAACAAATAACATGTACAAGTTCTAAAGGCCATAACAGCAAGAGCGTCAACTGCTATGTCAAACAACATTGGTGCTAAGGGACATCCCTGCCTCACACCACGCTGAGGCTGAATCCAGCCACCACTCGACTTGTCGTTCACCAAGATTAAAAAGGATGAGGTAGTGACGCACCTCTTCATCAACAGGACCCATCCCTCCAGGAAACCCCTCCTTCTAAGAATGTCCCACAAATATCGCCATGAGATAGTCATACGCTTTGGAAAAATTCACTTTCCAAAGAAAGGCAAGAACACCTCTTCTCTTCCAAGATGCCACCATTTCCTCTGCCAACACAAAGGAGTCCTGCAAGGATATACCTTTCATAAAGGCCGACTGAACTAGGGAAATAATATCTGGCATAACCAACCGCAGCCTATTTGCTAGAACCTTTGCCACCAACAAATGGAATTTGACAATGCTATAGGTTGAAAATTATCAATACATTCAGCACTTGGTTTCTTAGGGAAAAGGAAAAGTAGGAATGATTCAATCTATCAAAACCTACACTGCCCACAAAAAATTCCCGAATTAAAGCCATGATGTCCAGACCAACCACCTCCCACATCTCCCTGAAAAATAAGACCAAAAGACCATCAGGTCTCGAAGAACCCTCCGCCTTCAAGCCCTTGAGCGCACACAAAACCTCCTGCTCACCAACTTTCCTTCGGAAGTCCGACTTTTGCATCCTACCTTCTGGTGAAATCATGATAATGAGACCGGAAAGCATCACAGATCTAACCTCTCTGACACAGAACATCATCCCCTACCTTTAGGGTGCTAATCATATTCACCCTCCTATTGCTAGTTGCCAAATGGAAAAACTTAGTGTTTGCATCAACCTCTCTGAGCCAAAGCTGTCGGGACTTCTATCTCCAATCCATCACTTTCTTGTGGTCTTCCAAAACCACAGTCTACATCTGTCGTCACTCTATACAATCACCATCAGATAAAGGGGACACCTTTTTTTGCCCATCCAGCTCACATATTTTCTTCAAAGCATCATTTCTCCTTGCCTCCCTACGTGATCGCAAATCACGTTTGAACACAATCATAGCCTAAAGAATAGCTCGGATCCTACAGGCCACCGTCCAAGCAGCAGAAGAGGATGAGGGCATGGGCAACCACTTATTTTTTATCATCTCCCTAAAACCAGGCTCTTTCAACCATGACTTACAAAATTTAAAGTACGTAGAGAAATTAGCATCTTCATTATTCGACCACATCAAAGGCATATGATCAAAGAATGGCCTATCACAAGCGAACACCTGAGCACCATGAAACGATTCTGCCATGGAAACATTGCATAAGAATCTATCAATACACGAAGTTGCACCACTGCCATTTCTCCATGTAAACCTTGCCCCAGTGATAGGCAAATCAATCAACTCAAGATCCTGAACCATTTACTGGTAATCAACTAAAGCCCTATCACCTCTGCCATCTGGCATGTCCTCCGTGTGTAAAGTTGCATCGAAGTTTCCCCCAATCAACCAAGGCCTACCATCCACTAAGTTAGGCGTCTGACCAATCTCTTCTTAGAAATGCAACCTTTCATATTGTTCACAGAGACTATAAACACAAGACACCGCAAAGTCAAAACCAACTACTTTCCTACTAAAAATTGCAGTAGCCAATCTCTCAACCGCCAAAGAGGAATCCAAATCAAAGTTATCAGCATGCCACAAAATAAAGATACCACCCGATCTCCCTTTCGCTCTCACTTTAAGAAAAGTTGAATATCTGCCACCACCAATATCCTTCCTCAATTGAGTTGTTAAATCCTCCAAATGGGTTTCTTGTAAAAGCACCGCATCCACTCGCCACTCCGCCAAATACCTCCTAAGGGCCGACCTCCAGGCCGAGTCCCGGAGGCCACGAACATTCCAAGAGAGAACTTTAGTCATGGTGCACACAACTAGCCCCCCCTCTATGAATTTTCTTCACCCCAACCATTTTGGCCACCCATTCATCAACCCTTTTAGCTTCCCCCCATGCAATCCTTTGAAGTCACCTTGGGAGTTGACTTCTTGGTATTCTTTCACTTGTAACAAGCACCAAGGACCAATCTATTCTTCTTCAACATCTTCGGATGAGATGAAGAATTACTGGAGGAACGGACCACAATACTATGTCCCTAACCTTGGCACACCACGACACCCACATTAGAGGTTGCATCCTAAGGTGGCTGGACCTAAGACAACAGACGTCCCATCAGGTCCACCTCGTTCAAACGCCCCAAAAAATTGCTACATAAGTCCTCCTGGCCACAAATGCAAAAGATGGACCAAAAGGCCTCAGGGACCTCATCCTACACAAAAACAAAACCAAACGCAACAGCCGTTGGACCCAAGATAGGAGGATTACACGAAATCTCCAGGAAGAGCATGCTTGCAAAGAACTCACCACGATCGAACCCATCCATGGGTCCGACATCCACATGCTGTTGGCTCAGAGCACATGTAGTGCCTTGACCTGACCGCGAATAGCCATAGAAATTGCCTCCTCCAGACCAAGTAGCAGCAACATCCTCCTTAGCCAATTGACATGCATCAGTAGCCTGCACAAGGACATACGCAACAGCAAAAGGGCCCCCAACATCGACAGCCCTATGGGAGAGCATAGGAAATTTAGACGGGTTAGACTTACCGCATCCGGATCCGTTTACGGATCCAGAGTCTACCTGCAATGAGCGAATATGCTCCCCCTCCATGTCAACTATCAAATTAGATCGGTTAGCCACATCAGGAAAGACCCCTGCGTCTGCTTCAACATCCAGATCAACCCGGTGCATGCGGTCCACCTCGTTTGGAAAGGGGTTACTGCCATATAAGTCACGATAGTCATGATTTGGATTTTGAATCATGCCAACTTGGTCGCCTCCCAACTTGGAAACATACCTCCAAACTAGGCGTAAAGCCCACCGTGGACGGTTACGCAAGTCGTCAGCCACCTCATCACACTTCCTTCCAAAAAATTCCACTGCCGACGATCACTCCCGGCCAACTCCCTCCACCGATGCACCCTCCAGCGGATTAGAATATCGTCTGCACCTTCCAATCTCCCCTCCGATGATGCACAACCTGCCACCACCTGAGCGTACACCAGCAACCTCTGAACATTCACCCCAACCTCCTTGAAAGAAACAACGCAAGCACACCACTCAATGTGGAGAACCTCCTTGACCGACAGGCTCTTCCCAATCAACAAATCCCCTTCTACCAGAATCGAAGAGACATCACCTTCCACGAGGCCAAGGCCCCGACATCGCCACACCCTAGCAAATGGCTCACAGAGAGAGACTAGGGATGCAAGTTTCGATAAACCCAAACCAACCCGACCCGAAAAGAATAGGTAAAACCCAACCCGAACCCGATCGAGTTCGAGTATAGGTTTTATACAAAAAAACCTGACAGGTTTGGGTATAGGTATGGGTATAAATCTATACCTGATTACCCTACACAAATAACCGAATAAAATCTCCATTTACCCGAGATATATAAGTCCCACCTTAAGCCCCTCATTCCCTAAACCCTAATCTTCCTCATGATTCCCTCCATGATTTTGAATGTTGGGAATACTTCTGAAGCTTCTATTGAACATTTATTTCGAACATGGGGATTTTTTGTTTGAAAGGTACTTGTATTTAGCCTTTCTTTGTATCTTTATTTTTATTCCCCTTAAAGGGCTCTTTTTGCAATAATTTTAGTGGAGATCAATAAAATTAAAGTAGCCTGAGCTTTTATGGTTAGAAATTGTTAAAAATAAATAATTAATGAATTGTGTTATAGATTTTTTTTCTTCTTTGTCTTTGATTTGGCACGATTTGATTGTAAGATTAATTTATAAATAGATACTCGAAGGGTAAATGGATACCCAATGGGTAGAGATGGGTATGGGTATGGGTTCAGATTTTTATACCTGGGTAAATAAGTAGGATATGGATATGAATTTTGTAAAGGGGTATGGGTATAGATTTAGCCAAACCCGACCCGTTTGCATACCTAAGCGAGACCACCATCCCAACCATCCACATCAAGGGAATGTCGTAGATGTGAAACAAGAGCGAAGGCTGCGACAGCACACTCTCCCGTTGCACCCTCATAAATGTTTGGAGACAATCACCAAATAGAAACATGGCCATAATCCATCACTTCAAACATCAAGCACGAGACATCATCCTTGTTCAACCCAAACACTAACACCTTCACCTCTAAGAAAATAGCCACCTTCCAATCTGATGAAGAAAGCCTAGCTCGAGAGAGGATAGACCTCACCAACACCACCGATGGCACACCTATTAGAAAAGTCCCAACTACAAAATAGCTCAGCACAGACTCAATAGTACCCACCTCGCTCAACCATGAAGAGTGTACCTCCACAGCAAGAGGAGCTCTTGGTGGAGGCAAAGTCGATTCCTTGACCACGTTCCGCACCCTCGCCAACGTAGGACATGCCTTCTAACGATGCCCCACACCCTTAAATTAGAGACACACGATAGGGTCCCTGTAATCCCTTGCCCAATCTCCCCGACTTCAACACTTGTAACACACCTCCTTACGGAGACAACGAAGACGAGCAACCTCACCATCGCCTCCCTGCCTTACCACCCCTCTGACCGTGCGAACCGTCCTCATCAAATTCCTTAAAAACACTTTCACGCTATTTTTACCCTATCATAACATTTAAATGTCCATTACTAAATATCATTACCGCATATTACACACATTATTCAAATATAAACTTATATAACAAGATTTAAATACACATAAGTACCACACATGTAAACTCTACAAAAAACCAAAATACTATTCACATAATAGTAATAAAAAAATCAAAATAATAATAATAAATATTTTTTGAGAGAATAATAATAATAATAAGCATCTAACAAGATTTAAGTAAACAATCAGCGCATAGCCTCTTCAAAAAAATCAATTCAGTGATCACGTAACATTTAAACTAACCACAAAAAAACATTTAACCATGCTTTAACATAACTAAATAGTAAAATAAAGATATAAGTAATAAGAAAAAATGTAATGTATAACTCAAGAGAGGTCGAGATTCTTACCAACAACAGCAAGAAGTAAAATTAAGACTTGAAAGGGAAAGGGGGCAATGATGGGTAATGGAGAGGGGACAAACTAGTAAGGGGTGGCACATAAAAGAGGTGACTAGCAAGTGGCGATGTAGCAACTTGTAAAACACGAGGGACGGCTTAGGAGGGTATATAGGCTAGGATTTTGAATGTTGTAATGTATATCAACAAGGCCTGAATCTTTTTCAAAAAGAGAAAAAGGCATGAGCAACTTGTAAAACACGAGGGAGGGCTTAGGAGAGTATATAGGTTGTAAAATGCCTTATATAGGTGGTGCTCTCCAAATTAGGAGGGGCACAACAAACACAAGAAAACACCTAGGAGCCTCCACTAATCTTTAATTCCATTTTTCCTTACCCTTATTGAGCTGAGTGCACTTAGGCTCACGCTTGTCTCATTAAGCTATAAAGCTTGAATTTTAGGCTCGAGCTTGGAGCATTAACCCATTGAGCTGGGCTTACGAGCTCTTATCAAGCCAAGCCCAAGTTGAGTCTATTGAGCTTATGTATTGTTTGACAACCCTAATAGCATCTCCATATAGATAGCAGAAAGCCCTAAAGTCTTTTTTTTTTGAAAAGGCAAAGGGTGGTTATCTTTATCATTCCATTCCAAATAACTGATTTACATCAGAGTTTACAAAATGGATCCCCAAAACACCACCTTGGAAGAAATGGAAGAAACAAAATTCTCAACATAGGGTCTCTCTCCCCTAAAATGCACCCCATTCCTCCCCAGCCAAACTCCCCACAGTACTGCCAAAACCTTTGCCCTATCCTTCTTGGATCTAAAAGTGTTCCCTCCTTCACAGGCACTTCCTCTGTGGAATGAAGACCAGAAGCTAACCACATCCTTATGAGCGATCTAGTCGATCCCCATCACCTGCCAAACCTGCAACACAAACGGACACTGAAAGAAGAGGTGTCAGATGTCCTCATCAACTCCACCACAAAGGGGAGACACCAGTTCTTCCGACTGGGCCCATCTCGCTCTCCATTACTTCATCATAATTCTCCCCCTTCTCACCAACCAGGCGAAAATCTTCACCTTCAATGAGCACTCCGCCATCCAGAGCAATTTGCAATCCCGTAAAAAACCAATGTCCAAGCTAACCATGCCATTCCCCAATTTGCAAAGACCTTTGCCACCGAGAAATTTCCTTCCTCCCATGAGAATGCATCAAAACTCTCCTCCAGTGCCCAACCATCCAGCTCCTGCAACTATTGCTGAAACTCCTCTCATCTCTGGTCGGAGAGGCCCCCCGAACGGTTGGACACCACGCTCCATCCCAACAGCTCCCCACCATGGCCGACAAGTCCACAACACACCCAAACAAGCGAGGGAACCTGTCTCCTAGGGTAGAGCAAGCCCCCTACCAGTCATCCTCCCAGAAACGAAAAGTGTCTCCTCACTCAACGTAGCGGAGAAGAAACCATGCACCTTCATTACCACTGCCGCCAAGCCCCTAAATGAGAGGCTCCGGGGGGAGGGGAACACAGGAGCCCCCATGACAGGAAAGGGTTGTAGCATCGCCGCATAACATCACCAAAAAGCCCCTGCTCCTGCCTCACCAACCTGGCAATCCACTTTGTGAGGAGGTCGATGTTAACCTTGTCTACATCCCTAACCCCCAGACCCCTCCTCTTGAACCGGTCTACACACCTCCTCCCAGGCCACCAACCTCGCCCCCCTTCCTGTCGACCCTACATTAGCCCAGAAGAAATCCCTCATCAACCCTGAGATCTTCTCAATCCAACACAGTAATCTGACGACCGAGAGGAAATACGACCAAATGGATGCCAGAACCGCCTTCACTAGGGTCAGCCATCTGCCTCTAGATAGGAGCCTGGAAGACCACCCCGCCAATCCTCCCTCCATCTCCAGCAGAGGAATCCAATCTTGTAATCTGATGCACCGGTCTAATAAAGGAAGACCCAGATATACCAACAGCAAAGAGCCCAACTCCGTCTCCAACACACCACCCACCCTCTCCGTCTCTACGACTAATAAATTAAATGAGACAAAAGTTGATTTTTGATAACTAATCTGGAATCCTGATGCCACGCCAAAAAGCTCCAGAAGGATTCTCATCCTCCTAGCCTCCAGATCTGTTCCCTCAACCAGAAAAAGTGTATCATCAGCATACAACAGGACCATCGTCTCTCTATCCTCACCAAACACAAAGCCTACGGGTAGACCCCTACCACAGGCCCTATGCACTGCCCGCGCCAGAGCATCTATTGCAAGAACAAACAGCATAGGTGCAAGAGGGGCATCCCTGTCTGACCCCCTGCCTAGGCTGTACCCATCCCCCTACTAGGTTCCCATTGATCAGGATTGAGAAAGATGTCACACACATCTTCATCCAATCAATCCAAAATGTGGGAAAACCTCTTCAACAAAGAAGCCCATAGAAAATCCCATTGTACCAACTCGTATGCCTTACTTAAATCAACCTTCCACAGAAAAGCCTGCTTCTCCCTCCTCCAGGTTGCCAATGCCTCCAAGGCAACTACAAAACCATCAAGCATTCCTCTCCAAGAATGTCTTTGAGCCTGTTGGCCAAGACCTTAACAACAATAAGGTAGATGACATTTGACAATGCATGATTACATATTAAGTTGTTTGACCAAATGAGAAAACATCTACTAGGTCACATATTCCAAAGACTTCAAATAAGGTGAAAATTCCACCCATGTGTGCTCTAAATGTTGGCTGTCAAGACCCATAGGAAATTTGCACAACCAATGTGCATGTAGTGATTCTTTAAGATTGATCTCTATCTTAAAGCAATTGAGGCTTGTTGAAAGTTTTGCTGATTATTGTCTTTTCCGCATTTGTTTGTGTTACTGTTTTCTCTATTATCTTAGAGTAGAGGGACATGATCTCAATTTTCCCCCCTCACCTCTCCTATATAAATAGAGGCCTAGGATTTCATTGTAACATGAATTACTTTTATTTTCTCAACATGGTATCAAAATGGTGGTCCCTAGCTAGAGTTTTGTACCTTCTTCACCTCCCTCTTTCTCTCCACCAAATGATACAAGTTCTCTACTAATCCTTGGGACTCGTAATCTCAAGGTAGTAGAGAGGAGCTCCAAGTTTTACTCAAGGGGCCTATGCCCTAAAGGCATAGGTCCTTCTCAATGAGTATTGTACATTGCCAAACAGTAAACTAGCCACCATTGCCCATACACCCATCAGATTACACCAACCGACCACATGTGGCATCGCCTAACTCCACATGATCAGTGAGGACCACTCCGACCTCCATCCGACTGAAGGAGGCCCCATTTGACCCCTCTACCAAGGCTAGCGGCATCGCCACTGCTGGTTCTGATCTATCGAGAACACCACAGATCAACCATTAGGGTTTGGTACTTTGACTCGGTGGCTCACGGGGATCAATAACCTGTCCCTCGTGTTGTCTCAACCATTGATTACTCTCCAGGTTAGTCGAATTTCAAATTTCTTTTGATCTGTACCAAAGAAAAGAAAGCTGCTGACCCTGAAAAATAGTTATACCAAAACAGGTGAATGGATCTACAAGCATGCAAACATGGCAGACTACTTTTACATGGCTCATTAATCAACAAAGAGATGTTAAGCTGCTGACCCTGAAAAATATCTTTTCCACTTCCTTCTTTGAAGCGGCAGTGGACTTTTTATCAGAATCTTTCATCTTTGAAGTGGCAGTGGACTTTTTGTCAGAATCTTTCAGTAACTGAACTGCAAACATCTGAGGAGGTTCGACACTTTCAGCTTCCTTTTTCTTGACCTGTGCATCAACTTGACTCTCACTTTGTTCTGCTTCTACTCCCACCCCTTCCTTGCCATCTTCATCTTCTGCCTCAACTGTGGCATTTTCCAGAGTACTGGCATAATCTGTTGTGGCAGAAAGGTCTGGATTTTCATTTTCAGGAGCTTCATGGACATCAATCAAGTCTTCACCAAGAAATCTGCATTTCCAGAATTCAGTGTTTCCATCTTTCAATTCAATGCGAGAAATTAATTCATCCAGTTCTTCATCAACCTAAAAGGTAAAATTAATTATTAAATGTCAATACAAGAATACACACTAGACATAAAAAGGCATGGGCATTCTCAAAACAGAACTAGAATAATGAAGAAAATTTGATGCATCTTGGGGAAACACTAATGAGAATCATTTTAGTTATAAAGGAAAAGACCATACATCTACTTGCTCCTCTACGACTGGAGGAACCCACAATGGTCGACTACGAGAACGATTTATTCTCCTTGCCTTTTGTACTCTTTGGTAGAGTACCTGTCTGGTGCCATCTGTTGGCAACCCTTGTGCTTCCAACTCCACTTTCAACTCATGTACTAACATCTTGCTAGCAGCTTTTGGTTTTGAGGGAAGCTTCTCTGTAGCAGCTAGCGCGAATTTTATTAATCTTTCCTCAACTCTCTCAAAAAGAGATTCATCTACATTCCCTAAAGCTCCAGGACCCTCATTCCTTAGGGTTCTCAGAAGTCTGATATTGTATGATCGCCATTCTGCCAAGCAATGTTTCTTGAAGGAGGTCTCAATTGGACCTGAATAAACAAACCCAACAGTATCAGGATCAAGTGAATCTCCCCCATCTCGTGGAACCCATCGTTTGCGTTCTCCAGTTAGACCACCTTCAGCTGCATACCTAAGACATTTGAATAAAGGAAGCAATTAATAGGATAAAAGATTCAGTAAGAATGTTCACATTATCGTTTTGGATGTATATCATACACCAAGGGCATTGTGGATAAAGACAAATTAGAGACCATGAATTTTGCATATCTAATTAGCGCAACTGGTACATTGCAAGTTCCATGTCTCAATAGGCACCATGCAGCAGCTTACTCCACTTTTCAACGTAACCAACAAACGAGATAAATGTTTAAAATAAACTAATTTAAGCTTTTTAAGCTAAGTATGTTGCTTCATTTTCAATAAACATCTTCTCTCTAAAGCGTATTGCCATCTATTATTGGAGGTGCATCTCATGGTATCACCTCCTCTACATACTTACCGACAAAGAGTTCCACAGAAGACTAGAGGAGAACCACTATCTACTATGCCTCCCACTCCTTCCTCTACTAGTCCTGCTGAATCCAAATCCTGATGGAGATCAGGTAATATCTTATCTAAGGGGATCTAACTTGGACCTTCCTATTGCTCTTCGAAAGGCCCAACGCTCATGTACATGCTATTCTATTTCACAATATATGCCATATGATAGATTACCTACTCCTGCTCAATTGTTTTCCATTGTTGTGGACAGTTATTAGGTTCCCTGCAGTCATACTAAGGCTCTCCAACATTCTATCCACAGAGGAAGAGATGACAATGTTACAGTCACATGATACATGAGACTTGGTTGTGTTACCCGCAGGTGTCGTAGTCGTGGGATGTAGATAAGTGTTTACCCTAAAGTATCTTCCCAATGGCTCAGTAGAAAGACATAAGGCCCACCTTATAGCCAAAGGTTACACCCAAGCCTTTGAGGTAGACTATTTTGAGACATTCTCACTTATTGCACGGCAGAATTCAATTCGAATTCTACTCTCTCTTGCTACAAACATGGACTGGCATGTTTATCAACTTGATATTAAAAATACATTCCTATATAGAGACCTTCATAAGGAAGTCTACATGCAACAACCTCACGGATTTGTTACTCAAGGGGAGTGTCAAAAGGTCTGCAAATTGAACAAAGCAATTTATGGTTTAAAATAGAACCCGAGGGCATAGTTCAAGGGATTTAGTAAAGCAATTCGAAAGTTTGACTTTACTAGATCATACACAGATTATTCTGTTTTTGTTTTACAATGGCCTGTTGAGCAATCATTCTTATTATTTATGTAGAAGACATTATACTCATAAGGAACAACAAGAAAGGCGTTGGGTCCACCAAGACTTTCTTGCACTCTCAATCAAGAGTTGAAATGCCTTTCTTTCAAGAAAAAGAGATGAAATGTCGATTTACACATCATTTCGATAAATTTCTAAGTATGCATTTTGGAGGCATGCCATGGAAATGCTTATATTTCGACATCGGATTTCGATGCGTCGAAAATAGTTCATTTCCGAGGCATGCCAACATATACCGACAAAAAAGGCAGAAGTAATCAAAATGATTAGAATTTCAAGGAAATGACAAGCTTAATCATGTTTATGTAAGACTAACAATGTTATATACTAATATTCATATGCAACATATAGTCTACTATACTATATTCAAGTTTAAGAATCAAATAACAAATAATTACTATGCAAATTGAATTAAATCATGAAAAGATAAAATATTCAAATATATAATTTGTAAAAAGCTAAAGTAACAATTTAAATTTTGAAATTTAAATATCTAACCAATTTATCTTAAATTAATTTGAGGTCTTTCACTAAGTTGATGGATTAATCAATTTGAATAAATATATATTAACATAATTGTGTATTGTGTTGGCCATTGTTATATATGTCATGCCTTATAAATCACGTTTAGATCTAGTTATATCATATTTATGTATGAAAAATATCAACTCACTTTCAAATATGAGACCATGGGCTTCTAGATTTAATGTTATCTTTGAAGTAAATCATGATTAATCCACGAAGTAAATGGACTCTTAACGTTTATAATTTTCAGGTTTTATTCTTTTCTACATAGATGTGCGTTCTTTATTCTTTAATGCTAACCCAAGCTTAGGATTTTATTTTTAGGAATTAAACAAATGTTTCCTCAATTCTAAATTGTACATAGACATATATGTTCGTAATAATAGCAGATCTAGAGTCTAGCATGTAGATCTACTCTATAATTATAGCTAGGCATGCAATCAAACCTTAGGAGAGTCAAAGGAGAGGAGCAACGAGATAAAAGGGAGCAAATGCAGTGGCGATTCGGCTCAGATAAGAACAAAGTTGAAGTACCAATAGTAGAGAAGAATGGGAAAACTAAGAGTGAGAAGCAGTAGCGGCAAGTCAAAATGCTAAGTGCATTTCATCACTTGTTGACATTTCAATGATATTTCAACAACATTTCGCTAAAGTCTTTGTCAGGAAATAAAATTAGAGAGATATTGATTGAGTTGGTTTCTATTTAGGCAATCGTTATTTTTAGTAGGTGTTAGTTGTGTTTCCATGTATGCCTAAGCCTTTCCTTAATATGAAGAGGGTTAAGGCCTTTATTTTCAAAAGAATAAAGTGGATATTCTTCCCAAAATCCCAACATGGTATCAGAGCCACCGATTTTTCAAGGCTAGTTACAAGAAGAAACCCTAGAGGGGGGAGGCCCTCCGGCAGCACCGTCGACCTCAAGCAAGCCACCGAAGAGATTCTTTCCTCTCCCAAACCTCTCTTCTCTTCCTCTTCTATTCCTCTTCTTTTGTTCTTCATTCACTGCCACTACTGTCTTTCTCGTCGTCGATGAAGAAGAATGACGCCAGTGCCGCCATCAGCCCACCATCGACAAGAGACCACCATGAGGGTGGTTGCCGGTGGCCTAGCCCTATATCCACCACTCTCGAGAGTCATCGGACTAGATACATGTTGACGACAGCCCATTCTTCGTCCGATGCCGCCCATGAATGCGCTTTTGGCCCCCAAACCTCGTTTAATCAAGGATTTGAGGGCACCAATCGACATCTTGGAGGCCATGTTACCAGACCAGGGCACTCCGATCCTCCCTAGACCTCACCGAAGCGTTGCTGCGCTCCTCCACTGTAGCGTCACCTGAATATGGAAAAGAGGGGGGGGAGCGACCTCTCTTCTAGTCACTATTTGCAACAACAGCAACGACACAGCAACATCAATGACAACAGCAGCAATTGCTGCAACTACCACCCTCTCTCTCACGCTGTAGCAGGCCCTGTTGGCCGTGTAAGTGCTGCTGCGAATTCTCTCTCCCCCTCGTAGAGATCCTCCACGTTCCAATGGCGAGGGTCCTCCGAACCTCCTCTCTCCAATGGCATGCAACAAGGGCGATGCCTAGGATTATGAGTAATGCTCTCACGCACCTCAAGAGAAACCAAGCAGGGACTGGCTCTGTAAAGGCGTACAAGTAGACACACCTAATTTTAAAGACAACATCACGAAGAAGAAAGACAGATCGGCGTAGACACATAGATGGGGTGCACTCTCACGCACCTCCAATGTTTCAACTGGCTCTTAGGGAGTAGAAGCAATGGCAGCGAAGGTGACCTTATGCATGCTCGGAGAAACCAAGCACAATACGTTGGCTCATAGGGTGTAGGACCAATGGCGCCCATATGACCTTATGCGCACTTAACAAGACCAAATCTCGTCATCTTCGGACTCTTAGACGTGGTAGCAGCGACACCCAAGTTTTAGTCATAATTTCTCACGTACCCAACGCCTTATGCGAGAGTACAAGTAGAAACATGAGAAGTTGATACAAATTCTGACGCCGATTATTTTTCAACTACCGTCGAGTACCGTTGATCCAAGTCTTCTCTGTCTCCCGCGTCTCGACTTGCGAAGTAGTGTTAGGAAATAAAATCAATGAGATATTGATTGAGTTGGTTTCTATTTAGGTCATCGTTATTTTTAGTAGGTGTTAGTTGTGTTTCCATATATGCCAAGACCCTCTCTCTATATTAAGAGAGTTAAGGCTTTTATTTTCAAATGAATAAAGTAGATAAACTCCCCAAAATCCCAGCAGTCTCTATGTTTCGACATTGTATTGATGTTGATATGGCATAACCCCAAAAATAGCCATTTCGACATGTCGATGGCATGACATCAAAATTTAAATCACTTACAAAAATAGTAATAAGTAAAAATTAATTATTAAGACACATATATTGACCGTAAAATATGCTAATGATTTAAAAATTATACCTAATCCCACCAATTTCTCCTAACTTGTCAACATATTATCCATATTCGGCAAAATATTCCTAACATTCTTACATTTCGACATTACATGTGTGCCGATATCGCCCAACATCAAAAAAAGATCATTTCATGGGCACGCCGTGGACATTCAAAACAATGCTCTGAATTTGTCACCAAGGATCCTGGAGTGATCAGTTATTTCTTGGAAATTGAGGTGCATCATCTTGATAGGAGCTTTGTGCTTTCTCAACGGAAGTATGTCCTTGATATGCTACAAGAAGTAGGGATGATAGGATGCAAACCTGCGAGCATCACATTGGATCCTTCCACTCATTTAGCTGACTCCAACAATCTTGCCTTAGAAGATGTGACTAGATATTGTGCTATGGTAGGCAAGCTTCTTTACCTGACTATCACAAGGCTAGACAACCTATGCTGTAGGGCAACTTAACCAGTTTATGCAGGAACCCAGGGAGACAAACTAGGCAGGAGCATGTCAAGAACTGAGATACTTGAAGAATTCTCCTGGGAAAGGTCTATTTTTACATAAGCATTGTCACCTTAACGTGTGGAGATATTCTGATGCTAACTATGCTGAGGCTCATGAAGATCGGAGATCTACCACAGGCTAATTGCACATATGTTGGTGGCCACCTTGTGACTTGGCGAAGTACAAAGTAGAATGTAATCTCTAGATCCAATGCAAAGTCAGAGTACAGGGCTATGGTACATACTACCTGTAAGCTATTCTGGATTAAATCTATCTTACATGATTTTTGGATCTCGATCTAAGGATCCATTCCTATGCATTGTGATAATAAGGCTACCACTTTATTACCAATAATCCTGCATTTCATGAGAGGACAAAGCACATCAAGGTTAATTGTCATTTATCAGAGATGTAATGATGTAAGGGGAGATATCTATCCCATACATTTCTACTGACGACTAGGTTGCAAATATCTTCATCAAAGCACTCCTAAGAAGCAACTTGAGCACCTTTGTTCCCAGCTAAGCATGTCAGATATCTATGCTCCAGCTTGAGGGGAGAGTGTTAAGAGTTATTTATGTCATTTATTTTGAAGTCCTTTTGTTATTTTTCTTATTATATGTGGTGATGCTTGTAATTGTCCCAAGAGGCCTCTATATAAAAATACCTAAGGCTTCTTGATATAGATTCATTTCGTCTTTTCCAATTAACAATTACCTCTTGCACTCATAAACATATAAAATTCACAGCTTTTTGAGTAAATTTCACTTTTTTTGAAGGTTTGATCAGCATTGCCTTGACATGCCTCTATTTTCAAACCATCAAATTTGCTAAAATGTCAATATCGTCTTATGTCCATTTCTTCAACATGCCTTGTAAATGCTTGCTTTTGAAACCATTGAATCAACAGGTCAAACCTAGCTTCCAAGCTATATAGCAAAGATTGGTCAGTTTGTGGATTAGACCAATGGAGATGAGGTGTCATGATATGCAAAGAGTGGCTAAGAACAAAACATGTGCAGGTAGCTTGTCACCAGAATCATGACATGATCCTAATTCAGACAGGCTTCATCAACACTACTCACGTCTCATCTAAAGATCAAGTAACTGGAATGTTCACCAAGCCACTTCCATGTTCTACCCATTGACCACTGTTTTTACAATGGCAGCATAGTCAACACCTTCAGTTTAGCTTAGAGTAGGTTCAAATCATCTAAATCAACATTTCTTTAAGGGCGTTGTTTTCTTTGATTCCCAAGTGGAACTATGGAATTTTTAAACAAGGATTAAAAATAGACACCAAATTTATAAACAAGGATTACGATTTCCATAAAAGATCACCAATATTCTCGAACATAACAAAAAAGATAGACAAACCTTGCAACATAATCAATTTCAAAACCAACATTAGCTTCTTCATGTAAAGGTTCAATCCAGGAGCTGACTAAAGTACGGTATTTCCTGTTTAAGATCATAGCCCGAGGTGGAATTGCTTGGTTGTCCTTGGACATCGCTTCCAAAGCTTCAAGCATCTCAATGATTCTTCCTGTTCACAAAAGTACGAAGCAAAGTCATTTATTTTCAAGGAACCCCAAAAATAATTCATAAAAGGCAAACCGAAGTGTGTATTGGCAGTCAGAATACAAATGAAATAAACGAAACTTACATGCTCTGGCCAGTTGCCACTGCTAGATTTTTTTCGTAGTGAAAAGATGTAAACTGGTTTTAGTATAAAGCTGTCAGGAAAGGGGGAAAGCATTTTCCAAGACGACACTGCTGGAAATGCCGATATGGATTCCCAGTATCACTCAAAAGAGAAGGTTCAAGTTCCACGGTCAGTTGAACTCAACAGTGCTAATAGATAGGTGTAAGAAATCTCAGACGTGCAAACAAGAGGGAAAACAGCCCAAAATAATTACGGAATATGATAAAAGTTTAGTGTGAGTAATGGTGATAAATTGTTGCTACTCGCTGGGTTGTACTTCAGGTAGATTGGAATTCATGATGTTAGATTTGAGTTGAATAAGAGCTTTAAAACATGAAAATGAATCCTATTGGGCTTGATCATTGTACTGAATTGAACTTATTTTCATTATATAATTGACTAAATTCAATTAAGACTTAAATTAGCAAAATAAGCAATTACACTCTGCTGTGAGTTTTATTGGTCTTGTTTTCATTTTTGGTTATTCTATGGCTCACTTGTTCTATATCATGTTGTTGAGGGGTTTGTTTGCAGTTTTCCCTTGACCTCTCCTCTATAAGTAGAGGCATAGGATTTCATAGTAAAATGAATGCATCATTTTTCTCAACATAATACCAAAGCTCTGGCCTGGGACTGCCACCGACTAGTAGGTACTGCTCCAATATCCGATCGATCGAAGGAGGCCCAACCTGTCGACTGCTGCAGTGAATTAAATGCCACCGGCATACCGTCGGCAAGGCATTTTGGGAATCTCTCCATGCCAACATAGATATAATATCGAAATGCTGGAGTTTCGCCCGCATGCCGACCATATCGACAGCATGTGCCGACAGTTGCTGATGGCGATAAGCTTGGTATGCGCTGTGCTACTGGTTCTTGGGCGGGAAACTCAACCACCGAAACACACGGAAAACTTGAAAGGGCGGCGATGGGCGGGAAACCAAAACACAATTTTTGGCCTTTTTGAGCGATTTTGGGCCCCGATATATTCTTCTTTTTTACTTGTTGACGCACTATTGATATCGATATTTAAAGCCTTAGGTATAATCACGATGAAATAGTTTTATTGTTACATAATCAGCATTTGATTTCTTGAAATTGACATCATTTTGATTACTTCTGTCATTTTTGTCGGTATGCATCGGCATGCCCTCAGCATTTCCACGACGTGCCCATGAAATGCATACTTAAAATTTCATCAACACGGCGTCGAAATCGGCATTTCGAACCTTGGGCTACTGCAACCTCATGGAGGCTCTACTGTCATGTGAGAATCACACCGAGGGGGTTGCCCGGAGGAGGAGAGTCACCTCCAGTGACCGGTGAGTTAGTCGATCACCAAAGGCTCGCTACAGATATTGCTAAGGTCACAACTAGTCTGTTTCAAACAACTAAAGGCTATCAGGAACGTCAAAACTTGCATTTCAAAAGGTTTTCAATTACTTTAGATCCAATATGTGAAGATGTTCCATTGATATTACAAATTGGATGAAATCAGATATATGGATAGTAATATTGCCTATGCAAGGTTCAAAATGCTGATTTCAACGCGGTGCCGATGCAATTCTAAGTGTGCATTTCTTGAGCATGCCGAGGGTAAGTCGTGGAAATGCCTGTTTTTCGATGTCCATGCCAATAGACATGCCAAGGGCGCACCAATGACAAAAGTAGTCAAAATGATATCAATTTCAAAAAAATCAAATGCTAATTGTGTAACAATAAGAGTATTTCATCATGTCCATGCCCAAGATTTCGATAGAGACAAGTCGGGGACCAAAATCGCACTGTATGTGTATGTGTGGGTGTGTGTGTGTGCATAAGTGTGTGCATGTGCGTATTACCGCTCTTACTAGATTTTCAAACTCTTCCCACTCTTCCAATTTGTGTGTGACGGTTCAAATCTTCCCGCTCTTTCGCATTTTCAAATCGTACCTTTCCCGCCCTTACCCAAACATTCCAGATGCATCTGCCGGTATGCAACAGCACCCCAGATGGTCGACATCTAGCGGCATGCCGCCACATCCCTGTACATTGACACCTTATTCATGTCGGCACGACCACTTCCCAAAAATGGCCATGCCGACAGCATGCCATCAGCATTTAAAAATTGTTCCTATGCTCCTTTTATCTGCAGTGTCACATTAAGCATTAATGGTCTTAATATGCTGAGAGTCAAGAATGTTTGTGGATTGGTTGCTGTGGACTCTGATTTATGAGATATGGCCTATATGAGAATGTGACAGTTTATTTACCTGACCTGGAAGACGGGAATACTGGGGAGTGTCAAAAATCCCTATTAAACCTGAGTGTGAAGGTCCAGGGGTCCAACTGTGTGCCAGTCAAACTCATTTCCTCGAAGGGTTAAGGAATGTGGGAAAGATACCATCCACATCAAATTGAAACCAGAAAATTGTGTTGCCGCTATGGACGACTTAGTAACAAGATTTCTAGAAGATAATGTAACCATTCCCATGAGTGAGTATGAGGCACTGATAAAAAGAATTCATTATTATCAGGCATCCCAGGTAAGGATTGCTTGCCAATCTCAGACAAAAGAAGCAAAATATATGGTGATGAAACAAAGTTGTCCACTCTCAAACTTGTCCCGTCAGGTGGAACTATACTAGCAACTGAAAGGCAACATTCCCCCATTACGAGTCAAGGGGAGATACATGTAGCTCCTTACCTGAAATTGGAGAATGTTCTTCTAGCCCCAGATTTTCCCTTGAGCATACTCTTTATCAGTCGGATCACAAAGGAATTTAATTGTAGGGCAGAAGTTGATGCTATATTCGTGACATTCCAAGATGTTCTGACAAGACACTATTGGTTGTACACGTGAAGAATGGGGTGTTTATCATTTTCTATAGTCATACTATGCAAACTATGTTTCTCTCCTATCAAGACGGGCTTCCAACTACCTGTGGCAACTTCGGTTCAATCATCTGCCTTTGCATAAGCTTGAGAGTATTCTACTGCAAATTCCACAAATAGCCAACTTCCAAAGTGAGGCTTAACAATGTGGAAAGCATCATAAGAGTATGATCCCTACGAGTCAACATCAAAACTCAAAAGTCACGTTCCAATTACTTCATCCAAACATCTGGCAACCTAGCCAAGCTCTGGATCGTATGGTACCAATGTTATGCCCTACTTCTAGACACTACTATGTTAGTACAGATGTCACATTTCATGGGTCGGTTCCATGCTATTCTACATTGAGCTCTTAGATCAACACTCTTACACCTGAAGGTCTAGGTGTCATTGCACTTCCTATACCATCAAATGCGCCTCAAAGGCAATCACCAAAGGGTCCACCTCCCCCGAGTACTTGTCTTGACAATTTGTTTGAGAGGATCTACATTTGTCGTCCGACTCGAGGGGAAGAACCAATCTCTCTGTGATCGCAGCTACTACCTCTTCATGCAATAAACCAACCTATGTCATTACAATAATGATCTCCACAACCAAGAACCACGTCTTAAATCCTGGCTCATCATAGATGCACAATCCAAGGCTTCCCCGTCACCCTTTTTTTCTAGCACATCAAGATCAGTAGTAGTTGTCTTGCCAACTTCTACCTCCACCGAAAATCCCATCAACAAGACAAAAGGCAACGCACCGAAAGGAAATCCCGCATCCTTCTACACAGGAGAGAAAGAAAATCGCTTTGGAGTTGCTTTTTGTTGAAAGATGACAGAGAAGGAAACACCATTGCTGGGATCGTGATGTAAGTCCAACTTCATATCCGCTTCAAAACTATGAAATCTTCCACTTGGATAATAGAGTTCGAATTCACCGTAGGAAATAAATATGCAGGATCTTGTGTACACTCCACCCCACAATTGATACTCACCAAAATATTAGGTTCAAAATCCAAGGATAACCCCTCATCAACGAAGGAAATCCATTTTGAAAATACCGCCTGCACCTCACCTTAAATCTTTCCACCTTTCTAGTTGAGAGATTCGAAATCTGAATCTCTCCAGTGAGTTTTTGGCTTCCAACTATGGCGCACGCTCCTCCCCACTGGCTCCGTAGATCTCTAACTACCGCCTTCGACAACTTTCCGATCAGCATTAGCAACCACCGCAGCAAAGGAATGTTGGGGAAAGGGTGAGGCCTCCCACAAAGGCAACATCACACACTCAAGAAAGGCAATATGCCCCTGGTCGAATATTATGGAACCATAAAGAACCTATGGGACGAGCAAGACATTCACCAGCCCATACTGTCAAATGTTTCAGTCATGACCAAGCAGCTGGAAGCCAATAAATCCATACAGATGCTCTCTAGCCTTGGACTTGAGCATAAGGCCATGAAAGATTAGTTTATGACTATGGATGAGATTTCTACTCCCACTTAAATTTATGCCCACTTATCCAGGTTGGAGATTTCGAATCCAATCCCTCTATCTGATACCTCTACCATGGCATCTATTGGCCGTGTCGTGGAAATCCTGGTTCTGGAGGTCGTGGTCGCCATGGCCGTGGCGGCGCTCATGGTGGTCAAGGTCATGGCAGAAGCACCCTTTTTAGCGAGTACTATCATAGGAATGGGCATACCGTGGACAAGTGTTAGGTGAACCATGGTTATCCTTAGGGGATGGATGCCCAGGCAAATCAGGTTACAGCAGAGGTTGCTTCTCAGCTTCAAGACGATGACAGCCATGTTATCATCTCCAAGGCCGAATATGATGGATTTATTGCTTCCTAGGCTTCTACATCTATAAGGGCATCAATACTCCAAATCACAGGTACTAATGCGATGTCAACTAGGACTCATGCTCCAACCTGGATTGTAGACTCAGATGCCTACTCTCAAATTACTGGTGATGCCATCTTTTCTCTTCCCTTCGAAATCTTGCTACCTCATTCCAGGTTAAGGTAGCAGATAAGGGATTATCACTTGTTACAATCCCTAGAAATATATTGTTATCTCCTCTACCACTATTTAATGTGATCCATGCACGTAGATATGCGCTGAATCTAATGTCCATTAGTCAGATTACCAGAGATTTGAGATGCAGAGTAGTTTTTCATGACCAATGATGATGAGGTGGATTGGTCGACTTGAGCAGAACAGCCTTTACTACCTCCACGTTCCACCTCCATCCACTACTGAATCTAATGTCCATTGGTCAGATTACCAGAGATTTGAGATGCAAAACAGTTTTTCATGACCAGTGACGAGGCGGATTGGTCGACTTGAGCAAAACAACCTTTACTACCTCCACATTCTACCTCCATCCACTACTGAATCTAATGTCCATTGGTCAGATTACCAGAGATTTAAGATGCAAAACAGTTTTTCATGACCAGTGACGATGAGGCGGATTGGTTGACTTGAGCAAAACAGCCTTTACTACCTCCACGTTCCACCTCCATCCACTACTGCTGTAGTGTTTGCCATTACTTCTATTTAATGGCATCAACGCCTTGGACATCCCGATATCCACGTTCTAGGTCACCAATTCCCTAACTTCAAGTTTCCAGATTCCTTTTCGTATGAGGCTTGGCAACTCGGCAAACATCACCAAACTTTTTTTCCTACCTAAAATAAAAGAACTGAGTCTATTTTTGGCCTTGTCCACACTAATGTTTGGGGCTCGTATAGTTTTCACAGTATTTGGGGTTCTATTATTTCCTTGTTTTAGTTGATGATTGTACCAGCATGTCAAAAGTGTTTATGATAAAGGATTTTTAATCTAAAGTTTCTGTACTTATTCAAAATTTCTTTCAAGAAATAAAGACTATTTTTTCCCGAGTAATAATGGACTTGAATTTATTAATGCCAGATTAACACAATTTTTCCAATCATAGGGACTATTCATCAGACATCTTGTGTTCACACCTCTCAACAAAATGAGGTCACTAAACGTAAGCCTTGTCATTTATTAGATGTGGCACGGACCATAATGTTCCAAATGAATGTCCAACCTCAGTTTTAGGCAGATACTATTCTTTCTGTCACCTTTCTGGTTAATTGTGTGTCCTCTTCTATGTTAAGTGGTAAGACCCCTCGTTCAATTCGTTTCCCTGGCAAAGATCCTTCCCCAATTACTCTAGTTGGTTTTGAGTTTTGTTCACATGTTTAAGGTGGACAAACTTTCCCCTAGGTCTATCAAATGCATTTTTCTAAGATATTCTAAAACTCAAAAGGGATATCGATGTTATGATCCTATAGCACATAAATTCTATGTTTCTAGTAATGTCACTGCCTTTGAAGAGATTCCCTACTATCCTAAGATAAGGGAATCTTCCACTCAGGCTATACCACAGCAAGTTCCTCTCCCTATGCCTATTGTACTGCCACCAAAGGCCTCTAAGCCTTCTCCACCACCACAACCAGATGAACATGAATCTCCATCATCCTTCTAGTACCCTAAAACATTCCAATGCAAAACCCCCTCTTGTCATTCAAGTTGAGGAGCCACTATCCACCTTCCCTACTCCAACCTCCACTGATGCCAGTGAATCATCTGAGGATCAAGTAGCCCCTACTACTGCAAGCACATATCTGTATCTTCCAATTGCTCAGCGGAAGGCCAAGAAATCATGTGCTAGATATTATGTTTCTCAGTTTATGTCATTTGATTGTTTACCTACAATAAGGCAACGTCTATCTCTAGCAGTTGACAACCACCAGGTTCCAAGGAACCAGGATCCTTCCTAGACTCTTGCCACTGAAGAGGAGATGACAGCTTTGCAATCTCACAGGACTTTGGAGCTTGTGGACCTACCCCCAGGTGCTACAACTGTGGGGTGCAAGTAAGTGTTTACCCTCAAGTAGTCCAGATGGGTTCGTTGAGAGATACAAGGCCTATCTTTTCACCAAATGGTACACCTAGACCACTACGGTGTACTACTTTGAGGCATTCTCTCCAGTGGACCATTTAATTTCTATTAGAATTCTACTATCTATGGTTGTCAATTAAGGCAGGATTATTCATCAGCTACACATGAAGAACGCCTTCCTTTATGGTGATCTGGAGGAGAAAATCTACATGCAGCAACCTTCAGGTTTTTCTGGCACAAGGGGAGCATCAGGAAGTGTGCAGGTTGAATAAGGCAATCTATGGCCTAAAATAGAGTCCAAGGGCATGGTTTGAGAGGTTTAGTGAAGAGGTTCAGGAACATGACTTTATTAGATCTTCTTCAAATCACTCTGTGTTTACATTACATAAGACTGTAGGCTCAATTATTTTAATTATATATGTGGATGACATCTTAAATGAAGCGACAGAGGGCATAGAGAATACCAAGATGTTGCATTCACAGTTTGTCACCAAGGATTTAGGTCTTATTAACTACTTTCTTGGTATTGAAGTACGTCTTGATGGGGGACTTATCTCAAAGGAAGCATGTCCTGGGCATGTTGAAAGAGGCTGGTATGCCTGGGTGTAAACCAACTTTTGTGCCAATGGATCCGTCATTACTTCCAACAAACTCTGATAGTCCACCATTATAGGATGTAACTAAATACCATGCGATGGTTGGAAAGCTCTTGTACTTGACAGTTACTAAACCTAACATTGCATTTGCAGTGGGACGGCTTAGTCAGTTTATGCAGGCACCCAGGGAGATGCACTGGGATAGAGTTTGTCAAATACTACAATATCTCAAGCATGCTCCTGGGAAGGGGCTCTTCTTCCAAAAACACAGTCATCTCAATGTTTAGGGCTACTCTGATGCATATAATGCTGGGGCACATGAAGATAGAAAGTCAACCATTGGATACTGCACATATGTGGGGGGCAACCTTGTCACATGGAGGAGCAAGAAGCAGGGTGGGCTCTAGGTTTTGTGCAGAATTCGAGTATAGGGCAATGGCACACGCAACCTGCGAGCGACTATGGGTTAGATCCATTCTACAGGATCTTGGTATCCAGATTTCTAGTCCTATTCCCATGTTCTGTGACAACAAAGTTGCCTCCGTCATTACTAAAAATCTAGCATTTCATAAGTGGACCAAGTATATTGAAGTAGACTGGCACTTCATTAGAGATGCCATTCTAGCCAAGAAAATTTCTACACCCTGCATTGCAACTGAGAATCAAATTGTGGACATCTTCACTGAGGCACTCTCCAAGAAGTGTCTTGAAAGTCTATGTTCCAAGCTAAGCATGTCAAATGCTTATCCTCTAGCTTGAAGGGGAGTGTTGAGTTGTAAGGGTACTTTGGTTATTTTGTTATTATATGGGGGTGCACTCTATTATTTTCCCTTTGTGCCTCTATAAAGGCACTTAAGGCTCTGCGAAATAATATTTTCGCTCATTTTGACCTAAGAGACAATTTCAAACACCTTAACACCTTCGGATCCCTCGCACCCAGGGTCGTATCACTGCCAGAGACCAAACCCCAATGCTTGAGAAAATGAAGATGCATCTATAGGGCTAGGTTGCATGGCTACCCTCTAGAGGAAGCCTCGTCCTCCTTTCTTTGGTACTCTCAATGCTTCTAATGTATTTCTTGTTGTGGAGAATAAAGTGCCGCATGGCATGTCAGTTGGGCCATGTGGCAATGCCTGTGGCTAGCATGTTTTGTCCTCCCAAGGGGTGCCGGCCCTAAGGAGATTGTTTGATTTTGCTTAAGGTCCAAGTTTACTTTTTTAGTATGGTCATAAGTCCTTTAGACAAGTAGTTAAGTAAATTTGATATTTTCTATTTTTATGAGATTTGATTGATGTGTTTTCCTTGTTTATAGATTAGGATTATCTCTTTATATAAAAAGAAACATATGTAATCTCTGCCTTGAGTTAAATGCAACAACAATTCCCACATCTCTCAACACCACTCCTCTCTCTCACCACCGACTCTCTTACTGTTCACGCGTCCCAACAGTCCACGCGTGGACTATTCATGCATGTCAACACGCCAAGGAGGCTTCACGCTAGCACCAACCACCACATGATATCATAGCCTTCGATCTAGACTTTAAATATGCACATATTCGGGAGGAAGAGTTCATGCACGAAAGAGTCTCTCACTTGCGCGTGTACTCTTCACGTCAACGACAAGGCCACACGTGCATGGCTTTCTTCTTCAACGTGAGAATATGCTCAAAAATTCCTTGGAAGATCTTGGCACCTTACACAAGACCCAAGGGATCTTGTCAAGATTCTCAACGAATCCTCTTCCCACCACATCCAACACCTTATGTGGAATAAGAGAAGGATCGTAGATCGAGGAAGATGGCCGACACCAAGGCCACATTGTCAGCGAGAGAAGGCAAGGTGGTTGTTCAACGAACAATCCTCAAGCATCAAGGTGCTTCCAACTACGTCTTGTGGGCTCGCGCATTTAAGATATTTGTTGAAGGCCAAGACAAACTCAATATCCTACTCGAAGAAGCACATGAACAGAAAGATGGAACCAAGAAGAAAAAGCAAGAGAAGGAGAATTACATTGTGATGAACCGGATCATAAATTCAATTAATCCTACCATCGCCTCAAATATGTTCTAAAAAAAACATCACTTACGAGATATGGAAGGCCTTAGAGACGAGGTATTCCCAGAAGTCTAGAAATATGTGCATCACCGACCTCTACACACCCTTATGAGCTGCTAGTTAGGAGATCTTTCCTTGACAAATTACTACATGAAGATGAAGGCGCAATTTGAGGAAGTAGACATCTACAAGCCCATCTATTGTGATAAAAAGGGGGGACATGTGCTCGATGGCAGACGGCCAACTTCTTGTCGGGGTTACGTCCCCACCATCATCCGACGCGCAATCAGATTCTTACATTGGATAGAAAGATGAATCTTGAGACCATCTTTGGCCCTCTTGAAAAGATGGAGGTCCCAGAAGTTGGGGCCCCTACAAAGAGCGACAACTCCACACTTGTTATTCCAGAGATTGCTGTAGGGCATGGGAGAGGACGTAGCCATGGTCCATGCCAAGTCTATCCCCCATGCCAACACTGTGGACACACCAACCATCCACAGGATAGATGTTGGGACAAGTTCGCGAGGCCTCCATATGGAGCTACTAGCACCTCACGTATGAACTCCCTTACACATGTCGATCTTAAGAAGATACAAGCTATGCTTCAAGAAAACAAGGCGAAGAAGACCACGACGACCATCGCGACGACTATTAAGGTTGCCAAGGAGGCATCGACTTCGAAGGTCACAAGAGGCTATACCGTGACTTCTTCATATGACAAGTTGGAGAGTTCCGAGCTCAAAGAAGAACAGTAGTGGGGCATCTGACCTCACATCCTCCCGACCTCAACTTGGAGGGAAGTGTGGAGAATAAAGTACCACGTGGCAGGTCAGTTAGGCCACGTGGTAGCGCCACGTGACAAGTTTTGTCCTTCCAAGGGGCACCAACCCTAAGAAGATAGGGTTTGCTTCAGGTCCAAGTTTGCTTTTTTAGTATGGTCATAAGTCTTTAGGAAAGTAGTTTAGTAGATTTGAAGTTTTCTATTTTTAGGAGATTTGATCGGTTTGTATTCCTTGTTTAAAGATTTGGATTATCTCTTTATATAAAGAGAAATATATGTAATCTCTTCCTTGAGTTGAATGCAACAATAAATCCCGCATCTCTCTGAACTCCTCTCCTCTCTCTCACCGCCAACTCCCTCTCTCTCTCAGTGTTCACGCATGCCAACAGTCCACGCGTGGACTGTTCATGCATGACCACACGCCAAGGAGGCTCCATGCTAGCATCAACCTCTTCATTTGTCCATAATGTAGATGCCAAAGGTGGTCCTAAACAGAGTTGACTCCTATGGAGAATCAAAAGAAGCATTGCTATCAAATGAAACCCTAGCCCTCTTTTATACAAAAGAGAACTGAGCTAATTACATAAGTACCCCCTTAAGATAAATAAAATATCAAACACCCCATTACAACTCAACACTCCCCCTCAAGTTGGGGCGTATATGTCAATGAGGACCAACTTGTTGCTCAGAAAATCATGGCATTTCTTCTTGAGAGACTTGCTAAGAATGTCAGCAACCTATAGCTCAGAAGATATATAAGGGATACTTATCTTGCCCTCCAAGACTCATCCCGCATAAAATGACAATCAACCTAAATATGTTTTCTCCTCTCGTAGAGTATAGGATTGGAGGCAATACATACTGTTGACTTATTATCATAATTGAGAGGAACCAAGAATCAACCAGCACCACGAGATCTCGCAGGAAACCAACCATCCACATGATCTCACATGCAGCCTGTGCCATGGAATTGTACTTTAACTCAGCACTGGAGCGAACAACACTATTTCTTACTCCACAAAACCAGATTTCCTTCCAAATAGACAGCAAAACCTGACATAGATCACCTATCCCCTACTGATCTGACATAGTCTGCATCAAAGCAAGCCACAAGATCAAGAGTGCCACTCACACTGTAGTATAGACCTCACCCTGGGATTCCCTTCAGGTATCTCAAGATGAGACAATCATTTTTTTTGAAAAGCAAAAGGGTAGTTATCCAAGTGATAACCACCCAAGTTCATTCCATTCCATTCCACCAAAAAAGATTACATCAGAAATTACATATTAGTTCTCCAGGACTCCACTAGGGACTTAATGGAAGAAGAAAAATTTTCAACATAGGATCTCTCCCCCCTAAAAAGCACCTCATTTCTGCCTAGCCAAACACCCCATAAGACAGCCAAGATCTTAGCTCGATCTTTCTTGGATCTAAAAGAGATATGTCCCTCTCTTGCATCCCCCTGTAGAAAGAAGACCAGAAGCTAGTCATGTCCCGAAGGACAATCCAGTCAATCCTCATCATTTGTCACACCTGCACAACAAACGGACACTAGAAGAAGATATGTTGAATGTCCTCTACTGCTCTACAAAGGGGATAACTCACATCATCCATCGAGGCCCACCTCGCTCTCCACCTCTTCGTCATAATCCTCCCCCTCCTCATCAACCACGCGAAAATCTTCACCTTTAGTGGGCACTCCGCCTACCAAAGAAATCTGCAGTCTCTCATGAAGTCGACGTCCAGGTTGGCCACACCGCTACTCAATCTACGGAAGACCTTCGCCACTGAAAAATCACCCTCTTCCCAAGAATATGAATCACCACCCTCCTCTGGCTCCCATCCATCTAGCTCCTACAACAACCGCTGGAAATCCTCACACCAAGCCCAATCCAGCAGTCTCCCACCGAGGCCGATGGGTCCACCACACTCCCAAAGAGACGAGGATACCTAGCATTGAGAGGTAACCCAACCCCCTGCCAATCATCCAGCCAGAACCGGAAAACATCTCCCTCACCCAGCGTGGGGGACAAGAAAGACCGCACCTTCCTTGCCACCGTTGCCAGCCCCCTAAGAAAGAAAGAGACCCCTAAAGGAGGAGACTCCAGAGGCCCCCAAGATGTAAACGGCCCGTAGCAACGCCACATGATGTCACCAAACAATCCCTGTTCACAGCCCACAAGTATGGCAATCCACTCCGTAAGGAGGCTAATATTCACCTTGTCCACCTCCCTAACCCCCAGGCCCCCCTCCTGCACCGGCCTACAAACCTCCTCCAAAGCCACTAGCTTCGCCCCTCTTCCTGTCGCTCCCATGTTAGACCAAAAAAAGTCTCTCATCAACTTGGAGATCTTCTCAGTCTGTCTCGATATCCTAAAAACAGAGAGGAAATATGATGGTACAGACGCCAGAACAGCTTCACCAAAACCAATCTCCCACCTCTAGACAACAATCTAAACAACCACCCTGCCAATTTTCTTTCCATCCTCTCTAGCAAAAGAAGCCAATCTTGCAGTCTAAGCCTCCTATCTGACAAAGGAAGGCCCAGGTATACCAACGGTAAAGATCCCACCTTTGTCCCAAGTGCACCACCCACCATCTCCACCTCTTCTGCCACCATGTTAACCAGGACAAATGTTGATCTCCAATAATTAATCTGCAGCCCTGACACAGCACCAAAAAGCTCCAAAATGATTCTCATCCTCCTAACCTCTTGACTCGTTCCTTCAACCAGAAACAGGGTATCATCAGCATAGTGTAGAATCGTCGTTTGCTCATTCTCTCCAGCACTGAAACCTCTAATCAAACCCCTATCACATGCCTTGCGAGTTGCCCTTACCAAGGATCCTCCACCAGTACGAACAGCATCGGTGCTAGAGGACACCCCTGTCTAACCCCTCTCCTTGGCTGCACCCAACCCCCCGTCGGGTTTCCATTAATTAGGACCAAGAAAGACACCACCGTCACACACCTCTTCATCCAGCTGATCCACAACGCGAGGAAGCCTCTCCTCAATAAGGATGCCCATAGGAAATCCCACTGTACCGAGTCGTATGCCTTACTGAAATCTACCTTCCACAGAAAAGCACGCTCTCTCCCTCTTCCAAGCAGCCAAAGCCTCCATAGCAACAACAAACCCATCCAAGATTCCCCTCCCCAGCACGAAGGTCATCTACACATGGGAAATCAAGTCTCCAAGAAGTTCTCTGAGTCTGTTCGCCAAGACCTTAGCAACAATAAGGTAAACAGCATTTGAAAGCGCAATCCGACGGCAATCCTGAATCTCTTTTGCAACGTCCTTCTTGGGCAACAAAAACATATAAAATCAGTTCAGCTTGTCAAACCCCCTATTCCTCGCCATAAACTCCTCCATCATCTGCATCATGTCCGTCCCCACCAAAGACCAGAATTTCCTAAAGAAGAAGATAGGGAAACCATCTAGTACAAGGAAACCCTCCGCATTCAACCCCCAAACAGCCTGCCTCACTTCATCCTCTGAGAAACTGGTCGTAAGGCACTCTGCCTGGGTATCAATAACGCATCGTACGTCCTCCCCCCTCCACTGCAAACAACCTTTGCCGCGTCTGCCTGTGAACTCTCTGAAGTAGTCCACTGCAGCTCTACCCACCTCCTCCCTACCTAAGAAAGCCTCCCCATGGATCAACAGCCTCTCTATCCAGTTCCTCCTCCTGGCGAATGCCATTTAGTGAAACAACCTAGTATTAGAATCACCCTCCTTTAACCACTTCGATCTCGATCTCGTCTTCAACTTATCTCTGCTTTCATGTCCTCCTGCACCACCCACGTCATCTTCAGCCTGACCTCCCTATCCTCAATCGAGATAGCTGCTCGATCCTTCAATCTATCAATCCTGGTAATCTCCGTCAGAGCCTCTTCCGTTCTACCCCTCCTGACTGGCCGGATTTCTTTCTTATACTCCTTCAGGCGATCTTGCAGCATAACCAATTTCTTTACTAGACGAAGCGTAGCCGATCCTTCCACCATAAAAGAGCTCCAACTCTCCTTCATCATACCTCGAAAACTCTACTCCAACAGCCAAGATCTGTCAAACTTGAAGTAGGTGCCATAGTGCAGTCCCTCATTAAGTCGCCATATCAGGGGTGTATGATCGGAGAACAGTCTCTCCAAAGGGAACACATCCACTATGGGAAAGGCCCTTGTCATCACCACATTAGAGAGAAACCTATCAATCTTGGACATCTGTCGGCAATTGTTCCTCCATGTGAAGGCACAGGACGTCAAGCACAAATCTATAAGGCTATGCGTGGCCACAAACTCTACAAACTCGCCAGATCGAGGGTCCTGCCTCCACCCCTTCCCCAATCTGTCCTTCAACTGCAGGGTAATGTTGAAATCTCCTCCAATCAACCAGGGACTTCCATGACATTCCGCTACCACCGACGTGAGTTCCTCCCACATCACCCCCATGCCTAGGTATCAGACAAACCGGAGACCCCTGTCATCACCATGTTGGCACCTCCTAGTTTCCGTAACAGCTTCGCTGAGATGACATGCTTACCCTCGAAGCAGTCCACCAAGGAGAAGACAACTTCCGGCCACCCCAGTATTTGCCCTCCGGAGCAACCAGCTGCTCCAACATAACAAAAGCCCTCCATCCATGAGCCTCCAATCTCCCTCCAAGTTCTAGAATCACACTCGGAAAGCTTCGACTCCTGCAATAGCACAACATCTGCTTCCCACAGGTGAATGTACTGTTGCAACGTCACCCTCCTCGATGGGTCATTGAGACCCCGCACATTCCACGTAACAACACCATTCATGTGGGGCAGGTGAACATCTCCCTCATCGTCAAACGAAAGCCACATGCTTCCGCAATCTGACGTACTTCCTCATCACCATGATCTAGAGTCGCTGTCACCGAGGGCTGTGACGCTTTGCCACGACCATCTACTATCACCCTCTAACCCCAGCTTGATCCCCAGTATCTGCATTTCCGTTTATAATGGAAAACTCCTCCCCGACCACCATTAACCACGCGCGGTCTTCACCCAGACAAGCGGGCCACCGTGCGGTTGCCTGTCGCCAAGGGGATGTCCTTAGCCTACTACCGCAACGACACTCCATCAGGACCCAACTCCTGCTCCACCATCGCCACACCGAAGCCCCTGGCCTCCATCTCCGCCATTGAGCGGTGACCAGTGGGAACCACCCTCGTTTCCGCGCCTAACGTGGACGGAAGCCGACCTCATTTGGTGTCAGCAAGCCCCACCTCATCGGGAAGGACCAGCGCAACATCCTCGAGCAGAGCCGTTATCGGAGACAAGGGGGTATTCGAGCTCCGAGCCTCAAAAAAGATATCCGAAGTTGGGTCACGATTCTCACCATTACCCAAAACGTTGCCTCCAATCGGATCCTGGTGGGATTCAATCCGAACGCCCAACTCCTTAAAGGTGGGTGTCGATGCATCTTCCAATTGTAAACCCTCATCTTCGCGCGCAATGGGCGCCGCCTCCCACTCCTTCAACCGCGCCGCAATCAGCGCCTCCTCACCTTCCAAAACAAGTGTCTCCTCCAAGGCAGCTGCAACGTCCGCAATCAATGGCCGCTGCTCCATGATCAACAGGGTCGACTCCACGTCAGCGCTCGGATGCTTGAGCTCCCAATCTTTGAGTGAAACCCTAGCTCGGGCCACGCCATGCCACCCAAGCTCGCCACCTCTGCATACGAGGCCTTCCTCCTGTAAGCCCTCTTACGGGTGCACGAGAACACCCACGAGTAACCTCCGTGGCGAAATGGCACCTTCTCCATCACCGATGCCCCCACCTTCAACTCTACCACCACTAGAAGCTAACCAGCAAAGAGACCAATCCCCTCGCACTGTCGAAGGCGTGTGAATAGGGATACCATCGCCTCGAGGACCTCCACCGTACAGAGCCACCAGGGTATCCCTTCGACCACTAGTACCACCGGCCAGGCAACCGCTCTCTCTGCACCCCATCGTGGATGCAAGTCCTCCGCCACGCCACCATTCCAGATTTCAAGCGTGAGACTGTGAAGCAAAGCTCCTCCGCCTTCACCATGGAAAGTCCCACCACAAGAATCCCCCTCTCCCAAAGGAAAAATCCTCACTCCAGACCCCGTCGAACCACAACCAAGGTCTTCCACATCCTCAAACATCCACAGCTTCCCTGAAACCGACTCACCCACCAGACCTCCACTCACAAGGGTACACAGGTCTGCCGCGCTCGCCGACCAAAGCAACTCCACCTCCGCCAAGGGCACCACCACCAGTGGAGGTGGCGGACACCCCGCTTCCGCACCATGTGCATCACTCCGCCGCCTAATCCAACGACATCGCGCACGTCGATGCCCAAGGCCCCGACAACCCCAACATCCAAGGGCTCCCGACAGTTTCTCACCCAGTGGCCAGCCCGAGACACTTAAAGCGCCAATCAACACCCTCCTTCCCCAGATCCGTCTCAACGCGAGTTTCCACCCTCCTCTTCCTCCGCTCGACCACCCTCCACACCCCGAGGCCTTCCACCCGACCGCCTCGCAGATGAGCAGGTCTCTCTTCCCTCACCTCCTCCCTCTCTCTCGCTCACCCCTTCTCCCACCCTCGCTCCATCCGACTACATCTAACCATGAGACACGTCATGTCAATGGTCGTACCTAAGACTCTGCATAAACTGACTAGCACGACTGACTGCAAAGCTAATATCTGATCGAGTAATGGTCAGATATAACAAACGACCAAATATACTGCGATACCTGGTAACATCCTCAAAGGATCTGACTCATCAGAGGTATGACCAACTGGTATCCCTGATGGTTTGGACCCAAGAAGTCCAACCTCCTCAAGAATTAGTAAGGTATACTGCCTCTATGATAAGCATAAGCCATCTTCTTGACGAACAGCCTCTATCCCCAGGAAGTAGCAAAATTCACCCAAGTCTTTGATAGCAAAAGTGGACTGGAAAAAGGCTTTCATCTCTACTATCCCATCAATATCATCACCAGTCAAGATCATATTAACATAGACTGCTAAAATAACAACTCTCCAAGCTCCACCATACTCAATCCTCTTAAAAAATATAGAATGGTCGGTAGTAGATCTCTAAAACCCAATGTTCTTGATCTCCAAATTAAGCCTCTCAAATCAGACTCGTGGGCACTGCTTCAGGCCATAAATGGCATTCCATAAGTGACAAACAAGCTCCCCCTGAGTGTCATAACCTAGTGGTTGTCTTATGTACACTTTATCAACCAAATCACTATATAAAAATGCATTCTTTATATCCACCCATTAACCACAGCAACAAACAAAATAATCCTGATGAAGATAACACGAGCAACAGGCAAAAAGGTCTCAAGGTAACCCACCTTACATTTCTGGGTAAATCCCTTGACAACAAGCCTTGCCTTATATAGCTCCACTGTCCCATCAAATTTGTGTTTGATGGCGTACACTCATCCACAACGAACAACTATGGCACCCTCACGACATGAAACAAGATCTCATGTTTTCCTGGTCTGTAATGCATGCATCTCCTCGTCCATAGCTGCTTTCCGCCGCGGATCATGGAGACCTAAACAAAGTCTCTGGGAACAACTGTTGTGGTAATGGTAGATGCAAACTACCTGTCCTCCTGAAGATGAGATATAGTGGTATAGCAAGAAATAGGGTGAAACGTGGTGTCAGATCTCCTCTGCACAACCTCCTCTCCATCTGAGTCACCCCTATGTGGAATAACAAGCTGAGCTGGCTCCTCATCTGTGATGTCATCTAGATGTGATCTCCTTTGATATACCTGTGTGTCCTGTATAGCAACCTCTATGGATGAACCTTCTTCTGAGAAGTAAGGAACCTTCTCAAAGAAGGTCACATCTACAGTGACAACATATCTCCTGCAACTTTGATCATAGCACCTATAGCCCTTCTGGATCCTAGAATACCAAGAAAGACACTTCGTGGCACGAGGGGCAAACTTATGTATACCATAATTTTGAACAAAGCAGACACACCCAACAACTCGTAGAGGCAATGGAAAAACCCTGTCACACTCAGGATGTATAACCTGATAGAGAATCTAACCATGAAGTACTGAAGTTGGTAATCTGTTAATCAATAGCCTGCAAACAATATAGCATCTCTCTATAACAGTCTAGGGACCTTCATATGAGACATTAAGGTCCTAGCAATATCAAACAAATGATGCAACTTGCACTCTGCAACCCCATTCTGCTGGGAAGTATGAGCGTAAGATGTCTGGTGAATGATCCCCCTAGAACAAAACACTTCCTGCAAATCACTACGCATAAACTCTAATGCATTATCAGAAGACGCAAACAATCGTACCATACTGTGTCTGTACCTCAGACAAAAACTGCTTGACAATTGTAGGAATCTCCCTCCAGGCCTTCATCAAAAATACCTAAGTCAACCCATCGTTGTCATCAATCATAACTGCAAAGTATTTGTGCCCACCAATAGTGTCCACTCTAGAAGGCCCCCAGACATCACAATGCACCAAAGAAAAAGGCACAGAACTAACACCAGCATCTCTCCTGGGGTAGCTACTCCTGTGATACTTCCCCAACTGACAATCTTCATAGTCTAAAGCCAAGGAATCAGGTAGTTGTGGGTACATCTGACGCATCTTCTCCATGGAAGGATACCCAAGTCTACGATGCTAGAGTAAAGGAACATAGGAAATAGACACCGCCCCAGCAAACAAGATAGACGTGTCTATATAATATAGGCCACATCTTTCTATTCTGCTACCAATAAACTCCCCCTTGATTCGATCTTGAAAATAACAATGCTTCTCATCAAAAATAACACGGCATCCAAGATTTTTGCAAATTTTACTGACTGACAGAAGATTCATGAGAAACTTAGGAGCATAATATACATGTTCTATCTTCATTCTGGATGTAGCATCTACACATCCAACAGCAGTCACAGATGAAGTTCCATTAGCCACCCGTACATCATGAATCCCAAATGATGGCATAGGATTCTTCAGGCAATCTCTATCTCCAGTAAGATGAACAGAGCCACCAAAGTCAATTACCCATGCACTTCTGGTCCTTTGTTTTCTCATCCCAACGTCATGGGCTGCACATGCTAACCCAATAGAATCTGAAGTTAATCTACTTGGATCAACTTTCTTCAACCGAGGCGAAGAAGGCTCGTCGCCATCGATGGAAGGCATGAGAGAATGCTCATCATGCACAAAAGACCGCGAACAAGGCGATCACCCGTAGCAGCAGCACTTGTTGTCGACAACCATGTGGACCAGCTAGCACCAACACTAATGGCAAACCACCCAACGGCAGTGGCGACATCGCCAACGCTGGCAGCCCACCAAGCGAAGCTACCTACGCCGACAAACTACCGGACAATGTAGCCGACGACGGCTGGCTATTGCACTGCGTTGCCACTGCTCTTCCCTTGATCAATGCACCTGCCACTAGTGGTGGTGGGATCGATGCAGTTGTCCTCCATAAGATCACCTTCAAGTTGGTGATCTAAACATGTGGTCAATTTTTCAATGGGATATCGGGGCACCAACCTAGGACTGCTACTCTAATACCATGTGGAGAATCAAAATATGCATTGTTATCAAATGAAACCCTAGCCCTCTTTTATACACAAGAGAACTAGGCTAATTACATAAATACCCCTCAAGATAAATAAAACATCAAACACACCCTTACAACTCAACAACTCCAATTCACAAGAGATGTTTTTAGTCTTCACGTACCTGTGAAAACTATATCCCCTTAATCACCTGGAATGAGATCTATACACCCAAGGACTTCGGAGCACTGAGTCTTGAGCTTGCAAGTGATGAATGACACATTGTACACCAAATGGTCCTCCACCTCATGGGCCACCAGTAGCCCTTTTGGAAGGTGATCCTATGTGAGTCATATGCAGACAGTTGATTTTAAGGATAGGTAAGCTACATTTAGAGAAGCCTCTCATGGCAAAGCATCTAAAAAGCACTAAGGGTACAGGCCCACTACATAGTAGTTTTGAGAAATGGCACTAGCTTCAAATTTTGGGCACATGCGCGATCTCCAGCGGATATTTTGATTGAGGAATATCCTAGATCGGCTACTCTTGCCACATCCCCCTGGCATCTATGGCAAATCATTTCTCAGATGGATGTTGGCCTCTCTTCCTGCCAACTTTATTCTCGAAGGCACAACAGGAGGGTCTTACTTCACTCCTACAAACGCTTCATGATATTAAACCAAGCCTTGGTTGAGATGGCTGGACGTGGAAGCACTAGATTTTTTCTCTTAAAAAGGCCTATCTCCGATTTTTATAGGATATATCCCATGTTGATCAGGGGTTGGTGTCTAATCATCGAAGTTTTGGAAAGCCACCTTACCACTTCAAGTTAAGAACTTCATGTGGTTTTTAAGGAGAGGGAGGCTGGTCACTCAAAGCTATAGGCAGCATAGGGCTCACGACACTAAATGACTCCTGCATTCTTTACGATGGCAGGCCTAAGGACACAGATCACTTATTCTTTGTATCCCTTTTTCATAGGAGTGTTGGTCATTCTTTGGGCACATGACTATCCAACAGGATCTGTCATATGCTTCCTGACCCAGCCTACACCAGCCCATTTTAATGAGAGGTCCATTTAGGAGGGCTTCTCTATTGTTGTGGTGTGTGGGGGGGGGGGGGAGGGGGGGTGTGTGGGAGTGGGATTGTGAATCTGTTGGGGGTATAAAATATATGTTCTCTTCCCTTTGTTAGCCCTCCTTTTAATTGAATACTCACTTGTTAACACCTCTTTTTGTTCTCTAAAAAAAAACTCCAAATCACGTCTTCGACATTTGCAGTCCTCTATATGCAAATATGTGATCTACACCAGAGCTGTTTTTTGATAGAGAGAGAATGCAATGTCCACTAGAATTAAATAGAAATACATGCTGATATCACTATAAAACAGGTTGGAATTGTGCAAAAAGCATGTGGTATGTCCAGAGTCATCTATAGTTCAATTTCCACTAATCTTGTAAAATTTTTTAGGAAGAGTTTGCTTGTAAGAAGATGCTTAATCGGCCAAAGGAAAATATCTATGTTGAACAACAAAATGAATATTTTTATCCAAAAACCCACACTCGATTGGCCTTTGGGAAGTGGACGAATCCCCCAAAGAGGAAAGCTTTTCTGTGTGTGTGTGTGCACGCGTGCATGGGCACGTGTGGTGGGGGAGAGGTATAGAGGCAAGAAATATTTCAATGATCTTTTAAACTTTATTCCACACCCTTTGTACTTGCATAAACATCTCTATCATGAATTCTGTTGCAATTCACAAACATGTACAGTTCATCCAAATCTTGATTTCATGAACATCCAAGAAATTCGAAATATCAGTTTGTGCTTGATGAACCCTACACTTTGAAGTAGCTTACAGAACCCTCAATCTACACCCAAATTAACACTGACTTATTTATATATTTCTGTCGAATGATTTTGCATCTTCATGTAGCACCTTTGTTCCATACAGAAGAGAAATGATAACTGAAAATCAAGCAAGTAAACTAGATTTAAATTACTGTATCTGCGTAAGGAAGGAATAAACCTTCACGACACAAAGCTCGGAGATACAGAGAAAGTGGATCTCCATGGTCGCCTCTATTATGTAGGACTTTAGTTCCACCAGGGAAATGTTTCAATGCACAAAAATGACGAATTGCTTCACGTACAACGCAATATTTTGTGAAGCACTCCACAAGAAGCCTAACAGAAGGTAACAAAGGTCAAACACTTCGATTATGGAAAAAGGAAGTACCAAGTATGTCAATAAGCATAAATGAAGACTTGTACAAAAAGGAGGCTCTATACGTATAAGACAGCCTTCAGAAATGAATCAAACCTAATTCACCCATCAGACCAAAAGAATCAAATAGGGCACAATTTCAAGCAAGGATCAAGTAAAGTTATATCATTGGAGAAATTCTTTTCGGAGTGAAAGGTAATTGGAGGTCAACAATTTAATCACGATAAAAGAATCAAATAGGGCACAACTTTAAGCAAGGATCAAGTTATATCAGTGGATAACTTCTTTTCAGAGTGAAAATAGAAATTGGAGGTCAATAATTTAATCACAATACCTTTTTGAAAAAAGATAATTCCATCATAAATTTTTCATTCAAATTAAATTGCAATGAGAACAAGCCAGCCATTAATATTTTTCAAGATTATGCTACATGATTTTCATTAAGCTAAATGCCCTCCATATGTAGAGAGGCACAAAACAGGAACACATGGAGAGTCCTAAGCAAAACAGGAAAACAACTAATAGAAAATAAATGAAGGAATAAGGGAATCGTTTTAACCCCTCAAATTAGTAACTCTCCCAACACTCACCCTCAAGCCACAACATAAATATTTATCATGCCCAACTTAAAAATGATATCATCAAGCCGGCTACACGAAAGTGCTTTGGTAAAGGCATCTACAAGCTATTCCTCAAGTAGGAAGATAACGAGTGCTAATCTATCCACACTACTTAGCATCTCTAATGAAGTGTCCATCAACTTCTATATTTCAATTGCTTCATGGAATGCAAGATTATTTGCAATAAATGTGGTAGCTCTGTTATTGCAATACATAGGCATGGGACATTGAACCTCCACACCATTATCCATTAGTGTTGATTCTACCCATATAAGCACACAGGCTGTACGCACCATAGCTTTATATTATGACTCAGAGTTGGAATGAGACAACAATTTGTTTCTTATTGTGTCATGTGACGAGATTTCCTCCTACGAATGTACAATAGCTAGAAGTTGATTGTTTGTCCTCCTTTGCACCAGTATAGTTCGCATCAGAAAAACCAAAGACTTTTAAATGTCCATTATTCTCAAATAGTAGACCACAACCAAGTAAAACATGTCCCAGGATCTGAAACAACCTTAGGCTTGTCCATTAATCGACCTGCTCACCTAACAGCAAAGGATATACTTGGGCCCAGTGACAGTCAAGTATAAGAGCTTACCAACAAAAGCTCTAGATCATCTAAAATCAGAAAAGTCATTGTTAGCCTCTTCGATCTTTTGTTATTTGTTATTGCCTTAATTGTATTTCTTTTATTTCCTTGATGAGTACTCTTGTAGTTTTCCCACCTCTATAGATTAAGAGGTAAGATTATGGAATAAGACTATTCCTAGATCGGGACATGATACCCACCTTGATTCTCAATTTTTTTTTCTCTACACCAAAAAAAAAAAACACAAATCCCTAGCAAGAAGGGGGTTTGCACCACCATTGTCAACCTCATGGCCAGCGAGTGGCTTATTGCTGGTGAGAGGGCTTCCCAACGAGAGCCTTGTAACATCACCCATCATTGCCGACGTCACCCTAGCACTACCAGCTGCCTCCCACTCCCACACCCCTCGTTGCTTCCTTGCAACGTCACCTAATGCCGCTAAGACCACCGCAACGCCGCCAACTACTTCCTGTGATGCTTCTTGCTTCCTTGCGACGTTTCCCAATGTCACCAAGGCCACCATGCCTCCTTGCGACGTCACCCTTTTCCAGCCGTTGCATCCCTGCGCCCCCGCCTCTTCTCGGTAAGGCCCCTGTGAGGTGGCACACATCTCTACGTCGCCTCTTGGGGTTTATTGGGTCTATCCAAGACTCCAAGGCCATTACGGGGGATTCCAATTCATTGATCAATTGATTGTGGGTCATGATATAACCCAAATCAGATTCATGACCTCTTATTTAGGAGTTGATGGTCTAATCTTGCCCTTTTCTAGCACCGATTCTATTTGGGCTCTAGTTGAAGCAAAGATGGCCTCTAAAGGGTCATTTGAGGTGACATCAGAGCAACTTTCTGAGACAGGGATGTATAAGAATCCCTTCTTCAATCCCAAAGTGAAGTTAGATAAGACCAATTATGCCCAATGTTCACAAACCTTCCTAATGACAATGGAAGGTCAAGACAAGGAGCATGTTTTAGTCTAGCCAGAACCTGTGGAGAAGGCCAGGAGGAATGCCTCCTAGGAGAAAGACAATGCCATGGTCCATGCTTGAATCATGAATTCCGTCATTCTCAAGATTAGGATGAGATTATGTACTATCACACTGCTAAGGAGATGTGAAATAGTCTAAAGGGCACCTACTCCCAAGAAAAGAATGCCAATTGGGTCTTTCAAATTTATAGCGAGCTCTCTCAGCTTCGACAGGAGGGTCGCACATTATCCCAATATTACTCAACCTTGAAGCGTCTCCTAAAGAAGTACAATGCATGCCGACATGTGTGCACATGTGCTACTCAAAGGGCTTATCGCAAAGAGCTAGGTGTCCTGCAATTTCTGGCTAGCCTTAAACCAGATTACGTGGCAACTCGATCGCAGCTTCTTACTTTTTCAAAGCTTCTCACCTTGGAGGAAGCGTACAGCAAGATGAGCAGGATCTCCATTACCCTTACTGTTACTAAGCCTCCAGGGCAGACTTTGACCCTTGATGCTACCCAGGGTCATCATCAAGGCACTCTAGCTACACGAGGCATAAGTCGGAGCCATGAGACCTTTGGGAGAGGACACCTAGCTTGCACGTACTGTGGGAAGTCAAGGCATATGGAGAATAATTGTTGAACCAAGCATGGTCGCCCTCCCGTGACCAATTACGTCATTGCTATGGAGAATAATTGTTGAACCAAGCATGGTCACCCTCCCATGACCAATCACGTCACTGCTACTACAAAGCAGCCCACTGATACTGTCTATGTCGAAGGTAGATTATGATGAGCTTCGTCAGCGCCTTACACAGTCGTCATGGGAGGCATCATCAGTAGGAGATAATGATCAATCTTATTCCATAGAAAAAGCCCAATACCTCTTTATATAGAGAAGTTTCGGAAAATAACAACGCATGTCCAAAGAAAAATAAATAATAACAAGAGAACTAAAAATAATAAACTACTACAGATAACTAGGAGTCTCAACACTCTCCCTCAAGCTGGAACAAAGATGTCTACCATATTCAGCTTGGAACAGCAATATTCAAATGTCAATTGAGGTAGAGGCTTGGTAAACACATTGGCAATCTGATCTTCAAATGCAACATAAGTAGTACACAACCAACCACGCTGTATGAGATCTCTAGTGTAGTGGCAATCAACCTCAACGTATTTGGTGCACTCAAGGAATATCGGGTAGTTAGCTATATAAGTAGCCGCCTGATTGTCACATCGCATCCCCATAAGCTCCTGAATCTGGACATGCAAACCATGCAAAAGAAATCGTATCCAGACCATCTCTGTAGCAATCTAGGCCATTATCCTATACTCTGACTCAGCACTACAACGAGAAACTGCCCCCTGTTTCTTACCCCTCCAAGTAACAAGATCCAACCACAAAGGTAAAACCAGTGGTGGATTTCCTTTCAACTACACACCTGCATGATCAGCATCGGAATATCCTACCACTGTCATAAGAGAGCCTCTCTGGAAAAGAATACAATGCCTTGGTGCTTTCTTCAAGTATCTCAGCACCTGCATAGCTGCCTACCAATGTAGCTTCATCAACTTCTCCATAAACTAGCTAAGTTCACCTACTGTTAAAGCAATGTCAAGTCCATTAATGGTCAGGTACAACAACTTGCCCAAAAACGGTCTGTATGCTCTACTATCAACAAGACCTACCTGTTCATCATAAAGATGGACCTTGGGGTCCATAGGAATATTAGTTGGTTTGGACCCAACATCCCTGTCTCCTGTGGTACATCCAAAGCATACTTTCTCTGAGAAAGAACAATACCTTGCATACTTTTAGCCACCTCTATGCCCAGAAAGTACCTGAGTTGGCCAAGATCCTTAATAACAAACTGCTCACCCAAGGACATTTTGACCTCAACTATTCCAGCTCTATCATCACCAGTAATAATGAGATTATCCACATAAACAAGCAGCACCACACCCAGCTCAATCCTCCTGACAAGCAAAGAGTGGTCAGATGAAGATCTCTACAAGCCCATTTTCTCTACCACCTCTGAGAGCTTTTCGAACCACGCCCTCAGACTCTGCTTGAGCTCAACTTGCACGCACACACCCCTTGAACCTCGAACCCAAGGGGTTGCTGCATATAGACTTCCTCCTGAAGATAGCCATATAAGAAGGTATTCTTAACATATGACTGATGAAGCATTTAGTCTCTTTAGGTAGCAACTGAGATAAGTATCCTAACAGTAGAGAGGCGAGCCACTGGAGAGAAAGTATCAAAGAAGTTCACCTAATAGGTTTAGGTGAACCCTTTCGCCACCAACTGAGCCTTATGCCTTGAAATAGACCCATCAGGGTTGTATTTCAAGGCAAAGACCCATCGGGACACAACCAGGCGAGCCCCAGTAGGAAGAGGTGTCATCTCCCACGTCTGTTTGCTTCGACGCGCAGCCATCTCATCCTCCATGACCTGACGCTACTTTGGATGGAGTAAAGCCTACTGATACGTGGAAGGTATCTCTGTGGCAGTGAGGGCTACAGTAAAAAGACCAAACGATGCCCCCAAATTTGCTGTAGCCACAGCACCAGCAGCATGGTAGTCAGCACAAGAGCGGAGAGCCTTCCCAACAGTTATAGGAAGGACATCATCCACAACAATATCACCTGATCCTGCACAATCACCACTAGAACCAAAAGCGTCAGATGTCTCAACACATACCTGTGGGGAGGATGGTGGAGTTGAAGTAGGGGGGTTGTGCTTTAGATGCTTCTGGTAAACAAGTGTGAATTTTAAACCATCTATAACACTGTCAGGTGCAGAAACTACCACTGGGGTGCATCCACTTTGGACGCTTCTGCACTCACATAGTGCCTCCCTACTATAGGGTCAAAGCATCAATATCCCTTTTGTTTCCATAAATACCTAAGAAATACACACTTCGCTGCCCTGGGTGTTAACTTCTCTCTCCCTAGCCCCAACAAGTGTACAAAGGCAATACATCCAAAGACACAAGGAGGTAACTGAAATATATCTCGGTCTAGAAACCATATGTGCTAAGGAATGCACTCATGTAAAACAGATGCCATCCGATTGATAAGGTAAAAAGCTGTAAGTACTGCATCTCCCCAATATAGATATGGCACATAGTGGTAAATAAGTGTGTGCCACATCTAAAATATGCATGTGCTTCCATTTTGCTACACCATTCTGCTATGAGGTGTGGAAGTAGGATGTCTGGTGAATGATGTCATGAGACGTGTAAAATTGTGCCAATCTAATAGTACAAAACTCCAATGCATTATTAGATTGCACAATTCCACAAAAGAAAACCGATTCTTTATTTCCACTATAAAAGTCTTAATGATATGTCCAACATCGGACTTATTCTTCAATAAAAACAACCAAGACAAACAAGAGAAATCATCCACAATAATCAAATAGTATCCATGTCCTTGTCGATCAAGAACTCGACTCGGACCCCAGACATCCATATGTAACAGCCCAAAAACAGATGTAGTCCCTTGTGTTGTATGTGATGCTTCCCAAGATGACATGCATCACATAGAATCTCTGTAGTGGCAGATATGTGTGGGATGACACATCTAAACCTGTCCAGAGAAAGATGGCCAAGACAACGATGCCACTGCAAGGCACTCCCTACAGCAAAATTGGAACCCTGGCACGCAACAGCAAGTGGTGCCTGGACCAGGCGATACACACCCCCCTCTTCATGTACACCAATCGTCCTCTCCGTCAGCTTGTCCTAAAAGATGCACCCATACTCATCAAAAATGGCACAACAATGGAGTTGCTTGGTAATCTTACTAATAGATAATAGATTTAATGCAAAATTGGGGACAAAAAATGCATCATGCAATCGCATAGAGGGAGTCAAAAAGACCTCCCCCTAACCCCCAATATCAACATGTCTACCATCTGCAACCTATATTGTCCTACCATGGGGAATAGGCTGAGGTTTGCCAAAACACCCCTAATCACCTGACAAATGGTAGGAGGCACCAAAGTCTACCAACCACATGGTACCTGCAGATGCCTGTGCACACAAATCAATACATGACATGGAGGCAAAGGCAACAGTCCCGGTAGATGAAGTAATGGGCTCCTGAGTCATCTGAGGGAGTCAATGGAGTAGGGCATCATAGTCTGCTCTCAACACAGTAACAACATATGAGGGCTCCTTAGAGTCACAGAGGCTTGGTTGGCCATTGGAAGTCTCCCATGCTTGGACCAATATGAAGCCTCCACATGACCAACCCTACCACAGAAGGTACACGTGGTGCTGATGTGTAATCTCCCAGATGCACTACGGCCTCCCCGACGCCCACGAGTAAAAGAAGCTCCTTTACCACTACATCCGATCACAACAAGTGCGGACGCATGAGTAGCATCTCCAGCTTAAGCTGCTAGTATGTCAATGCGACTCATCGGACTGTAGACCTCTTCTAAGGCAGGAAGCTCTGACAAGGTAAGAATCTATGATCTAACTGCCACATACTCAAGACCAAGGCTTGAAAGACACTGATGTACCGTTGCCTCTCTGCGGTACTCCCTTTGTGAAGCACACATGCATACTGGTCCGCATGCATTGCACTTCTCCTGAAGCCCTTTTAGGGTGAAGTAGTACTAAGAGAGAGATCTCCCATCATGCTTCAATTGAGATAGTTCATGGCTGATTTAAAAGACTCTGGAAGAGTTCTTCTCATGAGAGTAAGTGTCATGAAGGCTGTCCCACATGGCCTTGGCGGTCGGATAGTACATAATCTCACCGCCAATCCTGGGAATCACACAGTTCATCAGCCATGCCTTGACCATGGCGTTGTCCTTCTTCCAGGTGGCATTCTTTCTTGTCTTCTCTATAGGCTCAGCTTCCAGCAAAATGTGTTCCTTGTCATGACCTTCGACTGTCATGAGGAACATCTAAGATCATCTAGGATAATTGGTCTTGACTAGTTTGATAATTGGACCAAAGAACGGGCTCTTATAGGTCCCAAACTCAGCAACAGCACCCGATGTAACTTCAGAAGTGCTAGAACTCACCATAGAGACAGGAAAAATGACCAAACTATGATCTAAATAATTTTTCAGACCATATAAAGCATCAACCAGGGTGGATCAGACCTTAGACGTGAAGATCAAGGGCTTCTACGATCTAAAATACATCTCCAAGGCACAGAGGATGCCCCCTTCACGAAGAAGCAAGGTACATTAGGGCCTAAGGGATGCCCAACGCACCCCACCAAGGGCAAGCGGCCCCTCTACAATGATCAACCAGGGACCCAATAGCAGCACTGGGTCCTCTGGTGAGCCTAGTGCAACGATGAAGGCCGACACAGGGACGGTCAGCAAGAGTAGTGAGGGTCTAGGACCACTTTACGCTGTCACCCAACCCTGGTTGGCCCAAAGGACCACCGCAACAGTCACTGCAGGGTCCAACAGGGCCCCCAAAACGTCGCTACAGACCTTAGCTGCCACTACTGTAGCCGATAGTGGTGGAGAGAGAACCGGTCCAATGAAAGTGGTCGGCGACAATCTGGAAGGCAAGAGAAGAGGGTTAGGGTTAAGGTTAGGGTTTGGAGGGCCTTTTTCAGTGGGATATTAGAACCTGACGTAGGACTGTGCTCTAATACCAAGTAGGTGATAATAATCAATCTTATTCCATAGAAAAAACCCAACACCTCTTTATATAGAGAGAGGTTTGGAAAAATTATAGTACATGTCCAAAGCAAAATAAATAATAAGAGACAATTAAAAATAATAAATTACTACAGATAAATAGGAGTCTCAACATCATCTACTTCAAAGACTGCAACTTTTGCCACTTCGTAAGGTATAAAGTTTGCCCACTCAACTTATGCTAATGCTCTGCCTGATACAGACCAGGATACAAATTGGTTGGCTGACTCTAGAGCTTCAGGGCACCTCAGTGGAAATCGGTGTGTTTCCGTTACATTAAACATATTCCTCCAAGGAAGATAGTGCAAGTGGCAGATGGGAGGCACTCCCAGGTTACTAGATAAGGGGAGGTCTTAGTTACCACAATATGACACTAACAAATGTTCTTGTGCTCGATTTTCCTTTTAGTTTGCTATCTGTCAATAGAATAACCAAGGGGCTAAATTGTCGTTATATACTGGATGCCACTACTTGTACTTTTCAAGATATCCTGATGGGGAGGACAATTCGTGGCCATGCTTGATCCAAATGGTGTCAAGCCATGGAGAGATGGATGCACTTTGCTCACAAGGGGCGTGGGAAATCATTGATCTATCATCAAGTGCATATGTTGTGGGGTGCAAATGAGTTTTCACCATCAAGTATCATCCGAACAAAATAATTGCAAGATATAAAGCTCATCTTGTGAGCAAAGGGTTCACACGACCTATGGTGTGGACTTCTTTGACACCTACCTAGTCACACAACTTCCTAAAATGCGTATACTTATATCTGCTGCGTTGCAACAGGATTGGCCTCTTCATCAATTTCATAGGGACATATTTGTTATTTCTATTATTTTCAGGGTGTTTTTGTAATTCTCCCAAACCTCTCTAATATAAACAAGAGGCAAAGGTTTCCATTGAATAATAAGATGCTTTCTTTTCTTCAACATGATATCAGAGCAGTGATCCTAGGTCGACGTTTTGATATCCCACTAAATATCCACCTAAAAAATGATTAAATCACCAACTTGAGGGGGATTTGATCATCAAAGATCAATATGAGGCATGGCAGCAACGACGGCAACGTCAAGAAGGGGATTCCCAGCACCATCGCCAGCCACCATGCCCCATCAGGGGGGTCAGTCACCACTGCCGGTGGACACCACACCCCACCGGTGGGACCTGTTGGTCCTGCTGCTGCTGTTGGTGTCCATTACGCCCTATCGGAGGGGATTACAGCCACTGATGGGTGATGGCGTAGCCCATAAGGGCCAAGTTCAGCCCCAACCGAAGGCACGGAAGACCCTGCTGGGTCTGCTACTATTGTCGGTAGACCAGCATGAAGTCCAAGATCAACTCTAGCCAAACCACAGTCTAGGTTCCTAAGTTGTGGGGATCTCTTATGTGCGTTTGAGTATCTCACACATTGCACATGTGGTGATGAGTCTTCTCTCACCATTAGTGAAGAAGATATCTTTCTCAAGCATGATGAGCCTTCTCTCATGCCAAGAAGATGAATTTGATACATCAAAAAAATCAAACTCAGATGTACGACTTGCGTTTGCAGTCCAAGGAGATTCAAGGAGGAAGAAAAGAACCGGAGTGTGGATTGTAAACTTCGATGCCTCTGTTCACCTTACAGGAGATGTGGAGCGACCGGTGAATCCCGAGGCTCCACATGGGATCAAGGAGGTCAGAGTGGCTAATGGAGCCACATCATCCATCACAGCAGTTGGGCGTGTGCACACTTCTCCAAGGATTATGATTTAAGAGGTTCATTGTGCTCCAAAGTTCCCAATGAACCTGTTATCTGTGAGTCGCATCTATAAAGATCTTGGATGTCGAGTAGTATTTGACGAGGGCCATTGCTATTTCCAGGATCGACGGAGAAGAAATATTATAGGTGTTATCTCTATTACATGGACACACCCACGCTATTTGCAGAAGCAACCTCCATAGCTACAGATCCTTGGCTATGGCATAGGAGGCTTGAACACCCATCCCTCAAGAAGATACAATAGATGTATCCCAGTCTGTCAAACTCCTTGACTCTGCAGTGCGAGGATTGTTAGCTTAGGAAGTACCACATCAGTACGTACCCACAAGGGGATGCCAAAGTGAGTTATCTTCCCTTTGCCTTAATCCATTGTGATGTATGGAGACCATCCAGGGTTCCTACCCTAGGAAGACACAGATACTATATAGTTATTGTGGACGATCATAGCCAACTTACTTTCATTTTTTGATAAAGACTTGCTCAAAGATTCCCAGCAGTTCTTGATAAAGGTTTAGACTCAGTATGATAGCACAATTCGAGTCTTCCGCAGTGATAATGCTCTAGAGTTCATGCAGCGGGATGTTCAGAGTATCTCCTCTTCCTGGAGTATTATTCACTAGACATCTTGTGCCCACACATCTCAGCAGAATGATGTAGCTAAGTACAAATTTCGACATCTTCTAGATATTACTAGGACCCTGATGATCCATTTCAAGGTTCCTAAGCAATTATAGGGAAATGCTATACTCACTGCAGCCTACCTGATCAATCAGGTGCCTTCGTCAGTTCTTCATGGACAAATTCCTTTTCAGGTGATTCATCCAGATTGTGACAAGCCATTTGCTCTGCCTCTAAGAGTTTTTGGGTGCAGTTGCTTTGTCCAGGCATATGGTAATCAGGAGAAGTTTTCTCCTAAGGTAGTCAAATGCATCTTTTTTGGAGATCCAGAACTCAAAAGGGCTACAGGTGCTATAACCCGAACCGCAGAAGATATATTGTCACTGTCGATATCACTTTCTTTGAGAAAGTCCCATACTTCTTAGAGGAACAAACATCTATATAGGCTCCCTTGGAGGAGACTCAAGTGTATCTTCAGAGGCCACATGTTTTACCAGCCATTGGGCCTTGTCCCATCTTGACAGATGAGAGTAATTCAGACGCAGAAGAGTGAGTTACTAGGAGATCCACTAGAGCATGCACACTCCACCCTTTTTCTCAATATACTAGAGTTGCTCATCTAGAGGATGGGGTCCGTCAATTTGCTTCTGCCATTACTGCTACTGAGGTTCCAAGGGATTTTACCCAGGCTTCCTAAGATCCAAGATGGCGTGTCACCATCGACAAGGAGATACAGGCCTTACAGTCACAACAGATATGGAACTTAAATGCCGTACGCGGCTGATGCTATAGTGGTTGATTGCAGATGGGTCTATGATATCAAATATAGACCTGATGGGACAGTGGACAGATATTAAGCCAAGCTTGTTGCCAAAGGCTTTAATCAGACTTATGGAGTAGATTACTTCGAAACATTCTCTCTTGTCACTCATTACTTCTGTCAAGATTATTATTTCAGTTGTTGTGACCAAAGGATGGTTGTTGCATCAGCTAGATATTAAAAATGCCTTCTAATATGATGACTTGTCTGAGGAGGTGTACATGAGACAGCCTTCAGGTTACAGTTGTCAATGGGAGCATGTTTGTCGCCTGAAGAAGGCAGTATATGAGCTAAACAGAGTCCACGTGCCTGGTCTGGAAGGCTTAGCACAGATATTGCAATGGTTGGATTTGACCGCTCTACTTATGATAACTCTGTCTTCGTCAGAAAGACAAAGTATGGAGGTCATACCTAAGTGGTTATTCTTGCAGCCTACGTGGATGATATGATTCTTACTGGTGATGATGAGGATGGGATTGCCCAGTCCAAGTCCTTCTTGCACTCGAAATTTGTCACCAAGGACTTAGGAGAGTTAAGATACTTCCTGGGGATTAAGGTAGTGCAGCAGAAGTCAGGCTTGTCTTTGCCACAGAGGCAATATACACTCCAGATTCTTCAAGAGACAAGTCTACTTAGGACCAAGCCCTTTGGTATACCTATGGAGTCTTCACTAGCACATTCCTCATATGAAGATCCACCTTATAAGGATGTGACTTATTACCGTAGTATAGTGGGTCGCTTACTCCATCTTACTATCACGAGACCCGATATCAATTTTACAGTGAGCAGGACTAGCTAGCTAGCACATGCAGACTCCCCGTTACAGTCACTGGCATGAGGTTTGCCTTATTCTGAGGTACCTTAAGGGGACACCAGGTAGAGAGCTATATTACAGAGATGGTGGCAGCCTAGATATTGTTGCTTATTCTGATCTGTAGATGATCGGCACTCTACTTCGAGCTTTATAGTTTATCTTAGAAGGAATCTTGTCTCCAGGAGGAGTAAGAAGCAAAGTGTCGTTGCAGGGTCGAGTGCAAAGGTAGAATATAATGTAATGACACAGGCTACTTGTGAGATTATGTGGATGATTTCCTTCTTGCAGGATCTTAGCATCCAAACTACTACACGTCCCACTTCTCTATGACAACAAGCCAACTACTTACATTGCCTCAAATACAGTCTTCCATGAAAGAACCAAGCATATTGAGGTCAATTGCAATTTTGTTCATGGTGCTATTCTCGCCAGCAAGATTAACACCTCATATGTCTCCTCCGAGCTCCAACTAGCTGATATATTTACAAAGACTCTGAAAAAGCATCTGGAATTCTCGTGCAACAAGTTGGGTCTTGTAGATTTCTACGCCCCAACTTAAAAGGGAGTGTTGAGCATAAGGGCATATTTGTTATTTCTATTATTTTCAAGGTGTCTTTGTAATTCTCTTAAACCTATCTAATATGAAAGAGAGGCTAGGGTTTCCATTAAATAATAAGATGCTTTATTTTCTTCAACAAATGTGAAAAATGCATTCCTATATGGGAACTTGCAAGAAAAGGCATACATGTAGCAACCACCCAATGATGAGGTTCAAGGGGATTATTCCAAGGTATGTCGACTGCGTAAGGCCATTTATGGTCTGAAACAGAGTCCTAGGGCCTAGTTTCATAAGCTTTTTGAGGTGGTTGAGACACCTGGCTTAGATAAATCATTACCAGATCACTCATTATTTGTCGTTACCAGATCACTCATTATTTGTCAAGAAAACTGTAAAGGGTGCGACGTCATTTCATGTTACGTCGATGACATTATTCTCATAGGGGATAATGGACCTGACATCACCGAGGTCAAGGAATGTCTTGCTAGGAACTTTATTACAAAGGATCTTAGACCACTCAGATACTTCCTTAAGAAAGAGTGTTGTACTTTCCCAAAGGAAATATGCACTGGCTCTACCGTAAGAAATTGGCATGCTGAAAGTGAAGCCAGCAAATATTCCCATGGATCCTAATGCACGTCTGTATGATGAGGGGGCAAAGGCAATTGACAGTCGTCAGCATCGAGGATTAGTTAGCAAGTTTCTGTACCTGACAATTACGAGACCTGATATTTCCCTTGCAGTCAGGAAATCAAGCCAGCTTATGGATAGGCCTACTAGGAAGCACTAGAATGTTGTAATGATGGCATTGAAATAATTGAAGAACGCACTAGGGAAGGGGATCCTATTCACGAGGGGGACCTCCATGAGTGTTGTAACCTACTCTAATGCTAATTATGCAAAGTTTTGGCAAATAGGAAATCCACCACTGATTTTTGTACTTATGTTGCTGAGAACTTGGTAACCTGAAAAAGCAAGAGAAAAGCAAAAAGCAAGTCATTTCTAGATCTACTGCAGAGTCCAAGTATAAAGCTATGACACATACAGTTGCAGAGATGATGTAGTCCCTCCTAGCAAACATGCACATGATAGTTGATACTCTTATGGATATGAGAGGCAACAAGAATGCAGTTGGCTACATTGCTAACAATCTAATGTTCTATGAGAGGACCAAGCACATGCAGGGAGACTGTCACCATACACGTGACTTGATCCAGAGAGACTTTATTCACACTTCACATGTTTCTTCTAAGGACTAGACAGCAAAGGTGTTGCCTCGATCTATGTTTGATAACTATTGTTCCAAGATGAGCAAGAATGACATCTATGCTCCAACTTGATGGGACATGTAAGCCCCTACAGTCTATTGTCTATTGTTATTTTGTTATTTTCTTCAATTTATTATTTTTCATTTTCCTTAAGGAATACTCATGTAATTTTTCTACCTCTGTATATTGAGAGGTAAGGTTATAGAATAAATCATTAGATTCATTTGTTCTAACTTTTCTCCTTAAGCACACAAGGGATGTCCAAGTCTAGAGCAACCTCAGCAAACAACAGTGGAGCGACAAGAGTGAACGAGGTGACCAACAAAGAGGCACTTGAAGCAAGGTATTCCGTTGGTAGTCGTACCCCACAAGCTACCACTAATGCCATCCTCACCACCCCTTTCTCCCTGTTTCTCCACCTTCTCTCACTCTCCTCATCCTTTCCACCACTAAGTCACGAATAACTATACTATTGAAAATATCCTTTGGCTTTTTCAAGCCCATTGTTCCACTGTTTCTCTTAAGAAGATTCAACACAATATTTAAATCTCCAGTTCTCCTTTGGAGTTTTCCATGTACCTCTTAATTTTTGATATTATTATGGTTTTGTGCACTTATTTTATTTTATTTTATTTTTTGAAAAGGTATTTTACTGTTATTTGGAACTCAAACTAAATCAAGGCTTAAAAAAGATGTTACTACTTACGCATATGTCTTCAAATTTGGCTGCAGGCGTTTATGGTCTTCAACCATCATACCTAATAGTTCGACCACATCTTGCACCCTGCATATTCAACTCAAAATGCGTCAAATAAATGCATAGGAAAAAATCATTTTTAGCTTGAACAGACTGCTGCCCTCAATGAAGCATGTGGCATTGATGTTATTTTGTTATTCAGCTCTAAATCAGTGTTCTTTCATGCCATTGTCGTTGCCTTCAGGTGAAGTAGAAATTTAAAGAGGAAAGGAGAGTACCTGTCATAAGATTCTGCTCTAGTGTATGCCTGAATCACCCAGTTATATGTCTCTGTATCAGGCTTCATATAATCTGCAAATCAGAACATTTTGATTCATCATTACAAGAACATTGTACTTTCCTCATCTCAATCCAATAAAAATTCCAATGATAAAAGGGGTTTTGCACATAAATGCCAAGGGAAACTTTCTGATTTACATAGATATTACAAGAACTTTGCATTTACATACAAACCACTCCAAACATAGCCCTCTAGAAAAAAAAATACCACTCCACTAGTGTAAGATAACACATTAACCACTTGAGTTGGTTATAATCAAGAATAGGTCAGTGCACAACTTAAAGCAAATCAGAGGTGGATCCTAACCAGACTTTTTGGGAAAAAAGCCACCCCATCTCCCTCACCTCGCCCCTTTCATTCTAAGGCCCTCCAGCAGCCACAAACCACCATCCCAGCCTTTCATCACTGCCCCAGCTGCTGCAGGCAGCCCTTGTTCCCACATAGATTTCTCAGATCCCCTGCCAGATCCATTCAATCTATAGATGTTATAAAATAGTGGGAGGTGGACCCACAACTACCACACAATGATGGAGAAGACAGATGATACGAGATGACTTGGTTTGATATTTTTCTTGCTTCCTAACAAATGGTAATGCCCTTTCTCAAATAGTCACCCTTCTCCATCCAAGTGTGAAGGCACACAAAAAGCCCAAAATAAACTGCCCACCATAAGTTGACTACAAACAGAGCTATAAGTCCTATAGCCTATGCATGACAACAAAAGACCCTGAAATGGCATGACATGGTCATAAATGTTTGAGATAGCAACGTTTGACCCTCTCAAGAGTCTCAACCTTGAGACGTGTATATGGGACTGTATGAACACCCCCTTACATACACCAACCGCACTACCATCACTCTTGAGGTGCTCATTCTAGTGCTTGCTGCATATCTGCTGGTAGTACTTGTAAGTACAGGCTCACTCCCCCAAACCACAAACTTTATCAACCCACTCCACTTTTGTCAAGCAGATCATGGTGATCAGGAGACCTGCTGCCTCAGTAAAATGCATTACATGTCATTCCAAATTTGTTTAGGTTTAGGTAACATCTAGAGAAGTCAAATTGGTCATGACGAGGATAACTTACTGCTTTGTCCCATCTCGCACTCTTGGGCATAGTTCCACCTGGCACTCTTCATCATAATTCTGTATGGCACTCTTCATTCCCTTCCAACAACAACCATGCTGCAACCCTGCTAATGATTGTTCATGGCTTGAGTGCCCAGATGGTAGAGTGATCCAGACTTTCTGTGATGAGGTTGATGCTAAGGTTGAGAAAAGAAGGGATGCCACCTTGTATGCTCCTCGCTGATGACACCACAAATACTGAACAAAATATAGCCATTAAGATCAAAACCATTCCACTTTAGATTGGGTGGTCTCCTAACTCATCCTGTAATGCCATTGCCTATTGCTAAGTCAACAATCCTCTGTCGCTGGTGCTTCTATCACTCAGCCCATCCTCCACCTATAGAATGATACCAAGATCTCCAGCAAACAGCCATGGAACTTCCAGGAAATTCCCTCTCATCTCCTCGACCTCATTCCATAAAACTTCTCTATTTACCTTCAGATTGGGTCCATATAATGATGAGGAGAACCAGGCTCCCTTCTGATTCTCATGAGAGGAGGATGGGCAAATATATCGGCCAATTTCAGACTGAACTTTCACGAACACATCCTCACAACAACAAACAAGTTGTCCCACAGAGTCCCCCCTCGAATTTAGAGCCTCAATACCCATCCAACAGCTGCCCCCTATTTGCCTCCAGATTGCATCACTCCAACTTTACCTCATTTAAAAGAAACACCTTTGGACCCCACTGGTCAAAATATTATCCTAAGGTGCCATGAAGGTCATATCATGCAAGCACCAGACATTCCAAATTATCACCTTCATATGAAAGAGAGACCTCCTCAGCCCCTCTTCTTAAAATGGACAACTTAAGGAAGCCTCCATTACCAGCAGCCCGAGTGAAAGTCATTGAAGAGGGTCAAAGACCAGTTGTCATATTGTCATTTCACCCTACCTGACCATGGTCAGTCCAAGTCGAGGTCCACCAATCCTCCTAAAGGGACTCCAAAACTGATGCCCAGACCCAACACAACCAGAGTAGGTGACAACCAGCACCAAGAATGAAATCTACTCCCATCACCCCTTGTTCATGTGCTATGGTCAAAGAAATGAGAGATGAACACAAGGGTCCACACCAAGTGAACCCATCAATCCCCCACTCACAATAAACATGAAAAACCCTCAGAAACAAAGTCATATCTACCATCTTCACCCAAGTCTGAAAGGTCTGTCCCCCAATCGATCAAAGAATAAGGCATGGGGGCATCACATGTTGAGCACATTTCTGAGGCTTGATAAGATCCCACTGGCCTTTCCCCTTATGTCTTAAATCAACACCCGTAACAACCGCAACATTCAACTCTGCCCGCAAATCAATCATGACACTTCCAATTTGCAGGACAGGAGACAAGATGACCTCCAAGTCTTGCGGCTTTTCAAACTCCTTCCCTCTTTTGTCCCTCCAACTTCCCCTCTCGTTTTCCAAAAAAAGCAATTCTGTCCTTCCGCCACCACACCAACTTCCCAACCATTGGTGACAAGTCCTTCAGTTTCATGATGACTGAAGAAAATCACATCTTAATACCAGAATCTTTGGTTTCCATCCCCAGACAGAGAACACAAAAGAACAATGACTTTTGATAATGATGTCAAGGAAGGAACCTCCATCCGTGCCAAGAACCTGAAGGTGTCTTCTTCAATAAGTCAGAAGCCCTCTCAATAGCGCAGTTCACCAAATGAAGAAACCGCTGCCTGCAGAATTCCAAGAAATTGCAGCTTCAATGGTATGCCACAAAACTGTGAGGAACAATGGCATTTTCGGAACAAGTGCAACGAAGGACCATCAAATTCTTCCACCATCGTAGATAAATGCTAGCACTCTCCAAAACCTATGCATAAAAAGTAAAGTTTTTTCAGTGCCTTTCCAATGCTGAAGTTGATAAGGAATCTCAACTCTCCAATCCATGAAACACCATCTTCCATTCAACCTTCTGTTGCATCTCTTGCAAGATGTCCTTCCCCATGATACCATCCATGGATGCATGCCAATTTGACAAGAATCCAAGATCTCGGTAGTTCATTCAAACACACCGAACTAAGGAGCATCAACAACAGGCACAAGGCCTTCCATTCTATCGATGCTATGCCCATGATCACTCATCAACGAAGCCAAAAGAATCATTCACATGGGATGTCAACGTCCCAAGCCCCGATATTTGAGATGCCACACTAGGTCTCTATGTTCTCCAGCCAAGTAATGAGAACCATGTCATCAAAATCAGCAAACAGGCCATACTACCATCAACCAGAGCGAAACTAAACCTTGCACAAGCATGGACGACCACCTTTAAAGGCTTAGAGAATGCAAGCACACTTGGTCTCTAAAAGAAAATTTGGGTATAAAGCATAAAATGGGCAAAAAATGACTTCATCAAACACTACCCTTGCTCAAGCAAAAAGTGGCTTTCAAATGCATGTATGATGCAATAGCATACAGGGCCATTTAGAATGTAGATGAAACAACCCATGGCAAACGGAACTTGTGAAGAGCTTCTAGGCAAAGAGTGCAAAAAAGTCATTAATTTAATCCTCCTTTCTTCTTTGGCTAAATTTATAATTTTTAAAGAAACATTGAAAAAGGAACAGTGATCGACGTTTCAACGGCATGCTGCACTGCACTGCTGCTACCATGCCGCATTGTTGCTGTTGCTAAGGCTGATGGGTTATAGTGGGTGGAGTAGTGAGGACTACAGCAGATAAAAATTGAGAATCATGTACATCACTTCATTAAATGATTGAAATTGAATCAAAATTATTTAGTAGACTACATGTTGATGGTAGATTACAATTATTGGGTTATCATTATTATTTCATATTTGATTATTGAACTTGAGCAAGGTATGGTAGACTACATGATGCATATGAATATTATGATATAACACTTTTATTCTTACATAAATTAACTTAAGCTTGTGATTTTCCTAAAATTTATATCATTTTGATTACTTCTACCATTTTTGTCAGCATGTCCTTGTTGTGCCTCCGAAATGTACTATTTTTAGGCCATCGAAATCGTCGAAATCTACTATCAAAATACAACTATTTCCACAGCGTGCTTTCGAAAAGCACACTTAGAAATTTATCAAAACGACGTCGAAATCAGCATTTCGAACCTTAACAAGGAGAAGAATGGAGACAACAAATGGCATAAGGAAAGCAAAATTTCCTACTGACGGAAATCAACATAAATAGGAATACACAGATATGCATCAAAGACAGACATATTCTCATGAGTGAGCACAAGATAAAATTTGAACACAATGATTGACAAAAGGGCTAGAATGCACTCAAACATAATCGTCCAAATCACATAGACACAATAAACTGACTGATGAAGCCCTTTTTGATAACTCACTATACAGTAACTTAAATAAGCTATGTAAGTTACCGCTTTCAAGTTCCTAGACTAGGAATATTCTTTTGGAACTCTTACCCAGCTTTCTCTGTTTCTTTAGAAGCATTCATTTTTGATGTGGCAACATGTGACCATTGAAATGTAAAAGATAAGAATAAGTCATAAATGAATCTAGCGTAAGACTAGGTCATGATCCAAGGGAGATGAGAAGGCATTTGGGAATTTTGGAGGGCTATTGCCAGTTGGTTCCCATGACTTCGGGAAAAATCCCCATTGTTGGATGATCCAAGAGTTTAAGAGTCTGCGATAGTCTCCACTCACCCTATACATATACAAGCATACATACATATATATATCGGATCTTTTCAAATTGAATTCGACAAAAAAATTTTAATTCATTAAGCTATTGAATCTAAATATACGGCTTATATTTGGTTGGTTTAGTTCGAATGAAATTGAATGAAACGCGATTCGCTTAACAGCCCTACTACCCAAGTCCACAGTCAAATGGAGACCCACGTTGCAACCTAGACCTATCGGTCCCAAGACAGAATCCGAGCCCATGGTCATTCAGGTACCCTTGCTAAAAAGCCCTCATGTAGGATCGAAATTGGCTCTACCCGGATCTGAAAGAGCCTTTGGTGAAGGCCACGTAGAGTAGTCACAAGTGAAAATGCTGTCTCACGATCAATGAACCAAAGTAGAAAGTGGGAATTAAGACCTCAGTTATTTCTGCTCCCCTAGATGGTGACTGCACAAGTTGGCCGCTCAACTTCCAAGAATGGCCTCTCACGTTCCTCACATAAGCTTCTCCAACAATGCAAAATGTTGACAGATTTCAACCAGATTTACAACATAATTTTTTATGATGTGTCCTTTGAAATCATTGGTGTTATTGATGAGGATTACCAAAAACATGAGTCATACAACCACAGAGTGGGAAAACCATGGGTTAGGAAAACCACTAGCCACAAAACCATGAGCCACCGCCTTAAATGATTTATACACCAAGTGAAAATTAGACAGATTGCATAAAAGAATCTAAGTGGAGGTTCAACCTAGGAATTTAGATTTACAGTATAACATACCCTCTTTCCACATATTCAATGTCTTCCCAATTATAATGTTTCCGTGTCTCACAAAGTCAATTAACATAATATTTCAATGCTAAACTATATCATAAATAAGAAGGCCCAACTGTGAAAATAACTTTTTTTTCTTAAGTAAAAAAAAGTGGACAAATTGAAGTGCAAATGATGTGAACCTTCCCCTCCATATTCCATGTTCTCAAAAGTGGTAAAAGCAATTTCTGGTATTCCACAGGTTGCCTGCATTTTAAAAATAATTAGTTCAGTAGATAATCAAAAACAAACAATAGGGAGAATAAAATAGAAGAGAACTTAAAATAATATAACAAAAGCACATATTGGGAATGTGCCCAAAGCAATATTTGATAAAGAAAATTCAAGATATACTTTGCATATACTGAATTTTTTTCCCGAAAGGCCTCTGCATATAGTGAAATAAGTGAGATAATTTTTAAGTTTCGGCTCAAAAATGAATTGCAGGGAATCAACAACCCTTGACCCCTTCTTTTTCCCCTCAAAAAAAAGAAAATTAAGTTCACCTTGAGTGCCTAACTAACTTTTACATATTATTATATAACAAATTAATGAACAAGGATGCACAAGCTTGATTTCATCATTAACGAGGATAACGTCCGGTATCTTCAAAGCAGTCTCTTACCTGCACACTCAGCAAGCAATTAAAATGAAACGTGGTGGCCATTCTCCCAGCAGCTTCCATTTCATATGCAATGGTCAAGGCATTTTCATGATCCCCAGCTTTACAATCTTCTTCAATCAGAAGATCATATAGCTCATCAGTGGCTCTTAAGCCTCCTTCAGCTCCCTTAAGAAAAACCTGATTGGCATCCTTCAGAAATTTATTCTTCACTAGTTCCTCTGTTGTAGAAAATAAGCACTGATTAGGCCTTAAGAGATAAGATGACTCAAAGTACGTGGAGAAAAAGAATCTAACAAACCAACGAGTATAAGCCAAGCTCTTCGAATGTCATAGTTCATTTTTTCCATTGCTGCAATAATTTCTAAGCCTCGAGTAGCATGACCCTTGGAACCAAATAAACGAACCAAACAGATAAATGTCTCATGCAGAGGGCATAGACCAGCACTCACTTCCCTTTTAAGAGACTGCATCTGCACCGAGTATAGTAGTTCTCCAGCATGAGTATATACTGAAAGAGGATCACATAAAAAGACATCAAAAATATGCTGGTAAAATGGCATGAAAGCAAAGTTGGGACAAGGGAGGTGTCAAAGAAAAAAGAGAAAACCCTATCCTCCCTTATAGAGAAAAGATAAAGGAAAAATTACATAAAGAATCCTTAATGAAATATAAAACTACGAAGCAGACATGATAAAGAAATAAACCAGTAAGAACTCTAGCACTCCCCCTCAAGTTCAAGCATAGATGCCTTTCAAGCTCAACTTATCACAAATGAAGGAATGCCGCTTTCTTGGAAGTGCCTTTGTAAAGATATCTTCCAACTAAAGCTCAAAAGATATACATGAAGTAGCAATTCTTCCTCCCATCACTTCAATATATCTAAAATGACAATCTACCTCAATATACTTTGTTCTCGCAAGGAAAACAAGATTAGAAACAATGTAGATGGCAAATTTGTTATTGCAATACATAAGGGTAGGACTCTTCACAGAAATCCCAGATCAATCAAAAAAGAGTTGATCCACATGACCTCATACGCAGTGTGAGCTATGGCTCTATACTCTACTTCTATACTAGATGCGACCACAGTTTGCTTCTTGCTACGCCAAGACACAAGGTTATCTCCAAGGAAGACGGCAAACCCTGTAGTGGATTTTCTGTCCTCAACTGATCTAGCATAATCAACATTGGAGTAAGATGACAACCCCAAGTGTCCACTTTTTCTGTAAAATAGAACTCTACCAAGAGACCCCTTCTCCATATATTAGCTGACCTTGCTTACAACAAAACTGATATTTGAGGGGGTAATAGTAAGATAGAGCAATTTCTAACCACACTTCCATACCTATGTACACCTTCAAAGATAGAATCCCAGTATAAATATGTTTGCCTTTCTATTCCACAAGAATAGCAAAAGGCTTGGTGCCGAGAAGCCTTGCACCCTACAAAATCTCAAGAGTGTACCCCTTTTGGGAGAGTGTCATCCTATGCATGTCTCTAACAACCTCTATAATTCACCAAGACCATTTGTAACAAATGATTTTTATAGAAAAAGCTTCACCTCCTAGATCCCAACTACATCATCTCTGGTCAGTATCATGTCATCTACATATACTACCAGTATAATAGTGACAACAGTCATCCTTCTGATAACAATGGCATGATCGGAAGTGAACCTCTTGAAACTGTCATTACTACCATGCTTAAACTATCAAACCAGGCACAAGGACTCCATTTAAGGCCATGAATCACCTACTTCAACTTGCATGCAAACTCCCCCTCAGCCTCATAACTAGAGGTTAGCACATGTAGACTTCCACTAGGAAGTCACCATAAGAAAAAGCATTCTTAATATTCACCTACTGGAAAGGCTAATCCAAATTGATGGCAATAGAAAGGATGGTACCTAAAGAATTGATCCGCACAACAGGGCAAAATGTTTCAAAGAAGTCCACTTGAGATCTTAAGAAAACTCATGATAGGTACGTGAAACAATGGTACTGCAAAGAGCCTATGTAAACTATTGCACATAAGAATCTAAATAGGCAGTACAAGTATAATAAGATATGGGATGTAGAGTACAAGATTGAATTGACTTCTTCAAGGAAATGGGCCTGTCATTATCCCCACCATGTCTTTCCATCGAGGGGAGAGGAGCATCCGGAGTAGAAACAGTAGGAGGCATATTGTTGTGTGGGTTGGTACCTACATCAGTAGTAGGGAAGGCAAGGATAGGTACAGGCACAAGTACATGTGGTGGTTTCTCCTGTCGCTGGTATACCTAGGACTAGAACTAGGTAGCCCTTCAAGAGAGAAGTAGGAAACCTTCTCGAAGAAGGTAACATTAGCACAAACATGGTAATATCTACCAACTTGATCATAACACCGATAGTCTGTCTGAGTGCAGAAGTATCCCAAGAAGACACCCCGTACTTCGTAGCCCAATGTGAGTTTATCTAGACCAACGTTTTAAAAAACGTGAGGTGATTGAGGCGTAAGCCAAAGATTTTCATAGAAAATATAGAAAAATGATATGATATATACTTGTTAAGTGCTAATAAAGAAATAATAATGTAAATAACACACTTTCATAACATTTTTTCTTTATCACAACATTGAAAGAACGAAGCTAAACGAAAGATGACATTTAAATAAAAAGATAAACACAAGATTAGAAACCATAACTAAAACACAAACTAAACCAACTTCCTAAACCATTACATTAAAATGAAGGTACATGAGACATCCACATCAAAAACTCAAAAGAACTAAATCACATTGTAGACTCTAGTCTCCTCCTCCTTGAACACCGTAAGAGTCATCCATATACTTCATCCTAGCCTCATCCTCTACATCTTCCTCAATATCTCCATCACTCTCTTGAAACTCTTCCTCCTCAACGTCAATAACAGCTTTACCTAAAAGATAAGTCAGTTTAAACAATATTTCTTAGAACCTTAGTTTGTAAATTTAAACATTATAGTTCAACAAAATATAAAATTACATATTAACTTTACCCTTGTTCTTTCACTTTTGTCTCTTCCTTCTACTTCCTCCCACTTGTATTCCTCCCACTGCTCCTACTAACTGCTCAAGATCAATAGGAATCTCTTCTAGAGCTACAATTGCATCAAGCACTTCATAAGCATCAATCTTTGTTTCACAAAGTTGTAGTTCAACGATCTACTCATCATCTGAGTCCACTTCCTCTAAGCATAGAGGATCATCCATTGTCTTCTTCACCTCCAAGTGTTTCAATTTCAAATTGAATATAGAATAAATTAAGTCATTGAGTTTATCTTGTCTCAGCATGTTCCCTCTCTTAGTATGGACCTACACAATGAAAAATTTACCATTTAATTTTTTATAGTCATAGCCTAATGATTATATATTACTCTAAATTTAAAGTACAAATATGATCTTTTTAGCTGATTAAAAGCACTCCAATTTCACTCACATGTGAATGCACTACAAGTCAAACTTAAAATGCACATGGCAAACTTCAGCTCAGGTGTTTCATTACCAAATGCTCTCCACCAATCCGCTATAATGGAAAATGTGTTTTTAGTATATAGGAAAAAATACACATATTTTATTAATTTAAATGATAGAATCATTGAAAGGACTTTACCAGGACTCCTCTTTCTCCGAGTCTCGATGGCATTCGACCATCCAAATAATCATCTTCCATTAACAAATGCATCTATTTGGATATCCATATTCAATCTCTCATCCTTGTAAGGAATCAACCTCTGCAAGCATGAGTACAAGCCCATCTTTACTTCTGAATCAACTGAAAAAATTGGTTCATACTGACATTGGGGATTCAAAAAATAAGCAGCAGCATGCAAGTGTGTGTGCAATTGTTTATCCCATCTTATGTCAATAATGTCTAAGATTACCTTGTACTTCTTTTCATCATCACCCAAATTTTTAGCAATATCTTCCTTGGCCCTATCCATAGCCTCATAAATAACTCCCATGGGTGGATATTGTTCAGCACCCACCATTCTTAAAACCAATACAAACGGTTTGATTGTCCTTATCACATACGCTACACAAGGCTAAAATGTTCTACTTTTGAGGACTATTTTGTACAGCTTGCCCTTGAACTTTCAATGCATAACTATTGCACTTCCACCTTTTTGAGGTGAAAAAAGACTCAAGAGCATCCTTTGACATTAGCAATCTCTGCAAGGTAAGGAACGCAAAAGCAAACCGAGTGACAACAGGTCTCACCAAGTCTCCTCCTACATGCTTCCTTATCATGGCCACCACCCAAGCATGTACATATATCTAATTGATTATTAGTTTGGCCTTCTTAAAAACAGAGTCATGAAGAGGTAACTTCAAGATATCCTCCAACATAAGGTCAATACAATGAGCAGCGCACAGAGTCCAATATAAATGTTTCCTTTTTTCCATCAATTTCTCTCCAACTTTCCCCCACCTCTTCAACATCATCTATTAATTTGAAGAGATAATCGGCATTCTTGATCTCATCAGAAGCATCAACAGATTTCAAAAACCACGTACCAGTTGAATTCTTAACCAAAAATTGATCAAGGTACGTCCTTTTGTATCTGTCCAATCATCAGACATAATGCTACATCCAATCTCTACCCAAGAAGCTTTTGCTTGGTCCACCATAGTAACTATTGTCTTAACTTCTTTAAAAATCCAAGTTAATAACTCATGCATTGTAGGACCTTTGAATCCCCTTCCATAATTGCTTACATCTTGAAGCATTTGCCAATAAGATGTACTGGTGGCCAAATTGAATGACAATCCATTCTCAATGAAGAATCCCCCAATACTCAGACACGTTCTAATTCTTTGTTCTCTCTTCCAAGAAGAATTCAAAGTAACCTACTTTGGAGGACCTTGAGGAGCACTATCAGGTCCATCACTTCCAGGCCTGGCTTTTTGTCCAACTCCTGCAACAAATAAATCCATAGGATCCCTCACCACTTGCGCACCACTTGATCCTATATGTGCATTTTCATCATGGCCAAATGGACCTTCTACTGTATATGCACCTATGCAAAGAATTTCTTCCATTTCTTCAAATGTTCTTCTACCAACTTTCTTCCTTCCTAAGAATGCCTTAATTTCAGTTTCAACTTCAAGTGGTACCTTTGCACATGCTCCCACATTTTTGTATCTTCGCTAAGTGCTCCTTCAATCATGTAATGCCACTAGTGATAGTTTTCCGACAGAAGTTGCACTTCACATACTTATATCCTTTCTCCTTTTGAGATCCTTAAAGGTCAACTTCTGTGCAGTACTTCAAACCAGGATCAGACCTGTCAATGGATCCTTCTTTTCTTCCTCTTCTCACCCTTGGCGTCATGTCTAAAAGCATAACAATTAGACCACAAGATTAAATTAAAAAATATAACAATTCTTTTCCTAACATCATAAACATGTATGATGCAAGTTGCCTAACATCATATAACATGGTAAGTTGATAGAACCTACAAAGAAATTAACCTAAAAGACCGAACCTAAACATAACTACAAATGTGTAAATAATGTAATGTAATGTAATCTACAAGAGATTAGTAATCAAATAAACAATCTAAATGACCTAAATCTAAGAGATAAATAAAACCAAGAAAGTCAAATGACCTAAATAACAAAATCCTTTTGAGTCAAAATTAAAAAATCCTAAATAACCAACAAAATCATTTTAAATACACTTAACACACCAACAAAAACTACCTAAATGACCTAAATCAGTGAAATGAAATAGCCTAATCCTATCGCCCTACCTATGCGGCACTGTCAACCACATGTGGCGGTGCTGGGCAGCATTGTCAACCTCGTGTGGTGCTACTCAACCACTAGCGGCGCTGCTCAATGACCGGCAATGCTCCTCCTTCGACGCTACTACAGCCTAGAAGGAGCTCCAAGTTGAAGAGATTAGGGGTTGGGTGTCGTTCTTTGCTTAGTCGAGGGGGAGTTGGCGATAGGATTAGGGCTTTTTTTTGTCATTTCTTGGTTTTAAACCCTAATAGATGTCATGTGGTTGTCACATGACAACTGATCAACGCCTCACCACCTCGCCTATGCCTCGCGTAGATGAGGCGCATGCCTTACTCTTGAAGGCCGAGGTTACCGCCTCGAGGCATACGCCTCTGGCGCCTCGAGGAGCAATTTTTTAAACCATGATATGGACTAGTAAAGTTGTAAACAAATCAAACACACCCAAAGGTGCGAAGTGGCAAAGGGAATAGCTCATTATCCAAATAAAGTAACTAAAAGGGTGCAACACCTCCAAGGATAGGAGAGGGTACCCAATTGATGAGATAAGTAGCAATAAGTACTGCATCCCTCCAGAAGTGTTTAGGCACACCAATAGAAAGTAATGCCCCAGCAATATCAAGAACGTGATGGAACTTCCTCTCTGCAACCCCATTTTGTTGAGATTTGTGAGGGCAGGAGGTCTGATAAATAGTCCCATTATCCTCAAGAAAGACCCAAAGGGTCGTTGAACAAATTCTAGTGCATTATTAGGATTCGACCCTAAGGGCTAGTTTACAGAGGGGGGTATCCCCTCTTTTTGAGGGATAACCCTCGTTAAAAGAGGGGACAACCCCCGTTTACCTCACGAGATAACTTAACCCCTCATGACATCCTTATCCTGAGATAAGCTAACTCAAGTTTGTTGAGGGGTTAACTTATCCCCTCAAATTTACTCACACCTTCCGTCACATCACAGAATAACCACCTTTCCTAACCACTGTTCAATAAACACAAATAGGAGTTAACTCCTTTTTTCAAGTAAACAAAAACTAAAATATTTTATTTTGGTGGAAAAAAAAATTGCACTTCAAAGAAAAACTTCTTTATTATAGGGAATAATTTATATTTTTCTTTCAATAGAAAAATCCAGGAGACATGACTAAAAGTCATCGACAAAAAAACGCAGAATACTTATGACCAAAACCACTATTGACAGGACAAGGGGTGATGTACCAAATCTAGGACACTTTGACTTTGTCACTCCACACGAGACAAAAATGAGCGTCGATGATGTTTCCCAAGTTAGCAAGCCTCACAGTCCAAGGTGGTGGAGGGAAGATCAAGGAACATATGCCATAGCTTAGATAAAGGATGGATGACCAAGCCAAGAGTGCCATAGAAGAGGGTTAGAGGATGTTAAAAATTATTTGTATTTTATGGGTCCTTTTTGCTATTTTCTTATTGTATGGGGATATGTGTTGTAAATGTCCCACAATACCTCTTTATGTAAAGGCACCTAGGGTTTCCCAGGTAAGACAACTTGCTCATTTGTTTTGACATGGCAACAATCCTAGTCTAGGGCTTCGATATCCCACCAAATACCACCTTCAAATACCGCTTTCATCTTCTTCTCCAAGTCTACTCTTCTCGATCCAATGCGCGATCACCTCTGGCATCTACGCAACGCAACCACATGCAACAACACCTCTGGCACTGCTACAACAACACCACCACCACAAGGCTCCACCGCATAGGCTACAGCAGGGCCAACAGGCACCGTCATCGCTACACAACACTGTTAGCAACACAAGGCACTACCGCAGCAGGCTGCCTAGCTCTGCCAACAATTGTTGGTTGCCTGCACCACCATCACCTACCTTTCCTCTTCCTTTTAGCACTGCCGCTAGGGTCATTCCGACCTTGGTGTGCGTGCATAATCCTACAGGAGGGTAGGTGATTGGTCTTGCTCACCATATTATGTTATGAAATCCCTATTTTAAATTAGGATTTAGCTCTTTATGGCATGATCTATGGTTTAATTTAACCCACAAATCTTGATACCATGAGAGACCGCAAGGACACGTTAAGCAACTCAATAGGGAAGTCATCTACCATGAGCGCATCTTCTCCCATGTAGGGAACTTCCATCAAACTATATGAAACTAATTTCCTTTTGTGGTCTACTCCATTCGCCCGATTTATGGAGTCTAACAAGAAGAAATACATCTTAATGAAAGATGAATCGACCACCCAAGACAAAATAGAAGATTGGGAGGCCAACAATGATTGGGTTGTCACATGTATGCCAAATAGCATGAAAGAGCCCGTAGCTAAACAAGTTATGCCATATTAGTCTATAAAAAAGATGTGGAATGTTCTTCATGAAATCCACTCTCAGAAGAACAATATTGCCCACCTTATCAAGTAACTGAGGATATCCACACGTTATGGAAAGGAACCACGTCCTTAGCAAAGTGTTATGGTTCATTGAAGAACCTTTAGGATGAGTAGGACACTTATTAGCCCCTATCATCTAACACATCAATTATGGCCAAGCAAAGGGAAGCCATACAATCAGTGCAATTTTTTACAACACTTGGTCCAGAGTATGAGCCAGTTAAGGATCAATTGATGACTTCTAAGGAGATATCTACCCCATCACAAATCTATGCACACCTCTCCCTTCTTTAGTTATTTGATTCTAGTCAGGTAACTGATTCATCTTCCATGGCATCAGCAAGTCGTGGTCGTGGAACTCCCTCGGGCTAGGGGAGAGGACACACCTTTAAGAGAGGTAGTGGTCGTGGACAGGGCCATGGTGGTCTATTCTGTGAGCATTGCCGCCAACTTGGTAATACTATTGACCAATGTTGGGTCAAGCATGATTATCCACAAGGGCAGGGCCCACGTGCCCACCAAGTTTCGACTAGAGCTAACAAGACCTACTTTCAAGAAGAGGATCCTTCTACATCTCAGGTCACCACCTTTAGAAAGGAGTATGAGCAACTACTGATATCATAGGCTTCATCTTCTACTAGGGCGTCTATTGCAAGGATTGATATATATCAGCGATATATCACCGATATATCGATATCGCCGGGTCAGCACATATCGATATCAGCCTTAATATCTTTTTTCCATGATATCGTCGATATATCGCCCATGTCGCCGATATATCGGAGATATATCGCTGATATCATGGACTTTTGTTGAACTTTAGAACTGTACATGCTAGGGTTCTTGCTTCCTTGTAGTTCATCAAATATGTCAACTTTAGAGCTGTACATTCTCTATCGACAATTCAGTCATTCCACTTGGTTTTATTTATTGAAAAATAGGAAGAAGATTCTAAACTGTCAGTGAGAAATACATTAGCATCTTCAAACCTCTATAAAAAGATGCATAAAACTAAGCGCTTTGATAATCCATGGGGGTATTGAAAGGACTATCTTGTCATTTTCCTTTGATTAAAAAATGTCATCCATTATGGTTCTTCTTTCTTTCCCCCACAACAACCTAGGATTGACAGGCTCACTTGTTTCAGCATGGCTTATCTAAGTACTTACCAAGGTTTGACATATCGCGATATCGGTAATATATCGCCGATATATCACATATCGACGGGTTGGGTGGTATCGATACCACCCAAAGTGTATTTTTCCCGGATATTGGCGATATATCGTCGATATATCAGGCGATATCGCTGATATATCGACGATATATCGCTGATTGGGTGGGAAAAATTGTGTTGTGGCGCTATTGAAATGGGATGGCTGGGCGAAAGGCGTGAGATTGAAAATGAGTAGACACAAACACAGGTAGGACTGGACTGACGCTGTTCGGAACCCATACGCACACACGCACGCACATGTTTTTTAGCCATTCCTTTATAACATATTAGTCATAAAAATATTAATTTGACATTTTTTATATTTTATGGCTTTCTAAGTAATTTCCCAAAAATTCACCGATATCAACGATATATCAACGATATATCCCCTTTTTTACTTATCGATACGATATCGATATCAATATTTAAAACTTTGATCTATTGTTAGACCAGCAAGTACTATTGTGATGTATGTCCAATCCCGTGCTCCAGAATGGGTAGCAAATTCAAGTGCTTCCTCTAATTTCACTGGTGATGTGACCTTATTCTCCTCGTTGCAGACCCCGACCAATCCATTCAATGTAAAAGTAGCAGATGGTGCCTTGTCTCCTGTGATTGGATGTGGAAATATACCAGTTACAAGAACCTTATCTTTGACTGATATTTTACATGGCTCCAAATTTGCTTTAAATCTTGTCTATCAGTCCAATCACTAAGACATTGAATTGTCGGGTAATTTTTTATGATCAGTTTTTCTTCTTGCAAGATCTCCAGATGATGAGGCAAATTGGTTGAGGAATTTAGCAGAATGGCCTATCCTATCTTAGCCTATCATTTACATCCTATGTTGCCACTCTAGCCACTACTACTCTATAATGGCATTTGCATCTAGGTCATCGTATCCCTATTCTACGTCATCAGTTTCCACAACTAAAATTTCCGAAGCTTCTTCAATGTGATACTTGTAAGCTTGGTAAGCATCAAAGAGCTTTCTTTCCTTTTAGTACAAATAAAAAAGTTGCCTCCATTTGATTTGATTCATGCTAATTTGTGGGGCCTTATAGGGTCTGTAGTCTTAGGAGTTCGAGATATTTTCTTATCTTAGTTGATGATTATAACCGTGTCACTTGGGTTTATATGCTAAAAGAATAGTCTGAAACTCCTATAATTATTAAGAATTTCTTTTCTGAAATAAAGACTTAATTTTCATCTATCATTCATATGATTCGAAGTAATAATAGCCTTGAGTTTGTAAATGCTAGTTTAACTTATTTCTTTACTTCCTTAAGAGTCATTCCTCAAACTTCTTGTCTTCGCACCTCACAATAAAATAAGCTAACTAAACACAAACTTCGACATTTGCTTGATATGTCCAGATTATCATGTTTCATATGCATGTCCCATCCCAATATTAGACAGATGTTCTTACTGCTGCTTTACTTATCAATAGGGTATCTTCCTCTATTAATATCGGTAAGACACCTTATCCTATGTTATTTTCTAGTCAAGATATTTTTCATATCACCCTTCAATGTTTCGCAGTGTTTGTTTTACCCACTTGTTCTAGGTGGATAAGTTGTCTCCTTGATCTGTCAAGTGTATTTTTCTTAGATACTTACGTACCCAAAAGGGATATCGCTACTATGACACAGTGGCTCACAAATTCTATCAGTGTTGATGTAACATTTTTTAAGGAGGTTCCTTATTATCAACCAAAAGAAAAGAGCTCCCATCCTCCACTATCATAGGATATCCCTCTACCTGTCCCATCTCCACCACCTCTAGGATCCTCTAAGCTATCCCATCCACCACATACATCTATACCAAGTCCCTCTAAGCCACCTCAGTCACCAATGCCATCACCACCACCACCCTTCTACCCCAAGACCCATCACTAGTGAGTTCCTCTTCCACCTAGTGTGGAACCACTATCTACCATCCTTGCCTCTGCCTCTACTATTCCTACTGAATCCGATGGAGATCAGGTAACCCCTTCTTCATAGGGGTTTGATTCCTATTGCTAATCAGAAGGCCCAACAATCATGTGCTCGCTATTCTCTTTCACGTCTTATGATCAATTACGTGTTACTGCTCGACTGTTTTCTATTGTTGTAGACAGTTACAAGGTTCCTTGCAAACATACTAAGGCTCTGCAGCATCCTGCATGAAAGGCGACCATGGAGGAAGAGATGACAATTGACAGCGCTACAATCCCGTGGCACAAGGGACTTGGTGAAGTTACCCCGAGTGCTATAGTTGTAAGGTGTTGATGGGTGTTTACCCTCAAGTGTCTTCTTGATGACCCTATTGACAGACACAAGGCACGACTTGTGACCAAAGGTTATACACAAACCTTCGACATTAACTATTTTAAGACCTCACAAGTGGCACACTTGAATTCGATCCGCATTCTTCTATCTCTTGTTGTCAATATGGACTGGCCTCTCTACCAGCTAAATATCAAAAATCCCTTCCTTTATAGAGACCTTCATGAAGAAATCTACATGCAACAGCCTCTTGGATCTGTTACTAAGGGGTAGTGTCAAAAGGTATGAAGATTAAAGCTATTTATGGATTGAAGCAAAGGGCATGGTTTAAGAGATTTAATAAATATGTTCAGGAATTTGGCTTTACTGAGTCATCCTTGAAGCATTCTATTTTCACTCTGCATAGAACAACTTAATCAGTATTTTCCATTGTGTATGTAGATGACATACTACTTGCAGGGACGATAAGGAAGGCATCGATTCCACTAAGACATCAATCTGTTACAAAGGATCTTGAACTAATCAATTACTTCTTGGGAATTGAGGTGCATCATATTGATAGGGGCCTTTATTCTTTCTCAGTAGAAGTATGTACTTGTTATGTTATGAGAAGCAGGTAGTTGGCCTACAAGCATTCCACTGGATCCTTCTACTCATCTAGCTAACTCAGATAATCTTATTTTAGAATATGTAATCAGATATCATGCTATGGTAGGCAGACCTCTCTACCTGACTGTCACCAGGCCAGACATTGCCTATTCTATGAGGCGACTTAGTCAATTTATGTAGAAACCTAGAGAAGTGCATTGGGTCGGAGTATGTCAATTGTTGAACTATTTGAAGAAGGCTCCTGAGAAAGGACTATCTTTCTAGAAGCATGGCCACCTCGATGTGTAGGGATACTCTGATGTTGACTAGCTAGGGTTCATGAAGATTAGAGATCCACCACAGGCTATTGCACATTTGGGCGAAAATCTAGTCACTTGGCAAAGTAAGAAATAGAACGTTGTATCTAGATAGAGTACAAGGCTATGGCACATACTACCTGCAAACTTCTCTGGGTTCAGTCCATTTTACATGATTTCGATGCACCTATTTCAGGGCCTATTACTATGTTTGGTAATAACAAAGCCACTACGTTTATTGCTAATAATCTAACTTTTCATGAAAAGACAAAACACATTAAAGTGAACTATCATTTTATTAAAGATGCAATGTTTATAGGAAAGATATCTACTTCATACATCTCCTCTGAGGACCAAATGATTGACATCTTCACTAAGGCTCTCTCTAGGAAGCATCTTAACTACCTGTGTTCCAAGCTAAGCACATCTAACATTTATACTCCAACTTTAGGGAGAGTGTTAAGAGTTATTTGTATTGTGTGGATCCTTTTTATTATTTTATTATTATATGGGGGTATGTGTTATAATTGTCCCATGATGCCTCTATATAAAGGCACCTAGGATTTACCGAGTAAGACAATTTGGTCACTTGTTTTGAAAGAGGAGATGGATGTAGCATCGACAAAAATGAATGGTAGATCATCCGAATGTCCTAAAAATACAATGATCTACAAATCTAACAACAAACAAAAGATTACTTGCAAATTCTAAGGCACAATAGATGTCAGCAAGTTGTAATCTAGGGGAAATTTCCACAATGCTAACAGAAGTTACAAGGGACCTGCTTCCATTGGCAAGACGAATAGAAGTAATAGTGGTAGAGTCTCCAGATGGGGTCAAATCGATAGCCCTATTAGTAAGATGGGTAAAGACTCCAAAATCAATGATCTAATTAGTAGTACCTGTATAAGCAACATTCGCTACAGTACCTATGACAAGTGCAACAATAGAGGAGGAAGGCTCACCCAAGATTTGTCGTAAGCAATCTAATTCATCTACTGTAAAGGGAAAAATTAAATGATCAAGAACAACCTCAAAATCACCACTAGAAGGAACAACAACCATAGAAGTCTGATTGGCCCATGCTGGCCTACTAAACTTCTCCCAACACTTGTCAGATGGATGATTAGTCTTTTGGCAATGAACACAAGAGGGGTAAGTGCATCTACCATGACCCCTATCAAGTCTACATCCACGTCCACGTCCATGTCCACAGCCACGTCCACCAGAGCGACCACCTCTCCCTCCAGATACAGCAAAAGTAGTCGTCTCAGTAACAATAGCAGGTGGATGAGATAGAGCACCAACATCAAGCTTTTATAGTCATCCATATACCATCTCTAGATCGATCACAAATTTGGCAAATAGAATTTAAGCATGAGTAGACTGATATTGAGTGGATAGACCATCAAGGAACTGATACGTGTGCTACTCAACCTACCCAATAACCTGCTTGTCACAGCAGGCAAGCTAGAAAACAACAAGCTCCTCAAATAGCCCCTCAAGGGTAATGAAGTACTTAACCGAGGATATATCACCTTGATTCATATGCAATGTCTATCTGTATATATCTACCCACCATAGGTGTACTTGCTAGCTACTGCTACGATGGCCAGAGCAGTGGGTTCAGTTACTTTGGTCATGGTGGCTCGTGCCTCGCAGGTTAGGATGAGAGGTGACATGTCTCTGTTGGGTCACACGGAGGAAAGGGGAGAATGTTCAAAGTGGAGAGTCTATTGATGGTGGAGTAAGGTAGTAAGTTATGGTGGGGAAGGAGATGAGGTGGGAAGAGGAGCAGGAAAAAGATGAAGAGATGTGTTGTTCAATCACTTTGGTGAAGGAAGATGAGAGGTAAGGGTGTCGTTGGAAAGAAAATTGATGAAAAAGAGAGTTCTTCATAAAAAGCATATAAAAAATTAATAACACAATTCTTCTATCAGCCTATGCATCAATTGCTTAGATATTCAGTTTTAAAACATTTTACTTCATTTTATCACAAACCATATATTTGAATTTCTTATCTCCGTGTGCCTTAAATCAATTTGGACAATAATTATTTAATATTTACTTCTTGAACTTGAAAATGGTACGATAGGTGACATGTTGCATATAATATTATGATATAACATTTTTATTCTTACATAAACCAACTTAAGCTTGTGATTTTCTTGAGGTTCTAATCATTTTGACTAATGTCATTTTTGTCAATATGTTCTCAACGTGCCTCCAAAATGGATTATTTTCGAAACATTAAAATCATTGAAATCAACCGTCGAAATACAGGCATTTTCACAACGTGCCTTTTTAATGCACACCTAGAAATTTATTGAAACAACGTCGAAATTAGCATTTAGAACCTTGTGCCCAACAGGAACTGCTCATATGCATGGAATAGTTGCACTCTAGAGCTTCCCAAATCTCCTTAACTATTTTCCTATATAAGATGTTGGCCGCAATTTTGGGATCAATACTGTTTATAAGTCAATTCAAGATGAGATAATTATCCTTCTCCTACTTCTTGAATCCTACATCTTTGGATTCAGGAGCAACATCTATCAAAGCACGTAATCTCTCATATCCTCCAACAAAAATACGAGATGCTCTCGACCATAAAACATAATTCTGAGATCCTGTCAATTTAATCTTAGTCCCTTGAACAAGAACAGAGGTAGGGATATTGGCCTCTAAGGTAAAGGTCAAGTTGTTTCCTTCAGCCATTGGGAATAATAAAGGCAAATCGCACGCTAAGGGTACTATTCCAGAAGTGCACCCAAATGTGCATAGGGGGACACATGTAGGAAGGCACACAGTGCCTAGAACATGCTATCGCAGCAAGGGGTCACGCACACAGGTGTGTGCAAACCAAGCAAAGACTACAAATAGGCTATGATCAAAGCGAGGGAAACCTACAGGCTCTAATCAAAGCCCCAAATCAGACCTAAGCGATGCACAGACAACTTGCATCGCTAAGATCATATCTAGATGGAGCTACAGAATAAGATCAAAGGCAATGTAGGGTGGTTCAGCAATGATCTGAACTGATCTTGGGGAGGGGCACCAGTGAAATGGTGGCATAGTGGCAACGCTAAGCCTGGCAACGATGATGTTGAAGCTACGAGGCAGATCGACGATGCTAAAACTACCAGGCAAACTGGCAATGCTGGAATCCCCAACATAGGGTGTCCAACATCAGTGGGATCCCCCATGAAGGGATCGAGATCGAAGAGAAACCCTCAAAATCAAGGATCGATTAAGTCAAAGAAATTTTTTTCTTTCTTTTTGATAGTATTTGGTGGAATATTTGTACGTCGATCTAGGATCACCACTCTGATACTATGTTGAAAAGAAAAGAGCATCTTATTCTCAAAAGAAAATCCTAACTTATGTTATATAGAGAACTAGCAAAGGAAAAATTATATGAAGAGTCCTCAACTAAATATAAACATGTGAAACAAACATAATACAGAAAGAAAATAGTAAGAACTCTGACAGGGGGAACAACGAAATTGGAAAAAATGATGTTGAGATTAACCTTTAGTTTATCTTTTTTTTTGCTTTCCGTTATTTGCTTATTACATGGGGGCCCACTTTTTTTTTACTGAAAATGGGAAAAAGGGGGTTAACAAGCCCCTCAAGCCTTCATTAGTAATAAGAGCTAGTTATCCAAAAAATTATAAAGCATATTAAAATGATCTAAAGCACTCTTCTCAATGGTTTTATTCCTCTTCAAACAATAATCCCATTGCCCTCCAACCAAATGCACCAAACAAAATGAAGGCTCTCCTCATCATATTCACATCTGCAAGGCCTCCATGGATTTTTTTTTTTAAGGAAAAGGACCACTACCAAAGGATAGTAACCATCCGCTTCATTCCACTATAGAAAAATTAGAACGTACTTACAAGTCATCCAAAACTCAAACAAAGAAATAGAGTCCCTTGTAACATTTTCAATCCATGCCCTTTCACCTTTAAATATCATCGCACTGCCCTAGAGCCACATAGGCCACAAAACACCACTACCACTGCCACTATCCAATCACAAGTATTGGTCTAGACACTATTCCTAAAGAACTCCCAAAAGCCATCCATTGATGCAAAATTAAGCCTAGTTAGGTGCAATTTTTTCCACACCCTTGCCACAAAACCATAGGAACAAAAGAGATAATGGATGTCCTCATCGTCCCAACCACAAGGAAATCAAACCAAGTCCACCTCCTCAACCCACCAACTCCTATGCACCTTTGTTACCAAACAACATTTTCTCATTAGCCAAAGGAACAATTTGACCATCGACGGAACTCTCAGCTTCCAAAGGAGCCTACAATCCGATGCCACATCACCCGCAACCCCTACACCCCCCTCAACAATTTGTATGGCTTAGAGGCCGAAAATAGGCCCTCCATCTAAATCAATTGATCATGTAGCATAGGAGACGAACGAAGATCAAATAACCACAACATGTGGAGCTGCAAATCCTGGAAACAAGCATCCAACAAACCCCCTCCCATCATCGACGATGTAGACTTCAAGGTATGATCCCAAACAAGCTTGAACTTGTCATTAGCAAGGGCTCCATGGATGCTGGTCCAAAAGCTAAAACTAGAGACGTAGCTAATAAACCAATCCATAACGCCCCCAACAGGATCAAGTGAAAGGGCCAATGAAAAACATGTGATTTACATCTTCTACCAATTCACCACAAAAAGCACAAGAAGCGTTCGCCTCATGCACCCACCCAATAAATCACCTTTCTTTTTGAAAAGGCGATAATTAACCCCTTGTCATAGCCACATAGAAAATTTTACCTTCAAGGGGGCCCTAGTTCTCAAGATCTTCCTACAATCAACTAAGTTTGGCTCTGTATGTGATGTGTTCTCCATGTATAAGAGACGAGCTTTCTTAAGGAAGACCAATCCATGGCGACAAATCCGTCCATATATAACCTAAGTTGGACTAAAATCTTGAATGGTCAAAGAGCAGCACAAGCTTCTTTATCCTGGCATCTGAGGGACTAAGATAAAGGCAAGAACCAATGCCTACCCATAAAGCAATTTGCCACAAAAATTTGGAGCTCATAACACCTGCAATAACACTTGCATGGGATCATTCATGTAACCAAAAATGAAACCCAGAGCCATCACCCCAGTGACTTCTCCAATGTGGCATAACCTTCTATAAACCATAGTAACTTTTGCAAGCCCATCCAATACTGTGCAAACTCCCTAATAGAGATCCTCGTATCATCCTAATCCAAGGTATCCGCACAAGAATCACAAATAAATTTCTTCCAAAATGGCTCTTCAAAATCCCCAAGCCAAAAGATCCACTTGGAAAGCAAAGCATCCTTCATCACTTACAGGTTAAGAACCCCAACTTCCATGCTCCTTCAACCTACAAATCTCTTTCCAAGACACCAACAAAAGGAAGCCATTACCTCAGTTGGAGGCCTAGAAAAATCTTCATATAAGTGAATTTATTCTCTTTTGAACAGCAGAAGGCATCCAAAGGAAGGGAATAAAGTAGACAAACAAGGCCAACAACACATAAGATGACAATAATAGTCTACTTCGCTTTGATGAAAACAAGTATACCCTAAAACTACTTCTCCAATCTCTCAATGATAGGAATCCAATCTCTAATTGTAATATGGCTCATAGTAATAGGGACCTAGGTACCTAAAGGGTGTCTACAATAGCCGAACTCCCAGACCTCGCCACACTAAGTTGACCACTCCTGAGACATGCCAAATGGTAGAAATCCAAACTTCTACGAATTCACCTTCAAGCTAGAAGCTTCTCAAAAAACACCTAGCAGCAACCTAATTGTATGTGCTTCATTGGTAGAGCCCTCAACAAATATAATCGTGTCATCAGCAAACTATAGCAAAAAAAATCATGCTAACCTGATGAGAATCGAAGCCCCTCAGTTTACCAACCTTAGAAAGGGCAAAACAAGCAACTACCAAAAAATAAACCACAAGAACAAGAAGCATCAGTGACACCTCTCCTTGATTGGATCCAATGCCCTTTTGAACTGCCATTAACAAAGATAGAGCAAGACACAAATGTAATGCATGTCTCCATTCACCTAATCCACACTAGTGAAAATCCCCTCTCTCAAGAAGGGGAGCCCCCCTGCTTTAGAGTGTATAGCCTCCTATACCTCTTCCTTTATGAAAGGGCGAATAAAGGAGGTTGTGTCATTCTCAATAAGACGCCTAAGTCAGTACCCACCCAAATGACAAATGTTGTCCTGCTCCTAATAGTAAAGATAGCGATAAAAGTCAATGAATGACTTACCCACTTCCTATCTCCCAACATGGACTCCCAACCCATCAAAGATAAACCCAATCCAATTCCTCATCCTCCTACAATTAGCATAGGATTAGAAGAACCTAGTGTTAGAGTTACCTTCCTTCAATTAAGTTGCTTGGATATTTGCCTCCAAGCCTCATCCTTCCAATCTTCTGTATAAACCTTCTGCCACAGTTCAACACTCTCCTTTTCTCATTAGGTAGCAAATCACTACTATCCTTTATACAATCAATTCTGAAGATGCCAACCAAGGCCTTGTCCCTAAGCTTCATGCAGTCCTCTTTCAATTGCATCTTATACTCCCTCGGCCTTTCTCATAAGTAGAGTGTTTTCTTCTAGCACCCGTCCTTTCCCAAATCCTCTATACAATGGGGAGTAGGGCTTCAATGAAGAATAGAGACTGCATTTCTTCTTGATATTAAAGTAGCATTCTTGCTGGTGTTGGTACCCACCTTGATTCTCACATCTCTTTTCTTTCCTTCCAAATAAAGAAGGGAAAAGGTTCAATAAAACCCCATTTTTTGCCTATTCAGAGTGTCATCAAGGATGCCACCATCAAATGGTCTTCAAGTGGCCAATGACCCCTTTGATCACTACCATTAGCCGTAGCTGGTTAACCCAAACCCAATTTAGTAAAATCTCCCTAGAACTCACACCACTACCACCACCTCGGCCAATGTTGGCCTTATGTGGTTCTGTTTACACCATCACACAACCTCCTTGGCCTTATGCAACCCCTATAACATCTTATCAAAGGGTTGTGGAGCCAAACCATGACACTTCCAGGTGGCTGCCAACATGCTTCTTCATTGCCAACAAACACTCGGGCTATCGTCAAGGTTGTGAATCATCACCAACAACCACATGCGCTACCACCAAAGCTGCAACTTGCTACCAGTGGGTGCCTAGGTCTTTATCTAGGTCGTTGGTGGCCTTTAGTGACCTCTTAAACATGTTGCAAGTCCCATGTTATCAATCAAAAGCATGTTTCAAAGATTCTATGATATTCCTAGATTGTTTTACCCTGATTTATATGTATTATACGATTCTATTCATTGTTTTCGATGAGTTTGGCCTTTGATTGAGGATAAGATGGCTACAGAAGATCTACCGGAGGTGATGTCAAGGAAAATGTCGAAGATGGAGGCCTACAAGATCCAATTCTTTGATCCTGTCATAAAGTTAAAAGAGACCAACCATGCACAATGGTCATTAATGAAGGATTGACCCTTACAAATAATGCATGTGCATGGCACATGATAAAGGACCTAAGTGGCCCAAAGGCCCTTAAACTTGATGTGAATATTCAAAAGGGACCAACTCAAGCAATTATGATGGATCTGTTGGGGCAAGTCACTAAGCAGATCCTTAACAAAGACATTTAAGAGCCATCAGGTAGACACCCACCAAAACTCCCTCCTGATCAAGCATTCTGCCGATTGAAGAGTGTGAACCCCAGCAAGGCATGCCCACCACGAAGAGAGAGCCACCAAAACCCACACAATCAGTCAAGACAAGTCAAATGGAATTTTCTGTTGTTTAGTTTGTATTGCCAGGATGACTACCTGTGGGAGTTACTCCCTATAATCACTATCCAAGCAGCAAACCCTAAAAGATGCTTCCTACCAAATAAGGGACAGGTCTACCAAAAGAAGCCACATCAGCCACATAGCATACATCCTCCTTGGCACAACCCCATGAACACAATGAATAGAGCAATACTTAGACCTATAAAGCTAATATAGCGCAATCAAAGCCATTCATTCATATAACCATAATTTGGAAATGGACTAATTTCTTGTAATGTGACAATAACTATTGTAATGGACAAATCAGATCTCTCATTATAAAAGGAGGTTGATTTGCCTGCGAAGAGCATGTAACCTTGGTATCTTTGACTCCCTATTATGCCACCTCACATAGTGAATTGGAAGCTTTAGCTTCCCTAGGGAATACACCTGCCAAAGTTGGAACCTAGTAAAAGCTAGTGTCTCATGCAATTGAATGCTTGGTCAAATTAACTAGGGTACTCAAGCCAAGACCTAGAGAAGAGTGGCAAGAGTGCCACATATAAGAAGGATAATGTCACGATTCAAGCACAAATCATGAATTCAATCATCCTTATGATTGGGTATGAAATCATGTATTACAAGACTACCAAAAAGATGTGGGACAATCTGAGAGAGACATGGTTTCATGAGAAAAACTCTAACAAAGTATTTCATATCTATGGTTAGATGACACTTCTTTGCCAAGCGGATAGATTATTGTCTCAGTATTGCTCCACCCTCAAGGCATTGTTCGAGAAGCACAATACATGTCATCTAGCGTGTATTTGCAAGAATCAAAAGACATATTAGAAGGATGCAACTATTCTGCAAAATAGAAGTGGAGGAGATGGTGCACTCACTTCATATGGCACATGAAAATTCATTAATCTACTTTCCGATGCTATTTTCATGGGTTCTAAACAGGTATTCACCATGAAGCACAATTTAAATAGGACGACAAAGAAAGACAAAGCCTAGCTTGTGGCAAAAGAGTATACTTAAATGTATGGAGTGGATTTCTTTGGTACTTGTTCACCTATTGTTCAACCCCCTATAGTATGAGTTTTTATAGATATGTAGAGTACATTTTTATACAAGAATTTTTTAAAAAAGTGAAACTTATATGGGAATCTAAAATAAATGTTCCATACTCAGTAGCCTCCGAGATTTTAGTCTCAAGAGTTTTCCAAGGTGTATTGATTGAGGAAGGTCAAACCTCGAGTAAGAGTGCAGTTTAAGAAGCTCTTTACAATTGTGGAGACATTTAAATTTCATTCATCATCTAACTATCACTCCTTGCTTGAGAAGCAAACCATTATGAGGGGCGATACAGATGTTAGTTTATGTTGAACTAGAGATGATGCTCAATGGATTTGTGATATGAAGAATTGTCTAGCTAAAAACTTTGTCATTAAGGACTTCAGCCCTCCCTGGTACTTTCTAGAGATTTAGGTTGCCCATAGTAAACTTTTTTTTTGAAAAGGAAGTAAACAGAATGTTGCATTATACCAAAAAAAGGATGCCACAAACCTACCCCAGAATACTAGAATATTAAGTGCCATATTAGGATCCAATTCTATAAACCCACGTCTCTTTTATACGATAAGAGTACAGAGTCACTAAATGCTCTCAATCCAAGGGCTGGTAGGCAAATTTGTGCACCTGGCTATCACATGCACAGACGTCCCATGGTTGTTTGGAAGATCAATCAATTCATAGATATGCCTACTAAGAACACTAGAGTGCAACCATAGTGATCCCGGAGTACTTGAAATCCTCACCAAGCAGGGCGTTACTTTTCATAAAGAGTACATCATTTTATATTGTAGCTTTTATAAACATAGATTATGCTGGAAGTCATTAGATAGGAAGTCCTCAGATAGTTTTGCACCTATGTTGATGGTAATCTCTTAACCCAAAGAAGGAAAAAACAGATGATCCTCTCTAGATAAGTGCAATGTCAAAGTATCAAGCCATGGCCAAACTACAAGCGAGATGATATATATGATCTACCCCACTATGACCTGCAATTGCCTATTACTTCTATGGAGATGCAGTATGATAATTAGGTTGGTCTTAATGTGTCTAATGATCCATTATTTCATAAGAAGGCCAAACATGTATTGTAGATTTCCACCACATGGGTGATTTGATTTAGAACAACCTTATTGAGGACTAGACTTTAAAGATGTTCATCAAGGCACTTCCCATGAAATCTCTTGACAGATGTTCATCAAGGCACTTCCCATGAAATCTCTTGACAGATGTTCTAAGCCGAGCACGATTGGCATTTGTGCTCCGATTCACGAGCGGGCATTGATATTATTGTTATTTTGTTGTCACTATTCTCTCATATTTTCTATTGTGCAAGGGCCTACCTAGACCTTTCCCTAAAAAGATTAGGGTTTCATAGCAATGTATCTTGTCATTTCTTCTGACAAGATTAAAACACCATTCAACAAAAGTAGATCTTTAAGGTGCAATTAGGGCCATAGGTCCATTAAGAATTCGATGTATTTTCAATTCAAACAATTAGACTTCACTGCCATCTCCATAAAAGGGACAAAAAAATTGACGATGGTAGCATCCCTGAGAAGTTTTAAACCAGGGCACAGAAATGCCCACTTGAAAGTTATCCATTCCCGTCCTAGTACAAACTTTGTCCGATCACCAGAAAGTTCCACGCCAACACGCACCAATAAGGCCATCCTAATATAATATAGCCCCATCTTTCTCCATGACTCGAAAATCCCCCAATCAAATCCAAAGGCCGGTCCCCACCTAGTTAGAATTCCGCTCTTCTACTTGGGCAAGCCAAAGCAAGAGCTTGAGGGCAGCCCTATCTCTTTCCAAAATCAAACTCACACCCTGCTCCTTATGTTCTCGAGCTCTCAAGCCCAGATAGCTCCAAAACCAGAACGCCTTTCCAACAACCTCACCTGCAACCTACCTGTTCCGGATCGGCCAGGCCGCGTAAAAACCCGTAACCCTACCTGCGAGTAGTGACTTCAGCTGCAGCAGTAGTTTTAATTACTCTCTTGCACTCTATGAAATGAATCCAAACGGTCTTATCGCCACCGTCCATCTTTCCATGAAGAGAGTGGGGAGTGGAATGGAGTGGAGTGAGCATTGCATTTGCATTTTCTTAAAGAAAGAAAGAGCATTGGAGAGGATGAGGGCGGGTGTTCGTTACCGCGCCCTCCTCGTCGCCGATGAGGGCGTGGGAGACGATGAGGGCGTGGAAGGAGCGGGGGCCGGGGCGGAGGCCGGCGGCGATCATGTCCTGGAAGGCTTCGGAGACGCCGGCGGGGTCGCGGGCGCGGGCGCGCAGCATGAGCTCCTCCATGAAGGCGAACCTCAGGCTCTTCTCGGCGTGGGAGGCGTCCGGGGGAGGGGAGGAGGACGGGAAGAAGAAGAGGGTCTCCGGCGGCTCCCGCGTCCGCTGCTGCGCCTTCTTGCGACGGCTGCTGCGTGTGGCGAGGGCGGACGTCAGGACCGGAGGGGAGGGACGGCGGTGGAGGAGGAGGGCGCCCGTAGCGGACGGGAAGAGTAGGGACATTTTCGTAATTTGGAAGGTGGAGGTGGGCTGCTTGGGGAAGCGGATGGAGTTTATGGAGGAAAAGGGGAGCGCGAGGGGTTTTGGGGAGGGAGAAGGGATATTATGGATATAACGTCTCTACTAGATACGGTGGCTGGCGTATGTCCAAGGAAGGAGTGGGGAGAAGACTGGACAAACCCGTGGAAGCTTGGGATCCGATCGGAATTCAGTCGCGGGAGAGAAGGCTTTGCGTATTTGGCCCTCGGGGGTGAATATAATCTATGTTAAGAGGAAATTTATTTTGTGTTTTTATTTAATCCTTTCATTTATTCCGAGGGTGCGAGAGGAAATGGATCCTTATTGTATCTCTTGTAATTTTTCTTTTGAAATCCTAATTATTTTCTACTTCTAGTGATGGTAAGTGATGATAATAGTTGAAGATGACAATGATCTGCAAGGTAGATATTACGACTCGACTTGACTCTACATGAGAATCAAGCCGAATCGCGTCTATTATCCCAAAACCTAATCATCCAATAAATAATAAATCAAAACAATCATATTTTTCATACATATATCATAGTAACAAGATAATTAAATCATAAGAAAGCAATAAGATAAATTTGTCTCATAACAGTATCGAGATAATAGAACAGAGTTCGCACATAACCATCACATCACCAAGACCAAAGCTTTAAATATCGATATCGATATCGTATCGATAAATTAAAAAGAGGATATATCGCTAATATCGGTGAATTTTTGGTAAATTACTTAAAAAATCATAAAATATTAAAAAATATCAAATTAATATTTTTATGACTAATATATCATAAAGGAATGGCTAAAAAACATGTGTGTGTGTGGCCATTTTCAATCTCACGCCTCCCACCCAGTCCTGCCTTTGTGTGCGTGTGCGTGTGTGTGTGGCCATTTTCAATTTCACGCCTCCCACCTAGTCCTGCCCTACCGTTTTCAACCTCCTACCCAACAGTTCCCGCCCAGCCGTCCCATTTCAATAGCGTCATGGCACAATTTTTCCCACCCAACCGGTGATATATCGTCGATATATCGGTGATATCACCCAATATATCGACGATATATCCCCATATTGGCGATATATTGCCGATATCCGAGAAAAATATACTTTGGGTGATATCGATACCACCCAACTTGTCGATATGCAATATATCGGTGATATATCACCGATATTTCGCGATATATCAAACCCTGACCAAGACAATAAAAGAGCGAAAGCAAAAACTAGCAATTCTAAAGCTAGATACTCACTGCAACAAAAAAAAGGGCGAACACTAAGCTAACTATGGTTGAGATCAACTCCCTCTGTAGCCGATAGAACTAGCTGCTCACTCTCCCTTACATGAGTGCAAGTAAAATAGGTGTCAGCAAAAAGCTGAGTAGAGTGGCAGTAGAAAAGTAAATTCGTGCATGTATAAATACAAATAGGAAAAGTGAATAAAATGTGTGTCGCCTCCGGTTCCCATTTATTTAATTTATTCACGTCAGCTTATTTAGCTTCATCCACCATTCCTTTTATTTCACATGTCCCCTATTGGGACATCTCATTACAGTATCCCCGTAATGCAAGTCGTGCACATAGCGCTCTCCTTGTCGGGAGAGCAACCCATGTTTGTCCTACACCCGGTCTACCACACAAGGTCATGGTCACGGCGTAACGGTGATTACGGCGCGCATGATAAATACACAAGAGACTACCTCGCAATGGCATGCAGTAAGTCATTTCCGCTAACAAGTGCACACTAACAGCACAGCATAGGACAACGTAGGGGACGTACCGATCAATCAGTCTATGCACCCTCACCCAACTATCCCAATTGGGCCCATGGGCCCAACAAGAGTCGATGTAAGGAGGTACCAACCTCGAGTCCCTACCCAAGGAAGTCAGCTCTCTCCCTTCACAACGAGGCAGTCAGCTCTACTCGGTACACATGTACCCGAGTGCCAACTCATCCCCACACTAATACCTACTTGGTCGGTCGCGGCCCCACATTTTTATCTTCATTTCATTATCAATCCCAAGATTTCATTTCACATTTAAAATCATCTCTATTCTGCCTTAGGGTTTAAGAGAATCCCTTAATTAATTTCTAACAATTACAATATCATTTATCCCAATATTTCAAATGTCATCCATAGTTAGTTTTCCCCTACGGTCCAAATTCATCCCTACTTTGTTGAAAACTAATTCAACATCGCAACCATATTTCAAAAATCACAAGTATATCAATGGCCATCCTTAGAGTTCAGGATCAAGCCTATGTAGTTGTTAATGGTTTGCATGCATAGCTATAAGTATACACCAATTGCATGTCAGTTGCTAGGAAAACCAGGGCATGGGAGAGGTACAACTCTACCTTGGCTCTCCGAGAAGGAACGAGATGCGGGTAGCCTACCCGTGTCCCCCACGATACCTGCACGGCCCACCTCACGACACGCGCCTCTACTAGACATCGAACCTAGAGCATTTAAGGGTTGAGATGGGAGGTTATTAGGCTTTGATTAATTTTTCAATGGGTAAACGACATGCTAACAGAGTCAAACAAGGTATCAAAACATAGGACAATTAGTTACATTTCCAACGAGTCTTGTCGGGCTCGAATCGAAGGTGGATAGACCCCCAAACCAACCCAAAAATGAGTGTTGATTCACTTGAATCGCCCCGAACCACCGGATTAACTGAACTGGCCGTGAACCCTCTCCTCTCATGAATCGCAAGCAAGAAAGTCACGCCTCCCCGCGCATTTGCATTGCCTCGACGACCATGCTGCACAGCACCTCGCGATAGGTGCTGCCTCACTTATCGCGCTCGCCTCCTACTCCCGCCGCGTGGCAACCTCGCACAGTGCATGCCCTCAACCCTCCTCAGCCCCACGCGGGCATTGGCGTGCGAAAGAGGAGAGAGAGAGCAGCGAGCTCTCTCCTCTCCCTTCTCTCTACGTAAGCGGTGGGTGGAGCGTCACCCAAGGAAGGTGCGCTACGCGAGGGTAAGGGGTGCGGGTGCACCTCCAGAGGCAGCTTGGTCAGGATTTTATAGGGTGGGTTTAGGATTCGTTTGGGATAAACTGGGGTTAGAAAATTTGTAGAAAATGTCCTATGCTTTTGGGGTTATTTCAGTGAGGTCCAAAGAATAAGAAGTAGGGGTGTAAACCTTACGCAAAGCCCCTTAATGAGCCAAACAATTCATAAGGGAAGTCCCTATGTGGATTTCCTAGTGTACAGAATTTACGACCAAGGCCTTAGAGTTTAGGGATACCTGCCGAGACAATTCGACACTATGATTAACGTGCAGAAATTGCAGTCAACCCCCTAGAGTCCAGGAAATTACAAAGTGACCATCAGGTGGTTGTTTTGATGTGCAAAGATTGCAAGGACCACCGTGGAAAACTTAGATTCTTCGCAATGCTTCCCAGGTCATTTCAGTTGATCAGGTGGGCCTTGCGCATGTTACAGGTTGGCGAAGGCAATTTTCATCTCCCAAGCGTGGCTAGGGTTTTGGATTCTTTGCTTGTCAATTTCTTTCAGAAACGAAATGCTTGGTTGGTCTAAAATCAATGTTCATTTCAAACCATATTTTCCTTTATTTCTGGTACGTTGTTCTTTCAATGGTCTAACATGCCTCTTGCGAAGCTTTTTCTCCCTAGATTAGTGGGGAAAACAGTTGAACGCCTAGGTGGTTAGGTTGTCTTGAATGCATTGTTAATATTCCACCTACAACCTATGTTCCTTCAATCCACCGATCCGCCATAAAGAGAACCTTGTTCTTCACCAGAAGCGGTAGCCCCCCTATTGCAGAGTTCCTTTTTGTTCTATCCATTCATGGTGTCCTCGATGTCTTTTGCTTCCTATGCCTCTACCATGGGCTGCTCAACGGGAGGCAGCCCGTCATTCTCCTTGAAAACCTGAAACCTTTTTTGACACCTTTGTGCACTTAAGGTTCGCCCTTATAGACAGCCGACTCCACCTTAGATGCTTGCATCTGAGATTATAAATCGTTCGCAACAGCCACCCCGGCCCATTCACTCATCAAAACATCTGTCCTAAGGAATGAACTAAGTTGAATAAAAACCCCCTAAGTCACAATGAGGACATTGCAAACATTAGGCATGGGGGGTATAAAAGTGCAAAACTTGTAAGAAAAGGTTTCAAAAAAAAAATCACATATGCCAAAAACACCATAAAAATTTAAAAAAAAAAATTTTTTTCGAAAAAGAATAAGAGAATAAGAGGAGAAAGGAAATTTTGTGGGAGAAGGAAAAGAAACAAAATGAAAAAGGAGCACAAAAATGAAAGAAAAGAGTGAAAGTCATTAGTAAGAAACTAAGGGATTGACCTAAGTTCTAGACCTTATTCTAGAAAGGAAATGAAAAGTGCATGGTGAGATTAGTAAGAACGCAAACCTTAGGCATTCCTGGATAGACTCTTAGTACCCATTAAGATCTAGACATTCCTCAAGAGGTTGGGGAAAATGAAAAGCTTAAGTATTAGGTCCAAGGCTTAGGGAGTATTTGACCTCATTAACTAACTTTTGGTTTACGGGACTCAGTAACCTAAGCACCCTAACCTCACACACAGCCTGGTTCAGTAAGCGTAAAAATCAAAATCATGCAGAAGCGTCACAAAATTCTGAAAGGTACACCTAGAGTAGGAGCGGCCGATCAACACAAGTTGATTTGGACGAGTTCCCAGCGCGGAGAGGCGGGAAATCCCCTTGAAGATGCGTAACAAAATATCATCTCCTCGGTGCTTGTCTCCTAGGATATTTACATATCCTACTGGGGGCATGTAAGCACTCTGCTAGTTCAGATTCCATGGATGGCATTATCACGAAGTGTCAATCGCCAGGGTCTGGATTTGGCCACGGAACACCATGGATGGGATTATCTCGAAATCTCAATAGCCAGGGTTCCGGGGGTTGCCATGGACGGTGCTATCTCGAAGCATCGATTGCCAGGAACCCCTGAGGATCGATGATGGGAGCAAGGAATCCGATACAGACCGTGTTGAAAAGCCAATCCTAAGCTAGAATTAAAAAGAAAAAGAGAGAGAAAACCCTCCAAACAGAAAAATTTTCTATCTCTCTCTCTCTTACAAAACGCACTGCAAACTGAGCCAGAGCTAAAATCATTTCAAGCACGGGTGCTTTAACCACAAAATCCAATAGACCTTAGGTTAGTTCTTGTGGGCCTTAAAAGCCTTTGCCAAAGACTGAGGCTGAGGCTAGACAGATCTGGATCTTGATTGGTACTAGAGTACCTTTTAGGCCTATGGTCAGCATTCTAACCTAATCTAAGTTCAAATAAAAAAAACACTTATCTAAAGTTATTAAAAACATCATGGTTTAGAACAAAGGTTAAACCTTAAGTTTTTGCTAAGGGACTAGCAAAAGCTAGGCACGGGGGTATGATGAGAACCTCATCATGAACACTAACTAGCACAATCTAACCTAGATATGCGAGAAAAAGCTCCTACATAACTCATAGAAAGGCTTGACTCAGAGAATTCTGAGTTTGTAAAGAAAATAGGTCATAGGGGGTAAAAATGTAATTTCACCAACACAATCAGTAAACAGGGTAACTCAGGGTCCAAACATAGGTCAAACTAACCTAATAGGTAGGAAAGTGGGATGATTTGATCCAAAAAGGGCTGCAGCAACTCCACGGAATTAAATGACATTCTATAACGCTAAAATAAATCCACTTCAATTCACGAGGTTCGAGGTAAAGTAAAAATTGGCTAAACCCACTAAAATTCATAGAAAAATAATCTCTAGGGTTTAAAACCTTCAATTTGGCATTGGGAACCCATTTTGACCTACATTGAGAACCATGCCCAATTAATGATTTAATTTAGATTTTTACGTAAATTGGTCAGTCAAATAAGGTCTAACCTAGAAATAAAATTCACCATTAGAATCCTTAGGTCCCATTTAGTCATGCATAAAAACTTGAGCCTAAGAAGAGACCTTCTTGACCGACTTTGCATTTTGGTCCTCATCTATTACTTTTTCACCCTCAACTTTCGAAACCCTCGCATTTTAACCCCTAGGTTCTTCGTCGTTCTTTGAACTTAGGCCCCCCCTGCAGATCTCTGAGTAGCGCCATGCTTCGGCAACTTCGCGCGGAGCATGGCGCCGCGCAGGGTGAGGGAGGCCCTCTGCCATTTGAACCGGGTGTTCCCTGCGACGTCTGCAGTCGCAAGGACACCACCATAACATCTGCCATCGCCCACACCTTCCATGCGAACGCGCGGATGGTATGAGTTGCAACTCCGACCATTCTCCGGCGAGGGAGGCACGTCGCCTCCCTGCGCCCACCCCTCCGCCTTCGCCTTTATAAGGACCGCCGTCGCCAATCACCGGGGGCAGCTCGGTCCTGACGAAGAAACCCCTATTTTTCCTCTCTTCCCACTCCAGCAGAAACCCACTAGCTCCGGTAGCTCCTCCTCCTCCGTCTCGTCGCTCTGCTGCAACACTAGCAGCAGAGCCACCTTCGCCCGCTCTTTCCGCGTCGCGCCGTACCCAGCGCGCACCCTCCCGCTCCCTTCCTCGTCGTCGCCCTCTCTCTGGGTATCTTCTTCTCCGGCAACAGTCGATACGATTGCCGCCCTGCTCCAGCTCCTTCGTCCTTGTAACTAGGTCAGAACTATTCCACATCTCCCCCTCTTTCTTTTCCTCACTGTCTTTCATTCGACTAAACCCTCGACCGCTCCTGTCCACCGTCACCTTCTTCGTCTCCGGCCACCCTCCGGCGAGACGCTCCCATCGCTCTGCCGCCCCACACGCCTCGCCGACCCTCGCATAACCTCCGCCTCATCACGCTGAACAACCTCCGCCCACCCACTGCCTCTCTACACCCACTCATCACTCCCCCAAACACACCGACACCTCCGGTCACGGGAGACCTAGGCATGCACGCCTAGGTCACCCCACGACTTGCTGCACCTCGCACGCACCTTCGCCGTGCCACGGCGAAGGTCCCCCGCTGATCTGATTAGGCCGAGAGGCCCTTTTCGTGTCTGGCAGTTTCGACGTCCAGCCGCCATTGACGCTGCATTGAAGCAGCTCCACACACGCTCCAGGCATCAAAACTCCAGGGCTCCAGGTGCTGCAAGGTCGGGAGGGTAGTGCGAAGGCAGCTAACCCAACAATCGATGCGAATAGAGCCTGCAGCTGAGCAAGCGTAGCTGCGATCGGCTGCGGGCGCGCGCGAGAAGAGCGCTGAAGATAGTCCCACATCGTGAGTTTACAAAACCCCACAGTAGTATAAATTTATTTTGTGCTTTCTGCTTAACGCCTCCGAAAGCACTGGGGTGAGGTCCCGCACCCACTCACCCGCCCGGTCCGCGAGCTCACCACGCGGATCCGGCGGACCCGACCCGACCCTATCTGAGCACACTTCGCGCATCACCCACACACAGGTGCGCCTGGTCACGAGCACGAAACCTGACCCAATTACCCGCAGCTCTGGGAGAGCATCCTATGAGTGATTTGCAGAGAGAGAGAGAGACATGCGGGTAGAGGGACAGGGTAGGTTTTGCTCTTTGTGCAGGGACAGGGTGCGAAAGAGGAAGAAGAAGAAGGAAGAAGGAGAAGACCGCAGGAAGAAGGAGAAGAAGACTAAGAGAAGAAGGAAGAAGAAGAAGAAGCACAAGGGAAGCACTGAAGCAGACACCACTTAAGCCGTCTGATTGAGAAATCAGACGACGGATGAAGCTCTGCAGACAAAGCAAAGAAGAAGAAAAAGAAAAGAAAAGGTGCTGCAGCTGAAAGCAGAACGAAGAAGGAAGAAAGAAGAAAAAGAAAAGAAAAGAAGATAAAGAAGAAGAGAAGAAGAAGACAAGCAAAGAGAGAAAGAAGAGAAGAAGAAAAAGCCAAGCAACAAAATCTACCTCTCTCGATCTCTCTTATTTTTGTAATAAAAGCATTGTACTTCTAGAATTCTAGTAGCTCCCTGAGTTCGACCTCAGAAGAAAATATTTCTGAGTAAAATTGTAATAGTGGCAATGACGACAAACTGTAGCTATTTTATCTGTACCACAACGACATTACTATAACAAACAAAAGACTAGCCACGGGTCGGTCGCACTACCACTACCAGGGAAGAAAAAAGGCAAGAAATAGTGAGAATGTTGCATCTTGCTATCCATGTCTATCTTCTTTGGAAGGTAAATGGTATGCATATGAAATTTATTAATTGGAATGTGCGCAAGAGAAGTTGCAGAATCAAAATGATATTAGTATACGCATCATAGTTAACAATTAGCAAACTGCACAATAAAATAAGACATCCAGTACTTGTTTTACTTTCTTTAAGCAAAGACATTGTTTGCAATTACGATGCACTCGACAAACCGGTCATTTCCCAACAATTTCTTCCTCAAATAAGTGTTAGTTGCAAATTATATAACAAGGAACATCACATAACTAATAAAAGCAAGAAAATGTACTTACATCTTTAGCATTTAGAGATTTTCCTTTTGAAGGGGCTTTAGCATTTGGAGATATAAATCAATTGTAACAACAAAGTTTACAATTTTCTTATTCTAAGAAACATCAAGTAATTAAATTTCTTTCCGTACAGTAAAGTTTAGAATTCTCAATTCCTTGCAAAATCTAAATTGAATATAACAATGCAATAAACATGCTCCAAATCATTACAATGTCTAAATATTTTTGTCCCTTGCTAATGAAATACCTATTTTAACATGTGGCAATGTATATGCATTATTACATTTCTTTGCCATGGAATTATTTTCAACGATCTCTTACCCGTTGATGCAAAGTTCGATGCATTTCTCCTTAGGTACACAGTGATGATAACATCATCATGAGCCAAAACTAGCTTTAATTACTTAGAATCAAGTGGCAAATGTTCCTACATAGTCGCCTGAGTGTCATAATTCCTTGCTTATCCATTCTGAGAGAATAAAAAATTAAAGCTAACTCTACAGTTTTAACATTACATCATGAAAGCAGAGTAACCATGGGATTTCACAAGGGTTAATCTAAGATATAATGAGCATTAAAGTCTAATAAGAGGGTCCACACAAACAGAAAAAGGATTTCACGTGTTTCGAGAATCAATTTAGCACCTAAAACCCTAATTTATGACCCGCTTAAATTACAGAGGTTCTGATCAGAATAAAATTCATCTAAACCTTTTAAAAATCATATAAAAATATTCCTTGAGAGTTGATATCCTTGATTTAACCATCTGAACATATTTTAACCTTGAACAGAGTTTCAGACGGATTTCTACCCTAATTTGGGTTTCTGCACAAATTGCCTAACCAAACTTGGTCAAAACACAAATCGGACTTCACCATTAGATTCCTTGGGTTCAAATTAGGATTATACCAAACTTTAGACCCAATCCGAGTTCATCTTGACCTAGTTTACATTTTAGTTTAGTCAAACTCTTTCTCTATAAATTGGCCCTCAGCATTCGAAATCCTTCCAGATTGGTCCCTAAGTTCCTTGTCTTCTTCGCAAGCAGGTCCCTACCACCATTGGAGGTCAACCGACCTCTAGGAAACCTTTGACCAAGCCTAAACCTACTCAAATCTTCATCAAATCTCACCGAATTTGGTGGGATTAATGTTCACAACATGAAGAATTAATTGGGAACAGTCTTGGATCCCAGATTGCACCTATTAGCCCTAGCGAACCCACGAATGTCATGGGTGTATTGTGCCTCAATCACAAGCCAATTGGGCTTGTTTCTTAATCTAGAGCTCGATGAAGAGCTCTATAAAAGCTCCAGATTCTCAAACCTTGTTCTTTAGCTCGGTTCAGGCTACATCTCATCAAAAATTCTCCCCCTCCAGCTGCCTCCACCATAACTCCGGTGAGTCTTCTCCAACCTTGATGGGAACACCATCATGAGGTATAGCTAGCTCAATTTGGTCTTATAAAGTCAATAAAAGCTCCTACATATCAATCAAAAGGTCTCTTGAGCAGGATGAGTTATTTTGAGAAGAAAAGAAGAAAATAGGGTTATTTCTGTAATTTTACCATCTTATAACAAATACAGAATAATCATGGGGTATGCCAGGGGTTTATTAAAGGTCATTTAGCCATTAATGCCTAATAAGTGGGTCCATGCTGACAAAAACGGGTTTTCACGCATTTCAAGAATTAATGGACATCTGAAATCCTAAAAATAGACTCCCTTAATTAATTGAGGTTCTGGTCAAGATAAATTCATCTAAACCCTCTAAAAATCATAGAAAAATATTCTTTAGGGTTTGACATCCTTGATTTGACCATTTGAACCCATTTTGACCTGAAACAGAGTCTTAGACAGACTATTGCCCTAATTTAGGTTTTTTGCATAAATTACCTAGAAAAACTAGGTCAGAAATAAAATCCAACTTCGCCATTGGATTCCTTGGGTCCAAATTAGGTTTGTATAAAAATTTAGGCCCAATTTGAGATTATTTCAACCTAGTTTGCATTTTAATCCAAGTCTGACTCTCATTCTCTCAAATAACCCCTCAGCTTTTGAAATTATTACAAAAACTCCCCAACTTCTTTTTCTTCTTCACAGAAATGCCCATGCCACCATTATTGTGAGAACCCATGAACTACCAACGTTCAATCAAGAGATTCTCCCTGATTCTACGGCGAAAACCTTCCAAATTTGGAAGGAAGATTCTTGAGGAGTTGTTCAATCTGAGGCAAGTCTTGCCTTCCAAATCGTGTCGAAGAGTTTGTGCAAACTCTTGGAAATCATAAAACTATTCCGTGATTTCCGAGCTTTCAAAGCTTGGTTTCCAAGCTTTGAAGCTCGAACTCTAGCCTATAAAAGGTTCAGGAATTTCGCCACCATTACCAAAGCAACTTCGAGCAAGCTCCAACTACGTTCTTGAGACTTAAGCTCCAAGCAAGCGCCCCAGGTCACACGGCCTAGTCCCAAGAAGCATTCCAGGTGGTCAATTGATGCGGGCCCCTTCATCCTTGACCTTAATTGGAACCTTCTTCATCTGCTGCTGCACTGAGACGAAGGCAGGTGGGATAGTCCCACCTCGTGAGCTACTGAAACAGCGACCGCACATATTAGTAATTTGTGCCTCAGCTTGGTTGCTTCCTAGAGCGCCGGGGTGAGGTCCTGCACGCACGTGCCCATGCCCGCGCTCACACCTTGCTGGTCTAGGCCTTGGTCCGTTTACCCGGTTACCCGGGTCTGGTCGAGTTTGCCCAATTTGAAAGAGGAGAAGAAGAGAGAGAAAAAGAGAGAAGGGGGGGTTTGTCCTCGCTGCCTATCTCTCGACACTTAGTGAATTCCGAGGAGGTTTTCACCTCTATTGGTGTTGGTGTTGTGCTCTACTGTGGCTCTCCTTGAGGCTTGAGAAAGAGAGGCCTTTGCCTCTGTTGCTGGTTCTGAGTGCACTGTGCATTTATCGTATATGACATTTTGTTGATTGATACTGTAGCATTATTTGAGTATAATTGCAATAAGTTAATTTGGTGATTCAAATCACCATTTTTACCCTAATCTTTTTACCACAATGACTTTTGAATATATATTTATATCATTTGTGCTTAAAATTGCTATTACATTGCTATATTCTTAAAATTATGATCTTGAGATAAATTGCTACATTGCTTCCGATGTTTGACCTCGGACTTTTCTGAGTTATAAATTTTAAGTGTTCTACGCGATTTATCGGCTATATCACAGCGCATTACTTTTAAAACACCGATTCAGAGCGTTCAACAAACCTTCTTCATCTCCTTCCTCCACTCCTCGCCAGCCACAGCAGGAGCTCCCAGATCCCCTCATCGTCGTCACCCCTTCTACCGGAGGTCTTCATCCCTTCCACGACCGGCCAATCACAGCCGTCGCAATTCTCACACTCTCTCTCTCTTCGTCCATAGATAGCTTCAATCTCTTCCTCTACCTCTGTAGATCCTCATCAACCCCTCTACCTCCTGTTTCAACAACCGACACACCCTCTCCCCCGTCGTCTTCCTCTGCTCTGGCTGAGGTCTGGCGAAGCCACACGCACGCCACAGACTGCCAAATTCCACGTGACCACCTCCAAAACCTCCGCCAGCACATCACCATCAAAACCCCTCTTCCTATTTCGCGTTCCACCCATCCAATCGCCCCACCGAACTTGCCCACCACCGCACATATTCCCCAACTTCGCCTGACCAGCACACTCAACCACATGACTCAAGGACACCACCACCACCTTCGCCGTTCTCCGGCGATGCTTATGGATTATCTAATTGGGGCCTAGAGCCCATATTCGTGCTTTTCAGGTGCCCGTCGTTCGCCACCGTGGCTGTCGCCTTCCCTAACCACGTCTACCTTGCTCTGACTCGCTCCGGCTTTGCAACCTCACCCAGATGTTGCGGGTTCATCTCAGGAACATAACCGCACCAGCAATTGAAGAACCAAAGAGCTGCAGCACCTCCAATTAGGCAGTATCACCTGCTGTTGTGCGCAAAAGAATAGGTGAGTGGGATAGTCCCACATCGTCAGATGCAAAGCTCGCGATAGTGCTTAAGTGGAATTCGTGCCTTAGCCTCGTTGCCCAGTACATGAGGGGTCGGGTCCCTCACGTGTGCACTCGCCCTCACGCCTCACCCGCGACGTAGGGCTACAGGTCTAGCCAAATTTCAAGATCCGTTAACCCAATTACCTGAACCTATACCCGGTAATTTGAAGAGACAAGAGAGGGAGAGAGACTTCTGAGAGTGGGGGGGGGGGGGGGGGGGGGGGGGGGGGGGAGGGTTTTGCTACGCTACCCTTTGCCATGCCCCTATGTTGAGGAGGTAAGGCTCTCTATACTTAGCCTCTGAAGAAGAAAGCCATAGTCCCTGAAAGGCTTTGAAGAAGAAGAAGGCTCCTCAAAGAGCCTTGACTTCTATTGATCTGTTAAGTCGTCTGATATATCTTGGCAATGTCTGATAAAGGTTGATGCTAACACTGTTGAGTTATTTGAGTACCTAAGTTAACATTATTTTCTGATTAAAGGTACTGTTGAATAATTTGAGTAATTAAATGCATGCTTAATCAAAGAGAATAAGTGGTTATTCAAATCACCATTGTTTTTATTCTCTTTCCTTTTTTATTTCTTGATCTCTTGAGCTACATTGGTAATCATTGAATAGCAATTTCACTATTTTCATTTATTGAATATCTATTACTGTGATCAATTAATTGTGCTCATTTACATTAAATAAAGATTAATGTGTGAGTTCCATATTTACTCCCTACGAACGAACTCAGACTCCCCTTAAATTCTGAATTTATAAATTTAAATGTCTTCTGCGATTTATGAGTGTACTACAACAAACGTATATCTAAAATCTCCCCTTTGCACATCAACACCTAGGAAGTGACTACGAGTTTTAATCAATTTTCAAAATTCAGCTACTTAGTTTGATGGATGTTGTTATCATTATTTTCTATTCTAGTTTGGTTATATATATTATTATGGGGAGCCTTTGATTCCCATCGAAAATTTTCATCACCTGGACTGTAATGTGCACTTATATTTAAATTCTACCTGTAGGCATTATGTTGGGTAATCTGCCAGAGGTTATAATCTTCAGCTTCATTTTTATGTTGATCTCGTCCCATACTTGTCATATCATATCATTTTTCAAATTGTTTCCAAGGATGGATTTGGATGAAGAAAGGTCAACATCAAGTGACTGTGGTTATCAGAGAAATCTGTTAGATGTAGCAGCGTTGATCTTGCCCATCGCTGCGCATTTCCCACCATTTCATGGCCACCCAATCCCACGTCAACCACAAAATGATAATCCGAACTTGTTCGGCCACAGTTGGGAACATGAGATTCTCGTCGAACATAGCGATAGATGTTTTGATGAGTTTAGGGTGATGAAGGAAGCGTTTGTAGCTATCGTGGATTTCTCGATGGTCTAAACACACATATACGTTTCACACAACCTCACTGTAAATGAGCAACTTGCCATCTTCCTACTCACGATATTTCACGTTGCCTCAAATCACCACCTTATTGAGAGATTTCAATATTCGAGTAAAACAATCTCTAAGTACTTTAACAATGTACTTAATGCCCACTATTCAGCCAACAACCTCTTCATCCAGCTTCTTGGTGTGAATGCAGATGTACCATCGGAAATTAGGAGCAATCAAAATTTCTTCCCACACTTAAAGGTAATCCCATATCAAACATGTTAAAGCTATCTTCCCAAAGTAAACGTGAATTCCTTGACACCAAAATTTTGGCTTGAACATGCAAGGATGTCTTGGGTACAATCGATGGCTGCCATGTTCGAGCCACAGTTATCCCATCCAAGCAAGCAAGGTTTCAAAACCGTAAAGGTTGGACAAGCCAAAATGTCATTCCAATTGTCAATCACGACCTTCAATCCCAATTTGTCTGCATTAGTTGGGAAGGTTTAGCTGTTTTAGCTGTTGACATCAAGGTACTAAAGTGGGTTAGACATAATGATCTTAATGTACCCTAAGGTCACAGGTACTTGATTTGGGATACGCTAACACTAACAGATTCATTACTCCTTTCTGTGGTGTATCACACCATTTAGAGGAATACAGAGGGCGTGGGACTAGGTAAAGAAACTACAAGGAGCTTGACAATCATGCATAGTTGCGGAATGTTGTTGAGCATGAGTTTAGTGTAGTCAAGAAGCAATTCAAGAACTTTGGTGCCAAACCAATCTTTATGTTTAGGACCCAAGACTAGATTGTAATGGCCTCTTGTGTGTATACACAACATGATTCTTCAATGGAATATACACAATGAAATCTTTGATAACAATTTCGACAATTATAATAATGATGGGGACCAGGACGTGATGTGGCAGGATATTAACCAAACTATCATTCGTGCAAGGGAGTTTCTTAAAGAATAGATAGTGCAAAACCTGATGGAAACACCATCATGAGCGATAACAAGCTCAATTTAGTCATTATCAAGGAATAAATGCTCCTACATAACTGCCAGAGAGTCATAGTTGACTGCATAATCATTCTAAGAGAAAGACAAGAAAAAAGGGTTAAAATTGTAATCCTACCATCATATCTTGAATGTAGAACAACCACAGGTTTTTGCAGGGGGTAGTTAAGGGTCAAATGGTCTTAAATATCCAACAAGTGGGTTATTACAGACAAAAAAGGGTTTTCACGTGTTTTGAGAATTAAATGACTTCTAAAACCCTAAAAATAGACCATCTTAATTAAATGAGGTGTTGGTCAAAATAAAATTCACCTAAACCCTCTAAAATTCATAGAAAAATATTTTCTAAGGTTTAGTACCTTCAATTTGACCATTAGAACCCATCTTGACCCAAAATAAAGTCTCAGACAGACATTTGTCCTAATTTGAATTTTCATATAAATCACTTAGTTAAACCTGGTCAAAACTAAAATCTAACTTCACCATTGCATTCCTTAGGTCCAAATTAGGTTCGTACCAAAATTTGGGCAAAATCTGAGACTGTCTTGACCTAGTTTGCAATTTGGTCCTGTATACTTCTTTTATATCACATATATGCCCTTAACTTTCAAAATTATTAAAAAAAGGCCCTTATATTTATCATCATTTTCTTCAAATAAGTCCCTACTGCCATAAATCCTATTCCTACACACTCCGGCGACCTAAATTTGGCAAGTTCTTGTTGATTCTTTGACGAATCCCTCTTAAATTTGAAAGGGAAGTTAGTAAAGGAATTCCTTTCCTTTTGAGCTAATTCCCAAGCTCTCAAACCTTCCCAATCTCTCATACGAATGCATGAGAGATTAGGGTATCTTGGGATTTCCTCCTCCAGTGAGCTTTCCAAGCTTCTCAAGCCCAAAATTCCCTTTAGAGGTCTATAAAAGGACCCCAGATCAAGCCGAACTTCTCAAGCTCGATTTTGGCTGGAAACACCCCATATTCTTCCTCCCTCTTTCGATCGAATGGCTCCTCGAGCTCCGGCGACCTCTTCCGTCCTCATTCTTCATCCGGTCGCAATACCAGCAACAGATTTGCCTCCCTCATCCTCCTCCGCGTTGCGCCATACCAGCGGGCGGTTCTATCTCCTTCTTCGTCGTCTTCCTTCCCCCATCGGAGTCACCTTCGTCTCCGGCGCTGGCAGTACCGCAATTGGCATTGCCTCTGCCCTCTTCATTCGCCAATCACATAGATAAGTTCCCTAACTCCTCTACTTTATTCACACACCAACCACACTTCATTTCGACCGCAGTATCACACCGACCACCTTTACCTTCCTCCACTCCGACCAAACCTCCGGCGAGGCTCCTCGCTCATTCCACTACTCCAAATGTCTCGCCAACCACCTCACGACCTTCCCCACATCACCCTCTTCAAAACCCCCATACTATTTCTCCCTATTATGCATTCACACCCTCCGCCGAACACCGCACCTTCGTCCTTCACTTTCCGTCACCGTCCGACCACCACAGTCACCTTCACGGCACGCCACACACACCACCACGTCCGCCGTGCTACGACGAATCCTGCTGAACCTTCTGACGAGGTCGCGAGGTTGTGTTCTTCATTTGGGCCATTTTATTGGCTATGGTAGGTGAGGTAAAATTCTTAACCCTATCTTTTTATAAGCATTTAGATAGGGGGAGTTAAAATTAATGAGCTAATTGTCAATTTTTAAGGGGGAGATATAAGGTAGCTAAATTTCCTTTAGAAATGGGGAGAAAAATAATAGCTATCTCATTGTTACAAAAAGGGGGAGGACATTACCTTTGTCAAAAGAAACTCATAGAAGAGCATGTTTTAAGGGGGAGTTATAGGAAATGTAAAACCAATTAAAACTTTTTGATAATGTCAAAAAGGGGGAGGTTTTTTTTTCTGCATTATTATTTACGATTTTGTCATCATCAAAAAGGGGGAGATTGTTGGTGCTAGAGCACCACGATCATTTGTTTTGATGATAACAAAACACGTGTTATTTAACATTTGCAATTTGAGTCCTACATTTCAGGTCAATTGCAAATGTGGACGTGTTTAGACGGAACTCGAGCTCGCATCCAGGATGGATTGGAGGAGCTTGACGGAAAACAGAGGAGGTTCGCGTGGAGCGACAGATTGAAGATAGAAGACAAGAAGAATAGGAAAGATTCTTTATAATCCTTTCATGTACTTTTATCTTTATTTTTCTTGCTCTTTATTTTCCTTAGAAAATTATGTTAAAGAGCCTCAAAGTATCCTAACAGTAGTCCTAAGAACACCGGCACAACCCTAGGATACTTAGGTTATCTGTAGAATACTTAGAAAACCAATATAGGGTTCAAACAGCACTTACAGACGTCTAATTCCCAAATCAGACGTCTGATAAAGTATTTTAAGACGTCTGACTGTTGTTTCAGACGTCTGATAACTGTTAGGCTGGAGTTAGTATTCTGTCTGATGAAATCAGACGTCCAGACCTTAATCCAGACGTCTCAGGAGACGTCTGATGGATTTGCCAGACGTCCAATTAGTGGACCGTTGGCTAGCTTAGAAAACACTGAAGAATATGACCGTTAGAGCCTTATCAGACGTCCATAGGACATACCAGACGTCTGATAATTGACCGTTTTGCCTCGGCTGACCCAAAATCTCTTCTGAGATTTTCTAGCCGTTGCAACGTTTGGAAATTAATTCCCACAGTAAAAGTTGGTTTCCAGACGTCCAGACATAGTGCCAGACGTCCTATATGTCGTCTGATGGACTTGCGCAAAAACCCTGTTTAGATCTGATTCAAGTCAGGGAGAAACCCGCATAGAATCAGACGTCTTAAAGTGGCCCTCCAGACGTCTGATGAAAGAGTTAGACGTCTGATAACCCTGTCAAGTGTAATCATTATCCTGATTTCAGCCTGATTCTCTTGGGCTTTGTTCCCAACGGCTATAGAACCTTTCCTAAGCCTTCCTAAGGCATCTATAAATAGAGGGGAACCTTTGCAACACACACACACACTAAGAGACACACAAGAAACACTTTGCAATACACTAAGATCAAGTATTTCCACTCTCTTGTGTCCAAGAAGCTCTTGCTCTCTAAGCTCAAGTTCTACATCTTGAGAGCATCATTCCCTTCGCGCACCCGCTCTCCCGCCGTTGTCTACGAGAGCGACATTGCGCCGTTGCGTGGCTCACGCACCCGCGTCATCGTTGACGCACTCCTTGCAAAGGGGAGTTTCCTATTTCCTATAGAAGCTAGGTTTAAATTACTTTGTTAGCTCTATAGGTTTGTTGTTTTCTTTTATCTTTGTTATTTTGTTGGGTATTCGCTTTGCGAATTCCCGTCTCCTTCGTGGGACAAAATCCTTCTCGTGGAGAGAAGGGGTTGAGGAACGCTACCCTCGTACTTGTAGCGTGGTTGTACTGAGGTTGAATCACCCTCGTTTTAAAGTGATTCGGTTAGTGGATTTGATCAACTAGGTTGATCGGAAAATCCTAACTCGAGAGGGTTAGGTGGTGGTTTTCACCCGATTTGGGTTTCCACCTAAAAATTTCTTGTGTACTTGTGCGATTGACTTTTGTGAGATTGCTTTATATTTCAATTCCGCATTTTTTACGTTACGCTAATCTCACCCCCTCCTAGTAGGGAACCTACACCCCCTATATAAGGAAGTCTTACGCGACCTAAAAGGGGGCCTTGAGGTGTTGTATACTCGACCATACCCTAGTGCATATTTGAGGGAGAAATCCCCTCACTAAATGTACATCTTGAAGGTGAAACTAGGACACCAATTTGTTTGTTATTATGGTGGAATGGTGTATAGTGATAACCCCATCTTCATGCCCCCAGCAAGGTCCATCAGATCATTCGCAATAAAAAGGCGTGACTCCTACTCAAACGGGGACTGTGACTAGTCCCCTTCTGAAGTGGGACACTTGTCAATAGCCAAATCTACCAAACAAATAGCTAGCAGGCACAAAAAATGAGGGGACAAAAGCCTAGGAAGAAATTATGCCCCTCGCCCCAGAGGGCTGCTAAGTCTATAGAGCACTACAGCCACGTCCCTCGTTGACAAGGATGCCTAGAAAACAAACGTCCTAGCAACAAGGAGAGAACCTTCTCTCTCTCTCTCTCTCTCTCTCTCTCTCTCTCTCTCTCTCTCTCAACTGCACAATGAGGAGTCGCTACCCCCCAACCTAGAGCCTAAACAACGAACGTCGAATGACACATGCTCCCAACTTGGAGAACCATAACAAACGCCCGGCCAACACCAAGGTATGGATTCCGCATATCACATTTTCCTCGAAGTACTCGATGTGGATTCTCCCCCTCAATGATCATTCAGCAAGGTGGGTTACATTTTAAGAGGTTGACCTACTAATGGCGAGGGCTACCCCAATCCAAACACAATCAACAGAGCAAGAGGCTCCAGCTCAAAAGCTCTGTGAATCACCCTCAAGGCTATAATGAGGCAATCAAATGGAGGACATAGGGAAAGCATACAATAACCCCATGACACAACTCCTAGACACTAGCTCCTTCTCAGATCCGGTTGGCTCCCAAAAGCTATGCATACAACCTACTCAGCTCCGTGGCTATTTTCCCATGGAGTACTCGGTGTCCCGACCCCTCTCCTCTCCTAACTGTGCCTTGATGGGCCTTGCTCCCCCTCCCGCATATGACAACACCCCCCCCCCCCCCCCCCCCCCCCCCACACACACACACACACACAGTGGAAAATGGGAAGAACATTCTATCCTATGGCAGGTCCACCTCTTGTGACAAAAGGGGGATGCGAGAACAAAAGGCCAACAAGATTTCGATAGCCACTAAGGGGTCGCGATCCTCAAAAGATAAATGCCTCTGACACCTTAGAGAAAATCTAAGAGGAGGATCGTTGTAGAGATGCACTGATTGCACAATAATTATAAGTCCTAAAATGCCTAAATTGAAGTAGGAACCTAGTTAACATTGCATATATATTGCATTCATATTATGCATTTCATGCATTTGCATCTCTTTATATAGTTTTGCACATAATAATGTTTTTGTGGACCCAATTGTAATATAATGCCTTTATTTTGTGAATGTAAGTCCACAGGCAATAAATGGAGGGCTAAAATTCGAAAAGCAAATGTAAGAAGAATCAAAATGATGTAACGAGGACTAAAGGAAAGAAGAAGAAGAAGAAGAAGAATAAATGCAAGTGAAGGAAGGAAAGAGATGAGATGATTATCCCTATCGAAATTCCTATCCCAAACCCAATTAGCATAAGTATAGCCATAGCCACCCTGTATTCCATCCTAATTGGCTTATCCCTAACCCAATTTCCCATTTTCACCTTCAATTGATCCCTTGGATTTTAATTGCTTAATCAATTAGATTCAATTGGACCTAACCATTTTATTTAGGCTCACTCATCCCAATTAGATTTGCCTAATCTCCAACGGGCTCACTCTTATCCTACACCCTCATTTAACCTTAACTTGTTCCCTCACTAACCAACTCTTATAGTGATCCTAAAGGCCACAACACCGTAGCCTTGATTACCCAATTCAATCCCATTAAATTGAATCCACAAATTGTGGATCTAACCCACCATTATAATCCATGCACCCCCCACGCACCTCAACGCACAACACTTTTCCCTTGCATCAACTCACGCACACACACAACTATCACACAACAACACCTCCCCCCTCCCTCAACGCACACCCCTCTCCCATTTCTCACTATCTCTCCTTTTCTCTCTTTCTTTCACCCAATGCACACCCCTTCTCCCTCTCTACCTCCTCAAGCTCTTCCTCCTATGTGTCTCCTCTCCAACGTGAAGCAAGCAGCTCATGGATCACCTCTAAGGCGTGATGACCTCCATTGGCATGACCTTCAACCTCCTTCTTCAAGGTGGATGGCCAAGGCTCTCCACCTTCAACCACGACTGTAGCTACCCAAGCACTCTCCGGCGGGCGTGGATACTCCTCCTCCGATTCTAAGAATTTCTTTTCCCTTCCCCTCTCTTTCTCTCTTTTCCTTTAATGCTTTATTAGATAGACATTTTTGTTAGAACTTGTTAATCATCTTCATGTGTTTTTCTTCTTTTGATTATATTGTAGTTTGTTGCGGGAATTTAGAATGAAGATTGATGCTAATATTTTGCATGATGATGATTTTGTGATTTGTTGATGTGAATGTTTTTTTTTCTTCTATCCTTACATGCCAATCATCTCATTAGATCACCCTTCCATCACCTAATTCATGGCCTCAACACCCCATACCATCACCACCATTTAGTCACCTATCTAGCCAACTAAATCCCCTAGCTAATCAACCCATTAGACCACCCATTAGGACCCTAAACACCCTCCTAAAACTCATATTCAGATCTGCCATTAGCTTGCTACACCTAGGTTCACCCATAGTAGATACCCCAATCAGGTACCTCATTTAGGACCCAATCCTCCTCAATTTCATATCTGAATTCTAGTCCTACTTAGGCCCCAAAATAGCCCACTAGACCCTACCAAGCCCATCCATAAATAGCTCTATTAAGCTTGTGAGACCTACATCCATTTAGATTTTAGATTCACAATCTAACCAACGCAAACCTTGACTAAACCACCCCTTAGGATCTTCATTTTCATTTTAAATAGCATGATTATAATGATGTTAACTCCCAGTTGAATCGACCCTACTCCCACTATGCATTGTTTTCCATTTGTTAGCGAGATAGGATTTTAAATTTGATCGTGATTTTTCGTGCAACGACATCGTTAATTTCCCATTACGAAATCACGTTATCATGCACCAAGAAGAGGTGCCCAGGAAAGTTGAGCCTCGAGGAGCAATGACACTCAAAATCAATAGGCTAAGATCGGCTGAAGAGAGGGAGAAGGGATGACCCCCCCCCCGCCTTGCCAGGGTGAACGAACACCTTGGAGAGAATCAACTGGACACTAAGCCAATGTTGAGCAGCGAACAAAGAAGGCACACCTACCTACCTTCCTCATTCCCGAATAGTTGCATGAGAGCAGAAGAAGAGGGGCGCAAGCTAAACCATTCAATCATTCCACATGAAAGGAGACACAAAAGTTCTCCTTTTCTATTACAACAAAAAATGGCATGAAGCTTGCAATGGAAGCCCAAAACATTACAAAGGAAGAAAACATGGAAGACGTTAAAAGTATCCAACGAAAAGCAATCGGCGCATGACGACAATAGTCCTCACCACCTAACTCTACTAAGAATGAGTGACCACAACTTATAAAGGCCTCGGCACCAGCCAGACAAAGTCATCCGAGCAACTCAGCCAGAGAAAGAGGTCGCTACTAGCTAACTCCCTGCTACAGAGCAGAAAGGCCATGGGGTTGCTTTGGTTGGAAGCTGGAATAATGGGCCACCTCAGTAAGGCCTCCATAATAGGACTAAGGCTCCTAGGAAGATCATTGGCACCTCGGCCGTCTTATTGAAAATAGAGGCCTTGGATCCCCACAAGGAAGCCACTACCACAGCGCCGAGGCTGTAGGAGTCATAGGGGAGGTAGGCACCACTCACCTCGTGCTTAAGCCACTAAGAAGTCGTTTCCAGGGCAACCTCAAGGAGGGAAAGCCACGAGAGGAAGCCCAACCAGAACGGATGTAGCACACGCCCATCAACCTAAGTGGGTCATCTCAACGACCCACAAAGTAAGCGATAGCGATCCCATAGGGGCCCCGCATGGAGGGAAGCCCTCAAATCACCCCTCTGTCGAGATAGCTGACAAACTTGTTAGGTCCGCCTGCTTACTCGATAGAAGGCACGTGAGCCCTAAGATTCCCCAAGGAAGGCTTGCCAACAGCAAGCATGACCAGCAACTCAGTTGACATGCCAAGGTGTGAGCAAGGGGCTTTGCCCTAGTTCATAGGGACTTGGCCCAATTTAGACCCTCGTTACCATGCAACCATAAAAGCCCAACCAACATTTCATCGATCCACCTCTGAAGCACCCTTTATCAGTAGCAACCATAAAGGAGATCCCAACACCTAAAGAGAGCCTCCAGAACAAGCACAAGCCTACTTGATAATAATGAAGCTCCAAGATAGATGACTTCATCAAAGACACCAGGCGACACCCAAGCCCGACAAGGCAGCAGCTAGAGCCGACTTATAACCACCATCCCCCCTTAAAATCCTTGAAGGAGTCAGGATGAAGGAAAACTCATCCCCCATCACCCCTATTTATAGGCAGAATGAAGAGGACAGACGCACGTGTCTTCCTAAAACAGTGCTCAAAATGCCACTCTCGCAGTAAATGTCAGGTGACTATTCCCGGAGCATGATCCTCGAAAAAGGCACATTGATTACCAAGGGAGGCGTCAACGCTCAAAGAGAAAAGACCCCAAGCCCCTCTGAGCGGTCTAAGAAACATCTTTTCCTTAGGGAGGATGGGATGCATACATATCCTGAGCCCTGAGCACCTAAAGTGGTAACTACACTGCCATCCCAACCTCCTCGGGTCAACAACAAAGACAGCAGGGCACCTTGAGAAAAGGTGAATGTAGAAGCAGAAGGCAACCACAAAAAGTTGTGCCTGTCAAATGCACAGTAGAGGGTCTTGGAGCCACAAACACATGAGGATACAACAACAACCCTGCTTGATCAACAGGAGGTGGCCATTGCTGCACGCCCAAGGGGCACATTGCCTAGATGACAACAGTGGAAGGAGGTGTGATGCGTTACACCTTGCAACTCGCGTCTCACCTCCTCATAACAACACTATCCACCTCCTATAGGAGAACAAACTAATATAACCAAAAAAAAGACAAAACAATAGTGCAACACCTATGCACAAAAACAAAGCCAAAATAGGATCCTCAGGAAACCCCTTCCCTTGGGAACCGCCTATGCAAGGTGGAACTAGCCGTCCCAGAAGCCTAACTTCCTTAGGGAAGGGTACCAAGTGGGAGCACCTACTCAGCTGATGTCTAGCACTGGGCGCAAATGCGACGTAGCACATGATGCAACCATGCAACTTCCTAAGGAGCGGTGCCCGTGCTCAGACAAAGAACAAATCAAGGACAACACTTGCAACCCTCAATTCTGAAGCACCACCTTAAAGGAGGACACCACCCCCATAGCCTCAGCCTATGCAAGTGCCTCGTGCCATCGAATGACACATGGAAGTACAACACCCTACCCACGGACAAGCGCTAAGTTGAATCAATCAAGCCAACCTTACACAACAATCAACAACCCATGTAAGGAGGGCGAAAAAGGTCATGAAATTCGCAACCCCTCCTCTCTGGGCGAAAGGCTAGATAAAGGCAAATGGGAAAAGCCACCCCATCCCCAAGTCAAACCTAAAAGACAAATCATCCATGAGCTACCCACGAAAGATTGAGGAGGAGCAATGCTAATAGCTCTAGCCATGCACATTCCTGCCCTTCCCTGACCTAATGTTGCGAGCAGAGGTGCAACCCTCGGGAAAGGTCGAAGCTAACATCGGACATAAACTGAGCCACCCATAGAGCGATCCTTGCCTAGTAATAACCCTACTTCACGAGCAACTCACTCAAGAGCCACACGATTGAAATGCTAAAACCCTTGCAGGAGCACCACAACAATCAAGACAACACTTGATTATTAACAGCATGCTACCTTCCCATTAAGACAAATGTGGGAAAACACCCCTGCAAGGGAGGAGGCGGAACATTTGGTACAAAGACAACAAAAAAAGAGCAAGAAAACGGGGTAGAGGAATCCAAAAACCAAGGATCTCGAGCTTACGGTTCAACCAGCCTCCAACCAAGTACAAGTGAGGATGTCAAGCCTACCTTCCCTTGGGACACGATTTGACAGAATGATGGTCCACAATCCATCTTGATTGGACCTACTTAGCACGAACCTGGTTAAGATTCTGCACCAACCACAAAAGAATATCCGCTTTGGAGCTAAGGCAGCTCTCTAAAATGGATTGAACGACTGCCAAGACATGCTTGCTCGGCTCCTCCCCTAACTAAGAGCGGTGCCCTTCCCTCAAAAGACCTATAGTAAAAAAACTCTATCACAAGGTCTGGGTGGGGTCCTTCTCACACCTGAGACGGTGAGCTTCCTTCCACCATTCCTTGCCCAGCATTGTAGTCACGTCAAAATCTTTCGCCAGTAGATCGATTCTCCCCTGAGGCAGCCACTAGGGCCTCAAAGTTTTCTTTAATGATTTGCACATTAGGTTGAGGCGTGTAATTGGTCGTATTGTAGAAGTCGCTAAGTGGTTTTTCTACAACCTTGATCTCTATTTGCAATCTCTTGCAAGTCTATCTCAAACTTAATTAAATCCATAGGAAAGTGCCTCTTGGGAGTCTTATCTAAGTGGCTTTTAAAAGGAATGTGCTTTGATCTCCTACCGTGCATGCATTAAAGAAGGGTGGAGATAAGAAGAGAACATATGAGAGAAGTTGTGCCCTATCCAAAAAACTCAAACACACAAATCCTAGCCTTAAAAGGTTTGTTCATATTGGACCTAATCCTAGCAACCTTTGGACAATTCGCACGGCGGTTCACACAAGCAGTTAACATGGTTATTGCATCGTCCTACCTTGCTATTAGGGGTTCCAAGTAAAGAAAGTCTCAACTTGATTGAACTCGTATTCCAAAATGATAAGAGAATTAATCCAACTTTGGGGAACATCTATTAAATTTTAGGCTTAATAGTTTCGTGCTCAGAATGTCATGGGCGTTAGGAGAGTGATTGCCCTTAAAGATTAGTTGATTATGAAGTGCAGTGCAACAACCAAGGAAATAAGGCTTTAATTTTAAAATTCTTGTCTTTTAAATTTCCACCATGTTTAAATAGATTTTAGGGTTCCTCCTTCCACTTTTAGGGTTTCAAACACTATTTTTGTTAAAGATGTCCCTGCCTTTAATGCAGATGCATGCTTAATTTCAAGAAAATTAATCACAAAAAGACAAAATCCTCTAAGGGCAGATAAATCTTAGAATGAATGCTCTAATAACAAATAACTTCTAATAGAATATAAGTTTTAGGGAGAGTTTTTTTGTTTTTATTGTTTGTAATTTTTATATTTTTTTTGTGATTTCTTTAAAGATAACTATCCTAAGATAATACAAGATAAGATGAGTCAACTTACTTGTTGGGCTAGTCTTGGTTGGTCCAAGGTCTTCTCTTGCAAAGTGTACAAATCAAAATTGAGATAGATAAATTAGTAAACTTGAAAAAAAAACTAAATGCATAACATGTAGTAAAAAACAATCTAAATCTACCACCTCCTTGATAACGTGCCAAAAACTAATCATGTAATTCGTAGCATGATAAAGAAATGTCATTATGCATGAAAATATAATTATTTACAAAATTTCTTAACTCACGAAAAGAAATAAGAATAAATATAGAGAAAGTCCAAATCGTCCCTAGGGAGGCAAAGTTGTTTAAATTACTTTCTACCGACCTAACTTTGTCTTTGAATTTTCAGAAATTTTTCAAATTTTTTTGAAATGTTATGACAATAGATGAGAACTACTCATGGAGCTAAAAAATTAATCCTAAGTTAATAAAATAAAAGTGCACGAAAGGTACACTAACTACGAATTATAAACTATAAAACTAATTACTAAGCTAATGCAAATGAAAACAAATCACCACAACAAAGTTTTATTAATGCGAAATAGTGTTAAGATTACAATTATAAAGAGTGAGAAAGTAGGAATAGAAAGAAAGATTAAAAGAAATCAGCAAGAAGAGGGCTCGATGCAGTGGTGGCAAATGTTGGTTTTGGTAGTGGAGAGGCAAAGTTTCGTTGGAGGTTACAGATGCCTGAGAGAGAGAGAGAGAGAGAGAGAGAGAGAGAGAGAGAGAGAGAGAATATGAGATGTCTTCAAAATTAGGGGTCTTGTTCGGTATTTATATTCCCAAGTAATCCCAAAATCATTAGGATTTGGCTAATTTCATCCCCTTAATTTTTTGTGAGTAGGATTAGGCAAATCATTCCACTCCTAAAAGGATTGGGGCTTCTTAGCATGGTTTTCATTTAGAAATAAAGAAAAGGCCCAATCAACCCATTTTGGACTTATTTCCTTATTTCAATCAGTAAGTAACTCACTTAAGTCATAATTGAAATTCCATATGTAGGAAATAATGATAAATAAACCCATCGCACAAAATCATTCACCACAAGAGACAAGCAATTTTTAGGTAGAAACCCAACATGAGTAGAAACCACCTCCTAAGTCTCCTAACTTAGAAATTTCCGATCTACCAACTAGATCAAATCCACTATATGTATCACTTGAAATTGAGGGTGCCACAACCTCAATTACAACAATACTACTTTAGATTGAAGGTAGTGTACCTTAGACCCTCTTATTCATGAAGAGTATTTTATCCCACGACAAAATCAAAATTCACAATTCGAATACCCAACAACAATTATAACTATAGCAGACATATTGAGCTACAAATATAAATTAACAATAAGCTTCTATAAGTGTAAAATGACTTCCCAGATGTGGAGGTACATTGGCATGAGTGTGTAGCATTTAGGTGCTCTTGGATGCAAAGTATGAAGCTTGGAGAGCAAGGACTCAATTTCTCTCATTTGATCTTATCTCAATGTGTATACAGTGGAAAGAATTGATTCTATGTGTATCGCAACAATAGAGAGCCTCTAGTCTATTTGTAGATGTGTTAGGAAGACTCTAAAATGCTGGAGAGAGGCTTTCTAGCTGTTGGGAACAAGTCTAAGGAGATTTGGTTGAAATTCATTGTGTGTGCAAAATAATCAATGTATGACAGCACAATATCAAACGTTTGATCAGGGTGTATCATACGTCTCATGGAAATATTGGGCGTATAATTCTGGAAGGTTGAGTCGGTAATTTGGATTAGATCGTGTAGGGCACATGTGTCAAGAGGTCAGACATTTGGAATGGGAGGAAAAGTTCCTGGAATATTTACTAATGTCTTGAATCATCTATAGGGTACTTGTCCTTATTGGTCAGACATTTGATGGACGTCTAGACTTAGTTCTAAACGCCTGATGTAAGGTGTGTTATCAAGATTTGAGTTTCTCAAAAGTTGGGAGATGAGATTAAGTCTAACAAATCAAGATTTAAACTTAATTTAAACCTAACGTCTCTCTATTAGACAGTTGAGAGGGTCTTCGGATGTCTGGAGAAGGGTTTGTGTGACGACCCGAGCCCTGCTAAGCGACGAAACCCGAGTCATAGAACATCAAGCCGACAACCAACACAAATTACCCACAAGATCACAGTCACCCAATACCTTGTCATAGAACATCAATAGCCAAACATTCATCCATAATGCATTAAATGAAAAATAAATAAGGTGCTGACAACATGATAAAATTCACCATGAAAGTAGAAAGTGAAAAGAGTTCTTGTACAATAAACAAAAATAGAAATAAAATCTAACAGCACAGAAGAACTATTAAGAGCCACAGGGTTAGTACAGACCATCTCCTTAAGTAGGACCAGGTTCTGCAGAAGACTGACCAACAGCAGCTGCTACACTCGACTACTTAGCAACACCTAAATACAGAACTCGAGAAACATGTCAATAAAAATTGAATATAGAACAACTAAAATAAGTAGTAACAGTGACAAGAGTAAAGAAAGAGGGCACTATATCAGCAGTTCAACCATTTACAAATTATTACTTATCCAATTCCGTTTATGCAATTTGCCTATATTATTATAGTTCACAATCCATCAATTGACGTCATGAGCACAAGACGATCTCATGTAACTTCCTGTGGTGCAAGATTGGTATAAGTCACCCTCCTTGCAGGAAAGACGACTTATATCCATCAAGTCGCCACTCTCCATCACCCTAGAGTCATTATGGAAACGGGTACGGCTACGTTGTGTAGCGTAAACACGTACAAGCGCTATGTATGCTAAACTATAGACAACCAATGACCTACCCACTGAGAAAGAGAGAAACCACTCCAAACCTCGAGCCATGCATCCCACTATCCCACTTGGCCGCTTGGCCTAACCAAAGAGTCATAGGGACGCCAGCAACTCCTTAAATCATCCTAAAATCGGTCTGAAAGACCAAAGCTGCAGCCAAATCCAGCGAATAGCAGGGCAAAACCAGTTATCCATTCTTTAAATCTCGACCAAACCGTTGTTATTAAACCAATTCCAGATAAATGTGTCATTTTATTGTCATCAATCAGGTAGGCTAACATGTCTAGATTATCTAGTATAGAAATGACAGATATTCACATTATTCCCCACTAATCAGTTTACTGATAGTTTCAAATTTGTGCCAGTGGTCTCAAACTATTTATAATTTAATGAACACAACAAAACCTGCTCCACGGAAAATGGAGTTTGTTTCATGCAAGCGATGATAAGGGAACATGGAGCATTTAGATTTTAATCATTTGCACAAAATCTGATTAATTCATATTAAAGCACCCAAAATAAAAATAACACTTCAGAAAGCACCCGAACTCAATAAAAGGAAGGAAATACGTGCCAGTGAATGCGTTATACGTGGAGACCCTCACCAGACAGCTCACAGTAACCCAGAAACGAGTCGAAATCAAAAGAGGGTGAACAACTCTACCTAACGTCATCGGAGTGTCACGGTGACTTCGAACCATGCACACAGGGACTGCAGGCAATCTCCACATCGACCTTGAAATCCATGCATGCACCGGGGGTAAGACCTAGTTCACACAGACCAAAAATAGGGTATGAATCACTTAATCACGTTTCTGATTTTTCACAAAGGAAACAATACTAAAACATGAAAATAAATTGCATCATCGCGTAGTACGCATCGATACGATTCCAACGGTACCTTATTTTTCGAAATCCGATGTTGGGAAGGCCTTGAACTGCTCGAAACAACGCAAGGGGATTGCAAACCAACTTGGGCTGACCATTTCACGCGAGCAGACCCCGCGTCGCCCCACTCGCGACACGTGTTGCTCCTTGATTTGCTCGTACGCCGCATGCAGATCGCCACCATCGCACCCACACCTGCAGCCATTGGATGGACACGTGTCGAACATACAAGGTGCACGCGCGATCCCTACTTCGCATGAATGCACGAAAGCACACGCAAGTGCTCGCCACGCATCGTGCTCGCATGCTCCGCTGCGATCACGCTTCAGATGCTCGACGCATGTTGCCACAGCCACCATGAGAATTACGGTAGGAATCCTGGACTTCTCAAAATTATGATTAGGTCCCTAGGAACCCTAATTAGATTTTCATAATGAAAATCTAACTCTTCCCTTCTCTCTTTCTCTTTGGGTTTTGGAGGGCTTATAGGCTAATGAAGATCCAAGACCCAAGGGGGCCTTTTTATAGACCCAAATTAGGTTTAGGTTTAGGTTTAGGATTAGTCTAGTAAAATACCTAAAATACCCCTAGGGTTGGGTCTACCTTACATTTAGGTCCTTTTTTATTTTTTTTGACCATAACTTAAGTTATACATGTCAAATTCACAGAAACATGAGTCTTTGAACAGCTTGCGACGAGAGGAATCCAACGGTACCATGCATGACACCCTTTTGATGACGTTTGGTTAGGTTTTGACTCGAAATATGTATTTTTTGGCAATTTCAAGAGGTAATGGTACTAGCACCGAATCATGATCGTGTTTACAAAATTGACTCAAAGCACTCTGAAATGACTTGGAACTTGGATTTTGGGAAGTTACAGTCTGGATGTTTGGAACAAGGTATGGATAGCTGAAAGCAAATCTTATAGACTTAGGTTTTAGGGTTCTGGTTATTGGACATTTGGACCAAGGACTAGACGACTTAAAATAGGTTATCAGACACTTAATAAAAGTGTTGGACATCTAATAAGATAACTTGTTTGTTGTTTTGGATTTCTAACCTGATTCTAGGATTTTGCCTAAGTCTTGTAAGGTTAGGTGAATGCGTTTAGAACTTAGGTTACTATAGTTTGATCTCTTTAACAAATATCCAAGGAAATAAAAGTGCAAACAATATACAATACAAAGATTACAACAACTTTTCAAAGTCCTATTCTTCACCCTCTTCAAGCTTTAGCCTTTAGCTCCTTCATCATCCTCCTTCATGTTTTTCCACTCCATCAAGCTCCTCCATTCCTCCATGAACTTGATCTTTAGCTCCTTTAAACTAATTGCCTGAAATCTCAACACAAATGCAATTGTTAAATACTAATATTTTGTTATCATCAAAATCAGGGACCATGATGCACTTACACTAACAATAATTAGGCCTCAAGTATCAAATTTAGGTTAATCATGCCTAATCAACTTCTAATTAGGTTAGTAATCCCTAATCATGCCTTAATTACACTCTAGTGACCTTAAGGTAGAGAAAGGAGTGGTGGATGGCCCTTGAAATACTCAAATTTGCCAAAATAGGGCACCTAACATTAGATACTAATGTTAGATTCCAAATTGAGGACTAAGATGCACTACCAGGAAATCATGAATGGAGTGACCTAATGCTAGGTGTCACCTAACATTAAGTTATAACATTAACTCACCTGTAAAAGCACTTTTCTGAAAAGTGTTTTTGCCCATTGGTTGGAGGCATGTGGTGGCATTTTTGAATGTTGGGAGGTGTGTCCATGGATATGTTTAGACCTAATTTGACTCCTCTGTATAAGGGAAATCTCCCTAACCTTGTAAGAACCTCTTGGAACATTAAATCCACATTTTAGAGCTTCTAAAAACTAGAGAGGTATCTCAAACAACTCCACTCTTTCTCTTAACCTCTCCTACTAGTTGAGCCCTACACCTCTCTTCCACAAGTCTTGGGTCTCTAACACACTCTCCACTCCCTTGGGTGCTCACTTATACATTTACAAAGGGAGTATTTTTTTAATTCTTTGATAGTCTTCTTATTTATATTGCATCTTTAGGATTGGGGGCTATCCATAGGTTTTTGTGTTACATTTTTGGGTACTAAAATTCACTTTCTTCATCTACTTCTATTGTAATTTGTGGACTTGAGGCGAGGGTCCCTAATCTCATAAGGGTGAGGGTTTCTCTTAATTGGGTGTGAAGAGTGGGTTGTAATAAGGGTCGATACCCCACAAGTGTCAAGTTTAGTGATTCTGAGATTGACTCAAAAGAAGATCCTAGGTTGAGAGACCTAGGTAGTAGCTTTTTCTTTGAGAAGGTTTTCCACTATATATCTTAGTATTGTGGTTCATTTTGCCCATTGTTGACATCTTATTTGTTTGCATACTTGTTTAACAATTAAATTTATTTAATTTATTGCCATTAGCATTATTCACTCCCCTCTCATGCTTTCACCAATATGCTTTGAATGAAAGACATACTAAATAACTTCTCCAAATTCATCTAGTTCTTTCATTCCTGTCTTGATCTATCTATCGAAATCACCATCGATGGAATTGAACCTCCGAAGCCATTATGATAGAGCTCAATGTTCACTCCAATTGTTAGAGTTGTGTGAATGCCATCTTGAGAAGATATCTATAACCTGTATTGGATTATGTAGACCATCTTTCCAATATATTGGCCTTACATTCTATGAAACTTTAACCATTGAGTTGTTAAATCTACATAATGTAAATACAAACATAGACTTTTATCTTAGGTATAAAGACAGGTGCCTCTTTCACTATAGATAATGATTAAAAGAAGACTTCTGAAGTGTCAATTTCACATATCAACTCCTTGATCATGCTCATGTGAAAATTCTAGAATCTTCATTTCCTAACTCCTTCAATCATGAATTCAGTTGGATGTTAGTCCTAAATGATAAACCTAGAAGATTGCATCTCTTATGAGACTAGGAACTATGATAAAGATAATAAGTTAATGATAATGATCATATATAGATTTGTATCTTGTAGCAAATAACCAGAACTATTTCAGAAAATGGATCCACTATCTCACTTATCTGGTCAAGCCTTTGCAAATAACCCTAAAAGTACAAGCAAGAACAACAACACATATTTGTACTCACACTCATTTATTTAAATGAATGGAAACAATAAATTTAATTCATATACTAATTACATAATTAAATAGCTCGCCAAGAGGATACAACTCCTACATGATCACTTTGGGATTCCAACGTCTGCAGTGTGGTAACTATATACTATGGGCTACACATGTGGCCCTGACCCTCACTAACCCACAAATAGCCCTCTCTACAAATTTGGTATGTATCCTAATAAAAAACATATATTCGTATCCACGATCATACCCCTACCTTACTACTCGATTTGCAAAGAGGCCTGTTAACGAATTGTAAGGAGGTTAACCCACTCCCTAATCAGCCCGACCAATCTAAATCTAAACAGGCACGTCACTGACCAACTAGTTATCTATTACATTTTAGTAGTTCATCCTCATTCATAATATCAAGTGCTTCTCTTGGATAATTTAATTATCTTATTCCAAAATGCAAGTTCATACTATTCATTTCAAACCATGATCAATAGGCATTATCACCGGTCCATCAGTTACAAGTGATACCATTAATAATCAAATTATTTAGTAACAATCCAATTATTTAGTAATTACAAATTAGGGTTTCATAGATCATAGCTAAGCAAAATAAAAGCTGTAATCACATGTTCATTAACTTTTAATCATCAACATAAGCATTAGACATCATTAACTAGAAAATTAATTCATATTATAAATGAACAACTAGATTTGGACATCAACAATTCTTAAAGACACAAATATTGCATAAGGTCCAAATAATCAATATCCAACTATTTGGATTGTCAATTATTTGTAGTTCCATTATTATTAAACAATCATGAGTAAAGTTCACTAATCTTTGAGTACCCATACAACAATAATTCATAAGAGGTTAGGGATGGACACTACAACTCAACAAGAGCAAGGAAACACATGCAAAGTGGCATAACATGCAAAAGGAACTCAACTAATGTAGCCAACATTGCTGGGGGATCATGGCAACTTTGGAATACAGGTTGTAGGTTCCTTTCCACTGTAAGGGGTCCTTATAGTTTGCACACAATCTAGAATATCATCCCTAGGCTAAACATGTCAACATCTGAATTTTATACACATGAGGGGCTTTTTCTAGAGTTAAACATGTAAAATAGTTTTCAAATGGAAATTGAGGGCACATTACTATGTAATCTGCATAAATATGGTTTTATGGATTACAATATTGCGAAAATCAAACATAAGGGCCTTGTAAATCAGTCAAAATAGGTGAGAAGACCTTGAATTGAATGAGACTAGCCCAACTCCACCTTGAACCAGTTAGGCACTCCCAAAACCCATGCCCCTATGTGGCAGGCTCGAATTCAATGGCACTCACTGCTACAGATCATAATCCGGACCATGCTTTGCTGCTAGTTACATGCCACACGTCACTGATCCATGCCTACTAATGTGATGCCTTGCTAACCTCCCCCTTCACGTGCCACTTCCATCATGGCCAACTCCTGCACACATCCATTGTGGTCAAGTATTGCATATGTGCTATGGAGCTGTACGTCAGCGCTCCAGTTGACCACCTCGTGTCCCTCTGCCTACATCTTATGCCTTTGCGAGCCCCACTCAAAGAAAAGAATAGAAGAGGAGAGGCGTCAGCTGCTCTCTTTCCTCTCACTTCTTTTTCTTTCTTGCCTTTTCTCTTCTTTCTCTTTTCTCTCTTTCTTCTTCCTTAATAAGAGCATCACCACAGGGAAATAACTGTCAAGATTAATCCCTATTTTCTCTTTCTAGAGTCATAAAAGCTCAATTTAGGATTAAGATTATCCAGATTTTGACAAAAAAATGGCCCATAATTTGGTTTATTTTCACATTTTTCATGTTCCTTGTCTTTTTCACATAACTTGAGCTATAGACCTTAGATTTTTGCAAAACAAATTCTATTAGAGAGCTTCCAACAAAACAACTTCAATGGTGTAATATATATCTATTCTAGAATGGTTTGATAGAGGTTTCACCCAAAAAATGAGCTTTCATGTTTTAGGAGATACTCTGGACTGACTCATGTTTAATAAGTACTAATAAGTCCTATTTAACACGCTTAACTCCAAAATGACTTGGGAACCTAGATTTTGGGGCTTTAATAGTTGTGAAGCAAATTGGAATGAGGAATGAAGTAGAGCGTAGTGAAACAAAGCAAAATGAGGCACATCTTCTTCACATCTGACTTGCAACTATTCTAAAGCTTTGAAATCTAGGTTTTTGAGTCATTTTAATGTCAAGTGCGTCGAATCAGACCCATTGTTACCCACCGGGTATGGATTGGGTCAGGATATCTCGTAAAATAGGAAATCGATCAAACTTACCTGGAATATGTCATATATTGCACCATTGAATTTGTCTCATCGCCAGCTTTCCAATGGATTTTGCTTCGTAAAAAAGCGAAGCTTTTCTCAAAACAATTTATTTTATGCATATATGTAAAATCTCACATCTAAGCACCAATCAGTATTCTTTTTATGATTCAGGTTGTATTGTTGACTATAATGAATGAAATGCATAAATGGCAATAAATAAATATATAAAAAGCTAGAAACTCACGGTTAAGAGAGAGGCTTAAAATAACAAAAAAATATGCGCATCATGCTCTCAACCTCCTACCCAAACCTGAGTGAAACAAGTGTAAAAATAAGGTGTAGTCAACTACTTAGTCTGGAGCTAAACAAAAAGAATATGGTAAATGACTAACTAGTCAATTTCTTTATTCTTTCTCGAATATATTATTCCTAATTCCCGTTCCCCCTTTTATTTTCATATATCCATCAATTACTTCAACTCAACTCTTGACTTTTGACTTCCCAGTTCCTCTTCTATCCTTTTGGTCATTTCTGGCCTTTTTATTGCCAAATGTAGGTACCACTTATCCTTGGGTTTCACTTCCATAAATTACTAGCCAAAAAGTAGTTGCCTTTCATTGCAAGGATGTTCCTATGTTGGTTAGTTTTTTATGTTATTAGCTGATAAATTTAATAAAGTTCAAATTAAAGAGAAAAGATGAAATCAAGACAATCTATCCATTTTGGCATTGTCACTTATTCTGAAATCTCTTGTGTTTTCATTTGATCCATCTTTTTTTTTATTTTGGTTATATTATGTAATGGGATGGGTAAGAAAATCTTTCTCTTTTGATTTGTTTAATTTCTGGTTCTTTTTCAAACCAAGTTATTTCATGGCACACAAAGAATTACAATTTGAAACTCCTTTCAAGCTTTGAAAAAAAAAAGTTCTTTTTACAACTGTGCATATATCTACATATTACATATATGTACGTATTATATACTTTTAGATAGTCAATTAGTCAATGCATAATTGTCAATTACACTCTATTCGTATGGATTTTCCCTCACCACCGCTAAATGGTTTCTTATTTCTCGTGTAAAGTAACATAAACAACAAAATGGGTATCTAAGTGTAAGCGTAAAACATAATAAATTGTTTCGAGGTAAAAACAGTCCCATATATTAGAGAAGCAAGTTGTAACTATGGTGAGATAAATGGGGGTCAGATGTGAGAATTACTATAATGGAAGTGATTATATACATTTATATATAAACTACATTGGAACCTGAAAAGTTAAACTACTGACACTACGAACCCATATTATTAGCACTATAAAATACACTTGCCTACAACAAGATGACCTAAGGAGTAATGCTTTAACAAAATGAGACCATAAGGTTCAATCTTCGAGCTTGTTTCGTCTCCCTTCTTTTGTTGGTCTTGAACCTTGAATTCTAGCTCAAATTTGAATTCCTCATGAAAAAATTGGGTCGGATGGCTGTCCTTCATTTTGATTAGAATTCCATAACAAAATCAGAATTTTTACACAAATCAAGGTCTTTGAGGTAATTTTCTCTTGCCTTCGAGTTCATTCTTCTAAAAAGAAGAAACACAAACATAGTTATGATTTACTATTAACTGAGCATAACAAGTTCCTTTATTATTCTTACCAGAGACAACTTCTATTTTACAAATAGGTATTATGATTTTATAAGTTAATAACTTTCAACCAATTTTTACAAGGTGAGCCCTTCATTCCTTTTTTTTCTTCTTGTTCATCAATCTCCAAACAAGGCAGAATGGGACCCAGGGTTTGACCTGAAAGCATCCTCATCCCAAATGAACTTGATATATGAAATCTTCTTGCACAGTATGTACTGAAATTGTTCCAAAGAATATGATACCAAGCCTACCGAATCAAACGAGGCCTCGAAAGAACGAGATAAAGTGGAACCAGTTTGGCTTGAGTTATATGAAGATGTTCTCATTAGTTTGCAAGGTAGTTTCAAGTAGCAACGAGGTGTGAAGTGCACAAAGTGAGACTTCTTAAAACAAGTGAGCCCATTGCTCCATGAGACTCGTCTCTTGAATATATGACTCACAAGTGTGAGATGTAGTGTCAGTGAATCAAGGGAGAAGGACAATAGTTCGATGTTGCTTTAAACTTCAAGTATCCTCATAGGAATCACTGAACTAGCTCAATGCTTGCTTGTATGAATTGTGGTTAAGAACTTATTTAGAAGCAAAAATCCTGAGTTTCACAGTGAAAGGAGGGCAATCCAAATGGTAAATAGAATACTCAATCTCAGATTTAGGTGATGAATACATTCCACACATTAAGTAGGAAAAGCTATCGCTGCATCTGTTCAAAACTTGTGAATGGAAGATGGATTTGAAGGTGCGCGTTGTTGGGTCAAAATCCTCTCAATTTCTCCAAAAATGTTTACAAGAAAAATTTTAATTTATCCATTACAAGTTGTATACATGTTACAAGTATTGTTTGTTTTTCTTTAAATATATATTTTTTATTTTAATCATAATAGTTAAATCAAATAACATCTCTCTAATTAGTTTCTTTAATTATATACCTATTCATACTAATTTGGATCATTAAATCTATTCCTAGATACGGTTTTTTTTTTTTTTCACAAAAATGGCTAGAATTCTAAGTTACAGCCCATGTTTTCTCCACCTGTGAATCAGTACAATTTTCTCGACCAAGAGTGAGAACTACTCCATAAATTCTATAGATCCTGATAACAAAATGATAATGCCCCTGTCAAACCAATAAGCACCTCCTTAGACGTAATGTTGGAAACTCCGTTTTCTGAGAGGATGTCGGAAAGTTCGCTTTGTCTAAGAATAGATTATTAGTCTTTCCCTTTGTCCACGGTGCTTCTCCAGTAAGAAAAAGGTTTTTTAAGGTACGAAAAAAGTACATCAAACCCCAAAATATCAACCTGAACTCGAAGCCCTCCAAAGTTAATACAGAGATCATCGAGGACTAAATCTTTTTACCGTGGAAGTAGCCGAGCATTCCCTACAAACTTCCACTTGCCGGACAAAAGTTTTAAGATAGATCACAAAGCAAGAGAAATAATGAAGACGAGTAAATAAATGTCCTATACGTGATTTAGTTGTCAATTTCAAACGTCGCAACAACATACATCCAAAACCCTACAATTTCAGAAAACAAAATTCAAATGACGTCATTTACAGAACTCAGATGGGCAAGGGGGTTTTTTCTTTTTAAGACAGAGAAATATTATTCCTTTGCTTCTTAAAAAATTACAAATGGTATCCAATTGGAATTGAACAGGGGAAACAAAAAGAAATGGTACAAATGTAATAATTTACCCATCATCTTCGCTACTGTGGGTTCTCGACACCATGAGCACTGGCTTTGGCCAGTAAGGCAGCAAGTTCTCCTCTCCGGTGGAGCCTAACGGTATCTGCAACAAATTAAATCAGCAAAGATGAAGGGCCACCACAAAAGCGACAAACTATATAGAAACCTTTGTGCATTACACACTCTCACCCTATTCCTCCCGTGAAAAGTAGGATGCCAAGAGGGCAATTTGTCTTCCCCACATGAAAGAGAAAACACTTCATGTATACTAAAGTGTACACGAAATCTAACCACCACCACCCCCTCAATTAAAAAGGAGAGTCACGTACTCAAATGATGTTATGTTTTCCGTAAGTGGATGTCAGATTCTGTGTCTAAAATTGTATCCGTGTATCTTTGTCCTTGTATCTATGTCTAAAAGTAAGTATTCTATAGTCTACAATGTCTCCCATTATTGCAAACGGGCATTGTCCCAAAAACTTGAAATGCTAAGGGCCCAACTGCAGCATAGTCCCAAACTTTTGAAATGTGAAAGGCCCAACTGCAAACATTTGCCAAGCTTGAGACAAAATCCTTACTCCCAGACTATTGTCACCAAGTATCAGCATGCTTTGCGACCACATATCAGGTTGTGCTGTATGTGTCCACCAAGCACAGATTTGTTCTGAATAGCTCGCAGCCAGAATAACATTACAACGGTTAATCTCTGTTAGAATATGGTTAATCTCTCTGTCAGAGTATTAAGAATATTTCATTCAAATCTCTATGCGATGTTTCATCCACATGGTAGCCTCTTCTCTCCTTTCCTCCCTGTGATTGATGCCTTCATTCCTTCCCTTGCTATCAAGGGGGGATCATATGATATATTTGATGGTAATTGCTTGAACATCTTTGTTCTACAGGTATGGTGGAGGAGATCAAATCTTCAGCTACTCAACCGGACCTACATTGGAGAACCATGGACACTCCTGCCTATAACCAAGATACCATCAAACTTCCTACTGGTGTCTTCCGCATTTCATCGTCTTTGTTAATTCTTAGAAGAAGCTTCCCATTTTATTAGAGGAACCCAAAAACAAGTTTGCAGATCGGGTTATCAGGCAATCATCCTGTGGGCACTTAGATGTGCAACAGTATACAATTCCATTGTTAGTTGACAGGTCCATTTCCATAAAACTATTTCTGCAGAGGAGTTCTATGAGACTCTCCAAGATATTCCAACGAGTTTCATGTTGCTAGATTATCTTAACTCCTATAAAAGATGCAAAATTTTTGTCAAGGTTCTTTATCTATTGCAAGAAATTCCAACACGCTTAAAAATATGTTGAACAAGCACAATCTCTTTCAGCCTCTCAGAGATAAAACTATAAAATTGGTCGAGAAGATATTCAGTAAAGAAATAACTTCTCACACCCTGACACGATGGGACTATTCGTGTTCTGAAAACTATCGTCCCAATACCCGATTGTTGATGCATCAACAATAGTCGTATTTGAACATGGATGAGGGGTTCTGATCATAGACGGATGAGAGACTCCTCAGGCAGACATCGTGGATGTGTTGCATCACTATTGTTAGCATTGCTAGTGGACCCATCGTAACTTTGAGCTGTGTCAAATTAAGTTTGAAAGGCCATCTGCCCTAGCAAGGGCAAATCGGATAATTTTTTTTTGAAGGGCAAATCGGAAATGTTGGTGGGCGGTCTGATTCTATTTCCAAATATAGCATAGTAATAGACTTGTTAATGGAAAGGAGCATGCCTAGCGACTTGATCCTACTACTGCAGCATGGTTACATCAGTATCATACTATTGTAGCTTCATCCTCATTGGAACATTCAATGTATCTAATCTCTTAAGCATGCATTCACATACTCTGTAGTTAGGTACCAAATGGATAGCCAGCATGGGAAGCTTCTTCCTGTATCTTGGTAATGCCTCATCATTTAACTCTCTAGCTAAATTGGGTACTCCATATTATTCTAACTGAGATTTTGCTTGCTCCATGAAAAGACCGCCACCACAAGCTTTGAAATCCATCCCCACCAAGGTATCTGCCGCAATGATAAAAAGTAGTAGTGCCAATAAACGGCCCTGCCTTACCCCTCTTATGTGGTTGCATCCAACCCCCCTCCAGCCTACCATTCACCAAGACAGAGAAAATTGCTGTGGTGATACAATATTTCATCCAAGCAAGGCACGCTTCTAGGAACTGTCTCCATCTCAACCTCACTACAGATACAACTAGCCGACTGATAGGCACTCGAGAAATCAAGCTCTTCCTCCTCACCCTACACCGTGCCACCACCATTTTCTCAACTAAAATGAAAGACTCCCATAGGTACCGCCCATGAACCATAGAATCTCATGCTGGTGGCATGCTTCCAATATTTGCAATTTCAACCAAGTTCCATATTAGTGCATAGGAGCCATACCGAAATTACAGGAACTCAATTTTAGACTGGCAAAATTCTGCTGATATGATTCTAAATCGTCACAATCGAGGCATACCAGCAAAATTTCATTGATATGCACCTAAATGTTGGCATATGTTGACATTAGTTGATATTTCTGTTATTTTCCTGACTTTCTGGCATATACAAAGGCTGGAGGTGCCATATCTCCATTACAAAGTAGTAGAGCTTAGGAGAAGTTGGGAAAGGTTGAGAGGTCATATTTGACTGGAATCAAGGTATCTAGGGTCGATTTTCTTCGATCTCAACTCAATTTAGTTAAAAAGTACGAGTGATCCAATGATAAGAACAAAGTCAAAGTATTGTAAATTGTGAATCTGTGATTGTATATTAGCATAAGCATTTTTGTCATTGTCCATACTTCATAGTCATAATTACCAATTATTGGTACCATCTTCAACTACTAACTATAACTAAGTATTAATCAAGTAAGCTAAGCATGGAAATGGAATTACTAATTAACTACTTAGTATTATTAATAACTACTAAACAATTCAATAATAATTAGTAAATAGTAAATTCTTCATTTGGGAGAAATGGTGATGTACTCCTCGTACCAAGTACGAAAATTAGAATGATAAACTTTGTTCCTATTAAAAAGTGTCAATTAGGTGCTTATACATTATTTACTATGACCACAAACATATTTTCCCTCTTTTTTGAGCAAATTTCTTATTTGTCTAGAGTTTAATCTACATACCTCGGCATTCCTCCAATATGCCTCCATTTTTATCAGCGAAATCATCGAAATAGCAACATCAATCTACATCTATTTCTTCAACATCCCTCCGAAATGCGCACTTACGAAACTGTTGAAATGGTGTCGAAATCAACATGTTGAACTTGCCACAAACAGAAGCTGGCTATAAAAGTCTAACCAAGTGACGCAAAATCAACTGCAACCAGTTTGTGAGGACCTTTGCCACAACCAAATACATTGCACTAAAGAGGGAAATCAGATGACAGTCCTCAATCATCTCAGCACCAAGCCTCAAGAGCAAAAAATAAAATTTGTCATGAATCTCAAGACCATAATTTTCCACCATGAGCTCTTGTATCATCGATCCTAACAATATACTAAATTTCCTTAGAAAAAGAACACGGAAGCCATTTCATCCCTAGGCCCCATATGGAAGCCACAACCTCCCTAGAAATCTCCCTTGCCGTCATTACTCACGAATCCAAAATGGAGAGGACTATACTAGCTTATGCCCCTGATTTGGGTTATTTCTCATGAAATCATGAAAGTGTGCCCTCAATGCCTCAAACACCTGCTCCCTTCCCAAAATTACCTCACCTCCAACCTTCAAGATATCAATTAGGTTGTTCCTTCTACAACTAGCTACCATATGGAAAAGCCGATTTGGTATCTTCTTAAGCCATACTTGTCTAGATTTCTATCGCCAATCCATCTCCTTAAGATCTTCCAGCTGGACCACCACTTGCAGTCTCGTATCATTCCTGAATCTCCATAGGTCACAAGTCCTCAATGTCCTCCACCTTGTTAAGACTACACCCCCCCAGAGAGCCTCCTCCTTGGTATGCTCCCCGTGATCTCTAACCTCTTTGTTGTACTTAATCAATGCACCCCACAGGTGTTGCAACCTAGATGTCAGAGTAGAAGTAGTTTAATGATGAAGGTTGCACTTCACTTCATTCCTTCCATACCAACTCCCTGAAGTTCAATTCCAACAGCCACGACTGGTCACACTTGAAGTATGCAGAGAACATCGCCCCTTCATTGGAGTTCAACATCAACAGCACATGGTCAGAGAAGAATTGGTGTCGTATAGTAACATTTGCCATCAACAAACGCTCTGCTTAATCTACTGAACACACGAATTTATCAATTTTAGATTGTACCCCAGCTGAAGTCCCTTACATGAATCTTGCTCCATAAATGGGAATATCATATAGCTACAACTAAGCAACTAGGTCAGCCAAAACCTCCATGGCTTTATCACTTTTACTATTGGACCCATCATCAGCAAAATGGGTTGTGTTGAAATCTTTATCAACTAGCCATGGGCTTCCATCTACAAAGATAGATGCATGCCTCAACTCTCTCCAAAGCCCCACCTTAACCGTGTTATCACATGGTCCACAACCCGATGAAATAATAGAGCAAGAACCATCGAACAACATTTAAAGCAAACGATCAACAACCATCTTCTAGCATTTGCATCAACAAACTCAAAACTGACATCATTCCAAGTGATTACAATTCCCCAGACCTTCTAACCAACTCCACACAAAGGAAACCCACTATTCAAAGACCCTGCAATCTCCCTTTTTGCCCTGTCATCCAAACCTTCCATCTTCATCTCTTGCAATAAAGCAAAATCCACCCTTCACTCAAGCAAATACCTAAGGAGAGAAACCCATTGAGCAAAATCTCGATGGTCCCTCACATTCCATGAGAGGACCTTGACCATGGGTAGAAGAGGACACACCTTGTACTACATGACCTAGGGTTCACCCAACCCAACAATTGAACACAACTTTAGGGGGAAATTCACCTCTACCTTTGCCGCTTTCTGCTATCGTAGCCTACTCTGCTTGTAGATCAACCTCTGTCTTGGGCAATAGATAAGTCACCACATGGATGCAAAGGCACAACTTTTGCACCCAGACCCCTCATGGCAAAAGAGGATTCCCTACAATCCATCAAAGCTTTCCTTGAAGTTGCCCAATCCCCTTCACTAGATCCTGCATCAAGAATTGACTTGCCAGCAACAACGGGTTTGACCTTATTCACCTATGCACCTTCCTAAGGACCTTTTACAAGACCTGCACAAGTGCCTCGCCGCCATTGGGCCTTGCCACAATGGTTGTTGGGCTCAATCGAGCCTTAAACAATAAGACCCTGGTCACCACATGAACACCCTCAATCAAACGTTCTTCAATTATGGTCCACCCCTTTATTATATAAGGACTCAACGCCTTATTGCAGCACTACAAGGTTAAGGAAAGGTTAACAATGGGGCCTTACCCATCCAACCCAACTTCTTGAATAATCTCATCATCAAGACCCAGATCCTAGACGCTTGTCCTCACGTCAAACTTATTTGAAAAAAGAAAAGTTGCCAAAGAATATGTTTGGTTCCTTCCTTGTAGTTGTAATCGACCAAAAAGGGGAGAAAAGTAGGGTACACCCCACTTGATCCTCCTAAGTCGAACCTGCAGAAGCGAGCCCCACTAACTTCTCGTTATCCACATTGCCACTGCCTCCAAAATCAACACCCAAATCTCCATCCACCTACCTTCCACAGGGAATGAAACCTCCCCTAGCGAAGAGACAATCTTGCTACCTACTAAGGTCTCCATCGGAGACCTCCAACAACCACTGCAAATCAGCAACAGCCTCCACCGCAACAAGGTCTGAGTATCACTATCACCTTTAGGCCAACCTCCAACTCCCACAATCCACAAGTACCTGCACCTGTAAAGGAATAAATTATACTGATATGACATGCACCACAACCACAGTGCCACAGCTTTCCAAAGGAGGAAGTCATAGCATCAAGCACAACCAACCTTCAAAGCTTCATTAATGCAATGAAACTACGAAACAGCAACACCAGAAGAATCATCTAGCTTCCTAATGTTGCCATCCTCCACAATCATCCATGAAATAAAACCACCACTGAAAGGCATTCAATAGTGTCCCTGCAAGCCTCTCTATTGCTCCACCGTGGTCGAGAAAACAACTTTTGAGGGCACTTTACTCCATCTAAAATGAAAATGATCGATGACCAATGACTGAAGTGACATGCCAATCTGATTTAAGCTCTCCACCCCCCCAGCCCCAATCAACTGCCCAACCAGCTATACTACCCGATGACCATCCAACAATCATTGTAGGCTCTTGAACCTATCTTTATGGACATGCATAAAGCAGGTGGCACAATCTGAGCAACCATGACAAACAACCATTGAATGATAGGAGTGAGCTACATGGTCCAACGAGAGTCATCTAAAGTACCAGAGCTCACATACAACCATCGCATGCCGTTGCTCCCTTGCTCTCCCTCTATCTTCCCTTGCTCTACTCATTTGTGTGTTTCCGAACTAAAATCAACACCATTGGTACCAAATTCATAATAGCACGGACTGCAGTTGAGTAATTCAGCAAGGGCCATCAGCACATTGCACTAATTGTAATATCAGGAAGTGCTCTACCAGGGATTGCATAGGATTAAAGACCGACATGAGACTACCATAGTATGCTTTGTATTGCTGCAGAGGCATTACAGTTGCCGATTTTAAGGTAAGGTGTTTCATAAGGTCTATTCATGAACTAGATGAGGGTGTTGTGAGGACTATGAATGCATAAGTAGTGGTAGACAGAGGAGTTCACATGAGGTTAGCAGAGAAAGGGGTTGAGAGGGGGAGTCCACAGAAAGAGGGGTGTTGGAAAGGGATTAGAGAAGCATGTAGTTGAGAAAAGGAGGTTGATATTCTATTACATCTCAAAACTCGAATCTTGCTGCATCATACTTGCAGGCAAATTTTGGTGGCCTCTCCATTACAACAAGTAAAAACCAAACCTTCTCCTACACTAAGTGGGGTCATGAATTCTGTGCCTCCACTCAAATCTATTTTGAGCTATTTCTAGAATTAAATTGAAGTAATTGAAGCCATACTTAATAGTTTTCTTCCAACACTTTTTTGGTCTCCCTCGCCCTCTCTCACCGGGTTCAAGCCCCAACTCCTCGCATCTCCTAACTAGGGCATTTAGTGGCCTTTACTACAAAAGTCCAAGCTACCTTAAACATCTCTCTCATTTTATCCTCTAGGTTCCACCCCAATCTTTTATCAAAGAATCTCATTTGAAATACGATCATTCCTTGTATGACCACACATCCATTTTAACATCATTTCTGCTATGAACATATTTTGCACATGACTATAATTGATGGCCCAACATTCAAAATCATACAGCATGGCAGGTCTCACAGTTGCTCGATAGTACTTTACTTTAACTTTCAAAGGAACCTTTTATCACATAGAACACCATATGCTCCCTTCCATTTCAACTACTCTACATTAATTTTATGTGTAACATTTCCATTAATTTCACCATCTTGATATAAAGAAAATTGGCAACCCATGAAGATTCACTATTCTAATTTCCTTGTCTTGAATTTGGTTAGCAAATACGCTAATATAGGTTTCTAGTTTCTTAAAATGTCAAGAACAGTGAACCTACCCCAGTATCAAAATGGAGTGTGGGAAGTGACTATTACCTGTACATCCACCAATATGTTGGCCTCCTGCAAAAGAAATAAAGGCAAAAAGGAGAAAAGCATCAGAATCTTCAACATGCTTTAGGAGAGAGGGAAAAGGAAAGAAACCAGCAACACCCGTCAATATAACACAACTACCATATAACAACCTAGGAAATATCATCCTTTCAAAAAAGAGAAAAGAAAAACAACTTAGGAAATATCATGCTTCATGTGCCTACCATGGGAGAACCCAGAGTAAAAAATTGGTCCGTCCTTGCCTCTTATGCACCACCTACCAGCAAGTCTCTAGTAGGACATGATAGAAACAAAAAGAGATGTGGAGGGTGAAAAAACAAGTTTTGACTGTGCTCATCTGGCACAAAAATCTATTGAGTTATTTGTGATTATTTTTAAGGTCAAAATCTTCTTTCTTTCAATCTGCCACCACCATACCAACTTATAAAGGGGAGGAGATATTTTCAATCACATTATATTCAAGAGACCCAGACCCTTGGGCATCTTTTTTACATTAGTCCGTAGAAAATTAAATTAGCTCCATCAGTTGGAGCCTGAATCTTAATTGCATATTTTTTAAGTTTTCTTCTTACACTAACTATTCTCGTCGTCTTCAAGATTTCTTAACTTTCGATCTGATGTGAATGATCATAATAGGGCACATGGAAGTTTAAAAGACAAAGTGGTTGCAATTGCAAAAGATTTGATTTACATGATCATCCTAGAGAGAGAGAGAGTGGGGGGGAGGGGGGGGTGTGGCGGCGTTGATTTAAGGCATATTCAATGGAGGATATAAAGATAAGACGCATATCATACCACTAGGAAAGGCCTCTTCATCAACAAAATCGAGAGACATAGATGATGTGGGTACATGCCAGCTATTTGCTCCTAGAAACAGTTGTCTTAAGATTCAATATTGTAGTGGCTGAGCAGGTGCAACACATGCTCCACTAATGAGGTGCACTGCGACTCTTGGCCACAAGCACTTTAACAGAGTGGAATATGTGGGGCTTTCAAGTAAATTCTAACAACATTGTGAAAAATAAAAGCCTACTACCACCAAGCAGTTGGTAAAAGATTAAAGCCAACACAAAAAGGAAGGACCAGTTCAAAAGTTAGAGGTAGAAACACAGTATGGAAAAGCAAGAATCATAGAGGTGGGAAAAAAAAAATGATACAGATTTTTACATCCATGCCTCCCAAAATAGATGTAATTACATCCATATCCCTACAAACTTGAGCCATTATAACGAGTGGGACCCACCCATCCATACAAAATAATTCAAACAAGAACTTTGACTTAGGACTCTAACTGGACGAATGAGAACTCCTATGACGCTTCGCAAGCTAACATGCTTCACAGTCAACTCTAGCTGCAGGTGAAAGCTGAGATAACCCAACTGGAGATGCCACAAGTGACTTGACGACGTGGGAGAGGAGACAACATGACCGGCATAAGGAGACTGAAGCAACTGGTACACTCCCCTTTCCGCACAGCCTCCACCAATTGTCTTCGCCGTAAGAACATCTTGAAAAACGTATGAGACAACATCAAATACAACTCAACAATTAAGTTCCTTTGTTATTTTAAAGTAAGCTAATAGAAAAATTAGGAAATAAGAAAATATCTTTCGGTCGCATGTTTGGGGCAAGGTGGACATCCCCCTGGTCAATAATTACTAAATTTCGACCATCCGCGAGCTAAATTGTCCATCTTCGCAGAGCAAGTCTAATAGTGGAAAAACTATCCCGATCACCACAGAACTGTCGAGATGCTCTAGAGTCTACCAACCAATCAGGATGACAACTAGGAGATTGTATAAGCATCGCAACCATAGTACCTGGTGGTTAGCAAATGCAATAGTGTCAAGTTGTGAATTAGCAAATGATGTAGCTGACATCTAAGATACTCGCTGCAGAAGATCATCGTACTCAGCACATGCAACTATCACCATCTTCACAGAAGACTTTGCTGCAACAACATTATGAGCAAAAATAAGCTTTTTACATTTTATCTAGTAAGATTCTTCGTTATGACCAATTTTGCCACAAAAGGTGTAAGAGGGGCGACCTCTGCTTTGTGTGGGGCAACCATGTTCACATCCTTTTGTAGAAAGGCCACCCCGACCTCTGCCATAACTCACTGCCAATGCAGACATTTGAAAATTAGTCACCTCAACGGTTAAGGGTACTAAAAGACAACTCATACGACTGTAAGCTTCCTCCGGAGTGAGTAAATCTACCATCGTCAGCATCGAGCCCGAGCAGATGAGTAATCAGGCCTTAAGCCTGCAAGGAACTGAATGGTTGTTGCCTCTTTTTTATATGTTCTCTGAGTCTTGCAAGTGCATATAGGATAATAGACATCGTATTTCTCAAACAATGCCTTGAGTATGCATTAATATTGTGATTAAGGTTTTAAAAAACGTGAGGTGATACCGAAGTGATTTGCTTTCATCGAGGTGAGGTGTAAGCCTCAAGGCGCTTAAGGCGTAAGCCTCGATTTTTAGATGAAAAATAAGAAAAAAAAATGACACAAATATATACTGATAAGTGCTAATAATGAAAATCAATGTAAAAATACACTTTCATGCTATTTTTGCTTTATCATAACATTTAAATATCTATTACTAAATATTATTACACACAACATTCACATATAAACTAATATAACAAGATTTAAATACATATAAATACCACACAACATGTAAACTCTTCAAAAAAATGAAAATACTAGTAACATAATAGTATTAAAAAAATCAAAACAATAATTAAAAATATTTTTTTAAGAGAATAATAATAATAAACATATAACAACAAGATTTAAGTAAATAATCACCCACAGACTCTTCAAAAAAAGCCAATTCAATGATCACATAACATATAAACTAACCACATAAAACATTCAAACATACCTTAACATAACTAAACAGTAAAATAAAGGAATAAGTAAGAAGAAAAAATGTAATGTGTAACTCAAAAGAGGTCGAGACTCTTAGCAACAGCAGCAAGAAGTGAGGTTGAGACTTAAAAGGGGAAGGGGGCAACGATAGGCAATGGAAAGGGGACAAATTGGTAGAGTGGAACGTAGTGGAGGTGACTAGCAATTGGCAATGCAGCAACAACCATCGGCAATGGTAATGGAGGAGTCCAAAGACAAAGAATTGCAACAACTAAAAGTTATGAGTTTTTTTAAGGCTTGAGAGGCTAATGTCATTGTTTGGGGTCGGGAGATGGGTATCGGATTTTAAAAAATGATTTTATTTACTTTATTAGGTCATATGTAACTCACATAACCTTTAAATGTGAACTTTCGACTGAGGCTATAGCCCCAGTTTCACCTCGTCGCCTCAACTCCGCCTTGCCAAACTGAGTCGCACGCCTCACACTACGACCTCGAGGTGATAGCCTTAGGGTGATTTTCTTCCGCCTCGCCTAGAGGTGTAAACCTCGAGTGCCTTGAGACTAGTTTTTTAAAACCACGATTGTGACATCATCTTCCCTTCCTATCGGAGACCCATAATCTTACTATAAATTTGGACGACTTAGCTAGAGTTCTTCTTACGAGAATATGTATCTTGTAGGCTATCCCACACTCCTTTCTTGTCCAATAATACATTATTTCATCGCCAATTCGAGGAATAACACTATTCATTGCCCAGGCAAACGCCATAGCGATCTTCCACATGGCATATTTGCCTCTCTTCTCATTGGGCTTTGGCTGTGTGATAATATGTTCACCATAACCCTCCACAGTCATGAGAAAAATTTAAGACCATCACAAGAAGTTGGTCTCATCCAACTTGATCATTGGACCAACAAATCGGTTCCTATAGACTCCCATTTTCATCACCTCTGATGCGAATCCAAAGAATCCAAGGAAGTAATCTTTCATGCAAACTAAAGCCCCAAGATGGAAGAAAATATCTCCTAGGTTGACTTAGATCAATCAGCTTGAAAAAAACCAATTTCATAGCAAAATAGGGGCAACCAGAGTATCTCCAGCCTACTGCCAATACTTCGATGAACCACCAAAGTTTGGCAACAGTCGTTGAAGCAATACGACGCCGAGCAATCCCTTCGGTGAGGGTTCGATCGACAACCCTTACAATAGCCTCTAAGTGTTGTTGGGCTACTTGCTGCAACTGGTGGAGACCAAAGGGCCTTCTGCTGCCACTGACGGTAAGGTTCACCAGTTGAAGGGGGGTCTTGGAGGGTGCACAACAGTTCGACTACCCCGTCGGAGGTCACTAGCAATGGGCTTATCGTAGATAAGCCTCCAATCAAGCAATTTCTTCCCTCAAAAGAAGGTTTTCTAGGGAAAAACCTTAGGGTTCTTTTTTATTTGATGGAGAAAGAAGAGAGAGAACCAGGAGGGTAACACTCTAATACCAAGTCAGAAGAAAGGAGCAAATTGTTTATTACAAAGCCCTAATCCTCAATATATCGAGGATTCGAGAAAATACAGAGATCCACAAACTATTAGAAAATAAGAAAAAACAAAATAACGTAATTCTCAACATGATTAACCTCCATTGATAACAATTAGGGTTTATAATTGTCATTAGTATCCCTTAATCGTAGTTAATTAGCTTTAACCATGGTTGTTAGGGCTTTTTTTTTAAAGCAACCACGCTCGTTGGGGCTTAATCTTCCACCTTTGCCCCTAATGATGTTCCTTTAGTTTACTCCTTACATGTTAACCTTAAGGCCTAAAAACTAATTAAAAATTTTTGAATTAAGTCAATTAAAAGTTTCAAAATAGAGAAAAGTTGTTGATCAATGGTGAAAGAGAGGGTGAGAGCGACCCACCTCCCTACCCTTATTCCCTACCATCGCGAGCCCCTCCCTACCCCTAAGCCCCACCATTGCAAAAGAGAGCAAGGATGACCCACCCCATCTCCGAGCCCTACCACCATCGTCGCAACCACCGTTGCCACCCCTTACAACGACTGTCATTGAGACCTAGAGCCCTACCTCAACCACCTTCATCACCCCTCCACTCCATCACTGCCAAGGGCCCCAATGTTAAGAACATCCTCTTTATGTATGTTCGGAGGATGTCGCACCGCCAACACCTACACATCAAGACAAAGATGGATAGGTTTACGTCACTCATCGCTGCCACCATGATATTGATCATAGTGGAGCAACATTGTTCGATGCTTCCATTTTCTTTGCACCGGCCACATGGTGAGCTCGTACTCCTCGGATGTTGTTTACCGGCAATGCAAGGGCTTGGGTCCCCATGTAGACAAGTGACTTCTCCCTACTGTAACTCGCAAGGTCTAGCTCAATACAAAGAAGGCTCTATGGGGCTCCCTTATCAACCACAATGTGTCTTTCGTAAGGGTGCTACAATTCGTCATGAGATTCACGAAGGGGAGGCAATATCACAGTTCAGTGCATGGTAAGTATCTTTTGCTTGTGCCGAAAGATTTCTCTACCTTTGTGTCATTGGTTGGCATGGTAACGAGGCTTAAGGAAGGAGGAATCGTATCATGGGTAAAGGAACCCCTCACCACATTGTCTCTGTTGGAGCCCGTCCTCCCCCCTCTTTGGTGATGATGGGGAAGGCGATGGTGCACCAAGCGAAGATAGACCTAGGGCAACTTGGTAGTTTCCAACTAGGTTCAAACTTGGAAGTTGTTTCATCACGCAATCAGGGGGATTCTCATTAAGTAGTGCCACATTCGAAAATGGAGTAGTTGGCAATGCTGAAAATGGATTGTTCTCAAGTCGAATACAATTTGTCTCCAACTTTCCTGATTGGATTTATCCTTTGTGGTCCTTATGCCACCTCGCTAACGATACCAGCTTAAGAAGACCAAACTTTGAGTTACTCAGATCTCCTTGACTTGCCCCTCATCGATCCAGATTATGTCTCCAAATGTGATTCAATCCTCTAAATCCCTGATTGTAACCCTTATGCTTCACTGATAAACTACAACGATAGCAGTGGTTGACAAGCTTCACCGAACCACCCGAGCTCTGCCACCAAGACAACATTTGATGCTTGCAGCTCCTTTGAAACACCCCCAGGTGAGGACGATGAAGGGGGTGTCCCCCGAGATACCACTACTACCTCGAACTCCTATGTCACCCAAAGCACTTCTATCACCCTGAGCACCTCCGTTGCTCTATCACTTGTGAACATGCTTAATGAGGTATTGGAAGATATCTGCCTCAAGACTAATCCAGATTTTGGTCGTAACCCACCTATATAGGAGGTCATCCCGTCCTTCCCAATGGAGCTTGAATTCATCTACACCAGAAGACCCATCTCTTTCTTTCCCTCGGTGGCTGGTGATTCGAGTGTGGGCAGTCAAGCACCTCCTGCCATTGTCACTCAACCTAGTACCTCCCCATTGTTGGTTGAAAATATGGACAAAACCAAGATTTAGCCTTTGAGCGATGGAGAGATGTATTGCTCAAGACCAAGCACACAAGACTAAGGCCGGTGGGAGGGTTGTTATCTATGCCTGATGAAGATCCTATCCTGGAATGTTATAGGTCATAGAGACCAGGATAGAAGGGGGGTTCTTGGGAGACACATCATGGAGTGGAAGGCAAGTATCGCACTGCTCCAAGAGACTAAGTTAGAGAAGTGTGATCCTCTTTCTTAGTCAAGGATCAGGAGCAGCAAGCTTGATGAATTCACTGCACTTAATGCCAATGGCAAATCAAGGGGTCTGCTAATTGGTTGGAGTGTACACACTCCCTCTTTCTAGAGTCACAAAGCAGACTTTCTCTATGGTTGTTGACCTACAGAGAAGTGATAGCTTCTGAAGAATCATCAATGTATACGACCCATGTGCTTTGAAGGACAAGCCGACATTCTGAGAGGAGCTGTCACAGTTGGTTATGGAAGATGCCTGGCTAAATGAAGGGGACTTCAATGCCACTCTCTTTATTGAGGATAGACCTAGAAGTAGCCAAGGCAAAGATAAGGGAGACAATGCTTTTATGGACTAGATATCTATAGTTGGTGCTGTAAAACTGGAGGTCCACAATTGTAGATATTCTTGAAGGAGTTCTGATTAAAGCAGGTCCCAATTAGATAGATTCATCATTTCGATCATTTTCTGTGAGAAGTTTTCACTTGGTTAAGCCAAGGCCTTGCCAAGACCTTTCTCAAACCATACCCCTCTGGAAAGGGACTCCAGTGAACACATCCACTACGAAACCTACTTCAAGTTCGAGAGGTCTTGCCAATTGGAGGATGGGTTCCGTAGCAAGGTGGAGGAATGGTGGCATGAGTGCTAGGTTGTGGGATCGCCACCTTTCACCAAAGAATTGTTTTCCCTAAGGACAAGCTAGTGAGTTTAGGAAGGAGCTCAAAGAGATGTGTCGTAGATGGCATGCTGGTTGGTATATCCAAAAGACAGGAAGAAGGAGATCGAGTGGAGGCAGAGGTCTTGACAACTTTAGCTTGGGAAAGGCGACTCCTACACCAAGTTCTTCCACTCCTTTGTGAATGGAAGGAGAAAGAACAAGATCGAGTCTATTTCATATCATCATAGGCAGCACACCGACAGATAATAGGTTGGTAGAGCATTTGTCGACTTCTACCGTGCTCTTTTCTGCTAGAGGGATGAGAGGCACTAGCACCTTAGCGGATATACACCCTAGAGACCTGGTCAAACTCCACTAAGGATGAAGTGCGGTAGGCCATATGTTCCTTGAAGCAGGACAGCTCTCCTGGCCCTAACAATTTCCCAATCTTTTTCCTTGAGGAGTTCTAGCAGCTCCTTAAGGGAAACATCATGGCGATATTTGAGCAATTGACTTTTGGTGGGGACCTGAAAAAGATTAACTGCTTCTTCCTTTGCCTACTCCTAATGGGTGAAACAGTTGAGACTGTGGGTGACTACAGGGTACAAGCCGATTGCACTCTCCAGCTCCATCTATTTGTTGGTTGCCAAGACCTTAGCATGTCATCTTGGGAAGGTGCTTGATCAGCTTATTAAACCAATGCAGTCAACTTTCATCAGGGGATGATCCATTACAAAGAACTACTTGGTTGCCTCATAAATTCTCTCGATATGGAAGTGTGATGGGACAGAGGCTTTCTACTAGAAGATCGATTTCTCTAAGGCCTATGACAGCTTAGACTAGAGCCTTTTGTGGTCCTCCATGTAGTTGCGTGGCTTCCCATGGACCTAGATAAGGTGGCTTAAGGGATGTGTTACCTTGGCTTCCTACTTTGTTTTGATCAATGGCAGGCCAGAGGGTGGCTGAATGATCTCAAGGAGCGGGATGCGACAAGGCTGCCCCTTAACTCCTATGCCTTTTGTCCTTGTTGTGGATTTCCCCGCGAATGCGTGTTATACCCTTTGAGACAATGGGCACATAAGGGGCTTTAGCTCCAACAAGGGGGAACTGTCATTCCTCTCCTCTAGTATGTGGACGACACCATCTTCTTCATTGAGGGCATCATGTCTGAGGCCACAGTAGTGACCCTACTTCTTGAGGCCTTCGAGGAGGCTTCGGGATTGAAGGTAAACCTACACACGTCAGGTTTCATTCCTTTTGCGATGTCTATTTAATCAGTTTTGTAGTGCGATGATATCTTGCGAGCAGATACAGTGTCCAATCAAGTATCTAGGTTTTCCACTAATGCCTAGATGGATTACTACTAGAGATTGGACTCTGATTGTTAAAAGGCTGAAGCAGCGACTATAGAACTGGGCAACTAGACTTCTCTCCAAATGAGGACGCTTAGTGTTGCTCTCCTCTATTATGTTAGCTTTGCAACTTTACTATCTTTCGATCTTGAAGATACTAGCGATAGTCTTGAGGAGGATTGACATGATACAAAGGAGATTCTTGTGGTCTTCCTCCTTGGCGATAGCTACATCCCTCTTATGGCTTGGGAAGAGGTGTGCACACCACGTGAAATGGGCGATTTGGGGGTTTTAAACCTACGACTAATGAACGATGCTCTACTCAAAAAATGGATCCCTCATCTTATGGGACCTCAGCAGTCATTCTGAAAATTAATCCTTTGCAAGTCCTTTGCAACGGTTCCTTTTCAATCTCATCCCAGACTCGCAGTGCTTTCTAGGTCCCCTTTAGCCTTCGTGGCAAGCTATTTCTCAAGTGACTCATACTCACCCTCATTGAGGACCCCTCACCATGCTACTCTAGACTCTTCATAGCATACATCCTGGTATAAGACATGATAACTGGATATAGAAGTATGGCTCTTTCTCAATGAGGAAGGCATACTTACACTTTTTGGAGAAGACTCACGATCGTGATCAGGATCTCGCTTCTGACTTAAGATTTGGAGAACGTGCCTACCTTTTAAGGTGAAGACCTTTACATGGTTACTAAGGAGGAGATGCCTTGTTACTCACTCATACAGGCACCATTGGGCTCCAAACTCTAACGACCCCTATATCTTCTGTAGCAATGGGGCGAAGTCACTGAGTGCTTTTTCTTTATATGATCCTTCGCCAAAAGGCTTGGTCGACCTCAACATTGCTCCAATCTAGCATGACTTTGAGCACTCTTTCTGGCAAAGTTTGCATTCTCCACTTGCCGATTTGAGGACTATTAGAAGGGCTTTTACTCTCACATGGTGCCTTTGGATGGAGTGCAATGGTGTTGTATTCAAAGGGGAACATTTATCTACTAATGATGTTAGCCACTTATGCTGACTTTTGTAATGCTTGGAACTTGTAATCTCCCTTATTAATGAAACTTTGGGGCGTTAACATCCCTTATTAACCCTCCCTTTTCCTCTCCAAAAAAAAAAAGTTTCAATGTAGCCTACGTGCTTCACTTAATTTTACTTTATACTACCACTCATATTGGAGAACCAAAAGCATGCTTACAAAGAAGGCCTGGTGTCTATAATTGCATAACTTTTGATGGTCGTTACATCCTCCTCCCTAAAGAATTTTGTTCTAGAAAGTCTTTCAAAATAACTCCCAATATTTGTTCTTAATGTATGCCTTATCATCTTAAGTGACTTCTTTCATCTTCAAACTTCTCCATAAGACTTAAGGATGTAAGTTTCGGTTAACCCGATCCAAACCCAACTCGACCCGATCCAAATCCAACTTGACCCGATCCAAAAAAAATGGGTAAAACCTAACCCATTTGAATTCAGGTTTGGATTTGAGTTTAATAAAAAAAAAACTTGATCAAGTTCGGGTACTGGTATGGGTTTGGGTCCATACCCATTAACCCAACCCAATAACCACCCATAAATCCGATTTATATTATGTATATATTCTTGACCTTTTATGTTATTTATGGTATGTTACTTTTTCTAATGGTGAAAACCTCATACAATTCATGTATGTTATAAATGATATGACCATTATATCATTTGAATTTTGTTGCAAACTAGCAATAAATCATGTTATCATTTTTTTTCTTATTTGACTTTATTGTCGCTAATAATTGATTGTAGGGTCCATTTATTTATGGGTAGCCAATTGGTAAGATGAAAATGGGTCTAAGTTTTAGTTTTCTTACTTGGTGTGTAAATGAGTATGATATGAGTATAGATTTTGTAAATGGATATGAGTACTAGGCATAGCCAAACCTGACCCAAACCAGGCCCGTTTGCTTTCAGTTGATAGGGATTAAATGACTTGGTTTATTCCAAAGAGCCCTACACCCCTTTCTATAGAAAAGAGGTGTGGACAAATAACACTACAGGTCCAGAGGAAAAGAAAAAATAAATAATAATTTAATATAATAAAAATAAACTAGTGGGGATATGTCAACACTCCCCATCAACCTGGAGCATAAATGTTAATCATGCTCAGCTTGAAACATTTATCAAATGCTCCATAAGGCAAGGGTTTTGTGAAAATGTCAATCGTCTAATCGTCTGAAGCAACATATGTTGTGTGCAATACCCCACACTGGATCAAATCTCTAGTATAGTGGCAGTCAACTTCCACATGTTTGGCGTGCTCGTGAAACATGGAATTCCTGGCAATATACGTGGCAACCCTATTGTCACATCTCATTTCCATAGGCTCCTCAACCTAAACATGCAAATCCCGCAACAAGGATCTAATCTAGACCATCCCAATGGCGGTCTGGGCCATGGCCCTGTATTATGACTCAGTACTAGAACGAGAGACCACAGTCTACTTTTTACTCCTCCAAGTCAAGGTTACCTATAACAAAAGTACAGAAGCTTGTAGTAGGCTTCCTATCTGCAACACCCTGCATAATCTGCATTTGAGTATCCCACCACAGTCATGGGAGCTCCAACTTGAAAGAGAATACCACATCCAAGTGCTTTCTTCAAGTACCCAAACACTTGCATAGAAGCCTTCCAATGCTACTTGATTGGCCTACCTATGAACTGACTGAACTTGCCTACAGCAAGTGCAATATAAGGCCGTGTAATAGTCAGATAGAGTAGCTTACCAACTAACTGTTTGTATAATCTGCCATCAGCTGCCTCTACTTCCTTATCATGAAGATGTGCCTTAGGGTCCATAGAAATGTTGGCTGGCTTGGACCCAACATACCTGTCTCCTGAAGAACATCCAACGCATACTTGTGTTGAGAGAGAACAATCCTATCTCTGCTCCTGGCAACATCGATCCCTAGGAAGTATCTAAGCTGGCTCAGAGCCTTCATAACAAATTGTCATGCAAGAGACTCCTTGACCTAACTTATGCCAACCTCATCATTACCGATGATAATCTGGTCATCCACATAAACAAGGAGTGCCACCACTATTTTCCTGATAAATAGATAGTGATATAAGGAAGATCTCTGCATCCCCATCTTCTGCAACACATCTGAGAGCTTCTAAAATCATGCTCTCAGGCTTTGCTTCAGTCTATAAATGACCTTCCCAAGTTTGCACAAACACTCCCCCTGAGCCTCAAAATCTGGAGGTTGCTGCATGTAAACCTCCTCCTAAAGATCGCCATAGAGGAAACCGCTCTTCACATCAAGCTAGTGCAAGCGCCAATTTCTTTGAACAGCAATAGAGATGAGTATACAAACAGTGGTAAGGCGAGCAACAGGAGAAAAAGTGTCAAAGAAGTCTAGCCCATAAATCTGGGTGAACCCCTTTTTCCACCAACATAGCCTTATACCTTGAAATAGACCCATCAAAGTTGTATTTCAAGGAAAAGACCCATATGGAGCCAACCAGTTGTGCACTTGCAGGAAGTGCGGTAAGCTACCAAGTCTATCTACTCTGAAGTGCCCCCATCTCTTCCTCCATGAAGCCACTTTGGATCGAGCATGACATGTTAGTACGTAAACAACTAAACGGAATGTATAAGGCAATAAATGCTTGACAAAATCTGCCAAACTCAGAACCAAGGTCGTCAGTAGCCAAACTGCCTGCAACACGGTATCCAGACTCACATGTGCGAGGTGCCTTCCTAATGGCAATAGAAAGGCCAGAATCATCTAGCACCTCTGTCTGAACATCTGTAGAAGGAATCTCATTACTACTATAATCAGCACTATCAGGAGGATCAAGTTTGACCAAACTATCACTGTCGCTAGATACCATCTCATCAACATGTGGAGCAACATCCGCTGATGGGGAAGGAGGCCTCTGTAGTTTCATATGAGGTCTACTATATGTGCACATTTAACCATGCAACTTATGAAAATCATCCAATGAGATCGTGGAACCCGAAAAAGTAGGCTGAAAAATTGAGATTGGAATTTCCTTCAAAAGAACGGGAGGTATAGGCATAGAAGCCATATCATCAAGAGAGCTCATCTGTCCAGCAACTAAAAAGAAAGGTATGGTCTCATGGAATGTCACATCAGCGCTAACATAGTATCTACTATGGATGACATCATAGCATCGGTACCCCTTCTGACTCCTGGAGTACCCTAAGAACACACACTTGACAGCTCAAGGAGCAAGCTTGTCATGACCTGGTGATGGCACATGGACGAAGACAACACACCCAAAGATCCAGGGAGACACATGGAAGAGCTCACTATCTACATGTAGTAAGAGAATCGAAATCTACTCATGGAGAACTGAGCTCAACATTCTATTAATGAGATAGCACGCAGTCAAGACTGCATCTATCCAATAATGCTGCAAAACATTGTGGTGGATAAGAAGAGTACGAGTAACCTCCAACAAATATGTGCTTTTGCTCTGCAACCCCATTCTGTTGCGAGTTATGCAGGCAAATAGTCTGGTGGATAATCCCATAAGCTCTATAAAACTCTGTAAGTCTCGTAGTGCAGAACTTGAAGGCATTATCTATCCACACAACCTTCACTGTGGCAGAGTACTATGTCATAATCTCCAATACGAGTCTCTATAACACCTTCAACATCTGCTTTGTTTTTCAGAAGGAACACCCAAGATACTATGGAGAAATCATCCACAATCACAAGATAATATCGATGTCCCATGCTGTCCAAAACTCTACTCGGACCCCAAACATTCATATGAAGTAACTCAAAAATAGCTGGAGATCTAGGAGAGGAACTCACAGGAAAAGAAAACCGATAATGCTTACCTAACTAACAAGCATCACACTCGATAGTAGTGGTACAAGAGATATGTGAAATCACTCTCCTGAGCCAATCCAAAGGTAAGTGACCGAGACAAACGTGCCACTGCAAGGCACTTCCACCATCAAACCTGCTGACTCGTGCAAACGGCTCCTGCCCAAGATGATGCACGCCATTTTCCTCTATGCCTCTGGCAATGGTCTTCCATGTAAACTTATCCTGGACGGTGAATCCAACATCATCAAAAATAACCTTGCAATTAAGTTCCTTCGTGATCCGACTCACCGACAATAGGCTCATTGGAAAGTTAGGCACATGCAACGCTCTTGACAGTCGCAAAGTAGGAGTTACAGAATCTCCCCCTCACCAACAATGAGAGCGTGTCTATCGTCAGCAACCTGCACTGTTCTCCCTAATGCAACAAAACTAAGTGACTGGAAATAACTCTAATCCCACAAAGATGCTGTAAAGCTCCAGCGTCAACTAGCCATCTTGCACCATGATGACTCCTGCGATGCTCTCGATGCATCAAGCTTGCATACTCCACTGTCCCTGTCGCAATAGCGATATCCAATACCATCTCTACACCTAAGATTGACATTGTGCCTATCAGAGACAAAGGGACCAAGAAAAAAGATCTAAAAATATAATTTCATATCTAAAACGAAATCATTAGAGAACCAGCGATCTTCCAATCATGAAATCCAAGACAACGAGGTCTTGGAAATCAAGAAGAGGACCACCAAAGCCCCCAGAATCAGGCGTGGGCACAAACTAGGGCATGGGGGAGCCCCTTAGTGGTGCCTCGCCCAAGGTGCCTAGAGGCCGCTCTTGCTGGCACAAGGAGAGGAAACCACCGCCAGAAGCATTGTTGGCCGATGGTGCAGCCACCCAGGGATAGCTGGCAGCTGCTGGCAGTGCTAAGCCTGCTACCAGTGATCAATGGCCTAATGATAGCTCTAGTGGCCGATGACGGCCCCTCTGGTGGCTATGCAGGTGTCGATAGCGAGTGAGGGAGAAAGAGGATTAAGGTGGTTAGGGTTTGAAGGCTATGTGGGGGTGAGATACCAGAACACCGATCTAAGATCTCTGATACCAAGTTAATAAGAATTAAATAACTTGATTTATTCCAAAGAGCCCTACACTCCTTTATATAAAAGAGAGATGTGGGCAATTAACACTGCAAGTCCAAAGGAAAAGAAAAAATACATAATAATGCAGCATAATAAACATAAACTAGTGAGATATGTCAACACATTCCTAATAAGACTTTTACTACCAGTACTATCTTGCTTGTCAATTTTCTTTCCACTTTATTCAGAATTTGCACAGGTCTTTCTATATAAGATAAAATGAGTCCTAAACTTCTACTTTTATTTTGCCATGGCTAGCTGCATGGTCTTCATTAAGGGCTTCAATTTAGGATCATTGCTTTAATAATATGTAGAGAAAAATGAGTACCTTGTCCCTTTCACAAAAAAAAAAAGTGCCTTCTCTACATAAAAGGAGGCTGGTGGAAATACTACAAGTATACCCTCAAATTATGAAGAAAGAATAAAAACCGCAAAAGAGAGAAAATAAGACACCAATAACAGCATGGTTATCAAGCAATGGCATAAAAACCACATCCGAATACCACTCCAACAAATCCACGTCTTAAGCCTCAATGTGGATCTCTTTTTAACTTACTAAACAAAGGGCCACAAGTAAGGCACTGAGGTAGAAATATATAAAAACTTGCAAAGTGATACCTAACAAAGGACAAAAAACATGACTCTGACGGAAAGACAACACCCTCCCAGTGGCTTCTCATCACAAGGAGAATGATCCCCTCGCCTTGGATGAGTCCAATCTCACCTCCATGGGCCATTACACGCTCTCCTCTCATCCCTTTAAAACACTAGACGATCTTCATCTGCTTATAAGATTACGGAAAAGATTATACATTATGGATTGTCCGAAAAAGGCACAAAAAAAAATATTACTATTTGTGGAAGACAATTGTTGCAAGAAAATGCAACGCAAAATTTTGGAGTAAATTCGTAGCTTGTATGTTGGCATTTGAATTTTTATGTTTGGGCATAGGACATCAGTAATTGTTGACTTCAGACTTTGACATGATGAGGACATTACTTTTCCCAAGAAAAAAGTACTGCGAGCTGCACATGAAAAATCCTGATTTTGGAGGTCATGATCATGAAGGTTTGGCACCGTCTATTAAAAAAAAAAATGAAGGTTTGGCGCCATAGATTTGACTTACACCTCCTGGAATATGGATATTTAGAGTTGAGAGCAGCACTACAAGAGAAGTCAACTTCCCTATCGATGGCATTTTTGCCCATTTTCCAAGCTTTCTAGCATTTTTTGTTTGAAAAGAGGCTTTCTAGCAATATTATGGAGGAGATCATCATTTGCAAATATCCAACTCCACGTCCATATTCTTGCCCAAAAAAAAAACAAAGCAAGAAAATGCTTCAAGTAATTTGCATATCATCTAGCATATACATCAGCTTGTTAAAGTAGAAAGGAATTTTTATATCCATGCCCTTAGATACATACCTAATTACACCTATACCCTTTTATCCTTTATTATTACATCCATACCCTTACAAACTTGCATCCCATGACAATTACATCCCTAAGTTAAGTTTTCATTAGATGTGAGAGAATATTTCCCCAAATATTCCACAACATTCGTTAAAGTTAACGGTGTAAAATTTAAAAATTACATAAGTACCCCTATCAAGTTTTGAAATTACATCAATATCCTCATCCACGTTTCTTTTCTTTTCTTTCATCTCCTCCCCTTTCCTCCTTTCAAGCTTAGATCACACCTCTTATCAAAGGCCACAAGAGCAACAACAGCATCGAGATCATTGCCAGAGGCCACCCTCCTCCTCCCTAGTCGCCACCACCCTTCCTCCTCCCCTATCGCTTCCGGTGCTCCTATCTCCTCCCTAATCGCCGCCCCTCCTTCTTCCCCTTCCTCCTTAGCCACTACCCCTCCTCCTCCCTCCTCACCTTAAGCCATCGTTGTCCCACTTCTTCCCTCCTCCTCCCTAATCGTTACCCCTCCTTCCACCTTCTCTGAAGCCATCATCGCCCCACATCTTCCCTCCTCCCCAATTGTCACCCCCCTCTTTCCTCCCCTCCCCCCACCCCATCCCTCCCTTCAAAGAGAAATTTTATTTTTTGAGGGATTTGGATGTAATCAAGAAAGTTTCGAGGCCATGGATGTAAAAATTTCAAATTTTCTTTTGTTAACTATGATTAGGAGTGGCATAATAACCATAATAACCACCATTTATCGTTAAATGTAACAGCAAAAGCATATATGCATAACAGTACAAATTTGTAGGGATATGGATGTAATAATAAAGTCTTTGACAGTATGGATGTAAGTAAATATGTTTCTAGGGGCATGAATGTAAAAATCCCAAGTAGAAATGACCCTTTTTCAAAATAAGCAAAAGGCCAAAACTTGAAATGATCAGCAAATGCTCTCAATTTGAAGGTGGGGGCATCAGCCTATTCAAGTCATCTTCCATGTTTCGATGTGCATTGCTTAGCACCATACAAATCCTAACGAGATCATCCCAGAAAGTGAGCAGAGAAAATATGCCTATATCACTATACAGTGAATGCAATGCAGAGCAAACATGCAAGTAGAAATATGCATCCAAAAAATCGACAATGTAATTTAGCCAAGCAAATATTTAGGCTATTCCTCTTCTACCAGGAAGAAGAACAAGACAGAAGAAACATTTGTGTGCATGTGCAACCACATAACTTTTGTCTTTTGAATGGTCACAGAATTGTCTTTCCAACAGAAACAGTGCGACAAGACAGTAAATAAATCATAAAATTCATAGAGACATTCTGGCATGGCATGTTAACAGCTTGAGCTTACCAATAAAGACATTTGGGACGGTAAATTGTCCAGTGATCCTTTCTAAGACCTTCTGATGCTGGGGACCCTGCGGGCCTGGAACAAAGCACAGACATAGGCTAAATTACCCCTCAAAAGAAGACCCATCATCTGTATCCTACATTGCAATAATTGATTGAAATGATTTAAATCTTAGTAGAAATCCTAGGACTTTCTTATATAAAGAAAGACCGGAGGATTAAAAGTACAGAAATATCCCTAAGAGACAAAACACCCATCACCCGTACAATAAGGGAAAAACATAAAAAATAATAATATATGCTAGTACTTCCCCTCAAGCTGGAGTATAAATATCTATTATGCTCAACTTAGATACACATCAATCAAATAAAGATCTAGCTAAGGACTTGGTGAAAATATCCGTAATTTGCTCCTCAAATGTGACTAGAGTGGTATATAATAGCCCTTTCTAAATAATGTCCCCGGTATAGTGACAATCAACCTCAATATACTTTGTCCTCTCATGAAATGTGGGGTTGTTGGCAATGAAGGTGGCTACTCTATTAACATATCGCATCTCCATGGGACTAGAAAACTGTATCTGCAAGTCAATAAGTTAGGATCTGATTCACATTATCTCTACAGTCATCTAAGCCATAGCTCTGTACTTAGACTCGGTACTAGATCTCGCAACTGTACCATGTTTCTTGCTCCTCCATGTGATCAAATTTCCTACTAAGAATGTGCAAAACCCAATAGTGGATTTGCGATCCACATGACATTCAGCATAGTCTGCATCAAAGTAGTCAACCAAAGTCACTGAAGATCCCTTGGAGAAAAAGAGACCCTTTCCAGGAGTTTTCTTGACGTATCTGAGCACCATCAATGCTGCATCCCAATGCTAACGTGTTGGATTAGCCATAAACTGACTCAGTTTCCCCACTACAAAGGAAGTATCTGGCCTCGTGATGGTAAGATATAGCAGCTCGCCTACAAGCTGCCTATACCACCTACTGTCCACCACATATGCATCCTCATCATAGAGCGACATATTGGGGTCCATAGGGATATTAGCCTCCATGGCCCCAATCATACCAACCTCCTGCAAGATATCCAAAGCATACTTCCTCTAAGACAAGACCACGTCCTTTTTGCTGCAAGCAACACAATACCAAGAAAGTACCCTAGAGTCCCCAAGTCCATGACAAATTGCTCTAGTAGGATGCGTTTAACCTCAACAACATCCTATTCATCATCCCCTATGACAATTAAGTCATCAACATAAACAAGAAGTACCACAGTACCTCGTCCAATCCACCTGACAAAGAGAGCAAAACCAGTTGTCTATCTCCTGAATCTAGTTGTCTCTACAACCTATGATAACCTCTGGAACCAAGCTCTCGAACTCTACTTAAGGCCATAAATGGCCTTCCATAGTCAGCACACACTCCCCATGAGTCTCAAAGCCAGGTGGCTGCTGCATGTAGATTTCCTATTGGAGATCACCATAAAGGAAGGCATTCTTTACATCAAGCTAATGCGGGGCCAATCTAACTGAACTGCCACAGCAACTAACACCCAAACTGTAGGAAGTCTGGCAATTGGTGAGAAGCTGTCAAAGAAGTCCACCCCCATAAGTTCAGGTAAACTCTACCACGAGACTTGCTTTGTACCTAGCAACACCGCCATCTGGGTTGAACTTCACAGTAAATACCCACTGACAGCTAACAAGTGTAGCACCATCAGGAAGTGGGGTAAACTCCCAAGTCTCATGGCCTCTAAGAGCGACCATTTCATCCTCCATAGTTGCTCACCATTTTGGATCAAGCATGGCCTCACAATGAGTAGCTGGAATCTGCGGAGTAGTTAACGCCTGAGTGAATTCAGCAAATCCAGGAGCTAGGCTATCAATAGCAAGTGCCCTACCAGTTGGATAAGTGATGCGAGTCCGTGGTTGCTTTCAAATAGCTATCGAAAGATCAAAATCATTACCTGTCACATCATTTGTCATGTCCCTATGACCATCACATGGCAAACATACGTTAATGTCTAAATGACTCACCTGAGAAGCCGATGGTAAAGGCAAGAATGGAGGGCCCTGATAAATAGTATGAGGGCGGACATATGTCTATAGTGGCTCAGTCAGACGAGGAAAGGGATGCGCAGTATGAGGAGGTGGTGGTGGTGGTGTAAAAGGGACAGGAATCTCAGGAAAGCTCCCAAACCGAATAGGGGTATATGGCATAGGCGCCATCACCCTCGAGAGGCATCTCAATAGCAGTCACAAAAAAGAAGGGAACTAACTCATGAAATGTAACATCCGTAGAAACATAGTGCTGTAAAGAGGATCAAAATAATGAAACCCATTTTGTGTTCTGGTATACCCAAGAAAGACACACTTAACTGTTCCCAGTGCTAGTTTATCCTGACCTGGTCCCAAAAATGGACAAAGGCAACACAACCAAAAGCCCAAGGAGTGACATGAAACAAGGGTTGAGCAGGATACAAGACCTGGAAAGGAGTCTGTTCATATAATACTACATTAGGTATCCGATTGATCAAAAAACATGCAGTCAAAATAGCGTCACCCCAATAGACAGGAGGGACCAAATGATGAACCAACAAAGTGCAAGCAACATCAAGAATATGATGATGTTTTTTTTAAAAAAAAAATAAGAATATGGCAATGTTTCCTCTTAGCAATACCATTTTGCTGAGAGGTGTTGGGGCACGTTATCTAATGGATAATGCCACAATTAGAAAAAACATTGTGCAAACGCATAGTGCAAAAGTCCAAGGTATTATCAGACTGAAAGCATTTCTCCAAACAAGAATGGTGAGTTTTTATTTCTTTGGTAAAGTTCTCAATAATTTATTCCACATAGAACTTATTTTCAAAAGAAACATCCAGGAGACACAAGAAAAGTAATCAACGAAAACAAGATAATATCTGTTCCCAAGTCAATCAGGACTACAACTGGGACCCCAAACATCCATATGAATCAAATTAAACATAACAACGGATGAAACAGAAGTAGAACTAGAAAAACTAACCATGTGGTGCTTGCCAAGCTAACAAGCATCACGGGTGAGAGCAGTAGTGGAGGATATGTGCAGTAGAACACGTTTAAGGCGATCGATAGGCAGGTAGCCAAGGCGGTGGTGCCACTAGAGAGATCGAGTAGAAGCAAGGCCCTTTGTAGCAGAGGCAACAATAGCAATACAACTCAGACGATACACCCCATGTTCCTTACGCCCTCCACCAATCATCCTCCCAGTGAATTTATACTGGAAGGCACGAAGACGCATTAAAAATAGCTCAACAATTTAGGTCTCTAGTAATATTACTAACAGACAATAAGCTCAAACGAAAACCAAGCACATAATAGACATCTGCTAGTCTCAAAGTAGGAGATAAAGACATTTCCCTTGCCAACAAATGACGAGTGTCTCCCATTTGCCACCTGTACTATCCTAGGTGGGGTAATAGGTGCTAACTGAGATAAAGAGCCACTGTCGCCACGTAGGTGCTTGGATGCACCAAAATCAATCAACCAATCACCAGAGGACAAGAGTGACGACATACCAGCTACAATTTATCTCAGAAGAAGTGGCAATAGCTACAATGTCTATAGTCTGAGGGAAAGATGCATGAGTCAACTGAGTAATCTACTATCGCAAGGTCTCAATCTCTGTGCTCAAGGAACTAATATCAGGGCTAAGGAGAACTGCATCTGAAATCTTTGCTGCCTAATTGGCCACAGGTGGCCTACCATGCTTCTGCCAGCATGTAGCATCAAATTAACCAAGTCTGCCACAATATGTACACGGAGTCCTAATGCGTGTACCAGAAAAGCGTTCACGTCCACATCCACAACCACGTGCAGGAGAGGGAGTACCCCTGCCACGTCCAGGGATCGCAGCCGGTGTAGACATCTGAGTACCAAGGTCAGAAGCAAAAGTGCACACAGCAACTCTAAAGTCTATTATAAGCTTCCTCCAGGGTAAGAAGCTCAGGAGAGGTGAGAATCTGATCTCTGACGGCAGTGTACTTAGGCCCGATGCCTGCCAAGAAAAGAGAGACCACCAACTATCTCCTAAAGTTCTTCTAGGACTCACAAGCACAACCTGTCAGACAGGAGTGATGTCTCTCCAACATTCCCGTTAGAAGAGAGTAGTACTGTAATAGCGTGCGTCCTTCCTAACGCAAATAAAATAGGTCGTGGAAGACCTAAAACACCCATACAGAGTTCTTTGCATGTGAATAAGTATCACGTAAGGACTCCCACATCTACTTCGTTATAGTGTAATACATAATCTCATCCCCTATTCAGAGAATAACGGTCTGCATAAGCCATACACAGACCATGGCATTATCGTTGTCCCAGTTGGCATTCTCACTAGTCTTGTTTGTAAGCTCCAGATCCGTAAGAATGTGGCTCTTATTATCCTTGACTGTCATAAGACAAACTGAACCAAAGAATGAATTTTTCAATACCCCGATGTCCGAAATAGAGCCGAAGTCACCTCAGATTGATCATTAAAAGCCATATTCGCAATCCGGAAGCCTCGGTCAGCCTTGCGTAATTAGGAAATCATCCGTAGATCTGCAACACGGTGCATTCAAACCTACATCCTTGTAGAAAGCCCCTTGGACAAAGGTAGGCCTCACCCGGGTGCAGGGAGAACACCCGAGATGGCCCCAAGGAGACTTAAGTGTGTCTCTCCCGTGCAAAGGAAGAGAAGTAGCCCTAGAAATGGGTTATCAACTCCTCACAACCGCAGGTGAAGAACTGCAGATGACACCGCGCCGCTACAGAGCACGCTGCGCCGCCCCTACTACCCTATGTCAACCACGCAGGGGCTGCTGCAATGCCTCCTAACGTTACTGGAGTAGCAGATCGCCACCCAACATTGCCACAACACCCGTTGTTGCCTGCAACGTCACCGCTCCTGCATCGCCAAACATGTTGCAGCCTGCAACACCGTCGCTCCTACGTTGCCGAAGCACCTACAGTCAAATCACGCAGCCCCAAGCGCCACCGCACATGGCACAACGCCCAGATCGAGCACCGAGCACCGCCGCACAAGGTTGGTGCAGACCAGGCCGGCAATGGATGTACACCGCTGCATGTTCGTCACCAAAGAGAAGATTTGATACTACTACTGCCGTTGGGAGAGAAGAGGGCGCAGGTGTAGGGTTTGGAGGCCTTGAGGGTGGGATATCGAGAGCCACGATCCAGGACCAGTGCTCTGATACCAAATTAGTTGAAATGATTCAAATCTTATTAGATATCCTAGGGCTCTCTTATATAGAGAGACCAGAGGGTTAAAAGTACAAAAATGTCCCTAAGGGACAAAACACCCATAGCCCATATAATAAGGGAAAAACATAAAAAATAACAATATATGTTAACAACAATCTAAACTAGACATAACATCCTTTACTTAAACAATCCATTCAGATTGACCAATTATGTAACTAATGTTTAGATATAATTTTTAGGGGTTTTTACATATATACCCCTGTAAACATTCGATAAAACACATATACCCCCATATACTTGGCATTTACGTATATGCCCCTATAAAATTCCTTCGTTAAGGTCATATGTCCCAATTCTATTAAACCGAGCAGAAAATGTTTTTAAAATTTTAAAAAAATAAGAAAAATTATATTTATCTCCATACATTTACCTCCTTATTTCAACTTCCCCACCTTCCTTCCTCCTCCTCCACCCTTTCCTCCTCCCTGACCTCTTCCTCCATTGTCGGCTACCAACACCAGCCACCATCACCAACCTCCTTTAACTCCTCGGGCTATCATCTTCAATGGAGGGCCCATCACTGGCCCAATGTGGATCCATCTGTCTTGGAGGGAACGGACGGACTCAAGGAGGTCGACACAAGTGTGGAGGGAAGAGATGGAGGAGTTGATGGCAAGGGCACAGTTGCAATTGGTGATTGTGTCAATGAAGTGGTTCGAAGTGCTGTGGACGACAAAGCGACTGAGAAGGTAGGCAGCAATGAAGAGGTAGGGAAGGTGACATGGCCAGAGTCGAGGATCTTGGAGAAGTGGTGGACAAAGTCGAAGGGGAGGCCGACGTCGAGTGAGGCATGGGCGACGGCATGGTGGAGGAAGAGCTTGACATTGATGAGGGCGCTAGCAGCCTCGAGTTTAGATGCGAGGAAGGAGGGAAAGGTAGGGGAGGAGGGATGGTGATTGAGGTCGACAGAGAGGGTGTCAGAGAAGTTGTTGTCATGGAGGAGATGGGAGATTGAGTTGAGAAGCAGGTCGGTGATGGTGGCCGATGGTGGAGGAAGAGGAGCTCAAGGAGGAGGAGGAAGGATGAGGGAAGGAGTTGCAATAAATAGGAAAATAAACATAGCGAGGTAAATATAAATTTTCTTTTTTTTAATAACATTTTCCATTGGGTTTAATGGAGTAGAGGCATACAACCTTAACGGAACAACTTTATAGGGTCATATACATAAATACCAAGGACATGGGGGTATATGTGTCTTATCGAAAGTTTACAGGGATATATATATGTAAAAATCCCTACTTTTATATTATTACTACCTTTGAGAGGATTGTGGTGAGAAGAATGCCTACAAAGCATGAACATTCAAAATTCATTTTCCCCAAAGTACACCATCCTCATGCTTTTCCTTTTGAAAGTCATGCATAAACATTAGCATAGAAGATCCATTGCCTTCAAGGTCCTTTTTTCTTTTAGAGGTTGCCTTCAAGGTCATTGTCAGACATGAATGTTGGGTCGCAAATGCCCTTTTGCAGAAGGTATTAAAGAGATTCTTATGGTGATCCCATCAGTTGGGACAACAGGAGGGCTGCCATTAGATGTGGTTCCTTTTTTGTGAAAAGGGTCGACTAAGTTATTACAGAAGGCTGAACCTCAATGTCATCCTCCTCTTGGGGAAGGGAGCAGCCAGTGATCTTCTTTGAGTATCATTGCAAAAATTTACCTTCCACTGGCTTCTTTGCCATTGGCACCTTTCTCTTTTGTGGTTGATTGCTTCCGGAGCAGGCAGTGGATGCCTGCCTAACCCTTGGCCTCAACAGATCGAGTCTAGAAACATGATGAGTTCTCTATTAGGAAGGCATGTCAATAATTCATGGAGATGTACCCCCCGCCCCCCTCCCCTCTCCCCCAAGATCCTATTTTGATGGGAGATTGCATGGTAATCTGGAAGATAAGGGCACCCTTAGAGGTTAGATACTTTCTTTGGCTCTTCAAAAGCAAAAAAAAATTGAACAAATTGCTACTCGTGACCAAGGTTCGAAATGCCGATTTCGATGCCGTGCCGATGAAATTCCAAGTGTGCATTTCGTGGGCATGCCGAGGCATACCAACAAAAATAGCAAAAGTAATTAAAAAAATCAATAGCAACCTCGACATGGGCACCAATTTCACCAGCATGCCGACTATGCCGAGGGCATACCAAAGGCATGCTGACGAAATCCCTGTAAATCGACATTTTCTTCATGTCGGCACAACCCTTGCTCGGAAATGACCTTGCCGACGGCATGCCGTCGGCATTTAAATCAATGCTCGTGACTAAGCAGAAGTGCCAACCAAAGGCAGAGCTTTCTTGTGCACTCTGTGGGGCTTTTTCAGAGGACACAGACCATTTATTGTTCAGCTATACCCTCGTTCAAGGGTGTTGGCTCAAGGCTGGTCTACAATCTCTCCTTCCTCTGAGGACCTTTTTTGTTGGAGTTTTTGAACTACTCACTAGAGTGATGACAGAGGAGATCATGGAAAGGTTGCTGCTCTACTTAGGTGCATCCATTTGGAATGCAATGGTGTTACTGTTGAAGGGGAGAATCCCTTTGTGAATGGGATCTTGCACCATTTTCTCTCTTTATAAATGCCTGGAGCAGGCAGTTCTTTCTTTTAATAAAATCGTGAGGATCAACACATCTTGCTAATCCCCTTTCTTCCTTCCAAAGGCAAAAGAGAAAAATGCACAAAAGCCTGATCTTTTTCTGAGATTTCAACAATGTAGTTCCTAACGTTCAGATGTCGTTAATGTCATCGCCAAGCTTTTCAATTTTTTCAATTTAGTGCCCTCCTTCCTCAAATGTTTAACCTATCAGCTTTCGTCAACTTTTGACAAAAATGCCTAGAGGAAAACAACTCTCCAACCCAAAACAAAAAATCTTGTCCTCTTCCAACTCTAAAACATTACCCAACAAAGCCGCGGTTGGAGTTGGGAGTTCGTAGCCGAGTCAGGAGTAATGATAGCAAGAGTGTTTCACACTCAAGGAGGGTGATACTTTAGGGATCTCGTTGGCTGTGAAGATCTGAGATTGGGGAAGCCATTGCAGTTGAAATTGAAGGTAAGCGGATTTATCCTGAACATTTAGGAGAATATGTGAGGGGCGAAGTTAGGGGTAGAAGATAAGGGTATTTTTGTCCAAAAGTTACTTGTGTCACCATTAACTTAATGGAACCCTTACAAAATCCTAAGGAAGGGACGACATTGAAAAAATGGGCAAGTTTGCAGGTGGTACTCGTGACATTTGAAGATCAGGGACTACTTATTAATCCCATAACAATATCAGGGATTTTTATGTAATTTTCTAAAGAAATTCCGTCAAACAGACCTCTACCATTTTAAAAACTACAGTACCTGACATCACAAGTTTACTTCTCTGAGTTTATTGATAATAAGAAATATAAAATTGCAACATCATAAACAATAACAGAGTTGTAAGTTACATGGAAAAGCGTTAAGGGAAAGACCAAGGGAGAAGTGACCTAGAGAACTAGATATCTCATTGAATCTTCTTAAGAGAAAATAGTGGCACAATGGTTTCTATGTTAGGTTCATTCCTTTACTCTAAATCCCAATATATCACAATAGCAAGACTACTCCTAATCCTAGAAGGTAAGATCCAATTTATTGATTAATAACGCGACTTTTAATACTCCCCAACGAACTAGAACTTGTCAAGCTCCAAATTATACATAAAAAATAGAAGTATTCTCCACCTCACTCAACAAATCTTTAGGCAGATGGGTTGGATTATTGATCCCCATGCAGTTACGCAGATAGGCTAATAATTGACCAAGAATAAAAATCAAAGATGTCGTCCAGATGAGTATGCAATTTGAATGGATTGTTGTTGAATACACCCTCCAAGAGAGTTTGCTATTTCAAGTAGAAAGCTTCTTCAAGATTGAGTGGTAAGATGGACAAAGGCCTTGGTGTCCATGTAGATAGTCAGCAGCATGGAATCTTCATCTGGTCCAATTTGAATAATGTGATAGGCAAAGACCCCTTATCTCCAAATTGAATAATGAAATAGGCAAAGACCCTTAACTCCAAGTACCCAACTCAAAAACCTCACAAACAGAATGGAGAATGCATCTCAACAATTAAGAAATAAAAATAACGATGAGAATGAATAAGACTACCAAAGATGATCTTCAGCAGAATTTATCCTCTAAGTAGGGAGCAAAGGTAGGAAAAGGCATCCAACATTAAGTAGGATCTCAGATAGATATGGGAAAGGACATGCATATCTTAGTAGAATCTTTTCCCATATGGAAGCATCAAAGAGAGTTAGAAGAAAAAAAAGACCTATCTCATTGAAAGATCCCAATCCTCAATTCATAGAGAATGGAAAAATTACTAGTGGATGCTCATAAGATAACAAGAAAAGAAAAAAAGAATGAGGAAATATTGAAAGAGCACACTCTAGACATTCCCCCTTAAGCTGAAGCATAGATATCTATCATAGTCAGCTTGGAACAACATATATCACATAAATTCCTACGAAGTGCTTTAGTAAAGATATCTACTGGTTGATCTTAAGAAGAGACATGGATGGTTCGAACGAGCCCGTTCTAAATAAGATCTCGTATGTAATGGCAATCCACCTCAACTTAGTTCTTTCTTGGAACATGGGATTATTTGCAATATAGATACCAACCTTTTTTTTTTTTTGAAATGATAAATAGCAACCTTGTTGTTGCATCTCATCTCCATGGAAGAACTAAAGGAAATATGCAAGTCACATAGCACAAATCATACCCACATCACCTCTGCAGTAGTCTGAGCCATGGCACGATACTCAGACTCGACACTCAATCTAGACACAACTCCTTGCTTCTTGCTCCTCCAAATCACTAAATTCCCAGCGACATACATGCAAAAACCTATCGTCGAGATTCTGTCCTTAAGATATCCTACATAGTCCACATCTATGTAGGCAACAAAGCCAAGAGAGGCCTTTTCTGAATAAGAGACCCTTCCCTCGTGCCAACTTCAGGTACCTAGGTGCCATCATAGCTGCATACCAATATACCTTGGTTGGTTTGTACATGAACTAACTCATCTTCCCAACTGCCAGTATGGTCAAATATAGAAGCTTCCCCACTAAAGTTTCAAATTGGCAAGCATCCATAGGCGTCGCATTCTCAACATAAAGATGAACTTTTGGATCCATTAGAATATGCCCCGATTTCACCCCCAACATACCAATCTCTCGCAAGAGATCAATAGCATACTTTCTCTGAGATAACATTCTACCCCGTTTGTTACAAGCAACTTCGATTCCAAGAAAGTACGTAAGTGGACCTGAGTCCTTGATCACAAAGTTCTCAACCATGCATTTCTTCAAGCCATGGATCCCTTAAGTATCATCATTAGTAAGAATGATGTCGTCTACATAAACCAACATCACTATTATCCCTCGAGATGTCTGCTGAACAAACAAGAAACCATCTGCTGAAGATCAACGAAAGCAAGGGTCTCAACAACCTTAAATGGCTTTTGAAACCAGGCCTTAGGACTTTGTTTCAACCATAAATCGCTTTACAAAGGCGACATACTTTCTGACACTCTCCTTGAGATTCAAAACTTGGTGGTTGGTGTATATAAACCACCTCTTCCAAATCGCCATAAAAAAGGTGTCATTCACATCCAACTGGTGAAGAGACCATTCCAATTGGATTGCCACAGAAATCAAAATATGGATAATAAGGAGTCGAACCACTAGTGAGAAAGTGTCAAAAAAATCCACTCCACAAGTCTAGGTGAATCCCTTTGTAGTGAGCCCAGCCTTTTATCTCGCAACTGATCCATCTAGATTGTACTTAAGAGTCAAGATCCATTTAGGCCCTACCACTGTGGCATCAAATGGTGGTTCAATAAGCTCCCAGATGCCATGGGACTTAAGGGCAAACATCTCCTCCTCCATAGCATGTCTCCCATCATGGATCTAACAAGGCTTGATGGTGAAATGTAAGAATAGGCGTCACAAATTGTGCCTGAGAGAACTTCCTGAATGAGGGCCCAAGACATGCCACGGATATATGCTTGGAAATGGGATGCATGGTGCAAGTATGCAACCCTTTCGTAGAGCTATTGACTAGTCCATGTCCATTTTATCCTCTCGTGACTATCACTAACACCTACCTACTTATCTGCAAGTAAAGTATCTATCACCTGGGCATCTGGCATATCATCCACCACCAAATCATCCGAACCATCTAGACCAATATTCTCTTGAAGAACTAATGGATATGCAAGCTAAGGAGTAGAAGGAAGATGACTAAATATCTCCTAAGGCTCATTGTACTCAAGATAGTGATGGTAACTAGAATCTCTTCCAAAGAAGTAGGAGGCACTGACATAGGCACCATATCTGAAACCATATGTAGATACCACAGTAGAAAAATATGGAATCAACTCAAAGAATGTCACATCTACATTAACATAGTGGCATTGCTGGAGGGGATTATATCACCGATAGCCCTTCTGTGACTTGGAGTATCCCAGGAAGACAGTTCACTACTCTAAAGGCTAACTTGTCTCCACCAGGACTATGAAGATGAACAAATGTCACACTTCCAAATACACAAAGCTAAGTAGGGAATAGTTCTCCATCTGGATATAATAGTTGTATTGGAATTTGTTCATCAAGCACTGAAAAAGGCATGCAATTAACAATATAACATGCAGTAAAAACCCATCTCTCTTAACGTAACTGAAATCACGTGCACCCACACAAAAGAACTCTCCATCTCAAAAACATCCTCCTGCCAGCCTACCCACTGTCCTCCCGCACAGCTAGTCGCATACAGAGGCAGGAACCCCTCCATGTAGGAGCCATCCACCTAGTACCAACAAGCTTTGCGGCACACCACCAATTTTGTCTCTTGCGAAAGACCATATCTGCTCTACATTACCTAGCATAGCCCCCCCCCCCCCCCAACGTCGCCCTCCAAGCAGGATTATTCAAGCCTCTAACATTTCACGATAAGACACCTGTCATTGAGCAACAACTCACTCCACGACAAGCCTAAAGCCTACCACTTCCACCACCAGTCGCAACACCTTTTCTCCTCCTGTAGCTGTTCCTTCTTGCGAGGTGAAGCCCCATGTTGCGCGCATCCACCACAACCAGCCTTCGTTTATTTCCAACCTCTAGCAATCCCTCACCATCACCTACCTTCCCAAGCTACAACCAGTTCCTCAAGTAACAGATACCACGACCACTCCTTGACAGCACCTACAACCTCCACCCCAACAAAGGCAAACGAGAGTGACCCCTACTTCCTCCACCTCTGCCATTCCCGACACTTCGCAAAGCTTTGAGCAATGAACAGAGATCACCCTCACTGTTACTAGGTCCCTCATACCCTGTCAGACGCTCCTCAATCCCCGTTGTGATCACCCCTGCCACGTCTGGATTCTGAGGTCAACTTGGCTCCCCACCATCAGCTCCTCAACCCCCCCTCCAGATTCTCCATCACAAAGGAGCCCCACCCTCAACAACTCCTCACTCCCAGCCATCCGCAACTCGTCGCATGGGGTGGACTCCCTGCCACAATAAACCCCTCATCGAGTCAGGTCCCTCCATCCTTCAACCATTTCGAAGGCAAGACAAAGAAATTGACTTACCGCAGGTCACAAACCCTGATAAAGCCATATTGCAAGTTGATTGTTGGATATTAAAAATAAAAACAAATTAAGTATTTGGACAAGTTCAAGCAGGAAGAATCTCTGCCACTATCCTCATCAAATGTAACATGTCAAGATAAATATCCTCTGAGTGGTGAAATTAAAACATCCGTAGCTTTTAGCTACTTTATCATAGCCGACAAAGATACATTTGATGGCTTTATGATCAAATGTCACATGTGCTCTTGTCCACATGAACATACACATTGCTGCCAAAAGTAGCGATGAAATCGGGTTGGATTCGATTCAGATATAAGTATTTTCATATTCGTATTTATATTCCAAAACTGAATCCGGATTCAAATTCGAATATCAAATCAGATAGAATTTTTTATTATCATAACCTAATAAAATCGAATATGAATTTAAATCGAATATTAATCTAATTCGAATACAAATTGAATTTTAATCAAATTCCAATCGAATACAATACGAATCAGATATTGATTGGATATAAATACGAATTTAGTATTGATTAGACTAGAATATGAATCCAAATCCATTATTTATTAGACAAACTTTCTCAAAAAAAAATATTTAAAAAATAAATATAAATGGAAACAAAAATTAAAAGAAGATTTGTAGAAGAACGAATATTCTGTATATAAATGGAAACCAATATTGCCATAAAGGGTGGAATGAAATTAAATAACCTTGTTATCTAAAAATTAATACCTCTTGTAAAAGTGTTTATTCCATACAAGTATCAATGGCCAACAAGTATAGACTATTAACTTTCTTATAAGTATTAGAAAAAAATGAATCATTAGTCAACTATATAAGAGTAATTAGATTAAAGTACATTCTATAAAATAAAGAATGATAAAATAAGAACAAAAAATTAATAAGAATAAAATAAAATAAAATAAAATACATTCTATATGCCTATTTCTAAATTTCGTACATAAACAACAACAACCAAGTCTTTTCCCACATTAAGTGGAGTCGGCTATATGGATTCTTTGCCTCCACACAGATCGATTTTCAGCCATTTCAGGACTTAAATTAAAGTAATCATACTTAATAGTTTCATTCCAACACTTGTTTGGTCTTCCTCGCTCCCTCTTAGTGGTTCAACCTCCAACTTCTCGCATCTCCTAACTGGAGCATCTAGTGACCTTCTTTGTAAATGTCCAAACCATCTTAGACGTGCCTCTCTCATTTTATCCTCTATCGGTGCCACCCTAACCCTTTTTCTAATAAACTCATTTGAAATACGATCTTTTTTTGTATGACCACACATCCATCTTAACATCTTCATTTCTGCCACAAACATCTTCTGTACATGCCTATAATTTATAGCCCAGCATTCAGAACCGTACAACATGGCTGGTCTTACCACAGCTCGATAATATTTTCCTTTGACTTTTAAAGGAACCCTCTTATCACAAAGAACACCAGAAGCAACCCTCCATTTCAACCACCCTGCATTAATTCTACGAGTAACATCTCCATCAATTCCACCATCATGTTGGAAAATGGATCCCAAGTACTTAAAAATATCTTTCATTGGAATGCACTCTTCTCCAATATTTACATCAATCCCTTCATTGTTCCCTCTACTACTAAACTTGCATTCCATATACTCAGTCTTCGTTCTACTTATGCGTAATCCTTTAACTCCGCCTATGTTGAGTTTCGTGTGCCTTTTCATTGCCGATCCCAAGCCCGGGTAAAGGAGGAGGGTTGCATTAGGGAGCCAACAGCCAGCGTAAAATTTATCGGATCTTTAAACATGGATTCTAGCAAATTTCGTACATATATGATTAATATTAAAGCAAGATTTTAAAAAACCATGCTAATTTTGATTTATGGAGGTTCAACAAATAGTTTTTAATGCTTCTACTAGTGATGATGTTTAACTTGAAATTCCAAGAAAGAGAACATTATGAAACCATAATATCTGTGGCTTAAGTGGAAGGTTAACTCACTTCAAGTAAATTTATATATAACTACGATGGGTACATATTGAAATGGAAGGTGATGCTAAATCCGAATCCCAATCCCAATCCAAAATCGAATCCGAATGTATATAATCGAATATCCGAATCCAATTTTTTCCCATAAAATTTGAGTTGAGTTCCATTATTCGAATTCGGATCCAAATCCAAAAATTATCCATTCTGAATAATGGAATTCGACTAGAATCGAATATGGTACCTGGATATCCGATTCGAATCTAGATCCATTTTCATCCCTGGCCAAAAGGACGTAACATTCAGTAATTAGGTAATAAAGAAGGCAATATTTCGTAACAAGTTTTCCATTCCAATAGTTGTGTAGGAACTCGATTGATGAGATATACTATTGTATAAAAAGCTTCTAGCCACAAATATCTAGGAACAGCTCCAGCATGAATCATTGCAGGAGCAATCCCATAAATGTACCTATGTTTTCTCTCTGTCTCTGCAATCCCATTTTGATGTAGGGTCCTAGGACAACCTCTTTGATGGAGAATGCCATATCATTTTGAAAACTTATAAAGGCTTGAGACATGTATTCACTCCCCCCCCCCCCAATCACTACGAAGACATTTGTCTTGCATTCAAATAAGTATGTTTGCCATATTGACATCCTGAACAACACATGATTATGAAAATGGCCTTTAGCTTTTATTAAACCAAAATCTACAAGTTTCTTCAGAGCATCAAAATTATAATGGCCCAAGCAGCTAAGCTATTGCTTAAAAGTGGCAACAGAGGCTTCATTATTGCTAGAGCTATAAAGAACAGGAAGAGAGACAGAAGGATTATTGGAAAGAATGGACAGGCACAATGACACCCATTAACAAAGGTCTTGTTGGATCCACGTTCCTTCAGAAAAACATAGTCCCAAATAAATAAATTGTAAGCATTATTTTCATCAAGTAGAAGAGAAACCAAAAGTAGGCAAAATTTCATAGTTGGAACGTAAAGGACATTGATGAGGCGAATAAAACCATTAAGAGTGCAAAGAGCGTCACCTACATGAGTGATGGAATGTGTAGTGTCATCTTAGGTTACTACTTGACCATTCCCATGATACGGTTTTAATTAAACAAAAATACTTTTCCTATTGGAAATATGGTTTCCAGCATCGATATCAGCTACCCACTCTTCAGTATTGATGTGCACATCTGTTAAAGCAGTTGATAATGCATTACTGTCATGCTGAGAACCACTACTATCGACAATGTGAACTTCAATCTACTATTGAGCAATGCCAGCCGAGAATTTAGGCAAATCATAACGGTTGATGGCTATATGATTCACCCGACCATTGAGTTGACATATGACTCCTGCTTGGATGGTATGCATACGACCACGTCCTCTTTTGGCATAATTAGATCAACCACAAAAATATTGTTGTTCACATCCTAGCTACACTTGTATGTTTTGTTGATGTCAACTTCTATCTCAACCTTTATCGCAACCTCAACTTCTGCCTAGATCAGTGTTCACAATATTGACATGTAAAGCTTCAACACCTATAGACATGTAAAGCTACGACCTGCCAATTTTCAAAACAAGGTTGTCACGCTGAACTAAAGGCAATTTCAATTCCTAATGAAAGAAGAGGTCTCGTTGTAATGGTAGTAATAACCATTTTATATTCTTCTCAGAGACCGACAAGGCAATGCATCACTTTGTCTGTAGCACTAATCAGATGGCCAACCAAGGCAAGTTCATTGCAGGTAATCTGTAATTTGTTCCACTACTAATGACGACAAACTTTCCCTGGTTGATTTATGCCAATTCTAATTTTAATTGAATGATCCTTGCTTCTGCCATTTGGCAATACCCCTTGAATTCCTTTACAGTTTGAACATGTACAACTTGAGTAACCACTTCCTCAAAATAGGTGGATTTCATCCACCCAATAAGCTATTGATCAAGGGAAAACCACTCATCATGTGTAGGATTGGGGACAAGACAAACCCCTTTTGATGGGCTACTATCATCCTTGTCCTCTTTTGCTAGTTTAATAAAATAAGTACCTAGGTGATCCTGGAGAATTTCCATCAATATGTCTAATTAAACATTGTCCGTGAATGATGAATAAGGCTATGGGATAATTTGATTCAACATTTTGGGAAACAAGAGGAAGTTTTGACTTCCTTTTATCAGAAGCCATGATCAATCAATAACAAGAGGAAATCAGAAACAAAACAAAGCCCCTCTTTTTTCCTTTTTTTTTAGGAGTGGGGGGTTAAGGAAAACGGGTGAAAAGAGGGAGGGTTTATGAAGTAAACCCTAAAGAGCTCGGGCTGAACAAACCCCTGCAGTCGAAGGATCAGTGGCACTAAGGATCAAAGATTGATCCAAAATGGTCAAACAATGGTCCAACGATGGTGGCTGGTGTCGATCGGCTAAGGTAAGCGACACAAGCACAACACCGACGGGGGAGATCCAGCCGAATCTAGCCTGTAGCGATTGATTACGGTCTTGTAGCACCCAAATCTAGCAAGGCAAAGATGCAACAGAACCCAACGATAACTAGATCTAGCTGGATCCGATCTAATCGAATCTGGCCTTACAGGGATCGGAAGGCCTGATTTGCCCTTCTACCGCTTGAACAGGCATGGTGGTGATCCGATCTAGTCAACATCAGTCGGAGGAGGCCCAGTGACGGTCGAGGATCGTCGAAAGAGGTCAGATTTACCAGTGGCAGACATGTTCCAGGTGTAACAAGGAGGGCACGATCCTTGATTTGAGAAACAACGCACGTGACTTCAATAATGAATGATCAGGAATCAAAGATCAAAACACTATCTATGATGGATTGTTACTTGAATGCCAAATCAAACCACAAGAAACATACCATGAAAAGTGAGAAAATTGTTATCCCAGTTTGATAAGCATTGTCCCTCTCTACATCTAAGCATAGAGTTACCACTCTAAATGGTTTGCAAGGAGGCCCAAGGAAATTTATTTATAATACACGGGGTTGCTTACAACCCAAGAAAACTATAATTATCATAATTGACTCACACACTAAGAAATATCTATAAGAGGCCCTTCCAAAATATAATTAGTTGGGAACAAATGAAAGACTTGTTATTCTATGGAAACCCTACCCCTCTTTATATATAGAAAAGGGTGGGAAAAGTATAGCATAACTCCCTAGAAAAATATAAAAGGTGTAAAACACACCCAAACAATAAAGAAATACAAAAGATAACTCAAGTTTCCCAACATCCCCCTCAAGCTGGAGCATATATGTGAATCATGCTCAGCTTAGAACATCACGAATCAAAAGCTGACCAAGCGAGAGGCTTGGTAAAGATGTCTGCAATCTGATCATCTGTAGTAACTGGAGTTGTCTATAAGTAACCTTTCTGAATAAGATCCCGTGTGCAATGACAATCCACCTCCACATGTTTAGTGCACTCATAGAACATAGGATTATTAGCAATATAAGTAGCAACCAAATTATCACAATGCATCACCCTAATACCATCAACTTGAATATGCAGATCAGCTAGAAGGGATTTCACCCACATAAGCTGTACAGATGTCTATGTCATGGCCCTATATTCAGATTCTGCACTAGACCTAGAAAAGCCTCCTGGCTTTTGCTTTTCCAGGTTGCTAAATTGCTAGTTATTTATGTGTAGAATCCTGTAGTAGCCTTCTTATCCACCAAACAACCCGCATAATCTATATTAGAATAAGCAACTGACATTGAGGTCCTTATGGTGAATAAAAGACCCTATCCTAGAACCTTCTTGAGATACCATAGGATCATCATAGCAGCCTCCCAATGTTGTCTGGCAAGCTTGGCCATAAACTGACTCAACCTACCAACTACAAAACAAGATCTGGCCTAGTAATGATGAGGTACAACAGCTTGCCCACAAGCTATCTATATTGTCTACTGTCAACAGGTGGTGAATCTGGATTATATAGATGAACCTTTGGATCAATGGGTATATTAGTTGGTTTTACGCCAAGCATACCAGCCTCCTATAAGATATCAAAAGCATACTTCCCTTGAAATAGGACAACACTTTTCTGGCCACGGGCTACCTCTATCCCCGGAAAGTACCTCAAGGGGCCTAAGTCCATCACGAATTGTCCTGCCAAGAGTTCTTTAATGTGCATAATCCCCTTAGTGTCGTCTCTTGTACCAATCAGATCATCCACATACACAAAAATTACCATCACTCCTTTCCCTGTTTCCTTAACAAATAGAGAGTGATCGGGATGACCTCTGAAATCCATTTGCCTCAACAACCTAAACTTATGCAACCAAGCACAAAGACTCTGCCTCCTCAACAACCTAAACTTATGCAACCAAGCACAAAGGCTCTGCCTGAGCCCATAAATGGCTTTTCTCAGATGGCACATACACTCCCTTGACCTCTCATAACTTGCTCGATGATACATATATACCTCATCCTCTAAATCACTATAAAGAAAAATATTCTTGACATCCACTCGATGAAGCTTCTAATCAAAGTAAAATGCAACTGCAATAAGTACCCGCATAATCAACAGGTGAGCTACAGGAGAATGAGGAGAGAATGTGTCAAATAAGTCTACTCTATATGTCTGAGTAAACCCTCTCGTCATCAATCTAGCCTTATATCTAGCAATAGACCCATCATGATGAAATTTGAGAGCAAAAATCCATTGACACTAAGCAAGACTAGCTCCATATGGGAGTGGGGCAAGCTCCCAAGTACCTCTACTCTAGAAAGCGACCATCTCCTCCTCTATGACCTGACGCTATTTTCGATGAGCCATGGCCGCCTGGTAAGTTGCTAGCACTGTAATAGAGACAAGAGCCTGGCAAAAAGTGGTGAAATTTGTACCCAACCTATCAATTTGTAGACTCCCTGCCAAGTGGTATCTGGCACATGACTTGGGGGCCTTCCAAACAACGATCAAAAGGTCCACATCTGTAGGATCTGTAGGCACATCCTCCTCTGCTATAATAGGCTGAGACTGACTTGTATCACCACTAGGCACAGAACAGTCAGTGTCAAAATAGTCTAAGCTCACCTGAGGCAGGGAGACAAGTGTCAGTGAAGAGGGGGCACCTGAAAAGTAGTATGAGGTCGATGGTAAGCCACTATAGGGTCGTTGTATCTGGGTATATCAGGGGCAGGAGTAGTAGTAGGCTCAATGTCTGGTATAACACCATCAGGGATAGGTGGAATTGGAATAAGAGGAGCCTCGGAGGATGAGGACAAGTCACTCCCAGACATGGAGAAGGTATAGCTTAATGAAAAGTAACATCTGCACCAACATAATGACGAGAACTATGCAGATCAAAACACCTCTACCCCTTTTGAGTCGGGAATACCCCATAAAAACACACTTGACAACCCTAAGTGCCAGTTTATCCTGTCTTGCACTCTGAACATGTACAAAGGCAATGCACCTAAAAATCCGAGAAACAAGAAACAATAGACGACCAAGATATAGAAGCTACAATGGAATCTGCTTGTGAATAGCAGCATTCAGCATCCTATTAATAAGAAAGCTAGTTGCAAGTATAACATCCCCCCAGTACAAAGCAGACACAGAGTGGTGTATCAACAGGGTGCGTGCCACATCAAGAAGATGTCTATGCTTCCTCCCAGCAACACTGTTAGGATATTTGTTATTTTTACTATTTACTTTTCAGTCCTTGTTATTACTTTTCAGTCCCTACATATTTTTCATTCTGGTCCCTGCACTTTATTTTTTGGTCCTTGTACATGTTTCTTCACTTGGGTTGGTTTCTATATAAAGGACCTAAGGGACCCCTAATGAGATTGATGTCATTTCATCTTAACATGATATCAAAGTAACAATCCTAGATTGAGGCCTTATATCCCACCCAAAACGAAACCCGCCTCACCCCTCCACCTCTCTCTCTCTCTCTCACCGGTGAAGATTGGTTGCAGTTCACAGTGCCTGATCGCCTGTGGAGATTGTTGCAGATCATGTTTCCTAATCAGTTCGGTGGAGATTTCTGATCGCATTTCCTGATTAGTTTGGTTGCCATTATCTGGTCAGCATGGTTCTTGATCGCAAGGAGTGATATGTCTGATTCCTGATCACAAGATCACCAATGGTGATTCAGATCTATTGGTCTGTGGATCAGTTAGTGGTGATTGATTGGTTGATTGAAGAGTTTGATCATTCTCTGGCCATCGCTTGATCTAGAGCTTTGATCTGATCGGGTTATCTGCCATCCAGTACATAGCCAGCAGTGGTGATCGAGGTTGTTGCAGCTGCAGCAAAGTAGTCCGATCGTGGTTGGTTGCAGCAGTAGAGTAGTCTGTTCGATTAGTTTGTTGCAACAGCAGTTGAGGTTTGTTGAGTTTGCTGTAGATCGAGTTCTACTGTTTGATTGATCAAGGTTGTTGAGAAGTTGTTGCAAGTGATTTGATCAGTTTATCCTCTATCTAACAGTCGTAGAAAAGGTCCGCTTTCTTCCTCTTAGTTCCTGTTTATCATGGAGTAATTGAGGAGAGGTCTAGGATGACTTGATTCCTCTCCACGAGTGTGTTTGATTTCTGATTGTGTGGATTGATGTGATTGTGTTGTACAAGAATATTGTTATCAGTTGTGGTCGTATGAAATATCTGAGATAGCAAAGAGAATGTTGGGGATTTGCATCTCCATTTTCCAGGTTCCTTGCCACAAATGAAAGGAATTTCAATTAAACTGATGGGACAAATTTTATGTTGTAGTCCACATCTTTTCTTAGGTTTGTTGGTTCACATGGTCACAAGAAAATTCTTCTTGAAGATGAGCCACCATTTACCTCCAAAACTACAAAATGAGAGATGCAAAATGATTGGATAGCTACATGCATGCTAAACAGCATGAAGAAATCTATTGCTAACCAAGTTATGGCTTATTCCTCTACAAAGAAAATGTGAGATGTATTGCATGAGATACACTCTCATAATTCTAATGTTGCTCATCTTTATCGTGCATTGGAGGACTTCCAGGCATTCAAGAAAGGAAACATGTGCTTGCCAAATAGCTATGGTTCATTGAAAAATGTTTGGGATGAGTAAGATTCCATTCATTCAGCCAAATTACTACATTGTTGTTATGATGAAACACAGGGAGGTTATTCTATAAGTTCAATTTTTGGCAGCTTTGGGACATGAATATAAGGCAGTGAAAGTTCAGTTATTGACTTCTGCTAAGATTCCTAGTCCAGAGTAGATTTATGCCAAGTTGATGAGACTTGAGGTGGCAGATAACTCAGTGGTTGTTGATTCGTCTACTCTTGCTACTTCTGGGCATGGGAGAGGTTCTGATCGTGCTCACTTTGGTGGACAAGGTGCTCGAGGTCGCGGCCACGACTGCTCCACTTTTGTTTGACTATTGTCACAAGACCGAGCACATAGTTGATAGGTGTTGGGCAAAGCATGGGTATCCTCAGGGAACTTGTGCTAATCAGGTTTTAAGGAAGAGTCCACTAAGGTTTCAGAGGAGGTCACGATTTCCAAAGATGAGTATTCTAGGTTACTTACATCTTAGCCTTCTACTTTAGCTTCTGTTACTCGGCAGGGTGAGCAAGTTGCCTTATCAGCTAAACCTCGTGGTCCACGATGAATAGCAAGTTTTGGAGCATCTTCACATATTGCATGTGATTTATCTGTGTTTACATCTCTTCATGCACTTGACAAGTCTTTCCAAGTTTGTGTTGCTGGTGGAGGTCTATCATCTGTTATCGGTCTTGGAGATGTAACTCTGACTGATACTCTTCCTTTTTCTGATGTTATGCATGCAACTAATTTTGCTATGAATTTGATGTCTATGAGATTACTAAAGATCATCGTTGTATGATCAATATTTCTTCTTGCAGAACCTCCAAACAAGGAAGTTGATTGGTAGAGGACTTGAACAGAATGGATTGTACTATGTTGCCCTTCCTCCTACAATTGTCGCTACTTCTGGTGCCACCACTGCTTTACAATGGCATCTTCATCTCCGTCACCCAAGTTTGATTGTGCTATAACGTTAGTTTCCTGATCTTAATGTTCCTAATCGTTTCTCTGCAATGCTTGTCAGCCGGGCAAGCATCATAGTTCCTCTTTTCCTTCTACTAATAAGAAAATTAGTTCTATTTTTTCTTTGATTCATGCTGATGTGTGGGGCCCATGTCGGGTCACCAGTGATCAAGGCTTCCATTTTTCCTTGTTCTTGTTGATGATCATTCTAGACTGTCTTGGATTTTCATGATGAAACAAAAATTGGAAGTCTCTATATTGATTGAAAATTTTTTCAATGAAATAAAACTCAAGTTTCTACTACAATACGTATCTTTCGAGGTGACAATGGTATAGAGTTTGTGAATGCCTGATTATCTAGTTTCTTTGTTTCACAGGATGTTATTCATCAGACTTCCTGCATTCACACCTCACAACAGAATGGGATTGCTTAATGGAAGCTTCGACACCTCCTTGACGTTTCCTAGACATTACTGTTTCATATGTTGTTCCTGCTTATTTCTGGGTTGATGCTATTTTGATTGCTACATTCCTTATTAATTGGATTGTTTCTCCTGTGTTAAGTGGTTGTACACTTTTTTCAATTCTATTTTTAGATCAGGAAGATCAAGAACCTTTTTCGCTGCCACCGATTTTTTTGGTTGTGTAGCGTTTGTTCATCTTTTTGGTGGGGATAAGTTAGCTCCTCGCTCGATTAAATGCATTTTTCTTGGGTATTCTTAGACTCAGAAAAGGTATCAGTGTTATGATCCATTGAATCGAAAATTTTATGTAAGCACCGATATTGTCTTTTTTTAGGAGGTTCCATAGAAGGACTCCTCTGGCACTCTGTCTACTAATATCCCTTTGTCAGTTCCTTCTGCTATCCCTCCAAGGCCCTCTGAGCTTCCTACCACTACTATGAGCCCTCCCGATAATGTTGAGCAATCACTTCCTGATACATCTCATATTACTTCTCTATATCCATATCATTTTAATCGTTGACTTAAACCTTCTGTCAAGCCACTTACTACCATTCATGTTCAATCCAATACCATTTCTATGGACTCCAACGGTGGTCAGGTATATTCTTACACTAATGAGCAAGAATTGCATTTTCCAATTGCCCAGAGAAAAAAGACTAGATCTTGTGCTCGATATGATATTTCTCATCATATGAATTTTGATGGTTTATCTTCTTCAAGAAAGATGATTTCAGCTACTATTGATAGCCATCGTATACCTCAAGATCATGTTGAGGCCTTTCAAGATGAGACATGGACTATAGCTATGAAAGAGGAGATCAAGGCACTTACATCTCAAGGCACTTGGGAGTTAGTTGACCTACCCCATGAAGCATCTGTTGTGGGATGTAGGTAGGTGTTTACCTTAAAACACTTACCAAATGGATCCATACAGAGGTACAAGGCATGGTTAATAGTAAAAGGCCATACACAGACACATGGCATTAATTATTTTGAGGCATTTTCTCCTGTTGCACGTCTAAATTCAGTATGCATTCTTCTTTCTTTGGCAATGAATAAGAATTGGTCTATTTTCCAGTTGAATATTAAGAATACTTTTCTCTATGAAGATCTTGATGAAGAGGTTGATATACAGCAGCCTCCAAGTTTTGTGAGACAAGGAGAGTGACATAAAGTGTGCAAATTGTGAAAGGTGATTTATGGGCTTAGGCAAAGCCATCGTATGCGCCATCATACTTGATTTGACAGATTTAGCAAGACAGTACAAGAATTTGATTTTTTTCAAATTTTCTAAAACCATTCTGTGTTTTCTAGACATACTCGGTCTAGGCCAGTTATTCTTATTATATATGTTAATGATATATTGTTGACAGGCAACGATATGGGTGGTATTGAAGATATCAAGGCCTTCATTCACATTTTGGTATGAAGGATTAGGGACAAATTAATTAATTTCTGGGTATCGAGGTACATCTTTTGCAGGATGGTATGATTTTGTCTCAAAAAAAATATGTTCTTGATATGTTACGTGAGTGTCGTGAGGCTGGTATGGTAGAATGTAAACCTACAAAAGTGCCGCTTGATCCTTCTTTTCAGTTTGTGGATGATGGCAATTCTCTTTTTGAGGATGTGACTAGATACAGGGCCATGATTGGCAAGTTGCTATATCGTATTGTTACTAGGCTAGATATTGTATTTGTTGTTGGTCGCTTAAGTCAGTTTATGCAAGCTCCCAAGGAGATACATTGGCCAAGAGTGTTGCAGTTGGTACAATATTTGAAAAATGCTCCTAAAAAAAGATTATGTTATAGAGCTCATAGGGGAGTGTCCATCCTAGAATATTCAGATGCTGATTATGCAAGGGCTCACAAGGACCGACGGTCTACTACAAGTTTTTATACTTTTGTTGAGAACAACCATGTGACATGGAAAAGTAAGAAACAGGTTGTCACTCGATCAAGTGCAGAATCTGAATACTGTGCTATGGCCCACATAGCATGTGAGCTTCTTTGGGCTATATTTCTATTGCAGCACTTTGGAGTGGATGTTCAAGAAGCCATAACTATGTATTGTGATAATAAGGCTGCTACATTCATTACTAATAATCCAACATTTATGAAATAACAAAATATATTGAGGTTAACTATCATTTCATTTGAGATGATATGCTAAAAGGTAAGATCTCTACTCCATACATTTCTACCAAAGACCAATTGGCAGATATATTCACGAAGGCTCTCCCACGGAAACAGTTAAAGTATCTTTCCACCAAGTTGAGCATGTCTGACGCTTATGCTCCAACTTGAAAAGGAATGTTAGAATATTTGTTCCTTTTTACTATTTATTTTTCAGTCCCTACATATTTTTCATTCTGATCCTTGCACTTTATTTTTGGTCCTTGTACATGTTTCTTCCCTTGGGTTACTTTCTATGTAAAGGACCCAAGGGACCCCTAATGAGATTGATGCCATTTCATCCTCACAAACACCATTCTACTTAGAGGTATGAGTCCAGATGGCCTGATAAATGATACCATGTACACAAAAAAACTGATGTAAATGAGTAGTAGTAAACTCCAAAGCATTATCTGACCGAAACATTTTAATAGTAACTGAAAATTGAGTTTTCTATTTCAGCAACAAAATTTTCAATAATACTCCCAACATCATATTTATTCTTCAAAAGAAACAACCAGGAAACTCTAGAAAAATCACCAACAAGAACCAGAAAATAACAAAGACCAATTCTATCATGAACAAGACTTGGCCCCATACATCCCATATGAATCAAGTCAAAAACATGCAACAACCAAGAGTGACGGGAAGCAGGAAAACTACCATGGTGATGCTTACCAAGCTAACAAGCATCACATGTTATGGTGGTACTGGTAGTTATGTCGGGTAGTACATAACTAAGTCGCTCCAAGAGAACATGGCCAAGACGAAGGTGCCACTGGATGGCAAATCCAGAAGCCAAGGCAACCTCCCCATAACCCACAACAGAAGTAACAATAGGGAGAACGACTCAAGCGGTAAACCCTCCCTTCTTCAAGTCCACCAATCATCCTCCCCGTGAGCCATTACTAGCTAACAATTAAGCACACGTATAATACAGCTAACAAAAAGTAAACTAAGTGGAAAATCTAGGACATACAACACATTTGGCAAACTCAGGCTGAAAGAAAGGGTCACCTCCCCCTTTCCAAGACTTAAGATAATTTGCCATCAGCCACCTGTACTATCCTGCCAGGGGGAATAGATTTCAGCGTTGAAAATGCACCATGATCACCATACAAATGTCTAGAAGCACTTAAATCAACTAGGTAACCACCTGTATCATGTGTAGAAACAGAACAGACAACCTTTGTACCTAAAGTAGAAGTAGTAGCTACAGTTTCAAGAGGAGCAGATGTCTGGGACAATTGACTAAATTTTTGTAGCAACTAATCAAACTCTTCTCTTGAGACAGTGTCTCTAGGGATATCACCTTTAGTAGCCTGGTGACCAGTAGCGGCCTTCCTGTGCTTCTGCCAGCACGTAGCCTCAGAATGGCTTAAATGACCATAGTATGTGCATGGAGAACAAGTGCAACCTCCAAATGCACATCCATGACCATGACCACGAGTAGAAGAATCACCTCTCCCACGTCCAAGAGTAGCAACTAAAGCACCAGTTTGTCCTCTGGTCTCAACTGGAGAGATTGAAACTGCAATCCTACTCAGCCTACTATAGGTCTCCTCCAAGGAGGGAAGCTTTAACAAGGTGAGAACATGTTATCATGCTGCAACAAAATCAAGGCCCAAACAAGATAAGAATAGTGAGACAGCCAACTCTTTCTTGAACTCACGCAAAGAAGAGCAAGTACATCCTGGCCTATAGGAATTATGCCTCTCCAACAAGCCCTTCATCTGAGAATAATACTGGACCAATGACCAACCCTCCTGTCGTAACTGAAATAGCTTGTGATAAATCTGAAAGACACGTGCAGAATTCTTCTCATAAGAATATGTCTCACTAAGAGACACCCACATCTACTTAGCAATCGGGTAGTACATAATCTCATCTCCTATCCTAAGGATGATAGAATTCATCATCCAGACACTTACCATAGCATTGTCTCTATCCCATGAGACATTGGCTCCTGTCTTGTCCGTGGGCTTAGGTTGACACAATTTTCTCCTTGCCGTGACCCCTGACGGTCGTCAAGAACATCTGGGACCACCATGGATAATTGGTCTCGTCTAACTTGATCATCGTACCAAAAAAGAGACTCTTGTAACTCCTAGTGTCCATAAAAGAGTTCAATGTGACCCCAGACGAACTAAAGGATGCCAAGGCACTATCACTTGAACCCCAACGTGCAAAAACAGAGCCTCAAACAATATATTCATATTTGTAAATCATAAGATACGAGATCTAAATAGAGGATTCAGATCATGAAGAAAGGCGCAAGCGGCATAACAAGCCCCTCCAAAGCATTGCCAATCCAAAGATGGGTTGCCTCTCCCTTTAGAGATCCTACAAGAGGATCAAAAGGAGGGAGAAGGGTGTCAAACACCCCCTACCAGTCATGCAAAGGGGCCTACGTGGATTGGGCTACAAGAGAGGAAAGAGAAGGTGGTTGCAGAACCACCACACAAGCTTCCTGGGCGGCGCTAACATTGCAACTAGCAGGCAACAACACTAGTTGTGGTCAAGCCACTGCTGGTGGCCCACCAACAGTGACAAGGGACCCCATGAGGCCCCCCTTCCTACATACCAGTGACCTCTGTCGGCATGGATAGGGTAAGCAATGTTGGCAGGGGGAGGCAACGGTGAAGGAGTTGCCGCCGATGGGAAAGGGGTGAGGTGGAGGGGTTGGCACCTTGTTTTGGTGATGGTACATAGGGCACCGGTCTACAACTGCTGCTCTGATACCAAGTTGGAAACAAATGAAAGACTTGTTAATCTTTGGAAACTCTACCTCTTTACATAGAGAGAGAGGTGGGAAAAGTATAGCACAACTCCCTAGAAAAATATAAAAGGTGTAAAACACACCCAAACAATAAAGAAATACAAAAGATAACTCAAGTCTCTCAACATAATTCTATCAGGATTAGGCTGATTTGAGACTTCTCAAACTTCCTAGATTATTTTGCAACTTCTGGATTGAAAATAATTCAATTTGGACTCTAATTGTAACAACTCAGTGGCAAATATGAATGTGTTCCAGGCTGCTTCTAGATTCTTAAGTCTCTGGACTCCAAATGTAAATTTGGGCTCATTCACAACTTTGAAACTTCTGCTAGCAAACTGAATAGAAGGTTTAGACTGATTTATAATGACCAAAACTTTTGGGCAGCATCTGAAACTTTTGAAGTACTGAAACTGCTTTACAGTTTTCTTGAATTGACAACTTCAGAAATTTCACCATTTCAAACTTTCAGAGTGGAAGACAACTTCCATTGCAATGTCACTTAATTGCACATTCTTTATCAAAGAGAATATAAGGCAGCTGATAGAATAGATTTACCAAAAAGTTATTCTCCTCCATCAGGATTAATAGGGTCTGGGAGGAACACAGCAAAGGACCACCACATTGCTTTTTTTCCCTCTACAAACACACCTGACCACTTCCTACACTGCTGCCATGCCTTCTGATCTTGTCAGATGTTACTGCTGCTTGCAGGGATGAGCCCCAATAGTGTTCCTGTGCAGGAGCTTGAAAGAGAAGCAAGCATTGTGAAAAGAGATGCTTGTCAAGATTTTGCAAGGTGGTCAATTAATCAAGGGTGTTCGCTAAACTTCACACAGCACCTCTTTATTTTGGTGAATGATTCCATGGAATGTCTTACAAAAAGAAAATACCATGGAATGTCATGCATAGAACACTAAAAGCAAGATTCAACATTTTGATATGATGCTCCCATAGATTTTCACATGATCTACTAGCAATTGCATGTAATGTCAAGGATGAAGCTCAGGAATCAAGCCTCAGCACTTGAATCCAATCCATGATCCACAGAAACAACAATGAACATAGCTCTCTAGAATCATCTAAGTAGAAAAACTACATGAATAGTGTATCGGATGATTTCATGTTGATAGCAATAACTATAAACCAGAAGAATTGTAGGTAAGAATAACACCATTATTTATGTGGAAAACCGCAAAGAGAGACAATGAGAGAAGCAACCTAGCGAGTTGGATATCCTATTAAATCTTCTCCAGAGATATGGTAGTAGAATTGTCTTTATACGGGCTTACATCCCCACTAAATAACAATATTTATCCTAATCATAATCCAGTCCTGATCCAAAGAGATCTAGGACGAAACATTTTAAATATAATATGACTGTTTATCTTTAAAAAAACGCAGGGTCATTTGATTCTTTAAATAGGCTTGTAAATGGGTTGGATGAGAGCGGATATCCCTTTTAGGCAAATATTCAAAGTTTATCCTATATCCAAGTCATATCCACTATATGGGAAGTTCACATCGAAATTTGCATCTTAGTGGCAAAGTGGTGATCAATTGATAAGGGAAGGATTTATTAAGGGTAAAAATGGGGATAAAACGAGGATAACCAAAATAGTCATTTAAATGGATTGAAAAATAGAATCCAAGGTTGAATACATTTGAAAAACTCATGAGAAAAGCCTAATTTAGACCTTTGAAGATAGTATGTAACATGAGAGCAGGAGAGGAAGTGTTAGGATAATGGACCCTTGTCCAATAGAGGAGTTGACAATCTCAATAGAAGGGAGAGCAGGCTTGGCCAAGCTCTTCTCAACATGGTGAAAATGTGAGATGCTTCCACAGTCTTTTGCAGGGGCACTCTTCATGCAATTGTTGATCAACAATCATGTGCAGAAGTTGTAGGGGCCTGCACACCATGCATCGTCTTGCCCGTGGTCCTTGGGGAAGGGCACAGAGATGCAACCATGAAGGTGAAGGTGTCAAGACTTTCTCAATGTCTGTTCGGTTGGAGACATGGTCAAGGGGGATCCATGCAATCAAGATGTTGTAGATAGCGGTGAAGAGCTTTCTTAAAGGAGGAAGCTGAAGTGGCCTTGGTGCGGCCTTAATCGGGAAAAGAAAGGTTTTGTTGTGGGAATGCTCAAAGGATCAGTTCTCTTCAACATTTTGAGGAGAAAGGGAAGGTTATTTTTTTTAGGCTACAATCAAAGTCTGATGAAGTAAGAATTGGATTCAATGATTTAAATTAAATAAGAAATCCTAGCAATCTCTTATATAAAGAGAGACCAAGAGGGTAAAAGTACATAAAAACTCTTGAAAAGCAAAGCAAACCAAACCAACAACCATATAACAACGAGAAAATAGAAAATAGAAAAGATATGCTAACACACTTCCTCAAGCTGAAGCATAAAGATCTATCATGCTCAGCTTGAATACACACGAATCAAATAGAGATTTGGCTAAGGACTTCATAAAGATGTCAGCAATCTGCTCCTCAGATGTGACTGACGTGGTATAAAGCAACTCCTTCTGAATGATGTCTTTGGTGTAGTGACAATCAACCTCAACATGCTTCGTCCTCTCATGAAATGTTGGGTTGTTGGCAATAAAGGTGGCTGCTCTATTATTACTAGAAAGGTGGGTTGTTGGCAATTATGCTGGGTTGCTCCTCCATGTAATCAAACTCCCTGCTAGAAAGGTGCAGAACCCACTAGTGGATTTGCAATCCACATGACATCCAACGTAGTCCGCATCAGAGTATCCAACCAAGGTCATGGAAGATCCTTTGGTAAAGACAAGACCCTTCCCAGGAGCCTTCTTGATGTATCTGAGCACTATCAATGCTGCATCCCAGTGCTAGCATGTTGACTTCGCCATGAACTAATTTAATTTCCCTACTGCAAAGGAAATGTCTAGCCTCGTAATAGTGAGATATAGTAGCTTGCCCACAAGCTGGCTGTACTGCCTGTTGCCCACCAATTGTGCATTCTCATCATATAGTAACATCTTGAGGTCCATAAGAATATTGGCCTCCTTAGCCCCAAGCATGCCAATCTCCTGCAGGATGTTCAAAGCATATTTCATCTGGGATAAGACCACACCCTTTTTGCTGCGAGCAATCTCAATACCGAGAAAGTATCATAGAGCTCCCAAGTCCTTCATGACAAATTGCTTTGCTAAGATGCACTTAATCTCAGCAATACCATGCTCATCATCTCCTGTGACAATCAAGTCATCAACATAAACAAGTACCACCATACCTCGTCCAGTCCTCTTAACAAAAAAAGAAAAGTCAACTGTCGATCTCCTGAACCCAGCTGCTTCTACAACCTGTGATAATCTCTGGAACCAGGCTCTAGGACTTTACTTAAGGCCATAGATGGCCTTCTGTAGTCGGCATACGCACTCCCCCTGAGCCTCAAAATCAGGCAGCTGCTGCATATAGACTTCTTTAAAATCCCCATAGAGGGCATTCTTTACATCCAGCTGATGTAAAGGTCAATCTAACTAAATTGCCAATGCAACCAGCACCCATATAGTAGGAAGTCTGGCTACTGGTGCAAAGGTGTCAAAGAAATCCACCCTATAGGTCTGCGTGAACCCCTTTGCCACTAGGCATGCCTTGTACCTAGCAATGCCCCTATCTGAATTGAATTTCACTGTGAATACCCATCTACAGCCAACAACAGTAAGTCCGTCAGGGAGTGTAGTAAGCTCCTAGGTCCCACGGCCCCGAAGTACAGCCATCTTGTCCTCCATGGCAGCCCGCCATTTTGGATGAAGCATGGCTTACTGGTATGAAGTAGTGATCTCTACAACTGATAAGGCAAAAGTAAACCGGACAAACGACTTCCCAAGATAGGCACTGGAAAGATCACCTGCAACACGGTAGCGAGCACAAGAGCGTGGAGCCTTCCTAATAGCAATAGAAAGATCCTCAATAGCATCAGGCACCGTAGAGTGACTTGTGGGACCATCGTCAACAGGCAGCTCAGTGAAGTCAACATGCACCTGTGTAGGAGATTCTAGTGGTGTAGATGGTGATGACCTCTGCAGAGTCAAGTGAGGTCTACTGTACATGCGCATCGGACCATGTAGCTTCTCAAAATCATCCACGAACTCCCTGGAATCTGAAGCGGCAAGCGAGGGAGTCAAAATAGGAATATCCTCAAACTGGACAGGGGGAAAGGGCATCGGGGCAGGTGCATCTGAAGTAGACATCCGGTGGCCCCTCATAGAAAAATAAGGCACCTCCTCATGAAACGTAACATCCATGCTAACATAATGTCGCCTACCAATGGGATCATGATATTTGTAGCCTTTCCAAGTGACACTATAACCCAAAAATGCACACTTGATCACACGGGGAGCAAGCTTATCCCTGCCAGGACCAAAAAAGTGAACAAGTGAAACACAGCCGAAAACACGAAAAGGCACAACAAACAAATCTCTATCTGGATACAGAATCTGATATGGAATCTGCTCATGAAGGACCGAACTAAGCATCTTGTTGATTAGGTAGCAAGCAATCAAAACGGAATCTCCCCAATAGGAAGATGGAACATCGTGATGTATCAACAATGTCCAGGCCACGTCTAAGAGATGTCTATATTTCCTTTTTGCCATACCATTCTGCTGGGACGTATGGGGGTAGGAGGTCTGATGTATGATGCCTAAGGAGCTGTAAAACTGGGCCAGTCTCCTGGTGCAAAACTCAAGTACATTGTCAGTTCCAACAATCTTTACAACTATAGAAAATTGAGTCTTGATCTGATTAATTAACATCTCAATCGTATTTCCTGCATCTGACTTATTACGAAGCAAAAAGGTCCGTGATAGTCTGGAAAAATCATCAACGACCACCAAGTAGAAGCGGAATCCCTGTCTGTCTGGAGTACGACTCAGGCACCATATGTCCATGTGGAGCAAATCAAAACATGCAGATGACGCAACCGTAGTGCTAAGAAAATAGCTGAAACGATGATGCTTGCCTAGTTGGCAAGCGTCACAAAGAAGATCAGTAGCAAGCGTCATAAAGAAGATTAGTAGCAAGTGATAAATGGGGAATAACCCATCTCAATCAATCTAGAGAGGGATGTCCCAGCTGACAGTGCCACTGAAGTGTTGTCCCTGCCTTATATGCCACATCTGCCTATCCAACAACTGCCAAAGGAGACTGAGCTAAGCAATATACATCTCCTTCCTCGTGTCCACCACCAATAGTTTTCCCTGTGAATTTATCCTGGAGAACACACCCCGCATCATCAAGGATTGCTCTGCAGTTGAGCTCTTCGGTAATCCTTCTAACTGACAACAAACTGATCGAAAAATCAGGAACAAATATAACATTGGGCAGTCTCAAGGTAGGGGATATAATAACCTCTCCCTCACCCTAAACCTGAGAAAGATTTACATCAGCCACCTAAATAGTCCTACCAGGAGGAACATCACACACCATGCGGAAGCACTCCCGATCTCCACTAAGATGCCCTGGAATCAATTAGCCATCCACCATCTACAGAAGAGGTAAGCGTTGCCGTATCTAAAGTGGTAGACATAACAGCCGTATCCTCTTTCCTAACAATCCCATCGGCCAGCTCTGTAACTTTAGCCACAATTTGAACATGACCTATCTTGCCCAGGAACATACCAGTGGCCCACTACCTACGACCCTGTCGACGACGACGCCCCCTACCTCGTGTAGAAGGGCCTCATCTTTAGATGACATTGTCTGACACGACGGCCTCTGTCAAGACTGACTTGTCCTGCTTCTATAGCAACCTCCCATCATGAACCCAACAATTCCCGATGACCTCAACATGTCCAAAGGGAGCTAAACAACTCATCATCAATCAATGAAATGAACTGATCCAAAGGCATCCATCAATCACATCCAATGAAATGAACTCATTAATGAAGAAATCCATAGTCAAATCCGCATCATTGACAAGAGGCCTCCTTGGACGGATGTTAGCCTTACCTGGGTGCAAGGAGAACACCCAAGGTGGCTTCAAAGGGACCTAGACTCCCTTTCCTCATGACCACAAGGAGCACAATCCCTACTGTAGGGCTACACGCCCGTCACAACCACCGCCTGCAGCCCAAACCAGGACTTCTCAGCCTTGCACAACCCCCCCCCCCCACGGTCAGGAGCACGATGAGCACCGCCCCTGCAGACCACCGTCGCCGCCGCACAGGTCACTGTCGCCGTTGTGCAGTGCTGCCGGACACCGCAATGGCTAGATCAACGCCGCCAGGCCTTGCTGCACGATCTTGGTGGTGCCGCATGGCTGTTGGAGGTTAGCACCGCCTGTAGCACCACATCCTGGGCCCAACCAGCAAACTAGTTGCTGTTGCGCCACCATCGGAGGCTAAATTGGCCTCCAGGCTCGCCACAGCGCCACTGCGAGTGCCGCTGACGGTGCTGCAGCCCCCTCCATGCCGTCGCAGCACTCGAGCTCCACCGAGTGCTACTACTGCTCGCGAGGAAGAGAGAGGCGATTAGGGTTTGATGGTTAGGGTTTAGGAGGCCGTGAGGGGTGGAATACCCAGAGCCACAGTCTAAGATCGATGCTCTAATACCAAATTGGATGAAATGATTCAAATTCAATTAGAAACCCTATGGCTCTCTTATATAAAGAGAGACCAAAAGGGCGAAAGTATATAAAAGCCCCTGAGGAGCAAACCAAATACAACAGCCGTATAACAACGAAAAAATAGAAAATAGAAAATATATGCTACCAACAAGCTCTAAGGTCACTAGTGTTTCCAAGGGTAGACCTTGCCTCAGTTAGGATTCCACTACGATTGTGGTAACTTGAAGGGGTTTGGGTCGTGACATATTTATTTTACCAATTCTTCAACACCTAGTATTTCAAATATTTATAAGGCTGCTACAATTTAAGAATCTAGCTTTAGAGCTTGAACAAAGTGAATCCCACTAGCCCACAGATACTATGGAGGTCTAAACTCTCTCCTCAATCCCAAGGGCACTTCTTTTTTGTTGGCACGGTTCCTTAGTGATGGTTGTCATTCAAACGATCAACGAAATTGCCTGAAAGTAACTTGCAACTGTGGCCAAGGCTTTAAAGGTGATCTGAGATGGTGCCACCAGCAAGTCTAGTACTACAGGAACAAGTAGCAAAATTAGAATGTTTTCAAATCAACAAAGAAGATGGTCAACCTTCTCATGGAGGTGCCAAAATGTTCGAAATCCTTAATACTCGCGATATGGTTGATGCCAATGAGGGGTTAGCAGCGAAAAGTTCTCATGTACAACAAGTGGGATAGCTAGAGAGGCTTAGAGGGTCATCCATGTGCTCTAATGCATAGTGACCAAATGCCATCTATAGGTTACTAATCAAATCTCTCAAGATTCAAAACCCTTTCGAGTGATGGGAGATTCAGTGATCAAGCTTCTGAATCTGATTTCAAGTCAAAAGCCCTGGTGGGGTGGTAACCCCAATCTCAAGCAATCTAGAGCTCTCTCCACAAGCCAAGGTTGTGTCTTCGTCTAAATGAGACTAGAAGTAATGGATGCTACAACCCTACTAAATGGTGGTGAAATGGTGGTAGAAAGGGAGGTTTCCCCTCATTGTGTAGTAATAACGGCAACGCGATAAAGGTGTGGAACCATCAATAGAACATTGTGGAGTGGAGATAGAGCGATGTAGGGTGGACCGATGCACATTTGGTGGGGTTGGGGGCTTCAATGGTTGAAGTGGTAGGTATAGTGGGCAAGGTGCAAGAACTATGAAGAAAGCAATACGGTGTATTCACAAGGGCCAAGGGCTTCCTCAGAGGTTGATGGCAATGAGGGTTCAAAGAGCCCATCTTTGGAACACCTCATAGATGTTGGTGTGGCATAGGTGGTGGAGAGGGTGAGGAGGGAAGTTGCAAGTGCTTCGCAAAGATCGTAACTTGCAAATTGCAACGTAAAGGGTTTAAGGGACAGGAAGAGAAGAGGCATGCCAAGGGACTACTTGCTACAATGAGAAGGTGGACATTGTGATGGTACAAGAAACAATATTATAAGATTGCGGAATAAGGAAGTTGCAAGAGTTAGGGGAGGCTATCATCTTGGACACATTGAGAAAGTCTGCGGGCTACCACTTTCTTGGAGAGAAGGAACTTACTAGCAAGGAGTTGTGCACAAAGGCAAAGATCAATATTGATTCTACGAAGGGCAAGTGACAGTGTCTAGTTCAGCCTAACTTGTATATAAGGCCCTATGGTTGATAAGGAGAGACCATTGTTTTGGAAAGATATCAGAATTTTGCAAGCAAGCTTCTAGGATGTGACATGGTTCATGGGAGGTGATTTCAACACTGTTAAATCCGAAAAATAGGCCAAATAATGATGTGGCTTGGAGCGTGGCTCTGGTGATTTTTGCAAGTTGATTAATTGTTTGGGCCAACAAGACTTGGTCACTTCCAATTGCTTGTTCACATGAAGAAGTACAGCATCTAAGCGGCATAGGTCAAAGCTTAATATATTCCTTTATTCCATGGATATTGATGACTTATTTCCTTTAGTCGAGATACAAACATCGAAGCATCCTTTCTAATCGTACTCCTTTGCTTTGGGAGCTTAGTTTAAGAAATGTTAACTACTAAAGAATGAGTTTCAGGTGAAGGTTTAGGAATGGCTGTAGGTAGCACCAAGCTATGGCACAATGATAGTTACTCTAGCAAAGTGCTTATAGGGACTGAGGTGCTATTTGATCAACTATAAAAAATGGTTGAAAGAAGGCAAAATAGGAGAGATGACGCCTTGATTGTGATCATTAGGTTAGACGAAATGAAGGATTCACAAGCTCTTATAGGTGAGGAGGTGATGGACAAGAAGAAACACTAGGTAGCTATTTTTATTGTGGATTTTAAGCATATGGTTGAGTGGAGATAAAGGTCGAGGCAAACCTAGCTTAAGAAAGGAGATCCAAATACACATTTCTTTCACATGGTCACATCAGTAGACTAAATTAAACTACACAAACATACTGTAAGTGCAGGATAATGTAGTGGAAGGCAAGTAGGAAATTGGGAATGCATTGGCTTCTCATTTTCGATAGTTTACAAGGAAACTATGGATGTGGTTAGACTGTCTAATGAGCAAGCTTTTGGGTTGGTTAAACCTTTCTCATAGGTGATCTTGAAGGCTCTAAAGGGTCTACATGTTGAAGGATCACCTTAATCTAATGGTTTTCCTATGCACTTTTTCAAGGAGTTTTTGTCAATGGTAAAGAGTGATGTTATGAACATTGGAGGAACTTGCAATTGGCAACAATGGGTTTGAAAGACTTCATAGAACACTCCTCTTCTTGCTATCTAAGAAGGATTCATCTAAGACAATAGATGATTATGGCCCATCTCTTTCCCTAATGCCATTTACTATGTTCTCCAAGGTGTTAGCCAATTAATTGAGGAAGGTGTGGATGATTTGTCAAGCCCATTTAGGAAAAAAAACAAAAAGAAGAAAAAGGGCCATGATTATCCCCCATACAACCTCCGTACCCACCTACACCACCCCCCACTCCCGATTCTTATCTTCCTCCCTCGGTGCCTTCTTTTTTTTCCCACTCTCTCGATCTCCCCCTCTCCCTCTGCAATCTCCATCCCCTCTCATCCTTGCCTGCTCTAACCCGCTTAATCCCCTCTCGAGCTCCTCTCGATCGTCACCGCCAAAGCTGTTGTGGCGTAGTGACTCACGAGAAGTAGGTGAGAGAAACTCACGAGGAAGGTAGGGCAACCCCTTCCCCTAGTATATTTCCTTAGTTTCTCTGAATCCAATAATATGAGATGTTTGATTAGAATACAAATCAAAAAATGGGGGAAAAGAGAGTTGGGTGAGAGTCGAGTTCACGAGGTTGAATTCGAGGGTATGCAGAGTCAGGTCCAACTCTTGATTTATGTAGAATACCCATAGTGGGGCTTTGCAACGATGCGTGTGGTGTGGGATCACGTCCTGCGTGCGAGTACACACATGTGAGAGAGAGGGGGGATGCACAGGTGTAACCCCACCAGTGGCGCTTAATGAGATTCATTTCGATTATTTCTTTTCTATGCTAAATGATAGACTCTCAAATCATAAATGGTCTAAAATTTTCCATGGTTTCCTATGCTCAACGAAGTTTTATGGGATATGATCAACATTTGTGAACTTAGAGATTATTACAAAAACATGACTAAGTAGAAAATTAGATTTGTAAATAGAATGGATTGTGCGCATTTTTCTTGTTCGCCTAGTCCCAAGGGATCTTTTTACAAAAAAAAAGGGGTCATAATGCTTGTTGCAAGTTTTCTAAGGCATGCACGGTTTTCATTTATTTACACGTATATGTCCAACAAGTTACCGACATAATGCCACAAAACAAAACCTCAAACTTCGTGAAACTCATAATGTTGCATACACGCATGTGCGTGCGAGGAACCATTAAATGGGTCCTAAAAGGTTCATGTCGCCCATAATGCACACTACAACATTTATGGGCCACAATGGCATCGTTCATCCACTAAAGGAGTGGTCGGGCCAAGAAGTGAGCCCGAGTGTGCAGGAAGCGGGGAGGGGTGGCCTATCCAAACCCCTACCAGTCAGAAAGGCATGCAGCTTACCCTAACAGGTTGGGGCTCGCCAGATAAGTCTGACCCAGGCAAGTGGTTGCCAGCGAAACCTGTGGCATTCAAGGATAGTCACTAGGTAGACCTAGGAGCCAAGAGTAGGAAATCCATGGCAACTAAGCAACAACTCCTCGAAGAAAAGATCTAAGACCCAAACGAGGTCCGTAGTCGAATACAACCGAGGGGTTGAAGCAAACCCTCATGCCCAATTCCAAGATGCTCGAAAAAAAGTAGACGATATCGCAATGGCTAAGGAGGGTCTACGTACGAATGAAATCCGAATTAATCTTTATAGGACAATGAACTACCCGTGACAAGGTGTAGGGACTGAGGAGGCTTGCATGTGTATCGAGTGTCTCTATGCAAAGTAGAGTTGAGAGCTACTAACCCGACAATACATCATGAGGAACAGTGGGTGATTCCTAAGGGTGGATTCGGGGTAGAGGGATCCCTCTAAGGCACAAGGAGAGACTTCTTGCACCACGAACCCCTGTGTTCACAGTAAGAGTACCCTAATGATAAGGTAATGAATTTTTTTTACTATCGACAGTGAGATTCTGCTATTAGAAGTTAGAAGCTGGTACTTAATAATCAGGAGGCAACCCATAGTTGGACCCCGCAGTAGAGTCCGAGGTGACAAATCCTGTAAGTTGTCAACCTAAGTTAGGAAAAAATAAGGAGCGACGATTCCTGTCGAATAAGACAAGGATTCGTTGGAATAAGGAGAAGGTAGGGTGGCTGGGAACCGCACCTTATGGGGAATGTGCACCTATCGAAATATCCAATTGAAATTTTTCTCTTTATGTTAATTATGCCATACTGAGCCTTTTTGGCTCACGCTAGGTTGTCGCCCTACTTTTCAGGACAAAATGTCGCATTGCCCGTCTCACTATGTGCCACGCCCCCACGTGCAAGAGCTGCACCTGCAAACTCAACATCACGCTCACCAAGGACCTCTTTCCGCAAATGCATTACATTAAGGAGTTCCTACCCCTTAAGGTTCGCTTTACGAGCCTCTGCACTTGCCTTGGGCACTCCTCCATGATGTGACCGACCTATTTTTTGCCTTGGCTGATATAAGGGTGATGGAGTGGTAGGAAGAAGGCAAGGAAATGGATAATTGCCTTTTTGGGTTCAGCCTTTTGGGGGTCCATATAGAAATCATGCCGTAAGGGGAACCATGTAAATAGATGTTTTTTTTTTTATCGCACTTCTCATAGCCCTTCATTTTTGGTGCAATCTTATGAGACAATGTAATTATTTCTAAAGGGCTTGTTTGTATATGAACTGCAAAGCGGGGTGTGCTTCCATTAGCTGTGTTATATATACATGTATTTTCCTTTTTGTGGTGGTGATGATGCAAAGCGGGATGCCAGCATTATGTTACGTATTTTTGCACTAGATTCCCTTGCAGGTATAGGAATTTAGAAAAATAGGGGAAGCTTTACCAAATTTTCGGCAGAAACTAAGCCTTTAAAGTGATATTCTTCCCTTAGGCCTATTATCCCAAAGGTTCATAGATGATTTCCAAATAACCCTAAGGGTGTTAGGCGTCGGTCACGTGGCCACAGCATTGATTATCTTGGGGTTGTCACTACGGGACATGAAATGATTTGATCAGTTATAGAAAAGCACTTGGTAGATAATGCAATAATGGTCTTAAATGTGGTCTCCTACTAGTAAAGAAGGAAGGTTAAAGGCTTCCTTTGAAAGTGGACTTCTCTAAATCATATAGCTCGATATGTCGATAGTTCCTCTAGTCTTCATTATAAAAGCAGGGTTTCCTTGATAAGTGGATTGCTTGGATGAAGAGGTGTATTACCTCTTCATCTTTTCAATGCTAGTAAATGGCAAGTTAGGGGATGGTTGGATTCGGCCATAAAGGAGCATTCAACAAGGGTGTCTTTTGGTTTCCATACTCTTTGTGCTAGCAAGAAATGCTTCTACTAGATGATTGTTCAGAGCTTATGCAAATGGACTCTTCAAAAGCTTCTCCCTACAAAGGGTATAGTAGACTGTGTTTCTTTTCTTACAATACACATACGACACTTTTTTTATGGAAGGTTTTTCGAATAAGGCAAGAAAGGTTACTAGTTTGCTAAAGTTGTTTGAAATTTTTCTGATCTAGATATCAACAAAGAGAAATTGTCTTTTTGCTCCTTTTGGTGTGGAGGAACAAGAGGCTTGCAGCTGTTCAAAGGTTTTGGCCATAACATTAAAACATCCTCCCTTACTTTACTTGGGCACACCTCTAGTTTCAAGGCAACTCCAATCTATAGATCGGAACCCAATGATGGACAAACTATGGAACAAGTTGGAGAATTTGAGATCAAAATCATTGTCTAGAGGAGGACACTTGGTCCTTTTAAGGGTTGTTTTGACAACAATACCTATTTTCTTCATGTCAATTTTGCAATATCAAATAAAGTAGAGCTTTCCATGCGAAAGTCGATGTGAATGCCAAAGGGATGTCTTTGGTTAACCAGAAGGAGGTGTGAAGCCCTCTAGGTGATAAGGCTTTGGTTATGCCTGACTTGAGAAAAATGAATCAAGTGTTGCATTGTTGATGGAGTGGATAGCAGAGATGACGGGTGAAGAATGTAGCCTAGTTAAAGACACCCTCATTGCTTGTTATGCGAGACATTTGAAATAGGAGGAGCAGATGATTCCTGTCAGAGGCGCTTCGCATTTTTTGCAAGGTCATTTCACTTGATGCCTTCGATCTTGCATCTTTTTGAGATGACGCTGCATGGATCAGATTTGAGTTTTCAGCGACATCCTTTCATATTTGTTTCCATATTATTCTCACCCTCTATGGATCCCGACACCTCTATTGCATCCTATTGGGATTTCTCACCTCATGGTGGAGGTAGGAATTGGAATCAATCTCCTTGTCTAATTTGTCTTATCGGTTATCAGTGGTTGCAAGAGTCTATTCAGCTACAGCAGATCATTTTTTTCGAAAAAATAATATGCTGTAGAGATAGATAGATGGGAAGTTGAGAATCCAAAGTGCTTTATCAAGCCAATTTACCAAGTATTTTGTGACGCGTTGCATGGTATTAAGGATAATCTCATCCTGGATTGGAAGCTTTGTGGAAAGAAAAGATGCCTTTGAAGGTGAAGATTTTGGCTGCTTATGGAGAAGGAGAAGGTTAATAACAAAGCATCATAGACAAAGGCTCTTCCACACCAAGGATGTTAGTTGTGTCTTGTGTACTGGGAGCATGGAGGATAACAAGCATCTCTTCCTGACCTGCCCTTTTGCTGCCACAATGTCAGAGAAGTTGGATTTTGGTTGGATGAATTCCTCCTTGGAGCATGATTGTTTGGGAATCCTTTAAAGCCTGTAGGGTTAATCCTGGTCCTTGGTATTTCAAGTCTAAAAGGGCCTTTTTGCTGTCTTGTGGGCTTTTCTAATACAATAGAGCCATGTGATGTTTTCACCTTTCAGAGTGACGAAAGGGGTACTCATTTGTAACTTGGTGATGATCTGAATGACTAATGAGTGGTTATACTTTGTCCTTAAAAACAATGATCCTAATGTGGTCCGCCGAATCCAGAATAAAGCTATGTAAACATCCTAATTACCTTCTCTTGGAGATTCTTAGATAAATGTTGAAGTATACCAAAACATAATACTTTCACAAAAGGAGATTTCGATAATACGGATATGAATCATCCATTTACCGGACCATCTACGCAAAAGTAGTAATCCCTGATCTTTATATACCACAACTCGCATTCCATACTGCTTTCGGAACATCATAGAGAACTAACTAACCTAGCTCGTCCAGTTCGATCACGAGAGGCTCCACGCCCAACCGCTTGAACAGCGACTTTACCTCCATCGAGTACCTTCAAGCGGAGAGATCCAAACCGTTCAAACTCCGATCAAGAAAACCGACACGGGAACAGAAACCCACCGCAAGCAAGCAAAATAGGGAAGGAGAGGAGAGGAGAGGAGAGGATGATCCGATTATCTCACGAGCACCACGTCTTCGAGTACACCACGACGGGATTCTCCGACACCGTCCTCCTCACCGACTCCTCCATCCGCGAGCCGAACGATGCCATCGAGAGCACGCGCGCGCGCTCAGAGGCCGGCGGCCTCCCGCGGTGGCGGAGAATGGGGACGGGGGTGGTCTGGATGTGGGCAAGGCGGGCGGCGAGGGGACGGCGCGGGCCAACTCTCGCGTGGCGGGGTGGGAGGGCGCCTGGGGTGGGGCGTGCGAGGGCGGAGCTATCCGCCATCCGGCGCCGCGGGCGTGGGGGTAGGGACGCCTGGTAGCGGTGGGCGAGTTTGAGTGTGAAGCCGTGGGACTGCGACAGGCGTGCGACTGCGATGTGTCTGCCGCTGGGTATTTATTTAATTGGAATGCAAGTATTTGGTTTAATTGTTATTTTTTCATGTATGAGAACATTATATGAGTCATATATAATATATTTATGATATCATTCTTCTTATTTTTTTTAAAGTATCATCCTAACATTTAATTATATTTTTATTAAAATATTACTATATATAAATACAAAATCATATATGAAACTACATATATGATATGTTATATATAAATTATTCACCTGACTCACTTATTTTTTCTATCGATATCGAAGGAAGAACCAACCCATTAATACAGAGCTCTCGATAGTACAATGGAAAGCACCGACAGAGATACACATCGATGCACTGATCAACCAGAGCATGCATTATAGCACGTAGTTCGTTTCAACTTTATCGGTCAATAGGAATGTAGTTTATTCTTCTTTGAAGCACATAACACAATACACAACTAGACCTAGCACAAGTCAGAGTTAACTTACACATGTCTCACTTGTGTATTTTCTTCTCTATATTATCCAATCATCGCAGGCATACTTGTAGATGGAGGGTGTACATGCTGGGTATGTTAAGAATTGACCTATATATTGTAAATACAATTGCCTTATAACGCTTAGCATGGATGGAAAATATGGTGATAGTTTGACCTCACATCTACTTAATCATATTCACCTTGTCTACCCGAATCTTGATTTGGTATTTGAAAATCCCTTTCTTATTTGAACAAGTTCTTATCCAATTTTCTAGTTTCCTCCTTGTTAATTGACTGATAGGGAGAAGAGGTGTGAGTTTAAAATCAATATATGAGCACAATATGTGCTACCCTCAGCTGTAATGGTGCATGTGAGTTACGCATAAGGGATTTTGTGTACTTCCAATTGCATGAAATAGACAAGCCTGAAAATCAAAACAAGAAAATGGAAACAAAATTTTATGATCTTTATGTTGTCATCATTGTCAAGGATGCGGTAATTGTAGATTTAAAAGATGAGAAGAAGGAACTTCATCGAAAAATCTCTGAGCTTCTTGAAACTTACCATGATCACAGCTCAAGAATTCAGTGCTTGGCAATCTGAAATAGCTTTTCAATAATATTGCTATGTCCCAGGTGTCCAACGTAGTAATCATGTTATATGTTGGATTTATGTTGATTAAGTTTTTTAGATGCATTTAGATGTTATTGTCCGATTGTAAGTTATGTTTTATTAGTTATCTCTTATATGATGGTTGTGCTTACTTTGTTCTTTTTTTTATAAAGAGAGAGGACTGCTATCATTCGTAGTAACAATCCAATTTTATTTATTTGCTAATAGTTACAAATTTTCACACCACAAACGGGCACTCAATGCTATGTCTCCACAAATATTTTCCACCCACGCATTACCACCATTAAAACTGGCATCATTTCTAACCCTCCACACAGGCCACAATACTATAGCCATTGTTTCACGTGGCTTGTCCTTCCGCATGAAAAGCAACCATAAAGTTGCCCAATTTGAGAGTGAAGATGAGCAGAATCTCCACCATATCTCATCTGTCACAAGGCATGTATTGAACAGATGCATGGCATCGTCTTTTCCAAAGCCACACAGAGGATAAAGCATCTTACTTGCACAAAAAACTCTCCGCCTAAGAGCCCCTGTAATCAAACCTCCACGTCTGGCTAGCCATAGGAAGATCCAAATCTTTAACGACATCTTCAACTTCTACAAATGAACATAGACATGCTCATTGTCACTCCCAACATGCTTAAGGCATACACCCCCTTCCCCCAAATAAAAGCATCCTCCCCCTCCCTTGGCTTGAACGCAGCCAACACTTGGTGCATGGTCTCTACTTCCCCACCTAATCTAGTAATGAGATTGCATCTCACAAAAGGTATATCCCACATCTCCTGCTGTTGCCACATATCAGCCACTGATGCATGTTTACATTCTGACCTATCATAAACACGCAGAAAAATGTCTACTAGACATCCAAGACCACTCCAATCTTCATCTCAAAACTGCAACCATTCGCCACACCCCAAAGCCGATTTGAAGAGAACACAATGTTCCACCACTGCTCTAGAGAGTCCCAAAAAGGCGATGTCGACTGCTGCCTCATAACGTCAGCCACCATCCTAGCACCCCAACCACATGAGTCACGAACAATGGAGTTAAGACCATGGCATCAAACGTCTTTTAAGACGTCTGAAAACCTTCTCAGACGTCTAGAAATTAATTTTTGCGGCGTACGATTGCGAGTCTGCGCACATGCGCGCGCAGACTGAACCCGCCGCCCTCTTTTCTTCTCTCTCTTCCCAACCCATCCTGTAGGCGCCATCTTTTTCTTCCTCTCTCTCTCCCCACGACACCTTCAAATATCTCCCCCTCTCCTCTCCCTTACCACCACTCCACCGTCTCTTCCTTCTTCCAGTGACAGCGTAAGAGTGAGAGAGCGAGGGCAGCCACTGCTACCGGGTGCGTGCAGGGAGGAGGAGGTGCAGCAAGAGAGAGAAGAGGCGGAGCGCACGAGGAAGAGAAGGCGAGCTCGTCGGAGCAACTACGGCCGGCCGGCGGGCGCGTAGCGGGCGCGATGCTGGGGAAGTTGCCCCGGTGCTGCTGCACCTCAGGCAGCAGGCGAGCGTGGCGCAGCAGGCGAAGGGCGAGGAGGTCCTGATTTTGGGAAATTTTCCCAGAATCAAACGTCTGAACCTACGTCCAGATGGCACGGCGGACCTCTGGAGTGAGACCCAGACGTCTGAAAGGTACAATATTTCTTTTCTTCTACCTTTCGCCTGTACGACCATGCAGGCCGTTCCACCAAAGGATTCTGCCTCTTGCCGTGTTGAGGTCGGTTGCGTACACGTGCACGTTTCATTCGGGAAGGCGCAAGGGCACGTCCTCCCATACAGATTGGACGTCTGGGCACAGCACTAGACAGCGGAGAGTCTTCAGACGTTCGGAGTGACAGTCGGACGTCTGTAACTAGGTCCAGACGGTTCAGCGGGATTCTGGACGTCTAAAGAACAGCGCAGAAGTGAGGTATGATCTGAACCATCGTTTAAGACGTTTGGAAGATGTTCCAGACATCTGATTTAGGGCAGTATTGTCGTTTTGACCCGTTTTGGGTCCGTTCGAAATCCGATTTCCCCGTTTGAAATTATGTTCTCAGAAATTGTTCCTCTACTTGTTTAAAGTACTTGTATCCTATTCTGAGTAGTTCCTTGTGTTGATCCTTGTGTTAGGACCCCATTCTGTTGCGGATCTGGGGGTTGCGGAGGCACATGGATTTGTCAATCACGCCCCCAGTACTCCCGATTTTGCAGGTAGAGTGGCTCCCTTGAATTATTTACCAACATTTATGAGCTTGTGAAATAAATAATAGATTCTAAGGTACGGCATGAACCCTAAGACTGGAAAACTAGATTGAATGATAGATCCTAGGATATGGCATGAATCCTAGAACAGGAAAACTAGATTGAATGATAGATCGTAGGGTTTGGCATGAATCCTAGGAACAGAAACATTGAAATGAATGTCATGAATACATGAATTGTAGTCTTGGAAAAGTAGAAAGAAAAATGATAATTGCCTGTAATTGGATAACGCTGCTTGTATGTGAATGTATATTAATTATTGGAAACACGAACTATATGGGAATAAAAACTGAAATGATGAAACATAAATTGGCTTGGCTAGAGAAATATGAGCATGAACCGTACAGGGAATTAAGAGTAGAACTCCTAAAAGGTAAATGGAATGGAATTGGGGAAGTGAGTTAGCCCTTAAGTACGGAGTACCAAGGAGAGCGACTGTCCCCCCTGTTTAGTGCAAAGCGGAGCTAGCCGTCCCAGGGACCTGAGGTTAGGTCTGGCCACTTTGTACCGACTTTTGGCCCTCGCGTACATAGTACCGAGGAGAGCTACTAGTGTGGGGAGAGCACTAGCCACCCCACGGGCCCTGGGGTTTTGCTAGCCTTCCTACACTGACTTGTTAGGCCTACTGGGCAAACCAGGATAGTCAGGCGAGGGTGGGCGGACTGTGGAGGGGCAAGACCCCTGTTTGGTTACTGTGGAGCGGCTAGACCCCTGTTACTGAGAGGGCTCTGCCCTATACTGGTTCCGTGTTGTGCCTTGGGGCGCACCCGTTAACGGAAACGACTGACCGCGTGCCAGTGCGGGGTAGCTACTCGTGCGTTTATCGCGCGTGCCGTAGTCACTGTTACGTCTGTCAGTGACCTTGGGGTGGTTGATTAAGGGTAGGACACCACGGGGGATTCTCCTGGCCAGGAGAGCACCACGTGCTACTTCTACTTTTCGGAAAAGACTGCAATCAAGATCGTTCCCACGAGGAACACTCGAGATCAAGAGAAAGATCTGAGGAATGATTCAAGAATGAGTAAATAGAAAATAAACAAAGAAATTAGAAATAGCAGCTACTTGTCCACCTTACTGTTTTTCTTAGCTTGTTGGTTGCCACTCTACTCAGTGTTTCACTGACGTGTCACCTTTATCACCTTTTAAGGACCAGGTGTTGAGCAGCCAGAGCCTGCAGCTGTAGAGGGTGCTGGGCCTAGTAGAGCCTAGTAGTTTTACTTGTGTTGTACCTACCGTACCGTTTCTTCTGTTATAGTGAGTATTTTCTGTTACAACTATACTCTTTTATTGTAAGCATCATGTTTATGTACCTTTTTAATTCTCTACTGTTGTGGTGGTGTGTACTGTAGTAGTTCTTTTCTTTACTGCTATACTTTTGCTACTGCTAGTCATATGCATGATGAATGTGGTTTATTTTACTGTTCTTTTGGTTACTTTGTCGTTGAACGACTAGGTCTTAAGATCAGTCGAGTCGGTCCGATTCTCGTCTCGTAGGGATTCGGGAATTCGGGTCGTAACAAATGGTCTGCCATAGGCCTTCGTCTCCACGTAGAATAATCACCCCCCATTTCAACAGAAGGGAATCTCCAAACTCACGAAGAGATCCCACGCCCAACCCCCCTTTCTTCTTCGGCATGCACATCATCTTCCACTTAACTGGTTGAAAGAACCTACCACTCTGCGCCGGCCCCTTCCAAAAGAAACGTTTATTAATACTATCCATCCGCTTAAGCACAAAATTCGGTGGCCTAAACATGGAGAGAAAAAGAAAATCAAGATCGCAGAAAGAACTGAGTTCAGCAAAATCAGACGATCCGCCTTAGATAAGAATCTGCCACACCACTCTTCCAATTTCATCATCATCTTTTCAAACAGCTAAGCCTAGTCCTTCTTCATCTTCTTTACCTGCAACGACAAGTCAAGATACCTGATAGGGAGAAAGCCTATGGGTGTCTGTAAAAGCTGGGACATCTACTTCTGTCTACACACTTCACCAAAGCAAACAAGAGATGACTTGGCACCATTAATTCTCAAGCCAGAGATTTCACTAAAAATATTGACCACATGCTTAAGCACCTTCGCCTCATAAGGACCCCCTTCCACAAAGAAGACAGTATCATCCGCAAATTATAAAATCAGTGTTAGAGCCCTCTAAGAAGTCAACATGTAACCATGGAGAAAGCCACCTGAACATGCATTGAACGCCAACCATGCCAGGGTATTAACTACCAAAATAAAAATAAGGGGCCCCACCGGACACCCTTGCTTAACACCTTTTGCGGCTAAATCCAGTGACCAATGGGATGCCCATTAATAAGAGGAGAAAAAGAAGAGGTAGTGACTATTCTCTTAATCCACTAGACCAACTCCTCTGGGAAACCTCTCCGCTTGAAAATCTCCGAGTAATACTACCATGAGATAGAATCATACCCCTTTGAGAAATCAACCTTCCACAAAAAGACATTCTTTTTCCTCCGCACCCATCTTGACACCATCTCCTGAGCCAAGATGGACTCCTGCAAGGACCTTCCATGGAGGAAGGTGGATTGCATCAGGCTAATAATACTTTTAACAACATCCCTCATTCTATTTGCCAATATTTTTCCAATGATTAGATATATCGAATTAGATAAGGTTATCGGCCTGAAATCAGATAGTAATTCAACCCCTAATTTTTTAGGTAGAAGAAAAAGAAGGGACTTATTCAAACTCTCCACTCCAAAATTCCCCCTCTGGAATTCCTCCACCACAACAAGTACGTCAACCTTAACTGTCGACCGGAAGGCAGAATAAAAAAAATACCGGAAAACCATCCAGCTGAGGGGATCCTTTTGCTTTCAGTCCCTTCAAAGACATCACCACCTCCTCCTCTCCAATGGGCCTACACAGGAACTGCCCTTCCTCTTCACCAATTCGCGGCATATCTGAGTGGGATAGCCTCCACATGCCCCTCTGCCCTACACATGTAGTATCTCTGAAGTAGGTATTAGCAGTATTACACATATCTAAAGGGCATGTGGCCACATGCTGACCATATTTAAGGGAGGTAATAAGATTGAATCTTCTATGAGCGCTTGCAGCCATGTGGAAAAATTTGGTGTTGAAATCTCCTTCCTTCAACCAAAGTTGCCTGGATTTCTATTGCCAATCAATCTCCCTCTAAAGAACCTCTTTTGCCACAACGTTTTGGAACACCTTACGTTACTCGAATTCCTCATTCAATCCCTCCATATCTTCTTTCACATCCAACACCCTCACCCCTTCTAATGCAACCTTTCTCTTCTTAGCTTTCAACACCCCCACATATTTTCTTTACTCCATCAAAAGCAACCCCAGCCCTTTCAATTTGGATGCAAGTGTCTTGGTGGCTAACCCCTCACCCACCTGGGCCGTCCACCACGAAGATACCATGTCACTGAAGCCTTCTTCACCGAGCCAAGATTTCTGGAATTTGAAGTAAGACCCAGCCTTCACTCCTTCGCTTTCCCACACTAACGGCGTATGATCAGAAAAGGGTCCAGCCAATGCCACCACAAAAGACATATGGAAAGATCCCATCAAATCCACATTACACAAAAACCAATCAATCTTGGACATCTATCCACCCCCCCTCCACGTGTAAGTGGCTCCTGAAGAAGGAATGTCAACAAATTCCAAATCCATAACCATATTTTGGAAACCAAAAGTAGATGAGTCAATCTGGCCATCCTGCCTATCATTCAGGGACAAAGTGCCATTAAAGTCTCCCCCTAGGAGCCAGGCAGCCCTTTGCACCCAATCAGCCATACCACGAATCTCCTCCCACATTGCAGGACTCTCACCCTGATCGCACAGCCCATAGATTGAGGTAACATGAAAGCACACACTGTCTGACAATCTAGTGAACTTGCATGTAATAGAATAGTGTCTCACCTTTGTATCCACCAGTTGTAGATTCAAAGAATTCCACCACACACCAATTCCCCCTGCACGCCTAATAGACGGGATGCACCTCAAGGAAAATTCTCTAGGACTTGTCAATGGGTACCACTTCTCAGTACCATCTCTATCAATATGTGTTTCTTGTAAACAGGAACAATCAACCCCCTACTCACGCAAGTATCTTAATAAGGTACTGTCCCTCAACCCCCTCACATTCCATGTCAACACCTTCAACATAACTGAGTAGCCACGCCCTCTTGCCTCTCTTTTCTGCGTGTTACCTGAAGCACCTTCGCCAGTTGACTAACATCAACATGCACTAGGTCACAACTCCTGAGGTGAGATTTGCCCCTGTTCATTGACCTTCCCCTAACAAGAGAAGATCCCACACAATACCTGGCCCCTTCAGCGGTGGAAAAGATGAACATATCTTTCACCACTTCTGTGGATGTAGATTCATCCATCTTCGCAATGACTACCATGGCCCCCTTCTCAAAAATCTGTAGATCAGAAACCTCCACCTCTAACTCCTCTGCCACCTTTCTTTTTTTCCGACCAAAAGTTTTATTTTCCTTAGCCACAACAATAGGCCTCCACTGCATAGGATCATCCTTTGTCATTCCTACATGCTTTTTTTGTTCATTACCGCCACTTGGTCTTGATGGTGCATTTTTCTTGACACGGAGGTGTAGCAACCAGGATGACCCACCACAACTGAGTACCACCCTCTCGTGGAACAACCCCCCATGCTTCAAATGCACGTCAACCTTCACAGAACTACCAGTCCCTTCTATCACACCCACATGCACATTATCCTTCAAGGAGGCAAATCCTGCAACAATACTCGCAACCATGGAAATAGAGTGCAAATGCAATGGTACCCCATAGATTTCCACAACACCATCACACTCAAAAAACTTTGCGGAGGTCATTCGCTCAAAGCACCATCAAATGGTGAAACAAGATGCCAAATCACCGAAATCAAACCCAATGACGAGGACCTGAACTTCAAAGAATCAACGTCCTCCTTCTCCAAACCATGAACCTCGATGGGTTCAGAACGCACAACTTCAACATGGTCGACAAGAGAGATAGGGATCTTACGAGGTCTTGGAGGTCTTCCAAGGACGGGCCACCTACCATAACCTCCCTAACGAGCGCATTCTGAAGACTTGCCTTCGTAGTAAGAACCTCACTCAAGATCGAGACCTCAACGTCCAAAGAAGGACCCACCAAAGGCAAAGGAGGATGCCTCCATGCATGTGTTTGGTGAACACACGTCCCCTGTGAACGAGACCCATTAACATGTCCATGCAACCTCTTTCTCTTCATGTCGCCCAAGATTCAGGCCACCATCACCACATGCATGAGGGACCCTCTCCCCCTCATTCGTCGCACAAAAGGCAGATGAACCCATTGCGACAGTTCGCAGCCAGATGGCCACGCTCGCATCTGAAACACAGAACATCCAACCTCCCCTCGCCATGGGAAACCTAGCCACCTGCATGGCCCCATGCCCTCCACGACTCCCGCCCTCCAACAGATCTACGTTGCCCTCTACGACCCCAATGCCTCCACCCTTCCACACTCGTCCAACAACTCTTCGACGCCCTGCTTCTCTCCAGTGTCGCTTCTCCCTTCGAAGTCGCTTGCGAGTTGTTGTCTGCCACTGGAGCCACCACCCGTCATGACTGAGAGCGGAGCAGCCTGCCCTCGAGGAAGAAAGAAAAAGCGTGGCGGTGTCTGGCCTTTGGTGAGACCAGGACCGAGGAAGGAGGCGGCGACACCCTTCCTAGGGCTCGCCTGGGCTAAAGAAAGAAGCCCAGTCATGCTTACTTTGTGGAATGTACTAAGCATTACATTTCTTGTTATTTTCCTTCCGTAGTGTATCTCCAAAGTATATAACATTATTTACTATGACCAACCACCTTCCTTTGGGCCTTCTCTATGGAAGTATTCCTCTTCTTTGTTTCGTTTGCCTATATTTTGGTTTGTATATTTTTTTTACAATATTTAAATCCTTTGATGAAGCATACACCTCACACGCCGTGGCATGGGTAAATTGCGATCTGTGAAAATCGCCATGCCCGTACCAGAGACGTCAATGGCATACCCAAGTCATGCATTGACTTGTCAATGGTACATCGAACCATCCTAGGTAGCAAGATACCAACTACACCGAGAAGAGTCTCACAACTCATCTTCTTCCATTATCTAAGTTGTGTCGGAGAGCAGCAAGAGCAAGAAACGACTTGGAGGAGATGGACCCAGACTCAAGGAGTTTCAAACACAAGTAATAGTTTCTTTTTCCCAGTGTTTATCACGAAAGCCATCCTTTTATTATACCTATCATCTCTGTCCAAAGTGCTTCTTTCTCTCTCTCTCTTTCTTTTTTTTTTTGAAATAGTGAAAGGGTGGTTATCATTTATATAACCATCTAGAGATGTGTATTAGTAAAAAGAAAGATCAGAATACATATGACATCTTACATTAAGGTACCCAACTCGAAATAAAAGAACGAAGATGCCACAAAATTTTCTAGATAAGGACCCTACCCCGTAAGCACTATCGCGTTTCTACCTAATCAAATAGACCAGATGTATCATCTTGAACCTGAATTTCTGAGTCATTTCAGACTAAGTGCGTCGAGACAAACCCGTCGACACTTTTCACATGCAAATCGAAGCCTATATGAATTTAAAATGCATAATTAGATTGAAAACCCATGTGTTTTCATTTTTGTAATCTGAATCTCGGATTGATGATCCGAAAGTACTGTTAACTTTCTGGTGTCACAAGGATTTCTACATTATGTTCCGTGTGGCGATCGGACCTCGAATGTGCAAAACGTGTGTAAACTACGAGTAAACTCGCATTTTGAAAACAACCTACATTTGAAAATCTGTAAATATTATCAGATTCTCTGTCTCATAACAATTCCAGTTATATATATTTCATTGAAATTAGAGCTCCTTCAACCTTACTGTGAGAATGCATTTTTTTTAATTAACATAAGGGAGTTAATAAATAAATAATTGTATTAGAGGGGTTTACGTGGAAGGTGGAATGGGAATAGCAGATGGGGAGGAAAAGGTGGCATGTGGGATGCTAATTATAGGAAATGGAAGTGGGTTTTTTACGTGAATGGGATTGTTGTTTTCCGATTCACGTGGGTTTATAAAAGAGACGGGGAAGAGAGAGAGCAGGAGGAAAGTGAGAAAGAGGAATCTCCTCCTTCGTCCCTCATCCTTCTTCGCTCCTTCCTTCCACGTCGCTGAGGGGGGTTCGAACGCCGACCGGCGACGTCAACGGTGGCTCACAAGCAACGGTTAGTCCTCCCCTCCTCGATGATCGCTTTTTCATACAGCATAAGGAAGAACAAGAGAGAAAGAGACACGAGGAAGAGAGAACTCGGGAAGGGGAGAGAACGCGTGAGGTCGCTGGGACGTCGGCGAGGTCGCGGGTGGCCGATGAGGCGCCGTCGTAGCCGGTCAGAGATGCTGTGACCGTGGGTTCTCCTCCTACGGTGCAACATGGAAGAGGTAAACGGAGAAGGAGAAGGAGAGGAGGAGACAGGAGAGGAGGGCGGCAGCGAGGAAGGGGAGGATCCTCGTGGCCGGCATACAACCTGCAGGTGGTCGGAGGCGAGGTTGGGCGAGGAGGAGGTCACCGGCGGGGAGGACATGTGCGCATGGTGAGTTTCGACGTGGGAGAGGAGAGGGAGAAGAGGAAGAGGAGGCCGAAGGAGGGTCTCTGGTGGTCACCGGAGGGACGGCGACACGTCGACGGCGGCCGGTGGGGCTGACGGTGCTCGGCGTGGTCGGGTCCGGCCATGCACGTCCCAACATGCATGGGCTTCTCATGTAGGGACAGTAAACGCGAAGAAGAAGAAGCAGGGAAGAAGAAGACGTAGGGAGGGAGTTTTCGTTTTGAAAATATTGCGTTTAAGAAATCATATACCGTAGATATTACGTATAGGTCCCTATAAAGGGAATTAATGTGTTGCTTAACATGTGATGGTCAGATTTGTTTTACCTAGATCGAGGGTCTTCAAGATCGGAATTTGATGATCCAGGAGTTGATCTTGGGGCTCTCGAGCGTATCGAACACATCCATACGGTTTCTGCTCCGAACCTCGAGGCGAGTGGAGGAAGAACTCACGTGTGTGATCGTTGCTCTGATCCATTCTAAGGTCAAACGATGTTCATTTTTCGCATTCCAGGATCTGTTGAAATCATCTCTCCACAAACTATGCATCGGTAAATTTTAAACTTGGTTTTGGAAATTAATTGTTTCGTGAAAATTTCAATAACAGATTATAATGTTTTAATTTATTTCTTTCGTATCTCGACATTGATCTTGCCTTTGGTATATGCACAAATTTCGAAGCGAGCGTGGATACTACCCCCAAGACCGGTGCGCATGGCTCGGAGTCACCATAACCCTCTGGTGACATTAGGTAAAGTAATCTCTCTATTTTTCCGTACAATTTATCTACATAGAGATTTTCCTTGCATATTACACCGTGTAGTGTGCGTTCTTACCTCTTACTGGAATCAGACCTGTCTGCGTACTTCTTGTTGCTCTGGGTACTGAAATATTAAATATTAATGGTGAACATCAAGTCGTTGACTTGGAATGTGAATAACCAAAGTAATATAGTTAACTACTAAATCAAAAGAAGTTAACGATAAAATATTTGATAAGTTCATAAAGTAAATGAATTATAAAGTGATTAAGGTTGTTGGTTGTGGCTTTATAATCATATGTACAAAAGGAACTCTATTTTTTTAGTAAATCTGCCATCATCAGAATGATTAAATAATGATTTGATTATAACCACAATCAAAAGTGAAAATTTCTTGGAAATAGATAAGTTAGAGGATAATATGAATATTGGTTAATTCTGAAATTGATAATGGTAAATTACTAAAGATGGTTCGAATGAAAATAAAAGATACAGTTATCTAAAAATGATTAAATAACCTGTACGACGGACTTGTTAGGAATCAAAAGAATTAGATAACTGATTTTAGCCCTGCTACTTAGTGAATTTTGGCTGTAACTTTGCTCTTTCAAACTGATTTCAGGGGTTGATTTAGGGAGCTGTTAGCCTCCCAACGAATTTTGGTTAGGCTTAGAGCCAACTTGGATAGCAGATTGTAGGGCTCGAGGGTTTAGAATGGTTTTTCTCGGCTGATGGGTGGGTCATTAGGTGTCTATGGCTCTGCGAGAGTAGCTAGCACGTGTTCACGCCATACGATATAGCCGCCACCTCTTCGCAATGACCCCAAGGTAGTGGAGAACAGTAGCTCAGTGGGTATAAGTGGTCTTCCCGGCTAAGAGGGTGGCTTATGCTGGTATTGCGCTGTATGAAGTTGCACAAAATTGTCTCGTGCTTTAAGACGTCGATTGATAGATTGTAAATTGTAATAAATCGGGCTTCCAATATATAAAATAGAACCGAATAACAAGATGCTTAATAAATAGAATAATTAAAGCTATATTGCACATTTTCTCTTATGCTTGGTTACTATTGCACTCTATGTTATAACCCGGCTCCCGAATCCCTATAGGACACAAGATCGGACTGACTCGACTAATCCCAAGACCCAGTCGTCCAAAGAGAAAGTAACCAAAAAGCAGTAAAATAAACCACATTCACTATGCAAGCAACTAACAGAAACAAAAGTACAGCAATAAAGAAATAAACTATTACAGTACACACTATCACAACAGTAGGAAAGTAAACGCGTACAGGAATATAAGGTTTACAATAAAAGAGTACAGAAGTGTAATAAACTATTCACTACAACAGGAAACAGAGTACAACAGAAAGCTACAACTACTGGGCTTTACTGGGCCCAGCACCCTCTGCAGCCGTAGGCTCTGGCTGCTCAACACCTGGACCTGAAAAGGTTATGAGTACAAAACGTCAGCGAACGCTAAGTAGAGTGGCAACCAACTAACTAAACAGTAAATGTGGGCAGGTAGCTGTTGTTTTTCAATTTCCTTCTTTTTTAAACTAATTATTCTTTCTTTCACTACTTGGTTTATTTATCAGGTCTTTTTCTTGATCTCGACCATTCCTCGTGGGAACGATTTTGATTGCAGTCTTTTCCGAAGAGTAGAAGTAGCACGTAGTGCTCTCCTAGTCGGGAGTCTCCCGTGGTGGTCCTACACTCAATCAACCACCCCAAGGCCACTGACAGACGTAACGGTGACTACGGCACGTACTATAAATGCACGGGTAGCTACCCCGCACTGGCACGCGGTCAATCATTTCCATTAGCGGGTGCGCGAAAAGCACAGCACGGAACCAATGTAGGGCATAGCCCTCTCAGTAGCAGGGGTCTAGCCCCTAAGAACCAAACAGGGGTCTCGCCCCTCCAAAGTCTGCACACCCTCGCCTAACTACCCTAGTTTGCCCAGTGGGCCTAACAAGTGGGTGTAAGGCGGTTAGCTGAACCCCGGGCCCTGGGGGGGGCTAGCTCTCTCCCGACACTAGTAGCTCTCTCCGGTACTTTGTACGCGAGGGCTAAAAAGTCGGTACAAAGTGGCCAATCCTAACCCTGGGTCCCAACCCAAGGGCGGCTAGCTCCGCTCTGCACTAAACAGGGGGATAGTCGCTCTCTTTAGTACTCCATACTCAAGGGCCAGCTCACTTCCCCACTCATATTTCCAGTTCCATTCAATTTATTTCAAGGAGCTCTACTCCTAATTCCCCGTAGGGTTCATGCTCGTGTTTCTCAGGCCAAGCCATACCAGGTTTCATCATTTCTATTTCCATTTCTCAGCATCTACACATGTAACATGTAACTTTAGTATTCACATTCCAGGTTAGTTCGCAGGTAGCTCGTGTTTCCAACATTCACTTTTCCATTTCCAGTTCATATACATGCAACTCATATTATGACATTTAACGTAAACACAGGAATTTACATGCAACAGTTTGCTAGCACAAGTACTTTACATTTCACAGGCAGCTGTTATTCATTTACAGGTAATTGTTATCATTTTATCTACTCATCCAAGACTGCAATCCATACATTCAATACAAATATTTCTGTGTTTCTAGTCCTAGGATTCATGCCATACCCTAGGATCTAACATTCATTCCACATATGCATTCAGGTTTGTAATTAAACTTAGGGAAGCCACTCTACCAGTAAACTCAGGAGTAGTCGGGGCTTGATCGGTTGGTTCACGTGCCTTAGCAATCCCCAAATCCGCAACGGAATGAGGTCCTATCACAAAAATCAGTCACAAGAGACTACGCAGAACAGGACAAAAGTATTCCAACAAGTAGAGGAATTTATACGGGAAACAACGGTATCTTAATTGCGGAAATCGAACCTCAAACGGAGCCTAAACGGGTCAAAAACAGTAATTCTGATTCACATCAAACGTCTGGAACACCTTCCAAATGTCTTAAAAGAGTCCAGAACCATACCTCAACTCTTGCGCTACTCCTCAGACATCCAGGAACTCCGCTGGACCGTCTTGACCCAGTTCCAGACATCCGACCACCTCTCCAGACGTCTGGAAATGCTTCCCGTAATATGGTGCCTCGCTCAGACTTCTGAACTGCGTGGGAGGGCGTGTCTCGCGCCTTCTCAAAGCGAATCTTGCACGTGCCAACAAAAATCTTCTCAATATGGCACGAAACAGTGCCTCAGCGGAACGGCCTGCATGGCCGTATCCGCAAAGAAGTTATATGTCGCGAAGCTTACCTCTCGGTTGTTTGGAACCTCCTCCAAACGTCGATCCAGACGTATGATTCTGGGAAAAATCCAGAATCAGAACTCGCCTTCGCCGTCTCGCGTCGCGCGTGGCAGGGCCTCGCCCGCTCACCTGCTGCTCCGGCTGCAGCAGTGTCGGGCAGGACCTCCCCGACGCACCTCTCCACCTCGCGCACGCGCCGACCGGCCGTGAGCTCTCCGGCGAGCTCCCACACGAGCTCGCATGCTTGCTCTCCTCTCTTCCCCTCGTTGCTCCTCCTCTCCTCCTACACTGCTCATGCTCGCTGCTCTCGCTGGAGGAAAGAGAAGGGTGGCTGGAAGTGGGGTGAACGTAGGAGAGGAGGAGTTTAAATAAGGTGCTGGGTTAGGGTTCACGTCGGCGAGAGGAGAGAGAAGGAGAAGAAAATGAGGTCGCGTACTGTCTGGACGTAGCACTCGCGCAGACTCTAGGAATGGGTCCAGACGTCTGACCCTCAGTCCAGACGTCTGACCTAAAGTATGAACGTCTTAAAATGACTTAATGACTTGGGTCCTAACACTCTACTGTTGTCATTTCTAGTTTACTCAGTTTTTACTGACATGTTTTTGGGTTCCGTACTTAGGTATACTTAGTAATTCACAAGGGAATTCCATTACACATCTCCTTGGGAATATAAATTGCAATGAATCTTCTGACTAGTATTGAATTTATGTTCCTTTAATTTTTGCAATATGAATTGTTTGTTGGCTATGTATATTTTATGATTATGTGTTGGGTGACTGCAATTTTGCGGGCGAGTTATACTAGTTATTGGCACATGCTGACTCGAATTTTGTCAATTAACGGAACTTGAGTCGTCACACCAAAGAATCGCCAGCAGTCGTGCCTTCTCCTTCCTTAACCAGAATGAATTGGTCCCTCCGCCCAGGCTTTCGCACCTGAATGACGTCTAGAAGTTACTGGGAGAATCAACTACCCACCACCTATTCCCAATCTGTCCCTACACCTGCATAGCCATGGGACAAGTGAAGAACAGGTGGTCAATGTCTTCATCGTGCTGCAAGTAGAGTGGGCGAGATCTATCAGCTGCTTGGTCCCATCTAGACCTCCACATCTTCGTCATTAGCCACCCCCTCCTCAAAAGCCAAACGAAAATCTTCACCATCAGGGGGCAGGAGGCTTCCTACACCCGTCTGTAGTCCTTAACGAGGTCAATGTCCTCCAATGCCACCGGTTCCCCAAGCCTCCTGTAAGCATCTCGAATGGAGAATTAACCCTCCTCCCATCCAAACCCATCTAACCCCTCCATTGGCCGAAAGCCCTCCAACTACAAAAGGAGTTTCTGCAACTCAAGGATCCTCTGGAACGACAAGTTCCCCCTGAACATGGGGCTCTAGCATCCATCCTAAACTTTCGCCACTGTAACTCCCCTATCACTCGCCAATGCTGCCAACTTGGGGTACTAAACCGCCAAGCACCCATGGCCCATCCCATCATCCGTCCAAAACCAGAAGGTCGTGCCTGATCCAAGGATTGGTGAAAAAATTGAAAGAACTAAGGGCACCACCATAATAATCCCCTTAACAAAATGGGAGACACCCCAAGCGAAGACCACAGCAGGTCCCATCCAAGCGGTCCCCCAGAGCAAGAACGCAGAATCCTCCCCACCAAGAAATCTCGCGATCGACATGGTCAAAAAGCTATCATTCATCCTCCCCACCCTTCTAACTCCCAAACCCCTTCTTTAGTCGGCTTACAAACATCTTCTCACGCCACCATCTCCGTGCCTCCCCCAATCACCTCATAATTGGTCCAAAAAAAGGATCTCATAAGACCCACAATCTTCTTTTCAATCTACCTCAGCATCTTGACCACATACGAAGAGTAGGAAGGCATAGCGACCAACATTGCCTTGAGAAGTACCAACCTTCCCCCGGTAGACAACAACTTGGATGCCCAGCCTACCTAGCGACTCTCCATCCTCTCCAGCAACAAGACCCAATCCTGTGTAGCTATTCTGTTGTCCTTCAAAGGTAAACCAAGGTATGGCATAGGCAAAGTGCCTCTCTCCGTCCCCAGCTGTAGTGTCGTTGCTGCTGCCTCCTCATCAGTCAAACCAAATGGGATGAAGGACGACTTTGAGAAGTTAATCTACAGACCCAAAGCCTCGCCAAAAAGCCCCAACAGAAAACAAACTCACCTTGCCTCTGCCTCAACCCCCTCTAAAAAGAGGAGGGTGTCATCTACATATTGTTGCACTGACACAGTCTCCTCACCCTACATCGAGAAGCCTCTCATCAGACCCTCCTCATAGGCCCTACTTGAGGCCCTCGCTAACGCATCTATCGCCAAAAGAAAGAGCATAGTTGCCAGCCGGCAACCTTGCTAGACTCTCCTTCTTGGCTATATCCATCCACTTGCTGGATTCAAATTGACAAGGACCGAGGAGGTAGTTGTAACACACTGCTTCATCCACATAATCCAGAGTGGTGTGAACCCCCTCTTCGCCATGGCAGCCCACACGAAGGATCGACCAATGAACTGAGTAATATGCCTTCCTGAAATCCACCTTCTAAAGGAACACCTTCCTTTTCTCCGTCTTCCAATGTGGTAGAATCTCAATGGCCACTACATATCCATCTAAAATGCTCCTCCTTGGCACAAAATTCTTCTGCACCTGGGATACCACCCCCTCAATCACCATCCTAAGCTTGTACAACTGGACCTTCGCTACAATCAGATAGATTGCGTTGGAGAGGGCAATGGGTCTATACTCGTCAAACACCTCTACCCCCTCCTTAGGCAGCAAAAACATATAGAACTTGATCACTTTGTTGAAACCCCTGTTTCCATCTCTGAACTCATCAAGGACCTACGACACATCATCCTTCAGTAGGCTCCAGAACACCCTGAAGAAAAAAATTGGGAAGCCATCCAGAGTCGAGCACTCATCGGCATTAAAACCCCAAATCGCTTGGTCGACCTCATCTTTAGTGAAAGGCATCATCAACCCCTCATCCTCCTCAAAGCTCATCGTCAGGATATTAGATCCACACCACCTCCACCTCCCTTAGTTTCTTTTCCCTGTAAATTCTTTGAAATAACCAGTTGTCAGCCTCCCCTCTGCATCCCTGGCGACCACCTCCACTCTGCCTATCGGTACTTTATCGGTCAAGTTTTGTCTGCGACTCGTCGAAGCTACCATATGGAAAAAATGGGTATTGGAGTCACCGTCCTTAATCCATTTATGTCTCGACCTGGTCCTCCATTCTACCCCTACCTTCCTCTCCATTCTACCTCTTGAACGACCTTCACATGATATGCTCCGACCATGTTAAGACCTGCTCTGTCTTGAGCCTTTTAAGACGTCTGTACTGTCGGTCAGACGTCTGGTCAGATGTCTAGACACCTTCGCAGATGTCTGGAAATCAAAATTTTTGGATACGAACTCGCGTCTGCGCGTGGGTTGCGTGCAGACAGTATCTTCTCTCCTTTTCCTTCCCTCTCTCGTTCTCCCCACACCAGCCTCCTTCCTCTCTTCTTCTCCACTCCAGCGAGAGAGCCAGCGCGAGCAATTGAGCGGGAGAGCGGCGACGAGGAGGAGCGACGTGAGGTGAGATGGAGGAGAGTGAGCTCGCGAGCTCACATGGGAGCTCATCTGAGAGCGCACGGCCGGAGCGACACGTGCACAAAGAGGAGTGCATCGAGGGAGTCCTCCTCGACACTGTTGTTGTCGGTGCTGCAGGCGAGGAGGCGAGCAGTGGCCATGCGCGGCGAGAGCGAGCGGGAGCAGGTTCTGGTTTTGGGTTTTTCCCAGAATCAGACGTCTGTAGTGACGTCCAGACGACGGTGAGGACGTCTGAAGAGAGGTCTTCGCGAAGGTGCGTTCCCTTTGCGGATACGGCCATGTAGGCAGCTCCGCTACTAATCTTTGCATTATTTTTCTTTTAGAAGATTTGCTGGTGGCGTGCAGGATTTGCTTCGGGAAGGCGCGAGACATGCCCCCCTGCATTTCAGACGTCAGGGGAGCTTACCAGGTGACTGGAAGCACTTCCAGACGGCTGAAGAGGTGGTCAGATGTCTGGAGCTGGGTCTGGACGGTCCAGAAGAGTTTCTGGACATCTGGGTTGACGCAGAACTTGAGGTACATTACTGGACACTTTTAAGACGTTTGGAAGTTGTTGCAGACGTCTGATTTGAGTCTGAAACCCTATTTTTGACAATTTTAGGATCTGTTTTAGGTCTGTTTTATGCAAATAAGATGCCAATGTTTTTCTTGTAAGTTCCTCTACTTGTTAGAAGGTTTTCTACGCCATTCTAAATGTTCCATTGTGATTGTCCCTTGTTATAGGACTTTGTTCCGTCGCGAGTTCGGGGCTTGCTATGGTACGTGAGCCTGCCGTTCAAGCTGCCAATACTCCTTGGTTGACTGGTAGAGTAGCTTCCCCTAATTTAATTATAAACCTAAACGCATGTGTGAAATGAATGATTAGAACCTAGGATGTGGCATGAATCCTAGGACGAGAAATACTTGAAATGTCTGTATGCATGATTGAATGAGTAGGTAAAAATGTTAACAACTGTTTGTAAATGAATAAAAGCTGCCTGTGAAATATGAATTTCCTGTGCTAGTTAAAAGTTGCATGTGACCTTCCTATTGTATACGTTAAATGATTTGATACGAGCTGCATGTGTATCAAGCTGAGAATGGTAATGTGAATGATAGAAATACAAGCTGCCTGTGTATAACCTGAGTAGGGAAATGTGAACGATAGCAATACGAGTTGCATGTATATAACTTGAGAATGGAAATGGAAATGATGAAACCTGTTATGGAATGGCATGAGAAATATGAGCATGAACCCTACAGGGAATTAGGAGTAGATCTTCTGGAAATAATTGGAATGGATCTGGAAATGTGAGTAGGGAAGTGTGCTAGCCCTTGAGTGTGGAGTACCAAGGAGAGCGACTGTCCCCTCTTAAGTGTAGAGCGGAGCTAGTAGCCCTTGGGTTGGAACCCGGGGTTAGGATTGGCCACTCTGCATCGACTTCTTTGCCCTCTTGTACACTGTACCGGGGAGAGCTACTACCGTAGGGAGAAAGCTAGCCACCCCACACCGACTTGTTAGGCCCTACACCGACTTGTTAGGCCCACCAAGCAAACCAAGGTAATCAGGCGAGGGTGCGCGGACTGTGTAAGGGCGAGACTCCTGTTTGGTTCTTAGGGGCTAGACCTCTGTTACTGAGAGGGCAAGGCCCTATACTGTTTCGTACTGTACTTCGGTGCACCCGTTAGAGGAAACCATTGACCGTGTGCCAGTGCGGGGTAGCTATCCATGCTTATCACGCATGCTGTAGTCACCGTTACGTCCGTCCATGACCTTGGGGTGGTTGATTAGGTGTAGGATCACCACGGGAGACTCCCGGCCAGGAGAGCACCACGTGTGCCTTCTACTCCTAAGAAAAGACTGCAATTTAGATCGTTTACGCGAAGAACATTCGAGATTAGGAAAGAGATCTGATAAATAAACAATGGGTGAAAAGAAATAAATTGCGAAATAAAGTAAATGAAATAAACAGTTACCTGCCCACTTTTACTGCTTTAGCCAGTTGGTTGTCACTCTACTCAGCGTTCGCTGACTTTGTGTACTCATAACCCCATTTCAGGTCCAGGTGTTGAGCGGCCTGAGTCTACGGCGGCAGAGGGAGCTGGTCCCAATAGAGCCCAGTAGTTGTTGTTTCTTTTGCTGTACCTTTTATAGCAGTGAGTTAGAATCTTGTACCTTTATGTTCTAAACTTTTACGTTCTGTACTTTACGTTCCTGTACCTTGTTGCTTTCTTCTGTTGTGGTGGTGATATGTACTGTAGTAGCTTTTACTTCTTCACTGCTGTACCTTTTACTGTTAGTTACTTAGTATAGTGAATGTGATTTACTTTCCTACTTTTTGGTTACTTTTTTGCTAGACGACTGGGTCTTGGGATCAGTTGAGTCAGTCCGGTCTCGTGTCCTGTAGGGATTCGGGAACTGGGTCGTAACAGACTGCCCTCTCCTCCTCGGTAAGATGGCCCTTGTCCCTTACCTCATTCAACCTCTGAATTGAGGGTGCCAGATGATCTTAATGGTATACTAAAGGGGAGGGGTGAATAGTATTGCCTAAAAATATAAATGAAATAGACACAGATCAAATCAAGCACAGATAATACCTAGATTTATAGTGGAAACCCTTCCCGGGTGAAAGCCACTACCTAAGCCTCTTGGCTTAGGATTTTTCTGACTAAGCGAAGCTAGTCAATCCATTATCGTACCACTTGAATGAGGGTGGTACGACCTCTTATAATGATCCCTTCTCTTACTAACCTGCAGAGAAGCACAACAACAATAACCGATTTCTCTCAACAGCTTGGGATTTGTAATCAAAAGTAGCAAGATATAAGAACAATATAAACCTATGGAACCTCAATAAAAGCCAAACTAGAAATTTAGCGAAGGTTTGAATGGTCGTGCTTTGAAAGAGGTGCTATGAAATTAATCTATTAGCTATTCAGCTTAAATAATAAATAATAGAAAAGAGAGAGAATAATACAAAGAAAAGAGCGAGGGAGTGAACCAATATTTCATAGCCATATGTTTATTACAACTAATTTCTACAACAAGAAAGCTAGAAATCTACACTAGAAAGCAGTAAAAGAGATGGATGAGAAAATTCTGTTAGACGGCTGCTTGGAGGACGAGCCCCATTGACGGGGCGCCCAGATGATGGGGATGAGATGCTGGATAAGAGAGAATAAAGCTGGAGGATGGAGAATGAGGTAAGGCGGCGTTGCAATGGGATCCGCCTCCCGAATGGAAGAGAGAAGACAACCACGAGATGCTCCTTGAAGGAGGTGAGAAGATGGAAAATTATTTTACTCTAGCTCTAATGGAGCATCCCGGGTGTAGGATCGGCTCGTAGAGCTTTGGAGGGGATGAGAGAAGAAGAGAAGGGACAAGATAAAGGAAGGGATGTAGGGTCTTTTATATAGTTACAGATATGAGGGTACAAGGGGCATATTAACTTTGAAAAATTAACTTTGGTGCCTTTAGTGACGGATACGTGCTTCACAGTAGATGCACGCCGCTATAGCCGTGCCTCAACGAGGGACACCCATCGCGCATCCAACCGCTCCACGCACTCCACGTCATTTCCTCCTCTTCAGCCATTGACAGGCATGCGTGTTGAGATATCCCAGCCGTTCGATCGCATGATGGGATGGCTTAGACGCCGCGAGCACTTCCTCTTCTCACGTTATAAGGCAACACAGCCACCCTCCGAGCCGTTGGAACATGATTGCACGCTCCATATGATCGTGTGGGTGCTCGTTGATGAGCTTACGGCCAGGGCTGCATGTGCGTAAGACGAAGTAGCGCATCGAGGAGGTCCTCCCCGACACAGCTGCAGCCTGAGCAGTAGGCAAGAGGGCGTGGCGCGAGAGGGCGGAAGTTGGTTTCGGTTCAGGGATTTTCCCAGAATGAAACGTCTGGAGTGACCTCCAAACGACGGTGCGGACGTCTGGAGGTGGCGCTAGATGTCTAAGAAGGAGGCCTCGAGAAAGTACTTCTTCTTTGCGGATATGGCCATGCAGGCCGCTTCACCGATACACTAATTCATGTCCGATTAGGGTCCTCCCATGCATTTTAGACGTCTGGGTGACCTTCGAGACGACGAGAAGCACTTTCAGACGTCCGTTGAGGTAGTCGGACATATGGAACTTGGTCTAGGCGGTCCAGTGGAGTTCCTGGACGTCTGAGGAGTGGTGCAGGACCTGAAATATGTCACAGGACACTTTTGAGACGTCTAAAAGTTGTTCCAGACATCTGATTTGAGTCAAGAACACTATTTTTAACACGATTAGGGTCCATTTGAGGTCCGATTTCCGCAATTAAGATACCGATGTTTCCCGTATGAATTCCTCTACTTGTTAGAAGACTTTCTATACTGTTCTAAGTATTCTCTTGTGATTGATCCTTGTGATAGGACTGGTTTCCGTTGCGGGTTCAGGACTTGCTAAGGCACGTGAGCCCGTCGTTCAAGCCCCCATTACTCCTGGGTTTATTGGTAGAGTTACTTCTCCACAATTTAGTTAAAACTTAAAAGCATGTGTGGAATGAATGATTACAACCTAGGATGTGGCATGAATCCTAGGATTAGAAGTGCTGGAATGTCGATACTGAACGAATGGATTACAGTCTTGAATGAGTAGATAGAATGATAAAAAATGCCTATAATTGAATAACAGTTGCCTACGAAATATGTAGTACTTGTGTTAGTTAATTGTTGAATGTAATTCTTCTGTTGCACACATAATATAAGCTGCATGTATATAATTTGAAAATGGAAAGGTGAATGTTGGAATCACGAGCTATTTGTGAATAAACTGGATATGGAAATGTGAATGATAGAATTACCAATTGCTTGTGTATAACCTGAGAGTGGAAATAGAAATGATGAAATCTGGTATGGAATGACAAAAAGTATATGAGCATGAACCCTTCGGGAAATTAGGAGTAGAGCTCCTGGAAATAAATGGAATAGAACTAGAAGTGTTAGTAGGGAAGTGAGCTGGCCCTTGTGTACGGAGTATCAAGGAGAGCTATTGTCCCCCTTGTTTAGTGCAGAGCGGAGCTAGTCGCCCTTGAGTTGGGACCTGGGGTTAGGACTGACCACTTTGTACCGACTTCTTGGCCCTCGCGTACACAGTACCGAGGAGAGCTACTAGTGCAGGGAGAGAGCTAGCCACCCCATGGGGCCCGGGGTTCTGCTAGCCACCCTACACTGACTTGTTAGGCCTACTGGGCAAATCATGGTAGTCAGGCGAGGGTTCGCAAACTGTGGAGGGGCGAGACCCCAGCTTGGTTCTTAGGGGATTGACCCATGTTACTGAGAGGGCTATGCCCTATAATGGTTCCGTGCTGTGCTTTGGGCGCACCTGCTAACGAAAACGACTGACCGCGTGCCAGTGCAGGGTAGCTACCTGTGTGCTTATCGCGCATGCCGTAGTCACCGTTAAGTTTGTCCGTGACCTTGAAGTGGTTGACTGGGTGTAGGACCATCACGGGGGACTCTTTCGACCAGGAGAGCACCACGTGTGACTTCTACTCTTCGGAAAGGAGTGCAATCAAGATCATTCCCACGAGGAACATTCGAGATCAAGAAAGAGACCTGATAAATAAACCAAGTGGTGAAAGAAAGAAAAATTAGTTGAAGATAGAAAGAAATTGAAAAACAACAGCTACCTATCCACCTTTACTACTTTTGTTATTTGGTTGCCAGTCTACTCAGCGTTCGCTGACGTTTTGTATTCATAACCCTTTTCAGGTCCAGGTGTTGAGCAGCTGGAGCCTATGGCTACAGAGGGAGTTGGGCCCAGTAGAGTCCAGTAGTTGTAGCTTTTTGCTGTACTCCTTTTTCAGTTGCAGTGAGTAGTTCTTGCATCTCTGTACTCTTTTATTTTGTATTTTATATTCCAGTATCCGTTTACTTTATATTGTTGTGGTGGTGTGTACTGTAGTAGTTTTACTTCTTTACTACTGTACTTTTGTTACTGTTAGTTGCTTAGCATAGTGAATGTGGTTTACTTTCCTACCTTTTGGTTACTTTTTCGTTGGACGACTGGGTCTTGGGATCAGTCGAGTCGGTCCGGTCTCGTGTCTTGTAGGGATTCGGGAACCAGGTCGTAACATTATGAATTAAGACTTTAGGGGCTAAAACTTAGGAAATTAGTGACGGGTACCAACCTTAACCTTCTTGGGCCTATTCTAGGGCCATAAAAACTCACGTATTCGTTAAGATACGGATTAGTCCTCAACAGATTGAGGAAAGTGAGAGGTTGATGTAATAAGTCTAAGGCTTAGTAAGTATTTGACCCCATTGCCTGCCCTTTGGTTTGCGGGAGTTGGTAACATGAGCACCCAAAATCCACACATTAGTGCAGTTCAGTGCACCTAATAAAGACATCATGCCAAAAGTGTTTTGTTCTAGGAAAATCGTCTTGAAGATCTAACTTAGGTGCGGCTTGAGAACACAAATTAATTGGATGAGTTCCCGATGTGAGAGGAGGCATATTCCCCTCGAAGATGTGTATTAACATATCGTCTCCTCAATGCTTGCCTCCTATAATATCTAAATATCCAATCAGGGGCATGCAAGCACTTTGTGCTCGTTTAGGTACCATTGGCAGGATTATTCTGAAATGTCGTTTGCCAGAGCCTGAATTTAGCTACAGAATACCATGGGTGACACTATCCCGAAGTGTCGAATGCCAGGGATCTGGAGGTTGCCATGGGTGACGCTATCTCGAGGCATTGATTGCCAAAAACCCTTCAAGGATTGATGGGGGGGAAAAGGAATCAAATATTAACCGTGTTTAGGGCCAATTGAAGGATGGATTTAGGAAAATATAAAAAGAAAAGAGAGAAAACTCTTAAGATGAAAAGAATCATTCTCTATCTCTCTCTTATCAAAATGCATTGGTAAACTGAACCTGGACATGATACGTCTACGCGAATGTGCTTTAACCTTTGAGGTCAACGAACCTCTTGGCAGTTTTTGCGACACTTAGAAACCCTCACGACTGACCCAGGCTGAAGCTGGATAAGTCTAGATCTCGGCTGGTAGTTAATAAACTCCAATTTATCATCATTCTTATTCCTTAAAATAGATCTAGCGCTTACGATTTTAACTCCGTAAACAGGTTTTTGGGTTGCATTTTGGCATTTACCTTGGATGGGCATGCATTGCATTTTAGTTGTATTTTTGATAAGTTTACTTGAGTCTCAAGGATAGATTGAAAGCTGGATTTTGCACATCTTGGCACTCAGCAAGGCAGAAGATGAGGAAGAAGCTCATTTCAGCTGGATCCCAGCTGGATCCAGTTCATCCCAGCTAGATTTCAGCTCATTCTAGCTGGATCAACTTATCTTTAGCTCCATTCAGCTCATCGTAGCTGAATGGTAGCTCTAGCTTGTTTGCCACAGCTCCATTCAGCTTGCCTTAGCTGTATGGCAGCTCAAACTAGTTCAAGACAGTTGATCTCAGCTCTATTCCAACTCCTCCAGCCTAAAACAGTTCACTAGAAGCACAACCCGACTAGCACTAGATATTAGCCAGACCTGGTCAGCTGAAGAAGTCATCAACCAACTCAGGCCAGCTCAAGTCCGACTCACGAGGCTTAACTCAGCTCAACTTAGTTGAGTTGAGCTACTTGACCTAAGCTAGCTACTCCAACTAGCTAGGTATACTCCAGAATGACCAGACCTCGCTCACCTCAGCTCATTTCAATAGAAGCTAGCCTATCTTAGCTTAGCTTAGCAGTTAGCAAAGAACTACCAAGCTAAGCCAACTAAGGTAGCTCCCTACAATTCTCTTCAACAACCATTAGTTCCAGTGCAACTCAACACTAATTCCTCCAGCTCTTCTCCCTCAAAACCCTAGCTTCCTCTACCTCTCCACCCTAGTAGCTAAGCTAGCTTAGCTTATCTAGGCACCTCCTTGGCCACCAAAACCTAACCCTAAAACCCCCCTAACTAGCACCACCAACTAACCTTACCTAAGTAAACCTAAGCCACCACCACTCTACTTCAATCTCGACGCCAACCCCATACATCCCTTCATCTCTCTTTACCACCAAAGGACACCACCACATTCTCTCCAAAACCACCTACAAATGGTGCCAACTTTTTCCCTCCAAAACCCTTGAAATCCAACCCTACACATAACCCTTCAACCCATCTACACCCTCCATTTTTTCCCTCCAAAATCAACACCTTCTAGAAGGTATTTTTGGAGGGAAAACCAAGGCACCTCTTCATTTCCCTCCCATTTTTCCCTCCAAAGATATCCAAGCACCCCTTCATTTCCCTCCAAAAAATACCATAACAACCCCCTTCCAAATCTATAAATAGCCTACCCTTCCACCACATAATTTCCATCTTCTCCATTAGTTTAGATTCCACCCATATCACCTACATCCACGCCAAGGAAGAAGAAGAAGAGAAGATGATCACGAAGTCAACCTATCCGACCCCTTGGTGACCTCTTCTTCCCCTTCTCCCTTGTGCCATGCCAAGGAGGAGATCTTCTACATAAAGGGGATGGCAATGTAGAAGAGGAACCTTAAGGTGGTTGATGCCCACCTTGAGGAGAGAGCTTGGAGGAGGACTACATCACGAAGAAGCCAAGGAGCAACCTTTCCTTAAGGACCATCCAGATATCTACAAAGGACCCCCCTTCTTCTATCTTTAGTTTATCTTTGTATTAGCTAGTGGTTTACTTTTTCTCGTTAAGAAGCATTTCTCTACCTGTATTTTACTTTGCTAGTAATACAAGTTTTCATTGCCCTCCAAGTTTATGCTTTAATTTAGTGTGCTTTTCTTCTCTAATTAGTGTAGTGCACACTACACTCTCACTTTCTAATTACCCTGAGCGCACTTGCCTAGAGTGCGCTTAGAAGAGAGGGCTTCATTTTGTCACTTAGGCGAAGGTTTAACATAGTTATCACCACTTTCAAGAACCCGATTATTCCCAAAATCATAAAAACAACAAAACCAAAAATCACAAAAATGCATGTGTTGATTTGAGAGGCGAGAGAGAAAGAGAACCATTTTCTTGACTAACAATTTAGCCTCCTTGGATGACCCTAGATATACTCCACTATTTAGGTTTTACAAATTGTGAAAGCGATTGCGAATTTGTGTGTTTCAACGACTCAAAACCTTAGTTTTATCAAATCACATAATTTTCGCATCAGTATTTGAGTACCTCTAGGCCTATTGTTAGTATTTTGATCTGATTTCTAGAGATGCGTCTCAGTAGTTCATCCTGTGGATTACATCCGACTTAGAGATTTGGTTTTATTCAAAGGATTTTGCTAGAGACTAGCAAAAGCCAGGCATCGGGGTATGATGGGAGCACCATCATAGGCCCTAACTAGCCACATTAAGTCTAGTTTGATTGATTAAATCTTCTATATAATCATCTGAGGGTCATAATTCCACATTATTCTGATATGAGAGAAACTAATTAATCAGGGCTAATTATGTAATTTTAAAAATACTTCATGAACACAAATTAACCACGATGTCACTTAGGAACTAAATAAATTTTAAATGACCTCAAAAGTCCAAAAAGTGGGTTTGCACTGATAGAAACGGGGTTTCACATGTTTCGATAACCAAAACAACACTCCAAAACCCTAATTTCAGACCGACTTAAATCGAAGAGGTTCTGATCATGATAAAATTTGTATAAAAATATTCTAAGAGGTTTGGTGCTATTTAACATGGTGAAATCGAGTTTAAAATATAGCGTTGTAATATAGTCGAAATTACTTTAAAACAATTACAATTTTTATTACTCGAAAAGATTCTGACGTCGAACACAAGGAGCAATATGAGATTTAAAAATTAAGATCACAATTCAAACTAAAAGAATTTGCAATAATATTTGTATCAATGAGTAAAAAAATGGGAGCAAAATGGTGATTTAGATCACCAAATACTCTTGCAATATCAACTAAGGAACTCAATGTATATGTAAGAAATGAAAGTAAACCCCTGTGTCTGATCTTTCTTTCTCTGATTCTTCCTTTCTTCTGCAACATATTCCTCATCAGACCTGGCTCTTCTTCTCTAAGCCTTCTCAGGTGCAGATTCTTCTTCTTTAGCTTTTGCTCAGGCCTTCACTTCTTCTTCATCTTCTTCTTCTTCTTCTTCTTTTGCCTTTAGCTCTGCGATCTTCCTCTTCTTCTCTTCTTCATTCTCTAATTCTTTCTTTTCCTCTTCCGGCAAAGTGTCAGTCGAAGTTCCCAGCAGCAAAACTCTTCCCGTACCTGCGCGACTCTCCTCTCCCTTTCTCTCTTAGGATCTGCTCTCCCAGAGCCACAGGTATTCGGGTTATCAGATTTAGGCACGTACCCGGGTCCAAGCTCACCGGTGTGCGGTGGAGAGCGAGGAGTGCAAGTTGGGTTCACGGGTTCAGGCCAGGCCCGCAGGTATGTGTCGCGGACAAGGTAGGGTGAGTGGGTGGGAGGGACCTCACCTGGTGAATTGAGGCGAATAGCTACTTTCACTTATTCAATTTAAGCGCCTCAGCATGCTTCGCAGCCGACGATGTGGGACAATCCGCGCCCTTCTTCTTCGCGTGTCCACAGTAGGGGGTCTCCGTCGCAATTGCAGCATCTGCCGGGCAGAGGTGCCCAATTGACTGCCTGGTTGCATGCGCGAGGTGTTTCCGCAAGACCTGGGGCTTTAACCTGGGACAGGGTCACCTGGAGCGAGCCTCAAGCAAGGGTCGTCAACGGCGGACAAGGTGTACTCCTGAAATCAACAAAACAGACTTTCGGCCACATCAGAGCACTCAGAGAGGGTCGTCGGAGCACGGCGAACGTGATGGGGGTGTTTGTGTGGCGTGTGGATGTCAGTGAGTGCGTGGCGAGGTCGAACAGCGTGTGTGTGAGTGGGTGTGTTCGGGGGTGCGTGTGAGTGAGTGGAGAGGTGAACAAAGAAAGGGGAAATGAGCGAAGAGGTGAGGCGGTGGTCGCGGGCTTGTCGGCAAGGGATTTGGTGGTCCGTGGAGGTGCGATGGTCTCACCAGAGGGGTTGGCCGGAGATGGAGGACATGGAGTTGCGGAGAAGCGTCGGTGGTCGATTTGAAGTGGGGTGAGTGCGAAAATAAACTAGAGAAGGTAAGGGACTTAGCTAGGAGGTAGGTTGACGAAGTGGGGCAAAGATGGTGTCGAGTGTGGTGTTGCTGACCCCAGAGACAAAGGCAGCTCCGGTGTGGGGGAAACGGCGGGGATGAAGGAGGAAAGGGAATCTGCTGGTAGGCCAGTCGCGGACGGAGGCAAGGAAGGGGAATCCACCACTGGTATTGTGGGAGGATAATGAGAAAAGGCAGAGGGGAATCGCCGTGAAAGAGAGAGAGAGGAATTATGGGGATTTCACGGCCAATTTCGAGTGTGAGGAGTTCGGGAAGATCTGAGGGTCCTTATAAAGGGTTCTAGGGGTTGGTTAGAGCTTGGGAAGCAACCTTCCCAATCTTGGAATGTCGTCGGATTTGGGTAATTCTTGAGACCCAAATCTCTCATGTGTTCGCATGATAGATTTAGAAGGATTCAAAGCACATGGATGGGTTCAAATTGAAGAGGATTCCCCAAAAAATCTTCCTCCCAATTTTGGAAGGGATTGATCAAATAAAGTTCTTTTCAATCAAAGGTCGCCAGAGATGGCCTTCTTTACGATAATGGTGGAGGGACCATATTGTGAAGATGACAAAATAGTTAGGGGGCTGTATGCAAGGCTTTTGAAAGTTCGGGTATAAATGTAATCAGATAGGACCATTTTGCAAAGTTGGTCAAGATAAGATAATCTTCGGTCCAAATTTTGGTATAATCTAATTTGACCCTATGGAATCCAATGGTGAAGTTGGATTTTCATTTTGACTTCGTTTGACTGGGTAATTTATGTAAAAATCAAAATTAGGGCAAATATCTGTCAGAGATCCATTTTAGGTCAAGATTGGTACTGGTAGCTAAATTGAAGGTACTAAACCTTGGATAATATTTTTCTATGATTTTTAGAGGGTTTAGGTGAATTTTATCCTGACGAGAAGCTTGGTTAATTAAGTGGGCCCGTTTTTATGATTTCAAAAGTCATTTAATTTTCAAAACACACGCAAACCCTCTTCTGTCTGATCTAAGTCGCCTATTATCCTATTAAGACAATTCAACCTTTATTCAACCCCTAAGAAAACCCGTGGTTGTACTACGTTCATGATAAGCTTGTGAAATTCCAATTTTACCAGTAGTTTCTTGTTTATCGCCAAGAATTGTTATATAGTGAGTTATGATTCTCTGGCGGTTATGGAGGAGCATTTATTGACTCTATTGGGTCAAAATGAGCTAGTTGTGTCTCATGATGGTGTTCCCACCAGGTACCCTTGGTTTCACCATCTGAACCTATTTTGACCTAAAATGGGGTTGTAGATGAGATTCTACCCTAATTTGGGCTTCTGTGCAAATTGCATAGCCAAACATGGTCAAAACTCAAATCCAACTTCACCATTAGATTCCTTAAGTTAAGGTTAGATTAAGGCCAAAATTTGGATCCAATCAGAGTCCATCTAAACCTAGTTTGCAATTTAACCCTTTAAAACTTTATTTCTTACGTTTACCACCTCAGGTCTGGAATTATATGCAAATGAGTCCCCAAATTCTCATCGTTTTCTTCACCTGGGTCCCCGCCTCGATTAGCGGTGGGAACACACCGTCAGCGAGATTCGAGGGAGGTTTTCTCCCCGGATTCATAGCCAATCACCTCCAAACCTGGAAGGAAGATCCTTGAGGAGATTCCCAATCTCCTAAACCGCCACGTGATCTCGAAATCAAGCTCTAGAGCTAAGAAGAACTCGAGAACTTCAGGGATTTTTATCCCTGAAAACTCGAGCATTACAAGCCTCCTTCCAAGCGTAGAGCTCGATCTTGACCCTATAAAAGAACCCCCAACTCCAAATCGTCCGACTTAGTGAAATTTGAGGCTAGAAACCCTTCCTATTCTCCTTCCCCAACATGCTCCAACCAAGCTTCGACGAACTTCTCCATTCCACCTTCGTTGCCCTCTACCACATACATTAGGCAGAGGGAACCTCCTCCTCGATGTCATCTGCTCCTTGTCGTACCAAGCAGGAGCTTTCTCACCCCTTCCTCCTCGCCGTTCTCATCTCTGGAGTATTTGTCCTCCCTAACGTCGGCCCATCACAGCCGGCCTCGATCCCTCTCCATCTCTCTCTCTCTAACCACCCTCAATTTCTTCCTCTCCCTTTCTTCATTTTCACATACTTAGTTAACCCTTTCCACCACTATACGCACCGCACCACCTCCAACTTCCATTACATCGACGAAGCTCTGGCGAAGCCACGCACACGCTACACTGCACCAAACCGCCCATCACCGAGTCTGCGAGCATCACCTCGCTTCACTGATCAAAAGCCCTAAAGAAATTTGGGGCTTCGATCTCTCCTACACCCCACCAAACACCACCGCCATGGACCATCTTCTCCGATCTTAGCAAGAGTCCACAGACCACCGCATGCCTTCCAATCACCACCAACGCATTCGCTTCAGTGCGGCAAAAATTGTTTGCTTTTTAAACGAGGCCAGGAGGCTGTATTTCCTTTTTCAGGTATGCACCACTTTGTTCATCTTCTACGACATTGTTCACCGCTGCTCTGGCCATCATCTACCCTATTGCGACCCTTGATAGATGCGGCCTCAGGTTCTGAACCTCTCCAGGTCATCACTCGAGCATCAGCAATGAAGCAGCAGCTCAATTCCTCGACGCCATCTGCTGCAATCCATGCTCAATTGCGCGACGAGGAAGGACTGTGGGATAGTCCCACATTGTAGACTGAGAGCACCGCTGTTGAAGCAGAAAACTAACACAAACAGAATTGAGTTTTGAAAACTGGTTGATGTAGTATGATTTGCAAAGAAATCCGTCAACAGATAAATTTAACGAAACTCGAAAGAATTCCAGGTCGAACAGGGGGAGGCTACGTCGATTTGAAATCCGCGGTTGTATATTTTTTTGTTATTTTTGTTTAGAAAGAGGGATAATTACAAGGAACTCTATATAAATACCGAGAGAAAGAGAGAACAATCACTTTGATAAGCTTGGAAAATGTCCATACAACTAAAAAGCAGGAAATTCTACGGTTAGAAAGCGAGAAAATATTACAGTTAGAAAGCGAGAAAATCTGCTGTAGAAAGCAATAAAAAGAAGATGGAGAGAAGTTATCCTCCCCGAGGGCTGCTTGGAGGACGAGCAGGACGAGGCGACGCTTAAAAGATGGAGGACGTAGACTGATGAACGGAGCGGAGTAGGAAGAACCGGGGGCGAAGCAAGGCGTCATCGTCGTCACAGGATCCACTATGATGATAATGTCGTCATCAATCATATCTAGCTTTATTTAGTTAATTTCCATCATTAAATGCTCCTACATAACCGCCAAAGAACCGTAATTCATTGCAAATCCATTCTTAGAGAATAACAGTAAAACAGGGGTACAATTGCAGTTTTAATTGCATATCTCTATTGTAGTACAATCACACATTTTCCCAGAAGTTAATTAATGGTCAAATGGTCTTAAAAGTTTAACAAGTGGGTTAGTACAGACAGAAAAAGGTTTTCATGTGCTTCGGGAATTAAATGAAATTTGAAAACTTAAAAACAGACTCGCATAATTAACTGAGGTTTCGGTTTGGATAAAATTCACCGAAACCCTCTAATAATCATAGAAAAAGAATCTCTAGGGTTTGGCATCCTTTTTTCGACCATTGGAACCCGTCTTGACCCAAAATAGAGCCACGGACAGACTTTTGCCATAATTTAGGTTTTTACGTAAATTATAAATTCAAACTAAGTCAAAACCAAAATCTAACTTCACCATTAGATTCCTTAGGTCCAAATTAGGTTTTTAAAAATGTTTGGGACCGATACCAAATCATCTTCACCTAGTATGCAATTTGGTCCTCTCTGACTCTTTTATCTCACACACATGCCATTTACTTTCAAAATCCTTGCAAATATCCTCCTAGCTTTGTTGTCTTCTTCAAAAATAGGTCCCCTCCGCCTGCAGTTTCCTAAATCCAAGTCCGACGACCTTCAAATGGGAAGATCTCCCTAATTTCTTGCTCAATTCATTCAAAAATTTAAAGGGAGATTCCTAAGAAGATCTCCTACAATTTGAGCCATGCGTTAGGCTTTGACTTGCGCCTAAATCCTCATACAAATCCGTCAAAGAGTTGGGTTTCCAACTTCGGCAACCTTCCAAGCTTAGGAAGCTTGCTTCCCAAGCTCTAATTACCCTCTAACGGCTTATGTAAGACACCCCGAGGTAGATCGTACTGCCCACGCTCGATTTTGGCCTGGAACATGATGAGAGCCTCATCATGAGCCATAACTAGCTCATTATGACCCAATAAAGAAGATAAAAGCCCCTACATAACCTGGAAGAAGGCCTAAATGAAGGAATAAGTGCTCTGAGAAGAAAACATAAAATCAAGGTTAAAACTGTAATTTTACAATTGCAGTACATAAACGGGATTCATCAGAGGCAAAAAATTAGGTCAAAAGGTCCAAATAAGATAAAAAGTGGGTTGAGTCAATCAGAAATGGATTTATGTGCAATCTAGGAGTAAAATGACATTTGGTAACCCTAAAACAGACCCGCTTAAATCAACAAGGCTCCGGTCAGGATAAAAATCAAGTAAACCCTCTAAAAATCATGGAAAAATATCTCGTAGGGTATAGAACAGTTAATTTTGCCTTTGGAACTCAGTTTGACCTAGATTAGAGTCCTAGCTCATCAATTAACCTAATTTGGGTTTTTACACAAAATGTCCATTCAAACGTGGTAAAACCTAAAATCCAACTTCACCATTGGATTCCTTAGGTCCAAATTAGGTTTGTACTAAAATTTGGACCTAAGGGGAGGTCGTCTTGACCTACTTTACAATTTAGTACACCCAAATCATAATTTGGTCCCTATCTTTTGAAAATCATCGCGGAGGGCCCCCTAACCTCCTAACAACCTTACAATCAGGTCCTTCCGCCATTATTGGGGCAAAATCCTTCTCCGGTGAGGATTAGAGAGGGAATACTCTCTGATTCCTCAGAGATCCCCTCCCAGAAATGAAAGGGAGATTCTCTGAGGAATTCCCTTCCATCTGAGGCCTATCATGATCTCTGATTTGATCCCAATCGCTCTTGCGAACGCACGAGGGATTTGGGTATCCACCCACTTTCCTTCTCCAGTGAGCCGTCGGAGATGATTGCGCGCCCTCCACGCACTAGAAAGTTCGGCCAGCACCTATAAAAGAATCCCCAAGTCCGGCCGCTCAAATTCAGACTAGTCTTGGCGGAGATTCCCCCAAATTTTCCTCTCTTCCATCTCCGGCCAAGGAACCCGCAAGGTCTGGCGACCTCCTCCCCTCCTCATCGCTCTGCTGCCATACCAGCAGCAGAGTGCACTTCGCCTCTTCCTCCCGCGTCGCGCCGTACCAAGCGCGCGTTCCCCTGACCTCGTCCTCGTCGCCGGTCCCTTCCTCAGGGTTCTTCTTCTCCGACGACGGCAGCTACTAGCCGTCCACCCCGCTGCCTCTCTCCCTTCCAGAACACTCCAGATATATTCCCCTTCTTCCCCTCTCTCTCTTCCCCCTTACATTTCATTTAATTACCCCTCGACCACACCTGACCACCGCCACCTTCCATCCCTCCGGTCGACCTCCGGCGAATCGCTCCCGTCGCTCCACACTTCGTACGACTCGCCGACCGACTCAAAGGCTCCGCCTCACCTCACCGAACAACCTCCGCCCATCCACCATTCCTCTACGCCTCCTCAACACTTCCCCGAACACACCCACACCTTCTGTCACAGGACGACCTAGGCACGCACGCCTAGGCCGTCCCACGACCTACTGCACTTTGCACCACCTTCGCCGTGCCACGGCGAAGGTCCCCAGCTGATCTGATTAAGCCGAGAGGCTTGTTTTGTGTTTGACACTGCTCAAGCCCTTGCCGCCATTGACAGTGACGCGGAGCAGCTCCAGGCTTCAGGACGTCCAGTCTTCAGGTGCAGCGGACTCGGGCAAGCAGTTCAAAGTTGTCTGGTCCAGCAAGGAACGCAGCGAAGTCCACAGCCTTGGCAATCGAAGAAGGTCTTCTGCGGGCACGCGCGAGAGCAAGGCAGGACTAATAGTCCCACATCGGCAAAATACGAAGCGCAGGTATGATTTAAATTGATTTTGTGTTACTGTCTCTTCGCCTCCGAATGCACAGGGGTGAGGTCCCTCACCTTACTCACGCTTGCCTCGTCCGCGGATTCACCTCGCGGTTCTGGTGGGCTCCGACCTGACCCTATCTGAGCACACCTCGCGCATCACCCACACGCCGGTGCACCTGGTCCCGGGTGCGAAATCCAACCCGATTGCCTGCGGCTCTGGGTGAGCGTCCTGTGAGTGATTTGCAGAGAGAGAGACGTGCGGGTAGAGGGAAGGGGGTAGGTTTTGCTGTGTTGTGTGCAGGCAGGTCGAGCAATGAAGAGAAGAAGCTCAGCCGCAGGAAGGAGAAGAGAAGGAGCTCTGAAGAAATGGCTGAGCAAGGCAGAAAGAAGGAAGAAGAAAGAAAGGCAAGGCAGAAAGACCAAGGAAGAAAAAGCCTTCGCAAAAGAAAAGAGAAGAGAATCCAAAGAAGAAGAAGACTAAGAAAGAAGAAGACAGAAGAGAGAAGTAAGGAGGAAGGCTGCAGAGAAAGCAAAAAGAAGGCCAAAACAGGAAGAAGAATCGCTACATTTAAGACGTCTGATATAGAAATCAGACGTCTAATCCTGTTCTCTCTTAGTAATTTTCTTTTAAAGCTCTCTGTGAATCAATTGTCTTTTATTTAAAAGTTGTATTATCTAATTTTTTAAAAGTGATTAGATTGCTCCCTGTGTTCGACCTCGGATGCTCCGATTTTCAAGTAAAAAATTCTTTATTTGTTTTGAACGCTTTTTCGGTCATATTACAACGTGTTATCTTTTAAAACCCGATCGAGTGCGATAAACATTTTGGCGCCGTTGCCGGGGAGCAACGGGCACTTTTAAAGCTTTTGATTACAACTTTTTGATCCAATATTTGACCTGACTCATCTCTTTTGTTGTGCTTATTACAGGGAAAGCAAAAAGGAAAGAAGAGCAGCTGCACAATAGACACTCCAAGGAACAGGTAATTTCCATAAGCCCTCTCTCTTAACTCCCTCAAAATCTGAAAAGAAAAAAAAAAAAGAACAATCAACTTAGGGCTACCTGTTTCTTATTTAGTAACTCATCAAGTTGCCTGATTTTCATTTCAACACATTTTTATCTGCTCATCCAACTAAGGCAACTAGGGCTAAAACTTTCTTCATTGAGCCGTAGGTACTAAATTCTGAGGCAACTAAATTGGACCCACTAGAGCCAAGTTAAGAATTAAAAAGCTAGGGTTTTTAGAGACACATCTTATCTTAAACAAAGAAACAAATTTTTCCAAAAAGTGGTGTGCCTAAACCTTGTTTGAAAAGATCTATACAAGAGAAAACCTAAGCAAATCAAGCTTTTAATCCAATTGAACCCTAAAAGGACCTAAAAGCTCTCAAAGGAACAAGAGGTGAAGTTGATCCCTTGGGACAACCAACCTTAAAATTAGGTCACTTTTTCACTCAAAATACCTAAAAGTTCAAGTGGAACACTAAGCACCTTGATCTTAAAGTAAAAAAGGTGGACTTAGGAGGTCAAAGTCCCCATTCTGGTCTACCTGGAATCGCAGTGACAAGAGAGGTCGGGTGGCGGAAACCCTGTAACTCGTGGGGACGCTCTTCCGAGTAGGGGTCTTTGCGGGACTCTCCCTCTCTGGCTGCCCAGGTATTTCTCAAGTGGACGACCTTTCAGACTAAGGGGTCCATCCGCCCCGAACCTCTATACTCACCCAACAATTTTTGGGTGTCTTGATTGGGTCCAGCACCTTCTAATCTCATCACATCCTCCGGTGCATGTTCGGAAGGAGGTCCTTAAGGCCACCCTTAAGACCTCCTTTAGAAATTCACTCTCGTCGAGGCAAAGCCTCTACGCCCTTGTTTGTGCAGCAATCCCACCACAAAAATCTTTCATCTGATTCTGACCCTGGTTCTCCTTCTTCCATCATGGCACAACCCATTGAAGAGGAGAATAACCTTGAAAACCAACTTCAACGCCTTAATGATCTCTTTCAGAACTTTGTAAACCCACCGCAGCGACCTATAATGCGAGATCACTATAATCCCGCTGCGGTGGCGATCGAACCTTGAGTATGAATCCCGATTAGAGGACCTGATTCTGAAGTGAAGCCCAATATGATTCATGCCATACCGAAGTTTCATGGGCTTAACTCTGTGGATCCATTCCAACACATTAAACAACAAAAGCATCTGGCCCAGACCATCGGGTCAGATCTACAAAACCGGGATATCCTACTCATGAAAATGTTTTCGTTCTCCCTCTTGGGCAAGGCCGCACATTGGTATCAAACTCAGACCCGTCCGATCAACACATGGGAGGAACTTCAGTCCGAATTTTTGAAAAAATTCTTCCCCATTGGCCGGACGAATGCCTTGCGCCACCAGATCACTCATTTCACTCAACAAGCGGGAGAACCTCTTCACGAAGAATGGGATCGATTCTTAGATCAAAGTGTCCCCATCACGGAGTTCCTACGTGGGAACAAGTCCAGTCTTTTTACCAGGGACTCCGTGAAGACATTCATTTATTTGTCAATGCAACGTGCGGAGGAAACATCATGGGTCAACATGAGGACACGGTGTGGGAGATTCTCAAAAACATGTGCGAGAACTCCATAAATAATGACTCCATGGGCTTATTCGACAGGACGAATGCCCGCGCATCGACGAATCTGAGAGGGACACATGAGATGCAGGACCTGTACAATTCTGTCGACTTGGAACGGATGGCCAGTCGGTTGGACAAGGTTTCTATCATAGAAAACAAGGTGGACGAGCTAACTCGGCATTTGCAGTAAACCACCTCTGCGCAAAACTCTTTTGCACGACCACCACTGGCAAGGGAAACTGTGCAAAACATCTATCACCAATCTACCAAGGGGATGGACCCATATCCTCCCCCGTCTGCCTCTCGGACCGGAGTGACCACCGATCCATTCCACTCGAGTTGGGGGAACTCTGAACCCTCGTATTCTGACTTTCCTGAGGTTCCTCAGAACTGCGAGGACCTCAACGCCATCCAGAATGACCTATTCTCCAATACCTACAACCCTGGATGGCGAAATCATCATAACTTTTAGTGGGCGGAAAATTCTCAAAGACCACCATATCAACCCCGTCCACAAGCCCCTCGTCCATATCAGCCGCCTCAGCCTCGACCCAATCCCACCTACCAATCCAGGCAAAACCAGGATCAACTGACTCATCCTTCAAGCACTGGCTGATGTTCAAAAGACAAATGTGGCAATGCAAAAACAACACAAGGACGAGATCACAGAGGTTCGCAACCAACTGGCCCAGATGGCAAATTCCCGCCAACCTGGCACCATTCCCTCAGAACCTCTGCCTAACCCAAATAGCGTGCTAACCCAGAAGCGCGTTATGAATCCAAATTCAGGCCAAGCACATTTGATTTATCAGGCCCCTGCTGCTCAATCGCCAAACGGGACGAAAGCTTCGACATCTTATGCGGGATTCCAGCAGCAGCCACCCCTCCTTCTTAGCCCAAGCCAAAATCAGGCCGGATTGAACTCTGTAACAACAAGTAGTGGTAAAACAACCCAAGACCCACATTATCCGAACCACTCCAAGCCTGATAATAGCCAAGACCCTAGGATAGTCATCCAAGATACTACTGTCCCAGATCAAGAACCTGGACCTATCCTAGAGGAACCAGCTAGGATCCCATTTCCTGAGGCCTTGACCAAAGGAAAAAGGATAACCAAACACGTGGCTCACGAGGAGGATCTGGTCAAGCTCTTTGAACCGGTCCAGATAAACATCCCATTGATGGATGCAATTCGCCACACACCAGCTTACGCAAGATTCTTGAAAGACTTATGTACACCTAAACGTAAGCCGCGAACCAAGGATGGAATCCAATCGTACTGTCAGAGCAAGCCAGCTCTGTCATCTTGAGCAAACTCCCACCCAAGGCTAAAGACCCAGGAACTCCCTTGATTTCCTGCAAAATTTGTGAAACCCAATTTGATAGAGCCTTACTAGACCTAGGTGCCATCATAAATTTAATACCTACATCCCTCCTCGACCACCTTGAAGAATCTGAACTTAAACCCACTGAGGTATCATTGCAGTTAGCCGATCGATCCATCAAGTCACCTAGAGGAATACTTGAGGATGTCATTGTTAGGGTAAGAGATTTCTATTTCCCAGTGGACTTCATGGTACTGGACATGGATGCACCGAAGAACCCAAGGGACACACCAATCATATTAGGGAGACTCTTTTTGGCCAATGCTAGGGCCAACATAAACTGCGAAGAGGGCCAGATAGAATTAAAATTTGGGAATCAAAACCTGAAGATTGACATTTTTAAGGCCCAACAAGACATCAATTGCGGGGTTATAGAGGAAATATGTGATATCAGAGCCGTGGTTGATGAATTGCATATAGAGGACAAACTGATTATCCCTGATCAACCACTAGAGAATCAAAACCTGCTAGCAAAGGAGTGCGAAAATGATCTAGACACACCTATGACTCCTACCCATGTCCCTGATACAAACCCCGAACGGCCCGCTGTTGCTGACAATCCTGTCATGGAACTCAAGCCCCTTCCCGAGCATCTGAAGTACGTCTTTTTGGATTCGAATTATACGTTTCCTGTGATTATCAACTCTCAACTCACACCTGACCAGGAAATCCGTTTGATTTCTGTTCTCCAACAACATCGTAGAGCCATTGGATGGACTCTCGATGATTTGACTGGTATAAGCCCTTCATACTGCACACATCGAATCTACACAGAAGAAGGCGCACAACCTTCAAGAGAAATGCAAAGACGTCTAAACCCTAACCTACAGGAGGTCGTGAAAAAGGAGATCATAAAGTGGTTAGATGTAGGGATCATCTACCCGATCTCCGACAGTCGTTGGGTGAGTCCAATATAGGTGGTTCCTAAAACGGCAAGACTTACCATTATCACGACTGAAGCCGGAGAAGTCATTCCTACCCGGATAGCTAGCTCGTGGAGAGTCTGCATTGATTACAGAAGACTAAATTCCTCCACGAAGATGGATCATTTCCCACTACCGTTTATTGATCAGATCCTCTAGAAACTAGCGGGAAATAGGTTCTTCTGTTTTCTTGAAGGGTACTCCGGTTACAACCAGGTGGCAATCCACCCAGAGGACCAAGAAAAGACCACATTCACCTGCCCCGTCGGGACGTACGCGTTTCGAAGGATGCCATTCGATCTCTGCAATGCACCTGCAACTTTTCAGCGGTGCATGCTTGCCATACTCTCAGATATGGTAGGTGACTATCTGGAAGTCTTCATGGATGACTTTTCAGTTTTTGGAGCATCATTTGGCGATTGCCGCCAATAATTGGTTCAAATACTCAGGAGATGCATCGATGTGAATTTGGTTCTTTCCTAGGAAAAGAGCCATTTCATGGTGCCTGAGGGAATTGCCCTGGGACATTTAATCTTGGAGAAAGGCATCCAAGTTGTTCGAGCTAAGGTTAACCTGATTTCCAAGCTCCCTGTGCCAAGCTCGATTAAGGACATCCGATCTTTTTTGGGGCACGTCGGTTTCTACCGTCTATTTATCCCTGGTTTCGCCAAAATCGCGCGCCCCTGACCAATCTTCTCTCAAAGGATGTGCCTTTCAAAATTTCCAAGGAATGCACTCAAGCATTTGAGATCCTATGTGACCGAGTCACCCAAGCCCCGATCCTATAGTCCCCTGATTGGTCTCAACCTTTTGAGATCATGTGCGATGCATCTGACTTCGCTGTGGGAGCGGTTTTGGGGCAAAAGATTAACGAGAAACCTGTGGTCATTTACTACGCCAGAAAAACACTGGATGAGGCTCAGCGTAACTATACGGTTACTGAGAAAGAGCTGCTTGCTGTAGTATTTGCCCTAGAAAAATTCAGATCATACCTTCTGGGTTCCCGTGTTATCATATACTCGGATCACACAACTGTGAGGCATCTCCTTGCAAAGAAGGACGTGAAACCTCGATTAATCCGATGGATCTTGCTATTGCAAGAATTTGATCATGAGATTCGCGGCAAGGTGGGAAAGCAAAATGTGGTAGCTGATCACTTGTCCCGCCTTCCTTCTAAAATAATTGACCCTTCCGGACCTATCGCAAAACACTTTCCTGATGAGCACCTCCTGACTATCAGTACAAGTCTTCCATGGTTCGCAGATATAGTAAATTACCTGGCATCACATCAGATTCCGTCCGATTGGCCGAAGGCCAAGAAGGACAAATTGTGTTCCGATGACAAGTATTACCTTTGGGAAGACCCGTATCTATTCCACATTGGTGCTGATCAGATAATTCGACGATGCGTCACGGAAGTGGAAATCAAAGACATACTGTCATTTTGCCATGACCAGGCATGCGGTGGACATTTCTCAGAAAATAAAACTGCATCAAAAGTCCTCCAATTTGGCTTTTACTGGCCCACAATTTTCAAGGATGCATACGATCACTGTAAGGCACGTTCCCGTTGCCAGACTCTGGGCAACATGAGCCATCGAGACATGATGCCTCTACAGCCGATCTTGGTATGCGAAATTTGTGATGTCTGGGGGATTGATTTCATGGGACCCTTCCCGATCTCGGATGGCTTCGAATACATCTTACTCGCAGTTGACTATGTTTCCAAGTGGATAGAAGCCATTCCTACCCGGACCAACAATCATAATGTTGTTATAAAATTCATCCATCAAAACATTTTCTCAAGGTTCGAGATCCTACGTGCTATAATTTCCAACGGAGGGACCCATTTCACAAACGCTCAGTTCAGGTCACTAATGACCAAATACAGGGTGTCACACCGAATCTCTACTCCTTACCACCCCCAAACTAATGGTCTAGCTGAGCTATCTGACCGAGAGACCAAGAAGATCCTTCAGGTTACTGTTTGACCTGATAGAAAAGATTGGTCTTTCCGACTTCCGGAAGCATTGTGGGCCTATAGGACCGCTCACAAGACCCAATTAGAAAAGTCTCCCTTCAGACTAGTGTACGAGAAGGCATGTCACCTCCCCGTCGAATTGGAGCATAAAGCCTATTGGGAAATACGGAATTGTAATCTAGATCTTTCGAAGGCTGGAACCCACAGAAGACTTCAAATAAGCGAGATCGATGAATTACGCCACGACGCGTATGAGAACTCGCGAATTTACAAAGAACGGGTTAAAGCTTTTCACGACAAACACATTTCTAGAAAGGTCTTTCATCCTTGTCAAAAGGTTTTACTCTTTGATGCCCGACTCAAATTATTCCCAGGAAAGTTAAGATCTAAGTGGGTCGGACCCTACCTAGTCCGACAAAACTTCGGAAATAGAGACATTGAAATCAGCCCACTCAGCCATGATTCTGAACCCTTTGTCGTGAACGGTCAGAGACTCAAGCCGTTCATTGACATGACCGATATAGATTTGGCTGGGTCATCCTTTACCCTCCATTCCACTTGAGCTCATTGCGCCCAGCTGATGGCGTAAAACTCAGTGCTTAACGGGATGCAACCCGTCATTCTTTGAAAAATCTGAAACCTTTTTTGACATTTCTACGCGGAATTCATATTGCACTTTAAGGTTCATCCATTAGAACAGCCGACTTCACCTCAGGTATCCCTACCCGAGATTAGAAATCGTTCGCAACAAGACACTTCGACCCATTCACTCACCACACACTTGTCCTAATGCATGAACTAAGCTGAAATCGAACCCACATAATTTACAATGGGGACATTGCAAATCTTAGGCATGGGGGGGTATGGAAGTGCAAAATGTCACAAAAATTCATATCAGGAAAGGGTTTCAATTAAAAGAAAAATAGAGACTTGAAGGAGGGGAGGAACAATTCAGGGTCATACAAATGAGAGGAGGAAAAGACTAAAATGCCAAAAAAAGGAGGAAAAAATGAAAATAAAAAGAAATAGTCAATAGTAAAAGATTAAGGAATTAACTGAAGTTCTAGAGCAGATCAAGAAAAGTAATAAAAGAAAAAGTGCTAAGGAGACATAACAAGAGATCAGTAGGAACGCTGGTCTTAGGCCTCTTGGGCTAGATTCGTTAGCTTAAAAATTCACGTATCTGCTAAACTCTTGATAATCCTCAAGAGGTTGGGGAAAATGCAAAGCTTGAGTATTAGGTCTAAGGCTTAGGAAGTATTCGGCCTCATTAACTGACCTCCGATTTACGGGATTCGGTAACCTAAGCATCCCAAATTCACACACAGCCTAGTTCAGTGCACATAAACATCCAAATCACGCAAAAGCGTTTAATGTTTTACAAAAGTCACCTAGATTAGGAGTGGCCAATCAACACAAGTTGATTTGGATGAGTTCCCAGCGCGGAGAGGCGGGAAATTCCCCTCGAAGATGCGTAACAACATATCGTCTCCTCTGTGCTTCTCTCTAAGGATATTTAAATATCCTACTGGGGGCATGTAAGCACTCTGCTGGTTGAGATACCATGGGCGGCATTATCACGAAATGTCGATCGCTTGGGTCTGAATTTGGCCACGGAACGCCATGGGCGAGATTATCTCGAAATCTCGAAAGCCAGGGTTCTAGGGGTTGCCATGGGCGGAATTATCTCGAAAGCCAGGGACCCTTGAGGATTGATGATGGGGACGAGGAATCCGATACAGACCGTGTTGAGAAGCTAATCCGAAGCTAGAAATAAAAAGAAAGAGAGAGAAAGCTCTCTAAACAAATAAATCTTCTATCTCTCTCTTACAAAAACGCACTCCAAACTGAACTTAGGCTAAGAATGTCTCAAGCACGGGTGCTTTAACCGCGGAGTCCAACAAACCCTAGGTTAGTTTTTGTGGGACTTAGAAACCTTTCCGGAGGACTGAGGCTAAAGCGAAACAGGTTCGGATTTTGGTTGCTACTTGAATACCTCTAGGCCTATTGTCAGCATTCTAACCTAATCACAAAAGAAAAAGAAAAGCACTTACACTCAGGGTCTAGAACAGAAGTTAAAACCTTGAAATTTTGCTAAGGGACTAGCAAAAGCTAGGCATGGGGGTATGATGGGAGCCTCATCATGAACTATAACTAGCTCATTTTGACCCAATAAAGAAGATAAAAGCTCCTACATAACCTAGAAGAAGGCCTAAATGAAGGAATAAGTGCTCTGAGAAGAAAACATGAAATAAAGGTTAAAACTGCAATTTTACCCTTGCAGTACATAAACGGGATTTATCAGAGGCAAAAAATAGGTCAAAAGGTCTAAATAAGATAAAAAGTGGGTTGAGTCAATCACAAATGGGTTTATGTGCAATCTTGGAATGAAATGACATTTGGTAACCCTAAAACAGACCCGCTTAAATCAACAAGGTTTCGGCCAGGATAAAAATCAATTAAACCCTCTAAAAATCGTGGAAAAATATCCCCTAACGTTTAGAACACTTAATTTGACCTTTGAAAGCCAATTTGACCTAAATTAGGGTCCTAGCTCATCAATTAACCTAATTTGGGTTTTTACATAAAATGTCCATTCAAACGTGGTAAAACCTAATATCCAACTTCACCATTGGATTCCTTAGGTCCAAATTAGGTCTGTACCAAAATTTGGACCTAAGGGGAGGTCGTCTTGACCTACTTTGCAATTTAGTACACCCAAATCACAATTTGGTCCCTATCTTTTGAAAATCATCGCAGAGAGCCCCCTAACCTCCTCGCCAACCTTACAAGCAGGTCCTTCCGCCATTATTGGGGCAGAATGCTTCTCCGGCGAGGATTAGAGAGGGAATACTCTCTGATTCCTCAAAGATCCCCACCCAGAAATGGAAGGGAGATTCTCTGAGGAATTCCCTTACATCTGAGGCCTATCACGATCTCTAATTTGATCCCAATCTCTCGTGCGAACGCACGAGGGAATTGGGTATCCACCCACTTTCCGTCTCCGGCGAGCCATCGGAGATGATTGCGTGCCCTCCACGCACTAGAAAGTTCGGCCAGCACCTATAAAAAAATCCCCAAGTCCGGCCGCTCAAATTCAGACTTGTCTTGGCGGAGATTCCCCCAAATTTTCCCCTCAACCATCTCCGGCCAAGGAACCCGCAAGCTCCGGCGACCTCCTCCCCTCCTTCTCGTCGCTCTGCTGCCATACCAGCAGCAGAGTCCACTTCGCCTCTTCCTCCTGCGTCGCGCTGTACCAAGCGCGCATTCCCCTGACCTCGTCCTCGTCGCCGCTCCCTTCCTCAGGGTTCTTCTTCTCCGACGACGGCAGCTACAAGCCGTCCACCCCGCTGCCTCTCTCCCTTCCAGAACACTCCATATATATTCCCGTTCTTCCCCTCTCTCTGTTCCCCCTTACATTTCATTTAATTACCCCTCGACCACGCCTGACCACCGCCATCTTCCATCCCTCCGGTCGACCTCCGGCGAATTGCTCCCGTCGCTCCACACTTCCGCACGACTCGCCAACCGACTCAGAGGCTCCGCCTCACCTCACCGAACAGCCTCCGCCCATACACCATCCCTCTACGCCGCCTTAACGCTTCCCCGAACACACCCACACCTTCAGTCACAGGACGACCTAGGCACGCATGCCTAGGCCGTCCCACGACCTGCTGCACTTTGCACCACCTTCGCCGTGCCACGGCGAAGGTCCCCAGCTGATATGATTAAGCCGAGAGGCTTGTTTTGTGTTTGACAGTACTCAAGCCCCTACCGCCATTGACAGTGACGCGGAGCATCTCCAGGCTTCAGGACGTCCAGTCTTCAGGTGCAGCGGACTCGGGCAAGCAGTTCAAAGTTATCTGGTCCAGCAAGGAACGCAGCGAAGTCTGCAGCCTTGGCAATCGAAGAAGGTCTTCTGCGGGCGCGTGCGAGAGCAGGGCGGGACTAATAGTCCCACCACAGCACGCCGCCGCCACCGCCTCACTTGCCACTCCCTTGCGAAGAGCCTGAGCATTTTTAATGCAGCCGATTGTCTTTCTTCTTGTGTTCAGGCACGAAGAGAATACGAGCAAAGCTTGAAGCTTGTTCTTGCCACAGCAGCTCCAAGTGAAACCTCCAGGCAACGCAAATTCATTCCAGGAGCACATCCAAGCTTCCACATGGAACATTGAGCGCTCCTTCTGTCCCAATTACAAGCATCATCCAATTGCAACTTCATGTAACAAGGCTAGGGGATTTAGTCCCACCTCGGAAGTGCACGGGCAATTGCAGCTGAATCAATTGGATTTTTGCCTCTGGCTGTTTGCCTCAAGTCACTAGGGGTGAGGTCCCTGCTCACCCATTCTCACCCGACCCGCGTAACCTGTACTTACACCTTGGCTGCGACCAATGCCCGTAGCCATAATATAGGGTAAGCGGATCCCCATTTACCCGATTACCCGTTACTGTGCAAGTCTCTAGGAGAGCGAAACCCAGAGAGAGAAGGAGAGGGAGAGCCGGGGGTTGGGGGGTTTTGCTCTGTTGTGAAACAGCTAAACACTTAGCTGCTGGAGGGATTGCCTCCCTCTGTGCGTGAAGAACAAAGGCCAGGGTAAGAAAGAAGGAAGAAGAGAAGACCTGAAGGGCCAAGTCAATCGCGGAGGAGGAAGAGAAGAAAAGAGAAGCCAAGGCAGAAGAGGCACATAGAGAAGAAGAAGAAGAAGAACAGCATCAGAAGAAGAATAGAAGGAGCACTGTAGAAACATCTTTTAAGACGTCCGAATGCAAAATCAATTGTCTGATCATATGCTCCTTTTGTATTGAGTAATTGTTCTTTGTATTAGGCTAATAATAGGTGATCCAAATCACCCTTATTTTGTCTAGAATTCGTTTTATCTCTTGATATACTCATGCCATATGCTGCACATTAGTTTTTGAGTAATATTTTGTGTTCAATTACATTATTTGTTGAGATCAATGTGGGAATTCATACTTGCTCCCAGCGAACAACCAGAGACTTTCATTCAAGTATAAATTGTATCTGTTTTTCGTACTGATTCGATCTATACAGCAAATGAGACTATTTTATAACCCGTTTCAAAGCGATTAAACACACTTCCGAAACGGGGGAGATAAAACTTTGATTTTGACCATATATGAGCATCCCGGGTTTACGACCTGCTTCTTTAGAGGTTTGAAGAGGCAAAGAGGTGAAGGATGGGATGAAGAAGAAGTGGAGGGCGTAGGTCCTTTTATGGATGAGGTTTGAGGGGGTAAATGGGTCATTTTAACATCAAATCATTAATGTCAAGTCCTTAGAAACGGATAAAACCGTCACTAAAGCCCAGATCATGGGCGACGTGCACGTGTGGCCCTCTCCTCTCCCCGCACCTCAACGTATGCGCGTGATCTCTCTTTCTTAGTCGTCCAATCAATCGATCGGACGGTTTAAAAGCCCTCCAACTGCTTTTTCTTCAGCGCGCCCAACGCCTGCACGTGCGATTGCTAATGGGCTTGGTCGTCCGATCTGGCGTGTGCCCATCTGCGCATCTAGTGTGGCCATGTAGTCGTTATCCCAGCCACACGCGCGGCATCCAACGGTGGAAATCGGCCAGTCCACACCAGCGCCTTGATTTGAGACCCAGCGAGAATCGAATGTCCATCTCCGCCTTTGCGTAGCGCCTTCGTCCAACGTGCTACGCTTGCGTTTAAGGTGCGCGAAAGAATTTAGGCACGAGCTCTCTCAGCCATTGGATCTTGATCCAACGGCTGAGATCATCCGCGCGGTTGAGGAGAGAGAGGGCAGCGGAGGGTCCATGGGTGGGTCGGGCGGCTAGGATGGCGCCACATGGTGCCATCATGGCCGTCCATCTTCTATGTGTTGTAGATGGTGCCACGGATGTCAGATTAAATCGATTTTCGCATTATTGGGCTACGATCATCGATCCAAACCCATCCGTGCGGTCGGATTTGTCATCTTAAGTGCATATTGACACCATCTTGGCCCTTCATCGTTGATTTTCCTTTGGTTATATCTGATGCTACGTAGATCCAATCGGGGCGATCTTTGAGTCGTTGAACTCTGATCGTCGCCTTGATCCGATCCGTATGGTTGGATCTTCAATCCGAAGCTCCGATTAAAAGTCGCCTGTCCCCGGCCACCAAAAAGAAGAAATTACTATACAATTTGTACAATTTGAGCTAAATACATGATGATGCACGTTATGCAATATTTACATTGCAAGATGCTAATATGATACTGAGAACATGCATTGATAGGCTTTTTTGGCTATTTAGATGTATGATAATCAGCTGCAACTAAAGATATATTGATTCCCAAAGCTGGTTGCCTCCGAGAGTACCGGGGTGTGGTCCTGCTCGCACACTCAATTGCATGTGCCCTCGCCTTCGGTTCACACCATGCGAGTCTGGGTTTGGATCCGATTACCCAGTTACCCAAGTTCATTTTGGTTTTCAAGGGAAGAAATCTTCCTTAACATGTCTGGGGGATTTTGCATTGTTCCTCTCACGGGATTCGTGCCCTCACCCCACACTCAAGCACTTAGCCTTCTATGGCTTCGTGAGGCCCTTGCGCTTGTAAGAGCCTTGTGCTCCTCTGCTGCTGCCTCGCCTTAGCTCCTACTGAGGCTCTTAAGGTTAAGGCGTATGAGCCTCTAACTCGACATCTGACTGGTTGGTTCTGATTCTGTTGGCTACTTTGGTTACACATGGCTGAGCGTTACTGTTCATTTATTTGATATAATTGCATAGATTAAACATTAGGGTTAATATGGTGGTTCAATCCACAATTTTAACACCATCTTTTTGCACATGACTCTTGAGATATTATTCTGATATATACATTGAGCACCGTTTTGGTTATACTTGCATATATCTCTTTATTATTATGATTAGTTAATTGAAATTTCCAATTTGCTCCCTACAAACGACCGTAGACTCGTTTCCTATTTTCATGTTTACAAATTTTAGGTGTTGTTGCGATTTTCGTCCTATACTATGATGCTTTTCTTAAAATGACAATTTTCGCGACAAACATCCAGCGAAGAGGTGTCACAAGCTAAACTACTGCTATAATAGGAGGAGGATGATGTAACGACCCGATTCCCGATTCCCTACGAGACACGAGAATCGGACCGACTCAACTAATCCCAAGACCTGTTCGTCCAAAGAGGAAGTAACCAAAAGAGCAGTAAAATAAACCGCACTTAGCATGAATATAACTAACAGTACGAAAATACAGCAGTAAGGAAAGAAACCACTACAGTATGTACCACCACAAACAGTAGAACGACATTCACAACATAATATGAACTGCAGGTAAAGAAAAGTACAGCGGAAATAAGAACTACTCACTACAGTGGAACCAGAAAGAGGTACATGAGAGCAGTAGTAACTCTACTGGACCCTACTTGGCCTAGCGTCCTCTGCAGCCACTGACCCTAGCTGCTCAACACCTGATCCTGAAAGGTAACGAGTGTAACACGTCAGCAAAACACTGAGTAGAGTGGCATCTAAATTAAAGAAACAGTAAAGTGTACAGCAGCTGTTTTAATTTTCTTTCTTCCTTTATTTATGTCTTTCTATTGTTTCACAATTTATCTATTTCTCAGATCCTTCACTTGATCTCGAATGTTCCTCGTGGGAACGATCCTGGTTGCAGTCTTTTCCAAATAGTAGAAGTAGCACGTGGTGCTCTCCTGGCCGGGAGAGTCCCTCGTGGTGATCCTACTCTCAGTCAACCACCCCAAGGTCACTGACAGACGTAACGGTGACTACTGCACGCGTGGTAAACGCACGGGTAGCTTACCGCACTGGCACGCGGTCAGTCGTTTCCGTTAACGGGTGTGCCCAAAGCGCAGCACGGAACCAGTACAGGGCAGAGCCCTCTCAGTAACAGGGGTCCAACCCCTCCACAGTAACCAAACAGGGGCCTTGCCCCTCCACAGTCCGCGCACCCTCACCTGACTACCCTGGTTTGCCCCAATGGGCCAAACAAGTCGGTGTAGGAGGCTAGCAGAACCCCGGGGCCCGTGGGGTAGCTAGTACCTCCCTACACTAGTAGCTCTCCTCGGTACTACGTACACGAGGGCCAGCAAGTCCGTATAGAGTGGCCAGTCCTAACCCCAGGTCCCTGGGGCGGCTGGCTCCGCTCTGCACTAAACAGGGGGACAATCGCTCTCCTTGGTACTCCGTGCTCAAGGGCCAGCTCACTTCCCCAATTCTATTCCATTCACTTTCCAGGAGTTCTACTCCTAATTCCCCGTAGGGTTCCAACTCTTTTAACTCAGAACATCCAGGTTTCACTTTCCAGTTTCACGTTCTTACAATCCATATTCTCAATCACGTTTATTTATTCATAACAAGCAGCTGTTAATTCAATTCACAGGAAGCTATTATTTCATTTCCACATTTTCCAAGACTGTAGTATTCATACATTCCACTAGTTTTCCCGTCCTAGGATTCATGCCATATCCTAGGATCTATCATACAATCTAATTTTCCAGCCCTAGGATCTACCATTCAATCTATTTCTCATTCCTAGGATTCATGCAATGTCCTAGGTTCTATTTATGGTTTCATAATTTAACAGATTATACTTAAAGCCACTCTACCGATTACAATGGGCGAACTGGGGACGTGGTCGGGAATCTCGCATGTCTTCGCAACCCCCGAGACTGCAACGGAACGGGGTCCTATCACAAGGATCAAACATAAGGAATTTCTCAAAACAGTATATAGCTACTGTAGAGAGGTAGAGGATTTAATTCTGAAAGGAACGCAACTCGAAACGCGGAAAACGGAACCCGAACGGGCCCTAAACGGGTCGATAACGACGAAACAGTGCAAAATTAGACGTCTGGAACTTATTCCAGACGTCTTAAAAAGCGGATCAGGGGTTACCTTGCTCTGCGTGGTCTCTCAGACGTCCAGACGCTTGCGGGGGCGTCTGGCCTAGTTCCCAGACGTCCGATGGTCACCCCGGACGTCTGCAAGTCTCTCCAGTCGTCTGGCACTGCAGCTAGACATCTGATTCGCGTTGCATGCGAATCTCCGAACCTACGCGTACCCATCTCTCTCTCTTAGTGCGGTTAGTCGAATAAAAGGAAGAAGACGGAAATAACTCACCTTTCAGACGTCGGGACAGTCTTCCAGACGTCGTGCCCGTCGTCTGGCTATCAGCCCAGACGTCTGATTCTGGAAAAGTTTCCAAAACAAGGGCGCAACTCGCCCTCCGCTCGTGACGCCCGGTCGCGCCGCGTCTCGTCCGCCTGCTGCTCGAGTTGCAGTAATCCTCCCGCGTCACACCGCGCCCGCTGCGCACCCGCCGGCCGGCTCCCTCTACCCCATCAGGCTCGAGCCCTCACGGCCGACGCCTCCTCCCCCACGCGGCACCTCCTCCCGCACCCGCCGTGGCTGTTTCCGCCGCCGCTCACTCGCGCTCGCTCTCGCGCATCGACTGGAAGGAGAAGAGGAAGGGGGCGGAGGTGACGGGAGTGAGGGGGAGGGCGTGGCCTTTTAAGGCCACGCGAGGAGGAGATCGAGAGCGCGAGAGAGGGCGCAGGAGGGAGAGGGAAAAAGAGAGAGAGGGAATTTTCGCAGGTCTACGCGCTCAGGCGCGCAGACGAATCGCACGTGCCAACAATAACCGATTCCCAGACATCTGGAAGTGGTTCCAGACGTCTGGTCAGACGTTTGGGCCACTTCCCGGACGTCTTAAAAGATGTCTGAAGCGCGCGTTTGTTACAAAGATGCTACTTATTGATGGAGGCACTGTAGTAGATTGGCGAGAACGAGGAGGCCTGTGAAGCTGCTGCCAAATCCCGTTAAAACACTCTCCAAGTCTATCCAAGAACTAGCCTTGACCATTCAGGTATTCGAATACCTGATACCGACGTCACATCACGACCATATCTGTCTCTCTTTATCGGTGCATGATGAGAACCTCATCATGAGCCCCAACTAGCATATTTTGACCTAACAAATTGAACAAAAGCTCCAACATAACCTAAAGCAAGGCCTAATTCAGGGAATTAATGATCTAAAAAGAATACATAAAACAAGGGGTAAAACTGCAATTTTACCATTACAGTGCATCAATAGGATTTCTCAGGGTCTAGAAATAGTTCAATTGAACTTAATAAGAGAAAAAGTGGATGGTTCAGTCAAAAAAGGGTTATTGTAAAATTTAAGAATAAAATGACATTCCATAACCCTAAGACAAACCCACTTGAAGTCACAGTGTTCCAGGAAGGATAAAAATCAACTAAATCCTCTAAAATTCATGGAAAAATATCCCCTAAGGTTTAGAATCTTCAATTTGGGCTTTGGAACTTGTTTTGACCTAGATTAGGGTTCAAGCCCAATATTTGACCTAATTTGGGTTTTTATGCAAAATATTCAGTTAAACGTGATCAAACCTAATATCCAACTTCACCATTGGATTTCTTAGGTCCAAATTAGGTTTTTACCAAAATTTGAACCTAGGGGAAGGTCGTCTTGAATTACTTTGCAAAATGGTCCACCCAAATACATTCTGGCTGTTAACTTTTAGAAACCCTTGCAAATACCCCCTCAGCTTTGCATCAATTTCTTCATTTTGGTCCCCTACCATTGCAGTAGGGACCCATACCGTCGGTGACTTTGCGAGGAGGTTTTCTCCTCATCTCCAAGGGGAGCTACTCCCAGATTTGAAAGGGGAGCACTTTACGAAGCCCCATACCGCATGAGCAGCTCCGCATACCCTGAATTGCCCCATACCACTCGTGCGAACACTCGAGAGGTATGGGTCTCACTCCATCCATGCCTCCGGTGATGACTTTTTGGTCGCCTCCTCGCGATTCTCCCTCTTCCCGTGCCTATTTAAGAAGCCTCCGGTCCGACCGCTCCTCCTAAGCCTGTTTTCGCCAAAGATAACCCACCAATTTCGTCTCCTCCACCTCCGGCCATCTGCCCGTTGGCTCCGGCGACTCTCCCTCCCTCTTCTCGACTCTCTGCCACCGTACCAATGGCAAAGCCATCTCCACCTCACTCCTCCACGTCGTGCCGTACCCACACGAACACCTTCGACCCTCTTCCTTATCGTCCTTCCTCACCTCAGTTTTTTTGTCTCCGGTGATGGCAGACACGCGCCGCTCACCCTCCGCCTCCCCCCTTCACTCCAAGTCCCACAGTTAAGTCCTCTTTCTCCACTCTTCATTTCCCCCTTATCAATTTCTATTTTCGACCCCTCGACTGCTACTACCACCACCATTGTTCCCACCTCCGACCAGATCAATGGCAAGGTGTGCCCTCCACTCCATGCCTCCATCCACCTCGCCAAATCCCTCAGAAGCTCCACCACCTTCCACTGATCATTCCCCCCTCTCCACTCACCGCCACACACTCCCAACACACATCCCAAACACACCCACTTACACAGCCACAGTAAGCCCTAGGCACGCTAACACAGGCGCTCCCACGCCACCCCGACCACTGCAGCACACTCGTCGTACCTCGGCGAGGCCTCCCATGTGTTCTGACGAGGCCGCAAGGCCATTTTTCCTGTGCACAGGTGTCGACCCCCAACCGCCATTAACGCAAGCAAGGAGCTTGCTTGGGAGCTCCTTCAGGTCTCTCCGCTCCAGGCTACAGGTCCAAGCTCGCACGGAATCCCTTCTCGCATAGCCCCAACCGAGTGATTGACACTAAAGCCCCACGTAGCCGCTGCAATTTGCGAAGTCACCTGTTGCGGGCATGCGCGAGAAGAAGGTGGGACATTTAGCCCCATCTCGGAAGTCTGTAGGCAGGAGGCGCAACTTAAATTGAAAAAGTGCATTGGTATGGCTGCCTCCTGACCACGGGGTGAGGTCCCCTCGCCCACCACGCCTCGTTCGCGACCCACTCCTCCGTGGACCTGGCTGCCTGACCCGACCACCCGTGCACTCCTCGCCCACCACCGCACGCCGGTAGACCTGGTCCCGAGCACGCATACCCGACCTAATAACCCGAGAAGGCTCTGGGAGAGCTGTCCTGAGAGCAAAATAGAGAGAGACTCAAGGAGGGTAGGGGTTAGGTTTTGCCTCTGTGTGCGCAGGGAAGAAGAAGCAGGTGCAGAAGAAGGAAGAAGGTGGAGGCGCAACAGAGAGAAGCAGAGGAAGAGAAGAGAAAGAGGAGGAGTAGCTGACGGAAGAAGGCGCGGCTGAAGAAAAGAAAAAAAAAGGAAGAAGAAAGAAGAACATAAGGAGGAGGTGTAGTTGCTCAAGAAGAGAAGAAGAAAAAGCCAAGGAGGACAGCCAAGTGGAGAAGAAAAGAGGAAGAAGGAGCTGCAGCAGAGAAGAAAAGAGGAAAGCCAAGAGAAGAAAGCAGAAGAAAGGGAGAAGCAACCGTAGACGTCTGAGAAAGACATAAGGAAAGGAAGAAGAACAGGGAAGACAAAAGAGAAGAATCGCTGTAGCAATCTACAAGATAAGCCGTCTGATTCATAGAATTAGACGTCTGAGAGAAGAAAGACAGAGAAAGAAAGAAGGAAAAGGGTGCGGCTAAGAAGAGAAAAGAAAAGCAAGAAAGAGAAGAAGGGAGAAGCCATCAAGAAAATATTTCTTCTTCCATTGCTATTTTCTTTTTAGTTTTCTTATACATAAACTTTCACTTATATTTTTGTTAAATATCATATTTTGAGAATTGTGATTTTTGCTTCTAAAATACCAATTTGCTCCCTGAGTTCGACCTCGAAATATTTTTGAATTTCGAGTTAATAAAATTGATAATCCTTTTCACGGTGATTTCGAATATACTACATCGAATATCTTTTTAAATAGCGAACCCAACGATTAGTGCATCATTAAGGAAATACCATTAGTAACATCTTGAATGTTGACATAATCTTTGCCAGTAAGAGGTATGTCAAGAAGGCCCCACTCCTAGTCGTAGAAGGACAGAGCAAGTAGCACTGGAGGAGGACAGGTCGTTGTGAAATGCTCATATGGCGGGAAAAGAGGGGGTACAGGAGAGGATTCCTGACGTTGTTGCTAGTTTGCATTCTCACCACGGGCTCCTCGAGCTTGCTCCATGTTAGCATAAGTGAGCTTATCAAATATGGAGAGTCTCAAAATGGATTGTTTATGGTTAATATCCTTTGGAACACTAAAATGTAGGAAGATGTGAGAGAGGAGTGTCCTAAACTGAAAGGAGCTGGTGGGTTGCTTGCTTATCAAATACAGAATCAAGTGGTTCCAGTTGAACCGCTTGTACTTAAGAAATGCGTAGAGGGTGATGAGCATGATACCAGGGTAGTTTTCAAAGCAGGTACACTTAGACATGAAATTTCACAGAAAAACTCTATTAGGAAAACGTGGAAGATGACAAAAATAAGGTGAATTTGAAGGACGACACGAATCATAATGTGTGGGAGTGAGCAGGGCCTCCCGAATAGAATCCATCTGAGTCTGCTGGTGAAGCTCAAGAAAGGTAGGTCCAACAGACTAACACCTGAGAATCTCATAAATGACATTCCCATTAACTAAAACCTCAATGCCATAGACATTTGAGGTAACCTCACCGTTGAAACCCTCACCTATGTTCTTGAGATTGGTATAAAATAGGTGACAAGTAGTGGGATCAACACTGGGTATGCGGCTGTTCTTGGAACCCATAGGAAAGTTCCTCTCAAAAAGACGTATAATCTGATGATATGCAAATTGTTTCAGAATCCTTGGAAAGATAGACTCAAAGTAAGGAAAGCCGACATGAAGATCGACGTGCGGGGAAAGCTTTGCAAGTTCGGAGAAACGCTCACGGGTGGCCTCGGTGATGAAAAATTGATCCAAAGTGTCATCACGAGAGTCCAAAGAAGAGGCACGTGCATGTTTCGGAGCCATTTCAGATCATAAAAATCACGTTGGTTGATCAATTGAGAAATATTAGTCGATCAACGAAAAATTAGATTTTTCAGAAGTATGTCTGGAGAACTTTTAATCGACCAAAGGTTGAAATAAATGCAATAAAAATTATCAAGTAAGCTCTTTCAACCAAGATAAACTTAGTGCATGGTAGATAAGATTAAATCTTTCTTTTGGTAAAGGTATTGCAAAGATATCCGCTAATTGATCTTCAGTTTTAACAAATTCTAAGTTAATCTCACCTTTTAGAACATAATCCATTGAGAAATGATGCCTAACATCAATATGTTTAGTCCTAAAGTGTTGGGCAGGATTTTTAGACAGATTTATGGCACAAGTGTTATCTCAAGTTATTTTGTTATTCTTATAGGATAGGCTAAAATTTTCTAGAGTTTGTTTCATCCATAATAGTTGTGAACAAGCTAAAGATGCAAGTACATATTCAGCTTCTATTGTGGATAATGAAACAGTTTGTTATTTTCTAGAGAACCAAGAGACTAGGAAATTTTCGAGAAATTGACACGTTCCACTAGTACTCTTTCTATTTGTAGAGCTACTCGCATAATCAACATCACAAAAGGAACAAAGATCCAACGTGGCTGAGTTCGGATAGGAAAGTCCAAGATCTGGTGTGTGGATTAGATATCTAAGTATTCCTTTAACAGCGTTTAGGTGTACTTCTTTAGGGTTAACTTGAAAATGGGCACACAAGCAAGTGCTAAAGAGAATATCAAGTCAATTAGCAGTTAAATATAATAAAGAACATATCATGCTTTTATACAACTTCAGATCTACAGACTTCCCGGTCTCATCAGATTTTTGCTGTGTAGAAGTTGCCGAAGGTGTTTCTTTTCCTTGTACCTTGTCCGTGGAGAATTTCTTCAAGATCTCTGTGATGTACTTGGTTTGAGATATGAATATTCTAGAAGATAGCTGGTCAATGTGAAGTCCAAGAAAGAACGAAAGTTCTCCCATCATACTCATCTCGAACTGATATTGCATTAACATTGCAAATTCTTGACATAAAAGATCATTAAAGCACCGAAAATAGTGTCGTCTATGTAAATTTGTATTATTAAGAGATCATTTTTTTTCTTTTTGTGAATAAAGTTAGTTCTATTTTACCAAATTTAAAATCTTTTTTAATTAGATAAGTTTTTAATCTATCCTACCAAGCTCGTGGAGCTTGTTTTAGACCATATAATGCTTTGTTTAATTTGTATACGTATTATGCAAAATTTGCATCTTCAAAACTCGAAGATTGTTTAACATAGACTTCTTCCTCAATAAACCTGTTTATAAAGGCGCTTTTAATGTCCATCTGAAAGAGTGTAATTTCCATGTCGGCGGTAAAGCTAGCAACATTTTAATGGATTCTAAGCGAGCCATAAGCGTATATGTTTGATCAAAATCTATTCGTTTTTCTTGGTTATACCCTTGGGCCGCAAGTCTAGCTTTGTTCCTAACGACTTCTCTTGATTCATTCAGTTTATTCCTAAAAACCCATTTGGTTCTTATGATGGTTTAAGAGTCAGGATTTGGAACAAGTTTTCAAACTTGATTTCTTTTAAATCAATTCAATTCATCTTACATTGCAATAATCCAGCAATCATCAGAAAAAGAATCCTTAACATTTTTAAGTCATAACTAAGAAACAAAACCTGTGAAAGCTAAGGTGTTGATGAAGGATCTGCTCTGAACTCCTTTGGATATTTCTCCTAACCCCACTTCTTTTGGATGATCTTTCATGTAGGATAAATATTTTGGTAATTCATCCGAAATGTTTCCCTCTGGTAAGTTTGAAGGATGTTCAATTTGGTCGTCATCAATATTTACAGAAGATTGAGGTTGAACTAGTGTCACATCAGATGATACATGCATAGTTTCTTCAATGACATAATTCTTCTTGTTAAATACTCTGTAGGATTTACTTTTGGTCGAGTAACCTAAGAAGATTCATTCTGAGCTCTTAGCATTAAATTTATCAAGATTATCCTTGGTGTTAAGTATAAAATATCTACAACCAAATATCTTGAAATAAGATCTTGTAGGTGTTCTTCCATGATAGAGTGCAAAAGGTGTTTTCATTATGATTGGTCTCATTAGGGATCTATTTTGGATATAGCAAGCAATGTTTACAGCATCAGCCCAAAAATATCGAGGCAGCTTTTACTCGCACAGTATTGTGCCGATATACTCTTGCAAGGTCCTATTTTTCCATTCAACTACTCCATTTCGAGGTACGGCTCTAGGAAAAGCAAACTCATGTTTTATTCCATATTGATCACAAAAATCAGAAAAAGATTGATTCTTAAATTCTCCGTTGTGATCACTTCTAGTCCTAATGACTTTAAATCATTTCTCATTTTGTAGTCTTCTTACTAGTTTGCTAAAAACATCAATAGTTAGATCGTTACTTTTTAAGAAGGATACCAAAGTAAATCTTAAAAAATGATCAATGATTACTAAACAATATCTACACCTACCTAAGCTTTCGGATGTGGTTGGTCCGAACAAGTCTAAGTGAAGTAACTCAGGTGTCTAGAGGTGCTAACCATCCTTTTTTGTTTGAAAGGATTTTTGGTTTGTTTGCCAACTTGACAAGAATCGTAGACTTTGCTTTTCTTGAAATTGATCTTTAGCAGGCCTTTGACAAGCTCCTATTTCACAAGCCTACTAGTATTTCTCATGTGAACATAACATAGTCGTTTGTGCCAAAGTATTTCCTCTTTGTCAAACGCAGCAAGACATTTAAGGTTGTCGCATTGGTAGAAATTGATAGTATAAATATCTTATGACTGTTTCCTTTAAGATGAATTTGTTTGGTTTGTTTATCTCTTATTTTAAAATCATTTAAGGTGAAAGTGATTTTATATCCTTTATCACATATTTGACTTACACTAAGAAGATTATGTTTTAATGCACTAACTATATGCACATTATCAAATGATGTAGATTAATTACCATCTTCGTCAGTACCAATAATATGACCATTGTGGTTGTTCGTAAATGTGACCGTAGCATCTTCCTAGTGGTAGAGTTGCAGGAATAGGTCTTCCTCTCCTGTTATATGCTTAGAACACCTGTTGTCCACGATACACCTTCATTCTTCTCGATCATGTCATTTGTTTGTGTTTGTGAGGTCTTGGATGTTGGATCTATAAAGTGGCTTCAAGTTTTCATTTGTTTCTTGATATGTCTACCTCTTATAATCTACTTCAACTACAAAACAGGATTTCAAGAGTGATTTTGGTACCCATTTTTGTTTGGATCCACGGTGGTTAACTAGTTTTTCCTGTTTGGGTAAGCTACCTTTCTCCTTCCTTTGACTAAAACTAGATGCTTCATGATCATTTTTAGGTATATATCCTAACCCAAATTTTGTGGTGCTTCGAGTTTGTGTTCGTAAGAGTTTATGCAAATTTTGACTACCTTTAGTAAATTTAGCTAGATTATTTAAGAGAATGGCAAAGTTCTCTTTTATTTTGTCTATATCTATTTTTAGGTCATCTATTTGTGATCTTAGTGAAGTAATTTCGACAAATAACTCCTTATTCTGTAAGGCAAGCATATCTTTTTGTGCTTTCTCTTCTCCTACGGCTTTTGCTATGTTTTTATTTTCTATTTTTAGTGATTTGGCTATGTCATGCATTTCAAAGAAAGCTTCTAATAATTCATCTTACGAAAAAGACGCTACCTGATCTTCTAGAGCCATAAGTCCCAGAAGATCTTCTTCTCCAGAGGTTTCTTCCTCTAAGCTTGAATCCAACTCATCCTAGCTTGCTTGAAGAGCCTTCTTCTTCCCATCCCTTCTTTGGAATTTCTTCTTCTTCTTCTTCTTTGATTCCTTCTTGAGAAGTGGACAATCCGTTTTGATGTGTCCCATCTGTTTCCAGTTGTAGCAGATAATGGTGTTTGCTTTGGATTCCTCTTTCTTCTTTATCTAGCTCCACTTGTTTTTGAGGAACTTCCTAAACTTTCTTGAGAGAAGAGCTATGTTTTCCGATTCATCTTCACTTGAAAAGTTTTCAGACAGATTGTTAGCTTCGAGTACCACAGCTTTCTTCTTAACTCCTTCATTTTCATGCTCCTTCATGTATTGAAGTTGAACTTCGTATGACATCAAACTGCCAATAAGATCTACTTTTGAAGTAGACAAATCCTTTGAATTTTGCATGGCTATGGTCTTTGTCTCCTAATCTATGGTGAGTGATTGAAAGATCTTACTAACTAAAGCTTCATTCATAATTTCTTGGTCTAGGTTCCATAGGGAGTTTACGATGTCCATGAAACTTGTAAACATCTCTGTAATTGATTCTCCTTTCTTCATCCTAAAAAGCTCATAATTTTGTGTCAGTAAATTGACTCTGGTTTCTTTTACCTTGGATGTCCCCTCGAGCATGAATTCAAGGATGCTCTAGATTTCGTAGGTTCTTTTGCAGGCTGATGCACGATTGAATTCTACTTTAGAAAGTCCATAGAAGATTGCGTTACTGGCCTTTACATTATGCGTCGCCATTTTCTTCTTATCTAGAGTTACCGCCACTCCCTCCTTAATTTCTGGGCGTGTGTACTTTTGAGATAGAGACGTCCCATGCCTAGAAGTCCATTGATTCCGGGAAGATCTGCATCCAGATCTTCTAGTATCCGTACTTCGTTCCATCAAAAAATGGACATTGAACTGCTGACTGTCCCACTGCATACATGACAATAGATGATTTAGACATCATATGGACGACGAGGCTCTAATAGCAAGTAAGTGCGAATCTTAATGGTATATTAGAGGGGAGGGATGAATAGTATTGCTTAAAAATTTAAATGAAATAGACAAATCAATCCATAAAAGAATTAAGCATAGATAATGGCTGCTACTCTCGTCTACAGTTCTAATATTTCTAATATTTCGTTGTAGTATAGTGTAGAGGAGCGGTTACCAGTTTAATACAATTTGTTACTCGGAAATAAAAGTTTTCTCGACGTCGAACCTAGGGAGCAAACTGTATTCTAGAAGTACAATGTTTCTATCCAAAAAAGAGAGAGAGAGATTTGTCTTGTTGGCTTTTTCTTCTTCTCTTCTTGTCTTTGTCTTCTTTCTTCTTGTTTCTCTTCTGTTCTATTTCTTCCTTGCCTTTCGTTTGCTTCCAAGCTTTTCTTCTTTCTTCGTGTTCTGCTTCTCCCTTCTTTTTCCTTCAGCTCTTTGTCTTCTTCCATCTGTTCTTTTTCTTTCTTTCTTTCTTCTTTGCGGTGCCTCCTCTTCTTTCCTTCTTTTTCTTCTCTGCAGAGCGTCATCTGATTTTTCAATCAGACGACTTAAGTAGCCTCTGCTACAGTGCGTTCTCCTTCCTTCTTTCTTCTCCTTTCTCTTCTTTTGCCTGCACATTCACAGATTGGTCAGAGGGCAAAACCTAATCCTACCCTCCCCTGCGTCTCTCTCTCTCAGATTTCGCTCCTAGGATAGCTCTCCCAGAGCTGCCGGGTATTCGGGTACGGGTCGCGCCCGGGGCCAGGCCCACCGACGTGCGGTGGTGGGCGAGGAGTGCAGGTCGGGTAAGCGGGTCGGGCCAGGTCCGCGGGGGGTGGTCGCGGACGAGGCCGGGTAAGCGGGTGAGAGGGAGCTCACCCCGTCTGTTGAGGCGATAAGCCTATAGCACGTTTTGCATTTATGCGGGTGCGCGGCCTTCAGAACTACCGAGGTGGGACTAAATGTCCCACCCAAATTTGGCGCCTGCAGCTAACAAAGCTGCAGGCAATCGCGGCTGTGTGCGGGGCTTTCACCCCACCTGCAGACCTGGGCAGGCGCGTGAGGGCGAGGCGCGTGTCCTGGAGCGCAAGCCTGGGCGAAGAGACGCTGCAACTGCAGGCGGAAGAAGCTCCACCTGTTCAGCAATGGCGGCGAAGGACGAGTGACCTGTTCACAGAAATACGGCCCTTTGGCCTAATCAGACAAGCGGCGGACCTTCGCCGTTGCGCGGCGAAGGTGGTGCGGGGTCTGGCAGGTCGTGGGGCGGCGTGCAGGGGCGGCCCTAGGTCGCACTGTAGCTGGGGGAATGGGTTTGTTCGAGGGGTCTTCAGGTGGTGAATGGTAGGAAATGAAGGGGCGGAAATGGTTCAGCGTGATGAGGCGGAGGTTTTGGGTCGGTCGGCGAGTCGTGTGGGGGGGTGGAATGATGGGAGTGAGTCGCCGAAGGTTGGCCGGAGATGGAGAAGGTGAGGGTGATCAGGCGCGGTCGAAGGGTGGTTGAGCAAATTGAAGTAGGGAAAAGAAGGAGTGGAGGAAAGGAAAGAGCTGTACCTACTTGGAGGGACGAGAGGGGGACGGAGTAGGGTGGCAGTTGTTTCGACTGTCGCAGGAAAAGAAGGTGCCCAGAGAGAGGGGCGGCGGTGAGGAGAGAGCGGGAGAGCGCGTGCTGGGTACGGCGCAACGCAGGAAGAGCGGGCGAAGGCGGCTCTGCTGCTGGCATTGCGGCAGAGCGACGAGGTGGAGGAGGAAGAACCGCCGGAGCTGGAGGGCTTCTGCCAGAGTGGGAAGAGAGGAAGGAGGGGGGTGTTTCTCCGTCAGAATCGAGCTACTGAGTGCGGCAGACGGTGGTGGCTTTTATAGAGGTGAAATCAGAGAGGAGGGCGAAGGGAGGTGACGTGCCTCCCTCGCCAGAGGACGGTCGGAGATGGAGACCCATACCTTCCGTGCGTTCACACGAGAGGTATGGGCAGTCGCAGAGACCATGGAGGTGTCCCTGCAACAGTAGATGTCGTAGGGAACCCCCGGTTGTCTTGGTAGAGGGTCTCCCTCACCCTGCGCGGCGCCATGCTCCGAGCAAAGTCGCCGGAGCATGGCGCAGCTCAGGGTTTTGCAGGGAGGACCCAAATGCAAAGAACGAAGAAGACTTAGGGGTAAAAAATGTGAGGGTTTCAAAAGTTGAGGGTCAAAAAGTAATGGATGAGGACCAAAATGTAAAGATGGTCAAGAAGGTCTTTTCTTAGGCTCAAGTTTTTATACATGACTAACTAGGACCTAAGGATTCTTATGGTGACTTTTATTTCTAGATTAGACCTGGTTTGACTGGTTAATTTACGTAAAAACCCAAATTAAGTCATTAATTGGGCCTGGTTCTCAATGTACGTCAAAATGGGTTCCTAAGGCCAAATTAAAGGTCCTAAGCCTTAGAGATTATTTTTCTATGAATTTTAGAGGGTTTAGTCGATTTTTTCTTTACCTCGAACCTCGTGAATTGAAGTGGGTTCGTTCTTAGGGTTACAGGATGTCATTTAATTCCTTAGAGTTGCTGTAGCCCTTATTGGATCAATTCATCCCACTTTTCTTCTTATTAGGTTGGTTTGACCTAAGTTTGGACCCTGAGTTACCCTATTTTCAGATTGAGTTGGGGAAATTGCATTTTTACCCCTTAGTTCTTGTTTTCCTCACAAACTCAAAATCTCTCTGAGTCAAGCCTTTTTATAGTTATGTAGGGGCTTTTTCTTGCAAATCTGGGTTAGATGGTGCTAGTTTGGGGTTTATGATGAGGTTCTCATCAGATAACTCCTGGATTTATAGTGGAAACCCTTTTCGAGTGAAAACCACTACCTAAGCCTCTCAGCTTAGGATTTTTCTGACTAAACAAGGCTAGTCAATCAACTATCGTACCACTTGAACGAGGGTGACACCACCTCTTACATTGATCCATTCTCTTATTAACTTGAACAAAAGCACAACAATAACAACAGATTTCTCCTAATATCTTGGAACCTACGGAACAGTATAAACCTATGGAACCACCAATAAAAGCACCAACATATAAGAACACTATAAACCTATGGAACCTCAATAATAGCCGAACTAGAATTTTAGTGAAGGTTTGAATCATTGTGCTTTAGAAGGCGTGAAAGCATAACTGTAGAAGCACTTAGAGTAAACCATGAAAAGCTCTTTCTTTTGAACGGATTTCTACTTGAGAGTTTGTTTTGAAATGGTTGTGTACAACCTCTATTTATACTAGAAATTTGACCTGAAAAGAAAATCAAATTGGTCGATCAATTAAGGTACTTTGGTTGATCAAAATGAGTTTTGGGTGGTCAAACTAGTTATTTGATCGATCAATGATTGGTTGATTAATTAACCTAAATGGTCGATTAAAAGTTTATTATCAACTTCCTAAAATAAACTGATTTGATCGATTAATTAAGTTGGTCGATTAATTAAATTATTTGGTTGATAAATAAACCAAAAAGCACCTTTTTTTTATGTGAAGCGCGAAAATCCGTTTAAAACTTATTTAAGGTTACTTACAAAATAATCTAGACTCGATAAAGATAAAAAGATACTGAGACAAAGTGTGCATTCCTCTAGCTTTGATCCATGAGAGAGTCATGAAATATTAGTTTCGCAGATATCATAATTTTCGTGCATCAAAATAGAGGTATTTACATGAATCTCCCCTATTGCCTCATCTTTCCTTCGATTCCGATCCTGCTTTAGCCGTTTCCTGAACTCCTTAAGGGTACCCCTGAGGTCCCGAAGTTTTGACTCCAGCCTCGCCACTGCCGATCTAGTTGGGCTCACATTCCTCCATCTCTTTTCAACCATGCTCCTGAACTCGTCCTCCAACAGCCAATCATTTTTTATTTTAGAATAAGGAATACGTTTCGTCTTCTTTTTGATGATCTTAAAAATGGAGAAATCCTTTTTGTTGCAATACAACCTTCTCTTTTCCAAGTTTCAACATTTATATTATTGCAATAATATAAACAAGTACGAACATGTTCACTTATTATGACCAGATCACCACGGGCACCGAATCAATATGGCTTTAGGGCATTGGGAAGCCCATCTGAGTTGCTTGTGCACACAATTCACTCTATCCACATATGTAGGAAATTCATACTGTCAGTACTTTATTTATCATGTTCTCTGTACAGGTCAAAAAGAAGACTCAATGCAGATAATCAATCTCCACCTATTCGATCTAGCAATTATGAAGTTCAACCAGTCGAACATCATAGCACAACACTAAGGTAAGCATCTTGCATTATACAATGTACAAAGCAAATGGATGCCTTTAAATCCTTCATTCTTAGGAGCAGTACACAATACCAAAGTCCAATTTCACTTTCATCAAGATTTGTATACATGTTTCACTGTCTCAACAATGGTCAATATTAACCTTGTTTTCTATGTCACATTACACTTTAAATCTAATAGGGGAAGCCCAAGGCTAAACTTGGGAACTGCTCGAACACCAATAAGAAATCAACAACAGGGGAAAAAAGGCAAGCAAGATATCCAACATGTACAACAAAGAAGGAAAACATTTCATTATCCTTTAAGTTTTGTCTAACCTAACAACAAAATCTTAACAAATGAAAATTCCTAGCATATATCAATTCCTTTAGAACAACTGATCAAGCTCTTGAACTTCGTACATCTAAATCGAGATGTGCGATATGTGATTTCATCGCTAAATATTCAACTTGTTCTTATTCTATGAAGATAAAGTTCAAGGAGTCACTTTTTGGATATTTTGTTGATTGTGAGTATCCCATAAAAGATATGAAGCATGTTATCAACTCGTCGTTGCTTATAGCTATGAAAAAGTCTCTTTTTAAGTTGGTGATGTGTACATTCCTTTTACTGCTGAGCATGTCTCAAAAATTACTATATTGCCTCTTCATGGTGAAGACATAGATCTTCGTTCCAACAACCACTCTCGGAAAAATCCTTTTCGTGTGAAGTATTTTAGTGAAGGGCACACGACTATACCAATGGGGGGAAATTCACTTGATCTTCAATGTGTCACTCTCAACAATAAGGTTGACGATCAAGCGATGTTGTCAATATTGTTACTTTTTAGACATATCCTGTTGGTATATGGTAGCCATGCTATCCATCCTAGGCTATTTAAATATGTTTGTCGATTGGATGCCATTGGGAACTTTTCATGGGCTAAAGCTGTTCACACACCTCTCCTTGAAGGTATGGCAGAGATGCAAGACAAATTGGAGTTATCATCAAACTCAAAGCACCTGGCATACTTCAAGAGTTGTGCATCAATCCTAACTGTATGTACCACAATGTATACTCTTTGTGGTTCCTGTAATTATTTTAGGGATTTTTACGTAAATACCACTAAAATATTTCGAAACTACTTAAACGTCATTCAATTCACTATATTTACATATATGTCATTGAAAAAGTAGTACCGCTTTCATATTTACCACTCTGTCAGTCATAATCGTTAAATTTTTTCTAGTCAAACTTTTTTTTAAATATTTTCAACCCCTTCCTACCTCCCCCTCCCCTCGCCAACTCACATCCCTTCCTCCACTCCTCCATCCCCACACTCCAACCTCCGACCACCTCCTCCGCCTCCTCTCTCTAACGACCATCTCCGCTCAACCACCTCCTCCTCCATCGGAGTGAGGCACTGCTGTGGGAGAAGGAAAGGAGGTGAACTGGTGAGGGGAGGGGGTGAAAATTTTAAAAAATAAAATTTGGAGACAAAAAAATTTTGAGGACTAAAAAATAATTTCTTATTATATTTCAACCCAAAATCGTTAAGTTTAACGGTTATGCCTAACGGAGTGACAAATACAAAAATGACGCTACTTTCTCAATAGCATATCTGCAAATATAATGAATTTAATGACATTTAAGTAATTTTAAAAGATTTTAATGGCATTCACGTAAAAATCCTTAACTATTATTATATTAATGTCAAGGTTTGGTCTATAGAGATGACAACTATTATGAGCATCACAACCATGTTAGTTTCCCAATTGTCTCACAGTGGTCCTATACTAATGCTATATCGAAGTTTTTATATGATAGGGGCAAGTGCATTCCTGAATTCCCAAAGTTAATGTTTAGGAGCAATCCAATCACTGTGTATGAAAGTACCGAATGCAGAAGTGAAGACCACACTGCTAATAGCTGTTGCGGGCGAAAATCATCCTTTTAGGAAATGATTGTATCGTAGTATAGTACGAAAATCATACCAACATTCAAATTTATAAACTTGAGAAACAGAAAGATGAGTCCCAGATCGTTTGGAAGGTGTAAATATGGAATTCACACACTAAATGCAATATAAAGCCGATAAGCACAATAATCAATTGCAATAAACATATTCAATGAAATAATATACTCATAAATATATTCAATAATAAGCCAAATTGTATATCAAAATTGTTGGGGTAAAAAGAACAACGAAACGCTAGAAATGGTGATTTAAATCACCACTTAAATCCCACATTTAAGCACATATCAAAGCATTCAATTGCTCAACAGTATCTTGAACCACTTGCCATGTCAGCACCAAGATATCCAAGTTAGATAATCTCTTAATAAGTGAACAGTACCTTTCAATCAAACGTCAGATCCTAAGGTCAGACGCCTTAAGTAACCACTACACCCACAATGCACAACCTCAGAAATGCCTAAGTGTTGGGCATATACAGGCAAGAATCTTGAGGTTGAATAGTGCAGAACAACCCCCCATCCTCCTCATATATCTCTCTTTCTAAACCGAGTAATCGGGTCACACAGTAACAGGTAATCTTAGCCAACCCAGACCCGTGTGCGCGTAAGCGCGGGCGAGGGCATGCATTGGTGCCTGTGTAGGGGACCTCACCCCTTGTGCGTTTGAGGCAACACGGCGTAGCCACGAAATCATTTTATTCCCTGCACTGCTTTTGCCCCACACGATGTGGGTCTATCTTTAACTACATTCTACGTGTGCAGCTTCAACTAGAGTCTTCGTTGATTGAGACTTCTATGTTTGATGTGTCGTTCAATTGAAGATGCACGAAGCTTCATTAGGGTACGCTGCAGCTGCCACTAGTGGTTGTGGTGGTGATTGATGATCGGATGGGGACTTGCAACAACGGCAAAAGGCAAAGGTCTGACGAACACCTACATACATGAAAATGGGCTTACTGCCCCAGTTTCTGCATTTAAGAGCATCGCCAGAGCATGGCGAATGCAGGGGCAGAGTTTTGGTGGCATTTTGTAGTGTGTGGAACTTGGGCAAAGGTGGAGATGCAGGTGATCGGTGTGTTTGTTTGGTGAGGGGTTAGAGAGGTTGAAAGCCCAAATAGGTAGAGGGCTTGTGGTCAATGAGGGGCGAGGAAGCTTTTAGCAGTGGTGGATTGGTGTTTGGTGGTGGCCGTGCGACCACGCTAGAGGCACAGCCGGAGTCTGGGAAGATGGAGGAGGAGGATGTGGAACGACGGTCAAATTGATGTTATGAGGGTGTAGAATTACGCTAGGGTGAGACAGGAAGGGAGAAACTAAATTATTGGACGAAGAGAAGGGGATTTGGTGCCGGTTGTGGTTGGCTGGCGTCGAGGATGAAGATGCGTGTGGTGAGGTCAAGAGGCAAGGATGAAAGGGGAGAATGCTCCCGCTGTGGCTGGCGAGATGCAGAGAAAGGATATGAGGATTTTGGGCCTCCCAATTTAGCCATTGGGTGGCCGGAAAGAAGAGATTTAGGAAGGACCCCGGAATCGCGGTCGGAGGCGACCGAAGAGAGAAGGAAGAGATATTTTGAGGCCTAACCAGACTGAGAAATACGCTGGGATCAAGATGAGACTTTATAAAGCTCTAACTCAAGCTCTAAATCAAGGAATTTGCGTGATTGAGTTGAGATTTGGAATTAAGAAACACCAAGATTTTCATGAGCTCGCACGACCTTCCTACCTCGAATCAAGGTCTAAAATCCTGATGGAATTCTTCTCCATCCTCAAAGCACCAATCTCACCAAATTTGACGGGATTTGGTGCTGAGTTGATGAGGTTTCAAACTGGTCAAAGGTTGGCGCTGCATAGTTGACTGAACAATGGCGGCAGGGGGCTCTTTGTGAAGAAGATGAGGAGGTTAGGGGGATATTCGTAAGGAATTTTGAAAGTTAGGGGCTCGAGTGTAGGAAATAGAGATTTTAGGAGTAAAATTGCAAACTAGGTTAAGATGGACTCTGATTGAGCGTAAATTTTGGTGCTAACCTAATTTGAACCCAAGGAATTTAATGGTGATCCTGGATTTGAGTTTTGACCATGTTTTATTTGGTAATTTGCATAGAATCTCAAATAGGGGCAAATTTCCGTTCGAAACTCCGTTCCAAGACAAAATTGGTTCAATTTGTCAAACCAAGGGTACTAAACCTCTTAAAATATTTTTCTATCAATTTTAGGAGGTTTAGATGGATTTTATCTTGACGAGAATCTCTTCAATTCAAGTGGGGATAGAATTAGGATTTTATGTACCGTTTCTCCTCTCAAATTGTGTGAATCCTTGTTTCTGTAGATGTGGACCCACTTCTTGGTCTTTAAAGCTCAATTGGCCTTCAATTGACCCCTAGGTGACCTCGTGGTTACTCTACATTCATGATGAGATGTTAAAACTACATAATTACCCCTTTTTCAAAATCTTACATTTCGCCCCTTATCTTCCCCTTCGTTCTTTACAGAACGGTCCTTCCTGCCACCTTGTGCGGGCACCATACCTCCAGTGACCTTACGCGGAGGATGGCGCCGCGGAGGGTATGGTAACCTCTCTCAGGAATGAAAGGGGGGTTCCCTGTATCATCCTCTGTCGCAGGGACCCCCCTGTGACCGGCGGCTGCGCATGCCTCTCGTGCGAACGCACGAAAGGCATGGGTCTCCATCTCCGGCCATCTCCGGCTAGTTCCCACATCTCCGGAGGACGAAATCCTCTCCTCGCCAACACCTTTATAAGGAGCAGCAAGGCTGCCGTCTCCTTCAAGCCTGATTTGGCCGAGGATCCCTCCCCAATTTCGTCTCCTCCTCCCATGGTCAAAAGGCCCGCAGGCTTCGATGGCCCTTCCTCCTTCCTTTCATCGCTCTGCTGCCATACCTGCAGCAGAGCCCACTCTGCCTTGTCTTCCCGTGCCAGGCCGCACCAGTTGGCACCTTCCCGACCTCTTCCTCACCGTCGTTACTCCCCTCCGGGCTCCTTCGTCTCCGGCGCCGGCAGGTAAGCGCCGAGCACCGCCTCTCTCCCTCTTCGTCAATTAGGTAGGTGAAATCTTTCCCCTATCTCTCTCTATTGTTTCCCACTCCTTAATTCACTATTTCAACCCACCGACCACCACTGTCCATCACCACCTTCTCCATCTCCTGCCGCTCTCCGACGAGGCATTCCCGCCACTCCATGCCCCCATCCGCCTCGCCAATCACCCCTTAAGCACCGCAACACCTCACTGACACGGATTCCGCCCACCATTCACTACCTATCACCTCCTGACCACCCCCGAACACTCCCACTCCCACGCACGCAGGTTGCCCAAGGCACACGGCCGCAGGCACACTCATCGCACGCCACCCCCCGCACCTTCGCCGCGCTCTGGCGAACCTCCTTGAACCTTTTTGACGTGGCTGCGAGGGCGTTTGCATGTTTCAGGTTTCGCCCTCTTCGCCGACATTGACGAGCAGCAGGAGCTGCTTGGCAGGCAGCTCCAGGCCTCTTCAGCTCCAGGCGTGTGCCCCAGGCAACGCGGAAGGAAGTCGCGCACACACCCAGGACTTCAATTGGGGTCGCAAGCCTCGGTTGCTGCCCCAATTGCCCGAAGCTTTCTCCCGCAGGCACCCGAGATCGGAGGTGGGACTTTAGTCCCACCTCGGAAGTGTGTGGGTGCACGCCCACACATAAATTGGAAATGTGTTATCAGCTGGTTGCCTCCGATAACACTAGGGTGAGGTCCCTCACCTATTCACCGGGTCTCATCTGCGACACGCCCACGCAAATCTGACCCGACTCGACTTCCCACTCCTGTGCACTCCTCGCGCACCACCCACGCTGGTGCGCCTGGACCCGGGCACGCGACCTGACCCGCTTACCCAGCTCTGGGAGAGCTTACCAATGAGAGATTCAGAGAGAGAGAGAGACGCGGGGAAGGGGTAGGGTAGGTTTTGAGCTGACGTTTGTGTATGTGCGCAGGAAGGAAGAAAGGAGAAGAGGAGCAGCAACCGGGACTTAGCAGTGCAAGGAAGAAGGAAGGAAGGAGAAGAGCAGAGGAAGCCAAGAGGAAAAGGAGAAGGAGAGGCTGATCAGATAAGGCATCTGAGCTATGAATCAGACATCGGCGAAAAAGAAGATGAAGCCATAGCAAGAAGGAAGAAGAAGGACGGAACTGCTGAAGACAGAAGACAGAGAAGAAGAGTGAAGAAGAAGGGCCAGATCTGAAGAAAGAAGAAAAGAGATAGAGGAACTGTAGTTGCTGAGAAAAAGAAAGGAAGAAGAAGCAGAGAAGCCCTTCAGAGAAGAAAGAAAAGAAAGGAAAAGAAAAGAAGAAGAGTTTGCCGCAGAGAAGAAAGAAGAGGAGGAAAAGGGAAAAAGAAAGAAAGGAGCAATTTTTACTCTCTTTCTCTCTCTCCCTTTTTCTTAGCTTTTGTAAAACATTATATATTGTGAATTTATATGCTTCTGGAATTATAGTTTTCTCCCTGAGTTCGACCTTGGGAAACTTTTTATTTCCGAGTAACAAATTGTATTAAACTAGTGAACATTTCTTTGCACTATACTACGACGAAACCCTAGAGACCACCATCAGTTTTTGCTATTAATTCACAATTTTAATTTTCTATTGACTAATCTCTTCTCTTCTGTTATGCAGGCAAAGGAAATCAAGAGGAAACAAGCAGCCGCACAACAACCACACCAAGGACAGGTAATTTTCTATCCTCTCATTTAAACCCCTAAATTATAAAGAGGAAGAAAAAGAAAAAAAAAAGTAATTTAGGAATAACCTATCTTCTATACGTAGTAAAACACAAAAGTTGCCTATTTTCAGATTTAAACATACTTTATCTGTACATCCATTAAAGGTAGTTAGAGCTAAAACCTTCTTACTTGAGCCCTAATTACCCAATCTAGAGGCAACTAACTGGACTAATTAGAGCCAATATAAGATTCAAAGCTAGGGCTTTAGAGACACACTTTTCTAAGCAAGAATGAAAAACTCCCAAAAGAAGTGTACCTAAGCCATTGCTTGAAAACATCTATCAAGAGAGATCCTAAGAAATTTGGCTCTTAAAAACACTTGAACCCTAAAAGACAAGACCGAATAAGCTCTATCGTGTAGGGGTCTTCACGGGACTCACCCTCTTTGGCTGCCCAGGTAATTCTCAGGTGGACGACCTTTTGATCAATTGGTCCATCCGTCCCAAACCTCTATAGTCACCCAACATTTTGGGTGTCTTGATTGGGTCCAGCACCTGCTAACCTCATCCTCTCCATCAATGTATGTTTGGTAGGTGGTCCTTGAAACCTCCTTTAGAAATTCACTCTCCTCGAGGACGAGCCTCGATGCCCTTGTTTGTGCAACCAACACTTCACATAGACCTCTCCTCCGATTCCGAACCCAACTCACCTTCTTCTTCCACAATGGCTCAGCTAGTTGAGGAAGAGAACAATCTGGAGCACCAGCTCCAGTGACTCAATGACGTCTTCCAGAACTTCATGCACCCACCGTAGCATCCCATGATGCGAGATCATTATAATCCCACTACGGTGCCTATCGAGCTCCGAGTCAGAATCCCGACTGAAGGACCTGATTCTGAACTGAAGCCCAACATGATTCATACCATACCTAAATTCCATGGGCTTAATTCTGAAGACCCCTTCTAGCACATTAAACAGCTAAAGCATCTTGACCAAACTTTCTGGTCAGATATGTAAAATCGGGATATTCTCCTGATGAAGATGTTCTCTTTCTCCCTTATGGACAAGGCCGCCCGTTGGTACTAAACACAGACCTGGCCGATCAATAATTGGGAGGAACTTCAGTCCGAGTTCCTGAAGAAGTTCTTCCCCATTGGTCGGACCAATGCCTTGTGCCAACAGATTACCCACTTCACGCAACAGACGGGAGAACCTCTTCATGAGGTATGGGATCGTTTTCAAGATCCCATGAGAAAGTGCCCCAATCACGGAGTTTCTAAATGGGAACAAGTCCAGTCTTTTTACCAAGGACTTCGTGAGGATATTAGACTGTTCGTCAATGCAACTTGCGGAGGGAATATCTTGGGTTAGCATGAAGACACCGCGTGGGAGATTCTCGAGAATATGTGCGAGAATTCCATCAATAATGACTCCATTGGATTATTCGACTGGACGAATACCTGCACATCGACAAACCTTAGGGGAGCACACGAGACGCGGGGCCTGTCCGCATCAGTCGACCAGGAATTGATGGCCAGTCGATTGGACAAGGTCTCTATTATTGAGAAGAAGGTGGATGAGCTGACTTAGCACTTGCAGCGAGCTACCTCTACGCATAATTCCTTTGCACAGCCTCCTTCCGCACGGGAGACTGTTCAAAACATTTTCCACCGACCTTCTCCTTAGGTGGACCCGTATCCACCCCCATTTGACTCTTGGATCGGAGGAACCTCTGACCCTTTCTATAGTAGCCGGGGAAATTCCACTCCCCCATTCTCTGACTTTTCCGAGGCTCCTCAGACCTACGATGACCTCAACGCCATCCAGAATGACCCATTTTCCAATATCTACAATCCTGGTTGGCGAAACCATCCCAACTTCCAATGGGCAGGGAATTCCCAGAATCCAAGAACATCCTTTCAGCCCCGTCCACAAGCACCTCGTCCTTACCAGCCACCTCAGCCTCGGCCCAACCCAACTTATCCATCCGGGCCAAACCAAGACCAAATGTCCCTCATCCTTCAGACTTTGGCTGACATTCAGAGAACGAATGCGGCTATTCAAAAGCAACAAAAGGAAGAAATCACAGAGGTTTGAAACCAACAGGCCCAGTTGGTGAATTCTCGCTAACCAGGCACACTTCCCTCTCAGCCTCTTCCTAACCCTAATAGCGTGCCGACCCAACGACGCGTTATGAACCCGAACCCGGGCCAAGCACACATTTTTTATTAGGCCCCCTCTGTTCCTTCACCTAACAGGATGGAGGCCTCAACTCCTTATGCGAGTTATCAGCAGCAACCCATCCTATCAATCCCTAATCAGAACCAGCTGAGGCTACTTGTTCAATATTATGCGACATCAAAGAGAATGCTGAGACTACTTGTTCAATATTTTGAATCTGAGGATGACATCATATGGCAAAAATCGGGTATTCACATATTCAAGAAGCACTTGTGTGAGATGCTAAAGACCTCTGGGTTTGTTAGAAGTTCTGTAAGCCCCATAACATTTATTTCTTAACTATTTGCTACAAACTGTACGTTAACAAATTCTAAAAAGATCTGTTTGTAGATCATTGATTTGCACTAGACATTGCTTTTGGACACAAGCTATAGGAATGGTAATCCAATGAATGCCCAAATCCTACCAACAACTGCTTTGATTGCAATAACACAACGGCAAGATCGAACCTACTATCACATTATAAACTCCAATAAAACCCAGTTGTAAGCATGTGATATCATTGCTGTCTCACTTTATTCTGTCAAGCACTGGCCCCTTTCGTTGTTTTACTTTGACGATGGCATTATGTTGCACTTTAATACCCTGAGAAATGGTCATCCATTGTCACCTACTAATCAATTTGCTCGGTAGATGGTAAGCAATTAATTCCCTTGACAACAAACTACATAGTTCCAAGCAATTGCTCATTTTCAATACATTGAGGCAAATGATACAAGCCAGGAAAATCCAATCATATATAAACTCTGTCTGTAAATCCAACGAGAAAGGATGGGAGTTCCTTAAGGAAATCCATACTCCACAATACAAGAGGTATGAGGTATGTATATGGACAAAAGAGCTATGAGCTATGTAAAAGCATCTGTAGCATAGAAACCAACGCAACTCAAAAAATCTCCAAGCAGCTTCCTTTATCAGTTTATATACTTCAAAAGAACCACTTCTCTTTGTGTGTAAAAGTAGACTAGAATGTTCTCCAATATTCCTCCCCCACGTACTTAGAAAATGAGCTTGGAAAAATCTGATTATTTCTCGATGTCGGAATAGCAGTTGATGAGGTTGAAAAAGTTCGAGTAAATGTTGACATTGCAAGTGCAAATGATGCCATTACTGTGTTCCTTGTAGCATTTCCCATTTTGTCGCTATGCTGCATAAATCATTGAATAATGATATATGAACGAAAATCAGATACGTAGCATGGAATATGATTCATACATCGTTTAGACAAACTCTAAGATGTAAATTTGCAGCCGAATTGTGTTGCAAGCCTCCTTTCCTTTTTCCTTGAATAGCACGGAGCTTAAGAGCCGACTTCTTTCACTTTTTGGACGACCAACCAATTCTCTTGCGTTGCTTTTAGATGTGAATAATTTGATTGCCAAATGTTGAACATGGTTTTTCTCAACTTCCTACCAGGAATTTGCATAAGATGGTTGAAGATTAGAAGAAACAGAACTACAGAAATGAATCATTACTAACACTATGAATGGTAACGGCGGAGGAATGCAAGTCCACGTAAGCCTTTTCTAGCATCTTTACACATGAATCATATCTTTCCATTGAGAGGCATCCAATTTCTGCAATCTTGTATATTCAAGAGCAAATATCTTGATACCCATCACCTACATCTTCTAGTGGTGGTGTGTATTTGCTTCCACTGCAAGTCACTGGTGGCATTCGTAATTCTTTTCGCCAACCGTCAAGAATGTAAGCATCGAGGATGTGGTCGGTGCCAAGATCAATTAGAACATGGAGAATGTGTCGACAAGCTAGCCCATCTATCTTGAAGAATCCGTAGGAGCAGCATACTTGCAGTGACGTTGGATTGAAGTGCACGTGGAAGAGAATATAGCATGGGCAAGAGAATTCAGAAATTTGTATCAAAGAAGTCTCATCATCACTTTTCATAATAGCTTCAACAATTGAATAGTCTATCACGTACTGCAACTTGTCCTGAAACATATTAAAGATACGATTTAGGTACAAACCCTGTACTTCCTCACTTATTTGGAACCGAGTGTGCGAAGAGAACCATATGTGATCATTGAAAGTCAGCGTTCCTAAGCTTTTCTTTCTTTTCATTCATAGCTAGTTGGTATTGCAAGACAAATTATTTTAGTGTTGTCTTCAAAGTAACGTAACTATTGAAGAAAGTATTCATGCTTTCTCTTCTTTGTGTTGTAGTCATTCCCGCCAAAAACACGCCACGAAAGTAAACTGGAACACAAATTTTTCATATTTCAAATATATGCTTCACTCATGTGTTATTATGAAGATTGCAATTTTTATTCATACATTCTCACTTTTCAGATTCTTCAGTTGTGAGAGACTCAAGGATAGTACGCTTTAATTGTTCCCTTGATTGGTGATTAGTACCGAAGCGTTGAGACAACTTAGCCACAATATGCCAGGGGTAAAGTTGATTTTGTGTGTTTGGGAATACAATTGACACAGCTCTGACTATTGCTTGTGATTGATCAGAAATGATACCTCTTGGTGGAATTCCATCCATGCAATGTAGCCATGTCTTGAAGAGCCAAATGAAGTTGTCAATCATTTCTTTGCATATCAATGCACATCCAAACAAAACTGATTGCCCATGGTTGTTCACTCCAATAATCGGAGCAAATGGCATCTCGTATTTGTTTGTTAAGTAGGTTGTGTCGAGTGATATAACTTGGCCAAATACCTTATATGCAATCTGAGAGGTGAAATCAGCCCAAAATATATTCTTGACACAGCCGTCACCATCAAGATCTAACAGGTAGAAGAAACCTCCATTAATGCATTGCATATTGCAGAAACATTCTTGAATTGCTAGTCCATCCCCATTTCCTAACCGGTGGTTACGTAACTTTCTTAGCTAATAACGTGCGTTATCTTGTGTGACTAGGACATTATCATGCCCACCATGTTGGATAACAAAAGTCGACATAGTATTTGACAACCCTGTGCCTGATCTGTCATTGATATCTGTCCTCTACTTGTCACTCTATTTTACCCATTTCTCTGTTCTTAGGAGCACGTTAAGGGTCGGTCTAGGAGTTTGTGGTTGTGATTCAAATTAGCTTCAACAATGACATAATTGGTTGAGGCACATATTCGAGATTTCATAAGACACGGACAGTTCACCTTACTTGTCAAGCGCCTACTACAGAATAGATCAGTTGATGTTTTAAGCGCATTCTCAGATCTTGAGTAAGCAAGTGTTGCATGCCATAGAACAATTTGATCCTTGTTATGGTAATTCACTGCTTGGATATAGAACTCAAACCCTTGTTGATGTGCGTACATTTGCATTTTTGAATACATATCTTCCCAACATGGGAACTCCATTCCAAATGTAATGGAGAGATTGTGTTCATACAATGCATGTTCCTTTTGGTCACCTATAGATTAAGCTATAATTCGAAAAATGATTACAGTGTAGAGATGAGCATACAATTTCGTCCACCCAACTTTTTTCTGCTATAGGTGTTTGGAGACTTCTAAAAATCTCAAGTGATGCTGCTTGTGTGTGGGTGATTGACTCATTAATGTTTGAGTTGCCTTTTTCAGTGCTATTCATCAATTTTAGTAGTTCATCACCGCCAACATCTTCTATATGACTTGAAGTGGTACATTTGTCACGAAATGTTTGCAGATGAATACAAGTTATGTGCAATGGGAACATATGTATCAAGATGTATAGCGGAGGAAGTTAGCAACGTACGTTCAGATCGACTTTACTGATAGTGTCTTGAAGGTCATGTGATGTAATATTTAAATTGAAATCCATTGCCATTTGTTCCATTTCTTTTAGCAGCTCTACCACTGTTATGAATCTACAAGAAATAGTGAAGCTAAGCTCATGTAAATGCATGTTTTATTGAAGTAGATTTCTAAAAATAGGAACATTTGCATTTATTAGACAGGAAGAGGAGGTCAGAGCATGAGGACAGAGGACAAGGCATGAGAATGGAAAATATATCGCCATCCAAGCAGGAGAGCCGAGTAAGGACTAGAAGGAGTTAATCGCTTATCAAGCACCTACGAAGTACCCTAGATCATTTTGAAGCCCAGAGGAAGGTGTAAGCACAACTCTAGGCACAAAGGGATTGCGGGACACAACGAGGCAGTACGTATAAGGCAGACACAACCAAGATCCACCAATCGAGGCACAGGGTAAGCACAACTCAAGGCATAAGGTCGATAAGCACAAGTCAAGGCATAAGGCACAAACCAGAGCACTACGTGCATGAGGTAAAAAGGATCAAATAGGAGCAATTAGCTGCAATAAGATATAGGGTTAGACGAATTTAACCAGTTATGAAGCATGTACCAGTTACGTATAAATGTATCAATGCACATGGAATCGCAAAAGAACGAGAAGAGAGATGATGAAGCTTTCGACCAATTGTTTCACAGTAGAAATTTGGTGCAAGAAAGTTGAAATAACCGACAATGCCTCCGACACAAAGGTCACGTTTCACATCATGTGCCTCTCGGGAACACCACATGGGTGGGTTACGGCGTTGAAATGAGTTTCTGTTTTGACTTTTTTGTTCCATTAATTACAACTCAAATTTGAATTGAACTCCTATAAAGGGTGCTCACGAATTCTTTGTGGCAAAGCGTTAAGATCCCCAATGACCACCAACACTAACAGCACCACCTTTAATGTAAACACATTTATATCACACAAATTGTCTATTTATGCGTGTTCTTAGGTGTAGAGTTGCATCATACATTATAAATGTTGCATAATATGCATCATCTTGCATTTAGTTTAGAGATTGTATAAAGTTTAGGCTAATTTTCCCTTTTTGTGGTTGGCCAGACGCGACTCCCCTATTGTTTTTATTATTTCGTCGTAGTATAGTATAGAGAAGTGGTTACCAGTTTAATACAATTTGTTACTCGGAAAAAGAGTTCCCGAGGTCGAACTCAGGGAGAAAGTTGTATTCTAGGAGTATAATGTTTCTTTGTTACAAAAATAAAAGAGAGAGAAGAAGAAATAAATCTTAGTCTTGTGGCTTCTCTTCTCTCTCTTAGCTCATCTTCTTCTTCTTTTCTTGGATCTTTTTCCTTGATCTTCTGCCTTCAGTCTTCTTATTTCTTCTCTTCTTCAGAGCTTCTCGTCTTCTTCTCCTCTTTCAGCTCTGTCTTTCTTCAGCTTCTTTTTTCTTCTTTCTTCTTTCTGCCTCAGCTGCAGAACTTTTCTTCTTGCGGTCCCCTGCCTTGCTCAGCTGCACGGCTTCTTCGTTCTCCTTCTTTCTCTGCAGTCCTTCTTCTGCAGAGCATCGTCTGATTTTCCAATCAGACGACTTAAATCAGCGCTGCTACAGTGCTCCACCTTCTTCTTCCTTCGGTCTTCTCCATCATGCTATCTGTTCTTCTGCTTCTTCTTCTTCTCTGCACTGCACCCTGTTCTCTTCTTCTCTGCCTCGGCCTGCACAGAGCAAAACCTACCCCTTTCCCTCTACCCGCACGTCTCTCTCTCTCAAGACTTCGCTCGTAGGATAGCTCTCCCAGAGCCGCCGGGTATTCGGGTCAGGCTTCGCACCCGGGACCAGGCACACCGGCAGGTGGGTGATGCGCGAGGAGTGCTCAGGATAGGTTCGGGTCGGATACGCCGAATACGTGTGGTGAGCCCGCAGACCGGGCGGGTGAATGGGCGCGGGACCTCACCCCGGTGCGTTCGGAGGCGATAAGGTAATTTCACAAAAATAATTTAAAGGGGTACGAGGCTTCAGGATCTTCCGAGGTGGGACTAAATGTCCTACCCCAATTCGGCGCCTGCAGCTGAGAAAGCTGCAGGCATTCGCGGCTGTTGCTAGGTCTTCTGCTCAGCTGAAGGCCTGGGCAGCTGCGTGGTCGCAATTCGCGCGTCCTGGAGCGCGGGCCTGGGCGGAAGCGCAGCTGCAGGTTGAAGCAGCTTCACCTGTTCGGCAATGGCAGCGAAGGACGGGTAACCTGTTCACTGAGATACAGCCTCTCGGCCTAGTCAGAAGGTGCAGGGAGCTTCGCCGGAGTGCGGCGAAGCTCGTGCGGGTGGTGGCGAGGGGTGGGGCGGCGTGTAGGGGCTGCCCTAGGTCGGACTGTGGCCGGGGGAATGGGTTTGTTTGGGGGAGTGATGTGGAGGTGAGGAGTGGCAGTGAAAGGGCAGAAATGGTTCAGTGGGACGAGGCAGAGGTTTTGGGTCGGTCGGCGAGTCGTGTGGAGTGGCGGAATGATGGGAGCGACTTGCCGGAGGTGGGCCGGAGGCGTGGAAGATGATGGTGGTCGGGTCGGTCGAGGGTTTGATTGAGCAAATTAAAATAGGGAAAAGAAAGAGGGGAGGAAGAGAAGTAACTGTTACCTACTTGCAGGGACGAAGGGGGAGGAGCAGGGCGACAGTCATGTCAACTGTCGCCGGAGAAGAAGGTACCCAGTGGGGGCGGACGGCGGCGACGACGGGGCTGAAGCAGTGCGCGCGAGTATTGCGCGACGCGGAGGAGAATCAGGAAGAAGTCTCTGCCATTGGTTTTGTCGCAGAGCGAAGAGGAAAGGAAAGGGAGCTCGCCGGAGCTCACTGGGTGTCTGCCGGAGTGGGATGAGAAGAAAGTTGTGGGGGGTTCTCCGTCAGAATCGTGCTACTGAATGCGGCAGACGGTGGCAGCTTTTCTAGAGGCGAAATCAGAGAGGAGGGCGGAGGGAGACGACGTGCCTCCCTCGCCGGAGGATGGCCGGATCGCGACCCATACCTTCCGCGCGTTCGCACGGAAGGTGTGGGCGACGACAGAGATCTTCGAGGTGTCCCTGCGACAGCAGACGTCGCAGGGAACACCCCGTTGACTTGGCAGGGGGTCGCCCTCATCCTGCGCGGCGCTATGCCTCGCCGGAGCATGTCGCTGCTCAGGGTTTTGCATGGAGGACCCAAATGCAAAAAATGATGAAGAATTGGGGCCAAAATGCGAGGGTTTCAAAAGTTGAGGGTCAAAAAGTAATGGATGAGGGCCAAAATGCAAAGTCGGTCAAGAAGGTCTCTTCTTAGGCTCAAGTTTTTATGCATGACTAAATGGGACCTAAGGATTCTAATGGTGAATTTTATTTCTAGGTCAGACCTTGTTTGACCAGCCAATTTACGTAAAAACCCAAATTAAATCATTAATTGGGCATGGTTATCAATGTATGTCAAAATGGGTTCCTAAGGTCAAATTGAAGGTTCTAAACCCTAGAGATTATTTTTATATGAATTTTAGAGGGTTTAGTAGATTTTTTCTTTGCCTCAAACCTCATGAATTGAAGTGGATCTGTTTTTGGGTTACAGATTGTCATTTAATTCTTTGGAGTTGCTGTAGCCCTTATCAGATCAAATCATCCCGCTTTCCTTCTTATTAGGTTAATTTGACCCATGTTTGGACCCTGGGTTACCCTGTTTACAGATTGTGCTAATAAAATTGCATTTTTACCCCATATGACTTATTTTCTTCTTAGACTCAGAATTCTCTGAGTTGAGCCCTTCCTTGAGTTATGTAGGGGTTTTTACCCATTGTATTAGGTTAAAATTAGCTAGTTATGGCTCATGATGAGGTTCTCATCAGTGGTCAGGTAACAGGACGATCTTCAATCGAGGCCTCGGATCGAAGATCCAACCGTACGAATCTGATTAGGGCAACGATTGAAGTTCAACGACTTCAAGATCACCCGGATTGGACTTTCGTACCATCAGATATAATCCAAAAATGGTGAGAGATGAAGGACCAATATATTGTCAATCCATACTTCAGATGACAAATCTGACTGCACGGATGGGTTCGGATCGATGATCGCAGCCCAAAGGCACGAAAATCGGACCAATCCAACATCCGTCGCACCTTCTACAAGTCACAGAAGATGGACGGCCAAGATGGCTCCACGTGAGGCCATCTTGGCTGCCCAAACCAACCCAGCTAATACATGAGGACTCGCCGCGCCTTCTCCCTCCTAAACCAAATCATCACTTCACAGCCGTTGGATCTTGATCCAACGGCTGTGAGTGATGGAGCCAAAGTCATATTCTCGGCAATCCACCGTGATAGCGCATTGGTCGCGCACTTGTGGCCAAAGCAAAGGTTGCGGGTTCAAGCTCTGCGCACTGCAAAATCGATCGCGGATGCATGCGTGGCTAAATCAAGCCGTTAGAGCAAAGATGAGCAGCGACAAGAGCAACCACGTGGCACACCTAGAGCGCGCGGATCGCGCATGCGCTATTCAACGCATGATTGCACTCGTAATTTGACGCGGACGCGCTAGGAGGCGCTGGCACTAACGACTTTAAGCCGTCCGATCGCTTGATCGAACGGCTGAGAGCACACAGACATTCAAGTGCATTGGGGCGTGAGTAGAAGAAGAGGAGCGGTGTGCTCGGCACCTATGCCCACGATCTAGGCTTTCGTAACGGTTTTATCCATCACTAGAGACCCCTGATTTAATGTTTTAAAGTGTAAATACCTATTTGCCTCCTCCGATCTACACCTATATATAGCCCTATGACCCCCACATTTTCTTCATCCCTTCCTCTCTTCTCTCACCCCCTCCAAAGCTCTAAGAGCTTGTCCCAAACCCAAGATGCTCTATTAGAGTTAAAATTATAATTGTTCCACCTTCTCAGCTCCTTTGTGGACCATTCCATGGTGGTCCTCTCATCGTCATTCGGGAAGTGAATCCTGCTGCGATGTCGTCCTACCCCGTTCTCCATCGTCCTCTTTGTTCTCCTTCATCCCACATCTCACCACCTTCGTCCGGGCGCTCCGTCGTTGTGGCTCATCTTCTAAGCAGCCGTTCAGGAGGATAACTTCTCTCTACCTTCTTTTTTACTACTTTCTACTGTAGACTTACTTCTTTCTAGTGTAGTGGGTAGTTGTAATTGTAATGAACATCAGCTTGTGATAATGAAAACCATATTTATTTTATCTCTATTTTCTCTTTATTTGTAATATTCTCACTTTCTTCTTTAATTTATTCTTTAAGTATAAAGCTAGTTTAGATTCAATTTGACCAGTTAATCTACTTCGTGACAAATAAAACAAACTTGGTTTCCAATCAAACGTCTGCCTCCCTGTGTTTGACCCGGAATTCTTTTGAGTTTCGGTAAATTTATCTGTTGACGGATTTCTTCGCAAATCATATTACATCAACGAGTTTTCAAAACACAATCCCATTTGCGCAGATCTCCCACTCTAACAACCATCATAGTAGCAGCAACGGTAACGTGACTACCACTACTAGCATTATGATTAGCAACATTGCCACTTCAATCAAATGCTAAGCTATATATTAGGTAGGCGAGGCACATGTTGTCCTATCAAATATTAGAGAAAGGGTAGTGGTCTTACACAAAGGAGAAGAAGAAAAATGGGAAGAAGAAGAGAGAGAGAGAGAGGGAGAGAGAGATTGTGGTCAATCACTATCACATGTTTTATGCCTCCTCCTCCTCCAACCTATCTCAAATTCCAACTCTTACATCCTATCGCCCCTTATAAAAGCCTACCACATGTTGATGCTCCACTTTAACAATTGCTCTTATGGTGCCTCAAATCTGACAATCGAAAACACTCTCCAACCTATTGATTACCTACACCTATAAATTATACCGACGCTTGTATGCATATATAATGGCACGACACATCCAGGAAAACAAAAACCTTGTGAAAGTAAAAGAAATAAAGGGACAAGAAAAGTAAACCACCTACAACATCCACAAACAACCATAACAACATCAACATCACCAGATACATAGATACATACATGCATATCTATATATACATGCACATCAACAACATCCATATTGAGGGTTTTGATATGTAGATTGCGACGTGAATTCAGAAAATTGAGTGACATTATGATTTCGTTCTATAGTTGCATATTGAGGTTGAAAGGCAGGGAATGAATGGTCTATATAATCAAGTTTATCTCCATTTTTTGGGATAGTACTATGCAATCCAATCGAAATGACTTGTGTCATATGTGGCTCAACTGAGTAACTAGATTGACTTGAGCAACTATGGTTGCATGAAGGTGCAATCTGATTAAACTAGCAGTTTGATAAGTCATATAGGGATGAGTCAATGTTAGAGTTATTGGTCCAACCATTGTTTGATGATTTATTTGAAATGTGATAGTTGGGTTGTTAGAGTTATGTGTCCCAAGCGAACCAACTTGGGTCAACTCGCTCGAGTAGTGATTTGAATCTGAGTGGTAGATCACGTGCACACACCAATACGATTATATAGGTCCCCCAATGCAATTACGTTAATGTATTGTAGTTATATTAGATAAACCAATGAGAGGTATTGAAGGATCCAAATAATTTGGATCGAGGATTTTCATAAGTCATTAATAACAATTACGATATCCAACTGACATCTTTGGTATGAGAGGAGATGGCAATCTACGTTAGAGTTTGTTACCTGATGAGAACCCCATCATGAACCCTAACTAGCACAATCTAACCCAGATATGTAAGAAAAAGCTCTTACATAACCCAAAGAAAAGCTTAACTCAGAGAATTCTGAGTTTGAGAAGAAAATAAATCATAAGGGGTAAAACTTCAATTTCACCAACGCAGTTTGCAAACAGGGTAACTAGGGTCCAAACACAGGTCAAACAAGCCAAATAAGAGGGAAAGTCTGATGGTCGAATCTAAAAAGGGTTTTGACTACTTTAGGAAATTAAATGACATTCTGTAACCCTAAAACGAACCCACTTCAATTTATGAGGTTCGAGGCAGGATAAAAATCAACTAAACCTTCTAAAATTTATAGAAAAATAATCTCTAGGGTTTAGAACCATCAATTTGGCCTTAGAAACCCATTTTGACCTACAAAGAGAACCTTGCCGAAATAATGACTTAATCTGTGTTTTCACGTAAATTGGCTGGTCAAACATGGTCCAACCTAGAAATAAAATTCACCATTAAAATCCTTAGGTTCAAATTAATCTTGTATAAAAACTTGAGTCTAAGAGGAGACCTCCATGACCGACTTTGCAATTTGGTCATCTTCATTTACTTTTTGACCTTTATCTTTCGAAACTCATGCATTTTGGCCCCCATCTTTTTCGTCGTTCTTTGCAGAACGGTCCCTCCTGCAAAACCCTGCGCAGCACCATACTCCGGCAACTTTACACGGAGCATGACGACGCGGAGAGAGGGGTAACCGCCCTGTAAAGTAGACGCGGGGTTCCCTGCGACGTCCTCTGTCGCAGGGACCCGGCCATACTCTCTGCCGGCCCCCATACCTTCCGTGCGAACGCGCGGAAGGTATGGGTCCCCTCTCCGGCCACTCTCCTGCGAGGCTGGCACGTCGCCAGCCCGCATCTCCCTCTGCGCCAGCCCCTTTATAAGGACCGACACCCCTTGCCGGTTCCCCCGAGCTCTCTGTGACGGAGAACAACCCCCCACTTCATCCCCCCCTCCTCCGTCAGATGGCCCGCAGCTTTCGGCGACTACCTCCTCTTCCACCTCGTCGCTCTACCGCCTTACCTACAACAGGGTTCTCCTAGCCCTCTCGTCTATGCCATGCTGCACCCACCGGCACCCTCCGCCTGCTTCCTCGTCACCGCACTTCTCCTCTAGGGCCCTTTCTTCCCTAGCTCCGGTGGGTACGAGTCGGTGGCTCCGCCCTCCCCCTTCGTCCAAAACTAAGGTAAATAGCTTCCTCTCCTCCTCCTTTACATTTTCCCTCTCTCAATTTGTCTTTTTGCCTCACCGCACACGACTCCCACCTCCTCCTGCTCCGTCTCCGACCACCCCCTCCGGCAAGCTCATCCCACCTCCACAGACCTTCTCACCCCTCGTCGGCTACCCTAAAAGCTTCCCCTCACTCCACTCAACAAATCCCCCCTTTCCATCCACTGCCAGACGCCACCCGACGACCCCCCGAACAGACCATCTCTCCGCCCACAGTCCGACCAAGGGCTACCACCACACGCCACCCCATGCCTCGCCGCCACCCACACTGCCTTCGCCGCACTCCGGAGAAGCTCCCTGCATCCTCTGATTATTCCGAAAGGCCGTATTCTTGTTTTCAGGTCGACGACCCTTCATTGTCATTACCGAGCTTCTGAAGCTCTAGCACCTGCAGCTGCAGGCTCTCTCTCACCCAGGCTCACGCCCCAGGACGTGCAGCTTTCCTCCGCGAAGCGTCCCAGGCCAACAGCTGGGGCGAAGGCCTTGCACGCTACAGCGATTGCGCCAATTGGGGTGGGTCATTTAGTCCCACCTCGGAAGTTCTGGAAGCGCCGCAGCCAAATAAAGGGAAAAAGTGTTGTAGGCTTATCGCCTTCGAGCACAGGGGTCAGGTCCCTCACGCACGCCGCGCACCACGCGCTCGCCCTCGCCCGTGCTCACACCCCGCGGGTTTGGGCCGGATCCGACTATCCTAACCCACGCACTCCTCGCCCACCACCGCACGCCGGCGGGCCTGGTCCCGGGCGCAATACCCGTACCCGAATACCCGGCTCTGGGAGAGCGATCCTATGAGAGAAATCTGAGAAAGAGAGAGATGCGAGGAAGGGTAGAGGTAGGTTTTGCTTTCTGATCCTTGTGCGAGCGTGCAGGAGCAGAAGGAGAAGGCAGGAAGGCGGCCGAAGTCTTAGCTACTCAGGGCAGAGAGGAAGAAGAAGAAGAAGCAAAGAAGAAGAAGAAGAAGAAAGAGAGAAGAAACAGAAGAAGAGAAGCACTATAGCAAACCTACAGTTAAGTCGTCTGACCGCTGCATCAGACGACGATTGAGCAGCAGCCAGAGGAGGTAAAGCAAGAGAAGAAAGAAGAAGAAGGCGAACAAAAAAGAAGTCAAAAGAAGAAGAAGATTGTCACAGCCGCAGAAGAAGGGAAGAAAAAGAAAGAAAGAGAAGAACAAAGAAAGAACAGAAGAACTCTGCAGAAGAAAAGAAGAGAGAAGACGCAGCCGTGAGCAGAGAAGAGAGAAGAAAAGAAGAGCAGCTGAAAAAAGGAGAAGGAAAAGGAGAAGAGAAGAAGAAGAAGCCAAGACAAGCTCCCTCTCTCTCTTTCTCTCTCTCTCCCTCCCTTATTTTTGTAATCTAATGGAGAAACTTTGTATTTCTAGAATACCAGTAGCTCCTCGAGTTCGACCTCGGGAAAACCATTTCTGAGCAAAAAAAAATTTGTAATGATAAGTTAGTAGCTGTCTTATTACTATAACGACTATAACTTGACATAACAAACACAACAACCAAGCCATCATTACCTGATTCATGCCCTTGATGCATATCTTCTGCATAGGAATGGAGATTTCAGACTTTCACGCAAGTTGAGTCAAGGAGTTAACTCGACAAGATGGAGTTGTGGAAGTCCTTTTCTCATCACTACTATAGAGAAGGCGTATTTTTTGACCTGAGAAAAATATGTGTCTCTATGTTTGAATATAGATATTTGGTGGACCAATTGTTGCTGCTTCTACCTTGGTGTTGCAAGTTGAAAGCTAGTGTGCATATTAAGGCATAAGAGATACATGATCTCTTGAAGGTGGGAGACTCAAGCTCGCTTCAAATGTATCAGGAGGTATGAAATGCCGTGCATAGCCCTACGGGTCCTAATTAAACTTATACACGAAAAAGAAGAAGCCAGTTCTTTGGGAAATAATTTGGCCTTCATTCTCATCCCAATGATGCAATAATGACATGAAAAACGTGTAACCCATGACACGTTTGGGATTTAATCTTACGGGTTACATATGTCTTTCAGTATGAATTATTCATAGCCATTTTGAATATCCAATGGAGGTGTAGTGATCTGAAGAAACTGCTAAGTAATAAAAAGACCTTCGTTGTATTGTGATTTTTTCGAAAACATAAATAAATATAACCATGACCTTGGTGAGTCTTAAGTCGAACATGGGGAGGCATAGAATAGTCCTAACCAAAATGCAAGAAAACAAGAAACGAAATACTAACTATTTTTTTTTCTATTTTTGAATAAAAAGAATGAGATGAGGAAACAGTAATCAATCACAACATATAATAAGAAGGGGAATGTGAAGCACGAATTGCAAATAAAACTTTATTGTTAATAACTAGAGTTCAAATATTACAACTACTGAAAAGAACTACAATAAAAATAGAGAAGATAGTGAGTCCAAGCATAGTCCAATTGCAGTGGGGATTAGAGGGGAGTCAGAGATGTAGCCGAAGATGTAGACGTGGAGGAGAGATGTCGAGAGGTGAGAGGAGAGAATGTGTGATGAGGAGAGCAAATTCGAAGGTGAGATGGGAACGTGAGAGATGATGAGGTAATTGGAGTTGAGGTGAGAACGTGGCAGAATTTAATGGTGACGGCAATGGAATTAAGTAGAGAGAGAATGAGTGCTGAGATGGGAATTTGATTTCAGTGGAGATGAGAGAGGGACGTGCATGGGAGGTCAGGCCCCCTGTGTGAGGGCCGATAGGTGTAATTTGTAGGGGAGGGTTGACATGAGTTCAGTGCATGCGATAGGTGATAAGTGAAAATTTTTCATTGACTTCGGTACATTCTTTTGTGCATAGGATATGATTGGAGAGAGTTCGATGCATGGGAGTGGGATATATTCAAAGGGATAATGGGATTGGGGAGAGCGGTGGAGAGGGTAGAACTAACATTGGTTTTGCATGGGATTGGAAAAGGGTTACGTAGGTGGTTTGGTTTGGGAATGGGATAGGGTGCATGGGTTTTTACGTGGCTGTTGGATGGTGATTGACAGGATTGGTGGATGTGGAAATGATGTGAATGTCAGAGGGGAAAATTAATGAGAAATTGGTAACAGAGGGACGAATTCAATGACATTTCTTATACGCGCTACTTTCTGATGTATATTACACGTCTCCTGATATGTACATCTTAGACATGCAGAGCACTCCTGTCACATGGGTGCTTTATATTGGATGTAGAGACCTCTTAATTCTGTGATTACGAGCTTCAAGTAGGATCTTTTTCATTTGGAGTATGTAGCAACTCAAAGTTTGGTGCTTTGGTGAGGTGTTCTTCGAGTCACACAGCACTTACAGACAGCACACACAATGAAAACCCTTCAGCATGCATCTTCCAGTAAGCAAGCTATGTACATGGAAGACCATGGAGTAGAGCACCCATATTAGCGCCAAAGGTCGGATCAAGTTGTAATGGATGTCGACGTAAATGCTCCTCCAAAAGGTGAAGTAGATTTAGATGGGTTGTTCAACATTGAGGACAGTATGTACCCTGAGCACCTGTGTAATGTATTATGTGAATGGCGTAGAAGAGGTTTTCTACTGTACCATGTTAAAGATACATTTACTGTAGTATTTTATCATACGCAAATTTCTCTGACGTGAACATTAATAAGGTGCTTGCTCTTTTAGAAGGTCAACTTACATGCTCGAATTTTGGCAGTGGAGCAGATTGCTATGGGCTATTCGTGTCGTCGTCATTTGGTGCGAGTGATCACAGTGTTGAAGAAGTGAAGGTTGATGTTAAGGAAGAAGAGCATGCAACTAATGAAGGTGAAGGTAGTCTCTGTGATTTTTCTGGGAGCGTTGAAGGAGGAGAGTTGGATTTAAAGGAAGATGTGTATAGGCTCTATGAACGTGAATGTACTATTTTCAATTTATCTCTATGTATGCTCATATGTTTAATACGTGTATGTGCATATACTTGTAATGGATATTGGTAGGAAGGTAAGAATGTTTGTAAATTTGTAGGTGAAATTTTGGTAGTTGGCAATAGTGCTAATGATAGTGACGAATGTCATATTGTGATATGCATGGAGTTTGATTCTTTTTTTAAGGTATATGGGCATTGTCAAAAGTATGCACATTTGTGTGGCTTTGAGTTCTAAATAAAGTGGTCAAATGATGATCGTTTTGATCATTCATTGTTATTGAGATCTTGTCTTTCCTGTTCGAGGGGTGGTTGTGCACAAGAGAGGCCTGATCCTTTTTACTCGAAAAGGATGACGAGGAAAAGAAACTATGGATGTAAGGACACGGTTAAACTGCATTGACCTTTGGCTTATATTGTGACAGGAGTGCATGTAGAACATAATCATGATCTTCTTGATAAACGTATGACTCGATTTTTAAGAACAAGAAAGGCGATTAGTCCTAGTAAGATGTGGAGAATTGATTTGAACAATCATTGTGGTATTGGGTTGTCGAGGACAACGCTTTCATTTACTTCCGAGAATAAAGGGTTTGAGAATGTTTCGCTTACACAGGAGGATGCTCGAACTGAGTTGAGGAAGTTGCGGAAGTTTCATATGGATGATACAGATGCAGAAGCAATACAAAAATACTTTTGCCGAATGCAAGGTTTGAATTCAAATTTCTTTTACATGGTTGACCATGATGCAGGGGGGTATATTCAGAATCTTTTTTGGGCAGATAGCACGTGTCGTGTTGCATACAAGTTTTTTGGTGAAGTGGACTTGTTTATACAACTTATTTAACCAACAAGTACGAGATGTTGTTTGCTTCTTTCGTGGGTGTGAATAATCACGGATAGTCAGTGCTTCTTGGTTGTGCTGTTATTTCATCGGAGACATTTATATAGCTATTTAAGATATGGTTATCGTGTATGGACAATGTTGCACTGATGGGTATTGTGATCAATAACTCTCAGGCAATCATTTGAGCGATTGCGGTAGTGTTCCTACGAGTGCATCATAGGTTCTGCTTGTGGCACATAATGTCGAAGCTTCCTCAACATTTTAATAATAATACAGGGAGTAGGGAAGAGTTGAAGGCAATTATGCATAAGTCGTGGACAATTGATGAATTTGAGTCTCATTGGTTTGCAATGGTGGAGAGGAGGCATCTTCAAAAGAATGGTTGGATGCGTCATATGTATGACATTCGTCAGATGTGTGTACCTACATATTTTGATGATATGTTTTTGGCAGGGACGACAACAACTCAAATGAGCGAGAGCATGAATGCATTTTTTGATGGACATGTGAATTCAAAGACCACATTGAAGAAGTTTGTGCGACAGTATGAACTTTCTATGCAAGCGAAGCAGGAGAAGTTGAGGAAGGTCAATTTCCAATCAGTTCATAAGGTGCTACATTTGGGGACATTATTTCGAATGGAGATGCAGATTCGTGCTGTGTATACGGTTCGTTTTTTCAAGATGTTTCAAGATGAGCTTGTTGGTTTGAAATATTGTAGTGCTCAAGGCATTAAGAGTAGTGATGCAAATGGTTATACTACAATGGCTGTTTAGAGTATACTTGTCCGATGCAGTTGAGTTGTGATGTTTATTTCAAGAAGAAGACATTGGAGGATTACTGTTCTTGCAAGTATTTTGAGATGAATGGTTTGCTATGTCGACATTCTATTTGTGTGCTATTGGATAACAGTATAGATGAAGTCCCTATGAGGTACACATTGGAAAGGTTGCGGAAGGAGGTCCGTGTCCCTAGGGATTTGTCAATGCATTATCGTTCCATCCTAACGTTTGGTGATGTAGTAGATAGATATGAAGATATATGTTCTAGGATTTTGTGATTTGTAGAGTATGACTCAGTTTAAATTTAAAAATACAATGCATGTGTTGATTTCCTTGAGAAGGCAAATGTTGCATTAGATCGTCGACAAGGCTAATTAATTGTCTCAGCTCTATATATACCTGTTTAGTAATTGTAGCCATTGGATTCAGTTCGTTCCCTTTATGCTATTTGTTTGTTGTATAATGTAGGTTGCAACAGCTGCGTTCATGCAGTGGAAAAGGTTCTGTGCTGGAGGAGTTGAGGAAGGGTAAAGGTGTGATTATTCGTGATCCTACACGTGTACACAGGGTTGGTTGTCCCACGCAAAATTGGTCGAAATCATCGCGACAGATAATGTTACTGAGAAGTTGAACAAAAAGTAAGGTGGTAAGATTTCTAACTGTTTACAATTAGAGGCAACATGATTAGTTGATGGTTATTTGTTATGTAATTAGCTTGCATGGGTACGCTTCTTTTCTTGGATTATTGCAGCATGTCAGCGTACCACCGGTTGATGTTCGTGGGAGAGGTGATGGTGCTGAGCATTCGTGGTTAACAAAATTACTGACAAGTGATGCATCTTCATCTTCAATTGATGAGATCATGCAGTTTCCTGGGGTGATATAAGGCGTAACTAGTGTCGTTGGATATTTTGGTGTAGTGTTTACGAGCAATCGGTTTAAAATAGCCATCTTTTGTGAAGTTAGTTACCTTATGGTTGTTCTCTTTTTTGTTGGTGCTTGATGACAGTCAGTGCTATTCAATTATGACAATAAATAGTGAATTCTTGCAGTTTATGTCAATGTAGCAACCATGCTGAGTTGAGCATTTTGTTCTGATGTACTGGAAGGAGGTGATTTTAAGAAATTCTGTCTTATTGTTGAAATGGCGTTTATCACGGTGGTTGATTTTTTGTGCTAAATTATTTGTGTTTATGTTGTGTATGTTTTAAGGTATTGGTGACTGTCTGGAGTATATGTTGTTCCAAGTGGTTGTGTTAGTTTTCAATTTTGTATTTATTAGATTTGTGAAAATAAATAGGAATTGCAGTTTGAATAGGGATGTGGGGTGAGTTGCTGGTGTTGATACATACGGGAGGAGGTGAGATTTGAGGAATATAGATAAAGTGCGAAAATGAAATAAACAAATCTCACAAAGAGGATAATCACACAGGATACACATATTTTTAGGTGAAAACCACAACCTAACCCTCTCGAGTTAGGATTTTTCGATCGACCGAATCAATAAAAATCCACTAACCAAATTACTTAAACGAGGGTAGTTCAACCTCTTACAACCGATACTACTTTGAATGAGGGTAGCGTACCTCAAACCCCTTCTCTTTACGAGAAGGTTTTTGTCTCACGAAGGAAATGGGAATTCACAAAGTGAATACCCAACCAAAGATAAATGCAACAACAATAATCCTATAAAGCTACGAAGTATGTAAATAAAATTAGCTACTATAGGTAAAGGATCTTCCCTTTGGTGGTAATCGCGAAGTGAGAGTGGTTGCACAACTGGATGAAGCTCTCAGGTGTGGAACTAAAGCTTGGAGAGCTAAAGCTTCTTTTCAAGATCAAAGTGCAACAATGTATGTGGAAATAGTATTACTTGGTGTGTATTTGCAAGGCAAGGGCACTCTATTTATAGAGGGTCTAGGAAGGCTTTACAAGCCTTAGATAGCCGTTGGGGATTATCCCAAGGCAAATCAAATCGCAATCAGAATTATTAATGATTCTGATAGGGTCATCAGACATCTAGGAAATGTATCAGACGTCTGGAAGACACTCTTAAGATGTCTGGAAACTAAATCAAACGTCTAATCCTCGATGAGTTTCCTTACTTAGTTTACACCTAAACAGGGTTCTGGTGAACGTTAGTCAGACGATATATTAGACGTCTGGAAACCTAATTAACTGTAGGAATGAATTTCTCAAGGCACAAACGGCTATAACCCTTAAGAGAAGTGATTTTGGCTTCATCGAGAGCTAACGTCTACTTATCAGACGTCTAAGGTCCTCTACGGATGTCTGATAAAAGCTTAAAGGTCATTTCTCAACGATCAAATTCTTAAGCCAACTTTCCACTAATTAGACATCTTGCAAGGTCATCAGACATCTGCTAAGACTTTTGGACTAAGGGTTAATCGTCTGATTTCAAAACATAGAATCTACTAAGTCCAGCCTAAGAGTATCGCATTATGCGAGTCTTTGTCCAAGTTGTTGCAGCCAATGTCATCTTCACTTATTATCTTCTCTTGGGGAGTGTAGGGTGATTCATGATGAGCCGAAATCCATGTATCTTGTGTTGAGGGGGAATCAGTAGTGAAAGTTGAAAGTAGTACCGATGTTGATGACGTATGGGAATGCATTTACCAAGGATAGTTGGATTTCAGTTTTTTGGCTATTGGTGGTCATTGACGCTATGAGTTAATGTTTCCTGTAATGTTTTGCGGAATATAATTGTGGTTGTAATCAAATGTTTGGAGAATTGTTGCATGCCTCATATGGCTAATCCGCTAGTGGTGTGGATGCATGTTTGTGTCATTCTCTTCAGATGGAGAGAGGTCAAATCTTGGCTTCATGGAAAGAAGTCGATGTTAGTCGGAGTTGGTGATTGTGGTATCGAATCATGATTCTCTTGTCCTGACTATCTCTGGGGTTGCGAGGTCAATTTTGTCTTCACTATCTTCAGGAAGAAAGAGTTCAAAACTCGACTGCAAGGAGAGGATTTGATTTTAGTTGGAATTTCATGAATGTGGTGTGAGATTATGATTATGTTGTGCTCACTATGTCAGGAAGCTTCTTTGTTGGGGTTATTGGTTTGCATTGTGGTTGGGGAATTGTGGTCTTTTTTGTGGCTTCAATGACTTTATCAACTTCCTATGCTGGTAAATGTTAGTGACCTCAGGTGCCGATTATTTATTGTGCAAGGAAGGAAAATGAAAACCATGGGAATCTTTGTCTTCATGAATGAGTCAGTGACAACATAGTCGTTATTTGTCAAAAATGTGTCATGACTTAGCTAATTCTGTTAATGGAGAATGAATTATTGAATGATGAATGTGTGTAATGTGACAAATAACAAGGTAGATGTGCAACTGCAACAAAGGTGGTTAAAAGCACCCCACGTGCTTTATATAAGCAACACAGTCAAAGAGGAGGTTAAAGAAGGCACAGATGAGAAGTTTGAATATATGGAATCAATTTTCGTCACAATTACGAAGCTGAGGTAAGTGACTTATGAGGAGTTAAGTTCAGTGAATTGGACTGAAATGCATGACAATCGGTACAACAAATCTATCTTAGTGGAGTGTAAGGATTGTCCATTTACCTGTTGAATTGGTTGATGTTGAGTGGAGAAGGGAGGTGTTAGTGTCAATCTTGCTTTAGATCGTGTCTGTGAGGCATTGGATGGGGATTGCAATGGTGCGGTGTCCTGTTGGGTTTGTATGTTAGCTTTTTTTTTTAAATCTGTAGGTAGCGAGGTATAGGTTTACTTGAAGTGGAAGCTGATCGGATTGGTGCTAATATGATATGCTAGGGATGCTCAAGGTTTCATTAGCTGAGCTTTGAGGCTATGATGGCAATCGTTAGTTTATGAACGCCAGTTTAACATCATTCTCATGCATTAAAACAAACCTAGCTCCTACGATTTTGCTCTGCAAACGGATCTTTGGGTTGAATTTAGGCGTTAATTAGGTTAGGCATGCAATGCTTTTTTATTGTGTTTTTGATGTGTTTTTGTGAGTGTTAAGGATAAAAAGATTGTCAGATCCCTAGAACCCTCGCACTCAGGAAGGCAACTGGTGAAAGAGAAGCTTAAATCAGCTGGAACTCAGCTTGATCCAGCTCACCATAGCTGGAATCTAGCTCACTTGAACTTGGTTTAGCTCATCCTTGCTCCATTCAACTCATCTCAGCCGAATGGCCGCTCAAGAGAGCTCATCTTAGCTCACCTTAGCTCAAGTCAGCTCAAATCCAACTCAACTTAGCTAGGTCTAACTCATCTCAGCTCCCATCAGTTCACTGGGAGCTCTAATTAGCTCAGCTGAGTTGGCTGGAGTTCACCTCAGCTCAGGACTAGGTACATCCAGCTCTACTCAACTCCAAATAGCCGAAGATGACTTCATCTTAGCTCAGGAAGCTTAAGTCCAGCTCCCGGGGACTCAGCTTAGCTACCTCAACTAGCTAGGTCCTCCTCAGGAGCATCAGACCCAGCTCACCTCAGCTCCTTTCAGCGAAGTCAGCTTGCTTTAGCTTGGCTTAGCAGCTAGCAATGAACTAGCAGGCTAAGGCAGCTAAGGTAGCTCGTTGTAGCTCTCTTTAGCAGTTACCAGCTCCATTGCAGATCAAGATGACTACCTCTAGCTCTTCTCCCTCAAAACCCTTGCTCCAAATGCCTCCAACCCTACTCCCTACCAGTTAAGCTTGCTAAGCTAGCTTTGCTTAGCTAGTCCACCTCCACGAAACCAAAACCTACTACCCTACTACCTAAGCTCTAGTAAAAGGACCACCTACTCCTACTTTATTTTGGTGCCAATTATCACCACCCTACACCCACCATCAAAACCCATCTCCACCCTCCATTTTTTCCTCCAAAATCAATACCTTCTAGAAGGTATTTTTGGAGGGAAAACCAATGCACCTCTTCATTTCCCTCCCATTTTTCCCTCAAAAAATATCCAAGCACCCCTTCATTTCCCTCCAAAAAAAAAACACCATAACCAACCCCCTTCCCGTTCTATAAAAACCCTACCCTACCACCACATAAATCTGATGCTCCCTTTAGTATTATTCCACCTATACCCACCTCATACCTATGGCCAAGAAGGAGTAGAGAAGAATATTAAGGGGACACATCACCTGCCCCTTTAGTGACTTCTTCTCCCCATTCCTTCACCTTGTGCCATGCCTAGAAGGAGCATTCCACATCAAGGAGGACAGTCAGGCATTGGAGGAGAAAGGGTGGTGCATGCCCACCCATGGGCGAAGCCAAGGCACGCCCCCATCTAGGGCTTCCCTTGGAGGACACCATCTTGGAGGAGCATAGCAAGGAAGGAGAAGGAGCTTCTTCTCAAGTCCAGGAGCTACTATGCTTAGAGCAAAAAGCCCCTCTTCTTCACCAACATCATAAGGATTAGTGTTTTATTTATTTATATTTTTTTTGCTAGTAGTAGAAGCATTCCTCTACTAGGGCTTTTGTAAAACACTTTTTCATTAATCAAGTTGCCTTCTTTTCAATTTTTGTTGCAATTGCTTTCTTTGTCTTTAGCACTCTTCACTCCCTCTCCCTAATTACTCTAGGCCTCCATGTGCTTAGGGTGATCTCAGGGAGAGGAATTATTTCTCACCTAGGTTTTAACATAATCATTGTAGGTGTTAGTTGCTTTACCGTCAACAATTCACACTTCACCTTCGTTATTTCAAAACATAAAAATTATATATTCAAAAAGACAAAAAAAAATGTTGATTTCCATTTCTGTTTGGAGCGCTAAATCAGTATTTAAAAGTATTGCGTTGTAACGTAGCCGAAAAAGCGTTCAAAACAGATATAATTTTGTTACTCGAATTTGAAGTCCGAGGTCAAACACATGGAGCAAATCGATATTTAGAAATCAAGATCACAATTCAAAGTAAAAGGATTTGCAATAATAACGAGATCAAAGTGCAAAAAGGTGAGAGTAAAATGGTGATTTAGATCACCAAATACTCCTACAATATTAACTAAGGAACTCAATGTATATGAATATCAATTAAACTCAAGTTGGACGTCTGATTTGTAAATCAGACGACTTAAACGTCTGATGCTATAGTGCTCTTCCCTTCTGATTTCTTCTTTCTCTGCTTCTCTTCTGCGGGTCCTCTTCTTTCTTCCTTCTTCTACTTCTACTCCTCTTCTTTCTCTCTTTAACTCTATCTTTCTCTTCTTTCTCTACTGCTTCCTCTTCTCTTCTTTTTCCTTTAGCTTCTTAATCATCCTTCCTTCAGCTTCTTCCTTTTCTGCCTTTCTCTGACGTCTGCCTTCTCTTTTCCTTTGCCTTACTTCTGCCTTGACCCTTAGCTTCTTTTCGTCCTCTTCAGGCCTTCACTTCTTCTTCAGCTTCTAACTTAGCTTCTCCTTCTCTTCAGCCGCAGCAAAACCTACCCCGACCCGCGCACAGCTCTCCTCTCCTCTCTTATGTTCCGCTCTCCCAGAGCCACACAGACAATTGGGTTATTGGGTGGGGTGCATACCCGGAACCAGGCCCACCAACGTGCGGGGGTGGGCGAGGAGTGCAGGTCGAGTCGGGTCAGCCACGTTCGCGTGGGCAATGCCACGAACGAGACCGAGTCGGGCGAGAGGGACCTCTCCCAGTCGATCTAAGGCGAACAGATACAGGAATAAAATCAATTTATGCTGGTGCGTGGCCTCAGGACTTTCTGAGGTGGGACGATCTGCGCACCCTTCTTCTCGCGCGCCTGCAATAGCGGTGGTCTTCCAATTGTAGCAGCTGCTACGGACTTCGACTGGAATTGAGAGCCTAGGTTCATGCGCGAGAGTCTTCCGCGTAACCTGGGACAAGAGCCTGGAACTAGCAAGGTCTGGAGCGACCTCAAGCGAGCTTGCCATTGGCGGATGATGCCTGAACCTGAAATCACAAGAACGGCCTCGTGGCCACATCAAATCGCTCAGGGAGCGTCGCCGTAGCACGGCAAATGTGCTAGGATGGTTGGTGTGGCGTGGGGACATCTGTGCGAGCCTGCCTAGGTGTGGGTGAGTTCGAGGGTGCATTGTGTCAGTGTTGCGGTGATATGAGTGAGGGGAAGTGTTCAGTGGAGTGAGGGGAAGCTTATGGGCTTGTCGGTGAGGGATGGGATGGCCTGTGGAGGTGGAGCGGCCTCACCGGAGGTGGTGGCCGAAGATGAAGGAGATGAGGGTGATGGAGGTCGGCAGTGGTCGATTTTGGGAAATAGAGAGTGGAGAAGAAAGTAGAGGGGGAAGGGAGCTTATTTGGGAGGTGAAGAGAGGACGGGGGCAAGCAAAGGCGTCAGGTCTGGTATGGCCGACGTCGGAGACGAAGAGTAGCTTCGGTGAGTGGAGATCGGCGAGGACGAAGAGAGGGAGACACTTGCAGGTACGGCGAGGCGTGGACGAAGTCAAGGAAGAGGAATCCGCCGTAGGTATGGCGGTCGGACGACGAGGAGGAGTAAGGGAGGTCACCGGACGTCGAGGAACCTACGGCCGTGAGGAGAAGAGAGGAATCAGGGGTGTTCACGGCCAAATTCGCGAGTGGAGGAGTCAAGGTGAACTGGGCTTCTTTAAATAAAGCCCTGGAGGTCGGTTAGGGCTTGTGAAGCTTCCCAAGCAAGGAAGGCTCGCCGGAGTTGGAATCCGTTAAGATACCCATCTCTCTCATGCGCTCGCATGAGAGATTGGGAAAGAATCTTGGATCAAGGATGGGTTCAGATTGGAGGGATTTTCTCAAAGAATCTCCCTTCCAATTTCGGAGGAGATCCTCTGAGCAATCAGGGAGAACTCTCCTTTCAAAGCTCACCCGAGCAGGATTCCTCCGCTATAATTGCGGAGGGACCTAATTGCGAAAACGATGAAGAAGCTAGCAGGTAGTTTATAAGAGTTTTTTAAAGATAGGGGTACAAATGTAATTAGGCTAAACCTTTTTGCAAACTAGGTCTAGGCAAATTCATCGTGGGTCCAAATTTTGCTACAAACCTAATTTGGGCCTAAGGAATCCAATGGGGAAGTTGGATTTCGGGTTTGACCATGGTTGACTAGGAAATTTATGCAAAAACCCAATTTACGGCAAATATCTATCTGAAACCCTATTCTTGGAAGGATGAGTTCTGATGGTCAAATTAAAGGTTCTAAACTCTACAAAATATTTTTTATAATTTTTTGAGGGTTTTGGTGAATTTTATCCTCACCAGAACCTTGGTTAATCAAGTGGGTTTGTTTTAGGGTTTCAACATGTCATTTAATTCATAGGATACACACAAACCCTTTTTTGTTTGATCCAACCCACTTATTATCTTATTGAGACCATTTTACCTTTGGTTAGCCCTTGAGAAAACCCGTTGTTGTACTATATTGGCTAAATTACAGTTTTACCACTTGTTTCTTATTTTTCTCTCAAAAGGGTTATTCAGTGAATTATGACCTTTAGTTGGTTATGTAGGAGTTTTTATTCTCTTCATTGGGTCAAAATGAGCTAGTTAGGACTCATGATGGTGTTCCCATCAATTTCCAAGTAAGGGATTTGATTCGTAAGCAATTTGGTCTCATTGGACAACCCTGGATACCCCATTATCTAGGTTATAAATTTAAGAGTTGATTGGTTTTACGTGTTACAACAACGTATTTTTACAAACCGCGTAAAATCCGTATCATTAGTGTTAGAGAATTAATATGAGCATGGGTTGTATGTAATTTACAGATTGAGAAAGCGATAGGAGTGATACATTTGCCTGCATTTCATGGATGTGCACTGCGCAAGTGTTGTATGAGTTTTAGAGAGTGTCGAATTTGCCCATCAGTCATTCCATGTCTCTGGCCAATCTTGTGTTTTGTTTGTTGTCCCTCTTCTTAATTAGTGATGTCAGCTTGTCTATCTTATTGAGGAGATGTTGAGTTTCCATGTTTTGGGGCATTGATGCACCTATGTGGTGAGTTGGTGTTGTCGGTGTAGACGGTGGTTTGCTGCTATGCCTATGCTCCTGCTGTTCACCTGGAGGGTTTGGTGGTGCCAGAGGAAGTGGCGATGAGGATGATGTGTTCCTGTTTCTTGTATTTGGTGTTACTTGAGGCATTAGCGGAGTATTTTGGTATTGGTTGGTGCTTGTTCGTCCATTGCAAACTCTGAATGGAATGCGTCGAAGGTACATTGGTGAGAGGTCGTCCAGGTCAATGCCCCTCTCTCTTAGTATGCTTGATACAAGTTTTGTGTAGTCCCACCTTCTTACAACTGGATATGCATGTGGGTCGAATGGTTCACCTATGTTAAATACCTCATGAGCCCAGCCATGTGAATTGTAGAAATTAGTTGGATAAATTTATCTAAGTTTAGTATGTGAGTATTCTTTAATGAAAGAGTTATCGTCAATAGTGGTGCACACCCTTTAAGGTATCCTAAGCCCCTGCCATCTCTTGCTGTGTGTATTTCTGATCCATCCTTGCCAACCCATCGCGAAGGACCTGGTAAACTGCTCTAGCCCATGCGTATTTGCCGAGGTTGTTGATCTTCAGTCTGTACTCAAATAATTTGGGGTGGACTACATGTGCCCCATGGACCAATAGGAAGTTTGCACATAGTAGTAGTACAAGTAGCCTAATATGATTGTTGACCTGGTGGTTTGGTTCAACAGCTTGGAGGTCAAGTAGAGTAGTGCTTTCCTTGGATACATTTAGAGTCCCTCCACCTGGGAAGAACTTTGCATGAAACGGATGTTTTGTTCCTGATTTCTCACCTCAAAGATCTATTTGTTGACTATGTATTGGCAGTCCTGTTATCTCTACTATATGGTCTTCTGTGAATGGGACATGTCTACCGCATATAAATAAGTCACCTGAATCTATTCCGTATGAACTAATGAGTTGTGCACAAAATCTGATGTCTTTGATTGATAAGTCGTACTTAATGGTATCCAAATGGTGTGATTGAACTTGATTCTTACTCTCTCTAAACACCTGTTATATATTAGGAGGAAATCCTTTATGGCTTCCTTGCAATTGAAGATCTGGTGATCCCCCCTTTTTGGGTGTGGAGAATTTTATAGAAGATCCCAGTTAGAATTTTTCAAACAATTTGATGTTGTATGGAAGCGGGATTGTACTTTATGAGGTGGTTTGTGTTATTATTACATTTGTTGTGGTTGCCTCTGTGTCAGTGCATGACAATTATGTAGTTGTTGGCTTCTTGTTGGTGTTTTGCTCCTTTGCCTGGTTGTGATAGTCATGAAGGTCGATGGTGTCCATGTATTCACATGGGAATTGGGTGTTGTGTTCAATCTTGAAGTCCTCCTACAATTCATGCAACAATGGCCAATGTTATATTTGAGAAATTAATGTTTGATGACTATATTTTGTGCCGTTGGACTATCACCTTGGTGTGAATTCATATGGGTTGTATTGAAGTGGTGAGAGCTGTATTGTCCGGTCATACAATCTTGTGTGTGGCCTGTAAGAATAGTGTCGAGGTTGGTGGAAATAATTGTACGTGGTATATGTAGTTTATGTCAATTGAATGTTGTGTTATTAGTTTGTACCTTAGTGGGTTGATTGATTCGAGGTACCTCTCTCAAGGGGAGTTGTTGCAGTCGGAGTCACTGAGAATATTGCAACATAATAGGTTTCATTGTAAGAAATGAAAGGAAGCTGTTTACATTACTGAGTTAGTCAATACGTTGACTTAGGTGGTATAAATCTTCGTCTACGCCTCTTGTTTCACGGAAGCGAGTGTTATTTTTACACCTTTTGGATAGTGAAGTTCAGTTTATGTATGATGTTTTTGACTTGTGTGTTTGCTTTGGCAGATGAAGATCAAATTGTGAGTGAGCTACAAAATTATGCAACATCATTTATGATTTCACAGTATTAAGTAATAAAGAGGAAGTGACATAAATATTTACAGAGCGTGATTCCATACAAATTATTTATTCGTTACTTTGTGGTGAATGTTGATAAGAAGAAAGTTATGTTTAGGGGAACATGCAGTCAACATTTCGTTCTACAGTAGTTGGTTGATATTTGGCGTTGATGAGTACTAGTTTTGGATAGGTAAGAAATTTCGAGTCATGTTGGAATTAATCTAAAATTGTAAGAGGCATAATCTCTGTTATGTAATGGAAAGAAGAAAGTCTAAAAATGTAATAAAAGAATTTTGCTTTATGTGGTTGTTGGTTAATTAAAGCATATACCGAATTTACTTGGGAGTTGATTTACTATTACTCCCCACCTACAACATAATCTACATTTTTGTTCCTTTTGATGCCAACAGTTGATGGTAGCACCATCATCGATGTTAACAAACCTATTTAGCTTGACTGCACTAATAAATCTCCTAAATATTCATTAGAAGATAATGACTTTGTTCTGAATTACATTTGAGAAGAAGACAAGAAAGTGGGTTAATTCTGTCATTTTAACATCTAATCACTAATGCATATTAACTAAGGTGTTAAATCAAGTGTTAATCCAAGGTTAAATGAGCTTAATTTCCTAAGAATTGAGCTTGAGTTGACTGAATCAAGGTTTTCTGCATTCTAAAGACTATTTTATTACATGAAAACCCTAATTAACACCCTTACTCAAATTGAAAGGGTTTTGGTAGAAAGAAATGTAAACTAAACCTCTAAAAATCATTAAAAACACTCTAAGAGATTTGGTACCATCACTTTAACCATCGAACCCTATTTTAACAAAAAATAGAGACTAGATGGGATTTTGGTTTTGTTTTAGCTTTCCTTGTAATTTATCTAGGCAAACATAGTCAAAACTCAAATTCGAGGATACCATTAGATTCCTTAGGTTCAAATTAGGCTAACCACAAAATTTGAGATCAATTAGAGTCCATCTTGACTTATTTTGCATTTAAGCCCACAGATTCCTATTCTCTTCACTTTAACCCTTGGTTTCTATACTTTTCTTACAAAGCACCGCCAACTTCTCACCTTTTTTACAAAAGTGACCCTCTTGCCTTCTTCCTCCTTGTTTCCTAAACCTGAACAACAGCTCCAAGGAACCCATTGGCGACGAGATTTGATTGGGAAATTACCCAATCATATCTTCACCAAATCTCACCAAAATTGGTGAGAAGATCACAAAAGATCCTCTTTCCATTGAGCTACTTTACGAGCTCAATCAAGGACACCATCATCGCTGGCAACCTCAAGGAAATCGAGCTCCAAGGTTAGTTAAAGCATATGCCAAATGGGCATGTGTGAGTTGATTTTAATGCAAGAACTCCCCTATTTAAAGACCAAAGCCCCCAGCAAGTCAAGCTTGTGCTTGTTTGACTGTTAATCCCCCTTGTCTTCCTCATCTCCGACGGCAAACAAACGCACCATCAGAGCTCTTCAATCCTCGTCTTTGCCCTCTATCGCGAATGGTAGATAGAGGGATTCTCTTCCTCGACTTCATACAAAGCTTCCCATGAAGCTTTGCCCTCTGTCTCGTCTTCCTCCGCTCCAGCTGACCTCCCTTGCCTTATCATCACTGTCGTACCACTGGTGGTCTTCCTCCCTCATTCTCTTCCTGTATTAGCATAGGGCCTTCTCTTCTTAATCGTCCAATTAGGTTTAGGGCTGTCCACAGCTCCATTCTTCCTCTCCTCTTCCTTCTTTGACATCGGCACCTACACCTTCACAGCCAACCTACCTCTGCCATCCACACATCCAATTAACCTAGGTGAAGGATCCCCCTCACCCTCATGAATATTTCGCCTAACGTAATTTCTCCATATTACACCTCCACCATCGTCCTCGTCACCATCATCTTCATCATCTCCAAACATCGTCGTCTGGTCGTTTCATGCCCTCATTCGCCAAATTACCACCACACTCGTACTCCGGCGATACTTCCAAACATTTTAATTGGGCCTTGGGACCGTACTCTTGCTCTCAAGTACCCTCCATCGTCGGTCATCTTCTCCATCTCCGTTCACGGTCGTTCGGTCAACACGCCCCTCGCCACCGGCCTCTTCATGCACGGAATAGCTTCAGGAGGTTTACTACACCACCTATTAAACAAGGCCGCAGCATAGGCAGCTCCAATTGGGGGAGGCTTTCACAGTAGAAATAATGGAGGAGGAGCTTGACCATAGTTCCACATCGTGAGAAGCAAAATTAGAAAATTAGAAACCTCTCCATAACCTTTTATGTGCAAACGTCGTTTGCCTAATACAAAGGGTTCGAGTCATCCTTCTCACGAGCCTATGCACGCTTGCACTCGCCTACACCCTGCAAGTGTAGGCACCCTCTGTGCTGAATCGGGTTTGGGTTTGGACGGATTTTGTCTAGGTTTGAGAGAGAAAGATCTGGACCGGATAGGGGGTTTTGCGCTGAGGAGAATTGGACCTGAACTTTAAGGCATCTAAAGCCCATTGTGAGACATTTGAGTTGAGGATTGAGTTGAGATAAGTCTATGTGAAGAGGCTTCTTAAGTGGTTTCAAACCGCAACTTTTTGCTCTCTCTCACTTTCTCTTCATTCTTTTGTTCACTGAATTTGAGATACATTTGGCTATTCATTAATATATTTTTCAAATGTCATTCTCTTGAATTTTGTTTATTGGATTAGTGTTTGATTTGCAATTCATTGCTTCTTGTGAATGACCTCGGAAACTCATGCTTTTCGAGCATTATAAATTTAAATGTTGACTCATTTTCCGTTGACTATATTACGATGCGACATTTTCTAAAACGACAGAAATTCGCTCCAACATTTTGGCGGTGTTGCAGGGAGCAACGCACATTTTTATCACTAGTCACATTCATCCTTTGACTTAAATACTAAATTGCTTTATCTCTTTTGTTGTAGTTGTTGCGAGGTGATTCACCACTGAAGATCAGTCGCTTGAGCAACTACACCGAGGGCAGGTAGCCACGATTCCCTCTTCCATAATCCCCTCCTCTCCTGGAAAGATAAAAAAGAAAGAAATAGAGTTTGGGATCAAATCTGCCTTATTTTCCTAGTAATCATCATTTAAGGCAAAAGTTTATTTCGTGATTTATTCTAATTCTGATTAGAAATCCCCAACCCTGATACTTGCACCTATTAGGGACATTGAGCATCCTGGGCCTTTCACCTTCTTGATTTAGCTAGGGTGTCATCTTTGGAAGTAATTGAAGTTGGAAATAGAACCAAATTAGGGTTTTCATATTGGGGCTGCAAGGATTAGCACACATTTTCCTGCTAAAACGGAAATAAATCTTCCTACATTGTGTGCCACCTAAGCTTCTGTTTGAGCTGGTTAATCATCAAAATCCTAAAAGTCAGGCTCTAAAATCACTTGAATCTTAAAAGTTGAGACCTAATAACCTGTTTGCAAGATCGAAACAGGGTGATCCAGGTGACTTAACCCGAATTCTATCCAAAATTTTAGGGCAGGTCAGGAGAAGTTGATTTATTTTGTGAATCAACCAACCTTCAAATTATGTCATAATTTAAATCAATTCTAAATCCAAGTGAAATTCAAGGCATAGGTAGATAACTCTTTATTTTGTAAAGTAAGCATAACCTTTTATGCTCTTTCTTCCCCTAATGCCTTTGCTGGGTTTTTATTTTCTACTTTTAGTGATTTAGCTATGTCATGCATGTCAAAAAATGCTTCTAATAACTCATCTTGTGAAAAAGAGATCAGTACATCTTCTAGAGCCATAAGTTCTAGAAGAGCTTCTTCTCCGGAGGTTTCTTCTTTTGAACTCAAATCTGATTCATCTCATGTTGTTGTAAAGGTCTTTTTCTTCCCTTCTTTTATGGGAAATCTCTTCTTTTTTGACTCCTTCAGAAGTGGACAATCCTTCTAGATGTGTCCTTTTCTTTTGCAGTTATAGGCGATAATGGCATCTGCTTTGGATTCTTCTTTCTCCAACTCCTCTTATTTTTGAGGAAGTCTCTGAACTTTCTGGAGAGGAGGGTTATGTCTTCCACTTCGTCTTCGCTTGACGAATCTTCAGATTATTGATTAGCTTCGAGGGCTACAGTCTTCGTCTTAAGTTCTTCACCTTCATTCTCCTTCATGTGTTGGACTTGGACCTCACTAGCCATCAGACATCCAATAAGATTGTCCAGTTTCAGAGTGGACAGATCTTTTGATTCTTGTATGGCGGTTGTCTTTGTTTCCCAACTGCTGGTGAGTGATCAAAGGATCTTTCTCATCGGAGCTTCAATCTTGATGTCCATATCTAGATTCCGTAGGGAGTTTATGATGCACATGAATAGTGTGAACATCTCTTTGATTGACTCTCCCTTCTTCATCTTGAAAAGCTCATAATTTTGAGTTAGTAGGTTAACTCTGGTTTCCTTTACCTTCGATGTTCCCTCGTGAGTGACTTCAAGGATGGTCCAGATCTCATAGGCTATCTTGCAAGCAGAGCCTCGGTTGAACTCCGCTCTAGAAAGCTCGCGGAAGATCACATTCATGGCTTTCACGTTATGCATTGCTATTTTCTTCTAATCCGGAGTAGTTGCCACACCCTCTTTAATCTCAGGGCATGTGTACTTGGACGCAAAGACATCCCACACTTCAAAATCCATTAACTCCAGGAAATTCGGGAATAAGACGAGTTAAGGATCGATATCTTTAAGGCCCAGAAAGGAATCAACTGTGGGGTAATCGAAGAAATCTACAACATAGGTTCCTTGGTTGAGGACCTGATTCACGAGAACCCAATTTTCCAAGGACCTCGACCACAGGAAGATTTCTGTTCTCCAACAACATCGTAGAGCTATTGGATGTACTTTGGATGACTTGACTGGAATAAGTCCCTTGTACTGTACTCATCGTATTTATACCGAAGAGAGCGCACGACCTTCTCGTGAGATGCAGGGAAGACTAAACTCGAATCTCCAAAAGGTCGTGAAAAAGTAGATCATCAAATGGCTTGATGTGGAAATCATATACCCTATCTCTGATAGCCGCTGGGTGAGTCCCTTCCAGGGTGTGCCTAAAAAGGAAAGGCTTACCGTGATTACGACTGAATTCAGAGAAACCATCCTGACAAGAATTGTAAATTCATGGAGAGTTAACATAGATTATCAGAAATTAAATACCTCCACGAAGAAAGACCATTTCCCCCTCCCGTTCATTGACCAAATCCTTGAAAAACTGGCAGGAAATTGATTTTTTTATTTTCTGGATGGATGCTTCGAATATAACCAAGTGGCAATTCATCCTGAAGATCAGGAGAAAACCACCTTTACCTGCCCCTACAGCACATACGCATTCCGTAAGATGCCATTTGGGCTATGCATTACACCTGCCACCTTTTAGCGATGCATGCTAACCATATTCTCTAATATGCTAGGTAAATACCCTGAAGTCTTCATGGATGACTTCTTGATTTTCGATCAAACCTTTGATGATTGCCTTCTGCACTTCGTTCAGATCCTCAAATGGTGCATGGACATGAATCTAGTTCTCTCCTTTGAAAAGAGCCATCTTATGGTTCCTGAAAAAATCGTACTTGGACACCTCGTATCTGAGAAAGGTATCGAAGTTGACCAAGCCAAGGTGAATTTGATTTTCAAATTACTTATACCTTCCTCGGTCAAAGATATCTGATTGTTCTTAGGGCACGTCAGTTTCTACTGACGGTTCATATCTAATTTCTCAAAAATTGCACGTCCCGTAACGAATCTTCTCTTGAAGGACACTCCTTTCGAGATGACAAGTGAGTGCATTCACTCCTACTAGATTCTACACGACCGAGTAGCCCAAGCTCCAATCCTACAATCTCTTGACAAGTCTCATTCCTTCGAGATCATGTGTGATGCATCTGACTATACAGTAGGAGTAGTGATTGGGCATAAAATCGATGGGAAACCAGTGGTGATATATTATGCTAGCAAGACACTAGACGAGGCTTAACGTAATTAAAAAATTACGGAGAAAGAGTGGCAGGTTGTAGCATTTGGTCAGGAAAACATAAGGTCATACCTCTTGGGGTCCCATGTCATTATTGACTTGGATCACATGGTAGTGGGGCATTTACTCACGAAGAATGACGCGAAAGCGAGGCTGATTCGATGGATCTTGCTCTTACAGGAGTTTGACCTCGAGGTATGTGATAAGGCTGGGAAGTAGAACGTTGTAGCTGACCATTTGTCCTGCCTCCCTTCCTTGATTATTGACTCCATTGGACATATTACTGAGCACTTTCTCGATGAGCACCTTCTGACTATTGACACTGGACATCCTTGGTATGATGATATAGCTAATTATTTGTCATCACTCTAGATTCCGTCTGATTGGCCAAAAGACAAGAAAGACAATTTGATTTCATATGCCAATTACTATGTTTGGAAAGATCCTTATCTCTACCGCATCAGTGCTGATCAAATCATCCGGAGATGCATACCTGACCCCGAGGTCAATGATATATTATCTTTCTGCCATGGCCAAACCTACGATGGCCACTTCTCTAGCCACAAAATCACAGCGAGAATTCTCCAGTGCAGTGGTGCGATGAAGACTAATTGGGTTTTGTTTAGAGGATAACATGGGATTAAATAAAAAATGGGGAAACATGCCTGGCTGGTGGTGGACATGGGATAGGTTAACGTTGGAAAGGGAGGATAATGCAGGAGGCCGTTGTGCTTTCATGGATTGGTGATGGAATTGGTGAGGGGAAACAATGTGTGTGTGTGTGTGTGTGTGTGTGTGTGTGTGTGTGTGTGTGTGTGTGTGTGTGTGTGTGTGTTATGTGAATAGGTTGGGGATAATAGATGTGGGATATAAGGTGAAAAATCAAGGGTCTTGGTCTATCACATTAGGTAGAAATTTTAGGTGCTTTGGCCGGCCAAATAAGGTCTAATTGGGTTAGGTGGGGCTAAGGTGTATGGAATTGGGTTTATAAATAGGCTAAGGTCAAGGGTTCAATTGGGCTAGGGTTGGGAATAGGTTCAAGTCTCATCTGCACCACTGAGCTCAGTCTAATTTTTTTCATGATTGCAGAGCTTCTATCAATTCCATACCTTGCACCTGCACACATATAAATAAGGACATCAAGGCACCAAATATACATAGTGAAATATTACAAAAAAATGCCTAAAAATGCATTATTTAAAAAATAATGTTAAATGACTAATCTAATTTAATCTAATGCCACCTAATTAACCTTAAACTTACAATAGTTAGGCATAATGTATATTAATAAATATAGAGATATCATGTAGCACCATAATTGCACTAATTGTAAACTCTTCATTATTGACGTAATGAAACTTAGTGGGTTCCTACTTATAGGATTAATTAAATGTGATTTCAAAAGTTAAATTATATCTAATTTTTTTATCAATTGCACCTCATTTGATTCAATTAATAATCCAAGGGATTGATTGCTATTAATTAATGTTTGTGTATTAGATATTAAGATCCCATAAGTTGTCATAGGTTTATTCTATAAACTTTAAGTAAGATTAGATATCAACTAAGGGTTTCCACCATATTAGGTTTAGGTTTAGGAACCTTATGAACATCTCCCCATGGCAAACCCCAAGACCTGATCAATTCTCTTCTTCACATCCAAGAAATCCCTCAATCGCTAGAGCAAGAGAAGGAGAGAAAGAGGTGCTCCTGGTTGATCCATCTTAAGGGCATCAACCAACTGAAGGATCAACTACTTAAGGTCTCCTTCTTCAGAGAATTCCTCCTCTTGTCGCCAATCAATCAACACCCACTGTTGGTCAATTGGCTATTATAGGATCGTAGGTTGGTAGTCCTATTAGAGGCTCTTTAGTCGTGTGGGGGTGGTTCTAAGTAGGGAATTAAACGGGTCAGGTTTGGGATTACTTTGGCTAAACCCATACCCATGCCCATTTTCAAAATCAATGCCCATACCCTACACATTTATCCATCGGGTACAAAAATTGAAACCCATACCAATACTATATATCCATCGGGTACCCATTTACCCATCGGATATCCATTTATAAATTGATCTTACAATTAAATCGTGCCAAATTAGAGTCAAAGAAGAATAAAAATTTATAACATAATTCATTAATTAATTATTTTTAGCAAGCTCTTAATATAGGAGCTCATACTACTCTAATTTTATTGATCTCCACTAAAATTATTACAAAAAAGAAACTTTCAAGGAGAATACATCACAAATAAAAACACAAAAAATATAAAGAAAGAGTAAATACAAGTATATTTCAAACAAAAGATCCTCATCTCCGAAATAAATATTCAATGGAAGCTTCAGAGGCATTTCCAACCTTCAAAATCATGGAAGGAATCATGACAAAAATTAGGGTTGAGGGAATGAGTGACTTAGGGTGGGACTTATATATCTCAAGTAAATTGGGATTTTATTCGGGTATTCAGGTAGGGTAATCTGGTATAGGTTCATATCAATACCTATACCCAAACCCAATCGAGTTTTTTAGATAAAACCAATACTCGAACCTGATAAGGCTTTACCCTTTTTTTTTGGGTCAGGTTAAGTTAAGTTCGAGTAGAATTTACCAAAATTTGCATCCTTAGTTTTGAGCCGAGGGTCACTTGGAATTCATGAAAAGTTTGCAGAACACAAGGGGGATTAGGTATTTTTGGCATTGAGGGTCTCATTCGGTTGCTAAGAAAAACATCCCTAGGGTGTGCCAAGACTTGTTGGATGAGGCACAACACATTGGGTGTTGTGCTATGTCACCTAGAGGAAATCTTGTTACTTACGAGGATCTCAAAATACGAAGAGACTAGTTCTTCTCATATAGTTCTATTTTCTAGATTGTTTTTTGTTTTGTTGATTTCCGCTATTCAAATTTTGGTCATAAGTTCAAGTATATGAATCGAAGAAAAATTCTAAACGATTAAATTATGTGCTCCCATTATGACATAGGAATATAGGATTCGAATTGTTTAGTCCCTCGTAGATCTATCATATTGGACTAAAGTAGAGCCTAAGTATATTAATTATGGGGGTTGGTATTAAGTTGGGACATGCATTTTATTGTGTAATTAGTTTAACCCCGTTTGATATTCTTGCTTATTTCATTACTTTATGTACCTGATTAAAAAAAAAAAAACGTAAGCCCTATTCCACACTCCATCCCATGCTCACTCCCCTTAGAAAAACCCGACATGCATCCCAGAAGGACTCTTCCCTGACTTTGGCATTTTCTGAGGCATGAAAAGACGGGATGCTGAGCTTCAAATATGGTGTGGAATCCATGTTATGGAAACCATCGCTAAGGAAAGAATAGATTTTGATTTAAAAGAAAAAGAAAAAAAGGAGAGAAAAACAGTCGCCCCTTAGAGCTGGGGCTCCACCCTCTTCCTTGTGTGCAAGGGTCCTAAATTCCCCAACATGGGTGTCAACATCTAATAGATTAATTTGCCCTAAATCAAAGTTAAAGTTGTTGGAGAACACATAAGATTAATTAGTAACTTGAGAAAGACTTAAGTAATTTTGATGGTCGTCGAGTAAGTTATTGTACTCATATGAATTTATCAAGTGCCAATTGTATGAAGCATGTAATTTGTATAATTCAAATGATGAGTCATTTATGAAGGTATTAATAGATGAGCAATATTCAAATTGAGGGTTTAGCTAGCCATATAGTGTGAACAAGCCATCTCATCTGTGTGTGCCATTATAAGAAATATGGAGAAGCGAAGACAGATAGACGAGGGAAAGAGTAACCTAACTACACAAACAAGCAATTGAATCTAGCCTTAAATGGTTCAACTCTATGGAACCTAAAAGCCTTAAAAGGTATGACAAGCGTTGCAAGTAGTTACACCTCTTTCCTTGAAGTTAGGGTTGAGGGAGCATTTCCAAAGCTTTCACTAAGGTGCTAATGGAGTAATCGTTAACCCCTTTATTTGATTGTAGTAGCTGTAGCCTAGACATTGGATTTAACCTTAGGAATTAGGGCAAACCACTTACACAAACTCAAAATCAAACCCTAAAGACTATAAATGATCTAACCTTAGGATCAATATCTAATCAATTTTAGGAAACAAGTAATTACAAATGTTTGAAATGTGATGAGTATTTTTGGGAGTTGTGTCCTTTAAGATTAATTCAATACGTACAAGAGCAACCAAGCAAATAAGGCTTTTAATTTTAAAATTCTCATCTTTTGAATTTCTGCCCTAGTTAATGAAATGGGTTCTACGATTCTTCTGGATTTTTTTAGGGTTTCACACAATGTCGTTGTTGGTGATGTCACTTCCTCTAATCAAAGTTCAATGCAAATGTGTGCTCAAATTAAAAAATAATAATAAAAAAGTATTAGAATCCTCATGTTGAGCCCAGGAATGTATTTGCTATTTGTGCTATTTTTTAGTTGACTATGTAATTTTCCCAGGTCTCTTGTATAAAAGAGAGACTAGGGTTTCTTTTAAATGCTAAGTCATTATTTTGTTCCTCGCATGGTATCAGAGCAGCAATTTTAGGCCGATGCTCTGATATCCCACCAAATCCCACCCGAAAGATGATCAAATCACTGACATAAAAGTGATTTGATTGTCCAAAACCTAATATGTCACGCCCTGATAATCTTCTTGACGGATCGAAATGAATCACTGAGTGTGTGGATGCTACGGTCCTAGCGACTAGGTCGTTTGGGTTATAATTTTACAATCCTATCAACTAGGTACACCTTGGGGAAGTCGAATTTAATTAAAATCGTTGGATTGAAATCTATCGAAAATTCAGCAAGGTTTCCGCTATTTATTCAATATTTTTCAAAATTTATAATTGCAACACGTACCTGTGCATGCATGAAACAAAATTTAAATTGGTGTGTACACCCCACAATCAACACCAAGGAGCAACATTAAAGCGACACAACATAGGTAGGCACACCTTGCATCCAAAAGCTGTAAAATAAGGAAAATAACGGGAGAGAAAAGAAGCCCAATTATTGCTAACCCATCATCACAAGCATCGACATAACCATACCGTTCATCAACTATCAACCTACATGCTTAAAGTCTATGGATAAATATACATCCTGTAAACAACAGAAACAGACCTGCTTTACAATCTAACAAAGAGTACCAACAAAAAAGATTCACATTATATACCAATAATCTACCTAAGAAGTGAAAGAAGTGCTAGCTTATCTACCCAAGTCCTTCTGGGCTCAAATCGCGCGTGAAGAGCTACTTGCACCACGGCAACAGTTACCTGAAATTGGGTCACAAGAGCATGAGTGAGCCAAATGGCTCAGTAGGTACTGGATACGTGTGATGATTGAAACAAAGAGGGTGGTGCAAAGATTTCTGCCCTATAGGCCAATCACAGGCCATTTCCTCTGGAACTTAAGCCTTGGTAACGTAACAAATTAACCATAACTCTTTTTCCATTTCTCATAATTAACCTAAGTTTCATTAACACTACAGGCTAGCTTCGAGCCCATTTGCCTATTTACCAAGATCTATCAATATGATTATTCAACTTATTGACCACACGGCTTAATCTCTCACTCGCTTCAGAAGCCAAATTCTTGAAAATCATCCCTCCCTTCTAGAGGAGATTGAGACGTATCCTTCCCTTGTATTTCAGCCTGATAGTCCCTCCTAGGCCAGGGGAGGGGCTAGCAGAGTTGATGACCCTCGTGAAAGGAGTATCCATTCTTGACATATCGAGAACGTTGCTGACCTCAATTAGAAGAGTCGGGCCTCTTGGGAGCTACCGAGGCCAATGCCTTGTGACAGCGAAGAGCCATCTCAATTCGCATCTCACAAGGTCGTCACAAATCATTCAAGATCAGAAGTTGCAGGGTTGGACCGAATTGTCAAGTCACACCAATGCTCCCGCTATGAGCATGGTCTCCAGGTGTGCTCTCTTAATCCGTCGTCGAATGAGATCTCAACCAAACCCCTCATGGTACCTCGATGTCTTCCACTCACGCAAACGCCCAACGAGCCTCTAGCTGCGAGTATCAAGTATCATGGCGTCTTACGCTATGCATACGGGTGCCTGTATAGCGTAGATCTACGGGTACCTCCATATCGAGTTGGATTCTGGTACTTTCAAGTACCTTAACTCAGCAACAACCTGTAGTTCATTGCCATACCCAAAAACCATCTATGTTCCGTAGTAGGTGTCTAGCAGCCTCTGGCTGCCACAACTTCTCAGGCCTCTAACCTAAACAGTGAACCTGTGGTTCACGAAGTCATTGGGTGCATCCCTACGAGCTCACCTAATCGACTTACTCATCTTTTAATTAGTTTATGATCCTATACTAAGAACGAAACTCTAGAGACCTAGTGGATCCTCTAGGGTTTGACATCAAACCTTAGGATCAAAGATTCCTTTTTAGACTCATAACTGACTTGCCAAGATTTGATATTTTGGGTTTCACTTTAGGTTTAGCCGATTTCTCTATGCATTTCAATCCCTTTCTTTAGGAATTTCCATACACATAGCTTACTTGGGTATCATTCACATGATTAGCTTCTTTATTTTCATGTTCTTAGTCTCCCATCATAATTCCCAAGGCACCAGTACCGATACTAAGGTTCAATACTGGTCCTAGGTGTCCACAGCCCATTGGCCCCCAAATAGTCCTAGTATCGATACCAACTCTCAAGATCAGTATTGGACACCCCCAAATCTCCATTTATACTCCATTTCGTCCTGGAAGTACAGATGCTACTAGTATTAATCAATTAGTAGTGGTGTACAGTGTTTTCAATACTTAGTTCTGATTTGCAATCGAGTCACATCTACTGCATAAACCTTTTTCTTTAACCCATAATGACTCTGATTCATCTTTCACCCCTTTTAAGTTATAAGGAAGTATGGAATTCTCAACCATAAAAAAATCCCATTAGTATTACGAGCATGACACTATTCTAGCATGTTCCAAAACCCATCCCAGGTATTCTCCAATCCATCATAACCAGTTAATATTCATATCAAGGGCATTTCATAGCCATAACCTCATTGGATCTGTTAACCTTTGACCCAACTTAAGTCGTCATCAAATGTATCTATAAGTTAATGTAAACAAATAAAATTCCTATTCCATCTCGAATTTCGACATGCTTTTGTGAAATCGCATACATGTAACCACAACAACACGATGTAATTACGACGTTCACCACTGAATGAGTTCCACAACCACAGTTGCATGCCCTAACCTTAGCGTGCTTCAACTCTTTCATATTTTACCTTTCTCGAGAGACTCACAACTAAACACATTAAGTCCAATTTTAAGATCTAAGATACCACGATTCCCAACCTTGTTAGGCATTCAAAAAGCAGAATTAAAATAGAGGAAAGTAAAACAAGGACCCCTACCTTGCCCTGAGATTCTTGTTCATTCCATTTGGTGGTTGCCTATCCTGAATTCTCTGCATCGACGACAACGACAACACATTAGTAATTAGAGCGATGGTTTCCGTAAGCTGGATTCCACGCCATATTTGAAGCTCAGCATCTCGTTCGTTCGTGCCTCAGAAAATGCCAAAGTCGAGGAAGAGTTCTTCCGGGATGTGTGTCGAGTTTTTCTAAGGGGGGTAGGCGTGGGATGGAGTGTGGAATAGGACTTACGTTTTCCTGTTTTCTAGTAATAATTATCCAAAATCAGTCTCTAACACGCCTAAAATACCCCCAAATCCCTAAGGTTTACACAACCTGGGGCTAGGGGTATGGATAAAGGAGAACGAGAGGGGCGGGGGATGCACTTAGGCCATTTTTGGCTTCAACGGGGCGACTCTCGTCTCCAAGCTGGCGGGAAATACTTAAAAGCAACCACCGCGGCTGTTGCCCCTCTCCCAAGTAGCAATCGTGCCTCCCTTCTCCCGCAGTGGCAGGGTCCGCAGCCCCCCCAAGACCCAATGCAGCAGCAATGGCAATAGGGGCTGATGCGAACCCCAAGACATTCAATTGAAGATGCCGAGTCCCTTCGTCGATTCTCGCTCTTGACGCAACCACAATAATTGCCACAGCAGCGACAATGAGCAACATCAGCAGTGTTTACGAGCACGAAATCGAAGTTATAAAAGCTGTGTCGTAGTATAGGTTGAAATCACTTGAAAACAAAAAAGATTTATAACTCGAATGAAAGTCTGAGGTCGAACACAGGGAGCAAATAGCAATTCACATGCTAATCTCCATTTATAGGAAAATGAGCACAAGAATTAAATCAGATAATGGCAAGAATGAGTGATATATACTCAAAACGGAATATCAATGTATACCATGAGCATAATAAGAGATTAATGTGGCAAAAAGAAAGTTACAGGTAATTTGAATCACCAATTATTAGCCTCAGTTAAGCATTTATCAATCAGTCAAATGTTTCAATAGTACTGATCAATTAGAAATGCCACGTAGCCACAGTGCCAAATCAAATGTCAAGTATACACTCAGACTTCTTAAATGTTACTACAGTGCCTCAGGGAAGCCTTCTCTTCTCAGCCTCTTCCTCTCCACGGTTGCCTTGCCTCTTCAGGTCTTCTCCTCTTATTCTTTCTTTCTTACCTTGGACTTTGTTCATCACGCACAGAGGGAGGCAATCCCTCTTCAAACGGCTAAGTGTCAGTCGACTCTCAAGAGAGAAAAACCCACCCTCCCTCGCTCTCTCTTTCTTTTATCTTAGGGTTTTTCCTCTTTCTTTCCAGCCTTCCCAAGGCCACAGTACCGGGTAATCGGGTTACGGATTTAAGTGCACCCGAGACTAGGGCTGCCGGCGTGGGGTAGCAGCCAAGGTGTGCACAGGTTAGGCAGGTAGGGTCAGAGCCCGGCCCAGGTGCACAGTGTCATGGGCGAGGGGCGTGTGAGGGTGCAGGGGACCTTACCCCCTGTGTGTCGAGGCGATAAGCCTCAGGCACAAATTCAATTTATGCCGCTACGAGAGTCTGTGCACTTCTGAGATCGGATGCTGTTTGCAATTAGAACAGAAGGAGTACTTGATGCTCCCAAGTGGAAACCTAGATGTGTTCCTGGGACTAATCCGTGTTGCCTTGAGGCTTCACCTGGAGCTACTGTGGCTAGAACGTGCTTCAAGCTTCCTTCAAAGCTCCGCGGCAATGGCGTGGCACCTGAAACCTGAAACTCAAAAGATGGCCTCGTCAAAACAATTCAGGAAGCATCACCAGATGTCGTGGAGGGCAACGGTGGTGGTGGTGTGTTGTGTGTGTGTGAGGAGGTCTGACAACCTCGAGAAGGGTGGCCAGAGGTGGGTCTATTCGGTGTAGCGTTTGGATGCATAATAGGGTGAAATAGGATGGGGGTTTTGTGCGCCGAGGGATTGCGGTGCTTATGGGTGCGTCAGCAAGGTGGATGAAGTTGTGTAGCGATGGAAACGCCTCGCCGGAGTGGTTGACGAACGCGGAGAAGACGAGGGTGGTTGCGTGAGTCGAGGGGATGTTTTTTGGGTTTTTAGGGTGTAAAACTAACCTAAGGATCTAAACTAACCTTAATCTATTGGACGAAAGGGGGGAGAATGGCACCGGTGTTGGCAAGCTAGCGCCTGGGAAGAAAATACTCCAGTAGAAGCGGACGACATTGACGATAGAGGTAGAGCGACAGCGACGGTATTACACGACGCGAAGGAAGGTGAGGAAGAAGAATCCGCTGCCGGTATTGCGATCGGACAACGAAGATAGGCAAAGGAAGTCGCCGGAACTTGAGGAGCCTTTCGATCGGAATAGGAGGGATGAAGTAGAGGGCTTCTAGGCCGAAATCAAGCTTGGGAAGCATGGACCGCCCTGGAGGTTTTTTATATAGGTAACATAAAGCGGTTAGAGCTTAGAAAGCAAGCTTCCCAAGCTTGGAAGGTCGCCGAAGTAGGAAACTCTAAAGATACCTGAATCTCTCATGCGTTTGCATGGGAGATTGGGAAGGTTGTTGGGCTTTGGATCTGATCATTGGAAAGAGGACTCCTCAGGGAATCTTCCTTCCAATTTTGGAATGGATTGACCAAGAAATCAGGGAGATCTTCCCATTTGAAGGTCACCAGAGCTTTAGGATTAGGAGTTGAGGGCGGTAGGGACTTATTTGTGAAGAAGTTTACAAGGTTGGGGAGTTATTTGTAATAAATTCAAAAGATGAGGGGCTATTGGAGATAAAGAAACTCAGACTTGGACCAAAATGCAAACTAAGTCGAAACAAACTCAAGTTTGGCCCAAATTTTGGTACAAACCTAATTTGGACCTAAGGAATGCAATGGTGAAGTTATATTTTGATTTTGACCTTGTTTGACTGGGCAATTTATGCAAAAATCCAAATCAAGGCAAATGTCTGTTTGAGACTATTTTGGGTAAAGACGAGTTCCAATGGTCAAATCAAGGATGCCAAACCCTAGAGAATATTTTTGTATGGATTTTAGAGGGTTTAGGTGAATTTTATCCTGACCAGAACCTCGGTTAATTAAGTAGGTCTATTTTTAGGATTTCGGAAGTCATTTAATTCCTGAAATGCGCGAAAACCATTTTTCTTTTTGTACGGACTTACTTGTTAGACAATTAAGATCATTTAACCTTTAATTAACCCCTGGAGAAACCTGCAGTTATTCTGCATTCATGATATAATGGTAAAATTATAATTTTAACCCTGGTTTCTTGTATTTCTCTGAGAATGGATTTGCAATGAATTACAGTCCTCTGGCGGTTATGTAGGTGCATTTAATGATGGAATATGACTAAATAAACCTAGATATGGCTGATGATGACGTTATAATCAAGCAGCAGCAACCGTAATAAGCAGTAGCAACGCAACTGCACATGTGCTGCCTGTGCAGGCTTGCGATTAGGGCGCGGCGGCAGCAGCTGCCGCGGCTGGCTGACGAGCGAGCAGGGGGAAAAAGCAGGAGCAGTTGGAGAGGAGAAGAGGAGGAGCAATCATCGAGGAGATGAGGAGGACCAACGATCAGAAGTGGATTGGAGGAGAAGTTGGTGGAAGAAGTGGCGGTGATGCTTGAACGAAATGGGGGCAGGTGTGATGGCTTTTTGCAAGTCATATCCTTTTCTTCTTTTTTTTATGGGGGTGGAAAATTGTTAAGTGCACCCCTCCACCAAAACACTGAATTAAAAAATGAGTCCGTCAACAAAATTTTCATTCCAAAGCCCCTCACCATCAAAGGATTATTAGAAATATATCAGCTGGCCAAAACTAAGGGTCCTGTACTTCTATAAATATAGAGCTAGTAAAGGTTTGGATTAGTTTTAAAAGGATTTTAAATCCAAATCCTTATATGATGGAACACAACAACAGCAACAGGGACGCTGGAGAGAGGTCTCTCAACCCTGTTGGGCTACTGCCACCAGTGATCAAAGCCTACTAATCGCCGCCCAGAACCCTGTTGGGCTTCTGATTGTCGCCTAGATCATTGCCCAGACCCCCTCCATGTAATGTCTCTTATGTGATGAAGTCAATCTCATGTGTTATATATTGGTGATGAGCCTTCTCTCACCTTTGATAATGAAGATATTCCCCTCAGCCATGATAAGCCTTCTCTCATGCAAAGAAGATGTGGTTGGTTTACAAGGAAGATCAAGTCCATATCTGAAAAGGGCTTGCATTTGCAATCCAAGAAGACACGAAGAACAAGAAGAAGAGGATTGAAGGAACATGGGTAATTGACACTCGTGCCTCAATTCTCCTTACAGGAGATGTGGAGTAACTTCTTGATCCCAAGGCTTTATGTGGAATAAAGAATGTCAGAGTGGCTAATGGAGCCACATCATCAATCACAGCAGTTGGGTGTGTACACGCCTCTCCAAAGATGTTGATTGAGGAGATTCATTGTACTCCAGAGTTCCCAATGAACCTATTGTCTGTAAATCATATTTACAAGAAACTTGGGTGCTGTGTAGTGTTTGGTGAGGGCCATTGCTACTTCCAAGATCGACTGACAGGATATAGTATAAGAGGGGGTATAGAGCGAGATGGTCTCTATTACCTAAACACACCTATGTTGTTTGCTTAAACAGTTTACATAGCTGTTGATCCATGGCTATGGCACAAGAGACTTGGGCACCTGTTAGTCAAGAAGATGAGACAGATGTATCCTGGATTGCCAGACTCTTTGACTTTGTAGTCTGAGGATTGTCAGCATGGGAAGCACCACAGGAGCACTTACCTGCGAAGGGTTGTTTGGGTGAGTATTGTTCCCTTCTCCTTGGTGCATTGTGATGTTTAGGTGCCATCTAGAGTTTCCACTTCAAGAGGACATCGATATTATACTGTCATTGTTGATGATCACAATCACCTAACTTGGGTGTTCTTGATGAAGACATGCTTGAAGATTCCTCAGATTAGTAAGTGGTTCCTGCTAGAGGTTCAAACCTAGTACATTGGTACAGTTAAAGTCTTCTGCAATGATAATGCCTTAGAGTTTATGCAGCAAGATGTTCAGAGTCTTTTCTCCTTTAGAAGCATTATTCATAGACATCTTGTGCTTACACTCTCAACAGAATGGTGTAACATCCGAAAATTCAGGTACTGAGTCATTTCAAAGTGGTTCAAATCAATTTGAACTTGGAAACCTGATCGTGGTTCGATGCTTGTGTCAGCACCTCCTTAAATTGCCAATGAATGCGCATTTCGAGTTAACCCCTAATCAAATGTTGCCAAAAGGATACCATGTATGATACCGTTGGATTTCTCTCGTCGCAAGCCTTCCGACAACGCTTGTTTCACGCAAATTCGAGGTGTATAGCTTAAGTTATAGTCAAAACAATTTTAAAATAACCTAAATGTAAGGTGGACCTGACCATAGGGGTATTTTAGGTATTTCACCCTAATAAACCAAAACCTAACCTAATTTAGGCCTATAAAAAGACCTCCTTGGGTCTTTGGGTCGTCATTAGTCAATTGGTCCTCCAAATCTCAAGAGAAAAAGGAGAGAAGGAATTTGGATTTTTTATTTGAAATCTTAATTCAAAAGTCCAAGGACCTAAGTGCAATTCTGAGAAACGCAAGCTGCCCACCACAAAATTCGCAGGGGCGGCCGCGGCGTACGTTGATAGGTTGACACATGGTGGCGGTGGCGCTGTGCGACCAACGCGTGTCGTAAGTGAAGCGCACACACAGCCGCGAGTGCATAGGAAGTGACGAGGCGCGATCGCCTGGATGTGTGATGCATGTCGAGATCCAGCGGCAACGGGTGCGTAAACACGCGAGTGGCGGGATCTGCATGCATGGGCAAAGGAGCGGTTGACATGTGGCGGACGCGCGATGCGTGCTGACTGGTTGACCGATCTGGTTGAATCGGTTCGCTTCAGGACCCCCCTCATGCTGTTTTGTCCAGTTCGAGGCCTTCCCAACCTTGGATTTTGACAAATAAGATATCATTGGAATCGTATCGACGCATACTATGCGCTAGTATAATCTATTTTGACTTTTGAGTCATGTTTCTTTAGTGAAAAATCAGAAAAGTGATTAGGTGCCTTCAACCCTGTTGTTGGTTTGTTTGAATCAGGTCTTGCCTTAATGCGTGCACAGATTTCAAGGTGGGTGAGGAGTGTTCCCTTATGGTCTGTGCACACGGTTCAGAGTCACTGTGACCCTCCGGTGATTTAGGTAGAGTAGTCTCCCATTTGCTTTTATAAAATTATTATTATGAGCTCTCTTTGCCATAAATGTGAGGCGTACTCTTTTCTCTTGCTGTGCTTTGGAGTCTATAAATATTATGACATATGATTTTCCCTTTTTGGGTACTATAAATTGCAAAATGCTATGTTGAAATAAAATTATGGAAAATATATTGTAGAGAATCGGTTATTTGATAACTCATGTCCCACATATAGAAATCGAGATTGATTAAGAATGCAATGAAAGAAACAAATGTACCATTTTCCTGATTGAATTAAAGGGATAATCTATATTGCTACCTTTTATTAGATTAAAGGAATAATGTGTCATCTCTTTCTATTGCATCATAGAATAATGTTGAAAATATTGATAATCTAATAGTTTATGTCATGTTATAGAATTTATGTTGATTTACAAAATGGGATAATTAGATTGGGAATATTATTAAAGAAATAATCATGTCAATTTTGTCCAATCAATATATATATATACTACTATTAGATGAAAGAAATAATGCGATCACTCCCTTTATTGGACCAAATAATAAATTTTAAAATGAGTTATAAGGGAAATTGTTAATTGACAATTATCTTGGGGATAAATGAACGTGAATATCTAGAAATATTGGAATATAAAAGTGTAATTCCTGGTATGGTTGATTGGATATCAATAAATGATACAATTATTTGAAAATGATTAAATAATCAATACGACGGAATTGTCGAAAATTAAAGAAATTAGATAATTGGCTTCTGCCCGCCACTTGTTGAATTTAGCTGTAGCTTTGGTCTGCTAGATCGGTTATAGGCTGGTTTAGGGAGTTGCTGGCCTCTCTACGACTCTTTGGTTAGGCTTAGTAGCCAATTGGGATAGCAAGATGTAGGGCTCGAGATTTGGTTCTTTCTTAGCTGGAGGGTAGGTCATTGGTTATCTATGGTTTAGCGTACATAGTGCTTGTACCTATTTACGCTACACAACGTAGCCGCGACGCCTTTTCGCAATGACCTTAGGGTGACGGAGAGTGGTGACTTAGTGGGTGTAAGCCGCCTTCTCTGCCAGGAGGGTGGCTTATGCCAGTCTTGCAATGTAGGTAGTTGCATGAAATTGTCTCATGCCTTGAGACGTCGATTGACAGATTTTGGACTATAATAAATTGGTCTTTCAATATACGAAATAGAACTGGATAATGAGTTGCCTAATAAGTTGATTAAATAAAGTATAGTACCTATTTTCTCTTGTTCTCGATTACTATTACACTCTGTTGTTATTTCTGCTCTACTCAGTTTTTACTGACATATTTTTTTGGGCCCTGTACTCAGGTATACTTGGCAATTCATAAGGTGAATTCAATTGTGCATTTCCTTGGACTTATATGTACTTATGTTCTGCGGTAAATCTTCTGCTTTATATCAAATTTATGTTAATTAAATTTATGCAATATGAATTGTTTGTTGACTATGTTTATATTTTATAATTGTGTGTTGGGTGGCTACGATTTTGTGGCCGATTTGTGTTAATGTTTAGCACACGACGACCTGAATTTCATCACTTAGCGGGCCTCAGGTTGTCGCAAATGGTGTGATTGAGCGTAAGCTTCAACATCTATTGCCATACATATAATGAGCTTAATTCCATTGAGTTTAAAGAAGTTAAGAATGTGTTGCTTGCTTTTTTCAGTGAGTGCATGTCATCTAATACCCCAATATAATGAGCACAACTTTTTCATTATGGGATACCCAACTTCTTCAAGTTACTCCTAAGGCAATAGCAATTGGTGCTTCGAGAAATTTATTTGTGATAACCTCAACATTCTCATCTTATTTATTATTAATTTTCAAATTACTATAGATTAAGTCATATATTTTGAAATATAGTATAGGAGTTCGGTGATCAAAAAGCGTAGAATGTATCTAAAAAATCTCAATTGCAATTATATTTGTTGATAGAAGAAAGAACATAGATATCATTTATTTATGGAAAGGATACGAATCATGTTATCTTCAGCTTGTTACAATGGTTGGGGATATCATAGTCATTGCTTTACCTAGCATTGCTTTAAAATCCACATTTAGTGTTGGTAGTAGAGTTAGTTGAAGCTTTAATTTGTTTTTGTAATTGGTTTTTTGATTTGAAAGGTATGAATATTTTAGTTTTATTTTGTTTATTTTCCTTTTATATGTAGCTATCTCAATCAACCAATTGATATGCTTCTTCTATAGTCTAAGATAAAGTTTAGCTTGGCAAAGATGAGCTCTCGAAGTTGATAGTCTTAAAAGAATTATGATGTAATTGTAAATTTATAAGATGCAAGTTTTTGTGTTGATGTCTTGTTAACATTCCATGTTTCTTTTTGTAAGCAAACATTGGAAAGGGTGAAGATGGGACATGGAATAGTGGGAGATGAATTGTTTCGATCTGAATCCGACCCCTCTAAGAACCCGGAAACGACTCGTCTCGATTAACCCCAAGACCTAGTCGTCCAACAAGAAACTAATCTATATGCATGAAACCAACACAAACCACACATACAAGTAGCTAGAATAATCAAAGGAAGCAACGAAAGTAATCGAGGCTCAAAAAGACTGTAAGCATAATCCAAAACTAGCCATCACGATAATAAAAGTTCACACTATCGAATCCAACATGAAATATAAACACTCACTGCAGTAGAAAAGGCTAAAAGAGAACTAGTACTGGAAACTAAGGCTAGCTCGACTAGGCCCAGCACCTTCTGCAGCCGGTGGTACTGGCTGCTCGGCTCCGTAACCTGTACATGGTTATATATAACGTGGAGTCAGCTTACACTGAGTAGAGTGGCATATACAACTGATATATCATTTACGCAACAAAGAAAACCACAGATTTACATGTAATATTTAATTATCCCAATAACAGTTAATTTAACAATTAGTTTTTACCAGTCAGATTTCTAACAAAAGGTCCACAATGTCTCTCAATCTTCCTGTTACCTAAGGGAACGATCTTGATTGCAGTTTTCCAGCGATGTAGGATGTACACGTGGCACTCTCTTAGCTGGGAGAGAACCCCGTGGTAGTCTTACGCCCGGTCTACCATCATGAGGTCACGGTCGTGACATAGCGGTGACTATGGCACACGTGATAAGCGCATGGGTAGCTACCTCGCACTGGCATGCGGTCAGTCGTTTCCACTAATGGGTACGTTCAAAAGTACAACATAGAATAACACAGGGCATTGCCCTGTCAAAACAGGGGTCTTGTCCCTTCACAATCCGCATACCCTAATCTGACTATCTCAGTTTGCCCAGTGGACCTAACAAGAGTCGGTGTAGGGGGCCGGTCCTAACCTCGGGCCCTGTGGGGCGGCTAGCTCGCCCATTCATTAAGTACAGTGGCTCTCCTTGGTACTGTGTATGCGAGGGCCAGCTAATTTCCATTGACATCGATATTTAGTTCGTACACGTGAGTTCCTCTTCTAGTTCCCTGTAGGGTTCGTGCATAGGAATTTCTTACCTCTGTACATTACATATGCCTCTATTCATATCATGATAAGTTTAGGGTATGCCAGGTAGCTCGTGGTTTCACAATTCGACACTTATCTCATCAATCAAGCTAAACAGGATACATGTCTTTTAGTTCAATCCATGATTCAACAGGTATAAACAGGCAGCTCGTAATTTAGCATATTCAGGAAACGTTACCACAATTTAACAATTCACATCATGTATAATTATTTTTTTATCTCAGCCCTAGGATTCATGGTACGTCCTAGGGTTCAACCAATTAGTTCTAAATAATATGTACTTTCATCGTTTAATTCACAAGTGATGGTAAAGATCACTCTACCAGAGTAACCTGGAGGTGTGGGGGCACGAATGGCGAATCGCATAACCTCTACGGGTCTCGTGCAAACCACGGACGGGCGTTTTATTAATACAGACGGTCAGGTCAACCATTTTAATATTTCTCTAGATAGGAAAAATGTGTTCGAAATAGTGGAACAAGGCTCCATAACATGAGAATTTCCGATAAGAACCCAACGGTACCTTATTTACGGAAAATCGACTTCGTTTAGGCCCTAAACAGACCCAAACACCCTTCTCGGTTCACTTGAACCTAACCAAGCAGGCTGGTCCAGCTGGATCGACCGCGTGGTGCCTGAATCCATCAAATCGGGCTAAAATCAGATGTTTGGGAGAGGTCCCAGACGTCTTAAACGGCAACAAGAAGCTCACCTTGCGTTCTGTGCTTATACCGGACGTCTGGAACCCCTCACGGTTGTCCTAGGGTCCTTCCAGATGTCTGTCTACGAACCCAGATGTTTGGGGTAGCTATCAGACGTCTGTAGATGCGTCTAGACGTCCTAAAGCGTTTGGAAAGCTGCACCTGTGCCTCTTCCCAACAACTCTGTAGGTGCACCCAAAATCTTATGGTTACGTGGCGACAAAACGTACGCATAAATCACACAAGGTCATGACTTCACCGTTTGAAAATCGCCTCTTCGGACGTCTGATACCGATGCCAGATGTCTGGTAAGACGTTTGCCTGGTGGTGCAGACATCTGATATGCGGAGAAAGTCCTCCCAGAACCCTTCGTGAACCCTCCTTTCCTCGCAGGGGGTCTTCCCCTTGCCATGCACAGCACATGCATAACCCTCAACGCACTAAGGTCTACAGTGGGGTAAGGGGAGATGGTACGAAACGTAAAGACCTCGAGTAGGGTGTTACCTTTGATTTTTGTGTAGGATCAGATGTCTGGGTGCTGATTTAGACGTCTTATAAGATGTCTGAGGTTCCTCTCAGACGTGTGATTCTGCGGAAAAAACGATTCCGCAGAACTGTCTGCAAGGTTTTTCCCCTTGCAACATACTCTTCGTGACAACTCCCTCTCATCGCGCACAGGAGCTTCAACAGTGGCTCCTCACGAACTCCTCACAGTCGAACTCCAGTAACTCCACCTCCACGTGAGCTCCAGCAACTCCACACGAGCTCGAGCTCGAGCAGCTCAGCTCCACGGTAGAGGGAACACAGGAAGAAGGGGGAGGAAGGGGGTTGAGATGGTGCCATAGGAAGAGGGAGGGGGGTTAGTGTAAGGCACGAGAACTGAGAAATGGGGTAGTTTTATAGGTGTGGATTAGGGTTAGGGGTATGGAGTGGTGTGCGTGGGGTGTGGGTATGGGACCTGGGAAATTGCACAGAATGCCACATAACATTCCCAAACTCCCACAAGTCCTTCCACCAAAAGTTTAGGGGGTTAAAATTTGCACGAAACCCCCCAAGTCTCTGGAAAAAGCTTATCGACCCTTGGAAAGGGTCATTTCACGAATTATAAATTTTAGAGTTTTAATGTTTTATGAATAATTGGCGCAGCAGCTTGTGTAAAGACTAAGGATGATTTGACGGACTACTTTGATATCACCATTGGTCTGCATCAAGGTTCGACTTTAAGCCCTTATCTTTTTGCCTTGATCATTGATGAGTTGACGAAGTATATCCAAGTTGAGGTGCCTTGGTGTATGCTTTTTGCTGATGATATTGTGTTGGTTGATGAGACAGGAGATGGCGTGAACAGAAAACTTAAGCTTTGGAGAGAAGCCCCGGAAGATAAAGGATTATGCATAAGTAGGACAAAGACTGAGTATATGGAATGTAAGTTTAGTAGTAGAGGGAACAATGAAGGGATTGATGTAAAAATTGGAGAAGAGTGCATTCCAATGAAAGATATTTTTAAGTACTTGGGATCCATTTTCCAACATGATGGTGGAATTGATGGAGATGTTACACATAGAATTAATGCAGGGTGGTTGAAATGGAGGGTTGCTTCTGGTGTTCTCTGTGATAAGAGGGTTCCTTTAAAAGTCAAAGGAAAATATTATCGAGCTGTGGTAAGACCAGCTATGTTGTACGGTTCTGAATGCTGGGCTATAAACTATAGGCATGTACAGAAGATGTTTGTGGCAGAAATGAAGATGTTAAGATGGATGTGTGGTCATACAAAAAAGGACCGTATTTCAAATGAGTTTATTAGAAAAAGGGTTAGGGTGGCACCGATAGAGGATAAAATGAGAGAGGCACGTCTAAGATGGTTTAGACATTTACAAAGAAGGTCACTAGATGCTCCAGTTAGGAGATGCGAGAAGTTGGAGGTTGAACCACTAAGAGAGAGCGAGGAAGACCAAACAAGTGTTGGAAGGAAACTATTGAGTATGATTATTTTAATTTAAGTCCTGAAATGGCTAAAAATTGATCTGTGTGGAGGCAAAGAATCCATATAGCCGACTCCACTTAATGTGGGAAAAGACTTTGTTGTTGTTGTTGAATGTTTTATGAATAATTAATGCTTGTAATTTTCAAGTACTTTATGCAAACTTTGAATGTGATTTTTCAGTAAGTATGATTTGCACTAGGTTTCATTAGGTACTTTATTTTATTTAACTTTTTCTAAGGAACTTAATGAAGAACTTGAATACGATTTGGACTTTAAATGTAGTTTAAAGTTTGAAGTTTGTATATGCTTTGGACTAGACATCATCAACTTCATTTTATTTGGCTTAAATGTGGTTTTGACTTTGAATGTATTTTGAATGTGATTTGACATTTTAGGTGGCGGCTTCATTATATTAGTGTCCGTTCCCTTATATGTATGTGTATATATATATTTTTCTTTGTATTTTACTCATTTATCTCATGTAACTCGTAAATCTAATGAGCTAATTAAACCTAATTAACCTTTTTTAAAATTATTTTCATTAAAGGGGAAGAATCCGATACAAGTGGACATAGAGGGAGACAGAAAAATCCTTACCTGCCATGGGGGAAATACACCCCGTCGAAACGGGGGAACTTAAAACATCAAAAAATAAGATAAGAAATAAAGGAAAAAAAAAAGAAATGCACTACAAAATTGGAAATCGGATGACCTCCCAAAGGAGGGCAACACCACGCTCATAGATATAGCAAGACACTCATGAGACGAATCTCAAAGAATATGCCAACGAGTTAATTGCATGGATCGACCAAAAGGACGAAAACGAAAATTGGCAAATGTTAGAAAACTCGATCATAAAATCCCGAGGTCACACATGGCCCTTAACAAAATAACCTAGACTAAAAAAAGAATAAAGAAATGATCAACCAAGCACAACACACGAAACAAGCAAGTCCCTACAGCACACAAATGAGTCAAAAAGCGAGACATCTGCAATCGGTGATGAGCGTCATCCACTGCCATGCATGTTGATCCATCACGAGGACGCTTTGTAGTGCATGGTGTATGTCGCACGGAGGTCGAACGGGGAAGACCATCAGCTGCATGCTCACCAACGCGATGCCCAAGATTGGCTGTTGCAGGCCATCGAAGGCTATGCATGTTGAGTGCCTTGTAGTTGGGATGATTTGGAGGGAGGGGGACAAATGTTGAGAGGGGGCCCCGATCGGACATTGGAATTGTTGTAGAGGTTGATTTTCACAAGAGCGTGAGGGAAAAAGAAGGAATGAGGGAAGGAACTTGTTAATGTAAAAATTTGAAATACTACAACTTGCGACAATTTATTCTTACAGTTTATCATAACTTAATTAACCTATTAGCTTACTCAAATTCGCTTAACTTATTTAATTAAACACGTCATATTAATTTACGTAAATTAAAATAGATTAAATTCAAGTTTAATTTTTCAGATCTATTTATTAATCAAATCTAATTCAACCTAACTCATTTATAATTAAATATAAACTTCTCAAGTTAAATTTAACTTGGCTCAACTTATTCGACAGACTACCTACAGAGATGTCTTTTCCTGATGTTGCATGTTCCCCTCCATATTCGATGCATGGCGCTATCGTATAGGAAAATAATGAAAAAAAATTGAAGCCTTACCGGGGTAGACACATCTCCGAGTCCACTGGAGTAGGGGCATCCGCGTGGTGTGGAGTGGGAGGGGAGGGAGCTCTTCCACTTTCTGCCCTCACTCACCTCCCTCCACTCTCTCCCCTACAAAACCCCTCCACTTTCGCACACCCCCAAAACCCTTTTCTCCCCTTTTTCTCTCGCCTTGGCGGGAAACAAGAGGCAGAACCCGACCCCAACCTCCATTCCACCGCCCCATGCTGCTGAGCACACCACCTCTCATCACCAACCGCCACCGTCCTCCACATCCATATCAACAACATCCACCGATGCAGCGCCTTTTCCTCAAGGTCCTCGCCTCCTCCCCCTCCCCCTCCTCCTCCTCCTCCTCCTCCCTATCCTCCTTCCGATGGCTCTCCTTCGCCGGCTCCCTCCGCTCCTCGCCGCTCCACACGCTCCGCAGCACCTCCCCTTACCGGAGGTATATTCCCATCCATCCATCCATCCCAACCACCTAAGCTGGCAAACGGTTTGCCTTTGTTGACGCCTCGGAGCTTCATGTGGTCGTTTCCTTCATTTTGGATCACCCTCGATGCCTTTTCGGTCCGTTGGACTGGATGACTCCGAGAAGGCAGCTTGGGCCGATCGGTGGAAATCGCTTTCTTTCGGAAGCACTGTTTTTCTGTCTTATCGTTTTTTCCCGAAATAACCGAAGTTCACCAACGTACTATTTTTTTTTTTTTTGTGGGAGATGTGGTTGATTTTAAGAAGGCGAAGCTTGCCGTTTATGGGTATGTATATGTCGCAGATGTAGCATAGTCACACACCCACCCACCTAAACATTTGATCATTTGGATTAAGTTGCCCACGAGGCACTATTTTCAAGGTCACACGTGGTCTAAGTTCCAACACTTGCTTGTGGATTTTCACATTTATGGGATGTTTAGGAAAATTTAGCATCCATGTACTTCTGAAACTCAAAGACTGTGATATGAGGACTACACTTTTACGGTTCTACTGCGTTCTCTTACTTTAGGTTCCCTTTTTTTGGTTCAACAGTAGTAGCTATCAACTTGGAAGAATCTCCCCTTGATCGTCATATACCTCTGAAATTTTGTGCCATTTAGGATTTCTTTGGATGACTTCAATCATCTTTTTTGGTGCCATTGCTCTTGACCATTTTTTTAATTGACTTAGCCTACTTTTTTTAGGCTGAACAAATAGCTTCTTCAGGCTTATTGTATCCTGGATTTAATGGTTTTTCGTTAATAAAAAGGAGCAGGTGCAATTATTCCATGCCTTTATCACCCACATCAGGTGGCTAGCATTTCACATTCCAATTTAGTAGGAAATCAATGGTTATTCTACTCAAGTAACTCAACAACAATGTATGCCAGCAACCTTATTGCGTTCCATCAGATGAAGAAATTGTAGTGATCTTACCATTTTGAACGTTCAGATGATATAGAAGGAATCGATGCTTCCAAAAGTATCACATGTGCAAATTTATTCTTTTAAACCAGTAATATTCTGCCACAGCTTACCACAAAGAATGCATCTTCATTTTTTGTTCCTCTACATCTTTAAAATTGAAAGGCATTTATTAGTTATCAAATCATTAAAACACTTGTAGAAAATGTGATAGTCGGAAGATATATGGTCTTCAGTTTTTGGCACTTGAATGATCCGTTATCCAAATGGTTAATCATGAATCTGCACATTATCACAGCTTGTGAAAGTTGGTGCTTGTTAGAGAATATGCTATGCTGTCTTCAAAGTGTTCATTTTCAATCATATCTGGAAGACGTATTTTTCTGTCAAATGCATGTTCCCATAACAAATATTTCACTGCATTTGGCGTGCATGATTCAATGATACATAACGTTACCGTTGGCAGTGCCACGTGGCAGCAGATCAGGAGGCCACTAGGGCTGCCGGTTGTGAGTCCTAGGGTTCTAGGGTTTGGTCCTTTGCTTGGTTTGCAAGTCTGTTTACTTGCTAAGTTGGTTTTTAGGAAAGTTGTTTAGAGGATTTTACTTTGTTTGAGATTTGTTCTTCTTTATTTAGGAGATAAGATTAGTTGCTTATTTTAGAGGATATGTTTTCTCTTTTATAAAAGAGCATCTTCCTATTGTATTTATTCTTGAGTTAATGAAATAATATTTCCAACATTTCCAACTCCTCTCCCTCTCTCAATAGCCGCTGACCACCACCATCACCGCTGGTCACCATCACTGGCCACCACAAGCAGCCGGTGGCTGCTGCTGCTGCTGCTGCTCTCTCTCCCTGTTCCAACGTGGAACAGTCCCACATGGGCTGTTTTTCCCACGCCTAGGAGCCTCCACGCTCCACGTATTGTGCAAATCTTGACAGTTACAATGGGCTAGTTTATGCAAGGCTTATCTGTTCCACTGAAGCTGAATAATAATGTTTCTGATCTGCCTCTCAGACGATTGCTTAACTAAGTTGGTACCTAAAGTTTTAAAGCCCATGGAAGTTGTATCTCATTACTTTCCAATTTGTATCATCGTTTCCTCTTGCTATTCTTCTTTACTTGCTCTGGTGGTAGAGGAGTGGACCTGCCATCCAAAGGACCGATTCCCTTTTTGAAATAATAAACTTCTCATTCATTTCCTAAAGAGACTTCTAAAGTGTAATACTAATTTTTGTATCTTTGTTCTTTCAGGTTGGCTCACAAGAAGCATACTGTGAAAGCTCATAAAAATTTCAAAGGGACTTCTAAGGCCACTAAAAAGCTCACTGAACCGAGTATTTTTAATGACGAACATCATCTTTCTAATATCATGTGGTGGAAGGAGGTGCACCTTGGATTGTCCAGAACCTCTCAAATGCATATCTTGCTATTATTTGTATGTGGCTAATATTTTTAAGCAAAACTTTGACATTTCAGAAGATGAAAACATACAGAAAACTTTCTTCCCTTCAGCTTATCAGTAGATTAAAGTATTCCAATTTGTTGGGTTTGGACCAGACCTTAAAAAATGGAAGGTAAAATGGACCCTCTTTTTTTAATTCTCTTGAAGTCTTTGTACAATTACTTTCAGTTCTCAGTGCTGTTGCCTTTTTTTTGTTTTGCCCCCTTCGTTCATGTGGAATTGCATGTATCTGTTAGCATTTATGTATGCAAGACTTGCCTTGGGAAGCAAAATGCAAGCTCACCTCCATTACTTCGTATATGAATTTGCTGAAGATTCTAAAAATGGATTGTTCCTTCTAAAAGCAAGGGAAGTTATTTTATATGTAACGGCCTCCTATTTGTTTCCCTATTTACCCTTAGTGGATTCTATAAAATTCATTTGTAGAAAATAGCAAAGGCTCAAAATCTTGCATTTGCTGCTGGAATAAAATAGTGCAGTGGGGTATTTTCATAAATCACCCTATCAATTGGGGAATTTGAACATAGTACTGAAGCCCATATCAGAGGCAATTGGGCATTTTACTAACTACGCTTGGTGAATCAATTTCCCAACTTTTTTTTTTCCTTATTTACCCTTGTTGGATTCCACAAGATTTCTGATATATCCCTTTTAATAGTGAGGTCCCCATACACGATCCATCGAGGGCTATTCTTTGTGAAGAGTTGAGGCAATCGACGGCTTTTGTTGATGCCTGTCCATGCCTGGTCGGGGGTGGGGGTTTCAATGCCACACTCTCATCTCAAGATTGTTTGGATGGCAGGTTTGATAGGAGTTCTGACTTTTTGAAAGTGGTGGAGGAGTTGGAGTTGATTGATTTGCCGATGTTTAATGCTTTATATATTTGGAGGAATGGTGCTGGTGTAATATTGAGGCTTGATTGTTTCCTTTGCAAAATTGGGTTGGCGAAAACTTTCCAGAATGTAGAAGTTGGGGTGAGAGATCGACCTTTCTCGGATTGTACTCTTATTATGTGCAAAAAGGGAGGCTAAAAGAGTTAAGGTGCTACGTGGCATTTTGAACTTGGATAGAAAGGAGACAATTCGCTTTCTAAGGAGGATGGTAAGGAGAGGAGGATGTGGCAAAAGGTTATATAGGAAGAAGACCGTAAATGTGAGATGGAGGTAGATTTTGTTGAAGGAAGGAGATTCTAATAGAAGATTCTTTCATGCTGTAGCAAGTGCAAGGAGACTAAATCTTTTGAGTTCTATGAGAGTTGGAGATGCCATTGTTAATTAGAGAGAACAGATTTGTGAGGGCATTTGTCTTCATTTTTGTGAGTTCATGAGGAAGAGACCATCGGGAGAGTGGAGGCTTGGTGGTTCAGATATGTCGTGTTTGGATGAGTATATAAAGTGGGATTTTATTAGAAGGATTCATGAAGAGGAGGTCTTAACTGCGATACAGGGTTTGAAGGTGGAAGGGGTTGCGGGACCTGATGGTTTCCAGGTTTTATTGTATAAGGAGATGTGGGAGGTGGTAGTAGTATAAGAGTTCTTTGATGGGAATCATGGATTCATGGTTTTTAGAGGTTGAATAGATTCTATTTGTTCCTACTTCCTAAAAAATGAAAGGCCGAATCTGTTGGTGATTACAAGCCAATTGCATTGTCGAATGCGATATATTTAATAATATTGAAGGTTCTGGCTAATAGACTTCGTTGGGTGTTGCCTTCTACTATTAGCAAAAGGCAGGTCTTTGCATGAGTCTTTTATCCTAGCTGAGGTGACGGTTGTGTGGTTGAGAAGTGGGACTAAAGCTTTCATTTGGAAAGTGGACTTTGCCAAGCCCATGATTCAGTTTCATGGTCCTTTTTGTGGTAGATTTTGAGAAGAGGTCTCTCGGAGACTTGGGTATAACTCATGAAGAGGTGCATCACCACTTTCTCTTTCTCGACGTTGGTTAATGACAAAATCCGTTGGTCGCTGGACCCGAGTTAGCCAAGGTTTTCCATTGGCCCTGCTGATTTTTAACGTTGTTGTGGACACCCTTATGAGGTTGGCTTTCAAAGCTTGTGATGGTGGTTTATTTTTCGGCTTTTGTTTGCGTTGTAATAGAAGTATGGCTACGCCAATATTGCAACATGCTGACGATATTGTTTTCTTTATAGAAGGGGTGAAGACAATGCTAAATATGTAGCCTCTTCGGTGAAGATTTTTGTTGAAATTTCTGGGTTGAATATTAATGGGAGTAAATCGGTAGTGGTCCCCTTTAGAATGGATAAAGCTTTTGCACTCTGCACTAGTGAGGCCTTGGATTCAGCTTTGGTGCATTTACCTTTGATCTACCTTGGTCTTCCTTTATGAGGGAAGAGGATGTTGTCCTCGGATTGGTCTTTTTTGGTGAAGGTGTCGAAATCGAAAAGACTCTTTGGTTGGAGTGGTAGGCTGCTTTCTAGGGGAGGATGCTTGGTGCTCTTGAAGGCGGTGCCCTCTTCCATTCCTATTTTTTATTTTTCAATTTTTAAACTACCAAAGAAGATTCTATTCAAGTTGGATGGTATCCAAAAGAGATTCTTTTGGAAGGGTTTGGATCATTAGGGGAGATTCTTACAAGTCATTAAATGGAGAGAGGTTTGTAAGCCCAAGAAGCAAGGTGGTTTGGGTGTTTGCGAACTTAAGGAGTTTAACGATACTTTACTTCTGAAATGGGCAGCGAGGATTCTCGAAGATGGGGAATCCATGTGGAATAGACTCACCATTGATTCCTATGGTTCTTCTTTGAATATTTGCGAGCGAGCTACTTATAAGAAGGGAGCTTCTATCTATTGAAGATCGGTTGTACAAGTTATGGTTGAATATAAGTAGTTCTTCAAGCTGGTTCTAGGAAGAGGGGATCTTTTTAAATTTTGGCAAGATGATTGGCTTGGGTTTGGTGTTTTATCCTCTTGTTTCCCAAGAATTTTTTCAGCTAGCCGTTGATAAAGATGCACCTGTAAAGAATGTTTGGGATTATGACACGGGTTGTTGGAGTATTATCTTGCTACACGGATTATCGGAGGTGACTTTTTCTGAATTTTAGGGGTTGTTGCAGGTAATTTCCGATCTGAAATCCAGTGATGACGATAAGCTGATTTGGACAAGGGGAGCTTTTGTGGTATCTAACCCCTACTGGTGTATTTCTGAATGTGCTACTGCTTTATATGATATTAATGGTGGTTGTGCCTTGTTTTGGAACCTGAAGATTCATCTTAAAGTCAAGTTATTCTTGTCGGTTTTGCAAAGAGAGAGGTTAATCACGAATTTTGTAAGAAAGTGGTGGTTTCCAGCTATTGATGCTTCTTGTCCGGTTTGCAACAGTGATGTGGAAGACTCCAATCACTTGTTTACATAGTGTTGTTCTCTTTCAAAAGATGTTTGGAATATGAGTAACATACTTGGTGCATATTTTTCTTCTACGGACAACTTGTGTCGTTGGCTTAGGAGCTACATGCATGCAGGAACAACAATGTGGATCAAAGTGGTGACTGGTGGCTACTATATGGAGTTTATGGTTATAGAGAAATGGTGTTGTGTTCCGAAAGGAGAGAGTGTGGTTGGAAAATGTTGTTAGAGAGGTGCTTTCTTTTCCTGATTTTTGCCTAAACTCCTTGAAAGTCCGTTCCTTTTAATTTTAATAAAATTTTCTAGATGCTTACCATAAGCATCTTTTTCTTTAAAAAAAAAATTAACGAGGTTCCCATATCTGTAACCAGCGTTGTTGCAAGATCTTCGACACGATAAATTTGAAAGAAATGGTTCCTTATCTTATTCAAAAAAAAAAAAGAAGAAATGGTTTCTTATTTTTGGAAGTTTCATAATGATGGGGAAAGTTCTTGGCTTAGCATCAATAATTTTGTACAAATCCTTTTTTCGTCGAGGTCTATACTATCACAAGATTTTCCAAAATGACACCTAGATTTATTTTGAAGTTGTGTTTTTATCGTAAGAAGTTGAAAAATATAATAAGGAAAATGTATCAACAAGATATCAAAACAATAAATCAATTAAAAGAACACTTGGGTTTATGTGGAAACCTCACTCACGAAGAGCAAGGAGAAAATCATGGGAGAAGGCTCTAATAGAGCTCTGATTTCTATATTTCTTCTCAAAGGAATATGGGAGGAGTGCATGCTTATTTATAGGTCACCACACACACAACGGCCCACTGCACTATGTGGGACTAAAATAACCCTATAATTCTCTCAACACTCCTCAAGTTGGAGCATGGAATGCTCAGCTTGCAACATAAAGAAATCCACTCTACATAATAAAACACATCTCTCTGGACTGGTTCTTGCTTGTAGGCGGGAACACAGGCTGGAGCTGCTGGATGAACTGTAGCTGGCTCTAACAAGAGGTCTCTCCTCTGGAGACCTAGTGCTGGTGGATCTCCATTCAGTATCCCTAAAAGGGATCTTTCTCTGAAGACCTTGAAAAGTGGATCTCCCTCTTTAGAGTCAACGAAACTGGATCTCCTACATAGAAACTTGAAATAAGCCCTTCCTCTAAGGACCTCGAAAACTCTGGACCTCCCAGAGTTGTGGTTTCTCATGTGTAGTCCAAGAATAAAAGGAACTCCCAAACGGGGGTGACTATAATGGACTTCCACACTCCTCATTTCTCCCATACTTGTATAGGAGAAAAAATAACAAGAAAAGAAATAAAACATTATAAATTAGATAAGACTTCTCCATCTCTTCTTTTAAACATAAACCTTATCATTTTTTTTTTCATTTTTGTTTATTTTGATTTTTTTCTTTTCTTTTTATTTTATTTAATCTCTCTCTAGTTTTTTTCCTTTTTTTGTTTACTATCCTCCTTTTTCTTTTCCTTTCCTTCTTTTCCTTCCCCCCCACCCCCCCCCCCCCCCCCCCCCCCCCCAATTTTTTTGTAGTACTAATACATAAGAAAGAAGGGAAATAGAAAAAGAGACATAAAGCATAAAAGGTTAAGAGGGGAAATCCTTAATAGGGCTAGTCTCCATCTGTCTGCGGCTGCCTCCTTCGGTAGGAACTTCTATTGCTTCAAGCTGAGCTCCCCCTTCGGCTTCGCCATAATCCTCTCCAACAGTAGCACTCGATCAACGCCTCCTAATCTCGTGTGATCTCGATCGAGATTCACGCTGCCAGATTGATGCCACGATCTGGTTGTGCCTCCTAGAGGAGCGATACATCGAGACGTCCTACGACTGCCTTGGTGTTGGCGGCAGTGCCTCCTACACCCTCAAGTGGACCTTCCCAACGAGCTTGGCCTCATCTTCATTGTCATCTACCAACATATCCTCCACCTCCTCTACGTCGAAGAGCTCCTCGCCGCCATCAAGTACGAGTTCTCCCAGATCTATGACCTTAGGCGCACCGACTTCGCCTGCTTCGACGAGACCTTCCTCCAGCTTTGTTTGGAGGTCGAGGCCCACTTTGAGGAGATGCGGAAGACCAAGTAGGCCAAGGTCCCCTTCTGGGAGGAGGCCTCTTTTGCTTCGCCTCCCTTCTTTTCTTCTTTAGCGAGGCCTCTGCCGTAGGGTTGCCATCCCCCTTTCTAGCGGGTAGCGCTGCCTGCTGCCACCTCTTCTCCTCTTGATTTGCATGTTGACCATACCCTCAAGGGGGTCGCTCTCTTCCTCAGTTGCTAGTGGTCGCTTGAGTGTCGCCAACGCCAACAGGGCCGCACCCTCTTCTTCCGTGCACAAGATCAATGCCTCCAGACTAGCTCCTTTGAATGAATCAAGGAGTGGATGACAAATCCACCACAATAACAAAAAAAGATAAATATGACAATCAAGATAACCTAAAAAACAAAGTGCTCTGATATCAAGTTAAAAAATATAACAAGCGGAAACATATTAATAAGATATCAAAACAATAAATCAATTAAAAGAATGCTTTGGTTTATGTGAAAATCTTACTTATAAAGAATGGGGAAAAAACCACGGGAGAAGGTTCTGATAGAGATCAGATTTCTATATTTCTTCTTAAAAAAGTATAGGAGGACTACATGCCTCTTTATAGGCCAACACATACAACAACGACCCACTACACTATGTCGGACTAAAATAACCTTACAATTCTCTCAACATAAGATCATCTGTCAATAGCCATAAGGAATTAATCTTCTAGATGATTACCATTTTTCATGAGTTGAATTGTACCCAGTAAGCATGTAATTTCGACAATGTTCTGATCAAATCAAAACGAAAGTAAGCAACATATCGTAGGAAGAGCAATAGGAGGAAATTTATGAACAATTTGCATTTGCTTTGATCTCAACTTATGCTCAAAAAATTCTTCTAAAGGCATGAATGTTAACAGGAAGCTGCAATAAAGAAGTTAAAACACACTTATTCATCTACAAGGACAACCCATGTAGTTCCAAGTTCCAACCTCTGCCCATGCTAAGCACGGGGTAAGTACTAGTTAGAGTAATCATGCTAATAAACTTTAACAAGAGAAGATGATTTTAGTGGAATATATGCTCTATTTCTTTTTTGCTTTTGATGGAGAGTGCCAATTTTACTATTTTCAGTTAGACCACAACGTGCAAGGCTTTGTAAATGATAAATATGGTTGGGCCAAGCTTATATAAGATCAATATGGGAATTAATTTGCCCCAAAATCTTGATATAGTGCTCATAATATTTTAGAATCGGCTATTTTACAAACTTCTAGCCTGAAGGATTGTTGACGTGGACATGCTCATTAACATTTCAATTAAAGAGAAACTTAAAAATACTTTTTATTGAATCTGAATGCAGTAAGTCAAAGCCCGTTTGTGTTCACCACTAAAATCTCATTGTGTATAATAGTTTGTTTTGTTTTTTTGTCCTCAGGTGTTTTCTATCATTTACATTTTGTTGGAGGTTTCTGAGCCTTTTTAAAGAAAATAATCGAATTGCCATTAATTTCATTGTTGCAAGGTTGTTATTAATTTTTTCCAGTTCTTATTTTTCAGCCTGAAAGAAGGAACTCTAAATATGGAATTGTTGCAATTTAAAGCAAGATTTCCACGTGAAGTCTTACTTTGCCGGGTATGTCAAAGAAATGGATCATTTATAGAGATATTTTTGGTCTTTTATTTGAATTGAAGAAAAGAATCGCCTTTTTGTATATAAAGAGGTGAGGAAAAATAACAACATAAGTCTATCAAGAAAAAATAAAATAATAAATAGTCCCTTAACAAGAAATGTAACTCAACACTTCCTCTCAATTTGGAGCTTATATATCCATCATAATTAACTTGTTTCTACACTTCTCAAACTGGGGTGACGCAACGACTTGATAAACACATCAGCAGTCTGGTCGGTGGAAGCAAGATATGTACGAAGTAGACCCTGCTGAATCAGCCTCCTGGTATAGTGACAGTCCACTTCCACATATTTCATCCTCTCATGGAATATAGGATTGTTAGCAATGTATGTCGCAACCTGATTGTCACAATGCATCTCCATAGGCTCTTGAGTATCAACATGAAGATCTCGTAGCAGAGATTTGATCCATATTATCTCAGTTGCAGTATGAGCCATAGCCCTGTATTCGGACTCAGTACTAGAGCGTGAAACAACACTCTGTGTCTTGCTCTTCCAGGCCACTAAGTTTCCAGCAGCAAACGTACAAAATCAGTAGTAGATTGCCTATCTCCAGTATCTTTAGCATAATTAGCGTCAAAGTAAGTAACTACAGACATAGGAACTTTCTTCTGGAACAGGATGCCTCTCCCTGGACATCCCTTGATGTACCTCAATATCTGCATAGCAGCCTATCAGTGAATATCAATGGGCTTGTCTAAGAATTGACTTAGCTTACCCACTGCAAGATTGATATCTAGTCTAGTGATGGTTAGATACAGTAGCTTCCCAACTAGGTGTCGATAAACCTTTTTGTTCTTTAGCTTCATTGTGTCCTCAAATACATGAACTTTACGATCCATAGAAATGTTGGTTTCCTTGGATCCCAGCATTTCTGTCTCCTGAAGAATGTCAAATGTATACTTCCTCAATGACATCACTATGCCGTGCTTGCTTGTGGTAATCTCAATGTCTAGAAAATATTTTAGCTTCCCAAGGTCCTTCATGACGAACTGGTGAGTCAAATAACCCTTCATTCGAGGAATGCTATCTACATCATCACCTGTAAGGATAAGGTTATCAACATATACCAATAAAGTCACTGTGCCAGTACTAGTCTTCCTGACAAATAGGGAATGATCAGAAGAAAATATATACTTCTTAAACACACATAGTGCCTCAAACAGACGTTGAACCAGACTTGGGGGTTCTGCTTAAGGCCATAAATGACCTTATGAAGCCTATACACACTCCCCCTGAACCTCAAAGTCAGGTGGCTGTTGCATGTAGATCTCCTCTAAGTCTCCATATAGAAAAGTATTTTTGACATCTAACTAGTGTAAATGCCATTCATAATGAGCTGCAACAGAGATAAGAATGCGGACAGTGGAGAGTCGTGTCATTGGAGAGAAAGTGTCAAAGAAATCTACTCCATAGGTTTGAGTGAATCCTTTGGCTACATGGCGAACCTGATATCGAGAAATAGACCCATCAGGGTTGTATTTTAGGCCAATGACCTAATCCCAATCAAGTGCTCGCCAGAAGGTAGAGCAGACAGCTCTCAGGTGCCTCTATTTGTAAGCGCAACATCTCTTCTTCTATAGCTGCCTTCTGTTGTGGATGTAGGAGAGCCTGCTGGTAGGAGGTAGGGATCTCAGTACTAGAGATTGCAGCTGTGAATGCATGGAGCTCTGATCTAAAAGAGCATGCAGAAACAACACTGCCACCAACACGATATTATGCACAAGATCGCGGAGTCTTCCTGACAGCAATGGGGATATCCTCATCTATGGACATAGCCAGATCTTGAAGACATCAGTAGAAGAATCATCACAGCACCCTCAACACACACAGAAGATCGGGGGTGTGTCTTCTCTTTATAAGTAACTGGCAGATACATAGCATTTTTAAATGTCTTTTTATCAGGTGGTACAGATTTGAAGGTGCCCATAATTTGATTTGTAGTAGATACACTACTACTATGAGAAAAGTCCTCCAAGGCTATAGGAGGTATAGGCATAGGAGCAGCTACCTCCACCTCTCTCAACTGATGACCTAAGGTAGAGAAATAAGGGATAAACTCATGAAAAGTCACATCCGCACTTACATAGTGCCTTTGGTGAATGGGACCAAAACACCTGTATCTCTTCTGCGTGCTCAAGTATCCCAGTAACACGCACTTAACCGTTGTTGGTGCCAATTTATCCGACCAGGCCCAAGGAGGTGTACAAAGGTTATGCAACCAAAAGTCTTTGGTGGCACAAGAAATAAGTTGGTATCATGATATAGGATACTCTATGGAATCTGCTTATGTTGCACCGAGGAAGAAAGCTTGTTAATAAGATAACAGGCAGTAAGGATCGTATCTCCCTAGTAACTATGTGAAACATCATTCTGGATAAGTAATGCTCTCGCTGTATCCAAAATATGGCGATGCTTCCTCTCAGCAATCCCATTCTATTGTGATGTGTGAGGAATTGATGTCTGATGTACAATACCAAGTGATCCATAAAAATCAGCTAGTTTCTTTGTACAAAATTCCAACGCATTATATGTTCTGATTTTCTTAATGCACACATCAAGCTGAATTTTTACAAATATTACAAATTGCTGAATCAAAGAACCAACTTCGGATTTATTCCTCATCAAAAAGGTGCATAATAAGCGTGAAAAATCATCGACAAATAACAGATAATATCTAAAATTTTGGTGGTTTGCCACACGACTACGACCCTAGACATCACAATGTAGTAAATTAAAATAAGTAGAACTGGTCGACTAGATAGATGCTGGAAAGCTGGCACAATGGTACTTTCCCAGCTGACAAGCATTACATTGAATCTTCATGGCAGGAGACAAGTGAGGGATGATACGGTGTAGCTTGTCCAGTGACGGGTGACCTAGTTGTCTGTGCTACTACAAAGCACTCATCGCAGTAGTCATCTGACAGGTTGCAGCAACTGCATTCTGAATTAGCTGATACACACCCCTCCTCATGGTTGCTACCAATCGTCTTCCTCGTCATGCGGTCCTGAAACGTGCATCCAATAACATCAAAAATAGCACGACAATTCAATTGCTTAGTAATAGAGCTAATAGATAGTAGTTGCATTGTCAAGCACATAATATACATCAACAAGATGCATGGATGGTGTAACAGATACCCTTCCCTTACCACAGATGGAAGCATGTCTACTGTCTGCAAGCTGTACTAAATGATCCTGTGGTATCTTCTGCAATTCCTTAAAGCGCTGAGAATTTCCTGTCAAATGATCAGATGCACCTAAATTAATTAACCATGACCCACTCGTACTTGAAGCAGAAGCATAGGCTGCAGTGTTGGAGTACTGACGCTGCTCATGTGTTAACTGTGCTAGCTGTTGTACAACTGCATTATAGTCTGCCTCTGCAAATGATACTGCCTTAGTGATCATACCTGGAGTTGTAACAGAAGTTTGGTTGGTGACAGTAGGACGGACAAATTTATTCCAACACTTAGCTTCAACATGGTCAAGTCTACCACAATAAGTGCAGGTAGGCTTGCCACGATCACCATTAGTTCGCCTCTTGCCCTTGCCGCGAAAGAAGCCACCTGAACCACTACGAGTGCTAACAGCTGTATGAGTCGAAGATGCATTGGTAACAATCGCATCATGAGTAGGTTGAATTTGTATTCTACTCAGCCTCTTGTAAATTTTCTCAGTAGGAGGAAGCTCGGAGAGAGATAGAATCTGAGAACGAGCCATAGAATAGTGATCACTCAGTCCTACATGAAACATGTGGGATGTAAACTCATTCCTTTGATCCCTTGATGTAGAGGAAGTACACATCGGCCTACATGCATTATATTTCTCCAATAACCCCTTCATAGTGGAGTAATACTGCGACAGACTCATTTCCTCCTGCCTGAGATGACATAAATCATAGTGGATCTGGAATACTTGAGTTGAATTCAACTCATGTGAATTGGCAGTCTTCAAGCCATCCTACATCTCTTTGGTAGAGTTGTATTACATAACTTCATCACCAATTCGAGGAACAATGCTATTTAGGATCCAGGCTCTTACCATAGCATCATCCCGATTCCAAGTGGCATATTTTTCTGCTTTCTATTCCTGTGATGCTTCCATAAGCACATGCTTCTTCTCATGACCTTCCACAGTGACCAACGGGGGTAATTGGTCTCATCCGACTTAGTAATTGGATTAAAGAAGGGGATCTTGTACACCCCACTCTATGTACTCTATCTTGAAGACACTTCAGAAGCATTGGATGCAGCCATGGTAACTCCAGACACCCAGAAACCAATCCGGATAGCAGATCTGAAAAATTGAATCAAACACCAAAAAATTGGGGAACACACACCTTGTAATCCACATGCAATATCTCCACAACTTCACTGGGGAATACACACCCCACAAACCAAGCAATCAGGTGAATATACACCCTAAAGAATACACTCCCAAAAAAACATATTAAGATCATACCACACATATGAAGGTTCTTGATTCAACACTTCATCCCACAATAATCAAGAACTTTCCTACAAAGTTCTTGGAGACATAGATCCCCCTCTCCGGCCTAGACGGTGGCAAGGAGAGGAGGCAGTAGTAGGTGGACTACTGCAGCATGACGACAGCAGCTACTGCAGTGCAGGGCGACGCTGCGACAACTTGCTGTAGCAGTAGCAGCAGGAGCGGCAGTGGTGGCTATTGTAGCTCGAGGCGACGCTGCAATAGTGAACCGGTGGTGGCTACAGCCGCGCAAGGTGGCATTGCGGGAGGTCGCTGTAGCAGCGATGGCGATGGGCGATGCTGCTGCTATGGTAGTGATGTGGTGTTGGCACTGCTGCCGGTGGTGGTGGTGGCGTCCGACAGTGGTGGGGCTTGAAGGTTGGGTTAGGGTTTCTTTGGTGGTGTTCTCAATTTGGTGCTTTGATACCAAGTTGAAGAAAAAAATCATTCTTATTATTATTAAGCTGTCCGTACATCTCTTTATATAGAAAGAGGTGAGGGAAAATAACAACATAAGTCTATCAAAAAAAAAAAAAAACAAATAGTCCCTCAACAAGGAACATAACTCAACAGAGTATAAATGCACGTGGCAACACATTTTGCGTGGATCTCTACCTTTTCCTAGAAGTTAGAGTTCATATTTTTGAGTGGTTTCATTCAGCATTTTGGATATCTTGCACATGAATTTGTGCCTTTGTCTACCTCTTGCTCTTTTTATAAATATTTTGCTGAATTTTTAAGATGCTCAAATGGACCTTGTGAACAATATGCTTGAAGTGACAATTCCAGTTTTTGTCAATTTTCAGGTTGGTGATTTTTATGAAGCGGTTGGTTTTGACGCTTGTGTTCTTGTTGAGCATGCTGGTTTGAATCCTTGTGGTGGCCTGCGATCTGATAGTATTCCCAAAGCTGGATGCCCTGCGGTGGTGTGTTTACGTGCTTTTAAGTGACATAACATTTAAGAAATATAATTGGTAGCCTGTTTTAACTGGATTTTTGTGAGCGATTTGCTTGTGAAAAATGCTGCTAAGAAAATATTACGAAGTGCATATGCACCCATTTGCAGTTTGGCAGGTTAGCCTTTGCACTTATGGTTGATTTTTTTGGAAGTTGCTAAATTAGCAGTGACAACTACTCTCCGCTAGTTTATGTTCCTCCTTCTTTAAAAGGAAAGAAAAATAATCTTTACTGAAATCCTTCGTACCTAATTCAAGATTGAAACAGCTGTCATCTTTCATCAGTCATTTTCATCTTTCTCATTCTGTAGTGTGGTCAATCAAAAGCACTTACACGGTTCTCTCTATGTCATTTTTTTTGCAGAATCTGCGTCAGACTCTGAATGACTTAACAAGTTGTGGCTATTCTGTTGTGAGTAACTGCAGATCACAATATTATTGGTTTCTTTCCTCAACTTGCATGAAAATGAGCACCTCCTACTTAAATCTCTTCCCATTTGAGTTCCAATTAGTTTGCTTATGCCTCCATTTCTGCAAACTACTTTCACTTGGGGTGTTCCTTTAAAGGATGTCTTTCAATATCATTGGACTTTTACACCATACAGATCTATCTGTAGAGTGTCTTTTGTCAATGGCAATTGTCAATACAGCCAGATAATAAAATTAAATTTTAAAAAATGTCAAGTGCATTTTTATTTGGCTTTAGTAAATCATTTATCACATCACACTTTTGGAGGTGACATGCTCTGGGATATACTGGCTTCTGATCATCCCGGCAGTTTATATGCTACGCATGTATTAAGCTAGTAGTCTACTTTGGCCATCGGCCAATCGCAGAATATACTGGGACATCTTCGTATTTATATCTTACCACTGTCTGGGTTTATTTGCTCCTTTCTTTCTTCATAACGATTTTTTTTCTGCTTTTTCTTCTTTGTTTTTTGTATTTGTGTGTGGAGTGGGGACTCTGAGACTTACAAAACTTTCAAGACATATATGATGTATTTCTGCAGTGTGTTGTGGAGGAGGTACAAGGTCCTGCTCAAGCCCGTTCCCGCAAAGGTCGTTTTATATCTGGGTAATGTGTTTGGCATCTATTCTATTTCGTGTTTCTTTGATGATCAGTGTGCTTTTCTTTCTTTTCTTTTTCTCTTTTTTCACTTAAAGGAAAGACACTGGGTCTTTGTTGTGAATTTTCGTCTCAGATGCTAAGAGTGCATTTTAAGAAGGTAGTAGTAGACTAGCTATCATTTATTGGATCTATCTGTTTAAGTAACCTTTATGCTCTTGTAAGGAAATAAGTTAATTAGGAATATTTGATTATGATTTACTATTTTTAGGTTTTGGTTGGTTTTCATGTTTGCTCTTGCCTCTCTCTATATAAAGAGGGCTAGGGTCTCTCCTTTAAAGAATAACAAGAACTATTTTTCCCCTAAAAATTCTCTACATGGTATTAATGCTATCGATCTTGGTGGTCTAGGGTTTAGAAGAGAAAACCTAGAGGGGGGAGGCCCTCCTTCGGCCTTTGTTTGACGAAAGACCACCACATGGGTGGTTGCTAGACTTCCCTGCACCACGTCGACCCTCTCCGGTAGCCATTGGCTGACAGAGTTGTTGTTGGCGAACCCTTTAGTCTCCAACGTCTCCAGTGACAAGGGTTGTTCGAAACCCTATTTTGGTCCCTCTCCTCTTTATCTAAAGGAGCTCTAAGGGTCTCATTGGAACCCTAGGGGACTCCTCTCATATTTGGGACAAACCTGAGTGTCGACCCATCGCCAGAGCGTTGCCGTGCTCCTCCCTGCCACTGTAGTGCCACTAGCCATGGTGAAAATAGGCAACGGTCGTAGGGCATCCTCGTTGGAGTCGTTGTCGAGCTCTTCCTCCTTCACGTGCTCGTCCTCTTGCTCCCGCTCGCGCTCCCTCCAAATGTGTGAGCTCCCGTAGCCGCAGCCTTCGCTGAAGAGGAATAAAATCCTCCTTAGGTCTTTGATGTCTCTTTAAAAAAAAAGGATTATTTTATGATTGGGTCCATTTTTTGTTTTTCTTTAAAGTTTAGTCTTTTATTGTTGGAGTACTTGTTCGTAGCCCCTCAAATTTTTTAGTTATCTCAGTTGGGTCCTTATATGTTTAGTGGAAGACATAAGAGTCGAAGATTGGAGCTGCCTCAAGATGTCAAGTATTCAGCCAGTACTCTCACGCACCTCAAGAGAAACCAAGTGTTGACTGGCTCTGTGAGGGCGTACAAGAAGGGACACCAAGGGTTAAAGACACAAAGAGCGGACTATCACGTCGACGAGAGTGGATCTTCACTGCCTTAAGGATCTAACTCTTCGCCATCTCTCGCATCTTGACTTGCAGGGGTGTGTTAGAAAATAAATTAATTAGGAATATTTAATTAACATTTACTATTTTTAGGTCTTGGTTGGTTTCCATGTTTGCCCTTGCCTCTCTTTATATAAGAAGGGCTAGGGTCTCTCCTTTCAAGAATAGCAAGAACTATTTTCCCCTAAAAATTCTCTACACTCCTTATGTGGAGGAGGCTAGTTACAAGAATCCCTTTACATGACAGAATGAGCAACTAATCTCAACGTTCCTGGAATGTAGATTTAATCATTGCTTCGTTGGAACAATAATGAAATGTAGTATGATCGAGAGCCTTGGTGAAAATATTGATGACTTGATCCTTAGGTGATGTGACGGGGAAACCTTTTGACATGGCTTTAGATTTCTCTGCATATGGAAGATGAAAATCCCTTTCAAGGTTAAGGATTTCCTATAGCCCTTTTCAAAAAAAGATTTTCCTATGGTTCCTTTACAGGAGGAAGTTGGTTACAAAGGCCATAAGGAAGCATTGGATCCAGGATGATGATGCACATCTTTTCTTGGAATGTGGTTTTGCTAGATTGGTTTGGGAGCACCTTTCCATTCCTAGTGTGCAGGTGAGCTTTGTAGATGATTTTTGAGTGGCTTTTAGGAGTGGCATTCAGGTGGACTTACTGGCGTGGACCAGTGCTTATGCTGCTTTGTGGTCAATTTGGGTATAAAGATTTGGGGTGTTTTTCATAGGGAAAGGGCTTGTCGTGGAAATGCTGTAAGGGAAGCTCTGTCTCCTTTTTGTTTATATTTGCAACACAAGTAACTCGGTAGTTTTGGAAGTGGTAATGGAGTGGATGACTAATGACCTCTAGACTCAATCTGTCATCTTTTTCTTTTCAAAACAAAATGATCTATTCATTAACTACACTATTGTTTTTCTTAAATGTAGCATATTTTCTTGTCTTGTCTTTTTTTTTTTGAAAGGAAAAATGGATGATTATCGCACTCGTTTCTTGTCTTGTCTTTGGGCTCAAACTCTAGAAGTATGTGTTCTTTCCGATGAGCCCAAATTGACAACATGAATGCAAGGGGCCATCTCGGATAGTTGGACTCATTTAACTTAATGTTGTTGCCAAACATGAATGGATTCTTGTAGCCCTTCAGCTCTTCTGAGTTCTCAGTGGCTTCTAACCTCAGAGGTCTCATCATAGATGAAGGAGATGCCATCTTCTGGATCTGATGCTCTCACAATGAAGAATCCATTATAGAAATAGTTTAAATCATCAACCATAAACTAGGGTTCGATCAAAAAGACCACGGAGAGTAATGAAATTGATTGGTAATTTAGTATTTGAAAGGCCTCCAATTATGAACCACTTAATCTGGGTTGTTGGAGACTTGGTGGTACATAAGAGAGTCCAAGGCTGCGATGGGAAGCCTGTTCAGGCTTGATGGTGCCTTCATGGTGTAGATGTTGAAAGAATTGTGTGTGGTATTTAGTCTCACATAGTGTAGTGGGACCTTGTTATGTGTGTGGTGGCTTATAGATAGGCATGTACCCTCCACCTATTCATTTGAGAAGAAATAACAGAGAAACACGCCCATACGACGCTTTTCCCATGATTTTCTCCATTCTTTTCGTGAGTGGGGTTTCCACATAAACCAAAGTGTTCCTTGATTGATTTATTATTTTGATATCATGCATCCGCACTATTTAGATCTGCTAACTTGGTATCGGAGTAAGTCGGCTCTTGGATTATCATTTCCATTTTCTTTAGATTATCATCTTTATCTTTCTTGAGAGTTTTGTTTGCTCCATGATCGTCTGAAGAGAAGAGGAAGATCTATGAAGGCATAGAGGAGGAGGCGCTACAGTAGCGTTAGGGCAATCTTAGGTGTGGATCTCATGCTATTGTTGCAGCAGCAACATTGGCGATGGAGATCGTGGGTAGGAGTGCGAGTTAGGAGAGGATCGTGGATATTGCATGGCCTCCTTGGTCTTAGCAGCAGGAAAAAAAGGGAAGCGACAACGATCGTAGTGGATGTTGAGAAGCCCTTTCGTTGCATCGTTCGTGGTGGGGAGTGGAGGAGAGCCTTTGCGAGGAGGAAGATCATGGAAGAGGGAGGCAGTGAGAGGAGAATCAACTTGCCCTAGTGTGCTCCCTTTGCCTCCTCCCCTCGTGATGGTGCGAAGGTGGTTGAGGGGTTTCTCTGCCTTCCGCTGAGAAGATCGGCGCTAATGAATGCGAGGGGAAAGAAGTGATGTGTGAAGATCGACGCATAGTGCGTGATCTCTTGCGATGATGGCATAGAGCTCGCATTTGCGAGGAGGTCGAGAAGAGCTTGGCAATGATGGTGGTGAAATATATAAGTCCATGTTGGGTTTAGTTCATTTGGCCTCTTATGTTTGGTTTGTTATAAAAAAAAAAGAGAAGGAAAAAGGGGGAAGGAAAGAAGAAAAAAAATATATGAAAAAAAAGGGAGAGAAAAGTAGGAAAAGAAAATACAAAAAAGAGAGAAAGAAAAAAATTAAAAAAGGAAAAACAAATTTCAAGAAATTTTTTTTGTTTGAATTGAAGAGAAGAGGTGAAGAAGTTCTCTAGTTTTTATTTAAATTTTTTTCTCATTATTTTCTTCTCCTATACGAGTATGGGAGAAAGGGGGAGTGTGGAAGCTCATTATAGTCACCCTTGTTTGGGAGTCCCTTTGTTGCAGTCCCAAGGCACGATGGGTGACATCGGATACCGCTACAGACTCTTTGGAGTAGCTGATCCTTACATGAGATATCGAACTTTGGGAGGTTCAGAGTTTCGAGGTCTCCAGAGAGGGAGATTGATTTTCGAGGTCCTCAAAGGAAGGGCCCAGCAGGTTTCTATGTGAGAGATACAGTTTCGAGATCTTTAGAGGAAGACCCCATGTCATGGATACTGAATGGGGAGCCACCAGCATCAGTTGAGGTCTCTAGAGGAGAGGCCATTGTTAGAGACATCAGCAGTTCTTTTAGCAGCTTTAGTCCGTGTTTCCACCTACAAGCAAGAATCAGTTCAGAGAGTTGTGTTCTGTTATGTAGAGTGGATTTCTTTGTGTTACAAGCTGAGCATTCGATGCTTCAGCTTGAGGGAGAATGTTGAGAGAATTGTGTGTGGTGTTTAGTTCCACAGGGTGTTGTGGGATCTCGTTATGTGTGTGGTGGCCTATAAATAAGTGTGTATCCCCCACCTATTCATTTATAAAGAAATAACAGAGAAACACGCCCATAGGGAGCTTTTCCTGTGATTTTTTCCCCGCTCTTTGTGAGTGGGGTTTCCATGTAAACTCAAATATTTGTTAATTGATTTATTGTTTTGATATCATATTTGTGCATTATTTAGACTTGTCAATTGTAGAAGAAGGTTGCATGCTAAAAGGCTGATTGTAGGCTGGCAGTACCTTGATGATGTAGTAGGGATGAGATCCAAGTGGGATTTAGATGCAGGGTGGCTTCAAGGCTGCGTGACTGCTGTCGGACAAGATGGCTGCCACCAGCTGCGTGAGTTGTGAGTTGATCAAAGGGGGTTCAAACATAGGATGCCCAAGAAAAACTTATTTCGTGTTAAGAAAATGAGGGAAACAAGGTGCCCAAGTCTATGACCATTGCTTTGATACTGTGTTGAGAAAAGAGAGCAGTCTGATTTTATTGGAATCCTAAGGATTTGTGAGAGGTGCATATGGGGCAGTACAATTAACAAGGAAATAGCATAAGTAGAAATAGAAAAGGCAAGACAATAACTCATAGGGAGGCCGATATGAAAATTGCCCCTAATTTTCTTTCTTTCTTGTTTTAATAATCATGTAGAAGTCCCATTGAGAGATCCACGTAGATCGCATCTAATACGCTTATGCCAGATAGCCTCAACCCTCAGCTATAATCTTCAGAAAAGTTTGTTTAGAAGATTATCTTATTTGAAATACTGATTAAGCTAATCATCATTTTTTGTGGGTCTGGAAAGATGCTCCTACCTCGAAATTGCAACACCATGGCTTCAAAAATATCCTTCTACCAACATTGAGCTTCTTCACGACTTAAAGCTGGACCTTTGATATGGAGAGAGAATAGGCTGGAAGGGCTAATTAAGGTGGCATTTAAGTACGTGATTCTTCTTGTACTGTATGGAGAATGGTGTTTCTGTCCTTTTTATCCTCATTGCAATTCCTTGAAAAGTGGGGTCCTATTGACCTATATTTCATTCGATTGATTGAAGACCAACGTGTGAGCAGATTTCCTGTATTTGAGTCAAAATATGCTGAACTTTTCATTTCTGCGTTGATATCTGGTGAAACGGAGTGTTATCCGCAACTTGTAGAATCTTCTTGTCACCAACATTTTTATTGGCTTGTCCTTTGTCCTGTTAAATGGCTGTATGCTAGCTGGTGCAAGATATTAACATTTTTAAATTTCTTATCTGTCATTCTTATGCTTATATTCTATTTCAGGCATGCTCATCCAGGCAGTCCTTATGTTTTTGGTCTTGCTGAGGCTGACCATGATGTTGACTTTCCTGAGCCAATGCCTGTTATTGGTATATTCCCTTTAAGTTATGCACATTGAGTCGCTGTCTCGTTAAAATTTCTTGTATGTTTGGAGACTATTAGTAAAATTTTATTGCAGAGTTTGTCAAAACATCTTGCTTGTGCATATAGGTTGGACAACTTGGTCTATTTTGCACCTGAATAAGTTATTTATAAAATTACATTAGTCCACATTTTTTTGTAGTCAAAGCCCCTTTTCAAAAGAGCCTCGTAGGCAGAGCCAGAAAAAGAAGAATAAAGCAAACCTTTTTCTTCCAATGTGGTTTCACAATCAGCTTCAGAAGAGCAACACCATGTTTACTGGTTTCATTTCAACATTTATGTTGGCTTTGGCAATTCACTTGTGCTCAACATTGAAATGTAATCTTTAGATAGTCCCAGGCCAGATGCATAGATCCCTTTAATCACTTCTCTCATTTTGTGTTTTGTTAGTGTCAAATGTAAAATCTCACCATGGTTTTCTTATACGTTCCCTTGAATATAGTTTATCTTGTCATAGGCTTGATGTGAGTATAATGTGATGATTCTTTTTTTTTTGAAAAGAATGAAGGGGATAACAAGGCAACTTAATTCCCCCAATTTTATTATGTTAGCATACCATGTGTATTTCTTTTCTAGTTGTGGCTTGTGTGCTCTTTAGGGGCAAAGGTGTACTTTTGCTCTTTTGGTCTCTTTCTATATATAAGAGAGACCTAGAGTTATAATCAATCTATCTTATTTCAACCAACTTGGTATTAGAGCGGTGATCCTAGATCGGCGCTCCGGTATCCCACCTTCACAAAGCCTCCGTACCTTGTCCACCTAAAACCCTAATCTCCATTGGAGGTACCCGGAGGAGCCTCCACCATCGGTCGGCGGCCTTTGCCGGTTGCCGTTCGGCCCCTCGCCATCACCAACCAGCCTTATCCACCTTTGATGCCGATCGGGTTGCCTTGGAAGGCCTCGATTTGACCTCCACTGGCGCGTGCTACCTCGGGAGACTCCGTCAGCGTTGGTAGCCATCGGTGCAGCGTCGCTATGTGCTGCTACCTCTGCCTCTAGCCTCGTCGATCCCCTAGGGCTTCATCTGCAGGTCGTAGGGCTTTGTTTAAGGTGTCGCTCGTGTTGCCTAAAGCGATGCGAGCACTGCTAGACCTTGTCAGCACCACCTAGGGCGCCGCCAGCATTGCCAGCGCCGCCTAAGGTGCCACTAGCACCGCCAGTGTCGCCCAAGGTGCCACCAGCGTTGCCCAGGGCACCGCCATCACCATTAACGTCTCCTAGGGCCTTGCTTGGTCTCCATCAAGGTCGGTGGGGCCTTCTCAGGTGGTCTCCCTGCACTCGGGATAGGCCAAAGCGTGTCCAACGTGAAGATGCCGACCTAAATCTTTGGATTTTAGACCTGATTGATGACTTCTTGGATATAGAAGTTTGATTGCGGCTTCAAAATTGTAAGGATGGATTCATATGATCAGTCTGAGGTGAATTCGGGCACTTCTCTGGACATCGGGGTGTTGAAGAATCCATTTTTTGGTCCTATCGTTAAGTTGGATGAGACCAATTACCCACAGTGGTTTCAGACTTTCCTCATGATTGTTAGGGGTCATGGGAAGAGCCACATCCTTACAAATCCGGAGCTCAAGAGCAAGACTGGTGTCAATGCCACTTGGGATAGAGACAATGCCATGGTCTTTGTGTGGCTTATGTAGGCAGTTATTCCCCATATAGGGGATGAGATCATGTATCACGACACTGCAAAGAAGATGTGGGAGTCCTTGTGCGAGACCTATTCTCATGTCAAGAACTCTGCATGAGTTTTTTAGGTCTTCTACGACATTTTCTATTTGTGTTAGGAAGGACGCACTCTGCCACAGTACTACTCCTTGAAGGGAGTGCTGGAGACATCACTCTTATCTGTCGGGATGTCCCTGTGAGTCTTGGAGGAATTTTCGGAGACAGTTGGCCATCTCTCTTTTCTTGGCAGGTCTTGGACCTGAATATACAGCTGCCAGATAATAGAGCAGCCACCTTCATTGCTAACAACCTAGCATTTCACGAGAGAACAAAGCATGTTGAGGTGATTGTCACTTTACTAGGGACATTATTCAGAAAAGGGTTGGTATATACCACTTCTGTTGCATCTGAGGTGCAGACTGTAGATATTTTCACTGAGCCCTTGACTAGATCTTCATTTGATTCATGTATATCCAAGCTGAGCATGATAGATATATATGTCCCAGCTTGAAGGGGAGTGTTAGCATATTACGTGCTTTTCTTTTCTGTAATTTTTTCTAATTGTGGCTTGTGTGTTCCTTAGGGGCAAAGGTGTGCTTTTGCTCTTTTGGTCTCTCTCTATATAAGAGAGACATAGGGTTACAATCAATCTATCTCATTTCAACCAACTTATTAACAAAGGTAGCAACTCCAAGCATCAGAAAGGGAGCGAGTGTTCCCCTTTAAAAGTTACATAAGTATGCTGACCAAACACATTAGAGCAAAGCACTGACCCTCATTGCAATTCCCATATATAGGACTGCTTTGGAAACTAGTGTAAAAGGACTCCTTGAAGATAGTGCTGAGAGACTAGTGGCATCATACTGCTAGCATTCTGCAATAAAAACGTACGTAAAGAACAAGTGATATGTATCATTTGCAGATTCCCCATAAACTGTACAAGTTACTGCATATGTTTACCATCTTCATTTTATTTGTGAGTCGCAATTCTCTTCCTTCTTAACAACCTAAGGAAGAACCTACCCTTTAAAGGAGCCCTTATCATCCAAATTAGCCTGCAATCACCTGTCGCCAAAGGATTTAAAGGGGAATGTGCATCCATAAACAAATGGTTGGACCTTTCAAAAAAAATAAACAAATGCTTGGGCTTTGTGACGTTGAACCCTGTTGACTTGTGTATGCTTCTTGTATCTGTTAATTTCTTTTATTTTGTTTTTGTAGCTTATTGTTATTTTTATTTCTTAATTGGACATGTGGTGTAATGTTTCCCACAGCTCTCCTCTATATAAAGAGGTGTATGACTTATTGAAATAATATGAATTATTATTTCCCACTTGGTATCAGAGCATGATCATAGGTCAGGTTCTGGTATCCCACCTAAACCTAGCCCGAAACCCTCCACCTTAACCCTAAATCTCTCTCTCCTCCTCTCACCTGCGGCAATAGCAATCACTGGCGGCCACAGCAGCCACAAGCGGCGATTGCAGGGCCACCAGTAGCCACTGCCGCCACCCCAGTAGCATTGGTGACTGCCCAGGCCATCGGAATAGGGCTTGCAGTCACTAGCGTCACCCTTGTAGGGTTGGGCTGGTGCTGTAGCATCGCTGCTAGTTGCCCACTAGGCAGAGGAGAGAGGGCCCCCCCAACGGCCTTTGCATGTCTTGTTTGAGTCAATCTTGGCTCTTGCAGCAATGATCTGATTTTACAGTGGTTGTTGGGGACTACAACATGGCTTCTTGGGTTGTTTAGTACCCAAAAATCCATGTCTACCTATTGATCTTGTGTTTCTCCCACTAGTTATGATCTAAAAGTGATTTTAGATCTTGGTTTGTGCATCGCTTCTTTGTTTGGAGGTTCTTGACGGCTTCATATTCTGAATTGGAGGTTACTTTGGGTACTGCATTTGGGAATTTGACTTACAAAAGTTCATTTTTTGAACCCATAATTAGGTTTGATGAGTCCAATTACCCTAGATGGTCTCAAACGTTCTTTGTGATGGTGAAAGGGCACGACATATTTTACTGGAGCTAGAACCTATAGGTAAGAAAGGGAAGAATGCATTTTGGAAGAAGGATAATGCTATGGTGCATGTTTGGTTGATGAATAGTGTTATTCCTTGCATTGGAGATGATATCATGTACTACAAGATGACAAAGTAGATGTTGGATAGCCTTAGACATACCTATTCATATGTGAAGAATTCCTCTTTGGTCTTCCAGATACATTATGAGCTATTTGAGTTGAAACAAGAAGGCCACTCCCTTTCTCAATATTATTCAGCTTTGAAAGGTCTTTTGGAGAAGTATAATGCCTGCTGGCTTATGTGTACTTGCTCTACCTAGAAAGATTATTGCAAGGAGTTTGCTGTTTATCTTTTCTTGTTTGGACTTGGTCTCGACTATATTGCTGCTCGTTCATAGATTCTTACATTGTTTGAGCTCTATGCACTGGAGGAGGTTTATAATCATCTGAGTATGCTTGTTCTGCCTCAACATCAAACTGGAGAGAGTACTGGACATGCGTTAGCTATGGCTGGACGTGAAGGTAGAGGTGCCCCTTCCACGTGTAGTCGGGGAAGAGGACGTGGTTTGTTTGGGAGGACTCGTACCACTTGCACCTTCTGTGGGAAGGTTGGACATGTTGAGGCCTCGTGTTGGTCCAAGCATGGGAGGCTAATGGTTGCTAATGAGGCTTTTGTGATTTTTCCTGAGCGGTTTGACATTGTTTCTTGCGTTGATTATGATGTTGTGGTTTAACGCCTTAGCTTAATCAGGAGGTAACCACTACTAGTGAGACCATCGCCTTTGCTTCATCGTCAAGTACTGATATGTCCTGGTTAGTAGATTCTGGTGCATCACATCATTTAACTGGTGATCAGGGATGGTTTGGGAGATTACAGGCTGTGCCACATGGAAGAACAGTATGGGTGGCAATTGGCAAACATGCGTAGATCGATGGTCGGGGGAGGTGTTTGTTAACCCTACCATGTGATTGCCTGATCTGTATTTTGTTCTTGATTTCTTTATGAATCTATTATCCGTTAGTAAGATCACTAAGCAACTTAATTGCAGAGCTATATTTGATTATGTTGGTTGTATATTTTAGGACAAATTGACGTGGATGACGATTGGTGGTGGACATGAAGAGGGTGTGTATTGCCTTGTCCAGATGTCTCTTGCTGCATGTTCGGGTGGTTCATGCTTCACTTCTGGTAGGGCCTTGCAGTGGCACCGTTGACTTGGTCACCCATCTTTGGACAAGTTCAGACGCATCATCCCACATTTGTCGCCAGCTACTGAGATACATTGTGATGCATGCGAGCTAGGAAGGCATCATAGGTCTTACTTTCCGGCCACTACTAGTTTGAGTTCTGCTGTTGTTTTCGAGTTGTTACGTATAGATGTTTGGGGCCATAGTCGGATACGTGATTGGCAGGGTCACCGCTATTATTTGTTGTGGTAGATGATTTTTCTCGTTTATCATGGTTGTTTTTGATGAAGAATACGTCTGGTGTGGGACAGATTATTGTGCACTTTCTATTGGAAATAAAGAATTAGGTTGATGTGAATGTGAAAATTGTTAAATTTGATGATGTTCTAGAATTTTGCACTGCACGATTGGATGGATTTTATAGAGCACATGGGGTTGTGCATCTGATCTCTTGCCCACACACCTCGCGACAAAATTGTGTGGCAGAGAGGAAGCACATGCACCTGTTGGATGTGGCACGTACTCCATTCATACAATATTGTGTTCCACTGTTATATTGGGGTGTTGTAGTTCTTACGGCATGCTATCTTATTAACAGGATGCCTTCCTCGGTTCTGCACGAGCAAACTGACCAGATGTAGTGAAGTGTGCCTTTCTTGGATATTCCCGAGTTTAGAAGGGATATCGTTGCTATGATCCAGTGGCAAGGAGGTACTATGTTAGTGTAGATGTTACATTTCATGAGGCAGTACCTTATTTTTCTTTTATAGCTCGTCAGTTGTCACCTGAGGCTAAATTTGCTCCTATGCCTATCCCACTTGTGCCAATGGATGGAGTTATGGACACAAAGACATCACTTGCACCTTTTGAGCCTTTGAGTGATAATAATAGATATTGACTTATTTATTAGAAGTCAGTGATTTATAGGAAACACACCCCACTACTTCAGTCCCACCTTTCTCCCAGGTCAGGTAAGTGTTGAGCCATCTGACCAAATGTGTGCTAGTGGTGATTATGCAGGTGCAGGTGATGTTCCTAAGGATGATCTTCCGGTAACTATTCAGAAGGCACCATGGTGTTGTGCACATTATAGAGCAGCAGGGATAATGTTTACTGATAAGATGGGGAAATCTTTTGGCTTGTTTATTACGGTCTTGTCAGCTGTGGAGTTACTAGTGATGTATTAGCAAGTCATGCTTGATCCAAAATGGCGAAAGGCTAAGGAGGATGAGATGGCTGCATTACAGGATTGATAGACATGGGAGCTTACTCCTCATCCACCTGACACTACACTTATGGTTGTCGCTGGGTCTTTGCCTTGAAGTACAACCATGAGGGGTCTATTTCAAAGTATAAGGCGTGTTTGGTAATAAAGGGATTCACCCAAACATATGGGGTCGATTTCTTTGATACCTTTTCTTCGGTTGCTTGCTTGTCTATGATCTGGATACTTTTCTGTATTGCTGCTCATAAGGATTGGAAACTTTATTATCTTGATCCACAAACTGTTTGAAGTAGTTGAAAAGATCGGCCTACAAAGATCTTCCTCAGACCATTCATTGTTTGTCAGGAAAATAGAGCGAGGTATGGTAGTTCTCTTGGTATATGTTGACGATTTGATCATTATAGGAGATGACAAAGTTGGAATTGCAAAGGTCAAAAGATCTTTAGCAGAGCAGTTTGTTATGAAAGATGTTGGCTAGCTACGTTATTTTCTGCGAATTGAAGTTGCAACCAATAGGATGGGATAGTTTTATTTCAATGTAAGTATGCCCTTGATGTACTTAAAGAAATAGTCATGCTTGGGTCAACATGCCTATGGATCCCAAGTCACATTTATATGATAAAGAGGCACAAGTGGTTGACAATTATTCATACAGGCACTTGGTTGGAAAATTATGTCTAACCATTACTAGACTTGACATTGCTTTGCCAGTTGGAAAGTTGAGCCAATTAATGGACAAACCTACTAAGTTGCAACGGGAGGCAGTTATGCAGGTGCTTAGATACTTGAAGAAAGTACCTGGTTGTGGAATACTTTTCAGGATGAGAGCACCTATGACTGTTGTGGGCTATTCGGATGTTGACTATGCAGAGGGATATAGCAAGCATAAAATCCACTATTGGCTTCTGAATCTTTGTTGTTGGAAATTTTGTTATATGGAAGAGTAAGAAGCAGGGGGTTGTTTGCAGGTCGAGTGTAGAATCTGAGTATTATGCTATGGTTTAGATTGTTATTGAGATGGTTTGAGTGAAATCCTTACTGCGAGACCTGTATATTTAGATTGATGGTCCTACGAAAATGCGATGTGGCAATAGGGCAACTATTTACATTGCTAATAATCCAATGTTTTATGAGAGAATGAAACATGTTGAAGTGGATTGTCACTACACCAGAGATCTAATACAACGGGGAATGTTGTATACTACTTATGTTGCTTCAGAGGACCAAATTTCTAACATTTTTACCAAGAGATTGCCACGAGGAGCCTTTGACATATGCTGTTCCAAGTTGAGTATGATAGATATCTATGTTCTAGCTTGAGGGGAAATGTTTGACTTGCATGTGCTCCTCACATCTCTTCATTTCTTTTATTCTATTTTTCTGACTTATTATTATTTTTATTTCTTAAATGGACATATGATGTAATTTTTCCCTCATCTCTCTATATAAAGAGGTGTAAGGTTTATTGGAATAATGTGAAGTGTTATTATTTCCCACTAACCTACCATGCTTCCAAAACTACCTATCCTTGCTAGCCTCCGAACAGGCTTCTGTAGTGCCTCGAACTCCTCCATAAGGTTGTAGAAATTGGTAGTCGGAATTTAGTCGACGAGGTCATTGACTAAAGATGATAAAATACGTAGGGTGATTAATCAGGGATTGATCGGTCAAATACTAAATATTTAGAAATTTAGAAATAATTATATATATATTATTATGCACATTATATATATAAACTTATGCACATAAAAAAAGAAGAACGTGATCAAAGCAAAACGTAATGAAAGCTTTCAATTAGAGAACAACATCTGAAATGCAATATAGTTAAGGCAAAAAAAGCAATTGGAACTTTAGAAAGAACACATAACCGGTGTTGATCATAATCAACAAGTTAAGCGTTCAATGTAGTAAACAAGATCTGTAATAGAAAAACTTGAATGAAATGACTTCAATTATTATAAAAAATCCCAGGCTCTCTTATATGGAGAGAGACCCAAGGTTTACAAGTATCGAACTACCCTTGAGGAGCTAAACACCCATAAGTGCGTACAAGAAAAGCATGAAAAATATAAGAACAATATATGGTGACACTCTCCCTCAAGGTAGTACATGAATATCTATTATGCTCAGCTTGGAACAAAACGCCTAAAAGGCAAATCTCGCCAGGTGCTTTGTGAAGACATTTGCTTCTCAAAAGTGACACTTATGGTATGCAATGCTCCACGCTGAATGAGATCTCGAGTGTAATGGCCGTCAATCTCTACATGCTTTGTCTTCTTGTGAAATATAGGGTTATTGGCATTGTAGGTTACTACTCTGTTATCACATCGCGTCTCCATAGAGTTATACAGAGGAACATGAAGATCTGACAAAACTGACTTGACCCAAACCATTTCAGTGGCTGTTTAGGCCATGGCCTTGTACTTTGACTTTGTGCTGAATCTAGGTACAACTGCTTGCTTTTTGCTCCTCTAAGTAATCAGATTGCTTGCAACAACGGTTCAAAACCCTATGGTAGATTTTCTGTCCTCAACACAGCCAGCATAATTAGCATCAGAGTATGCTACAATTCCCATGGGTGTTTCCTTACGGAACAATAATCATCGTCCTGGTGCTTTCTTCACATACCTAAGCATCTGCATTATAGCTTCCCAGTGCTGCCTAGTTGGCTTATCCATAAACTGGTTAAGCTTACCAACTGACAAAGACAAGAGTGATGGTGAGGTATAGGAGCTTACCCACCAGCTGCCTGTAAGTGCTGCTATCAACCTTCTCAGATTTCTCATCATATAAGTGGACCTTGGGATCTGTGGGAATATTTGCAGCCTTAGTTGCTAACATACCAGTCTTCTGAAAAAGATTAAGGCATAGTTCCTCTGCGATAGCACCACTCCATCCCTACCACGTGCAACCTCAATGCCTAAGAAATACCTCAATTGCCCCAAATTCTTCGTGACAAACTTCTCTGATACGTGCCTCGACTACATCTATCCCATCTTTGTCATCCCCTGTGATGATAAGATCATCAACATAAACCAGGGGTGCCACAATCCCCTGTCATTCTTCCTGGTAAAGGAGTGATCTGAAGTTGAGCGCCTCAGACCAATGTGATGGGGTACTTCTGATAACTTTTGGAACCAGGCCCTGGGACTCTACTTCAATCCATAAATTGCCTTCCTTAGCCTGCACACACACTCCCCTTGAACCTCGAAACTTGGGGGCTATTGCATATAAACGTCCTCCTGAAGATCGCCATAGGGAAATGCGTTCTTCACATTAAGCTGGTATGCCAGCCAGTCTCTGTGAGCAACAACAGAAATAAGTATCCGAACAGTGGCAAGCTTCGCAACGAGGGTGAAAGTATTAAAGAAGTCCACTCCATATGTCTAAGTGAACCCATTTGCTACTAGCCTATCTTACACCTCAAAATAGACCTATCAACGTTGTATTTCAAGGCAAAGATCCATCGGGAGCCAACCAATAGTGCGCTAGTAGGTAGTGAGATGAGATCCAAGTCTGTCTATTCCAAAGTGTTGGCATCTCATCCTCTATGGCTTGACGCCACTTTGGATCAAGCATGGCTTGCTGGTAGGTGGACGGAATGTGTGATGCAGTAAGTGCCTGACAGAAGTTGCTAAACTGAGAAGCAAGATCATCGGTAGCCAAACTGCCTACAACTCGGTATCTGGACTCAAAAGTGCGTGGTGCCCTCTTAATGACAATAGGGAGATTTGAATCATCTGGTACCTCTGATTGAGTTGCTGCAGAAGGAGCCTCACCACTGTGGTGCTCTGTACTGTCTGGGGAGTCAGGTCTAACCAAACCATCACTAGCATTAGGTACCCTCTCAACTACTTGTGAACCATCAGTTACTGGTGAGGGAGGAGGCCTCTGAAAAGTATTGTGATGCCTGTGATAAGTACGTAATGACTCGTGCAATCTCTTAAAGTCATCTAGGGAGAAAGAGCTCATCTGTTTATCAACTGGAGGTCTGGGCTGAGAAGTAGGCACCTGAGTCTCTGCACATGGAACCGGTTGGGGAAGAAAGGCAACATCATCACAAGAGCTCCTCTGTTTAGTGACTGTGAAATATGGTGTATCCTCATGAAAAGTCACATCGACGCTAACATAATGTCTGTTCTACAAAGGATCATAGCAACAGTACCCCTTTTGTGTCCTAGAGAATCCAAAAAATGCACACTTGATAGCGAGAGGAGCTAGCTTGTCACGACCAAGTGGTGGCACATGGATAAATGCAACACATCCAAAGGTCCTCGGAGGGACATAAAATAACTCATCATCTGGATACAGAAGAACCGGTATCTTCTTGTGAATAACTGAGCTAGGTATCCTATTGATGAGATAAGTCTCTGTTAGAATTGCATCCCTTAGTATCTTTGCGGCACATTGTGATGAATCAATAGTGTACGTGCAACATCTAACAAGTGCCTGTGCTCCCGCTTTGCGACCCTGTTTTGCTGTGAAGCGTGAGGACAAGTGGTCTAGTGGGCAATCCCATGGGTCCTGTAGAACTCCTTGAGTCTAGCAGTGCAGAACTCAAGAGCATTATCAGTTTGCACCATCTTCACAGTGGCTGAATATTGTGTGCTGCTCTCCAGAAGAAGAGTCTCTATGCATCCTCCAACCTCTACCTTGCTCTTTAGCAAGAATACCTACGTAGCTCTAGAGAAATTATCTATGATAACCGGGTAGTATCGGTGTCCCATCTGATCTGGGACTTTGCTTAGTCGCCATACATCCATATGGAGTAAATGAAATGATGTCGAGGATCCAAGAGAGGTGCTAGCTTGAAAAGAGGATCGATTGTGTTTACTTAATTGGCAAGCATCGCACTGTATATAGCAGTTAGGGAAATTTGTGCTATCACTCTTCTGAGGCGATCCAGAGACAAGTGGCCATGACAAACATGCCAGTGTAGAATGCTGTCGCTACCATATCGGGTAACTCCAACAAACAGCTCCTGTCTCAGATGGTAAACGTCATTCTCCTCTGTACCTCTCGATCGCAATCCTCTAGTGAGCTTGCCTTGAGCAACAAATTTGACATCATCGAAGATCACTCTGCGGTTGGGATCCTTGAGGGGTGCGATACCTAGAGCCATGGTCTAGGAATGGTGGTCTGATACCAACTTGAAAGAAATGACTCCAATCATTATAAAAAACCCTAGGCTCTCTTAAATAGAGAGAGACCCAAGGGTTACAAGTATTGAATTACCCTTAAGGAGCTAAACACCCATAAGTCTGTACTAGAAAAGAATAAAAAATATAAAAATAATATATGCTAATAAAAGAAATTGGGGTAAAAGAAAATGAACTAAAACATGAAAACGAACAAAGCCAAATAGTAAAATTTGAGAGCAAGGGACTAAAATAGACGACATTGAAGAAAATAAACAAAAATCAATGGTAATACCATGGGAAGAATGATGGTGTGGAGGGGTTAACTTGGGAAGAGAGTGTTTGGTGGAGGTGTCAGGGGGCTAGGGATCGATGGTGAGGAGAGTGGGGAGAGAAACATCGGTGATGGAGAGTCAAGAAGGGGAGAGAAGCAATACTGGAGTTGACAGTGGGGGAGGTGGTGGAGGGTTGAGGGAGGGTCGACTCTGCCTCCTCTACATCTCGCGGGCACTCCCTCTCCCAAGCTGCCATTTGCCTTGGGCCTGCACATGTCCTCCTAGGCTACGGGAGGCAAAAACCGATGCCTGGCACTAGAAGCCCCAAAAAAATCTCCTACAAGTGGCCTCAATTTTATCCATGATACAGTTGGCATCTGGAGCATAGACAGGAAATATATCAGAGGGTAAAAGGGATAGAGGAAAGGAGTGCCAATTGCTTACCTCTCGAGAGTTGACAGCTTGCCTAATCTTGCAACTGCTTCTCGATGACCTCTACGACTGGTGTCCGGCCCTTGGATGTAATTGTTGAGAAGAAAAGATGGGTAATTGGATCCTTGTTGGATCCATGTAGTACTTGGTCGTTTAGTCCCACCTCACCTATTGATGAGAGTTTGCGAGAATGGGGTGGTCTATATAATAGTCCATGCACTACTTTTTATCTTGAGGAGAAATAATAGAAGATCCAGTCCTTAAGGCCTTCTCCCATGGCCTTTCCTTTTAGGGTTTTCCACGTAAGTTATGTTTTTCTTATGCTCCTTTGATGGTGTGATTCTGTATTCTATATTCTTCAACATGGTATTCAAGCATGTGATCTTGGACATTTTCTAGGCTTGTTGAATATTATCTTACAGAGTCAGAATTTTTGAGTTTCTCAATGATCATGTGCATTATGCTCCTTTGGACAATAAAGGATTTGTTTAGTGTTTTATGGTTTGAGATTCTCAAAATTCATTCTTGATATTTGTGCTGCCTATGTTCATCAAAACTTTCATATCTAATGTGGAGATCAGTTTGGAGATTAGACTTTAGTATAGATTGGCAGTTGATTAGTGGGAAAATTGCACTACCATGGGAAACTGACACTTCTGCAGCGATTCTAATGACAAGATCCATGATGGCGATAGGGCAGCAATGAACAGAGATCTGCAGATTCACAAGATTCTTCTTGGTTGTAGAGTCCTGCTCTTTTTACTACAGATTTACTCACCACAGATCTTGCAGTAGTAGCAATCAAGATTCTTGTAAAAAAAAAGTATTAATCAAGATTTCACAAAGGCCTGAAAATGAGGGAAAAGGTTATAATTGTGCTATTTTGAAGCTTTCATGAAGATTCCAGACCTATATTTGGTAGCTGGTGCTGGGTCTTGTTGGAAACCCCTTGTTATGATGGTGAATGTGTCCTGACTCTGTGCTGAATTCTTCTTCATGTCCCTCCATATGCAGCAATGATCGTGTTGCCTTGTCGTGCTCATGAATCACGGAGAAGTATGGAAAGTCTGTATTACTTGTTTGGAAGGAGAGGCTAACAAATGTTTCATTACATATTAACATGTGCAATTCTCATCTCACTTCAAATCTCAATATTTGGTTCTGAACTCATATCATTTCCTTTTTGGTGCAAAGGAGGAAGAAAAAGGGAAGGCGACTAAGGAAAGGATTAAATGGCTCCTTTCTCTCCAATTGTTGCAGGTATTGATTTGGTTTTTTTGAGAAGTAAGATGGGGGTTACTCATTACTAGTAACCCTGATATTCATGAAATCAGTAAATGTCTTTGCATAAGTGGTTAACACAAACAAGACAATAAAGACTTAGCCCATAGAATAACATTCTCCCTATAGGGTCGAATGCCCTTAAAAATAGAACCATTCCTCTCCCCCCAGAGCGCCCACAATACAATAAGAGGAGCAGGCTGATCCTTCTTTGTTCTGGACTGAAATGGTCTCGGAGAGCGTCGGCCTCTTTGAAAAGATCTCCAAGAGTCTGAAAATGACTCAATAGAAATCAATTCAAATATGAATTCGTCCCATACTGATTTGGAGAATGGACAACCAAAGAAAGGATGCTCATTGTCTTCAGCCTCATAGTTTTGCGCGTTGTCGCTCTCTTATATGGGTTTTCTCTTGAAGGGTAAGTGGCTATCTGCTGGAGGATGCAAAAAAGGTTGGGGTCTTGGAGTGGGAAGCTGGTTTCTAAGGGGGGAAGGCTTGTGCTCCTTAAGGCAGTTCTGTTAGCCATGTCTGTTTTTTAATTTTTGATTTTCAGATCCCCGAAGAAGGTTATTTAGAGGTTGCAGCTTTTGCGGAAGCGCTTCTTCCGGAAAGGTTAGGATCATGACGGGAGATTTGTGCAGCCTGTGTCGTGGTGTGATGTGTGGAGGCCCAAGGAGGTTGGGGTTCGCTCCTTGTTTGATTTTTGTGATGCCTTGCTGGTGAAGTAGGTTGTCAAGCTTTTCAACAATGGGAACAGGTTGTGGGATACTCTTTTGCGTGATTCGTATGGCATGATCATGCCCATTGAGGGGGGGGGGGGGGGTGATAATGCATTGAGGAGATTCAACTTTCTGGAGATCTTTGATGCCAGTCATGCGACGTTTGTTGCCATTTTCACTCTGGTGTTGGGCAATGGTGACTACTTCAGGTTTTGGGAGGATGATTGGTTGGAGATAGGGAAGCTCTTTGATATGCTTCCACACCTTTACAGCCTGGCGCTTGAGAAATACATCCTTGTTAGTAGTGTGTGGGACCAATCCTTGTCGTCGTGGGCTTCGATTTTGCGGTTGGGACTGTCGGAGGCGAGATTTCAGGATTTTCAACCTGTTTTGGATTTGTTGTTTGAGTTTCAGCTGGTGACGTTGAGGCCTGATCGGTTTGTTTGGGGGGAAGGTTGTTTCCTTGTGGCCAGAGCATATAAGGTGTTGTCGGGCTTTGTTGATGTGGGTGATGAGCTTATGATCTATTGCGACCTTATTTGGAAGCTAAGGGTACCTTTGAAGGTTAGGTTTTCTTTTTTTTATGGATGTTGAGAAGGGAGAAAGTGGTTACAAAGGTCTTCAAAAGGTGGTTAGATGACCTGAATGTGGCTAGGTGGATGAAGCTATTTACCACCTCTTTTGCTTTTGTTGCTTCTTGGCTAAGGTTTGGCGTGCTGTCCAAATCACTGGTGTTGATCTCTCTGGTCTTGATGGTTTTTGGAGAAGTTTTAGAAGTGACATTCAGACAACCATGATGGAGTGGATGAAGGTGGTAGCGATGATTTGGTTTATTTGGTTGCAGCGTAATCATGTTATTTTTAGGGGGAATAGGGCCTAGGTGGAGAATGTCGCGAGGGAGGCAAATTGTCTTTCCAATTTTTGGTTTCATGCTTTGAAACTCTGTTCATTTTAATTAATGAATTATTGTGGATGGCTATTAACCTCCGATAGCCATCCTTTTACAGAAAAAAAAAGGCATTCGAGAGAGCAATAGGATGCAAATCATCCATTGTCTCCATTGTATCCTTAGGCAAAAGGAATAAGAACTTGTTAAGCTTATCGAAACCAACGTTACTAGCTATCAACTCTCTAATGACAACAATGACATCCTCCTTAAGAACACTCAAGAACTCAATGAAGAACCCCACCAGGAAATCGTCCGAGCTTGGGGAGCCATTAGAATTCAAATAGGACATTGTTGCATGCACCTCCTCTTTGGTTACATCAACCATCAAACTATCTTGTTGTTCTCGAGTCAAGATAGCAAGGTCCCTTCCTTGTTGTTGCTATTTTTTGGTCTGTCGGTGACAATAAAACTCACGGGAATGAGTAGCTAAATGAACCTTAAGAAGGTATGTAGAGGTAATGTCCTTAGATCTAACCCATAAATGGTGTTTGAAATTCCTCCTCTGCCCTTCGTTTGCATACGTGTGGAAGTACTTAGTATTAGCATCACCCTCTCATACCCAAGTCTATTGAGAGCATTGCTTTTCTTCATCGTTGACCACCATTTGTTGCATACCCGTGGGGCCACCTTGTTAGGAGATACCACGAGTATCATGTTAACTTATCAAGCCAAGAGATAGCCTCTAAGGCCTCCACGTTCCTCTTCAGATGAGTTTCTTTAATTTACTTCTTGTAAACTTTAAGAAAGAGAAGTGTAGTGAGCCTAACAACCATAGTGATGGCAGATGATGAAAATGCGGGAACAACATGCCATTTCTCTTTGACAACAGTTTAAAACATGGCTTTAATAGCTATGCCTTCTTAAACTTGAAATAAGAGCTACATTGCAAATTGCAAGTTGACATTAGATCTTCGATAAAGTGGAGTATGACCAGATGAGGGTAGGGCATAGGAATGACATCTGGAAGAGGAAAAAAGCTTCGTGAACTAAATAAAGTCCGAGAACTTGCCCAGACAGGAACAAGAATCCCTAAATGAAGAGCTACGTTAGGTAAAACAATAATTAGAGACAGGAAAAGCGTCCAACTCTAATTTTGAGATCAGATTATTGAGCTATGCAACATTTGCTATTACGAATAAGTCGATCCCCCAACCTATCGGAGAGATGCAAGGTTACATTCAAATCCCCACCAACAATCCATGGCAAGTTACCCTTGGATGATCGAATTGTTGGAGATTTAGAGGAAATATGAAATATTATTGTAGATCTCAGAAAACAAATGAGTGTTGGTCCCTTTATACAAGAGGGGCACTCCTATTTCAAATTCTAACATAATCTTCTAAAATAAGAAAGAAATATATTTCTAACAAATTTATTCTAAACAAAGTTTCCTAAATAATATCTCTAACACTTCCTCAAGTTGGAGCATGCATTGCCCAACTTGTTACAAAGGAGAACACCCCCCCGGAATTGTAGACTTCTAAAGGAGCAGGGAATAGACTAGAGGAGCAGGAATGATCGTAGCAAAAGTAGTAACCATAGTAAATTGAGAGCAGTAGTAAAGTAGTAAGAGACGATCCCAAGTAAGGCAGTAGCAGTAGTAGTGGGTAGAAGTAGCAACAAAATAGGTAGACGACTGTAGCAGAAGTAGCAGTAGTAGTAGGGCTATAGCAACAGTTGGCAGTAGTAGGGTTGTGGCATGTAGTAGCAGCAGTAGACAATAGTATGGTTGTTGTAGTAGTAGGTAGCATCAATAGACGGTGGTAGGTTGTAGTAGTAGTAGAGCACGATTTGCGTGTAGAGATAACAAGAGGGTGTGCAGTGGTGCGCGAAAAATAGTGAGACCCTACGCGTGGTGGTACAGTTAAGGCTGTCAAAACAAAAAGAACCCGCCTAACTCGACCCAATTAGTGGACCTGGATTCGACCTGAACCCGCTTACATTAAATGGGTTTAAACCTGTTTAACCCATTTATTAAATGGGTTGGGTTCGGGTTTATCCCCACAAACCCGCTCAACTCGATTAATGAGAAAAAATTCCCCATTTAACCCATTTAATCACCACGTTTACTCTTTTAACCTGTTATTAAATGGTTTATATGGGTCGGGTCGGGTTTGACGAATGTAAATGGGTCAGGTTTGGGTTGGAGTATATAGATCTGTTTGATAAATGGGTTGGGCTTGACCCGACCCGACTTGTTTGACAGCCCTAGGCACGGTGGATGAGTCAAGCACCATGTGTAATGGCGCACGACATAGTAGAAGCCACACACTATTTTAGTGTAGCGGCAGGGAGACCCGTGCATGTGTGCACTATGAGTAGGAAGAGAGCGTTGGTGGTAGCACATGTGTAGAGAAGGGCATGAAGAGGAGATTGCATGCAGGTGGTCAGTGCAACGATCGCACGTGAGTGTGTACAGGGACCGGTGTAGTATCGAGCTGTTGCGCGCAGGAGGTGGCAGTATAGGGAGACCTACACACGAGGAGAGGAGGGGTCATCGGAGGTTCGCTGGTGGCCATGAGGTTTGGTGGTGCCGCCAGTGGCCTTCTTTTAGGGTTTTCGATGGTATTTTCTTTCTTTTTTTCAAATATGGATCAAACCCGCTTTGATATCATGGTGGAGATTTAGAGGAAATATGAAATATTATTGTAGATCTCAGAAAACAAATGGGGAGAGTTGTTACCTTTATATGAGAGGGCCACTCTTATTTCAAATCCTAACATAATCTTCTAGAATAAGAAATAAATTTCTAACAAATTTATTCCTAACAATCTGTCCTAAATAACAACATCTGTAACACGAACATTACGAAGATCATCCCACAACTGCGGGCAGTCTACATCCACAGTAGGGCTGTAGACTGAGGTCATGAGAAAATGGAGGCCATCTACCTTGCGTTACAAAACCACAGAAATTGCAAATTCTTCAACAATGGAATCCTTCAGGGAAAAGAAATTAAGGTCCCATGTAATGATCTGACTCCAGAGAGTCCTGCCGAACTCTGAACAATGAAATAATGCCATTTAGAGCCACCAACCAGACTCTAAACTCTTGCAGAACAATCCTCTAATTTTGTTTATTGTAAAAATACAATCGATGGCTATCACTCAACATGGTATGAATCAAGAGCATGGCGCCTTGAGGGAGCCCTCAGGCCCCTGATATTCCAACTAAGAATTTTCATTGGGAGAGAATGAATCACCCTTCTCCCTAACAGCATGGCGTGGTGAATATTCACTAGTAGTTGTAGCATGTTCTATGGCAGCGAGACATAGCTGTGGAGCCTGGTCCTTGTGGCCAGCAGCATTGATTGAGCGAGCAGTAGCACGGGGTCCCTCCAAACAAACAGTTGTCAGCCCAGTCGTCTCCATAGGTGGTACTCCTACAAGAACAACAGCACAAACAGTAGACAAAACTGGAAGTAGATCATGATCACACGATCACAGCCATACTGTCACAGCCACACAACAGCTCACAGTAGTTTCCCAGATCTGGAGCACAGCAGGCATGACTCAATTGATTGACTCTGGGTAATCTTAGTGCAGCAACTGCAGCAGCAACCATTGGAGTAGATCTGGTTGCAGCAGCTGTCCACATTCACGGCACCCGATCTGCAGCAAATCACGTTCATGGCACCAGATCTGGGCTATGCAGCAGATCTGGCGTGTTCCTGAGCGCATTTTAGAGGGGGCAGTGATCAGGATCTGAGAGGTGCAGCAATGGTGACAGATCTATCATTGAAATCAGATCTGACGATGTGATGATCACACCATAATCATTACGTGTGCAAGAATGAAGTATTTGGTGGGATATCTGATCACCGGTCTAGGGCTTGCTTTGATACCATGTGAATGGGAAGAGTTGCCTCTCTTCTCAAGAATGTGAAACTGTAGGATCTTTTATATGAAAGGGACTTGGGCAAATTACAAGTACATCCAATAAGAAAATAAAAATAGCATGACAACTCACTGAAAACATAAATATGCACTCACATTTTGAGGAGAAATAGACTTTCTTATAGAATTTTTGTTTCCTTTGGGTAGTCACAATCTCAGCGATGGAGTTGGTTTGCCGAGGCAGACACTGCATGCTCTTTTTGTGGAATTGGTGATGACAACATTGATCACCTTTTCTTCGAGTGTTCCATTGCAGCTTCCGTTTGGCCTGTGGTTTGTTTGGATTGGGTGGACACCACATCTTTTCATTCTTTTGGAGCTCCTGCAGGAGGGGATGGTACCTGCTCAGTTTTGTTCTAAGAAGGGGAGGTCCTTACCTTTTGCATTTCTTTGTGCTATTTGAAATGAGAGAAATGATGTTGTTTTTAGGGATGAACATCAGCATGTGCATAGTGTTTTGGCCTGTGCTTGTTCTTCCCATGTTGAGTGGAGTTGTAATTTTAGCCCATGATTTTGTAGTTTGTTTAATAAAAGTGAGGTGATTACAGCCTTGAGTAGTCATCCTTTTACACTCTTAAAAAGTACGTCATCACCACATCACATAGATTCCATCCCTCTGTTTGAGTTGCATATATCTGATATATTTTTAGGCTCCATTTGTATAATTAAGCTACGTCTGCCAAGAGTCTTTGTGAAGAATGGCCTGAGCATGAGACTTTGGAAAGTGGTCCTCCATCTTCCCGTTTTCTTTTCATTTCTTCCTCCTTTTGTCACTGTAGATATTCTAATCTGATCAATCCGATCTAACGTCACAAAATGCTCTGGCATTAACAAAATGTGCCCAATATATTATTCCTTGGTTTTAATGTGCATAAGACCATTTGTAATTATTAGGGATTTAACAGCCTGTGCTAAAAATAGTGTCTCTAGAATGATTTGCTGTCACGCTTGTTTTTTGAGCATTTCTTTTATTACTTCATGACTTCTTTAACCTTGCACCTCTTAAGCTATTTAAAATATTTAAACTCAAAATAGTTTTACTTGTGCAAGTACGGTTACCCTCATTTCTTTGCTTAAGCATGATAATTCTGTTTGAGCAATTTATTTTGGGCATATAGGAATTTCTCGTTCTGCAAAGGGCTATTGCGTGATTTCTGTGTTGGAGACCATGAAAACCTTTTCTGAGGAGGATGGATTGACAGAAGAAGCTATTGTCACTAAGCTTCGCAGTTCTCGGTGCCATCATCTATTTCTACATACTTCGTTACGGCAAAATCCTTCAGGTTTGGTTCATGACTTGTTTTCAGCATTTTTCATTGATTTCTTGACACTGAAGGCTTCAATGTAAAATCTTGAATTAGAAGTTGGAAGCCTGAAAGGAATAAGGATGCCTCACTCAAAGCATGTAAAAATTTCGTATGTATGAATTGATTGCCTATAGCTTAATTATGTACTCTGTGTTAAAGTGTTTAATCTTTAACAGCCATTTGCTTCACTTGTTCCCAACATTGGTACCCACTAGTCACTTGAAATGGTTACTAAGCAAGTATAAAATGGGGATGGGTGTACCAGGCTTGTGTTCTAACTATATATTTCAATTATTGACAACCTGTCTCCTGATTTAAGTTATCATTTATCTAAATAAGATCGTTCCACGTGTTTGACTTCTTACACTTCTTTGCTTGATATCTTCTACGAGGCTATACATCCAACTTCCTTACATCTTTGGAGTTTTGGCTATTGAGTATAGAAACTAATATTAATTTTGTATGCATTGATGTTTTATATTTCTTCTTGGAAAATGTTATTGTTGGAAAAAACGAAGTGTCTTATTGAAAAAACATAATCCTAGCCTCGTATATAGAGAGGTGAGAAAGAAAAATTACATAAAGTATCATACTAGAAATATAAAATTACATAACTTGTTAGTGTATACATGTTCCGATGAGGGGCTATTGGTTTTTTGTTTATTTTTTGTTTGTGTTGTATCGCAACTTTTCCACATCTTCATTATATAATAAGAGGTAGGGTTCAGTAATAAGAATATCTCATTTCGTCCAATTTGGTATCAGAGTAGCGGTCATAGACCGAGGCTCTAGGTATCCCACCCCTAAGGCCTCCAAATCCTAACCACCATATCTTGTCTCTCTCTCTCTCTCTTGGCGCACCAAGGTTGCCCCACGGCGGTAGTGGCAGTGCCAAGCGCACAGCTAGCAGCACACAGCGAGGCCAAGGCGGCCATGGCGAGGCCCTGGTGGCGCCGATTTAGTCGCGGTGGCGCTCTGTGGCATGGTGCGACAATTAGTGGCGATCGTCGGTGAGGCACGGGGTGTTTAGTAGCATCCAGTGGTGACCTCTGTGCACGGTTTAGAGGTTATGTGAGGAGGTGCAGCTTACGTGTATGCAGCCGGTAGCGGCTGTAAGGGGCGTGTAGCCATGCTCTAGGGGCTACATCCCTCATAGTCGCAGGGAGAGGGAGTTTAGATCCCCTTGGGGCCTTCTCAGGTGTTCTCTCCGCACCCGGGTTAGGCCAACGCCCATCCAAGGGGGCTTTCTATCGAAGATGCAGATCTGAAAACATATTGTTTCAGATCTATTGATGTTTCTTGGTGATAGAAGAATGATTGAGGCTTATGGATTGTGAAGATGGTTGCTTCAGATGAGTTCGAGGTGACGTCGGGATCTCTTTCGGACACAGGGGTACTCAAAAACCCGTTCTTCGGTCCCATTGTGAAGTTAGATGGGGCCAACTATTCGTGGTGGTCCTAGACCTTCCTTATGACTGTCAAGGGTCGTGGGAAAAGTCATATTCTCACTGATTCGGAACCTATAAATAAGACTGACACGAATGCCAATTGGGACAAGGACAACGCCATGGTTTGTGCATGGCTTCTGTAGATTGTTATTCCCTAAATAGAGGATGAGATCATGTACTATTCAATGACGAAGGAGATGTGGGAGTTTTTGCGTGAGGCGTATTCACATGCCAAGAACTCCGCACGTGTTTTTTAGGTCTTTCACAACCTATTTCACTTGCGCCAGGAGGGACGTACACTGCCGCAATACTATTCCCTCATGAAGGGAATGTTAGAGAGGCATCATCACTCCTATCTGTTGGGGTGTGCCTGTGAGTCCTAGAGTTTTCAGAGATAGTTGGCAATCTCTTTTTTTCTCGTAGGCCTTGGACCTAAGTACACGGTTGCCAGAGATCAAATTCTCACCGCTTCTGAGCTTCCTACTTTGGAGGAAGTTTACAACAAACTTAGCAGAGTAGCAGTGCACACCTCTGCTCTTGACTCTGGTGCTTAAACGTCCGCACTGGTTGTGATCCCTGGATGTGACGAGTGCTCCTCCTGCACGTGGTTATGGACGTGGATGCTTTTCTGGTACATGCACTCGGTCTCCGTGGATCTACTATGGCGGGATAGGCCACTCTGAGGCTACATGCTGGTAGAAGTATGGTACGTCACCTGTGGCCAATCAGGTAGCTGAGATCACTGATGGAACCCTCTTCAGTCCTGATGTTAGCTCTCTCAGTACAGAGATTGAGACCTTATGACAACAGATTGCTCAGTTGATGTAGGCGTCTTCTCAGCCTCTAGACATTGCAGCCATTACCTCTTTCGAGGCACCTGCGACTAGTATGTCTTCTTTATTATCCTATGGTGATTGATTGATTGATTCTGGTGCATCTAAGCATCTGTGTGGTGACAGGGGATCCTTTTCTCAGTTAGCACCATTTACACCAGTCAGGACTGTACATGTGGCAGACAGAAGACATTCGTCGCTTGTTGGCAAGGGAGATGTCTTTATCTCCTACCCTGCGACTGATAGATGCTTTCTATGTACTTGATTTCCCATTGAATTTGCTGCCTGTTAGCAGTTTTACCAGAGATCTGAACTGTCGAGCTATATTTGATGCATTTGCTTGTCTTGCAGGGCAAGCTCACTGGGAAGATGATTGGTGGAGGGTGTGAGGAAGGGGGGGTGTATCGTCTGAGCTATATTGTTGTTGCTGTTGCTGTCCAGGGCCTTGTTTCTTTTGGATCCCCTCTCCAGTGGCATCATTTGCTTTGGCCATCTGCTTATTGATCGTCTTAGATAAGTTCTGCCACACATACCCTCCACTACTGCTCTCACCTGTAATACCTGTTAGCTGGGCAGGCGCCATAGGGCTAGTTTTTTCACTTCTGTCTCAGTATCCTTTGTTGCTATGCTTGATTTGATTCACATGGATGTTTGGGGTCCTAGTCGTATTCCTGATTGACTTGGGAACATGTAGTATTTTCTGTTAGTGGATGATTTGTTCCATTTTTCTTGATAATTTCTTTTGAAGAATAAATCTGATGTGAGAGAAATTGTTGAAACTTTTGTTAAGAAAATAAAAACTCAGTATTCATGTTTTGTGAAATGCTTTCGGTCTGATAATGCCTTAGAATTTTGTACCACTTGGTTGCGTACCTTCTTTTCCAGTTGTGATATTATTCATGAGACCATGTGCCCCCACACCTCTCAGCAGAATGGTGTTGTTGAGAGGAAACATTGTTACTTGATGTTTCTCGTACATTGTTGATTCATTACTCGATCCCCTCTTTACAGGGGTGATGCTGTTTTGATGGCCTGTTTTTTGAGTAATCGGATGCCTAATGCTGCTTTACATGAGCGGATTCTTTTGTAGGTTATGTATCGTGATAGACCCCTATTTCATGTCACCCTCGGACCTTTGGTTGTCTTGCTTTTGTCCATTTATTGGGATTTGGTTGGGATAAACTAGCACCGAGTGTAATTAAGTGTGTTTTCCTTGGGTATACTTGGACACAAAAGGGATATTGATGTTTTGATTCAACCACTTCTCGGCATTTTGTTTCGGCGGATGTTACCTTTCACGAGGCGATACCCTTCTCCACATATGCTATTGAGCTACCTTCTGATGGTGATATGGCACTAATGTCATTTACACCTATTCGTTTTGGGAGTTTTCCTGAGATTCCTGTTCCTACTGCTCCACCACCACCTGCTACACTGTCCTTTCTTTGTCTGACTGAGATACTTCAGACATATGTCCGTCCTCACACTACTTTTCAGGCCCCCCCTTTTTCCTTCACCATCAGATTCTCAATTGAGTGTTTTAGACACTGAAGCTTGTTTATCATGTGCTGATCACAGGGACAGGACAAATGATGTGACAGGTGATGATCTGGATCTTCCAATAGCTGCTCAGAAGAGACTACGGATTTGTGCTACTTATCCCATGGCGGGGGCATTTGCTACTGACAGCCTAGGCCTCGGGTTTGCAGGATTCACCTAGGCGTTGGCTGCTACTCAGATTCCTGCAACTCACACTGAGGCCATGCTTGATTTGAGATGGCAGGTAGCCATAGAGGATGAGATGGTAGCTCTTAGGGGTCGTGGGACTTGGGAGCTAACTCCACTTCCAGATGGGGCTACGATTGTTGGCTGTCAATGGGTATTCACTGTGAAGCTCAACCCAGATGGAGGCATTGCTAGATACAAAGCTTGGCTTGTGGCAAAGTAGTTCACCTAAACTTATGGGGTGGACTTCTTTGACACCTTCTCATTAGTTGCTAGATTTCCTACGGTATGGGTGCTAGTCGTAGTGGCAGTCCAGCTGGATTGGCCCTTGCATCAGCTGGACGTGAAGAATGCATTCCTCTATGGTGATTTCCAAGAGGAAGTCTATATGCAGCAGTCACCTGGATTTGAGGTTTAGGGGGAGTGTGTATGTCGACTATGGAAGGCCATCTATGGCCTCAAACAGAGTCCTAGAGCATGGTTTTAGAGGTTGTCTTAGGTTGTAGAGGGAGCTGGATCAAGAAGATCAACGATTGATTTTTCTCTTTTTTTCAGGAGGACTGGACGAGGTACTGTAGCGCTTTTTGTATATGTTGATGACTTAATTGTCACAGGAGATGATGTGCAGGTTGTCTTAGATTAAGCGTATTCTGGCAGAGCAATTTGTTATGAAAGATTTGAGGGTTCTGCGATACTTTCTTGGTATTGAAGTTGCTCGAAGTAGGAAGGGCGTAGTTTGTCGAAGAGGAAGTATGTGTTGGATTTCTTGCAGGAGGTGGGTATGCTTGGGGCCAAGGAGGCCAACATTCCTATGGACTCCAAGATGCCACTTTATGATGAGGCACTGTTGGTGGACAACAGGTAGTACAGGCAGCTTGTGGGCAAGCTGCTATATTTGACTATCATGAGTCTTGATATCTCATTTGCGGTGGGAAGATTGAGTCAGTTCATGGCCAAGCCAACACGACAGTATTGGGATGCAGCATTGATGGTGCTCCGTTACATGAAGAAGGCTCTTGGAAATGATCCTTTCTTTTCCAAGGGGTCTTTTATGACCTTGGTTAGCTATTCTGATGTAGACTACGTTGGATGTCATGTGGATCGAAAATCCACTACGGGGTTTTGCATCTTTTTGGCAGGGAATCTGATTACGTGGAGGAGCAAGAAATAAAGCACAGTTGCTAGATTGAGTGTCGAGTCTAAGTACAAGGCTATGGCTCAGACGACTGTAGAGATGATGTGGATCAGGTCCCTACTCACTGATTTGGAGGTACAGTTTTCTAGCCCAATCGAGATTAGGTGTAATAACAGGGTAGCTATCTTTATTGCCAACAACCCAGCTTTTCATGAGAGGATGAAGCATGTAGAGGTTGATGGCCTTTATACCAGAGATATTATTCAGAAGAGGCATTTATATACAACACCGGTCATGTCTGAGGAGCCGATTGCAGATATCTTTACTAAGCTCTTAGCCAGGTCCTTGTTTGATTTATGTGTATCTAAGTTGAGCATGATAGATATCTATTCTCCAGCTTGAGGGGGGTGTTAGCATATACACATTCTGTATGAGGGGCTATTGGTTTTTTATTTGTTTCTTGTTGGTGTTGTACCGCAACTTTTCCACCTCTTCATTATATAAGAGGTAGGGCTTAATAATAAGAATTATCTCATTTCGTCCAATTTAACTAACTCATTAACAAACTCAATCCTAAGGTAATTGGATTCTAACTAAACTAATACTCTTAACACTCCCTCTCAAGTTGGAGCGTAGATGATGAAGCCCAACATGCTACAAATACAAAACTCAACTCCCCCTCACACATGACGTCTTCCAATTGGAGTAGATCGCACCAGCAGCAGATGGGTAGGCAGGTTGGAGACAATCCCAAGTAGTAACCGCAGTAGTAGGTAGTTGTAGCAGATACTAGATAGCACTAGGTTGTAGCAGTAGTAGTAGCGGTAGTAGATTCAGAAACATTCCGAACTAGGCTGTAGTAGATGAGTAGGCAGGCAGTTAGAAGGGAGAGACGAGGACCTTGCTCAGAACTCCCACTAGTCATCACCATCATCATGATGGCCAATAGTAGGATCGGATGCTCCAAAAGTACTAATCTAATTGGAAGAATGGATGATTCGACTTGTCTGTAGTAAACCATAGAGAAGATTGCTTTGTAGTTGTCTCAGTGGCGGATGACTCAGCAATAGATGTTTGATTCGCCTAGGTGGACTTGTTGAACTTTTCCCAACACTTGTTAGAAGCATGATTTGTTCTTTTGCAATGAATGCAAAGATAGATGCGACGACTTCGTCCATGGTCGCCAGAATGACCACTTCTCCCTCTAGAGGCAATAAAGGTGGAGGTGTCATGTACAATAACAGGAGCAATAGGTGCTGTATTAACATCTATCTTCTGGAGGTGATTATATATTGTCTGGATCATGTGTCGAGTCGGAAGATAGAATCTACTCTCTAGTGGATTGGTATCGTAGTGCTACATCATCCAGAAAATAGTAGGTTTGCCACTTTACACACTTAGTAATCTGCTTCTCACAGCTGAAATACAATTAGCTGCTTGAATAAGCCCTCTAGGATATTAAAATACGCAACCTAGGACATGTCACTTAGGTTGGTATTCCAAATACACCTATATATGTTTGCATGTTGGGAGTTGCTCATCTATAGGGAGTACTTCTTCAGAGTCTCTCAGATCTCCTTTACAACCTTCTTATATAATGTATTGGAGGAAATAGTAGTGTCGATGTAGATAATCGACTAGTTCTTAACCAGATAGTTCTCTCACTTCTTGTATTTGGTAGCATCTTTGGGTTCAAGAGTCCTATTTGCCAGTACGTGCAACTTCTCCTTTCGTCCAACAAATACGTAGAACACACGTGATTAGAAGACATAGTCCGAGGACCTGGATAACTTGATAGTCATCCCCGAACTACTATGATGGTTGAGATCTTGGGGTCAGTAGTAACAATAGAGGAGTCGGCATCTGGCATGATGATGGGAGATAGTCAAGTAGAATTGTGCAATCTCTTGTATGGTAATAGTCGGTAGGTAATCAGGGATGCGCGTTTTCGCACGTAGAAGCATGCATATGCATGCAGAAAGTAGATAGATCGGATCTAGATTATGTGCATCAATAAAATTTGCGTAAGAATTGATCACAAAGGGTCACTAAATCAGGGATCACAGCATAGGAGTCCAAATCAAGTAGATTGGACCAAGAGGAGTGGTCACAAAGGCCAAGAAGAGGCCAAACCAGGTGTAAGAGGGCTTGGTGGCACTCTTTCCGGTCGCCTAAGCGTTTGGCAATGCTCGATAGAGCAAGGCAATGCGGGAACGATGCTTAGTGGTGAATTTTGGTGTTGTTGACGGTGGATTAGGGGTCTGGATGCCTCTTAGATGTCCATATCATGCTCGTAAGAGCAAGATCTGGTTCTTATCCACTCAGTTAGGCCCTAGGAGCAAACAAAGTACTCCTAGGGTCATCCTAAACCTTGAGGAGTCCTTGTCGTGATGAAAGAGGGTGCCAACAACCCTCTGTAGGAGATGACATCGCCATCCAAATGTTGAATCTGGTGGTTAGTGGCACAGGAGAGTGTTGACAACACCAAGGAGGGTCCCTATTGAACCTTTGGATGGTTTAGTGGAGGCTTCACCGGAGAGATTAGACCAGTTAAGTCCAGTTCGAGAGGTCCAGCTACTGGTATTGGCCCCTTTTAGCTTATTTCAGTTGCTGTTGGTGGAGAGGGCCATTGATGTCTCGATAGGGGGCATGAGGCTCGACAATGTCACTTGTGGCTCGAGAGCTGCCTAGGGTTTTTTGAAATCCTTTCCTCTTCCCTTTTTTCCTTTGTTTTTTTTTTATTTTCTTGTAGTGGAAGAAATATAAGAGAGAGGGAAGTAAGCTGGTATTGAACACCGGTTTAGGATTGCTACTCTAATGCCATGTTAGAGAAAATGAAACGCCTTATTGAAACAACGTAACCTTAGCCTCTTATACATAGAGGTGGGAAAGAAAATTAACATAAAGAGTCTTATTAGAAATATGCAATTGCATGACTAACAAACTCAGTTCTTGGACTTCAACTAAATTAATACAATGGTTAGGATGGTTATTGGAGATTGGTAATCATTCAAAGGAATTTGTTGATCACTTGCTAAGAAGTTGCATCACTTGACATATTGCAGACGGCCAAAAAGATCGCTTTCAAGTCACAACTGGTCCTAAATAAAATGCCTTTGCTAGTCCTCCACAACTCCTTGATCATGCTCCTGTGATAATTTTGGAATCTTCATTCCCTATGGAATTCCTTGCATCAACAATTGAATCAGGTGTCAAGATTGCCACCTCCTCTGGGCTTGGGAACTATGTTCAACATAATGAGTTTATGATGGTGATTACTTACAAATCAACATCTTGCATCCACCATTTAGAGGATAGTTGGTCCGCTATCGAGAGCCTTTGTGCGAGTAACCCTAAAAGCAGTCGAAGGACCAATATGACATTTTTGTAATAAAAAGCCCCACCTAAGCTCATTTAATAATTGAGCCCAAAGGTCAGCTCAGATCTTGACCCGAATTACAAGTTTTGGCCCAAGTTTAGCTTGTCCCCATAAGAAAAAGTGCTCGTGTTGGATTGGTTTGTTTATGATTTATTCCTCACCTTTTAGACATATCCAAATTTGAGGATGTCTTGTTGTATGTGGTACACCATGTCTCATCCATGTAGATTGATAATGCCACACTACTCATGTTCAATGAGGGAGGAAATGAGGACATCTCACAAAGTTGGGAAGATGACACCGTCCAATATATATATATATTTTGTGAAATATCAATGGAAGCTCTATCGATGCTAATGTTTAGGGAATGATCTCGTTGATTGCATCATTCAATTGTTGGTAATTATTTAATAACATTTGAGGTGCCAAGTAATGTTTTTGCGTGTAACCACCTTCATGGTTGCATCATTCCATGAAGGCTCACGTCTTTACTACGCACCTTCAAATCCTTCCCGTTACCATTTTTTCTTTATTGTCAGAATTGAGAACACAAAATTACCATGTTCTATCTCATGTTATTTTTTATAACTTTTGTATGGTTTGAATATGTTTTCTTTTTGTTGAGTATAAGAGGTATTATGTAATTTTCTTTATTTATTTGGTGCCTTTGTAATTAACTCAGTGCTCTTTTCTATAAAAGAGAGCCTAGGCTTTCTCTTGAGTCTAATGAAGTCTTTTTCCTCCCAACATGGTATTAGAGTGGCAGTCCTAAGCTGGTGCTTTGATATCTTATCAAATATTCCATCATGTGAAGATATGCAGATCATGAACATCTTGGTGATTCACACCTAGATGGAGAACCACAACAGCAGTTGTAGCGTGGGTAGGGTCCACAGTGTTGCCGTCGGGTGGTTGGGTTGTAGCAGTAGCGTGAGTGGTGGCCACAGTGCTGTCGCTGGGAGCCTGAGCGGTGCAAGAAGCATGGGCGGTGCCCACAACATTGCCGCTAGGTGGTTGGGCGATGTCCCCAGCATTGCCAGCTGGTCCCACGGTGCCTTTGCCACCACGTGTTGTCGTGGAAGAACGACACGTTAGATCTTTAATGTGTGCAGCGGCGTTAGATCTCCTGTTGTTGAAAGTTTTGTGTGTGATGAGCCTTCACTCATCCACAACTTGGTTAGCAATGTGTTTTCTCTCGCTCTTAAAAAAGTTTCCTCTCTATAGCAGTATGAACCTTCTCTCATGCATGGAATTCATGTTTGGCCCTAGGATAGGGTTGGTTTTAGATCCGCAAGCGATTGCTTGTGCAGTCTAAGAAGGGTAAAAAAAGAAGTTTGGTGGTGCTTGGGTAATTGACTCTGGGGCATCTATTCACCTTACTGGGAACGCGGAGCATTTAGAGAATCCCTTACCCTTACGTGGGATCAGGAGGGTGAGGGTTGCTAATGGTGCTACCTCCAGGTTGAGAATTGAAGATGTCCACTGTGCCCCTGAGTTTCCTATGAACTTATTGTCTATAACCTGAATCGACAAAGATCTTGGATCAGTTGGATGTCGGGTGATATTTGATGAGGAGCATTTAGGATAGATAGATAGACAGTGAAGATCCTTGGTGGAGGCATGGAGAGAGATGGCCAATACTACCTAGACACACCTACCTTGTATGCTAGAGTTGTATCCATTGCCAGTGATAGCTGGCTGTGGCATAGGAGACTTGGTCATCCATCAACCAATAAGATGTAGTAGATGTATCCTGAGTTTGCTAAAATCCCTGACTCTTGAGTGCGAGGAATGTCAACTTGGGAAACACCATCGGAGTAGCTTTCCACGATGGAGTGATGGGATGAGTGCTATCCTATTTGCACTAGTACATTGTGATGTATGGGGACTATCCAGGGTTATGACTTTAGGAGGACACAGGTATTATGTAGTGTTTGTAGATGATCATAATAGACTTACTTGGGTCTTCTTGATGAAGACTCGGTCAAAGATTCCTCGGATCATGCAGAGCTTTCTCTTAGAGGTGCAGACCTAGTATGGCACCATTGTTAGAGTTTTCTGTAGTGAAAATGCATTGGAGTTCATGTTGTGGGTGAAGGTCCTGCGGATCTTATTTGGCCACAAATATAAGATCAAGAGTGATATCGATTGTAGTAAAAATATGGCACAATAAAAACAATCTTACAATATACACAAAGATTTATAGTGGAAACCCTTATGGGTAAAAACCACTGCCTAAGCCTCTTAACTTAGGATTTTCTTGACTAGGCAACGCTAGTCAATCCACTATCATACCACTTGAACAAGGGTTGCACAACCTCTTACAAACCAATTCTCTTTTACCAACAAAGAGAAGTCACAAACAACGTTGGGAATTCTAACACGAAAGGTCCTAACAAATGGAATGAATGAAGTAAAATCAATATAGAAATTAATCCTATGGAACCTCAAGGAATTAAAATATGCAAATCGAGTTTTTTTTTAGAAGCGCAGAGTGACGTGCTTTTGAAGAACATAGAACAATGAGCACGAAAGCGCAAGGAAGAATTGAAGTAGAAGCACTTTTTCTCTTTGAAATCTTTTTCAATGCGTATTGTGAAATGAGGGGTGTGAGCTCTATTTATAGGTGAAAACTAACCATTTTTGGAATGTTAGAAAAAATCATTCGAATCAAATTGGTCAATCAATTTACTTAATTGGTCGATCAATTTTTACTTTGATTTTTCCACAAATTGATCGATCAATATTAATATTTTGGTCGATCAATATGATCTAGATGTTTATTTTACGATTTAGAAAGGTTTCTTTAATCCTGAGGTTTGTTACAATAATTTAAGACTCAAGAAATATAAAAGAATTACATTGACTAAAGATAATCTTCACTTTGATCCATGTAGAGGATAATTGACTTGATTTGTGTGAGCGTGATCATGAAATATTATTTTACAAGAAAATATAATTTTGTTTCATTAAAATAGAGGTCTCAACTGTGGGATCTACAAGAGTTTTTCAGCAGTGATGGGGTCATACATCAGGCATCTTGTGCCCACACATCTCAGTAGAATGGTGTGGCACAATGCAAGTTGAGACATCTCTTGAACATTGCTTGGACCCTGATGTTCCATATTAAGGTCCTAAGGCAATTCTAGGGGGATGCCGTCCTGACTGCTACGTATCGGATTAATCGGGTACCCTCTTCTTTGCTTAGAGGACATATCTCGTACTAGGTTCTTTTATCCAAACCATGATTAGATTTTTACTCTGCCTCTGTAGATTTTTGGCTGCACATGCTTCATCTAGGCCCACGGTAATTAGGATAAGTTTTCTCTTAGTGCCGTGAAGTACGTGTTTCTTGGATATTCTAGGACTCAGAAGGGATGTAGGTGCTCCGATCTAGTTTATAGGAGATATATTGTCACGACAGATGTGACCTTCTTTAAGAAGATACCTTACTTCTCAGGCGAAGGTACAATGATAGAGGATACTTTATTGGAGACACAGATCTATCGTAGGATATCAGGGAGACCCTTTAACACTTCATAGGACATTGCACCTGCTTCTACCATGGGGTCGTCGATAGATGCAAAGTTAGACTGGTGGCCCACGTGCTTCACACAAACATATATGGTAGATTATCTCAAGTCCTTTTCTCCTGTAGCTTATATTTCATCCATTTGGGTTGTCATCTCCGTTGTGCACCATGAATGGTCATTACACCAGCTGGATATAAAAAAATGCCTTCCTGTGGTAGAGAAGGTATATATGAGACAACCATCGAGCTATCATATTTAAGGGGAGCAAGTCTGTCACTTAAGAAAGACAATGTATGGCTTGAAGCAGAGTCTGAGGGCCTGGTTTGAGAGTGTTGCAAATTACGCAAGGAGTGTGGAAGCTCCCTCGTGCGTGGGAAAACAGTCTAAGGAGGACTGTCCACGTGAATCAGGGAGAGAGAGCGTGAGCAACATTAGTAGCAACCAGCTGTTGCTGTGTGGAGGTCGGCCTTGATGATGGCCGACTGTGGAGAAGAGAGAGAAAGGAGAGGAGCCTTACATGAATAGGAAATGTTATTGATTGACTCAAATGAAATTACAAGGGAAGGTTCTCTTTTATAAAGAGAAAATATCCCAACGATTTGGAAACAAATCACATCTCTAAAATAAGAAAGATCTTATCTTTAAAACAAATCAAATTCCAAATTATTTTTCCTAAAACGCATTTACTAAAAATCGGAAACTTGACATCTAAATCAAGACTCAGAATAGGTCCCTTTGGTCCTTCTTGATGCCGGCCTTGTGAGCCCCTGACAACCTGCCATGTGGCATCTTTTATTCCCAAAAGAGAGAGATCCAAGGTTTAGTGGATTGGATTTTAGTACTCTTCCTCAGATCATTCCACCTTCATCAGGAAGGTTACTTGTCGTGACACCTACTAGGTAGCTATTTTGACAGTGTTTGTAGATGATATGGTCTTGACTGGAGATGATAAGGCATCAGTCGGACAAAGGCATTTTGCAATCCACATTTGCCACCAAGGATCTGGGTAACCTCTGTTATTTCCTAGGAATCAACGTTGTTAGATAGGGGCCTATCTTTATTCTAGAGGCAGTACATCTTGTAGATTCTTAAGGACGCTAGATTACTTGGGGCCAAGCCTTCTGCTGTTCTTGTTAATCCTCACTACACTCACATTGCTAATGAGGATGACCCTCCATATGAGGATGTTACTAGATACTGCAGTACAGTTGGGCCCATGTTATATCTGACCATTACTTGACCAGACATTAGTTTTGCAGTGATGAGAGCCAGGTAGTACATCCTGACTTGATATATTCATTGACAGGAGGTCTTTCTCATCTTTAGGTACCTCAAGGGAGGTCCTGGTAAGTGACTGTACTACAGAGCTAGTCGGACTCTAAATGTCATAGCCTATTTAGATGCAGATTGTGCTGGGTCAATTGATGATCGATGGTCCACCTCGAGGTTTGCAGTATATCTTAGAGGCAATTTGGTGTCATGGTGGAGCAAAAAACAAAACGTGGTTGGTCGCTCCTGTGTAGAGGTAGAATACAAGGCCATGGCACATGCGACTTTCCAGATCATGTGGATAGTGGGCTTTCTGGAGGATTTAGGAGTGAAGATTGGTATGCTAGTTTCGCTATATTGCGATAAGAAATTAGCCACCTACATTGTCTCTAATCTAGTCTTTCATGAGAGGAATAGACATATTGAGGTAAGTTGTCTTTTCGTGCAAAATGTGGTCCTTGAAGGCAAAATGGCCACCCCATTTGCCTTGTCTGAGCTTCAGCTAGTAGATATATTTACCAAAGCCTTAAAGAAGCCCCATGACTTTCTTTGTAGCAAGTTGGGACTTATAGACATTTACATACGAACTTGAGGGTAGTGTTGAGTATAAGGGTTACTATGTAATTTTCTATATTTATTAGGTTCCCTTGTAATTAACCCAATGCTCTTCTCTATAAATGAGAGCCTAGGGTTTCTCTTGAGTTCAATGAAGTCTTTTTCCTCACAACAATTCTTATTTATTTCCTAGTTAGTTTATTCTTATTCCTGTTTTTATGGCTTTTCCTATTCTTGTTTAGATTACCATGTAATTTTTCCTTTTGCCTCTCTGTATAAAGAGCTAGAGTTTCTGAGAATAAACAATTCATTTGTTTCCTCCAATATGATATTAGAGCGATGGTTCTAGGTCGGTGCTTTGTACCTTTTTATTCCCATCATCTTTCTTTCTTTCACCAAAAATAAATCTCTCGGTCCTCGTTCTTAAGCGGGGTTCGTACCTTGAATCTCCGTTCTTGGGAGATCTTGAAGTGTGTGCCACTGCCCTTGATCTCGGTGCACGATTACCTTTGGCCCCCACCCCCCGATCTCGATGCACAACTGCTCAAGGGCTAGGCCTTAGGCTAGGTTGGGTTTTAGCTGAAGCCCAACCCAACTTAATTTTGAACAAAGGCTTTGAGTAGCCTAGTTGGGTTGGGTCGCTCAATTTGACCTAATGCTCATCCTTAGCCAACTGTATACAACTCCAACAAAAATATCTTAGGTTGTCTTGAAGCCATATCCTTGAGAGCCCCTACATTCCAAGTGATGATCTTAAGCATGAGAAACTTGGCCCTTCTTTAATACAAGTCCATATAGCTCGTTCCATTCCCAATGGAGTGTGCAACCCCTCTTCCACCAGATCTCATCTTCAAGTATCTAGACTCTTGGATTGGAATGGTATTGCTTCTGGATGGATTCTCCTGTGGTACTCGAGTCCTCATCAAATCTTCAACTTGTTGATCTTTAACTCTATGGAGATTGGGATTTTTGTTAATCATTGCAATATGCTCTAATTCATTTATATCATGATAAACCCCCCCCCCCCCCCCCCCCCCCCCCCCCCATCCGACACAAGAAGATGGAATAGGCGATTTTCATGAAGCAAGCCTCCCTTTTGTTTGATGTGGCTGGTAACAGCATAGCACCAAGGTGGGTGAATTGTCACTTAGAATCTCGTTGAGTTTCCTTCAAAAAAGAAAAAAAAAAAGAATCTCATTGAGTCTCTTGCATATGAACTTTAAGCTAGCTACCATTATGAGGGCACATATCTACTTAAGTGAAATATTCGATTCAACATCTTAGTCAAACATGTTAAGTTATGCTGCATCTCATTCAGTTAACAAAGTGGTTTTGGGAGTAGAAGGAGCTAGGGTTGTTAGTTGTCCGCAATTTGACAATAATTTGGTATGAGATTGTTTATGGGAAAAGAAGGTGCTTATGGTTATTAAGAACTGATCCCAAATGCCTTTATTAATGTGCCAAATATTGATGTGGTAGTAGCCCCTCTCCTCCATGAAGTCCGTGTAAAGTCTACATCATGATTGGAAAAAGGTAGTGGAGATTGATTAGGTTAGGCTTCATAGGGAAGACTTGTAAATGTTGTTTCCAACTTTGAGATACCTCTAGACCTTTGCCTACCCACCCGTTAGGATTCAGAAGTAGAAACATTTGCTTTGCTTAGCCTCCTTACACTCACTAGCGATGATCATGCTTCCAAAGAACCTTAACCCTTGTGATGCTACCTCCATAAGGCTTGGGGATTTGGAATCATTGTCTTGCCTTTGGCAAAAATAGCCTTACATCAAGTCCCCCAACCTTATTGCCTGATGCACTCCACAAAATGACAATTTTGGGAAAATATTGTCGAAATGGGGCTTTTGCATGAAACACCTCGACTATGGCAAAATTAGATGCATTGGTGGGCACCTTGAAGGGTGATGATCACTTAACTTCATTATTTACTCTTTTGTGAATGTCGATTCGTCATGACCTATTCTCCCATAGGATGAGCGATGGGTGTTTTGTGGAAGATGCAAGGTTGCAAAAATCAGTAGTTAGTGTTTAATTGATACGGTCACTATATAAGGAGTACATGGCATGCAACAGAGTGGTTGGGGATTGCTCGTTTAGGTTTTTTTTTTAATACTTGGATGTTTATATATATATTCATAAAATATATTAATAAGATGTATTACATCTACTTGCACAATTCACCTTTAAGCCATATATAAAACTAAGATTTCAACAAGTAAAATGTACCATCACGTAAAGATCAACCACTTTGAAGCTCAAGGTAATGAAACTAATCTGTAAGTCATAAGTCCAAAGGAAATAAATAAGTTCAAAGTTTCTAAACATTAAAATTACAAAAGCCACATTAATTACGAATTCCATTTTTCTTTGTTAGTAGGTTCAAAGAAATGTTGATAGACTATGTAGCCTAGTAATTGGACCACTTGGCCGAGTAGTTGGGGTGATCGACTATTTACTTGAGTATACATACTCGGGTTGGTTAGGTGCCCGATGATGACTAATCAGTTGAGTAGTAGCCCTAGTTGGCTGATTTTCGCAACAAATGTAAAAATTAGCCTAAAGAAGGGGGAGATGGTCACATTCAAAGAAGAGGAAAAAATAGAGGAGTGCTTAGTGAAGTATGATGTTGATACATATTCCAACACATGGAATTCTTTGAGTTGAGCATGTACGAACCTTCACTCTCATGGGCTTGTCGTCGGGAGGGTTTGTTCATATTTAGTGTAGGAGAGAGTGAATTTGGTAATAGAGGTGACCTCTTCTTTGGTGTTATCACAATGCTGCGAGATGTATGGTGTTGTAGAATATATCTCAATAATCTGACAACTTTAACTTCCCATACCATCACTATGTGATTCTCCTCTTATGACTATTGCATCCTTTTATGACCACCAAAATTTTGAATTCCACCTCCTCTAAATTAAAACATACCCTTGATCTTTTTTTTTTTTTAAGAAAGAAAGATTACCATCACTCAGCAAGCATCCAGTCAATTTTATTAAAATATAAATGGAACGGACTTACAAGACATTAAGCCACAACTTAGCATGCCACTAAGCTTCTTTTACAATATTCTGAACCCATGTTCATTCCCTATGAAAAATTGAGGCATTTCGTTGTAACCGGATAGCCTGAAGCTCTAACCTTGCCAATCTTATCAACTTGACTCAATGATTGAAAAGAAGACCATCAAGAACAGAAAGTGAAGACATCAGTTCTGTGGACACTCAGCCTTCTCCAAACCTCATAAGAGAAACTGCACTCAAAGATGAGATGACCAATAGATTCCACTGCATCATCACAAAAAACACACTTAACATGTTGGTCATTGGCCCAAGTAGATCTAAGCTCTTTAGTAAGCAGCTTCTCTCTGTGAAAGATCCACAAAAAAAATCTTAACCTTCAATGGCAAAGGCATTTTCCAAACTAATGAGCAATCCTCCCAAACCAACAAAGCTGGTATAAACTCCAAGGATAGTTTTGTATAAGCCTTGGTTATCTAAAAGGTACCATACGATCAAGAAAAATCCACAAGACAGACCTGATGGTAGATGTGATGTGTCAACAACTCAATTTCAGCATGTGGTGCGAGACCTAGAGCTTATTGACCTCCCTACATCGGGATCACGCTTCACTTGGAGGAATGGTAATGGTGCTGTCCTGTATTGACATTTCTCTGCAATATTTCTATGGTTGAGTCTTTTTAGATGGCAGACGTTATTACTTGTGACACCTTTTTCTGATCATACTCCCCTTTTATGACGAAGTAATGAAGATGTAATCTTCTCATCATATTTCAAATTTGACAAATCTTAGCTCATGGAACTTGGTTTCAAGGAGCTGATTCGAGATAAACGGTCTACCATTGATTTAAATGCCGACGGCATTCCGTCGGCAAGGCCATTTCCGAGCAACGATCGTGCCGACATGAATAAAATGTTGATTTACAGGGATATCGTCGGCATGGTCAGCATGCTGGCAAAATTGGTGCCCATGCCGAGGTTGCTGTTGGTTTTTTTAATTGCTTTTGCTATTTTTGTCGGTATGCATCGGCATGCCCTCGGCATACTCATCGGCATGCCCATCGAAAAACGGGCATTTCCACGGCATGCCCTCGGCGTGCCCACGAAATGCACACTTGGAATTTCATCGGCACGGCATCGAAATTGGCATTTCGAACCTTGCGGTTTACTACTCTTGCTTTGACTTCTGCCACATGTATTTTGGTTTGCAGGATTAGTGCGGTTAGGACGGCAATGATGGAGTTTAGATGTGATCTCAGAACTAGTAGGGAAGAAAGAAGAAATGAAGCTCTTCAGAAGGTATCTACTCTTGATCAGGAGGAGGTGACGCTACTTTCTGTTGAGGAATGCCAAGAGACATGGAGGTTTCAATCTATTGTGTCAGAAGATGACCATATAAAGGAAATGGATTGGAGACAAAAATCGAGACAATTATGGCTCAAAGAAGGTGACGCTAACACAAGATTTTTTCATTTGTCAGACAGGAGAAGGAAGAATATGGTAAATAGCTTGAAAGTGGGAGATGATGTATTAAAAAAAAGCGACCAAATTTGTAATATGTTCAAAAGCTATTTTCGGGATTTCACTAGAAAGTCATGTGGTGATTGGTGATGGGTGAATCTATAGATGGAACAAATTGGCGAGGAGGCAAAGGTTGCACTTGCTAAGGACAAGGATGAAGAGTAGATTTTGAGCGCCTTACATGGCATGAAGGTGGAAGGTTTTCGTAGGTCGGATGGGTTACAGATTATTTTTTATAAGGAGATGTGGGATGTAGTTGGGCCTGATATAGTGGCTATGATTAAAGAATTTTTTGATGGTAATGGTGGTATTGAGAGGATAAATAAATTTTGCTTATTTTTTCTACCTAAGAAAAAAAGGTCAAGAGGAGGTGGGAGATTTTAGACCTATAGCATTATCAAATTCCATTCATCTTTTGGTTGCAAAGATGCTAGGTACTTCCTTACATTATTTCACCAGTACAATTGCTTTTGTGAAAGGGAGGTTGCTACAAGATTTTTATGTGTTGGCGGAAGAATTTTTGGCATTTTTGAAGAGGAGACAATCTACGCCTTTTGTTTGGAAGGTAAATCTTTCAAAGGCTTATGATTCAATTTCTTGTAATTATTTGTGGGTTGTTATAAAGAGGAGGTTTTCCCGATCGTTGGATTATGGTAATGAAGAGATGCATTACTACTTCCTCATTTTCTGTATTGGTTAATGGAAGGGCAAACGGTTCTTGGATTTAGCCACAAAGGGGGTTACATCAGGGTTGCCCTTTAGCATCAATGTTGTTTAATATTACGGTTGATACTCTTGCAAGCATGGCTTTAAAGCCTGTGATGGTGGATTAATTTGTGGTTATAATGCTACTGCTGATGGTAGGATCATAATCCCTATTTTGCAATATGCTGACGACATGAGGTGGAGTATGGGAGGCTAGGCATGTCTCCTCCTTGGTAAGAATCTTTGTTGAAATTTCAAGCCTAAAAATTATCAAAAGTAAATAGACCCTAGTTCATTTTGGCATGGGCAATGTGGAGGAGAATGAGGTATCTAATATTATGGAGACCCCGGTGGTTAAACTACCCATTAAATATCTAGGGAAGGGAAAGAAATTGAATTCTTCATATTGGAAGCCCCGTGTTGAGAGATTATCAAAGATGCTTTCTTTTTGGAGTAGTAGACTCCTGTCTAGAGGAGGACATTTGATCCTTCTTAAATTTGTTCTTTCATCCCTTCCGGTGTTCTTCATGTTTGTCTTTGTGCTAACAAAGAAAATCTCAAAAAGTATTGATATGATCAGGAAAAATTTCTTTTGGAAGGGTGCTCATTTTGTCTGTAGATTTACGCAATTGATCTCTTAGGAAGATGTTTGTAAACCAAAGAAGGCAGCCTTGGTGTTGGTATGCTGGAATCTTTTAATAAAGCTCTTCTATTGAAATGGGTAGTTAGATTGGTATTAAATGAGCAGGATATGGTTACATCTATTTTGACAGATTCCTAGGAGGACAACATGGACCTTAACCAGCAGGCTGTTGCCAGTGGATCTTCTGCATTTTGGCATTCTATTTGCCTAGTTATGATTGAATTTTCCGGCCAATTTTTCCCATGTCTGCGGATGGTTCTACATTTAAATTTTGGCTTAATGATTGGATTGACAATGGGAAGTTTTCAAAGCAGTTTCAGAGGTTATTTCAACATATTCTTGATAGAGATGCTTCGGTGACAGATTTGTGGGACAGGGAACTCAAATTTTGGGATGTTAGACTGTCCAATGGACTGTCAGATGCGACATATTCTGAATTTCAGCAGCTAATCCTTATGGTGGAAGATTTTTCTCCATCTACTGATTGAAATAGGTTGGTTTGGAATCATGGACATTTTTCTCTAAGTAATGTGTACGAGTTCCTGATTTCAAATGGGGCACAACATACACCAACTGATGGTGACTCCAAGCTGATTTGTTGTAAAGTTCCTTTGAAGATCAAATTATTCCTTTGGTTCTTTAAAAGGAAGTGGTTGGTCACTAAAGTGTATAGAACTATTAGGTGTTCTGATGGTGATATTGCATGTCCTTTCTGTGGGCGTTCAGATGAGGATATCTCTAGAGATATTTAGGAGAATTTAAACTTCCAAACCGTTGATACTACAAAGTTTGAGGACTTTTGGATGACTTTCAAGGAGCACCTTGATCTTGATATGCCAGGCTGGTGCCACGCTATTGCTATTCTTTGGTCTATTTGGTTGCAGAAGAACTATAAGGTCTTTAAGAATGAGCGGTGTTGGGTGGAGAATGTAGTGAGAGAGGCAAGATGTATTTCTGATTTTTTGGTCCAAGATTTGTAAGTCCATTCCTTTTCTTAGTTAATATATTTATAGGATGATTACCACCCTTAGGTAATCTTCTTATGCTTTCTCACAAAAAAAAAATGAAGAAAAATCATCCAATACATCGTCCCCAAGAAATAAGTCATGCAAGAGACCTAGCAAGCCTTGTAACTCCTTTATGGTGGCCTTAGATAGAGTCAGTTGAAAAATAGGAGACTAGGAAGATGAAGAAGCATCTCAAACCTCAGAGACCAGAACCTCCTATAAAGATAGGCCAAAAAGGCGAGGAAACAGAGCACAAAAAGCCCCACTACCTATCCAGTTATCTTTGCAAAAATGAAAAGAACTGCCACACCCAAGCTTCGGCCCAAAAATCTTGGACTCCATACATGTTCGAATGGTAGGTTGAACCTTACTCTAGAAAGCTGAAGGTCATACAGCAGGAGATCTCTTATAAACAACATCAACTAGGAAAATATAGGAACCCCTCAAAACCCTATCAACCAACCTCGTACCTCTGGCTAAGAACCTTACAACCCACTCCATGAGTAGGGATATTAAAATCGTCAAGCCACATAATCCCCAACCCCCCCATAAGCTTGCATATATAGGTCTCTTTTTAAGGGATCAACTGTAAGAAACACCCTTCGTGGTCCGCATCCTTCCAAGAGATTCTTTTTCGAGTTACATCAAGCCTTGCAAGAACCTTCTTAGATGGCTTAAACATGGACACATAAAATATCGAGATGGTGATGTGGTGGGAATCAATGGTGGAGGCGACACTAAGGAAGTCCCTAGGGGGTTGTTGGCGGTGACGCTAAGTTTGTTGGCGGTGGCGTCTGTGCCTTTGCTGCTGGGATCCCCAATGTGGGATGTTTAGTATTGCTGGGACCCCAACGAGGGGATCAAGATTGAATAGAGACCCTTAAAATCTAGGATCGATTTTTTTTTTTCTTTTCAATAGCATTTAGTGGGATATTGGAATGTTGATCTAGGATTGTCGCTTTGATACTGTGTTTATGAGAAAATGAGCATCTTATTCTTAAGAGAAGACCCTAGCCTCTCTTATATAGAGAAGAGGTAAAGGGAAAATTACATGAACAATCCTCGAGTAAAAATAAAATTGGGAAACTAACATAATAAACAAAGAAAATAGTAAAAACTCTAACAATGATGATGGCTGAGGCGATATCAATAGCAATTGAGGAAGAAGGCTTGCTTTTTGCTAGCCTTTAGTTCTCATTGAAAAAGAAATATAGAAGTGGTATGGATTGTTCTCGTGTCAAAGGGTAGTAGTAGTAGCAACATCATCAACAACAGTAAGGACAAATCATTAAGGTAGAGCCACAACAACAGTAGTAGCACATGTGGTGCAGTAGAGGATTTTCAGCCAGGCGGTGAGCAGACATGGAGAAGGGGCTGGGTGGTGTGGAGATCCTACGAGAGAGCGCAGGTGATCAATTGATCGAGAAAGAGAGGAAGTAGAGGCATTGGCGGTGCAAGTTGCGGCAACATGGGCAGGGAGGCTACTTAAGGGTAGCAAGGTTGCCTGGGAAGGTGGTAGGAGAGAGAAGGAGGCTGGCAACGACTTCCTTTTAGGAAAGAGAGGGCTAACGGCACTCCAGAGAGAGGTTGGCGGTGGGCATCCTTAGGATCTTCTTTCTCTGATACTATATGGAAGACTAATGAGTAGTTCGAAATCAACCCCTCTTTATATAGAGTGGGGATAACAATAGTAAATCCTAATCCTAACTAATTTGGAAAGAAATAGAATTAAATTAAATCATAGTGGTAACATAACAAAATAAGAAGTCTTAACCTAACTCTCAAGAAATCTATTTTTAATTATTCCTATTTCCAATTTCATCTCTTATGCATGGGAATTATCTATGTATTGAACACATTTATATGTGCAGAAGTTATATGAGAGATCATGGAAATGAAGCTAGAATTCAAGAGTACGTTTTATTTGACTGAGATTTGCAGGAAGGAAATTATAAAGCTCGTGGTTTACTTGGATGCTTAATTGAAAATATGGGAGGAAGAAAAATGCATATCCTTGTGGTTTTTCTGGACTTGAAGAAAGTTATAATACCGTCTTCCATTGTTATAGGGATCTACAAAAGGAGATTTTATGTTAAAATATGTAGGAAACTGAAAACAAGGACAATATTCTGTGGTATTTAAGGCTTGCTTGTGGGTTCCTATCTTTTCCGTGCATATGATGCCTTAATGAAACTATTATTTAAAGGGAAATAGATTGATCTTTCAGATTCCTTTGCAGAATGGGGTTGGGATATCCTTTTCTGAGATAGCATTAACAAGGTCTCTTCACACATAATAGCACATTAGATTTTCTGGTATATCAGTAATGACAGCAGTATGCTGTAAATTAATTATTTTCATATGCATGATGAGGCTTTATTCATAATGACCTTTCCTTGTTATCACACCTTTTAATCATTGTTTAGGTGCTAATATTAGCAACTTTGTCATAGGTACATGCCGATGGGGAGAATTTGGCGAGGGAGGGCTTTTGTGGAGCGAATGTAATGGGATGGCATTTGAATGGTTTGATGGTGATCCTATCGAGGAGCTCTTTTGTAAGGTATTACCTGGTGCATTAAAGGGAAATGCAAAATTTCTTCTAAAACATTATAAAGTTGAAATAAGTTACGGACATAGCTAGGTCTTGTTCATATTGGTTAGTGCTAGGCACTAACGAACCTTGATTTTGATGTTAACAAAATAAGTTATATTATATGGATGAACTATAACATGTAAGTTCACAAAAGGAGCTGTATGTGATGATGATGAACATACATGAGTAAATTGTGATGAAGCTTGAGAGCTACACAAAAAGAATGCCAAAAGATTTAAAATGGAGAAGCAAGGCCCAATGTAAATCATTTTTTATTTCTTAGATTATTTGTTAAAGAGCTATGAATACATTAAGCACCTATCAAATTCCTTTAGGTTTCTACTTTTAAAAATAAGTAGAATATATGTTAAATTGTTTTAAATTGGTAATTAAACATTTAATGATGTTTAAGAACTTCTAGAAGGGTACCTGTCACACCTCTTGGTTAAAGGATGCTTGTGTTCAAAATTCCTATGTTTCATACTAACGGTTAATCGATTAACATGCAAAAACAAAACTGCAAAACACAATATTAATCGATTAACACAACAATCAAAAGTTCTGGAATGGTCTTAATCGTTTGATACTGTCGGTTAATCGATCCATTTCTTTAAATTTCTTTGTTGAGATTCGTGGTTAATCAATTAAGACCTCAATAGAAAGTTTTTGGAACTCGATTAATCGATTAAGTTACATGCATTTAATTGATGAATGCATAATATTTTAATCAACTAATGTGGCCATTAATCAATTAATTTCATACCATTATGGCTTCAGAAATAACAGGATCGTGATGAAGGTCTGGAGGACCAGGTAGGCCCAGGGGGTTGATATGGCATGTCTGCTTTGTCTTGGAGTGGAGGAGGATGTGTGGCACCTAAGGTTTAATCTCTTTATGCCAGTCCTTGGCGTGGGAAATGGCTTCAGATTTTGGACTGATGATTGGACAGGACAAGGGAGACTGTGTGATCGCTTTCCCAAGCTCTTGGTGCTAGCAGTTGACAGACGAGCTACAGTGGCTGAGGTGTGGGATGGCTGTTGGTGCCCCATCTTTTCGGGGAATCTTTTTTATCAGAGGATCATGGAGGTGCATGAACTTTTGCAGGACTTGGAGGGCTTTCAACTTGTGGAGGGGGTAGACGCTTATGGTTGGGAGGAAGGTGATTTCTCAGTTTGTAGTGCATATAGGAGGTTGGGAAATCCTGCTATGCTGGGGGATATTGACCTTATCTGAGATTGCAGGCATATTTGGGAGGCTACGTGTCCCTTAAAGGTGAAGATTTTTGTTTGGTTGCTTAGGAGAGGCAGGATCATGACAAAGGTATGGAGGGCTAGGTGGGCCCAAGGGTCTGATATGACGTGTCCGCTTTGTCTTGGAGTGGAGGAGATGTGGAACATCTGTTCTTTACATGGCCTACGGTGGCGCAGGTCTAGAGTTGTTTTGGAGTTGGGTGGTGGACACAGGATTCTTTCGACAACTTTTGGAGGTCATTCAGATGTGGGAGTAGGAATGGGTGAGACAATTTGTTTCGGATGAGAAAGGAGAGGGTACGGCCCCTGGCGGTTTTGTGGGGCATATGGTTGGGAAGGAATGCAATGGTTTTTAGGGGGCAGCGTCCGTATGTTGAGAATTTTGTGGAGTTCATCTCGTAGTTTATTTCCCTTTGGAGTTGTAATTTGTAATATGGCTTAGTGCCTTTTTTATGAATGTAAAATCTGGGTGGTTATCAAATGGATAACTACCTTTTAACCTTTCAAAAGAAAATTTCAGACTGATATGAACTGTGTCATTTCAACTCGAATCTTTTCATATACATACTTTTAAAAATCAAAATTTAAATGTTTTGAAATGATTATTTGATGATTTCTAAGCCTTGGATCTCTTGCTTTTATGTTCAAACACGCTTTATAGAATCTTGAGTATTTAAAGCACCTAATTTTCAATTTTGCTCACAAAGGGCTCTCGTACTCTACTTCCTTTGCACTTAACTCTTTTATTTGTTATTCATGAAGTTTTAAGAGAGTATTTCTAAGTCTTAGTGCACTTTTTTAATTACCTTGGTTTTATAGGACTTGTAATTTTCATTTTAGTTTATTCTTATACTTTAAGTGCCTAAATTTTATGCTTCTTGTTCTTTTTAATGAAAAAGGACATAATCCTCTTTGGGCTTGTCCAAGAGAGATTGGTGTACTGGAACAATATCCTCGCTTTCTTGTGGTGTGGTCATAGTGACTCCTATAGAGGTAGGGGCAAAATCCTAGATAGGGATATTTAGGTAAAGTTTTTTCCTTAAGGGGTTTTCTTTGTAAATTCTTGTGTCAATTATTTGTGGCCGGTTGTTTTTTATTTTTTTTAAGCACAAATCACCTGCCACTTTTGACATTTCATTTGGTATTTGAGTAGGTATCACTACAAGGAGTAACACCCTAGTGAAGAGTTATGGCAACAAGAGCGATTGTTACTGAGGGAAACAATGGACGATTAACTACCATACCTCCTTACTTTGATGGATCAAATTACACCTATTGGAGATAACGATTGTAGATTTTCTTACAATCGGGTGACTTTGCTATATGGGATATGATGGAGAATCCTTTCACCAAGCCAAAAAGATCTGAACTAGACTACACAAAAGATCAAAAGAAACGCCTCATGCTTATCTCCAAGGCAATGAATGTACTTTATTGTGCATTAAGTCCATATGAATTCAACTGGATATCCCAATGTTCCATTGCTAATGAAAATTGGAGGACTAGCAAAAGTTGCAACTATTGGAGACGTGCTTTAGAAAGAATAAAGATAGACGACCAAGAAATTGAACCCTTATACTGTAACTCTACTATCATTTGAAACTTATTAGCTAGCCAGGCATAAAGGTGGGGCATTACCTCAGTGTAAGCACCGTACTTAGACCAGCTATCCTCTTAAAATGTGAAGGTCGTTCCATCACTATGGATTGGGTGGAAATACATTGAAATTCATTGTAGAATTGGTACCAAAGTCCTCCAAAAACTAGAAGCACCACGAGGAATCTTGCCCTCTTGATAGCAGAGAGGGTTCTACTGAAAAAATCTTTCATTAGATGATGCCAAAGTGAATCTTTATTGGTAGAGGGTTTCGCCACCTACTTTGTCAACAATGCATCACGGAAGTCACCAAGGGCTTGAACTCTCAACCCACCTTCCTTTGGTTGACATGTCACATCCCAAGGAACCAATTGAAAAAAATTTACCCTTGCGACTTGGGCCCTTCCAAATGAAGTGCTTCTCGTAATCTCCAACTTGGCAATTACCTTATTTGGCACTCTGAAAATGGAGAGGAGGAAGATAGTAATTGAAAGGACGACCTTTAGGAGAATCCGCCACTCCCTTAGAAAGCAACCTCCCACTTCATCACTTAGTTGCTTCCTCATCCTATCCATCGATGGAGCTTAGTCGGCAGTCGTGAGTTGTTTCACTTTCAAAGGAAGCCCTAAATACGTGAAGGGCAAGTGTCTCAATGCATTATGTAGGAAACTAGATGCTAAAGACAACTCCTCTGTATTCATACTAGTTGAAAAATATGATAAGCGGAGGCAAATCAACAAAATATCAAAGTATATTGGGGTATGTGTATTTGGTTTAGTCATACATAGTTGAGTGGGACTTTGTATGGTGTGTGGGGTGTGGTGGCTTATAAATAGGCATGTACTGCTTACTTATTTCTTTGAGAAGAGGAATACAAAGATCATCCCTATCAGGGCCTTCTCTCATGGTTTTCTCCTTACGCTTCATGAGTAGGGTTTCCGCATAAACCTAAGTATTTTTTCATTGCTTTATGCTTTGATATGTTTTATGCTTTTGCTGATTATATTCTTCAACTTGGTTTTAGAGCAGTTCTCTCGTCATTTTGTTCTTGGATTTTATCATTAGTCCTGCTATTGTTCTAAGTTTTCTAAAAAGTTGCATTCAAAGGAGTTCCAATTTCTTCATCCGGAGGAGGCATGCGCAAGGAAGAAGATGAAGAAAGAGAAGCGGCGCTTGAGAAGTCAGGCGGTGCTCAATGGCGTGCCTGTCGAGGAGTGCATGATTCCTCATGAGCATGGTTGGGGTCATCGAGGTGCTAGAGGTGTCGCCCTGCCGCTGATTCGCACCCGGTCGGGTGCGAGGTCCTGGATCGCGGTGTCCTTTGTGAGGAACTCCGAGTTCGAGATGATTTGATGAAGACAACGATCTCATGCAATTGTGATGAAGGTGATGTCATGGTGCTTTCGTGGAAGCTACATGCATCGAGAGGGATGACATGATCCACAACAACTGTAGAAGAAGACAAAGATCTCGGCGGAGATCTCACGTGAGATTGGAGGAGGCGTGTTATTGTGGTCGTAATGACACGAAGAAGCAAAGATTTGAGTGAAGGATCTTGTGAGGGGCACCCCTAGGCATGGTCTGTGATTAGTGGCGTCGATCTTGCGTGCAATCAGTCGCAGCGGCGATGGCGGCAAAGATGCTAATGAGGAAGAACAATGAAGCTTAAGCATCGACTGTATCATTCGGGTTCTCTTGAACCCTTAAGAGGTATTTTGGTACTATTTATAGCTTTACCCTTCTGTTTCTGTTTTATATTTCCTTAGTCTTTTCTCTGCATTGCAAAGGAGGGGCAGGAATGAAATAAAAAAAAGGGAAGGAAAGATAAAGAAGAAAAAATATATCAAAAAAAAGAAAAAAAATAAAAAAAGGGGAGAAAAAAAAGAAAAAGGAGAAAAAGATATGAAAATAAAAGGAAAGATATGGAAAAGAGAAGAAAAGAAAAAAATTGAAAAAGGTAAATTTTAAGAGAAGAGGGAGAGAAGCTCGTTTTTAGTCTTATTTTGTCTTCTCTATGGCATAGAGTATATGAGAAAGGGGGGGTGTGGATCTTATTATAGCCATCTTCCATTTGGGAGTCCCTTTGCTCGAGGTCATCACATGAGAAGCCACAACACTGAGAGGTTTAGGGTTTTGAGACCTTTAGAGGAGGGAGATCCAGGTTCGAGGTCCTCATAGGAAGGGCCCATGTCAGGTTTCTATGTGAAAGATCTGGTTTCGTGGACTTCAGAGGGGGGATCTAGTTTGAGGTCTTCAGAGGAAGGTCCATGATGGGGATATTGAATGGGGAGCCACCAGCACCAGTTGAGATATGCAGGAGAGGGGTTCCTGTTGAGCGATGGGGGGACCCTTGTTTTCGATTGGGAGCATGCTGAGGTCGTTAACGGCGTCGTTTGCGTTTGTGGTGATGGATGTTTTGGAGCCCGACCAACCCATAATCCACATCAATGCCACCTTTGAGAAGGTCACCAGGTACCGCGTCGAGGAGGTCCTCGACAGGAATTGCTTATTCTTACAACGTAGATGACCACTTGCTCAAAGGCGGTACCCATTAGTTGATTCCATAGTTGCTTCAGAAATAAGGAGATGCCTTGAGGAAGGAATTGAGTTCCAAGGTGATCTCTTAAACTTCAAGAAAGATGGATCCCCTTTGATGAATAGAGTGCAGTTGATACCCATTTATGGGGATGATGATATATTAACACGTCATTGCCATCCAGATTTTCACCAACGTGAATGTTGATCTGCGTGCATTACTTAGTTCATTATCAAAAGAGGATATAAAACCCTCCCAACAGTTTACAGTTGATTGCTCATATTTCCATCCTCCCAGTGGACTAGGGTATATTTCTTAGCAGTTGAGTGATGAGGTATTGTGTTAGAAAATTTTATCAAGATTGTCACCAAGAGATATTGCATGTATAGGATGCAAGAAACTTTATGTTCTTACGAAAAATGAGGATTTCTGTTAAATGGTTTGTCAGAGTGCATGGGGTATAGAAACTGCACATACTCCAACAAATCATAAACTAAAAATAACAGTTAGGCTTACGTGGAAACTCCACTCATGAGGAGCAAGGAGAAAACCATGGGAGAAGGCCTGATAGGGCGAGTTTTTGTGTTGATCTTCTCAAAGAATAAGCAGAGGGGCACATGCCTTTTAATATGCCACTGTACACTCCATAATCCCACAATTGACGATGTGGGACTAAACTAGCTACATATACTCCAACACTCTCCCTCAAGCTCGAGCATGTCATGTTCAACTTGTACAACACAAAAATCCTACTCTACACAACAGAATCCAACTCTCTCAATTTGGTTCTTGCTTGTAGGTGGGTGTGCTAATGACGACATGGTTGGAGTTGATAAACGAATTGCTATAGCTGCCTTTGACAAGGGCCTCTCCTCCGAAGACCTCAACTGGCGCTGGTGGCTTCTCATTTAGTATCCATGTAATGATCCTTCCTCTGAAAACCTCGAAACTAACTGGATCTCTCTCATAAAAACCTGACATGGGCCCTTCCTATAAGGACCTTGAAACTAGATCTCCCTCCTTTAGTGACCTTGAAACTCTAGACCTCCTATAGTTGTGGTTTCTCATGTGGTGACGTCAAAGGGACTCCCAAATGGGGGATGACTATAATCGGATACACACTCTTCCTTTCTCCTATATTGATATGGGAAAAGAAAATAACATAGAGAAGCCGTAAAAAAGGAAAAAGACCTTCTCTCCCTCCTCTTAAATTTCATCATCATTTTTTTTCATATATATATATATATTGCTTTCCTATTTTTTATGTTGAGATTCCTATTTACCCACAGCTAATTTACCACTTCTGGTTGCTTTTTGTTAATTTCTTATTTTGTTTTAAAAATGCATTGTAATTAACCCAAATCTCTCTTTATTTATTGACGTATTGGGCTTTTTCTGAGAAATAAGATTAATCATTTTGTCCCACTTGGTATCAAAGCGCGGTCTTAGGTCGGGTTCTGATATCCCACCAAATAGAGCCCCTGAAACCTTGACACTTTCACCGCCACCTCTGCCTTCCACTTGTTGTCGGGGACTGTCATCCACACCGGCGAAGGGCATCGCCCGCACCCCTTACGTCGATGAGGAGGGTCCCAGGTGAGGTGCTTCACCACTAACGTCTAGGCAGAGGGCCACCAAGCCATTGACGATGCTTTAGAGGCCCTTGGCAGCAACGCTGTCATTGGAGTAGGGACCCCCAGCGATGTAGGCGATGCTGTTGGGTCCTTGCTGCCCCTAGCGGCACTCACAAGCCTCCTTCCCTTCGCAGCGGGTGTGGAGGGCTTCTCTTAGGCCCCTACGCACCCCGTTGTGCTGCATAGGGAATTTTCTATGCTTCTAGCGTGGAGTTCTAGGCATCTGTGACCCTGGATCTTCACGCTTGAGGCCCGATTTGCCTGAGTTTCTCGATTTCATGTTCTGAATTTTTTTTTCTGATCATCCTATTGGAGTATTTCCCTGTCTACAAGGCTCATTATGGCAAGTTCGAGTTCTTCTAAAGTGACGTCGGGTGTCGTTCCCGAGTTCGGGGCCTACAAGAGCCTATTTTTTGGTCCGTCATCAAATTAGATGAGACCAATTACCCTAGGTGGTCTCATATGTTCCTGATGACGGTAGAAGGTCATGACAAGGATAGTACATGTTTTCATCTCCAATCCTAGGAATAACGCAATTTATAAACCAAGTTTTGACTAGTGCGTTATCCTTCTTCCATGTAGCATTCTTCCCTATCTTCTCCGTAGGCTTAGGCTTTAACAGAATATGTTCTTTGTCATGACCTCTACTGTTATCAGGAACATCTGAGACCACCTAGTGTAATTGGTCTCATCTAACTTGATGATGGGACCAAAAAATGGGCTCTTGTAGGCCCTGGACTCGGGAACGGCATCGGATGTCACTTAAGATGGACTCGAACTTGCCATAATGAGCCTTCTAGACAGGGAAATACTCCAATAGGGTGATCTGAAAATTTTTTTTCAGATCATGAAATCGAGAAAATCAGGTAGATCGGGCCTCAAGAGTGAAGATCCAAAGTCACAGATGCCTATAACTCCACGCTAGAGGCATAGAAAATTCCTTATGCAACACAACAGGGTGCGCAGGGGCCTAGGGGAAGCCCTGCACACCCGCTGCAATGGGAAGGAGGCCTGCATGCGCTGCTAGGGGGAGCAGGGACCCAGTAGCACCACCTGTGTTGCTGGGAGTCCCTACTCCGGTGACAGTGCTGTCGCCAAAGGCATTTGAAGTGCAGTTGGTGGCCTGGTGTCTCTCTGCCTAGGTGCTGGTGGTGAAGGGCCTCACCTGGGACCCTCCTTGCCGGCGTAAGGGGTGCTGGCAATGCCCTTCACTGGTGGGGAGGAGAGTGAGTTGCTGATGGGGAGTGGAAGGCAGAGGTAGCAGTAAAGGTCTTAGGGTTTCGGGGTTCTATTTAGTGGGATACTAGAATTCGGCCTACAACTGCACTCTGATGCCAGGTGGGACTAAATGATTAATCTTATTTCTTAGAAAAAGCTCAATACCTCTATATATGGAGAGAGGTTTGGGTTAATTACAGTGTATGTCCAAAACAAAATAAGAAATAACAAAATACAACCAAAAGTGGTAAAATAGCTGAGGATAAATAGGAGTGTCAACGAGACAGCCTGTCCTGAACTTTCTTGCCCGGTCTCAAGGGACCAACTGCCTTGGCACTTGCCTACTGCCTATTAGGTCAGGTGTGGGTCTGGTGCCTAAGAATATCTTTAGCACCAGAAAGTGTCTTGTGGCTACCTTGACTTCTTTTCTGTGTTGAAGAAAGCAGAAGAAATTTTCTCTATTATGGCTGATTAGGGAAATAAAAACAACCAATGCCTGTCGTGGGTTCAATCGTTGGGCTTGAACCCACGACCACAAGGTTGAGAGCCAACCTCACTTAATGTGGAAGGCTTTGTTGCTGATTTTGCTGCTGGCTGATCAGGGAAACAAGTTTCCTTCTTAATGATAACTAGCTACAATGGATTTGGAAGCTATCGCATGTCGGCACATGGATTTGGAATAGAACTAAATGATAACTAGCTACAATGAATAAAAAGTTTCCAAGGTTGTGAATGGGGTATTTTTCTTTTAGTGATATGATGTAGTATTCAACTTTTCTTGAAATTGGGCCTGTATTCCTGACAAATTCAAGGACGTGAAGTTCTGTGATGCTCTTCATAGAGCTTTAAATGCTTATTTTGCATTTGACTGAAGTTTGCATGATGCAAGAAGTTGCCTCACTTGAAAATCCAGTTAAAATTATTGATTCTCCTAATCCTGGAACTGCTTTCTTTTGAATTAAAACTTCGTTTCCTGACCAACTGGCATTATGAATCCATTTGAATTTGATGTTGATGAGGAAAGATGTTGGATGCAACATGACGTTATGGACTTATTGGGCTTGCATCCTCTATTTCTATCTTCTTTTTGAGGCCTTGTTATCTTTGTTTTGCAATGCCCGTGGCTTGTGTAGACTTTCTAAGTCCTGCTTTTCGCTTAGATGCACCATATTGATGCAAAAAGAAATTGTTACTGATTTTATTTCATTTTTCAGTAATTCTGATCATGGAAAACTTGGTTTAATATCTGACACTGGTATCATTGAGCTTTCCTTTTAGGTAAGGGATATCTATGGTCTAGATCAGGAAGCCAAATTTCGGAACATCAAGATTTACTCAGAAAAGCATCCACAACCTTTGTTTCTTGGAACAGCTACCCAAATAGGTTAGATCTTGTGGTGCCTTTTGCTGCTTCTTTTTCTCCTCTCTTTGCTATTTCTGCATATGATTTCTGTATGGGGCTCTCACCTTTGATGCATCTGTCATCCAGGGGTTATCCCCACAGAGGGTATACCAAGTTTACTCAAGGTGCTTCTTCCACCTCATTGTGTTGGCCTTCCGACGTTGTAAGTTGTGTTAGTCCATTGATATATTTGTATATATATTCTAAATTTATAGTATTACCGTTGATATTAGTAGGAGAATAGAGTTTGTTAGATCATTATAGGAACCCTACACCTTTTTATAAAGAGATGTGTGTGAAAAATAACATGATCCACAAGATATAAAAGAAATACACAGTGCTACTATAACATTACAAATAATTATTATCATCTAACACTCCCCCTCAAGCTGGAGCACGAATATCAATCATGCTCAGTTTGGAACAATACGCCTCAATGGTAGATTTCACCAGGGACTTTATGAAGATATCTGCAGCCTGCTCCTCAGAAGTGACACTCGTGGTATGTAATGTCTCACGTTGAATTAGGTTTGGAGTGTAGTGGTGGTCAATCTTTACGTGCTTTGTCCTCTCGTGGAACACAGGGTTATTGGCAATGTAGGTTGCTGTTCTATTGTCACACCGCATCTCCATAGAGCCATCCAGAGGGACATGAAGATATGACAAAACTGACTTGACCGATTGTCTGGGCCATGGCTCTGTATTCTGACTCTGCACTAGATCTGGATATAGTTGCTTGCTTTTTGCTCCTTCATGTAACAAGATTGCCTGTAACAAAAGTGCAAAAACTTGTGGTAGATTTTTTGTTCCTAGCACAGCCAACATAATTAGCATTAGAGTATGCTACAATCCCCATGGGCGTTTCCTTAGGGAACAATAATCATCGCCTTGGTGCTTTCTTCACATTCCTAAGCACCTGCATTACAGCCTCCTAGTGCTGCCTCATTGACTTATCTATAAACTAAGCCTCCCAACGGACAGATAAGTCTGGATGAGTGATGGTGAGTAAAGGAACTTACTGGCCAACTGCATGTAAGCCCTACTGTCAACCGTCTTAGATATCTCATCATATAAATGGGCCTTGCAATCTATGGGAATATTTGCTGGCTTATCTACTAACATGCCAGTCTCCTGAAGAAGATCAAGAGCATATTTCCTCTACGAGAGTACCACTTCATCTCTACTACGTGCAACCTTAATGCCCAATAAATACCTTAGCTAACCCAGATCCTTCATTACAAACTTTTCTGATGGGCGCCTCTTGCCTTCATCTATCCTATCTCTATCATCCCTAGTAATAATAAGATCAGTGACATATACCAAGAGCGCCACAGTCCCTCTGTCAGTCTTCCTGGTAAATAAGGAGTGATATGAAGTAGAACACCTTAGACCAATCTGCTGGAGCACCTCTGATAACTTCTGGAAGCAGGCCCTTAGACTTTGCTTCAGTTTATAGATCACTTTCTTCAATCTGCACGCACACTCCCCTTAAGTCTCGAATACATGTGGCTGGTGCATATATACTTCCTCTTCCAAGTCTCCGTATTTCACGTCCAACTGATGTAAATCCTAATTATAATGAACAACCATAGAAACAAGGATCCTGATAGTGGGTAGCCGTGCCATGGGAGAAAATGTGTCAAAGAAGTCCACTCCATATGTCTAGGTGAAGCCCTTTACAGCAAGTCTGGCCTTGTATCTGGAGATAGTGCCATCTGGGTTGTACTTGACAGAAAACACCCAACGACACCCAACTATTCGAGCACTAGAGGGAGGTAGCACAACATCCCATGTTTGCTGAGCGTAGGGTAGCCATCTCTTCCTCCATGGCCTGACGCTATTTTGGATTAAGAATGGCTTGCTGGTAAGGACTAGGAACCTGTACCATTGACAAAGCCGTAACAAATCTGCCAAAGGATTGGCTTAGATTGGCCACAGAAGCCTGATCAGGCACACAGTAGTGAGCACAGTTGCGGGGTGCCTTCCTAATAACAATAGGAAGATCAGAATCATCTGGGACTCCTGTCTGTTCCTCAGTAGATGACATCTCACAACTACTATGATCAGCACCATCAGGAGGATCAGGATGAACCAAACTGGCACTAGCGTCAGGTACAATCTCAACTGCCTGTGAACCAACAACTGATGGTAAGGGAGGAGGCCTCTGAAATGTCGTGTGGGGCCTGTGATAGGTATACAATGCCCCATGTAATCTCTCAAAGTCATTCAGGGAGGAGGAGCTCATTTGTCCAGCAGCTGGAGATCTAGACTGAGGAGCAAACACTTGAGTCTTTGCAGAGGGAACAAGCAAGGGAAGAAAGGCAGCATCATCACAGGAGCTCATTTGTCCAGCGATTGAGAAATATGGTGTATTCTCATGGAAAGTCACATCGACACTAACATGATGTCTATTCTGCAGATGATATAGCAACGGTATCCCTTTTGTGTCTTGGAGTATCCCAAAAATATGCAATTGATAGCACGAGGAGTCAGCTTGTCATGGCCAAATGAGGCACATGGATGAAGGCAACACATCTAAAAGTCCTGGGAGGCACATGGAATAACTTACCATTTGGATACAAAAAAAGAATGGGTATCTACTCGTGAAGAACTGAGGTGGGCATCCCATTGATGAGATAGGCCTCTGTTAGAATTGCGTCCCCTTAGTATCTCTGCGATGCATTGTGAATGAATCAAAAGTGTATGTGCAACATCTAACAGGTGCCTGTGCTTTTGCTTTGTGATCCCGTTCTGCTACAAAGTGTGAGGATAGGTGGTCTGGTGGACAATCCTATGGGTCTTGTAGAACTCCTTAAGTCTGATAGTGCGGAACTCAAGGGCGTTATCGGTTCGCACCATTTTCACTGTGGCTGAATACTATGTGCTATCTCCAGAAGAAAAGTCTCTATGCATTCTTCAACCTCTGCCTTGTTCTTCAATAGGAACACCTGAGCAGCTTTAGAGAAATCATCTACGATAATCAGGTAGTATTGTTGTTCCATCCGGTCTGGGACTTTGCTCGGTCCCTATACATCTATATGAAGCAACTGAAATAATGTCGAACATCCAGTAGAGGTGCTGGTCGGAAAAGATCGATGGTGCTTACCCAATTGGCAAGCATCATACCGTATGGTGGCAGTTGCGGAAATATGTGGTATCATCTCCTGAGGCGATCCAGAGACAAGTGACCAAGATGAACCTGCACTGTAGAACACTCCCGCTACCATATCGGGTAGCTGCTGCAAATGGCTCCTGTCCCAGGCGATAGATGCCATTCTCTTTTGTTTCTCTGACAACAATCCTCCTTGCGAGCTTGTCCTGAACAGTGCATTTGATATCATTGAAGACTATTCTGCAGTTGAGATCCTTTATGATTCTGCTCACAGACAATAAACTGAGCGGGAATTCTGGCACGTGCAACGTGCCATACAGCTGTAGACTGGGGGTCATAGACACCTCCCCCTTACCCTTAACTAGGGCGTATCTACCATCCGCCACCTATACAGTCCTCCCTGGGGGACAGATTGTAACAAACGGAAGTAGGTCTGATTACCGCATAGATGCTGTGATGCCCCATAGTCGATCTGCCACCCTGCTCCATGGTGGCTCCTGCGATGCACTAGAGTTGATCTGCCACCCTGCTCCATGGTGGCTCCTGTAATGCTCCTGGTGCACTAGACTTACACACTCTGCCATTGGTGTCAAGTAGATCACATCTGAGAAAAAAAGATGAATGTGGAGTCTGTAGTCCGTGTCAACTCATCCACAATTAGAGGAACAAAAATGTAGATCTGATTCAACGTATCTCGGATCATTTGGCGGAGAAGGTGGAGATTCAACCCCTAGACATTAATCCAAGGAGGAGGAACCCTGGATCCACACCTAGACGTCGAACAGGACCCCTTGGGAATTGGCGAAGAGTGAGCTAGGTTTGAGACAGGCTTAACATGCTCTCCCAGGGGTGGTTGTCCTCCTCTGGTAGGCGGCGGCGTGTGCAGGTAGCTGGCGGTAGAGGTCACCCACTAGCACAGGGCATTGCCTCCGCTGGCGGGGATGCACAGGTGAGGGTGAGCAGAGGCACGTGAGCCTGGTACGTGGCTACTAAAGGCAGGAGCGGATTAGGCGCGCATGGTGTGAGAGGACGGCAGTGGCGCTCTGCCGAGCCGCTGCACGCAGTGTGTGTGCGGTGACCACGGCTAGGACGGCAGCGCGCGTCCTTCGGCCAACGGGGGGCCGACGGCCCTGCTACAGTCGCTGGACACTGGGGCAGAGGTGGTTTGGCGACTGCTGCGTGTGGAGGAAGGCTAGGGTTTTTCGTGGACAGGTTTTGGCGGTTTGTGGGGGTGGGATACTAGAACCTGATCTAGGATTGCGTTTTGATACTAAGTAGGAGAATATAATCTCATCATGGGAGCCCTACACCTCTTTATAAAGAGGAGAAATGTTGGAAAAATAGCAACATGATCCATAAGAAATAAAAGAAATACACAGTGCTTCTAGAACACTACAAATAATCATCATCATCTGACAATATTAAAAATGGGGACAAATTTTCGGAGCATCTTTGAGTGGTACAAGGTTTTGTTACTTTCAGAATTTAGCAAAAAGCATGACATTCTTTTGTGCAAAGCCTTTCTGCGGAGTGCAGTTACAAATTCATGCCTGAAAGATTGGCAATGCCTTAAAATAATTTTATGCACAGTGTCTGGTATCATATTTATTATGTACTCTTTAGATGTTTTTAAGTGGGTCTTTTAGGCTTTCCATTCTTCCAATCAGTTTTAGTAATAGGTTTATGCTGAGTTCCACATAATCTGGTGTGAGAGTGTGTCTTGAGGGTCTTGGTCTAAATGTAAACCTAGTATGGAGACTAATTGGACCTTGGCAGCATCCATTTAGCCAACAACTCAATAAACTGTCTTGCTCAATAGTGCCAACATCTGGGTGTCAGAATGTTAAAATTGTTTAGTCTCATGTGTTTTTTATTGTACTTCTTTATATTTGTGGAGTTATTTCTAATTTTATCTTTGTGCTCTTGTAACAATATGAAGGAGCCCTTTTCAGTGGACACACATAGTATTACTGTGTGGTGGGGTTTTGTGCTTACTCCTTGCCCCCATTCCCATCCCTGTCCTCTTCAAACCATGGACGCCACCATTCCTCCTCACCACCACCTCGTTGCCACTGTATAGGTATCCACTAGCCATCTATACCTCCCTGTTGCCTCAATTCTCTCTGCCCATTACTCTGCATTGTTTCCTCTCAACTCTCAAGCGCTGCTTTGTACTAAGCACTTTCTTTGAAGCAAAGCCCCTGAGATTGGTTTCATAAGTTCTTTGAAGATGTTGAGAAGGATGGGTTCCAGAGATCTAGAGATCCACAGCTGATTATTTACTTTTTTTTTGAAGATTGAGGCTAGGGTTATTGTTTTGCTGCTTTCTGTTGAACTGATAATTCTTATTGATAATGATATAAAAGGAATACAACATATAAAGATGTGGTTATGCCGGTACTTTGTTACGGAGGACTTGGAGCAACTTTGGCATTTCCTAAGAGTTGAGGTGGCTAGGAACTCTAGACTTAGTGGAAATATGCTACTCATCTTATATGAGAGATAGGGACACTCGAGCAAAAACAACTGGGATTCTGATGGGCCCTAATGCCCATTTTTTTGTAGAAAGACTTGAAAGGCATATCCTAAGAGATTTAGGTGCTTGATTGGAAAATTCTTTTAAACGACACTTGACATTGTTCTGACTGTTGGAAAGATCAATCACTGTTAACAAGCTGGTTCAGTTCTTAAATATCTTAAGGCTTCACCTGGTATGGGTCTATTATTCACCAAGATTGTGTTGGTGTTTTTTTTTTTTTTTGAAAAAGAAAAAGGTGGTTAACGAGCATTGTTAACCCCCTGTATTTGTTAAATACCCAACAGCTCAGTTATTACAAAGCATGCTGTGGTGATGTAAAACCCACTAATTGACAACTAATCATGGAAGGATATAGATCTATCTGACTATCTGATAGGGGAAGACCAACATATTTAAGAGGATGATCACCTCTATCTGTGAGAAGCAAATCCGTGCAAGTTTGAGACTCTACCTCCATCGTCTGCATGGGAGCAAAAGTGCACTTGAATAATTTATCTTCAAACTTGAAGCGTCTCCAAAAAAACTCTATCAGGAATTTTAATTTTCCTGCATGGTCGCCTGAACCCTCAATAAGGAAAATGGTGTCATCTGCATGCATACAGTAGCAAAGGAATTGAACTCCCCCTTTAGAATCAAGTGAAAAACCTGTTAGTATCCTTGCTAAACAAGCACTAAAAGTCACCCTTGCTAGAGCACCCATTGCAATGACGAATAACACCAGAGCTAACGGACACCCTTGGCTCATCCCTTTTCGTGGTTGGACCCAATCGCCTACAGGATTTTTGTTGACCATAATTGAGAAGGAGGTCATTGCCACACAATGCTTCATTCAATTTAGCCAAAGGGGTGGGAATCCCCTCTTCACCATGGATGCCCACAAGAAAGACCACTATTCAAAATCATTGGCTTTACAAAAATCTGCCTTCCATAAGAAAGTTTTGTTCTCTTCCTCCTCCATGCAATGCTGGAACGAAGCCATCTAAAATACTTATTCCTGGGATGAAGCCAAATTTAATGGGGGAGATAATGTCATGAAGCGAACTTAGCAATGATAAGATATATAGCATTTGAAAGGGCAATGGTTTTATAATCCTCTACTGCTTCCGCCCCCTCCTTCTTAGGTAGGAGGAACATAAAAACCTTCTTGATTCTATTAAAGTCAGAATTACAACGCAAAAATTCTTCCATGACCGTCCTGACACCAGCCTTAACCACAAATCGAGATTCCTTGTAAAAGTAGAATGGGAAGCCATTCGGTCCATGAGAGCCTTCAATGTTAAGCTCCTAAATGGCCTTCCTAACCTCATCCTCTCAAAAGTCTTCAATATGGGTCGTAGATTGATTTGTTGTGATGAGTTGAGCATTCGTACTCCACCTCCATTTTCCACCCCTCCTTTTAGATGTGAAGTCTCTATAAAAATTGGTGATTGCTTGACCAACACTGTCCCTCCCCTCATATTCATTGCTATTTATAGTTACCCTGTCAATCCTATTCCTCCTTTACCTATTTGGAGCTGCCAAATGAAAGAAATGCGTGTTGAAATCCCCCTCCTTTAATCATCTCCGTTTGGACTTCATCCTTCACTCCACCTCAACTTTCTTATCCTCCTCATGGAGTATCTAAAGATTCTTGGTTCTTTCTACTTGCTCCTCAGGTGTGATGTCTCTTCCATCCACCATACTATCTAGTCTTTCAATCAGTGCTAAAGCCTTAGACTTCTTTCGGTTACATTCATGTCAGTTGAAAAATATAATAAGCGAAAGCATAAATCAAAGCAATAGAACATCATGGAATGCTTGGGTTTATGTGGAAACCTCAATCACAAAGAGTGGGGAGAAAACCACAGGTGAAGGCTCCGATAGGGCGTGTGTGTCTATAATTTCTCAAAGAATAATGAAAATGTACACTACTTATTTATAGGCCACTACACACCACACAGTCCCACACTAACCGATGTGGGACTAAACTATACACACTCCAACAAAATCTAATGTGCTTCTTATAAGTTTTTAGGAAACCCTTCAACTTAAGACAATTTTACCACAAGCCTAGCTGCGGTGGATCCTTCTGCATGAAAGGAAAGCATTTTTGCTTAATCATCTCCTTAAATCCCTCCTCCAGTAGCCACGACTAATAAAATTTAAAGTTCCAAAATATTTTGCTTCATTAGTTCGCCATTTAAGCGGGGTATGGTTAGAGAAGGGTCTCTCCATGGGGCTCAAATTTGCTAAAGGAAATGCTTTTGCCAACTTTAAGTTGCTAAGCAATTTGTTTATTCTAGATTTTAGGCCTGATGTGCTCCTCCACATGAATGCACAAGACTTTGGTGGAATGTCAATCAGACTATGAAGGGCGATAAAATTTGCAAATGCCTCCGAACCACGATCCCTTCTCCTATACCCTAGTATGCCTTCCATTGACAGAGTGACGTTAAGTCACCAACTATCAACTAAGGAGTTCCACTGAATCTCTCAACTACTTTCGTCAGATCCTCCCACAATCCTTAGCAATATCCTCTGTAGGATCGCATATTGTGGACATGATCATCTCTTTATTATCACTTCATCTTACCACCTTTGCTGATGTTGAGTGTCAACCTTGAATAAGGTCATGCATGATGAACAAATCTTCCTTCCACCCCAACAAGATCCCCACCTTTGAAGTATCAACTAGTGGGTGTAGCCCCACCTCCGAAGGCAATGACATTGGACTTGCCGTAGCTGTGTCAGCTTCCTCAACCACCACCGCGTCAGTCACCAGGTGCAGCTCCAAAGGCAACGACCTCGGGCCTAACGCGGCTATCAGCTGTAGCACCTTCTTCAAAAGCGGCACAGCTTCCTTCGTCCGTGAGCAAAGAAGTGTGAGATAAGGGGAACAAAGAAAAGGAGTAGAAGTGGTAAGGCAAGGGTCTCGTGGGTAAAAAGAAAGATCAGGTAAAGACGTACAGGCTCTGGATCTACAAGTGGATCCTGCGAATTGTGCAATCATCTGCTCTATTTGAAATGCTCCCCCGAATTGGAAGGGTCTCTTGGTGTTCTTGCGATTAGCGTTCCCATCGTTGAGGATTTCGATGATGGCGTGTGCAAATTGTGGAGCCGTTTCACCTTCCAAATCTTCCTAGGCGGTGACGGCGGTGGCAGACCCATTGGCTTCCTCTTCGAAGGGCGTTCCTCCCTAGCACCATTATGGATCAATGAAAGCCTCTACTAAATCCACACACCATCCACCTCCTCCTCCTCCCTCAACTGTATGGAAATATCACGTTTTAAGGCCTCCAACGACACCTTCCCCCTCAACGGTCCCTACGACAGTCGCTCCCAAGGAATGAGCGAGTGCATCTCCCTTTGAAGCCAAGATCTCCATCTCTGGAACCGGGACTGATGGTGGCGCTGGAAGCAAGAGAGAAGTTGCATCCTACTGCAGATGGAGCATCGGTGCCTAAGTCCTTTACACCTATGGCAATGAATAGAGTTGCGGCACTCACGCGCAAAGTGCCCAACGCCACGACACCTGAAGCAAATTGTTCCCCTCAGAGCCCTCCTCGCCCTCCTCCTCCTTCCCACTACACGAGTCCACCCATCCTCATCCTCTTCTCCTCCATCCTCCTTCCCTTTCTCCCTCTCCTGCACTCTCTCCGTCCTGCTCATGAATTAACATCTCTTGAATTATTAGGAAAGACTCCTAAAGGGATTGCCCATGATGAAAGGTCGATTGCAATGGCTTAATAAAATGAGGGAGAATTTGTCTATAGATAACACGTCGACTCCATCCAACTACAGATTTGTCCACGTCCTTATGGAAAAGTGACCTGAGCAAAATAGATGTTGGATTTCTCATTAGGCAGGCCACACAAAGAGCTGTAATGTCTTGATTACCTATCCGCTATCTTTTATACATTTTTGTGACTATTCTCTCTTGTCAACAACTAAAGGAACATCTTAACCTTTGAAGGAACCTTATTTCCCAAAGGAGGCTACAATTGGTTACAATATCACCACCACCATTAATCGACCGTCAGTCCACACCAACTGGTCAGAAGAGAAGATAGTTGGCTAAAGGTCTGTTAGTAGGGACAAGGGGAATTGAAAGTCCTGAAAGCAAGTGTCTGAAAGTCCCCTTCCTATTAATGGAGCCCAGGACATAGAGGATGCATCCCAAATGTTACACACCCATTAATCATTGTGAAAGATCTTGGAAGAATAGATTGTTTAGATTTTAAAGTCATGATCTTATCTTCTTGTCTTACATTGTTACGTTATGTTGAGGGTTGTTTTGTCATTTATTTTTTATTATTGGACTCTTGTTATAATTTTTCCCCAACCTCTCTCTATATAAAGAGGTGTAGGGTCACCTCAGTAAAATAAGAAGGTTTATTTTCTTCAACTTGGTATCAGAGCCTAGTTGAGGACACCACCAAGAAGACCCTGACCTTACCACCTAGCCCTGTCACCACTGCTGCCAACGGTGCTGCCGTTGGCCTCCCCAATGTCCCCGCCGCCTTCTCTCTCTTGCCACCGCTCTCTTTCTCGTTGCTAGCCCTTGTCTGACGGCAGGGGGAGGGCAGTATCGCTCGGTACCACCTACTACAGGGTCTTGGGAGGTCCTTGGCTTGTTGTTGATGGAGTTCTAAAGTTAAGGTCCTTCCGGGAGATGTATTGATGTATCATTAGTGTTGTGGTATGATATTTTCAGATCTTTGGACTATTTTTCGGGTGTGTATTCTCCTGTTTTGATGATATTTTGGGGTGTATATTCCCCTTTGAAATGTTGACAGAGTTTTGAATCGCGTGTGCGGATTTCGGGGTGTGTATTCCCCGAATATCGTGTTATTGAAATTTAGATATGTGGTTTGTGATATTTTGAGAAGTTGCTTGTGTTGTGAGTGTATTATGGCTTCATCATCAGAGTTTCTTCTGGGCAAGGTGCAAAAAGTGGTGTGTACAAAAGCTTGTTTTTTGCTTCGATTGTGAAGTTAGATGAGGCTAATTACCTCCGTTGGTCTCAAATCTTTCTTGTAAGTTTGAGGGTCATGAGAAGTAACATGTGCTTACAAAAGCACCACCAGAGTAGAAAACGGGGAAATATGCAACCTGGAACAGATATGATGCTATGGTGAGAGCCTAGATTCTGAGTTGTGTGATTCGTCGCGTTGGAGATGAGATCATGTATTGCAAGTTAACCAAACAGATGTGGGATGGCCTGAAAGTTATTCTCATGAGTTGAATTCAACTCAAGTTTTCCACATACACTATGATTTATGTCACCTTAAGCAGGAGTCCATGAGCTTGTCACAGTAGTACTCTACTATGAAAGGCCTCTTGGAGAAATATAATGCTTGCAGACCCATGTGTACATCTACCACGTGTAGAGATCACAGGAAGGAGTTTTCTGCTTACATGTTCCTTGCAGGTCTAAGTGATGATTATGCTACTGCTCGTTCGCAGATTCTTACTTTATTAAAGCTTCCTCCTGTTGAGATTTACAGGAGGCTTAACAAGCTATATGTTCAGTCTACTCATGGTGTTGTCTCCATGAATACCTCCTTTGCCAGGCAGCTATTAGCACCCATGGTGGACGAGGTGGATCTTTTTGTGGCAGTGGTAGAGGACATGTTGATGGTACACGCAGGGCGACATGTACTTACTGTGAGAGGATTGGCCATGTTGGGTCCAAGTGTTGGAATAAACTTGGAAGGCTTACTGTGGCGAACTAAGTTATTGTGACTTCTGCCCTAGCGACTTCTTCTGAGCTAGTTACACTTGCAGATGCAGACTATGATGCAGTGGTACATCTAGCACAGTTGACACATGATCAACCTCAGCCTTCAGGCACAGTAGCTTATGCCTTGGCATCAGGTATGAGTAGTACACGGTTAGATTTTGGTGCTTCAGATCATCTGTCTGGCAATCTCCAGTGTTTTGGAGGTATACAGGATGTTCCACAGTTATTGTTAGTCTACCTTGCAGATGGTAGGCATGCCCCCATTTGTGGGAAATGGGAGGTGTCTGTTATTCCTACTGTACATCTTTTAGATGTTTATTATGTACCTGACATGACCATGCAGTTGCTTTCTATTAGTACTATTTCAAAGCAATTGAATTGCCATGTTATTTTTGATGCTGTTGGATATACGTTTTAGGACTGCATGACAGGGAGGGCGATTGGTGGCGGATATGAGGAGGGGGTGGGTATCGGCTAGTCTAGAGTTCAGTTTCTGCAGCCTGTTAGATGAGTCTTGCTGGGAGTGCCTTGCAGTGGCACAGATGACTAGGCCATCCACCTTTGGACAAACTACGTTGGATCATCCTACATCTTTCGTAGCTATGAAGATTCAGTGTGATGCCTACCAGTTGAGGAAGCACCACAGATCTAGTTTTCCAGTGTCTACGTCGCCTATTAGTTTGTAATGTTTTGATTTAGTTCATTGTAATGTTTGGGGTCCTACCCGTGTGGCAGATAGACAAGGCCATCATTATTACTTCTAGTTGATTTTTCTCACACTATTTTTGAATAAATCAGATGTTGATACTATTATTCAGTAGTTTGTGGCTTTTGTGAAAAGTTAATTTGATGTTTGAATTAAAACTATCAGGACAAATAATGCATTAGATTTTTGCACCAAACTGCTGGTGGTGTTTTATGGATCTCTTGGTATTGTACACCAGACCTCCTGCCCCCTTATGTCACAGTAGAATGGGGTTACAGAATGGAAACATAGACACATTCTAGATACGGCTCATGCCTTGCTTGTTCAGAATAGCGTACCTTACATATACTAGGGAGATGCAATGCTTACGGCCTGTTATCTTATTAACGGGCTTCCCTTATCTGTGATTCATGGGCAAGAACCATGGACAATGTTGTATCCTGATGCAGATCTATTTTTAATACCTCTCAGGACGTTTGGTTGTGTTGCCTTTGTGCATTTGCTTGGACCTGCCCGTGATAAACTTGCCTCAAGGGTAGTAAGTGTGTATTCCTTGGCTACTGTCGCACTTAAATGGGCTATAGGTGCTTTAATGCCATACATTGGAAGCAACATGTTAGTTTGGATGTCACAATCCACGAGTCTTCCATATTTTTTCACATTCGCTCATCAGTTATGTGATGTGGAGACTGCTGTGCCTATGCTCGTGCCTCCGGTATCCATGTATGATTTTGCTAGTAGTAGCAGGCTTGTTGCGTCTTTAGAGTAGTCTATGAGTACATTCTGAGTAGTACTACTAGATGAGAGTACATTCAGAGTAGTATCACTAGATGGGAAGACATCCAAGGGTACTAAGTATCAGCTGCCTATTAGTTACAGGGAGAAGCCTACACCCACCCCCTCCCCTCCAGCTCTTACTAAGCGACCATCGTCCTCCCTCGATTAGGTATGTGTTGAGCCAATTGCCAGTACTTCTCATGTTGATGTTTCCCTGGGTCCTGTATCCATGGATGTTGATGATGTTCCTATTACGATTTGGGAAGCTCCTCGTTCCTGTGCTCACTATCGTGTAGCTGGGAGTGTAGTCTCCATTGACTTTCTTAGTGTCAAGTTTCCTGGCTTCACTACTGCTATCTCTAGTTTTGAGATACTTATTGCATATCAGTAGGCTCTCTTGAATCCGCGTTGGAAGTCTGCTATGGAGGAGATGTCTATTCTTTGTGATATAGGCACCTGGGAGCTTACTCCATTACCCTCTGGTGCGCACCTTGTTGGTACTAGGTGAATCTTTGCCTTGAAATACAACCCCGATGGGTCTCTACTTATTTTTGTGGCAGCACACTATGGATGATCTTTACACCAGGTGGACGTTGAAAATGCCTTTCTCTATGTCGAACTTCAGGAGATATATATGCAATAGCCTTTTGGTTTTGAGGTTCAGGGGGAGTCTGTTCGTAGGCTACGAAAGGCCATTTATGGCCTTCAGCAGAGCTCTCGAGCCTGGTTTCAATGTCTGTCAGAGGCGTTGGTTGTTATTGGGTTACAGGGGTCCTGGCTGATCATTCATTGTTTGTGAGGAAAACCAGTGGTGGTGTTGTGGCTCAATTTATGTATGTTGATGATCTTATACTCACAGGAGATGACGCAACTGATATTTCTGAGGTGGAGTATTTAGCATGCCAGTTTGTTAAGAAAGATCTTGAGAAGCTTAGGTATTTCCTTGGCATTGAGATTGCTATAAGTATTCAGGGTATTGTTATATCTCAAAGGAAATATGCTCTAGACATTCTTCAGGAGGCAGACATGCTTAGATCTAAGAGTGTTAATATCCTTATGGATGCAAAGGTTTATTTGTTTGACGACACAGCAAGATTGATGAATAAGAAGGCTTATAAACAGTTGGTAGGGAAGCTACTATATATGACAATCACTAGGCTAGATATTAGTTTTGCAGTAATCTATGTCAGTTTTTGGACAAGCCTACTGTTGATCATTGGCAGGCAGTGATGCAGGTGTTGAGGTACATCAAAGAGTGTCTAGGTCGCGGTCTTTTGTTGTAAAAGAAAGCTCCTATAGTTGTTGTTTGTTATTCGGATGTTGACTATGTAGGTGATGTTGGGGACAAAAGTTCTACTATAGGTTTCTGTACCTTTGTAGCCGGAAATTTGGTGATCTGGAGTTGGAAGAAGCAAAGTGTGGTGTCACGCTCAAACACTGAATCAAAATACCGCACTTTGGCACACACAGTAGCGGAGATGCTATATATATGGTCTTTGTTGCGAGACCTTCATGTTATTCTTGAGAAGCTCATGGCAGTATATTGTGACAATAGGGTGCAACTTACATTGTTAACAATCTCATGTTCCATGAAAGGACTGAACTTGTGGAGGTGGATTGCCATTATATCAGGAGTCTTGTTCAGGAGGGTCTACTCTGTATTGCTTGCCTAGTCTCATCAAAATCGACTATAGATATGTTTACTAAGTCGTTATCTCGCCTTATGTTTGAGAAGTGTAGGAACAAGCTGAGCACAGTTGATATTTATGCTCTTGCTTGTGGGGGAGTGTTATGTTATGTTGAGGGCTGTTTTGTCATTTATCTTTTATTATTGGATTCTTGTTATAATTTTTCCCTCATCTCTCTCTATACAGAGGTGTAGCGTTGGCTTAGTAAAATAAGAAGATTTATTTTCTTCAACTATAACATGTGTACTATTTTTGTTGTAGGAGGCTAGGTTCTTGGGTTGTAAGATTAATTATGTTCCTATATGAGAGCTCTCTTAAAGCATGCGAGTATAGGCTTGCTTGGAATGCTTCCATATCTTACAAACTTGCCCCAATATCTTGTTTTTCTTTTCTTATTGTACGACTTATGAATAGGCCCACTTAGGGACATTGGGCTACTAAGTTTCATTCAAAAGCAATGGACATAAGGTGGATGGGTTTTTGAGGTGTGGATTATGTTGGTTTTAATGAGGATTAACGCTCAACTTCTGATGTCATGCCTCGCAAAGAGGATCTCTCGTGATCGTCACTGCGGCCATGTGTCCGTCGCCTATTGCCTACAATAGTTATCTAGGATGACACGTAATTCCACGACAACGAACCTAAGGGAAGAATATCACTTTAAGGGGCTAATTTTTGTCTAAAATTCAGTAGAGTTCCTCCTATTTTTAAATTTTTCTATGCAAGAGAAACTGTGCAAAAATATTTACCATGAAACTATTGTGGGCACAAATCCCGTGTTGCACCATCACCACAAAAAAGGAAATGCGCACAAATAAATACACATATATTTATATATACATGTAGCTATTGTGGGCACATCCCGTGTTAATGTTTAAATTTACAACATTTACACAACTATCTTACAAGGTTTACACAAAAAGGGAAGGACTGTAAGAAGTACAATAAAAAAATATATACAATTATTTGCACAAGTGGTAGATTGTTCCCATTACACCATCATATCAATAAGGACTTTCAAATGATGAACCCAACAGGATACCCATCCACTTCCTTCCCGCCCTCCTTTACCACTCCATCACCCTTAAATTTGCGAAGGCTATCAGCAGGTCTATCTGATCCTGGAGGAGCTCCCCTGAGGTAGGTGAGGAGGCTTGTGAGGTGAACCTCAACGTGTAGGAACTCCTTCATGTACAACATTTGCGAAGGTCTCTGGTGAGAGTGGTGCGGGGGAGTAGCTACTACACCCACTGGTGTAGTGCCTGTAGGCGAGGGTGAGACATGTAGTGTGTTGGGTAGTGCAGCATTTAACTTGAAAAGTAGGACAACAACGTAGTGCGAGCCATATGGCTTAGTAGTGTGTTCGTTTAGGGAAAAGAAGGCAATGGAATAAGATATTCCGACAAGCAAGCACTCGCCATTGGTGAAATTTTCTCGGTTTGTTTCCCTTTGTTCAATTTATGGAAAATTCTTTCTGTTAACAACAAGAATCATCATCTCATCGTATGGGTACTCTCGTTTTAAACCTAGGGTTTTGGGATGCGAGGGTCGTCTCCTTGCACCTCAGAGAGGTTTCTTCACCTCGAGTCCACCCTTGGGATTCACCCCCCTTTCCTTGTAATAGAGGGTTGTTGGGCTGGTGATTCTCAACTCTAACCTATGGGAGACACTCGACACATGAGCATGCCTTCTTAGTCTCGATTCCTAGTCACAGGTAATTCAAAGTTCGTGGAGAATCATTCATTGTAAATCCCCTTGTAAGTCTACCTCAGCCTTTAGGCATCGAATAATTCTTTACCAAATATTCCGGAGGTCAGCATTGAAATTTTTCCATCCACTCCTTGGTTGTGCGTAAGCATGAATCCCTGTGTAGGCTCGAGGCCTCTTCGTCGAGGAGTCGACACATGGTCATGCTTCAATTCCTATCCCTTGATCTTTTGGGTCTACTAAAGGCCTAGTGGCGATCGTAATTGTCCCTATCGGCAATCCCTGTCCTAGGTCGATTGGTCCTTGATGCACCAATCCCTCCTATGATAGGGGTTATGTCTCCTGAGTCATGGGAGTCTGGGTGTAAATTTTTCCCTGCTTCCCGTACCCTTGGTCACTTACCTTGTTTGGCCACCTCTCAGTGGACAAGCAACGCCACAGTGGTCCACAAGCATCATGGTGTGCTTCGGGGTCCACCTAGTCCTTTCGGGACCCTCTCAAAGGTCCCTCGCTCGTGCTCTCATGTTGTGTAAGTATAGGACTCGTGAAACTCGAGGCCTTCGCTTACGTTGCCATGTCGGTAATTTGTTAGGTTTGCATCTGTGATCCACTAGAAATTGTTAAGGCATAAGGAGGATTAGCAATACGTTTTGTGGTTAAATGAGAACTCCGAGAAACCAAAACTACTTGCCAAAAGTTTAATTCCCCCTTCGTAGCCTCATTATCATTTTACGAATAGTCCATAACTCTCGAGTCATTCAAACTTTAATGATATCGTGACGAATACTCATAAGGTCAAATGATAATCACGAAGCATGGTTAAATTGTTGAAGTCAAGAATTTTGTTTTGCATATACATACACACGAATATATATATATATATATATATATATATATATATATATGCATGTGTATATACATGTGTATATTTCGTTGTCGATTTATTTATTTATTGGGTCGGCTCCATAACGATCATTTAATTGGAAAACATACGGAAAGTTTTTATTTTGCTTCGACGATCACGTGGACACCTAACCTTCCCTTTCGCCCGTGCACACGTGCATGTAAATGTGAACCGGCCTTGCATACACCATAACGAACCTAGGCACAAATTCTAATTCGACTCGACTTCGAGTCCATCCTAGCTTAATCTCTTCCCTTGTTAGAACACACGGAAATGAAGGACATGCTGGAAAAAGGAGGGGACCACCCTACCTCAATCCACACGTCGCAAGTTGAGTGGGGTTGGCCCCTGCAGCGAGGACGTGCTTCCCCGGTGGTCCTACTTCACCACACACCATTAACTTTACTTGAAAGGGTGAATTGATAGAAAAAAGAGAAAGTAATTTGGAAGGGCTAACGATGGAGGATCTCTGTCACCGCTCACTTTCGCTTTCACCTCAAACTTGCAGTGCATGCCCCTTTGTCCACTCTGGTCGCATCACCCTGTTGTCAATGTGCTGTCGGGCGTCCTAGTAGCGGAGGGTAGCACAGAATGCCTTCTTCCTCTTCCTCATGTGCATCCGCTAGAGCCCAAGAGGGGGCGTTCCTGCCTTGAGTTGCGACGTGGGTGATCGACGTGAAGGTGAGAGAGTGAGAGAGAGAATGATCGGGGGAGATGGAGAGAGAGGGATCGAGGGAGGGGGAGATTGAGGACGAAGGGAGGGAGAGGTGAGGAGTGAGAGTGAGTGAGGGAGAGGGTGAGATTGAGAGAAGAGGATGGGGAAGTTGGCGCTGGGGTCGAGTGGGGGTATGCGGTTTATGGGGGGTATAGGTCGGTGGGGATTAATCCTCCCCATTTCCTGTTTTTTTGTTTCTTCTGAAGCGTTGACATCTGACTACTTCAATTTTCTTGATGTAAACCTTGTTACCTGGCCTAATGCCCATACTTCATGTGAAACCTTTTAGATGTCTCTCTTGAGGGATTATGGCATTCCAGTTGATCTATCCATGCCATTTTGATTGCAATAGTAAGGCTCATACTTCTTGCAGGAATGAATGCTGCATTTCATTAGTGTACAAAGAACACGTTATCCTGTCGGTTGATTTCTTTCTTACATTTTTTTTTAATGCTTTTTGGGTGTTTGTTATTTCAGCTTTTTTCTTCTTTCTAAACATTGAGGAGCTCTTATAAAGAGTGATAATCTGATTTCCTTTCCGACAGTTGGTATCATAGAAATTAGCATTTGCAATGTGTCTGATGCCTAATTGAAATTTGATCTTCCACAGCATCACATCTTTATAGGAGAAAAGAATAGGAAATTTGTCCCTCTTGATAGCAAATGATTGGATTTGTCATAGAGAAAATAATACACTAGTTGCTTTCTTGCAGCAGACCAGAAAAAAGTTAGTTTGACTGCTTGTTTGCTATAATCAGCTGATTGTTTTTTAATCATGCTCACCTTGCTTTATCAGTTGTCAATAGGCCAATCAATGTCTGTATTTTCAAGATCTTATCATTTAAAACTTGAATAATATAAGATTCTCACCCTTTTTGTATGAAGTCCTTTGTTATGCTAGCTTTATCACTTGCGGACCTTATATTTGACAGGTATGTGAGGGACCTCCTTCTTAATCCTCCTCCATATTCAATTGCTTGCGCGATTCAAGGTCTGCTGACTCATTACCATATGTTATTCAAATACCATACACATCTACGATACTTCACTCGTTGTCAGCTTTGTAATACAAAATTACTTTGTGTGCTCTTAATGTGGGTTACATCTAGTGCTGTCAAAGGCTTCAAGTACTAAAAGGAGAGGGGGGTCGAAAACGCTCGAGGTGTTACGCGCTTGCTTGAGAAAAATGAGGCGCTATAGGATATATAGATGCATATGCATATATGAGTATGCAGGCATACATATGTAGATACATATACACACAGTAACCAAAATATGGTATGCTATGCATGCATGTAAATAATATACGTGATATATAAGTAGGCGTAAATAATTCAATCTATTTCTCAAAGAGACACAGCACTGCTTTAAATAGAGAGAGGTATTGGGTAAATAAGAAGCATGGAGAAAATAGAAATGACAAAAAGACAATAATAAAAGATAATTGAAGAGGTATCTCAACAATATAAATGTTTAGACAAACAGACGCAATACACATACATATGTACATGGATACATATGGTACGTGTGTGTATACAGTTTCATACATTTACATATACACAGATGTAAATGTACACCTTATATTTGTATGCTTTTATGTTTATATGCTATACTTATGCACATGTGTGTATGTGTATATATATATTTATATGTATAAGTTGACATGTACATATATACATACATAAACATACAAAAAATCTGTGTATATTTGTATGTATATATGTATCTACTATATGCACATATCTCTTTAAGTACATGTTTATGTATATATATATATATGTATATGTGTCTGTACCTATGCATATTTGTGTGTTTAACTAAGAAAGAGTACTCAATAATTAGGTACAAAGAAATTAAAACCTTAAAAGTATTTAAAAAGAATGAAAAACCAGCAAACTTCATTCAGGCACTTGTGTAGGCAATGCCTCAGGCAAATTAGGCGAGGCGAGGCGAGGCCTACTGAGGTGCTAGGGTCTCACCTCGCCTCAACTTGGCACCTAGGTGTGTCTAGGCAAGCACCTTCACAACATTGGTTACATCCATTTTGGTGATAAAAAATGATGTCTTTTTATTTGATATGAAAGACAATAAGTATTCTATTGTAAAATCTTCTAGTGACCTTGTCTTTTTCTGTTGATTTAGTGGGCCTATGCAGTCATTGTACTTGTTGAAGGAAGAAAGTGTTATACTTGTCGGATCCCAATCTTCAATGTACGGAGGATTAGATGAGAAATGACAAGCGAGTCGAAGAGGAAATAAAAAGATGTAGAATATTGGAAATGGACAAAATAACAAGGGCACATCTGCAAAGTGTGTGTGTGCGCGTGTTGGAAAATTATTTGGTGAGCTTAGGCTTCCGAGTAACTTATCCGAGCTGCACAATAGATGTGCATCTAATAGTTATAGCAAAAACCATACTAATTATGCAATTTGTCTTTTGAGTAAATAGGTGGTTTTGCTTGTAGTGTAATGTTGTTAACAGAATCCACCTTTTTAGGAAGTTTACCCGTCACTTTAATTAACCATGAGATTAATTGTTGGTTTCTATTTTTTTCCTTTTCCTACATCAACGATTCGTTTATTGTTTAATTATCCTTACTTCATACCTATGTATTATTGTTATTTAAGATACTAATTAGTTCTGTAAATTATAAAAGTATCTGTGTAAAATGCATATTGTTAATCTGAAAGTATCTGCGAAATATAGATAAAACTTGGTAAGTTGTCATTAATAGGATAATTCTAGATAGCAAAAGCTTCATGTTACAAATGTGATCCTCCAAACTAATAGGCGAAATGAGATCACAAACATGTGCATTTGTTTTAGAAATCAAATTTCAACTTTTTACAAAGAGGATGATTATGTTCGTTGAGATTACGAAGATATCTTATAAATTTGTTATTGTAATTTATAAATACACATTTGCATGCTACAAAAGAAAGTATGATAATTTACATACATTGGTATTCCATTTTATTTTATTTTGTAACATTATAATTATAATTGGTTTTATTCTGCATATTACGATTTTCATCGTTGCATATATGTATGCAATTTACTTGTTTGTAAAGTGCAATCATTTATAATGGTCGGAAGAACCGTTCAATCTACTATTCCTTGGAAACCCTACACCTCTTTATATCTAGAGAAAGGTGTGGGTAAAATACATAAGATGACCAAAAGAAAAAGATAAAGTGAAAAGCAATTTAGACAAAATAAATAAATAGAAAAGGGGAGGGAATATCCTGTAACACTCTCCCTCAAGCTAGAGAATAGATATCTATCATGCTCAGCTTGTCATAGCAAATATTGAAGGTAGTTCTGCTCAATGTCTTAGTAAAGACTTATGGTGTTTGATCCTTTGAAGTAATTGGAGATGTGAAAATAAGACCCTTTTGTATAAGGTCTCTGGTGTAGTGATAATCTATTTCCACATGTTTCGTACGCTCATGAAATATGGGCATGAAACATGGGATTATTTGTAATATAAGTAGCTACAAGGTTGTCACACCTCATCTTCATAGGTCCCTCTATTTGCACATGTAAATCTTGCAAGATAGACTGTATCCAAACTATCTCTACGGCTGTTTGTGCTATAACATGATATTCTGATTCAAGACTGGATCTAGACACTATAGTCTGCTTCTTGCTCCTTCAAGTCACTAGGTTTTCTATAACATATGTACAAAATCCTGTAGTAGACTTGCGATCAGCAAGATAGCCAGCATAATCTACATCAGAGTATCCTATAACTGTCATAGGACACCCCTTGTGAAACAAAAATCCACGGCTTGGTGCTTTCTTAAGATATCTAAGTACCTGCATTGCAACATTTCAATGCTGCTTAGTTGGCTTTTTCATAAATTGACTGAGTCTCCCAACAGCAAGTGAAATATCCGGCCTGGTGATAGTAAGGTAGAAGAGCTTCTTGATCAACTGCTTATAGCTTCTGCCATCCACAAGCTTTACATCATCTTATAAGTGCATCTTGGGATCCATAAGAATGTTAGCCACCTTGGCTCCTCGCATCCCAATTTTCCTAAGAACATCCAGCGCATACTTCCTCTGACTCACTACAATACCATATTTTCCTCTTGCCACCTCAATGCCTAAGAAGTAGCGCAGAGACCCTAGATCTGTCATAACAAATTGTGCTGCTAAATTTTTCCTAACTTGAGGAATACCGGTAATATCATCCCCTGTAATGATAAGGTCATCCACATAAACATGGAGCGCAACCACTCCCCTATCAGTCTTCCTGGTAAATAAGGAATGATCAGATGTAGATTTTCTCAGATCCATGCCTTCCACCACCTTAGATAACTTGTAAAACAAAGCACGAGGACTCTGGTTGAGTCTGTAAATAGCATTCTTCAATTTGTGGACACTCAATCTCGAAGCCAGGGTGTTGCTGCATATACACTTCCTCTTGAAGATTGCCGTAGAGAAAGACATTCTCAACATTTAGCTGGTGAAGATCTTAGTCTCTGTTGGCTGCCATAGATAGAAGAATATGCACTGTTGGAAGCCTCGTTACAGGAGAGAAAGTGTTAAAAAAGTCCACTTCATTTGTTTGAGTGAATCCTTTTGCCACCAAGTGGGCCTTATAACTAAAAATAGACCCGTTAGGGTTATATTTCAAGGCAAAGACCCATCGACATCCAACCACATGAGCTCCCACAGGTTTAGGAGCAAGCTCCCACGTGCCACGGGACCGAAGAGCCTTTATCTCCTCTTTCATAGCTTGATGCCCTGCAGGATCAAGCATGGCCTCAGTAGATGGTACTGTGGACACCATAAGAGTTGTAGTGAAGGCAGCAAAAGTGGTACTGAGATCATCACATGCAGATGCACCAGTGACATGGTATCATGCACAGCTACATGGGGCTATCCTAACTGCTATGGAAAGGTCACTATCATTATCTGTGGGACGTGGAGTATCATCCTCAGGGATGTTATCATAGCCTGGAGAGCATCGTTTTAAATGCTATCGGTAAGGCCATTTTCGAGCAGGGGCCGTGTCGACACGGATAAGGTCTCGATTTACAGGGATATCGTTGGCATGTCGATGCCGGCGAAATAGGTGCTCATGCTGAGGTTGCTGCTGGTTTTTTTGACTACTTATGCTATTTTTGTCGGTATGCATCGACATGCCCTCGTGGGCATGCCCATTGAAAAACAGGCATTTCCACGGCATGCCCTCGGCATGCCCACGAAATGCACACTTAGAATTTCATCAGCACGGCATCGAAATCGGCATTTCCAACCTTGCTGTAGAGACATCATGTGGCAGAGAGTCGTTAGTGTCATCGACACATGCCTATGTGGGGGAGGATGATTGCACTGTAGTGGGGGAGTGCGGGTAGTAATATGAGGCTGATATGTCACTAGAATCTGATATACCACTGGTGGATCTTTGAACCTACTATCACCCGTATCTGTAGAAGATTGAGTAGGCGCTGAAATGGGTGTGAAATCACCAAACTGAATAGGTGGCATGGGCATAGAAGCTTGCTGAGAAGATCTTTCCTGTGGTACAAATGATAACTGTCTTGCAATTGTAGAAAAATATGGTACAACCTCATGGAATGTAACTTCTGCACTCACGTAATGTTTTCTGGGGAGAGGATCATAGCACCTGTATCCCTTTTAGGTGTGAGTGTAGTCCAGAAATACACATTTAGTGGTCCTTAGTGCCAACTTATCTCTGCTAGGTCCAGTAATTTGTACAAAGGCAACATAGCCAAAAGTATGAGGCATTCCAAGAAAAAGATCGCTGTCATGATGTAAAATCTGGCAGGGCATGTATTCTAATAGCATAGAACTAGGCATCTAGTTAACCAGATAGTAGGCTGTGAGTATTGCATCACCCCAGTACATCTGGGGTACATTATGATGTGTGAGAAGAGTTTTTGCCACATCTAGGATATGCCTGTGCTTTCTCTCAGTTATCCCATTTTGTTGGGAGGTATGTGGGCATGTAATATGATGGGTAATGCCATGTGACATGTAGAATGTACGCAACCTAGTTGTACAAAATTCAAATGCATTATCTGATCTCACACATTTCATAATAGCAGAAAACTGAATTTTTATTTCAATAAGGAAATTCTCTATAATAGTGCCTACATCAGACTTATTCTTTAATAAAAACAACCATGACATCCGTGATCGTCATCCACAATAACAAGATAATATCTATGTCCCAACTTGTCAGAAACACGATTGGGACCCCAAACATGCAAATCAACCAAATAAAAAACAAACTCTGATAGCGAAGAACTCAGAGGAAAAGATGCTATGTGATTTTTCCCAAGCTGGCATGCATCACGTACGATCTCAATACCAGGTGACAGATGAGGGATAAGATGTCGTAGCCTATCTAGACGAATGTGTCTAAGGTGATGATGCTACTGAAGAGCAGTCCTAACAGCAAACCTATACTTGCCTTGGTAGGATGTAGCAATATCTATCTGAAGTAGGCGATGTACTCCTCCCTCTTCATGTCTGCCACCAATCATTCTCCTCGTGAGCTTTGTTATGCACAATCTACATCATTAAATATAACATGGAAATTGAGATCCTTTGTAACCTTGCGAACAGACAATAAACTAAATGAAAACTCAAGTACAAATAAGACATTAGACACCTGCAAATGGGGAGTAGGAGAAATCTCCCCCTATCCATCAACTCCAGAATGGCGACCATCAACAACCTGTACTGCGCTTCCTAAAGTGACAGACTGTAGTTGTTTAAATGAGGATTGATCACCACTCAAATGCCGTGAAGCTCCAGAATCTATAAGCTAGGGAGATCTACTGTAATGTGAAAGTGCAGAGAGATTAGAGTCACACTTTGTACCTGACGAGGCGAGGGTAGGAATATCTGAAGTAGGAGACTCCTGTGTGACCTGAGCCAATCTCTGTGTAAGAGCATCAAATTCTGCTCTAGGAACCATGTTTGTCTCTATCTCAGTAGTGGTTAACACTTGATTAGCCACAGGTGGCTTCCCATGCTTGGTCCAGCATGATGTCTTAAACATGTCCAATACACCCACAGAAAGTGCAAGCTGGGCGTGGTTTTCCAGGTTACCCTTGGCCTCGACCATGTCCACGAATAGCAAAGCCACCACGTCCTCGACCACCAGCAACAGCAAAGGCCTAGGTTTGTCCTGTGATCTCTGGAATAGTAAGCCTGACTGACAATCTACTGACTCTACTGTATGCCTCCTGCAGAGTAGGAAGTTCAGTCAGGATAAGCATCTGGGATTTGGATGACTTATAATTAGGACCTAGATCAGAAAGAAACTTGAGTACCGCTAACTTCTTGCGATACTCTGTGTAGCACAAGTGCAGATTGGTCTACAAGCATTATAATTTTCAAGCAATTCTTTCAACTTAGCATGATAATGAGGCAGAGAAAGATCATCTTGTCCGAGAGAAAAAGTGTCATGAGTAATCTGGAATACCTTACTGGAATTCTTTTCATGAGCGTATGTGCCATGAAGAAAATCCCATATCTCTTTGGCGATCTTGTAATACATTATCCCATCTCCAATATGCGACGCCACAACGGTCATGATCCAAGCTCTAACTATGGTGCTATCCCTTTTCCATGTGGCATACTTCCCAGTCTTTTTGGTCGGCTCTGTCTTCAACAAGATATGCTCCTTATCATGTCCTTCAACGATCATAAGGAATGTCTGTGACCAACATGCATAGTTGGTCTCATCCAACTTCTTGATGGGAACAAAAAGTGGATTCTTGATGTTCTCGGTCTCGTGGACTCATCCGATGTGACTCCGGATGAAGAAGATGCCATCACTCTAAAACAAGGAGAAAGACCACCAAATCTCAATCTGGAATTGAATTTTTAGATTCTGAAGATCATCAAAACATCACACTAGAGGATCCCAACACAAAATTCGGAGAATCGAAGTGTTGAATTTTGCGTTGGAGGGAAAACCTAGCCCTACTGGGATCAAACGAAGGCCACAACGAGGGCCATCAGTCCCCATGGTGCTGCCTAGCAGGGGATGGGGATCCTCGCCGTCGCCGCTCACTGTGGGCAGTGACCAGCTGCGCAGCAGCTGGCGGTGTTGCCGCTGCTCGTCCTGATCACTTGCGAGAGAGAGAGAGAGAGGGGGGAGAGAGGCCTGGTGCGGCCCCTCTCTCAGGTGATTGTCGGTGGCGCGATGACAGAGGAGATTGGGGGTTTTAGTGGACGAGTTTGGTGGCTAGGTTTTTGGTGGGATATCAAAGCGTCGATTTATGTTCGCCGCTCTGATACCAAGTCGGAAAAAAACGTTTAATCTATTATTTCTTGGAAACCCTACATTTCTTTATAGAGCGGTGTGGATAAAATACATAAGAGGATCAAAAGAAAAAGATAGTGAAAAGCAATCCAGACAAAATAAATAAATAATGTGTAGCTTGGAAAAGTTTTTGTAAGTTGCAGGCATTGCTTGATTAATTCTTATGCAAATTGCAAGAAAGGAAATGGAAATGGTTCTGTAAATTACAAAACTGTCTATTGTGGAAAATGCATAATTTTTGCAATTGAGTAGTAAATTAAATACCTGACAAATCAACTTGTATTTAGGAAATGGAGTACTTGGAAGGCGTTGCTTTTTAATCACTCTTAAAGATAGAAGGAATAAAGATAAATGAATTTGGTTTTGATTTGTTTTGTCATTCCTCTAAAATTTAGGAAATCTTTAGGTTCTATGGTGGTTTTGGAGATTAGTAAGGATGTGCTAAAGGCTTGGGGAGTATGTGAGACTCTTGATCCTCAAATGAGACCATAGAGGTCATAACATGCCCCTTTGGGATCATATCCTTGGTGTAGAGGCAATTGACCTCAACATCCTTCTGTCTATTGTAAATTGGATTATTATCAATGAAGGTAGTTGCACCACTTCATCTTTGTGGGATGCTAATCTTAACATGCAAGTCCATGAGTATTGATTGAACCACATCAACTTTGCTGTGCTACGAAAGCTACTGCATTGTTACTGTTTAACTTGAGTAGTTACTTGGTACTCCTCCATGTAACCAAGTTGTTGCCACCAATGTACACATTTCCATTTGTAGATTTCCAATGAACTGGATATTTAACATGATCAATATTTATAGAAAAAACTGCACTTTCAAGAACTGATGTCTTCTCCCTGTCGAGGACTTGAGATTTGAGATCCATCGTGGGGCATACCGGTTTGTTTTTTGGACTTACCATAAGCTGATTTATCGTTCCAGCAACTGGAAAAATGCCAGGTTTGGTAAAATATCATTGGGAAATTTTCCCATTAACGCATGATATTATTTAACATCAACAAACTTTATGGTCCTCAGGCAAGCATACTATGGGATCCATTGGAATGGGCATTGAATTAGCTCCCAACATACTAGTCTTCTGCAACAAACCAAATATGTACTTTGTGAGAGAACTACTCCCCTCTTACTTCTGGTAACCTTGATACGTAGTAGTTATCTAACTGGATATAAGCTGTTAGTCACAGAATTTTCTTGAAAATGTTTCTTGGAATCATGGCCCCACATCATCTCCTGATTACATGAAGTGTTCTTGCAATAAAGAGATTTGAAGAAGATTTTTGAAACCATATTGATTGGTCACCTCCAAGAGCTTATTTAACCATGCTCTGTTTCTGTGGATTGATTTGCAATAATCATGATTATTGAGGGCCTCTGCACTATTTCATTAAAAATTACTTAAGCTCTTCCAAGAAGAAAATGCTAAGCTTGATTGACAATTTCAGAAAGTTATTATTATTATTTTTTTTTAAGAAAAATGAAGATTACCGGAGGTTGGTAATCATTGAGGGGATTTTATTAAACCAAATGGAATAGACTTATAAATTTTGGATGTACAAATCAGAGAGAGACAACATTTCTCACAACATTCTCTAGTCATGCTCATTGCCCTTTGAAGGTGACAACGTTGTGTTGTAACCAAATACACCAAGTGGCCCACTCCATAGCAGTGGCATGATTGGTTCTCTTAAAAGAGCTGTAGAAGCCGTTAAAAGAAGAGACATCCACTCCTCGGTCTTGCACCGCAAACCATCTTTGCAAACTGGTAGGAAAAGAAGAGATGTATCACTTCTTCAGCTCCATCTGCGCACAAGGGACAAGAGACATCAAAGCCCTCAGACCATCTGGATCTGACAGACCTTGTAACCAACTTCTCCCTCCTAAGCAACCAAGCAAAGATCTTGACCTTTAGCAACAAAGGGAGCCTCCAAATGAGAGTGCAGTCCATAGATAAATTAAATGCTGGACCTGCCTCCATTACTTGTTTCTTGTAAAACTTCCAAACCTTAAATCAGCCTTTCAATCTTGCCAAACCATCCAAACTGCCTGTGCTTGGTTTAAACTCATGCAACACATTCAACATATTTTGGAACTTTAAGACAGAGGCCTTTGAAAGCCCCAATTGAAGAGGTGACCAAGCTTGAGACTCCATCCCACCCATCCCAACACCCTGATGTCCTTATCACCGACATAACCAAAAAGTTGGGGAAAATAGGTATAGAACACTTCATTCTGTAAGCACCTCTGTTTTGATGCACCAAAATTATGTTTACTGCTATACTAATATTTCAGGACTATCTCGGATCAGAGCTTCTGTCTTGCTCAAGTTCAGATGGTTGCTGATCCGTGTGTTTTATTTTTATCTGTGTCTAAGATATTATTGTAAGGAACCTTAAAATAAAACTCAAACTGATTTTCACGCTTATTTCAAATTCAGTTTTTAGGGTTATTGATCGACCAATTCTACTTGATCTACAAAATTTGATTGATCGATCAACTAACTTAGTTAATCGATCAAACAAACCCATTTTAGGAAGTTGATTAAAACCCTTTTGATCGACCAACCAAGCTAATTAATCAACCAATTAGTGATTGATTAAATAATTATATTGATCGACCAAACAGCATTATGATCAACCAATATATCTTAATTGATTGACCAAATTGAATTCCTTTTTAGGCAAAGTTTTCAGTATAAATAGAAGCTCTTTTTCATAATTTACTTTCAATAGAAATACCCTTAAAAAAATCAGAGCTTCTCGTGCTTATTTCAGGTGTTTCTACGCTTCGCTATTCACGTCATTCAAAGCATGTCGTTTCAAACCTCTGTTGAAATTCTGATTTGATTTTTTTATGGAGGTTCCATTGGTATATTTATTGTTCTTTTACATTATTATTTTGATTAACGGATCCCAAGTTGTTGGGAAGATCCGTGTTGTTATTGTGCTTCTCTTCAGGGTGAAAAGAGAAGTGTTTGTAAAGAGGTTGTGCCACTCTCATTCAAGTGGTACGATAGTGGATTGACTAGCCTTAACTCGTCGGGAAAATCCTAAGCTGGGAGGCTTTGGTAGTGGTTTTCACCCAGTTTGGGTTTCCACTCTAAATCCAGGTGTAACTGGTGCTTGATTTTGTTTTGAATTCATTTTACTTTTACTGTTTGAAAAAGGCAATACTACTCATTCCTCCTTTCTAGTATATGTTACGATTCACAGGTAAGCCCTCACTTGGTATCAGAGCTTGGTTGTTCAGAAGATGTCAAAGTCTTCTGTTGATATATGCTGAGGGGCAATTAACAGTTCAACCTCCACTCTTTGATGGAACAAACTATGACTACTGGAAGATTTTAATGCAGATCTTCCTAGAGTCGATGGATTTCGAGGTGTGGGATGTCATTGCCTCCAAGTACACACGTCCCGAGATTAAGGAGGGAGTGGCAGTAACACCAGATCATAAGATGGCAGCACATAATGCAAAAGCCATGAGTGCAATCTTCTGTGGGCTTTTTAGAGCAGAATTCAACCACATCTCTGCTTGCAAGACAACCTACAAGATCTAGAGAATCCTCGAAGTCACCCATGAGGGGACATCTAAGGTAAGAGAAACTATAGTCAATCTACTGACACAAAATTATGAGCTTTTCAGGATGAAGGGAGAATCAATCAAAGAAATGTTCATGAGATTCATGGAAGATACTTCGATTGCTCACCGATGATTGGGAGATTAAGGTTATAGCCATACAAGAGTCAAAAGACCTGTCTACTTTGAAACTAGACGATCTTATTGGGCGCCTAATGACCTACAAGGTTCAGCTCCAACACATGAAGGAGCATGAAGGAGTCAAGAAGACTGTAGTTCTTGAAGCCAATCAACAATTTGATGATTCCTCAAGCGAAGACGAAGAGGAAGACATAGCCCTCCTCTCAAGAAAGTTCAGAATGTTTCTAAAAAACAAGAGGAGCTGGAGAAGGAAGAAAGAAGAGGCCAAAGCAGACACCATTATCTGCTACAACTGCAAGAGGAAAGGACACATCAAGAAGGATTGCCCATTTCTCAAGGAGTCAGAAAAGAAGTTTCCCGGAAAGTAAGGAAAGAAAAAGGCTTTCACAGCAACTTGGGATGAATCAAACTTAAGGTCAGAAGAAGAAGAAACCTCTGGAGAATAAGCTCTTTTAGGTCTAATGGCTCTAGAAGGTGAGGTGACCTCTTTTTCACAAGATGAGTTATTAGAAGCTTTTTTGATATGCATGACATAGCTAAGTCACTGATATTAGAAAATAAAAACCTAGCAAAAGAATTAAGGGAAGAAAGTGCACAAAAAGATATGTTTACTCAACAAAATAAAGAGTTATCTGATGAAATCACTTCATTAAAATCACACATAGATAATTTAAAGGTAGATATGGATAAATTAAAAGAAAATTCTTCCATTTTTTAAATGATCTGGCTAAATTCGTTAAGGGATGTAGAAACTTGCATAGACTATCAGGAACACAAACCTAGAGTATCGTAAAATTTGGGTTAGGCTACATACCTAAAAATAATCATGAAGCATCTAGTTTTAGCCAAAAAAAAAAGAAATGTAGCTTGCCTAAACAGGTAGCATCTAACTACCGTGGACCCAAACAAAAATAGGTACCAAAAGCATTATTGCAATCCTGTTTTATAGGTTAAGTAGACTATAAAAAGTGGACATATCAACAAATCAATGGAACATTGAAGTCACTTAATAGATCAGTCAAATCATGACCTCACAAACGCAAACCAATGACAGGAACGGGAAGAAAGGTTATAGATCATAGATAGTGGATGTTCAAAGTGCATGACCGGGGAGGAAGACTTATTCTTGCAACTTCACCACTAGGAAGGTGGTACAGTTACAATTGGGGACAACCACAAAGGCCGTATTATTGGTATTGGCCAAATTGGTAATTCTTCCACCTCTTTTGATAATGTACATTTAGTTAATGGATTAAAACATAATCTTTTAAGTGTAAGCCAAATATATGATAAAGGATATAAAATCACTTTCATATCAAATGGATTTAAAATATGGGATAAGAAAACAAAACAAACTCTTCTCAAAGGAAACAACCATAAAGATATGTGTACTGTCAACTTTAACAAATGCGATAGTCTTGAATGCCTTGTTGTATCTGATGGAGAGGCAACACTTTGGTACAGATGACTAGGTCATGTTCACATCAGAAACATTAGTAGACTTGTGAAACATGAGCTTGTCAAAGGTTTGCTAAAGTTCAACTTCAAGAAAAGAAAAGTCTGCGATTCTTGTCAAGTTGGTAAACAAACTAAAAATCCTTTTAAACCAAAAAGGATAGTTAGCACCTTACAACCTCTGGAGCTACTTCGGTTAGACTTATTTGGACCAACCAAATCTGAAAGCGTAAGCGGGTGTAGATATTGTGTAGTTATAATTGATGACCTCTCTAGATTTACTTGGGTATCCTTCTTAAAAGTAAGGACTTAACCATTGATGCCTTTAGCAAACTAGTTAGAAGACTACAAAATGAAAAAGGAATTGAAGTGATTAGGATTAGAAGTGATCGCGGTGGAAAATTGGAGAATGAATCTTTTTCTAATTTTTCTCATCAATATGGGATAAAACATGAATTTGCTTTCCCTAAAGTCGCACCTCAGAATGGTGTAGTTGAAAGGAAAAATAGGACCTTACAAGAGTGTCTCCGCACAATGTTGTGTGAGTCAAAGCTGCCTTGATATTTTAGGGCAGAGGCTGTAAACACTGCTTGCTATATCTAAAATAGATCTCTGATTAGACCAATCCTAAACAAAACTCCTTTTGAACTCTATCATTGAAGAACACCTAGAATTTCTTAGTTCAAGATATTTGGTTGTCGATGTTTTATACTTAACACCAATGGCAATTTTGATAAATTTGATGCTAAAAGCTCAGAAGGAATATTCTTAGGTTACTCAACCAGAAATAAAGCCTATAGAGTTTTTAACAAAAAGAATTCAGTTGTTGAGGAAACTACGCATGTATCATTTGATGAAATATTAGCTCAACCTAAATCTTTTGCAAACAATGATGATGATGGTCTAATAGATGACCCGTCAAACATTCCAGAAGAAAATGTTTCTGATGAACTACCTAGAGATGTTTCCTATGTAAGGATCATCCAAAAGAATGGGTGATAGGAGAGTTATCTAAAGGAGTTCAAACTAGATCTTCTTTTAATACTTTAGCTTTTACTGCATTTGTTTCTCAATTAGAATCCAAAATTGTTAAGGAAGTCTTTTCTGACAATTGCTGGATTATTGTAGTAGAGGATAAGTTGAATCAATTCAAAAGAAATCATGTATGGGAGCTTATTCCAAAGGCTGACTTTCAAACCATTATAGGAACCAAGTGGGTTTTTAATAATGAACTTAATAAATCAGGCGTAGTTAGAAATAAAGCTAGACTTGTGGCTTAAGGATATAATCAAGAAGAATGAATAGATTTTGATGAAACATATGTGGCTGTAGCTTGCCTAGAATCCATTAGAAGGCTGCTAGCCTTTGTCGCCCCTATGAAATTCAAACTTTTTCAAATGGACGTCAAAAGTACCTTTCTAAACGGATTCATCAAGACAAAAGTCTATGTTAAACAACCTCCAAGTTTTGAAGATGTTAAATATCCAGACTATGTATACAAACTAAACAAAGCATTATATGGCCTAAAAGAAGCTCCACGAGCTTGGTACGACGGATTAAGAACTTATCTAATTGAAGATGAGTTTAAAATTGGTAAAATAAATCAAACTTTATTTACAAAAAAAAAGAATATGATCTCTTAATGATACAAATATATGTCGATGATATCATTTTCGGTGCTACTACTGATTTGTTATTCCAAGAATTTGCAAAGGTAATACATGATCAATTTGAAATGAGAATGATGGAGGAACTTTGGTTCTTTCTCGGACTTCAAATTGACCAGTTATACTCTGGAATCTTTATATCTCAAATAAAATACACCACGGAGATCTTGAGGAAATTCTCTATGGACAAAGTGAAAGGTAAAGACACACCTATGGTAGCTTCTACATAATTAAAATCTGATGACATTCGTAAATCTATAGATAAAAAATTATATAAAAGCATGAAAGGGTCATTAATATACTTGATTGCTATTTGACGTGATTTTCTCTTTTGCACTATTTTGTGTGCTCCTTTTCAAGTAAACCCTAAAGAAATACATTTAAATGCTGTTAATGGAATACTTAGATACTTAAACAACACACAAGACTTAGGACTTTTCTATCTGAGGTCAGATACATTGGAATTATATTCCTTTTGTGATGCTGATTACGTAGGTAGCTTTACAGACGGAAAGAGTATTAGTGGAACGTGTCAATTTCTTGAAAATTCCTTAATCTCTTGGTTCTCTAGAAAACAAAATATTGTTTCACTTTCAACAACCGAAGTAGAATATGTAGTTGCATCGTTAGCTTGTTCGCAACTATTATGGGTGATACAAACCTTACAAGATTTTGGCCTATCATACAAAAATAAAATACTATGTGACAACACTAGTGCCGTTAACTTATCGAAGAATTGAGTACAACACTCTTGGACTAAATATATTGATGTTAGATATCAGTTTTTAGGAGACTATCTTAATGAAGAAATTAACCTAGAGTTAAAATAGAAAATCAATTAGCTGATATCTTCATAAAACCATTGCTAAAAGAACGGTTTAACCTAATTTGCCATTCACTTGGTTTATTAGTACTGAATGAACTTAATTGATTTGTATGATTGATTTGTTTTACACCGATGGTCGATCAATTTTTTAAATTGATCGACCAAAATATTTTGATCGATCAAAGTCCTTGTTTGATTGATCAAATTCTTTGGCAGAAATTTCCTGCAAAAAATTTAAGTTTTGATCAATCAACTTGGGCGGGAATTTTCCCTTTAATCGTTCATTGATCAACAAATCAACTTAATTGATTAATCTTTTCTTGTTTTGATCGACCAAAAATTAGTTTTGATTGACCAAAATTGGGTGGTTTCACTTTGCGAGATTGCGATCTTTTTATCTCGAATCTCGCTCTTAATCTACCTAATCGACCTCGATAATCGTGATTAGCTTCCTAAAATATTTTTACCTATTTTTCTAACCATCTTTTCTATAAAAAATACACATTTTTACCAACAAACCTATTTTTTACCTCCTATACCCCATCATTTGGTCCCCACATTCTCTCCACTACCAAACAAAAATACCTATCCGACCCCACCTCTCTTCCTCCGGCGGTGGTGCTCGACGCCTCCTTCCGACCACCTTCGTGCGAGCTCGACCTCCGACCGTACACCTCTCCCCGGCCGTCCTCCACATTCTCGTCGGCCTCCCTTTGATCGACCAGTCGTTGATTGTTCGTGGTACACTCTAAACTTAGTTGAAATCTCTCTTTTGGATTTTTTTCTTAAGTATTAGATGTGCTATGATATGGTCTAATGTTTTTCTTGCTTGATTATGTGTTTGCTTATGAAATCGTGTAGTATAAGTGAGCAAATCATCTGTTTGCATCTCATTTTTGTTGTGTTTGACTACTTTTGGTCGACAAAATTACTTGGTTGATCGACCAAAAGTCGATTTTTCTGGTTATTTTTGATGGACCAATCTGAGTTTTTGATCAATTGATGTGTTTTCAAATACTCTGAAATGGCTCCAAAACGTGCACATGCCTCTTTTGCTCATTGTGATGATACGTTTGATCTATTTTTCATCACTGAGGCCGCTCACATTCGTTTTTCTCTATTCGCCAAATTTTCACCACACGTTGGTAGACCTGTTGATTTTGCTTACTTTGAGTTTATATTTCCTGGAATCCACGAAAAATTTATATATCACCAGATTTTACGTCTTTTTGAGAGGAACTTTTATGCGGGTTCTAAGAACAGCTGCATACCTGTGTTGACCTAATGGCCTGTCACCTATTTTATGTCAATTTGAAGAATATAGGTGAGGGCTTCAACATCGAGTTGACCTCGAATGTCTACGGCATAGAGATTCTGGTTAATGTAGATGTTCTTTTAGAGATTCTTAGTTGTCTGTCTGTTGGTCTTACCTTTCTTGAGCTCCACCAGCAGACACAGACGGATACCTTTAGGGTGACCCTGCTCACTCCCTTTCATTTTGACTTAGGTCATCCAGCCAAGTCACCCTATTTTTGTCGTCTACCCAGATTTCTTAATCGTGTCTTTTTTTGGAATTTCATGTCCAAATCCACGTCCTTTGAGAACTACCATGGCATTATGCTCCTTACTCTTTATGCCTGTCTTAAGAAGAAGCGGTTCAACGGGAATCACTTGATTTTGTATATAATGAGCAAGTAACCCACCAACTCCTAGTTTGGGACACTTCTTTCCCATATCTTCCTACATTTCAGTGTTCCCATAGATATTAATCGTAAATAGTTTATCACCAGAGTTTCCATTTTTGATAAGCTCACTTATACGTAGATGGAGCAAGCTCAGGGAGCCCGTGGTGAGGATGCAACTCAGGAGCAGCAGCAGGAACTATCAATGGTACCTCCTCCTTTCCCACCTTATGAGCACTTTGTAGTGACCTGACGTCCTCCAGTGCGACCCTCTCCATCCTACGAGTAGGAATGGAGCCTTTTAGACAGACCTCTTTTAGGCAGGGATTTTGTTAGTATCCAGGATGTGACGAATGGTATTTCTTTGATGATGCATCGGTAGAGAGAGACAGACTTAGTGATGATGAGCCATGGGCATCAGGTATCAGACTACTTGAATGCTCAAAGCCAGTTCTTGGATAGACTTGGAGAGTCTTTTCGTGGCATTCAGCAGCAGCTTCGTTGGCCTCCTCGACCTCGCTAATCTACTACCATGCCTCCATCATCAGCAGCTCCTCGTCCTCCTACCATTGTAGCAGCACCAGTAGACCAGCAGGTTACACCACCTCGTAGGACATCTAGGTTGCCGACATCGAGATCGTTAGCGTAGTGCTGCTTATGTCTTGGTCAGCCTGCCTCTTCAGAGAGATCTGATTCAATGGACCTTGAGTTGGATACAGACCTCCAGAGCACGGTGGATGGCTTCATGGCATTGCTAAACGACTAGTTTTAGGATTAGTTTATGTTTTGCTTATCTTCATTGGGTTGTAAAATTTAATATTTTGTGAACTATTTCATTTTTTTTCTCTGGTTATCTAGACTCTTTTTTGTTATTGTTATATGCATGAATATTATCTCTTATTCTCTTTGTAATTGCATGTTGAAATTCATGTTGCTTTATTTACATGCTTAAGGGGGAGTTAAGTGAAAAATGTAGCAGCATGTTTTACTTTTTGTTGGAACAAAATTGGGGAGATATTATGCATAACTGTTTCAATTTCATAATTATAATTTTGTTGTTATAAAAAAAAGGGAGAATGTAAGTACCTTCATTTTGATACACCAAAATTATGTTTACTGCTACGCTAATATTTCAGGACTATCTCGGATCGGAGCTTTTCTCTTGGTCAAGTTCAGATGGTTGCTGATCCGTGCCTTTTATTTTTATTTGAGTCTATGATATTATTGTAGGGAAACCTCAAAATAAAACTCAAACGGATTTTCGCACCTATTTCAAATTCAGTTTTTAGGGTTATTATCGACCAATTCTTCTACTTGATCGACAAAATTTCATTGATCGACCAATCAACTTAGTTAATCGATTAAACCAACCCATTTTAGGAAGTTGATTAAAACCCTTTTGATCGACCAACCAGGTTAATTAATCGACCAATTAGTGATCGATCAAATAACTATATTGATCGACCAAACAACATTTTGATGGACCAATATACCTTAATTGATCGACCAAATTGACTTACTTTTCAGGCTAACTTTTTAGGATAAATAAAGATCGTAGGCAGCTATTTTTCATAATTAACTTTCAATGGAAATATCCTCAAAAAGATCAGAGCTTCTCGTGCTTCTTTCAAGTGTTTCTACACTTCGCTATTCACGTCATTCAAAGCACGTCGTTCCAAACCTCTGTTGAAATTCTGGTTTGATTTTTTTATAGAGGTTCCATAAATATTTTTTATTGTTATTTTACATTGTTGTTTTGATTAACGGATCCCAAGTTGTTGGGAAGATCCGTGTTGTTATTGTGCTTCTCTTCGGGTAAAAAGAAAAGCTTTTGTAAAGAGGTTTTGCTACCCTTGTTTAAGTGGTACGATAGTTGATTGACTAGTCTTGACTAGTCGAGAAAATCCTAAGCTGAGAGGCTAAGGTAGTGGTTTTCACCTGGTTTGGATTTCCACTCTAAATCCAGGTGTAACTTTTGCTTAATTTTGTTGTGGATTCATTTTTATTTTTACTTTTTGAAAAAGGCGATATCATTCACCCTTCCTCTTTAATATACGTTACGATCCACAGGCAAACCCTCGCATTCCCAGTCCAATTGTCTCTCCAGAGGTGAGAAGGAAGCACCATTCCCCAACTCTGGACAAAACCAAGAAGATTGTACACCTCTTTGCGACACCAACATAATGAAACTCCAGAAAGCTGATGCCTTCACATGCCTAGATCAACCTTAAGCAAAATCTATAGCAGAGCTATGAGTCCCAAAGCAGCCTCTCCACTAGATCATCACCGTTGACAAGAAACCTGATTGCCTACTTCATCAGTAGTGATCTAACACTCGAGCCACAACCAGATTTAGGCTTGCAAACCTCCCTCCAAGGAATCAACTAGAGGAAGCAACCCACATGATCATACCCTTTTCAAAAGAACCTCTTCCTAGCCATCTCAATCTTGGACACCACATTTTTTGGAGGTCTTCAGATAGATAAGAAAAAGAGTGGAATGGTGGTCAGCACAGCTCTGGTTAGAACTAGCCTCCCCGTTAGGAAGAAGCCTGCCACTCTAGCTAGTAAGCTTCTTTGATTTTCTCAACTAGTGGATTCCATTCGGCAACCACCAATCGTTTTCCCTTCAACAAAAGTTGTAGATAGATGATAGGCAAGTGAACCACTGGTGTCTAAAGAATAGATGTCTGCTCCCCCTTAATCACATCCATGTGAAATGGCACGAACGTCGACTTCCTCCCATTGGTCAACAAACCAGAAATACGCCCAAAGATTTTTATCAAAGATGCTACATTTTCTGCTTGTATAATACCTCCTTGGATGAAGAAAATAGTGCCATCCTTATATTTCGGCAAAGGTGTAAGAGTTGATCCATCACCTTGTTGAGTGAAACTAGAAAAAAAAAGCCCCATCATAGGCCTTAATAGTGAGGCAAGCTAGGGTATCCATCGCAATGTTAAAAAGTAAGGGTGCTAGTGGGCAACCTTGTCTTACTCCCTGCTATAGTTGGGTCCAAGCTCCATAAGGCTTCCCATTGACCAGAATTGAGAAAGCCGTCGTTGTAATATACCATTTTATGAGTTGTATCCACATCCTCGGATCATTGTGCAGTACACATGACCAATCTTACTGACTTTGATTCCTTTTGGAAGACATTCCAGGACCATCTTTATTTCGATATGGTAGGTTGGTGCAAAGTATTTGGTTTTCTTTGGGCTATCTGGTTGCAGAGGAAAGATAAAGTCTTCAATAATGAGAGATGTTGGGTGGAGAATATTGAGAGGGAGGCTTGCTATTTTTCTGAATTAAGTCCATTCCATTTTTAATTTAATATATTTACAGGATGATTACCATGCTTAGGTAATTTTCCACTTTTCTCTAAAAAAAGAAATGATCTCCCACGAATAGGGCCGTGTAATAAACTTGTAGCCCTTGGATAAATCCGCCTTCCACAAAAGAAAAGACTTCACCCCGATCTTCTGCACATCGCTACCATCTCTTCTGCCATAACATAAGCATCCTGTAACGATCTGCCAAAAAGAAAAGCCAATTGTACAGGTGAAATCAAACCCAATAGGATGATTTGTACTCTATTATCCAACACTTTAGCCGCAATGTGGTACAACATATTTGACAGGGCTATAGGCCTATAATCATCAATGGCTTGTGCCTTCGACTTCTTTGGGTGTAAAATGTAGAACCTATTAAGCCTTTCGAACCCATGGTTACCTTCAAAGAATTCACACACCATGGCCATGAAATCTTGTCTAACAATGCCCCAAAGCTCCTTGTGAAAAAGAACTTGCAAACAATCAAGGTTGGAGCACCCTCAGCTTCGAGCCTACGCAACGTTGCAAGAACTTCATCTTTCGAGACCATCCGAGTCAAATCCATGTTCGCACGACTATCAAGCACGATCATGTTAGAGCTATTGAGCTTGCAATCCCCCGTATGTCTTCTCCTTGTGAACTTACGATAATGGTCACGAACAACGTCGGAGATTTGTGCATGTTGATCTAGCACCTGATTACCAACTTGTAAGGACATGATCAAGTTGGACCTCGTCCTGGCACTAGTCGTCAAATGGAAGAACCTGATGTTGGAGTCCCCCTCTTTTAGTCACAGTTGCCTCAATTTCTTTCTCCAATCTATGTCTTGCTTTAGGTCCTCCCAAACCTTGTCATGCATCATGGATCTCGCTTGCAAATCATCATGCCCTAACGGTGCACTGCCTTGCTTTCTATCCAACTTTTCAATGGCCTCCAAAATTGCCTTCCTATTTTTGTCTCGATTCTTATGTATCTCCTTTTTATACCTAACCAAAGTGACTTTGGTGGCCTTGATCTTTTTTGCCTACGTGCTTGTCGCAGTAGAACTCGGAACCACTGACCACTTGAAACAAATTCATGGAACCTTGGTTCCATTAGCCAAGACTTCTGGAACTTGAAGTACAAGGAATAAGAGACACTGTTGCCACTATCCCAAAATAGGGGGTTATGGTTTGGAAAAGGCCTTTGCAACACCAATACTACTCGCCCCATGAAAGCCTTTGCTATTGACACATTACAAAACATAGTCAATTTTGGAGTCAGCATTAGCATCGTTACGCCAAGTATAGGTAGTGCCAGATATCAACTGATCAAGCAGCTGCAATCATCTACCATAAGCCTGAAATCACGTGTTGAGCTATCCAATCTACCGTTTGGTCTGTCTAGTGTGGTGAGAGTAATGTTGAAATGTCTACCTACCAACCATGGTCTGCCATCAGCCAGCGCTGCTGCCCATCAAAGCTCGTCCCAAAGCATTGGTTTAAGGGTCCCATCACGTAGGCCATATACCTTGAGATGATGTAAACTATCTTATTCGAGGGCCTGATAATGACCTCAGATTGGATTCTAAAGGTAATCAAGGAGGATGAGATATGGAAACATCACCGTTGCATGAGATGATCTGGCTACTCGACCTTCCTTCAGATTTCAACACCAGCATCTCAGAAAATTGGTCACCAGCAATACTTTTTAGCATATGAAGATCAACCTCCTCCAGGTGTGTCTCCTACAGCAACACATAATCTGACTACCACTTCTGAAGGTACCTTCTCAACATTGACCTACATGTGGCGTCTCGTAGTTCCTGTACATTCCATGTGAGCACTTTAACCTTGGGGGCTCAAGGGAACCTGTGAGCCTGTCCCACTGGCCACCTTCTTCACCTTAAGAACCTTCGTGACCTGGAGGTCCACACCATTAGCATCTTGATGAGGACCCAAGTTGGAGCGGGATTCGAATGGCTTCTTCCCTAGCATCTTCCTTTTGTAAAATGAACAAACCATGAGCATATAAATAGATATCTCGATATAACAGCGATATTTCCATATCCTCAACATGACTCATTAATATCATAGGAGTATCATTTTTCGAGAACATCGGCGATATATTGCCAATATCAGTGGGTCTTGATCGATAACCCTAAATAGTGGGAGAATTCGATGCAAATATTCCATCAAACAAGTGACATGTCCTCGATATTGCCATGTCTATTGAATTGTTCTCAAGTATGAAGGTTTCTTGGGTTTGGTTTGCAGTCTTTAAGCCTCCTCTTAGGTATCTAGCTCTTTCTCTTCTTTAAGCTCTTTCGATTCTCCATTTTTACAAGCTCTATTTTCCTTCCCTCCATCTTTATTCCTTTTATTGAACTTTTTTGCTCATTGTCCTTGATCAAACTTTACCATACATGTCAACTATGCTTAGCTCATGTTTGTGCTTATGTTGACCATCCTTATCGGTCATATGTGTAATTAATACATGCTCTTACAGTTTTTTGGTTTACCATCTCTAATCAACTCATGCCGTGCATATAGATTATGCTAATGTGTAGCTCATATTTGGTGTTGTATGCCAGTTTTCTTATGTTTTCTTCACTTATTTCTCATGGATCTTCTCATAGATAGTGCACTCCAAATCCTACTTAATTAATGTTTAGCTCGTGATCTGCTTTATTCTTTCTTACTAGTAGATTTCTAATATTCCTAGTTTTTTATGATTATTAAAGAAATGGTTGTCAACTTTTTGCTATCTTCATTTTGTAGTGAGTTCTACTTATGAATTTATTATTATGTCGTTTAGTTTTTCCTGGCATTTAAAATTTATAATTTTGGTGTTTATAAACATTTCTTCATGTGTGTAGTAGTAATTAAAATCATTATTTTTTGTGTTATCGATAAAATCATGATTTTGTAAAATTTATGGCATTTTCAGTCATTTTGAACAAGTTCTAGGATATCACCGATATGTTTGTGATATATCCCCGATATGCTCCTTTATTGGCTTGTCGATATGGTGTCGGCATCGACATCTGAAACCTTGACCACAAGTTTGCGTAATTGTTGCGTAGAACAACCAGAGCTAGAGTCCTTTTTGGACGAGGAGCGCAACTTGCCATTAGATTGACGTCGATGCAACATCGTCGACCCAGTAGCGACAACAATGATCATCGTTGCTCCCCCGCCTTCAGCATTAGCGGTAGGGTCACCACCACAAATAGTAGACAGTGCGTGGTCACTCCCAGCTGGTAGCCCTACGCCTATGGACTTGCTACGATCCCTGTCATAGAGACTTTGCTTCGCTGCAACACTAGCAGTGTCCTCAAGCTCCATTGCCACTACTTCGTCACATGAATCCAAGGCATCTCTAGTCGATGAAGAGCCTCGGGGGTGAAGCTGCAAATTTGCAAAACCAGAGTGGCCTGCAGGACAAGAAGAGAAAAGTTGACCTGGGTAATCGGGTGCGAAAAGGATTCGATCTAAAGGGAGCAAAGATGGTAACTAACCAACTTCGTGCATTTATTCCTATTTGGGTCATCCCTAAAAGGAAAGTGCGATGCCTTTTCAGTTTCCACGAAATCAACAACTGTCAGCTGGGGTTGTTTCTCCAATGCGAAATTCAAATTAGGAGAATTAGCTTTAATGATTGGCTTCTAAATCTCGCTGATGACCTTCTTCGATAGCCTTGTTGGAGCTCCGTCGTGCACCACCTCCATGTTCGACCGGTGAGTGATAGAGGGCGTGATACCATCACCAAGTCTAAGAACAGCCTTTGATGGCAATTCATGACCCATAAGAAAATCTTCGAACACCTGCACATAAGAGATATCACCCTCCTCTAAGCCAATCCTTATGCACCTCTTGATTCTAGCGAGGCTAGCACACACTCCATGAACAACTTCCAAGGTGTGTAGCTGCAAGGGGATACCCTGTATCCGAAAATTGACCTCTGGCCTCACAAGTGGCCTGTCTTCAGATGCTCCATCATGAGTGGAAGGAGATCTCCAATGGATCACAGCTTCACTGACCATCACCTCCTTGAACCTCAACACTGCAAGGTCCTCAACACGCTTAAACAGAAGAAATCTATTTGGTGCAAAAGTAGCAATCTTCCAATCCTTGGATACAAGTCCAAGGTTCGGAAGAGCCGCCCTGTTCCCCACCGAAGAGAGATCACCAGGAAGGAGATCCCCCACCAGTGAGAGCTTCAACATGGACTCAAGGTGGCCAACCATAGGAGATCATGGTGCCTCCACTTCCATAGAAGGTGGAGTTGAAAGAGGTGGAGGGGCCTCAAGGGTCGCAACCCTCACCTTCTTGCATGAGACCTTCATATGATCGATAGTCCTGCAGGCCAAATAACCTTCTTGCATGAGACCCTCTCATGATTATTGTGCTTTCAATTAAGCTACCTTTGCATTAGTGTGGGGGTAAAATAATTTGTATATATTGCATATATATACATGTATATGCATATGTACACGTATGTATATCTTCCTGGTCAGACCCTAGCCTTTTCATATTCAAAGGGGATGCCTCTCTAAACTGGTGCGAGGACCTTCAATCACACCTTTTCTCGGTAGCCTCCTTATTGCTAACCAAATTGAAGCGAATGGAATTCACAACAAAGTTTGTCCAGTCAGCCAATTACGAAGATTGTTGGATTGCAACTTGAACTAGGAATTGGTCTTTAGTCTTTTTTTGAAAGGAGCAAGAGTGGTTATCCGGTTGATAACCACCCAAGGAAGTAGTCTTTAGTTAAAGGTGACATTGAAGAGGAATTTCATGGATCTATCTTGCTTTGTGAGAAGTCATTGGGAAATCAAAGTCGAGTTGTTGGGTTCGTCATCTTTGCCCCATATCATCTAACACACTGGCTTTCTTGGACTATGTGGAAGCTCGAGCCATCTCTTCTGATCTTATGATGTTTTGATGAGTGTTGAATGATGAGTGAAGGACTCTGTATGGCCTCTCTTAAACAAGTGGAATTTGTCTTGGAATTGGGGTCATGCCAGGGGCAATAGGGGATTGAGATCAGGCCAGGCCAACAACTCTTCTAGGTATAATAGGTGCTCTTGTTGCTCCGACCATGATTGTGGATTGGTCAAGGACAGGGACTTTCTTTTCTTGTCGTTGCTCATTGACTAGAGTGGTTCTATAGCAGGAACTAGATCACCTGATGAAAGTAAATGGTCAGTACCATTTTCGTCTTCAGTCAAAAAGTCAACCCTTCACCTGTATGACGAGAAAACATGCAAACTCATGGGCCTTGTGGAGTTGAAGGGTTGAGGGCCATTCTGAGTTTGCTGAGGGTACTAGCAGCTAATTGACTGCAAGGCAAGGATCACTCCACCTATAAAGGAGTCAATGTAAAAGATCTGCTCATTTCTCACTTCTCACAGCGGGCATGTGTATGTCCATAAGGGCATCATGGCTTTGTAGCCAAGGGGAAAAACTTCTGCAGGTTTATGTAATTGCCAGCAAGAAACTGCAAGATTAGAAACTGTTGAAGGTTACATATTATATCTTAGATAAAATATGAAAAATGGTTTGTAAGTATTCTCAATGAGTTTTGGCTTTAACTACCTTGGGCTCGAGCTTATTTTGCCGTTTGTTTTGTTTTTCTTGAGTAAGGAAAGATTTAGACCTTGGTCTTTTTGGTTTGTAGTCTACCTGTTCATTCACCTGATTATTTTTGTTTGTATGCACACTTGCAGATCATGATGGATGTGTTGTCTTTTGTGATTTTGTCTGTTTATGACATGCTTGCATTTCTGCTTGCTAAAACATTTTCATGTAGTATGTAATGTTTTCCAATAATCTTTCAGGTTTTTTGTTCCTTTCCCTTTATCCCTTTTTTATTGTTGTCTTTATCTTAAATAGCTTTAATTGTCCTATGTATTTACACAGACTGTTTTTTGATATGACATGAAGAGGTATTTCTGTTTCTGCAGAAACTTGCAAACGTATGGAGAATTTAACATGCTCAGTTCCTGAATTTACCTGTATATCAGCTCCCAAGGTTCTTAATCTTCTTCTGTTCATGGAGAATTGCTGGAAATGGCTTTTTTGTATCTTTCTTGCTTGTTTCTATGTTTCTTTGTTACGGAGTCTAGTTAGTTATTTGCTTTATTAGTGTTATGTGGTGCTATGTAATTTCTTATTTTCTTCATGGGGTTGTACTGTAATTTGCACCCACCTCTCTCTATATAAAGAGAGATAGGGTTAGAGAATAAACTAAGTTGATTATTTCTCCTAACTTGGTATCAGAGCATTGGTCCTAGACTGTGGCCCTAGTATCCCACCCAAATAAGCCCCCGAAACCCTAACCACCGAAAAGCCTTTTCCCCTCCTTGCCATACAGTCTCTGCTACTGGTGGCACCTAGCCCACCTGATCACCAGCATGACAGATCTGATCGTCGGCGACAGGTTATGTAGATCGTTGGCGGGGGGTTCTTCAGACCGCTGGTAGGTGATAGATCGTTGGTAGATCTGACCGTTGGTTAGCAACCTCACTGACGACCAACCCACTGCCTGCAGCAGGCCTCAGACCACTGCTCACCAACCGGCAGTGAGGGATCTCTCTCCAGCTAGCGACAAGGAGGGGTAGTAGTCCCTGGATGGCTAGGTAGGGTGTTTCCCTGCATCCTAGTGTGGCCTCTACTAGTTCTGGGGGCTCCTTTGAGTCTCTTGGTCCGATTTCCAAGCAATGCTTGCTTGGATCTTGTGGTCAGGAGATTCTATCTCAGATTTCAGAGATTCTTTATGGTATGAAAATAATGTTTCAGATCTGATTTTAGGGGTTCATCCTCCCTCTAAGGGCATGATGGCATCATTCAGCTCTTCAGGAGTGTCATCAGATACTGCTATAGAGGTGGGGAGGTATGAAAACCTGATTTTTGGGCCTATTCACAGTGGTATTTCTGCCACTCAGAAGTTGGGAGATGATATTGTGACTATTGCCAGGAGTGAGTATGAGAGACTACTCCAAGGTCACCGTTATCATGATAGGCTCAAGGGAGTGACAGAATTGAGTTTCATTGCATGTGGCAGGAATCGGAGTTGTTCAGTGTGGCTTGTTGATTCAGGAGCCTTATAACACCTCAGTGGAGATCGGGACTACTTTAACCATTTCCAGCATGCAGGACTGTCTAGGTTGTAGACGGCAGTCACTCCAAGGTAGAAGGTCAGGGAGAGGTACCAATGACTTCTATTTTGAGATTACTTGATGTTTTCTATGTTCCAGACTTGCCTATGAGTTTTCTCTTAGTCAGCCAAATTACCAAGGAACTTAATTGCCGTGCATATTTGATGCTGTGGGATGATGCACTATTCAAGACAAGTTGATATTGAGGGTAATTGGCAGTTGACATGTAGAGCATGGGGTTTTTCGACTGGCTCAGACTTCACTTGCATCTGCATGTCGAGGAGAGGTATATTCTAGTCTTGGGATTGCATTTCAGTGGCATCTTCGCCTTGGACACTTTTCTATGGATAGCCTCCGTTGAGTTATTCTATATATATCTCGTGATCTGGATCTGCTGTGATGCTTGTCAGATGGGCAAGCACTGTCATTCCTCCTACCCTAAGAGTACTCACTCTGGATCGACAACTTTATTTGAGTTGTTACACATGGATGTTTGGTGTCCGAGCAGGATATCAGATAGGCAGGGTCACCGTTACTATTTGGTTGTTGATTTTTTACGCCTATCTTGGGTGTTTTTGTGGAAGAATAAATCAGATGTTGGATTTGTCATTGAGAATTTTATGTTGGAGATTAAGAATTAGCATTCAACGACTATTTAAGTAGTGAGATTTGATAATGCACTTGAGCTATGCACCACCAGGTTGTTTGGTTTCTATAGGTCTCATGGGATAGTGCACCAGACTACATGTGCTCACACTTCTCAGTAGAATGGGGTGGTTGGGAGGAAGCATAAGCATCTTTTAGATGTGGCTCGTACCTTGTTGATCCACCACAATGTGCTTCCGTTATATTGGCGATATGTAGTCCTTACACCTTGCTATTTGATCAACAGGATGCCCAGCTCAGTGTTTCATGAGTAGATAACTTGGCATATATTGCATCCCGAGTAGGAGCTTTTTCACATACCACCACGTGTGTTTGATTGTGTTGCATTTGTTCACCTTCTTTCTCCAGGATGAGACAAGTTGGCACCACGAGTAGTCATGTGTGTGTTCTTGGGATATTCACGGGCTTAGAAATGATATAGATGCTTTGATCCTCTTTCTGGTAGGTATTATGTTAGTGCTGATTTGATGTGTCCATTCTATTTTTTTTTATTGCTACCCGACGTTTATCCCTTGAGGTTACAGAGGCTCCCATGCCTATACCTCCTATTCTCTTGGAGGAGATACCTGTTTCTACTCCACTTTCTACGATTGGTCCTGTGAAGTTTTCTGAGCCTGTTACATATTAGCGGCCTTATAGTACTTTTTAGATGCTATCTTCTACGGCAGCCACAGGGACATCATCTTCTCCGTCCCAGGTGACCACAGACAAGTTGCATAGTGATGGTATGGTACCTGGTGATGATGCTATATGTCCAGATGAGGATAGGATTAGATGAATGATCTTGACTTTCCGATTGCCATTCGGAAGGCATTGTGGAGTTGTGCTAGACACCAGTTTGACCATTGAGGGACTTGGTTCTACTTTTGGGAGCTTTTGTCGTGCACTGTCTACTACACAGATTCCTGCCGCATAGTAGTAGGCCATGCTTGATCCAAAGTGGTGCTAAGTCATGGAAGATAAGATGGCTGCTCTTACTTTGCGACGTGCCTGGGAGCTCACACCTTTACCAGTGGGTGTTACAGTTGTTGGTTGTAGATGGCTATTTGCACTCAAATACAGGCCAGATGGCTCTGTTGCTTGTTATAAGGTACGACTTGTTGCCAAAGGGTTCACCCAGACATATAGGATGAGTTTGTTTGACACATTGTCTCTAGTAGCTCGACTTTCTATTGTGATGATCCTCATTTCTATGGCAGTTTAGCGAGATTGGCATCTTCATCAGCTTGATGTGAAGAATGCCTTTTTCTATGGAGATTTACAAGGGGAGGTCTATATGCAACGGCCTCTTGGTTATGAGGTTGAGGGGGGGTCTGTATACAGGTTGCAGAAGGCCATTTATGGCCTCAAGCAGAGCTCGGGAGCTTGTTTTCAGAAGCTCTCTCTGGTGGTAGAGTCTGTGGGGTTTCTCAAATCGTTTGTAGACCATTCCTTGTTTGTCAGGAAGGTAGGGAAAGATGTTGTTCTTTTGGTATATGTTGATGACTTGATTGTCATTGGTGATGATCTAGCAGGTGTGGCTGAGATCAAACAGACGTTGGCAGATCAGTTTGGGATGAAGGATTTAGGGCCCTTACGATATTTCCCTGGGATAGAAGTTGTCCGTAATAGGTGTGGTATTGTTCTATATCAACGGAAATATGCCCTAGATGTGCTAAAAGTGACAGGTATGTTGGGAGCCAAGCCAGCAAATATTCCCATGGATCATAGGGCACGACTATATGACAGTGGCGTAGAGCCTGTTGATAGTAGAAAATATTGCCAATTGGTGGGGAAGCTGCTTTACTTGATGATGACTAGGTCGGATATTTCGTTTGCAGTAGGGAAGTTGAGTCAGTTTATGTAGAGGCCTATTAGGCAGCACTGAGATGCATCCATGATGGTGCTTAGGTACTTGAGGAGAGCACCGAGACATGGTCTTCTCTTCACTAGAGGGACATCTATGACAATAGTTGGATACTTTGACACAGATTATGTTGGTAGTAATGATGATAGGAAGTTTACCACAGGTTTGTTGCAGGGAATATGGTCACCTGGAAGTGCAAGAAACAGATTGCTGTGTCTAGATCTAGTGCTGAGTCTGAGTATCGTGCTATGGCTCAGACATCAGCAGAACTGATGTGGGTGAGATCGTTATTGAGTGATCTACTTTTGGAGCTGCATGTGATAATGTGGCTGCCACTTATATTGCCAACAACCCACATATTTCTTGAACGCACCAAATAGGTGGAGATAGATTGACATTGCACCGGAGATTTGATTAAGAAGGGGTTATCTTTACTTCCCAGGTTACTTTAGAGGCTCAGATTGCTGACATCTTTACTAAGTCCCTAGCTAGATCTGCCTTTGATACATGTGTATCAAGAGGATGATTGATATTTATGCTCCACCTTGAGGGGGAGCGTTACGGAGTCTAGTTAGTTATTTACTTTATTGGTGTTATGTGGTGTTATGTCTATATAAAGAGAGGTAGGGTTAGAGAATAAATTAAGCTGATCATTTCTCCTAATTTTGTTTATTCATATCCTGAAACTTCCAAATGTTTTTGCCTTTTTCTTTTTGAGAAGGAAAAAATGGATTAAGAAAGGTTAACCCCCGAGTATTCGTTAATAGGGGAGGCTAAATGCTCCAAAAATTACAAAAGGAGGAGTGCATATGCTTTGTTGTCTCAGTTGAAGTTCTCTTTTTTTGAAAAAGGGACCATTGCACTGTACCCAAATATGCCAAAGCAAGGTAACGACCCTTCTAAGAGAGTCGTCATTGGCAAGGGGAGAGTGAATGCTGAATTAGTAGGTGGACTTTGAGGTGTTAATGGATGATCTTATCCATCGTAGAAGACCAACACTCCTACGAGAAGGGGCAAGTAAAGAACAAATGCTTCATATCCTCAGTCCTACTAGTAGAAAAAATATAGGAATGATTAGAGTCAGAAGCCCATCGTTGTCGGTCTCTTTCTCCTTAGTAGCCACATGAATTTTAGCTTTAAGTGGCATACATGCTTTTGAGAATTTTTATAGTCACATGCTAGTGCTTTAACCTGGGAGATGTCAATTCACCTTCCTAATTGAAAAATCCAACCATCACATTCGTCATTGGGTCTGTGGTTGTGAAGTGTCTGCAAGAGTGGGGTTACATCCTTATGAAGTAGTTGATCACTAAGATAGATGGATGAGTAACAAGATCAACCAATCTAGGGTACGCCTTAGCGAGGATACCAACGGGTGACCATGCATGTGCTAAAACATGAAGCACGAGTCATCCTATATCATGATGCTATAGTGAGGCTGCACCATTCTAAAGGTCTTGTAGAGTCCCCACCAAAAAATTGTGAAGCACCTCCAAAAGTGATCGTCCTTTCTTAATATATTGTGTCCCCAGAGGATTCACACTGTCTTCCAAAAAGGTCGTCGTGGCCCCATAAGGTGGAGGACCCACTTTGTGATTCAAGCTTTGTTCGTCTTTTGTTAATTTAAGACTCCCATGCCCCCTATCTTAGGCTTACAAACCCCTTCCCTAAGTCACCAAGGGCATATGATTGTCCCTAAAACAAGAGGCCTAAAGAAATCTCCTAATCAAATCAATCCTCTTCAGCACGGTCTTGGCACTTGAAACAAGGATATGTAGTAAATTGGTAATGCAGAGAGAACTACAGGTAGGAGAATAACTCTTCCCCCATTGGGAAGGAGTTGAGCCACCCAACCTTGCAAACGTTTTTCCATCCTCCCTAGAATTAGGGTCCGATCCCTGGTAGTAATCACTTTCAAATGTGATGCTTCTCCAAAAATTTCCAAGAGCAACTTAGCTGTTCCAGTCTCCAAGATGGAACCCTCGGTGAAGAAGATGGTGTCCTTAGCATACTATAGTAAAGGGACCATTATGCCTCCCCAACTAGAACCAAAGCTCTTTAGAAGTCTAGCCTCACAGAGAGCATAACACATGCTCGCTAGAAAATCAGTTGTCAGAATAAACAACATATGGGCTAGTTGGCAGCCTTGTCCAACCCCTTTGCTAGGGTCCATGCACCCCCCTAGTCTAGCCATTGATCATGACTGAGCATGATGTAGAGGTAACACATACCTTCATCCAACGAATCCAAGTAAGGGGAAAAGTTCTCTGCCTGAGGTTGGACCACAAGAAGCTCCAATGTAGGCTCTTATTGGCCTTGGAGAAGTCTATCATCCAAAAGAAAGCTTTCATTCCCTCTCTTGGAGGCCAACAGGCCCTCAGAGGCCACAATGTAAATCTTTGATTGAACTGCCGTGGAGAAAAACAGATTAGTGGATCTAATGAATCGAATGAATTATTTCTTGGGCCTTGTGCCTCTTTAAATAGAAAAGAGGCCAAGGGCAAATTACAAAGTCCAAACAGAAATACAATAATGAGAAAAATAACAAAACGGGGTACATAAATAGGAATAATAACACTCCCTCTCAAGCTGGAACATAGATATCTAGCATGCTTAGCTTGGATCTGCAATTGTCATAGGTAGCCTGTAGTAGTGGCTTGGTGAAAATATCTGCTGTCTGGTCCTCAAAAGTAACAAAGACAGTCCTCATTATCCCCTGCCTGATCAAGTCTTTGGTATAGTGGTAGTCGACCTTCACGTGCTTCGTGCATTCGTGGAACACTAGGTTGTTGGCTATGTATGTGGCTACCTGTTATCGCATCTCATCTCTATAATGTCCTCCAACTGTATATGCAGGTCACGTAATACAGATTGTATGCAGACCATCTCAGCAGCTATTTGGGCCATAGCTCTATACTCTGACTCAACACTAGAGCGAGAAACGACGATCTACTTCTTACTCCAACTCACTTGGTTTCTTGCAACAAAGACACAAAAACCTGTAGTGGACTTCCTATCCCGTAGACGCCCTGCATAGTCTGTATTTGAATAAGCCACAACATTCATCCCAATTCCTGTTTGAAACAAGAGACCTCTACCTGGTGCCTTCTTAATGAACCTAAGCACTTGCATCGTGGCCTCCCAATGGCCCTTGGTGGGCCTATCCATGAACTGGCTAAGCTTACCAACTGCAAGTGCAATGTCTGGCCTGGTAATGGTGAGATATAATAGCTTGTCCACTAGTTGTCTGTAAGATCTGCTATCCATTGAATTCGGCTTGTCCTCATAATCTGTGCCTTGGGGTCCATAGGTATACTTGTTGGCTTAGACCCTAGCATTCTTGTCTCCTGTAGGATATCCATGTCATACTTCCTCTAGGATAGAACAATCCCCTGCTTGCTTCGAGCCACTTCAATACCAAGGAAGTAGCATAGCTGCCTAAGATCCTTCATAACAAACTCCCTATTGAGAGTGTCCTTGATCTCATTAATCCCACTCTGATCATCACTTGTAACAATGATATTATTAACATATACTAGGAAAGCAACGGTACCATTCTCAAACTTCCTGACAAAAAGGGCTTGGTCAGAAGAAGACTGCTGTAGTTCCAAGCTCTCAAGCACATTCGAGAGGTTTTGGAACCATGCTCTCGGGCTTTGCTTCAGGCCATAAATGGCCTTCTTCAGCCTGCAAACACACTCGCCGTGGACCTCATAATTAGGAGGTTGCTGCATGTAGACCTCTTCCTCTAAATCACCTTACAGAAATGTATTCTTAACATCAAGCTGATGAAGCATCCAATCCCTATGAGCAACAACAGATATAGGATCCTCACCATGAGAGGCGAGCAACAGGTGAGAAGGTGTCGAAGAAATCAACTCCATACATCTGTGTGAAGCCTTTGGCCACAAGTCTGGCCTTATACTGAGAAATGGATCCATCAGGATTGTATTTCATAGTATTGACCCATCTGGTCCGAACAACACGTGTGCTTGAGGGGAGAGAGGTAAGCTCCCACATTTGTCTACTTTGTAAGGCAGCCATCTCCTCATCCATGACTTGTTTCTAGTGTGGAAACTGCATAGCCTACTGAAAGGAACTGGGAATCTGCTCATCAGCCAAGGTAGTAGTGAAGGTAGCAAAGGCACCTCCAACTCCATGGTGCTTGGTAGCAACAGCACCAACAACTCTGTAATGTGCACACGAACATGGAGCTTTTCGAATAGCAATTGGAAGATCCACATAGGCGTCAACATGTGTACTTGCATCGGCCTCAACAAAAGGTGGGGCATCAGATTCCTCAACACAAACTTGATCTGGGGAGGATGATGGTACAGAGGGGGGGTTGGAGGGGGCAATTTGTCTAGTTCGTGAAGCTCTCCTTTGACATACAATATCACCTGGCTGAGTAGTACCTGTCTTTGAATGACTTTGTGGAGTAGCCTCTGTATCAATAATAGCATCCATGGGCACAGGAGGTACAAACATAGGAGCCATCTCGTCATTTGCTCTTAACTACCTAGTAGACATTGAAAAATATGGTACAACCTTGTCAAAAGAGACATCAACATTGAAGTAGTGCCTCCTGGTAGTGGGGTTCAAACATCTGTAGCCTTTCTGGGTCTTGCAGTAGCCTAGAAATACACATTTGACAGCTTGTGAGGCAAACTTATCCCTTCCTTGACCAAGTAGATGTACAAAAGCCATACATCCAAATACACGAGGTGGCAGTGCAAAAAGCTTCCTATTTGGATGAAGCACCTGCCATGGTATCTGCTCATGCAACATAGAAGAAGGCATCCTATTGATCAGATGACATGCTGTGAGTATTGCATCTCCCCACTACAATGCAGGGACATTCTGCTGTATTAGAAGTGTCCATGCAACATCATGTATGTGTCTGTGCTTTTGTTCCACTACCCCATTCTGCTAGGAGGTATGTGGACATGAAGTCTGGTGAACAATGTCATGCTCCTTGTAGAAAGTAGCCAACTCAACTGTGCAAAACTCCAGTGCATTATCAGATCTAACAATTTTTACCATAGAGTGAAACTGATTCTTTATTTCAATAATAAAATCTCTATCAGACTTATTTTTCATCAAGTACAACCACGAGATGCGACTTAAATAATCAACTATAACATGATAGAAATGATGACCCCAACAACAAGTACGGGCTGGGGCTTAAACATCAAGATGAATAATCTGGAAAGCTGAAGACGTCCTCGGACTCTGACTGGCAGGAAAAGACGAAGGGTGATGCTTCCCCAGTTGGCAGGCATCACACAACTCTATTGTGGGAGAAATGTGAGGAATATGTCGAAGCTTGTCCATAGACGAGTGGCCAAGACGACGATGCCACTGCAACATACTAGCTGAAGTGACTTGTGTCTGACGCCAACTAACAGTAGCTATAGCAAAATTTTGGATCAGGTGATACATCCCCCCTCTTCATGCCCGCCACCAATCGTCCTCCTCTTGAGTTTGTCGACGAACACACAACCAATATTATAAAAAATCACACAAAAGTTCCTCTTACTAACAAATAAGAGGTTCATAGATAAATCAGGAGCATAAAGCACATCAAACAAAGTCATATGGCATTCACATCAATCTCCACCTGACCATCCACTTTGGCTTATTTGGCATTGGCCATCCTAACAGATCGGACCCGAGCTCTCAACTGTCTACGAGCAAATCTCTGATCATCACTAGTAAGGTGATGTGATGCCCCTGAATCAATAAGCCACTGTGCATCAGTCACAAGGTGAGTAGGCATGACACTTGAAGAAGTAGCCACTGCTGTGGTGTCTGAGGAGGTAGCAGCTCTTGAGTTAAGTAAGACACCCTCTGAGTAAGGGCATCGTAGTCCTGTCTGGAAATAGTAACAATATCTGTCTGCTCAGGAGCAAAGGCAACTGTTGGATTGGCATAGGACTGCTTGCCGTTCTTCGACCAACAGTGAGACTCAGTGTGGCCAATCTTGCCATAGAAAGTGCATAGGCACTGACGTCTAAAACCTCCACGGCCTCAACCACGACCACGAGTAGAAGGGTCAGACCTTCCCCTTCGTCTAGGGGCCACAACATTGGCTGAGGCCTGAGTAATCCCCTCTCCCCCTGATGGGGATGAAATAGTTATGCGGCTCATCCTTCTATACACTTCCTCCAGAGACGGTAGAGCTGAAGACGTAAGAATCTGGGCACGGGTTGCAGTAAAGCCTGGACCCAGTCTAGCCAGGAACATATGCACAACAAACTTCTTCCGTTGCTCACGCTGAGAGTCACATGTGTAGACAGGACAACACGCATTGTACCTCTCCAGAAGGCCCTTAAGGGCCGAGTAGTATTGAGATAATGTCCTCCCCTCCTGGTAGACCATATCACAAAAAGTTTGAAAAATTAGTGAATCATTCTGCTCACCAGAGTATGTGTCTCGTAGGCTATCCCACATCTATTTTGCTGTCGGATAGTACATGATCTCATCCCCTATGCACGGGATGACAAAATTCATTAACCAAGCTTGTACCATCCCATTGTCCTCCCATGTGGCATATTTCCTGATTTTCTCCTCTGGTTCCTCCTTAAGGATAATGTGCTCCTTGTCACGACCCCTCATGGTCATGAGAAAAGTTTGAGACCACTGTGGATAATTGGTCTGATCCAAGCGCACAACAGGGCCGAAGAATGGGTTCTTGACGGATGTGCCTTCTCCAACAACACCCAAGGTCACCTCGGATTCAAATGAAGATGCCATCGAGCCGAGAAAATAAGAATCGGGAACACAATTGCTGTCTGCTGTGCAAAAACTATTGCATCAAGGTGAAATTACGCCGAAAACTGAATGACAGGCATTAGATCTAGGCACCATGCATCATGGATCTCGTGCTAATAAAAAAAGAGAGTCCACCAGGAAATCTATGCACCCACTGCTGGTGGAGAACCATGGGTGACCTCCCTCAAGATCCCCCTCGCGACACTCAAACCGGAGAGGACAGTAGCAACAATAGGAGCGTCGCCCCTACTGCCACTGCCGCCGTCGCCTGGTGGTTTGCTTGCTGCCTAGGACGGCCCCTACAGGGATGCGTCGCTGCTGCTTGAGCGAGAGAACAACAACAGGACAGTGGATTGGCACGTCTGTAGGGGTTGATGGAGGAGAGCGCCCACCGGCTGCGCGTGGGTGGTGCTTAGGTGGAACACCTGGGCGGTGCTTGTGGGCAGGTGGGTTGCACTCTGGTCGCTGCCCTCCCGGTCAGGCGATGGTGTGTCGTCAGCGGAGGGTGGCGGTCGGACTCATGAGGCTGGTTGTGCTCCTCGACTGAAGGTTGCTGGGGGCAGGATTGAGGTGGAAAGCGTATGGCAGCTGGGGTTTTGGGGTGGGATATCTAAGCAAGGCTCTGATACCAAGTGGATGGAATGAATCGAATGAATTATTTCTCAGGCCTTATGCCTCTTTAAATAGAACAGAGGCCAAGGGTAAATTACGGACTCTAGAAATGCAATAAAGAGAAAAATAACTGAACATGGTACATAAATAGGAATAATATCAGGATTTCACTGATCTAATCAACTAATTGTGGGTTGACCCTAGGTGGTGTGTTAAAGTCTTGGCGACGGACTAATAAATGGAGTTAGACAATGTAATCAGTCAGTAATTTTTTTAGACTTTGCCATGTTTGCTGTAGGCAAGAGAAAGAGGAAGAAGTGGTTAATCTTGGTTAAATCTCCACCAGTCATTGAATAATAAAAAATAACAATAACTCCTGCTTTAGGTAAGTGCCAGAATTCCTTAATAAAGAAGATTGGGAAGCCATCCGTGTAAGGAGAACTTGCTTCAGGGAGCAAAGGGCCCGCTAAACCTCATCCTTAGTAAAGGGGCTAGAAAGAGTGGTTGTGTCCTCGAAGCTAAGCCTTCTGGGTGTGTATCCTCCCAGGTGCCAGGTCCTCTGGTCATTGTGAAGAAACAGGCGATGGTAGAAATCAACAAAAACTCAGCTCACCTTTTGTTGAATCGAGGGTATGCTATTTTGGTCAGTGATTGAGTGGATCCAATTTCTCCACTTGCCATTCTCATATGAGGAATAATCTAGTTTTGGAGTTCTTTTCTTTGAGCCAAAGTTGCCTAGATCTCGGCATCTTGGCAATCTCACCTTGTCCTCAGGCTGAATTCATACTTGGAGCTCATACCTTTTTGCAACCTCTTTAGGAGAGAGGTCTCTTGTGTCCTTAATTCTATCAAGTCTAGAAATGCTAGCCGAGGCCTTTTCTTTATTTTATTCTTTTCTTCTTTCAGCTCCTTCCTGAACTCCCGAGCTTCTCCTTAGGGAAGAGGATTTTCCATTCCCTCCATTGTCCGATCTTTGCTTGGAAGTCGTCCTCCAAAAGCCATGACCTCTTGCATCTATGGTAAGAATTTTGGAGAAATATCATGGCTTAAGATAAATGATAGAAAATCTTCTTTTGTGCCCATCAATATGAATGAGCAGACTTCAGTCTCCTTTGGATAAATTTTCAATTACTTATCTTGGATTGCCCTTCAAAATGAAAAAAGATTACATCTGCATATTGGAATCCTTTAGTACAAATAATAGAGAAGAGGCTTAGCTCGTGGAGTGGAGGGTTGCTATCAAGAGGGGGTCAGTTGTTTCTCTTGAAATCAGTTTTATCTTCTATCCCTACTTTTTTCTTGTCCATTTTTTCTCCCTCTATGAAAGTAATTACTAAATTGGAGCTACTTAGGAAGAAGTTTTTCTGGGAGGGTGCTGATCATAAAGGCAGACTCTTGCAAGTAGTTTCATGGAATGAAGTTTATCAATCAAAGAAAAATGGAGGACTGGGAGTTGGAAAGATTAAGGATTTTAACGAGGCCCTTCTAAAATGGGTATGTAAATTGTTTGGTGGGGGTTGCAGTCTTTGGGAGAGATTATTGGAAGATTCATATGGTTCTGTCATGTGCATGGAAGAGAGAGCTGTGCAACATCCTGGTGACTGTTTTTTGGAGAGCTCTGATACCCTGATCAGAAGATACAAAAGTTTTTTCAATCTGGTTCTTGGAAGGGGGAATCAATTGAGATTTTAGTTAGATGTTTGGGGGCTGGATGGAAGGTTGTTAGATGTTTTTCCATGTCTTTTTAACTTGGTAAATGACGAGATCGTTAAGGTTTGTGATGTATGGGGCGCATAAACAAATTCTTGGGACATAAATTTTCAGTCCATCCTGTTAGAAGCGAGAACATCTGAGTTTCAATCGTTATTATCCATGAGTTTTGATGAGAAGCCAGATCTGAATTCTGCAGATGCCTTGGTCTAGGCTGATGGTCGTTTTACAGTTTCCAAAGCTTTTAAAAAGGTGGTGTTAGGTTGAAATGCCAGTCATGATTTATTAGAGACCTTAGGTGCATTTATATGAGAGGCACAAAGGTTTAAAAGTACAAGTATGCCCTCACTCTAAAAAATGTAACAAAACAGAGAATAAATAACTCAACACTTCCCCTCAAGCTGGAGCATAAACATCAAACATGCTCAGCTTGGTACATAATGACTCTAGAGTGCTTTGGTGAAGGCATCTGCAATCTGATTTTCAGTGACATTATAGGCGTTGTGATCTTGCTAAAAGTAATGGCATCTCTAATAAAATAACAATAAACCTCTATATGCTTTGTTCTCTTGTGAAAGGTAGGATTATTGACAATAAATGCAGCTGCCTTGTTATCACAGTACATGGGAGTAGGGCAAGAAATAGATACTCCCAAATTACATAAAATAGATCTCACCCATAGGGGCTCACAAGTAGTATGGGTCATATTCATATATTCTGATTTTGCATTGGATCTGGAAACAACATTTTGCTTCTTACTACTCCAAGTGACTAAGTTGCTACCCACATAAGTATAGTAGCCAGTAGTAGATCTTTTGTCCTCATGTGCTCCTGCATAATCTGCATCTGAATACCCTCGAACATCCAGATGGCTATACTTCATAAATGATAGCTCCTTACAAAGAGCTTGCTTGAGGTATCTCAGTACCTGACGCACACCAGCCCAGTGTACTTCTTTAGGATGTTGCATAAATTGACTCAATCTCGCAACAAAAAAGCAAATATCAGGTCTTGTGACAGTTAGATATAACAATTTTTCTACCATAGCACGATATCTGGTGACATCTTCAAGTAATGGATTCTCAGAATCTGTTAGTGGCAAATAAGGGTCCATAGGAATGCTGGCAGGCTTGCAACCTAGCATCCCTTTCTCTTTTAGCATATTAAGAACATATTTCCTCTGTGACTAAACTAGACCTCCATCAACATGCTGCACCTCAATGCCCAAAAAGTAATTTATCATTCCCAGATCTTTTGTAAGAAACTGAGAATGCAAGAACTTTTTGCTCTATTCCTGTTTCGTCACTTCCAGTGAGTACTATATCATCTACATACACATTAATAATAACAAATCCAACAGCTCTATGCATAGTAAAGTCAGAGTGATCTGCAGTGGATCTAGTAAAGCCAAACTCCTACACAACCCTACTAAATCTCTCAAGCCAAGCTGTGGGGCTTTGTTTAAGCCCATAAATTGCCTTCTTCAATCTGTAGATTTTCTGACACTCCCTCAACCACGAAACCAGGAGGTTGTTGTATGTAGATCTCTTCCTCTGAATCATCATAGAGGAAAGTATTTTTAATATCAAGTTGTGAAACAGATCATCCATCGTTGACTGCCACCGAAAGAAGTTTCCTCGTTGAGTTGAGTCTGGCTACTGGAGAAAATGTCTCAAAATAGTCAACTCCAAAGGTTTGTGTGTAATCTTTGGCGACCAGGCATGCTTTATATCTTTCCATTATACCATCTGGGTGGCATTTCTGGATGAATACCCAACTACACCCTACAACAATAGCACCCTTGGGTAGGTTAACAAGTTCCCAGGTACCCCTGGATTGAAGAGCAGTGTCTCCTCCATGGTCAAGGTCCAGGAAGGGTCTTGAGAAGCCTCAACATGATTCCTGGGAATATTTCTGCTATCCACTGCAAGATATAAAAGCTCCTTACCGTAGGTAAATGATCAAGTGGCATATAATTGGAAGCAGAATATTTAGCACAAGATCGTTGTGGCTTCTTCTAAACAATAAAAAGATCCACAACAGGTACCTTTTGTGGCGTAGGGTCTGGACCTCCATTTGAATAAGCAGTATCAGCAGAGGATTGAGCAAGAATGGTAGAATGTGGTTCCTCTGTTTGTAGAGTGGTAGGTCTGTGCTAAAAGTACTGAGGAAATGTATTTGTAGTGGGTACCTCAGGATGTTTAGGATAGGCAATAAGAGGGACATCATGAGGTGGAGGTGTAGGTGGCTCAGAGGGACTTGGAGATGCATTAGTAGGCATAGGCAATGGAACATCCTGCAAGATACTGGGAGACTTTCCTGTAGCAGAGTAATAGGGTATGTCCTAAAAGAAAGTCACATCCTAACTAACATACAAACAATGTGACAGAGGATCAAAACATCTATTTCCCTTATGGGTTCTAGAATCAACAACAATAACCAAGCCTTTTCCCACACTAAGTGGGGTCGGCTATATGGATTCTTTGCCTCCACACAGAACGGTTTTCAACAATTTCAGAACTTAAATTAAGGTAATTGAGGTCATACTTAATAGTTTTCTTTCAACACTTGTTTGGTCTTCCTCGCCCCTTATTAGCGGGTTCAGCCTCCAACTTTTCGCATCTCCTAACTGGAGCATCTAGTAGCCTTCTTTGTAAATGTCCAAACTACCTTAGACATGCCTTTCTCATTTTATCCTCTATCGATTCCACCTTAACCTTTTTTATAATAAATCTCATTTGAAATACGGTCCCTTCTTGTATGACCACACATCTATCTTAACATTTTTATTTTTGCCACAAACATCTTCTATACATGCCACAAACATCTTCTGGGTTTTAGAATAATCCACAAAAATACATTTAACCAATCTAGGAGCAAGCTTGTCCACTTTAAATAAATGATCAAAATAAATACATCAAAATACTTTTGGAGGAAGAGAGAAAAGCTCCTGACCAGGAAACAACAAAGAGTAGGGGACTTTCCCACCAGGAACAGAAGATGATACTTGATTAATAAGAAATGTAGCTGTATGGACAACATTTACCAAGAAAGTGGCAGGAAAATGCATATGAAACTTAATTATGCGGGTATCATCGAGGAGGTGTCTCAGCTTGCGTTCAACCACCCCATTCTATTGGGATGTATGAACGCAAGATGTTTGATGTATAATACCAAGAGGATGAAAAAATTGAGTGAGTAGAATTCACAAACTCAAGCTCATTGTTAGTTCGAAACATGCGAATAGTAGTGAAAAACTGAATCTTTATTTCATTTAAAAAATTTTTAATCGATACAGGAGTTTCAGATTTTTCTTTCATCATAAAACCCAACAAACGGGTATAATCATCCACAAGAACAAAAAATATTGAAAATCCCTATGACTCTTGACCCGACATGGGTCCCATAAATCAGCATGAATAAGAGAGATAATGGACTCAACTATTTTATTATCACTAGGAAAAGGAAGCTCTATGATGCTTGCCAAGTTGACGAGCTTCGCAAGTAAAGGAATTCGGAAACTGTACATCAGGAAACTGACGACGAAGAACGGAAATGCTAGAATGTCCCAATTTTAAATGCCACTGTAAAGAAGAAGTGGCTGAAGCAGCAGCCATGGAATGATTTTCTGGTGGGAGTTCATGATAGTAGAGGCCATCCTGCTCAAGTTCACCAATCTGCTTCATCGTCCGGAGGCCCTGCAAGAAGAAAAAGTGGTTATGAAACATTACTCTTCAATTTAATGCCTTAGTTATCTGACTGATAGACACTAAATTTAAAGTAAATTTAGGCGCATGCATGACATCAGAAAGTGGTAAAGTAGTAGACAGAGATATGTCACCTAAGCTTGTCACAGGGGACAAGGCACCATCAGCTACTCTGACATGATTGGAGTAGTCAATGGTCTAGGAGATGAAAAAAGGGTAATATTTCCTGTGATATGAGAGGATGCACCTGAGGCTGCAAGCTAAGATGACTTATGAACACCTCTGACGCTCGCAGCAGTACCTGTCTTTTATGTCACAGAAGCATCCGTAGTGGAAGTAGCCTGGTTAGACACAAGTTTGTCGTATTCTTCCTTGAAAATAGTGATATGAGGACTGACATGCTCTTTCACTTGATAGTGTTGACTCTCATTGCCATCATAGGTAACCTGAATGGCCTGATGGCCCTGGGGAAACCCATGTGTTATCCAGTACCTATCAACTGCGTGGTTTGTCTTGTGACAATGGTTACAGAACAAACCGCGTCCATTGCTACGGCCTCCTACTCTCGCTCCACATCCTCTCCCCCTGCCTCCTGAGATTCCTTTATTACGGTCAGCCATTGCCATGGCGGAGGATTCAGAGATTGGGATATGGTTAGATATCTTTAGTCTAGGCAGGCGAGCATATATCTGTGTAGTTGTTGGGATCTTCTCTAGAATTATAAGTTGATCCTTAACTGACTTGAACTCAGGACCAAGACCTACAAACAATTGAATTGAACGAAAGGCCTCGCGTTGCTTTGCCATAATAGGGACATCCGTGGAGATCGACTAATAGGTGGGTTGCTTATCCCAGAGGTTCTTCATCGAGCCATAATATTCGGCAAGGGACATGGTTCCCTTCTGAAAAGAGTGTAACTACTCAATCACCTTGTAGAGGCGGCTGATGTTGCTCTTATGTGAATGTATTACATGAAAAACCTCCACATCTTCGCAGGTGCATATGACATAACCTACTTTTCGATAGGCTCCTTCATATTGTTCAACATGCAAGTTGTCACCCAATCATTGTCTGCCTCGCAGTTAACAGTCTTGATAGCAGGTTCGTCTTGCGTTAGAATATATTTCTTTCGGTGCGATCCCACAAATTAGGGGAATGATGTAGACCATTGGAGTATGTTGGTAGCATCCAACTTAGTAGAGATTCCTTGCATAAAAGAAGCACTCGGGGTAGAGATTTTCCCCACTGAGTCACTAGAAGCCTCTTTGTCTTCCATACTGCCTGATATGTGGGAGGCAACAACACAAATATGCTGCACAGCAAGTTTAAACCATAATCTTGCTTTGAAACTTGTCACAAATATGAAACAACTCAATCTAGATCATAGGAACGCAACTGTAGTGAGAAGAAGTAAGTCTGAGGGCAAGATGACAGCCCTGAGATGGAGCTGCGACACAAGGAGTGGTGTTTGAGGGTGAAGGTGGTGCCTGGGAGGGTGGCATAGAGGCTCCTTCGACCCTGAGGCAGTGTTGTGGCGAGAGAGGATGCCGGTGGAGACCTCTAGAGGGCCCAAGCGATGCTCAAGAGGCAACATAGGAGCATCTTCCTCTCTCGCTGGGTTGGGGCGGCACCTAAGGAGGTGGTGCAGGGACTGCTCAAGCCCTAGCGGTGGCGCTCCAGTGCTCGAGGCCGATCACCAGCCACTAGAGGCGGTGCGGCAAGAAGAGAGGGTGCTGATGGAGGTGCCTGGGAGGAAGGTGAGGTCGTTGGAGCCGGCCTGACGGTGGTGGTGCGTCGGTGACGGGTGGCTGTGTCGAGAAGAGTTTAGGGTTTTGGTGGGGGGTTTGGGAAGGCTTAGGGTTGGTGGGATACTAGATCATCGGTCTAGGACCATTGCTCTGATACTATGTTAGGTTGAAACGTCAGTTATTGTTTATTAGAGATCCTCGGTGCCTTTTTTTAGAGGTGCACAAATAGGTAATAGTTCAAGTATGCCCTCACTCTAAAAAACATAACAAAACAGAATAAATAACTCAACACGTGGTGTGGTTGAAGCAACACAAGAAGCTGGAGATTTAGAATTGGACTATGTAGCTCTTTGGAAAATGAAGATCCCCTAGAAAATTGAATTTTTCCCATGGTTTCTAAGACGAGGTAAGTTGGTAACAAGAGCATTTAGGAGAGCTTGGAGCAATGGCAGCGTAGTCACATGTCCTTTATGCATGCAAGGGTGGAGGATATTGAGCATTTTTCTTTTGATCGTGTTACATTTCAAGACATATCTGGGGGGAATTCCTGCTGTAGGATGTCAACCAATCCAACATGAATGCTTTTGGGCTTCTTTCAGGAGTGCTGTACATGTTGAAATGGTTGGTTGGGTGAAAGCTTTTGCCATTTTATGGTGTATTTGGTTGTAAAGAAATGGGGCAGCATTCAGGGGGAAATGGGTTTGGGCCGAAAACATCGTATGGGAGGCATCTTCTTTATCCAATTTTTGGTTGGTGCTTGTGTAAGTCTGTTACTTTTTTTAAATTAATATATTTTGGATGATTACCAATCTTTAGTAATCTTCCTCTTTCTTTTCAAAGAAAGTGAAGACCTCTTAAATTTGGAATAAGTCCCATATTGTGTGTCCTCTTTGGAATCCCATTCTAAAGGAGTGTGGTCAAAGAGGGGCCTTAGTAAAAGCCCTAGCCAAGTTGAGTGGGAACCTCTCACAAAAGTTGTTGGAACGAAAAAACTGGTCAAGCCTTGACCTTTGAGCCCTTTCATTGGAACTTTGTTGTGAAAATTTATAGTTTGTCGTTTGAACTCTGGTTTGTATTAAAATCACTGGTGCATAGCTAGGCATCATTAGTAACTAGCTGATACAACTCCTAGTATGCAGGCATGTCATCCATTATGTATGGTACAAAAACATTTATAATTTAGTCTCGTGAAGGAGGGCAGTATCAACTTCTATTCCATGATAGTTCTTCCGAGGACTCCCCTTCTTTCTTGGTCCCTCAAGCCTCACACATTCCATGATAAAATCTTCATTGCTAAAGGCTCCCATCAGCCTTCTATCTTTGCCGCTTGTCACGGGCGATGCAACGTGTAGTGACTTGAAGACCAATAGTTTTGGCGATCATGGACCTCTCCACATTTTCAATCTTCCATGGGGTGATAGTAGGTGGAGCGATAGAGGAATGATCTGCTTGACAACCCGCACTAACACCTTTCCCCATGGAGGAAGAGGTTGGAGCTGATCTTCTGCGGTAGACTAACTCCTGCTCGACAGAGAAGCGAAGAGTTTGCTGAATAATCTGTCGGTTGCACCCGAAATCACGATCGAGTCGGTGGCTCTTTGGAGAGTGATTTATATGGCTCACATCGTAAGAAGGAATTTGCTGGGTGCCCATGCAATCTAGATTCATGGGGGGTTCCTCTCACACGAGGATCGAAAGTGGGGAAGCAGCATGACCAATTGGTGCCTTTACAACCTGGGTTTGGTTGGAGGACCCTATCGGTGGAGTTGATCGAGTTTGGCGCTCCACCGCCTCAGGAACGCCTATTGGGGAGTACCCATCACCATCTTTAGGAGGGGCACAGGAGAGCCCATCGTGGATGGCTTATTGTCTTCAAGCCTATCGTTGCCAAATTAAATGGTGGCCTGAGCATCCACGTTGTGCCTTTCCACTGCATGTGGAGGAGCATCGCCACCGCCAATAATGTGGTCATCATGACCCATTGTATTGCCCATCACACCATCGCCAATCACACTACCTTGTGAGGAGTCAACGAAGGCATTGACAACAGAGATTGAATTCATGAGTCTTCCTGATCGATTGACTAGAGGGATTGGAGTTGAATAGACCACGAATTGAGTTTACTTTGTAGGTTGGGGACTAGCTATCTGACTCGTAGATGCATTCCAGGTTTGGTAGGTTTGGGAATGAGGCGGTTGGGTCCTTGCTGGGCTGAGTAGGGGAAGTGGAATATGGTCTGCATATAATTTATCAATTAGGACCCTATCGTTGACATTGCACATGAATGGGGAAGAGTTTGAAGTTGACACTACTGCTTTATGGAGTTCCTAGGAAATTAGTGTCTTCCCAACTTTCCCATTCAAATTGTCTGGAAGATGATTTTGCTCTTGATCGGAGTCTGATTGCTGCACCATCTTTGCACTTTCCATTGCTAGAGAGTTGCCGCTTAACAAGGAAGGGCGGCCTTCTCGCTTGATAGGGATGGAAAATTGGGGTTCTTCAACCCAAGAAATGATCCCACTGCCATCAAGTTGCATCACGGTACCCTCATCTGATGAAAGGAGATATCCTTGGGGACAAGGAGGTGGTCACTCAAAGTTGAGGCCTTCTACCTTCTTCCTATAGTTAAGGCTTGAACAAAGTGAAGAGCTCTCGCGAACGATGCATTACATCCAATTAACGACCCTTAGAGAGACTTCTTCGGCATGCATGACACCCTGCGAGTCCTTGTAGTGGCAGTGAAGGGTGAATGTCTCGACTTATTTGGACAATCAACCATCTTGTGGTCAATCCTAAGGCAGAGGCGACAGACTGCCTGTGCTTTGCAATGACGAGCGAAGTGCCCCACTTCCAAGTAGTGGAAGATTTGGGCTGGTCGCTTGATGGTGAGAACCACGCCGACAATGTCTTCACATTATCACTTGCCACCCTTCATTCAACTCTTGATCAACTGAGGTATAGTTTTGGAGTTGATGCCCTCTCGACCATGAGAGAAGGTGTCAAAAGATCATGGGTCATTGCTTTGTTTATGAAATTGCTCACCAATCACCCCTTGAGGTTGATGTCATTGCCTCCTTCCATTCTTCTTTTGCTCTTTCTATTCACGCTTTATCCGTCTCATATGCTCGGGTTGCTTCCTCCTTTTGAGATCTTGTCAAAAAATAAAATAGCATTGTCTATTAAGAAATCCTATCCTCACATGTATAAGGAGGCTAGATGGGAAAATTACATGGAGCACATATAAAAGTATGACAAAATAACAGGGTAGTCTTTGGTTGGAGGGAGGAGGGCATGGTTTGATAATTGCTGTAGTTCTTTATTTATTTCATTTTAGTTATTCCATGTTTTCTTTTTGTTTAGTTTTTTGGTATTGTTATGCAATTTCCGTATTACCTTTCTCTAGATAAGAGGTTACCTTTTTCTTGAATGAGTTAAGCCATCATTTTCTTCTGCATGGTACTAGAGCAAAAATCTTAGACTGGTGGTTTATACCTCCTTGATTCTCATTTTTTTCTCTTTCTACTGATTAAAAAAAGGATACCATATTCCTTCTGAGAAGAAAAATGAAAATATTACATTTTCTTGCTTAATCTTTGTTGGATCTTCATTAGGAGCCCCGTCATGACCAACTGTTCTTCACTAGCCAATGACCCCACCGAAATTGGGATCTGGCAGGTGCTAGCTGCGACCTGCAGATTTCAGCCATTTTAAGGCACTGCCAGCTCTGATGTACGGTTGTTGTGCTGCTGCTCTGGGCCTTGAGGTAACCTAGAGTAGGGCCAAGGAAGGTCATTAGACTACTTTAAGTTTTGACTGACCTCATCTTCCCCATTGTAGCAGGCAACTATAGCCAAGTGGCAGCTGTAGCACCTCCTATTGTCATCAATGAGGAGCTGTACTGCATACAGTTTCGCTGTTTGGTTGCACACTTCATGGAGTTGATTGGATTTCAATCAGGCAGTTCTCTATTATTCATTGTGTCTTGATATGAAAATCTAGTCTCAGTGTTTTGGTTTATGTTTCGGCATCTCTCTACGTGTTTCTTGATAATCAAGAATTTTTCACTTGAGTTGTGAACCCTTATATCCTGAGATTCATATTCATGTGGTGTGAGTTGTTGGGCTGCTTGTTCGGTACAATTATGACCACTTTGTATTTCCGTGGATCTCAAGGGATGCATTGTCTTTGCTGTTGAGGCCTGGTCTATATATTTGTGTCATTGTCATACTATTTCTCTATGGCCGTAATAGTTACGCTTGGGATCTTCTCCTGAATTTTCTTGGGATTGTCTTCCATATCCTGATTGTATCCTATTTCACTATTGCTTGGGATTGTCTCCAACACTACTTAGGATTTGTTTCTAGTACTGCTTAAATGGTTCTCTGAGGATTACATCACCTGGTGTAGCTCTTGAGGCCATCACCTATGTCTCCTACTGCTGGATTCTGTGCCATTGTTGTCTTTACTGAGGGTGAAGGTACTGTGGCATACTTTACATCTCTTACCATGGAGATTTGGGTGATAGATTCAGGAGCATCCACCTACTCGACTGGTAGAAGTGACTCTCTGTTCAAAGCCAAACCATTTGGAGGAATACCTCAGCTAGATTAGAAATGGAGCTCAATCCCCTTTTATTGCAGTTGGTGATATTCAATTTTCATCTCAGTTATCTTTATTTGATGTTCATTGTGCATTTGAGTTTCCTACGAGTTTGCTATCTATCTGTTAGTAAATTAGGCAAGGATCTCAAATGCCTTGTGATTTTTGAATCACATCATTGTTATTTCCAAGACATTTCGACAAGACAGATGTTTGGTGGGACTTGGGAGAAGGACGAACTCTACTAACTTGATCTTTCGACTATTTTTACTGGTGCTGCTTCTACCCAACTGACCTTTCCATTAATAATCTCTTTTAGATGCTTCTAGGTCTTCCTCAGTTTACCAATCTTGATTGCAAGGCTTGTCAGTTGAGGAAGCATCATCATGCTTCTTTTCCTTGTTTTGTAGAGAAGCAGAGCTCTTCCCCTTTCTTATTGGTACATCATGATGCTTGAGGACCCTATCTCTAGGAGTATGTCTAGTTATGGATATTTCATTGTCTTTGTGGGTGATTACGGTCAACTTAGGTGTTTCTTATTAAGGACTGATCTGAGATTCTCCATGTTGTAAGACACTTTTCGATGAAGTTTTGCTCCGTGACAATAATTTGGAATTTGTGTAGCATGATTTGGAAACTTTTGTCATAATGGTACTCTACGTCAAATCTCTTGTGCTTATACCACTCAACAGAATGGTGTTGCTGAGAGGAAGTCACATTATATTTTGGGTACTACTAGGTCTTTCTTGCTTTTGTGAAGGTGCTTAAGCAATTTTGGGGGCTTAGTGGTATTATCTCACCAATCGTGCTCCTTCATCTATTTCACAAGGGAAGATATGATGCCATGTGTTGAATCCTGACTTAGATCTCTTTGCTTTATCTATATATGTCTTTGGTTGTGGGTATTTTGTTCATGTTTTTGGGTAGCATGATAAGTTGTCTCCTCAGGCTATTTGATAAGTTTTTTTTTGGTTGTGGTCATCATTGTTGTGATCCCAATACCTGTCATTGTTGTTATCAACTTAGGAGCTTCTAAACAATTTAAAATCATGAGTTCATTTTATTATTTTAAATCACCATTTTGTATGTAAAATCTTTAAAACAATCCTAATCAAGCATGTGCTTTCTAAAACCTCAGGGGATCAACAAGAGAAGGATTATCCCTACCAATAATTACCTATTCTGGGACTCCTGCTGTTTCCTGAAACTTCGTTACCCTCTTTAAGCCTCTCCCCTGACCCAAGGAGCTCCTCTTAGTAACCCTCCTTGAGCCTCCTTCACAGATTCTACTTCTTACATTAAAAACTTAAACCTCAATTGCAGCAGCACCAACCTTCTCCTCCTTAATCTTCTTTCTGGTTTCTGGCTGCAGCACCTTCTTGTTTTCATCACCAGAATTCCTGCCAAAATAATCTGATGATTCTCTGATCCTTTCCTCTCCTTCAGTGGGTTTTCAAGAGAGGTATTAAGCTCATCAACAGGGATTTGGGTCAGTGTAAGATGTGAGCTAACAGTTTATTTGGTGGAGGGCTCATATAGAAGGTGAAAGGGCAAAAATTTACTCGGTTGAGTCTTTGTGTCCATATCACATTTAGCGGGGGAGATAAAACTCCATGGATAGTGGGGTTTAATTACCTTATTTGAGAAATGAAAAAAAAAGAGGTGATGCGGTGGAGCCAGCACTAACTCCTTTTGATGTTGCCCTTTTTTATCCAATCATAAAATTTCCTTGTTCTCCCATTTACTTATTATCCTTAATAACCAAAAATTCCTCCTCCCACCAATCCAATGACCCCCTTTCTCTCTCTCCTTATTTTGGATCCAATCTAGATTGTCTTCCCTTTCAATTTTTTAGGGTAAATTGCTAAATTTGCTCTCCAAATTTTAGATTTATGAGATTTATTGATGTTTAGAGTTGTATCTTGAGGGTGCTTTTTTGTCCTTTTTCTCTAGTTGAATGTATGGGTTACTTTGTATTTTTCTCACATCTCTCTGTATTGAGATGTAGGGTTAAAGAATAATTGATTTTGATCATTTATTTTAACTTGGTATTAGAGTAGTGGTCCTAGGTTGGCGTCTGGTACCCTCCTTGTTCTCCCCGTTTTCTTTTTCTCCATCAAACAAGAAAACCCTAGGTTTCTCCTCTTTGAACTCCATTTGTGGGAAGAGAGCTTTGATTGGGGGCTGATCTTTGGTCGACCACCACCACTAGCTTTCGATGGGGTCGTCGGATCACCACGCATCGTTTGGAGACCCCACTACCGTCGATCTCCCATGCCATCGGTAGCAGCAGTAACTCGATCGGGGCCACCATGGGTAGTAAGGCATCTAGCAGTGCCTAGAGGCCGCTACTAGGTGTGTGATCGGTTCACCTTCTCACTAAAGGGGTTTCCCGGCATCGCCTTGCTTCAGTGATAGTTGTTGGATCTCGCTGGCTTGTCAGAGCACTGCTAGCAGGTTGTTGAAGCTACTGCAGGTCTGCTTTTGGGCTGAAATCACCCTCTGTTAGTCTGTTTTTATGACCTAAGTTGATTCGGGGAACATCTTACTTTTTGGGGCTCCTAGTCGGAGATGGCTTCTTCGAAGTATTTATCAAGCACGTTAAGTAGGAGGTTGTAAGAGGCCATTCTTTGGTTCGATGATCATATTGGATGAAACCAACTATCTGCAATGGTCTCAAGTGTTTCTAGTGACCATGGAGAGTTATGACAAGGAGCATATTCTCATGGAACCTGTGCCTAATATCAAGGGAGGCAAGCATACCACATGGAAGAAGGACAATGCCATGATCCATGTCTGTATCATGAACTCTGCCATCCTAAGGATTGGGGATGAGATAATGCACTAGAAGATTGCCAAAGAAATGTGGGAGAGTCTGGACACTACGTAAGGGAAGAAGAGAGTTCTTACTATTGAGCATTAGGCCTTTGTTGCGCTAAGAGGGACATGATATTATGATTATTCCCAAAAGCGAGTATGAGATACTACTTCAAAGACTTAGTCAGCATAGTACATGTCAAGTAGGAACTGCATGTCAGCCTTAGGTAGAGGAAGCAAACTGGCTTGTTGATTTAGGTGCGCATTTCGATGCATTTGAGGTGATGGGAGATGGTTCTCACTCTTAGTTTGGCCTAATTAGGCTAAACTATACAAGTTGCTGATGGGTAAGATTCTCCCATAGCTGGTTAAGGGGAGGTTCGTGTGGCCTCATACATGAAATTGTGAATGTCCTTTTGGCTCTAGACTTTCCATCGAGTCTACTTTCAATTAGCAGGATCATAAAGGAGATGAATTGTAGGGTAATTTTTGATGCAATCTCTGTTACTCTCAAGGATGCTCTTGCTGGACGCATGACTGGGTGCGGTCGTGAGGAAGGCAATGTCTATCGCCTTCTATAGTCACCCTATGTGGGCATGTCTCTGTCCCTTTAGGGAGTGCTTCTAGTTACTTGTGGTATCTTCGATTTGGTCATCTCCCTCTACCTACACTCTGAAGGTTGCTACCGCAAATTCCTTTAACCGCGACCTTTCAATGTGAGGCATGTCAGCTGGGAAAGCATCGTAGGAATGCCTTTCCAAGTAGCCTACATCAAGTGTTTCAAGCCTTCTAGTTTCTTCATCTGCACATCTGGGAACCCAGTAGTTTTTCCTCGGATCATTTGGGGCATAGATTTTATTTGGCGATTATGGATGATTTCTCTCGTCTTACTTGGATATCCCTGTTGAAAGCCAAGTTTGAAGCCGACGATATGATTTGTTATTTTTTGGTTGAGATTAGGAATCTGTTTGAAGTGAAGGTAAGAATCATTTGATTGGACAATGCTCTAGAGTTCTGCACTACCTCTCTACGTGCTTTCTATTGGGAGCGTGGAACCATCCATTAAATGAGTTGTCCCCACATGTCACAGCAAAATGGTGTCGTAGAAAAGAAGCATCGGTGTATGTTAGATGTTGTAAGGATACTCTTGATTCAGAATAGTGTACTGGATAAATATTTGGGAGATGCATTGTTGACTGCATGCTATCTCATTAATTGTATGCCCTCCTCAGTTCTTCACGAGCAAGTTCCTAATTCTATCTTATTTTCGGATAGTGAACTATTTAGAGTATCACCTAGAGTCTTTGGTTGTGTAGCATTTGTGCATATTCATAAGCTCAACAGGGATAAACTTGCTTCTCGTGTTGTTAAGTGTATCTTTCTTGGATATTCAAAAATACAAAAGGGGTATCGATGTTATGATTCGATTGGGAGGCGTCACTATGTTAGTGTCGATGTCCCTTCCATGAGTTGGTACCTTACTACTCTACATGTGGCTTTCATCTTTGCACTCCTACTTCTGAGGATATTGCTTTCATAGCGCTTTTAGTCCCCTCAGATACTTCACATAACTAGGCACCCGAGGGGACCTCTCTCCCACATGGTTGCCCTGACAGCATGTTCGAGTGAGTCTATTCTCACCGTCCGAGACAAAATCCTCCACCTTTAGTGCTAGGGCCACCACCCTCTCCTAATACTCCCTTTCACCATGGTATGTTGGAAAGTGCCCATGACATTCTAGCTTCTCCATGCGACCCTCGTGCCCAGAGTGATGTTGATCTTGATTTACTAGTTTCTTTAAGGGAGCCAAGACATGCACGATTGACCCCGTTTCCAAGCATGATTCTATGGCCACTCTATCCCTTGATTTCAGGAAATTTGCGCTTGCTCACTCCAGTGTACGGTTCCTTGGCTGACATCAGTTGGGTCTTCTTGATTCAAAGTGGTGCCTGGCTATGGAGGATGGGATGTCAACCCTTCTCTCTCGTTTTATTTGGGAGTTTACAGATCTTCCTCTAGGAGGCACTGTGGTTGGTTGTAAGTAGGTATTTACAGTCCAGATGGTACTGTTGCTAGATTCAAGGCACAACTGGTTGCAAAGGGGTTTATGTAAATGTATAGAGTTGATTTTGTTGAGGTTATTATTATGTGGGTTATTTTTTCTGTTTTCATTGTTGTACATGGGTATCTCTTGTAATTCTTTGTTTTTTTTTATTTTTGAAAAAGATCTCTTGTAATTCTGTTAAGGGTGCTTGTTTATATAAAAGTCCCTTAGCTTCAATCATAAAACTATTCCATTCATTTCACCTAACATGGTATCAGAGCAACGAGACTAGTGGGTGGGGGGGTAGCATGCGCTAGAGACCCTTCTCTGTCCTAACATGTGGCTGTTCTTTCCCACAATGATTTTCTCATATCTCCAATACCCCGTTTGGAGTCGAGTTGTTTTAGATCTTGTTCATGTTCCTGAATGTTGTGTGGGTTTCGAAGAATTGATATAGTGTTCTATGCTCTTGTGATTTGTTCTTTGATCTTTAGAGGCATCTCCTCTATCTCCTTGCATCGAAAATTTGTTTTCCTAGATGGGTCTTGGTATTTCTTTAGGATTGGTTCTTTGTGGTGGTTACATGATTTGACTTTTAGCAAGGAGAAGATTTCCTTTTTTTTTTTTTAGTCTATAGCGACTCTATGGGGAAGGTATCCACCACGAGCGCAACCTATTAGTTAGGCTTATTTGCTTGTACTTCTGTGGTTAGAATGTAAGGTATGATTGCATTATCTATTGACTTACATGAGTCAGGATCTTCCTGTCATTTCATTGGAGATGCCACCTTTTTTTCTTCCTTATGCACTATTACAAGCTCGTTTAATGTGAGAGTGGCAAATGGAGCTTTATTCCCAGTAACAAGACTTGGAGACATTTAACTAACTGAAGCTATGCCTCTTACAGATGTTCTACATGTCCCATGTTTTGTTTTGAATCTTATGTCCGTTAGTCAAATTATGAAGGCTCCACTTTGTCGGGCAATTTTTTATGACTGCTTCTTTCTTTTACAATCTTTATATGATCAAGCAGATTGGAGGATTTGAGGAGAATGGCTTGTACTATTTACACCTTCAATGCTCATTTGACATTTCTACCGCTACTTGTGCCACCACTACCTTATAGTGGTACCTATGCTTGGGTCACTTGAGTATCCATACTTTACGCAGTCAGTTCCTTGAGTTTAGTTTTCTCAAGTCTTTTAGCTGTGATGCATATCAACTTGGCTAGCATCATGGAGTTTCGTTTCCGTTTAGTCATAATAAAGGAGTTGATAAACCCTTTGCTCTTATTCATGCTGATTTGTGAGGCCATGTTGAGTCTGAGGTTTGTGAGGTTTTATGTATTTTTTCTTGTCGTGGCTGATGATTGTACACATACCACATGGGTCTTCATGTTGAAAGAAAAGTCTCAATCCTCGGAAATCATTAAAAACTTCTTTGGTGAAATAGAGGCCCAGTTTTTTTGTGCCACTCGCGTTTTCCAAAGTGATAATGGCTTGGAATTTGTGAATGCTTTTTTGCATGATTTCCTCACCTCTCATGGGGTTGTTCATTAAATGTCATGCGTTCATATATCCCAATAAAATAGGGTTGTTGAACATAAGCTTCGCCATTCACTTGATATGGCTAGAACTATAATGTTTCTGATGAATGTTCCACTACATTATTGGGTTGATGCTATATTGATTGCCGCTTTTCTTGTTAACATGGTATCCTCGTCTGTTGTTAAGGGTAAGACACCTTATTCGCTGTTGTATCTTGACCGGGATGCTTTCTTGCTTACGCTTGCAATCTTTGGTTGTATCTGCTTTTTTCATCTTTTCAAAGTTGATAACCTTTCTCCCAAGTCAGTAAAATGCATATTTATTGGATACTTGCGTACCCAAAATGGTTGTAGGTGTTATGGTCCCTTGGCACATCGTTTTTATGTGTTGATTTCACATTTTTTATGATGCACCATATTTTCCACCAAGGTTCTAAATGTTGATTTCAACGTCATTTTGCTAAATTTCTAAGTGCAAATTTCGGAGGTACACCAAGGGCATATCGTGGAGACACTCGTATTTCGATGGCAGATTTCAACGATTTCGATATCTCGAAAATAGTCTATTTTGAAGGCATGCTGACACATGCCGATAAACATGGCATTTCTTTATCTTTTCCCTCTCCGCTCCTCACTTCATCTGTCTCCCTACTGTAACCTACACCCTTATTCCACCATTAACAGACCCTCCACGTTAAACCTTTTCCCATCTCCTCCATGTGACTCAATAGAGACCCCCCACCTTTCCTCCATCTTCCTTATGAGGCGTGAACGATAGTGCTACTGCCATCGAAGTAACGGAACACACCACTATGGCCACCGCTGCAATAGGTAGCAGCTACTCCTACGCGTAGGAATAGAGCAACAATTAGTAGGCAATAGCATGCTTCAAAATAGTTGCATCGATCGACATATTATTGAAATAGTCAACATGGTCAAAATTGTCAAAATACCATCGACATCCCTGTATTTCAATACCCCTTATATGTCGAAATAGTCCTTGGCCCAAAATTGCTTATCTCACTAGCATGCTTATGACATCTTGATCACTGGTACTAGAATGATTATGATTGTATTAGATTTATATAATTATGTTAGAAAAACTTGATAAATACTTAAATGTTAATTTTATCAAAAAAAAATTTAAACACCGAATCCTATCCGTCTTTAGAAAATATGTATATTAAATACTCATAGAATTAGTTAATCTATTATAAACTCAAGGATCTGCAAATGTAATCGTTAGCACAACAGGATCCAAATCTAATGATTGTAGCTTAAATCTAACTTAGAGAGTAAGAAACAAATACTATTTAACTTTGAAGATGCTAAATTACCTTAAAGTTCTAACAAATAGACAAATGAAACACTTGCAAGAGTTCCTATCGCTCCAACAAGCATGCGACAACAATAATGGGCGGACATGGGTTACCAAGTTGCCTATTTCAACCTTAAAATAGGGTAATAGCATAAGAATTGAATTTAGTATCGTCCATTTCGCTAATATCATCAATTGATCAACATATTATTTTGATATTTGGTAAAATATCGATGACATTTGTGCATTTTGACATTGCATGTATGTCGATATAGCCTTACATCAGCAAAAGGCCATTTCGCTGGCATGCTGTAAGCATTTAGAACACTGATTTCCACCCAAGGGGACATTTCTGTTTGTGCCCAATTTTGTGGAGATTCCGTTACCCATGCCCACTACTATGCCTTCGTGCCCATTGAGCCTCCAGAAAATTGAAAACAACCAGCACCACCACCTACCACCCTCTGTGCACGTACTAGCGCAAAGATCCTACTCTACGACGACCGTAACCACTAGGTATAATGCCTCTTGCTCAATCTTCCACTGATATTGTAGATTCTAATGGAAATCAGGTACTATCCACAGACGAATTTGACTTGGACCTTCCTATTGCCCATTGGAAGGCTTAGCAGTCTTTCATGCCTGCTATTCTACTTTTCAACATGTCATTTGGTCATTTACTTGCTACCGTTAGACATTTTTTCTTTTATTGTGGATGGTCACTAGGTTCTGAGGAGTTATGTTGAGGCACTCTAGAATCCGGTGTGGAAAGCTGCTATGGATGATGAGATGTAGGCTTTGCGGTCTTGTGACACATGGGAGTTAGTGGATCTTCCTCTTGGGGCTATGGTGGTTGGATGCCTATGGGTTTTACCATCAAATACCTATCTTATGGAACAATTGAATGGCACAAAGCTTGCCTCTATATTTAGACCTTTGGCGTGGATTATTTTGAGACCTTTTCTCTAGTGGGACATTTAAACTTTGTATTTTTCTATCAGTGCATTGAATCGTAGTTGGCCAGTGTTTCAGTTGGATATTAAGAATTCTTTCCTTGATTTTAGTGAAGAGGTGTATATGCATTAGCCAACTGGATTGGTTGTTGAGGGGTTGTGTTAAAAGGTTTGTAGATTGTGCAAAGCTATATATGGACTGAAACAAAGCCCAAGGCCGTGGTTTGATGCATAGATCTCTTCTGATCATTTTGTTTGTGTTGAAGAGACCTGGATGTCTGGTAGTTCTCATAGTCTATGTTGATATTTTGCGCATAAGGAGTGACATACAGGGCATAGAGGCGACCAAGACCTTTCTTTATTCACAGTTTGTTACTAAGGTTCTAGGGAGAATGAGCTATTTCTTAGGCATTGAGGTGCACCATTTGGATAGGACATTGGTGTTTTCCAAAGTATGTTCTTGACATGCTGAGAGAAGTTGGGATGATGGGATGTAAGTCAGCTAACATCCTATAGATCATCTTGCAAATTTTGACAATCTGGTACTAGAGGATGCTACTAGATATCATGCCGTCATTGATAAACTTGTTTATCTAACTGTTACTAGACTTGATATTCCCATGCTATTGGTCAAATTAACTAGTTCATGTAGGAGCCAAGAGAGGCACACTGGGCAGGGGTGTGCTAGATTTTCGGGTACTTGAAGAGCAATCCAGGAAGAGGCTTAACTTTTGGAAATATGACCACATGGATATATGGGGATACTCTGAAGCTGGTTATGTTGGGCACGTGAAGGTAAGAGGTCTATTGCTGGTTATTGCACTTATGTTGGTGCTAATCTGGTTATCTGGCGAAGCAAGAAACAAAGTGTGATTTCCAGATTCAGTGTTGAGTCAGAATACAGGGCAATGGCTCACCTTACATGAGTGTTCTTTTGGGTTTAGGCTATTCTGTTGGATTTTGGTGTTCATGTTTCTGGTCCTATACCTATGTATTGTGACAATATGATTACAATGTTCATTGTTAATAATCCAACCTTTGATGGGGATTTACAGGAAGAAGCCTATATGCAACAATTGTCTGGGTATGAGTCTCTAGGGGAGTGTTCCAAGGTATGTCATCTACATAAGGCAATTTATGGTCTGAAGCAAAGCTCTAGCGTCTTGTTCTAGAAGTTGTCAAAGGTAGTTGAGACATGGGGCTTTGCAGATCCTCTGTTGATCATTCTCTATTTACACAGAAGATTGCATGGTGATTGGTGGCCATGCTTGTATACGTGGATGACATCATTCTAACCAGTGATGCTGCGCAACTTATTATGGATATGAAGAAGTACCTTACGGAGAACTTTGTTGTTAAAGACTTGGGATTCCTTTGGTACCTCGTTGGGATAGAGGTTGCTAGGAGCAAGCGGGGAATCATTCTTTCTTAGAGAATATATGCCACTGATCTATTATAGGCGATAGGTATGCTAGGGGCTAAACTGGTAAGTATTCTTATGGAATGAAGGCATATCTATTTGATGAGTTTTTTAAGCCAATGGACACACAATATAGAGGATTGGTTGGGAAGCTTCTTTATCTAACGATCACCCGACCTTATATTTCCGTAGTAGTTGGGAAGCTAGTTTATGGATAAACTCACCAAGCTGCATTGGGATGCTACTATGATGGTACTAAGGTACCTAAAGAATTGTCCTGGATAGGGGATTCTATTTACAAAAGGCACTTTTGCGAATATTGTGCCATATACAGATGCTGATTATGTAGGTAGCCTTGCTGACAGGAAGTCTAGCACCAGCTTTTGGATGTATGTGGCTGGCAACTTAGTCAAATGGAGAAGTAAGAAATAGGTCATTGTGTCCTAGTCTAGTGTAGAGTCAGAATATGCCTAAATTGTTACTAAGTTGATGTTGGTAGGTTCATTGCTATTAGATTTGCATGTCTCGATTGAGTCTTAGATGGAGATGAGATGTGACAATTGAGTTGCTACTTCTATTGCTAATAATCCTATGTTCCATGAGAGGACCAAGCACGTAGAGGACAAAGCATGTGAAGGTTGACTGCCACTATACGCGTGACTTAATCCAACGAGGACTCATTCACATGACTCATGGGATTCGATGTCCAGACTGTTGATGTATTTACGAAGACACTTCTGCGGGCTCTCTTTAATGGATGTTGCTTCAAGTTTAGTATGATTCATATATATGCTCCAACTTAAGAGTGAGTGTTGAGAGTTATATCTTGAGGGTGCTTTTTTGTTCTTTATCTGTATCCGTATGTATGGGCTGCTTTATTATTTTTCCACATCTCTATATATCTATATATTTAGAGATGTAGGGTTAGAGAATAATTGATTTTTCTCATTTCTTTCAACCATCGCCATGCATTTGGGTTCTCATGACCAATACTAATCTTTCCCACATTTGATAATTGTTGTTCCATTATTCTTGCTTCATTTTGTAATCCAACTTGCTCATTTTATATCCATTGAGAGACCCTTAATTACAAATGTAGCTGCAAACTTCAGGTCGATATCGAAAGAGTCAATTTTTGGATTCTCAAACATGAGAAGTCTAAATAAGATGACCATTCCTCAAGAAACCCTTCTCTGCTTTAACTGCCCCTTCACTTCTCTTGATCCGCTTTAAAGTCTTGTATATATTCTAGACGAAAAAGATGGTAAGAACTCCACATCCAAGCATCATAGAAGGCGTTCAATTGCAGCAGGGAGTCAAGAGTTGATAGCCACTCCAACCATTTTTTCTGATTTGGCAGTATGAAAAAATTGGTGTCTACTTTCCCCATGTTGGGTCCCTGTTGAGTTTTGTTTGTTCGGGTATTTTTATTTCTATTTGTAGTGAAGGGATATTTTTGTAACTCCTCTCTCTGGAGCCTCTCTATATAGAGGATTAGGGTCTTTTTGAAATAAAGCCATCCATTTCAGTCCTAGCATGGTATCAGAGCCGTGGTCGTAGACTAGTGCTTGGGTACCTTACCCAAATCCTAGCCTCCAAACCCCCACCAAAACCCTAACTCCTCTCTTCTAGGCACTGCAACCCATCTTTGATGGTCTCTCACCGGCAGTGCTGCCCTCAGCGGCAGTGTTTTTCCTCCGGCGGCCGTTGCAGGTGCTCCCTGTCGCCTCCTGACGGTGCTGTAGCCAGTTGAGCTCGCTACTTAGGGTCTGGTTGACTACCAGCATCGTTGCCACCATCGCTGCTGGCGCTGCCCGGCCTTCTCCCATCTTCCGGCGATCTGAAGGCTTGAGAGGTGTCTCTCTCCTCCCTACGCCGCCACCTGGTCTCCTATTCCTATCCGGCAGTGGTCTGAGGACCTAAGCCCCATCGCTGCCACCCAAGCCTCCATCGCCAATGTCGCTGCCTAACCACCGCCAGCGTCGCTTAAGGTTGCGAGGTGGTTTGGTGGTGGTGTTTCGAGGTGTCTCTCGCCTCATAGGAGCCTTGGTGGCCTAGATTAGGAACTAGGAGGGTGTCTTCTTCCCCGATCTACCTCTACCAACCCTTTTCAAAGAGTTTTATGCATTGGAAGGCACTGCTAGGGCCTGATCTATGCCTTAGCGTGTGCAAAAATATTGTTTGCTTGGTTCTACAATGTATATGATTTGAAATCATAATTTTTTGTGACCTGTTGAAAGAGCGATCATCGTTTTCGTTGAAGTTTGTAACATAAAATGTCGCGTCGTTGTATGTAGTCGCGTGGTAGAAAATCATTTTTGAAAACATTTAATACTCAAAATCTAACCACGAAAATAGTTAGGCCGTCTCCACAGGAAGGAATAAGCCTATTGCAATGATTAATGTTGACTTATCTATTTGGTAATATCGATGGATGCTCGTTCGAACTCTTGTAACATTATTTCCAATCTAATTCAACCTTTTATGCAATTACCTCATATTAGGAGAGTTCTCATGCAAAACTTTCTTAATATAATATCTATATAAATAAACGAATAGTGTTCCTCAATGGCACTTGATGGTAAATTTTAATTGGAGAAGGGATTTCTCCTCTCTCCTCGCATGAAGGATCGGGTGTGGCTGGCTGCGAGAGTCGTTGGAGGAGCTGGGTTGGAGGAGAGGGTCACTTTGGTGGTGGTGCGGTGGCGAGTGGTCGTCGGAGGTCGCCGGCCGACGAGGAAGATGGCGTCGGTGATGGGTCTTAAGGAGGCCGTGCGCGGGTGTCGGCTGGTGGCGTGAAGCGGAGGGGAGTAGCGGTGGAGTGAGGGCATCTCAACCGTGGTGCAAGTAACGAGAACGAAGACCAGAGGTGGCTCCTCGGCAAGTAAGATGGCCGGACGGCATGGACTCCAGCGGTCTGATGGTCGTGTTGGCGAGGCTGGAGGTGGATCGGTGTGGCTGTGTGTGGCCGTGCGTGGGTGCTGCAGAGCTTGAGGGGGGGCGCTGGTGGTGTCCGCGTCGAAGATGGTGGTCGGTGGTGGTGGTTGTGAGGAGATGACGGCAGGAGTTTGGGTTCTTTTGTGGGTTGCAGGTGGTGTTGTGGGGAAGAAGATGAAGGAAAAAGAAACGGATGGGTGTGATGATGGTAGACTTGGTTTAGAGGGCGTGCAGGCTCGATGCTGTCACCACCTAGTCCTCAAAGAGGATGTCGTGGCAGTCAACGGAGGGCGATGGTGCGTGGGGGATGGAGGAATGGAGTATGCAACGGCCACAGTGCAAGCCCCGTCCATGGTGTATGCTTCGGCCATAGGGTGCGTGCCTCCTTTACGGTGGAGAGGATGGAGGAGAAGATGTCCCCGCCATGGGGAGATGAGATCAAATGGGTTCTCCTTCCTCTTTGTGCTCAACGACCCCTCGCCCTTTCATCTGCAGCGTGTGTTAGGGAATTTTGAATTCCCTTCCCAAATTAGGCGTAGCCTCAAAGTCATGGCGATTTCTTTGCATTTAAAAATATGTAATATGTATTTAAATGTATAATGGATATATAAGAAGAATATATGCTAGATAAAATGAATTTCACTTTTATCTAGGTAATTAGAGATGATGATACCACAGTTAGGAGGCTCTTAGGCCAATTCCTGATTCACTAAAGTGAATCCATCACTCGTATACTTGATTTGGAGACAACTTAGGTTTAAAATTGGAATTTTCAGTCCTTTTGTTCTGATTTTCAGCCTTTGAAAGCCTTGATCTTCGTGGATCTTGATCCAGATATTATTGGAGACCAAATGGAATCAGTTGGTGACTCCGTGGGGAAGATATCTACCACGAGCACTCTACACATGCAGGGGACATTTATGAAGTTGGATGGATCCAACTTTCTTCTTTGGTCGACCTCTTTCTCCCGGTTTGTCGGATCCCGTAGGAAGAAATACATCCTGACCGATGCTGTGATGTCTGCAGATTGGGGGTAGATAGTGACTGGGTGTCTACTTGTCTTCTCAACAGTGTGACTCAGACTATTGCCAAGCAGGTCATGGCTCATGCTTCACCCAAGAAGATGTGGGAGGTACTGCATGAGATACACTCCCAAAGGAGTAATATCACTAGGTTATACAGAGTTTTGGAGTTTATTCACAATCTTTTGAAAGGCACCATTGCCTTATTTGAATATTATGACACCGTGAAGAATCTTTGGGACAAATCGGATGTGTACTAGCTTATCTCTACAGATGCTTCTTTATAGCCAAGCATAGAGAAGCTATTCGTTCTATTCAGCTTCTGTCTGGGCTTGGTTCCGAGTACAAGGCTGTTAAATATTAGTTGTTGATTATGGATGAGATTCCTACACCATAGCAGATCTATGCTCGTCTCTCTAGGCTTGTCATCTTGGATTCTGTGCCTACTTCTAATTTCTTGGCCATGGCTGTTGTTGGTCGTGGTAGAGCAAATTCAGGTGGAAGAAGTGGCAGAGCTTGTGGTGGTGGTGCACCTAGACGTGGTTGTGGTCATGGTCGGAATTCTTTCTTCTATAATTACTGTTACAGGAATGGACACACTATTGACTAATGCTGGGTTAAGTATGATTTCCTACGAGGTATAGATCCACGTGCCCAGCAAGTAACTGCAGGGATACCACCCAAGTGCAGGAGGATGATAGCCAGATGATTGTTTCTAGAGCTGACTACGAGCATTTCATGGCTTCTTAGGCATCTACTTCTGCTTCTGTTCAGAGATCTGCAGGTACTTTAGCAATGTTGGTTAAATCCCAGGCGCCTACCAGATTCAGGTGCCTCCTCCAACAATACTGTGACACTACCCTCTGTTCTTCTTTACGGGACCTTACTACACCTTTTCAAGTTAAAGTAGTAGATGGGGTTTCACCAGTTATTGGACTTTGAAATATCTCTATTTCTAGTACTTTACCTCTCTTAAATGTTATGCATTCTCTTAAATTTGCTCTCAATTTGATATTTATTAGGCAGATTACAAAAGATTTGAGATGTTGGGTTATGTTACATGACCAGTATTTCTTCTTGTAGGACATCCAAATGATGAGGCGGATTGGTGGACTTGAGCAAAATGCTCTCTATTATCTCCATGTCCCTCCATCCTCCGGTGCTGATGTTGTGTGTGCTAGTTCTACTTTCCAGTGATATTTTCATTTTGGTCATCCCAGTTTGCATGTTCTACATCGCCAGTTTCCTGAGTTATCGTTTCCTTATGTGTTTAGGTGTGAAGCCTGTTAGTTGGGCAAGCACCATAGGTCTTCTTTTCTACCATAGAATAAAAGAATTGAGTCTGCTTTTGCTTTAGTTCATGCTGATGTTTGGGTCTCTTGTAGGGTCAAGAGTGTTGTAGGCTTTCGGTATTTTCTTATACTTGTGGATGATTATTCTGGGATGTCCTGGGTTTTTATGATGAATGAAAAATTCAAAATCTTTGATATCGTCAACAGTTTTTTTTCTGGAAATAAAGACTCAGTTTTCTACTGTTATTGTAATTTTTCGGAGTGATAATGGTTTGAAGTTTGTGATTGCTAGGACCATCGCTTTTTTCAAATCTTTGTGTATTGTTTACCAGACCACTTGCGTTTAGAGTTTCCAACAAAATAGGGTTGCTGAACGTAAGCTTTGACATTTGCTTGATGTAGCTCATTCTATCATATTTCAAATGAATGTTCCTTCGTATTTTTGGGCTGATGTTGTTTTTACTGCCACTTATCTGGTGAATCGTGTCTGTTCGTCTATCTTAGGGGTAAAACTTCGTACTTTATGTTGTTTCCTAACTAGGTTATGTTCTCTGTCACTCCAATTTTCTTTGGCTGTATGTGTTTTGTCCACATATAAAGTGGATAAGATTTTTCCTCGTTCTGCGAAGTGTTTTTTTCTGGGCTATTCCAGGACCCAGATAGGGTATAGATGCTATGATCATGCTTCATGTAGATTTTATGTTTCTGCTGATGTCACGTTTTTTGAGGAGATTTCTTATTACCAAAAATAGGGGGAGCAATCCACTTCTTACTATCTTTAGGTGGTTCTTCTTCCTATGCCATCTGAGCCACCATAGCCATCTCAGTCACCACATCCTATTGAGCCACCTATATCTAGGGCCAGTTAGCTCGATCTTGGTCCTTTCCCATGTTCGGAGATCGCTTGATACAGAGACCTTTCCTAAGCATTTTCAGTGCAGGACCCAGGATGTTCCTCCGGTGGAAGAACCATTGTCTATTATTTCTGCTCAGTTTCCATCAGTTTCTGATGATTTGTCTGAGGATCAGGTACCTACTACTACTGAGGATAGTACTCTGGATCTTCTTATTGTATAAAGGAAGGCTCCACAATTAGGTGCTTAATATTCTGTATCTCAGTTTGTGTCACTTGACAATTTATCTATAGTTGGATGCCAGTTTTCTCTGGCCATTGACAGTGTGCAGGTATCACGGGACGATCGTGAGGCTTTCCGAGATCCATCTTGGGCCTTGGCAGTGGAAGAGGAGATGGTAGCTTTGCAGTCCTGTGACACATGAGATCTTGTTGGTTTGCCCCCAAGTGCTACTGTTGTGGGGTGTTGATGGGTGTTTACCCTCAAGTGTTGCCCAGATGGCACTGTGGAGCGATACAAGGCATGCTTGGTTGCCAAAGGCTACGCTTAGACGCTTGGGGTTGACTATTTTGAGACATTCTCTTCAGTGGTTCATCTTAATTATGTTTGGATAGTGCTTTCTCTTGTTGTCAACAAACATTGGACTGTTTATTAGCTTGACATAAAAAATGCATTTCTGTTTGGAGATTTGGTGGAGGAAGTTTACATGGAGTAGCCACCAGGTTTTCCTACTTAGGAATAGTGTCAGGTGTGTGGATTGAAGAAGGCTATCTATGGATTGAAACAAAGTCCTAGAGCTTCGTTTGAGAGGTTCAACAATGTGGTTCAAGAATATGGCTTCACCAGAAGTTCTGCTGATCACTCTATTTTTACATTGGACAGGAATATAGGTTCAACCATACTTATTCTTTATGTAGATGACATACTTCTTATTGGTAGTGATAGGCAAGGCATGGAGGAAACAAAGAAATTGTTACAATTACAATTTGTTACCAAGGATTTAGGCCCTATCAACAATTTTCTTGGTATTGAGGTAGAGCACACTGGAGGACTTGTGCTATCTCAATGCAAGTATATTCTTGACATGTTGAGACATTGGTATGCTTGGGTGCAAGCCAGCATATGTGTTCACATGGATGTGTCCTTGCCTATTGTAGATGATGACAATCGTCTGCTGCAAGATGTGACCAGATACCGTGCTGTGATTAGTAAGCTATTATATCTTATTGTTATTCGTCTTGACATTGCCTTTGCAATTGAGAGGTTAAGCCAGTTCATGCAATCATCAAGGGGAGTCCATTGGGATAGTGTTTGCCAGATTCTTAGGCACTTGAAGAGTGCACCTGGGAAATGACTTCTTTTCGAAAACATTGGGCACTTGGATATCTGTGGATATTTTGATGCATACTATGCTGGCACACATGAGGACCGGAGATTCATTACAAGATATTGCACATTTGTTGGGGGTAATCTGATTATATGGAGCTAGAAGCATGCAATGGCCTCTAGATCGAGTGCTGAGTTTGAATACATGGCCATGTCTTAGACTACTTGTGAACTGCTTTGGGTTCGTTCTATTCTAGAAGACTTTGGAGTATAGGTACCTGATTCTATTCCTATGGATTGTGACAACATGGCTGCCACCTTTATTGTAAATAATCCTATCTTTCATGAGAGAACCATGCATTTTGAAGTGGGTTGCCACTTCATCATAGAGCAATTTACGATAAGAAGATTTCTACACCCTACATATGTACTGAAGTCCAACCGACGTATATTTTTACTAAAACACTTCCTAAGAATCGATTGCACTATATTTGTTCTAAGTTGAGCATGTTTGATGCTTATGCTTCAGCTTAAGGTGGAGTGTCGAGTTTTATATGTTTGGGTGTTTTTATTTCTATTTGTAGTAAAAGAATATTCTTGTAACTCCTCTCTCTGGAGTCTCTATATATAGAGGCTCAGGGTCTCTCCGAAAGAAAGCTGTCATTTCAGTCCTAACGGTCCCCATACCATGGTAACAACCCACGGGTGTAGATTCCTGTGCTGACCTAGAATCATGAAGACATTGGAACCAATCAGCAAGAACTCTGTCTTGCCCAATAAAGTTTCCAGACACCAATTTTATACTCTTGGCAAGTTTAATCTTGGTTTTATGCACTTGTTTTGCTATTATTGAAATGAAGATGTTTCTTTATTTCACCTCAAAGTCTTATATATATTCTATGTGAAAAAAATGGCGAGTAACACCACATCCAAGCATCACAGAAGGCGTTCAATAGCAGCTGGGAATCAAGAGCTGATTGCCACTCCACCCTCTTTATCTGATTGGACAGTGTGAAAAAATAGGCGTGTACTTTTCCTATGTTGGTCCCCATACCATGCTAACAGCTCACCACTCACCGGGAAAGATTCCTGTGGTGACCTAGAAGCTTGAAGACGTGGGAACCAATCAGCAAGGACTCGCTGTCCTGCCCAATAAAGTTTCCAGATACCAATTTTATACTCTTGGCATTTTAAATCGAATTGATTTTATGCACATGTTTCACTATTATTGAAAAAAGATCTTGTTTCTTGACCTGAAGTTAAACTTGCGACCTGGCATGAAATTTTCCAGCTTGTGAAATTATTGGAATCAAAGGAAGTCAATCATATTGAATTTCGCCGAATAAAGAATGTAGCTGATCAGATTTTGCATATGTGCAAAACTTGTGAGCTGTGTCCTATTCTTCAATCTTTGATGGTGCCTACCTGGTTGGCCACTGGGTTGCGAATTGAGCTTCAAATTCTGGTAAGTTTCTCTATCTTGTTTCTTGGTGCCATTAATGTAAATCTAAGTTCTTTGTAATCCTCATTGCCTTGTTATATGTCATAGTTTTAGTACTCCATACATATTCACGATAAGAGTTTTATATATATGTTTTGAGATTATCTCCTCTTAGCTTTCTTGCCTTTTTTTTTTATTTTTACCCATTTTTTGTTAAGGCATACATGTAAGTATTCCATATCCTTAATCGTCCATAAAAGTGCGTTAGGTTTTCTCAATAATGAAGTCCATCATTTTTTCCTAACGTGGAACTGAAGTGGTTTGTCAAGGAAGTGCAATGATTGTTTTAAAACCTTTTAAAAACACAAAACATGATTCCAAAGCCGACCCTATCAGATGAAAAAATTGGAAAAATGTTTTCTAATCTCACGAATTAAGGAGTTTGCCTCCGTGGTTGGGCTATCACACGAATATGGTACCTTGTGGAAGTGATTCCATGCATTTGCTCGAAATTCCTAACATAAGTTGCAACTCCTTAGAGTACATTGATGGGCGCAACATCTGAGTTGTATAGAGGAAAATGTTTTTCATGTGGCTGGGTTCCTTCTCGCTTCTTTATCAAGAAGCTTTAGCATTCTCATAAAAAAAAATCAAGAAGCTTTAGCATTCTCATAAAAAAAAATCAAGAAGCTTGAGCACTGGAGAAGAGAGCAAGGTTTTACATATCGATGTTGATATCATATCGACAAGTCAGAAAAGGGATATATCAGGGATATATCGCTGATATCAATGAATTGTGGGGAAATCACTTAGAAAGGTAAAAAATGTCAAAAAATTATCATAAATTTTATGAAAAATAATATTTTAATGACTGGTACATTATGGAGAAATACCTGTGCGTGCGTGCATGATATATTGTTGATATCGATGAATTTTGTGGAAATCGCTCAAACAGGCAAAAAATGTCCAAACATATTACAAATTTTATAAAAAATAACATTGTGTGTGTGTGTGCGTACACGTGCCCAACAGACTAAAGTAGCTGGCGCACTGTTGCCATTTAAAACTGAAGGTGCTGGCACCCAATAGTATACCTTTGGCGGTGTGTACCATTTAAATCTAAAGGACTGGTGCCCAACAGGCAACAAAGAATAGCTTTCCCTCCCGTATGAAGGAGTTGGTGCCCAACAGCCCTTGAGATCGACGGTATATCGCCGATATCAGGGAAAAAGATACCTTAGGTGGTGTTGATATCACCCAATCCGTCGATACCGATTTATCGGCGATATATCAAACCTTGGAAGAGAGAAATACGTCTTCTTCTAGAGGAGGGTAGGCGGTCAGGTGAGGAACAATTACTCTCTAGTTGTTGGAATTGCCCTCTATTTATAGAGGCAATTGAAATCCTGTTTCTTCGAATTTCCAATAATGCCCTTCTTTAGAGCTCTTTCTAATTGGAGGGAATTCCATTAATTTAATATTTGTGAAGTTACCTTTGGTGCTTCTTTAGGATAATAATTATATATTACATTTAATTTTAAAAAAATTTGTTGTAATAACTTTGTTTCATTAGAAACCCTAGGCTCTCTTATGTAGATAGAGACCACAGAGTCAAAAGTATAGGAATGCTTCGGTGGGACAAAACACCCATAGACCTTACAATATGAAGAAAAATAAAAGCCTACAACATATGCTAACACCTCCCCTCAAGCTGAAGCATAAATATCTATCATAATCAGCTTGGATATACAATAATCAATTGAAGATTTAGCCAAGGCCTTGGTGAAAATATGTATAGTCTGCTCTTCAGATATAACAGAAGTGGTATATAGCAACCCCTTCTGAATAATGTCCCTAGTATAGTGACAGTCAACCTCAGCATGCTTTGTCTTCTCATGAAATGCTGGATTGTTGGCAATGAAGGTGGCTGCTCTATTATCACATTGCATCTCTATGGGGCTAGAAAACTGCACCAGTAGGTCAATAAGTAAGGATCTGATCCACATCATCTCAGTGGTCGTTTGAGCCATTGCTCTGTACTCTGACTCGGCACTGGATGTCGCAAATGTGCCATGTTTCTTTCTCCTCCATGTGATCACATTTGTTGCTAAGAACGTGTAGAACTCAGTAGTGGATTTACGATCCACATGACATCCAGCATAGTTTGCATCTAAGTAGCTAATCGTCATAGAGGACCCCTTAGAGAAGAAGAGACCCTTATCAGGAGCCTTCTTGACATATCTAAGCACCATCAGTGCTCCATCCCAGTGGTAACGTGTTGGCTTGGCCATGAACTGACTCCATCTCCCAATTGCAAAGGAGATGTCTGACCTCGTGATAGTGTGATACAACAGCTTGCCCACAAGCTGTCTGTACCTTTTGCTGTCCACCACTTGTGCATTCTCGTCATAAAGTGACATCTTAGGGTCCATAGGAATATTGGCCACCTTGGCCCCAAGCATACCAACCTCCTACAAGATATCTAAAGCACACTTGCTCTGAGACAGGACCACACCCTCCTTGCTGCGGGCAACCTCAATACCAAGGAAATATCGTAGAGTCCCTAGGTCCTTTATGACAAACTGTTCTGTTAGGATGCGCTTAACCTTAGCAATACCCTACACATCGTCTCCTGTGATGATCAAATCATCAACATAAACAAGAAGTATGACAATACCTCATCTAGTCCTGACAAAAAGTGAAAAATCAGTTGTCGATCTCCTGAATTCAGCTGCCTCTACAACCTGTGACAATTTCTGAAACTAGGCTCTGAGACTCTGTTTGAATCCGTATATAATCTTCTGTAAATGGCATACACACTCCCCCTAACTCTCAAAGCTAGATGGATGCTGTATATAGACTTCCTTTTGGAGATCACCATAAAGGAAGGCATTCTTCACATCTAATTGGTGCAAGGGCCAATCTAACTGAACTACCACTGTAACCAACACCTGGACTGTGGGAAGTCTGGTAGCTGGGGAGAATGTGTCAAAGAAGTCCACCCCATAAGTCTGGGTGAACCCCTTTGCCACAAGGCGTGCTTTGTACCTAGCACCACTACCATCAGGATTGAACTTTACAGTAAATATTCACCGACAGCCAACGAGTGTAGCACCATCAGGAAGTGGAGTAAGCTCATAAGTCCAACGGCCTCTAAAGAGCGACCATCTCATCCTCTATGGCTGGTCGCCATTTTGGATCAAGCATGGTCGCATGGTAAGTTGCTGGAATCTGCATAGTAGGTAACGCTTAAGTAAATCTGGCAAATTCAGGGGCTAGACTATAAGTAGCAAGTGCCCCTACCGTGGGACAAGTAGTGCAAGTCTGTGGTTGCTTCCGAATGGCTATCGGAAGGTCAAAATCATCGCCTGACGCATCACCTGTCCTGTCCCTGTGACTATCACATGGTAAACACACGTCAGTATCTAAAGGATTCACCTGAGAAGCTGATGGTGAAGGCGAGGATGGGGGTCCCTGATAGGTAGTATGAGGGTGGGCATATGTCTAGAGTGGCTCAGTCAGGCGTGAAAAGGGATGCGTCGCAGGAGGTGGTGGTGGTGTGGTGGGAACAGGAATCTCATGAAAACTCTCAAAGCGAATGGGGAAATATGGTATAGGTGCCATATCACCCTTAGGAGGCATCTCAGCAGCCGTCACAGAAAAGAAAGGTACAACCCAATAAAAGGTAACATCTGCTGAAACATATTGCCAAGAAGTAAGCGGATCAAAACATCGATACCCCTTTTGTTTCCGGGTATAGCTAAGAAAAACACGTTGATGCAAGGCCTTGGGTAGTAGAAGCAGCAAAAGCATTATGGCTCAGTGGTACACCCCACGTTCCTTATGCCCTCCATGAATTGTCTTTTTAGTGAATTTGTCTTGTAGGACACAAGAGGACGCATCAAAAATAGTTCGGTAGCTTAGATCTCTAGTGTTGCTGCTAATAGACAATAAGCTCAAAGGAAAATCCAGCACATAATAGACATTTGTAAGTCTCAAGGTAGCAGATAAAGACATATCTCTCTTGCCAACAAGTCGCAAGCGTCTCCCATCAGCCAGCAGTTCTGTCTTGGCAGGTGTAACAGGTGCTGAGAGAAAGAGGCTTGGTCGCTACATAGGTGATTGGATGTAGGAGAATCAATCAACTACTCACTAGAAGACAAAAGTGACGACATACCAGTCGTAGGTGTCTCTGAAGAGGAAGCCATAACTGCAGTGTCTGGAATCTGAGAGGAAGATGCCAGAGTCAGCTGAGCAATCTATTGCCGCAAGGCCTCAATCTCAGTGCTCAAGGAACAAATATCAGTAGGAAGACCTGCATCGGAGATCTCAGTTGCTTGATTGGCCACAGATGGCCTACCATGCTTCTGCCAGCATGTAGTCTCGGAGTGACCAAGTCTGCCACAGTAAGTACATGGAATCTTGGTACGTGTGCCAGAAGAGCGTCCACGTCCACAACTACTTGCAGGGTGAGTAGTACCCCTGCCGCGTCCTGGGATCGCAGCTAGTGCAGATAATTGAGTAACAGTGTCAGGAGTAGGAGTGCATCCTGCAACTCTACTAAGTCTACTATATGCTTCCTTTAGAGTAGGAAGCTTAGGAGCAGTGAAGATCTGATCTTTAGCTGCTGCATACTCTGGTTGAAGGCCAGTCATGGAAAGAGAAACATCCAACTGTCTCCTAAAACTCCTCTAGGACTCACAGGCACACCTTGGCAGGTAGGAGTAATGCCTCTTTAACGTTCCCTTAACGGGGGAGTAATACTGTGATAACGTGCGTCGACGCAGATAGAAAAGGTCATACATGACTTAAAAAACTCGTGCGTAGTTCTTGGCATGTGAATAGGTATCACGAAAAGACTCTTACATCTTCTTTGCAGTAGTGTAGTATATGATCTCATCCCCTATGCGGGGAATAACTGTTTGCATCAGCCATGCACAAATCATGGCATTGTCACTATCCCAATTAACATTTGTGCCTGTCTTGTTCTTAGGCTTTGGATCTGTAAGAATATGGCTGTTTTTTTGACCCCTGATGGTCATAAGAAAGGTCTGGGACTACTGCGGGTAGTTGGTCTCATCCAATCTCACAATAGGACCAAAGAAAGGGTTCTTGAGTATCTCGGTGTCGGAAATAGAGCCCGAAGACACCTTGAACTAATCATCTGAAGTTATCTTTGCAATCCGGAAGCCTCGATCAGGCTTCTATCACCACGAAATCATCAAAAAATTTGAAATCAAACAGATTCAGATCTCCATTATGGACTTGTATCCCTAGATCAGGGCAAAAGTCCCCTCACTATCACTGCATAGGGATCGGATCACTGTGCACCGTCTCCCTGTCGATCTACTCCGCCAACCGCTACTGCAGACTACTGTAGTGACGTCGCCAGAGGTTGCTGTGCGGCTGTTGGGGGTCAGCGCCGCCTGTAGTGGGGCATTGTAGGCCCAACCAGTAGCTCTAGGTTGTTGCTGCGTCGCTGTCGGAGCCTAGAGTGGCCTCCAAGGTTATCACAGTGCTGCCGCGAGCAACCCTAGGTGTTCTAGCACCGCCGTTGGAGGCTAGAAGAACCCCTAAGGCCGCCACAGCACTGTCACGTGCTGCCCTAGATGCTGTAGTGCCGCTACTGAGACTAAAACAACCCCTAAATTTGCTGCAGCGTCGTTGCGAGCATCACTATGTGTCGTGTTAGCGCAGCTGACGGTGTAGCAGGCCCCCTCGTGTTGCCGCAACACCGCTGCGTGTGCTACAGCGTGCCACCGGAGCACGGTCGAGTGTTGCTGCCGCTGATAAGGAGGAGAGAGACGATTAGGGTTTTTGGGTTAGGGTTTAGGAGCCTATGAGGGGTGGGATACATAGGGTCACGGTTTAGGACTAGTGCTTTAATAGCTAATTAGTTGTAATAACTTAGTTTTATTAGAAACCCTAGGGCTCTCTTATATAGAGAGAGCATAGAGTCAAAAGTACAGGAATGCCCTTAAGGGACAAAACACCTATAGCCATTACAATACGAAGAAAAATAAAAGCCCAGAACCTTTGTTAACAAAAAATATAAATCATTTTCTTATTAATGTTACATTGCTGGGTAATTTGTAGTCCATTTATGATTAGGTTTACCGTAGATTAAGGGCTTAGATCGATTATTAATCTTATTTGATTTGAGTAATCATTTTTTAATTCTCTAATTTAGAAATCCACATAGGTAAATTAGTCTGAGCACTATTCCATAATTTTGCAATTATGACTAATCTCAAATTTGTCAATAAGCTTAGATCTAATAAAAAACATTAAGTATTCATCATATAACCTGATTGAAGTGTGATGACTATTGGATTGTTAAGGCAATAGTGAACACCCAAGATATACTATACAACACATTTGTATTAAGTACGAGTGAATGAGCAATCTTATTCCATTAAGAAACCCTACATCTCTTTATATAGGGAGAGGTGTGGGAACAATTACGGTGCATAACTATAAGGAAATAAAAAGTTACAATATTGTACTCATAATATAAAATAGACTGTAGGGTTATCTCAACACTTCTTCTCAAGTTGGAGCATAGATGTCAATCATGCTTAGCTTGGAACTACAGACATCAAGGGAAGAGCGAGAAAGGGGTTTGGTAAAAATGTTTGCTGTCTTGCCTTCATAAGTAACATGAGTGTACAGGACTGCTCACTGAATAAGATCTTAGGTGTAGTTATGGATGCAAATGGGTTGGGTTTGTGTCAGGTTTGGCTAAATCTATACCTATACCTATTTACAAAATGCATACCCATACACTACCTATTTATCTATCGAGTACAAAAATCAAAACCCATATTTGTATCCAACTACCCATTGGATATCAATTTATTCATTGGGTACTCATTTATAATTTGATCTTACAATAAAATCATGTCCAAATTAGAGTCGAAGAAAAAAATTATAATACAATTCATTAATTATTTATTTTTAATAAACTGGAAGCATAAGGGCTCATGCTACTTTAATTTTATTGATCTCATTGAAATTATTATGAAAAGTCCTTCAAGAGGAATATATCAAAAATAAAAAAAATAAAAAATACAACCATACAAGTACATTTCAAACAAAAGATTCCCATTCCTGAGATAAATGCTTAATGAAAGTTTCAAAAGCACTTCCAACCTTTAAAATCATGGAGGGAGGGAGATTAAGATTAAGGGAATGATAAACTTATAGTGGAACTTATATATTTTGGGTAGATGGAGATTTTATTCGAGCATTCGGGGTGTGTAATCGGATATTAATCCATGCTCATACCCAAACCTTATCTGTTTTTTTTGTCGGGTTCGGGTTCGGGTTCGGTTTACCAAAACTTACATCCCTAGGTGTAGCGACAATCAACTTCGACGTGTTTATTGGCAATATAAGTAGCAACATGGTTGTTACACTGCATCTCTATGGACTCCTCCACCTGGACATGTAAATCATGTAAACCAGATCTCACCTAAACCATCTTTGTGGTAGTCTGAGTCATAGCTTGGTACTCAAATTCTACATTTGATCTGGAAATAGCTTCCTATTTTTTGCTTCACCATGTGACCAGGTTCCCAGCAACATTGGTGCGGAAACCAGTGGTTGACTTTCAATTAGCTAAACAATCTGCATAATCCTCATCAGAGTAGCCAACCACTGTCATAGATATGCCTTTGGAGAAATGTATGCCACAACTAGGTGCTTTGTTAAGGTATTTGAGCACCTACATTGCTGCCTCCCAATGCTGTTTGGTAAGCCTATCTATGAACTGATTGAACTTTCCCACTACTAAGGAAATATCTGGTCTAGTGATGGTAAGGTATAGTAGCTTGCCTACTAGCTGTCTATAAGATCTGCTGTCCACAGGTGCTGACTCGGCATCATACAAGTGCCCTTTTGGATCCATGGGTATGTTGGCAGGCTTGGCTTCCAGCATCCAGTCTCCTATAGTACGTCAAGGGCATACTTGCGTTGAGAAAGAACAATATCTTCTTTGCTTATCGCCATCTTGATGCCTGGAAAATATCGTAACTGGCCCAAGTCTTTCATTACAAATTTATCAAAGTCTTCTTCACCTCAACTATCCTAGCCTCCTCATCACCGGTGATAATGAGGTATAAATATACACCAGGAGCACAACAACTCCCCTATCACTCATCTGAACAAATAGGAAGTGATCTGCAGAAGATCTCTGAAGGCCTATCACCTATACCACCTCAGATAGCTTCTGGAATGATGCATGTGGACTTTGCTTAAGGTCATAGATAGCCTTTTGAAGTCTACACACACTCTTCTTGAGCCTCAAAGTTGGGAGGTTGCTGGATATAGATCGTCTCCTAATGATCACTATATTGGAAGGTGTTCTCTACATGAAGTTGGAAGAGAGGCCAGTCGAAGTGGGTAGCAACAAACAACAAAATCCTCACCGTTGGTAGTCGTACTACTGGAGAGGTGTTAAAGAAATTCACCCCATAAGTCTGGGTGAACCCTTTGCCACATGGTGAGCCTTGTGCCGTGAAGTAGATATGTTAGGATCGTACTTCAGGGCAAAGACCCAGCGGCAACCAACAACACGCGCACCTGGTGGCATTGGTCCTACGTTCCTCCATAGTGAAGGGAAACCATTTCATCCTCCACGGCCTGTTGCTATTTTAGATCAAGTATGGCCTGCTGGTACGTAGAGGGAATCGTGGAAGTTGACAAGGCAGACGTAAAAAGGCCAAATGACCTCCTTAGGTTGGCATTAGGGGTAGTTCTAGCAACCTGGTGTCAAGTACAAGTACGTGGAGCCTTTCGTATAGCAATCGGAAGATCCATATCATCCATCTCGATCTTTAAAGAAGAAACAGGAGCATCCTCCCCAATAGGGACAACGCCAAAGGGATCTGCAGGAACATTACTAGAAGTAGAGGCTTTAATAACATCAACATGTACCTAACCTGAGAAAAATGCTGTCATCGGAGTGGGGGGGGTGCTGCCTGTAACTGGTTGGTAATCTGCAGACCACAAGAGGCTTACTGTATTAAATCCTGTGACTATCTATTTGTCAACAAAACTATGATGGATAGGAATCTGATCTAGAGTTAGGGGAGGTACAAGCATGGGGTGCAGGTTCACCCCAAATACCAACTATTGTCACTAATAGAAAAGTACGGGATTGCCTCATGAAAAGTAACATCCACACTAACATAATGCTTGTTGTCCAATGGATCATTGCACCGGTATCCTTTTTGGGTACTGCATAACCCAAAAAGACATGTGGCAACCCAGGGTGCCAGCTTGTCCCATCTTGGTATGAGAAGATGAACAAAGGCTACACAACCAAACACATGTGATGGAACATGAAATAACTCCTTAGGATGGAGAACCTGCCTTGGAATCTACTCATGGATGGTAGAGTTTGACATCCGGCTAATCAGAAAACATGCAATAAGTACATCATCACCCTAGTACAATGATGGCATATTGTGATTAATCGATAATGTTCTGACTACATCTAAAATATGACGATGCTTTCTCTCAGCTGCTCCATTTTGCTGTAACGTATGGGGGCAAGAGGTCTGGTGAATTATCCCATGAGATGTTTGAAATGCATCCAACTTGGCAGTACAAATTTCAAGGGCATTATTTGAGCACATAATCTTAACCACTAAGGAAAACTAAGTCTTTATTTACATCACAAAAGTAAATAACCGTGACATCTTAGAAAATTCATCCACTGTAATCAAATAGTACTAGTGGCCCGGTTCATTTGGAGTACAACTAGGGTCCCAAACATCCATATGAACTAAATCACATTATGCAATAGAACTCAAACTGAAATTGGTAGGGTAGTTAGAGTGGTGATGCTTCCCCAGCTGACAGGCATCACAGAGTATCTCAATGGCTAGATAGATATGTGGTATGACGTCTGAGCTTGTCCAGAGGAAGATGCCTGAGTCGATGATGCTACTGTAGAGTTGTACCAGGACTAAAGACAACCTCACCTTGGCATGTAGCAGTAAACGGTGTTTGGAGTAGCCGATAAACACCCTCATGTCAGCCACCAATCGCCCTCTTCGTGAGCTTGTCAACATCGTAAAAAATGGCATGACAATTTAGATCCTTCGTTATTATGCTAATTGACAATAGACTAATAGGAAAATTAGGAACAATTAGAACATCAAGTAATCTCAAAGTAGGGGTAACTACCATATCCCTTTGTCCATCAATTATGGAATGTTGGCCATTAGCCGCCTGCGCTGTCTGACCAGGTGCTACAGGCTGGATCCTCGAAAAACAAGTATGATCACCACTCAAGTGTCTAGATGCACCTGTATCCACTAGTCACATGATACCATCACCAGGCTTGGTATATGTACTTAAGGGAAAATCTATACATCAGGAGGAAGCGAAGGTAGCGATATTTGATGAATTTGCGGACTCCTGTGTAAACTGAGAAAGGCGCTGCATCATCGCATCATACTCGGCACGAGAGACCATGTCAGACTGCTCCTTTGAAAAGGTGGTGGCTTGATTAGCCACAATTGGTCTATCGTGCTTAGATCAATAGGTGGTTCCGCATGACCAACCTTGGCACAGATTGTGCATGTGGTTTGCAATCTACCAGGCTGTCCTCTGCCACGTGTGGAGCGAGCTTTATGGCCTCCACGACCTCCAGTGGTAGCCAGAGAAGTCGTTTGCCTAAGAGTATCAGGAGAGGACTTCACCACAATCCTGCTTAATTTGCTTTATGCTTCCTCCAGAGATGGACTCTTAGAAAGAGACAAAATCTGTGATCGGGCTCCCTCATACTCAGGACCAATACTATCCAGAAACTGAAGAAATGCATGTTCCCTGCAATACTCTTTGTGAGAACACGTACACACATGTCTATATGAATTACACTTCTCGAGGAGCCCCTTGAGAGTGGTATAGTACTGGGATTGGGACTACCCCTCCTGCTTTAGATTACCAATATCATGGTGGATTTGGAAGATCTTGTTAGAGTTCTTCTCATGGGAATATGTGTCATGCAGAGAGTCCCACATATCTTTTGCGATGTTGTAATACATGATCCCATCTTCGATCCGAGATATGATAGTGTTCATAATCCGTGAACATACCATTGCATTACCCTTCTTCCAGGTAGTGTATTTCCCAATCTTTGCAGAAGGCTTTGGCTTTAGCAATATGTGTTTCTTGTCAAGACCCTCCACAATCGTAAGGAATGTTTGAGACCACTGTGCAGTTGGTCTCATATAGCTTGGAGATTGGGACAAAAAAAGAGTTTTTGTAGGTCCATGCCTCAATAGCGGTATCCTATGTCACCTTTGAACCTTCTGGTGATGCCATCGTGCCTTGACAGGGAGGAGAAACTTCAAAATCGGATCTGAAAACCCTGATTTCAGAACATAGAAATCATTGCAGAGTGGATCATGAAATCCAAGCAAACATAGCTTGGAAATTAGATTAAGACCACATCAAGAGCCCTAGGACATACGTAGGGCACACTAGGGTGTTGGAAGGCACCCTAATGCAGCTGCCTAGAGGTCTAGGACCTCCTTCGCCACTGCTAGCAGGGGCAACACCCATCAGCAGCGCTGCTGTTGGTCAGTGGTGCTGTTGTGGTGCAACTGCCACTGGAGGTGGTTGCCGATGGTGGTGGCTACCCGACAACGAGAGAGAGAGAGAGAGAGAGAGAGAGGTATAGGGTGGAGGGTTTGGAGGGCTTGTTTGGGTGGGATACCAGACCGTCAACCTAGGACCGCCAGTCTGATATCAAGTAAGAGAGAATGAGCAATCTTATTCCAATAAGAAACCCTATACCTCTTTATACGAAAAGAGGTGTGAGAACAATTGTGGTACATAGCCATAAGAAAATAACAAGTTTCAATAATGCCCTCTTAATATAAAATAGACCCAAGGGGTATCTCAACATATTACACACATAGAGACACATACGTGCAAGTTCATGGTTTAGGTTCCTATCCTACCAATATCCTATCTAGAATTGGTTTGGCTAAAATACCATTATGCTTTCAATGGAAGGCATATTGGACAACTTCTCCAAGTTAGTCCTGTTCATTTGTGTTTCAAATTTTCTATCGAAACAACCATCAATGGAATCGAACCTCAAAAGCTGTAACAATAGAGCTTAAACTCCAGCTTAAACTCCATTTCAACTATTGAAGTTTTATGAATCCCACTTCTAGAAGACATCAACATTCTGTGTTGAATTATGCAAACTAGCTTCTCGAGATACTGGGTTGATGCTTTGTGAAACCTTAGCCATTGGGTTGCTAAATCCACGACTTAGATACGGATGTAGACTCTTATCTTAGATATAGGGACATGTACCTCTTTCTTTATAGATAGTATTTTAAATAGAACTTTCGTGATCTTAGTTTTGCTAATGAACTCTTTCATCATGCAAACATGACAACTTTGAAATCTCTTTTTCCGTTGGAACTGCTGTTTCTGTTAGGAATTCAGTATCAGTCTTACGAATAACTTGGAAGATTGCTGTATCTTTTGAGGCTAAGAACTATGATCATGAAAATGAGTTAATGATAGTGGTCATGTATAGATTTTCATTTTGTATCCATGATCCATAATCGTCCCAGATAGTTGATCCGTGATCCTCGCTTACTTGATCTAGCCTTTGCGCTACTACCCCTAAAGGTGCGAGGAGGACCAAAAGAACATATATTGGTATTCAATATTTGTTTATTTAGGTAAATGGAGGTGATATATCAAATTCATGTACTCATTACATAATTAGATGGCTCGCCAAGCGTACATAACTAGACTGGAAGTCCTAATTTGGAGCATGATAGCCTCCTTGAACTTTTTCTTCCATTCTAAGAGATCATGTTGTTATGTTCGATGTGCATCAAAACAATTTAGAACAATGATGGGGGCTTTAATGGACACCAACATGGTTGATGGTGTCAATGATGGTACTGTGAATAGGAATGTTAGCATTGTAGAATGCCATTGTGCAGTTGGTATATGCACCATAACCTACATGCCATTGCTTATGCTCCTACCTGCAGCAATAATTTCTTGTGGTTCATGGCCTTGCACACCTATGCTTGTGTGTAGTTTGGTTGTGTGGGCCTTTTGGCATCATTCTTGCATATTGCTTGACCTTGTGTAGTTGTGTTTGCTTGTGTTTTGCACCGTTGATGGCTGTTGCGGATTATAAACGTGATCTACTTGTGGCTTTATAATTATCTGTTTTTTCTATGTGATCAGTTTTGCTTAATCATGTAACATCTTGTAAGCTTTTTCTCACAATTTTCCGCATGTAATAGGCTTTTGATTGCAGGTGGTATGTGGCATCCTTTAATTCTTCAAAGATTATTAGCCTCTCCCTAATATTGTATCTCTCTATTGAGTCGAGAGTCTATAAGAACTTGCTTGTTGGATTGATGATCAAGTTGGATCGAACTATGCGTGGTTGTTGGTTGTAGGTAATGATGACGATGGTGGAAGGTCATGATAAGGAGCATGGTTTGCTTGGATTAGAGCTTGTAGGGGTTTGGAAAGTATATGTTGGCATAGTATAGTAATTATTTACACATTCCATGTTATTTTTTGTACTGATTTCTCACTTTATATTTTTGCTTGGACTTATGTTGCAATTTTCCCTTTCACCTCTCTCTATATAAAGAGGTGTAGGGTTTTACAGTTGAATAAGAGTAATCATTTTCTCCGACTTGGTATCAGAGCGGTGATCCTGGATTGACGCTTTGATATCCCACATGCATGTAGTGTAGGGTTTTCGACTTAAATAGGAATAATCCTTTTCTCCGACTTGGTATCAGAGCGGTGATCCTAATTCGACGCTCTGGTATCCCACATGCACGTAGCCTCCATTCACTTTCCACCTTGTTCCTCTTTCTCTCTCTTGCTGGGCTCCTCATAGTCGTCGCCAGTAGCAGCAGTAGCCCACTGGCGGCAGTAGGGGTGACAGGACATCGTCACTGTTGATACTCCTATTTATATTTCTTGTTTATGTTTATTGGGGATTGTTTAGTTATCTTTATATTTTGTCTGGTTCTTTTATGTATTTTTTCCAACATCTCTCTATATATAGAGGTGTAGGGTTTTCTTAATAATATAAATTGGTCATTTCATTCCACTTGGTATTAGAGCAGCGATCCTAGATCGGCGGTCTGGTATCCTACCCCTCATGAGCCTTCGTACCCCTCCACCGAAACCCTAGTTTCCTGTTTTACACCTGTGGTAGGTTCCGTCGGCCAGCCACCAGCATCCGTCGGCCTTAGGAGGCTGCTGCAACGGTTGTAGCGACTACTGGTGCCCATCGCGACTCCAGCTTCTCCTCTCCCTTGAGCTGTGGGTTGCCTTCTCGAGTGCCAGCGTTGCCAGCAGGCCCTAGCAGACCTCTTCTTGAGCCCTAGAAGGCGCCGCCGCCTCTTCAAGGGCTATGCAGTGCCACCTCGAGGCCTTACAGCGTCGCCTTGAGGCCATGCATTGCCTCTCCTTGCGCTGAGGGCCTCTTCGAGGGCTCTGTAGCGTCGCCTCGAGGCCCTGCAACATCGCCTCGAGGCCCTACGTCGCCTCTCCTCACGTTGAGGACCGATTTGGAGGTCACAGCGCTGCCCTGTGGGTGTAGCACTGCCCGACGGTAGGTCCAGCACCTCGGAGCATCGCCCCGGCGCCTCCCCTGAGCTCGGGACAACACCTCCCATTGTCGGAGCGTGCCTCAGACCACGGTAGCGCCGCCACCTCCGCTGCCCATCGCCTGTAGGTCACGGTGGTGGATCTTGGGGTCGGTTGAGCCTACCCAAGCGCTGTTAGGACATGACTTAACGTCCTAACATGCGCTAAAACCTGATCTATAGAATTTCTGTGATTCTTGAGATGTTTTCTAGGGTTTCTTTGCCTTAGATCTCATGTTCAAGAGATCATTTTTCCTCTGGCTGTGAAGTCTTCAGATCTGAATATTGATTTTAGATCATAAGCTGGATGATAAATGCATCTAGAGTGATGCCTTGGTGATTTTACATCCATGATGACGAGTTCTAGCTCTTGGTGATCCACCTCGTCGCTACTATGGCAGGGGTGGTTTAGTATGCAGGCTTGATTCCGCAGAAGCATGACAGGAGTCACCATGGTACATGATGGTTAGTCGATTTCGGTGCTTCACAACGTCTCTGTGGAGATTAGAGCTATCTTTGGTCACTTAGTTCTTTTGCATCAGGGAGAACGGTACATGTTACTGATGGCAGACATGCATCCATTGTTGGCCAGGGGGAAGTATTTGTGACCCCTACATTGCGGCTGTCGAGAGCACTACACGTATCGGAGTTTCCCATGAGCTTGTTGACCGTGAGCAGGATAACGCAGGATCTTCATTGTAGGGTGATTTTTGATGAGGTCGAATGTATTGTCCAGGATAAGTTTACTGGGAAGACCATCGCCAGAGGTATGGAGAAGAATGGTCTTTATCATCTTGGTGAAGAGCCATTTGCAGGTGTTAGTAGAAATGATGGTGGGAGTGTCTTATATTGGTATGTTCGTCTAGGACGTTTGCCTCTGAATCACCTTAAGAGGTTGATTTCGCATATTTCACCTGCTATTGCTATTAGGTGTGATGCTTGCCAATTGGGTAAGCATCATCGGTCTTCATTCCCTGCCAGTACTTCTCCTGGAGCAGCTGCTCCCTTTGAGTTACTCCATATGGATGTTTGGGGATCGAGTAGAGTTCCAGACAGGACATGACACCGTTACTATCTCGTTGTCGACGATTTCACTATAGTATCCTTGGTGTTTCTTATGAAGAACAAGGCTGAGGTTTGAGGTATTATAGAGACTCTTCTCTTGGAGATGAAGACTCAGTATTCTGCTACAGTAAAGATTGTACAGACAGATAATGCCCTCGATTTTTGCACTACTAGACTTGTGGAGTTTTACAGGACTCATGGGATTTTCCATCAGGCTTCTTGTCTACATACCTTGCAGCAGAATGGAGTTGCCGAGCGGAAGCACAGACAACTGTTAGAGGTTGCCCGCACTCTTCTTATTCACTACAATGTTCCACAGAGATACTGGGGGGATGCTGGTTTGATGGCGACCTACCTCGTTAACAGGATGCCGAGTTCAGTTCTTCACGGACAGATACCGATTCTCCTGTTACACCCAGATGGTGAGCTTTTTGACGTGTCTCATAGGAGTTTTGGATGTGTTGCTTTTGTTCATGTGCCATCACTAGGACGGGACAAGCTTGTTCCTCACGCTATTAAGTGCGTCTTTTTAGGGTACTCCAGGAGTCAAAAGGGATACCGATACTATGATCCCATCCACCACAGGCATTATATCAGCGTTGATGTACTTTTCATGAGACGACACCATATTTTTCTGTTGCTGGACTGATAAGTGTTCATGATGATGCAGCTCCCGTGCCTATTCCTCAGATTTCACTTGAGGATATTTCGGTCTCCATGCCTCAACTGACTTCTTTATGCTCCACTACCCCCGTGGATGATTACCAGAGATTGCATGGTCCTCTATGCACATATAGTAGACCTCATGCGACACTGCAGAGGCCACCGGCGACACCAGTGACTGATGTTTCACAGGCAGTTGAGATTGACTTTGATGGTAGCAATAGTCTAGTTAGACTTGATTCTCCTGACAGTGCAGATCACCACAGTAGTGATGCTCCTTTTGTAGCGACTCAATTAGAGATACCAGATGATTCTGACCTTCCTATTGCTATTAGGAAGGCAGCCCGTACATGTGAGTCCAGATATCGTGTTGCAGGCAGTTTGGCTACCGATGGTCTTGCTCCTTAGCTTAGAAACTTCTGTCAGGCGCTTACAACGTCACACATTCCGTCTACCTACCAGTAAGCCATGCTTGATCTTAGGTTGCGTCAAGCCATGGAGGATGAGATGGCCGCAGTTTAGAGTCGACAGACTTGGGATCTCACGTCGCTTCCTACAGGTGTGCAACTTGTTGGCTCCAGATGGGTCTTTGCCGTGAAATACAATCCTGATGGGTCTATTTCAAGGTATAAGGTCGGGTTGGTGGCAAAGGGGTTCACCCAAACTTATGGGGTGGACTTCTTTGATTCTTTCTCTCCTATTGCACGCCTTGCTGCCGTTTGGGTACTCATCTCTGTTGCTGCCCACAGTGATTGGAGGTTACATCAGCTTGATGTGAAGAATACTTTTCTCTACGGTGATCTTAAGAGGAGGTTTCCATGCAGCAGCCCCCAGGTTTTGAGGTTCAGGGGGAGTGTGTGTGCAGACTCAGGAAGGCCATTTATGACCTGAAGTAGAGCCCGAGAGCCTGGTTTCAAAAGCTGTCAGATGTGTTGCAAAGGATAGGGATACATAGGTCATCTTCAGATCATTCTCCGTTTGTCAGGAAAATGGCGAAGGCATTGTAGTACTACTGGTTTATGTAGATGATTTGATTGTTACTGGTAGTGATGAGGTTAGGGTAAGACATGTCAAGGAGTCTCTTGCATAGAGGTTTGTTATGAAGGATCTGGGCTAGCTTAGATATTTTTTGAGGATTGTGGTTGCTAAGAGTAAAGATGGGATTGTTCTTTCTCAACGCAAGTATGCGTTGGATGTCCTTTAGGTGACAGGCATGCTGGGGTCCAAGTTAACCAATATTCCTATGGACCCCAAGGCGCATCTACATGATGAGGGGGTAGAAGGTGCTGATAGCAGAGCGTACGGACAACTTGTAGGCAAGCTGTTGTATCTGACCTTTATTAGACCGGATATTGCCTTGGCAGTAGGCAAACTCAGCTAGTTTATGGAGAAGCCAATGAAGCTGCACTGGTAGGCAGTTGTGTAGTTGCTTAGATATTTGAAGAAAGCACCAGGTCGCGGTATTCTCTTCCAGAGAGGCTCTTCTATGACAGTGATAGGATATTCTGATGCAGATTATGCAGGATGTGTGCTTTATAGGAAACCTACCACTGGTTTCTGTACGTTTGTGGTTGGTAATCTGGTTACTTGGAGGAGCAAGAAATAAGGGGTAGTTTCTCGCTCCAGTGCAGAGTTAGAGTATAGGGTGATGGCCCAAACTCCTACAGAGATGGTTTGGATACAGCCTCTGCTGCATGATTTACACATCTAGATTGAGGAACCTATGGAGATGTGATGGGATAATCGAGTTGCTACATATATAGCCAACAACCCGATGTTCCATGAGCGCACCAAACACGTTGAGGTTGACTGCCACTGTCCAGAGATCTCATACAGTGTGGTTTGTTATGTACTACTTATGTTGCATCTGAGGACCAGACTGTTGATGTGTTCGCAACGCCTCAACCTCGATCGGTATTTGATTATTACTGTTCCAAGTTGAGCATGATTGACATTTATACTCCAGCTTGAGGGGAGTGTTGATACTCCTATTTATATTTCTGGTTTATGTTTACTGGGTCTGTTTAGTTATCTTTTTATTTTGTCAGGTTCGTTTATGTATTTTTCCCAACATCTCTCTATATATAGAGTTGTAGGGTTTTTATCAATAATATAGATTGGTCATTTCTTTCCACTGTCGCTGCCTTTTGTGCCTGCAGGGCACCGCTAGGCCCCTCTGGCGGCTACTGCTCATCGTTGGTGGCCTGTTAGGCTGCCAGCAGCCGCCGCCTGTAGGTGGTGGTGATCGGTTCGACCTGCCCTCATCGGTAAGGGAGAGTAGCATCCCTTAGGGATGCTACTAGGGGTTTTCCCGTGCTCTAGCATGCGTTTTGTCTGAACCTATGGGGCTGCCATGTTGGTTAGGATGATTTCTAGGATTCTTAGATCTTAGATTTTTTGGTCAAGAAGTCACAATTTTTCATTATGAAATAGCTTTTTAGATCATTGTTGGTGGTGCATTTCTCTCTTCGTAAAGCACAATGGCATCTTCTAGCAGTTCTAAGGTGACATCGGATACCACTACGGATGTGGGGAGTTACAAATCCCTATTCTTTGTTCCTATCACGAAGTGGAATAAGACCAACTATGCTAGATAGTCTTAGATGTTCCTCATGACAGTTGAGGGTCATGATAAGGAGCATATTTTGATGGAGCTGGAGGCACATAATAAGACTGGGAAATACGTCACATGGAAGAAGGATAATGGCATGGTTCGGACATGAATCATGAATTTAGGGGAGTCCTGGATTGGTGACGACATCATGTATTACATGATAGCAAATGTGATGTGGAATTCTTTACATGATACATTTTCACATGAAAAGAATTCCAGCAAAGTTTTTGAGTACACCATGAGATTGGGAGTCTGAAGCAGAAAGATTAGTCACTGTCCCAATATTATGCTACTTTGAAGGGGCTTCTGGAGAAATATAATACCTGGAAACCAGTTTGCACCTGTGCTACATAGAGGACATATAGGAGAGAGTTTGCTATCCTCCAGTTTCTTGATGGTCTTGGGCCTGGGTATGAGGTAGCCAGGTCTTAAATCTTAACACTTGCTGAGCTTCCATCTCTTAAGGAAGTATATAGCCAGATGAATAGAGTGGCTGTGAAGGCCTCTATAGTAGATGTTGGATAGACTTTTGCCTTATTGGCTATTGGAGGATGTAGTGGATGTGGTGCTCCATCTACTAAGGGGAGAGGGCATGGTTGGGGTTCGATTGGAAGACCCTAGACCATATGTTCTCACTGTGGCAAGGTTGGTCATTTGGAGGCTACTTGCTGGTCTAAGCATGGTAGACCTCAAGTGGCTAGCCAAGCTATCTCTTCAGCGGAGTTGAGTGACATAGTGTTACGTGCTGGCTATGACACAGTGGTGCGGTGCCTCGCCCAGTTGACACGGGGGTCTATGACTAGCACAGGTACAACCGCCTTGGCCTCCTCAGGTATAGCTTCTACCTGGAGTTCTGGTAGTGGTATTTTCGATGGCACTATGTGGTTAGTAGATTCATGGGCATCTCATCATCTGAGTGGAGAGTAGAGTTGTTTTAGGCACATTCAGTCTGTTCCCCTTGGCAGGACTGTTCAGGTGGTAGATGACAGGCATTCCAGGGTTGATTGCAGAGGAGATGTTGCAGTGACATCGTCACCGAAGTTGTCAGATGTTCTGTTTTTTCCTTTCCTATTAGCCTTTTGTCTGTTAGTAGGATTACAAAAGATTTATATTGTTGGGCCATTTTTGATGAGTTGGGTTGTACCTTTCAGAACAAGCTGATAGGGAGGATGATTTGTAGCAGACATGAGGAGGGGGTGTGTATTGCTTGATCCAGACACCGTTTGCTGCTGCATGTTAGGGAGAGGTTGCCTTTAGTGCTGGGACAACTCTTCAGTGGCATTGTTGACTTGGACATCCTTCGTTGGACAAGCTACGTCATGTCATTCCTCACATTTTGCCTACTGCTGAGAGTTACTGTGATGCTTGCTAGCTGGGGAAGCATCATCGAGTCAGTTTTCCTGCTAGTTCCTCCTAGAGCTGTAGTTCTTGTTTTTGATTTGCTGCATATGGACGTCTAGGGTTCAAGTAGAGTGTTTGAATGATTGGGTGATTATTCTTTCTAAGGAGTAAGTTTGATGTTGGATCAGTTATTGAAACTTTTATTATGTAAATAAAGACCCAATTTTTTATTACTGTGAAGATTGTTTGTTCTGATAATACATTAGAGTTTTGTACTACAAAGTTTGCCACTTTCTAGTTTCTACAGGTCTCTTGGTATTGTTCACCAGACATCTTGCCTCCATACATCGCGGCAAAATGGGGTAGTTGAGAGAAAACATCGCTATGTGTTAGATGTTGCCAGGACATTACTTATTCATCACAATGTACCACATATATATTGGGAAGATGCAATGCTTACTGCATGTTGATCAACAGGTTGCCTAATTCGACAATACAGGAGCAGGTTCTGTGGCAAGTCCATCCAGACAAGGAACTGTTTATGTACTACCCAGGGTGTTTGGGTGTGTGGCTTTTGTTCATATTTTGGGGCCAGGCAGAGATAAACTTGCTCCAAGAGTTGGGAAATGTGTCTTTCTGGGATGTAGTAGTACTTAGGTACTATGGCCCACGGGACAAGAAGCACTATGTCAGTGCAGATGTTACATTTCATAAGCCAGTTCCATACTTCTCCATTGTTGGTTATCAATTATCATCTGAGGGGAATCCTACTTCTATGCCAGTGCCACCAATTCCTTTGGAACGTATCCTTGTTACTCATAGTTTGGATACTACCACTACTATAGAGGATAGCAGTATATGGCAGTTGGAGCCTACTCATATCTACAGATTTCTAGTTATAGGAAGCATGGGTGGTGCCAAATTCACACCCCCTACCACCTCAGCCTCGTCTCTCCTCCCCTAGTCAAGTATGTGTTGATACTAATGTGTGTTGTTCTAGTGGTGGTAGTGTAGGTTCTTCTAATGATTTGAGCCATTCCTTTGGGAAACTTGTTTCTCCTGCCACTGTTCAGGAGACTGAGGAGGAGGATTTGGATGTTCTGATTGCTATTTGGAAGGCTCCTCATAGTTGTGCTTACTACCAGACTACTGGGGCATGTCTACTGCTAATATTGGGAGGTCCTTTACTATGTCGACTGCTGCATTATCTACCATACAGATCCCTACTACATATCAGCAAGCCATGCTTGATCTACAATGGCATCAACCAATGAGGAGATGGCTATCTTGCATTCTCGTTGGATGTGGGAGCTTGCAGATATACCTAGATGCGCCAAGGTTGTAGGATGTCGTTGGTATTTGCCCTGAAGTATAAGTTCGACGGATCTCTCTTTCATTACAAGGCAAGATTAGTAGTGAAGGGATTCACTTAGACCTATGGGGTGGATTTCTTTGATACCTTTTCGCCTGTGACACAGCTTCCTATTGTTTGCATTCTACTCTCAGTTGCTACACATTGACTACCCATTGCATTAGCTAGATGTGTAGAAAGGCTTTCTCTATGGTGACCTTAAGGAGGAAGTCTACATGCAACAACCGTCGGGTTTTGAGACTCAAGGGGAGTGTGTGTGTAGGCTGAAGAAGGCCATTTATGACCTTAAGTAGAGCTTGCGTGCTTGGTTCCAGAGGTTATCAGAGGAGGTACCGGCTATGGGGCTCCTGAGGTCTTCTTCAGATCAGTCGCTCTTTGTTAAGAAGAGCAAAGGAGTTGTGTCACTCCAAGTTTGTGTTGATCTTATTCTTACTGGAGATGACATGGCAGGGATAACAGAGATCAAGCAAAAGCTTGCTGATTCCTTTGTTATGAAGGACCTGGGTGAGCTCGGATATTTCTTAGGTATTGAGGTCACACGAAGCAAAGATGACTTAGTTATAAGTTAACGTAAGTATGCTCTTGATACGTTACATGAGGTAGGGATGTTGGGATCTAAACCTGCCAATATATCAATGAATCCTAAAGGGCATCTCTATGATACTGATTCTCAGACAGTGGGTCGTATAGGCAGTTGGTTGATAAATTGTCATATCTTACTATTACTTGTCCTGACCTTTTCCTTGCAGTTGGGAAACTTAGTCAGTTTATGGATAAATCTACCAAGCAACATTGGGATGCTGCTATGCAGGTGTTTAGGTACTTGGAGGGAGCACCAGGCAAGGGCATTTTGTTCAAGAAAGGTGGATCAATGAATGTTGTTGGCTATTCTGCTGCTGATTATACAAGTTGCATGGTAGACAGGAAATCAACTACTAATTTTTATACCTATGTAGCAGGAAATGTTGTGACTTAGAGGAATAAGAAACAACAGGTTGTAGCCAAGTCAAGTGCAGATTCAGAGTATTATGCCATGACACTAACTGCAACAGAGATGGTCTGAGGTAGATCAGTGCTGGAGGATTTGCATATCCAGGTGGTGGGGCCAATGGAGCAAGGTTTGAAATGCTGATTTCGACATCGTGCCAATGAAATTTTAAGTATGCATTTTGTGGGCATGCTGAGGGCACGTTGTGGAAATGCCCGTTTTTTGATGGACATGCCAATGGTCATGTCGGGGGCATGTCGTGGAAAAGTTGAGGGCATGCCGATGCATGCTAACGAAAATGACAGAAGTGGTAGTTAAAATGATATCAATTTCAAGAAAATCAACTGCTGATTATGTAACAAGAAGAGCGTTTCATCGTGATCATACCTAAGGTTTTTAATATAGATATTGGTATCTTATCGACAAGTCAAAAAAGGGATCTATCGAGGCCCGAAATCGCTCAAAAAGGTCAAAAATTGTGTGTGTCATTGACCAATTAGGGATAACTTTCCCGCCCAACAGTGGTGCTTCAAGTTCCAATTGCAGCAGGCCATCAGCATCTGGCGGCATGTCGACCATACCTGCATTTCGACATATATTTGGTGTTAGCATGACCCCTCCCCAAAAATGGCCATGCTGGCGGCATGCCGTTGGCATTTAAATCACTACAATGGAGATGAGGCGTGATAATTGCGCTGCTACTTATATAGTAAACAACCCTATCTTTCATGAAAATACAAAGCACGTTGAGGTTGATTGCTATTATATTAGAGACTTGATATAGTGTGGAGTCATCTATACCAACTCAGATGCCTCTGAAGATCAAACAACAAACATATTCACAAAGCCTCTTTCCCGCTTCGCATTTGGTGTCTGTTGTTCTAAGCTGAGTATAATTAACATCTTTGCTCCAGTTTGAGGGGGAGTGTTGGCAAAGTACAATAGTTATTATTTACACACTCTATGCTATCTTTTGTACCGTTTTCTCATTTTATATTTTTGTCTAGACTTATGTTGCAATTTACCCTTTTACTTCTCTATATGTAAATAGGTGTAGAGTTTTGGAGTTGAATAAGAACAATCATTTCTTCGACTCTATAATATTGGAAGAGTATAGTGCCTTGGTCTATTCTTGTTTATGAATAGTGTTATGCCCCCTTTCAAAAAAGAAGGTATTATGCCTTGGATAGAGATGAGATTATGTAATTCAAAATAACAAAGAATATGTGGGAGAATTTACGAGATAGTTCCTCTTGAGAACTCAACTTGAGTCTTCTAGATTTCCCATGTGAGTTAACTTTTTTGGTAGTAGGGAAAATCTTTTTTCTGGTAGTATTATGCTCTTAAGGTTGATTTAGAAAGTTCAATGTTTATCGGCTAGTCTCTGATTGCGAGACAAATAAGCCTTTTTGCATTGTGGCGGTGGCTAGACACTTTCTTGTTGGGTTGGGATTGGAGTAGGTGGAAAGTTGATTGTAGATGCTTACAATGTTAGACTTGCCTACATTGGATGATGCATATAACTTTAGGAGTAGGCTTGCAGTTATACTTTCTACCAATGCATTAAATCCTTAGATCTTTGCTATTGCTATTATTTATGGTAGAGGCCATGGTGCTTCCTTTTTAAGAGCTTGTGGACATAGCCGTGGCTCATAGTGTTAAGTCATCCTTCGTGCACCAATGATGGCAAGGTATGACATATCGTAAGCTCATGTTAGGATATTGTCAATGGTTGACAGTGTTGAAACCATATTAGAGCTATTGGTTGACATTGTTATTGTTATAAGGAATGAAATGTCATAAACTCAAAAGAAATGTTAGCCTCTCTTTATATAGAGAGGAGGGAAAAATTCCCAGGAATATGGGTTATGGTTTGGTGTCACATAAGTAGTCAATGTCTGTAGTAAGATGTGTAGAAGTTCCTGAATCTATCACCCACTTTTCAGGAACTATAGATGTCAAATGCACTTGAGGTTGTAACACATCCACAATGCAAGCAATACGAGCACTAGATGTGTCCCCGTCTGATATGAAGAGAGATCCATCCACAGTAGTAGCAGACAAAGAGAATCACTGAAGCAAAGATAACTATGGGAACATAGGTAGATAGGTAGTGGGAGATGGTCCCAAGCAGTAGCAATAGTAGTGAAGGCATGATCGTGGAATGAGAATTAGGACATGCAACCAATGATCAACATTGGCAGAAATCACGTGTATGGGATCATCATGTGCATGTGGCCACCCACGCGCTAGAGCATGCCATATGCACTGGGGTATGTGGGCCCTAGGCCCACCACGCAAAGATTGATTGCAGTCAGTTATGGCCGTTGACCCCCAGTAGCAACGAGTACCATTGTTGGCAACAGTGTTGGCTGTCGCTGGCAGTGGTGTCGGTGTTGCTATTAGTTGGTGCGATGGTGGTGTTGGTGGGTGCGACGACGAGGCCCTCTAGAGCGAGGATCAAGAAAAAGAGATTTTTGTGGGGGTATCAGAACGTCGATCTAGGATTGCTGCTGTAATACTATGTGAAAAGGAATGAAATGCCATAAACTCAAAAGAAATCGTAAAATTACAAGGGAGTCCATTTATGAAAAAATAAAATAGCACCATAACCCATATTCTAATTGGGGAAGTTCATATGATCCTTACTTTTCAAAAAAAAAAAGTTCATATGATCCTTAGTGACTTTTGGGTATTTTGTTATTTCTTGGTTTTCAACAAGTTCACTTTTTGTTAATAGATTTACAAGGGTGGTGAATTGTCATGTTATCTTTGATCCAGTCTCTTGCACTTTTCAAGGCATACTATGGAGAAGATGATTGGTGGGCGTCGTGTTGAATAGGGAGTTTATTAACTATAATCACCATGTGCTGCCATGATGCCATCCTATCTTTTATATTTTTGGGCTTTCAATAGCATCCTTACTTGGGTCACCTAACTCTATCTTGTAGCAAAGTTTAACCATGAAGCTTGTTGACTATGGAAGCTCCATAGATATCCTACACGTCTAGTTAGAGTCTTAATCCCAAACCTATTTTGGAATTCTTGCATATGAATATTTGGGGACATTTAAATATACATGAACTTACTTGATTCTTGACTATTCGTGGCATTGACATTATTTAGTCATTCCTGATTATCATGGGTTCTAAAATTTAAGTATATGTTGGAAGTGTTATACAAAATTTTTCCTTGAAAATTGGGTGCTAACTTGATTCTTGAGTTGCACCTATAAATTCTAGTTATGCTATTAAGTTTCATTCCTAGTTTTTGGGTGATCATTATGGGACTTATGGATGAGAATCTAGTGGATAATTTTAGGAGAGTAGGGGATGCCACATGGAGGGGGTAGAAACCTCCTCCTTGACATACAACTAATTGTGAAAGCTCACTCAAGTCAGTGGGTGGGCATCATGCCTCTATGTGGTGATCGATGGTGGTTTGCCATGAGTGCTTGGGACTTAAACATTGGCTTTGCAAATTTTCGATCAAGAAGGAACATGATCGTTGATATTTGTGTGAAGCATGAGGGATGGGTTGTGGGGGACTTGCGCTACTTCGATACAGAGTCTTCCCTTAATATATGTTTGATGGCTTCATGAAGGCTCCTTCATAGGTTTCTTTGTTGGTAGAGGGCTGTGGTTGTGAAGTTGGGGTCTCCCTTTTTTGACCTCCTTTGGGGAGGGATTGTGTCGTGGGAAGCAGGGGACGTGACCTCCAACTATAAGTCTTGGTATGGAGGGGACTCTTCTCGTCTGGTTGATGAAACTTGTAGTGCCAAAATCACCACAATCCTTGCATGTCGTGAACACCATTGCGAGAACTTGAGGGCTATGATCACCCTCCTCGATCCACACGTTCTTTGTCATCTATAAGATGAGGATGACCAACAGCAACCAACGACGTCTAGTGTAAGGGCTTTTGGACGTCCAGGAGAGCAATAAGAGTTTTAGAGACAATTTTGAAAGTCTTTCCTAGCGGCTGGACATCTGAAAGCGTAGGTATAGAAGGCAGGGCCTTCTCTTCCCTGTTATCCGCAGTGGATGTTTATGGTCCAAAACAATAATTGTGTTAGGGTTCCCTCTTTCCCTTTGGGACACACACACACACACACACACACGGATTCAATCAAATCCAATATGAAGGGGACCATTGGATCTTAATCCAATGGTTGGGATGTATCCCTACTTGTTTTTTGCATGATTTGCCCACAATTGATTATGTCGAATTTTGATTTAATATCCAAATTGTTGGGATTAAATACTACAAACAAAAATCAAATAGCCCACCTTACGGATCTTGCAATATGCCACGCAATATACGAGTAAGCAAATCACAACAATCATGACTACAAGATGCACTATATTTTTAGTGTGGAGAAATCCTCCAAAGATGTGAGGGTAAGAAACCATGAGGTCAACACGACCTATAGCAATCCACTATAGTCGGTAGAAAAATTGTTCTTCCCTACTAGGGGCTATGCAAAGCCAATCTTGTTTTTAAGAACATATCTCAATGAGAACTGCAAAATAATAAGGGAGAGGAAGAATATCACTAAATGATTTCAATATTCCTACAAGTTGATAGTGCCCTTTTTGGATACCTTTAACAAGTGATAGAAGCCAAGGAACCAACCTCTAGTTATCCCTTTCGACACCTTTCTCTCCTTTCTACAATCATATATATGTAATAAAAGTTGGGCAAAATAGGGACCTCGATTTGTGTTTGAGAGAGAAAAATAAGGAGCGATGGTTCGTCAACCTTCGTTCTCTATTTTTATTTTTGCTTGCACCATCTGATAAAGACAATGCCTTAAAATAGTAATTGAATGGGGAAATTTTAAAGGTGTACAAAGACGTTTTTCAAATCCACCATTAAATTTTTAGAACATTGCAAGACTCAATTAAGGTCCTGTATGTGTGAGTAGGTTCTCATATGGATAGGACACCAACATTGAGTGGCATGCCTTAAATTTTCCAAGTGGAAATACTTTGTCATTATATTAGCTATAATAAATTATGCTTCTATGGTAGATAGGGCTATGCCTTTCTGAAGTCTTGATTACCAAGAAGCTACACCACCTACATAAGTCATCAAGTAACTAGATATGGATGTTCTCCCATCTATATCATGTGCCATGTTATAGCCAATAAGAATCAAATTTTCTACTCTAAAACATAGACACAAGTTGGTAACTTGGTAGCCTCACGAAGATATCTGAAAATCCATTTAACTGCTTCTTAATGTTCTTTCTCTGGATTTGAGACAAACTTGCTAACAACTCCAACTGAATGAGCAATATCAGGTCTTGTATATACCATAGCTTACATCATGCTACTTGTAGCTGAGGTATAAAGAATCCTTTCCATATCCCTATGCTTGGACTTTTCTTGGTGCTTATCTTGAAGTGTCCTTCATGAAGGGTGCTTACGGGCTTGGCTTTGTCCATTTTAAATCTTTCAAGTACCTTCTCAATGTACTTTTCTTGAGATACCCATGTCGTCTTTGACTTCCTGTAATGTGTGACCTCTGTGCTAAATATTTGACTTGCACATCCCAAGTTCTTCATAAAAACGGATTTACTCAACTCCTTTTTCAAACTTGCTATTCTTGAGGTGTTTGTGCCAACGATAAGCTTGTCATCAACATAAATCAACAAGATGACAAAGTCATCAGTTGGGAATTTGTTTATGAAGATGTGATTTGATGTAGTCTTGGTGTAGCCATGCTCCCACATGAAAGATTCAAACTTTTTGTACCACTGCCAAGGACACTGCTTCAATGCATAAAAACTTCCTCAACCTGCAAACATACTCTATCTTGCCTTTGACTTCAAAACTATCAAGTTGCGTCATGTAAATTTCCTCCCTAAGATCACCGTGGGGGAAAGCTATTTTCACATCCATCTACTTCACTAATTGGTCAAGATTCGATGCCAAATTGGAACAATTATGATATATGGCAATTTGACCATAGGTGAGAATATCTCCTTAAAATCAAACTCCCTTTCTTTGGCTAAATCCCTTTGTAACCAACTTAGTTTATTACCTTGGGTTTGAAGAGTTCTCATTATGCTATACTCTTAAAAGCCATTTGTTTTTCAATGCCATCTTCCCTTTGGGCAACTTCACAAGTTTAAAGGTGTGATTGTCATAGAGAGATTGTATCTCATCCTTTATGGCCTTAATTCATTTTTCTTTGTGCACATCTAGCATATCCTTTTCATGACATTTAGGCTCATCACTATCTATCAACATGACATTCATGTGCAAGATATCTGGCAGAGGGACATCTCTCCCTTATGGATATATGATGTAAATTTACCTTAAATGAAGAACTATCCAATTGTTATGCATCATCACCAAGAGTAGGGACATCTGATATGTCCACCTCTTCTTTTGAATCAGGCACCTATATAAGAGTATCATTTGGTACTGCATCCGGCACATGTTGCAAAGGAACTAGCTCTACGTCAATTGGCTTATAATTGCCTTGAGAGGGATCTTTAACTGCTTTGCTTTCTGAATATCCTCTATCAACTGATCCTTTGCAAACATCACATCTTGACTATTGACAAGTTTTTTCTCAACTAGATAATTTAACTTGTAACCAAACTTATCCTATTCATATCCCAAAAACACACAATGTTTGATCTTTGCTTCCAACTTAGATCTCTCATCATTTGGAAGATGCGCAATGGCCCTGCATCCAAAAACATGTAAGTGATTATAGAATACATTCTTGCCATACCAGACTATGTTCGGGATATCGCCATCTGATGGGCCTTGGATCGCTACCAAAAGATTTATAAAGGTTGGGAGCGCTGCATAGCTGTGAGCATCTGTTGCTAGGAGGGAGTGGTCGAGCCTCCATTGCGATGGGAGGGCTCGACCTGACAAACGTCAAGTAATCACAATGGAGGCAATGGAGTTTGGTGACCTAGTTCTACCGCAAGGGGTGTACATCTAGATGGAGGATGATACTCCCGATTATGCATTAAAATTTGAGAGGTTACATGGTTTCTCTCCATCGCGGTCCCCTTTGCTTGGGGGCCTCCCTCTTTATTTATAACATGGAAAGATTTATAACCTAAGGGCCTTTAGTATCTTTTTTGTCAGACTACGCGTCTGTTGTCAGGATATAAGTGGTTGCTTCCATCTTGTTGTATCTTCGCGCTTGGCTGCGTCAAATCTTTTGGCAGGTAAGGTGGATCCCTGGTTGGGTCCGGTTGGTTGCAGGCGGGATGGGTGATAGCGATCCCGCCTGCTTACCCCTGTAGTCGGGTAACTGGATCCTCTGTCGGGTCGTGTGCGGAGTTTTGGATCTGAGGGCGAATTTTGATCCTTATCACCATCCAAGGATACATGTGATGACAAGTTGATCACATGCACAATAGTATATAAAGCCTTATACAAAAAGTGATGGGTAGCTTAGCCTAAGGCAAGAGACATATTTCTCAATAAGTGTTTTGTTCATCCTCTCTGCTATGCCAAACTTCTGATGCCTGATCCTATGAGACTGCAATACTCATCAAAAGGACTCACATACTCACCGCCATTGTCATTGCGAATGCACTTCAATTGCCTTCCTATTTGTTGCTCAACTATGCATGAAAGTCCTTGAACACATTAAGGATTTGATCCTCTTCAAGGTATAGACCCACAACTTCCTAGAATAGTCATCTATGAAAGTAACAAAGTAAGGAGCACATTCAAGGGAGCTGACCTGCATGGGGCTACAAATGTCGATATGTACCAACTCCAACACATTTATCTTCCTTGTGGGTTGATGGCTTTTGAAAGAAACTCGTCTGTTTCCCAATTAAGCAATGAGTGCATGTGTTGAATGGTCATCTATGAAAGTCGAGGGAGTTGACCTTGAAAGAAACGTCAGTATGTACCAACTCTAATGCATCTGTCTTCCTTGTGGGTTGACTCTTGAAAGAAACTCTCGTCTACTTCCCAATCAAGCAATGAGTACATGTGTCCAATTTTTCTTTCTTCACCTGGAAGAAGGTTCTTCCTAATTAAACACTGCAACCCTTTTTCAAGTATGTGAATGGATCTATCATCCTATGCTATGTGAATCACATCTCTAGAAATTGATGCTTGCGTAGTTATAGAGATTATTGTTGCATTTCTTACCTCTAGCCACAACCAAAGAACCCTTGGTGAGCTTCCACTTGCCATCACCAAATGTGTTGTGATATCTTTCGTTATCAAGCTTTTCTGTGGAGATAAGATTCAGGTGTATATTTGGAGCATGTCTAACATCCTTGAGTCTTAACTTGGTCCCATTGGTATTCTTCAAAACATCACCCATGCTAACAACATGAGACAAAGAGTCATTACCTATCGTTAAAATGCCAACATCACTTAGAAGAGAAAAAATCCCTGTTGGAAGTGACGTGGAGTGCAAAACCACTGGCAATCGACCAATATGTCTCGTCTTTTGTGGCATTCACTATCTCAACCTCACAAACACTATGATCATGTTGAGGTGCAATGATAATATTGTCATCTCTGTAATTTTTCTTTTCCTGCTTGTCCCCTTTTTTATTCTCTTTGAAGGTGAAAGCAATATTTCTTGATTGGTTCTTCTTTTTCGCAGTGGTGGCATTCCATGTTTTATTCCGTGACATGGACTTCTACTTTTATCTCTACCCTTGTCATTCTTGAACTTGCTCCTCTTCTTCTCCATAACAAGCAACTTCTAATTGTGAAGAGCAACCTTGGGATTTCCTCATCTCTTCATTGGGAATACCATACTTGATAGTCTCGAAGGAAACAATCCCATTAGGCACAGAATTAGTGAGATTTTGTAGGTCTCCCATGTATTTGGAAGAGTAGTAAGCAACAATAGTCCCAAAATCTCATCCTCAAATTTGATCTCGATGCCAGACAACTAACTGATGATCCCTGAAAATCATTTAAAAATCAAGCACCAAACTGCCTTACTTGAATCTCAACTGCGTTAATCTCATGAGTAAAAATAATTTATTGCTACCTGGAGGCATAAAAATTCTCTAGTTTTGTTTGCAAAGCTCATGCATGATTTTCATTTTGAACGTGGTTGTAAACATTTTTATAAAGGAATTGTCTAATAAAACCACAAACTCAGTTTTATTTGTGGGCTTTTGTATGGCAAAATCTGGGAGACGCATAACCTTCGTAAACAAAAGATCATTCATGTTATTTTTCATAAGTTATAATTAGTCTCACTTAGACTAATTATTCACCTTATATTGAAATATATCTTTATCAACCATGGTACTCTGAAATCAGCCGTTGGGATTAAATAAAAATCCTACAAATAAAAATCAAACAACACATCTGATGGATTCGGTAATATGCCACAAAATATACCAGCAAGCGAAGAACAATCACATCCACAAGATGCATGGTATTTTTAATGTGAGAAACCTCCAACGATGTGAGGGTAAAAACTACTAGGTCAACATGACACACATCAATCCAATATAATCAGTAGAAAATTTGTTCTTTCCCAGAAGGTACTATTCAAAGCCAATCTGCTCTTTAAGAACAAATCTCAATAAGAATAGTTGCAAAATAATAAGGGAGAGTGGAAGAATATCACTGAATGATTTCAATATTTCTACAAGTTGATAGCCTCCCTTTTGGATACCTTAAACATGTGATACAAGCTAAGAAATCAACCTGCAGTTGTCCCTTTCGACACTTCTCTCTTGTTTCTCCAATTGTACATATGTAAGAAAAGTTGTGAAAAATAGGGATCCCAATTTTTGTTGAGAGGGAAGTAAGGAACAATGGTCCTGCTACCTTCTTTCTCTATTTTTGTTTTTCGACGCACTACCACACAAAGTCATTGCCTTAAAATAGTAAATGAATGGAGAAATTTCAAAGGTGCCTAAAGACGTTTTTCATAGCCACCATCTAATATTTTGAATATTGCAAGAATTAATTATGGTCCTATATGTGTGAGTAGGTTCCCAAGAGGGGACCCACCCAACATAAATTTCATTTAGTTACCATTCGAATCTTTTGGATCAAGTCTAATTAAATTTGGCGCAATTAAATGTTAAATCAAATGTAATTTAACTCTTTAAATAATGTTTTGACTTTTTTACAAGTGGGAATCCATCAAAATCACTATTTGTTTCATGATGCTAATAATGAAGTATTTAGGATTCACAGATTATGGCATTACGCCTCCCTTAGGTATTCTAAATTTTTATAGATCTTTCACACTAGTATGATAATATTAACCTTGAGGTTTAATCCCACTAGACAATTGTCATTCCTCGATGAGCTATATTATTTGCAACCTCTCTTCGCATTATTAGGTGAGAATGAAGATCAGCTCCTTTCTAAAAGGACATTCTTCTCTTTCATGCTCGAGTTTGATCAGGACTTTGCGATTGTATGTGGAATTTATCTTGGCCAATATACTCAAAGTGAACTCTCTCTTCCAATCTGTTGCATACAACTATGAAGGAGATTTGTGTGATCCTTTTGAGTGATTATGTGTCTCCTATTTGCTCCCACACGCACTAGCTTTCAAGTATCAAGATCAAGGGTGCATCTACCGTTGGTCTGGTAGATGCATGTGTTTGTGAAAAAAGGTTTTCTATCTTAGGTGAAAGGATATACATTCTCCATAACAACATTGGAGATTGACTTTCGGTTATCACCTTTTTTATTAGTGTTGAGAGGTGAAGAGTTGTAGTGGGTCATATTTAGTCTCACTTCCTGTATTGTGGGTTTGTGTGTGTGTGTGGTGCTTACAAATAGGCTGTTGTACCCCTATTTACTCTTTGAGAAGAATATAGAGAAATACACCCATAGGGGCGTTTCTCCTGTGGTTTTCTCCTTGCTTTTTGTGAGTGAGGTTTCCATGTAAACCAAAGCGTTCATATCATGATGCACTTGCTATTTATGTTGTCCATTTTATTTCGCTTATTTTATATTTCAGCTTGATATCAAAGCAAGTCAATTGTTGGGAAATTACTTTTTTTAGGCAGTTTGTCACTATCATTTTTGTCTTGTTTTTGGAGTTCATGGTGATGGACGCGTCAATGTGGAGTCGATGGTGATTTGGTCGGTGGAGATCTCGCGATTGGGATTGGGTGCTCCTGTTGTCAGGTTCATTAAACCCTAAGAAAGCGAGGATGGAGTTCTCAGTTTACGATAATGCTCTCTTGTTGGATTCTTGGAACCCTATCGAGAGAGTGGAGGGGTCTGGAAGTTGCAGAAGGCGTGGTTGCGAGGATGGCGCCCGATTGTGAGGAGGATGGTGGTGTCGGCAACAACAGAAGGTGGAGCCAACCTCGCAGTGGCGAGAGCGTAGCAACAATCTCACATGAAATCTTGTGAGTGCTTCTCCAACCGGTGGGGATCATGGTCGACGTGAGAAACAGAGGATCGGCGAGGTGGTGTGCACGTAAGGCTATGCGTGAGGAGCCACACATGCAGTGAAGAAGCCAAAGAAGAAGACAAAGGAGGTGATGCCAATTAAGCATGATCTCGTGCGCGATTGGCTCGTGCAAAGATTGCAGCAAGATATTCGTCACTGATGGTGATGCTATTGGCAGCGATCTTGTGGCAAAGGAGATGATGACGATGATGATGGCGTAGGCTGCAAAGCATCAGTAGAAATTAAGAAGGTGGTGTCAATCTCCCTTGGATTGTGAGATTGCTGCAGCAGCGATGGTAGCGTGTGAGGATTGGAAGTTGTGGCAGTAATCTCGGGCGAAGGAGATCTTGCGAGGTGCGGCCCTAGGCGTGGAAGAAGCTGATGAAGATGGAGAGTCAACGAAGCATCCAATGAGCATCGTGATTTTGGGTTCATTTATAGAGATACTATCAGGGTTTGAGATTTTTTTGGGCAATTTACAACTTTTGCCCCTTAGGTTTTCTTTTTTTTGCACTTAGTAAGGAAAGAAAAAAGGAGGAAAATGTGGGGGGAAAAAAAGAAAACAACAAAAGGAAGAAGAAGAAGAGGAGACAAAAAAAGGAATAAGAAAAAAAGAAAGAAGAAAAAATAGAAAAATGAGATAAGAAAAAAAAGAGAAAAAAATCATGATGTGATTAAAGAAAAGAGGGGAGAATCGTTTCTCAATTTTATCTTTTCTTTTCTATTTTGTTTTCTTTTCCCATATGAGCATGGGAGAAAGGGTGAATGTAAGAGCCTATTGTGACCCTACACAAGACTCATTCTTTGAGGTCCCTACATGCGAGAAGCTCGTTTTCTTTGTTCCTATATGAGAGGGACACTTTTCTTGGTCCTTATATGAAAGAAATCTACAAAGATTTCCGTTTGGGAGAGGCTAGTTTTGAGGGCTTCGAGGGATAAATCCACTTTGAGCTTCCGTGTAGGAGAGGTCCAATTTCTTGATCTCCATGGGAGAGACTTTCTAAAGAGTTCTAAAAATAGAAGGCACAATTAATAGAGTCAACTTCAGTAATTCATCTCTAGAGTTCAACCTATACCCTTCATCAAGCAAGAATGTGGATGTAAGGACGTTGACGACATAGGATGCGAGGATGCAATGACCCAATAGCATCAATTGAATTTTGTGTTGTACTTTGTAGAGTGGGGATTTCTTTTATACAAGTTGAGCATTCCATGTTCTAGCTTGAGGGAGAGTGTTGAGAGGTGAAGAGTTGTAGTGGGGCATATTTGGTCCCACATTGTGTATCGTGGGTTTGTGCGTGAGTGGTTCCTTTAAATAGGTTGTTGTACCTTCATTTACTCTTTGAGAAGAATATAAAGAAACATGTGTTGAGAGACTTGAGTTCTTTGTTATTGTGAGGTTGTTTTTCATGTCTTTTATGTCATAGGGATTTGTGTTGTACTTTTTCCATCACCTCTCTCTATATAAAGAGAGGTAGGGTTTCTCAAGGAAGAATAAGACTTTATTTTGCTCCTAACTTGGTATCAGAGTAGCGGTCATAGACCGGTGCCTTACGTACCACCATCGAAATAAGCATCTAACCCCTCCACCTTAACCCCTCTCCTTGCTGGCAGCTCATTCTCGCCGTCACCTTCTCCCCAGCTGGCACCGCCTGACCCTGTCAACGCTGATAGGGAGGAACAGGCATTTCTCCGCCGCTGGCAGGCCACCAATGGTGGCCTGATCCAGCCAGTGCCATCACCAGTGTTGGCTACTGGTAGCAGTGTTGGGGCTGCCCAGGCTACCTGAACTGTTGGTCAGGTGTCACTCCCTTCTTCCTTTCGCATAGCCCGATTCACGTGGGTTCTCATTGCACAACTGGTAGGGGTGTATTTGACATCCTCCTCCCTTCGTTTGGTCCTCTTGTAGGGCGTCTATGGGAGAGGCGACTCTTCTTGATTAGCAAAATATTAAAGGGAGTTGTTGCGTCATTCACGCTTGTTCCATGATCTAAATACACTGTTCAGATCTCATATTCTATGATTTTTTAGATCTGAAAAATAGTTTGAGGCTCCATTCTTGTGTGTTGGAGGTCGGGTTGTAGTGGCATGGCATCTTCTATTTCGTCCAAGGTTACATCTGACTCTTCCATGGACACCAGGTTGCAGCGCCATGGCATCTTCTATTTCGTCCAATGAGGAATACATGGGTTTCCACTTTGATTTGCACGCTATATATGGTCGAGCTTCAGTTAATGCACGTCAACTGTCGACGAGTTTGTTTCAACGTGTCTGGTCTGATTATTGAGTCAGGTCTCTGATTTGGGTTGTTAAATCGGAGCTGTTATGTTGGTGGCTAGAAGGGTTGTGGCAATGGTTAGCTTGGGCTGTAGCGATGTGAGGTGGTGATAACCATGGGGGGTGATGGTAGGTGAGGAGGGGGATGGTGGATGATCTTGTTGTAATATCATGTTAGGGAAGGCAAGGATAAGATAATCCCATTAATTGGAGTAGAGTGCTATATATGTATGTGGGGCCTAAAGTTAAGATCACAAAGAGACCTCAAAGTCAGAAAAAGAACCTGTAATATTCTAACACCTTTCTGACATTATGTGGGTTATACATGGTTCTTTGCTTCCATATTGATTCAGCTTTATTCCTACTTAAGCATAGCTTTAAATAACCAAGTTAGATGGGATGAATCTATGGTGGTTAACCAAGTAAGATGAGATGAACCTACGGTGGTTTTCATTTGACAATTAAATTTTGTCTATATAAATTTACTCATTGGTTATAAAACCAAGACAGATCTAATAAGAATGCATAGAGCTGGACCCCTGTCAAGTTTTGCTTATTGTTGATATAAGTAGAACTTAATCTATGCCTATGGAACTATTTGATTATTCCCTTGGAATGCCTTTGGAAAAAATCTATTGGCACGCTTTTTTATGAGCTCTGATATACAATTTGTTGAATTTGAAATTTTCTCCCTCAAAACTGCAGTATTGAGTTTGCTTTAAGTAAGATGTAATTAACTTCTATTTGTTGTTCATTCAAATTGCTGATTGGTATCAGCAATACCTGTTGGTACCATGATTTACAAGTCATTAAGAAATCAATGCTTCGTGTTTTATGATTGATTATAATGATAGCTTCACTTTTCTGCTGGAAAAATTGTTACATGTATACTAGTATGATTGTATCCCAACTTTGCTTGCAGATATACGGTATTCCTTTCCAGTCTGTTTGTTACTTTTTTTTGAGAGGGAAGTCTGATTATTGTTTTGCTTATACAGGTGACGGAATGTGAGTACATTTCACATAAAATTGGCAAAATAATGTTTTTGGATGGTGAGACAGATCAAGAAATAAGCTCCTTTGAATATATAGCAAGGGAATTCTTCGATGATATGGAATCTTCATGGAAAGGTCGTGTGAAGAGGATTCATGCGGAGGAGGCCTTTGCAGCAGCCGAGGAAGCGGCTAAAGCTTTCTCAAAAGCTGTATGATTTTATTGTTTGTTCTTTTTATGGCATTAAATAGCTTCCATGCACTTCAGACATCAATAGTTGTTCAAGAAAGTAGGTCAAGAATGAGTCAATCTTGTTATTGGACCCTAATCATTGTTATATACCAGATTAATGAAAGTGCTAAACTTGGAGTAGAAAAATAGGGTAGCAAATTGGTGTCAAAGTTATAAACTGTCTTCTCTCAGAATGAAAATAATAAGCTATCTCTCTCTATAATCTCTCTTAAGTTTTAGTATAGATATCAATCATGTTCGGCTTTTATGTAAATCAGATTCAAGAGCCAGTGGCTTTGGTGAATACATCTTCAATTCTGTTTTTACACGGGACATGTAGTTTAGTACTATCCCATTCTAGATCATATCTTAGCCATAAAGACGACAGATTGCTTGTCACGCCTCATTTAAATAGGGCTATGTTGGGATTGTATTGCTTATTTACTTTTATGTATTTTACATCTTTCTTTCGTTGAAGAAATGTTCTTTTCATTTTATGCAAAGATGTGTGATTGTGTATTTTAACTTTCCCAGATTTTATGTATGTTGAGGATTGGGATTTTGTATAAGAATAGATTGTTAATTTCTTCCAACTTGGTACTAGAATGATGATCTTAGATTGGTGGATGTATCCCTCCCGCCTCTCTGTTTTTTATCCTTCATACAAAAAAAGCTTGATATTTTTGTTGCTTTCATCTTCGTTGGTTTATGAAGATCAACATCGAATCCTGCCACTTCTGCCAATTTCAAGAATTGATGCCCTAGTGGTTGTATCCAGTGCTATTGGTGGTTGTTGGCCCCTCAAGCAGTCAGATTAAACATTCCCGGAAGTTGACAACACCATCATTGGCTTGTTTCAACATTACCAGTGGTCCATGACTTCCCAATGAGCAGATTCCATGCCAACAAATTCGCCTAAGCTTTGTTGACTTTCTAGGAGATCATACCTGCCATTGAGAACCCCTGCCTGATTGCTAGTCACTGCTAGGGCCTCCTATATAGCCCAACTACAACTCTATTAGCTCTTATGGCATATGTAAGCTCCATTCTAACTTGATTTCTGGCTTATGGGTAAACAGGGAGAGCTCCCCATTTGCCCCCTTTAATGTATAGGATGCAGAAGTGCAGAGGTGTGCAACTACTTTGATGACAAGGCAGAAAGAACAAAGGGGTGGAGGAGGGATAGAACACCTCATTCTCTTGTCTTATTTAGTCTCTTAAAGATAAAAATGCATTTTGTTTATGAGGAGGATGGTCTGTCTATTTATCTTTGGTATAAGCCATATCCGAACAGTAATCCTGGAGGTGCATGCTAGGTCTCATAAACCGATACCCCTGATGCGCACTTCTTGCTTGAAGTAAGGTTTTAAATGTTGATATTGATGTCGTATCGATAAATCAAAAAATGATATATTGTCGATATCTGGGAATTTAGGGAAATCGTGCAAAATGACCTAAAATAACTAAAAATGTCACAAATCTTGATGAAAGTAACATTTTAATAACCTCTCTTCATATAAAGAGGTGTAGGGTTTCATTTGAGAAATAAGATTATTCTTTTTCTCTGTGTTGGTATTAGGATCGGCGCTCCAATATCCCACCCTTACTAGCCTCCGAAACCCATCCACCCTAACCTTAGATCCCTCGCCAGCCTCCTCCCAGCAAGGCGCCGCCCCTACCAAGCCGCCGCCGACGTCCAGGAGGGAGTAGCACCGCCTAGCAAGGCAATGCAACCCCAACAAGGCCTGTTTGTGCTGCCCAGCAGGGCTTACGCGTGCTACCCAGGAAGGCAGTGCTGCGCCGTTGCGGCTGCCATCCGCTACTGCTGTTGCGGGTGGTGGGCATAGTTAGCGGTTAGATCTCTCCAGCAAGGGGGAGTAGCACCCCTTAGGGGCCATGTTAGGGTCTTTCTCGCACCTTAACATGTATCAAGCCTTGATCTAAGGGGTGTCTGTGACTCTTGGGATGTTATTTAGGATCTCTAGATCTTAGATTTCATGATCAGGAGATCATGTTTTCTCTGAGTTCAGAGTTTTTCAGATCTGAATATTTTTTTCAAATCATGTTCGTGGCATCTTGTGCCATTCCTAAGGCACGATGGCCTCTTCAAGCTCTTTGGAGGTGTCATTGGTTATCGTTACGGGCATTGGGAGTTACGAAACTCCCTTCTTTGTTCCTATTACCAAGTTGAATGGGACCAACTATACCAGGTGATCTCAGATGTTCCTCATGACCGTAGAGGGACATGATAAGGAACACGTTTTGATGGAGGTGGAGCCACTAGACAAGATAGGGGAAAATGCCACGTGGAAAAAAGATAATGCAATGGTCTGTGTTTGGATCATGAATTATGTGGAGCCTTAGATTGGAGATGGGATCATGCACTACTAGACTACAAGACAACCAAGGAGATGTAGGATTCTCTGCATGACACGTATTCTCATGAGAAGAATTCTAGCAAAGTGTTTGAGATCCCCCATGCCATTGGTGGTCTGAAGTAAGAGGGCTAGTCACAGTCCTAGTATTATGCTGCTTTGAAGGGGCTCTTAGAGAAGTATAATGCCTGCTGTCCTGTCTGCACCTGTGCCACTCAGAGAGCGCATAGGAAGGAGTATGCAGTCCTTCAGTTCCTAGATGGACTTGGACCAGATTATGAGGCTGCAAGGTCTCAGATCCTGACTCTTGCTGAGCTTCCATCACTTGAGGAAGCATATAGTCAGGTCAGTAGGGTGGTTGTTAAACCATCCCTGTCAGATGTTGGACAGACTTCTGTTTTAGTGGTTGTTGCACATGGTGGATGTGGAGCTCCATTTACCAGGGGGAGAGGATGTAGTGGTCGGGGCATGACTGGTAGACCCCACACCATATGCTCACACAATGACAAGGTTGGTCAGTTAGAGGCCTCCTGCTAGTTGAAACATGGTGGGTCTCCTATGGCCAACCAAGCTATCTCTTCTAAGGAGGTGAGCGACATGGTATCACGTGTTGACTATGATGTCCAACGTTTCGCCCAGTTGACTCAGGAGACTGCTACTACTACTGATACTGCTGCATTGGCCTCCTTAGGTATATCTTCTGCTTATGTCTCTGGTAGTGGTATTTTTGACGGCGCCTTGTAGTTAGTAGACTTAGGAGCCTCCTGACATCTTAGTGGTGATCAAACATGCTTTAAACAGGTTTAGACTGTTCCTTTTGGTGGATCTGTTCAGGTGGCAGATAGTAGACAGTGCAGAGTACATGGCAGAAGAGATGTGGCATTGACTTTTTTACTGTCTCTGCCTAATGTTCTTTATGTTCCTAATTTTTCGATTAGTCTTTTGTTAGTTAGCAGAGTCATAAAAGACTTGCACTGTCGCGTTATTTTTGATGAGTTGGGGTGTATTTTTTAGGATAAACTGACAAGGACGATTAGTGGCGGACATGAGGAGGGGGTGTGTATCGCCTGATCCAGACTCCTTTTGCTGCTGTTTTAGGGTGAGGTCACTTTTAGAGATGCTACAACTCTTCGGTGGCATCGTCGTCTTGGGCACCCTTCACTGGATAGGCTGTGGTGTGTCATCCCTCATATATCGCCTACCACTGAGATTTTGTGTGATGTGTTTGCTAGAAAAGCATTACAGAGCTAGTTTTCTTTCCAGTTTTTCTCAGAGTTTTTTTGCGGTTTTTGATTTATTGCATATGGATGTATGGGGTCCTAGTAGAGTGTTAGATATACTTGGTCATAGATTCTACTTGCTTATTACGGATTATTTTTCAAGCATGTCTTGGTTATTTCTATTAAAGAATAAATCAGATGTTGGGATTGCGATTGAGACATTTATTTTGTAAATAAAGACTCACTTTCTGCCATTGTGAAAATCATACAATCTGATAATGTCCCAGAGTTCTGTATAACCAAGTTATAATCTTTTTATAGATCTCTTGGGATTTTTCACCAGACATCTTGCCCCCATACTTCACAATAGAATGGCGTAGTTGAGAGGAAACACTGTTATGTGTTAGATGTGGCTAGAACATTACTTAGTCAGCATAATGTGTCACAGGTTTACTGCGGAGATGCAGTGTTAACTGTATGCTATTTGATTAATAGGTTACCCAACTCTGTTATTCAAGAACAGGTTGCATGGTAGGTTCTTCACCCAGAGAGAGAATTCTTTATTGTACCACATTGTGTTTTAGGCTGTGTAGTTTTTGTCCATGTTTTTGGACCTGGCACAGATAAGCTATAGCTCCGAGGGTAGTGGAGTGGTCTTTCTTGGATATAGTGGCACCCAAAAGGGATATCGATGTTATGATCCACGAGGTAAGTTTTTTGTGACTGCAGATGTCACTTTCCACGAGCTTATCCCATACTTCTCTACTGATGGTTATCAGATGATGTTTGAGGGAGGCTCAGTCCCTATGCCTGTTCCATCAGTTCCTTTGGAGTAGATTCCTATTACACACAGTGAGGATATCGTTACTATAGAGTCTCCTACGAGGCAGATGGCGAAGATTACTCATGTATACAGGTTACCTGTTACATGCAGATAGTATACATGGCGTTAAGAGTACACCCCTCCACCACCTCAGCTACCTGTCTCCTCCCCTGGTCAAGTATGTGTTGATACTGACATGAGTTGTCCTAGTGGTAATTGTGCAAGTTCTTTTGACGAGTCTGCTTCCCCTATTGAGCAGTAGGATACACCTCCTATTGATACTGAGCTTATAAAGGAGGATCTTGACCTTTCGATTGTTATTCGGAAGGTCCCCTGCAGTTGTGCCCGCTACTGTACTACTGGAGTAGTGTCTACTGCTAACCTTGGGGGATCATTTGCTATGTTCACTGTTGCTCTTTCTGCGACACATATTCCTATGTCCTACAGCAAGTCATGCGGGATCCAAAGTGGTGTCAGGCCATGGAGGATGAGATGGGTGCTTTACGTTCTAGAGGGATGTGGGAACTGACTACTTTGCTTAGTCACGCTACGATAGTGGGGTGTTGCTGGGTCTTCGCTCTCAAGTACAGCCTAGATGGCACGATATCTTGTTACAAGGTAAGGTTGGTAGCAAAGGGATTTACGCAAACATATGGGGTAGATTTCTTTTATACCTTCTGTCTTGTAGTCCGGCTTCCTACTGTTTGCATTCTGTTGTCTCTTGCTAGTCACTATGACAGGCCTCTTTATCAGTTAGATGTGAAGAATGCCTTTTTGTATGGAGATCTTTAGGAGGAGGTCTAGATGCTATAGTCTCCTAAGTTTGAGACTAGATGGGGACTGTGTATGTAGATTGAAGAAGGCCATCTATGGCCTAAAGTAGAGCCCGAGAGCTTGGTTATAGAGACTGTCAGAGGAGGTACAGACCATGGGGCTTGTGAGGTCTTCTGCTAGTCATTCGCTCTTTGTCAGGAAGAACTTTGTGGGAGTTGTGGCATTCCTTGCCTATGTAGATGATCTCATCCTTACTAGAGATGACATTGCTGGGATAGCTGAGGTGAAGAAGTTGGCTAAAGGCTTTGCAATGAAGGATTTGGGTGAACATAGATATTTCCTTGGCATTGAGGTAGCACGCAACAAAGAGGGTATTGTCCTCAGTCAGTACAAGTGTGCTCTTAATGTGCTGCAGGAGACATGAATGATGGGGTCTAAGCTTGCCAATATACCTATGGATCTCAAAGAACATCTCTATGATACAGACTCTCCACCTATAGATAGTAGATCTTATAGGTAATTGGTTGGTAAGCTATTATTTCTTACTATTACACGTCCTGATCTCTCTCTTGTAGTAGGAAAACTCAGTCATTTCATGGACAAATCATCCAAGCGGCATTGGGATGTTGCTATGCAGGTGCTTAGATACGTGAAGAAAGCACGTGGCAAAGGTATTCTATTTTAGAAGGGCACGTCTATGAGTATTGTTGGCTATTCTGATGTCGACTATGCTAGTTGCATGGCAGACAACAAGTCGACAATTGGGTTTTGCACTTATGTGGGAGGCAATCTTGTGACCCGGAAAAGTAAGAAGCAATTGGTGGTATCCAGGTCCAGTGCAAAGTTAGAGTACCGTGCTATGCTACAGACAACTATAGAGATGGTTTGGATCAGAATAGTGTTGCAAGATCTGCAGGTCCAGGTGGAGGGATCAATGGAAATGAGGTGTGATAATCGCGCTACTACTTACATTGCAAACAACCTAATGTTCCATGAACGTATGAAGCATGTCGAGGTTGATTGCCATTACTCCAGAGACTTAATATAGCGTGGGATTATCTGCACTATATCGGTTGCTTCTGATCAGATTGCAGATATATTCACGAATGTTTCATGCTGAGCATCATTGATATATATGCTCTAGCTGAGGGGGAGTGTTGGCATAGCACTGTAGTTATCCGTTTCTTTATAGTTTTCGATTGTTTTATTATTTATTTTATCTGCTTGGACTTGTGTTGCAATCTACCTAATACCTCTCTTTATATAAAGAGGTGTAAGGTTTCATTTGAGAAATAATATTATTCATTTTCTTCGACTAAAACATAATATGAATGTACTGCTAGCATAGCAACAATTATCATAAGTTAGAACATTGAAAAGGAAAAACACATAAGATGATAATAACTTGAGATGTTTATAATAATAGTACTAGTACCACCAAATTACGATTCATGAAGGCTTCAATATCATGTGGAGTTTTGGCTCGGTTGAATACTGCACCTCCTTCAAGTTTCTTCGTTTAATTGTGATGTTTTGACAATCACAATAGTTCTCACGTCGTAAACTTGTATTAGTATTATATTCATAAATGTATCATTGGTAGTCTTTATCACGCCAGTATGCAAGTACTCCAAGATGTGGATGTTGACTATGCCTGTTAGAGTTGCTTATAGATTGACTTTGACTATAATTATCGTGTCCATAATGTTTAATCTTTAGTAGAAGAACCGCCTTCTCTCAATGTAGAACTTAAAGCTTCAGGATGGTCATGCTATCTTGTTAATGAAGTTTACGGTGGTTGAGGAGGAAGTTGTGTAATAGATTGGGAAGGCTGATAATAATAAGATGGTTGGGTAACAGAGGGTGCAAAATACTCTACGAATATCCCATATCCTTGTGCTGTGGGATCACTTTGTCCACTTTCATATCCGTAGTTATAGGAATCATAATAAGATGGAGGTTGATTTGGTTTTGATTGAGACATCTGTGAATAGTAGTGTTGAGTTTTAAAGGGGTATTGGCATTTTTATTTATCTTGAGGGAGTATTTATGTAATTAGTTTAGTCATCTTTCTTATAAAAGAGGGTTAGGGTTTTCACTTGTATGGAATGCTATTTCTTTGCTTCAACATGGTATCAAAGCAGTGGTCTTAAGCCGGTGCTTCGATATCCCACCAAAAATCCACCAAAATATGATCGGATCACCCTTATGGGAGATCACAAAGATCTCTTCCCCATCACCACTGGTGGACAGCCGAAGGGTATTAGGAGTGCCGCCGCCGATCAGTAGAGGACCGGCAGTGCCATCGCTGGTCTGCCCCACCTCAACGATGCCTCCATGCCGGTCCACTGTGAATCTGCCATCGGTTGGCACCGCCTGCTGGTGCCTCCACGCCTCCATACCGCTGGGTTGCAGTGTACAAGCTCCAGTCCTCCATCGTTTGTTGGTGGCTTTGATGCTGGATAGACAATCGTCGGCTGGGAGTGGGGCTGCTCGGCAGGTGGTGCTCTCTATTGCATGATGAGCCTTCTCTTACGCCTTGTCTTGATGGCGATGAGTCTTCTGTCACCTATATGGAAGAAAGTTGATTCAACAAAATCAACTTTAGGATCTATTGGACTAGCGTGTGCAGTCTAAGAAGTTGAGAAGATTAGATACATAAGTGCATGGGTGATGGATTGTGGAGCTTCAGTACATCTCATTGGAGATCGAGATCGTCAGAAGAATTCTGTGATCCCACAAGGACTGTGAGAAGTGTGGGTGGCCGATGGAAAGACCTCTCTTGTGACTACGATTGGGTGTGTAAATGCTATGCTTAGGATGAAGATAGAGGAGGTATATTACGCCCTTGAATTTCCCATGAATCTTTTATCAGTGAGTAAGATTTGCAGAGATCTTGGATGCCGTGTTATTTTTGTTGAGAAGAATTGTTATTTCCAAAATCGAAACAGGGGGAAATAGTTGGCAGTGGCATAGAGAGATGGTTTATATTATTTGGACACACACATGTTGTTTGATGGGGCAATGTTTCTCTCATGACCCTTTGCTTTGGCATCGGGGACTTGGGCATCCTTCTGTGAGGAAGATGTGCCAATGTATTCATAGTTATCAGACCCCTTGGCTCTGGACTGTGAAGATTGTCAACTGGGGAAGCATCAGGAGTTGCTACCTTGGGAGAGATGTTGGTGTGAGTTCAGCTCCATTTTCCCTAGTACATTGTGATGTTTGGGAACCGTCTAGAGTTGTCTCTGTTGGTGGATAAAAGTATTTTGCAGCTATGGTTGATGATAGTAGTAGACTTACATGGTTGTTTTTGTTGAAGATTTGTAGTGAGATTCCTATTATTGTTCGGCATTTTCTATCCGAGGTGCAGACATAGTATGGTACTACTGTTTAGGTCTTTCGCTGTGAATATGTAATAATGCATTAGAATTTATGCATAGTAACTTGAAGCTTTCCGAGCCAAAGGGATATTCATCAGACTTCTTGCGCTCATACTTCATAGTAGAATGGGGTTGCAGAGTGCAAGTTGCACATTTGCTTGATATTGCCAGGACCTTTGTGTCTCATATGAAGGTTCCTAGGCAATTCTGGGGTTATGCCATACTTTCAGCAGCAAATTTGATTAACTCGTAGCCATCTTTTGTGCTTCAGGGTCAGATTCTATATCAGATTATACCTCCTGACTGTAGTAGGGTTTTTCGTGTGCCACTGTGAGCGTTTGGTTGTGTATGTTTTGTTTAGAATTATGCCATTCAGTATAAGTTTGCCCTCCGTGCCACGAAGTGTCTTTCTGGGTTACTCCAGGACCCAGAAAGGCTACAGGTGTTATGATCTTGCTCGCAGGAGATACCTTGTTACTGCTGATATGGCCTTCTTTCAGAAGTCCCCTACTTCTCAGAAGAAGGATCATCCATAGTGGCTACCATCATGGTTTTAAAAATCGTGTCTTGAGGCGCGTGAGGTGTATGCCTCAAGGTGAAGCGGCCTGATTTCGTCTCGAGGCTATAGCCTTAGGTCTGTTCTGTGAGGCGTGCACCTCAACTCTTCGAGGTGCTGCTGAGGCGATGAGGTGTTGAGGTGCTGGTGAGACGCTGCCTCGGTTGGAAGCTGCAGCTCCATCGCCAGCTCCTCCAGCGCATCGCCAGTGCCAGCTCCATCTCCATCACAGCTGCTCCACCGCACTGGTTTCATCGCCAGCAGCAACGCAAGCTCCAACGCAGGCTCGCTCACTTCCTCCAGTGCAGTCTCTAGTGCAACAAGGTGCAGTACTCGCCATCGCCATCGCTCCAGTGCCATTAGGGTGTTCTACCTCTCCAGCAGGACGCATTTGAGAGGTATGTGATTTTTATTTAGGGTTTAGGGTGGTAATGTGCACACTGTACCCATTTGAGAGGTAATGTGTACACTGTACACATTTAAGAGTTGTGTTTGAGTTTGTGAAATTGTATATATAAAAGTATGTATATAATATATACTATTATATATGTATGTATACGTAGAAGTTTTTATATTATATATACTATTATACTTATATGTATGTATACGGAGAACTATGTATATAATATATACTATTATATATGTATGTATACATAGAAGTATGTATATATATTTATATATACTTAACAAGTATATATCATATCAATTTTCTATATTTTTTATCCAAAACTTGAGGATTATGCCTCGATCGCCTTGAGGCTTACGCCTTGCCTCGATGAAGGCAAACAACCTCGATACCGCCTCGCATTTTTTAAAACTTTGGCTACCATAGGGGAGACACATGTATATCATAGGAGATCACAGTTACAGGATTGTGCATGTGAGGAGCCAACTTAGCTTGTTATTTATTCAGACAGAGATGAGCCAGCTAGGGAGGAGTGTGCAGAGGAGATTTGACATTACTCTTCATTCTATTTCTTATTACACTATAGTTACTCATCTCTAGGAGGAGGTCAGACAATTTGCGTTCGCTATTACCATTATAATTGTTTCCAGAGATTTTCTGCAGGTACTTCATGATCCTAAATGGAAGGCAGTCATGGATGAGGAGATGTAGGCTCTTCAGACCAGGAGAACAATGGATCTTGTTCCATGTCCTGAGGGTGTTACAGTTGTTGGTTGTAGATGGGTGTATACCGTCAAGTACAGGTTTGACGGGACAGTGGAGAGATATAAGGCCAGACTTGTTGCCAAGGGATTCACCCAGACATATGGGGTGGATTACCTTGAGACTTTTTCACTTGTTGGACGTATTACCTCCATCAGGATTATCTTGTCACTTGCAGTGATTAGAGAGTGGCCCTTGCATCAACTTGATATAAAGAATGTTTTTCTATATGATGATATAGTTGAGGAGATATATATGAGACAACCACCAGGTTATGACGGTTAGGGGGAGCTTGTCTGTCGCTTACGAAAGACCATTTATGGCCTAAGCAGAGTCCACGAGCCTGGTTTGAGGGGCTCATTCTTAAGATCAAGAGGCTAGGATTTCGGAGGCCTACCATTGACCATTCTATATTCATTAGATGGATTGAGTATGGTGGGATGTGGAGAGTGGTTATTTTGGCAGTCTATGTTGATGATATGATCCTAACAGATGATACTGATGGCATAGCAGAAACGAAAGCTTTTCTCCACTCCATTTTTGTCACCAAAGATTTAGGTGATCGTCGCTACTTTTTGGGAATAGAGGCTATTTGTCAGGAGGGAGGTTTGTGCTTATCTCATAGGTAGTGTACTTTATAGATCTTTGAGGTGGCTGGACTTCTTGGGTCCAAATCATTAGGGATACCAGTAGAGGTATCTACTAGTCACTGCTCAGATGAGATAGATCCCTTGTTTGAGGATGTTACCAGGTACTGTAGTACTGTTGGTCGTCTATTATAGTTGACTATTACACGTCTAGACATTAGCTTTACAGCCAGTCATGCCAGTCATTTTATGCAGAATCTCAGGTACAGTCATTGGCGTGATGCGTGCCTCATTTTGAGATACTTGAAGGGCACCTCAGGATGAGGTCTGTATTGTAATGTGAATGGTACTCTGGATCGTGTGGTCTATTCTGATGCAAACTATGCTGGACCATGAGAGGATATGAGTTCTATGTCTGGTTTTGTTATTTATTTGGGAGGAAATCTTGTTCCATGGAGGAGCAAGAAATAGAGCATTGTTGCCTACTCTAGTACAGAGGCCGAGTACATGTCCATGGCATAGGCTGCATCGGAGATCATGTGGATGGTTGGTTTTCTATAGGGGGTGCTAGTTGATACCCTGGTGACACTCTTCTGTGATAATAAATCGGCTGCGTATGTTGCCTCCAATCCTATTTTTAATGAGCGGATGAAGCATATAGAGGTTGATTGTCATTTCATACGAGATGCTGTTTTGGAGGGCAAGATAAGTACCCCTTATATTTCTTCTGAGTTATAGGTTGCTGACATTTTTATCATGCCCCTTAAGAAGAAACATCACGATTTCTTGAGCAACAAGTTGGGGCTCATTGACATATATGCCCCAACTTGAGTGGAAGCGTTGAGTTGTACGGGGGTATTGGTATTTTTATTTATCTTGAGGGGGTACTTATGTAAGGGGGGTGCTTATTTATATCTAGGGGTTCTCTTTAGCATTGCCCCTAGTTGACGGAGGTCCTCAGTGTCGCCCCCAGTTGGCGCCGCTCCTCATTGATGAACTGCAGGAGTGTCCATTAGATTTTACCCTCTACTTTCTTGGAGGTTTGATTTCCTCTTTTTTCACTTCTTTGCGATCGAACCAACCAGTCGAGCCTCTATGAGAGACCAAAAGAATGATCCTAATGGCCCAAATGGGGTGATTGACTGCTACAACATGTGCACACTCCATTATGCAAGGAACATCGATTAAGTTGGATGTCACCAACTTTATGTTAGGGTCGACTTCTTTTGCTCAATTTGCAGGTTCACACTAGATGATTACTAATGTACCTGTTAAGTTCGCAGACTGGGAGGTGGACAATGATTGGGTGGCCACATGCATGTTACATAGCACGAAGGAGAATATGGCCAGGTAGGTCATGTCTTATTCCTCAGCTAAGAAGGTGTGGGAGGTCCTGCATGAGATATATTCCCACATGAGTAATATTGGATGCTTGTACCATGCTTTGGAGGATTTGCATACTTTCAAAAAGGGAACCATATTATCGGTTGATTTTATGATTCCATGAATCTTTGGGATGAACAAGAATCTCTGGCAGGGGGAGAGGATGTGGAGCTAGAGGGGGTGGCCATGGTTGAGGACGTTCTGAGTTGTGTTATGAGCATTGTCACAAAACTAATCACTCCATTGGTTGATGTTGGTTGAAGCATGGCTATCGTCGAAGCCATCATGTGAATCAGGTGTCCTACAATATTTATGATAGTTAGGGATCAGAGGATGATCAACATAGCTCATAGATTATGATTTCTAGAGAGGAGTATGAGAGGTTGGTGGCGTCTCACCCTACTGCGCTAGCTACTGGGGCTTGCACTAGTCAGTCGACAAGTACTGCTATTTTTGTTCATGGATCTAATACTCCTACTTGGTTGACGGATTCATGTGGTTCTTCTCATATTACGTGTGATAATACACTGTTTTCCTATCTTAGATCTCTTGATAACCCTTTACATGTCAGAGTGGTAGGTGGTGCCCCGTCACTTGTGACTGGGCTTTGTGATATTTCTCTTTTTCCCATCTATAGTTATTTGATGTTACACATGCTCTCAAATTTGCATTGAATCTCATGTCAATTAGTTTGATTACAAAAGTACTGAACTATCGGGCTGTTTTTCATGATTCATTCTTCTATTTGAAGGACCTCCAGATGAAGAAGCAATTTGGTGGACTTAAGTAGGATGGTCTCTACCGCCTTCATCGTCCTTCCAGTCATGCTGCTACTGTTGGTGTCACATCGTTTTTTCAGTGGCATCTTCACCTGGGCCATCCTAGCATTCTACTCTTTGTCGTCTGCTCCTGACTTCCAATTTCCTAACTCCTTTCTTTGCGAGGTTTGCTAACTAGGCAAGGATCATAGAGTTTCTTTTACCAATTTGAATAAACGGTCTGAGTCTCAGTTTGCTTTATTACATGCTGATTTATGGGACCCATGTCGGGTGAAGAGTATAATGGGTTTTTGTTATTTTCTTGTTCTTGTTGATGATTGTACCAGAGTATCTTAAGTATTTATGCTAAAAACTAATCTGAAACCCTGATGTCGTAAAAAAGTTTGTTGCTGAAATAAAGTTGCAGTTTTCTCTCAGCATATACATGTTCATAATCGATAATGGTTGTGAATTTGTTAATGATGAGTTGTTTCGTTTCTTTGGTTCTCTTGGGATTGTACATCGAACTTCTTGTGTGAATACATCCTAATAGAATGGGGTGGCTGAACGTAAACTAAGGCACTTGATGGATATTGCTCTTACCTTGATGTTTCATATGCATGTTATCGGTATTGTACTGATGCATTTCTTACTGAAACTTTTTTGATAAATATAAATAAGGTTCCCTCCTGTGTTCTAGATGAGAAAGTTCTTACTATTTTCTGTTTCCTGATTCTAAGCTGTTTTCTTGACCACCTAAAGTATTTGGGTGTGTTTGTTTTGTTCATTGCTTTGAGGTGGACAAACTTACTCCGCAGTCAGTCTGCTGTGTTTTCTTAGGATCTTAGGACCAAAAAAAGAGAATAGGTGGTATGACCCCAAGGCACATCATTTTTATGTTAGTGTTGATGTTATGTTCTTTGAGGACATTGCCTACTTGATTCCTAGTGGCAACTCTTCTCCTACCACTGATGTACCTTTACGTGTGCTGTTTGCTTGGCAACCATAGCCCTTTAGGCCAGCCCAGGATACTGCTCTTGATGTAGCCTTCTTTTATCCTCATACTTACTAGTGCAGGACTACTGATCCTCAACCTGAGGAGGCCATGACGACCATTCTTGCTCAATCTCTTGCTGATGCTGCAGATTCTACTAAAAGTCCCTCCTCTCCTCCCATTACGGTTCTAGAGGTAACATAGTTAGATATAAATATTGCTTACAGTTCCAACTTTATGTCAGTTGATCATTTGCCTCTTCCGGGGAAGCATCTCGCTTATGCTGTGGACAACCACTCTATACTGTGAAACCATATGGTGGCATTTCAGGATCCATTCTGGACCTTGGCCATGCAGGAGCAAATGGTAGTTCTTCAGTCTTGCTAGACTTGGGAGCTCCTCAACCTTTCCTCAAGTGCGACTGTTGTAGGGTGTAGGTGGGTGTTTACCTTGAATTTTCGTCTGAATGGATTAGTTGAGCGAAATAAGGCGAGGCTGGTGGCCAAAAAGTATACATAGACCTTTGGAGTGGACTATTTTGAGACATTCTCTCTTGTGGCACGCCTTAATTTAGTTTGGATTCTTCTCTTTAGTTGTCAACAGTAGGTGGCCTATTTCTCAGCTTGATATCAAGAATGCTTTCCCTTATGGTGACCTTGTATATGTAGTAGCCTCTAGGTTTTATTACTTGGGAGCAATGTTAGAAAGTTTGTAGGTTGAGGAAAGCGATTTACGGGTTGAAACAAAGCCCACATGCTTGGTTTGGGAGGTTTAGTGGGGCAATTCAGGAGTATGATTTTTAGAGGTTCACTGCCGATCATTCTATTTTTACCATGCATGGTGAGAATGGGTTTGTTATTCTTATTGTCTATGTGGATGATATTTTGTTAACAGGAAGTGATAAAGAAGGCATACAGAATGCCAAAGTCTTTCTTCACTTCTAGTTTGTCACTAAGGATCTGGGACTTATTAGCTATTTTTTGTGCATTAAGGTGCAACATATGGACGGTGGTCTTGTTTTGTCACAGAGGAAGTATGTGGTTGACATGCTAAAAGATGTAGGGATGCTTAGCTATAAGCCTACATCAGTTTGTATGGATTCTTCTCTACCTTTGGCTGATGGAGACAATCTAGCTCTATCTGATGTGACCAGGTACCATGTTATGGCTGGGAAGCTACTCTACTTGATAGTGATGAGACTTGATATAGCCTTTGCAGTGGGTTGCTTGAGCCAGTTCATGTAATCCCCTAGAGAGGTTCACTGAGATGGGGTTTACTAGGTTTTAAGGTACTTGAAGAAGTGACCTGGGAAAGGTCTATCCATTTAGAAGCATTGACATCTTGATATATGGGGATATTCTAATGCTGATTATGCTGGGGCACATGAAGATAGACGTTCCACTACTAGATACTTTGTTTATGCTGGTGGCAATCTTGTTACTTGGCATAGTAAAAAGCAGAATGTGGTCTCTCGATCTTCTGCAGAGACTGAATACAGGGCGATGGCATATGTTACTTGTGTGCTATTGTGGGTGCGCTCTATTATGCAGGATTTTGGTACTGCTATGTTTGGTTCTATGCCTATGTATTACGATAATAAAGTTACACCGTCATTGCCAATTATCCTGCTTTTCATGTAAGGACTCAGCATTGTGAAGTAAATTGGCACTTCATTAGAAATGCTATATTGGAGGGGAAAATCTTGACTCCCTACATCATCACGAAGGAACATATTGCTGATATTCTCACCAAAGCATTTTCCAAGAAACATCTTGAATTTTTATGTTCTAAGCTGAGCATGCTAGATGTCTGTGCTTTAGCTTGAGTGAGAGTGTTGAGTATTAAATGGCTTTTATATGTACTGTATTTGTTCTTTCTTATATTTGTATGGGTGCATGAACTATTTTTGCCTTATGCTTCTTTATATAAAAGCACGTAGGACCTCGAATAATAATCATCTTATTTCATAACCATAGAAGCTTGATCACGATGATGTAGGGCCAACTCTAACGATTGATTCTGCTCGATTAAGGGATCCCACCAATGAACTTGTTATGTGCCTATTTTGTTATTTTTTATTGTATGGGTGTGTGCTTGTAATTTTTCCTCTTTGTGCCTCTCTATATCAAGGCAGTTAGGGTTTCTGTAGAGAATCAATTCCTCATTTGTCCTATCATGAAATTAGAGCAGTGGTCCTAGACCTGTTCCCGGGTACCCCACCCAACCTTAGCCTCCTTAACCCTCCACCAAATCCCTCTCCTCTCTCCCTAGGGCGCTGTCGGTCTCAGCCTACCGTCGCTGGCCTCTACAAGCTAGCAGTACGCCTAGTGCTACCAGTGGTGGCCCTTGGGGCCAGCGTCGCCGCTAGGAGCGGCAGGGCATGATTTAGTGGCCTCTGGGTTGGCTGTAGTGCTTCCACTGTGCTCGGGTGAAGTGAAATGGCGTACCCCCTTGGCACCTCTCTCAACATAAGGGGGAGATTTTTTTGGGGAGAGCGACGTGATTGTCACTCTTCTTCCTTGGGCAGTGCCACCGAGGAGCTTAGGAGGAAGAAATAACCCCTTTGAGGCCTCTTCTAGCCCTGGGGGCTTGTTGTTATACTCGTTCTCAATTTTAGAGCTACGCATGAGATGTTTCATATCAGCGAGTTGTTATTGGGTAGCATTATGATCTGGATTTGTTGTACTTCATACTTTATTATTTGTTTCCCACATATTGGGCATTATGGAAGACAAGAAGAAACCCTCTAGTGACTCAGTGGGGAAGGTCTCTACCCCGAGCGCATCTTCTTTTATGCAAGAACTTCTATTTAGTTGGATGGTACCAACTTCCTTTCGTGGTCCACGTCCTTCCGATTTGTGGGATCGCATTGCAAGAAGTACATCCTGACACAAGATGAACCAGTAGTTAAGATCATTGACTGGGAAGCAGACAATGATTAGGTTGCCACTTGCATGTTGAACAATATGAAGGAATTTATAGCGAAGCAGGTTTTGTATTATGCCTCTACAAAGAAAATGTGGGAGGTTCTTATGAGATACATTCCCACAAAAGCAAAATTAGCCGTCTATATCGGGTGATTGAGGAGTTGCATTCTTTTTGGAAAGGAACCATGCCTCTTGTTGAATATTATGGTTCCATGAATCATTTCTGGGATGAGCAGGATACTTATGAGCCAATCTCCACTGATGTTATTGTCATTACCAAGCAGCGAGAAGCTTTCGATCTGTTCAGTTACTTGTTGGCCTTGGTCCTGAATACATACCAATAAAGGATCAGCGTTTGACCTTTAAAGAAATTCCTACATTGACTTAGATTTATGCTTGACTCACATGGTTGGAGATTTTTGATCCTATCCCACCTTTAGATTCCTTTGCCAAGGTGACAATTGGCTGTGGTAGGGGAACTCTAAGAGGCAAGGGGAGAGGACATTGTGCGAGATTAGGAGGCAAAGACAGAGGTCGTGGTCTGTTTTGTGATCATTGTCATAAGACAAATCACACAGTTGGTAGATGCTGGATAATGCATGATTTTCTTTCGGGGCATCATGCCAACGAGGTTGCTTATGGTGGAGATGGAAATTAAGATCGTTAGGAGGAGGATCAAGCCAGTACCTAGATCACCATTTCTAAGTAGTATGGTAGACTTGTGTCATCTCAGGCCTTTTCCACTGCTGGTGCTTCTGTGGCTCACTCAATAGGTACTTCTGCTAACTCCTGAGGTGATCGTGCACCATAATGGCTTGCTGATTTAGGGCCTTCTCCCATATTACAGGAAATGTGACATTGTTTCTCTTAGACCACTGATTACCCCTATCCATGTTAGGGTAGTTGATGGTGTCATATCTCCTATGACAGGCTTGGGTGACATCTCCTTGTCTACTACTTTGTCTTTGTCTGATGTTATGCACGCACCTAAATTTGCCTTGAATTTAATGTCTATAGGACATATTCCTAAGGCATTAAATTGCAGACGATGAGTAGATTGGTGGACTTGAGTAGGATGGCCTCTATTATCTGAATCTATCACTTGAAAATCATTCCATTGCCACTGTATGTGCCACATTTGCTCCATAGTGACACCTTAGGCTGTGACATCCTAGTATTTCTGTTCCCCATTGTTAGTTTTCAGACATGCAGTTTCCTGATTCCTTTTCTTACGAGGCATGTCAACTTGACAAGCATCATAGGGTGTTGTTTCCAAGTAGTAATAATAGAACTAAGTCTCCTTTTGGTGTTATTCATGTTGATTTGTGGGGTCATGTTGAGTTAAGAGTTTTAAGGGTTTTCGCTATTTTTTGGTTCTTGTGGATGACTATACTCATGTCTGCTGGGTATTTATGATGGAGAACTTCGAAACCCCTATATTGAAAAAAATTTTTGTTAATGAAATAAAGATATAGTTTCCTATTACTATTCGCGTGTTTTGGACTGACAATGGATTTGAATTTATGAATTCTATTTTTGCTCAGTTTTTTGTCTTTGGGTATTGTTAACTAGACTTCTTGTGTTTATACATCCCAACAAAATATGGTGGCTAAATAAAAGTTGAGACATTTGCTTGATGTTGCTCGTACAGCTATGTTTCAGATGCATGCGTTAAGTATTATATTGTTCATTTATGATATTTTTAATTATTTTATCTTTTTGTAAGGGTATCTGTATAACTTTTCCTAGTGTCTCTCTATATAAAGGTACATAGGATCTCTAATAAAATTTAATTCGTTTCAATCCTAACATGATATTAGAGTAGATTGGTACCCTATACCACAACCAAAAACCTTAGCCCCCCAAAACATTCCCCCTTCAACTAAAACCCTAGCCCCCAAAAGCACCCCACTAAAACCCTTTCTGCTTACCTTCTCTCCTCGTTGGGGGCACTACTCACCTGCCATCATCGCCGGTCGGCATCAGCACCTCCCTTTGACCAGAACCTCCCTAGCACCGATCGATCTACTCTTGCAGTGCCTCCCTAGCGCTGATGGGGGTAGTGGGGGCCTTGCAGAGGCTGCATTTGATCGCTGTCGCTATCACCACCTTACCCTAGCGGGGTCTAGTGCTACCTAGGCCAGTGCAGATTGCCTCCTAGTGTCGGCTTTCACTGACGCAACCTCTCTAGTGTCGCCTTTTGTCGACGCGAGCCCTTCTGGCACTGCCTCTCACTGGTGCTATCCCTTAGCGTTGCCCATAGTTTGCGGCAGGATCGCTAAAGGCCCATGTTTAACAGGGGTTTAATGATTTGACCCTCCTACTATTGATTGGTTGATGATTTGCTTTCAGAATTAATTCTTTGTTGAATCTACAAATCGAGTTCTATGGAAGACCCAAAGATTGAGTCTACTAACTCGATGGGGCGAGTGACTACCACGATGGTGCACTCTTGTATGTAAGATACCTTGATCAAGTTTGATGGTACCAACTTTATGTTATGGTCAACATCCTTTGCTCGATTTGTGGGTTCATATCGGAAGCGATACATATTGACTATGGATGTACTTGCGGTGATATTTGTCGAGTGGGAAGTGGATAACGATTGGGTTGCAATATGCATGTTGAATAATATGGAGAATATAGCCAAACAGGTCATGTCATTCTCAGCAAAGACGATGTGGGAGGTCTTGCACGAGATACATTCTCATGTAAGCAATATTGGACGTCTATACTTAGTCTTGGAGGATCTGCATACTTTTAAGAAGGGAACTGTCACTGTCTGATTTTTATGGATCCATGAAGAATTTCTGGGATGAATAGGATCTACTTCAACCTGTCTCTTCTGATGTGGTTGTTATCACTAGGTAGTGTAAGGATATATGATCTGTTCAGATGCTTGTTGCACTTGGGCCTGAGTATAAGGCTATCAAGGATCATTTTATGACACTAGAGATACTTCCTACTCCAGCATATATCTATGCTAGGCTATCTCGCCTGGAGACTACTGACCCTGTTCCACCTGCAGTCTCGTCTGTAATGGCTACTTTTGGTCGTGGTAGAGGCAACTTAGGTGGCAGGGGGAGAGGATGTGGAGCCAGAGGGGGTGGTTGTGGACGAGGACGTTCAGGATTGTTTTGTGAGTGTTGTCACAAAACCCATCACACCATTAATCGATGTTGGTTGAGTCATGGCTATCCTCCTAGCCGTCAGGTGAATCAAGTGTCATACAATACTTCTAATATTCAGGGAGCAGAAGATGATTAACAGAGCTCACATGTTATGATTTCTAAAGAGGAGTATGATAGACTGATAGGATGTCACTCTACTTCTACTGCTACTGGGGCTTACACTAGCCAACCGACTAGTGTTGCTGCTTTTGTTCGTGGGGCCCATTCTCCCACTTGGTTGGCAAATTCAGGTACTTATATTATGGGAGATGATACATTATTTTCTTCTCTTAAATCTCTTGATAATCCTTTACACATTAGAGTTGCTGGTGGTGCCCTGTCACCTGTGATTGGGCTTGGTGACATTTCTCTTTCCTCCCATTTATAGGTATCTGAAGTTATGCATACTTCCAAATTCACATTAAATTTTATATCAATTAGTCAGATTATAAAGGCATTGAGCTACCGCATAGTTTTTCATGCTATAATTCATGCTGATTTTTGCAGCCCATGTCGGGTCAAGAGTGTCAGGGTGTTTCGTTATTTTCTCATTCTTGTTAGAGTATCTTGGGTTTTTATGCTAAAAGGAAAATCTGAAACCCCTGATGTAATAAAAAAATTTGTTGCCGAAGTAAAAATTCAATTTTCTCGCACCATATGTATGTTCATAACGGATATTGGTCGTGAATTTGTTAATGATGAGTTATCTTAATTTTTTTGCTTTTCTTGGGATTGTTCATCAGATTTTTTGTGTTCATACATCCCAACAAAATGGGGTAGCTGAATGCATTGAGACATTTGATGGATTTTACTTGTACTTTAAATTTTCATAAAGTACTGATGTGATGCAGTACTTACTGAATATTTTTTGATAAATGGGGTTCCTTCTTGTGTTTTGGATGGAAAGAGTCCCTATTACTATTTGTTTTCGGGTCGTGATCTTTTCTCTTTGTTGCCTAAAGTGTTTGGATGTATTTGTTTTGTTCATTCTTTTAAGGTGAACAAGCTTGCTTCACAATTAGTTTTGTGTATTTTCTTGGGCTATGCTAGGACCCAGAAAGGGTACAGGTGCTATGATCCTAACGCACATTGGTTTTATGTTAGTGTTGATGTTATGTTCTTCAAGGATGTTGCCTAGTTTGCTTTTAATGGCAACTCTTCTCCTACCACTGTGTGCCTTTACTTGTTCCTTCTTTCCAGCACAGCCCTCTGAGCCAACTGATGATGATGCACCATTTTTTTTATCCTCGTACTTATCAGCGCACGACTATTGATGATCAACCTAAAGAATCATTGACAACTATTCCTACTCAGTCTCCTGTTGTTGCTGCAAAATGTACCAATGGTCCCTCTCAACCTCCCATCGAGGTGCCTGAGGTAACACAGTTGGATATTCCTATTAGGAAGGGTTAGGGATCTTGTGCTAAGTATTTTATTTCGAACTTTGTCACTTTATCATTTGCCTATTCCAGGAAAGCATCTATCTTATGTTGTGGATAGTCACTCTATATTGCGGAATCATATATAGGCCTTTCAAGACCCATCCAAGACTCTGACTATGGAGGAGGAAATGGCAACTCTTCAGTCTCGTCATACTTGGGATCTTGTTGACTAGCCCCCAGGTGCAGTAGTTGTGGGGTGTAAGTGGGTGTTTACCCTAAAATGTTGTCTGATGGGTTTGTTGGGCGGTATAAGGCAAGGTTAGTAGCCAAAGGGTATATACAAACCCTTGGAGTGGACTATTCTCACTTGTGGCACGCCTGAACTCAGTGAGGATACTTCTCTCATTGGCCGTCAATGGTGGATGGCCTTTTTTGTAGCTTGACATTAAAAATGCCTTTCTCTATGGTGATCTGCTCGAGGTGTTTATGCAGCAACCTCTAGGTTTTGTTGCTTAGGGGGAGTGTCAGAAAGTTTGTAGGCTGAGAAAAATAATTTATGGGTTTAAACAAAGCTCATGTGCTTGGTTTGAGAGGTTTAGTGGGGCAGTTCAGGAGTATGGCTTCCAGATGTTTACTGTTGATCATTCTGTTTTTACTATGCATTGTGAGAATGGGTCAGTTATTCTTATTGTCTAGTAGATGATATTTTGTTGATAGGAAGTTGCAAGGAAGCTATACAGAAGGCTAAAACTTTTCTTCACTCACAATTTTTTACGAAGGATTTGAAATTTATTAGTTATTTTCTGGGTGTTGAGGTGCAGCATGTTGATAATGGGCTTGTTTTGTCTCAAAGGAAATATTTGGTTGACATGCTTAAGGATGCAAGGATGCTTAGTTGTAAGCCAGCTTCAATTCCTATGGATCCTTCTTTACTATTGGCTGATTTAAATAGTTTACCTTTATCTGATGTAATCAAGTACCGTGCTATGGTAGTTGAACTACTCTACTTGGCGATGACTAGGCCTGATATTGCCTTTGCTATTGACCATTTGATTTAGTTTATGCAGTCTCCCTGAAAGATACACTGGGATGGACTTTGCTAACTCTTGAGATACTAAAAGAAGGCACCTGGGAAAGGCCTATCAATTTAGAAGCATGGACACCTTTAACATATAGGGATATTTTGATGAGGATTATGTTGGGGCACATGAAGATAGATGCTGCACCATTGGATACTATGTTTATTTTGGTAGCAATCTTGTTATTTGGCATAGTAAGAAGCAGAATGCGGTCTTACGGTATTCTGCAGAGGCTGAGTATAGAGTAATGACACATATCACTTATAAACTATTGTGGGTGTGCTCTATTATGCAGGATTTTGGTGTTACTGTGTTTGGTGCTATGCTTATGTATTGTGATAACAAAGCTGCTACCTTGATTGCCAACAATCCTGCATTTGATGAAAGGACCAAGTATATTGAGGTGGATTGTCGCTTCATTAGGGATGCTATATTGGAGGGAAAGATTTTGACATCCTTCATTATCACTAATGAGCAGATTGCAAAAATATTCACTAAAGCGCTTTCCAAGAAATGACTGGAATGCCTATGTTGCAAGCTAAGCATATTAGATGTTTATGCTCCAGCTTGAGGGGGAGTTTTAAGTATTATATTGTTCATCTATGATGTTTTTAATTGTTTTATCTTTTTGTAAGGGTGTCTGTATAATTTTCCATAGTGCCTATATTGGAGGGAAAGATTTTGACATCCTACATTATCACTAATGAGCATATTGCAGAAATATTCACTAAAGCGCTCTCCAAGAAATGACTGGAATGCCTATGTTCCAGGCTAAGCATATTAGATGTTTATGCTCCAGCTTGTGGGGGAGTGTTTAAGTATTATATTGTTCATTTATGATGTTTTTAATTGTTTTATCTTTTTGTAAGGGTGTCTGTATAATTTTCCAAAGTGCCTCTCTATATAAAGGCACGTAGGGCTTCCAATAAAATTCAATTCATTTCAGTCCTAAGAGTATGTTCCTGCTACCTTTTGGGCTGATGTCATTCTTACGGTTGCTTTTTTGATCAATCGGGTTTCATCGTCTATTCTTGGTGGAATGACTGCTCACTCTGTTTTATTTCTTGATCGAGAGTTCTCTATACTGCCCACAGTCTTTGGATGTGTCGTTTTGTCCACTTGTTTAAGGTGGATAAGCTATTTCTCTAATCAGGTAATTGTGTCTTTGTGTGCTACTTTAGAACTCAGAAGGGATATAGGTGTTTTGATCCTCTTACACATCGATTTTATATTAGTAAGGATGTTACCTTTCTTGAGGAGATGTCCTATTATTGTACTATTGGGAAGTAGCGTTTTAAATGCCGACGGCAAGGTCATTTTCGGAAGGAGGCCATGCCGACATAGCGTAGGTGTTGGTTTACAGGGGTGCCAACGGTATGCTGGAAATTTCGATGGCATGCCGACAATACAGGCAGCATGCTGGTGCCAGCGTTGGCGATCTGAGCGTGCGAGGTTGAAAATTTGAAAAGTGGGTAATGGCAGGGAAGGTTTAGGTTGAAAAGGGAGGTGGGCTGGAGATTTTCACACACACACAGAAATGATGCCCCACTACTTATGCCTACTACTGCGCCTCTAGGACACTTTGAGCCTCTTGTATGTCTGCCAGATGTCCCTTCTATTGCTTATCGTAGGCATCCTAAGGTTACAGACACCTTTCCTAAACATTTTCAACGCAGGCCTCCATCCACAACTATCCCTATAGATGAACCTCTTTCTACTATTCCTGCTTAATTCTCTGTTGATACTATGGATTCCGACGGAGGTCTAGAGCTTATAGCACCTGAGGTAGCTAATGTGGATCTTCCTGGTGCCCAAAGAAAACCACAGAGATCATGTGCTAAGTATTTTGTTTCAAATTATATGTTGTTTGATCGTTTACCTATAGCAGGGAGACTTCCATCACTACATCAAACATATTCCCTGGAGTCATATAGAGGCATTCAGGATCCTTCCTGGGCCTTAGCCATGGAGGCGGAGATGGCAGCGCTCCAGTCTAGAGGAACTTGGGAACTTGTTGACTTACCCCTTGGTGCTACTGTTGTAGGGTGTACGTGGGTACTTACCCTTAAATGCTATCTAGATGGGTCAGTTGACAGATTTAAGGCTCGGTTAGTTGCTAAAGGTTATACCCAAACCTTTAGAGTTAATTATTTTGAGACTTTCTCGCCAATAGCTTACCTCAATTTAGTATGAATTCTTAATGATTGGCCAATTTTTCAGCTAAACATTAAAAATGCGTTCCTTTATGGTGATTTAGAGGATGTGGTATATATGCAGCAACCCCCAAGCTTTGTAGTTGAGGGGGTGTGTTAGAAGATATGCAGGTTAAAAAAGGTCATTTATGGTCATAAGCAATGCCCTCGGGTTTGGTTTGAGAGGTTTAGTAATGCCGTGAAGAATATGGTTTTACTAGATTTGCAGTTGATCATTCAATCTTTACTATGAGCTACTGGTTCAATCATCCTTATTGTGTATGCTCATGATATTTTGCTTACAGGAATTGATAAAGAAGGAATAGAAGTTACCAAGAAATTTTTGCATTCTCAGTTTGTTACCAAAAATCTGGGGTTGATAAATTAGTTTTGCGGTATTGAAGTGCAACACATAGATGGTGGTCTTGTTTTATCTTAGAGAAAATATGTGATTGACATGCTGTGGGAGGCAGGAATGCTTGGTTGCAAACCTGCCAGTGTTCCAAGGGACTATCTATGTTGTAGATTTAGAGAGTTCGTTACTTGAGGATGTGCTTAGATACCGTGCTATGGTGGGGAAACTGCTATATTTGACTATTACTAGATTGGACATCGCCTTTTCTATTAGGAGACTTTGTCTGTTCATGCGGTCTCCTAGTAAAGTGCACTGGGATTGTGTGTCCTAGGTGTTGAGGTATCTTAAGCATGCTCCTGTAAAGGGGTTATCATTTAGAAGATATGGTCACTTAGATATGTGGGAATACTCTGATGCTGATTATGTTAGAGCTCATAAGGACAAGGGATCTACTATAGGGTATTGCATGTATGTTGGTGGCACTTTGGTCACCTGGAGAAGTAAAAAGCAAAATCTACTCTCCAGATCTGATGTACAGTTAGAGTATGGGGCTATGGCCCATACTACTTGTGACCTACTATGGGTGAGATTTTTTCTGCAGAATCTAGGAGTGACAGTCTTTGGCTTTAGTTAAATGTATGCGATAACAAAACAGCTGCATTTATTGCAAATGATCTAGCATTCCATGAGTGAACCAAGCATATAGAAGTTGATTGCCATTTTATCAGAGATGCTATTCTAGTTGGCAAGATTACCACACCCTATATCGCCACCGAAGATCAGATTGCTGACATGTTCACCAAAGCACTCTCCAAGAAGCATCTTGAGTTGTGTTCTAAGCTAAGCATGCTTGATGTGTATGCTCCAGGTTGATGGGGAATGTTGAGCTATGTGGGTGGCCTATTTTGTTATTTTCTATTGTACGAGTGTATGCTTGTAAGTTTTCCCTTTTGTGCCTTTCTATATAAAGGCACTTAGGGTTTCTCAAGAGAATCAATTGTAACTTAAATCATCAATTGATCTTATAGAAGCTGAGCCATACCATGCATCATGGTCACGAGTTGGACTTAGCAATGGGTCTCCATATATAATTTGTTAGGAGAAAAATGATATTCTCCTTACTATAGAAACCCTAGACCTCCTTATATAGGGAGAGACTAGGGGGCTATTATAGGCAAGCCCTTAGGAAAATAAGAAAATATCGAAGAACTATCAAACATTTGAAGAAGAATGGTCATCTCTCTCCATACTCCCTTCAAGCTAACGGATAAATATCTATCATGCTTAGCTTGGAACAACATTGATCAAATGAACTGTTAGGAAATGTCTTAGTGAACATATGAGTCATCTGGTCTCCAAAAGCCACATGGGAGGTGTAAATAAATCTTTTTTGGATGATGTTGTGTGTATAATGACATTATACTTGCACATGTTTTGTCAATTTGTGGAAGACTGGATTGTTGGCAATGAAGTGGGATGTCTTGTTCTCATACTTCATCTCCGTAGGGCATGGTATAGGAACATAAGTATCTCCAAGGATAGAGCTGATTCACATGAGCTTAGAAGTGGTTTGGGCCATCGCCTTATTTTTAGACTCATCACTTGATCTGGCAACCATAATCTGTTTCTTGGTCTGCCATGTAACTAGATTCTCCTCAAGAAAAGTACAAAATCTTGTAGTAGATTTTCTATCCTTAGGACACCTTGCATAATCCAACATCTCTAAAGAACTTCCTCTGGTAAATAGTAAGCTTTATTGGGTGTATACTTCAGGTAGTTGAGAATCATCGTCGTAGCATCTCAATGTACCCTTCTTGCTTTACCTAAAAATAGGTTAGCCTTGCTCACTGTAAGGGAGTTATTAGGCTGTGTCACAATAACATACAATAATTTTCCTACTAGGCTCTTGAATTTCCTAGCATCAAGCAACCTATCTTGAGTCATCTTCATAGAGATGTATGCTCGAATCCATGAAGATAAAGGTAGGCTTGGCGCCTAACATGCCTTTCTCCCGGAGAAAATCTATCACATATTTCCTTTGAGAAAGAGCTACTCTACATGTATTTCTTGCTACCTCAATCTTAAGATAGTATCAAAGGGACCCCAAGTCCTTTATAACGAAATGCTTAGCTAAGAACACCGGTAGCCTTGATTCCATGGGTATCATCATTGGTCAATATGATATCATCTACATCAACCAACATCATGATGATGCCCTTGTCAGTTTTCTGTACAAAGAGAGAATGATCTAAAGTGGATCTTCTGAACCCAATCTTCTCAATAACCTCAGAGAACTTTTGAAATAATGTCCTTAGACTCTACTTGAGTCCATAGATTACCTTGTATAGTTTGCTGACTTTGGTACACTCCCCCTCTATTCTCACCTTCTAGATCAGGTTAATGAATTATTACAGAGACCATCTCACACAAATCAAAGTCCACAATGACTAATCAGCGAACAACCTTGACTTTTAGCACATTACGACCACCAGTAACTTAATGTGATGCCATGGGTATCAAGAAAACATTGGAAATACCATTATTCGTGAATAAGACCTCATCTAAAAGCTATCTCAACTGAACATCTTTTGATATCATATGTGGATTGGGTAAGAAATTTTTGAAAAATGAGTTTGGACTCATTAGATTGTGGCAAGGGGCTCTCGATCTCCAGTAGTCCAAGATTAGGCTACTGGTGACCTTACTCAGCTCAACTAAGCCTCTTCGGTGATTGGCTAGTTGATTGGTCACTGGAGGTGACTCTTCTCCTTAGGGAACCCTTTCGATTTTCTTGTAAGGCAGTAGTGCCCCTACGATCCTGCAATAACCCACGAATTGAAAATTGGTTCTTATTCACCGTTGCAAAAGAATTTTATGGTGCTTCCTCCGGTCAATCAGTGGTTAGAGCAGCCCCCATCGGTCAAGTGGGATCAGGCAACACCCCCATTGGTGGGTCGAGGAGATGTGACTAGAGTTCTGGCAATAGTGCTAAGAACTTTATTTGGTTGTGAACAGTACTTAAATGGTCCTCTTATGGCAGAAACCCCTTAAGCATGATTTTAGAGCCTCCTCTTAGCTACTTTTAGGTTACAAATCCCAAGAATTAGTAGAGGACTTGTATTATTTGGCAGAGAAAGAAAGACCAAGAAGGTACAAAGCTTCGACTTAGGATCACCGCTCTGATCCAATGTTAAAAGAAAAATGATATTCTCCTCTCTATAGAAACCCTAGACCTGCTTTTATCATAGGCAAGCCCTTAGGAAAATAAGAAAATGTAAGAACTATCAAACATTGGAGGAAGAATGCTCATCCTCCTCCACATGGTTCTTTGTCTCCCACCTCTTTATCCTTGGACGATTTCTCCCACCTTCACTACTTTATTGCTATTGAGATTCAAGTTTTATTATTATATCATCATCACCATCAACTCCATCATCGTCATCATCATCATCTTTTGTTCTTGAAGGTGAATGTTCCTCTTCATTTGGATTCTGTTTAATGCCATGGATTACCCTTTCACCAGACCTACTACCTACAAATTCATCTACATCTGCAGTCATTTTCTTTTGCTATCTTAGGATCGGGATCGTCATTTTTATCGAGCAATGTTTTTCCATTGGTATTCAACTATACTTGTAAAACATTTTAGTTGAAATATTTAAATAATACGGAAGCAAAATCAAGAGATATCAAAAAAACGTAAAACAATCAAAGGAACACTTAGGTTTACGTGGAAACCCCACTTACGACCGTGGAGAAAATCATGAGAGAAACGCCTAATGGGCGTGTTTGCTCTGCGTTTCTTCTCAAAGTAAAATGGGAGTACACACCTATTTCTAGGCCATCACTCACATGCAAAGTTCACATATTTCGATGTGGCACTAAAACTATAACCTAATTATCTTAATGCTCCCCCTCAAGTTGGGGCATGGAATGCTCAGCTTGTATCACAATGACCCACTCTACACAGGTGGGAACATAGGCTGAAGTTGCTGAAAGAATTGTGGTTGTCTCTGAAGATCTGGTGTTGGTGGCTCCCCATTCAGTATCTCTAAGATTGGTGTTCCTCTAAAGACCTCGAAGGTGGATCTCCCTCTTAGGAGTCCGCGAAATTGGATCTCCCACATAGAAATCTGCAATGAGTCCTTCCTTTGAGGACCTCGAAACTCTAGACCTCCTAGAGTTGGATTTCTCAAGTGGAGTCCATGAACAAAATAGACTTCCAAATGGGGGTGACTACAACAAGCTTCCGCACTCCCCCTTTCTCCCATACTCGTATGGGAGAAAAGAATAACATGAAGAAAATAAAATAATAAAAACTAAAGAAGACTTCTTCATCTCTTCTCTTGAACATAAACCTTTTTTTAATATTTTTTTCGATTTTTCTCTTCATCCTTTTTTTAATGTTTTTTCTCTTTCTTTTTTCCCCCTCTTCTTTTTTTTATCGCTGCTGCTAAGTGCTCTTTGAGTGAGCGGCCGCGTCTCTATGCTGTTGATCGCGGCTTCATCGCACCTTCACGCCGTTGACCCCTCCTCCGCGGGGGCTGCTGAGATCGATCGCCTCCTCAGCCTTCGTCGCAGCCTCATTCTCCTGCGCAGAGTGATGCGACGCCCTTGCATCTTGCACCAACGGGTCCCTGTGCCTCGAGCGCTCGTGGATTGCCCCCGCTAAGGCTCTATAGTGGACGACAAATGTCCCCAAGCATTGTCGTGTTGTGTCGCTGCTTTAGGCTGCGCTCAGGTCGTGCACCACCACAGACCTCCCCCTTTGGTTACCAACAATGCCACCACAGGGAAAGAGAGCCCCTGCAGCGCTGCCATCGTTGCCTGCTGCTGCTTGCTATCGCACGTTGCCTCGTGCACCGCCGTAGCGCACTGCCCGCCTTCGCCATCCAGAGGAGTTGATGTACCTCCGACGTTGGTGCAACCACCAACACGGCCACCACCTATGTCATCACCAACATGACCATAAACACAACTGTGGTGCCTCTTGCCATTGTTTCTTGACTCGAACTCCATCTCCTTCTCAACAAAGAACTCCAAGAATAATGGAGATGCTAAGAAATATTAATAATAACCCAAGAACTTGCTTTGGTACCAAGTTGAAATATTTAAATAACGTGGGAGCAAAATCACGAGATATCAAAAAGCATAAAACAACCAAAGGAATACTTGGGTTTACATGGAAACCTTACTCACGAGGAGTGGGGAGAGAACCACGGGAGAAACACCCAATGGGCATGTTTTTTCTGTATTTCTTCTCAAAATAAAATGGGAGGAATACATGCCTATTTATAGGCCACCACTCACATACAATGTCTACATCTTCCGATGTGGCACTAAACTCACAACCTAATTCTCTCAACGCCATCAGCTTCATCATCATCATCTTTTGTTCTTGAAGGTGAATGTCCCTCTTCATTTGGATTCTCTTTAATGCCATGGATTACCCTCTCACCAGACCTACTACCTACAAATACGTCTACATCTGTAGTCATTTTCTTTTGCTATCTTAGGATCGGGATCATCATTTTTAGCAAGCAATGGTTCTCCATTGTTATTCAACTATACTTGTCAAACATTTTCATCATCTTTGATATGTTTTCGTAGATGTTTCATCTTTAATGTAATATTGTAATGGACAAATACCAAGTCTATCAACTTGTTACTACCGAGGGGATTTCTCCTCTGTGGGCAAATCAAGTTAAAGGTGCTCTAGTTGCTTTCATACCCTCAAGTGGATGCCGTCTGAGATAAGATTTGAACGGTGATTGGGCGAAGGTAAGGAGCATTTGTGCCGTGTAAGTGCCATGATTCAGTTGCAATAGGGAAATGAAAATGAACTTGTTAATTTATGTCACATGTGAATTGTGAAATGAATTTACAACATATGTTCATATTTAGATCATTACCATACTAGGAATTGTTTTAATTCGTACATGTATGACGTTGTCTATCCCGAAAGACAACTCATTTTTAAATATTTTTTCCATAAAGTCCAATGAATTAAAATTGAATTATCTGCTATATAATATTACGAATAAATGTATTAACAATCTAGATTTGAAGTTTGGATAATTTATCTCCTCATTTATATAATCCATTTGTTATTGAATGTCTTTCACGACCACTTTGAGGAGCTCGTGATCACTATGAAATCCATACTTATAGTGATATTTGAGATTTAGATATGTTGCAAAAGTAGGATTTAAGATTGATCTTTAGAGTGTCATGAATGAATTAAAATTGAATTATCTACTATATAAGAATACGAGTAAATGTGTTACAATCTAGACTTGAAGTATGGATAATTTATCACCTCATTTATACAATCCATTTGTTGTTGAATGTCTTTTACGAGCTTTGAGATAACTACTTGTACCATTTTGAGGAGCTCGTGATCACTATGAAATCCATACTTGTAGTGATATTTGAGATTTAGATAATATGTTGCAAAAGTAGGATTTAAGATTGATCATTATAGGGTCACGACGAAAAATATATGAAATTTAATAGTCAAGTAAATTCATACTAGCTCTGTGAAGCGTATATGAAGCATGTCTTGTCATTTTTCATCAATTATCTTTATGTATTGTCGGATTGACTTCCGAGCATTTTTTCTTACCTTTTGTTTTATCATTTCCATAGCTGCATATGTATTTGCTAAGGTTGGTTTTTTGTCACCACCAACCATTCTTAGCACAACTACAGCATGTTTCATAATCTTCACAACTCACAAACAATTGTCCTAAAACTTCATGGAGGTTATAAATTCCTTTACCTTCTTCCCGATCTCCAATCTGGATTTACTTTCTAAATGTAAATCATTAGATATAAACATCATTTGCTTTAATTCAACTTTGTGTTCCACAATACTCTGCAATGAATGTAATTTGTTGCAAGCTAGGTGATGATTGGTCTTACCAGTTCACCCTTATAAAACCACCTCATCATTGTTAGTATGTGCTAGTTATTGTAAATTAAAATTGTGATTGAACGTGCATCTTGAATAAGTGTGCTTATCATATTCCTCTTTCTAAAGTCCTTTATAATTAGATCAGGGTAATAGATTGTACAAGGAGTCCAAAAGCTCTATACTTACTGGACTTTATCAATTTTTTTCAGCCTTCTTAAAGTTGATACTGTTATCGGTACCAATTCATATCATATGTTCAGGTCCCATCCTTTACAACATCTATCATCAAATGGTACATGTACTTGTAATCCTTTACTTGATTAGATGCATCTACATCTACCGATTTCACAAAGATAGATAATATAGAAGGAAATTTATTATTTGCTTTCGTGTAAAATTAGTCCACTGATTACACATAATGGAAGCTCCACAATCTGGGCATAACCTATTCAACCCATTTATGTCTTTATTGAGGTCATCCTTAGTAGGAGAGAATGAGCAATCATTTAAATAAAAAACCGTACACCTCTTTATATAGAAAGAGGTGTGGGAACAATTACGGTATAAAACTAATAGAAAATAAAGGTTACAATTTTCCCTCATAATGTAAAATAGATCGAAAGGGTATCTTAACACTGCCTCTCAACTTGGAGCATAGATGCCAATCATGTTTAACTTGGAACACAGGCATCGAAAGTAGAGCGAGGAAGGGGTTTGGTGAAAATGTCTGTGTCTGGTCGTCAGAAGTAACAGTAGTGTAGGTGACTCCACGTTGGATTAGATCTCGGGTATAATGGCAATCAACCTCGACTCAACGTGTTTGGTGTGCTCATGAAACATCAGGTTGTTGGTAATATAAGTAATAGCATGTTGTCACGCCGCATCTTCATAGGCTCCACGTGGACATGTGAATCATGCAAAATGGATCTCACCCTAACCATCTTTGTAGCAGTTTGAGCCATAGCTTGGTGCTCAGACTTTGCACTGGATCTTGAAGCTTCCTGCTTTTTGCTTCACCATGTGACTAAATTCCCAGCAATAGGGTTTAGGAAGTCGATTTACGGTATATGGTCGGTTGGGTCACCGCATAGGGAGTATGTGGTATTTGGATGAGTATGTGGACAACTATGTAGATTTGCCTTTTTTATTTTAAAAAATATAAAATAATTATTTAGCTTATTGAAATTTGCATTATATGTAATGTTATAACTATACAACTACCTCAAGTAGCATAAGAAAAATAACATAGTTAATACTCCATACTTTTTAATTACTCTACAACTTAGAATATAAAAGATTAGACATCTTGAAAAATGAAAATGCAGAGATTAGAATTCGATTGTTCATATTTGTTATCAATAAACATAAACAATCGATCAAATTATGAAAACTAAATAAAAACTTCAAATCAACCTAAATCAAAATATATTATCAAGAATCTAAAATGAAATCTAGATAAAAAACCTAAAATTAGGACATTATGTCAAACAAATACCTAAAAGGATAAAAAGAAGAAATCTATCAAAGACTCAAATTAGGTGGCTCTATCCCAAAAGAAGGTGAGCATGTGGTTGAGGAAACGCCTACTCGACTAGACCCAACTGTAGACCGCATAACACTACTCGATTTGGGAAGGGGTTTGCTAACGCCTATGCATGCGCCTACTCGGTTAGGCAGCCGACTTCCTAAACACTGCCCAGTAACATAGGTATAAAAATCAGTGGTTGACTTCCAATTTGCCTAGCAACCTGCATAATCCACATCAGAATAACTAGCCACTGTCATAGACGTGCCTTTGAAGAACAGTATGCCACGACCAGGTGCTTTCTTTAGATACCTGAGTACCTGCATTGCTGCCTCCCAATACTTTTTGGTAGGCTTATCCATGAACTACTCAACTTTCCCACTACTAGAAAAATATTCGGCCTAGTGACGTTAAGATATAGTAGCTCACCTATTAGCTGCCTATGAGATCTGTTGTCTACAGGTGTTGACTCCACATCATACAAGTGTCCTTTAGGATCCATTGGTATGTTGGTAAGCTTAGCCCCCAACATTTAGTCTCCTGTAGTATGCTAAGAGCATACTTGCATTGTGAAAGAACAATGCTCTCTTTGCTTCTTGCCACCTTAATTTCTAGAAAATATTGCAACTGACCCGTCCATCACAAATTTATCAGCCAAGATCTTCTTTACCTCAACTATCTCGACTTCATCATCACTAGTGATAATAAGGTCATTAACGTAAACTAGGAGTACAACTCCCCTATTATTCTTCCGAGCAGAGAGTGATTTGTAGATGATCTTTAAAGGCCTATCACTTGTACCACCTCAGATAGCTTCTGAAACCATGCATGTGAACTATGCTTAAGGTCATAGATAGCCTTCCGAAGTTTACACACACACTCCTTCTAGGTCTTCAAGTTGGGAGGCTGTTGCATGTAGATCTCCTGAAGATCATCATATAGGAAGGTGTTCTCCAAATCAAGTTGGAAGAGAGGCTAATCGAAGTGGGTAGCAATAGACATCAAAATTTGCGTTGTCGGTAGGCGTGCCACTAGAGAGGTGTCAAAAAAATCCACCTCAGAAGTTTGGATGAACTCCTTGTACGTCAAGGCAAAGACCCAGTGGCACCCAACAACACGAGCACCATGTGGCAAGGAGATAAGATCCCACGTACCCCTAGAGTGAAGGGCACTCATCTCATCCTCCATGGCCTATTGCCATTTTGGATTAAGCATGGCCTGCTGGTACAAGAAGATGAACAAAGGCTACAAAACCCAATATATGTGGTGGTAGATGAAATAATTCCTTAGGATGGAGAACCTGCCATGGTATCTGCTCATGGATGGTAGAGTTTGGCATCCAGTTAATCAGATAACACACTAGGCACATCACCCTAGTACAAGGATGGTACATTATGATGGATCAATAATGTTCTGGCCACATCTAAAATATGATGATACTTTCTGCTACCCCATTTTGCTTTGACATATGGGGGTAAGATGTTTAGTGAATTATCCTACGAGACTTATAAAATGCATCCAACTTGTTAGTACAAAATTCAAGGTGTTATTTGAGTGCACAATCTTGACCAGGGAGGAAAATTGGGTCTTTATTTATATCACAAAAGTTTCAATCATAGCACTAGCATCAGATTTATTCATCGTAAAAAATAACTGACATAATGGAGAAATCATCCACTATAATCAAATAGTACTAGTGCCCTAGTCTATTAGGAATACGACTAGGGTCCCAAACATTCATATGAACTAAATCAAAACATGCAATCGAACTGGAATTGGTAGAATAACTAGAACGATGATGCTTCCCTAGCTGACAAACATCGTAGAGTATCTCAGTGGTTGGAGAGATATGTGGCATGACACGTTTGAGCCTGTCTAGAGAAAGATGCTCGAGTTGACAATGCCATTGTAGAGCTGTACTGGTGCTAAATGCAACCTCACCCTAGCATGTAGCGACAATCGGTGTCTAGACTAGGTAATAAAGACTCCTCTCTTGTTCGCCACCAATCGTCATCCTTGTGAGCTTGTCCTTAGATATACATCCAACATCATAAAAAATGGTATGACAATTTAGTTACTTCATTATTCTGTTGACAACAGACTAATAGGAAATTCAGGAACAAATAAGACATCGGGTAATCTCAAAGTGGGGGTAACTGTTACTTCCCCCTGTCCATCAATCCTATAATGTTGGTCGTTAGCCACCTGTACTGTCCATCTTGGTGATACAGACTGAATCCTTTGATTTAAACAAGTATGGTCACCACTCAAGTGCCTAGAGGCACCTGAATCCACTAACATGGTACCATCACCAGACTTACTATGTGTATTTAAGGCAAAATCTATACCTGAGTAAGGTCTTAAGTATGGATATCGTATCGACAAGTGAAAAAGGGGATATATCGGGGATATATCATTGATATCGGTGAATTTTGGGGAAATCGCTCAGAAAGGTCCAAAATGCTCTAAACTATCACAAAGTTTATGAAAATTAACATTTTAATAACTAATTCATCATGAAGAAGTATCTAGAAGATGAAAATTATAAATTCTGAATGTAAATATAATAGAAATGCACTAGTCGCATGTCGACAAAGTCATATATTGAAAATAAAGAGTACAAAACATGATAATAATTGAAAAATATTCATAGTAATGTAGCAAAAAAATGAAATGTAAGTAGTGTCAGAGTATCAATTGATCACACCAAACACGGAAGTACCAGCCAATGCCACCAAATCAATACCTGGTTGAGCTTTGACCTGGCTCGATACCTCTTCTCCAATTATCTTTCTTGATTTGTAACACTCTTAACATGTTTACTGTTTGATTCCTACGTCATGTAGCTATATCGAGTATTGTATTCATTGATATGTCGTTGATAGTTTTCATCATGGCAATACTGAAATATTCCAAGACATGGATATTGACTGTGATTGTTGGACGAGCTATTCATGCTTTTAATTCTAGATCTACCCTGATTTTGAGTAGACTCATCTCATGTTATTCATGTGATTTTTTATTGAATTTTTACAAAGGTATCCGCCGATCGAAAATTTATGCATCGATTAATATTTATGTGATTTTTGTAATTTAGTCTGTTTTGTCCATCATCGACTCGTTTGTGTCACACAATTACAACGAAATGCAAATCATGTTATTCGAGTAATTTTTATTGAATTTTTACAAAGATATCTGTCGGTCAAATAATTCATTTATTGATTAATATTTTATATTATTTTTTTAATTTAGTCCGTCTGTCGTGTTTTTATAATTTGCACGACTCGTACATATCACTAATTCGACAGGAATATGCTTTGTCATCAACAGTATCGCCGATATCATGGAAAAATGATACATGTGATATCAATATATCTAGATCCAACAATATCAATATATCGCTGATATATCGACGATATATGAAACCTTGTACCTGAGGGGGAAGCGAAGGTAGCGGTATCAGATGAAGAGGTAGCGGATTCCCGTGTAAACTGAGAAAGATGTTGCACAACTGTGTCATACTTGGTGCGAGAAACCATGTTCGACTGTTGCTTTAAAAGAGTGGTGGCTTTATTAGCCATCGGAGGTCTACCTTGGTTAGACCAACAAGTAGACTCCACATGCCAATCTTACCACATAATGTGCATGTTGTCTGGGATCTATCAAACTGTCCTCTACCACATCCTCTGCCACGTGTAGAAGGAGCTCCATGGCCTCTACGGCCTTCACTAGCAGCTAAAGTAGTCGTCTGCCCTAAAGTATCAGGAGAGGACTTCACCATAATGCTTCTTAACCTGCTATATGCTTCCTCCAGAGATGGAAGCTCAGAAAGAGACCAAATCTGTGACCGAGCTGCCTCATAATCAGGACCAAGACCATCTGGAAATTCAAGGATTGCCTCTTCGCTGTGATAATCCCTTTGAGCAGAACATATACACACATTTCTCAAGGAGCCCGTTGAGAGTGGTATAATATTGGGATAGGGATTGCTACTCCTGCTTCAGACTGCCAATATCATGGTGAATCTGGAAGATCTTGCTAGAATTTTTCTCATGGAATATGTGTTATGTAGAGAATTCCATGTCTCTTTTGTAGTCTTGTAATACATGATTTCATCTTTAATCCTTGATACAATGGTATTCATAATCCATGATCGTACCATCACATTATCCTTCTTCCAAATATCATATTGCCCCGTCTTTGCAGCAGGTTTGGCTCTAGCAATATGTATTCCTTATCATAACCCCCGATGGTCATAAGGAACGTTTGATATCACTGTGTAGTTGGTCTCATTTAGCTTTGAGATCGGGACAAAAAAATGGATTTTTGTAAGTCTCTACCTTAGTAGCGGTATCCAATGTACCTCTAAACCTTATGATGATGTCGTCATGCCTAGTGTTGTGAAAATCGATTTACTCGGCCGAGTAATCGTAGTCGGCCTCCAACCGACTGGATAGTCAATAGTTAGTGCCATAGTCGGCCACACCGACTACTCGGCTGAGTAGTCGGTGTAGTTGGCCGAGTAATCGGCTGAGTTTTACATAAGGGATTAAATCTAAAAAAATTTAAGTCACTAGACTCACTACTTTGATCGACCCCCCAAATCCCCAACTCTTACTCGACAGAAGCTCTCCCCCAGACCCATGCGAAGCTCTCCCTCGAACCCTAGTGAAGCTCTCCCTCTCCGATCACCACTTCTCCAAGGTGCGAGCGACAACCCTTCAATCATCGCCCCTTCATCTCCCTCTCCGATCGGAGGTGACGACGCAAGAGATGCGACGTAAGATGATCAATTTTGACTTTAGGTGAGTTCTCTGCTGTTTTGTTGATTAAAGCGAAGGAACTTATGCTTTTTATTTGGAACTTGTGCTTTTATTTTGAATTGGTACTTTTGTTTTGTTGGTAACTTGGTATTATTGTAAGACTGAAAATAGTCTACTTTTATGCAATAGTATATTTTATTTCTTTATGTATCATTTATGTGTGTCTATATACATGAGTGTGTTTACAATATATATATATATATATATATATATATATATTAAAAAAATACCCGACCGAGTACTCCCCGACTATTCCCTCGCATACCGTATACTCTTTAGTCAGTGGCTTGGCCAACTGAATACCGACTACCGACTTTTACAATCATGGTCGTGCCTTTGCAAGGAGAGAATACTATTAGATTTGAAAATCCAGGTTTTAGACCATAGAAATCATTGTAGAGAGAGATGATCTTTAGATCATGAAATCCAAGCCAATATAGTAGAAGAAAATGAATCTTCTTGTTTCACTAAGCCAACCCTACACGTCTTTATGTAGAGAGAGGTGGGAGAAAATATAATGAGAGTCTAATAAGAAAATAAAGATAGGAAATAACTTAACAATATAACGTAACACTCCTCCTCAAGTTGGAGCATATTTATCAATCGTGTTGAGCTTATTCTTACACTTCTTAAACATTAGACGTGATAATGGCTTAGTGAACATGTCTACAATCTATTTTGAAGAAGCTAGCCAAGCAGTACGAAGCAGATCCTACTGGATTAAGCTCCTCATGTAAGGACAGTGTACTTCCACATGCTTAGTTCGTTCATGAAATATGGGATTGTTAGCAATATAAGTGGCTGCCCTATTGTCACAATACATCTCCATTGGTTCTTGTAGAGTAACATGAAGATATCTTAACAATGATCGTATCCATATCATTTTGCGGTTGTATGTGCCATAGTATAATATTTTGACTCGACGCTAGAGCGTAACACTACACTTTGTTTCTTACTCCAAGTCACCAGATTTCCTGCCACAAATGTACAGAAACCTGTAGTGGTCTTCCTGCCCCTAATATCACCTTCATAATGTGCATCGAAGTAACCAATGATAGTCATAGGGGCTTTCTTATGAAATAACAGGCCTCTACCTAGAGCTTCCTTTATATATCTTAAGACTTACATTACTGCTTACTAATGATTATCAGTGGGTTTATCTAGAAACTGACTCAGCTTACCCACTGCAAGATTGATATCTAGCTTGGTGATGGTCAGATAAAGCAAATTTCCCACCAGCTTTCTATACGCTCTCTTGTCCATCAACCTTGCCTTGTCATCAAATAAGTGCACCTTTGGATCCATAAGGATATTCGCACCCTTAGATCCAAGCGTGCCGACTTCCTGAAGAATATCCAAAGCATATATCCTTTGAGACATGACAATACCCTGTCTATTGCTGGCAATTTCAATGCCCAAGAAGTACTTGAGTTTCCTAAGGTCCTTCATAACAAACCGTTGTGCCAAATATTCCTTCACTTGAGATATACTAGCCACGTCATCTCTTATGAGTATGAGATCATCAACATACACAAGTAGAGCCACAACTCCACTACTGGTCTTCCTCACAAACAAGGAATGGTCAGAAGACCTCTGCAACCCAACAATTGACAATGCTTCTAATAGGTGTTGAAACCACACCTTGGGGCTTTGCTTAAAGCCACAGATAGCCTTACACAATCTGTAAACACACTCCCCCTGAACCTCAAAATTAGGAGGATACTGCATATATATCTCCTCCTAAAGGTCACCATAGAGAGGCATTTTTGATGTCTAGCTGGTGTAGGAACCATCCGTAGTGTGCTGCAACAGAAATAAGAATACAGATGGTGGAGAGATGAGCAACTGGTGAGAAGGTGTCAAAGAAGTCCATCATGTTTGTTTGGGTAAATCCCTTGGCCACAAGGCGAGCCTTATGTTGAGATATAGACCCATCAGGGTTGTATTTTAAGGCAAAGACCCACTTAGCACTGACAAGGTGCTTGTCGGAGGGTAATAGAGTGAGCTCCCAAGTGCCTCTGTTACGGAGAGCAGACATCTCCTCTTTTATGGTAGACTTCTAGTGTGGATTCAGAAGAGCCTGCTGATTTAAAGTAGGTATCTCAAAACTAGAGACAACAGTAGTGAAGGCATGAAACTCATCACTAAAAGAGTCAGTGGAGACTGCACTCCCAGCTACATGGTATTGGACACAAGAACAAGGGACTTTCTGAATCGCAATAGGAATATCATCATCAACACTAATGGAGACAGGACCTGGAGAAGCATCGACAGGAGAAGCACTGTCAGTGGGCTTAAACAGATACCTGATCAGGGGAGGACGATGGTGGCTCAATAAGAGTTGGAGGGGAGGAGGTATGTGTAGGCTTCTCTCTGTAACTAACAAGTAGTTGATATGTAGTACCCTTAAATGTTTTCTCATCTGGTGGTACCACTTTGAATGTGCTCATGGGCTACTCTGAAGAGGTAGAAGGCCTGCTACTGCTAGCAAAATCATCCATGGGTATAGGAGGCACAGGCATAGACACAACAGTCTCCACATCACATAATTGATGAGCGAACGTGGAGAAATATGGAATGGACTCCTGAAATATGACATCCTCATTAACATAATGCTACCGATGTATAGTATTAAAGCACTTATACCCGTTCTGAGTGCGACAGTAGCCAAGGAATACGTACTTGACTACTTTGGGGGCAAGTTTGTCATGACCAGGTCCAAGCAGATGTACAGAAGCAACACAACCAAATGTCCTGAGTGTCATTAAAAATGGATTTGCATCAGGATACAACATTGTCCATGGTATTTGCTCATGAATCACAGAGGGGGGAAGCTTGTTAATAAAATAGCAGGTTGTAAGGATTGCATCTCCCTAGTAGATGTGTGGTACATTATTCTGGATAAGCAAGGCACGAGTTGTATCTAGAATGTGTCTATACTTTATTCTGCTGTGACGTGTGGGGGTTGGAGGTCTGATGCACAATACCAAGGGAGCCATGAAACATCGCCAATTGTTTGGTGCAAAACTCTAATACATTATCTATTCTGGTGGTTTTAATACAAATACCAAATTGATTTTTCACAAATGCCAAAGATTGTTTATGCATCAAAAATTGCCATGACATGCGAGAAAAATCAACAAGTAATAACAAAGACCCTGTTTATCTGCCACATGGTTAGGACCTTAAACTTCACAATGAACTAAATCGAAACAAGTTGAACTACTAGGTTGCATATACATTAGAAAGCTGGCTCTGTGGTGCTTCCCCAACTGACAGGCATCACATTAAATTTTTGTAGCTGGCAAGAGATGTGGGATGATCCGACATAGTTTGTATAAGGATGGATTGCCTAGTCGTTTGTGCCACTGCAAAGCACTCCCAGCAGGACTCATTTGACAAGCTGCAGCAATGGGACTCTGCACTAATCGGTACACACCTCTCTCATGTCGCCACTAATCGTCCTCCCCATCATGCAGTCTTGAAAAGTACATCCAACAGTATCAAAAATAGCATGGCAGTTCAGTTGTTTTGTAATAGTACTAATGGAAAGCAATTGCACGGTCATGTTATATAACAAACATCTGAAAGATGTAAAGTAGGAGTAACAAACAACCGCCCTTACCACAAATGGGGGCATGCCTACTATCTGTTAACTGGACTGAACGTCCCTGTGGAACATCTTGTATACCTGCGAAACACTGGGGATTCCCAGAGAGATTATCTGAGCGCCAGAATCTAACAACCAGGTACCATTCGTACCTGATGCAGAGGTATATGCTGCTGTGCCTGAAGATTAAGGTTGATCTTGTGTTAACTATGCTAGATGTTGTACCATTGCATTAGTCTGTCGTAACTGGCTCATTAGCAGTCGCTGGGGCATTAGTCACAGTAACTTGGTTGGCCACAGTAGGCCTTCCAAGTTAATTCCAACGTTTGGCCTTAACATGGCCAATCTTCTCACAATAGGTGCATTTAGGTTTACTGCTTGCACCATCACCACATCCTCTACCTCTGCCACGAAAAGATCCACCCCGTCCACCACGAGTGTTAACAACTGCATGGGCAGGGGAGATATTATTGGAGACTACATCATGAGTAGATTGAACTTGTAGCCTGCTAAGCCTCCTGTAAATTTCCTTAATAGGAGGAAGCTTAGATAAAGTAAGAATGAGTTGCAACATAACCATCATTTAGAATTTAGACTTGTAAGGAACATGCGGGTAGAAAACTCTTTCTCGTGATCTCTGCATATGGTAGATGTGCACATGGGTCTGCAAACATTATACTTTTCCAAGAGGCCTTTCATAGTAGAGTAATATCGTGATAAGCTCATGGACTTCTACTTCAGGTGACAAATTATAATGTATTTGAAAAACTTGAGTAGAATTCAACTCATGGGAATAGGCAGCTTTCAGGCCCTCCCACATCTGTTTGGTCGACTTCTAGTACATGATCTCATCTCCAATGCAAGGAATCATACTATTTAGGCTCTCACCATTGCATCATCCCTGTTCCAAGTAGCATATTTTCCTGTCTTTTGCTCTGGTGGTGTCTTTGTGAGAACATGTTCTCATGTCCTTCCACAGTCACAAGAAGGATTAAGACCAACAGGGGTAATTAGTCTCATCCAATTTCATAATCGGCGCGAAAAATGGACCTTTGTACACACCACTTTCTGCACTGTCTTGAAGAAACCTCTGAGTCTGATGGTGAAGCCATAATACACCCACAACAAAAGCAGCTTCAGAAAATATTACTAAAGGCAGATGGGAATTTTCAATAACAAGAAATTCAGGGAATACACACCCCATAATCCGCACACACGCGGTTCAAAACTTCGTCAATACTTCAAAGGGGAATACACACCCCAAAATATCATCAAAACATGGGAATACATACCCTAAAAACTGTCCAAAGATTTGAATGTATCATACCACAGCACTAGAGGTGTATCAGCACATATTTCGAAAGGCCCTTAGCTTTAGAACTCCATCAAACACTAGCCAAGACCACCCTAGGGCCCGTAGCGGGTGGTGCTGGGCGGTATTGCCCTCCCCCTTCTGTCAAACAAGGACCGATAGCAAGAGAGAGGGAGAGAGGAGAAAGGGTAAGGCTTGACTGTAGGGTTAGGGTTTTCTTGGTGTTGTCCTCAACCTGGCTCTGATACCAAGTAGACGAAAATGAATCTTCTTGTTTCACTAAGTCAACTCTACTCTTTATATTGAGAGAGGCGAGGGAAAATATAAAGAGAGACTAGTAAGAAATTTAAAATAGGAAATAAGCTAACAATATTACGTAACAAATATAGCTTGGAAATCTGATCAAGATCACATTAAAGATCCCTTGGACAGATGTAGGCCATGTTTGGGTGTAAGGAGGCACCTTAGTGCAACCACCTTGGGGTCTAAAGGCCCCCTCGTTGCCTCCTGCAAGGTAGCACCCACCAATGGCACTGTTGTCGGCCGGTGGTGATGTTGCGGCATTGCCCTGCCACTGCTGGTGGCTGTTGCAGGTGTTGCTGCCGCTAGTGTTGTCGCTGATGCTGCTGCCACGGGAGGGATAAGGTGGAGGGTTCAAGGCACTAAGGTTTAGGTGGGATACTAGAGTATCGACCTAGGACCTCCGCTATGATATCAAGTAGGTGGAAATGAGTAATCTTATTCAAATAAGAAACCCTACACCTCTTTATATGGAGAGGTGTGGGAACAATTACAGTATAAACCAATGGAAAATAAAATGTTATAATGTAGCCCTCATAATACGACATAGACTGAAGGGGTATCTTAACATCCTTCGCTATGTACAAATACTTGTTTATGATCTCATGTAAGGTAGGAGTCTTTACCTTTGCTCTTCCTTGGGCAAGCTCATCCATAGTGTGTTGCATAATTTGTCTACTTGCTACATTTGTTAGAATCGCATGTACAAACAAGAGTGTAGAGATGCCCCCCTTCTCATTCCTTTAACATTTCCAAACATATCTTAAAATGTCTTCTGTTTCTTGTCTATGCTTGGCACATATTTCATACTAGTTGTTCTGTCAACTTCTGCTTGCCCTTTGTTTTCTTGTAGGATGCTTAGGAATGGTGGCACACTACTTCCTCTCTCATGTTCATTCCTTTCTTCTTGCCTCTCATGTTCATTCCTTTCCAGAGATTTTCTAATAACCTTTCTAGTGATTGAAGTGTCGATGGCATGCTGGCAATGTCGACGTATCGTCAGTACAGTTGGCATGATCAACATTTTGATTGCGATGAAGTGTTGGCTGTTGCTGCCATGCTGGCATGCTATTGTGGTTGCTATTGGCCCACACGGAGGCGCTTTCTAATAACCTTTCTAGTGATCGAAGTGTTCATGGCATGCCTGCAATGTCGGCATATCGTCAGGACAGTCGGCACGGCCAGCATTTTGACTACGATGAAGTGTTGGCTGCTGCTGTCGTGCTAGCATGCTACTGTGGATGCTATTGGCCCACACGGAGGCGCTTCATGGCCCTACACTATTACCGTTGCTTGCACGTACAACAACGTTGCTGCATGCTGTCATGTTGCCATGTTGCGTTTTGTTGCTAAGGCTGGCTGATGGGTTGCAGTCAGTGAAGTGGTGGAGATGAGAAATGAGAATGACCAATTATGTTCACTTCATTTAATGATTAAACAATAATTGAGTTGTACAGAAATAGGTTAAACTTGTGATTTTTTTGAAATTTATTTCATTTTGACTACTTCTACCATTTTTGTCGGTATGTCCTCAGCATACCTTCGAAATGGCTTATTTTTACGCCATCGAAATTGTCGAAATGTGTCGTCGAAGTACGAGCATTTCCATGGTGTGCTCTCGAAGTGTGCACTTAGAAATTTATTGAAATAGCATCGAAATCAACATTTTGAACCTTGAGCATTCCTATATGCCTATTTGCACAGGAGGTTCAACATCACTAGGATACTGAATGTTGGAGTTGTCATTAGAGTCATCTATGTTAGCATACTCTTTTTTCCACATTCTCTCATGGAACGTCGTGTCTCTTCTTGACGTCTCCACATCTTTCATTTTCATTCCTGTTAAATCTGTTAGCACTAATAACCTATCTTCCTTAGAAACAATATAGCACTTGACTACATTTTTGTACCTACCTACTAGGTGTTGCTTCAACCTTGTACCTCCTTTCATTTCTTTTTACTACAAAAGTTGCATTATGGCTTTTCATTGTCCCCATTTATAGGAGTGTCATAATTCTAACCATTTTCTCTAGCATCCTCATCCCTTGAGTCTCTTTTCCAGGCATGATTGAACACCTACAAGACACAGATCAACATTTCAAACCATTAACCATGGTCTGACTCAGTGTTGTTGAGGTGACCGCCTCAGGTGATGAGGTGAGCTAAGAGCTTTCCGCCTTGGAGGACTCCTAAGCAGCGGCCTTCAACTAGGCGATGTGCCTCGTCGACTCATCGCCCGAAGCCCAAGCGCCCACCTCCATCGCCCAGAGCTCCATCGCCACGTGTGGACCTTCATCGCTGCACGTCAACCTCCATCACCCAGATTTACATAGGATAGACCTCTAGGTATAGGAAATGTCGACCTCTATTACCGCGTATCGGCCTTGTGTGTCGGTTTTTTATTTTTTATTTTTTATTGTTGAACCCCATCGATATGTGTTGATAAGTTAGTATAGATATGTTATGATTTATACTAGTGATTTGTTATTATCAGTAAAGATATGTGTTGATATATTATTATTTCTTTGGTTGATATGTTATAACTTAGTAACTTGGTATAGATACTAATAAATAATAACTCACATTGAAATTTAGATTTAGATTAGATAAGAACTCATTTAGATTAGATGATAACTCATTGATTTGTCAATAAGGTAATATTAATATAAATAAATGTTAAGATATGTTATTGTGTAACTTATAGTTTATAATAGCTTTGTAGGTATAAGTGTTAACTTATAATAGTAATTTACAGGTATTTATAATAACATTAACTTATTATATATTTATACAAATAATATATATTTGTTAATTATTATATATTTATAATAATAGAAACTTAATTTACAACACTTAAATGTGTAAGTTACTATATACATTTGTAAGCTAGACGTATGATCTATTTACATTTTTATAATGCATAATTAAATTATAACTTATTATAATTTATAAGCTTATAACTTATTATAATATTATATAATATTATAATATATATAATTCTAAATTGTGTAAATACTAAACAATAAGTAACTTACATACGTAAACATTACTTGTTCACAATTATTTTCTGGTTCTTTACATATGTATGAATTTTGATTTCTTATGTTTATGTTATCGTCTAGCTTGTCTGCATGTGTTTTTATCCATAAACTCTAAAATATTATTATTGTAAATGTTTTTATAAAGTGGGTACTATTATTATGAGTTATATATATATATATATATATATATATATATATATATATATATATATATATATATATATATATATATATATATAGGGGAAAAGAGAGCATGTAGGTGACCTACATATAAGTTGCATGTGCGGCAATATTTATTTCCTACCACGAGTAATGTTCCGTGGTGGGAGATATTGTCACACCTACCTGTAACTTGCGTGCAGGTCACATGTACGCTTCCAGCCCTCTATATATATAAATTGAAAAAAAAATTGTTGCCTCAATTCACTCGGGCTACCACTTTTTTGTCGCCTCTTGTCTTGAGCTATTATAGACCTTGTCGCCTTAGTGTCGCCTTTCAATTTAACACGAATAACTCGGATTGAAAAAAAAACTGGCTTTAAGATAAGATTTAGGCTATGAAATTATGAGGTAATTGGAGTTTAATTTATGATCTTAGTAAGGTAATGTGTAGGGAAATAGCCTAGTAGATCTTTAAGATGAGATTTAGGTCGTGAAATCATGACGAAATTGTAGTTGAATTCGTGAACTTAGTAAGGTAATGTATAGAGAACATTAATCTGGCTAATAGTTGAGATCTAAAGATTTAAGTTTGGAAAGAACAGTAACCGAGACTTTACGATGGGATTTCGGCTATGAAATGATGATAAAATTGGAGTTTAATTTGTGAGCTTGGTAAGGTAATGTGTAGAGTGCATTCATCTAGCTAATAATTGAGTAGATCTACAAATTCAAGTTTGGAATGAATACTAACCGTCACTTGAATGTGGTGATTTAGAGCTAAAATTGTAGGGAAATTGACGAAAAGATGACTTAAGGTTTATTACCTTTTTGAGAGCTGAAAGATGACTACAAATCACCCAAGAGAAGTGTATCACGCAAGGAAAGAGAAAAGAAGGGGCTGCTGTGGGGGTGGAATCAAGAAATGCAATAGAAAGGGAATGAACCAAGGAAGCTTGCCAATGAGAGCAAATCAGTGACAATGTTGGGGGGCCTGCTGTCATATTGCCTGATATTGGCAAAATGATGGAAAAATTCTAAAGAAGGGCTACCAAAATCTTCATATATAGGCGATACCCATTGACATGGGTGACATATCGATCGATATAATGGACAAACGACACTCTCAACATATCAATATCCCTTGACTTGGTGATATGCAATATACCACCAATATATTATGACATTTAAAACCTTGGCATGAAGTTAACACCAAGGTGTGCTGCCTTCCCCCTTTACACTTCAAATGATGCATCTCTGGAAGAGGAGGTTTTGCATGCAACCTTGGAGTATATTGCCATTGCAGCACTTGGGCCTGCCTCTTTCTGGTTGCCTTTACAGGGGATTGGAACATTGGCTTACCTCGTTTAGGGGAGAGGTAGGATGGTTGGAAGTCAAAGCTTCTCTAGAAGGATGGAATATTGGTTTTATAATAATTTTATTGTGATTGTTCTCTCTGCCTCCAAATGAGGTCATGGCTTTCTTGAAATGATCACTTACTGTTATGCATTTGGTGATCCCTTGGTTTTTAGTCAAACATAGGAATGGCTCAGCTTTTGTGATTTTGGATGGATGATTCAATGAGATGTGGTACCTTAACATATAGATTCCCATGCCTGTATGTTTAGTATCCAATTTGGAGGCTTCAGTGGTGGATACCAGGATCTAGGCTCTAGGACATTGATGATTTCTTTCTTTTTTGGGTGAAAGTGTTGAGAGAATTGGGTGGTTGGTTTAGTGCTACATCATAAGATGTGGACTTTGTTAGGGGTTGCCCGAAGCCCTAAGGGTTGGTGGATCGATGCGAGCGGCATTAAGCTCGTGCGAGATAGTGAGAATGACGAGGAAGGTCTGGTGTCACTTGTGAAGAAGCGATGGTGATGAAGACAACGGTGCCTATGGTCCAGAAGTCATTGCGGCGAAGAAGGCAAGAGAGATGGCAACCATGCGAGATTGATGCAATAGCAGTGCGATTGGTGCTATTGACGACGTTACGTGGTCTCTTGTGCTCCTCTTTTTGTTTTCCCTTGTTTACATTCATCTACTTTGATATCCCTCTTAGGTTTAAAAAGGAGTAATGCGTTACAGTAAAAGGGGGAGAAAAAGAAATATTGAAAAAAAAGGAGAAAAGGCAAAGAAAAAAAAAGGAAGAGGATAGAAGAAAAAAAAAAGGAAGAATAGAGAAAAAAAAGGAAAGAAGAGATTAAAAAAAAAAGAAAAAAAATGAGGTTGAATTGAAGAGAAGAGGTGGAGGTCTTCTCTAGTTTTATTTTTTCTTTTTCTCGTTGTTATTTCTTCTCCCATACGAGTATGGGAGAAAAGGAGAGTGTGAGAGCATATTATAGTTACCTTCATTCGAGAGTCTTTTGTTCTTGGACTACACATGAGAAACCATAACTCTGGGAGGTCTAGAGTTTTGAGATCTTCAGAGAGGGAGATCCTATTTTGGGATCCTTAGAGGAAGGACCCATTTTAGGTTTCTATATGGGAGATCCAGTTTTGTGGATTCCAGAGAGGGAGATTCAGTTTCGAGGTCTTCAAAGGAAGACCCCATTTTAGGGATACTGAATGGGGAGCCACCAGCACTAGGTTTCTAGAAGAGAGGCCTCTTGGTAGAGCCAGCAGCAGTTCCTTCAGCAGCTTTAGCCTGTGTTCTTGACTGCAAGTACAAACCAGTCTAAAGAGTTGTATTCTGTTGTGTAGAGTTGGTTTCTTTGTGTTACAAGCTGAGCATTCCATGCTCTAGCTTGAGGGGGAGTGTTGAGAGAATTAGATGGTTGGTTTAGTGCTACATCGTAAGATGTGGACTTTGTTATGTGTGTGGTGGCTTATAAATAGACATGTACCATCCACTTATTCTTTTAAGAAGAAATACAAAGAAACACACACCCATAGGGCACTTTTCCCGTGGTTTTCTCCACGTTTTTCGTGAGTGGGATTTTCACGTAAACCCAAGCATTTCTATTATTTTATACTTTGATATTTTTGCTTTCGTGTTATTTATATCCGTCAACTAAAAGCTTTCTAAGTAGAGGCTTGAGGACTTTCTGCAGCTACAAGTTATGCTGCTGGAATTCCAGCTAGGATGGGTGTCCCTGATGTTCATGGGAGGATGGAGTTTTCATGGTGAGATCTGCATATTGGTATACTTGCCTCTACTTGAGAGAGAGGTGGGGCTCTTATTGAAGATTGCGGGTAAGATGAAGATGCCCCTGAAGTGAACATTTTTCCTTGGCTGCTACCAAGACAAAAAGATTATGATTGAAGTTTATTGCCTGGAGATTGTGTCCCAATCGGACACCACTTCTTATTTTGGCTAGGAGGCACGGAGGATTGTTCTCATTTATTTTTCAGTTACATTTTGCTAAATTGGTTTGGGAGAGAAGTGGAACACAGTGGATGGATTATTTCTCTTCGAGGGGCTTTTGGAGGAGCTTTGGGAGAGGATGCTTCTGTTCAAGGAGGGAGCAGGCAGGTGTTTCCATGGTATCTTGGCCTATTTGGTTGCAAATGGGGAGCAGGCAGGTGTTTCCATGGTATCTTGGCCTATTTGGTTGCAAAGGAATGGCTTGATTTCAGGGGGTGGGGGGAGTGTGTTTATAGAAAATATTTGCAAGGGGCTGAAATTTTTAAGGGCCTTCTTGCCTCTATAACCTGCCTGTTTAACGTTTAATGAAGTGGATGATCATTTGTCTGAAGTGATCATCCTTTTCTCAATCCAAGGACAAAAGAAACCTGTATCTCAACTAATGCATTATGAATTAAGTTCAAAGGATGCTTGTTGCCGATATGTTCTGAAACCCAGTTGTTTCACTTAGTTTCTATTTATAGGCCTCACGGTAGATGTGAGAATAACATGTATATTTGAAGAATGTGTTGTGCTGCACTGTTTTTTCATTTTGCAGATCCTGTGTTGATATAAGTTATTTTATTCTGATTTTGTGAATACATAATGTTCCTGTATTTTAAAATGTGAATTTTCTACATAATAAATGTTTCTACTTGTTAGTTTTTTCTTTTTCTTTCTTTTTTTAGGAGGTATCCATTTGGGAGCTTAGCTTCTAGATAAACTTAAGCTGCTAACCTTTAGCTTTTTATTGTTCAGATAATGGAAGATTTTGTTCCAATTATCACAAGAGTGAAATCTATTGTGTCCCCTCTCAGTGCTCCAAAGGTAGAAATATCATATGCAAGAGAGCATGGAGCTATCTGGTTCAAGGGTAAGCGCTTTATGCCAAATGTATGGGCAAATACCCCTGGAGAGGAACAGATCAAACGTCTCAGGCCAGCATCAGATTCAAAGGGGAGGAAGGTTGGTGAGGAATGGTTCACCACACCCAATGTCGAAGATGCACTAAATAGGTCATATTAGAAACTTCACATATATGATATGGATCAATTATAAAGACTACCAAGGGGAATGGTTTCCTTCTTGCCACTAACATGACATATCACTTTCTCTAGGTATATTGAAGCTACTTCTAATGCAAGGAGCAAAGTAATGGAAGTACTAAGAGCACTTTCAGATGAATTTCAATCAAAAATAAATGTTATTGTCTTCTCCTCAACATTGCATATTATTGCAAAAGCCTTATTTTCTCATGTAAGGTAAGAAACTTGCGGTAACATACATTGCCCATGGACTGCTTCATCCTTTTTTTTTGAAAGGGAGTAGGGATTTCTTCATCTTTTCATTTCTCACTTTTAGATGTTGATTATAGAAACAGGTTTTGATATATTTAATTTATTAGCTATAATCGGAGAAGAAATGGTTGTTTCATTCATCCAAAGAATTGAATTAAAGAAATTGGAACGGACTTATAGATGTGTGAGCCAAAACACAGATAGACAAGAGGCCTTTCTTACAACATTCTCCACCCAACAGTGCTCACCACGAAAATCAACACCATTACGTTGAAGCCAAAGACACCAAAGAATAGAGAAGGCCTTTATCCACCCAATCGTATCGATGTCCACGTGTCTTCTAAATGAAGACAAGAAAATATCAATTGAAGAGATATCCACTGTCTGCAGACTGAAGCATTGCCAGACTTCTCTTGCATAGAGCATGTCATGAACAAATGCAACAAGTCCTCCCTTGAATCACAGCCTAATGGGCAACTAACATCTGGATCATCTGACCATTTACTTCGAAAAGTCTTCGTCACGATCTTACCCCTTCGAAGAAGTCAAATAAAGACCTTGATCTCCAACGGAATCTTCAACCTCCACAACGTAGCGCAATCCAAACTAATAATGCATGTTGCAGGTGCTATAAAATCAAAATTTCTATACCTTCTGTTGACCAAAAAAGTTCCATCTCTCCAAGCCAACTATTCGACTCATTGGAGGCTGCAAGTCTGAAATCAGCAACAAGAAGTTTTGAAATTTAGTAAAAGGGGCCTCTGAAAGACTAGGAGGTAGAATGAAATGCCCAGAATTTGCCTGACTACCCCAAGCACTCTCCACAACCATATCCTTACTGATGACCAGCTGATAAAGCCTTGGAAAAAGGCTCAAGAAAAGACTTTCCTGTCCAATTATGCTTCCAAAATCGAAAACAGTCTCCCCTATGCAATATTGGTGCAAATTCAGTAGAAAATTCTTGCTTAACCAGAATAAGAGACCTCAAAAGAGTAGAATCACCATGCCTCATGATAGCCCTTTCTTGTATGTTCAAACATGAACCATAGGAGGCTTGAACTAATCTAACCCACATTGAATTGCATCGGAGAATAGCTTAATAACCCATTTAAGCAAGAGGGCCTTATTAAAAGCTTCAAGATGTCGTATGGCCAATCCTTCTTTTTAAGCCGGCAATGTTCCTTCCATGCCACCAACCCTAAAAATTGTTAGGGGAAAATGAGCACTTAACTTTATTCATCAAGCCCTAGGTGCCTTTATATAGAGAGGCACCTTGGGAAAATAACACTACATAACCCCATACAATATAAGCAATAATAAAAAGATCAAAAATATCCCATACAACTCAGCACTTCCCCTCAAGCTGAAGCATAAATATCAAAGATGCTAAGCTTGGAACATAGATAATCAAGATGCTTCCTGGAGAGCACCTTAGAATTTAGTCTTAAGTAGAAATATATGGAGTAGATATTTTCCCATTTCGCACAGTATCTCTGATAAAGTAGCAGTCCATCTCGATATGCTTCATTCGCTCATGGAAGGTTGGATTATTAGTAATAAATGTAGCAGCTTTAGTATCACAAAACATTGGGATAGGTCCTGACATTGGTATACCAAGATCACGCAGAATAGATTGGACCTAGAGAAGCTCACATGCGGTATTCGCCATAGCTTTGTATTCGGCTTTTGTATTGGACTTGGAAACAACATTCTACTTTTTACTCCATGTAAACCAAATTGCCACCAATGTAAGTGCAGTATGCAATAGTGGATTGTCGATCCTCGTGAGGCTTGACATAATCAGCATCAGAATAGCCCCACACCTTGAGGTGGCCATGCTTCTAGAAGAATAGACCTTTCCCAGGAGCCTTTTTCAAATTCCTCAAACCTAATAGACTCTTGCTAGTGCACCTCTCTAGGTGCTTGCATGAATTGACTTTGATGTCCCACAACACATGAAATATACTGTTAAATAAAGAAGCTTGCCCACCATGGCACGACATCTAGTCACATCTTCCAGAAGTGAGCTATCTGCATTAGTTAGAGGAATAGAAGAGTCTAGACGAATACACAGCCTTGTGGCCTAGCATGCCTGCATCTTGCAACATATCTAGTACATATTTCTTATGAAATAGAACAAGGCTCCCATCAATATGATGTACTTCTATTCTTAAGAAGTAACTGATTAGCGCTAGATCCTTAGTAATGAATTGAGACTGCAAAAACTCCTTGACAGATTTAATACCAGCAGTGTCACTCCCTCTACGAAGTATGTCATCCACATATATAATGAGAATAACCGAGCCAATAGTCCTGTGCAAAGTGAAAATTGAATGATTTGATGATGACCTAATAAAGCCATATTCCTAAATAGCTTTACTAAATTTCTCAAATCATGTCTGCAGGCTCTGCTTCAACTCATAGATTGCCTTATTCAACCTGCAAACCTTTTGACACTCCCCTTGAAACATGAACCTAGGAGGCTATTGCATATAAACCTCTTCATCTAGGTCTCCATATAAGAAGGCATTCTTTATATTCAGTTGGTAGACAAGCCACCCCTTATTTACTGCAATAGAGAGAAGAATTCTAACAAAATTTAGCTGGGCCACTAGGGAGAATGTCTCGAAGTTGTCAACATTAAAGGCTTGAGTATAGCCTTTGGCTACTAATTGCGCCTTGTAGCACTCAATAGAACCATTTGGGAGGCACTTGAGGGTAAACACCCATCTATACCCCACAATAGTTGCTCTTGGGGTTAGATCAACCAACTCCCAGGTCCCCCGAGACAGAAGTGCTGCCATCTTCTCCATAGCTAGTTTCCAAGATGAATCCTGGAGAGCCTTAGTATGACTACATGGAATTTGATGATTTTCAACTGCAATTGATAATGATCTCCCTATTGCAGGCAAATGGTCAAGAGACATATTGCGAAATAGAATAGTGGGCACGTAACGTTTGACCTTTTCGTTGAGCAAAGGGGTTACTTGATCTCTTGTTGGATCCGCAATATCAGTAGAAGGCTGAATAGGAATGGTGGATAAAGGCTCATTTGCATGAATAGTGGTGGCTCTGCGATGGAATGTCCATCGATAAAACTTGACTCGCTTAAAGATATGTGGTGGTGGGTGATCTATATTAGTGGATGGGATAGTTTAAAGGGCTCTAGAGGTGATGTAGATGGCATGGGAAGAGGGATATCCTTTGGTGCACGAGAAGTGGCTTTCCCTTTTTGTAAGTAGAAGGGAATGTCCTTTGAGAAAGTAACATCAACACTGACATGAAATTTATCAGCCACCAAATCATGACCATGATATCCCTTTTTGGGTCCTAGAGTATCTCAAGAAGATACACTTTATTGACCGATGAGCCAACTTATTTGCCTTGGATAGGTAGAGAAAACACACCTAAAATCATTGATTAATAAGAAAAGCAGCTGTTAGAACAACTTCAATCCAATACTAGGAAGGCACATGCATCTGAAACATCAAAGCCTATGCCACATTAAGTAATTGTTGCAACTTGTGTTTAACCACTTCATTTTGTTAGGAGGTTTGAACGCAGGAGGTTTGGTGAATGACCCCTAAAGATACAAATAACTGAGATAAAGTGGCATTCACAAACATAAGCCCATTGTCACTCCTGAAAATGCAAATAGCAATGGAAAATTGAGTCTTTATTTCATTGAATTTTTTTTTAATGAATATAAGTTTCCAACTTCTCTTTCATCATATAAAACCATGACACATAGGTACAATCATCCACCAAAATAAGAAAATACCAAAACCCCCAAATGCTACGGACCCGACATGGTCCCCACAAATCTGCATGAATAAGAGCAAAAGGAGACTTAGGTTTCTTACTAGGAAAAGTAGACCTGTGATGCTTGCCCAGCTGATAAGCCTCACAATGAAATGTCTCTAAAAGTTATAACTTTAGGAACTGATGATGCAAAATTAAAATACTAGGATGACCCAAGTGAAGATGCCACTGTAAGGCAGTAATGGTTAAGGCAACAACAGTAGTAAGGTGTATGGGTGGTAGATTGAGATAGTACAGGCCATCCTGCCGAAGTCTATCAATCTGCTTCATTGTTTGGAGATCTTGTAGGAAGAAAAACTCATCATGAAAAACTGCTTGATAATTTAATGCCTTAGTAACCTAGCTCATAGACATTTGTTGACATATCCTCTTCGGTCCTTATTTATTTCTATCTATTTATTCTATTTGTCATTTTATTTTCTTGTCTGGAGATGGTATGTTATTTTCTCACACCTTTTTTCTATATAAAGTGTAGGGCTCTTTGGAATAGTAGATTAAATCATTTTTGCCCACTTGGTGTCAAAGCGCGATCTTAGATCGAGTTCTAGTATCCCACCAAGCATCTAGCCTGCAAAACCCTACACCTAAACCTTAGTCTTGCCCTCCTCTCACCACTGGCCCCTTTCTCCTTGCCAGCTTCGCCCCTTGCAGACCATCGTCGTCCCATCGGTAGCGCTGCATCGTCCCACTAGTAGCGCAAGGGCACTGCTGGTCTCCTTTGCCAGCTTCAGTAGTTGAAGAGGGTCAAGGGCCCTCACACGGTGTTGTTGGGGCCTATTTAGGCTCTACCGTGCATCCTTATTGCATGTGGGGGTCTCTATGTGACCTTTGACGTGGATTTCGGGTCTTCGTTTGCCTGGATATCCATGTTTGAAGTTTGATCTATTGCATCTGATGGTCTTTATGATCTGAAATAAGATTTGAGATCTATTTTTGGACGTGTTTCCTCATATATAGGGCTTGTGATGTCTGCCTCTAGTGATTCTGAGGTGACATGGAGCAACGTTATTGGGACCTATAAGAGTCCATTTTTTGGCCTCATAATCAAATTGAATGAGGCTAATTAACATATTTTGCTAGAGCTCAAGCCAACGGCAAAGTGCAGTAAATATGTCACTTGGAAGAAAGGTAATGCTATGGTTCGAGCATGGCTGATGAAATGCATGATTCCTTGGATTGGAGATGAAATCATGTACTACTGGACGATTAAATAGATGTGGGACAGTCTTTGTGACACGTACTCACATGGGAAGAACTCATCCTGAGTTTTCCAAATCTATCACGAACTGTCTGAGTTGAAGTAGGAGGGGCGCTGTCTTTCTCAGTACTACTCTGCCTTGAAGGGCTCTTGGAGAAGTACAACTCTTGTAGGCTAGTCTGTACATGTGCCACATAGAGAGAGTATTGTCAAGAGGTTGTTGTCCTTTAGGTCTTGTCCGGACTTGGTCCAAATTATGTTACCGCTCGTTCACAGATTCTTAACACTTTTTAAGCTTTTGATCCTAGAGGAAGCATATAGCCGTCTTAGTCGGATTGCTGTGGCCTTGCCCTACACTTTGAGGCACGCAGTTGCAATTATTGGATGTGGTGGTAGGGGAGCACCTTCCACCCGTGGACGTGGGAGAGGACGAGGTTCTTCCAGCAAGTCTTGCACTACTTGCATGGTGGTAAGACTAGAAGCTAGCCACCCCATCTACGGAGACTGTTGCCTTTTCTTCCTCATCAGGTACAAATATGTGTGCTCCGACTTCTACAGGTATGTCTTGGTTGGTAGATTTTGGTACTTCTCATCATTTTTCAGGAGATCAGGGATGCTTTGGCATATTACAGTCTGTGCCCAATGGTAAAACAGTGCATGTTGTTGATGGTTAGCATGCCCAATCGATGGTCATTGGGAGGTGGCAGTCACTCCCATTATGAGATTATTTGATGTTTTCTTTGTCCTTGATTTATCCTTGAACTCATTATCTGTTTGTAAAATTACCTAATAGCTTATCTGTCGTGTTATTTTTGAGGATGTAGGGTGTTGGAGGCCTCCGGTTGCTACCCAAGCCACTGACTTCAGAGGAGCAGTTTGATACTATTCCTATTCCTCTGGCTGACTATGATGCTCTACACCGGTGTCTCTCTCGGCTGACTCAGGAGCCAGCCACCCCATCTATTGAGACTGTTGCTTTTCTTCCCTATCAGGTACAAATACGTGTGCTCAGGTTTCTACAAGTATGTCTTGGTTGGTAGATTTTGGTACTTCTCATCATTTGTTAGGAGATCAAGGATGGTTTGGCATATTACAGTTTGTGCCCTTTGGTAGAACAATGCATGTTGTCGATGATAGGCATGCCTAGATTGATGGTCAGGGGGAGGTGGCAGTCACTCCCACTATGAGATTATTTGATGTTTTCTTTGTCCTTGATTTATCCCTGAACTTATTATATGTTTGTAAGATTACCTAATAGCTTAACTGTCGTGCTATTTTTGAGGATATAGGGTGCATGTTTTTTATTGTTAAGAGTACCTTGTAGTGGCATCGTCGCCTTAGTTACTGTTCTCTAGATAGGCTCAAATGCATCATCTTGCATATTTCACCCACTATAGAGATATTGTGATGCATGTTAGCTTGGTAAGCACTACATATCTTTTCCTGCGAGTATCGGATCGAGGATTACTATTGTTTTTCAATTATTGCATATGGATATTTGGGGCCCAAGTTGAATTCTGGATGGACAGTGTCACCATTATTTACTTAGTGAAAGATTTCTCTCGCTTGTCTTGGTTATTTTTATCGAAGAATAAATCCGATGTCGGGCATGTTGTTGAAAGAGCTTTTCGTCAATGTTAGGGAAATACGTTGTAGTATAACTGATAAATCGCTCTTCAACAAATACAATTTATAACTCGAATATTTAAATGAAATCCGAGGTCAAACACAGGGAACAAATATAGAATTTACACGCTAATCTCGATTAAAATATAAATGAGCACACTAAATGAAGTACAATAAAGATATTTCAATGAATACTAATATGTCACATTGAATATTCAATGAAAAACATGAGTATTTAAAGACTTTAAGATAAAATAATGGTGATTTAGATCACCAATTATTAGTCTAAGCACATATATATCAAATGATCATTAATGTCAAATAAATGAACAGTGATCAGACGTCTGAATATCAAGTCAGACGGCCTGTACTTTTCTTCTGATTTTCAGTTGTTCTTCACTTTGCTCTTTCTTCTCTTTTGCCTTTTGCAAGCCTTTTCTACCTTCAGGTCTTCTTCAGCCTCTTCCTCTTCTTCTCTTCACGAACCTCTTCTTGTTTCAAGCTCTCACGGCTAAGAGTTGGACATGGTTAAGCATTAGAGAGCAAAACCCTCCCCTCCCCCGATCTCTCTCTTTGCTTTCCTCCTCTCTTCTCTCAGATAGTCGGGTAATCGGGTATACGGGTATGCGTAACCGGGTCCAGGACTGCGTGCGTGAGTGTTGCAGCCGAGGAGTGAATATGTCTAGGCGGGTCTGGGTATGTGTAAGGGTGAAGGGGACCTCACCCCCAAGTGTTGAGGCAAACAGCCTTATGAAGAAAAACAATATATGCGGCTTCATGCACTTCTCTCCCACAGATGTGGGACTAAATGTCCCTCCTCTTCGCATCTGCAGCAGATGGTGCTCTTACTGAATTGGGGCAACTACAAGCACTGAAGCCTTCAATAAGGTGCCTGGGAAGACACCTGGAGCGAATCAGTGTGTCCTGGAGCTAAGACCTGGGCCTTGCGTGGTTGAGAACACGAAGAAACGTCGGCGATAATGGCGCGGTGGCGGAGCGAAATAGAGAATAAGGCCTTTCAGTCACGTTAAAACATTTCAGAAGGGTCACCGGGGCACGGTGAATGCGGTGGTGGTCGTGGCGTGGAGCAAGAAGCATCATGGAGGTCTGGCGATGACGGAGAATGGCATGCGGCAGTGGGTTGGTCGACGACGTGTTTGGGTGGACGAGAGGATGAAATAGGAGAGGACTTTTGAAGGTGGATGGACGGCGGATCTTTTGGGAGGTTTGGTGAGGTGTATGGAGGCGTTTGGTGAGCGAATGACCTCACCAAAGAGGTGGTCAGAGCGGAGGAAGATGAAGGCGTGCGGTTAAGTCGAAGGGTGTTTTTGGGTTTTTGATAGTGGAAACTAACCTAAGGATCTAAGGAAACTAATCTACCTAATCTAATGGTCGAAAGGGGTAGAGTCTGTGCCGGTTTTGGCAGGCCGGCGACGGAGAAGACGAACTCTCCGGTGGGGGACGGTGAGGAAGGTGTTCTGGGAACCTTTGCTTTGGCCGGCGAGAGGCGGAGGAAGGTGAGGAAGATGATGGGCCACTTGATTTGACCGTCTAATTGCCGGAAAAAAGGGGTTGAAGAAGCTCGCCGGAGCTTGGTTGGAGAGGGGTCGGAGGTAGGGAATTGAAGAGGTTTCTGGCTCCAAACCTTGCTAAGGAGATTGGCCGTGCAATCTGGATCCTTTTATAGGGCTTGGGTTGAGCTTCCAAGCTTGGAAACAAGCTTGAAAGCTTCAAGAAATCAGGGATGGGGATTTGCGAATTCAAGGAGTTCGCATGAGCTCCATGAAGGGATTTGGAAGGTAGGAATAGGTCTAAATTGAAGAGGATCTCGTCGTGAATCTTCCTTCCAATTTTGGAAGGGTTTGGCTGCGAAATCAGGGAGTAATCCCTGATTGAAGGTCGCCAGTGGTGGGTTTAGGAATCTGAATGTGGCGGGGACCTGTTGGTGAAGAAGATGATGAAGTTAGGGGGGGTATTTGCAACATATTTTGAAAGCTAGGGGTTTAAGTAAGCTAAGAATCAGACTGGATCAAAATGCAAACTAGGTTAATATGATCTCTAATTGAACCGAAATTTTAGTACAAACCTAATTTGGACCCAAGAAATCTGATGGTGAAGTTGGATTTTAGTTTTGACCAAGTTTGACTGGGTAATTTGCGTAGAAGTCAAAATTAGGACAACTATCTGTCTAAGATCCTGTTTTAGGTCAAAATGGGTTCCAATGGTCAAATCAAAGGTACCAAACCTTAGGGAATATTTTTCTATGATTTTATAAGGTTTATGTGAATTTTATCCTGACCAGAATTTCAGTTAATTAAGCTGGTTTGTTTTTAGGGTTTTAGATGTCCATTAATTCTCGAAATGTGCGAAAACTCGTTTCTGTCTGCATGAACCCTTTTATTAGACATTTATGACCATTTGACCTTTAATTAACCCCTGAGAATCCCATTATTGCTCTGCATTTAGGATATTATGTTAAAATTGTAGTTTTACCCTTGTTTTAATGCATCTCTCAGAAAGGATATGCAATGAATTATGGCTCTTTGGTGGTTATGTAGGAGCATTTATCAATTGATTATTACTAATTTAAGCTAGATATGGCTGATGTTGACGTTATCATCACATGTTATTAAGACATTTTTATTGGAACTAAAGAATTGATTTTCTGTTACCGCTAAGATTTTAAGATTTGATAATGCATTGGAGTTTTGTATTACCTGACTAGCAGCCTTCTACAGGCCTCATGGCATGATACATCAGACCTCCTACCCCCATACCTCACAGCAGAATGGTGTGGCAGAGAGGAAACACAGGCACTTGTTAGATGTGGCTTGTACATTACTTATCCATGCCCTCTTCCGTGTTGCATGAACGGACTCATTGGCACATTCTTTATCTTGAGTGTGATCTATTTCAGTTAGCACCTTGTGTGTTTAGTTGTGTAGCATTTGTGCATCTTTTGGGCCCAAGGGGATAAGTTGGTGCTAAGGGTTGTGAAATGCATCTTTCTTGGATATTCACGAACACAGAAAGGCTATCAATGTTTTGATCTAGTGATTGGTAGGCATTAGTGAGTACTGATGTTACATTCCATGAGTCTGTCTCGTATTTCTCACTTGCGGCACAACAGTTGTCACCAGTGGCAGAGTTTGCACCTATGCATGTCCCTCCAGTTCCCATGAATAGGATCCCTGTTTCTGAGACTATTCCAGCATCTGGCAGTGGTCGTGATGATCCTTATATTATTCCAGCACTTGGTAGTGGTAGTGATGATCCGAGTTCCAGAGGTCTGCTTGTCACATATCAGTTGCTAGTTACATGCAGCACACCCCCCCACTTCTGTCTCGCATTCCTCCTCGAGTCACGTATGTATTGATAGCTTTGGCCAATGTGTGGCTAGTGGTAATTGTGCAAGTCCGGTTGATGTTCTTGATGATGACCTTCTGATAACTATTCGGAAGGCGCCACACATCTATGCATAGTACCATATGGTTGGGGTTGTGTCTACGTTAATTTGGGGATAGCTTTTGGACTATTCACTATTGCATTGTTTGCTACGCAGATACCTTCTACGTACTAGCAGGCATTGCTTGATCTAAATGACGTCAAGCCATGGAGGATGAGGTGGCTGCTCTTCAAACTTGACAGACGTGGGATCTTACCCTACTTCCAGCTGGTGCTCATCTTGTGGAGTCTCTTTGTGTATTTGCTTGAAATACAACCCTGATGGGTTAATTTCAAGATACAAGGGCGAAGGGGTTTACCCGGACGTATGGGGTTGACTTTGTCGATACTTTCTTCCCTGTGGTTTGCCTATTGATCGCGGAAAAGCGTGATTTGTAAATGTAAAGATTTGGAAAATGTAACTTTGTTCATTTAGAAAAGGATCCTTGGCACTCTTTTTATAGAGAGACCACAAGGGCAAATAAGGTAGTTACAATCACCATTTACTAAATATAGTCATGACTCAACATGGAAATAACTAATAAAATCCTAATTTATTCCCAATGATTTATTTCCTAACACTCCCTCTCAAGACAAGATGGGGGAGACGGCGAAGTCTTGGATCCACTCTCATTGACTTGGTAGTCCGCGTCTTCGTGTCTTCAACCTTAGGTGCACCTTCTTGTATGTCCTCACAAAGTCAGTCAATGCTCGGTTTCTCTTAAGGTGCGTTAGAGAACTGCTCGAACTTTGACATCCTGAGGCGGCTCCCGTCTTCAACTTGTGTCTTTAACTCAACATATAAAGACCCAACTAATATAACTCAAAACTTTGAGGGGTTATCGGTAAATACCCCATCACTCAGAGACTCATCTTTAAAGAAAATAGAAGATTGGACTTAAGCATAAATAACCCTAAATATGTTGAGAGTATTATGTAGTTATTTAGTGCCACATTGGAAAGTGTGTACCTTGTTTGTATGTGATGGCTTATAAATAGGCGTGTACTCCTCCCATTTTACTTTGGGAAGAAACAAAGAGAAACATGCCCTATCGGGGCTTCTCCCGTGGTTTTCTCTTTGCTCCTCGTGAGTGGGGTTTCCTTGTAAACCCAAGCATTCTTATTGTTTTATTACTTTGATTTATGCTTCCGCTTGATTATTATATTTAATTTGGTATCCGAGCAGATTTATTCTCGGATTATCATTTTTTGTTTTTAAGGATATCATGTTTATCATTATTTTTGGAGCTCTAATCTCTTGATCCGAAGGAGACTCGTGGAGGCCTGACAGTAAGGAGAATCAAGAAGCAAGTAAGAATGACCTCCATTGCAACTGTTCGCCCATCTGTGATTGTGCAGACCTTGGAGGGCGATCCGATTGACAGATCCCACTTGTCGGTGGCCCTCTCGAACGTCTTCAAGGCTCTGATCTGCCTGGACTGTGTAGATAGAGCCCCCTATGCCATCTCCCGCATGCTCCTCATCCCTGAAGGCAACACCCACTGCGTTGGTTAGGGCGCCTTCGGCAACATGTGCTATGGCAGCCGCATGCTTGAACCCCTCGGGTTGACAGCCTCGCCACCACCAACATCAAGGAGATCGAGGTGATCTCCCACGATGTGGGTGGCACTAGGAACGGCGCATACCAATCTTCCTCTTTTTTATTTGTGAGTTTTCGGAGGCCAAAGGAAGGTGGTGGTGGATGTCTCCGTCGATAGCACTCCAGTAGTGGACGTGTACGATGAGACCACGGTACACCTGCTCTACTGCCCGCTATTGCGCATCGAGGTTGACCTATCTTGGCGGGTTGCGGCTCTTCATCGCCTTCGAACACAAGCAGGCTTGGAGTGATGAAGGAACAACACACAACAAGAAACAACACAAGTTATATAAACAACGGTAGAGGAATGCTTCTATAATTAAAAATAGTTTTACAACGGAGTTGGAGAACTTACAAGTAAAAGGGATTCCCACTTGTAATCTCCAATAAAATTTGAACACTACACTATCATGCAAAAATACAAAAAAGAATGTAGAAGAAAGCTTTTGAAGAAGGTGTTGCTACTGCAGAACTCTCGCTCCAATTCAGGTTGCCCCTGAATTAAAGGAAGCTTGCTCTTGGCTTTCCTTCTCTTGGCATGCCCTAAGTGGGGCGTGCCTGGCTCCTCCTAGAGTGGAAGGTTTCCACTCCTGAACTCCTTAAGGTGGACGTGGACCACCCTATTTGCTTCTCCTCTGGATGTCCTCCTTGCTTGGCTTGACTCCTTGGCTTGGCGAAGACACAAGATAAAAGAAGGGAAGAAGTTAAAGGCACCAAGGAGACAGAGTGTCTCCTTAATCTTCTTCTCCTCTTCTCCTTGGTTGTTGGGATGGTGGAATGAAGGTAGAAAAATGCTATATGTGTAGCCAAGGATGGAATTTTTTGTGGTAGTTAATGGTGTTTTTATAGTAGGGGGAGGGTAGTTGGCGTAGAGATGGATGGATGGTTAGGATGAGATCAAAGGGGTGATTAGATGATCCTAGGGTTAGGGTTAGTTGGCTCCAAGTGAAGAGTTTTGGATGGGATTTGGTGGCTTTAGGATGGATGGCTAGGATGGGTTGGTTGTAGGATCTAAGGTTAGGTTTGATTGGCACCATCCTAAGGGTTGCATGGGTGGTTGGTTAAGAGTTGGAGGGACACCAAAGGTGGCGCCAACCATGGAAGGATGCCGTGGTTTGGCACCAACTTTGAGGGCTTCTAGAAGGGAGGTGAGGTGGATGGTGGTGATGGCCTTAAAAGGAGATGGATGGTGGTGCTTGAAGGAAATTTGGAGGTAAAAGTTGGTTTTGAAGGGAAATTTGTGGTGTCTCTTGGTGGTAATTGAGGGGCCAAAGGGTGGCTATTAGGTGGTGCCAAAAGGGGGATGGACTAGTAGCTTAGGTGGACTTAAGGTTAGGTGTTTTTGGTGGAGTTAGCTAGTTAGGCTTTTGGGTGATGGTGGATGGCCATGGAGTGGAGGAATAGGAGTGATGTTAGTTAAGCTAGCTTAGCTAGTAAAAGAGTAGAGGAAGCTAGGGTTTAGTTGGAAGGAGGTGGCTTTGAGCTACTTTGAAGCTTGCAGGAGCTGACAATTGTTGAAGTCTTCTTAGGAGCTTAGCTACTCAACTTTAGCTAGCTAGTTCTTTGCTAGCTGCTAAGTTGAAAAGGTTGAGCTGAGTTGAGTTGGTCTCAACCTATCTGAAGCTAGGTTGAGCTGGACTTGCTTCTAATGAGAACTCTCGAGCTGGCTTAGCTACTAAGTAGACAAGCAGTACCTAAGCTAGAGGGAGTTTAGCTGCTGTGAGCTGGGTGGAACTGGGGAGAGCTGGACTTGAGCTAAGGTGAACTCCTGTCAACTAAGTTGAGCTAGCTAGAACTCCTAGTGAACTGATTGGAGTTAGGATGAACTAGACTCAACTAAGTTGAGCTGAATCTGAGCTGAGTTGAGGTGAGTTGAGCTAAGTTGAGCTACCATCCAGCTAAGATGAGCTGAATGGAGTTGGAGATGGCTAAACCTAACCGAGGTGAGCTGACATCCAGCTGAGATGAGCTGGATCCAACTAGGGTTCAACTGATTTGATCTTCTTCTTCACTTTCTGCCTTCTTGAGTGCTAAGGTTTTAAAGGTTTGATCATCTGCTTATGCTTAACACTCAAGTAAATATGTTAAAAACACAAAATATGTAATGCATGCCTAACTTAGGTAATGTCTAAATGCAACCCAAAAACCCGTTTGTGGAGTTAAAAACCTAAGAGTTAGATTTGTTTTAGGGCATAAGAATGATAATAAAATGATGTTTATCACCTGTCGATGGCCTGGATCGTTATATCTGTTGCTACCCACAAGGATTGGAAGCTTCACTAGCTTGATGTGAAGAATGCCTTCCTATATAGTGATCTTTAGGAGGAGGTCTATATGCAGTAGCTCCTTGGGTTCGAGGTTTAGGGGGAGTGTCTGCAAGTTGAAGGCTATTTATGGTATTAAGTAGAGTCCAAGAGCATGGCTCCAAAAGCTCTCGGAGGTGCTGAAAAAGATGGGTCTAAAGTGATTTTCGTCAAACCATTCCTTATTTGTCAGAAAGATTGAGAGGGACGTGGCGACTCTCTTGGTCTATGTTGATCTCATTTTTACTTATGATGATGAAGTCGAAATAACTCGGATCAAATGGTCTCTTGTTGAGCAGTTTGTTATGAAGGATTTGGGATAGCTGTGTATTTTCTTGTGATCGAGGTAGCCAAAAGCAAGTAGAGAATTGTCTTGTCTCAGTGCAAGTATGCTTTGGATGTACTTCAAGAGACTGGCATGTTGGGGTCCAAGTCAACCAATATTCCCATGGACCTCAACGTGCATCTCTATGATGAGGAGGTAGAGACCGTGGACAGTCGGACATATCGGCAGCTTGTTGAAAACTTATTGTATCTGAAGATTACCACCATAAGGTATATCTTTATGATGAAGAGGTAGCCATACGGGCAACTTGTTGGAAATTTATTGTATTTGAAGATTACTCGACTAGACATTGCATTTGTTGTGGGTAAACTAAGCCACTTTATGTATAGACCGACCAAGCAACACTCACAGGTGGTCATGAAGGTGCTTAGATACTTAAAGAAGGCACCTGGGCGTGGGATACTCTTCTAGAGAGGATCTCCTATGACAGTAATTGGGTACTTTGATGCTGATTATGTAGGATGTTTAGCTGACAGGAAGTCCACCATTGGTTTATGGACATTGATAGCTGGGAATTTGGTCACCTGGAGGAGTAAGAAACAGGGAGTTGTTTCCAAATCTAGTGTTGAGTCAGAGTACAGGGTTATGGCTCAGACAGCTATAGAGATGATCTGAGTGAGATCTCTATTGTAAGATTTATATGTCTAGATTCAAGAACCAATGGAGATGAGATGCGACAATTGGACATCTATGTATATTGCCAATAATCCCATGTTCCATAAGCGCACCATCCATGTCGATGTGGATTGCCACTACAATAGAGACTTGATCCAGCGTGGGATGTTGCATGCTACTTTTGTTGCATTTGAAGACCGTACAATAGATATCTTCACAAAGCGTCTTCCACTTTCTGCTTTCAATGTTTGTTGTTCTAAGTTGAGCATGGCTGACATTTAGGTTCTAGCTTGAGGGGAAGTGTTAACATATCCTCTTCGGTCTTTATTTATTTTTGTTTGTTTATTCTATTTGTTAGTTATTTTCTTATCTAGACATGTTATGTTATTTTTGCACACATCTTCTCTATATAAAGAGGTGTAGGGCTCTTTGAAATAATAGATCAAATCATTTTCACTTACTATATTAAATTTAGTGCAAACTTAGGTGCATGCAGCCCGTCAGTTAAGGGTAAAGAACTTGACAAAGAGATATCTCCAAGGCTTGTAACAGAAGACAAGGTACCATCAGCCACCTAAACATGAATCGGTATAACTAGAGACTATAGAGAAGAAACTATGGTGGCATCACCTGTGATGCAGGATATGGCACTTGAATTTGTAATCCATGCTGGGCATGAGTTTTGGCAGATATAGTAGTACCTGCAGGATGAGTTATACAGGCTCCATTGCCACCTCCTTTAGTAGCATGAGCCCTCCCTCTTTTTGCAGGAGCCCTTTGACCATGACCAAGGGATGTCATGGCAGAAGAATCAGAAGATGGAGCAGCATCAGATACCTTCAAGCTTGAAAGACGGGCATAAAATCTGGGTATGTGTGGGAATTTCCCCTAATGTCATAATCTAGTTTTTCACTGCCTTGAAATCAAGACCCAATCCTACTAGCAACTGTATAGATATGATGTCTTCCCACTGCTTAGCCATCACAGAAACATCTAAAGGCTGATGCTGATGCTGATGCATCTCTTGTTCATCCCAGAGATTCTTCATATTCCCAAAATATTCAACATGACTTAGCATGCTCTTCTGGGATGTATGTATCTCCTCAATACTCGGTAAAGGCGAGCGATATTACTCTAATGAGAATGAATCTCATGAAGTACTTCCACATCTTCTTGACAAATGAGTAGGACATCACTTACTTTGCTGTGGATTTTCTCATACTATTCAGCATGCAAGTCACTACCCATTCTGAATCTTCTGTCTTGATGGCCAGTTCATCGATATGTACTTCCAATGAGAACCTAGTAATTAGGAAAAATAGGTTGCCCACAAAAGAAAGCTAGTTTTATCCAACTTGAGAGATGTACCCGACATATGAGGCGGTGCTCTCGTGTTGGATATTTTCCCCATCGAGTTGCTAGGGGTCTCCTTTTGGTCGCCTATGATGCCTTGGGTTGTAGGAAAATAAGAAGATGGCTTCTACACTAAAACATCGGAAGGCTGAAAACATAGCAAAGTCCTAACCCAAACAATGAAGAATTTAGTTCATGGAATTCTTCAAGTAGCAGCCACATAGTGCAAATAGCATCCTCATTATCCAAAAAATCTGGAAATTCAGATCATGAAGAACAAGAATTGTCCCAATGGAACTTTGTGCGTACCCTAAGGCATGGACTAAGCCCTAACGGTGCTTCTTCTTGCAGAAGGAGAACTCGGCGGTGGGTTGTGGGGCTGGAATAGACCAACAAAGATCGGTTCTCTGTTGCTGCAGTTCCTAGAAAGGCATTATGCGATAGCGACAGGTAGGAGAAGATCGCAGGGAGCGATCTCGTGCCACAATAATGCCCTTGGAGGCTACGTAGTGCCCAACAGTGGCTGCTAGCAACGTTAGATGGAGGAGATTGACTGTAGCACGATGTGGGCTGCTGTCACCCATCCACTAGTGACGCCTGATGGAGAAGGCTACCCCTCAGGCATGGGCACGGGCACAAAGGAGGAGAGAGCCCCCCTTGCAAGTGGCGACGCTGAAGGAGGCCACGTGTAGGCGGCGGTGCTATTGGTGGTCATCAGCGGCACCTGATGGAGAAGAGAGTGTGGGGATTTGCGTGGTGGGTTTGGAGGCTAAGGTTGGTAGGATATCGGAGCCATGATTTATGACCGTTGCTCGGATATTATGTTAGGATAAAACGAGCACTTTATTCATCAAGCCCTAGGTACTTTTATATAGAGGCACCATAGGAAAATAACATTACATAACCCCATACAATATAGGAAATAATAAAAAGATAAAAAATACACCATACAACTCAACAAAAACCTTCGAAATCTAATCCTTTCAGGAAAATTGCTTCCAAACAATCTCTAACTTTATAACTTTTTTTGGTGGCCTGAAAATGGAAAACTAGAAAATCGGAATAGATGACAACATTGATTTAAGGAGTACAACATGTCCCCCTCCTGATACGAGCTTCCCACTCCAGGATGATAATATATTAGAGATGTGCTCCAAAAAGATATTCCAATTTGGGGAAAGAAGTTGTTTCCCTCTTGATGGAAGTCCAAAGTACCTAATTGGGAGATGCACAATTGGTGAATCCAAGGTACTATCAATATCCTCTGTAACGCTACCGACCACATTAAAAGGCACATGCAAGAGGACTTCATCGCAATAATTCTCAGCCCAGATATCTTTGTAAACATCCTCTGATAGATGTTTGCCTGCTGGGAATTGCTCGATTGCATAGAATATCACGCTCTAGAGCCTCACAAAAATTCTTGGTGGTCTTCTTATGCAACATGTTTTTGAAAAGATTCTTACACAACATATTGGCCACCATATAGGGATCAATGCTATTCATGAGCCATTCATGAGTAAATAATTGTCTTTTTCCCACTTTCGATATTTGGCATGCTTGGTATCAGGTGCATCATCTATCAGAACATGGAGTTTCTCATGCCCCCCAAAAAAAATCCGGAATGCTCTCAACCACAAGACATTGTTCTAGGACCTTGTCAACTTTATGGCCATCCTTGAACTGAGGTAGAGGCAAAGACCTTACTCTTTGAGGCAAAGAATGAGGTACTCTCGTTGGCCATGGGGGAATAGAGAAAATTAGTATCACTTGAATAGGTTGTAAAAGATCAAGGGATCACCAAATCCGGCACATAGATGTGCTGGATGCTCAAAGAAACTGCAGCATCGTTCAGAACATATCGGGGCAGCAGAAAAATCATGCAGAGACATGTGAATCAGAGAAGGAAAGGTGCTCGATCAGACCACCAACCATGGGCAGTCAATCGAATATGATGCAGGCAGCAGCAACAAGATGCTGTGCTGCCCAGATAAAGAGAAACAAGCCCCAACATGTTGCCAATCAGACCTGCAAGGGACCACACAGAGGGCGGCAGAGCTGGTGGCCCCTACCACTGGGCCCAGCAGGACCTGCTGCCCAAGGCTGGCGGCGCTGGGTAAGTGGGAGGGGATTGCCGGTGACCTGTTGGTGGAGTTGACAACGAGATCTATCGCGAGAATGGCTCTAGATCGTGATTCTAGAGCGGAAGACATATGTTTATGGGTGGTATTTAGTGGGATATCATGACGCCAGCTAAGGACCGTTGGTCTGATACTAAGTTGGATGGAAATAAAGCATCTTATTCTAATGAGAAAGCCTATCCTCTCTTCTATATAGAAGAGGTATTAGTAAATTACATGAAGAGTCCATAATAAAACAATAAACTAAGCCACAAGGGCATAAAACAAGGAGAGGAAGAAAATAAGAGATAAACTCCAACAAGGGGATCTGTAAGTTGAAGAAATGCTTGGCTGAGAATTCTGTAATCAAGAACTTCAATCTTTTTAGGTACTTTCTTGGGGTCGAAGCTGCCCATAGCAAACGAGGTGTAATGCTATCCTAGAAGAGGTATACTATGATCTTTTGTAGGAAACTAGTATGCTGGGGGTTAAATTAGCTCGTTACCATAGGATACAAAAATCCATGTTTATCATGAGAATGCAATGCAAGTCAATGCTTGCCAGTTCTGGAGTATGGTGGTAAAGCTTTTATAGTTGATCATTGCGTGTCTTGATATCTTATTGGTAGTGGGATGCTCAACCAATTCATTCACAAGCCGACTAAGGTACATTGGATTGCAGTTATGATGGTACTCAGGTATCTAAAGGGATCGTTAGGAAAGGGACCTTTATTCACAAAAAGTTTTATTGACATTGTTGCCTACACAAACGTAGGTTGTGCGGGGTGCCTTAGGGCCAAATGTCCACCATAGGCTTCTGTTTGTATGTCACAAGGAGTCTTGTGACCTAAAGGGGCAAGAAGCAAGGAATTTTCTCTAATGTAGCGTTGAGTTATGCCATGACTCCAGCTGTAGTGGGGATGATGTGGATATATGTATTATGTGTCTACACATCTTGAGTCCTTGTAGATGCAATGCTATAACAAAGCTGTTACTTACATTACAAATAATTCGATGTTTTCTAAAAGAACAAAACATGGAGTAGATTGTCATTATACAAGGAATTTAATTTAGAAAGGGTTCATTTAAACCATTCGTTTCTTTTCTCAAGATCAAACAACATATATCTTCACCAAAACACATCCTAAGCCTTTGTTTGATGGATATTTTAAGCTGAGTGTGATAGGCATCTATACTCCAACTTGAGAGGAAGTGTTTAGATAAGATTTATTTTCACTTTTTCAATTCTTGTTCTTTATTATTTACAAGCTATCAGAGGGATTATTCCCAATCCTCTATATAATGAGGATTATGTTTTTTTTTTTTTAAATAATCTCACTTCTTTACCGTAAATAGAACGTGACTTATCTACAATATGCATACATGTTCTTCTATTTGACATGGCCAGATTAGATGCAAATGGTAAGTTGAAGGACATGAGAAATCTTATTGAGAAAGAAAACTCTACATTTCTTTATATAAAGAGAGGTAGGGAAAATAACTACAGGACACCCACTATAATATAAAAGTAATAAGATAACCCTCACAATATAAAATAACACTCCCCCTCAAGTTGGAACATATATATTAACCATGCTCAACTTGTTCCTACACTTCTCAAATAAGGGGTGTGATAAGGGCTTAGTGAACATGTTCATAGTCTGCTCTGAAGAAGCTAAACAAGTGGTGTGAATTAAACCCTATTGAATCAGACTCTTGTATAGTGACAATTTACCTTCACATGCTTTGTCCGTTCATAAAACATAGGATTATTCGCTATGTATGTGGCAGCTTTATTATTACAGTACATCTCCATAGAATTCTCAATAGTAACATAAAGATCTTTCAATAATGACTGTATCTAGATCATCTTAGTAGCTGTATGTGCCATATCATGGTACTCTGATTCAGCACTAGAGCGTGACACCACACTTTGCTTTTTACTCTTCCATGTCACCAGATTTCCTACAACAAAGGTACAAAAATCTGTGGTGAACCTCCTGTCCCCAATATTACCTGCATAATCTTCATCAAAGTAGCTAACAACTATCATAGGAGCTCCTCTTTGAAATAAAAGGCTTCAGCTTGGAGCCTCCTTAATATACCGCAACACCTGCATCTTTGCCTGCCAATACTCATCTGTAGGCCTATTTAGAAACTGATTCAACTTGCCTACTACTAGACTGATATCTAGCCTGGTGATAGTCAGATAAAGTAATTTTCCCACAAGCTGCCTATATGCTTTCTTATCATTGATCTAGCAAACTCATCAAACAAGTGAACCTTTGGATCCATAGAGATATTTGCTCCCTTGGACCCAAGCATGCCAGCCTCCTGAAGAATATCCAAGGCATATTTCATTTGGGACATAACAATTCCTTACTTGCTCGTGGCAATCTTGATAGCCAAGAAGTACCTGAGTCTCCCAAGGTCCTTCATAATAAACTATGGTGCCAAATATTCCTTGACCTGAGATATATTAGCCACGTCATTACCTGTGAGAATAAGATCATCAACATATACAAGTAGGGCCACAGCACCCCTATTGGTCTTCTTCACAAATAAGGAATGGTCAAAAGAAGACCTCTGCAGGCTAATCACTGATAATGCCTTTGATAAGCAGTGAAAACTATGCTATGGGATTTTGCTTAAGGCCATAGATTGCCTTGCACAGTTTGCACATGCACTCCCCCTGAACCTCAAAACTAGGAGGCTGCTACATGTATATCTCCTCCTGAAGATCATCATAAAGAAAAACATTTTTGACATCCAGTTAGTGAAATGACCATCCATAGTCCTGCCACAAAGATTAGGATGCAGACAATGGAGAGCCGAGCAACTGGTGAAAAGGTGTTAAAGAAATCCACTCCATAAGTTTGAATGAATTATTTGGTAATAAGATGAGCCTTATGCCTAGAAATAGACCCATCAGGGTTGTCTTTCAAGGCAAAGACCCACCTAGCTCCAATAGGATGCGCACCAGAGGTTAAAGAAGTGAGCTCCTAAGTGCCTTTGTTACGAAGAGCAGACATCTCCTCCATTGTAACCCTCCAATGTGGATTCAGAAGTACCTGCTGATAAGACGTAGGTATCTTAAAACTAGACACAGCAGCTGTAAATGCATGAAATGCAACACCAAGAGAGTGAGTAGACACTGCACTCTCAGCCACATGGTAATGAGCACATGAGCGAGGGGCCTTCCGAATAGCAATAAGCATATCATCATCAGTACCTATGGAAATGTGACCTGGAGAAACATTTACAGGAGAAGCACTGTCAATGGTCCCAACCTCCATATCTGCTAACACCGTATCTGAAGAAACGTCCTCTATGTGAGTCTCTGTACCTGTAGGAATCTCTTGAGAAGAATTGGCCTCCAGGTTCTCAACATGAACCAAAGGAGACTGTGGAATAGGAGGGGGCTTTGCCCTGTAAGCAACTGGTAACTGATTAGTGTGACCCTTGAATGTTCTCTCATCTGCTGGTACTGGCAGATGGCCTAGTAGCAGGAGGAGAACTGCTACTATCTGAGAATACACCGAACAGTATAGGAGCAACTGGCACAGGAGCATACTATAGCGCACTCTACACGTGTCTGGTAGCAACAAAAAAATAAGGTACAACTTCATGAAAGGTGACATCTGCACTAATGTAATGCTTTTGGCGTAGAGGATTAAAACATCGGTACCCTTTCTGAGTACGAGAATAGCTAGGAAACACACATTTGATTGCTCTAGGTGCTAATTTATCTTGACCAGGTCCAAGAAGATGAACGAAAGCTACGCACCCAAATATCTTAGGTGGAACATCAAACAACTCTACATTTGGATATAACACCTAGCATAGTACTTGTTCATGATATGGAGGGTAGTCTATTAATGAGATAGCTAGCTATGAGAACTGCATCTTCCCAGTAATTATGTGGCACACTGTTATGAATAAGAAGAGTTCTGACCATATCAAGAATGCCTGTGCTTCTTCTCTACAATCCCATTTTGCTGAGACGTGTAGGGACAAAGTTTGATGAATGATACCATGCAAACCAGATGACAGGTACAAAATTCCAATGAGTTATCAGATCTAATTATGTTGATGCTGACATCAAACTGATTTTTAATCATCAACAGAAACTTCTCAATAGGGGACCACATCCGACTTATTCTTCGTGAGGAATAACCAAGACAATTGGGAGAAATCATCATCCACAATCAAATAATAACGATTTCCTTGTCTATCAGGAATCCTGCTGGAACCCCAAATATCAGGATGTACTAACTGAAAACATGAAGACGTGCGTGGTCCAGTAGTAGCTGGAAAGGAAGATTTATGGTGCTTCCTAAGTTGACATGCATCACAGGAAAGCTGTGTGGTTGGAGACAAATGTGAAATAAGTCTACGTAATTTATCCGAAGATGAATGGCCCAACCGTTTATGCCACTGTAACGCACTCCCTGAAGTAGAGCTAATCTAACAAGCTGCAGCCATGGGACCCTGAACAAGTCGAAAAACACCTTTTTCATATCCACTACCAATAGTCTTCCCTGTCATTCGATCTTGGAAGATGCATCCAAGCTCATTAAAGATAACATGACAATTCATTTGCTTTATGATTTCACTAATAGAGAGAAAATTCATGGATAAGTTTAGAATAAACAAGACACGGTTGAGTTGCATAGATGTGGTAACAGTAACTTCCCCTTACCATCAATAGTGGCATGTCACCCATTAGCCACCTGCATAGTGAGACCTTGTGAAACGGATTGAATCTGTCCAAAATACTGTGGATTACCAAACAAATAATTGGAAGCACCCGACTCAATCAACTATGTTACACCAGTGGTTGGAGAAGAGTCATCCACGGCAGTTCCCAACACAATCTCTGATTGAGGAGAAGTTGCCATGTCCACAAAATCACACTATTCAGATCTGATTTTTCTTTCTTAAGTACCTGCAGATCTGATTTTGGTGTTACACAAGGGAATACACACCCCGTAATCTGCACAGATGCGGTCCAAAACTTTGTTAACACTTCAAAGGGGAATACACACCCCAAATCTAATGGAAAAAATATGAAAATACCAACAAACCACCTCTTTGGAAGACCCTTGGCTTTAGAACTCCAACCATGCTTCAAAGGTCCTCCAATCAGACAAAGGCAATGATGTGCCATCTCCCTTCTCCTAAACATGCAGGAAGCGTGAGAGAGAGAGAAAGAGAGAGAGAGGGCAAGAAGAAAACCCGGGGAGGAGGCATTGGTGGCGAATGGCCTAGGTGGTGAATTGGCTTGGGTTGCCCAGGCAGTGATCGGCGTGGGTGCTGGCGGTGGCGAGAAACCCCTATTGTTGCTAATGGTGCCACTGGTGGTTGGTGCTGCTGGTGGTGGTGAAGGTTGAAGGTGGGGTTAGGGCTAGTCGGAGAAAATAACTTGTCTTATTCTCAAATGAAACCCTACACCTCTTTATATAGAGAGATGTGCTGGGAAAATTACATCATAAGTCCAATAAGTCAGTAAACAAGACAAACAACTTTAAACAGAACTAATACGTGCTCTACCAACACTGCCCCTCAAGTTGGAGCGTATATATCAATGATGCTCAACTCGGAATAACATTTATCAAAAGCAGATCTAGAAAGGGGCTTTGTGTATATATCTGCAATCCGTTCTTCAGACGATACAGATGAAGTGTAAATAAATTCACGTTGTATCAAATCTTTAGTGTAGCGGCAATCAACCTTAACATTCTTTGTCTGCTTATGAAACATTGGGTTGTTTGCAATATTGGTAGTAGCTCGATTATCACATCTCATCTCCATTGGTCCTTCCTGAATATGGAGATCATGTAGAATAGATCTAACCTAAACCATCTCTGCAGCTGTCTGAGCCATAGCCCTGTATGCTGATTTTGTGCTGGACCTAAATACCACCTGCTGCTTCTTGCTTCTCCATGTCACTATGTTGCCTGCCACACAAGTACAGAATCCAGTTGTTGACTTCCTATCTGTCATGCACCCTATATAGTCGGCATCAGAGTAACCAACGACACTCATAGATGCATCCCTTTGAAATAAAACACCTTTGCCAGGTACTTTCTTCACATACCTAAGCACCTGTATAGTAGCATCTCAATGCTGTTTGGTTGGTTTGTCTATGAACTGGTTGAGCTTTCCTACTACAAGGGAAAGATCCGGACGTGTAATAGTAAGATATAGCAATTTACCGACCAGCTGCCTATATGATCTGCTATCTATAAGCGGAGACTCAGTATCATAGAGATGTCCTTTGGGATCCATTGGTATATTAGCAGGTTTGGAGCCCATCATTCCTGTTTTCTGCAAGTTATCAAGAGCATACTTCTGCTGACTAAGAACGATGCCCTTTTTGCTGCATTCAACTTCAATCCCAAGAAATTATCTGAGCTCACCCAGATCCTTCATCACGAAGGCATCAGCCAACTTCCTTTTTACCTTAGCTATCCCAGCAAAATCATTTCCAGTGAGGATCAGGTCATCCACATAGACAAGGAGTACTACCACTCCTCTTTCACGCTTCTTGACAAACAAAGAGTAATCAGCAGAGGACCTTATAAGTCCCATTAGATGTACCTCCTCCGAGAGTCTCTGGAACTATGCTCTTGGGTTCTGCTTCAAGCCATAGATGGCTTTTTTCAATTTGCATACACTCCCTCTGAGTCTCAAACCAAGGGGGTTGTTGCATATAGACCTCCTCCTGAAGATCTCCATACAAGAATGCGTTCTTGACATCCAACTGATGAAGAGGCCAGTCACAGTGAGCTGCTACAAACTTCAAAATCCGAATAGTAGATAATCGAGCAATAGGAGAAAAAGTATCAAAGAAATCTACCCCATATGTTTGGGTAAATCCCTTTGCCACCAGTCTCGCTTTGTAGCGAGAGATCGTGCTGTCTGGGTTGTATTTAATCGCAAAGACCCAACGTCACCCAACTATTCTAGCATGAGGAGGCAAGGCAATCAAATCCCACGTCCCTCTAGACTGTAGAGTAGCCATCTCATCCTTCACGGCTTGATGCCATTTTGGATCCAACATGGCTTGCTGATGGGAGGTAGGAACATGCGTTGTAGATAGAGCTGCTGTAAAAGAAGCAAAGGAACTACCAAGGTTGGCAGTGGAGACTATCTGTACAGTATGATATTGGGCACAGCTATGTGGAGCCTTTCGAATAGAAATTGGAAGATCAAGATCCTTCTCACTATGCTCAGTAGCAATCGGAGTAGGAGACTCATCAGAGGAACTTGCACAAGCACCACTAAGAAAACTCATGTCAATATCAACGCATACTTGACTAGGAGAGGAGACAGGTGGCTGAGGTGTAGTGGGGGTGTGTTTTTGTCGCCATGCGTGCTGTCTGTATGTCACAGGTAGCCTAGACACCTGAGTAGTTTTTGCTTTCTGCCTCATAGAAGTCTCTGTGGTAGGTATATCCTCATGATGTGTAATAAGGATTTGCTCCAAGGGAACTGGTGGAATATGCATAGGAGCCAATCTCTCTCAAATGTCACCTGATGACCATCTGTAGAGAAATACGGAATAGGCTCATGAAATATGACAGCTGCAGTCACAATGTTTCTTACCACGGGGGTCATAGCATCTGTATCTTTTTTGGGTGCTGCTGTATTTCAGAAATACGCACTTCACTACTCTTAGAGCCAACTTGTCTTTGCTTGGTCCAGGAATGTGAACAAAGGTAACACAGCCAAACACTCGAGGTGGAATAGTGAATAGATCCTTCTCAAGATAGGGAACCAGCCATGGAACTTGCTCTTGTATGGTTGAGTTGGGCAATCTATTGATCAAATAACACACAGTCAACACTGCATCTCCCCAATAGACCTGTGACACATTGTGCTGGATCAATAATGTTCTAGCCACATCACGTAACATTGTTTTTTTTCCACTACACCATTCTATTGCGACGTATGTGGACAGGACATCTGATGAACAATTCCAAGAGATTTGTAAAATGTTGCCAACTTAGATGTACATAATTCTAATGCATTATCAGATCACACAATCTTCACAATAGTAGAAAATTGAGTCTTTATTTGTAAGATAAATGTTTCAATTACTGATTCAACATCAGATTTATTTTTCAACAGAAATAACCATGATATCCTGGAAAAATCATCCACAACAAGTAGATAAAACCTATGATCCAGTCTGTCAGGGATACGACTCAGTCCCCATACATCCATATGCAGTAAATCAAAGATATCATTAGAACTGTGAGATAAACTAGACGGAAAACTGGTTCTGTGATGCTTTCCCAACTGGCATGCATCACACAATCTTCGTAGCCGGTGAAATATGAGGAATGATACATCAAAGCCTATCTAGTGATGGGTGTCCATGACGACAATGCCACTGAAGAGTTGTACCGGCACTAAATGCAATCTCGCCCTGACACATGCAGCAACTGGATTTTGGATTAGGCGATACACACCCCCTTCCTCATGTTCACCGCCAATCGTCCTCTTTGTGAGTTTGTCCTGAAAAATACAGCCTAGCTCATCAAATATTGTACGACGGTGCAAGTCTTTTCTAATTCTACTAACAGATAAGAGACTAATAGGAAACTCTGGAACATAAAGAACATTAGGCAACGTTAGAGTAGGAGTCACTGCTACATCTCCTCTGCCATAAATCCTACACTGCCTGCCATCTGCTACCTGCACAGATCTCCTTGAGCGAACATTATGAACCTGTCCAAAACATGTCTCATCCCCACTGAGATGTTGAGATGCGCCAGAATCCGCCAACCACAAGATACTGTCATCGTTACTAGACCTGTAAGTAGAAATCATACTTGAAGTAGCCAAGGTAGCAGTATCTGCAGTGCTAGTAGTCTCTTGGGTCAACTGAGAGAAACGCTGAATCACAACATCATAGTCTGCATGAGACACCATGTCTCTCCCTTCCTCTAAAGAGACAGCCTGGTTGGCCATGAGAGGTCGACTATGCTTCGTCCAGCAAGAAGCCTCTGTATTACCAACCTTTCCATAATGCGAGCAAATGGTGCAAGGTCTACCACTCGTACCCCGACCACCATGCTCTCTCCCCCTGATGGATGGAGCACCACGTCGTCCACGTGCAGTAGCAACAAGCACAGGGGTCTGTTCAGTCTCCAACACGGGTAGCCTAATAACCACTCTGCTCATGCGGCTATAAGCCTCCTCCAGCGATAGAAGCTCAGCTAGAGTAAGGATCTGAGACCTAACAACCTCATAGTCTGGTCCAAGTCTGTCAAGAAACTGAAGAACAACATACTCCTTCCTATGTGCCCTCTGAGTGGCACAAGTGTAGACAGGTTGACAGGCATCATATTTCTTAAGGAGCCCCTTTAGGGTGGCATAGTATTGCGACAGTGACTGACCATCCTGTTTGAGACTACCAAGAGCATGGTGAATCTCAAACACTTTGCTGGAACTTTTTTCATGAGAATATGAATCATGTAGAGAATCTCACATCTCTTTGGCGGTCTTATAATTCATGATCCATGCACGAACCATGGAATTATCCTTCTTCTATGTAGCATTCTTCCCTGTTTTATCCTGTGGTTCCATCTCCAACAGTAGGTGTTCCTTATCATGCCCCTCAACAATCATGAGGAACGTCTAAGACCATCTAGTATAATTGGTCTCATTCAACTTAGTGATAGGAACAAAGAAAGGAGATTTATAACTTTCATTGTCCATAGCGGTAACCGATGACACTTCCGAAGAATTTGAGGATGCCATCGTGCCTTAGGACTGCCACAAGATGCTGCAAATGTGATCTGAAATCAATATTCAGATCTGAAAACTTCACAATCAGAGAAAAGTGATCTCTTGAACATGAGATCTAAGGTGAAGAAACCCTAGATAACATCTCAAGAATCACAGAGACCCTGTAGATCATGTTTTAGCACATGTTAGGATGTTAGGAAGGATCTTAACAGTGCTTGGGCAGGCGCAATCGATCCCGAGAACCACCAACCGCAACTTGCCGGTGATGGGCGGTGGTAATGGCGGAGTCGCCGCAGTCAGAGGTGGTGCTCCGACGTCGGGCGGCACTGTCCCGAGGTCAGGGATGGCGCAGGGGTGACGCTTGGAGGTGTTAGGCTGATCTCTGGGCGACGTAGCGACCACTGGGCGACGCTACAACATCCAGTCGATGAGGGCAGCGTGAGGGGTGATGCTGCGAGGCCTCTTGGAGCAGAAACGACCGCCTACAAGGAGGCGGCGATGCCCTGTGGCACTTGGAGGGAGCCTGGTAGGGCCAGTAGCAGCCGGCGATGAGCATCGGCAGACATTGCGGTCGCGATAGTGGCCTCCTAGGGCCGATGGTGACTAGTGGCTTGCCGGCGGAGACTTTTGTGGGTGTGAAACGAAAGTTAGGGTTTTGGTGGAGGGGTATGGAGGCTCGTGAGGGATGGGATACCAGACCGTAGACCTAGGATCGTCGCTCTGATACCAAGTCGAAGTAAATAACTTGTCTTATTCTCAAATGAAACCCTACACCTCTTTATTTAGGGAGAGGTGTTGGGAAAATTACATCATAAGTCCAATTGGATAACAAACAAGACAAATAACTTCAAACAGAACTAATATGTGCACTACCAACAGGGTTCCTTTGGTGGAGTACTCAATTTGGCTCTGATACCAAGTAGAAGGAAATGATGAATCTTATTGAGAACGAAAATCTTACACCTCTTTATATAGAAAGAGGTAAGAAAAATATTACAAGACTCCCACTACAATATAAAAATAATAGGATAAAACTCACAATATAATGTTACTCTGAAGGCTCCAACGATAAATATAAAAGCCTTGAAATATACACGTGATTGAGACAAGAAAGCACCTCTGTGAGAAAGGAAATTGGTCTAGATGTGAATCAGTGATCTTTTTGGAAACCATTATATGCTAGCAATTATGTCCTTTCTTAAATGGTTTTTATTTAAAAAATGCCCTACTTTTTAACACCATTCTGATGTTTGATATATATATTCATTGTCCTCTGCAGTGAAGGCCGAAGAAGGAAATGGGTTTTCCCAGAACTTGTCGAGTTAACTAAAGCTGAGGTATGATTTTTAATATAACAGTTAGTTTATTAGAATAAACTGATAATGTGCTCAAGCTTTTATGATAAAATTTAATTTTCTGTCGTGGCAGTCCTGTGAATGAACAGCTCTTTTTTGTGTAAAAGGATCCTCCCAAATCTACTTAAACCTTTCTAGTGCTGGTTATTTGAAGTGATTATCTATTGAAAACCCAGTCATTTACATCACAAAGCATTTCTATCATTTAACAAGGATGATTGATGTTCACATATAGTGATTCTTATATATTTTAGCTTTTCTTGTATGGGTTTATGGATGTTTAGCTCCTGAAGGGCAGTGCTATACTTTCCATCCTTTGGTCTCTCTCTATATAAAAGAGACTAAGAGAGACTAGGTTTTCTATAATGAACTGAACTCTTTTTATCCAATTTGGTATCAGAGCACCGGCCTTAGACTGTGGCTCTAGGTACCTCACCCCTTAAGGCCTCTTAAACCTACCACCGAATCCCAATCTCCTCTCTTTCTTCCTCAGCAACGGCAGCGGCCTCTGGCGGACCTCCGACCGCACGTAGTAGCCCCAGGGCTCCTGGTGGCGCTCCGAAGGCATGCTTCAGTCGTCGCTGCGGGGCTGCGGTGGTGCAGGGGTCACTGAACCACCGTAGCGATGCTCCGGCGAGGGTCATTTGACCTAGCAGCGACACAGTGACGCACTACAGCTGCTGGTGGCGGCGCTGCTGCTTCAAGGACCCTTGGCAACGCTTTGAGCAGGTGGTAGTGGATTCGATAGCCTTTTGATCAGTAGCCATGACCTCTGCAGCACCGTGGCGGCTGTCTACGGTGGCGATCGATGGCACAACTGGCAACATAGGCGACGCACGAGGTTTCTAATCCCTGTGCAGCGATCGTGGGGGGCATCTTGCCCTCATCTAGGGACTGCAGTCCCTGTTGTTGTGAGAAGGAGGCTAGGTCTCCTTGGGGCAATCTCATGTGTTCTCCTTGCACTCGGGTTAGGCTAATGTCTATCCAAGGGGACCTCCTAGTATTGATGTAGATTTGAATCTGATTTGTTCAGATCTATTGGTGTTCGCTGAGCAGTGGTATGTTTTTCTCCAGTTATATTGACTGTTTTAGGATGCGTACTTCTTGAATTGCATAATCTTTGGGGGGTGTGTTCCCCATATTCTTTGGATGTGGTCTACTTGACACTTATGGAAAAATCTGAGTCTGGTGCATCAGGAGCATTACAGGAGTGACCATGGAGCACGGTGGCTGATCGACTCTGGTGTGTCACAGCATCTGTGCGTGCGGTAATCAGACCTACTTTCGTTTGCTACAGTTCGGTCCCCCAGGAAGGACTGTACAGGTGGTTGATGGTAGATACACCCCAGTTAATGGTAAGGGGGAGGTGTTTGTGACCCCCAGTTTGTAGCTATTTGGTGCTTTGCATGTGCCAGAATTCCCACTGAGTATGTTGTCAGTGAGCAGAATCACAAAGGATCTCAACTGCAGAGTGATCTTCGATGATGTCAGATGTGTTGTTTAGGACCATTGATTTAAATGCCGACGGCAAGGCCATTTCCGAGCAAGGGTCGTGCCGACATGAAGAAAACGTCGATTTACAGGGATTTCGTCGGCATGCCGTTGGCATGCCCTCGGCACGGTCGGCATGCTGGAGAAATTGGTGCCCATGTCGGGGTTGCTATTGATTTTTTTAATTACTTTTTCTATTTTTGTTGGTATGCATCGGCATGCCCACAGCATGCCCTCGGCATGCTCATCAGCATGTCGGGCATGCCCATGAAATGCACACTTGGAATTTCATCGGCACGGCATCGAATTCGGCATTTCGAACCTTGTTTAGGACAAGCTCATCGGGAGGACTGTTGTCAGAGGTACGAAGGAGAATGGTGTTTACTGTTTAGGATATGAGCCATTTGCAGGAGTTATTCAATATGGTAGTGGGAGTGTTATACAGTAGCATGCTTGTCTTGACCAACTGCTACCATATAGTGTGATGCTTGCCAATTGGGTAAGTACCATTGATCCTCTTTTCCAGCTAACTCCTCTCTTTAATCCTCTACATTATTTTAGTTGCTCCATATGGATGTGTGGGGACCGAGCAGAGTCCTAGACTGGATGAGACACCGGTACTACCTAGTTGTCATAGATGATTTTTTTAGAACCACGTGGGTGTTCTTGTTGAAAAGCAAGGTGGAGGTTGGAGGATGCATAAAGACTCTTCTTTTGGAGATTAACATAGTATTCAGCCACTGTAAAGATAGTGCGGACTGATAATGCTCTTAAGTTCTGCACTGCTAGACTTAAGGAGCTCTATAGGACTCGTGGGATTGTCCACCAGACCACTTGTCCTCATACTTCACAACAGAATGGGGTTGCAGAGTAGAAGCACAGGCACTTGTTGGATGTTGCTCGTATACTATTGATTCATCACAATGTGTCGCAGAGATACTGAGGTGACACTGTTCTGACGGCGACTTATCTTATCAATAGGATGCCCAGCTCAGTTCTTCAGAGCAGATACCAATTCTTCGTCTGCATCCAGACGGGTTATTTCATGTGCTTCTTAGGACCTTTGGATGTGTTGCATTCGTTCGTGTGCCATTACTTGGTCGTGACAAGCTAGCTCTCGTCCTGTCAAGTGCGTATTTTTGGCGTACTCTAGGACACAGAAGGGGTACTGTTATTATGATCCTCTGCAGAACAGACATTACTTTAGCGTTGATGTGACTTTCCATGATGATACATCATATTTCCCAGTCATTGGACAGAGAAGCTCTTGTGATGGTGTTGCCTTTCTTCCCTTGCCTTTTCCGTGTATAGAGACTCAGGTGTCTACTTTTTAGTCCAGACCTCTAGCTGATAGACAGATGAGCTCTACCTCCCTGGATGATTTTGAGAGATTGCACGGGCCATTACATACCTATCACAGACATCACACTACTTTTCAGGGCCCTCCTTTCTCATCAGCAGCTTACGGTTCACAGGTAGTTGAGAGGGTACCTGATGCCAGTGACAGTTTGGTTAGACCTGACCCCTAGACAGTGCAGATCACCACAGTGGCGAGGCTCCTTCTGCAGCGACTTAGTCAAAGGTATCAGATGATTCAGGTCTCCCTATTACCATTAGGAGGGCACCACGCACCTGTGAGTCCAGATACCAGGTCGCAGGTAGTTTGGCTATCGATGGTCTTGCTCCTCAGTTTAGTAACTTTTGTCAGGCCTTTACAACGTCACATATTCCGTCTACCTACCAGTAGGCTATGCTTGATCCAAAGTGGCGTTAAGCCATGAAAGATGGGATGGCAGCACTTCGGAGTAGATAGACTTAGGATCTCATCTCACTTTCTACTGGCGCACAATTGGTTGTCTCCCAATGGTTCTTTGCCTTGAAATACAACTCCGATGGGTCTATGTCGAGGTATAAGGCCATGCTAGTAGCAAAGGGGTTCACTTAGATATATGGGGTGGACTTCTTTGATACTTTCTCCCTTGTGTGGCTTGCCACTGTCCGGATACTTATTTCTGTTGTTACCCAGAGAGACTGGTCATTATACCAGCTAGATGTGAAGAACGCATTTCTCTACGGCTATCTTCAGGAGGAGATTTACATGCAACAGCCTTCGGGTTTTGAGGTTCAGGGGGAGTGTGTGCAGATTGAGGAAGGCAATTTATGGATTAAAGCAGAGTCCCAGGGCATAGTTCCAGGAGCTATCAGAGGTGTTCCGCTAAGCATCAGATCACTCCTTATTTACCAGGAAGACTGACAGGGGGACTATGGCACTCCTGGTATATGTTGATGATCTTATCATACCGGGGATGACAAAGATAGGATAGACGAAGTCAAGAGGCACCTATCAGAGAAGTTTGTCATAAAGGATTTGGGATAGTTGAGGTATTTCTTGGGCATTGAGGTTGCTTGTGGCAGGGATGAATTGGTGCTCTCGCAGAGAAAGTATGCTTTTGATCTTCTTCAGGAGACTGGCATGTTAGCAGCTAAGGCTACAAATATTCCCATGGATTTCAAGGTCTATTTATATGATGAGAAATCTGAGGTGGTTGACAGTAGGGCGTACAGGCAGTTGGTGGGTAAGCTTCTTTACCTCACCATCACTCGTCCATACTTGTCTTTGTCGGTTGGTAGGCTTAGCCAGTTTATGGATAAGCTAACTAGGCTGCACGGAGAGGTTGCAATGCAGGTGCTTACGTATGTGAAAAAAGCACCAGGACGAGGATTATTGTTCTGTAAGGGAACACCGATGGGGATTGTAGCATACTCGGACGCTGATTATGCTGGCTGTGTTGGGGACAGAAAATCCACCATAGGTTTTTGCACCTTTGTTGTAGGCAACCTGGTTACCTGGAGGAGCAAGAAGCAAGCGGTTGTATCTAGATCCAGTGCAGAGTCAGAGACAGGGCCATGGCCCAGATAGCCACTGAGATGGTTTGAGTCAAGTTAGTTTTGTCACATCTTCATGTTTCTCTGGATATCTCTATGGAGATGCGGTGTGACAATAGAGCAACGACCTACATTGCCAACAACTCTATGTTTCACGAGAGAACAAAGCATGTAGAGATTGACTGCCATTACACTCAAGGTCTCACTTAACGTGGGACATTATATACCACGAGTGTCACTTCTAAGGAATATGCTACAAATATTTTCACAAAGCCCTTAGCGAGATCTGCCTTTGAGGCATGTTCTTCCAAACTGAGCATGATATATATTTATGCTCCCGCTTGAGGGGGAGTGTTAGCATATAGTGCCTGTTATATGTTTTATGCTTTTCTTGTATGGGCTTATAGATGTTTAGCTCCTGAGGGGCAGTACTGTATTTTCCACCTTTTGGTCTCTCTCTCTCTCTATATATATAAGATAGACTAGGATTTCTATAATGAACTGAATTCTTTTTGAGTTAATCCTGACGCCCACCAGTGTGTTTTCATCAGTTGCATTGATTAATTGCAGGATAATCATTCACCAGAGTTGGCCAAAAAGCTTGAGCTTGTTGAGTTGTCACCTTACTGGTTTGATAATGTACAGGGCAGTGCAATAAGTAATAATATTACCATGAAGTCATTGTTTATCCTGACGGGTCCCAATGGTGGTGGCAAATCCAGTTTGTTGAGGTCTGTGTGTGCTGCTTCATTACTTGGAATTTGTGGTCTCATGGTTCCAGCAGAAAAGGCTTTCATACCACATTTTGATGCCATTATGCTGCATATGAAATCTTATGATAGTCCGTCTGATGGGAAGAGCTCCTTTCAGGTGTGTTGAGAACTTTGGTTGTCTACAAATGTTTTCTTGGTATGTTCTACAGTCATGCTTTATCATTCTGGAGTTGGTTCCCTAAGTTTCTATAGACACATTTATTGGAGTAGATGAGTAGTGGATCTCCTAGATGCAAACAATACTGTGTTTAGTCCCACACAAGTTACTCATAATTTTTGGGTGTGGGCCTAAATGTATGACCATGATTATATGTTTTTGTTGAGAGTGTTGCATCCTTTTATTTTGTTTATTGATGATAGTTATCCTGCACAATGTGTTATCTTTAGTTGGTTTACCTCGGTATATTTTTTACATTAGTCTCTTTATATAAGCGAGATTGGCATTTCATAGTAAAATTTGACATTATATTCTTCATGATATTAGAGTAGAGATACTTGATTAATGGTCTATTCCTGCCTTGTCTTTTGTTTGTTTTCTCTCTCCACCGTATGGTACAAGATTATTTGAGTGACTTGTAATCGAAGGAAACTGCCATAACCCTGTGTGCCATGGAACTATTGGTTTCATCAATGGTATCTCACATCATTGCTTCACTGTTGCCGCCAACTTGATTCATCCGACATGTCCTTGTCGCCGCCACAGTTAGTCCCAACCATTCGAGTGAGAAATAGTGATCACTCTTATTCCAAGAAGAAACCCTACACCTCTTTATATAGAGAGAGGTGTGGGAATAATTGTGGTACAAAATCAATAAGAAATAATCAATAATAAAGTAGTCCTCAAAGACATAAAACATAAACAAGACCAAAGGGATACTCAACACTTCCTCTCAAGCTGGAGTATAGATGTCAATCATACTTAGCTTGGAACAAGAGACATCAAACGTAGATCAAGAGAGAGGTTTGGTGAAAATGTTTGTTGTCTGGTCCTCAGAAGAAACAGAAGTGGTGTAGATGACTTCATGTTGGATCAGATCCCAGGTATAGTGACAATCAACCTCGACATGTTTGTTGCGTTCATGAAACATCGGATTGTTGGCAATATAAGCGGTGGTGTGGTTATCACACTACATCTCCATAGGCTCCTCCACTCGAACAAGAAAATCCTGTAAAACGGATCTCACCCAAACCATTTCTGCAACAGTATGAGCCATAGCTTGGTACTCGGACATTGCACTAGATCTAGACACCACTCCTTGCTTTTTGCTTTGCCATGTGACTAAATTCCCAGCAACGTAAGTACAGAAACCAGTAGTTGACTTTCTATTTGCCAAGCAACTAACATAATCTGCATCAAAATAGTCAACCATTGTCATTGATGTGTTGCTGGTAAATAGTATGTCACGTCTAGGTGCTTCATATATCACGCACCTGTATTGTTGCCTCCCAGTGTTGTTTGGTAGGCTTACCCATGAATTGACTTAACTTTCCCACTGGTAAAGAAATATCTGCCTTGGTGATAGTAAGACTAAGATATAATAGCTTGCCCATTACTTGTCTATAAGATGTGATGTCCATAGGTGTTGACTTGGCATCAGACAGATGCCCCTTGGGATCCATGGATATGTTGGCAAGCTTAGTCCCTAACATCCCTATCTCCTATAGTGTACTGGCACTGTGAAAGTACAATGCCTTTTTTGCTTCTTGCCATTCAATGCTTAGAAAATATCTCAACTGGCTCAAGTCCTTCATTACAAATCTATCAGCAAAGGTCTTCTTCACCTCAACTATCCCGACCTTATCATCATTGGTGATAACGTTGTCATCAATGTAGACCAAAAGTACAACTCCCCTATCACTCCAAACAAACAAAGAGTGATTTGTGGACATTCTTTGATAGCTTACCACCGGTATCACCTCGGAGAGCTTCTGAAACTATGCATGCGGACTCTACTTAAGACCATAAATAGCTTTTCGAAGTCTACACACACACTCTGCCTGAGTCTTAAATCCGGGAGGCTATTGTATGTAGACCAACTCTTAAAGATCGCCATATAGAAAGGCGCTTTGCATATCAAGCTAGTAGAGTAGCTAGTTGAAGTGGGCAACAACTGACATCAAAATCCGCACCATCGTTAGGTGTGCCACTAGAGAAAAAGTGTCGAAGAAATCCACCTCATAGGTCTGTGTGAATCCCTTTGCAACTAACTGAGCCTTATGCCATGAAATAGATCCATCAGGATTGCATTTCAAGGCAAAGACCTAACAACATCCAACCACTTGTGCTCCTATAAGAAGTGAAGTAAGCTCTCATGTCGCTCTAGACGAAGAGCAGCCATCTCATCCTCCATGGCTTGATGCTATCTCAGATTAAGCATGGTTTGCTGGTACGTAGTAGCAATCTGGCTGGTAGAAAATGCACGGCAGAAGCTCCTAAAGGTAGACCTTAGTCCCTTAGTAGATAAGTTTCCTGTAACTGGATATCTAGACAACTACGAGGTGCCTTTCGAATAACAATTGGAAGATTAAGATCATCTGTCAGATCCTCCTGTACTAGCTTTGGGGCAGGAACATCTAATCTAGGCCTATAGCATCACCACTAGAGTTTTCAAAATGGTGACAATGGTGGCCTCTTGGAAGAGAAGGGAGACTTGTACTTTCCTTTGGAAAGTGGATTTTTCAAAGGCCTACAACTCCATTTCTTGGAGATATTTATGAGATGTTTTTAGGAAGAAGGGTTTCCCCAAGAGGTAGGTGCAACTAATGAAGTGATGTGTCACTACCTCATCCTTTTCCATTTTGGTGAATGGTAGACCAAATGGTACATGGATTCAACTATAGCAAGGGGTGCATCAGGGATGCCCTTTGGCACCGCTCCTTGATACACTTGCTAGTTTGGCCTTTAAGGCTTGTGGTCACTTATTTCAGGGATTTACATGCAATAGAGATGATTCCCTACTTACGCCCCTTTTGCAGTATGCGGATGACACGACTTTCTTCGTTTAAGGGAGCACTTTGGCAGCTGTGCATGTATCCTCTAGTGAGAATTTTTGCTTCTATTTCGGGCCTCAAGATATACAGGCTAAGTAAATCCTTGTTCCTTTCTCCCTGTCGAGTTTGGAGGTTATTGAAGTTGCAAATGCTTTGGAGACGCTTGTAGGCCACTTACTAATCAGGTATTTAGGCCTCCCATTGAAGGGGAAGAGGTTGACATCATTGGATTGGAGATGTGTAGTGGAGAGGGTGTGAAAGCGACTCTCAGCTTGGAGTGGTAGATTGCTTTCAAGAGGTGGGTGACTTATTTTGTTAAAATCTATGTTGTCATCTATCTCGATTTTTTCTCTGTTGATTTTCAAGCCACCAAAGAAGATTATCACTTAGTTCGTTCTGATTAGGAAGAGGTTCTTCTGGAAGGGAACGGATCATGAGGGGAGGATTGCACAATTGGTTCCTTGGGAAGAAATTTGTTCTCCAAAAAAGGAAGGGGGATTAGGGGTGAGAAGGTTGAGTTTAGTGAGGCCTTGTTCATGAAGTGGGCTGTTAGAATTCTCTTGGGTGAGAAATCTTTGGTATCTACTGCCATAAATGATGCCTTTGGGCAAAGTATGAATTTGTTTGAAAGGGCGGGAGTGAGTCGTGCTATGTCAGCTTTTTGGTATTCTTTTCGGCAGGTTATAGTGAAAAATGCTGCTGATTTTGGACAGGTTTTGGGTGATGGTAAACTATTTAAGTTCTGGATGGACATTTGGTTTGATTCGGGAGCACTCTCAGAGGAATTCCCAAGAGTTTTTCAGCTTGCTGCAGATAAGGATGTGGAAGTTTTCTGGATGTGGGATGAGGTGAGAAGGACGTGGGATTTCCACCTGCTTCCTGCAGCTCTTTCGGATCAGACATATGTTGAATTTCAGCATCTAGCTGAGAAAATTTCTGAGATGCAGCCAGCGGTAGCGAAGCCTAACCATTTCATTAGGAAGGAAGGACGATCTACTGTAAAAAAGGCCTATGAAAGGTGTATTTCTAGTGCTGAAAGTTCAGATGTCATTTGCACCGATTGTGATCTACTTTGGAAGTGTCATCTCCCTCTAAAAATTAAGATATTCTTATGGCTGTTACGGAGAGTGTTTGGTTACAAAGTTGAGGGAGAGATGGTTTGCTGACATTGATACAACTTGCTCCTTTTATGAATGACATGAGGAAGATATCGAACATCTTTTCGTTGGTTGTGATTTTTCCAAGGATGTTTGGGATAGACTGCAGCTCCGCACTTCAAATAGTGGTGGTTTTCAGCAGTTCTGGAATTCGTTTCGTGATCATTATGGGTTACTGCTTTTGTGGCACTTTAGTGTATCTAGTTGCTACGGAATGAAGTCATCTTTAAAGCCCAATGAGGTTGGGTGGAAAATGTATTGAGGGAGATATATTTTTTATCTGATTGTTGGCTGCAAGTCCATTCCTTTTTTTTCCTCATGATTAATATAATTACTAGATGATTACTGGTCCCAAGTAATCTTCATCTTTCTTTCTCAAAATTAAAAAAAAAAAAGCATCACCACTAGATGTATCATATCTCTTTATTTCTTTTATTCTATTTCCGTGCCTTATTGTTATTTCTATTTCCTAATTGGAGATTTGGTATAATTTTCCCTCACCGTCTCTCTATATAAGGAGGTATAGGGCTTATTGTAATAATAAGTTATGTTATTCATTCCCACTTGGTATCAGAGTGTGGTCCTAGGCTAGGTTCTGATATCTCACTAAAAGCCTAGTCTTGAAAACTTCTACCTTAATCTAGATCTCTCTCCTTACCGGTGGCCACCACAGCCACCATGGCCATAATAGCCACCAACAGCGACTGCAGCAACCATTGGCAGTGGCAGTTCCAGTAGCAAGAGCCATCGGTGGTGGCGACGGTTCCAACAGCAGGAGCCACCGGCATCACCCCATAGCGCCCAACATCGCCCTTGCAGGGCAGCACGAGGCGGCAACCCCATCGCCAGCTATGGGGATGGTCTACCCTCGTAGAGGCAATTGGGGACTACAACATGGTTTTTTCTTGGGTTATTTTTTGCACAAAAATTCATGGTTATTAATTGACATGAGGTTTCTTCTAGTTGGTATGATATGAAAATTACTTCATATCTCAGAGTTTGCATGATTTCTCTGTCTGGAGGTTCATATTGGCTTCACTTTTGAATCTGAGGTTACGTCAGGTTCCACATTAAAGAACGTGACTTACAAGAGTTCATTTTTTGGCCCTATTATTAGACTGGATGAGAACAATTATTCAAGATGGTCTTAAATGTTCCTTATAATGGTAGAGGGACACGATAAGGAACATATTCTATTAGAGCCAGAACCTATTGATAAGACAGAGAAAAACACATTTTAGAAGAAGGATACCACTATGGTGCGTGTTTGGTTGATGAATAGCATTATCCCATGTATTGGAGATAAAATTATGTACTACAGGATGGCAAAACAGATGTTGGATAGTCTTAGAGACTTTCACGTGAGAATTCTTCCATGGTCTTACAGATGCATCATGAGTTATTTAGAAGAAGGTTATTCACTCTCTCAATACTATTCAGCCTTGAAAGGTCTTGTGGAGAAATATAATGCATGCCGACATGTTTGTCTATCCATAAGGATTACTGCAAGGAGTTTGCGGCTCATCTGTTCCTGTCTGGACTTGGCCTTAATTATGTTGTTGCTTGCTCACAAATCCTCATGTTGTCTGAGCTTCTTGCTCTGGAGGAGGTTTACAGTTGTCTGAGTAGGTTTGTTATGCCTATACCTTAGACTGGAAAGTGTTGGACAAGCTTTAGCATGGCTACTGTGACCAGTTGTGGAGGTAGAGGTGCACTTGCCACGTGTGGTGAGGGGAGAGGACGAGGCCTGTCCAGGAGGACCTGTATGGGAGGTTGGAACGTTGGACATATTGAGGCCTCATGTTAGGCCAAGCATGAGAGGCCACCGATTACCAATCAGACCTCTGTGACATCTGCTAACGAGTCTGATACTGTTTCTCGCATTGATTATTATGCGGTGGTTTAGTGTCTTTCTTAATTGACTCAGGAGACGACCACCACCAGTGAGATCGTTGCTTTTGCCTCCTCATCAGGTCCTGATATGTCCTGATTGGTAGATTTTGGTGCTTCACATCATTTATCTGGTGAGCATGGATGCTTTGGGAATCTACAAAATGTGTCACGTGAAAGGACAGTACAAGTGGCAAATGATAGACATGCATCAATCGATGGTTGGGGGGAGGTGTCGATTACCCCTACCATGCGATTGCCTGATGTACTTTTTGTCCTTGATATTTCTTTGAATTTATTATCTACCAGCAAGATTACAAAGTAGCCTAATTGCATCGTTATATTTGATGATATTGGTTGCATATTTCAGGACAAACTAACATGGACAATTGGTGGCGGATATGTAGAGGGGGTGTGTATTGCCTTGTTCAAACGGCTATTGCTGCCACATGTTAGGGTGGTTCTAGTTTTGCATCTGGGAGTGCTCTACAATGGCATCGACGACTTGGTCACCTATCTTTGGATAGGCTTAGACGTATCATCCTACACTTGTCGTCGACTACTAAGATATACTGTGATGTATGTTAGTTGGGGAAGCAACATAGATCTTTTCCTACCACCTCTGGTCCTAGTTCTGCTACTGTCTTTGAGTTATTGCATTTAGATGTTTGGGACCTTAGTCGAATACTGAATTGATAGGGTCACCACTACTATTTTGTTATTGTGGATGATTTTTTCCATTTATCATGGTTGTTTTTAATGAAGAGTAAATATGATGTGGGACAAACTATTTACTTTTTATTGAAAATAATCAATTTTATATTAATTTGAAAATTGTGACATCGGATAATGCCTTAGAATTTTGTACCGCACGATTAGCTGGATTTTACAAGGCACATGGGATTGTGCATCAGACCTCTTGTCCACGTACCTTGCAGCAACATGGTGTGACAGTGAGGAAACATAGGCACCTGTTGGATGTGGCCCGTACTCTATTGATACAGCATTATGTTCCACAGCTATATTGGTGTGACGCAGTTCTTACGGCATGCTATCACATTAACAAGATGCCTTCTTTTGTTCTACATCAGCTAACTCCTTGGCTAGATCTGTATCCTGAGAGGGAGTTGTTCCAGTTACCTCCACGTGTATTTTGATGTGTAGCTTTTGTACATTTGATGGGCCTTGAAAGGGACAAGTTGGCACTTCGGGCAGTGAAGTGCCTTAGATATTCCTAAGTTCAGAAGGGATATCGTTGCTATGATCCATTAGTAGGGAGGCACTATGTGCAGATGTAACGTTCCATAAGGCGGTAACTTATTTTTCTTTAGCAGCTCGTCAGTTGTCTCCAAAGGCTGAATTTACTCCTATGCCTATCCCACTTGTGTCAATGGAGGGAATTATGGACACAGAGACATTTCCTGCACCTTCTGAGCCTCCAAGTGAAAATAATAGATAGAGTAGCAAGGACAGTGTCCACTAAAAAGATGGGGACATCTTGTGGCTTGTTTACTATAGCATTGTCGGCTATGGAGTTACCAGCCACATATCAGCAGGCCATGCTTGGTCAAAAATGGTGAAAGGTCACGGAGGATGAGATGGCTGCATTGCAGGACCGCTAGGAATGGGAGCTTACTCTTCCACTTGACACTACACTTGTTGGTTGTTGTTGGGTTTTTGCCTTGAACTACAACCCTGATGAGTCTATTTCGATATATAAGGCACGTTTGGTAGCAAAGGGATTCAACATATGGGGTGGATTCTTTGATACCTTCTCTCATGTTTCTTGCTTGTCTACGATCAGAATCAAGGTTTTGAAAAATGCGAGGCAGTACTGAGGCAATTTGCCTTCATTGAGGCGAGGCATAAGCTTCAGGTTTTGAATCGAAAATAAGAAAAAATGGCGTAAATATACTTGTTAAGTACTAATAATGGAAAAAAAGAGTAAAAAACACACATTCATGTCATTTTTGCTTTATTACAACATTTAAAGAGTAAAATTAGACAAGAGATGACATTTAAATAAAAGGTAAACCTCCAAACATTATAGAAAATTAGAAATTAAATTTATCAAAACTCCAAAATAAGTTAAAAGTTCGTAGGATGAGAATTATCACAAGTAAATCAAATAAATATAATAAATTGTATTAACTCTATCCATTATCAATAAAAAAATCCGATTGTCATGACTCAAATCATAAGTAATGAATTTAATAGCTAATCTTGTAACTCATAAGTCATCATTCACAAACATAAAAAACCTAAATTAGACCTAAACAAAATCATTGTTTTTTTTTTTTAGGAATAAACAAAATTATTGTTAAACATATGATATCATTGACATCCTAGAAAATATGATAAATATATGGTATCTCCATCACTCTCATACTATAAAATAACTCATAATTGACAAACATAACCTAAAAACCCTAAATAAAACCTAAACAAAATCTATAAATAACATACATAATAAAGGAATGTACTTACATAGCTAAATAACATATATAATAAAATAACCTAAAAAGAGACCTAAATAAAATCTAAACTTATTGTTTAGTAGTGAGATCATTTGGAGATGTGAAGATCAGGCATTAAAGTTGGCTGCAGTAGACCTTTGGTGATGCGGTGGCAAAGGGTTATGCGACCTTTGGTGACCCATTTGCAACCTCTAGCAACCTATGATTGACCAACAAGGCGAGAACTATGGTTGGAGCTTGGACAACAATAGTCTCCTTGGGGTTTCGGGCAATGGGTTTTAGGTTTTGGAAAAGGGTTTGAATTACGGCTTTGAAGGGATTTATTCATGAAAAAGGATAATGTGTAAGTCACATAACCATCTAAAAGGGCCTTTTAATTGAGGCTAAAGGCTTTTCAATCAAGACTATAGCCTCGACCATGCCTTAGCACCTCACCGCCTCAACCAACTAAGGTTATAGCCTTGGGGTGGTTTCCTAGCACCTCGCCTCGAGGCGTATGCCTCGAGCGTCTTAAGGCACGCCTTTTAAAATGATGGTTTAGATGCTTGTTTTTGTTGCTGCTCATAAGGATTGGAAACTTCGCCAACTTGACGAAAAAAATGCCTTATTTTATGGTGATTGTTAGCTTAGTACTTATTATTGTTTATACACTCGATTCTTATGTATTGTTATATCATTTTATATTTTTGCTAGAACTTATGTTGTAATTTTTCCTTTTACCTCTCTATCTAAGGAGGTGTAGGGTTTTGGAGTCGAATAAGCTTCATCATTTTCTTCGACTTGGTATCAGAGTGGTGATTCTAGATCGTCACTCCGGTATCCCACTTGCACTTGGCCTCTATATACCTTCCACCCTGACCCTCATCTCTCTCTCTCTCTCTCGTTGGTTCCCCAGACATCCATTGTTCCTGTTTTGATTTGTTGTACATGGATGTCTGGGGTCCAAGTAGAGTGTCTAACAAATTGGGTCATCATTTTTATTTACTTATTGTGGATGATTGTTTTAGAATGTCATGGTTATTCTTGTTACAGAATAAGTCTGATGTTGGATCAATGATTGAAACTTTTATTATGCAGATAAAGACCTAATTTTGTGCTATTGTGAGGATTGCTCGTTTTGATAATGCACTAGAATTTTCTATGGCAAAGTTGGCCACTTTCTACAGATCTCTTGGTATTGTTCATCGAACATCTTGCCCCCACACAGCAAAATGGAGTAGTTGAGAGAGCATCACTGTGTGTTGGATGTGACTAGGACACTACTTATCACAATGTACCACAGATATATTTGGGAGATACAGTACTCACTACATGTTACGTGATTAATAGGCTACCTAATTCAGCAATACAAGTCCTTCATTCAGACAAGGAACTATTTCATGTACCACTCAGGGTGTTTGGCTGTGTGGCCTTTGTTCATCTTTGAGACTAGGCAGGGATAAACTTGCTCCTAGAGCTGTGGAATGTCTTTCTGGGCTATAGTAGCAACCAAAAAGGATGCATGTGTTATGACCCACGGGGCTAGAAGTACCATGTCAGTGCTGATATTACGTTTCATGAGCCAATTCCATACTTTTCCACTGCTAGCCATTAGTTATCCTTTGAGGGGAATCTTGCTCCTATGCTAGTGCCACCAGTTCCTTTGGAACAGATTTTTGTTACTCATAGTCAAGACACTACAACTTCTATGGAGGATCATAGTATACGACAGTTATAACCTACTTATGTCTATAGACTGCCAGTTACAAGCAGCATGAATAGCACCAACTACACACCCATCCTCCCACCACCTCAGCCACCTCTCTCCAGTCAGGTAGTGTAAATACCGACGTAAGTTGTCCTAGTGATAGTAGTGCAGGTTCGTCAGGTGATTCTGGCCAACCTTCCGGGGAAGATGTTTCCCCTGATACTGTGTAGGCAACGAGGAGGATCTGAACCTTTCGATTGCTATTCGAAAGGCACCTTGTAGTTGTGCTCACTACCAGATTGCTGGTGCAGTGCCTACTGCCAATCTTGGGAGGTTATTTGCTATGTTCACTGCTGCATTATTAGCCACACAGATTTCCATTACATATCAGCAAGCTATGCTCAATCCAAAATGGTGCCAAGTCATGGTGGAGATGGCTGCCTTGCATTCTCGTGGGACATGGGAGCTTGTAGATCTACCCAAACATGCCAAGGTTGTAGGATGTCATTGGGTATTTGCATTGAAGTATAACCCAGATGGATCTCTCTCATCATAAAGCAAGATTAGTTGCAAAAGGGTTCACCCAAACTTATGGGGTGGACTTCTTTGACATTTTTTTCCCTATGGCGAGGCTTCCTATTGTTCTCATTCTTCTTTCTATAGTTGCACACTATGATTGGTAATTGCATCAGTTAGATGTGAAGAATACATTTCTTTATGGCGATATTCAGGATGAAGTCTACATGCAACAACCTCCAAGTTTTGAGACTCAATGGGGGTATGTATGTATGTAGGCTGAAGAAGGCTATCTATGGTCTGAAGCAAAGTCTGCGTGCGTGGTTCCAGAAGTTGTCAGAGGAGGTATAGGCTGTAGGACTCTTGAGATATTTTGCAAATCACTCGCTCTTTGTCAGGAAGAGCAAAGGGGGAGTTGTGGTAGTCCTTGTTTATGTTGACCTTATTATTACTAAAGATGATGTAGCTGGGATGGCAGAGATCAACCAAAAGTTGGATGATTCCTTTGTTATGAAGGACCTGGGTGAGCTGAGATATTTTCTGGGCATTGAGGTGGCATGAAGCAAAAATGGCATAGTTTTAAGTCAACACAAGTTTGCCCCTGATATGTTACAGAAGGCAGGGATGTTGGGATCAAAGCCTGCAAATATATCAATGGATCCTAAAGGACATCTCTATGATATTGAGTCCCAATCTATTGACAGTAGGTTTTATAGGCAATTGGTTGGTAAATTGCTATATCTTACTATGACATGTCCTGACCTTTTTCTTGCAGTAGGGAAGTTTAGTCAGTTCATAGATAAACCAACCAAGCGGCATTGGAATGTTACCATGCAAGTGCTTAGGTACCTGAAAAGAGCACCAGGTAGGGGTATCTTGTTCAGAAAAGGTTAATCAATGAATGTAGTTGGCTATTCTGATGCAGATTATGCAAGTTGCATGGCAGACAGGAAGTCAACTACAAGCTTTTGTACTTGTGGCAGGAAATCTTGTGACCTAGAGTACAAAGCAGCAGGTTGCATCCAGGTTGAGTGCAGAATCAGAGTATCATGCAATGGCACAGATTGCCGCAGAGGTGGCTTGGGTTAGATCGGTTTTATAGGATTTGCATGTCTAGGTTGAGGGGTCAATGGAGATGAGGTGTGATAATCGCGTTGCTACTTATATAGCTAACAACCCAATGTTTCATGAACGTGCAAAGCATGTTGAGGTTGATTTCCATTATACGAAAGACTTGATGCAACGAGAGTCATCTATGCCACCTCAGTGCCTCTGAAGATTAGACAATTGACAAATTCACGAAGCCTCTTCCTCGCTCCACATTTAATGTCTACTATTCCAAGCTGTGCATGATCGATATCTATGCTCTACCTTGAGGGAGTGTTAGTTTAGTACTTATTATTTACGTACTCCTAATTCTTATGCATTGTTTTGTCATTTTATATCTTTGCTTGGACTTATGTTGTAATTTTTCCTTTCACTTCTTTATACAAGGTGTAAGGTTTTGGAGTTGAATAAGTTTCGGGTGGATTTCCTTGATACCTTATCTCCTATTGCTCGCTTGTCTGCTGTTGAGTTACGTTATATTGTAAGGAGCGTTATGTCATTATCTTGTTGGGTTTATGTTGTAACTGTTCTCTCACCTCTCTTTATATAAAGAGATGTAGGGACGGCTTGGTAATTAAGAAAAATCATTTTCTTCAACTTGGTATCAGAGCCAAGTTAGGGACTCCACCTCCAAAACCCTAACCCTACCTTCAAGCCATACCACTGCCGCCGCCACCAGCAGCAGCACCATCACTACTAGCCAGCGCCGCTGCTAGCATTAATAGAAACGCCGCATCGCCTGAGCAGCAGCATCGTCGCCTTGGTGCAGGCGCTACTGCTGCCAACTACAGTGGCAGGAGCAACAATGACGGGGGCCTCCTCAACCCTCTTGCTCCTCTCTGGCTCCCTCTTCTTGCTGTTGGGTCTCTTCTGGCAGTAAGGAGAGGGTTGTAGACCCTGATTTCCCTTGCAACGAGGCCTTGGAAGATCCTTCGCACGTTCGTGGAGTTATAAAGCGAGAATTTTTCAGAAAGAAGTTTGGAAATTCTTTTTTGATAGTATAATCAAATCAAAATTTTCTTTACTATTTTGGGGTGTGTATTCCCCTGTTGATGCATGTTTTGGGGTATGTATTCCTCTTTGATTGTTGATCGCATGTGAGCGGAGTTTTTTTGAGTGTGTTTTCCCCATTTAGTGCATATTTTGGGGTGTGTTCCTCGTTTTTTGTCAGATTTCAGATCTATGTTTGAAGGAATTTGTGGGTTATTGTCACTATGGCCTAATCATTGTTAGAATCTGGGGTTACATCAGAACAAACTAAAGACAGTGTAGTATACAAGAACCCGTTTTTTGCTCCTATTGAGAAGCTTAATGAGACCAACTACCCTCGGTGGTTTTAGACATTTCTTATGACTGTGGAAGGACATGAGAAGCAGCATGTTCTCATAGTAGTACCACCAGAGCAGAAGACAAGTAAATATGCAACCTGGAATAGAGATGATGCCATGGTGAGGGCCTGGATACTCAACAGTGTTATACCTCACATTGGAGATGAAGCCATGTATTATAAGATGGCTAAGGAGATGTGGGATGGCCTGAAGGTCTCTTATTCTCATACTCAACAGTGTTATACCTTAATTGGAGATGAAGTCATGTATTATAAGACGGCCAAGGAGATGTGGGATGGCCTGAAGGTCTCTTATTCTCATGAACTCAACTTCACCCAAGTCTTCCAAATCCATTATGATCTCTATCACTTGAAGTAGGAATTCATGAGTCTCTCACAGTACTATTCCACCATGCACTCTTGGAGAAATACAATGCATGCAGGCCTATGTGTACCTCAGCCACATGTAGGGATCAGAGGAAGTTCTCTGCACATATGTTTCTGACAGGGCTCAATGACAATTGTCCACTGCACGCTCACAGATTTTGACACTATCTGATCTTCCTCCTATTCAGGAGATATACAGGAGACTTAGTAGGTTGCAGATCCAGTCTATGCAAAAAGGTGTTACTAGTAACACCTCCTCTGCTCATGCAGCTGTGAGTACTCTTGGTGGACAGATAGGAGCCTCCAAAGACAAAGGCAGGAGGTGTGCTGATGGTGGTGATGGCAAGCCTACCTATTCTTATTGTGGGAGACTTGGCCACATTGAGGCCAAGTGCTGGAATAAACTTAGACGGCCTGTAGTTACCAACCAAGTTTCTGTGACTACACCTCCAGCCATGTCTACTAAGGCAGTGACCCTTGCAGAGGCAGACTATGATGCGATTGTACAGCATCTAAGCCCAGTTGGCCCATGAGCAGTCTCAGTCTTCAGGCACAGTAGCTTGTGCATCCGCATTAAGTATGAATAGCTCATGGTTGATTGATTCAGATGCCTCAGATCATTTGACAGGAAATTCTCAATGTTTTGGGAATTTGCAGAAGACACCACAAGATCGGTCAATACAGCTTGCAAATGGTAGGCATGCTCTCATTTGTGGTAAGGGAGGGGTATCAGTTACTCCATGCATCTCTTTGATGTTTATTATGTGCCTGATATGGAATGTAACTGTTATCTGTTAGTACTATTACTAAGCAGTTGAATTGTCGTGCCATTTTTTATGCGGTTGGATGTACGTTTCAGGATTGCATGACGGGAAGGACGATTGGTGGTGGCCATGAGAAGGGGGTGTGTATTGGCTGATTCAGAGTCCTGTTGCTGCAGCCTGTCAGACGAATACTGCTATAGGGAGTGCCTTGCAGTGGCACAGATGACTAGGCCATCCTTCGTTGGACAAGCTACGCCAGATCATCCCTCATCTTTCTCCTGCCATGAAGATTTAGTGTGATGCCTGTCAGCTAGTGAAGCATCACAGTACTAATTTCCCAGTCTCTATCCAGTCTAGTAGTTCTGCTTGCTTTGATTTATTGCATTGTGATGTCTAGGGTCCTAGCTGTATGGTAGACCGACAGAGTTGTCGGTATTATTTGTTATTTGTGGATGATTTCTCTAGTTTGTCGTGGACATTTTTAATGAGGAATAAATATGAGGTTGGTTCCATTATTTTGCAGTTTGTGATGCCTGTGAAAACTTAGTTTGGTGTGTACATTAAGAAGATCAGAATTGATAATGCTTTAGAATTATATACTAGTTTGGCTGACTCTTATGGGTCACTTGGCATTATGCATCAGACATCGTGCCCTCACACGTCAAAGCAGAATGTGATTGCTGAAAAAAAACACCGTCATATTCTACATACTAGTCTTGCTTATCCAGAATAGTGTTCTGCATAGTTACTGGGGAGATGCGGTTCTTACTGCCCATTATCTCATTAACAAGCCTCCTTCCTTTATGCTTCATGTGCAAATTTTTTACTGGGGATATCCCCATTGCTATCAAGAAGGCTCCACGATCTTGTGCACAGTATTGTGTTGCTAGGAGTGTTGTTTCTGCTGATTCTCTGGGTTCGGAGTTTCATGCATTCACTACTGCAGTTTCCAGTGCTAAGATTCCTATCTGGTACTAGCAGGCTCTACTACATGCACACTAGAAGGCAGCTATGGAGATGTCTGCTCTTACTGACAGACGCACCTGGGAGTTGTCTCCTCTACCGTCTAACGCACACCTTGTTGGAGCTAGATGGGTCTTTGCCTTGATATACAACCCCGATGGATCTATTTCTTGGTATAAGGCCCGCCTTGTAACCAAAGAATTCACTCAAACCTATGAGTTGGATTTCTTTGACACGTTTTCCCTAGTTGTACGACTCTCCACTGTTCGTATTCTTGTTTCTGTTGTAGCTCTGTATGGATGGCATCTACATCAGTTGGATGTCAAAAATGTATTCTTATATGGAGATTTATAGGAAGAGATCTATATGCAGCAGCTTGCCTGGTTTTGAGGTTTAGGGGGAGTGTGTATGCAGGCTTCGTAAGATCATTTATGGTCTTAAGCAAAGCCCTCTAGCCTGGTTTCAACGCCTGTCTGAGGTGTTATTTGTTATAGGGATGTAGAGGTCCTCATTTGACTATTCTCACAGTGAGGAAGATCAGTAGTGGTACAATGGTTCTACTTATGTATGTGGATGACCTTTATTCTCACAGGTGATGATGCAGGTGGCATTTCTCAAGTGGAGTACTTGGCCGGTCAGTTTGTCATGAAAGACCTTAGGAAGTTAAGATATTTTTTGGACATTGAGATTGCCATAAACAAGGGATTATTAGGTTACAAAGAAAGTATGCCATTGATATTTTTTAGGAGAGGCATGCTAGGATCTAAGGATGCCAATATTCCTATGAACTTAAAGTTCATCTCTTTGATGATACAGTGAAGGAGTACTTGGCACGTCAGTTTGTCATGAAAGATCTTAAGAAGCTAAGATATTTTTTGGGTATTGAGATTGTCATAAACAAGGGATAATTATGTTACAAAGAAAGTATGCCGTTGATATTCTTCAGGAGACAGGCATGCTAGGATCCAAGGATGCTAATATTCTTATGAATCCTAAAGTTCATCTCTTTGATAATACAGTGAAGGAGTACTTGCCACGTCAGTTTGTCATGAAAAACCTTAGGAAAGTAAGATATTTTTTAGGCATTGAGATTGTCATAAACAAGGGATAATTATGTTACAGAGAAAGTATGCCGTTGATATTCTTCAAGAGGCAGGCATGCTAGGATCCAAGGCTGCCAATATTCCTATGAATCCTAAAGTTCATCTCTTTGATTATATAGTGAAGCTGAAGGGCAAGAAAGCATATGGACAACTGGTGGAAAAGTTATTTTATTTGATCATCACGAGGCGAGATATTAGTCTTGCATTGGATAAGCTTGGTCATTTCTTAAACAAACCCACTAATGTTCATTGGCAGGTTGTGATGAAGGTGTTGAGGTACATTAAGGGATGTCCAGGTAGAGGCATTTTATTTTAGAAGAAGGCTCCTATGTCTGTTGTTGCCTACTCAGACGTAGATTATGCATGAGATGTTGGAGACATGTGGTCTACTACTGGTTTCTGTACTTTTGTAGCTGAGAACTTGATGACCTAGAGGAGCAAGAAACAAAGTACAGTTTCACACTCTAGTGCTAAGTCTTAAGTACTGGGACATGGCACATATTGCAGTTATGATATGGATCAGATATTTGTTACGAGATCTTTATGTTACTATTCAGGAACCAATGGAGATACATTATGACAACTGGGTTACAATATACATTGCAAACAATACCATGTTCCACGAGAGAACGAAAAATGTGGAAGTGGATTATTGTTACACCAGGAGTTTAATTCAACAGGGTCTGCTTCATATTATCTGTTTTGCCTCTTCATACCAGACTCTTGACATGTTAACCAAGCCGCTGCCCTACCCTCAGTTTGAGAAGTGTAGAAACAAGCTGAACATGGTGGATATATAGTTCCAACTTGAGGGGGAGTGTTGAGTTACGTAATACTGTAAGGGGCGTTATGTCATTATTTTGTTGGGTTTATGTTGTAACTTTTCCCTCACCTCTCTTTATATAAAGGTGTAGGGTTAGTTTGGTAATTAAGAAAAATCATTCTCTTCAACTTGTATTGTTCGAATGCTTGTTTCTATTGTTGCTCATAAGGATTAGAAACTTTACCGGCTTAACGTCAAAAATGCCTTCCTTTGTGGTGATCTTAAGGAAGAGGTATATATGCAGCAGCTTCTTGGATTCAAGGTTTAAGGGGAGTATGTATGTAGGTTGAAGAAGATTGTTTATGGACTCAAGCAGAGTCCAAGAGTGTGGTTTCACAAACTATTAGTAGTTGAAAAGATAGGCCTGCAGAGATCTTCCTCAGATCATTCATTATTTTTCAGGAAGATAGAGCAAGGTATGGTGGTTCTCTTGGTATATGTTAACGATTTGATCGTTAAAGGGGATGACAAAGCTGAAATTGTAGAATTCAAAAGATCTTTAGTGGAGCAATTTATTATGAAAGTACGTTATTTCCTGGGAATTGAAGTTTCAACAAGCAGAGATGGGATAGTTTTGTCCTAACATAAGTATACCTTTGATGTACTTAAAGAAACAGGCATGCTAGGATCCAAACGTATTAACATACCTATGGATCCCAAGGCCCATTTATATAATGAAGAGGCTAAAGTGGTTGATAATTATTCATATAGACAGTCAGTTGGAAAGTTGTTATATCTAATCGTTACTAGACTTGACATTGCTTTGGCAGTTGGAAAGTTGAGTCAATTTATGGACAAGCCTACGAAGTTGCATTGCGAGGCAACTATGTAGGTGCTTAGATATTTGAAGAAAGCACCTGGTCGTGGAATACTTTTCAGGAAGGGAGCACCTATGATAGTTGTAGGATATTCAGATGTTGACTATTTAGGGGATATAGCGGACAGAAAATCCACTACTGGCTTTTGTACTTTTGTTGTTGGAAATCTTGTCACTTGGAAGAGTAAAAAGCAAGCAGCTGTCTCCAAGTCGAGTGCAGAATCTGAGTATCATGCTATGGCTCATGCTGTTGCTGAGATGGATTGGGGGAAATCCTTATTACAAGACCTACATGTTCAAATTAATGGTCCTATGGAAATGCGATGTGACAATAGGGCAGCCACTTACATTGCTAATAATCCAATGTTTTATGAGTAGAAGCATGTTGAAGTGGATTGTCACTACATCAAAGATCTAATGTAGCGGGGAATGTTGCTTACCTTGCTACTTATGTTGCTTCAAAGGTCTAGATTGCTAACGTTTTTACCAAGCCATTGCCACGAGGAGCCTTTGATGTATGTTATTCCAAGTTGAGCATGATAGATATCTATGCTCCAGCTTGCGGGGGAGTGTTAGCATTCATCATATCTCTTTATTTCTTTTATTATGTTTTCGTGGCTTATTGTTATTTCTATTTTCTAATTGGACATGTGTAATTTTCCCTCACCTTCTCTCTATATAAAGATATGTAGGGCTTATTGGAATAATAAGTTTTGTTATTCTTTCTCACTTGTATCATCAGTACACAAACTGTCTATGGTCATCTAAAGTGGAGATTGTGATGTCTGTGTAGTCACTGGGGAATCTGGTATCTTCCAAGTATTGTAAGGACGTTTGTAGGTAACAATAGGCATAGAAAAGCTCACAGGTCCAGTATTAGTAGTCTGGGGAGCAGAAATGGTATCTTCTCTAGGGGAATAGGAGGTATAGGCATGGGTGCATCCATAATCTCAGAAGAAATTTCTCGTGCAGCGGTGGAAAAATATGAAATAGACTCATGAAAGGTAACATCGGCACTCACATAGTACCTATTGGTGATGGGATCCAGGCTCGTATACCCCTTTTGAGTTCGTGAATATCCCAAGAACAAGCACTTGACTACTTGTGGTGCAAGCTTGTCTTGACTTAGGGAAAGATAAACAAAGGCAACACAGCCAAATACATGTGGTGGCACATAAAGAAGTTTTCGGTCAGCATACAAAATATGTCAAGGAATTTACTCATGAAGTACTGAACTGGGTATTCTGTTGATCAAGTAGTAAACCATAGGAACTGCATCTCCCTAGTATAACGGAGGCACACTATGGTGAATAAACAAAGTGCGGGCTATATCAAGAAGGTGGCGTTGTTTCCTCTTAGACAACTCATTTTGCTGAGAAGTATGAACACGTGGTCTAGTTTATAATCTCATGAGACCTATAAAATGCAGACAACCTGGTGTGCAAAACTCAAGTGCATTATCAGATCTCACCACTTTAACAGCAATTGAATATTGATTCTTTATCTTCAACAAAAAATGCTCAAGAACAGAGCCAACCTCTAACTTACTTTTGAGAAGAAATACCCATGATAGATGTGAAGTCAACAACCACCAAGTAATAACGGTGACCCTACCTATTGGAAATTCAGCTTGGAGCCCATACATCCATATGTAACAACTCAAACAAGGCTATCGATCCAGGATGAGTACGCACAGGGTAGGAGGCACGGTGGTACTTGCTCATCTGACAAGCATCACAACTGATCTTTGCTGCAGAAGATATGTGAGGAATAACTCGTCAAAGACTATCCAGAGGAAAGTGTCCAAGTTTAAGATGTTACAAAAATGTACTCCCAGCAGTAAAAGAAACTTCTCTTTAGCACGTATCAACAAGTGGAGACTGAACCAGACGATAAACACCACTCACTACATGGATACTACCAATCGTCCTTCCTGTCAACTTGTCTTTAAAGATACATCCCACTTCGTCGAAAATGGCTCGACAGTTAAGTTCCTTAGTGATACTATTGACCAACAGTAGACTAATAGGAAAGTCTAGCACAAACAGAACATTAGGCAATCTTAATTTAGAGGTTGTTGGCACCTCCTCTTGACCTTCTATCCTGGAGTGCCAGCCATCTGCAACTTGAACAGTCCTACTTGCATGTATAGATCTAAGATTAGTGAACCAACTTCGATCTCCACGAAGATGTCTTGAAGCTCTTGAATCAACCAATCACCCCGTGCTATCCTATTTCCTGTCATTTGCAATAGAAACTAAGTTGGTACCTCCCCAAAAATCATCATGATGGCAATGACCTTGGAGTAGCCTCTCATACTCACTTTGTGCACTGGTCACTGTATCACCTACCGATCTATGTACGGCAAAGGTACTTGGCTCAATATGAGGGGAGGCCATCTTCCTTCAACCAGACCACATGAAAGACAAGAAAAATATGCCAAACAATCGAGATATGAAATTCATATCGAGTGCTGAAAAAAGATCAAGAAATGAACATGGATTTTTGGGTGACAGAGAGCCCAAAAATCACGTTAAAAGTCCCCCATAAGCCTCTACAAGATCAGAAACTCACCGTTGGAGACAAGATCCAACCCCAACAATACTTGAGGGTCAAGGAGAGGCCCTCCTTCGCCTAAAGACCCATCGGCAAACCTGGTGCATCTTGCAGCACCAACATTGCCCAGCAAAACATGAATATACACTACATACACTGAACATTTGTCGCATGAAAAATGGGCATTGCTAGCTTCACCATTTTTTTAGTTGAAAAGGGTATTGCTAGTTTCACTGCTTCACAAAGAAGCTAAAACAATGGCAAGGCCATCCTGGTAATGCAGTGCGGAAGGAGTATAGGCATAAAACATGTGTTTAAGAGCTAATATCAGTGTTTGGTGATTAGAAGTTGTATCAGTGTCTGGTGGCTCTCAGGGGGAGAGATAGTGCTCCGGTGGCTGTTCGACGAGGTGGCGACGGGGTACGACTGCCTGAGGTAGGGTAAGGTTGATAGATGACCAGTAGAACCCTTCCAGACTCGAATCAAGCCTCCATGAGGCGATTCTAGCCCTCACCAGCGAGGGCAGTGCTGGGTGGCGCTTGAGCCCTAACGACTTCCAGGATGTCACTACGTCGACAAGGAACCACCAAAGGGGTTGGCCTGGTTGGCAATTCTCAGGTGAGCCCCCCATCGGTAGGATGAAGCTGAGGCAATGATCCGGTGACGAGAACAGTAAGTTCTCATGGGTTTAAGGCTTTCGGTGGTGGAGAAAGAAAAAAGAGCAAGTAGGTTCAGAGGTCGACTTAGGACGTCACTCTGATACCATGTGGAAACTAATGAGCGTGTTCATTTATACTCGTAACCCTAGGTCCCTTATATAGGCACGGGACCCTAGGAAAGAAAATACGGAAATACTGAAAAAATAAAAGAGAAGAGGGTCTATTAACAATCTTTATTCAGACAATATCCTTACGAACTCCATTTAATATTACAATCTCTCAAATGTAGAGATCGGTCCATCATGCCATGCATTGCTTCATTTTAATAGGCAAAAGGTTTTGTTTTTGTTTGAGAAGATGTGGTTGGTTTAATACCACATTGTGAGATGTGAAGTGTTGGAGTGTGTGGTGGCCTATAAATAGACATGTACCTCTCACCTACTTGTTTCTTTGTCAAGATCAATATAAAGATCAGGCCCTATCGGGGCCTTCTCGCGTGGGTTTTTTCCTTGCTCTTCATGAGTGGGGTTTTTATGTAAACCTAAGTGTTCTTTATGTGATGCTTTTAATATCTTGTTATTTTGTTTCCGCTTCTTTATATTATTGAACTTAATATCAAAGTAGTTCAATCTTGGATTTTGTTCTCAAATTTTATCATTATTATTTTTGAGTTTTTTCTATATTGTCTCTCATCTCGATAGAGAAGGGGAGACCCTAATCTCTCCATGCAAGGTGGAGATCTAATGACAGGCGAGCGAGATTGGTCGGCGCATGCAGTTGAGAGGAGAGGCCCTTGTTAGAGTCTAGTACAGCAGTTCATCCAGCACCTTCAGACCTCGCTAATGTGTCATTAGCACACCCACCTGCAAGCAACCAGTTGAGAGAATTATGTTCTATTGTATAGAGTGGGATTTTGTTATACAAGCTGAGCATTTAATGCTCCAGCTTGAGGGGTAGTGTTGGAGGAGTGGTTGGTTTAGTATCACATCGTGAGATGTGGAGTGTGTTATAAATAGGAATATACCTCTCACTTGTTTCTTTGAGAAGATCAATAGAGAAATCTACCCTATCAGGGCCTTCTCTCGTGGTTCTCTCTGTTCATGAGTGCGGTTTTTACGTAAACCCAAGTATTTTTTATGTAATGCTTTAGATATCTTGTTATTTTGCATCCGCTCATTTATATTATTCAACTTGGTAATCAGAGTAGTCGATTCTTGGGTTATTATTCTCTGTAGGGTTTCTATTATCTATTCGTGGAATTCTTGATATCAACCCAAGGAACAAAGCATCACCTTGATGCTGGTCATAGTGTCAATCACAACAATCTCCTGTGGGAGATTGCGAGGCAAGGAGCAACCTCACATCTCTGAGCGCTGGCGGTGCTCAACGAGTTACGCAAGGGTAAAGAAGTTGGAGGTGTCACTACTGATGGTGACACTAATGGCGATGATGACACTGTAATGCTCGCATCAGGAGGAGATCAGGAGAGGAGGAAGGAGAAGAAGAGCATGCGGCCCCTAGTGGCACCAGTAGCACTTAGACAGGCACTAATAGTGTCAACGACGCCTTCCTTTTCTACAATGGGAGAGCACCAGTAAAAGCAAAAGAAAAGGAAGATGAAGAAGGCGACGGCAATCATCCTCTTTGTGTTAAGTCTTGGCGACGATCTCACTGGAAATCACGAGGAAGATGTCACTAAGGATCGCGGCGAGAGATTGAGCGATCTTCGAGTGAAATCACCGACGATGAAGGAAGATCCCGCGAGTGCAGAATGGCTTGGATTTGGTAGGAGTTTGACTTTTATTTCTCCTTTTATTTCAAGCATTTCTTGTTTTCTGTTACCCTTACAAAAAAAGGAGAGGAAAAAAAAAAGGAAAGGAACAAAAGAAAGGGAAAAAAAAAAGAAGAAAACGAAATAAGGTGAAGTAAAAAAAAGAAAAAAATTGATTATGATTAAAGAGGAGAAGGAGAAGCTCTTCTCAATTTTTATTGTTGTCTTCTTTATGTTATTTTTTCCTTCTCCCACACTACTAAGGGAGAAAGGGAGACTGTGGATGCTATTATAGTCATTCCCCATTTGGGAGTCCCTTTGTTATAGATCACCACATGAGAAACCACAACTCAGGGAGGTTTAGAGTTTCGAGGTCTCTAGAGAGGGAGATCCAATTTCGAGATCCTCAGAGGAAGGGCCCGTATTAGGTTTCTATGTGGGAGATCCGATTTCGTGAACTCCAAAGGGGAGATTCAGTTTCGTAGTCTTCAAAGGAACACCCATGTCAGGGATATCGACTGTGGAGCCACCAGCACCAGTTGAGATCTCCAGAGGAAAGGCCCTCGTTAGAGCTAGCTACAGTAGTTCATCCAGCAGCTCCAGACCTCGTTAATGTGTCATCATCAGCACACCTACCTACAAGCAAGAACCAGTTGAGAGAGTTGTGTTCTGTTGTATAGAGTGGGATTTTATTGTACAAGCTAAGCATTCCATAGTCCAGCTTGAGGGAGAGTGTTGAAGGTGTGGTTGGCTTAGTACCACATCATGAGATGGAAGTGTTGAAGTGTGTGGTGGCTTATAAATAGGCATGTACCCCCCCTCCCCCTCCCCAATTATTTTTTTGAGAAAATCAATATAAAGATCAACCTTATCGGAGTCTTCTCCCATGGTTTTCTCCCACCTTCTCCAACAGTTTTCTTCTTGAGCCCTATTGTTATCCCTGAAATGGCATCACCCCCCTTGGATATCCATGGTAGTCCAGCCATAAAATCTATGGTCACTTTCTTGCTTTCACCATGCAATAGGTAGCGCTTCCTTGCAGGCCGCTGTTGTTGGACATTAACCTGCTGCTACACCAAGAAATAATGCACGTACGAACCAATTGTACTTTGTGCCCTCCCTTAAGTAATCTTGTATCAAATCTCTAAACATCTTAATGTTGCCTGAGTGGATTGTAGTTCTCAGTGCAGTGTGCCTCACACATAAGCTCCTCTGTAACTCTGCTATGCATGGGACACAATCAACCATGAAATTTGATCACCTTGTCATCACAGGTAAACCTCCTATGTCAATGTCATCTCTCATATCTGGTCTCCTCCATCTGCGTCAAAATGATTGATGCAACTAGATCAAAAGGCACATGTCTAGAATTTGTCAGAGCATCTGTGAAACCAGGGGACCCTAGGGCTAGAAGCTTGGTTCAAACAAAGTGAGATTATTACTCTTTCCCTACTCCTGTTCTATGTTATGTTTTCCCAGGGTGATGCATGAGGGAAAGCGCACTTTTGCAAAGGTAAAGCACACTCCCATGTATTTGTATTAGATATGGCTATGTGGAAGGACTTGTAGGTAGTAGCTTTTACTTTGCACATTCTATCAATCGTGCTTCTACTTTGTAGTTTGTACATTCACATAATTATTAAGGGCAGTATGATCACCCTCTCTCGTCTTCTTTCTTTCATTTTGGATATGAAGGAAACAACTTGCTTTCTGGTGTTTCCAGAGGTAGGATAACATCCATTAAGGATGAATGTTGAGATCTATATCTTGCTATTTTCCCATTATTCTTCTGTGAGGGTACGCCTAGCATTTTGTATAATTCTTTAATGGTTTCTTAATAACATTGATTCTGTTTCTTCCAACTTTGAACATAACGTGCACTTTGACCGAATTTGTATTGTAGTTTATCTTCAATAACTAGAACGTAACATGATTTCTAAGCTGATTTCTGCATATTTTGAATGCTTATTTGGGTAATTTAGTGGAGTACCTGGGCATGAAATGCTTTCTTTGATCTCTATTATAATTTTGTTTTTTTTGCAGATTGAGATGTCAGAGATGCGGTCAATACTCAGTGCTGCTACTCCCAGGAGCTTAGTTCTTCTGGATGAAATATGTCGGGGGACTGAAACAGCAAAAGGAACTTGCATTGCTGGTAGCATTGTTGAGACCCTGGATGGTTTAGGTTCTCTAGGCATTGTCTCAACTCACTTGCATGGCATTTTTGATCTACCACTGGTTACAAAGACAACTACTCATAAAGCAATGGGAACTGTGGTTGTTGATGAGTGTGTAAAGCCGACATGGAAATTGCTAGATGGAATTTGTCGAGAAAGTCTTGCTTTTGAAACTGCCCAGAATGAAGGCATCCCGGAGAAGATTATCAGCAGAGCCAGAGAGATGTATCGTGCAATTGTGGCCAAAGACAAGTTCAATGAAATGAAGGGAAAACAGTTGTCCTATTTAACACCTGATTCTCTCTCTAGTTTTTCTCCAGCCTTTACTTCTCTCACTAATTCCGATGACCTCTGGCCTTCAGCTAAGGAGATGCTGCTCCCCATGAGTTCATTACAAAAGGAAGTTGAGAATGCGGTCACAATAACGTGCCAGAAGAAGTTGATAGAACTTTATAAGAAAAGGTGCACACCTGAACTCATAGAAGTCACATGTGTAACCGTGCTTGCTGGAGAACAGCCACCTCCCTCGACTATAGGCTCATCTAGTGTCTACGTCCTTCTGAGACCTGATAAGAGATTATATATTGGACAGGTTATACAGGCTTCTCTTTTTCTTTCTTTTCATTGTTTTCCATTAAACTTCCAACTGTTCATTATACGCTTTTCTGACATGGCAATATCAAATATCTGTTACCACTATATGTAGTCTGATGACCTTGCTGGCCGTATACGCGCACATCGCTCCAAAGAAGGCTTGAAAAATTCAGCATTTTTATATGTAATTGTACCAGGAAAAAGCGTTTCAAGTCAGCTGGAGACTCTGCTCATCAACCAGCTCCCTCTGTTAGGATTCCGGCTTGCCAACAAAGCAGATGGTAAGCACCGCAATTTCGGCACATCTAACTTGTCTGGGAGATCCAATTCACCGGCAATACATTTGCTCACTGGTGACTGAGAGAACCTTACATTAATGCTTCCCTAATCATGTATGCTGTAATATATTCCTAGAATTTCTGTAGCATGCCATAGGCTTTGTTTTGTGGTAGTTATGCCAATTTTGTTGTGTTATGGTTGGCTACCACAATTTTGTAGATACAAATGGCATATCCACATCTTACGTATCAAAAGAAGTGTATCATTTATGGTTAATTCTTTAATGGTGATATTTAACAAGTGGCTCCCTTCTGTATTAAACTTTTCATTTACGCCAACTAGTTAATGCCCGACAATTTCCGTTTCTTTGTCGGCCATATTTGGATGAATTTCTTGGAACATTGGCCTGTGTTAAAAGTTCTTGTGAGAGAAGCTAAGACAACAGCAAATGGGTCCAAAGGCGAGATGGAACTTGGGGTTGAGGATGCGAGTTGGACTTGCATCGAGGATGGGTGGAGTAACATCAAGTTTGGAGGTCACTAATATATATTTGAATTTGTCAGAAATATGGCTGCTTTGGGTTGCCCACTGCCAAGAATCACATTGCCAACATTGCATGCGATTATGGAAATGTGAGGGTTTGGTGATTTAGCATGAAGGGTGAATGATTTGTTCGTGACATGGTAAAAGCGTGAAGATTTGTCATTTAAAATATTGATTATAAAATAATTTAATGCTTAAAAATTGAAAAGTTCAAAGAGTAAACGACTTAAATCGGAATCACGTGGAAAGAATTATTCAGGGTCACTTCGAGTGTAGAATTTATATCTTGGCCTTGGGACCTTCAAGATAGATTGATGAGACCTTTGAGGTTGAGAATACCCTACTCTTTACGTACTGCTGTCTTGAAGTGACCATCTCAGAGCCTTTCGTGTTTGATCAGAGATGTGCCAACAAGATTGTGAACTCACAATGCTTCACTGATCAGCTGACCAATGGAGATGTTGGTCAATTAGTACCAAGTCGGTAAATCCTCCTAGCATCTGTGTCCTATGTTTCTGGTTGACCAGCACAAGGAATTGTCGACTAACAATGCAAGAGTTGGTCGTCCAACTTAGATGTTGGCCAACCAAGAAGAGAAGAGAGCTTTGTATTCCTTGGCTCTTCTCCGCCCCTCGGTGGTGATGACACATCTCCTGCGAGAATTAAAGTTGATTAGATCTATTGATCTTATCTTTGGGAGATATTTGTAAGGATTTAACTTAATCTTAATATGATGTGAATCTTTAGATTAAATCTAATATTGAAATTTATTCCTACTCGAACAATAGCTTGATTAGTCTTCATTAATTTTAGTTGATTGGATTTTAACATCCAAAGCACATTTAATTGTTATCCAAGTTCTTTTGTATTAATATCCAACATTTTAAGTCTAATTAAATGTTAAATTAAATATTATTTAACTCTTTAAATAATATTTGATTTCTGTTTTAGTAGGAATTCATCAAAATTATTATTATTTCATCATGTTAATAATGAAGCATTTAAGAGTCATGAGTTATGGCATTATGCTTCCTTTAGGTATTCCAAGTATCTATGAACCCCTCGCACTAGAGGAAAGCATTAACTCTCAAGTTTAATCCCATCTAGTAATTGCCATTCCTTCTTGAGTTATATTATTTCTAATATCTCTTTGTATCATTAGGACGAGATCAAAGACAAAATCCTTTCCTAAATGATTGTCTTCTCTTTCATCCTCGAGTTTAATCAAGACCCCACGATCACATATGGAATTAATCTTTCCCACTACATGCAAGGTAAGCTCATTCCTTCGATCTGCTATGTACATTTATGAATCAGGTTTGTATAATCCCTTCGAGAGATTATGTATCTCCTATTACCTATTACATGTACCAGCTTTTTAATATCAACTTCATCATGAGTGCATCTACTATCGATCTATCAAATACATGTGCTCGAGAATAAAGGCACATTTATTTTATGTTCAAGGATGCATCTTCTACATAACAGTATTGGAAATGGACTTTTGTTTATCTCCTATTTCATCAAGTCAACTCCTTAATCCAACCCATGTAACAGTTTTGAATCTCCATTTATGAGCATTAGTCAGGCAGCGCTCTCCAGAGAAGGTTGCCATCTCAACTCAGATCGGAAACAAATGATTGAATCAAATACGATGGTTTCTTGATGTGTTCTTAGATCTTCTAAATCATTTAGATCTTCAAGTCAACACACATCAGGTTTATTCGATCTGGTTAAGTACGTCACCTTATTCTTATTAAGGAACTCAATTCATGCACTGGAAATATCTAATTCTGATTTTGATGAAAAGATTAGTTCAATGTAACTCCTTGCATTATTCAAATGACTCACCAAGGACACAAATTTCAATTTGCTATTGAGGACATGAGTCAAGAGTTGTGAACTTGAATACTAGAATTTGATTGGGACTTCGGATAGAATGTTGAAGGGATATAAAAGTGAATATTTAGATATCATACTTTGGTAACTTAGAGCAATTTCAAGTTCACAAAAAACTTTTAGGAATCTTTAAAATTGTATATGATACATCATTGAGTCGAATTTGATAGGCTTAATGAGCATGAGAACCATCTATAGCTTAGTGAGCCATGCTTGTGAGCCTTTAAATTAAGTTTGTGTGTATGTGCATGGGTGGGCAGGTTGGTGTGTGTGTCTATGTGTGCGCATGTGCATATTCGCTTGTGTTGTCTCTCAAAGAAGAATGATACAACAAAAAGGTGCACTTGGGAAGAACATGCATGGTTCTAGCAAAATGAAGAGTGCTGAAAAAGGCACACCGAGGGAATGTATTCAATGGTGAAGAAATGTTATGGTGACATAGGAAGTCTAAGTACTTTGTAAAGTTTCAAAAGCATTTTGTAAAAAAAATTTGTGCCATTTGTAGCCATTAGAGTATCAATTTGTAACAAAAAGTCTATATCTTCGTAGAACATAAAGATTTTGCTTGTAACTGGCACTCGTACTTTGTTTAAGGAGACACATTTCAATCAACCTTTGTCAATAACTTTACTAAAGATCCATTAGTCATGTTAACCAGAATTGAGGATTATCCATCCCATAAACGAAATAACATGATTAAGAAGAATAGGATGAGAATACAACTTGTCTCGTAGCATTGATAATTCGATCTATGCCATTGGCATTGAGCAATTTGCAAAAGTTAATTCTTGTGGCTATACTCAAGGTGTATTTAAATGTACAACTTCTTTGTATTTTACCTACGTTTTTCCATCTTGTGGTTGCATGGAGCATTATCTTGACTTGCCAAGCTTACTTGTCTGCACCCATTTTGTTCTTGTTCATGGGTGGGCTTTGTCCTTCTATCGTGGGTGGAGTGAGTGTTTTTTTCTTTGCTTTCTTGTCTCTTATCCCATTTGTTGTAATCCCTCCCTAGTCCCGTGGGTGGGCTTAGGCATTTGATGAGACCCTCATCATGAGCCATAACTAGCTCATTTTGACCCAATACAAAGGATAAAAGCTCCTACATAACTCAAGGAAAGGCTTAACTCAGAGAATTCTGAGTTTAAGGAGAAAACAAGTCATAAGGGGTAAAAATGCAATTTTACCAGTATAATCTGCATTCAGGGTAATTCAGGGTCCAAACAGAGGTCAAAGCAACTTAATAAGAATAAAAGTGGGATGAGATGATCTAGCAAGGGCTACAGAAATTTCAAGGAACTAAATGATAATCTGTAACCCTAAAACAAACCCACTTCAATTCACGAGGTTCAAGGCAAAGAAAAAATGGAATAAACCCTCTAAAATTCATAGAAAAATAATCTCTAGGGTTTAGAACCTTCAATTTGACCTTAGGAACCCATCTTGACCTACATTGAGAATCATACCCAATTAATAACTTAATTTGGGTTTTTGCGTAAATTGACTAGTCAAACAAGGTTTAATCTAGAAATAAAATTCACCATCAGATTCCTTAGGTCCTAATTAGTCATGTATAAAAACTTGAGCCTAAGAAGAAACCTTCTTGACCAACTTTACACTTTGGTCCTCATATATTTACTTTTTGGCCCTCAACTTTTGAACCCTCGCATTTTGACCCCTAACTCTCCTTCGTTCTTTGCGTTCAGGCCCCCCTGCAAAACCTGCCAGCACCATGCTCCGGCGACCTTGCGCGGAGCATGGCGCCGCGTAGGGTGAGGGGGAGAGCCTGGCAACTAAACCGGGGGTGCCCTGCGTCGTCAGCCGTCGCAGGGACACCCCCCTGGTCGCTGTAACCCACCATGTATGGGTTTCCATCTCCGGCGTCCTCCGGTGAGGGAGACACGTCGTCTCCCTCCGCCTTCCTCCCTAATTCGGTCCCTATAAATACCCCCGTCGCTCCACCGTTCTTCCCAGCTCGGATCTGACGGAGAAAACCCCCCAACTTTCCTCTCTTCTCACTCCGGCAGACGCCCACCAGCTCCGGCGGTTCTTCCTCCTCCTCCTCTTCGCTCTGCCGCAATACCAGCAGCAGAGACTTCTTCCCCTGCTCTTCCCGCGCCACGCCGCACCCAGCTGGCGCCTCTCCGGCCCTCTGCTCGCCGCCGCCCCTTCCCCCGGGCATCTTCTTCTCCGGCGACAGTCGATACGACTGTCGCCCTGCTCCGGCCCCTTTCGTCTCCGTAGCTAGGTCAGAACTTCTCCCCATCTCCCCCTCTTTCTTTTCCTCACTGTCTTTTATTTGATTAAACCCTCGACCGCTCCTGTCCACCGTCACCCCCTTCGTCTCCGGCCAAACTCCGGCGAGCCGCTCCCATCACCCCAGCAACCCACACGGCTCGCCGACCACCGCAGAACCTCCGCCTCCTCACCCTGATCAACCCCCGCCCTTCCACTTCCCCCACATCACCCTCTGCAACCCCACCGAACAAACCCATCTTCCGACCCACAGTCCGACCTAGGGCAGCCCTTGCACGCAGCCCCACGCCTCGCCACCACCCACACGAGCTTCGCCGCACTCTGGCGAAGCTCCCAGCACCTTCTGATTAGGCCGAGAGGCCGTTTTGCTGTGAACAGGTCACCCGACCTCCGCCGCCATTGCCGTACAGAAGGAGTTGTTTCCGCCTGCAGCTGCAGGCGCGCCACGCCCAGATTCGACTCCCAGGCCTTGCGAGGCATTTCGACAAGGCGTCAGGCTGCAGCTGAAGCGAAGCCCTCGCGCGAAGGCCTCGCGTAACGCCGCGATTACCAGCTGTCTCCTCCGCGTGGGCGCCAACTCTGGGTGGGACATTTAGTCCCACCTCGGAAATCTCTGAAGAGGCGCAGCGGTATAAAGTGAAAAAGTGCTGGAGGCTTATTGCCTCAGCACACGGGGTGAGGTCCCCTTCACCCGCCCGGTTACCCGGTCTCGTCTGCGCTCAAGCCCCGCGGACCTGGCCCGACCCGACTTTGACTGACCTGCACTCCTCGGCTACCCGGCAGCTCTGGGAGAGCTATCCTATGAGCGGATTCTGTGAGAGAGAGACGCGGGGGGAGGGTAGAGATAGGTTTTGCCCCTCGCTCTGATCAAGCTGTGTAAGTGTGCAGGCACAGGTGAAGAAGAAGGACCGCGGAAGAAGAAGAAAGCTAAGGGAGACACTGTAGCAACAAGCGGTTTAAGTCGTCTGATTGGAAAATCAGACGACGTCCTGAAGGGAAAAGAAGAAAGAAGGAGAGACGACGTCCTGACAGGTAAAAGAAAAGAAGAAAGAAGAAGATCTGAAGAACAAAAGAACAAGGAAGAACAGCAGAAGAAGAAGAGGAAAGAACAAGGAAGAACAACACAGGTGAAGAAGAGGACCACAAGGAGATAAACACAAAAGAAGAACAGGAAGAACAAAAGTTAAAGAGGAGAAAGACAGAGAAAGAAAAGAAGAAAAGAAGAACTCAAACTTTCATCTCTCTCCCTCTCTCTCTCTCTCTTTATTTTTTTTGTAATAGAACATGTATATCTCTAGAATACAACTTGCTCCCTGAGTTCGACCTCGGGAACTCTTTTATTTTTCCGAGTAAAAAAATTTTATATATTTGAAATGATGGCAATAACTGGCTATACTACAACGCTATAACAATAAAACCCGGTTATCTCTCAAAGCCAACGCTTCAGCATTGCTTCGGAAAAAAGAAAGAAAGAAAGAAATCTTCATGCTTCTATTTCCCTGCCTTTAGGTCGTCTTCCTTAGTCTTTGTGCACCCATCCTCAATCACTAGTAATTTTTGTGAAGTTGGATTTCTCTCTCTCCTCTTCAATAGTGCCATGGTATAATCAATCAGCCTTGTTACAAGGATTGGTCCGGATTTTTTTCCTTTTGGCATCGTTGGTTTCTTTTCTTTCCTGGATTACTCTTCCTGTAAAATCAAGGGTTTAAAAATTAGATTGGTCATCAAACCAATCAACCTTTGATTTTGGTTTTTAGTGGTTAAACTGTTGGTTGGGACCAATCAAATCGATGATGACATCATCATTAGAACCGGGCCGAGAAAAATTGAATCGGTCATGCTTAGGTTTGGTTTGTATTTGTCCAACCGGGTTGAATCAGGTAAAATCGAAATTTAATGTATAAAAAACTAAATACAACTATCACAAAATGTTACTTTGAATATGAAACATCCAATCACATTATAAAATAAAATGGAAGACTAAAAGACATGAAGGCAGTATACAAAAAAAGAAAACCTAAGTTGTAATAGAAAAATTTCACAATTTCAAAACAACATAAGCAAACAAAATCAGAAAAAAAAAACCCAAATTAATCTTCATGACGATCATTCAGCATCATTGGCGTCCTGTAAAAGAGTAAATGAGAGAAAATTAGTTAACTGTTAACTTCACAATAATTTAAATATAACTCTAACCTATTAAAATTTGCATAAGTTAGTACCATTGCAGTCATATGTCTTAAGCCTTTCCTATCCAGCTAAGCCTCTAAATCTTGTAAAGGGATACTCTTAGGTTCCTCTGTCCATTTCTCTACTAAGTTCATCCCTTCAAATGAAATAGGATCCCATCCATTTTCATTTTGATTCTCCTTTGAATTTCAAATTAACAATTATGATAGTTTAAAAATGACATATACAAATAAAATTAAGCAAGTTAACACATAAAGCTTCATTTGTAATTTTATATCTTAATGTCAAATTGTACTCCACATATGCAAGGTCATTTAACTTTACATTTGATAACCTATTCCTTTTGACAGTCTGAATATTTTTAAATACATTACAATTTCTCTCACATGCTGATGCAGTGTAAGTCTGACTTAATAATCTAATGGCCATTTTTTGCAATGTAGGAGCTTCTCCACCAAAATTCTACCACCACTCAACTATAGTAAAAAATAAATAATCATGATTCATAATGTGAAGTAATGTAAATAATAATAATTGAGTAAATTTTTAGAAGCTATAATGACTTGCAAGGAGAAATTTGATTGTATACTCGCTTTGCAATTGGATGACCAAACATTCCCTTAGCATTACGATACATTCCAAGCTCTTTGTTTATTTGATCAACACTAGGTTGTTGATTATGAACCATCATGAGCACAACATCAAAAAAAGAAGTCATTATCTTATGCTCCCCATATGAAATCTCTATGGACTCCTTATAATAAAATTTAGGATTCAAAAAGTAAGTTGCAGCATGAAAAGGGTGATGAAGTTGACTTTCTCACTTCTCATCAAATATCTTCAAATATTCCTTGTATTCATTTTGATCGTCATCAAATGCGACCTTTATTGTTGCCCTCGCTGCACACATCCCAACATAAATGTAGCCCAATGAAGGGCATTCATCACTGTCCACCATCTACAAAATTTTTATAAGAGGCTCAAGAACCTTAGTTACTTTCAAGTATAAATCCAAAAAATAAGAACTTAATATGGCGTCTTTGACTTCATTAGTAATTTTTGTCTTTGAGATCTTATGCTCTAACCACTCTTTAGAAGTAACCATAGATATTAAGGAATCTTTTTGCTCACATAAACTCTGCAATGCAAGAAAATTTGTCGTAAATCTAGTGGCTACTAGTCTAACCAATTCTTTTTTACAATGTTTTCTCATCAAATTCAAGATATAGCCATGGTTGTAGATGAATTTTGTTATCTTTCTCCCTTCGATTATAGTAGACTAAACAGAAGGCAAATCATCGAATTTCTCAAGAATAACATCAATGCAGTGAGTTGCATAGGGACTCCAATCAATATGGCTATAATCATATTTCAATGCTTTTCCAGTAGTAGCATAGTTAGCTGCATTATCTGTAATAAAATAGATGATATTTTGCGGTCGCACAAATTCAATCACTTCTTTAATAAGTCACATAAATATTTTGATATTTTTGAATGATTAGAAGCATCAACTGATTTAAGGAAAATAGTTCCTTCAGGATAGTATGCCAAAAAATTAATTAATGTTCTTTGTTGTCTATCATCTACCATGAGTATGCAACCAAATTTTTGCCAATATCTTCTAAATGTTTCAATGAAATCAGACATATCCTTCACATTTTCTTATAATAAGAGTCCACTTACCCTATATGCAGATGGTGCTTTATAACCAAATCCAACGGATGCAACAACATCCAACATCTCCCGAAACTGTGAAATCTCAACTGTGTGAAATGGTATGTGTGCCTTAATAAATCACTTTGTAATTTTGAAATCAACAGCATGAATAAGATCTTTTGAAGCCAAAACATGACTTTTGATTGAAGGTTGAGTTCCAGGTGTAGTAGCTAGAGGGAAAATTTTTTTTAAGCTATAGGTTTGTGAATCCTTTAATGCAACACTTCTTGATGGGCCTAATGGCTGCTCAAGTAAACCATGGAATGTAACTAATTGAGAGCTAGTGGGAGTCATTGCAAAAGTTTCATCAACTCTCCTTTTTTCTATTTGATATGATTCCAATGCATTTTTCATTTGATACTCCACATGGCTTGAGACATTTCTACGTGACTCGATCTACCCGTTTTTCTTTGCCAAGTGTTCCTTAAATTTGTGAATCCCTCCTCCACTGATAATCTTAGGATAGTAATTATATTTCACCTTGAAAGGTTTTGATGAAATCAATATACAATGATCCTAAGTAATGTCTTGTTTTCCTCTAACTATCATTTTATTAATTTCAGGAGTGGGATGAAACTCATTAGGAACTCCTTCCTCATTTCTATCCATTGTTCTACAAACAAAATAAGAGAAAAAATATATAAAACATGATTCTTGCCCATTACTCAACATTTTCACAAAATCATATCACATCAAAATTCAAATACATGGGCAATCAAATTACATATTACATATCAAATATTACACATCAGTACATATCAACCATGGAAGAAAGACTATTCATGCTACATTACCTATGGACAAGGATGATTCATTTGATTCTAGCCAAAAATTAATAGATGCAAGCTTATCTAACAAGAATAGCTTAATTCAAAAGGATGGTGTTATTTCCTTAGCATTTTGTGCTACTATGTATTGTCATCGACCCATCAAGCATTGAACTTTATACTCATAGTGGAAGTCTATGATAGATATACGTAGTACGCACATTAGGATGGCCAATGGCAGTGATAGGTTTGGCGAGGGACGAGGGGGACGACGAGGAGGAGGGGCGTTGATCGGCGTATGGTAGTTGACGTAGTCTGTCGTGTGGAGGGCAAGGGCACAGGAGGGGAGAGAGGTCCAAGTCAGATGGGGTGTTGAACGACATTAGGGCAGGAGACTCATCCATGTCGTTACTGCCTACAGTCGTCATCGATGCTTGCAGTGCTGTCACCACTTACAGTTGTTAGCGGGTCCCCATCGCAACTTGCGTGGACGATGTCGTCGTCGTTGCTTATAGCACCGTCGTCACTTACAGTCGTCAGTGGGTTCCCTTCGTAGCTTGAGTGGACGAGGTCATCACCGTCGTCGGTCGGGTGGAGGGTAGGACTACAGCAGGGCATTGAGGTCTCGAGGTCAAGGGTTGAGAACTTGAGACTTGAGAGGGATAGGGCATCGTCTGCGTGTCAAGGACTCAAGGGATATGGAGGATTGAGAAACGAAATTTTTGGGAGCCGAAGAGATACACGCACAGCGCTTAAATTTTTTTTTTTTCGTTGGGGGCAGGTTGAACCGAGGATTCGATTCACCGGTTGGAACAGGTCAAATTGGATTTTTCTTAATTCAAATGCTTCAAAGCCTGTTGTACAAAAATCAATCGATCCGACTGTTCTTCTACCGATTCCGGATCCAACTGATTAAACTGGCTGATGTGATCCGATTTTTGAAACATTGTGTAAAACTACTCGTCCCTTACTTTCAGGAGCCTTAACTCATCCTTTTCTTCCCTGTCCTTTCTTTCCCTTCCCTTTTGACCTTCTCTCATATGGGTGGTCGTTGCTTGAATTGTCTCTATCTTGATTGAGTAAATTTCCTATATGTATGTACCGAAGGAATGCATAAAGCAAGAATCAAGGGATTTCTGGTCTTATATATTCATTTATCAATAGGAATCTTTTGAAATCAGGTCGAAGCGTTCTTGGTAATTTTCTTTATCTCCCTAAATCCGTAGCATGCAAGTGAAAATAAAGCTCTGTTTGGCTTATCCCGCACTCAAAGGATTATAAAAGGAATATTATAAAAATTAAATCTAAAATAAGGAGATATAATTTATTTTATTTCATCCATCAAAATTAATATAAATTATCTCATTACGTTATGTTAACGTCAATATATATTAAAATATATATACATTTTAACATAATATACATATTATAATATATTAACTATGTCATAATAATTTATTTTTACTCATTTCATAATATTAAAAATTATCTACCAATATTATATTATCATATCAATTATTTCACCCTATTATTTATCTTATTATTTAAATAAATATCATACTCTAGCTTATCCCCATATTATTTTATGTGGAGATAACTTTTATCGCATCAGTTATTTCATCCTATTATTTATTTTATTATTTAAATAAAAATCTTACTCTAACTTATCCCTATATTATTTTACGTGGAGGTAACTTTTATCCCGTTGGCAATCTAAAATATACGTCTCGACACTGCGCTCAATGGCAGGTCAAGTGTGGGGAAAGGACCTCCTACCAGAGACAAATGCCAAACTCGGCTCCATCATGATACTTCAACGTCACGTGTGGTCAACCTTTGGGCTTTCTTCACCTCCACCTGCAGGGAAGACGTCGGTCTCCCTCATTGAAGTTCATTTTTTCCAATAAAATTGTGTTCGAGTTTCCAGGGAAGTAATCACAATCTATTAACCAGCATCATGGCCAATTATGTTATTTCGGTTGTCCCTTTATGATTTGGAGGGGACGTTACACCGCTTCCCACCACCGCACAAACCGCCCCCCTCCCCCCCCCCCCCCCCCCCCCCCCCTTGCGTATGAAATCCTTGATCGGAGCTCTCCCCTTTCGCCTTGGAACCTCCCCCTCTCTCCTTGGACCTTTCCTCTATCTCGATCGAAGATGCCACTTGACATATAGCATTCATGGAACTCGTGGTGCTCGATCGTGTCGACTACGGTTGTCCTTTCTCTTCATCGACGATTGTTGCCGTGGGGTGTCAGCTGCAGCACTCGCGGTTCGATCTTGGAGCACGTGTGGGGGGGGGCGCAACCACGTCGTTTTGGTCGAGAGGTTGCAACTGCTCGATTGTTCGTCTTCGACGTCAGTTGTGCCGCTACGATGGTCACTGGACACCTTCGTCAACCGATCATCTTCGTTGTTCGCCCAAGCAGTGGTCGGCCGATCTCGTCGTTTGAACGTGCTACCGCCATTCTCAACTGACTGCAACTGCGGGAGAGCGATGCAAGGTTACGGGTGTCCGTGATGATCTACTGTTGTTGTTTTTTGTGTTGTGAGAAAAGTTAGGTCTTCTTTTTTCTTGTATTTTTTAGTGTGGTTCTGTTTTCAATAGAGATCACGTATAATCCCAAGCTATCACGTCGAGTTTCTTGATTTATTCGGTCTCTTGTTAGTATGATCTTCAAGATTTTATCTTATTTATATTTTACCGTTCTACGAGTGTAGGATCACTCTCCTTCAAGAGATTAACTAACTGGTTGCCAATTTACAAGACATTTTCTCTCTTTTTTTTTTTTATCTTTATATTTTAACTTTTCCATATTTCTAGGTGACGTAACCTCTCTCTATTTAAAGACGTTAAGCTTCTCTATCTCTCATTTTCCCTTTCAAATGTATCCTTTTATATCAGATATTTTCTTTTAATAAAAATTTACTCTTGCAAAAAATATCATAGTCAATTAGAAAGAATAACAATGTAAAGATACGTAACTCTAACCTCGTTTTAATTTTGTACGCATCTTACGTAAAATATAAAATAATATAATATATATCATGTCATGTTGATGTAATATAAATATAATATTAATATATCATAATTTACGTAATTTATTTTTATAAGAAAAATGTTACGTAACTTGTCACGTGACATGACAGATGTAATACATAACTTTGACACTTACGTAACGTGTATATAAATTTATGTCTAAGTATCATGTGCGCGTAAAATTACGTATATTTTATATACACTAAAATTTGTTCATATAAAATAGGACAATTATTCCCAATAAAATTGAACAAAGACGGTTGCACACCTTCGGAAAGAAAGAATAAGCCGTGGGGTCCCTCTATTACCATTTTCTTCGTCAAGAAGGGTGCTCCTGCGTGATTGTGGATTGGACATGGACAGGTGACATTGATTTCAATGCTAATGGATCTCTCGGAATATATATATACTCGAAATTGGAATTATTAGTTCGCTGGATTTTGTGCAAATTTCTCCATGAGCACAAAATCCAAAACAGGGGATTCCACAGCAACTTTTTACTGGCACACCTCATATCCCTTAGTTCGCGTTCCCGCTCCCACGCTCCCTCGCTCCCCTTTTTTTCTTCATTTTCAAAGTTTCCTTCGTACGGACCTTGATCAGTCGTTTAGTGCTGATGAGAAGCCCTTCCTCCTTTTGGCTTGCCTCCTTCTTTCTCATGGACCCTCCTCTCACCTTCTGAGTGACATGCATGACCCTTAGAGACGTGTACGGTGGGTTTGGATGTACCAATGACGAGCAGTGGCAGATGATGTGTGTGGCAGTGACGAGCGGTGGCGAGAGCTCGTCTATGGAGATTTGATTGTTGCTACTCTCTGATCGTCGGTCGACGGTGCAGACATGCTTCAATGAGGGTTTTCTCGACTCTGGGCAGCGTCATTGAGGGGTGGCGTGAGCAGGCGACGGTAGCATGTGAGGTCTTGATGTAGCTCAACGCGAGTGTAGCTGATGGACTCTCGGTTGATGTACGGTCGGCCGACATTCGACCGACGTGCTCTTAGTCGAAGTCTAACTAGCCGACGTTCGGCTAGGTGTATGTGTATTATGGTCGTGTTGTGTTGCTCTGTCGTGGATGGATTATTCCTTTCTTTTCTTATTTTTTTTCTTTTTTTAGCTTTGCATGTTTTTTGTTTCGGGATCACATGAGAAATCAAGTGTAACGAGCGCGTGCCCCAGACGCCTTTTAAGACGTCTGGGAGGTGGCCCAGACATCGGACCAGACGTCTGGGATCACATCCAGACGTCTGACCAGACGTCCGGGATAGTTTACAGACGTCTGGAGAACAGTTATGTTCGCACGGGAGATTCGTCTACGCGCCTGTGCGCGCAGACCTGTGATTCTTCCCTCTTTTCTCTGCGGCTGCAGGCGGCCTGCCGCCTTCTCTCTCCTCCTCGCGCGGCCTTAAAAGGGCGCGCCTCCCCTCCCGTCTCCACCGTCTCCTCCTTCTTCTCCTTCCTGTGCGCGAGAGCGAGCGGACGCGAGGGCGGCAGTGGCAGCGGCAGCCGCAGTGAGCGCGGAGGAGGTGCGGCGTGCGAGGGCGGGGCTCTGCCGTGAGGGCGAGCTCGCCTGAGCGGCTTGGCCGGCCGGCGGAGGGCGCAGGGGGCGCAGAGCGACGCGGAGAGGGACCTGCTGCGGGCTGAGCAGCAGACGCGCGAGGTGCGACGCGGGCGGCGTCGCGAGCGGAGGCCGAGCAGGGTTCTGATTCTGGAAAAGTTTCCAGAATCAGACGTCTGGATTGATAGCCAGACGGCAAGGTCGACGTCTGTAAGATCATACAGACGTCTGAAAGGTGAGTTTCCGCTTTCTTCTTCCTTCTTGTCGACTGACCGTACTGAGGGAGGGGGGGTTGGCTGTGCGCAGGTTCGCTGATTCGCCATCCTTTGCGAATCAGACGTCTGGAAATTGTACCAGACGACGGGAGTGATCTACAGACGTCCGTGTGGACCATCGGACGTCTGGGGTATAGGACAGACGTTCCCGCAGACTTCTGGACGTCCGGGGAACCAAGCTGAACAGGTAATTCTCTGATCCATCGTTTAAGACGTCTGGAAGGAGTTCCAGACGTCTGATTTTGCACAGTATTGTCTTTCTCGACCCGTTTAGGGCCCGTTTGGGCTCCGTTTTCCGCGATTCGAGTTGCGTTCGTTTCAGAATTAATTCCTCTACCCGCCTACAGTAGCTATACACTGTTCTGAGACACTCCTTGTGTTTGATCCTTGTGATAGGACCTCGTTCGGTTGCAGTCTTGAGAGTCGCGGAGGCACGCGGGATTCCCGATCACGCCCCCACTACTCCCGTTGTACCTGGTAGAGTGGCTTTAAGTATTAATAAAATCTGTTAAAGTATGGAACCATAACTAGAACCTAGGGCATTGCATGAATCTTAGGAATGAGAAATATATGGAATGATAGCTCCTAGGTGTTGCATGAATCCTAGGGCCGGAAAACTAGATTGTATGATAGATCCTAGGATATGGCATGAATCCTAGGGTGGAAAAACTAGTGGAATGTATATTACTGCAGTCTTGGAAAAATTGGAAAGGAATATATAAAGCTGCCTGTAAATTTAATTAACAGCTGCATGTTATGAATAAAGAAACATGTTTGAGATCATGGATTTTGAGAACGTGAATCTGGAAAGTGAAACATATGATGTTCTGAGATAAAGAGCTGGAACCCTACGGGGAATTAGGAGTGGAACTCCTGGAAAGAAAAAGGAATGGAACTGAGATGTAGTTTGTACTGTCTCTTGGGTACGCAGTACCAAGGGAAGTACCTGTACCTGTTTAGTGCAGAGTGGGGCCAGCCGCCCCAGGGACCCGGGGTTAGGATTGGCCGCTCTGTACCGACTTGTTGGCCCTCGTGTACGTAGTACCGAGGAGAGCTAGTAGTGTTAGGAGAGTACTAGCTACCCCATGGGCCCCGGGGTTCTGCTAGCCTCCTTCACCGACTTGTTAGGCCCACTAGGGCAAACCAGGGTAGTCAGGCGAGGGTGCGCGGACTGTGGAGGGGCAAGGCCCCGGTTTGGTTACTGTGGAGGGGTTGGACCCCTGTTACTGAGAGGGCTCTGCCCTGGTTCCGTGCTGTGCTTTGGGCGCACCCGTTAACGGAAACGACTGACCGCGTGCCAGTGCGGGCTAGCTACCTGTGCGTTTATCGCGCGTGCCGTAGTCACCGTTACGTCTGTCAGTGACCTTGGGGTGGTTGACTGAGGGTAGGATCACCATGGGGGACTCTCCCGGCCAGGAGAGCACCACGTGCTACTTCTACTTTTGGAAAAGACTGCAATCAAGATCGTTCCCACGAGGACATTCGAGATCAAGTAAAGGATCTGAGAAATAAATGAAATAGTGAGAAAAATTGAAAGATGTGAATAAAGGAAGTAATAGAACATAACAACTACTGTACACTCTACTGTTGCCTTTAGTTAGTTTGCCACTCTACTCAGCATTTTGCTGACGTGTTACACTCGTTACCTTTTTCAGGACCAGGTGTTGAGCAGCCAGGGTCGGCGGCTGCAGAGGACGCTGGGCCGAGTAGGGTCCAGTAGAGTTACCACAGCTTTTGTACCCCTTTTTGTTTCTGTTCTAGTGAGTAGTTTTTGTTTCCGCTGTACCTTCTTTACCTGCAGTTCTTGTTATATGATAAATGCTGTTTTACTGTTGTGGTGGTACCTACTGTAGTAGTTTCTTTCCTTACTGCTGTACTTTCTTACTGTTAGTTATATTCATGCTGAATGTGGTCTATTTTACTGTCCTTTGGTTACTTCCTCGTTGGACGACTAGGTCTTGGGATTAGTCGAGTCGGTCCGGTTCTCGTGTCTCGTAGGGACTCGGGAACCGGGTCGTTACAAGATGGTATCAGAGCAAGGTCGTCCCGAGAAGTGAATCAACTGACTGGAAAATAACCAATTCACATGTTTATAGCTAGAGTAGCCACCACAACATATCTCTTGACATGAGCTCTTAGAAGTCTTGTTAGGTACCGTTTGTTTTGACGTTTCCGTTTTGTTTCGCGTCTCCTTGCAGGAGATGCCTCGTCGCGGGACTGGCGAGACTGGCCGCGGGCGCGGCCGAGGGCGAGGTCGGCGAGGTGGACGTGCTGTCGTTGACGTCTCGGTGGACCAGCCACCACTCCCTGGCGTCCAAGCCCAGGACCTCGCCAGACTGATACAGGATATTGTACGAGAGGAGCTCCACCCACCGCCCCGAGCACCTCCTCCTGGGGTTGCAGAGGGGGAGTCCTCTGTGGGACCACGCGACAGACGCGGCGCTGGACACGAGGGAGGGGATGGGCCCCTGCCGCCCCCACCTTCCTCCGACACTTCTGTACACGAGGCACCTTCGCCTGGAGGTGCACCAGCACCTCCCCTACAGCGCCACTTCGAGCTTTTCGGACAGTTCCGGAAGCTGAAGCCCCCCTCCTTCAAGGGGGATGAGGACCCGACCGAGGCAGAGGACTGGCTTGAGCAGCTGGAGAAGATCTTCGACACCCTTCGCCCCCGGGTGGAGTGCCGCGTGGCCTTTGCCACGTACCAGCTGGAGAGTGCGGCACACCGGTGGTGGAGGGCGGTCCGGGGACAGGAGAGGGACGAGCCGACGTGGGACCAGTTCGTCACCCTCTTCTGCGAGTAGTACTTTCCCCAGACGTGGCAGGACCAGAGGAGGCGGGAGTTCCACACTCTCCGCCAAGGGACGATGACCGTGAGCACGTACCGCACGCGTTTCTTGGAGCTGTCCCGCTTTGCAGCGACAGCGGTGGCCACTGAGGAGGAGCGCCTTTGGAGGTTCACCGAGGGGCTTCGGCCTGCGATCCGGGGGTATGTCAAACCCCTGAAGCTGCCGACGTTTTCGAGGGTGGTAGAGGCAGCTATGACTTACGAGGAGACCAACCCGTCCGCACGAGAGACCGACGGCGGGCGGAAGAGGCCCTTTCAGCCAGACTTCTCACAAGGCCGGCGAGAACGGAGACACGTGACGTCCGCAGGAGAGCCGTCACGTTGTGCAGGGCCATCAGCGGCCTTTGGGGGCCCTCGACAGGGGCCAGTCGCCAGCACCGGACCCCCGCCTAACCGACAGCAGGGACTCACTGAGGGCGGGAGTCGGGTTCCCCTCTGCTACCAGTGTGGCCAGCCGGGCCACGTCAGGAGGGACTGCCCATCTAGGGCAGGAGGTCAGCAGATACTTCCCGTGCAGAGCACTGGAGGGCGTGCAGGAGGCCACGGTTCCCAGGCACGAGGAGGAGGACAGCAGTCGCGAGGAGGGTACCGGCCAGCACCTACCCGTCCGACGCAGAGTGTGGCTGCTTCGTCCGCACCCAGAGCTGAGGGGCGTATAAACGCCCTAACACACAGGGACGCCAGAGCATCGGGATCCGTGGTAGTAGGTATGGTTTCAGTTTCTGGCAGACTCGTTTACACGCTTTTCGATTCCGGCGCTACGCACTCGTTTGTCGCAGCCAGTTTCGCAGTTAGTTTGGACCAGGATTATACACTGTTAGAGAATCCGTTCGTAATCAGAGGTCCGAGTGGTCAGCTGTTTGTAGCTGAGGAGGTGTACACGGGTTGCGGGGTCAGCATCGGGGGACATAGCCTGCCAGCTGACCTGATTATGATACAGATGGAGGACTTTGGAGTGATTCTGGGGATGGATTGGCTGTCCGCTTACCACGCCTTGGTAGACTGTTTTGAGAGGAAGATTGTCTTCTCCATTCCGGAGTTGCCTTCTTTCGAGTTTCACGGGCAGCCAGTGGACGGAGGTTTCAGGTGCATTTCGGCACTTCGGGCGGCGAGACTTTTGAGCCAGGGGTGTGAGGGCTTCCTAGCTTGTGTGGTGGCAGAGCACAGCCCCGTGGCAGACTTCCAGAGCATCCCGGTGGTCAGAGAGTACCCCGACGTGTTTCCAGACGAGTTACCAGGACTACCGCCCGAGCGTGAGATCGAGTTTGAGATCTCACTAGTACCAGGGACCAGCCCCATCTCCACCGCGCCATACAGAATGGCACCGCTTGAGCTGCGAGAGCTCAAGTCCCAGTTGCAGGACCTTTTGGAGAAAGGTTTCGTGAGGCCCAGTGCGTCTCCCTGGGGAGCCCCGGTACTGTTTGTGAAGAAGAAGGATGGGACCCTACGCCTTTGTGTGGACTACCGACAGCTGAATAGGGTCACCATCAAGAACAGATATCCGCTGCCGAGGATCGACGATTTGTTTGACCAGTTGCGGGGTGCCACGGTGTTTTCCAAGATCGACTTGAGGTCTGGATACCACCAGTTGAGGATCAGGGAGACCGACGTCTCCAAGACAGCTTTCCGCACCCGGTACGGACACTACGAGTTTTTGGTCATGCCGTTTGGGCTGACCAATGCCCCCGCTGCTTTCATGGACCTGATGAACCGGGTGTTTAGACCATACTTGGACCAGTTTGTGGTGGTTTTCATAGATGATGTACTCATCTATTCTAGAGATCGGACGCAGCGCGGACAACACTTGCGGATGGTTCTGGACACTCTGAGACGACGCAGGCTGTACGCCAAATACAGCAAGTGCGAGTTCTGGTTGAGGGAGGTGACCTTTTTGGGTCATGTGATCTCTGGAGACGGCCTGGCGGTGGACCCCGCCAAGGTCGAGGCAGTGCTCAGGTGGGAGAGACCGCGTTCAGTCACTGATATTCGCAGTTTCCTGGGACTGGCAGGTTACTACAGACGGTTCATCAGAGGGTTTTCGCAGATTGCACGTCCTATGACACAGTTGACCCGGAAGGACGTGCCTTTCGCTTGGACAGACGCCTGTGAGGCGTGTTTTCTGGAGCTGAAGGAGAGGTTGACCTCGGCTCCCGTGCTCACCATCCCTGACAGTAGTGGCGGGTTCGTTGTGTACACGGACGCTTCCTTGCAGGGGTTAGGAGGTGTGCTCATGCAGAGGGGTCACGTGGTCGCTTACGCTTCGCGGCAACTGAAGCCCCATGAGCATACCTACCCTACCCACGATCTAGAGTTGGCAGCTGTTGTCTTCACGCTGAAGACATGGAGGCACTACTTGTACGGTGAGACCTTCGAGATTTTTACAGATCACAAGAGCCTCAGATATCTTTTTGACCAGAAGGAGCTCAACATGAGACAGAGACGTTGGTTGGAGCTCCTGAAGGACTACGACTGCAGCTTCTCCTACCACCCGGGAAAGGCCAATGTGGTGGCTGACGCCTTGAGCCGTAAGGCGCCCGCACGCTTGGCCAGTCTACAGTTACAGAGTTGGAGCTTTTTGGAGGAGGTGGGCAGTTGGCAACCTCTAGAGTTACGAGGGTACTGTGGGGCAGTGACGGTGACACGGCAGACCAGGCCAGAGTTGATAGACCGCATCATCACGGGATAGATGGCCGATCCGTACTTGCAGTCTTTGCGCGACAGAGTACTATCAGGGGACCCAGGGGACTTCTCTTTCACAGACCAGGTGTTACGCTTGAGGGGACGGTTGTGCGTCCCCAGAGACGAGGAGCTGTTGAGAGAGCTCCTGACTGAGGCACACGGTTCCAGATTCACCATACATCCCGGAAACACGAAAATGTACCATGACTTGAGACGCGAGTTCTGGTGGAGAGGGATGAAGCGGGATGTGGGTGAGTTCGTGCAGCAGTGCTTAGTGTGCCAGCAGGTGAAAGCCGAGCATCAGAGGCCTGCAGGGCCGCTTCAGCCGCTTCCAGTGCCAGAGTGGAAGTGGGAGAGCATCACCATGGACTTGGTGGTGGGCTTACCTGTTACCCAGCGAGGACACGACGCAGTCTGGGTAATAGTGGATAGATTGACGAAGACGGCACGATTCTTGCCGATCCGAGTCACTTTGGGACCAGCACAGTTGGCAGAGAGGTATATCCGTGATGTGGTACGACTACACGGAGTTCCGCGGGAGATCGTATCCGACCGGGATACCCGCTTTACGTCCCAGTTTTGGGCTGAGTTTCAGCAGGCTTTGGGGACGAGGTTGAGGTTTAGCACGGCTTACCACCCCCAGACGGACGGACAGTCGGAACGCACGATACAGACACTTGAGGACCTTTTGCGTGCCTGTGTACTAGACTGGAGGGGCTCTTGGGAGGAGCACTTGCCCCTGGCGGAGTTTGCATACAACAACGGTTATCACTCGAGCATCGGCATGGCTCCCTACGAGGCTCTGTACGGACGGAAATGCACGGCACCCTTGAGTTGGGTTGAGGTGGGGACCAAGTGGGAGGTTGGCCCCAGGTTGATCCGGCAGAGTCAGGAGGTAGTTGAGCAGATCCACAGACGACTCCGCTCTGTCAGGAGCAGACAGAAGAGCTACGCAGATCGCAGACACAGAGAGGTGCATTTCGAGGTTGGGGACCACGTCTTCCTTCGTGTTTCGCCCATGAAGGGCTTACAGCGGTTTGGGGTGAGAGGGAAGCTCGCGCCGAGGTTCGTGGGGCCCTTTGAGGTCCTGGAGCGGGTTGGACCCGTTGCTTACAGACTTGCCCTTCCCCCGCAGCTTTCTGGTGTGCACGACGTGTTCCACGTGTCCAACCTCAGGAAGTACGTAGCCGATCCCAGCCACGTACTGAGTCACGAGAGCGTCGAGGTGAGCGACGACCTGACCTACCCCGAGCGGCCAGTGCAGATCCTAGACCGAGCCGTCCGCAGGTTGAGACGAAAGCAAGTACCCCTGGTAAAGGTTTTGTGGAGGAGCCAGCGGTACGAGGAGGCTACCTGGGAGCCTGAGGCGGCAATGCGGGAGCAGTACCCAGAGCTTTTCGCGGGTACGTCTTTTCGGACCGGCTTCGGTCCTCTTTGAGTTTGTTATGGTTATTTGGACATCTTTTTCCCGCACCCTAGTTGGCGCAAGTTTCGGGGACGAAACTTCCTTTGAGTTTATTATATTGTAACGAGCGCGTGCCCCAGACGCCTTTTAAGACGTCTGGGAGGTGGCCCAGACGTCGGACCAGACGTCTGGGATCACATCCAGACGTCTGACCAGACGTCCGGGATAGTTTACAGACGTCTGGAGAACAGTTATGTTCGCACGGGAGATTCTTCTGCGCGCCTGTGCGCGCAGACCTGCGATTCTTCCCTCTTTTCTCTGCGGCTGCAGGCGGCCTGCCGCCTTCTCTCTCCTCCTTGCGCGGCCTTAAAAGGGCGCGCCTCCCCTCCCGTTTCCACCGTCTCCTCCTTCTTCTCCTTCCTATGCGCGAGAGCGAGCGGACGCGAGGGCGGCAGCGGCAGCGGCAGCCGCAGTGAGCGCGGAGGAGGTGCGGCGTGCGAGGGCGGGGCTCTGCCGTGAGGGCGAGCTCGCCGGAGCGGCTTGGCCGGCCGGCGGAGGGCACAGGGGGCGCGGAGCGACGCGGAGAGGGACCTGCTGCGGGCTGAGCAGCAGACACGCGAGGTGCGACGCGGGCGGAGGCCGAGTAGGGTTCTGATTCTGGAAAAATTTCCAGAATCAGACGTCTGGATTGATAGCCAGACGGCAAGGTCGACGTCTGTAAGATCATACAGACGTCTGAAAGGTGAGTTTCCGCTTTCTTCTTCCTTCTTGTCGACTGACCGTACTGAGGGAGGGGGGGTTGGCTGTGCGCAGGTTCGCTGATTCGCCATCCTTTGCGAATCAGACGTCTGGAAATTGTACCAGACGGCGGGAGTGATCTACAGACGTCCGTGTGGACCATCGGACGTCTAGGGTATAGGACAGACGTCCCCGTAGACTTCTAGACGTCCGGGGAACCAAGCTGAACAGGTAATTCTCTGATCCACCGTTTAAGACGTCTGGAAGGAGTTCCAGACGTCTGATTTTGCACAGTATTGTCTTTCTCGACCCGTTTAGGGCCCGTTTGGGCTCCGTTTTCCGCGATTCGAGTTGCGTTCGTTTCAGAATTAATTCCTCTACCCGCCTACAGTAGCTGTACACTGTTCTGAGACACTCCTTGTGTTTGATCCTTGTGATAGGACCTCGTTCGGTTGCAGTCTTGAGAGTCGCGGAGGCACGCGGGATTCCCGATCACGCCCCCACTACTGTCGTTGTACCTGGTAGAGTGGCTTTAAGTATTAATAAAATCTGTTAAAGTATGGAACCATAACTAGAACCTAGGGCATTGCATGAATCCTAGGAATGAGAAATATATGGAATGATAGCTCCTAGGTGTTGCATGAATCCTAGGGCCGGAAAACTAGATTGTATGATAGATCCTAGGATATGGCATGAATCCTAGGGTGGAAAAACTAGTGGAATGTATATTACTGCAGTCTTGGAAAAATTGGAAAAGAATATATAAAGCTGCCTGTAAATTTAATTAACAGCTGCATGTTATGAATAAAGAAACATGTTTGAGATCATGGATTTTGAGAACGTGAATCTGGAAAGTGAAACATATGATGTTCTTTGATAAAGAGCTGGAACCCTACGGGGAATTAGGAGTGGAACTCCTGGAAAGAAAAAGGAATGGAACTGAGATGTAGTTTGTACTGTCTCTTGGGTACGCAGTACCAAGGGAAGTACCTGTACCTGTTTAGTGCAGAGTGGGGCCAGCCGCCCCAGGGACCCGGGGTTAGGATTGGTCGCTCTGTACCGACTTGTTGGCCCTCGTGTACGTAGTACCGAGGAGAGCTAGTAGTGTTAGGAGAGTACTAGCTACCCCACGGGCCCCGGGGTTCTGCTAGCCTCCTTCACCGACTTGTTAGGCCCACTAGGGCAAACCAGGGTAGTCAGGCGAGGGTGCGCGGACTGTGGAGGGGCAAGGCCCCGGTTTGGTTACTGTGGAGGGGTTGGACCCCTGTTACTGAGAGGGCTCTGCCCTGGTTCCGTGCTGTGCTTTGGGCGCACCCGTTAACGGAAACGACTGACCGCGTGCCAGTGCGGGCTAGCTACCTGTGCGTTTATCGCGCGTGCCGTAGTCACCGTTACGTCTGTCAGTGACCTTGGGGTGGTTGACTGAGGGTAGGATCACCACGGGGGACTCTCCCGGCCAGGAGAGCACCACGTGCTACTTCTACTTTTGGAAAAGACTGCAATCAAGATCGTTCCCACGAGGACATTCGAGATCAAGTAAAGGATCTGAGAAATAAATGAAATAGTGAGAAAAATTGAAAGATGTGAATAAAGGAAGTAATAGAACATAACAGCTACTGTACACTCTACTGTTGCCTTTAGTTAGTTTGCCACTCTACTCAGCGTTTTGCTGACGTGTTACACTCGTTACCTTTTTCAGGACCAGGTGTTGAGCAGCCAGGGTCGGCGGTTGCAGAGGACGCTGGGCCGAGTAGGGTCCAGTAGAGTTACCACAGCTTTTGTACCCCTTTTTGTTTCTGTTTTAGTGAGTAGTTTTTGTTTCCGCTGTACCTTCTTTACCTGCAGTTCTTGTTATATGATAAATGTTGTTTTACTGTTGTGGTGGTACCTACTGTAGTAGTTTCTTTCCTTACTGCTGTACTTTCTTACTGTTAGTTATATTCATGCTGAATGTGGTCTATTTTACTGTCCTTTGGTTACTTCCTCGTTGGACGACTAGGTCTTGGGATTAGTCGAGTCGGTCCGGTTCTCGTGTCTCGTAGGGACTCGGGAACCGGGTCGTTACATCAAGCCTCATGCGACTAATCACGCACAAAACCATGTTGCATAAAAATAGTGATTTAATGATGTTGTTATCATAGTATAGTGTCACAATGCAAACAGATGTTATGTCAATTTATTTATTTACATAATTTTTACTGGTTTATTCAAGGTCGTTCACTGGGAGGCAGTTATTGATATACATCGCTCTCTATGTTCCAAAAATATTCTTTTATTATACAAATGCCAATTTTATTTACAAAAATAAATCAATGAATTAAAGAATGAATGAATTAGTCAATTATGTATAAAAGAATTAATTAATACTTACTACAATACCTTAAACATAATACAGGCATGAAAAATTACTTAATACTACCCTATATTAGTTATATACAACTATCATAAATAATACCTAAGTATAGGTACAAAAATAACTACTAATATATACTAGACTAAATATACTAACATATACTAATAACTTTAACAACATATACTATATATACAGTAACATATATAAGTGTTACTATAGCCTTAATAAAGGTATGTACAAAGCATAAGGCAAAAGAACTATATTTTATAACATTTATAACACCTATAGTGACGGATATATATGTCACTAAAGCCTTAGAAAAGCTTATATATAAAACATAAGGCTTATACTACTCTACTATCCTATACTCTACCTATACACACACACACACACACGTATACACACTAAGTATACACTTCACTCACTCAACTCACACACAGCTACTCACACACACAAACTCAACACTTAGCTGCTCACAGGTACTTAGCCTCTCAAGCACTCCAACACTTAGAATTCTTTTGTAGGCTCCTCTTCTCACACACATGCAGCACCTACTGTTCACTTGACAAAAATTGTAATTTTTTATTGGTAAATCGTGTTTTTCGTGAGATACACAGCACCCCTAGAGGTGATATCAGACCACTACTAGAACCAATTCTAGTTTTTAACATGTGCATTTTTGTGCATTTTCTTTCAAATCCATTTCAAGCCCACAATTGATCCACCACTATGCACATGGGCTCCCAACCCATATGCTCAATGTATGCTCAAAGGAGAGAGGGGTATGGTTTATTAGTGCTCGATGCTTGATGACTGACGAAGCAACACACCAAATTCATTTTATACAACTTCAGCAATTCGCAAACCCATGAGGTGAAACTTTGTTTGCACCAATTTAAGCACTGCACAGCACAGCGCAGCGTGCTGATTTCAAAAGTTTGAGCCTCGATTTGAGAGCCTAATTGATATCCAATTTTAAATTAAAATATATCATTGGAAAGCCCTTACATAGGGCTACTTAATTGTATAATTAATTTACAAAAATAAGTTATTTAATTATATATAAAAATTATTTATAGTTAAGGATTTATACATGTTAATTTAGGATTTAAATCCTTAAGTAATGTACAAATTGATAAGTTAATCATGCAATTGACTTTATAAATAGTTAATTAACATATTAAGGTATTTATTATACATTTTTAATTTATTTTAAAACATTCATTTTGATTTATATATAATTAAATACACGTTATAAATAGATATACACATAATTTAGTTATAACTATTATTATACAGTATAAATATATTATAAATAGATTGAAAATATTTAAAATTAATATATACAAGTATACAATATAAGTTACTTCAGTAATAACTTAAATTACTAATTTATTTTATCTTAACTAATAACTTACCTATTTAACTTAATAACTTAATTACCTACAATAAATTGATAAATAAATTAATGTGTAGATATAATCCAGTATATAATAAATATTTAAATACGTATGTACAATATTAGACACTATTATACAAGTATTCTTATTTATTTATCATTACCCTAATATAAGTACATTTACTCTAATATAAATTAATATACAATTACATAATAAAGTTAAATGTACATTAAATCATCCTAAATACTTATTTAAATATATATAATACAATTATAGGTTATTTATATACATTTAAGTTATATACCTTACTCTTTACATTTAGCTTAGTATTAAGTTGTAGTTACAAGTATAAATACTATATACATGGTATTTTTATGCATTTTTGTGTATTTTTGAGTTTTTATGGTATTTATATATTCTATAAAGTTAGGAGAAGAGAGAGAGAAGGTGAGATGAGAGGAGAAGAATTTCTTTTTGTGATTTTTGAACTTTATTCTTTCATTATGACTCAAAGTTAATCGAACCTTCGACAAATATGTTTACCAAGCTGGAGGTTCGGAATACTTTGTAACTTTGTACACACTTAACCAAATACCTGATCTTACTCAAGTTAAGTTTATTTTATTTTTTATGATTTTTATTTATTTACAACTTAGCACAAAAGAGACTTGGAGTGAGTTGAAAGTATGAAACCTAAAGCCTCTTTTTGAGTTCTATGTGCTGGAAAAATAATATAAGCATACAAAAGTCTCCAACACAACACATGGAACATGTCTGAGCATTTAAACAAGATTTTACATTGAATTTCATTCAAATTTCAGAGTGGACAGTTAGAACCAAATATAATATGTTGAAAATGAGTTTCAAGCATCAATTACAAGCAATTCATCTAAGATTTTAGCCAACAAAATGTAAATGAATGGTTGTTTCATGAAGTCCTAACAGTTAATCACATTTGCAGCTCATCCAAACTTCATAATCAGCTCAAATTTTCATAAAACCAGCTAATCCAGTGGTTGTAGCCATGTTGCTGCTCAATTCAGCAGCTGATGCTGCTACTACTGTTTAAATCAGCCTCTACTAATGTTATTACAATGATCAACTCATTTTGAAAAACAGATCAGACAATTTATCATAGAGAGAAACAGTAGCTAAAAGCTATTCAAAATCCAAATCAGATGTTGCTTGCTATTAAAAAGATGAAATCATCAGTGCACAATGCTGCTACTGTCTGAGTAGCAACTCAAAAGAAATCAATTATACCTTCTTAGATCTATTTTGAATCAAACTCAAAACAACTTCCAATCTGGAAAACCAAATCCTCTAAGAATCAATTAGATCTAGAATCAAAATTCACAAAAAAGTCAAGTAGAGTAGTCAATCAGCTGTTGCTTAGATTAACTCAAATCTAATTCAAGCTTTGAAAAATCACATTTTATCATTGTAAAACCTTTGAATCAATTCTAAAATCATTTGAAACCAATTTAAACATTCAACATCCATGAATCTCAAGATTGAAATTATTTTGAATTTAAAACAATGTTGCCCAAATTGGGCTTTTGATTTGGATTGATTACTGATCAGATCATCTGATCTTTTTGAACACCATTGATTGGTGTTTAAGGTGATCTAGTGATTGATAAGTCTAATTTATTGGACATTTATTTGGCTTAAGTATATATGGAATGCATTTCCTTATAGTTTAATGGCCTAAGCTAAGTAGTAATTAATCTTAGCTTACGAATATTTTTGTATCTACTTTGCATTCTAATACATACATTTATGCTCCTTATTTGATATGTGAATGCAGAGAGAAAAAAATAATAGGTGGCTGGACATGAATATAATTAGCACTTGAAGGAGGGTATGCCCATAATTGTCCATCACTGCCACTCCCTCCGCCAGCATTCAAATCCAATAGTTGCGCATGTGAAGGGATAGGTGGACGTTGCGGATCTGGAGAAGGATAAAGGATCCTTCCCTTTGCGGCTCTATCGAATCCCTACCCCCTGTAGGGATCTTTGCCCTCGCCACCACCTTGCAACAAGCCTTCCCTGTGGCCATGACGAACACTGTGGCGTAGGCGTTCTCCACTGACATCGACCTCCATCACCGCAGTGGTGCACGGTGACAGCGTGCATCACCATCAGTCGTTCCATCCACCTTCATTGCCATCACCACTTCCTCTTCTTTTCCTTCGTTTTCTTCTTCTTCTCCACCCAACCCCTTCCTTGTTCACCTTCTTCGACCTCCAAAGAACCCAACATCATTGTCGAGTAACACCTCCATTCATCCAACTCTGGCAGCCATCTTCGACGCCAACATCATCGGTGCGATGCCCATGCTCTACCATGGCTCCTCTCCACGTTAGAACTCCAATGGATAGCCCCTCCATGCCTGCGCCACTTGACCTACACCAGCCATCCTCGTCGCTAGCAGGCCATCTCCAGCAACCTTCTCTCGCACCAATGCCATGGTCACGATCCTCATCCTCCAACACACCTCCGATGCTCACCGCTCCACCCGCCGTGGCCCCCTCTTTGTGCACAATGCCAGCCACCATCCTCCTTTGTTTTTCAACAGTGGATGGGGTATTAGATGCAATGAAACATTGAGGAGGTGATTGAGGACGTGGATATATATATATATATATATATATATATATATATATATATATATATATATATATATATATATATATATATATATATATATATATATATATATATATATATATATGTTGCTAGATTTGCTCTCTAGCCCTTCTCATTCCCTCTATTCTGCAGCAAGCTTTCTCTACCTCTCATAACTAAGATGATTATGAAGCAAGGGAATATTTATTAGGTGAAAAGCACAAGGTGTTTATCCTAATTTTTGAAGTATTAATTGCATGAAATATTCTTTAACTCTCTCATCCTTTATTATTTCATCTAACGAAAAGTATTGATGGGAACAAGAGACTCATTTAAAGAATAATCTTACTAAGCATTTTTCTATGAAATTAAGATTAATGTGGAAACATTTATGAGTTTATTTGGTTCATACCTCCCTGTGGATGCGACATCTTTATTGTGGTTTAATTTGATATATGTTTTAATTTTGATTGAGAGATTTTCCACCACATAAAATATAACGACATATTTTTTATTGCTATCATTCATAAATAAGCGAAATTCTCTCTATCAGTGATCTTCTCAGAATCACTTGGGTCCTTGTTCAACCTCAAATCAATATCACTATTTATCCTTGGTCAAACTACCCAAAATGCAACTCAAATTGGGCTTATGCTCATCTGAAAATTAAGAATCAAATCAAAACACCTTAGATTCATCGCATTGCACCCAATTAAGTGAATAAAAACTCAAATTGCTCAATTAAATCCGATCAAAACCAAATTAACTCCAAATTGCAAAACTGGACGTAAAATCCAAATCCGAAAGAATTGAGCGAATCAGTTCAATTAAAACCAGATCGGGGTCTTTGTGAATTTATGAAATGGATGGAGAGACCCCCAAGTGATTTTTTAGTGCAAATTCAGATCTGAAAGCTAGAGAGCTTTAGATCCTATTCGGCTTTGATGAAGGGGTGAATTGCAAATTAAATTGCGAGGGAAAATCAGAAAGCAGATGGTGAGGTGTAGAGGAAGATCAGTGAGTCGATGTGAATGCATGAAATCATCTCTCTAATCTGAATTGATTGGAGTGGTCGAATTGGAGCTAGTCTAATCTACTCCTAATCTAATAATCAATCGATGAGATCACTAACTAACTCTACTCCTAACTTATCTAGAAAGCAGTAAACACTATCTAAAAAGCATTTAAAACCTAATCTAGTCAAAGGAATGAGACTTGTGGATCAACAACCAGTGACTGAAGAGGAAGAATGGAGGGAGGTCTCCAGTGAGTGAAGAGCCCATAAGAGGAGCTCCTGGGACGTCTCCTGGAGTTACGTGATCTAGCTTGATGTGGATGATCAAGAGGGAAGCAACTCTACCTCTATCACAAATGGAATCGAGTGAAGAAGAAAAGAGGAGCTGGAGAGGAAGAATGGAGAGTCCAAAGAAGTAGGGGGGGACTCGTCAAGGGCGCGTGAGCTCAGAGAGTGTACTTAAATAGTTGCAGGAGTGATCTGGACACCGCGGTGGTGGAATTAGGCTTTTAGGTCATGGACGGAGGAGATGATAAGATGATGCGTAGGAAGGATTAGAGTTGAATCCCACCGTTAGATGGGATCTAGGTGAAGCAACGACGCTTCTTGTAGAGGCATGCAATGGATGGTGATGGATCCACCGTTGGATCGATGGAGAAGAAGATCAATGGCAATTGTGGCTTGTGTTCTTCATGAGCTACAGTGCCTCGCGAAGTAGAAAATCATTTGGGTAATTTACACAAAGAGCCTAGTTAAATGAAACTGTGAAGAAATTGCACAAAGACCCATAAGTGGTGGAAATGAAGTCAAAGCAGTCCTTGAAGGCTTACAAAGTAGTCCCTAAGATTTGAAAGGTCTTTGAAGGTTTTAGATGTGAATAAAATGTTATGCAATGAGGACTTAAATGTGAAACTCGAAAAGCAAGGTCCTATTGGTGTCCGAATGCTATGAGATTTTTATTGGAGCTTAATTGAACATTTAAGAAGTTAATTCAATCCTTGATTTATATTTTTGAAATCAAACATTCGTTTAATTTGTAATTGGATCATCAATTTACATTTATGAATGAAATATCTCATTACTTGTCCTAATTATGCATTTTTAACTTGAATTTAATGTTTTAGATCATTTTCATTGATTCTCACACTTAACCCATTTGTTGTGTTAATAAAATAATGTTTAACCTAGTTTTTAGCTTAACTTGGGTATTTTAGCTATGATAAGTCACACCTCATCAACAGTCGAGTTTTCTGACTCATGTCAGGAATCGATCTCGACCTTTTGGATGACATAATCGATTCACTCGTTGGCGCATTCTTCAAGATTCATCTCGTTGGCACCTTGTCATACCTTTGAGTGTAGGGTTGGCCTCCGTCGAGAGGTTGACCGATTCCTGATTTCGCAATGCATTTTTCTTTTTCATTCTTTATTTCTTGTCTTTTTTTTGAGTTTTGATTTCCCCCATTTCTATGGGGAGCAACCTCCCCCTCGTTGAGGGTGATAGACTTTTCTATTTTTCTTTCCTTTCTGGGGCACGTGTTAATGTATTAGGTTGTTCCCTTTAATGGAAATGCTTGTTTTTAAAAAAAAAATAATAATAAAGCAACTTTTTACTCGTCATGTTATTGAAAGCAAATAACCTATGAAAGATGCATTTATAGATATAGATGTAGGAGAGATTACTAGGTACATTACTAGTACCCATCACGGAATGGAGACGGAACTGTGAGTTGGGCTTTTGACATATTTTCAACTTGACCTATCTGTTGTTAGACAGCGATGGTACCATTTTGATCTTAGGTGTAAAAAAATGTAAAGTTTGATAAAGTTTGTAATTTAAGGAGGTGTAAATAATTTTGTATTGGTGCAGAATTTTTTTGTATTATGTAAAATTACTGCATAACTATTGTGCACTGGTGGAGTCATTTTCTCACTCTCCCGAGTTGATCAACTAATTACAACAAATGACAAATAATGGAACAGTGATATGATTGATGAAATCTTTCCTTGCAGCATTGCTACTGCTTAAGAATATTCGCATTTTAATGGATGCTCATAACACAGACTCTATAATCTGGAGCCCTCACTAGCAAGGCATCTTCTTTATCAAGTCTGCATACTAATCTCTTATTGATGATGAACAAGTTGGTTGCTTGGCTTTTCAACAGTCATTATATAAATTGAGAAAGGTAATGAATTCCAAAAGTCGTCATTGACTTAAATTATTCCTATGGAAGCTTTGGTTGAATGCATTGCCACGTGAAGGATTTTGTCCCGAGTTCAAGGAACCTAATGCCAATGCTCTTCCTGCAATGAAACTATTGAAACAGCAAAACACATTTTCTATTATTGCCACTACATCGTGTTGTTGGCTTGCGATCAGATCGCACAATAGCATCGTGGAAGCATGAAAACTAGTTGTTTAAATCTTCTTCTAATCGATAATCGGATTGATGATTGGAAATCCAAATAATGAAAATTGAGAAATCAGAATGACCTAAGAGATCGAAACCACGTGAAAAGATTTAGTATCTTTTTATTTCAAGTTCCCCACGCGGAAGATGGTTTCTTGATGTACCATTGAACCTTTAAATTGTTTAGATCTCCGAATAAACACACATCAGGTTTATTCGATCTAGCTAAGTACATCAGCTTATTCGAACTAAGGGATTCAATTCATTTACTGGAAAATAATCTAATACTTTTTATTCAGATGAAAATGTAATTGTATTACATTATTCTGATGGCTCTCTTAGGACATACAAAAACCAACACTTCATAGGTTTGACAAATGGTGTCTACACCATTTCTGCATGTGAGTAGTCTCTCGATTAGAGAAATATCTCCATCCTTCACTTCTAATATAAGTACTTCATTCCATTAAAAAATAGAGGCTTGGTAGTAGAAAAGTCATTTGATCCATTCGTTGTCACCACCCTTAATGTCATTGGATCTCACTCAATTTTTACACTTGAAAAGAAAAAGAGTGACAATGATCTAATACCAAATGTTAGTGGTGAAATTGCACTAGAAGAGAGGTGAATAGTGTGGTATGAAATATAATATGAAATTAAAATTTAATCACCATAAGAATTCAACCAAAAAATGAATTTTTTGGTGGAAACCCATTTGGTGAAATCACCACTTAAGTCACCCCGACTTCAGATTTGCCCAATTAACCTAGTTGATCAATCTACCAATGCACTACTTGAATGATGGTAATGTAACCTCAATATAACACGCAATGGGGACAACCATTTCAAGATTTTGCCTTAAAAAGAGGCTAGGAATCCACAAACTAGACACCCAATACAACAAAAACAAAACTAAAAATACATGATCCTAAAGAGCCAAAAAAGATAGATTAATTAATTTGACTTAAGGATCAAGAGCTTCCATAAATATGGTGAGTGTAGATACAGTAGAAGAGATTCTCAATGTGCAAGGAATGGATTTTGAGTAGGAGAACTTGAGAAAAGAGTCTCTTGGAAGTTTGTTGGAGCTTAGCAGAAGTATTTGGTGTAATTTTGTCTAAGCAAGTTGTGTTTAGCAATGAGAAGGCTTAGGTCTATTTATAGATGTCAATAGAACCTTCAAGAAGGCTTGGGAGAGACTGAGTAGCTATTACAACCAAGTCCAAGAAGATTTGGTTGTAATTAACCTGAATGCAAAACAAACAAATTCTGAATCAATGATATCAAATGTTTGGACCAATTGTTAAACATCTAGATAAGGATTATCAGGCGTCTATAAATAAGAAGGACGTCTAAGCTACTGATGTACCATCTGGATCACTCATTAATTAGGGCTTGTTATTGTTGTAGTAGAATAGTGTGCAATCCAGATGGATGTCATACCAAACGTCTGATCCTGTGAGTGGGATACTTTGAAAATTTCTAGTATTGGCTTTATTCAAGGCCTAAAATGTCTAGTAGTTAGGCCAGACATCTTATACAAAAGTTTGCATTGACAAGCAAATCTTTGGTTAAGTGTGAAGATCAGATTTAGTCTAACACAACAAGATTTGAAACTTTCAAACTCAAATGGTCATAGATCAAACATCTGGATCAATATCAAATGTCTAGTAAAGGTTGTCTTCAATGTTTTATTTAGGCAGTTCATGTTTAGTAGATTGGATGTCTAATTTAATCATTTGATGAGAAAGGGTTCTTTGGTGGCTTAGGAGAGAAAAATCTTAAGCTATCAAATGTCTAGGAGTTATGTGAAACGTTTGATTTTTGGTTGTATGACTTAGGTAATTGATCATTTTGAATTTTAACTTTTTTGGATGCCAATCCTAGGCAATCAGACGTTTGATCATTATATTAGACTTCTAATAATATTTCTCTTTCTTATTTTTGGCTTTCTAAGATTTACTTAGGTTTTTGAAGATTAAGTTAGGTATACCTAAATCTTGTTATATACGTTTGGGGCTCTTTTACAATGGATGACCTAGACTAAAAGAAGAATAAAATTACAACTCGATTTGATTTTACATGAATTGACTAAATACACAAAGACTTTGCCTAAGTGACCTAGACTAACTCTTGATAATGATGCAAACTCTAGTGGGTTTATTTTCTCCCTTCTTTGAAGAACTTTGCCTTTGGTGAGGGTCTTGCAAATCCTTTTACAATATATGAGAATAATTTGTACTTCATTATTTTTATTCAGTGATTAATTTTAGTGAATTTGGAAAATCATCAAAACTATTTATATGAGGGTTGCACCAACAAGTGACACAAGAATGGGGGTTGAATTGTGAAATAGAAATAAATACAAATAATTGCATAAATGAACACAAGAATATATAGAGGAAACCCTTATAGGGAAAACCTCTACTTAGATCTTTCAATCTAAAATTTTGCTCCCACAATAAATGGGAATCACTATAAATGATTTTACAAAACCCTTCTCCTGGATAGCCCTCAAGGAGAGTTATGTCCCTCTCTAAGAGAGAATGGGAAGCTCACAACTCAAGTACCCAACAAACAAATAAAAAAATATAAAGAAAAGAGCTTGAAAGCCTTAAAGGATATAAAATATAATGTAAAGCAATATTAATCCATTTTCAAACCTATATGGAGCAAAGATTGATCAACGGGAGTATGTGCTCTTAGTTGTTGCAAGAGCTATGAGTGCACAAAATGTGCAAAATAAGGAGAATAGTGACAATTTTAGCACTGGAAATCAAAGAATTCTAAATCTGCATTAATGTATGTCTCAAAATCATCAATCACTTTTTGTTCCATGGAGACATACATTTCTTCATACCCCGGCTTAGGGATCTCAGGTGAAGTAATCAATTCATCCTTATTTGATTGCTCTAAAACAACTTGGTCAACCCTGGTCTCGTAAAACGTATCCCCCCTACAGGTGCCTGAGTGGATTCTGACATTGGCTCTCCTATCAGGGGTTCATCCTAGGAATCCTCCCAAGATTGGACTCGAGCAATCACAAATCTCATCCTCAATTTCGATAACTTCCAAGTAAAAACTCACCCGAGCCTTTATCCTTAACATCCTGGAGCCAATCCAAAAAATACTTGTTAAGATCGTCAATCAATTTAATCAGGGGCTCCAATTCTTTAGTGCAAGGTGTCGGCTGAGCTTCTAAAGATTGTATGGTATTCCTTAAGTGAGCCAACACCTTATCTTGGACTTGGTTAACCTGAACCAAATGATTTGGTTTAGGGTTGGGTGGGTTTAGGTTTAATCTGGGGAAGTCAAGGAATTGAGGTTCTTGATACCCTCCCTGATAATAGATCATTTCAGGTTGTTCATAAGGAGGTGATGACCTATAAGCAATGTAATCTAAGGAAGGGTAAGGATCAGCATATCCTTCTTGATTGTAGATCATATTAAGTTGTCCAAATGAGGGTGGTGATCTATAATCAATGTAGCTCGGAAAAGGATAAGAATCAAGATTATGGTGTCCAGGGTTAGACCTTGAACACGGAGGTTCGGAGCTGTATTCCCAATCAGGATTATCCCAACTAGAAGATAGATGAGAATAAGACTGGTTGGAATAATAATCATTTTGGTAATAAGTAGTGGTAGGAGGGTAGGAGTGATAGTGAAAATAGGATGTGGAAGGACCCATGATAGACGGGAGGAAGAAAAGCCCCTGCAATACAAACAAACAAACCTGTCCTTAAGTGGGCTAGCTAAAAGACCTACAGACTCCCAGAACCAGTCTTGAGATAAAGAAACAATTTGATCTACTTCTTTTCAGTTAATCCAACTAGTTAGAGGGAGGGGATGGGGAGAAGGTTCTTCCTTTGACTTGTGCCTCTGGTTCCTAGTGTACCCCCTAGCCGCGATCATTTGATTCTACTCCCTTAGCTAGACATCAGATTGAATGGTAGAAACAGACTAATCAAAAATAATTTTGATCTGGGATTCAAAGAGCAAGTCCAATCCTTAAGGCCAACGTCTACTTTGTTTTAATTAGTGTTAGGTTTGGATGTGCTTTGGAATGTGATGGGCTCTTTATCTGGGTTGTGCCCTTAATGATTAATTGATATGTGTGTGCATGCACAACCAATGGTTTTCAAGCAAGGTTAGTTTTTTGTTTGTGGTGAATTTTAGGGTTTAAATCTTGGTTAGTAGGTTTTAGGATTCAACTTTAGGTGTATACAATCAAGTTCAATTAGCACACCAAGTTTTGAAAGCACAGGTGTAAACACTTGTCCCACTTTTAGCCCTTTAAAATGTCTGGAGTGTCAGTCAGACGTCTGTCCAGACGTATGGACCCTTTTGCGGACGTCTGGAAATGAAATTTCTGTACGCATGCTGCGCCCTGCGCATGCGTGACGCACAGGACCTTTTCTCTCTCTCTGTTCTCCTCCTTCCTACCCAAACCCTAAACCCCCACATTCTCTATAAAAGGCTACCCTCCCCTCCTCTCCTCTCCACACACCTCCATCTCCACCTTCAGGGCACGGCGGAGTGGCAAGAGGAGGCAAGCGAGGGAGCGCGTGAGAGAGAGGAGGAGAGTGCGGGAGAAGGAGGAGGAGGCCGAGGTCGGGAGCTTTGGTGGAAGCTCGTCGGAGCTCGCACGGCCACAGTGGCGCATGCGGGAGGAGGAGGGAGTCCGGAGCGACGTCCTCGACCACCTGCAGCAGTTGGAGTTGCGGTGGAGCGAGGAGAAGCACGGTGAGGAGTGTTGGGAGCATGTTCTGATACTGGAATTTTTCCAGTATTAGACATCTGGAGTGAAGTCCAGATGACTGGCTGAGCATCTGGACGTCTGGAGTCAAGAGCAGATGTCTGAAAGCTCCTTTATCGTGAAGGTACGTTCTTTTCGCGGTTACGGCCATGCAAGCCACACCGCAAAAGATATGCCAGTCTGATTTTGGGGTGGCTGCTCTGTCGTACGCAGGAGCAGCTTTGGGAAGGTGCACGAAACGCCCTCCCATGCACTTTCAGACGTATGATCAGCTCACCAGATGACCAAAGGTGCTTTTAAATGACCGGAGGACTGGTTTGACGTCTGGAACCGCCTTCAAACGATCGCAGAGAAGTCCTAGACGTCTGAGGACACTGCAGGGACTTGAGGTGAGTTTCTGTATCTCTTAAGACGTCTGGACTTGTTTCCAGACGTCTGATTTTGGTCAGTAGACACGTTTTTGACCCGTTTGGGGTCCGATCAAGATTTGTTTTACGCAAATGAAGTATCTGTAGTCACCTTGCGAGTTTCTCTATGCACTAGAAGCCTTGGTACACTGTTCCAAATCCTCCTTTGTGACATATTCCTTGGTATAGGATTTCGACTTGCTGCGTCTTTGGGGCTCGCAGAGACGCCTGGGTCTGCAGTTCAAGCCCCCATTACTCCCTGATTGTTTGGTAGAGTGGTCTACTTCTGTTAATCATATTAAATGAGAATGTGCCTGTGGAATTAGCCAACTGGAACCCCTAGGATGTGGCAGGAACCCTAGGATAGAGAAATGAATGAACCAATTGTACTGCATGATTGTATTTGTATAATGATTAAGTTAAACTGCTAGCAACTGCCTATAATATAGCTGTGAGCTGTGATGAGAACCTCATCATGAGCCCTAACTAGCTCATTTTGACCTAAGAAAGAGAATAAAAGCTCCTACATAACCTAGAGAAGGGCCTAATTCAAGAAATAAGTACTCTGAGAAGAAAACATGAAATAAAGGGTAAAACTATAATTTTACCATTGCAGTACATCAACGGGATTTCTCAGAGGCTAAACACAGGTCAAATTATCTTAAGAAGATAAAAAGTGAGTTGGTTTAGTTGAAAATGGGTTCATGTGCAATCTAAGAATTAAATGACATCTGGTAATCATAAAATAAACTCACATAATTTAACAAGGTTTTGGTCAGGATAAAAATCAAATAAACCCTCTAAAATTTATGGAAAAATATCCCCTAGGGTTTAGAAACTTCAAATTGGCCTTTGAAACCTATTTTGACCTATATTGGGGTCCTAGCTCATTATTTGACCTAATTTGGGTTTATATGTAAAATTTTCAATCAAATGTGATCAAACATAAAATCCAACTTTACCGTTAGATTCCTTAGGTCCAAATTAGGTTTGCACCAAAATTTGGACCTAAGGGGAGGTCATCTTGACCTACTTTGCAAAACGGTCCACCTAATTACATTTTGACCCCTCTCTTTTGAAAACCATTGCGCAGACCCCCCTAACTTCCTCGCCACTCTTACAATTAGGTCCATCCACCATTAAAGCGGGGGAATCCTACTTTAGCGAGGATCCAAGGAGGATTGCTCCCTGATTCCTCAGAGATCCCCTCCTAGATTTGGAAGGGAGATTCTCTGAAGAATTCCCTTCCATCTAAACGCAATTACAAGGTATGATTTGCACCCAATCTCTTGTGCGAACGCACGAGAGATGTGGGTATCTTCCACATTCCATCTTCGGAGAGGACTCGTGCGCTTGGAAGCTTATCTTCCATGCACAAGAGCCCCTGCCAGTGCCTATAAAAGGACCACCACCTCCGGCCGCTCCCATTCAGCTTGACTTGGTCGGAGAACCACCTCCAATTCTTCCCTTCTCCTCTGGCCAAGTATCCAGTAGGCTCTGGAGACCTATCTCCCTCCTCGTCGCTCTGCCACAATACCAGTGGTAGAGCCACCTTCGTCTCCTTCCTCCGCATCGCACAATACCTACGTGCGTGCTTCCAGCCCTTCATCGTTGCTGTTCTCCCCCCTCTAGAAGTCTTCTTCTCCTACGGAGGTAGGTACTACCAGCCGCCTTTCTTCCTTCCTTCGTCCACTTAATTAGGTCAAAACTCTTTCTCTCTCCCCCCTCTTTATTTCCCCTATTTCTATTTTTACATTTATCCCCTTGACGCCGCAGACCACCACCACCTTCTCCATCTCCGACCGACCACCGGCGAAGGCGCTTCCACTGCTCCGCACCTCCACACTCCTCGCCAGACCCTTCATCATCTTCGCCATCACCCACTGATCATCATCTGCCCCCCCCACTGACTGCAATCACATCCCTAAACGCCCCTCGACCTAACCCACCTTCACGGCCACAGAGTGACCTAGGCACGCACGCCTAGGCTACCCCACGGCCAGCCATCCACCTAGGCACCTTCGCTATGCCATGGCAAAGCTTCCCATCTGGTTTAATGAGGCTGACAGACCGTATTGAGTGAAGTGCAGGTTCGACCCTTGCCGCCATTAGCGACGGCTTGAAGGAGCTTGCAAGCATCACTCCAAGCCCCAGCACTCCAGGTCTTTAGGTCCAGAAGGTGCAGGTTGGTCTCGTGAACACATCCAGACAAATAGCAAGCCTTGCGAGGCACCCAGCTGCGGCAATTGGGCGAAAGCCTCCTACAGGCGTGCGAGCAAAGCGAGTGGGACTTTTAGTCCCACCTCGGAAACTCATAAGTGAGGTGCGCGACTTATATTGATTTTGTGTTTCTAGCTGTTCATCTCAAGTTACATGGGGTGAGGTCCCTCGTCCACACACGCACTCCTCGTCCGTGACCTATGTCCCATGGACCTAGCTGACTGGCCTGATTAACCCTCGCACTCCTCGTGCACCATACCCATGCCGATGCTCCTGGACCCGAGCACGTGAAACCCGACCTAATTACCCTGCTCTGGGAGAGCGAATCCAAGAGAGAAATAGAGAGAGAGTGACATGGGGGAGGGTAGGGGTAGCTTTTGCTCTCCGGTGTGTAGGGAAAGAAGAAGAAGGAAGAGGAAGGTGCAGTCGCAAGCAAAGAAGAGAAGGAAGAAGAAGGAAGCTGAGGCAGAAGAAGAGGAAGCTAAGAAGCTAAGGAAGAAAGGGTTGAAGCCAAGAAGGAAAATAAGAAGAAGCTGAGGCAGAGCTAAAGGAAGGAGAGCGCAGCTGAAGAAGGAAAGAGAAAGAAGAGGCGAAAGGAAAAAGAAAGCAAGAGAAATAAAGCCAAGGAAGGAAGAAGGCACTGTGCAAGAAGAAGCCAAGTCGAAGAATAGAAGAAAAGGAGCTAAGGCAAAGACACGCAGAGGAAAGAAGGAAAGAAGAAGGCCAAAGAACAGAAGAAGAAGAAAGGTAGAGAAGGCAAGGCTAAGGCAAGGTAAGCCCGCAGAAGAAAGCTAAGGAAAGAGGAAGCACTGTAGCCAGAGAAAGAAAGAAAGAAAAAGAAAAGAGAGAAGAAAGAAGAAGCTAAAGAAGAGAGCCAAGAAAAGAATCAACCTTTTTATTCTATTCCTCTCAATTTCTCTTCTATTTTGCTACATTTTAATTCATAAACTCTTGCATTCTATTTTGAATTAAATTTTGAGTATATTTTAGTGTTCAAATTACATTATTGAGATTATTGAATAAATTCCATTTGCTCCCTATGATCGACCTCGGATACTTAGGTTTTCGAGTAATAAAATTCTTATCTATTTTCAAGGTGATTTCACCTATACTACGATGCGACATCCTTTATCTTTATAAAAATCGAAATCTCGCCTTGTTAACAAGTTGCCTGTTAGAATATGAGCTGCCTAAGGTAAATGAACAGTTACCTCTGAAATCATCAGTTGCATGTATTGAATTATGGAAATACGAGCTGCCTGTATACAATGAGAACTGAATTGTGAATTGGGGAATCTAAATCGGAATAACATGTGTAACATGAGCATGAACCCTACGGGGAATTAGGAGTAGAGCTCCTGTGGTTAGATGGAAAATCTGGAATGTGGACGGGAAGTGTGCTGGCTCTTGAGTACGTGGTACCAAGGAGAACGATTGTCCCCTTTTTGTGTAGAGTGGAGCTAGTCGCCCTTGGGTTGAGACCTAGGGTTGGGATTGGCCACTCTACACCGACTTCTGTTGCCCCTTGTGTACACGGTACTGAGGCGAGCTACTAGTGTAGGGAGGGAGCTAGCCACCCCATGGGACCCGAAGTTCAGCTAGCCACCCTACACCGACTTGTTAGACCCTCTGGGCAAACCGAGGTAGTAAGACGAGGGTGTGCGGACTATGAAGGGACGAGACCCCTGTTTGGTTCTGAGGGGCTAGACCCCTATTTATGAGATGGCTAGGTCCTATACTGTTCCGTGTTGTACTTTGGACATACCCTCTAGCGGAAACGACTGACTACATGTTAGTGTGGGATAGCTACCCATGCATTTATCACGCGTGCCATAGTCACTGCTACATCTTGACAGTAACCTCGGGGTGGTTGACTGGGTGTAGCACTACCACGGGGGACTCCCCGGCCAGGAGAGCACCACGTGTACCTTTTACTCTTCGGAAAAGACTGCAATCAAGATCGTTCCCACGAGGAACATGAAAGATCAAGAAAATCTGAAAGTTTGAGGGAAGGGGTGAAAAAGGAAATGCATATAAAACTAGAAAAGAGAATTAAACATGTTTCTTTTACTGCTTTATATAGTATAGATACCACTCTACTCAGCGTTCGCTAACTCTGTCTTTTTCATAACACTATTCAGGTCTAGGAGTTGAGTAGCCTGAGCTTCCGACTACTAAGGGTTTTGGGCCCAGTTGAGCCCAGCCTTATTGTACCCCTTACTATTGTAGTGAGTTTCAGACTTTTAGCTACTTTTGTTGTTATTGTTACTTTCGTTTATGTTGTCTCTGTTGTGGTGGTATGTATTGGAACAACAGTTTTTACTTTCCTTTACTGCTTGTACGTTTTACTGCTTAGTTGTATTGCATATGTGAATGTGGTTTACTTTCTTGCTTTTTGATTATTTCTTGTTGGACGACTTGGTCTTGGGATTAGTTGAGGCGAGCCGGTCTTAGGTCCTGTAGGGATCTGGAAATCGAGTCGTAACAAGATGGTATTAGAGCAAGGTCATCCCGAGAAATGAACAAATTGGCTTGAGAATAACCACTCACTTGCATGTAACTAGGGTAGCCACCACAACGTATCGCTTTGATATCTGTTCTAAGTCCTTTTTCGATGAAATTCGATAGCACTGACCCTTCTGTTCTATCTTTTGTGTCTCCTTGCAGGAGATGCCTCATCAGGGAGTTCTCGAGGTAGGCCACGGTAGCGGCTGTGGACGAGGTCGGAGGGGCAGACGTGCTGGGCTTGAGGTGCCAGTTGACCCACCTCTTCTCCCGAGCGTTCAGGCCTAGGATCTCGCCTAGTTGATCAGAGACATAGTGCGAGAGGAGCTCCACCAGCCTCCACGGGCACCTCTCCCTGAGGATGTGGAGGGGGAGTCCTCGGTGGGACAGAGAGACCGCCGTAGTGCTGGACAAGCAGGAAGGGGAGGGGGTGGTCCTCCACCGCCCCCACCGCACTTTGACACTTCCGAGCAAGAGCCCTCCTTGAATGGAGGCGTGTCCGTTCCACCACTGCAACTGCACCATGAGCTTTTTGGACAGTTCTGGAAGCTGAAACCCCCCTGCTTCAAGGGGGATGAGGACCCGTCTGAGGCAGAGGACTGGCTGGAGCAGATAGAGAAGGTGTTTGACACCCTTCACCCTCCTGCGGAGTGCCGCATGGCCTTTGCTACGTACCAGTTAGAGAGTGCGGCACATAGGTGGTGGAGGGCAGTCAGAGGCTAGGAGAGGGGAGAGTTGATGTGGGACCAGTTCATGACCGTCTTCTGCGAGCAGTACTTTCCGCAGACTTGGCAGGACCAAAGGAGGCGAGAGTTCCACACTCTCAGCAAGGGGACGATGACTATCAGCGCGTACCGCACGCGCTTCCTAGAGCTGTCACGTTTTGCTTCAACAGCCGTGGCTATAGAGGGGGAGTGCCTGTGGAGGCTTACTGAGAGGCTCCGACCTGCTATTCGAGGGTATGTCAAACCCTCGAAGCTGCCCACCTTTTCGAGAGTGGTGGAAGCAGCCATGACCTACGAAGAGATCAACCCAGCCACACGAGACACCGATAGTGGACGGAAGAGGCCCTATCAACCAGAGTACTCTCAAGGCCGTCAAGAGAGGAGGCATGCCGCACCCGCTAGAGAGCCGTCCCGTTTTGCGGGGCCGTCGGTGGCCTTTGGGGGCCCCAGACAGGGGCCAGCTGCTAGCACTGGACCCCCACCCAACCGTCAGCAGAGACCTACCGAGGGAGGGAGTCGAGTTCCCCTCTGCTACCAGTGTAGCCAGCCGGGCCACATCAGGGGGGATTGTCCATCTAGGGCTGGAGCACAGCAGATGCTCCCCGCACCGAGCGCTAGAGGCCGAGCTAGTGGTCGTGGCCCCCAGGCGCATAGGGGAGGGCAGCAGTCACGAAGAGGGTACTGATTAGTGGCTACTTGCCTAACTTAGAGTGTAGCTGCTTCGTCTGCACCGAGGGCTGAGGGGCGTATCAACACCCTAACACACAGAGACGCCAGGGTTTCCAATTCAGTGGTGGCAGGAATAGTTACCATTTCTGGCAGATTAATGTATGTACCTTTTGATTCTGGCGCCACACACTCTTTTGTTGTTGCGAGTTTGCTGTCAGTTTGGGACAGGACAGTGTGTTGTTAGAGGATCCGTTTGTGATCAGAGGCCCAAGTGGCCAGTTGTTTGTAGCTGAGGTCTACATGGACTACGAGGTTAGTATAAGGGGACACAGCCTCCCCGCTGACCTGATTGTGATACCGATGGAGGATTTCGACGTGATTCTAGGGATGGACTGGTTGTCTGCCTACCACGCCTTGGTGGACTGTTTCGGGAGGAAGATCGTTTTCTGCATACTAGAGTTGCCTTCCTTTGAGTTTCACGAACAGCCAGTGGATGGAGGTTTCAGCTGCATATCTGCGCTTCGAGCAGCGAAGCTTTTGAGCCAGGGGTGTGAGGGCTTTCTAGCCTGTGTAGTGGCAAAGCCTAGCCTTGTGGCTGACTTTTAGAGCATTTCGGTGGTTTGTGAGTACCCCGACGTGTTTCCAGAGGAGCTGCCAGGACTATCGCCCGAGCGTGAGATCGGGTTTGAGATCTCACTGGTATTAAGGACCAGCCCCATTTCTACTACACCGTACCGGATGGCACCACTTGAGCTGCGAGAGCTCAAGTGACAGCTACAGGACCTGTTGGAGAAGGGCTTTGTGAGGCCCAGCATGTCCTCGTAGGGAGCCCCTGTGTTGTTTGTGAAGAAGAAGGATGGTACCTGCAACTTTGTGTTGACTATAGACAGCTGAATAGGGTCACCATCAAGAACAAGTATCTATTGCCAAAGATTGATGACCTTTTTGACCAGTTGCGAGATGCCACAGTGTTGTCCAAGATAGATCTGAGGTTAGGCTACTACCAATTGAGGATCAGGGAGACCGACGTCTCCACGACCGCTTTCCGCACTCGGTACGGGCACTACGAGTTCTTAGTCATGCCGTTTGGGTTGACCAATGCCCCCGCTGCTTTTATGGATTTGATGAACCGGGTTTTTAGGCTGTACTTGGACCAGTTTGTGGTGGTGCTCATCAACGACGTACTTGTTTACTCACAGGATCAGGTATAGCATGGGTAGCATCTACGGATGATTCTGGACACTTTGAGGCGACGCAGGCTGTATGCCAAGTACAGTAAGTGCATGTTTTGGTTGAGGCAGGTGACTTTCTTGGGCCACGTGATCTCAAGGGATGGCTTGGCTGTGGACCCAGCCAAGGTTGAGGTCATGCTCAGGTGGGAGAGACCACATACAGTGGCAGAGATACGCAGCTTTTTGGGGCTGGCAGGTTACTATCGGCAGTTTATCAGAGGATTCTCGTAGATTGCATGACCTATGACCTAGTTGACTCAGAAGGACGTGCCCTTTGCCTGGACAGGTGCATGTGAGGCATGTTTTTAGGAGTTGAAGAAGAGACTGACTTCAGCTCTTGTGCTCACATCCCAGACAACAATGGCGATTTTGTGGTCTTCACAGACGCTTCATTGCAGGGGTTAGGGGGTGTGCTCGTGCAGCAGGGTCACTTGGTCACTTACGCTTCGCAGCAACTGAAGCCCCATGAGCATAGCTACCCTACCCATGACTTAGAGCTGGCAGCTGTTGTCTTTGCGTTGAAGACATGGAGGCACTACCTTTACGGTGAGACCTTTGAGATTTTCACAGATCATAAGAGCCTCAGGTACTTGTTTGACCAGAAGGAGCTTAACATGAGACAGAGACGTTGGTTGGAGCTCCTAAAGGACTATGATTGCAGCATCTCCTACCATCCAGGGAAGGCCAATGTGGTGGCTAACGCCTTAAGCCGGAAGGCGCCCACCCACTTAGCCAGTCTACAGTCACAGAGTTGGAGACTTATGGACGAGTTGGGCAGTTGGCGACCCCAGGAGTCACAGGGGTATTATGGGGCAATGACAGTGACACGACAGACGCGACCAGAGCTGATAGACTACATCATTGTAGGACTGATGACAGATCCGTACTTACAGACGTTGCGGGATAGAGTGCTGTCAGGGGACCCAGGAGACTTTTCTTTTACAGATGAGGTGCTGCGTATGAGGGGGTGCTTGTGCATTCCCAGGGACGAGGAGCTGTTGAGAGAGCTCCTGATGGAGGCACATGGGTCTAGGTTCACCATACATCCCAGGAACACAAAAATGTATCATGATCTGAGGCATGACTTTTGGTGGAGAGAGATGAAGCGAAATGTGGGTGAGTTCGTGCAGCAGTGTTTAGTGTGCCAGCAGGTGAAGGCCAAGCACCAAAGGCCTGCTAGGCCGTTGCAGTCACTTCCTGTGCCAAAGTGGAAGTGGGAGAGCATCACCATGGACTTGGTGGTGGGTCTACCTATTAACCAGCGAGGACAAGATGCAGTCTAGGTGATAGTGGACAGGCTGACGAAGACGGCACATTTCTTGCTGATCCGAGTCACCTTGGGACCAGCACAGTTAGTAGAGAGGTACATTCGCGATGTGGTACACCTGCACGGAGTTCCACGTGAGATTGTATCCAATAAGGATACCCGTTTTACTTTCCAGTTTTGGGCTGAGTTTCAGTAGGCCTTGGGGACACGGTTGAGGTTCAATATCGTGTATCACCCCCAGACAGACGGACAGTCAGAGCGCACCATACAAACACTTGAGGACCTTTTGCACGCCTGTGTATTGGACTGGAGAGGCTCCTGGGAGGAGCATTTACCCCTGGCAGAGTTTGCATATAATAACAGTTATCACTCGAGCATCGGCATGGCACCTTACGAGGCTCTGTACGGACGGAGGTGTACTGCACCCTTGAGTTGGGTCGAGGTGGGGTCCAAGTAGGAGGTTGGCCCCAAGCTGATTCGACAGAGTCAGGAGGTGATAGAACAAATCCACAGATGACTCTACACTGTCAGGAGCAGACAGAAGAGTTATGTTAACTGGAAATGCAGAGAGGTACAGTTTGAGATTGGGGATCACGTCTTTCTCCGTGTTTCACACATGAAGGGCCTGCAACGTTTTGGGGTGAAAGGGAAGCTTGCACTGAGGTTTGTGGGGCCCTTTGAGGTCTTGGAGCGGGTGGGACTTGTTGCTTACCAGCTTGCCCTTCCTCCCCAGCTTTCTGGAGTGCACGACGTGTTCCATGTGTCCAACCTTAGGAAGTATGTCACCAATCCCAGTCACATTCTGAGCCACGAGAGTGTCGAGGTGGGTGACGACTTGACCTACCACGAGAGACCAGTACAGATACTAGACAGAGCCATCCAGAATATGAGACGGAAGCAGGTACCCCTGGTGAAGGACTTATGGAGAAGCCAGTGGTACGAGGAGGCTACTTGGGAGCCTGAGGTGGCGATGCGAGAGCGGTACCCGGAGCTTTTTGAGGGTACATCTTTTCAGACCTACTTCGGTCCTCTTTAAGTTTGTTATGCATTTTATGTTCCTTTTTCCACACCCTAGCTAGTTCAAGTTTCGGGGATGAAACTTTCTTTAAGTTTATTATGATGTAAAGACCCATCCCACTTTTAGCCTTTTAAGACGTCTAGAGTGTCAGTCAGACGTCTGTCTAGACATCTAGACCCTTTCCCGGACGTCTAGAAATGAAATTTTTGTACACGTGCTGCGCTCTATGCGCGTGCGGCACGCAGGACCTTTTCTCTCTCTCCGTTCTCCTCCTTCCTACCCAAACCCTAAACCCCCACAGCCTCTATAAAAGGCCACCCTCCCCTCCTCTCCTCTCCACTCCACACACCACCATCTCCATCTTCAGAGCGCGGCAGAGCAGTGAGAGGAGGCAAGCGAGGGAGCGCGTGAGAGCGAGGAGGAGAGTGCGAGAGAAGGAGGAGGAGGCTGAGGTTGGGAGCTTCGGTGGAAGCTCATCGGAGCTTGCACGGCCACCGCGATGCGTGCAGGAGGAGGAGGGAGTCCGGAGCGACGTCCTCGACCACCTGCAGCAGCTGGAGCTGCGGCGGAGTGAGGAGCATTGGGAGTGCATTCTGATACTGGAATTTTTCCAGTATCAGATGTCTGGAGTGATGTCCAGACGACTGGCTGAGCATCTGGATGTCTGGAGTCAAGACTAGATGTCTAAAAGCACCTTTATCCCGAAGGTAAGTTCCTTTCGTGGTTACGGTCATGCAGGCCACACCACAGAAGATACGCGGGTCTGATTTTGGGGTGGCTACTCTGTCGTATGCAGGAGCAGCTTTGGGAAGGTGCGTGGAATGCCCTCCCACACACTTTCGAACGTCTGATCAGCTCACCAGACGACCGGAGGCGCTTCCAGACAATCGGAGGACTGGTCTGACATTTGGAACCGCCTTCAGACTATCGTAGGGGAGTCCTGGACGTCTGAGGACATCGCAAGGACTTGAGGTGAGTTTCTGTATCTCTTAAGACATTTGGACTTGTTTCCAGACGTCTGGTTTTTGTCAGTAGACACGTTTTTGGCCTGTTTGTGGTCCGATCGAGATCCGTTTCACGCAAGCAAAGTATCTGTAGTTTTCTTGCGAGTTTCTCTACGCACTAGAAGCCTTTGTACACTATTCTGAATCCTCCTTTGTGACATATTCCTTGGTATAGGGTTTCGACTTGCTACATGTTTAGGGCTCATAGAGACGCCTGGGTCTGCAGTTCAAGACCCCATTACTCTCGGATTGTCTGGTAGAGTGGTTTACTTCTGTTAATCATATTAAATAAGAATGTGCCTGTGGAATTAGCTAACTGGAACCCCTAGGATGTAGCATGAATCCTAGGATAGAGAAATGAATGAAACAATTGTACTGCATGATTGTATTTGTATACACGATTAAGTTAAACTACTAGCAATTGCCTGTAATATAGCTGTGAGCTGCCTAAGGTAAATGAACAATTACCTGTGAAATCATCAGTTTCATGTATTGAATTATGGAAACACAAGCTGCCTGTATACAACGAGAGCTGAATTGTGAAATGGGGAATCTTGATCGGAATAACGTGGTGAACATGATCATGAACCCTACGGGAATTAGGAGTAGAGCTCCTGTGGTTAGATGGAAAATCTGGAATGTGCACGGGAAGTGTGCTGGCCCTTGAGTACGTGGTACCAAGGAGAGCGACTGCCCCCTTTTTGTGTAGAGTAGAGCTAGCCGCCCTTGGATTGAGACCCGGGGTTAGGATTGGCCACTCTACACCGACTTCTGTTGCCCCTCGTGTACACGGTACCAAGGTGAGCTACTAGTGTAGGGAGGGAGCTAGCCACCCCACGGGGCCCGGGGTTCAGCTAGCCACCCTAAACCGACTTGTTAGGCCCTCTGGGCAAACTAAAGTAGTCAGACGAGGGTGCGCGGACTGTAGAGGGGCGAGACCCCTATTTGGTTTTGATTGGCTAGACCCCTGTTTCCGAGAGGGCTAGGCCCTATACTGTTCCGTGCTGTACTTTGGGCATACCCACTAGCGGAAACAACTAACCGCGTGTCAGTGCGGGATAGCTACCCGTGTGTTTATCACGCGTGCCATAGTTACTGCTACGTCTTGACAGTGACCTCAGGGTGGTTGACTGTGTGTAGGACTACCACGGGGGACTCTCCCGGCCAGGAGAGCACCACGTGTACCTTCTACTCTTCGGAAAAGACTGTAATCAAGATTGTTCCCACGAGGAACATGTAAGATCAAAAAAATCTGAAAGTTTGAGGGAAAGGGGTGAAAAAAGAAATGCATATAAAATAAAATAACTAGAAAAGAGAATTAAACCTATTGCTTTTACTACTTTAGATAGTATAGCTACCACTCTACTCAGCGTTCGCTAACTTTGTCTTTTCATAACACTGTTCAGGTCCAGGAGTTGAGCAGCCCGAGCTTCTGGCTGCGGAGGGTGTTGGGCCCAGTCGAGCCTAGCCATAGTTTTTCTGCACTTCTTGTTGTACCCCCTTACTATTGTAGTGAGTTTCAGACTTTTAGCTACTGTTGTTGTTACTGTTACTTTCGTTTCCGTTGTCTCTGTTATTGTGGTGGTATTTATTGGAATAACAGTTTTTACTTTCCTTTACTGCTTGTACATTTTACTGCTTAGTTGTATAGCATATGTGAATGTGGTTTACTTTCCTGCTTTTTGGTTATTTCTTGTTGGACGACTGGATCTTGGGATTAGTTGAGGTGAGCCGGTCTCGGGTCCTGTAGGGATCCGGAAATCGGGTCGTAACAACAGATGAAGATGGTTTCCTTTACAGCTTAAAAGAATGTGGAGTTCTTTGTAAATCCCTATAAGTTGAACCTATGTGGCAGCTACTTGATGAGTTATTTTTAGTTGAAGTGGTGCGGCCCAAACAACTCAAACAATTGGCCTGATGCACCACTTAATTAGGTGCACAGGTGATTAACTAATCTGATTTCTACTCAATTATGTGTTGGTGAGTGTACCGGTCCCAAAGATCGGGTTACCGATTGAGTATGAAAAATCAAAAGAGGTTGTGTACCTCTGTGGGATTTTTTAAAATTCTTTTTAAATATGCGGAGGGTGAGGCGAGTGGACGTGAGAACCAAACAATCAAAACTAACCTTAGGATTTATGAGAACTCCTCGGTTAATTAAGGTTTGTGTTATTAAGTGATAGAATGAAATCTAGTAGGTGGGGAGGTGGGAGTAAACTTACAAACCCCTCAACAGCACTTTACTCCAATCTATCACTTTTGCTCGCCTTGTGAGAGTACCTGCAATCACAATAAGAGAGGAGAGAAGTGAGGTAAAAGATAAGTAAGGCAAGAAATTGCCTCCCTGGCAATGGCACCAAAATGTTTAAGCGGAAAATCTACGCAAACAGATTTGAGTTTTGAAAACCCGACGTTGTAGTGCGATTTGTGAGAAAAATCGTCAACAGATAAATATTACCGAAACCCAAAAGGAATTCTGGGTCGAACACAGAGAGGCAGACGTTTGATTAAAAATCATATTTTTTTAATTTGTCACAAAGCAGAATAGCTAGTCGAAATTATTCAAAACTAGATATCTACTTAAAGAATAATAAATATAAGAGAGAGAGAATATTACAAATAAAGATAAAATAGAGACAGAATAAATATGGATTTCATAACCATAGAGTAATGTTCATTACAACTAGAAAGTGGTAAATCTATGCTAGAAAATAGTAAAGAGAAGGTGGAGAGAAGTTATCCTCCTCGATGGCTTCTTGGAGGACGAGCCGCGTTGACAGAGCGTCCGGACGAAGGTGATGAGATGTGGGAAGGAGAACGATGATGGATGACAGAGAACGGGGTAGGGCGACATCGCAGTGAGATCCGCTTCCCGAATGGCGGTGAGAGGACAACCGTGAAATGCTCCACGAAGGGGATGAGAAGGTGGAAAAATTATATTTTTAACTATAATGGAGCATCCTGGGTTTGGGACAAGCTCTTAGAGCTTTGGAGGGGGTGAGAGAAGAGAGGAAAGGATGAGAAATTCGAGTGGTAGGGGTCTCCTTTTATAGTTGTAGGGATTGAGGGTAATTTGGTCAATTCATGCTTAAAAACATTACTTCAGGGTCTTTAGTGACGGATTTAAGTGTCACTAAAGCCCCTAAATGTGGGTGTAGGTCACGTGCATGCCGCACCTCCTCCTCTCCCCGTGCCTCAACGCCTATGCACGTACACACTTAGAATCCATCTCGCGCGTGCCTTGATAATGCCTCATCGCGCGCCTGCGTGCAATCAGGCATTCAAACGCACGTTCTATCGCGCATGCATGATCCGTGCACCCAGATCATGCCATGTCACTGCCTCATCCACCATCTGTGCCGCATTCAAAGGTCCAATTTGACCGTGCTCGCTTGCACCCTTGATTTGAGGTGGGGCGGGGGTCGATCTCGCGACCTGTGGTTCGCCCACAGGTGCACGACGAACACACCATGCCCCCCTTTGTGTCAGGCTTATGTTTTAAGGGTCGGGCGTCCATGGCCGTTGGATCAAGATCCAACGGCTGAGATCTTGCCTTGCCTGCGCCTTCAGAGGTTGAGAAGAGATGCTACGGCCGATTTAGGCAGCTGTGATGACGTCACGTGGCACCATCATGGCTGTCCATCTTCTGTTCTTGTAGATGGTGTCACGGATGTTGGATTGGACCGATTTTTGAGCCGTTGGGCGACAATCGTCAATCCAAACCCATCCGTGCGGTCGAATTTGTCATCTAATGTACGGATTTACACCATTTTAGCCCCTTGACCTCTGATCTTTCTCGGACTGCATCTGATGCTATGGAAGTCCGATCAGGGCGATCTTGGAGTCGTTGAACTCCAATCATCGCCCTGATTAGATCCGCATGGTTGGATCTTCAATCCGAGGCCTCGATTAAATGTCGCCCTATCACCTAATCATAAAAGAGGAAATTAGCCTAAATTTTATACAATCTATCATAAATGCATGATGATGCATGTTATGTAATATTTATAATTTATAATGCAACTATATGCTTAAGAATGCATAAAAATAGACGGTTTATGTGATATAAACATGTTTACATCACCTGCCCATCATCTTCCTCATCTTCCTCCATGCCTCACTAGTCAAAGTAGGGCTATCCCACCCGTTCCTCGCCACCGTCCCTTTCAGGAGTCTTCATCTTCCATGGCGCTGGCCTTCCAACGTTGGTGTCAACCCTTCCCCATTCATCCAATTAGAGTAGGTAGATAGGTTCATTTTAGATCTTAGGTTAATATCCCATCTTCAAAACCCAAAAATAACCCCTCGACAAAACGCACGCCACCTTTGTTCTCATCTCCGGTCACCTCTCCGGCGAGGTGTTTCCGTCACCTCACACCTCCAGCCGCCTCGCCACCTACTCCACAACCTCCGCCACATCCACCTGCACAAAACCCTCATATTTATTTCACCGTCCACGCACTCACGACCACCCCCGAACACACCCATCACTGGCCTCCGTCCCTGACTCTGTCTGACCACTCCATGCACTCCCACACCCTACGGACGCCACCATCATGTTCCACAACCTACAGCAATCCTCTTGAGCCTTTTAACGAGGGCTTTTAGCTCGTACTTTGTGTTTTAGGATAACATCAGAGATCCACCGCCGCGTCATCCCTCCGACATTGTTCTTCAAGTTCAAGGCAGTGAAAGCCCTAGGTCTTCATCCCAGGCTTTGCGGATTCGCCCGAGGAATCTTCCTGGGCAGTCAATTGAAGGAAGCAGTGAAGGTGCCACTCCAATTGAACGAAGGGACTGCTTGCTGCTACTATTGGGACACGAGAAAAGAAGAGGCTAGAAGAAAGTCCCAAATCCTGGGATTTGGGGCGAGTGAGCTGCATAAAGTGTTTTTGTCGTTGGGGCTTAGCACCTCCAAACACGAGGTGAGGTCCCTTCACCTTACCTGAATACCCCATTGCCTAAACCCTATCACTCAGTTGCGATCGCATGTTCGCTGCCTTGGACCTGGGTACACGATTCAAATACCCAATAAGCCTGGTTTGAGAGAAAGAGAAGGAAGGAAGGAAAGAGAGAGAGTGGGGAAAAGGAGGGTTTTGCTCTGCAGAGTGAAGCCTTAACACAACACTTAGTCATTGAGGAGTTGTGTGAAGCCCTTGTGTAGGAGAAGAGGAAGAGTTAAGAAGCAGAAGAGAAGAAGAAGGGGTTGTGCCAGGGAAGAGAAAGGGAAGAAAAGGAAGAAAGGAAAGAGAAGGGTCGTGCCAAGAAAAGAGGAAGAAGAAGAGAGAAGAAGAATAGATGCTTGAAGCCACTGTAGCAGGCGACATTTAAATTGTATGACTTGAATATACAGACGTCTGGTTAGTATTCATCTATTTCCTATTCATTGAGTAGTTGATATATATGTGTTTAGACTAATAATTGGTGATCTAAATTACCATTATTTTATCTTAGTTATCTTTTTGGTCTTGAAATATATTGAGCCTCATTGAATACTTAATGTGATAGATTAATATTCATTGAAAAATCATTATTGTGCTCAATTTCTTATGCTCATTTATTTATTCATTGAGATTAGCACGTGAATTCCTATTTTCCCCCTCTGTTCGACCACGGACTTCATTTCTAGATTTTCGAGTTATAAATATTATTTGTTGAAGAGCTATTTAGGAGACTTTATTACAATGAGACACATTTAAACTCCTGAAAGGCCTTGTCAGCACCAGGAAAGCATATTTGGGCCACGATTTGCATCCCAAAACTCGCGGCCATGCGCCTATTTAACTTCGCGATGCAACACTGAGCAAGCCCGTTGAGTTTTTAGTGTGTCTTCCACCTCTTCTTCGTCCAAAGGCTGCCATTGAAGCCAACCTTGGAGCTTCTTCGACCTCATCCTTCAGCCACTCCCACATAAAATAGGGAGAGGGCTTCTCTTCCCCGTTCCTTGCTGTGCTTCTTGACACTGAAGCCGATTCCTCCATCCCCTTTGTTGTTCCATTGCTTTTCACCGGAATCCTCTTCTTCTTCGTGTCCGACCAACCAACGCCAAATGCTCTCCATCCTCATCATTATCCATTAGGTAGTTCCCTCTCCTCTCTCCCTTTAGAGTAGTTTAGACTCCTTGGAACTAGGATTTAGTCTCTATACCTCTCCTCTCCCCGTCATCTTGTTCGCGGACGGCGGACGCCTGGCATAACTCCGGTGGCCCGCCTCCGCCATGCTCCATGCACCGACTACCTCTGTTGACCACCCCATGACCTTCATCACGCCTTCATGAGTAAAAGCCCCAAGTTTGTTGAGTCGATTACTCATTGGAGCCCCTCGTCGAACACCACCCACGCCACCACCTTCTTTGACTTCGGTGGCCCTCCTTCCTCGTCGCACCAAATCAATGCCACCATCACCTTCAGCGAGTCACAGCAAAGCTTCCTAACCCGTTGGTTGAGATCGAGAACCATTCCCTCACTGAGAAGCCATCTGCTGTTGACGACGTCTTCTTTGAGGCCAGCAACCGCCGTCCACCACTCTTGCATCTGCCAAACTCTACCAAAAGACTCGTGGAGCTCCACTGAGACCTTCCACCCTCGTCACACAGCCTGAAGTGCTCTAAAGTCCTCTTGCAAACTCGTTGACCATCACCTCTGTTCCAACCTTCATGCACGAGAAGAGGAGCTCAAGCTTCAATAACTGGCAAGGATCAACTTGAAAGAAAAGTGTTGTTGCAGGGACCAAATCGTGAAGAATCAGGGATCAAAACATGAACAAATTAGTTCTCCAAGGACTAATTCATAATTTTTGTTCCAAATAGCTTAGGACTTGTTTCTAAATGAGATCTATTTGCAATATCTTACTTAGCCATTATTGCTATTGACCACTTACTACTCAATCCGACCAACATATGATTATTCTTAGTTAAGCATTAAATAACAATTTTTCTAATTATTATTTCTTGCACTTGAAGATTTAAATTGAATCACTTTATTTCCTAGAAACAAGTGCAATTTTTTAACTTGTCCATTTTGAAAATTCACACTTAATACAAGTTTGCCGAAGTCTCTTGTAAATAATTAAATAGTGGTTTGTGCATATTTAGTTGCTCCCAGAGACAACCTCAGAATACAAATTTCTTTCGAGAAATATAAACTTAAGTGTTGATTCTTAAACCTCGATTAAAGCGACTTAACAATGAATCAAACATCTAAAGTAAAACTTAGACATCTAAAAGTGAAGTAGGAGATGTCTTAGAATGAAGATAGATGTTTGAAAATGATGGTGCAACATTTAAAAATTTTCACTAACAGAAATCTAATGTTTAGATTAGACAAGGACATCTAAGCAAATGAATCAAACATCTTAAATTAAGTATTTAGACGTTTAGGTCGAAACATAGATGTCTAATTTGACAACAGAACCAAAGGGTGAGTTTCTAAAGTTGAGAGTATGAAACTAGGGTTGTCTAATCATATCATATAGACGTCCTAAATTTAAGGGCTTAGATTTTTAATATGTTTAACTACTTAATTAAAGCTCTAATTAGATGTTTAATGGTGGGATTAGGGGCATAGGAAGCGTTATTTTTTATTTGGCTTGTTATGGAAGCCTTGTTTTTGTTTGGCTTGCAAAAGAAGCCATTTCCTTTTTTTGTCTTGCTTGAGAAGCCACCCTCCTCTTGATTCTTACACTCCAAGCCACTCTCCTCGTCTTACTTGCCCTCCAAGCCACCCTCCTCCTCTTTAACTCCAATGTGAAAAGATAGAAAGCAAGAAGGGAGGAAAGAAGGAAAAGGCAAGGGTGAAGGGAGAGCTTCCTCTCCTCTCCTACACCGACCACCTTCAGCTGTCGCCAGCTACCATTGTCGCTGTTGCCATTGGGAGAAGAAGAGGAGGAGTAGCTACTGATGCTACTACTGTGGTATTGTTGAAGCTGCTGCTATTGGAGTTGCTATGGTTGTTGTTGCCGCTATTCCAATCATTGTTGTTATTGCTACTACGGGTGGAAAAGAGAAGAATGAAGAGATGAGCTCAACTCTGAGGTAGGGGTTCCCCCTTTTGTTCATTTCTCCTGATGTCATGTAATGGAAAAGGTTTTCCTCAATTTTATCTTGTTGTTAGTGTGCTTAGGATACTTGAAAATGTGTGGATTCGAATTTAAATTATGCTTATAATGGGAATTATTGATTTATGCTTCAGATTGGGTTAAGTTGATGCATTGTCTATATTGGGGGTTTCTTGTGGGATGTGATCTTGATGTTGAGATCTGTGAACCTAAGGGGAGTTTCATGTGTTTAAAGAGTAGGTTGTGATGGTAACAGCATCATTAGCCATAGCTAACTTAAATTAGTGGAAATCAAGTGGCAAATGCTCATACATGATCGCCTGAGGACAGTAATTCCATGCAAATACATTTTGAGAAGAAAATAATAAAAAGGATTAATTATGCAATTTTAACATCACATCAAGAATGCAGAGCAACCATGAGGTTTTTCAAGGGTTAATTAAAGGTCAAATGAGCATTAAAGTCCAATGAGTGGGTCCACACAGGTAGAAACAGTGTTTTACGCTTTTCGAGAACCATAACAACACTCAAAACCCTAATTTTAGACCCACTTAAATTAAAGAGGTTTTGGTCAGGATAAAATTCATCTAAACCTCCTAAAATTCATATAAAAATATTCTAAGAGGTTTGGTTCCATTAGGTTGACTATTTGAACCCATTTTGACCTTGGACAGAGCTTTAGATGAGATTTTTCCCTAATTTAGGTTTCTATGCAAATTTTCCAATCAAACATGGCCAAAACTCAAATCCAACTTCACCATTAGATTCCTTAGGTCCAAATTAGGTTAATAATAAAATTTAGGTACAATCAGAGTTCATCTTAGCCTAGTTTGCAATCTAGTCCCTTAAAACTCTATTTCTAAGTCCCTAAGTTTTTCATCTTCTTCTCAAACAGGTCCCTGCCGCCATGGCAGGTGAACCCAAGCCCACCAACCTTCAATCAAGGATTCTTCCTTGATTCCTCAGCCAAATCCCTCCAAATTTGGAGTGATTGATCTAAAGAAGTTGCCCAACCCGTTGGACTTGATTCCAAGGCTCGAAATCAACTCTAGAAGCTCGAGCGAACTCGTGATTTTAGCGAGATTTCCTTACCTCAGTTGCAAGGAATTCATGTTGATTCCTTGCAACTAAGGGTCTGAAGCTCCTCTATAAAAGCTCGTGTACATCCCAGGTTCTTCCTTAGTCGAGTTTAGCCCCAGAAACCTCCAGTTCTTCCCTTATCCGGCCGCCCTCCGACTCGACTCCGGTGACCCTCCTCGACAGCTTCCTCAGGCTGGCCAACGACCAAATTGGCCAGGCCACAACCTCCCTCTCCTTCCTTTGCCTCTCATCGACCAAAGAAGAGGACATCTACCCTTTCGTCGTCGCCGCTTCCCCTCAACAGAGTTCCTTTCGTCTCCAGCGTAGGCCAATCAAAGTTGAGCCAATTCCTCATCTCTTTCATTCACTACATAGGTTAAACTCTTCCTCTCCCTCTCTAGATCCCCATTACTTCCTCTTCCTGATTCAACAAAGGAACCACTGCCTCCCCCTCCGTCTTCTCCAACTCTGGCAGAAGCTCCGGTGAGTCCATGTCATCGCTACATTGCACCAAACAACCCTGCATCACTTCCCAAAGCATCGCATCATCTCCACCTTCAGAAGCCCTCTACAAATTTCACCTCCCATCCACTCCTTAGCTCCACCAAACTCCACACCTCACGCACTCCCTCTCCGACGACGCACGGCCACCTCGCACCTCCTCACACTTCACAAACACCATCATTGCTTTCCTTGACTCACGACGACTCTCCTGAATGTGTTAATTGGGGCCTAGAGCCTGTGTTCATGGATTTTAGGTTGCGTCGGAGCTCCACCATCACCGGTGTCATCTCCACCTTCATCTGCCTTGCTCCGGCTGCTCTACTACTTAGATCCACTTCTAGAAGCTGCAGATTCACTCCACGTAGCCACCCGTAGCATCAATTGCATGAATCAATGATAGCAATAGCTCCAATTGATTGGAGTCTTCACAACAGACACGCAAAGGAGGAAGGTGCTCAGATATGGTCTCACATCGTGGGATTTCAGAGCAAAAGAAGTGCATAAGTTGTTTCGCTGCATAGGGTTCGTTGCCTCTCACAGTGGGGGTGAGGTCCCCGCCTCACGTGTCGTGCACTCCTCGCCCACCATGCATGCCAGTGGGCCTAGTCACCATACACACCCGATTACCCAATTATTGTGCATGCCCATATACCTCGTTAGGGCTTAGGGAGGAAAATCTGAGGAGGAAAGGGGAGGGTTTTTCTTCAGGATTTGTGTCCTACTGCCTCGAGATGCATGCCTATGTGTTCTATACTTATCATCTCTGAGGTCTCTGCCGAGGCTTCGTGCCGGTGTGCCGGTGCTCTATGTTAAGGCCTTGTGTTTCTGAGGCTTAACCCTTGAGGTCTCTAAGGCCTTGTGCTTAGGATTGGCGACTTTAAGTCATCTGGATTGCTTGGTTGATGTCTGATACCATGCAATTATCTGAGATTGGTATTGGCATGGAATTGGGTGATTAGTGGTTCAAAATTGTTGCCATATTTGGCTTATTTGATTACATTGAACATATGCTTAAATGTAGGATATAATTGGTGATCTAAATCACCATTTTTAGGGTTTGATATTCTTTTTATCTCACTGATTTCTCGAGATACATTGATTTATCATTAATTATCATTTTGAGTTGATTGTTCATTGCACATCTTTATTATTGTGCTCATTAATTATAAATTACGATTAATGTTGTGAATTCCATATTTGCTCCCTGCAAATGACCTCAGACTCACATTGATTTCGAGTTTTATAAATTTAAGTATTTGTTGCATTTTTGTTGACTATACTACGATGAGAATCTCTTAATTCAACACAAAATGCTAACAGCAGGTTGGTACCCTAAACATTGGTTGTTTGGATTAGGGTTGTTTTGTGTGTGATTTTGGTTTAGTAGAAAACTCGTTCAGAATTCAAATGCAATTCTATGTGGGTTATCAGACGTCTGATGAATCCATTAGACATTTGATAAACTTAATCCGGACGTTTGATCTCTTGGTTTGGCCGTCCTTGCAACTCGGTTGCAGTTCCAGGGACTAAACCCCTCTTGTGATTGGACGTCTGAAATATGTATCAGACATCCAATGTGCTTGACTTGGACATATAGCCAAGAAATCAGTCGATCACCTATAGCTGCCTGCAGCTTCAGGAGTGGGAAGTCATTTTTGGACGTCTGGACTTATGGTTAGATGTCCTGACTAGTCACTAGATGTCCAAGGGAATAGCCTAGACATCCAATATTGTTGGCAAGGAATGGATCTCCCTGGTAGTTGACTCTAGACGTTTGGGATTTGTGTCAGACGACTTGACTTGCATTTTTAGTCGTCTGACACTAGTGCTGGACGTCCAATTTGAGACAGGTGGTCCCATTTCGTACAAAATTTCCCCACGAGGATTAGGAACCTAACCTAATTAGTTAAATCCATGTATAGTACCCATGAATGGCAGCTATTAATCCCTGTTAAAATCTAATGTTAGAAACTTGGATTTTGAGCATAATATGGTTAGTCCTAATTAGAAATAGAATAGGCCCTCTAGGGGCACAAATCTTAATTTGAAAAAAAAAGGGAAGATTTAAAAGTGAATGCGTAGGACCAAGTCCCCAAGTTACCTGCTAGACCCAATGCGTCATTTAAACTAAGCCTAAATGGATCCTAGTAAGGATATAGAAATCCTAATTGGCTAAGCAAAGCACAACTCCGGCATGGTAGGGTGGAAGTTCTATCAAGAACTATGATAATGATAAGGATATGGGGTCCTAAACCATATGCCATGGGAGGCACTTATGTACCTAGAGTATGGCCTGAGAAAGGAAGGGGACCGGTTCTAGCAATGGGTTGCTATTATGGGTTTTATGGAGATCATTACCTTTACACTTGCACTGTTATATTATGAGTTTGTGGGGTATACCCACTTCCTTGTTATTTGATTAATTTGGTGATAAATGTATGTAAACATGGGTAAACAAATGGAAGGTTTGAAGTTTGGAACTGGGTGTTGAAGACACCTAGTACCGGTACTGGTGACTAGTATCGGTACTAGTTGAATCAGCACGAGCTCAAAAGAGACTTAAGTTTGTTACTGAAGGCACCTAGTGCCGATACCTGGGACCCATACCGGTATTGGATGAGTTCAGTAGCCACGGTAGTAAGTGCCCAGCACCAGTACCTAAGACTAGGATCGGTATTGGTGTACTCGTTTCATATTTCTTGAACTCTAAGAGAAGAGAATAAAATTGAGTACGTCTAGTGTTCGGGGCGTAGATCGCGTAAAAGATAAATGCGTTGTAGTATAGTGCGAAATATGTCTCGACAAATAAATTAATGGAACTGGTGAGTCTTGGTCGATCATAGGGAGGTAGGAAGCACTTTTGATTTCATGCGTTTGTTCCAAATATAATTACTAAATAGCATAGATAATGAATCACAGTATATATATCAAACTGAGAGTTTGAACATGAATTGCATACATATAACTAAACAAATTCTAACATAAACATAAACTATCTATGTAGTAGAACAAGGGCACCACGGGTGGTTCATGGTGGCCTTCTGGAGAGGTTGAGGAGAGTAGCAGTGATCTGTCGGGGTGGCCCAACGGATGCTTCAGACGAAGATGTAGAGACGAAGGTAGAGAGGAAGGGAAGAAGAAGGGAGAGGAGTTGTAGGAGGAAGAAGAAGAAAACTATGGAATGAATTCAAAGGGGACCCTTAGGCCTCTTTTTATAGCTTTTGTGAAGGGTATTTAGGGCATTGGAGCCCTTAATTCCATGCAAAAGCTTTAGATTAATCAAATCCGTTGATCGGGAGATCAACAATCCTGATTAAGCCTTCAATATCCTTCTCCTATTCATGGTTTAATTTGGTGCTGACACATGGCGCAATGTGCACCCTTGGATTTCCATCTGATGGTCTCCGCTCGCCCGCCGCTCGTCTCTTAATAGTGCCTCAACTCCTAAGCCCTCTCGACCGTCCGATCTTTTGATCGGACAGCTTAAAGAGCATGCACCGAGCCCTCTTGATTCCTAAGGTGCGCATCATCACACGCATCTTCATCTGATGCCCCTACGCTCGCCACGCGTACGCGCTTGATCCGCCCAATGAAGATCCTATAGTCAATCACACCCGCGCTCACTGCTCTCCCTGATTTCACGTCGGGCGCTCCTTGAACCTGCGTTGGTTGCTTAGGTGTGAAGGTGCTAACCAATGCGCTACGGGTGCGTTTGTGTCGGGTTTGCAAATCTCCGCACGGCCATTCTCAGCCGTTGGATGGATATCCAACGGTCGAGATCGTGTCCTCATCTGATGAAGCAGCTGGAGGCCGGCAATGTGGATGCATCGCAACCGTTGGATGACGATGCAAGGGCCCACATCTTTCCTTCCCAAATTGGGACCCAGTGAGGGGTGGCGACGATGGTGCCATGTGGCACCATCGTGGTAGTCCATCTTTTTCTCCTTGTATCTGATGATGTAGGCCTCCGATTTAGTTGATTTTTGAACTGTTGGATTGCGAACATCGATCTAGATCCATTCGTGCGATTGGATTTTTCATTTGAGGTCCGGATATTCTTCAATTTGTCCCTTGGCTCTTGCTTCTTCTATAGACTCCCTAGGGTGCTACGGAGGTCTCATCGATGCGATCATGGAAGCGTTGGACTCCCGTCGTCGTTCTAAATAGATCCATAAGGTTGGATCGATCATTCTCATCCCTGAATTACCTGCAATTATTAATACCTCTCAAATAGCACATTATTATGTATAAAACATATAAATCATCTAGCATGCAAAGTATGATGTGTATGCATGCAGTATGCCCATGTTAAGCTAGGTTCTACCTTAATTCAGGCGAATTAGGGCTTATGATTGCTGTGCAATCATACCCCCATGCCTAAATTTTGCTAGTCCTTAGCAAGTACAAGACTAAATGCATTTTATCAAGAGTTTAACTAAGGGTTTATTTCTTTTTATTTCATCCAAAAATTCAGAATCCTGATAACCATGAATATGTAATGTTATAGCTTTTACAACGGATCCAAGTAAAGAGTCGATATACATTTAAAGCTTGTACTTGACCCCTAGTAAAATTCTATTGGGATAGGCAAAATCTCTTCTCTCAGGGATATAAACTATTCTCTAATTTTAGCCCCAGCTTTTGGCTTAGGTAAAAGATGTCTAAGTTAACTTGATTTGTATTTGGTGGCTCACTCTCTTCTGGTGCTACATAGAGACTAGTATTTCAGAATTTAGATTTTTAGATTATTGAATAAATTAACTTAGAGAGAGACTGGAAAACTGTGCTCCCTTTAATCTTTTATACTTTTTTCTTTTCTCTCTTTCTCTCTCTCTTCTCTTTTTTTCTTTTCTTTTTCTTTTTCTTCCTGAGCTCACGTCTCATTAGATTTGCAACTGTATTTGATGGTCTTGCATGGCATCACACTTTAATTAGGTTCTAATAACCCTACGACTAAGTCAGACCCCTCAGCTCGTATTCAAGCAGTCAGAAATACAGAAAAATAGGTTAAGGTTGTATTTGGTGGTTTGTGGGGATGGTAGGTGTTTTTGCCTCAAAACACTTTGACTTACATAACTTAAACTTCTTAACATAACACTTTTTTCTTTTCAAGCAAATACCTCTTTTGTATGCTTTTTTTTTATCTACTGGCACAATGCTGTTACCAACATAACATAATGCAACAATGCAACATGACATACGTACTTTTATTCATGAGGCATTATTTGAAATTTTTGGGGATGACCAAGAGGATCTCGGGTGGCTTATTTGCTGGAAGTGCCTATTATTGGCACCGGGTAGGGAACATATAAGGCGATGTATTTCTGACCTTGACATCATACCCTCCTTCAGCTGAGGATTCCGCAGAGGACAGTCGTGACCATCCACCTCAGTCCTAGTTTTATCAGAACCCGCTCTCTATGTAATTGCCTTATTTAGTGGCTCTCGTACGGAATTTCTCACAGAATTAGTACGTAAGAATTGAGAGTGAAAACTATGCCCAACTCTAAGTGTCATTATTCAATTATTCAAATTTAAAGATTCCTTACACTAGCCTTAGAACACTAATAGACTCTCTACTCTCATCTCACATATGTTTTGGTGGATCTACTAGAAGTTGGTGCACTTGACTCCCTGATTGTTGTCTAAGGGTTCAGGAGAAGAAGCAATGCTTCTTCTCGACAAACTAGAGATGTCTATCGGTTTTCACAGTGGATCCATTACAAATTCTACATGCAGATGTGAGGTTTTACTGGATTTTAATCTTAGGAATCTGTTAAAGAATAAATCTTGAATAAAACCTCTTGATAAAATGATCTAATCCCCCACTTATTAGCAGAAAATTTTTAGTTTTTATGGACTACCCCCCCATGCCTAACTATTTGCATGTCCTCATGCATGAATAAAAGAAATTGCAATAAGGCACGGTGTATGTGGATAGAAATCACCTGGGACTATTTCTGAGTTATTCAGCTCATGCCATCACTGCAATGCCATACACAATATGCAAAACAATATGTGAAAATGAAATATGCTATGTATATATGGTATGTGTATATGTATACGTGCTAAGTTTAACGCCCCCAACTGGGCAACTCGTCAATCACACATCCTTGAGAAGATGTATCATTTCGTCAGCAGAAGGAGGTTCCTGGGCAAAAAATGGTTTGAGGCACTGGCCATTAATCGTAAAAATATGCCCATATTTCAGGTCTCTAATTTGGACTACCCCATTGGGATACGAGTGGACCAACAGAAACGGCCCAGTCCACTTGGACTTGAGCTTTCCCGCAAAGAATTTGAGTTGGGAGTCAAACAACCAGACCTGCTGATTAGGTGCGAACTCCTTCCTCTGGATGTGTCGATCATGGAAAGCCTTTGTCTTGTCTTTATATATTTTTGCATTCTCATAAGCTTCCTGCCTAATCTCCTCTAACTCATTGAGCTGGAGCTTCCTTCCATAACCTCCAGCCTCGAGGTTAAAATTACACTTCTGCACTGCCCAAAAGGCACAATGCTCCAACTCCACAGGAAAGTGACAGGCCTTTCCATACACCATGCGGTATGGCAACATTCTGAGCGGGGCCTTGTATGAGGTCCGATATGCCCATAGTGCATCAGTCAACCTATCGAACCAATCCTTCCTATCAGGTCTAACCATCTTTTGAAGGATAAGCTTGATTTGACAGTTTGATACTTCAACCTGCCCATTGGTCTGTGGATGATACGGGGTAGAAATGCAGTGCTGCACCCCTTATTCTTCAATAATGACCTGAAATGTGCATGGATGAAGTGACTGCCCCCATCACTTATCAGGGCACAGGGAACTCCAAATCTCGCAAAAATGAATTCCCAGACGAAGGATATAACAGTCTTATGATCAGATCGTCTTGCTGAGATAGCTTCTATCCACTTTGAGACATAGTCTACTGCGATGGGTATGTGCTCGAAGCCATGCGAGTTCGAGAAGGGGCCCATAAAGTCGATGCCCCAGATGTCGAACACTTCTATGACAAGAATAGATTGGAGAGGCATCATGTCTCTCCTGGTCATAGAACCGACCAATTGGCATCACTTACAGCACTTGGAAAACTCGTATGTATCTCTGAAAATGGTTGGCCAGAAGAATCCCGATTGCAAAATCTTTGCAGCGGTCTTTCGACCCGAGAAATGACCCCTACAAGCATCGCTATGGTAGAAGGATGCACACTAGAGATTTTCGAATCAGGGACGCATCAACGGATGATCTAATCAGCCCCAATGCGAAAGAGAAGTGGGTCATCCCAAAAATAGAATTTAGCCTCTAATATAAATTTGAGTTTTTGATCCTTGGATAATCCCGCAGGTAGCCTGCCTGCAACGATATAGTTTTCTACATTAGCGTACCAAGGAAACTCAACAGAGTTAATAGACAGCAGAGACTCATTCAGAAATCGATATGATATCGGTGGGGAGTACGGAATATAGTTTAGGTCTAGCCGAGACAAGTGATTTGCCACAACATTATGTGCTCCGGCTTTGTCGCGGATCTTGACATCAAACTCTTGCAAAGGAAGGATCCATTTGATAATGTGGGGTTTGGCGTCCTTTGCTAACAAATGCCAGAGGGCGGAATGGTCAATGTAGATGATAACTTTGGACCTAAGTAAGTATGACCTGAATTCTCCAATCCGAACACCACAGCTAGCAATTCTTTCTCATTGACTCTGTAGTTACCCTGAGCCTCGTTTAGCATTTTTCTAGCGTAGTATATTACGAATGGATGGTGCTCCCGACGTTGGCCAAGAATGGCTCTGATAACAAAGTCAGAGGCGTCACACATCATCTCGAAGACGAGAGACCAGTTGGGAGGTTGGAGAATAGGTGCACTTGAAATAGCACTTCGTAAGGTCTCGAAAGCACTGAGACACGAGGAGTCAAAATCAAAGGACGTGTCGGTTACCAGAAGATTCGTTAATGGACGAGCAATTTTTGAGAAATCTCGAATGAACCTTTGATAAAATCCAACATGCCCTGAGAATGATCTGATTTGTCTAATCGAGCTCGGCGGAGGTAATCGCGAAATGGTTTCGAACTTAGCTCGGTCGACCTCGAGTCCATTAGAGGAGATCATGTGGCCTAGTACGATGCCATCCCTCACCATAAAATTACTTTTTTCCCATGAAAGTACTAGGTTAACTTCTGTAAATCTCCTCAGGATCTTTGTGATATTATCAAGACAAGACGAAAAATCATCTCCAAACACAGAGAAGTCGTCCATGAACACTTCTACGCTATCCCCGATCATGTCTGAAAAAATGGCCATCATGCATCGCTGAAAAGTAGCTAGTGCATTGCAGAGGTTGAAAGGCATCCGCTTAAAAGCGAATGTTCCGAAGGGACACGTAAAAGTCGTCTTGTCTTGATTTTCCGGGTTGATCGCTACTTGATTGTACCCAGAGTATCCATCCAGAAAGTGGAAGAAACTAGCTCGGCCAGCCATTCTAAAATTTGATCAATAAAGGGTAAAGGAAGATGGTCCTTTTTGGTAGCCAAGTTTAGCTTCCTGTAATCAATGCAAACCCACCAAGAAGTCGTGGTGCGGGTTGGGATGGATTTGCCCAATTCATTTTTTATCATGGTGAGTCCCGCCTTTTTGGGCACAATCTGAATGGGACTCACCCACTGGCTGTCAGAAATTAGATGCTCGTGTCTAGCCATTTAATGATCTCCTTGACAACCTCCAACATATTTGGATTTAGGCATCTCTGAGGTTGTCTCGATGGTCTCACCCCTTCATCAGTGTAGATATGGTGAGTGCAATATGAGGGTGAATCCCGTGGAGATCAGAAATGCCCCACCCAATAGTAGCCCTGTGTGCTTGCAAAAGGAAATCAATTGGTGTTCCTGGTCTAGAGTTAATGAGCATTGATAATCACAGGCGTCTCACTTTCTCCCAGAAACACGTACGTGAGCGAATCAGGTAAGGGTTGTAACTCAAGTAGCGGAGGGTGGGGAGAGGGTTTATGCAGGGGAGGAGAGGAAACAACAGCGGAAATCTGCTGATCTTGACTAATGGAGAATCCGTCTGCAGTGGTCATGTAATCCCATCTTAAGATATCAGCGTTAGATAGGACAGGATAGTCAAGATTAGGGGTGTTGGAAGAAAATGAACACCCATGACAACCAGATCCATGGGATGAAAGTGTATGTCATTAGTCTCAGTCCCATGTGGATTGTGATCTAAGACCCTTGATAGTGAAGATGAATGTGCCATTGGATAGCTGTAGAGGAGCCTAATGTTCCTACAGAAAGTCGAATCTTCATCTTCACTATCCCTCTCAATTAGATCACAATCGAAGTTCTTTGATGCCCTGAAAATGTCCAGTCTAAGCTTTTCGTTCCCTAGGGCAATCTCCATGCACCCCAATGCACAGTCGATGTTCGCGCAGGTGGTTGCCAAGAACGGGCGACCTAGAATAATCGGTGCATCACGGAGATTAGGAGGAACCTCCATATCAAGAACAAAAAATTCCGTTGGAAAGCAGAATCCTTGGACTTTCATGATCACATTTTCAACCACCCCCCTTAGCATTTTCACCGATCAGTCAACCAACTGTATGGTAACCGAGGTGGGCTTTAACTCCCCGAATCGAAATCGATCAAATACTGCGGTGGGAGTTAGGTTGATGGATGACCCCAAGTCAAGAAGGGCCCTATCAAAAGGGGAATCCTGCAAAAAGCAGGAAATCAGTGGTGTGCCTGTGTCCTTTTTGGGTGGTAAGTCAGTTAAGATAACAATGCTGGCTTCCTCAAATAATACCACCTGTTGTCCAATTTTCTGTTGTCGCTTTGGAGTACAGTAGTCCTTGAAGAACCTAGCAACAACATGGATGTGATCTATTGCTTCGAGGAGAGGGACCTGAATGTGAGCTTCCATGAACATAGATTTCATGTCCTCGAAATTCTGCGTATCCTTTTTCCGTGCTGAATCTCACATTAGGGCCACGGGAAAAGGGATAGGAATCTCAGGGTCTAGGGGCTTCTTTCCTTTATCTAATGAAGATCGCTTGTGAAAGGAAGAGGGTTGTGAGCCATCTTGGGGTAGAGTGCAGGAAAAATCATTATCCACTTGCCTAAGTAGCGGGTCCTGTGTAGTCTTTCTGCTCCTTAAGGTGACAGCTTTTGCATCGGCGTGCTGTCCATGAAGGGGCAGAGGAGCGGGTTGGCCTGAATACACAGGGTTTAGCAATAGAGGTGGCTGATCGAGCCCATAACTAGGTGGTGCAAGACGTGCTTGCAGAACAGCATGTGCCTGCCTTTGTGGTGCTTGGAATCTAGGTGGGGCGCCCTGATTCTACACATATCTCGGGTTTGGGACAAGTTGGGAAGGCAAAGCTCCCTGTGACCTATGCTCCTGCATCATCTAGTTTTGCATGTTTTGTATGATCGGAATTTGGTCCACCATTGCCTTCATTATTTGCAGGTTGTCTTGAGTAGATTTCCGAATTGATGTGTGCAATTCCTCCTTCAGAGACTCCAAAGGGTTGGCCCTCTTTGGAGGATAGTTGGCAGCTTGGTGCAGCGACTGATAAATAGAACAGGTTTGTTGCTGCTGAGATGGGAATGGCTGCTGCCTAGGATACGTGTTCTGTGCATTCGCGTATTGTTTGGTCTGGTAATGTGGAGCTTGACTCGGTCTCTGTGAGTTACCAGACCAGGAGAAATTGGGATGCTGGTGCCAACCGGGGTTATATGTCTCAGAATATGGGTTGTTACGCCCGTAACCCTGAATAGCATTGACATCTTCGTAGGCCGAAGACATCTCAGACGTAAATTCATCAAAAGAATACATACTCATATCGTCATGTGGTGCGTAACCCTTATTGTACGGTGCCAAATCAACATTGTTCACGGGCTCCTGGTACACAGGATCCCGCGAAGATGGAGAGAAAACATCCTGAGTGAACGGATACATATGAGCAGAGGGGGCTCGGGATGCTTGAGAGGAGTAAGATGGAACAGTACTGCCAGAAGATCCAGATCTCACTCTCATTAATTCATCGAGCTTCTTATCGAGCAGATCCACCTTATCCAGCTTTTCGGTGATAATGTCCATGTCTGCTCGGGCAGACTCGGCTTGAGCTTCATGGATACTGACTCATTACTGTCCAGGTCAGTGGAACTGGTTCATTGAGGCGGCATTCATCGAGTTCTCTGCTAAGGACTCAAACAGTTCAAATGCGTTGTTCTCATCCTTCGCGAGGAAATTCCTACAGCTAGATGCATCAGTCAGGTACTGATGTGTGTCATCCAGCCCATGGTAAAAGACTTGAGCGAGGTGCCATTTGGGTACACCATGGTGTGGGCACTTCCTAAGAAGATCGTGGAATCTATCCCAGGCATCATGTAGCTTCTCTCCAGGGCCTTGGGCAAAGCTCGTGATCGCGTGCCTCATAGCATTTGTTCGACCAATCAGGAAGAACTTTTGGAGGAATTTGCGACGTAATTCCTCCCAAGCTCCAATTGGCCTCTCGATAGTCTTGAACCAATAAGCAACTTTATCCTTGAAAGAAAAAGGAAAAAGCTTCACGAGAACAATTCTGATATCTACATTCCTGGGTCGAACTGACTTTGCAATCCGACTCAGATCTTCGATGTGCTGGAAGGGATCCTCATTCGAGTTTCCATGGAAACGAGTCTGAATCAGACTTATGATATTCAGCTTCAATTCAAATGTGCCTCCACTTGCGGGAATCCGGACCTAAGATGCTATAATTGTTGTCATCGGATCATAGAAGTCCTGCAGTTGTTCTCCGCGTGGTGGATGTTGCGTCCTGTCAAGTGTTGTGAGAATCCTGTCGATGCTCTGTTTGTATTTCTATTCTGTTTCCTCAACCTTGGCTTCCAGACCGGCCATTAGTTCTTGGTTCTGAGGGTCATGACCAACTTGAGGACCAGGATTAGCCATCTCAGCTAATCGAGTGGAAGAAGGTTGAGAAGAGAAGATAGGTGAGAATCGCCTTTGCCGCCTTGGGTTCGACTCCCAAGGTCCCACAAGTTTAGGTCCTAACGACCTTCTTCCTTGCATACACCAACTCAAAGGGTTGGTGTAGTCAAGCAGAACAAGGCTAAGGCCTTGTTAATCAAAGTGGTTCTTTAGATCGGATGACAGGATTTTTCTTTTAAGTTTGTGTTATTAAAAAAAAAATTCGACGAGAGACTGACTGCAAGGAATTCCCGCCTCTCAGGCTAGCCCAGCTAGGCTGGTTATGAGGGGACTACAAGGAAGGTTCTTCCTTCGGCTTTTGCCTCCGGTTCCGTTACCTCACAGCCAAGGTCATTTGACGCTACCCTGCAAGCTTAGACACTAGGTTTTGCAGGAGAGGTTGGAACTACCTAGTAGTTCCAAGACAAATGTAAGTTATTTAATATATTTTCATGAATTTTAACCTGTTTCTTCAATTTAGTAGATGGTGGGTGGTCCACAAGGTGACTCGCCTCACTAGCTAACTCTTGGGCTCATCGGAGTCTAAGTTAGTCTATGTGGTCCTATTGGCTCATGCACTTCTAAGTTTTTTTCAAATTGAAGATCACAATTCAAATGTATACTCTCAAGTAAGATGGAATCCAAATGATTTGAAGCTTGTCAAGAAGATTCCTTTTTCAATAAGATTTTTAGAGAATATTTTTCCAAAATTTTTGCTATTTTCAACAAGAAGTTATGAATTTTTAATAAACCAGGGGTCAAATTTGGGATTTAGACCCCGTGTTGGTTTTTCTATTGGAAAAAATATCAAATATGCTCCAAAAATTTTTTAAAAATATGATAATGAAAGCTAATTTGATTATATTTCAAACCCATAAATTTTAAGTAAATCTGATTTGTATGTTGGTCAGAATTGATTTCTAAAGTTCATAAAAGTTCTACTTTTAAGCAATCTGACCCGTATGTACACCATGAATTTTTAAAAATTCCATGGAAGGAACTTATTTTTGGGAAAGATGGCGTTGGAAAGATAATTTGAAGATCTAGTTTGAATCAAAATTTCAGGATTTTTGGAGCATCAGAAACACAGCTATTGAATTTTAAAGATGACAATTTCTGGCTGAGTTTCTAATAAGAATGTGTGCACCTGATTTTCGCAGAGCCTGCCTTAACTCCGTTGTCACTTCATGTTGTTGTACTTGCCCACACAAATACTATGTTAGAGATGAAATCAAAAGTCATCGTGCCTCCTCGGCAACGGCGCCAAGTTGTTCGGGGCATAGATCGCGTAAAAGATAAATGCGTTGTAGTATAGTGCGAAATACATCTTGACAAATAAATTAACGGAACTGGTGAGTCCCGATCAATCACAGGGAGGCAGGAAATACTTTTGATTTCATGCGCTTGTTCCAAATATAATTACTAAATAGCATAGATAATGAATCGCAGTATATATATCAATCAGAGAATTTGAACATGAATTGCATACATATAACTAAACAAATTCTAACATAAACATAAACTATCTATGTAACAGAACAAGGGCACCACGGGTGGTTCGTAGTGGCCTTCTGGAGAGGTTGAGGAGAGCAGTAGCGATTTACCGAGGTGGCCCAATGGATGTTTCAGACGAAGATACAGAGACAGAGGCAGAGAAGACAGGAAGAAGGGAGAGGAGTTGTAGAAGGAGGAAGAAGAAGAAAACTATGGAATGAATTCAAAGGGGACCCTTAGGCCTCTTTTTATAGCTTTTGTGAAGGGTATTTAGGGCATTGGAGCCCTTAATTCTGTGCAAAATTTTTAGATTAATCAAATCTGTTGAACGGGAGATCAACGATCCTAATTAAGCCTTCCAAATCCTTCTCCTATTCACAATTTAATATGGTGCTGACACGTGGTGCAACGTGTGCCCTTGGATTTCCATCTGACGGTCTCCTCTCTCCCGTCGCTCACCGCTGCCTTCGCATGCCCGTCGCTCGTCGGTTAATTGCGCCTCAACTCCTAAGCCCTCTTAGCTGTCCGATCGAAAGAACATGCAACGTGCCCTGTCGATTCCCTGCTCCCGCCACGCATCCATGCCTGATATGCTCGATGAAGTTCCTGCTGTCAATCGCGCCTGTGCTCGCCACTCTCCCTGATTTCACATCGGGTGCTCCTCAAACCTGCATCGGTTGCTTAGGCGCGAAGGCACTAACCAACACACTGTGGGTGCGTTTGTGTCGGGTTTGCAAATCTCCGCATGACCGTTCTCAGCCATTGGATGGATATCCAATGGTCGAGATCGCGTCCTCATCTGATGAAGCGGTTGGAGGCGGCCGGCGTGGATGTATCGTGGCTGTTGGATGACGGTCCAACAACCCACGTCTTTCCTTCCCAGATTGAGGGTGTGGTGAGGGGCGGCTACGATGGCGCCACGTGGCGCCATCGTGGCTGTCCATCTTCTTCCCCTGTATCTGATGATGTAGGCCTCCGATTTAGTTGATTTTTGCGCGTTGGACTGCAAACATCGATCCAGATCAATCAGTGCGGTTGGATATGTCATCTAAGGTCTGGATATTCTTCAATTTGCCCCTTGGCTCTTGCTTCTTCTATGGATTCCCTAGGGTGCTACAGAGGTCTAATTGATGTGATGTGGAAGCGTTGGGCTCCCGTCGTCGTTCTAAACAGATCCATAAGGTTGGATCGGTCATCTGCAGCCCTGAATTACCTGCAGTTATTAATACCTCTCAAATAGCACATTATTATGTATAAAACATGTAAATCATCTGGGATGCAAAATACAATGTGTATGCATGTAGAATGCCCATGTTAAGCTAGGTTCTACCTTAATTCAGGCGAATTAAGGCCTATGATTGCTGTGCAATCATCTGGCTAAGGATTGAAACCAAAATATTGGGATCAAGAATCTCTTGGGTTCGTTGTACTGACGTGCATATGTATTGGTGGTCAAGATTGTAGGTGGGTTGGAGGTGCAAAGCGCAGGTTTTAAGCACGAAAGGTGGGTTTGCAGTCCTAAATTACACATGTAACCCGACCTAACGTTAGGTCAGGATTACCTAACAAAAGATGTATGCTGATTGAGTTTCCTAACATTAGTTAACAGGTCCCTAGCGTTAGGTAGTTTGCTGAATTTATAAATTGGCCTGGAATTGTGTGATTTTGATACTAGGAATCCTAAGAAATGACAAAATCTAAGTGGGGGTCCAGAAAATACCTCAATGGGTGGGGAGGAATGGTAAAATTGTAGTTAAACCCTAGATGGGTAATATGTGTGTGTGTGTGCGTGTGCCTTTAATTTGATCTTGAAGCTTTCTAAAGTACATTAAAAGTAAATCTGCATTGGCTAAGTAATGGCTTGAACTTCACAAGGTGACATCTGAGACTCAACTAGAGTCTAATAAGAGGGAATGCTTGGATCCTGAGGTCTTGAGTAAGACCACAGGTGATCCACTAGCTCTCTAGGGCTTCGTTCCGGACACAAAACCCAATGGAATCAAATGATGATTAGGTTAAATAGGTGAGCTCGTAAGGTTGTACCCTTCGACTTGGTGAACCATGGGTTCACTGCTCGAGTAGAAAACCTGAGGTGTTGCGGTAGCTGGAGGCTACCAAAGGAATCTACCTCGGAACTTGGAAGGTTCCCAGGTTTAGTGACAAGCCTTAAGCTATCATCGATGTTTGGTACTTGGTTGTACCCAAATCTGACTTAATGAGAAGGTACTCGTGACTCTAAACTCTGTAGGCACCCGTATGTGCAACAGGGGACGTAGAAGGTACTTGGTACTTGTCGCTAGAGACTCACTTGGCGACCGTATGTATAGAATTTTCCTGGGTATCGTGATGGATTAGTTGTAATCCCATTTGGCGGCAGATTGGGAGGGCACACCCGAAGATTGCGCTCCTGTAGGGAGCTTCTCCTAACAGGAGCATTGGTGTGGCTTGAGAATTCTGGTCAATCCTGCGATGATGGTCTGGTTGTATCTATGACTGTCCTTGCTGGACACAAACTGAGCTTGTGCTTCGTGATCGCAAGCCATAGGCCTGGATAGCTCCCAAGAGGCCTGACTCTTCTGACTAAAGTCAACAATGTACTCAATTCATCGAGAACAAGCACACCTTTCTCAAGGATCAACAAACTTGCTACCCTCTCCCCTTGCCAGGGCGAGACTATCAGGCTAGAATCCAAAGGAAAGGCTGCATTTCAATCTCCTCTGGTAGAAAGGGATGATTTTTTGAATCTGATCATTAAGGTGAGTGAGAGAATAAATATTAATACCAAATCATGGGAAGAATTTAGGCTAGGTGACGAGTCGATTGTTCGCTTTAAATTCGTTTGTAGTTTTATGTGGTGGAAAAATCGACTAATCAATATTTAAAAAAATAACCACTCGCAGAAGAGCGAGTCGTATCCACAAGGAGGTAATGACGTATTTAAATTCGCACCGATTAAAAACATTTGTTCGTAGTTAGTTTAGATGAGAATCAAGCCAAATTTGTCTTCAGATTAAGGTTGAATCAAGAAAACATGTTGAAATAGCAATTCTTAATAACTAGAGGATATTTTTTGCAATGCAGATTCAATAAAATATCATTAAAAGATGACAATGGCAGAAAATGTAATTATTAATGGGATGAATACTGTAGCAAAATAAGGGATTTATTCCCCTTGGCCGTGCAGAGGAGTGGACGGCCAGAGGCGGGAAGCTTGGAGGAAGTTCTTTGGTCCGAGAGCTTCGCAGCGGTGGTGGCGGTGAGTCACGCGGTGGCCGGAGTCGGCCGGACGGAGCTCCGGCGAAGGTGGCTGCCAACGGTGGCTGCAGCTGCTGAAGGGGCGGCTGTGCACGGAAGTTGAGCGTTGCTGTAGGTGGTGCGCGCACGCACTGGTGGCAGCACTGCAGCTAGTGGTGGGAGTTGAGCGCGCTGAGGGTTGCTGGCGAGTGCACGCACTAGTGGAGGCACTGCAGATAGAGGCGGGGCATGCTGCAGGCGGAAGGCGTGGAGAAGTTGCGTGCTAGCAGGCGCGCTCTGCAGGGTGCTGGCGGTCACGTGCTGCAGTGCGCTGGCGATCGCGCACTGCAGGGTACTGGCGGGCACGCGCTGGAAGCTGGTGGTGATGCGCGTGTGTGGGCTGGCAGTCTTGTGCAGCTAGAGGGATGCGGGTGTGAAGGAGCGGCCGGTCTTGTTGCTGTGTGCACGGGTGGTGTGATGCGGGCGTGGAGTGAGCGATTAGGTGGCGCTGGAATAGATGTTGCAGGAGATGGTTCAAGCGTGCAACCGGAGGGGCGCAGGCATGGAGTGTGGCCAGTTGCTGCTGAAGTGTGGGTCGAAGCTTCAGACGTCCGGGAAACTTCCTTGACGTCTTAATTGACTGAGGAGTGAAATTTCAGTGGCTGCGGCGGTGGTTGTTGGTGACAACGGCGAGGGAGGTGCACGGCGAGGTGCTCATGGTAATGCGGATGATCTCCGGATGGCGATGTGGCCTATCACACCACACGCCCACGGTGGTGGAGGTTCGTCGCCATGGTTGAGGCTGGCGGTGGTGAAATGGACGAGATGGACTCTCTGCACGGCGTGGATTGTTGGGGTGGAGGCCTGCTCCGCTCGGCAGCCTCTCTCCTCTTTTTGTAGCTGCCTGCACGAATTTGAATGGAGAGGCGGGAGCAGATCCACCTTCTCCGCTAATCCATGAATGTGGGCTTTAGTGCGGCAGGAGGCTTTGCAGCCGCAGTCGAGCCTTTGCTGAAAAGAAGAAGAATAAAAGATATTGTTAAAATATTATGGTTATTTATATACAAACCCTCAACTTTTATAACTTAAAATTAATGCATGCAATGCACCTAATTGGTTAACTAATTAAATGAATGCCATTCTAAGTTAATTCTAAATGCATTTAAAATTTGAATGCAATGCATGAATTATGTAATTAAATTAGAAATATGAATTAATCTATTTACATCCTAATTTATGCTAAATAAATGTTAGAATTAACCTAATGTCTAGGCACCTAAATACTTAAATAGCCCACAAATATGGGCTAATCAAATACCCCCATGCCTAGTTTTTGCTAGTCCCTAGCAAAATTAAGTGAAACCTAGCAGTCCAAGTAGACTAGTCAACCCAATTGGTCTTCTTTCAGAAGCATATTAAGTTCAAACTCTTGACCCAAGGTTCCTAAGTAGTTGCTAAGTTACAGACTAGGTTGGCTAAAGCCGAGTTGTAGGCACAAGTTTCCCTGATTTCTGACTCTACCCTGAGGTTTATTGATCCCTGAGATTAAAGCATCCGTGCCTGTGCATTGGTCTGAGTTATTTGAGTTAAAGGAAAAAGTTTTTTTTTTAATAATATATGTATATATATATTATTCTTCTAAGTCTAACCTCAGATCAACTATCAATACGGTCTGTGTCAGATTCATTGTCCCCATTACCATACCTCGAAGGGTGCCTGGCTTTTGATGCTTCGAGATAGCACCGCCCATAACGACCCCAAGAACTCCTAGCAATCGACACTTTGAGATATATCACCCATGGATTTCTTAAACGAATTCAGGCCTATGGCAATCGGCACTTCGAGATAGGGCCGTCCATGATACCTGAACCGCACAATGCGCTTACATGCCCCCAGTAAGGTGGATATCCTAAGAGACAAGCGTCGAGGAGGTGATATGTTATCATCGCATCTTCAAGGTGAGTATATACTCCACCTCTCCTGCGACGGGAACTCTTCCAATCAAAATGTGTTTTCAAGCCTCTCCTAAGTCAAAACTAAGAGAACCAAATCTCTTTTCAGAAAGAAAGAAATTAAGTTAATTACCAGACCAAGTGTGTGAAATTTGGATGCTTGGGTTACAAGGACCCGTAAACCAAAAGGTAGAACAAGACTCCAGGTACTACCCCACCTTTTAACTCAAACCCTAGCTTCCCTTCCTCAACCCCTTGAGGAATGGTCCGCAACTTAACTCCTACTTAAGTTTTTAAGTCCACAACGGACCCTAAAGGTCTAAAGCTAGCAGCTCATTTAGCTTCTAAAGTTTGACCCTAGAATTAATTTAGTCTACCCTAGAGTTCTAATTTGCCTAAGAATGTTAGACTTAGCCAGTTAAGCTCAAAACATTTTTTTTCTTTTTATTTTTTAATTTTTTTATATGCATGCTATAAACAAAATTTCTCAGGTCCTCTGCCCCAAGCCTGGTTCAAACAATGTCCTCATTGAAAACAAAAATAGCTAAAGGAAGATATTACCTGAGGCGGAGAATGGTAGGAGCTAAGGCTCCTCAAGAGTGACTTCGTCAACCAGATGGCCATCTAAAGTTATGTACGGTTTTAACCATTGACCGTTGATGATAAAGGGAGTTGCTGAAGAGGAAGGATTTTTAATCTCCACAGCTCCATGCAGAAATACTTTGGCGATTATGTAAGGCCCATCCCAACGAGATTTTAATTTCCCAGGAAAAAGCTTAAGTCTGGAATTGAAAAGCCAGACTTGTTGGTTGGGCTCAAAGGTCTTTCAAAGTATAAAATTATCATGCAAGACCTTAGTTCTTTCTTTATAAGCTTGAGAGGTGTCATAAGCATCATTCCTTAGCTCCTCAAGCTCACTTAATTCTAGAAGCCGTGCCTTACCTGCCTTCTCTAAATCCATGTTAACACTTCGAATAGCCCAAAGTGCCTTACATTCCAACTCAATAGGTAAATGGCACGCTTTTCCATACACAATCCGAAAGGGAGAAGTACCCAAAGGGGTCTTATAGGCTGTTCGATAAGCCCACAAAGCATCATCAAGCTTTTGAGACCAGTCTTTCCTATCAGGTCTAATGGTCTTTTCCAAAATATTTTTTATCTCCCTATTTGACACTTCAACCTGGCCACTTGTCTGAGGATGGTAAGGGTAGCGACCTTGTGAGTAACTCCCAGACTCCTGATTAGCTGATTGAAGTGATGGTTTCAGAAATGAGGTCCCCCATCACTTATAATAGTCTTGGGCCAACCGAAACGGGATATGATATTGGCCTTCAAAAATTTCAAAACCACAGAGTGGTCATTTGTGCGCGTAGGAATGGCCTCTTTCCATTTAGAGACATAATCAACTGCCACTAAGATATATTCATAACCATGAGACGACGAGAAGGGGCCCATAAAGTCAATTCCTTACACATCAAAAATTTCAACAGATTGAATAGGATGTTGAGGCATTTCATTCCTCTTCCCAATCGTTCCAGTCTATTGACATCTAATATAGGCCTAAACAAAATTATGAGAATCCTTAAATAAGGAAGGCCACCAAAAATCGGACTAGAGAACCTTAAAAGCAGTTTTCTTAGCACCAAAGTGTCCTCCACAATGAAGTTCATGGCAAAAACTTAGCACACTTTGTTGTTCCTCTTCAGGCACACAACGTCTCAATACTTGGTCTTGTCCAATTCTAAATAACTCTGGCTCTTCCCAATGAAAATATCTTGCTTGAGAAATGAATCTCTTTCTTTTCTGCTCATCCCAAGAGCTAGGAGTTTGTCCAGTGACCAAGTAATTTATAGTGTCTACATACCAAGGTAAAGTTGGTGTTACCGCCATCAGAGTTTATTGGGAAATGTCTCGCGAATGTCTCCAGAAAGAGAGTCATTAAGAGGAAGGCTAGACAGGTGCTCAACCACAACATTTTCTATTCCTTTCTTTTCACGTATTTCCAAGTCAAATTCTTGAAGGAGTAGGATCCACCTAATCAGACATGCTTAGAATCTTTCTTAGCAATGAGATGTTTCACTGCTGCATGATCAGTAAAAATAACCACCTTAGACTCAAGCAGATAAGACCTAAACTTCTCCATAGCAAAAACTACAACAAGTAATTCTTTTTTAGTGACGATGTAGTTTTGCTGAGGTTCAATTAAAGTCTTGCTTGTATAATGCAGCATATGAGGTCTTCCCTCAACCCTTTGTCCAAGGACTGCTCCCACTGCATAATCCGAAACATCACACATAAGCTCAAATGGGAGTGCCCAATCAGGAGCTTGGAGAATAGGCACAGAGATCAAGGCCTCCTTTAGAGTTTGAAAGGCCTCGGCACACTTTGAATCAAAACTGAAAGAAGATTCCTTCACCAACAAGTCACAAAGTGGCCTAGAAATTTTACTAAAATTTTTAATAGAGCGCCTATAAAAGCCAGCATGGCCCAGAAAGGATCTAATCTGTTTGACATTCGTAGGCAATGGAAGTTTGGAAATAGAATCAATCTTGGCTTTATCTACTTCCAAACCTTGCTCGGATACAACATGCCCAAGTACAATTCCTTTCTGTACCATGAAGTGACTTTTCTCCTAGCTGAGGACTAAACCAGTCTTCTTACATCGCTTCAACACATTCTCCAGGTGCAGGAGACACTGGTCGAAAGATGAGCCATAAATGGAGAAGTCATCCATAAACACTTCAACACACTCGTCAATCATGTCCGAAAAGATAGACATCATACACCACTGGAAAGTCACAGGGGCATTACATAATCCAAACGGCATACGCCTAAATGCAAAAGTACCGTAAGGACTTGTGAATGTCGTCTTTTCCTAGTCATCAGGAAAGACTGCCACCTGATTGTACCCAGAATATCCATCGAGAAAGCAATAGTACTTATTCCCTGCCAATTTCTCGAGGATTTGATCAATAAAAGGAAAAGGAAAGTGATCCTTCTGGGTAGCGATGTTCAGCTTGCAGTAATCAATACATACCCTCCATCCAGTTGAGGGTCTAATGACAACTTGTTCACCTTGGTCGTTGAGTTCCACAGTAAAGCATGCCTTCTTTGGCACCACATGAATGAGACTGACCCATTTACTATCAGCAATGGGATATATGATCCCGACGTCCAACCACTTCAGGATTTCCTTTTTTACCACCTCCCTCATATTAGGGTTCAGACGTCTCTGCATGTCCCTAAAAGGCTTGATGGAATCATCAGTATAAATGTGGTGCATGCAGAGTGTAGAGTCTATACCCTTAATGTCAGTAATGCTCCAAGCAATAGCTTCCCTGTTCCTAGACAGGCATTCAATCAAGGCTCCCTCCTGTGCCTCAGATAGCACAGCCGAAATGATAACGGGGAGCGTATCATTGGCACCTAGGAAAACATACTTGAGAGTGTTAGGGAGGGGTTTCAACTCAAGGTCGGGGGCTTGTATGGTTGAGGGTTTCATAATAGATGTCCCCATCTCAGGTAGCAGATCTATCTTCGAAGGAAATGATGGGGGAAGAGACTCAGCAGAAACTCCTAGCAATTCCTCAAGTTCTAGTATATCCCCTTCACATTCCTCCAAGAGATGAGAATGCTCATTTAGCATGACATACTGAAGGGGGTCATCACATAACATTGCAGGAGTTGCCTCTTCAATCAGGTCATCTATCACCTCAACTTGAGAACAATTCTCAAATCCGGCTTGTTTGTAAGCATCAAACACATTAAGCTGGATTTTCCTGTTCCCAAAGCCCATTTTCAATGCCCCAGTATTACAATTGATTGAAGCATGCGAAGTTTCAAGGAAGGGGCGGCCCAAAATGATGGAGGGTTTGGTTCGCTAGTTGGTAGGGTCAGTGTCCAAAACTAAGAAGTCAACGGGAAAAAAGAAATCCTCCACTCTTATGAGGACATCTTCCAAAATTCCCCGAGGTGTCTTAAGTGATCGATCAGCAACTTGAAGGATTACAGGGCTAGGCTTCAGATTGCCTCCCCCAAGTTGTTCATACACGTAGCTCGGAAGGATGTTCACCTCCGCACCCAGATCAAGTAGAGCCTCATCAATTTGTAAGTCACCAATAACTACAGAGATGTATGGGGCTCCTGGGTCCTTAAGTTTTAAGGGTGTGCCATGTTGAACAATTGAGCTAATAGAATCAGGCAGGACAACTTTTGATTGGACCTATTTTCTAGATTGTTGTTTTTTCGTGCACAGGTCCTTTAAGAAGCGGGCATAAGACGGAATCTGCCTGATAGCTTCAAGCAAAGGCAGGTTAATCTGCACTTGCTTGAAAGTTTCCATAATCTCATCCGTCTTATCTTTGGCTCCAGATGAGCCAGCAGAAGTCTGCCCAGAGGTGGATAAGTGCTCTGGAAAAGGCACTCTCGATCTCTGGGTGGAAGGTTTGTCATGTCGAGTAAGGGGTGGAACAGGGGCAACTTCTTCCGGTGAGGTGATTTCAAGCGGAGAAGATTTGGGCAAGTCTTCTCCGGTGGGGGTGAAAGTCGGGGTGGATGGTTTTTTAGGGGGTGAGACTATAGGAGCATCGGGTTTGAAAATTTCTTTCCCACTCCTCAGAATAGTCACCGCCTGAGCATGCTCCCTAAAGACAATCCCTTTTCCTTTAGGATTTTCCTCAGCAGCATTGGGGAGCTTCCCAGTCTCCCTCTGTCTAACGGCCTCAACAAGGTGTCCAATTTGCGATTTCATCTCATGTATAGCCTTGTCATGAGATTGGATGATGGCACTTTGACTTTCTTGCATAGTTTTCAACATTGCCTTCAATTCATCCATCTTAGGGGTTTTAGGTTGGGCAAAGGTCTGAGGTTGGTTCATTTGATGGTTTTGAAAGGATTGTGGTTTGTAATTCCTTGAATTTGAGACATTTCCTTGTCTCCATGAAAAGTTTGGGTGGTTCCTCCATCCCTCATTATAAGTGTTGGAGAAAGGGTCATTACGAGGTCTTGGACGAAACCCTTGAGTGGCATTCAAATCCGCTTGTACAAGCTCAAGGAATTGGGAGGCCAAGTGGCAATCCATAGTGGCATGTGTATTGCCTTGACAAATTAAGCATTCGGAAGCTTGGGATGTGGAGGTGTTAGGTACGAATGAACTTGGGTTCGACATAAGCCTTTCCATGTTTTGATTCAATAATTGAATCTGATAGGCTAAATTCTGGGTGTCCCTTGCCTCATTCGCCTCCAACTTTCTTTGCGTGAGAGTGGGCTTTCTATCCATGTAGGCAGAATTCAAGTGAATAGAATTCTCACTCAAAGTATCAAATAAGTTCCAAGCTTCATCCTCAGTCTTAGATAGAAAGGTTCCTGCATAGGCACCATCCACCGTTTGCCTATGCGAATCATTAAGTCCGGTGTAGAACCTTTCAACCAATTGCCATTTAGGCACCTGGTGATGTGGGCAAAGTCTCAGCAAGTCGTTAAAGCGCTCCCACGCATCATGGAATGCTTCCCCATCCTTTTGAACAAAACTCATAATTTCCCTCCTAAAGTGATTTGTTTTGCTCATGGGGAAGTACTTCTTCAAAAACTCCTTCTTTAGGGCATCCCAAGTATTAATATTATCAAGGGTGTGATACCAATACTTGGCTTTGTCCTTAAGGGAGAAGGGAAAGAGGGTCCGCATTTGAGCGTCATCAGTAATGCCCTGCAGCTTCACCATGGAACAGACCTCGGTGAATTCCTCTATATCCCTGTAAGGGTCTTCCCTAGTAGTACCATAAAAGGAGGGTAGCAAGGATATGGTACTACTTTTGATCTCATACGGATTGTCCCCTCCAGGTCTACGTAGTGTAGGGCCAGCTTGATTGGTTGGGATGAAATATTCCTAAAGGCTCCTTTGACCGGCCATTTCTACCCTTGGAAGGTCTCTTCTTAGGATTCTTTCAGGTTCAGGATCAAACACAAGTTGTCTCCTAAGAGAACGCCTACCAAGCATGCACTACAAACACAATTCAGAATGACTTGTTTGGTCTTTACAAATTTAGGCTTTTGATTTTAGTTCAAATTGTAGGTGACAAAGCAAGTTGCCCAATCAATTATGCGTCTATTTTCAACCTTCGAAATGCCTAAAAAGACCTAGTTGGAGCTTAGGTATTCTTCCCTAAATCTCAAATGGTCAAGTAAATCCAAAGACGGAAGATCGAGGGATGCAGGTAGGCCTAAGCCTTCCTTTGAAGCTATGCTTTCGCGGTGCTTCTCAACTACCCCCAAAAATCCGTGATAGGGTATCCCCCTCTTTGGATTTACAAAACCTTTGATCTCAAGTTCCGAACACTTTAGAATCTAACGGTAGGAGGGCTCTTGTCCTAGTCGTTTCAAGACTTAGGAGTGTCTAAATGAGTGTTGTGGTGCAAAAGATATAAGTGTGCATTCACCCAAAAAGATTTTGAATTTTGAATCGCACACCACGTTTTACAATCAAGTCCTTGATTTTTAGATGTCCCTCCTTTAATTAGTCCTTTTTCACGAATATATGTGACCACTTGTTAGATCGCTTCAAGACAAATTTTGTGGTCTTTGAATTAAATCCAAATGCAATGCGTGATCAAGAATAGGATGCAAAGTAAGAGAATGCGTACCGTGCTTCCAGCAATCAACGATGCAAGAATGCACGTAATCCAGAGAAGTAAATCTAGATGCTTCTCAAATAGACCTAAATGGTTCATCCTAAGGGTAGGCAGCTTCTAGCAGGCAACTCATTTTTTTTATTTTTTCTTTTCTTTAAACTACTTATGCACAAGCAAATAAAAGTAATCAATAAACTAAAAACCTAAATCTAAAGAAAAGGGAACAGGCTCCCAAAAATTACCCAACGCGGGCCTAAAACAAAATCGGGGAACAAACACCTCAAAATATACCCCAGAACAAGGGTTTCAAACCAAATGCAATGAAAAATTAAATCTAAAGTCTTAATTCTATTCTAATTAGATTAGTGAATAAATGTACAATGATGACCATTGCGTCCTCGTCCTTCTCCTCCTTTTCAAAGTAGCTCGACCAATTCTCCTCTGGTGACGTCTAGGGTCGCCACTCACTATGGCTGGTTCCTCGCACAAAATTTCTCGCACAGGAAAAAAAATAATAAATGGTCAAATCACTGTGCAATTGAGAAATAATCAAAATAAAATCAGGTGAAATTAATGCATCTGTTGCCTCCCCGCCAATGGTGCCATTTTGATGTGCTGATTGTTCGCTTTAAAGTCATTTGTAGTTTTATGTGGTGGAAAAATCGACTAATCAATATTTAAAAAAATAACCACTCGCAGAAGAGCGAGTCGTATCCACAAGGAGGTAATGACGTATTTAAATTCGCACCGATTAAAAACATTTGTTCGTAGTTAGTTTAGATGAGAATCAAGCCAAATTTGTCTTCAGATTAAGGTTGAATCAAGAAAACATGTTGAAATAGCAATTCTTAATAACTAGAGGATATTTTTTGCAATGCAGATTCAATAAAATATCATTAAAAGATGACAATGGCAGAAAATGTAATTATTAATGGGATGAATACTGTAGCAAAACAGGGGATTTATTCCCCTTAGCTGTGCATGAAGAGGAGTGGACGGCCGGAGGCGGGAAGCTTGGAGGAAGTTCTTTGGACCGAGAGCTTCGCAGCGGTGGTGGCGGCGAGTCGCGCGGTGCCTGGAGTCGGCCGGACAGAGCTTCGGCGAAGGTGGCTACCAACGGTGGCTGCAACTGCTGAAGGGGCGGCTGTGCGCGGAAGTTGAGCGCTGCTGCAGGTGGTGCGCGCGCACGCACTGGTGGAGACACTACAGGTAGAGGCAGGAGTTGAGCGCGCGGAGGGTTGCTGGCGGGCGCACGCACTAGTGGAGGCACTGTAGGTAGCGACGAGGGATGCTGCAGGCAGAAGGCGCGAAGAAGAACGCGCGTCTGCTGCGTGCGTGAAGAGGGACTGCAGGGTGCTGGCAGGCACACGCTGCAGGGCGCTGGTGGTCGCACGCCGCAGGGTGCTGGCGGGCACGCGCTGGAAGCTGGAGGTGATGCGCGTGCGTGGGCTGGCGGTCTTGTGCAGCTGGAGGGATGCAGGTGCGAAGGAGCGGTTGGTCCTGCTGCTGTGTGCGTGGGTGGTGTGATGCGGGCGTGGAGAGAGTGGGTAGGTGGCGCTGGAATAGATGTTGCAGGAGATGGTTCAAGCATGCAACCGGAGGGGCACGGGCGTGGAGTGAGTGGCCGGTTGCTGCTGAAGTGTGGGTCAAAGCTTCAGACGTCCGAGAAACTTCCCAGACGTCTTAACTGACTGAGGAGTGAAATTTCAGTGGCTGTGGCGGTGGTTGTTGGTGATGACGGCGGGGGAGGTGCACGGCGAGGTGCTCACGGTAATGCGGACGATCTCCGGATGGCAGTGTGGCCTGTCACACCACATGCCCACGGTGGTGGAGGTTCGTCGCTGCGGTTGAGGCCGGCGGTGGTGAAATGGACGAGATGGACTCTCTGCACAGTGTGGATTGTTGGGGCGGAGGCCTGCTCCACTCGGTAGCCTCTCTCCTCTTTTTGTAGCTGCCTGCACGAATTTGAATGGAGAGGCGGGAGCAGATCCACCTTCTCCGCTAATCCATGAATGTGGGCTTTAGTGATGCAGGAGGCGTTGCGGTCGCAGCCGAGCCGTTGCTGAAAAGAAGAAGAATAAAAGATATTGTTAAAATATTATGGTTATTTATATACAAACCCTCAACTTTTATGTTAACTTAAAATTAATGCATGCAATGTACCTAATTGGTTAACTAATTAAATGAATGCCATTCTAAGTTAATTTTAAATGCATTTAAAATATGAATGCAATGTATGAATTATGTAATTAAATTAGAAATTTGAATTAATCTATTTACATCCTAATTTATGCTAAATAAATGTTAGAATTAACCTAATGTCTAGGCACTTAAATACTTAAATAGCCCACAAATATGGGCTAATCACTAGGGACCAGCTGGTAAATGAAACTATGCACTATCCTGTTTGGTTGAGATATAGTAGTTGTTTGTTCCCTACTGGGCTGATTGGCCCATCCCTACTTTGTGACCTACTTTCAGGTTGTCGTTGTTGTGTCGTCAATGCAAGGGATTTGTCGCTGCGTGTGTTTTTGCCCAATCTGTTGACAGGTAAACTTTTATGCTTTGGTTTAAAGTAAATTTATGTTTTGCTACAACTCTTTTGTATCAATTATGTGCCATCCTTCCCGTACTTTCTTCCATTTTATGGAATAAATGGAACTCTATTATTGCTCGACTTAGTTAGGTACAACCTAAATTAAAAACTAGCACCTCTTCCGTTTCTCGGAACTCTGACCCTCATTTAAGGGCTTGGGTTTTTGGGGTGTGACACTGAAAGAAAGCTTAGACATCTGAAAACAAATATAAACATTTGAAATAGGTCAAGTACACATCTGAAAGAAAAATAAGAAGTTTGAAATTTTGAAGTATTTAATAAAACATGAGTAACGACTAATTAATCAATAAATTAAATGTTGGATTTTAAAATTATGGATGTTAGTGAGGTTTTATAGCACATTAAGATGTTTGAAGGACAACATAGACATTCAAAATCTTGGATAGTTAAAGATCAAAACTTTTGAGAAGAGTTGATGTTCTATAAGAAAGTAGACACCTGAAATAAATGATCAAGTGTTAGCGTGCTAAAGTCGATTTTGAAATGCACGTCGTAATATAGTCAACTAAAGCAACGAAAATACTTTAATTTGTAATATCGAATATGAGTTCGAGGCCATCTTAGGGAGCAAATTGATCGCAATTAACCATTAATCAAGCAATCAAAATAAAGCTTAAGAGATTGATATAACAAGAAATATATTCCATGTAAAATAAGGCATATATCAAACTCAACAAAAAATATATAGAAAAGGCCAAAAAAATTGTTTGTTTCAACTAAGCTCAATTGCCTCAACACTTAATGAAATTCATGGCCATCAGACGTCTGCACTCAACCATCAGACAGCTTAAAGTTTGCAACCCAAGGAAAGTTTCTCAAGCCAAGCACAAACTGATCCAAGCAAAAATCAGCCCTCCCTAGGCCCAGCAATTTCTCCTCTCTTTCTTCTCTTTCTATTCGGATCCAGTTTAGGCCCAGACTTGCCCGGGCATGCATGGGCAGGCAAGGTAATGCGTGACTCATGAGATATGGTGACCTAATCCCCTATGTCTTGGGCAAACCGTTAAGGCACAAGTTGCCTTATATGTGCTGGAGCAAGCTTATCAGGGAACGAGGTGGGACTAAGTGTACCACCTCTTCATTTTCTTCGCATCTTCAAGCATGGAGGAGGTGCTCCCAATTGAGGCTTTAATTGGCTTCAAGCTCTTGAATTGAAGGTCGAGGAGAACTCCTAGAGCTATTTTGCACTCGAGGAATGCAGCAGCAAGGCAAGTGGACATCGGTTGGCGGCAAACGGTGACGGTGAGAGCCTTATAAACAAAATATGGGTCTAGGCCCCCAATCAGATACCCAGATAGCTTCGCAGAAGTGAGGCGAAGGTGATGGTGGTGGTGATTGAGTGGGGGAATGTGTGAGGTAGCCGACCTTGATTAAGTTGGGGATGATGATGGAGGAAATGTATAGGCTAATTTAGGCAAAAGGTCTGTGAGGGTGAGGGGGACATTTTTCCTAACTTAATTGAGTCGAAGGAACGCAGAGGAGGTCAAGCGAAGAGGGTGGTTGGTGTGGCTGTGGTTGGAGTCGGAGAAGATAGAAACCTAATGTCTAGAGCTCTAGAGCTCCAGAACTCTAACAGGAGGGGAGGAGAGCAGAAACCGTAATTTAATTTGAGGAAAAGAAGTGACGGAAAGGTCATTGGTGGTGTGCCAGAGATGAAGAATGAGAAGAGTTGGCTGGAATAGAAGAAGGCGAAATCGGGGCTGAAGCTTCACGAGAAGTGTCACAGAGGAAAGGGAAAGAAAACTCCTCTGCCTATTGTACGTGGTAGAGGGTGAGGAAGGTGGTTGATGAAGCTCCGATGGTGCTTCAAAATATGCTGGAGACAAGGAAGAAGGGGGGAATTCCGAGGAAATTGGGCACACTTTGATCTTGTAAACTTGCTACCCTCTAAATAGAGATGAATCCCAGCTCAATTAAGCCAAGTTAGGCTCATTTGGCAAGGGATTTGGCAAGATTTTTAGCTTGCAGAATTAGGGCTCACCAGAGATTATTCCAGCCAAATCAGATCTTGAGAGGAGATTCATTTGATAGGGAATGGCCTTAGGACCAATCCCACCAAATTTGGTGGGATTTGATCTCGATTTTATCCTTCAAATCTCATATTGAAGTTTGGAGATTTTGGGTTTCAAGCTCCTATAGTTACCTTGTATGGCTGGAGAAAAAGGTGATGATGGTAGGGGGCTATCCGCAAGAATGGGAAAAAGCTATGGGCTTGGTTGTAATAAAAACACAAAAGATAGAGGGCCATGTGTAATAAATAGAGATCTATGGGTTAAAATGCAAATTAAGTCAAGATGGACTCTAATTAGGCTCAAATTTTGGAGTTAACCTAATTTGGACCCAAGGAAACTAATGGTGATCTCATATTTGACTTTTGACTAAATTTGACTAGGAAATTTACGTAGAAGCCCAAAATAGAACAAATTCCCGCCTAGGTCTCTATTTTTCATCAAAAAGAGTTCCTTTGGTCAAAGTGAAGGTTCTAAACCTCATAGAATATTTTTAAGTGATTTTTAGGAGGTTTAGATTACATTTATTTCCACCAAAACCAATTTATTTGAAGTGAGGCTATAGTTAGGGTTTTTATTAATAAAGTAATTCTCAAAACATGAGAAACCCTATTGTAGTCAACTCAGGCCCACTTCTTGGGAAATTAAGTTCATTTGACCTTAGATTAAACCCTGATTAACCCCTTAGTTAATCTACATTGGTGATTAGGTGTTAAAATAGCAGAACTAACTTGTTTTCTTTTCTTCTTTTCAAACCCAACTTAAAATAGAATTATGACCTTCTGGTGTATATCGAGGAGCATTTATCACTATAATTAGGCTAAATTAAGTTAGTTAACACCAATAATGGTGCTACAACATGTATGAAATAAAAAATCAAAAATCTGAAAAATTTGGTAGAATGATTTTTCAAAAGGGAGACATCTGAAGGGAACAAAAATAGACATCTAAAAAATTAGATAGGTTGATTTTCAACGTTTTAAAGAAGTATTGAATAGATAGGTTCTAAGATATGTCTTATGGGTTTTCACAAGATTATTAAGGCTCTTTTTACATTCTTAAGAAAAAATTACAACAAAGGCATTACGAAAACTTCTTGGGTGATCCATCTATCTTCCCATCTTTCTTTTTCTCATTTATTTTCTTCATCAACTTTGCGCATTTTGCTTCATGTCTTTCCTGCATCACTTGTTAGTTCTCATTATAAAAGTATAGAATAGAATATTTGTCATTATCAAAAATCATTTAATTTATGTTGACAATATTATGCTATGCACAAGGTAAGCATAGCATGGGCGGGCCAAGGTTGTAAAGGTGGGTGTGGGTGTGTGCACGTCATGCCTAGGGCCATAGAAAATGGGCAGGAGGGGGCATGCTTTTACAAGGGTTTAGCCCCTGTACATTGTTGCATGGGTTACCCCTTTGTATAAATTATTACTCTTGTTAGTCCTCTTGCATACAAAATAAAAGATGCAAGTTTACCTTCTTTCAGAAAAATTAACACACGAAATCCACCCTCTGGGACAAAAGTTATTCATTTTCAAAAGTATTAACCATTCTCAAAATGGGTTTTAGATATACTCAAGTGTTTTGGTGCCCATGCTTTGCCATGAGAGGAAAAAACTTTCAATTAGCTTAATGCAATATTAAGATATGAGCATCAACAATTAATAAAATTACACCAACTAATGCAATGATTAATGGAAACATAAATATTTTTGAAAATTTTGAATTTAGTTACAACTATGCTAGTTATTCCATTGTTTCAAAAGTGAAAAAAATAAGTTACTTAGGAAGAATGATGACTTACTATAAGAAGTTATCTAGATTTGAAGAAGATAAGAAATTATCTATTAAAAAGATTATTTAATACTTAATTCCTAGTTATATTCAACTTGATATTTTATTCATGTATATGAAGTGGATATGCACTGTTGTTGGAGTGAGAGTCATCTTTTAAGGAATATATCGCGTCGTAGTATAGTCGACGAAAATCGCTTTACAACATTTAAAATTTATAGAGTACTCGAAAATAAGAAATGAGTTCGAGGTCGTTCACAGGGAGCAAATTGGAATTCACAACACTAATCGCATTTAGAAATAATAAGCACAATAATATATGAGAATCAATAAACATAATATATGTAATAATAACCCAAATTGTATCTCATAAATAAAGGGATAAAAAAAATAGAAGAGTTCAAAACAATGGTGATTTAAATCACGAAGGATATCCTCAAATTAAGCACATCAAATTTCTCAACAGTGGCTTCAACCACTTAATTCTCAAATAGCCATGACAGAACCAAATATATCCACAATAATCAGAACCAAATCAGATGTTGAACTAAAGAGCTAGATGACTTAACCTTTCAAAGCTCAAAACAGGCACAAGGGTGCCAAGCCTCAGAGATACTAAGTGTTAAGCGAGCATGCACGCATCTTGAGGCACAAGCCACAAGACCTAGGGCAAAACCTACCCCCTACACTTAGATTTTCTCCTCTTCCTTTCTCGGAATTGGGTATTTGATCGGGTAATCGGGTTTGTATAGTACCGGACAGGGGACCAGGTTCATCGGGCATGGTGGTGAACGAGAAGTGGAGAGGTAAGCGGGGCCTCATCCCCGAGTGACTTGAGGCAATGAGCCAATGCACGAAGTTGCTTTTATGTACTGGGAAAGGCTTGTCAGTATCCGATGTGGGATTAATCCCATAGCTTTTTTTCGGTTGCTACTGCGGATGCTTCAAGGTTCTAATTGGAGCTGTGGTCATGTGCTGTTCTTTAATTAGAGCTGCAACTATGTTCATGGGAGGGTTCGCGTGCAAAGAGAGTGGCATCACGGTGATTGATGGCTGGACAATGGATGACGGTAACGGAGATGATGATAGGTGACAGAGGACACCTGCAAGCACGAATACAAGCTAAAAGCCCCAGTTAGAAAGCTCAAAAGCTCCACCGGGAAGTAGCAAAGGTGATGGTGGTGTTATTTCAATGAGCAAAGGCATGTAGCGACCGAACGGTGAAGGGTCGAATGGTGGGTTCTCCGACTGAGTCTTTAGGGAGTCAAAAGCCAAAATTTGTTGAGGGCTTTTCCTCCCTAGGAGGTAGGCATGCTTATGGAAGTGGTAGCGAGTGGATTGGTTGTGTGTGGTGGTCGCACGGCCTCGCTGAAGGCATGGCCGACGTTGGAGAAGACAGAGGGGGAGAGTGTGGTTCGTTGGTCGAATTGAGGAGATAAGAGGTGGAATCTAACCTAAAGGAGAGGAAGAAGAATGGCTTATCTATGGACGAAGGGGAGGAAGCTCCGTGTCGGCTATGATGGGCTGACGTCGGAGAAGATGAACGCTCCAATGATGAGGAGGTGAGGGGGAAAGGTTGAGGCAGCTCTTCCTTGGTACAGTGAGGAGTGGAAGACTTCAGGGAAGATGTTCCCTCTGCCTATTGTACATGGCAGAGGGCAACGAAGGGAGATCAAGGAGCTCGTTGGAGCTTGGTCGGAGAAGGCCGGAGGAAGGAGAAGAAGAGGAGTTTTGGCCTAAAACTTTACTAAGGAGAAGCCTAGGATGTACGCGAGCTTATATAGAGCTCAGAACTGAGCTCTAATTGAGGAAAGGAGCTCAATTGGTCAGAGATTAGGAACAAGAAACCCCACAATTTTTGTGGTTTCACTAGGACTCAATATAGCAAATTGGGAGCCAAGATCATTCTTAGACGATTCTCTGCAATGTGAACACTAATCCCACCAAATTTGGTGGGATTTGGAGTTGATTTGATGAGGTTTTTGATGGGAACACCATCATGATTCCTAACTAGCTCATTTTTACCCAATGAAGAGAATAAATGATCCTACATAACCAACTAAAGGTTATAATTCACTGCATAACCTTTCTGAGAGAAACACAAGAAACTAGGGGTAAAAACTGTAATTTTACCAATGCAGTACAACCACGGGTTTTCTCAACGGCTAAATAAAGGTCAAATGGTCTTAATGAGATAACAAGTGGGTTGGATTTGATAGAAAAGGGTTTATGTGAGTTCTGTGAATTAAATGACTTCTTGAAACCCTAAAATAGACCCACTTGATTAACCAAGGTTCTGGTTAAGATAAAGTTCACTTAAACCCTCTAAAAATCATATAAAAATATGCTCTAGGGTTTAGAACCTTTAATTTAGCCATTAGAACCCATCTTGACCTAGATTGGGGTCTTAGACAGATATTTGCCCTAAATTGAGTTTTGCATAAATTTTCTTCTAGTCAAACATGGTTAAATCCAAAACCCAACTTCACCATTGGATTCCTTAGGTCCAAATTAGGTTTGTACCAAAATTTGGACCCAAGATGAGTTTGCCTTGACCTAGTTTGCAAAAAGGTCTAGCCTGATTACATTTCTATCCCTATCTTTCAAAAACCCTTACAAATAGCCCCCTAACTTCTTTATCATTTTTGCAATTAGGTCCCTCCTCCATTATAGCAGAGGAATCCTACTTTGGTGAGCTTTGGAAGGAGAGTTCTCCCTGATTACTCAGAGAATCTCTTCCAAAATTGGAAGGGAGATTCCTTGAGAAATTCTCTCTCGTCTGAACCCTCATTTGAGATCTGATTCCTTCCTAATCTCTCATGCGAACACATGAGAGATATGGGTATCTCAACAACTTCCTTCTCAGACGAGCCTTCCTTGCTTGGGAAGCTTGCTTCCCATGCCCTAACCGACCTCCAGAGCTCTATTTAAAGAAGCCCAGATCGCCCCAACTCGTCCATGCTCGATTTCGCCCGTGAACACCCCTAATTCCTCTCTTCCCTTTACGGCTGTAGGCTCCTCGATGTCCGGTGACCTTCCTTGCTCGTCCTCATCTTCCAATCGCCATACCTGCGGCGGATCCTTCTTCCTTGACTTCGTCCACGTCTCACCATACCCGCAGGTGCTTCCCTCTCTTCGTCCTCGTTGATCTCCACTCACCAGAGCCACCTTCGTCTCCGACATCCGCCACACCAGACCCAACGCCTCCGCTAGCCCCCTTCGTCTCTTCACCTCCCAGATAAGCTTCCTCTCCCCTCTACATTCTTCTCCACCCTTTATTCTTCAAAATTGACCACTACTTACCTCCATCACCTCCATCCCTTCCATCTCCGACCACCAACTCTAGCAAGGACGCTCCACCTCCACAGGCCATCCCAACTCTCGCTGACAAGTCCACGAGCTCCGCCTCACTCCACTAAACACTTCCCCTCACTCCACACACTGTGCCACTCACTCAAACCACCCCCTGAACACACCCACACCTTCGCACACAGTGTGCCCTAGGCACGCACACACAGGCACTGCCATGCCATGCCAACACCCCTAGCATCTTCTCCATGCTCCGGCGACCCTCTCTGAACATTTTGACGTGGCCGCAAGGCTGATCTTGTGATTTCATGTTCACCGCCCCTCCGCCATTGTTGCAGAGCTTGAAGCAAGCTTGCTGCAGCTGCAGGTCTGCCAAGCCTAGGTGCAGCTGCCCCAGGTGTGCGGTAGCCCTTCGTGCACGCACTCAGACCATCAATTGGAGTCGAAGACCTTCGCAGTAGCTGCAATTGAGCACTCAACCTCTACGGATGCACACAAAAGGAAGGTAGGACATTTAGTCCCACCTTGGAAGTGAGAGACCCCTCGCACTTTCATAAGAGGAAAATGTGACATAGCCTTGTCGCCTCAGATCCATGGGGTGAGGTCCCACTCACTCGACCCAGTCTTGTCCGCGATCACGCCCCACGAACCTGGCTTGACCCAACCCGACTGCACACCTCGCCTACTATCGCACGCTGGTGGGCCTAGTCTCGAGTACGCACCTGACCCGATTACCTAACTATCTGTGTGGCTCTGGGAGAGCGTATCCTAAAAGAGAAAAGTGAGGAGAGTTGCATGCGGGTAGAGCTAGGTTTTGCTATAGGATTCTTTAGGCCAACATTTAGCCACAGCCAGAAGGAAGAAGAAGGCCAAAGCTGAAGGCCAAAGGTTGGAGCTGAAGAAAGAAGAAGGAAAAGACAAGGTAGAAGAGAGGCAAAGGAAAAGTAAAGGCAGAAGAAAGGCAAAGGCAAGAAGACAAAGAAAGCCAAAGAGAAAGAGAAGAATTGTGAAGACAGAGACAAAGGAAGTCAGATAGAAGGCTGGAGAAGAAGGAAGGAGAACACAGAGAAGAGGAGAAAAGAGATCAGATACTTTAAGTCGTCTGATTAAGGAATCAGACGATAGATTCTAGTCTCCATTGCATATTTATATATTGAATCATTTGGTGATATTGTAGGAGTATTTGGTGATCTACATCGTCATTTTACTCCCATATTTTTCCACTCTGACACTACTACTATTGCAATTTCTTTCAGTTTAAATTGTGATCTTGATTTCTAAATACCAATTTACTCCATGTGCTTGACCTCGGAAATCTTTTCGAGTAATAAAATTATATCTGTTTTGAACACTATTTCGGTTGTACTACAATGCAATACTTTTAAATACCGATTCAGCAAGCCTAACAGTTTTGGTCAAGTCAAAGCTCTTCTATAGGTCGGTTGACCTAACAATGGTGGAAGGAACAAAAACGTGAAGAATACGAGAAACTAGGGGCATTTTTGCATCGAATTTCGAAAGCTAAGGTTCTGATTGAGAGAAACAAAGATTTAAGGGACTGAAATGCAAACTAGGTCAAGATGAACTCTAATTGGACCCAAATTTTGGTCTTAACCAAATTTGGACCCAAGAAAACTAATGGTGAGATTGGATTTGAGTTTTGATCATGTTTGAATAGGAAATTTTCACAGAAGCCCAAATTAGGGTAGAATCCGGTCTGAAACTCTATTCTAGGTTAAAATGAGTTTAGATAATCAAACTAAGGATACCAAACCTCTTAGAATATTTTTATATGAATTTTAGGAGGTTTAGATAATTTTATTTTGACCAGAACCTCTTCAATTTAAGCAGGTCTGAAATTAGGGTTTTAAGTGCTATTGCGGTTCTCGAAATACGTGAAACCCCATTTTCTGTCTCTGTGAACCCACTTTTTGGACTTTAATGCTCGTTTGACCTTTAATTAACCCCTAAATGATCCCGTGGTTACTCTGCATTTATGATGTGATGTTAAAACTGCAAAATTAATCCTTTTTATTATTTTCTTCTCAAAATGGATCTGAGTGGAATTATGGTCTTCAAGGGATTATTCAGGAGCATTTGTCTTTTGATTCAGACTAATTCAAGCTAGTTATGACTACTGATGGTATTACCATCATACCCCCATACCTAAATTTTGCTAATCCTTAACAAAATCTTATGGAAAGAACTAGATTTCTAGACCATGCTTTGATGTTCAGATGTCTGATTTGTGCCTCTCTAGAAATTAGGTCAGAATGCCAACAATAGGCCTAGAGGAACTCAAGTACTAGCCAAGATCCAAACCTAACCAACTTCAGCCTGGGCCTGCAAAAACTGCGTAGAAGTTCGTTAACCCCACCCGTGCATTAGACCTATCAAGTCCAAGTTCAGTTTGTCAGTGCGTTTTGATAAGAGAGATAGACTGTGATTTTTCCTTGTGAGAGTTTTCGCTCTTTTATATTTTTATATTTCCCTAAATCTAGCCTCGAATTAGCCCTAAATAGAATCAGTATCGGATTCCTTATCCCCACCATCAATCCTCGAAGGGTCCCTGGCTTTAAATGCTTCGAGATAGCATCGCCCCTGGCAACCCCCAGAACTCCTAGTTTTTGACACTTCAGGATAGTGCCGCTCATGGCGTTCTTAGCTAAATTCAGGCCCTAGCAATCAACATTTCGGGATAATCTCACCCATGGTACTTGAACCAGCATAAGGTGCTTACATTGCCCCAATAGGATATTTACATATCCTAGGAGACAAGCACCATGGAGATGATATGTTAATATGCCTCTTCGAGGGGAATATTTTTCATTCCACCTCTTCGCATCGAGAACTGACATCGATGAAACGCATTGGGTTAAATCATTCGTTGTAGCACGTTTTATGACATCAATTTTAATTAGAAATATCGGATGTGAGTCCGAGTGTCGAACACAGGGAGGCGTGAAATCGAATCAAATACTCGCTTTAATGTCACCAATTACGTCGGTTTGTTCACTTGCAAAAAAGAATAGAGAAAGAGAGAGAGAGGGAGGGAGAGAGTTAGAAATCCATTGATTTCTAAACGAAGGTAGACTACTATTGTTGCTTAAAACATAGAATATTATAATCTAAGACAAGATAACAAATTCTATTTTATAAGCACAAATGTCTAACAATAGAAACTAGAGGAATGCTTAATCAAACGTAAACACTAAAGAAATTAGCAACTAAAGGAGGAGGCGAGGCAGCCATGGCAGTGCTGAAATTACACTAAAGGGGGGTGAATAGTGAATATAAAAAAATATTGCAAGACAAAAATACAATCACAAAAAGAGACACAAGATTTTTAGGTGGAAACCCAAATCAGGTGAAAACCACCACCTAAGCCAATCCCTTGACTTAGGATTTATGATCACAAAGTGAACAATCCACTAACCAAAGTACTTAGATGATGGTAGTGTACCTCAATTACAAATCCCACATTCGATCCGTAAACAAAGGTTTCTCCTTTCACAATGAAGAGACAGGGACCTGACAAGTCGGATACCCAAACTACAATAATAGAATAAGAATGAAACAACACCTATAGAACACGCAAAAATATTAATGACTTCCTTATCTATTAAGCATAAAAAGAACTCCCTGAGGATCAGCTGAATGAAGTGCACCGGGAGTGTTGATTTGCCCTTTGATCAGCGTGATGGCATAGCACAAGGGTAATAGGAAGCAAGGAGTAGTGAGCAACTGATTTTCTAGGGATATTGTATCTCAAGAGGTATGTTTTGCCTAAGAGGGATTGTAGTCTATTTATAGGCAAGTTTAGAACCTTCAAGAAGGCTTGGGAGAGGTCTCCTAGCCATTGGAGGCAAGTCTCAAGCGATTGGGATGAAATCCAACACAAATCAAGGAAATTATGATTCTGACAGCAATATCAGACGTCTAATTTTTGGGTCAGACGTCTGAGTACAGTTTTGGACATCTGATTCTATTAGTCAGGCTTACTGTTTTCATTGGATCAAAATAAAGACGTCTCATATATTCATATAAGACGTCTGATACAAATATTGGACGTCTAATTATAAGTTGGTCCATTCCTATTTTGACCAGATCCAAATAGGGTTCTGGATTTTAAGGAGCAGACATCAGTCTGGACGTCTGCCAGGTTTTCTAGACGTCTAGAAAGAGATTAATGACATGCATTGGTAATCTAATAGCCGAACTTTGGTTTCTAATAAGTGTGCGTAAAATAAATGGGCAACGGTCCATTGTTAGACGTTTGGTGACATGTCCAGACGTCTAAAATTGTATTTGCCCGTAATACATGCACAATAATGAAGGAAATAGGCAATGGAATCTAATGATAGGTTTAAAGACGTCTGAGGTATCTATTGGTCATCTGGGTAAGGCTATGGATGACTGATTTGAGGTTGCAACATCTGGAGCCTAAGTGTTAAGAGTGCAAAGGCATGACTATAGGTTATCAGATGTTTGAAACAATTATCAGACGTCTTCAAGTTGAAAATCTGACGTCTATCATTAATGTTGGACGTCTGATATATGTTTAGTGTTAGATTTTTCTTTCTAATTTTCCTAAGTGTAGAGAGCCTAACTTAGCTATGTATGTATTATATTTGGGGGCTCTTTACAATATCTCTAGACTCAATAAAAATAAGATTACAACCTTTGAAAGTATACAAACAAAAATGCCTAAGACCTATTACAATATGTGTCTTCACACTTCTAATCATCTGTCCATAAAACGTGCAATAATGTCATGACAGAAAAAATATGCTATATCTATATTTTATTTATTTTTCTTTATTTTGTAAAATTATCAAAATATTATTTATGAGGGGTCGAACTAACAATCTCCCCCTTTTTGATGATTTTCAAAATGTATCGCTAGGTTCTTATTTTCTCCCCTTGAATGTGGTACTTAGTGATCTATACCTATCTTGATTAAAAATTTTAGTAAGTTTTCATGTCAAGTCATAAGTTTGTTTCATGTCATGTCCTAAGTTCTTCTCCCCCTTTTTGAATATCATCAAGAAGGGTTTCGAAAGGGGTTGAACCAAACTTAAGAGTTTTTATTAAGCAAACATGTTAAAGCTTAAGTGAACTACAGGTGATTTTAGTGAACATGTTTTAGCTACAAGTGTCATATTTAAAGTATAACAGAAATCATGAATATAAGAAGCTGTATGCTTAATCAAAGTGACAGAGCATTAAAGAGATCATGTTTTGTTAAAGCATTAAAGTAAACTAACTAGGAAAAAAATGTATGTGCCCTAAGCACAAACTAGCTATTGTTCCCAAAATATATATATATAAGTATGGGGTCAAAGTCCCTTAATACAAGCCAAAATGGAAAGACAAAAAGAAAGAAAACAAAAGAACTAAACTAGTCTTCTTGATCGTGGCGACGGCGGCGACGAGCGGGTCCTTGACCCATCTGCAGATTGCGAACGTTGGTACGAAGTTCGTTGATGTCGCGGTGCATACCTCCCATATAAGTGTACATCTCGCCGATTCGCCGCAACAAGAGGGAGATACCCGAGGAGATGGAATTTGTGGTAGGATCCCATGTCTCATCAAAGCTCAATCGGGGAGCTTCTATTTGAAGAGGATGCTCTTCATGGAGATCCGGAAAGGGTGGAAGTGGTTCCTCTTCAGCGGGTTCATCGGCTGGCTCAAGATGCTTTCTAAGTATGTGCATCTTGGCAACTATGGCCTTGTTATAAGGTTCAACCTTTTTACCAACCACCTGGTCATCTATGGAAATCCGATGGCTTGCAAAAACTTTGGATAATATGGACCCAAAAGGTAGAGACATCCCATGGTCTTCATTCATGACATGAACAATGAGGCAACAATAATTGAAAAGAATATGACGTATGGCGACAAAAGAAGCACCTTGTGTTGGCACGAGATATAATCAAACCCTCCTGATTTATTGAGGAGGTCCCACCCAAAAATGCGAGAGAGTAATCAAGGAAGGGGTTTGAGATTCTTGCATGGTAGCGTACCAAGATTTTCTTCATATTTGTTGGGTAGTATTAATTCTTGGTTGATGACTTCTGAGTCATACTACCTCAGAATGTCATTAAAATCATTTCCCTCATTTGGGATGTCAAGAAGAGCGGAAATAGAATCAAAGGTGATATGAATTTCACACCCAAATAACGGGCATGTAACTCAAGTTCATTGTTGCTGTAGTCTTCAACGATGTTGGCGTAGAAAAGTTGGACAAGGTCAGGAAACATGCCAATAGTTCTTACACCAGAGTGGAACTGTCGGTCAAAATAGTGGTAGAGATGCAGGGTTTCAAAGTGTTCCCGAAGGTTTAGATGGGCAAAGTCATTCCATACAATGAATCGAGGACTCTTGACTTTGGCATTTGCAAAGTAACGAAATCGTTGTCTAGCAATGTCGCCACACAGTTGGTCAGCCAAATAGGTGGAAGAGGAGGTGGAAGAGCCCTCGACATGCTTCTGACGGGGAGGCATTTTGGGTAGGTTGGTGGGTTAGTTTTGGAGGGTGGGGTTTGGTGTTTTAGGATAGGACACTTGTAAAACAATGCCACACAAGTCATTCAACCAATTTTTCATACATAAGGCAATATAGTGCCATACATTCACACAACGAAAAAATTTTGTGTGGCAGTATGCCTTGAGGCAATACAACTTGCCATAATGTTGTGGCAATATACCTTTGAACTCAAGCCACTAAGACGATGGCTTGAATCACTTGAGGCAATACCCTTGCCATTAACATCCAAAGGTACAAGACATTCATTCAAGCTATGAAAAAAAAAAAAAAACAAGTTCCATGCCCTAGGTTTTGTTCTAGGGTTTTAGCTCCTAGGGCAAAAGAAGCACGATAGAAGAGGAAAGCTTATATGAGTTGTATATCAAAGGAAAAACAAGTCGGGGACTTTAAAAGACTCGATCAATGCCTCTTAAACGATCATGGAAGGAGATACCCTAAGGGTTTAAGAGGTTATACCTCTGGAGGAGGGTCTCCAGACGCGAGGAGGAAGAATGGGACACTCGTGGAGGAGAGCAGTTGGGTGGTCGGTCGACAGAGAGACTGCGCGAATGTCTAGCAGCGAGAGGAGCAACAGCAGCAGTCATCGTCGACGAGGGGTTTTGGAGGTTTGGGGTTTTGAATGTAGGTCGAGTGGGTGCTTGAGGGCACGAATCTTATATCCCAAGGGGTTGAGCAAGTCTCCCCCTAAAGTTGGGGAGAATTTCATTTCAAAACCACCCAGGAAGCATGTGCGAAACTGTAGATTTCACTCTGATCAGACATTTGGACACATTGTCGGACGTCAGAATTGACCATTTGGGTTTTTAACCCTTTCGATCATGTCGTCTGATTCTAGGATCAGACGAACCATAAGACGTCTAAGTAAAACTTTAGACGTCTGATTTCTACAGACAGAGCTTCCTGGAAAATGGTTCAAGCTCCAGGTTGTCATTTGATTTCTGTATTAGACGACAGATCCATCATTTAAACAACAAATTAGACGTCTGATCTATGAAAACAGTCCTTCCTGGATTTCAGTCAAAGCTATAGGTTGTCGTCTGGTTTTGGAATCAGACGACTCCTATGACGTCTGAATCAAGCCTCAGATGTTTGTTGTCTGAATCCAGAGACTTCTTGGGTTCTGAACCTGATGTTAAATAGACGTCTGACAACAAAGATTAGACGACATAACAGACATCTTTTACTGTCAACGGATGTCTGAAATGCCATTTTTCTCAATCCTTCTACTGAGATGTGATTTAGTGAAATCGTCATCTGTTTAACATATCCAGATGTCAAATTTTTAAGTATAACACGTCTGATATTTCCATTAGACGTCTGATATTGCACAGAATGTGCATTTTCATCTTTAAACTATGTTTGAAGGTTCTTGACTTGATAAAGTCAAAACTTCTATGTTCATGACAAATAAAATTTCACTAAGTTAATAAATTCTTCAAATATCACTTAACTTACATAAGCCTAGTTTCCTACGTATGTAATTAAAACGATCATAATTCAAAGGTTTAGTGAAAATATCAGCCAATTGCAATTCAGTACAAGTAAATTCAATCTCAATTTCTCCCTTAAGTACATTATCCCTCAAAAAATGATATCGAACATCAATATGTTTTGTACGGGAGTGATGTACGGGATTTTTCAAGAGGTTGATAGCACTAATATTATCAAATAATAGTTTTATCTTATTAAATATCAAATTAAAATCCTTCAAAGTATTTTTCATCCATAACACTTGGGAACATGCGAGAGCGGCAGGTATATACTCAGCCTTCGTGGTTGACAGGGCTACAATAGATTGTTTCTTTGAGAACCAAGAGACTAGTGATTCGCTCAAGAATTGGCACGTTCCACTAGTACTCTTCCTATCAGTGCGGTTACTTGAGTAGTTCGCATCGCTATATGTGACTAAGTTGAATTGTGGACTCCTAGGGTAGAATAAATCATAATCAGATGTGTCAACTAGACATCTAAATATTCATTTTACAGCATTTAAGTGTGATTGTTTAGGGTTTGATTGAAACCTAGCACATAAGCAGGTACTGAATAAAATGTCAAGCCTACTGGAAGTTAAATACAACAAGGATCCAATCATGCTACGATAGAGTTTTTGATCTATGAGTGTACATGATTCGTCTAAGTCTAGGGAAGTTGTGACACTCATAGCAGTGTTCTTCCTTTACTTTTCCCCATTTCAAATCTTTTCAGCATCTCCTTTGTGTATTTTGATTGACACACAAAGGTTCCGAATTTGAGTTCAGTGATTTGTAAACCCAAGAAGAACTTAAGTTCACCCATCAAACTCATTTCGAATTCTTCCTGCATAGTCTTTGAGAACTTTTTACACATAGATTCATTAGTAGTACCAAAGAAAATATCATCTACATATATTTGAACTAATAAAATTTCTTTTCCTTTTCTTTTTATGAATATTGTGGAATCAGCTTCCCCTATAGAGAAGTTTGCACTTAACAAATAGTCTTTGAGCCTCTCATACCAAGCTCTAGGAGCTTGCTTTAGACCATATAGTGCCTTGTTTAATTTAGAGACGAAGTTAGGCTTATCATGAGACTCAAAATCGAGAGGTTGTTTTACAAAAACTTCCTTAATGAATCCATCAAGAAGCATGCTCTTAACGTCCATTTGAAAGAGTTTAAAGCCAAGGAAGGTGGCATAAGCAAGAAGCATGAGAATTAATTCGAGTTGAGCTACGGGAGCGTAGGTCTCGTCAAAATCAATTCCTTCTTCTTGGTTGTACCCTTGTTCTACCAAACGAGCCTTGTTTCGAATGACCATACCAGATTCATTCAACTTGTTCCGGAATACCCATTTGGTTCCTATTACCATTTGCCCTTTTGGCTTAGGTACTAGATCCCAAGCTTCATTCCTTTGGGATTGGTTGAGTTCCTCCTGCGTGGCCATCATCCAAGGTTCTTCGAAGCATGCTTCCTCGACACTCTTCTGTTCAACTTAAGATACAAAGGAGGAGAGATCAAAAGAGCAACTAAAATGAGATCGGGTTTTAATGCCATCAGAAACACTTCCAATGACTTGACTTTTGAGATGATCCCTTTGATATATCCAATCTTTTGGAAGATTATGGATATTAGAGTTTGGGATGTTAGACACATCAATAGAAGAATCAACTTCATCTTCCATATTGACTCAGTCAATACAGGAAGAGTGAGGAGATTCATCGAAGGAAACATGAAGGATTTCCTCCACTATTAATGTGGTCTTGTTAATGACCCGATATGCTTTACTACATGAAAAATAACCAATGAAGATGACTTCTTCACCTTTGGAATCAAATTTATCTAAATTAGAGCAGGTATTCAAAATAAAGCATCAACATCCAAAAACTTTAAAATAACTAATTTTGGGCATTTTCCAATAATATAATTCAAAACAAGTTTTTCATAACCCGGATTGAATTAAGGTACAATTTAACATGTAACAAGTCGTGTTAATCGCCTCAACCCAAAAGTACTTCGGTAACCCAGAGTTTATGAGCAATGTTTGAGCACACTCTTGAAGAGTACGGTTCTTTCTCTCAACTACCCCATTTTTTTGAGGTGTTCGAGGGAAAGAAAACTCATGAGCAATACCAAACTCTTGACAAAAATCATCAAACAAGGAATTTTCAAACTCTCCCCCATGACCACTACAAATACGAGTGATTTGGTAGCCTTTTTCAGTTTGAACTTTCCTACAAAAAATAGAAAAGATGGAAAGCACTTCATCTTTGGATCTCAAGAAGGAGACTCATGAAAACCTTGAAAAATTGTCTACAATTACAAGGCAATATTTGCATCCACTAAGATTCTCATATTTTGTTAGTCTAAACAAGTCTAGGTGAAGTAATTTTAGTGATCTTGATGTGGATATAACTTCTTTATTTTTAAAACTAGATTTCATGATTTTACCTAATTTACATGAATCATAGATAAGATCATTTAAAAAATTTCCTTTAGGAAGACCTCAAACTAGTTCATGTTTGGCTAGCCTTTGAACTAGTTTCATATGAATATGTCATAATCTTCTATGACATATGCTTAACTCATTATCAGCTACAAGACATTCATAAGTACTATCTTTATCAAATTCTACAATGTAAATTTCTTTAAATCTAATTCCCTTAAGAATGGTTTCATTTGTTGATGCATGCATAATTTCAAATATTTTTGAAGTAAGTACTACCATAAATCCCTTATCACAAATTTGGTTAACACTTAATAAGTTATGTTTTACTCCTTTTACTAAAGAGACATTTGAGATAGGAGAAATAGGGTTACCTATTTTACCAAGGCTAATAATATAGCCCTTGTGGTTGTTGCCAAATGTAACCATTCCTCCATCCATAGGTTGGAGGTCCAAAAACAGGTACTTGTCTCCCATCATGTGTTTGGAATACCCGGAATCCATCACCCATTAGCCTCCTTGATGGCGATGGTATCCTCGTCTTCTTTCTTGTAGGTCCCTTTATTCCTGCAAAAGACCTCCTTTGGTGACTTGGTGTTTCTTTAGATCTTTCTAATTTGAGTTTCCCATCCTTCATTTTTTATATCTAGTTTTTGACATTATAATGTCCTTTGAAACCTACAAAACAGAGTGAAAGTTGTCTTTTCGGTATCCATTGTAATGTGGATCCGTATTTGTTATTGGTTCTCTTTGGAGGAGGATCCTTTTTCGACTTACTTTGACTAGGTTCATAAAAGACTAGTCTAAATTTACTCGAGGAAGATTTTTGATGGGCAATGAGCTTGTCCAAGTTATCTTTCCCCTTTGTAAATTTGGTTAAGTCCTCAAGAAGTTGATTTGATTTTTCTTTAAGGTAATTTATCTCTATTTTGATTATATCTAGTTTTTCTTCTAGTCCTCTAATCTCCACTCTAAGTAAGCTATTCTCATCCTTTTTAAAGGGGTTTGATTTTTCAAGCACATAGATTTTGTTGAGTAATTCTTCTCTATCTAGAAATTTTTGTTCACTCATGGTCGTATACAAATCATTTGTTAATGACTTTTTTAATCATTAAGTTTCCTATTTGCATATTCAAGGTAGTGGTTTCTTTAGTAAGAATTAAATTCTTCTCTTTAAGATAATTGATTAATTTCTTACTCTCTAAGTTTTCTTCTTTTAGAGCTTTTCTTTTAGTCTTTGTTTCCTTAAGATCTAGATATAATAAATCAAAAGCATAATTCATCTAGAGAATAGGTATTTACCTTAGGCTCCTCAGATTCAGATTCAGAAGCGTCATTGGTTGCCATAAGTCCCAATGTCGTTTCTCCATTGTTTCCTCTTCTTTGGTGGTGGAGTCATCCCAAGTTGCTTGGAATGCTTTCTTCTTGGGTTCCTTGGGCTTTGAGAACTTCTTGTAGTCTGAAGGCTTCTTGTATTTCTTCTCATCATCCCTTTTAAGCAAGGGACACTCCTTCCTTATGTGACCTCTCCTTTTGCAATTATAGCAAACTAGAGGTTTTTCTTCCCTTTTCTTTCCCTAGATCTCTCTTCCATTTCTAAGAAACTTTTTAAACTTTTTAGCTAATAAAATGAATTCTTAGTCATTGGTACTTACCTCATCGTTCGATGTCACTTTGAAAGTTAAAGTCTTCTTCTTTGGCTCTGGTGTGATGGATTTCTTCTTTTGGTCCATTTTTGTCCCATAAGCCATTAGATTCCCAAGTAGATTTTCCATGTCTAGATCATCTACTTGGTTGGCTTCTTTTATCGCCGTGACTTTTTACTCCCACTCGGGTCCAAGGGAGCGAAGGAACTTGCCTTGAAGCTCCCCCTTTATAAATGTCTTTCCTAGAGACTTGATATTATTCATGATTAATGTAATTCGAGTGTACGTGTCCCCAAGTCTCTCATTTTCCTTCATAGAGAAGGCTTCGAATTCATGCGATAACACATTTATCTTAGAGGATTTAAGTCTAAACGTACCTTCATGAGTTACCTCTAAGGTTCTCCATATCTCGTGGGCAGTTGTGCATTGGCTAATGCGGTTGAACTCCTCCGAGCTGAGTGTGCAGTATATTGAGTCATCGCCTTAGCATTCAGTCCAAGGTGATGAATCTGCTCCACCGTGTATCCTGTTTCTAGTTTCTCGGGAATGACGTATGCAGATTTGCATTTCTCCCAAACGGAGAAATCGTTGGCTTGAAGCCACATCTTCATTCTTAGCTTCCAATAGATGTACTTTGTCCCTTCGAAGAGTGGTGGTCGGGTGGTGGATTGCCCCTCAAATCTGCCAATGGAATGACTCTCCCCTCCATGTGATCTTTCGACGGATGTTACTCCTAAAATCGGAAAACCTACTCTAATATCAAATGAAATTGCACTAGAGGAGGGTGAATAGTGAATATAAAAAATATTGCAGGACAAAAATACAATCACAAAAAGAGGCACAAGATTTTTAGCTGGAAACTCAAACCAGGTGAAAACCATCACTTAAGCCAATCCCTTGACTTAGGATTTACAATCACAAAATGATCAATCCACTAACCACACTACTTAAAAGAGGGTAGTGTACCTCAATTATAAATCCCAGCTCCGATTCCTAAATGGAGGCTTCCCCCTTCACAATGAACAGACATCAGTCTGAACATCTGCCAGGTTTTCTAAACGTCTAGAAAGAGATTAATGACATGCCTTGGTAATCTAAGAGTTGAACTTTGGTTTTTGATAAGTGTGCGTAAAATAAATGGGCAACGATCCATTGTTAGACGTCTAGTGACATGTCCAGACGTCTAAAATTGTATTTGCCCGTTATACATGCACAATAATGAAGGAAATAGGCAATGGAATCTAATGGTAGGTTTAAAGACGTCTGAGGTATCTATTGGTCATCTGGGTAAGGCTATGGATGACTGATTTGAGGTTGCAACATCTGGAGCCTAAGTGTTAAGAGTGCAAAGGCATGACTATAGGTTATCAGACGTCTGAAACAATTACCAGACGTCTTAAAAGTTGAAAATTTGACGTCTATCATTAGTGTTGGACGTCTGATATGTGTTTAGTGTTAGATTTTTTTTTCTAATTTTTCCTAAGTGTAGAGAGCCTAACTTAGCTATGTATATGTTATATTTGAGAGATCTTTACAACATCTCTAGACTCAATAAAAATAAGATTAAAACCTTTGAAAGTATACAAAGAAAATGCCTAACACCTAAGACCTATTACAATCTGTGTCTTCACGGTTCTAATCATCTGTCCATAAAACCTGCAATAATGTCATGACAGAAAAAATATGCTATATTTATGTTTTATTTCTTTTTCTTTATTTTGTAAAATCATCAAAATATTATTTATGAGGGGTTGAATTAACAGGTGGAGGGACTTCCGTCGGTGGCTCGACAACTCCAAAGACTTGCTCTTATCTCTAGAAGGTGGTGGGAACTCTTAGGTAGAAGATGCCCCCCAAAAGTGGAGGAGGATGGGTCCTTTTATAATGGAGGAAAAAGGCCAAAAATCATCTTTGGGTCAACAGCAACATCAAAGACGTTGCTAAAAGTCTGCCTCAAATGTCGTTGAAGCCCAGCTTACACACCCGCTAGCCTACGTGCCCCGCACCATGCCGCATGCATGCATTGGCACTGCGTTGGCTCGAATCGCTCCATGCACATGCGCTGTTGCGCACACGCTCACGCGCACTGCTACTCTGCGCCTTGTGCCACGCAATTGGGAAATTGAGGGGGTCGTGGGTTTCAAATCCGCGCCCTCTCCTTGAGAGTGCCCTTGTTGATTGCCGTGCTACACCCACGAAGTTGTCGTAAGGAGGACCTTCTAAAGCATGGCCCAGATGGCTTCTCAGTTGTTGGATCAAGATCCAATGGTTGAGAATCGATGATGTAGATGAAGAGGAGCTGGTGGTGGGGCTGCTGGCTGGTGTTGGGAGGCCTAGATGGTGCCACGTGGTGCCATCTAAGTCGTCCATCTTCTTTCAGTTGTAGAGGATGCCACGGTGCTCGAATCGAGATAATTTATGCGCTGTCGAACTACGATCGTCACTCCGGAACTATTTGTACGGTCAGATTTTTCATCCAAAGCCCATAAGGATGTCACATTCCCCCTAGCCATTGATCTTCCTCGAACTTGTTGTGGGAGTTACGGAGGTCAAATAGAGGTGATTTTTGAGTCCGTTGGACTCCATTCGTCGATCTAGATCCATCCATACGATCCGATTACTCATCTGAGACCTGTTTCAATATGGACTTGTACACAAGGTCATTAAACATTGATTCTAAGCAATCTTAACGTAAAGTAATGTAGAATGCATGCTATACCCCCAAACCCACTATAATATGACATTAATGCACATGTGCCCTCAAAATTGACTCTAATTGATAATATTAACACTAATAATTGTAGAGTCATCAAGAACTCGTCCAAATCAACTTTTGTTTTCAAGATGCTCTTAAGCTAGATCTTCGAGATGACTTTTCAGGATAGAACACCTTTGGCATTATTTCTTCATTAAGCACACAAAACTAGACTGGTGTGTGATTTTGGGTGCTTAGGTTACCAAGTCTCACAAACTAAAGGGCAAGCAACATGACCGAATATTCCCTAAGCCTTAGACTTAATACATCAGAATCACACTTTCCTCAACCTCTTAAGGATTAATCCAGATCTTAACTAATATGTGAGTGTTTAAGCCCTACATAAGCCCAAGAGGCCTAAGATTAGTACTCTTTATTAATCTCCTTGTCCCTAGCACTTCAAGACTTAATTCTTATTTTGATTTGGTCCAAAACTTAAGTAGATCTCATAATCAATTGCTATGACTATCAGTTCTATTTCTGTTTTTGCTCCTTTTTGACATTTTTTGTATTGTTGGTGCTAGAGCACCACGATCATTTGTTTTGATGATAACAAAACACGTGTTATTTAACATTTGCAATTTGAGTCCTAGATTTCAGGTCAATTGCAAATGTGGACGTGTTTACACGGAGTTCAAGCTCGCATCCAGGATGGATTGGAGGAGCTTGACGGAAAACACAGGAGGTTCGCGTGGAGCGAAAGATTGGAGATGGAAGACAAGAAGAATAGGATAGATTCTTTTTTATCCTTTCATGTATCTCTTGTATTTATTTTCTTGCTCTTTTTGATTCCTTAGAACATTATGTTAAAGAGCCTCAAAGTACCCTAAAAGTAGTCCTAGGAACACCTGCACAACCCTAGGATACTTAGGTTTTCTGTAGAATACTTAGAAAACCAATATAGGGTTCAAACAGCACTTCCAGACGTCTAATCCCAAAATCAGACGTCTGATAAAGAATTTTAAGACGTCTGACTGTTGTTTCAGACGTCTGATAACTGTTAGGCTGGACATAGTTAGTTCTGTCTGATGAAATCAGATGTCCAGACCTTAGACCAGACGTCTTAGGAGACGTCTGATGACTTTGCCAGACGTCCAGTTAGTGGACTGTTGGCTGGCTTAGAAAACACTCAAGATTATGACCGTTAGAGCCTTATCAGACGTCCATAGGACTTACCAGACGTCTGATAAATGACCGTTTTGCCTCGGCTGACCCAAAATCTCTTCTCAGAGATTTTCTAGCCGTTGCAACGTTTGGAAATCAATTCCCACAGTAAAAGTAGGTTTCCAGACGTCCAGACTTAGTGCCAGACGTCCTGTATGTCGTTTGATGGACTTGCACAAAAACCCTGTTTAGATCTGATTCAAGTCAGGGAGAAACCCGCATAGAATCAGACGTCTGACCTTGGAATCAGACGTCTTAAAGTGGCCTTCCAGACGTCTGATGCCAGAGTTAGACGTCTGATAACCTTGTCAAATGTAATCATTGTCCTGATTTCGGCCTGATTCTCTTGGACTTTGTTCCCAACGGCTATAGAACCCTTTCTAAGCCTTCCAAAGCCTTCCTAAGGCCTCTATAAATAGAGGGGAGCCTTTGCAACACCAAAAACACAAGAAGAGAAACATAAGAGACACTTAGAAATACACTTGGATACACTTAGCTACACATTTTCACACTCTTGTGTCCAAGAAGTTCTTGCTCTCCAAGCTCAAGTTCTACATCTTGAGAGCATCAAACAGTTTGCGCGCCCGCTCTCCCGCTGTTGTTCACGAGAGCTACGTAGCGCCATCGCGTGGCACACGCACCGCGTCATCGTCGACGCACTCCTTGCAAAGGGGAGTTTCCTATTTCCTATAGAAGCTAGGTTTAATTTTGTTGGCTCTATAGGACTGTTGTTTTATTTTATCTTTGTATTTTGGTTGGGTATTCGCTTTGCGAATTCCCGTCTCCTTCGTGGGACAAAATCCTTCTCGTGGAGAGAAGGGGTTGAGGAACGCTACCCTCGTACTTGTAGCGTGGTTGTACTGAGGTTGAATCACCCTCGTTTAAAGTGATTCGTTTAGTGGATTTTGATCAACTTGGTTGATCGGAAAATCCTAACTCGAGAGGGTTAGGTGGTGGTTTTCACCCGGTTTGGATTTCCACCTAAAAATACCTGTGTACATTTTGTGATTGCTTATTTTTGTGATATTGCTTTATATTTCAATTCCGCATTACGTCACCCCTCCTAGTAGGGAACCTTCAATTGGTATCAGAGCAGGTCTTGCTGTTTCGGCGTAACAACCAAGCAAGAAGATCGATGGAGGGAAGCAGTTCCGCGTGTAGGATTTCGGAGGGACAGTCCACAACCCGTCCGCCCTACTTTGACGGGAACAACTACAGCTACTGGAAGCTGAGGATGAGGATGTGGCTTCAAGCCACGGATTTCGCTCTATGGGGACGTTGCGAAGCCTCATACGAGATCCCGGAGCGACCGGATGCAGGCTACTCGCAGCTGCAGATTCAAGATCTCTCACTCAACGCAAAGGCAATGAATGCCTTGTATTGCACGTTGAGTCCGAAAGAATTCGAACGAATCCAAGAGTGCACCACCGCTCACGAGATATGGAGGAGGTTGGAAGGCACTCATGAGGAGACGAGTTCGGAAGAAGATCTCGGAGAGAAGGAAACCATGTGCCTTGGTTTCATGGCAATCGGAGAAAGCGACATCGACAGCGAAAGCGACTCCGACAATGAGGTAAACCTGGATTTACAAGAAGCTTTTAATGAACTTTTTGAGATTAGTAAATCACTTAGGGTAGAAAATAAAAGCATTAAAAAGAACCTTAGTTTTCTTAGAAATGAAAATGATAGGTTAGAAAAATAACTCAAGGATATAGAAACTAGTCCTAAGGATAATAACCTGTTATTAGAAAATCAAGACCTCATCAATGAAAATAATAAATTGATTAAGGAAAATAATAGTCTAAAGTTAGAAATTTCTGATTTAAAGACTAAGATGGATATTATAGAAAAAGAAATCGCATGTCTTAGGAAAAATTCTAACAAATTAATCAACAAAGTTGATAATTTTTATAGCCCTAAGGTTGAGAAAGGATCTCCATCAAGGAGACCTTCTAACAAATCCGGATCCAAGCTCACTTGGATACCGAAGAAAAAATTAGAATCTTGTTTTGTAAGGTTCAGGGATGACTACAACATAAAGGACTGGACCTACAAGCTCAAGGCTGGTCAACTCAAGTTGGGAGAACCAATGAGTAGACCAAGGAGGAGAACAAGAAGACCGACGAGACGGCGAACAAATGACGGACCCGCCGCACGTCGACCACCGGATTGGAGACCGGCGCCGATGCCTGGGCCTCCAAGCTACGGATGGGAGCCCCATCCGATGTGGCATCCACCACCACCATTCGGGCCATTTTATTGGCCATGGTAGGTGAGGTAAAAATTCTTAACCCTATCTTATTATCATAAGCATTTAGATAGGGGGAGTTAAAAAATGATGAGCTAATTGTCAATTTTTAAGGGGGAGATGTAAGGTAGCTAAATTTCCTTTAGTAAGGGGGAAAAAAAAATAATAGCTATCTCATTGTTACAAAAAGGGGGAGAATATCACCTTTGTTAAAATAAATTCATAGAAGAGCATGTTTTAAGGGGGAGTTATAGGAAATGTAAAATCAATTAAACCTTTTTGATAATGTCAAAAAGGGGGAGGATTTTTATGCATTATTATTTACGATTTTGTCATCATCAAAAAGGGGGAGATTGTTGGTGCTAGAGCACCACGATCATTTGTTTTGATGATAACAAAACACGTGTTATTTAACATTTGCAATTTGAGTCCTAGATTTCAGGTCAATTGCAAATGTGGACGTGTTTACACGGAGTTCAAGCTCGCATCCAGGACGGATTGGAGGAGCTTGACGGAAAACACAGGAGGTTCGCGTGGAGCGAAAGATTGGAGATGGAAGACAAGAAGAATAGGATAGATTCTTTTTTATCCTTTCATGTATCTCTTGTATTTATTTTCTTGCTCTTTTTGATTCCTTAGAACATTATGTTAAAGAGCCTCAAAGTACTCTAAAAGTAGTCCTAGGAACACCTGCACAACCCTAGGATACTTAGGTTTTCTGTAGAATACTTAGAAAACCAATATAGGGTTCAAACAGCACTTCCAGACGTCTAATCCCAAAATCAGACGTCTGATAAAGAATTTTAAGACGTCTGACTGTTGTTTCAGACGTCTGATAACTGTTAGGCTGGACATAGTTAGTTCTGTCTGATGAAATCAGACGTCCAGACCTTAGACCAGACGTCTTAGGAGACGTCTGATGACTTTGCCAGACGTCCAGTTAGTGGACCGTTGGCTGGCTTAGAAAACACTCAAGATTATGACCGTTAGAGCCTTATCAGACGTCCATAGGACTTACCAGACGTCTGATAAATGACCGTTTTGCCTCGGCTGACCCAAAATCTCTTCTCAGAGATTTTCTAGCCGTTGCAACGTTTGGAAATCAATTCCCACAGTAAAAGTAGGTTTCCAGATGTCCAGACTTAGTGCCAGACGTCCTGTATGTCGTCTGATGGACTTGCACAAAAACCCTGTTTAGATCTGATTCAAGTCAGGGAGAAACCCGCATAGAATCAGACGTCTGACCTTGGAATCAGACGTCTTAAAGTGGCCTTCCAGACGTCTGATGCCAGAGTTAGACGTCTGATAACCCTGTCAAATGTAATCATTGTCCTGATTTCGGCCTGATTCTCTTGGACTTTGTTCCCAACGGCTATAGAACCCTTTCTAAGCCTTCCAAAGCCTTCCTAAGGCCTTTATAAATAGAGGGGAGCCTTTGCAACACCAAAAACACAAGAAGAGAAACATAAGAGACACTTAGAAATACACTTGGATACACTTAGCTACACATTTTCACACTCTTGTGTCCAAGAAGTTCTTGCTCTCCAAGCTCAAGTTCTACATCTTGAGAGCATCAAACAGTTTGCGCTCCCGCTCTCCTGTTGTTGTTCACGAGAGCTACGTAGCGCCATCGCGTGGCACACGCACCGCGTCATAGTCGACGCACTCCTTGCAAAGGGGAGTTTCCTATTTCCTATAGAAGCTAGGTTTAATTTTGTTGGCTCTATAGGACTGTTGCTTTATTTTATCTTTGTATTTTGGTTGGGTATTCGCTTTGCGAATTCCCGTCTCCTTCGTGGGACAAAATCCTTCTCGTGGAGAGAAGGGGTTGAGGAACGCTACCCTCGTACTTGTAGCGTGGTTGTACTGAGGTTGAATCACCCTCGTTTAAAGTGATTCGTTTAGTGGATTTTGATCAACTTGGTTGATCGGAAAATCCTAACTCGGGAGGGTTAGGTGGTGGTTTTCACCCGGTTTGGGTTTCCACCTAAAAATACCTGTGTACATTTTGTGATTGCTTATTTTTGTGATATTGCTTTATATTTCAATTCCGCATTACGTCACCCCTCCTAGTAGGGAACCTTCATGTATTTCCTCCTCTTTTCCTCCTCAAGAAAGATTTTTAATCAATTTCTCCAAAATTTCCTCCCTTTCTCCAATTTTTTTTCAATATGTATTTTTTTGTGAGAACCCCTCAGAGAATTGATTTTCCATTTATTTGCATTTTAACACCCCCCATGCCTAAGTTTTGCAATGTCCTCGTTGTAGACCAGGAGGGTACGAATTCAGCTTGGTTCAAGGTTTAGAACAGGGTCAAAGGGTGGGTGAACAGGTCAGGATGACTATTGCATACGATTTCAAGCTATGATACAAGTATCAAAGGTGGAGTTGGTTGTTGTAAAGTTGAACCCTAAAGTGCAATAAGAGTAGAGCTCAAAAGGATGATCAGAAGGGTCTCGGGTTTTTGGAATGATGAGTTGCTTCCCATTAAGCGTTAAATTCAATGCCTTCAGCCGAGTAGAAGGTGGTCAAGGAGAAGGGGTGGTTAAATCGAAGGAATTTTGTAGAGCAAGTACCTTGATGAGTAGCCTGGTTGGTTCAACCAGGTGCTTGTTCAAGTAAACAGGCTGATGATGCAGAACAAACCCAATTAATCTGGTGGGTTGATAGATGTAAATCAATAGGTGTGGATCCTACCAGATGTTATGTTGTTTGAAAAGATGTGGAAGTGTGAATCTAGGGTTTGGTTGAATCGATTTAGCCTGATCAGAGTAGGGATCCTCAAAAGAAAATGGATCTGTGGAAAATGTAGGAACCCTACAGGTGGGATCAAAGAAGGATAAGACATGATTATTAGTCTGATCATTGTTCGATTCTCGGTCAAAAGATGAAGGTGAATCATATGCAACCGGATCAAAGAGAGGTGAATCAGAGTAGAAATTGATTCTGGTGACAAGTCAGGGTTAGGATTGGATCTTGAAAAACTCTGGCTCTCGATTGGATGGTGTGGCTTCTTCAAGGTTCAGATCATCGGCCTCAGAATCAGAATCAAAGAACATATCATGGACATTGAGGTCATAGACTGGCTCATAATCATCTAGAAACAAAGGTTCTCCGAAATTAGAGTAGGATTCGAAATCATTAGAGAATCTATGAAAATCAATTTCTGAACTTGATTCATGATCGAGATTTCCACCATAGGACAAATCATGATGCATGGAATCAATAACTTGACTTTGATCTAACCTAGTCTCGGATTCCAAGCTCAAAGAGGTGTCCTTATTAGGCATAGGCTCTGATTCTGGGTACCTAGGGTAGATCCAATCAAATCCCAACTCTTTCAACTCCTCTATTCCTGTATCGTAAATCAGTGTGACTTCTAAAAAATCAATTTGTTCCTCTGAGGAGTTTGAAGAGGTACAATCATCAAATATTGGCCCATAATCAAAATTCAGATCTAAAATCTGGTTTTCATCACATTGGGCCTCAAGATCATCCCAAATAGGCTCAAATGTAGATTCTAGGTCAGGGTTAGGAATTGGGTCACTAGAATCTGGACATGTTCTATTAGGATGTCAGAATCACTCTCAAGGATTACCATAACAAGATAAGGTGTGGGAATTACATCCTTAGGAGGTTCTGACTTAAGCTCATCGCAGGTGTTTGGTAAGTCAAGGCATGATGAACCAGCTTCATGGCTCTCTATGGCTGGTTCATAATTGGGAACACCTGCATCTGGATCCACCCAACCCACATTTTGTTCAAGTATGTCATTCTGCACAAAGTTTGAATCTAGTTTCATTTGGGTTGGGGGTCCACAACAACCTCTTTTTTCAAACCTGGGCTTTGGGAAATCACATTGATCCTCAAAATTGTTCCAAGATTCATCACAAAGTTCTGGGTGGAAATCAGGATATTTTTGATTGATGGCTTCGTGCAACGTATTCAACATATTTCCATGTTTCTCAATGAGATCTTGGTGTATTTCCCAAAGTGGAGGATTTGACAAACATTGTAGACACTCATTGCTATGTAATTTCCCCAATTCAATGTATTTTGATAAGAGAGGATCCCGAGTTGAATCATGTATCATTTGGGTCAGCATTAGATGGGCACGGTTCACAATGAGGTTTGTTGTTTCTGACACATTAACCTGAACTCTATTACATGGATTTGAGGTCCTATAAAATTCTTCCCTATGTCTAAGGGTATCCTCGATCATTTTCTCTTTCATGCTCATTTGGGATTCAGGTTTATTGAAAATCTTTCCTATGTTGTTAGGTTGCATTTTCAAATCAAGTGGTCGATCAGGATGTAGAATCAAATTCAGGTCTAAATTGAATTGATTAGATTTCCCACAGAAGATCAATTTTAATGGAGGCCTCTAGGTTAAGCCTAAGGACCTTTCCTGTGTATATGCACTATAGAATAGGTGAGGGATTGGATGTGAATTGGAGTCAATCAAGGAAAATAAAAATTTTGGATGACTAAGGCTGTTTCGAGGCGGATGATACCTCTGAATAAAAAATCCACACACCTGAGAATTACTTGGGCACTCAGGAAGGGAGAGTCCCACAAAGACCCCTACATGGTAGAGTGTTCCCATGGGTTACAGGTTTCCCCCACTCGACCTTCCTTATCATTGCGGTTCCAAGTAGACTTGAATGTGCGAATTGAGACCTAAGTCTACCAATTTTAGCCCGAAGTTGTGCCTTAAATTTCACTTGATTTAGAATTTGATTCAATTTGTGACCTAATTTGTAGGTTGGTTGACTCACAAAGTGGACCAACTTCACCTGACCTGCCCTAAAGTTGAGGATGAAGTTTAGGTCAAGATACAAAATATCATCCTGAATTGACTCTTAGGTTATTAGGTCCAAACTTTAAAGTTCAAGTGAATTTAAAGCTTTGATTTTAGGGTTTTCTTGAATAGATCTTTTCAATCAAGGGCTCGGGTGGCATATAAATGCGGGAGGATTAGTTTCCTTTAATGCAAGTAAATGTGTACTAACACATCAGAACCCTAATTTAGAAACTCTAATTGGCTCTATTCTCAAGTCCAATTTGATCTCAAATCTTACACCTTAGACTCAAACAAGAAAGTGAGTAGTCCAAGATATTTAGAAATTTCAGCACAAATCCATAATAGGTACAGGAAATCAGGATGGGGATCTCTAATCAAAATCGTCTCACTTCAATCAGATATCAAATCAATTTCGTAAATCAGAAAACTTTGCCTTTAAATGATATTACTAAGAAAATATGACAAGTGGATCCTAATTTATTTTGTTTCCTTTTTTCTCTCTTTCCCAAGATTAAGAGGTGATTAGGGAAGAAGAGCAATTTTACTTGCCCCTTGAGTGGTTGATTGCACAGAAGATCTTCTCATGATTACCTCACAAAATCAATGTAAAGCCAATAGGGCAAGTTAGAAATCAAATCAATCAAGAAAGACAAGATTAGTGGTGAATTTCGCGTTGCTTCCTAGAAACGGCGCCAAAATGTTGATAGGGAGAGAGTCATCTTTTAAGGAATGTATCGCATCATCATGTACACATCCCATCTCATTCCACATTCAACGACTTAAGTTGAAGCAAATAAGCAACGCAACCTTCATTGCCAGTTGCCTATGTCTAAGTATTATTACAAAGATAATTCGGAGCATCACTCATTCTTACCGGAGATAGCTATCACATCTATATAGCAAAGCCCCATGAAAGGAAATTAATGTGGGAAAATAATGATGATTAAGAAAAAAACTAATAAACTAATACTGTAAGCCAAATAAGACCTAATCAAAATTAATGATAGAAAAATAGAAGTTATCAATTATCATGATGTTGTTATGTTAAGAACGAGTAGAATCGGAAAGAATGAGAAAGTTGTTCATAAGGGTATGGCCGAATGGTAGAAATTCCTGACTTTGACAAAAAAGATTTAAGATTCGAATCCCCATCCTTACCTTGTGAGGAGAATTGGTGTGGTGGGGATGACTAATTTCTCTCTAATTTTCCCAATTGGGTTCTACGTCACCCAAAAAAAAAAAAAAAAGAAGAAAGCCCTCTCTTCAACTTTTATGATACGTTGAGTATTCAATTGGGCACTTAGGAGGGCAAAGATCAAAGATTGATGGTAGAAGGGTGAGTAATTGAAAGTGGAAGAACATGACTAAACTTGGGATGAACGCTTGTTAAAAGGAGGTGCATAGCACCTATCTTTAGTATATTGGAACGTTGAATAATTAATAATGGAAGAACATGATTAAACTTGAGATGGACACCTGTAGAAAGGAGGTGCATTACACCTTTCTCTAGTATATAGATAGATATTGAATTTTGTAAGAAAGGAGAGTTTAAGTTTGGGATGGACACTTGTCAATAGGAGGTACATAGCACCGTTCTTTAGTAGATAGGCAGATATTATTCTCTTCTCACTTCATTAAGAAAGTATGTGAGAAAGCACTTAAATTTTTTTAGTCTGCAGCGAAACTCAATTCGATACGAAGGTAGAGCTAGGAATATAGGCAAAGCCAAAAAGCCGTTGCTGTTGCCAACAGAAACTTAATGATTAGTAGGGACAGACGTGAAAATAAAGTATTGAACTTAAAGATTGTGTTTGCATGATTCTTAGAGAAGGTCAAGAATCAGGGCAATTGGTGACTCTCACTTGCTCTCCTCCTGTTCAACTGATCAACCTATTTTACGATCGGTGAGTGTATAAAAATATAAAGTTTGACGTATTTAATGTGAAAATATAAGATAAATTAAAAAGTAAATATAGAAGAGAGATCACGTCATAAGTCTTTTTTTCATGTAAGAAATTAACTAAAAGTATTGTCACGATTTATCATTCTTTAAAAAATATTATCATCATTTCTAAATTAATATTAAAATTATTTTATATTGATGTAAATAATTAAAATCACGTTCAAAATTATTTTATATCGATATAAAATTATTAAATTATTTTTAAAATTATTAAATATTAATGTAAAATAAAATTACATCAGTTCAAAAATATTTTATATTACAACATTTTAATTCAAAGTGGTGATGACCTTTTTAGGTAGGGTGAAAGTATTCATCACATAGTAAAATTTTATATTTTTGTGATTTTTTTATATTAAATACTAATTGTAAAGCAAAAATCGTTCACATATCAACAGGATAAAGCGTTATATATTTTTGTTTGGATGTGAGGTAAGTACATAATATAGTTGACGTGTCATGAATAGGATAATAGTGATGAGATAGTACTTCTAATAAGTTACACTATATATAATGCAAGTAACAATCGTATGGAGGTAGATACAATGAATATTGTAAACACAAATAATAAAATCAAACTACATAAGGATCTACGTGTGTAGAATAAATCTTTCATGTCTACAAAGTTATCTCATCTTCGTAGGATAAAATTTATCTTACATCCAAGTAAAACGACTTTTGTAAAATGGAGAAGATATGGTTAGATAATACGATAGGTTTGATCAGATTAAAAAGTTTTCAGCTTTTCGGCAACATCCAGTCACATCGGGGTTCTCTGGAAGTTTCCACCGTTTGGAAGTTCTCTCTTCGGAGCCCTAGCTTTGGACCCTCGGCTGGCCGATCGGGGGGCCCCATTCCGCCCTCTTTTCGAGAGTAAGATATTTTGCTACTCCATCGGCCGTTCGGCATGGGGTTTCTCTGCCGTGGATGGAGGTGGTGGAGCTTTTGTCGTAGCGTGGGATGGGTGGTAGCATTAACACAGATCCGATGCCGGTGAGTGGTGCGGCGTCCGACGATGTTGCGACGATCGGCTGCTCGTAGTTGGATGGAGGGTTGCGGCTAGGCATGCAGTGTCCGGCAGTGTTGGACTTGGAGTGTGATGGCGGTAGCTACAGCGTCAAGGCCAGTGGGGTTGGGTGCTGCGATGGGCAGGCGAGTGGCAGGTCTACGTGGGCAGGTCGCTTCCTTTAGATCCATGCTATGGGTGCTCCTCGTCCAGATGGTCGAAGGTCTTGGTTGCGCCATGCTTTGACGTCTTCGAGTTTTTGTTTGGGTTCGACCAATTTTGCTTATGTGTTTTTTTTGCTGTGATGTAGTTGTTGGTTTTGTTATACCTTGGCGGAGGTAATTGTTTTCCCTATGTGAGGGGTTTGGGGTTGTTGGGTTTGCTGCTCTTCTCGGGGATGACAATGTTTTCCTGGAGGTTTGATTTGGGGAACATACAAGAATTCGTACTTCTTACGATAGGAATGTCAGATTGTGTTCTAATGCTCGACTTTGGTCGGATTTCTCCTATGCACTAATGACTAGGGATTATTCTTGTTATATGGTCGTATCTACGAACATATTATGGTAGTTTATTTTTCGATTACTATTTGAATCTATATTTGTAATACTTCTTTTTGGGATTATCCTAATTATATGATCATATCAACGAACATATTATGATAGTTGATCTTTCGATTACTATTTGTATGTTTGTAATACTTCTTTTTGTTTTATTTTTAAACTTAGGTAGAAGTTTTATTTCCATTTCTTTCCCTCGTGAGATTTTCTTCCTTACCTCTACATCACTTGTATGATTTCAATTCCCATAAATGAAAACTCCCTTTACCTGCAAAAAGTAAACAATTTCTGACCCACTGAGATTTGGACTCGAGTATGAGTTAGGCCCAATCCAGTCCATTCTTGAAATAATGATTTCCAAACGCATTCGAATTCTCTGATTTAAAAAAAAAAGATTAATTTTCCTTTTATGAAATCTCGTGGGAGGGATAACCTTGGTATGAGAGGAGGGAGCAAATCGGTGCCAATTGCAATGTCCGTGACGTGTCGTTGTGCACGTGGATTTGGTCAGTTTTTTAATTTTAAAAAGGGGGATTTTTCATTAATAAAGAAAAAATATATGATACAAAAGGATACGTGAGAAAGAGAAGGAAGAAAAAATCTAATGCTCCGGAAAGGAGCTGTTACGTTCGGTAACAACGGGGAAGGTTAAAACTTAGAATACATTAAAATAAAAAATAAAAGGGTAAAGAAAAAGAAAATATCTCTTAAGAATGGGAAGGGGACGATCTCTCACAGAAGGATGATCCCACATCCATAGATATGACAGATGTTAATGAGATAAATTCAAAGATTGTATTAAATAAGAAAGTTGAAATATATTGACACGAAAGTCAAATTTGACCACTGACACATGTTAAAAATTCTACCGAAGAAATAAGGGTTACATGTGATATCTAACAAAATAACTTAAATTAAAAAATAAGAAAAAAAAAATCCAAACAACTACAAGGAAATAAGAACATACAAACCCTGCAATAGCTACGGCACGCAAAATGAGATAACGCCTCTAGGGTCAACACCAAACTCAGCCACCACATCTGTGCTCCAGCAGATCAGACACCGCCGTCGAAGAACCCCGTCGCCGCACTCCGCTGTCGCCATCCCCGTGGCCGAGCACCCACCTGACTCATCCACACCATCCAACCGCAACAAGCACCACAAGCAGAGGAGAAACATCTACGTTGCCCGACCCCTACAGTCCATCAGAGCCCATGCATGTCAAGATCCATGTCGTGGGAAGGATCATGAGAGGGAGGGGGGAAGATCCCGTGGAAATGGGGGGCTCCGATCAGCTCTGTGGATTTGGTCAGTTATTGCTCTTTCATTTTCCCGCATGCTCTGGCAAATGCATTCGAGGGAGACTTACCTGAATGACACCCGCTGGCTGCTACCTGACAAATAAGTAAACTTGTGGCACCCTCCTCAGAGAGACATATATATCTACTCTACCGAGACAAATATGAGTAAAACTGAAAAGTGAAAAAGTAAATCAAACTTGCGTTATAACGTGTTTTAGAGCCGTGATTATTATTGATATATTTTAATGTTCTATTAACAAAAATATATTTTTTATAAATAGAAAATTATTTTTTAAGTGAAAATTATTTTTTATAAGTAAAAAATTACATTTTAAATAAAAAATTATTTACTACCAATAAAACAAGTAAAACATATTGATATTTTTTTAATCAATAAATTTTAATTTTTAATTGATTAAAAATTATTTCTAATCGTTATATTTTGATATATTTAATTTTTAATCAGTTAATTTTTAATTTTAACTTATTAATTTTCAATCGATTGATTTGTTAATGTATTTTAAAATATGTTATAATACGTGTTTCTGTATCCAATTAAAAAATAATAAGAAATAAGCTTGAGGGCAAGCGAAAAGTATCTACTATTAAGTCATTTTTGGCGTTTTGCCGGAGGTTTTAGGGGTGGGGAATTTTGATTTTTGTACCTTTTGTTATCTTAATGTGATCACCTGATTCAAAAACTCAGACGTTTTGTTAAGTGTCGAAAGCCTCGGTTTTTTCAACTTTTACGTATCCCTTCACTTAGCATTGTACAGAACCCATGGAAGAGATCAGGAACAATAATGAAACCATACTGTTAATTATGTCGACGCTTGGAAAGGCTAAATCGATATTAAATACTAGCCATCAGTAAACATTGAACAAGATAATATTTTATGATAAAAACAATAACACTTTACCATTGTCCTATCTAATATGTAATTTATTTTTGGGTGCGGGTTACAAAATATAAAATTTGACATAAAAATTTATGGATAGCAGTACGAATGTAGTCTCAACTGATATCTTTTATTTTTATGTAAAAGAATTACTGACATATAGTGGAGTCTATCACTGTTGAAATCAATAATAAATCACTTTGGTATCGATATAAACCACTTAAATTACTATCGAAATCATTTTACACTGGTGCAAAAGTACTTTACACGGGTGCAATCTTATTTTGCATTTATGTAAAATTACTTTATACCTTCAAAATAATTTTACAAAGATGCAAATTAAAGTGTAAAATCACTTGTTATAGGTGAAAAATACTTATGATTTAATTTTGAATCGGTGTAAAGTAGTTCAAAGTAAGATTGCATCGACACTTGGAATTTAATTTTGTATCAGTGTAAAATTAAATTCAAAATGTTTCTTCACCTATGACAATTGATTTTACACTTTAAAGGTGATTTTTCCACCGTAAGGTTTACGGTTTAGTCTTTAGTGAAAAATCACCTTTTAGGTGAAAAATCACTTCTCATACATGAAATCATTTTCCATAAATTTAAATCATAAACCTTAAACCTTAAATCCTAAACTCATAAGTCAAAATTACTTTATACGGATACAAAGTCACTTTTGACATGTAAAATTACCCTTAAAATGATTTTACACTGATGTAAAATGAGATTTTACCAATGTAAAGACACCTATTTATCATCAATGTAAAATTCTTTTGTATTGATGTAAAATAATTTATCAGCAATATGAAATTATTTCTTACCTATATATTTTAAATTAAAGTAGTAGGATAATTTTTTTAAATATAATGAAAATTATTACATAACAAACTTCAAATTTTTTTTAAAAAATTAATTATCAAGTACATCTATATTCTCAATATTACATGAAATATAAAAATAACATTTATAAAATTTTTTACATCATTTTTTTTACGCGAATATCTATATTTTCGTGTGTTTTGACTTTATTATAATGTAACAAAATAGATAGGGCATCCAGGAATGCCATCCAAGTATGCATCGGTTGGACACATTTGTGTGTGGGTCCAATGCCTAAGGCCATATTCATATCAAATATCGTTCCAATGACACTCGTTCCTTTTTCAAGGATAGGCAAAAATAATTATCCCATCCGGTGAAAGACAGAAGGCGGAATTCTGTGAGAGTTAAAGCAAATCCTGGTAAAAGGAAGCATTGCCAATTTTACGAAAAAAATAAAGGTTTTATACGTATGTTTATGAAAGTCATTGAAATTAAAATTTATTATTAAATTACAAATATACTATCAATGTTATCATAAAATTTACGACGTTAACATAAATAATATCATGTTATCTTTTCATTAATCCATTAATCAAGATTAAAAAAAAATTGACTCGAGTTAACTTAAGAATACTCATTTCGAAGAATATGGATGATGATAATTTAATTTATCTTTAAGGATGGATTGGACGACTAGATTTATTAGGGATGCAAATCTCCTCCTTCCTCTTGACATCTCCATTGCCAACGGTGACATCCACATTTGTGAGTTGCTCTTCTTCGACTTGCTCCTCCTCCTTCCTTTTCCTCTTTCCTACTCCTCCGACCTATGCACAACCCCCTCCCCCACCCCACACCCCCACCTCCTTTGCCTCCTTACACTTACTCTCCCAGGCCCTACGTCCTCTAGCTCCTCCTCTCATCCACCAATGGTGTGACTACGAAGAAGGATGTTGTCAATGTTGAATGTGAAGTCGAACGAAGGTTGTAGCGGAGTACACCTCCACGTTGCTGTTGGTGGTATTGTTGTTGCTGCTACTACTTTGACAATGGTGGTGGTCATTGTGTCAAGAGGAGGAAGAGGGGAGAAGAAAGAGGAAAAGGACTTAATATTCGTTAACCTAAATTAAATGAATGTTAGTGCAAGTGGTATTTTTGTGTAAGGATCATACTTTTGAGTGACTTTAATGGTAATATTTGCAATTTAGTAGTAAAAAAGTAATTTTGATGATTTTCAATGATACATATATAAAATCTCAAAAAAATAATATCAACAATTCTACTTAATTCAAGACATTAGAGTAGCCCTAGGGATTTGCAAAGTAGTAAAGTTTCTCATCTGTTTTGACGAAGAAGGTGGACTCACCTTGTTATACTTTTAGGTATAGAATCCAAATTGTAATTTACCGATAATAATAGGAATTGGATATTATGCCAAGAATATATTTCATCCTCGAGAAAAGAAATTAACAAAAAGTCCATTGTTGAGTAGGTAATGGGAAGTACATGCAAAATTTGCAATTCTCGTTGAGTGATAGTGCACGTACATGTCTTTATCACCATTATATCTAGACCGAGCTTACTATTGAGACTTTGAATTATGCAGAGACCATAAAATCAAATCTCATATGATTATTATATTTACGCACCCACTTCCTCAGGCAAACAAAGAAAAAAGAAAAGTCAGTTCATTTTCTTAAGAATATGATTATATACTAAGTCATTTTATAATTCAAGTGAAAATTAAGGGCGACCAAGAGGTTGATTTAGGTTGGCTTGCCAAACATCTAAAAAGTTACAAAATCAACTCCCATATCTACCATATATATCTTCGAGAAAGAACAAAAAAAGGAAAAATTACGGTCAATGTTCAGTTCCAAGTTCACGGGCAGTTTAAAACAAAGACACGTTTGCCACTTTGACTGCTCAGTCAAACAAGAGATTATGATCTTGCACAACTCCTCCAATCGACTTCTCAATCTGCGATTGAGGTCGAATGTAATTTTTTTTTTTATTTTGTAAAGTTGAACTTTCATTGATAGGACAAATTCAACAAAGTTGGACATCAAGACTAACCTGGGTAACTCTCGTAATAAGTGTGGGTTCTTGCATGACCCTCAAGCAGACATTAAACTAAAAAATAGAAAAATAAAACATTAAAGCAAAAATGATCGAATCCAAACTAAAAACCAGATAATTGCGAGATATGGTTCAACTAAAACCATCGACCATCATGAACGAAGAGCTTCAACATCTAAGCCAACAGGGAGCAACCTGGCAGCAGCCGCCGCCTCGACGTCGGGCCTCGCCACCTCGCCGCTTGAAGGCACCCGCACCTTGTCGCAGCAGCATCCCACCAGATGAAAACCTTCATCCAGCCTCCGATCCGCTCTCCAAGACTAACACCACCGCACGCTTCATACCAAGACACCTACAACAGCCAGACGAAGCAGTACCCAACGCCACACAACCGCCACCGCATCACCTTCGGACACCTCACCACTGACTTGCGCGAAAATCGTGACAAAGCTACTCCAACCCACATCACGACGAAAGGACCACGTCCTAGATCAACCTCAACTCACCATGCATATCGTCGTCGAGGTCAAGGAAGAGACCCAAGGGGGGAGAGGGAGTAGATCCATCAGGAGGGGGGCCCCGATCAGGCCACCCCCCCCCCCCCCCCCCAATTGTAGCACCACCATCTTGTGCTCACTTGAGTTTAGTTAATCCTTTTTTGTTTTTTTGCAATCCATAAATAAGCTCAGGTTACAGTAGGTCGATGGAATGTAAACTTACAAATATGCTACTTGATATTTCCGAGGGCTTTAATGATTTTGATTCCAAAATAAGTCCTCTAGGGACCACTCTGAGGCTGTGTTTGGTATTATTATAGAAGGTTGGATTGGGGTTATGGGGGTGGAATTGGGGTGACATTGGGGAATGTGGACATGGAATTAGATGTGGGAATGTGAGGGAGGTTATCGAGGGGATAAAGTGAGAGAGGAAAATTGATGGAGAGAAAGAGAAAAAAAATTTCCAATCCTTTAAATTAAAAATATTGAACAACTATCCTATCAAAATCTATCAACTCTTTTTCTTTTCTCACAAAATCAACATACCAATCATTAATAATCTCATAAATCATTACAATTCTACCACTTATTATAATTCCATCAATCAAATACCTTCTTATACTTATTCCACTTTAATTTTCTCCTAAAATAACACTATTCCCCATCAAATACAACTAAGTTGCCAAATGAAAACTCATACCCGAATTTGTAAGACCTGACTCTCTTCCAATCTTCTTTTATCCCCTATAAAGCCAAATGGCATAATGCAGAGAGTCCAGTGGTTGTGGGTGAATGACTTGTAATAATTTATACTTAGTTCTATACGGTACATGGGATTAAGAGCAGATTTGACATGTAACTTCTAACATGCATCGAGAATTTAATGACCTTTGTCAATGTCAATAAAATTAGTGTCAACATAAGTGATCAACAAAGTCAACGTTAAGGTTACGTGGATATTGATTACTCAATCCATTTTCGCGTATTGTCGCGTGAGTGGAGAGAGGTTGAGGGAGGACGTGCGAGAAGTATAAATAATGACTCGAGAGAGATAGAGAGAGAGATATATTAGTATCGATTTAGAGAGAGAGAGAGAGAGAGAGAGAGAGAGTATAGTAGTTGAGGTAATTAAAGTGGCGTGAGTTATTGCTAGTCCTAAGGTTATTTGTAGGTTGAATGTCAAGCTACCATTATTGCACTCGAAAAGTAGTGATTTTATTGCAATTTAATGCATGATTGGCAATAGCATGATCGATGGTTTCCTTTTCTGAATCCAAAATCAGTATAGGCATCAAGGTAGTGTTCGGTTGCAAGATAAGAATTATATTAAAATAAAATATTATAGAGATAAGTTATAAGGTATTTAGTTGTTATATGAAAATAAGTTGTGGAATATAATAATTTTTAATATGATGTGATGTTAGTATATATTTATTTAATAATTTTTTTATAAAAATAAAATTTTTTTGATATAATAATAATGATCGATAGTTAATAATTATTTCCTTCTCCCAATTCAACTTTAGTGCTCCTATGGCGGCACCACAGTGTTGCCGTCCCAAGTCTTATTCTCTGACCAAAAAAATCTAAATGAAGAAATTTTATGGACAATCTGATTGAAATTCATCAAAAAAAAAAAATTGTCCCTATTTGTAAATACCAAATATAATTCAGCCATTTTAGATATACTTTTCATGAAGTTATGCTAGAGAATGTGGCCGATGTTTAATGTCGTTATATATTTCGCTTCAAACGATGAATCTTCCAATGGATTATAGCGAAGCATATATTTATTCACAGGAAAGGTTCTGTTCACTGCAGTCAAGTTTAGTAAATAAAGAGCTTAAAATTTCAAATAATTTGAAATGGAGCCGACCCTTGTCGATTAGCGAACCGGAGGGACTCGCTTGCCTGTAGCATATGCACGTCTCGTCAAAGGATAAGGACGAACACGGAGACATCCAATTTAAGAAGGCTATCACGGATAGAATTTACTCCGATCTTCTGTGCCAGTGAAGTTCCCACCCATGCGATAAATTATAGTCAAAATACACAGAAACGTACCAAGTGTATTTTGCAGCGTAAAGTATCGTAAATATAGTCCCCACTTTATAATTAATATTTAATATAAAAATAAAAAATATATAAAATTTATTAAGTAGTTAATATCATCGCATAAAAAAATTATTACATTACTTTGAATTAAAATACATAAGTAATAATTATTTTATATTAATAATAAATTATTTTAGGTGATTTTGAATATGTGATAAATTATTTTACCCAGTGATAAATTATTCTCAGTAATTTTGCTTTCTACTGATGTAAAATTATTTTGAGATGATTTAGCGTCGATTCTAAAGGTGAAAAGTGACCTCAAAGGTGATCTAGTGGTTTTATACTGGTACAAAGTAGTTTTACACCGATGTAAAGTAATTCCAAAGTTGATATGGTAGTTTTGCACAAGTGCAAAATAACTTTGCATCAGTGCTAAGTGATTTCAATGATTTACACCAGTACAAAATAGTTTCACATTGATATTGAATAATGGTGGACCTCACCACATGTTAATATTTTTTGCATAAAATGAAGATGCATTAAGTGAGGACCACATTCATATCTTCTTGCGTTGACATTTTTGTATCCACGTCCTAAATTATATTTCTGCCGAGAAGACACTTTAACTTAGCAATATGGACTATGTTGCTCAAATACTTTTTTTAACATTGATTTTCTATTAAATGGGAATGAGACAACCACAAGGATGCTAAATCTCAAAAAAGGAGAGAAAGACAACCGAGCTCCATTTGTCCTAAGGATAAGAAACACTATGTCCCGCCTCACGAGAGACGAGGGAACTTCAAACAAAGGTAACATAATAGGTAGAAAAACCAAACAACAAAAGGGAAAAGAAATTAAATAAGATGTCCTTGTAATCAAGTCATAGCAAACCAATGTTTGCTCTACGCCGTAAGATGATGATGGTGCCATTAAAGAGGTTGCTTTAACGATCCGCGCTAGCGAGATACAAAAAACCCATAGCCTAACAAGATTTGGCAAAGTCTCGATAGTATGAATCCCCAAGGTTTTGCGTGGCCCCAACGAAAGAAGCCATGGAGGTGGTCGGCAATGGCAAAGCATCCATCCCATTGCACCCTTATGCCCTCCCTACCACCCCCTACCCTCCCCTTCCCCACTAAATCAGGGATAGAGAGGGAGGAGCACGAGCTCCGATTGACAAGGAAGGCGTCGAAGATGCCCCACTAGAGTCAGAGCTAGAGGAGTCGGAATGGATGGTGAAGCCACGACATGGAGGAGGCGTAAGGGCGAGCTCGAACTCGAGAAGCTCGGGGGGGGGAGGATGCAAGATCGACGGTAGAAGAACAAGGGGATGGGGCCCGATCAGCGATCAAAGGCTGATCGAGGGCCCCAACGAGTTAGGGATATAGATAGGTTTTGGGATGTATAATTTTACACAATTTTATGATGAGAATGCATGAGTGGAGATGGCCTTTGAAGACAAACGGTAAACTCTCTTCCTCCAAGCTTTGGGATGTCATACCTTCTCGTGGCCAAAAGATGGAGCTTTGGAAACTAATATGGAGCAAAAGGCATGTCCCAAAATGAGTGTGTTGTACTTGGCTTGATGCTAGAGATTGTTTGCCCAACCACTCCAGGCTTGTGCGTTGGGGGATTGGTATCCCTCTGATGAGGAGCAAAAAGTGCTCTCGGATCCAAAACTTCGCACCCAACCTGGCAAAGGATCCAGCTACCTGAACTTGGGGTATACAGGAGGAACCAGCACCCTGTCCCGCTTGAGATTAGCTGGATCCCAGTCAATACCATCCCGGTCTGCTAGAAGATCTTGCGCAACAAGGGTAGAAGATATGAAATGATGGGCCTGACCACCTGCACCCTGACAACTATCACGTAGCCTGACAAATAGGGGTACCAGAGTCCGTCAATGAGAGTTATCCTCATGTTATAAATAGAGAGGGAGCCCTCCGAGAGAGGGGGACTCCTCTCTGGGAGAGGGAGCGAGATCATGTAATATGTATCCAAAAAATTCTAGTGCATAGTTGAGAGCATCATTCTCCCCTCAGACATACACCCCTTGCGATGGAGCTAGGTCACCAAACCCATATTTTCTCTTATGTTTGCTTGGTGATGGTTGATCACTCCCCCTAAGCATTGGATGCTAATGGCTAAGTAGCACTTTCTACACTAGTAAATCTTTTGGTAGGCCTTTCGAGACTCATCAAATGGCACCGTCTGTGGAAAGCGTCAACAAAAAGGCGATCGGTCTACAGAGCCATTCGATAACAAGGAGAAAGGGCCCCTCTAGCGCCTTGTTACGACCCCCCTGAGCGAGAGCTTTTGTAGTGGTTGCAACCACTTGTGGTCCCACTCGAGGCCTCCCTCCCTTCGGAGGGGCTTGGTCAAGACGTGGCGTTTGTATGACTTAGTGACCGTGGCTCGTCGCCCGAGGTCCCCAAGCTACACCCTCCTTTCCAAGGGTGCGGCCTAGTTAAGAGGAACTTGGAGCTGAGTCCGGTGGTCCCAGATACACATCCATGCGCGTGCTGCCTGCCCACATGGGAAATGGAGAATAGGGGTCCCCTATTGGAGGCGTCTGGAACGCTAACCATGACCCAGCACGAAAGAACGACTAACCCTACCTCACGCATTGCTCCCTGAGGAGCAATCCTCGAGGCGAGCCAGCGCTCGGCCATCCTACGGGAACTTCCCATCGGGCTCCTCCAACAGTGCCCTCCCAGTGAGGGCCCATGTGCGGATCGTTCCCTAGCCAGCTGAACAACCCCTTTGAGGGTGTGAAGAGTAGGCCTTGAGAGCGCTTCGCCAAGCACTCGGGGACCGGGGGCAACCCCAAGAATCTATCAAGAGTCGAGCAGTAGAGGACCGAGCCTACCCGGTCTTGCCTGGTGTAGCTCGAGGCTCGGCACTATGATGAATTGAACCACGTGAGGTGGTGGGCCTACGGCACCCTGTGCCACTCCGTCTGCGTTGCAAGCACGAGCGCAATGCCCCCGACCACTCGTCCAAGTACCCAATGACCGTTGCGAAACGCGTTTGTGTAAAGTCTCTCGTTGTAGCACGTTTTATGACATCAATTTTAAATAAAAGTTATTGGACGTGAGTTCGAGTGTCGAACATAGGGAGGCAAGATTTTGAATCGTTTACTTACTTCAATGTCACAAAAATATGTCAATTTGTTCTCTTGCAAAATGGATAGAGAAAGAGAGAGAGAGAGAAAGAGAGAGGGGGGAGATAGGGTTAGAGAATCACAATAACTCATTGCAAAGACAAGATATCAAAAACATATTCAATTTATTATCAAATGTCATGTTCAACCAAATATATATGAATGCTTGAATATAAGGAATAACTACAACTATTAAAGAATTAAAACTAAATGTAAGGTGGTGGATGGCATCGAGACAGCCATAGCGGTGGAGGGACTTTCGTTGATGGTTTGGCATCTTCACAACCTTGCTTGGGAGCTTTATGGAGTGATGGAATTGCTTAGGTAGAAGATTGATACAAATGGGAGGGGTAGGTCCCTTTTTATAGTGGAGGAGAAGAGATTTTCGTCATCCATAGTCAATAGCGACATTTAATTCGTCGCTTCGAGCGTTGCTAAAGGACTCGCACCCACTGCTAACACTAGTAGCTGTGTTCGTGCACGCAGCAGCTGCCTTGCTCGCCCGCAGTTCTATTGTTGATCAACGGTCCTGATCGACTGAAGATAGCACGCTTAGAACGCGTGCTACTTTAAGATGTCTAGGCATGCGCTCGGTCATATGTTCTGCATCAGAGGGCTAGGATCACGTGTAAGATCGTGCCTTGGATGCGCATCTAATCAGGAGTTGTGATGGGCGTTAGGGAGCACATGATCACGTGCATTTTGTGCGGGTGGATGGATGGCATGCGATGCGACTACTCCTAGATCGCAGATCAGATCGAATAGCCTAATTTCGACTGGGCAAGACAGGGAGGGGTGAGGCGCAACTCGATCTCGCATCGAGTGCATGCAGGCTGGAGGCACAACCATGCGCCAAGGTCGCGTTTGTGTCTTCTTTTGTGTGGGCGCCCACGGCTCCTCAGTCGTCCGATCGAAGATCAACAGTTGAGATCGCTTAATGAAGGAGCGTCGGAGAGAGAGAGCTATGCGGCGAGCACTTGGATGAGTGACACATGGCCAGATTTAGGTCGTTGATCATTAGATCAACAGTTAGAACTTCTTGGACTTGATGTGGGAGCTATGGAGGTCGGATTAAGGTGATTTTGAGTCCGTTGGATTTTGTTCGTCAATCTGGATCCATCCATATGGTCCAATTTTTCATCTAAGACTTGTTTCAATATGGACTTGTACACAAGGTCATTAATCATTGATTCTAAGCAATTTAAATGTAAAGATCACACAATATGCATGCAATGCTCCCAATCCCATCATAATATGTCATTGTTGCACAAGTACCCTCGAAATTGACTCTAATTGATAATATTAGGACTAATAATTGTAGAGTCATCATACCCCCATGCCCACCCCTTATTAGTCCCTAGCAAGGTTTAACCTAAATGCTATTTACAACTAAAATTAGGAATTAATCACCTAGGTAGAAGTTGCTTGTCAACCGGAGGAAATTTCTATTAAGAACCTAATCGTAAAGACTCAACAGTGTCCAGGTTGCCTGCCAAAGTATAAACTGCCTGAATCCTCTCCTTATTCTATATAGAAGCAACTATATATATTTTTTTCCTTTTTCATCTTTCCTTTTTTTTTTTTGAATTTTTGGAGTTGAGGATTTTGGGGTAACTTTTTACTGCTACCCAACCCACCAAGACTCGAAAAGGACTCTTAGTACTAAGCATCTTATTGTGAAAGTGATAGACTCAACGGCAATTAAAACGAACTTCAGGTTTCTACGCCCCTAAGTGACCCGAAAGAGAAAATGTTTCCTAAAGGTGTATCTATTTGACCGGTAGCTTTCTCTCTACTTTTTATTTTTGTGGGTCAATACAAGGGCGAACCTAATGTATATCTCCCCGGATTATGCTACTTCCCTGCTTCTTCCTTGAGTGTTTTGGAATTCTTGTGTAGTTTATGAGCTTGGATCTGGACAACCGGCCAATGGGCTATTACTTACGACAATTTGTCAACTATACTCATGTGGTGAAGTGTGGCTTATTTCTTTTTTCCTTTTCTCCTTTTCTATTTTCCTATTTCTCTCTTTTTTTTTTAAGTAGGTGGCTTTCCTGATCTAAGATTTACCTAAAGGTAGTAGTGAAAGAAAATGGTCCTGTGGCTGGGCTTTGGACAACTGGCCAATGGGCTGTTACCCACGACAACTTGCCAGCCATACCACCCTAGAAGGTTCATTACCTACCCAATTTCCGTTAGAATCGCCAATGAGTGAGTCAGTGCAAAACGTGTGTAGATGCTTAGACTAAAAATTTCCCCAAATCAGAGGGTGGGTTGATAAGTCGTATACTTATCACCCTACTTTATTGACTAGATTAATATGAATTATGGTGGCGAGGACTCGAGACCAAGTCCACATTTTAGTGGACACTCGGATTGATTAAGTTCGAAGACCTGAAAAGTCTACGCGTTTAGGTCCCTAACATATCATTTCCTAAAGTTGACAAGCTCCTAATACCTAAGTTTTCTTTTCCTAATTTTTTTTGATATAAAAAGAAATTATTTCAAGCTAACAATTTGTACTCAGAACATGTGAATTACCACCCCCTTATGCCTAAGTTAGACAATGTCCTCATTGGAAAATGAATGTATGCAAGGGAGTAAGGAAAGAAATTACCTGAGTTTCAACAATTAATCCGGTCAGCTTGAATCCTCTAGGTTGCCTCCTAAGAAGCACTGAGTTTATTTACATATGCTAAGCTTAGTACCTTTAGCTAGGCGAAAACTTAATCAGGTGGCTCAATACTTGTAGAAGATAGGGTTATCAAAACTAATATGAAAATGTGCTCGTCTACTCTAAGAATCATTGGTCCACAACTGTGGACCAGCTGATGGTGTATCCTACACCAAAGAGTCTCTCTATAGAAAACTGTGGAATGGGGACAAAGAATGGAGGGTAATCAGAATGCGAGTCATGATGCCAATTCTGTTCATTGATTTTGTTCCATAGTTCAATGAGAGGTTGCTGAGGAAGTGGATTGATATGAAAATCTTCATGCAAGTCAGCAACAAAGTCTGGATCATAGGGGTCTTCAAAATTAATATCGACAATCATGCTCTCCCCAGGCCCTGGATTATATGAGGGTACATGTGAGATTTGCAGCTCTGTAAAGAGGTCACTAAAATCCTCGTCAAAAATCATCCCGTCCTCATCGGTACTAATATCAGATTCATCAGAATCTATCTCAATCTTTGAGTCGAGCCATCCATTAGATTGGCTAGGATTATGAGTAAATCGCTAATTCATTCTACTCAATATTTCACCCTCATATGTATTAGACTCCTCATCATTAGGTGGCATTTCCATTTCCTTACTTAAATCTTCAGAGGTATCCCCCAATAATCGAAAATCAGAGTCATGATGAAAGAATGTAAACTCAAGGTTTCCTTCATCACCTTGGTAGGTGGGAGGAGAAAAATGTGACTCATGCGATGTTGGAGTGAAAATGGATTCGCTTCTCATAGGACGTGACTCGGGTTGAGCAATCGTGTCAACTTTAGATTTATCAAAGCACATGTGATTATCATAATCCTTAGGCAAAATCATCTCTGTACTAGCTAGGTGTGCTTGACTAGAGATGTCCAAGTCAACAATCTCATGGTATCCAACCTGCCTTTGCTCAAATTCCCCCAGATTATTTGGGACATCCAAATCCTGATTGTCCTGTGAATCCTTTCCTTGAGAAGGCTCATGACTGATTAGATGCTCAAAGTGAAAGTTTTGCATTTCAGGGCTTCCCTCCAGATCTATGTTTGTAAGTGGATTTCCTTCCTTAATTCCAGTGGGTGTCTCCCAAGATTGGTAATTAGTGTTGGGGGTATCAACCTTTTCCTCATCACTTTCATAAATGGGGCAGTCTAAAGCTGGTTGAGTGTGGTAGTTCTCTAAGGAATTCGCTGTCAAGCATTCTTCAACTAGGGTATCCACGGGATCGCATTCCTCGACCCAACTGCAATTAAAAGACTTGGTTGCCTTGAAGATATCCAATTGCATTTTCTTGTCTCCAAAGGTAATTTCCATACATCTCATGTTGTAGTCACTATTAGCCTTGGCTGTAGCTAAAAAGGGTCTGCCTAGGATGATGGGCGTGTTTTGTGATTGTTCGGGGACTTCCATGTCAAGGACTAAGAAGTCAACCTAGAAGTAGAAGATTTTAACCCAAACAATTACATCCTCGACTACCCCTTTTAGGGTTTTCACAAATCGGTCAGCCAGTTGGATAGTCATAGATGTAGACTTTAGTTCTCCAAATCTGAACTAGTGATAAAGGGTAGTTGGGATTTAGTTAATTGAAGCACTTAAGTCTAGGAGTGCTTTGTCAAAAGTCATGTCACCAATATTACATGAGATCAAAGGCGCTCTGGGGTCAGCTCTTTTAGGATGTAAGCTGCTCAATATTACTGAACTAGCTTGTTTCGAGAGCACTACTGATGAGGCGTGTTTCACGTGGTAAAAATCGGGGTTTGGAGGACCCGTCGTCGTAAGTCGCAAAACACGTCTATTAGATAAAATTTATAACTGAAACTCAAAAAGTGAGTCCCAGGTCGAACATGGGGAGGCGAACGTTTGGTTTTGAAAAATCCGTGTTTTGCTTTTATTTATTTTTATCATTTTTATCTTTTATAATTTTTTTGGTATTTTTTATCAAGCAAGTGATTAGGTCGATGAAATTTTATCTAGTTAATCTACTTGCGAAAATATAAGAGAGAGAGAGAGAAACAATCATGGATTTCTAATTAAATATTTTTTTACAACTAAGAAAGCGGGAAAGATTACACTACAAAAGCGAAAAAGATAGAAAGAGGTGAGAGAATCCCCCTTGACGGTTGCTCGGAGGATGACTCGCTCTGACGTCGCTTAGAGGAAGGTGGTGAGGAGTGGGACGAACGTGGATGGAGCCGGAGGACAGAGGATGGGGTAGGACGGCATCGCGGCGAGGATCTTCTTCCCGAAGGGTGGTGAGAGGATAGCCACAGGATGCTCCACGAATGGGGATGAGAGGTGGGAAAGCTATTTTCTTTTCTACTCTAGAAGAGCATCCCAGGCTTGGGACAAGCTCTCTCTAGAGCCTTGGAGTTGGTGAGAGGAAGAAAGGATGAGATGAAGAAGAAGAGGAGGTGTAGGGGTCCTTTTATAGTGAAGGGAAGAGGGCAATTCGTGTAGAGGGCATTTAGTGACATCTAAGGCGTCGCTGTAAATCCACACTAGCCAATCCCCCAAATGTCGCTAAAGCTTGCTAGCGCACTTCAATTCCTTTGCTTAGCATAGGCCATTAGTGACAGCTACAAGCGTCACTAAAGGCTCGCTAGGCTGGCGCTGAAGGTCTGCACCAACCAAGCACTTGCCCGCGCTCAGATGGTGTTGGATGGCGCGTGGGGATGTGCATCGACGCCCATGTGAACACCTCCGCTGGATCGACGGTCATCTGTGCATCCACGTATCCAAGCTGGATCTCGGTCGCTCGTCCATAATCGAGTGGTCGAAATCAAGCGCGCCTCACCACTAGGCTAGATTGGAGGCATGACGTGATTTGACCCTGCGCCTCTTGCTTGCAAACCACGCGCTCTACTGTTGAGGCAAGGGAGAGTTTGAGTCGCGAAGATAGCATGGGAGTTGAAAGTGCAGAGGCACCTCAATTGTTGGATCTTGATCCAACGGCTGTGGTGCGAGATCTCTGATGATGCGGGGGCACCAGTAGCCATTGATGGCTGATGTTGGGTGGCTTGGAGGGCATCATGTGGTGCCATCGGGGCCGTCCGTCTTCTTTTTGTAGAGGGTGCTACGGAGCTCTGATCGAGATGATTCCCGCGTTGCTAGACTACGATCATTGCTTCGGATCCATCCATACGGTCAGATTTTTCATACAAAGCCTGTAAGGATGTCACATTGCCCTCCTAGTCGTTGATATTCCTCGGACTTCATATGATGCTATGGGACTCCGATCTAGACGATTTCGGAGACATTAGACTCCGATAGTCGTCCTGATCAGATCCGTACGGTTCGATCATCCATCCGAGTCCCTGAAATAAATCCTCTTCTCTCCTGACCATAAAAAGGACCTAATTAACCTAAAATATATACAACTACTCTAAATGCAGAATGATGCATACTATACAATATTTATAACATGAAATGCAAATCTAAGCCTAGGAACATGCACAATTAGACATTTTAACCTAAATAAATGTATCTATATCATACCTCAATGCCTATCTTTTGCTAGTCCCTAGCAAAATTAAACTACATGCTATGTATAAAAACAAAATTAGGACTCGATCGTTTAGGCCTAAGTTGTTTATTAATAATACAAAATTTCAACTAAGGTCCTAAATTATGAATACTCAACAGTACCCGGGTGTCTGCTAGAATGTAGACCACCCAAGTCCTCGCCTTATTTGAAAAGGGAAGATACATTTTTTTTTTGCTTTTTCTTCTTTTCTAATTTTTTTGGATTTTTGGAGTTTGAGAGTTTTGGGATAACCTTTTATGGCTACCCGACTCGCCAAAGACTCGAAAAGGACTTTAGGTGCTAAGCATCTAGTGAAAAGAGTGAAAGAGTCACTAGGTGGCCGTTAAAATGGACTTCAGGTTTCTACGATCCTAGGTGACCTTGCCTAGAGGTTTATCTTTTCGAACGGTAGCTTTCTCTCTACTTCTTTTATTTATGGTGTCAACACAAGGATGAACCCAGTGTATATCTCCCCGGTTTATTCTACTTCCTTGCTTCTTCCTTCGGTGTTTTGGGAATTATTATGCATTTTTGTGAGCTGGGCTCTGGACAACCAACAATGGGTTGTTACCCACGACAACTTGCCATCCATACTCGTGTGGTGAAGTATGGTTTTGTTTATATATATATTATTTTTATTTCTCCTTTTTCTATTTTTTTCTATTTTTTCTATTTTTTCCTTCTTTTCTTTCTTTCTTTTTCTTTTTTTTTAAGTAGGTGGCTTCCTTGATCTAAGATTTACCTAAAGGCAGTACAACAAAAATGGTCTTGTGGCTGGGCTCTGGACAACCGACCGATGAGCTGTTTCCACCGACAACTTGCTAGTCATACCACCCTAGACGGTTTATTAGCTACCCAATTTTCGAAGAAACCGCTGAAAAGTGAGTCAGTGCAAAAAGTGTGTAGATGCTTAGGCTTAAAGTCTCCTCAAATCAGAGGGCAGGTTGATAAGTCGTATACTTATCCCCCCAACTTATTGACCAATTTAAAATAGAATTACTTGGTGAGGACTTGAGACTAAGTCCACATTCGAGTGGACACCCAGGCTAATTAAGCCCGAAGACTTGAAGAGTCTAAGTGTCTAGGTCCTATTGTATCATTTCCTAAAGTTAATAACTTCCAAATACCTAAGTTTTCTTCTCCTAATTCTTCTTTCTTTTTATCTTTTTGAATTTTCAATTTTTTTAAGGAAATAAAAGAAATTCTACGGAGTTAATAAAATAATTTCAGGATAAAGTTTCCACCCTCCCATGCCTAAATGATGCAATGTCATGTAAAAACAAAGACATGAAAATGGCGTAGTAAACAGAATATCACCTGAATTTCATGAAAATCCAGTCAGCTCCGTAGAGAACATGGAATATATACATGTGCTAAATTTAATGCCTTTAGCTAGGCATAAAATGCATATAAGGAAGAAATGGAGAATTCACAAGTGCAGGTCAGAATCAAAATAAAAATATTGATCCTCAGACTCGCCAATAGAATATGTCCATAGATGTGGACCAAGTTATGGTGCAGATCCATGCCCCAGGGTTGAGTGGTTCTAAGGTTCTGGATGAAAATCACCCAAAACCTAAGATTATTGTGTTTGCAGGGCCGGGCTTGCGATTTTGTGGTGTGCAACCCAAGACCAAAGTGTCGAACAACGGGTAAAGAAGGTTCAATAGGTTCGGATGTCCTCTTAACATTTAGCTTGGAAAAATAATTAGTTATTTAGAGCTTGGTGATGAGAACCTCATCATGAGCCATAACTAGCTCATTTTGACCTAATACAAAGGATAAAAGCTCCTACATAACTCAAGGAAAGGCTTAACTCAGAGAATTCTGAGTTTAAGGAGAAAACGAGTCATAAGGGGTAAAAATATAATTTTACCAGTATAATCTGCATACAGGGTAATTCAGGGTCCAAACATAGGTCAAAGCAACCTAATAAGAATAAAAGTGGGATGAGATGATCTGACAAGGGCTACAGCAATTCCAAGGAACTAAATGATAATCTGTAACATTAAAACAAACCCACTTCAATTCACGAGGTTCGAGGCAAAGTAAAAATAGAATAAACCCTCTAAAATTCATAGAAAAATAATCTCTAGGGTTTAGAACCTTCAATTTGGCCTTCAGAACCCATTTGACCTACATTTGGAACCATGCCCAATTAATAACTTAATTCGGGTTTTTGCATAAATTGACTGGTCAAACAAGGTTTAATCTAGAAATAAAATTCACCATCATATTCCTTAGGTCCTAATTAGTCATGTATAAAAACTTGAGCCTAAGAAGAAACCTTCTTGACCAACTTTACACTTTGGTCCTCATATATTTACTTTTTGGCCCTCAACTTTTGAACCCTCGCATTTCTACCCCTAACTCTCCTTTGTTCTTTGCATTCAGGTCCCTCCTGCCAAAACTTGACCAGCACCATGCTCCGGCGACCTTGCGCGGAGCATGGCGCCGCGCAGGGTAAGGGGGAGGGTCTGGCAAGTAAATCGGGGGTGCCCTGCATCGTCAGCCGTCGCAGGAACACCCCCTGGTCGCTGCAACCCACCATACCGGCCGTGCGAACGCACGGACGGTATGGGTTTCCATCTCCGGCGTCCTCCGGCGAGGGAGACACGTCGTCTCCCTCCGCCCTCCTCTATGATTCCGCCTCTATAAATACCCCCGTCGCTCCGCCGTTCTGAGCAGCTCGGACCTGACGGAGAAAGACCCCCACTTCCTCTCTTCCCACTCCGACAGGCAGCCCTCCAGCTCCGGAGGCCTCTCCCCTTCCTCCTCTTCGCTCTGCCGCAATACCAGCAGCAGACTCCTTCCTGATTCTCCTCCGCGTCGCGCAATACCGGCGCGCGCTGCTTCAGCCCCGTCGTCGCCGCCGATCTCTCCCTCTGGGCATTTCTTCTCCAGCTTCGGTAGGTACGAGCCGGCAGCCACTTCGTCCCCTTCGTCACTTTAGTTAGGTTAGAATTAGTCGTCTCTACCCCCTCTTTCTTTTCCTCGCTATTTTACATTCAATTAAACCCTCGACCGACCCGACCACCGTCATCTTCCACACCTCCGGCCATCCTCTGGCGAGTCGCTCCCGTCATTCCGCCACTCCACATGACTCGCTGACCCCCACAGAACCTCCGCCTCCTCACCCTGATCAACCTCCGCCCTTCCACTTCCCCCAAATCACCCTCTGCAACTCCACCGAGCAAACCCATCTCCCGACCCACAGTCCGACCTAGGGCAGCCCTTGCACGCCGCCCTACGCCTCGCCACCACCCGCACGAGCTTCGCCGCACTCTGGCGAAGCTCCCGGCACCTTCTGATTAGGCCGAGAGGCCGTTTTGCTGTGAACAGGTCACCCGTCCTCCACCGCCATTGCTGTGGGGAAGAAGCTGCTTCGACCTGCTGCTCCAGGCGTGCCGCGCCCAGGTCACGTTCCCAGGCTGTGCGAGGTGTCTTCGCAAAGCGTCAGGCTGCAGTTGAGGCGAAGCCCTCACGCGAAGCCCTCGTGCGAAGCCTCGACCGCCGCTGCCTCCTCCGCGCAGGCGTCAAATTGAGGTGGGACATTTAGTCCCACCTCGGAAGGCTCTGAAGGAACAAAGCGGTACAAATAGAAAAAGTGCTGAAGGCTTATCGCCTCAGCACACGGGGTGAGGTCCCCTTCACCCGCCCGACTACCCGGCCTCGTCCGTACGCACGCCTCGCGGACCTGGCCCGACCCGACTTAGCCTGACCTGCACTCCTCGCCCACCACCTCATGCCGGTGGGCCTGGACCCGGGCGCGACCCGTACCCGACTACCCGGCAGCTCTGGGAGAGCTTTCCTAAGAGCGACTTCTGTGAGAGAGAAACGCGGGGGGAGGGTAGAGTAGGTTTTTGCCCGCTGACGAGAGCTTTGAAGTGTGCAGGCACAGGCGAAGAAGAAGAAGATGAGCGAGGCAGAGAAGAAGGACGACGAAAGCTGAAGGAAGGAGGAGCACTGTAGCAGCGGCGGTTTAAGTCGTCTGATTGGAAAATCAGACGACGTCCTGAAGGCAAAGAAGGAGAAGGAAGGCGAGGCAGAGGAGAACACAGAGAGGCCAAGGGAAGAACTGAAAGAAGAAGAAGAGCACGAGAAGAAGAAGATTTGAAGAAAGGAAAAGAAGAAAGAAAGAAGAAGAACAGGACCGCAAGGGAGAAGAAAAAGAAAGAGACGAGCAGAAACAAGAACTGAAAGAAGAAGAAGAGCATCACTACTGCTGCAGATAAAGCAGAAGAGCCAAGCAGAAGAAGATAAGCAAAGAGAAAAGAAGAGAAGAAGAAAGAAGCCAACAAATTCTCTCTCTCTCTCTTTCTTTATTTTTTCTTGTAAAAGAAACTTGTATCTCTAGAATACAACTTGCTCCCTGAGTTCGACCTCGGGAACTCTTTTATTTCCAAGTAACAAATTGTATTAAACTGGTAATCACTTCTCTATACTATACTACGACGAAATAATAGAACTATAGAGGAAGGTCGTCACCACTTGGGTTGCACGTGAAAGATATCATAAGGGTCCTGGTAGAAAGTAGGTGGTTTTAGGTCAACAGGAACCCTTAAATCCAAACTCATAGTTCTCTTAGAAGTAGCTTCCCAGATTTTTATTTTCCACTTCCTATCCTCCAAAATCAAGGTTTCTGGGACCTCCAGATCATTGTACACCACTTCTAAAATATCCAAGTCCAATAATTGTGGCTCAATCAGGATTGACTTGGGTCTAGTGATTTCAAGAATATCATAATTCAACTCTTTAGGGTGTGGTTGAGGAATGGGGCTACTGATTGAATCATCAGGATTTGAATCATCCAAGTTAGCCCCAACATGATCATAATCTTCAATGATCGGGCTATCAAATAGTTCATCTTGCTCCTTGAGCCCATTAGTCTCACTAAAATCATTCTCCTTAAGCTCCAGTGAGACTTCACTAAGAGATTCCTCACCCTCAGATTTAAAGAATTCATGATCCTCATTTATATATGTCTCAAAATCGATTGTCATTTCCTAGTTCAAAGAGACATTTTTCCTCGCTCCATAGCTCGGGGATCTCGGGTGAATCAATTGGTTCATCCTCAATGGGTTGCTCTAGCCCAACCTGGTCATCCCCGGTCTCAGAAAATGTATCCCTCCCGATAGGTGCCTGAGCAGGTTCAGACATTGGCTCTCCTGAAAGGGGTTCATCTTGAGAATCATCCCAAGATTGGACTAGGGCAACCACAAATTTCATCCTCAACCTCGACAATTTCCCAAGTAGAAACTCACCCAGGCCCTTATCCCCAACATTTTGGAGCAAATCCAACAAAGAGCTATTTATCTCATCAATCATTTTTACAATAGGCTCCAATGCGTTAGTGCATGGTGTTGGTTGGACTTCTAAAGATTGTATGGTGTTCCTCAAGTTAGTCAACACCCTGTCTTGGATCTGGTTCAGGTTTGGGTGGGTTTGAGTTATATCTAGGGGAGTCAAGATATCGAGGTTCTCGGGTCCCACCCTGATAGTAGGTCGTTTCAGGTTGTTTAAAGGATGGTGGCGAACTATATTCAGTGTAATACTGGAGAGTGTAGGTGTTATAATCATTATATCCTTCCTGATTATAGATCGGGTTGGTTTGGTGATTAAAGGATGAAGAACTATAATCATTATAGCTCTGGGAAGGATAGTAATCATAGTCTTGTTGTCCAGGGTTAGGCCCTGGACATTGAGGTCCGGATTCATATCCCCAGTCAAAGTTATCCCGGCTAGTAGATGGGTAATTACAAGTCAAGTCGGGATAGTAATCATCTTGGGGATAAGTGGTGGTAGGAGGATAGGATGTGAAATGAGTGTAGGATGTGGAAGGATACAGGGTAGAATAGGAGGGAAATCAGAAGAGAGAAAAGAGCCCTACAATACAAGCAATCAACCTTGTCCTTAGGTGGGTTAGCCTAAAGACCTACAAACACTCAGGACCCATCTTGAGATTATAAACAATTTGGTCTACTTCTATCCAGTCAATCCAACTAGTTAGAAGGAGGGGCTGGGGAGAAGGTTCTTTCTTTGGCTTACGCCTCTGGTTCCTAGTGTACCCCCAATCGCAGTCGTTTGACGCTACTCCCCTAGCTAGACATCAGATAGACCAGCAGAAGCAGATTAATCAAAAAAAAATCTCAGTTTGAGCCCTGAAGAGCGAATCAATCCTTAAGGCCAACGCCTACTCAGTTTTAGATAGGCTTGGGATGATTGTGCTCTTGGAATGTGATGGGCCCTTTAAATGGGTTGTACCCTTAATGATCAATTCAAATGTGTGTGCGTGCACAACCAGGGTTTGCAAACAAGGTTATTTGATGATGTATCTTTTAGAATCTAACCTTGTTTAGTAGCTTTTAGGGTTTAATCATTAGGTTCGTTCAATCAGGTTTAGGAGAACACTCCAAGTTTTGAAAGCACTGGTGTAGATATATTCCTTTAAAAATCAGAAATAAAATGTGGAGTGCTTGGTTTAGTCTTAAAAATCAACCCTAAGTGGTAAGCTACTTGATGAATCAATTTTAATCTTAAGTGGTGCGGTCCAAACAGCTCAATCAATTGGCCTGTTGCACCACTTAGTTAAGCCGCACAAGAATGTTTAACCTATTCAGATTTTTACTCACTTATATGTATTGAGTTGAAGTGTACCGGGTCCACAGATTAGATCCTGGTTAAGTGGTAGAATCAAAGTGATTGTGCGCCTTAGGATAAGAAGTTGTGGGTGTTAAAGTGTGTAGCTTTCAGTTAAATCCCACAAGAGAAGAATATTTTTTTATTTTTTTATATATGTGGGTGGGTGAGGTGAGTGGAGTGACAATCAAACAACCAAAATCTATCCTGTTTATACAAGCACCTAAGTTGATTTGGGTTTGAGTTATTAGGTTATGGAATGAAAACTAGGGTGGGGGTGGTGGGTGTACACTTACAAAACCTTCATCCGCACTTTTCATCGATCTAATAGCTCTAGCCCGCCTTGGATGAGTACTTGCAATCATAGTAAGATCATAGAAAAAGTGAGATAAAAGTTAGGTAAGGCAAAAAAACACGGAAAAAAAAAATCAAAGAGCGTTGCCTCCCCGGCAATGGTGCCAAAATGATGAGGTGTGTTTCGCGTCGTAAAAATCAGGGTTTGGAGGACCCGTCGTCATAGCTCGCAAAACGCGTCTATCAGATAAAATTTATAACCAAAACTCGAAAAGTGAGTCCCGGGTCAAACACGGGGAGGCGAACGCTTGGTTTGAAAAATTCATGTTTCACTTTTATTTATTTTTGTCATTTTTATCTTTTTTAATTTTTTTGGTATTTTTTATCAAGCAAGCGATTAGGTCGATGAAATTTTATCTAGCTAATCTACTTGCGAAAATATGAGAGAGAGAGAAACATCATGAATTTCTAATCGAATTTTTTTTACAACTAAGAAAGCGGGAAGATTACACTACAAAAGTGAAAAAGATAGAAAGAGGTGAGAGAATCCCCTCGACGATTGCTCGGAGGACAACTCATTCTGATGTTGCTTGGAGAAAGGTGGTGAGGAGGGGGACGAATGGGGACGGAGCTGGAGGACGGAGGATGGGACAGGACGGCAACGTGGCGAGGATCTTCTTCCCGAAGGGCAGTGAGAGGATGGCCACGGGATGATCCACGAATGGGGATGAGAGGTGGGAAAACTATTTTCTTTTCTTCTCTAGAGGAGCACCCTGGACTTGGGACAAGCTCTCTCTAAAGACTTGGAGGTGGTGATAGGAAGAAAGGAAGAGATGAAGAAGGGGAGGTGTAGGGGTCCTTTTATAGTGAAGGGAAGATGGCAAGGCATTTGTGACATCAATGGCGTCGCTGTAAATCTGCGCCAGCCAATCCCCCAAACGTCGCTAAAGCTTGCTATTGCTCTTCAATTCCTTTGCTGGCGTGCGCATAGCGCAGGCTATTAGTGATAGCTACAAGCATTGCTAAAGGCTTGCCAGGCTGTCGCTAAAGGTTGGCGCCAACCAAGCACTCGCTCTCACTCAGATGGCGTTGGATGGCGCGTGGGGATGTGCATCGACGCCTGTGTGAGCACCTTCGCTGAATCGGTGGTCATCTGTGTGTCTACATATTTGCATCTCGGTCGCTCGTGCATGATCGGGCAATCAAAATCAAGTGCACCCCACCGCTGGGCTAGATTGGAGGCACGGCGCGATTCGACACCCCACCTCTTGCTTGCAAACGCACGCGTTACCGTTGAGGCAAGGGAGAGTTTGAGTCGTGAAGATAGCATGGGAGTTGAAAGTACGGAGGCACCTCAGCCGTTGGATCTTGATCCAACGGCTATGGTATGAGATCTCTGTTGATGCGGGGACGCTAGTAGTTGTTGATGGCCGATGTTGGGTGGCTTGGATGGTGCCACGTGGCGCCATCGGGGCTGTCCGTCTTCTTATTTTATTAGAGGGTGCTACGGGCTCTGATTGAGATGATTCCCACGTTGTCGGACTATGATCGTTGCTCTAGATCCATTCGTACGGCCAGATTTTTCATCCGAAGCCCGTAAGGATGTCGCATTGCCCTCCTAGCTGTTGATCTTCATCGGACTTCATATGATGCTACGGGACTTCGATCTAGATGATTTCGGAGGCGTTAGACTTCGATCGTCGTCCTGATCAGATCCATACGGTCTGATCGTCCATTCGAGGCCCTGAAATAAATCCTGTTCTCTCCTGACCATAAAAAGGACCTAATTAACCTAAAATATATACAACTACTCTAAATGCAGAATGATGCATGCTATGCAATATTTATAACATGAAATGCAAATCTAAGCTTAGGAACATGCATGATTAGGCATTTTAACCTAAATAAATGTGTCTATATCAACTACCTTCCTAGGTGCTTGAGTTCTTGGCTTATGCTTGGGTGTACAAACATCCTTCAAAAACTTTGCGTAAGCTGGGATATGTTTGATCGCATTGAGGAGAGGTATATTGATCTAAACTTGCTTGAAAATTTCCAACAACTCCTCATTCTCAGCCACATTTTTCTTCTTCTTTACTTTATCCAAGGCTTCAGGGTATGGGATTTGGGTTTGAACTGGGTCAGGCTCTTGATCCTTGGGTTCGTCTCGCTCGTCCTCAGAATCAAGCATCTCAAGTAGAGAAGTCACGGGAGGGGTTGGCCATTTGCAGCCCTAAGTTTGAGTGCCGCTTCTCAAGGTAACCGCATTGGCTGAGGGATTAGAACCAAGGTTAGGTCCTTGTGAAGAAGAAGAGGCAGCAAACCCAGGAGATGTCTGTGGCACTTGTTGAATCATATGAGCTTGCCCCTGATTTGGTTGGAACCCTTGAGGATTGTGGCCTCTGTTCATTACATTCCTCAGGTTCGGTTGTGGCTGAGAAGGAAGGGACCCTTGTTGTTTGTTATCCAATAGCTGACTAAACTGTCCCTTCACTAATGCCATATCCTCCTGATGTTTCTGATTCATATCAGTCATCATTTTAATCAGGGTGTCCATTTGGTTTTGCTGCGTAGGAGCCACCCTATTCTGGTTATAGGGTGGTCTAGTAGGTGGACCAGGTTGATAGGAGGGAGCATTTTGCCTAGGTTGGTTCTGAAATTGGTTTGAGTTTTGATTCGACCAGGCAAAGTTTGGGTGGTTGTGCCATCCAGGGTTTTAAGTGTTGGAGAAAGGGTCAGACTTAGAATATCCCTGGATGGCATGGGCATCTTCAAAGGTAGAAGGTGCTGAATGGGAGGGAAATTTGAGGGAGCAAAGGTCCCTCCCTAGAACATGGTTAGGGGTTGTTCCAGGTGCATTTGGTTCATAGACTGAACTAGATCCACATTGTGTGCTCCCTTCACTAGGGAGAAGGTCTAGAATGGGGTTCAAGATTGATTCAATAGCTCGTCAATCTTCTTATCTACCAACTCAACTTGATCCAATTTCTTGGCTATAATGTCCATGTCAACCATTCCAGAATTAGTTTGTACCTCATAAATCCCACCACGAGGTTGACTGGACCAATTAAATTGGGTCATGGAGGCATTGTTAAGTGAGTTCTCTCTCATTGACTCAAAGAGTTTGAATGTGCTTTCCTCATCCTTATTTAGAAAATTACCTCCACATGAGGCATCCATGAAATTCCTAAGGTTGCTGTCCAGACTATGGTAGAAAATCTGGGCCAATTGCCACCTTGGAACCTCGTGATGTAGGCATTTCCTCAATAATTCATTAAATCTTTCCCATGCCTCGTGAAATTGCTCTCCACTTTGTAGGGTAAATGTAGTGATGGCTCTCCTAAGGGCATTAATCTTTCCTATAAGAAAAAACTTCTTAAGAAAAGTATGCCTTAATTCCTCCCAAGCGGAGATCGGTCTCCCTAAAGTCCTAAGCCAATGAGATGCTTTGTCTCTTAGGGAGAATGGGAACATCTTAATTAACACAACATCCAAATGGATGTTCCTAGGTTTCATGGTCTGAGCAATCTGATCAAGGTCCTCTAAGTGTTGGAAAGGGTCTTCATTTGAGCTCCTATGGAAATGGCTTTGAATCAAGCTAAGGACATTAGGTTTTAGCTCAAAATCATCTCCCCCTTAGAAGACTCTATGGTATGGCTCTACATGGATGGTAGACGGATCATAAAAATCATGGAGAGAGCTTAGTTGGCCCTCAAGGGGTAGTGGTCGGTTAGGTGGGTTTAGTGGGGGTTGCCTTTGAGGATTCTATCCTTGAGGATTCTGTAGTCAGTGTATGGCTTGCATAATGGTATGGATCTATTGTTGCTGAAGTTGGTGGCTGGCGGTAATCTGAGCCTAAATCATGGTCATGGCATTGGGTTGAGGTTGGTCCTCAACCTCCTCAACTTGTGGGTCGGCCATGTCCTCAGTCCTACCCTTTGAGAAATCAAGTTTTCTCCTAGTTTCTCTGTCTAAAGCAACCAATTTGGGATGAAGTAATCACCTTCCGTGCATACACTGGAGAAGAACCAGAAGAGATGCAAAGGGAAACAGATGCGAGAAGTGTGTGCACAATCAAACAAACAAATCTAAGCCCTACATTGTACACCTAGGCAACTTACGCTTCAGAAGTAGATTCCGACCACATGGTGAATTCGGTGTTGTCCTTAGTCCCGAAGGTGGTAGAGTTGGGAAGGCGAAGTAGGGGGAGTGTGTCTCGAAGGCCGCTAATTATGCCAAACCTTAGCTTGCTTAAGTCATTTAACATTCGAGCCTTCCAACTCATCACCTTTTGGAGCAAACATATGTCACTAATTTACTATGCGTTTAGAAAAATACCCTGAAATGAATTCAATGATTCCTAGGGCCAACGTCTATTTAATTTTTAGGGCTAGGTCAGTGCTTGTGCTCAAGGGTTAAGTGAAGGGCGTTAGGGGGGTTAATGCCCTTAAAATTTTAGTTTAAGCCATGTGCACAATTGGGTGCAAGGGCCCAATGCCAAAACAAGTGTACTTTAACAAGCAAGATTAAGATGTGTGATTTTTATAATTTGAATCTTGCTTTAATGGATTTTAAATTTTCACTTGTTTACGCATTCAAACAAGGCACAAATGTATAGTCACATGGTTGGTGAAGATTGATTTTCTTTAAGGCCTTTTGTGTGACTATAAAGTTAAAAACTCCTTAGTGTGGAAGATCTTAGGGTGTGCAGATTCTACTCAATGAATCTTTTTTTAAGATTCTATCAATAATGGTTCAATCAAAACAAGCAATGACCCTATATTGACCAAAATAGAATGAGCTTTTCAACAAAATTAATTTCAAATTTTTTTGAGGATGATAGGCCACCCAAATTCATGTTTTTTCAAGAGGGGGTCAATCTATCCAGAACTTCTAGATCAGTGTGCAAGTTTAAGATTTTGATCCGAACAGGCACTAATCAATTTCAAAGGAAAAAATGGTCTTCAGATGAAGTGTAGAGAATTTCAAGAGCTTTCCATAAATATGAATTTCTCACAAATCCAAGCTGCATGGAGTTCGTAGCAGCGAGAACAACCTACAGATCTCTAGAACTTAGGAAAACATTGCGCACTTCCAGTAGCGAATTTCTCACGGACAAACCACAAAGAGTTTGGATATGAAATTTGAGGTAGAGTTCTCCTACTAGAAGGACCACCTCTGAGATTTTTATGAAAATTTTTAGAGGTGTTAAGTGTCCTTTAATCATGTCCTCAACCAGAATCCAGAAAATGATTTTGCAGAGTTAATGGGTTGAGACTTAATGGTGGTGTTTTCTTCGACAAACAAAAGAGAGGTTTTCTTTTATAAAACCACAATTTTTTTAAGTCCTAGGATGATGAGTTACCATTAGAATGTGGGAAGACAAGATCGAACCTTCGGATTGATGGCAATCTTCTTCTTCTTGCGCTTCCTTCGACCCAACCTGATTCGTTCTCCTCTCTTTGCTGCTACACGCGTTTCTTGCAACCACAAAAGAGAGAGAAGAGAAAGTTAGATAACATGAATACAATTAATTTCTAAGAAAATGAAAGAGAATAAAAGATCTGTTTCCTTCCCGGCAACGACGCCAAAAACTGACCGTCGCGAAACGCGTTTGTTTAAAGTCGCTCGTTGTAGCACGTTTTATGACATCAATTTTAAATAAAAGTTATCAGATGTGAGTTCAAGTGTCGAACATAGGGAGGCAAGATTCTGAATCGTTTACTTGCTTTAATGTCACAAAAATACGTCGATTTGTTCACTTGCAAAATGAATAGAGAAAGAGAGAGAGATAGGGAGAGAGAGAGAGAAAGAGAGAGGGGGGAGATAGGGTTAGAGAATCACAATAACTTGTTGCAAAGACAAGATATCATAAACATATTCAATTGATTATCATATGTCATGTTCAACCAAATATAGATGAATGCTTGAATATAAGGAATAACTACAACTATCAAAGAATTAAAACTAAATGTAAGGTGGTGGATGGCGTTGAGACAGCCATGGCGGTGGAGGGACTTCTGTCGGTGGCTCAGTGTCTTCACAACCCTGCTTGGGAGCTCTATGGAGTGGTGGAATTGCTTAGGTAGAAGATTGATGCAAATGGTAGGAGTAGGTCCCTTTTTATAGTGGAGAAGAGATTTTCATTGTCCATAGTCAATAGCGACATTTAATTCATCACTAAAGCCTTGCTGCGAGTGTTGCTAAAGGACCCACACCCACTACTGACGCTGCTAGCTATGTTCACGCACACAGCAACTGCCTCCTTGCCCGCCATTCAATCGTTGATCAACAGTCCTGATTGCGCGAAGATAGTGCGCTCAAAATGCGCGTTACTTTAAGACGTTTGGGCATGCACTCGGTCGTCTGATCTGCATCAGAGTGCTGGGATCGCGTGCGAGATTGTGCCTTGGATGCACGTTTGATCATGCATTGTGATGGGTGTCAGGGAGCTTGTGATCATGCATGTTTCATGCAGATGGCTGGATGGCATGCGATGCGGCCGCTCCTTGATAGCAAATCAGATCGAACGACCCAATTTCTATTGGACGCAACATGGAGGGGCGAGGCACGACTTGATATCACGTCGGGCGCATGCGGGCTGGAGGTGCGACCGTTGTGCCAACGTCATGTCTATGTCTTCTTTTGTGTAGGCGCCCACAGCTCAGCCGTTCGATCGAAGATCGATGGCTAAGATCACTTGATGAAGGAGTGCCGGAGAGAGAAAGCGGTGCGGTGGGTGCTTGGATGTGTGACATGTGGCTAGATTTTGGCCGTTGATCATTAGATTAACAGTTAGAACTTCTCGGGCTTGATGTGGGAGCTATGTAGGTCGGATCGAGGTGATTTTGAGTTCGTTGGACTCCGTTCGTTGATCCAGATCCATCTGTATGGTCTGATTGTTCATATGAGACCTATTTCAATATGGACTTGTACACAAGGTTGTTAATCATTGATTCTAAGTAATTTAAATGTAAAGATCACACAATATGCATGTAATGCTCCCAAGCCCATTATAATATGTCATTGTTAAACAAGTACCCTCGAAATTGACTCTAATTGATAATATTAGTGTTGATAATTGTAGAGTCATCTCCCAACAAGGAGCTGTGGAGCGAGGTGTCTCCCTTCGTGGATCGCCTGAAGGACACGGTTCGATGACAGCTGCCGCTAAAGGCAGGCATGCCCCTGGATAGGTGGGTCCTGATGCCTATCTGCGAAAGAGGCTTCATCCACCAGCAAAGAGCAGAATGTACCGGGAAATGAAGCCCTGCGTTTAAAGAACACACTCCTTTGACCCCATGCCAAGTGGACGTGCTTGAGATGGATCAACCTGTAGAGGATCACTCCCACGTAGGCCAATAGGATTCCTCAGCGAGTGCACCCCCCTGACCATAAGTTGGGTAGGCGTGCTTGGAGGGGGACAAACCTTGGACTAAGGTTTGCTTCCCCCAAGCCTCGTGAGGACAAGGAACGAAAGGCCCGTAGGGCACCTAGGGGCTTACCTCGGAGAGGAACCCCGGCAGCTGCAGGTAGCCAATGCTGCCTTCGCTGCAAGTTGAGAGCCAGGCAGGTCAACACCTCATTCAGGCAGGCAGGCATGCCACCTGGGTTCCCTATCAGGTGGACATCATCGCCAAAACCCTAGTAGTAATGCTAGTGCCAGTTGAGGTCCTCTGCTCCTATCGCCTAAGCCCATCAGTGCAAGGGTCAAAGTGACCTCGAGTCGACGTCACGCCAAAAAACTTGAGCTACCCCGTCCAGGTCGGCTCTCCCTAGGTACCTCCTCCCGATCTTCATCAATGCAAGGGGGGCACGACCAAGCCTCCCCGCGTGTTCTGGAGGAGCGTTTTAGGCTTGCTTCAACAAAAGCCTCCCCCATCAGGGTGGCTCCAAGCCCTTCAGAAAGTGCACTCCCCTAACCACAGACCAGGCGGAAGTCTCCACCACGACGCCTGCAGGTAATCGAGGACTTCACCTCCAGCCTCCCGAACACATCAGCACGGAAGCTGAGGTGACCTCTGGGAGTGGCGTCATCTGAGATTGGTTAACAAGTCACATAGCTTCCAATGGTAATGCCTATAGCACTCGAAGATGCTCAGGCTAAGCTACCATCCAAGCCACCCGTTTCTAGTTGGTGCGCCCTTGGTGCATTCCCCACTCTGATAAGAATACCTTCCTCTCCTCCCATTGGCCATCCCACTCACGACCCTTTGGCAATCGAGAGAAGAGGAGAGAGAGGAAGGGCATGGCCCTCCAACATTCCAACTCAGACGGGGACGGACACCCTAACTGAGTTGTCGTACCTAAAGCGGCCAGGCTGACAATAGAATCAGGCAGCTTAGCCAACTATCCACCAGTACGTGCCCATCGCCAGGGATCTCCCGTCGCATACCTGACTCCCTCAGAAGGAGGAGCTCCTGATGTGGAGAAGCCGTGACCCGGCGTAGGTCCCCAGAGTTAACCAAAGAAGCCCTCTCGAAGGAGAAGGGAATCCAAGTCCGTGCAATTTATCATGGGGCTAACTTGGCTAATTTGCCAAGCAACTTTGATAATAGCCAGACTTGTCAGTCGTGGCTTCCCCCACTTCCTCTTCATTCCTCACGATGCCAACCAAGCTTGTCGAGGTCATGGGAAATCCCACTCCCTCCAAGGGTCCAGGGGCGATAACCCTCGGAGGGGCTGAAGCACCCAAAAATAGCCTCGTGAGGCTGTCGGGGATTGAGGTGCTCTCCGGAGTCCCTGTAAAGGCAAGCTCACCCCATAAGGGTGGTTAACATTAGATACCCCTGGTGCACGCAGTACCCGCTGTGCAAGGAGAGACCTTGAAAGTTGCTGGACTCGATGTTCGAGAACCCCACCTTACCACAACAGAAGATAGGAGGCCTGACCCATCCTACCAGGGGCGTATCTCCCACGAATGATCAGTCATCGTCTGCGACAGGCAGTGCTCACCTAATACCTTCACCTAGCAATTTTCCTCAGGGGGTTGACTGGGGTTGGATATCGACCCACCAAACCACCTCCTAAGGTGGGCCGAAACTCGGACAGACATGCCCGACGTTCCACATACTACTGCCTCTTAAGGCCGGCAAGCCACCTCCTTAGGTTGGTGAGAACTCAGACGAACGCATCTGACGTTCCATCTAACATTGCCTCTTAAGACCGGCAAGCCACTTCCTCAGGTCGACGAGAACTCAAATAGACGCATTTGACGTTCCATGTACTGCTGCCTCTTAAGGCCGGCAAGCCATCTCCTCACGTTGTCGAGAAGACGGATGGACACATCCGACGTTCCATCTACTACCACCTCTTAAGGCTGGCAAGCCACCTCCTCAGGTCGCTGAGGACTCAGACGGACACGTTCAACGTTCCGTTTATCGTTGCCTTTTAAGGTCGGCAAGCCACCTCCTCAGGTCGGTGAGAACTCGGACGGATGCATTCGACATTCCATGTACTGTCACCTCTTAAGGCCAACAAGCCACATCCTCAGGTTGGCAAGAACTCGGGCGGATGCATTCGACATTCCATCTACTGCCACCTCTTAAGGCCTGCAAGCCACCTTTTTAGGTTGGCGAGGACTCGGACAGACACGTCAAACGTTCCATCTATCATTGCCTCTTAAGGCCGGCAAGCTACTTCCTCAGGTCGGCGAGAACTCGGACGGACGCATTTGACGTTCCATGAACTGTCGCCTCCTAAGGTTGGCCAGCCACCTCCTCAGGTCGGCGAGAACTCGGACGGATGCCTCCGAAAATCTATCTATTGCTGCCTCTTAAGGCTGACAAGCCACCTCCTTAGGTTGGTGAGAACTCGGACGAACGTGTCCAACGTTCCTTCTACCATTTCCTCTTTAGGCTGGTAGGCCACCTCTTCAGGTCGGCGAGAACTCAGACGGACGTGACCGACATTTCTTCAATTGTCGCCTATGCAGGTCGGCAAGTCACCTCTTAAGGTTAACACAAACTCGGTTGGATATGTCTAATCCCTTTGGTCGCCCCGTCGGCACGACCACTGACCTCACTAGGTTGGCAAGAACCCAGATAGGTACGTCTGAAGGGCCAACTTTAGTCACCTCTTTCAGTCGGCAAGAAGTCGGGCAGACGTCCATGACTTTCCCTACCTTGCTACCTCTTAAGAATGGTAGGTCGCTTCTCAAATCCAACCTAAGACTCGAGCGGGCGCATCCAACATATGGCTGCCCTCGAGACCTACTCAGCCACCTTTTAAGGTCGACCGGGGCTCAGATAGACCCACCTTGCAATCCTGGCAATTGCCACCTCCCAAGGCCGGCAAAGCTACTCCTAACGGTTGACACAAACTTAAGTAGAGGCACTCATGCTCTACTTATCGATCACCAGAACACCATTCTCCGAGAATGGCATTATCAAGGTTCCTACGCCCCACTTATAGTGACTGGGACATCAGCTCCCCGGGCTAGTAAGGACTCAGGCCTATGCACCCAGAAGTTCCACACTCCACCTGTAGGGAGGACCCTGACTGCCTTACCAGTTTAGGCATCGCCTCCTATAGCAAATGGCGACGGTTCGGGCCCTCTCGCCCCGTGGGCACCATACTGGCCACTAAAAGCTAAGTCAAGACCTCAGGGCCTCGTGTCAAGTAGTGCCTGTTGGTGCTAGAGCACCACGATCATTTGTTTTGATGATAACAAAACACGTGTTATTTAACATTTGCACTTGGAGTCTTAGATTTCAGGTCAATTGCAAATGTAGACGTGATTAGACGGAATTCGAACTCGCATCCAGGATGGATTGGAGGAGCTTGATGGAGAATAGAGGAGATTCGCGAGGAGTGATAGATTGAAGATGGAAGGACAAGAAGAATAGGATAGAATTCTATTTATTCCTTTCATGTACTTTTGTCTTTATTTTCTTGCTCTTTATTTCCTTAGAACATTATGTTAAAGAGCCTCAAAGTACCCTAACAGTTGTCCTAGGAACACCCACACAACCCTAGGATACTTAGGTTTTCTGTAGAAAACTTAGAAAACCAATATAGGGTTCAAACAGAATTTCCAGACGTCTGATAATGTGTTTTAAGATGTCTGACTGTTGATTCAGACGTTTGATAACATTTAGGCTGGACATAGTTAGTTCTGTTTGATGAAATTAGATGTCCAGACCTTAGACCAGACGTCTTAGGAGATGTCTGATGACTTTGCCAGACGTTCAATTATTGGACCGTTGGCTGTCTTAGCATACACTCAAGGATATGACCATTAAAGCCTTATCAGACGTCCTTAAGCCTTTCCAGACGTTAGATAATTGACCGTTTTGCCTCGACTGACCCGAAAATCTCTTCTTAGAGATTTTCTAGCCGTTGCAAATCCATTCCCACGAAAAAGTAGGTTTCCAGACGTCCAGACATAGTGCCAGACGTCCTGTATGTTGTCTGATGGACTTGCACTAGAACCCTGTTTAGATCTGATTCAAGTCAGGAGGAGACCCACCCAAAATCAGACGTCTGACCTTATTTTCAGATGTCTTAAAGTGGTCTTCCAGACGTCTGACGCCATAATTAGACGTCTGATTACCCTGTCAATGCAATCATTATCCTTGATTTCGGCCTGATTCTCTTGGGCTTTGCACCCAACGGCTATGGAAGCTTTCCTAAGCCTTCCAAAGCCTTCCTAAGGCCTCTATAAATAGAGGGGAGCCTTTGCACACCAACACACACCCAAGCAACATACTTTCCACTCTTTTGTGTCCAAAAAGAAGCCCTTGCTCTCTAAGCTCAAGTTCTTCATCTAGAGAGCATCAAGCTTTTGCGCACCTGCTCTCCCGCCGTAGTTCATGAGAGCGACGTTGCACTGTTGCGTGGCTCACGCACTCGCATCATCGACTCGACGCACTCCTTGCAAAGGGGACTTTCTTAATTCCTATAGAAGCTTAGGTTTAAAATTACTTTGTTGGCTCTATAGGATTATTTGTTATTTTATCTTTGTTATTTGGTTGGGTATTTGCTTTGCGAATTCCCATCTCCTTCGTGGGATAAAATCCTTCTTGTGAAGAGAAGGGGTTGAGGAACGCTACCCTCGCACTTGTAGCGTGGTTGTAATTGAGGTTGAATCACCCTCGTTTAAAGTGATTCGTTTAGTGGATTTTGATCAACTTGGTTGATCGGAAAATCCTAACTCGAGAGGGTTAGGTGGTGATTTTCACCCGGTTTGGGTTTCCACCTAAAAATTATTGTGTACATTGTGCGATTGATTTTTTTTTAGATTGCTTTATATTATATTTCCGCAATTTATTACATCACCCCCTCCTAGTAGGGAATCAACAGTGCCCATAACGCAGGATTGGACCCCCGCACTCCAAGCCTCGCCTACCTCGCTTTCGGACCTTTGCCAGTAAGAGTCTGAGTACCCACTCTTGGCTCTCGTTGCCACCCTCCAAGGTCGGCCCTACTTCATGGCCACCCTCTACAGAAGGCTCTAGGTGATGGTCACCTTCAAGGGATGGCTCATGCAGAAATCCCTCTATGCTTGCCCCGTTCAGGGGCATAGTTGGGCAGGCGAATGCTTGGCAGTGCCACACCTCGTGGCCTCAATGACGGAATTACTTTTTGACCATGAGCAATAAGGATGACTCCATTAGTCGACTGGCCGCATTTAGAAAATGGCCAAGTCGCCAATCGCGTTGGAGGACACAATTGGTCACTTGGCGGCCAACTTCTAGACCCTCACCTCTAAAGTCAGGCCGAGGTAACGAAGCTCGGTTCAACAAGCATGTCTGAGCTAACCCTCACGGGAATTCGGCCAGGCTCTTCCACCTCGATTGATTGGTCCTATCTTGACGATGCCGCCTGGTGCATCCAGGCAAATGATCTCTCAAAGGGAACGGTGGTCCCGAATAGGGCACGTGAACAGGCTCCACCAGTAGAGCCCGCCATAAGGCTCCCTCATCAAGGACAGGCACCCAGACACTCTTGCGAAGGGCACCTTTGCCCAACCCCCAAGGAGGACACACAATATCACCAGAGACAGGCTTATCCTAGCTGAGGGTTCTCCGAGGAGACCCAACTAAGCATCCCCTAAAGGGAAGGGCATGACTCAGTAAGAGGAGCCCTAACTCCTCTTGGTCCTTAACAAAAGGACAAGGGATGGCATTGCTAAGGCAGCCATAGCCCCTTGCCACCCAGGGACTAGCAAGAAGGGCTTGGGTGGCACAGGCACAGTAGGAGCACCCTCTTAAATCCACCCGGCATAGGCTAGCATGGATCAGCCCCTCGGGGTCGGTAAGGACTCGGGCCCATCCGCCCTGAAGTTCAACACACTGCCCATTGGCAAGAGTTTGGGCCACCCTACCCTCAAAGGCATCCACTCACCAAAGTGAGGGGCGAGGGTCTGGCTCGCCTCGACCAACGATCGTCATAATGACGAATGGGCAAGGGAGTGGAACCCTAGTGCCCTCGAATGATGCAACGTGGCAAGAGGACACGAGCTTGGCAACACTCGAGCCACCTCCTAAGGTCAGCCCCCCTTCTGGGTTACCCTTCAAAGAAGGCCCTCGTAGGCAACCGACCCTCGAAGGAACGTGCAATGGATCGGGGCATCCCGCTTAAAAGGTCAATATGACAAGTCGAGACTCTCTACCCCCTCTTATTGCCGCCTCGTGAAGAGAGTCGATTAAAGGCAAGGCACCCATGGAGAATGCCCTTAGCCCAATTATTCTACGGGATAAGCACTATGTGCCAAGTAGCCTTGATGCAGCTTCTCAAAGAAAATGTCTTACCCCTACCTGTTGAGGGGAGCGGACAGACAAGGCGTCAGGTAACTACTTAGCCCATAAAGACCGCAAAGAAGGCCTCTAAGGGCAACCCGTTGTTAGAACGCGGGTAGGGTTATTTAATTTGGTGATATTAGCATCGTAAAGTATATAGTGAAAGTGCTTACCTACAGGAAAATCTACACAGTTTATCAAAATTTATTAACCTGGACTAAATCAAATTTTAACTTATTAGTTTTAGGCCTAGGGGAGAACTAAGGGAGGTGGGTTTGGAGTTAATCAGTTTCTATGCACTTCGTAAAATCACATCAATTCCTTTCACTTATTGTATTTTTGGGTTTTTCTTCATTTTAGATTTTTTTGGCTATCCTTGTCCTTGAGGTACACTCTCAACAAAAGGTCCTTGGCTACACGCTAATAATTGGACCTTGGAGATTCACCAAAATTCAAGTCCAAAATGGATCTCGCTACATGCGAGATCGTGCACTTGTAAAGACAAGAGTTATCTTTTCTATTTTAGATTTTTTTTTGGTATTTACTTTATCAACAAAATAAAAGGCAAGGAAAAGAAATGCGAAAAGATATTACAAAATGGAAAGGAAGGGAAATAGTTAGCTTATTTATAGATATGTATATATATATATGATATAGGTATATGGTATAGCTATATATATATAACTATATAATAAATAATAAGGTGGAGGATTGAATCAAAGATTCAATGGATGTAGCACCACGCTAGGTTAACGTCGTCTAGAAAGACATGATAAACCTAGCTTTATGCCACGTGCGGGTATGGAGCAGATGTGTGGGTGGAATGCTTTGATGTGCGCGAATATCGTGAATGTGTACACAATTGGTGCATACACACACGTGATAAAATGCGTGGTAAATGGGTAGGTGCACGGGGGAGAGAGAGAGAGGCGGGTGACCGGCTAACTGAGGAATGGCCGGTCACCGCCTTCTCGCGAGGAGAGAGAGCATGCGGGTGCACGGCACTTTGCAGGGGCAAAAAGCCACTGGCTGACTCGAGAAACCACCAGCTGTGTTTCTCAGTTAGCCGGTGGTTCAAGAAAGAGAATGCGTTGGCATGAGTGGCATGGGAGTGGCTGTGACCGGCTGAAGGTGTGGGATGATGTGTGAGGGAGCATAGTCAACAGATAAATGAGGAACCACAGGTTGCAAACATGAATAAATGAGTTGCGATGAACCCAACACAATGCGCTACAGTGCAAATAGAGTAGAGCTCCTTACAACTCGCTAATGGTGATGGAAACTTGATAAAACAAAAGCCAAAATGAAAGGAAAAAGGAGTGAAACACCACGCCTACCTGCTCACAAAGGAGCTGGGAGATGGTGGATCTCAACATGGTGTATGTAACCATGAGGAGCTTCTCCTACACATAGCGTACCTCTTCTCAACTGGTGAGAAGAGGGGCTACGTATGGAGAGGAAGAGAGGGAGAGAGGAGAGCAGGGACAAGGTGTTTTGTTGGTGCTAGAGCATCGCGATCGTTCATTTTGATGATAACAAAACACGTGTCATTTAACATTTGCATTTGAAGTCTTAGATTTCAGGTTAATTGCAAATGGAGACTTGGTTAGACGGAGTTTGAGCTCGCATCCATGGTGGATTGGAGGAGCTTGATGGAAAACAAAGGAGCTTCGCGAGGAGCGATAGCTTGAAGAAGGAAGGAGATGAAGAATAGGATAGATTTCCTTTCCTTTGTACTATGTATTTTTGTTTCTTTTGTTGCTCTTTATTTCTGTCTTAGATCTTATATTAAAGAGCCTCAAAGATCTCTTAAAGTAGTCCTAGGAACACTTGCCCTACCCTAGGATACTTAGGTTTTCTATAGAGAACTTAGAAAACCAAAATAGGGATCAGACAACCTTTTTAGACATCTAATCTGGATTTTTGACGTCTGATAAAAACTTTTAAGACGTCTGACTGTTGACTCAGATGTCCGATTATTTAGGCTGGACTTAGTTAGTTCTGTCTGATGAAATCAGACGTCCAGACCTTAGTCCAGATGTCTTAGGAGACATCTGATGCCTTTTCCAGACATCCAATTAGTGGACCATTGGCTTCCTTAGCAAACATTGAGGAAATGACCGTTAGCCTCGTATCAGACGTCTGTAGAGGACCCCAGATGTTTGATACATGATCGTTTTGCCTCGGCTGACCCAAAATCTCTTCTCTGAGATTTTCTAGCCGTTGTACTCCCTTGGGAATCCATTTCCACAAAAAAATAGGTTTCTAGACGTCCAGACCTTATGCCAGATGACCTATGTGTCGTCTGATGGACATACACTAGAACCCTATTTTGATCTGATTCAAGTCAGGAAGGAAACCCGTCTAAAATCAGACGTCTAACTTAGTTCCTAGACGTCTTAAACAGGTTTCCCAGATGTCTGATGCCAGGACCAGATGCCCGGTGACCCTATCAAAATCATGATTATTTTTGACTTCGGCCTGATTCTCTTGGGCCTTGCACCTAACGGCTATGGAAGCCTTCCAAGGCCTTCCAAAGCCTTCCTAGGCCCTCTATAAATAGAGGAGGACCCATTGGCTTGTAAGAGACACCAAGACACACTAAGCAAACCACTTTCCACGTCTTTTGTGTCCAAGGGAAGTAGTTGAAGCTTTAGCTCTCCAAACATCTGTTTCATATCTAGAGAGCTTCATCCCTTTGCACACCCGCTTTCCCTCTGTGATTACGAGAGCGACAAAGCGTCGTCGCGTGGTTCATGCACCCGCGTCGTCACTTCGACGCACTTCCACCAAAGGAAAGTTTCCTATCTCCTATAGAAGCTAGGATTATATATTTGAGGCTCTATAGGATTCTTGTACCTTTATTGTTCTTTGGTTTGAGTATTCGCTTTGCGAATTCTCATCTCCATCGAGGGACAAAATCCTCCTTGTGAAGAGGAGGGGTTGAGGAATGGTACCCTCGCACTTGTAGCGTGGTTGTACTAGAGGTTGAACTACCCTCGTTGAAGTAATTCGTATAGTGGATTTGATCGATTAAATCGATAGAAAAATCCTAACTCGAGAGTTAGGTTGTGGTTTTCACCTGGGTTGGGTTTCCACCTAAAAATACTTGTGCCTAATTTTGTGATTTCTATTTTTGAGATTCTATTTTTAATTCCACATTTTTTACATTACGCTTATCTCACCCCCTCCAAGCCGGGAAACTACGTGTTTGGCCGGCTGAGGAGTAATACAATGGATTTGTTAATGACTGATGTGATAATGTGTAATGGTGTGTTGTAGTATGTTGTGATTTGAAACATCATGAGTTTCATTGTGGTGAGTTGTATGGAGTACCAGTCATTACAACCATTATTATTATTTACTTATCTAATTTTTACTGGTTTTATTCCAGGTCGTTCACTGGGAGGCAATTTATTGAATTACATCGCTCTTTGATCTCAAAATTATCCTCTAATTCCAAAAAGAAGCTTTACATCTTATTAAAGAATAAATGAATGTGGACATTGTTTGCCTAATTACTAAGAAATGCTTGCAAATACTAACTATAAACAAGTACCAAACAATTTATCACTATACTTTAAATTATATCTTTACAAGTTATAGTATTAATACTTACATGAGAGTACATAATAGACTAAGATGACATAGTATATTAACTCAACTTACTAGTCTGTTATCTACAGTAACACATACAACAGTTTCAGTGACAGACATAAGCGTCGCTAGATCCCAGAAAACACTATACACAAACCTAAGGAAGGAAACTAAGGTCTGTAGCGACACTTATGGTGACATTTTATTCTGTTAGTAAATATATTGGTTTATTTAAACAAATAATTGGCTATACTACGTATACATATATATATTTATTTATATTTTTATTGTATGCGTATTTACTTACGTATACACAACATCTCTCTCTCTTCTCCACACCAATCTTCATTAGGTGTTCTTCTGTGTTTTTATTCTGCCTTAACAACCTTAATACACTGCGGCTGAGAGGCGCTTAACACCTGTCATTAGCCTTCTTTAATCAATTAAAAATATGTTTAATTTGCGGGCGTTCTTTTCGAGGGATACACAGCACCTAGAGGGTGGGACCAAACCTCTACTAAGCGCGCCCTAATTCTCATTAGGCCGCTTAATTACGTTTTGCTTAACTCAGCACAGAGCCTTCAAAGCCCCACGCACACGCCTCTTCGGGCCCCCGGCCCCACACAAATCACGCTCAGATATGCTCAGTAATATGCTCAATGTGTATAGATGTATAGGTTGTTTCAGGTGCCTAGCACCCATGACGATTGAAGGGCCTATGCATAAATTACATATAAACCGCTGCGCGCAGTTTGCAGCACACAATGTGGCACTATTCGAGCGCCACATCTGCGTTGGAAACCGTGCGCAGCTGTGGGCTGGAAGCGATTTTGGCCCTCAATTCGAGGGCCATAATTTATTTAAAAATAAAAATAAATTATGGAAAATAAAGTATTTACATAATACTATATAATTGTTCAATTAATTTTAAATTTTAATTAGATTTACTATATAAATAAATTCACTAAAGTGGACTATTTTTACACATTGATTTTGATGTTTTCTTGGTTAATTGATTATAAATTAGTTACTAGATGGTCTAATTGACCTCATACAGGGTTAGAATACATACATAAGTATTTTATACACATTTTTATTATATTTTTCCGAATTAATATATATGTTATTTACATTTAAATAGCAGTTTTAATTGTTCCGATGATAAATTAAGTTAAACTTAATATAATCAGGTCTAAATATATTTAAATTAGCTTAAATTACTTAAAGTATATTACTCTTAGTATATAGATTCAATTTAACTTAATTATAATTCTAAATTACTAATTTAACTAATTTAATTTAACAACTTAGCTATAAACTTAATAAATTCATTATTTATTATTTATAAAGGATTAAATTAAGATAAAAGATTTTATTTACTTATAATCTACATATACATAGATATACATATACAGTTTTATAGTTTAAATTACTTACTGATCTATTTAGTTTAATACTACATATAACTTAGTTCAATATATATATAGTTATATAATTATTATATTTATTGTCTAAACTAGATCTAAAACCTAGATTACACTATCATATTTACATAGTTAAGTATACAGTATATATATATATTTACACTATCTATTTACATGTGTTGCCTAATATATAACTTATGTCTATATAAGTATGCTTAATATACAAAGTATTATATATATGTACATATATAGATATATAAATGTTTTTACTTCTCTTTTGGGTGTTTCATTTTAAATTTTTCTACTGTTGTTACATGTTTAGCAGAAGTAGGAGAGAAGGGAAGAATTAACTGAGGAGAGAGTCCTTAGTTCAGATTTCTCTTTTTAAAACTTGTTTAGGATGGGATTTCTGACTAAACTAGCTAACAGAAACGTGAAAGAGAAGACAAGCATGTATCGAACTTAGAGCTCAGGTATTGAACAAGAAAATTTGTTTACATATGAGATGAAATACAATCTACTGTCAGCTCAAATCACATTAAAATCTACAGGATTTAACACTCAAACCTATCTGTTACAACCTACTAGAAGTAGCAGCAACAAAACTTCCAGACTCAGCCATAGCTTCAGTCACTGTCCAAATGGGCTAACTGCTGCTGTAGTTAGTCCATTTGAGAAGAAATGTGAGTTTGGAGAGAAAAAAAAATGTAGCTGCAAGATGCATCACTTTGCTTTGTTTACTGGGATCAAAGTCAAACAAATCCAAACTGAAAAGAAAATCAGTCAATCCCAAACCTGACAAGGGTTTAATGTCTCACTAAATCACAAAACACTCCAAATTCAAATGCGAAAAACCCTCATCAAAACTTCATTTCAAATAAAATCCACGAATATCACTGAATTAACTCTTCCTAATGCTATAGACAGCATGAAGGAAGAATCAATTCAATCAATTAAAGCCATTAGATCAGATCCCAGTTTCATGAAACCTTAAGGAGTATTGAGAACTCCTTAGGTTAGGAAATCACCAGACAACCATAATCAAAACTTATGAATGCAAGATCAGACTTCAAATTACCATAGTAATTATCCTTAGATCTGACTTGCATTCAATGCATTCAAGGCATTATCAAATCAGATTTATGCATGGCCCTTCTGAGATGATTTCTGTCAGATTCCTTGCCAACAAGGAATTTAAATCAACTTCATTCAATTCGTCAGATCAGGCAGTAAAACCAAAAAGAAAAATCCTTAAAATCCACATTGAGGAGAAATTTGACAAACTGAAAATTTTGACCCAAAATTAGGGGCTTTTGTGACCAAGAGTGAGGTGAGTGGGAAGCCCCTCAAGTGCTTGTGATGCCAATTTCAGATCTGAGGTTGAAAACCAATCAGATCTGAAATTGGGTCAGAGTGTATGGGTGGAAGATGAGCAAAAAAATCTTGGAAAATAAGAACTGGACATGAAATATGGAGAGGGAGAGAATTTGAAAACATGGATATATGAAATCTTCCCCTCTGATCTGGAATGATCAGAGGAGGTGATTGGGGGGGGAATTTAAGCCTAATTCTACTACTACAGCTACTTTATCCTACTGCAAAATGAAACTTTAACAATTATACTAATTCTACTCTAAACTACTTAACTATAGCTAAAACTAATATGCAGAATTATAAACCTAATCTAACAGGAAGAATGGGACCTTTGGGTCCTTAGCCGGTGGCTAAGGAGGAAGAAAGGAGGAAGATGACTCCAGCGGAGGGAAGAGTCTGCTAGTGAGGCTCCAGGGTTGTCCTCAAGTGCTACGAAGTCCTTAGTGACGAGGAGGTCGAGAGAAGGTGATGATTTCATAGTCGATAGCTATGAAATCAGCGACTGGATGGGGAGGGGAAACTGGAGTGGATGAATGATCGCTAAGAGGTGTAGGAGGGAGCGATCCCTTGCGCGTGACACCACTGAGGTGCTTAAGTAGCATGCTCAGTGGCTGAGATCACCGCGCAGGTGAGGATAATCAAGATGCAACCGGCGGCGAGGATGAGAGGGGCGGAGTGTGCGTTGAGCCAAGCACAAAATTTGACCGTCAGATGAGATCTGGGGAGAGGGGTGATCGTACGTGCCGAATCGCGCGAAACTTCCATTCGAATCTGACTGCAGATCAAGATCTTGAAGAGCGACGAACGGCTGAGATTGGCCGTGTTCTTCGCGCGCTACAGTGCGTGCGAAGAACAGCAGGCTTCTCTCTGAAATGAAGGAAATTTTTCAGATAGACCCTTGAACGAAGGGGTAGAAGAATAGCATGCAGGCCCATAAGTGAAAAGAACTATAACTGGAAGGGCCCTACAGCCTTTCAAAAGGGTCCCTGCAGCTTACAAGTAGGTCCAAAGAGGGGTTTTTAAGGGTAGGAGTGTAATGCATGAAGGACCTAAGTGTAAACTACCTATTTCATAACCTAAATGATGTCCAATTGCCTTCAAATTTTTATATGTGCTTAATTGAACATTTAAGACATTGATTTTACTTCTAATTTTGCCTTTCAAACTTATTTATATGTTCAATTGACGCATGGATCATCATTTGTACTTTGCTTTCATAATATCTCATTTTTGTGACCTAATTATGAAGTTTTAACATAGAGTAAAGGTTTTAGGTCTTTTTCTTTAATTCCCACACTTAACCCTTTTTTTCTGTTAATCTGATGTTGTTTTACTTAGTGTCTAGCTTAACTTCGCTTTTTAGCCATGATGAGTAGCCACTCATAAAGGAGTGAATGGAAAATGGTTGTGAGTGTGTGTCTATAGGAGTGGGGGAAGGAGTGCTCCTGGTGTGGGGAGTTATGGGTGTCGACGACTGATAACACCACGCAAGGGGGTAGTAATTAGGTCGAATATGGCCCATCTTTAGAATAAAAGGCACAACATAAAGTAGAATAGGAGCATTGCATGCATCAAGTACCAAGATTGCTTATAAACTGCATTAATGTCTATTTGTGTAAAGCATGTGTCAAAGCAGGCCTCAGATGAGCAATCGTACCACACGAATGGATTTAGAACGACGAACGGAGTCCAACGGACTCAAGATCGGCCAAATCCGACATCCGGAGCTCCCACAATGGGCCCAAGAAATTCTGACCGTTGATCTGGAGATCAATGGCCCAGAAAGCGCCACGTCGCCCCGGCCCTACCGCTCGCATGCCCTCAAGCCAGCCAAGGATGAATCTCGGCCATTGATCTTCGATCGAATGGCCGAGATCCACGCGCTCGCCCGCGGTCGCCGAGACAAAGCGCGGGCGTGGCGCAACGGCTAGCGCGCACGCCCGCATCGCAGCGACGCACGTTCGAATCGCTCGGAGCGGAAATCGAGCGAGAGCGAAGGGCGCGACAAAATTGGACCGCCCGATCAGCAGCGGGCGGCTAGGATCGCGCCACGCGGTGCGATGACAGCTCCCGAGCGCCTACGCGCGCGCACGCCGGACGGAAACGCGCGCCCGAGGCGCGATCTCAGCGCGGGCACAGGAGGATCTCAGCCGTCCGATCGTCGTTCAACGTCCACGGATCACGCATGGAGAGAGAGCGGGGCGGGCAGCTGACCGGCGGCAGGAGGGCTTCACCGACGTATCTGGAAGCGGTTTTAGCGACGTTCTGGATGTCGCTAAAGCACATTCTTCTTTTAGGAAGCCCTTAACTCTATTTAAACCCCCTTCTACCACCATTCAAGGCATACTCTCCCACTTGCAACTACTCCACTCCTATCCTAGCTAGTTTTAGGCACTCTTGTAATCGCCGGAGAAGACGAGCCGCCGACGGAGCCTCCTCCACCGCCGTGGCTGCCTCGTTGCTCTCCACTCTCTCTCTACCTCTCTCTCTCTCTCTCTCTTTTAAGCTTTCATCTACTTTTGTTGAAGCATGTATTTAATGTTGTAAACCATGAACTATGAATGCATGTTTAATGAAATTATTTTCCATTTAGTCGCCATTTTAATTTCTGCTTAAAGTGCATGATCAAAACCAAGAGCTTTCCAACCCTAAATTCTCTCTATCTCTCGCTTTTCAAAACCGTCTCTTTCGCAAGCAAAACTCCGCCTTTTTCATGACAACAAGTGGTAAACAAAATCCGATTTCCACGCCTCCCTGAGACTGACACTCGAACTCACCTCCGTTTACTTCTTTTAAAACCAACGTATCAAGTGCAACTATAACGACACCTCTTAACACACACGCACGAAGGCACGTCAGTTTTTGGCGCCGTTGCTGGGGAGGCATTGGATTTGTTTTATCACCTCCATTCCACCTTCATTCTCATATCGTCTAATGCCTTATTTTCCTTTTTACTTGACGGTTGCAGGAATTCGGCACATGGACGGCGAAGCGACGCATTCCACGACAGTAGCAAGGGAGTAGGCACCTTGAGGACCGATAGTGAGTACCCTCTCTCTCATTGTTTTCTTGCGTGAAAAAGCTAAAAGAAAATCATAAAAACTGAAAAAAATTGGCGTGGTGAATGATTTCTTGACCCACATTCTTAACACATCACCCTACAAAAAATGTACACTCTAATATGCTGAATAAATTCTTGGAGTGTTCTTTTCTTCTTCTCTTGAGTGGTGTTTGCGAAGCCACCGTGAGTTGACCTGGGCCGCACCACTCAACCCTAAAAACTGACTCATCTAATAGAAGTTGCACGATCTTTAGGACGAGCACACTAGTGTTTTAGAGCCTCTACAGAATAAAAAGGAAATCTACTTTCATCAAATTGTGTGCAGAACTTGACGTGCCCACTGAAACTTGTTTGAAAACATTAAGACACGTCAACCCTAAAAAGTACTAAAGTAAGGATGAAACACTAAAAGACACCACATCCTAACAAATCCTTGCTTGAAAACCATGTTTTGCTAGAAGCACACACTTTGAAAGTGGAAAATTAAGAGGCACCACCCCAATCAACGCCTCATCACATCACCCTAAGCACAAGCACTATCCTAGCCCTTTAAAAATGAGTAGACGTGCCCTAGGCAGGACTGAGTTAAGTCTCAAAAGGTGAGGTTTTGTTCGCTAGGCACTTGGCTTTCATTCCCTTGGTAGAATCTGGTGACTAGGCTGCGGGGCAGTGTCAAACGACTGCGGTTGTGGGGTTTATGGAACCGGAGGCGCAAGCCAAAGGAAGAACCTTCCCTACAATCCCCTCGTAATCAACCTGGCCAGATTAACCTCGGGAAGGGGAGTCCAGTGCTTACGGACTTAATCAACCTTTGTGAGATTTCTAGGTCTTCTAAGGAATACACCATAAGGACTAGGCTTGTTTGCTTGGTTGAGGACACAACTCTCTCGCATCTGTTCTTCCCACATCCCTCCATTTCTTCCAAACCATGGATTTCAATGCCTATCCATCTTACCCAAACTACCCCCAACAGGATTTGTATGCTAACCCAAGTGGACCATACCCACAGCCTACTTGGGCTAACCAACCACCAAGTTGGGGGTACAACCTTGAATATCCCTCTTGGCCCAACTATGACCAAACTGCACCAACCTCTTATTGGAATACAACCAACATAGCCACCCAAGGGTACGATTCAAATCATGGGGCTCCATATCTCGATTGTCCTCACGATGCCTCCTCATTTATGTCCGACCCGCTCTACTGTGATAGGACCTACACTTTAGGAGAACACCAAGAACCCTACCCATCTCAGGATAATAACCAAGAAAGGTCATCTGAATTCAACAACCTTGCCTACTTGACCTTTGGATTAGAAGGAGTTCTAGACAAATGGAAATCATAAAATGATCAGAAATCTAGGCAAGCCCAAGATCATCAACCTTTGATTTGGTCCCCTGATGAAGAATTTGACTGGGAGGAGGACTTAGAACCTCAACTATTCTGGAGTAGGACCAAACAGAGAATGGTTCCTCTTGAAGAACTGGACCCTGAACATGATAGAATAGAGGACCCACCCAAGAACCTAAACACCAGTGTGGGTTCTGATCCACAACCTCAACCATACTCTCTTAACCAGGATCTCAAGGAGGAAATCCAAAGGACACCAAATGACACCATGTCAATTCTTGATAACCTCAAATTAGAACTACACAGACAGAATCAAGAATTGGTTAAAGGGCAACAGGCCATGATGGATTTGTTCCAACAATTGGGGAAAGAAGGCCAGAGAAAGATGTTGCACACAACGCCACTCATAAAGCAAGGACCTACCATGATCAATTGGACTACACCTAGTCATCCTGATTTGGTTCAGTCCACCATTGATACCCCTCAGGAGTTGGACAGCTCAGTGGATAAGGACAGTAAGGATTCCTTGGAACACAATTTGGGGAAACATCAGGAGGAAACTGAGAATGTGAGGGGAGAGGCCTTGGAATCTGAATCCAATCGGCCCAAGAGAAGCAATCCGGTGGGAGCAGCAGCCACCATCATAGATGGAGAATGGAGTTACAATCTCAAAGAAATTGATTATGAATCGGTTGGAATCCTCATCACAAATTTGGAGGAGGGCCGAGAGAAAGAATATGATCTAGAGGATGAAATTGACCCTACCTCTAATGTAACCCCAAACAGTGAATCTGATACAGAGAAGGTGGCAGAAAATATTCTTGAGATCAAGGGCTTGGAAGGAATGAGCGATGAAACCATAGTTGCGGAAGAGATGGATTCGTCTTTGGAGAGAGGCCTCATGCTTGGTTGTAGGGCTCAGTATGAAACTCTGGACTTTGTTACCTGCCCTACCAGAATAAGAATCCTGCAACCCGAATGCACTGGAATTGATACACTTTCGATGGATTACAGTTTTATGGGGACACAAGCTGAATATAAGACCTACATCTTTAGTGTTTGGCATGTCATATTTGGGGTGCGTTTGTCTACAGCAACTTGTTTGCATGCCCACAAACTAAGAGAGGATCTGACACGAGCATGCATGACATATCTGTTACAGAATTCCCGCCCCTTAGGAATGGGACTCCACCACAACCTTATTCGCATCTGTGGACTTCTGATTTTGGGTCTGGTTAATTTTGAACATATCTTCTTGACCCAAGCCATTCCTGTTTGTGCACCACCCAGCTGGAGGCGTTAAACTCAGCGCTTCCTGGGAGGCAACCTAGCGGATTCAGACTGATCTGGTAGTTTACGTCACTCAGGTACTATCTTTTTGAACGCTTCTGCATCCATGCATCTACCAATGAGGACATTGTCCAACTTAAGCATGGGGGGGATGGTAAATTGCATAATCCTGAGCTTAATTAATCAGTCTAAATGAATAAATTAATTGATTAAAAAAAAAAATTGAATTTAGGAAGAAAAAGTTAGGCATTAGAAACTTGTCAATAGTGGGAAATAATACAAAAAGAACTTAAACACTTAGAATTTTCAGGCCTTCAGGCTTAATTAGCCCTGGTGTCCATTAAAATATGGATTTAGCGGCGAATCCTTGCAACTTTAAGCTATTCTAATCCACCTAATAAATAAGGTAATAAGTATACGACTTATCAACTCACCCTCTAACTCAGGAAAACTTTGAGTCTAAGCATCTACACACATTTTTGCATAGACTCACTTCTCGGAGATTTTGACAGAAATTGGGTAGCTAATGAACTCTCTAGGGTGGTATGGCTGGCAAGTTGTCGTGGGTAACAACCCATTGGCAGGTTGTCCAGAACCCAGCCACAGGCCATTTCTTTTTCGCTGCCTCTAGGTACATTTGAGATTAGGGAAGCCACCTACGAAAAAAAAAAAGAAAAAAAAAAAGAAAAGAAAATAAACCACACTTCACCGCACAAGTATGGCTGGCAAGTGATCGTGGGTAACAGCCCATTGGTTGGTTGTCCAGAGCCCAGCTCAATAATTGCACAAAAAAGACCAAAACACCTAAGGACGAAGTGGGGAAGTAATACAAGCTGGGGAGATATACACTGGAAAATCCTTGTGTTGACCCCAAGTAAAATGAACGTAGGGAGAAAGCTACCAATCGAACAAATACACCTTTAGGCAAAAATTTATTTTCTTTTTCGGTCACCTAGAGGCGTAGAAACTCGAAGTCTGTCTCAATTACCATTAAGTGAGTCTATCACAACATTCACACCAAGATGCTTAGCACTTAGGGTTTTGACCGAGTTTTGGGTGGGTTGGGTAGCCGTAAAAAGTTACCAACCCACACTGAATTCCGAAAATTATAAAAAGACATATATAGATATATAACTATACATATGTATAGTTATATATACAAAGCAAGGATTCGGGCGATTCGTATTTTGGAAGACACCCGGGCGCTGCTTAATCTTTGTAGATTAAGATCTTCGTATATTTCCTCTTATTGACGAATAACGAAGTGCCTAAGCAATTACTTCTTGAATTCTCCAAAGAAATAAAGGCTAGAATAAACCTTGCTAGGGACTATCAAGGAGTAAGCATGGGGGTATGATAACACCACACAAGGGGGTAGTAATTAGGTTGAATATGGCCCATCTTTAGAATAAAAGGCACAACATAAAGTAGAATAGGAGCATTGCATGCATCAAGTACCAAGATTGCTTATAAACTGCATTAATGGCTATTTGTGTAAAGCATGTATCAAAGCAGGCCTCAGATGAGCAATCGTACCGTACGGATAGATTTAGAACGACGAACGGAGTCCAACGGACTCAAGATCGGCCAAATCCGACATCCGGAGCTCCCACAATGGGCCCAAGAAATTCTGACCGTTGATCTGGAGATCAACGGCCCAAAAAGTGCCACGTCGCCCCGGCCCCACCGCTCGCACGCCCTCAAGCCAGCCAAGGACGAATCTAGGCCGTTGATCTTCGATCGAATGGCCGATATCCACGCGCTCGCCCGCAGTCACCGCGACAAATCACGGGCATGGCGCAACGGCTAGCGTGCACGCCCGCATCGCAGCGACGCGTTCGAATCGCGCGGAGCGGAAATCAAGCGAGAGCGAAGGGCGCGGCAAAATTGGACCGCTCGATTAGCAGCGGGCGGCTAGGATCGCGCCACGCGGCGCGATGACAGCTCCAGAGCGCCCACGCGTGCGCGCACGCCAGGCGGAAACGCGCACGCGCACACGCGCCCGAGGCGCGATCTCAGCGCGGGCACAGGAGGATCTCAGCCGTCCGATCTTCGATTGGACGGCTCTCGTTCAACGTCCACGGATCGCGTATGGAGAGAGAGCGGGGCGGGCAGCTGACCGGCGGCAGGAGGGCTTCACCGACGTATCTGGAAGCGGTTTTAGCGACATTCTGGATGTCGTTAAAGCACATTCTTCTTTTAGGAAGCCCTTAACTCTATTTAAACCCCCTTCTACCACCATTCAAGGCATACTCTCCCACTTGCAACTACTCCACTCCTCTCCTAGCTAGTTTTAGGCACTCTTGCAATCACCGGAGAAGACGAGCCGCCGACGGAGCCTCCTCCACCGCCGTGGCTGCCTCGTCGCTCTCCACTCTCTCTCTACCTCTCTCTCTCTCTCTTTTAAGCTTTCATCTACTTTTGTTGAAGCATGTATTTAATGTTGTAAACCATGAACTATGAATGCATGTTTAATGAAATTATTTTCCATTTAGTCGCCATTTTAATTTCTGCTTAAAGTGCATGATCAAAACCAAGAGCTTTCTAACCCTAAATTCTCTCTATCTCTCGCTTTTCAAAACCGTCTCTTTCGCAAGCAAAACTCCACCTTTTTCTTGACAACAAGTGGTAAACAAAATCCGATTTCCACGCCTCCCTGAGACCGACACTCAGACTCACCTCCGTTTACTTCTTTTAAAACCGACGTATCAAGTGCAACTATAACAACACCTCTTAACACACACGCACGAAGGCACGTCAACGACCTATGTGGAGTGAGGTGGGGGAGGTTATATAGATGTGGAGGGATAGAAGATGATAAGGGAATGGGACATTTGGGGATTTTTATGGGTAGGCCCTTAGGGTGTTAGGTAATTAAGGTAAATGGTGAATAGGTGGTGTTGTGTTAGGTAGTATTAGGTGGTGAAAATGCAATGGGAATGAGGTGGAAATGGAGGCTTAATCTCTCTGGCTATCTTCCTCTCCACAAAATGCACAAATGCAAATATTTACAAAATGCATGCAATCCTATCTAATCTAAATGCATAACATTAGGAAGTGACATAAGATGGCCTATTTACAAGCGTGTATTGCTGTGCAATCACACCCCCATGCCTATTTTTTGCTAGTTCCTATCAAAACACTTATTTTATAGTGGTAGTGTTTAGAAATGATCATAAGCTAAAGATTTTCCTGAAGCAACATTAATGTGTTTATTAGTTAGAATTAATTGCAAAGAAGACTACCGGAACTCAAGTCTTACATAACATAGATCATCTCTCGACTAACAACATCTTTTGAGATTTAAACCTTAAGTATAATTTCTAGGACTCAGAGGGTTTTACAAAACTCAAAAGCTAAGAGGTTATGGTTGTGCTTAGTGATTGATCAAGACTAACCAGATGAACATTAAGACTCAAGCCTGGGGTTTTATGTTTTTTTAAGTCCAGGTTGGTCCCAACTTCAGTTCATGTCTTCGGATCGACTCTCAACAAATGAGTAAAGACTCAACCCAATTCTTATTGCAAAGTGGCTCAAAGAATATTTGTTGGAAACAGGGTAATGCATCCTGAAAAACTTCTTGGGGGAAGAATTTACAGAAATTTGGAGAACATACTGACTTATTCAAAGAATATCCCTTTTTTTCTTTTTTTGAAAGAAAATGTTAGTATGTCTCCTACAACTTTATTTGGAAGAGCACACTTATTTGGTGGGTGAATACTTTTGGTGGAAAGAGTTTCTCCTAAACACAAGACTAAAGATTGGGATAAAAAGTCTACCTGCACGTACAGGTAAGGACTCCACCTTCCCTAATGAACACTAGGGTTAGATCTTACGTTCATCTGGTCTTTCCAGACTCTACGTAGTGTAAACCAAGGTTACTTAGACTCCTAAGCAGAAGCAAACCAACGAATCCTGTACTGGTGACTCAGGTACAAGAATACGTCCTAAGGTAGGAGAGATCCTAGTTGATAAGATCTAAAGATAGATAGCTACATGCACAAGCAGTCAAACACAATATTAGTAATAACAAGAAGGATTTGTGCAAATTACAATCACAGAAAATGGCATAAGATGTATAGTGGTTCCCCACTCACTTGGGTATTCACTACCTAAACCTCCCAACTTAGGATTTTGAACCCGATTCCCTCAACCCCAGGAGAATCAATTCACTAATTCTAGGTAATTAATGGGTTACCTCAACCCAAGTACAATAATGGGTTTGTTACAACCCAACGAGCAATAAGCTCAAAAATACAAATAAAAATTGGTGTAAGAAAGAGAACTCTTACAACAAGAATTCCTAAGCCTCTCAACAAGTATGTAAATGATATTTCCGATTTGAGAGCCTAGAGAAGACTTGAATTGCTTTGTGAATGCGTAAATGAAACACGTCGAAGAGTTTGCAAACTTGTAGAGAGATTGGAAACAGCAAACAATTTTCTCTCTTCAAAATGTGGTGGAAAATATGAAATATAGCTCTAGAATTTCTCTTCTATCTCTTATGCGCAAACTAAGAGTTCTAAGTTCTTTTTATAGAATTAGGACCTAGGTGGGTCATCTACTAGATGTTGGGGTTTAAATCCTAACGTTCATATTGCTAAAATTAATTTTCTAGTCGTTCAGTTTTGAGCCAATGGCTAACTGGTACTGTTACTAAAGTATGGGCACCGGTACTAGTGACATATTATTTTATGCTTCATATTAACTTGTCATAGACAGTACCTTTTGGGTATTGGTACTAATCATGAGTACCGATATTCGTTGCTTCCAGATTTGAGTTTTAAACACTTAACACAAATCTATAACCTACTTGTACCGGTACTGATCATGAGTACTGATACTCGTGGGGTAAAGGTTTGTTTCTTTAAAAAAATCCAAACCTGTAACTCACATGTACCGGTACTAAACTTTAGTGCCGGTACTTGTGGGTTAACAAGTACCTTTTCTAAGTAAATTAATCAATTATGTTCTTTGAAAATAATCGTAGTATAAATATTAGTTTATCTCTAATTAATTTTACCATCTAAGTTAATTCTTTGTTAAGAGGCATACATTCTATGAAATAAAAACCTAATCTAAAGAATCTAAAAGTCGAAGGTGATTTTCTCCTCCTTGACTCCTCCTTGTCATCATGCCTGTTTGCCTTGATCTTCACCTAAATCTGAAAAACACTCAATTTGCAAACATTAATCCATAATAATTTTGTTAACACCAAAATAAGATGTGGAACAAGGTTCCAACAATCTCCCTCTTTTTAGTGTTGACAAAACTATATTGCAAATAGATAATTATAGAAAAAATAATTTTTAGCAATTTTATACGAAGGAAAAAATGTTTATTTATTCCTCCCCCTCAATATATACTCCCCCTAAAAATATTAGTATTTGCTCTTTATTTTTCTCCCCTTTTTTGTCAATCATAAAAAATGAAGGGGTTAAGAATATCATATCGTAAAATTACCAATAGTAGAATGGTGCTTGTGGATACCAAGCTCTAGTCCACCTTTCTTGATCTTCATGTAATTTGTAGAATGGTCGAAGTGTTCCATTTTGTGCCTTAAACGCCCACTGATCACTTTGATCCCATTAATCTACTCCTGCAAAATAATGTAAAATGTCTTTTCTAGGTACCCATTTTCTTGTGCGTCCTTTCAGGTTAGTAACTTTGAAACCTTGAGATTTATAGACCTCTCTTGTGTTAGATCTATAATTCTTAGCATTTTGGCTTTTTGGTACATCCATGCATGCCTAGGTGCATGTGATCTAGTATGTGTATTCTTTTTATTGTGAAATTTTGATTTTAAAGAATCACAAAATTCAGTATTTAATCTAGTTGTTGCTTTAAGATTATTTAAAATTCAGGGGTCCTGGGGGGGCTTGGGGTCTCCCCCCTCCCTCCCTTTTTAAATGTTTCAAAAAAAAAGATTATTTAAAGTCCCCTCAAAATGCTCATAAATATCTTTTAGCTCTACTATTTTTGCATGAAACTGATTACTAGCCTCTTTTGACATTTCTAATTTCAATTCTAGATATGATTTGTCTATCTCTAATGTTTGATAATTACTCTTTAAAACTTTAGTTTCTTTTTTAAATAATCTAGCTTTATGATATAATTCTTCGTAAGCTTCTAGCAATTCTTCAAGAAAAAAATCAGGATTTACGTCATTTTCCATGTCTTCTGAAGTTGCAACCAAGCAAAGGTGTGCGACCTCGTCATCATCTGATTCACTAGAGTTAGTGTCCATGTCAGATTCGCTATCATCCCATGTTGCTTTTAAAGCTTTCTTCTTCTTCTTGACCTCTTTTGTCTCTTTCCTATTATCTTCCTTCTTCTTATTTACAGGACAATCCTTTCGCATGTGTCCCTTTTTCTTGCACTCATAACAAATAATATTAGATGAAACTCTATTTATTTGCTTACCTTGCTTTCGAAGAAATTTCTGAAACTTTCTCGTGAGCATCTTCATCTCTTCATCTTCGGATTCTGAGGTGCTTGAATCCATATCCTCCTTAATTGCTCTAAAGGCAATACTCTTCTTCTTGCTTGACGCCTTCTCCTCGTTCTTCTTCATGTTGTCTAGTTGGACTTCTGATGTAAATATGTTTATATCACATAAACCGTCTATTTTTGCATGTTCTTAGACATAGAGTTGCATCATATATTATAAATATTGCATAACATGCATCATCTTGTATTTAGTTAGGTTGTATAAATTTTAGGTTAATTTTCCCTTTTTTTGTGGTCAGGTAACAGGACGACATTTAATCAGGGCCTTGGATTGAAGATTCAACTGTACGGATCTGATCAGGGTGACGATCGGAGTTCAACAACTCCATGATCGCCCTGATCGGAGTTTCGTAGCATCAGATATAATCCGAGGAAGGTCAGAGATCAAGGGCTAAGGTAAGAGATCTTAGGATCTTCCTTAGAAGTTGTTCTTCCATGAATTTTACTCCAAGATTCTTCATGGGGTTAACACTTTCCCCAAACCTCGTATACATGTCCTTGATCGTCTCGCTTTTCTCCATCCTGACACACTCATAATTTTTTGTTAGAATAGAGATACAGGTTTCTTTTACCTTACTTGTTCCTTCGTAAGTGACTTGCAACGTATTCCATATCTCATATGCGGATTCGCAAGCTGAGATACAGTTAAACTCCTTTGATAACGCACAATATAGTGCGTTCATTGCCTTCGCGTTGCTCACGATCTTTTTCTTTTGATCTGCCATCCACGCTACTCCTTGCAGCTCCAGATCCGAGTACTTCTCTTGAATGAGGGTCCACGACTCCTCATCCATTACCTTGAGGAAGACTTGCATCCTCCTCTTCTAGTATCCATAGTCTGTCCCATCGAAGTAGGGAGGATGTGTCGATGTCTGTCCTTCAGTGCACTTGGTTGATGATGCCATAGCGAGTAAGGATTTTTACTTCTTCTCGCAACCCACTCTGATACCACTTGATAGGATCTATAAAATAGATGGCTACACGCACAAACACTTAAACACAATATTAGTAATAACAAGAAAGATTTGCATAAATTACAATCACAGAAAATGGCACAAGATGTATAGTGGTTCCCCACTCACTTGGGTACTCCACTACCTAAGCCTTCCAGCATAATGTTTTTAACCCAATTCCCTCAACCCCGAGGGAATCAATTTACTAATTTGAGATAATTAATGGGTTACCTCAACTCAAGTACAATAATGGGTTTGTTACAACCCAATGAATAACAAGCTCAAAAATACAAATAAGAATTAGTGTAAGAAAGAGAACTCTTACAACAAGAATTCCTAAGCCTCTCAACAAGTATGTAAATGATATTACCTATTTGAGAGCCTAGAGAAGATGTGAATTGCTTTGTGAATGCGTAAAAGAAACACGTCGAAGAGTTTGAAAACTTTTAGAGAGATTAGAACCAGCAAACAATTTTTCGTTGCCTCCCCGACAACAGTGTCAACTTTTTCGGTGTGTAATTCGCATTTAAAATATTATTTCAGTTGTAGTATAGCGTGAAAACACATCGACAAATAATATTTATAAAATCGGTGAGTACCGAGTCGTTTGCAGGGAGGCAATCACAATTTACACAGAAGCGTTTCAATAGAACTTGTTCTGAACAGATATTTATATATGTATAGGAATCAGATATATGCATTCAGAAGATCAGAATTTTATTGCAATTAAAATAAAGTTTTCGCAATAGAGAATGCTACTGGAAACAAATAGATAGATAGATAGAGAGCGATAGAGAGAGATAGAAAGTGGCAGAGAGATGACGTTGCTTGTAGGATGCTTATGCAAGATGCGGTAGCACCTCAAATCCAGAGCACCGGGATGAAGGTTGGAGTAGAGTTGCAGAGAAGGTGGAAGATATTTGGAGTTGATGGGTGTGAGAGATGCCTCAACTGGGGGTCTTGGGCCTTCTTTTATAGTTTTAATGAGGGGAAAAGTGGGTATTTGACCCTTTTATCTCATGCAACAACTCTTATTTGATCAGATCTGTTGACCGGGAGATCAATGGATCAGATCTGGCCTCAAAACAACTTCATTTGCACCTAAAACGCTCGGATTCAACCTGGGCTTGACACGTGGCAGCTTGTCAGCCTTCAGATCACCATCGGATGCTCCCGTTGGCACCCAACCGCTCTTTTCTCGTCGTGAGCGCCTGCATGCTTAAATCCCACATCTTAACTTCAGCCGTTCGATCGAAAGATCGGACGACTTAACTCGTGCTCGCATCTCCTTCGCGATAAAGGAAACGCGTGAGTTCGCGCATGGATGCATGCATGCAGCCGCCGAGCACTTAGATCGCACCATGCTTTCGCTCCTCCACCCTTCGATGCTGATCCAATGGCCAGTCGCACGCTTGCTCAATGCTTTCCTGATTTCGTGCTTAGGAAGTTTTGAACCCACGCCGTTCGCTTAAGGGAAAAGGCGCTAAATGTTGTTGCGCCAGGCCCTCTCTTGTGTTATGTTTCCAAATCATGCGCAACCACTATCTACCGTTGGATGAAGAACCAACAACTGATCTTCTTCCTTCCTTGATGGCATGGGGGCGGCCGATGCCGCTTCGTGGTCATTGATGACGATCTAACAGTCCATAGTGCACGGTGGAAGAGCCTTCATAGATGTAGCGGTGATGAGGGGGCGGCTGTGATGGCACCACGTGGCACCATCGTGGCCGTCCATCTTCTTTTCCTTGTATCTGGTGATGTGGATCTTCGATTGAGTTGATTTTTCTGCCATTAGACTACGATCGTCGATCCGGATTCATCCGTGTGGTTGGATTCTTCATCTGAGGCTCAGATCTTTGTCTTTTGGCTTTATGATCTCCATTCTTTTATGGATTGCACAAGATGCCCTGGTTGTCTAATTGAGATGATTTTAGAAGCGTTGGACTCCCGTCGTCGTTCTGATTAGATCTGTCCGGTCTGATCTGACATCTGTAGCTTTGAGTCATCTGCGATTAAAATCATCTCTCTTTTAGGTCATAAAATGATGATATTATCTATATGACTAATAAACTAGCTATTATGCAAATTACGATGCCTATGAATACATTATTCCTAAGTTATGCTAAAATCTAGCTTAATTCAAGTGATTTAGGTTGCATGATTTCTGTGCAATCACACCCCCATGCCTAAATCTTGCTAATTCCTAGAAAATGTAAGACTAAATGCAAAATGGTCCTATATGACTAATTTTGATCAAGGGTTTGACTAGAGGTTTATGTCTTTTGTTTTCATCCGAAGCTTTAGTAATCAAGATAATCATGATTGTGTTTTGTTGTAGCCTATGCAATGGATCCAAGTGAAATCCAATCCTCATATAAAGCTTGTACTTGACCCTTAGTAAAAATCTATTGGGATAAGCAAACTTCTTCCCTAGGGGTTATAAGATAATCTGTAAATTCAACCTCGATTTTGGGCTTAGGTAGAAGATTTCTGAGTCAAGTAGATTTGTATTTGGTGGCTCACACTTATCTGGTGCTACATATAGACTAGTACTTTAGAACATAGATTTCCAGATTATTAAATAATTCATCTCAAAGAGAGGCGGAGAAACTGTGCTCTCTTTAGTTCCTTTGTATGCATTCTCTTACTTTCTTTCTCTTTCTTTTTCTTTTTCCTTTTCTTATTTTTTCTTTTCTTTGCTTTCTTTTTGAGCTCACAATCTCAACAGATTTATCAGTATATTTGGTGGTCTCTCCTGGTATTAACACTTTGATTAGGTTCTGATAACTCTAAGATTAAGTTAGAATTCCTCAACCCATATTCAGGTGACCAGAAATACAGAAAATTAGGTCAAGGCTGTATTTGGTAGATCGTGAAGGTGGTAGGTGTTGTTGCCTCATTACATTTGAAATAAATTCTAAAAAACTTATAAACTCTTTTTTTCTTTTTTGAATTTTCTTTCTTTAAAAATTTTTTCTATATGTATATATTTTTTCTTTTCTTTTCTTTCTTGTTTTTTTCTTTTTCTCTTTTTTCTTTTCGCATCCAAATATCTACTAACGCAACGCAGTATAGTATACGAACTTTTATTTACGAGGCGTTATTTGGGATTATGGGTGTTCAAGAGGATATCGGGTGACTGATTTGGTGGAAGTGCCTATTCTTAGCACCGGAAAGGGAATGGATAGGACAACGTATTTCTGACCTTGACATTAATCCCCTCATTCAGCCAAAGATTCCATAAAAGATGGTCGTGACCATCCACCTCAGTCCTAGTTTTATCAGAACCCGCTCTTTGTGTATTTGCCTTAGTTGGTGGCTCTTGATGAGACACTCATCATGATCTCTAATTACCCCTAATTAACTAGTCTTTCTAGTTAATTAGCTAAGGTTATGAATTTATAAGGGTTAATTATAGAATAAGGGATATTTAGTAAAGGACCTTAAAATAAGTTAAAAATGACATTTTAGCATTCAATTAACATTATTAATAATCTAGATAATAATTGGACTCGAAATTCTATTAATCATTCCCTTAATTAATAAGTTAAGTAACTTAAACTTAATGTATACCTAAGATATAATAACTTAAGTGATTTTACTTAATCTAATAAATTAATCTAAATAGGTCAAAAATGTAAATGCAAGGCGTAAACATAATATTTACCTTATTTAATAACATATATAAAAAGTTGAAAATGATCTAAGTTAAAATAAACCTTTAAAACCTGAGTTTACATTTTGGTCCTTAAAACTTATTACAATCAGGTCCTTATTTCTCATACAGGTCCTTAAGTTTTATTACCTTTAAGTCCCTTTCCTTCTTCTTCTTCTTCTTCTTCTTCAGCTGAATGAACGGCTAGCGACGGAGAGTCATGCCACCACATGATCACCGCCCTGCCAACATCAACCTTCTTTGTCCAAGCCCTTGCAGCTTGAGCTCACCACCTCCTCTTGATCCATCGGTCTAGATTAACCGAAAATCCTAATTTCCAGTGGGAGATAACCTCATCGCCGTTGGAGACGACACCGGAGGTTAAGCTCCTCAAGCTCTTTCTTCGGCCAGACCCCGCCATTCTCTTCGCCGCCAACTACTATAAATACCCCCTCACCCCTCCAATTTAACTCAAGTTGGCTCCCTTCCCTCTTCTAACACTGTAGTTGACTTCGATAGGCTATTCGTCCAAAACTCTGGTGACTTTCCATCTTACTTTCCGACTTCATTCATTCTGATCAGCCAAGGAGATCCGCCATGGTCTGCCGCATCTCTGACACAGGCGCCGACCAAAGGAATCCTCTACTCCACCTCAAATCTGCTTGCTGGAGATCTTTCTTTCACCCTCTGATTTTGTCGTCTGCTATGAACCTTCGGTGGAACCCTATTGACCCCTTCGTCCAGGTAACAGTAGATTAGGAGTAGGAGTAGGAGTAGGTTAGCTTAGTTAGTTAATTTAGGTAGTTAGAGTAATTTTAGAATTTCAGTGTTCATCTTTTCCGACTCCGGCGAACTCCTTGAGTTCGCCAGAGACTTAATTTCATCTTTTGAAATTGTTGTCCACCTTCCTTTAACTCTCACAATCACTTCTAGCACATTTAATCATTTAATTGATCATCTAATCGCTTAATTCATCTTCCAACTCCACTGACTACTGTCACTATCCATGGTGACAGTAATTCCACCTTCACTGCATCGTCCATCATTTATCCATCACTTATGGACCCTAATCGACACTATAATACATAGAATTACCACATATAAATTAAACGCCCAATTTTAATTAAGCTCCTGAGCTCGCTGTCAATGGCATCTCAGGAGCAGTTCAAATCCTAAATTAAATATATATTTATGAATATAAACATCTGTTGACTTGTCTCAACCACTCAATTGAGTGGGAGATCAAGTCCCGTGCCTCAACCAACTCAAACTTCATTCAAAATAAATTCACTGTCAAATCTTACATATAAAGAGATAATGAGAAATTAAATGAGATTCTGAGGTTCCTTGCAACCTCAGGATCCTTTTTAGATTAAAAATGGCAAGTTTAAACAATCTGTGCACAATTTTCACATTTTCTGGGCTCACTGGAGATCTGGCAAGCCAAATCTGTGCTTCAGCCTCTAGAATTTGTTGAGAAGCTCCAGAATGATGTAACATGGATCACTGATTAATTTAAAGTCATTTAATTTAGGATTTAGTGAATGGAGCTCAGATTGGGTCTTCATCTTCTCCAACTCTGGCGGAGTTGGAGAAGTCTGTTAGAAGAGATCTGAGAAGAATTTAAGGTACCTAGAAGCTTCAGTGCAATGCACTGAACCTGTTCATGACCTCATTTTATTGTAACGACCTCTGAATGGCTCTGACGAACAAACACATTTTGAAGCTCATGCGGCGAGCCTGAAACCCTAGAAATCTTGGTCGGAGCACTTATCTGAATATCTGAATAAGTTCCTAAGGTTGAGAAGACTCTATTTGAGGTTTTAATTACCTATGGAGAAGCTTTTAATAGAAAGTCAAATTTTTGTGCCTTCACAGTCAAACTGAGTGTGGTTATGGAGTTTTGAGCTCAATCTGAGGAATGGATGAGTTTAAGTTGTTTCTGGGACCTTGTTGGATGGTTTTAGAGTGATTAAACTGAGCTCAGGTGAATAATTTAGTGAGAATTCAAAATTTGTCAATTTGGGTTATTTTCAAACCCAAACTAACAGCAGAAGCATTTTGATGAGATATGAACTTGAATCCTACCCAGATAAGTCAATTACAACCCTTAGAACTAGTTTAAATCGATCAGTAATGTTCTTTTGTGTCTGTTCATCCATTTCAGTCTGAAAATTTGATCTTTGAAGCTTTCAGAGAAGCTTCAACCTTCTGTACACTGTCTGAAGGTTTTGAGAGCTTAAATCTTACTTTAGCAGCTGCGGAATCATTTGTAGAACCTATTCAAACCTTTAGTTGAGAGAGAAAAGTCCATCTGAGGACTCTGTGAAGTTAATTCCATTTCCAGGCAATAAATAACCTGTACGAACCCTTTGTTTTATTCTTCAAATTGAAGAGGAAAACATCCTCTTATCTTTAAATTGACCTTCCACTTGTGTATATCTATCTTAGAGCTTTCCAGCAAACTTTAATTCACTCGATTTGGAGCTCTGGGTAGGAAGTTATGATTGATTGAAGTTGGGTCTGGAAGGGGTTAAGATAGTCCCACATCGTCAGTTTCTGAGCGCGCGCCTGGGAGCAAAAGCAATTTGTTACATGGGCTCTTCAGTCGTCAGCGCTTGGCGCACCAGTTATCGATCTGAGCATTATGAACCTATCTGAGCATGTGTATGTGTGTGTGCGGGCTTGTGTGCCTGCGGGTGTGCGCCCGAGTGGGTGTGAGCGAGTGTGCCCTGTGAGGGCGAGGCCTAGGAGGCCGGTTGAGCCGGATGGGCTCGAAACTATGAACCGATAAATAAATCGAAATCGAACCTAATTGAGATTAGGCGAGGACCGAGTAGGGTCTGGTCCCACCCTGGTCTCAGGGTGCTGTGTATCCTCGAAAGGACCTTGCCGCAAATAAAATAATTTTTGGTTAAAAAAGTGAAAAAACCTGGTTCAGCTGAAGGATTAAGGAAAAGATTAAGTGTTGAGCTGAAGGCTAAGGAAACAAAGGAAAGAAAGGAGCTATGGAACAAAAGAACGGGAAGACTAAGGGAAAAGAAGAGGCAGGAATAGAACAGGAGAAGAAAAAGAAAAGAGTTCGAAGGATAAGTAAAAGCAGCTAACGAAGCTAAGAAAGGAAGAAGGAGAGAGGCTGAAGAAATGAGTTTTATTTCTTTAATTTCTTTTTTGAATTTTTTTTAATTGTAAAATGGCATGTTTTAATAAAACAACTTTTATTGCCTTAATTTCTTTGAAATAAAATTAGAAAACTAACATGTTTACTTGTTAATAAAGTACATCATTTGAGTAAATATGTTTTTCATATGGAATTTTATATATTCTTTATCGTTTAAATTATTTGACAAAATTCATGTTTTTATAATCAAACTAATTATACCTCCTAAACTTATAAGGAAAATAAAAGAAAATTGGTGAATTTAGAAAAGAATTATACCTCCCGGTGAACGACCTAGACTCAACCAGTAAAAATTTCTAAAATGTTAGGTTAATTCGACCTTATACTACACAATCGACATAATTTCGAGTTAACCTAAGTGACTTTTTCTACTCTTAATTAATTTAAATTAACTTAATTACTGAGTTGAGTGGAAAACACCGATCAGCTCTTAGGAGATTCACACTAAGAACTTGTACGTAGAAACCGAGAGCAAAAACTATGCCTAACTTTGAGTATCATTATCTCATTATCTAGAAGTTAAGATTCCTCATATTAGCCTTAGAGCACCAGTGGATTTTCTACTCTCACCTTACACTTGTTTAGTGGATCTATTAGAAAATAGTTTGTCTGACTCCCTAATTACTATCCAAGGGCTTAGGAGAAGAAGCATTGCTTATTTTCGACAAACTAATGATGTTTATTAGTCTTCACAGAGGATCCATTGCAAATTCTACGTGTAAGTGTGAAATTGTATTGGATTCTAAACTCAGGAATCAGCTTAAGAATAAATCCCTAATAAACCTTAATAAAAATTCTTTTTGCCTAAATGCAAATTTTTTTTTGACATAAAAATAAGACATGCAATGTCCACCCCCCCATGCCTATTCATTACAATGTCCTCATTGAAATGTATGCATGAAAATCAAAATATAATAAGTAAGAGGAGGGGATATCACCTGACTATGTTTGTTAATTTAGGTCAGCATGAATACAGAGGATGCAGAGGTACCTGTACAGAGTACTGGGTTGCCTCCTAGCCAGTGCTAAGTTTAATGTCATTTACCAGACTTAAACCCAAAAATATGTAGTTTAATGCTGTGGGTTAAGAGAAGAAGTAATAATTGTTGCAGGGGAATTTAAGATTAGGAGAAAGATATGATCATTTGGCCCCAGAATCAATGATCCACAAATTTGGACCAGCTGATGATGCAGCCCTATTCCAAAGAGTCTTTCTGATTTGGAATATGAAATATGGTTGGGGGGATGAGGTTCAAATTGCAGAGCCTGTCTGTCAATCCAGTTCCAAAAATCAAGAAGAGGTGGTATAGGGTTTGGATTGAAATCATGAGTTAGAATTAAATTTGGTTCTCAATCAGAGTAGTAAGGGTCTTCATAATGGTAGTTGATATAAAAAATCATAAGTTCTCCAGGCTCTGGGTCATATGAGGATAGGGGTAGAGTTGTGTGGAATTCTTCAAAATCTTCATCAGAAATTTCCTCTTCCTCATCCAAAGTCACTTCTTCTGAGTCAAGCCATCCATTTGAACCAGTTGGCTTATAAGTTCTTTCCCAGTCCATTATGTGTTGAACTTCTTCTTCTGAGGTTACTTCTTAGTTCATGTCCTTAGATTGTTAATTTTCTTGAACTCCCTTAGAATTCAAAAGTTCTTGAATTTCAAGGTGAATGTATTGAGGATTCTTTATATTATCATCTAATTCATCATAAGTTACTCCCAGGAGTTTCTCAATCTCACTAATGCCCTGTTCAATTTGGTTTTCCATGGGAGATGGTAGATCAGAATTATCCTCAAGTACATCCCCTTGCCTTTCGTGCTGATCTTGAGCTTTGGAAGGATTCGGATCATCTTTAGTGTGAATTGCCAAAACTTGTTTGATTGTTCCAACAACCTTAATGGAACCACAATTCACCTTATTTTTTTGGGAAGCTTTAAAGATATTGAGTTGACAATTTTTCCTTCTAGAGGTGATGTGCATAAGATTATCAGGGTGGCCAAGAAAGGACTTCCTAAGATTATCGGGGTGTGGTTCAGGTTTTCTGATGGCTCCATATCCAGAATAGGAAGTCCACAGGGTACTCAAAATCCCTCACTTTTATAATCATATTTTGTAGAAGGCCCTTTGGAATTTTGGTTGACCTATTAGCAACCTGAAGGGTCACACCAGTGTGTTGCAAGGGGCCTAAATCTAGGTCTTCATATAATTCTGTGGGGATTAAGTTGATGGAGTCACCAAGGTCTAGTAAGGCTCGATCCAGGATGAAACCATCTATTTCACATGAGATTAAGGGGGTCCTTGGATCTTTCTTTTTAGGAGGGAGCTTATTTAGGATGATGGCACTAGCTTGTTCAGAAATTATGACCCTTTTTGATGATTTGGCCTGGTGTTTCAGTGTGCATAATTCCTTTAGAAATTTCGCACAGGCCGAGATGCTCTCAATAGCCTCAAGGAGTGGTATGTTCACCTGGACTTGCTTTAGAATCTCAAGCCACTCCTTAGATTGATCGATTTTCTTTTCCCTAGGTTTGATCAAGGCTTCAGGAAAAGGAGCTTGGGAAAAATCATGTGTTCAAATCTTGAGTCTTGCTTTTTTTATTAGCTTGGTCTCCCAGGTCAGATTTAGGCTCCTTAAGATCTTGGTAAGATTTTTTTTTGAAACAATAAGGAAAGCTATCATGCAATGATAGCAATCCAGGAGAGCATTTTATTGATCAATATAAAGACATGATTACAAAGTAGATCCCTACATATGTACGAGAGACCAACATACATTCACAATTTGCTCCACACATATTGGCCTCTCTTGAAACAAAAAATCATTTCTCTCTCTCCAAACACACCACATGATTGCCGCCATATGATAGGGCAGTTTATCATGTAGCAAAAAATTTTTCCATAGCTCATCCCAAGTGGGAAGAGGTTCCCTGCAAACTCTTCTCCACACAGCATTAGTGATCACGCATGAAGAAAAAATATGAGTGGTGCTATCGGTGGGCAAACCACATAATATGCAAGATTGTAAGACAGCACCCAATCGTCTATGTCTGAGATCATCTATCACCAATCCATCCCTCCTGCATAGCCATAGAAAAATCTAGACTTTAAGTGGGATCTTCATTAGCCATAATTTTTTCCCTACCGCATCAGCCTTCATATAGTGGGAATGCATCATGATCTTTTCATATGCTCTTGCAAGAGTGAAGATTCCATCCCAGATATACCTATCTTTAGAACTAGGCAACAACCTAAAATCCATCAGGTCTTGCTCTAGGCATGTCCTTTCCTCCCATGTTCTTGTGCCTTCTCTGCTAGAGTCACCCCCATCAATCTGCCAGGCATCATCCCCATCAAACCAAAACTTGCAGACTGGGTCCCCTTTATTCATGTTAGCCGCATAATCTCTTGGATAGACTTCCTTTAGTTGGCCCAAAGATGACCTCTCCTCCTGCCAAAACTTAAAAGAACGTCCATCACCTAAGATAGGTTGAAACATCTGCCAGTTATTCTTCATAGCTTGAATCACTTAAGTGGTTGGAGCTTGTCCAGGAAGCTATGCGAGCTGCCATAGTTTTCTTTAATAAAGTCCACCCAATTCTTATTCTCACCATTAAGCAATTTGATGGCCTTCTTAAGCAACAAAACATCATTGAACTCTTTAAGAGATTTTATTCCCATACCACCCTAATCTTTTGGCATACATAGACTATCCCACTTCAGTGGTTGGAGAAATTTACCTTCATGATTCCCTTCCAGAAGAATCGCTTCCACATCACATCAATGCATTTTCAGATGGACTTGGGTGCTTTAAACATAGAGAAGAAAAATACAGGGATGGAAGTTATCACCGAGTTCAAGAGAATAAGTCTGCCACCTTTGGAAAGATATCTGTTGCTCCACCCTTGTAGCTTGGCAGAGATTTTATCAAATAAAACATTCCAGTCACTCTTCTTTAGTTTAGTACATTTCAGAGGTAGGCCCAAATATCTGATCGGGAGAGTAATCAGGGGGTACCTAATATGGAGGAGATGGTGTTTGTTCGTCACCAGTTAGCCCAAAACATCCCAAGGAAGATTTATCACCATTTAATTTCAAACCTAATATTTCCCCAAATATCTGTACCATGTGGAGCAATGCTTGTGCTTCTTGTACATTCCCTTCTACAAAAAACACTATATTGTCAGCATATTGCAAAACAGGAGCCAAGGCATTCCAGTTGGAGATGGAATACCCTCTGATGATACCAGCCTTCGGCAATCTTCAAGAATACCTCGGCACAGTGTCAACCGCAGCAAGGTTGAACACAGGTGGTGCAAGTGGGCATCCCTGTCTAACACCACATCGTGCCTGGATCCACATCCCACAAGGCCTACCATTAATCAAGGGTGAGAAAGAAGCAGTGGTGATGCATCATTTCATCCACTACAGCCATAGAGGTGGAAACACCCTTTTCTTGAATATTTCCCATAAATATTGCCACGACACCGAATCATATACATTCTGGAAATCTACCTTCCAAAGGAAAGCTTTACATTTTCTCCTGTGCCAACCCATCACCATCTCCTGTGCCATAATGAAGGATTCTTGTAATGACCTGTTGGGGAGGAAAGCGGACTGCACTGGTAGTATGTGGTCTTGAAGAACCTTCCTTAATCTGTTTGCCAGAACCTTACTCACCAACAAGTATATGGAGTTAGACAAAGCAATTGGTCTAAACTCTAGGAACCAGTTTGCACCGGGATTTTTTGGGAGTAAAAAAAGGTATGATCTGTTAATGCTGTCAAAGCCATAATTGCCCCTTTCAAATTCCCCAACTACCTCCATCACCTCCCCCTTGAACATAGTCCAAAATTCTTTGTAAAAGAAGACTTGTATGCCATTTGGACCTAGTGATCCTTCATTATTCATATCATTAAGAGCTTCCAAAACTTCTTTTTCAGAGATGGGAGTCACCAAGCTACCAGCCTGTTGCACAGAGATGTGAGGAAAGACTGATCCTTCCATTTTCCACACCCCCCTTCCTACAGCCCGAGAACTGTCCTTGAAGTATCTAATGGCTGCGGCTTTGATTTCATGAATAGATGAAGTTTCCTAACCATCCACAACAATGGAAGAGATAAGGTTTTGTCTTCTTCGTGCACTAGCTACCAAATGGAAATATTTGGTATTGGCATTCCACTCTTTAAGCCAAAGTTGGCGTAAACGCTAGTGCCAATCCATTTCTCTTTTTAAGTCTTCCTCAACCACTATGTTCTGCCAATTTTTCCTATCTAGCTACTCTTGCTCGGTCAGAATGGTAGCCTCCTCCTTAACATCCAGTTGTTGTATTGCCGCTAGAGCTTCACTGCGTTTTTGGTTTCTCAGCACAGCCACTGTGGAACCATATTCTTTCAGCATGGAACGCATAGATGCGAGTTTAGCAGCCAGCTTGATAGTTACGACGCCCTCAGCCTGGTTGGATCTCCACCAAGATTCAATCATTTCACGGAACCCCTACTCTCTAAGCCAAGACTTTCTAAGTTTAAAGTAAGACCCAACATGGATTTTTTCTCCACTGTCCCAGACCAGCGACGTATGATCTGAGAAGGGACACTCCAGCCCTGCCACCGTGGAAAATTGGAATTTTTCCATAAACTCCGCATTCTCGAAGAATCTGTCCAATTTTAAGCATGAGCCATTCCCACTTCTCCATGTAAATTCCACCCCAGTAGTAGGAAACTCGTTCAAACACAGCTCTTGTACTGTTAGCTGGAACCCAAGGGAAGCATTATCCATTAATCCACTTAATCTATCTGACTTTGTCAAGGTGCAGTTGAAGTCACACCCGACTAACCATGGAAGCCCCTGTGAATGTCTCGCAAGGTCAGTTAAGTCTTCCCATAGTTCAGACCGATTGCTAGTAGCACATAGGCCATACAAACCAGTAATTAAACATTCCATCTACCCTTGGATCATCTTACATTGACAGGAGATAGCATGCCTAGATTTAATAATCTCAATCACCTCTAGGCATGCCTCCTTCCACCAAAAAGCCATCCCTCCAGTTCTTCCATTTGCCTCTACTGCCACACAGCCAGCATGCCCATTCTTCTTCAAATCAGTCCACATGGGGCAGTTCTCACATTCAATATGCATTTCTTGAATGAGAGCACATTCAATATCCCATTCTCTAGGATATCTCATAAGTGAGGCCCTTCAAAATTTATCGCGCAACCCACTCACATTCTAGGAGAGAACTCTCATCTCCCCTTTGAGAACCCCCCATGTTTGCTTGAGGCATGCGTTCAACTCTAAGTATTATTGTAATGGAGTTCTCATCCACCTTCTTGGACACCAAATTCTTTCTTCTTTGCCTTAGCTTATAGGGGGATCTCCCCGAGGCTGGTTTTGACGAGGCTCCAGCCCCATACATCAGGTCTTTGGCAGCAGTGAAAGGGGAATTTGTACCATCGAGTTCATTGGGATTTCTTGTAGCACCCCAATAGACTGTTCGTCCTCTTGTGCAGCTTGGTCATCCCCCATCACGGCCATCTCCTCCTCTTCCATCTCCTTGTAATGATGATCTTTCTTCTTCTTTAGCTCAAGAGCCTCCTCAAGTGTGCCTCTCCCTGTTTGCTCCAGAGAATGCTCCTCTCTAACAATCTTCGCATAAGTCTGGTGCACCTTCTGCTCATGGAGCTCATTCACCACCTCCCCAAGTTTCAGCCGCAAAAGCCATGAACTCCCACCACACCTGAGAATAATCTTCTCTGGTAGCGATCCTCCTTTGAAGACCTCCACATTAACATACAGCACCCTGCCATCCCCTTCCCTCAAACCAATCTCCACATCCCCAGCCACATTCGCATATCCAGCCAGAGCAAATGATACCACACTTCGCAACCTAAGGTGTAGCGGCAAACCGCTGATTTCTAAACTCCTTGGCCGAGAGCCAAGCCCTTGAGGTGGTCGATTCGGCAAGGCCCCATAAAAGGGCGAAATGAGCCTCTAAATCATGGTTAAATTCTCAAACATAGAATATTTAAACTGAAGTTGCTCCACATCCATCATACCTAAATCGAAAAGAACAAATCTCGTAGGGGCTATGGTAGAGATCTTCCAATCATCAACTGAGAGTGCAAGGGAATTTACCAATTTTTTGATGCGATCTAGCGAAAAGTTGCTAGTCATCACCTCCCCGACCAAAGCACCTTTGAGCATAAGTTTGGAGGTCTTTGTATCCTTTGACATTGAAACTTCAACGTTGATGGTAAACCCCTTGTAGTTGTCAGGCGGCGGCGGAGGTCTAGCATTATTTGTCGACTTAGGGTGCCAGGCAGATGCCTTACCAGATCCCCCTCTGGTCCTCGTGTAGGCATCTATCTTACACCCATGTCCTCCACACGCCGACAGACAAGGGGGGCAAACTACCGCCTCTCCTTTGGTAGCGATAACAGACAACCTCTTTGTTAACCCTTCTCCATATCTCCCTCACTATTTGGCCACCTCCCATCCGACTACTGCTCCTTAGGGTTTCCCCTCTTCGATCTCTCCTCCGCCCTACCCTAGACGGCCATGTTGACCATCCCTCCTCCTCACAATGGCTAACCTCTCCTCTCCTCTCCCCTCCTCTCCTCTCCACTCCTCTCATTTCTCTCCTCTTATTGCTGTTGCCAAAAAACCCCTGAAGTAAGGATCTTCCTGATCTTGGTAAGATTTTGATGTAGAAGGATCTTAGATTTGTTTCCCACTTCTCAAAGTGACAGCATAGGCATGTGCATTAGGGTTAGAAGGGTAAGGTGAGTTTTGCAAAATGGGTTGATCCTGGGTTGGGTTAGGGTTAACAAAGCCTGGTGGGTGCTGGGGAGCAAGCAGAATTAGGTGTGCTTGTTGCTCTTGTGTGTTGTGTTGATTAACCCTATTGAACTTCCTTGGGTTTGGGACTTGTTAGGATGGCAACATCCCATGTTGTCTAGCATCAACTAGCTGGTCCAATTGACCCATCAAATCTATCCTCAATTGATTCATTTCTTCTTTATGTCTTAGATTCATTTCTCGCATTTCTTTGAGGACCAAACTCAGATCAGTGAGCTGGTTTTCCTAAACAGGTTGTAGCTGGTACGTGCGTGGTTGTGTGTACCTACCAGGTTGCCCATAAGTGTTTGGTTTAGTCAAGTTAGGACCCTGGGCAGGCTTCTGACTTGACGAAGCAAAGCTAGGATGGTTGCACCATCCAGGGTTGTAAGTGTTTGAATAAGGCTCATTTTTAGTATAACCCTGGAGTGCATTCACATCCTCAGGATAACTAGGCATCGGGCTGCCTAGTTCAAAATTTGAGGGCATCAAAGTCCCTCCTTGGTACCCAAAAAGAGATGGGTCCAAGTACAGTTGGCTCATGGTGGAGCCATGATTAGGTCATTAATGTTGTGCACTGATTCCTGATCTAGTGGGTTGGGGAATTGGTTGTGGGTTAATATAGGCACTCCTTGGGTAGGCATAGGATTTAATCTGGATTGTGTACCTAAGGAATTTCCGCCCTTTAGAAGATTATCCAGCTTCTTATCCAAATTCTCTATGCTCTTTCCCACGAGTTTCACCTTATCTAATCGTTGTGCAATTAATTCTAAATCAACCAAGTTTGAATTATTGTTAACTTCATAAACTCTGCTCCGTGGTTGATTAGCTCTGTTAAAGGCGGACATTAAGGCATTGTTGAGGGAATTTTCACTCATATTCTCGAACAATTGAAAGGCTCCCTCAGCATCTCGACTCAGGAAATTGCCCCCACATGCTGTATCAACAAAATTCTTTAGATTATCACTCAACCCATAATAGAAAATATGGGCCAAGTGCCACTTCAGAATCCCATGATGGGGTCATTTCCAAGCTAAATCATTGAACCTCTCCTAAGCCTCATGTAGTTGTTCCATGGGGTTCTGCTTAAAGGTTGTTATGGCACATCTAAGGGCATTAGTTTTTCCTATAGGGAAGAATTTCTTTAGAAATGTGCTTCTCAAGTCTTCCCAAGTTAGGATTGGTCTACTAATTGTGCTCAACCAATGTGCAGCTCTATCTTTCAAGGAGAATGGGAACATCTTCATCATCAGGGTACCTTCATTCATGTTCCTAGGGCCAATGGTCCTTCCTATGTGTAGGAGCTCTTCAAGGTGGTGGAAGGGGTCATCTGACTCACGGCCATGGAAGTGGGGAATCAAGTTAATGATCTGAGGTTTGAGTTCAAAATCTTCCCCATCCTGAGGTACCCTAACAAAGGGTTCAGGTTGGGAATTAAGAGGGTTGTAAAAGTCACGGAGGGGTCGGTCTACCCTTTCATTGTGGATTCGAGTGATGTCTTGCACTATGACTTTCATCTGTCGGTCATGATGCTGACCCTGCTTAGTGATCTGCCTTTGTAAGAGAGTCATAGGATCCAGATTTTGTTCATTAATCTCTTCTTCCTCATGATGACTAGCCATTGCAGAGGGTTTAGATTTAGGTCCTGGATAAATAGGCCTTCTCCTAGGATTTCTTTCTAATGGTGGTAGCAAATCAGGATTTTGAGATCTTCTACCTTGCATGCACCAGAAGAATGTCTGTAGACGAGAGAGAAGATAAATGAGAGAAACCCTATCCGCTCAATGCAAGCAATCAAACTATTCTTTAGAGCGTTAACCCTAATTACACCTGATCCTGGCTCCTCAAAACACAACTGGGTTAGATCAACCCTTGAGTTACTTGGCTGGCCAGAAGGGTGGGACCCCTTAGGACACCCCGCATGACGGGACACCACTAAAGGTTAATGCAGTTACTGCACCGACCTTTCTTGTCGCCAATGGGTCCAAGTAGATAAGGCCTTGACTTCAACCCAATTTAGTTTCAAGTCCCCAAGTCTATTAGTCCTGCCTCGGGCACGTCTACTCATTTTTAGGTGTGGGTTTGATGTGCTTTTGGAATATGATGGGATTTGGGGGGTGTTTGCCCTTAAAAATTGATTTTGAAATGTGTAGTGCACAGGAAAAAAGGGTTCATAAGGAATTTCTTGATGAAGTGATTTTTAAGATTTGAATGCTTGTGTTAATGAGTTTTAAGGTTCTCTTGAGTTAATATTTTCAATCAAGGTTTTGATGAGGCACACAAGAGTTTTGTAAATCCCAATTTGTTTGATAGATTTCCTTTAAATATGGAAATGCAGGTTTGTTATATCCATAATGTGGAACCCTAAGCACAGATAATTCTAGATGATTCTTTTAAGTTCAAAATCAGATGAGTGGTGCGACCCAAGCAATGCAATCAATTGGTCTTCTTGCACCACTAACTAGGCACTCAGAAAATATTTTTCAAGAATTTTTAATGCATGTTTTTTATTTTTTTCTGATTTAATGTGTACTGGGGGTTTTATAGTCTATTTTGACCCCAGTTGGTGATTGGATAATCCATGCAATCAAATGTGTAAGAAATAATATTTTAATAATTTTCCTAAATTTTTGATTATCTCATAAATTCTGTGTCACAAGTTTCAAGTTAATCAGAGTTGGATTGAAATTCCTATGATATTTTAAACTTCAAAAAATCAGGAACTATAATCGAATTAACAATAGATCAATCCGTGAGCTTTTAAATTTTATGTAGCTCAGATTTATGCGAATTTTGGATATGTTGTTCCTGACTTCAAAACTCACATCCAGTAAAAAGTTAAGAATTTTTGGATGCGTGGATCTTTGGGAATTAATTTTATAAGTTAAGATCTTATTTCAGCCCGAAAAGCAAGAGATTTTTTTTTTATTTTTTTTATATAAGCAAAAAAATTCTAACTAATCCTAGAGTTCAAGCAAATTCTAGATCTAACTAATCTAAACTACGGGTACTTATCTAAGTTCGAACTTGCAATTCCCATTGTCGTGTTTTGTTATGATTTCCTTACTTTCCTGTACACACGAATTCAATGAAAATAGCAAATTAGAAATCTCGAATTCTCACCAAAGAAAGCTTCAAAAATTTTCATTTTCTCCCCGGTAACAGCGCCAACTTGTTCAACGTGTAATTCGCGTTTAAAATTTTATTTCAATTGTAGCATAGTGCGAAAACACGTCGACAAATAATATTTATAAAATTGGTATTTAACCCCTTTATCTTGTGCAACAACTCTTATTTGATTAGATCCATTGATTGGGAGATCAATGGATCATATCTGGCCTCAAAACACCTTCATTTGCACCTAAAATGCTTGGATTCAACTTGGGCTTGACACGTGATAGCTTCTTGGCCTTCAGATTCCCATTGGACGCTCTCGCATGCACCCAACTGCTCTTCTCTCTTCCCGAGCGCCTACATGCTTAAATCTTGCACCTTAACCTTGATCGGATGGCTCAATTCGACAGCTTAACTCGTGCTCGCATCCACGCATAAACTCACGTGTTTCCTTCGTGACAAAGGAAACACGTGAGTTTATGCGTGGATGCGCCTGTGCAACTGTCGAGCTCTCAGATTGTGCCATACTTTCGCTCCTCTGCCCTCTAATGCTGATCTAACAGCCAATCGCACGGTTGCTCATCGCTTTCCTGATTTTGTGCTCAGGCGATTTCGAACCCACGCCATTCGCTTAAGGGCGAAGGCGTTAATCGTTGAGCCAGGCCCTCTCTTGTGTTGTGTTTCCAAATCACGCGCAACTGCTATCAGCCGTTGGATGAAGATCCAACGGCTGATCTTCTTCCTTCCTTGATGGCGTGGGGGTGGCTAATGACGTGGCCGCTTCGTGGCCATTGGATGACGATCCAACTGCCCACAGCATGCAGTGGAAGAGCTTCATAGATGGGGTGGTGATGAGGGGGCGGCTGTGATGACGCCAAGATGGACAGCCATGATGGAGCCTGTTAAACATCGGGTTGCTACGCTAACGTGTTTGGTTTTGAAAACCTTATCGTTGTAGTTTGAAAGTGAAGAACTCATTTTCAACAAATAAAATTTATACCGGAATAGAAATCTCGGGTCGAACACAGGGAGGCGGACGTTTGATTTAAAAAATTTGCATTTATTTTATTTTTCACGAAGTAATTCAATTGATTAGAACTATCTAACTATTTACAATAAATAGAAGAGAGTGAGAGAGAGAATAAGAGAGAGAGAGAATATTACAGACAAAAATCAAAACAAGATGTAGAATAAACATGGAATTTCATCATCAGAATGATTGTTCATTACACTAGAAAGCGGAAAAATGATTACACTAGAAAGTAGTAAATCTACTCTAGAAAGCATTAAAAGAATGGAGAGAGAAATATCCCCCTTGACGGTTGCTTGGAGGACAAGCCGGACGGGATGACGCTTGGACGAAGGAGGACGAAGCAGGACTAAGGAGGGCAAAGCAGGAAGAATGGGAACGAGGTAGTACGTTGTCGTCGTCAAGGGATCTGCTTTTGAAAGGGGGATGAAAAATTAACTTTATCTCGCGAGAAGCATCCCGGGTGTGGGACAAGCTTCTCTGGAGCTTTGGAGAGGGAGAGAAGAGAAGGAAGGGATGAGAATTTCTTATTGAGGGGGTCTCCTTTTATAGTTGCAAGGAGTGGGGGAAATTTGGTCATTACAACTCTTAAAACATTAATTCAGGACCTTTAGTGATGGATAAAATTGTCGCTAAAGGTCCAAACGTGGGAGCAGTGGGCAGCGCGCACGCACCCACTCGCTTGCTCGCATGTGTAACGCACGTACACATCCAACCGCTCTCAGCCGTCCGATCGCAAGATCGGACGGCGTAGATCGTGCTATGCTCGCCTCCTTTATGAGCTTGCCCATGTGCGATTTCGCATCACACGCAGGTGTGCAATAGCGCGTGGGGCGGATTGGGCGTGTGATCAATCGCGCCCGCTTGCCTACATCGCTCGCCCGCTTCTCGCGTTTCGAATGCACGCTAGCGCCTCACGATAAGGCGCTTGCCCGCTGCGCTGTGGAGGAGAGTTGGTCGCAGAGATGATTTTAGCAGCGCGTGCTCATGGCTGAAAGAGTCGACTTTCCGCTTTGTGTTGTAGTATTTAAGTGGTGGAAAAATCGACTAATCAAAAATAAAACTAACCACTCATAGAAGAGCGGGTCGTGTCCACAGGGAGGTAATTATGCAATAAACTCTCGATTATTTTCTATTCTTTCGATAAAGTGCGAAATCTTTATTCAAATTTGACATAACATGCGATGGAAAGTAGATTCACAATAATTTAAAAAGATAAGGGTATATGTGTAGTTCTCCCTCACTGAAATCTTCAATAAATATATGATGATTTTATGTAATTTTCACTTGACATATATTAGAGAAAATTAGTGCACAGGTTAAGCTCAAAACCAATCTTGAAATAGGTGAATATCATTAATGTGCAATTATCAGAGAATATGAGTGTGCATGTGCAATTTTGCCATAATATAATAATAATAAATAAAAATCAAATTCTGATGGCAATGGTAGTGAATGTAATTTTTAATATCGGAGGAAACATAGCATTTTCTCTCTCTCCTCCTCGCGAGAGAGAGAGAGCACCGGCGGGCAGTGGACTCGCTAGGGAGGTCGGCGAGGATGAGGGCCATTCGATGGAGGCTGTGGCGTCGACGGAGATGGCTGGAGGCGGCTGGCTGGTGGAGGAGGAGTGGCGGCGGTGGAGAGGCTGCTATTGCCTTGCGTGCTTGAGAGGGGCGCACTGCAGATGTGAAGGCTTGGCGTGCGGGCACTCTGCAGTGCGCGTAGGTGTGTGTGGAGGTGCAGCACTTGAGGCGCTGGGTGAAGTGGAGCGGGCGATTGCATAGGCCTGCGGTGATGGCGAGCGGACAATTGCAGGCGCTTGCAGGGGCACGCACTTGCGGGGAGGCACTGCAGATGTGTGCCTGTTGGAGGATGAAGGCGGGCATGCTTGCGGGCGTAGGTGGTGGTGTGGAGAAGCATCTGCGGGCGCTGAGGGGCGAGGGCGGTGCCTGCACGAGCAAGCGCTGGATGCCTACGGGCGAGAGGGGAGGGGCGCACTGCAGATGGTGTAGCCTGGAGTGGGGCACGAGCGGATGCCTGCAAGTGCTTTTAGAGGCGCGGGTGCTGCGGCAGGCGCGTGGTGAAACTCTGGTGGTGCAGGTCTGCAGAGGTGGGTGGTGTGCTTGGATTGGAGAAGCGGCTGGAGATGTGCGCGCGGAGAAGATGCAGATCCTGGTCTACAGTGCATGCTGGGTAGTTCCCCGTAAGGGGGAAGATGGATCTTCTACGCTCCTTTCTCTGCCTGCTTTTTAACTCCTCTCTCCCCGCATGCGTCATTTAAGGGATTGTCAAATCCTTTAGCTATTTTTGATCGGAAGGCGTTGATGGGAGGGGTTGCGGCTGGCCGGAGGATGCGCTGTTTGTTAGAAAGGAAAATTTACCCTCACCTCCTTATTATTTTGCCAAATATTCTTCCTACACATAAAAAGAACATAATCATTACACATTAAATTATAGAATGTTATAAAATTAAATCATGATGCATACAATTATTCTATAACTTAGTGTAGTTATTAACAAACCTAAAATGTACAATTAAAGTTACTTAGGCGTAATATTAGTCCATTAAAATGGACTCATCAAATACCCCCATGCCTAAGATTTGCTAGTCCCTAGCAAAAATGAAAAATATTAGAAGTAATCAGAAGATTTCTTCTTTTCTTACTTCAAAACTTTAGAAATCCAGACAAATGTGAAGTGCTGATTGCCTAGGTAACAAATCCAAGTGAAAGAGCCAATTCGCAATGGAAGTTCGTACTTCATCCTTGGTAAATATTGCATCGGGATAGGCAACTACTTCCCTCAGGGATAAAGCAGAGGATAATCTGTAATTTGACCCCGGCGTTTGGCTTAGGTAGGAGATATTGAGTTGAATGGATTTATATTTGGTGGCACACACTCATCTGGTGCTACAAATAGTCTAGTATTGCAGACTCTAGATCTCTAGACTATTAGACTAGTCAACTCTGAGAGAGGCTACACAATTGTGCTCTCTTAATGTTCCTGGGCACTCCCTCTTTTCTTTCTTTCTGAGATCACGAATCTCGCCAGATTTAGAAATTGTACTCACTATTTGGTGGCCTCACATGGCATCCACACTTCAATTAAAGTCCTAATAACTCTACAACTAAGTTAGAGTACTCAACTGGTATTTGGGCGATCAGAAATACTAAAAGGTAGGTATGAGTCATATTTGGTGGAACGCAAAAGGTGTTCTATTGCCTAAAAAACAATGTTACATTATAACTTGGACCTTTTTTTTTTGTAATATAAATATTTCTTCTTTTTCTGTTTCTTCTTTTTCTTCGTCTTTTCTTTTCTCTCTCTATTTTTTTTTTATAATATAAATCGACATAATACGATACAGACTTTTATTTATGAGGCATTATTTGGGATGATGATGGTCAAGAGGATATTGTGTGGCTTATTTGGTGGAAGTACCTATTCTCGGCACCGGGAAGGAATGGATAGGATAGGCATATTTCTGACCTTTGACACTAATACCCTCCTTCAGCCGAGGACTCTATGAAGGACGGTCGTAACCATCCACCATAGTTATAACTTTATTAAGACCCAATCTCTGTGTATCTGCCTTATTTGGTGACTCTCAGGAATTCACACAAAATATGCACACAGGAACAGAGAGTGAAAACTACGCCTAACTCTGAAGTATCATCATCTAATTATCCAAAACTTAAGAGTCCTTGCACTAGACTTAGTGCACCAGTAATCTCTCTACTTTCTTCTCACAAATATGAGGTGGATCTACTAGAAGATAATATGCCTGACTCCCTATGAACTATCCGAGGGTTTAGTAGACTACAAATGCTTATTGGTTTTCTTCAAGGATCTATTACCAAGTCTACGTGCATGTGAAATAAATGTACTGGATTCTAAACTTAAGAAATAATTCCGGAAGAAAAACCTCCAATGATAAAGGTATTTTGCTAGGGATTAACCCATTCAGCTCAAGAAAAGAGGAATTCTTTTTTATACTAACCTAAATGCATGAATACTACCTAAAATGCAAATGCACTCCCCCATGCCTAAATTCTACAATGTCCCCATTGTAAAATTAAAACAGGAGGAGAAAGGAAAGAATTCACCTGAAGATGGTGTTATTCAGACCGCTAGGTTGCCTCCCAACAAGCGCTGCATTTCTGTCAGCAGCCAGACTAAGAAGGAACCTATAAGTCTAGTTCCAAACAAAAAAAGTTAGGCTCTAAAAATATGCATAACAGCGCGGGCCTAGAAAATAGGTAGCCACGGATGTTGGCGAGCTGATGATGCAACGTAATGCCAAATGCTCGCCAGAAGATATGAAAGCAAAGAACCTCGTTGGCTACCTTGGGAGGTGTAAGAATAATAAACGGAATATGAAAATGGACCTCCCGAAATGGAATAAGTGGAGGATAACAAGGATCCTCCAGAACAGGATGGGTTTTAAAAGATATACACATTATTAGTTCAAACCCTTGAGTGGCGAGAGTAAAAGCACAAGCATCAATCCACACTGTCCATTCTACCCGAGGATGTACTGGACTGATATGTTCTCTAGAAACAATGTACATGAGCAGAGATCTGAGCCAAGGATCGGTTAGGGAGTATAAGGGTTGTTTGTAGTGTTGGAAGGTAATGGTTAAGTCCAATGAGGGCTTAGTCAGTGTTAGGTCTAATTCCAACAATGATTTCGATTGTGTATACTCCCTAACAGTTGTAGACAACTGCATATTACCCTGCCTATCATTAATGATCTTAGTCATATTTGAATCAAGGGCAGACTCCAAATTAGAACTCTTTGATGGCAGGGTCAAAATGTCAGAATCATTATCATTACGCTCATCCCTGGATTCGTTTGGTTCACTCAAATTTTTGTCGGGGTGTATATGTGATTCATTAGGAGTTGGATTAGTATCCTCAATTATTTCTAAAGGAGGATCATTCTTAATATTTTGGAGGAATCCTATATCATTGAATTCGTTATTATTCTCGGAGTATAAATCCTCAATTGACGTGTTTTGTCCCTGAGAGTCTCCCATAGACTTCTCATTATTTTGTTTGTCCTCCTCTAATATCAACTCCTGTTTTGATGGAGGATGACTCTCAAAAGAAAGGAGGAATCTGGATTTAATCATATTATTTCTATCTTCTGGAGGTAAATCCTCAAATGATAGATAATTCCCCGGTGATTCACTCCAGATTTTCAGTCCAGGTTCCTCTACGGGGGCATCCTCATTTTCTGAAATAGACTCTTCATATCCTTGAGACCAAAATTGATCTAATTCATCCTCCATTCCGTTAGGGTCACCTTCATTGAGTGCATTTAAATCCTCCAGATACTGAATGATAGGTGTGGATTCCCTAAGTGGAGGGTTATGGGTAGGCTCACTAAGGGTAGAATGGGATTCCACCAAATAATTAATAGGGGAAGTGATAGGAACAATACAACCTTGACCCGGGTTGGTAGGGGTAAGGAGAATACTGTCATTGGGGTCAAGGTCCTCAAGAGGTACCATCTTCCCTTGCTTTTGACTCCAATATTGTTCAGGTGGATGATCGTTGTCCTCTAGTGGCCGTGTCTTTAAGTGATAGCTACATAAAATTGGATCCCTATTGTCATTAGGTTCCTCATTCATGATCATGATCGGATGGGTAGGGATCAGGATTATTGGAAAGCGTGCAGCTAAGTTGCCTTATTTCTTCATTTAATTGTTGACTATTCCTCAACATCTCTCCCATTGATTCCATCATTTCCTTTTGCTATTTTTGCATTTCTATCATAAAAGAGGAGAGGCTATTATTATCAGGTTGGGGAGGATAGTTAATGTCAGGCTCTGGTTGCCTAGGGGTATTGGTCCAACCTCGATACGAAAAATCATGAAGGGTGAGAGGGTTAGGTGTTTGCATGGAATTAGGGATTTCAGGGTTGGGAAATCCTGCTCCTAGGCTTTGCTCAAAAGTGGGAGTTATCAAGCCAGTACTCCCAGGATAAGAATAAGAATGATCTCAGGAATTGTCAATGTACCTATCAAAGGATGGATACGCTCAGGGCATGGGATCCTGATTAAAAGATGGGAAGTATTGACTCTGATAATCTAACTGATAGGAGTAAGGGTAATCCATTTCTTTAAGAAAAATAGTTTTAACTCTCTTAGGATTTAGCAAAATTTAGAATATAAGCAGAAAACTTCCTAGAGAGTTCTATTGTCAAAGCAAACGCAAATTCAAAGGGATCTGTTTTTAGTAGATTGTAGGTCTTAGAGTTATATGTTTAGTTGGTGGCCAAACAAGTATGTAAAAAATTACGCTTCCTAGGCCAACCTTCGCTGGTGACTATAACCTACTCGCAAGGGATGGAAGTCTCGAATCGAGCCCACACACGAGGAACCGAAGTAACTTGGTGGATAGGCTTGTTAGTTTCCGACTAACTTCCCTTGTGGTGAAAAAGAGGAGAGGTAGAAATTTATCTAATGACCTTATGTGTGAGGTGCACAGTGTCTCAAGTATGCAAGCATACGATCATGTTTTGATTCTTTGAAATTCCGCAAACAGGATCCTTTTGCACACAATTTTCAGTCACAGATTTTAAAGTCCAACCTCTTAGCAGTCCCAATTTTTAAAGTGACCACTGAATTAATTTGATTCAAGCACTTTAGTGGTCTTAGATTTAGGTTCAATGCATATGCATGATAGGTAATTGATGCTTAAGAAAAGACGTACCTTACTCCAGCTTCTTCATGCAATGTATGAATGCAATGCAATAAAAATAAACTAGATGCTGCTCATTCAGTCCTAGATGGTCATCCTATAGATATGCAGCTTCTAGCAGGCAGTTCGAATATTTTTTATTTTATTTTATTTTATTTTATTTTTAATAATAATAACAAACAGACCTAATCTAACTAACTAACCGAAATTCAGTTCAAAACAGTTCAAATAATCCTATAATCTAAATAAATGGGAACACGGCCCCGAAAATACGCTCCTGCATACAAGAGCAATAAGAAATAAATGGCACTGGGAACACGTTCCCAAAAATACCCAACAAGGATCCAAAAGACAGTAATTAAATTCTAATGTCTATCTAAACTAAATCTAACTAAATCTACTGACTAAATTAGAAATAGGCTTCTCTGTAAGCCTATGTGCGTGGGATCAAGGCCCACGTGTTCCTATTGCCATCCTTCAGGTGGCGTCAAGGTCCACCAAAAAGATCGTCTTCGCCGTGCGTGTCATTCAGGTTCAATGTCGTCGCTCTGCTGCGCCTATCGCCATGTCAGATTCCTCGCACAATAATAAAAATGATTAGATGATTGCGCAACTCATAATATTAAAAAAAAAAAAAAAATAATGTGAATCTATTACGTCTGTTGCCTCCCCGGCAACGGTGCCAATTTGAAAGAGTCGACTTTCCGCTTTGCATTGTAGTATTTAAGTGGTGGAAAAATCGACTAATAAAAAATAAAACTAACCACTCATAGAAGAGCAGGTCATGTCCACAGGGAGACAATTATGCAATAAACTCTCGATTATTTTATATTCCTTCGGTAAAGTGCGAAATCTTTATTCAAATCTGACATAACATGCGATGGAAAGTAGATTCACAATAACTTAAAAAGATAAGGGTATATGTGCAGTTTTCCATCACTGAAATCTTCAATAAATATATGATGATTTTATGTAATTTTCACTTGACATATATTAGAGAAAATTAGTGCACAGGTTAAGCTCAAAACCAATCTTGAAATAGGTGAATATCATTAATGTGCAATTATCAGAGAATATGAGTGTGCATTCACAATTTTGCCACAATATAATAAGAATAAATAAAAATAAAATTCTGTTGGCAATGGTAGTGAATGTAATTTTTAATATCCGAGGAAATAGGGCATTTGCTCTCTCTCCTCGTCGCGAGAGAGAGAGAGCACCGACGGGTGGTGGACTCGCTAGGGAGGTCGGCGAGGATGAGGGCTATCCGATGGAGGCCGCGACGTTGACGAAGATGGCTGGAGGCGGTCGGCCGGCGGAGGAGGAGTGGTGGCGGTGGAGAGGCTGTTGCTGCCGCGCGTGCTTGAGAGGGGCGCACTGCAGATGTGAAGGCTTGGCGTGCAGGAGCTTTGCAATGCACGTAGGCGTGCATGGAGGTGCAACACTTGAGGCGCTGGGTGAAGTGGAGCGGGTGATTGCGCAGGCCTGCGGTGATGGCAGGCGGATGATTGCAGGCGCTTGCAGGGGCGCACGCTTGCGGGGAGGCGCTGCAGATGTGTGCCTGTGGGCGCGGCTGGAGGATGAAGGCTGGCATGCTTGCGGGAGCAGGTGGCGATGCGGAGCAGCGTCTGCGGGCACTGAGGGGCGAAGGAGGTGCCTGCAGGAGCAAGCACTGGATGCCTATGGGCGTGCGGGTGAGAGGGGAGGGGCGCACTGTAGATGGCGTGGCCTGGAGTGGGGCACGAGCGGATGCTTGCAGGCACTTGCAGAGGCGCGGGTGCTGCGGCAGGCACGCGGTGAAATGCTGGTGGTGCAGGTCTACAGAGGTGGGTGGTGTGCTTGGATTTGAGAAACGATTGGAGATGTGCGCGCGGAGAAGATGCAAATCCTGGTCCACAGTGCACGCTGGGTAGTTCCCCGCAAGGGGGAAGATGGATCTTCTCCGCTCCTTTCTCCGCCTCCTCTTTAACTCCTCTCTCCCCACGTGTGTCATTTAAGGGATTTTCAAATCCCTTAGCTATTTTTGACCGACGGGCGTTGAGGGGAGGAGTTGCGGCTGGCCGGAGGATGCGCCGTTTGTTAGAAAGGAAAATTTCCCCTCACCTCCTTATTATTTTGCCAAATATTCTTCATGCACATAAAAAAAATAATCATTACACATTAAATTATAGAATGTTATAAAATTAAATCATGATGCATACAATTATTCTATAACTTAGTGTAGTTATTAACAAACCTAAAATGTACAATTAAAGTTACTTAGGCGTAATATTAGTCCATTAAAATGGACTCATCAATGGCCGTTGGATCAAGATCCAATGGCCCAGATCGCACATTGGATTCTCTTTAGAGAGGCAGCGGCAGACCTGAGGGCCGGTTGGATGGCTAAGATGGCACCACATGGCACCATCTTGGCCGTCCATCTTCTGGATGATGTAGATGGTGCCACGGGTGTCGGATTGAGTCGATTTTTGCGCCGTTAGGTGCGATCGTCAATCCAAATCCATCCGTGCGATCGGATTTGTCATTTGAAGTGCAGATTCATACCATCTTGGCCCTTGATCTTCTAGGATTCCCCGATCACTATCTGATGCTACAAATGTCTGATTAGGGCGATCTTGGAGTCATTGAACTCCAATCGTCGCCCTGATCACATCTGTACAATTGGATCTTCGATCCGAGGCCCCGATAAAAAGTTTTCCCTGTCCATGAACATAAAAGGAGACAATTAACCTCCATTTTATTCAAACTACTCTAAACGCAAGATGATGCTTGTTATGCAATATTTATAGCATGCAATGCAATCCTATGCTTAAGAACATGCATAAATAGACATCTTAAGTAGTGTAAACATGTTTACATCAGCGCCACATGGCACCATCGTGGTTGTCCATCTTCTTTTCCTTGTATCTAGTGATGTGGATCTCCGATTGAGTTTCTTTTTCTGTCGTTGGACTGCGATCATCAATCAGGATTCATCCGTGTGGTTGGCTTCTTCATCTAAGGCTCGAATTTTTGCCCTTTGGCTTTATGATCTCCATTCTTTTATGGACTGCACAAGATGCCCTGGTTGTTTGATAGAGACGATTTCGGAAGCGTTGGACTCCTGTCGTCGTTCTGATCAGATCTGTCTAGTCAGATTTGACATCCAAGACTTCGAATCATCTACAATTAAAATCATCTCTCTTTTAGGTTATAAAATGACGATATTATCTATATGACTAATAAACTAGCTATTGTGCAAATTACGATGCCTATGAATGCATTATTCCTAAGTTATGCAAGAATCTAGCTTAATTTAGGTGATTTATGTTACATGATTGCTGTGCAATCAAGTACCTATTGGGTACCAGTACTCGTTTCTTTCAGATTTGAGTTTTAAACACTTAACACAAATCTGCAACCCTCTTGTACCGGTATTGATTATGAGAACTGGTACTCGTTGCCTCCAGTATCGGTACTGATCATGAGTTCTGGTACTCACGACGTATAGGTTTGTTGCTCTAAAAAAACCTAAACCTGTAACTCACATGTACTGGTACTAAACTTTAGTACCGGTACTTGTGGGTTAACAGGTACCTTTTTTAAGTAAATTAATCAATTACGTTCTTTGAAAATAATCGTAGTATAAATCCTAGTTTATCTCTAATTAATTTTACTATCTAAGTTGATTCTTTGTTAAGAGACATACATTCTATGAAATAAAAACCTAATCTAAAGAATCTAAAAGTCAAAGATGATCTTCTCCTCCTCGACTCCTCCTTATCATCTTGCCTGCTCCTTGTCATCATGCCTGTTTGCCTTGATCTTCACCTAAATCTAAAAAGCACTCAATTTGCAAACATTAATCCATAATAATTTCGTTAACATCACAACAAGATGTGGAACAAGGTTCCAACACCTAGTCTATCTTGTCAATGCTCGAGTGTATTAAGCCAAAGCTTAAGCGAATCAAGCTTCTGTGGCCGGGAAAGTCTTCAAAGCAAAGGTTAAATGTCCATAAACACTTATTTTATTTTTGCTTTAGCTTTCAGATCATAGTTAACACTTTTGATGATTTTTTATTTCAAGATTTTTTTCAATTTTTATGGTTTTCTCCATAAGCCTATATATATATATATTACAAATGGATATGTATAGTAGACAAGAATCTGCACAATACCCATATAATACCTAGATCCTATGGATGCCTATCTACCCCCCCATGCCAAATCATGCTATGCCCTCATATGCATGCAAAAAAGTTAGACTAGGTTAAAGGGTCTTGGTGCGAGAGTGAAATGCAGGGTGTAAAGCAGGGTGAATGGGTGGGCGGATGGTGGTGCGAAGAGAAGTGCAGTGAAGTGAAGTGAAAGGATGTGGAATGTGGAGTGAAAGTGAAAGGGTGTTGGGGTGCCTCCCAACAACGCTGAATTTAGCATCCCCATTTAGACTTAGAGTGAGGCTAAAGTTAGTTACCCTCCAGCAGGGCAATTGTTTCACCAACGGGGGCAAGCTCATAAGTGAGATACGATTTCAACCGCTGCCCATTAACCGTAAATTTATGCCCAGATTTGAGATCTTCAATTTCAACGGCACTATTTGGAAAAGGTCTCGAGACCAGGAAATGACCAGTCCATTTGGACTTCAGCTTACTAGGAAAGAATTTGAACTGGGCATTATAAAGCCAAACTTGCTGTGATGGCTCAAACTTCTTCCACCTAATGTGGTTGTCGTGAAAGGCCTTGGTTCATTGTTTAAAGGTCAAGGCAGAGTCATAGGCTTCATGATGCAACTCTTCAAATTCCTGGAGTTGGAGTTTCCTTTCTCGACCACACAAGTCTAGGTCGAGGTTACACTGATGAGCCACCCAATAAGCACGGTGCTCCAACTCCATGGGCAAGTGATAAGGCTTCCCAAAAATAATTCTGTATGGTGACATACCAAGGGGAGCCTTGAAGGCGGTCTGATATGCCCATAGGGCATCAATCAGCTTGTCGGACCAATCCTTTCGGTCAGGTCGAATGTTTTATGAAGGATCTGCTTGATTTTTCGGTTCGATACTTCAGGCTAGCCATTCATTTGAGGATGATTTGGAGAAGCGATACGATGATGGACTCCATATTTACTCAAAAGTGCCTAAAACGACGAGCGAGTGAAATGGCTTCCTCCATCCGAAATGATGGCTCAAGGGATCCCAAAGCACGCAAAGATGTAATCTTTGACAAATTTGGTGGTAATGACATGGTCAGCATAGCATGCATGAATTGCATCAATCCATTTCGAGACATAATCAACAGTAACAAGGATGTACTCGAAACCATTGGATGGAGGAAAGGGACTCATAAAATCAATTCCCCAAATATCAAAGATTTTTGTAGTTAGGATGGGTTGCAAGGGCATCATGTCGCGACGTGACATTGACCCTAGCGACTGGCACCTAGTGCAATGCTTAGCGTAATTGTGTGCATCCTGATGAAGGGAAGGCCAAAAGAATCCACATTGTAACACCTTGGCTGTAGTTTTCCTCCTAGAAAAATGGACTCCGTAGACTTGATCATGGCAAAAGGATAGCACACTGGGGAACTCGTTGTCAGGAACATAGTGACGGATAATCTGATCAGTACCTACTCTAAAAAGAAGTGGATTATCCCAGAAATAATACTTTGCTTCTGCAATGAGATGCTCATGCTGGTTTTTAGGCCAGCCTCATGGAAGAGAGCCAGAAGCAAGGTAATTAGTTATATCGGCATACCACAGTCCCCTTGCCACATTTATTGCTAGAAGGTGCTCATCAGGAAATGATTCAATTAAAGGCAAAGTAAGTTCAATATGGTCCGGGTCAAGTCTTTAGAGATGGTTTGCGACCATATTCTAGGCTCCAGCCTTATCTCGTATCTCAAGATCAAATTCTTGAAGCAGAAGTATCCAACAAATCAATTGAGGCTTTGCATCCTTCTTATGCATGAGATGATGAAAGGTCTCATGGTTTGTAAAAATAGTAACATGAGAGCCCAGAAGATATGAACAGAATTTCTCTAGCCCAAAGACGACTGCCAGTAGGACCTTTTCATTGGTCGTGTAATTATGTTGGGCCTCATCCAACATCTTATTGGCGTAATACACCACGAAGGGGTGTTTATCGCGTCTTTGTCCCAAGATGGCTCCAACAACAAGGTCAGAAGCATCACACATCAGCTCAAAGTTGAGGGACCAATCAGGCGGCTAGAGAACAGGGGCTTTAGTGGCAGCATCACGCAGCTACGTGAATGCTCTAATACAGTCAGGGCCCATGTCAAAGGGCACAACGATCGATAGGAGATGCCTCAAGGGTCTAGAAATCTTTGAGAAATCCTTGATAAATCTCCTAGAGAAATCGACATGACCCAAAAAGGAGCGGATTTGTCGGATAGAGCTAAGTATTGGTAAATTAGCTATCGCATCAAGTTTAGCTCTGTCCACCTCAATACCCCTTTCGGAGATGATATGTCCCAGAATAATACCTTCGTGCACCATAAAATGACTTTTCTCCTAGGAAAGAAAGAGGTTAACATCAATACATATTCAAAGGATGAGGGTCAGGTTGGCTAGGTAGTCATCAAAGGTTGGTCCGAAGATCGAAAATTTTCCCATAAAGACCTTGAGAAAATCACCCACCATATCGTGGAATATTGCCAACATGCATCTTTGGAAGGTAGCTGGTGCGTTGCAAAGTCCGAATGGCATCCTTTTGAAAGAGAAGGTGCCAAAGGGGTAGGTGAAGGTGGTTTTCTCTTGGTCCTAGGGGTCAATAGCCACCTGATTATAGCCTGAGAATTGTTGAGGCGACTTGCTCGATCGTGTTTTAACAGTATAGGTGATCAAGCGTTGTCAATAAATAGAGAATTTTTATTACTCGAAAATCGGAGTATCCGAGGTCAAACACAGGGAGCAATTGGAATTTACTACTAATCTCAAATGTAATTGAACACTCTAATTTACTCAAAACTTTACTTCAAATGTATTTAAAAAGTAATTCGGGCAAAAGAGTAAAATTGGACGTCTGATCCCAAGATCAGACGTCTTAAAAGTATTTTCCCTTCTTTGATTATTCTTGTTCTTCTGATATGCTTTCTTTCTGCTGCAGTCTTTCACTTGGCCTCTTCTTTCTCTGCAGTCTCTCTTCTCTTTTTCCTTCTGCCTTCTTCTTCGTAGGCTCTTCTTCTTCTTCTCTTCTGATCTACAGGTCTTCTTCTTGCCTTGATCTTCTTCCTGCCTTTGCTTCTCTTCTCTGCCTTGCCTTCTTTCTTCTTGGCTTCTGCAGTCCTTTCTTTCTTCTTTCTCTCTTCTCTTCTCTGCCTTGCTCAGCCTCTTCTTCTATTTCTTCTCTTCTTCTCCCTCGCAGCTAAGTCTTTCTTCCTCAACGTTCAGCCTGCCTACACAGAGAGCAAAACCTACCCCTTTCCCTCTACTCGTGCATCTCTCTCTCTCTGCAATTCGCTCAAGGACGCTCTCCCAGAGCCACGCGGGTAATCGGGTCAGATTTCGCACCCGGGACCAGGCGCACCTGCAGGTGGGTGATGAGCGAGGAGTGCTCAGGCTAGGGTCGGGTCGGATCCTGCCAGATCCGCGAGGTGAAACCGCGGACGAGGCGAGTGGGTCAGGTGAGGGACCTCACCCTTGTGCTTTTGGAGGCGCTAAGCAGATAACACAAAAATAATTTAAACCGCAGCGGCACCTCGTATTTCCAAGATGTGGGACTAAAGTCTCTGCCCCAATCTCGCGTGCGCCTGCAGACCTGCGTGCAATCGCCACAACTACCGACTTCTCAGTGCTCCTTGCTGAGCCAGACCTCTTCGCACCGCTCGCGTGAGTCTGCTACGCCTGAAGCCTGGAAGACCTGACGCCTGGAGTTGCTGCAAAGCTGCTTCAACCTTCGTCAATGGCGGCAGGAGCTTTGATACTGTCAAACACAAAACGAGCCTCTCGGCTCAATCAGACCAGCTGGGGACCTTCGCCGTGGCAAGAAGAAGGTGGTGAGCCATGCAGCAGGCCATGGGATGGCCTAGGCGTGCGTGCCTAGGTCAACCTGTGGCCGGAAGTGTGGGGTTGTTCGGGGGACTGTGGTGGAGGTGTAGAGGGATGGCTGATGGGCGGAAGTTGTTCCTTGTGGTGAGGCGGAGCTTATGAGTCGGTTGGCGAGCCGTGTGGAGGGGCGGAATGGTGGGGGCGGCTCGCCGGAGATCGGTCGGAGACGTGGAAGATGAGGGCGGTCAGCGACGATCGAGGGTCGATTAAATGAAATAACAGGGGGAAAAGAGAGAGGGGAATACGGGGAGTAGTTCTAACCTAATTGTAGGGACGAAGGGCGAACAGTTGTTCCTGCTGTCGTCGGAGAAGACGCTGCCCAGTGGAGGAAGACGGCGGCGACGACGGGGCTGAGGCGACGTGCGCGGGTGTTGCGCGACGCGGAGGAGAGTCAGGAAGATGACTCTGCCACTGGTTTTGTGGCAGAGCGAAGAGGATGGGAGAGGGAGCTCGCCGGAGCTTGCTGGACGCTTGGCCGGAGAAGAAAGAGACGAATTGGGGGTGGAAGTCCGGCCAAGTCAAGCTAAAGATGAGCGGCCGGAGGTGTGGGTTCTTTTATAGGCATTGGGCCGTGCTTTCAGAGCGTGGAGGGCACGCCTGTGCCTTTGATGGCTCGCCGGAGTAGGAAAGAGGTTAAGATACCCAAATCCCTCGTGCGTTCGCACGAGAGATTGGGTTCACACCAGAGATTGTGATTGGCCTAAGATGGAAGGGAATTCCTCAGAGAATCTCCCTTCCATTTCTGGGAGGGGATCTCTGAGGAATCATAGAGTAATCCCTCTCTAAACCTCGCTGGAGGTTGGTTCTGCCCTAACAATGGCGGCAGGACCTGATTGCAAAGGTGGCGGGGAACTTAGGGGGCTCTCTGCAATGATTTTCAAAAGATAGGGACCAAATTATGATTTGGGTGTACTAAATTGCAAAGTAGGTCAAGATGACCTCCCCTTAGGTCCAAATTTTGGTAAAAACCTAATTTGGACCTAAGGAATCCAATGGTGAAGTTTGATTTTAGGTTTGACCTCGTTTGACTGGACATTTTGCGTAAAAACCCAAATTAGGTTACTTGAAGAGCTAAGACCCTAATCTAGGTCAAACTGGGTTCCAGAGGCCAAATTAAGTGTTCTAAACCCTAAGGAGTATTTTTCCATGATTTTTAGAGGGTTTACTTGATTTTTATCCTGACCGAAACCTTGTTAATTTGAGCGGGTCTGTTTTAGGGTTACCAAATGTCATTTAATTCCTAAATTGCACATGAACCCATTTTTGATTGACTCAACCCACTTTTTATCTTATTTCGACCTTTTGACCTATGTTTTTCCTCTGAGAAAACCCGTTTATGTACTGCAATGGTAAAATTGCAGTTTTAACCTTTAATTCATGTTTTCTTCTCAGAGCACTTATTCCTTCATTTAGGCCTTCTTCTAGGTTATGTAGGAGCTTTTATCTTCTTTATTGGGTCAAAATGAGCTAGTTATGGCTCATGATGAGGCTCTCATCATACCACCATGCCTAGCTTTTGCTAGTCCCTTAGTAAAATTCCAAGGTTTTAACTTCTATTTTAGACCCTGAGTGTAAGTCAACAGTCATGATGAGTGCTTCTCCTTTTCTTTTGTGATTAGGTAGGAATGCCGACAACAGGCTTAAAGGTATTCAAGTACCAACAAAAATCCGGACCTGTTCCACTTTAGCCTCAGTCCTCCGCAAAGGTTTCTAAGGCCCACAGAAACTAACCTAGGGTTTGTTGGACTCCGCGGTTAAAGCACCCGTGCTTGAGACATTTTTAGCCTAAGTTCAGTTTGCAGTGCATTTTTGTAAGAGAGAAATAGAAGATTTATTTGTTTGGAGAGCTTTTCTCTCTCTTTTCTTTTTATTTCTAGCTTCGGATTAGCTTCTCAACACGGTCTGTATCGGATTCCTCGTCCCCATCATCAATCCTCAAGGGTTCCTGGCTATCGATGCTTCGAGATAGCACCGCCCATGGCAACCCCCAGAACCCTGGCTTTCGAGATTTCGAGATAATCCCGCCCATGGCGTTCCGTGGCTGAATTCAGACCCTGGCGATCGACATTTCGTGATAATGCCACCCATGGTATCTGAATCAGCAGAGTGCTTACATGCCCCCAGTAGGATATTTAAATATCCTAAGAGACAAGCACCGAGGAGACGATATGTTGTTACGCATCTTCGAGGGGAATTTCCCGTCTCTCCGCGCTGGGAACTCGTCCAAATCAACTTGTGTTGATTGGCCGCTCCTAATCTAGGTGACTTTTGTAGAACATTAAACGCTTTTGCGTGGTTTGGATGTTTATGCGCACTGAACCAGACTGTGTGTGAATTTGGGGCTCTTAGGTTACCGAATCCCGCAAATCGGAGGTCAGTTAACGAGGTCGAATACTTCCTAAGCCTTAGACCTAATACCTAAGCTTCGCATTTTCCTCAACCTCTTGAGGATTATCCAGATTTTAGCGGATACATGAATTTTTAAGCCAAAGAATCTAGCCCAAGAGTCCAAAGACCAACGTTCCCTCTAATCTCTTGTTGTGTCTCCTTGGCAGTTTTTCTTTTATTTCTTTTCTTGATCTGGTCTAGAACTTCAGTTAATTCCTTAATCTTTTACTAATGACTATTTCTTTTTCTTTTTCATTTTGTGCTCCTTTTTGTCATTTTACTCTTTTCCTCCTCATGATTATGTGGCTCACAAAATTTCCTCCCTCCCCCATTTTTTTGTTCTTTTTCATAATTTTTCAATTTTTTTGCGTTTTTGACATATGTGAATTTTTTTGTGTGAGAATCCTTCTGATTTTTTTTTCTTGGTTCTGTATGTATGCACTTTATCACCCCCCCATGCCTAAGTTTTGCAATGTCCTCATTGTAAACAGAGGGTGTGAATTAGTGTTGAGGTCAGTGGCTTAGAACAGGATACATCGGGTGGGTGAATGGGTCGGGAATGACTAATGTGGATGATTTCAGGCTCTGATACATGTACCAGAGGTGGGATCAACTGTCTAAGGCTGAACTCAAGGTGCAATAGACGTGGAGTACAGACGAATAATCAGACGGGTCTCTGTTTTTGGGATGACGGGTTGCCTCCCGTTAAGCGCTAAATTTAATGCCTTCAGCCGAGCAAAAAATGGGATGGAGAGGGAGTTTTCAAATCAATGGAATTTTGGAAAACAAGTACCTTGATTAAGAGCCCGGTTGGTCCAACCAGGTGCTTGTTAAGATCAGTAGGATGATGATGCAGCCCAAACCCAATAAGTCTGGTGGGTTGATGGATGTAGATTAGCAAATGTGGAACCCACCATCTACAGTGAAGTTTTGATGGATATGGAAGTGAAAACTCGGGTTTAGGCTGAGTCGAGTCAGCCTGGTCAAAGTAGGGTTCCGAAAAATAATCAATGTAAGGTGTGGAATCCCTACAGGGGTGATCACAGAATGATGGCTCCTGACTTTCGGTCTGATCAGTGCTCGATACCCAATATAGATATGGAGTTGAATCATCTGCACACGTCTCACTGAGAGGTGAATCGGAATACAAATTGAGTCCGGTTGCGGGTCGGGGTGGGGAACGGGTTTTGATTGGTTCTGTATATGTGGAGCAGGTGGCTTCAAAGAAGATTGGCTTGTTATAATCAGGAAGCAGATTTTCTCCGATGTTATGGTCAGATTCGAAATCGTCGGAGAGTTTGCGAAAATCAAAATTTGAATGAGATTCAAGATCATGAGTTCCACCATAGAATGAATCATATGTTGTATACTCAGCAGCCTAACTGGGGTCTAGCCTAAATGTTAATTTTGAGCTTAAAAGGGTGTCCCTATTTGGTAGAGGCTCAGGTTCAAAGTTAGTAGGGTAGACCCAATCGAAACCCTGCTCGTCCAACTCCTCGATTTCTGTGTCGTAGATTGGCATGACTTCCGAAAAATCGATTTGTTCCTCTGAGGATGTTGGCGAGGGATATTCATCAAATTGAGGCCCAAGATCATATTCTTCATTAAAAGATTGATCTTCTTCATATGGGGCCTTGAAATCCTCCAAATAGGTTTCAGATCTAGGTTCTAGGCTTAGGATGTGGGTTGAATTACTAGAATCTAGGTCTGAATAACCTTCGAGGGTCACCTTATCAGAATAAGGGACGGAATTTACACCCTCGAGAGGTTCAGTTCTACTCTCATACTTGCAGGAGTTTTGGGATTCTAAAATGGGCTCATCATGGTATTTTCCTGCATTTGGAGCTTCCCAACCTTCTTTAATATCAGGCACATTGTATTCTATTTGGGTTGGGAATCCACAACCATTTTGTGCCTCAAACTCGAGATCAGATTTATCCTCGATGTTGTCCCAAGATAGTTCCTCCTCTGTTTGTGGTATATACGGGTATTTTTGGTCAATAACTTGTTTTACTAATCTCATTATCTCTTCCCATTTTTCAAGACTATCTTGGTGTTGCTTCCAAAGTCGAGGATTTGTCATACATTGAAGGTATTCAATATTGTGCAGTTTTTCTATCTCAATGTATGCAGTAATGAGCAGATCACGGGTTGATCCTTTATTGGCTTCTGCTAATAGTACTTGGGCACAAGTTATGACAAAGGTTGTGGTTGTTGGGACATCAACCTGAATGTTTCCTACTGTTGTTGAGGTTTCTTCATTTTCATAGAATTTCGTAGCATCCTCAATCATTTTATCTCTCATGGATCTCTGATATTCAGGTTTCTTGAATGGTGGTCCTAGGTGGTTTGGCTGCATATTTGGATCAGGTGGTGGAATCCAGATGTAGAATCAGAGTTGGAATCAAGATGTGTTATGAAGCGATCAGATTTGAATAATAAGTCCCACTGAAAATGTGTATGTGTGCTCTAAAGAGAAAAGATGAGGGACTGGAGATGTTTTTGACCCAATCAAGACACCCAAAGATGTTTGGATGACTATGGAGGTGATTGCGCAGCAATCATAGGTCTTAATTGACCTAAACTAGTCTAGGACTTAGCATAAGTTAGGGTTATTCATGCATGCATACACATTATTTGCATCTTTACTGCTTTCCTTTAGCTATGCATAAAATAATGTTATAATGTGCTGATTAAGTGCATTATGTCGATTGTAGGGAATAAGCTGATCAGGAGCTGGATCTGAAGCTGGATCAGGAATAACGGGAGTTGTAGCAGAGCTGGAGCAGAAGGCCTAGTTTAGAAGTAGGAATAATAATGTAAGGGGGTTAAAGGCTTTCTATTCTATTAAGTAGAAATAAAGCTGTGAAGAGCATAGGTCCATCCTATCCCTAAGATAGCCTAGAGACTTCCCCAAGCCTTAGCCACCCTTAGATTAGGTCACAATACCTTAGGAAGCCCAAAAACCCTAGTTCCAACCCTTCTCTGGATGTCCAGATAAGTTTTAAGACGTCCAGGACCCTTATCCAACTCTCGCACACTTCAAACCCACTTCTGCAGTGTTATTGGACGTCCAGACACTTTGTCAGACGTCCAATTTCTGCAGAATACCCAAAACAGAACCCGAAATCCTTCCTGACTCTGATTGGACGTCCAGACAATAAGTCTGGACTTCTGATTTTTTAGTATAAGACGTCTGATTATATAATTAGACGTCTGATACTGCTCTCCAATTCCTGTTTTGAGATTTAAGCCTTGATCTTGGATCTCTAGGTCCCTAAGCCCAATTCCAACCCCATAGGAACCTAAATTAAGGTTCCCTAACCCTAGTACATCACCTCTAGACCTCCCTAAGGACCTAATGAGGTCTTCACTAAACCTAATTGACTTTGATCTTAGTCAAATCCATCAGCCTATTCAATTGGACTCATTGAGTCCAATTGAGCCCTGATCTCAGCACACACTATCCAAATGGACTCAGTGAGAGTCCAATTGACCTAGACCTTAATTAATTGAGTTGTTTTACTCACAATTAAGTTCCCACACACATAATTAAACTTGTATTAAGTTTAATTGCACTTTTCCTTAGTGAATTAGGGTTTATAACCCTAATTTGAGACCTACCTTGACCTAAACCCACTAGAACCCAACCTAATCAACCTAGCCACCAAAGTTTCGACCCACACACACCCACACACACCCACACACACCATCCACACGAAAATATCTAGCCTAGAGTTCTCTAGAACTCTCTACCATGTGTGGTTGCCTTGGTTGCCAAAAATAGCAACCAAGAGCCATTCAATTTTTAGATCCACATTTGGTGGATCTAAAAACCACCATCCACCCTCTCTCTCTCACTCTCCCACGAGCTCCCACCATAGGCCTCTCTAGAGAATTCCATAATTCTCTGGAGAGCTTCCATTGGGTCCATAAAAAGACCCCATGGGTGGCCATTGGCACCCATTCACTCCCTTGGCAATTACTCTCCATTGGTGCCATTCATGCCACCTCCACTTAGCCACTCACTCCACCTCCACGAGCTCACTACCACCACCATGGAGGACACCATGCTGGGATGCTGGATCAACCCTACCTCTCTCCAAGGGTCGGCCTAAGCTACATTGGTCGCCCCTCATTCTCTTCTCAACCACTCCAAGGCCATCGGGGACCACCCTTGAATGCCCTCTACTCTTTTAGCTCTAGATCATGCTTTTCATAAGTTTTACTGCTTTCATTTACTGCTTAGTAGAGTAGTTTCTCTTCTCCCCCAATGATGCATGCGAAATCCCCCCGTCGATTCTTGTATGCAATCATTTTCTGGTAGGTAGGTTTAATTTAAAGCATTCCTGTATAAGCTTTCCTCTAGATTTCCTGTACAAACAACTCTCCCCCAATGAATGAATGAAAAATGCATTTATATATATATATCTCTCTTTATGTGTTTGAAATCACCATGAGCTGAATGATTATCATATTTGCGTGATTTAAGTGCATGCTCTTTAACCGCCTATATATTGCACACCAGAATACTAAGTAGAGCGGCTTTAAGATCGATTTCAAAAATAGAAACACGCCTCCCAGAGACGAACGACCGGGACTCAAGTCTCATTATTTTACAAAATAATATTTTTGACAAACGTTTTTGCGCGACTATACTACGATTTTCGACGACTTTCAAATGCGCGAAAATGACTCTCTGTCAGGAGGTTCGGGGCAGATGGACCCCTGGATCAGAAGATCGTCCACTTGAGAATTACCTGGGCAGCCAGAGAGGGAGAGTCCCGGAAAGACCCCTACACAGTAGAGCGTCCCCATGGGTTACAGGGTTTCCCCCACCCGACCTCTCTTGTCACTAAGATTCCAGGTAGACTAGAATGGGGACCTTGACCTCTTAAGTCTACCACTTTTATTTCAAAAGTGCTTTTAGGGTTCTCACTTGAACTTTAAATGTGTTGATGTTGTGACCTAATTTAGAGGTTGGTTGACCCAAGGGGTCAACTTCACCTGACCTGTCCTATAGATGGCAGAATAATTCTAGGTTTGGAGCCTAGAGATCACCTTGATTCGACTCCCAGGTTATGAGGTCCAAAAATTTTAAGATTCAAGTGATTTTAGAGTTCAATTTTTAAGGTTTGTCTTGTTAATATCTCTTCAATCAAGGTCTTGGGTAGCACACTGATGCGAGAGGGTTTATTTCCTTTTATGCAGGCATGTGTGACTAGCACTTCAAGACCCTACTGTAGAAACCCTAATTTGGTTCTATTTCCAATTCTCTTTTTCTTTTTGAAAAGGTTCTCTTTGGACTTAAAAGCAAGAAATGTGTTGTCCGTAGAGATTAAGCGTTGTTTCTATTAGGCACATGAATTTGTGGGATGGAATCTAAAAAAAATCGCTGTAACTTCAAGAACATTTGAAAAAATTTTTCGCAAAATTAGGAAACGTTTGCCTTAAAGATGGTGATTACCATATAAAGAAGGCAATTGATTCCTAAATTGACTTTCTTCCTTTTGTCTTTTCAGGATTAGGAGATGGTTTAAGGAAGAAAAGAAATTACCTGCCCTGGAGTGGTTGACTTGCGGGGGGGGGGGTTCTCGTGAAATACCTGCAAGATCACATCAAAGCATAGTAGGGCAAGTTAGTGTTCAATATGAAGAAAAGAATGTAGAGAATAGTGGTAAATTGCGCGTTGCTCCCCAGCAACGGCGCCAAAATGTTGAGGGGACTTTTGCTCGATTGTGTTTTAACAGTTATTACGTCGTAGTATAGGTGATCAAGCATCGTCAACAAATAGAGAATTTTTATTACTCGAAAATCGGAGCATCCGAGGTCGAACACAGGGAGCAATTGGAATTTACTACTAATCTCAAATGTAATTGAACACTCTAATTTACTCAAAACTTTACTTCAAATGTATTTAAAAAGTAATTCAGGCAAAAGAGTAAAATTGGACGTCTGATCCCAAGATCAGACGTCTTAAAAGTATTTTCCCTTCTTTGATTATTCTTGTTCTTCTGATATGCTTTCTTTCTGCTGCAGTCTTTCACTTGGCCTCTTCTTTCTCTGCAGTCTCTGTTCTCTTTTTCCTTCTGCCTTCTTCTTTGTAGGCTCTTCTTCTTCTTCTCTTCTGATCTACAGGTCTTCTTCTTGCCTTGATCTTCTTCCTGCCCTTGCTTCTCTTCTCTGCCTTGCCTTCTTTCTTCTTGGCTTCTGCAATCCTTTCTTTCTTCTTTCTCTCTTCTCTTCTCTGCCTTGCTCAGCCTCTTCATCTATTTCTTCTCTTCTTCTCCCTCGCGGCTAAGTCTTTTTTCCTCAACGTTCAGCCTGCCTACACTGAGAGCAAAACCTACCCCTTTCCCTCTACCCGCGCGTCTCTCTCTCTCTGCAATTCGCTCAAGGACACTCTCCCAGAACCACACGGGTAATCGGGTCGGATTTCGCACCCGGGACCAAGCGCACCTGTAGGTGGGTGATGCGCGAGGAGTGCTCAGGCTAGGGTCGGGTCGGATCTCGCCAGATTCGCAAGGTGAAACCGCGGACGAGGCGAGTGGGTCAGGTGAGGGACCTCACCCTGTGCTTTCGGAGGCACTGATGTAAACACATTTACACTACTTAAGATGTCTATTTATGCATGTTCTTAAGCATAGGATTGCATTTCATGATATAAATATTGCATTACATGCATCAATTGAGGCGCGTGGAGCGTCAGATGGAGATCGAACGGCCGCGCGGGCCTGATAGCGTCGACGCGCGATTGGACGCGCAATCGAACACGCAATCAGACACCCGGGGGGCGCGCAACGTAGTGGGCGCGGATGCATTTTAAGCCGTCCGATCTCGCGATCGGACGGCTGAAAAGTGCTGGACGTGCGTGGACGTTGAGGAGCGGGCAGCCGAGGAGGTGCACGTGGGCGCGGAGGCGACGCCCACGTCGGGGCTTTAGTGACGGATTTATCCATTACTAAAGACCCCTCATTTATTATTTTGAAGTTGTAATGTCCATTTTGCCCTCACTCCTTGCAACTATAAAAGGAGACCCCCTCCATACGAAATTCTCATCCCTTCTTTCTCCTCTCTACCCCTGCAAAGCTCAAAAGAAGCTTGTCCCACACCTGGGATGCTTCTTGCGAGATAAAGTCCAATTTTCGTTCCCCTTCGGAAGTGGATCTCGCGATGACGACGGCGTGCTGCTCCGTTCCCGTTCTTTTGCTTCGTCCTCCTTTGTCCTGCTTCGTTCTCCTTCGTCCAGGCGTCGTCTCGTCTGGCTCGTCCTCCAAGCAATCGTCGAGGAGGATAACTTCTCTCTCCCATTCTTATTTACAGATTTTCTAGTGTAGAATTTTCCTGCTTAATAGTGTAATTGATTTTTCGCTTTCTAGTGTAACTTTTATTTAGTTTGATTATATAAACAATTGGAATATTGAATGCATGTTCTCTTTCTCTCTCTCTCTCTCTCTTTCTCTCTCTCTCTCTCTTTCTTTTAGTCTGATAGCTCCATTGTAATTATATCACCTTGCTTATAAAAAATTCCTAAAAAATATAATTGCGAATATAGATCAACGTAGCCTCCCTGTGTTTGACCCGGAATTCTTTTCGGTATAAATTTTTATTTGTTGAACACGAATTCTTCGCTTTCGAACTACAACAACATGTTTTCCAAAACCAAACACGTAAGCGTAGCGATTCGCGAAATACCGTTCAACATTTTGGCGCCGTTGCCGGGGAGGCAACGATTTCCGATCTTTTCTTCGCATTTCTTGCACTTTATTTGTTTTCTAACTATCTTTCTCTTGTGTCTATTGTTTTGCAGAGACCTCCATCAAGGAATCAACAAGCGGTAGACTGGAGTAAAGTGCAGTTGAAGACAACTGTAAGTGCTCCCCCATTCTTTCCCCCTCCATAGATTTCATTCGCCACATTAAATCCAAATCCCAATTAACCTAGTTGTTTGCATAAATCCTAGGAATAGTTTGGTTGTTTGGATTTTCACTCACATTCATTCCACCCTCATCCATAAAAAAAAAAAAAAACAAAAAGATAATCTTGTGGGGTAATTTTCAATAAACACACAACACACACCCACATTCAAGGCACTTGATCAACTTGATTTGTTTTCTACTCAACCAGGTTCTGATCTGTGGAATCGGTACACACAAAGCAACACATAACAGAGTAGAAATCATTCTAGGTTAATCATCTTTGAGTGCCTAACTTAGTGGTGCATTTGTGGTCAGTTGTTTGAGTTATTTGGGCCGCACCACTTTATTTTAAAACCAACTCATCAAGTAGCTCCTCCTTAGGGTTTTCAATCTAGGTATATTACAGGCACTCCACTTTCTTTCTGATTTTAAAGGAAAACAATCTTCACCCGTGTTTTACAACTTGGTTTGCCTAGAAACTTGATTGCAATTCACCTAATTTAAAACCCTAAAATCTACTTAAGCAAGATTTGAACACTAAAATTCACACATTATCAATAATCTTGCTTGAAAACCCTAGTTGTGCACGCACTTACACAAATCTCAATCAATCATTAAGGGCACAACCCATTGTAAGGGCCCATCACATTCCATAAGCACCACAATCCCAGGCCTTATTAAAATTGAGTAGACGTTGGCCCTAAGGTTTGATTTGCTCTTCAGGGCCTAGTCTGAGATTATTTTTGATTAACCTACTTGTACTGATTAATCTGATGTCCAGCTAGGGGAGTAGAGTCAAACGATCGCGGCTGGGGGGTACACTAGGAACCGGAGGCGAAAGCCAAAGGAAGAACTTTCTCCCCAGTCTCTCCTTCTAACTGGTTGGATTAAACAGACGCAAGTAGAGTAAATCACTTACAGTCTTAAGGCTGGTTTTGGGAGTCAGTAGATCCTTAGGCTACCCCACTTAAGGACAACCTTGTTTTGTTGTGCTGCAGGGTCCCTATCCTCAGTTCTTCCGACCTTCTCCTAGTTCATGCTGGGAAGACGGTCATTGAATCCTCGATTGGAAGGACCGTTAGAACATTCTAGGAGGCACAAGTTAGATTTTGGTCAATTTGATCCCATGGCCGAACAACAGCCTCCTCTGCTTGAAAATCCACAGGAAGAATTTCGAAGGCAGCTGGAACAAATGCAGAGAATGCAGGAATGGTTCCAGAGAATGCAGGGCGCTCAGCCCTTGAAGGATTTTTATGATCCTTCGAATTACGGGGAATGTCCCGGCGTCCAGATTCCAGCTGGTGACATAGAAATCAAGCCCCAGGTGTTAAGCCTGATTAAACATTATCATGGGCTTGGCTCCGAAGATCCGTTTCAGCACTTGGAAGATTTGACCACTTTAGTTCAGACTACTAAGGCTCGAAACGTTAACGAGGAGCAAATGATCATGAGGCTCTTCCCCCACTCTCTTAGGGATAAAGCCGCGCATTGGTATAGGACAACAGGAAGACCAATTACAACTTGGAATGAGTTGAAATTGGCCTTTCTGAAGAAATTCTTCCCAGTCGGTCGTACCAATGCTTTGAGACGGGCAATCACTACCTTTACCCAGTGGCCGGGGGAGCAGTTTCATGTGGCCTGGGAGCGATTCCAGGACTTATTGCGGAGGTGTCCACACCACGAGGTGCCGAAATGGCAACTCGTGCAGATCTTCTATCATTGGTTGAATGAGCAACTCAGAAACCATGTGGATGCTTCTTGCGGAGGCAATTTCCTCAATAAAGATGCAGATAGTGCACATGATTTATTTGAGGAAATGAGTGAGAATTCAATTAATCATGCCTCCATGGATACTTTTAACCGGTCCCAGCAACCCAGATCAAATGTCAATGAAGTCCATGACTCTCATTCATTTGATATGGAATTGATTTGTAATAAACTTGATAAGGTGAACTTGGTTGCTAAAAGAATGGAAGAGTGGATGGCTGGCAATTCTATGAACAACTCTCAATCCACTCAATCCTAAAATTCGAGATTCCATTCCTCACGAGCTCCTTCTGGACGGGAGTTCGTGAATCAACTCGATGCGACTCAATCTATGATCAGCATTTCTCAAAACCCCATGGGTTCCCAACTGGGGCCTTTGATCCCAGTTTTTCTGATCCTTCCCTTTCTTTCTCTCCATCCTCACCCTATGAGGATGTCTGTGTTGTACAAGAGAATGTTAGATCCAACCCCTACTCGAATGCCTATAATCCAGGTTGGAGAAACCACCCTAACTTCTCTTGGAAAAATCTGGGGCAACAGACCCAATTCCGACCCAGCAACTATGCTCCGCAACGTCCAATGGGTCGGGGTCAAGTATATACTCAATTGCCTCCGAATCAGGTCAATCAGCCAGCTTGGAATGCTCGTCAACCTGCAGGGCAGGCTGATTTGAATCGTCAAATGGTAGAGATGCAAGGATCTATGCTCTAGCTTATGCAGCAAATGAAAAACTCGCTGGACAACTTGCAATCTGGGCTCATTGCTAACTCTTGTCAACCCGGATCTTTACCATCCCAACCAGTACCCAACCCGCGAAACATTATAAATTCGGGCAATCAAGCCCAAGGGTACGGAAATCAGAGGGAACCGCACGCACATGCTCAGGTGGTTGAGCAGGGTTCCCCGTCTTCTTCTTCTGCTAATCAACAATTCATGGTCAATCAAGCCCCTCCAATCTTTCCTAACCCTCCCCAAGACCCAAATTCTTATGCTTCTGCAAATTTTGTCACTTTGAGGAGTGGTAAGAAGACTCAGGATCCACAACCACACTATTCTGATCTTTTGAATCCTGAAGAATCTGAGGAGAGAGAGGATAATTCTAGAGGAGAAATCAAGGCTCAGGAACCTGATTCCAAAGATCTGACTCATGTTCCTTTTCCTGAAGCCTTAGCCAAAACAAAGAAGAAGTCTATTGATAGCAATGAGGAGCTTCTGAATTTATTTAAGAATGTTGAGATCAATATTCCGCTCCTTGATGCTATCAAGCACATACCGGCTTACGCAAAATTTTTAAAGGAATTATGTACACAAAAGCGTAAGTCGAGAAAATCTGTTCCGAGGAAGGTGGTACTCTCCGAGCAGGCAGCTCTGTTATCCTGCATTACCTCCCTCAGAAAAAGAGAGATCCTGGTGCTCCTTTGATTTCTTGCGTTATCTGAGATTACACATTTGATAGAGCACTTTTGGATCTCGGTGCATCCATCAACCTAATTCCTACTTCTCTTTATGAGAAGTTTGGGTTAGGTGAACTTCGGCCAACTTCAGTAACGCTACAGTTAGCGGACCGTTCGGTCACAAACCTGCGAGACGTTATTGAAGATGTTATAGTTAAGGTCAAGGATTTCTATTTTCCTGTAGATTTCCTTGTCCTTGACATGGATGTACCAGATAATCTGAGGAACACGCCCATCATTCTGGGGCGTTCGTTCCTGGCTACCGCAAAGGCCAACATTAATTGTGAAAGCGGTAGCATGGAAATCGCCTTTGGGGACCAACGAATGAAATTGGATATTTTTAAGGCGATAAACAAATTTGAGGATTGTGGATTTATTGAGGAAATTGATGAGCATAATGTTAATATTGAAACTTGTTTGACAGTTTCTTCAATTGAAAGTTCCTCTTTGGTTGATGAATTTGACCCGCAACCCTCTGACCTGACATCTTCGGAAGAGGTTACTGATTTTGTTCACTCAAAACCTCTTCCTCTTGTTGAATCTTCAGCATCTACCCTACCATCAATCATTACCCCATCCCAGCTTGAATTGAAACCATTGCCTGAGAATTTAAAATATCAATTCTTAGGACCGCAGAATACGCTCCCTGTGATTATTAGTGCTAAATTGACAAAGGAGCAAGAGATTAAATTGATTAAGGTTCTAAAGGAACATAAGGAGGCAATTGGTTGGACCATTCATGACCTCAGGGGGATCGAGCCATCTTACTGTAATCATAGAATATTTTTGGAAGATGGATCCCGGCCTTCTCGCCAGATGCAGAGGAGATTGAATCCAAATATGCGAGAAGTGGTCAAAAAGGAAATTATCAAGTGGCTCGATGCAGGAATTATTTATCCAATCTCTGACAGTCCCTGGGTAAGTCCCGTTTAGATTGTTCCAAAGAAAGCCGGGATTACTGTTGTGACCAATGAGAGAGGTGAATCTGTCACAACTCGTTCAGCTTCCTTTTGGAGAGTTTGTACTGATTACAGGAAGCTGAACACAGCCACTAAAAAGGATCATTTTCCCCTGCCCTTCATTGATCAAATCTTGGAAAAATTAGCTGGACAGAAGGACTTCTGTTTTCTTGATGGCTACTCGGGATATAACCAAGTTCCTATCCATCCCGAGGATCAGAAAAAAACTACTTTCACCTGTCCCTATGGAACCTTTGCTTTTCGTAGGATGCCTTTTGGGTTATGCAATGCACCTGCGGCTTTTCAAAGGTGTATGCTAGCCATATTTTCCGACATGGTGGGAGAGTTTATGGAAGTCTTCATGGTTGATTTCTCTATTTTCGGAGAATCATTTGACTCTTGTTTGGCTAATTTAGAAATGATTCTTAAGCGATGTATCAAGACACGACTAGTCCTTAGCTGGGAAAAGAGTCATTTCATGACCCAAGAAGGCATCATTTTGGGTCATGTAATCTCTGAACGGGGAATTGAAGTGGACAAAGCTAAGGTTGATGCTATCGCTAAACTTTCTCATCCCACATCTGTTAAACAAATTAGATCATTTCTTGGCCATGTGGGATTTTATCGAAGATTCATCAAGGATTTCTCGAAGGTTGCTCGTCCTTTGAGCAATCTTCTTGCCAAAGAAACGCCGTTTGTTTTTGACGAATCATGCCGAAAGGCATTTGATTTTCTGAAAATGGCAGTCACCTGTGCTCCAATTTTGCAAGCACCAATTTGGACAGCCCCATTTGAGATCATGACCGACGCTTCTGATTACGCGGTCGGGGCTGTCCAAGGTTAGAAAATTGACCGAAAGCCCTCTGTCATTTACTATGCTAGTAAAACTCTGGATGAAGCTGATGTAAACACATTTACACTACTTAAAATGTCTATTTATGCATGTTCTTAAGCATAAGATTGCATTTCATGATATAAATATTGCATTACATGCATCATCTTGCATTTAGAGTAGTTTGAATAAAATGGAGGTTAATTGTCTCCTTTTATGTGCTTGGACAGGGCAAATATTTTATCGGGGCCTCGGATCAAAGATCCAACCGTATGGATATGATCAGGGCGACGATTGGAGTTCAACGACTCCAAGATCGCCCTAATCAGGCATCCGTAGCATCAGATAGAGACCGGGGAACCCTAGAAGATCAAGGGCCAGGATGGTGTAAATCCGCACTTCAGATGGAAAATCCGACCACACGGATGAATTCGGATCGACGACCGCAGCCGAACGACACAAAAATCAAGTCAATCCGACATCCGTGGCACCATCTACAACTTCCAGAAGATGGACGGCCAAGATGGCGCCACGTGGCGCCATCCCAGCCGCCCAATCGGCCGCAGGAGTCCTGTGAAGATCGCGCAACGTCTCCTCTCCGCCGTTGGATCTCGATCCAACGGCTGCGGTCGCGCGCGTTTAAAGACGTCCGCGCGACCATTTCGCCGCGTAGCGCAGCGGCTACGCAGCCGCGGGCGAAGCGCAGGTCGCGGGTTCGAGCCGCGGAAAGGGGGGCGAAGGCGCGGGCGAGCGGGCGCGCACGAGCGTCGGATGAAGATCCAACGGCCGCGCGCGCCCGATAGCGCCGACGCGCAATTGGACGCCCTGGTGGGCGCGCGATCGCACGCGGGCGCCGCGCTACGCAGCAGGCGCGGGCGCGATCTAAGCCGTCCGATCTCGCGATCGGACGGCTGAGACGACGCGGACGTGCGTCTGCGTTACGCGCGCAGGCCAGCCGAGCGGGCGCGCGTGGCGCGGCGGCGACGGCGACGGCGGGGCTTTAGCGACGGTTTTATCCGTCACTAAAGACCCCTTATTTATTATTTTGAAGATGTAATGTCCATTTTGCCCCCACTCCTTGCAACTATAAAAGGAGACCCCCTCCATACGAAATTTTCATCCCTTCCTTCTCCTCTCTACCTCTCCAAAGCTCAAGAGAAGCTTGTCCCACACCCGGGATGCTTCTCGCGAGATAAAGTCCAAATTTTCGTCCCCCTTCGGAAGTGGATCCCGCGACGACGACGACGTGCTGCTTCGTTCCCGTTCTTCTGCTTCGTCCTCCTTCGTCCCGCTTCGTTCTCCTTCGTCCAGGCGTCGTCCCGTCCGGCTCGTCCTCCAAGCGACCGTCGAGGAGGATTTCTCTCTCCCTATTCTTTTTACTGCTTTCTAGTATAGATTTACTACTTTCTAGAGTAGTCTATTCGTCCTCCGAGCGATCGTCGAGGAGGACATTTCTCCCTCCATTCTTTTAATGCTTTCTAGAGTAATTGTTTTATGTTTTCTAGTTGTAATGAAAGAACTCTTTTATGATAAATTCCTTGTCTATTCTACATCTCATTTTGATTTCCATGTATAGTATTCCTTCGCTCTCTCTCTCTCTTTTATTTGTTGTAGATACTTAGATAGTTTAAATTGAATTTCTTTGTGACAAAATAAAAAGAAACGCGGAGTTTTTAAATCAAACGTTCGCCTCCCTGTGTTCGACCCGGAATTCTTATTTCGGTATAAATTTTATTTGTTGAACACGAATCCTTCGCTTTCGAACTACAACGACGGGTTTTTCCAAAAACCAAACACGTTAGCGTAGATTCTCGCGCTCAACATTTTGGCGCCGTTGCCGGGGAGGCAACGCTCTTTGATTTCTCTTCGCGTTTAGTAACTTACAAATCATTTACCTCACTTTTCTCCTTTCTTATTGTAATTGCAGGTACTCTTTTGAGACAGGCAAAAGCGGTAGATCGGAGTAAAGTGCTGTGGAAGGTTTTGTAAGTTACCCCCCACCTCCCACCCATTAGATTTCATTTCATCACATAATAATTCAAACATCAATCAACCTAGGTGTTCTTATAAACTCTAAGGTTAGATTGTTTGTTGTTTGACATCCATACTCACTCCAACCCCCACATTAAAAAAAAAGAAAAAAAAAAAAAAAAAAAAAAAAAAATCTCACAGAGGTACACAACCTCATCTGATTTTCTAACTCAACCGGTAAACCAATCTTAGGAGCCGGTACACACATCCAAACACATAATTGAGTAGAAATCAGATTGGGTAATCATTTGTGTGCCTAATTAGGTGGTGCATCAGGCCAGTTGTTTGAGTTGTTTGGGTCGCACCACTTCAAATAAAATCAACTCATCAAGTAGCTGCCAATTAGGTTCAACTCTTAGGGATCTACCAGGCACTCCACATTCTTTTTAAACTTTAAAGGAAAATATCTTCACCTGTGCTTGCAAAACCTGGTGTGCCAATGAAACTTGATTGAAAACACCTAAAGTTGAATCCTAAAAGCTACTAAGCAAGATTTGAACCTTAAAATTCACCACATCAAAAATAATCTTGCTTGAAAACCACTGGTTGTGCACGCACACACAAAGCAATCAATCATTAAGGGCACAACCCATTTAAAGGGCCCATCACATTCCAAAGCACATTCAAACCTAGCCCTAAATAAAACAGAGTAGACGTTGGCCTTAAGGATTGGACTCGCTCTTCAGAACTCAGAACGAGATTATTTTCGATTAGTCTGTTTCTACTGTTCAATCTGATGTCTAGCTAGGGGAGCAGAGTCAAACGATCGCGGCTGGGGGGTACACTAGGAACCGGAGGCGCAAGCCGAAGGAAGAACCTTCTCCCCAGTCCCTCCTTCTAACTGGTTGGATTGAACAGACAGAAGTAGATCAAATCGTTCCTTTATCTCAAGACGGGTTTTGGGAGTCTGTAGGTCTGTAGGCTAACCCATTTAAGGACAGGTTTGATTGTTTGTATTGCAGGGCACCTTTCTTCCTCCCGTGTCTCATGAATCCTTCCACATATTCCATGCATTCCCGCTCTTTCCCTCCTGTTGTAAATTATCCTCAACATGACGATTATCCCAACTCTTATTGTAATCGACCATCAGTTAGTTGGGATAATTCAGATTGGGGATACAATTCCGGACCCCCGTGTTTAGGGTCTAACCCTGAACACTTTGATTCTCAATTCTATCCTTCTCAGAGTTGCATCGATTATAGATCGTCCTCCTTTCATGAACAACCTAATGCGATCTACAATCAAGAAGGATACACTGATCCTTACCCATCCTCTGATTTCACTGCCTTTAGGTCATCTCCATCTTTTGAACAATCTGAAATGACCTACTATCAGGATGGGTATAACGAATCTCAATTCGTTAATTCCTCTACATTGATGTCAAACCCGCCCAACCCTGAACCAACTCATTTGGTTCAGGTTAATCAGGTTCAAGATAAGGTTCTGGCTAACTTGAGGAATATCATTCAATCTTTAGAAGTTCAGCCAATACCTTGCATTGAGAGATTGGAGCCCCTGATTGAAATGATTGATGATTTAAACAAGTCTTTGTTGGATTGGCTCCAGGATATTAAGGATAAGAACCCGGGTGAGTTTCTACTTGGGAAATTAGCGAAATTGAGGATGAGATTCGTGGTTGCTTTGATTCAATCTTGGAATAATTCCCAGGATGAACTCTCTTCAGGAAAGCCAATGACAGAACCCGCTCAGGCACCTGTTGGGGGGGACACGTGTTACGAAGCTGACCAGATTGAATTAAAGCAACCAATTAAGGATGATCTGATTTCTTCACCTGAGATCCCTGAGCCGGGTTACGAGAAAACGTATGTCTCCTTGGAACGCAAAGTGACAAATGATTTTGGGACATACATTGATACGGATCCTAATGGTGAAGATTCAAGTTGCGAAGTCTCACACGAGTTTTCAGATCACGATTTTTGTGAGACGATTGGGCCTGAGGAATCTGATAGATCATTTGATAGCCCAATAACTGAGGAAACTGATCTTATTAGGGCACACGATACGGATCCAGAATCGCATTTTCTGGAGGAATTAATTCAATGCCCTGATTATCAGTTACACCCTGTTGAGCTTATTGATGATTCTAATTCTGAGATAATTAGACCCAAGTCAATTTTGATTTTCCCACATCATCTAGACTTGGAGATTTCAGACAGGGTGATGAATATACAAGAGGTCATGGAATTTGATATGCCGAATGAGGAGGATAGGAGCTGGGAAATTCTGATTTGGGAAGTCAATTTTGGAGGAAATGGAAGATTGAGTCGAAGGGTTCCTTTTAAACTGAAACCATCAAATCAGAACCCTTACGACATTTGTTTCGAGGATGTCAAACTCAAGCACACATTTAACGATTATCCTTTTGAGCTTCAATTCTCTGTAACCCGACATTTTGGCCTTGGGTTGCATCCTCACAAATCGCAGGCCCGACCCCGCTTGCATTCTGATTTTAGGTTTTGGGTAATTTTTATCCAGAACCTAAGGTATTCTCGATTATGGGGTGTGGGTCTGCACCACAATCTGGTCCACATCTGTGGACCTCTGCTGACAGGTCAGAGGATTCTTCTGTTTATTCTAATTCTGACCTGCACATGTGAATTCTTCATTTCTTTTCTTTGTATAGTGTGCCTAGCTGAAGGCACTAAACTCAGCACATATACAGTCTTTTTCATTTTCATCTCGGAGCGGACCCGATATCCACGCAATTCAGGTGCTTTCTACGCTTTTCCACTCTGTTTTATGTCTTTTTAATACAATGAGGACATTGCATTAGATAGGCATGGGGGGGTGGATATTTATCTTTGAATTCATTCGTCAGCTCCGTAGATTTGTTTTATTTAAAAAAAAAAAAAAAAAAAAAAAAAAAAAAAAATCAAAATTAGGAAAGAGAATTTGGGTTTCAGAAAATTTTCGATCTTAAGAAATACTATATTATGTTCTGAACACAAAGACCCTTCAGGTCTTTGGACTTAATCAGCCTATGTATCCACTAAAATGTGGATTTGTTTTTCGAGTCCTCGCCAACCTGAATTTTATTATAATTGGAGTAAATAAGTTTGGGTGATAAGTACACGACTTATCAACCCGCCCTCTGATGTGAGGGAATTTTGAGTCTTAAGCATCTACACACTTTCTTTGCACTAACTCGTTGTTTGGCGATTTTAACGGAAATTGGGTAGCTAATGAACCTTCTAGGGTGATATGGCTGGCAAGTTATCGTGGGTAACAGCCCATAGGTAGGTTGTCCAGAGCCCAGTCACTGGACCTTTCTCTTTTTGCTGCCTTTAGGTAAATCTTAGACCAGGGAAGCCACCTACTTAAAAAAAAAAAAAAAAAAAAAAAAAAAAAAAAAAAAAAGGAGAAAAGAACAAAAAGAAATAAGCCACACTTCGCCGCACGAGTATGGCTGGCAAGTTGTCGGTGGTAACAGCTCATCGACCGGTTGTCCAGAACCCAGCTCAGAAAATGCACTAAAAATTCCCAAAACACTTAGGAAGAAGCGGAGGAGTAGAATAAACCGGGGAGATATACACTGGATTCACCCTTGTGTTGACCCCGTTAAAAAATAAAAGTAGGGAGAAAGCTACCGGTTGTAAAGATACACCTTTAGGCAGAATTCTTTTTGAGGTCACCTAGAGGCGTAGAAATCCGAAGTCCGTTTTAATTGCCGGTCAACGAGTCTATCACATCACAATAAGATGCTTAAAACTTAGGGTTCTCATCAAATCTTGGGTGAGTTGAATGGCCGTAGAAAGCCACTCTTAAACCCTAAAATTTGAAAATCTAAAAAAAAAAAAAAAAAAAAAAAAGAGTAAAAACAGAAAAAGAAATTTTTCTTTGAATAAGGCGAGGCTTGAGGCGGTCTGCATTTTGGCTGATACCCGGGCACTGTTGTGTCTTTGAAAGTTCAGTTCTTAAGTAGACAATTTCTTAATGATTGAAAATAACTCAGGTCCAAATAATCTAACCTAATTCTTTTATAAATAGCATATAGTTTTTGCTAGGGACTAGCAAAAGATAGGCATGGGGGTATGATGTAAACACATTTACACTACTTAAAATGTCTATTTATGCATGTTCTTAAGCATAAGATTGCATTTCATGATATAAATATTGCATTACATGCATCATCTTGCATTTAGAGTAGTTTGAATAAAATGGAGGTTAATTGTCTCCTTTTATGTGCTTGGACAGGGCAAATATTTTATCGGGGCCTCGGATCAAAGATCCAACCGTATGGATATGATCAGGGCGACGATTGGAGTTCAACGACTCCAAGATCGCCCTAATCAGGCATCCGTAGCATCAGATAGAGACCGGGGAACCCTAGAAGATCAAGGGCCAGGATGGTGTAAATCCGCACTTCAGATGGAAAATCCGACCACACGGATGAATTCGGATCGACGACCGCAGCCGAACGACACAAAAATCAAGTCAATCCGACATCCGTGGCACCATCTACAACTTCCAGAAGATGGACGGCCAAGATGGCGCCACGTGGCGCCATCCCAGCCGCCCAATCGGCCGCAGGAGTCCTGTGAAGATCGCGCAACGTCTCCTCTCCGCCGTTGGATCTCGATCCAACGGCTGCGGTCGCGCGCGTTTAAAGACGTCCGCGCGACCATTTCGCCGCGTAGCGCAGCGGCTACGCAGCCGCGGGCGAAGCGCAGGTCGCGGGTTCGAGCCGCGGAAAGGGGGGCGAAGGCGCGGGCGAGCGGGCGCGCACGAGCGTCGGATGAAGATCCAACGGCCGCGCGCGCCCGATAGCGCCGACGCGCAATTGGACGCCCTGGTGGGCGCGCGATCGCACGCGGGCGCCGCGCTACGCAGCGGGCGCGGGCGCGATCTAAGCCGTCCGATCTCGCGATCGGACGGCTGAGACGACGCGGACGTGCGTCTGCGTTACGCGCGCAGGCCAGCCGAGCGGGCGCGCGTGGCGCGGCGGCGACGGCGACGGCGGGGCTTTAGCGACGGTTTTATCCGTCACTAAAGACCCCTTATTTATTATTTTGAAGATGTAATGTCCATTTTGCCCCCACTCCTTGCAACTATAAAAGGAGACCCCCTCCATACGAAATTTTCATCCCTTCCTTCTCCTCTCTACCTCTCCAAAGCTCAAGAGAAGCTTGTCCCACACCCGGGATGCTTCTCGCGAGATAAAGTCCAAATTTTCGTCCCCCTTCGGAAGTGGATCCCGCGACGACGACGACGTGCTGCTTCGTTCCCGTTCTTCTGCTTCGTCCTCCTTCGTCCCGCTTCGTTCTCCTTCGTCCAGGCGTCGTCCCGTCCGGCTCGTCCTCCAAGCGACCGTCGAGGAGGATTTCTCTCTCCCTATTCTTTTTACTGCTTTCTAGTATAGATTTACTACTTTCTAGAGTAGTCTATTCGTCCTCCGAGCGATCGTCGAGGAGGACATTTCTCCCTCCATTCTTTTAATGCTTTCTAGAGTAATTGTTTTATGTTTTCTAGTTGTAATGAAAGAACTCTTTTATGATAAATTCCTTGTCTATTCTACATCTCATTTTGATTTCCATGTATAGTATTCCTTCGCTCTCTCTCTCTCTTTTATTTGTTGTAGATACTTAGATAGTTTAAATTGAATTTCTTTGTGACAAAATAAAAAGAAACGCGGAGTTTTTAAATCAAACGTTCGCCTCCCTGTGTTCGACCCGGAATTCTTATTTCGGTATAAATTTTATTTGTTGAACACGAATCCTTCGCTTTCGAACTACAACGACGGGTTTTTCCAAAAACCAAACACGTTAGCGTAGATTCTCGCGCTCAACAGAAGCCCAGAGGAATTACACTGTTACTGAAAAGGAATTACTAGCTGTAGTATTTGCTTTGGAAAAATTCAGGGCTTATCTCTTGGGGTCTCATGTTATTGTTTATACCGACCACTCGGCCTTGAGACATCTCTTGGCTAAAAAGGATGCTAAACCCTAGCTTATTCGTTGGATTCTTCTTCTTCAAGAATTTGATCTTGAAATCAAGGATAAAGCCAGGGTACAAAATGTGGTAGTGGATCATTTGTCGAGACTCCTAGGTGATTCTTCTTGTCCGAACATTCCAATTGCTGACACTTTTCCGGACGAAACCATTCTTACAGTTTTAGGTGTCCACACCCCATGGTTTGCTGATATTGTTAACTATTTGGCCGTTGGTCAAATCCCCCAGGATTGGACCAAGCAACAATGAGATAGACTCAAATCTGAGGCCAAATACTACTTTTGGGAGGACCCTAAACTGTATCGCATCGGCTCTGATCAGATTATTCGCTGATGCATACTAGAGAATAAATTCAACAGTATACTCGAGTTCTGCCATGCATCTGGGTGTGGTGGACATTTCTCTGGGAGAAAGACAGCTGCAAAAATCTTGCAATCTGGCTTCTATTGGCCATCTTTATTCAAGGATGCCCAGGACTTCTCAGGGTCATGTTCTCAATGTCAGTCACTCGGGAACATAACTAAGAGAGATATGATGCCCCTAAACCCTATTCTTCCTGTAGAAATTTTCGATGTTTGGGGCATCAATTTCATGGGACCCTTTATCCCTTCATTTGGACATCAGTACATTCTTGTTGCTGTTGATTATGTGTCCAAATGGATTGAGGCAATTCTCACCCGAACCAATGACCACAAGGTGGTCATCAATTTTGTCAAGAAAAATATCTTCAGTAGGTTCGGGATTTCGAGGGCTATCATTAGTGATGGTGGCACTCATTTTACTAATGCCCAATTCCAGAATTTATTGGCCAAATACAAGGTTAATCATCGAATTTCCACACCTTACCATCCCCAAACGAATGGACAAGCCGAGATCTCCAATCGAGAGATCAAGAACATTCTGCAAAAAATGGTTAGGCCTGATTGTAAGGATTGGACTCAAAAGCTTGAGGACGCTCTTTGGGCATACCGTACGGCGTATAAAACGCCCATCGGCATGTCTCCATTCCGTTTGGTGTATGGAAAGGCGTGCCATCTACCCGTAGAGATTGAACACAGGGCATTCTGGGCAATCAAACAATGTAATTTAGATCTGAATCTAGCTGGAAAGACCAGGAAACTCTAACTATCTGAGTTGGAGGAGCTTAGAAATGATGCTTATGAGAATGCCAAGATCTACAAGGCTCGGACCAAAGCTCTACATGATCAATTGATTTCCCGCAAGAGCTTTGAGCCAAACCAGAAGGTCTGGTTATTTGATTCTAAACTTAAGCTCTTTCCTGGTAAACTTAGATCTAAATGGAATGGCCCATTCATAATTGATCATATTTTTCCTAATGGTGTCGTTCAGATTTCTGACCCAAAGACGGGTAACGCCTTTAAAGTCAACGGTCAATGTTTGAAGCTTGTTGTTGACCGTAATCTTCCAGAACCTGTCTCAGACTCTGTTGCTCTAGCCATTCTGTGACTTCTTTGGCTGGACTTCGCCTAGCTGACGACATTAAACTTAGCAGTTGTACATATGACACAAGGCTGATACGAGCTTCATATCCAAGTGACATCTTTCATATTCTACCCTTTCTTTCATATCTCTTTTTCAATGAGGACATTGCATCAGCTAGGCATGGGGCGGTGGATTCATTCTTGAATTATTTGGTAAGCCTTGTGAAATCCATGTAAATTGTCTCTCTTCTTATTTAAAAAAAAATTAAAAAAAAAATTAGGAAGGATTAGTTGGACATTAGGACTTTTCAATCCTAAGAAATTTTACATTAGGATCTGAACACAAAGACCCCTCAGGTCTTTGGACTTAATTAGCCTGTGTATCCACTAAAATGTGGATTTGTTTTTGAGTCCTCGCCATCTTAATTCTTTCGTAATTGGATTAAATAAGTTTGGGTGATAAGTACACGACTTATCAACCCACCCTCTGATTTGAGGGAATTTTAGGTCTTAAGCATCTACACACTTTCTTTGCACTGACTCGTTGTTCGGCGATTTTAACGGAAATTGGGTAGCTAATGAACCTTCTAGGGTAATATGGCTGGCAAGTTATCGTGGGTAACAACCCATAGGTAGGTTGTCCAGAGCCCAGTCACTGGACCTTTCTTAGTTTGTTGCCTTTAGGTAAATCTTAGACTAGGGAAGCCACCTACTTAAAAAAAAAAGGAGAAAAGAACAAAAAGAAATACGCCACACTTCGCCGCACGAGTATGGCTGGCAAGTTATCGGTGGTAACAGCTTATCGACCGGTTGTCTAGAACCCAGCTCAGAAATGGACTAAAAATTCCCAAAACACTTAGGAAGAAGCGGAGAAGTAGAATAAACCAGGGAGATATACACTGGATTCACCCTTGTGTTGACCTCGTAAAAAAAAAAAAAAAGTAGGGAGAAAGCTACCGGCTGTAAAGATACACTTTTAGGTAGAATTCCGGTTAGGTCACCTAGAGGCGTAGAAATCCGAAGTCCGTTCTAACTGCCGGTCAACGAGTCTATCACAATCACAATAAGATGCTTAAAGCTTAGGGTTCTCATCAAATTTTGGGTGAGCTGAATGGCCGTAGAAAGCCACTCTTAAACCCAAAAATTTGAAAATCAAAAAAATTAGAAAAGAGGAAAAGAGAAAAAGAAAATTTTCTTTTAATAAGACGAGGGCTTGAAGCGGTCTGCATTTTGGCTGATACCCGGGCACTGTTGTGTCTTTGAAAGTTCAGTTCCTAAGTAGACAATTTCTTAATGATTGAAAAATAACTCAAGTCCAAATAATCTAACCTAATTCTTTTATAAATAGCATATAGTTTTTGCTAGGGACTAGCAAAAGATAGGCATGGGGGTATGATGTAAACACATTTACACTACTTAAGATGTCTATTTATGCATGTTCTTAAGCATAGGATTGCATTTCATGATATAAATATTGCATTACATGCATCATCTTGCATTTAGAATACTTTGAATAAAATGGAGGCTAATTGTCTCCTTTTATGTGCTTGGACAGGGCAAATATTTTATCAGGGTCTTGGATCAAGGATCCAACCGTATGGATGTGATCAGGGCGACGATTGGAGTTCAACGACTCCAAGATCGCCCTAATCAGGCATCCGTAGCATCAGATAGTGACCCTGGAACCATAGAAGATCAAGGGCCAGGATGGTGTAAATCTGCACTTCAGAGATAAATCCGACCGTACGGATGAATTTGGATCGACGATTGCAGCCCAACGACACAAAAATCGAGTCAATCCGACATCCGTGGCACCATCTACAACTTCCAAAAGATGGACGGCCAAGATAGTGCCACGTGGCACCATCTCAGCCGCACAAACGGTCGCTTGCATCTTATGAACACCCCGCGCCCGATCGCTCTCCGCCATTGGATCTTAATCCAACGGCTGTGGGCGCTCGCAATTAAAAGCGCCCGCTCGACCATCCACGCCCCATAGCGTAGTGGTCGAGCGCGCTATCGCGAGCGTGGGGCGCGGGTTCAATCTGCAGCAAGGGGTTGGAGGGCGAGATCAATTGAGGCGCGTGGAGCGTCAGATGGAGATCAGACGGCCCCGCGCGCCCGATAGCGTCGACGCGCGATTGGATGCACAATAGGACGCGCAATCAGACGCACGGGGGGCGCACAACGCAGCGGGTGCGGACGCATTTTAAGCCGTCCGATCGTGAGTGCTGGACGTGCGTGGACGTTGAGGAGCAGGCAGCCGAGGAGGCGCACGTGGGCGCGGAGGCGACGCCCACGTCGAGGCTTTAGTGATGGATTTATCCGTCACTAAAGACCCCTCATTTATTATTTTGAAGTTGTAATGTTCATTTTGCCCCCACTCCTTGCAACTATAAAAGGAGACCCCCTCCATATGAAATTCTCATCCCTTCTTTCTCCTCTCTACCCCTTCAAAGCTCAAAAGAAGCTTGTCCCACACCCGGGATGCTTCTTGCGAGATAAAGTCCAATTTTCGTTCCCCTTCGGAAGTGGATCCCGCGACGACGACGGCGTGCTGCTCCGTTCCCATTCTTCTGCTTCGTCCTCCTTCGTCCTGCTTCGTTCTCCTTCGTCCAGGCGTCGTCCCGTCCGGCTCGTCCTCCAAGCAATCGTCGAGGAGGATAACTTCTCTCTCCCATTCTTATTTACAGCTTTTCTAGTGTAGAATTTTCCTACTTAATAGTGTAATTGATTTTCCGCTTTCTAGTGTAACTTTTATTTAGTTTGATTGTATAAACAATTGGAATATTGAATGCATGTTCTCTCTCTCTCTCTCTCTTTCTTTTAGTCTGATAGCTCCATTGTAATTATATCGCCTTGCTCATAAAAAATTCCTAAAAAATATAATTGCGAATATAGATCAACGTAGCCTCCCTGTGTTCGACTCGGAATTCTTTTCGGTATAAATTTTTATTTGTTGAACACGAATTTTTCGCTTTCGAACTACAACGACAGGTTTTCCAAAACCAAACATGTAAGCGTAGTGATTCATGAAATGCCGTTCAATAGGCGCTAAGTAGATAACACAAAAACAATTTAAACCGCAGCGGCACCTTGTATTTCCACGATGTGGGACTAAAGTCTCTGCCCCAATCTCGCGTGCGCCCGCAGACCTGCGTGCAATCGCCACAGCTGCCGACTTCTCTGCGCTCCTTGCTGAGCCAGACCTCTTCGCACCGCTCGCGTGAGTTTGCTACGGCTGAAGCCTGGAAGACCTGACGCCTGGAGCTACTGCGAAGCTGCTTCAACCTTCGTTAATGGCAGCAGGAGCTTTGATACTGTTAAACACAAAACGAGCCTCTCGGCTCAATCAGACCAGCTGGGGACCTTCGCCGTGGCACGGCGAAGGTGGTGAGCCATGCGGCTGGCCGTGGGATGGCCTAGGCGTGCGTGCCTAGGTCAACCTGTGGCCGGAAGTGTGGGGTTGTTCTGGGGACTGTGGTGGAGGTGTAGAGGGATGGCTGATGGGCGGAAGTTGTTCCTTGTGGTGAGGCGGAGCTTATGAGTCGGTTGGCGAGCCATGTGGAGGGGCAGAATGGTGGGGGTGGCTCGCCGGAGATCGATCGGAGACGTGGAAGATGAGGGTGGTCAGCGACGGTCGAGGGTCGATTAAATGAAATAACAGGGGGAAAAGAGAGAGGGGAATACGGGGAGTAGTTCTAACCTAATTGTAGGGACGAAGGGGGACGGAGGGCGGATAGCTGTACCTGCTGTCGCCGGAGAAGACGCTGCCCAGTGGAGGAAGACGGCGGCGACGACGGGGCTGAGGCGGCGTGCGCGGGTGTTGCGCGACGCGGAGGAGAGTCAGGAAGATGACTCTGCCACTGGTTTTGTGGTAGAGCGAAGAGGATGGGAGAGGGAGCTCGCCGGAGCTTGCTAGACGCTTGGCCGGAGAAGAAAGAGACGAATTGGGGGTGGAAGTCCGGCCAAGTCAAGCTAAAGATGAGCGGCTGGAGGTGTGGGTTCTTTTATAGGCACTGGGCCGTGCTTTCAGAGCGTGGAGGGCACGCCTGTGCCTTTGATGGCTCACCGGAGTAGGAAAGAGGTTAAGATACCCAAATCCCTCATGCGTTCGCATGAGAGATTGGGTTCACACCAGAGATTGTGATTGGCCTAAGATGGAAGGGAATTCCTCAGAGAATCTCCTTTCCATTTCTGGGAGGGGATCTCTGAGGAATCAGAGAGTAATCCCTCTCTAAACCTCACCGGAGGTTGGTTCTGCCCTAACAATGGCGGCAGGACCTGATTGCAAAGGTGGCGGGGAACTTAGGGGGCTCTCTGCAACGATTTTCAAAAGATAGGGACCAAATTGTGATTTAGGTGTACTAAATTGCAAAGTAGGTCAAGATGACCTCCCCTTAGGTCCAAATTTTGGTAAAAACCTAATTTGGACCTAAGGAATCCAATGGTGAAGTTTGATTTTAGGTTTGACCTCGTTTGACTGGACATTTTGCGTAAAAACCCAAATTAGGTTACTTGAAGAGCTAGGACCCTAATCTAGGTCAAACTGGGTTCCAAAGGCCAAATTAAGTGTTCTAAACCCTAAGGAGTATTTTTCCATGATTTTTAGAGGGTTTACTTGATTTTTATCCTGACCGGAACCTTGTTAATTTGAGCGGGTCTGTTTTAGGGTTACCAAATGTCATTTAATTCCTAAATTGCACATGAACCCATTTCTGATTGACTCAACCCACTTTTTATCTTATTTAGACCTTTTGACCTATGTTTTTCCTCTGAGAAAACCCATTTATGTACTGCAATGGTAAAATTACAGTTTTAACCTTTAATTCATGTTTTCTTCTCAGAGCACTTATTCCTTTATTTAGGCCTTCTAGGTTATGTAGGAGCTTTTATCTTTTTTATTGGGTCAAAATGAGCTAGTTATGGCTCATGATGAGGCTCTCATCAAGAATCCATCTTGGAAGCAAAAGAATTGATTTCCCGCTAATCGCTCCAAGATTTGGTCGATAAAAGGTAGCGGAAAATGGTCTTTCTTAGTAGCAGTATTGAGTTTCCTATAGTCTACACACACTCTCCAAGACAAATGAGTGTGTGTAGGGATGGATTCGCCCCTGTCATTGACACGGTGTGAGATCTGCCTTTTTGGGAACAACATGAATCGGGCTCACCTAAGGGCTGTCGCTGATCAGGTAAATAATTCTTGCATCAAGCCACTTGATTATTTCAGCCTTAACGACCTCCCGCATATTAGGATTGAACGTCACTGCATCTCTCGAGAGGGTCGAGCCTCCTCGTCCGTATATATATGATGAGTGCAGTAGGAGGAGCTAATGCTAGTTAGATCAAAAAGAGACCATCCAATGGCTACCCTATGTTCAATTAGGATCTTCATTAGCTTGCACTCTTGCTCCCTGGATAATTTTGAACTGATGATTACAGGAAATATTTCATTTGGTCCTAGGAAAGCATACTTTAGCATGTTAGCCAGTGCTTTAAGCTTAGGAGTGGATGGTGAAAGATCTCGCAAATGTTGGGACGAGAGCATCCCAAAAGGATCAAAGGAAAGAATGAGGGGTGAAGGAAATTGGCCCTCAGGTTGGCTAAGAAGAGGGACGTCTTGGATTGATGGATCCAAGAAGGGACATCCCCAATGATCAGCATTTGGGAATAAGGTCCCAGTGTGGAATGTCACTTCTGTCTAATTTAGCGAGAAAGAATGGGCAGTCCGACCTTCAAGGGGCTAGACTGAATGTGAACAACCCGAAAATGACTCAGACCACAAGGTGTAAGAAGCAGAGTGGACCTCATCAAGGGTCTGGTTAGGAAGAGATAAGGGTAAGGGGAGAGGTGGGGAAATGTCATAGTAAAGGTTAGTCAGGGGATTATGATTTTCCAAGGGTATGCTGTAGCAATTTGAATAGGTCCCTACCAACCGGATACACACATTGACGACCATGTCATCGTCAGACATGTCATCCTCGAAAAGATCGCAATCAAAGTTCTTGGTGGCCTTAAAAATGTTAAGTTTGAGCTTTTCAGAGTCCATAACAATCTCAATGCAGCCTGATTCACAATCGATATGGGTGTAGGCTGTGGCCAAGAAAGGTCTACCGAGGATTATGAGATAATCAGAAAGTGAATCAGGAACTTCCATATCTAATACAAGAAAGTCAATAGGAAAATAGAGATTGTTGACCCTAACCACCACGTTTTCCACCACACCCCACGGGATTTTGACAGAGCGATCTGCCAACTGCAATGTAATAGGGGTGGGTTTCAGATTTCTCAATGCAAATTTCTGAAACATGATGGTATGTATGAGGTTAATGGAAGATCCTAAATCCAGCAAAGCACGATCAAAATTTCAGCCTTTGATGCTACATGAAATGAGAGGGGTGCCTGGGTCTTTCTGCCTCGGTGGTAATTTTGACAGTATATCACAACTCGAGAGAACTACTGGGTTCTTGGTTTTCTTTTTTTGTCGCCTAGGTGTAGTGTAGTCCTTAATGAAACGGGTGACAGTCTGGATGTGGTCGATTGCCTCTAGCAAGGGAACCTTGATCTCAACATCCTTGAATAAATCGCATAGATTATCAAAGGTTTGCGTGTTCTTTTTCTTGCCTTTTGGTTCCCTTAGTAGAGCCTCAGGGAATAGGACTGATTCTGGCACTAATTTGGGTGTGTCGTCCTCACGAGAATGCAGTGTACAACCCGAATGATAGGATGATGAAGATGGGCCAGGATCAGGTTGAGGTGGATCGACAATAGATTTACCACTCCTCGTAGCAATCGCATTGGATGTGGCAGGTCGAGTGGGATCATAAGGTGGAGGAGGGTTCACAACAGGGACAAAGGGTTGATGTGCTACTGTAGGATTAGCCTGAAATCCCTGTGGAGTACTTGAAGCTTGCAGAATCTGATGAATCTACCCCTGAAAAGGTCTCACTTGTGGTTGCAGACCACGGGGTATGAAATTTTGTGGGTTAGGGATAGGTTGGGCAGGAAGAGTGCCCTAAGATCGAGTCGTCATGCATAGTTGACTGATCTCAGCATTCTGCTACACCAATTGGTGTTGAAGAGAAGTCATATTTTCTTCATGGCGTTTCGACATTTTTGTCATCATTTGCATCAATTTATCAAGAGGGCTTGATGCGTGATCCGTTTGAGGTGCGCAAGGGCTTAGTGGTATATTTGTTGAAGGATTATATTGGGCCCTTGGGATGATGGGAGCGGATGGTCGCATTGGCCCACTAGTGGGGTTTTGGCGCTGAGGGTTGTTGGACCATGCAAAGTTTGGATGGTTGCATCACTCTGGGTTATAAGTAGCAGAATATGGGTTGTTCCTCAGGGTGCACACATCTTCAAATTTAGAAGATGAGTCCGCATATGATAATGCATCTGAGTGCATGGAGGCTTACTCCTCCATGTTGTAATACTGGCTAGCAGAAGCCAAATCCACATTACTTACTGAGTCACTTGGCACAATACTTGGTAAGGATGGTGTAGGTTGTGCGGGATTTTTAGAGATCACCCTAACATGGGAAGGATTGGGTTTGTGACATGGTGGAGGAGTTGAAGTGTGAGTCATAGAATGGGCAGGGTTGGCCAAGAGTTTGTCCAGCATCTTGTGCACGATAGAGACTTCATCCAATTTTTGTGCAATCAAGTTTAAGTCAATGGATGAATGGGAGGGTCCCGTGTCAACCTCTTGTGCTCTACTACGAGGTGTGCTAGTTCGATTAAAGGCGACAATGGAAGCGTTGTTCATAGAATTCTCACTCATTTTCAAAAAGTTCAAATGCTCCATCCTTGTCTTTATTCATGAAATTACCTCCACAGGAAGTGTTCGCAATCTACCTCAAAGTTTCATTTAGCCCATCATAGCAGATATGGGCTACGTGCCACTTAGGCAGACTATGGTGTGGACATTTCCTGAGGAGGTCATTATACCTCTCCCAGGCCTTATGAAATTGCTTTCTATTTTGTTGCATGAAAGAAGTCATAGCACGGCGAAGCGCATTGGTGCGTCCAATTAGGAAGAATTTTTTGAGAAATGCCGTACGCATCTCTTCCTAAGAACGGATGGGTTTCCCAATGGTGCGTAACCATTTCGCGGCTTTGTCTTCAACAAAAATGGGAACATTTTCATGAGGACAATGTGTGACCCAATATTTCTTGGTTTAATTGTTTCAGTTAAACAGGTTAAGTCCTCCAAGTGAAGAAAAGGGTCTTCACTGGCAAGTTCATGGTAATGGAATTTGATTAAGCTAATGATGTTTGGTTTTAGTTCAAAATCTTCCCTGCCCATGGGGACATGAATTTTCCCAAGGGTCTCTGTAGTAGCGGGATTCTGATATGAGCTAAGAGACCTGGGCCCCTCTCGTTCGGGAGGGTTTTGCATTTCCTCTAAGGTTTCCCTAGTGACTTCAATTTGCTCAGTATACAATGGCATTTGGGCTTGGAGGCTGGTTAACAGGTCAACGGCTCCACCACCACCTAGTGGATTGGGAGGGGGAAGATTTCCTCCCTCGGGATCTGGGGGTGGGTGAGCAGCCATGTTTATGGAGGAGGACGATTCACCATATTCTACCCTCCTAAGTTTATCAGACAATTCAAATAGTTTAGGGCTTTGTGACCTCCTCCCAAACATACACTGTCGAAAGAAAAATTGGGGTGATGAGAACAGAAAAGGGGATGAGAGAAATGATGCCAAATAGGTGCAATTGATAACAAATCAAATAATCAAGGCCTTAACCTCTAAATGTGACCTAAGACCTAAAGATCTAAGTTACCTACTATCGCAACCTATGGAACTAAATACGAGCACCACGGAACCACAGGCTAGATTGAAAGGCCGTTTGCCCCAATCTGAGACACCCGATAGCACGCGGGAACCTGCACCAACATGTAGGCGCTACAAGCAGGTAGTTAGACCTCTAAACCTTAATGGGGTCAAGTTACTACCAGTTTTAGATTAAAAGGCTTAGGATACAAGTGCTTTGGAATGTAAAGGGCATTGTATATGGGTAATGCCTAAGTGCGTTGATTTATGAGTGTGTAAAACAAGCATGCAACGGGAAAGTCTCCTCAAATTGAAGTTTTAGATGGTGAATAGCTTTTAGAATTCCTCTCTCAAGTTGTATGGATTTTATGATTCCAATGAATTACCAATTCAACCAATCTCTGGGTTTTCTAGAATACAAGTTCTTTACGCCCAAACAACCCTCCTTCAATTTGAGTTGGTTAATGTATGCTACAATGAAATGGGCCCCTAAATGGATATTTCTAGGTGTGGATGCACGGATCAATTTTAATTCACTGTGAAAGGAAGCCAAACAATGCACTCCAAGTGCTCCCAATCACCATAATGGAAATCCACACAAGGCTCAACCACCGAGATACGAAAAATGAAAATGAATATGTTGGGGTTGAAATTCAGGATCAAATTAGAGGAAAATATAAGGTCGTGGTGGGGTTGGAGTCAACTCAATTCTAAGACTCCCCAACCAAAATGTGGATCCCAAATTCGTATAAATGAGGAGAAGAGGTGTAACAACCAATCAATTTTACTTCGCCTCAAAGCAAATTTCAAATCGCAAAATATCAAAGAATTGTAATTCTTAGATTTTTTGTACGCAAAAGTGTGGGAAATTGAGGGTGGTGGAATTGATAAAAAGAATCAAACAGTGGATTTTAATCCACTCGCCCCAGAAATCCCAAGAAGAGTTTTTTTGAGTTTTTGATTTTTGAATTTTTTTTATCTTTTTATCTTTAATGTGACAAGTGAACCTAAATTTCCAAGAAGAAGGACACTTACCTCCTCAGCAACATGTACGAAGGTCCAAGTAGCACCAGCGACTTCACGCTCTCGCTCTCGCCTTGGACTTGCCCACATCTCCGACCTCCTCTACATGTCTCCTCGCAACCGGTTCACCTGCACAAAAACAAACAAAAACACTCATGAAGAGATGGTTGGGAGAAGAGATAATCAGAGGAAGAGAATAGAAACCGACTCCAGATGACGCCTCCCCGGCAATGACACCAGAAAACTTATGTTAGAACGTGGGTATTTGATTTGGTGATATTAATGTTGTAAAGTATCTAGTGGAAGTGATTATCTACAGGCGAATCTACACAGTTTATCAAAATTTAATAACCTAGACTAAATCAAATTTTAACTTGTTAGTTTTAGGCCCACGGTCGAACTCAGGGTGGCGGGTTTGGAGTTAAATCAGTTTCTATGCATTTCTTGAAATTGCATCAATTCCTTTTGCTTATTGTATTTTTAAGTTTTTCTTGATTTTAGATTTTTTTGGCTATCCTTGTCCTTGAGGTACACCCTCAACAAAAGGTCCTTGGCTACACACCAAAAAATTGATCCTTGGCGATTCGCCAAAAACTAAGTCCAAAATGAATCTTGCTACATGTGAGATCGTGTACCTGTAAAGACAAGAGTTATCTTTTATATTTTAGATTTTTTTTTGGTCTTTTCTTTATCAACAAAATAAAAGACAAGGAAAAGAAATGCGAAAAGATATTACGAAATGGAAAGGAATGGGAATACTTAACTTATTTATAGATATGTATATATATATATAAGATATAGGTATAGTGTATAAGTATATATATATAACTATATAATAAATAATAAGGTGGAGGATTGAATCAAAGATTCAATGGAATGTAGCACCACTCTAGGTTAACCATCTTCTAGAAAGATGCGATAAACATAGCATTGTGCTGCGTTCAGGTGTGGAGCAGACGTGTGGGTGGAATGCTTTGATGTACGCTAATATTGTGAATGTGGATGCAACTGGTGCGTACACACACGTGATAAAATGTGAGGTAAATGGGTAGGTGCGTAGGGGAGAGAGAGAGAGGCGGGTGACCGGCTAACTGAGGAACGTTCGGTCACTACCTTCTTGCGAGGAGAGAGAGCACACTGGCGCGCTGCACTATGCAAGGGCAAAAGGCCACCAGCTGACTCGAGAAACCATCGGTTGTGTTTCTCAATTAGTCGATGGTTCAAGAGAGAGAATGCACGAGCATGAGTGGCATGGGAGTGGCTATGACTGACTGGAGGCGTGGGATGATGTGTGAGGGAGCACAGTCAACGGATAAATGAGGAATAGTAGGTTGCAAATAGAAAAGAATGAGTCACGATGAACCCAGCACAGTGCGCTGTAGTGCAAACAGAGCAGTGCTCCTTAGAGCTCGCTAAAGGTGATGGAAAGTTGATAAAACAAAAGCAAAAATAAAAGGAAAAAGGAGAGAAACACCATGCTCACTTGCTCACAAAGGAGCTGGGCAGTGGTGGAGCTCAACGTGGTGTGTGTAACCATGAGGAGCTTCTCCTGCATACAGTGTACCTCTTCTCAACAGGTGAGAAGAGGGGTTGCATATGAAGTGGAAGAGAAGGAGAGAGGAGAGCAAGCAGAAGGTGTTTGGCTGGCTAAGGAGTGGATGGACAATGGCTATGAGTGTGTGCGTCTATAGGAGTAGGGGAAGGAGTGCTGCTGGTGTGGGGAGGTATGGGAGCCGACGACCTGTGTGGAGTGAGGTGGGCGAGGTTATATAGATGAGGGGGGATAGAAGATGACAAGGGAATGTCGTAGGGGAATGGGGCATTTTGGGAATTTTATGTGTAGGCCCTTAGGGTGTTAGGTAATTAAGGTAAGTGAGTGAATAGATGGTGCTGTGTTAGGTGGTATTAGGTGGTAAAAATGCAATGGGAATGAGGTGGAAATGGAGGCTCAATATCTCTCACTATCTTCCTCTCCACAAAATGCACGAATGCAAATATTTACAAAATGCATGCTAGCCTATCTAATCTAAATGCATTACGTTAGGAAATAGCATAAGATGGCCTATTTACAAGTGTGCATTGCGGCGCCAACCATAGGCACCCAGCCACTACTACGGATGGCCCCCTTGACGAGCATCCTAATAGGCCCTGCCAACGATAAGCCGAAAGGAAGTAATAAGAGGAGCCTCTATCCCAAGTGTTCAAGCATGCGAAAGGGATCAAGACAAGCCTCTTAAAATGTGATTCACGAAACCTGTGTGAGCAAATCCCACGCAAAGAATACAGTCTCACACTTGGCATACGATCAGTCCATACAAGGAATAAAATAATATATTCTTTCATTTTCATTACAACAAGCACTGACTGTTACATTCCTGGATCATGGTCTCTGGCTAAACTACAGCTAAAAAGAGACAAGCTAGTACGAAAATATTGGCAACACCACTCAGCAGCACCCACCTATCTGCTACACAGGATGAGGGTGACACTGCGGGGTATCATGACTCCCACGAGAGGGTCGGGTACTTGCAGAACTTGCACCTCCTTCAAAAAGAGCATGCAACGGAAGGCAAGCAGCTGGGCAATCCAGCAAGGACCATGACCCCTGTAACGGTTGTTGATGCATGAATTCGGAGTTTTAAAATCATTGTGTTGCAGTGTAGTCGAAATCACTTATCAACAAATACAATTTATAACTCGAATATCTCAATGAAGTCCAAGGCGAACACAGGGAGCAAATAGGAATTCACACGCTAATCTTAATCAAAATAAAAATGAGCACAATAATTAAGCCAAGAATAATGATATTCAATGAATGCTAATATGTCACATTAGATGTTCAATAAATAACACAAGTATTTCAAGATTTTAAGAGGACAAAAAGATATCTAAGATAAAATAATGGTGATTTAGATCACTGATTATTAGTCTAAGCACATATATATCACTTACTCAATGAATATGAAATGAATGAGCAGTAATCAGACATCTGGTAGGTGGCTAAGATGACTTAAATGTCGCCTACTACAGTGGTTCTCTTCTGATCTTCTTCTACTGTTCTTCTTCGTTTAGCCTTCAGCCTCTTCTTCTCTTCTTTTCTTCCTTTAGGTCTTATCCTTTCTATGTGAACCCTCTCCTTCACTCACAAGGGGAGCCAAGGCTCCAGTGACCAAGTGTTGGAAATCTCTTCTGAAGAGCAAAACCCACCCCTCCCCTACACTCTTTCTTTCCTTCCTCTTCTCCTCTTTCTCTCAGATATCTGGGTAATCGGGTATACGAGTATGCGTAACTGTGTCCAGGGCTACGTGTGTGAGTGTCACAGCCAAGGAGTGAAGGCTTAGGTGGGTTCGGGTTGAGTGCAGGTGAGCGGGGACCTCACCCCCAATGTGTCTGAGGCCCTAAGGCAAATGCACAAAAATAATATATGCGCTGCCACTTCCTTCTCCTTCTACGATGTGGGACTATCCTTCCCACCTTTCTTTGTGCGCGGTTGCAGCTATGATGTCTTGCCAATTGGATGAGCTGCAGAGGGCTGAAGCGTTCAATAGGGTGCCTGGGAAGACACCTAAAGCGAATCTGCATGTCCTGGAGCTAAGACCTTGGCCTTGCATGGCCTAGAACACAAAGAACGGGGCGGTGACTATGGCGACGGTGGCAGAGCGATGGAAAGACTTGAAATTCACGAATACGACATCATGGCCACATTAAAATAGCTCATAAGCTTCGCCGTGGTGTGGTGAGTGTGGTGGCAATGGTTTCGTGGCGTGTGGACGTGAGTGGTGGTCGGTCAGTGACAGAGAAGGACGTGCGAAGGTGGGTTGGTTGACAGAGGGTCTAGGTGGGTGGAATGGTGAATAGGTAGAGGGGTTTTGTTCGTGGTGTTGTGGCCAAGGTTGTTGAGGTGTTGGCAAGGTAGGTGGACGGGTGTAGCGAGCGGATAACCTCTCCGGAGAAGTGGCCAGAGTGGAGGGAGATTATGGCGTGTGTTCGGTCGAGGGGGTATTTTTTGGGTTTTAAGTGGTAGAAATTAACCTAAAGATCTAACTAACCTAACTACCTAATCTAATTGGACGAAAGGGGGTATGATGGAGTCGATTGTGGTATGGCCGGCACCATGGAAGATGAAACCTTCGACGGGAGAAGCGGTGACAATGAGGGAAGATAGGCAGCGGCCCGCTAATATTGCGACATGCGAAAGAAGCTGAGGATGAAGAATCCGCTCGCTATAGTCTGTGAGAGTGGACAAGGAAAGGGGTCAGAGAAGGTCACCTGAGTTAGTGGAGATGAAGGTCGGGGAGAAGGGAATAAGAGGGTACCGGCCTCCAAACCAAGCTAAGGAGAGAAGGTTGTGCATGCCGGCTCTTTATAGAGCTTCAGGGAAAGCTCTAGATCAAGAAAGGACTTTCAATGCTTGGGCTGAAAGGAAAAGAATCCAAGATTCTCATTCGTTTGCATGAGCAATCTATGGGGATTTAGAACTCCAAATTGATCCCAGATTGTTCGCCTATGCGTGAACATCAATCCTACCAATTTTGGTGGGATTTGATTGCCATTAGAGTAGGATTTAGGTTAGTCAAGGTTGCTTGGAGGTCGGGTTTGACCTCAATGGTGGCAGGGGCTTTTGTGTGAAGATGATGGCAAATTTGGGGGGCTTTATGTAAATATTTTAAAAGTTAAGGGCATAAATGAGAGAGAAAGAGTAAGACTGGACTAAAATGCAAACTAGGTTAAGATGATCTCTGATTGGGCCCAAATTTTTGTACAAACCTAATTTGAACCCAAGAAATCTGATGGTGAAGTAAAATTTTGGTTTTGACCAAGTTTGACTAGGTAAATTACGTAGAAACCTAAATTAAGGCAACTGTTTGTTTGAGACTATTTTAGGTCAAAATGGGTTCCAATGGTCAAATCAAAGATACCAAACCTTATAGAATATTTTTCTATGATTTTTATAAGGTTTAGGTGAATTTTATCCTGACCAAAACATCAATTATTTAAGCAGGTCTGTTTTAGGGTTTCAGATGTCCAATAATTCTCAAAAAGCATGAAAACCTGTTTCGTTCTGCATAAACCCACTTGTTAGACATTTATAACCATTTGACCTTTAATTAAACCTTGAGAAACCCCGTGATTATTCTGTATTTAGGATATTCTGTTAAAATTACAGACTTACCCATGTTTTAATGCAGATCTCTCAGAAAGGATATGGAGTGAATTACGGCTCTTTGGTGGTTATGAAGGAGCATTTATCAATGGATTATGACTAATTAGAGCTAGATATGGGTGATGATGATGTTATCATCAATGGGGACCCTCATCTAGCTCTGCGACCGGTGGCTAGCTTGGCCAAGAAAGCTGCCTCACCCTACGGAAAGCCCCGCCCTGCTCCCCCGATAGATGGGACGCTCCACCCACTTGTTCTTCCTGAGAGTGGAGCCCTAACGTCCTCCTTCACCACATCCGACACCTCCCTCAGGGTCGTCGAAGACTCCCCAAAAGGGCGAGTAGAGTCGAGGTGCGAAGACCGTGACCTGGTAAAAACTACGTTAGAAAGCACTAAAAATCCCCCGCCAACTCCAGAAAGAGCTAAAAGAGGGCTCACCATGAAGAGGCGAAGCAGGACGTAGCCACATCCTGTGCTCCAAGATGGGAGGGCAAGGCCAGAACAGGGCGGATCCCAGGAGCCAAAAAGTCCACCACCCCAAGCGAGGGGAGCCATCTGACATCAAAGTTAGTGCCACCTCCTTGGACAGTGAGGGATCCCCAGCAGACCCCTCCATAAAGGAACCCCAGACACACCAGCCGTCTGGGTGACCCCTAAGCAACCCCTTAACCGGAAGGATCCACTCCTATTGATGCCCTCATAAAGCCTTGCCCCACGTTTGCCTGAGCAAATACGCTCCAACGAGAGGAGCTCCCGGCAGCAGCAACCCTTGCCTCACCTTCACAAAGTCACAGAGGGAATAAAGTGACCAGGGAATGCACGTGCCCCTAACCTCGGGAGGCAGTCTAGCTCGCCCAAACATGTGGAGAACCCTCCAATATGTCAACGAGAGGCCCCACATTGTCAATGGTGCTAGACCTTCAGCTGGCCCTTCCATAGGAAATCCCCAGACAAGGTCCAATGTATGGGAAAGCATCGTGGGCATCGCCTGGCCAACACCTCACCTCTGCTCGAGCAAGTACACTCCCATGAGAGGAGTTCCTAGCAACAGCAACACTTGCTCTGCCCTCACAAAGTTACCAAGGAAGATGCGTGGGGGCACCAGAAGGGGCTCACCCCCTCCCGAACAACCTCACATAGCCGCCCTTCAATTGCTTCACCGAACACAAAGAAGTTAGGTGCCAGAACTCTACTTGAGGAATGAATGAGGTCACAACAATTCCTCAATCCTCAATTCCATCTAATGTAATCAAGTACGATGAAAGGCGGTGAAACAAGGCCCACATCGGGCCTCTATTTATAACCCTGCCCCCCGAGTCCCCGAGAGCAGTAATGCCTTTTTACCCCCTACGGCTCACCAATTCCTGAGGAAGCAAATCCCTTAGGATACGGTGTTGATCCTGCGGTAGCGTAACTGCACCAATAAAATCGTCGGTTAAGAACCCCACGTGTTATTACATGTTGGGCATTCAAAAACCTTTCACACCCTTCCAAAAAGGGCACGATGCTTTAAGCCATGACCTCTCGTAACAACAACGATGCCTGCCTCAGCGTCTGGAATAGATGAAAGGTTGCCTCCTAAGGCTGGAACTAGCTCGAGCTACTACCCCTCAAGCTTACCTTTATCGCCTCATAAAGTTGGCACCGGCTCGGGCTCATATGCCTACGTTCTGCTACTGATGTGCATACATTTAAATAGCAAAAAAATGTCTATTAATGCATGTTCTTAGTACCATATTAGCATCATGCATTGTAAATATTGCATAACACGCATAATCATGCATTTAGGTCAAATTGTACAAATTATATAGTAATTGTCTCCTTTTATGACCAGGGATAGGGTGACTTTTAATCAGGGCTTCGGACCGAGGATCCAACCATACAGATCTGATTAAGGCGATGACGGGAGTTCAACGACTCCAAGATTGCCCTGATTGGACATCCGTAGCACCAAATATAGTCTGAGGAAGCTCAAAAATCAAGGGCCAAGATGGTGTCAATCCACACCTTAGATGACAAATCCGACCACACGGATAAGTTCAGATCAACGATCGCAGCCTAACAACGTGAAAATCGGTCCAATATGACATCCGTGGCACCATCTACAATTCAATGTAGATGGACAACCATGATGACGCCACGTGGCGCCATCACAACCGCCTAGCATTGGCCGCAACTCTTCTTCTTCACCTGCTCAACGAATCTCCACTGTTGGATGCCCATCCAATGGCTGAGAACTTGCCATGTCGTCTCATTCTCTCTCCTCTGGTGCCTATCCTCATCTGAAGGCCTAAGCAACAAAAGATGGCTGAGCGCTAAAACAAAAATGCAATTGAGAAAGCCTTGTAGCACAGCGGTTGAGGCACTACAGGGTAAGAGGTCACCCGTTCGACTCTAGTGCAGTGCACATTTCCTTCGCATGCGAGAGTGCAATTTGGGCCATTCGATCAAGCGTCGACGGTTCAGATGAAGCGATCAGCCAGACGCGTGATTCGACGCACCTTCGAACGCTCGATCTCACGCACGGAAGAAGGCACGAACGAGATGAAGTTTAAGCTGTCCGATCTCTTGATCGGACGACTGTGAGTCAATGTATGTGTGAAGATGTTTTGTGCACAAAAGGAAAAGAGGCGTGTGCAGCGCGCGCACATGTCGCCCACATCAGGTCTTTAGTGACGAATAAATCCGTTATTAAAGACTTGATATTAATGTTTTTGAATTTGTAATGACCAAATTACCCCCAATCCTTGCAACCATAAAAGGAGACCCCTACCCTACGAAATTCTCATCCCTTCCTTCACCTCTCTCTCTCTCCAAAGCTCTAAGAAGCTTGTCCTAAACTCGGGATGCTCCTTTAGAGCCAAATTCAAAGTTTTCTTGTCCCTGTTCTGGAAGTGGATCTTGCAATGACGACGACGTTTTACCTCATTCCAGCTTCTTCTTGCTTCGTCCTCCTTCTTCCTGCCCCGTCCTCCATCTTCCAGGCATCTCTCCGTTCGGCTCATCCTCCAAGCAATCGTCGAGGAGGATAACATCTCTTTCCCTTCTTTTTATCGCTTTCTAGAATAGAATTTCTTGCTTTCTAGCTATAATCGTTTCCTACTTTCTAGTTGTAATCATTTCCTACTTTCTAGCTATAAAAACATTATTCATAAATCAAGTGATTGTTCTCTCTCTCTCTCTTAGTGTTAATATAAGTTCTATTATGATTATCTCGCTTTTAAACAAAAATACCAAAAAAATATAATCGCGGATTTTAGATCGACGTAGCCTCCCTGTATTCGATATGAAATTTCTTTATGAATTTCGGTTAAAATTTATTTGTTGATGGATTGCTTCGCAAATCGAACTACAATGACGGGTTTTCAAATCCAACTCCGATTGCGTAGTTTTCCTCTACAACATTTGGCGTCGTTGCCGGGAGGCAACGATTCTCGATTTCCTTTCCGCATTTCGCACACTTTTTTTTGTTTTCTAATTTGCTTTATTTCTCATCTATTGTTTTGCAGGTACCTCAACAAGGCATCTTCAAGTGGTAGATCAGCGTAAAGTGCAGTTGAAGACAACTGTAAGTGCTCCCCATTCTTCCCCCTCCATAGATTTCATTTCACAACATTAATTCAAACCCCAATTTACCTAGGTGTTTGCATAAATCCTAAGGTAGTTTGGTTGCTTGGATTTCGACCCACATTCATCTCACCCTCGTAAAAAAAAAATTAACAAAAGGATACTTCTTGTGGGATAAATCAACATACACAGTACATACACCCACATTCAAGGCACATAACCTAATTGATTTTTATCTGCTCAATCGGGATTCTGATCTGTGGAACTGGTACACACAAATCAACATATAAAAGAGTAGAAATCAGTCTAGGCCAATCATTTTGTGTGCCTAACTCAGTGGTGTAATTTTGGCCAATTATTTGAGTTGTTTGGGCTGCACCACTTAACCTAAAATCAACTCATCAAGTAGCTTCCCTGTAGGGTTTTAAATTTAGATCAATACCAGGCACTCCAGTTTACTTTTGATTACAAAGGAAAAGATCTTCACTCATGTTTGAACTTCTGGATTGCCTCGAAACTTGAGTGAATTAACCTAATTCCAAACCCTAAAAGCTACTTAAGCAAGATTTGAACCTTAAAATTCACTCATCAAAAATAATCTTGCTTGAAAACCCTAGTTGTGCATGTACTCACACATACTCAATTGATCATTATGGGCACAACCCATCTTAAGGGCCCACCACATTCCATAAGCAATACAATCCCAGGCCTAAATAAAATCAAGTATGACATTGGCCTTAAGGATTGATTCGCTCTTCGGGGCCTAGTCTGAGATTGTTTACGATTAACCTGCTTGTACCAATTAATTTGATGTCTAGTTAGGGGAGTAGCGTCGAACGACTGTAGCTGGGGGGTATACTAGGAATCGGAGATGCAAGCCAAGGAAGAACCTTCTCCTCAGTCCCTCCTTCTAACTGGTTGGATTGATTGGACGCAAGTAGAGTAAATCATTTATAATCTTAAGACGGATTCTGAGAGTCTATAGATCCTTAGGCTACCTACTTAAGGACATGCTTGTTTTGTTGTGCTATAGGGTTCTTATCCCTAGTCCTTCCGATCTCTTCCTAATTTATGCTTGGAAGGAGATCATTGAATCCTTGATTGGAAGGACCATTAGAGTATTCTAGGAGGCATAGATTGAATTTTGGCCAAATTGATCCCATGGCCAATCAACAACCTCCTCTGCCTCAGAATCCACAGGAGATGTTTCAAATGCAGCTAGAATAAATGCAGAGAATGCAAGAATAGTTCCAGAGAATGTAGGGCGCTTAGCCCTTGAAGGATTTTTATGATCCTTCAAATTATGGGGAATGTCTCGGCGTCCAGATTCTTGCTGGAGATGTAGAAATCAAGCCCTAGGTGTTAAGCCTGAGCAAACATTTCCATAGGCTTGGATCTGAAGACCCGTTTCAGCATTTGGAGGACTTGACCACTTTGGTCCAGACCACCAAGGTGCGAAACGTGAATGAAGAGCAAATGATCATGAGGCTCTTTCCCCACTCTCTTAGGGATAAAGCCACTCATTGGTACAGGACCATAGGAAGGCCGATCGCAACATGGAACGATATGAAATCAGTTTTCCTGAAGAAATTCTTCTCTGTCGGATGTACCAATGCTCTGAGACAGGCGATTACTACCTTCACCTAGCCGTTGGGGGAGCCATTTCATGTTGCCTGGGAGCGATTCCAGGACTTATTGCGGAAGTGTCCACACCACGAGGTGCCTAAATGGCAGCTCATGCAGATCTTCTACCACGAGTTGACTGAGCAACTAAGAAATCACGTGGATGCTTCTTGCGGAGGCAATTTCCTCAACAAAGATGTAGATAGCGTGCCCGATTTGTTTGAGGAGATGAGTGAAAATTCAATCAATCATGCCACCATGGATACTTTTAACCAATCCCAACAACCTAGATCGAATGTTAATGAAGTCCACAACTCTCATTCATTCGATATGGGATTGATTTGTAATAAACTAGATAAGGTGGACTTGGTTACTAAAAGGATGGAGGAGTGGATGGCTGGAAACTCAATGAACAATTCTTGATCCACTCAATCCTAGAACTCACGATTCCATTCATCGCGAGCTCCTTCTGGATAGGAGTTCGTTCAACTGGATGCAACTCAACCTGTGATCCAGCATTATTCGAAACCCCATGGGTTCCAAACTGGGGCCTTTGATCCTAGTTTCTCTGATCCCTCCCATTCTTTCTCTCCATCCTCACCCTATGAGGATGTCTATGCTATACAGGAGAATGTTAGGTCCAACCCTTACTCCAATGCTTATAATCCGGGTAGGAGGAACCATCCTAACTTCTCCTGGAAAAACTCGGGGCAGCAAACCCAATTCCGACCCAACAACTATGCTCCGCAAAGACCAATGGGTCAGGGTCATGTCTACACTCATCTGCCTCGAATCAGGTCAATCAGCCAGCTTGGAATGCCCGTAACCCATAGGGCAGGCTGATTTGAACTGAAAGATGGTAGAAATGCAAGGATCTATGCTCCAGCTCATGCAACAAATGAAAACCTTGCTGGACAACTTGCAAACTGAGTTCATTGCTAATTCTCGTCAACCCGGATCTCTGCCATCTCAACCCATACCCAACCCGCGTAATATCCAGAATACTGGCAATCAAGCCCAAGGGTACAGGAATTAGAGGGACCCACACGCACATGCTCAGGTGGTTGAGCAGGGTCCTTCCTCTTCTGCTTCTTCTTCAAATCAAAGGTTCCAGCTAATGAAGCCCCTTCAATCTTTCCTAACCCTCCCTAAGATCCAAACTCGTATGCATCTGCTAATTCTGATACCTTGAGGAGTGGAAAACAAACTCAGGATCCACAATCACATTTTTCTGATCTACCAAATCCTGGAGAGCTTGAGGAGAGAAAGGAGAACTCTGAAGAAGAAATCAAGGCTCAGGAACCTAATTCCAAAGATCTAACTCATGTTCCTTTTCCTGAGGCCTTGATTAAACCTAGGAAGAAGAAGCCTGTTGATAGTAACAAGGAGTTCTTGAATATATTCAAGAATGTTGAGATCAATATCCCGCTCCTCGACGCTGTCAAACACATACCAGCTTACGCTAAATTTTTAGAGGATTTACGCACACAGAAGCGTAAGTTGAGGGAATATGTTTCGAGGAAGGTGGTACTCTCTAAGCAGGCTAGTTCTGTTATCCTGCATCACCTTCATCAGAAAAAGAGAGATCCAGGTGCTCCTTTGATTTCTTGTGTCATTAGAGATTACACCTTTGATAGGGCACTTCTGGATCTAGGTTCATCCATTAACCTAATTTTGACTTCTCTTTACGAGAAGTTCGGATTAGGTGAACTTCTATCAACTTCTATAACGCTGCAGTTAGCAGACCGTTCGGTCACAAATCCGCGAGGCATTATTGAAGATGTTATTGTCAAGGTTAAGGATTTCTATTTTCCTGTATATTTTCTTATCCTTAACATGGATGTACTTTAGAATTTAAGGAACACACTCATCATTCTGCGACGTTCATTCCTGGCTACCACTAAGGCCAATATCAATTGTGAGAGCGGTAGCATGGAAATCACCTTTAGGGATCAGAACTTGAAATTGGATATTTTTAAGGCGATTAACAAATTTGAGGATTGTGGATTTATAGAGGAACTTGAGGAAGATAACTTGAATATTGAAACATGTATGGCGGTTTCTACAATTGAAAGTTCCTCCTGTTGTGATGGATCTGACTTGCAACCCTTTGTGGCAAACCCACCACATTTTGAATTGGTTATTGATTTTGTTCACTTTCAACCTCCTTCTCTTGATGAATCTTCATCAGCATCATCCTTACCTTCCATTCTAAACCTGCCCTAACTCGAACTGAAACCATTGCCCGAGAGTTTGAAATATCAATTTTTGGGACCTCAAAAGATGCTCCCTGTGATTATCAGTGGTAGATTAACTAAGGAGCAGGAGATTAAACTGATCAAGGTCCTAAAGGAACACAAGGAGGCAATTGGTTAGACCATTCATGACCTTAGGGGGATCGAGCCATCTTATTGCACTCACAGAATATTCATGGAAGATGGATCCCGCCCTTCTCGCCAAATGCAGAGGAGATTAAACCCTAATATGCGAGAAGTGGTCAAGAAGGAAATTATCAAGTGGTTCGACGTAGGAATCATTTATTCGATCTCTGGTAATCCTTGGGTAAGTCCTGTACAAATTGTTCCCAAGAAAGTCAGGATTACCGTTGTGACTAACGAGAAAGGAGAATTTGTCACAACTCGTTCCGCTTCCTCTTGGAGGGTTTGTATTGATTACAGGAAGCTAAACACAGCCATGAAAAAGGATCATTTCCCTTTGCCCTTTATCGATCAAATCCTGGAAAGACTAGCTGGGTAGAAGTACTTCTGTTTCTTAGACGGTTACTCGGGATACAATCAAGTCCCTATCCATCCCAAGGATCAGGAAAAAATGACTTTCACCTGTCCCTACGGAACCTTTGCTTTCCGTAGGATGCCATTCGGCTTATGCAATGCACCTGCAACTTTTTAAAGGTGTATGCCAGCGATATTCTCTGACATGGTGGGAGAACTTATGGAAGTCTTCATGGATGATTTCTCTATTTTCAGAGAATCGTTTGATTCTTGCCTGGCTAATCTTGAAATGATCCTTAAACGATGCATCAAAACATGACTGGTCCTTAGTTGGGAAAAGAGTCATTTCATGACACAAGAAGGCATCGTCTTAGGTCATGTAATCTCTGAACGGGGAATCAAAGTTGACAAAGATAAGGTTGATGCTATCTCTAAACTTCCTCCTCCCACATCTATTAAACAAATTTGATCATTTCTTGGTCATGTGGAATTTTATAGGAGGTTCATCAAGGACTTCTTTAAGGTTTCTTGACCTCTAAGCAACCTTCTCACCAAAGATATGCCGTTTGATTTCAACGAATCATGTCGTAAGGCATTTGATTTTCTTAAAATGGAAGTCACTTGTGCTCCAGTGTTGCAACCATCGGTTTAGATAGCCCATTCGAGATCATGACCGACGCTTCTGATTATACGGTCGAGGTTGTTTTCGGTCAGAAGATCTACAGGAAGCCCTCTGTCATCTACTACGCTAGTAAAACTCTGGATGAGGCCCAGAGGAATTACACTGTTACTGAGAAGGAATTGCTAGCTACAGTATTTGCTTTGGAGAAATTTAGGGCTTATCTCTTAGGGTCTCATGTCATAGTATATACCGATCACTCGGCCTTGAGACATATCTTGGCCAAAAAAGGTTGCCAAACCTCGGCTTATTCGATGGATTCTTTTGCTTCAAGAATTCGATCTTGAAATTAAAGATAAATCCGGGGCATAGAATGTGGTGGAGGATCATCTTTCGTGACTTCTAAGTGATTCTTCTTGTTTGGATATTCTGATTGCTGATACTTTTCTGGACGAGACTATCCTTGCAGTATCAGGTGTCCAAATCTCGTGGTTTATTGACATTGTAAATTATTTGGCCGTTGGTCAAATCTCTCAGGATTGGACCAAGCAACAACAAGATAGACTCAAATCTGAGGCCAAATATTACTTCTGGGAGGACCCTGAACTGTACCACATCGACTCTGATCAGATTATTCGCCGATGTATTCTGGAGAATGAATTCAAAAGTATACTCGAGTTCTGTCATGCATTTGCTTGTGGTGGAATTTCTCCGGGAAAAAGATAGCTGCAAAGATTTTACAGTCTGGATTCTATTGGTCGTCTTTATTCAAGGATGCCCAGGAATTCTCGAGATCATGTTCTCAATGCCAGGCACTTGGGAGCATAACTCAGAGAGATATGATGCCTCTAAACTCGATTCTTCCTGTTGAAATCTTTAACGTTTAGGGCATCAATTTCATGGGACCCTTCCTCCCTTCATTTGGACACCAGTACATCTTTGTCACTATTGATTACATGTCCAAGTGGATCGAGGCTATTCCCACCTGAACCAATGACCACAAGGTGGTCATTGATTTCGTCAAGAAGAACACCTTTAGTCGGTTCGAGATTTCGAGGGCCATCATCAGCGATGGTGGTACTCACTTCACTAATGCCCAATTATGTAATTTACTGGAAAAATAAGGGTTAAATCACAGAATCTCCACACCTTACCACCCCCAGACGAATGGATAGGTCGAGATCTCCAATCGGGAGATCAAGAATATTCTTCAGAAAATGATTAGGCCTAATCGTAAAGGTTGGACTCAAAAGCTTGAGGATGCTCTTTGGGCTTACTGTACTGCATACAAAATGCCTATCGGCATGTCACCATTTCATTTGGTGTATGGAAAGGCATGCCATTTACCCGTAGAAATTGAACATAGGGCATTCTTGGCAATCAAGGAGTGTAATTTGCATTTGAGGTTAGCCGAAAATACTAGGAAACTCCAACTATCTGAGTTAGAGGAGCTTAGAAATGACGCATACAAGAATTTCAAGATCTATAAGGCTCAGACCAAAGCTCTTCATGACCAATTGATATCCCACAAGAGCTTTGAGCCAAACCAGAAGGTCTGGCTCTTTGATTCTTGACTTAAGCTCTTTCCGGGCAAACTTAGGTCAAAATGGAATGACCCATTCATCATCGATCAGATATTTCCAAATGGGGCCATTTAGATCTCTGACCCAAAGACGGGTAAGTCATTTAAAGTCAACGGTTAACGCCTAAAGCCTTTTATTGTCTGTATTATTCCAGAACCCGTCTCAAACACAGTTGCTTTAATCACATTGTGATTTCTTTGGCTGGACTTCGCCTAGATGATGGCATTAAACTCAAGAGTTGTATAGTCTAACTCAGAGCTGACTCGAGCATCATATTTAGGTCATATCTTCTACATTCTACCCTTCCTTTCATGTCTTTTATTCTCAATGTGGACATTGCATCAGCTAGGCATGGGGGGGTGGATTCATTTCTGAATCATTTTGTCAGCTCTGTGGAATTTTTGTAAATTCTACTTGTTTCTCTCAAAAAAAAAAAAATTGAATTAGGAGAGAATACTTGGGCATTAGGACTTTTCAATCTTAGGAAATAATATAGTAGGATCTGAACACTAAGATCCTTCAGGTCTTTGGGCTTAATCAGCCTGGGTATCCACTAAAATGTAGATTTGTTTATCGAGTCCTCGCCATCCTGAATTCTATTTCAATTTTATTAAATAAGTTAGGATGATAAGTACATGACTTATCAACCCACCCTCTGATTTGAGGGAACTTTAAGTCTAAGCATCTACATATTATCCGCACTGACTCGTTGTTCGGAGATTTTTACTGAAATTGGGTAGCTAATGAACCTTATAGAGTGGTATGGCTGGCAAGTTATCATGGGTAATAACCCATAAGTAGGTTGTCCAGAGCCTAGTCACACGACCATTCTTTTCCTGCTGCCTTTAGGTAAATCTTAGACTAGGGAATCCACCTACTTAAAGATATAAAAAAAAGAAAGTCCAAAAAGAAAAGAAAAAGATAAAGAAAATAGAAAAGAAAAGAAAAAGAAACAAAAGAAATAAGCCACACTTCACTGCACGAGTATGGCTGGCAAGTTATCGTGGGTAACAGTCCATTGGTAGGTTGTCCAAATCCCAGCTCAAGAAATGCACATTTAATTCTTAAACACTTAGGGAGAAGTGGAGAAGTAGAATAAGCCGGGGAGATATACACTAGGTTCGCCCTTGTGTTGGCCCCATAAAAATAAAAGTAGAGAAAAAGCTATCGATCGTATAGATACACCTTTAGGTAGAATTCTTTTTAAGGTCACCTAGGGGCGTAGAAACCCAAAGTTCGTTTTGATTTCCGATCAATGAGTCTATCACATTCACAAAAAGATGCTTAGAACTTAGGGTTCTCATCGAGTCTTGGGTGGGTTGAGTGGCCGTAGAAAGCCGCTCCGAAACCCTAAACTGAAAAATCCAAAAAAAAAATAAAGAAAAGAAGAAAAAGAGATCCTTCTTTGAATAAGGCGAGGGCTTGAGGCAGTTTGCATTTTGGTAGATATCCAGACGCTGTTGTGCCTTTGAAGTTTAGGTCCTAAGTAAAAATTTCTTAATGTTGAAAATGACTTTTGCCCGAGTAATCTAATCCTAATTCTTTTATAAATAGCATGTAGTTTTTTGCTAGGGACTAGCAAAAGATGGGCATGGGGCTGTGATGTGCATAGATCTAAATAGCAAAAAGATGTCTATTAATGCATGTTCTTAGTACCATGTTAGCATCATGCATTGTAAATATTGCATAATACGCATAATCATGCATTTAGGTCAAATGTACAAATTGTATAGTAATTGTCTCCTTTTATGGCAGGGATAGGGTGACTTTTAATCAGAGCTTCGAACCGAGGATCCAACCATACGGATCTGATTAGGGCGATGACGGAAGTTCAACGACTCAAAGATTTCCCTGATCGGACATCCATAACACCAGATATAGTCCAAGGAATATCAGAAATCAAGGGCCAAGATTGTGTCAATCCGCACCTTAGATGATAGATCTAACCACACGGATGGGTTTAGATCGACGATCGCAGCCTAACGACGCAAAAATCGGTCCAATCCGACATCCATGGCACCATCTACAATTCAATGAAGATGAATGGCCATGATGGCTCCATGTGGTGCCATCATGGCCGCCCAGCTCCGACCGCAACTCTTCTTCTTCGCCCGCTCGACAAATCTCCACTGTTGGATGCCCATCCAATGGCTGAGAACTTGCCATGTCGTCTCACTCTCTCTCCTCCAGCGCCTCTCCTCATTTGAAGGCCTAAGCAACGAAAGGTCTCGGCTGTTGGATGAAGATCCAACAGCCAAGATTGGCTGAGCGTTAAAATAGAAACACGACTGAGAGAGCCTCGTAGCGCAGTGGTTGAAGTGCTACAGGGCAAGAGGTCACCCGTTCAACTTTGGCACGACTCACATTTCCTTTACGCGCGAGAGCGCAATTTGGGCCATTCGATCAAGCATCAACAGTTCAGATGAAGCGATCGGCCAGATGTGAGATTCGATGCACCTTCGAATGCTCGATCTCACTCGTAGAAGAAGGCACAAGCGAGATGAAGTTTAAGCCGTCCGATCTCTTGATCGGACGGCTAAGAGCCACTGTACGTGCGAAGACGTTTTGTGCCTAGAACGAGAAGAGGTGCGCGCGGCACGTGCACATGTCGCCCACATCAGGTCTTTAGTGATGAATAGATCCATCACTAAAGACCTGATATTAATGTTTTTGAATTTGTAATGACCAAATTACCCCCAATCCTTGCAACTATAAAAGGAGACCCCTAACCTACGAAATTCTCATCCCTTCCTTCACCTCTCTCCCTCTCCAAAGCTCTAAGAAGCCTGTCCCAAACCCAGGATGCTCCTTTAGAGCTAAATCCAAAGTTTTCTCATCCTCGTTCCGAAAGTGGATCCTGCGACGACGGTGATGTTCTGCCTCATTCCCTCTTCTTCTTGCTTTGTTCTCCTTCTTCCCGCCCTGTCCTCCATCCTCCAAGTGTCGCTCAATCCAGCTCGTCCTCCAAGCAATCGTCGAGGAGGATAACATCTCTCTCCCTTCTTTTTATCACTTTCTAGAATAGAATTTCCCACTTTCTAGCTGTAATCGTTTCCTGCTATCTATTTGTAATCATTTCCCACTTTCTAGCTATAAAAACATTGTTCATAAATCAAGTGATTGTTCTCTCTCTCTCTCTTAGTGTTAATATCAGTTCCATTGTGATTATCTCGCTTTTAAACAAAAATACCAAAAAAATATAACCGCAGATTTTAGATTGACGTAGCCTCCCTGTGTTCGACCTAGAATTTCTTTACGAATTTCAGTTAAATTTTATCTGTTGATGTATTATTTCGCAAATCGAACTACAACGCCAGGTTTTCAAATCCAACTCCGATCGCGTAGTTTTCTGCTACAACAACTACCTCCTAAGGCTGGCACCGGCTTGGGCTAACACATCCCATGACTACCTTTGTCGCCTCATAAGGCTAGCACCAGGTTGGGCTCATATGCCTACGTTCTGCCACCTCTTAAGGTTGGCACCAGCTCGGGCTAACACGCCCTACGCCTACCCTTATCGCCTCATAAGGTCGGCACCTACTCGGGCTAACACACCCTATTCCTAGCTTTGCCAAATCATAAGGCTGGCACCGGCTCGGGCTCATATGCCTACCTCCTACAACCTCCTAAGGCTGGCACTAGCTCAGGCTAATGTGCCCCATGCCTACCTTCTGTCGCCTCCTAAGGCTGGCACCAACTCGGACTAATGCATCCCACACCTACCTTCTGCCGCCTCTTAAGGCCGACACTAGCTTGGGATAACATGCCCCACACCTACCTTTCGCCACCTCATAAGGCTGGCATCGGCTTGGGCTCATCCGCCCCCACCTAACTTCTGTTGCCTCCTAAGTTCAGTGCTAGCTCGAGCTCATGCGCCCCACGCTGAAGATGATACTTGTCTCATATGACTAGCTCCAACCTGGGCTTATACGCCCCACATTCCACCTCAGAGCATGCCACCCCCTAAAAGCCAGCATGAGCTTGGGCTCATACACCTTAATAAGGAACCTCTTCATAGCAACTTAAAGCGGGTGAAGGCCACTTAACTCCCCAAGCATAAATGTTCCCCCCGCTGAAGTACAGCCGGACAAACATCTGGGGGCATCACCTACTGCAGAGTTTTGGCCATTCTCGCTACTCTCTCAGCAGTTCACACTAGCTCGAGAGTGGGCGCATATGATGGGAAAAAGTGCCCTCGAATCCAGAACTCCGCACTCGACCTGGAAAAGGATCCGGCTACCCAAACTTAAGGTATATAGGTGGAACCGGCACCCTATCCCGCCTAAGACTAGTCGGATCCCAGTCAATACCAGCTCAGTTTGCCAGAAGATTTTGCGCAGCAAGGGTAGAAGATACGAAATGATGGGCCTAACCACCTGCACACTGACAGCTACCATGTAGCTTGATAAATAGGGGTACCAGAGCCCGTCATTGAGAGTTATCCCCATGTTATAAATAGAGAGGGAGCCCTTCGAGAGAGGGGGACTCCTCCCCGGGAGAGGAAGCGAGATCATGTAATATGTATCCAAAAAATTCTAGTGCAAAGTTGGAAGCATCGTCCTCCCCCCAGACGTACACCCCTTGTGGTGGAACTGGGTCTCCAAACCCCTTCTTTCCCTTGTGTTTGCTTGGTGATGGTTGATCTCTCCCCCTAAGAGATGGATGCCAATGGCTAAGTAGCGCCTCCTACGCTAGTATGGTTCAAGATAAGCCTTAAGACTCCTAGTAAGAGTATACGAATCCTAAATTGGTAAGGCACAATTATGGGATAGCAGGGTGAAAGTCCTATCAATAACTGATGACAGCCTCATCATGAGCCATAACTAGCTCATTTTGACCCAATAAAGAAGATAAAAGCTCCTACATAACCTAGAAGAAGGCTTAACTGAAGGAACAAGTGCTCTGAGAAGAAAACATGAAATAAAGGTTAAAACTGTAATTTTACCATTGCAGTATATAAACGGGATTTCTCAGAGGCAAAACATAGGTCAAATGGTCTAAATGAGATAAAAAGTGGGTTGAGTCAATCAGAAATGGGTTTATGTGCAATCTAGGAATTAAATGATACTTGGTAACCCTAAAACAGACCCGCTTAAATTAACAAGGTTTCGATCAGGATAAAAATCAAGTAAACCATCTAAAAATTATGGAAAAACATCCTCTAGGGATTGGAACACTTAATTTGGCCCTTGGAACCCAGATTGACCTAGATTAGGGTCCTAGCTCTTCAAGTAACATAATTTGGGTTTTTACGCAAAATGTCCAGTCAAACGAGGTCAAACCTAAAATCCAACTTCACCATTAGATTCCTTAGGTCCAAATTAGGTTTATACCAAAATTTGGACCTAAGGGGAGGTCATCTTGACCTACCTTGCAATTTAGTACACCCAAATCACAATTTGGTCCCTATCTTTTGAAATCATTGCAGAGAGCCCCCTAATTTCCTCGCCACCTTTGCAATCAGGTCCTTCCGCCATTGTTAGGGCAGAACCAAGCTCCGGCGAGGTTTAGAAAGGGATTACTCTCTGATTCCTCAGAGATCCTCTTCCAGAAATGGAAGGGAGATTCTCTAAGGAATTCCCTTCCATCTACGGCCAATCACAACCTCTGGTGTGAACCCAATCTCTCGTGCGAACGCACGAGGGATTTGGGTATCTTAACCTCTTTCCATCTCCGACGACCGACCTCAGGCGATTGCGTGCCCTCCACGCTCTGACAGCACGGCCCAGTGCCTATAAAATAACCTCTAAGCCCGGCCGCAGATCTTCAGCTTGATTTGGCCGAGTTTCCACCTCCAATTCATCTCCTCCTACCCAGCCAAAGTTCCCAGCAAGCTCCGGCGAGCCCCCCTCCCCTCCCTCTTCGCTCTGCCACAAAACTAGTGGTAAAGTTATCTTCTTGACTCTCCTCTGCGTCGCGCAGTACCCGCGCACGCCACCTCAGCCCCGTCGTCGCCGCCGTTCTCCCCCATTGGGCAGCGTCTTCTCCGGCGACAGTAGGTACAGTTGTCCGCCCTCCGTCCTCCTTCGTCCCTACAATTAGGTTAGAACTATTCCCCGTAGTCCCCTCTCTCTTTTCCCCTTGTTATCTCATCTAATCGACCCTCGACCGACGCCGACCACCCTCATCTTCCACATCACCGACCGACCTCCGACGAGCCGCTTCCACCGTTCCACCCTTCCACACGGCTCGCCAACCATCTCGTAAGCTTCTCCTCACCACCAGGAACACATTCCACCCCTCCACTGCCACTCCGCACCTCCACAGTAGCCCCCCGAACAACCCCACACATCCGGCCACAGGTTGACCTAGGCACGCACGCCTAGGCCATCCTGCGGCCTGCAGCATGGCTTACCACCTTCTCCGTGCTACGGCGAAGGTCCCTAGCTGGTCTAATTGAGCCGAGAGGCTCGCTTTGTGTCTGACAAGATTTCAGCTCCTGCCGCCATTAACGAAGGTTGAAGCAGCTTCGCAGTAGCTCCAGGCGTCAGCAGCTCCAGGCTTCAGGTGCTACGTATTCGGGCAAGTGTCGCGAAGCCCTCGGGGCCAGCAAGTCGCGCTGCGAAGCTCCCAGCCTTGGCCATAGCACGAAGAGAGCTCTACGGGTGCGCGCGAAATCAGGGCAGAACCTTTAGTTCCACATCGTGGAATTGTGAGGCGCGGGTATGCTATAAGTTGTTTTTGTGATATAGCTTTAACGCCTCCGAAAGCACAGGGGTGAGGTCCCTCACTTGCCCTCACGCCCGCCTCGTCCGTGGTTTCATCTCGCGGATCTGGCGGGATCCGACATGACCCTGACCTGAGCACTCCTCGCGCATCACCACCTGCAGGTGTGCCTAGTCCCGGGTGCGAATCTAACCTGATTACCCGTATGGCTCTGGGAGAGCGTCCCTGAGTGAACTGCTGAGAGAGAGAGATGCGCGGGTAGAGGGAAAGGGGTAGGTTTTGCTCTGTGTAGGCACAGGATGAACGTTGAGGAAGAAAGACTTTGGCTACGAGAAGGAAGAAGGAAAGGCAGGAAGAACAGAAGGACCAAAGAAAAGAAGGAAGGCAAGGCAGAAGAAGACTGCAGAGAACAAAGAAAGGCCAAGTGAAGACTGTAAAGATCAGAAGAAGAAGAAGAAGAAAGAAGGAAGAGCAAGGCAGGAGAAGAAACAAGAGAAAAGAAACAAAGGCAGGAAGAAGAAGCCTTCGCAAGAAAAGAAGCAAAGCAGAAGAGAGAAGAGAAAGAAGAAGAGAAGCCAAGATAGAAAGAGTCTGCAGAAGAAGAAAGAAAGCAAGATCAGAAGAAGAAGAATAATCAAAAGGAAAAGGGAAAATACTTTTAAGACGTCTGATCTTGGGATCAGACGTCCAATTTGACTCTTTTTCCTGAATTATTTTTTTTAAATACCTCTGAATTCCAGTTTTGAGTAAATTAGAGTGTTCAATTACATTTTGATTAGTAGTAAATTTCATTTGCTCCCTGTGTTCGACCTTGAATACTCCGATTTTCGAGTAATAAAATTCTCTATCTGTTTGAACGCTTTGTCGGGTATACTACAACGTGACATCCTTTAAAACCTACAAAAGCGCTGCGAATAATAACTTTTGTAATGAGGTCCTAAACCTTGTGTCATGAGAGGCACTTATGTACCTAGAGTATGTACTGAGTAAGGAAGATGATAGGTTCTAGCCATGGGTTGCTATTAAGGTTTTGTGGAAATCATTTCCTTTACACTTGTGCTGTTATATTGTGAGTTCATGGAGTATACCCACTTCCTTGTTATTTGATTAATCTTGGTGATGGATGTGTGTAAACATAGGTAATCAAATCAGAGGTTTAAGGTTTGGAACTAGGTGCTGAAACCACCAGGTACTGATACTGGTGACTAGTATCGGTACTAATTGAATCAGCACGAGCTAAAAAGGGACTACAGTCTGTCGCTGAAGGCACCTAGTTCTGATACTAGTGACTCATACTAGTACTAGATGGGTTCAGTAGCTATGGCAGTGGGTGGCTAGTACTGGTATTGGTGTTTAGTACCGATACTAGCTGGCCTGATGAAAGCTGTGCTATGGGTACCCATTACCAGTGCTAAAACTCGGTGTCGGTACTGGTACACTATAGCCTGGTGAGGGTAGTGGGTGCCCAGCATCGGTACCTAAAACTAGAACCGGTGCTGGTATACTCGTTCTATATTGCTTGAACTCTAAGAAGAGATAAAATTGATTAAATCTAGCTAGGGATTGAAACCAAATATTGGGATCAGGGATCTCTTGGGTTCAAATGTACTGGACATGGGGGCGTATTGGCAGTTAAGATTGTAGGTGAATTGGAGGGGCAAAACCTGGGTTTTAGGCACAAAAGGCGGGTTTTACAGCCCTGAATTGGGCATGTAGCCTGACCTAACATTAGATCAGAATTACCTAACAAGACATGTATGTTGGTAGGGTTTCCTAACATTAGGTTGTTTATTGGAGAGGCTAATTGTCCAAAATGTGGGTTTCTGGCACTAGAAATCATAAGGAATAATGGAACCAAATTAGGGGTCTAGTAGGTGCCCCAATAGGCTAGGAAAATGGTGAAATTGTAGTTAAACCCTAGATAGGATATGTGTGTGTTTGTGTGTGTATGTGTGTGCCTTAAATTTGAGCTTGAAGCTCCCTAAGCTCCCTAAGTACATTAAAATCAAATCTGAATTGGCTAAGTAATGACTTTAACCTCACATGATGATCTATGTGACTCAACCAGGGTCTAACAAGAGAAAATGCTTAGATCCTAAGGACTTGAGTAAGACCCCAAGTGATCCATTCGGTCACTAGGACTTCGTTCTAGACATAGAACCCAATGGAATCAAATGATGGTAAGTCGTCTAGGTGAGATCGTAAGGCTACACCCTTAGACTTGGTGAACCATGGGTTCACTGCTTGGGTAGAGAACCCGAGCTGTTGTGGTAGCAAAAGGCTACCAAGAGAATTTGCCTCAGAACTTGAAAAGTTCCTAGGTCTGGTGACAGGCCTTGGGATGTCAATGGTGTTTGGTACTTGGATGTACCTGAATCCAACTCGATGTGGAGGTACTCGTGAGTCTAGACTCTATAGGTGCCTGTATGCATAGTGTGGAACATAGAGGGTACTTGGTAGTTGTTGCTAGAGGCTCACTTGGTGACAGAATTTGCTTGGGTACCGTGATGGATTAGTTAAGACCTCATCCGACTGCAGATTGAGATGCCACACCCACAGACTATGCTCCTACTGAGAGCTGCACTTATCGGGAGCATTGATGAGGCTCAACTATTCTGGCCAATCCTGCAATGATAATATGCTTTTATCTGGATGGTCCTTGTTGGACACGAACTAAGCTTGTGCTTCATAATTGCATGCCATAGGCCTAGGTAGCTCCCAAGAGGCCTGACTCTTCTGACTGAAGTCAGCAATGTACTCGATACATCAAGAACATGCACACCTTTCTTTAGGATCAACAGATTGCTAGCCTCTCCCCTAGCCAGGGCAAGACTATCAGTCTAGAATTCAAAGGAAAGGATACATCTCAATCTCCTCTGGTAAAGTGGGATGATTCCCAGAATCTGATCATTGAGGTAAGTGAGAGAATAAATTAATAATACCAAATCATGGGAAGAATTTGGAAAACTTGTTTAATGGGTTGTAGGACCATGGTGATTGGTTGTGTTAAATAGGGTTCTAGAATTAGAACCTAGAGTGTTCGATTAGTCTAGGAACCAGCTGGTAAATGAAACTGTGTACTATCATGTTTGATTGAGACATAGTAGTTGTTTGTTTCCCTATTGAGCCGATTGGCTCATCCCTACTTTGACCTACTTTCAGGTTGTTGTCGTGAGTTGTCAAAGCACAGGATTTGTTGTTGTGTAAGATTTTGAACGACCTGCTGGTAGGTAATTTTCTTGCTTTGGTATAAAGTAAATTTATGTTTTGTTACTACTTTTTTGCATCAATTATGTGCCATCCTTCCCGTATTTTCTTCCATTTTATATAATAAATGGAACTCTTTATAGCTCGACTTAGTTAGGTACAACCTGAATTAAATAAACCAGCACCTCTTCTATTGCCATTTCCCTGAACTCCGACCCTCATTGGGGGCTTGAGTTTTTAGGCATGACATTCCCATCTTCTTCCCATTTTCTCAAACAACTAGATTTTAACCCACGTGTTACTGGGAGAGTATAATTTATATACTAAAACCCTCCTTGACTGCAAAGAAGCACAAAAGGAGGTAGTAACCAAATACGATGCACAAAAAATCTTAAGCAAGCTTCTTAAAAGTTCACATTTATTCGAGTTTTAATTTTTTTAGGTTAGAGACATTTGTTTGATTAGCTACTATGTGTAGCCTAAGATGAAAGAGATAGCCAATAAGTAAGAAGTAAAGCGAAAATCTTTAGACCTACCAATTAAGTAGCACCTAGCACGTAAAGTCTTATGACAATCTTATAAACTTAACTTTATTAGGGAGTAGTATTCTTATAACCAAGTCAAATTCATATAAATAAAGGAGACTAATCTTTCCACCATGAAGGCCCCATTTGCATTGATAAGTTGAACCAATGATCGCAGACAAACTGTGTTGCAATAAAAACCATGTTTTAAATGTCATTGTTGTAATATAATCGTCATAATGAAAATAGATGTCGAGTCATTTTATTTATTTACTTAATTTTTACTAGTTTATTTCATGTCATTTATTGGGAAGCAATTATTGATATACATCACTCTTTATGTTCTAAAAATGTTCTTTTATTTCAAAAATGTTAATTTTATTTTCAAAATGAATCAATGAATCAATTAATGAATGAATTAGTTAATTATGTACAAAAGAATTAATTAATTCTAGCTACAATGCCTTAAATATATTTACAACTAAACAAGCATAAAAAATTAGTTATAACTATACTATGTTAGTTATATACAACTATCCTAAATAATACCTAAGTATAGGTACAAAAATAACTACTAATTTACACTAAACTAAATACACTAACATATAGTATTAATTCTAACAACATATATTATATATATAGTAACATATATATGTGTCGCTATAGCCTTAGTAAGAGTATGCACAAAACATAAGCTAAAAGAATATGTGTATTGACATTTGTACATATCTACAGTGACGGATATATTCGTTACTAAGGGTTAATTTACTTAGAAGGTTAAGGAAGTGGCGTTAAAAAATGTGAATCTGGTGTTAGCCGTCAATTGTGTTTAACACCAATTTGTGTTTACTTGAATTGGTGTTAAGTTGGAGTGTTAACCCTTGTGGTGTTTACTTGTTAGTGGTGTTAAGAATTTGAATCTGAGACGTGAGAGCAAAACAAAATTGTGGGACTTAAAACACGGGTTTGCCTAACACCAGTAGCAACTGGTGTTAGACAAACTAGTGTTACAAGCTCTTAACCCGTGTTAACCAAAAGGGGGTTAACCCTCCAAGTAAATAAGGGTTAATCCCTAAAAAAGGGGGTTAACTGCTTAAGTAAACTAGCCCTGAAGCCTTAGGATTTATTTATATATATAAGGCTCAAACAATGTATACTATTCTAATTATATATATATATGTTATCTATGTATACGTATACATTATATACATATATTTTATTTATTATATATTTACATCTACATTATATACTTATACTATTTACATACTATACATATATACACATACACTCAAGCTTCGCACACTTTCTAACACTTAGCCTTCTTCCAACACAACCTCACACTTAGCCATTTTCCACACTTAGAATTTCTCGTTTCTACCCTCCTCACACACTACATGAGTCACTGTTCACCTTAACAAAAATTCGATTTTTTTTATTGGTGGACTAGTTCGGTTCGCAGGATATACAACACCCAAGAGGGTGGAACTAGATCACTACTATGAACTGACCCTAGTTTAATTAGGGTATATTTTCGTTTAATTTGCATTTCAGGCCCAACACAGTGCATGGCCCCCGGCCCACACTATTCAAACATAAGCTCGTGTATCATGCTCAGTAGAGGAGAGGGGAGTATATATGGTGAGGGTGCACCCAACAATGATGATTGGGTAGCCCCCCCACCGAAATCAACTTATACTGCTTGGAGCGATCGTCAGCCACCAATGTGGCGCTAAAGCCATGTCCAATTATGCGTTGGATTGCGCTTGTGCATGTTCTGATTTCTTGATTTTGGCCCTTGATTTGAGGGCCATAATTAAATCTAAATTACAAATAAATTGTATGGTTACAAAGCCCTTATATAGGTCTACATGATTGTATAATTTATTTATAAAAATAAGTTATTTAAGTATGTATTAAAATTAGTTAAAGTCAGGGGTTTATAAATGTTAAATTAATGTTTAATTTCTTAATTAATGTACAAATTGATAAATTAATCATGAATTTGACTTTATAAATAGTTAATTTATATAATAAGGTATTTATTATATGTTTTTATTTTATTTTAGAGTCTTTATTTTAATTTATTTACATTTAAATACACATTTTAAATAGGTATATACATATTTTAGTTATAAATACTATAATATAATACAAATATGGTACAAATAGGTTAAACATACTTAAACTAATACTATACAAGTATATAATATAGATTACTTCGGTATTAACTTAATTTACTAATTTATTTTAGTTTAAGTTAATAATCTACCTAATTAACTTAATAACTTAATATCTACAAGAAATACATAATTAAATTAATGTACAGGTATGGTACAATATATAATAATTAGTTAAATACGTATGTACAGTATTATCTATGGCTATAGACATATATATAGTCTTTTTAAATTACTTAGTATTATATACATTTAATCTAATATAAATTAATATATAACTATACAGTAAAGTTATATATATATTAAATCATTATAAATATTTATTTAAATATAGAATACAAGTATAAGTCATTTATCTATATTATTTACATATTTTACAATATCTACATATAGCTTAATATTAAGTTATATTTACAAGTATAAATATAATGTATAAGGTATTTTTATGTATTTTTGGGTATTTTCTGATTTTTATGGTTTTTATATATATAATAGAGATAAGAGATGAGAGGGAAAGAGTCATATGAGAGAGAGAAGAACTCTTTTTGGTGTTTTGGGATTAAGCTCTTTTATTAAGTTTCAAAGTAGATCGAATTGTCAGCTGGTATGTTTTACCAAGCCGGGGGTTCGGATTATTTTGTAACTTTGCACAGACCTAAAAATGTACCTACTCTTACTAAAGACAGGTTTATTTTATTTTTTTCTGATTTTTTTTATGATTTTTATTTATTTACAAATCTCATCAAAAGAGACCTAAATAGATTTTAACCATGGAACCTAAGTCCTCTAAAATGGCTTAAGTGGTTGGAAAAGCAATGAAAACACTCAGATACCTCCAGTATGCTATATGTAACATGATTGATCATTAAAACATGAGTTTCCATTGAATTTCATCAAATTTACAACCTTGGATAGATTTTGCAATGACATGTTGCTGACAGTGAATTAATTATAAAAAATTACAAGCTATTTCAAATAAGATTGAAACCCAAACTTGTACATGAATGCTTACAAATGAAATTCTACCATTATAATACAAAAACCAACCCAAAATCTAGCCTGAACTCCTCTGAATTTCATCCAAATTACTGCTGCAATGAAAACAGCAACTGCTGCTCCATTTCAGCAGTAACTACTGCTAATGTTGCTATCCAATGTGGCTATAATTTGCAGCCAAGAGCTATACAAATCTATTGCCTGAACAACAGATTGAATGTTACTGTTGCTTCTGCTGTTGTATCAACAACAAGAAGCCTAATCCAAACCTAATTCAAGTCTTCTAAATCCATTTCAAATCTAAACAATCCTAAATCAAATTTTCATAAAGCTCAGAAAAAATCTCAGATCATTCAATACTTGAAATTAGGGTGTAAAAAACATAGAAGACTCTTAAAATCCAGATTTCATATTCCACAACCTCAATAACTCTAGTTTGATCATTACCCTTCATTATAGACAATGTAAGGATAATTGATCAAACTAAGCATCAAAAATTACTTTCAAAATGAATCAAAACCTCCATATCAATCCTTAAAAAATCCTTTAAACTTTGGAAATCAGATTGAACATGTTCTCTTTCAAAATCAACATGTTGCCCTGATTTGGACTTTTGTTTTAATTTGATTATTGATCAGATCATCTGATCTTCTTTAGCACCATTGATTGGTGTTTAAGGTGATCTAGTAATCATCTCAGAATCACCTGGGTCCTTGTTCAACCTTAAATTAGTATCATTGATTATCCTTGGTCAAACTACCCAAAATGGAACTCAAATTGGGTTTATGCTCATCTAAAAATTAAAAACCAAATCAAACACCATAGATTCATTGCATTGCATCCAATTGAGTAAATGAAAACTTGAATCACTCGATTAAATCCATTTAAAACCAAATTGACTCCTAATAAATGCCAGTTTAACATCATTCTTATGCCATACACTACTAGAAAAAGGTGAATTGTCGTTAGTTATTTATCGTTAGTTTGGAAGCGATGGTAAAAATATTTTTGTCGTCGCTTCTTAATATAAGCAAAGACAAATACCACACTAAATTGAGCACCTAAACCTCATCCAAAAAGTAATATGTAATTAATATTTGCCATCGGTTATTATAAAAAGTGATGGCAAATGTTGGGTTAAAATTTTGCCCCAAATTTTGGGTGTGAGATTTGGGATTAAATGAGACATTTGCCATTGCTTAGTAATTAAATCGACGGTAGAGATCAAACCATCTACACCCGTGCAGAGCCCTCTCCTCCCCCACACTACGCACAACTCCCCCATAGAGCTACTCATCCTCTGTAGAGGAACTCATTGTCGCCGCCCATCCTCCTCCTCATCAGGTAAGTCCTCGTCGCCCTCCTCCTCCTTGTCTTACTCCTCATCCTCCTCCTCGTTGACCTCCTCCTCCACCTCCTCCTCCTCTGACCCGTCATCTCTTCCTCCTCCTCCTCCTCCTCCTCGTCTTCCTCTTCCTCCTCCTCCTCCTCCTCCAGTTCATCTCTCTCCACCTCCTCGACCCTCTCCTCTTCTTACTTTTCTTCACCGCCCCACCCCCTCCCCCTCCTGCTGTGCCAACTCCTCCTTGTCCAACCCCTTGTCTCCCCCTCCTCCTTCGCATCTTTCTCATCCTCCTCCTCCTCATCTCCCTCCTCCTCAGCCCTCTCCTCTTCCTACTTGTCCTTTTCCTCACCACCCCACCCCCTCCTCCTCCTCCTGTTGCAGAAACTCCTCGTCCCCAACTCTTCCTCGTCTCTTGTTGCAAAAACTGGTGACAGGTTTCGTAGAACCACCACTAGTTTGATTATATTTTATTACTCGAATACAAAAATTTCTCCAAGGTCGAACTCAGGGAGCAAGCTTGACTCTAGAAGCGTAGAAAATCACAATTTACAATATACTATTTTACAAAAAGATTAAAGAGAGGAAAATAAAAATGTCTCTTTTCTTTTCTTCTCTCTTTCTTCTTTTGTTCTCCATTTTCTCTGTTTTCAGACGTCTAATGCCAAGGGTCAGGTGCCTTAAGTGCTACTTGCTACAATGCTTGTGCTCTCCTTCTTCTTCTCTGTTGCTGCTGCTTCTTCTTTTTCTCTTCTTCTCTATTGTCTCTGCCTTCTCTTCTGACTTCTTCTTTTTTCTTCTCTGCTGCACCTTTTTCTTTCTTCTCTCTTCCTTCTCTTTCTGCCTCAACTTCTCTGCAGCTACAGTGACATCTTCCTCCTCCCTTTTCTTCTCTGCGCCTCCAAGTCCTTCTTTTTCTTTTCTCTCTGGACGCAGCTGGCTTTCGCGGCTAAGTCCTCAGCCGCGCCTTCCTTGCTTCTTCTTCTGTTCCCTGCACAGGCATACGGTTAGGCAAAACCTAACCCCTACCCTTCCCGCTTTTCTCTCTCTCTCTATTTCACTCCAAGGTTCGCTCTCCTAGAGCCTATTCGGGTATGCGGGTCGGGTGACGCGCATGGGACCAGGCGCACCAGTGTGGGTGGTGCGCGAGGTGTGCACTGGTTGGGTAATCAGGTCGGGCCAGGTCTGCGGGGGGTGGTCGCCAACGAGGCCGGGTGAGCGGGTGAGAGGGACCTCACCCCGTGTGACTGAGGCGATAAGCCTTAGTCACTTTTGCAACTTATGCACTGTGGGGCACTTGCAAACTTATGAGGTGGGACTAAACGTCCCACCCTGCTGCCTGTGCGCCCGCAGCAACAACCACGCTCAATCGCCACTCCAGCCGAGGTCTCCGCTGCTAATTGAAGACCTGGTGATGTGCGCAGCAGTCTTCCGCATGACCTGGACGTGCCTCCTGGAGCTGGAAGAGCCTGGAGCTGGTGAGGGAGCTCCTTCACACCTTCACTAATGGCGATGGAGGTGCGAACCTGAAATGCTCGAATACGGCTTTGCAGCCCTATCAGACCAAAGGAAAACCTTCGCCGTGTCACAGCGAAGGTGAGGCGGGGGTTGGCTGGCTGCGGGGCAGCCTACACATGCTTGCCTAGGTTGCTCTATGGCTGTGAAGGTGGGTTAGGTCGATGGAGGTGTGGAGTGTGTGTGGTGGACAGTGGAAATGGGGAAACTGCTTAATGGATGGTGGCGGAGGTTTTGAGGGGTTTGGCGAGGTGGATGGAGGCGTGGAGCGGCGGGAACACCTCGCCGGTGGTCTGCCGGAGGTGGAGAAGGTGAGGGTGGACAGTGGTGTAGTAGGGTCGAAAGTGTGAATTAAAAGAAGGGAAATGAAGAGGGGGAGAGAAGGAACTTATCTATGAGTCTATGGACAAAGGGGGGAGGCGGAGGTGGTGAGCGGCTGTGCTGCCGTCGCTAGAGAAGAAGGTATCTAGGAGAAGAGACAACGACGAGGAAGAGGCTGGAGGGCACTTGCAAGTACGGCGAGACATGGCGGGTGACAGTGGAGGTAACCCTGTCACTGGTATGGTGGCAGGGCGACGAGAAAGGAGGAGGAGAATCGCCGGAGCCTACAGGCGAATGGCCGGAGGAGGAGGAGATGAAATTGGAGGGATTTCTTTGGCCAAATCAGGCTTGAAGGATGCGGCAGGGGTCGCCGTCCCTTAAATAGGCGTCGGCTGAAAGAGAATCGCGAGGAGGAGGTGGGAATACCTCGCCGGAGTTATGGCCGGAATGAGACCCATACCTCTCGAGCGTTCGCACGAGAGGTATGGTGGCCGACAAGGCAAGGGAGCCGGTCCATACAGCAGGGGACAACGCAGGGAGTCACCCTTTCAAATCTGGGGCTGGCTCCCCATGCATGCGCGGTGCCATCCTCCACGCAAAGTCACAGAAGGTATGGCCTACACAGGCAGGTGGCAGAGGGACCCAATTGAAGAAGATGATAGGAAAGATAGGGGGGTCCTTGCAAGGTTTCAGAAAGCTAAGGGTCAAAAAGTAATTGTTGAGGACCATTTTGTAAAGTGGGTCAAGGCGACCTTCCCTTAGGTCCAAATTTTGGTATGAACCTAATTTGGACCTAAGGAATCCAATGGTGAGGTTGTATTTTAGGTTTGACCATGTTTGACTAGACATTTTGCTCAAAAACCTAAATTAGGTTAAAAATTGGGTATGATTCTCAATCTAGGTCAAGATAGGTTCCAATGGCCAAATTGAAGGTTCTAAACCCTAGGGGATATTCTTTCATGAATTTGAGAGGGTTTAATTGATTTTTATCTTGCCTGGAACTTCGTGAATTATAGTGGGTTTGTTTTAGGGTTATAGAATGTCATTTAATTCCGAGATTTTGTCATAACCCTTTTCTGACCAAACCATTCCATTTTTTCTCTTATTAAGTCCATTTGACCTGTGTCTAGACCCTTAGAAATCCTGTTTATGCACTGCAATGGTAAAATTGTAGTTTTACCCCTTATGTAATGTTTTATTCTCTTCTTAACAATTTCCTGATTTAGGCCTTTCCTTAGGTTATGTAGGAGCTTTTGTTCAATTTATTATGTCAAAATGTGCTAGTTAGGGCTCATGATGAGGTTCTTATCACCTCCTCCTTGCCAACAATGTGCCTTAAGCTAAATGTATTATCACACTTTGTATTATTTTGAATTTGATATCTGAAGCTTTACTTCTTTATTTGGATTTTATTTTAGTGGCTTTGACTAGTACAACAAATTTAGCTTTAGGAATTACAACGCTATATGCATGTAGTCTTCATATCACAAAAAATGCTTTCTACATGTTTGGTTAATCTTTTCTTAAGTCCAATGTGGTAGTGTATGATTTGTGAAATGAGGGAAGAGTTGCAATTTTGCACCATCTTTGTGTTGACTGAATTTTAAGCTTTCAATGATGAACCTTTTTTTGTTCAAGGGACCACAATGAATGAGCTTTAAATGAGAAATTAAAATTTTGAAGTAGGTCCTCATTATTTTCTTGTGTGGAGGGAAAAGTTGTTTCATTTGGTGATGGTTGATGTTCCTCGTGTCATAGAAGCATCATGCATATTGCATAACATGCATTATTTTGCATTTAGATTAGTTTGTACAAATCTTAGGTTAATTTTATTTTTTGTGGTTTGGGGACAGGGCAATATCATTTTGGGGCCTCGGAATGAACCAACCGTACGGATTTGATTAGGGCGACGATCGGAGTTCAACTACTCTGAGATTGCCATGATAGGACCTTCATAGCATCAGATGCAGTCTGAGAAAGATCAGAGGTTGAGGGGAAAAGTGGTGCAAATCCATAGCTCAGATGACAAATCCAACCACACAGATGGGTTCGGATCGACAATCGCAGCCCAACGATGCAAAAATTGACCCGATTCAACGTCCATGGTGCCACCTACAAGCATCTAAAGATGGACAGTCTAGATGGTGCCACATGGCACCATCTGGATTGCCTGAGCCGCCCATAGCTAGCCTTCACTTTTCTAAAGGACTACCCAACATTGGATCTTTGTCGTTGGATTAGCATCCAAGTTTTGAAGCATATGAACAGGAAATTCAAAAACTCGACACAAAGAGGAAGGTGGCACATTGGTCGAGCACTCAAACTTTCAAGAGAAGGCGCAGGTTCAACTCTCCGCTCGCCTCCAATTAGTAGCGTGGGCGGGTGCGTTAAAATTTGATCGCTCGATTGCGATCGAGCGACAAGAGAGGACACAACGTGGCATGACATCGAGCGCCAGATGGAGGAGCATGTGCATGCACTCGGTGATGCACCATCGTACGTGAACACGTTGAACATATGAAGGTGAAGCGACTCGCGCGATCTAAGCCATTCGATCTAAGATCGGTTGACTGCGATGGAGCGTGCAACGGCTAAAGGCGTGGCGGTGTTGACGTGGCAGCGTGTGGAGTGTTGGATCTTCATCACACGACCAAAGATGAACGCATGGCTATAGTGATGCATGTATCCATCACTAAAGGCAGTAGAGTTAATTTTTGAAAGATAAAATGATCCTTTTACCCTCATATCTTCAACTATATAAAGGCCTTACATCCCCTCCTTTTCCTTCATCCCTTCCTTCATCTTTCTCTCTCTAAGAACTAAGAACTCAAGTTCTAAAGCTCGCCCTAATGCTCTTAAGCTATATGAAGCTCCGCTAAAGTTAAAAATAAAAATTTTCCACTTCTCACCCCCTTCGCGGAGCTCTCGACAACCATCCTCTCGCCCTCGTTCTGGGAGCGGATCCTACGATGTTGATGCCCTACCTCATCCTCGATTCTTCCAAATTCTTCCAGATTCACCCTCTATCCTCCGTCTCCACTCTCCTTCTTCCAAGTATTATCCATCTAGCTCATCCTCCAAGCAACCGTTGAGGATGATAACTTCTCATCCCCTTATCTTTTTATCGCTTTCTAGAGTATATTTCATGCTTTCTACTTGTAGAAATTAATTGTAATGACATTATCTTTATTATGAAAAGTTGTTTTGTCTCTCTCTCTTTCTCTGGCTCTATTGTTTATATTACAAGTAGATTAGTTGTTTATAATCATTGTGAATGTCCCCTTTATAACTAAAATTACAAAAAGTTATAATTGGGGATTTAGAATCCATGTAGCCTCCCCGTGTTTGACCCGGGACTCACTTTGAGTTTCAGTAAAATTATTTGATTGATGGATTTTTATGCATTGCAAGACAGGCTTTCAAACTAAATCTTTTAGTGTACGAAATACCGTTCATCATTTTGGCACCGTTGCCAGGGAGGCAACGGATCTCAATTATTTTTCCGCATTCCTCGCACTTATTTACTCTTTAACTCTCTCTTATTTCTTCTCTATTGTCTTACAGGTACCCTAATAAGGAATCTTCAAGTGGTAGAACGGAATAAAGTGCTGTTGAACACCACTGTAAGTGCTCCCCCATTCTTTCCCCCTCGACAGATTTCATTTCGTCACCTTAATTCAAACCCTAATTAACCTAGGTGCTCTCATAAACCCTAGGCTATGTTTGGTTGTTTGGTTGCCGCCTCCACCCATCTCACCCTCCGCTTATAAAAAAAAAATCTTAAAAAAATCCCATAGAGGTACACAACCTCTTTTGATTTTTCATACTCAATCGGTAACCCAATCTTTGGAACCAGTACATACAAACGAACACATAATCAAGTAGAAATCAGAATAGGTAGCCACTTGTGTGCCTACTTCAGTGGTGCATCAGGTCAATTGCTTGAGTTGCTTGGGCCACACCACTTCATCTAAAAGCAACTCATCAAGTAGCTTGCTCATTATGGTTGACATTTAAGGTCAGTACCAGGCACTCCATCTTATTTTGATTCCAAAGGAAAACATCTTCACCTGTGTTTGCAAATCCTAGTGTGCTTCCTGAACTTGATTGAATTCACCCTAATTCAAACTCTAAAAGCTACTTAAGAAAGATTTGAACTCTAAAATCCACTCATCCAAATAATCTTGCTTGAAAACCCTGCTTGTGCACTCACTCATACATCTCAATCAATCATTAAAGACATAACCCATTATATGAGCCCATCACATTTCAAATGCACTACTATCCCAAGCCTAATCTAAAATCAAGTAGACATTGGCCCTAGAACTCACCAGTCCATTTCAAGATATTTCTCATACTGTGGTGTGAATTTGTGACGTCTGCTTTCTCTAGAAGGTGCTAAGTTGAGGGCTTGATTATCAAATGACTTAAGCAGGCAGGGGTTTGGCATAATTAATGACCTCTGGGACATGCTCCCCCTACTTTGCTAACCCAACTTAACTAGCTTTTGGATTAAGGACAACACAAAAATTTGCATTGTAGTTTGAATTTATCTTGGAGCATAGGTCCTTAGGCTACCCAACTTAAGGATATGCTTGTATTATTGTGCTACAGGGTTCTTTTCTCCAATCCTTCCGACCCCTTCCTAGTTTATGCTTGGAAGGAGGTCATCGAATCCCCACTTAGAAGGACCATTAGACCATTCAAGGAGGCATAGGTTGAATTTTAATCCAATAGATCCCATGGCTGATCAACCACCTCCTCTGCCTCAAGATCCGCAAGAGATGTTGTAATGGTAGCTGGAACAAATGTAGTAAATGCAAGCATGGTTCCAGCAAATGCATGGTTAAGGCACTCAGCCCTTGAAGGATTTTTATGACCCTTCTAATTATGGAGAATGTCCTAGTGTTCAGATTCCAGCCGATGACATAGAAATCAAGCCCCAGGTGTTAAGCCTAATCAAACATTTTCATGGGCTTGGTTCTGAAGACCCGTTTCAACATTTGGAGGACTTGACCACTTTGGTCCATACCACCAAAGCACGAAACGTGAATGAGTAGATGATCGTGAGGCTTTTCCCTCACTCTCTCAGGGATAAGGCTGCACATTGGTACCGGACTATTGGAAGGCTGATAGCTACATGGAATGATCTTAAATCATTTTTCCTAAAGAAATTCTTCCCAGTCAGGCATGCCAATGAATTGGGAAGGGAGATTACTACTTTCGTCCAGTAGTCGGGGGAACTGCTTCATGGTGACTGGGAGCGATTCCAGGATCTATTGCGGAAGTGTCTACACCACGAGGTTCTAAAATGGCAACTCGTGCAGATCTTTTATCATGGGTTGACTGAGCAACTCCGTAATCGTGTGGATGCTTCTTGCGAAGGTAATTTCCTCAATAAAGATGCAGATAGTGCGCATTATTTGTTTGAGGAAATGAGTGAAAATTCTATTGATGTGCATACATCTGAATAGCCAAAAATGTCCATTAATGCATGTTCTTAGTATCATATTAGCATCATGCATTGTAAATAATGCATAACATGCATCATCATGCATTTAGGTCAAATTGTACAAATTGTATAGTAATTTCTTCTTTTTGGTGGCCAGGGACAGGGTGACTTTTAATTGGGGCCTTGGATTGAAGATCCAGCAGTACGGATCTAATCAGGGTGATGATTGGAGTTCAATGACTCCAAGATCACCTCGATCAGACTTCCATAGCATCAGATATAATCTGAGGAATGTTAGAGATCAAGGGCCAAGATGGTGTCAATCCATACTTCAGATGACAAATCCAACTGCACAGATGGGTTCAGTTCGACGATCGTAGCCTAATGGCATGAAAATCGATCCAATCCGACATCCGTGGCACCGTCTGCAACTCAATGAAGATGGACGGCCAAGATGGCACCATCTCAGCCACCCACAACGGCTAAAGGTGCCCGCTCCCTTGCTCTTCTCTCAACCATACGATTGATCTGGGCCATTGGATCTTGATCCAACGCCATGAGAGTGCCCGCCCAAATCCAAAGCGCGCCTCAAAGGGTGCCTTGGCACATTGGTCTTGACGCCATCCATGACGAAGAGGGCGCGGGTTCAAGCCCCGCCCTCCTCAAAACGAGCAAGCGACGTGCACGGGCCAAATTTAGCTGTAAGATGGAATGCGAACGGCCGATCAAGCGATGATGTGGCAGCACTGGTTGCATGGATCGTGCACACGTGTGATGACATGCAATCACACGCACAATCACACACGTGCGGGCGGTTACGCTGAAGAAGTGACGCTCATTGATTCTAGGCCGTCCGATCTCGAGATTTGATGGTTGCGATTTCAAGATCGTGATTGTGCGTTGAGAGCAGAGAAGAGGAAGAGGTGGGCATGTGCGGCAGCTATGCCCACGTTCAGAGGCTTTAGTGACGCTTAATTCCATCACTAAAGACCCTTGCATTAATGTTCTTAACATAAAATGACCTTTTTGCCCCCAACCTGTACACCTATAAAAAGGCCTACGCCCCTCACATTTCAATGATCCCTTCCTTCACCTCTCTCCCTCTCCAAAGCTCTAAAGAAGCTTGTCCCAAACCTGGGATGCTCCTTTAGAGTCAAATCAAAACTTTCTCTCCCCCGTTATGGAAGTGGATCCCACGATGACGACGACGCCCTGCCTCACCCTCGGTTCTTCCTACTCCGTCTTTGTCTTCCATCTTCGTCCTCCGTCTTCCAGGCATCGTCCCGTTCGGGTCATCCTCCAAGCAACTGTCGAGGAGGATAACATCTCTCTCCCTTCTTTACTACTTTCTAGAATAGAATTTCCTACTTTTTAGCTGTAATCATTTCCTGCTTTCTAGTTGTAAAAATAATATTCAGTTGCAAAGTGATTGTTCTCGCTCTCTCTCTCTCTCTTAGTGTTAATATCAAATTCATTGTGATTTATCTTGTTTTTAAAATAAAAATATCAAAAAAATATAATCATAGATTTTAGATCGACGTAGCCTCCCTGTGTTCGACCTGGAAGTTCTTTACGAATTTTGGTAAAAATTTATTTATTGACGAATTTCTTCTCAAATCATACTACAACGATGGGTTTTTCAAAATCTAATCTTTTTTACGTAGATCTTCCACTTCAACATTTTGGCACCATTGCCGGGGAAGCGATGCTCTTTGATTTTTCACGTTTTCCTGCCTTACTTATCTTTTACCTCACTTCTCTCCTTTCTTATTGTGATTGTAGGTACTCTTATGAGGCGAGCAAAAGCGGTAGATTCGAGTAAAGTGCTGTTGAAGGGTTTGTAAGTTTACCCCCACCTCCCACCCACTAGTTTTCATTTCACACGTAATAACACAAACACAAATCAACCTAGGTGTTCTTATAAACTCTAAGGTTAGTTTTTGATTATTAGTTTGTTACCTCCACCCACCTCACCCTCCACATCTAAAAGAAAAACTTTAAAAAAAATCTCACAGAGATACACAACCTCTTCTGATTTTTCATACTCAACCAGTAACCCGATCTTTGGGACCGATACACTCACCAACACATAATTGAGTAGAAATCAAATTAGGTAATCATTTGTGTGCTTAATTAAGTGGTAAATCAAGCTAATTGTTTGAGTTGTTTGGGCCGTACCACTTCAATTAAAAATAACTCATTAAGTAGCTGCCACATAGGTTCAACTTTTAGGGATTTACCAGGCACTCCACATTCTTTTAAGCTTTAAAGGAAAACATCTTTACCTGTGCTTTCAAAACCTGGTGTGCCAACTGAACTTGATTGAATAGACCTAAAGTTGAATCCTAAAAGCTACTAGGCAAGATTTAAACCCTAAAATTCACCACATCCAAAGAAATAATCTTGCTTGAAAATCGTTGGTTGTGCACGTACATACATATCAATTAATCATTAAGGGCACAACTCAGATAAAGGGCCCATCACATTCCAAATCACATTCAAACCTAACCTTAATTAAAACAGAGTAGACATTGGCTCTAAGGATTTAACTGACTCTTCGGAGCCCAGACCGAGATTATTTTCGATTAGTCTATTCCACCGTTCAATCTAATGTCTAGCTAGGGGAGAAGAATCAAGTGATTTCGGCTGGGGGGTACACTAGGAACCTGAGGCGCAAGCCAAAGGAAGAACCTCTCCACAGTCCCTCCCTCTAACTAGATGGATTGACCGGAAAGAAGTAGATTAAATCGATTCTTTATCTCAAGATGGGTTCTGGGAGTCTGTAGGTCTTTAGGTTAGCCCACTTAAGGACAAGTTTATTTGTTTGTATTGCAGGGCATCTTTCTTCCTCTCGTTTTGTCATGGATCCTTCCACATCCTATTCAAACTTCCACTCCTACCCTCCTACCACTACTTATTCCCAAAATGATTATTGTTCCAACAGACTTATTCTCATCCATCTTCTAGTTGGGATAATCCTGATAGGGAATACAGCTCCGAACCTCCATGTTCAAGGTCCAAACCTAGATACCATAATCTTGATTCTTATCCTTCTCCGAGCTACACCGATTATAGACCATCGCCCTCATTTGGACAACCTAATATGATCTACAATCAAGAAGGATACACTGATCCTTACCCTTCCCCTGAATACACCGCCTTTAGGTCATCACCACCTTATGAACAACCTGAAATGACCTATTATCAGGGAGGGTATCAAGATCATCAATTCGTTAACTCCCCTACACTAAACCCAAACCCACCCAACCCTGAACGAAACCATGTGGTTCAAGTTAACCTGGTCTAAGAGAAGGTGTTGGCTAACTTGAGGAACACCATACAATCTTTAGAAGCATAGCCAACACCTTGCCCTGAAGAATTGGAGCCCTTGATTGAAATGATTGATGACCTTAACAAGTATCTGTTGGATTGGCTCTAGAATGTTAAGGATAAGGGCTCGAGTGAGTTTTTACTTGGGAAGTTATCTAAATTGAGGATGAGATTTGTGATTGCTCTAGTTCAATCTCGGGATGATTCCCAGGATGAACCCCCTTCAGGAGATCTAATGTCAAAAACTGCTCAGGCACTTGTTGGGGGGGACACGTGTTACGAGATCGAGATTGACCAGGTTGTTCTAGAGCAATCAAATAAGGATGAAGTGATTTCTTCACCTGAGATCCCTGAGTCGGGGTACGAGGAAACGTATGTCTCCATGGATCAGAAAGTGATTGATGATTTTGAGACATACATCAATGTGGATTGAGATTTCTTTGATTCTGATGGTGAAGAATCATTATGCGAAGTCTCACATGAGTTTACAGAACACGATTTTAGTGAGACAACTGGGCCTGAGGAATTCGATAAATTATTTGATGGCCCTGAAATTGAGGAACTTGATTCTGTTGGGGCTCTCATGGCAGAGTTAGATCCTGATTTCATGAGGGATTCAATTCAAAGCCCCATTCCTCAATTACACCCCTTTGAGCATACTGAAGATTTTGATGTTGAAATCACTAAACCCTAGTCCATTCTAATTTAATCACATCTTTTAGACTTGGAAATTTTAGATGGGATGATTAATATGCAGGATGTTTCGGAGTTTGAAAGTCTAAATGAGGAGGATAGGAGTTGGGAAATGATGATATGGGAAGTCAATTCCAGAGGAAGCAAAAGGCCGAGTCTAAGGGTTCCAATTTGTCTAAAATTCCCAACCTTTTAGTAGGACCCTTATGACATCTTTGATTCAAAGGATGTCCAACCCAAGCACAAATTCATTGATTATCCTTTTGAGCTTGATCATTTTGTAACCTGACTTTTTGGTCTTGGGTTGCATCCTCACAAATCGTAGGCCCGACCTCGCTTGCATACCGATCTTAGGTTTTGGATAATTTTTATCCAAAACCTTAGATATACTCGACCTTGGGGTATGAGTTTGCATCATAATCTGGTCCACATCTGTGGACATCTGCTGGTAGGTCCTGAGGTAAATCTTTTTATTTTGATTCTGACCTGCACCTGTGAATTTTTATTTCTTCTTCTTTGTATAGTGTGCCTAGCTGAAGGCACTAAATTCAGCACATATACAGTTCTTTTCATCTCGGAGCGGACCCGTTATTCATGCAACTCAGGTGCTTTCTACTCTACTCCACTCTATTTCATGTCTTTTTAATACAATGAGGACATTGCATTAGATAGGCATGGGGGGTGGATATTCATCACTGAATTATTTTGTTAACTCCGTAGATTCTTTTTGTTTTCTTTTTTATTTATTTAAAAAAAAAGTTGAATTAGGAAAGAGAACTTGGGCTTTAGAAAATTTTCAATCTTAGAGAATAAAACTATATGATTTGAACACTAAGACCCTTCAGGTCTTCGATCTTAATCAGTCTGGGTGTCCACTAAAATGTGGACTTGTTTCTTGAATCCTCGCCATTCTAAATTCATATTTTAATTGGTTAAATAAGTTCGAGTGATGAGTACACAACGTATTAACCTGCCCTCTGATTTGAAGAAACTTTAAGTCTATGCATCTACACACTATTTACACTAACTTGTTCGGCAGTTTTAACGGAAATTGGGTAGCTAATGAACCTTCTAGGGTGGTATGGTTGGCAAGTTATCATGGGTAACAACCCATAGGTAGGTTGTCCAGAGCCCAGTTACACGACCATTCTTTTCCTGTTGCCTTTAGGTAAATCTTAGATCAGGGAAGCCACCTACTTAAAAAAAAAAATCCAAAAAGAAAAGAAAAAATAGAAAAGGAGAAAAGAAAAGAAAAAGAAATAAGCCCCACTTCACCATACAAGTATGGCTAGTAAGCTATCATGGGTAATAACCCATTGGTAGGTTGTCCAGAACCCAGCTCAAGAAATGCACGTAGAATTCCAAAACACTTAGGAAGAAGAGGGGAAGTAGAATGAGCTGGGGAGATATACACTGGGTTCGTTCTTGTGTTGACCCCATAAAAATAAAAAGTTGGGAGAAAGCTACCGGTCGAATAGATACACTTTTAGGCAGAATTTCTTTTCAAGGTTACCTAAGGGCGTAGAAACCCGAAGTTCATTCTAATCGTCGATCAGTGAGTCTATCACATTTCACACAAATATGCTTAGAACTTAGGGTTCTCTCCGAGTTTTGGGTGGGTTGAATGGTTGTAGAAAGCTGCTCCAAAACCCTAAACTCAAAAATAAAAAAAAATTAGAAAAGAAGAAAAGAAGAAAAAGATCTTCCTTTGAATAAGGTGAGGGCTTGAGGTGGCCTGCATTTTGGCAGACATCCGAGCGCTGTTGTGTCTTTGTAGTTCAGGTTCTTAGTAAAAATCTCTTATTGTTGAAGAATAACTTTTGCCTAAGAAATCCAACCTAATTCTTTTATAAATAGCATATAGTTTTTACTAGGGACTAGCAAAAGATAGGCATAGAGATGTGATGTGCATACATCTGAATAGCAAAAAATGTCTATATTAGCATCATGCATTGTAAATATTGCATAACATGCATCATCCTGCATTTAGGTCAAATTATATAAATTGTATAGTAATTTCTTCTTTTTCATGGCCAGGGACAGGGAGAATTTTAATTGGGGCCTCGGATCGAAGATCCAACAGTATGGATCAGCTCAGGGTGACGATTGAAGTTCAACGACTCCAAGATCGCCCCAATCGGACTTCCATAGCATCAGATATAATCCGAGGAAGGTTAGAGATCAAGGGCCAAGATGGTGTCAATCTGCACTTCAAATGACAAATCCAATTGCACAGATGGGTTCGGATCAACAATCGCAGCCTAACAGTGAGAAAATTGATCCAATCCAACATCCGTGGTACTGTTTGCAACTGAATGAAGATGGATAGCCAAGATGGTGCCACGTGGTGCCATCTCAGCTTCCCACAATGGCCAAAGGCGCCTGCTCCCTTTCTCTCCTCTCAACCATATGATTGATCTGGGCCATTGGATCTTGATCCAACGGCCATGAGAGTGCACGCCTAAATCCAAAGCATGCCTCAAAGGGTGGCTTGGTGCGTTGGTTTTGATGCCATCCATGACGAAGAGGGCGTGGGTTCGAGCCCCACCCTCCTCTAATCAAGCGGTCGACGTGCGCGGGCCAAATTTGACCATCAGATGGAATGCAAACGGCCGATCAAGCGACGACGTGGTAGCACTGGGTGCGTGGATCGCACACGCGCATCATGACGTGCAATCACACACGCGCCCGCGGTTATGCTGAAGAAGAAGTGGCACCCATTGATTCTAGGCCGTCCGATCTCGAGATTGGATGACTGCGATTTTAAGATCGTGATTGTGCATTGAGAGCAGCGGAGAGGAAGAGGCAGGCATGCGTGGCAGCTACGCCTACGTTCAGGGGCTTTAGTGTTGCATAATTCCGTCACTAAAGGCCCTTGCATTAATGTTCTTAAAATAAAATGACCTTTTTGCCCCTAACCTATACACCTATAAAAAGCCCTACGCCCCCCAAATTTCAATGATCCCTTCCTTCACCTCTCTCCCTTTCTAAAGCTCTAAAGAAGCTAGTCCCAAACTCGGGATGCTCCTCTAGAGTCAAAATCAAAATTTTGATCCCACGATGACGACAATGCCTTGCCTTGCCTCGCCCCCGGTTCTTCTTGCTCTGTTCTTCGTCTTCCGTCTTCATCCTCCATCTTCCAGGTGTCACCCCATCCGGCTCGTCCTCCAAGCAACCATCGAGGAGGATAACATCTCTCTCCCTTCTTTACTACTTTCTAGAATAGAATTTCCCGCTTTTTAGCTGTAATCATTTCCTGCTTTCTAGTTGTAAAAGTAATATTCAGTTGCAAAGTGATTGTTCTCTCTCTCTCTCTTTCTCTCTCTCTTGTAGTGTTAATATCAAATTCATTGTGATTATCTCTCTTTTAAAACAAAAATACCAAAAAAATATAATCGCGGATTTTAGATTGATGTAGCCTCCTTGTGTTCAACCCGAAATTTCTTTATGAATTTCGGTAAAAATTTATTTGTTGACGGATTTTTTTGCAAATCATATTATGATGATGGGTTTTTCAAAATCTAATCCTTTTTGTGTAGATCTTCTGCTTCAACATCTATCAACCATGCCTCCATGGATACTTTCAACCTGTCCCAGCAACCCAGATCGAATGTTAATGAGGTCAATTGGAAGCAGCTCAACCTGTGAGCTAGCATTACTCGGAACCCCACGGGTTCCAAACTGGGGCCTTTGATCCCAATTTCTCTAATCCTTCTCCTTCTTTCCCACCATCCTTGCCCTATGGGGATGTGTATGCTGTACAGGAGAATGTTAGGTCTAACCGATATTCTAACTCCTATAATCTAGGTTGGAGGAACCACCCTAACTTCTCATGGAAAAACCCGGGGTAGTAAACTCAAATTCGACCCAGCAACTGTGCACCGTAGAGACCAATGGGTCAAGGTCACGTATACACTCAGCTGCCCCCTAATTTGGTCAATCAGCCAACATGGAATGCCCGTCAACCCGCAGCGTAGGCAGATTTGAACCGTCAGATGGTGGAAATGCAAGGATCCATGCTCCAGCTCATGCAACAAATGAAAACCTCACTGGACAACTTGTAATCCAGGCTCATTACTAATACTCGTCAGCCCGAATCTCTGCCATCTCAACCCTTACCCAACCCTCGTAACATACAAAATCAGGGCAATCCAGCCCAAGGGTATGGGAATCAAAGGGTCTCGCATGCACGTGCTCAGGTGGTTAAGCAGGGTCCTTCTGCTTCTTCATCCACTCCTAGATATCTGGCTAATCAAGCCCTCCGATCTCTCCTTACCCTCCCGAAGACCCAAACCCATATGCTTTTGCAAACTCCGTTGCCTTGAGGAGTGGAAGGCAAACCCAGGATCCTGAACTACCATCTTTTAGTCAATCATTCCCTAGTGAGCTTGAGAATGGAAAGGTGGAAGTTGAAGAAGAAACCAAGGCTCGGGACCCCGAATCTAATGGTTTTTCTCATGCCCCATTTCCTGAAGCCTTGCTAAAATCCAGGAAGAAGAAGCCAGTTGATAGCAATGAGGAGCTCTTGAACATATTCAAGAATGTTGAAATCAATATCCTGCTCCTCGATGCTATTAATTATATTCCAGCTTATGCTAAGTTCTTGAAGGATTTATGCACTCAGAAGCGTAAGTCGAGAGAATCAACCCTGAGGAAGGTGTTACTCTTCGAGCAAACTAGTTTTGCTATCCTGCATCACCTTCCTCAGAAGAAGAGAGATCCAGGTGCCCCTTTGATTTCATGTGTTATCAGGGTTTACACCTTTGACAAGGCACTCTTGGATCTAGGTGCATCCATAAACCTAATTCTGACTTCTCTTTACAAAAAGTTCAGATTAGGTGAACTCAGGCCGACCTCAGTAACGCTACAGTTAGCAGACCGTTTGGTCACGAACCTGAAAGGCATTATTGAGGATGTTATCGTTAAGGTTAAGGACTTCTATTTTCCTGTAGATTTCCTTGTCCTTGACATGTGTACCTGAAGATATAAGGAACACGCCCATCATTCTGGGGCGTTCGCTCCTGGCTACCGCTAAGGCCAACATCAATTGTGACAGCGGTAGTATGGAAATCACCTTTGGAGATAGAAAATTGAAACTCGATATTTTTAAGGTAATTAACAAATTTGAGGATTGTAGATATATTAAGGAACTCAAGGATGATAATCTAAATCTCTAGACTTGTATGGTTGTTACCGTTCTTGAGAATTCCTCCTGCACCAATGAACCTAACCCACAACCCTCCATGGCAGACCTGCCACACCCTGAAGAGGTTGCTGATTTTGTTCACTCCCAACATCTTCCATTGGATCATCTTGATGAATCTTCATCAGCATCCTCCTTACCTTCCATCCTGAACCTACCCAAGCTTGAACTGAAACCATTGCCTGACAGTCTGAAATATGAATTTTTAAGACCTAAGAAAATACTCCTTTTGATTATTAGTGCTAAACTGACTAAGGAGCAAGAGATGAAACTGATTAAGGTCTTAAAAGCACATAAGGAGGCAATTGGTTGGACCATCCATGACCTTAGGGGATTGAGCCATCTTATTGTAATCATCAGATTTTTATAGATGGATCCTTCCCTTCTCGCCAGATGAAGAGGAGACTGAACCCTAATATGCGAGAAGTGGTCAAGAAAGAAATCATCAAGTGGCTTGATGCAGGAATCATTTACCTGATCTCGGATAGTCCCTGGTTAGTCCCATGCAAATTGTTCCCAAGAAGGTCGGGATTACCGTTGTGACTAACGAGAAGGGTGAATCTATCACGACTCGTTCAGTTTCCTCTTGGAGAGTCTGTATTGATTACAGGAAGCTGAATACAGCCATGAAGAAGGATCATTTCCCTTTTCCCTTCATTGTCCAAATTCTTGAAAGGTTAGCCAGGCAAAGTACTTCTATTTCTTGGATGGTTATTCGGGATATAACTAAGTTCCTATCTATCCCGAGTACCAAGAAAAGAGAACTTTCACCTATCCTTACGGAACCTTTGCATTCGGTAGAATGCTGTTTGGGCTTTGCAATGCACCTTCAACTTTTCAAAAGTGCATGCTAGCCATCTTTTCTGACATGGTGGGAGATTGTATGGAAGTATTCATGGACGATTTCTCCATTTTCAGAGATTCATTTGAGTCTTGCCTGGCTAATTTGGAATTGATCCTTAAGAGGTGCATTAAAACACAGTTGGTCCTTAGCTAAGAGAAGAGTCACTTCATGACATAGGAAGGCATCGTCTTGGGTCATGTAGTCTCTGAGCGGGGAATTGAAGTGGATCGAGCTACGGTGGATGCTATCTCCAAACTTCCTCCTCCCACACTTGTTAAACAAATTCGATCATTCCTTGGTTATGTGGGATTTTATAGGAGGTTCATTAAGGATTTTTCTGAGGTTGCTCATCCTTTGAGCAACCTTCTGGCCAAAGACACACTGTTCGATTTTGATGAATCATGCCACAAGGCATTTGATTTACTCAAAATGGCAATCACTACTCAGAATCTACAATGGAGTCCGAGGTTGAACACAGGGAGCAAATGTGGAATTCATAGCAATAATCTCATTCAGATTCAATGAGAAAAAGTAATTGAGCATTCAAATAGATATTTAATGAATAATAACCTGTCACATTAGTTATTTAATGAAATCCAATGTATCTAGAGATTGCATGGAACAAAAGAGAAGAGAATAAAAAACAATGGTGATTTAGATCACCACTAATCCTCTTTAATCAAACATGCATGCCATTACTCAATTATTTCAATTGTAAACTATAGTACTTAAATAATGCAATAGTAGCTCAAATAAACTCAAATCAAACGTCAGGCATTTTTCATCAAACGACTTAACAGCACAAGGCTTCTCAAAGCCTTCTTTATCTCTTCTTCTTTGGCTACTCTTCTCTCCTCTTCTTCTTCAGAACTTCCTTTCTTCTTCTTCTTTCCTTCTTCATTTTTTCTTCACACAGATAAGTGTTAGCCTTTCATCACATAGAGAGCAAAACCCTCCCCCGCCCTCTCACAAATTCTCCTCTTCTTCTCTCTTACAGCCTCAAACTCAGCGTAACTGGATCCAAATACTCAGGTATTCAGGTCGAGAGCATGGACCAGGGTCACCAGTGTACGTGATGACCAAGGTGTACTTAATAAGCAGGTTAGCAGGTGAATGGGTGTATGGGGACCCGACCCCCTGTGCTTGGGTGAATAGCCAAGAGTATAAATTCAATTTATGCGAGTGCAGGCTCTCCTCATCCACCAATGTGGCACTAAAGCCACTCTCCCTTCTTCGCGTGTGACTGTTGCGGAGCCTTCTCCAATTAGCGTATTTGCTGAGGCCTAGAGTCTCAATTGAGGCTGCAGGTGGATGCACAGGCACCGTCCGCATCACTTGGAGGTGAAATCAAGGGCAATTGCGGTCGAAGGTAGGCGGTCATGATTGGAGACGATGGCAGCGATGGGCGGTTGCAATGAGACCTGAAAATCATAAAATTGGTTTGAAAGCCCTAGCTAAAATGCTCCTTAGCTTTGTCGAAGGACAACAAAGGTGGTGGTGCATGTTTCGTGGCGTTTGAGGGTGTGTGGTGGTTGGGCGAGGTCAGAAATGAAGTACGAAGGAGGTGGTGTTCGATGGAGCAATTAGATGTGTGGAAAGGTGAATAAGGATGGGGGTTTGGTTCGCAGAGGTGAGGTAGAGGTTATGGAGTTGTTGGCGAGGCATTTGGTGTAGTGGAGTGTCGGGGAAGCCTCGCCAGAGGTGTGGTCGAACGTGGAGATGATGGTGGCATGGAGGGCGTACCAGCAGTCGAATTGAAGGATAACAAGGGGAAAGTGAGTAGAGGAGAAGGGGAGCCTAACTAACTTAACCTAACTGAACGAAAGGGGAGGAAGGCACCGATTGTGGTATGGCCAGCACTAGAGAAGGTGAAGCCTCTGTTGAGGGAGAACGGCGAGGAAGACGGTGGAAGGTGGTGCTTGTTGGTATTGCAAGACGCGGACGAGCTTGAGGAGGAAGAACTGACCGACTATAGTCTTTGGCGGTTAGTGAAGAACGTGGATGGAGAAGCTCACCGAAGCTTACAAAGAGTTTGGTCGGAGAGAGGAGAAGAAGGTGGAATCCGATCCAAAACTAAGCTAAGGAGCACAGCCTTGCATCAGGGGATCTTTTATAGGCCTCAGGAAGGCATTTCAAGCTTGAAAATCAAGCTTGGAAGCTTGGAGATTTCGTGCCTGTGGGATACCCACATCTTCCATGTGTTCACATGGGAGATTGGGAAGGAAACAGGAATCATGGCTGGTCTCATTTGGAAGAGAATTCCTCAAGGAATCTCCGATTTAATTTGGGGTTGTTTGATTGAGAATCGAGAGAGAAATCCCCACTCGAATCTCAAAAGTGGAGCTTCTATTCACACCAATGGTGGCAGGGACCTCTTGGTGAAGGTGATGATAAACGTAGGGGGCTAAATACAATAGATTTCGGCTGCTGAGGGGCTATTTGAGAGAAAAAGAATTAGACTGGACCAAAATGCAAATTAGGTCAAGATGATCTCTAATTGAGCCCAAATTTTGGTACAAACCTAGTTTGGACCCAAGGAATCTGTTGGTGAAGTTGGATTTTGGTTTTGGCCAAGTTTGACTGGCAATTTACGCAGAAACCCAAATTAGGGCAACTTCTTGTCTGAGACTTTGTTTTAGGTCAAAATGGGTTCCAATGGTCAAATCAAGGATACCAAACCTTATGAAATATTTTTATATGAATTTTACAAGGTTTAGATGAAATTTATTCTGACAAGAACCTCTTTTGTTTAAGCGGGTCTGAAATTAGGGTTTCGGGTGCTATGTTAGTTCTCGAAGTATGTGAAAACCCATTTTTGTTTGCATGGACCCTCTTATTAGTCATTAATGAACATATGACCTTTAATTAACCCCTGGGAAACCCCATGATTACTCTACATTTATGATCTTCTGTTAAAATTATTGAATTAACCCTGATTTAATGTATTGTTCTCAAAATGGTTATTCAGTGAATTACGACTCTCCAGCGATTATGTAGGAGCATTTATTAATTGATTTTGACTAATTAAAGCTAGTTATGGCTGATGATGACATTATCATCTCTTGTGCTCCGATACTGTAACCAACGGTTTAGACAACCCCATTTGAGATCATGATCGATGCTTCTGATTACACGGTTGGAGCTATTTTGGGTCAGAAAATTGATAGAAATCCCTCTGTCATTTATTACGTTATCAAAAATCTAATTAATATTTGATTAATAATCCCTTAGCGTGAGTCCTAATCTTAGTTATTGGGCTTGCGACATTTCCTTGACAGAATCTTATAACTATTGTTAAATTTTGAGAGAAGAATGGACATGCATTTGTTTATTGATCCAACTGGGAAAGAATGGGATTACAAATCATGTGACGAGCATAATACACTGGATGGGACAAGTTGCTAGCCATGTAGCTGGGCTCAAAGGTAAGAAGTCAATAACTTTGTCACATTTTTTTATATTTGACAAATGTTAAAGACTTGGAAACTCAATGTTGGAATTGTTCTCCTAAAAGTTCCCTCCAAAATGATTATGACATCATCTAACTTCAACATTCCAGAAACAACAATTTTGATGCAACAGCGATGGGACAAATTGGGGAAAGTTATTTTTTTATCAACTTGTCTTTTCTTCATAGTGTGGGTTTTTTGGCAATTATATCACTTAGTATTGGAGTCATATAGTTGTTGATGTAAAGTCAGTTATATGCTCTATTTTCCCATAACAAAAATAGTTATATGCTCTATTTTCTTTTTTTATTTTTCAGGATGGGAAGGTATCTCAGCTTGATCGTGTTTTCATTAGGGGCAGCAAAGTCAGGTAAGGCTTTTGTGACAGAAAACTACTAATAGCTTTTTGCAAGGAATACTTTTACGCAAGAACAGAAATGTATATGTGATGTGTCGTTGTGTGTGTGTGTTAAGGAGTGTCGTTATAGTCGCACTTGCAACGTCAGTTTTAAAATAATTAAATGGAGGTGAGTCCGAGTGTCGATCTCAAGGAGGCGTGGAAATCGGATTTTTGCTTATCACTTGTTGTCACGGAAAGTGCGGAGTTTTGCTTGTGAAAGAAGTGATTTTGAAAAGCAAGAGAGGGAGACAGAGAGAGAGAGTTTAGGGTTAGAAAGTTCTTTACTTGATCATGCAACTTGAACGGAAATTAAAATGACAATTGAACGAAAAATAACTTCATTAATCATGCATTTGTAGTTCATAGCTTACAACATTAAATACATGCTTCAACAAAAGTAATAGAAAGCTTAAAAGAGAGAGAGAGTGTGTGTGTGGAGAACGATGAGGCAGCCACGGCAGTGGAGGAGGCTCCGTCGGCGGCTCGTCGTCTCTGGCGATTACAAGAGGGCCTAAAGCTAGCTAAGAGAAGGGTGGAGTAGTTGCAAGGGGAGTGAATGCCTTGAATGAGTGGTTGGAGGGGGTTTAAATAGAGTTAAGGGCTTCCTAAAAGAAGAAGGGGCTTTAGCAACGTCCAGAGCATGGCTAAAACCACTCCCAAAAGCGTCGGTGAAGCCCTCCAGCCGTTGGTCAGCCGCCAGCCTCGTTTCTTCTCCTCGTGTGATCCACGGCTGCTGAACGAGAGCTGTCCGATCAAAGATCGGACGGTTGAGAATCCTCCTCGGCTACGCTGGGATCGCGCCTCGGGCACACATGTGCACGGGAGTCATCGCCCGGCGTGCGCGTGCGCTGGGCGTGCGTGAGCTGCGGTTGCGCCGTGTGGTGAGATCTCGGCCGCTCGCTGCTGATCGGCGGCCCAATTTCAATGCGCACGTCCTCCGTCTTCGATTTCGACTCCGCACGGCTCGAACCCGCGTCGCGTGCGTGCGGGCGTGCACGCTAACCATTGCGCCACGCTTACGCTTTATTGCGGCTACCGCGGGCAAGCGCGTGAGTCTCGGTCGTTCGATCGGAGATCGACGGCCGAGATTTGATCTCGGCTGGATGAAGGCGCGGCGTGCGGTGGAGCGGGGGCTGACGTGGCGCAATATGGGCCGTTGATCTCTAGATCAACGGTCAGAACTTCTTAGACCCATTGTTGGAGCTCCGGATGTCAGATTTGGCCGATCTTGAGTCCGTTGGACTCCGTTCGTTGTTCTGAATCCATCCGTGTGGTCCGATTGCTCATCTAAGGCCTGCTTTGACAAATGCTTACACAAATGGCCATTAATATAGTTTTATAAGCAATCTTGGTACATGATGCATGCAATGCTCCCATTCTACTTATGTTATGCCTTTTATTCTTAAGATGGGCTATATTCAACATAATTATCACCCCATTATGCAGTGTTATCATACCCCCAAGCTTACTACTTCCTAGTCCCTAGCAAGGTTTATTCTAGCCTTTATTTCCTTTCAAAATTTAAGAAGTAATTGCTTAGACACTTCGTTACTTGTCAATAAGAGGAAATATACGAAGATCTTAATCTAAAAAGACTAAGCAGCGCCCAGTTGTCTTCCAAAATACGAATCGCCCGAATCCTTGCTTTAATGTATATAATTATACATATGTATATATATATTTTTTAGAATTTTTTCGGAATTCAGTGTGGGTTGGTAACTTTTTACGGCTATCCAACCCACCCAAAACTCGGTCAAAACCCTAAGTGCTAAGCATCTTGGTGTGAATGTTGTGATAGACTCACTTAACGGTAATTGAGCCAGACTTTGAGTTTCTATGCCTCTAGGTGACCAGAAAAGGAAATAAATTTTGCCTGAAGGTGTATTTGTTCGATTGGTACCTTTCTCCCTACGTTTGTTTTAATTGGGGTCAACACAAGGATTTTTCTAGTGTATATCTCCCCGGCTTGTACTACTTCCCTGCTTCTTCCTTAGGTGTTTTGGTCTTTTTTGTGCAATTATTGAGCTAGGCTCTGGACAACCGACCAATGGGCTGTTACCCACGATCACTTGCCAACCATACTTGTGCGGTGAAGTGAGGTTTATTTTCTTTTCTTCTTCTTCTTCTTCTTTTTCGTAGGTGGCTTCCTTGATCTCAAATGTACCTAGAGGCAATGAAGAAGAAATGGCCTGTGGCTGGGTTCTGGACAACCTGCCAATGGGCTGTTACCCACGACAACTTGCCAGCCATACCACCCTAAAGAGTTCATTAGCTACCCAATTTCTGTCAAAATCTCCGAGAAGTGAGTCTGTGCAAAGATGTGTGCAGATGCTTAGACTCAAGGTTTTTCTGAGTTAGAGGGTGAGTTGATAAGTCGTATACTTATTACCTTATTTAGTAGGTGGATTAGAATAGCTTAAGGTTGCAAGGATTCGAGGCTAAATCCATATTTTAACGGACACCAGGGCTGATTAAGCCTGAAGGCCTGAAAAGTCTAAGTGTTTAAGTTCTTTTTATATTATTTTCCACTATTGACAAGTTTCTAATGCCTAAGTTTTCTTCCTAAATTCAATTTTTTTTTTTAATTTATTTATTCATTCAGACTGATTAATTGAGCTCAGGATTATGCAATTTACCACCCCCCCAATGCTTAAGTTGGACAATGTCCTCATTGGCAAGTACATGGATGTAAAAGGGTTCAAAAAGATAGTACCTGAGTGACGTAAACTACCAGATCAGTCTGAATCCTCTGGGTTGCCTCCCAAGAAGCGCTGAGTTTAACGCCTCCAGCTAGGTGGTGCACAAACAGGAATGGTTTGGGTCAAGGAGGTATGTTCAAAATTAACCAGACCTAAAATTAGAAGTCCACAGATGCGAATAAGGTTGTGGTGGAGTCCCGTTCCTAAGGGGTGGGAATTCTGCAACAGATGTATCATGCATGCCCATGTCAGATCGTCTCTTAGTCTGTGGACATGAAAACAAGTTGCTGTCGATGAACGCACCCCAAATATGACATGCCAGACACTAAAGATGTAGGTTTTATATTCAGCTCGTGTCCCCATAAAATTGTAATCCATAGAAAGTGTATTAATTCTAGTGCATTCGGGTTGTGGGATCTTTATTCTGGTAGGGCAGGTAACAAAGTCCAGAGTTTCATAATGAGCCCTACAATCAAGCATGAGGCCTCTCTCCAAAGACGAATCCATCTCTTCCGCAACTATGGTTTCATTGCTCATTCCCTCCAAGCCCTTGATCTCAAGAATATTTTCTTCAACCTCCTTTGTATCAGATTCACTGTTTGGGGTTGCATTAGAGGTAGCGTCAATTTCATCCTCTAGATCATATTCTTTCTCTCGACCCTCCTCTAAATTTGTGATGGGGATTCCAACCGATTCATAATCAATTTCTTTGAAATTGTAACTCCATTCTCCATCTCCGATGTTGGCTGCTGCTCCCACCGGATTGCTTCTCTTGGGCCAATTAGATTCGGATTCCGAGGCCTCTCCCCTCACATTCTCAGTTTCCTCCTAATGTTTGTTCTCAATGCTCCCCAAATTGTGTTCCGAGGAATCCTTACTATCCTTATTCACTGAGCTGTCCAACTCCTGAGTGGTATCAATGGTGGACTGAACCAAATCAGGATGACTGGGTGTAGTCCAATTGATCATGGTAGGTCCTTACTTTATGAATTCCATGAATGACGTTGCGTGCAACAACTTTCTCTGGCCTTCTTCCCCTAATTGTTGGAACAAATCCAACATGGCCTATTGCCCTTTAACCAATTCTTGATTCTATCTGTGTAGTTCTAACTGGAGGTTATCAAGAATTGACATAGTGTCATTTGGTGTCCTTTGGATTTCCTCCTTGAAATCCAGGTTAAGAGAGTTTGGTTGAGGTTGTGGATCAGAACCTACACTGGTGTTTAGGTTCTTGGATGGGTCCTTTATTCTATCATGTTCAGGGTCCAGTTCTTCAAGAGGAACCATTCTATGTTTGGTCCTACTCCAGAATAGTTGAGGTTCTAAGTTCTCCTCCCAGTCAAATTCTTCATAAGGGGACCAAATCAAAGGTTAATGATCTTGGGCTTGCCTAGATTTCTGATCATTTTCTGATTTTCATTTGTCTAGAACTCCTTCCAATCCAAAGGTCAAGTAGGAAAGGTTGTTGAATTCAGATGACCTTTCTTGGTTATTATCCTAAGAAGGGTAGGGTTCTTGGTGTTCTTCTAAAGTGTAGGTCCTATCACAGTAGAGTGGGTAGGACCTAAATGAGGAGGCATCATGAGGAGAATCGAGAAATGGTGCCCCATGATTTGAATCGTACCCTTGGGTGGCTATGTTGGGTGTATTCCAATAAGAGGTTGGTGCGGTTTGGTCATAGTTGGGCCAAGAGGGATATTCAAGGTTGTATCCCCAAATTGGTGGTTGGTTAGCCCAAGTAGGCTGTGGGTATGGTCTACTTGGGTTAGCATACAAATCCTGTTGGGGGTAGTTTGGGTAAGATGGATAGGTGTTGTAATCCATGGTTTGGAAGAAATGGAGGGATGCGGGAAGAACATATGAGAGAGAGTTGTGTACTCAACCAAGCAAACAAGCCTAGTCCTTATGGTGTATTCCTTAGGAGACCTAGAAATCTCACAAAGTTTGATTAAGTCCGTAAGCACTGGACTCCCCTTCCCAAGGCTAATCTGGCCAGGTTGATTATGAGGGGATTGCAGGGAAGGTTCTTCCCTTGGCTTGCACCTCCGGTTCCATAGACCCCACAACCGCGGCCGTTTGACACTGCCCCATAGCCTAGTCACCAGATTCTACCAAGGGAATGAAAGCCAAGTGCCTAGCGAACAAAGCTTCGCCTTTTGAGACTTAACTCAGTCCTACCTAGGGCACGTCTACTCAGTTTTAAAGGGTTAGGATAGTGCTTGTGCTTAGTGTTATGTGATGAAGCGTTGATTGGGGTGGTGCCTCTTAATTTTCCACTTTCAAAGTGTGTGCTTTTATCAAAACATGATTTTCAAGCAAGGATTTTTAAGGTGTGGTGTCTTTTAGTGTTTCATCCTTACTTTAGTACCTTTTAGGGTTGACGTGTCTTAATGTTTTCAGACAAGTTTCAGTGGGCAAGTCAAGTTCTGCACACAACTCGGTGAAAGTAGATTTCCTTTTATTCTGTAGAGGCTCTAAAACCCTAGTGTACTCATCCTAATGATCATGCAGCTTCTATTAGATGAGTTAGTTTTAGGGTTGAGTGGTGCGGCCCAGGTCAACTCACGGTGGCTTCGCAAACACCACTCAAGAAAAAGAAAAGAACACTCCAATAATTTATTCAAAATGTTAGTGTACATTTTTTTGTGGGGTGATGTGTTAAGGATGTGGGTCAAGCAATCACACACCACGCCAATCTTTTTCAGTTTTTACAATTTTTTGTAGTTTTTTTTTCACACAAGAAAACAATCATGAGAGAAAGATTACTCACTATTGGTCCTCGTAGTGCCTACTCCCTTGCTAACGTCGTGAGATGCGTCGCTTCGCCGTCCACGTGCTGAATTCCTGCAACCATCAAGTAAAAAGGAAAATAGGGAATTAGACAATGTGAGGATGAATGTGGAATGGAGGTGATAAAATAAATTCGTTGCCTCCCCGGCAACGGCGCCAAAAACTGACGTGTCGTTGTGCATGTGTGTTAAGGAGTGTCATTATAGTCCCACTTGCAACGTCGATTTTAAAATAATTAAACAGAGGTGAGTCCGAGTGTCGGTCTCAGGGAGGCGTGGAAATCGGATTTTTTGTTATCACTTGTTGTCATGGAAAGTGCGGAGTTTTTCTTGCGAAAGAAGCGGTTTTGAAAAGCGAGAGAGGGAGATAGAGAGAGAGTTTAGGGTTAGAAAGTTCTTTGCTTGATCATGCAACTTGAACGGAAATTAAAATGACAATTGAACAGAAAATAACTTCATTAATCATGCATTTGTAGTTCATAGCTTACAACATTAAATACATGCTTCAACAAAAGTAATAGAAAGCTTAAAAGAGAGAGAGAGAGTGTGTGTGGAGAGCGACGAGGCAGCCACGGCAGTGGAGGAGGCTCCGTCGGCGGCTTGTCATCTTCGGCGATTACAAGAGGGCCTAAAGCTAGCTAAGAGAGGGGTGGAGTAGTTGCAAGGGGAGTGAATGCCTTGAATGAGTGGTTGGAGGGGGTTTAAATAGAGTTAAGGGCTTCCTAAAAGAAGAAGGGGCTTTAGCGACGTCCAGAGCGTGGCTAAAACCACTCCCAAAAGCGTCGGTGAAGCCCTCCAGCTGTTGGTCAGCCGCCCGCCTCGTTTCTTCTCCTCGTGTGATCCGCGGCTGCTGAACGAGAGCCGTCCGATCGAAGATCGGACGGCTGAGAATCCTCCTTGGCTACGCTGGGATCGCGCCTTGGGTGCACGTGTGCGCGGGAGTCATCGCCCGGCGTGCGTGCGCGCTGGGCGCGCATGAGCTGCGGTTGCGCCGCGTGGCGAGATCTCGGCCACCCGCTGCTGATCAGGCGGCCCAATTTCACTGCGCATGTCCTCCGTCTTCGATTTCGACTCCGCGCGGCTCGAACCCGCATCGCGTGCGTGCGGGCGTGGGCGCTAGCCGTTGCGCCACGCCCATGCTTTATTGCGGCGACCGCGGGCGAGCACGCGAGTCTCGGTCGTTCGATCAGAGATCGACGGCCGAGATTTGATCTCGGCTAAATGAAGGCGCGGCGCGCGGTGGAACAGGGGCTGACGTGGCACAATATGGGCTGTTGATCTCCAGATCAACGGTCAGAACTTCTTGGGCCCATTGTAGGAGCTCCGGATGTTGGATTTGGTCGATCTTGAGTTCGTTGGACTCCATTCGTCATTCTAAATCCATCCGTGCGATCCGATTGCTCATCTGAGGCCTGCTTTGACAAATGCTTACACAAATGGCCATTAATACGATTTTATAAGCAATCTTGGTACATGATGCATGCAATGCTCCCATTCTACTTATGTTATGCCTTTTATTCTTAAGATGGGCTATATTCAACATAATTATCACCCCCTTGTGTAGTGTTATCAATATGTTGTCAATATTTTAGCTTAAAATCCTGGTTTGATGATTTGTTTGAGTCTTTCTACAGGGAAGAGGCTCTTCTCTAGGAGTTGGTCATGGTCGTGTTGTTGCAATGTGTGCTAGGGTGAGTTCTTTCTATTCTCTTTGGTTGGATGCCCTTTTTATATGCAATGTTTTTAATAGAAGAAATATTTTGAAAAATAAAGGTCATCTTCTATCTCAATTTCCTATGAAAATAGGTTATATGTCAGACGACCTGGTCTACACCTGTTGTGTGCGTTTTGTGTTGAATTAAGAAATATATGCATCATAGTATAGTCGAAAAAATGCAACAAACACTTAAATTTATAAAGCTCGAAAATAATGTGAGTCTGAGGTCATTTGTGGGGAGCAAATATGGATTTCACAACACTAATTGCAATATAAAATAGATGAGCATAATAATATATAATCAATTAATGAAAATATATTCGAAATCAACCAAATTGTAGCTCAAGATATCATGGGATAAAAAGAATAAAAACTCAAAATAATGGTGATTTGAATCACCAATTATTCCCTTCAATCAAAGCACATATCCCATTAAATTACTTAAATAATCCAACAGTGGTCTCAATCAAATATCACGAGGTAAATGTATCCACAGTAATCCAAATCAGTCAGGCACCAAGTCATACGACAGAGTTAAGGCACGGTCACCTTAACCTCAAACCCTCAGAGTGCCCAAGAGGCACAATAGTAATAGAGATACAAGGGTCATGTAAAGGCACAAGGGCCTCACAAGAGTAGAGCAATTAAGTGTTGAGAGATGAGGGGGCATAAATCCCGAGGTGCAAAGCCCTCCCCCTTCCTCCTCAGCTTTCCTTCCACTTTCTTCCAGAATTGGGTTTAGGACTAATCGGGTATATAAGTCAGGTCCAGGCATGTGTGCATGTGTGCATGGGCGAGGGTGTGTGGGTAAGCGTGAGGGTATCCGACCCCTGTGTACGTAGGCGATAAGGCCATAGCATGAATTCAACTTATATGCCTACTTCAGCTTATCCCCATACGAGGTGGGACTATCATCGTCTCCTTCTTCTGCTTCCTTCACACACTGCAGCAATAAGGTTGTTGGTTGATTGGAACTACTGGCACTACTGTTGCTATCCAATTGAGGGCCCAGAAACCTTTGTGGTGTCACTCTACACCTAATGGGGGTTGTGACGAGGCCAGAGATGGTCGGATGATGTTGATCGGAACATTAGGAGACGACAACGTTGGTGGAGGTGCCTACACAGCAAATAATGCTTAAGGCCCATTTAAGCACATGAGAAGCTTCGCTGCAATGAGGTGAAGCTAACAATGGGGGTAATTAAGTTGAAGAGTGTGAGGTGTGGTCGGACGGTGATGAGGAAGGCGAACGAAGGAGGAGGTGTTCAGGGGAGTCGTGGAGTGAATGGATGATAAATTAGGTGAGGGCATTTGGTCGGAGGTGTAAGGTGGAGCTTTTGGGAGTATTATGGGGTAGTTTGGTAGTCAGATGTGGTTGGGTGACCACGTCGGAGGTGTGGTCGGAGTCGGGGAAGACGGAGGGGGAGAGTGGCGATTAGCAGTTGATTTAAAGTGGGGAAGGAGTGATTCTAACCTAACAAAAGAGAGAGTTTGGATTAATCTAAGGGATGAAAGGGGTAGGAATCCTCGGGGACTTGCTTCATCAGAGCCGAGGATGATGAAGTCTCCGGGGGTGGGAAGCGGCGATGGCAATGGGGGAAGGAGCTCTTGCTAGGTACGGTGAGGAGCAGAAGAAGATGAGGATCAAGGGACGATGCCCAATTTGTCCGTCGGAGATCCTGAAGAGGGGGGTTGAGAAGGTCACTAGAGCCGGTGGAGCTCGTAGCCAGAGAAGAGGGAAGAAGGGGAATTCCGACATAGACCTGACGAAGGAGAACGACGAGGACATCAGGGGCTTTTATAGAGCTTGTAATCGAGCTCTAGATGAAGAAAGAGGAGAGATTTGTCCATAGCTTCAAGGTAAAAAGATCCCCTGAAATCTCAAATTCGTATGGTCTCTGTGCTTCGAATCAAGGTATAGAGCCTCCCTCAAAAGATTCTCCAATGTGTGAACACCAATCCCACCAAATTTTGTGGCATTTGGTGGTGTTTTGATTGAATTTTAACTCGATTAAAGGTTGGTGCTTGATCTATTGACCACCAATGGCAGCAGGGCCCAAAGTGTGAAGAAGACGAAGAAGTTAGGGACCCAAATGCAAGATTTTTGAAAGTTGAGGGTTTACATGTAAGAAATAGAGATTTTGGGGACTGAAATGTAAACTACGACAAGATGAAATTTGATTGGGCCTAAATGTTGGCCTTAACCTAATTTGGATCTAAGGAATCTGATGGTGAAGTTGAATTTTAGTTTTGATCACGTTTGACTGGGTAATTTGCACAGAAGCCTAAATTAGGGTAGAATCCTGTTTGAGACTCTATTCAAGGTCAAAATGGGTTCAAATGATTAAACCAAGGGTACTGTTTGTGGCGTAGAAAATTAACATGTTGTAGTATAGTGCGAAATACGTCTCGAGCAAATAAATTAACGGAACTTGGTGAGTCCCGATTGATCATAGGGAGGCGGAAAGCACTTTTGATTTCATACACTTATTCTCAAGATGATTACAAGGGAATAGAAACAATCAATAACATTCACATTTACAAAGAGATTGAATCTAATATATATGTAATAGAATGAAAACATAAAAGTAAACTACTACTAATCTAACAGAACGAGGGCACCACGGGTAGTTCATGGTGGCCTTCCGGAGAGGTTGAGAAGAGCAGCAACAATCTGTTAGGGTGGCCTAATGGATGCTTCAGACGAAGGTGCAGAGACGGATGCAAAGTAGACGAGAAGAAGAAGAAGAAAGAAAGGTTGAAGAAGGAGGAAGAAGAAGAGAATTATGAGAAGTGCCTTCAAAGGGGGCCCTTTAGCCTCTTTTTATTGCTTTGGTAGGGGCAAAGAAGGCATTTGGCCCCTTAAATCCATACAAATGCATTGGATTAATCAGATCCGTTGATCAATGGATCTGATTAATCCAATGCATTTGTATGGATTTAAGGGGCCAAAATGGCCCTGATTAACCCTTCCAAATCCTTCTTTTATCCTCGTTTGAATCAGGTGCTGCCACGTGGCAGCCTGAGAGCCCTCGGATGAAGATTGCACGGCTCCCGCTCGCCCACGCTCGTCTTTTTCTTTCTCTCCTTCGCCGCTTGCCTCTTCTGAGTGCCCGAACCTCAGCCGTTCGAACGTAAGATTGGACGGCTTAAACGCACGCTCAATCGCGCCTTGAAAATCCTAAAGTGCGCTCTCACGCGTTTCCGCACGCGTCATTGCACGCATCTGCATCCAACTCTCCCGATCTCGCCATGTGTTCGCTGCCGAGTTGCTCGATGGAGATCCAACGGTTGAATTCCCTCTACGCTCGCCGCTTCTCCTAATTCCACATCGGGTGCACTTCGATCCCGCACCACCCATCTCATGGAGAGAGTGCTAACCAACACGCTACTCCCACGAGTTGGTTGCATTTGTGTTTTGTTGGCGTGTGCTCTCGACCATTGGATGGGAATCCAACGATCGAGATCTCGTCTCATCTGATGATGCGGCTAAGGACGGACGTGTGGCTGCGATCGTGGCCATTGGATGACGATCCAATGACCCACGGTTCTCCTTCCAAATTGAGGTGCGGTGATGGGAGGCTACGATGGCGCCACGTGGCGCCATCATGGCCGTCCATCTTCTTGTATCTGATGACGTAAGCCTCCGATTAAGCTGATGTCTACACTGTTGGACTGCGAACATCGATTCGGATCCATCCGCGCAGTTGGATTTCTCATTTGAGGTTCGGATATTCTTTAATTTCCCCTTGGCTCCTGCTTCTTCTGCAGACTCCATAGGGTGCTACAGGAGTCTAATTGATGTGCTCATGGATGCATTGGACTCCCGTCATTATTCTGAATAGATCCATAAGGTTGGATCGTTCATCCAAAGCCTTGGATTACCTGTAATTAATAATAACTCTTAAATAGCACATTATTATGTATAAAACATATAACTCATGCAAGATGCGAAGTACGATGTGTATGCATGCAGAATGCCCATGTTAAGCTAGGTTCTACCTTAATTCAGGCAAATTAGGGTTTATGATTGCTGTGCAATCAGGTACCAAACCTCTTAAAATATTTTTCTATGAATTTTAGGTGGTTTAGATAAATTTTATCCTGATCAGAACCTCTTTAATTTAAGTGGGTCTAAAATTAGGGTTTTTGTGTGTTATTTTGGTTCTCGAAATGCGTGAAACCCTATTTATGTCTGTGTGGACCAACTTATTAGTCTTTTAGGCTCATTTGACCTTTGTTAAACCTCTAACAAACCCCATGGTTACTCTGCATTCATGGTGTGATGTTAAAACTGAAGAATTGGCCCTATTTTAATGTTCTCTCCTCAAAATGTTTCTGAATGGAATTATGGATCTCAAGCGATCATGTAGGAGCATTTGTCACTTGATTTCCTCTAATTTAAGTTAGTTATGGCTAGTGATGGTGTTACCATCAACACCCAAATTTATCTGTAAAATAACCGACCTTAATAGATTGTTTGGTCTAACCCACTAGTTGACCTGAAGCATTTTGGATGGATGGTGTGATCCATTAGACCATGCCGACACTGAGAGGGTGGTGGTGCTTGGTTCTAGTTGATTGGCTTGAGAAGATGACAGGTGCAAAAAGTATCATCACACTTATAGGGTGTCCTAGCAGTTATTTAAATAGAGATATAATGGACAATGCTTTAGTGACTGTTGGGTAAGGTTGTCCTTCAAAAAGGGTGCCAACGTGATCCAACTTGAATGGTGCAGATACCATTGGAGCTATTTGTGAAATAGATGGGTTTAGGTTTTGAAATGGATACCAGATCATATACACATATAAGTGTTGAAATATGGAATTGACCAAAATCCTTACACATTTTCCTATTTATTAATTTATATTTTGAAAATATAATGTATATGTGTGATAAAAGATCAAGCACCTTATGAAAGGTCAGAGAAAATATGTATCAAAAAGTTAGTTATGGAATACTATTGTGATGGATTTTGATTTGCTCCCACCTATTGTTAGCTTTGATTGTAACTGTTGCATGTATTTCTTCATCTTTCTTAGTTTTCTATGTATCTACATATTCTACTTCTAATTTGCTTGTAATTGTAAATAAACTGCAAAATAAGTGTTGCCAATCGGGTAACTGGGGTGGGTTCATGGATTAGATATCATGATTGGTAAAGCATGGGGGTATGATGAGAACCTCATCATGAGCCATAACTAGCTCATTTTGACCCAATACAAAGGATAAAAGCTCCTACATAACTCAAGGAAAGGCTTAACTCAGAGAATTCTGAGTTTAAGGAGAAAACAAGTCATAAGGGGTAAAAATGCAATTTTACCAGTATAATCTGCATACAGGGTAATTCAGGGTCCAAACATAGGTCAAAGCAACTTAATAAGAATAAAAGTGGGATGAGATGATCTAGCAAGGGCTACAGCAATTCCAAGGAACTAAATGATAATCTGTAACCCTAAAACAAACCCACTTCAATTCACGAGGTTCAAGGCAAAGCAAAAATGGAATAAACCCTCTAAAATTCATAGAAAAATAATCTCTAGGGTTTAGAACCTTCAATTTGACCTTAGGAACCCATCTTGAACTACATTGAGAACCATACCCAATTAATAACTTAATTTGGGTTTTTGCGTAAATTGACCAGTCAAACAAGGTTTAATCTAGAAATAAAATTCACCATCAGATTCCTTAGGTCCTAATTAGTCATGTATAAAAACTTGAGCCTAAGAAGAAACCTTCTTGACCAACTTTACACTTTGGTCCTCATATATTTACTTTTTGGCCCTCAACTTTTGAACCCTCGCATTTTGGCCCCTAACTCTCCTTCGTTCTTTGCGTTCAGGTCCCCCCTGCAAAACCTGCCAGCACCATGCTCCGGCGACCTTGCGCGGAGCATGGCGCCGCGCAGGGTGAGGGGGAGAGCCTGGCAAGTAAACCGGGGGTGCCCTGCGTCGTCAACCGTCGCAGGGACACCCCCTGGTCGCTGTAACCCACCATACCGGCCGTGCGAACGCACGGACGGTATGGGTTTCCATCTCCGGCGTCCTCCGGCGAGGGAGACACGTCGTCTCCCTCTGCCTTCCTCCCTGATTCGGTCCCTATAAATACCCCCGTCGCTCCACCGTTCTTCCCAGCTCGGATCTGACGGAGAAAACCCCCAACTTTCCTCTCTTCTCACTCCGGCAGACGCCCACCAGCTCCGGCGGTTCTTCCTCCTCCTCCTCTTCGCTCTGCCGCAATACCAGCAGCAGAGACTTCTTCCACTGCTCTTCCCGCGCCACGCCGCACCCAGCTGGCGCCTCTCCGGCCCTCTGCTCGCCGCCGCCCCTTCCCCCGGGCACCTTCTTCTCCGGCGACAGTCGATACGACTGTCGCCCACTCCGGCCCCTCCTCCTCCTGCTAAGTAGGTAGAACTCCTCCTCTTCCTCCCCTCTTCCTTTTCCTCACTTTAAACATCTACTGTCGCCCTCGATTCCGACCCCTCACCCTCACCTTCTCCGCCTCCGGCCATCCTCCGGCGAGCCGCTCCCATCACTCCAGCAACCCACACGGCTCGCCAACCACCGCAGAACCTCCGCCTCCTCACCCTGATCAACCCCCGCCCTTCCACTTCCCCCACATCACCCTCTGCAACCCCACCGAACAAACCCATCTTCCGACCCACAGTCCGACCTAGGGCAGCCCTTGCATGCCGCCCCACACCTCGCCACCACCCACACGAGCTTCGCCGCACTCTGGCGAAGCTCCCGGCACCGTCTGATTAGGCCGAGAGGCCGTTTTGCTGTGAACAGGTCACCCGACCTCCACCGCCATTGCCGTGCAGAAGGAGCTGCTTCCGCCTGCAGCTGCAGGTGCGCCACGCCCAGATTCGACTCCCAGGCCGTGCGAGGCATTTCGACAAAGCGTCAGGTTGCAGCTGAAGCGAAGCCCTCGCGTGAAGGCCTCGCGTAACGCCGCGATTACCAGCTGTTTCCTCCGCGCAGGCGCCAACTCGGGGTGGGACATTTAGTCCCACCTCGGAAAACTCTGAAGAGGCGCAGCGGTATAAAGTGAAAAAGTGCTGGAGGCTTGTTGCCTCAGCACACGGGGTGAGGTCCCCTTCACCCGCCCGGTTACCCGGTCTCTTCCGCGCTCACGCCCCGCGGACCTGACCCGACCCGACTTAGACTGACCTGCACTCCTCACCCACCACGCACGCCGGTGGGCCTGGACCCGGGCGCGACCCGTACCCGGCAGCTCTGGGAGAGCTTTCCCAAGAGTGGCTTCTGTGAGAGAGAGACGTGGGGGGGAAGGGTAGAGATAGGTTTTGCCCCTCTCTGATCAAGCTGTGTAAGTGTGCAGGCACAGGTGAAGAAGAACCGTGGAAGAAGACGAAGGCTGAAGGAAGGAGGATCACCGAGCGGCACTGTAGCAGCGGCGGTTTAAGTCGTCTGATTGGAAAATCAGACGACGTCCTGAAGGCAAGGAAGGAGAAGGAAGGCGAGGCAGAGGAAAACGCAGAGAGGCCAAGACAAGAACTGAAAGAAGAACACGAGAAGAAGAAGGTCTGAAGAAAGGAAAAGAAGAAAGAAAGAAGAAGAAGAGGAACAGGACCACAAGGGAGAAGAAAAAGAAAGAGACGAGCAGAAACAAGAACTGAAAGAAGAAGAAAAGCATCACTACGGCTGCAGATAAAGCAGGAGAGTCAAGCAGAAGAAGATAGGCAAAGAGAAAAGAAGAGAAGAAGAAAGAAGCCAACAAATTCTCTCTCTCTCTCTCTTTCTTTATTTTTGTAAAAGAAACTTATACCCCTAGAATACAACTTGCTCCCTGAGTTCGACCTCGGGAACTCTCTTTTATTTTCCGAGTAAAAAATTTATATATTTAAAATGATGGCAATAACTGGCTATACTACAACGCTATAACAATAAAACCTGGTTATCTCTCGAAGCCAACGTTTCATTTGGCGCCGTTGCCGGGGAGCAACGACTATTCTAGAGGTAAACATTCCTGTTTCTTTTTAATTTCTGATAATCTCCCCTCTTTTGTGCAGCTACAGGAAATCAAGAAGACAAGCAACCGCACGACAACCACTCCGAGGACAGGTAAATTTTTCCTCTCGCTATTAACCCCTAAACTCTAAAGAGGAAGAAAAGAAAAGAACAAGCAATATAGGGCTAACCTGTCTTCCATACTTAGTAACCATAAAGAGTTGCATGTTTTCAACTCATTAGTCCTGCACACTATTAAGGGTATTTAAGGGATAACACATTCTTGCTTGAGCCCTAATTACCCAACAAAGAACTAACTGGACCAAGTAGAGCCAACATAAGATTCAACATTAGGGTTTTAGAGACACACTACTTAAATCAAGAATGGAGAAAATCCAAAAGAAGTGTGCCTAAACCATTGATTGAAAATACCTATTCAAAAGAAAACCTAAAGCAATTGGCTCTCTAAACACTTGAACCCTAAAAGACAAGACCTAAAAGCTCTCAAAGAAAATAAGAGGTAAAGTTGACCCCTTGGGTCAACCAACCTTAAATTAGGTCACTCTTTGCACTTAAAAGACTAAAGTTCAAGTGAAACCTTAAACACCCTGATCTTAAAATTGGTAGACTTAAGAGGTCAAGATCCCCATTCTGGTCTACCTGGAACCGCAGTGACAAGAGAGGTCGGGTGGGGGAAATCCTGTAACCCGTGGGGACGCTCTACCGTGTAGGGGTCTTCGCGGGACTCTCCCTCTCTGGCTGCCCAGGTAATTCTCAGGTGGACGATCTTTCTGATGAAGGGGTCCATCTGCCCCGCACCTCTATAGTCACCCAACACATTTTTGGGTGTCTTGATTGGGTCCAGCACCTTCTAAACTTACCTCTTCCAACTGTGCATGTACGGAAGGAGGTCCCTAGGACCACCCTTAAGACCTCCATTAGAAATTCACTCTCGTCAAGGCCAAGCCTCGACGCCCGTGTTTGTGCAGCAACACCCTCACATTATTCTCTCTTCTGATTCAGAACCAAGTTCTTCTTCTTCTTCCCCCATCATGGCTCAGCCAGTTGAGGAAGAAAATAATCTGGAACACCAGCTCCAGCGACTCAATGACCTCTTCCAAAACTTCGTGCACCCACCACAGCGTCCTATGATGCGGGACCACTACAATCCTGCTGCGGTGGCCATTGAGCCTCGAGTCAGAATCCCGACTGGAGGACCTGATTCCGAATTAAAGCCCAACATGATTCATGCTATACCTAAATTCCATGGGCTTAATTCTGAAGATCCCTTCCAGCACATCAAACAGCTAAAGCATCTGGCCCACACTTTTGGATCAGATGCGCAAAATCGGGATATTCTTCTCATGAAGATGTTCTCCTTTTCTCTTATGGACAAGGCCGCCCATTGGTATCAAACTCAGACCCGGCCGATCAACACTTGGGAAGAACTTCAATCCGAGTTTTTGAAAAAGTTTTTCCCCGTTGGTCGGACCAACGCCTTGCGCCATCAGATTACACACTTCACTCAACAATCAGGAGAACCTCTCCATGAGGCATGGGATCATTTTCAGGATCTCATGAGAAAGTGCCCCCATCACGGAGTTCCTAAATGGGAACAAGTCCAATCTTTTTACCAGGGACTCCGTGAGGACATCCGCCTTTTCGTCAATGCAACTTGCGGAGGAAACATCATGGGTCAACATGAAGACACCGTATGGGAGATTCTCGAAAACATGTGCGAGAACTCCATCAACAATGACTCCATGGGATTATTCGACAGGACGAATACCCGCACAGCGACGAATCTTAAGAGAGCACATGAGACGCAGGGCCTGTCCGCATCAGTCGACCTGGAATTAATGGCCAGTCGATTGGACAAGGTCTCAATCATTGAAAAGAAGGTGGATGAGCTGACTCAGCACTTGCAGCGAGCCACCTCCGCGCGTAACTCCTTTGCACAACCTCCTTCCACACAGGAGACTGTGCAAAACATCCTCCACCGATCTTCCCCTAGGATGGATCCATATCCATCCCCATCTGATTCTTGGATCGGAGGATCATCCGATCCTTTCTACACCAGCCGGGGGAACTCCATTCCCCCTTTCCCTGATTCTCAGGAGGTTCCTCAGACCTACGAGGACCTCAACGCCATCCAGAACGACCCATTCTCTAACACTTACAACCCTGGATGGCGAAACCATCCCAATTTTCAGTGGACGGGAAATTCCCAAACCCAAAGACCACCTTTTCAGTCCCGCCCACAGCCCTCTCGTCATTACCAGCCGCCTCAGCCTCGGCCCAACCCTACTTATCCATCAGGGCCAAATCAGGATCAAATGTCCCTAATCCTTCAGACTCTGGCTGACATTCAAAAAATGAATGCGGCTATTCAAAAACAGCACAAGGACGAACTTACAGAAGTTAAAACTCAACTGGCCCAGTTGGCAAATTCTCGCCAGCCAGGCACACTCCCTTCCCAACCTCTTCCTAACCCAAATAACGTGCCAACCCAGAAGCGCGTTATGAATCCAAATTTAGGCCACGCACAATGGATTTATCAGGCCCCTACTGCTCCATCTCCAGACGAGATGGAAGCTTCAACTTCTTATGCGGGATTTCAGCAGCAGCCACCCCTCTTACCAAACCCAAACCAAAATCAGGCCGGATTAAATTCTGTAACAACACGTAGTGGTAAAACAACTCAAGACCCGCATTATCCAAACCACTCCAAGCCTGATAACCATGACCCTAGGATAGTTATCCAAGAAACCGCTGTTCCAGATCCACAACCTGGACCTATCCTAGAAGAACCAACCAAGATCCCGTTCCCCGAGGCCTTGACCAAGGGAAAGAAGACCACCAAACCCGTGGCCCCTGAGGAGGACCTGGTCAAGCTCTTTGAGCAGGTCCACATAAACATCCCCTTGATGGATGCAATCCGCCACGTACCAGCTTACGCACGATTTTTAAAGAATATATGTACACCCTAGCGTAAGCCGCGAACCAAGGGAGGGAGCCCAATTGTTCTGTCAGAGCAAGCCAGCTCTGTAATCCTCAGTAGACTCCCACCCAAGGCAAAAGATTCTGGTACTCCCCTGATTTCCTGCAAGATAGGTGGTACCCAATTTGATAGAGCATTGTTAGACTTGGGTGCATCCATAAACCTGATACCCACATCCTTACTTGACCATCTAGAAGAATCTGAGCTAAAACCAACCGAGGTGACATTACAATTAGCAGATCGATCTATAAAGTCACCAAAAGGGATTCTCGAGGATGTTATCGTAAGAGTGCGGGATTTCTATTTTCCAGTGGACTTTATAGTCTTAGATATGGACGCACCTGAGAACCCTAGGGATACACCAATCATTCTAGGGAGACCTTTCTTGGCTACTGCTAGAGCCAACATCAGCTATGAGGAGGGCCAAATAGAGCTTAAGTTTGGAGATCAAACACTGAAAATTGATATATTTAAGGCCCAACAAGGAATTAATTGCGGCGTCATCGAACAAATTTGTGACATCAGGACCTTGGTTGATGAATCACACTTCCAGAATGACGCGATTATGCCTCATCAACCACAGAAGGATCTTGACCCGCAAACATAGGACTCGAATCCAGATATGAATAACCCAGTAACTCCCACCCTCGAACCTCACATCTATACTGAACCACCCGCTGCTGCTAATAACCCCATCCTCGAACTGAAACCCCTTCCTGCTCACTTGAAATACATCTTTTTGGGTTCTAATCAGACCCTTCCTGTGATTATCAATTCCAACCTCAGTCCTGAACAGGAATCCCGTCTGATTGTTGTCCTCCAGCAACATCGCAGAGCCATCGGGTGGACTCTCGATGATTTGACTGGAATAAGTCCCTCTTATTGTACTCATCATATCTATTCGGAAGAGGGCACACGACCTTCTCGTGAAATGCAGAGACGCTTAAACCCCAATCTGCAGGAGGTCGTGAAAAAGGAGATCATCAAGTGGTTAGATGCCGGAATCATCTACCCGATCTCCGATAGTCGTTGGGTGAGCCCAATTCAGGTCGTGCCCAAGAAGGTAGGACTCACCACTATAACAACTGAGACCGGAGAAATCATTCCTACCCGATTAGCCAACTCGTGGAGAGTCTGTATAGATTACCGCCGACTCAATTCCTCCACGAAGAAGGACCATTTCCCACTACCCTTCATTGATCAAATTCTCGAAAAACTTGCAGGAAATAGGTTCTTCTGCTTTCTTGACGGGTACTCCGGTTATAACCAGGTGGCAATCCATCCTGAGGACCAAGAAAAGACCACGTTCACCTGCCCCTTCGGAACATACGCTTTCCGAAGGATGCCTTTCGGTCTTTGCAATGCACCCGCTACTTTTCAGCGATGCATGCTTGCCATATTCTCAGATATGGTAGGTGATTATCTGGAAGTCTTCATGGATGACTTTTCAGTTTTCGGAGCATCATTCGACGATTGCCTCCAACACTTGGTCCAGATACTCAGGCGGTGCATCGATGTGAATTTGGTTCTCTCCTGGGAAAAGAGCCATTTCATGGTGCCTGAGGGAATTGTCCTGGGACACTCAATTTCGGAGAAAGGTATCCAAGTGGATCGAGCTAAGGTTAATCTGATTTCTCACCTTCCTATGCCTAGCTCGATCAGGGACATCCGTTCCTTTTTAGGGCATGTCGATTTTTATCGACGATTTATCCCTGATTTTTCAAAAATCGCGCGCCCCCTGACCACTCTTCTCTCCAAGGATGTTCCTTTCAAAATTTCCAAGGAATGCACTCAAGCATTTGAAATCCTACGTGACCGAGTCACCCAAGCCCCGATCCTACAGTCCCCTGATTGGTCTCAACCCTTTGAGATCATGTGCGATGCATCCGACTTCGCTGTAGGAGCGGTTTTGGGGCAGAAAATTGACGGGAAACCTGTGGTCATTTACTACGCCAGCAAAACACTTGATGAGGCTCAGCGTAACTATACGGTTACTGAGAAAGAGCTACTAGCTGTAGTATTTGCCCTAGAAAAATTCAGATCGTACCTTCTGGGTTCCCGTGTCATCATATACTCGGATCACACAGCTGAGAGGCATCTCCTTGCAAAGAAGGATGCGAAACCTCGATTAATCCGATGGATCTTGCTGTTGCAAGAATTTGACCTTGAGATTCGCGACAAAGCGGGAAAGCAAAATGTGGTAGCTGATCACTTGTCCCATCTTCCTTCTGAAATAATTGACCCTCCCGGACCCATCACTGAGCATTTTCCCGATGAGCACCTGCTGACTATTGGTACTAGCCTTCCATGGTTTGCTAATGTAGTAAATTACTTGGCATCTCATCAGATCCCGTCCGATTGGCCGAAGGCCAAGAAGGACAAATTACGCTCCGATGCCAAGTATTACATTTGGGAAGACCCGTACCTCTTCCGCATAGGTGCCGATCAGATCATCCGGAGATGTGTCCCGGAAGGGGAATTCAACAATATCCTCTCTTTCTGCCATGACCAGGCATGCGGTGGCCATTTCGCCGGGCATAAAATCGCATCAAAAGTCCTCCAGTGCGGCTTTTACTGGCCCACACTGTTCAAAGACACATACAATCACTGCAAGGCATGCAGTCGTTGCCAGACTTTGGGCAACATGAGCCATCGCGACATGATGCCTATGCAACCGATTCTAGTATGCGAAATCTTTGATGTTTGGGGGATTGATTTTATGGGCCCCTTTCCTGTTTCGGATAGTTTCGAATACATTCTGTTGGCTGTGGACTACGTGTCCAAATGGATCGAAGCCATACCGACCCGAACCTGTGATCACAAAATCGTTCTCAAATTCATTCATCAAAACATTTTCTCAAGGTTCGGGATTCCTCGTGCAATAATCTCTGATGGGGGGACCCATTTCACAAATGCTCAGTTTAGGTCACTGATGACCAAATACGGGGTGTCTCACCGAATCTCTACTCCTTACCACCCCCAAACTAATGGTCTAGCTGAGCTGTCTAATCGGGAGATCAAGAAAATCCTGCAAGTCACTGTTCGACCTGATAGGAAGGACTGGTCGTCCCGACTTCCGGAAGCATTGTGGGCCTATAGGACCGCCCACAAGACCCAATTGGGCATGTCTCCCTTTAGACTGGTGTACGGAAAGGCATGCCACCTTCCCGTAGAACTGGAGCATAAAGCCTATTGGGCAGTACGAAACTGTAATCTAGATCTTTCCAAGGCTGGGACCCACAGAAAACTCCAAATCAGCGAGATCGATGAATTACGCCTAGACGCGTACGAGAACTCGCAAATCTACAAGGAGCGGGTTAAAGCCTTCCACGACAAACACATCTCGAGAAAGATCTTTCATCCTGGTCAAAAGGTCCTAGTCTTTGATGCCCGACTAAAACTCTTCCCAGGAAAACTGAGATCCAAGTGGGTCGGACCATATTTGGTCCGACAGGTTTTTGGAAATGGAGCAATCGAAATCAGTCCACTCAGCCACGATTCTGAACCTTTCATCGTGAACGGTTAGAGACTCAAGCCGTTCATTGATGTAACTTCTACTGATTTGGCTGAAGCATCTTATATCCTCCTTTCCCCTTGAGCTTATTGCACCCAGCCGATGGCGTAAAACTCAGCGCTTAACGGGAGGCAGCCCGTCATTCTCTTTGAAAACCTGAAACTTGTTCTGACACCTTTTTGCACTTGAGGTTCACCCTTGTAGACAGCCGACCCCACCTCAGATGCTTGCATCTGGGATTAGAAATCGTCCGCAAAAATTCAACCCGACCCATCCACTCATCCAAATTTCTGCCTTAAGGAATGAACTAAGTTAAATAAAAACCCCCTAGGTTACAATGAGGACATTGCAAATCTTAGGCATGGGGGGGGTATGAAAGTGTAAAACTTGTAAGAAAAGGTTTCAAACAAAAAAATTCACATATGCCAAAAACACCATAAAAATTAAAAAATTTTTCGAAAAAGAATAAAAGGAGAAGGAAATTTTGTGAAGGAGAAGGAGAAGAGAAACAAAATGAAAAAGGAGCACAAAATTATAAGAAAAGGTGATAGTCATTAGTAAGGAACTAAGGAATTAACCTAAGTTCTAGACCTCATTCAAGAAAATAACTGAAAAGTGCATAATGAGATTAGTAAGAACGCAAACCTTAGGCATTCTTGAATAGACTCTTAGTACCCATTAAGATCTGGACACTCCTCAAGAGGTTGAGGAAAATGAAAAGCTGAAGTATTAGGTCTAAGGCTTAGGGAGTATTTGGCCTTGTTAACTAATTTTTGGTTTACGGGACTTAGTAACCTAAGCACCCTAACCTCACACACAGCCTGGTTCAGTAAGCGTAAAAATCAAAATCACGCAGAAGCGTCGCAAAATTCTGAAAAGAACACCTAGAATAGGAGCGGCCGATCAACACAAGTTGATTTGGACGAGTTCCCAGCGCGGAGAGGCGGGAAATCCCCTCGAAGATGCGTAATAAAATATCATCTCCTCGGTGCCTGTCTCTTAGGATATTTACATATCCTACTGGGGGCATGTAAGCACTCTGCTGATTCAGATTCCATGGATGGCATTATCTCGAAGTGTCAATTGCCAGGGTCTGGATTCGGCCACGGAACACCATGGATGGGATTATCTCGAAATCTCAATAGCCAGGGTTCCGGGGGTTGCCATGGGCGGTGCTATCTCGAAGCATCGATTGCCAGGAACCCTTAAGGATTGATGATGGGAGCAAGGAATCTGATACAGACCGTGTTAAAAAGCCAATCCTAGGCTAGAGCTAAAAAGAAAAAGAGAGAGAAAACTCTCCAAACAGAATAACTTTCTATCTCTCTCTTACAAAACGCACTGCGAACTGAGCTAGGGCTAAAATCATTTCAAGCACGGGTGCTTTAACCACAAAGTCCAATAAACCTTAGGTTAGTTCTTGTGGGCCTTAAAAACCTTTGCTAAAGACTGAGGCTAAGGCTAGACAGATTTGGATCTTGATTGGTACTTGAGTACCTTTTAGGCCTATGGTCAGCATTCTAACCTAATCTATGCTCAAATAAAAAAGCACTTATCTAAAGCTATTAAAAACTTCATGGTCTAGAACAAGGGTTGAAACCTTAAGTTTTTGCTAAGGGACTAGCAAAAGCTAGGCATGGGGGTATGATGAGAACCTCATCATGAGCCATAACTAGCTCATTTTGACCCAATACAAAGGATAAAAGCTCCTACATAACTCAAGGAAAGGCTTAACTCAGAGAATTCTGAGTTTAAGGAGAAAACAAGTCATAAGGGGTAAAAATGCAATTTTACTAGTATAATCTGCATACAGGGTAATTCAGGGTCCAAACATAGGTCAAAGCAACTTAATAAGAATAAAAGTGGGATGAGATGATCTAGCAAGGGCTACAGCAATTCCAAGGAACTAAATGATAATCTGTAACCCTAAAACAAACCCACTTCAATTCACGAGGTTCAAGGCAAAGCAAAAATGGAATAAACCCTCTAAAATTCATAGAAAAATAATCTCTAGGGTTTAGAACCTTCAATTTGACCTTAGGAACGCATCTTGACCTACATTGAGAACCATACCCAATTAATAACTTAATTTGGGTTTTTGCGTAAATTGACCAGTCAAACAAGGTTTAATCTAGAAATAAAATTCACCATCAGATTCCTTAGGTCCTAATTAGTCATGTATAAAAACTTGAGCCTAAGAAGAAACCTTCTTGACCAACTTTACACTTTGGTCCTCATATATTTACTTTTTGGCCCTCAACTTTTGAACCCTCGCATTTTGGCCCCTAACTCTCCTTCGTTCTTTGCGTTCAGGTCCCCCTGCAAAACCTGCCAGCACCATGCTCCGGCGACCTTGCGCGGAGCATGGCGCCGCGCAGGGTGAGGGGGAGAGCCTGGCAAGTAAACCGGGGGTGCCCTGCGTCGTCAGCCGTCGCAGGGACACCCCCCTGGTCGCTGTAACCCACCATACCGGCCGTGCGAACGCACGGACGGTATGGGTTTCCATCTCCGGCGTCCTCCGGCGAGGGAGACACGTCGTCTCCCTCCGCCTTCCTCCCTGATTCGGTCCCTATAAATACCCCCGTCGCTCCACCGTTCTTCCCAGCTCGGATCTGACGGAGAAAACCCCCAACTTTCCTCTCTTCTCACTCCGGCAGACGCCCACCAACTCCGGCGGTTCTTCCTCCTCCTCTTCTTCGCTCTGCCGCAATACCAGCAGCAGAGACTTCTTCCCCTGCTCTTCCCGCGCCACGCCGCACCCAGCTGGCGCCTCTCCGGCCCTCTGCTCGCCGCCGCCCCTTCCCCCGGGCACCTTCTTCTCCGGCGACAGTCGATACGACTGTCGCCCGCTCCGGCCCCTCCTCCTCCTGCTAAGTAGGTAGAACTCCTCCTCTTCCTCCCCTCTTCCTTTTCCTCACTTTAAACATCTACTGTCGCCCTCGATTCCGACCCCTCACCCTCACCTTCTCCGCCTCCGGCCATCCTCCGGCGAGCCGCTCCCATCACTCCAGCAACCCACACGGCTCGCCAACCACCGCAGAACCTCCGCCTCCTCACCCTGATCAACCCCCGCCCTTCCACTTCCCCCACATCACCCTCTGCAACCCCACCGAACAAACCCATCTTCCGACCCATAGTCCAACCTAGGGCAGCCCTTGCACGTCGCCCCACGCCTCTCCACCACCCACACGAGCTTCGCCGTACTCTGGCGAAGCTCCCGGCACCGTCTGATTAGGCCGAGAGGCCGTTTTGCTGTGAACAGGTCACCCGACCTCCACCGCCATTGCCGTGCAGAAGGAGCTGCTTCCGCCTGCAGCTGCAGGCGCGCCACGCCCAGATTCGACTCCTAGGCTGTGCGAAGCATTTCGACAAAGCGTCAGGCTGCAGCTGAAGCGAAGCCCTCGCGCGAAGGCCTCGCGTAACGCAGGCGCCAACTCGGGGTGGGACATTTAGTCCCACCTCGGAAAACTCTGAAGAGGCGCAGCGGTATAAAGTGAAAAAGTGCTGGAGGCTTGTTGCCTCAGCACACGGGGTGAGGTCCCCTTCACCCGCCCGGTTACCCGGTCTCTTCCGCGCTCACGCCCCGCGGACCTGACCCGACCCGACTTAGACTGACCTGCACTCCTCGCCCACCACGCACGCCGGTGGGCCTGGACCCGGGCGCGACCCGTACCCGGCAGCTCTGGGAGAGCTTTCCCAAGAGTGGCTTCTGTGAGAGAGAGACGTGGGGGGGAAGGGTAGAGATAGGTTTTGCCCCTCTCTGATCAAGCTGTGTAAGTGTGCAGGCACAGGTGAAGAAGAACCGTGGAAGAAGACGAAGGCTGAAGGAAGGAGGATCACCGAGCGGCACTGTAGCAGCGGCGATTTAAGTCGTCTGATTGGAAAATCAGACGACGTCCTGAAGGCAAGGAAGGAGAAGGAAGGCGAGGCAGAGGAAAATGCAGAGAGGCCAAGACAAGAACTGAAAGAAGAAGAAGAACACGAGAAGAAGAAGGTCTGAAGAAAGGAAAAGAAGAAAGAAAGAAGAAGAAGAAGAACAGGACCACAAGGGAGAAGAAAAAGAAAGAGACGAGCAGAAACAAGAACTGAAAGAAGAAGAAAAGCATCACTACGGCTGCAGATAAAGCAGGAGAGTCAAGCAGAAGAAGATAGGCAAAGAGAAAAGAAGAGAAGAAGAAAGAAGCCAACAAATTCTCTCTCTCTCTCTTTCTTTATTTTTGTAAAAGAAACTTATACCCCTAGAATACAACTTGCTCCCTGAGTTCGACCTCGGGAACTCTCTTTTATTTTCCGAGTAAAAAATTTATATATTTAAAATGATGGCAATAACTGGCTATACTACAACGCTATAACAATAAAACCTGGTTATCTCTCGAAGCCAACGTTTCGGTGGGTTACTGGGGCATGTATTTGAGAGGTAAAAGGATTTGATGAGCCTCATTGGTTGCTTATCACATTAACCTTACTCCATTTCTTATTATGTCTACACTACCACTCAAGCTGCCCTCTGTCTTTGTAGGCTTCTGTATCTTCTTTGCATATCTAACCATGCACAAGTCAATTATGTTTTTTTCTTAGTTACTTTAGTCCAAGTCCTTTCTTTTGGCAATGTTGCCTTTTTGTTGTAGGCTGCTATTGGATGAAGTGGTCTTGTAGGGAGAGGTGCTGTACCACCAATGAAGATCTTGCAGAGGATGAATTCGATTGCAAAGGATCCACCAATGAGGAGGATCGTTTGGGCGGAGGTCAGCATTTTCTGCACAAGTTACCAAAGTTGTGAAACACTAGGTGATGAGAACCTCATCATGAGCCATAACTAGCTCATTTTGACCCAATACAAAGGATAAAAGCTCCTACATAACTCAAGGAAAGGCTTAACTCAGAGAATTCTGAGTTTAAGGAGAAAACAAGTCATAAGGGGTAAAAATGCAATTTCACCAGTATAATCTGCATACAGGGTAATTCAGGGCCCAAACATAGGTCAAAGCAGCTTAATAAGAATAAAAGTGGGATGAAATGATTTAGCAAGGGCTACAGCAATTCCAAGAAACTAAATGATAAATCTGTAACCCTAAAACAACCCACTTCAATTCACAAGGTTCGAGGCAAAGTAAAAATAGAATAAACCCTCTAAAATTCATAGAAAAATAATCTCTAGGGTTTAGAACCTTCAATTTGGCCTTTAGAACCCATTTTGACCTACATTGAGAACCATGCCCAATTAATGACTTAATTTAGGTTTTTGCGCAAATTGACCAGTCAAACAAGGTTTAATATGAAAATGAAATTCACCATCAGATTCCTTGGGTCCTAATTAGTCATGTATAAAAACTTGAGCCTAAGAAGAAACCTCCTTGACCGACTTTACACTTTGGTCCTCATATATTTACTCTTTGGCCCTCAACTTTTGAACCCTCGCATTTTGGCCCCTAACTCTCCTTCGTTCTTTGCAATCAGGTCCCTCCTGCAAAACCTGCCAGCACCATGCTCCGGCGACCTTGCGCGGAGCATGGCGCCGCGCAGGGTGAGGTGGGGGACCTGGCAAGTAAATCGGGGGTGCCCTGCGTCGTCGACCGTCGCAGGGACACCCCCCTGGTGGTTGTAGCCCACCATACCGGCCGTGCGAACGCACGGACGGTATGGGTTCTTGTTTCCGACCATCCTCCGGCAAGGGAGACACGTCGTCTCCCTCCGCCTTCCTCCCTGTTTGCTCCCTATAAATACCCCCCGCTGCTCCACCGACCAGGGCAGCCTGGATCTGACGGAGAAAATCCCCAACTTTCTTCTCTTCTTCCTCCGGCAGACGCTCACCAGCTCCGGCGGTTCCCTCCCCCTCCACCTCTTCGCTCTGCCGCAATACCAGCAGCAGAGACTTCCTCCCCTGCTCTTCCCGCGCCACGCCGCACCCAGCTGGCGCCTCTCCGGCTCTCTGCTCGCCGCCGCCCCTTTCCCTGAGCATCGTCTTCTCCGGCGACAGTCGATACGACTGTCGCCCTGTTCCTCCCCCTTCGTCCCTGCAAGTAAGCTAGAGTTACTCCCCTTCTCCTCCTCTTTCTTTCCCCGTTTCAATTTATTCAATTAAGCCCTCTACCGACCCTGACCACCTTCACCCCCTTCGCCTCCGACCACCCTCCGGCGAGCCGCTCCCATCACCTCAGCAACCCACACGGCTCGCCGACCCTCACCGAACCTCCGCCTCATCACATTGAGCACCCCCCACCCCTCCACTGCCACTCCACACCTCCGTAACACTCCCCCGAACAAACCCATTCCTCCGGTTGCAGTCCGACCCAGGGCTGCCGCCAGACACCTCCTTGCGGCCTGCCGCGCAGCTCCTCACCTTCGCCGTGCCACGGCAAAGGTTCCCCAGTGGTTTGATCAGGCCGCAAGGCCATATTCGTGTCCGACAGGTTTTGAGGTTCGACCGCCATTGACGCACATTGAAGCAGCTTCTCCCGCGCTCCAGGCTTGAGGACTCCAGGTCTCCAGCTGCTGCGGAGTACAGGGAGTCTTGCGAAGGCAGCCAGCCAGCAACTTATGCAAATAGAAGCCGCAGCTGCAGAAGCCAGGCCGCGGTCTCCCAGCAGGCGCACGCGAGGAACGGTCTGCGTTTAGTCCCACATCGGTAAGCCTCACACCCGTTCCACTGTTTAAATTGATTTCGTGCACCAGCCCTATTGCCTCAGTACACGGGGTGAGGTCCCCTTACACCCGCCCGGTTACCCGGTCTCGTCCGCGCTCACGCCTCGCGGACCTGACCCGACCCGACTTAGACTGACCTGCACTCCTCGCCCACCACGCACGCCGGTGGGCCTGGACCCAGGTGTGACCCGAACCCGATTACCCGATAGCTCTGGGAGAGCTTTCCCAAGAGTGGTTTCAGAGAGAAAGAGAGACGCGGGGGGGGGAAGGGTAGAGTAGGTTTTGCCTCTTGACGAAAAACCCTGAAGTGTGCAGGCACAGGCGAAGAAGAAGACCCGCGGAAGAAGAAGGAGCTGCACTGTAGCAAATGCATAGTTAAGTCGTCTAAGCACCGGGTCAGACGACGGAAGGTCAGCAGCCAGAGCAGGAAAGAAGGCAGGCTGAAGAAAAGGAAGAGCAACGACCAAAGCAGAAGAAGAAGAAAGGAAGACTTAGTAGCTGAAGGCAGAAGCTCTGCAGCCATAAAGAAGAAGAAGAGAGGTCAAGGCAGAAACCAAGGAAGAAGAACAAGGAGCTCTGAAGAAAGAAGAACATCACCAAGGCAGGAACAGCAGGAAGAAAAAGAAGAGCATCACCATTGCAGAAGAAGAATATCACCTCTGCAGAACAGAGAAAGAGAGAAAGAAGAGCATCCCCCCTGCAGAACAAAGAGAAAACAACAAATTCTTTCCCTCTCTCTTTCTTTTTGTAAAAGAAACATGTATATCTCTAGAATACAACTTGCTCCCTGAGTTCGACCTCGGGAACTCTTTTATTTTCCGAGTAAAAAAATTTATATTTGAAGTGTTGGTAATAACCAGCTTTACTACAACGTTATAACTAGAACCCGGTTGAAACGAACCGACGATTTCATTTTTGGCGCCGCTGCCGGGGAGCAACGGCTATTCTGGAGGTAAACATTCCTGTTTCTTTCAATTTCTAATAATCTCCTCTCTTTTGTGCAGCTACAGGAACTCAAGAAGACAAGCAACCACACGACAACCACTCCGAAGACAGGTAAATCTTTCCTCTCACTATTAACCCCTAAACTCTAAAGAGGAAGAAAAAAAAAAAAAAAAAGAACAAGCAATATAGGGCTAACCTGTCTTCCATACTTAGTAACCATAAAGAGTTGCATGTTTTCAACTCATCACTCCTGCACACTATTAAGGGTATTTAAGGGCTAACACATTCTTGCTTGAGCCCAACAAAGAGTTAAATGGACCAAGTAGAGCCAACATAAGGTTAAACAATAGGATTTCAGTTGAGACACACCCCTTAATCAAGAATTGAGGAAATCCAAAAGAGGTGTGCCCAAACCATTGATTGAAAATAATTAACAAGAAAAATCCTAAACAATTGGCTCTCTCTAAACACTTGAACCCTAAAAGAAAGGACCCAAAAAGCTCTCAAAGAAAACAAGAGGTAAAGTTGACCCCTTTGGGTTAACCAACCTTAAATTAGGTCACTCTTTGCACTTAAAAAGACTAAAGTTCAAGTGAAACCTTAAGCACCCTGATCTTAAAATTGGTAGACTTAAAAGGTCAAGATCCCCATTCTGGTCTACCTGGAACCGCAGTGACAAGAGAGGTCGGGTGGGGGAAACCCTGTAACCCGTGGGGACGCTCTACCGTGTAGGGGTCTTCGCGGGACACTCCCTCTCTGGCTGCCCAGGTAATTCTCAGGTGGACGATCTTTCTGATCAAGGGGTCCATCTGCCCCGCACCTCTATAGTCACCCAACACATTTTTTGGGTGCCTTGATTGGGTCCAGCACCTTCTAAACTTACCTCTTCCAACTGTGCATGTACGGAAGGAGGTCCCTAGGACCACCCTTAAGACCTCCATTAGAAATTCACTCTCGTCAAGGCCAAGCCTCGACGCCCGTGTTTGTGCAGCAACACCCTCACATTATTCTCTCTTCTGATTCAGAACCAAGTTCTTCTTCTTCTTCCCCCATCATGGCTCAGCCAGTTGAGGAAGAAAATAATCTGGAACACCAGCTCCAGCGACTCAATGACCTCTTCCAAAACTTCGTGCACCCACCACAGCGTCCTATGATGCGGGACCACTACAATCCTGCTGCGGTGGCCATTGAGCCTCGAGTCAGAATCCCGACTGGAGGACCTGATTCCAAACTAAAGCCCAACATGATTCATGCTATACCTAAATTCCATGGGCTTAATTCTGAAGATCCCTTCCAGCACATCAAACAGCTAAAGCATCTGGCCCACACTTTTGGATCAGATGCGTAAAATCGGGATATTCTTCTCATGAAGATGTTCTCCTTTTCTCTTATGGACAAGGCCGCCCATTGGTATCAAACTCAGACCCGACCGATCAACACTTGGGAAGAACTTCAATCCGAATTTTTGAAAAAGTTTTTTCCCGTTGGTCGGACCAACGCCTTGCGCCATCAGATTACACACTTCACTCAACAATCAGGAGAACCTCTCCATGAGGCATGGGATCGTTTTCAGGATCTCGTGAGAAAGTGCCCCCATCACGGAGTTCCTAAATGGGAACAAGTCCAATCTTTTTACCAGGGACTCCGTGAGGACATCCGCCTTTTCGTCAATGCAACTTGCGGAGGAAACATCATGGGTCAACATGAAGACACCGTATGGGAGATTCTCGAAAATATGTGCGAGAACTCCATCAACAATGACTCCATGGGATTATTCGACAGGACGAATACCCGCGCAGCGACGAATCTTAAGGGGGCACATGAGACGCAGGACCTGTCCGCATCAGTCGACCTGGAATTAATGGCCAGTCGATTGGACAAGGTCTCAATCATTGAAAAGAAGGTGGATGAGCTGACTCAGCACTTGCAGCGAGCCACCTCTGCGCGTAACTCCTTTGCACAACCTCCTTCCACACAGGAGACTGTGCAAAACATCCTCCACCGATCCTCCCCTGGGATGGATCCATATCCATCCCCATCTGATTCTTGGACTGGGAGATCATCCGATCCTTTCTTCACCAGCCGGGGGAACTCCATTCCTCCTTTCCCTGACTCTCAGGAGGTTCCTCAGACCTGTGAGGACCTCAACGCCATCCAGAACGACCCATTCTCCAACACTTACAACCCTGGATGGCGAAACCATCCCAATTTTCAGTGGGCGGGAAATTCCCAAACCCAAAGACCACCTTTTCAGTCCCGCCCACAGCCCTCTCATCACTACCAGCCGCCTCAGCCTCGACCCAATCCCACTTATCCATCAGGGCCAAATCAAGATCAAATGTCCTTAATCCTTCAGACTCTGGCTGACATTCAAAAAACGAATGCGGCTATTCAAAAACAGCACAAGGACGAGCTTACTGAAGTTAAAACTCAACTGGCCCAGTTGGCAAATTCTCACCAGCCAGGCACACTCCCTTCCCAACCTCTTCCTAACCCAAATAACGTGCCAACCCAGAAGCGCGTTATGAATCCAAATTTAGGCCACGCTCAATGGATTTATCAGGCCCCTACTGCTCCATCTCCAGACGAGATGGAAGCCTCAACTTCTCGTGCGGGATTTCAGCAGTAGCCACCCCTCCTACCAAACCCAAACCAAAATCAGGCTGGATTAAATTATGTAACAACACGTAGTGGTAAGACAACTCAAGACCCGCATTATCCAAACCACTCCCAGCCTGATAACCATGACCCTAGGATAGTTATCCAAGGTACCGCTGTTCCAGACCCACAACCTGGACCTATCCTAGAAGAACCAACCAAGATCCCGTTTCCCGAGGCCCTGACCAAGGGAAAGAAGACCACCAAACCCGTGGCCCCTGAGGAGGACCTGGTCAAGCTCTTTGAGCAGGTCCACATAAACATCCCCTTGATGGATGCAATTCGCCACGTACCAGCTTACGCACGATTTCTAAAGAATATATGTACACCCCAGCGTAAGCCGCGAACCAAGGGAGGGAGCCCAATTGTTTTGTCAGAGCAAGCCAGCTCTGTAATCCTTAGTAGACTCCCACCCAAGGCAAAAGATCCTGGAACTCCCCTGATCTCCTGTAAGATAGGTGGTACCCAATTTGATAGAGCATTGTTAGACTTAGGTGCATCTATAAATCTGATACCCACATCCTTACTTGACCATCTAGAGGAATCTGAGCTGAAACCAACCGAGGTGACATTACAATTAGCAGATCGATCTATAAAGTCACCAAAAGGGATTCTCGAGGATGTTATCGTGAGAGTGCGGGATTTCTATTTTCCAGTGGACTTTATAGTCTTAGACATGGATGCACCTGAGAACCCTAGGGATACACCAATCATTCTAGGGAGACCTTTCTTGGCTACGGCTAGAGCCAACATCAGCTGTGAGGAGGGCCAAATAGAGCTTAAGTTTGGAGATCAAACACTGAAAATTGATATATTTAAGGCCCAACAAGGAATTAATTGCGGCGTCATCGAGCAAATTTGTGACATCAAGACTTTGGTTGATGAATCACACCTCCAGAAGGACTTGAGTATGCCTCATCAACCACAGAAGGATCTTGACCCACAAACAGAGGAGTCAAATCCAGATGTGAACAACCCAGTAACTTCCACCCTTGAACCTCACATCTATACTGAGCCACCCGCTGCTGCTGAAAACCCCATCCTCGAACTGAAACCCCTTCCTGCTCACTTAAAATACATCTTTTTGGGTTCTAATCAGACCCTTCCTGTGATCATCAATTCCAACCTCAGTCCTGAACAGGAATCCCGTCTGATTGTTGTCCTCCAGCAACATCGCAGTGCCATCGGATGGACTCTCGATGATTTGACTGGAATAAGTCCCTCTTATTGTACTCATCATATCTATTCAGAAGAGGGCACACGACCTTCTCGTGAAATGCAGAGACGCTTAAACCCCAATCTGCAGGAGGTCGTGAAAAAGGAGATCATCAAGTGGTTAGATGCCGGAATCATCTACCCGATCTCCGATAGTCGTTGGGTGAGCCCAATTCAGGTCGTGCCCAAGAAGGCAGGACTCACCACTATAACGACTGAGACCGGAGAAATCATTCCTACCCGATTAGCCAACTCGTGGAGAGTCTGTATAGATTACCGCCGACTCAATTCCTCCACGAAGAAGGATCACTTCCCACTACCCTTCATTGATCAAATTCTCGAAAAACTAGCGGGAAATAGGCTCTTCTGCTTTCTTGACGGGTACTCCGGTTATAACCAGGTGGCAATCCATCCTGAGGACCAAGAAAAGACCACGTTCACCTGCCCCTTCGGAACATACGCTTTCCGAAGGATGCCTTTCGGTCTTTGCAATGCACCCGCTACTTTTCAGCGATGCATGCTTGCCATATTCTCAGATATGGTAGGTGATTATCTGGAAGTCTTCATGGATGACTTTTCAGTTTTCGGAGCATCATTCGACGATTGCCTCCAACACTTGGTCCAGATACTCAGGCGGTGCATCGATGTGAATTTGGTTCTTTCCTGGGAAAAGAGCCATTTCATGGTGCCTGAGGGAATTGTCCTGGGACACTCAATTTCGGAGAAAGGTATCCAAGTGGATCGAGCTAAGGTTAATCTGATTTCTCACCTTCCTATGCCTAGCTCGATCAGGGACATCCGATCCTTTTTAGGGCATGTCGGTTTTTATCGACGATTTATCCCTGATTTTTCAAAAATCGCACGCCCCCTGACCACTCTTCTCTCCAAGGATGTTCCCTTCGAAATCTCCAAGGAATGCACTCAAGCATTTGAAATCCTGCGTGACCGAGTCACCCAAGCCCCGATCCTACAGTCCCCTGATTGGTCTCAACCCTTTGAGATCATGTGTGATGCATCCGACTTCGCTGTAGGAGCGGTTTTGGGGTAGAAAAATGACAAGAAACCTGTGGTCATTTACTACGCCAGCAAAACACTCGATGAGGCTCAGCGTAACTATACAGTTACTGAGAAAGAGCTGCTAGCTGTAGTATTTGCCCTAGAGAAGTTCAGATCGTACCTTCTGGGTTCCCATGTCATCATATACTCGGATCACACAGCTGTGAGGCATCTCCTTGCGAAGAAGGACGCGAAGCCTCGATTGATCCGATGGATCTTGCTGTTGCAAGAATTTGACCTCGAGATTCGCGATAAAGCGGGAAAACAAAACGTGGTAGCTGATCACTTGTCCCGTCTTCCTTCTGACATAATTGACCCCTCCGGACCCATCACGGAGCATTTTCCCGATGAGCACCTGCTGACTATTGGTACTAGCCTTCCATGGTTCGCTAATGTTGTAAATTACTTGGCATCTCATCAGACCCCGTCCGATTGGCCGAAGGCCAAGAGAGACAAATTATGCTCCGATGCCAAGTATTACATTTGGGAAGACCCGTACCTCTTCCGCATAGGTGCCGATCAGATCATCCGGAGATGTGTCCCGGAAGGGGAAGTCAACAATATCCTCTCTTTCTGCCATGACCAGGCCTGCGGTGGCCATTTTGCCGGGCATAAAACCGCAGCAAAAGTCCTCCAGTGCGGCTTTTACTGGCCCACACTGTTCAAAGACGCATACAGTCATTGCAAGGCATGCAGTCGTTGCCAGACTTTGGGCAACATGAGCCGTCGCGACATGATGCCTATGCAACCGATTCTAGTATGCGAAATCTTTGATGTTTGGGGGATTGATTTTATGGGCCCCTTTCCTGTTTCGGATGGTTTCGAATACATTCTGTTGGCTGTGGACTACGCGTCCAAATGGATCGAAGCCATACCGACCCGAACCTGTGATCACAAAATCGTCCTCAAATTCATTCATCAACACATTTTCTCAAGGTTCGGGATTCCTCGTGCAATAATCTCTGATGGGGGGACCCATTTCACAAATGCTCAGTTTAGGTCACTGATGACCAAATACGGGGTGTCTCACCGAATCTCTACTCCTTACCACCCCCAAACTAATGGTCTAGCTGAGCTGTCCAATCGGGAGATCAAGAAAATCCTGCAAGTCACTGTTCGACCTGACAGGAAGGACTGGTCGTCCCGACTTCCGGAAGCATTGTGGGCCTATAGGACCGCCCACAAGACCCAATTGGGCATGTCTCCCTTTAGATTGGTGTACGGAAAGGCATGCCACCTTCCCGTCGAACTGGAGCATAAAGCCTATTGGGCAGTACGGAACTGTAATCTGGATCTTTCTAAGGCTGGGACCCACAGAAAACTCCAAATCAGCGAGATCGATGAATTACGCAGAGACGCGTACGAGAACTCGCAAATCTACAAGGAGCGGGTTAAAGCCTTCCACGACAAACACATCTCGAGAAAGATCTTTCATCCTGGTCAAAAGGTCCTACTCTTTGATGCCCAACTCAAACTCTTCCCAGGAAAACTGAGATCTAAGTGGGTCGGACCATATTTGGTCCGACAGGTTTTTGGAAATGGAGCAATCGAAATCAGTCCACTCAGCCACGATTCTGAACCTTTCATCGTGAACGGTCAGAGACTCAAGCCGTTCATTGATGTAACTTCTACTGATTTGGCTGAGGCATCTTATATCCTCCTTTCCCCTTGAGCTTATTGCGCCCAGCCGATGGCGTAAAACTCAGCGCTTAACGGGAGGCAGCTCGTCATTCTCTTTGAAAACCTGAAACTTGTTCTGACACCTTTCAGCACTCGAAGTTCACCCTTATAGATAGCCGACCCCAACTCAGATGTTCGCATCTGAGATTTGAAATCGTCCGCAAAAATTCAACCCGACCCATCCACTCACCCAAATTTCTGTCTTAAGGAATGAACTAAGACCCCCTAGGTTACAATGAGGACATTGCAAATCTTAGGCATGGGGGGGTATGAAAGTACAAAAACTCGTAAGAAAAGGTTTCAAACAAAAAAAAAAAATTCACATATGCCAAAAACACCATAAAAATTAAAAAAAAAAATTTTTTCGAAAAAGAACAAGAGGAAAAGAGGAGAAGGAAATTTTGCGAAGGAGAAAAGAAACAAAAGAAAAAAGGAGCACAAAATTATGAGAAAAAGTGATAGTCATTAGTAAGGAACTAAGGAATTAACCTAAGTTCTAGACCTCATTCAAGAAAAGTGCACAATAAGATTAGTAAAGAATGCAAACCTTAGGCATTCTTGAATAGACTCTTAGTACCCATTAAGATCTGGACACTCCTCAAGAGGTTGAGGAAAATGAAAAGCTGAAGTATTAGGTCTAAGGCTTAGGGAGTATTCGGCCTCGTTAACTAATTTTTGGTTTACGGGACTCAGTAACCTAAGCACCCTAATCTCACACACAGCCTGGTTCAGTAAGCGTAAAAATCAGAATCACGCAGAAGCGTCGCAAAAATCTGAAAAGAATACCTAGAATAGGAGCGGCCGATCAACACAAGTTGATTTGGACGAGTTCCCAGCGCAGAGAGGCGGGGAAATCCCCTCGAAGATGCGTAACAAAATATCATCTCCTCGGTGCTTGTCTCTTAGGATATTTACATATCCTACTGGGGGCATGTAAGCACTCTGCTGGTTCAGATTCCATGGATGGCATTATCTCGAAGTGTCAATTGCCAGGGTCTGGATTCGGCCACGGAATGCCATGGATGGGATTATCTCGAAATCTCAATAGCCAGGGTTCCGAGGGTTGCCATGGGCGGTGCTATCTCGAAGCATCGATCGCCAGGAACCCTTGAGGATTGATGATGGGAGCAAGGAATCTGATACAGACCGTGTTGAAAAGCCAATCCTAGGCTAGAACTAAAAAGAAAAAGAGAGAGAAAACTCTCCAAACAGAAAAACTTTCTATCTCTCTCTTACAAAACGCACTGCGAACTGAGCCAGGGCTAAAATCATTTCAAGCACGGGTGCTTTAACCACGAGGTCCAATAAACCTTAGGATTAGTTCTTGTGGGCCTTAAAAACCTTTGCTAAAAGACTGAGGCTAAGGCTAGACAGATTTGGATCTTGATTGGTACTAAAGTACCTTTTAGGCCTATGGTCAGCATTTTAACCTAATCTATGCTCAAATAAAAAAGGCACTTATCTAAAACTATTAAAAACTTCATGGTCTAGAACAAGGGTTGAAACCTTAAGTTTTTGCTAAGGGACTAGCAAAAGCTAGGCATGGGGGTATGATGAGAACCTCATCATGAGCCATAACTAGCTCATTTTGACCCAATACAAAGGATAAAAGCTCCTACATAACTCAAGGAAAGGCTTAACTCAGAGAATTCTGAGTTTAAGGAGAAAACAAGTCATAAGGGGTAAAAATGCAATTTCACCAGTATAATCTGCATACAGGGTAATTCAGGGCCCAAACATAGGTCAAAGCAGCTTAATAAGAATAAAAGTGGGATGAAATGATTTAGCAAGGGCTACAGCAATTCCAAGAAACTAAATGATAAATCTGTAACCCTAAAACAACCCACTTCAATTCACAAGGTTCGAGGCAAAGTAAAAATAGAATAAACCCTCTAAAATTCATAGAAAAATAATCTCTAGGGTTTAGAACCTTCAATTTGGCCTTTAGAACCCATTTTGACCTACATTGAGAACCATGCCCAATTAATGACTTAATTTGGGTTTTTGCGCAAATTGACCAGTCAAACAAGGTTTAATATGAAAATGAAATTCACCATCAGATTCCTTGGGTCCTAATTAGTCATGTATAAAAACTTGAGCCTAAGAAGAAACCTCCTTGACCGACTTTACACTTTGGTCCTCATATATTTACTCTTTGGCCCTCAACTTTTGAACCCTCGCATTTTGGCCCCTAACTCTCCTTCGTTCTTTGCAATCAGGTCCCTCCTGCAAAACCTGCCAGCACCATGCTCCGGCGACCTTGCGCGGAGCATGGCGCCGCGCAGGGTGAGGTGGGGGACCTGGCAAGTAAATCGGGGGTGCCCTGCGTCGTCGACCGTCGCAGGGACACCCCCCTGGTGGTTGTAGCCCACCATACCGGCCGTGCGAACGCACGGACGGTATGGGTTCTTGTTTCCGACCATCCTCCGGCAAGGGAGACACGTCGTCTCCCTCCGCCTTCCTCCCTGTTTGCTCCCTATAAATACCCCCCGCTGCTCCACCGACCAGGGCAGCCTGGATCTGACGGAGAAAATCCCCAACTTTCTTCTCTTCTTCCTCCGGCAGACGCTCACCAGCTCCGGCGGTTCCCTCCCCCTCCACCTCTTCGCTCTGCCGCAATACCAGCAGCAGAGACTTCCTCCCCTGCTCTTCCCGCGCCACGCCGCACCCAGCTGGCGCCTCTCCGGCTCTCTGCTCGCCGCCGCCCCTTTCCCTGAGCATCGTCTTCTCCGGCGACAGTCGATACGACTGTCGCCCTGTTCCTCCCCCTTCGTCCCTGCAAGTAAGCTAGAGTTACTCCCCTTCTCCTCCTCTTTCTTTCCCCGTTTCAATTTATTCAATTAAGCCCTCTACCGACCCTGACCACCTTCACCCCCTTCGCCTCCGACCACCCTCCGGCGAGCCGCTCCCATCACCTCAGCAACCCACACGGCTCGCCGACCCTCACCGAACCTCCGCCTCATCACACTGAGCACCCCCCACCCCTCCACTGCCACTCCACACCTCCGTAACACTCCCCCGAACAAACCCATTCCTCCGGTTGCAGTCCGACCCAGGGCTGCCGCCAGACACCTCCTTGCGGCCTGCCGCGCAGCTCCTCACCTTCGCCGTGCCACGGCGAAGGTTCCCCAGTGGTTTGATCAGGCCGCAAGGCCATATTCGTGTCCGACAGGTTTTGAGGTTCGACCGCCATTGACGCACATTGAAGCAGCTTCTCCCGCGCTCCAGGCTTGAGGACTCCAGGTCTCCAGCTGCTGCGGAGTACAGGGAGTCTTGCGAAGGCAGCCAGCCAGCAACTTATGCAAATAGAAGCCGCAGCTGCAGAAGCCAGGCCGCGGTCTCCCAGCAGGCGCACGCGAGGAACGGTCTGCGTTTGTCCCACATCGGTAAGCCTCACACCCGTTCCACTGTTTAAATTGATTTCGTGCACCAGCCCTATTGCCTCAGTACACGGGGTGAGGTCCCCTTACACCCGCCCGGTTACCCGGTCTCGTCCGCGCTCACGCCTCGCGGACCTGACCCGACCCGACTTAGACTGACCTGCACTCCTCGCCCACCACGCACGCCGGTGGGCCTGGACCCGGGTGTGACCCGAACCCGATTACCCGATAGCTCTGGGAGAGCTTTCCCAAGAGTGGTTTCAGAGAGAAAGAGAGACGCGGGGGGGGGAAGGGTAGAGTAGGTTTTGCCTCTTGACGAAAAACCCTGAAGTGTGCAGGCACAGGCGAAGAAGAAGACCCGCGGAAGAAGAAGGAGCTGCACTGTAGCAAATGCATAGTTAAGTCGTCTAAGCACCGGGTCAGACGACGGAAGGTCAGCAGCCAGAGCAGGAAAGAAGGCAGGCTGAAGAAAAGGAAGAGCAACGGCCAAAGCAGAAGAAGAAGAAAGGAAGACTTAGTAGCTGAAGGCAGAAGCTCTGCAGCCATAAAGAAGAAGAAGAGAGGTCAAGGCAGAAACCAAGGAAGAAGAACAAGGAGCTCTGAAGAAAGAAGAACATCACCAAAGCAGGAACAGCAGGAAGAAAAAGAAGAGCATCACCATTGCAGAAGAAGAATATCACCTCTGCAGAACAGAGAAAGAGAGAAAGAAGAGCATCCCCCCTGCAGAACAAAGAGAAAACAACAAATTCTTTCCCTCTCTCTTTCTTTTTGTAAAAGAAACATGTATATCTATAGAATACAACTTGCTCCCTGAGTTCGACCTCGGGAACTCTTTTATTTTCCGAGTAAAAAAATTTATATTTGAAGTGTTGGTAATAACCGGCTTTACTACAACGTTATAACTAGAACCCGGTTGAAACGAACCGACGATTTCACTAGGGTGATATGCATGTCGATCTTGGATTTGGCAGTAGCACGTATCTTCTTACTATCGGATATATATTGGGTTGCTTGGTGTATTTCAATATTTTTTGATATTTTCTAGAAATTCTCAATGCTTGGTATGAACTGTATTATCAAGTTTTTTCCTAGTCTTTTCTTCCATTTATAATGCAACTACTTAAGTTTAACTTGGTTGTGTGGTGTTTTGGTCTTGTTTGAATTGGAGACTATTACAAGCATGGATGGATCAACATGATAGTTTGGGGGGGCCATGGCAGGTGTAAAGGATCTTGCATCAGATCAGCTTTTAAAAAAAAATACCCCACCTTTGCCGTTTGAAATAACCGACGGTGTTAAAAGGTAATTTTTTTAACAAGGGAGACTATTTGCCATCACTTATTATAGAAAGCGACAACAAAAATACAAAATTGTGTTGTTGCATAAAAGATATATACCGTCACTTATTTACGAAAGAGATGGCAAAAGTAGTTTTACCATCGGTTCTTGAAATAACTGACGACAAAAAAAGGTAAGTTTTTTAGGGAATGAAAAGTTTTTGCCATCGCATATTTTTGAAAGTGACGGGAAAACTACTTTTACCATTGCTTGTATAAGCAATGGTGTTTTATTTTAAATGATGGTAAAACTCAAAAAATGGCGCATTAACATAGGAAAAAGTAACATAAAAATGATGTCGCTTTTTTAATAAGTAATGGGAAATCCAATTTCCATCGGTTGTAAAATGATGGCAAAAGGTCCAATCTGTCCACTGGGCGAACGATATTTCGATGTCGGATGTTCCTTGTAATTGACGTAAAAATAAACAGCGACGCTACTTACGCCGTCGCTTTTTGGCATAGGTTACAAGGTCTTTGCCGTCGGTTTCAACCGACAGCAAAAGTGAAAATTGTTGTAGTGATAAAATGGATCTAGCTCTTAGGATTTTAACTTCGTAAATGGGTTTCTGGGTTGTATTTAGGCATCACTTAGGTTAGGCATGCATTGCATGATTTTTTGTTTTTGACATGTTTATTTGAGTGTTAGGGATGAATAGAGAGCCAAATCCCTATAACCTTAACATTCAAGAAGGCAACAGGTGAAGAGGAAGCTCAATTCAGTTGGAACGTTGTAAAATCTAGCTCATCACAACTGGATACCAGCTCACTAGGCTAAGTTTAGCTGTCTTCAGCTCTATGCAGCTCATCTTAGCTAGATTGTAGCTCAGGGTAGCTCAACTTAGTTCAACTCACTCAAGTTAGCTCAGATCCAGCTGAACTTAGTTGAGTCTAGCTCATCTTAGCTCCAATTAGTTCACTGGGAGATCTAGCTAACTCAATTTAGTTGACAGGAGTCTACCCCAACTCATGTCCAGCTCTCCCCAGTCCACTAAACTTACAGCAGCTGAACTCCCTCCAGCTTAGCTACTACTTGTCAACTTAGTAGCTAAGCTAGCTTGGGAGTTCCCATCAGAAGCAGGTCCAACTCAAGCCAACTTCAGATAGGTTGAGACTAGCTCAACTTAGCTCAACTACTCAAGCTTAGCTGCTAGCAGAAGAATTGGCTAGCTAAGCTAAGTATCTAAGCCCTCATGAAGACCACTTCAGCAGACTCAGCTCCAGGAAATCAACTTCAGCTCTAGATGAACTTCAGACGGGTCCTCCCCTCAAACCCTAATTTCCTTCTACGTCATCTTCTACTCACCTACTAACTAAGCTAGCTTAGCCAGCTTAACTAAGCTCCATCTCTATGGCTGTCCACCCACCTCACTTAACCCCACCATAACCCTACCGAAACCCAACCCTAAACCATCTATGGTTGGCCCTAAAATACACCCTAAGCACCCCTTCATTTTGGCACCAACCAAGGCACCCTTTCCTCCCATAACCATGACCCTTAACCTCCCTAAAGTTGGTGCCAAAAACCCCCCTAACACCTCTCCAAAAATGGTGCCAACTTGAACCCTTATCCCAACCCTACACCTATCCCCATAAAGCCATCTACACCATACACCTAATCCCCCTTCTAGAAGACCCTCTTGGAGCCAATATTAAACACCCCTCCACCATAACTACCTCTTAACCTACCTTAAGTTGGCGCCAACACATCCTACCAACACCTCCTAGAGTTGCCACCGACTCGCCCTTATACATCCACCTTCCATCCACCTACTTGGCCCATACTAACCATCCATTCTAGGCACCAAACTAACCCCCTTCTAGAACCTAGAGTTGGTGCCACCCACATCCTTAACTCCACCTCCATACACCCCTTGGTTGGTGCCAACCCACCTTAGCCCTCCATGTCCTAACCACCACCATGGAACTCAATCCTAGCCTTACAACACACCATGCCAACCCTTAGCCCTAGTTCCTACCAAAGATGGCGCCAACCATCAAGAATCCCTTCACTTTGTCATCGTCAATCCTAGCCCTAGGATCCCTTAACGACCCTCCATGAGCCATCCTAGCCGTCCCTCCCTTAACCATACCTACCTCCCTACCCATTCTATAGAAAGGCCATTAACCACCACCATTAGACTTACCTTTGGGGTCATCCTTTAATCATTCTTCTACCTACACTCCACCATACCCTACGACCAAGAGAAGGAGAAGAAGTGATGTGCATACATCTAAGTAGCCTAAAATGTCTATTTATGCATGTTCTTAGTGTTTTAGAAGCATCATGCATTGTAAATATTGCATAACATGCATCATCATGCATTTAGGTTAGATTGTATAAATTTTAGGTTAATTTTCTCTTTTTGTGGTTAGGGAACAGGGCAACATTTACTAGGGTCTCGGATTTGAGATCCAATCGTACGGATCTGATCAAGGCGACGATCGGAGTTCAATGACTCTGAGATTGCCCCAATCAGACCTCCATAATATCAGATACAGTCTAAGAAAGATCAGAGGTCGAGGGGCTAGATGGTGTTAAATTCACACTTCAGATGACAAATCCAACCATACAGATGGGTTCAGATCGACGATTACAGCCCAACGGTGCAAAAATCGGTCCAATCTGACATCCATGACACTATTTATGAATAAAAGATGGACTCAAATGGTGCCACGTGGCGCCATCCTAGCCACCCACAGCCACCAACCTTCCTCTTCTTCGTCTAAGCCTCTCAATCTCAGCCGTTGGATTTCCATCCAATGGCTGGGAGCGCTTGGAGGAAAATTCTAGAATGTGACTTAAAGGAGGGCTTGGCATACTGCTAACGCACCTGCTCGTGAAGTCAGAGGTGCGGGTTCGAGTCTTGCGCTCCTCAAATCGAATGAGCAAGCAGTGTGCAGCTCAATTTGAACACTGGATCACGAGCAGGCGGTGGAAGCGGGCGCTATGTGGCGGCACAGATGAGCGCAGACGTGCACGCACGATCGCACGCGTGCGTGCACTTAAGAAGAGAAGAAGAGGCACGCATGGATTCTCAGCCGATCTCTCGATTGGACGGTTGAGATGAGCTAAACATGGGTTTATGCACTCAACACATGAAGCTCAAGAGGCGAGAGCGTGTGCGTGCTTCAGTGATGTGGGGTCTTTAGTGACATTTATATCCATCACTAATGACCCTAGCAATTAATGTGTTAAAAATTAAAATGTCTCTTTTGCCCCTATGTATGCAACTATATAAAGGTCCTATGCCCTCCACATTTTCTTCATCCCTTCCTTCTTCTCTCTCCCTCTCTAAAGCTCTAAAGAAGCTTGTCCCAAACCTGGGATGCTTCTCTAGAGTAAAAATCAAAATTTTGTCCACTTCTTACCCCATTCATGGAGCACCCGTGGTCGTCTTCTCACCCCCATTCCGGAAGTGAATCCTGCAACAATGATGCCCTGCCTTACGCCTAGTGCTTTCTGCTTCGTTCTCCGTCCTTCGTCTTTGCTCTTCTTTTTCCAAGTGTCACTCGTCTGGCCCATCCTCCAAGCAGTCGTCGAGGAGGATAATTTCTCACCTTTCTTCTCTTTATCTCTTTTTAGATTAGATTTCCTGCTTTCAAGTGGTAATTGTATGACATTATCATTGATATTAAATTATTCTCTCTCTCTTTCTAGTGTTAATATTGTAAGTAGAATAGAATCATTGTGATTATCTTATCTTTAAACAAAAATAACAAATAAAATATAATTGCGGATTTTGAATCGACGTAGCCTCCTTATGTTTGACTTGGGACTCTTTTTGAGTTTCAGTAAAAATTATTTGATTATTCGGATTTTCTCGCAAATTACACTACGACAACGGGTTTCAAAACTCAAATCTTTTTGCAACAAATTTTCGTATATCAAGAAGATTAAGGGGACACTCCCCTTGGTGCCTTCCCCTCTTCCCTTCTCTCTTGTGTCCACGCCAACTAGAGGTCAAGCTAGGTAGGAGGACATCCAGAGGAGGAGTACTTGAGGGTGGTTCATGCCCACCCTTGGAGGAGTCTTTGGAGTGGAAATTCTCCACTCTTAGAGGAGTTAGGGCACGCCCACCAAGGGCTTGCCAAGGAAGATAGCATCATCTTTGGAGAACACTTCAAGAAAAGGATTAGAAGATATCCTTTTCAAGTATAGGAGTAGTTGAGCTTGGAGCAAGGATCTTCTCCTCTTCACCAACATCACCAGGAGGATTGTTGTTTCATTTTTTTGTGTTTTCATTCCTATAGTAGAAGCATTCCTTTACTAGCAATTTTGCAAAATAATTTTCTCCATAATCAAAGTTGCCTTTCAATAAATTTTGTTGCATTCTATTTAATTACTTTTTACTCTAGTGCACTCACACCCTCTCTCTAATTACCCTAGGTCTTCAAGTACCTAGGGTGAGCTTAAAGAGAGGTTATTTCTATCACTTAGGTTGTAGCAATTAGGCATGGTCTTCCTTTGTATTTCTTTATTCAATTGCCTGTTATTTCAAAACTCCAAAGACAAATATTATATTCAAAAACTACAAAAAGAAAGTTGATTTCCCAATTTTAGGTGAGAGTGTTTAAACGTGTAAACTTTCCTCCTTGGACGACCTTAGATATGATGTAAACACATTTACACTACTTAAGATGTCTATTTATGCATGTTCTTAAGCATAGGATTACATTTCATGATATAAATATTGCATAACATGCATCATCTTGCATTTAGAATAGTTTGAATAAAATGGAGGTTAATTGTCTCCTTTTATGTGCTTGGACAAGGTAAACATGTTATCGGGGCCTCGGATCAAAGATCCAACCATATGGATGTGATCAGGGCGACGGTTGGAGTTCAACGACTCCAAGATCGCCCTAATCAGGCATCTGTAGCATCAGATAGTGACCAGGGAACCCTATAAGATAAAGGGCCAGGATGGTGTAAATCCACACTTCAAATGACAAATCCGACCGCATGGATGAATTTGGATCGACGATCGCAACCCAACGACGAAAAAATCGTGTCAATCCGACATCCGTGCCACCATCTACAACATCCAGAAGATGGATGGCCAACATGGCGCCACGTGGTGCCATCTCGACCGTGCAAATGGTCGCATTCAATCTCTGAAGACCCCACACCCGCTCCCTCTCCGCCGTTGGATCTCGATCCAACGGCTGTGGACAGCCGCACCTAAAAGCGTCAGCTCGACCATCCGTGCCTCGTAGCGCAGCGGTCGAGCACGCTTGCACGAGTTGTAGCGGCGGGTTCGAGCCGCAGCGAAGGGGAGGAAGGCGCGAGCGAGCGCCGACGGGCGTTGGATCTTGATCGGACGGCCGTCTGCGCTCAATTGAGATCACGCACGATTGAATGCACGGAAAGGGCGCGAGATCGTAAGCGCTGGGCGGGCACGCAGCAGCAGGCGATCACGCATCTTAAGCCGTCTGATCTCGCGATCGGACGGCTGAGATCTGATGAAGGTGCGTGGGCGTTGAGAAAGGGCACAGCTGAGGAGGCGCACATGGGCGCAGGTGCTACGCCAATGTTGGGGCCTTTAGTGATGGATTTATCCATCACTAAAGACCCCTCATTTATTATTTTAAAGATGTAATGACTATTTTTTCCCCACTCCTTGCAAATATAAAAGGAGACCCCCTCCATACGAAATTCTCATCCCTTCCTTCTCTTCTCTACCTCTCCAAAGCTCAAGAGAAGCTTGTCCCACACTCGGGATGCTTCTCGTGAGATAAAGTCCAAATTTTCGTCCCCCTTCGGAAGTGGATCCCGCGACGACGATGGCGTGCTGCTCCGTTCCCGTTCTTCTGCTTCGTCCTCCTTCGTCCAGGCGTCGTCCTGTCGACTCATCCTCCAAGCGACCATCGAGGAGGATTTCTCTCTCCCTATTCTTTTTACTGCTTTCTAGTATAGATTTACTACTTTCTAGAGTAGTTCTGCTCGTCCTCCAAGTGATCGTCGAGGAGGACATTTCTCCCTCCATTCTTTTAATGCTTTCTAGAGTAAATTTATCGCTTTCTAGTGCAATTGTTTTATGCTTTCTAGTTGTAATGAACAATCTCCTTAATGATAAATTCTTTGTTTATTCTACATCTCATTTTGATTTCTATGTGTAATATTCTCTCTCTCTCTTACCCTCTCTCCCTCTCTTCTATTTATTGTAAATAATTAGATAGTTTTAAATTGAATTACTTCGTGACAAATAAAAAGAAACGCGTAGTTTTTAAATCAAACATCCGCCTCCCTGTGTTCGACCCGGAATTTTCATTTCGGTATAAAGTTTATTTGTTAAATACGAATTCTTCGCTTTCAAGCTACAACGACAGGTTTTCCAAAACCAAACACGTTAGCGTAGCAATTCGAGCGTTCAACATTTTGGCGTTGTTGCCGGGGAGGCGATGATCTTTGATTTCTTTTTGCGTTTTGTAACTTACAAATCATTTACCTCACTTTTCTCCTTTCTTATTATAATTGCAAGTACTCTTTCGAGACAGGAAAAAGCGGTAGATCGGAGTAAAGTGCTGTGGAAGGTTCTGTAAGTTAGCCCCCACCTCCCACCCATTAGATTTCATTCCACAACATAATAATTCAAACATCAATCAACTTAGGTGTTTTTATAAACTCTAAGGTTATGTTGTTTGACACCCATACTCACCCCAACTCCCACATTAAAAAAGGAAAATTTAAAAAAATCTCACAGAGGTGCACAACCTCATCTGATTTTCCAACTCAACCGGTAAACCGACCTTAGGAACCAGTACACACATTCAAACACATAATTGAGTAGAAATCAGATTAGGTAATCATTTGTGTGCCTAATTAAGTGGTGCATCAGGCCAATTGTTTGAGTTGATTGGGCCGCACCACTTCAAATAAAATTAACTTATCAAGTAGCTGCCAATTAGGTTAAACTCTTAGGGATTTACTAGGCACTCCACATTCTTTTTAAGTTTTAAAGGAAAACATCGTCACCTGTGCTTTCAAAACCTGCTGTGCTAATGAAACTTGTTTGAAAACACCTAAAGTTGAATCCTAAAAGCTACTAAGCAAGATTTGAACCTTAAAATTCACCGCATCAAAAACAATCTTGCTTGAAAACCATTGGTTGTGCACGCACACACAAATCAATCAATCATTAAGGGCACAACCCATTTAAAGGGCCCATCACATTCCAAAGCACATTCAAACCTAGTCCTAAATAAAATAGAGTAGACGTTGGCCTTAAGGATTGGACTCGCTCTGCAGAACCCAGAACGAGATTATTTTCGATTAGTCTATTTCTACTGTTCAATCTGATGTCTAGCTAGGGGAGCAGAATCAAACGATCGTGGCTGGGGGGTACACTAGGAACCGGAGGCGCAAGCCGAAGGAAGAACCTTCTCCTCAGTCCCTCCTTCTAACTGGTTGGATTGAACAGATAGAAGTAGATCAAATCGTTCCTTTATCTCAAGACGGGTTTTGGGAGTCTGTAGGTCTTTAGGCTAACCCATTTAAGGACAGGTTTGATTGTTTGTATTGCAGGGCACCTTTCTTCCTCCCATGTCTCATGAATCCTTCCACATATTTCACGCATTCCCGCTCTTTCCCTCCTATTGTGAATTATCCTCAACATGACGATTATCCCGACTTGTACTGTAATCGACCATCAGTTAGTTGGGATAATTTAGATTGGGGATACAGTTCCGAACCCCCGTGTTTAGGGTCTAACCTTGAACACTTTGATTCTGATTTGTATCCTTCTCAGAGCTACAACGATTATAGATCATCTTCCTTTCATGAACAACCTAATACGATCTACAATCAAGAAGGATACACCGATCCTTACCCATCCTTTGATTTCACTGCCTTTTGGTCATCACCATCTTTCTGAAATGACCTATTATCAGGAAGGGTATAACGAATCTCAATTCGTTAATTCCCCTACATTGAGCCTAAACCCGCCCAACCCTGAACGAACTCATTTGGTTCAGGTTAACCAGGTTCAAGATAAGGTTCTGGCTAACTTGAGGAATATCATACAATCTTTAGAAGTTCAGCTAATACCTTGCATTGAGAGATTGGAGCCCTTGATTGAAATGATTGATGATTTGAATAAGTCTTTGTTAGATTGGCTCCAGGACGTTAAGGATAAGAACCCGGGTGAGTTTCTACTTAGGAAATTAGTGAAATTGAGGATGAGATTCATGGTTGCTTTGATTCAATCTTGGGATGATTCCCAGGATGAACCCTCTTCAGGAAAGCCAATGACAGAACCAGCTCAGGCACCTGTTAGGGGGGACATGTGTTATGACCAGATTGAACTAAAGCGACCAATTAAGGAAGATCTGATTTCTTCACCTGAGATCCCTGAGTCGGGTTATGAGGAAATGTATGTCTCCTGGGAATAGAAAGTGACAACTGATTTTGGGACATACATTGATACGGATCCTGATTTCTTTGATGGTGAAGATTCAAGTTGCGAAGTCTCACGCGAGTTTTCTGAACACGATTTTTGTGAGACGATTGGGCCTGAGGAATCTGATAGATCATTTGATAGCCCAATAACTGAGGAAACTGATCTTATTAGGGCACACATTACGGATCCAGAATCGCATTTTCTGGAGGAATCAATTCAATGCCCTGATTATCAGTTACACCCCGTTGAGCTTATCGATAATTCTATTTTTGAGATAATTAGACCCAAGTCAATTCTGATTCTGCCACATCATTTAGACTTGGAGATTTCAGATGTGGTGATTAACATGCAAGAGGTCTCGGAATTTAACATTCGGAATGAGGAGGATAGGAGCTGGGAAGTTCTGATTTGGGAAGTTAATTTTGGAGGAAATGGAAGATTGAGTCGAAGGGTTCCTTTCAAGTTGAAACCATCAAATCAGAACCCTTACGACATTTGTTTCGAGGATGTCAAACTCAAGCACACATGCAACGATTATCCTTTTGAGCTTCAATTCTTTGTAACCCGACTTTTTGGTCTTGGGTTGCATCCTCATAAATCGTAGTCCCGACCCCGCTTGCATTCTGATTTTAGGTTTTGGGTAATTTTTATCCAGAACCTAAGATATTCTCGATTATGGGGGATGGGTCTGCACCACAATCTGGTCCACATCTGTGGACCTCTGTTGATAGGTCATAGGATTCTTCTGTTTATTCTGATTCTGACTTGCACTTGTGAATTTTTCATTTCTTTTCTTTGTATAGTGTGCCTAGATAAAGGCACTAAACTCAGCACATATACAGTTCTTTTTAGTTTTCATTTCAGAGCGGACCTGACATTCATGCAATTCAGGTGCTTTCTACGCTTTTCCACTCTGTTTTATGTCTTTTTAATACAATGAGGACATTGCATTACATAGGCATGAGGGGGTGGATATTTATCTCTGAATTCATTCGTCAGCTCTGTAGATTTGTTTTATTTTCTTTTATAAAAAAAATTTCAGAATTAGGAAAGAGAATTTGGGTTTAAGAAAATTTTCAATCTTAGAAAATAGTACATTAAGATCTGAACACAAAGACCCTTCAGGTCTTTGGACTTAATCAGCTCGTGTATCCACTAAAATGTGGATTTGTTTTTCGAGTTCTCACCAACCTGAATTTTATTTTAATTGGAGTAAATAAGTTTAGGTGATAAGTACACGACTTATCAACCCACCCTCTGATTTGAGGGAATTTTGAGTTTCTAGCATTTACACACTATCTTGTCACTGATTTGTTGTTCGATGATTTTAACGGAAATTGGGTAGCTAATGAACCTTCTAGGGTGATATGACTGGCAAGTTATCGTGGGTAACAGCTCATAGGTAGGTTGTCTAGAGCCCAGTCACTGGATCTTTCTCTTTTTGCTGCCTTTAGGTAAATCTTAGACTAGGGAAGCCACCTACTTAAAAAAAAAGAAAAAAAAAATCAAAAAGAAAAGGAGAAAAGAAGAAAAGAAAAAAAGAAATAAGCCACACTTCGCCGCACGAGTTTGCTGGCAAGTTGTCGGTGGTAACAGCTCATCGACCGGTTGTCCAGAACCTAGCTCAGTAAATGCACTAAAAATTCCCAAAACACTTAGGAAGAAGCGGAGAAGTAGAATAAACCAGGGAGATATACACTGGATTCACCCTTGTGTTGACCCCGTAAAAAAATAAAAGTAGGGAGAAAGCTACCAGTTGTAAAGATACACCTTTAGGCAGAATTCTTTTTGAGGTCACCTAGAGGCGTAGAAATCCGAAGTCTGTTTTAACTACCGGTCAACGAGTCTATCACATTCACAATAAGATACTTAAAACTTAGGGTTCTCATCAAATCTTGGGTGAGTTGAATGGCCGTAGAAAGCCACTCTTAAACCCTAAAATTTGAAAATCCAAAAAAATTAGAAAAAAAAGAAAAAGAGAAAAAGAAATTTTTCTTTGAATAAGGCAAGGGCTTGAGGCGGTCTGCATTTTGGCTGATACTCCGGTGCTGTTGTGTCTTTGAAAGTTCAGTTCCTAAGTAAACAATTTCTTAATGATTGAAAATAATTCAGGTCCAAATAATCCAACCTAATTCTTTTATAAATAGCATATAGTTTTTGCTAGGGACTAGCAAAAGATAGGCATGGGGGTATGATGTAAACACATTTACACTACTTAAGATGTCTATTTATGCATGTTCTTAAGCATAGGATTGCCTTTCATGATATAAATATTGCATAACATGCATCATCTTGCATTTAGAATAGTTTGAATAAAATGGAGGTTAGTTGTCTCCTTTTATGTGCTTGGATAGGGTAAACATTTTATCGGGGCCTCGGATCAAAGATCCAACTGTATGGATGTGATCAGGGCGACGATTGGAGTTCAACGACTCCAAGATCGCCCTAATAAGGCATCTGTAGCATCAGATAGTGATCGGGGAACCTTATAAGATCAAGGGCCAGGATGGTGTAAATCTACACTTCAAATGACAAATCCGACCACACAGATGAATTCGGATCGACGATCGCAGCCCAATGACGCAAAAATCGACTCAATCCGACATCCGTGGCACCATCTACAACATCCAGGAGATGGACGGCCAAGATGGCACCACGTGGCGCCATCTCGGCTGCCCAAACGGCCGCATGCAATCTCTGAAGACCCCGCACCCGCTCCCTCTCTGCCGTTGGATCTTGATCCAAGGGCTGTGGACAGCCGCGCCTAAAAGCGCCCGCTCGACCATCTGCGCCTCGTAACGCAGCGGTCGAGCGCGCTTGCGCGAGCTGCAGCCGCGGGTTCGAGCCGCAGCGAAGGGGAGGAAGGCGTGAGTGAGTGAGCGCGGGCGGGCGTTGGGTCTTGATCGGACGGCCATCTACGCTCAATTGAGATCACGTGCGATTGAATGCGCGGCAAGGACGCGCGATCGTACGCGTTGGGCGGGCGTGCAGCAGCAGGCGATCACGCATCTTAAGCCATCCGATCTCGCGATCGGACGGCTGAGATCTGATGAACTTGCGTGGGCATTGAGAAGGGGCGCAGCTGAGGAGGCGAGCGTGGGCGCGGGTGCAACGCCCACGTTGGGGCTTTAGTGACGGATTTATCCGTCACTAAAGACCCCTCATTTATTATTTTAAAGATATAATGACCATTTCGTCCCCACTCCTTGCAACTATAAAAGCAGACCCCCTCCATACAAAATTCTCATCCCTTCCTTCTCTTCTCTACCTCTCCAAAGCTCAAGAGAAGCTTGTCCCACACCCGGGATGCTTCTCGCAAGATAAAGTCCAAATTTTTGTCCCCCTTCGGAAGTGGATCCCGCGACGACGACGGTGTGCTGCTCCGTTCCCATTCTTCTGCTTCGTCCTCCTTCGTCCTGCTTTGTCCTCCTTCGTCCAAGCGTCGTCCTGTCCGGCTCGTCCTCCAAGCGACCGTCGAGGAGGATTTCTCTCTCCCTATTCTTTTTACTGCTTTCTAGTATAGATTTACTGCTTTCTAGAGTTGTTCTGCTCGTCCTCCAAGCGATCGTCGAGGAGGACATTTCTCCCTCCATTCTTTTAATACTTTCTAGAGTAAATTTATCGCTTTCTAGTACAATTGTTTTATGCTTTCTAGTTGTAATGAACAATCTCCTTAATGATAAATTCTTTGTTTATTCTACATCTCATTTTGATTTCTACGTGTAATATTCTCTCTCTCTCTTACCCTCTCTCTCTCTCTTCTATTTATTGTAAATAATTAGATAGTTTTAAATTGAATTACTTCGTGACAAATAAAAAGAAACACGTAGTTTTTAAATCAAACGTCTGTCTCCCAGTGTTCGACGCGGAATTTTCATTTCAGTATAAATTTTATTTGTTGAACACGAATTCTTCGCTTTCAAGCTACAACGTAAGTGTTTTCCAAAACCAAACACGTTAGCGTAGCGATTCGAACGTTTAACAAGATACTACCACTATCTAGGATTACAAATTTAAAAGTGATTGCGAACTTGCATGTTACAACGACTTCAAACCCTAATCTTAACAAACCGTGCATTTTCGCCACCATTTTTTGGCGTCGTTGCCGGGAGGCATGGCTTTGCATTCACTTGTCTCTCTTGCTTGATACACAAATCTCATCCCTTTCTCTTTGTTTCTTTTTGTGTGTGTAGGCACTATAGGAAGAAAGCTTAAAGTCCTTGTCTTCCCATGGATTCAAGGCTAGTGCCATCCTCCTTGTCACATAATTCTTCCTAAAAACTATAAAAAAAAAATTAAATCAGGCTTTCAGGACCAAGAACATTAAAATTAGGTAGGGTTGTGACTTTTAAAAGCCATTGTTTGCTTGTTTGATTAATTAACACCACTCTACTCAAGGTGTTAGTGTTCTGATTTTCAGGTCCAGACCTCTGTCCGAATTTCAAAAATCAATTCCCAATACAACAGGCCTCCTAAAATCTTGAAATTTCACCCAAAGGTTTCAATTCTAGTCAGAAACATATGCTCCAAATTTAAGAGCATTTGGAGTTGTACAAAATTTTTAAAAATTCACGGACGACATGAGTGTCATCTCCTCTAATTTCATTATTTTATTATAGTTTAAGAATTTTAGGAATCTTTTGTACTTGTCCAATTTATGTAAAATTTAGTTTTCTGGAATTCTTGTAAGATTATACTCAACATATAAAATCACAAAAATTTTTGATAGTCGATGGTGTTCCAAAAATGTTCGAAATACCTACAGGTATCATTTCTAAACTTTAACACCAACACAAAGAAAAATCTTAAAAAAATATCAAAATAATTTATAAAATTATAAAAAAATATTTTTTGGAATCCTTGTTTTATTTTCCTTCTAGTAGTGGTGTTGTTTTCTCTATTTGGACCGCTACTTAACAAGAAAAGCCTAAAGAGATTCACTGATAGTGACATTTTTGCTTAAGGATTCAAACCAATTAGGGTTTCTTTTCATTTTTATAGTCCCACATTCTAAAGAAATTAAACATTCACCAATACAACTTAATTTCTCTTTGATTGCGAAACTTAAACTTGTTTGAAATCATAAAAAGAAAACCCTAAAAAAATTAAACAAATTCAAATCCTAAAAGCAGAAAACAACAAATTTTGTGTGACAAACCTCTTGATTTGGCATTGGACCCACTCTGTCCAATTGCACACACTAAAAAAATTGAAATAATAGGGCATTACCCCAATCAATGTCCTCCACATTCTCATGCACAATCAGATACCCAAGCCTAAATTAAAATGAGTAGTCATTTGACCACTTAAGGACTTCACCAAAACTAGGCTTGATATTCGGTATCTAAGAAAAATTAAGCATTCCTAATTCCTTTTGTAAATGAGGTGACAAACTCAGAGGGAAGTTAAACAACGGGTGTAGGTTTACACAAGCCCCTGGTGATTTTCTCAGAACATGCTTGGGCCCAATCCACCTCTTTAGTCAAGCTGGGTGATCCTTCGGAAGTGGGTTCACTTGTTGATTTCTTATTTATCGGATTCCTAAGTCTTAGGTTTCTCTAAGGAGTCAACCTTAAGGCAGATTAGGCTTGGTTGTTTGTTTTGCACACTTCTCCTCATCTTATCTCTTCTCTCCCCTCCCTGTCTTCCAAGTGCATGCATGGGCGAAGGTCCCAGAAACCACATCTCAAGGGACCATTTGATTTTGTCCCATGCATTAAAAGATCTTTATTTTCTTCTTCTCCATCTCATCATTCCTTTGAATTAAATATGGAACACATGGGAAATAGGTCCAAAAATTATGCTTCCACCTCCCAACCCAAACCTAACTTCCAAAACCCGTTAGTTGGCCCACAAGCTGACTTTCCCATTCCTAACCTCCCATACTTGGAGCAACCACAAAACCAAGAGCGGCCAGGTGGCTCTCAAAATCAAAATGTAAATCCCCTTACCCTTATGGTCGACCAATTGGTTCAACTACAACAAACCTAGTAGCAATTAGCTAGGACAATCACCAATGTAGCCAACCAAAGACCGGGTCAGCCACTTGGGGAACCTCTTGTACCACTTATGGATTTCTATGATCCTTCCAATTATGAAGAGAGACCCAGAGTGGTATACCCCAAGGGGATTTGAAATTAAACCTGCCATTTTAAACCAAATTAAACATTTTCATGGTCTTCCGAGAGAGGACCTCTTTTGCCACCTCGAGGAGCTTACTGTCCTCGCTCAAACCACCCATTCCCGCAATGTGCAGGAAGAAGTGTGGCTTATGAAACTTTTTCCTTTCTCGTTAAAAGATAAAACATCTCATTGGTTCAGATTGGTTGGGCATCCTATCACCATCTGGTCCCAATTGAAAGGCACTTTTTTTGAGAAATGTTTCCTGATAGGTTGTACGAATGCTTTATGTCGATCAATTACGACTTTTCAACAAAAATCCGGTGAACCTCTCCATGAGTCTTGGGAGAGATTTCAAGAATTTCTAAGGAGTTGCCCCCACCATGAAATTCCACGATGGCGGCTAGTGCAGATCTTCTATCATGGATTAAAAGATCAATTGAAATGATTCGTGGATGCTTCCTATGGGGGAAATTTCCTGAACAAAGATGTTGAAAGTGCCTACCTTCTTTTTGAAGAAATGTGTTTTGGTAGGACCTCAATGGATACTTTTGGATACTTTTGGTAGGACCAACAACCATTTAATATGGCCTCAATGGATACTTTTGGTAGGACCAACAACCCAACACTTGGAGTAAATGAAATTGACTCTAAATCCACATTTGTTCCAGTCACATAGGATGATATACACATGATAGCTCAACAACTGGATCAGATGCAAATTAAGCATAAGAAAATGGAAGAAAAGTCACTCAAAAACAAGCTCCTTACCCTAACTGCCCTCACCTTCATAAAAGAGAAAATCTGCACAATTTCGATGCTACCCCTGTTGGGCAGCAATTTTCATTTGAATTTCCATAAGATCTGACTGGGATTTTCAATTTCATGAATCAAAATCTTTTTTACCCCACCACTGAAAACATTTTGGCTCTCTAGGAGTGGTGGCGACCTTCCTCTATAGTTCTATTATTTCGTCGTAGTATAGTATAGAGAGGTGATTACCAGTTTAATACAATTTGTTACTCGGAAATAAAGAGTTCCCGAGGTCGAACTCAGGGAGCAAACTGTATTCTAGAGATACAAATTCTTATTACAAAAATAAAGAGAGAGAGAGAGAATTTGTTGGCTTTTCTTCTTTCCTCTTTGCTTCTCCTCTTCGTCCTTCTCAGATCTTCTGCTCTCTTCCTTTGTTCTTCTTCTTTATCTGCAGTGGTGATGTTCTTCTTCTTCTTTCAGCTGTTTCTGCTCGTCTCTTCCTTTTTCTTCTATAGAGCGGTCCTGTTCTTCTTCTTCTTCTTTCTTTCTTCTTTTCCTTTCTTCAGATCTTCTTCTCGTGCTCTTCTTCTTCTGCAGAGTCTTCACTTGGCCTCTCTGTGTTCCTCCTCTGCCTCGCCTTCCTTCTCCTTCTTTGCCTTCAGGACGTCGTCTGATTTTTCAATCAGATGACTTAAACCGCCGCTTCTACAGTGCCGCTCGGTGCTCCTCCTTCCTTCAGCCTTCGTCTTCTTCCACGGTTCTTCTTCACCTGTGCCTGCACACTTACACAGCTTGATCAGAGGGGGCAAAACCTAACTCTAACCTCCCCCGCGTCTCTCTCTCACAGAAGCTGCTCTTAGGAAAGCTCTCCCAGAGCTGCTGGGTATTCGGGTACGGGTCGTGCCCGAGTCCAGGCCCACCGGCGTGCGTGGTGGGCGAGGAGTGCAGGTCGGGTTTAGTCGGGTCGGGCCAGGTCCGCGAGGCGTGAGCGCGGACGAGACCGGGTAACCGGGCGGGTGAAGGGGACCTCACCCCGTGTGCTGAGGCAATAAGCCTCCAACACTTTTTCACTTTATACCGCTGCGCCGCTTCGGAGTCTTCCGAGGTGGGACTAAATGTCCCACCCCAATTTGGCGCCTGCGCGGAGAAAGCAGCTGGTAATCGCAGCTTTACGCGAGGCCTTCGCACGAGGGCTTCGCCTCAACTGCAGCCTAACGCTTTGCCGAAATGCCCCCGCACAGCCTGGGAGCGTGACCTGGGCACGGCGCACCTGGAACAGCAGGTCGAAGCAGCTCCTTCTGCACGGTAATGGCGGCGGAGGATGAGTGACCTGTTCACAGCAAAACGGCCTCTCGGCCTAATCAGAAGGTGCCGGGAGCTTCGCCAGAGTGCGGCGAAGCTCGTGTGGGTGGTGGCGAGGCGTGGGGCGGCGTGCAAGGGCTACCCTAGGTTGGACTGTGGGTCAGACAGTGAGTATGTTCGGTGGATTTGCAGAGGTCGGGTGGCGGGAATTGGAAGGGCGGAAATGGATCAGGGTGAGGAGGCGGAGATTATGTGCAGGTCGGCGAGCCGTGTGGGATGCTGGAGTGATTGGAGCGGCTCGCCGGAGCAGGGGCCGGAGGTGGAGAAGGTGAGGGCGATTGGTCAGATAGGGGTAACAGTAAAGATGTAAAGTGAGGAAAAGGAAGAGGGGAGGAAGAGGAGGAGTTCTACCTACTTAGCAGGACGAGGAGGGGCCGGAGCAGGCGACAGTCGTATCGACTGTCGCCGGAGAAGAAGATGCCCGACAGTAGGGGCGGCGGCGAGGAGAGGGCCGGAGAGGCGCCAGCTGGGTACGGCGTGGCGCGGGAAGAGCGAGGGGGGGGCAACCCTGCAGCTGGTAGTGCGGCAGAGCGACGAGGAGGAAGGGGAGAGGCCGCCGGAGCTGGAGGGCTCCCTGTCGGAGTGGGAAGAGAGGAAGTGGGGGTCTTTCTTCGTCAGGGCCGAGCTCCCTCGAACGGTGGAGCGACGGGGGTTACTTATAGGGTAGAATCATAGAGGAGGGCGGAGGGAGACGACGTGTCTCCCTCGCCGGAGGACGCCGGAGATGGAGACCCATACCGTCCGTGCGTTCGCACGACCGGTATGGTGGGTTGCAGCGACCAGGGGGGTGTCCCTGCGATGGCTGACGACGCAGGGCACCCCCGGTTTACTTGCCAGACCCTCCCCCTTACCCTGTGCGGCGCCATGCTCCGCGCAAGGTCGCCGGAGCATGGTGCTGGTCAGGTTTTGGTAGGAGGGACCTGAATGCAAAGAACGAAGGAGAGTTAGGGGTAGAAATGCGAGGGTTCAAAAGTTGAGGGCCAAAAAGTAAATATATGAGGACCAAAGTGTAAAGTTGGTCAAGAAGGTTTCTTCTTAGGCTCAAGTTTTTATACATGACTAATTAGGACCTAAGGAATCTGATGGTGAATTTTATTTCTAGATTAAACCTTGTTTGACAGGTCAATTTACGCAAAAACCCAAATTAAGTTATTAATTGGGCATGGTTCTCAATGTAGGTCAAAATGGGTTCTGAAGGCCAAATTGAAGGTTCTAAACCCTAGAGATTATTTTTCTATGAATTTTAGAGGGTTTATTCTATTTTTACTTTTCCTCAAACCTTGTGAATTGAAGTGGATTTGTTTTAAGGTTACAGATTATCATTTAGTTCCTTGGAATTGCTGTAGCCCTTGTCAGATCATCTCATCCCACTTTTATTCTTATTAGGTTGCTTTGACCTATGTTTGGACCCTGAATTACCCTGTATGCAGATTATACTAGTAAAATTGCATTTTTACCCCTTATGACTCGGTTTCTCCTTAAACTCAGAATTCTCTAAGTTAAGCCTTTCCTTGAGTTATGTAGGAGCTTTTATCCTTTGTATTAGGTCAAAATGAGCTAGTTATGGCTCATGATGAGGTTCTCATCATACCCCCATGCCTAGCTTTTGCTAGTCCCTTAGCAAAAACTTAAGGTTTCAACCCTTGTTCTAGACCATGAAGTTCTTAATAGCTTTAGATAAGTACTTTTTCATTTGAGCTCAGATTAGGTTAGAATGCTGACCATAGGCCTAAAAGGTACTCTAGTACCAATCAAGATCCAAATTTGTCTAGCCTTTGCCTCAGTCCTTAGCAAAGGTTTTTAAGGCCCACAAGAACTAACCTAAGGTTTATTGGACTTTGTGGTTAAAGCACCCGTGCTTGAAATGATTTGAGCCCTGGCTCAGTTCGCAGTGCGTTTTGTAATAGAGAGATAGAAAGTTATTCTGTTTGGAGTGTTTTCTCTCTCTTTTTCTTTTTAGTTCTAGCCTAGGATTGGCTTTTCAACACGGTCTGTATCAGATTCCTTGCTCCCATCATCAATCCTCAAGGGTTCCTGGCGATCGATGCTTCGAGATAGCACCGCCCATGACAACCCCCGGAACCCTAGCTATTGAGATTTCGAGATAATCCCATCCATGGTGTTCCGTGGCTGAATCCAGATCCTGGCAATTGACACTTCGAGATAATGCCATCCATGGAATCTGAATCAGCAGAGTGCTTACATGCCCCCAGTAGGATATGTAAATATCCTAAGAGACAAGCACCGAGGAGATGATATTTTGTTACGCATCTTCGAGGGGATTTCCCACCTCTCCGCGCTGGGAACTCGTCCAAATCAACTTGTGCTGATCGGTCGCTCCTATTCTAGGTGTTCTTTTCATAATTTTGCGACGCTTCTACGTGATTTTGATTTTTACGCTTACTGAACCAGGCTATGTGTGAGGTTAGGGTGCTTAGGTTACTAAGTCCCGTAAACCAAAAATTAGTTAACGAGGCCAAATACTTCCTAAGCCTTAGACCTAATACTTCAGCTTTTCATTTTCCTCAACCTCTTGAGGAGTGTCCAGATCTTAATGGGTACTAAGAGTCTATTCAAGAATGCGTAAGGTTTGCATTCTTACTAATCTCATTATGCACTTTTCAGTTATTTTCTTGAATGAGGTCTAGAACTTAGGTTAATTTCTTAGTTCCTTACTAATGACTATCACCTTTTCTCATAATTCTGTGCTCCTTTTTCATTTTGTTTCTTTTCTCTTCTCCTTCACAAAATTTCCTTCTCCTCTTTTCCTCTTATTCTTTTTCGAAAAATTTTTAATTTTTATGGTGTTTTTGGCATATGTGAATTTTTTGTTTGAAACCTTTTCTTACAAGTTTTGCACTTTCATACCCCCCCATGCTTAAGATTTGCAATGTCCTCATTGTAACCTAGGGGTTTTTATTCAACTAAGTTCATACATTAGGACAACTGTTTTGATGAGTGAATGGGTCGGGGTGACTGTTGCGGACGATTTCTAATCTCAGATGCAAGCACCTGAGGTGGAGTCGGCTGTCCTAAAGTGTGAACTTCAAGTGCAAAAAGGTGTCAGAACAAGTTTCAGGTTTTCAAAGAGAATAACGGCTGCCTCCCATTGAGCGCTAAATTTGATGCCTTCAGCCAAGCAGGAAATGTGATGGAGAGGGGATGGTCAAATCAGCAGAGTTTTGTAAGACAAGCACCTTGATTAAGAGCCTGGTTGGTCCAACCAGGTGCTTGCTCAGATCAACAGGCTGATGATGCAGCCCAAACCCAATCAATCTGGTGGGTTGATAGATGTGTATAAAAAGGTGTGGAGCCCATCATATACTATGAAGCTCAGATGGATGTGGAAGTGTAAACGCAGGGTTTGACTGAGTCGAATCAGCCTGGTCAGAGTAGGGATCCGTAGAATAATCAATGAATGATGCGGAAACCCTACAGGGGTGATCAGAGAATGATGGAGCATGATATGTAGTCTGATCAGTGTTCCAAACCCGATGTGGAAATGCAATCGGCTCGGTGAGAGGTGAATCTGAATAGAAATTGAGTCCGGTTGCGGGTCGGGGTTTGGAAGAGGTTTTGATCCGTTCTGTGTGTGCGGATGAGGTGGCCATTGTGTACGAGGGCTCTTCTAGAAACAGATGATAGGTGGTTTTCTGTAGAGAGTCCTCTGGGTAACTATCAAATGCCGGAAGAGTGTCTGTAGGATGAAAGAAATCGGATTCGAGAAAAAATTTGGATTCTTGGTTGCAATCACTCTTGGCATTTTTTGTTTTTGGTTCCTGAGGATCGTAAAGGAATGATTCTGTGTTATCAGTGATCTCGGGAATCAGGACCTCAGAGTCGGAGTCAGAGTCATGTGAACTGAGGTCGTAGATGGGCCTGGCGTGTTCAGGAAGGAAAGTCTCTCCGTAATTATAGTCAGATCTGAAATTGTCGGAGAGTTGGCGAAAATGAGATTCATGATCATGAATTCCACCACAGCAAAAATCATCAGATGTGGAATCAGCAGCTTGACTGGGTTCTAGCCTATATGTCAATTCTGGGCTCAAAAAGATGTTCTGTTCAAGCTCGAAGCTGGTAGGATAGACCCCATTAAAACCTTGCTCATCCAACTCCTCAGTTTCTGTATCATAAATTGGCATGTTTTCTGAAAAATCGATCAGATTTCCTGAGGATGTTGGAGAGGGATATTCATCAAATAGAGGCCCGGAATCATATTCTGTAAAAATTTGATCTTTCTCAAAAGGGGCCTCATAATCTTCCCAATAAGTTTCAGATCTAGGTTCTAGGCTTAGGATGTGGGTAGAATTATTAGAACCTAAGTCCGAATAACCTTCGAGGGCCACCTTATCAAGATAAGGGGTGGAATTTATACCCTCAAAAGGTTCAGTTCTGATCTCATTATTGCAGGAGTTTTGGAATTTTAGGCTTGGCAATTCATGGTCTAAGTTTGGCTCATCATTGTGTTCTCCTGCAATATCCCAACCTAATTCAACATTGTCTTCTATCTGGGTTGGGATTTCACAACCACTTTGTGCCCCAGTCCCGAGATCTGGGAAACTGGATTGTTCCTTAATATTGTTCCAAGATGGTTCATCCTCTATTTCTGGTATATACGGGTATTTCTGATTGATAATTTGCTCTACTGATTTCATCATTTCTACCCGTTTTATAAGGGCATCTTGGTGTTGTTCCCAAAGTATAGGATTTGTCAAGCATTGAAGGTATTCAGATTGGTGTAATTTTTCTATCTCAATGTATCCTGTCATGAGCATATCTCGGGTTGATCCTTTTGAAATTTCAGTCAATAGAATTTGGGCACAGTTTATGATGAAAGTTGTGGTTGTTGGGACATCAACCTGAATGTTTTTTATTGGTGTTGAGGGTTTATATTTGATTTCATAGAATTCAAGGGCATCCTCAATCATCTTATCTTTCATGGATCTCAGATATTCAGGTTTTTTACATGGTAGTCTTGCTAGGTAATTAGGCTGCATCTTCGAATCAGGTGGTGGAATCAAGATAGAATCAGCATTCAGAATCAGAGGAAAGAGGGGCTATGCGAATGATTTCTGCAAAAACAAGGGAGCCGAGGCTTAGCTTCGGGGAGAGTGAATTTCTATAGGAGGTTTCAAGGACCTCCTGCAAAATACTGAAGGACTGGATGAGATAAGCAAGTGCTGGACCCAATCAAGACACCCAAAAATGTTGGGTGACTATAGAGGTTCGGGGTAGATGGACCCCTTGATCAGAAAGATCGTCCACCTGAGAATTACCTGGGCAGCCAGAGAGGGAGAGTCCCGCGAAGACCCCTACACGGTAGAGCGTCCCCACGGGTTACAGGGTTTCCCCCACCCGACCTCTCTTGTCACTGAGATTCCAGGTAGACCAGGATGGGGATCTTGACCTCTTAAGTCTACCAATTTTAGCTTAAGATCAGGGTGCTTAAAGTTACACTTGATCTCTTAGGTATTTTGAGTGAGAAAGTGACCTAATTTTAAGGTTGGTTGACCCAAGGAGTCAACTTTACCTCTTGTTCCTTTGAGAGCTTTTGGGTCCTTTCTTTTTGGGTTCAAGTGTTTAGAGAGCCAATTGTTTAGGGTTTCTCTGAATAAGTATGTTCAATCAATGGTTTAGGCACACTTCTTTTGGATTTTCTCCATTCTTGATTTAAGTAGTGTGTCTCTAAAACCCTAATGTTGAATCTTATGTTGGCTCTACTTGGTCCAGTTAGTTCTTTGTTGGGTAATTAGGGCTCAAGCAAGAATGTGTTAGCCCTTAAATACCCTTAATAGTGTGCAGGAATAATGGGTTGAAAACATGCAACTTTTTATGGTTACTAAGTATGGAAGACAGGTTAGCCCTATATTGCTTGTTCTTTTCTTTTCTTCCTCTTTAGAGTTTAGGGGTTAATAGCGAGAGGAAAAAAAAATTACCTGTCCTCGGAGTGGTTGTCGTGCGGTTGGTTGTCTTCTTGATTTCCTGTAGCTGCACAAAAGAGAGGAGATTATCAGAAACTAAAAAGAAACAGGAATGTTTACCTCTAGAATAGCCGTTGTTCCCCGGCAACGGCGCCAAAAACTGGTGGCGACCTTCCTCTATAGTTCTATTATTTCGTCGTAGTATAGTATAGAGAGATGATTACCAGTTTAATACAATTTGTTACTCGGAAATAAAGAGTTCCCGAGGTCGAACTCAGGGAGCAAACTGTATTCTAGAGATACAAATTCTTATTACAAAAATAAAGAGAGAGAGAGAGAGAATTTGTTGGCTTTTCTTCTTTTCTCTTTGCTTCTCCTCTTCTTCCTTCTCAGATCTTCTGCTCTCTTCCTTTGTTCTTCTTCTTTATCTGCAGTGGTGATGTTCTTCTTCTTCTTTCAGCTGTTTCTGCTCGTCTCTTCCTTTTTCTTCTATAGAGCGGTCCTGTTCTTCTTCTTCTTCTTTCTTTCTTCTTTTCCTTTCTTCAGATCTTCTTCTCGTGCTCTTCTTCTTCTGCAGAGTCTTCACTTGGCCTCTCTGTGTTCCTCCTCTGCCTCGCCTTCCTTCTCCTTCTTTGCCTTTAGGACGTCGTCTGATTTTCCAATTAGACGACTTAAACCGCCGCTGCTACAGTGCCGCTCGGTGCTCCTCCTTCCTTCAGCCTTCGTCTTCTTCCACGGTTCTTCTTCACCTGTGCCTGCACACTTACACAGCTTGATCAGAGGGGGCAAAACCTAACTCTAACCTCCCCTGCGTCTCTCTCTCACAGAAGCTGCTCTTAGGAAAGCTCTCCCAGAGCTGCCGGGTATTCGGGTATGGGTCGTGCCCGGGTCCAGGCCCACCGGCGTGAGTGGTGGGCGAGGAGTGCAGGTCGGGTTTAGTCGGGTCGGGCCAGGTCCGCGAGGCGTGAGCGCGGACGAGACCGGGTAACCGGGCGGGTGAAGGGGACCTCACCCCATGTGTTGAGGCAATAAGCCTCCAGCACTTTTTCACTTTATACCGCTGCGCCGCTTCGGAGTCTTCCGAGGTGGGACTAAATGTCCCACCCCAATTTGGCGCCTGCGCGGAGGAAGCAGCTGGTAATCGCAGCTTTACGCGAGGCCTTCACGCGAGGGCTTCGCCTCAACTGCAGCCTAACGCTTTGCTGAAATGCCCCCGCACAGCCTGGGAGCGTGACCTGGGCGCGGCGCACCTGGAACAGCAGGTCGAAGCAGCTCCTTCTGCACGGCAATGGCGGCGGAGGACGGGTGACCTGTTCACAGTAAAACGGCCTCTCGGCCTAATCAGAAGGTGCCGGGAGCTTCGCCAGAGTGCGGCGAAGCTCGTGCGGGTGGTGGCGAGGCGTGGGGCGACGTGCAAGGGCTGCCCTAGGTCGGACTGTGGGTCGGACAGTGAGTGTGTTCGGTGGATTTGCAGAGGTTGGGTGGCGGGAATTGGAAGGGCGGAAATGGATCAGGGTGAGGAGGCGGAGATTATGTGCAGGTCGGCGAGCCGTGTGGGATGCTAGAGCGATGGGAGCGGCTCGCCGGAGCAGGGGCCGGAGGTGGAGAAGGTGAGGGCGATTGGTCGGATCGGGGTAACAGTAAAGATGTAAAGTGAGGAAAAGAAAGAGGGGAGGAAGAGGAGGAGTTCTACCTACTTAGCAGGACGAGGAGGGGCCGGAGCAGGCGACAGTCGTATCGACTGTCGCCGAAGAAGAAGATGCCCGGGGGTAGGGGCGGCGGCGAGGAGAGGGCCGGAGAGGCGCCAGCTGGGTACGGCGTGGCGCGGGAAGAGCGAGGGGGGGCAACCCTGCAGCTGGTAGTGCGGCAGAGCGACGAGGAGGAAGGGGAGAGGCCGCCGGAGATGGAGGGCTCCCTGTCGGAGTGGGAAGAGAGGAAGTGGGGGTCTTTCTCCGTCAGGGCCGAGCTCCCTCGAACGGTGGAGCGACGGGGGGTACTTATAGGGTAGAATCAGAGAGGAGGGCGGAGGGAGACGACGTGTCTCCCTCGCCGGAGGACGCCGGAGATGGAGACCCATACCGTCCGTGCGTTCGCACGGCCGGTATGGTGGGTTGCAGCGACCAGGGGGGTGTCCCTGCGATGGCTGACGACGCAGGGCACCCCCGGTTTACTTGCCAGACCCTCCCCCTTACCCTGCGCGGTGCCATGCTCCGCGCAAGGTCGCCGGAGCATGGTGTTGGTCAGGTTTTGGCAGGAGGGACCTGAATGCAAAGAACGAAGGAGAGTTAGGGGCATAAATGCGAGGGTTCAAAAGTTGAGGGCCAAAAAGTAAATATATGAGGACCAAAGTGTAAAGTTGGTCAAGAAGGTTTTTTCTTAGGCTCAAGTTTTTATACATGACTAATTAGGACCTAAGGAATCTGATGGTGAATTTTATTTCTAGATTAAACGTTGTTTGACCGGTCAATTTACGCAAAAGCCCGAATTAAGTTATTAATTGGGCATGGTTCTCAATGTAGGTCAAAATGGGTTCTGAAGGTCAAATTGAAGGTTCTAAACCCTAGAGATTATTTTTCTATGAATTTTAGAGGGTTTATTCTATTTTTACTTTGCCTCGAACCTCGTGAATTGAAGTGGATTTGTTTTAAGGTTACAGATTATCATTTAGTTCCTTGGAATTGCTGTAGCCCTTGTCAGATCATCTCATCCCACTTTTATTCTTATTAGGTTGCTTTGACCTATGTTTGGACCCTGAATTACCCTGTATGCAGATTATACTGGTAAAATTGCATTTTTACCGCTTATGACTCGTTTTCTCCTTAAACTCAGAATTCTCTGAGTTAAGCCTTTCCTTGAGTTATGTAGGAGCTTTTATCCTTTGTATTAGGTCAAAATGAGCTAGTTATGGCTCATGATGAGGTTCTCATCAAGGGGCAATTTAGAAATTCCTCCAATTCTTACAATCAAAATTGGAGGAACAATCCAAACTCTTCTTGGAAAGCCCCAAATCCAGTTCTGTTTCCTACGCAAAATCAATTTGGGACATATGGGCAAAACCTATATCAAACTGGGCCATCCCAAGAAGATATCAACACCCAGGTCATGAAAACTCTGCAAGGAATGCAGACTCAAATGATTGAAGTAACCCTCATGATTACCAATTTACAACATCAGGTAAAGGTTACCCCTGATCAAAGACCTGTTAGCAACCTGCCATCCCAACCCATGCCCAACCCAAATAATCAATGGAACCATTATCAAGGTGGATATCCCAATCAACCTATTTACTTAGGACCCCAGCACCCATCGGGTTTCAATCAAAACTAGAGTTCCCATCCTCCTCCTAGAAGCAACCACACTGCAAATGTAGTTACTCTGAGGAATGAGAAAACTACTCATGATCCCTTACTTTCCCAAGACACTCACTTCAAAGAAAAGTAGATAAACTCTTCTCTCTCCTCCTATAACCCCATTCAGGAACCCACAATTGCAAAATAAGAAAATCCCATACCTTTCTCATGAGCCCTTCACTCTACCAACATTAAGAAAAAGAAATCCGAGCACACTGATAAGGAATTGTTGGATCTTTTTAGGCAAGTAGAAACAAATATCCCTCTCCTTGATGCCATGAAATATATCCCTGCCTATGCCAAATTCTTAAAAGATTTATGTACTCCCAAAAGGCAACCAAGAAACTTAGGAAAGGTGATTCTCCTAGAGATAGTATGCTCAGTTGTGCAGAGTAAACTACCTCTAAAAAGAAAGATCCAAGCACCCCCTTGATTCAAGTGGTCATTAATGACACTTCATTTGATCGTGCCTTATTGGATCTCAGTGCCTCAATTAATCTCATCCCACAGTTGTTTTTGAATAATTTAAGATCGGTGAATTAAAGCCTGTCGAGGTAACCCTTCAATTAGTTGACCAATCTACAATTAAACGAAAGGGGATCATTAAGGATGTCATTGTTCGGGTCCAAAACTGTCTATTTGAAGTAGACTTTTTGGTCTTGGACATCGAGGTACCGGAAGAATTGAAGAATGCCCCCATAATTCTTGGAAGACCATTCTTAGTTACCGCCAAAGCCAACATTGATTGTGATTTTGGAAAGATGAAATTCATGTGCGGCGGTGAATCCATTACCCTTGATATTTTTCAAGCTTCTAGGCATTTCCAAGAACCAGATTTCTTTAATGACTTGGATTCTGAGATAGAAAATTTAGTGGAGGAACAATGCAAATTTCACACATGGGTTCTTGCTTTGCAGTTGATATGGTTCCTGAACAATCTGATTTAACCCACCCTCCCACCCTAACCACACCTTCTCCACCTGACTCTTCACCTAACTCCTTCTCTTTCACTTCACCCCTAGACCACAAAGCAGACATCATTTCGGAGCTGGGCCCCCAACTAGAGTTAAAACCTTTCCCCGACTCCTTTAAATATGTTTTCTTTGGACCAAACCAGAGCATGCCCCTGATTATCAATTCTGGATTTACTGGGGCACAAGAGGAAAAACTTCTTCAGGTTCTTACTAAAAATAGAAAAGCTATTGGCTGGACCCTTTCTGACCTTAAGGGTATCAATCCGTCCTATTGCACTCATAGAATATACCTTGAGGATGACTTCAGCCCTTCCTGCCAACCACAAAGGCGCCTAAACCCTAATATGTAGGAGATGGTCAAAAAGGAGATAATAAAGTGGCTTGATGCTGATATCATCTACCCCATTCTAATAGCTCCTGGGTTAGTCCCACGCAGGTAGTTCCTAAAAAGACTAGACTAACAGTTGCGCAAATGAACATGGGGAAAATATAGCCACTAGGATCGCTTCTTCTTGGCGTGTGTCCATTGATTATCGAAAATTGAACACTGCCACCAAGAAGGAACATTTTCCACTCCCATTTATTGATCAAATCTTAGGGCGATTAGACGGATGTGATTACTATTATTTTCTCGATGGTTATTCCAGCTATAATCAAGTTGCGGTCCATCCCGAGGATCAAGACAAAACTACATTCACTTGCCCCTTTGGAACCTTCGCTTTCTAGAGGATGCCCTTCGGTCTATGCAACACACCTACAACTTTTCAAAGGTGTATGCTTACAATCTTTTCAGACCTGGTAGGTGAATGTTTGGAAGTTTTTATGGATGACTTCTCTATTTTTGGAGACTCTTTTGATCTTTGTCTTAAAAATCTTGAAAGGATGCTCCAAAAATGCACAAAAGTTAACTTAGTCCTTAGTTGGGAAAAAAGTCATTTTATGGTCCAGGAAGGCATTGTTGTGGGCCATGTCATCTCCAAAAAGGGAATTGGAGTAGATCATGGAAAAATTGATGCTATCTTTAAACTCTCACTGCCCACTATTGTGAAATAGATCCGATCTTTCTTGGGGCATGTGGGCTTCTATCATCGTTTCATCAAATTTTCTTACGAAATCTCCAAACCCTTAAGTCAATTACTTACCAAAGACCAGCCTTTTGAATTTACAGAATAATGCCTGGAGAGTTTCAATAAGTTGAAGAAAGATGTCACAGAGGCACCAATTTTACAGGGACCTGACTGGAATTGTCCATTTGAATTAATGACAGATGCCTTTGATTTTGCTGTGGGGGCCATTCTAAGGCAACGTATTAACAAGAAGCCCGTTGTGACCTACTATGCTAGTAAAACACTTGATAATGCACAATGGAATTACATAGTAATTGAAAAAGAACTTCTTGCCAAAGTCTTTGCCCTAGAAAAATTTTGCTCTTATTTGTTGGGGTCACATGTCACTGTATACACCGACCACTCAGCACTCAAATATCTGCTGAATAAGAAAGATGCAAAACCTCGCCTTATCCATTGGATCCTGCTGCTCCAGGAATTTGACTTGGAAATCAAGGATAAGGCGGGGTCAGAAAATGCAGTGATCGACCATGTCTCTCGTTTTATGACAAACAACATGTTGACCCCTCCCGATGTTTTCCCTGATGAGACCATCTTAGGTGGCAATACCCTCCCTTGGTTTGCACCTATTGCAAACTATTTAGCAATAGAACGAATCCCCTCTGATTGGTCAAAAACCAAGCATTATAAGTTCTTTGCCGACATCAAATATTATTTCTAGGAGGAGCCTGACTTTTTCCGCATCTGTGCTGATTAGGTCATCCGACAGTGTGTCCTCGACTTAGAAACTCATGATATTCTGACACACTATCATTCTATTGTCTATGGCAGACATTTCTCGAGTAAGAAAATTGCAGCTAAGGTCCTCACTTTTGGATTCTTTTGGCCCAGTTTGCACAAAGATGCTCATTCTTTTGTTCGGTCCTATGTACGTTGCCAGAGCATCGAAAACATGACTCAGAAGGATATGATGCCCCTAAATCTAATATTAGAAGTTGAAATTTTTGATGTTTGGGGCATCTACTTCATGCGACCGTTCGTCAACTCTTGTGGGTATTTATATATACTAGTTGAAGTCGACTATGTATCAAAATGAATTGAAGCAATACCCACACGCACCAATGATCACAAGGTTGTAGTCAAATTTATCAAGAAAAATATTTTTTTGAGATTCAGCATTCTTAAGGCCATCATCAGTGATGGAGGATTACATTTCACTCATTCTCAATTTCGTCACCTCTTATCCAAATACGAGGTTAATCATAAAATTTTCACTCCTTATCACCCTCAAATTAATGGCCAAGCAGAAGTTTCTAACTGGGAAATTAAAATTATTTTACAAAAGACGATTAGGCCTGATCATAAAAACTGGTCCAATAAATTGGACGATGATTTATGGGCCTATTGTACGGCTTTCAAAACTCCTCTTGGCATGTCTTCTTTTCGTTTGATTTTTGAAAAGGCATGCCATCTCTCGGTAGAACTCGAACACAGGGCTTTTTGGGCAATTAAATAATTAAACAAGGATTTATCTAAAGTTGGTAAACAATGGAAACTATAATTAACTGAATTGAAAGAATTGCGTACCTTATCATACGAAAACACTTGTATTTATAAAGACCGAACAAAGAAATTTCACGATAAAAATATCGTTCAAAAACATTTTGATAGCAATCAACGCGTTTGGCTTTTTGATGCAAGATTACGCATTTTTCCAAGAAAACTTAAATCCAAGTGGACCGGCCCATTTATTGTCCTAAAAACTTATCTGTATGTCATTGTTGACCTTTTAGATCCAAAAATGAACACTACTTTTCAAGTCAATGGCTAGCATTTAAAGCCCTACTTGAACAATTCCCCGAATCTCCCATCTGACACTATTGATTTAATCAACCTTCCTTCGAATGATCATTGATGCAATTTGCACCCAGTTGAATGGCGTAAAAGATAACACTGAATGGGAGGTAACCAATCATTTTTTCTGCTTAGCATTTTCCCTTTTTCTTTTTCAGAGGTTTTTGATTATCCTGATTCCAACCGCCGTCACCAAGGTGATCTCTTTTCCCTTCCTATTGCATGAGGAATGACATATCTTAAGCATGGGGGGTGTTTTTAAATTTTGACAATCAACTCAAGATTTTCAAAACCTAAAAACATTCAAAATTTTTGTTCTATTTTTTGCTTCAATACCCAAAAAAAATAAAAATGTTGAAAACTTTTTGAGGAAATTTTGAAATCAGGACCAAGGTTGAGGATTCATTTCAAGATACAATGGGATTTAATCTTTAACAAACTAGGGATAAGGATATAGATTTGATTATTAGAATTTCTGGGTCTATTCATAGACTAGATCAAGTATCTTTCTTTAAATTCCACTTGAACTCATGATGATTTAGCTGAATTGATCTCTTTTCATGACATGGAAATTACCTGACTTAGTTTCTGATCCAAAAACTTGCATCTCTTGCAAAATTCTTGTGTCAAATTTCACACACAAGCAAACACCTAAAAAACATTTAGAAATTAGAAAAACCCCTTGTTTAGCCTTAGTGAAATCTGAAGCAGATGATTGGTTTGAGTTCCCACCGTCGTAAAGGAGGAAAATGACTCCTTTGAGGATGCAATGTCAACATGTTGCTGCCTCAGCACTGCTCTATATCTATATTTCATATCTTTAGATGGAGCATTAAAGTGCAATTTTGCACTCAAGTGTCTTGCACGGTGCTCTACCCATAGCGTCGGAGTAAGAGGTTGAGTTTGCTTGGAGTGCCTCCTAATACCACATTGTGTTTTGGGGTTGTGAGCTCCTGGGCGGTGTCTTGGATAGTATTATCTCGAAGTGTTGGTGCTAGAGCCCCTCAAGGATTACTAATGAGAATGATGATTCCGACACATCTGTTATAGGATTAAGCTAGGAATAAGCATGGGGGAGACAAAAAAAAAGTTTCAAACAAAAACACGACCTTATAAATGTTGTCATTCACAAGCACAGACATAAGGTTTTAAAGGATTATGCAAGTTGCGAATTGGATTCAAGAGCCACGAAAATCCTAACTACAAAATAATTTTAGGTCCTTTGAATTGACAAGGAGTTAATTTGCTAATTTTTGGAGGACACAATGATCCCAATCCATCTAATTTTTGGATTCGAAGATGAATTCTGATGTTTATCTATAACAAATCTTGTGCCTTTCATGTTTTAATCAGCTAAGGTCCCATAATCTCCTTCTCCTCAAAAGTAAACAAAAAAAAAAGCTTTTCCCAAGAATCCGTATTGTGAAAAATAGTTTTGCTAAAAGACTAGCAAAAGAAAAACATGGGGGTGTGATAAATGTCAGTTTATCATCATTCTAATTCCATAAAATAGATCTATCTCTTAGGATTTTAACTCCGCAGATGGATTTCTGGGAAGCATTTAGGCATCACTTAGGTTAGGCATGCATTGCATGATTTTTTGTTTTTGACATGTTTATTTGAGTGTTAGGGATGAACAGATAACCAGATCCCTAAAACCCTAACATTCAGGAAGGCAACAGGTGAAATGGAAGCTCAATTCAGTTGGAACCTAGCTAAATCCAACTCATCACAGTTGGATACCAGCTTACCTGGTTTATGTTTAGCTCTTTTAAGCTCCATTCAGCTCATCTTAACTAGATGGTAGCTCAAGGTAGCTCAACTCAACTCAAGTCAGCACAGATCCAGTTCAACTTAGTTGAGTCTAACTCATCTTAGCTCCAATCAGTTCACTGGGAGCTCTAGCTAACTCAACTTAGTTGACAGGAGTCCACCTCAACTCAGGTCCAACTCTCCCCAACTCCACTAAGCCCATAATAGTTGAACTCCCTCCAGCTTAACTACTACTTGTCAACTTCGTAGTTAAGCTAGCTCAAGAGCTCCCATCAGAAGCAGGTCCAGCTCAACCTAGCTTTAGATAGGTTGAGACCAGCTCAACTTAGCTTAATTACTCAAGCTTAACTGCTAATAGAAGAATTGGCTGGTTAAGTTGAGTAGTTGAGCCCTCATGAAGACCACTTCAGCAGATTCAGCTCAAGAAAATCAACTTTAGCTCCAGATGAACTTCAGATGGGTCGTCCTCTCAAACCCTAATTTCCTTCTACCTCATCTTCTACTCACCTACTAGCTAAGCTCCACCTCTATGGCCGTCCACCCTCCTTACTTAACCCCACCATAACCCTACCTAAACCCAACCCTAAACCATCTATGGTTGGCCCCAAAATACACCCCAAGCACCCTTTCTTTTTGGCACCAACCATGGCACCCTTTCCTCCCATAACCACCACCCTTAACCGCCCTTAAGTTGGAGCCAAAAACCCCCCTTACACCTCTCCAAAAATGGTGCCAACTTGAACCCTTCTCACAACCCTACACCTATCCCCATAAAACCATCTACACCCTACACCTAACCCCCTTCTAGAAGACCCTATTGGTGCCAAGATTAAACACCCCTCCACCACCATAACTACCTGTTAACTATTTAGAGTGGAAAACTATACGATCGAAGTTGGATTTAAGAAAATCCCATCGTTGTAGTTCGATTGACGAAGTAATCCATCAACAGATAAAATTTATACTGAAACTCTAAGAATTCCAGGTTGAACACAGGGAAGCAGATGTTTGATTCAAAACTTCATTTGTTTAATTGTCACGAAGCAGATTAGCTAGTTGAATTGAATCTAAACTATCTACTTAAGGAATAAAGAATAGAAGGTAGAGAGAGAATATTACAAATAAAGATAAAAGAGAGGTAGAATAAACATGGATTTCATTATCACAAGTTGATGTTCATTATGATTACAACTACCTGCTACACTAGAAAATAGGAAATCTACACTAGAAAGTGGGAAATCTATTCTAGAAAGCAATAAAAGAGAAGATAGAGAGAAATTATCCCCCTTGACGGCTACTTGGAGGACGAGTCAGACGGGACGACGCTTGGAAGATGAAAGATAGAGTGGGAAGAAGGAGGATAAAGCAGGAAGAAGCAGGAATGAGGTAGCACGTTGTCATCGTCGCAGGATCCACTTCCAGAACGGGGGTGAGAAAATTGGATTTGGCTCTAGAGTAGCATCCTGGGTGTGGGACAAGCTTCTCTTAAGCTTTGGAGAGGGAGAGAGGTGAAGGAAGGGATGAGAATTTCATAGGGTAGGGGTCTCCTTTTATAGTTGCAAGGATAGGGGCAATTTGGTCATTTCATAGTTAAAACATTAAATAAGGGGGTCATTAGTGACGGATTTAAGCATCACTAAAGACCCCACATCGTCGCAGCCTCGCACGCACGCCCACCTCCTCGCCTGCCACGTGCTTAATGCTCGTCCATGTCCTCAAAATCTCGGTCATCCGATAGGGAGATCGGACGGCTCAGATTGCTCCTCGCACGCTTCAGCTACGCCACTTGCACGTGAGCTCGAGTGTGAGGTGGTGCGTCTGATCGCGCATGCGCCCAATTAGGCAATCTGGGCCATCCTCTGTCGATCACGCGGTCAAGCTTAACTGCGCATGCACTATAGATCGCTAGTCGAATGAGCGCCCCGCGCTTGCGTAACGCCGCTCGACCACTGCGCTAGCACCTCTTCTTTGTCGCGCTTACGATTTAAGCGCGTGCGCTCTCGGCCGTTGGATCAAGATCCAACGGCCCAGATCTCACCTCGCCGTGCCTTCAGAAGATGAGAAGCGATGCTGTGGTCGATTTGGGCGGCTGTGATGGCACCACGTGGTGCCATCATGGCCATCCATCTTCTGTGACATGTAGAAGGTGCCACGGATGTCGGATTGAGCCGATTTTCACGCCGTTAGGCTGCGATCATCAATCCAAACCCATCCGTGCAGTCATATTTTTCGTCTGAAGTGTGGTTGGGTACCATCTTGGCCCTTGATCTCTAGGCTTCCTCGGACTATATCTGGTGCTACAGATGTCCGATAAGGGCGATCTTGGAGTCGTTGAACTCCAATCATCACCCTATCAGATCTGTTCGGTTGGATCTTCGATCTGAGGCCCCGATTAAAAGTTGCCCTGTCCCTGGCCATAAAAGGAGACAATTACTATACAATTTATACAATTTGAATTAAATGCATGATTATGCATGTTATGTAATATTTACAATGCATGATGCTAATACGACACTAAGAACATGCATTAATAGACATTTTTGGCTATTTAGATGTATGCACATCACACCCCCATGCCTATCTTTTGCTAGTTCCTAGCAAAAACTACATGTTATTTATAAAAGAATTAAGGTTGGATTACTCGAGCAAAAGTCATTTTCAACATTAAGAAATTTTTATTTAGGACCTGAACCTTCAAAGACACAACAACACTCGGGTATCTACCAAAATGCAGACTGCCTCAAGCCCTTGCCTTATTCAAAGAAGGATCTCTTTTTCTCCTTTTTCTTCTTTTCTAATTTTTTTCGATTTTTTGAGTTTAGGGTTACAGAGCAGCTTTCTACGACTACTCATCCCACCCAAGACTTGATGAGAACCCTAAGTTCTAAGCATCTTTTTGTGAATGTGATAGACTCGTTAGTCAGCAATCAGAATGGACTTCAAGTTTCTACGCCCCTAAGTGACCTTAAAAAAAATTCTGCCTAAAGGTGTATCTATACGACCGGTAGCTTTCTCCCTACTTTTCTTTTTATGGGGTCAACACAAGGGTGAATCCAGTGTATATCTCCCCAGCTTATTCTACTTCTCCGCTTCTTCCTAAGTGTTTTAGGAATTCAACGTGCATTTCTTGAGCTGGGTTTTGGACAACCTACTAATGGGCTGTTACCCACGATAACTTGCCAGCCATACTCGTGCGGTGAAATGTGGCTTATTTCTTTTATTTTTTATTTTTTTTTCTTTTTGGACTTTCTTTTTCTCTTTTTTTTAAGTAGGTGGCTTCCTTGGTCTAAGATTTACCTAAAGGCAGCAGAAAAAGAATGGTCCAGTGGCTGGACTCTGGACAACCTACCTATGGGCTGTTACCCATGATAACTTGCCAGCCATACCACCCTAGAAGGTTCATTAGATACCCAATTTCCATTAAAACTGCTAAACAACGAGTCAATGCAAATAATGTGTAGATGCTTAGACTTAAAGTTCCTTTAAATTAGAGGGCAGGTTGATAAGTCATGTACTTATCACCTAAACTTATTTAATAAAATTGAAATGGAATTCAGGATGGCGAGGACTCGATAAACAAATCCACATTTTAGTGGATACTCGGGCTGATTAAGCCCACAAACCTGAAGGGTCTTAGTGTTCAAATCCTACTGTAATATTTCCAAAGATTGAAAAATCCTAATGCCCAAGTATTCTTTCCTAATTCAATTTTTTTTTAAATAAATCAAAAGAAAACAAAAAGAATCTACGGAGCTGATAAAATAATTCAATAATGAATATCCACCCCTCCATGCCTATCTAATACAATGTCCTCATTATATTAAAAAGACATGAAACAAAGTGGAGTAGAGTACAAAGCACCTGAATTGCGAGAATAACAGGTCCACTCCAAGATGAAAAGAACCTATATATGTGCTGAAGTTAGTGCCTTCAGCTAGGCACCCTATACAAATAAAGAAGAAACAAAGTATTCACAGGTGTAGGTTAGAATTAGAATAAAAAGATTCACCTCAAGACCTACCAGTAGATGTCCACAGATGTGGACTAGATTGTGATGCAAACCCATACCCTATGGTCGAGTATATATAAGGTTCTGGATAAAAATTATCCTAAACCTAAAATCAGTATGCAAGTGGGGTCGGGCTTGCCATCTGTGAGGATGCAACCCAAGATCAAAAAGTTGGGTTACAGAGAAATCAAGCTCAAAAGGATAATCAATGAATGTGTGCTTGGGTTGGACATCGTCAGAGTCAAAGATGTCATAAGGGTCTTGGTAGAAGGTTGGGAGTTTTAGACAAATTGGAACCCTTGGACAAAATCTTTTACTTCCTCCAGAATTGGCTTCCCAAATCAATATTTCCCAACTCCTGTCTTCCTCATTCAAGATTTCAAATTCCGGAACCTCATGCATGTTAATCACCCCATCTGAAATTTCCAAGTCTAAAAGATGTGACTGAATTAGAATTGACTTGGGTACAGTGATCTCAAAAATAGGATCGTTAGTAAGCTCAAAGGGATGTAATTGAGGAATGGGGCTTTGAATTAAATCCTTCATGAAATTAGGATCTGAATCCACCATGCGAGCCCCAACAGGATCAAGTTCCTCAATTTCAGGGCCATCAAATGATTTATCAAATTTCTTAGGCTCAGTTGTCTAACCAGAATTGTGTTCTGTAAACTCATGTGAAACTTTGCATAATGATTCTTCACCTTCATAATCAAAGAAATATGAATCTGCATTAATGTATGTCTCAAAATTATTAATCGCTTTCTGATCCATAGAGACATACATTTCCTCATACCCTAGCTCAGGGATCTCCAGTAAAGAAATCAAATCATCCTTATTTGATTGCTCTAGAATAACTTGGTCAAACCCAGTCTCGTAACACGTGTTCCCCCCAACAGGTGCCTGAGCGGGTTCTGACATTAGCTCTCCTAAAGGGGGTTCATCCTGAGAATCTTCCCAAGATTGAACTAAAGCAACCACAAATCTCATCCTCAATTTCGATAATTTCCCAAGTAAAAACTCACCTGGGCCCTTATCCTTAACATCCTGGAGCCAATCCAACAGATACTTGTTCAGATCATCAATCATTTCAATCAGGGGCTCTAATTCTTCTTCAGTGCAAGGTGTTGGTTGAGCTTCTAAAAATTGTATAGTATTCCTCAAGTTAGCCAACACCTTCTCTTGGACTTGGTCAACCTGAACCAACTGGTTTGGTTCAGGGTTGGGTGGGTTTGGGTTTAGTGTAAGGGAGTTAACGAATTGAGGATCTTGATACCCTCCCTGATAATAGGTCATTTCAGGTTGTTCATAAGGTGGTGATGACCTAAAGGTAGTGTATTTAGGAGAGGGGTAAGGGTCAGTGTATTCTTCTTGATTGTAGATCATATTAAGTTGTCCACATGAGGGTGATGATGATCTATAATCAGTGTAACTTGGAGAAGGATAAGAATCAAGATCATGGTGTCCAGGGTTAAACCCTGAACACGGAGGTCCAGAACTGTATTCTCAATCAGGATTATCCCAACTGGAAGATAGATGAGAATAAGTCTGGTTGGAATAATAATCATTTTGAGAATAAGTAGTAGTAGAAGGGTAGGAGTGGAACTGCGAATAAGATGTAGAAGGATCCATGATAGAACAGGAGGAAGAAAGGTGCCCTGTAATACAAACAAACAAACCTATCCTTAAGTAAGCTAGCCTAAAGACCTACAGACTCCCAAAACCCATCTTGAGATTAATAAACGATTTGATCTACTTCTTTCTAGTCAATCCAACCAGCTAGCAGGAGGGACTAGGAAGAAGGTTCTTCCTTTGACTTGCACCTCAGGTTCCTAGTGTACCCTCTAGTCACGATCATTTGATTCTGCTCCCTTAGCTAGACATCAGATTGAATGGTACAAATAGACTAATAAAAAATAATCTTGGTCTGGGCTCCGAAGAGTGAGTCCAATCCTTAAAGCCAACATCTACTTTGTTTTAATTAAGGTTAGGTTTGAATGTACTTTGGAATGTGATGGGCCCTTTATCTGGGTTGTGCCCTTAATGATTGATTGATAATTGTGTGCATGCACAACCAGTGGTTTTCAAGCAAGATTATTTTTGGATTTGGTGAATTTTAGGGTTCAAATCTTACTTAGTAGCTTTTAGGATTCAACTTTAGGTATATTCAATCAAGTTCAGTTGGCACACCAGGTTTTAAAAGCATAGGTGAAGATGTTTTCCTTTGAAACTTAAAAGAATGTGGAGTGCCTCGTAAATCCCAAAAAGTTGAACCTATGTGGCAGCTACTTGATGAGTTGATTTTTGTTGAAGTGGTGCAGCCCAAATAACTCAAACAATTGGCCTGATGCACCACTTAGTTAGGCACACAAATGATTACCTAATCTGATTTCTACTCAATTATGTGTTTGAGTGTGTGTACTGGTTCCAAAGATCGGTTTATCGGTTGAGTCTAAAAATCAAAAGAGGTTGTGTACCTCAGTGAGAGATTTTTTTTAAAATTTTTCTTTTATATGAGGAGGGTAAGGTGGGTGTAGGTGTCAAACAAACAATCAAAACTAACCTTAGATTTTATGTAGGCTCCTAGGCTAACTAGGGTTTGTGTTATTAAGTGATGGAACGAAATTTAGTGGGTGTGGAGGTGATGTAAACACATTTACACTACTTAAGATGTCTATTTATGCATGTTCTTAAGCATAGGATTGCATTGCATGCTATAAATATTGCATAACATGCATCATCTTGCATTTAGAGTAGTTTGAATAAAATGGAGGTTAATTGTCTCCGTTTATGTGCTTGGACAAGGCAAACATTTTATCGGGTCCTTGGATCGAAGATCCAACTGTATGGATGTGATCAGAGCGACGATTGGAGTTCAACGACTCCAAGATCGCCCTAATCAGGCATCCGTAGCATCAGATAGTGACCGGGGAATCTTAGAAGATCAAGGGCCAGGATGGTGTAAATCCGCACTTCAAATGTCAAATCCGACTGCACGGATGAATTTGGAGCGACGATCGCAGCCTAACGACGCAAAAATTGAGTCAATCCGACATCTGTGGCACCATCTACAACATCCAGAAGATGGACGGCCAAGATGGCACCATGTGGTGCCATCCTAACCGGCCAAGTGCCCGCATGCAACCATTGAAGCCTTCGCATCCGCCCTCTCTTCGCCGTTGGATCTTGATCCAACGGCTGTGGACAGCCACGTCTAAAAGCGTCCGCTCGACCATCCGCGCCCTGTAGCACAGCGGTCGAAGGCGCTATCGCTAGCAGCGGCCGCAGGTTCGAGCCGCAACGAAGGGGAGAAGGGTGCGGGCGAGCGAATGCGGGCGTGCGTTGGATCGTGATCGGGCGGCTCAGATCATCCAATAGCGGCCACGCGCTATTTCACGCGAGGCGGGAACGCGCCATCGCACGCGCTGGGGCAGGCACACAGCGAGCTGGGAAGGCGCATTCACAGCCGTCCGATCTTGCGATCGAACGGCTGTGGATAGATGAACGTGCGGTGGGCATTGAGAGTGGGCAGCTGAGGAGGCACGCATTGGGAGTGCCCACTACACCCACGTTGGGGCTTTAGCGACGGTTTTATCTGTCACTAAAGACCCCTCATTTAATGTTTTAAAGATGTAATGATCAATTTGCCCGCACTCCTTGCAACTATAAAAGGAGACCCCCTCCATACGAAATTCTCATCCCTTCCTTCTCTTCTCTACCTCTCCAAAGCTCAAGAGAAGCTTGTCCCACACCCGAGACACTTCTTGCGAGATAAAGTCCAAATTTTCGTCCCCCTTCGGATGTGGATCCCACGACAACGACGGCGTGCTGCTCCGTTCCCATTCTTCTGCTTCATCCTCTTTCGTCCAGGCATCGTCCCGTCCGACTCATCCTCCAAGCGACCGTCGAGGAGGATATCTCTTTCCCTATTCTTTTTTACTGCTTTCTAATATAGATTTACTGCTTTCTAGTGTAGTTCTGCTCGTCCTCCAAGCAATCGTCGAGGAGGACATTTCTCCCTCCATTCTTTTAATGCTTTCTATAGTAAATTTATCGCTTTCTAGTGCAATTATTTTATGCTTTCTAGTTGTAATAGTGAAATGAACAATCTCCTTAATGATAAATTCCCTATTTATTCTACATCTCATTTTGATTTCTGTGTGTAATATTCTCTCTCTCTCTTCTATTTATTGTAAATAATTAGATAGTTTTAAATTGAGTTACTTTGTGACAAATAAAAACAAACGTGTAGTTTTTAAATCAAACGTCCGCCTCCCTGTGTTCGACCCGGAATTTCAATTTTGGTATAAATTTTATTTGTTGAACACGAGTTCTTCGCTTTCAAACTACAAGACAGGTTTTCCAAAATCGAACACGTTAGCGTAGCAATTCGTAAGTTCAACATTTTAGCTCAGTTGCCGGGGAGGCGACGATCTTTGATTTCTCTTCGCGTTTTGTAACTTACAAATCATTTACCTCACTTTTCTCCTTTCTTATTGTAATTACAGGTACTCTTTCGAGACAGGCAAAAGCAATAAATCGGAGGAAGTGTAGTGGAAGGTTCTGTGAGTTATCCCCCACCTCCTACCCATTAGATTTCATTTCACAGCATAATAATTCAAACATCAATCAACCTAGGTGTTCTTATAAACTCTAAAGTTAGATTGTTTGTTGTTTGACACCCACACCCACCCCAACCCCCACATTAAAAAAAGAAAATTAAAAAATCTCACAAAGGTACACAACCTCATCTAATTTTCAAACTCAACCGGTAAGCCGATCTTTGGAGCCGGTACACACATTCAAACACATAATTGAGTAGAAATCAGATTAGGTAATCACTTGTGTGCCTAATTAAGTGGTGCAACAGACCAATTGTTTGAGTTGATTGGGCCGCACCACTTCAAATAAAATAAACTCATCAAGTAGCTGCCACTTAGGTTCAACTCTTAGGGATTTACCAGGCACTCCACATTCTTTTTAAACTTCAAAGGAAAACATTTTCACTCGTGCTTTTCAAAACCTGGTGTGCCAATAAAACTTGTTTGAAAATACCTAAAGTTGAATCCTAAAAGCTACTAAGCAAGATTTGAACTCTAAAATTCACCACATCAAAAATAATCTTGCTTGAAAACCACTGGTTGTGCATGCACACACAAATCAATCAATCATTAAGGGCGCAACCCATTTAAAGGGCCCATCACATTCCAAAGCACATTCAAATTTAGCCCTAAATAAAACATAGTAGATATTGGCCTTAAGGATTCGATTCGCTCTTCAGAGCCCAGAACGAGATTATTTTCGATTAGTCTATTTCTACTATTCAATCTGATGTCTAGCTAGGGTAGCAGAATCAAACGATCGCAGCTGGGGGGTACACTAGGAACTGGAGGCGCAAGCCGAAGGAAGAACCTTCTCAGTCCCTCCTTCTAACTGGTTGGATTGAACAGACAGAAGTAGATCAAATCGTTCCTTTATCTCAAGACGGGTTTTGGGAGTCTGTAGGTCTGTAGGCTAACCTACTTAAGGACAGGTTTTGATTGTTTGTATTGCAGGGCACCTTTCTTCCTCCCAGTTCTCATGAATCCTTCCACATATTACACGCATTCCCGCTCTTTCCCTCTTGTTGTGAATTATCCTCAACATGACGATTATCCCGACTCGTATTGTAATCAACCATCAGTTAATTGGGATAACTCAGATTGGGGATACAATTCCGGACCTCCGTGTTTAGGGTCTAACCCTGAACACTTTGATTGTGATTTCTATCCTTCTCAGAGACACATCAATTATAGATCATCAGCCTTTCATGAACAACCTAATATGATCTACAATCAAGAAGGATACACTGATTCTTACCCATCCTCTGATTACACTGTCTTTAGGTCATCACCACCTTTTGAACAATCTGAAATGACCTATTATCAGGAAGGGTATAACGAATATCAATTCGTTAATTACCCTGCATTAACCCCAAACGCGCCCAACCCTGAACCAACTCGTCTGGTTCAGGGTAATCAGGTTCAAGATAAGGTTCTGGCTAACTTGAGGAATATCATTCAATCTTTAGAAGTTCAGCCAATATCTTACATTGAAAGATTAGAGCCCCTAATTGGAATGATTGATGATTTGAACAAGTCTTTGTTGATTGGCTCCAGGATGTTAAGGATAAGAACCCGGGTGAGTTTCTACTTGGGAAATTAGCAAAATTGAGGATGAGATTCGTGGTTGCTTTTATTCAATCATGGGATGATTCCCAGGATGAACCCTCTTCAGGAAAGCCAATGACAAAACCCGCTTAGGCACCTGTTGGGGGGGACACTTGTTTCGAGGCTGACCAGATTGAATTAAAGCAACCAATTATGGAAGCTCTGATTTCTTCACCTGAGATCCCTGAGCCGGGGTACGAGAAAACGTATGTCTCCTTGGAATAGAAAGTGACAGATGATTTTAGGACATACATTGATACGGATCCTGATTTCTTTAATGGTGAAGATTCAAGTTGCGAAGTCTCACGCGAGTTTTCTAAACACGATTTTTGTGAGACAACTGGGCCTGAGGAATCTGATAGATCATTTGATAGCCCAATAACTGAGGAAACTGATCTTATTAGGGCACACATTACGGATCCAGAATCGCATTTTTTGGAGGATTCAATTCAATGCCCTGATTGTCAGTTACACCCCATTGAGCTTATCGATAATTCTATTTCTGAGATAATTAGACCCAAGTCAATTCTAATTCTACCACATCATTTAGACTTGGAGATTTCAAATGGGGTGATTAACATGCAAGAGGTCTTAGAATTTAACATTCTGATTGAGGAGGATAGGAGTTGGGAGTTCTGATTTGGGAAGCTAATTCTGGCGGAAGTACAAGATTGAGTCGAAGGGTTCCCTTTAAGCTGAAACCATCAAATCAGAACCCTTATGACATTTGTTTTGAGGATGTCAAACCCAAGCACGCATTCAATGATTATCCTTTTGAGCTTCAATTCTCTGTAACCCGACTTTTTGGTCTTGGGTTGCATCCTCATAAATCGTAGGCCCGACCCCGCTTGCATGCTGATTTTAGGTTTTGGGTAATTTTTATCTAAAACCTAAGATATTCTTGATTATGGGGTATGGGTCTCCATCACAATCTGGTCCACATCTATGGACCTCTGCTGACAGGTCGGAGGTTTCTTCTGTTTATTCTAATTTTGACCTGCACCTGTGAATTCTTCATTTCTCTCTTCTTTGTATAGTGTGCCTACCTGAAGGCACTAAACTCAGCACATATACAGTTCTTTTTAGTTTTCATCTCGAAGCGGACCTGACATTCACACAATTCAGGTGCTTTCTACGCTATTCCACTTTATTTTATGTCTTTTTAATACAATGAGAATATTGCATTAGATAGGAATGGGGGGTGGATATTCATCTCTGAATTCATTCATCAGCTCCATAGATTTGTTTTATTTTCTTTTATTAAAGAAAAAAATTGGAATTAGGAATGAGAACTTGGGTTTAAGAAAATTTTCAATCTTAGGAAATACTACATTATGATTTGAACACAAAGACCATCAGCCTGTGTATCCACTAAAATTTGGATGTCTTTTGAGTCCTCGCCATCTCAATTATATCGTAATTGGAGTAAATAAGTTTGGGTGATAAGTACATGAATTATCAACCCACCCTCTGATTTGAGGGAATTTTAAGTTTTTAAGCATCTACACACTTTCTTTGCATTGACTCGTTGTTCAGCGATTCTAACAGAAATTGGGTAGCTAATGAACCTTCTAGGGTGATATGGCTGGCAAGTTATTGTGGGTAACAACCCATAGGTAGGTTGTCCAGAGCCCAGTCACTGGACCTTTCTCTTTTTACTGCCCTTAGGTAAATCTTAGACCAGGGAAGCCACCTACTTAAAAGAAAAAAAGAGAAAAAAAAATCAAAAAGAAAAGGAGAAAAGAAAAAAAAAGAAATAAGCCACACTTCGCCGCACGAGTATGGCTGGCAAGTTGTCGGTGGTAACAGCTCATCGACCGGTTGTCCAGAACCCAACTCAGTAAATGCACTAAAAATTCCCAAAACACTTAGGAAGAAGCGGAGAAGTAGAATAAACTGGGGAGATATACACTGGATTCACCCTTGTGTTGACCCCGTAAAAAATAATAAAAGTAGGGAGAAAGCCACCGGTTGTAAAGATACACCTTTAGGTAGAATTCTTTTTAGGTCACCTAGAGGCGTAGAAATCCGAAGTCCATTTTAATTGTCGGTCAACGAGTCTATCACAATCACAATAAGATGCTTAAAACTTAGGGTTCTCATCAAATCTTGGGTGAGTTGAATGGCCGTAGAAAGCCACTCTTAAACCCTAAAATTTGAAAAAATTAGAAAAGAGTAAAAAGAGAAAGAAATTTTTCTTTGAATAAGGCGAGGGTTCGAGGCGGTCTGCATTTTGGTAGATACTCGAGCACTGTTGTGTCCTTGAAAGTTCAGATCTTAAGTAGACAATTTCTTAATGATTAAAAATAACTCAGGCCCAAATAATCCAACCTAATTCTTTTATAAATAGCATATAGTTTTTGCTAAGGATTAGCAAAAGATAGGCATGGGGGTAAGATGTAAACACATTTACACTACTTAAGATGTCTATTTATGCATGTTCTTAAGCATAGGATTGCATTGCATGCTATAAATATTGCATAACATGCATCATCTTGTCCCTCCATACGAAATTCTCATCCCTTCCTTCTCTTCTCTACCTCTCCAAAGCTCAAGAGGAGCTTGTCCCACACCCAGGACGCATCTCGCGAGATAAAGTCCAAATTTTCGTCCCCTTTCGGAAGTGGATCCCACGATAACGACGGTGTGCTGCTCCGTTCCCATTCTTCTGCTTCATCCTCTTTCATCCAGGCATCGTCCTGTCCGATTCATCCTCCAAGCGACCGTCGAGGAGGATATCTCTTTCCCTATTCTTTTTACTGCTTTCTAATATAGATTTACTGCTTTCTAGTGTAGTTCTGCTCGTCCTCCAAGCAATCGTCGAGGAGGACATCTCTCCCTCCATTCTTTTAATGCTTTCTATAGTAAATTTATCGCTTTCTAGTGTAATTGTTTTATGCTTTCTAGTTGTAATAGTGAAATGAACAATCTCCTTAATGATAAATTCCCTGTTTATTCTACATCTCATTTTGATTTCTGTGTGTAATATTCTCTCTCTCTCTTCCATTTATTGTAAATAATTAGATAGTTTTAAATTGAATTACTTTGTGACAAATAAAAACAAACGCGTAGTTTTTAAATCAAACGTCCGCCTCCCTGTGTTCGGCCCAGAATTTCAATTTCAGTATAAATTTTATTTGTTGAACACGAGTTCTTCGCTTTCAAACTACAACGACAGGTTTTCTAAAATCGAACACGTTAGCGTAGCAATTCGTAAATTCAACAGGAGGTGGGGTAAACTTACAAACCCTTCAACAGTACTTTACTCCAATCTACCATTTTTGCTCGTCTCGTGAGAGTACAGGCAATCACAATAAAAGAGAAGAAAAGAGAGGTAAAAGATAAGTAAGGTGGGAAAACGTGAAAAATCAAAGAGCGTCGCCTCCCCGGCAATTGCGCCAAAATGTTTAGAGTGGAAAACTACGCGATCGAAGTTGGATTTTAAAAAAAATCCGTCGTTGTAGTTTGATTTGCGAAGTAATCCGTCAACAAATAAAATTTATACTAAAACTCTAGGAATCTAGGTCGAACACAGGGAGGCAAACGTTTGATTCAAGATCGCGTTTGTTTAATTGTCACGAAGCATATTAGCTAGTCGAATTGAATCTAAACTAACTATTTACTTAAGGAATAAAGAATAGAAGGCAGAGAGAATATTACAAATAAAGACAAAAGAGAGGTAGAATAAACATGAATTTCATTATCACAAGTTGATATTCATTACGATTACAACTACCCGCTACACTAGAAAGCAGGAAATCTATACTAGAAAGTGGGAAATCTATTCTAGAAAGCAATAAAAGAGAAGATAGAGAAAAGTTATCCTCCTTGACGGCTGCTTGGAGGACGAGCTGGATGGGACGACGCCTGGAAGATAGAGGACAGAGTGGGAAGAAGGAGGACAAAGTAGGAAGAAGCGGGAATGAGGCAACACATCCTCGTCGTCACGGGATCGACTTCTAGAACAGGGGTGAGAAAATTAGATTTAGCTCTAGAGTAGCATCCTGAGTGTGGGACAAGCTTCTCTTGAGCTTTGGAGAGGGAGAGAGGTGAAGGGAGGGATGAGAATTTCATAGGGTTGGGGTCTCCTTTTATAGTTGCAAGGATAGGGGGCTATTTAGTCATTTCATAGTTAAAACATTAAATGAGGGGTTCTTTAGTGATGGATTTAAGCATCACTAAAGACCCCACGTCACCGCAGCCTTGCGCCCGTGCTCGCCTCCTTGCTTGCTGCGCACTTAACGTTTGCCCATGTCCTCAAAACCTCAGGTGTTTGATCGCGAGATCGGACGGCTTAGATAGCTCCTCGCCAACTTCAGCTGCGCCGCTTGCTCGTGGATCGGGTGTGAGGTGGTGCGTCTAATCGCGCGTGCGCCCGATTGGGAGATCTAGGCTGTCCTTTGTCGATCGCGCGGTCGATCTGAGTCGAACGCACACCCCTCTCTCACGTAACATTGTTCGGCCACTGCACTAGCACCTCTTCTTTATCGCGCTTATGATTTAAGTGCGCGTGCTCACTGCCGTTGGATCAAGATCCAACGGTCCAGATCTCGCCTCGCCGCGCCTTCAGAAGATGAGAAGCGATGCTGCATCCAATTTGGGTGGCTGTGATGGATCGACTCAATCCAACATCCGTGGCACCTTCTACATGTCACAGAAGATGGATGGCCATGGTGGCACCACGTGGTGCCATCATGGCCGTCCATCTTTTGTGACATGTAGAAGGTGCCACGGATGTCGGATTGAGCTGATTTTTATGCCGTTAGGCTGCGATCATTGATCCAAACCCATCTGTTCAGTCGGATTTGTCATCTGAAGTGCAATTTGGCACCATCTTGGCCCTTGATCTCTAGGATTCCTCAGACTATATTTGGTACTATGGATGTTCGATCAGGGCGATCTTGGAGTCGTTGAACTCCAATCGTCGCCCTGATCAAATCCATATGGTTGGATCTTCTATCCGAGGCTCCGATTAAAAGTCACCCTGTCCCTGGCCATAAAAGGAGACAATTACTATATAATTTATATAATTTTACCTAAATGCATGATTATACATGTTATGCAATATTTACAATGCATGATGCTAATATGACACTAAGAACATGCATTAATAGACAGTTTTGGCTATTTAGATGTATGCACATCATTAACCTACCTTAAGTTGGGTGCCAACACATCCTACCAACACCTCCTAAAGTTGGAGCCAACTCTCCCTTATACGTCCACCTTCCATTCACCTACTTGACACATCCTAACCATCCATCCTAGGTGCAAAATTGACCCCCTTCTAGAACCTAGAGTTGGCGCCACTCACATCCTTAACTCCACCTCCATACACCCCTTAAGTTGGTGCCAACCCATTTTAGCCCTCCATGTCCTAACCACCACCATGGAACTCAATCCTACCCTTACAACACACCATGTCAACCCTTAACCCTAGTTCCTACCAAAGATGGCGCTAACCATCAAGAATCCCTTCACTTTGGCGCCATCAATCCTAGCCCTAGGATCCCTTAACCACACTCCATGAGCCATCCTAGCCATCCCTCCCTTTACCATACCTACCCCCCTACCCATTCTATAAAAAGGCAATTAACTACCACCATTAGACTTACCTTTGGTTTCATCTTTTAATCATTCTTCTACCTACACTCCACCATACCCCATGGCCATGAGAAGAAGGAGACGAAAATGATTAAGGGGACACTTTGTCCCCTTGGTGTCTTCCCCTCTTCCCTTCTCTCTTGTGCCCACGCCAGCCAAAGGTCAAGCCAAGCAGGAGGACGTCCAGAGGAGGAGTTCTTAAGGGTGGTTCACGCCTACCCTTGGAGGAGTCTTTGGAGTGGAAAATTTTCACTCTCGAAGGAGCTAGGGCATGCCCACCAAGGGCTTGCCAAGGAGGATAGCATCATCTCTGGAGAGCACTTCAAGAAAAGGATTAGAAGATATCCTTTTCAAGTTTAGGAGTAGCTGAGCTTGAAGCAAGGATCGTCTCCTCTTCGCCAACATCACCAGGAGGATTTTTGTGCTCATTTTTTTTGTGTTTTCATTCCTATAGTAGAAGCATTCCTCTACTAGCAATTTTGCAAAACAATATTCTCCATAATCAAAGTTTTCTATCCATAATTTTTGTCTCATTTTATTTAATTGCTTTTTACTCTATCACACTTAAACACTCTCTAATTACCCTAGGTCTTTACGTACCTAGGGTGAGCTTAGAGAGAGGTTATTCTTGCTGTCACTTAGGTAGTAGCAATTAGGCGTAGTCTTCCTTCGTATTTCTTTTTTCAACTGGCCGTTATTTGAAAACTCCAAAAAAAAAATTATATTCAAAAACTACGAAAAGAAAGTTGATTTCCAAATTTCAAGTGAGAGTGTTTAAAGTGCAAACTTGCCTCCTTGGATGACCCCAAATACTACCGCTATCTAGGACTACAAATTTAAAAGCAATTGCGAACTTGCGTATTACGACTTAAAACCCTAATCTTAACCAATCATGCATTTTCGCCACCAACTCCGAATCGCAAAATTGGGTGTGAAATCCAAATCTAAAAGAATTGAGCGAATCGGTTAGATTAAAACTAGATCAGGGGGGCTCTTTGTGAATTTATGGAGTGAATGGGAAACCCTGCAAGTGAATTTTAGGTGCAAATTCAAATCTAGTTGACAAAAGTTCCTGATTTGAATTTGGCCTTGATGAATTGGTGAATGGTGATTAAATTGCAAGGAATTAGAGAATATGGATTATGAGAAGTGGAGGGAGACCAATGAAATGAAATGAGATTCTGAAAACACCTTTCTGATCTGAATTGATCAGAGAGGGCGAATTGGAGCTAATCTAATCTACTCTTACGTAAACTACCAAATCTGTGAATTAACTAACTAATTCTACTCTAATTGATCTACACTACAGTAATTTCCCTAGAGAGCATTAGATCTTAGTCTAAACGGAAGAATGGGACCTTGAAGAAGATCTGTAGCCAGTGGCTGTAGTAAGGAAGGAGGAAGGATCTCTAGCAGTCTAAATGCCCTCTAGTGGAGCTCGATGTCGTCCTCAAGTGTTATGTAATCCATAACGGCGAGGAGAATCGGAGATATGGATTTCCAGTGCTATGGCAATGGAATTGGGGTAGTGTGCGGAGAGGAAACTGGAGAGGAGTAAATGATTGGCTCAACAGATGCAGGAGGGGGCTGATGGCTTCACGTGAGCTTAGGGGAGCTACTTAAGTAGGCGTTGAGTGGATCAGGTGACCAGCATGTGAGATTTGGCGTGTAGGGTTTCAATGGTGAGATGAGTACGAGAGGGGCGCAGGAAGAATATGGATGAAATCTGACCATTAGATCATATCTGAGGTGAGGCTAGGAAGCTTCGCGCAAAGGCACGGGATTTTTGGAAGAAGATCCACCGTAGGATCAAAGGTGTAAGAGATCAATGGTGCCTGTGCATCGTGTTCTTTGAGCACGAATAGCATCAAGTGCATTGGTGATTTTGCACGCAGACCTTTGAAGAGCAAACCGGTGAAGAAATTTCATAGAGACCCATAAGTGGTGGAGATGAAATTAGAGCAGTCCCTAGCGGTTTTCAAATATGCCCTTGGTACTTTAAATGTAAATAAAATGTTATGCAATGATGGCCCAAATGTGAAACTCTAAATGCAAGGTCTTGTTGATGTCCAAATGCTATGAGGTTTTTATTAAGTGGCCTAATTTTGCATTTTTAACATTAATTTGATGTTTTAGGTCTTTTTCCTTAATTTTCACACTTAACCTTTTTATCATGTTAATAATGTAGTGTTTAACCTAGTTTCTAGCTTAACTTAGGCATTTTAGCTATGATGAGCCACACCTCATCAACCAACCATAAACCAAGCTACCAATGGATTGCTTTATCATTAATTCTTCACACTCCATTAATTATGTACCTAAAAATATCAGCATAGGTATATCGGATAAATAGAAAGAGTTACATTTCCATATATCGGAAGGAAAAGTCTTGAGAAATCTTAAATTTCCATGAATTGGTCCTATAGCAGTTCAAACATTATGTAGAGAAAGACTTACCTGATTTGGTTTGTTTCCTATAGGGAAGAGGCCTCATGTTGCTATCATCTCAAGTTCCACATATGTCCTCAATACCCTTACAGTTCCGAACTCCATTTTTGGGGAACCTCAAGTCCTGGATCCAGGGTTTAGGGTTAAGCCCACCTGCCCTTCGGGTGGCCATTTTGTTTTTTTTTGTTTTTTCTTATTTTTTGAACAAACCCAAAATTAAAGGTTTGAGTATTTGGGGATTTCAATGAAAGAAAAAGAGAGATAAACCTTTCACACAAATGAAAAACTACATATAATCTAAAATCATTCGTAGCTTTTTAGAGCATTCAATTCAAATTGACAAAGCTAAATCTTCAAATAACATCCCAGAAGTGCTCTTTAAGGCTTCAAATGAGATTCAATCCCATTCAAGCTGCAAATGCTATTTGAACAACACATTTTCTTCATAAGAGTCACAATAACATTATCAGCCATCCAATTCAATTGTTAGTCTTCAACTCAAATTAGCTCGTTGGTAACTCCAAAAGCCTTCAATTTAGCTATGGGTCCAAAGTGGTCCTATCAAATTAGCAAACTACAAAGGAAATCAAAACACCCAAGCCACACCTTATTTAAAAAGATGATGATGCACATCATGGGTGGGGGGAGATAAATAGTTCACAAACCAGCCACACCTTATTTAATGACAAAGTATTAAATTAGGATCTTATCTTCTATGCATATGTGCAAATTGGACGTGCACTTCCTTTACTTCATAGAAAACAACATTTCTTTAACCCCCAAGAGGAAGTCTTCATCCTCAAGTTTTGTAATCTAAACCTACATGTCATTCTGATTTCTTTTTCCATGTTGCACCATCGTTATCCTTTTGAAGCATCCATCATATTGGCAAACATCAAAATATCCGAACTTTAGGTAATTAATATAAAATTCAAATGGAACTCCATGTAGATTGCTTCATGAATAGTGCTTCATGCCTTTGTTTAAGTGCCTTTCATTCAAAAACCATCTTCTTATACTTCAAAATTCTAGGAAATAAAAGATAATACTAATATCCAATGCTAAAAACTTTATTTTTAGATGAAGCATAAGAATTGATAGACACTTATCTATTGTGTGCATATCCAATGAGGATATCCATACTTCCTTTCTTCAGCTCTAGTATTAGCTAGAATCATATCAAGTATCCTTTGATTTTGTAGCTTATTGCCTCAAATGCCCATGTAAAATTTCTTAAAGATGGAAATCAAAAGAGTTATAAATAGAATGAGACTTAACTGGCATGTGTATATCCTAACCAGAGATGCACACTTTCTCTAAAAGAGGCTACTTCATCTTAGAACTTCCTCTTTTCTACTCATCAACAAAAATTCTGAAATTGAAAGGATCAATAAATTAGTCTGCCACCCATTCTAAAAATTAAGTCACACAATCCACAAAAAAAAAATATAAGAAAGCTTATTTATTATGTAACTTCCAAACCTTCATACCATCCTCTTCTTTCTCAAACTTAACATTTCTATTTCTTGTTTGAGATTCTTCTATGCACACATCAATATGGTATATGCACCTCCAAATGCTTTTCAAATCTGAGAGTAAAACAAAAGCCATAATAGTAAGTACAATTACTTCCCATTTAAATCAATCATTAAATGATAACCTCTTGATTTGACATAAAAACATTAAAATAAAGAGGAAGGGGAATTTACCTGTTGTGCATTCCAACAAAAATTCCATGTCCCCTAACGTTCCCCTTTTAATCAGAAATAAGATCATATGCTTCTTGGTTTCCTTCCTCTCTAATGAAATAATAACTTTGGTTGTCTCCAGTTCACACATTAAAAAGTTAAAAAATGCACCTCCTTTGCGCTTGCCTCTTGTAATCTTTTAATATGAAAATAAAATCTAATACCAACATCTTATATAAGAAGATTAGAGATGCATCTTTTTACGTGCATATCCTAACACTCCCTTAGACTAATGCCATGGCCTCCATCTCATTTTAATGTAGAGACCAATATGAAAAATCAACAATAGTAGCAAATTGGCCAAAAACAAATAACGAGCGAGCATCTACTTCTTTCTATCAAATCAATAATCCAAGTCTAAAGTACTTATCTTTTGTGTGTATATCCAAAATGGATATGTTCACTTCCAATTCAATAGGGCAAAACTTATGAAATCCTTCCAAGAGGGCATTCGGTTAGCTATTTAACTAGAAATTGAGCAATAAAAGGTGCGGCAACTTATAATAAATTTTTAAAAATAGAAGTAAAAACATATCTTCTATGTGTGTTCTTCATAAAATTGATGCAAAATAGTTTCCACCTCGTTATTTCCAAATTAACAGCATTAGCAAAATATCTTCTTCGATGGAGCCGTGGAGCTTTGGCTCATAGTCGAAGCTATTGTTGCTAATAAGAATCTATGTAAGAAAACAGAGACAAAGGGAGCATTTCTATATATAATACTAAATGTGTATATGAGAATGCTTGTAAAAACATATAATAAAAGGTAAAGCTCTATTGACAGAATATACCGATAAAGGAATTTATTTTTGTCTCTATCCTAATTAATAACAATCACTTTTCTCCATTAAGAAAAAAAAGGAGATAATTATAATAGTAGAGAATGGGATAAGTATTGTTTCAGTACTTGTTTGTTAAAAGATGATTATGGAGGATCTTGGTGTTAATTAGTTTCAACAAAAAAAAAAGATGAAACTAATGTCGACATGCGGTATTACATTTCAAATTGGGATAAGATTTGCTTCCCTAATGTTGGGATGATAAAAGAAGTGCACCAAGAGTTGGTTTTCTGTTGACCTTGTCTAAAAATGAAAACATAGCATGATATCAAGATAAATTTCATATAAGAAAATATCAGCTTAAAAAATTTTTCCAAATTTATCTAGAAAGAATATGAGAAGGTGACCATCACTCATTTTTTAAAGAAGCATAAGATAATGACCAAGATTCATAAAACATCCAGATGGGAAGGGCGTACTTGGTTATTGACATTATTAATGTCCTTGTGCTTGATCTTGATGCTATTGTTGGTGGTGCCTTGGTCCTTCTCATCAAGGCTACCAACAATGCCCTGGTTGAGGTTGGTGGATTAGAGAACTCATCATCGGCCTGAAGATAAAATCAGATTTTCAACTAAAGTAAGAGGGCTCTAATGCCTTTTTCGGAATTCTAAACACCAAAAACTAATCAAACAAAATAAAAACAAAAAAGGAGAAGAAAAGAAAATCCTCAAGACTCAAACCCATCTACTAACATACACATAAAACAAATAACAGAACTTTTGGTTGAAAAAGATAAGATCTTTGGGGACATTGTGGTGGAGTCGTAGTGGCAATGGTGATGGGTGAAGATCTCATTGCAACTTGTGGCTCAAATTATGCACCTCTATTGTAGTGCTTGCAGCTGTGCATCCATTCCCCTAACACTAAAAAACAACAATAAAGATTGGAATTTAATTCTGACCATTTTCCTAAAATCAAAGCAGGGGTCATAGGCCTCGGTAAAAGCAAATGACCAACAAGCATTCACTTCCTTCTATAAAATCAATAATCCAAATTTCAAGTATTTATCTTCTATGTGCACATCCAAAATGGATATGTACACTTCTAGCTTAGTAGGAGAAAACTCAAGAAATCCATGCAAGAGGACGTTCATTTATCTATTTAATTGAAAATTGAGCAATGAAAGGTGTAGCAACTTATATTTAAAAGTGTAATAAATCTTTAAAATTAGGAGTAAAAATATATCTTTGTCCGATGCGTAAATCGCATTTTAAATATTATTTAGTTGTAGTATAGCATGAAAATACGCTGACAAATAAATTTGTAAAGATTAGTAAGTACTGGGTCATTTGCAGGAAGGCAATCTCAATTTATACGGAAGTTTTTCAATAACTAGTTCTAACAGGTATTTATATATGTATATATGTATAAAGAGGCATCCGATATCCATAAGCTCAAATTTCATTATATTGATGAAGAATTTTTCACAGTAAAAATTACTATGCAAAAGGTAGAGACAGATAGATAGAAAGAGAGAGAGAGAGATAGAAAGAGGCAGAGAGATGAGGTCGCTTGTAGAATGCTTGTGCGAGATGCAATAGCGCCTTTGATCCAGAGCGTCGGGATGAAGGGCGGAGCGAAGTTGCAGAGAGACAGAGAGCCTAGTCTGGAGAGAGAGAGAGTTGTATCTAAGTTCTAGTAGGAGTTCCCCAACTGGGGGGCCCTGGGCCTTCTTTTATAGTTGTATTGAGGGGCAAATAGGGCATTTGAGCTCTTAAATTTGTGCAACAACCTTAGGCCAATCAGATCCATCAATCCAAAGATCAACGGTGATAATTTAGCCTCAAAATAGCCTTATATGGGCCCTTTATGCTCGGATTCAACTTGGTGGCTACACGTGGCATGTTCTGGAGCTTTGGATCAAGATCAGACGACTCTGCTACTCCCGCACGCATTCTCTTCAATTTTCCCGCTTGCCGCTCACCTTCTTTGAGTGCCTCAACATCAGTCATCCAATCTGCCTCTGCGTTTAAACAAAATGCATGAGTTCGCACGTTAGTTGTGCATTTGTTTGCGCACACAACCACATAGCGTTCTCTGACCACGCCATGCAGTCACATCTCTACCCTCCGCTCATGATCCGACGATCAATAGCATCCGTGCCTCACCTCTTTCCTTATTTGAGCGTCGTGAAGATCAAACCCAAGCTCTTCTAATCCAGCGCAAGGGCGTGAGTTTTGTTACAGTTTCCTCTTTGTGCCTATTTGTCCTTAGTCGTTGGATGGAGATCCAACGACTGAGGTTTCTTCTATCCTTGTTGAGGCGCTCTTGAAGTAGCGACGTGGCCACGTTGTGGCCATTGGATGATGATCCAACGATCCGCAGCAGACGGGGAGAGCCTCTTCCGACGTTGGGTGGCAGCGAGGGGCGGCTGTGATGGTGCCACATGGCATCATCATGGTCGTCCATCTTCTTTTCTTTGTATCTGGTGATGTAGACCTCCAAATGGGTTGATTTTTGCGTCGTTGGACTGCGATTGTTGATCTGGATCCATCCGTGTGGTTGGATCTTTCATCTGAGGCTCGAATCTTTGTCCTTGAGCTCCGTGGTCTCTATTCTTCTATGGACTGCGCAAGATGCTCTAGTTGTCTGATCGAGACGATTTTGGAAGCATTGGATTCCCGTTGTCGTCCTGATCAGATCTGTCTAGTCTGATTTGTCATTCGTGGCTTCAAATCATCTACGATTAAAATCATCTCTCATTAGTATATAAAATGATGATTTTATTTATGCAACTAATCAAACTAACCATTATGTAAATTGCGATGCTTATGCATGCATTGTCCCTAAGTTTTGCTAGAATCTAGCTTAATTCAAGTGTTTTAGGTTGCATGATTGCTCGGCAACCACACCCTCATGCCTAAATCGTGCTAGTCCCTAGCAAATGCAAGAATAAATGAAAAGTGATCCTATATGACTAATATTTATCAAGAGTTTGAATAGAGGTTTATGTCGTTTATTTTCATCCGAAGCTTTAGAAATCCATACAATCATGAAAATGTTTTGTTATAGCCTATGCAGCGGATCCAAGTGACAAGTCAATCCACATCCAAAGCTTATACTTAACCTTTAGTAAAAATCTATTGGGATAGGCAAACTTCTTCCCTCAGGGTTATATGATAATTTATAAATTCAACCCTGCCTTTTGGCTTAGGTAGAAGATTTCTGAGTCAAGTAGATTTGTATTTAATGGCTCACACTGATCTGGTGCTGCATATAGACTAGTACTTCAGAACCTAGATTTCCAGATTAATAAATAATTCAACTCAAAGAGAGGTGGAGAACTGTGCTCTTTTTAATTCCTTTGTACTCATTCTCTCTCTTTCTTTCTCTTTCTTTTTCTTTTTCTTTTCTTTTCTTCTCTTTTCTTTCTTTTTGAGCTCACAATCTCACCAGATTTATCAGTATATTTAGGGGTCTCTCCTGGCATTAACACTTTGATTAGGTTCTGATAACTCTATGACTAAGTTAGAATTCCTTAGCTCGTATTCAAGAGGCCAGAAATACAGAAAAGTAGGTCAAGGTTATATTTGGTGGATTTTGAGAGTGGTAGGTGTTGTTGCCTCATTACACTTGAAATAAACTCTACCTCCTAAACTCTTTTTTTTCTGCTCTTTTCTTTTTTAAATTTTTTCTATGTATATATATATATATATATATTCTTTTCTTTCTTTTTTTTTCGCATCCAAACATCAACTATGCAACGTAGTATTGCATACGAACTTTTATTTAGAAGGCATTATTCAAGATTAGGGGTGTTCAAGAGGATATCGGGTGGCTTATTTAGTGGAAGTACCTATTCTTGGCACCAGGAAGGGAATGGATAGGACAACGTATTTCTGACCTTGACATTAATACCCTCCTTCAGCCGAGGATTCCATAAACGATGGTCGTGACCATCCACCTCAATCCTAGTTTATCAGAACCCACTTTCTACATATTTGCCTTATTTACTGGCTCTCAAGATATTCACACTAAGAACTTGTACGCAGAAATTGAGAGCGAAAACTATGCCTAACTTTGAGTATCATTATCTAATTATCTAAAGGTTAAGACTCCTCATACTAGCCTTATAGCACCAGTAGACTTTCTACTCTCACCTCACACTTGTTTGGTGGATCTATTAGAAGATAGTTTGCCTGACTCCTTAATTACTGTCCAAGGTCTTAGGAGAAGAAGCACTACTTGTTCGCGACAAATTAAAGATGTTTATCGATCTTCACAGAGGATCCATTGCAAATTCTACGTGTAAGTGTGAAATTATACTGGATTCTAAACTCAAGAATCAACTTAAGAATAAAACCTTAATAAAGTTCTTTATGGCTAAATGCAATTTTTCTTTCTAACATAAAAATAAGACATGCAATGTCCACCCCCCCATGCCTATTCATTACAATGTCTTCATTAAAATGTATGCATGAAAATCAAAATATAATAAGCAAGAGGAGGGGATATCACCTGACTATTCTTGTTAATCCAAGTCAGCATGGATGCAGAGCTACCTATAATAAATACTGAGTTGCCTCCTAGCCAGTGCTAAGTTTAACATCATTTGCCGAACTTGAACCCAAAAATGAATGATTAGATTAATGGGTTGAGTCAGGATTAAAATGAATATATGATTGTTTGGTCCAAGAATCAGTAATCCACAAATGTGATCAGCTGATGGTGAATACCAAGCCCAAAAGGTCGGAAAAATAAAGTGAATAGGCTTGAAACTATTTGAAGCCAGATGCTACAAAAGAGAGAAACATTAGTGCAGGTGCCAGAGTGGAAAGTAAATGGTGGCAACCTTAAGAAGTGATGCTGAGGAAGGCAGATGACGTTGATAAAGTGTGGTTCATGGGGAATAAATCGTACGGGTCCTGAAAGTGATGGGAAATGAAAGGAGGAACCTGAGTGGTGTAATCTAAAATGGTATAGGAAACCACTTCGCAAGTTAAGTCAGGTGTAGATGGATGTAGTGTAGTTGAGTCAAATAGGATCCAGTGGTCCATCTTACTAGTTCCGGATTTACCCACATCATGCTGGATATCCAGGTCAGAATCCTTAATCTCGTCCCTGGGGTGATAAAAAATCTCATTTGAATCGCCCAAATCATGATGCAAGTTTTCAACTGTAATGGACGAAAATTCATTATTCCTTAGAATCACAGCACCACGGGGAGTAAGATTGGGGTTTAGATTAGTCAACACCTCAAATCCTTTTTGCTCTATGGACTTCTGAATTTGTTCCTAATTATTTTTCTCTTGAATTACATCTTCCAAGGGAATGTTTTTCCGTTCCTTATCAGTCAAATCAAACTCCTTAGGATTCCATGATTCAGCTAAATTCTTTGCTTCCTTAGATAGATCTTCATAAGTCATCCCCAGTAATTATGCAATTTCTTGAACATCATTTTCATAAGGGGATTGTTTGTCTTGTTCAATCTCGAGATGTTGGGGATAAGGGTCAGATTTTTCTTCAGAACTCTAATGGATGGGAAGAGAAGGGTGTGAATTAGCTGAAACAGAAGTGACAATAGATTTGACTTCTATATGGGATATCTTAGAATGATTAGTATCACCAAATCCATATATCAAATTGTTTAAGCACATCTAATCATGGTAATCCTCAGACGAGATGACATCAGAGTCATCCAACCATGCTTGGCTAAGAGTGTCACTGTCCCCAATCTTTCTATCTTCTTGATCTTTCTCTAATTTTCCCAAATCATCCATGTAGTCCAATTGTGTGTCTTTAAACATAAAATACTCATACTCCAGCCCACTATGGATTGGCTCCTCAAAATAGAATGGTTGCAATTCAGGGCCTAAATCAAGATGTATTTCTTTGAGTCTTCCTCCTCAAAGTCAATTTTTGGGATATCAAAATCATTTATTAGTTCAGCTATAGGCCTGGGTAGGATCTATTCTACGTAATCATAGGGCTAGTGCGTGGGCTTAGTGTATGTAAGGGTTGGGATTGGATAAGATGTCATACTTAAGGTTGGATCCTCAACCTTGAGTGGCTTACCACCAACTTGTGGCATACTCGGATCAGTTTTATCACCTTATGTTTTCCGGGTTCTATTAAGCTGGTTTGTCAGATTATCTATATTTCTTTTATTAGCTTCTCTCATCTCCTGGACTACCTGGAGTAATTGGGTGATCTCAGGATCACTGCCATGGTCATGGATTTGATTAGGCTAAGGATAATAATTTCTAGGATTTCTTTCCTCAGTTGAATCAGAATATCTATCATCTGAATACCTAGGGTAAGAATCATATCCTTCATTTGGTGTTGTCGGATTATCCCAATGAGAAGGTGAAGTTGTTTGGGTGAAATTGGGATAATTTGTAAAGTGATTTCGAGGATAGGATTGATATTCTAGGTATTGGGATTTCGAGGCATATCCTTGATCTGGGGAGAGATGAGTTTGGCTGAACCGGTCAAGATAGTTGGTCATGCCAATCAAATGTTGGCCCTATATGGAGAGTGTCTTTTGAGGTTGTAGAGATCCTTGATATCTAGCGATTCGTGTGGAATTTGAGGTAGGCCTAGCTATACCCAGAGAATATGAGGTGTAGGCAAGGGTGTTGAGGAGAGTTCTCCCATCCTGAAGAAGTTGAAGTAAGGGTAGGGTTGGGATAGGGAGAAAAGGAGGAATAGTGTGAGGCAAAAAAATATGGGTCCATGGTTTCCTCCTCAATCAGTTCTTCCTCATGGCAATTGGCCATTGGAATGTATTCAGAAAAATTAGGTCTTCTCCTTAGTTTACTCTCTAAAGGTGGTACCAAATCAGGGTTTAGAGACCTTTTAGCATCCATGTACCAGAAGAAAGTTAATAGACGAGAGAGAGAAGACAGACGAGAGAATATCCTGCCCTTTCAATACAAGCAATCAAACTGGTCCTTAGAGTGTTACTCCTAAATAGACCTAATCTTGGCTCCCCAAAACACAACTGGGTTAGATCAACCCTTGAATTACTTGGCTGGCTAAAAGGGTCGGACCCCTTAGGACACCCCGCACGGCGGGACACCACTAAGAGTTAAAGCGGTTACCGCACTAACCTTTCTTGTCACCAGTGGGTCCAAGTAGATAAGGCCTTGACCTTAGCCAAATCTATTTTCAAGTCCCCAAGTCTATTAGTCCTGCCTCGGGCACGTCTACTCAGTTTTAGGCTTGGGTTTGATGTGCTTTTGGAATTTTATGGGCATTAGGGGATGTTTTCCCTTAAAATTGATTTTGAAATGTGTGTAGTGCTCAAGCAAAAAGGGTTCACAAGCAATTTCTTATGATGAAGTAAATTTTAAGATTCGAGTGCTTATGTTAATGCATTTTAGGGTTCACTTGATTTGATCTCTTCAATCAAGGTTCTGATGAGGCACACAAGAGCTTTTACAAATTCTAATTTGTTTGATAGATTTCCTTTAAGTATGGAGATGCAGGTGTGCTCTATCCTTAATGTGAAACCCTAAGTGCAGATAGTTCTAGATGATTCTTTCAAATTGAAAAATCAGATGAGTGGTGCGACCCAAGCAATGTAATCAATTGGTCTTATTGAACCACTAACTAGGCACTCAAAAAAATATTTTCTCAAGAATTTTAATGCACGTTTTCTATTTTTTCTGATTTAAAGTGTACTAGGGGTTTTGCAGCCTGTGTTGATGCCTAGTTCATGATTTAATAATTCGTGTGATCAAACGTGCAAGAAATATTTCAGATTTTTCCCAAATTTTTTATTATCTTAAAAATTCAATGCCATAAATTTTAAGCCAATCTGAGTTGTACAAAAATTCTTATGATATTTTGAACTCTGAAAAATTAGGAATAATAATCATTTTGATAATAGATCAGGGCACAAATTTTTTAAATTTTCCTATAACTTATATTTGCACGAAATTTGGATCTGTTGTTCCTAACTTTGAAACCCATGTCCAGTTAAAATTTGAGAATTTTTGCATGTGTGGACCTTTGGGAATTGAATTTATAAGTTAAGATTTTCTATCAGCCCAAAAATCACTAACAAGAGAGATTTTTTTTTTCAATAAGCAAGCAAATTCTAATTAATCCTAAGGTTCAAACAAATCTTAAATCTAACTAATCTAACTATGGGTACTTACTTGAGGTTCAAACTCGCAATTCCCATTGTGTTTCGTTCTGATTTCCTTGCTTTCCTAACCGATGCGTAAATTGCATTTTAAAAGATTATTTAGTTGTAGTATAGCGCGAAAATACAACGAGAAATTAATTTATAAAAATCGATGAGTACCGGGTCGTTTGCAGGGAGGCAATCTCAATTTATACATAAGTTTTTCAATAACTAGTTCTAACAGGTATTTATATATGTATATATGTATAAATAGGCATTAGATATCCATAAGCTCAAATTTCATTGCATTGATAAAGAGATTTTCATAGTAGAAATTGCTATGCAAAAAGTAGAGACTGATAGATAGAAAGAGAGAGAGATAGATAGATAGATAGAGAGAGATAGAAAGAGGCAGAGAGACGATGTCGCTTGTAGGATGCTTATGCGAGATGCGGTAGCACCTCAGATCCAGAGCGTCAGGATGAAGGGTGGAGTGGAGTTGCAGAGAGAGATGGAGAGCCTGGTCTGGAGAGAGAGTTGTATCTAAGTTCTAGCAGGAGTTCCCTAAATGGGGGGCCCTATTCCTTCTTTTATAGTTGTGTTGAGGGGCAAATAGGGCATTTGAGCCCTTAAATTTTTGCAACAACCTTAGGCCAATCATATCCATCGATCTGAAGATCAACGGCTCTGGTTTGGCCTCAAAATAGCCTTATATGCACCCTATATGCTCGGATTCAACCTGGTGGTGACACGTGGCATGTTCTGGAGCTTTGGATCAAGATCAGATTTCTCCTCTACTCCCATGCACGTTCTCTTCAATTTTCCCACTCGCCCCTTGCCTTCTTTGAGCACCTCAACGTCAGCCGTCCGATCTTAAAATCGGACAGCAAAAATGCACCCACGTTGCCTTTGAGTTTAAACAAAACACATGAGTTCGCACATTAGTTGCGATTTGTTTGCGCATGCAGCCACAAAGCGTTCTCTGATCGCGCCACACGGTCACATCTCTGCCCTCTGCTCATGATCCGACGGTCAATAGTGCCCATGCCTCACCTCTTTTCTGATTTGAGCATTGTGCGGATCGAACCCGCACTCTTCTGATCCAACGCAAGCACGTGAGCCAATGCGCTACGTGTGAGTTTTGTTACAATTTCCTCTTTGTGTCTATTTGTCCTTAGCCATTGGATGGAGATCCAACGGTTGAGGTTTCTTCTTTCCTTGTTGAGGTGCTCTTGAAGTAGCGACGTGGCCACGTTATGCCCGTTGGATTATGATCCAACGGTCCACAGTGCATGGGGAGAGCCTCTTCAGAAGTTGAGCGGCGACGAGGGGCAGCTGTGATGGTGCCACTTGGCTCCATCATAGCTGTCCATCCTCTTTTCTTTGTATCTGGTGATGTAAACGTCCAATCGGGTCGATTTTTGCACCGTTGGACTATGAACGTTGATCCGAATCCATTCGTGCAGTTGGATCTTTCATTTGGGGCTCGGATCTTTGTCCTCTAGCTCCATGGTCTCTATTCTTCTGTGGACTGCACAAGATGCTTTGATTGTCTGATCGAGGCAATTTCAAAAGCGCTGGATTTCCGTGGTTGTCCTAATTAGATCTGTCCGGTCTGATCTGTCGTCCATGGCTTCAAATCATTTGCGATTAAAATCATCGCTTATTAGTACATAAAATGCCAATTTTATTTATGCTGCTAATCAAACTAACCATTATGCTAATTGCGATGCTTATGCATGCATTGTCCCTAAGTTATGCTAGAATTCAGCTTAATTGGAATGCAGGGGTTGGGGAAAGAATGGTGAGGATTGGGTGAAGTTAGTGTGGAAAAGTTAGGTGCGTGAATAGTGGGTGGGTTAGGGGGGGTATCAGGAATAAATTTGGGGTCAAGACAAGTTTCCGGATCACAGATTTCGCCGACCACTGATTCTGAATCAGAGTCCTCAAAAAAATTATGGTCGGTAAGGGTATCTATTAATATTGTCTCCTCCACCATATTGGAAATTGCAGTATTTGAGTCCTCAAAGAAGTTATCATCATGGAATCTCCTGGAGGATTTGAAAATATCTAAAGTGAGAGTTTGGCCTGCACAAGTGATATCCATTTTTCCTGTGTGGCAATTGATATTTGCCTTTGCAGTGGCCAAAAAAGGGCATCCAAGGATTATTGGGGAGTCCAGTAATGATTCGGGTGCCTCAATGTCAAGAACCAGAAAGTCTGTAGGGAAGACACAATTCTGGACCTTGACTAATACATCCTCGACAATCCCACGAGGTTTGATTGTAGATCGGTCGGCTAATTGCAAGGTAACCTCGACGGGTTTTAATTCACCGATATGAAATTCTTCAAATAAACTCGTGGGAATAATATTTACTGAGGCACCAAGATCAAGGAGGGCGCGATTAAATGTATTGTCATCAATAATTACAGAAATTAAAGGCGCCCCCGGATCTTTCATCTTAGGAGGCAGCTTACTCTGTATGACAGAGCTTACTGTCTCCGAAAGATGCACCTGTCCAAGATTTTTGGCCTTCCTTTTAGGAGTACAAATCTCCTTTAAAAATTTAGCATAGGCAGGTATATATTTGATGGCATCTAGGAGAGGAATATTGATATGAACTTGCCCAAATAGCTCCATGAGTTCTTCTGTAGTGGGCTCAGATTTCTTTTTTTTGTTGGTGGTGGGGTAGAGAGCTTGTGGGAAAGGGACAGGAATCTTGTCTTGAGATTTTTGTATTTCTTTTTCTTCCTGATGGGGAGGTGGGGAGTCAATTTGCACAGGTATTCCACCAGGTTGGTGTGAAGGCCCGGGGTCAGTGGTGGTTTTCCCACTCCTCAAAGTTACTGCATGTGCAGTCGGATTATTATTTGGAGGAGGTGGGGGGGCCTGTGATTGCTGAAACCTGGGAGGCTGCTGAGGTAGGGGATTAGGAGGAGGCTGATTTGGATAATGTGGATTTCTGCCCATATAATGGTTTCCTTGGTGATTAGGGTTGGGACGGAAGATGTCCTACAGGTCTTTGCGTGGGAGTAACCCCAATCTGATTGTTCAGATTTGTGATGTTGCGGGTTACTTCGTCATTTTTGTTTGCATATCCTGCAGGGTTCGCAGCATCTGGGCATTGATATCTTGTTGGGATGGCCCAGGATGGAAGTTTGGATTCGACCCATACCCATTAAAATGATATGGTTGGGAGGAAACTTGATTATTCCAGGAGTAGTTCGGGTAATTTTTCCAATTGGAAGAATTTTTAAAGGGCTCCTGGATGGCAGAAATATTTTGAGTGGGGTTAAGATCTGGATAGTTGTAATTCCCCAGTGAATCATGGGCAACCTCAGAATAATCAGCAGGGGTAGTGTTGAGATTGTGCAAATTTTCTCTTTGTGGAAAGTTAGGTTGTGTTAGATGTGGGTGTGGAGCTTGAGTTGATGTGGCCAGTCTTTCCTCAATTTTCTTTTGATTAATATGCATCTGGTCGAGTTTTTGAGCAATCAATTGAAGATCGTCTTGGGTGACAGGGATAGATTGAGTGCCTATTTCATGAACATCGAACTGTGGGTTTTGGGTTCTGCAAAATGTGTTCATGGAAGCTTGATTAAATGAGTTTTCACTCATTTCTTCGAACAGGTGATAGGCACTTTCTGCATCTTTATTTAAAAAGTTGCCGCCACACGAGGCGTCGACAAAATGTCAGATTTGATATTCTAATCCTTGATAGAAGATTTGCACGAGCTGCCATAAAGGAATCTCGTGGTGCGGGCAACTTCTTAAAAGGTCTTGAAATCTTTCCCAAGAATCATGGAAAGTTTCACCAAATTTTTGGTGAAAGGTCGTAATAGATCTTCGTAAGGAATTGGTATGACCTATGGGAAAGAATTTCTTGAGGAAGGCGCTCTTGAGTTGAGGCCATGTTGTGATGGGTCGGCCAATGGTCCTGAACCAATAAGCGGCCTTATCTTTAAGAGATAATGGAAAAAGCCGCATTAGCCATATGTCTTCTTGCACATTTCGGGAACGGGTTGTCTGTGCAAGAAGAGTTAGTTCTTCAAGGTGGCTGAAAGGGTCTTCCCTAGGAAGGCCATGAAAGTGTTTAATCATGTTCAGGACGGTTGGCTTGATCTCAAAGTCCCCCTCCGGTATGACCACCCCTGGTCGTTCCTCATAATAAGACGGATCATAGAAATCTTTTAGAGGAACAACAGGCTGCTGACGGGGTGGTGGGTTTAGCCTTGGATTGGCTAGGTTTTGGATGTTCCTAGCCAATGTTTGTTGATTGGAATTTAATTTATTAATTTGATCGGCCATCAATTTTAAAAGATCAGGTAGGGGGTCTTGATGTTGTGTGTGGGGCAACTCAAGATTGGGGAGCTCCAAGTGTGGGAAATTATTGGTGGTTGGGTTTTGGGTGGAAGGGTTAGAATTAGGGTTAGTGGAGGGGTTAGAGGTGGGGTTAGAGGTGGACGTGGAAGGGTCAGTTGACCTATTTTGTTGTGTTTCCATTTTTTTAGGAGAAGACAGAAAAAGTGGTCTTTTTGCGTGGGGGGCGAAATCAAATGGTCCTTCCAAGTGCGGATTTTGAGACCGTCGCCCCTGCATAAAATGGAAGAACGGGAGGGGAGGAGAAGAGAAAGAGATGAGAGAAAGTGTGTAATTCAAACAAATAAAACTAGACCTAACTTAAATGTGACTCCCTAATAATAACCTAAGACTTGGTCTATATAGGAAATAAGTAGTCAATAGTGAATACCCGTTCTATCAACAAATCTGGCCAAGTTGCTTAAGGGGAGGTTTGGGCCCAAACGTTTCCCAGGGAAAACCCCAGGTGCTTGTACAAACCCGCGCCTGGTCGTTTGACACGGCCCCTCAGCCTGAACACCAGATACAGATGACAGAATTGGTATTAACTAAGGAAAACTTAAGACCTAAATAGCAACCCTAAGTTGATAAAGCCTTAGGGGTCAAGTTGCTACAAATTTTAATTAAGTCTAGGATGCTATAGTGCACACGGAATGTGGAGGACCTTTATTGGGTTGTTGCCCTGTTATTTGATCTTTTTGTGTGTGTGCAGGAATTGGAGAGTGGCTCCAATGAAAATCAAGTTGTCACACAATTTTTTTGTATTTTTGTCTTTTAGGATTTGATTTAATGAAATGTATTTTAGGGTTTCTTTAGTTAAATTTTCAAACAAGTTTGAAAGTTCACAATCAAAGGAAAGACAAGTTGTATGTGTGATTGTATATTTCCTTTTAATTGAGTCTCTAAAGAGAAAGATGAAACCCTAAGCCAATTATCCCTAAGACAGAAATTTAACTACCAATGAATTATTTTTAGCTTTCAGAACTAAGTAGTGGTCCAAACAAGTCAAACAACACCACTACTTTGAAGAAAATCAAACAAGGATTCCAGAAAAGATTTTTTTAAGATTTTAGGAATTTGTTTGATAATAATTTTGAATTTTTAATTATACTGGTGTCAAAGTCCAGAAATAATACCTGTGGGTATTATGGACTTTTTAGTATTACCACCGACCTCAGAAAATTTTTATGATTTTATATGATAAGTAAAATTTCACCAGGATTCCAACAAGCCAAATTTCACAAAAATTGGATGAGTATAAAAATTCTGAAAATTCACGGACAGTAACAAAACAAGAAGATTAGAGAGTGTGACCCCTTTGTAATCCACGAATTTTTAAAAATTAAATACAAATCCAATTGATCTGAAATTTGGAAAAGATGTTCCAAACTTAATTGGGAATCACTCTATGAAATTTTATGATTTTAGGAGGCCTGTGGTGTTAGGAATCGATTTTTCAAGTCCAGATAGAAATCTGGACCCGAAAAATAGAACACCAATACTTACAATGGAGTGGTGCTAAAGAAGCATACAAGCAAACAATGGATTTTATAAGGTACCACTCCACTTAATCAAGTTTTTGGGGATCCTGAAAGCCAAGTTTAATATATTTTTGGTAGTTTTAATTAATTATGTGACCAGAAAGAGGAACCAACCCGAATTTTCACGGGAAGAAAAGGACCTTTGAGCTCTCTCTTCCAGATTCCCGCCTTCCCGCTGTAGTTCCTGCACACACAAAAGAAAGAAAGAGAAGGGGATGAGATCCACTTCAACCAAGAGAAAATGAGTTAATGCAAAGCCGTGCCTCCCCGGCAACGGCGCCAAAAAGTGATAGCAAAATTGCGCGTGATTTGTAAAAGCGGGTTTTTAACGTCGTTGTAACACGCGAATCTGCTTACGCTTTTAAAATTTATATCCTAGATAGGGGAGTATCTAGGGTCATCCAAAGAGGTAAAAATTGCAAAATTAATCCTCTTGCTTACAGATAGATCTCAACTTTCTTTTTGATATTTTTCAATATGTAATTTTTTTTGTATTTTGAAAAGACGAGGGCAAAATGCGAATTGTAACAAAAAGTACTAACACCTACAAATGCTTAACTAAAATTTAAAAGATAGAAATATCTTCTTCCTAAGCTCACTCTAGGCAAGTGGAGGCCTAGAGTAATTAGGAAGAAGAGGTGAAACAAGTGCTAGAACCAAAAGTAACAACTGCAATAAAAAGCTAAAAGAAGGCAATTTGATTGAGTAGAATGAGTGTTCTTTTCAAGGACAAGTAGAGGAATGCTTCTACTAGAACTTAAACAAATCTAAAAGCAAGAAAAGAAACACAAATCCTCTTGCAACAATGGTGAAGAAGGTTGTCTTCTTGCTCCAAGCCTAGCTGCTCCTTGGCTTGAAAAGAGGGCTTCCTTCTCCTCCTTCCTTGAGAGCTCCTCCAAGGTGGAAGCTTCCACCTTCAGTGCTCTCTCCAAGGGGTGGGCGTGCACCACCCTCAAGAACTCCTCCAAGGTCTTCCTTGCCTGGCTTCTCCTTTGGCTAGCGTGACCCAAGAGAGAAGGGAAGAGGGGAAGGCACCAAGGGGACAGAATATCCCCTTAATCTTCTTCTTCTTCTCTCTTGGACGTGGGCTTCTTGGTGGAATATGAGAGTGAAATTGCTATCCAAGGATGGCTTGAATGGTGGTGGGTAGTGGTCTTTTTATAGGGTAGGATGGGGGGTTAAGGTGCCCCTTGAAATGGAGGGCTAGGATGGAAGAATGGAGGTGGTTGGTGATCCTATGGCTAAGGAGAGTTGGCGCCAACCCAAGAGGTGTAAAAGGGGGTAGTTATGGTGGTGTTGGTGTCTTTTGGTGGTGGAGAGACACCAACATGTTGGCGCCAACATGGGGTCTTCTAGAAGGGGGGTTAGGTGGATGGTGGAGATGGGTTCAAGGGAGATTGTGTGGTGGAGATGAGGGGAGATTTTGGAGGGAAAAGTGGCGCCATTAAGGGGTGGTTATGGGTAGTTTTTGGCGCCACTTTTAGGTGTCTTTTGGAGGTGGTGGGTAGGTTAGGTTGGTGCCAAGTAGGTTAGCTTATGTGGAGCTTAGGTGGAGCTAGTTGGGTGGAGTTGGTAGGTGGGTTTTTGGAGTGGTACAAGCCAAGGGAGTTGGAGCATAGTTAAGCTAAGCTAAGCTAAGCTAAGCTAGCTTAGCTAATGGAGGAGTAGAGGAGAAGGTGTTGGAGCTAGGGTTTGGAGGGAGGAGCTGAGGAGAAGTCTGGAGCTGAAATTTGGAGCTGGCTGCTGCTGAAGAGGCTGGCATGGAGCTATTCTAGCTGGCTTAGCTTGCTAGTTCTTTGCTAGCTACTAAGCCGAGCTAAGGTAAGCTAGCTTCTACCATACTGAGCTAAGGTGAGCTGGGTCTGGTGCTCCCGGGGAGAATCAAGCTGGTTGAGGCAGCTAAGGTAGCTTAGCTCAACTGAGTTGAGCTAAGCTGAGTCCCCGTGAGCTGGACTTGAGCTTCCTGAGCTGGGATGAATTCTTCTTCAGCTGGCTGGAGCTGAGTGGAGCTGGATGTAGCTGGATCTGAGCTGGGGTGAACTCCTGTCAACTTAGCTGGGCTAACTAGAGCTCCCTGTGGACTAGTGGGAGCTGAGATGAGCTAGACTCAGCTAAGTTGAGCTGGATCTGAGCTGACTTGAGCTAGGATGAGCTAAGGTGAACTCTCTTGAGCTGCCATCCAGCTGAGATTAGCTGAATGGAGCTGGGATGAGCTAACCCTAGTTCAAGTAAGCTAGGTTCCAGCTGCGGTGAGCTAGATCAAGCTGAGGTGAGCTGGATCAAGCTGAGGTGAGCTGGATTAGGCTGAGTTCCAGCTAATCTGGGCTTCTCCTTCACCATTTGCCTTCTTGAGTGCTAGGGTTTTAGGGATCTATATATCTGTACATCCTTAACACTCACAAAAACATATTAAAAAGACAATAAAAAATGCAATGCATGCCTAACCTATTTTATGCCTAAATGCAGCCCAAAAACCCATTTGCGGAGTAAAATCCTAAGAGCTAGGTTTGTTTTAATGCTTCAGAATGATGATAAACTGGCGTTTATCATTGGGTTTCCACTATTTTCTAGGCAGCTGAATCCTCCACGCAGCCCAACTCTGTGGAAGCCTGTTGAAGTCATCCCTTATTTGGGAGTCCCTTTTGTTCTCGGACTACCCATGAGAAACCATAACTCTAGAAGGTCAAGAGTTTTGAGGTCCTCAGAAGAAGAATCCGTTTCATGTTTCTATGTAGGAGATCTAATTTTGTGGACTCCAGAGAGAGAGATCCACTTTCGAGGTCTTCAGAGGAAGACCCTTGTCAAGGATACTAAATGGAGAGCCATCAGCACCAATTGAGGTCTCCAGAGGAGAGGCCCTTGTTAAAACCAACTACAACAATTCGTCATCAAGTTCCAGCCAGTCTGATGTGTCGTTATCAGCATACCTGCCTACAGGCATGAACAAGAGTGGGGTACATGCCTATTTATATGCCACCACTCACACAAAGTCCACATCTTCCAATGTAGCATTAAACAAACAACCCAATTCTCTAAACACTCCCCCTCAAGCTGGAAAATGGAATGCTCAGCTTGTAACACAAAGAAACCCCTTTACATAGAAGAACAAACAGCAATCTCAGTAGGTACAACTGACTCTCCTCTACTGACGACAGTTGCACTCTTGCTCATGCCTGTAGGCAGATATGCTGATGACGACACATTAAGCTTGTTAGAGCTTGACGACAAATTGGTGTAGCTGGTTCTAATAAGGGCCTCTTCTCTAAAGACCTTGATGGGAACACCATCATGAGCCATAACTAGCTCATTTTGACCTAATTAAGTCAGTAAATGCTCCTACATAACCTCCAGAGAATCGCAAGTCATTGCATAATCATTCTGAATGAAAAATAAGAAATTAGGGTTAAAATTGTAATTTTACCAGCTTATCATGAATGCAGTACAACCACGGGTTTTCTCTGGGGTTGAATGAAGGTCAATTGGTCTTAAAAAGATAACAAGTGAGTTAGAACAATCAGAAAAGGGTTTGCACGTGTTCTGAGAATTAAATGACTTTTGAAACCCTAAAATTAGACCCACTTAATTATCTAGGTTCTGATCAAGATAAAATCCACCTAAACCCTCTAAAATTCATAGAAAAATATTCTCTAGGGTTTAAAACTTTCAATTTGACCATCAGAATCCGTTTTGACCCAAAATAGAACCACAGACAGACATTTGCCGTAATTTAGATTTTTACATAAATTACCCAATCAAACATATTCAAAACCAAAATCCAACTTCACCATTGGATTCCTTAGCTCCAAATTATATTTGTATCAAAATTTAGACCCAAGATGAATTTGTCTTGACCTAGTTTGTAAATTGGTCCTATCTAATTACATTTCTACCCTTTGCTTTCAAAATCCTTTCAAACAAGCTCCTAACTTTGTCATTGTTCTCAGAAATAGGTTCCTCCGCCATTATTGCGGAGGAATCCTTCTCAAGTGACCTTTGATTGAAGAGAACTCCTCTGTTCAATCAATCCCTTCCAAAATTGGAAGGGAGATTCTTTGAGGAGTTCTCTTCCTTCTGAATCTGCTTATAAGTTCCATAACCTTCCCAATCTCTCATGCAAACGCATGAGAGATTTGGGTTTCATTGAAGCTACGAATTTCTACACTATCGTATTTGATTTTGAAAACCTATTGTCGTAGTATGAAAGCGAAGAACTCGTGTTCAACAAATAAAATTTATACCGAAATGGAAATCTTAGGTCGAACTCAGGGAGGCGGACGTTTGATTTAAAAATACGCGTTTGTTTTATTTGTCACGAAGCAGAATAATTGATTAGAAACTATCTATCTATTTACAATAAATAGAAGAGAGAGAGAGAATATTACAAACAGAAACAAAAAAAGAGATGTAGAATGAACATGGAATTCATTAACAACGAGATTGTTCATTACACTACTCATTACGACTAGAAAGTGGGAAAATGATTATACTAGAAAGCGGTAAATCTACTCTAGAAAGCAGTAAAGAGAATGGGGAGAGAGATATCCTCCTCGACAGTCACTTGGAGGATGAGCCGGACGGGACGACATCTGGAAGACAGGGAACGAAGCAGGACGAAGCAGGAAGAATAGGAACGAGGCAGCACATCGTCGTCGTCGCGGGATCCGCTTCTGAAAGGGGGATGAAAATTTGACTTTATCTCTTGAGAAGCATCCCGGGTGTGGGACAAGCTTCTCTTGAGCTTTGGAGAGGGAGAGAAGAGAAGGAAGGGATGAAGATTTCGTATGGAGGAGGTCTCCTTTTATAGTTGCAAGGAACGAGGGCAATTTGGTCTTTTAAATCTCAAAACATTAAATCAGGGGTCTTCAATGATGGATAAAACCGTCGCTAAAGCCCCATCATGGGCGTGGTGGGGCGAAGCACGCGCGCCTTCTCGCCTCTTGTGCATGAAACGCATGTTCATGTTCTTGAATTCTTGGCCATTCGATCGCGAGATCGAATGGCTGAGATGCACCCTTGCCCGCCTCCTCATCATGCGCTCGCTGCGTGCTATCTCGCGTGAGGTGCGAGCATGCAATAGGGCGTGGGCGCTATCGAGTGCCCGTAGCCGACCAATGATGATCCAACGCTCGCCTGCTCCTCACGATTCGAATGCTCACCCATGCTTTGTGAAAGTGCATTTGACCAACGTGCTACAAGCGCTTTTGTGTCGCGCTTTCAATTCATGCGCTCGCATCCATAGCCATTGGATGCGCATCCAACGACTGAAGAATTGTCGAAGAAGAGAGGGTGCAGCGGGTGTAGCAGTCGATTGGGTGGCTGAGATAGTGCCACATGGTTCCATCTTGGCCGTACATCTTCTGGATGATGTAGATGGTGCCACGGTTGTCAGATTGAGTCGATTTTCGCGCCATTAGGCTGCGATCGTCGATCCGAATCCATCTATGCGGTCGGATTTGTCATTTGAAGTGCGGATTCACACCATCTTGGTCCTTGATCTTCTAGGGTTCCCTGGTCTCTACTTGATGCTACAGATGTCTAATTAGGGCGATCTTGGTGTCGTTAGACTCTAATCGTCGCCCTGATCAAATCTGTTGGATCTTCGATCCGAGGCTCCGATAAAAATTTTGCCATGTACCTAAACATAAAAGAAGTCAATTAACCTCCATTTTATTCAAACTAATCTAACTGCAAGATGATGCATGCTATGTAATATTTATAGTATGTAATGCAATCCTATGCTTAAGAACATGCATAAATAGACATCTTAAGTAGTGTAAACATGTTTACATTAGGTTTCCTACTCCGACGACATTTCCAAGCTTGAAAGCTTGGCTTCCAAGCTTAAGATCCTTCCTCAGCCCTATAAAAGAAACCCTAGGGCACGACCGTGCTCTTAAGCCTGAATTCAGATAGAAAACCCTCCTCTTCCTCCCTCCTCTTCAGCCACGAAGCTCCTCATGCTCCGGCGACCCCTCCTGACCTCCTTCGTCATTCGGTCACAAACTAGTGGTCAGATTCTCTTTCTCTCTCTCATCCACTCTTAGCTGTACCAGCAGGAGCCCTTCTACCTCCGTCGTCGTCGCAGTTCCCTTCATTGGAGCACCTTCTTCCCCAGCTCTAGCTTACCAATGCTGGTGCTGTCCTCTCCCTTTCGTCCACTTAGCATAGGTAATTAAGTTCTCTTAAGGCCCCTAGATTAGTTCCTTCTATCAAAAAGCCAAAAATAAACCCTCGATACCGCCGCTCACCTCCGTCTTCCCCATCTCCGACAGCATCTCTGGCGAGGTCCTCTGCATTCTACACTCATCCATATGCCTTGCCACAACCCCCAAAAGCATCGCCGTCTCTCCACGCACAAAACCCCTATCTCTATTCACCTTCCCATCCACTCAAACCCGCCATTGAACAACCCACCTTTTCGTCATCCTTCCCCGTGACCACCACAAACCACCATCTTCCATGAGACCACCTCCACCACACTCGCCATGGTCTGGCAAAGCTCCTGAACTGTTGTAATGCGGCCACGAGGCCTTATTTCTTATTTCAGGTAACAGGTCCCTTCACTGCCATTGTTGAGCTTCTCCATGAGCTTCAAGCTTTGTCTGTGCAAGGATCCGCCCAGGAGAAGCTCCAGGCGTAGCGGAACATCTCTAGGAGTGCAACTAAGGAGCCAATTAGGCTCTTTAACTGAGCCTTTGACCACAATCATGCGAAGAAGCCACTGCAGTGGCACGCAGAGAAAGGCGGTGGGATTTAGTCCCACATCGTGGACTGAGGAGCACTTGCAGGCACATAAACTGCAAAAGTGTCGAGGGCTTATCGCCTCAACACTTCAGGGGTGAGATCCCTCACACCCTTCATTCTCCTCATCTGTGACCTCTCCTCTGCGGACTTGGTGCACCCGACCCGCCTAAGCCTTCACTCCTTAGTCACTACACCACGCCGATGACCTTGGACCCAGGTACGCGGATCCTTCAATTACTCGATAACCCGATGTGTATGACTCTGGGAGAGTGGAGCCTAAGAGAGAGAGGAAAGGAGAGATTGCGCGGGGGTTAGGGGGGTTTAGTTGTAGAAGACATTGGCTGACACTTAGCCAAATTTAAGAAGTTCCCCTCCCCTATGTGAAGGAGGAGGAAGCAAAAGAAGAAGAAGAGGTTGAACAGAGGAAGAAGAAAAGAAGAGCAACTGGACAGAAGAAAGAAAGAAGAGGAGGAGGTGGACCGTGGAAGAAGAGAAGAGGAAGAAGAAGAAGAAGCTAAAGAAAAAGAAAGGAGCACTATAGCAACGCACGTTAAGTCGTCTGATTGTAAAATCAGATGTCTGATTATCTGTTCCTTCATTTGATTATATTCAACAAATACTATATATGTGTTAGGCTAATAATTGGTGATCCAAATCACCATTATTTTGTCTAAAATTCTTTTTATCTCTTTATATACTCATGTTAGATATTGCATATTAGTTCTTGAGTAATTTATTGTACTCATTTATATTATTTATTGAGATTAGTGTGTGAATTCCTATTTGCTCCCTGTGTTCGACCTCGGAACCTTTTTCAAGTAATAAAATTTATTTGTTTGAGAATTATTTTGGCTATACTACAACATGACAATCTTAAAACTCTGATCTAGCATTCGAACAATTTAGCGCCGTTGCTGTGGTGCAACGCGTAATTCACCACTATTCTCTGCATTATTTGACTATATTTGAGCACTAACTTGCCCTGTTTATTTCTTTTGTGATTTTTCGAGGTACTTCATGAGGAGATCTTCCATGCAAAACAACCACACCAGGGCTTTTAACTTCTCCATTCTTCCCTAATCAACCTCCTAATCTTGGGAAGACAAAAGAAAAAAAGGAAACAATTGATTAGGAGTCACCTGCCTTATTTCATAGTAATCATCATTTAAAAGGCAAAATTCCTGATTTGCAAAGTTCTTTTCAAATCTCATTGTGTTGAAGCGATTCTATTTAGAGATCTTACCCTAAAATTACTGTGCCTATTAGGAACTATGTTTAATTTCTAATCACTCTTGGGCTAACACACTTCTTGCCTGAAGCCCAGGGTGAACATATCAAGATCAATTGGACTTGGAAATAGAGCCAATTAGGGTTTCTGCATTAGGGTTTTTGAAGTGCTAGTACACATGTTTGCCTGAATTAAGGAAAGTTATCCTCCCGCATTTGTGTGCTACCCAAACCCTTGATTGAAAAGATCTAATCCAGAAAAAACCCTAAAAACAGGCTCTAATTCACTTGAACCCTAAAAATTCTTGGACCTAATAATTTGGGAGTCAAATCAGGGTAAGTTCTGGGTCTTGACCTAGATCTCACTCTACCATCTTTAGGGCAGGTCAGGTGAAGTTGGTCTACATTATAGGCCAACCAACCTCCAAATTAGGTCACAAGTTAAAATTAACTTCTAAATAAAGTGAAAATCAAGGCACAAAGTAGGACCTAAAGTTGATAGACTTAAGGACTTAAGTTCATACATTTCGATCTACCTGGACCCTCAGTGACAAGGAAGGTCGGGTGGGGGAAACCCTGTAACCCATGGGGATGCTCTACCGTGTAGGGGTCTTTGCAGGACTCTCCCTTCCTGGCTGCCCAGTTACTTCTCGGGTGTGCGAATTTCTGATTCAGAGGTATCATCCACCTCGAAATTGCCTTAGTCATCCAAAAATCTTTGGGTGCCTTGATTGGGTCAATCTCACATCCAGTCCCTCATCCCTTCTATTTAGAGCACACACACAGATTTCCTTAGGAATCTCTTTTCAAATCTAATCAATGTTGATCTAATCTTAAATTTTGATTCTACATCTTGATTCTACCATCTGATTCAAAAATGCAGCCTAGCTATTTAGGAAAATCATTGAAGAAACCTGAATCTCAAATATCCATGAAAGATAGAATGGTTGAGGATGCCCTTAGATTTTATGAGATTGATGACAAAACCTCAAAACCAATTGAAGACATTCAAGTTAATGTGTCGATAACAACAACCTTCATCATAAACTGTGCCCAAGTAATTATAACACAAGTAACAAATGGATCTACCTGGGATGTTCTCATAATAGGATACATTGAGTTAGAGAAATTACATAACTTTGAGTATTTCCAATGCATGACAAATCCTGTACTTTGGGAAAGACACCAAGATGATCTTGAAAAACGGGAGGAGATGATAAAATTGTTAAAACAGATTATCGATCAAAAATATCCGTACATTCCCCAAACATTCAGCAATACATCTTGGAACGATACTGAGGATGTTTATAATTTTCCAAATCCCGAGTTCAAGAATCAAGGTTGTTGTGGACCTCCAGCCCAAATGGAATATGATCAACTTAATATACAGATTAACATTCCTAATCTTGAAATAGGTTGGGAGGTTTCAATTGCAGGAGAGCACAATTTTGATCTAGCCCTAGAAAACCAAAACCTTGGTTCGCCAAGCTTAGATTTCCTAGACTCCTATGATAATGAGATTGAATCAGAACCTCTCAAGGATGTAAATTCCTCTCCTTACTCTAATAAGGTGATCCCCGAGGGCAATTATGACATCCATGTAGAGCCCAACCTAGATTCTAGTGATTCAACCCACACCCTTAGCCTAGAATCTGGATCTGAACCTTCTTGGGATAATTACAAGGTCCCGTGTGACAAAAATCTGAGTTTGAATTTGGACTATGATTCTGGGCCTTTATTTGATGAATGAACCTCTCCAACATCCTCAGAAATACAGATTGATTTTTCGAAAATCACGTCAATCTACGATACAGAAATCGAGGAGTTGGAGGAGTTGGGTTTTGATTAGGTCTTCCCTACAAACCTATAACTCGAGCCTAGACCTAATAAGGACACCTTTTTGAGCTCTGAATATGAGAATAAGCTAGACCCAAGTCAGGTTGTTGAGTCTACATCTTGTGATCTATTCTGTGGTGGAACCTCTAACCTTGAATCAAATTCAGAACTTGATTCTCGCAAATTCTCCGATGATTTTGAATCTTACTATGATTCCAAAGAACCATTGTTTCCTGACGACTATGAGCCAATCTACGACCTCAGCATACGTGATCCATTCTTCGACTCTGACTCTGAGGTCCCTAATCCCGAGATCACTGATTCAAAATTAGGTTCCATTAAGATGGAATCATTTCTTTTTGATCTTCAGGAATCAAAAACAGAAATTGCCGAGAGTGTCTGCAACCCAGAGTTCGAATCTTTTCTTGACTCAGACTTTCTTCATCCTATAAACACTCTGCAGGCATTTACCTTTGAGTTTGATGGCTACTATGTGGACTCTCTAAATAAACCTACCTTTGAATCCTTACTAGAAGAACCTTCATATACAATTCTTATTACTGCCACCTCTTCTACACATGCAGAATCTTCCCAAACCTATTTGCAACCCCGACCCACAATCGGACTCAATTTCTACTCTGATTCTCCTCTCGATCCAGTTGTAGATGATTCTCCTCCACATTCAAATCGGGTTTCGGACTTCGATCAGACTATATATCATGCCCCATCCTTCTATGATCACTCTCGTAGGGATCTCACATCTTCTAGTGATTCCTTAGAGGATCCCTACTCTGACCAGGCTGATCCGACTCAGCCAAACCCTGAATTCACACTTCTGCATCATTCCGAGCTCCACAGCATATGGTGGGTTCCGCATCTTTTGATCTACATCTATCAACTTGCCAGATTAATTGGATTTAGGCTGCATCATCAGCTTGCTGATCTGAACAAGCACCTGGTTGGACCAACCAGGCTATTGATCAAGGTGCTTATTCTACAAAACTCATCTGATTTCACCACTCCATACCATTTTCCACTCAGCTGAATGTGTTGAATTTAGCACTTAACGGGAGGCAACCCGTCATTCCAAAAAACTCGAGATCCTTCTGATTATCCTTCTATACTTCACGTCTATTACACCCTGAGTTCAATTTTAGAACAGTTGTTCCTACCTCTAGTAAGCATACCAAGGCTTGAAATCATCTACAATAGTCATTCCCGACTTGTTCCCCCACTCGATAATCTTGTTCTAATTCCTAAACCCAAAACTATTTCACACCATGTGTTTACAATAAGGACATTGCAAAACTTAGGCATGAGGGGGTGACAAAGTGCAAACATACAAAAAAAATTCACAGTTTGGAAGGATTCTTACAAAAAAAAGCACATATTCCAAAAACCAAAAAAATAAAAAATTGAAAAAAGAACAAAAATGGGAGAAGGGAGGAAATTTTGAATTGATTGCATGTCAGTTCTAAGGAGAAAAGGGAGGAGATAAAAATGTCAAAAAGGAGCACAAATTGAAAAGAAAAGAAAAAGAGATAGTCATTAGTAAAAGATTAAGAAATTGACTTAGTTCGAGGCCATATCAAAAGAAAGAAAATGAAAGGTAAAAAGTGCTAATAAAACAAAGAGATTAGTAGGAACGCTGATTTTGGGCCTCTTGGGCTGTAATCCTAGGCTTAAAAATTCAAGTACACGTCAAGATCTAGATAATCCTCAAGAGGTTGGGGAAAATGCGAAGCTTAAGTATTAGGTCTAAGGCTTAGGGATTATTCAGCCTCGTTAACTGACCTCTGGTTTGCAGGACTTAGTAACCTAAGAACCCAAATCCACACATAGTCTGGTTCAGTGTGCCTAAGTATCAAAATCATGCAAATGCGTTTAACTTGTTCTGAAAAAGTTACCTAGATTAGGAGCAACTGATCAACACAAGTTGATTTGGACAAGTTCCCGGTGCAGAGAGGCGGGAAATTCCCCTCGAAGATGCGCAATAACATATCATCTCCTCAATGCTTGTCTCCTAGGATATCTACATATCCTACCGAGGGCATGTAAGCACCCTGTGCTGGTTCAGATGCCATGGGCGGAATTATCTCATAATGTCGATTGCCTGGATTTAGCTACAGAATGCCATGGGTGGGATTATCTCGAAAGCCAAGGTTCTGGGGGTTGCCATGGGCAAAGCTATCTCGAAGCAGCGATTGCCAGGGACCCTACGAGGATTGATGATGGGAACTAGGAATCCGATACAAACTATGTTGTAAACCTAATTTGAAACTAGAAATAAAAAGAAAAAAGAGAGAAAACACTCCAAAAACAAAGAAAAACCATGAAGTTCAATGAACCTTAGGTTAGTTCCCATGGGCCTTAGAAACCTTCACAGCAGACTGAGGCTAGAGCTGGTCAGGTCCAGATCTTGGTTGGTACTTGAGTACCTCTAGGCCTACTATTGACATTCTAACCTAATCTACAAAAGAAAGCCCACATTAAAGTTTTAGGCATCAAAAGTTTTATGGTCTAGAATCAAAGTTAATACCTTAAAATTTTGCTAAGGGACTACCAAAAGCTAGGCATGGGGGTATGATTGGAACACCATTATAAGCCATAACTAGCTCATTTTAACCCAATTAAGTCAGTAAATGCTCCTACATAACCGCAAGAGAATCAGAAGTCCTTGCATAATCATTCTAGAGGAAAAATAAGAAACTAGGGTTAAAATTGCAATTTTACCAGCTTAACATGAATGCAGTACAACCATGGGTTTTCTCCAGGGTTGAATAAAGGTCAATTGATCTTAAAAAGATAACAAGTGGGTTATAACAATCAGAAAAGGGTTTGCATGTGTTCTGAGAATTAAATGACTTTTGAAACCCTACAAATAGACCCACTTAATTAACTAGGTTCTGATCAATATAAAATCCATCTAAACCCTTTAAAATTCATATAAAAATATTCTCCAAGGTTTAGAACTTTCAATTTGACCATCAGAATCCGTTTTGACCCAAAACAGAAACACAGATAGACATTTGCCCTAATTTAGGTTTTTACATAAATTACCCAGTCAAACATGGTCAAAACCAAAATCCAACTTCACCATTGGATTCCTTAGGTCCAAATTAGGTTTGTATCAAAATTTGGATCCAAGATGAATTTGTCTTATCCTAGTTAACAAATTGGTTATGCCTAATTACATTTCTACCCTTAACTTTCAAAATCCTTTCAAATAGGCCCCTAACTTTGTCATTGTTCTCACAAATAGGTCTCTCCACCATTATTGTGGAGGAATCCTTCTCCAGCGACCTTTGATTGAAGAGAACTCCTTTGTTCAATAAATCCCTTCCAAAATTGGAAGGGAGATTCTTTGAGTTCTCTTCCTTCTGAATCCGTCAATAAGCTCCATAACCTTCCCAATCTCTCATGTGAACGCATGAGAGATTTGGGTTTCCTACTCCGATGACATTTCCAAGCTTGGAAGCTTGACTTCCAAGCTTAAGATCCTTCCTCAGCCCTATAAAGGAAACCCTAGGGCATGGCCATGCTCTTAAGCTTGAATTCCGGCCGAAAACCCTCCTCTTCCTCCCTCCTCTTCGACCGCAAAGCTCCTCAAGCTCCGGTGACCCCCCCTGACCTCCTTCGTCATCCGGTCACAAAATCAGTGGCCGAATTATCTTTCTCTCTCTCGTCTGCTCTTGGCCGTACCAGTAGGAGCCTTTCTACCTCCGTTGTCGTCGTTGTTCCCTTCATCGAAGCACCTTCTTCCCCATCTTCGACCTACCAACATCGGTGCTATCCTCTCCCTTTCATCCACTTAGCATAAGTAATTAAGTTCCCTTAAGGCCCCTAGATTAGTTCCTTCTATCAAAAAACCAAGAATAAACCCACGATACTGTCTTCCCCATCTCCGGCAGCATCTCCGGCAAGGTCCTCCGCACGCTACACTTATCCACACGCCTCGCCAAAACTCCCAAAAGCATCGCCGTCCCTCCACTCACAAAACCCTTATCTCTATTCACCTTCCATGAGACCACCTCCACCACACTTGCCATGCTTCGATGAAGCTCCTTAACTGTTCTAATGCAGCCACGAGGCCTTATTTCTTGTTTCAGGTAACAGGTCCCTTAGCCGCCATTGCTGAGCTTCCCCACGAGCTTCAGGCTTTGTTAGTGCAAGGATCCACCCAGGCGAAGCTCCAGGCGCAGCGGAACATCTCCAGGAGTGCAACCAAGGAGCCAATTAGGCTTTTTGACTGAGCCTTTGACCACAATCACGCGAAGAAGTCACTGCAATCACACGCAGAGAAAGGCGGTGGGATTTAGTCCCACATCGTGGATTAAGGAGCACTTGTAGGCACATAAATTGCAAAAGTGTTGAAGGCTTATCGCCTCAACACTTGAGGGGTGAGGTCCCTCACACCCTTCACGCTCCTCATCCGTGACCTCTCCTCCGCGGACCTGGTGCACCCGACCCGCCTAAGCCTTCACTCCTTGGTCACTACACCACGTCAGTGACCCTGGACCTAGGTACGCAGATCCTCTAATTACCCGATAACCAGATGTGCATGACTTTGGGAGAGCGGAGCTTAAGAGAGAGAGGGAAGGAGAGATTGCACGGGGGTTAGGGGGGTTTTGCTGTAAAAGACATTGGCTGACACTTAGCCAAATTTAAGAAGCTCCCCTCCCCTATGTGAAGAAGGAGAAGGAAGCAAAAGAAGAAGAGGTTGAATAGAGAAGAAGAAAAGAAGAAGGCCTGGACAGAAGAAAGAAGAGGAGGAGGTGGACTGTGGAAGAAGAGAAGAGGAAGAAGAAGCTGAAGAAAAAGAAAGGAGCACTGTAGCAACTCACTTTAAGTCATCTGATTGTAAAATCAGACGTCTGATTATCTGTTCCTTCATTTGATTATATTCAGTAAGTACTATATATGTGTTAGGCTAATAATTGGTGATCCGAATCACCATTATTTTGTCTAAAATTCTTTTTATTACTTCATATACTCATGTTATATATTGCTTATTAGTTCTTGAGTAATTTATTGTGCTCATTTATATTATTTATTGAGATTAGTGTGTGAATTCCTATTTGCTCCCTATGTTCGACCTTGAAACCTTTTTCGAGTAATAAAATTTATTTGTTTGAGCATTATTTTGGCTATACTACAACACGACAATCTTAAAACTCCGATCTAGCTTTCAAACAGACCTCAATGTAAGCATCTATGTTTTGATACACCAAAATTATGTTTATTATTAGACTAACATTTCAGGACTATCTCAAATTAAAGTATCAAAGCATCTTTCAAGACAAGAGAAAATAGTTGCTGATGTGCGTCTTCTTTCATTTATTTGAGTCTAGGACATTATTGTAAGGAACCTCAAATAAAACTCAAATATGAATTTTTCGCGCATCTCTTTTTAAAACCAAACTTTTAGGGTTATTGATCGACCAAACTATTTAATTGATCTACCAAAGCACTTTAATCGACCAACCTAATTAATTGACCGATCAGATCAGCCTATTTGAGGAGGTTGAGAAAAATCCTCTTGATCGACCAACCAAGCTAATTGATCGATCAATTAGTGATCGACCAACCTTATTAATTGATAGACCAAATTGCCTTTTGATCGACCAATTTAGTTTCCTATTCAGGCAAAACTTTTTGTATGAATAGAGGTCTCACGTAGCACATTCCTTTACAACTTTTAAATAGAAACACCATTCAAAAACAAAGCATCTCGTGCTTATTTCCAAAGGTTTTCATGCCCCGTTCTTCACACTCTTCGAAAGCACGATGCCTCGAACCTCTGCAAAAAATTGGTTTGATCATTTATTGAGGTTCCATAGAATTCATATTCTTGTTATACTATTTTGTTGTTTTTGATTTGCGGATTCCAAGTCTATTTGGAAGATCCGTATTGCTTTTGCTTCTCTTCAGGATAAAAGAGAAGTGGTTGTAAGAGGTTGTGTCACCCTCGTTCAAGTGGTACGTTAGTAGATTGACTAGCGGTGCCTAGTCAGAAAAATCCTAAGCTGGGAGGCTTAGGTAGTGGTTTTCACCCAGATCGGGTTTCCACTATAAATCAGGTGTACTCTATGCTTGAATTCTTGTTACTTTATTTTGATTTGTGCATATATTTTTTAAGCAATACTATTCACCCCTCCCCTCTAGTATTTGTTGTGATCCACAAGATATTCTTAGCATCCTCACTTGGTATCAGAGCTTAGTTGTCCAGAGTGATGTTAAAGTCTTCTGTCGACACATACGCTGAGGGGCAATTCGATGTTCGTCCTCCACTTTTCAACGAAACAAACCATGGATATTGGAAGACTAGGATGCAGATTTTCCTTGAATCCATGGACTTTTATGGGATGTCATTGCATCCAAATACACTCGTCCTGAAATCAAGGAAGGAGTGGTGTTGACACCAGACCAAAATAAGATGGCAACCCATAACGCCAAAGCAATGAACGCAATCTTCTGCGGACTTTCAAAATCAGAATTCAACCATGTCTCTACATGCAAAACAACATGCGAGATCTGGAGCATACTAGAAGTCACCCTTGAAGGAACAACTAAGGTAAAGGAAACCAAAGTAAATTTATTAACGCAAAATTACAAACTTTTCAGGATGAAGAAGGGAGAATCTATCAAGGAGATGTTCACACGATTCATGGACATCATAAACTCCCTACGGAATCTAGATAAAGACTTAAAGAATGAATCTGTGATAAGGAAGATCCTTTGATTAGTTACCAGTGATTGGGTGACCAAGACAACAACCATTCAAGAATCAAAAGATCTATCCACCCTGAAACTGGATGATCTTATTGGAAGTCTAATGGCTTGTGAAGTTCAACTCTAACACATGAAGGAGCAAGAAGATGAAGCAACCAGAAAGATGATCATAGCCCTTGAAGCCAATCAGGAATCTGAAGAATCATCAAATGGAGAAGAAGCGGAAGACATAGCTCTTCTCTCCAGAAAATTTAGAAAGTTCCTCAAGAATAAGAGGAGCTGGAGGAAGAAAAAGGAAGAATCAAAGACGGATGCAATCATCTGCTACAACTGCAGAAGAAAGGGACACATCAAGAAAGACTGTCCACTTCTTAAGAAAGAATCAAAAAAGAAGAAAAAGTTTTTTAGGAAGGATGGAAAGAAGAAAGCTTTCACATCAACATGGGATGAATCAGACTCAAGCTCAGGAGAAGAAGAAACTTCCGGAGAAGAAGCTCTTCTAGGACTAATGGCACTTGAAGATGAGGTAACTTCTTTTTCACAAGATGAATTATTAGAAGCATTTTTTGAGATGCATGACATAGCTAAGTCATTAAAAATAGAAAATAAAAACCTAACTAAAGCATCAAGAGAAGAAAGAACACACAAAGATATACTTACTCAACAAAACACAGAATTATCTATTGAAATCACATCATTAAAATTATAGATAGACAATCTTAAGGTGGATATTGATAAATTGAAAGAGAACTCTTCTACTCTCTTAAATGATTTGACTAAATTCACAAATGAAAGTAGAAATTTGCATAAATTATTAGGAACACAAACCCAGGGCACCACAAAATTTGAGTTAGGCTATATACCAAAAAATAACCATGAAGAATCTAGTTCCAGCTAGAACAAAGAGAAAGGTAGCTTGCCAAAGCAGGCAATGCAAACTAACCACCGTGGTCCCAAACAAAAATGGGTACCAAAAAGTATTTTGCAATCTTGTTTTGTAGGTTCTGTAGATTATAAGAAGTGGACTTTCCAACAAATCAATAGAACATTGAAGCCACTTTATCAAACAAAGCCTCATAGTCACAAACTAATGACAGGACAGAGAAGAAAGAAGGTGGATAATGGACAGCAGCTGTTCCAAGCACATGACCGGCGAAGAAGACCTATTCCTGTAGCTCAATCATCAGGAAAGTGGTACGGTCATGTTTGGGAACAACCACAAGGGCCATATTATTGGTACTGGCCAAATTGGTAACTCTTCTACCTCTTTTGATAATGTACATTTAGTTAAAGGCTTAAAACATAATCTATTAAGTGTAAGCCAAATATGTGATAAAGGAAATAAAATCACATTCACATCAAAAGGTTTTAAAATTCATAGCAAGAAACAAAATAAATTATTCTTAAAGGAAATGGACATAAAGATATCTACACTGTAAACTTCGACAAATACGATAGTCTTGAATGTCTAGTCGTATCTGACGAAGAAGCAACACTTTGGCATAAACAACTATGTCATGTTCACATGGACAATATTAGTAAACTTGTGAAACATGAGCTTGTCAAGGGACTGCCAAAGATCAACTTCAAGAAAAGCAAAGTTTGTGATTCTTGTCAAGTTGGTAAACAAACCAAAAATTCATTTAAACCAAAAAGGATGGTTAACGCTTCTCAACCTTTGGAGCTACTTCACTTAGACTTATTCGGACCAACCAAATCCGAAAGCCTAAGCAGGTGCAAATACTATTTAGTCATAATCGACGACTTCTCTAGATTTACTTGGGTATCCTTCTTTAAAAGTAAAGACTTAACCATAGATGCCTTTAGCAAACTAGTTAGAAGGTTACAGAATGAGAAAGGATCTGAGGTAATTAGGATCAGAAGTTATCATGGTGGAGAATTTGAAAACGAATCTTTTCCGAATTTTTGTGATCAATATGGAATCAAACATGAGTTTTCCTTCCCTAGGGCTGCACCTCAGAACAGTGTAGTTGAGAGGAAAACTCTACAAGAGTGTGCCCGCACAATGTTGTGCAAGTCAAAGCTGCCTCGATATTTTTGGGCTGAGGCTGTAAACACTGCTTGCTATATCCAAAATAGAACCTTGATTAGACCAATCCTAAAGAAGACACCTTTTGAACTCTATCATGGGAGAACACCTAGAATTTCCTACTTCAAGATTTTCAGATGTCGATGCTTTATACTTAACACTAAAGATAATCTTGATAAGTTCGATGCTAAAAGCATGGAAGGGATTTTCTTAGGTTATTCAACCAAAATTAAAGCCTATAGGGCCTTCAATAAGAAGAATTCTGTTGTTGAGGAAACCATGCATGTATCATTTGATGAAACAGTAGTTCAACCTAAATCTTCTACGAGTGATGATGAAGAACTAGTACATGATCAATCGAACATTCTAGAAGAGAATATTTCTAATGATCTACCTAAAGATATCTCTTTTGTGAAAGATCATCCTAAAGAACTGGTAATAGGAGATTTGTCAAAAGAAGTTCAAACCAGATCTTCCCTTAACACACTAGCCTTTACAGCCTTTGTTTCATAATTAAAACCTAAGAATGTTAAGGAAGCATTCTTAGACAACTATTGGATTATTGTTATGGAAGATGAAATAAATCAATTTAAGAAAAATAAAGTATGGGAACTTGTTTCAAAACCTGAATCACAAACCATTATAGATACCAAGTGGGTTTTTAGAAACAAACTTGATGAATCAGGAAGTGTAATTAGAAATAAAGCTAGACTTGTGGCTCAAGGATATAATCAAGAAGAAGGAATAGATTTTGATGAAACATATGCACCTGTTGCTCGACTAGAATCCATTAGAATGTTGTTAGCTTTTGTAGCCCATATGGAATTCAAACTCTTCCAAATGGATGTCAAAAGTGCCTTTCTAAATGGATTCATCAAACAGGAAGTCTTTGTTAAACAACCTCCAGGTTTTGAAGATCCAAATCATCCAGAACATGTATACAAATTAAATAAAGAGCTATATGGTCTAAAACAAGCTTCATGAGCTTGGTATGATAGATTAAAACCATATTTAATTAATAATGAGTTTAAAATTGGTCAAATAGATCCAACCTTATTTACCAAAAGAAAAGAAAATAATCTCTTAATAATTCAAATATATGTAGATGATATCTTTTTCGGTGCTACTAATGATCTACTTTGCCAAGACTTTGCAAAGGTAATGCAAGATCAAGTTGAGATGGGCATGATGTGAGAACTCAAGTTCTTCCTAGGTCATCAAATTGATTAGATATCCTCCAGAATCCTCATATCTCAAACAAAATACACAGCAGAGATACTAAAGAAATTTTTAAAGGATAAAGTCAAAGGTAAGGAAACATCGCTAATAGCTTCTACCCAATTAAAAACTGATGACACAAGTAAATCAATAGATCAAAAACTATACAGAAGCATGATAGGATCTCTATTATATTTAACTACAAGTAAACCTGACATTCTATTCTGTACTTGTTTACATGCTCGCTTTCAAGTAAACCCTGAAGAATCACATCTACATGTTGTTAAAAGAATACTTAGATATCTAAACAACACACAAGACATAGGAATTTTTTATCCGAAGTTAGAAACATTAGAATTGTATTCCTTTTGTGATGCTAACTAATGAGAGCCTCATCATGAGCCATAATTAGCTCATTTTGACATAGGAAAGAGAATAAGAGCTTCTACATAACCTAGAAAAGGGCTTAATTGAAGGAATAAGTGTTATGAGAAGAAAACATGAAATAAAGGTAAAACTGTAATTTTACCATTGCAGTACATAAATGGGATTTCTCATAGGAAAAACATAAGTCAAATGGTCAGAATAAGATAAAAAGTGGGTTGGTTCAGTCAGAAATGGGTTTATGTGCAAACCAGGAATTAACTACATCTTGTAACCCTAAAACAAACACGCTTAATTCAACAAGGTTTTGGTTAGGATAAAAATCAATTAAACCCTCTAAAATTCATGGAAAAATATCCCCTATGGTTTAGAACATTCAATTTGGCCTTTGGAACCTATTTTGACCTAGATTAGGGTCCTAACTCATTAATTGACCTAATTTGGGTTTTTGTGCAAAAATTCCAGTCAAACGTGGTCAAACCTAAAATCCAACTTCACCATTGGATTCCTTAGGTCCAAATTAAGTTTGTACCAAAATTTGGACCTAAGGTGAGGTCATCTTGACCTACTTTGCAAATTAGTACACCCAATTACATCTTGGCCCCGATCTTTTGAGAACCATTACATAAACCCCCTAACTACCTCGCCACTCTTACAAGCAGGTCCCTCCACCATTAATGGGGAGAAATCCTACTTTGGCAAGGAATGGAGGGGGAATACTCCCTGAGTCCTCAGAGATCTCCTCCCAGATTTGGTAGGGAGATTCTCTGAGGAATTCCCTTCCATCTAAGCTCGATCCTAATCCCTAATTTGCACCCAATCTCTCGTGCGAATGCACGAGAGATTTGGGTCGCTTAACTGATTCCATCTCCTGCAAGGATTCACGCACTTGGAAGCTTGTCTTCCAAGCACAGGAACCCCTGCCAATGCCTATAAATTGACCCTCAACTTCGACTGCACCTCTTCAGCTCGACTTGGTCGGAATTCCACCTCAATTTCCTCTTCTTCTCCTTTGGCCAAGTGGTCCAACGAGCCCCCTCCTCTTTCTCATCACTCTGCCACAATACCAGTGGCAGAGCTATCCTCCCCATCCTCCTCTACGTCGCGCAACACCCACGCGAGCATCCCTAGCCCCATCGTCGCGCCATCTCCCTCCATTGGATGCCTTCTTCTTCGACGACAGCAGGTACTGCCAGCTGCCCTCTCTCCCCCTTCATCCACTTAATTAGGTTAGAACCACTCATCTCTATCCCCTCTTCAATTCCCCTCAACCTATTTCACAAAAGGCCCCTCGACAGCCACGGTCCACCGCCATCTTCCCCATCTCCAGCCAAACTCCAGCGAGACACATCCGTCACTCCGCACCCCCACACGTCTCGCCACCAACCCCACAGCCTCCGCCACACTCCACTGAACATTTTCCACCCACTCACAGATCGCCTACACCACCACAAATGCCCCCCGACCTAACCCATAAATCCGGCCACAGAGCGACCTAGGAACGCACGCCTAGGCCGCCCCGCGGCCTGCCACCTACCGCTTCACCTTCGCCATGGAACGGTGAAGGTCCTCCTGTGGTTTGATAGAGCAGCAAGGCCCCTTTTGTGTCATGTAGGATCTGAGCACCAGCCACCATTAGCAACGACTCGAGAAGGTCGCAAGCTCGCTCCAGGCTGAAGCACTTCAGGGTCCCAGGTCCAGCAGGTTTAGGGGAGTCTTGAGCGGTCAGTTGTCCAAGCAATTGGCACTGCGAGGCCTGCAGCTGCAGCAATTGGAAGGAAGATCTTTTGGGGCGTGCGAGCAAAAGCAAGTGGAACATTAGTCCCACCTTGTGAACATGTGAGTGAGGTGTGTGCAATAAATTGGATTTGTGATATTAGCTGTTCGCCTCGAAAACACATGGGGTGAGGTCCCTCACCTATACATGCCTCATCCGTGAATTCATCCCGCAAACCTGGCAACCTGACTCGACTCTCCTTTCGAGCACTCCTCATGCACCACACCCACGCCGGTGCGCCTGGACCCGGGCATGTGACTCGACCCGATTACCCGGCTCTGGGAGAGCGTATTGAAGAGTGATATACACAGAGAGAGAGATGCGGGTGTGGGTAGAGGGGTAGTTTTTGCTCTCTTCGGTTTGTGCAGGGAAGGAGAAGGAGAAGTGAAGCTCACACTTAGTCATAGAGTAAAAAGAGAAGGAAAGACAAGGCAGAAGGAAGAGGCGAAGCCAAAGAGAAGAGGAAGTCAGAGAGCTAAGGCTGAAGAAGGAAGAAGAAATAAAGAAGGAGAAAGACAAGCAGAAGTAGAAGAAGAAAAGCTGAAGCCAAGGGAAGCAGAGCCAAAGAAAGACGAAGAAGAAGACCCACAGGAAAAAAGGAGAAAGATACTAAAGAAGAAAGGCAAGAGTAGAGAAAGGAGCTGTAGAGAAGAAACAAGGAAGAAGAAGCACACGACCAAAGAAGAATAGAAGAAAAAGAGGAAAATCAGAAGAAGAAAGTCAGAAGAAGAAGAGAAAGCAGACAAGAGAAGAGAGAAAACATCTTTTTAAGACGTCTGATCTCATGATCAAACGTCTAATTCCTCTATTTTTGCCACAATTAACTTTCAAACTCATGCAATGTATTCTAAATTAAGTTTTGAGCAATTAAGTGTTCAATTGCATTATTGAGATTAGTGAATAAACTCTAATTGCTCCCTGTGTTCGACCTCGGATACTTAGGTTTTCGAGTAATTAAATTTTATTTGTTGACAACGCTTGGTCACCTATACTGCTACGCAACTAACTGTTAAAAACACGACCTTGCCGCATAAATACTGACTATGCGGGTAGCTTCATAGACCGTAAGAGCACTAGTGGAACTTGTCAATTTCTCGAAAATTCCCTAGTCTCTTGGTTCTCTAAAAAACAAAATACAGTATCACTATCCACAACTGAAGCAGAATATGTAGCAACATCTTTAGCTTATTCACAATTATTGTGGATGAAACAAACATTACAAGACTTTGGATTATCTTATAAGAATAACAAGATTTTGTGTGACAACACAAGTGCTATTAACCTTTCAAAGAATCCAGTACAACACTCTAGGGCAAAACATATAGATATTAGACATCACTTTCATAGAGATTATGTCTTAAAAGGAGATATCAACTTAGAATTTGTTAACACAGAAAATCAATTAGCTGATATATTCACAAAACCATTACCAAAAGATAGGTTTAATCAGATTTGTCATTCACTAGGTTTACCTAGATTGAAAGCGCTTAATTAATTGGCCTAATAAATGACTCTTTTACTATTTTGATCAACCAATTTCTCAAATTTGATCGACCAACCTTTGATCGATCAAAAATATTATTTGATAAACCAAAACTTGAATTTGCCTGGCGGGAATTTTGCCTTCACAACTTTATCCTTTTGATCGATCAATCAAATTTTTTGATCAACCAATCTATTTGGGTGGGAATTTTTCCTCCAAACATTCAAACTCTGATAGACCTATTACTTATCTTGATCGATCACTTCTCGTTTTGATCAACCAAAAACCACTTTTGATCATCCAAAACTGGCGGTTTCTCTTTTCAAAGATTGTGATCTCGTTTCCTCATTTCGCGTTCGCAATCCTCTTACCATTTCTAACCTGTGATTAATTGCCTTAAGTGCATTTACATATTTTACTAATCACATTCTCTATAAAACAACTCATTTTTTTACCCCAAATACCTTCTTTTTTTTTACTCTACAAATCCTTTGGTTCCCACTTCTCGAACCATACCCGACCCCACTTTTCTACTTCGACCGTCTAATTGACCAACGTCGCTGCCGTCGACCTCCTTGCACAAGCCACCTCCGTGCATGGGTCAACCATGCACCAGTCCTCACGAGTGCATGCTCGCTTGTCGCCTCCTCTCACCACCATGCTCACACGACTCCGACCTCCGTTTTGATCGACCAACTTTGGTTCGATCTCGGTACATTCTAAACCTTGAATACATCCATTCCTTTGGATTTTTCTTGTGTTTATAATGTGCTTTGACTTACTCTCACTTGTTTGATCTTGATTGTGTATTTTTCTTGCGAAATCATGTAGCATACGTGAGTTTATCATCCGATCAAACACTCTTTTTTTCCAATCTAAGGTCTTTTGGTCAACCAAACACCTTGGTTGATCAACCAAATGTCCGATTTTTTTTGGTCAAGCAATCAAAATTTTTGATCGACCAACCGTGTTTTCCAGCACCTTATCATGGCACCAAAACGTTCGTGCGTCTCTTCTAGTCATCATGATGATACTTTCGATCGTTGTTTCATTACCGAGGCTGCTCGTGATCATTTCTTGATATTTACGAAATTCTCTCCACATGTTGGTAGACCCATTGACTTCACTTATTTCGAGTCTATTTTCCCTGGGATCTACGAGAAATTTGCATACCATCAGATTTTACATTTGTTTGAGCGGAACTTTTAAACATAGCCGCATTCCTGGTGTTGATCCCATGGCTTGTCACCTATTTTATGCCAATCTCAAAGATATAGGTGAAGGTGACAACATCGAGTTGACCTCAAATGTCTACGGGATAGAAGTTCTGGTCAATGCGGATGTTTTGACTGAGATTCTTGGTTGTCCTTCTATTGGACCTACTTTTCTTGACTTACATCAGCAGACACAATCTGACACCATCAGGGAGACCCTGCTCACTCCCTCTCATTTTGACTTGAGCCGTCCTGCCAAGTCACCCTATTTTCGATGTTTGCCTCATTTTCTTAATTGTGTATTTTTGTGGAATTTCATGTCTAAGTCCACATCATTTGAGAATTGCCCTGGCATTATGCTAATCACCCTTTATGCTTTTATGAAGAACAAACAGTTCAACTAGGACCATTTGATTCTTTATCTCATGAGTAAAACACCCAGCAGCTCCTTCCAGTTGAGGACACTTCTTTCCCATATCTTTCTTCACTTCAGTGTGCCCATGGACATCAATCATAAATAGTTTATCACTCGTGCCTCCATAGTCGATAGACTCACTTATGTGAAGATGGAGCAAGCACAGGGACCCTGTGGTGAGGAAGCAGCACAAGAGCAGCAGCAGTAGCATGAGCAGACTATAGTACCACCTTTGTTCCCACCTTATGAGCACTTCACTACGACTTGTCCACCTCCAGTGCGACCATCACCCTCCTTCTACGACCAGGACTGGAGCCTTTTGGACAGACAGATATCAGGCAAGGACTTCGACACTATTCAGGATGTGACCAGTGCCATTTCTTTGATGATGCATAGGCACGAGCATCAGGTATCAGAGTACTTGAATGCTCAGAGTCAATTTTTGGATAGACTTGGAGAGTCAATTCACAGCATTCAGCAGTAGCTGCATCGACCTCATCGATCGACTACCATGCCTTCAGTACCTCCTCCTTGTCCTCCTCCTACATCACTAGCAGCACCATCAGCATCAGCAGGACCAGTTGAGCTGCATATTTCTCCTCGCAGGACATCCAGGCATTCGACACCATGTTCATTAGCTCAGCGATGCCTTTAGCTTCGTTAGCCTGCATCTTCTGAGAGATCAGATTCACTGGATCTCGAGTTTGACACTGATCTTCAGAGCACTATGGATGCCTTCATGGCATCATTAGACGATTAGATCTTTTATTTATCTCTATTTCTATCTTGGCACGTATAACTTTATTTTTCTCAAAACATTCTATGCACTGCTTATATAGACTGGTTATTTATGCATAATATATATCTCTTAGTTTTGTGTTTTACTTTAGCTCTTTTATATTGCATGACATTTTGCTTCAATTATTTGATTAAGGGGGAGTTAAATGTAAAATCACAAGCAGCATGTTTTACTTTTTGCTGAAACAAAAAAGGGGAGATTTTATGCAAAACTAATTTCAAATTTTACAATTATAATTTTGTTGTCATAAAAAATGGGGAGAATGTAAGCACCTCTATTTTGATACACCAAAATTATGCTTATTGCTAGACTAACATTTCAAGACTATCTCGGATTAAAGTATAAAAGCATCTTTCAAGACAAGAGAAGAAAGTTGCTGATGTGCATCTTTTTTCATTTATTTGAGTCTAGAACATTATTGTAAGGAACCTCAAATAAAACTCAACTACTAATTTTTCGCGCATCTCTTTTCAAAACCAAACTTTTAGGGTTATTGATTGACCAAACTATTTACTTGATCGACCAAATCACTTTGATCGACCAACCTAATTAATTGATCGATAAAATCAACCCATTTTAGGAAGTTGAGAAAAATCCTCTTGATTGACCAACCAAGCTAATTGATCGATCAATCAGTGATCGACCAACCTTATTAATTGATCAACCAAATTGCCTTTTGATCGACCAATTAACCTTAAGTGATCGACCAACTTAGTTTCCTATTCAGGCAAAACTTTTTGTATAAATAGAGGTCTCACACAACACATTCCTTTACAAATTTTAAATAAAAACACCATTCAAAAACAAAGCATCTCGTGCTAATTTCGAAAGGCTTTCACACCCCATTCTTCATGCTCTTTGAAAGTACGACACCTCGAACCTCTGTGAAAAATCAGTTTGATCATGTATTGATGTTCCATAGAATTCATATTCTTGTTATACTATTTTATTGTTTTTGATTTGCAGATTCCAAGTATGTTTGGAAGATTCGTGTTGTTTTTGCTTCTCTTCAGGATAAAAGATAAGTGGTTGTAAGAGGTTGTGCCACAGTCGTTCAAGTGGTACGTTAGTGGATTGACTAGCGGTGCCTAGTCGGAAAAATCCTAAGCTTGGAGGCTTAGGTAGTGGTTTTCACCCAAATTAGGTTTCCACTCTAAATCAGGTGTACTCTATAATTGAATTCTTGTTGCTTTATTTTGATCTGTGCATATATATTTTAAGCAATACTATTCACCCTCCCCTATAGTATTTAGTTGCGATCCACATGATATTCTTAGCATCCTCACTCATCTGGTGCTAGTGGCTCTCGTTCAGTATCCCTGAAAAGACTTCCTCTGAAGACCTCGAAAGTAGATCTCCCTCTCTAGAGTCCACAAAGCTGGATCTCCCACATAAAAACTTGAAATGGGTCATTTCTCTAAGGACCTCGAAACTCTGGACCTCCCAGAGTTATGGTTTCTCATGTGTAGTCCAAGAACAAAAGGGACTCCTAAATGAGAGATGACTACAAAAGACTTCCATACTCCCCCCTTCTCCCATATTCTTATGGGAGAAAAAATAACAAGAGAAGAAATAAAATAATAAAAATTAGAGAAGACTTCACCTCTTCTCTTAAACATAAACCTCATCATTTTTTTTCTTTCCTCCTTTTTTTTCCTTTTCTTCTTTTCCCTTTTTAAAATTTTTCTCTCTATATCTTTTTTTTTTCTTTCTTTTTCCTTTCCTTTTTTTTTCTTTGTTTTTTAAATAGGCTAAACATAAAGAGACTCAAAGATAACTTCAAAAGACCTAAAAAGCAAATCACTCACGGCCTTCACGCCTTAGGTTTCATGTGTCGCCGTGATCCTTGCCAATCCTCACCGCTAATCTCGCGCTACTCCAAGCCACAATCTTGTGAGTGATCCTTGCAGCGATCTCCACCAACTCGACCTCATCTCGCATGAGATCAACACCTCAATCAACGCCAGTCTCCTCGCAGTCTTCATGGAGGAGACGCTAGCCTCCACCTGAGGTTGCACGTAGGTCACTGATGATAACGTCATCATTAGTCATTTCTAGCTTTATTTAGTCATATTCCACCATTAAATGCTCCTACATAATAGATAGAGGACCGTAATTCACTGCAATTCCATTCTGAGAGAATAACAAGAAAGCAAGGGTAAAACTGCAGTTTTAATAGCATATATCAATTGCAGTACAATCATGGGTTTTCTTACGGGTTAAATAAATGTCAAATGGTCTCTAACAAGTGGGTTCGTGCAGACAGAAATGGGTTTCTGCGCATTTCAGGAATTAAATGACATCTGAAACACTAAAAATAGATCCGCTTAATCTACTGAGGTTTTGATTAGGATAAAATTCACCTAAATCCTATAAAATTCATAGAAAAATATTCTATAGGATTTGATACCTTCAATTTGAGCATCAAAACCCGTCTTGACCTAAAATAGAGCCACAGACAGACTTTTGCCCAAAATTGGGTAATTGTGCAAGTTCTCCAACCAAACTTGATCAAAATAAAAATCTAACTTCACCATTGGATTCCTTGGATCCAAATTTGGTTTGTACCAAAATTTGGGCCCAATCTGAAATCATTTCGACCTAGTTTGCATTTTAGTCCAAGTCTGATTCTTAATCTCCCAAATAACCCCTCAGCTTTTGAATTTATTACAAAAAGCCCCTATCTTTGTCATCTTCTTCTTCAAACAGGTCCCTTCCGCCCTAGAATCCTAATCCTACAACTCCGAAGAGCTTCAATTGGCAAGATCTCTCTAATTTCTTGATGAATCCTTCTTAGATTTGAAAGGGGAATTCGTCAAGAAATTAGCTTCCTTTTTAGCCAGATCCGAAGTCCCAGAAATCGCCCAAATCCTCATGTTTATCCTTCAAAGAGTTGGGTTTCCAACTCCGACGAGCCTTCCAAGCTTGGGAAGCTTGCTTCCTAAGCTCTAACAGCTCCTTGAGGCCTATATAAGGATCCCCAAGGCTTGCCCATTCTTCTCAACAAGGTTTGGGGCCAAAGCCCTCTTCAAAACTCCACCTCCAACCCTACTCTGCCTTAGCTCTGATGAGCCTCTTCATCCATCCTCTCCGGCCTCCCAACCACCAACTTCGGAGTGCCATTATCTTCGTCTCCTTTGTCCTCACCTGGTGTGCCAAAGCCAGGGCCATCCTCCCCTCACTTCCTCGCCATCCACCCCCACCGGAGTGCTTTCTTCCCTGATGCCAGTCTACCAACACCGGTGTCGTTCTCCCCCCTTCGTCTATTAGATTAGGGTTAGATTAGATCCTTAGCTCCTTTAGGTTAATTCCCTATTCCCAAAAATCAGAAAAAACCCCTCGACACAGTCGTAAGCCACCTTCGTCTCCATCTCCGGCAACCACTCCAGCGAAGTCTTTTGCTCACTCCACTGCTCCAAACACTTCGCCGACAAGCCTATGACCTCTACCTCGCCTTCCTGCACAAAACCCCCATATTTATTCCACCTTTCGCCCACTCACAACCACCACCAAACAATGCACCTTCATGTCGTCATCTCCATCACCGTCCAGCCACCTAATGCACTCTCACGCCATGATGTACCCACCACCATGTTCGCCATGCCACGGTGATCCTGCTGAACCATCTGACGAGGCCACAAGGCCGTGTTCTTCATTTCAGGTTCACCACCACCACTGTCGTTACCAGAGCTCCTTTGAGAATCTTAAAGAAGGTCTCTTACCATTGCCAGCACCAGGAGCCACCTCCAGGTGATGTGGAACACTTCCAGGCACTGCCCTAGGTGGTCAATTGGAGGCCTTGACCTCATTAGCTATGGCAATTGAAGGAAGGGGCCGTACAACAGCCATGCCAATTAGAGGATTCTTTCGCTGCAGATACTCGCAAGGAGGGGGACTAAGATAGTCCCACCTCGTAACATGAAGAGCGCCCGCGGCGACTTAAATTGATTTTGTGTAAGTGGTTGTTCGCCTTGACACACAGGGGGTAAGGTCCCCTGCACGCACCCTTCACCTGCCTCGCCCGTGACACCACCACGAGGGCCTGGCTCCAACCTGACCTGCCTAATCCTATGCTCACACCTCGACTGCTACCCCACACCGGTAGCCCTGGTCCCAGGTGCACTCTGATTCGATACCTAACTACCGGGTACTATGCATGGCCCTGTGTTGAACGAGAATCTACTCACCTACGTGTTCGATTTTGGAAAACCTGTCGTTGTAGTTCGAAAGCGAAGGATTCGTGTTCAACAAATAAAATTTATACCGAAATAAGAATTCCGGGTCGAACACAGGGAGGCGAACGTTTGATTTAAAAACTTCGCGTTTTTCTTTTTATTTTGTCACGAAGAAATTCAATTTAAACTATCTAAGTATCTACAACAAATAAAAGAGAGAGAGGGAGTAAGAGAGAGAGAAAGAATATTATACATGGAATTCAAAATGAGATGTAGAATAGACAAGGAATTTATCATAAAAGAGTTCGTTTGTTACAACTACAAAACATAAAACAATTATTCTAGAAAGCATTAAAAGAATGGAGGGAGAAATGTCCTCCTCGACGATCGCTCGGAGGACGAATAGACTACTCTAGAAAGCAGTAAATCTATACTAGAAAGCAGTAAAAAGAATAGGGAGAGAGAAATCCTCCTCGACGGTCGCTTGGAGGACGAGCCGGACGGGACGACGCCTGGACGAAGGAGAACGAAGCGGGACGAAGGAGGACGAAGCAGAAGAACGGGAACGAAGCAGCACGCCGTCGTCGTCGCGGGATCCACTTCCGAAGGGGGACGAAAATTTGGACTTTATCTCGCGAGAAGCATCCCGGGTGTGGGACAAGCTTCTCTTGAGCTTTGGAGAGGTAGAGAGGAGAAGGAAGGGATGAAAATTTCGTATGGAGGGGGTCTCCTTTTATAGTTGCAAGGAGTGGGGGCAAAATGGACATTACATCTTCAAAATAATAAATAAGGGGTCTTTAGTGATGGATAAAACCGTCGCTAAAGCCCCGCCGTTGCCGTCGCCGCCGCGCCCACGCGCGCCCGCTCGGCTGGCCTGCGCGCGTAACGCATACGCACGTCCGCGTCGTCTCAGCCGTCCGATCGCGAGATCGGACGGCTTAGAACGCGTCCGCGCCCGCTGCGTAGCGCGCCCGCCCGCGTGCGATCGCGCGCCCACCAGAGCGTCCAATTGCGCGTCGGCGCTATCGGGCGCGCGCGGCCGTTGGATCTTCATCTGACGCTCGTGCGCGCCCGCTCGCCCGCGCCTTCGACCCCCTCACCGCGGCTCGAACCCGCGACCTCCGCTTCGCCCGCAGCTGCGTCGCCGCTGCGCTACGCGGGCGATTGGGCGCGGACGTTTTTAAACGCGAGCGACCGCAGCCGTTGGATCGAGATCCAACGGCGGAGAGGAGACGGTGCGCGGTCTTCACAGGACTCCTGCGGCCGATTGGGCGGCTGGGATGGCGCCACGTGGCGCTATCTTGGCCGTCCATCTTCTGGAAGTTGTAGATGGTGCCACGGATGTCGGATTGACTCGATTTTTGTGTCGTTCGGCTGCGATCGTCGATCCGAATTCATCCGTGTGGTCGGATTTTCCATCTGAAGTGCGGATTTACACCATCCTGGCCCTTGATCTTCTAGGGTTCCCCGGTCTCTATCTGATGCTACGGATGCCTGATTAGGGCGATCTTGGAGTCCTTGAACTCCAATCGTCGCCCTGATCATATCCATACGGTTGGATCTTTGATCCGAGGCCCCGATAAAATATTTGCCCTGTCCAAGCACATAAAAGGAGACAATTAACCTCCATTTTATTCAAACTACTCTAAATGCAAGATGATGCATGTAATGCAATATTTATATCATGAAATACAATCCTATGCTTAAGAACATGCATAAATAGACATTTTAAGTAGTGTAAATGTGTTTACATCATACCCCCATGCCTATCTTTTGCTAGTCCCTAGCAAAAACTATATGCTATTTATAAAAGAATTAGGTTAGATTATTTGGACCTGAGTTATTTTCAATCATTAAGAAATTGTCTACTTAAGAACTGAACTTTCAAAGACACAACAGTGCCCGGGTATCAGCCAAAATGCAGACCGCCTCAAGCCTCGCCTTATTCAAAGAAAAATTTCTTTTTCTGTTTTTACTCTTTTTTTTTTTTTGAATTTTCAAATTTTAGGGTTTAAGAGTGGCTTTCTACGGCCATTCAACTCACCCAAGATTTGATGAGAACCCTAAGTTTTAAGCATCTTATTGTGATTGTGATAGACTCGTTGACCGGCAATTAAAACGGACTTCGGATTTCTACGCCTCTAGGTGACCTCAAAAAGAATTCTGCCTAAAGGTGTATCTTTACAACCGGTAGCTTTCTCCCTACTTTTATTATTATTTTTTTAACGGGGTCAACACCAGGGTGAATCCAGTGTATATCTCCCCGGTTTATTCTACTTCTCCGCTTCTTCCTAAGTGTTTTGGGAATTTTTAGTGCATTTTATGAGCTGGGTTCTGGACAACCGGTCGATGAGCTGTTACCACCGACAACTTGCCAGCCATACTCGTGCGGCGAAGTGTGGCTTATTTCTTTTTGTTCTTTTCTCCTTTTTGATTTTTTTTTTTTTTTTTTAAGTAGGTGGCTTCCCTGGTCTAAGATTTACCTAAAGGCAGCAAAAAGAGAAAGGTCCAGTGACTGGGCTCTGGACAACCTACCTATGGGCTGTTACACACGATAACTTGCCAGCCATATCACCCTAGAAGGTTCATTAGCTACCCAATTTCCGTTAAAATCGCCAAACAACGAGTCAGTGCAAAGAAAGTGTGTAGATGCTTAAAACTCAAAATTCCCTTAAATCAGAGGGCGGGTTGACAAGTCGTGTACTTATCACCCAAACTTATTTATTCCAATTATAATAAAATTCAGGTTGGCGAGAACTCGAAAAACAAATCCACATTTTAGTGGATACATAGGCTGATTAAGTCCAAAGACCTGAAGGGTCTTTGTGTTCAGAACATAATATAGTATTTCTTAAGATCGAAAATTTTCTTAAACCCAAATTCTCTTTCCTAATTTTGATTTTTTTTTTTATATAAAATAAAACAAATCTACGGAGCTGACGAATGAATTCAAAGATAAATATCCATCCCCCATGCCTATCTAATGCAATGTCCTCATTGTATTAAAAAGACATAAAATAGAGAGGAAAAGCGTAGAAAGCACCTGAATTGCGTGGATATCGGGTCCGCTCCGAGATGAAAATGAAAAAGAACTGTATATGTGCTGAGTTTAGTGCCTTCAGCTAGGCACACTATACAAAGAAAAGAAATGAAGAATTCACATGTGCAGGTCAGAATTAGAATGAACAGAAGAATCCTCTGACCTGCCAGCAGAGGTCCACAGATGTGGACCAGATTGTGGTGCAGACCCACACCCCATAATCGAGAATATCTTAGGTTCTGGATAAAAATTACCCAAAACCTAAAATCAGAATGCAAGCGGGGTCGGGCCTGCGATTTGTGAGGATGCAACCCAAGGCCAAAATGTCGGGTTACAGAGAATTGAAGCTCAAAAGGATAATCATTAAATGTGTGCTTGAGTTTGACATCCTCGAAACAAATGTCGTAAGGGTTCTGATTTGATGGTTTCAGCTTAAAAGGAACCCTTCGACTCAATCTTCCATTTCCTCCAAAATTAACTTCCTAAATTAGAACTTCCCCGCTCCTATCCTCCTCATTAAGTGTATCAAATTCCAGGACATCTTGTATATTCATCACCCCGTCTGGAATCTCCAAGTGTAAATGATGTGGCAGAATCAAAATTGACTTGGGTCTAATTATCTCAGAATTAAAATCATCAATAAGCTCAACAGGGTGTAACTGATAATCAGGGCATTGAATTGATTCCTCCAGAAAATGCGATTCTGGATCTGTATCGTGTGCCCTAATAAGATCAGTTTCCTCAGTTATTGGGCTATCAAATGATCTATCAGATTCCTCAGGCCCAATCGTCTCACAAAAATCGTGATTTGAAAACTCGTGTGAGACTTCGCAACTTGAATCTTCACCATCAGGATCCGTATCAATGTATGTCCCAAAATCATTTGTCACTTTGCGTTCCAAGGAGACATACGTTTCCTCGTAACCCGGCTTAGGGATTTCAGGTGAAGAAATCAAATCATCCTTAATTGGTTGTTTTAATTCAATCTGGTCAGCTTCGTAACACTTGTCCCCCCCAACAGGTGCCTGAGCGGGTTCTGTCATTGGCTTTCCTGAAGAGAGTTCATCCTGGGAATTATTCCAAGATTGAATCAAAGCAACCACGAATCTCATCCTCAATTTCGCTAATTTCCCAAGTAGAAACTCACCCGGGTTCTTATCCTTAACATCCTGGAGCCAATCCAACAAAGACTTGTTTAAATCATCAATCATTTCAATCAGGGGCTCCAATCTCTCAATGCAAGGTATTGGCTGAACTTCTAAAGATTGAATGATATTCCTCAAGTTAGCCAGAACCTTATCTTGAACCTGATTAACCTGAACCAAATGAGTTGGTTCAGGGTTGGGCGGGTTTGACATCAATGTAGAGGAATTAACGAATTGAGATTCGTTATACCCATCCTGATAATAGGTCATTTCAGATTGTTCAAAAGATGGAGATGACCTAAAGGCAGTGAAATCAGAGGATGGGTAAGGATCAGTGTATCCTTCTTGATTGTAGATCGCATTAGGTTGTTCATGAAAGGAGGACGATCTATAATCGATGCAACTCTGAGAAGGATAGAATTGAGAATCAAAGTGTTCAGGGTTAGACCCTAAACACGGGGGTCCGGAATTGTATCCCCAATCCGAATTATCCCAACTAACTGATGGTCGATTACAATACGAGTTGGGATAATCGTCATGTTGAGGATAATTTACAACAGGAGGGAAAGAGCGGGAATGCGTGAAATATGTGGAAGGATTCATGAGACACGGGAGGAAGAAAGGTGCCCTGCAATACAAACAATCAAACCTGTCCTTAAATGGGTTAGCCTACAGACCTACAGACTCTCAAAACCCGTCTTGAGATAAAGGAACGATTCGATCTACTTCTGTCTGTTCAATCCAACCAGTTAGAAGGAGGGACTGGGGAGAAGGTTCTTCCTTTGGCTTGCGCCTCCGGTTCCTAGTGTACCCCCCAGCTGCGATCGTTTGACTCTGCTCCCCTAGCTAGACATCAGATTGAACAGTAGAAACAGACTAATCGAAAATAATCTCGTTCTGAGTTCTGAAGAGCGAGTCCAATCCTCAAGGCCAACGTCTATTCTGTTTTATTTAGGGCTAGGTTTGAATGTGCTTTGGAATGTGATGGGCCCTTTAAATGGGTTGTGCCCTTAATGATTGATTGCTTTGTGTGTGCGTGCACAACCAGTGGTTTTCAAGCAAGATTATTTTTGATGTGATGAATTTTAATGTTCAAATCTTGCTTAGTAGCTTTTAGGATTCAACTTTAGGTGTTTTCAATCAAGTTTCATTGGCACACCAGGTTTTGCAAGCACAGGTGAAGATATTTTCCTTTAAAGTTTAAAAAGAATGTGGAGTGCCTGGTAGATCCCTAAGAGTTGAACCTAATTGGCAGCTACTTGATGAGTTGATTTTATTTGAAGTGGTGCGGCCCAAACAACTCAAACAACTGGCCTGATGCACCACCTAATTAGGCACACAAATGATTACCCAATCTGATTTCTACTCGATTATGTGTTTGGATGTGTGTACCGGCTCCTAAGATTGGTTTACCGGTTGAGTTAGAAAATCAGATGAGGTTGTGTACCTCTGTGAGATTTTTTTATTATTTTTTTTTAATGTGGGGGTTGGAGTGAGTATGGATGTCAAACAACAAACAATCTAACCTTAGAGTTTATAAGAACACCTAGGTTGATTGATGTTTGAATTATTATGTGATGAAATAAAATCTAATGGGTGGGAGGTGGGGGATAACTTACAAAACCTTCCACAGCACTTTACTCCGATCTACCGCTTTTGCCTGTCTCAAAAGAGTACCTGCAATTACAATAAGAAAGGAAAAAAAAAGTGAGGTAAATGATTTGTAAGTTACAAAATGCGAAGAGAAATCAAAGAGCGTTGCCTCCCCGGCAACGGCGCCAAAATGTTGAACGAGAATCTACGCACCTACGTGTTCGGTTTTGGAAAACCTGTCGTTGTAGTTCGAAAGCGAAGGATTCGTGTTCAACAAATAAAATTTATACCGAAATAAGAATTCCGGGTCGAACACAGGGAGGCGAACGTTTGATTTAAAAACTTCGCGTTTTTCTTTTTATTTTGTCACGAAGAAATTCAATTTAAACTATCTAAGTATCTACAACAAATAAAAGAGAGAGAGGGAGTAAGAGAGAGAGAAAGAATACTATACATGGAATTCAAAATGAGATGTAGAATAGACAAGGAATTTATCATAAAAGAGTTCGTTTGTTACAACTACAAAACATAAAACAATTATTCTAGAAAGCATTAAAAGAATGGAGGGAGAAATGTCCTCCTCGACGATCGCTCGGAGGACGAATAGACTACTCTAGAAAGCAGTAAATCTATACTAGAAAGCAGTAAAAAGAATAGGGAGAGAGAAATCCTCCTCGACGGTCGCTTGGAGGACGAGCCGGACGGGACGACGCCTGGACGAAGGAGAACGAAGCGGGACGAAGGAGGACGAAGCAGAAGAACGGGAACGAAGCAGCACGCCGTCGTCGTCGCGGGATCCACTTCCGAAGGGGGACGAAAATTTGGACTTTATCTCGCGAGAAGCATCCCGGGTGTGGGACAAGCTTCTCTTGAGCTTTGGAGAGGTAGAGAGGAGAAGGAAGGGATGAAAATTTCGTATGGAGGGGGTCTCCTTTTATAGTTGCAAGGAGTGGGGGCAAAATGGACATTACATCTTCAAAATAATAAATAAGGGGTCTTTAGTGACGGATAAAACCGTCGCTAAAGCCCCGCCGTTGCCGTCGCCGCCGCGCCCACGCGCGCCCGCTCGGCTGGCCTGCGCGCGTAACGCATACGCACGTCCGCGTCGTCTCAGCCGTCCGATCGCGAGATCGGACGGCTTAGAACGCGTCCGCGCCCGCTGCGTAGCGCGCCCGCCCGCGTGCGATCGCGCGCCCACCAGAGCGTCCAATTGCGCGTCGGCGCTATCGGGCGCGCGCGGCCGTTGGATCTTCATCTGACGCTCGTGCGCGCCCGCTCGCCCGCGCCTTCGACCCCCTCACCGCGGCTCGAACCCGCGACCTCCGCTTCGCCCGCAGCTGCGTCGCCGCTGCGCTACGCGGGCGAAATGGTCGCGCGGACGTTTTTAAACGTGAGCGACCGCAGCCGTTGGATCGAGATCCAACGGCGGAGAGGAGACGGTGCGCGGTGTTCACAGGACTCTTGCGGCCGATTGGGCGGCTGGGATGGCGCCACGTGGCGCTATCTTGGCCGTCCATCTTCTGGAAGTTGTAGATGGTGCCACGGATGTCGGATTGACTCGATTTTTGTGTCGTTCGGCTGCGATCGTCGATCCGAATTCATCCGTGTGGTCGGATTTTCCATCTGAAGTGTGGATTTACACCATCCTGGCCCTTGATCTTCTAGGGTTCCCCGGTCTCTATCTGATGCTACTGATGCCTGATTAGGGCGATCTTGGAGTCGTTGAACTCCAATCGTCGCCCTGATCATATCCATACGGTTGGATCTTTGATCCGAGGCCCTGATAAAATATTTGCCCTGTCCAAGCACATAAAAGGAGACAATTAACCTCCATTTTATTCAAACTACTCTAAATGCAAGATGATGCATGTAATGCAATATTTATATCATGAAATACAATCCTATGCTTAAGAACATGCATAAATAGACATTTTAAGTAGTGTAAATGTGTTTACATCACCCTGGGAGGGGTGAAAGAGGAGAACCCTGAGAGAGGAAGAGGAGAAGGAAAAGGGAGAGAGCACGTGGGGTTAAGGGGGGTTTTGCTCTTCAGTGTTCTCGATACTTAGTCGATTTCAGAGGTGAGTTCCCCCCTGTGCACGCAGAGAAAGAAGAAGGAAGAAGAGGAGAGGTTCTGAAGAAAAAGAGAAGGCTTGTGCTTGCCTTCTGTTAAGACGTCTGATTGCTTGCCTACTGTTAGTTGATTTGAATTGATGATTGAATGCATGCTTAAACTTTAGAGGATATAAGTGGTGATTCAAATACCATTGTCTTATATTTTTTTCTTTTTATCCTCATATTCTTGAGATACATTGGATTTCACTAAATATTTAATGTGATAGGTTATTATTCATTGAAAATCTATATTTTGCTCAATTTCTTGTGCTCATTTAGATTATTTGTTGAGATAGCGATTGAATTCCATATTTTCTTCCAGCGAACGACCTTGGACTACATTCGAGTATAAATTTTATCTATTTTGAGTGATTTTGTCCTATATTATGACGCATCTCTTAAACAACGACGAATTCGCTTAAACATTTTGGCGTCGTTGTCGGGGAGCAACGTGCAATTCACTGCTATTCTCTTGCTATATTTTTATATTTGAGCACTAACTTGCCCTATTTGCTTTCTTGTGATTTTGTGAGGTACTTCATGGGGAGATATTCCGCGCAAATCAACCTCTCCAAGGCAGGTAACTTCTCTATTCTTCTCTAATCAACCTCCTAATCTTGGGAAGACAAAAAGGAAATAATCAATTAGGAATCACCTGCCATATTTTTCATAGTAATTATCATTTAAAAGGAAAGTTTCTGATTTAGGAAAATTTTTTTCAAATCTGATCAAAGATTGAGACGATTCTATTTAGAATTCTCTACCCCAAATTTTCTATGCCTATTAGGGATCACGCTTGATTTCTGATCATCTTGGACTACTCACCTTCTTGTTTGAGTCTAAGGTGTACATGTTGAGATCAAATTGGTTGCAGAATAGAGACAATTAGGGTTTGCCAATAGGGTTTGGAGTGCTAGTACACATTTTTGACTAAATTAAAGGAAAGTTACCCTCCCGCATTTGTGTGCTACCCAAGCCCTTGATTGAAAAGATCTAATCAGAAAACCCCTAAAATCAGGCTTTAATTTCACTTAAACTCTTAAAATCTTGGACCTAATAACCTAGGAGTAAAATCAGGGTGATTTCTAGGTCTTGGCCTAGATCTCATTTTGCCATCTTTAGGGCAGGTCAGGTGAAGTTGGTCTACATTGTAGGCCAACCAACCTCCAAATTAGGTCACAAGTTGAATTAACTGCTAATCAAGTGAAACTCAAGGCACAAATTAGGACATAAAACTGGTAGACTTAAGGTCTTCAGTTCATACATTCCGGTCTACCTGGACCCTCAGTGATAAGGAAGGTTGGGTGGGGGAAACCCTGTAACCTGTGGGGATGCTTTATCATGTAGGGGTCGTTGCGGGGCTCTCCCTTCTTGGATGCCCAGGTACTTCTCGAGTGTGTGAATTTCTGTTTCAGAGGTATCATCCACCTCGAAATTGCCTTAGTCATCCAAAAATCTTTGGGTACCTTGATTGGGTCAAAATTCATATCCAGTCCCTCATCCCTCCTATTTAGAACACATACATAGGAAGGCTATTAGGTTTTTAACCTAAGAGGCCTCATTTGATCTTCTTGGGGATTTCTAAATCTAATTTGATCAACTTCCAATCTAATCTTGAATTTTAATTCTACATCTTGATTCCACCATTTGATTCAAAAATGTAGCCTGACATGTTAGGAAAGGTGATTAGGAAACCTAAGTCCAAATGACTATCAAAGATAAGATGATTGAGGCTGCTTATGGATACCATGAAGAATATTATAAAGCCTTAGATAGGGACATTCAGGATAAATTTACAGAAACAACAACCCACATTGTGAACCGTGTTGAAATACTTTATACTTGAGTCTTACATGGTTCAACCCAGGAGGATCTTTTATCAGAATTCAGTGAATTATGGAGATTGCACAGTACCGAGTGTCTACAATGTTGTTCGAATCCACAATTTTGGGAAACATATCAAAGTCTCATAGAAAAATGTGGGACGTGCTAAATACACTACAAAAGATAATTATTCAAAGATACCCATACATTCCTTCAAAAGACGATGAGACATCTTGGAGCAACATTGAGGAGCAAAATCTTCCAAATCTCGGGGACAAGAATCAATGTTGTTGTGGACCCCCAACCTAGATAGAACTTAATCCAACATATGTACAGACTGATACACCTAATTTTAAGTTGGGTTGGGAGGATCCAATTGCAAGTGTTCCCGATCTCAAGCCAACCCTAGAGATACAAGAGCCTGGTTCACCAAGTTTAGATTTCCCAGACACCTGTGATACTAAGATTGAATCAGAACCTCTCAAGAGTGTAAATTCCATCCCTTATTCTGATAAGGTGACTTTCAAGAGCAATTCTGACATCTCTGTAGATCCCAAACTAGATTCTAGTGATCCAACCCACACCCTTAACCTAGAATCTGGATCTGAGCCTTATTGGGATGATTACAAGGCCCCGTATGATGGAAATCAGATTTTAAGTTTGTATTATGATTCTGGGCCTTTATTTGATGAGTGCACCTCTCCAACCTCCTCAGAGACACAGATTGATTTGTTGGAAGTCACGCCTATCTATGATACAGAAACTAAGGAGTTGGAAGAGTTAGGTTTTGATTGGGTCTTCCCTACAAGCTAAGAACCCGAGCCCATGCCTAATAGGGACACTTTTTAGCTCAGACTCTGAGTATAAGTTAGACTCGACCCACCTAATCCTATACTCACACCTCGGCTGCTACCCCACATCGACAACCCTGGTCCCAGGTGTGCTCTGATTCGATACCCAACTACCCGGTACTATGCATGGCCCTGGGAAGGCGTGAAAGAGGAGAACCCTTAGAGAGGAAGAGGAGGAGGAAAAGAGAGAGAGCTCATGGGGTTAAGGGGGTTTTGCTCTTCAGTGTTCTAGACACTTATTCGATTTCAGAGGTGAGTTCCCACCTGTGCATGCAAAGAAAGAAGAAGGAAGAAGAGGAGAGGTTCTGAAGAAAAAGAGAAGGCTTGTGCTTGCCTTCTGTTAAGACATTTGATTGCTTGCCTATTGTTGGTTGATTTGAATTGATGGTTGAATGCATGCTTAAGCTTTAGAGGATATAAGTGGTGATTCAAATTACCATTGTCTTTTATTCTTTGTCTTTTTATCCACATATTCTTGAGATACATTGGATTTCACTAAATATTTAATGTGATAGGTTATTATTCATTGAAAATCTATATTTTGCTCAATTTCTTGTGCTCATTTAGATTATTTGTTGAGATTAGCGATTGAATTCCATATTTGCTCCCAGCGAACGACCTCGGACTACATTTGAGTATAAATTTTATGTGTTTTGAGCGATTTTGTCCTATACTACGGCCTGTGGTGCACCACCGCTTTGCCTCTGTGGCCTCCGGTGCCCTACCACCTCGCCTTTGCGGTGGGAATAGTGTTGTTGCGTCGCTCTTCTTCTCCACCAAGAGGGGCAAATAGAACTCTCAAGAATAAAATGATATGAAGAAAAAAAAATCTAATGATGAAACCCAAGATTAACCTACTCTGATACCAAGTTGAATAATCTAAACAATGCAGTAGCAATAATCAAATCAATAAAATAATGTAGAACACTTGGATTTACGTGGAAACCCCACTCGCAAAGAGCAGGGAGAAAACCACAGGAGGAGGCCCCGATAGGGCTCTAATTTCTATACTTTTTCTCAAAGGAATATGGGAGGAGTACACATCTATTTATAGGCCATCACTTACACACAAAGTCCACATCTTCCAATGTGGCACTAAACCATCAACCCAATTCTCTCAACACTTGGTATCAAGCTTCATCTCCAAGATGAGTGAAACTCCAAGAACAAAATGATAAAACATGATAAGAAGATAACAAGATAACCCAAGAAAGAACTCTTTGATACCAAGTTGAATAATCTAAATAATGCAGAACCAATAATCAAAGCATAAAATCTATCAAGAATGCTTGGGTTTACATGGAAACCCCACTCACAAAGAGCGAGGAGAAAATCACGGGAGAAGGCATCTGTATTTCTTCTATTTTTTCTCCCTGTTCTTTGTAAGTGGGGTTTCCACATAAACCCAAGCACTAGTGATTGATTTTATGCTTTGATTATTACTTCCGCATTATTTAGATTATTCAACTTGGTATCAAAGCAGTTCTTTCTTGGGTTATCTTGTTATCTTGTTATCACATTTTATCATTTTGTTCTTGGAGTTACATTCATCCTGGTGATGAAGCTCAATCATGAGGGCTTTTGGAGACAAAGAACATGTGAATTGAACCCTACAACAGAAGAGGAGATGTGATATAGAGGTGGTCCCTGCACAACAACATCACCTGGATAGGATCGTGGCCCTATCGTAGGCGATGAAGGTCTTGTTATGAGGTGGAGTCAAGGCCACGGTGGCCCTATAGGCACTATCATGAGGTAGATTTTAGAGCTCACAAAGATCATGGTGCGGGTAAGATCGTGTCAATGATCTCACTCGGTCATGGGCGAAGAATGCAGCAGCTTGAGGAGTGATCACCGATGACAATCGAGGTGGCCTTCATAGTGGAGACATGAAGGCTTTACAGTGATCTTGTGTGGGAGATTGCAAAGATCTCGCAAGATTAGCGGCGTAACAAATCAGGAGCAAGCGGTGCAGAGGAGAGAAGGAGGCCATAGCAAGTGGCGTCGCCCCTATGTCTATGGCATGGTGCGCGAGGTTTCATGGCATTGCCCGAATGTCAGATTGGAGAACGGAGGTCTAGGAAGCGATCACCCAAACCCTCACCCCCTGATTCTAAGGCAGAAGAGGGGCACCACACCAAGGTGTCCCATGCAGTCGTTGTCGCAGGAAGGAGAGAAGCCCTATGCAGGCACAGGTGGACTCGTAGGAGCAGTAGCAGCAACGTCGGTGGCACCAGAGGAAGCGAGATCATGAGACGAGAATGCGATCATGAGACAATCTCGTACGATCATGAGATGAGATCATGTCACTAGAGTTCTCGCATGAGATCATGATATAGAGCAGTGCGAGATTGGCGGCGTTGAAGCAATCGATGGAGAGGATTACGGCGAGGATGAAGGAGGAGCTCGAGGCAGCATCACTATGAGGTAGATTCGAACCCTATTAAGGGTTTCATTTTGGGCATTTCCCATTTTAGCCCTTTATCTTCCCTTTATGTTTCTTTTTCTTTCCCCTTCTTTCTTATTTATTAGTTCTACAAAAAAAAGAGAAAAAAAGGAAAGGAAAAGAAAGAAGAACATAGTAAAAAAAAAGAAAAAAAAGATAGAGAAAAAATTTTTTTGAAATATCATGAGGTCCATGTTTAAGCGAAGAGGTCAAGAGGTCTTCTCTAGTTTTTATTATTTTATTCTTCTCTTATTATTTTTTCTCCCATACGAGTATGGGAGAAAGCGGGAGTGTGGAAGCCTGTTGTAGTCATCCCCCATTTGAGAGTCCCTTTTGTTCTTGGATTACACATGAGAAACCATAACTCTGGGAGGTCCAAAGTTTCGAGGTCCTCAAAGGAAGGGCCCATTTCAGGTTTCTATGTGGGAGATCTAGTTTTGTAGACTCCAAAGAGGGAGATCCACTTTCAAGGTCTTCAAAGGAAGACCTTTTTCAAGGATACTGAATGGGGAACCACCAACACTAGTTGTAGTCTCCATAGGAGAGGCTCCTGTTAGAACCAGCTACAATAATTCATCATCAAGCTCTAGTCGGTCTTATGTGTTGTCATTAGCATACCTGCCTACAGGCATGAACAAGAGTGTAATTGTCATCTACAGAAGAGAGTCAGTTATACATATTGAGAGTGTTGTTTGTTCTACTGTGTAGAGGGATTTCTTTATGTTACAAGCTGAGCATTCCATGCTCCAGCTTAAGGGGGAGTGTTGAGAGGACTTAGTGGTTAGTTTAGTGCCACATTGAAAGATGTGGGCTTTGTGTGTGAGTGGTGACCTATAAATAGGCGTGTACTCTACCCATATTCCTTTGAGAAGACATGTAGAAATCAAAGCCCTATCAGGGCCTTCTCCCGTGGTTTACTCCTGCTCTTCGTGAGTGGGGTTTCCACGTAAACCTAAGCATTATTTGATTGTTTATTAGTTTGATTAGTTTTCGCATTATTTTAGAATTCAACTAACTCATGGGGTGATTTTTCTCCCTTCATTAGTTTCCCCCCACTCTCTTTGTCTGAGTTGTCGGCGAATAGAGTAGAACTTTATATATATATATATATATATATATATATATATATATATATACATATATGTTTTTTTTTTTACTTCGTGTGTACCATGCCCTCGATGATGGGTCAAGTGGTTTCCCAACAATCCCATCATTGAGAACCAACCGCGAAGCCTATACTGTATGCTGGCGAGTAATTAGCTGCCAACTACTTTTATGGATAGGACAAGGTCTATTTATTAGTGGGTAGCATAGGCAGGTGAAATGTGACCTATATACCTGATAAGCAATTATTCAGGCAGACAAGGTGCCATGTGTTCAACTCATAGGCATATCGTCGCCTGTTTATTTAAGAAAGAATAGGCACGCTGCCACCTGATTTTCCATTGGCCTTAAGAGGCCGCCTACCTAGACATTTAGTTGTACGATGTCAGCATCGTCTTCAACGAGTGATGGCTAATCACTGCAGGCATAATTTTGTCACTTTATGCAGACAAGACGTGCATTAATTGTCATAATTATGACAAATTCAAATCTCGATATTCAGGATGGATTATGGGATCTACACCTGTCATTCGAATCACACCATAATGATTACGTGCGTAAGGGCATTAATTACGCCCAGTAATTAGTGGGATTTAATAGCGTTGGAATCCGCATGTATCCTCGGTTATAAATAGGGGGTAGTTGGGCAGTAAATGCCCCTACCCCACATTTCTGCTATGAGGAAAAAAACTATAAGCACAGCAGGCACCGCTGTCCCCAGAGGAGCAACCCTATCAGAGAAGAAAGGTTTTTCCTTGCCGAAGCTCTTTACTCTCAGGGGGATGTTGATTATCTCTGGGAAAGGTGGGTTGTCCTCCTCTGCCCCTTGTCTCTCTAACGAGACGTTTGCATTGTATACTTTCAAATCTGCCTTTGGTAGTAAACCCATTATTCAGGGGTTTTCAAGAGAACATGGACTCAAGGATGTTAACCCACTTGTGTTCCCCAAGTAGAGATGATTTTTTGGTATTTGTAAATATGCCATTGAAAATTGCCTTAGGGTTCCTTTGAACCATTTTTTATCGTCTTTCCTTTCGTACTACCACATCGCTCCTTCCTAACTTAGCCTCACCTACTGGCTAGTCTTGAACATTTTCACTATTCTTTGCTTCCATTTGGGAATCCACCCTCGAATGGGGCTTTTCTACCTCCTTTTTGGATTGATGCCCTTGAAAGTAAAGAGGGGCAAACTGCCCTCTGAGACCTATACTTTGTACAGCAGGTGGACTAGGTATAGAATAATCGACCTACCGAATAGTTTAAAAGGGTAGGACCATCATTTTTTTCTTCTCCACAATGTGGAGAAGTTAGAAGTCCCTAACTCTTAGCAGAATCCACCGAAAGACTTGCCGCTTGGCCCCCATGAGCTTAACCCATATGCGAATGTAGACACCAAGCAAATAATGCATTTTGGGCCCATAACCCATTTCGAGTTGAGGCAGTTAGACATGCGGGAGACCCTCACGTGGGTGGCAGAATTCTACCCCACACCATGTAAGTTATAAGGAGGTGGCTTTGACCATTTTGACCTTTGTTTGATATTGACCACTTGTTCTTTTGTTATTGCAGCTTTCGAGAGGTTCGCCAGGCCAAACACCCCGAGGTGGCACTCGGGGAACTCCCATGGGACTAGCCGGCAGGAGGGGAAGTACAAGTCTCGGGGGGTGGGTGAAAGCAGTCAGCCCCCTCACTGCCAAGAGAGCAAGAGGAAGGAAAGAGAGGAGGCTTCAACCAGCCCTGAGGAAGTGCCCCTCCGATGAAGGAGGAGACACATGGACGCTGTGCACAAGACGTGCCACTCTTGATAAGCTTGAGGATGCCATCACCAACCAGTCTTGGCTAAAGAAGGTGGTGCAGGTGTTCAAGAAGTTCCACTCTTCCACCTTGGAGGAGTATAAGAGATCCCTGGAGAAAGAGCACCTCCACCTGAGCGATGTTGTGGACAACCTCACCAAGGCCAGGGAGGCCCAGGAGAAGGTGGAGGTGAAGTTTCAGGAGATGAGGTGGGAGCTCATCTCGGCCTGCCAACTTGCAAAGGAGGGGGCCAGGAAGATCTGGGAATTGGAAAGTGCTCCCATGCTTGAGAAGGATCCTAACATTGTAGTGGAGCTCTTCTCCCTTGATCCGATCCTTCCATGTAGGCCAGTCGGGACCTTGTCTCTACTGAGGCTGGAAAATACACCCTGGTGCTAGCTTAATCCCTTCTAAAGGGTGGGTACACTTTGGTGTAGGAGCTTTGCGGCTGGTCAATCAACCAATTAAATCCAAGTATGTCCGTCAGATGGAGGTGGGTCTGGTAGAAGACAAAGCCCCTATCTCCCCTCCCTGGGACTCAGCTGGTAGCTCGACTCCTGAGGAGGGGTTGCCAAGACCCTACATGTTACTACCAGCCTCTTGGCCACCACAACCCCGCCTACAAGATCACCTCAACTCCGCCACTTTAGTGAACTATAATTATGCTTAAGAATATTTAATTTGGAGATTAAAATAAGATTTTGAGCATCATGGTGTTGGGAATTTAGATAAGCTCACAATTTGTCATTCTTGCATTAAAGCATTGCATATACATAAATTTCTTTACATAATATTATATTGATATATTATGTAGGAATTGATTGAGGAACAAAAAGTTGGAATATTATTTGAATAGTAGGGAAATCAAAAGGATTTTTTTTGGGACTTGTTTCCTTATTTTGGCTCTTGATTTGTGGCAAGTTTGATTAAAAGAAGCCATTGATATGGCAAGAGCAGTCATCCTTAAAGTCTAAGATCGCACTCGAACATCTCTTTCCAAAAGCTTCCTCCTAATTTGGTATGTCACAAACAACAACCAAACAAGGCCTATCACCGCACCAATTTCCTTTTCTCTCCCTAATTAAAACACATGCACGCACACGCAGGGACGAGCAACCTCAAGTCACCCTCTCCACCTTCATCTTCTCCCCGACGTGCACCAACAAGGACCGACATCTGCTAATGACCACCACCGTACTTGATGGACAAGACGTCAACAATTATAAGAAAGCACTATTGTCAGGTTTTTCTCCTCGGCAACAGTGCCAAAAATTATGATCGTCGACTTTCGATTTGCACTAAAAATGTGGTTTTAAATGTCGTTGCTGTAGTATGTCACAAAATGCAAATCGATATCGGGTCAATTTGTTTATTTACAATTTTACTGGTTTATTTCCAAGTCATTCACTGGGAGGCAGTTATTGATATACATCACTCTTTAAGTCCAAAAAATGTTAATTTTATTTACAAAATAAATGAATGAATCAAATAATGAATAAATTGGTTAATTATTTACAAAAAGAATCAATTAAAATACCTAAAACATATGTACAATAAACAAGCATATCTACACTATGTTAATTACTACACTATGTTGTTATATACAATTGCTATAAGTAATACCTAAGCATAGGTACAAACACAACTAATAATATCTACTATACTAAGTTATATTAACATACTAATATCTATAGTAACATATATTACATATATAGCAACATATATAAGCATTTCTAAAGCCTTAGTAAAATATTTACATAACATAAGGCAAAATAGTTATCTATACTGACATATATACAAATGTAAAATGACGGATGAATCTGTCACTAAAGCTCTAGATATTTATATACATATATAAGAGCTCAAACACATATCTATTCTACTTATACATATATACTTACTATATATATACTATACATTTGTATACTTATTTATTTACATTTATTTACATTATTTATACACATATATTTATTATACTGTATACTTATATATTATACATATATACATATGCACACAGTACAACACACACGCACACAAACACACAACTCTCAACACTTAGCCGCTCAGCGGCTCTTCTTCTTCTCTCTTTTCGTGGTCCTCAACACTTAGTCGAATTAGGGCTCTTAACACATGATCGGTTCATTTCACTGTATATTAACCAAAAATTGGGTTTTTAGTTGGCGAACTGGTCTTTCGTGGGATACATAGCACCCATATGGGTGAGACCAGACTGCTACTGAACACGATTCTTGTTCATTTACTGTGCATTTTATATGGTTTCAGACACAATATTGGGCCCGCATAGGACCAGCACAGTGCGTGGCCCCCGGCCCACCACTGTTAATATGCTTAGATACACTTGTATATATGCTCATGGGAATGGGATGGCATGGTATGGCATGTGTGCGCCCAACGCATTGACGACTGAAGAGGCCCATGCACAAAAGCCACTTATACCGTTGCACCGGCTCTAAAGGCCATGATGTGGTGCTTTGTTTCAGCATAATTGAGCACTACTACTTTGTATAGCGTGCTGATTTGCAATTTTTGGCCCTCCATTTAAGGGCCATAATTTATTCTAAATTAAAACTAAATTATAGGGTTATAAAGCTCTTATATAGGGCTGCCTAATTGTACCATTATTTTACATGATAAGTTATTTAATTATATAATAAAATTAGCTAAAGTTTATAGTTTTTACATGTTAATTTAGAGTTTAATTTGTTAATTAACGTATAAATTAGTGACTTAATTACAAGATTGACTTTATACAGAGTTAATATACACAATCAATTATTTATTACATATTTTTATTATATTTTAGGAACTTTATTTTAATTTATACATAATTAAATACTTGTTTTAGATAATTTTATGTATTAATAATCTATAAATACTATACTATAGTATAAATACAATAAAAATAAGCTGAAAATACTTAATATAATATAATCCAAGTAAACATTATTAGTTACTTCAGCATTAGATTAAATTACTATTTTATTTTATTTTAACTTAATAATATACTTAGTTAACTTAGTAACTTAATTATTTATTGTAAATATATAATTAAATTAAATTACAGATACTATACAGTATATATTACATGTTTAAATATGTATATATAGTATTAGACTTAATTATGTATGTATAGATAGGTTTATATAATTACTTAGATTATTATACATTTAAGTTATATAAATTAATAGATAATAATACAATAAGATTATATATAAAATAAATTATTCTAAATACTTAATTTAATATATAGAATACATATATATAAGTAATTATATACATTATGTACATATTATACAATATATTCATATAGCTTAGTTTTAATTTATATATACAAGTATATACATAGTGTATATGGTATTTTTAGATATTTTTGGGGTTTTTCTAAATTTTATGTTTTTATATGTTTAGGGGAAGTAGGGGATGAGAGAGAAAGAATGGGATGAGATATAGAAGTTTTTTTGGTGTTTTTAATATTTGGTTCTTTTAGTAAATTCCAAGGTAGACTGAACCATCGGCTGGTATGTTCTACCAAATCGGAGGTTCAGATTACCTTGAAACTTGACACATACCTAGAAATATACCTAATTCTACTCGAGATACCTTTATTTTATTTTTTAATGATTTTTATAGATTTTTTTATGCATTTTCAATCTCAGCAACCTAAGGCCTAAATAAGGTGTTGGAAACATGAATCTAAGGCCTCATATTAAGTTCTAATGGTTGGGATATTAGTTTTAACACTTCACTACGCTCAACACATTTCATGGAAAGTATATGATCATTCAAACATGAATTTCATCTTGATTTTCATTACAACCATGTTTGGACAGTTAAAAAACTTAATAGTAGCTGACACAAGATTTAAACTGAAATTACAAGCACTTCTAATCAAAATTTTTTGTCAACAAAATGTACATGAATGCTTGTTTCATACTATTCTAACACTAAACACAGGATAGCTAATTAAACATCTAAATCCCAATCTAAAAGCCCTCAAAATAAATCTGGAATGCTGCTAGTAGCTGCTACAACTGTTGCTGTTGCAACTCAAATGCAGTAAATCAGTACTGCTATAACTTCATCAGATGAATTCTTAGCAAATCAAAAATCTTATCGACTGTCAAAAATCAAATCAGCAGCTACTCTATCGTTGTCCAACTAAGAGCAAGTGCAACACTCATCTGATCAGACGTAACACTCATCTGATCAGATGTCTTAGCTGCAGCTATTGTTGCAGTTAAAACTTTGATCAAATCAATAAATCCAACCTCAGACTCTTCTGGGATCATAGATCAAAACTGCTTTTGAACTCAAAAACCATGTCACCCAAATGGGTTGTTGATCTTAGATTGCCACAAGGATTTTATCCCTTTGAACATCTACACACTATTAACTAGTGTGTAGGGGTCCTTTGCAATCCTTTTAAACAAACCAGGTCTTTGCCAAAGCCTCAATTGAAAACATTGAACATCCTAGGCTTTGGATACCTCAAGCAATGCACGCAAACAATATATCAAGTTAAAATCAGGCGTGAAACAGTTACTTGGTGAAAACCCAAATTTAAGAGATCCAATTCATTACAACAAGCTCAATTGGACTCTGATAAAACAATTCGCTCAATTAAAACCACAAGAATCCAAGTTAAGACCCAAATATCCAGATTAGACATTCAGATCAAAATAAGCATCAATCGAGCAAATTTTGTGCAATAAAAACCATGATGAGGACCCTTGTGAACAATGGAGTGGATAAGGGGGGTCCTCTGTTGAATTAGTGCTCAATCAGATTTAGATGCTATGGAGCATCAGATCTGATTAATGCTTCAATGGATGGGTGAAATGTAATAAAAAAAACTCGAGGGAAATTAGAAGGCGATCATGAGATGGAGAGGGAGTTATATGAATCAAAGGAAATGCATGCGAAAAACCACCTCTCTTATCTAAATTGCTTAGAGAGAGCAAAGTCGTTCTAGGATAATTCTACTTCTAAATAATATCGAAAGCAATAAATCTAACTATCAAAGCTAGAAAGCTATATAAAGGAAGAAGGTGACTCTCTGGGATCAACAGCCGGTGGCTGAAGAGGACGAATGGGGAGGAACCTCCAATGGAAGAAGGAGACTCTCATGGGCCAACAGTCGGTGGCTAAAGGCGACGAATGGAGGGGGAAAGTGGTCCCTATCACCGACCACCAAGGAAAGGGGGAGCTACTAGAGGGGTAGAGTGAAAGGAACCACTCAAGGGGGAGGGAGTAATTAGCCTACATGCGAACTCAAGGAGCTCTCTAAGTAGCCATTTCACTGTATCAGAGCACCACAGTCGTACAGGTTTCTACAGTGGGGATGAAAAGTGAGAAGTGCGTGTGTTCAAATCAATGTACCACCGTTGGTCAAATCTAGAGGGCATGGTAAAGCTACGCACAAAGGCGCGTGAAGATTGAATTTCGATCAACCATTGGATCAAGGTGCAAAGGAACAACGGCCATGATGGGCTGTGTTCTTTGTAAACAGTTGACCCACACCGGCTGCAAGTGTGTTGGGAATTTCGCGCACAAGCCCTTAAGGGCGAAGGGGTAGGAATTTTGTAGCAAGACCCATTAGTGGCAAAGAAGAATGCAGCGCAATCCCTGAGGTGTTGCAAAGAAGTCCCCGGTGGCTTACAAAATGGTCCTTGGAGGTTTTAAATGAATGAAATGTGTTATGACCTGAGGACCTAGATGTAATGTCATTAATGCAAGGTCCTAATTAACCAAGTTTTTATTGAAGCCCAATTGAACACTTAGGAAGTTCATTTCACTTTCAATTTGAACATTTAAACCCAAGATGTGTTAAATTTGCAATTTAGATCATCATATTATACTTTGAATAGAATATCTCATTTTATGACCTAATTTTGCATTTTTAACACAAATTGAATGTTTTAGGTCATTTCTGTTATTTCCCACACTTAACCCATTTCATGTGTTAATTTTGTAGTGTTTAACCTAGTTTCTAGCTTAACTTGGGCATTTTAGCTATGATGAGCCACACCTCATCATACCCTCATGCTTAGGTTTTGCTAGTCCCTTAGTAAACAACTCATTAAAGTGCAAAGCATTTTAAGCTAGGTAAGTGTGATGAGATATCTATTTTTCTTTTCTCAAATTATTAAGTGTTTAGAGATGATCTTTAAGCTGAAAGATTTTTTCAATAAACTAATTGTGTTTATGGCTGGACATTGTGAGAACCTATTGCTTAGGAAGATTGACCAGAACATAAGATTGATAAGACATAGACCTTCTCTCCACCAACTAGGACTCTTGATATTTAAACCTTAAGTGCAATTTCCAGGATTCAGAAAGTTTTACAAGAACTCAGAAGCTAAGTGGTTATGGTTGTGGTTAGTGATAGGTCAGGACTAACCAGATGAATTTCAAAACTCAATCCCAGGTTTTCACTTCTCTTTAAGTCTAGGTTGATCCTAGCTTCAGCTCATGTCTTTAGATCGACTCTCAAAAATGAGGGAGACTCAAACCCAACTATTATTGACTTGTGGCTCAAAGAATATTTGGAGGAAATAGGGTATTTGTATTGCACCTAGAAAATATTTTTGGTGGAAGACTATTTACAAGACTTGGAGAGGATACTTGACTTATTCTAAAGAGCGTCAACCCATCTTCTGAACAACCATGCTCTGATACCAAATGAGAGTTGTCTATGGATTGAAATAGTATACTAGAGGGGAGGGGTGAATAGTATCGCTCTAAAGGAAAAATAAATTCACAACAGAATCAAGCACAAATTACACCTGGATTTATAGTGGAAACTCAAACCGGGTGAAAATCACTACCTAAGCCTCACAGCTTAGGATTTTCCTGATTAGTCGAGGCTAGTCAATCCATTATCGTACCACTTGAACGAGGGTGACACAACCTCTTTACAAATCACTTCTCTTTACAACTTGAAGAGAAGCACAACAACAACACGAATCTTCCCCAACAGCTTGGGATCCGTTAATAAAAAACAATAATATAAAAGAATAATGAATAACCTATGGAACCTCAATAAAAGTCAAATCAGAATTTCAACGAAGGTTTGAAACAACGTGCTTTGAAGGTGTGAAAATCGAAGCGTAGAAGCACTTAAAGAAGCACGAGAAGCTCTTTGCTTTTGAGAGGATTTTTTCTAATTAATAGTGTGTGTAAAAAGGGCTACGTATGATCTCTATTTATACTAGAAAATTGACCTAAAAAGGAAGTCAATTTGGTCGATCAAAATGAGATTTGGTCGATCAATCTAATTATTTAATTGATCACTGATTGGTCGACTAATTAACTAAATTAGTCGATCAAAAGTGTATTAATCAACTTCCTAAAATGGGCTGGTTTGATCGCTTAACTGAGTTGGTTGGTCGATCAATTAATTTGGTCAATCAATTAATCTAATTTGGTCTATCAATATCCCTAAAAGCTTGATTTAAGCAAGCGGCGCGAAAATTCGTTTGAGACTTATTTTGAGGTTCTTTACAAAAATATTCTAGATAAAGATAAAAGACACTAAGACATAGATCAGCATTCTTTTAGTTAGGTCCATGAGAGAAGCTTTGATCCATGAGAGTCCTAAAATATTAGTCTTGCAAGAAGCATAATTTTAGTGCATCAAAATAGAGGTACTTACATTCTCCCCCATTTTGATGACAACAAAATTATAATTATGAATTAAAATAGTTATGCATAATATCTCCCCCTTTTGTTTCAGCAAAAGATTAAACATGCTTCTATCAATTTCAATTAACTCTCCCTTAAGCATGTCAATGAAGCAATAATAATTTCAACATGCAATTTAAAAAGAGTCAAATATAGCTGAGAGAGATAATATCCATGCATATAAGAACCATATAAATGAGTCTAGATAAGCAAAACAAGATAAAAATAGTCCATAGAAATATAAAGTTTTACAAACCAAGAAGCTAATAAAAAATAACTAAAGTAAACTAATCTTGTAAAGATGCCATGAAAGCATCCATCATGCTTTGAAGGTTAGTATCTAACTCGAGGTCCATCAAGTCAAATCACTCTAAGTAGGCAGGCTGGCTAAGACAAAGGCCTTGCTGAGCTCAGGATCTCAATGTCGGCTGCCTAGATGTCTGGCGAGGAGGTGTCACCTGCTGGTCTGCTGGTGCTGCTGTAGAGGTAGGAGGAGGAGGAGGTGCTGCTGATGATGGAGGCACAGTAGTAGATCAGCGAGGATGAGGAGGCCGGTGAAGCTGCTGCTAAATCCCATGAATAGACTCTCCAAGTCTATCCAAGAACTGGCTTTGAGCATTCAGGTATTCTGATACCTGATGCTCATGTCTCATCATCACCATGTTGGTCTCGCTCTACCGATGCATCATCAAAGAAATACCATCTGTCACATCCTGTATGCTAACAAAATCCCTACTTGCAAGAGGTTTGTCCAAAAGACCCCAATCCTGCTCGTAAAAGGGTGGAGAGGGTCACACTAGAGGAAGACAGGTCACGATAAAATGCTCGTAAGGTGGGAATGGAGGAGGGACGGTTGATGGCTCCTACTGCTATTGCTCCTAGCTGCTTCCTCACCACAAGCTCCTTGAGCTTGCTCCATCTTTATATAAATGAACTTATCAAAAATGGAGACTCTAGTAATAAACTATTTATGATTAATATCCATCGGAACACTGAAATGTAGGAAGATGTGTGAAAGAAGGGTCCCAAACTGAAAGGAGCTAGTGGGCTGCTTGCTCATCAAGTATAGAATCAAGTGGTTCCAATTGAACCGCTTGTTCTTAAGAAAAGCATTGAGGGTAATGAGCATGATTCCAGTGCAGTTCTTAAATGAAGTAGATTTGGACATAAAATTCCAAAGAAATACACGATTAAGAAATCATGGAAGACGGTGAAAATAAGGAGACATGGCAGGATGACCCAAGTCAAAATGCTAGAGAGTGAGCAGGGTCTCCCTAATGGCATCCATCTGTGTCTACTGGTGAAGCTCCAGAAAAGTAGGACCAACAGGCAAACAACCAAGAACTTCCGAAATCACATTTGCATTGACCAAAACCTATGCCATAGACGTTCGAGGTCAACTCAATGTTGAAACCCTCACCTATATTCTTCAAGTTGGCATAAAATAGGTGACAGGCCATAAGGTCAACACCGGGTATGCGGCTATGATAAACGCCACTTTATCATCATTCTTATGCCCTAAAAAAGATCTAGCTCTTAGGTTTTTAACTCCACAAATGGGTTTTCAGGTTGCATTTAGGCATAATCTAAGTTAGGCATGCATTGCATTCTTTTTGTATTTTTAACATGCTTACTTGAGTGTTAAGGATAAGCAAATGTTCAAACCCTTAAAACCCAAGCACTCAAGAAGGAAGAAAGTGAAGACGAATAGCATTTCAGCTAAACCCTAGCTAGATCTAGCTCATCTTAGCTGATCATCAGCTCACATAAGTTAGGTTTAGCTCCCTCAAGCTCCATTTAGCTCATCTTAGCTAGATGGTAGCTCAAGGTAGCATAACCTAGCTAAACCCATCTCAACTCAGCTCAGATCCAGCTCAACTTGGTTAAATCTAGCTCATCCTAGCTCCAATTAGTTCACTGGGAGCTCTAGCTAGCTCAACTTAGTTGATAGGAGTTCAACTCAGCTCAGATCCAGCTAAACTTGGTTCACTACGAGCTCTAGCTAGCTCAACTTAGTTGACATGAGTTCACCCCAGCTCAAGTCCAACTACTTCCAACTCCACTCAACTCAAGTCAGTTGAAGATGACCTCAACTAGCTCAGGCCATCTCAAGTCTAGCTCCCGAAATCTCCACGTAACTCAACCTAGTTGAGCTAAACTTTTTAACCTAAGTTAGCTACTCTAGCTAGCTAGGTTAGCTCAGAGAAGATCATACCCAGCTCACCTTAGCCCAATTCAGCAGAAGCCAGCTTACTTTAGCTGGGCTTAGTAGCTAGCAAAGAGCTAGAAAGCTAAGCCAGCTAAGGTAGCTCCTTGTTGTTCTCTTTAGCAACCATCATCAGCTCCGGGAGAATTATTTCAGCTCTAGACAGCTCCTGGCTACCTCCTTCCAGCTAAACTCTAGCTCCTCCACTACTACACTACTAGCTAAGCTAGCTAGCTTAGCTAAGCTCAACATCTACTCCTCTACTCCATGGCCATCCATATCACCCTAAACCCTACCTAATCTAAGCTCCACCAAGTAACCCTACTTAGCTCCACTTAAGCTATCCCTACTCCTACCTACTTTTTGCACCACCTAATAACCACCCCTTCACCCCATCACCACCATCAAAAGCCACCTAGTTTTCCCTCCAAAACCACCAATTAACTACGCCTTTTTTGGGGCCAAAACTAACCTCCATCCTGGTTCTACATCTCACCACATGTGCCATCTCCACCCTCCATATATGGCGCCAACTACACCCCCTTCTAGAAGCCCTTTTGGTGCCAACTCAAGAGGAACCAAAAGGGAGAAACCACCACTTAACCACCCCCTTGAGTCGACGCCAAAATACTCTACCCACACCCTTCCATTTTTGGCGCCAACTCCACCTTATATCTCCACCATACATGTCACCCTACAACCATCATCCAACCCATCCTCACCCTTCAAAAGTGGCGCCAACCCTTAACCTCACCAAAAAATGGCGCCAACCCTATCCAACCCAACCATAACCACCACTCAACACATCCCTACATGTGGCACCAACCTAATCTAACCCTCCATCCATGAACCACCCTCCTAAGCCTTCCTAACCCTACAACACACCACACAACCCCTTAACCCTAGTCTCCACCTAGGGTTGGCACCAACTCTTAGAAGCCTCTTCATTTTGGCACCATTAACCCTAGCCCTAGGATCCCATAACCACCCCCTATAAGCCATCCTAGCCATCCATCCTTTAACCATACCTACACCCCTACCCATCCTATAAAAAGACCATTAATTACCCATTTCAAATCATCCTTGGTTACTATTATTCTCCACCTAGATCCACCATTACCAAAGACCAAGGAAGAAAGGAGAGGAAGAAGAAGATCAAGTAGACACTTTATCTCCTTGGTGGCTTCAACTTCTTCTTCTTCTTCCTTATGTCATCACCTAACCAAGGAGGAAGGCCAGGCAAGGAGGACATCCAGAGGAGGAGCAAGGAGGGTGGTCCACACCATCCTAAGGAGTAGTTTTTGGAGTGGAAATCTTCCACTCTAGGAGGAGCCAGGCACGCCCATCTAGGGCTTGCCAAAAAGGAGGGAAAGCCAGGCACCAGGAGAAAGCTTCCTTCAACCCAAGGGCAACTTGAGTTGGAGTGGAAACTCTGCAACACCACCATCACCTTCTTTATAAGCTTTCTTCTACATTTTCTTTGTATTTTGTTGCATGGTAGTTTAGTGTTTGAGTTTTTGTTGGAGATTACAAGTGGGAATTCCTTTCACTTGTGAGTTCTCCAACCTCGTTGTAAAATAATTTCATTTAAGAAGCATTCCTCTACTATTCTTCTAAATAGCTTGTGTTGCTCTTTTGTTGTGACTCATTCTCCATTATTCCAAGCATTCCTTGCTTGGAGTGAGTTGGAGAAACAAGGCATTTGTTGCTTTGTTTTCTCGTAATTCAAATTCCCATTTCTCTCCGCATTTGTTTTGCCTGTATTCAAAAACCCTAAAAGGTATATATTTCAAAATCCCAAAAAGAAAGTTAATTTCCTAATATCAAGCGATAATTTTGTTAAAAGCATTCCTACCTCCCTTGGGACAACCCAAATACTTTCCCAAGTACTCAGATTTTACAAATTTAAAAGCAATCCAAATTGTGTGTTGCAACGACCTAATTCGCAATTTTTATAAATGATGCATTTTCGCGATCAGGCTATTCTTGGAACCCACATAAAAGTTCTGCTAAAAAAGGCGTAAAATCTCATGATATGCAAATTTTTTGCGGATTCTAGGAAAGATAGACTCGAAATAAACAAAATCAACTGGTCTACCAACATGCGGGGAAAGTTTAGCTAAGAGTGAAAAACGATCGCGAGTGGCCTCTGTGATGAAAAAGTGGTCAAAAGTGTCATCACGATGAGAAGAAGAGGAGGCACGTGCATGTTTGGGAGCCATGAAAGGACTAAAATTGCATGTTGGTTGATCAAATAAGGATTTTTCTTCAATCAAAAATGAATCAGACAAAGTTTTGGAAAATCGACTTTTGGTCGATCAACCAAGAAATTTGGTCAACCAAAAGTGATCAGATGTGAAAAAAAAGGTGTGTTTCCGAGTGATAAGCTCACAAATACTACAAGATTTCACAAGAAATCACATGATGAAGCAAGAAAAACATTAGACCATATCATAGCACATCTAATACTTAAGAAAAAAATCCAAAAATAGATGGATTTCAACCAGGTTTAAAGTGTACCATGACTAATCAAAGATTGGTCGATCAAGGGAGCACTGCATGGATGGTGAAGGCAGCGAGCACGACCGATCAAGCGAGGAGTTGCACGGCCAAAAGGTTGGTGTGTAAGAAGCCCGAGGACGTGTGGAGATGTTGACGTAGAGGAGTGCTCGATTGTGGTGTTTACACGCACGAAGGATGCACAGTGGCGGCGTTGGTTGCTCTTGTGAGAAGCGGCAGTGGTCGAAGGCAACGGGGAGGTTGATCGATCAGGGTGGCCGGAGGAGGAGAGGTGGGGTCGATTAGAGGAGGTTTGTTTTGGTCGAGAGAAGGAAGTAGGACCATTGTGTGGGGTATGGGTAGTAAAAAAATAGGTTTAGAGGTAAAAATGGTGGTGTTTTAAACAAACTTGGATTAGCAAAATAGGTAAAACCATCTTAGGTAGCTAATCAAAGAGATTTGGTTCGGTTGAGATGATCAAGAGCAAGATTCGAGGTGAAAAGGATCGCAACCTTGAAAAGTGAATCCGCCCAGTTTTGGTCGATCAAAACAGAAATAATCGATCAATGAAATTAATTGGTCGATCATGGTTCAAACGATTGGAGGGAAAATTCCTGTCCAACCAGATTGGTCGATCAAACAACTAAGTTGATTGATCAAAACTCAAATTTTTGGAGGGAAATTTCCCTCCAAAGAATTTGGTCAATCAATCAAGGATTTTGATCGATCAAAGGTTGAAAACATATCAAACAAAATGATCAATTAAGATCTTTTAACCTAGATAAACGTAGTGAATGGAAAATTAGGTTAAATCTTTCCTTTGGCAAGGGTTTTGTAAAGATGTCAACTAATTGATTTTCTGTTTTAATAAATTCTAGGTTGATTTCTCCTTTTATGGCATAATCTCTTAGAAAATGGTGTCTAACATCAATATGCTTAGGGTGTTGAACTAGATTTTTAGATAAGTTTATGGCACTAGTGTTGTCATAAAGTATTTTGTTATTCTTGTAGGATAGGCCAAAATCTTGCAAGGTTTGTTTCATCCATAATAGTTGTGAGCAGGCTAAAGATGCAGCTACATATTCAGCATCTATTGTTGAAAGTGAAACAATGTGTTGTTTTCTAGAGAACCAAGAGACTAGGGAATTTCTGAGAAATTGACACATTCCACTAGTACTCTTTCGGTCTATAAAGCTACCTGCATAATCGGCATCACAAAAAGAATAAAGTTCCAATGTGTCTGACTTCGGATAGAAAAGTCCTAAGTCTTGTGTGTGGTTTAAGTATCTAAGTATCCTTTTAACAACGTTTAGATGTACTTCTTTAGGGTTTACTTGAAAACGAGCACACAAACAAGTGCAAAATAGAATACGAGGTCTACTAGCAGTCAAGTATAATAAAGATCCTATCATGCTTCTGTACAAGTTTTGACCTATAGACTTACCTGTGTCGTTAGATTTTAGTTGTGTAGAAGCTGTCATAGATGTTTATTTTCCTTTTACTTTGTCCATGGAGAATTTCTTCAAGATCTTCGTGGTGTATTTGGTTTGAGATATGAAAATTCCAAAGGATAGCTGATCAATTTGAAGTTCGAGAAAGAACTGAAGTTCTCCCATCATGCTTATCTCAAACTGATCCTGCATTACCTTTGCAAATTCTTGGCATAATAGATCATTAGTAGCACCGAAAATGATATCATCTACATAAATTTGTATTATTAAGAGATCATTTTCTTTTCTTTTTGTGAATAAGGTTGGATCTATTTTGCCAATTGTAAATTCATTTTCGATTAGATAAGTTTTTAATCTGTTGTACCAAGCTTGTGTCGAATCCAATTCCAACCTCGACCTACCATCGGAATCAACTTCTACTCTGATTCACCTCTCTCTGATTTGGTCGCATATGATTCTCCTCCATCTTTTGATAGGTTTTTGGACTCTGATCAAATCGATAATCACTTCCCATCCTTTTCTGATCCTATTAGTAGGCTTCCTACATCCTCCACAGACTCTTTTTCATTTGAGGATCCCTACTTTGACCATGCTGAGTAGATTTAGCCAAAACTACATTTCGCACTGCAACATTGCAATATTTATATCATGAAATGCAATCCTATGCTTAAGAACATGCATAAATAGACATTAAGTAGTGTAAATGTGTTTACATCATACCCCCATGCCTATCTTTTGCTAGTCCCTAGCAAAAACTATATGCTATTTATAAAAGAATTAGGTTGGATTATTTGGACCTGAGTTATTTTCAATCATTAAGAAATTGTCTACTTAGGAACTGAACTTTCAAAGACACAACAGTGCCCGGGTATCAGCCAAAATGCAGACCGCCTCAAGCCTCGCCTCATTCAAAAAAAAATTTCTTTTTCTCTTTTTACTCTTTTCTAATTTTTTTTGAATTTTCAAATTTTAGGGTTTAAGAGTGGCTTTCTACGGCCATTCAACTCACCCAAGATTTGATGAGAACCCTAAGCTTTAAGCATCTTATTGTGATTGTGATAGACTCGTTGACCGGCAATTAAAACGGACTTCGGATTTCTACGCCTCTAGGTGACCTAAAAAGAATTCTGCCTAAAAGTGTATCTTTACAACCGGTAGCTTTCTCCCTACTTTTATTTTTTTACGGGGTCAACACAAGGGTGAATCCAGTGTATATCTCCCCGATTTATTCTACTTCTCTACTTCTTCCTAAGTGTTTTGGGAATTTTTAGTGCATTTACTGAGCTAGGTTCTGGACAACCGGTCGATGAGCTGTTACCACCGACAACTTGCCAGCCATACTCATGTGGCGAAGTGTGGCTTATTTCTTTTCTTTTTTGTTGAACGTGTGAATTACTACGCTAACGTATTTGGTTTTGGAAAACCTGTCGTTGTAGCTTGAAAGCAAATAATTCGTGTTCAACAAATAAAATTTATACCGAAAAGAATTCCAGGTCGAACATAGGGAGGCTACATTGATCTATATTCGCAATTATATTTCTTTTAAATTTTTTGATAAGCAAGGCGATATAATTACAATGGAGCTATCAGACTAAAAGAAAGAGAGAGAGAGAGAGAACATGCATTCAATATTTCAACTGTTTATTCAATCAAACTAAATAAAAGTTACACTAGAAAGCGGGAAATCAGCTACACTATCAAGTAGGAAAATTCTACACTAGAAAAGCTGTAAATAAGAATGGGAGAGAGAAGTTATCCTCCTCAACGATTTCTTGGAGGACGAGCTGGACGAGACGACGCCTAGACGAAGAAGAATGGAGCAGGACGAAGGAGGACGAAGCAGAAGAACGGGAACGGAGCAACACGCCGTCGTCGTCGCGGGATCCACTTCCGAAGGAGGACGAAAATTTGGACTTTATCTCGCGAGGAGCATCCCTGGTGTAGGACAAGCTTCTCTTGAGCTTTGGAGAGGTAGAGAGGAGAAGGAAGGGATTAGAATTTCGTATGGAGGGGGTCTCCTTTTATAGTTGCAAGGAGTGGGGGCAAAATGGTCATTACATCTTTAAAATAATAAATGAGGGGTCTTTAGTGACGGATAAAACCGTCACTAAAGCCCCCAACGTGGGAGTAGCACCCGCACCCACACGTGCCTCCTCAGCTGCACCTTTTCTCAACACCCGCGCACATTCTTTAAATCCCAGCTGTCCGATCGCGAGATCGGATGGCTTAAGATGCATCTTCGCCCAATGCCGCACGCCCACCCAGCGCGTACGATCGTGCGTCCATGCCACGCGTGCAATAGCGCGTGATCTATATTGAGCACAGACGGCCATCCGATGATGATCCAATGCCCGCCATCACCCGCTCGCCCGCGCCTTCCTCCCCTTCCCTGCAACTCGATCTCGCGGCTGCGGCTCGCACAAGCGTGCTCGACCGCTGCGCTACGAGGCGCGGATGGTCGAGCGGGCGCTTTTAGGCTCGGTCGCCCACAGCCGTTGGATCGAGATCCAACGGTGGAGAGGGAACGGGTGCGGGGTCTTCAGAGAATGTATGCGGCCGTTTGGGCAACCGAGATGGTGCCACGTGGTGCCATCTTGGTCGTCCATCTTCTGGATGTTGTAAATGGTGCCATGGATGTCGGATTGACTTGATTTTTGCACCGTTGGGCTGCAATCGTCGATCCGAATTCATCCGTGCAGTCGGATTTGTCATTTAAAGTGTGGATTTACACCATCCTGGCCCTTGATCTTCTAGGGTTCCCCAGTCACTATCTGATGCTACAGATGCCTGATTAGGGTGATCTTGGAGTCGTTGAACTCCAATCGTCACCCTGATCACATCCATATGTTGGGTCTTTGATCCGAGGCCCCAATAAAATGTTTGCCTGGTCCAAGCACATAAAAGGAGACAATTAACCTCCATTTTATTCAAACTACTCTAAATGCAAGATGATGCATGTTATGCAATATTTATATCATGAAATGCAATCCTATGCTTAAGAACATGCATAAATAAACATTTTAAGTAGTGTAAATGTGTTTACATCATGCCCCCATGCCTATCTTTTGCTAGTCCCTAGCAAAAACTATATGCTATTTATAAAAGAATTAGGTTGGATTATTTGGACCTGAGTTATTTTCAATCATTAAGAAATTGTCTACTTAGGAACTAAACTTTCAAAGACACAACAGTGCCCAGGTATCAGCCAAAATGCAGACCGCCTCAAGCCTCGCCTCATTCAAAGAAAAATTTCTTTTTCTCTTTTTACTCTTTTCTAATTTTTTTTTTAATTTTCAAATTTTAAGGTTTAAGAGTGGCTTTCTACGGCCATTCAACTCACCCAAGATTTGATGAGAACCCTAAGCTTTAAGCATCTTATTGTGATTGTGATAGACTCGTTGACTGGTAATTAAAACAAACTTCGGATTTCTACGCCTCTAGGTGACCTAAAAAGAATTCTGCCTAAACGTGTATCTTTACAATCGGTAGCTTTCTCCCTACTTTTATTTTTTTACGGGGTCAACACAAGGGTGAATCCAGTGTATATCTCCCTAGTTTATTCTACTTCTCCGCTTCTTCCTAAGTGTTTTGGAAATTTTTAGAGCATTTACTGAGCTGGGTTCTAGACAACCGGTCGATGAGCTGTTACAACCGACAACTTACCAGCCATACTCGTGCGGCGAAGTGTGGCTTATTTCTTTTTTTTATTTTCTCCTTTTCTTTTTGATTTTTTTTTTCTTTTCTTTTTTTTTTTAAGTAGGTGGCTTCCCTTGTCTAAGATTTACCTAAGGGCAGGAAAAAGAGAAAGGTCCAGTGACTGGGCTCTGGACAACCTACCCATGGGCTGTTACCCACGATAACTTGCAGCCATATCACCCTAGAAGGTTCATTACCTACCTAATTTCCATTAGAATCGTCGAACAATGAGTCAGTGTAAAGAAAGTGTGTAGATACTTAAAACTTAGAAATTCCCTCAAATCAGAGGGTGGGTTGATAAGTCGTGTACTTATCACCCAACTTATTTATTCCAATTACAATAGAATTAAGATGGCGAGGACTCAAAAACAAATCCACATTTTAGTGGATACACATGGTAATTAAGTCCAAAGACTTGAAGGGTCTTTGTGTTCAAATCCTAATGTAAAATTTCTTAGGATTGAAAAGTCCTAATGTCCAACTAATCCTTTCTAATTTTGATTTTTTTCTTTTTATGTATAAATAAGAAGAGAAAAAACAATTTATATGGATTTCACAAAGCTGACCAAATAATTCAAAAATGAATCCACCCCCCCATGCCTAGCTGATGCAATGTCCTCATTGAAAAAGAGACATGAAAGAAAGGGTAGATATGAAAGATGTCACCTGGATATGAAGCTCGTATCAGCCTTGTGTCATATGTACAACTGCTGAGTTTAATGCCGTCAGCTAGGCGAAGTCCAGCCAAAGAAGTCACAGAATGGCTAGAGCAACAGAGTCTGAGACGGGTTCTGGAAGATTACGGTCAACAACAGGCTTTAGACGTTGACCGTTGACTTTAAAGGTGTTACCCGTCTTTGGGTCAGAAATTTGAATGGCACCATTTGGAAAAATCTGATCAATTATGAATGAGCCATTCCATTTAGATCTAAGTTTGCCAGGAAAGAGCTTAAGTTTAGAATCGAATAACCAGACCTTTTGGTTTGGCTCAAAGCTCTTGCGGGAAATCAATTGATCATGTAGAGCATTGGTCCGAGCCTTGTAGATCTTGGCATTCTTATAAGCATCATTTCTAAGCTCCTCCAATTCAGATAGTTGGAGTTTCCTGGTCTTCCCAGCTAGATTCAGATCTAAATTGCATTGTTTGATTGCCCAGAATGCCCTATGTTCAATCTCTACGAGTAGATGGAACGCCTTTCCAAACACCAAACGAAATGGAGACATGCCGATGGGCATTTTATACGTCGTACAGTAGGCCCAAAGAGCGTCCTCAAGCTTTTGAGTCTAATCCTTGCGATCAGGCCTAACCATTTTTTGCAGAATGTTCCTGATCTCTTGATTGGAGATCTCAGCTTGTCCATTCATCTGGGGATGGTAAGGTGTGGAAATTCGATGATTAGCCCCGTATTTGGCCAATAAATTCTGGAATTGGGCATTAGTAAAATGAGTGCCACCGTCACTGATGATAGCCCTCGGAATCCTGAACCTACTGAAGATATTTTTCTTGACAAAATTGATGACCACCTTGTGGTCATTGGTTTGTGTGGGAATCGCCTCAATCCATTTGGACACATAATCAATAGCAACAAGAATGTACTGATGTCCAAATGAAGGGATAAAGGGTCCCATGAAATCGATGCCCCAAACATCAAAAATTTCGACAGGAAGAATAGGGTTTAGGGGCATCATGTCTCTCTTAGTTATGCTCCCGAGTGCCTAACATAGAGAACATGACCTTGAGAAATCCTGGGCATCTTTGAATAAAGACGGCCAATAGAAGCCAGATTGCAAGATTTTTGCAGCCGTCTTTTTCCCAGAGAAATGTCCACCACACCCAGATGCATGGCAGAACTCGAGTATACTGTTGAATTCATTCTCCGGTATGCATCGGCGAATAATCTGATCAGAACCGACGCGATACAGTTCAGGGTCCTCCTAGAAGTAGTATTTGGCCTCAGATTTGAGTCTATCCCGTTGTTGCTTGGTCTAATCCTAGGGGATTTGACCAACGGCCAAATAGTTAACAATGTCAGCAAACCATGGGGTGTGGACACCTAAAACTGTAAGAATGGTTTCGTCCGGAAAAGTGTCAGCAATCGGAATGTCCAGACAAGAAGAATCACCACGGAGTCTCGATAAATGATCCGCCACCACATTTTGTACCCCAGTTTTATCCTTGATTTCAAGATCAAATTCTTGAAGAAGAAGAATCCAATGAATAAGCCAGGGTTTAGCATCCTTTTTAGCCAAGAGATGTCTCAAGGCCGAGTGGTCAGTACAAACGATAACATGAGACCCTAAGAGATAAGCCATGAATTTTCCAAAGCAAATACTACAGCTAGTAATTCCTTTTTAGTAACAGTGTAATTCCTCTGGGCTTCATCAGAGTTTTACTAGCATAGTAAATGACAGAGGGCTTTCAATCAATTTTCTGACCCAAGACAGCTCCGACCGCGTAATCAGAAGCATCGGTCATGATCTCAAAAGGGGCTGTCCAAATTGGTGGTTGCAAAATTGGGGCACAGGTGATTGCCGTTTTCAGGAAATCAAATGCCTTTCGGCATGATTCGTCAAAAACAAACGGTGTTTCTTTAGCAAGAAGATTGCTCAAAGGACGAGCAACCTTCGAGAAATCCTTGATGAATCTTCGATAAACTCCCACATGGCCAAGGAATGATCTGATCTGTTTAACAGATGTAGGAGGAGGAAGTTTAGCGATAGCATCAACCTTAGCTTTGTCTACTTCAATTCCCCGTTCAGAGATTACATGACCCAAAACGATGCCCTCTTGGGTCATGAAATGACTCTTTTCCCAGCTAAGGACCAGTCGTGTCTTGATACATCACTTAAGAATCATTTCCAAATTGGCCAAACAAGAGTCAAATGATTCTCCGAAAATAGAGAAATCATCCATGAAGACTTCCATAAACTCTTCCACCATGTCGGAAAATATGGCTAGCATACACCTTTGAAAAGTCGCAAGTGCATTGCATAACATGAAAGGCATCCTACGAAAAGCAAAGGTTCCATAGGGACAGATGAAAGTAGTTTTTTCCTAATCCTCAGGATGGATAGGAACTTGGTTGTATCCCGAGTAGCCATCAAGAAAACAGAAGATTACTTCTGCCCGACTAATTTCTCCAAGATTTGATCAATGAAGGGCAGGGGAAAATGATCCTTTTTAGTGGCTGTGTTCATCTTCCTGTAATCAATACAAACTCTCCAAGAGGAAGCTGAACGAGTTGTGACAGATTCTCCTCTCTCATTAGTCACAACAGTAATCCCGACTTTCTTTGGAGCAATCTGAATAGGACTTACCCAGGGACTGTCAGAGATTGGATAAATAATTCCTGCATCGAGCCACTTGATGATTTCCGTTTTGACCACTTCTCGCATATTTGGATTCAATCTCCTCTGCATCTGGCGAGAAGGGCGGGATCCATCTTCCAAAAATATTCTATGATTACAGCAAGATGGCTCGATCCCCCTGAAGTCATGAATGGTCCAACCAATTGCCTCCTTATATTCCTTTAGGACCTTAATCAATTTAATATCTTGCTCCTTTGTCAATTTAGCACTGATAATCACAGGGAGCATATTCTGAGGTCCTAAAAATAGATATTTCAAATTCTCGGGCAATGGTTTCAATTCAAGCTGGGGTGGGGTGATGATTGATGGTAGGGTAGATGCTGAAGATTCAACAAGAGGAAGAGGTTGTGAGTAAAAAAATCAATAACCTCTTCCGAAGATGTCAGGTCAGAGGGTTGCGGGTCAAATTCATCAACCAAAGAGGAACTTTCAATTGAAGAAACTGTCAAACAAGTTTCAATATTAACATTATCCTCATCAAGTTCCTCAATAAATCCACAATCCTCAAATTTGTTGATCGCCTTAAAAATATCCAATTTCATTCGTTGGTCCCCAAAGGCGATTTCCATGCTACCGCTTTCACAATTAATGTTGGCCTTTGCGGTAGCTAGGAATGGACGCCCCAGAATGATGGGCGTGTTCCTTAGATTATCTGGTACATCCATGTCAAGGATAAGAAAATCTACAGGAAAATAGAAATCCTTGACCTTAACTATAACATCTTCAATAATGCCTCGCGGGTTTGTGACCGAACAGTCCGCTAACTGTAGCGTTACTGAAGTTGGCCGAAGTTCACCTAACCCAAACTTCTCGTAGAGAGAAGTCAGAATTAGGTTGATGGATGCACCGAGATCCAAAAGTGCTCTATCAAATGTGTAATCTCCGATAATGCAAGAAATCAAAGGAGCACCAGGATCTCTCTTTTTCTGAGGAAGGTAGTGTAGGATAACAGAACTAGCCTGCTCGGAGAGTACCACCTTCCTGGGAACAGATTCTCTCGACTTACGCTTTTGTGTACATAATTCCTTTAAAAATCTTGCGTAAGCCGGTATGTGTTTGATAGCATCAAGGAGCAGGATATTGATCTCAACATTCTTAAATAAATTCAGAAGCTCCTCATTGCTATCAACAGACTTCTTCTTTGCTTTAGTTAAGGCTTCAGGAAAAGGAACATGAGTCAGATCTTTGGAATCAGGTTCCTGAGCCTTGATTTCTCCTCTAGAATTCTCCTCTCTCAGATTCTTCAAGATTCAAAAGATCATAATAGTGTGGTTGTGGATCCTAAGTCTTCTTACCACTCCTCAAAGTTACAGAATTTGCAGAAGCGTAAGAATTTGGGTCTTGGGGAAGGTTAGGAAAGATTGGAGGGGCTTGATTGACCATGAATTGTTGATTTGCAGAAGAAGAAGAAGATAAGGAACCCTGCTCAACCACCTGAGCATGTGCATGCGAGTCCCTCTAATTTTCGTACCCTTGGGCTTGATTGCCCGAATTCATAATGTTTCGTGGGTTGGGTACGGGTTGGAATGGTAGAGATCCGGGTTGACGAGAGTTAGCAATGAGCCCGGATTGCAAGTTGTCCAGCGAGTTTTTCATTTGCTGCATGAGCTGGAGAATAGATCCTTGCATCTCTACCTTTTGACGGTTCAAATCATCCTGCCCTGCAGGTTGACGGGAATTCCAAGCTGGCTGATTGACCTAATTCAGAGGCAACTGAGTGTATACTTGACCCTGACCCATTGGTCGTTGCGGAGCATAGTTGTCGGGTCGAAATTGGGTCTGTTGCCTCGGATTTTTCCAAGAGAAGTTAGGGTGCTTTCTCCAACCTGGATTATAGGCATTCGAGTAGGGGTTAGATCTAACATTCTCTTGTACAGCACAGACATCCTCATAGGGTGAGGATGGAGAGAAAGAAAGGGAAGGATTAGAAAAACTGGGATCAAAGGCCCCAGTTGGGAACCTGTGGGGTTTCGAAAAATGCTGACTCATAGGTTGAGTCGCATCGAGTTGATTCACGAACTCCCATCCAGAAGGAGCTCGTGAGGAATGGAATCCCGAATTTTGGGATTGAGTGGATCGAGAGTTGTTCATAGAATCGCCAGCCATCCACTCTTCCATTCTTTTAGCAACCAAGTCCACCTTATCAAGTTTATTACAAATCAATTCCAGATCAAATGAATGAGAGTCATGGACTTTATTGACATTTGATCTGGGTTGCTGGGACCGGTTAAAAGTATCCATGGAGGTATGATTAATTGAATTCTCACTCATTTCATCAAATAAATCATGTTCACTATCTACATCTTTATTAAGGAAATTGCCTCCGCAAGAAGCATCCACATGATTTCTGAGTTGCTCAGTCAACCCATGATAGAAGATCTGCACGAGTTGCCATTTCGACACCTCGTGGTGTGGACACCTCCGCAATAAGTCCTGGAATCGCTCCCAGGCCACATGAAACTGCTCCCCCATCCGCTGGGTAAAGGTAGTGATTGCCCGTCTCAAAGCATTGGTACGACCGACTGGGAAGAATTTCTTCAGAAAGGCCGATTTCAACTCATTCCAAGTTGTAATTGGTCTTCCTATTGTCTTATACCAATGTGTGGCCTTATCCCTAAGAGAGTGGGGGAAGAGCCTCATGATCATTTGCTCCTCGTTTACGCTTCGAGCCTTGGTGGTCTGGACCAAAGTGGTCAAGTCCTCCAAGTGCTGAAACGGATCTTCAGAGCCAAGCCCATGATAATGTTTAATCAGGCTTAACACCTGGGGCTTGATTTCTATGTCACCGGTTGGAATCTGGACGCCGGGACGTTCCCCGTAATTTGAAGGATCATAAAAATCCTTCAAGGGCTGAGCACCCTGCATTCTCTAGAACCATTCCTGCATTCTCTGCATTTATTCCAGCTGCCTTCGAAATTCTTCCTGTGGATTTCTAAGCAGAGGACGCTGTTGTTCGGCCATGGGATCAAATTGACCAAAATCTAACTTGCGCCTCCTAGAATGTTCTAATGGTCCTTCCAATCGGGGATTCAATGACCGTCTTCCCAGCATAAACCAGGAGAAGGTCGGAAGGACTGGGGATAGGGACCCTGCAGCACAACAAAACAAGGTTGTCCTTAAGTGGGATAGCCTAAGGATCTACTGACTCCCAAAACCCGCCTTAAGACTGTAAATGATTTACTCTACTTGCGTCTATTTAATCCAACCAGTTAGAAGGAGGGACTGGGGAGAAGGTTCTTCCTTTGGCTTTCGCCTCCAGTTCCTAGTGTACCCCCCAGCCGCGGTCGTTTGACGCTACTCCCCTAGCTAGACATCAGATTAATCAGTACAAGTAAGTTAATCAAAAACAATCTCAGACTAGGCCCTGAAGAGCGAATCAAACCCTAAGGCCAATGTCTACTCAATTTTATTAAGGCCTGGGATTGTGGTGCTTATGGAATGTGATGGACCCTTACAATGGGTTGTGCCCTTAATGATTGATTGAGATTTATGTAAGTGCGTGCACAACAAGGGTTTTCAAGCAATATTATTTATAATGTGTGAATTTTAATATTCAAATCATGCTTAAGTAGCTTTTAGGGTTTCAAATTAAGTGAATTGCAATCAAGTTTCTAGGCAAACCAAGTTGTAAAACACGGGTGAAGATTATTTTCCTTTAAAAATCAGAAAGAAAGTGGAGTGCCTGGAATATACCTAGATTGAAAACCCTAAGGAGGAGCTACTTGATGAGCTGATTTTAAATAAAGTGGTGCGGCCCAAACAACTCAAACAATTGGCCACAATTGCACCACTAAGTTAGGCACTCAAAAATGGTTAACCTAGAATGATTTCTACTCTGTTATGTGTTGCTTTGAGTGTACCGGTTCCACATATCAGAACCCGGTTGAGTAGAAACAAATCAAGTTGATTAAGTGCCTTGAATGTGGGTGTGTGTTGTGTGTTTGTTGAAAATTACCCCACAAGATTATCTTTTTGTTATTTTTTTTATGAATGAGGGTGGAATGAATGTGAGTGGAAATCCAAACAACCAAACTATTCCTAGGATTTATGCACACACCTAGGTTAATTGGAATTTGGATTTAATGTGGCGAATGAAATCTATGGAGGGGGAAAGAATGGGGGAGCACTTACAGTTGTCTTCAACTGCACTTTACTCTAGTCTACCGCTTGTTGATTCCTTGATGGAGGTCTCTGGAAAATAATAGACACAAGAGAAAGCAAGTTAGAAAATAAATAAAGTGCAAGAAATGCGAAGAAAAGATCGAAAATCATTGCCTCCCCGGCAACGGCGCCAAAATGTTGAACGTACGAATTACTACGCTAACGTATTTGGTTTTGGAAAACCTGTCGTTGTAGCTTGAAAGCGAAGAATTCGTGTTCAACAAATAAAATTTATACCGAAAAGAATTCCGGATCAAACACAGGGAGGCTACGTTGATCTATATTCGCAATTATATCTTTTTTAGAATTTTTGATAAGCAAGGTGATATAATTACAATGGTGCTATCAGACTAAAAGAAAGAGAGAGAGAGAGAGAGAGAACATGCATTCAATATTTCAACTGTTTATACAATCAAACTAAATAAAAGTTACACTAGAAAGCGGGAAATCAGCTACACTATAAAGCAAGAAAATTCTACATTAGAAAAGCTGTAAATAAGAATGGGAGAGAGAAGTTATCCTCCTCGACGATTGCTTGGAGGATGAGTCGGATGAGATGACGCCTGGATGAAGAAGAAAGGAGTAAGACGAAGGAGGACGAAGTAGAAGAACGGGAACGGAGCAGCATGCCGTCGTCGTCGTGGGATCCACTTCCGAAGGAGGATGAAAATTTGGAATTTATCTCGTGAGGAGCATCCCGGGTACGGGACAAGCTTCTCTTGAGCTTTGGAGAGGTAGAGAGGAGAAGGAAGGGATCAGAATTTCGTATGGAGGGGGTATCCTTTTATAGATGCAAGGAGTGGTGGCAAAATGGTCATTACATCTTTAAAATAATAAATGAGGGGTCTTTAGTGACGGATAAAACCGTCACTAAAGCCCCCAACGTGGGTGTTTTACTCGCGCCCACACGTGCCTCCTCAACTGTGCCCTTTCTCAACACCCACGCACGTTCTTTAAATCCCAGCCATCCGATCGCGAGATCGGACGGCTTAAGATGCATCTTCGCCCGCTGCCGCGCGCCCGCCCAGCGCGTACGATCGCGCGTCCATGCCGCGCGTGCAATAACGCGTGATCTCTATTGAGCGCAGACGGCCGTCCGATGACGATCCAATGCCTGCCATCGCCCGCTCGCCAGCGCCTTCCTCCCCTTCGCTGCGGCTCGATCCCGCGGCTGCAGCTCGTGCAAGTGCACTCGACCGCTGCGCTACGAGGCACGGATGATCGAGCGAGCGCTTTTAGGCTCAGCCACCCACAGCCGTTAGATCGAGATCCAATGGCGGAGAGGGAATGGGTGCGGGGTCTTCAGAGAATGTATGCATCCGTTTGGGCAGCCGAGATGGCGCCACGTGGCGCCATCTTGGCCGTCCATCTTCTGGATGTTGTAGATGGTGCCACGGATGTCGGATTGACTTGATTTTTACGTCGTTGGGATGCGATCGTCGATCCGAATTCATCCATGCGGTTGGATTTGTCATTTGAAGTGCAGATTTACACCATCCTGGCCCTTGATCTTCTAGGGTTCCCCAGTCACTATCTGATGCTACAGATGCCTGATTAGGGCGATCTTGGAGTCGTTGAACTCCAATCATCGCCCTGACCATACGATTGGATCTTTGATCCGAGGCCCCAATAAAATGTTTGCCCTGTCCAAGCACATAAAAGGAGACAATTAACCTCCATTTTATTCAAACTACTCTAAATGCAAGATGATGCATGTTATGCAATATTTATATTATGAAATGCAATCCTATGCTTAAGAACATGCATAAATAGACATTTTAAGTAGTGTAAATGTATTTACATCACACATCCTTCTGAGTCACAAAATATCTAGTGGGCTCCCTATCTACTAATTCACATCCATCAACCCACTAGACTGATTGAGTTTTGGTTACATCATCAGCCTGTTGATCTGAACAAGCACTTGGTTAGCCAACTAGGCTATTGATGCTTGTTCTACAAAATTTCTCTGATTTGACCATTCCTTCTCCTTGATCACCTTCTGCTCTGCTGAAGGCATTAAATTTAGCGCTTAAGGGAGGCAACCCATCATTCCAAAAATTGAGACCCTTCTGATCATCCTTTTGAGCTACACTCCTATTGCACTTAGAGTTCAGTTTTAGAATAGTTGACTCCACCTTTGGCACTTGTATCAAAGCTTGAAATCATCCACAACAATCATCCCGACCTGTTCACCCACCCATTGAACCAAGCTGATTTCATACCCTCCAGTTTACAATGAGGACATTGCAAAACCTAGGCATGGGGGCATGTTAAAGTGCAAACACATAAAAATTCAATTCTCTAAAGGGTTCTGACAAAAAAAAATTATACATAGTCAAAAACCAAAAAAATAAAAAATGAAAAAAGAACAAAAAGAATGGAAAGGAAAGGAGAATTTTGTGAACTTAATTGAGAATCATTTTTTAAGAGGAAAAGGGAGGTGATTTAAATGTCAAAAAGGAGCCACAATTTGAAACAAAAAGTGTTAGTCTTAGTAAATGATTATGAAATCTACCAAAAGTTCTAGACCAAATCAAAAGAAAGAAATAAAAGTCAAAAAGTGCTAAAGAGACACGGAGATTAATATTAGTGTTGATCTTAGGCCTCTTGGGCTTGTTTTAGGGTTTAAAAATTCATGTAGCTGTTAAGATCTGGATAGTCCTCAAGAGGTTGAGGAAAATGCGAAGCTTATAAATTAGATCTAAGGCTTAAAGATTATTCGGCGTCGCTAACTGACCTCTGGTTTGTAGGACTCGGTAACCTAAGCACCCTAATCCACACACCAGTTTAGTTCAGTGCGCATAACAATAAAAATCACACAAAAGCATTTATTTTGTTTTGAAAAAGCTACCTAGATTAGGAGTAGCTTAAAAACACAAGTTGATTTGGATGAGTTCCTAATACAGAGAGGCGGGAAATTCCCCTTGAAGATGCATAATAACATACCGTCTCCCCGGTGCTTTTCTCCTAGGATATCCAAACATCCTACCAAGGGCATGTAAGCACCTTATGCTGATTCAGGTGACATGGGTGGGATTATCCCGAAATGTTGATTCCCAGGGCCAGAATCTAGCTACAGAACGCCATGGGCGACACTATTTCGAAGTGTTGAAAGCCAAGGTTCTGGTGGTTTCCATGGGAGGTGCTATCTCAAAGCATCGATTGCCAGGGACCCTGCAAGGATTGATGGTGGGAACCAGGAATCTGATACAGAACATGTTTTGAGCCAATCTGAAACTAGAAAAATAATCAAGAAAATGAGAGAGAAAGCTCTCCAAAAATGCAAAAAAACTCTTCTATCTCTCTCTCTTACAAAAACATACTGCAAACTGAACCTGGACTAACCATGTTACAAGCATGGGTGGTTTAACCGCTGGGTTCAACAAACCTTAGGATAGTTTCTGCCGACCTTAGAAACCTTCGTGACAGACTGAGGTTAAAGCTGGTCAGGTCTGGATCTTGGTTGATACTTGAGTACCTCTAGGCCTATTATTGGCATTCTGACTTAGTCTCTAGAGAAAGCACACATCAAAGATCTGAGCATCAAAAGGCACAATCTAGAATTCAAGTTCATTTCATAGGATTTTGCTAAGGGACAAGCAAAAGTTAGGCATGGGGGTATGATGATAACATCATCATCAGCCACATCTAGCTTTAATTAGTCATAATCAACAGACAAATGCTCCTACATAACTACCAGAAGACCATAATTCATTGCATATCCTTTTTGAGAGATTAACATAAAACCAAGGTTAAATCTGCAGTTTTAACATCATATCCTAAATGCAGAGCAATCACGATATTTTTCAAGGGCTAATTGAAGGTCAAATGGTCATAAATGTCTAATAAGGGGGTTCGTGCAGAAAGAAACGAGTTTTCACACATTTCAAGAATTAATGTACATCTAAAACCCTAAAAATAGACCTGCTTAATTAACTGAGGTTTTAGTCAGGATAAAATTCACCTAAACCTTCTACAAATCATATAAAAATATTCTCTAAGGTTTGGTATCCTTGATTTGACCATCTGAACCCAATTTGATCTAAAATAGAGTCTCAGACGACAGTTGCCCTAATTTGGATTTCTACATAAATTACCTAGTCAAACTTGGCCAAAACCAAAATCTGACTTCACCATCAGATTCCTTGGGTCCAAATTAGGTTTGTACTAAAATTTGGGTCTAATCAGAGATCATCTTGACCTAGTTTGCGTTTTGGTTTAGTCTAACTCTTTTTCAGACATATGCACCCCTAGCCTTTTAAAATCCTTTGCAAAGAGGTCCCTAAGTTTGTCATCATCTCCACAAATAGGTCCCTTTGCTATTATTGCAGAGGAACTCCTACTCCGATAACCTTTAATCAAAGATTTCTCTCTGATTCCTTAACGAAATCCTTCCAAAAGTGGAAGAATTCCTGAGAGAATCTCCTTCCATTTGAGCCACTCATTGGGCTCTGATTCCTACTTAAAGGCTCATGCGAATCGTTTGAAGGATCGAGTCTCCTATTTCACGAAGCTTCTAAGCTTGGTTTCCAAGATTGGAAAGCTCCCTTGAAGCCTATATAAGGATCCCTGAGGACAAACAGTCCTCCTTAGCTTGGTAATTGGAGGTCGGATACCCCTTCTTCCCTTCTCCCTAACCTCCATCTCCACCAACTCCAGCAAGCCTCCTCCGTCCACCTTCCTCGTCTGCCGTCACGAACAATAGCTGGCAGATTTCTCTTCGTCTCATTCATCTACTCTCGCAATACCGGCGAGCTCCTCTCAGACCCGTTCTTTCCTCATCATTCGCCCACCGGAGGCCTTCCCTTCTCCAATGCTAGCCAATCAAAGCCAACGCCTTCCCTTCCCTTTCAACTGTTAGTTTAGGGTTAGTTAGGTTCCCTTAGATCCTTAGGTTAATTCCCTTTATTTAAAATCCAAAAATCAACCCTCGACCTCACCGCCATCCACCTTCGTCTCCACCTTCGACCGCACCTCCTGTGAGGCTCTCCCATTGCTCCACTGCACCAAACTCTTTGCCAACACTTCCTACACCTCCACCTCATCCACATGCACAAAACCCCTCTCTTTATTTCACCGTCTATGCTCCCATGACCGCCACCAAACAACCCACCTTCATAACACCAACACCGACCCCAACACACCACTACAGTCCCTCTCACGTCACAATACCACCACAGCCACCCTCTCCGTACTACGGTGATGCTCCTCAGCAATTTTAATTGGGTCGAGAGCCCGTGTTAACGATTTCAGGTCCTTACCGTCACTCTACCGCCACCCTCAAGTTCTTCGACCATGCAACGAGTTCTCCGGCTATAGCTGCTCCAAGCGCAACCTCCAGGTGATGCAGGAGCCTTCCAGGAAGCCGTCCAGACTCTCAATTAGGAGCTTCGACTACTCCTCTACCTCCAATTAGATGAGCCATCACCAGCTGCACGCACGTGAAGGGAGGGGGACTCATTAGTCCCACATCGTGGGATTGCAGACTGATTACAGCACATAAATTGATTTTCTACATATGCCTTATCCCCTCTAGATAAAGGGGTAAGGTCCCCTTCACCCGCACATGCCCGACCCGCCTAAGCCGTTCACTCCTCGCTCATCACCCACTGCTGGTGAGCCTAGACCCGATATTGCTCTGACCCGATTACCTGGTTACGACCTGAATATCGAAGAGAGGAAGAGGCAAGAAAGAGAGAGCAGGGGAGGGGGGGTTTTTCTCCTGCAGGCATTGTGCGACACTTAGTCACTGAGAAGAAAGAAGGCACTGGCTGAATAAAGAAGGAAAAGAGAAGAGGAAAGGCTGAAGGAAGAGAGGAGAAGACTCTGTAAGGAAGAAGCTGAAGGCCTTGGTTCCCCTTGTGCGTGAGAGAAAGAAGAAGAGGAGAAGACTTTGAGAAGAGAAAGAAGAAGGGAGGTCGTGCTATAAGAAGAAGAGAAAGAGACACAGAGAAGTAAAGAAGAAGGAGAAGACTTGAAGAGAAGAAGATAAAAAGAGCAGAGCAGGAAGGGAAGAGGCCTTTGCCTCTCTTGAAGTCACTATAGCAGGTGACATTTAAGTCGTCTAATTTGAGGGCCCATCATCTGATAACCCTCTAAGCAATACTGTGGATTTATTTGCCTTCGTGGACATATAAGTGGTTCTAGCTACTGTTTGTTTATTTGATATTATTGAGTAATTGATATGTATATTGATATGTATATGCTTAAGACTAATAATCAGTGATTCAAATCACCATTATTTTATCTTAGACATCTTTTTGCCTTATTAAACTCTTGCAATACTCATGTTTTTATAGAAAATCATATTTAAGTAGTTATTACTCATTGAATATCATTCTTGGCTCATTTCTTGTGCTCATATATATATTCATTTTGATCAGCACGTGAATTACAACACTAGCTCCCTATGTTCGACCTCGGACTTCATTTCTTGATTCTGAGTTTATAAATTATATTTGTTGAGAGAGTTATTTAGGAGATTTTACTACAACGAAGCATATTGAAACTCCTCAATAGCCCTATCAACACTTACTACTCCTGATTCATTAAGTTTATTCCTAATGACCCATTTGGTTCCTATAATGGTTTGAGAGTCTGGTTTTGGAACAAGTTCCCATACTTAATTTCTTTTGAATTGATTCAGCTCATCTTCCATTGCAATAATCCAAAAATTGTCAGAAAAAGGCTTGATTAGCATGATTTCGCGATAAAAAATTAGGGTTTTGAGAAACCCGTCATCGTAGTCGCAAAACTCGCTATCAAATAAAATTTACCAAAACTCAAAAGGGAGCCCCGAGTCAAACATGGGGAGGTGACATTTTACTTCTTGAAATCCAAGTTTTGATTTGTTTCTTTTTGGTGTTTTAGGTTTTTTTTTTTTTGGGTATTTTAAGGGAATGATAAAACTAGCTACTTGAAGAATGAATAAAAAGAGAGTAGTGAGATGAAACTTGATACTTGAGATGAAATAATGTTTATTCCAACTACAATAAGTGAAACAAACTAAACTAGATAGACGTGAGAGGAAATCTCCTAAAACGGATGTCTGACAAGAAGATAGAGCTTGGCAGCAACTTGGACAGAGGAGGAGAGATGCTAGATGTCGGGGATGAGGTGCAAGATGATTCCGGGTAGAGGAAAGCTTCGCCAAGCTCCTGGGAATGGTGATGAGGAGGTGGAGGTGATCAGCTTCCTGAGTGGAGGTGAGGGGACAAATCTAGGATCTCCTATGAAGGTGGTGAGGTAAAGGATGAATATTTGATGGAGTAAGGGATTTCTACACTAATAGGAGAATCCTTGGAGCTTGGGAGAGCTCTTGGGAGTTTGAAGGGCTCTTTGGAGCTTTGGAGTAGGTGGGAAAAGCATAGGAAGTGATGAAGGCAAATAGGGAGGTGAAGGTGGGTTTAAATAGGTGAAGGGAAGGGGTACTCCACATCCTTGTGTTCACTGTTGCACGCACCACCCACACACAACTGCACATAGCACAATGCACGTGCGCGTGCATCACGTACTTAGCGCTGGTGCATCCGTGCCCCGTAGCTGGAAGATGCTGGAGCGTCCGCAACCGCTGGATGTCCATTCAAGGGTGGAGAGCGAGAGAAGATCCACGCTCTCAAATCACATTTATCGCGCATGTGCTGGCAAGGGCGAATACCAGCCATTCTATCCTGATCGCATGGCTAACGAGCTCACGCAGATTGCACCTATGCGAATTTTCAATGCATGCACATTACGCCTCTTCGAGATCAGACGGGGGAGAGCATGTGTGGTCAACTTAAGTGAATGCCCTAGATCGCGCATGTTTGATTTAGCATGCCTCCATGTGACATCGGACAAGTGCCCATCTGCACGTGCAATTCCTGACCGCTCAATTCAGATCGAGCGGTCCAATTTTGCTGGCATCGAAGAGGTTGCAGTGAATCGCCGCTCGAACCTGTGTCACTTCTTTGAGGAGTGGGCACACTACCACTATGGCAAAGCACTGCTTTTCTACTCCAAAGAGTTGTCAGAGCCTCGGTCTTGACCGTTGGATGAAGATCCAACGATCGAGATCTCATCAGAGCTTGTCTTTTGGAGTTTGAGCAGTGAGCAGCGACGAGCCTCGGCCGTTGGATCAAGATCCAACGGTTGGGATCGCTTCTTGACGCATGGCAACAGGTGCTACGGCCGATGTTGGGTGGCCTGGATGGCACCACGTGGCACCATCTGGGCCGTCCATCTTTGTTCCTTTGTTGGGACTACTGCGGATGTCGGATCGAGATGATTTTTACGTTGCCGAACTGCAACCGTTATTCCGGATCCATCCATACAATTGGATTTTTTCATCTAAAGCCTATAAAGATGTCGCATTATCCCCTGGCCACACAAAATGTAAAGATTAATATAAAAATTGTGCAAATCATCCTAAATGCAATGTAATGAATGTTATGTGCATTATTTATACTGTGGAATGCAATGCTAAGCTTAGGAACTGACATAAGTAGGCATTTTATCTTGAATACATGCATATTTATCAAGGCTTCCTTAACATTTTTAGGTTCTAACTGAGAAACAAAGGCTGTGAAAGCTAAGGTGTTGATGGAAGATCTGGTCTGTACTCCTTTGAATAGTTCTCCTATCATCAATTCCTTTGGATGATCTTTTATGTAGGATATATCTTTCGGTTGTTCATCCAAAATATTCTCTTCTGGTATGTTTGACAGGCCATCTATTAGGTCATCATCATCATTTACAGAAGATTGAGGGTGAGCTGGTGTTTCATCGAATGATACATGCAGTCTCCTCAACAATAGAATTTTTTTTGTTAAAAACTCTATATGCTTTACTTCTGGTTGAATAACCTAAGAAGATTCCTTCTGAGCTCTTAGCATCAAATTTATCAAGATTATCCTTGGTGTTGAGTATAAAACATCTACAACCAAATATCTTAAAGTAGGAAATTTTAGGTGTTCTTCCGTGAAAAAGTTCAAAAGATGTTTTGTTAAGGTTTGTCTAACCAAGGATCTATTTTGGATGTAGTAAGCAGTATTTACAGCCTTTGCCCAAAAATATCGAGGCAGCTTTGACTCGCATAACATTTTACGGGCACACTCTTGCAGGGTCCTATTTTTCCTTTCAATTACACCATTTTGAAGTGTGGCTCTAAGGCAAATTCATGTTTTATCCCATATTGATCACAAAAATTAGAAAAGATTCATTCTCAAATTCTTCGCCATGATCACTTCTAATCCTAATCATTTCATATCCTTTTTCATTCTATAGTCTTCTTACAAGCTTACTAAAGATATCAATAGTTAGATCCTTACTTTTTAAGAAAGATACCTAAGTAAATCTAAAGAAATCATTGATTATGACTAAACAATATCTGCAACCACTTAAGCTTTTGGATTTGGTTGGTCCGAATAAGTCTAAGTGAAGTGCTTCAGAGGTCGAGAAGTGCTAACCATCCTTTTTGTTGAAACCTAGTTTCACTTCTCTTTTATGTTTTGGTATTAATAAAGCTATTTTAAATCTAATGAGTTTATGAAGTGTTATTTAGATAATATTTAGGAAGTGTGGATGATAACAAGGAAGAAGTGTGGATGATATAAAGGATGAAGATTGTTTTTATGTTGTTCATTTGTTGTAATCTATGTATGTCACCTAAACAAGAAAAATTGATGTATGAAGTAAAATCAAAATAGAGATAATTAGGTATCAAACTGGCGTTTAATCATTCGTCTGAAAAATCAAAATCGTTTCTTGGTAATATTAATCATGTAATTGAGTTTGAATAGCACTAAAATTGATTAAAACAGTAAATTCAAGATACTTGTTGCAAGTATCGGTACTGTTCATAAGTATTGGTACATGCAAGGTATAGGTTTGGGCCTTAGTATCAACCTGTGAATAACAAGTATCGGTACTCATCATGAGTACCGATACCAGGTGCTCATAGTTTGTGAACAGTGGTAGTGCCTGGACCTTACAAGTACTTGTACTAATCACTAGTATCGGTACATGTAGGTCACAGTTTTTGACTAATCTCAAGCCTGTGAGTCACAAGTACTGGTATTCATTATGGGTACCGGTACCTGGTGACTTAGTTGGTACTCAACTGTAAGCACTAAGTACCGATACCTATGATGAGTACCGGTACCCAGGCTCTGTTGGGCTAGCTGCTAGATAACTGTGAGTAGTCAGTACCAGCACCACAACTTTAGTACCGATACCAACTAACTATTGTGCATGATCTAAATGGCTATTTTGCAATTAATCTTATTCCTAACCTTGTTATTTTGCCCCCAACGGCTAGGAAGCGTAGGGGGACTGATTAGTGGCCTATAAAAACACCTTGTGGGTGCCTTTTTCAAAGACATCAAGAATAAAAAATACTCCTTGCTCCAGTTTTCATTTCTCTCAATTATAACTGCAAGAGTGATAGGCTTGTTGCATCCATCCTTCAAGAAGATCTCCATTTTGTAACAAGTTCATTTGGCACGTCTGGTTGTTCTCATAAAATTATTTTTGCGCATTGTCATTTTACACTAGATATTTTTATCAAACATTTGCTAAACTAATTCTTGTCGGAGAATTTGGATTTGAGTCATAAGCTGTTGTATTTTCTTACTTACATCTGCTATATTTTATTTATAATTACTCTTGTAATTGGGTTGAGGTAACCTGCTAATTACATCATTTTTAGTAAATTGATTCCCTACAGGTTGAGAGAATTAATTAAAAATCCTAAGTTGGGAGACTTAAGTAGTGGAGTACCCAAGTGATGGGAACCACTATATATTTGCTATCCTTTTTCTGTGGTTTGTTTTATTTGCAATAATTTTTTTATCACACTATTCATCTCCCCCTTCTAGTGTGCTTGTGTCCTTTAGATCCTACACTTTTGGTTTAAAAAAATTTTTGGTATGTTTAGCAACTTGACAAGAACCCCAGCTTTGCTTTTCTTGAAGTTGATCTTTGGCAGACCTTTGACAAGCTCATGTTTCACAAGTCTGCTAATATTTCTCATGTGAACATGACCTAGTCATCTCTGACAAAGTATTGCCTCTTCATTAGATGCGACAAGACATTCAAGATTGCCACATTTGTCAAAGTTGATAGTATAGATATCTTTATGTCTGTTTCCTTTAAGGAGAGTTTGTTTTGTTTACTTATCCCTTATTTTAAAATCATTTGATGTAAATGTGATTTTATACCCTTTATCACATATTTGACTTACACTAAGAAAATTATGTTTTAATCCACTAACTAGATGCGCATTATCAAAAGATGTGGAGTTACCAATTTGGCCAGTACTAACAATACAACCCTTGTGGTTGTTCCCGAATGTGACCGTACCACCTTCCTGGTAGTGGAGTTGCAGGAATAGGTCTTCCTCTCCAGTCATATGCTTGGAACATCCGCTGTCCATGATCCACCTTCTTTCTTCTCGATCCTATCATTGCTTTGCATTTGTGAGGTCTTAGTTTGATTGATCTATAGAGTGGCTTCAGATTTCCATTTGTTTCTTGATATGTCCACCTTGTATAGTCTACTTGGCCTACAAAATAAGATTACAAAAGTGCTTGTAGTACCCATTTTTGTTTGGGTCCACAGAGGTTACCCGCGAAGGTAAACCTGAAAAGAAGACAGAAAATAAAAAAAACAAAAACAAAAACAAAACAAAATACAACTAATTAGAACAAAAACATTAAAAACAAAGATATAATTACAAATACCTCCTAATTAGACAATTAAACCAACTAAATTTTAGTGAATTAAAATATTACCTCCCCGACAACAGCGCCACTAAAATGATCAATTCCTCACCTCAACTCAGTAATTAAGTTAATTTCACTTAATTTAGAGTAGAGAAAAGTCACTTAGGTTAACTCGAAGTTATGTCGGTTGTGCATAGGGTCGAATTAACCTAACATTTTAGAAATTTTTACTGGTTGAGTCCAGGTCGTTCGTTGGGAGGTATAATTCATTCTAAATTCACCAATTATCTTTTATTTTCTTTATAAGTTTAGGAGGTATATTTAAGTTAATTTAGAAACATGAATTTTGCAAAAATTTATTAAATTGAAGAAGTATGCAAAATCCCATATGAAAGCTCATTTTCAACATTTAAAGCAGGTAAATCCTCTATTTATTTCAAATTATTTAAGGCAAGAAAGGGTTTATTTAATCAAAACATGTCTTATTACAACTATTGAGAACAAAAAGTAATTAAAATGATGCAAGAAAAATAAGTTTTCCTTTATTTCTTCAGCCTCTCTTTTCTTCTTCTTCTTTCTTTCTTTCTCTCTTTTCCTTTATCTTTTACTCTTTTAACTCTCGAGCTCTTATCTTTCTTCTCCTGTTCTGCTCCTGCCTTCTTCTTTTCTCTTCCCTTAATCTTTCCTTAATTCCCTTAATTCTCTTCTGTTCTATTCCTGCCTTCTTCTTCATGCCTGTTCTTCTTTCTTTCCTTAGCCTTCATCTCTTCACTTAACCTTAACTTTTCTTTTTCTTAAGCCAACTGAACCGGGTTTATTTCATTTTCAACCAAAAAGTTAATTTATTTGCAGCAAGGTCTGGCCAAAGGAGCTTAAGGAGCTTAACCTCCGATGTCGTCTCCAACGACGGTGAGGTTATCTCCCACTGAAAATTAAGATTTCCGGTTAATCCAGATTGGTGGATGAAGAAGAGGTGGTGAGCGCAAGCTGCAAGAGATTGGATAAAGAAGGGTGATGTCGGCAGGGCGGTGATCGTGCGGTGGCGTGACTCTCTGTCGACAGCTGTTCATTCAGCTGAAGAAGAAGATGATGATGAAAAGGGACTTAAATGTAATGAAACTTAAGGACCTGTGTGAGAATTAAGGACCCGATTATAATGAGTTTTAAGGACCAAAATGTAAACCCAGGTTTTGAAGGTTTATTTTAACTTAGATCTTTTTCAACTTTTTATACATGTTAGTAAATAAGGTAAATATTATGTTTTCACCTTGAATTTACATTTTTGACCTTTTTAGGTTAATTTATTAGATTAAGTAAAATTACTTAAGTTATTGTATACTTATGTATATATTATGTTTAAGTTACTTAACTTATTAATTAAAGGAACGATTAATAGGATTTCGAGTCCAATTATTATCTAGATTATTAATAATGTTAATTGAATGATAAAACGTCATTTTTAACTTATTTTGAAGGTCCTTTACTAAATATCCCTTATTTAATAATTAACCCTTATATATTCATAACCTTAGCTAATTAACTAGGAAGACTAGTTAATTAGGGGTAATTAGAGATCATGATGAGTCTCTCATCACTTATCTATATCTACCTTTAGATTGTCTATTTATGATTTTAGTGAAGTAACTTCAGCAGATAATTCTTTATTTTGTAAAGTAAGCATATCTTTTTGTGCTCTTTCTTCTCCTAATACTTTTGCTAAGTTTTTATTCTCTACTTTTAGTGATTTAGCTATGTCATGCATCTCAAAAAAAGCTTCTAATAATTCATCTTGTGAAAAGGAGGCTACCTCATCTTCTAGAGCCATAAGTCCTAGAAGAGCTTCTTCTCCTAAGGTTTCTTCTTCTTCTGAACTCGAATATGATTCATCCCATGTTGTTGTAAAGCCCTTTTACTTCCCATCTTTTCTAGGTAATCTCTTTTTCTTTTCTGATTCCTTCTTGAGAAGTGGACAATCCTTCTTGATGTGTCCTTTCTCTTGCAGTTGTAGTAGATAATGGCATCTGCTTTGGATTCTTCTTTCTTGTTTCTCCAACTCCTCTTGTTTTTTAGGAACTTTTTAAACTTTCTGGAGAGGAGGGACATGTCTTCCTCTTCATCTTCTCTTGAGGAATCTTCACATTATTGATTGGCTTCGATGGCTACTGTCTTCTTCTTGACTCCATCTCCATGCTCCTTCATGTGTTGGAGTTGAACCTCGTAGGCCATTAGGATTTCAATAAGATCGTCTAGTTTCAAAGTAGACATATCTTTTGACTCTTGTATGGCTGTAGTCTTAGTCTCCCAATCACCGGTGAGTGATCGGAGGATCTTCCTCACTAAGGCTTCATTCTTGATTTCCTGTTCTAGATTTCGTAGGGAGTTTATGATGTCAATGAATCTCATGAACATCTCTTTGATTGATTCCCCTTTTTCATCCTAAAAAGCTCATAATTTTGTGTCAATAGATTGACTCTAGTTTCTTCTACCTTATACATCCCCTCGTGGGTGACTTCGAGGATGTTCCAGATCTCGTAGTCTGTCTTGCAAGCAGAGATGTGATTGAATTCTACTCTAGAAAGCCCGCAGAAGATTGTGTTCATAGCTTTTGCAGTATGCCTTGTCATCTTCTTCTTATATGGAGTTGCTGCCACTCCCTCCTTAATCTCGGGGCATGTGTACTTGGAGGCAATGACATCCCACACCTCAAAATCTATCAACTCCAGGAAGATCTGCATCCAAGTCTTCCAGTAACCATAGTTTGTTCCATCAAATGATGGAGTTCGAACTGCTGATTGTCCCTCTGCATACGTGTCAACAGTTGACTTGGACATCTTCTCGACAGTCGTGCTCTGATACCAAATGAGAGTTGTCTGTGGATCGAAATAGTATACTACTAGGGAGGGGTGAATAGTATCGCTCTAAAAGAAAAATAAATTCACAACAGAATCAAGTACAGATTATGCGTGGATTTATAGTGGAAACCCAAACCGAGTGAAAGCCACTACCTAAGCCTCTCAGCTTAGGATTTTCCCAACTAGTTGGGACTAGTCAATCCACTATCATACCACTTGTTCGAGGGTGGTACAACCTCTTTACAAACCACTTCTTTTTACAACCTGAAGAGAAGCGCAACAACAACAACAATGGATCTTCCCCAACAGCTTGGGATCCGTTAATCAAACACAACAATATAAAAGAACAATGAAGAACTTATGGAATCTCAATAAATGACAAATCAAAATTTCAATGAAGGTTTGAAACAATGTGCTTTGAAAGGTGTGAAAATCGAAGCACAGAAGCACTTGAAGAAGCATGAGAAGCTCTTTGCTTTTGAGAGTATTTTTTCTAATCAATAGTGTGTGTAAAAAGGGTTGCATACGACCTCTATTTATTCTAGAAAATCGACCTAAAAAGGAAGTCAATTTGGTTGATCAATTAAGATAGATTGGTCGATCAAAATGAGATTTGGTCGATCAATCTAGTTATTTAATTGATCACTGATTGGTCAATTACTTAACTAAATTGGTCGATCAAAAGTTTATTAATCAACTTCCTAAAATGGGCTGGTTTGATCGATTAACTGAGTTGGTTAGTTGATCAATTAATCTAATTTGGTCGATCAATATCCCTAAAAGCTTGATTTAAGCAAGAGGCATGAAAATCCATTTGAGACTTATTTTGAGGTTTCTTACAAAAATATTCTAGACTCAATAAAGATAAAAGACACTAAGACACAGATCAACATTCTTCTAGCTAGGTCCATTAGAGAAGCTTTGATCCATGAGAGTCCTAAAATATTAGTCTTGCAAAAAGCATAATTTTGGTGCATCAAAATAGAGGTACTTACAACAATATTGGTGCCTTAGTAACCAAATCACGAAGTGTCGTATAGGCACAAACACAATCGTCAGAGATTTGGAAGTCTACATCCTTAGAGAGGAGATTGGTGAGAGGTTAGGCAATTTTCAAGAAGTCCGCTATAAGGCGATGATAGAAACCAACATGCCTGAGAAAATATCTGATTTGCTTAACCAGCAAAGGTAATGGTAGGTTAGCAATCAATTTTAGCTTCGCACTGTCAACCTCAATTCCTCTCTCAAAAATAAGGTGACCTAAAACTAGTCCTTCTGGTACCTTGAAATGTGATTTCTCCTAGGAAAGTACCAAATTCACATTGAAGCATCTTTGCAGGACCTTAGTCAGGTGGTCTAGACATACATCGAATGTGCTCCCAAAGACCAAGAAGTCATCCATAAAGACTTCTAAGCAATCACCTACTAACTCGGAAAAGATTGCAAACATACACCACTGAAATGTAGCAAGTTGCATAATCCAAATGGCATCCTACAAAATGCAAAGGTTCCGTAGGGGTAGGTGAAAGTCATTTTCTCCTGGTCATCGGGGTGAATCACCACCTAATTATAACCTGAGTAGCCATCCAAAAAGTAGAAAAATCGATTCCCTGCCAATCTTTCCAATATCTGATCAATGAAGGGCAATGGGAAATGATCTTTCTTCTTGGCTTGGTTGAGTTTGCGGTAGTCAATACATACTCGCCACGAACTAGCAATCTGTGTAGGGATGAGTTCTCCAAATTCAGTGGTTATAATGGTAAGTCCAGCCTTCTTAGGCACAACTTGAACAGGACTTACCCATTGACTATCTGATATGGGGAAAATGATTCCATTGCCTAACCACTTAATCATTTCATTCTTAACCACCTCCTGAAGTGTTGGGTTCAGTCTACCTTGTGGCTGTCTAGTGGGTCTAGATCCATCTTCAGTGAAAATCCTATGTGTGCAGTATGAAGGACTAATGCCAGTCAAGTCAAATAAGCTCCATCCTATAGCCTATCTATGTGCTCTCAAGACAGATAAGAGTTGTGATTCTTGATCAGATGATAAGTGGGAGTTAAGAATCATAGGATAAGTCTAATTTGGTCCTAAGAAGACATTTTAAAGATTCAGGAAGAGGTTTAAGTTCAATAGGTACATGATCTAGTGAAGGAGCAGGTATGGAGATCTCAGAAGATCCTAGAGACACTAAGGGAATAGGACGTAAGTCCTCAGTTTCTAAGGTTGGTGCCTCAGGGAGAGTCAACTCAGAGGCCAAAGGGTGTTAAGGCTCTAAGTTGAGTGAATCAATCAATGTGTCCTCGACCAAATTATCCAGAGAATCCAAGGAACATATTTCCTCAATTAAACTACATGATGGTCCCCTTTGGACCTGAAATATATCAATTTTCATCCTCTGATCTCCATATTTTAACTCTATAAGGCCCTCCTCGCAATTAATGTTTGCCTTGGCCGTAGCCAAGAAAGGTCTTCCTAGAATGATAGGAGTGTTCTAAATATCCTCAGGTACGTCCATGTCAAGGACTATAAAGTCTAGAGGAAAACAAAAGTCCTTGACCCGCACTATAACATCTTCCAACACTCCCTGAGGTGTCGTAACTGATCGATCAGCTAATTTGCAGGGACACCTTGTTTGGCTTCAGATTACCAACCTCGAAATGTGTCAGTAGGGAGGTTGGGATAAGATTGATGGAAGCACCTAGATCAAGTAGGGCTCTATTGAATGTGGTGTTTCCTATCACATAGGAGAGAAGAAGGGTGCCCGGGTCTTTCTTCTTAATAGGGAGGTTTGAAATAACGGAACTCACTTGCTCTGAGAGAATGACAGGACCACTTCCTTTCTGAATTCTAGAATTACACTTAGGTGTACATAGGTCTTTCAAAAACTTAGCGTAAGGTGGAATGTGGCGAATCGCATCCAACAAGGGGATGTTTATATGGACTTGCTCAAAGAGCTTGAGCAGATCCTCCTCAGGTGCCACACAAGACTTCTTTTCATCACTCTTATTTTCTAAGGCCTCTGGGAAAGGTACTGAAGTAGTAGGAGGATAAATCAAAGGTTCAGAAGAGTTATGTACAGGTAAATCAGCTATAGGAGTGGAGATGGAAGGTCTCGGTAAAGATATAGAAGTTGGTATAGGTGGATCAGATGTAATTCTACTACTCCTAGGAGTGATGGCATTCAAATCAAGTTGCGGTGTACACAATGAATCAGGATCAGGTAGAATAGGTGGTTGTGGATCAAAATAAGAAATATGATCAGAATAGGAAGAATTAGGATTAGAATAAATCTCAGGTTCGTGCAAGGTTTGTGATATGCAATGTGCTTGACCTTGCAAAGGAGGTCTAGGTTGTGCTTGAGATGGGAGTGAATGAGGTTAACGGGATTCCATCAAGTGTGATAGCTGGGCTCTCATCTCAGCTAATGTCCCATCCTGTCTCTGCTGCGTAGTAATGTTTTGTTGTTGTATGTCAACAAGAGCTTTCATGATTGACCCAAATTGATCATCTCGTGTAGGCCCAAAATGAGACTATTGGGTGAGCCTGGGTTGGGGTTGCTGGTAGGCATGCAGTGAATACTTGTGTTGTTGTGGAAGTGGTTCTCGGATCGAGTTGTGAAGTGGTGGTGTAGAAGGTTATTGAAAAGTAGATCTTTATGAATTTCCCGACCATGAGAAATTTGGATGATTACGCCATCCAGGGTTGTAGGTTTGTGAATATGGGTTATTGTGAATAGCGTGGAGCTCCTTGACGGAAACTGTTCTTGCACGTTTTGAAAGTCATCAGAATCATAGTATAGTCGCACAAAAACTGTTCATCAAAAATTGAGTTTGTAAAAATAACGAGACTTTGAGTCCCGGTCGTTCGTCTCTGGGAGGCGTTTGTTTTACTTTTAAAATCGATCTTTTTGCCACTCTACTTTGTTTAAAAACACACGCCAATTTCCAATCTCTTAATTAAGATTTCACCACTTCCGTTATGAACTCAGATTACGTGCGCATGCGTCAAATAAATTACGAAGGTGAACGTGTGAGTTTCTGTGCGCAGATTCTAGTGAGGTGGTGATTATTTACAGAGAAAGCATCTATCGTTAGATTTTCAATATCCTCGGGAAACAACATGCTTAGTTGCAAAATGGATAGACAATTAAAAAGCAGGCAACTTAAATCATGCAAATATGATAGCAAACAATAAGGTCATTGTGATTTCATAACATGGAAACATGTATATATATAAAACATTTTTCATTCATTCAGTGAGAGAGTTGTTTGCAACAGAACTATAGATGAAAGCTTGTACAGAAATGCTTGGAATTTAAATCTATCTACCAGAAAATGACTGCATACAAGAATCAATGGGGGGATTTTGCATGCATCATTGAGGGGGGAGTTAAGACTATGCTACTAAGCAGTAATAAAAGCAATAAAATTATGAAGAGCATAAACTAAATCTTGTAGAATGGAAGGGCATTCAGGGGTGGTCCTCGATGGCCTTGGAGTGGTCGGGAGGAGAATGAGGGGAGGCCAATGTAGCTTAGGCTGACCTTTGGAGAGAGGGAGGAGTGATCCAGCATCCCGGCATGATGTCCTCCATGGTGGTGATGAGCTCGTGGAGGTGGAGTGGCTAGCTAAGTGGAAGTGGGCGTGAATGGAACCAATGCAGCCAAGAGTGTGAATTGCCATGGAAGTGAATGGGGTCACTTCGCCGCCCATGGGGTCTTTTTATAGACTCAAGGGCTTCTCTCTAGAGAGGTGTGGAACTCTCTAGAGAGAGCCCAAGAGTGGCCGGCCACAAGAGGATAGAAGTGGTCTTTGAGATCCAAAAATTGTGGATCTCAAATTTGAATGCCTCTTGGTTGCTAAATGTGGCAACCAAGAGGTGGCGCCACTTCAAGAGAGTTCTAGAGAACTCTAGAGAAGTGTGTGTGCGTGAATGGGTGAGTGTCTGTGTGTGGTCATGCTTTATGTGGCTAGGTGGCTTAGGTTAGGTCCTAAGGGGTTTAGGTAGGTGTAGGTCTTGAATTAGGGTTACAAAACCTAATTGCTAAGGGGAAAATGCAATTAAACTTAACCTAAGTTTAATTGAATGAGTGTGAACCTAATTGATAGTGAAATAACTCAATTAGGTTGAGTTTAGGTCAATTGGACTCTCACTAAGTCCAATTGAACTTGTGTGGGTTGAGATCTAAGTTTAATTGGACTCAATGAGTCCAATTGACTTAGGTGAAGGTAATTGACTTTGATCTAAGTCAATTGGGTTTGGTGAGGACCTAATTAGGTCCTTAGGTAGGTCTAGAGGTGATGTACTAGGGTTAGGATACCTTAATTTAGATTCCTATGGGGTTGGGATTAGGTCTAGGGAGCTAGAGATCCAAGATCAAGACTTGAATCTCAAAATAGGGACTGGAGACCAGTATCAGACGTCCAATAACATGATCAGATGACTTATACTCAAAAATTAGAAGTCCAGACTTCAGTTCTGGACGTCCAATCTAAGTCAGGGAGAAATCAAGGTTTTGTTTTGGGTATTCTGCAGAAATTGGATGTCTAACAGAGTGTCTGGATGTCCAATAACACTGTAGAAGTGGGTTTGAGGTGTGCGGGAGATGGCTAAAGGTCCTAGACATCTTATAACTTATCTGGACATCCAGATAAGGGTTGGAACTAGGGTTTTAGGGCTTCCTAGGATATTGTGACCTAATCTAAGGGTGGGTAAGGCTTGAGGAGGTCTCTAGGCTATCTTAGGGCTACGATGGACCTAAGCTCTTCACATTTTATTGCTTTATTCCTACTTAATAGAATAGAAAACCTTTAACTCCCTTACATTATTATTCTTACATCTAAACTAAGCCTTCTACTCCAGCTTTGCTACAACTCTCGTTATTCCTAATCCAGCTTCAGATCCTACTCCAGATCTAGCTCTTGATCAGCTTATTGCCTGCAATCGTCATAATGCACTTAATCAACACATTATACATTATTTCATGCCTAGCTAAAGAAAAGCAGTAAAGATGCTGATAATACGTATGCATACATGAATAACCCTAACTTATGCTAAGTCCTAGCTTAATCTAGGTCAATTAAGACCTATGATTACTGCGCAATCACCCCTCCAAAGCTCTAGAAGGTGTAGGGAAGTCAGTGTAAGGAGGAACAAAGGTTCCTCTAACTGGTGAAGGAGAGGAAAAAGTATAGTCTAATAGTGCAGGTTGTGTCACAGATAGGTTGTTCATAGTTCCCTCCCAGTGGGAAACTAAGAAGAAGTGTGAGTTGCAGGTGACTAAGAAGAAGATGATGAAGGTTTGGATAGGAACTTCCATACTTCATCTACTTTCTTCTCTATTAAGCCCACCTTATCCAGCTGACTAGTGACAATTTCTAAGTCTCTTATGCTAGATTGGGCTTCATGTACCCCGTGTGTGAGTGGGAATGTGAGGACTTTCTATTAAAAACACTCATCGAAGCATTATTAATAGAATTTTTGGTCATGCCTTTGGAGAGCTCAAAAGCTAAGTCCTCGTCTCGACACAAGAAATTACCTCCACAAGCGACATCAACAAAGTTCCTTATGTCATCATGGAGCCCATGATAGAAGATCTGGACCTCTTGCCAGTGTGGAACACCATGGTGGGGACATTTTCTAAGAAGCTCACGGAATCTCTCCCAATCCTCATGCATCTGTTCTCCTGAGTTTTGTGTGAATGTGATGATGGCACACCTCAAGGCATTTGTGCGACCTACAAGAAAATACTTCTTTAGGAACTCATGTTCCAAAGAAGCCCAGGTTTCTGTTGGTGTAGTCCATGCACGAGTTCTAAACCAAAAGGTTGCCTTATCCTTAAGTGAGAAGGAGAACATTTTCATCAATAGTGTGTACTAATCATGACCTTGTGAACCCAAAGTTTGAGCAAGATTTTCCAGCTCCTCTAAATGCTGAAAAGGATCCTTAGAAGTAAGACCATGGAAGTAAGGAATAAGTGCAATAAGGTTTGGCTTCAATTCAGCAGTACGACCCCTAGTGGGATAGTGTACCATAGGCATAGGTTGTGCAACTGCGGGATTATAGTAATCCCGTAGTTGAGTGAAAGAGCGATCTTCGTTTTTGATAAAAATCTTAACATAAAATGTCATGTCGTTATAGTTCATGCGTGGTAGAAAATCGCTTTTCAAAATATTTAATTATTCAAAATCTAACCATGAAAATAGTTAGGCCGTCTCCATAGGGAGGAATCAGCCCATTATACTAGAAAGTGGTGCCTCAATTATTTGAGAAACTTAGTGGGTATGCATGCTAATTCGTATAATTCTTTTTCAACATAAATCATCATTCTAAGCAATTGATAAAAAATGCAGGTGTTTAAATGCAAAAATCATCACAACCTAATATTCTATTAACTAGTAATCTTGGCAATGGAAATCAATGTAAAGATTAATATTCACTAAAAGATATCTTATTCATTATAATCAATATCCTAATCATGAACAAATGCAATCATCTGTAATTTGGATAAACTGAAGAGATATTCATGCAAATCTAACTGAATATAATAATAAGATAAATAAATGAATAGGAAGTTTCACAATGCCATTTTTCGTAATTTCTAATTCAAGGAGAAGTAGAGGATTTGGTTGGGAGGCAGGTGCGTGCATGAGGAGGACTCGCTGACTGGGAGTCTGGGCGGAGGAGACGTGCGGGAGGAGAGGCTCGCAACGATGGTAGTGGCACGACCAGAGGTGGCCTTTGGCGGCCTGTCGGAGGAGGAGAGGCCAGCAGCGAGTGGTGGTTGCAGGCAAACCGTGGAGGTGTCAACGAGTGCTTGCAATGGGCAAGGAGGCTTGTCAGTGCTTGAGATCGCCGGAGTTAGCTTGGGGCAGAGTTTACCGATTAGAGGAGGTCAGTCGAGGTGGCTGCGTGCAGTGGAGGTTTGGGTCTCTTTATGAGTGAAGTTGCAGAAGAGGAACAAGACGAGAGGTTGAAGAAGAGGATGGCAGAGGAGGTGGGCGATGGCTGTGGCAGTGGTGGCCGAGGGGGGGCTATTACAGCGAGGAGATGGTAGTTGATGAGTCCATTAAAATGGACTAATATTAAGCCTAAGAATATTTAATCGTATAGTTTAGGTGTGTTAATAATGGCAATTAAGTTATACAATAATTGTATACCTCATGATTTAAGTTATAACATTCTATAACTTAATGATTTTATTGTTTTTATGTGCAGGTAATAAAATGCACAAAGAGCAAGGGTGGGGGGATAAATTTCCCCAAACAGCTGCGACTCTTTCCCCCCCCTCCCCCACCAGACATTGGGGTAGTCTTCTCCAACGCTCGCCGGCCAAAAACAGAAAGGGATTTGCAAATCCCTGGATTGGCGCACGGAGAGAGAGAGAGGACTTAAAAAGAGAAGAGGCGGCATGCACAAGGGATCAATCTTCCCCCTTACGGGGAACAATTGCAGCGTGCACTGTGTCCTTTTCCCCTTTGCGGGGAAAAACCTTCACTGGTGCGCACGCCTCCGCCCGTGCGCCTCTTCCTGCCACAAGCACCGCTCACCAACTGCCAGCTCCAGCCCCCCTGTAAATCAGACGCCGCACCCTCTCTGCCCACGCGCACCAGCGCACCCCTCATCTCCAGCCGGCCTTGCTTCCACCGCACCTGCCCTACAACACGCTCTCTCATCCAGCCACAGCAGGTGCTCGCACACAAGCCCGCACCTCACCTTCAGCACCTACCGCTCTGCCTTCAAGCACCGCACCCGCAAGCGCTCCACCTCACTGGCCTTGCAACACCAAGCGCCTACCGCTCCATCTTCAAGCACCTGTAGGCGCTGCGTCTTCACTCTGCCAGGCCGCGCCCGCAGGCGCATCCTCCCTTCCTGCGCGCATCCACGCCGCGTGCCTCCATCAACCTTGCAGACCGCGTGCCTGCAGCCAACCGCAGCCATCTCCAGCCCTGTTGCAGGTGCACTCCAACCTGTGCACCTCCACCCACCTGCAGGGCTCTCTACCTGCGCACCAGCGCTCGCGCGCACCTGCTCGAACAGCCGCAGCAATAGCTACGCCCTCTTGCTCCACAGGCCGGAGCTCCGGCCACTGCCGCCGGCCGCCTCCGGTCACCTCCATCGCTGCCGCTGCCACCATCGGAAAACTCTCGACATCGTCGTCCTCTTAAGTCCTGCATCGACCCCCACGGTTCTCTCTCTCTCTCGCGAGGAGAGAGGAAGAAAGCTCTGTTTTTATCTTAATTAAAAATTACATTCAATTCCATTGCCACCAATTTGATTTATTATTATTATTATTATATTGTGGCAGAATTGCATACAGACACTCCTAGTTATTTATAATTGCATGGTATTGATAGTGGCTAGTTTAAAGGTTGATTTTGGACTTAATTTAAGTACTAATTGTCTTTAGTACACATCACATGAAAACTGCATGAATTCATTCTAAATTTATTGTGGATTTCTGTGAGGGAAAACTGCACTTATACCCTTAACTTTTTAGGTTATTGCAAATCTACTTTCCTTCACATTTTAAGTCCGATTTGAAAAGGGATTTCGCACTATCCGAAATAACATTAAATAATTAAGTATTGATTGCATTATTGCCTCCCTGTGGACATGACCCGCTCTTCTGCGAGTGGTTATTTTCATTATTTTTTATTTGTTGATTTTTCCACCACTTAAATACTATAACGCCAAGCGAAAAGTCGACCATCAAAATTGGCACCGTTGCTAGGGAGGCAACAGACGCAATAGATTTACTTTATTGTTTTTAAATCTTTTGAGTTGCAAAATTATTTAATCATTTTTATTATTATGCGAGGAATCTGACACGGTGACGAGGCGCAGCAAAGCGACGACTTTGAATGTGAACAACGCGCACGACAGAGATGATCTTTTTGGTGGACCTTGACGCCACCTGGAGGACGACAACAGGAACACGTGGGCCTTGATCCCACACATTTAGGCTTACGGAGAAGCCTATTTCTGATTTAGGCAGTAGGACTTAGTTAGATTTAGTTAAATAAACATTAGAATTTAAATTACTGTCTTTTGGGCCCTTGTTGGGTATTTTTTGGAACGTGTTCCCATTTATTTAAATTATAGGATTATTTGAACTGTTTTGAACTGCATTTCAGCTAGTTAGTTAGACTAGGTCTGTTTGTTATTATTATTTTAAAAAAAAAAATTCGAACTGCCTGCTAGAAGCTGCATATCTATAGGACGATCATCTAGGACTGAATGAGCAGCATCTAGTTTATTTTTTATTGCACTGCATTCATCACTGCACGAAGAAAGCTGGAGTAAGGTACATCTTCTCTTGAGTATTAATTACTTGTCATGCATATGCATTGAACCTAAATCTAAGACCACAAAAGTGCATGAATCAAATTAATTAAGTGGTCACTTTAAACAAATTGGGACTGTTAAGAAGTTGGACTTTAAAATCTGTGACTGAAAATTGTGTGCAAAAGGATCCTATTTGCGGAATTTCAAAAAATCAAAACACGATCGTATGCTTGCACATTTGAGACGTTGTGCACCTCACACATAAGGTCACTAGATAAATTTCTACCTCTCCTCTTTTTCACCATAAGGGAAGTTAGTCGGAAATCAACAAGCCTATCCACCAAGTTACTTCGGTTCCTTATGTGTGGGCTTGATTCGAGACTTCCATCCCTTGGGAGTAGGTTATAGGCACCAACGAAGGTTGGCCTAGGAAGCGTAATTTTTGCAAAACTTGTTTGGGCACCAACTAAACATATAACTCTAAGACCTGCAATCTACTAAAAATAGATCCCATTGAATTTGCATTTGCTTTGACAATAGAACTCTCTAGGAAGTATTCTGCTTATATTCTGAATTTTGCTAAAGCCTAAGAGAGTTAAAATTATTTTGCTTAAAGAAATGGATTACTCTTACTCCTATCATTCAGATTATCAGAGTCAATACTTCCCATCTTTTAATTAGGATCTCATGCTCCGAGCGTATCCATCCTTTGATGGGTACATTGATAATTCATGGGATCATTCTCATTCTTACCTTTGGAGTACTGGCTTGATAACTCCCACTTTTGAGCAGAGCCTAGGAGCGGGATTTTCCAATCCTGAAATCCCTACTTCCATGCAAACACCCAACCCTCCCACCCCTCATGATTTTCCGTATCGAGGTTGAACTGATACCCCTAGGCAACCAGAGCCTAAAATTGACTATCCTCCCCAACCTAATAATAGTAGCCTCTCCTCTTTTATGATAGAAATGCAAAAACAACAAAAGGAAATAATGGAATCAATGGGAGAGATGTTGAGGAATAGTCAACAATTAAATGAAGAAATAAGACACTTAGCTACACGGTTCCCAATAATCCTGATCCCTACCCATCCGATCATGATCATGAAAATAATTCTGAAGTACTTAATGACAATAGGGATCCAATTTCATGTAGCGATCACTTAGACTCTCCCAATGAGACGCGGCCACTAGAGGACAACAATCATAGTGATTATCCACTTGAACTATATTGAAGTCAAAAGCAAGAGAAGATTATTGTTCCTATCACTTCCCCTCTTGATTATTTGGTGGAATCCCATTCTACTCTTAGTGAGCCTACTCCTGACCCTCCACTTAGGGAATCAACACCTATCATTCAATATCCTAAGGATTTAAATGCACCTAATGAAGGTGACCCTAAGGGAATAAAGGATGATCAATTCTGGTCTCAGGGTTATGAAGAGTCTAATTCAGAGGATGATGATGCCCCAACAGAGGAACATGGACTGAAAATCTGGAGTGAATCACAGTAGAATTATTTATCATTTGAGGATTTAGCTCCAGAGGATAGAAATAATATGATTAAATCCAGGTTCCTCTTTTCTTTTGAGAGTCATCCTCCATCAAAATAGGAGTTGATATTAGAGGACAAACAAAATGAGAAGTCTATGGGAGACTCTCGGGGACAAAACACGTCATTTGAGGATTTATACCCCGAGAACAATAACGAATTCAATGATATAGGCTTCCTCCAAAATATTAAAACTGATCCTCCTTTAGAAATAATTGAGGATACTGATCCAACTCCTAATGAATCATAGATACACCCCGAAAAATATCTGAGTGAACCAAACGAATCTGGAGATGAGCTGAATGATAATGATTCTTACATTTTGACCCTGCCATCAAAAGGTTGTAATTTGGAGTCTACCCTTGATTCAAATATGACTCCGATCATTAATGCTAGGCAGGATAACTTGAAGTTGTCTACAACTATTAGGGAGTCTGCACAATCTGAATCATTATTGGAATTGGACCTAACATCAACTAAGCCTTCATTGGACTTAACCATTACCTTCCAACACTACAAACAATCCTTAAACTCCCTAACCGATCCTTATCTCAGATCTCTTCTCATGTACATTCTTTCTGGAGAATATATCAGGCCAGTACATCCTAGGGTAGAATGGCGAGTATGGATTGATGCTTGTACTTTTACTCTTGCCATTCAAGGGTTTGAACTAATAATGATTATATCTTTTAAAACCTGTCCTACTGTGGAGGACCCTTGTTATCCTCCACTTATTCCATTTCGGGAGGTCCCTTTTCATATTCCATTTATTATCCCTAGACCTCCCAAGGTAGCCAACGAGGTTTTTCGCTTTCATATCTTCTGGCGAGCATTTGGAATTACATTGCATCATCAGCTCGCCAACATCCGTGATTACCTATTTTCTAGGCCTGCATTGTTACGCATATTCTTAGGGCCTAACCTTTTATGTTTGGAACCAAACTTATAGGTTCCTTCTTAGTCTGGCTGCTAACAGAAAATGCAGTGCTTATTGGGAGGCAACCCAGCAGACCGTGTCAGGTGATTTCTTTCCTTTCTCCTCCTGTTTTAATTTTACAATGGGGACATTGTAGGATTTAGGCATGGGGGAGTGCATTTGCATTTTAAGTGCATTTAGGTTAGCATATAAAAAAAAAATTCTCTTTTTTTGAGCTGATTGGGTTAGTCCCTAGCATAATACCTTTGTCATTGGAGGTTTTTCTTCTTGAATTATTTCTTAAGTTTAGAATCCAATACATTTATTTCACGTGCACGTAGACTTGGTAATGGATCCTTCAGGAAAACCAACGAGCATTTGTAGTCTACTGAACCCTTGGACAGTTCATAGAGAGTCAGGCATACTATCTTCTAGTAAATCCACCTCATATTTATGAGAAGAAGTAGAGAGATTACTGGTGCGCTAAGTCTAGTGCAAAGACTCTTAAGTTTTGGATAATTAGATGATGATACTTCAAAGTTAGGCGTAGTTTTTACTCTCTGTTCTTGGGTGCGTACTTTGAGTGAATTCTTGAGAGTCACCAAATAAGGCAGATACACAGAGATTGAGTCTTAATAAAGCTATAACTATGGTGGATGGTTACAACCGTTCTTCATAGAGTCCTCAGCTGAAGGAGGGTAATAGTGTCAAAGGTCAAAAATATGCCTATCCTATCCATTCTTTCCCGGTGCCGAGAATAGGCACTTCCACCAAATAAGCTACACAACTTCCTCTTGACCGTCATCATCCCTAATAATGCCTCATAAATAAAAGTCTATATCGTGTTGTGCTAATTGAAAAAGAAACAAAAACAAGAAGAAATAAAAAAAAAAGGGAAGAAAGAAAAAGAAGAAGAAAAAGAAGAAACAGAAAGAAGAGAAAGAAGAAATAGTTATATTGCCAAAAAAAAAAGGTCCAAGTTTCTAATGTTTCTGAGGCAACAGAACACCTATTGCGTTCCACCAAATATGACCCATACCTACCTTCTAGTATTTCTAATCGCCTGAATACTGGTTGAGGACTCTAACTTAGTTGTAGAGTTATTAGGACTTTAATTGAAGTGTGGATGCCATATGAGGCCACCAAATAGTGAGTACAGTTTCTAAATCTGACAAGATTTGTGATCTCAGAAAGAGAATGAAAAGAGAGTGCCCAGGAACATCAGGAGAGCACAGTTGTGTAGCCTTTCTCAGAGTTGACTTGTCTAATAGTCTAGAGAGCTAGAGTTTGCAGTACTAGACTATATGTAGCACCAGTTGAGTGTGTGCCACCAAATACAAATCCATTCAATTTGATATCTCCTACCTAAGCCAAACGCCGGGGTCAAATTACAGGTTATCATCTGCTTTATCCCCGAAGGAAGTAGTTGCCTATCTCGACAGAAATTTTTGCCAAGGGTGATGTATGAACTTCCAATACGAATCGGCTCTTTCACTTGGATCTGTTACCTAGGCTATCAGCACTTCACATTTGTCTGGACTTCTAAAGTTTTGAAATAAAAAAAGAAAAAGTCTTCTGATTACTTTTATTATTCATTTTTGCTAGGGACTAGCAAATCTTAGGCATGGGGGTATTTGATGAGTCCATTAAAATGGACTAATATTAAGCCTAAGAATATTTAATCATATAGTTTAGGTGTGTTAATAATAGCAATTAAGTTATACAATAATTGTATACCTCATGATTTAAGTTATAACATTCTATAACTTAATGATTTTATTGTTTTTATGTGCAGGTAATAAAATGCACAAAGAGCAAGGGTGGGGGGATAAATTTCCCCAAACAGCCGCGACTCTTTCCTCCCCTCCCCCACCAGACATTGGGGTAGTCTTCTCCAACGCTCGCCGACCAAAAACAGAAAGGGATTTGCAAATCCCTGGATTGGTGCACGGAGAGAGAGAGAAGACTTAAAAAGAGAAGAGGTGGCGTGCACAAGGGATCAATCTTCCCCCTTGCGAGGAACAATTGCAGTGTGCACTGTGTCCTTTTCCCCCTTGCGGGGAAAAGCCTTCACCAGTGTGCACGCCTCCACCCGTGTGCCTCTTCCTGCTACAAGCACCGCTCACCAACTGCCCGCTCCAGCCCCCTGCAAATCAGACGTCGCACCCTCTTTGCCTGCGCGCACCAGCGCGCCCCTCATCTCCAACCTGCCTTGCTTCCATCGCACCTGCCCTACAGCGTGCTCTCTCATCAAGCCACAGCAAGCGCTCGCACACAAGCCCGCGCCTCACCTTCAGCATCTACCATTCTGCCTTCAAGCACCGCACCCGCAAGAGCTCCACCTCACCGGCCTTGCAACACCAAGCACCTACCGCTCCATCTTCAAGCACCCGTAGGCGCTACGTCTTCACTCTGCCAGGCCACGCCCGCAGGCGCATCCTCCCTTCCTGTGCGTATCCACGCTGCGTGCCTCCATTAACCCTGCAGACCACGCGCCTGCAGCCAACCGCAGCCATCTCCAACCCTGTTGCAGGCGCACTCTAACCCGCGCGCCTCCACCCGCCTACAGGGCTCTCTGCCCGCACACCAGCACGCACGTGCGCCCACTCGAACAGCCGCAGCAGCAACTACGCCTTCTTGCTCCACAGGTCGGAGCTCTGGCCACCGCCTCCAGCCACCTCCGTCGCCACCGCTGCCACCGTCGGAAAGCTCTCAACATCGTCGTCCTCTTGAGCCCTGCATCGACCCCCGCGGTTCTCTCTCTCTAGCGAGGAGGAGAGAGGAAGAAAGATTTGTTTTTATCTTAATTAAAAATTACATTAAATGCCATTGCCACCAATTTGATTTTTTTTATTATTATTATATTATGGCAGAATTGCATACAGACACTCCTAGTTATTTATAATTGCATGGTATTGATAGTGGCTAGTTTAAAGGTTGATTTTGGACTTAATTTAAGTACTAATTGTCTTTAGTACACATCACGTGAAAACTGCATGAATTCATTCTAAATTTATTGAGGATTTCTTTGAGGGAAAACTGCACTTATACCCTTAACTTTTTAGGTTATTGTAAATCTACTTTCCTTCACATTTTAAGTCTGATTTAAAAAGGGATTTTGCATTATCCGAAATAACATTAAATAATTAAGTATTGATTGCATTATTGCCTCCCTGTGGACACGACCCGCTCTTCTACGAGTGGTTATTTTCATTATTTTTTATTAGTCAATTTTTCCACCACTTAAATACTATAACGCTAAGCGAAAAGTTGACCATCAGTAGTCAGCAGGCTGTTTAGGAGAGGGTGAAAGTCACGACTTTGGGTTCTTTTGGAGTGGAAAACCAGGGAGGCGGTGGTGTTGGAAGAGGTAGAAGAAGATGAAGAAGAAAGGGAAGAGGACAATGGTAGTGGGTGTATGCACTCTACCACCATGCAGAAGTGATCGACGAAGGGGAGGAGTAGAGGTGTCGCATGCCTAAGCCATGGTGTATGCTGGGTTTCACGGTGCATGCCTACTGCACGGTGGTGGCAAGAGAGAAGATCCCTGGAAGGGGAGAGGATAATATGGGTGGATGCGGCTTTCCTTTTTAAACAAAAATCCTCCTTGGTTTCCTTTGGCAGCAAGCGTCTCCAACCACTCGCGATCTTCGCGAGTGGTTGGAACGGAAAATAAGCACGGGCAATTCTTCATAAATGTCTAATTATCACTCTAGACGTCTTAAAAAATGTAGAAGCAGGAGTTTGTGATGGCAATTCCTAGCCATCCGACCTTGTCCCCAGACATCTTATAGATGCAAAAATGGACATATGAACTCTTCCACCTAGCCTGCATTCATCAAATCAATTATGTTACAATATCATATGTTATTAAGTGTAAAATTGATGCATAAAATTATGTGTAGACTAGATAAATTTCCATATAACTCTTAATTAATTAACAAATAAGAATAACTAATTAGAGAGTGCTTAGATTAAATAATGATCCACTAAAGTGGACTTATCAAATGCCCCCATGCCTAAGTTTTGCTAGTCCTGAGCAAAAGTGAAAAACAATGGAAGTAACCAAGAGATTTCTCCTTTCCTTATTCCAAAAATTTAGAGATCCAGAGGAATGTGAAGTGATAGTAGTCTAGGTAACGGATCCAAGTGAAAAACCAACTTATATTTACAATTTGTACTTAACCCTTGGTAAACATTTTATTAGGATAGGTAACTTCTTCCCTCAGGGATAAAGTAGAAAATAATCTGTAGTTTGACCCCGACTTTTTGGCTTTGGTAGGAGATACTGAGTTAAATGGATTCGTATTACGGTAAGAGTGTGGTGACAGGAGGAGAAGGCGAGTGTGCGGCTAGGGTTGGAGATGAGGGTGACTGGAAGAGATGGAGATCGAGAAATTGGCGGAGGGAGAGGAGATGGCAGACTCACGAGGGTAGGGCAACTAGATTTGTTTCGAGAGAGGGCTGGAAGAGGATGAACGGAGAGGTTCTGTGTTATAGGTGCAGACGAAGAGGGCATATGGTGGCGGTATGCAGAAATCCTCTTGTGTGTTTGGCATGTGGGGGAGATGGACACAAACGCGACTCGTGCATAAGGGTGTGATTGCAGCGTATGAAGATGGACCCTCCGCACCCGAAATAGGAAGTATTGAAGGAGCCTTGGCTGCCATCACTGCTGGCGCAAGTTGTCCATACGATTGATGTGGAGATCCCCTTCTCTGAGGATATCCTATCTGCAGAGATGATTGTTGAACGCTACAAGTTGCTACGCTAACGTGTTTGGTTTTGAAAACCTGTCATCGTAGTATGAAAGTGAAGAATTGTGTTCAACAAATAAAATTTATACCAGAATAGAAATCCCGGGTCGAACTCAGGGAGGCAGACGTTTGATTTAAAAATACGCGTTTGATTTATTTGTCACGAAGTAATTTAATTGACTAGAAACTATCTATCTATTTACGCTAAATAAAAGAGAGAGAGAGAATGAGAGAGAGAGAATATTACAAAAAAAATCAAAAAGAGATGTAGAATGAACATGGAATTCATTATCAGAAAGATTATTCGTTACACTAAACATTACGACTAGAAAGCGGGAAAATGATTACACTAGAAAGCAGTAATCTACTTTAGAAAGCAGTAAAAAGAATGGGGAGAGAGATATCCTCCTCGACGGTCGCTTGGAGGACGAACCGGACAGGACAACGCCTGGATGAAGGGGAACAGAGTAGGACGAAGGAGGATGAAGCAAGAAGAACAGGAATGGGGCAGCACGTCGTCGTTGTCGCGGGATCCGCTTCCGAAATGGGGATGAAAATTTGACTTTATCTCGCAAGAAGCATCCCGAGTGTGGGACAAGCTTCTCTTGAGCTTTGGAGAGGAAGAGAAGAGAAGGAAGGGATGAGAATTTCATGTGGAGGGGGTCTCCTTTTATAGTTGCAAAGAGTGAGGGCAATTTGGTCATTTAAATCTCAAAACATTAAATAAGGGGTCTTTAGTGACGGATAAAATCGTCGCTAAAGCCCCATCGTGGGCATATTGGGGCCCCACCTGCGCGGCCGCTCGCCTGCTCGCGCATAACGCGCACTCCACGTTCAACTGATCTCAGCCGTCCGATCGTGAGATCCGATGGCTTAAGTCGCCTCTCCACCTGCCTCCTCTATGCGCCCGCCCACGTCTAATCTCGCGTGAGGCGCGGCGTGCGATACGGCGTGAGCACAATTGCGCGCGTAAGACCGCTCAATAGCGATCGAGCGGTCAATCGTGCCCGCTCACCGCGCCCGCTCGCCCACTAGCTGCGATTCGATCGCGCGCTGCTCGTTCGCGTAAACTCTCTCGCCCACTACGCTGTGGAGGAAAGTTGATCGCGCGGTTGAGTTGAGAAGCGGCTGTCCATGGCCGTTGGATGGTGATCCAACAACCATGATTCAACACACATGGAAGGGTGCAGTCGACTCTGAACTCAGCTGGGCCAATTTGGGCGGTCGAGATGGTGCCACGTGGTGCCATCTTGGCCGTCCATCTTCAGGATGATGTAGATGGTGCCACGGTTATCTGATTGAGTCGATTTTTGCGCCATTAGGCTGCGATCGTCGATTCGAATCCATCCATGCAGTTGGATTTGTCGTTTAAGGTGCGGATTCACACCATATTGGCCCTTGATCTTCTAGGGTTCCCTGGTCTCTATCTGATGATACAGATGTCTGATTAGGGCGATCTTGGAGTTGTTGAACTCCAATCGTCGCCTTGATCACATCTGTATGGTTGGATCTTCGATCTGACGCCCCGATAAAAAGTTTGCCCTATCCATGAACATAAAAGGAGACAATTAACCTCCATTTTATTCAAACTAATCTAAATGCAAGATGATGCATGTTATGTAATATTTATAGTATGCAATGCAATCCTATGCTTAAGAACATGCATAAATAGACATCTTAAGTAGTGTAAACATGTTTACATCAATGATGCTAAGGGGTGCATTGATCGGCGAAGTTATGACTGGAAACCCTACCATCGAAAGGTTCCATCAATTGGTGAGTTCCTTATCCCTTGTCTCATCGGGTTGGAAGATTGTTGTGTTATCCCAGACCTATTTTCTTATTTTTGGTCTGGGAATGATAGATGTGGAAAGGCTATGTTTTCGCTCGAGTACCTTTGAGAACATCAGTGTGTTGTGGAGGTCGGTCTCTCCCTTTGATGGGGCACTCCCTGATCGCCCTCCCCAGAGATTGGGTACCAGACGGGTGATGCTAGCGATCAAGGGACTACCTCTGCATTGAGATCAAGAGGGGTGGTTTCCAAGATGATTGCAGGTTTTGCATCCATTCTTGATGATACTGAGATTACAATAAGGGAAAGTGATGCCTGTATACTGCAAATTGGTGCTGAGGTTTTTAGAAGTGGGTCAATGCTTGATAAAATCATCCTCAGATGTGGTGGTTGTTTGTGGCTTATTCGCTTGTAGTGGTAGGGCAAGAATACATATTTCCAAAATGGGGTCAGGATAAGACATCTGATGAACGATCTGGTGAGGTACAGCAGGAGGAACCAGAGGGTCGTAAGCCTTCAAATGATGCGCCTGAGCCAAAGAAACGGAAAGACAGCCACGAGGAAGTCTTGAAGGGGGGTCAGATGACTATGGCCAATGACACTGCTATGGGGAGTGTAAACCATACACATAAGGACCCTAGTAATTCCCCCAATTGTAGGGATGTGATTATGGGGGATCAAATAGAAGTCAGTAGTGACAGAAAGGTCCTTAGGGATGTGAATCAAATGCCTTTTCCTATGCCTAAAGATCTAAAATTTGGGAAAGGAGCCCACCAAAAGAGGGGGGTTGGTGATGTAAACATGTTTATATCAAATAAACTATCTATTTATGCGTGTTCTTAAGCATAGAATTGCATCACATACTATAAATATTACATAACATGCATCATCTTGCATTTAGGTTAGTCTGTATAATATATAGGTTAATTGTCTCCTTTTATGACCAGGGATAGGGAAACTTGTTAATTGGGGCCTCGGATCGAAGATCCAATCGTACGGATCTGATCAGGGTAGCGACTGGAGTTTAACGACTCCAAGATCGCCCTAATCGGACATCCGTAGCACCAAATAGAGATTGAGGAACCCTAAAGATCAAGGGCCAAGATGGTACCAATCCGCACTTGAGACAATAAATTCGAACGCACGGATGGGTTCAAATTGACGATTGCAGCCTAACGACGTGAAAATCGATCCAATCTAACATCTGTAGCACCATCTGCAACACACAGAAGATGGAAGGGCAAGATGGCACCACGTGGAGCCATCCTAGCCGCCCAACCGGCCCCAAGGACCTACCTCCACTTCTCTTCTTCACCCGCTCGATGAATCTCCACCGTTGGATGCCCATCCAACGGCCGCAGAGCCTCGCAAACAAATTCATCCGTGCGACAAAGATAGGTGCTCAGCGCAGCGACCGAGAGCCCCTTCGCGAGCGAAGGGCGCGCGTTCGAACTACGCCAAGCACTTCAAATCAGATGGGTGCAGGCGCGGGCTCGATTGGGTCGTCAGATGGAGATCGAGCGACCGAGGGGAGGAGGCGTGGCACGTGGGGAGTCGTTGATCGCGTACGCGCGCGATGACGCGCATCTACACGCCTCATCGCACACGGGCATGTGGTAGAGGTGCTGCAGAGGAGCGGGCACATGCTTTTTAAGCAGTCCGATCTCTTGATCGGATGGCTAGGAGCCTTTGACCGTGTGCAAGTGTTTAAGAGCACGGAGACGAGGAGGCACACGCGGCGCGCACATGTCAGCCACGGTTAGGCCTTTAGTGATGGATAAATCCGTTACTAAAGGTCTTGAATTAATGTTTTTGATTTTTTTTTTTTTAAGAAGGAAAAGAATGCTATCGAGTCACCGATAGCAAACCAGGAGAGCTTTTATTAATAAAAAATGAACACAATTACATATTCAAACCCCATTGCTGTATGAGATTCCAGTAGCAATTTACAGTCTTATCCACATTCACTGGAGTCTCCTGAAAAACACACTCATTCCTAGCCCTCCAAACATACCATAACACAGCCACCATAGGTAAACATGGCTTATTCCCATCCACAAGATAACACCATAGATTCTCCCACGTGGGAAGAGAATCATTACAAACTCTCCTCCAGATATAATATGTGATCACACACGAAGAAAAAATATGAGTGCTGGAATCATTATGCATCCCACATAAGTGGCATAGCTGAGTGGGAATTCCCATTCTCCTGTGCCTCAGATCTCCAGTAATCAGACCATCCCTTCTTTAGAGCCACAAAAAAATTTGTACCTTCAGTGGTATTTTTAATTTCCACAACTTTTTCCCCTCCTCATCAAGTTCCGCCATCTTGGAAGAGTTAATCAACTTGTTATAGGCAGCCGCTGAAGAAAACTTACCCTCCCACTTATATGTGTCATATTCATGAGGCGTGGGTTTGAAGGCAACAAGTTCTTGCATGAGGCGCTCATTCTCTGCTCGTGTTCTTGTTTCATGATTATTCCACAAAGCATTATTTAAAGACCACTGCTCAGATTCCACATTCCAATAATTAGAAACCACAGCATTTTTATCCGAAGCTGCTGCATAAGCAAGGGGGTACCTGTCTTTAATCACCCCCCCAGGTACCCAATTCTCCAACCAGAATTTAAAGCTTTTCATCATCCCTCAAGGCACGCACCGCCAAAGACGAAAATGGAGATGGTTTATGGGGGTTTAGGCGATTCTTCTCATCATTGGCAGCCCCATAGCTATCCTGAACTATCTCTGTCCACATTTTTTTCCCCCTACAACAGTCGAACGACCCACTTCAATAGCAAAGCATCATTAAATTCCTTGAGGGATATAACACCCATGCCACCAATCTTTTTTGGCTTGCAAATCGAATCCCATTTTAAAGGTTGAAGAAAAGCCCCTTGGTGAGAGGCCCCTTTCTAGAAGAATCTTTTGCGCATCCCATCTAGTTTTTCCCAAATTGACTTCGGGGCTTTGAGAGTAGAGAAGAAAAAAATAGGAATCGATGTAATGACAAAATTCAGTAGTATATACCTCCCCCCTTTTGATAGGTATCAACTACTCCAACCCTCCAACTTCGTAACCACCTTTTCATATAGGAAGGACCAATCTGCTTTCCTCATTTTAGTACATTTCAGAGGCAAACCCAGATATTTGATAGGCAATGAGACCACAGGCGTACCCAAAGTGGTAGAGATGTCATTCTGGGTCATTCCATTCATCCCAAAGCAGACCAGGGAGGATTTGCTTCCATTAAGTCTAAGACCAGAGATCTCACCAAAAATCTTAACGATATGAATAAGCACTTGCACTTCCCTCTTCCCCCCTTCCACAAAAAAATAGTGTCATCTGCATATTGGAGGATAGGAGCTCAAGCCCTATTATTTGACATTGAATACCCCCTTATAAATCCATCCGCTGCCAGTTTGCATGCATATCTTGCCAGTGTATCAACTGCAAGATTAAAAATCAGAGGGGCAAGTGGACATCCTTGCTAACTCCACATTGGGGTTGAATCCAAGTTCGGCATGGTTTCCCATTTATCAATGGGGAAAAGGAGGTTGTCGTGATGCACCTCTTCACCCACTATATCAACTGAGGTGGAAATTTCCTCCTTCTAAGGATTTCCCACAAATAAGACCAGGAGACTAAATCATAAGCCTTGGAGAAGTCTACTTTCCATCCCATTACCATCTCCAGTGCCATAATGGACTCCTGTAGCGATCTCCCAGGAAGAAAGGCAGATTGGATTGGCATTATCAAGTCCTTCAATACCTCCCACATTCTGTTGGCTATAACCTTACTGATAATAAGGTAAATAGAATTAGATAGTGCAATGGACCTATAATCAGAAAACTTCTCAGCACTTGATTATTTTGGAAGCAAGAACAGATAGGATTTATTCAATCTCTCAAAACTAGAGTTGCCCCTCTCAAATTCATGAATAACCTTCATTACATCCATTTTGACAACACTCCATAGTTCTCTGTAAAAGAACACCTAAATCCCATCCGGACCAGGGGCCCCTTCATTATTTAAGTCTTTAATTGCTTTCGATACTTCTTATTCAGATATAGGAGTAACTAACATGTCTCTCTGATCACTACTGACACTTGTTTAATCCGTCGATGCCATTCTCCAAGAGCCCTTTGGTGCAGCCTTGGCCAAATCTTTGAAATATTTGCCTGCTTCACTTCTGATTTCATTAACAGAATTAATAGTTCTCTCATCTACTTTAATTGATGAGATAATATTGAATCTTCTCCTAGCACTGGCCGTGAGATGAAAGAACTTCGTGTTTACATCCCCCTCTTTGAGCCATAGCTGTCTAGATCTTTCACGCCAGTCCACTTCTCTTTTTAGATCCTCCTCACCCACTACTAATTGCATCTGCTGTCTTTGTTGTTGCTCTTGGGGATTCAAAGACTGCCTGCACTCCTTCAAATCCAATTCTCTGAACACTGCCAGTGCCTCCCTCCTCCTTTGTTCTTTGATCAATGCCACTACCTGTCCATATTCTTTCAACATGTCACGCAAGCCTGTCAACTTTGCAGCCAGCTACTGTGTGGCAAATCCTTGCACTGCCTTATTCTGCCACCACTGAGATACCATTTGCACAAACCCCTCCTCCCTAAACCAAGATCTCTTGAGTTTGAAATAAGATCCAATGTCAGAGTTCGTCCCACTATCCCACACAAGCAGAGTGTGATCAAAGAAAGGCCTATCAAGGCTCATAACAGATGATAATTGGTGCCTCTCCAACAAGCTAAGATTGCCAAAGAATCTGTCCAACCTAGATGACTGTCCACTGCCATTTCTCCAAGTGAATTCAACTCCACTAATAGGATATTCTGTCACTTCCAGACTCTGCACTGCCATTTGAAAGCCTGCCATTGAGCTATCCAAACTCCCACCAGGTCTGTCATCACTAGCGAGATGACAATTAAAGTCACCCCCTATAAGCCAAGGGACCTGTTGCACCCTTTGATGCATTGCAGAAAGTTCCTCCCACAAACTAGCCCTATCTGCAGCCACACAAGGGCCATAAATGCAAGACACATACCATTCCATATCTCCTTGGGGAGATTGGCATCTGCAAGTGAGCATATGCCTATCACGAATGACTTCAATTACCAAAAGATAAGACTTTCTCCACCAAATAGCCATTCCACCAGACCTCCCAGATGCACCCTTTACCACAACTCAGTATGTCCAGATTGCTTAAAACAGTCCCATTCCTGACCATTCTCCAACTCCACATGTGTCTCTTGGATGAAAGCACAATCAATCTCCCACTCAGAAAGATATCTACACAAGGAAGTCCTTCTCATCTTATTGCGCAGCCCATGCACATTCCAAGTTAACAATCTCATTCCTTGCCAGGTTGATCCCCTTGAGCCAAACAACCCACATATTCAACCATAATCGAGTTTGCAATGGTCTGCTCCACAATAGGGGTCAGGTTCTCCTTCCTTCTTCTAAGCATATAAGGGGATCTACCCACACCTCTTTTCTGATTGGATCCGCAACCAAATTTCAAATCAGCAGGAATAGTGAACTGCACCTGATTCACCTCTTTGAGAGCTCTGCTATCATTTCTGAGTACTAGTTCCATTCCTGTCTTCCCCTCATCTTTGCTACTAAGGATCCCTGAGTCTTTCTCAGAAGCATCAGCAACCTCCATATAACCATCCTCTTTGGCTACCAAGGCTTGGCTACAACCTCCTAATGCATTAACATCTTCCATATGCATCATGTCCTTCTCAACATAGTCCTGGTAGCAGTCCTTCCTCTTCTTGGATTCAGGGGCTTCATCTGGTGAAGTGCGGCCCACCCTATCATCCTATTGCATCTCCTCAGTGTTCACCCCAGACGTCTTAACCTGCCTTTGTTCTAAATGCCCAGACACTTGTGCAGCCACTGTTAAACGAATAAGCCATGAGGAACCCCCGCATCTGACCGTCACCCTGTCAGGAATTGAGACAACATTGAAGACATCAGCCTCAATTCTAAGTGATCGGATGTCCCCTTCTCCGATCATGGCTTCAGACCCTTCATAGATGGAAGCAAAGCCTACAACCATCTTAGTAACAACTCCCTTAGATCTCAGATGCAATGGCAGTCCACTGAACTCAAGAAGAACCCTCCTAGAACCCACTCTTTGAGGAGGCCGATCAAGGAGAGCCCCATCAAAGGGGGACACCATTCTCCAAATCACATTAACATCTTCCAACGAACTCGATCGAAATCTCAATCTTTCAACATCCATCATGCCTAAACCATATACTAGAAAATGAGATTGAGATAACATAGCCACCTTCCAGCTCACAGACAGAAGATTTACGGAACATACTAAACCTTGAAACCTTTCTATCGATGGTTTTCCTGCCATAACCTCGCCAATCAGAGCGCCCCTCAACATGATCTCCATAGAGGAGATCTCTTCAAATATCAGGATCTCCACTTCAATTGAACGCCTACCAAACTCCGGCGGCGGTGGTAGTCGAGACTCCTTCATTACCCAGCCAGGGCACGAAAAGGCCATCTTTGTATGCGACAGCTTCCTCCTAGGGCAAGAATCGCGTTTGTACCCTTCGCCCCTGCACGCCAAGCAAATCAAAGGGTTTCTGCAGATCGCCGCCAAGTGCCCCCTTTGTCGACATCTGAAACACAAGATGTCGCCATTCATTCTCCTCCAAGTCCTTCTTGGAAAGTTATCAGTCATCCTACCTACCCTCTCCTGCCAGACCTGCTCCCTTCTCCTCTAATTCCTTGACCTCCACGTCTTCCACTCACACCCTTCTTCAGCCATAGGTGCCTCCACTCCGCCACCACCTACCGCCCGACGCCGACCACTCTCTCCTCCTCTCTCTCTCATTTTCATCCCTTCTTAATGTTTTTGATGTTGTAATGACCAAAATTCCCCCACTCCTTGCAACTATAAGAGGATACCCCTACCCTACGAATTTCTCATCCCTTCTTCTCTTCTCTCACCCCTTCCAAAGCTCTAAGAGCTTGTCCCACACCTAGGATGCTCCTCTAGAGTAGAAATCATAATTTTTCCACCTTCGTCCCCCTTCATGGAGCATCTTGCAATTGTCCTCTCTCTGCATTCGGGAAGCGAATCCCACAACGACGATGATGTGCTGCTTCGTTCCCATTCCTCTTGCTTCATCCTCCTTCTTCCTGCTCTGTTCCCCGTCTTCCAGGCATCGTCCCTTCCGACTCGTCCTCCAAGCGATCGTCGAGGAGGATACTTCTCTCTCCATTCTTTTTACTGCTTTCTAAAGTAGATTTACCGCTTTCTAGTATAGATTTCCCACTTTCTAGTCGTAATGAGTAGTGTAATGAACAACTTCTTATAATGCAATCCATGTTTATTTTACATCCCTTTTGCTTTTATTTATAATAGTCTCTCTCTCTTCTATTTATTATTTGTTAAATAGATAGCTAGTTTTTGACCAGTTATTCTGTTTCGTGACAAACAAAACAAACACGTATTTTTAATCGAACATTCGCCTCCCTATGTTCGACCCAGAACTTCTTTTCGAATTTTTTCAGTATAAATTTTATCTGTTGAACAGATTTCTTCGTGATTTGAACTACAACGACGAGTTTTCAAATCCAACTCCGAACGCGTAGTTTTCTGCATTCAACATTTTGGCATCGTTCTCGAGGAGGTGATGCTCTTTGACTCTTCGCATTTTCCAACTTACAAATCATTTACCTCACTTCTCTTCTTTCTTATTGTGATTGTAGGTACTCTTTTGAGACGAGCAAAAGCGGTAGATTGGAGCAAAGTGTTGTTGAAGGTTCTATAAGTTTACCACCACCTCCCACCCATTAGATTTCATTCCACCACATAATAACACAAACATAAATCAACCTAGGTGTTCTTATAAATCCTAAGGTTAGTTTTGATTATTTGTTTGACACCAACATCCGCCTTACCCTTTGCATTTAAAAAGAAAAATAAATAAAAAATCTCATAGAGGTACACAACCTCATCTGATTTTCAAACTCAACCGGTAAATCGATCTTTGGAACAGATACACACACCCAAACACATAATTGAGTAGAAATCAGATTAGGTAATCACTTGTGTGACTAATTAAATGGTGCAACAGGCCAATTGTTTGAGTTGATTGGACCGCACCACTTCAACTAAAATCAACTCATTAAGTAGTTGCCACATAAGTTCAACTCTTAGGGATTTACCAGGCGCTACACATTCTTTTAAGCTTCAAAGGAAAACACCATCACCTGTACTTTCAAAACCTAATGTGCCAACAAAACTTATTTAAAAATACCTAAAGTTGAATTCTAAAAGCTATTAAGCAAGATTTGAACCATAAAATTCACTGCATAAAAAATAATCTTGCTTGAAAACCAATGGTTGTGCACGCACACACACATCAATCAATCATTAAGGGCACAACCCAGATAAAGGGCCCATCACATTCTAAAGCACATTCAAACCTAACCCTAAATAAAATAGAGTAGACGTTGGCCTTAAGGATTCAACTCACTCTTCGGAGCCCAAAACAAGATTATTTTCGATTAGTTTATTTCTACCGTTCAATCTGATATCTAGCTAGGGGAGCAGAATCAAACGATCGCGGTTGAGGGGTACACTTGGAACCGGAGGCACAAGCCAAAGGAAGAACCTTCTCCCCAATCCCTCCCTCTAACTGGTTGGATTGAACGGACAGAAGCAGATCAAATCGTTTCTTTATCTCAAGATGGGTTTTGGGAGTCTGTAGGTCTTTAGGCTAGCCCACTTAAGGACAGGTTTGATTGTTTGTATTGCAGGGCACCTTTCTTCTTCCTGTCTATCACGAATCTTTCCACATTTCATGTGCATTCCCGCTCTTTCCCTTCTGTTATGACTTATCCTCAACATGACGATTATCCTGACTCGTACTGTAATCAACCATCTCTTAGTTGGGATAACTCGGATTGGGGATACAGTTTCGGACCTCCGTGTTTAGGGTCAAACCTTGAACACCATAATTATGATTTCTATCCTTCTTCGAGCCACATCGATTATAGATCACCACCCTTTCATGGACAACCTAATACGATCTACAGTCAAGAAGGATACACTGGTCCTTACCCATCCTCTGAATACACTGCCTTTAGGTCATCACCACCTTTTGAACAATCTGAAATGACCTATTATCAAGAAGGGTATCACGAATCTCAATTCGTTAACTCCTCTACACTGATCCCAAACCTTCCCAACCCAGAACGAAGTCATTTGGTTCAAGTTAACTAGGTCCAAGATAAGGTTTTGGCTAACTTGAGGAATACTATACAATCTTTAGAAGCTCAACCAATACCTTGCACTAAAGAATTGGAGCCCCTGATTGAAATGATTGATGATCTGAATAAGTATTTGTTGGACTGGCTCCAGGATGTTAAGGATAAGGATCGGGGTGAGTTTTTACTTGGGAAGTTAGCGAAATTGAGAATGAGATTTGTGGTTGCTTTAGTTCAACCATGGGATGATTCCCAGGATGAACCCCCTTCAGGAGAGCTAATGTCAGAACCTGCTTAGGCATCTGTTGGGGGGAACACGTGTTACGAGGTTGACCAGATTGACCTACAGCAACCAATTAAGGATGATCTGATTTCTTCACCTGAAGTCCCTGAGCCGAGGTACGAGGAAACGTATGTCTCTATGGATCAGAAAGTAATTGATGACTTTTAGACACACATTAATACAGATTTAGATTTCTTTGATTTTGAAGGTGAAGAATCAATTTACGAAGTCCCACGTGGGTTTACAGAACACGATTTCTATGAGACAACTGGGCCTAAGGAATCCGATAGATCGTATAATGGCCCAATAATTGAGGAAACTGATCTTATTAGGGCTTCTATGGTAGATTTAAATCCCTGCATTAAGGATTTAATTCAATGCCATGATTCTCAGTTTCACCCCATTGAGCTTACTGACAATTCTATTTTTGAGATAACTAGACCCAAGTCAATTCTGATTCAGTCACATCTTTTAGACTTGGAAATTTCAGAGGGGGTGATTAATATACAGGAGGTCCTAGAATTTGATATTTTGAAGGAGGATAGGAGCTGGGAAATATTGATTCGGGAAGTTAACTCTGGAGGAAGCAAAAGATCGAGTCAAGGGTTCCAATTAATCTAACACCATCAAACCAGGACCATTACAATATTTGTTCTAAGGATGTCCAACCCAAGCACACATTCATTGATTATCCTTTTGATCTCGAATTCTCTGTAACCCTGACTTTTTGGTCTTGGGTTGCATCCTCATAAATCACAAGCCCGACCTCGCTTGCATACTGATTTTAGGTTATGGGTAATTTTTATACAGAACCTTAGATATTCTCGACCATGGAGTATGGGTCTGCACCATAATCTGGTCCACATCTGTGGACATTTGCTGGCAGGTCTTAGGTTGCATCTTTTTATTCTGATTCTGACCTGCACCTATGAATTCGTTATTTCTCCTTCTTTGTATACTGTGCCTAGCTGAAGGCACTGAATTCAACACATTTACAGTTTCTGTTCATCTCAGAGCAGACTCGTTATTCACGCAATTCAGGTGCTTTCTACTCTACTCCACTCTATTTCATGTCTTTTTAATACAATGAAGACATACATTAGATAGGCATGGGGGGGTGGATATTCATCTTTGAATTATTTCGTCAGCTCCATAAATTTATTTTGTTTTGTTTTTATTTATATAAAAAAAATTATGGAATTAGGAAAGAGAACTTGGGCTTTAGAAAATTTTCAATCTTAGGAAATAAAACTGTATGATTTGAACACGAAGACCCTTCAGGTCTTCGGACTTAATCAGCCCAGGTATCCACTAAGATGTGGATTTATTTTTCGAGTCCTCGCCATCCTGAATTTGATTTCAATTTGATTAAATAAGTTGGGGTGATAAGTACATGACTTATCAGGAACTTTAAGTCTAAGCATCTACACACTATTCATCACTAACTCATTGTTCGGCAGTTTTAACGAAAATTGGGTAGCTAATGAACCTTCTAGGGTGATATGGCTGGTAAGTTATCGTGGGTAACAGCCCATAAGCAGGTTGTCCAGAGCCCAGTCATAGGACCACTCTCTTCTTGCTGCCTTTAGGTAAATCTTAGACTAGGGAAGCCACCTACTTAAAAAGAAAAAGAAAGTTCAAAAAGAAAAGAAAAAGAAAAAAAAAAGGAGAAAAGAAAGAAAAAGAAACAAAAGAAATAAGCCACACTTTGCCGCACGAGTATGGCTGGCAAGTTGTCGATCGTAACAGCTCATCGACCGGTTGTCCAGAACCCAGCACAAGAAATGCACTAAAAAATCTTAAAACACTTAGGAAGAAGCAGAGAAGTAGAATAAGCTAGGGAGATATACACTAAATTCACCCATGTGTTGACCCCATAAAAAAATAAAACTAGGGAGAAAGCTACCAGTCGTATAGAAACACCTTTAGGCAGAATTCCTTTTAAGGTCACCTGGGGGCATAGAAACCCGAAGTCCATTCTGATTGCCAATCAACGAGTCTATCACTTTCATGAAAAGATGCTTAGAACTTAGGGTTCTTATCGAGTCTTCGGCGGGTTGAGTGGCCGTAGAAAGACTCTCTGTAACCCTGAACTCAAAAATCCAAAAAAAAAATTAGAAAAGAAGAAAAAGAGAAAAAGAGATCCCTCTTTGAATAAGGCGAGAACTTGAGGCGGTCTACATTTTGGCAGATACCCAGGCACTGTTGTATCTTTGAAAGTTCAGGTCCTAAGAAGAAATTTCTTAAGTGTTGAAAAAACTATTGCATAAGAAATCTAACTTAATTCTCTTATAAATAGCATATAGTTTTGCTAGTGACTGGCAAACGATAGGCATGGGGGTGTGATGTAAACATGTTTATATCACATAAACTATCTATTTATGTGTGTTCTTAAGCATAGAATTGCATCACATACTATAAATATTGCATAACATGCATCATCTTGCATTTAAGTTAGTCCGTATAAAAAGTAGGTTAATTGTCTCCTTTAATGACCAGGAATAGGGCAACTTGTTAATCGGGGCCTCGGATCGAAGATCCAACCGTACGGATCTAATCAGGGTAGCGATTGGAGTTCAATAACTCCAAGATCGCCCTAATCAGACATTTGTAGCACCAGATAGAGACCGAGGAACCCTAAAGATCAAGGGTTAATATGGTACCAATCCACACTTCAAACGACAAATCCGATCGTACGGATGTGTTCGAATCGACGATCGTAGCCTAACAGCGCAAAAATCGATCCAATCCAACATCCGTAGCACCATCTGCAACACACAGAAGATGAACGACCAAGATGGCGTCACGTGGTGCCATCCCAGCCACCCAACAGGCCCCAAGGACCTGCCTCCACTTCTCTTCTTCACCCACTCGATGAATCTCCTCCGTTGGATGCCCATCCAATGACTGCAGAGCTGCGTACACAAATTCATCTGCTCTACAAAGAGAAGCACTCAGCGCAGCAATCAAGCGGCCCTTCGCAAGCGAAGGGCGCACGTTCGAGCCGCGCCAAGCGCTTCAAATCAGATGGGTGTGGGCGCAGGCGTGATTGGGTTGTCAGATGGAGATCGGGCGACTGAGGGGAGGAGGCGTGGCACGCAGGGAGTCATTGATCGTGTACGCGCGTGATGATGTGCGTCTGCATGCCTCATCGTACGCGGGTGCGCAGTAAAGGTGTTGAAGAGGAGCAGGTGCACGCTTTTTAAGCCCTCCAATCTCTTGATCTAATGGCTGGGAGCCTTTGATTGTGCGCAAACATTTAAGAATGCGGAGGCGAGGAGGCGCGCGCAGCGCACGCACATTGGCCACGTTCAAGCCTTTAGTGACAGATAAATCCATCACTAAAGGTCCTAAATTAATGTTTTTGATGTTGTAATGACCAAAATGCCCCCACTCCTTGCAACTATAAAAGGAGACCCGTACCCTACGAATTTCTCATCCCTTCTTCTCTTCTCTCACCCCTTCCAGCGCTCTAAGATCTTGTCCCACACCCGGGATGCTCCTCTGAGTAGAAATCATAATTTTTCCACCTTCGTTCCCCTTTGTGGTGCATCCTGCGATTGTCCTCTCTCTACATTTGGGAAGCGAATCCCGTGGCGACGATGATGTGCTGCTATGTTCCCATTTCTCCCTCTTCGTCCTCCTTCCTGCTTCGTTCCCCGTCTTCCAGGCGTCGTCCTGTCCGGCTCGTCCTCCAAGCGATCGTCGAGGAGGATACTTCTCTCTCCATTCTTTTTACTACTTTCTAGAGTAAATTTACTGCTTTCTAGTATAGATTTCCCACTTTCTAGTCATAATGAGTAGTGTAATGAACAACTTCTTATAATGAAATCCATGTTTATTCTACATCCCTTTTGCTTTTATTTGTAATATTCTCTCTTTCTCTTCTATTTATTATTTGTTAAATAGATAGCTAGTTTTCGACCAGCTATTCTGTTTCGTGACAAACAAAACAAACGCGTATTTTTAATCAAACGTCTGCCTCCCTGTGTTCGACGCGGAACTTCTTTACAGATTTTTTCGATATAAATTTTATCTGTTGAACAAATTTCTTCGCGATTCGAACTACAATGATGGGTTTTTGAATCCAACTTCGAACGTGTAGTTTTCCGCATTCAATAGTTAGGCATTCTCCTTACATGTTTAGGTGAAAAAGGAAGGAAAACTTGAATCCCATTGAGGAGGAGACAGTTGCAAAATCCATTATGGTTGAATATGTGGAAATTTTGGCTCAGGGGGATTAGCCATGTAAGCGATGAGAGTCTTAATGTGGAATGTGTGTAGGTTGCACAACAAAGTGAGAAGAGCTTCCCTTATCATATATCTTGTGGAGTGGGAGATTGATTGTGCTCTTATTCAAGAGACACACATAGATGACGAAAACAACCCAGTCTGGGATTCTTTAAGGCAGTCTAGGAGAGCTGATTGTGTGGGGATGGCAACAAATGGTAGATTAGGTGGGATAGCAATATGGTGGAAAAAGTCCAGTCTTAAAATGACTGAAATACACTAGGATAGACATGTGTTTACCTGTAGATTTCAGAGTCATCAGGTTGGTTTGGATTGGTTCATCTCGTGTGTTTATGGACCTTGTGCAGCAGTAAGCAGGGTGGAGTTGTGGGAAGACCTATCAACAGTACATCAGAACGTCCAAGACGTGCCATGGCTTGTCGACAAAGACTTTAATTGTTCCCTAACAAGTGGGGACCGACCTGGTGGCAGTACAGATGGAGCAATGGTAGGGTTTCAATTGACTGTGCAGAGCTTGGGCATCACTAAATATCCAGTCAGTGGGGTGGAATTTACCTGGAGAAATGGAAGTGGGCTCTTATCCAAGTTGGACAGGTTTTTTGGCAATTCTAGCCTCTTGGAGAAGTTCCAGTTGTCTTCTACCATGAGCCTAGATAGGCCATTCTCTGACCATACGCCAATTGTGTGGGATTGTGGGGTGAGTGCTGATGTTGGCTCTTACTTCAAACTCAAAAAGTTGTGGTTCAAAGAAGGGTTTAAAGACATGTTGTCCAGCTGGTGGAAAAGCAAGATTGTTACTGCGTCGGCTACTCAAAAATTTCATCAAAGCTGGTAGATATGCACATAATGCTAAAGGAATATGGATAGACCGTGATGGCTATTAGGGAGCAGAAGAGAGTTGAGGCACTGGCTGAGATTCAAAGGCTTGACTCGAAAGTATACAAGGTGGCTCTTAGTACCCAAGGGCAGGAGTTAAGGAAATTTTGGTAGCAGGTTATTAGGGAGGAGTATTTAAAGAAATAGATGGATTGGCGTAAGAGGTCCAGACAACTTTGGCTCAAGGAAGGGGATGCAAACACAAAATACTTTCATCATGCTACCAGTGCTAGAAGAAGATTCAACCTCATCTCCTCTATCAAAGTGAGCGAGAGAACCATTATCTCCACTCATGAGATAAGAACTAAAGCTGCTCGTTATTTTAAAGAAACAGCTAAGGCTGCACCAAGAGGCTCGTGGAGGATGGCTTCGACTACTTTCCCAGGTGTTAGCAATGAACAGGTTGCTATGTTGGTTGCCCCTATTACTGAACAGGAAACTGAAGAAGCTATCAAAGGTTTGAATAATGAGGGAGTTCCAGGACCGGATGGGGTTCGAGTTCTTTTCTACAAGGAAATGTGGAGCGTTCTTAAGGAGGATGTGATGGGTGTTATACATAAGTTTGAAATGGGTAACTCCGAATTTGAAAGACTAAACAAGTCTTACTTGTTCTTGTTACCAAAGAAGTTGGGTGCTGAGAGTTTTTCATACGATAGGCTATTGCGTTGTCGAATTCTATTTATCTTATCATCAGCAAAATCCTAGCCAATAGAATTCATGGTGTGTTACAAGACCTGGTTATGCCTGTCCAGTCTACATTCTTACCTGGGAGGTCACTGCAGGAATCATTCATTATGGCTCAAGAAATGGTTATGGGGTGGCATAGGCGAAAGACTAAGGCCTTCCTATGGAAGGTAGACATTTCTAAAGCTTATGACTCAATCTCATGGTCATACCTTTGGGAAATTCTTAAAAGGAGAAAATTTCCCCCCCTTTGGATCCAATGGGTGAAACGGTGCATCACAACTGCCTCCTACTACGCCTTGATAAATGGGAAACCCTGTTGAGCCTGGATCCAGCCGCAGTGTGGGGTGTGGCAAGGCTGCCCATTGGCCCCACTGATTTTTAATTTTGCAGTGGATACATTAGCAAGATATGCATGCAAGTTGGCAGCAGACAAGATGATAAGGGGTTATTCGATGACAAATAGAAGGACTTTGGCCCCTATTCTCCAATATGCGGATGACATAATTTTTTTTGTGGAAGGAGGGAAGAGGGAAGCACAGGTGTTATATTATATGGTCAATATATTCGGAGAAATTTCTGGGCTGAAACTAAATGGAAGCAAATCCTCCCTGGTTTGTTTTGGTATGAATGGTACTGATTAGAATGACATTTCCAACATTTTGTGCACGCCTGTGGTATCATTGCCAATCAAATATCTGGGTTTGCCATTGAAATGCACAAAAATGAAGAAAACTGATTGGACATTTCTCTTTAAGAAGGTGGCTACAAAGCTTGAAGGCTAGAGCAGCCGTTACCTATTGAAAGGGGGGAGGCTTATCCTACTAAATTCAGTTATCACATCTATTCCAGTCTTCTTCTTCTCTATCTTCCAAGCTCCAAAGTCAATTAGGAAGAAACTTGATGTTATGCGCAAAAGGTTCTTCTGGAAAGGAGCTGCTCACCAAGGTACCTTCTTCCAACCTGTTAAATGGGATACAATTTGTTCTCCTAAGAAGTGTGGTGGTATGGGAATCAGATCTCTCAAAGAGTTCAATGATGCCTTGTTGTTAAAATGGGTGGTTCGGCTGCTGCAAGGGAAACAAAAACTTTGGACGGAGCTCCTACATGATAGTTATGGGGTGGCAAATGATGAGAAGAGTCATTTGAATCCTCATAAGCTGTCTCCTTTCTGAGCTTCTATGGTGCCTGCACTGGCTGATAATTAGAATCTTTTCAAATCAGTCTTGGGAGATGGGAGAAGCTTTAGATTCTGGTTGGAAAAATGGCTTCCTGGTGGGGCAATAAAGGACAAGTACCCTCTTGAATATTTGGCTGCTCCTGATAAGAATGCTGTGGTATGTGATTACTGGGACATGACTTCAAAGAACTGGATGATAAACAGTGAGGTGGGGAACGACCATGGAACAAGAACACGAGCTGAAAATGAACGTCTCCTGCAGGAACTTGCTGCTTTTAGACCTACGCCAAATGAATGTGATACATACAAATGGAGCATGACTTTCTCGTCAGCGGCTGCCTATGAGAAACTCATCTTTTCATCAAGGTCGGCGGAGGTGGATGAAGTTGGGAGGGAAATATGGAAATTGAAAGTACCATTGAAGGTGCAAATTTTTTTATGGCTGTGTAGAAGAGATGATTTGATAGTGGGAGATATGCGGCATAGGAGAATGGGCACTCCTGCTCAATTTTGCCAATTGTGTGGGTTACATCATGATTGCAGTCATCATATTTTTTCTATGTGCATGATAACAGATAGTGTTTGGAGGAAGATCTACAGGGATTCAATTCCCACGTGGGAGGATTTATGGAGTTCCTTTTTAATTTCAAATGAACCATATGTGCCCATGGTGGCTCTCTTATGATCGGTGTGGAGAGCTAGAAATGAGAAATTGTTTCAAGAGAGTCCAGTAAGTATGGGTAATATTGTAAACAACTGTTGGAATCTCATACATATTTGGGGTTCAATTTTGTAATCCTTTTCTTTCATATAATCAATAAAATCTCTCCTGGATTGCTATCGACGATTCGATAGCTTTCCTTTTCTTTTCAAAAATAATGGATTCTTATTTGGTGGCACGCACTCATCTGGTGTTACATGTAATCTAGTACTGTAGACTCTATATCTCTAGACTATCAAACAAGTCAACTCAGAGAAAGGCTAAACATTGTGCTCTCTTGATGTTCCTTTGTGCTCACTCTCTTCCTTCTTTTGTTTTTTATTTTTTTTCCTGAGATCACATATCTTACCAGATTTTGTACATGTACTCAATGATTGGTGGCCTCACCTGACATTCACACTTTAATTAAAGTTCTAATAACCCTACAACTAAGTTAGAAGTTGATGAAAGCCTCATCATGAGCCATAACTAGCTCATTTTGACCTAATAAAGAGAATAAAAGCTCCTACATAACCTAGAAGAAGGCTTAAATGAAGGAATAAGTGCTCTGAGAAGAAAACATGAATAAAGGCTAAAACTATAATTTTACCATTGCAGTACATAAATGGAATTTCTCAGAGGCAAAATATAGGACAAATGGTCTGAAAGAGATAAAAAGTGGGTTGAGTCAATCAGAAATGGGTTCATGTGCAATTTAGGAATTAAATAATATTTGGTAACCCTAAAACAGACCTGCTTAAATTAACAAGGTTCCGGTCAGAATAAAAATTAATTAAACCCTCTAAAAATCATGGAAAAATATCCTCTAGGGTTTAGAACACTTAATTTGGCCTTTGGAACCTAGTTTGACCTAGAATGGGGTCCTAGCTCATTAATTGACCTAATTTGGGATTTTTCGCAAAATATCCAGTCAAACGAGGTCAAACCTAAAATCCAACTTCACCATTGGATTCCTTAGGTCAAAATTAGGTTTGTACCAAAATTTAGACCTAAGGGGAGGTCATCTTGACCTACTTTGCAATTTAGTACACCCAAATCATAATTTAGCCCATATCTTTTGAAAATCATTGCAGAGAGCCCCCTAAGTTCCTCGCCACCTTTGCAATCAGGTCCTGCCGCCATTGTTAGGGCAGAACCGATCTCCGGCGAGGTTTAGAGAGGGATTACTCTGATTCCTTAGAGATTCCCTCCCAGAAATGGAAGGGAGATTCTCTGAGGAATTCCCTTCCATCTAAAGCCAATCACGATCTCTGGTGAGAACCCAATCTCTCGTGCGAACGCACGAGGGATTTGGGTATCCACCTTCTTTCCTTCTCCGGCGAGCCGGCGGAGGTGATTGCGCGATCTCCACGCACTAGAAGATTCGGCCAACACCTATAAAAGGATCCTCAGACCCGGCCGCAGATCTTCAGCCTTGTTTTGACGGAGATTCCCCCAAGTTTTCCTCCCTTCCATCTCCGGCCAAGAAACCCACAAGCTCCGGTGACCTCCTCCCCTCCCTCTCGTCGCTCTGCTGCCATACCAGCAGCAGAGTCAACTTCGCCTCTTCCTCCCGCGTCGCGCCGTACCAAGCGCGCGTGCCCCTGACCTCGTCCTCGTCGCCGCTCCCTCCCTCAGGGTTCTTCTTCTCCGACGACGGCAGCTACGTGCCGTCCACTCCGCTGCCTCCATCTCTTCCAGAACACTCTAGATACCTTCTCCATCTTTCCCTCTCTCTTTTCCCCCTGTCATTTTATTTAATTGCCCCCCGACATTGCCTGACCACCTCCATCTTCCTCGCCTCCGACCGACCTCCCGCAAGCCGCATCCACCATTCCGCCCCTCCACATGGCTCGCTAAACATCTCATAAGTTCCGCCCCACCACAAGGAACAATCTCCGCCCCTCCACTGCCACTCCACACCTCCACAGTAGCCCCCCGAACTCACCCACATCTCCGGTCGCAAGACGACCTAGGTACGCACACCTAGGCCGTCCCACGACCTGCAGCACTGTTCACCACCTTCACCGTGCCACGACGAAGGTGCCCAGCTGGTCTGATTAGGCCAATAGGCCGTGCTTGTGTTTGACAGGTTTTCAGCCCTGCCGCCATTGACGGTTGAAGCAGCAAGCAGCTTCGCAGCAGCTCCAGGCGTCAGGTCTTCCAGGCTTCAGGCACAGTAGATTCGCGCAAGCAGTGCGAAGCCATCTGGGCCAGCTGGTAGCGCTGCGAAGCCCGCAGCTTTGGCAATTGCACGAAGAAAGCTCTGCAGGCGCGCGCGAAATTGGGGTAGGCCAGATAGTCCCACATCAGCGAAACGCAACGCGTAGGTATGGTTTAAGTTGTTTTTGTGTTATCTTCTTATCGCCTCCGAATGCACAAGGGTGAGGTCCCTCACCTAACCCACGCCTGCCTCGTCTGCGGTTTCACCTCGCGGATCTGGCGGGATCCGACCCGACCCTGACCTGAGTACTCCTCGTGCATCACCCACCTGCCGGTGCGCCTAGTCCCGGGTGCGAGATCCGACCCGAATACCCATGGCTCTGGGAGAGCGTCCTTGAGCGAATTGCATAGAGAGTGAGAGATGCACGGGTAGAGGGGAAGGGTTAGGTTTTACTTCCCTGTTGCATAGGCAGGCTGGGCGGTGAAGAGGAGACTTAGCCGCAAGGAGAAGAAGGAAGAAGAAGCAGAAGAAGAGAAGACAAGGAAGAAAGGACTACAGACAAAAAAGAAGAAGACAGAAGGGAAACAAAGGCAGGAAGAGGAAGCCTTCGCAGGAAAGAGAAGAGAAGAGAAGGAAGTTCAAGGAAGAAAAAGACCTGTGGATCAGAAGAAAAGAAGAAGAAGAGACAACGAAGAAGAAGAAGAAGGCAGAAGAGAGAAAGACGACTTACTTTTAAGACGTCTGATAAAGAAATCAGACGTCCAATTCTGTTTTCTTTTAGCAATTCTTTTTATAACTCTCTCTCTTTGAATCAATTGTTTTCATTTAAAAGTTGTATTCTTTGGTTTTAAAAGTACTGAGATTTCTCCCTGTGTTCGACCTCGGATACTCTAGTTTTTCGAGCAATAAAATTCTCTATATTTGTTTGAACGTTTTGTCGGCTATATTACAACGTGTTATCTTTTAAAACCCCACAAAAGTGTACAAATATTTTGGCACCGTTGCCGGGGAGCAACAGGCACTTTTAAAGCTTTTGATTACAACTTTTCTATCCAATATTTGACCTAACTCCTCTCTTTTGTTGTGCTCAAACAGGGAAAGCAAAAAGGAAAGAAGAGCAGCCGCACAATAGACACTCCAAGGAACAGGTAATTTCCATAAGCCCTCCCTCTTAACTCTCCCAAAATCTGAAAGAAAAAAAAAAAGAAAGAACAATCAACTTAGGGCTACCTGTTTCATATTTAGTAACTCATCAAGTTGCCTGATTTTCATTTCAACACATTTTTATCTGCTCATCCAACTAAGGTAACTAGGGCTAAAACTTTCTTGATTGAGCCCTAGGTACTAAATTCTGAGGCAACTAAATTGGACCCATTAGAGCCAATTTAAGGATTACAAAGCTAGAGTTTTTAGAGACACATCTTCTCTTAAACAAAGAAATAAATTTTTCCAAAAAGAGGTGTGCCTAAACCTTGTTTGAAAAGATCTACACAAGAAGAACCCTAAGCAAATCAGGCTTTTAATCCATTTGAACCTTAAAAAGAAAAGGACCTAAAAGCTCTTAAAGGAACAAGAGGTGAAGTTGATCCCTTGGGTCAACCAACCTTAAAATTAGGTCACTTTTTCACTCAAAATACTTAAAAGTTCAAGTGGAACATTAAGCACCATGATCTTAAAGTAAAAAAGGTAGACTTAAGAGGTCAAGGTCCCCATTCTGGTCTACCTGGAACCGCAGTGACAAGAGAGGTCGGGTGGGGGAAACCCTGTAACTCGTGGGGACGCTCTACCGTGTAGGGGTCTTTGTGGGACTCTCCCTCTCTGGCTGCCCAGGTATTTCTCAAGTGGACGACCTTTCTGACTAAGGGGTCCATCCACCCTGAACCTCTATAGTCACCCAACAATTTTTGGGTGTCTTGATTGGGTCCAGCACCTTCTAATCTCATCACATCCTTCGGTGCATGTTGGGTAAGAGGTCCTTAAGGCCACCCTTAAGACCTCCTTTAGAAATTCACTCTCGTCGAGGCCAAGCCTCGACGCCCTTGTTTGTGCAGCAACCCCACTACATAAATCTTTCATCTAATTCAGACCCTGGTTCTCCTTCTTCCATCATGGCACAACCCATTGAAGAGGAGAATAACCTTGAACACCAACTTCAATGCCTTAATGATCTCTTCCAGAACTTTGTAAACACACCGTAGCGACCTATGATGCGAGATCACTATAATCCCGCTGCGGTGGCGATCGAACCTCGAGTACGAATCCCGATTGGAGGACCTGATTCTGAACTGAAGCCCAATATGATTCATGCCATACCAAAGTTCCATGGGCTTAACTCTGAGGATCCATTCCAACACATTAAACAACTCAAGCATCTAGCCCAGACCTTCGGGTCAGATGTACAAAACCGGGATATCCTACACATGAAAATGTTTTCGTTCTCCCTCTTGGACAAGGCCGCACACTGGTATCAAACTCAGACCCGTCCGATCAACACATGAGAGGAACTGCAGTCCGAATTTTTGAAAAAATTCTTCCCTGTTGGCCGGACGAATGCCTTGCACCACCAGGTCACTCATTTCACTCAACAACTGGGAGAACCTCTTCACGAAGCTTGGGATCGATTCCTATATCTCATGCGAAAGTGCCCCCATCACGGAGTTCCTAAGTGGGAACAAGTCCAGTCTTTTTACCAGGGACTCCGTGAAGACATTCGTTTATGCGGAGGAAACATCATGGGTCAACACGAGGACACGGTGTGGGAGATTCTCGAAAACATGTGTGAGAACTCCATAAATAATGACTCCATGGGCTTATTCGACAGGACGAATGCCCGCGCATCAACGAATCTAAGAGGGACACATGAGATGCAGGACCTGTCCAATTCTGTCGACTTGGAACTGATGGCCAGTCGGTTGGACAAGGTTTCTATCATAGAAAAGAAGGTGGACAAGCTAACTCGACATTTGCAGCAAGCCACCTCTGTGCAAAACTCTTTTGCACAACCTCCTCTGGCAAGGGAAACTGTGCAAAACATCTATCACCAATCTGCCAAGGGGATGGACCCATATCCACCCCCGTCTACCTCTCGGACCGGAGTGACCTCCGATCCATTCTACTCGAGTTGGCGGAACTCTGAACCCTCGTATTCTGACTTTCCTGAGGTTCCTCAGAACTGCGAGGACCTCAACGCCATCCAGAATGACCCATTCTCCAATACCTACAACCCTGGATGGCGAAATCATCCTAACTTTCAGTGGGCTGGAAATTCTCAAAGACCACCATATCAACCCCATCCACAAGCCTCTCATCCATATCAGCCGCCTCAGCCTCGGCCCAATCCCACCTACCAATCCGGGCAAAACCAGGATCAACTGACTCTTATCCTTCAAACACTGGCTAACATTCAAAAGACGAATGCGGCAATGCAAAAATAGCACAAGGACGAGATCACAAAGGTTCGCAACCAACTGGCCTAGATGGCAAATTCCCGCCAACCTGGCACCCTTCCTTCGCAACCTCTGCCCAACCCAAATAACGTGCTAACCCAGAAGTGCGTTATGAATCCAAATTCAGGCCAAACACATTTGATTTATCAGGCCCCTACTGCTCCATCGCCAGACGGGATGGAAGCTTCAACATCTTATGCGGGATTTCAGTAGCAACCACCCATCCTACCAAACCCAAACCAAAATCAGTCCGGATTAAACTCTGTAACAACACGTAGTGGTAAAACAACCCAAGACCCACATTATCCGAACCACTCCAAGCCTGATAATAGCCAAGACCCTAGGATAGTTATCCAAGATACCACTATCCCAGATCAAGAATCTGGACCTATCCTAGAGGAACCAACTAGGATCCCATTTCCTGAGGCCTTGACCAAAGGAAAAAGAATAACCAAACCCGTGGCTCCTGAGGAGGATCTGGTCAAGCTCTTTGAACAGGTCCAGATAAGCATCCCATTGATGGATGCAATTCGCCACATACTGGCTTACGCAAGATTCTTGAAAGACATATGTACACCTAAACGTAAGTCGCGAACCAAGGATGGGAATCCAATCATACTGTCAGAGCAAGCCAGCTCTGTCATCTTGAGCAAACTCCCACCCAAGGCTAAAGACCCAGGAACTCCCTTGATTTCTTGTAAAATTGGTGAAACCCAATTTGATAGAGCCCTACTAGACCTAGGTGCTTCCATAAATTTAATACCTACATCCCTCCTTGACCACCTTGAAGAATCTGAACTTAAACCCACTGAGGTGACATTGCAATTAGCCGATCGATCCATCAAGTCACCTAGAGGAATACTTGAGGATGTCATTGTTAGGGTAAGAGATTTCTATTTCCCAGTGGACTTCATAGTACTGGACATGGATGCACCTAAGAACCCAAGGGACACACCAATCATATTGGGGAGACCCTTTTTGGCCATGGCTAGGGCCAATATAAACTGCGAAGAGGGCCAGATAGAATTAAAATTTGGGAATCAAAGCCTGAAGATTGACATTTTCAAGGCCCAACAAGGGATTAATTGCGGGGTTATAGAGGAAATATGTGATATCAAAGCCGTGGTTGATGAATTGCATATAGAGGACAACCTGATTATCCCTGATCAACCATTAGAGAATCAAAACCCGTTAACAGAGGAGTGCGAACATGATCTAGACACACCTATGACTCCTACCATTGCTCCTGATACAAACCCCGAACCACCCGCTGCTGCTGACAATCCTGTCATGGAACTCAAATCCCTCCCCGAACATCTGAAGTACGTGTTTTTGGATTCAAATCAGATGTTTCCTGTGATTATCAACTCTCGACTCACACCTGACCAGGAACTCCGTTTGATTTCTGTTCTCCAGCAACATCGTAGAGCCATTGGATGGACTCTCGATGATTTGACTGGTATAAGCCCTTCATACTGCACACATCGAATCTACACAGAAGAAGGCGCATGACCTTCAAGAGAAATGCAAAGACGCCTAAACCCCAACCTATAGGAGGTCGTGAAAAAGGAGATCATAAAGTGGTTAGATGCAGGGATCATCTACCCGATCTTCGACAGTCGTTGGGTGAGTCCAATACAAGTGGTGCCTAAAAAGGTAGGACTTACCATCATCATGACTGAAACCGGAGAAGTCATTCCTACCCGAATAGCTAACTCGTGGAGATTCTGCATTGATTACAGAAGACTCAATTCCTCCATGAAGAAGGACCATTTCCCACTACCGTTTATTGATCAGATCCTCGAAAAACTAGCGGGAAATAGGTTCTTCTGCTTTCTTGACGGGTACTCCGGTTACAATCAGGTGGCAATCCATCCAGAGGACCAAGAAAAGACCACATTCACCTGCCCCTTCGGGATGTACGCGCTTCAAAGGATGCCATTCGGTCTCTGCAATGCACCTGCAACTTTTCAGCGATGCATGCTTGCTATATTCTCAGATATGGTAGGTGATTATCTGGAAGTCTTCATGGATGACTTTTCAGTTTTTGGACAATCATTTGACGATTGCCTCCAACACTTGGTCCAAATACTCAGGCGGTGCATTGATGTGAATTTGGTTCTTTCTTGGGAAAAGAGCCATTTCATGGTGCCTGAGGGAATTGTCCTGGGACATTTAATCTCGGAGAAAGGAATTCAAGTAGATCGAGCTAAGGTTAACCTGATTTCCAAGCTCCCTATGCCTAGCTCGATTAAGGACATCCAATCTTTTTTGGGGCACGTCGGTTTCTACCGCCGATTTATCCCTAATTTCTCCAAAATCGCACGCCCCCTGACTAATCTTCTCTCCAAGGATGTGCCTTTCGAAATTTCCAAGGAATGCACTCAAGCATTTGAGATCCTACGTGACTGAGTCACCCAAGCCCCAATCCTACAGTCCCCTGATTGGTCTCAACCCTTTGAGATCATGTGCGATGCATCTGATTTCACTGTAGGGGCAGTTTTGGAGCAGAAAATTGACAGGAAACCTGTGGTCATTTACTACTCCAGCAAAACACTGGATAAGGCTTAGCGTAACTATATGGTTATTGAGAAAGAGCTGCTGGCCGTAGTATTTGCCCTGGAAGTGGAAATCAAAGACATACTCTCATTTTGCCACGACCAGGCATGCGGTGGACATTTTTCAGGACATAAAACCGCATCAAAAGTCCTTCAATGTGGCTTTTACTGGCCCACAATTTTCAAAGATGCATACGATCACTGTAAGGCATGTTCCCATTGCCAGACTCTGGGCAACATGAGCCATCGAGACATGATGCCTCTACAGCCGATCTTGGTTGATAAACACCAGTTTATCATCATTTTTATGCTTTAAAACTAACCTAGCTCTTAGGATTTTTCTCCGCAAACGGGTTTTTGGGCTGCATTTAGGCATAAATTAGGATAGGCATGCATTGCATTTTTTATTGTTGTTTTAATGTGTTTTTGTGAGTGTTAGGGATGTACAGATTCACAGATCCCTAAAACCCTAGCACTCAAGAAGGCAATTGGTGAAGGAGAAGCCCAGACTAGTTGGAACCAAGCTTGATCCAGCTCACCATAGCTGGAACCTAGCTTACTTGAACTAGGGTTAGCTCATCCCAGCTCCATTCAGCTAATCTCAGCTGGATGGCAGCTCAAGAGAGTTCACCTTAGCTCACCCTAGCTCAAGTCAGCTCAGATCCAGCTCAACTTAGCTGAGTCTAGCTCATCTCAGCTCCCACTAGTTCACAGGGAGCTCTAGTTAGCTCGGCTAAGTTGACAGGAGTTCACCCCAGCTCAGATCCAGCTACATCCAGCTCCACTCAGCTCCAACCAGCTGAAGAAGAATTCATCCCAGCTCAGGAAGCTCAAGTCCAGCTCACAGGGACTCAGCTTAGCTCAACTCAGTTGAGCTAAGCTACCTTAGCTGCCTCAACCAGCTTGATTCTCCCCGGGAGCACCAGACCCAGCTCACCTTAGCTCAGTATGGTAGAAGCTAGCTTACCTTAGCTCGGCTTAGTAGCTAGCAAAGAACTAGCAAGCTAAGCCAGCTAGAATAGCTCCATGCCAGCCTCTTCAGCAGCAGCCAGCTCCAAATTTCAGCTCCAGACTTCTCCTCAGCTCCTCCCTCCAAACCCTAGCTCCAACACCTTCTCCTCTACTCCTCCATTAGCTAAGCTAGCTTAGCTTAGCTTAGCTTAGCTTAACTATGCTCCAACTTCCTTGGCTTGTACCACCCCAAAAACCCACCTACCAACTCCACCCAACTAGCTCCACCTAAGCTCCACATAAGCTAACCTACTTGGCACCAACCTAACCTACCCACCACCTCCAAAAGACACCTAAAAGTGGCGCCAAAAACTACCCATAACCACCCCTTAGTGGCGCCACTTTTCCCTCCAAAATCCCCCCTCATCTCCACCACACAATCCCCCTTGAATCCATCTCCACCATCCACCTAACTCCCCTTCTAGAAGACCCCATGTTGGCGCCAACATGGGGGTGTCTCTCCACCACCAAAAGACACCAACACCACCATAACCACCCCCTTTAACACCCCTTGGGTTGGCGCCAACTCACCCTAGCCATAGGATCACCAACCACCCTCATCCTTCCATCCTAGCCCTCCATTTCAAGGGGCACCATGGGCCCCCTCCTATTCTATAAAAAGCCACCACCTACCACCATTTTTGGGCATCCTCCATTAGTGTATTTTTCTACCTACATCCACCTATACCTACGCCTAAGGAGAAGGAGTAGAGAAGGAGATTAAAGGGGCACATCACTAGCCCTTTTGGTGCCTTCTTCTCCCCACTCTCTTCAACTTGAGCCACGCCAAGGAGGAGGACTCTCCCACTTCAAGGAGGATGGCCAGGCAAAGGAGAAAAGCTTAGGGTGGACGTCCACCCTTGGAGAGAAACTTAGGGCACGCCCCCTTAGGGCTTGCCTTGGAGGTCATCACTTTGGCGGAGTACTGCAAGGAAGGAGTTGAAGGATTCTTTTCAAGCTTGGGAGCCACCAACCTTGGAGCAAGAAGCCCTCTTCTTCACCATCTATTTAGAGGATTTGTGTTTTCTTTCTTTATTTCAATTATCTAGTAGTAGAAGCATTCCTCTACTAGGCATTTTTGTTAAACACTTTATCAATTATCTAGTTGCCTTCTTCGCATATCTTGTTTGCATTTCTATTTGCTTATTTTCAGCATTCTTCACTTCCTCTCCCTAATTATTCTAGGCCTCCACTTGCTTAGGGTGAGCTTAGGGAGAGGCTCTACTTGCCACTTTAGAGTAGTTTACTTAATTGGAAGTGTAAACACTTTTCCCGCCATAATTTCGCATGTTGCCTTAGTTCAAAAACAAAAAAAAATGGTATATTGAAAATTACCAAAAGAAAGTTGAGATATATTCCAAGCAAGAGAATCAATTTTGCAACCATATTGCCTCCTTGGACGACCCTAGATACTTCCCTATCTAGGATTATAAATTTAAGAGTTGATCGATTTTGCGCGTTACAACGACGTATTTAACAAACCGCGTGAAATCGCCATCATTGGTATGCGAAATTTTTGATATTTGGGGGATTGATTTCATGGGACCCTTCCCAATCTCGGATGGCTTCGAATACATCTTACTCGCAGTTGACTATGTTTCCAAGTGGATAGAAGCCATTTTGACCCGAACCAACAATCATAAAGTTGTTATAAAATTCCTTCATCAGAACATTTTCTCAAGGTTCGGGATCCCACGTGCTATAATTTCCGACGGAGGGACCCATTTCACTAACGCTCAGTTCAGGTCATTGATGACCAAATACGGGGTGTCACACCGAATCTCTACTCCTTACCACCCCTAAACTAATGGTCTAGCTGAGCTATCTAACCGAGAGATCAAGAAGATCCTTCAGGTTACTATTCAACCTGATAGAAAGGATTGGTCTTCTCGGCTTCCGGAAGCATTGTGGGCCTATAGGACCGCCCACAAGACCTAATTAGGAATGTCTTCCTTCAGACTAGTGTACGGGAAGGCATGTCACCTCCCCATCGAGTTGGAGCATAAAGCCTATTGGGCAGTACGGACCTGTAATCTGGATCTTTCTAAGGCTGGAACCCACAGAAGACTTCAAATGAGCGAGATCGATGAATTACGCCACGACGTGTATGAGAACTCACGAATTTATAAAGAACGGGTAAAAGCTTCTCACGACAAACACATTTCTAGAAAGGTCTTTCATCCTGGTCAAAAAGTTTTACTCTTTGATGCCCGACTCAAATTATTCCCAGAGAAGCTAAGATCCAAGTGGGTCGGACCATACCTAGTCCGACAAATCTTCTAAAATGGAGCCATTGAAATCAGCCCACTCAGCCACGATTCTGAACCATTTGTCGTGAACGGTCAGAGACTCAAACCGTTCATTGACATGGCTGATATAGATTTGGCTGAGTCATCCTTTACCCTCCATTCCTCTTGAGCTCATTGCGCCCAGCCGATGGCGTAAAACTCAGCGCTTAACGGGAGGCAACCCGTCATTCGTTGAAAAACCCGAAACCTTTTCTGACATCTCTATGCGGAGTTCATATTGCACTTTAGGGTTCATCCATTAGAACAGCCGACTTCACCTCAGGTATCCCTACCCGAGATTAGAAATCGTTCGCAACAAGTCACTTCGACCCATTCACTCACCACACACCTGTCCTAATGAATGAATTAAGCTGAAATTGAACCCACCTAATTTACAATGGAGACATTGCAAATCTTAGGCATGGGAGGGTATGAAAGTGCAAAATGTCAGGAAAATTCATATCAAGAAAGGGTTTCAATTTAAAAAAAAAAAGACTTGAAGGAAGGGAGGAACAATTCAGGGTCATACAAATGAGGAGGAGAAAAAGAGTAAAATGACAAAAAGGAGCACAAAATGAAAATGAAGAGAAATAGTCATTAGTAAAATATTAAGGAGTTAACTGAAGTTCTAGACCAAATCAAGAAAAAGAAAAAAGTGCTAAGGAGACATAACAAGAGATTTGCGGGAATGCTGGTCTTAGGCCTCTTGGGCTAGATTCTGTAGCTTAAAAATTCACGTATCCGTTAAAATCTGGATAATCCTCAAGAGGTTGAGGAAAATGCGAAGCTTAAGTATTAGGTCTAAGGCTTAGGAAGTATTCGGCCTCGTTAACTGACCTCCGGTTTGCGGGATTCGGTAACCTAAGCACCCCAAATTCACACACAGTCTGGTTCAGTGCGCATAAACATCCAAATCACGCAAAAAGCGTCTAATGGTCTGAAAAAGTCACTTAGATTAGGAGCGGCCAATCAACACAAATTGATTTGGACGAGTTCCCGGCGCGGAGAGGCGGGAAATTCCCCTCGAAGATGCGTAACAACATATCGTCTCCTCGGTGCTTGTCTCTTAGGATATTTAAATATCCTACTGGGGGCATGTAAGCACTCTGCTGGTTCAGATACCATGGGCGGCATTATCACGAAATGTCGATCGCCAGGGTCTGAATTCGGCCACGGAATGCCATGGGAGGGATTATCTCGAAATCTCGAAAGCCAGGGTTCTGGGGGTTACCATGGGCGGGATTATCTCGAAATCTCGAAAGCCAGGGACCCTTGAGGATTGATGATGGGGACGAGGAATCCGATACAGACCATGTTGAGAAGCTAATCCGAAGCTAGAAATAAAAAGAAAAGAGAGTGAAAAGCTCTCCAAACAAATAAATCTTCTATCTCTCTCTTACAAAAACGCACTGCAAACTGAACTTAGGCTAAAAATGTCTCAAGCACAGGTGCTTTAACCGCGGAGTCCAACAAACCCTAGGTTAGTTTTTGTGGGCCTTAGAAACCTTTGCGGAGGATTGAGGCTAAAGCGGGTCAGGTCCGGATTTTGGTTGGTACTTGAGTACCTCTAGGCCTATTGTCGGCATTCCTACCTAATCACAAAAGAAAAGGAGAAGCACTTATCATGATTGTTGACAGACACTCTAGGTCTAGAACGGAAGTAAAACCTTGAAATTTTGCTAAGGGACTAGCAAAAGCTAGGCATGGGGGTATGATGAGAGCCTCATCATGAGCCATAACTAGCTCATTTTGACCTAATAAAGAGAACAAAAGCTCCTACATAACCTAGAAGAAGGCCTAAATGAAGGAATAAGTGCTCTGAGAAGAAAACATGAATTAAAGGTTAAAACTACAATTTTACCATTGCAGTACATAAACGAGATTTCTCAGAGGCAAAATATAGGACAAATGGTCTGAAAGAAATAAAAATTGGGTTGAGTCAATCAGAAATGGGTTCATGTGCAATTTAGGAATTAAATAACATTTGGTAACCCTAAAACAGACCCGCTTAAATTAACAAGGTTCTGGTCAGAATAAAAATTAATTAAACCCTCTAAAAATCATGGAAAAATATCCTCTAGGGTTTATAATACTTAATTTAGCCTTTGGAACCTAGTTTGACCTAGAATGGGGTCCTAGCTCATTAATTGACCTAATTTGGGTTTTTACGCAAAATATCCAATCAAACGAGGTCAAACCTAAAATCAAACTTCACCATTGGATTCCTTACGTCAAAATTAGGTTTTTACCAAAATTTGAACCTAAGGGGAGGTCATCTTGACCTACTTTACAATTTAGTACACCCAAATCATAATTTGGCCCCTATCTTTTGAAAATCATTGCAGAGAGCCCCCTAAGTTCCTCGCCACCTTTGCAATCAGGTCCTTCCGCCATTGTTAGGGCAGAACCGATCTTCGGCGAGGTTTAGAGAGGGATTACTCTCTGATTCCTCAGAGATTCCCTCCTAGAAATAGAAGGGAGATTCTCTGAGGAATTCCCTTCCATCTAAAGCCAATCACGATCTCTGGTGTGAACCCAATCTCTCGTGCGAACGCACGAGGGATTTGGGTATCCACCTTCTTTCCTTCTCCGGTGAGCCAGCGGAGGTGATTGCGCGATCTCCACGCACTAGAAGATTCGGCCAACACCTATAAAAGGATCCTCAGACCCGACCGCAGCTCTTCAGCCTTGTTTTGATGGAGATTCCCCCAAGTTTTCCTCCCTTCCATCTCCGGCCAAGAAACCCACAAGCTCCGGTGACCTCCTCCCCTCCCTCTCGTCGCTCTGCTGCCATACCAGCAGCAGAGTCAACTTCGCCTCTTCCTCCTGCGTCGCGCCGTACCAAGTGCGCGTGCCCCTGACCTCATCCTCATCGTCGCTCCCTCCCTCAGGGTTCTTCTTCTCCGACAACGGCAGCTACATGCCGTCCACTCCGCTGCCTCCCTCTCTTCCAGAACACTCCAGATACCTTCTCCATCTTTCCCTCTCTCTTTTCCCCCTGTTATTTTATTTAATTGCCCCCCGACATTGCCTGACCACCTCCATCTTCCTCGCCTCCGACCGACCTCCAGTGAGCCGCATCCACCATTCCGCCCCTCCACACGGCTCGCCAAACATCTAATAAGTTCCGCCCCACCACAAGGAACAATCTCCGCCCCTCCACTGCACTCCACACCTCCACAGTAGCCCCCCTAACTCACCCACATCTCCGGTCGCAGGACGACCTACATACGCACACCTAGGCCGTCCCACGACCTGCAGCATCGTTCACCACCTTCACCGTGCCACGGCGAAGGTGCCCAGCTGGTCTGATTAGGCCAATAAGCCGTGCTTGTGTTTGACAGGTTTTCAACCTTGCCGCCATTGACAGTTGAAGCAGCAAACAGCAAGCAGCAGCTCCAGGCGTCAGGTCTTCTAGGCTTCAGGCACAGCAGATTCGTGCAAGCAGTGCGAAGCCATCTGGGCCAGCTGGTAGCGCTACGAAGCCCGCAGCTTTGGCAATTGCACAAAGAAAGCTCTGCAGGCGCACGAGAAATTGGGGCAGGCCAGATAGTCCCACATCGGCGAAACGCAACGCGCAGGTATGGTTTAAGTTGTTTTTGCGTTATCTGCTTATAGCCTCTGAACGCATAGGGGTGAGGTCCCTCACCTGACCCACGCCCGCCTCGTCCGCGGTTTCACCTCGCGGATCTGGTGGGATCCGACCTGACCCTGACCTGAGCACTCCTCACGCATCACCCACCTGCCGGTGCACCTGGTCCCGGGTGCGAGATCCGACCCGAATACCCATGGCTATGGGAGAGCGTCCTTGAGCGAATTGCATGGAGAGTGAGAGACGCGCAGGTAGAGGGGAAGGGTTAGGTTTTGCTTCCCTGTTGCGCAGGCTGGCTGGGCGGTGAAGAGGAGACTTAGCAGCAAGGAGAAGAAGGAAGAAGAAGCAGAAGAAGAGAAGACAAGGAAGAAAGGACTGCAGACAAAAAGGAAGAAGACAGAAGAGAAACAAAGGCAGGAAGAGGAAGCCTTCGCAGGAAAGAGAAGAGAAGAGAAGGAAGTTCAAGGAAGAAAAAGACCTGTGGATCAGAAGAAAAGAAGAAGAAGAGCCAACGAAGAAGAAGAAGAAGGCAGAAGAGAGAAAGACGACTTACTTTTAAGACATCTGATAAAGAAATCAGAGGTCCAATTCTGTTTTCTTTTAGCAATTCTTTTTATAACTCTCTCTCTTTGAATCAATTGTTTTCATTTAAAAGTTGTATTCTTTGGTTTTAAAAGTACTGAGATTGCTCCCTGTGTTCGACCTCGGATACTCTAGTTTTTCGAGTAATAAAATTCTCTATATTTGTTTGAACGTTTTGTCGGCTATATTACAACGTGTTATCTTTTAAAACCCCACAAAAGCGTACAAACAGAAGTCATCAACCAATATTCGGGTGATCACAAATACTAAAAAATAGGTATGGGTCATATTTGGTGGATCACAATGGTTATTTTTATTGCCTCAATGATATGGACAACTGATAGAATTGACACCTAAGATAGTTATAACTCGAACACATTTTTTTTCTTTTTATATATATTTTTTTTCTTTTTTTTTATATATTTCTTTTCTTCTTCCTCCTCCTCTTTTCCTTTCCTTTTTTTTCTTTTTCATAACTCAACACAACATGACGCAGACTTTTTTTCATGAGACATTATTAGGGATGATGATGGTCAAGAGGATATTGTGTGGATTATTTGGTGGAAGTGCCTACTATCGGCACCGAGAAAGGATGAATAGGACAAGCTTATTTATGACCTTTGACACCACTACCCTCCTTCAGCCGATGACTCTATGAAGGACAGTCGTAATCATCCACCATAGTCATAGTTTTATTAGGACTCAATCTCTATGTATCTACCCTATTTGGTGACTTTCAAGAATTCACACAATATACACACACAGGAACAGAGAGCAAAAATTATGCCTAACTCTTAGGTATCATCATCTAATTATCCAGAACTTAAGAGTCCTTGCACTAGACTTAGCGCACCAGTAATCTCTCTACTTTCTACTCACAGATATTAAGTGGATCTTATAGAAGATAGTATGCCTGACTCCCTATTAACTATCCAAGGGTTTAGCAGACTAAAAATGCTTATTGATTTTCTACAAAGATCCATTACCCAGTCTATGTGCAAGTGAAGTAACTGTACTGGATTCTAAACTTAAGCAACAATTTTAAGAAGAAAATCTTTAATGAAACCTCCTTGATACAACTTCTGCTAGGGATTAACCAATTCAGCTTAAAAGAGATTTTTTTTTTAACTAATGCACCTAACCTAAATGCATGAATACTTCATAAAATGCAAAATGCAGCCCCCATGCCTAAATCCTACAATGTCCTCATTGTAAAATTAAAACAGGAGGAGAAAGAAAAGAAATTACCTGATGAAGGTGTTATTCTGGACATTGGGTTGCCTCCCAACAAGCACTGCATTTTCTGTCGGCAGCCAGACTTATAGGGAACCTGTAAGTCTAGATCTGACAGAAAGAGCTAGGCCCTAAAAATATGCGTAACAACGTGGGCCTAGAAAATAGGTAGCCATGGATGTTGGCAAGCTGATGATGCAGTATGATTCCAAATGCTCGCCAGAAGATATGAAAACAGAGAACCTCGTAGGCTACCTGGGGAGGTCTAGGAATAACAAAAGGAAGATGAGAAGGAACCTCCATAAATGGAATAAGTGGAGGATAATAGGGATCCTCCAAAGCAGGAAGGGTTTTAAAAGATATAAACATAATTATTTCAAGCCCTTGAATGGCGAGACTAAAAGTACAAGCATCAATCCACACTCACCATTCTACCTGAGGATGTACTGGCCTGATATTCGCCCCAAAAAGAAGGTATATGAGCAGAGACCTGAGCTAAGGATTGGTTAGGGAGTGTAAGGGTTGTTTGTGGTGTTGGACGGTAATGGTTAAGTCCAAGGAGGGCTTACTTTGTGTCAAGTCCAATAATTCAGCTTATGTATTATTCTCCCAAACAATTGTAGAAAAATGCACATCACCCTGCCTATCATTAATGATCAGAGTCATATTTTCACCTTCCAGTATATGTGAATCAATGGTGGACTCAAAATCAAATTCCCTTGATGGCAGGGTCGAAGCAACAGAATCTTTTTCATTAATTTCATCCTTGGATTCTTTTGGTTCACTTGAGTTTTTGTCGGGGTGTATATGTGATTCACCAGAAAAGAGAGGAGTTGGATCAGTATCCTCAATTATTTCTGAAGGAGGATCAATCATAATGTTATGGAGTAAGCCTATATCGCTCAATTCTTTGTTTTCCTCGGGGTATAAATCCTCAATTGATATGTATTGTCCCCGAGAGTCTCTCCTAGGCTTCTCACTCTTGTGTTCGTCCTCCTCTAATATCAATGCCATATCTTCTTGATTTTGCGAAAGATGCTTTTCAAAATTAAAAGTAGGGAGGAATCCAAATTTCACCAAATCATTAATATCCTCTAGGGGTAAGTCTTCAAACAACACATAATCCCCTCGAGATTCACTCCAAACTCTAAAGCTGGGTTCCTCCATTGGATCATCCTTGTCCTCTAAAATAGACTCTTTATATCCTTGAGACCAAAATTGATCCAATTCATCCTCCATTCCCTTAGGGTTACCTACATTAGGTATATGTAAATCCTCGGGATGTTGCATGGGAGGTGTTGCCTCCCTAGGTGGAGGATCAGGATTAGGCTCACTAAGGGTACAATGGGATTCCACCACATGATCAATCGAGGAAGTCATATGACTAGCACGACCTTGACTTGGGTCATCAGGGGTAAGAAAAATGCTATCAACCAAGTCAAAGTCCTCATATGGTACCATCTTCCCTTCTTTTTGACTCCAATATAGCTCGGGTGGATAATCGCTAGGGTCGTTCTCCTCTAGTGGCCATGTCTCATGAGGAGAGTCTGAATGATAGCTACTCAAAACGGGATCCCTATTATCATTGGTTTCCTTAGAATTATTTTGATGATCAATGTTGTATGGGTAGGGATCAGAATCAATAATAGGAAGGTAGCTAAGTTGACTAATTTCCTCATTCAGTTGTTGACTATTCCTCAACATCTCTCCCATAGACTCCATCATTTCTTTTTGTTGTTTTTGCATTTCTATCATTAAAGAGGAGAGAATACTACTGTCAAATTGGGGAGGATAGTCAACCTCAGGCTCTGGTTGCCTAGGGGTATTGGTCCAACCTCGATAAGGAAAATCATGAAGGGTGGGAGGGTTGGGTGTTTTCAAACTGGAAAATTCCACTCCTAGGCTCTACTCAAAAGTGGGAGTTATCGTGCCAGTACTCCCAGGATAGGAATATGGTTAATCCCATGAATTGTCATTGTACCCATCAAAGGATGGATAATCTTGGGGCATGGGATCCTGGTTAAAATGTAGGAGTAAGGATAGTCCATTTAAGTCAAACAGGTTAAACTCTCTTAGGACTTAGAAGAAATCAGAACAAAAGCAGAAACTTTCTAGTGAGTTCTACCACTGTCAAAATAAACGCAAATATAGTGGGATCTATTTTTATTAGATTCTAGGTCTTAGAATTAGGTGTTTAGTTGGTGGCCAAGTAAGTTTTGCAAGAATTATGCTTCCAAGGCTGACCTTCATTGATGCCTACAACCTACTCGTAAGGGATGGAAGTCTCAAATCAGGCTCACGCACGAGGAACTGAAGTAACTTGGTGGATAGGCTTGTTGATTTACAACTAACTTCCTTTATGGTGCAAAAGAGGAGAGTTAGAAATTTATCTAGTGATCTTATATGTGATGTGCACAGTGTCTCAGGTGTGCAACACACGTTCGCATTTTGTATTTTAAAATCTCTCAATCAAATCCTTTTGCACGCAATTTAAAGTCACTGATTTTAATGTCCAACTTCTTGACAGTCCCAATTTCTTAAAGTGACCACTAACTTAATTAGATTCAAACACTTTAGTGGTCTTGAATTTAAGTCCAATACAAATGCATTACAGGTATTTGATGCTAAAGAGAAGACGTACCTTACTCCAGCTTTCTTCGTGTAAGATGTATGCAATGCAGAAATATAAACTAGATGCTGCTCATTCAATCCTAGATGATCGCACTATTGATATGCATCTTCTAGCAGGAAGTTCGAATATTTTTTTTCTTTTTTAATAATAAACAAACAAATCGAATCTAACTAACTAACTAATATGCAGTTCAAATGATTCAAATAAACCTATAATCTAAATAAAATGGGAACAAACTCTCAAAAATACACTCCTACATACAAGAGCGATAAGTAATAAAAGCACTGGGAACACATTCCCAAAAATGCCCAACAAGGGTCCACAAGATAGAAATTAAATGTCTAATGTCTATCTAGCCTAAATCTAAACTAAAATCTAATGACTAAATCAGGAAAGGCTCCTCCATACGCCTTCACGTGCATGGGATCAAGGTCCACAAGCACCCGTTGCTGGCCTCTAGGTGGCGTCAAGGTCCACCAAAATATCCCCTTCGTCGTGCGCTCCTGTCACGTTCATTTAATTTTGTACACAAATAGAAACAAGGTCAGTAATTCAGAAAAGCTTCAGAAATAGCATAAAAATAATATAAATTTCCTAAAAAAATTAATAGGCATATTTCCTCCCCGGCAACGGCACCATTTGAAAGAGCGATCTTCATTTTCGATAACAATCTTAACATAAAATGTCATGTTGTTATAGTTCGTGCGTAGTAGAAAATTGCTTTTCAAAATATTTAACTATTCAAAATCTAACCACAAAAATAGTTAGATCATCTCCACAGGGAGGAATTAGCCTATTATACTAGTGAGTGGTGCCTCAATTATTCAGGAAACTCAGTGGGTGTGCATGCTAATTCGTATAATTCTTTTTCAACATAAATCATCATTCTAAGCAATTGATAAAAAATGCAGGTGTTTAAATGCAAAATCACCACAACCTAACATTCTGTTAACTAGTAATCTTGGCAATGGAAACCAATGTAAAGATTAATATTCACTAAAAGATACTTTATTCATTATAATCAACATGCAAATCATGAACAAATGCAATCATCTGTAATTCCTATAAACTGAAGGGATATTCATGCAAATCTAGTTGAATATAATAATAAGATAAATAAATGGATAGGAAGTTTCACAATGGCATTTTTCATAATTTCTAATTCAAGGAGAAACAGAGGATTTGGTTAGGAGGCTGGTGCATGCGCGAGGAGGACTCGCTGGCCGAGAGTCTGGGCGAAGGAGTCGTGTGGGAAGAGAGGCTCGCAACGGTGGTAGCGGCATGACCGAAGGTGGCCTTCAGTGGCCAATTAGAGGAGGAGAGGCTGATGGCGAGTGGTGGTTGTAGGCAACCTATGGAGGCGTCGGCGGGTGCTTGCGATTGGCAAGGAGGCTCGTCGGTGCTTGAGATCGTAGGAGTTAGCTTGGAGTCGAGTTTGGCAGTTGGAGGAGGTCGGTCGAGGTGGCTACATGTGATGCAGGTTTGGGTCTCTTTATGCATGAAGTTGCAGAAGAGGAAGAAGACGGGAGGTTGAAGAAGAGGATGGCTGAGGAGGTGGGAGATGGCTGTGGCAGTGGTGGTCGAGGGGGGGGTATTGCAGCGAGGAGAGGGTAGTCGGTGGGCTGTTGAGGCAGGGGTGAAAGTCACGGCTTTGGGTTCTTTTGGAGTGGAAAACAGAGGAGGCAGTGGTGTTAGAAGAGGTAGAAGAAGATAAAGAAGGGAAGAGGACGATGGCAGTGGGTGTATACACTCTGTCACTGTGCATACGTGATCAGCGAAGGGGAGTAGAGGTGCCGCATGCCTAAACCATGGTGTACGCTAGGCTTCACAGTGCACACCTGCTGCACGGTGGTGGCAAGGGAGAAGATCCCCGGAAGGGGAGAGGATAATATGGGTGGATGCAGCTTTCCTTTTTAAACAAAAATCCTCCTTGGTTTCCCTTGGGCGCAAGTGTCTCCAACCACTCGCGAAGATCGCGAGTAGTTGGAATGGTAGATAAGCACGGGTAGTTCTTCATCAGACGTCTGATTATCACTCCATACATCTTATAAAATGTAGAAGTAGGAGTTTGTGATGGCAATTCCCAGACGTTCGACCTTGTCCCCAGACGTCTTATAGACACAAAAATGGACATCTAAACTCTTTCACCTAGCCTGCATTCATCAAATAAATTATATTACCATATCATATGTTATTAAGTGTAAAATTGATGCATAAAATTATATGCAGACTAAGATGAATTGTCATATAACTCCTAATTATTTAAAAAATAAGAATAACTAATTAGAGAGTACTTAGATTGAATAATGATCCACTAAAGTGGACTTATCATTAAGGTCTATGAGGTTGAGGTGCCTGGGAAGCTCTAAGTTGAGGTTGAGGGTTTGCTAGAAAATTAACAGCTTGAGTTAGTTGTTGCATCTTGATCTAAACATGTTTACAATGCATAAGATGTCTATTTATGCATGTTTTTAAGCATAGAATTGCATTGCATACTATAAATATTGCATAACATGCATCATCTTGCATTTAGATTAGTTTGAATAAAATGGAGGTTAATTGTCTCCTTTTATGTTCAGGGACAGGGAAAAATTTTTATCAGGGCCTCAGATCGAAGATCCAACCGTACAGATGTGATCAAAGCGACGATTGGAGTTCAACGACTCCAAGATCGCCCTAATCAGATTGAGATCGAGGAACCCTAGAAGATCAAGGGCCAAGATGGTGTGAATACACACTTCAAACAACAAATCCAACCGCACGGATGGATTCGAATCAACGATTGCTGCCTAACGGCGTGAAGATCGACTCAATCCGACAACCGTGGCACCATCTACATCATCCAGAAGATGGACGGCCAAGATGGCGCCACGTGGTGCCATCTCAACCGCCGAACCGGCCACTACACCCACCGTGCCCTCTCTTCTTCGATGATTCTCCACCATTGAATGCGCATCTAACGGCTGTGGATGCATGCGCACGAATCATAAATGCGACACAAACGCGCATGTAGCGCATTGGTCAAGCGCGCTTACGCGACACAGCGGCGTGAGTTCAAGCCGGCGTGAGCGGCATCTGAGGCGTGGCAATGGAGCTCAATTGACCGTTCGATCTCGATCAAGCGGTCGCGTGCGCACGATAGCACTAACGTCGCATCAGACGCCCCCGCGTAACGTGGGATCAGACAAAGCAAGCGTGCATAGGAGGCACTGCAAGGAGCGCTCTCAGCCGTTCGATCTCGCGATCGAACGGTCGAGATTTAACGAACATGGAAAGGTGTTAAAGCGCACGGAAGATGGGCGGGCGACGCACGTCGCCCACGATGGGGCTTTAGTGATGGTTTTATTCGTCACTAAAGACCCCGAATTTAATGTTTTTCAAATTAAAATGACCAAATTACCCTCACTCCTTGCAACTATAAAAGGAGACCCCCTCCACACGAAATTCTCATCCCTTCCTTCTCTTCTCACCCTCTCCAAAGCTCAAGAGAAGCTTGTCCCACACCCGAGATGCTTCTCGCGAGATAAAGTCAAATTTTCGTCCCCCTTCTAGAAGCGGATCCCGCGACGATGACAACGTGCTGCCCCATTCCCGTTCTTCTCGCTTCGTCCTCCTTCGTCCTGCTCTGTTCCCCGTCGTCCAGGCATCATCTCGTCCGGCTCGTCCTCCAAGCGATCGTCGAGGAGGATATCTCTCTCCCTATTCTTTTTACTACTTTCTAGAGTAGATTTACAGCTTACTAGTGTAATCATTTTCCCACTTTCTAGTCGTAATGTTTAGTGCAATGAACAATCCTTCTGATAATGAATTCCATGTTCATTCTACATCTCTTTTTGGTTTTTGTTTGTAATATTCCCTCTCTCTCATTCTCTCTCTCTCTCTTCTATTTATTGTAAATAGATAGATGGTTTCTAATCAATTATTCTACTTCGTGACAAATAAAACAAACGCGTATTTTTTTAAGTCAAACGTCCGCCTCCCTGAGTTCGACTCAGGATTTCTATTCCAGTATAAAGTTTATTTATTGAACATGAGTTCTTTGCTTTCAAACTATAACAACAGGTTTTCAAAACCAAACACGTTAGCGTAGAAACTCGTAGTTTCAACAGTTTGGCGCCGTTGCCGGGGAGGCGATGCTCTTTGATTTTTTTTTGTGTTTTACAACTTACAAATCATTTACCTCACTTCTCTCCTTTCTTATTGTGATTGCTGGTACTCTTTCGAGACAAGCAAAAGCGGTAGATTGGAGCAAAGTGCCGTTAAAGGTTCCGTAAGTTATCCCCCACTTCCCACCCATTAGTTTTCATTCCATCACATAATAACACAAACATCAATCAACTTAGGTGTTCTTATAAACTCTAAGGTTAGATTGTTTGTTGTTTGACACCTACACCCGCCCCAACCTCCACATTTAAAAAGAAAAATAAAAAAAAAAATCTCACAGAAGTACACAACCTCATATGATTTTCAAACTCAACCGATAAACAAATCTTTGGAGCAGGTACACACATCCAAACACATAATTGAATAGAAATCATATTAGGTAATCACTTGTGTGCCTAATTAAGTGGTGCAACAGCCCAATTGTTTGAGTTGATTGGGCCGCACCACTTCAATTAAAATCAACTCATCAAGTAGATGCTGCTTAGGTTCAACTCTTAGGGATTTACCATGCACTCCACATTCTTTTTAGGTTTTAAAGGAAAACATCTTCACCTGTGCTTTCAAAACCTGGTGTGCCAGCAAAACTTGTTTGAAAACATCTAAAGTTGAATCATAAAAGCTACTAAGCAAGATTTGAACCCTAAAATTCACTGCATCAAAAATAATCTTGCTTGAAAACCACTGGTTGTGTACACACACGCATCAATCAATCATTAAGGGCACAACCCAGATAAAGGGCCCATCACATTCCAAAGCATATTCAAACCTAGCCCTAAATAAAACAGAGTAGACATTGGCCTTAAGGATTTGACTCGCTCTTCAGAGCCCAGAACGAGATTATTTTCGATTAGTCTATTTCTACTGTTCAATCTGATGTCTAGTTAGGGGAGTAGAATCAAACAATCGCGGCTGGGGGGTACACTAGGAACCGAAGGTGCAAGCCGAAGGAAGAACCTTCTCCCCAGTCCCTCCTTCTAACTGGTTGGATTGAACAGACAGAAGTAGATCAAATCATTCCTTTATCTCAAGATGGGTTGTGAGTGTCTATAGGTCTTTAGGCTAGCCCACTTAAGGGCAGGTTTGATTACTTGTATTGTAGGGCACTTTTTTTCCTCCCGTTTATCATGAATCCTTCCTCATATTATACGCATTCCCACTCTTTCCCTCTTGTTTTGAATTATCCTCAACATGACGATTATCCTAACTCGTACTGTAATCAACCATCAGTTAGTTGGGATAACTTGAATTAGGGGTACAGTTTTGGACCTCCATGTTTAGGGTCTAACCCTGAACACTATGATTGTGATTGCAATCCTTCTCAGAGTCACATCAATTATAGATCGTTACCCATTCATGGACAACCTAATACGATCTACAATCAAGAAGGAGACATTGATCCTTACCCATCCTCTGATTACATTGCCTTTAGGTCATCACCACCTTTTGAACAATCTGAAATGACCTATTATTAGGAAGGGCATAACGAATTTCAATTCGTTAATTCCCCTGCATTGATCCCAAACTCGCCCAACCCTGAACCAACTCATTTGGTTCAGGGTAACCAGGTTCAAGATAAGGTTCTGGCTAACTTGAGGAATATCATACAAACTTTAGAAGTTCAGCCAACACCTTGCATTGAAAAATTGGAGCCCCTGATTGAAATGATTGATGATTTGAATGAGTATTTGTTGGATTGGCTCCAGGATGTTAAGGATAAAAACCTGAGTGAGTTTCTACTTGAGAAGTTAGCGAAATTGAGGATGAGATTTGTGGTTGCTTTAGTTCAATCGCGGGATGATTCCCAGGATGAACCCTCTTCAGGAGAGCCAATGTAAAAACCCACTCAGGCACCTGTTGGGGGGACACGTGTTACGAGGCTGACCAGATTGAATTAGAGCAACCAATTAAGGATGATTTGATTTCTTCACCTGAGATCCCTGAGCCAGGGTACGAGGAAACATATGTCTCCATGGATCAAAAAGTGACAAATGATTTTGGGACATACATTAACACGAATCTTGATTTCTTTGATTCTGATGGTGAAGATTCAATTTGTGAAGTCTCATGTGAGTTTACATAATATGATTTCTAGGAGACGATTGGGCCTGAGGAATCTAATAGATCATTTGATAGCCTAATAACTGAGAAAACTGATCTTATTAGGGCTCACATTACGGATCCAGAATTGCATTTTCTGGAGGATTCAATCTAATGCCCTGATTGTCAGTTACACCCCATTGAGCTTATCGATGATTCTATTTTCGAGATAACTAGACCCAAGTCAATTCTGATTCAGCCACATCTTTTAGACTTGGAAATTTCAGACGGGGTGATTAATATGCAAGAGGTCCCAGAATTTGACATTCTGAATGAGGAGAACAGAAGGTGGGAAGTTCTGATTTGGGAAGCTAACTCCGGAGGGAGTAGAATACTGCGTCTAAGGGTTCCATTTCATCTAAAATCATCAAACCAGGACTCTTACGACATTTGTTTTGAGGATGTCAAACCCAAGCACACATTCAATGGTTATCCTTTTGAGCTTGAATTCTCTGTAACCCAACTTTTTGGTCTTGGGTTGCATCCTCATAAATCGTAGGCCCGACCCCACTTGCATACTGATTTTAGGTTTTAAGTAATTTTTATCCAGAACCTAAGATATTCTTGATTATGGGGTATGGGTCTGCATCACAATCTAGTCCACATCTATGGACATTTACTGACAGGTCAGAAGTTTCTTATGTTTATTCTGATTCTGACCTGCACCTATGAATTCTTCATTTCTCTTCTTTGTATAGTGTGCCTAGCTGAAGGCACTAAATTCAGCACATATACAGTTCTTTTTAGTTTCTATCTCGGAGCGGACCTGACATTCACACAATTCAGGTGCTTTCTACGCTATTCCACTTTGTTTTATGTCTTTTCAATACAATGAGGACATTGCATTGGATAGGCATAGGGAGGTGCATATTCATCTCTGAATTTATTCGTCAACTCCGCAGATTTGTTTTCTTTTATTTATATAAAAAAAATTATAGAATTAGGAAAGAGAACTTGGGTCTAAGAAAATTTTCAATCTTAGGAAATACTACATTATGATCTGAACACAAAGACCCTTCGGGTCTTCAAACTTAATCAGCCTATGTATCCATTAAAATGCGGATTTGTCTTTTGAGTCCTCGCCATCTTAATTCTATCGTAATTGGAGTAAATAAGTTGGGTGATAAGTACACGACTTATCAACTCGCCCTCTGATTTGAGGGAACTTTAAGCCTAAAGCATCTACACACTATCTTGTCACTGACTCGTTAATCGGCAGTTCTAACGGAAATTGGGTAGCTAATGAACCTTCTAGGGTGATATGGCTGGCAAGTTATCATGGGTAACAGCCCATAGGTAGGTTGTCCAGAGCCCAATCACAGGACCTTTCTCTTTTAGCTGCCTTTAGGTAAATCTTAGACCAGGGAAGCCACCTACTTAAAAAAAGAGAGTCAAAAAGAAAAGAAAAAAAAAAAAAAAAGGAGAAAAGAAAAAAAGAAATAAGCCACACTTTGCCTCACGAGTATGGCTGGCAAGTTGTTGGTGGTAACAGCTCATCGACCAGTTGTCCAGAACCCAGCTCAATAAATGCACTGAAAATTCCCAAAACACTTAGGAAGAAGCGGAGAAGTAGAATAAACCAGGGAGATATACACTGGATTCACCCTTGTGTTGACCCCGTAAAAATAAAAGTAGGGAGAAAGCTACCAGTTGTAAAGATACACCTTTAGGCGGAATTCTCCTTTTAAGGTCACCTAGAGGCGTAGAAATCCAAAGTCCATTTTTACTACCGGTCAATGAGTCTATCACATTCACAATAAGATGCTTAGAACTTAAGGTTCTCATCAAATCTTAGGTGAGTTGAATGGCCGTAGAAAGCCACTCTCAAACCCTAAAACTTGAAAATCCAAAAAAATTAGAAAAGAGGAAAAAGAGAAAAAGAAAATTTTCTTTGAATAAAGTGAGGGCTTGAGGCGGTCTGCATTTTGGCAGATACCCGGGCACTGTTGTGTCTTTGAAAGTTCAGATCCTAAGTAAATATTTTCTTAATGATTGAAAATAACTCATGCCCAAATAATCCAACCTGATTCTTTTATAAATAACATATAGTTTTTGCTAAGGACAAGCAAAAGATAGGCATGGGGGTGTAATGTAAACATGTTTACATTGCATAAGATGTCAATTTATGCATGTTCTTAAACATAGAATTGCATTGCATACTATAAATATTACATAACATGCATCATCTTGCATTTAGATTCGTTTAAATAAAATGGATGTTAATTGTCTCCTTTTACGTTCAAGGACAGGGGAAAATTTTTATCGGGGCCTCGGATAGAAGATCCAACCGTATAGATGTGATCAGGGCGACGATTGGAGTCCAACGACTCCAAGATCGCCCTAATCAGACATCTGCAGCATCAGATTGAGACCGGGGAACCCTAGAAGATCAATGGCCAAGATGGTGTGAATCCGCACTTCAAACAACAAATCTGACTGCATGGATGGATTCGGATCAACGATTGCAGCCTAACGACGTTAAAATCGACTCAATCCGACAACCGTGGCACCATCTACATCATCCAGAAGATGCACGGCCAAGATGGCGCCACGTGGCGCCATCTCGACTACCCAACCAACCGCTACACCTATCGTGCCCTCTCTTCTTCGACGATTCTCCACCGTTGGATGAACATCCAACAGCTGTGGATGCACGTGCACGAATCATAAACGCGACACAAATGCACTTGTAGCGCGCTTACGCGACGCAACGGCGCGTGTTCGAGACGGCGTGAGCGGCATCTGAGGCACTGTGATGGAGCTCAATTCACCACTTGATCTCGATCGAGCAGTCACGCTCGCGAGATAGCGCTGACTCCGCATCAGATGCCCGTGCGTAACACGGGATCAGACGCGGCAAGCGCGCGTAGGAGTCTCGGCAAGGAGCGCTGTCAGCCGTTCGATCTCACGATCGAATGGCCGAGATTTAACAAACGTGGAAAGGCGTTGAAGCGCGCGGAAGATGGGCGGGCGGCGTACGTTGCCCACGATGGGGCTTTAGCGACGATTTTATCCATCCTGATTTAATGTCTTTCAAATTAAAATGACCAAATTGCACTCACTCCTTGCAACTATAAAAGGAGACCTCCTCCACACGAAATTCCCATCCCTTCCTTCTCTTCTCACCCTCTCCAAAGCTCAAGAGAAGCTTGTCCCACACCCAAGATGCTTCTCGCGAGATAAAGTCAAATTTTCGTCCCCCTTTCAGAAGCGGATCCCGCGACGACGACAACGTGCTACCCCATTCCCGTTCTTCTCGCTTCGTCCTCCTTCATCCTGCTCCATTCCCCATCATCCAGGTGTCGTCCCGTCCGGCTCATCCTCCAAGCGACCGTCGAGGAGGATATCTCTCTTCCCATTCTTTTTACTGCTTTCTAGAGTAGATTTACTGCTTTCTAGTGTAATCATTTTCCCGCTTTCTAGTCGTAATGTTTAGTGCAATGAACAATCCTTCTGATAATGAATTCCATGTTCATTCTACATCTCTTTTTGATTTTTGTTTGTAATATTATCTCTCTCTCATTCTCTCTCTCTGCTATTTATTGTAAATAGATAGATAGTTTCTAATCAATTATTCTACCTCGTGACAAATAAAATAAACACATATTTTTTTAAATCAAATGTCCACCTCCCTGAGTTCGACCCAGGATTTCTATTCCAGTATAAATTTTATTTGTTGAACACGAGTTCTTCACTTTCAAACTATAATGACAGGTTTTCAAAACCAAACACATTAGCATAGCAACTCATAGTTTCAACACACCTGTTGAGTAAGGGTATTCATTTGAAGTTGTGTTTCAAACAAGTGTTGCAAACTAGGCATAGGACCTCTCTCCGATGGTGGTTGATTAGGAAATTTAGGGTATGGAGGAGGTTGGAACCTATGGTTTGGTGGTGGTGGTGGAGGATGATGTGTAAAGAAATGTGAAGGAAGTTCTTCAAAATCCTCGAATTGTGCAGAATCATTGTCGTCCTCTGGATGAACAGAGTGATGGATGGGAGTTTGAGGCCTAGGAAGTATAAGATTGGATATGGAAGGCATTGAAGTGGAAGCTTGTTGAGGCAAGAGTTAGTTAGGAGTTTGGATATGCTTCGATGTAGTAAAATCTGCTAAATAGCTCTCTCAACTAATATAATTTATAACTCGAATATCTAAAATGAAGTCCGAGGTCAAACACAAGAATCAAGTATTGCAATTCACATGCTAATCAAGATGAATATATAAATGAGCATAAGAAATTACACACAAAAAGATATATTCAATGAATAATAACCTGTCACATTAAAATATTCAATGAAATTCAATGTATCGCAAGAATATGAGGACAAAAAGATAAGAGGATCAAAAACAATGGCGATTTGAATCACCACTTATATCCTCCTTAAGTTAATCATTCATCCAACTATCAATAATATCAAATAAACCAACAGCAGCTTGAATGCTACAGTGATCGGACATCTCTCTGGCAAATCAGACAACTTAAATGTCGCCTACTACAGTGCCTTCAAGGACTCTTCTTCTCTTCAAGTTTCTCCTTCTTCTTCTTGTCTGACTCAGTTCTTTTCTTCATAGAGCCTTCTCTTCCTTTCCTTCTCATGCACAAGGGAAACACAATGCTCTGCAGTGACTAAGTGTGGCACTGGGTATATACTTCAAAGAGCAAAACCCTCCCCTCCCCCGCTCTTTCTTTCTTTCTTTCCTCTCCTCTCTCAGAAATTCGAGTCATAACTGGGTAATCGAATCAGAGCAATATCAAGTCCAGGCTCACCGGTAGTGGGTGATGAGCGAGGAGTGAGGGCTTAGGTGGGTACGCGTGCGATTAAGGGGACCTCACCCCCGTGGTCTCGAGGAGATAAGCCGTATGCAAAAATCCAATTTATGTGTAGGCAAGTGCTTTGCTGTTCACGATGTGGCACTAAAGCCACTCCTTCATGTGCGCCAGCTACAAGGAAGCTTCTCCAATTGCGGGTGAAGTTGATGCGATGACCTCCAATTGGCGACCTGAGATGAAACCTGAACCAACTCTGTGCTACCTGGAGGTGCAACCTGGAGCTTTTGTCGCCTAGAACACGAAGAACAGAGCGGAGATGATGGCGGCGATGGCGGAGACTTGCAAACTCCTGAAAATAAGAACACGGCCTTTCAGTCGAGTTAAACTAGCTCAAAAGCTTTGCAAGGATGTGGCGAGGACGTTGGTGGCGGTGGCGGTGACGTTGGTGGCGGTGGCGGTGGCATGCCGTGAGAGGTCGTGAGGTGGTCGGACGGAGGCGGAGATGGAGTGCAGAGGTGGGTTTGTTCGATGGCGGTCATGGGAGTGTGGATGGTGAAATAAAGAGAGGGGTTTTTGTTAGTCTCTTGAAATTGGGTTTTAAATCGTTGCGTTGCAGTATAGTCGAAATCTCGCGAAAAATAGATAAAATTTATACTCGAAAAGTCTGAGGTTGTTCGTTGGGAGCAAGTAGGAATTTGATTCTCAAGATTGATATTTTAAACAATAGAGATAAGAAATTATAATCAGGAATTGACTCAGAATAATGTAGCAATGATATCAAGTGTCAAATTGCAAAAAGAATGGAGTAAAACGGTGATTTAAATCACCAATTACTCCCTACAATAGTAGCAAGTGAAACTCAATAGTTATGTAGAAATCAAGTCAAATCAAACGTCTGATGGTAGGATCAGACGTCTTAAACGTCTGATTCTACAGTGCTCTGCTTCTTCTTTCTCTGATTGCAGACTCTTCTTCACGCAGAGGGGGAAGGATCCTCAAATTTGGCTAAGTGTCAGCCAACTCATAAGAAAGCAAAACCCCCCTAACCCCTGCACTCTTTCTTCTCTTTCTCTACTTGGGTCACGCTCTCCCAAAGCCTTCAATAGTACTAGGTATACGGGTAATCAGACCTAGAGCGCACCCTGGTCCAAGCTTACCAGTAGTGGGTGGTAAGCGAGGAGTGGATAGCATAGGCGGGTAATCGGGTTTGCGCCAAGTCCGCAAGGGCAGTGTGGCAGATGAGGCACGTGAGGGGTGTGAGGGACCTCACCCCTTGTGTCTAAGGCGATAAGGTCGTAACACAAAATCAATTTAAGTCACTGCAGCCACTCGTAAACTTCTGATGTGGAACTATGTCCTGCTTCGTTCTCACGTACAACTACTGTAGAGGAGATATGTCAAATTGGCTAGCTGCAGCTGTGGAGATCCTTAATTGAGGACTTGGAGGCTTCCCTGGAGAGATTCCGCTACGCCTGGAGTTAAGACCTGGAGTTGCAGGCGAGGAATGAGCGTTGAAGCTTGCTTCAAAGGAGGTTCGGTAATGGCGATGGGGGCCGACACCTGAAAATCACAACAAGGGCCTCACGGCCAAGTCAGAAGATTTCAAAAGCTTTGTCGGGTGACGACGAGTGCAGTGCAGGTGTTTAGGTGCAGTGGCATGGTCAGGAACCTTCGGGCGAAGGCCGTGAGTGAGGGTGAAGGCATGTGTGTTCGGTGGCGTTGTAGGGGTATCAATAGCTCTCAGTGAGTGAGGGCTTTTGATCATCGTGATGAGGCGAAGGTGTGAAGCATGGAAGCGATGGCGTAGGTGGTCTATGGTGGCCGCTAGCGCTCGTCGGAGGTCTGCCAGCGAGATGGAAGACGAAGCCACGAAGGGCATTGGCATGGTCGAAGTGGTATGTTGGAGATGCTAACATGATGAGGAGAAACTGACGAGTAGATTGAGAGGGGTAGCAAACGATGAGGGGTGGAGATGGTGCCGATTGCAATATGGCCGGCACAGGAGAAGGAAGGAGCTCCGGTGGGTAGGAAACGGTGAGAAAGACAGCGAAAGGGGCGTCGGCGGGTATGGCTCGACGAGGAATAAGATGAGGAAGATAGCTTCATCGTCGGTATTGCGAATGGATGAGGAATAGAGATGGAGGAGGTCGCCGAACGTCGAGGAGCACTTCTGCCGAGAAAGAGGAGAGGAATTGGAGGTATTCCAGGCCAAATTCGAGCGTGGGCTCTTCAGTCTGATCTAGGGAGTCTTTTATAGGTCATCAAAGGGCGAACAGAGCTTGAGACTCAAGCTCTTAAGCTTGGAAAGCTTCGCCAGAGATAGAAACTCAATTTTCAAATGATTCACATGGCACTTTGGGCAAGTCTTGGAGCCCAAGATGTGGCTCAAATGGAAGGCAACTTCGTCAAGAATCTAAGTATCTATTTTGGGACTGATTGATTGAGAATCAAGCAAGAAATTCTTGCTCGATCTCAATAGTGAAGCTCAGGGTTGCCTTTAATGGCACCAGGGACCTATTTGCGAAAATGATGACAAAGTTGGGGGCCTTTTTGTAAGGATTTTGAAAGTTAAGGGTATATATGTGATCAGACAGAACCAAGTTGCAAACTAGGTCAAGACAATCTTAGATTGGGTCCAAATTTTGGCACAAACCTAATTTGGACCTAAGGAATTCAATGGTGAAGTTGGATTTTGTTTTCTACCATGTTTGATTGGGTAATTTATGCAAAAACTCAAATTAGGGTAAATGTCTATCTAAGACTATTTTAGGTCAAGATGGGTTCTGATGGTCAAATTGAAGGTACCAAACCCTAGAGAATATTTTTATATGAATTTTAGAGGGTTTAGGTGAATTTTATCCTGACCAGAACTTCACTTCATTAAGCAAGTCTGTTTTTAGGGTTTCAGAAGTCATTTAATTCTCAAAACATGTGAAAATCCTTTTCTATCTATCTTAACCCACTTATTAGCCTTTTAGGATCATTTGACCCTTAATTAACCCTTGGGAAAACCCGTGGTTGTACTGCATTCATGATATGATGGTAAAATTACAGTTTTAACCCTAGTTTCTTATCTTTCCCTCAGAATGATTATGCAATGACTTAGGGTTCTCTGGCAGTTATCTAGGAGTATTTAATGACTTAATCAGATCAAATTGAGCTAGTTATGGCTCATGATGGTGTTCCCATCATACCCCCATGCCTAGCTTTTGCTAGTCCCTTAAGAAAATCTCAAGGAATTTAACTCAAATTCTAGACCACATGCCTTTTTATGCTCAAAATTCTTATGTGTGCATTCTTTTGTAGATTAGGTCAGAATGCCGATAGTAGGCCTAGAGGTACTCAAGTACCAACCAAGATCCGAACCTGACTAGCTCTAGCCTCAGTCTGCCATGAAGGTTTCTAAGGCCCACAGAAACTAACCTAAGGTTCGTTGAACTCCGCGGTTAAAGCACTTGTACTTGTAACATGTTTTAGCCCATGTTCAATTTGTAGTGTGTTTTTGTAAGAGAGAGACAAAAGAATTTTTTTGTTTATTTTTGGAGAGTTTTCTCTCTCTATTCTTTTTATTTCTAGCTTAGGATTGGCTTTACAACATGGTCTGTATCAGATTCGTAGTTCCCACCATCAATCCTCGTAGGGTCCCTGGCAATAAATGTTTCAAGATAGCACCACCCATGGCAACCCCCAGAACCCTAGCTTTCGAGATTTTGGGATAATCCCGCCCATGGTGTTCTGTAACTAAATCCAGACCCTAGCAATCGACATTTCGTGATATTGCCACCCATGGCATCTGAACTAGCACAAGGTGCTTACATGCCCCCAGTAGGATATTTAGATATCCTGGGAGACAGGCACCGAGGAGACGGTATGTTATTGCACATCTTCGAGGGGACTTTCCTGCCTCTCCGCACCAGGAACTCTTCCAAATCAACTTGTGTTGATCAGCTGCTCCTAATCTAGGTAGATTTTTCAAAACAGATTTAACGCATTTGCGTGATTTTGATAATTAAGCGCACTAAACCAGACTGTGTGTGGTTTGGGGTGCTTAGGTTACCGAGTCCTACAAGCCAAAGGTCAATTAACGAGGCTGAATAATCCCTAAGCCTTAGACCTAACACTTAAGCTTCACATTTTCCCCAACCTCTTGAGAATTATCCAGATCTTAGCGTATACTTGAATTTTTAAGCCTAAAATCAATGTTCATGCTAATCTCTTTTTGTCTCTTAGCACTTTTTGTCTTTCATTTTCTTTCTTTTTGATTTAGTCTAGAACTAAGTCAATTCCTTAATCTTTTACTAATGATTATCTCTTTTTCTTTTTCAAATTGTGCTCCTTTTTGACATTCATATCACCTCCCCTTTTTCCTCCTCAAAAATGATATGCAATTGATTCGCTCAAAATTTCCTCCCTTCTCCATTTTTTTTCTCTTTTTTAGTTTTTTATTTTTTTGGTTTTTGGAATATGTAATTTTTTTGATGAAACCCTTTCTTGTGAAGTGACTCTCACAGCATTTTGCACTTTAATACCCCCCATGCCTATGATTTGCAATGTCCTCATTGTAAGTTAGGTGGGTTCGATTTCAGCTTAGAACGTACATTAGAACAGGTTTTAGGATGGATCGGGGTGACTATTACAGATGGATTCAAGCTCGGGTACGGCTACCAAAGGTGGAGTTGGTTGTTCTAATGGACGAAACCTAAAGTGCAATATGAGTTCAGCATAAGATGTGTCAAGAAGGGTTTTGGGTTTTTCAGAAAGATGACGGGTTGCCTCCCATTAAGCGCTAAGTTTAATGCCATCAGCCGGGCGCAATGAGCTCAGGGAGAATGGAGATCAAAAGATACCTCAACCAAGTTCGTACTGGTGAGTTCAATGAACAACTTAAGTCGCTGGCCATTCACGATAAAGGGTTTAGAATCAAGGCTGGGTTGGCTGATTTCAACGACTCCATTTCCAAAAATCCATCTGATAAGATATGGTCTAATTCATTTTGATCTGAGTTTTCTTGGGAACAGCTTGAGTTTGGCATCAAAGAGTAGGACTTTCTGACTAGGATGAAAGATCTTTCTAGATATGTGCTTATTGTGAAAGGCCTTAACCCGCTCTTTGTAAATTCACGAGTTCTCATATGCATCATTGCGTAATTCATCGATCTCTCTCATTTGAAGCTTTCTATGGGTTCCTGCCTTAGAAAGATCTAGATTATACTTTTATACAGCCCAATAGGCTTTGTGCTCTGACTTGACAGGGAGGTGACATGCCTTCCCGTACACCAATCTGAAAAGAGACATGCCCAATTAAGTCTTGTGGCCAGTCCTATAGGCTCACAAGGCTTCCGAAAGTCCGGATGACCAATCTTTCCTGTCAGGTCAAACAGTGACCTGAAGGATTTTCTTAATCTCCAGATTCGATAACTCAGCTAGACCATTGGTTTGGGGGTGATTAGGAGTAGAGATTCGGTGTGGCACCCCGTATTTGGTCATCCATGATTTGAACTGAGCATTCATGAAATGGGTCCCTCCATCAGAGATAATGGCATGTGGAATCCTGAACCGAGAAAAGATGTTTTGATGAATGAATTTGATTATCACCTTATGATCGTTGGTTCGGGTCGAAATGGCTTCGATCCATTTGGACACATAGTCAACAACGAGAAGAATGTATTCAAAGCCATCCGAAATAGGGAAGGGTCCCATAATCCCCCAAATGTCGAAGATTTCTCATACAAGAATCAGCTGTAAAGGCATCATATCGCGGTGGCTCATATTTCCCAAGGTCTACCAACGAGTACATGCCTTACAGTGATCGTATGCATCTTTGAAAATTGTGGGCCAATAAAAGCCACACTGGAGGACTTTTGCTGCGGTTTTATGTCCAGAAAAGTGTCCGCCGCAAGCCTGGTCATGGCAGAAGGACAAAATATCCTGAATTTCCACTTTCGAGATGCACCATCTGATGATCTGATCAGCATCAATGCGGAAGAGGTACGGGTCTTCCCAGATGTAGTACTTGGCATCGAAAAGTAATTTGTCTTTCTTGGCCTTCGACCAATCGAATAGAATCTGATGTGATGCCAAGTAGTTCACTAAAGCAGCAAACCAAGGAAGTCCCGTACTAATAGTTAGGAGATGCTCATCAGGAAAGTATTCTGTGATGGGTCCAGAAGGGTCAATACTGTCAGAAGGAAGGCAGGATAAGTGGTTAGCTACCATGTTCAGTTTTCCCGCTTTATCGCGAATCTCGAGATCAAATTCTTGCAACAGCAAGATCCAGCGGATTAGTCAAGGTTTCGTGTCCTTCTTCGCAAGGAGGTGCCTCACTGCAGTGTAATCTGAGTATATGATAACACAAGAACCCAAAAGATATGATCTGAATTTCTCTAGGGCAAATACTACGGCTAGTAGCTCTTTCTCAGTAACTGTGTAGTTATGCTAAGCCTCATCAAGTGTCTTGCTAGCATAGTAGATGACCATAGGTTTCCCGTCTATTTTCTTCCCAAGTACTGCACCTACAGCATAATTAGATGCATCGCACATGATCTCAAAGGGTTGAGACCAATCAGGGGACTGCAGGATAGGTGTTTGGGTAACTCGATCATGCAGGATCTCAAATGCCTGAGTGCACTCCTTGGAAATTTCAAAGGGGACATCCTTAGATAGAAGATTAGTCAGGGGGCACGTAATTTTTGAAAAATTGGGAATGAATCGACGGTAAAAACCGACGTGCCCCAGAAAGGATCGAATGTCTTTGATCGAGCTAGGAATAGGGAGTTTGGAAATGAAATTTGCCTTGGCTCGAACAATCTGGATACCTTTTTTAGAGACGAGATGTCCCAGGACAATTCCCTCAGGAACCATGAAGTAGCTCTTTTCCCAGGAAAGAACCAAGTTCACGTTGATGCACCGCCTGAGAATTTGCACAAAGTGCAAGAGGCAATCATCAAATGATTCTCCAAATATCGAGAAGTCATCCATGAAGACCTCAAGGTATTCACCTACCATATATGAGAATATGCATGCATGCTCCGCTGAAAAGTAGCGGGTGCATTGCAGAGACCGAACGGCATCCTTCAAAATGCGTATGTTCTGAAGGGGCAGGTGAAGGTGGTCTTCTCTTAGTCCTCAGGATGGATTAGGACCTGGTTATAATCGGAGTACCCATCCAAAAAGCAAAAGAATCGATTTCCCGCTAGTTTCTCAAGGATCTGATCAATGAACGATAGTGTGAAATGATTCTTCTTCGTGGAGGAATTGAGTTTTCTGTAATCAATGCAAACTCTCCACGAGTTCACTATACGGGTTGGTATGGTTTCTTCGATTTCAGTCGTGATGACGGTGAGCCCTGCCTTCTTAGGCACAACTTGGATTGGACTCACCCACCAATTGTCAAAGATCGGGTAGATGATCCCTGCATCTAACCACTTGATGATATCCTTTTTCACAACATCCTGAAAATTTGGATTTAGGCGTCTCTGCATTTCACGGGATGGTCGTGAGCCCTCTTCAGTGTAGATGTGATGTGTGCAGTATGAAGGGCTAATACCAGTCATATCATCGAGAGTCCATCCAATGACTCTCTGATGTTGCTGGAGAATAGAAATTAGGCGTGTTTCCTGATCAGGTGTGAGTCGAGAGTTGATAATCACAGGAAACGTCCGATTGGAACCCAAAAAGACGTATTTCAGATGATCAGGAAGAGGCTTTAATTCCATAACTGGTTGTCAGCAGCAACAGGTGGCTCAGGGTGGGTGTCGGGAGCAAAGGAAGGAGCTATGGGTGCGTCTAGGTTAGGTTCAGACTCCTCTAATTGCGGGTTTTGATCTTCTTGTGGTTGATTGGAAATATTCGTGTTTTCCTCAATAAATAGGTCGTCAACCATAGCCTCGATATCGCAAATTTGTTCTATAACTCTGCAATTGATTCCTTGTTGGGCCTTAAAGATGTCGATCTTCAGTGTCTTTCTCCTAAATTTCAATTCAATTTGGCCCTCGCAATTAATATTAGCCCTAGCAGTGGCCAGAAAGGGTCTCCCTAGTATGATCGATGTATTCTTCACAATCTCAGGATCATCCATGTCCAAGATAACGAAATCCACTAGAAAATAGAAATCATATACCCTAACTATGACATCCTCGAGAATTCCTTTTGGTGACTTAATAGATCGATCTGCTAACTACAAAGTCATCTCTGTCGGTTTAAGCTCAGATTCCTCGAAGTAGTCTATTAGGGATGTAAGTATCAAATTTATGGAAGCTCCTAGGTCTAGTAAGGCTCGGTCGAACTACATATCACTGATTGCATAGGAGATCAGGGGGTGCCTGGGTCATTTGCCTTAGGCAGGAGTTTGCTCAAAATGACGAAGCTAGCTTACTCCGATAGTACGATTGGGTTCCCACCTTTAGTTCGTGGCTTACGCTTAGGTGTACACACATCTTTCAAAAATCGTGCGTAAGAAGGTACGTGGTGTGTCGCATCCATCAAGGGGATGTTTATATGGACCTGCTCAAAGAGCTTAACTAGGTCCTCCTCTGATGTCACAAGTTAAGGTTTCCTTTTTCCTTTGGTCAAGGCCTCGGGAAATGGAACCTTAGATGGTTCCTCTAGAATGGGTCCAGGTTCTTGATCTAGGATAGAGGTATCCTAGATGACTATCCTAGGGTTTGAGTTTGCATTACCAGGCTGGGAGTGGCTTGGATAAGGTGGGTCCTGTATTGCTTTGCCACTACAGGTAGTAACGAAATTCAATCCTGCCTAGTTCTGGTTTAGTGTGGGTAAAAGAGGTGATTGCCACTGATAACCCACGTATGAATGTTAGCCAGAGTCTGAAGGATAAGATTCATTTGATCTGCATGAGTCGGCCTGGATTAATAAGTTGGGTTAGGCCAAGGCTGAGGAGACTGATATGGACGAGGAGCATGTGGTCAAGGCTGATATTGAGGTCTCTAATTTTGATTGCTCCCTGACCACATGAAATTAGGATGATTACGCCATCTAAGGTTGTAGGTGTTTGAGAATGGATCATTCTGAATGGCGTTGAGGTCCTCGCAGGTCTGAGGAGCCTTGGAAAAGTTAGAATACGACAGTTCAGAGTTCCCCCAACTAGAATAGGTGGGTCCAGAGTTTCCTCCGAAACCAGAATTAGACGTGGGTGGATACAAGTCCATCCCCTAAGAAGATCGATGATAGATGTTATGCACAGTCTCCCTACCAGAGGGCGGTTGTACGAACAGGTTTTGCGTAGAGGTGGCTCGCTACAAGTGTCGAGTTAGCTCATCCACCTTCTTCTCAATAATAGAGACCTTGTCTAGATGACTGGCCATCAGTTCCAAGTCGATGAAAGAGGATAGGCCCTGCGTCTCATGTGCTCCCTTTGGATTCGTCAATGCACGAGCATTCGTCCGGTCGAACATGCCCATGAATTCATTATTGATGGAGTTCTCACACATATTATCGAGAATCTCTCACACAGTGTCTTTGTGTTGACCCATGATGTTTCCTCCACAGGTCGCATTGACGAATAATCGAATATCCTTATGGAGTCCCTGGTAAAAAGACTGGACTTGTTCCCATTTAGGAACTTTGTGGTGGGGACACTTCCGCATGAGATCCAAAAAATAATCCCATGCCTTGTGAAGCGGTTCTCCTACTTGCTGCATGAAATGCGTGATCTGGTGTCATAAAGCATTTGTCCGACCAACAGGGAAGAACTTTCTCAAAAACTCAGATTGAAGTTCCGCCCAGGTGTTGATTGGATGCATTTGGGTTTGGTACCAATGAGTAGCCTTATCCATGAGAGAGAAGGAGAACATTTTCATGAGTAAGACATCTCGATTTTGAGCTTCTAACCCGAAGGTCTGGGCCAGATGCTTGAGTTGCTTAATATGCTGGAAAGGATCCTCGGAATTATGCCCATGGAATTTGGGAATGGCATGAATCATGTTGGGCTTGAGTTCAGTATCAGGACCTCCAGAGAGGATTTGTACTCAAGGTTCGATTGCCACCGCAGCGGGATTGTAGTGATCTCGCATCATAGGACGCTACGGTGGGTTCATAAAGGCTTGGAATAGATCATTAAGGTGCTGAAACTGATTTTCAAGATTGTTTTCTTCTGCTGGTTGCTCCATGATGATGGATGAAGGAGAATTAGGTTCAAATGAATTAGAAGAGATATCAATCGGGTTGGGTTGTTGCACAAACAAGGAGGTCGAGGCTTGGCCTCGACGGAAATGAGTAGCTAATGGAGGCCTCAGGGATGGTCTTAGAGACCTCCTCTCGAACATGCACCGATAGAGTAGATGAGAGGTAGAATGTGATGGACCTAATCAAGACACCCAAAAAAATTTTTGGATGACTATAGAGGTTTGGGGTGGATGATACCCCTTAGTCAAAAAGCCGTCAACTTGAGAATTACCTGGGTAGCCAGAGAGGGAGAGTCCCACAAAGACCCCTACACGGTAGAGCACCCCCACGAGTTACAGGGTTTCCCCCACCCGACCTCTCTTGTCACTAATGATCCAGGTAGACCAGAATGAGGACTTGATCTCTTAAGTCTAATAGTTTTAAGTTAAGAGCAAGGGTGCTCATGATTTCACTTGAACATTTAAGATCCTTTTGTGCAAAGTAACCTAATTTGAAGATTGGTTAACCCAACAAGGTGGGTCAACTTCACCTGTATTGTCCTTTGAGAAATTTAGGTCCCTTTTTTAGTGTGCAAATGAAATTAAGAGCTTGATTTTAGGGTTTTCTTGAATAGATCAATTCAACCAAGGCTTAGGCACACATTGTTTGGGAAGATTAATTCTTAATTAAGCAAGTGTGTCTCTAAAACCCTAAACTGAAATCCTTAATTAGCTATGATTTGGTCCAATTTAATTTGTCCAAATGTGGTACCTAGGGCTCAAACAAGAATGTGATAGCCCTAAAATACCTTAAGCTTCAAGTAGGTGCACAAATCAAGGTATGAATGTTGTCTAAATAGAATGTATCAAATCATGAAACTTGATGATTAATCTAAGAATATAATGCAAGTAGCCCTAATTCATTTTTCCTTTTTTAGCTTTTTTAGAATCACAGGCCTAGAAGGATTTGAATGGAGTTTACCTGTCCCTGGAGTGGCTGATGTGTGGCTAATCTTCCTTTAATGAGTCCCTGAAATAGATCACAATCAAAAGAGATGTACAAGTTAGTACCCAATCTGATATTGCAATCAAGAGATCTAATTACGGGTTGCTCCCTAGCAACGGTGCCAAAATGTTAGTCGCTTGAAATTAGGTTTTAAATCATTGCGTTGCAGTATAATCAAAATCTCGCGAAAAATAGATAAAATTTATACTCGAAAAGTCCGAGGTCGTTCACTGGGAGCAAGTAGGAATTCGATTCTCAAGATTGCAATTTTAAACAATAGAGATAAGAATTTATAATCAAGAATTGACTCAGAATAATGTAGCAATGATATCAAGTGTCAAATTTCAAAATGAATGGAGTAAAATGGTGATTCGAATCACCAATTACTCCCTACAATAATAGCAAGTGAAACTCAATAGCTATGTAGAAATCAACTCAAATTAGGCGTCTTAAATGTCTGATTCTTCTTTCTCTGATTGCAGATTCTTCTTTACGCAGAGGGGGAAGGATCCTCAAATTTGGCTAAGTGTCAGCCAACTCTTAAGAGAGCAAAACCCCCTAACCCCCGCACTCTTTCTTCTCTTTCTCTACTTGGGTCACACTCTCCCAGAGCCTTCAACAGTACCGGGTATATGGGTAATTGGACCTAGAGCTCACCCGGGTCCAGGCTCACCGGCAATGGGTGGTGAGCGAGGAGTGGATAGTGTAGGCGGGTAATCGGTTCTGCACCAAGTCCGTGGGGGAAGTGTCGAGGATGAGGCACGTAAGGGGTGGAGGGATAAGGCCGTAACACAAAATCAATTTAAGTCACTGCAGCCGCTCGTAAACTTTCGATGTGGGACTATGTCCTGCTTCGTTCTCACATACAACTGCTATTGAGGAGATCTGTCAAATTGGCGAGCTGCAGCTGTGGAGATCCTCAATTGAGGACTTGGAGGCTTCCCTGGAGAAATTCCGCTGCACCTAGAGTTATGACCTGGAGATGCAGGCGAGGAACAAGCCTTGAAGCTTGCTTCAAAGGAGGTCCAGTAATGGCAATAGGGGCCAGCACCTGAAAATCACAACAAAGGCCTTACGACCGCGTCAGAAGATTTCAAAAGCTTCGTCAGGTGACGATGAGTGCAATGCAGGTGTTTAGGTGCAGTGGCGTGGTCAGGAACCTTCGGGCGAAGGCCGTGAGTGCAGGTGAAGGCATGTGTGTTCGGTGGCGCTGTAGGGAGATCAATAGCTCTCAGTGAGTGAGGGCTTTTGATCATCATGATGAGGCGGAGGTGTGAAGCATGGAAGCGGTGGCGTAGGTGGTCTGTGGTGGCCGCTAGTGCTCGTCGGAGGTCTACCAGCGAGATGGAAGACGAAGTCACAGAGGGCATTGGCAAGGTCGAAGCGGTATGTTGGACATGCTGACATGATGAGGAGAAACTAAGGAGTCGATTGAGAGGGGTAGAAAACGACGGGGGGTGGAGATGCCGTCGGTTGCGGTATGGCCAGTGCCGGAGAAGGAAGGAGCTCAGGTGAGTAGGAAACGGAGAGGAAGACGAAGAAAGGGGCGTCTGTGGGTACAGCTCGATGCAGAAGAAGATGAAGATAGCTCCGTCGCTGGTATTGCGAACGAATGGGGAATAGAGATGGAGGAGGTCACAGGACATCGAGGAGCACTTCGACCGAGAAAGAGGAGAGGAATTGGAGGTGTTCCAGGCAAGATTCAAGAGTGGGCTCTTTGGTCTGATATGGGGAGTCTTTTGTAGATCATCAGAGGGTGAACGGAGCTTGAGACTCAAGCTCCCAAGCTTGGAAAGCTTCGTCGGAGATAGAAACACAATTTTCAAATGATTCGCATGTCACTTTGGGCAAGTCTTGGAGCCCAAGATGTAGTTCACATGGAAGGCAACTTCGTTAAGAATCTGAGTATCTATTTTGGGACTAATTGATTGAGAATCGAGCGAGAAATTCTTCCTCTATCTCAATGGTGAAGCTCAGGGTTGCCTTTAATGGTGCCAAGGACCTATTTACGAAGTCGATGACAAAGTTGGGGGCCTTTTTGTAAGGATTTTGAAAGTTAAGGGCATATGTGTGATCAGATAGGATCAAATTGCAAACTAGGTCAAGACAATCTTAGATTGGGTCCAAATTTTGGTACAAACCTAATTTGGACATAAGAAATCCAATGGTGAGGTTTGATTTTGGTTTTGACCATGTTTGATAGGGTAATTTATGCAAAAACCCAAATTAGTGCAAATGTCTATCTAAGATTTTGTTTTAGGTTAAGACGAGTTTTGATGGTCAAATTGAAGGTACCAAATTCTAAAGAATATTTTTCTATAAATTTTAGAGGGTTTAGGTGAATTTTATCCTGACAAAAACCTCACTTAATTAAGCAGGTCTGTTTTTAGGGTTTCAGAAGTCATTTAATTCTCAAAACACGCAAAAACCCTATTCTATCCATCTTAACCCACTTGTTAGCCTTTTAGGACCATTTAACCCTTGGGAAAATCCGTGGTTGTACTGCATTCATGATATGATGGTAAAATTACAATTTTAACCCTAGTTTCTTATCTTTCCATCAGAATGATTATGCAGTGACTTAGGATTCTCTGGCGGTTATGTAGAAGTATTTAATGACTTAATTAGATCAAATTGAGCTAATTATGGCTCATGATGGTGTTCCCATCAGTTTTGTGCGGGAATGAGTGGTGGAGGTTTTGGGAGTGTTGGCGAGGTATTTGGAGGTGTATAGCATGCGGAGGACCTCCCTGGAGGTGTAGTCAGAGCGAAGTAAGATGGAGGTGAATGGCGATGTCAAGGGTTGTTTTTGGGTTTTGAATAGAGGGAATTAACCTAAGGATCTAAGGGAATCTAACTAACCCTAAACTAATGAATGGAACGTAGTAATTCCCACATTGGTGGTACGTCGGACATGGGGAAGAAGCATACTCCGATAGTAGAAGCAGCAACGACGAGAGGGCGTAGGCAGCGGCCGCTGGTATTGCGATGTGAGAAAGAAGGTGAGGAAGAAGAATCCACCAGCTATGGTCTGTGAGGGTGGACGAGGAAGGTAGTCGAAGAAGGTTGCCAAAGTTGGTGGAGATGGAGGATAGGGAGAAGGGAAGAAGGGGTATCAGGACTCCAAACCAAGCTTAGGAGATCGGTCGTGCAATGGGCATGCTTTTATAGGTGCTTAGGCGAGCTTTCAAGCTTGAAAATAAGCTTGAGAGCTTCACAAATCAGGGAATAGGTTTAGGATTTCCAAGAGTTTGTATGAACTCTTGGACAAATTAGGAAGGCCATGAAAGATCTCAGATGGAAGGGGATCTTCATTAGGAGTCTCCCTTCCAATTTTGAAAGGGTTTCTCCGTGAAATCAGGGAGAAAACCCTAATTGAAACTCGATTCTTGATGGGTTCACATGGCCATGGCGGCAGGGACCTGCATGTGAAGAAGATAACAAAGTTAGGGGGCTCTTTGCAAGGATTTCAAAAGTTAGGGTCATATATGTGAGAGAAAAGAGTCAAACTGAACTAAAATGTAAACTAGGTCAAGGTGACCTCTGATTAGGACCAAAGTTTGGCATAAACCTAATTTGGACCCAAGGAATCTAATGGTGAAGTTAGATTTTGGTTTTGACTAAATTTTACTAGTTAATTTGCGCATAAACCAAAATTAGGGCAACTGTCTGTTTGAAACTCTATTTTAAGTCAAAATGAGTTCCAATGGTCAAATCAAAGGTACTAAACCTCATAGAATATATTTCTATTATTTTTTAAAGGTTTAGAGGAATTTTATCCTGACTAGAACCTTAGTTAATTAAGCAGGTCTATTTTTAGGGTTTCAGATGTCCATTAATTCTTGAAATGCGTAAAAACCTGTTTCTATCTGCATGAACCCACTTATTAGACATTTATGACCATTTGACTGTTAATTAATCCTTGGGAAACCCCGTGATTGCTATGCATTTAGGTTATACTGTTAAAATTGTAGTTTTACCCCTATTTAATGTTAATCTCTCAGAATGAATATGCAGTGAGTTATGACTCTCTGGCAGTTATGTAGAAGCATTTATCAATGGATTATGACTAAATAAAGCTACATATGAGTGATGATGACGTTATCATCATACCCCCATGCCTAACTTTTGCTAGTCCCTTAGCAAAATTTTATGAAAAGAACTAGGGTTCTAAACCATGCTTTGAAGTTCAGTGTCCTAATTTGTTCTTCTTTTTAGAAATTAGGTCAGAATGCTAATAATAGGCCTAGAGCTACTCAAGTATCAACCAAGATTCATACTTGACCAGCTTTAGCCTCAGTTTGCCGCAAAGGTTTATAAGGCCCACAGAAACTATTTTAAGGTTCGTTGAACCCAACAGTTAAAGCACCTGTGCTTGTAACATGGTTAGTCTAGGTTCAGTTTGCAGTGCATTTTTGTGAGAGAGAGGGATAGAAGAATTTCTTTGTATTTTTGGAGAGCTTTCTCTCTCTTTTTCTTTTCTTTATTTCTAGCTTCGGATTGGCTCAAAAACATGATCTATATCGGATTTCTAGTTCCCACCATCAATCCTCATAGAATCCCTAGCAATCGATGCTTCGAGATAGTGTCACCCATGGCATTCTGTAGCTAAATTCAAGCCCTGGAAACCGACATTTCGGGATAATCCTACCCATGGCACCTGAACCAGCACAAGGTGCTTACATGCATGTTATTGAGCATATTTAGATATCCTAGGAGACAAGCACCGAGAAGACGATATGTTATTGAGCATATTCTAAGGGAATTTCCCACCTCTCCTCACCGGGAGCTCATCCAAATCAACTTATGTTTATAAGCCTGATGTAAACATGTTTACACTACTTAAGATGTCTATTTATGCATGTTCTTAAGCATAGGATTGCATTGCATGCTATAAATATTGCATAACATGCATCATCTTGCATGTAGAATAGTTTAAATAAAATGGAGGTTAATTGTATCCTTTTATGTTCATGGACAGGGCAAACTTTTTATCGGGGCCTCGGATTGAAGATCCAACCGTACAGATGTGATCAGGGCGACGATTGGAGTTCAACAACTCCAAGATCGCCCTAATCAGACATCTGTAGCATCAGATAGTGACCAAGGAATCCTAGAAGATCAAGGGCCAAGATGGTGTGAATCCACACTTCAAACGACAAATCCGACCGCATGGATGGATTCGAATAGACGATCGCAGCCTAACGGTGTGAAAATCGACTCAATCCGACACCCGTGGCACCATCTACATCATCCAAAAGATGGACGGCCAAGATGGCACCACGTGGTGCCATCTCAGCCATCCAACCAGCCCTCGAGACCGCCGCTGCCTCTCCAAAGGAAAGCCGACGCGCGATCTGGGCCGTTGGATCTTGATCCAATGGCCATGATCACGCGCCGCTCAAAACATCCGCGTGACCACTTGGACGACACAACGCAGCAGGAGAAAGCTCTATCGCGAGCAAGCGGCGCGTGATCGATTCCTCACGAGCGAGCGAGCGGTGCGAGCGAGCGGGCGCAATTGACTGCTTGATCGCGATCGAACTGCCACGCGTGCCCAATCCGCCCCACGCGCTATTGCACGCCCGCACGTGACGCGAGATCGTAGGCGGGCGGGCGCGCGTTGAGGAGCGGGCGAAGGTGCGATTTAAGCCATCCGATCTCGCGATCGGACGGCTAAGAGCAGCTGGACGTGTACGTGCATTACACGTGCTAGCAAGCGAGCGGGCGCGTGCGCGCCGCCCACTACGCCCATGTTCAGACCTTTAGCGACAGTTTTATCTGTCACTAAAGGTTCTGAATTAATGTTTTTAGAGTTGTAATGACCAAATTGCCCCCACTCCTTGCAACTATAAAAGGAGACCCCCTCCATACAAAATTCTCCCCTCCCTGAGTTCGACCCGGGATTTTCATTCTGGTATAAATTTTATTTGTTGAACACGAGTTCTTCGCTTTCATACTACGACGACAGGTTTTCAAAACCGAACACGTTAGCGTAGCAACTCAAAGCGTTCAACATTTTGGCACCGTTTTCGGGGAGGCGACACTCTTTGATTTTTTTCTTCGTGTTTTTACAACTTACGAATCATTTACCTCACTTCTCTCCTTTCTTATTGTGATTGCAGGTACTCTTCCAAGACAAGCAAAAGCGGTCGATTGGAGTAAAGTATTGTGGAAGGTTTCGTAAGTAATCCCCCACCTCCCACCCATTAGATTTCATTTCACCACATAAGAACGCAAACATCAATCAACCTAGGTGTCCTTATAAACTCTAAGGTTAGATTGTTTGTTGTTTGACACCTACACCCACCCCAACCTCCACATTAAAAAAAGAAAAAAAATTCATAGAGGTACACAACCTCGTCTGATTTTTAAACTCAACCGGTAAACTGATCTTTGGAGTCGGTACACACATCCAAACACATAATTGAGTAGAAATCAGATTAGGTAATCACTTGTGTGCCTAATTAAGTGATACAATAGGCCAATTATTTTAGTTGATTAGGCCACACCACTCCAATTAAAATCAACTCATCAAGTAGCTGCCACATAGGTTCAACTCTTAGGGATTTACCAGGCACTCCACATTCTTTTAAGTTTTAAAGGAAAACATCTTCACCCGTGCTTTCAAAACTTGGTATGTCAACAAAACTTGTTTGAAAACACCTAAAGTTGAATCCTAAAAGGTACTAAGTAAGATTTAAACTCTAAAATTCACTGCATCAAAAGTAATCTTGCTTGAAAACCACTGGTTGTGCACACACACACAAATCAATCAATCCTTAAGGGCACAACCCATATAAAGGGTCCATCACATTCCAAAGCACATTCAAACCTAGCCCAAAATAAAGCAGAGTAAACGTTGGTCTTAAGGATTCGACTCACTCTTCAGAGCCTAGAATGAGATTATTTTCAATTAGTTTGTTTCTACTGTTCAAACTGATGTCTAGCTAGTGGAGCAGAATCAAACGATCGCAGCTGGGGGGTACACTAGGAATCAGAGGCGCAAGCTAAAGGAAGAGCCTTCTCCCCAGTCCCTCCTTCTAACTGGTTGGATTGAACAGGCAGAAGTAGATCAAATCGTTCCTTTATCTCAAGACGGGTTTTGGGAGTCTGTAGGTCTTTAGGCTAGCCCACTTAAGGATAGGTTTGATTGCTTGTATTGTAGGGTGCCTTTCTGCCTCCTGTCTCTCTTGAATCCTTCCACATATTACACGCATTCCTGCTCTTTCCCTTCTGTTTTGAATTATCCTCAACATGACGATTATTCCGACTTGTACTATAATCAACCATCAGTTAGTTGGGATAGCTTGGATTGGGGATACAGTTCCAGACCTCCGTGTTTAGGGTCTAACCCTGAACACTATGATTGTGATTTCTATCCTTCTCAGAGCCACATCGATTATAGATCATCACCCCTTCATGAACAACCTAATACGATCTACAATCAAGAAGGATACACTGATCCTTACCCATCCTCTGATTACACTGCCTTTAGGTCATCACCACCTTTTGAAAAATCTGAACTAACCTATTATCAGGAAGGGTATAACGAATCTCAATTCGTTAATTCCCCTGCATTGATCCCAAACCCGCCCAGCCCTAAACCAACTCATTTGGTTCAGGGTAATCAGGTTCAAGATAAGATTCTGGCTGACTTGAGGAATATCATACAAACTTTAGAAGTTCAGCCAATACCTTGCATTGAGAGATTGGAGCCCCTGATTGAAATGATTGATGATTTGAACAAGTCTTTGTTGGATTGGCTCCAGGATGTTAAGGATAAGAACCTAGGTGAGTTTCTACTTGGGAAGTTAGCAAAATTGAGGATGAGATTTGTGGTTGCTTTAGTTCAGTCGTGGGATGATTCCCAGGATGAACTCCCTTCAGGAGAGCTAATGACAAAACCCGCTCAGGCACCTGTTGGGGGAGACACGTGTTACGAGGCTGAGCAGATTGAATTAGAGCAACCAATTAAGGATGATCTGATTTCTTCATCTGAGATCCCTGAGCCGAGGTACGAGGAAACGTATGTCTCCATGGATCAGAAAGTGATGGATGATTTTGAGACATACATTAATACGGATCTTAATTTCTTTGATTCTGATGGTGAAGATTCACGTTGCGAAGTCTCACGCGAATTTACGGAATGTGATTTCTGTGAGACGATTAGGCCTAAGGAATCTGATAGATCATTTGATAGCCCAATAATTGAGGAAATTGATCTTATTAGGGCTCACATTACGGATCCAAAATTGCATTTTCTGGAGGATTCAATTCAATGCTCTGATTATCAGTTACACCCCATTGAGCTTATCGATAATTCTATTTCTGAGATAATTAGACCCAAGTCAATTCTAATTCAGCCACATCATTTAGACTTGGAGATTTCAGACGGGGTGATTAATATGCAAGAGGTCCCGGAAACTGACATGCTAAACGAGGAGGATAGGAGCTGGGAAGTTCTGATTTAGGAAGCTAGTTTCGGAGGAAGTAGAAGACTGAGTCGAAGGATTCCTATTAAGCTGAAACCATCAAACTAGGACCCTTACGACATCTGTTCTGAGGATGTACAAACTAAGTATACATTCATGATTATCCTTTTGAGCTTGAATTCTCAGTAACCTGACTTTTTGGTCTTGGGTTGTATCCTCATAAATCGCAGGCCCGACCCCGCTTGCATACTGATTTTAGGTTTTGGGTAATTTTTATCCAGAACCTAAGATATTCTTGATTATGGGGTATGGATCTACACCACAATCTGGTCCACATCTGTGGACCTCTACTGACAGGTCAGAGGTTTCATCTTTTTATTCTGATTCTGACCTGCACCTGTGAATTCTTCATTTCTCTTCTTTGTATAATGTGCCTAGCTGAAAGCACTAAATTCAGCATGTATACAGTTCTTTTTAGTTTTCATCTCGAAGCAGACCTGACATTCACGTAATTCAGGTGCTTTCTATTCTATTCTACTATGTTTTATGTCTTTTTAATACAATGAGGACATTGCATTAGATAGGTATGGGGGTTGGATATTCATCTCTGAATTTAAGTCGTCAGCTCCGTAGATTTGTTTTATTTTCTTTTATTATTAAAAAAAATGGAATTAGGAAAGAGAACTTGGGTTTAAGAAAATTTTCAATCTTAGGAAATACTACATTATGATTTGAACACAAAGACCCTTTAGGTCTTTGGACTTAATCAGCCCGTGTATCCACTAAATTATAGATTTGTTTTTCGAGTCCTCGCCAACCTAAATTCTATTTTAATTAGAGTAAATAAGTTTGGGTGATAAGTACACGACTTATCAACCCACCCTCTGATTTGAGGGAATTTTGAGTCTTAAGCATCTACATACTATCTTGTCACTGACTCGTTGTTCGGTGATTCTAACGGAAATTGGGTAGCTAATGAACCTTCTCGGGTGATATGGCTGGCAAGTTATTGTGGGTAACAGCCCATAGGTAGGTTGTCCAAAGTCCAGTCACTGGACCTTTCTCTTTTTACTGCCTTTAAGTAAATCTTAGACCAGGGAAGCCACCTACTTAAAAAAAAAAAAATCAAAAAGAAAAAGAGAAAAGAAAGAAAGAAATAAGCCACACTTCACCGCACGAGTATGGCTGGCAAGTTGTCGATGGTAACAGCTCATCGACCGGTTGTCCAGAACCCAGGTCAATAAATGCACTGAAAATTCCCAAAACACTTAGAAAGAAGCGGAGAAGTAGAATAAACCGGGGAGATATACACTGGATTCACCCTTGTGTTGACCCCGTAAAAAATTTAAAAGTAGGGAGAAAGCTATCGGTTGTAAAGATACACCTTTAGGCAGAATTCTTTTTTTAGGTCACCTAGAGGAGTAGAAATCTGAAGTCCGTTTTAACTTCCAGTCAAGGAGTCTATCACATTCACAATAAGATGCTTAGAACTTAGGGTTCTCACCAAATCTTGGGTGAGTTGAATGGCCATAGAAAGCCACTCTTAAACCCTAAAACTTGAAAATCCAAAAAAATTAGAAAAGAGGAAAAAAGAGAAAAAGAAAATTTTCTTTGAATAAGGCGAGGGCTTGAGGCGGTCTGCATTTTGGCAGATACTTGGGCATTGTTGTGTTTTTGAAAGTTCAGATCCTAAGTAGACAATTTCTTAATGATTGAAAATAACTTATGCCCAAATAATCCAACCTGATTCTTTTATAAATAGCATATAGTTTTTTGCTAGGGACTAGCAAAAGATAGGCATGGGGGTATGATGTAAACATGTTTACACTACTTAAGATGTCTATTTATGTATGTTCTTAAGCATAGGATTGCATTGCATGCTATAAATATTGCATAACATGCATCATCTTGCATTTAGAGTGGTTTAAATAAAATGGAGGTTAATTGTCTCCTTTTATGTTCATGGACAGGGTGAACGTTTTATCGAAGCCTCAGATCGAAGATCCAACCGTACAAATGTGATTAGGGCGACGATTGGAGTTCAACGACTCCAAGATCGCCCTAATCAGACATCTGTAGCATCAGATAGTGACCGGGGAACCCTACAAGTCAAGGGCCAAGATGGTGTGAATCCACACTTCAAATGACAAATCTGACCACACGGATGGATTCGGATCGACGATCGCAACCTAACGACGTGAAAATCGACTCAATCCAACACCCATGGCACCATCTACATCATCCAGAAGATGGACAGTCAAGATGGCGCCACGTGGCGCCATCTCAGCCATCCAACCGACCCTCAAGACCACTGCTGCCTCTCCAAAGGAAATCCGACGCGCGATCTAGGCAGTTGGATCTTGATCCAACGGCCATGAGCACGCGCCACTCAAAACATCCGCATGACCATCTACACGACGCAGCGCAGCAGGCGAGAGCTCTATCGCGAGCAAGCGGCACGCGATCGATTCTTCACGAGCAGGCGGTGCGGGCGCGATTGACCGCTCGATCGCGATTGAACGGTCACGCGCGCCCAATCCGCCGCATGCGCTATTGCACGCCCCCGCGTGACGCGAGATCGTACGCAAGCGGACACACGCTGAGGAGCGGGCGAAGGCGCGATTTAAGCGGTCCGATCTCTCGATCGGACGGCTGAGAGCAACTGGACGTGTACGCGCGTTACACGCACAAGCAAGAGAGCGGGCGCGCGCTCGTCGCCCACTACGCCTACGTTCAGACCTTTCGCGACGGTTTTATCCATCACTAAAGGTCCTGAATTAATTTTTTTAGAGTTGTAATGACCAAATTGCCCCCACTCCTTGCAACTATAAAAGGAGACCCCCTCCATACAAAATTCTCATCCCTTCATTCTCTTCTCTCCCTCTCCAAATCTCAAGGGAAGCTTGTCCCACACCCGGGATACTTCTTGCAAGATAAAGTCAATTTTTCGTCCCCTTTCAGAAGTGGATCCCACGACGAGGACGGCATGCTACCCCATTCCCGTTCTTCCCGCTTTGTCCTCCTTCCTCCTCCTTCGTCCAAGTGTCGTCCCGTTCGTTTCGTCCTCCAAGCGACCGTCGAGGAGGATATTTCTCTCTCCATTCTTTTAATGCTTTCTAGAGTAGATCTACTGCTTTCTAGAGTAGATTTACTGCTTTCTAGTGTAATCGTTTTCTGCTTTCTAGTCATAATGTTTAGTGAAACAAACAATCTTTTTAATGATGAATTCCCTGTTCATTCTACATGTCATTTTTGTTTCTGTTTGTAATATTCTCCCTCTCTCTTACTCTCTCTCTCCTATTTATTCTAAATAGTTAGATAGTTCTAATCAATTAATTTACTTAGTGACAAATAAAACAAATGCGTAGTTTTTAAATCAAACGTTCTCCTCCCTGAGTTCGACCCAGGATTTTCATTCTGGTATAAATTTTATTTGTTGAACACGAGTTCTTCGCTTTCATACTACGACGACAGGTTTTCAAAATCGAACACGTTAGCGTAGCAACTCGAAGCGTTCAACAAAGTCGCTCCTAATTTAGGTAGCTCTTTTAGAATAGAATAAACACTTTTGCGTGATTTTGATTGATTAAGCACACTAAACTAGACTTGTGTGCGGATTAGGGTGCTTAGGTTACCAAGTCCTGCAAACCAAAGGTCAGTTAACGAGGCCAAATAATCCCTAAGCCTTAGACCTAATACATAGGCTTCGCATCTTCCTCAACCTCTTGAGGACTATTCAGATCTTAACGGATACATGAATTTTTAAGCCTAAAAACAAGCCCAAGAGGCCTAAGATCGGCACTCATACTAATCTCCGTGTCTCTTTGTCATTTTCAGACTTTTTTTTCTTTTGATTTTGTCTAGAACTTTATGTAGATTCCATAATCATTTACTAAGACTAACACTTCTTGTTTCAAATTGTGCTCCTTTTTGACATTTAAATCACTTCCTCTTTTCCTCCTTAAGAATGATATGCAATTATCTCTCAAAATTTCCTCCCCTTTCTCCATTGTCATGTTCTTTTTCAATTTCTTTGGTTTTTTTAATATGTATTTATTTTTTTGTGAGAACCCCTCAAAAACTTTTAATTTTTCTATGTTTGCACTTTAACATCCCCCCATGCCTAAGTTTTGTAATGTCATTGTAAATCGGAGGGTATGAAGTCAGGTTGGTTCAAAGATTAGAATAGGTTCAATGGGTGGGTGAACGAGTCGAGATGACTGTTGTAGATGATTTCAATCTCTAGTACGTGTACCAAAGGTGGGATTGGCTGTTCTATTCTGAACTCAAAGTGCAGAAGACATGAAGCTCAAAAGGATAATCAGAAGGGTCTCGGGTTTTTGGAATGACAGGTTGTCTCTCGTTAAGTGCTAAATTCAATGCCTTCAGCAAAGCAGAAGGTGGTCATGGAGGAGTGGTCAAATCAACAGAATTTTGTAGAATAAGCACTTTGATCAATAGCCTAGTTGGTCCAACCAGGTGCTTGTTCAGATAAACAGGCTGATGATGCAGCCCAAACCCAATCAGTCTGGTGGGTTGATAGATGTGAATCAGTAGATGCGGAGCCCACCAGGTATTTTGTGACTCAAAAAGATGTGATAGTGTGAATCGCTGGTTTGGCTAATTCCAATCAGCCTGGTCAGAGTAGGGATCCTCAAATGCAAATGGATCTGTGGAGGATGTGAGATCCCTAAGAGAGTAATCAGAGAATGGTAGGACATGATTTGCATTCTGATTGATGTTCGAATCCCGATAAAAAGATGGAGAAGAATCATGTACGATCGGATCATAGAGAGGAGAATCAGAGTAGAAATTCATTCCGGTAGCGGGTCAGGGTTGGAATTGGATTTGAGAAGGCTCTAAATGTGGTGCAGAAGAGGTGGTTTCAAGGAGAATTGTATGTGTTGAGGGCTCCTCTAGAAAGGTTTCAACGGTAGGTTCATTTAGAGAGTCCTTGATTAGCCCATAGTTGTGGGTTATTTAAGTATTTAAGTGCCTAGACATTAGGTTAATTCTAACAATTATTTAGCATAAATTAGGATGTAAATAGATTAATTCATATTTTTAATTTAATTACATAATCCATCCATTGCATTCATATTTTAAGTGCATTTAGAATTGCTTAGAATGTCATTCATCTAATTAGTTAACCAATTAGGTCCATTGTTTTAGTTAACATAAAAGTTGAGGGTTTGTATATAAATAATCATAATATTTTAACATTATTTTCTTTATTCTTCTTCTTGCAGGAACGGCTAGTTGCTGCTCCAACGCCACCAGCTGCCGCAGTGAAGAACCTATTCAAGGAGGAGCGGATGTGTTGGATCTGGAACGGCTGGCTGCCGCTCCAACACCACCAGCTGCCGCAGTGAAGAACCCATTCAAGGAGGAGCGGATGTGTTGGATCTTGTCGGGCAGCTGATTTCAAATTTGTGCAGGCCACTACAAAAGGAGGAGAGAGGATGCTGAGCGAGGTAGGCCTCCACCACCGACCCACCACTGTGCAGAGAGATCTTCTCTCTTCCATTCCACACCGCCGACCTCAACCGCGGCGACGACCCTCCACCACCGTGGGCATGTGGTGTGACAGGCCACACCGCCATCCGGAGGTCGTTCGCATTACCGTGAGCACCTTAGCGTGCATCTCCCTCGCCATTGTCATCAACAACCACCGCCGCAGCCACTGTGCAATCACCCTTTCAGTCAGTTAAGACGTCCGGGAAATTTCCCGGACGTCTGAAGCCACACCCCACTCCAGCAGCAATCACCGTCCACCCATTTCAGTTCCAGCGCCATCTCCACGCCCTCCACCCTGTGCACCCACGCCACCCACGCAGCAGTAGTCTTCCCGCTCACCTCTAGCCGCACGCAAGAACCTGCACTTCCTCCCGCTCTCACCGCCTGCACACCCACGCCTCCAGCCGGCTGCAGCATCCACCCGCACGCCAACAGAGCGTGCAACCGCCTGCGCACCCAACACCAGCTCCACGCCCTCCAGGCCATGCACGCCCTCCTCCCACGCCTGCAGTACCTCACCCCCTCACTCCCGCACCCGCACAACCACATCCACCCACTTCACCTCCAGCGCCATCTCCACGCACGCCCTCCTCCCGCGCCTGCAGCACCCGCTCTCACCGCCAACAGAGCGCGCACCGGCTGCAGCACGCACCCACGCCTCCAGCCAGCACGTAGCAGCAGAGCTAGCAGAACCGCCAACAGGCCGCGCGCGCTCCCGCACCCGCCTGCAACGCACGCCAACAGCAACTGCAACACCGGCTGCAGCCACCTCCGCCGGAGCTCATTCGGCCGACTCCAGCCGCCGCGCGACACGCCGCCACCACCGTTTCAAAGCCCTTGGTCCAAGGAACTTCCTCCAAGCTTCCCGCATCCGGCCGTCCACTCCTCGTCGCACACGGCAAAGGGGAAAAAATCCCCTGTTTTGCTACAGTAACCGGGCCATTAAAAATTACATTTTCTGCCATTGTCAATTTTTAATAATATTTTATTGATTCTGCATTGCGACAAATATCCTCTAATTACTCATAATTGCTATTTCAGCATTGTTTCTTGTTTCAACCTTAATCTGAAGGCAATTCTGGCTTGATTCTTGTCTAAACTAACTACGAACAAACGTTTTTAACTGGTGCGAATTTAAATACATCATTGCCTCCCTGTGGATACGACCCGCTCCTCTGTGAGTGGTTATTTCTTTTTAAATATTGATTAGTCGATTTTTCCACCACATAAAACTGCAAACGACTTTAAAGCGAACAATTGGCTAGTCAAATGGCGTCGTTGCCGGGGTGGCAACAGACGCAATAATTTCACCTGATTTTATTTTGATTATTCATTAATTGCATAGTGATTTGACCATTTATTATTTTCTTTTCTGTGCAAGAAATTTGTGCAAGAATCAGCCAGTGTGAGAGGCAACCGTTGATGTCACTAAAGGAGGATTGGACGAGCAATTTTGAAAGGAGGAGAAGGACGAGGACGAGACGGACATCATTGTATATTTAGTCGCTAGTTTGATAGTGTAATGACCCGATTCCCGAGTCCCTACGAGACACGAGAACCGGACCGACTCGATTAATCCCAAGACCTGGTCGTCCAACGAGGAAGTAACCAAAAGAGCAGTAAAATAAACCACATTCAGCATGAATATAACTAACAGTAAGAAAATACAGCAGTAAGGAAAGAAACCACTACAGTATATACCACCACAACAGTAGAACAACATTCATAACATAATATGAACTGCAGGTAAAGAAAAGTACAACGGTAACAAGAACTACTCACTACAGTGGAACCAAAAAGAGGTACAAGAGAACAGTGGTAACTCTACTGGACCCTACTCAGCCCAACGTCCTCTGCAGCTGCTGACCCTAGCTGCTCAACACCTGGTCCTGAAAGGTAACGAGTGTAACACGTCAACAAAACACTGAGTAGAGTGGCAGCTAAACTAAAGAAACAGTAAAGTGTACAGTAGCTATTTTAATTTTCTTTCTTCCTTTATTTACGTCTTTCTATCGTTTCAAAATTTATCTATTTCTCAGATCCTTCACTTGATCTCGAATGTTCCTCGTGGGAACGATCTTGATTGCAGTCTTTTCCAAAAAGTAGAAGTAGCACGTGGTGCTCTCCTGGCCGAGAGAGTCCCCCGTGTTGATCCTACTCTCAGTCAACCACCCCAAGGTCACGGACAGGCGTAACGGTGACTATGGCACGCAAGATAAATGCACAGGTAGCTAACCCGCACTGGCAAGCGATCAGTCGTTTCCGTTAACGGTTGCGACCTGAACCAGCACAGGGCAGAGCCCTCTCAGTAACAGGGGTCGAACCCCTCCACAGTAACCAAACAGGGGCCTTGCCCCTCCACAGTCCACGCACCCTCGCCTGACTACCCTAGTTTGCCCAATGGGCCTAACAAATCGGTGTAGGAGGCTAGTAGAACCCCGGGGCCCGTAGGGTAGCTAGTACCTCCCTACACTAGTAGCTCTCCTCAGTACTACGTACACGAGGGCAAGCAAGTCGGTACAAAGTGGCCAGACCTAACCCCGAGTCCCTGGGGCGGTTGGCTCCGCTCTGCACTAAACGGGGGGACAGTCGCTCTCCTTGGTACTCCGTACTCAAGGGCCAGCTCACTTCCCCAATTCTATTCCATTCACCTTCTAGGAGTTCTACTCCTAATTCCCCGTAGGGTTCCAACTCTCAGCACATTCAGGTTTCACCTTTCCAGTTTCACGTTCATACATCCCATATTCTCAGACATGCTCCTTTATTCACAACAAGCAGCTGTTAAACCAATTTACAGGTAGCTATTATTTCCTTTCCACATTTTCCAAGACTACAGTATTCATATATTCCACTAGTTCTTCCCATCCTAGGATTCATGCCATACCCTAGGATCTATCGTACAATCTAGTTTTCCAGCCCTAGGATTCATACAACACCCTAGGATCTACCATTCATTCTAATTTCCCATTCCTAGGATTCATGCAATGTCCTAGGTTCTATTTAAGGTTCCATAATTTAACAGATTATACTAATAAACTTAAAAGCCACTCTCCCGGTTACCTTTGCTCTGCGTGGTCTCTCAGATGTCCAGAAGCCTGCGGGGGCATCTGGCCTAGTTCCCAGACGTCCGATGGTCACCCCGGACGTCTGGAAGTCGCTCTAGTCGTCTAGCACTGCAGCCAGACATCTGATTCGCGTTGGATGCGAATCTCAGAACCTGCGCGTACCCATTCCTCATGCTCAGTACGGACGGTCGAAGGAAAGAAGAAGGTACGAAAATAAATTACTTACCAAACGTCTGGACAGTCCTCCAGATGTCTTCCCCATCGTCTGGTTGGAAGCCCAGACATCTGATTCTGGAAAAATTTCCAAAACCAGGGCGCGACTCGCCCTCCGCCCGCGACGCTCGGCCGCACCGCGTCTCGTCCGCCTGCTGCTCGAGCTGCAGCAGGCCTCCCGCGTCACTCCGTGCCCGCTGCGCCCCCGCCGGCCGGCTCCCGCTGCCCCGGCAGGCTCGAGCCCTCACGGCTGACGCCTCCTCCCTCGCACAGCACCTCCTCCCGCACTCACCGCGGCTGTCGCCGCCACCGCTCGCTCACGCTCGCACTCGCGCACCGGTTGGAAAGAGAAGAGGAAGGGGGCGGAGGTGAAGAGAGTGAGGGAGAGGGCGTGGCATTTTTAAAGCCGCGCGGGGAGAGAGAGAGTGAGAGAGACAGCACTGCGCCTACAGTCGCAGGAGGAGAGAGGGAAAAAGAGAGAGGAAGGCGGTTGCGGGTCTGCGCGCGCCTGTGCGCAGACGCAGTCCCGCGTGCCACCGAAAATAGATCCCAGACGTCTGGAAGTGGTTCCAGACGTCTTAAAAAAAAAACGTCTTGAGTGCGTTCGTAAAAGATAGAATTAAGACTTTAGATTTAATTTTTCATTGCATTTTGTTTGAAACCCTTGTTCTGGGATATATTTTGAGGGGTTTGTTCCCTGATTTTGTTTTGAGCCCGTGTTGGGTAATTTTTGGGAGTCTGTTCCCTTTTCTTTAGATTTAGGTTTTTAGTTTATTGATTACTTTATTTGCTTGTGCATAAGTAGTTTTAAAAATAAAATAAAAAAAAATGAGCTACCTGCTAGAAGCTTCCTGCCCCTAGGACAAACCATTTAAGTCTGTATGAGTAGCCTCTAGATTTATTTCTCTGCATTGCGTGCATTCTTGCATCGTTGATTGCTGGAAGCAAGGTATGCATTTTCTTACTTTGCATCCTATTCTTGATCACGCATTGCATTTGGACTTAATGCGAAGACCACCTAATCTGTACTGAATAAATCTAACAAGTGGTCACATATTTTCTAGAAAAAGGACTAATTAAAGGAGGGACATTTTAGAAATCAAGGATTTGATTTTCAAACTTGGCGTGCGATTCAAAATTCAAAATCTTTTGCGGTGTATGCACACTTATTTCACTTGCACCACGGCACGCTTCTAGACACTCCTTAGGTTTGGAACTACTAGGATAAGAGCCCTCCTATCGTTAGATTCTGAAGTGTTCGGAACTTGAGATCAAAGGTTTTGTAAATCCAAAGAGGGGGATACCCTGTCACGGATTTTTGGGGGTAGTTGAGAAGCACCGCGAAAGCACAGCTTCAAAGGAAGGCTTAGGCCTACTTGCATCCCTCGATCTTCCGTCTTTAGATTTACTTGACCATTTGAGATTTAGGGAAGAACACCTAAGCTCTAACTAGGTCTTCTTAGGCGAGCCGTAGGTCGACAATAGGCGCGTAAATTGATTGAACAAATTGTATTGTCACTTGCAATCTGACTTAAAATGAAAAACCTAAATTGGGAAAGACCTAAAAGGTCCTTTTTGAATTGTATTTTGCTTGGGGAATTCTGATTGAGGTGTGAGTTAGAATGGACCACATTGATTTTCATCCTTTCACATCTTGCCCACACCCTCACCCCCACTCTGCATCCTTCGATCCCAGACGCCGAGATGGTCCATCCCTTGATGGACATAATGACAATCATTGGGATCCATTTTACTCCTATTATAGGAGTATTGGCCTAGTTAAACCCCAAATCAGTGAGCAGAACCTAGGAGCGGGATTTGCTTTGCCCAATATCCCACATACCATAGAAATACCCAACCCACCCTCCCTGAAAAATTATAATGGTTGGACAAACACTCCTGCGTACTATAAGCCTGAGCCTGACTTCTCTCATGATAGAAATGACCTCTCCTCTTTGAAGATGAAAATACAGAAAATGCAAAACGAAATGATTGAATTGTTAGGAGAATCTTCGAGAGCAGGCCAATAAGAAAGAGATGAAATTAGCCACCCAATCTACCCCATTGAGGATGACGTACACCCCTCTACAATAGATGCATCTCCCATGGGAGAGCTACACTTTAAGTTAGAGGGAAATTCTGGGGAGAATAGCTACTTTTCGAGGATCGATTTTGAAACCTCCCCATTAGATGACACTTCCTTGAGAGATCCACACCTTAGGTGGGAGGAAAACACACATGAAAGTAGCTATGCATTGGATGAAGAAAGGTGGCAACCCGAGGAAGATGATGATAAGGTTGAGTATCCACCTGAATTATATTGGAGTCAAAAGAAGGGAATGATGGTACCATTGGAAGACCTCGACCCAGATGATAGTATTTTCGTGACATTTGATGAAGTGGGTCAAAGTCAAGTTGTTAATCCTACCCTCCCTTCTGATCACGATATGGAACTCAAGCCCACCCTTAGGGAACCTAACCCTAAAGAAATTGACCTATCTGAGGAGTCTGATGTTACCAGTGTAAACCATTTACCTCAGATAGAGCACCCTAGGGGATCTGCTGAGATATTAAATGATTCTAGACCTCGGGTATATGGTGAATTGTGTGATGAGGAGGAAGACGAATTATATGAGGAACCTACATTCAAGATTTGGAGTGACACTAAGGGTGATTATCTTATTTGAAGAGTTAGCCCCTGAGGATGTCACAAATTTAACCAAATTAGGTTTCCTTAGCACACCCTTTGATGATATTTTTCCTCATGATGAAATGATGGAAACTTTGGAAGCAATTTCTAAGATTTATGTGGATTCACATATAGACTCCGGGGAAGATTTGAGTAAAGAACAAAAACCCGGGGATGACATTGATAGGATAATCCCTAGATCTGTTGCTTCCAACCTGCCTTCATTCATTTCGAAGTCACCCTCTGATTCGCTTATATCTCAAAGCGAAATTGTGACTCCTGATGAAGAGCAGGAAGATACATGTGATGGTGCAAGGAATGCTAGGGATGAAATTAAGGATTTAGAAAGAGTGTTACGGATGGACACCGAGCTGATTAAACCCAACCTAGATCTTATGGCCATCCCACGACCAGGTAACTTGGACACCCTAGACAATCCTTGCCTTAGAGAATTGCTCACTTTTGTTCTGACCAGGGGGCTTAACAGACCAATATTTCCCGTAATGGAGTATCGGGTATGGATTGATGATTTCTTTAGTCAGTCCATTACCCTGGGGGTTTATCTTTGCACCATTCCTTCCCCATACCTTTCGGAGGATCCTTGTCGTCCTCCCCCTACCCCTTTGGAGGTTGTTTTACCTGTTTATCCTTTAGAACCTCTTCTGGTGACCTGGGAAGATTTCATTCCCATTTTAGTTGGGCGAGCATTTGCTATCGGGATTCACCATCAGCTCGCCAACATCCTAGGTTACATATTTTCTAGGCCAACATTGCTTTGCTCATTTTTAGGGCCTATTTCTGCAATTCTGGAACCTGATTTGCAGGTTCTTTGGCTATTCAGCCCAGCTCTGACCCAGGTAATATCCTTCTATGCAATGAGGACATTGCAGATTTTAGGCATGGGGGGGTGTACTTGGGGATATACATAGCATAGTGCATTCATTGCATACATTTGCATAAAAACAAAAAAAAATAATAATAATAATAAATTAAAAAAAAAAAAAGCTTTGAGCTTAACTGGCTAGATCTTGCAGTCTTAAGCAAATCAGAACTCTAGGGTAGACTAAATTAATTCTAGGGTCAAACTTTAGAAGCTAAATGAGCTGCTAGCTTTAGACCTTTAGGGTCCTTTGGGGACCATTCCTCAAGAGGTTGAGGAAGGGAAGCTAGGGTTTGAGTTAAAATGTGGGGTAGTACCTGGAGTCTTATTCTACCTTTTGGCTTACGGGTCCTTGTAACCCAAGCATCCAAATTTCACACACTTGGTCTGGTAATTAACTTAGTTTCTGTCTTTCTAAAAAGAGATTTGGTTCTCTTAGTTTTGACTTAGGAGAGGCTTCAAAACACATTCTGATTGGAAGAGTTCCCGCCGCAGGAGAGGTGGAGTATATACTCACCTTGAGGATGCGATGATAACATATTACCTCCTCGGCGCTTGTCTCTTAGGATATCCATCCTACTGGGGGCATGTAAGCGCATTGTGTGGTTCAGGTACCATGGGCGGCCCTATCTCGAAGTGCCGATTGCCATAGGCCTGAATTCGCTTAAGAAATCCACGGGCGATACTATCTTGAAGTGTCGATTGCCAGGAGTTCTTGGGGTCGTTATGGGCGGTGCTATCTCGAAGCATCGAAAGCCAGGCACCCTTCGAGGTATGGTAATGGGGACAATGAATCCGACACAGACCGTGTTGATAGCTGATCTGAGGTTAGACTTAGAAGAAACAAACAAACAAAATATATATATATATATATAAAATCCTTTAACTCAAATAACTCATACCAATGCACAGGCACAGATGCTTTAATCTCAGGGATCAATAAACTTTAGGGTAGAGTCAGAAATCAGGGAAACTTGTGCCTGCAACTCATCTTTAGCCGACCTAGTCTGTAACTTAGCAACTACTTAGGAACCTTGGGTCTAGAGTCTGAACTTAATATGCTTCTGAAGGAAGACTAAGTGAGTTGACTAGTCTACTTGGAGTGCTAGGTTTCGCTTAATTTTGCTAGGGACTAGAAAAAACTAGGCATGGGGGTATTTGATTAGCCCATAGTTGTGGGCTATTTAAGTATTTAAGTGCCTAGACATTAGGTTAATTCTAACAATTATTTAGCATAAATTAGGATGTAAATAGATTAATTCATATTTTTAATTTAATTATATAATCCATGCATTGCATTCATATTTTAAGTGCATTTAGAATTAGCTTAGAATGTCATTCATCTAATTAGTTAACCAATTAGGTCCATTGTTTTAGTTAACATAAAAGTTGAGGGTTTGTATATAAATAACCATAATATTTTAACATTATTTTCTTTATTCTTCTTCTTGCAGGAACGGCTGGCTGCCGCTCCAACGCCACCAGCTGCTGCAGTGAAGAACCCATTCAAGGAGGAGCGGATGTGTTGGATCTGGTCGGGCAGCTGATTTCAAATTTGTGCAGGCCACTACAAAAGGAGGAGAGAGGATGCTGAGCGAGGTAGTCCTCCACCACCGACCCACCACTGTGTAGAGAGATCTTCTCTCTTCCATTCCACACCGACGGCCTCAACCGCGGCGACGACCCTCCACCACCGTGGGCGTGTGGTGTGACAGGTCACACCGCCATCCGAAGGTCGTTCGCATTGCTGTGAGCACCTTAGCGTGCATCTCCCTCACCGTCGTCATCAACAACCACCGCCGCAGCCACTGTGCAATCACCCTTTCAGTCAGTTAAGACGTCCGGGAAATTTCCCGGACGTCTGAAGCCACACCCCACTCCAGCAACAATCACCGTTTGCCTATTTCACTTCCAGCGCCATCTCCACGCCCTCCAGCCTGTGCACCCACGCCGCAGCAGTCTTCCCGCTCACCTCCAGCCGCACGCAAGAACCGCCACTTCCTCCCGCTCTCACCGCCTGCGCACCCACGCCTCCAGCCAACTGCAGCATCCGCCTGCACGCCAACAGAGCATGCAACTGCCTGCGCACCCAGCGCCAGCTCCACACCCTCCAGGCCGCACACACCCTCCTCCCACGCCTGCAGTACCTCACCCGCTCACTCCTACGCCTACACAACCACATCCGCCCACTTCACCTCCAGAGCCATCTCCACGCACGCCCTCCTCCCGTGCTTGCAGCACCTGCTCTCACCGCCAACAAAGTGCGCACCGGCTGTAACGCGCACCCACGCCTCCAGCCAACACGCAGCAGCAGAGCCAGCAGAACCGCCAACAGGCCGCACGCGCTCCCACACCCGCCTGCAACGCACGCCAACAGCAACTGCAACGCACGCCAACAGCAACTGCAACGCCGGCTGCAGCCACCTCCGCATTAGCTCGTCCGGCCGACTCTGGCCGCCGCGCGACACGCCGCCACCACCATTTCGAAGCCCTTGGTCCGAGGAACTTCCTCCGAGCTTCCCGTGTCCGACCGTCCACTCCTCGTCGCGCACGGCAAAGGGGAAAAAATCCCCTGTTTTGCTACAGTAACCGGGCCATTAAAAATTACATTTTCTTCCATTGTCAATTTTTAATAATATTTTATTGATTCTGCATTGCGACAAATATCCTCTAGTTACTCATAATTGCTATTTCAGCATTGTTTCTTGTTTCAACCTTAATCTGAAGGCAATTCTGGCTTGATTCTTGTCCAAACTAAATACGAACAAACGTTTTTAACTGGTGCAAATTTAAATACATCATTTCCTCCCTGTGGATACGACCCGCTCCTCTGTGAGTGGTTATTTCTTTTTAAATATTGATTAGTCGATTTTTCCACAACATAAAATTGCAAACGACTTTAAAGCAAACAATCGACTAGTCAGTCCTCATAAAACCCATTAAAGTCAAAGGTAAATGTCTGAAGAGTGCTTATAGGATCATGAAAATCTGAGTCAAGAAAAGATTCAAACTTTGGATTGCAGACACTCTTGGCACTTACTGTTTCTAATTCCTGAAGATCAAAAAGGAATGATTCCATCTCAATGGAACCTGATTTTGAATCAATGATCCGAGATCAGGGGCCTTAGAGTTAGAGTCGAAGAATGGATCATGGATGTTGAACTCGTAAACTGGTTCATAGTCGTCAGGAAACAAAGGTTCTCCGAAATTAGAGTAGGATTCAAAATCATCAAAGAATTTGCGAGAATAAGTTTCCGAATCTGATTTTGGATTGGGAGTTCCACCACAAAAAGAATCAAGATAAGTAGAGTCAAGAGTGTCTATTTATACCATTGATGACTGAAGAGGCCCATGCACAAAAGCCACTTATACCACTACGTCGATTCTAAAAGCCATGATGTGGTACTTTGTTTCAGCGCAATTGAGTGCTGTTGCTTTGTATAGCATGCTGATTTGCGATCTTTGGCCCTCAATTTGTGGACCATAATTTATTTTAAATTAAAAATAAATTATAGGGTTACAAAGCCCTTATATAGGGCTACCTAATTGTACCATTATTTACATAAATAAGTTATTTAATTATATAATAAAATTAGCTAAAGTTTACCATTTATACATGTTAATTTAGAGTTTAATTTGTTAATTAACGTATAAATTAGTGACTTAATTACAAAATTGACTATATATAGAGTTAATATACATAATAAATTATTTATTAAATATTTTTATTATATTTTAGGAACTTTATTTTAATTTAGATATTATTAAATACATGTTTTAGATAATTTTACATATTAATAATCTATAAATACTATAATACAGTATAAATACAATGAAAATAAGTTGAAAATACTTAATATAATATAATACAAGTGTACATTTTAACTTACTTTAGTATTAGATTAAATTACTAATGTATTTTATTTTAAGTTAATAATATACTTTGTTAACTTAATATCTTAATTATTTACTATAAATATATAATTAAATTAAATTATAGGTACTGTATAGTATATATTACATGTTCAAATATGTATATACAGTATTAGACTTAATTATGTACATATAGATAGGTTTATATAATTACTTAGATTATTATACATTTAATTTATATAAATTAATAGATAATAAGACAATAAGATTATATATACAATAAATTATTATAAATACTTAATTTAATATATAGAATACATATATAAGTTAATTATATACATTATGTACATATTATACAATATATTCATATAGCTTAGTTTTAATTTATATATACAACTATATACATAGTGTACAGGGTTTTTCTGATTTTAATGGTTTTTATATGTTTAGGGGAAGTAGGGGATGAGAGAGAAAGAATGAGATGAGAGATAAAAGTTCTTTTTGGTATTTTTGATATTTGGTTCTTTTAGTAAATTCCAAGGTAGATTGAACTATCGGTTGGTATATTCTACCAAGCTGGAGGTTCAGATTATCTTGAAACTTAACACACACTTAGAAATATACCTAATTCTACTCGAGACACCTTTATTTTATATTTTTATGATTTTTTTGTATTTTTTATGTATTTTCAATCTCAGCAACCCAAGGCCTAAAGAGGGTGTTGGAAACATGAATCTAAGGCCTCATATTCAGTTCTAATGGTTGGGATATCAACTTTAACACTTCACTATGCTCAGGACATTTCATGGAAAGTATATGATCATTCAAACATGAATTTCATCTTGATTTTCATTAAAACCATAGCTTGGACAGTTAAATCACTTAATAGTAGTTGACAAAAGATTTAAACTGAAATCACAAACACTTCTAATCAAATTTTTTTAACAAAGTGTACATGAATGCTTGTTTCATACTGTTCTAGCACTAAACACAGGTCAACTAATTAAACATCTAAATCCCAGCCCTAAAAGCCCTCAAAACAGGTCTGGAATGCTGCCAGCAGCTGCAACAACTGTTGCTATTGCTGCTCAAATGCAGCAAATTAATGCTGCTACAACTGCATCAGACGAATTCTAAGCAAATTAGATAGCTTATCAACTATCAAAAATCAAATTAGTAGCTACTCTGTTGTCCCAACTAAGAATAACTGCAACAGTCATTTTATCAAACGTCTTAGCTACAGCTATTGCTGCAGTGATCAGATCAATAAATCCAACCTCAAACTCTTCTGGGACCATAGATCAAAATTGATTTTGAACTCAAAAACCATGTCACCCAAATGGGCTGTTGATCTTAGATCACCACAAGGATTTTATCCCTTTGAACATCTACACACTATTAACTAGTGTGTAGGGGTCCATTGCGATCCTTTTAAACAAACCAGGTCCTTGCCAAAGCCTCAATTCAGAACATTGAACATCCTAGGCTTTGGCTACCTCAAGCAATGCATACAAACAATAGATCAAGTTAAAATCAGGCATGAAACATTTACTTGGTGAAAATCGAAATTTGAGAGATCCAATTCATTGCAACAAGCTCAATTGGACTCTAATAAAACAATTCACTCGATTAAAATCACAAGAATCCAAGTTAAGAGCCAAATCTCCAGATTAGACATTTAGATCAAAATAAGCATCAATCGAGCAAATTTTGTGCAATAAAAACCATGATGAGGACCCTTCTGAACAATGGAGTGGATGAGGGGGGTCCTATGATGAATTAGCGCTCAATCGGATCTAGATGCTATGGAGCATCAGATCTGATTGATGCTTCAATGGATGGGTGAAATGTGATAAAAAAAAACTTGAGGGAAATCAGAAGGAGATTGTGAGATGGAGAGGGAGTTATATGAATCAATGGAAATGCATGTGAAAAACCACCTCTCTGATCTGAATTGATCAGAGAGGGCAAAGTCATTCTAGTTTAATTCTACTTCTAACTAATCTAAAAAGCAATAAACACTATCTAGAAAGCAATAAATCAACTATCAAATCTAGAAAGCTATCTAAGGGAAGAAGGTGACTCTTTAGGATCAACAGTCAGTGGCTGAAGAGGACGAATGGGGAGGAACCTCTAGCGGAAGAAGGAGACTCTCATGGACCAGCAACCAGTGGCTAAAGGTGACGAACGAAGGGGGAAAGTGGTCCCTGTGACCGACCACCAAGTAAAGGGGGAGCTACTAGAGGGGTAGAGTGAAAGGAACCACTCAAGGGGGAGGGAGTGATTAGCTTGCACATGAGCTCAAGGAGTTGCTTAAGTAGCATTTCACTGGATCAGAGCACCACTGTGGTGGAATTAGGCTAGTAGGGTTTCTACGGTGGGGATGAAAATAGAGAAGCGCACGTGCGTTCAAATCAAAGTACCACCATTGGATCAGATCTAGAGGGCAAGGTGAAGCTACGCGCAAAGGCACACAAAGATTGAATTTCGATCAACCGTTGGATCAAGGTGCAAAGGAATGACAGCCACGATGGGTCCTGTTTTTATGAACAATAGACCCATGCCGGCTATAGGTGTGTTGGGAATTTTGCGCACAAGCTCTTAAGGGCGAAAGGGTAGGAATTTTGCAACAAGACCCATTAATGGCAAAGAAGAATGCAGCGCAATCCCTGAGGTGTTGCAAAGAAGTCCCCGACGACTTATAAAATGATCCTTGGAGGTTTTAAATGAATGAAATGTGTTATGACCTGAAGACCTAGATGTAATGTCATTAATGCAAGGTCCTAATGATGTCCAAATGTAAGCGAGTTTTTATTGAAGCCCAATTAAACATTTAGGAAGTTGATTTCAATTTCAATTTGAACATTTGAACCTAAATATGTGTTCAATTTGCAATTTGGATCATCATATTACACTTTGAATAGAATATCTCATTTTATGACCAAATTTTCCATTTTTAACACATTTATGTTATTTCCCACACTTAACCCATTTCATGTGTTAATTATGTAGTGTTTAACAACTTTGACGCCACCACTATGACTCTTCTCCCGACACCGAGACCACCTCGACTCTTCGCCCTCGATCGTCTTGACCTCTGACTGCAACTCTTCTTCATCGTGACCCTTCATCACCTTGAAGCACCACTGCACCTTCATCACCCACGCTTGACACCCCTCGGCTCCAGCGCCCTTGACCATGACCTTTGTCCTCGTGATAGCCACCTCTAGCGATCATAAGCCGCCCTTACGTCCTCCTCCTCTGGTAGCACAACAGTGCAACCTCCTCTCACGACCAGCAGCACCATGTCACCTCTTTCGTTACTCTTCTTCAGTCTTCTTCTTCCACTGCAACTCCACTACGAACCCGACATCACTGACAACCACCTACTTACAACCACCACTATCAGCTACCATCTTCTCCGCCAACGTCATCGGAGCAAAGACCTCTCGTCACCAACAACTACTGCCATTTATACCTCCACCTGCAGCCCACAATCTCGCCGCCGACAGGACCATACATGCCGATGTTCTCCTCTTCGTTCGACTGCCATTGACCACACTGCAACCACTATTGCGATGGCCTCATCCCGAAGCATCTCCACCAGAAGCCATCCATGTTGCCGCAACTCCACGTGCATGCATGGCAAGGAGGAAAGAATCCTCTATTTTGGGTCCTATTTCTAATTACGTTGAATGCCACTGTGGGAGATTTGATTTGTGTTTTGTTTATTTTATTGAGGTGAAATTGTTTGCATGACCCTTTGATAAACGCTAGTTTATCATCATCCTTAATATCCATTCACATCTAGTTCCTAAGGTTTTGTCAATTGCATTGCATTATCTCACTGTATTTAGCATGCATTTGCATTTAGGGTTTAAAACATGCATTAGCATTTATTTACATTATCTTGTGTAGTTACCATTTAAGTGCCAAGGATGAATGCTTTGGAAATCATAAAAGCCCTGGTAGTATGGAAGGCACAAGGAACAAGTGTGAAGACAGCTCGGGAAAGCTCCTTCCAGCTTCTCCTCTACTTAGCTAAGCTATTAGCTAGCTTAGCTAGCTCCTCCACTACTTCAGCTCCTACCCTACTCCCTTTCCACCTTAATGACCATCCACCTACATTAACACCACTAACCATTGGCACCTAAAATGCTCTCCTTAGTACCCTTTCACATGGTGCCAAGGAAGCTTCCTAACCACCATCTATACTAGCCTATAAAAAGACCCCCCATCCTACCATTCAAACCATCCTTGACAAGCAACAATCCTTCCTATCAAACACCTATAGCCACCATACATCCCATGCCCAAGAAAGGAGGAGAGAAGAAGATTAAGGGAGTAACCTACCTGCTCCCTTGGTTCCTTCTTCCTCTTCTCTCTCCTTCCTTGTGCCATGCTAAGGAGCAAGCTTCCATCTAGGGAGGACGACCAGGCAAGGGGAAAGAAGGGTGGAGGACATCCACCTTTGCGAGGAGCAACTCAAGGAGCTATAAGGAAGTCTTCTTCAAGTTTGGGAGCCACCATTCTTGGAGGGAAGGCTACCTCAGCTACTCGAGAGAATTTTCTGTCTTTCATTTTGTTGCATTTTAATTCTTGTGAAGCATTCATCTACCAAGGGATTAATTAAGTGGAACCTTTGCTTAGTTGAGCACCCTAGGTACTTTGTAAATAATTCTTCTTAATAGCAAAGTGCCTTTCTTCATTCTTGAATTTTAAATTTCAAGTAGCAACTTTATTTATTTTAGTGCATTATATCTCTCTTCTAATTACCTTAGGCGCACTTGCCTAAGGTGAGCTTAGAAGAGAAGACTTCTCTTGTCACTTGGGTTCTAGTTGTTAGGCGTAGTTTTTTTAGCATAGCTCTATCTTTGCATTTGTATCTTGCTTATTTTCAAACATAAACATTTACAAAAATCAAAATACAAAAAGAGAAGTGTTGATTTGAGAGGAGAGAGAGAGAATCACTTATTTGACTATCAAATTGGCCTCATTAGATGACCCTAGATACCACCACTATCTATTAATATAAATTTAAAAGCTGATAGACTTTGCGCATTGTAATGACAATAAAACCTCCATTTATAAAACCGTGCAAATCTCACATCACCCTTGCATTATTACATTATCTCGTAGCCTCTTCATATCACCCTATTTCGCACTAGAATTTGATTGAAAATTTCTGTGGCAATACAGAGCTTGAATTTATGATCGGGAATGATACATATTTGTGATTCTATTGTATTTGTTCCTCCTTGTGACCGGGAATTTATGACCGGGAATGATACACATAGAAAATTTCAGTATATTTCTATTAATTTTTTATTAAGGATTTTCCGCCACACGAATTACTGCAATGACATATTTTCTTGATATTATCCTGTTCAAGCGAAATTCCCTCGATCAAATGGCGTCGTTGCCAAGGAGGCAATAGACGCAATAGGTTCACTTGATTTTATTTCTAATCTATTTTGAAGTGAACTTTGTCTTGTACGAGGGAATCTATAGGTCGAGACAGTAGGTGCAACAGAGCCCTAGCGTGGACCTTGAGCCACGCCCACGAGAAGATGCAAGAAGATGGAAGGAGACCTAGATCCCGTAAGGGATTCTCCTTCAACACGGATTGGCTTACAAGTTTAGTTTATTAGCTTTGTATTTCATTTTTCTTGCCCTTGTAGAATCAGGGCCGATTTTCAAGGGTCAGTCCCCACTTTCTTTAGCAATTAAGATTATTCTATGATAGACTTGAACTTTAGACTCATATTTTGCTTGCTTGCTTCTGAAAAAAAGAAAAACCTATCTAGCTACCTACTTAAAAGTTGCATACCCTTAGGTGCACGCATTTAGGGGTGATTGAGTAGCACGTTAGATCTATTTCTTACATTGTGTCCATTATCTGCACAGAGATTGCTGGAGTCAGGTATATTTTTCTATCTTTGCATCCTGTTGAACGAGAATTTGTGCATTGAAAATTTGATTTTTGAAAACCCTGTCGCTGTAGTCGCGTAAAAATTCGTCAAACAGATAATTTAATCAAAACTCTAGTGAGTGCTGGGTCGAACACGGGAAGGCGTACGTTTGATCAGAAATTGTGTTTCATTTTTTGTCACGAAGTAGAGTAGCTAATCGAATTAAATCTACCCTAGCTATTTTACTTAAAGAATAAACAATAGAAGACATAGAAAGAATAATACAAATAAAGAGAAAATAGAGAGAATAGACAAATATTTCATAACCACATAATTATATTCGTTACATCTATCTTCTACACTCAAAAGTGGAAAATCTAATCTAGAAAGTAGTAAAAAGAGAAGGGGGAGAGAAGTTATCATCCTCGATGGCTGCTTGGAGGATGAGCCTTGTTGACGAAGTGTCCGGATGAAGGTGGTCAGACGTTGGATGAAAGAGGATGAAGACGGAGAATGGAGGATGGAGCAGGGCAACGTCGCATTGGGATCTGCTTCCCGAACGACGGTGAGAGGACAACCGCAAGATGCTTCATGAACGGGGTGAGAAGGTGGAAAATTGTATTTTTAACTCTAATGGAGCATCCTAGGTTTGGGACAAGCCCGTAGAGCTTTGGAGGGGTTAAGAGAAGATAGGAAGAGATGATGAAAATGTGGAGGGTGTAGGGCCTTTTATAGGTGAGGAATAGGGTGCAAATAGGTCATTTTAAACTTAAAACATTAATGTAAGGGTCTTGACGGATATAATCGTCAATAAAGCCCCTACATCACTAAACACGGGTGCGTGCCCTCACCTCCTCATCTTCAGCCGCTGAGTGCTTCACCTACGTTCACACATCCTCAATCGAATGGCTTAAACGCGCCTCTTGATCTCCAGTGTAATGCGCGCTTGCGTCAAATTGGGCTTGCGTTCGTGCATCAGATCTCACATAAAGCATGCACCATCAGCCAGTGCACCACGTCTTTGCTCCATCAGCTGTCTACACTTCATCCAACGTCATTATTCCACCCATGCCCACTCTCCTGCTCAATTTGAAGCAAATGGAGGCTCAACCCAGTGTTGTTGTCTTTGCGAGGAGCCACGTAACCAATGCGCTATGCCTCTTATTGTGTCACATTTATGCTTTAAGGGTCAGGTACTCGCAACCGTTGGATGGCAATCCAACAATCGAGATCACCTGAGCCCTCACCTTTAGAAGGTGTTGCACGGTTAAGGAGAGATGGTGCATTCTCAACTGTTGGATCGATGATCCAATGGCTAAGATGCATTGGCCATTGCGTGAAGAGGTGGAGTGGGAGACTTGGGCCGACGTTGGGCAGTTGGGATGGTGCCACATGGCATCATCTTGGTCGTCCATCTTCTTTGACTTGTAGATGGTGCCACGGATGTCGGATTGGATCGATTTTCGTGTCATTGGGCTACGATCGTCAATCCAAACCCATATGTGCAGTTGGATTTGTCATCTGAGGTGTTGATTTAACACCACTTGGCCCCGTGACCTCTTAAATTTCAAGACCACTAAACTAATTGAATTTACCTAATTTAGTGGTCGTCTAACTGAAATTGGAACTTCTAATCAGATTCGGCTTTAAAAATAAAATCACATTTGATCTTATCAAAAGGACTTACGTGCGACTCTTTACAAAAACAAACTGATTTTCAGAGTAATGCACACTTCTTCCACTGAGCACACACTAGAGGCACCACACTAGGTCTCGATCCCTTAAGGCTATAGGCACTAATCTCTTTATTGGTGCAGACCCTTCTATTTCACTTTGTGGTGATGGTATTATGCTGTAACCAACTGTTTTGATACACTAAGGAGAGGGATGCCCCTTAAAGAAACAAAAGGGTAGTTAAGAGGCACCGCATATGCATTGCCTCAAAGGAAGGGTTTACCCTATTTGCATCCCTGAGTTTCGTCCTCAAAGTAACTTCTCACTAGATCACTTGAGAATATCATTCAAGCAAGGTGCAGGTCTTAGGGCACTTGAAGGTTGGCTTAGGTTGCATAACTGTATTGAAAAACTTATTTGGCCATTTATATCAACCAATTTGACCCCAGCCTTCTTCAAAATAGAATTGGTCAGGATCTCATGTAGCCCTTTCCTCTTATACCACTTAAGTGGGAATAGAGGAACACTGCCTTGACCCTATTTGACTGATTTGTGAAGTTGGGTTGGAGGTTGCACCTACTCAATTGGTAAGAACTTGAATTGTGTGTTGTATACTTGGTAGACACTCTCTTGAAGGTAGTTTAGTATTTGATCCTGAGCTTGAGAGAATCCTTAGGAGGGCCCACCAAAGAGAGAGGAAAGAAGAGATGGCTGATCAAGGAGCAAATCAACAAAGGACTCTAAGAGACTACTTCATTCCGACTGACCAACCTGCTTAAGCACTAAGAAGACCGGCAGGGGATAATACATATGAGATCAAGAGCAGTACCATATCCTTGTTGCCCTCCTTTTATGGTACTATTAGGGAGGACCCCTACCGACATCTAGAGGAATTCACTGAGGTTTGTTCTACGGTGAAACTTTAGAACTTTACTGATGAAGCTTTGATGAGAATCCTCTTTCCATTCTCCCTTAAGGACAAGGCAAAACATTGGTATCACACCTTGTTCGGGGAGTAGATCACGTAAAAGATAAATGCATTGTACTATAGCACGAAATATGTCTCAACAAATAAATTAACGGAACTAGTGAGTCCCGATCGATCACAGGGAGGCAAAAAGCACTTTTGATTTCATGTTCTTATTCTAAATCTAATTACTAAATAGCATAAACAATAAATCACAATATATATATCAAGCAGAGAGTTTGAACATGAATTGCATACATGTAACTATAACTAAACAAATTCTAAGCATGAACATAAACTATCTATGTAGTAGAACAAGGGCACCACAGGTGGTCTGTGGTAGCCTTCTTGAGAGGTTGAGGATGCAACAATGATTCGCCAAGGTGGCTCAATGAATGCTTTGGACGAAGATGTAGAGACGAAGGCAGAGAAGACGGGAAGAAGAAGAAGAAGGTAGAGGAGTTGTAGGAGGAAGAAGAAGGAAAATAATTGAATGCCTTCAAAGGGGACCCTTAGGCCTCTTTTTATAGTTGTTGAGAAGGGTATTTAGGGCATTGGAGCCCTTAATTTTGTGCAATAGCCTTAGGTTGATCAGATCCATTGATCGGGAGATCAACGGTCCTAATTAAGCCTAAAAATACCCTCCAAATCCTTCTCCATTCGAGGATTCAATCTAGAGCTAACACGTGGCGCAACGTGTGCCCTCTGATCTCCATCGTACAGTCGCCACTCTCCCGCGCTCGCCGTTTCCTCTTTTGCGTGCACCGTACGCTTCGTTTTGGCACCCGATCCTCGACCATTCAATCGTATGATCGAACGGCTCAGATTCATGCCCACGCGCTTCCAATCACATGCCCTTAAGCCTCAGCCATCCGATCTTACAATCGGATGGCTTAAAATGAGCGTCGCTACCTTTTTGAATCCTAAAGCGTGAGTCATCATGTGCATCCTCACTCCCTCACATCCACGTGCGCCACGCAACCACCCCTGTCGCCACTCGATGAAGATCCTATGGTCAATCGCGCCCACGCTCAATGCCTTTCTTGATTTCATGTTGGGCGTGCCTCGAACCTACGTCGGTTGCTTAGGCATGAAGGCACTAACCAACAAGCTATGGATGCATTTGTGTCAAGTTTCCAATCTTCGCACGACTGCTCTTAGCTGTTGGATGAAGATCCAATGGCTGATCTTGTCCTTCATTGATGAGGCGCGGTGAGGTAGTTGACGTGGATGCATCGTGGTCGTTGGATGATGATACAACGGCCCACGTCTTTCCTTCAAAGATTGGGGCACGGTGAGGGGTTGTTGCAATGGTGCCACATAGCGCCATCGTGGCCGTCCATCTTCCTTTCATTGTAGACAATGCTATAGGCCTCCGATTGGGTTGATTTTTGCACCGTTGGACTACGATCATTGATTTGGATCCATCCGTATGATTGGATTTGTCATCTGAGGTCTAGATATTCTTTAATTTTCCCCTTGGCTCTTGCTCTTCTGCAAACTCCATAGGGTGCTACGGGAGTCTGATTGATGTGATCTTGGAAGCGTTGGACTCCCTTCGTCATTTTAAACAGATCCATAAGGTTGGATCAATCATCTGCAACTCCGAATTATCTACAATGAGTAATACCTCTCAAATAGCATAGTAAATTGCATAAAACATATAAATCAATTACGATGCAAAACATGATGCATATGCATGCAAAATGCCCATGTTAAGCTAGGTTCTGGCTTAATTCAGGCAAATTAGGGCCTCTAAACGCTGTGCAATCACACCTTAGATGCTAGGGAGAATGATTGGAATTCCCTTAAGGGAGAATTCTTGAAGAAATACTTCCCGATGAACAAAACCACCCACATCAAGAGGGAAATCATGGGTTTTACTCAGTTAAATAGGGAGCAATTCCACCACACTTGGGAGCACTTTAATGACCTGATTAGGTTATGCCCCCATCATCAAGTGCCTAGATGGCAATTGCTAGAAAGGTTCTATACTGGACTATTTAAGAGGCATAAGCAAACAGTGGATGCTATTGTGCTTGAACCTTTCTTACCAAAATGGAGGATGAGGGACATTATTTGAGTCACTGAGTGATAATTCTATCCATTTGACCTCAGCCTATCAGGATAGAAAACCATCCATCCTCTAGAAGAAAGTGGAAGCTAGTGAAGCCAGGGATACTCAGAATTTAGCCTTCCAAATCCAATTGTTAAACCAGAACTTTGAAAGACTCATGTCAAACCCTAGCACATTCCCGCAATCAGCTTCCCAAGGTCAAGCTATTTCTGAATGATCCATTTGCCAAAGCACTTTTCATGCCACTGTTGAGTGTCAATTGGCTAATCAATTCCCTGAGTTAGTTCAGGTAGACATGAATGCTGCCCAAGTGTTTCGTCTACCTCCCAGGAATAACCCTTTTGGAAATACCTATAATCCTGGATGGAAAAACCATCACAATTTCTCATCAAAGCAAGGTGATGCTTCCAACTCAGGGAACTCAAGAACCCAACCCACCCAACCCTTTTAGGCACGACAATTCCAACCTCCTCCTCAACCCAATAATTGTAAGTTGGATGACCTTAAAGCAATGATGAAGGCCATGAAAGAAAGCCAGAGTATGATCATTTAATCTCAGAATAAGGAAATCCATGAAATGCAATCTCAAATTGGCCACCTTGTTGAGGTTGTTAGGCAACATGATCCTGGGAAATTGCTCAGCTCATCTGAGGAGAATCCTAGGGGTAAAGGGCCCTTCATAAGGGACCATGCTAAGGTTGTGACCATTCTGAGGAGTGGAAAAGAAATTTCCAAACCTAAAATCACTCGTACATTCACCCCACCTACCAACCTGACATTGACTTACACATCCACTGAGGAAGAGCTACTCAGCCCCTCCTCACTTGAAATCACCCATCTGGAGGATGTTGTCACCTTTCCACCTCTATCCTGCCATGACAACCCCTCTACCCAGAGGCTGAGAGTGCCCTTCCCTGAGCGCTTATCAGCCCCTGAGGTATCTTCTACTAGCTCATTTGGAAGCAAAGATAGGATGGAAGAGATTATGGAGACATTCAAGTAAGTTCATATCAACTTGCCTCTGTTGGATGCTATTAAACAGATTCCATCCTATACTAGATTTCTAAAGGACTTGTGCACATAGAAGAGAAAATCACAAAAACAGGTTCAAGCTAAGGTCACCCTGCCCAACTTAGTCAGCTCGATCCTACAACAAAGTACACCCCTTAAAATGAAGGACCCAGGAGCCCCATATATTTCTGTAGTCATTGGAGACCAATGCATTGAAGAGGCTCTCCTTGATCTGGTACCCCCATGCTTAGGTTTTGCTAGTCCCTTAGCAAACAACTCATTAAAGTGCAAAGCTTTTAGCATCAGCTAGCTAAGTGTGATGAGATATCTATTTTTCTCTCTTTCAAATTGTTAAGTGTTTAGATATGATCTTTAAGCTAAAATTTTCTCTGATCAACCAACTGTGTTTATGTTTGTTTGGACATTGTAAGAACCAATTGCTTAAGAAGACTGACTACAACTTAAAATTGATATGACATAGACTATCTCTCGACCAACAAGGACTCTTGATATTTAAACCTTAAGTGTGATTTCCAGGACTCAGAAGGTTTTACAAAGCTAAAAAATTAAGTGGTTATGGTTGTGCTCAGTGAAAGGTCAGGACTAACCAGGTGAACTTCAAACCTCAATCCTGGGGTTTCACTTTTTTTTAAGTGTAGGTTGGTCTTAGCTTCAGCTCATGTTTTCGGATCGACTCTCAAAAATGAGGAAGACTCAAACCCAACTCTTATTGTATTATGGCTCAAAGAATGTTTGGTGGAAACAGTGTATTTGTAATGCACCCTGAAAATATTTTTGGTGGAAGTATTTAAAGGACTTGGAGAACATACTTGACTTATTCTATAGAATGTCTTTTTTTGAAAATTCTTTTTGACTTTTTCTTTTTTTTTCAGCAAGTAAATGTCAATATGTCTTCAACAACTTTATTTGGTAGAGCACACTTATTTGGTGGGTGAGTTCTTCGGTGGAAAGAGCTTCTCCTAAACACAAGGCTAAAGACTAGGACAAAGAGTTTACCTGCATGCACAAGTAAAGACTCCACCTTCCCTAATGAACATTAGGGTTAAATTTCATGTTCACAAGGTATTTCCCGACATTGTGTAGTGTAAACCAAAGTTACTTAAACTCCTAAGCCACAGCAAACCAGCAAGTCCTGTACTGGTGACTCAGGTACAAGAATACATCCTAAGTTACATGAGATTATGGTCTATCTTGTCACTACTTAAAGTGTATTAAGCCAAAGCCTGAGCAAATCAAGCTACAGTGGCTCGGAAAGTCTAACCAGCAAAGGTTGAATTCTATAAACACTTATTCTATTTTTGTTTTCAGCTAGAACATCATAATTAAACACTTGTAATTCTTTCCAATGCTTTTCTCCTCTTCAATTTCAATTTTGGAGTTCTCCTCAACAATAAAGATCAGTAGGTCCCTTATTGTATTTTTGGAGCTTTTGTTTTTGTTATAATTTTTTTTATTTCACTTTGTAATTTTTTTTCAAAATTTTCAAAATTAAAAAAAAATTATATTTTTGATAATACTATACTATATACACTACAGGTGTGTCTATAATTGCATTTCAGTAAATGATTCCATCATTTACACTCCCCCATGCTTAAATGATGCAATGTCCTCATTATATGAATAGGGTGGATGCAAATGCATGCTCTGCTTTTCACTAACTTAGGCTAGGTGACGGAAGGAAGTCAGAATGAGGAGATAAAAATCTATATGCAGAGGATTTCAAGTCTAATACAAGATCAGAGTAGGAAGTCGGGCTAAGTAGTAAAATGCATGACATATGTGACTATGAGTGTATGCTAAAAATGCAAGGATAGACACCTGATGAAGAAATGGAAAACAAGAAAGGTGAAAACAGTTATGTACAAGAGATAGGTTTGCTAAGTTTAACGCCTTCAGCTAGGCGCAAACTTAGATGATGAAAGTTCAAGATATTGGAGCGTAACAATGGAATTGACAACTCTAAGATCATGCAGCTCAATGAAGGGTTTAAATCTTTGTCCATTGACAATGAAAGGTTCAAATTTGTCAATCTCAGTGATCTCAATGGCTCCATTGTCAAAGATTCTCAGGATTTTGAAAGGTCCAGTCCATTTGGATCTGAGTTTCCTTGGGAAGAGTTTAAGTCTTGAGTCAAATAGAAGGACTTTCTGACCAAGGTGAAATGACTTCCTATGGATGTGACGGTCATGGAAGGCCTTTAATTTGTCCTTATAAATCCTCGAGCCTTCATAAAATTCATTTCCTAATTCATTTAGCTCAGAAATTTGAAGTCATCTATGATCACCTGTCTTCTCTAAGTCCAGGTTACACTTTCTAATGGCCCAATAGGCTTTGTGCTCAAGTTCTCCAGGAAGATGATAGGGTTTCTCGTACACAAGTCTAAAAGGAGACATTCCTAAAGGGGTTTTATGAGCTATCCTATATGCCCACAATGCATTAGAAAGGTAGGAAGACAAATCCTTTCTATCAGATCTGATGGTAGTCTGTAAAATCTTTTTAATCTCCCGGTTGGACAATTGTACCAGTCCATTGGTTTGAGGGTGGTATGGTGTAGCAATCCTATGTGTCACCCCATACTTCTGAAGTAGGGACTAGAAATGTGTGTTCCTAAAATGAGACCCTCCACCACTAATGATGGCTTTTGGTACCCCAAATCTAAAGAAGATATAATCTTGAACAAATTGTGTCACAACTCTATGATTGTTAGTCCTCGAGGGGATGGCTTCAATCCATTTGGAAACATAATCAACTACCAACAAGATGTACTTGAAGCTATGAGAATTCGGAAAAGGTCCCATGAAGTCAATGCCCTATATGTCAAAGACTTCACACACCATGATCAGATTCAAGGGCTTCACGTCTCCGGCTAATATTGTCGAGAAACTGACAGCGTGGACATGCCCTACTATACTCATGTGCGTCTTTGATGATCATGGTCCAGTAGAAACCGCTCTACAAAATTTTTGCAGCAGTCTTTTAGCCAGAGAAATGACCGCCACAGGCCTGGTCATGGCAGAATGCAGAATGCTCTCCATCTCATTATCGGGGACACACTTCCTAAGAATCTGGTCTTTAAAGTGCTTGAATAACCATGGTTCTTCCTAGTAATAGTAATTGACCTCGGATCTAAATCTGTCTTTTTAATGTTGGACCTAATCAGAGGAAACGATTCAGGAAGCCAGGGAGTTGACAATGTTAGCATACCAGGGAAGATCAGAATGAATGACAAGCAATTGCTCATTAAGGAAGTTGTCAGTGATGGGAAGTGAAGGAGATATCACTTCAGAAGGAAGGCGGGAAAAGTGGTCAGCTACCACATTCTGCTTCCTAGTCTTGTCACAAATCTCTAAATCAAATTCCTGCAATAGCAGGATCCATCTAATCAGACAAGATTTCATGCTTTTCTTGGCAAGAAGATGTCGAACTGCAATGTGGTCAGTGTAGACTATGATATGGGAACCTAAAAGATAAGGTCAGAATTTTTCCAATGCAAATACTACTGCTAACAATTCCTTTTCAGTGACTGTGTAATTCCTTTGAGCTTCGTCTAAATTCTTGCTAGCATAATAGATGACTGTAGGTTTCCCATCCAGTTTTTGACCAAGGACAGGCCCTACTGCATAATCAAAGGCATCACACATGATATCAAAAGGGTGAGACCAATCCGAGGGTTGCAGTATTGGTGCCTTGGTAACCTGATCACGAAGTGTCGTATAGGCACAAACACAATCGTCAGAGATCTGGAAGTCTACATCTTTTGAGAGGAGATTGGTGAGAGGTCAGGCTATTTTCGAGAAATTCGTTATAAAGCAGCGATAGAAACCAACATGCCTGAGAAAAGATATGATTTATTTAACCGACGAAGGTAATGATAAGTCAGAAATCAATTTTACCTTCGCACTGTCAGCCTCAATTTCTCTCTCCAAGATAAGGTGACCTAAAACTAGTCCTTCAGGTACCATGAAATGTGATTTCTCCCAGGAAAGTACCAGATTCACATCGATGCAACTTTGCAGGATCTTAGTCAGGTGGTCTAAGTATCCATCGAATGTGCTTCCAAAGATCGAGAAGTCATCCATGAAGACTTATAAACAATCACCTACTAAATCGGAGAAGATTGCAAACATGCACTGCTGAAATGTGGCAAGTGCGTTGTATAATCCAAATGGCATCCTACGGAAAGAAAAGGTTCCGTAGGGGCAGGTGAAAGTCATTTTTTCTGGTCATCAGGGTGAATCGCCACCTGATTGTAACCTAACTATCCAAAAAGCAGAAAAATCTATTCCCTGCCAATCTTTCCAGTATCTAATCAATGAAGGGCAATGGGAAATGATCTTTCTTCGTGGCTTGATTGAGTTTGCGATAGTCAATACATACTTGCCACGAACTAGCAATCCATGTAGGGATGATTTCTCCTGAATCAATGGTTATGACAGTAAGTCTGACCTTCTTAGGCACAACTTGACCAGGACTTACCCATTAACTGTTAGAGATAGGGAAAATAATTCCATTGTCTAACCACTTAAGCATCTCATTCTCAACCATCTCCTGAAGTGTAGGGTCTAGTCTACGCTGTGACTGTCTGGTAGGTCTAGATTCTTCTTCAGTGAATATTCTATGGGTGCACTAAGAAGGAATAATGCCAGTCAAGTTAGAAGGGATCCACCCTATAGCCTGTCTATGTGCTCTCAGAACAGATAAGAGTCGTGATTCTTGATCAAACGATAAATGGGAGTTGACAATCACAGGATAAGCATGATCTGGTCCTAAGAAAATATATTGTAAAGATTTAGGAAGAGGTTTTAACTCAATAGGTATAGGATCAGATGAAGGAGTAGGTGTGGAGATCTCAGAAAATCCTAGAGACACTAAAGGGATTAGAGGTAAGTCCTCAGTTTCTAAGGCTGGTGTCTCAAGAAGAGTCAAGTTAGAGGCCAAAGGGTGTTAAGATTCTAAATTAAGTGAATCAATCAATGTATCCTCGACCAACTTGTCCAAAGAATCCAAGGAACAGATTTCCTCAATCAAAGTACAAGATGGTTCCCTTTGGGCCTGAAAGATATTAATTTTCATCCTTTGATCTCCAAATTTCAACTCTATAAGACCCTCCTCACAATTTATGTTCACCTTGGTTGTAGCCAAAAAAGGTCTTCTTAATATGATAGGTGTGTTCTTAATATCCTCAAGTACTTCCATGTCAAGGATAATGAAGTCTACAAGAAAATAGAAGTCCTTGACCCACACGATAACATCTTCCAACACTTCCTGAGGTGTCATAACTGATCAGTCAACTAATTGCAGGGACACCTCGGTTGGCTTCAGATTGCCGACCTCAAAATGTGTCAGTAGGGAGGTTGGAATAAGATTGATGGAAGCACCTAGAACAAGTAAGGCTCTATTAAATGTGGTGTTTCCTATCATACAAGAGAGAAGAGGGGTGCCTGGGTCTTTCATCTTAGTAGGGAGGCTACTGGAAATGATGGAACTCATTTGTTCCGAGAGAATGATTGGACTACTCCCTTTCTGAATCCTAGCTTTATGCTTAGGTGTACATAGGTCTTTCAGAAACTTAGCATAAAGAGGAATATGACAAATCGCATCCAACAAGGGGATGTTTATGTGGACTTGCTCAAAGAGCTTGAGCAGATCCTCCTCAGGAGCCACACTAGATAGCTTTTTGTTTCCTTTTCCCTTCTTCTTTAAAGCCTCTGGAAATGGTACAGAAGTTGTAATGGGAGGGTCATTCCTAAGTTGAGAAGAATCAAGAAGAGGTGAATCAGATGGAGGAGTGGAATTAGAAGGTCCAAGAAAAGGTGTAGAAGCAGGAAATGGTGGATCTTATAGTGCTTCTACCACTCCTAGTGGTGATGGCATTTAATTCAGCTCTTGATGTCGACGGTATGTCGATATTCAGTAGCAGAGGTGGTTCGGGTTGAGGATAGGAAGTGTTTAGGTCTGTGTAAAGCTCATATTTGTGCAAGGGTTGTGAAATGGCATGTGCTTGAGCTTGCACAGGAGGTCTAGGTTGGACATACCTTTGGGTAGGTATGTTCCTCAGGTTGGGTTTTGCTTGAGATGGGAATGAATGTGGTTGATGGGATTCCATCAAGTGTGATAGTTAGGCTCTCATCTCAACTAAAGCCACATCCTATCTCTACTACATAGCAATGTTCTGCTATTGCATGTCAACGAGAGCTTTCATGATTGTCCTTAACTTATCATCTCGTGCAGGCCCAGGTTGAGAGTATTGGGTGGGCCTGGGTTGGGATTGTTAGTAGGCATGCAGTGGATACCTGTGTTGTTGTGGAGGTGGTACTTGGATCGGGTTGTGAAGTGATGCTACAGAAGGTTGTTGGAAATTAGGTCTCTGTGAATTTCCCGACCACGAGAAATTTGGATGATTACGCCGTCCAGGGTTGTAGGTTTGTGAATATGGATCATTGTGAATGGCTTGGAGCTTCTTCGAAGCTCTGGAAGGTGCAAGGAAGTTAGTATAAGGAGGAACAAAGGTTCCTCCAACTGGTGAAGGATATGAAAATGAATAATCCGGTAATGCAGGTTGTGTCAAAGATAGATTGTTCATAGTTTCCATCCCTGTGGGAAGCTGAGAAGAAGTGAGTGGTGCAGGTGACTAAGAAGATGATGAAGGTTTAGATGGAAATTTCCATACTTCATCTACTTTCTTCTCAATTAAGCCCACCTTATCCAGCCGACTAGCCACTATCTCTAAGTCTCATGTGTTGAATTGGGCTTCGTGTACCCCCGTGTGTGAATGTGAGGACTTTCTATTAAACACGCTCATCGAAGCATTGTTAATAGTGTTTTCGGCCATACCTTGAAGAGCCTAAAGGCTGAGTCATCATCCCTACACAAGAAATTGCCTCCATATGTGGCATCTACAAAATTCCTTGTGTCATCATGGAGCCCGTGGTAGAAGATTTGGACTTGTTGCTAGAGTGGGACACCATGGTGGGGACACTTACACAGAAGCTCATGGAATCGCTCCCAAGCCTCATGCATCTACTCTCCTGAGTTTTGGGTAAATGTGGTGATAGCACGTCTCAAGGCATTGATGTGGCCTACATTTCCAAGAAGTCCAAGTTATTTTACAACAGTGTGAGAATAAGCTCTTACAACTTATGCCTAACAAAATATCCTACAAATGTGCCTAAGTCTAACTACCACTAAACTAATCTAATAAAGCGAGAAAAACTACAGCTCCTACGGGAATAACTCCTTCGGGAAGTCGAGTCTGAGGTGTAGCAGATCTGCTAGGAAGAAGAACTCCACGTGGAAGAAGACACTACTCCTCCTACTCCTCCTCAAGTGCTGCAAAAACACGAAATGATTAGTAAGATAATTATATACAAAAATCAATCAAAGAATAAAATGAATAAAAGAATCTATATTCAACAAAGAATATGAATGAAAGAATGTTTATTTACAAACAAATAAAAAATATTTACAAATAAAGAATAAAAGAAAAATTTTGGCGTATAGAGAGTTGCCTCCTCGGTAATGGCGCAAAAAATAATCAATGATTTGCGACATTCGTAAATCAATCATAATAAAGTACTGTTGTCAGGTTTTTGTCCCCGGCAACGGCGCCAAAAATATGTCGAGCAACGATTGAGTTGTAATAAAAAGGTTATTTTATATTGTTGTTGTTGTAGTATATTTGTCACAATGCAAACAGATGTTGCATCATTTTATTTAATTATAATTTTTACTGATTAGTTTCCAGGTCGTTCACTGGGAGGCAGTTATTGATATACATCACTCTTTAAGTCTAAAAATGTTCTTTTATTCCAAAAATGTTAATTTTATTTACAAAATTAATGAATGAATCAATCAATAAATGAATTGGTCAATTATATACAAAAAGAATCAATTAATATGCATTATAATACCTTAAACATATTCACAAATAACAAGCATAAAAAACTGACTACTGCTACACTATGTTAATTATATACAACTACTCTAAGTAATACCTAATATAGGTACAAAAATAGCTATTAGTATATACTATGTTAAGTTATATTAACATACTAATATCTTTAGTAACACATATTCTATATACAGTGACATTTACATGCGTTGGTATAGCCTTAGTAAACTACATACATAACCTAAGGCAAAAATAGTTATCTATACTAACATATTAACATATATATAGTGACAGATATAGCTATCACTAAAGCTCAATGTTATTTATATACAAAAGAGCTCAAACAGTACTTACTATACTCATATTATACGTATACATATTTATAATTATTTATTGATATACATATACTTATACATTTATATTATACTTATACATATATACACAGACACGCACACACACGCACACAGCACTTAGCCACTATCACAGCTAACTCTCATTCCTTCTCTTCTCTTTGTTCTTCTTCTTCTTCACACAGTCATTTTTAGGATGTCTTCTCTCTTCTCTTAACATGGTCGGTTCAACTACTATTCACAAGACTAAAAAGTTGGTTTAATGGGTGAGCCAGCCCATTTTCGAGGGATACACAGCACCTCATAGAGGTGGGACCAGACCTCTACTAGTGGGCTGGGCTGACCCTAATTTGAATTAGGTTTTTTTCTCGTGCATTTTAGGCCCAATACAGGCCCATTTCAGGCCTGCTACAGTATATGGCCCTGGCCTACCACTGTACAATATGCTCGTACATATGCTCATGAGAATGGGTGTGGTATGGGTATGTGATGTGCGCCTAGTGCATGCTGACTGCTCGGCATAGCCACTGAAAGCAATTTATATCACTTCGGGCATTCCACCATAACCAATGTGGCGCCATTGAACGGCAGATCTATGCACTGCTCAGCGCTCGCAAGCGTTCCGATTTGCTAATTTTGGCCCTCAATTTGAGGGCCATAATTTACCCTAAATGAAAAATAAATTATATATTTATAGAGATCTTATATAGGGCTATATAATGGTACAATTAATTTAGAGAAATAAATTATTTAGATATATAATAAAATCAGTTAAAGTTGGTTGTTTATACACATTAAATTAAGGGTTAATCTCTTAATTAAAGTATAAATTAGTTAATTAATTATACAATTGACCTCATACAAAGTTAATTTATATAATAAATTATTTATTACATATTTTTAATGTATTTTAGAGACTTTATTTCGATTTATTTACATTTAAATAGACGTTTTAAATAGATATGTACATAAATAATTTATAAATACTATAGTATTATACAAATTCAATATAAATAGGTTAAATATACTTAAAATAATACTATACAAGTATACATGCTAAGTTACTTCAGTTTTAACTTAAATTACTAATTTATTTTATTTTAAGTAATAAATTACATAATAACTTAATTACCTACTGTAAATACATAATAAAATTAAATTACAGATATTATACAATACATATTACTTACTTAAATATGTATGTATAGTATTAGATACAATTATATACATATACATAGGTTTTTATAATTACTTAAGTTAATATACATTTAGTTTATATAATTTAATGTATAATTATACAATAAAGTTATATATATAATAAATCATTCTAAATATTTAATTTAATATATAGAATACATGTATAAGTTAATTATAGACATTATTTTCATATTGTACACTATATACATATAGCTTAGGTTTAAGTTATATTACACAAGTATATATATAGGATACAAGGTATTTTTAAGTGTTTTTGGGATTTTTCTTATTTTTATAATTTTTATATGTATAGTTGAGATAGGATGAAAGAGAAAGGATGAGATGAAAGAGAGGAGGTTCTTTTTGTGATTTTTCATCTTAGGTCTTCTATTAAATTCTAAGGTATACTCACAAGGTTTTAGGAAGGATCACCATCACATAGGGGTGGAAGAGGAGATGTCTGACATGAAGAGCGACCAACCTACAGCTGAAGAGAATTCAACTATGGGGGTTCTACAAGAGATCCCAGTTAATTCGTTTAGACAACACCCTTCCTTTCAGGCTGCAAAAGGGTTGAAGTTTGGGGCTGGAGCTACATCAAAATCTACTCTCGGTAGATCCCCATACAAGCTAAGGTAAAGAAGGAATGTTGATTCTAGAAGGATGGATGAAAACTCTATAGCAGCAGTGCTTAGAGTGGAACAATCCCAGCAAGTAAACAAGGGGGTTTCTCAAGAGGGGAGATGAGAGTCCTCTCATGGAATGTGCGTGGGTCCCGCGACAGAGTCCGAAGAGCCTCACTTGCAAGATATTTAGGTGAATGGGAGATTAACTGTGCACTTATCCAAGAAACACATATTGAGGATGATAACAGTCCAATGTGGAATGAAATGAAGAGGGTTGGTAGTACTGATTGTGTGAATCTAAATGCGCAAGGGAGGTCTGGTGGGGTGGCCATTTGGTGGAGGAAGGCTTGTCTAGAAGTGATTGAGATGTTCAAATCTAGGCATGCGATCATTTGTAAGTGCAAGATGGTTCAAGGAGAGTTGGAGTGTGTAATTATTGGGGTGTATGAACCATGTGCTGCGAACTCTCAATGTGAACTATGGGAGGATCTTTCAGCGATTGCAACTCATACACGAGGGCTCCCATGGCTGATAGGAGGCGATTTCAACTGCACATTGACAGGAACGGACAAAGCAAGTGGCTTGATGGATAGTTCATCGCTAGGATTTCAATTGTCTATGCATTTTAGGTTTGAATGAGTTCCCATCTACGAGTGTGGAGTTTACTTGGAGAAATGGAAATGGTTTGAAATCAAAATTAGATAGGTTCTTTGAGAATGCTGACCGGATGGAAAGATTCCAGCTATCATCTGTGGGTAGTCTGGAGCGTACTTTCTCAGACCATACACCATTGGTCTGGGATGGTGGCAAGAATGCTCAGGTAGGTTCTTATTTCAAATTTAGATGCCCGTGGCTCAGAGAACTGGGATTCCATAAAATGATTGCATCATGGTGGCGAGAAAAATAGGTGGAGGGTACAACTACAATCAGATTGGCCTCAAAGCTTGCTTCTATGCTAATAATGTTAAAGGAATATGATCTACTGTTGATGCAGAGAGAGCAAAAATGCCATGAAGCCCTCTTGCAAGTGTAGCAGCTGGATGCTAAGGAATCGACCTCAATTCTGTCTGAACATGAACTAGAAACACGAAAATAGTGGCAGGAGGTGATAGCTGAAGAAGATTTGAAGAGGGAATGGATTGGCATGAACGCTCTAGACAATTATGGCTAAAACAGGGGAACACCAACACTAAATACTTTCACGTGGCAGCCAGTTCACTCAAAAGGCACAATTATATTTCATCAATTATTGTGGGAGATCAGAGGACATCCTCTCTATAGGAGATTTGAGCAACAACCATTAGATACTTCAAGAATATCTCTTGGGTTGTAGGCAAGGGTGACTAGAGGATGGCTGAGTCGATTTTTCCATGAATCTCCAACGACCAGGCTGGTAATCTGGTGGCTGCTATATCTGAAAAAGAAGTGCAAGAGGCCAGTAGTGACTTGAACAATGAGGGCTCCCTGAGTTCGGATGGAGTGCAAGTTTTTTTTTACAAAGAATTTTGGAATGTATTAAGAGTGGAGGTGATGGAGGTAGTCAAGGAGTTTGAAAGGGGCAATTATGGTTTCAATAAGATAAATCGATCGTATCTATTTTTACTTTCGAAGGAACAAGGTGTGGACAACTTCTCGAATTTTAGGCCCATTTCACTCTCAAACTCTATATGCTTGGTGGTGAGTAAAGTTCTGGCAAATAGACTTTGGAGTGTATTGTAGGATCAGATTCTTCTAGTCCAATCTGCTTTTCTCCCCAATAGGTTGTTACAAGAGTCTTTCATCATGGCTCAGGAAATGGTGATGGGATGGCACTGGAGAAGATGTAAGGCGTTTCTTTGGAAGGTAGAATTTCGGAAGGTTATGACTCGGTGTCGTGGCATTATTTATGGGAAGTCTTCAAGGGAAGAGGTTTTCCATCCACATGGCTACAATGGATGAAAAGATGCATCACCACTGCCTCTTTCACACCCTTGATAAATGGTAGATCATGTGGGGCATGGATTCAACTGCAATGCGAGGTTAGGCAAGGATGCCCACTTGCACCACTTGTTTTCAACCTTGCGGTTGACACTTTAGCAAGGTATGCTTACAGATTATCGGAGGTTGGTATGATCAGAGGCTATTCCATCTCTAACATGAATGGCATGGCTCTTGTATTACAATATGCCGATGACACAGTCTTTTTTGTAGAGGGGAAAGAGTAGGAAGCACGAGCATTACTGCACATGGTCAAAATTTTGGGGAGATATCCGATCTGAAATTGAATGGGGACAAATCATCTTTGGTTTGTTTTGGGCTTTCTGGTGAAGAACAAACGACCATATCCTCTATTTTGGGCACGCCACTGGTTACTATTCCAATCAAATACTTGGGCTTGCCTCTGAAATGCACCAAATTAAAAAAAAGTGATTGGAATATCTTGTTTGATAAAATCTCAGTCAAACTGGAAGGTTGGAGCAGCAAATACTTATCCAAGGGAGGCAGGCTTATTCTCTTAAATTCTATGATTACCTCCATCCCTGTCTTCTTCTTTTCTATGTGCGAAGCACCCAAATCCATTTGGAAATGCATTGATGTGATGCGGAAGCGATTCTTTTGGAAGGGATCGAGCCATGAAGGCAAATTTTTACAACCCTTGAAGTGCGATAAACTATGTATGCCCAAAGAACATGGTGGTATGGGGATAAAATCCCTTAAAGAATTCAATGATGCATTACTTCTTAAGTGGGCCATCAGATTACTTAATGATGAGAATAAGAACTAGGCAGTCCTTATTAAAGAAAACCATGGCAATTCTCAAAGCTCTTTGAACTGACTTCAGCCAATCAAATCATCTCCTTTCTGGAAATCTGTGGTACAAGAAAAGAGGGACAATTGGCAGATGTTTCAGCCGGTGTTAGGTGATGGTTGCTCTTTCAGTTTCTGGCAAGAGGAATGGTCGACTTTGGGACTACTAAAGGATGCTTATCCAAGAGTCTATGCAACTACGACAAGTAAATGGGACCCGATTAGTAGGTTTTGGTCTGAGTTGGAGGAGTCTTGGCGGATTGATGAGGGTGACTCAAGCAGAGAAGGCACCAGAACTTGGGAGGAGAAGTCACGGTTGCAGCTGGATTTGATGGCCTTCAGACTAGTGGCTAGTTTAGAAGATAGCTATTGATAGGATGGGATCTTCACTCCAGCTCGGGCATATAACAAGATCATGATGAGGTCTATTTCTGATGAGGCTGATCTGATAGGACGGAAACTATGGCTATTGAAGATCCCATTAAAAGTCCAAATATTTCTATGACTATGCAGGAGGGATGGATTGATTACAAGGGATCTCAGACATAGGAGGATGGGTATTGCCTTACAGTCTTGCCTGCTTTGCAGATTACCCACCGACAGCTCTACTCACATTTTCTCCTAATGTGTGATGTGTGATGACTGATGCAATTTGGAGAAGAGTATATAAGGAACCACTCCCCATGTGGGATATCCTACGGCATAACTTTTTGATGCGTGATAAGCCGCATATTCATATGGCGGTAGTGATGTGGTTTGTTTGGAGAGTGAGAAATGAGTTTTTGTTTCAGGAGAGGTCGGTTTGTGTGGAACAAATTGTAAATGTGTGCTGGTCCCTCATACATATGTGGGAATCTGTATTGTAAGTTCTTACTTTAGTTTCAAGGAATAAAATGCCCTCCAATATTGCTATCGTAGAACGATAGCTTTCCTTTTTGTTTCAAAAAAAAAATTCCAAGGTATACTAAATCGACAGCTGGTATGTTCTACCAAGCTGGGGGTTCAGATTACCTTGAAACTTGGTTAACACTTAGAAAAATATCTGATCTTACTCAAGATAGGTTTATTTTATTTTTTTATGATTTTTTATGTAGTTTATTTATATACAAGTCAAGCACAATTTAGGCCTTGAAAGAGTTTTAACGTAAGGACCTAAGGCCTAGTTTTGAATTCCAGCTTCTAGATGAGGGGTTTTGGCACCCAGAAACCTCCAACACATCTCATGCAATATGTTTGGATCAATTAAACATAATTTTCATTAACATTTTCATTAAATCACAATTTGGATAGTTATACACATGGATATTAGCTGAAAGTGAATCTAATGACTATAATCAAACAATTCCAACTAAATTAAAGTTCATTTCATATACAAGAATGCTTGTACAGGAGATCCTATCATTACAAACCAGTGTCAACTTCCTTAAATCCTCCAAAATTCCAAATTCCCAACTTAGATCCTTAGTTCAGACCTACTAAAACTAAAATGTAGCAGCCAAATTTGCTGCTGCAATGCTACTAATCAGATCAGTAGTTGAATTCAGTTGTTGTTGTTACTATTTAGTAGCTATCTCAAAAGATCAGATGTCTTAAAACAATGATGCAACTACTGCTACGGGCAAAACTTTGATTAGACCAACTAGATTTGATCTGATGCTCAAATTCAACTCAATGTTGGACTGATTATATAGTAACTTAGTCCCTTTTGACTTTGAAATCATTCCATTCCAACGTCAAAATCCCATTCCAAACCAAATCGCATAAAAATCCTGGATTAAAAACTTGTTCATATCAAACTACAAAAGCAATTGCTGTTACAGAACTAAGTCCCATTAGATTTGAATCGAACACTCAATACAAATCTCATTTCAACATCCAATGAGAACCTAATCGACTACTCTACAAAGACATAGACAGCTTAATAGAAGAAGATCAATAGGAACACTTAAATCCACTCAAACTGAATTCCAATCTTTTATTAACATATGTCAAATCTCAAACCAAAAGTTGAAATACAAATTGGAACTCAATTAACCCACATTCAGATGTCACCCTTCTAGACATCTTTCTTTAATTTTCCAAGATGATTTCATCATCTAGATATCATGCACAACATTAATTGGTGTTCAAGATCTCTGAGGAAAATTCTTTTTAAAACCAATTAGATTACTGTAATGCCTCAAATTAGTGATATTGATTCCATTGGCAAACACTACCCTTATCAGCAAAAATCAGAAATCAAATCAAAGTTCGGGCCTGAGTGATGGGAACACCATCATGAGCCATAGCTAGCTTAATTTAGTCATTATCAAGGAATAAATGCTTCTACATAACTACTAGAGAGCCATAGTTCATCACGTAATCACTCTGAGAGAAAGATAAGAAAATAGGGTTAAAAACTGTAATTTTACCAACATATCTTGAATGTAGAACCAAGGGTTTTCCCAGGGGTAATTGAGGGTCAAATGGTCTTAAATATCCAACAAGTGGGTTAATACAAACAGAAAAAGGTTTTCACATGTTTTGAGAATTAAATAACTTCTGAAACCCTAAAAATAGACCTGCTTAATTAACTGAGGTTTTGGTCAGGATAAAATTCATATAAACCCTTTAAAATTCATATAAAAATATTATCTAGGGTTTAGTACCTTCAATTTAACCATCAGAACCTGTCTTGACCCAAAACAGTCTCAAACTGACATTTACCTTAATTTGGGTAATTATGCAAATTACCTAGTCAAACTAGGTCAAAACCAAAATCCAACTTCACCATTGGGTTCATTAGGTCAAAATTAGGTTTGTACCAAATTTTGAGTCCAATCTGAGATTATTTCAACCTAGTTTGCAATTTGATCCTGTCTAATTCTCTTATCTCAAACATATGTCCTTAACTTTCAAAAACCTTTCAGATAGCCCCCCAACTTTGTCATCATTTTTACCAAAAGGTCCCTACCACCATGAATCCTATTCCTACAAACTCCAGCGACCTAAATTTGGCAAGTTCTCCTTGATTCCTTGACGAATCCCACTCAGATTTGAAAGGGAAGTTCCTCAAGGAATTCCCTTCCTTTTTAACCAATTCCCAAGCTCACAAACTTTCCCAATCTCTCATGCGAACGCATGAGAGATTAGGGTATCTTTCTCTAACGAGCTTTCCAAGCTTGGAAAGCTTTCTTCCCAAGCCCAAAACACCATCTAGAGGCCTATAAAAGGACCCCTAGATCAAATCAAACTTCCCACGCTCGTTCTCGACCTAGAATACCCCTCCTTCCACCTTCCTCTCCGGCTAAGAAGCTCCACGACATCCGGCGACCTCCTCCGACTCCATTCCTCATCTGTTTGCAATACTGGTGATGGATCTACCTTTCTCTTCTTCCTCCACGCGTCACAATACCAACAGCCGCTTCAATCTACATCTTCATTGCCGTCTCCCACTCACCGGAGCCTTCGTCTTCTCCAGAGTCGGCGAACCCCCGGTAAGGAAAATCCTCCCCTTTTGTCTGATTATCTTAGGTTAGATTAATTCCTCTCCACTTTTAGGTTAGATTTCCCTCTTCTTATCCCTATTTCGACCCTCGACGCCGCCAAACACCGTCATCTTCCTCCACTCCAGCCATCACTCCGACGAGGCTTACTGCTCACCACACACCTCCACACTCCTCACCGACAAGTCCACAATTTCTGCCTTGACCCCAAGAGCAAAAGCCCTAACTTAGTTAGGATGATTACTCCTCCATAATCTCTGTCGAACACCACACCTTCGTCCTTCACTTTCCGTCACCGTCCGAACACCACAATCACCTTCACCCCATGCCGCACACACCACCACGTCCTCCGTACTACGGCGAAGCTTGCTGAACCTTTTGACAAGGCCGCAAGGCTATGTTCTTCATTTCAGGTCTTCTCTCCTTCGATTGCCATTGATGAAGCTTCAAGAGAAGCTTAAAGCTTGCTCCAGCATCTGCGGATCCCATGCGAAGTCCTAGGCACAGTGGAGAGTTCCCAGAATCACAACCCAGGGACCAATTTGGCCCTTTGACTGGGCCTTTGACTGTAATTGCAAGAAGCTACAGCTATAGCTGCACGCAGAGGAAGGTGGTGGGATAGTCCCACCTCAGAAGCTGATGAGCACCCGCACCTGCATATATTGATTTTATGCTAAAGGCTTATCACCTCAGCAAGCACAAGGGGTGACGTCCCCGCACACGCCCCTCACGCGCCTCGCCCGCAACACCTTACACGCAGGTCTGGCCGACCCGATAACCCGCCTAACCTAAGCACTCCTCATTCACCACCCACGCCGGTGAGCCTGGTCCTGAGTGCGCTCTACCCGAATACCTGATAACCCGAGGCCCTGAGAGGGTGGATCCTAGAGAGAGAAGGAGAGGAAAGCGTGTGGGGGCTGGGGGTTTTGCTCTCAGGACCAACAGCTAACACTTAGCTATTTAAGAAACCTCCCCCTTGTGCATGAAGAGAAAGTAGGAGAGGAAGCCAGAAGAGAAGAAGAAGAGAGAAGGCATAGCAGTAGAAGAAGGAAAGAAGGAGCAACAAACAGAGAAGACGAAGAAGAGAGAAACCAGAGAAGGAGCTGAAGAGGAAAGGTGCCCTCTTGGCACTGTAGCAGCAAGTGATTTAAGCCATCTGACCAGCTAAACAGACGTTTAAGAATCATTTGAAGTGCACTGTACACTTATATTACGTGAAATTTATTTGCTTAGTACTATTGAAATATTTGAGATAATTGTCAGGGGTAATTGGTGATTCAAATCACCATTTTACCCCATTCTTTTTGCATTATCTGACATTCACTTTCATTCATATTTTCTTGGAATCCTATTGATTATATATTTGTGTTGAATTGCAATCTTGAGAAGCATTTTTGCCAATTGCTTCCTGTGTTCGACCTCGAATTTCTTTCGAGTATAAATATTATTTGCTTTTCACACTGATTCAAACTATATTGCAATGCGACGATTTTAAAACCCATTTTAGAGTGAACAACATTTTGGTGTCGTTGCCAGGGAGCAACACACAATTTTGATCTCTTGATTGCAATATTTGATCTGGTACTAACTTGCTCTATCTCTTTTGACAGTGATCTATTTCAAGGGACTCATTGAAAGAAGATCAGTCGCACATCAGCCACTATAGGGGTAGGTAAACTCCATCCATCCTCTTCTATGCCCCTGATTCTGAAAAAGCTAAAAAGAAAAAAGAAAAAAAATCAATTAGGGCTACTTGCATTCTATTCTTAGATAAATCATCAAGTTGCTTGATTTGATACATTCTGATTAGAGAACATCTAAACCCTGATTTGTGCACCTACTTAGAGCTTAAGGTATCTAGGGCTATCACCTTCTTGCTTGAGCCCTAGGTACCACATTTGGATAAAATTGAATCAGACCAATCAGAGCCAATTAAGGTTTCCAATTTAAGGTTTTGGAGACACACTTGCTTAATCAAAAATTAATCTTCCCAAACAATGTGTGCCTAAGCCTTGGTTGAATTGATCTATTCAAGCAAACCCTAAAAATAGGCTCTTAATTTCATTTGAACACTACAAGAGGGACCTAAATTTTTCAAATGACAAAATAGGTGAAGTTGACCCACCTTGTTAGGTTAACCAATCTTCAAATTAGGTCACTTTGCACAAAAACATTTTAAAGTTCAAGTGAAATTATAAGCACCTTACTCTTAACTTAAAACTGGTAGACTTTAGAGGTCAAGTCCCCATTCTGGTCTACCCGGATCCTCAGTGACAAGAGAGATCGGGTAGGGGAAACCCTGTAACTCGTGGAGGTGCTCTACCGTATAGGGGTCTTCGCAGGACTCTCCCTCTCTAGCTACCCAGGTAATTATCAGGTAGACGACTTTCTGACTAAGGGGTATCATCCGCCTTGAACCTCTATAGTCATCCAATTCTTTTGGGTGTCTTGATTAGGTCCATCACCTGCTATCCCTCATCTATTCCATCAGTGCATGTTTAGGAAGAGGTCCTTAAGACCATCCTTGAGGCCTCCATTAGCTATTCACTCTCATCGAGGTTAAGCCTTGACTTCTGTGTTTGTGCAACAACCTGATCACATTGGCATATCCTCTGATCCAGAACCTACTTCCCCTTCATCAGCTATGGATCACCAAGAAGAACAACCTAATCTTAAGCAACAATTCCATGATTTCCAAAATCGAATCAATGCCATCATTAACCCATCACCACATCCTCAAATGCGAGATCACTATAATCCTGCAGCGATGGAAATCGAACCCTGAATCAACATTCCCATGGGAGGACCCGAGGTAGATCTCAAGCCTAGCATGCTTCATATGACCCCAAAATTTCATGGCTTGAACTCCGAGGATCCTTTCCAGCACATCAAAAACCTAAAACATCTGGCCCACACTTTTGGGGTAGATGTGCAGAATCGGGACGGATTACTCTTAAAGCTCTTCTCATTCTCCCTGGCTGACAAAGCCGCTCACTGGTTCCAAACTCAACCACACACGATCAATACATGGGGAGAACTTCAAACCGCCTTCCTGCAAAAATTTTACCCCATTTGTCGTACAAACACAATGCGGCACCAAATCACGCACTTCTCCCAAGGAGCAGGAGAATCTCTACATGAAGCATGGGATCGCTTTTTGGATCTCATGCGTAAGTGTCCCCATCACGGAGTTCCGAAGTGGGAACAAGTCCGATCCTTTTATCACAGACTCCGTGAAGACATCAAGCTCTTTGTCAATGCAACCTACGGTGGTAGCATCATGGGTCAACATGAGGACACGATCTGGGAAATTCTCGAGAACATGTGCGACAACTCCCTGAACAATGAGTCATTGGGTGCGTACGATCGGACATCCACCTGCACATTGACAAATAATCGAGGGTACACGAATCCCGAGGCCTTTCTACATCCGTTGATTTGGAGTTGGTAGCCAATCAATTGGACAAGGTCTCCATTATCGAGAAAAAGGTGGACAACATCACTCGTCATCTACACAAATCCACCTCTGCAACTCAAAGCACATACGCGCACCCACCCACGAGAAAGGAGGCTGCGTACAACATCTACCACTCCCCATGGATGGATGCATATCCACCCCCGTCTGATCATGGCTTCGGAGGCAACTCTGGGTCATCCCACCTCAGTTGGGGGAACTCTAAACCCCTGTACCCTGATTATCTCGGAGCTTCTCAGACCTACGAGGATCTTCACGCTGTCCAGAATAATCCTTTCTCCACCACTTGCAACTCTAGATGGCGTAATCATCCTAACTTCTCATGGTCAGGAAATAACCCGAATCTAAGACCTCAATTTCAATCCCAACCACAGGCTCTGCATCCTCATAGCCCACCCAACCAAGGCCCACCCAAAATTTCCAATCTGGACCACCTAAAGAAGATCAGACATCTTTGATTCTTCAAACCTTGGTTGACATGCAGAAACAACACAAAGAAGACATCACTAAACTTCGCAATCAAGTGATCCAGCTGGCAAGCTCTCACCAGCTTGGCACACTTCCTTCCCAACCTCTACCAAATGCTAACAACTTTTTGACCCAAAAACACATTGTAAACCAAATCCAAGGTCAAACATGTTATACTCAACCTGGTCCAACGACTCATACCTACGTATTCTCTCCATCCACCTCAGCTGAGCCAAAACACACCATGACTTACCCATCATACCCAACACCACCCCCACAGCAACAGCAAGGTCAAACTTTTCCCCATCCACCTCCCCACCATGATTATGCTATGATCACTGTTATGAAAGAACAGAAACCCATCCCTAGCGAATCTATTCCCTTATCCCAGGTCATATCTCACCTTCACACAAAAGGATTGTCAGAAAATGATATAATAGGACCTTTGAGGAATGCACTAGTCATGATTCCACTACTGGATATCCTCACTCTTAACTCAACCTCACATGACTTACCCAGGAAGGTGATGGAAGAACAAACACCAGGAAAGGTAGTACTGTCTAAAAATATAAGTGCCATAATCCAAAACAATCTACCTCCTAAGAAGTCTGATCCAGACACCCCACTAATTTCTTGCAATATTGGTGATACAAACTTCAAGTGAGCTGTGCTAGACTTGGGCACCTCAGTCAACCACATCCCTACCAACCTATTTGAAAAATTACCAATTGGACAGCTAAAACCCGCTCATGTCACTTTGCAACTAGCTGACTGAACCCTGATCACACCAATTGGGATGATAGACAATGTGGTAATTAAAGTTAAGGATTTCAGCTACCTAGCAGATTTCCTAATTCTTAATATGGAGACACCACAACAGATACAGGATATGCCCATGATTTTGAGAAGACCATTCTTGGCCACTACGAGAGCCATAATCAATTGCGAATCAGGGCATATGACAATTGCCTCCGGAGATCAACATGCTGAGATGAATATTTTTGAGGCAGCAAAAGGAAAATGCTTGATAGAACAACTAGGTTTTATATAGGATCTCATGACCATATCCTTAGTAGGAAACCTAGAACCTGAATTGGAAACCTTTCACATCCTAGATGATGACCTAGTCGAGCATAATGATATGAGCACAATGGAGGTTTTCACATTTGAACTTGAAGATATACCAGAAATGTTGGGAAACATGGTGACAAACCAGATTCAAAGTCCATGGATATGGAGGCTTTTTGTTTTAAGGACCACCAGGAATCAGGATTGGATGATATTGAGAGTGACCTTCACCCAAAATATGAATCCTTTACAGATTTCAAGTTTTATGATTCAAAAGGTACTCTCCAAGCATTCACTTTTTGGGATGAAGGTTATAAGGAAGATTCATTTGAAGACCCAATCTATGAGTCATTTCTTGAGGAGATAATCTCAAACCCAAAAAGAAAAGAACCACAATGACTCATCAAGTATCGATTTGATAAGTCACAGAGCACGAGAAGAACCACACATCTAGGGTACACTAACTAGACCCATTTCTATTGAGCCTTGGAATCACCATAACCCTACTACAAAATCCAATGAGCACTATACCTTCCAAATGTTCCCTCCGAAGAAACTCAAGAAAGATCATTCAGAAATGAATCAGCCTAACCTATATTAGAGATATTCTGAAATGACTCTTCATCATGCTTTGATACTTATCTGTGGCCATCCAATTCTCATCCATCACGATTATATCATTCATGCAGTCAACCCATTTGTACCTGAGCATATTGTGCCTGGCTGATGGCATTAAACTCAGCGCTTAACGGGAGGCAACCCATCATCTTGTTGAAAAACCCAAAACCCTTCTTAACATATCCCATGCTAAACTCATATTGCACGTTAGGGTTCATCCATTAGAACAATTGATTCCACCTCTGGTACCTATACCCGAGCTTGAAATCATCCTCAACAGTCACCTCGACCCGTCCACCCACCTAAACCCATTTTAATGTACAATTTAAGCTGAATTCGAACCCACTTAATTTACAATGAGGACATTGCAAATCGTAGGCATGGGGGGGTATTATTAAAGTGCAAAATGCTGTGAAAATCACTTCACAAGAAAGGGTTTCATAAAAAAAAAAAACTTATTCCGAAAATAAGAAATTGAAAAAGAACAAAAACATGGAGAAAGGGGAGGAAGTTTAAGAATTAATTGCATATCATTTTGGAGGAGAGGAAGGGGAGGTAATATAAATGTCAAAAAGGAGCACAGTTTGAAACAAAAAGAGATAGTCTTTAGTAAAAGATTAAGGAATCTACTTAGTTCTAGACCAAATTAAAAAGAAAGAGTGCTAAGAAACAAAAGAGATTAGTATGAACACCGATCTTAGACCTCTTGGGCTTGTATTTTGGCTTAAAAATTCAAGTATTCGTTAAGATCTAGATAGTCCTCAAGAGGTTGGGAAAAATGCGAAGCTTAAGTATTAGGTCAAAGGCTTAGGGATTATTCAGCCTCGTTAACTGACCTTTGGTTTGCGGGACTCGGTAACCTAAGCACCCCAATCCACACATAGTCTAGTTCAGTGTGCCTAACTATCAAAATCAAACAAATGCGTTAAATCTGTTATGAAAAAGCTACCTAGATTAGGAGTGGCTGATCAACACAAGTTGATTTGGAAGAGTTTTCAGCGTAGAGAGGCGGGAAATTCCCCTCAAAGATGCGCAATAACATACCGTGTCCTCGGTGCTTGTCTCCTAGGATATCTAAACATCCTACCGGGGGCATGTAAGCATCTTGTGCTGGTTCAGATGCCATGGGCAGCATTATCACGAAATGTCGATTGCCAGGATCTAGATTTATCTACAGAACGCCATGGGTGGGATTATCCCAAAATCTTGAAAGCCAAGGTTCTGGGGATTGCCATGGGCGGTGCTATCTCAAAGCATCGATTACCAGGGACCCTGCGAGGATTGATGGTGGGAGCTAGGAATCCGATACAAACCGTGTTGTAAAGCCAATCCAAATCTAGAAATAAAGGAAAAAAAGAGAGAGAAAACTCTCCAAAATCAAAGAAAAAATTCATGTCTCTCTCTTACAAAAACGCACGGTCAACTAAACCGAGACTAAACATGTTTTAAGCACGGGTTCTTTAACCGCGGAGTTCAACGAACCTTAGGTTAGTTCCTGTGGGCCTTAAAAACCTTCACAGTAGACTGAGGCTAAAGCTGGTCAGGTCCGGATCTTGGTTGGTACTTGAGTACCTCTAGGCCTACTATTGGCATTCTGACCTAATCTACAAAAGAAAGCACACAGCAGAAATCTGAGCATAAAAATGGTTTAGAATTTGAATTAATTCCAGGAGATTTTGCTAAGGGACTAGTAAAAGCTAGACATGGGGGTATGATGGGAACAACATCATGAACCATAGCTAGCTCAATTTAGTCATTATCGAAGAATAAATGCTCCTACGTAACTGCCAGAGAGCCATAGTTCATTGCGTAATCACTCTAAGAGAAAGACAAGAAAACATGGTTAAAAACTATAATTTTACCATCATATATTGAATGCAGAACAATCATGGGTTTCCCAAGGGGGTAATTAAGGATCAAATGGTCTTAAATATCCAACAAGTGGGTTAATACAAACAGAAAAGGGTTTTCACGTGTTTTGAGAATTAAATGACTTCTGAAACCCTAAAAATGAACCTGCTTAATTAACTGAGGTTATGGTTAGGAAAAAATTCATATAAAAAATATTCTCTAGGATTGTATACCTTCAATTTTACCATCAGAACCCATCTTGACCCAAAATAGAGCCTCAAACTGATATTTGCCCTAATTTGGGTAATTATGCAAATTACCCAGTCAAAATAGGTCAAAACCAAAATCCAAATTTACCATTGAATTCATTAGGTCAAAATTAGGTTTGTGCCAAAATTTGGGCCCAATCTGAGATTGTTTCAACCTAGTTTGCAATTTGGTCCTGTATAATTCTCCTATCTCACACATATGTCCTTAACTTTCAAAAACCTTGCAGATAGCCCCCCATCTTTGTCATCATTTTTACAAAAAGGTCCCTACCGCCATGAATGCTATTCCTACAAACTTTGGCGACCTAAATTTGGCAAGTTCTCCTTGATTCCTTGACAAATCCCTCTTAGATCTGAACGGGAAGTTCGTCAAGGAATTCCCTTCCTTTTGAGCCAATTCCCAAGCTCACAAACTTTCCCAATCTCTCATGCGAATGCATGAGAGATTAGGGTATCTTTCTTCGGCGAGCTTTCCAAGCTTGGGAAGCTTTCTTCCCAAGCCCAAAATGCCATCCAGAGGCCTATAAAAGGACCTCCAGATCAAACCGAACTTCCCATGCTCGTTCTCGGCTTGGAATACCCCTCCTTCCTCCCTCCTCTCAAGCTAAGAAGCTCCACGACGTCCGGCGACCTCCTCCAACTCCACTCCTCATCTGTTCACAATACTGGCGATAGATCTACCTTTCTCTTCTTCCTCCACGCGTCGCAATATCTACAGCTGCTCCAATCTACATCTTCGTTGCCGTCTCCCACTCACCGGAGCCTTCATCTTTTCCAGAGCTGGCGTACCCCCAGTAAGGAAAATCCTCCCATTTCGTCTGATTATCTTAGGTTAGATTAATTCCTCTCCACTTTTAGGTTAGATTTCCCTCTTCTTATCCCTGCTTCAACCCTCGACACCGCCAAACACCATCATCTTCCTCTGTTCCGGCCATCACTCCGGCGAGGCTTACCGCTCACCACACATCTTCGCACACCTCACTGACAAGTCCATAATTTCCACCTCGACCCCAGGAGCAAAAGCCCTAACCTAGTTAGGACAATTGCTCCTCGACAACCTCCGCCGAACACCGTACCTTCGCCCTTCACTTTCCATCACCGTCCGGCCACCACAGTCACCTTCACGCCATGCCACACACACCACCACGTCCGCCGTGCTACGGCGAAGTCTGCTAAACCTTCTGACGAGGCCGCAAGGCCGTGTTCTTCATTTTAGGTCTTTTCCCCCTCGATCGCCATTGATGAAGCTTTGAGCGAAGCTTGAAGCTTGCTCTAGCATCTACGAATCCCAGGCAAAGTCCCAGGCACAACGGAGAGTTCCCAAAATCACAACCTAGGGACCAATTTGGCCCTTTGACTGGGCCTTTGACCGCAATTGCATGAAGTTGTAGATGTAGCTGCATGCAAAGGAAGGGAGTGGGATAGTCCCATCTCGGAAGCTGATGAGCACCCGCACTCGCATATATTGATTTTATGATAAAGGATTATTGCCTCAGCAAGCACAGGGGGTGAGGTCCCTGCACGCTCCTCTCACGCGCCTCGCCCACGACACTTTACACGCGGGTTTGGTTAACCCGATAGCCCGCCTAACCTAAGCACTCCTTGCTCACCACCCACGTTGGTGAACCTGGTCCCGGGTGTGCTCTACCCAAATACCCGATAACCCGAGTCCCTGAGAGGGCAAATCCTAGAGAGAGAAGGAGAGGAAAGTGCATGGGGGCAGGGGGTTTTGCTCTCAGGATCAACGGCCGACACTTAGCCATTTAAGAAACCTCCCCCTTATGCATGAAGAGAAAGTAGGAGAGGAAGTCAGAAGAGAAGAAGAGAGAAGGCACAATCACAGAAGAACGAAGGAAGAAGAAGGAGCAACAGGCAGAGAAGAGGAAGAAGAGAGAATCCAGAGAAGGAGCTGAAGAGGAAGGGTTCCCTCTTGATACTGTAGCAGCGAGTGATTTAAGCCGTCTAATCAGCTAAACAGACGTCTAAGAATCATTTGAAGTGCAATGTGCACTTATATTATGTGGAATTTATTTACTTAGTACTGTTGAAATATTTGAGATAATTGTTAGGGGTAATTGGTGATTCAAATCACCATTTTACCCCATTCTTTTTGCATTATCTGACATTCACTTTCATTCATATTTGCTTGGAATTCTATTGATTATATATTTGTGTTGAATTGCAATCTTGAGAAGCATTTTTGCCACTTGCTTCCTATGTTCGACCTCGAATTTCTTTCGAGTATAAATATTATTTATTTTTCGTGCTGATTCAAACTATACTGCAATGCAACGATTTTAAAACCCATTTTAGAGCGAACAACACTAAGCTTAGAAAACAAATCAAAATCAAGTCAGTACAGCCCATACCCATCGCATTCAAACCAAACACAATGTAAACTCTTCTTGAAAAATCAAATTAGATTGAAACTAAGTTGCTCAAAAATTTTCTCAATCTGCATAAAAAGTCAAATATGATTCAAATAATCAAATCGATTCAATTCTTAGCATAGAAAGGATCTTTGTGAATTTCAAGGTATGAATGGGAGACCCTTTGATGATCGTAGCGTGCCATTAGATTTGATAGCTAGAGAACTTTAGATCTAATGGCTACTACAATGGAGGGGATGAATTGTGGATAAAAGAAATGAGGGAAAGAATCAAAAGTGATCGTAAAATGGAGAGGGAGTTGTATGCTCAATGTGGATGGAATGAAAATTCTTCTTTGATCTAGACTAATCAGAGAAGGCGAGGTCGCTCTAAACTAATTTACCTTTATCCTATGCTAATCCATCAAACAATTTATCATCTAATCTACTCTAACTAAACTACAATACACTAATTATTATTCTAAATTACTCTAGAAAACAAAGAAACCTAATTTAACAGAAGAATGGGACTTATGGATCCAAAGCCAGCTGCTAAGGAGGAGGAAAGGAGGGTGGTGGTCTCCAATGGAGTGAAAACTCGCTAGTGGAGTTCTGGGTCGCCCTCAGGTGCTACAAAGTCCTTAGTGGTGAGGAGAAATCATAGGAAGGTGGTGTTCCACCGCCAAGGCAGTGAAACAAAGGTGTATGGGGAGAGGGAGTTGGAGAGGATGAAGGTTCTCAACTCGAGAGGTGTAGAAGGGAGTCGATCCTTTGTGCGCAATGCCAAGGAGGTGATTAAATAGGTGCGCTAGTGATTATGGTCACCGTGAGGGTAGGATTAGATGGATCTAGGTTAAATAGTGAGATGTGCTTGAGAGAGGTGCGGGAACGTTCAAATTGATTTTCCACCACTAGATGGGATCTACGATGGGGGGTGATGCTATGCACAAGTTTGCGTGCAAGTTGGATGAGGATTGATCGTAGGATCATGGCGCACGAAACTCAACAACCGTTATTAGCCCTGTTCTTCGGCTGGAATAGTGCGCCTCCTCTAACAGGTGTGCTGGGCAAATTACAAGGTTAAAGCGAAATAATAGAGAGATTGCATGAAGGCCCATACGTGATGAAGAATTGATGCAGAGCGGTTCCTGTGGTTTACAAAGAGGCCCCTAGTGGTTTGCAAAAAGGTCCCTGAGGAGTTTTGTACTTAAGAAATGTGAATGACCTAAGGACCAAAATGTAATCTAATGAATGCAGGGTCCTAATGATGTCTAAATACAACCAAGTTTTTATTCAAGCACAATTGAACATTTAGGAAGTTGATTGCACTTTCAATATGAAACTTTGAACCCAAATGTGTGTTCAATTTGCAATTGGATCATCAAATTACATTTTTAAATAGAATATCTCAATTTGCGACCAAATTATATGCTTTTAACACTGATTTATTGTTTTAGGCCATTTCTATTAATTCCCACACTTAACCTTTTTCTTGTGTTAATTATGTAGTGTTTAACCTAGTTTTATCTTAACTTGGGCATTTTAGCTATGATGAGCCATACCTCATCAGGTGCGAGAGTTAATATATTGCCGAGCTCAATCTATGAGCTATTAGGAGGAGACGAGTTGAAGCCTAGTCCTGTTATCTTCAAAGTAGCTGATAGATTACTCAAGACACCGTGCGGGCTTTTAGAAGATGTCCTGGTGAGAGTGGAGGACTTCTTTCCCATTGATTTTCTAATACTAGAAACTGACCCATCAAACATGCCCAGCAGACCTTCGATTATCTTAATGTGTCCCTTTTTGGCTACTGCCAATGCCTCAATCAATTGCAAATCAAGGGTGCTAAAGATGGGCTTCGGGAACTGGAGAATCCAGCCTATAAATAGCCTAGATTGGAAGATTGTTTCCAATTTGAGGTGATCAATGAGATTGTAGAGGAGACGACACCAGCCCTTTTGTCTGATGATCCCCTCCAAATGGTCATCTTTAAAGACCATACCCTAACTCTTAAAGGAGAGGGAGATATGCCGGAATTAGAAAAGCTGCTGGGTGTCAAGGTCGAGTCCTCCCTGCCATGGACAATCAAGGTAGATCCGCTGTCGAAGGTGAGGACATCGAACATAATTCCCTCGATTCAGAAAGCTCCCCAACTTGGAGCTTAAACCACTCCTAGAGTCCCTCAAGTACATTTTTCTTGGACCTAATGATATGCTCCCTGTCATCATCTCGACTGCTCTATCTAAGACGCAGGAGGGAACATTGATTGAATGCCTAAAACAACACAAGGAAGCCATTGCTTGAACTATAGTTGACATAAAAGGGGCTGACTCAACTCTCTGCATGCACCACATTTACACGGATGACTCCGTGAAACCCTTCCGAGATATGCAAAGAAGGTTAAACCCTAATATATGGGAAGTGGTGAAGGAGATTTTCAAGTGATTGGATGCTGTTGACGCGGTTAGATCGTGTTTTAATAATTAATGCATTGTAATATAGACGAAATTTTCACGAAACAAATAAAGATTTTATAACTCGAAAATCGGAGTACCCGAGGTCGAACACAGGGAGCAATTTAAGTACTTTCAAAACTTGAGAACACAACCTTTTAAATGAAAATAAGTGTATCCGAGTTCAATGAGAATTATAAAAAGAAATTGCTCAGAGAACAAAAAATGGACGTCTGATACAATATCAGACGTCTTAAAATGAATCTCCTTTTCTTCCTTGATGCTTCTGTTTCTCTTCCTCTATTTCTTCCTATGACCAAGATCTGACGTTCTTCTTTCTTTTCCTTTGCCTTCTTGAGTCTTCATCTTCCCCTTGTCTTCTTCTTCTTCAGTCTTCCTTGGTTCTGTTCTTCTCTACCTTGCCTCTCTCCTTCCTTCTTTCTTTTGTTCCCTTTGGCGTTTCTTCTTCTCTGCCTTGCCTCTCATCCTTGGCTGCAGAGCTTCCTTCCTTCTTTCTTGCAGCGGCTAAGAACCTGTGTCCTGCACACACTAGGCACAGCAAAACCTATCCCTCTACCCACGCGTCTCTCTTTCTCTCTGTGCAAACCACTCTCAGCACGCTCTCCCAAAGCCGGTTAAACGGGTCGGATTGCGCGCCCGTGACCAGGCGCACCGGCGTGAGGGTGGTGCGCGAGGTGTGCTCGGGACAAGGTCGGGTCAAGTCGCGCCAGATCCGTGAGGTGAAACCACGAATGAGGCGCAGTGTAATGGGTGAGGGACCTCACCCCAAGTGTAACTAGAGGCGAAGAGACTATTTCACAAAAACAATTTAAAGGGTGTGCATGAGTCGTGGCTTACCGATGTGGCACTAAAGCCCACTGCTGTTCTTCGGTGCCCGCAGCCGATCGCGCCTTCAATTCCTCAACTGCAGGCTCTGTTGGCTTCACCTGCTGGGTCAGCTCCCTTCGCATGACCTCCCCAAATTCGCAGCACCTGGAGCCTTGCAGTCCTGAAGCCTAGAGCGAGCTTGGAGCTTCGTCGAGTCGTCGTCAATGGCGGCCGAAGTGTGGAATCTGTCAGACACGAAAATGGCCTCGCGACCTAATCAGATCACCGGGGGACCTTTGCCGTGTTACGGCGAAGGTGATCAGCTATGTGGCAGGCCGCGGGGCGGCCTAGGCATGAGTGCCTAGGTCGCTCTGTGGCCGGACGGGTGGGTGTGTTCGGGGGGTTGCTATGGTGGTGTGGCGGGGCTGTGGATGAGTGGAGGGTGCTCAGTGAGATGAGGCGGAGGTTATGTGATGGTCGGCGAGACGTGTGGGGTTGCGGAGCGACGGGAGCGTCTCACCAGAGGGTGGCCGGAGATGAGGAAGGTGGCAATGGATAGGACGGTCAAGGGGTCGATTGAGTGAAATAACGTGAGGAAATGAAAGAGGGGAAGATGGGGGACTTATCTGGACTGTTAGGAGAGAACGGGGGCAGCGGAGTCAGACAGCTCGTAGTTGCCGTCGTCGGAGAAGATAACCCTAAGGGAGATGACAGCGATGAGGAAGAGGTCGGGGAAACGTGCGCTTGGTGCGGCGCGACGCGGGAGGATGAGGCGAAGTAGACTCTACTGCTGGTACGGCAGTAGAGAGACGAGAAGGAGGAGAGGTAGTCGCCGGAGCTTGCGGGTTCCTTGGCCGGAGAGAGGAGAGAAGAAATTTTGAGGATTCTACGGCCAAGATAAGTCTGAGATCTCGTAGAGGGTCGGAGGTCTTTTTATAGGTGCTGGCCGAACTTTCTGGTGCGTGGAGGGCAGGCTTTTGGCTACCGTTGTCTCGCCGAAGAAGGAAGGTAGTCGAGATCCAAATTTCTCGTGCATTTGCATGAGAGTTTGGAAAGAAATCAGAGATCAAGATCGGGCTTAGATGGAAGGGGATTCCTCAGAGAATCTCCCTTCCAATTTTGGGAGGAGATCTCTGAGGAATTTGAGCATATCCCCCCTGTCAACCTTGCCGGAGAAGAAACTTCCCCAATAATGGCGGAAGGACTTGATTGTAAGATCGGCGAGAAAGATAGGGGGGTTATTGTGATGGTTTTCAAAAGATAGGGACCAAAATGTGATTGGGTATACTAAATTGCAAAGTAGGTCAAGATGACCTCCCCATAGGTCCAAATTTTGGTACAAACCTAATTTGGACCTAAGGAATCCAATGGTGAAGTTGGATTTTAGGTTTGACCACGTTTGACTGGACATTTTGTGAAAAAAACCTAATTTAGGTCAATTGATGAGGTAGGACCCAAATCTAGGTCAAACTAGGTTCCAGAGGCCAATTTGAATGTTCTAAACCCTAGGGGATATTTTTCCATGATTTTTAGAGGATTTACTTGATTTTTATCCTGACCGGAACCTTGTTGAATTAAGCGAGTCTATTTTAGGGTTACCAAATGTCATTTAATTCCTAGATTGCACATGAACCCATTTCTGATTGATTCAACCCACTTTTTATCTTATTTAGACCATTTGACCTATGCTATGTCTCTGAGAAATTCCGTTTATGTACTGCAATGGTAAAATTATAGTTTTAACCTTTATTTCATCTTTTCTTCTCAGAACACTTATTCCTCTAATTAAGCCCTCTTATAAGTCATGTAGGAACTTTTATTCTCTTTATTAGGTCAAAATGAGCTAGTTATGGCTTATGATGAGGCTCTCATCATACCCCCATGCCTAGCTTTTGCTAGTCCCTTAGCAAAATTTCAAGGTTTTAACTTCCATTCTAGACCCTGAGTGTTTGTCAACAATTATGATAAGTGCTTCTCCTTTTCTTTTATGATTAGGTCAGAATGCCGATAATAGGCCTAGAGGTACACAAGTACCAACCAAAATTCAGACTTGACCCGCTTTAGCCTCAGTCCTCCGCAAAGGTTTTTAAGGCCCACAAAAACTAACCTAGGGTTTGTTGGACTCCACAGTTAAAGCACCCGTGCTTGAGACATTTTTAGCCTAGGTTTAGTTTGCAGTGCGTTTTTGTAAGAGAGAGATAGAAGATTTATCTGTTTGGAGAGCTTTTCTCTCTCTTTTCTTTTTATTTCTAGCTTCGGATTAGCTTCTCAACAGGAGTCTGTATCGGATTCCTCGTCCCCATCATCAATCCTCAAGGGTCCCTAGCTATCAAGATTTCGAGATAATCCCGCCCATGGCAACCCCCAGAACCCTGGCTTTCGAGATTTCAAGATAATCCCGCCCATGGCATTCTGTGGCCGAATTTAGACCCTGGCGATCGACATTTAGTGATAATGCTGCCCATGTATCTGAACTAGCAGAGTGCTTACATGCCCCCAGTAGGATATTTAAATATCCTAAGAGACAAGCACCGAGGAGATGATATGTTGTTACGCATCTTCGAGGGGAATTTCCCGCCTCTCCGCGTTGGGAACTCGTCCAAATCAACTCGTGCTAATCGGCCGCTCCTAATCTAGGTGACTTTTTCAGAACATTAAACGCTTTTGCGTGATTTGGATATTTATGCGCACTAAACCAGACTGTGTGTGGATTTGGGTGCTTAGGCTACCTAATCCCGCAAATCGAAGGTCAGTTGACGAGGCCGAATACTTCCTAAGCCTTAGACCTAATACTTAAGCTTCGCATTTTCCCCAACCTCTTGAGGATTATCTAGATTTTAGCAGATACGTGAATTTTTAAGCTAAAGAATCTAGCCCAAGAGGCCTAAGACCAGCGTTCCTGCTAATCTCTTGTTATGTCTCCTTAGCACTTTTCTTTTCTTGATCTGGTCTAGAACTTCAGTTAATTCCTTAATCTTTTAATAATGACTATTTCTTTTTCTTTTTCATTTTGTGCTCCTTTTTTTTTTTGGCATTTTACTCTTTTCCTCCTCTCATTTTGTATTACCCTGAATTGTTTCTCCCCTCCTTCAAGTCTTTTTTTTAAATTGAAACCCTTTCTTGATATCAATTTTCCTGACGTTTTGCACTTTCATACCCCCCCATGTCTAAGATTTGCAATGTCCCCATTGTAAATTAGGTGGGTTCGATTTCAGCTTAGTTCATGCATTAGGACAGGTGTGTGGTGAGTGAATGGGTCGAAATGACTTGTTGCGAACGATTTCTAATCTCGGGTAGGGATACCTGAGGTGAAGTCGGTTGTTCTAATGGATGAACCCTAAAGTGTAATATGAATTCCGTGTAGAAATGTCAAAAAGGTCTCGGGTTTTCCAAAGAATGACGGGTTGCCTCCCGTTAAGCGCTGAGTTTTACGCCATCGGCTGGGCGCAATGAGCTCAAGGGGAATGGAGGGTAAAGGATGACTCAGCCAAATTTGTATCGGTCATGTCAATGAACGGTTTGAGTCTCTGACCGTTCACAACAAAGGGTTCGAAATCGTGGCTGACTGGACTGATTTCAATGGCTCCATTTCCAAAGATTTGTCGGACTAGGAAAGGTCCGACCCACTTAGATCGTAGCTTTCCTGGGAATAATTTGAGTCGGGCATCAAAGAGTAAAACCTTTTGACCAGGATGAAAGATATTTCTAGAAATGTGTTTGTCGTGAAAAGCTTTAACCCGTTCTTTGTAAATTCGCGAGTTCTCATACGCATCGTGGCGTAATTCATCGATCACACTTATTTGAAGTCTTATGTGGGTTCCAGCCTTAGAAAGATTTAGATTACAATTCCGTACTGCCCAATAGATTTATGCTCCAATTCGACGGGGAGGTGACATGCTTTCCTGTACACTAGTCTGAAGGGAGACATTCCTAATTGGGTCTTGTGGGCGGTCCTATAGGCCCACAATGCTTCCAGAAGCCGAGAAGACCAATCTTTTCTATCAGGTCGAACAGTAACCTGAAGGATTTTCTTGATTTCTCAATTTGATAGCTCAGTTAGACCATTAGTTTGGGGGTGGTAAGGAGTAGAGATTCGGTGTGACACCCCGTATTTGGTCATCAGTGACCTGAACTGAGCGTTTGTGAAATGGGTCCCTCCGTCGGAAATTATTGCTCGTGGCATCCCGAACCTTGAGAAAATGTTTTGATGAATGAATTTGATAACAACTTTATGATTGTTGGTTCGGGTCGGAATGGCTTCTATCCACTTGGACACGTAGTCAACTGCGAGTAAGATGTATTCGAAGCCATTCGAGATCTTGAAGGGTCCCATAAAATTAATCCCCCAAATATCAAAAATTTCGCATACCAAGATCGGCTGTAGAGGCATCATGTCTTGATGGCTCATGTTGCCCAAAGTCTGGCAACGGGAACATGCCTTACAGTGATCGTATGCATCCTTGAAAATTGTGGGCCAGTAAAAGCCACACTGGAGGACTTTTGATGCGATTTTATGTCCTGAGAAATGTCCACCGCATGCCTGGTCATGGCAAAATGAGAGTATGTCTCTGATTTCCACTTCCGTGACACACCGTCGAATTATCTGATCAGCACCAATGCGAAATAGATACGGGTCTTCCCATAGGTAATACTTGGCATCGGAACGCAATTTGTCCTTCTTGGCCTTCGACCAATCGGACAGAATCTGATGTGATGCCAGGTAGTTTACTATATCTGCGGACCATGGAAGACCTATACTGATAGCCAGGAGGTGCTCATCAGGAAAATGTTCTGTGATGGGTCCGGAAGGGTCAATTATTTTAGAAGGAAGACGAGACAAGTGATCAGCTACCACATTTTGCTTTCCCGCTTTGTCGTGAATCTAAAGGTCAAATTCTTACAATAGCAAGATCCATCGGATTAATCGAGGTTTTGCGTCCTTCTTTGCAAGGAGATGCCTCACAGCTATGTGATCCGAGTATATGATAACACGGGAACCCAAAAGGTATAATCTGAATTTTTCTAGGGCAAATACTACAGCTAGCAGCTCTTTCTCAGTAACCGTATAGTTACGCTGAGCCTTATCCAGTGTTTTGCCGGCGTAGTAAATGACCACAGGTTTCTCGTCAATTTTCTGCCCCAAAATCGCTCCTACAGCGAAGTCAGATGCATTGCACATGATCTCAAAGGGTTGAGACCAATCAGGGGACTGTAGGATCGGGGCTTGGGTGACTCGGTCACGTAGGATCTCAAATGCTTGAGTGCATTCCTTGGAAATTTCAAAAGGCACATCCTTGGAGAGAAGAGTAGTCAGGGGGGTGCGCGATTTTTGAAAAATCAGGGATAAATCGACGGTAAAAACCGACGTGCCCCAAAAAAGATTGGATGTCCTTAATCGAGCTAGGCATAGGGAGATTGGAAATCAGGTTAACCTTAGCTCGATCCACTTGGATGCCTTTCTCCGAGATTAAATGTCCCAGGACAATTCCCTCAGGCACCATGAAATGGCTCTTTTCCCAGGAAAGAACCAAATTCACATCGATGCACTGCCTGAGTATTTGGACCAAGTGTTGGAGGCAATCATCAAATGATGCTCCAAAAACTGAAAAGTCATCCATGAAGACTTCCAGATAGTCACCTACCATATCTGAGAATATGGTAAGCATGCACCACTAAAAAGTTGCAGGTGCATTGCAGAGACAGAAAGGCATCCTTCAAAACGCGTACGTCCCGAAGGGGCAGGTGAATGTGGTCTTTTCTTGGTCTCTGGATGGATTGCCACCTGGTTGTAACCGGAGTACTCGTCAAGAAAGCAGAAGAACCTATTTCCCGTTAGTTTCTCGAGGATCTGATCAATAAATGGTAGTGGGAAATGATCCTTCTTCATGGAGGAATTTAGTCTTCTGTAATCAATGCAGACTCTCCACGAGTTAGCTATTCGGGTAGGAATGACTTCTCCGGTTTCAGTCGTGATGATGGTAAGTCCTGCCTTTTTAGGCACCACCTGTATTGGACTTACCCAACGACTGTCGGAGATCGGGTAGATGATCCCTGCATCTAACCACTTTATGATCTCCTTTTTCACGACCTCTTGTAGGTTAGGGTTTAGGCGTCTTTGCATTTCTCTTGAAGGTCGTGCGCCTTCTTCTATGTAGATTCGATGTGTGCAGTATGAAGGGCTTATACCAGTAAAATCATCAAGAGTCCATCCAATGGCTCTACGATGTTGCTGGAGAACAGTAATCAAACGGAGTTCCTAGTCAGGTGTGAGTCGAGAGTTGATAATCATAGGAAACGTCTGATTGGAATCCAAAAAGACGTACTTCAGATGCTCGGGAAGGGGCTTGAGTTCCATGACAGGATTGTCAGCAGTAGCGGGTGGTTCGAGGTTTGTATCAGGAACAAGGGTTGGAGTCATAGGTGTGTCTAGATCATGTTCGCACTCCTCTGTTGGCGGGTTTTGATTTTCTAGTGGTTGATCAGGGATAATCAGGTTGTTCTCTGTATGCAATTCATCAACCACGGCTCTGATATCACATATTTTCTCTATAACCCTGCAATTAATCCCTTGTTGGGCCTTTAAAATGTCAATCTTCAGGGTTTGATTCCCAAATTTTAATTCTATCTGGCCCACTTCACAGTTTATGTTGGCCCTAGCAGTGGCCAAAAAGGGTCTCCCTAATATGATTGGTGTGTCCCTTGGGTTCTTAGGTGCATCCATGTCCAGTACTATGAAGTCCACTGGGAAGTAGAAATCCCGTACCCTAACAATTACATCCTCGAGTATTCCTTTAGGTGACTTAATGGATCGATCAGCTAACTGCAATGTCACCTTAGTTGGTTTAAGTTCAGATTCTTCAAGGTGGTCAAGGAGGGATGTAGGTATTAAATTTATGGAGGCACCTAGATCTAGTAAGGCTCTATCAAATTAGGTTTCATCAATTTTACAAGAAATCAGGGGAGTTCTTGGGTCTTTAGCCTTGGGTGGGAGTTTACTCAAGATGACAGAGCTGGCTTGCTCTGACAGTACAATCGGATTCCCATCCTTGGTTCGCGGCTTACATTTAGGTGTACACATGTCTTTCAAGAATCTTGAGTAAGCCGGTACGTGGCGAATTGCATCCATCAATGGAATGTTTATCTGGACCTGTTCAAAGAGCTTGACCAGATCCTCCTCGGGGGCCACGAGTTTGGTTATCCTCTTTCCCTTGGTCAAGGCCTCAGGAAATGGGATCCTAGTTGGTTCCTCTAGAATAGGTCCAGGTTCTTGATCTAGGACAGTGGTATCCTGGATGGCTATCCTAGGGTCTTGGCTATTACCAGGCTTGGAGTGGTTCGGATAATGTGGGTCTTGGGTTGTTTTACCACTACGTGTTGTTACAGAGTTTAATCCAGCCTGATTTTGGTTTCGGTTTGGTAAGAGGGGTGGCTGCTACTGAAATCCCGCATAAGATGTCGAAGCTTCCATCCTGTCTGGCGATGGAGCAGCAGGGGCCTGATAAATCAAATGTGCATGGCCTGAATTTGGATTCATAACGCGCCTCTGGGTCAGCATATTATTTGGGTTGACCAGAGGTTGTGAAGGAAGGGTGCCAGGTTGGCGGGAATTTGCCATCTGGGCCAGTTGGTTGCGAACCTCTGTGATCTCGTCCTTGTGTTGTTTTTGCATTGCCGCATTTGTCTTTTGAATGTCAGCCAGTGCTTGAAGGATAAGTGTCAGTTGATCCTGGTTTGGCCCGGATTGGTAGGTGGGATTAGGCTGAGGCGGCTGATATGGACGAGGGGCTTGTGGACGGGGTTGATATGGTGGTCTTTGAGTCTGAGAATTTCCCGTCCACTGAAAGTTAGGATGATTTCGCCATCCAGGGTTGTAGGTATTGGAGAATGGGTCATTCTGGGTGGTGTTGAGGTCCTCGCAGTTCTGAGAAACCTCAGGAAAGTCAGAATATGAGGGTTCAGAGTTTCCCCAACTCAAGTAGAATGGATCGGAGGTCACTCCGGTCCGAGAGGCAGACGGGGGTGGATATGGGTCCATCCCCTTGGCAGATTGGTGGTAGATGTTTTGCACAATTTCCCTTGCCAGAGGTGGTTGTGCAAAAGAGTTTTGCGTAGAGGTGGCTTGCTGCAAATGCCGGGTTAGCTCATCCACCTTCTTTTCTATGATAGAAACCTTGTCCAACCGACTGGTCATCAGTTCCAAGTCGACGGAAGTGGGCAAGTCCTGCATCTCATGTGTCCCTCTCAGATTCGTCGATGCGAGGGCATTCGTCCTATCGAATAAGCCCATGGATTCACTATTTATGGAGTTCTCTCACATGTTTTCGAGAATCTCCCACACCGTGTCCTCATGTTGACCCATGATGTTTCCTCCGCACGTTGTATTGACGAATAAACGAATGTCTTCACAGAGTCCCTGGTAAAAAGACTGGACTTGTTCCCACTTAGGAACTCCGTGATGGGGGCACTTTCTCATAAGATCTAAGAATCGATCCCATGCTTCGTGAAGAGGTTCTCCCGGTTGTTGAGTGAAATGAGTGATCTGGTGGCGCAAGGCATTCGTCCGGCCAACGGGGAAGAATTTTTTCAAAAATTCGGACTGAAGTTCCTCCCATGTGTTGATCAGATGGGTCTGAGTTTGATACCAATGGGCGGCCTTGTCCAAGAGGGAGAACAAAAACATTTTCATGAGTAGGATATCCCGGTTTTGTAGATCTGACCCGAAGGTCTGGGCCAGATGCTTGAGTTGTTTAATGTGTTGGAATGGATCCTCAGAGTTAAGCCCATGAAACTTTGGTATGGCATGAATCATATTGGGCTTCAGTTCAGAATCAGGACCTCCAATCGAGATTCGTACTCGAGGTTCGATCGCCACCGCAGCGGGATTATAGTGATCTCGCATCATAGGTCGCTGCGGTGGGTTTACAAAGTTTTGAAAGAGATCATTAAGGCGTTGAAGTTGGTGTTCAAGGTTGTTCTCCTCTTCAATGGGTTGTGCCATGATGGGAGAAGAAGGAGAACCTGGTTCTGAATCAGATGAAAGATTTATGTGGTGGGGTTGCTGCACAAACAAGGGCATCGAGGCTTGGCCTCGACGAGAGTGAATTTCTAAAGGAGGTCTTAAGGATGGTCTTAAGGACCTCCTACTGAACATGCACCGAAGGATGTGATGAGATTAGAAGGTCCTGGACCCAATCGAGACCCCAAAAATTGTTGGGTGACTATAGAGGTTCGGGGCGGATGGTACCCCTTAGTCAAAAAGGTTGTCCACTTGAGAAATACCTGGGCGGCCAGAGAGGGAGAGTCCCGCAAAGACCCCTACACGGTAGAGCGTCCCCATGAGTTACAGGGTTTCCCCCACCCGACCTCTCTTGTCACTGCGGTTCCAGGTACACCAGAATGGGGACCTTGACCTCTTAAGTCTACCTTTTTTACTTTAATATCAAGGTGCTTGAGGTTCCACTTGAACTTTTAGGTATTTTGAGTGAAAAAGTGACCTAATTTTAAGGTTGGTTGACCCACGGGATCAACTTCACCTCTTGTTCCTTTGAGAGCTTTTGGGTCCTTTCTTTTAAGGTTCAAATGGATTTAAAAGCCTGATTTGCTTAGGGTTCCTCTTATATAGATCTTTTCAAACAAGGTTTAGGCACACCTCTTCTTGGAAAAACTTTTTCTTTTTCTTTGTTTAAGAGAAGATGTGTCTCTAGAAACCCTAGCTTTTCAATCCTTAAGTTGGCTTTAGTTGGTCCAATTTAGTTGCCTCAAAATTTAATATCTAGGGCCCAATCAAGAAAGTTTTAGCCCTAGTTACCTTAGTTGGATGAGCAATTAAAAATGTGTTGAAATGAAAAATCAGGCAACTTTGATGAATTACTAAGTATGAAACAGGTAGCCCTAAGTTGATTCTTCTTTTGTTCCTTTTCAGACTTTGAGGGAGTTAAGAGAGAAGGCTAATGAAGATTACCTGTTCCTTGGAGTGTCTGTTGTGCAGCTGCTCTTCTTTTCTCTACTTTCCCTGAGATAAGCACAATAAAAGAGATGAATTAAATCAAATATTGGATCAAAAGTTATGATCAAAAGCTTTAAAAGTGTCCGTTGCTCCCCGGCAACGGTGCCAAAATGTTGACGCGGCTAGATTGTGTTTTAATAATTAATGCATTGTAATATAGACGAAATTTCCATGAAAACAAATAAAGATTTTATAACTCGAAAATCGGAGTATCCGAGGTCGAACACAGGGAGCAATTTAAGTACTTTCAAAACTTGAGAACACAACCTTTTAAATGAATATAAGTGTATCCGAGTTCAATGAGAATTATAAAAAGAAATTGCTCAGAGAATAAAAAATGGATGTTTGATACAATATCAGACGTCTTAAAATGAAGCTCCTTTTCTTCCTTAATGCTTCTGTTTCTTTCCCTCTATTTCTTTCTGCGACCAAGATCTGACGTTCTTCTTTCTTTTCCTTTGCCTTCTTGAGTCTTCGTCTGCCCCTTGTCTTCTTCTTCTTCAGTCTTCCTTGGTTCTGTTCTTCTCTGCCTTGCCTCTCTCCTTCCTTCTTTCTTTTGTTCCCTTTGGCATTTCTTCTTCTCTGCCTTGCCTCTCATCCTTGGCTGCAGAGCTTCCTTCCTTCTTTCTTGCAGCAGCTAAGAACCTGTGTCCTGCACACACTAGGCACAGCAAAACCTATCCCTCTACCCGCGCGTCTCTCTTTCTCTCTGTGTAAACCACTCTCAGCATGCTCTCCCAAAGCCGGTTAAATGGGTCGGATTGCGCGCCCGTGACCAGGCGCACCGGCGTGAGGGTGGTGTGCGAGGTGTGCTCGGGACAAGGTCGGGTCGGGTAGCGCCAGATCCGTGAGGTGAAACCATAGACGAGGCACAGTGTAATGGGTGAGGGACCTCACCCCAAGTGTAACTAGAGGCGAAGAGACTATTTCAAAAAAATAATTTAAAGGGTGTGCGTGCATCGTGGCTTACCAATGTGGGACTAAAGCCCACTGCTGTTCTTCGCATGCCCGCAGCCGATCGCGCCTTCAATTCCTCAACTGCAGGCTCTGTTGGCTTCACTTGCTGGGTCAGCTCCCTTCGCACGACCTCCCCGAATTCGCAACACCTGGAGCCTTGCAGTCCTGAAGCCTGGAGCGAGCTTGGAGCTTCGTCGAGTCGTCGTCAATGGCGGCCGGAGCGTGGAATCTGTCAGACACGAAAATGGCCTCGCAGCATAATCAGATCACCGAGGGACCTTCACCGTGTCACGACGAAGGTGATCAGCTATGTGGCAAGCCGCGGGGTGACCTAGGCGTGAGTGCCTAGGTCGCTCTGTGGCCGAACGGGTGGGTGTGTTCGGGGGGTTGCTGTGGTGGTGTGGCGAGGCTGTGGATGAGTGGAGGGTGCTCAGTGAGATGAGGCGGAGGTTATGTGATGGTCGGCGAGATGTGTGGGGCTGCGGAACGACGGGAGCGTCTCGCCAGAGGGTGGCCGGAGATGAGGAAGGTGGCGATGGACAGGACGGTCAAGGGGTCGATTGAGTGAAATAACGTGAGGAAATGAAAGAGGGGAAGATGGGGGACTTATCTGGACTGTTAGGAGAGAACGGGGGCAGCGGATTCAGACGGCTCGTAGTTGCCGTCGTCGGAGAAGATAACCCTAAGGGAGATGACAGCGATGAGGAAGAGGTCGGGGAAACGTGCGCTTGGTGCGGCGCGACGCGGGAGGATGAGGCGAAGTAGACTCTGCTGTGGGTATGGCAGCAGAGAGACGAGAAGGAGGAGAGGTAGTTGCCGAAGCTTGCGGGTTCCTTGTCCGGAGAGAGGAGAGAAGAAATTTTGAGGATTCTATGGCCAAGACAAGTCTGAGATCTCACAGAGGGTCGGAGGTCTTTTTATAGGTGCTAGCCAAACTTTCTGGTGCGTGGAGGGCAGGATTTTGGCTACCATTGTCTCGCCAGAGAAGGAAGGTGGTCGAGATCCAAATTTCTCGTGCATTCGCATGAGAGTTTGGAAAGAAATCAGAGATCAAGATCGGGCTTAGATGGAACGAGATTCCTCAAAGAATCTCCCTTCCAATTCTGGGAGATCTCTGAGGAATTTGAGCGTATACCCCCTGTCAACCTCGCCGGAGAAGAATCTTCCCTAATAATGGTGGAAGGACTTGATTGTAAGATTGGTGAGAAAGATAAGGGGGTTATTGTGATGGTTTTCAAAAGATAGGGATCAAAATGTGATTGGGTGTACTAAATTGCAAAGTAGGTCAAGATGACCTCCCCTTAGGTCCAAATTTTGGTAAAAACCTAATTTGGACCTAAGGAATCCAATGGTAAAGTTAGATTTTAGGTTTGACTACGTTTGACTAGACATTTTGCGAAAATAACCCAATTTAGGTCAATTGATGAGCTAGGACCCTAATCTAGGTCAAACTAGGTTCCAGAGGCCAATTTGAATGTTCTAAACCCTAAGGGATATTTTTCCATAATTTTTAGAGGGTTTACTTGATTTTTATCCTGACCAGAACCTTGTTGAATTAAGCAGGTCTATTTTAGGATTACCAAATGTCATTTAATTTCTAGATTGCACATGAACCCATTTCTGATTGATTCAACCCACTTTTTATCTTATTTAGACCATTTGACCTATGCTCTGTCTCTGAAAAATTCCGTTTATGTACTGCAATGGTAAAATTGCAGTTTTAACCTCTATTTCATGTTTTCTTCTCAGAACACTTATTCCTCTAATTAAGCCCTCTTCTAAGTCATGTAGGAGCTTTTATTCTCTTTATTAGGTCAAAATGAGCTAGTTATGGCTCATGATGAGGCTCTCATCAGATGTTAGGGTAATTTATCCCATTTCTGAAAGTAAATGGGTTAGTCCTATACACGTAGTGCCTAAGAAGATAGGATTTACTGTTGGGACAAATGAGAAAGGGGAGAAAGTCACCACCAGACCCACAACTCGCTGGAGGGTTTGCATAGATTACCACTGCCTAAACACCGCAACCCAGAAAGACTGCTTCCCTTTGTTGTTTATTGATCAGATACTGGAGAAATTGGCTAGGAATAAATACTTTTGTTTTCTCGATGGATATTCTGGGTACATTCAAATTGCCGTCTTTCCAGACAACCAGGGGCATATTACTTTTATGAGTCATTATGGCACATTTGCCTTTCGTTGGATGCCATTTGGACTATGTAATACTCCAAGAATGTTTCAGTGGTGTATGATGTCTATCTTTTCGGACATGATTGACGAGTTCGTAGAGGTTTTTATGGATGACTTTTCTTCTATGGCGTGTCATTTGACCACTATGTCTCGCATTTAGAAAAAGTTCTCACCCACTGTGAAGAGACAGGATTCGTGCTCAGCTGGAAGAAAAGCTATTTCATGATTCAGCAGGGCATTATTCTTGGGCATGTAGTGTCTGAGCGAGGTATAGAAGTAGATAAAGCCAAGGTTGAGTTCATGTCCAAGCTTCCATGGCCCACCAATGTCAAGCAAATCCAATCATTTCTGGGCCATACAAGCTTTTATAGGCACTGCATTAAAGACTTTAGCAATATTTCTAGGCCACTTTGTGATTTACTAGAGGACACTGCCTTCGTTTTTTATGCAAAGTGTGCTGAGACCTTCCAAGTCTTGAAGGAGGCTCTCATAATTGTCCCTATTCTAAGAGCACCTAATTGGACCCTCCCATTTGAGTTGATGTACAATGCCTTGGAGTTTTCCATAGGAGCAGTCCTTCGTCAGAGGGTTGATAAAAAGCCTCATGTGATATTATGCTAGCAAGATGCTTACTAGTCCACAGCAAAACTGCATTGTGACAAAAAAAGAACTTCTGGTGGTAGTTTTTTCTCTAAAGAAGTTTAGGTCATCTTCTAGGGTCTAAGGTTGTGGTGTATACTAATCATTCTACCTTGAAGCATTTGCTTGCTAAGAAAGACACCAAACCTAGCCTTATTAGATGGATTATATTACCATAGGAGTTCAACCTTGATATCTGTAACAAGAAAGGAGTCGAAAATGTAGTAGCAGATCATTTATTCAAGATCCCAATTGAGGGTTCAACCCCGTTAGGAGATATTCATGACACCTTTCCTAATGAAACTGTGATGGTGATACACCCAACGACCCCTTAGCATGTTGATGTCGTCAACTACTTAGTCACTAGCGAGACCCCCAATACGTGGAATAAGTAGAAGCGAGATAGATTTCTCGCTAACACAAAGCATTATCACTGGAAGGACCCGAGCTCTTTAGAATAGGTCGTGACCAAGTCTTCCATAGGTGTGTTCCAGATGAGGAGCAACTAAGTGTTTTGAATTTTGTCACACACTACACTGTGGACACTTTAGTGCTAAGAAAACTGCTTGTAAGGTTCTCCAGTTTGGTTTCTGGTGGCCCTCACTATTCAAAGATACTTATACTTATGTGGGGACATGTCTTCGTTGTCAACAGATTGGAACGATTAGGAAGTGGGATAAGATGCCCCAACAGTCTATTCTTCTTGTCGAGATATTCGACATCTAGGGTATAGATTTCATGGGCCCATTCTCATTGTCCCACAGTTATGAATATATCCTCGTGGCAGTGGATTATGTGTCAACTAGATTCCGACTAGGACTAATGATCACTCGGTGGTCCTAAATTTTGTCAAGGCCATTATCATTTCCCGATTTGGCTACCTGAAGACGATCATTAGTAATAGGGGACCTCATTTCATGAATGCTCACTTCACCTGTCTACTCAAAAGTCTTGGTGTCACCCATTAGGTGGCAACCCCATATCATCTGCAGATGAGTGGACAGGTTGAGGTGTCCAATAGAGAGATCAAAAGAATTCTTGAGAGAACTATAAGACCCGACAGGAAAGATTGGTCGAACAAATTAGATGACGCACTATGGGCTTATAGAACTGTGTATAAGACCTCCTTAGGCATGTCTCCCTTGCGTATAGTGTATGGCAGAGCCTGCCATTTGCCTATTAAGATTGCGCAGAGGGCTTACTGGTCTATCAAGAATGTCAACATAGATCTTGAGAAAGCAGGCAAAGCATTTATTAGAATTGACTAACCTTAAAGAGTTGAGGAATGAGGCCTATGAGACTGCTCAAGCTTACAAAGGGCGCACTAAGATATTTCATGATTAACACATCCACTGAAAAACCTTTGAGCCCAACCAACAAGTCTGGCTGTTCAATTCCAGACTCAAGCTATTCCTTGGGAAACTTAAGTCCCATTGGGATGCATCGTACACTATCACGCAAGTGTTCCTCATGGTGTTGTTGAGATCCAAATCCCTCATCTGGTGAGACTTTCAAGGTAAATGGCCAACATTTGAAACCGTATGTTACTCTTTCTGATGGCCTAGTTTTGGACACCTACAGGTTGGAGGAGCCTTAGCTCCCAATCACTCTCTACCTCAGGTAATATCTTCCCTTATTTTTTGCTTTCCAATGAGGACATTGTCAGATCTAGGCATAGAGGATATAACTTGAGGTTGTACATAGCACTTATATATATTTTGCACACATGTGGTAGGCCATTAGTAGTTATATATATACATAAAAAAAAGGAGAAGAAGAGAGAGAGAGAGATACATAGAAAGGAAAATGAGCAAAATTGTGTTAGTCCCAGCATGTGATTCTAGAAGAGTTGACCTAAGTTCTAGGGTGGAACGAATGATGAATTAGGATCTAAAGTGCTAAACCTTAGGAGAGAAGTGGAAGATACTAACTTTAGGCCTCTAGGGTTTGTTTGGCTCAAAAATTCTAGTATTTGTTAAGATACGGATTATTCTTCAAGTGGTTGAGGATTGAGAAGTTGATATATTAAGTCTAAGGCTCAGGGAGTATCTGGCCTCTTTATCTATCCTTTGGTTTGCGGGTCATGGTAACTTAAGCATCCACATCTTACACACTAGTTTGGTTCAATGAGCTTAAGGAAGAATAACATAAAAAATTCCTCTGTCTGAAAAAATGGGTTCTTGAAAATTTGACTAAGCAAAGGCTCGAAAGTTGATTAGAGGAGTTTCTACCACATGAGAGGAAGATTAAATACTCCCCTTGAGAATGCGTTATAGCACATCATCTCCTCGGCATTTGTCTCTAAGGATATTTAAATATCCTACAGGGGGCATGTAAGCGCAACGTGGTGTTCAGGTGCCATGGGTGACATTATCCCAAAATGTTGATTGCCAAAGCTTAGATTAGCTAAAGAATGCCATGGGTGGCACTATCACAAAGTGTCGATTGCCAGGGTTCTGGGGATTGCCATGGGAGGTGCTATCCCGAAGCATTAAATGTTAGGGGCCCTTCGAAGATTGATATGGGAACAAGGAATCTGATACAGACTGTGTTGAGGGCTAATCTGAGGTTTGATTTAGGGGATTTACAAAAAAATTACAAAAAGAAAAATCTCAAAAATATCTCCTCTGTTTTGAAAAATACGCCGGTAAGTTGAACTTGAACCTTTTGCATGAACGCACGGGTGCTTTGACCTTCGGGATCAACAAACCCTTGGGCAAGCTCTAGGGCCTCAGAAACCTTTGTCGGAGACCCAAGGCTAAAGTCGATCAGGTCTGTATCTTGGTAGATACTTGAGTACCTTAAGGCCCAGGGCTGGTATTTCAAATTAGTCTCTAGAGTTGTGGCACAATAAGGCATCCTAACGGTAAATTCTCGTCTAGATATCTGGTTCTTCTACATATGATTTTTCTTGGGACTAGCAAAACTTAGGCATGGGGGTATTTGGTAAGTTCACTTTAGTGAACTATAATTATGCCTAAGAATATTTAATTTGGAGATTAAAATAAGATTTTAAGCATGCATGGCTTTGGGAATTTAGATAAACTCACAATTTGTCATTCCTGCATTAAAGCACTGCGTATACATAAATTTCTTCACATAATCATATATTGATATATTATGTAGGAATTAATTGAGGAACAAAAAGTTGGAATATTATTTGAATAGTAGGGAAATCAACAGGATTTTCTTTGGGACTTGCTTCCGTATTTTGACTCTTGATTTGTGGCAAGTTTAATGAAAAGAAGCCATTGATATGGCAAGAGGGGTCATCCTCAAAGTCTAAGATTGCACTCGCACATCTCTTTCCAAAATCTTCCTCTTAATTTGGTACAACACAAACCACCACCAAACAAGGTATATCATCGCACCAATTTCCTTTTCTCCCTCTTATTTCCTTTTTGGCGGGCGCTTTCCTTGGTTCAAACACACTGATGTAAACACGTTTATATCACATAAACCGTCTATTTTTACGCATTCTTAGACATAGAGTTGCATCATATATTATAAATATTGCATAACATACATCATCTTGCATTTAGGTTAAATTGTATAAAGTTTAGGTTAATTTTCTCTTTTTGTGGTCAGGTAACAAGGCAATATTCAATTGGGCCTCGGATTGAAGATCCAACCGGACAGATTTGATCAAGGTGACGATTGGAGTTCAACGAGTCCAAGATCGCCCTGATCGGACTTCTGTAACATCAGATGCAGTCTGAGAAAGATCAAAGGTCAAGGGGCCAAGATGGCATAAATCCACACTTCAGATGACAAATCCAACAGCACAAATGGGTTTGGATCAACGATTGTAGCCCAACAGTATGGAAATCGATCCAATCCGACATCTGTGGCACCATCTACAACACATAGAGATGGATGGCCAAGATGGCGCCACGTGGTGCCATCTCAGCCGCCCACACCAGCCAAAGGCACCCACCCCCTCTCTCTCCTTGCACACACGATCAGATTTGGGCCATTGGATCTTGATCCAACGGCCATGAGCGTGCACACCTTGGTTGGAAACTCAACGAAGTCTCGGCCTTGGCATAGTGGTCTTGAGTGCGCCTCTCAACGTGCGAGTGCGAGTTTGAATCGCGGCGAGGGGGGCGAAGACAGCAATGGCATGCACAATCAAAATTCGACCGCATGATCCTCATCAAGCAGCCATGGAGGCAGCAACGTGAAGCCTCAGATGAAGACCGCACTGCACGCGAGTGATGACGCGCTTCTGCACATGCCATCACATGCATAGGCGCGCGACGAAGGTGCGAGCACAATGGCTTTTAAGCTGTTTCATCTCTTAATTGGACTGCTGAGAATCAAAGAACGTGCGATGGCATTGCGTGTGGGGAGAGGAAGAGGTGTGTGGCGCGCGCTTGCATGTCGCCCATGATCTAGGCTTTAGTGACGGATAAATCCGTCACTAAAGACCCTAAAATTAATGTTTTAAAGTGTTATGACCTATTTACTTCCTCCAATCTACACCTATATATAGCCCTACGACCCCCACACTTTCTTCATCCCTTCCTCTCTTCTCTCATCCCCTCCAAAGCTCTAGGAGCTTGTCCCAAACCTAGGATGCTCCATTAGAGTTAAAATTATAATTTTTCCACCTTCTAATCTCCTTCGTGGAGCATTTCGCGGTGGTCCTCTTACTGCCATTCAAGAAGTGGATCCCTCTACGACGTCATCCTACCCCGTTCTCCATCGTCCTTCATCATTCTCTTTCATCCCGCATGTCACCACCTTCGTTCGGGGGCTCCGTTGTTGCGGCTCATCCTCCAAGCAGCCGTCGAGGAGGATAACTTCTCTCTACCTTCTCTTTTACCACTTTCTAGTGTAGATTTCCCACGTTCTAGTATAGATTTCCTATTTTCTAGTGTAGTGAGTAGTTGTAATTGTAATGAACATCAACTTGTGGTTATGAGGTCCGTGTTTATTCTATCTCTATTTTCTCTTTATTTGTAATATTCTCTCTCTTTCTTCTATTATTTATTCTTTAAGTAGATAGCTAGTTTAGATTCAATTCGACCGGTTAATCTGCTTTGTGACAAATAAAACAAATGCCATTTTTAATCAAACGTCCGCCTCCCTGTGTTCGACCCGGAATTCTTTTAAGTTTTGGTAAACTTATCTGTTGACAGATTTCTTCACAAATCATACTAGATCGACGAGTTTTCAAAACTCAACTTCCATTTGCGATGATCATCCACCCCCAACATTTTGGCACCATTGCTGGGGAGGTGATGCTCTTTGATTTTTTGTGTTTTCCCACCTTATTTATATTTTACCTCACTTCTCTCCTTTCTTATTGTGATTGCAGGTACTCTCACGAGACGGACAAAAGAGGTAGATTGGAGTAAAGTGCCATTGAAGGGTTTATAAGTTTACCCCCACTTCCTTACCCACTAGTTTTCATTCCACCACGTAATAACACAAACACAAATCAACCTAGGTGTTCTTATAAACTCTAACGTTAGTTTTTTATTTTTTGTTTGTCACCTCCACCCGCCTCACCCTCCACATATAAAATAAAAATTAAAAAAAATCTCTCACAGAGGCACACAACCTCTTCTAATTTTCAAACTCAACCGGTAACTCGATCTTTGGAACCGGTACACACACCGAAACACATAATTGAGTAGAATCAGATCAGGTAATCACTTGTGTGCCTAATTAAGTGGTGTATCAGGCCAATTGTTTGAGTTGTTTAGATCGCACCACTTTAGCTAAAATCAACTCATCAAGTAGCTACCACATAGGTTCAGCTTTTAGGCATTTACCAGGCACTCCCATTCTTTTATGCTTTAAAGGAAAACATCTTCACCTGTGCTTTCAAAACCTGGTATGCCAACTGAACTTGATTGAATACACCTAAAGTTGAATCCTAAAAGCTACTAAGCAAGATTTAAACCCTAAAATTCACTACATTCAAAAAAATAATCTTGCTTGAAAACCATTGGTTGTGCACGCACGCACATATCAATCAACCATTAAGAGCACAACCCAGATAAATGGCCCATCACATTTCAAAGCACATTTAAACCTAACCTTAATTAAAACAGAGTAGATGTTGGCCTTAAGGATTGGACTCGCTCTTCGGAGCCTAGACCGAGATTATGTTCGATTAGTTTGTTTCCACCATTCAATCTGATGTCTAGCTAGGAGAGCAGAATCAAACGATTGTGACTAGGTGGTACACTAGGAACCTGAGGCGCAAGCCAAAGGAAGAACCTTCTCCCGAGTCCCTCCCTCTAACTAATTGGATTAACTGGAAAGTAGATCAAATCATTTCTTTATCTCAAGACGGGTTTTGGGAGTTTGTAGGCCTTTAGGCTAGCCCACTTAAGGACAAGTTTGTTTGTTTGTATTGCAGGGCACCTTTCTTCCTCCTGTTCTATCATGGATCCTTCCACAACCTATTCACACTTCCACTGCTACCCTCCTACCAGTACTTATTCCCAAAATGATTATCATTCCAACCAGACTTATTCTCATCCATCTTCTAGTTGGGATAATCTTGATTGGGGATACAGTTCTGGACCTCTATGTTCAAGGTCTAGCCCTGCCACCATAATCTTGATTCTTATCCTTCTCCGAGCTACATCAATTATAGATCATCGCCCTCATTTGGACAACCTAATATGATCTACAATCAAGAAAGATACATTGATCCTTACCCCTCCACAGAATACACTGCCTTTAGGTCATCACCACCTTATGCACAACCTGAAATGACCTATTATCAGGAAGGGTATCAAGATCCTCAATTCGTTGATTCCCCTGCACTGAATGCAAACCCGCCCAACCCTAAACAAAACCATTTAGTTCAGGTTAACCAGGTCCAAGAGAAGGTGTTGGCTAACTTGAGGAATACTATACAATCTTTAGAAGCTTAACCAACACCTCGCACTAAAGAATTGGAACCCCTGATTGAAATGATTGATGATCTGAACAAGTATTTGTTGGATTGGCTCTAGGATGTTAAGGATAAGGGCCTGAGTGAGTTTTTACTTGGGAAGTTATCTAAATTGAGGATGAGATTTGCGATTGCTCTAGTCCAATCTTGGGATGATTCCCAAGATGAACCCCCTTCAGGAAAGCCAATGTCAAAACCTGCTCAGGCTCCTATTGGGGGGGACACATGTTACAAGACCAAGATTGACCAAATTGGTTTAGAGCAACCAATTAAAGATGAACTGATTTCTTCACCTGAGATCCCTGAGCAGGGGTACAAGGAAACATATATCTCCATGGATCAGAAAGTGATTGATGATTTTGAGACATACATCAATGCTGATTTAGATTTCTTTGATTCTGAAGGTGAAGAATCATTATGCGAAGTCTCACATGAGTTTATAGAACACGATTTTAGTGAGACAACTGGACCTGAGGAATTCGACAAATCATTTGATGGCCCTAAAATTGAGGAACTTGATCCTGTTGGGGCTCACATGGTGGATTCAGATCCTAATTTCATGAAGGATTCAATTCAAAGCCTCACTCCTCAATTACACCCCTTTGAGCTTACTAAAGATTTTGATTTTGAAATCACTAAACCAAGTCCATTCTGATTTAGTCACATCTTTTAGACTTGGAAAACTCAAACGAGGTGATTAACATGCATGAGGTCCCAGAATTTGAAATACTGATTGGGGATGATAGGAATTGGGAAATGATGATTTGGGAAGCCAATTCCGGAGGAAGTAAAAGACCAAGTCTAAGGGTGCCTATTTGTCTGAAACCACCAACCTTCTACCAGGACCCTTATGACACCTTTGACTCAGAGGATGTCCAACCCAAGCACAAATTCATTGATTATTCTTTTGAGCTTAATTTCTCTATTATCCGACTTTTTGGATTTGGGTTGCATCCTCACAAATCGTAGGCTCGACCTCGCTTGCATACTGATCTCAGGTTTTGGATAATTTTTATCCAGAACCTTAAATATACTCGACCATGGGGAATAGGTCTGCATCACAATCTGGTCCACATCTGTGGACATCTTCTCCTGGCAGGTCCAAAGCTAGATTTTCTTATTCTGATGATGAGCTACACCTGTGAATTCTTTATTTCTTCTTCTTTGTATAGTGTGCCTAGTTGAAGGCACTAAATTCAACACGTATATAGTTTCTTTTCATCTCGGAGCCGACCTGTTATTCACACAATTCAGGTGCTTTCTACTCTACTCCACTCTGTTTCATGTCTTTTTAATACAATAAGGACATTGCATTAAATAGGCATGGGAGGGTGGATATTCATATCTGAATTATTTTGTCAGCTCCGTAGACTTTTTTGTGTTTTCTTTTTATTTATTAAAAAAAAAGGAGTTAAATTAGGAAAGAGAACTTGGGCTTTAGAAAATTTTCAATCTTAGAGAATAAAACTGTATGATTTGAACACTAAGACCCTTCAAGTCTTCGGGCTTAATCAGCCTGGGTGTCCACTAAAATGTGGACTTGTTTCTCGAGTCCTCGTCATTCTAAATTCAGCTTTTAATTGGTTAAATAACTTAGGGTGATAAGTACATGACTTATCAACTCACCCTCTAATTTGAGGGGATTTTAAGTCTAAGCATCTACACACTATTTGCACTAACTCACCTTTCAGTGGTTTTTACAAAAATTGGGTAGGTAATGAACCTTCTATGGTGGTATGGCTGGCAAGTTATTGTCGGTAACAGCCCATTGGTAGGTTGTCTAGAGCCTAGTCACACGACCATTCTTTTCCTGTTGTCTTTAGGTAAATTTTAGATTAAGGAAGCCACCTACTTAAAGAAAGAAAAGAGAAAAGAAAAAAAAATGAGAAAAAGAAAAAAAAAGCTACACCTCACCGCACGAATATGGCTGGCAAGTTATCGTGGGTAACAACCCATTGGTAAGTTGTCCAAAACCCAGCTCAAGAAATGCACATAAAATTCCAAAATACTTAGGAAGAAGCGGAGAAGTAGAATAAGCCGAGGAGATATACACTGGGTTCGCCCTTGTGTTGACCCCATAAAAATAAAAGTAGGGAGAAAGCTACCGGTCGAATAGATACACCTTTAGGTAGAATATCTTTCCAAGGTACCTAGGGGCATAGAAACCCGAGGTCCATTCTAATCGCCAATCAGTGTGTCTATCACATTTCACATAAAGATGCTTAGAATTTAGGGTCCTCTTTGAGTCTTGGGTGGGTTGAGTGGCCGTAGAAAGCTGCTTCGAAACCCTAAATTCAAAAATCCAAAAAAATTAGAAAAGAAGAAAAGAAGAAAAAGATCCTTCTTTGAATAAGGCGAGGGCTTGAGGCAGTCTACATTTTGGCAAACACCTACGCACTGTTGTGTCTCTGTAATTCAGGTCATAGTTGAAATCTCTAAGTGTTGAAAAATAACTATTGCCCAAGAAATTCGACCTAATTCTTTTATAAATAGCATATAGTTTTGCTAAGGACTAGCAAAAGATAGGCATGGGGGTGTGATGTAAACACGTTTATATCACATAAACCATCTATTTTTGCGCGTTCTTAGACATAGAGTTGCATCATATATTATAAATATTGCATAACATGCATCATCTTGCATTTAGGTTAGATTGTATAAAGTTTAGGTTAATTTTCTCTTTTTGTAGTCAGGTAATAGGGCAATATTCAATCGGGGCCTCGAATTAAAGATTCAAACGTACGAATTAGACCAAGGCAACGATTGGAGTTCAACGACTCCATGATCACCCCATTCGGACTTCTGTAACATCAAATGCAGTCCGAGAAAGATCAAAGGTCAAGGAGCCAAGATGGTGTAAATTTGCACTTCAGATGACAAATCCAACCGCATGGATGGGTTTAGATCAACGATCGTAGCCCAACGGCGTAGAAATCGATCCAATCCGACATTCGTGGCACCATCTACAACACATAGAAGATGGACGGCCAAGATGGCACCACGTGGCACCATCTCAGTGCCCACAATGGCCAAAGGCACCCGTCCCCTTTCTCTCTCCTCGCATGCATGATCAGATCTGGGCCGTTGGATCTTGACCAACGGCCATGAGCGTGCGCACCTTGGTTGGAAATGTGACGAAGTCTCGGCCTTGGTGCAGTGGTCTTGAGCGCGCCTCTCAACTTGCGAGCGCTAGTTCAAATCATGGCAAGGGGGGCGAAGGCAGCAGCGGCGTGCACAATCAAAATTCGATCGCATAATCCTCATCAAGTGGTCATGGAGGCGGGGACGTGGTGCACCAAATGAAGACCGCGTTGCACACTCGTGATGACGTGCTTCTGCACACGCCATCACACGCACAGGCGTGCGACGAAGGCGCAGGTGCGATGGCTTTTAAGCCATCCGATCGCTTGATCGGACGGCTAAGAATCAAAGAACGTGCGATGGCATTGCGCATGGGGAGAGGAAGAGGTGCCCGATGCGTGCTTGCACGTCGCCCACGATCTAGGCTTTAGTGACAAATAAATCCGTCACTAAAGACCCTAAAATCAATGTTTTAAAGTGTTATGACCTATTTGCCCCCTCCAATCTACACCTATATATAGCCCTATAACCCCCACACTTCATCCCTTCCTCTCTTCTCTCACCCCCTCCAAAGCTCTAAGAGCTTGTCCCAAACCCGGGATGCTCCATTAGAGTTAAAATTATAATTTTTCTACCTTCTCATCCCCTTCGTGGAGCTTTCTGTGGTGGTCCTCTCACCACCATTCGAGAAGCAGATCCCTCTACGACGTCGTCCTGCCCCATTCTCCTTCGTCGTACATCTCACCACCTTCATTCGAGGGCTCCGTTGTTGCGGCTCATCCTTCAAGCAGCCGTCGAGGAGGATAACTTCTCTCTGCCTTCTCTTTTACTGCTTTCTAGTGTAGATTTCTCGCTTTCTAGTATAGATATCATGCTTTCTAGTGTAGTGAGTAGTTGTAATTGTAATGATGTGGTTATGTGACCCATGTTTATTCTATCTCTATTTTCTCTTTATTTATAATATTCTCTCTCTTTCTTTTATTATTTATTCTTTAAGTAGAAAGCTAGTTTAGATTCAATTCGATCGGCTAATCTGCTTTGTGACAAATAAAACAAACGTGGTTTTTAATCAAGCGTACGCCTCCCTGTGTTTGACCTGGAATTCTTTCGAGTTTCAGTAAATTTATCTATTGACGGATTTCTTTGTAAATCATACTACATCAACAAGTTTTCAAAACTCAACTTCCATTTGCGACAATCATCTGCCCCCAACACACACACACACACATGCAGGGACAGGCAACCTCGAGTCACCCTCTCCACCTTCATCTTCTCCCATGCGTGCACCAATAGGGACCGACCTCCACCAACGACCACCACCATGCTCCATCCACGATCGCGACCTCTGCCAACAACCACCACCATGCTCCATCCACGACCGCAACTTCCTCAACACCACATGCCACCACCACAGTCAAAGGTGACAGCTCTGATGCCGCCACCACAACTCTTCTCCTGACACTACAACCACCTTGACTTCCATCACCCCGTGATCGCCCCTCCGACTGTGACTCTTCTTCACCACGACCGTTCATCACTGTGAAGCACCACCGTGCCTTCATCACCCACACACGACACCTCTTGACTCCAACACCCTCGACCACGACCTTCCTCCTTGCGATAGCCACCTCTAGCGACCGTGAGCATCCCCTACGTCCTCCTCCTCTGGTAGCGTAGCAGCAACAACCTCCTCTCACAACCAGTAGCACCACGTCACCACCTTCGTTCCTCTTGTTCTTCGATCTTCTTCTTTCGCTACAACTCCACCACCAACCCAACATCACCGAAAACCACCTACTCTCAACCACCACCACTGTCCACCATCTTCTCCGCTAATGTCATCGGAGCAACGACCTCGTGACAGTGACAACTCCTGCCATTTATACCGCCACCTGCAACCCACAATCTCACCACCGGTAAGACCATACATGTCAACATTCTCCTCCTCGTCGGCCACCTTCAGCCGCCATTGACCACTCTGCCACCACCATTGTGATGCCTCATCCCGAAGCATCTCCATTGGAAGCCATCCACGCCACCGCAACTCCACGTACATGCATGACAAGGAGGAAAGAATCCTCTATTTTAGGTTCTATTTCTAATTGCATTGAATGCCATTGTAGGAGATTTAGCTTATGTTTTGTTTATTTTATTGAGGTGAAATTGTTTGCATGACCCTTGCATTATTACGTTATATCGTAGCCTCTTCATATCACCCTATTTCACGCTAGATTCTAATTGAAAATTTCTGTGGCAATATGGACCTTGAATTTATGATTGGGAATGATACAAATTTGTGATGCTATTGTATTTGTGCCTCCATGTGAAACGACCTGAGGTTGTGGTATAATTTTAGCATATTTCTATTAACTTTTTATTGAGGATTTTCCACCACACGAATTATTGCAACGACATATTTTCTCGATATTATCTTGTTCAAGCGAAATTCCCTCGATCAACATGCCATGTGTGAGGGATTGGATTACCACTAAGTATTTGTAACTTATAATAGTCAACATTGTTATGTTTACATATTTCATAAGGCCCTTCCCAGTTGGCATCCAACTTACCGTCTGACTCTGCTGGTTGAGAAGTCCCACTGCGGTGCAATGATGAGCCCATATTTATGGGCTAATTAGTTACTTAAATGCCTAGATATTAGATTAGTATATAAATAACATACATTAGCATGTAAATGGAGTAGTTTATTAATTTGCTTTTATGCATATTTCATGTGATAGTATGCATTTAAATAGTCTACTTTAGTTTGCACCATTCTGCATTTCATGCATTGTATGGAGTCTTACATATAAATAATCCAATAATCATTTTATTTTTATTCTCTTCTTCTCTGTAGCAACAGCCTTCGAACAATGAAGGAGCACCTTAATGGCCGAAGAAAGTGGATCTTGCATGTCGTCGTCATCACTCCATCTTCTCCACGTTCCTGCAAACATAAAAGAAGGGCTCCTGCGTCGTAGCGCAGTAGGCCACCACCCCCGACCCACCATTGTGCATGAGACAAGCACTCCATTCCACCACTACGGGCCTCCTACCATGTGCACAAGTTCACACCACCGCAGGCAAGTGGGGTGACAGACCATTGCGCCATCAGTGGCTATGCAGATTACCGTGAGAATCTCAACGTGCACTATTACCATCACCAACACCAGCAACCACCACTGCACTCATGCGCTAGCAGCCATTCACGCAAGTTAAGATGTCCGGGAAGTTTCCCGGACGTTCGAAGTCCCAACTCAACACCACTATTCATCTTCTTCCCCCTGTCTTCTCTTCTTCCTCTGTTTTTCATCACTAAAAACAAACCCAACACCAACGGCCATCAGCAGCCACCTCCAATGCCACGCCATCTCCACACGCAGTCGTCCACATGCACAAGCACTAGCAGCGTCACCCTCTTCTCCACGCATGACTGTAGCACATACCACCCCCCCTCGCTGCGCCTCTACCACTCCCGCAGCAGCAGTGCTCACCGCCTTCGTGGCTCACCATCCTTGCTGATGCCCTCGCCTCCACCGCACAGTAGCAGCCATCTCAACCGCACGCCACCAGCACCTCGCGCGATCCACCTTCAGCCAATGTGCACATCCGAGCGTTCTGCCATCTCCGCACACCCAGTAGCAGCAGCACCTCCACCCACGCACTATAGAGCACATCCTCCAACACCTGTGGTCGCGCTCCTCAACAACTCCCCCGCACGGGTCCGCATGGCCTGCACGCCTCCTCACCTTCGTACAGCCGTGCCCCCTCACCTTCAATAGCGTCGTGCCTCGACCCACAGAAGCAACAGCGACAGCCACTACCATCGCTTCTCTCCTCTATCCAGCCACCTCAGGCCGTCTTGCACCGCACTAAACCCACCACTGCAAAGCTCTCCCTCCGGCTCTCCTCCAACGAGAAGCTCGCCGTCAGCCTTGGTCTCCTTCTCATGCACGATTAAGGAGAAGATCCTCCCCTATTTTGCTACAAGAATCGTTGCATTAGTTTTTACATTGCTTGCCATTATCACTTCATTCATACATCATTAAATCAATTAAATATTATGTGATTTTGGTGAGAATGCCCTCCATCTTTCACAAAAACACAGTATCAGCTTATTCATGTCTTGTTTTCTTAATTAAAAGGCGGTTTTGACTCGATTTCTTGATGAAATTAATAGTGAACATCGGTTTCTGACCCTTGCGAGTTTGTAATAGCTAGTGCCTCCCTATGGATATGACCCTCTCTTCTCGAGTGGTTAATTTTTATTGTTTTGATTAGCAGTTTTCCACCACTTGCATACTACAACACGACATTTATGTGCAAAACAATGAAAGTGAAAATCATCTTTTCATGCAACACTAAGTCCCCCTCAGTAAAATTTTCTCTTCTTGACCTGCCTATCATGGGAGGCTGTTGTATTTTCCTTGTACATGCCTACTGCCTTTGACGCTTCCTCTTTGACCTCGTCCACCAAGTCTAGTGCCAGGCAGACTTAGTCTTCATTAGTAAGCATGTCATACAACTAGGAATAGTATGTGAGGACGAGTGTCTCAACTGGTTGCCAGGCCTCCATACCGTATACCAAATTGAAGGGTTTGTGGCCAGTTGTAATCTTTTAACTTGTGCGATATCCCCAAAAGACATCTGGCAATTCATCTGCCTAACTTCCTTCTACAAAATCCAGCCATCTTTTAAGTGTGGAGATGATTGTCTAGTTGGATACCTCTTCCTATTCATTTTCCTAGGGGTGGGCGACGGATGTAAAACACAACCGGATGCCCCAACTTGCGCAAAACTCCTTGAATTTTTTGGAGGCAACCTGTGTACCATTATCGGTGACAATGGCCCTTGGGCATCCATATCGAGCAATAATATTCTTCCGTACAAATGTTATGACTCTGTCCGTTGTTGAGATGGCCATGGCCTCTACCTCGATCCACTTCAAAAAGGAGTCTACTACCACCAAGATGAAACACTTCTAAGCTAGCACTTGTGGGAAAGGGTCGGCAAAGTCCATTCCCCACTTGGTGAAGGGAATTGGGGACATAATGGGCACCATTTTCTAGGCGGGAGATGATGGATTGGGGCAAATTTTTGGCACTTGTAGCATTTGCATACAAATTCTTGGCACTGCTGCTTCATCTGGGGCCAGCAATAGACTATTTGAAACAAGAGAGCTATTAAGGCTTTGTACCCTTCATGATTGCCACAAATGCCCCTGTGAGCCTCTCAAATTGCTTAAGATGCTTCTATTAAGGTGAGGCAATGTAATAAGGGGGTTAAACATCCCCTTTTATACATTTGCTCGCCTATTAGCATGTAATGCGAGGACTTCAGCCAGAAGGCCCTTGGGCGAGGCTCTCCTGGAGGTAACTCACCTGTCTTTAGGAATATTATTGGAGTCATCTAGGAGATGGCTAGCTTGATCACCAGTGCTTGCGGGGGAAGCATTGAAGGTTTACTTAGTACCTACAAGAGTATGTCATCCTCCTATCCCTCAGGAATGGCATATGTCAGGTAGGATAGGGTGTCCACCAAAGGGTTGTCGGACATGGGTATTCGCTTAACTATGGCTGCCGCAAAATTTAATAACTCTTCTTTCACCTGCTCCATGTAGAGGCTCATGTTAGGGTCCTTAGCTTGGTACTCACCATTAATCTAGTTGGCTACCAATTGTGAGTCCTTGTGGACCTCCAAACATGAGCCTCCCATGGATTTTTCCACTCTGAGACTTGCTAACAAGGCCTCGTACTCTGCCACGTTGTTGGAGGCGGGAAAGGCTAGCTTGCTGGCATACTTATGAGTAGTGATATCAAGGGTGTTCAAGGCGATTCCGATGCTAGCCCCTTGATGTGTATACATCTAAGTAGCCTAAAATGTCTATTTATGCATGTTCTTAGTGTTATAGAAGCATCATACATTATAAATAGTGCATAACATGCATCATCATGCATTTAGGTCAATTTATATAAATTGTATAGTAATTCGCCTCTTTTTGTGGCCAAGGATAGGGAAACATTGAGAGAGGCCTCAAATTGAAGATTTAACCATACGAATTTGATCAGACCAGGGATAGGGGGACGATCGGAGTTCAACGACTCCAAAATCACCCCGATCGGATCTCCGTAGCATCAGATACAGTCCAAGAAAGATCAGAGGTCAGGAGGCCAGGTGGTGTAAATTCGTACCTCAGATGACAAATCCAACCACACGGATGGGTTCAGATCAACGATCGCAGCCCAACGGCATGAAAATCGGTTCAATCCGACAACCGTGGCACCATCTACAAGTTAGAGAAGATGGACAGCCAGGATGGTGCCATGTGGCGCCATCCCAACTGCCCAACACCAGCCAAAGCTCTTGCTCCAACTCTAAAAGGGTGATCAAGATGCGATCTCAGCCATTGGATCGAGATCCAATGACTGAGCAAACGTGGGCGTAGCGCGTTAAGCGAACACCTTACGCAAAATGTGAGGAGCAAGTTCGAGACCGCGTGCACCTCAAATTGGATGGGTGAGTGGGTGTGGATGAAATCGCGTCGTCAAATTGTGATCGAGTGACAAATGCGGGCGCTACATGGCAGCTTGGATGAGTGTAGATGTGCACGTGCGATCTGACACGCAAACACACACGTGATCACATGCACGTGGCTAAAGAGGAAGAGATCAAGAGGGAGTTTAAGCCGCCTGATCGAGAGGTTGCGCGTACGTGGGAGGAGCGCTCAACACACGAAGATGAAGGGGCGAGGGCGCGTACACATGTTTAGCAACATGGGGTTTTAGTGACGATTATATCCGTCACTAAAGATAGTTACATTAATGTTGTAAGATTGAAATGACCTATTTGCCCCTCTATTTTTCACCTTTGAAAGGCCCTATGCCCTCTACATTTTCTTGATCCCTTCCATCATCTCTCTCCCTCTCTAAGAGCTAAGAACTCAAGTTCTAAAGCTCGCTCTAGTACTCCCAATCTACAGGAAGCTCTGCTAGAGTTAAAAATAAATTTTTCCACCTCTCATCCCCTTCGTAGAGCTCTCGCTAGCCATCTTCTCATCCCCATTCTGAAAGTGGATCTCACGACGCCGATGCCCTGCCTCACCCTTGGTTCTTCCCGATCCATCCTCTGTCCTCCGTCTTCATTCTCCTTCCAGGCGACGTCCATTCAGCTCGTCCTCTAAGCAACCGTCGAGGAGGATAACTTTTCTCCCCCTTCTCTTTTTTGCTTTCTAGATTAGATTTCCCGCTTTCTAGTATAGTTGTAATGACATTATTTTGAGTATAAAAGTTATTTCTTTCTCTCTCTAGTTGTATTGTTCATATTGCAAATAGAATAACAATTTTGTGAACGTCTCATTTATAAACAAAAATTACAAAAAAAATATAACTGCGGATTTCAAATCAACGTAACCTTCCCCTGTTCAACCCAGGACTCATTTTGAGTTTCAGTTAAAATTTATTTGATTGACGAATTTTCTTACGAATCGTGCTACAACGATAGGTTTTCTAAACTCAAATCTTTTTGTAACAAAATCTCGTACATCACCCCTGCCATCATGGAGGACCCATAAACGTACAACTTCCATGGCAGAGTGGTGGGAAGGCAGGGATCCATGAATTCTGCCACAAAATTCGCCAAGACTTGGCCTTTAATGGACTTTCGTGGCTAATACTTTACATCAAACTCCGCTAATTGCATGGCCCACTCCATTTGTTTGGTTGACCCAGTTGGCCTATAAATCATCGGCATAAGAGGTAATTCATGAGTACAATTATTGTGTGGGCTTGGAAGTATGGGCGGAGCTTTCTAGCTGACGTTACTAAAGTGACGCCAAGTTTTTCGATCACGGTGTACTTTGCTTCTGTCCCCTGGTAAGTTTTCCTCACAAAATACATTGGCTGTTGTTCACCATCACGCTCACATAGTAGGACGGCACTAATTGTCGTCATTGAGGCTACCAGGTAGAGGAATAGGGTTTCCCTACCCTTGGGAGTTGTGAGGATGGGAGGCTCTTGAAGGGATTTCTTGATCTCTTCGAGGGTCTATTGGCACTGAGGGGTCCAATGCATTGGCATGTACCCTTCCCCCTTTTTGATGCATTCAAAAAAAGGAAAACATTTATCAGAAGATCGAGACAAGAGTCGGCCTATAGCTGCGATCTTGCCAACCAATGACTGGATTCCCTTCAGGTTAGTTGGGGGTGTTAAGGCCATAATCACTTGTATTTTGTCAAGATTTGCCTCTATCCCCTGATTGGAGACCATGAAACCAAGGAATTTTCCTAAAGCTATGCTAAATGTGCACTTCTCAGGATTCAGGCAGAGCTAGGTGTCCCTTAAAACTTGGAATACCTAGGTTAAATTCCCTAAGTGTTAGAAGAAGTTTAACCCTTGGATAAGCATATCATCAATATACACTTCAAATGACTTTCCAATTAAATGGGTAAGCATCATATTTACAAGACGCTGATAAGTAGCTCCAGCACTTTTTAAGCCAAAGAGCATAACTCTATACTGAAACAAACCCCTATCAGTTACAAAAAATGCATGGAGCCGGTCAGTAGGAGCTAGACTTATTTGGTGACAACCACTACAAGCATCAAGGAAAGACATATGGGATTGCCTATTGCATGAATCCACAAGGGCATCGATCTTTAAAAGGGGAACTCATCCTTCGGGTAGGCGTCATTTACGTTTGTAAAGTCCACTGATTAGCAGAAAATCCTCACGAAGAAAAGTTGGATTTTGGAAAACTCGAGTCGTCGTAAAATTCGCAAGAAAATCTGCTACCAAATAATTTTTAACCGAAACTCTAGTAAGTTCTAGGTTGAACACGGGGAGGCTACGTCGATTCTAAATCAATAATTATATTTTTTTTGTAATTTTTTTATAAAGAAATCATTCGTAATGCTAATCTACTTGCAATATAAATAAGAGAGAGAAATAGAGAGAGAACAACTTTTATAGCTAGGATAATGTCAATTACAATTACTTACTACAACTATAAAGCTAAAAATCTATACTAGAAAGTGGTAAAAAGATAGGGGATGAGAAATTATCCTCCTCGACGAATCCTTGGAGGATGAGCTAGACGATTGACGCTTGGAGGAAGGAGGGTGAATCTGGAAGAACCGGAGATGAGGCAGGGTGTCGTCGTCATAAGATTCGCTTCCGAAATGGGGGAGAGAGGATGGCTGGCGAGAGCTCCACGAAGGGGGTGAGAAGTGGAAATTTTTATTTTTTAACTCCAGTAGAGCTTCCCATAGCTTGGGAGCACTTGAGCAAGCTTTAAAACTTTAGAGTGAGCTTTAGAACTTTATTCTTAGCTCTTAGAAGGGGTGAGAAGAGAAGGAAGGGATCAAGAAAATGAGACGTATAAGGTCTCTTTTATAGTTGAGGAAGAAGGGCATAAAAGTCATTTTAGAGGCCTTAAGATTTAATATACAGCCTTTAGTGACGCATGTAAACATTACTAAAGATCATCGTTGCTAAAGAGTGCGTGCAAGGAGGACCGCTGGATCATGATCAGATGCTTGAGATCACACCACATCAAGCGCCTGATCGCCTTTAGCCGTTGTGTGCCTCATCCAAGTGTCATGGCACATGGCATGCTGAGGGCCCTTGGATCAGGCATCCACGGCCAAGAATCACCCTCAGCCGCACTTCACAAATCGCACCCCTCGCGTCTAACTGCGCATCATCACGCACGTGCATGCGCTCACCCATCCAACACTGCTACATAGAGCTTTGTCTACCGTCTGATCATAATCGAAGAGCTGAATTTCATCCATGTCCCCTTTGCAGCAAATTGAAGCTGCGCGTTGCAATTTGATGTCTCGCCAGTGCTTTGAGAGCGTTGATGAGAACCGATGCACTATAGGGCTTCTTGTGTCTCAGGTAAGATTTTGCGAGCACGGCCTTTGTGTGATCATGGGTGTTGAAGGCTGATCCAACGGTCAAGATTGCACGGAGGTGCACCCTTCAGAGAGTATGATGCGCAGATGAGGAGCGACATGGCAAGATTTTGGCTGTTGGATCAAGATCCAATGGTCAAGATCAGATCTTGATTTGCCTCTTTGGAAGGGATAGTGTTGCGGATAGCTGTGGGAGGCTCAGATGATGCCACGTGGCATCATCTGAGTTGTCCATATTCTTTTGCTTGTAGGTGGTGCCACAGATGTCGGATTGGATCGATTTTTGAACTATTGGGATACAATCGTCGATTCGAACCCATCCATGTGGTTGGATTTGTCGTCTAAAGTCCATATTTTCACCACCTTGTCCCTTGGCCTCTGATCTTCCTCGAACTGCATTTGATGTTACGGAAGTCCGATCGGGGCTATCTTGGAGGCATTAGACTCCGATCGTCACCCTGCTTAGATCTGTATGATTGGATCTTCAATCCGAGGCCACGAAATGAATCGCCTTATCCCCTAGCCATAAAAAGAGGCAAATTAATATACATTTTGTACAAATTAATCTAAATGCATGATGATGCATGTTATGCAATATTTATAATGCATGAGGCTTCTATGACCCTAGGAACATGCATAAATAGGCAAATTAGGCCAATTAGATGTGTACACATCATCTATGCACATCCTCCACTTTCCATTTGACTTCCTGACCATCACAATATTAGACAGCCACTCCGGGTAAACGGACTACTCGATGAAGCCTGCTTCTAGAAGTTTGTCTAATTCTACGGTGGCCGCCTGCCACTGCTCAACTAATTTGTGTCATCGAGCATGCTTAATTGCTCGAGAGCCCAGTTGGATATTAAGCCGGTGCTTGATCAAAGACGGATATACTCCTGGCAGGTCATTGGCTGACCATATGAAAATGTTCGCATTAGCCCTTAGCAGGAGGAGTAGCTCATGGACTTCAGCTGCAGACAACTTGGCCCCTATGTGAACTAGTTTATTAGTTGCATTAGGGTACAACTAAATGGCCATGGTTAAAGAACCAGGCTTCATTTTCCGCGTAGGTTGCTAAGCAGGGGGTTTGTCCTCCCGCAAGGCGTGGATCAAACTTCTCTTCTTCCCCCATTTGTGATGTTGGGGGGGGGGGGGGGATTCTCTATATGAGCGCTCAAGCTTAATGCACAGTGATGTAGACACATCTATTTCACATAAACTGTCTATTTATGCATGTTCTTAGGCGTAAAATTGCATTCAGTATTATCAATATTGCATAACATGCATCATTCTGCATTCAGATTAGTTTGTATAAAATATAGGTTAATTTGCCCTTTTTGTGGCCAGGGGACAGGGTGACATTTATCGAGGCCTCAAATTGAAGATCCGACTGTCTGGATCTGATCAGGGCGACGATTAGAGTTCAACGCCTCTGAGATCGCCCCGATCGGACTTCCGTAGCATCAGATGTAATCCAATAAAGATTAAAGGCCAAGGGGCAAGGTGGTGAAAATCTAAACTTTAGACGACAAATCTAACCACACGAATGTGTTTGGATTGATGATCACAACCTAATGGCATGAAAATTGACCCAATCCAACATCTGTGACACCATCTACAAGCATTGGAAAATGGATGACCTAGATGGTGCCACATGGCGCCATCCAAGCCACTCACAGCCACCCGGCCTCCTCCTTCATCCGCGCCATCAGCATTCTCAACCATTAGATGAAAAGCTGAGCGTAGGCCGACGTGGACGATCACATGGGCATCCGCGAGCAATTTGACACGCGGTGGGTTGAGATGGCTTTTAAGTCGTCCGATCAATCGAACAAACATCTGATCTCAATCCTAAGTGCACAATCAGCGTGAGATGGTGGCCATCCGATCTCCACTGAACGTATTGGATGAGCCGTTGCTTGATGAACGCGTGGGAATGGCAAGGTGAAGCACTTGCAGACGTAGCTGCATGTAGGCGCTCTAATCATGATTAAAGGGTCCATGTTCTACATGTGCTTCAGTGACGTGGGGCTTCAGTAATGCTTACAAGCATCACTAAAGACCCTACATTTATTTTAAAGGCCTTAAAAAGACCCTTGTGCCCCCATGACTACACCTATAAATAGCCTACCCCTCCTACACATTTTCTCATCCCTTCTCTTCTCTTCTCTTCTCACCCTCTCCAAAGCTCTAAAGAGCTAGTCTCATACCCGGGATGCTCCACTAGAGTCTTAAAAGTAATTTTTCCATCTTCTCACCCCCGTTCATGGAGTGCACGTGGTTGTCCTCTCGCCGCCATTCGAGAAGAGGATTCTGCTGCAATGCCACCATGTTCTGTCCTTCATCCTCCAGCTCCATTTTCCCTCGTCCAACATCTCACCACCCTCTTCTGGTTGCTCCATCAATGCAACTCATCCTCCAACCAGCTGTCGAGGAGGATTTTCTCATCCCTATCTTTTTACCGCTTTCTAATGTAGATTTTCAGCTTTATAGTTGTAGCAAGTAGATGTAATAAACATGCTTCTATGGTTATAAAATATTTTTTCATTCTTTCCCTATTTTCTCTTTCTTTGTATTATTCTATCTCTCTCTTCTATTATTTATTATTTAAGTAGAATAACTTGCGTAGATTAATTTCAACCAGCTACTCTACTTTGTGACAATAATTCCAAACGCGATTTTTAATCAAACACTCACCTCCCTGTGTTCGACCCGGGACTCACTAGAGTTTCGGTAAATTTATCTGATAGCGGATTTTTACACAATTATAATGACAGATTTTTAGCTCAATCTTTTAGCGTATAAAATCTCATTTATCACGTAGCAATTCTAGGCTACTGGACTAGTCTCCGTGGGCAATCCTGATTCTACACAGGGAGTGGAAAAGTATGAACTAGAAGTATGAGAAGGGGATTTCTTGTAAAGCATGAGTGGTGGAGTGGCCTATAATACCATCAAAAGTTGTCATCAGCCCCGCCACTATGAAAGTGGTTGTTCTGTTGAGATGTTTATCTCCATTGCATATCGACATTGGCAGACTGATTTCTTCTTTAGGCATTACTTTATGGTTCCCAAACCCCACTATCGGCAGAGTTGGCAGGGACAGATGTTCCTCGCTGAGACCCAACTGCGTGAAAGTCTTAAGGAAGAGGACATTCACGGCGCTACCCTTATCTACAAGGAGACAGGGTTGTTGACACCTGGCCAGGGGCGTTATTAACAAGGGATTCGTGTGGTCTGCCAAATTCGACAAGGAGGAGAAGAGCCTTGAGGTGGCTTGCTTGATGGAACTCCTCTCTCCCCATTCCAAAGTGGGATATAGCTCCTGGGTGGCCCTCTTAAGGGAAGGGACAGCCCCTGAACCTCCTAGGGGGATAGGTGCCGCATTGACGCCAAAGATTACGTCTATCTACCCTTCAGCCAAGTGTTGGGTAGATGAAGTCGACTAGGGTGACAAGGCCCCGGCTGTGTGATTTTTCGGATGTCCAGCCTTAAATACTGCCATAATCTGGTAGTGATACTCCTCAGGCAGGAGTTCCAGCGAGATCTCCTGCTGGGACGCCAGGGCCTTGGTCTTCACCACCCCCTGCTTTGAAAGAGATATTATGTGGACTCCCAACAACTGCTGGAGTTTCTCTCGATGATAGTCTTCGGGACCTTCCATGGGGTGTTTTCCCTTGTCTTGGCCTTCATTTCGTTTGAAGAAATGGGCCAAATTGCCATATCAGATCTAAGGCTCAATCTGGTTGCGTAGATCACAGCAATCCTCCATGGCATGCCCCTGGGCCTGATGGCATTTGTAGTAAGGCCCAGCCTTTGACTTCCTTAGGGGATTTAGCGGAGGAAGAAAGTCTTTATTCATGGACCACACCTCTACCAGCACATCTACCTGATTCATGGCCAGGAGAGTGTATTCTACGTAAGGGTCTCGCCTCGGTTGCCAGGGATCGTTGGGCTGATTCTTGTTGAGCAAATCCCTCAGATCTAGGAAATTTCCCTTCCACTTATTGAGGTGGTGGCCATTCCTGGTTGATATTGGTGCCGCCTCAATTGGGATCCTCCTTGCCTCATGGGAGGCACGATCCTTGTAATATCCATTTGGCAGGCGATCATAAGAGTGGAAAGAGTCATCCTATTTGGCAAACTTAATGTCACAATCCCAGAGCTCTGTCATGTCCTTTGGAGGAAAATCGTCAATGTCATACTAGAACCTCTAAGTCAGTAAGCCTGACTTGAAGTACTAGATAACTATAGCATCATGAAGCTGCTTGCACTTGAAATATTGAGTTTTGAATCGGTTTAGGTAGGACTGGAAAGACTCTTGCTTCCTCTGCTGGATTTCCGATAGCCTTTTAGGATTATCCCTGATCCGCTATTGATGGGAACACCATCATGAGCCCTAACTAGCTCATTTTGACCCAGAAAAGAGAACAAAAGCTCCTACATAACCAACTGGAGGTCCTAACTTAATGAATAACCATTCTGAGAGAAAAGCAAGAAACAAGGGGTAAAATTGTAATTTTACCATTGCAGTACAACAATGGGTTTTCTCATGGGCTAAACACAGGTCAAATGGTATTAACAAGATAAAAAGTGGGTTGGTTCAAACAGAAAAGGGTTCATGTGAATTTTGGGAATTAAATGACTTCTTGTAACCCTAAAACAGACCCACTTAATTTAACAAGGTTCTAGTCAGGATAAAATTCACCTAAGCACTCTAAAAATCATGAAAAAATATCCTCTATGGCTTAGAACCTTCAATTTGACCCTTAGAACCTATTTTGACCTAAATTGGGGTCTCAGTCAAATGTTTACCCTAAATTGGGTTTTTATGTAAATTTCCCAATCAAATGTAGTCAAACCCAAAATCTAACTTCACCATTGGATTTCTTAAGTCTAAATTAGATTTGTATCAAAATTTGGACCTAAGGGGAATTCACCTTGACCTACTTTGCAAACAGGTCCAACCAATTACATTTCTACCCCTATCTTTTGAAAACTTCTACAGAGACCCCCTACTTTTGTCTCCGTTCTTTGCAATTAGGTCCCTCCACCATTATAGCGGAAGGAATCCTACTCCAACGAGGTTTCGAAGGAAAGATCTCTCTGATTCCTCAGAGAATCCCCTTCAAAATTGAAAGGGAGATTCTCTGAGAAATCTCCTCCAGTTTGAACACAATTCCAAGCTCGATTTGGTACCCAATATCTCATGCGAATGCATGAGAGATTCGGGTCTCATTCGACCTTCCATCTCCGACGAGGTTGTCGTGCTTGGAAGCTTGGCTTCCAAGCACAAAACCTTCCTCCAAAGGCTATAAAAGCACGCCCAGATCACCCCGCATTCTCCAAGCTTGAAATTGGCCAGAGAAACCCTCTAGTTCGTCTCTTCCCCCTTCGGTCAGTGACTCAGCAAGCTTCGGTGACACCTCTCTCTCTCCCTCGTCGCTCTGCCACAATACCAGTGGCAAGGTTCTCTTCCTCCTCTTCGTCTGCATCGCACCACACCAGCCGACGCCCCTGCAGCCCCTTCATCGACGCCGTCCTTCTCCACTGAGTATTTCGTCTTCGGCGACGGCAATATGAGCCGGCCGCCATCTCTGCATCCCCCTTCATCTTTCTACGCTTAGCTAAGTTCTCTCACCTTTCTAATCATCTCCCTCTCTTTATTTCTTCAAAACACGCCTCGACGCACGCTATCACCCTCACCTTCCTCATCTCCGGCGAGGCGCCCCCACCACTCCACGCCTCTATCCGCCTCGTCAACCACCCCATAAGCATCTCCACACTTCACTGACCCTAAACCCTCACTCCACTCACCACGCCACACCCCCAGGACACCCCCCCAACACACCCACTTTTGCGCACACAGGGTGCCCTAGGCAAGCACACTCCGGCAACCCCACGCCACGCCGACCCTCGCACTACGTTTGCCGTGTCTCGACGAAGCTTCCTGATCCTTCTGACAAGGCCACAAGGCCATTTTCGTGTGGATAGGTTTGGAGGCCTGTCGCCATTGAAGCAAGCAAGCAGTTAGCTTGCAAGCTAGCCCCAGGTCTCTCCGTTCCAGGTGGATCGCCCTAGATTATGCGGAACCCTCTCACGCACAGCCTCAACCAAGCAATTGGCACTGAAGACCCATGTAGCTACTACAATCAAGGAGACTCCTACTGTGGGCGCACGGAAGGAAGGAGGGACAACATAGTCCCACCTCGGAAGATTATGAGCAGGCGCAGTGAAATAAATTGCAAAAGTGAATACGGCTTATTGCCTCCTGACCACGAGGTGAGGTCCCACTCACCCTCTCACCGCCTCGTCCGTGACCCGATCCTTGTGAACCTGGCTTGACTCGTATACCCGACCTGCACTCCTCACCCACCACCGCATGCTGGTGGGCCTGGTCCCGGGTGCGCACCCGACCCGATTACCCGAGACGTGGCTCTAGGAGAGTGAGCCTAAGAGAGAAAGAGGAAGAGAGATCGTAGGGGTGGGTAGGGGTAGGTTTTGCTCTCTCGTAGGGAAGGAGAAGAAGAAGAAGCCAAGGAAGAAGAGGGCTGAAGCCAGCGAATTCTAAGGAAGGAGAAGGCAAGGACTAAAGAGGAAGAGGCTGAAGGGCTGAAGAAAGAAGAAAAGGAAGGAGAAGGAGCTGAAGGCAGAAGAAAGGAAAGCTGCCAGAGGAAGAAAGAAAGAAAGAAGAAGGAAGGAAGCAACCAGAGAAGAACAGAGACAGATCAGAGAAGAGAGAAAGAAGAGAAATAAAGCATTGTAGCAGCCCTAAGTTTAAGACATCTGATTCACAAAATCAGACATCCATTTTTTGTTCTCTCTTTACATACATTGTCTTTTTGCATTATAACTCTGATTTACATTACATATTCAATTTCTCAAAAGTTGTGCTCTTGATTTTTAAACCCCAATTTACTCCCTGTGTAGGACCTCGGATTTAAAACTTTGAGTAATAAAATTTATTTGTTTTCAAGCGATTTTAACTATACTACGACGCATTGATTTTAAAACATTGATCTCACCCAATAAACATTTTGGCATCGTTGTCAGGTAGTAACGGGCGATTTAGAAATCTTGATTGCAATTTCTAATTTGATACTAACTTGATATATCTCTTTTGTTGTGATTGTTTCAGATGGGAGAAGATTCAAAGGAAGACAGCCGCACAGCAAACACACCCGAGGCAGGTAATCTCTGATTAGCCCTTTCTCTTAATTCCATCATTCTGAAAAGGAAAAAAATAAGATAAAAATTAATTTAGGGCTGCCTGCTTTCCATATTTAGCTAAGTCACCAAAGTTGCTTGATTTTGATTTCAACAACAAATATTGATTTGTGCATCCATTTAAGTAACTAGGGCTACCACCTTCTTGATTGAGCCCTAGATACCATATTTTTGGCAACTAAATTGGACCAAAATTAGAGCCAAATTAAGGATTCCAATTTAGGATTTTTAGAGACACATCTTTCTAAGCAAGAATCAACTATTCCAAAAAAGAGGTGTGCCTAAACCTTGATTGAAAAGACTTATTCAAGAGAAACCCTAAAATTCAAGCTCTTAATTTCACGTGAATCCTAAAAGAAAGGACCTAAAGCTCTCAAAGGACAAATAGGTGAAGTTGACCTCTTGTTGGGTCAACCAACCTTGAAATTAGGTCACTTTTGCACTTAATACATCTAAAGTTCAAGTGAAACCTAAGCACCTTTGCTCTTAAATAAAAGTGGTAGACTTAAGAGGTCAAAGTCCCCATTCTGGTCTACCTGGAATCTCAGTGACAAGAGAGGTCGGGTGGGGGAAACCCTGTAACTCATGGGGACGCTCTACCGTGTAGGGGTCTTTGCGGGACTCTCCCTTTCTGGCTGCTCAGGTATTTCTCAAGTGGACAGCTTTTCTAACTAAGGGGTATCATCCACCTCGAACCTCTATAGTCATCCAAATTTTTGGGTGTCTTGATTGGGTCCAGCACATTCTAATCTCGTCCAAACCATCGGTGCATGTTCGGTAGGAGGTCCTTAAGACCATCCTTAAGACCTCCTTTAATGATTCACTCCCACCGAGGCCAAGCCTCGACGTCCGTGTTTGTGCAACAACCCCACCACATAGACATCTCCTCTGATTCATCAGAACCAAATTCTCCTTCTTCTATCATCATGGCGCAACCAATAGAACAATCTTAAGAACCAACTCTAGTGCCTAAATGATCTATTCCAAAACTTTGTAAACCTGCCGTAGCGTCCTATAATGTGAGATCACTATAATCCCGCTGCGATGGCAATTGAACCTCGAATCCAAATCCTGGCTGGAGGTCCTGATTCTAAACTCAAGCCCAACATGATTCATGCTATTCCAAAGTTTCATGGGGTTAATTCCGAGGATCCCTTCCAGCACATCAAACAACTCAAACATCTGACCCAGACCTTCGGGTCAGATGTACAAAACTGGGATATTCTTATGAAGATGTTTTCCTTTTCTCTCATGGATAAGGTAGCTCATTGGTATCAGACTCAGATGCGTCCAATCAACACATGGGCTGAACTGCAATCAAATTCTTGAAAAAGTTCTTCCCAGTTGGTCAGACGAATGCCTTACACCACCAGATCACACACTTCACCCAGCAATCTGGAGAACCTCTTCATGAAGCATGAGACCATTTCTTGGATCTCATGCGAAAGTACCCCCATCATGGAGTTCCTACATGGGAACAAATCCAATCTTTTTACCAGGGACTCTGTGAAGATATTCGCTTATTCGTCAATGCAACCTGCAGAGAAAATATCATGGGTCAACACGAAGACACTATGTGGGAGATTCTCAAGAATATGTGCGAGGTCCATCAATAATGACTCCATGGGCTTATTCAACCGGACAAATGCCCGCACATCGACGAATCCAAGGGGAGCACATGAGACGCAGGGCTTGTCCGCATCCGTCAACTTGGAACTTATGGCCAATCGGTTGGACAAGGTCTCTATCATCAAGAAGAAGGTAGATGAGCTAACTCAACATCTACAGCGAGCCACCTCTACGCAAAGCCCGTTTGCACAGCCACCTCTTGGGAGGGAAGCTGCGCATAACATTTATCACCGATCTTCTTAGGGGATGGACCCGTATCCACCTCCGTTTGACTCTAGGACTGAAGGAAACTCCGATCCAACCTACTCTAGTTGGGGGAACTCTGAACCCTTGTATTCTGACTTTCCTGAGGCTCCTCAGACTTGCGAGGACCTCAACGCCATCCAGAATGACCCATTCTCTAACACCTATAGCCCTAGATGGAGGAATCATCCCAACTTCCTGTGGGCGGGAAATAATCAAAGACCACCATATCAGCCCCGTCCACAAGCCCCTCGTCCATATCAGCCGCCTCAGCCTCGGCCCAACCCCACCTATCAATCTGGGCAAACCTAAACAGATCAAATGACTCTTATCCTTTAGACTCTAGCTGACATTCAGAAGACGAATGCGGCTATGCAAAAATAGCATAAGGACGAGATCACAGAGGTTAGCAATCAACTCACCTAGATGGCGAATTCCCGCCAACCTGGCACACTTCCTTTGCAACCTCTATCGAATCTGAATAACGTGCTGAGCCAGAGGTGCATTATGAACCTAAATCCGGGCCAAGCCCACATGATTTATCAGGCCCCTTCTGTTCCATCACCCGACAGGATGGAAGCTTCGACATCGTATGCGGGATTTCAACAGCATCCACCTATTTTACCTACCCCAAACCAAAACCAGGCAGGACTGAATTTTGTAACAACCCGTAGTAGTAAAGCAACACAAGACCCACCTTATCCAAGCCACTCTCAGCCTGGTAGTAACCCAAGCCCTAGGATAGTTATCCAGGACACCCCTGTCCCAGATCAAAAACCTGGACCTATTCTAGAGGAACCAACCAAGGTTCCATTTCCCGAGCCCTTGACCAAGGGAAAGAGGACAAACAAACCCGTGGCTCCTGATGAGGATCTGGTCAAGCTCTTTGAACAAGTCCATATAAACATCCCCTTGATGGATGCAATCCACCACATACCATCTTACGCACGATTTCTGAAGGACGTGTGTACACCCAAGCGTAAGTCGCGAACCAAAAGTAGGAGTCCGATCGTACTGTCAGAGCAAGCCAGCTCTGTAATTTTGAGCAAACTCCTACCTAAGGCAAAAGACCCAGGTACTCCCCTGATTTCATGTACCATTGGTGATACCCAATTTGACAAAGCCTTATTAGATTTAGCAGCCTCCATAAACCTAATACCTACATCCCTCCTTGACCACCTTGAGGAATCTGAGCTCAAACCGACAGAGGTGACATTGCAGTTGGCTGACCGATCTATTAAGTCACCTAAAGGAGTTCTTGAGGATGTCATCATTAGGGTACGAGATTTCTATTTCCCGGTGGATTTTGTAGTCTTAGATATGGATGCTCCAGAAAACCCAAGGGATACACCAGTTATACTAAGGAGATCCTTTTTGGCCACTGCTATGGCCAATATAAATTGTGAGGAGGGCCAAATTGAACTGAAATTCGGGAACCAAACACTGAAAATTGACATCTTTAAGGCCTAACAAGGGATTAATTACGGTGTTATAGAACAAATATGTGATATCAAGGCTGTGGTTGATGAACCGTATATTGAGGATAATCTGATTACTTCCGATCAACCACAAGAAGATCAAAACTCGCAATTAGAGGAGTCCGAATCTAACTTAGATACACCCATAACTCCTTCCCTTGCTCCTGACACACACCTTGAACCGCCCGCTACTACTGATAACCCCGTTCTGGAACTCAAGCCTCTTCCTGACCATCTAAAGTACGCTTTTTGGGTTCCAATCAAATGTTTCCTATGATTATCAACTCCAGACTCACACCTGACCTGGAATCCCGTCTGATTACTGTTCTCCAGCAACATCATAGAGCCATTGGATGGACTCTCGATGATTTGACTGGTATCATCCCCTCTTATTTCACACACCATATCTACACTGAAGAGGGCACACAACCTTCCCGTGAAATGCAGAGATGCTTGAATCCTAATCTGCAGGAGGTCGTGAAAAAGGAGATCATCAAGTGGTTAGATGCATGAATCATCTACCCGATCTCCGACAGTCGGTGGGTGAGTCCAATCCAGGTTGTGCCTAAGAAGGCAGGACTTACCGTTATCACGACTGAAACCGGAGAAGTCATACCAACTCGTGTAGCGAACTCGTGGAGAGTCTGCATTGATTACAGAAGACTCAATTCCTCCACGAAGAAGGATAATTTCCCATTACCATTTATTAATCAGATCCTCGAGAAACTAGCAAGAAATAGGTTCTTCTGCTTTTTGGATGGGTACTTCGGTTATAACCAAGTGGAAATCCATCCTGAGGACCAAGAAAAGACCACTTTCACCTGCCCCTTTGGGACGTACGCATTCCGAAGGATGTCGTTTGGTCTCTGCAATGCACCCGCTACTTTTCAACGGGGCATGCTTGCATATTCTCAGATATTGTAGGTGATTATCTAGAAGTCTTCATGGATGACTTTTCAGTATTCGGAGAATCATTTAACGATTGTCTCCTGCACTTGGTCCAAATCCTCAGGCAATGCATTGACGTGAATCTAGTTCTTTCCTGGGAAAAGAGCCATTTCATGGTGCCTGAAAGAATTATCCTGGGACATCTCATTTTAGAAAAGGGCATCCAAGTCGATCGAGCCAAGATGAACTTGATTTCCAAACTCCCTATGCCTAGCTCGATCAAGGACATCTGATCTTTTTTGGGGCACGTCGATTTTTACCATCGATTCATTCCTGATTTCTCGAAGATCGCATGCCCCCTAACCACTCTACTTTCTAAGGATGTACCTTTCGAAATCTCCAAGGAATGCACTCAAGCATTTGAAATCCTTCGTGATCGAGTTACCCAAGCCCCGATCCTACAGTCCCCTGATTGGTCTCAACCCTTTCAGATCATGTGTGATGCATCTGATGTCGCTGTAGGAGCAGTACTCGAGCAGAAAATTGACGGGGAACCCGTGGTCATCTACTACGCTAGCAAGACACTTGACGAGGCTCAGTGTAACTACACAGTTACTGAGAAAGAGCTGCTAGCCGTAGTATTTGCCCTAGAAAAATTCAGATCATATCTCCTAGGTTCCAGTGTTATTATTTACTCGGATCACACAGTTGTGAGGCATCTCCTTGCTAAGAAGGACATGAAACCTCGATTAATCCGCTAGATCTTACTGTTGCAAGAGTTTGACCTTGAGATTCACGACAAAGCGGGAAAACAGAACGTGGTAGCTGATCACTTGTCCCGGCTTCCTTTTGAGATCATCGACCCTTCTGAACACATCACGGAACATTTTCCTGATGAGAACCTTTTGACTATCAATACAGGGCTTCCGTGGTTTGCTAATATAGTAAACTACCTGGCATCACATCAAATCCCGTCCGATTGGCTGAAGGCCAAGAAGGACATATTACTTTTCGATGCCAAGTATTACTTCTGGGAAGACCCGTATCTTTTCCTCATCGGTGCTGATCAGATAATTCGACCATTTGTAGCAGAAGCGGAAATTCAAGACATTGTCTTTCTGCCATGACAAGGCATGAGGTAGACATTTTTCAGGTCATAAACCGCAGCAAAAGTCCTCCATTGCGACTTCTATTGGCCCACGATTCTCAAAGACGCGTACAATCACTGTAGGGCATGCACTCGTTGCCAGACCTTAGGCAACATTAGCCATCGTGATATGATGCCCTTATAGCCAATTCTTGTATGCGAAATCTTCGACATATGGGGGATTGATTTTATGGGACCCATCCCTATTTCGGACGCCTTCGAGTACATTTTACTCGCTGTTGACTACGTGTCCCAATGGATCGAAGCCATTCCAACTCGAACCAATGATCATAAAGTGGTTATCAAATTCATTCATTAGAACATCTTTTCACGATTCAGGATTCTACGTGCAATAATTTCTGACGGAGGGACCCATTTCACTAATGCTCAGTTGAGGTCACTGATGACTAAATACGGGGTGTCGCACCGAATCTCTACTCCTTACCACCCCCAAACTAATGGTCTAGTCGAGCTATCAAATTCAGAGATCAAGAAAATCCTCCAGGTTACTGTTCGACCTGACAAGAAGGACTGGTCATCCTGGCTTCCGGAAGCTTTGTGGGCTTATAGGACCACCCACAAAACCCAATTAAGTATGTCTCCCTTCAGATTGGTATACGGGAAGGCATGTCACCTCCCCGTCGAATTGGAGCACAAAACCTATTGGGCAGTACGGAACTGCAACCTAGATCTTTCTAAGGTAGGAACCCACAGAAAGCTTTAAATGAGCGAGATTGATGAATTAAGCCATGACGCATATGAGAACTCGCGAATTTATAAAGGGCGGGTTAAGGCCTTTCACGATAAGCACATATCCAGAAAGATCTTCCATCCTGGTCAAAAAGTCTTACTCTTTGATGCCAAGCTTAAACTGTTCCCAGGAAAGCTACGATCAAAATGGATCGGACCCTACCTCGTTTGATGAATCTTCGGAAATGGAGCCATTGAGATCAGTCCACTCAGCCACGATTTAGAACCTTTCATCGTGAACGGTCAGAGACTCAAACCGTTCATTGACTTGACCGATACAAATTTGGCTGAGATATCCTTTACCCTCCACTCTCCCTGAGCTCATTGTGTCCAGCCGATGGCGTAAAACTCAGTGTTTAACAGGAGGCAACCCGTCATTCTTGAAAAACCCAAAACCTTTCTTGCCATTCCTATGCTGAATTCATATTGCACTTTAGGGTTCATCCATTAGAACAGTCGACCCTAGCTCAAGTATTCGTACCCGAGTTTAGAAATCGTTCGCAACAGTCACCTCGACCCGTTCTCACACCCAACCTATTCTAATGAATGATCTAAGCTGAACTTGAACCCACCTAATTTACAATGGGGACATTACAAATCGTAGGCATGGGGGGGTATGCAAGTGCAAAACACCATGAAAACTCATCTCACAAGAAAAGGTTTCAACAAAAAATCACATATCACAAAAAACACCAAAAAAATGAAAAAATCTTGAAAAAGAACAAAAAATTCTAAGGGGAGAGAAAATTTTGAGGCAATACAAATCATGAGGAGAAAAAGGGGAAAAGTGAAAAATGTCAAGAAAGGAGCACAAAATGAAAAGAAAAAGAAAAAGAGAGTCATTAGTAAAAAATTAAGGGATTAACTAAAGTTCTAGACCATATCAAGAAAAAGAAAAATGAAGGGAAAAGTGCTAAATGAGACACAAAAGAGATTACTAGGAACGCTGATCTTAGGCCTCTTGGGCTAGACTCTTAGGCTTAAAAATTCAAGTATCTGCTAAGATCTGGATAGTCCTTAAGAGGTTGGGGAAAATGCGAAGCTTAAGTATTAGGTCTAAGGCTTAGGAAGTATTCGGCCTCGTTAACTGACCTTTGGTTTGCGGGACTCAGTAACCTAAGCACCCCAATCCACACACCATCTGGTTCAGTGCGCATAATTATCAAAATCATGCAAAAGCGTTTAAGTGTTCTGAAAAAGTCTCTTAGATTAGGAGCGGCGGATCAAAACAAGTTGATTTGGACAAGTTCCCGGCACGGAGAGGTGGGAAATTTCCCTCGAAGATGCGCAATAACATATCGTCTCCTCAGTTCTTGTCCCCTTGGATATTTACATATCCTACCGGGGGCACGTAAGCACCCTGTGCTGGTTCAAATGCCATTGGTGGCATTATCACAAAATGTCAATTGCCAGGGTCTGGATTTAGCTACAAAATGCCATGGGCGGGATTATCTCAAAATCTCGAAAGCCAGGGTTCTGGGGGTTGCCATGGGTGGTGCTATCACGAAGCATCAATTGCCAGGGACCCTTCGAGGATTGATGATGGGGATGAGGAATCCGATATAGACCATGTTGAGAAGCCAATTCGAAGCTAGAAATAAAAAAGAAAAGTGAGAGAAAACTCTCCAAACAAAAAAAAAATCCTCTGTCTCTCTCTTACAAAAAATGCACTGCAAACTGAACCGAGGCTAAAATACGTTACAAGCACGGGTGCTTTAACCGCAGAGTCTAACGAACCTTAGGATAGTTCCTGTGGGCCTCAAAAACCTTCGTAGAGGACCGAGGCTAGAGCTGGTCAGGTCTAGATCTTTGTTGGTACTTGAGTACCTCTAGGCCTACTATCGGCATTCTAACCTAATAAAAAACAAAAAAAGCATTCATCATAATTTGTGAACATCAAGGAATTCATGGTCTAGAATATAAGTTAAAACCTTAAAATTTTGCTAAGGGATTAGCAAAAGCTAGACATGCGAGTATGATGGAAACACCATCATGAGTCCTAACTAGCACATTTTGACCCAGAAAAGAGAACAAAAGCTCCTACATAACCAACTGGAGGTCCTAACTCAATGAATAACCATTCTAAGAGAAAAGCAAGAAACAAGGGGTAAAATTGTAATTTTACCATTGCAGTACAACAACGGATTTTCTCATGGGCTAAACACAGGTCAAATGGTCTTAACAAGATAAACAGTGGGTTGGTTCAAATAGAAAAGGGTTCATGTGAATTCTGGGAATTAAAGGACTTCTTATAACCCTAAAATAGACCCACTTAATTTAACAAGGTTCTGGTCAGGATAAAATTCACCTAAGTACTCTAAAAATCATGGAAAAATATCCTCTAGGGTTTAGAACCTTCAATTTAGCCCTTAGAACCTATTTTGACCTAAATTGGGGTCTCAGTCAAATGTTTGCCCTAAATTAGGTTTTTATGTAAATTACCCAGTCAAATGTGGTCAAACCAAAAATCCAACTTCACCATTGGATTCCTTAGGCCCAAATTAGGTTTGTACCAAAATTTGGACCTAAGGAGAATTCACCTTGACCTACTTTGCAAACAGGTCCAACCCAATTACATTTCTACCCCTATCTTTTGAAAACTTCCACAGAGACCCCCTACTTTTGTCTTCATTCTTTGCAATTAGGTCCCTCCACCAATATAGCGGAGGGAATCCTACTCCAACGAGGTTTCGAAGGAAAGATCTCTCTGATTCCTCAGAGAATCCCCTTCAAAATCGAAAGGGAGATTCTCTGAGAAATCTCCTCCAACTTGAACACAATTCTAAGCTCGATTTGGTACCCAATCTCTCATGCGAATGCATGAGATATTCAAGTCTCATTCAACCTTCCATCCCCGACGAGGTTTTCGTGCTTGGAAGCTTGGCTTCCAAGCACAAAACCTTCCTCCAGAGCCTATAAAAGCACGCCCAGATCACCCCGCATTCTTCAAGCTTGAAATTGGCCAGAGAAACCCTCTAGTTCGTCTCTTCCCCCTCCGGTTAGTGACTCAGCAAGCTCCGGCAACACCTCTCTCTCTCCCTTGTCACTCTGCCACAATACCAGTGGCAAGGTTCTCTTCCTCCTCTTCGTCCATGTCGCGCCGCACCAGCCGATGCCCCTGCAACCCCTTCATTGTCGCCGTCCTCCACTGAGTATTTCGTCTCCAACGACGGCAATATGAGTCGACTGCCATCTCTGCATCCCCCTTCATCTATCTACGCTCAGCTAAGTTCTCTTGCCTTTCTAATCATCTCCCTCTCTTTATTTCTTCAAAACACGCCTCGACGCACGGTATCACCCTCACCTTCCTCATCTCCGGCCAGACCTTCGGCAAGGTGCCCCCGTAGCTCCACGCCTCCATCCGCCTCGCCAACCACCCCATAAGCATCGCCACACTTCACTGACCCTAGACCCTCACTCCACTCACCATGCCACACCCCCAGAACACCCCCCGAACACACCCACTTTCGCACACACAGGGTGCCCTAGGCACGCACACTCCAGCCACCCCACGCCACGTCGACCCTTGCACTACGTTCGCCGTGTCTCGATGAAGCTTCCTAAGCCTTCTGACAAGACCACAAGGTCATTTTCATGTGGACAGGTTTAGAGGCATGTCTCCATTAAAGCACGCAAGCAGCTAGCTTGCAAGCTAGCCCCAGGTCTCTCCGCTCCAAGTGGATCACCCCAGGTTACGCAGAACCCTCTCACGGACAACCCCAGCCAAGCAATTGGCACTGAAGACCCATGTAGCTGCTGCAATCAAGGAGACTCCTACTGCGGGCACGCGCAAAGGAAGGAGGGACAACATAGTCCCACCTCGGAAGATTGTGAGCAAGCGCAGTGAAATAAATTGCAAAAGTGAATACAGCTTATCGCCTCCTGACCATGGGGTGAGGTCCCACTCGCCCTCTCACCGCCTCGTCCGTGACCTGATCATCACGGACTTAGCTTGACCCATATACTCGACCTGCACTCCTCGCCCACCACCGCACGTCGGTGGGCCTGGTCCCAGGTGCGTACCCGACCCGATTACCCGAGACACAGCTCTAGGAGAGCGAGCCTAAGACAGAAAGAGGAAGAGAGATCGTGGGGGCGGGTAGGGGTAGGTTTTGCTCTCTTGCAGGTAAGGAGAAGAAGAAGCCAAGGAAGAAGAGGGCTGAAGCCAACAAATGCTAAGGAAGGAGAAGGCAAGGACTGAAGAGGAAGAGGCTAAAGGGCTGAAGAAAGAAGAAAAAGAAGGAGCTGAAGGCAGAAGAAAGGGAAGCCATCAGAGAAGGAAAGAAAGAAAAAGGAAGCAGTTAGAGAAGAACAGAGACAGATTAGAGAAGAGAGAAAGAAGAGAAATAAAGCACTGTAGCAGCCCTAAGTTTAAGATGTTTGATTCACAAAATCATACGTTCATTTTTTGTTCTCTCTTTACATACATTGTCTTTTTGCATTACAACTCTAATTTACATTGCATATTCAATTTCTCAAAAGTTGTGCTATTGATTTTTAAACCCTAATTTGCTCCCTATGTACGACCTCGGATTTAAAACTTCGAGTAATAAAATTTATTTATTTTCAAGCAATTTCAATTATACTATGACGCATTGATTTTAAAACATTGATCTCGCCCAATAAACAGCTATTGACTGGCAAAATATTGGCAAAATTTATCGGCCAATTCTTGTGAGCAAGTGATTTTGCCTGCTAGCAGTTCATTGAACTACTCATGAGCCATCCCGAACAAGTAAGATGGGAACACCCAACAGAGAATTCCATCGGGGCATCTGTGGATCAGCATCATCTACCTGTAACTCCCTACGAAGTTGTTAGGGTTCGACGACCCATCATATTAAGCCAGGACGAGTTGCTTAAACTTTTCGGGGAGCGAGATAGTCATTACTTCCTTAGTAAAGGGGTAGTGGTCACATATGCCTAAGGCCTCATGCCTCTCATGGCCCAAGTGGCCTAACAGGTGATCTCGGGGATCTAGCCTTTGCCGCTGGTCACTAAAGGATGAGCCCCCAACTGCTCGTCTGACTCCCACGGAGGCGAAAAGGGGGCCTTCAACAGGTTAGGAAGGACCTCACCCTTCTAGTTACTAAGCTCATGCTTCATCTTTTATAGCTACTTGATTGCACAGCAATCATGAAACCTAAATCACCTGAATTAAGCTAGATTCTAGCATAACATAGGAAGAAGGCATTCATAGGTATTGTAATTTGCATAATGGTTAGTTTGATTCGCTGCAAAGATAAAATCGTCATTTTATGTACTAATGAGAGATGATTTTAATCACAGATAATTCGAAGCTGCAGATGACAGATCAGACCGAACAAATCTGATCAGAACGACGACAGGAGTCCAACGCTTCCGAAATCGTCTCGATCAAACAACCAGAGCATCATGTGCAATCCATAGAAGAACGGAGATCATGGAGCCAAAGGACAAAGATCCGAGCCTCAGATGAAAGATCCAACCACACGGATGGATCCAAATCAACAATCGCAATCCAACGACGTAAAAATCAACTCAATCGGAGGTCACATCACTAAATACAAGGAAAAGAAGATGGACAGCCATGATGGCGCCATGTGGCACCATCACAGCCACCTCCACGTTGCCGACCCATCTATGAAGGTTCTTCACTGCATGCTGAGGACTGTTGGATTTCCATCCAATGGTCAAGAATGCACCACGTCAGCCGTCCACCCGCACTTCATCAAACGAAAGAAGATCTCAACTGTTGGATCTTCATCCAACAACCGAGAATAAGTTACCTTAAAACCTAAACGCAACAAACAAGTCAAAGTAGTGCATTAGTTAGTGACTTCTCTACGAAGCGAAGGGCGCGCGTTCGATCCACACCTTGCGCGAAAGTGAAGAACCATTGTGCGCGAGCGACATTGGGCCGTCAGATGGAGATCAAAGGGCAAAGGAGTGACCATGTGGCATGATCAGAGCACGTCGCGGCAAAACGCTGGATCCCACATGCGCGTAACACTCGAATGCACGCGTTTCCTTCGTCGCGAAGGAGATGTGAGCACGGTTAAGCTGTCCAATCGTAAGATCGGACAATTGAGGAGCGATGGCACACGAATCAAATTCAAAAGAGTGTGCGGGTGTGAATCTGAGTCGTTCAATCATAAGATCGAACGGTTGAGGATGCGGCACTAAAATGAAGCATGCGGATGCACGTGAAGAAAGCAAAAGCGGGCGAGCAGGCGTGAGGAAGCAGCGAAACTGTGCGATCATCATCCAACGCACCAGCGGCTGCCACATGTCTATCAGAGGTTGAATCCGCACGATGGAGGTGAGTTTGAAGGTGTTTTGAGGCCTAATTAGACCCATTGATCTCCCGATCGACGGATCTGATTAATTCAAAGGTTGTTGCATGGATTTAAGGGCTAAAATACCCTTTTTGCCCTCCATAAAAACTATAAAAGAAGGCCAAAGCCCCCCTTGGATGGATCATATCTTCCAGACACTTCTTCTTCCACATCTCCACAATCCTCTATCTCCCTCTGCAACTCCACTCTGACCTTCACCCGACACTGGATCTGAGGTGCTGCCACATCTCGCACAAGCATCCTACAAGCAACGTTGTCTCCCTGCCTCCTTCTATCTCTCTCTATCTATCTATCTATCTATTTACTATCTCTTTTTCTATTTAGCATAGCACTTTCTACTTTGAAAAAGACTGTTACTGAATGCAATACAATTCTGATTATATATCTGATTCATATACGTATATACATATATAAATATCTGTTTAGAGCAAGTTCTATTGAAAAGCTTCTGCATAAATTATGATTGCCTCCCTGCGAACGACCTGGTACTCACCGGTCTTTACAAATTTATTTGTTGACGTGTTTACGTGCTATACTACAACTAAATAATCTTTTAAAATGCAATTTACGCGTCGACCAAGTTAGTGTCGTTGTCAAGGAGGCAACGGAAATTTTTGAAGCCTTTCTTCATAGTGCTTATTTAAGATTTATAACCTATTCTATTTGCGTGTGCAGGAAGCGTAGAAATCGAAGGGGAAGGCACAACAAACGGAGAAAGTGCAGTTTCGAATCTCAGGTAAGTACCTGTAGGTTAGATTAGTTAGATCTAGAAAAATTAGGATTTGTTTGAACCTTAAGATTAGTTAGAAATTGCTTGCCTATTGAAAAAAAGAAAACAAAATCTCTCTTGTTAGAGATTTTCGGGTTGAAAGAAACTATGAACTTATAAATTCAATTTCCAAATATCCGCATGTCCAAAATTTCTAAAATTGTTACTGGACATGGATTTAAAGTCAGGAACAACATATCCAAATTTCGTACAAATCTGAGTTATAAAAAAATTTTAAAAATTCACTCACTGATCTATTATCAATTCGGTTATTGTTCCTAATTTTTCAGAGTTCAATATATCATAAGAATTTTTATAGAACTCCAATTGACTTGAAATTTAAGCACTAAATTGCTGAGATAATTGAGAATTTAGGGAAAATCTGAAAAAAATATTTCTTATATGTTTGATTGCACAAATTATTCAATCATGAACTGGGGGTCAAAATAGACTACAAAACCCCAGTACACTTTAAATAAAAAAAAGAAAACGTGAATTAAAAACTCTTGAAAAATATTTTTTGAGTGCCTAGCTAGGGGTACAATAGGACCAGTTGATTGTATTGCTTGGATCACACCACTTCCCTGAATTTGGACTTAAAAGAAGCATTTTAACATTATCTGCTGATGTGCATACATCTTATTAACCTAAAATGTCTATTAATGCATGTTCTTAGTGTCACATTAGCATCATACATTGTAAATAGTGCATAACATGAATAATCATGCATTTAGACCAAGTTGTATAAATTGTATAATAATTGTCTCCTTTTTATGGTCAGGGATAGGGCAACTTTTTATCAGTGGATTGAAGATCCAACCGTACGAATCTGATCAGGGCGACGATTGGAGTTCAACGACTCCAAGATCGCCCTAATCGGACATCCGTAGCATCAGATAGAGATCGAGGAACCTTAAAGAGAAAGGGCCAAGATGGTGTTAATCCACACCACAGACGACAAATTCGACCCCACAGATGGGTTTAGATTGACGATCGTAGCCTAACGGCACGAAAATCGATCCAATCCGATACCTGTGGCACGATCTACAATACTCAGAAGATGGACGGCCAAGATGGCGCCACGTGGCACCATCTCAGCTGCCCAAATCGGCCAAGCCAAATCTGCAAGATCGCTGCACCCTCTCTCTCTCCTCACCTGCGCGATGGATCTAGACCGTTGGATCACCATCCAACAGCCACGGACACTCGTGCCTCAAAACCTCCACGCGACAAACTCACCATAGCAGCGCAATGATCGAGCGCGCGATGCGCAATCGAGCCCGCATCCGCAGCACATGGGCACGCGATCAGAGCTGCGATGCAGATCCAGCGGCGGAGATTGAGCGATAGCGCCCACGCGCGAACAAACGTGCGACACTTACGCATGATTGTATGTAGGCACACGACGCAAGCATAGGCAACTTAAGCCGTCCGATATCTTGATTGGACGGCTGAGAGCGTGCGAACGTGCGCATGCGTTGAAGGGCGCGGAGGCGAGGGGGCGCACGAGCGGCGAGCACGACGGCCATGTTCAATTCTTTAGTGACGGATAAATCTGTCACTAAAGGTCCTGAATTAATTTTTTCAAGTTGTAATGTCCAAAATGCCCCCACTCCTTGCAACTATAAAAGGAGACCCCCTCCATACATATTTCTCATCCCTTCCTTCTCTTCTCTCCCTCTCCAAAGCTCAAGAGAAGCTTGTCCCACACTTGGGATGCTCCTCAAGAGCTAAAATCAAGTTTTTGCTCCCGTTCCGGAAGTGGATCCCGCAACGACGATGACGTGCTGCCTCGTTCCAGTTCCTCCTGCTTCGACCTCCTTCTTCCCGCTCTGTTCCTCGTCTTCTAAGCGTTGTTTCATCCAACTCATCCTCCAAGCGATCGTCGAGGAGCATAACTTCTCTCTCCCATTCTTTTTAATGCTTTCTAGAGTAGAATTTTCCTGCCTTTTAGCTGTAATAATTTCTCACTTTCTAATGTAATCTTTTCTCGCTTTTTTAGTTGTAAAAATATTTTGTAATATCAAGTGAATGTTTTCTCTCTCTCTCTCTTATTATCTATATTGATTCCATTTCATTGTGATTATTCCGCCCTTTAAACAAAAACACAAAAATATAATTGCGAATTTTGATTAACGTAGCCTCCCTAAGTTCGACCTGGGATTTCTTTACAGATTTTTCGATATAAATTTTATTTGTTGAACAGATTTCTTCGCTAGTCGAACTACAACGATAGGTTTTCAAAATCAACTCCGATAGCGTAGTCATTCGACATTCAACATCTGCTTCTAGGGTTTCACATTAAAGATATAACACACCTGCATTTCCATACTTAAAGAAAATATATCCAACAAATTGGGATTTGCAAAACTCTTGTGTGCCTCATCAAAACGTTGATTGAAGAGATTAAATCAAGTGAACCCTAAAATTCACTAACACAAGTACTTGAATCCTAAAATTCACTTCATCATAAAAAAAAAAATTGCTTGTGAACCCCTTGCCTGTGCACTCACACATCTGAAAATAATTTTAAGGGAAAACACTTTCATAATGCCCATCATATTCCAAAAGCACATCAAACCCAAGCTTAAAACTAAGTAGACATGCCTTAGGAAGGACTAATAGTCTTGGGGACTTGAAATTAGATTGAGCTAAGGTTAAGGCCTTATCTATTTGGACCCACTGGTGACAAGAAAGGTCGGTGCGATAACAGCGTTAACCCTTAGTGGTGTCTTGCCATGCGGGGTGTCCTAGGGGGCCCCACCCTTCTGGCCAGCCAAGTAATTCAAGGGTTGATCTAACCCAGTCGTGTTTTGGGGAGCCAAGATCAGGTCTATTTAGGGTTAACACTCTAAGGACTAGGTTGATTGCTGGCATTGAAAGGGCGGGGTATTCTCTCATCTGTCTTCTCTCTCTCATCTGTTAACTTTCTTCTGGTACATGGATGTTAAAAGATCTCTGAACCCTGATTTGGTACCACCTTTAGAGAGTAAACTAAGGAGATGACCTAATTTTTCTGAATACCTTCCAATGACTAATTGCCATGAGGAAGAATTGATTGAGGGGGAAACCATGGACCCATACTCTTTTGCCTCACACTATTCCTCCTTTTCTCCCTATCCCAACCCTTCCCTTACTTCAACTTCGTCAGGATGGGAGAACTCTCCTCAACACCTGGGACTTGATTCCCTTGCCTACACCTCATATTCCCCGGGTATAGCTAGGCCTACCTCGAATCCCATAGAATCATTGGATATCAAGGATCTCTGCAACCTCAAAAGACACTCTCCATGCAGGACCAACACCTAATTGGCATGACTAACCATCTTGATCGATTCAGCCAAACTCATCTCTCCCAAAATCAGGGATATGCCTCAGAATCCCAATACCTAGAAAATCAATCCTATCCTCGAAATCACTTTACAAATTATCCCAATTCTACCCAAACAACTTCACCTTCTCATTGGGATAACCCTACAACACCAAACCAAGGATATGATTCTTACCCTAGGTATTCAGATGATAGCTATTCTGATTCAACTAAGGAAAGAAATCCTGGAACTTATTATCCTCAGCCTAATCAAATCCTTGACCATGGCAGTGATCCTGAGATCACCCAATTACTCCAAGTAGTCCAGGGGATGAGAGAAGCTAATAAAAGAAATACAGATAACCTGACAAAACATTTCAATAAAATCTGGAAAGCACAAGGTGATAAAACTGGTCCGAGTATGAAACAAGTTGGTGGTAAGCCACTCAAGGTTGAGGATTCAACCTTAAGTATGACATCTTATCAAATCCCAACCTCTACATACACTAAGCCCACCCACTAGCCTTGTGATTATGCAGAACAAATCCTACCCAGGCCTATTGCTGAACTAATAAATGATTTTGATATCCCAGAAACTGACTTTGAGGAGGAAGACTCACTTGAAGAATTATATCTTGATTTAGGCCCTGAATTGCAACCATTCTATTTTGAGGAGCCAATTCATAGTGGGCTGGAGCATGAGTCTTTTATGTTTAAAGACACACAATTGGACTACATGGATGATTTGAGAAAATCATGGCAAGATCAAGAATATAGAAAGATTGGGGATAGCGACACTCCAAGCCAAGCATGGTTAGATGGCTCTGATCTGTTCTTGTTTGAGGATTACCATGATCAGATGTGCTTAAACAATTCGATATCTAGATTTGGCGATACTAATCATTCTAAGATATCCCATATAGAAGCCAAATCTGATTTCACTTCTGTTTCATCTAATTCGCACCCCTCTCTTCCCATCCACCAGAGTCCTAAGGAAAAACCTAACCCTTATCTCCAACCTCTTGAGATTAAGCAAAATAGATAATCCCCTTATGAAAAAGATGTTCAAGAAATTGTAGAATTACTGGGGATGACTTATGAGGATCTATCTGAGGAAGCAAAGAATTTAGCTAAATCATGGAATTTTGAAGAATTTGACTTGATTGATGAAAAATAAGAAGACATTCCCTCAAAAGATATAGTCCAAAAAGGATTTGAGGTGTTGACTAATCTAAACCCCGATCTTACTCCCCCTGGGGTTGTGATTCCAAAGAATAATGAATTTCTGTCCGTTACAGTTGAAGACTTGCATCATGATTTAAGCGACTCGGATGAGATTTTTGATCACCCCAAGGATGAGATTGAGGATTCTGATAAATCCAGAACTATTGAGATGGATCAATGGATCTTATTTGACTCACCTACTCGACATCCATTCATACATAACTTAACTTGCAAAGTGGTTTCCTATACCATTTCAGACTACACCACTCGGGTTCCTCTTTTCACTTCCCATCACTTTCAGGGCCCATATGATTTATTCCCCAAAAACCACCCTGCATCCACCTCATCTACCTTCCTCATGCATCACTTCTTAAGGTTGCCACTATCTACTTTCCACTCTAGCACCTGCACTAATGTTTCTCTCTTTCGTAGCATCTGGCTGCAAATAGTTTCAAGCCTATTCACTTTATTTTTCTGACCCTTTGGGCTTGGTATTCACCATCAGCTGATCCACATTTGTGGATCATTGATCCTTGCATTACATGATAATAGCTTCATTTTAATCCTAACTCAACCCATTAATCTGATAATTCATTTTTGGGCTTAGGTCCGGCAAATGACGTTAAACTTAGCGCTAGTTGGGAGGAACCCGGTATTCATTATAGGTAGTTTTGCATCCTCTGCATCCATGCTGACCTGGATTAACAAGCATTGATAGGTGATATCCCCTCCTCTTGCTTATTATATTTTGATTTTCATGCATACATTTCAATGAGGATATTGTAATGAATATGCATAGGGGGGTGGACATTGCATGTCTTATTTTATGTCAAAAGAAAAAAAAAATTGCATTTAGGCATAAAGAATTTTTATTAAGGTTTTATTGGAGATTTATTCTTAAGTTGAGTCCGGAGTTTAGAATATAATACAATTTCACACTTACATGTAGAATTTGCAATCGATCCTCTGTGAAGACCGATAAACATCTTTAGTTTGTCGAGAAGAAGCAATGCTTCTTCTCCTAAGCCCTTGAACAGTAATTAGGGAGTCAGGCAAGTATCTTCTAGCAGATCCACCAAACATGTGTGAGGTGAGAGTAGAAAGTCTACTGGTGCTTTAAGGTTAGTATGAGGAATCTTAACTTCTGGATAATTAGATAATGATACCCGGAGTTAAGCATAGTTTTCGCTCTCAGTCTTTGCGTACAAGTTTTTAGTGCGAATCTCTTGAGAGCCACCAAATAAGGCAAATATGCAGAGAGTAGGTTCTGATAAAATTAGGGCTAAGGTGGATGGTTATGACCGTCTTTTACGGAATCCTCGATTGAAGGAGGGTATTAATGTCAAGATCAGAAATACGCTATCCTATTCATTCCTTTTCTGGTGTCGAGAATAGACACTTCCACCAAATAAGCCACCCAATATCTTTTTGAACACCCCTAATCCCAAATAATGCCTCATTAATAAAAGTTCGTATGCTATATTACATTGCGTTAATAGATATTTGGATACAAGAAAAAAAGAAAAAAAGAAGGAAAGAGAGAAAAGGAAATATATATATTTATAGAAAAAACAGAGGAAAAAGAAAAGAAAAGAATATATATATATACATAAAAAAATTTAGAAAAGAAAAGAGCATAAAAAAATGAGTTTATGAGTTAGAGTTTATTTCAAATATAATGAGGTAACAATACCTACCACCCTCACGATCCACCAAATATAGCCTTGACCTACTTTTCTGTATTTCTGGCCGCCTGACTACGGGCTGAGGAATTCTGACTTAGTCGTAGCGTTATTAGAACCTAATCAAAGTGTTAGTGCCAAGAGAGACCATCAAATATACTGATAAATCTGGTGAGATTGTGAGCTCAAAATGAAAGAAAAGAAAAGATAAGAAAAAGAAAAAGAAAGAGAAAGAGAAAGAAAGAGAGAGAATGAGTACAAAGGAACTAAAGAGAGCACGATTTCTTTACCTCTCTTTGAGCTGAATTATTTAACAGTTTGGAAATCTAGGTTCTAAAGTACTAGTCTAGATGCAGCACCATATGAGTGTGAGCTACTAAATACAAACTTATTTGACTCAGGAATCTTCTATCTAAGCCAAAAGTCGAGGCTAAATTTACAAATTATCATATAACCCTGAAGGGAGAAGTCTGCCTATCCCAATAGATTTTTACCAAGGGTCAAGTACGAGCTTTAGATGTGGATTGGCTTTTCACTTGGATTCCTTGCATAGGCTATAATAAAACATTTTCACGATTGTTTGGATTTCTAAAGTTTTGGATGAAAACAAAAGAAATAAATCTCTAGTCAAACTCTTAATAGAAATCTGTCATGTAGGATCACTTTGCATTTAATCTTGTATTTGCGAGGGTCTAGCAAGATTTAGGCATGGGGGTGTGATTGCACAGTAATCATGCAACCTAAATCATTGGAATTAAGCTAGATTCAAGCATAACTTAGGAAGAATACATTCATAGGCATCGTAATTTGCATAATGATTAGTTTGATTAGCTACATAGATAAAATCGTCATTTTATGTACTAATGAGAGATGATTTTAATCGCAAATGATTTGAAGTCACGAATGACAAATCAAACCAAACAGATCTGATCAAAACGACGACAGGAGTCTAACGCTTCCGAAATCGTCTCGATCAGACAACCAGAGCATCATGTCCAGTCCATAGAAGAATGGAGATCATGGAGCCAAAGGACAAACATCCGAGCCTCAGATAAAAGATCCAACTATACGGATGGATATGGATCAACAATCGCAGTCCAATGGCGCAAAAATCAACTTAATCGGAGCAATACATCACTAGATACAAGGAAAAGAAGATGGACAGCCATGATGGAGCCACGTGGTGACATCATAGCCGCCCCTACGTCATCACCCCATCTGTGAAGGTTCTTCACTACACGCTGAGGATCGTTGGATGGTCACGAACGTGCCACGTCAGCCATCCACTCATGCTTCATCAAAGGAAAGAAGATCTTGACTATTGGATCTTCATCCAACTACCGAGAATAAGTTACCTTAAAACCTAAACACAACAAACAAGTCGGAGTAGCGGTTGGTTAGCGCCTTCACCGCAAAGCAAAGGGCGTGTGTTTGATCCGTGCCTTATGCGAAATTGAAGAACCGTTGCGCGCGAGTGACATTGGGCCGTGATCTGAGTGACCACATGGCGTGATCTGAGCGCGCTGCGGCTAAACGTTGGATCCTACGCGTGCGTAACGCACGAACGCATGTGTTTCCTTCGTCGCGAAGAAGATGCGAGCGGGAGTTAAGTCGTCCAATCGTAAGATCAGATGATTGAGGAACGATGGCGCACGAATCAAATTCAAAGGCACGCACAAGCGTGAATTACAATCGAATGGTCTAGGATGTGGTGCTAAAATGAGGCATGCGGGTGCGCGTGAAGAAAGTAGGAGTAGGCGAGCACAAGCGAGGAAGTAGCGGAACCGTGAGATCATCATCCAACGCACCAGCAGCTACCATGTGTCAATCAGAGATTGAATCCGCACGATGGAGGTGAGTTTGAAGGTGTTTTGAGGCCTAATTAGATCTGTTGATCTCTTGATCGACGGATCTGATTAATCCAAAGGTTGTTGCATGGATTTAAGGGCTAAAATACCCTTTTTGCCCTCCATAAAAGCATATAAGAAGGCCAAAGCCCCCCTTGGATGGATCATATCTTCCAGACACTTCTTCCACCTTCTTCACAATCCTCCGTCTCCTTCTACAACTCCGCTCCGACCTTCATCTCGACGCTTTGGATCTGAGGTGCTGCTGCATCTCGCACAAGCATCCTACAAGCGGTATTGTCTCTCTACCTCCTTCATATATCTCTCTCTCTATCTCTCTCTATCTCTCTTTCTATCTATTTGCTATATCTCTTTTTCTATTTAGCATATCACTTTCTACTTTGAAAAAGACTGTTACTAAATGCAATACAATTCTGACTATATATCTGATTCCTATACATATATAGATATATAAATATCTGTTTAGAGCAAGTTTTATTGAAAGCTTCCGCACAAATTGTGATTGCCTCCCTGTGAACGACCCGGTACTCACCGGTCTTTACAAATTTATTTTTCGACGTATTTTCGTGCTATACTACAATTAAATAATCTTTTAAAATGCGATTAACATGCCGAACATTGTTCGCGCAGTTGGCTGTTTTCTTCTTCCACCACGTGATGCCACTTTACTTGGTCGTAGGTGGGGCTGGAACTCTAGGGTTTTTCTTGTCGAAATTCCACCCAGTCCTTCATCAGCTGCATCTCCTGTAATTGCTCTGCCACCAACTGTTGCTCGGCCCGTAAGGTTGCTAGCTTAGCCTCGTACTCATCCTCCTTTGCTTGCATATCGAGTAGAGCGTCCTTTTGAAGGCCCTCCTGACGGGGAGGCTCTTAAGGCAGACTCGGTGGCCGCACCTCCTCGACCTTGCTTAGCCTAGAGGACTATCGGCATTTCCTTAGCATAGAAACGTTAGATTCTACAAGTCCAGGCTTCTTTGGATTAGCACGAGAAGAGTGAAGTGTAGAAGGAACCATAGTAGGAGGGATGGAGTTGAGAAACGTAGCACTGCACGTTTTCCACAAATGGTGCCAATTGATAGAGGCTCTTAGAATAGGAACCTCGACTTAACAAACAATCGCAGAGAATATACGCGCGAGGTTTGATGATCTAGTTCCACCAAAGAAAGGTGTACGTCTTGAGGGAGGATGATCTCTCAATTTTCACTAGTAGTTGAATGGTATAAACTCTCTGTATTTCTCTCTCTCTCCGATTGCGTAACCCCTAAAAGGGGTCCGCCCCCTTGTATTTATAGGGTAGACATCTCTTAGTTGCGAGCCTCTTTTCTGTTCCCAAAAACTTGGGATTCTGCTATTAATAGCATGTCACGTAGTAATGGATAGGCAATCATAAGTCGATGTCGTACGTCGCATGATTGCTTCTTAATTGCAGTGGCCATCCTGTCGGTTGGTTGTCACCTGTATTTAAAGCGACCTGCCATTTTGATGGGTACACGGACCCAGGTAAATAGATTTGTCTTAGAGTGCCAGGTTTCCACTATTTTTCGAGCAACCTGATCCTCCGTGAGACCCATCTTGTGGGATGATTTTTCTCCCCTTATCATGACAATCCTTGTAAAAATATAAAAGAAAGCTACAACTCTATTAGTAGAATATACAAAAAAATAAATTTATTTTTGTCTCTACCCTAATCAATAAGAATAACTTTTCTCTATTAAAAAAAGATAATTATAATGAATGAAAAATTGGATGGAGTATGAAAACACATGTTGCAACGTGTTTTACAATGTACGATTAGAATCAATCAATTTAAAATGAAAATCAACTAATTGAAAATAAAAATTCACCTATTGAAAATCAATCAGATCAAAATACACCGATTTAAAATGATTTTCAACATATTAAAAATTAAAATATACCAATTAAAAATCAAAGTACATTGATTAAAAGTAAAAATATACCAATATATTTTACCTTTTTATTGGTGATAAATAATTTTTTACTTAAAATATGGCTTTTTACCTATAAAAGATAATTTTTACTTAAAAAAGTAATTTTTTATTATTAAAATAATTTTTTTAAAAGAAAAATAAAAATAAAAATAAATCAATTAAAATCATCACTTTAACTTTGTGAGTTGCAAAATACACCGTTACTTACGGCTGTTTACTTTGGGAATAGAAATAGATGTGCGAGTTGAGTGGAGTTAGGTCGGGAGTGAGGTCCTCATCTTCTCACGTGCCGTCCTTACGTCACATCACTGAAGGCGAGGATGTAACAATCCGCTAGGGACGAAAATTTTGTTGGCTACATCGTGGTGCTTCAATTTATTTATAGATTACGAAAACGCAAACTAAATGGTGATTTCAAAGGTACTCATCCTCTGTGAAGTTTATCTTATGTGAAGTACTGTATAGTGTACAGTGGTCTCCAATAAAAAAAATGTTTTGATTGGTATCTTGCACAATACCATCATGCTATTAATGAATTCGATGCCAAGTAAAAATTCAGCATGGTTAAAAACCAAGTAAATATATCATAACCAGACTGATTTGATTGGATTACGTTGATTTATTCTATATTTTTTACTCATATTATTTGATCTCTGACCTATTTAATTCTTTTAAGTAATAAAATTACCTTTCTTACTAAGAGCAATCATTTTCACTTTGTACCTGCCAGACATCAATCAAAATATCTCGATTTAGGCAAACACCATCGGTCGGGATAACGACCTTTGATGAGGTCCTCGTACGATAATAAATGCTTCTCCTTTCGCATATTACGTTGGTTTCGTGGGATTGAATTTTTTTAAGTATTGTTTGGCTTTCATAATTTTGACAGTGGGTCGTTTTGGAATTAAACTTACTAACCTAGAATTGTTCAATCTGGGAGAAAGGAGTGGGATTGTACAATTCATTGATTTCATCCCTCTCAGGATTGAACTTTCTCCACACTATCCCACCAACAAATACTCTAACTATCCAAATAGAGAATTAATTCTTCCAATCCCTTGATTTGATGTAAAAATGTAAGCAAACATAAAATAACTACAATCCCAAGATTACCTCACAATCCTATCTACATAATTTACAATCCTTCAAACTCAATCCTTGCAAACAAACAGTGTCTTAGGCACTTTCTGATCGATAGAATTTTAGATCTTAGTGTTATATATCCTAAGCGATAAGGTTAATACTTCTGTAAATAAATAATAATAATTTTTTTTTAATTTTTATGATTATCACATCAACTTTTCATAATATTTACAATATATTAATCTATATACCACATCTACCGCACATTTATTTATCAATCATATCTATCGTTATCAATACACTTTTAATATAAATAAAACTAAAAATCAACAACAATACATTAACTCAACCATATATAAAATTAGAGAAAGTAGACATTGCTGCTTCAAATGAAGATATAAAGGAGGTGTTTGTGAAATATTATACAAAACTACTTGAGGATGCAAACGTAGATGAACAAAGGAAACGAAAGATCAGGTGAAATTTAATGGTGGAAAGTATCTCTACCGAGGAGAGGGTAGAAAGGCAATGTTTTTCACCGTACAGGACACCAGGATCAGATGTGTCGTCACTAGTGTTTTTCCAATCTAGCTAGGAAATAGTTGGGTCAGATATTATAAAGCTGGTCAAGGTGGAATGGTATATATTAAAAATATAATTTCGGCTGACGTAGGTTAAACGTTCCGTTTGAAGGGAGGTTAGTAGATGGATATTTTTATATTTAGTTTGATTTGAATTTTTCTAAATTTTTATTTATTAAATTACAATAATTTTAATTTTTATTTTTAATATAAAATAAATTTCTATTAACATTTTTTATTTTCACTTTTAATATTAAATACATATCTACGACATTCTTTACTTTCATATTTAATATTAAATAAATATCTATTAATATTATGTCAGTATATCAATCATATTATCTTTTCATTTATTCCATCACTTATTTTACCATTCAAATAAATATCTATCTCCACTTATTATATATTAATCTATCATATGTTATTTTATGTTGCATCCAAATAGGACCCAAAGGAAGAAAGTATTGTGGGAGCAATCATATGCAAGAACAGGGAGGGTGCATTGTGCTGGATATTGACATGCAACTTCGACACAAAGAAAAGTCTTAGAGGCAGAGACTTATAAACATATAAGAAAATGAAGGATTGGGAGTAAGATTATTCGATGAGAAAAGTGGATGCGACAGGTATTTCAGTTGGAAGATTTTATGATGTTAATGTAAATGTAACTCTTTATTTTCAAAGAGTAAATAAGAGTATGTTATAATATATTTTATAATATATGAAGAGAGAGTGGTGATTTTAATTGATATATTTTAATTTTTATTAGTAAAAATTATTTTTCATAAATGATAAATTATTTATTATAGGTAAAAAATTACATTCTAAGTGAAAATCATTATCATCAATAAAAAAGTAAAATATATCAATATATTTTAATTTTTAATCGATATATTTTAATTTTAAGTTCATATATCTGATTTTCAATTGATAAATTTTTACTTTCAATCAATTGATTTTTTACTTCAATTAGGTAATTATAATTTTTAACTGATGTATTTTAATTATTTTTTAAATGAAAAGACTCTTTATTGTAAAATATGTTGTTTCCATAATTGTATCCACCTGCATTGGTTCGTAACTAATATCATCTCGAAGATCGCAACTCTATTTGACCATTTCCTAGAATGAGAGTGTGAGTAACTATTAGCCGAAAACTAAACCAGGAAGCGCATTGCATTGCAACTATTTGCAAAAGTCCGGTTGCATCAGGTTTTTGGGACCCACCTCTAAAGAATATCTATCATGCATGCATCGATTGTTTATTTAGAAACTTATATCCTTTTATCTTGAGAAAAAGCAAAGAGGTCTGCGTTGCAGTCGAATGAGAAACGAGCCAGCATCCTAAGCTTTCCCGAGATTCGATCTCCGAGATCAAGGTAGGAAATTGAGACCGGATGATGTAGCAACGAATGGGGTCCTCCACTTGTTGGAAATAAACATATTCTAAGCCTTCCAGTTGTCCCCCTTCCACTGGCGTTACTCTTTCCTCTCCCCAAAACGCGATTCGCTCACCTCGCGGCACCCCAACCTCCGCCACACCCAAGGCGTTCCCGTCGCAGTTGCCTCACTCGTCCGGAAATTAGATATCCAACACACACACACACACACACGCATGTATACATATAAAACTGGAAGAGGCAGCGAGCGCCATCCTCACAGTGAGCGTCGCCCCGGTGAACTCCATCCGCTGCCGCCTGTGGGAGCTTCTATTGACGGCATTGTTGTTGCCGGCACCGAAGAGACGAAGAAACTGGGAGTTCACCGGTGGAATTTGGTGGGGTATTCGCCCGCAAAGGTCTCGCCTTTGGATGCCCATAAAGGCGCGAGACGGAGCCGGCAGATGTAGCTCTCTTAAGGTGAGCCTGGAAAGATGGGTTCGGCTCTTTGCATTGCGATCCGTGTGTTCGTTCTGTATTGGGATGTTGGTCCTTGTTACAACGTTGTTGTGTCGGTGTTTGTGTTTGCGTTTGTGTTTGTGTGTGTGTCTGTGAGTGGTGGAATTGCTTTTTCTTGTGTTCTTGTTGGAAATTTGGGTTTTTGGTGATGAGGGTTTGCCTTGTTTTGAGGATATCTGCGGTAAAGTTTTGATCTTTGTTGAATCTTCTACGAGAATTGGTGCGAAGAGATCCTCACTGGAGCAATTGTTCTTTTCTGACAGTGGATTTTAGTGTTTTCGCTTCTCTTTCAATTTTTAACTGTCGCGTGCTTTTCAGTTATTTAGGAGAAATTGAAGAGGTAGGAAATGCTAACATCCATTAATTGTCAACCACCTTTCAGTGGACCCAAGTTTTCTCGTCAATGGTCTTCGATGAATTAAGACATTAAATGTGAGATAGAATAAGTCGAAATTTAATCATTTGGAGATAAAGGATAGCCATAAAGACAGGACTATGAATGTGCATAATAATAAAATAGCCATAACTGATTATAATTTCTAATGCTTTTTCTTTTCTATTGTGTAGATGGCCGGTGATAAAACGAGGTGTTTTGACTGGTAAAAGGCAGTCATTTTAACGGGCTGCCTCCTGTAGTGTGTGAATTGCGAGGAATGCCACTGATGTATCCCTTTCTACTGGGAAATTCGGGTATTTCATGCCTCCTTTATGTTCAATGGAATGTTTGATCGCTACATTTCAAATTAATAAGAAAAAAGGAGATTTGTTGGTAATATATGGGATTATATTGTGCTTATTGCTGCTTTTGTGTTGGAAGTCCAACTCAAATCTACCGTTGTGTTATGTGGTTATAAATCTTAATCTAGAATCTATTGAGCCGCCTTTTTTATGCTAGTTCCTTTTATGTGCTAACAACTTGTATGTGCATTCATCCTTTGCATTGTTTCATGCTGTCACTTATGGATATTGCTGGGGAAAAGTCAAATATTTTTGAGAATTGAAATTTTAGTCTATGAAGTAATCTACATTTTTGGTTATCAAAAAATCTACCTTTTCTGCTGCAAGGCAATCTTTTTATGTGTACCAACTAGGGAAAGAAAGTGGAAGGGAAATACTTAGATAATGCATAATCTTTAATCTGTGCTGTTCCTTCTCCCTTTATGATTTTTATGTGAATGGTAAGTTTTGCTGAAGGTTGGTGGTGGTGGTCCTCTTTCCTGGAATTAGCTCAAAAGACTTGACTTTTCGGTGGTTATTTTGATTCTTGTGTATCGAAACCATTGTATAATGAATGAGCAATGTTGAGGGTTATGTTCTCCTTCTAAAATTGCTACATTTTTCTGATTTCTGGTGATCTACAATTTAAATTATAAATGTTCCACGAGCCACAAATGAATTTCTAGATAGACAGGAATGATGATTGTTGGTAATAAAATATGCCATGTGGCAGTGCCACGTGATAGTCAGTTAGGTTATGTGGCAGTGTCATGTGCCAGCAACAGGAGGGCCCATAGGGTCAGCGGTTAGGAAGGTCTAAGGGATCAAGTTTTGTTTACCTGAGTCCCAAGTTTGCTATTTGGTTAAGTTGGTTTTAAGAAAAGTTATTTTAGGAATTAATTTTGGTGATTTGTTCTTCCTTATTTAGAGATATGATTTGTTTTTATTTTGTGAGATATGTTCTCTCTATAAAAAGAGAGCCTTCCCATTATAATCTCTTTGAGTCAAGTAATAATATTTCTTATTATCTCAAACTCTTCTCCTCTCTCTCTCTCTCGCTCTCTCTCTCTCAACATCATCGCTGGTCACCACCTTCACTGACCGACCACCATCAAGGCAGCCGGCTGCTGCTGTTGCTCCATCTCTCTCCCTGTTCAACGTGGGATAGCCCCTGTTGGGTTGTTTTTACACACGCCAAGGGAGTTTCTACGCTCTATGTGCGCGAATCTTGACATGGTCTTAGAGCCTACGATCTATGCACTTTTGGCGTGTGTGTGTTCTTGATCACATGTGTATGGTTTTCGTCTCCGAAAAACATCTTCCTCGATAAATTTGGCACCGTATGCGGAGAAGGAAGATTATAGAAGGTGGACTCCACCGCTATAGTAACCGAAGCCACGTTGTCAAAAAAGATGGAGTTCGAAGTCTAGAAAAGAGAAGAGGAGATCTATCTAGTTACATGGTTTATGATCTTCATATTAACTCTTTATATCCGATTTTTTACTATTATTTAAAAAAGGAGATTTTCCAAGAGAAAAGATGTCAAATATTATATATGGGGTCGCGCATCAGGTGATCACTCCAAGAAGAGGACACCGCAGTCCACACAACGACTTTTGAGGCTGCTAAAAGAAGTAATGACTTCCCAGGTTGTGAAAAAACTAGTGGTTGATCCAAGAAATTCCTTTCCTAAAGATCCAGGCAAGGTGCACAGATTACCATGTGGGGCTACTAGCATCTCACGTGTGGTTTCTCTCACATCTGTCGATCTTGAGTAGATGACCACGACGGCTGTCGCGACGACCATTGAGGTTGCCATTGATGCAACGACTTTAGAGGCCATAAGATGCTTTACTGCAACTTCTTCCAAAGACCAAGTTGAGAGAACGACGTTCGGAGAAGAAGAAGAATGGTGGGGCATCTAGCTTCATCATCAAGTTCAAATCCAAGCAACTCATTGTCCTCCCGGCCTTGACTTAAGGTGAAGTGTTGGGAATAAAAGACGCCATGTGACAGTGCCACGTGGCAGTAGCAGGGGGTCCATAGGGCCAACAGTTAGGAAGGTTCAAGGGACCAAGTTTTGTTTACTTGAGTCCCAGGTTTGCTATTTAGTCAAGTTGGTTTTAGGAAAAGTTGTTTTAGGAATTAGTTTTGGTGATTTGTTCTTCCTTATTTAGAAAGATGATTTGTTTCTTATTTTGTGGGATATGTTCTCTTTATAAAAAGAGTCTTCCCATTATAATATCTTTAGGTCAAGTAATAATATTTCCTATTATCTGAAACTCCTCTCCTCTTTCTCTCTCTCTCAACATCATCGTTGGCCACCACGTTCACCGACCAACCACCATCAAGGCAGCCGACTGCTGCTGCTTTATCTCTCTCCCTATTCAATGTGGGACAACCCCTTTTGGACTATTTTTTCACATGCCAAGGGAGTCTCCATGTTCCACGTGCGCCAATCTTGACAATGATCAACAACTTGGAATTTAGCATAGCATGTATCCCTTCTCCTTTGTTGCAACTCTCTCCCTCTACCCCCCTCAAAAGTCAAGCCACAAGTTAAGTGGGAAGTTCCTTTTATTGTTGAAGAATTTTTCTGGTTAATGAATTAGTCAAAGGAATGAAATTGCTTAAACTTGAAAAGAAACCTTAACACCTCTTTTATAGGAGAGGTGGAAGGGAAAAATCGCAACAAGAGTCCACTTGAAAATAAGAAATAAAAATAAGATGGTGGGAGGCTTATAACACTCCCCCTCAAGTTGGAACATAGATATTTATTATGTTTAGCTTGTTACAACATGTGTCAAAAGGAGCTCGGGCCAAAGGCTTAGCGAACACATCTGCAGTCTGGTCCTTAGAAGCTACGACTGTAGTGTAGATAATACCTCTCTGAATTAGATCACGAGTGTAATGGCAATTTACCTCCACATGTTTTGTCTTCTTGTGAAACATAGGATTGTTTGCAATATATGCAGCAGTTCAATTATCACACCGCATCTCCATAGGTAGCTGAACTTGAATATGTAAGTCTTGTAACACAGCCTGTATCCACACCATTTCTGCAGTTGTTTAAGCCATCACTCCATAGTTAGGCTCTGCACTTGACCTGGATGCTACAACTTGTTTCTTGCTCCTCCAAGTCACAAGATTTCTAGCTACGTAGTTGCAGAAACCTGTCGTGGATTTCCTGTTTATTAGACATCCCACATAGTCGGCATCAGAATAGCCAACAACCTGCATATGTGCTCCTTTCTTGAATAATAAGCCCTTGCTAGGTGCTTTCTTCAAGTACCGAAGAACTTGCATTACGGCTTCCCAATGCTACCTTGTGACTTGCTGATAAATTGACTCAATTTTCCAACAATTAATGGAATATCTAGTTTGGTAATGGTAAGATAAAGCAGTCTCCCAATAAGCTGGTGATATGATCTGCTATCAATCTGGGGAGACTCCATATCATATAAATGTCCTTTAGGATCTATAGGAATATTGGTAGGTTTCGCACTCAACATTCCTGTGTCCTTAAGGAGATTAATTGCATACTTACATTAAGAAATCATAATCCCTTGCCACGAGTCACCTCAATACCAAAAAAAATCTCAATGTGCCCAAATCAGTCATAACAAACTTGTTGGCCAAAGTTTACCTTACTTGCTGTATTATCTCTACTAAAAATGATGTCATCTACATAGACAAGTAATAACACAACTCCCTGATCACTTTTCCTAGTAAATAGAGAGTGATCGGAAGAGGATCGCTGGAGACCAATATCACGCACCACCTCAAATAATTTTTGGAACCATGCTTGAGGACTTTGTTTAAGACCATAGATGGCTTTCCTAAGCATGCATACACACTCCCCCTTAACTTCAAATTTAGGGGGCTACTGCATATAAACTCTCTCCTGCAAGTTTCCATATAAAAAGGCATTTTTAATATCTAACTGATATAAATCCCAATCAAAATGAGTAGCAACAGATAAAAGTATACGAACGGTGGGTAGTCTAGCCATCAGTAAAGTGTCAAAGAAATCTACTCCATATGTTTGAGTAAATCCTTTGGCAACCAAGCGGGCTTTGTACCATGATATAGACCCGTTAGAATTATACTTGAGAGTAAATACCCATCTGCATCCTACAACATGGGTTTCAGTAGGTAAGGAAGTAAGCTCCCAAGTGCCTTGAGGCCGAAGAGCAGCCATCTCATCTTCCATGACTTGGTGCCATTTAGGATCAAGCATGGTCTACTGGTGACTGGAAGGAATAGTGGTGGTCATCTGTAGTGGTAAACATAGCAAACGACCTTCCAAGATTAGTAGCGAGAAGATCATTAGGGACCCGGTAGCGAAATGGACAGGAACATGGAACCTTCCTAATAGCAATAGGAAGATCCATAGTACGATTAGGGCTAGAATCATCAGGTAGACCTATCTAATCATCATGGGAAGAAGAAAGGTCACTAACCTCAACATGTACCTATGTGCTCGGGGAGGGAGGTGGCACTGGGGACGAGGGGGTCTCGGTCTGTATGAAACTGGCAATGTGTACACATGAGGTGGCTCACTGTATCTGGGTAGCTCTGCACATGCATCAACACGAGTAGGAGTGATCAGTATCTCCTCTAATTGGACTGGTGGAATATGCATGGGCACACATTCAGTATCAGTAGTGATCTCATGCCCTACCGTTGAGAAGGAACCTCTTCATGGAATGCAACATTAGCACTGGCAAAATGATGACAAATCTTAGTATCATCTGTATCCTTTTTGGGTGGAACCATACCCCAAAAAGACACTTCATAGCACGGGGTGCCAGCTTATCATGTCCTGGACTAAGAATGTGAACAAATGCAACACACCCAAATACTTTGGGTGCCACATGAAATAGCTTTTTTTCTGGATAAAGAATCTGCCATGGCACTTGGTCTTGTACAAGTGAATTTGGTAGTTTATTAATCAAGTGACAGATTGTAAGTACAACATTACTCCAAAATCTAGAATGAACATTATGATAGATTAGAAGAGTGTGTGCCGTATCCAGTAAATATCTATGTCTCCTTTCAGCTACCCTATTTTGCTAGGAGGCATGGGGGCAGTTAGTTTAATGGATAATGCCATGAGTATGATAAAAGGATTCCAATCGCATAGTAAGAAATTCCTTTGCATTATCAATTTGACAATTTTAACCATAGTAGAAAATTGATTATTTGAATAAAAAAAGATTCAATCACACCACCAACATCTACGTTATTTTTCAACAAAAATAGCCAAGACATCCTGGAAAAATCAACAATTACTAAATAATATCTATGACCTAGCCTGTTAGGTACATGACTCGGCATCCATATGAAGAAAATGAATTTTCTTATTTTACTAAGCCAGTCCTACACCCTTTATATAGAGAGAGGTGAGGAAAAATGATAACACGAGTCTAATGAAATAAATAACATAGCAAAATAACTCTTAACACATAATATAACGTTTCCCCTTAAGCTGGAGCATATATATCAACCATGCTCAGCTTGTCTCTACACTTCTCAAACATAAGGCGAGATAACGGCTTGGTAAAAATATCTGCAGTCTAATTTGAAGAGGCAAGGCAAGCAGTACGGAGTAACCTCTACTTGATAAGACTTTTGGTATAATGACAATCCACCTCTACACGCTTAGTTCTCTCATGGAACATGAGATTATTAGTTATTTAAGTTACAACCCTGATATCATAATACATCTCCATAGGCTCATCAATTGTAACATGAAGGTCATGCAACAATGGTCGTATCCAAATCATCTCCACTGCTATGTGTGCCATAGCGCAGTATTCTAATTCAGCGTTTGAACGTGATACCATACTTTGTTTTTTGCTCCTCCAGGTCACAAGATTTCTTGCTACAAATGTATCGAAACCTATAGTAGATTTTCTGTCCCTAATATCACCAGCATAATCAGCATCAGAATAAGCAACAACATTCATAGGAGCTTTCTTCTGGAATGAAAGGCCATGACCTGGAACTCAATATATCTTAACACCTGCATCATTGCTTGCCAATGATTAGTAATAAGTTTGTCTAATAACTGACTTAGCTTACCTACTGCAAGACTAATATTTGGCCTAGTAATGATTAAATATAATAGCTTTCCCACTAGTTGTCTATAAGCCTTCTTATCCATCAGTTTCACTGTGCCATTAAACAAGTGAGTCTTTGGATTCATAGCGACAATAACACCCTTAGACCCAAGCATGCCTGCCTCCTAGAGAATGTCGAGAGCATATTTTCTTTGGGATATAACAATACCCTGTTTGCTTGTAGTAATCTCAATGCCAAGAAAATATCTGAACTTCCCAAGGTCTTTCATAACAAATTGGCGAGTCAAGTACTCCACCTCAGAAATACCTGCTACATCATCACCTGAGAGTGTCAGGTCATCCACATATACAAGTAAGGCCACAGTACTACCCTTGGTTTTCCTTACTAACAAGGAATGGCCAGACGTTATACCAGTGCATCATAATTTGCATCTGCAAGAGTTAGGGGCTCGGTAGAAGTCACTGGAGCAGGTGTCACAGTAACTTGGTTGGCCACAGTAGGCCTTCCAAGTTTATTCCAGCACTTAGCCTCAATATGTCCAATCCTCCCACAATAAGTGCATGTTGGCTTACTATGAGTACCATCACCACATCCTCTACCTTTACCACAGAACAATCCACCCCATCCATCACGGATGTTAACAGCTGCATGGGTAGAAGATGTATTTCTGGAGACAATCATGAGCAGGTTGAACCTGTAATCTACTAGGCCTCTTATAAATCTCCTTAATAGGAGGAAGCTCAGAGAGAGTAAGGATCTGAGAGCAAGTCGTAGAATAATCATCACTTAGCCTTGCAAGGAACATATGAGCCGAAAACTCCTTGTGATCTCTGCATGTAGTGGATGTACACATAGGTCTGCAAGCATTATATTTTTCCAAGAGGCCTTTCATAGTAGAATAATACTGTGGCAAACTCATCGACTCCTGGTTGAGATGACATAAATCATAGTGTATTTGAAAGACTTGAGTTGAATTCAACTCATGTGAATAAGCAATCCTCAAGCCATCCCACATCTCTTTGGCTGATTTGTACTAATAATTTCGTCTCTGATGCAGGGAATTACACTGTTCAGAATCCAAACTCTTACCATAGTATCATTTCTATTCTAGGTTGCATATTTCCCCATTTTTTGCTTTGGTGGTGCTTCTGTAAGCATGTGTTTCTTCTCATGACCTTCCATAGTAACAAGGTTTGAGACCAACGGGGGTAATTGGTCTCATCCAATTTCACAATCGGAGCAAAAAATGGGCTTTTGTACACACCACTTTCTGCACCTTGCCTTGAAGACACTTTAGGCTCTGATGATGAAGCCATAATGAATCCACAACACAAACAACTTCATAGAATACCAAAAACCACAGTTCTGAATTCCAATATCAAAGCCACAATATCTGGGGAATATACACCCATAATCCGCACACACATGGTCAACCAAAATTTGTCAAACTTCACAGGGGAAGACACACCCCAAGAATCATCAAACAAGGGGAATACACACACTAAAAGCAATCCAAGAGTTTGAAAAATTCATACCATAGTTCGATGTTGCATCACTAAACCTTCCGGAAGGTTCTTGCTCTAGAACTTCATCACCAAAAAGCCAAGAACCTTTCTAGACACTGCTGCAGAAGGGAACACAACCTACTACCCTCTTCTTACCACTAGAGAAGACTCGGCAACGAGAAGTCATTGGAGGAGGTGCTGGAGAAGTCGTTGTTGTTGCTGCTGGAGCGGCGACGCTGCTACTCGCGGCGGCTGGTGGCGACAGTGTTGTTGTTGGTGCCGACGGTGTTGCTGCTGGTCGACGCTGCCGCCGGTGGCGGTGGTGGAGAGGCTGTGAGATAGGGTTAGGGTTTTCTTGGTGGAGTTCCCAACTTGGCTCTGATACCAAGTTGAAGAAAATGACTCTTCGTATTTTACTAAGCTAGTTCTACACCATTTTATATAGAGAGAGGTGAGGAAAAATTATAACATGAGTCCAATGAAATAAATAACATAACAAAATAGCCCTCAACACATAACGTAACAGCATCAAATCAAAACAAGCAGAACTGGCAGAAAAAGTAGTGCTGTGGTGTTTTGCAAGTTGGCATGCCGCACAAGTAATCTAAGTAGTAGGTGATATATGAGGAGTCACACGTCGTAGCTTATCCAAAGATGGATGTCCAGGTCATTTGTGCCACTGAGTAGCAGTCCCAACAGCCAAAGCATTCTCCCCCTGACATGTAGTAGCAAATGGACTCTGAACCAGGTGTAGACTCCCTCATGTCTGCTACCAATCTTCCTCCCCGTGAGCTTGTTATGAAAGACACACCCTATAGCATCAAAGATAGCACGGTAGTTTAATTCTTTAGTAATTTTACTGACAGACGACAAACTAATAGGAAAATCTGGAACAAAGAAGACATCTAGTAATCGAAGTGTAGGGATGATAGCCACATCCCCTTAGCCATCTTCTCTAGAATGGTGTTCATCAGCTACCTGAATGGTTCTACTTAGTGGAACCAACTGGAAACGTTGAAAGGTAGACTGATTTCCACTCAAGTGCCTAGATGCATTTGAGTCAACCAACCATGATATCTCACCAATATGTGAACTCTGAATAGCACAACCAAAAATACTACCTGAAGATGAGGCTAAGGCGGCAGTATCTGCTGTAACAATAGTGGGAAGAAATGAGCAAGTTGTCTTATTCCGTTGTCCAACCTTTCAATATATAAAGGTGGAGTAGAGTGCTCCACAAGGCAAAAGGAGGTAGATAGGGCAATTTCTGTGAAGGCAATTGCCATACAAGAGACCATAACTAAGGCAATTGCCATACAAGGAACCATAACTAAGGTAACCATCATACAGAGAAACAATAAAAACAGAAATAACAAATAAGGAAGATCGTATGGACTAACATAGTAGGAATATGTCAACACTCCCCTTCAAGCTAGAACATAGATGTCAATCATGCTTAGCTTAGAACAACATGTATTAAACGCTCCACGTGGCAAGGGATTCGTGAAGATGTCAGCCGTCTGGTCCTCTGAAGCAACATATGTTGTGCGCAACACCCCACGTTGGATCGAATATTTAGTATAGTGGTTGTCAACTTCCACATGCTTGGTGCGTTCATAAAACATGCGATTATTAGCAATATGCATGGCATCCCTATTGTTTCATCTCATTTCCATGGGCTCTTTAATATGAACATGCAGATCCCGCAACAATGATCTAATTCAAACCATCTTAGTAGTAGTCTGGGCCATGACCCTATATTCTGACTCAATACTAGAACGAGAGACCACGGCCTGCTTTTTACTCCAGGTAACCAGGTTACTTGCAACAAAAGTACAGAAGCCTGTAGTAGACTTCCTATTGATAGAACACGGGTAGGGTTATTTAATATGGTGATATTAGCGTTGTAAATTATATAGTGGAAGTGATTACCTACAGGTAAAGCTACACAGCTTATCAAAATTTATTAACCTAGACTAAATCAAATTTTAACTTGTTAGTTTTAGGCTTGAGGTCGAACTTAGGGAAGCGGGTTTGGAGTTAATCAGTTTCTATGCACTTCCTAAAATTGCATCAATTCCTTTCGCTTATTGTATTTTTGATTTTTTCTTGATTTTAGATTTTTTTTTGATATTCTTGTCCTTGAGGTACACCCTCAACAACTAATCCTTGGCTACACGCCAAAAATTGGTCCTTGGCGATTTGCCAAAAGTCAAGTCCAAAATGGATCTCGTTACGTGCGAGATCGCGAATCTGTAAAGACAAGAGTTATTTTTCTATTTTAGATTTCTTTGGTCTTTTCTTTATCAACAAATAAAGGAAAAGAAATGCGAAAAAATATTACGAAATGGAAAGGAAATGAAATACTTAGCTTATATATATGATATAAGTATATGGTATAAGTGTATGTATATATATAATAATAATAATAATAAGGTGGAGGATTGAATCAAAAATCCAATGGAATGTAGCACAACGCTAGGTTAACCGTTGTTTAGAAAGACGAGATAAACCTAGCTTTGTGCTGCGTGTGGGAGTGTGGGTGGAATGTTTTGATGTGTGCAAATATCGTGAATGGGTACGCAACTGGTGCGCATACACACGTGATAAAATGTGCGGTAAATCGGAGGCGCGTTGTATTGTGAATGGGAGGATGTATTAGTGGATGTGTGTAGGAGAGAGTGTGGGTGGATATATATATATATATATATATATATATATATATATATATATATATATATATATATGTATAAGTATGTATATATATGTATATGTACATCTATATATAGGTATATATGTGTGTATATATATATGTATATAGGTAACTACGTGTGTGTCTCTATATATATATATGTATGTATGTATTTATATATGTGTATGTGCATGTGTATGTGCGTGTGTATGTAAATATATGTGTGTGGGTGAGTGTCTGTGTGCGAGTGTATGTGTATGTGCATGTGCATGTTTGTGTGTGAGTGCATGGGAAGAGGAGAGAGGGAAAGCAGGTGGCACGACCGGGTGCAGGTGGTGGATGGAGGAGAGAGAGGGCGCGGGTGACCGGCTAAGTGAGGAACAGTCGGTCACCGTGCATGTGCATGAGTCGGAGGAGTCGCGACTATAGTGCAGGGGCAATTTGCATCGACTAGCTCGCGATTCCACCGGGTGAGTTCCTCAGCTAGCCGGTGCATGGAGAGAGAGAGAGAGAGCGGGCGGGTGAAGTGGAAGTGGATGGCACTGGTTGGAGGCAAGTGCGCGTGAGCTCTGTCCTTGGCTAAGTGAGGAACGACCAGTGACAAGCTCAGAAAAATGAATCACGATCAACCATGCACAGTATACTACAGTACAAACAGAGGAAAACAGAGTAGAACCTTTGAAGCTTGGCACTAATGGCGATGGAAACTTGATAAAACAAGAGTAAAAATAAAAGGAAAAAGAAGAAAAACACCACACCCACCTGCTCACAAAGGAGCTGGGTGGTGGTGGAGCTCAATGTGGTGTATGTAACCACGAGGAGCTTCTCCTGCACACAGCATACCTCTTCTCAATTGGTGAGAAGAGGGGCTGCATATGGAGAGGAAGAGAGGGAGAGAGGAGAGCAGGGCGAAGCTGTTTGGCCGGCAGAGGAGTGGATGTGAAATGGCTATGATTGTGTGCATCTGTAGGAGTGGGGGGGAGTATTGCTAGTGTGGGGAGGTTATATAGATGAGGAAGGGACAAAAGACGACAAGGGAATGTTGTAGGGATGTGGGATTTTTGTGGGATTTTTGTGTGTTGACACATGAGGTGTTAGGAAATTAATGTAGGTTATGGAACAAGTGATAGAATTTAAATAGGAATGAGGTGGAAATGGGAGGGATGAAATGGATGCTCAATCTCTCTCTATCTCTCGCCTTAGAGAATGCACAACTGCAAATACTTACATAATGTATGCATAACTACTTAATTTAAATGTGTAATGTTAGGAAATAGTATAAGATGGTCAATTTACAGGTGTGAATTGCTATGCAATCACACCCTCATACCTATCTTTTGCTAGTCCCTAGCATAACACTTATTCAATAAGGTAGTAGTGTTTAGAAGTGATCTTAAGCTGAAGATTTTTCTGAAGCAATATCAATGTGTTTATCAGTTGGTCATTGTGAGAACCAATTGCAAAGAAGATGACCAGAACTTAAGTCTTACATAACATAGACCATCTCTCTACTAACAAGAACTCTTGATATTTAAATCTTAAGTGCAATTTCCAGGACTCACAGGGTTTTGCAAAACTTGAAAGCTAAGTGGTTATGGTTGTGCTTAGTGATTGATTAAGACTAACCAGATGAACATTAAGACTCAAGCCCGAGATTTCATGTTTTTTTAAGTCTAGGTTGATCCCAGCTTTAGTTTGTCTTAGGATCGACTCTCAAGAAATGATTAAAGACTCAACCCAACTCTTATTACGTTGTGGCTCAAAGAATATTTGGTAGAAACAAGATATTTGTAATGCATCCTGAAAAACTTTTGGTAGGAGAATTTATAGGAATTTGGAGAACATACTGACTTATTCAAAGATCTTTTTTCTTCTTTTTTTTTTTGAAGTAAATGTCAGTATGTCTCTTACAACTTTATTTGGAAAAGCACACTTATTTGGTGGGTGAGTACATTTGGTGGAAAGAGTTTCTTCTAAACACAAAACTAAAGGCTGGGATAAAAAGTCTACCTGCATGCACAGGTAAGGACTCCACCTTCTCTAATGAACACTAGGGTTGGATCTTACATTTATATGGTCTTTCCTAACTTTGTGTAGTGTAAACCAAGGTTATTTAGACTCCTAAGTAGAAGCAAACCAACGAATCCTATACTGGTGACCTAGGTACAAGAATATGTCCTAAGTTAAGAGAGATCCTTGTCTATCTTATCAATGCTCAAGTGTATTAAGCCAAATCCTGAGCAAATCAAGCTTCAGTGGCCTGGACAGTCTTCAAAGCAAATGTTGAATGTCCATAAACACTTATTTTATTTTTGCTTCAGCTTTCAGATCATAGTTAAACGCTTTTGATGATTTTTTTTTCATAAGTCTATATATTGATATATATATATATTACAAATGGATATGTATAGTGGACAAGAATCTGCATAATACCCATATAATACCCAGTTCCTATGGATGCCTATCTACCCCCCAATGCCAAATCATGCTATGCCTTCATATGCATGCAAAAAGGGTTAGATAGGGTTAAAGGGTCTTGGTGCGAGAATGAAGTGCGAGGTATAAAGCAGGGTGGATGGTGGGTGGTTAAGTGCGAAGTGAAGTATAGTGAAGTGAAGTGAAAGGGTGTGGAATGTGGAGTGAAAGTGAAAGGGTGTTGGGGTGCCTCTCAACAAGTGATGAATTTAACATCCCCAGCTGGACTCGGAGTGAGGCATAGGCTAATTACTCTCCAGCAGGGCAACTGTTTCACCAACGGTAGTAGGCTGGTGCGAGAGATACGATTTCAATCGTTGCCCATTAATTGTAAATTTATGTCTATATTTGGGATCTTCAATCTTGACTCCGTTGGGAAAAGGTCTCGAGACCAGGAAATGACCAGTCCATTTAGACTTTAGTTTTCCAGGAAAGAATTTGAGTTGGGCTTTATAAATCCAAACCTGTTGTAATGGTTCAAACTCCTGTCTAATGCGGCTGTGGTGAAAGGCCTTGGTTCGTTGTTTAAAGGTCAAGGCAGAGTCATAGGCTTCATGACAACTCTTCTAATTCTTGGAGTTGGAGTTTCCTTTCTCGACCAGACAGGTCTGGGTCGAGGTTACACTGGTGAACCGCCCAATAGGCGCGGTGCTCCAATTCCATAGGCAAGTGACAAGGCTTCCTAAAAATAATCCTGTGCGGAGACATACCAAGGGGAGCCTTGAAGGCGGTCTGATACGCCCATAAAGCATCAATCATCTTGTCGGACCAATCCTTACGTCAGGTTGAATTGTTTTATGGAGAATCTGCTTAATTTGTCGATTCGACACTTCTGCCTGACCGTTTGTTTGAGGATGATACGAGGAAGGATACGGTGGTGAACTTTGTATTTCCTCAAAAGTGCTCGAAATGACGAGTGAGTGAAATGGCTTCCTCCATCCGAAATGATGGCTCAAGGGATCCCAAAGCATGCAAAGATAAAGTCCTTGACAAATTTGGTAGTAATAACATGGTCAGCACGGTGCGAGGGAATAGCCTCAATCCATTTCGAGACATAATCAACATCAACAAGGATGTACTCGAAACCGTTGGATGGAGGAAAGGAGCCCATAAAATCAATTCCCCAGATATCAAAGATTTCTGCAGCTAGGATGGGTTGCAAGGGCATCATGTCGCGACGTGACATTGACCTTAGCTACTGGCACCTAGTGCAACGCTTAGCGTAATTATGTGCATCTTGATGAAGGGAGGGCCAGAAGAATCCGCATTGCAACACCTTGGCTGCAGTTTTCCTCCCAGAAAAATGGCCTCCACAGGCCTGATCATGGCAAAAGGATAGCACATTAGGGAACTCACTGTCAGGAACATAGCAACGGATAATTTGATTAGCACCTACTCTAAAATGAAGTGGATTATCCTAGAAATAATACTTTGTTTTTGCAATGCGACGCTCGCGCTGGTTTTTAGGCCAACCTTGTGGAAGAGAGCCAGAAGCAAGGTAATTAGTGATATCGGTATACCATGGTTCACTTGCCACATCTATCGCTAGAAGGTGCTCATTAGGAAATGATTCATTTAACGGCAATGTAAATCCAATATGATCCGGGTCAAGTCTCGAGAGGTGGTCTACGACGACATTCTGGGCTTCGGCCTTATCTCGTATCTCAAAATCAAATTCTTGAAATAGAAGGATCCAATGAATCAATTGAGGCTTTGCATCCTTCTTATGCATGAGATGACGAATGGCCGCATGGTCTGTGAAAATGGTAACATAAGAGCCTAGAAGATATGAATGGAATTTCTCCAGCCCAAAGACGACCACCAGCATCTCCTTTTTCGTGGTCGTGTAATTACGCTGGGCCTTATTCAGCGTCTTACTAGCGTAATACACCACGAAGGGGGTGTTTATCGCGTCTTTGTCCCAAGATGGATCCAACAGCTAGGTCAGAAGCATCACACATTAGCTCAAAGTAGAGGGACCAATCAAGTGGTTGGAGAACAGGGGCCTTAGTGATAGCATCACGTAGCTGCGTGAATGCTTGAAAACAGTCGGGACCCATGTCGAAGGGCACATCGATCGATAGGAAATGCGTCAAGGGTCTGGAAATCTTAAAGAAATCCTTAATAAATCTCCTATAGAAATCGACGTGACCCAAAAAGGAGCGGATTTGTCGAATAGAGCTAGGTACGGGTAAATCAGCTTTCACATTAAGTTTAGCTCTATCCACCTCGATACCCCTTTCAGAGATGATATGTCCCAGAACAATACCTTCGTGCACCATAAAATGACTTTTCTCCCAGGAAAGCACGAGGTTAACATCAATACATCTTCGAAGGGTATGGGTTAGGTTGGCTAGGCAATTATCAAAGGTTGGTTCGAAGACCGAAAAGTCGTCCATAAAGACCTTAAGAAAATCATCCACCATATCGTGGAATATCGCCAGCATGCACCTTTGGAAGGTAGCTGGTGCATTACAAAGTTTGAATGGCATCCTTTTGAAACTGAAGGTGCCAAAGGGACAGGTGAAAGTGGTTTTCTCTTGGTCTCGGGGGTCAATAGCCACCTGATTATAGCCTGAGAATTCATCCAGGAAACAAAAGAACTGATTTCCTACCAACCGCTCGAGGATTTGATCGATAAAAGATAACGGAAAATGGTCTTTCTTGGTAGCAGTATTGAGTTTCCTATAATCTACACACACTCTTTAAGATGTAGGAGTACGTGTAGGGATGGATTCGCCCTTGTCATTGACACGGATGGTGAGACTCGCCTTTTTGGGAACAACATGAATCAGGCTCACTCAGGGGCTGTCGCTGATCGGGTAATGATGCCCGCATCAAGTCACTTGATTATTTCAACCTTAATGACCTCCCGCATATTAGGATTGAGATGTCACTGCATTTCACGGGAAGGTCGAGCCTCCTCCGTATATATATGATGAGTGTAGTAGGAGGGGCTAATGCCATTCAGATCAGAAAGAGACCATCTAATGGCTGCTTTATGTTCAATTAGGATCTTCATTAGCTTGTACTCTTACTCCCTAGACAATTTTGAACCGATGATTATAGGAAGTGTTTTATTTGGTCCTAGGAAAGCATACTTTAGCATGTTAGGCAGTGCTTTAAGCTCAGGAGTGGATGGTGAAAGATTTGGCAAATCTTGGGACAGAATTGTCCCAAAAGGATCAGAAGAGAGAATAAGGGGAGAAGTGAATTGGCCTTTAGGTTGGCCAAGGAGAGGGGCATCTTGGATTGCTGGATCCAAGAAAGGAGTACCCCAATAATCAATATGTGGAAACAAGGTCTCAGTGTGGAATGTTGCTTCCTCTTGATTTGGCGGGAAAGGGCACTCTGGTCTTTAAGGGGTTAGACCGGAGGTGAGCAGCCCAGAAATGACTCTGACCACGAGGCATAAGAAGCAGAGTGGACCTTATCAGGGGTCTGGTCAGGAAGAGATAAGGGTAAGGGGAGAGGTGGGGAAACGTCACAGTAAGGGTTAGTCAGGTGATTGTGATTTTCCAGGGGTATGTCGCAGCAATTTGAATAGGTCCCTCCCAACTCAATACATGCACTGACAGTCATGTATTGTCAAATGTGTCACCCTCGATAAGATCGCAATCAAAGTTCTTGGTGGCCTTAAAAATGTTTAGTTTGAGCTTTTCAGAGCCCACGACAATCTCTATGCAGCCCAATTCACAATCGATATGAGCGCGGGTTATGGCCAAGAAAGGTCTATTGAGGATTATCAGATAATCAAAAAGTGAATCAGGAACTTCTATATCTAATATAAGAAAGTCAACAGGAAAACAGATTGTTAACCCTAACCACCACGTCTTCCACCACACCCTGCGGGATTTTTATAGAGCAATCTGTCAACTGCAATGTAATAGGGGTGGGTTTCAGATTTCTTAATGCAAATTTCTAAAACATGGTCGGTACGAGGTTAATGGAAGATCCTAAATCCAGCAAGGCATGATCAAAATTGCAGCCTTTGATGCTGTATGAAATGAGAGGGGTGCCTGGGTTTTTCTGTTTCGGTGGTAATTTTGATAGTATAGCACAACTCGCATGAGGCGAGAGAACCATTGGGTTCTTGGTTTTCTTTTGCTGTCGCCTAAGTGTAGTGTAGTCTTTAAAGAAACGGGCGACAGTCGGGATGTGGTCGATCACCTCTAGTAAGGGAACCTTGATCTCAACGTCCTTGAATAAATTGCACATATTACCAAAGGTCTATGTGTTCTTTTCCTTGCCTTTTGGCTCCCTTAGTAAAGCCTCAGGGAATGAGACCGATTATGGCACTAGTTTGGGCGTGTTGTCCTCACGAGGATGCGGTGCACAATCCAAATGAGAGGATGATGAAGAAGATGGGCCAAGATCAGGTCGAGGTAGATTGACGGTATATTTACCACTCGTAGTAATCGCATTGGACGTTGCAGGTCCAGTGGGGTCAAAAGGTAGAGGAGGGTTTACAACAGGGACATAGGGTTGATGTGCTACTGTGGGATTAGCCTGAAATCCCAGTGGAGTACTCGGAGCTTGTAGAATCTGATGAACCTGTCCCTGAGAAGGTCATACTCGTGGTTGCGGACCACGAGGTACAAAATTTCGTGGGTTTGGGATAGGTTGGGCAGAAAGAGTGTCTAGAGATCGAGTCGCCATGCGTAGTTGACTGATCTCAACATTTTGCTGCGCCAATTAGTGTTGAAGAGAAGTCATATTTTCTTCGTGATGCTTTGACATTTCCGTCATCATTCTCATCAATTTATCAAGAGGGCTTGATGCGTGATCCATTCGAGGTACGTAAGGGCCTGGCGGTAGATTTACCGAAGGATTATATTGGGCCCTTGGGATGACGGGAGCGAACGGTCGCATTGGTCCACCAGCGGGGTTTTGGCGCTAAGGGTTATTGGACCATGCGAAGTTTGGATGGTTGCGCCACCCTGGGTTATAAGTAGCATAATATAAGTTGCTCCCCAGGGCGCACACGTCTTCAAATTCAGAAGACGAGTCCGCATATGGTAATGTGTCCGAGTACGTGAAGGCTTGCTCCTCCTTGTCGTAATACTGGCAAGTAGAAGCCAGGTCCACATTACTTATCGAGTCGCTTGGCGTTATACTTGGTAAGGATGGTGCAGGTTGTGTGGGATTCTTGGTAATCATCCTGACTTAGGAAGGATTGGGTTTGTGACATGGTGAGTCGAGGTGTGAGTCACAGAACGGGCGAGGTTGGCCAAGGGTTCATCCAGCTTCTTGTACACGACAGAGACTTCATCCAATTTTTATGCGATCAAGTTTAAGTTAGTGGATGAATGGGAAGGTCCCATGTCAACCTCATGTACTCCGCTACGAGGTGCGTTGGTTTGATTAAAAGCGACAATAGAAGCGTTGCTTATAGAATTCTCACTCGTGTTTTCAAATCGTTCAAACGCTCCATCCTCATCTTTATTCATAAAATTTCCTCCGTAGGAAGCATTCGCAATCTGCCTCAAAGTTTCATTTAGCCCATAATAGAAGATTTGGGCTACATGCCACTTACGTAGATCGTGGTGTGGACATTTCCTGAGGAGGTCATTTATACCTCGCTCAGGCCTCATGAAACTGCTCGCCGTTATGTTGCGTGAAAGAAGTTATAGCACGGTGAAGCACATTGGTGCACTCAATTGGGAAGAATTTCTTGAGAAATGTTTATGCGCATCTCTTCCCAAGAATGGATGGGTTTCCCAATGGTGCGCAACCATTGCACAGCTTTGTCCCACAACGAAAATGGGAACATTTTCATGAGGACAATGTGTAACCCGATATTTCTTAGTTTAATTATTTCAGTTAAACGGCTTAAGTCCTCTAAGTGAAGAAAAGGGTTTTCACTGGCAAGTCCATGGAAATGGAAGTTGATTAGGCCAATAACGTTCGGTTTCAGTTCAAAATCTTCCCTGCCCATGGGGACGTGAATCTGCCTAAGGGTCTTTGTAGAAGCGAGATTTTGATATGAGTTAAGAGACCTGGGCCCCTCCCGTTCGAGAGGATTTTGCATTTCCTCCAAGGTTTCCCTAATGTCTTCAATCTGTTCGGTGTATAATGCCATTTGGGCTTGGAGGCGAGTTAATGGGTCAACGGCTCCACCACCACCTGGTGGATTGGGAGGGGGGCGATTTGCTCCCTCAGGATTTGGGGGTGGGCGAGCAACCATGTTTACGGAGGAGGAGGACGATTCACCAGATTCTACCCTCCTAGGTTTATCAGACAATTCAAACAGTTCAGGGCTTTGTGACCTCCTCCCAAACATCCACTGCCAAAAGAAGAATTGGGGGTGATGAGAAGAGAAAAGGGGATGAGAGAAGTGACGTCGAATAGGTGCACTTGATAACAAATCAAACAATCAAGGTCCTAACCTCTAAATGTGACCTAAGACCTAAAGATCTAAGTTGCCTACTATCGCAACCTACGGAATCGAATACGAGCACTGTGAAACCACCAAGCCAGATTGAAAGGCCGTTGGCCCCCATCTGAGACACCCGATAGCACACGAGAACCTGCACTAGCACGTAGGCGCTACACGCAGGTAGGTAGACCTCCAAACCTTAATGGGGTCAAGTTACTACCAATTTTAGATTAAGAAGCTTAGGATACAAGTGCTTTGAAATGTGAAGGGCATTGTATACGAGTAATGCCCAAGTGCGTTGATTTATGAGTGTGTAAAACAAGTATGCAACTGGAAACTTTCCCCGAATTGAAGTTTTAGATGGTGAATGGCTTTTAGAATTCCGCTCTCAAGTAGTATGGATTTTATGATTCCAATGGATTACCAATTCAACCAATCTTCGGGTGTTCAAGAATACAAGTTCTTTTTGCCTAAACAACCCTCCAATTTAATTTGGTTAATACATGCTACAATGCAATGAGCCCCCTAAATGGATGTTTTTAGGTGTGGATGCACGAGTCACTTTTAATTCACTGTGAAAGGGAGCTAAACAATGCACTCCAAGTGCTCCCAATCACCAAAAAGGGAAATCCACACAAGGCTCAACCACTAAAGTTTGAGAAATGAAAATGAATATTTTGGGGTTGAAATTTAGGATCAAATCAAGGGTAAATTTAGGGTCATGGTGGGGTTGGAGTCAACTTGATTTCAAGACTCCCCAACCAAAATGTGGATCCCAAATGCGAATAAATGAGGCGAAGAGTTGTAACAAACAATCAATTTTACTTCGCCTCTAAGCAAATTTCGCATCGCAAACTATCAAAGAATCAGAATTCTTAGATTTTTCGTATGCGAAAGTGTGGGAAATTGAGGGTAGTGGAATTGAAGAAAATAATCAAACAGTGGATTTTAATCCACTTGCCCAAAAAATCCCAAGAAGAATGTTTTAGGGTTTTTGATTCTTTTATTTTTTTTATCTTTAATGTGATGAGAGAACCTAAATTGCTAAGAAGAATGACACCTACCTCAGCAACCCATGTGAAGGTCCAAGTGACACCAGCAACTTCACGCTCTCGCTCCCGCCTTGGACTTGCCCACGTCTCCGGCCTCCTTTGCGTGTCTCCTCGCAATCGGTTCACCTGCGCAAAAACAAACAAAAACACCTGTGAAGAGATGAGTGGGAGAAGAGATAATCAGAGGAAGAGAATAGAAACCGTCTCCAAATGGCGCCTCCCCAGTAACGGCGCCAGAAAACTCATGTTAGAACGTGGGTAGGGTTATTTAATATGGTGATATTAGCGTCGTAAAATATATAGAAGTTATTACCTACATGTGAATCTACACATTTTATCAAAATTTATTAACCTGGACTAATCAAATTTTAATTTGTCAGTTTTAGGCCTAAGGTCGAACTCAGGGAAGCGGGTTTGGAGTTAATCAGTTTCTACGCACTTCCTAAAGTCGCATCAATTTCTTTCGCTTATTGTATTTTTGATTTTTTCTTGATTTTAGATTTTTTTTGGATATTCTTGTCCTTGAGGTGCACCCTCAACAACTGGTCCTTCGCTACATGCCAAAAATTGGTCCTTGGCGATTCACCAAAAGTCCAGTCCAAAATGGATCTCGCTACGTGTGAGATCGCGTACCTATAAAGACGAGTTATCTTTTCTATTTTAGATTTCTTTGGTCTTTTCTTTATCAACAAATAAAGGAAAAGAAATGCGAAAAGACATTACGAAATGAAAAGGAAATGAAATACTTAGCTTATATATATGATATAGGTATATGGTATATATATATATATATAAAATAAATAATAAGGTGAAGGATTGAATCAAATATTTAATGGAATGTAGCACCACGCTAGGTCAACCGTCGTTTAGAAAGACACGATAAACCTAGCTTTGTGCCGCGTGCGAGTGTGGAGCGGACGTGTGGGAGTGTGGGTGGAATGCTTTGATGTGCGCAAATATTGCGAATGTGTGCAATTGGTGCGTATACACGTGATAAAAGGCATGGTAAATGGGAGGTGCGCGGTATTGTGAATGGGAGGATGTATTAGTGGATGTGTGTAGAATAGAGTGTGGGTGGATATATATATATATATGTATGTATGTATAAGTATATTTGTATAAGTATCTACATATACTTATACATACATACATATATATATATATGTATATATATATATATATATATCTACCTATATATATATATATATGTGCGTGTGTATGTAAATATGTATTTGTGTGGGTGAGTGTGTGTGTGTGCGTGTGTGTATGTGTATGTGTATGTATGTGTGTGAGTGCACGGGAAGAGGAGAGAGAGGGAGAGCAGGTGGTTCGACCGGGTACAGGCGGTGGCCGGAGGAGAGAGAGGGCGTAGGTGATTGGCTAAGTGAGGAACAATAGGTGACCGGCTAAGTGAGGGAGAGCCGAAGGAGTCGCGACTACAGTGCAGGGACAATTTGCACTGGCTAGCTTGCGATTCCACTGGGTGAGTTCCTCAGCTAGCTGATGCACGGAGAGAGAGAGCAGGCGGGTGAAGCGGAAGTGGATGGCACCGGCTGGAGGCGAGTGTGTGTGAGCTCTGTCATCGGTTAATTGAGGAACGGCTGGTGACAAGCTCAGAAAAATGAATCGCGATCAACCATGCATAGTATACTACAGCGTAGAGGAAAACAGAGCAGAACCTTTGGAGCTTGGCGCTAATGGCGATGGAAACTTGATAAAACAAAAGTAAAAATAAAAGAAAAAAGAAGAAAAACACTATGCCCACCTGCTCACAAAGGAGATGGGCGGTGGTGGAGCTCAACATGGTGTATGTAACCACGAGGAGCTTCTCCTGCCATTGGTGTATGTAACCACTGCTCACAAAGAAGATTGATTATGCTTACCAAACTGGTAGGCATCACACTGAATAGTAGTGGCAGGAGAGATATGTGGAATCATCCTCTTGAGGCGATCCATAGGCAAGTGACTTAGATGAACATGCCACTGTAAGACACTCCCATCGCCATACTTGCTGACTCCTGCAAATGGGTTTTGCCCAAGATGATAAACACCATTCTCCTCTGTGCCTCTGAAAATAGTCTTTCCAGTGAACTTATCTTGGACGATATATCCAACATCATCGAAGATAACCCTACTATTAAGGTCCTTTGTAATCCTGCTCACCGATAATAGGTTTGTAGGAAACTCTAGCACATGTAACGCTCTCGGCAGCCACAAAGTGGGGTTTACAGACACCTCCCCCTGACCAACAATAAGAGCGTGCTTACCATTAGCTACCTGTATTATTCTCCTTGATGTAATAGAATTGAGTGACCTAAAATAACTTGATCACCACAAAGATGCTGTGAAGCACCAGAGTCAACCAACCATCCTGCACCATGGTGACTCCTGTCATGCTCCTGATGCATCAAACTTGCATACTCCACTGCCCCTGCCACAATAGTTGTATCCAATGCCATCTATGCTCTTCTTGAGACTGACATTGTGCTTAGCAGAGACCAAGGGATCAATCGACCAAACAAAACTCTCCAAATGCAGATCAAAAATTAATTTTTCAGATCTGCAAAATCATTATAACTCAAGAAAGAATGATCTAACATGAAATTCAAATAATCTCTTCCTTGAAAATCAAGTTAGAATCACATAGCAATCCCTCCGAGGATTAAGAGGTGCACACTAGGGCTAGGAGGGACCCCTAGCGACCCTCAAAAGGACTGTTGCTGCTCCCCTTGCTGGTGCAAGGGTAGCACAGGCCCACCGGTGGCGCTACTGCCGACCGGCAGTGCCCTTGTTGTCATTGCTACTATAGATCACCACCACCACCACCACCATTGCTCATGTTGACGCTACTACTGCAAGTCGAGGCTGTGCTGGCATGAAGAGGTGAGGAGAGGAGGATTTGGTGGACAAGGTCCGAAATGCCGATTTCGATGCCGTGTCGATGAAATTCCAAGTGTGCATTTCGTGGGCATGCCAATGGCATGCCGTGGAAATGCCCGTTTTTCGATGGGCATGCCGAGGGCATGCCGATGCATACCGACAAAAATAGCAAAAGTAATTAAAAAAACCAACAACCTCGGCATGGGCACCAATTTTGCCAGCATGCTGACCATGCCGACTGTGCGAGGGCATGCCGACGACATGCCGACGATATCCCTGTAAATCGACATTTTATTCATGTCGGCATGACCCTTGCTCGGAAATGGCCTTGCTGACGGCATGCCGTCGGTATTTAAATCAATGTTGGTGGATTGGATCGAAGGCCTATTTCGGTGGGATACTCGAGCGCCAATCTAAGATTGTCGCTCTAATACTAAGTAGGGAGAAATGAGCAAGTTGTCTTATTCCGTTGTCTAACCTCTCAATATATAGAGGTGAAGGAGAGTGCTCCACAAGGCAAAGGGAGGCAGATAGAGCAATTGCTATAAAGACAATTGCCATACAAGAGACCACAACTAAGGCAATTGCTATATAAGGAACCACAACTAAGGTAACCATCATATAGGGAAATAATAAAAAATGAAATAACAAATAAGACCGTAGGGACTAACATAGTAGGGATATGTCAACAACAGTGGTAGTCGTCTCCTAACTCATCTATGAGAACTGCTAAACCATGTCATCAAACTTGGCCCTCGTAATTGAGTTTGGTCATTTGAGGCAACAGTCGCCTGATTAGCCATGAGAGGACGACCATACTTGTCCCAGCATTTGTTCTCCACATGGCTAATCTTGCCACAAAACATACTTGTGGTACATGGTCTGCCAGCCTAACCACATCCATGAGTGGAAGGCACACCATGACCTCCACGTCCTCCAAATGCAACTAAGCTTGTCGTCTGACCAGTCGATGCAACAGGCTGTGGCTTGATCACAATTCTACTTAACTTGCTATAAACCTCCTCCAAGGAGGGAAGATTAAAAAGTGTAAGAATTTGGGCACATGTGCCCTCATACTTAGGTTTAAGTCCACTAAGAAACCGCAAGACTTCATACTTCTTCCCATACTCTCTCTGACTGGCACACGTGCAGATAGGCCATGCTGCATTATACTTCTCAAGTAGTCCCTTGAGATTGGTATAATACTGCGTAAGAGTCTTGTCCTCCTAACAAAGACTCAAATCACAATGAATCTGAAACACCCTGCTAAAATTTTTCTCATACGAGTAGGTAGTGTGGAGTATATCCCACATCTCCTTTTCTGTCTTATGATACATAATGCTATCACCAATACGGGGAGAGATGGTGTTCATGATCCATGACCTAACCATCGCATTATCTTTCTTCCACGATGCATACTTGCTAGTTTTGTTCTCTGGCTTAGATTCAAGTAGCAAATGCTCCTTGTCATGACCCTCTACGGTCATGAAAAAGGTTTGAGACCATTGTGCCTAGTTGGTCTCGTTTAGCTTCACAACTGGTACAAAGAAAGGGTTCTTGTAAGACCCAAAATGTCCCGCAGTAACCGATGAGACCTCAAACTCTCCTTGCGTGCTCATCATGCCCAATGGAGATCAGAAAACAAGCATCGATTGATCTGAAAGATGAAAATCAGACTTCCTATTCTTGAAGAATCATGTCAACGTAGGATTCTTCTCCTCCTTGATCGAGGCTGATGGACCTCAAATGCAGCGAGAAGATCCCATAGCCCCTTAGGACTGGGCATTAGCACACACTAGGGCAAAAGGGAACCCCTAGCAATGCCGCCCAAGGGTGCTCAGGGCCCCTCCTCACTGGCAGCTCGACGCAACTCCCCCCCAGCAGTGGCGACACTGGGTGCTACAACCTGCAGTGGGGTCAAGGATCCCTTAGCAAGAATGTTGGGCGCGCTTCCAGCTGCTGCAGGTGGTCGCCTGAGGTGCTGGCGACTGGTTGAGGCTTCTGGTGGCGAGGCTGATGTCGCCTTCGGTCCCCGACGGTGAGGAGAGAGAGAAGATGAGAGTTGAGGTGGAGGGGTTAGCGGTTATACGGGTGGGATATCGAAGCAACAACCTAGGATTGCGGCTCTGATACCAAGTTAAAGGAATCAAATTGCTTAACCTTGAAAAGAAACCCTAACACCTCTTTTATAGGAGAGGTGGAAGGGAAAAATAATAAGAGTCCACCTGAAAATAAGAAATAAAATAAGATGGTAGGAGGCTTACAACAGAATTGCAAACCTTTTTTTTTATTTTCTATATAGTCCTATAGTAGTTTTCTAGTTTACCTATATCCAAAACTTAAGAGGGTGATAAATGGGTGATTGATTTTGAATTTATAAATACTTCTGATGGCACTCTGATGCTTTTAAATTTCTCTAGAATGTTTGTAGTATCTCCATCTCCGTAAGTCCCTATAGCAAGGATGGTGTTCACGCCTACTTGTGTAAACACAGGAATTTGTTTCTTCTACTGAAGATGCACAAGCTTCATGGACCAGTTTTGGCCCTTATTTGTCTTGAATAACCTTCTTGTCTTTCATAATTTCTGGTCCTTTCTATTAATGGTGATCAAAGTAAAAAATAAAAATTATATTTGATAAGTTGAAAAAACTGATGTTTCTTATTTTACTAAGCCTATCCTATAGCTCTTTATATAGAGAGAGGCGAGGGAAAAATATAAAGAGAGTTCAACAAGAAAACAAAATAAAGAAATGACCCAACAACATAACATAATACTCCCTCTCAAGTTGGAGCATATATATCAACCATGTTCAGCTTGTTCCTGCACTTGTTAAACATTGGATGTGATAGAGGCTTAGTGAACATATCTGCGGTCTATGTTGAGGAGCCTAGATAAGTAGTATGAAGCAAATCCTGCTGAATTACGTTTCTTGTTTAGTAACAATCAACTTCCACATACTTGGTCCTTTCATGGAATATAGGATCATTAGCAATGTAAGTGGCTACCCAGTTATCATAATACATTTCCATAGGCTCTTTAAGGGTGACATGAAGATCTTTAAATAAAGATCGTATCTAAATCATCTCAACAGCGGTATGTCATGGTACGGTAGTCTGGTTCAGCACTAGAACATGACACAATACTCTGCTTCTTGCTCCTCCAAGTCACCAGATTCTCTACAATAAACGTACAGAAACCGATAGTCGATCTTCTATCCCCAACATCACCTGCATAATTTGCATTTGAGTAGCCAACAACTATCATAGGAGCTCTCTTTTGAAGCAAAAGACCTCGACCTGGAGCCTCCTTGATGTATCTCAATACTTGCATCGCTGCCTGCTAATGATCATTAGTAGGTCTGTCTAGAAACTGACTCAGCTTTTCCACTGGAAGACTGATATCTGACTTAGTAATGGTCAAGGTTTAAATATCGATATCGATGTCGTTCGACAAGTTGAAAAAGGGATATATCGGGGATATAGTTTATAGTGGTGAATTTTGGGGAAATCACTCAAAAATGCTCAAAATGTTCTAAAATGTCACAAATTTGATGAAAATTAATATTTTAATAACTAGTACATCATGTAGAAATGCCTAAAAGACAAAAATCATAAAATTTGAATGAAATCATAATAGAAATACACTAGTCGCATATCGAAATAGAAATACACTAGTCGCATATCGATAAAGTCATATATTGAAAAGAGAGTACATAACATAATAATAATTGAAAAATGTTCATAATAATGCTACTTACCAGAATAAATGAAATATCAATAGTATTAGAATATCAGTAGACCACACCAAGCATGGAAGCACTGACTAATGCCAGCAAATCAATACCAGGTTGAGCTTCGACCTGGCTGGATACCTCTGATTATCTTCTTTTATTCATAGCACTCTAACATATTCACAGTATAACTCCCATGCCATGTAGCTGTATCGAGCATTGTATTTATTGATGTATCATTGATGGTCTTCATCACTGCAATATAGAAGTATTCCAAGACGTGGATATTGACTGTGATTGTCGAACAAGTTGGTCTTGCTTCTGGCTCTAGATCTTAAGTAGATTCATCTCGATGTCCTCCTGAATCTGTGGATTCGGTAGAACCACCTCATTTAGTCCGTCGATTAATTCATCAATTAATTTAGTCCGTCGATTAAATTAATTCATCAATTAACCTCAAGGTGGTGAATCATCAATTAATTCATTAATTAATATTTTATAGCCTCTTATAATTTAGTCCGTCACAAATCATGTGTCTATGTGAGTTGTGCAGGGTAGGGGAAAAGAAAAGAAATAGAAAGAATGCTTGTCCATGTGAGTTGCACAAGCAAACAAAGATATGTGACCGACATATCTCCTATATTAGTCACATATCACTAATTTAACAGAAAAACTTAACTGCAAATCGATGATATATCAGCAATATCGACGATATATTGACGATATCGGCCGATATAATATCATAAAAAAAATAGATGGCATGTGATATCGATATAGAGATACCCGTCGATATCGATATATCGGCGAGATATCAGCGATATGTCAAACCTTGGTAATGGTCAAATAAAGTAATTTTCCCACCAGCTATCTGTAAGCTTTCTTACTCATCAACCTTGCCGAGTCATCAACTAGGTGAACCTTTGGATCCATAAGGATATTTGCACCCTTAGATCTAAGCATACTAGCCTCCTGAAGAATGTCCAAGGCATATTTCCTCTGAGATGTAATAATACCCTGTTTACTTATGGCAATTTCAATGCTCAAGAAATACTTGAGCTTCCTAAGGTCTTTCATAACAAACTATCGTGCCAAATATTCATTCACCTGAGATATACCCCTATGTCATGTCTTGTGAGTATAAGATCATCAACATACACAAGTAGAGCCATAATACCACAATTGGTTTTCCTAGCAAACAAGGAATGATCAGATGAAGACCTTTGCATCCTAACAACTAACAATGCTTCTGATAAGCGTTGAAACCACGCTTAAAGTCATAGATAGCCTTACATAGTCTACAAAGACACTCCCCCTGAACCTCAAAACCAGGAGTCTGCTGCATGTATATTTCTTCTTAAAGGTCACCATAGAGAAGCATTTTTGATGTCTAGCTGATGCAGGGATCATCTGTAGTGTGTTGCACTAGAAATAAGAATACAGATGGTGGATAGGCGGGAAACATGTGAGAACATGTCAAACAAATCCACCTCATAGGTTTGGATGAATCCTTTGGCCACAAAATGAGCCTTATACCGATAAATAGGGGTTATATTTCAAGGCAAAGACCCACCTAACACCAATTAGATGCGCACCAGAAGATAACAGAGTGAGCTCCCAAGTTCCTTTGCCACATAAGGCAGACATCTCCTCCTCTGTGGCAGACTTCCATTCCCAGTTCAAAAGAGCCTGCTGATATGAAGTAGGTATCCTAGAGCTAGATACAACAGCTGTGGAGACTTGAAATTTAGCACTAAAGGAGTCAAGTAAGACTGCACTCCCAGCCATACGATACTAGACACATGAGTGAGGAGCCTTTCGAACAGCAATAGGAACATCATTATCAATACTCATGGAGATAGAATCTGGAGAAACATCAATAGGAGAAGCACTATCAGTGGTCTCAACACATACCTGATCGGGGGAGGACGATGGTGGCTTAGCAAGAATTGAGGAGGGGGAGTGGTCTTCTCTTTGTAACTAATAGGTAACTGATATGTAGTACCCTTGAAGGAATTCTCATATGGTGGTATCACTCTGAATGTGCTCATAAACGACTCTGAAGAAGTGAAAGGCCTACTACTATTAGGAAAATCATTCATGGATATAGGAGGCACAGGCATAGGCATAGTTGTCTCCATAATGCGTAACTGATGAGCTGACGTGGAGACATATGGAATGGACTCGTGGAATGTGACATCGTGACTAACATAGTACTTCTGATGCATAGGGTCAAAGCATCTATACCCTTCTAAGTGCTAGAGAAGCCAAGAAATACACACTTGACTGCTTTGAGGGCAAGCTTGTGACGACCAAGCCCAAGCAAATGCACGAAAGCGACACAACCAAATGTCCTTGAAGGCACTAAGAAGAGATCTACATCAGGATATAAAATTATCCATGGTAGTTGCTCATGAAGTACAGAGGAGGGAAGCCTGTTAATAAGATAATAAGCTATAAGGACTGCGTCTCCCCAGTAGATGTGTGGTACACTATTCTGAATAAGGCCCGAGCTATATCTAGAATGTGTCAGTGCTTCCTTTCTACAACCCTATTTTGCTGTGACGTGTGGGGGTAGGAGGTCTAATGCATAATACCAAGTGAGCCATAAAATACTGCTAATTTCTTGGTGTAAAATTCCAATACATTATTTGTTCTGGTAGTTTTAATACATACACCAAATTGGGTTTTTACAAATGCCACAAAGTGTTGAATAATAGAGCCAATATCTGATTTATTACGCATCAAAAATAGCCATGATAAACGAGAAAAGCCATCAACAAGTAATATGTAATAACGATGACCCTTTCAGGTTGCCACACGGCTAGGACCCCAAACATCACAATGGACTAGATCAAAACACATTGAACTACTAGGTTGCGTAGAAATTGGAAAACTGACTTTGTGGTGCTTCCCCAACTGATAGGCATCACATTGAATCTTTGTAGCAGGCAAGAGATGTGGGATGATCTGGCGTAGTTTGTCCAAGATGGATGGCCTGGTCGTCTATGCCACTGCAAGATAATCCCAGTAGGACTCATTTGATAAGCTGCAGCAATTAGACTCTGCACTATATATACCCCCTCCTCATGTCCACCACCAATCGTCCTCTCCGTCATGCGGTCTTGAAAAGTACACCCAATCGCATAAAAAATAACACGGCAATTCAGTTGGTTTGTAATAGTATTAACGGAAAGCAACTGTACGGCTATGTCAGGTACATAATAAACATCTAAAGGTGCAAAGTAGGAGTAACAAGCACCTCCCCCTTACCACAAATGGGGACATGCCTACCATCTGCTAGCTGAATCGAATGACCCTGTGGAACATTTTGCATATCCCCAAAACACTGGGGATTCTTAGAAAGATGATCTGAAGCACCAGAATTTATCAGCCAAGAACTACCGTACCTGATGCTAAGGCAAAAGCTGTTGTGCCTAAAGATTGGGCCTGGTTGTGTGTCAACTATGCTAGACGGTGCACCACTGCATCATAGTTTGCCTCTGCAAGAGTAATTAACTCAGTAGTAGTCGCTGGAGCAGAGGTTATAGTAACTTTGTTAGTAACAGTAGGCCTTCCAAGTTTATTCCGACACTTGACCTCAACATGGTCAATCCTTCCATAGTAGGTGCAAGTAGGCTTACTGTGTGCACCATCACCACGCCCCCTACCTCTACCACAAGAAAATCCACCTCGTCCACCACAGGTACTCATAGCTGCATGGGCAGTAGAGGTATTATTGGAGACGACATCATGAGTAGGTTGAACCTATAGCCTGCTAAGCCTCCTGTATATCTCCTCAATAGTTGGAAGCTCAGATAAAGTAAAAATCTGAGAGCGAGCAGTAGCATAATCATTATTTAGACTTGTTAGGAACATGTGGGCAGAAAATTCCTTCATGTGATCTCTGTATGTGGTAGATGTGCACATGGGCCTGCAAGCATTATACTTTTCCCAAAGTCCTTTCATCGTAGAGTAGCACTGTGATAGACTCATGGACTCCTGCTTCAGATGACATAGGTCATAATGCATCTGGAAGACTTGAGTAGAATTTAACTCATGAGAATAAGCATCCTTCAAATCGTCTCACATTTGTTTGGCCTACTTGTAGTACATGGTTTCATCCCCAATACGGGGAATCACACTATTCAATATCTAGGCCCTCACCATTGCATCATCCCTGTTCCAAGTGGCATATTTTCTGTCCTCTGCTCTGGCGGTGTCTCTATAAGGACATGCTGCTTCTCATACCCTTCCATAATAACTAGAAAAGTTTGAGACCAACGGAGGTAATTAGTCTCATCTAGCTTCACAATTGGTGCAAAGAATGGATTTTTGTATGCACCACTTTCTCTACATTGTCCTGAAGTAACTTCAGATTCTGATGATGATGCCATAATACACCTACAACAATAGTAATCGCACAAAATAACACTGAAGACAGATCTGATTTTTAATAAAAAAGAAAGTCGGGGAATACACACCCCTTAATCCGCATACACACGGTTTGGTACTTTGTCGACACACCAAGGGGAATACACACCTTTAAAGTTCATAAAAACATGGGGAATAAACACCCCAAACTAAGTCAAAAATATGATTTTGTCATATCACAGTGCTAGAGGTGCATCAACACATCCTTGAGAAGGTCCTTGGCTTTAGAAATACATCAAATGAAATCTGAGGACCTCCTTAGAATCCTTAGCAAGTAGTGCTGCCCCTTCCCCTATCGTCGAATCGGGAGAGGCAGCGAGAGAGAGAGAGAGAGAGGCGAAAGGGGGCAGTAACGACACTGTCGGTGCTACTGGCTGGCGATGCTGGCGGCGGCGAGAGGGGGCTCGGTGGTAGGGTTAAGGTTTTTCTTTGGTGGTGTTCTCAACTTGGCTTTGATACCAAGTTGAAGAAAATGATGTTTCTTATTTCACCAAGTCTGCCCTACACCTCTTTATATAGAAAGAAGCGAGGGAAAAATATAAAGGGAGTCCAATAAGAAAACAAAATAAAAAGAATGACCCAACAACATAATGAGTTAGGGAAAATAACAAGTCTTATTTTCTCTGAGGAACCTACCTCTCTTTTATAGAGAGAGACATGGGAAAAATAGAACCCAACCCTCTATGAAATAAACATATTGAAAAACACACCCTCACAACCAGTCTCTCAACACTTCCAATCAAGCTAGAGTATAGATATCAATTATGCTAAGCTTGGAACAACAAGAATCAAATGCCGAACGATTAAGAGGCTTAGTGAAGATATCTGTAGCCTGATCATCGGTATTAACTGGAGTTGTGTTTATATAGCCTTTTTGGATGAGGTCCTATGTGTAATGACAATCTACTTCCACATGTTTAGTATGCTCATGGAACATTGGATTTTTAACAATATAGGTAGCAGCCACTATTACATCGCATCACCATAATGCCATCAATATGAACATGCAAATAAGCAAGTAAGGACTTCACCCACATACTCTGCAGCTGTCTGTGCCATGGCATTATATTCAGATTCTGCACTAGACCGGAAAACAACAGCCTGCTTTTTGCTTTTCCAAGTCATAAGATTGCCAGCTACATATGTGCAGAGCCCTGTAGTAGACTTCCTATCTGTCAGGAAACCAGCATAATCTGCATCATAATAGGCAACCACTGACATAGAAGTTCCTCTAGTAAATAAAAGATCCTGTCTTGGAGCTTTCTTGACATGCTGCAAGGCCATCATAGTAGCCTCCCAATGTTGCCTAGTATGCTTGGCCATGAACTGACTCAACCTACCAACCACAAATGAAATATCAGTCCTGGTAATGGTAAGATACAACAGCTTGCCCACTAGTTGTCCATACTGTCTGCAATCAACAGGTGGCGACTCAAGGTCGTATAAATGAACCTCGGATCCATTGGAATATTAGCTAGTTTCTCTCCAAGTATACTAGCTTCCTGTAGGATATCAAGAGTATACTTTCTCTGAGATAAAACAATACTTCTCTGGCTACGTGCTACCTCTATCCCCAGAAAGTACCTTAAAGGACCCAAGTCCATCACAAATTGTTTTGTCAGGTGTGCCTTGATGTGCTTAATCCCATTAGTATCATCCCCTAAGATAATAAGATCATCCACATACACAAGGATGATCACCACTTCTTTCTTTGTTTTCCTGACAAAGAGTGATCTGCAAATGATCTTTGGAATTCATTAGCCTTTACAACCTGGGATAGTTTTTGAAACCAGGCATGGGGACTCTGCTTAAGCCCATAAATAGCTTTCCTCAAGCGGCACACACAGTTCCCGTGCCTCTCATAACTTGGTGGCTCCTACATATATACTTCTTGTACATCATCATATATGCTTCTAAGCATCTAATCAAAATGTACTGGCATTGCAATAAGTATTTGCATTGTCGACAAACGAGTAACAGGAGAAAATGTGTCAAAGAAGTCTACTCCATATGTTTGAGTAAATCCCTTTGCTACTAAGCGAGCCTTATATCTAGCAATCGACTCATCCGGGTTGTACTTCAGAGCAAATACCCATCGGCACCCAACAACTATAGCTCCAACAGGTAGTGTGGTAAGCTTCCAGGTACCACGAGATTATAGAGCAGCCATCTCATCTTCCATGGCTTGGCACCATTTGGGATCAAGCATGGCCTGCTGATGATTGGAGGGAATCTCTGCAGCTAAAAGTGCATGACAGAACTTGCCAAATACAGTTCCCAAACCATCTATAGAAACTACTGTATAAGAATATCTGGGATAGTGATGAGGTACCTTCCGTATAGCAATCAGAAAGTCAAGATCAGCATATAATGTCTCCTGCAAAGGCTCTGAGGTAGATGTAGGATCTGTAGGACTTGTAGAGTCACCACTAGGCACAAAATTGTCAGTGTCAAAAGAACCTAAGCTCACCTAAGGTTGAAAGACTGGTGTCAATGGAGGGGACACCTGAAAAGTAGTATGAGGCTGATGGTAAGTAACTATAAGCTCATTATATTTTGGTTTGGTAGTAGTAGCAGTGGCAGGCTCGATGTCAGGTATAGCACCAAAAGGTATAGGAGGAATGGGCATAGGTGCATCCTCAGAACATGGAGATAACTCACTCCTAGACATAGAAAAGAAAGGTATAGTCTCATGAAAGGTAACATCGGCACTCATATAGTGTCGTGAATTATGCGGATTAAAGTACTTATACCCTTTCTGAGTTCGTGAATACCCCAAAAAAATGCACTTGACAGCCCTAGGTGCCAGTTTATCTCGTCCTATATCCTAAATATAGACAAAGGCAATGCACCCAAAAACCCGTGGAATTACATAAAATAGTGGGCTATCAAGATACAAATGTTGTAAAGGAATCTGTTAATGAATAGCAGCATTCGGCATTCTGTTCATAAGAAAACAATCTATAAGAACAACATCCCCCTAGTACAAAGTAGCCACAGAATGGTGTATCAACAGGGTGTGTGCCACATCAAGATGCCTGTGTTTCCTCTCAACAATACCATTATGCTGAGAAGTGTAAACACAGGTGGTCTAATGAATGATACCATGAAGACGAAAAGACCACCGTAAATGGGTAGTAGTAAACTCCAAGGCATTATCAGATTCAATAGAAAATTGGATCTTTATTTCAGCAACAAAGTTTTCAATAACACTCCCAACATAATCTTCAATAGAAACAACAAAGTAAGTCCAGAGAAATCATCAACCAGAATCAGAAAATAATGATGACCAAGTCTATCATGAGTACGACTTAGCTCATATACAGCCATATGAATTAAATCAAAAACATGTGAAGACCTACGGTGGTGCTTGCCAAGTGAATAGGCATCACAAGTAATGGTAGTACTGGCAGGAATGTAGGGTAATACATGCCTAAGTCGCTCCAAGGAAATATGGCCCAAACGAAGGTGCCATTGGATGGAAGATCCAGAACCAAGGCAACCTCCTCCTGACTAATAGCAGCAGCAATAATAGGTGAATGACTCAAACGGTAAACCCCCCCTTCTTCACGTCCTCCACGAATCGTCTTTCCTGTGAGACGGTCTTGCAAAACACAAGATTGAGCATCAAAAATTACCCTACAATTCAGCTCACATTTAATTCTACTGACTGAAAGAAGACTGAGTGGAAAATTAGGCACATGTAACACATTTGGCAGATTCAGGCTGGAAGAAAGGGACATCTCCCCCTTTCTAGTAACCTGGGATTGTAGGTTTCCCTACTAGGAGGGGTGACGTAATAAAATGCGGAAATAAATAATATCACAGAATAAACAAACACACAAAGTACACAGAATTTTTAAGAGGAAACCCAAACCGGGTGAAAACCACCACCCAACCCTCTCGAGTTAGGATTTTCCGATCAACCTAGTTGATCAAATCCACTAACCGAATCACTTTAAAACGAGGGTGATTCAACCTCAGTATAACCACGCTACAAGTACGAGGGTAGCGTTCCTCAACCCCTTCTCTCCACGAGAAGGATTTTGTCCAACGAAGGAGACGGGAATTCGCAAAGCGAATACCCAACCAAAAGACAAAGATAAAATAAACAACAAACCTATAGAGCCAACAAAGTAATAAACCTAAGCTTCTATAGGAATTAGGAAACTCCCCTTTGCAAGGAGTGCGTCGACGATGACGCGGGTGCGTGATCCACGCAACGGCGCAATGTCGCTCTCGTGAACAACGGCGGGAGAGCGGGTGCGCGAAGGTTTGATGCTCTCAAGGGAATGGAGCTTAAGCTTGGAGAGCAAGATCTTTTGTTGACACAAAAGAGTGTGAAAGTGTGTAGCTAAGTGTATCCAAGTGTGTCTCTTGTGTCTTTCTTAGTGTATCTAGGTGTGTAAAGGCTCCCCTCTATTTATAGAGGCCTTAGGAAGGCTTTGGAAGGCTTAGGAAAGGTTCTATAGCCATTGGGAACAAAGTCCAAGAGAATCAGGCCGAAATCAGGACAATGATTACATTTGACAGGGTTATCAGACGTCTAACTCTTGCATCAGACGTCTGGAAGGCCACTTTAAGACGTCTGATTCCAAGGTCAGACGTCTGATTCTATGCGGGTTTCCTCCTGACTTGAATCAGATCTAAACAGGGTTTTTGTGCAAGTCCATCAGACGACATACAGGACGTCTGGAACTATGTCTAGACGTCTGGAAACCTACTTCTACTGTGGGAATTGATTTCCAAACGTTGCAACGGCTAGAAAATCTCTGAGAAGAGATTTTGGGTCAGCCGAGGCAAAACGGTCATTTATTAGACGTCTGGAAAGGCCTAAGGACGTCTGATAAGGCTCTAACGGTCATAATCTTGAGCGTCTGCTAAGCTAGCCAACGGTCCACTATCTGGACGTCTGGCAAGTCCATCAGACGTCTCCTAAGACGTCTGGTATAAGGGTCTGGACGTCTGATTTCATCAGACAGAACTAACTATGTCCAGCCTAACAGTTATCAGACGTCTGAAACAACAGTCAGACGTCTTAAAATACTTTATCAGACGTCTGATTTGGGAATTAGATGTCTGGAAGTGCTGTTTGAACCCTATATTGATTTTCTAAGTATTCTACAGAAAACCTAAGTATCCTAGGGTTGTGCCGGTGTTCCTAGGACTACTGTTAGGGTTCTTTGAGACTCTTTAACATAATTTTCTAAGGAAAATAAAAAGAGCAAGAAAATAAAGACAAGAGATACAAGAAAGGATTAAAAAGAATCTATCATATTCTTCTTGTCTTCTATCTTCAATCTGTCGCTCCACGCGAACCTCCTCTGTTTTCCGTCAAGCTCTTCCAATCCGTCCTGGATGCGAGCTCGAACTCCGTCTAAACACCTCCACATTTGTAATTACCTGAAATCTAAGACTCAAATTGCAAATGTTAAATAACACGTGTTTTGTTATCATCAAAACAAATAATCGTGGTGCTCTAGCACCAACAATCTCCCCCTTTTTTATGATGACAAAACCGTAAATAATAATGCATAAAAATCCTCTCTTTTTGACATTATCAAAAAGGTTTGATTGGTTTTACATTTTCTATAACTCCCCCTTAAAACATGCTCTTCTATGAAATTATTTTAACAAAGGTGATATTCTCCCCCTTTTTGTAACAACAAGATAGCTATTATTTTTCTCCCCCTTACTAAAGGAAATTTAGCTAACTTGCATCTCCCCTTTAAAAATTGACAATTAGCTCATCATTTTTTAACTCCCCCTATCTAAAAGCCTATAAAAAGATAGGGTTAAGAATTTTACCTCACCTACCATGGCCAATAAAATGGCCCGAATGGTGGTGGTGGACGCCACATCGGATGGGGCTCCCATCCGTAGCTTGGAGGCCCGGGCATCGGCGCCGGTCTCCAATCTGGTGGTTGACGTGCGGCGGGTCCGTCGTTTGTTCGCCGTCTCGTCGGTCTTCTTGTTCTCCTCCTTGGTCTACTCCTTGGTTCTCCCAACTTGAGTTGACCAGACTTGAGTTTGTAGGTCCAGTCCTTTATGTTGTAATTATCCCTGAACCCTACAAAACAAGATTCTAATTCTTTTTTCGGTATCCAAGTGGGCTTGGATTCGGATTTGTTAACGGGTCTTCTTGATGGAGATCCTTTCTCAATCTTAGGGCTATAAAACTTGTCTACTTTGTTGATTAATTTGTTAGAATTTTTCCTAAGACATGCAATTTCTTTTTCTATAGTTTGCATCTTAGTCTTTAAATCATAGATTTCTAACTTTAGACTATCATTTTCCTCAATCAATTTATTATTTTCATTGATGAGGTTATGATTTTCTAATAATAGGTTATTATTTTTAGGACTAGCTTCTATGTCCTTAAGTTATTTTTCTAACCTATCATTTTCATTTTTAAGAAAGCTAAGATTCTTTTTCATGCTTTTGTTTTCTATTTTAAGTGATTTACTAATCTCAAATAGTTCATTAAAAGCTTCTTGTAAATCGAAATTTACCTCGTTGTCGTTGCCGACGCTTTCGCTTTCGCTGTCGTTATTGCTTCCTCTGGCCATGAAACCAAAGCAAGCGGTTTCTTCTTTTTCTTCTTCTTCTTCCTCCGAGCTGGAATCGTCCCAAGTGGCTTGGAACGCCTTCTTCTTAGATCTCTTTTCCTTTTCCTTCTTCTTCTCCTTTTTGAGAAGAGGGCACTCTGGTCGTAGGTGCCCTTTCTCGTTGCAGTGGTAGCAACGTCTCGGGCTTTCCTTCTTCTCCTTTTTCTCTTTCTTTAATTCCCTACAAAACTTGGAAAAATTTTTAAGTAAAATTCTAAAGTCTTCGTCGTCGGAACTTACCTCACTATTCGACGCGGCTCTGAAGGCGAGAGTCTTCTTCAGTTTGGGCTCCGGTATATCCTTCTTCTTCTGCTTCAACTTTGTCTCGTAGACCATTAGATTGCCTAGGAGATCTTCCATGTTGAGCTCCTCTACTTTGTTCGCCTCCTCGAGGGCGGTGACTTTCTGTTCCCATTCCGGTCCAAGGGAATGAAGAAGCTTCCCTTGAAGCTCCCCCTTGATGGTCTTCCCTAATGCTTTCAAATTATTTACAATGAGAGTGAACCTAGTGTTCATCTCACTTAAAGACTGATTAGGTTTCATAGAAAAAGATTCAAATTCTTGAGAAAGTAAATTAATTTTAGAAGTTTTTACCTTAGAGGTACCTTCGTGAGTTACCTCAAGTGTGTGCCAAATCTCGTATGCGGTGGCGCATTGCGAGATTCTGTTGAACTCCTCCGGGCTAAGCGCACAATACAACGCGTTCATTGTTTTGCATTGAGCGAGAGTTCCCGAATCTGCTGCTGCGAGTATCCTACGTCGGGTCGCTCCGGGATCTCGTATGGGGCTTCGCAACGTCCCCATATAGCGAAGTCCGTAGCTTGAAGCTACATCCTCATCCTCAGCTTCCAGTAGCTGTAGTTGTTCCCGTCAAAGTAGGGTGGTCGGACGGTGGACTGCCCCTCGGATATTTTGATCGCTGATGTGCTTCCCTCCATTTGATCTCTTGCCGGGTTGTTACGCCGAAACAGCAAAACCTGCTCTGATACCAATTGAAAGTTTGACCCTACTAGGAGGGGTGACGTAATAAAATGCGGAAATAAATAATATCACAGAATAAACAAACACATAAAGTACACAAAGAATTTTTAGGTGGAAACCCAAATCGGGTGAAAACCATCACCTAACCCTCTCGAGTTGGAATTTTTCGATCAACCTAGTTGATCAAATCCACTAACCGAATCACTTTAAAACGAGGGTGATTCAACCTCAGTACAACCACGCTACAAGTACGAGGGTAGCGTTCCTCAAACCCTTCTCTCCACGAGAAGGATTTTGTCCCACAAAGGAGATGGGAATTCGCAAAGCGAATACCCAACCAAAAGACAAAGATAAAATAAACAACAAACCTATAGAGCCAACAAAGTAATAAACCTAAGCTTCTATAGGAATTAGGAAACTCCCCTTTGCAAGAAGTGCGTCGACGATGACGCAGGTGCGTGAGCCACGCAACGGCGCAATGTCGCTCTCGTGAACAACGGCGGGAGAGCGGGTGCGCGAAGGTTTGATGCTCTCAAGGGAATGGAGCTTAAGCTTGGAGAGCAAGATCTTTTCTGGACACAAAAGAGTGTGAAAGTGTGTAGCTAAGTGTATCCAAGTGTGTCTCTTGTGTCTTTCTTAGTGTATCTAGGTGTGTAAAGGCTCCCCTCTATTTATAGAGGCCTTAGGAAGGCTTTGGAAGGCTTAGGAAAGGTTCTATAGCCGTTGGGAACAAAGTCCAAGAGAATCAGGTCGAAATCAGGACAATGATTACATTTGATAGGATTATCAGACGTCTAACTCTTGCATCAGACGTCTGGAAGGCCACTTTAAGACGTCTGATTCCAAGGTCAGACGTCTGATTCTATGCGGGTTTCCTCCTGACTTGAATCAGATCTAAACAGGGTTTTTGTGCAAGTCCATCAGACGACATACAGGACGTCTGGAACTATGTCTAGACGTCTGGAAACCTACTTCTACTGTGGGAATTGATTTCCAAACGTTGCAACGGCTAGAAAATCTCTGAGAAGAGATTTTGGGTCAGCTGAGGCAAAACGATCATTTATCAGACGTCTGGAAAGGCCTAAGGACGTCTGATAAGGCTCTAACGGTCATAATCTTGAGCGCTTGCTAAGCTAGCCAACGGTCCACTATCTGGACGTCTGGCAAGTCCATCAGACGTCTCCTAAGATGTCTGGTATAAGGGTCTGGACGTCTGATTTCATCAGACAGAACTAACTATGTCCAGCCTAACAGTTATCAGACGTCTGAAACAACAGTCAGACGTCTTAAAATACTTTATCAGACGTCTGATTTGGGAATTAGACGTCTGGAAGTGTTGTTTGAACCCTATATTGGTTTTCTAAGTATTCTACAGAAAACCTAAGTATCCTAGGGTTGTGCCGGTGTTCCTAGGACTACTGTTAGGGTTCTTTGAGGCTCTTTAACATAATTTTCTAAGGAAAATAAAAAGAGCAAGAAAATAAAGACAAGAGATACAAGAAAGGATTAAAAAGAATCTATCATATTCTTCTTGTCTTCTATCTTCAATCTGTTGCTCCACGCGAACCTCTATTTTCCGTCAAGCTCTTCCAATCCGTCCTGGATGCGAGCTCGAACTCCGTCTAAACACGTCTACATTTACAATTGACCTGAAATCTAGGACTCAAATTGCAAATGTTAAATAATACGTGTTTTGTTATCATCAAAACAAATGATCGTGGTGCTCTAACACCAACAGGGATAACCTGCTGTCAGCTACCTATACATTCCTACTAGGGGGAACAGATTTCAACTCTAAAAATTCACTATGATTACCACACAAATGTCTAGATGCTCCTGAATCAACCAGCCAACTACCAGGATTATGTGCAGAAGTAGAACAAACCATCTCTATACTTGAAGTTGAGGCAATAGTAGCTGTCTCAGGAGATGGAGCTAGCTGGGATAGTTGGCTGAACTTCTGTAGTAACTCCTCAAACTCCGCTCGTGAAACAGTGTCTCCTACAACATCTTCCTTAGTAACCTGATGTGCAGTCACTGGCTTCCCGTGCTTCTGCCAGCACGTAGCCTCAAAATGGCCCAAACGACCACAGTTGGTGCATGGTGAACGAGAATAGTCTCCTGATGCATGGCCACGACCATGACCTTGAATAGCGGAACTACCTCACCCACGACCAGAAGAAGCAACCAAGGTAGTGATCTAGCCTGTGGCATCCACTGGAGGAATAGAAACAGCAATCTTGCTTAGTCCACTATAAGTCCTCCAAAGAGGGAACCTCAGATAGAGTAAGAATCTTGTTTTGTGTTGTAGCAAAACTAAGACCCAAACCAGAGAGAAATAGAGAGACAACTAGCTCCTTCTTGAACTCATGCCAAGAAGAGCAAGTACACCCTGGTCGGTAAGAATTGTGCCTCTCTAATAAACCTTTCATCTGCGAGTAATATTGAGCCAAAGATTGACCCTCCTGTTGTAACTGAAATAGCTCGTGATAGATCTGGAACACACGTGCTGAGTTCTCCTAAGAATGTCTCAACAAGAGACTCCTACATCTGCTTGGTGGTAGGGTAGTATATGATCTCATCACCAATCCTGGGAATAACCGAGTTCATCATCTAGGCACACACCATAGTGTTGTCTCTATCCCATGACGCATTAACACTTGTCTTGTCTATTGGCTCGGGTTATTTCAGAATTTTTTCTTTGCCATGACCATGAATAGTCATACAAAACATTTGGGACTACTGTAGATAGTTGGTCTCATCAAGCTTAACAATCGAATCAAAGAAAGGGCTCTTATAATCCTCAGTGTCCATAGGAGCATCCGACGAAACCTCATATGAACTAGATGATGCCTGACACTCCAATCTAATCTCCAACACACAAGAATGAAGCCTCAAATATGTTTCCAGATCTAAAAAATCATGAAAATAGAGATCTGGATGCTATTCAGGCCATATGACACACTTTATGTGGAGCCTAACCTGTAGATGCACAAGCACGTGACCTGCAGAGGCAACTTGCAGACCTATAAGTCACCAGCGCCCATCCACGGCAACCCGGTGGCAATGTAGGTTGACTTGCAGAGCACCAGCTCCTGTCCAAGGCGAGACGGTGGCGATGGAGGTTGACTCGTAGACCACCAGCCCCGATCGCCCCTGACAAGGCTTCAACTCCCCACCCTGATGGTGGCAGTGAAGAAGCGCAGGGGCCAGACCCTGCTCAAGGGGAGGTGGTGGCGGTGGATAGCCTCCTCCTCCCTGCCGACCTTGCTGGTTGGGGAGGAGGCGGTGGTGAGGTCTTCCGGTCAGAGGAGAGCAGCGGCAGTGAGGTCTGCCACTGGTGGAGATGGGATTGAGGTGGAGGGGCTTGGAGGCTTTGTTTCGATGGTGGTATTAGGACATCGATCTAGGACCGCTGCTCTGATATCAAATTAAAAAAAATAATAAGTCTTATTTTCTTTGAGGAACACTACCTCTCTTTTATAGAGAGAGACATGGGAAAAATACAACCCAACCCTCTATGAAATAAACACATTGAAAAACACACCCTCACAGCAAGTCTCAACATAATGTAACATGATAGCTGTCAATGAGTGGACGACAAAGGGGTTAGTCAATTTCGTTTCTGTTGCATTTGACAAAACTGTTACCTATTCAACCATGGATGATAAACAGGATCTCCACTTCTCAGAGGGAGCTCTGATTTGATAAAGAAAGTTCAGGAACCTGCTAGTGGTCTTCTAGAGGATGAATCTGTCAACATTAGTTTCTTGCACTGCTTTCCTAACGTCAACTTGCATTAAGAAAAAATGGCAACTAACATTGACCTAACTTAAGTTCAGGTAATTCATGAGTCTAGGAGTTCCCTTGGAATATCAGTGAAAATGCTAATAGAAGAGGAACTATCCAAAGAAAGACTTGGCTGAGACAACCTAATGATGTTGCCAAGTTAGTGGAACTTGACACCTTTCCAGATCAGCCATGGAGTACCACTTTCCCTGAGGATTGAATGCAGACGACCTGTGCCTTTTGTGGTAACATGCAGGACAATAAGAAAAAGGAAAAGATTTACCTGGACAGGATGCTTATTCGCAATGTTCAGCCAACTGATCATTACACAGAAGTGCCAAGAACACATAAAGATATCTCCCAAAGCTGCCATCCTTGTAAAAGTTGTTGCATCGAGAATGAGCCTCTGATTAATGAGCAGTATGATGACAGTTCTTACGGTATGAGAAAGGCCCTTGTTAGGCAGAAACTCCTGGAAGCAAAATTCCTGGCATCAAACCAGAAGCTACTTCAATTGATGGAGTTCCAGGATGCACTTGAGGTTTGAGTTCAAACAGGGAATTATTTCTTGCATGTCTTGAGGAACCAAATTCCCCAGACTTTTTGCAGAAAGTTAAGAGATCAACTCTTTCAACTCACGCAAAGTGTGTCACAGTGCTGAAACCATCAGGAACATTGGATGGAAGAGGCGAGAAAAAGACGAGCAGTTATCTTCCAACACTTGATGAGTACTATTGTAGAAGAAACCAGGCTTATTGCATCTCAAATTTCATTCCCCAGAAACCTGAAAACCAATCTCATCCAACAAGGATAGTGGTCTTGAAATCCAGCCCTGGAAAATCAACTGAAACAAAGGCTATAGTGACATCAATTAGGTCTCAGGCTAAACAAGCAAGGAGTTCTGGACATTTGCCAGAAGAGGTCACTCATCAAAGAGATGAAGCGCTTTTGTCTCCTATGTTATCAAATGGATATGCTGTGGATGCAAGCACAGTGTATGTATCTGGTGATGAGTGCACAGACGATGAAAGTGTCAGCTCAAGTGACTTGGTGTATGCAACTCCCAGATCTCAGCATTCCTTTGATTCCTCCAGCAAAGCATCCTGTTTACGAGAATCACCAGTGCTTAGAGAAGCCAAAAGGAGGCTTTCAAAGAGGTTTGAAATGTTCACCTCAAATAGGACAAATCATGAACTGGAAGAATCTCCGAGGAGCACAGGTACCCTGGGAGAGGTGCTTGCTTTTCCTGAAATGGGAAAAGAAGGTATGGAAAGCTATATTGTAGCTTCTGGACCAATGACAAAGTCCTGTTATGGGGAAACTGAGCTGATGGTATCCTCCTTCAGCTCATTGAAAGAGTACAACGGTGGCGAAACCAGTCTTATGAGCCTGGAAAGGTCAATATTGGCACCACCTTCATCATCAATATATGAAAATGGGGGACTGGAGTTGGAAGTTCCCACTTTACATGCACCTAAAGCTACATCTACAAAGGGTAAGATGAAGAATGTGAAATCTTCTTTTAAGGGGAAGGTTTCCAATTTTTTCTCCTCGCACGGCAAGAAATTTGGTCTGGGAAAACCTTCTGTGTCTTCTACAGAGGGATCCAATGTTCATATTCAGTCTGGATGCAATCTATCAAGTGGTGGTAGTAGAAATGCTCATCCATTGCGTTACAGTGCCCATGGAAAAGATCAATCACGTAATTTGGAGGACAATGTGAAAATACTTGAGGTCACTTTCCCAAGGTTCGTGTTAGTTTTGTCTCCAATCATCAATTCCTACAAACCTATTTTGCACAATTTCTTTCATTCACTTTGAGTTATTTGAACTCTGTCTATATGTTTAGTTCATTTTCTGGGTTCTTGCACAGTGGAAAATCCTTAGCTTTTTGCATTTGATTCCTTTTTCTAGGGTCCTCGTTACTTCAAAAAATATGCAATCACAATTTGTTTACACCCATTTCACCTATTCCTTTCAATACTTATAGTTAATGAATCAGTAGTTTGGACACTTTCAGAACTCTGAAATGATCACACATATGCAGGCTTCTTTGCTCTTTGAGAAAGGGAGTATGCCACGGAAAATAGGTGAGAGCTTGCTACAGCCTAGTCCAATTTCCACTTTCCAGGCAACACTTAAAGATGATCTTGCTTGTGATGCTCCAAAAGCCCATGAGGGTGAATGTCACAGCAAGTCATCTTAATAGCTATGGTTCTCAAACCCTACAAACCTTCAACCTTTAACTCTTCAGACCTGCTGTTGACCCTCTTTTCAGGAGGAACCTCTCGGTCGCCACTGATTGAATCAGTTGCTTGGAACCTGCATGTGGAAAACTCTCATCCATTGCAAGAAAGATCAAATCCTTCGAGACATTTACGAGACCTTCTGAATGCAGACATAGAAGAACATGAAAGGATCAAGTTCATTAAATCACTGTTATCATCCATTGGCATAGACAGCAAGACACTGGGATCATTTCGCTGTAGGTGGCACTCCTCAGAAAGCCTGTTGGATCCTGCACTCCTAGAGAAATTCTTCGAATGCAAGGAGGAACTCACTGAAAGCCAAGAGAAGAGGTCAAGCAAAAGGTTCCTATTTGACTGTGTCAATGCTGTTCTATTGGAGGCTGCCCATGCTCCAGCTTCCAGTACTCCCTTGACTGAGGAAGTCATCCTTCGTCGTCTTCAGGAATGGTTTTCAAGTGAAGGGAAATCGTTTCATGGATCTGCTGAGACCAGCAGCCAAATGGTAGACAGGATTGTGAGGAAGGAAGTAGGTGGGAGGGGATGGGGGGAAGTCAGCTGAATCGGAGACGACCAAATTAGTAAGAGAGATTGATAGGAAGGTATTAGACCAGCTGCTTGGGGAAGCATTAGATGATTTCATAGCTTTGCATTTGCGATAGTGGAGGTTCTTTTTCTTGTCTTCTTCCTGTTTTCCTTGCAGCTATTTTATATCAAGTTTTGTATTTTCTATTTTTTTAATTTTTTGGCAAGGTGGTTATTGATGGGCTGTTTTTAAATGCTTGATTGGCTTCCTTAGCTTTCTACCCTCTACATGGGTATGCTGTCCCAAAAACTAATTTTGGTATTTTATGCAATTCTTTTTGTAAATTAATAATAATCTTTGCATTTTGCACTCTTTGGAGTATTGAGCTTCTGGTGTTATATCACCTATGTTGAGGTATTTATTGGTATCTGATGCACTAAACCACCTACTTATAAGGATATGTGCAGATCAGATAAATCTGTAATTCAATCTGCATCCAATCAAATTATTGGATCAGATTTTTTTCCATCTCTACTGAATCAGATTGTATTGTGAAATTTTTTTACTCCTGGTAAAAGCCGTATTAGTTGGATCATGGCTTTAATCCAATCTCAATTCAATCGACAGTCCACGCTCATATGCCACCAAATTCAACTTCTCAAAAATACTCTCATCTTCTCCCTCTTGTACTCCCACTATTGCTATAGCCTAGAGCACCAAGCATCTCTGTCACGAGCCCTTTAACAGTAACTTACAACTCTTCTCTGTTCTAATCTTGCTGATCAACGCAACTCTGTTAAGAAGAAAATTATTAACCTTAGATTTCAGTTTGAGGCTATTTTGATCTTTGAAACTTTGAAACAATCATTAGGAAAAAAAAATGCATGCTTTATGGACTATTTCAAAAAACAGGAAAATCTGATCCAAGCGAATCCAATTTGAAATTTTACATATTGTATTGGATTGATTTAGAAAAATTCTCCGATAAGTGTGGGTTGGATTACGGATTTAGCAAAATTCAATCTTCTTATCCGATCTGTCGCCGTGTACACCCCTACCTATTTATTGTCAGAAAGTCATTGCTTCTTCCCCTTCCTGAGGGTAGGGCTTGTCCTCTTGTTAATACTATTATGTATATTTCTTATTTATATTTACTGGGGATTGTTTAGTTATATTTATATTTTGTCTAGTTCTTGTATGTATTTTTTCCAATATCTTTTTCTATATAAAGAGGCGTAGGGTTTTCTCAATAAAGTAGATTGATCATTTCTTCCTACTTGGTATCAGAGCATCGGTCCTAGATCGTGGCTCTAGGTATCCTACCCTCAGGATCTCCTAAACCCTAACACCGAATCCTATTCTCATCTCCTCCTTCCTCAATGGCGGCAACAGGTGGCCCCTGATGGGCCCTTGAGGCTCGATTCACCCCCTAAGGCTCAATTCGGCCCCACGTAGGAGCCTTAGTGGCTAGAGGTGGTGCTCCTGAGGCCTAATTCAGCCCTTGCAACAGGACTGTAGTGGCGCAGAAGCCTCTGAACCACCGAGCGGCGCTCCAGTGAGGGTTGATAGACCCAGCAGCAGCACTGCAACTATGCTACGACTCACTACAGCAGCTGGCGGTGGTGCTACTAGTCCAAGGGTTGCTGGCAGCGCTCTGCAGTAGGTGCTAGCACTGCTGCCAACCATCAAGCAGCATCGCGGCAGCCGTCTGAGGCTGCAATCGGCGAGGATTGGTGGTGCAATCATCTCTATGATGGTTCTGAGGAGGTGATCCTCCTGTGATCACCTCTGCAGTAGTTTGGTCTGGGGCTGGCGATGCTTATGTTGGCTCCTTCCTTGTTTCTGTTGCAAAGGATAACTCTTTTGCTATTTGAAGATGCTCCCTCCGGAGTTGCTGCAGCAAAAAATGTTGGAATGTGGGCAGTAATGGTTCCTGATCCATGGTTGGATGCCTCTTACCATCAAGATGCTGATCAAGTTCTAGATTCCTTGTTCGATTTTCAACCTGCCTATTGGGGTTAAAGATTTAAAGGAAATGTGGATCCTAGTTCAGTTTTGGTATTTGAAAATGACTCCCTCTGCTTTGAGGATCTGAAGTTGCTCCTTGTTACTAATTGCGAGAAAGGTTGCAGGTACTTCACCAAGGACTTTAAGGAGAAGTTGCCTGGCTATCGCTATTATGGTAGGGGTGGTTAAGTATGCAGGCTTGATGCCACAGATGTATAATAGGAGTCACCATGGTATAGGATGGTTAGTCGATTTCGGTGCTTCACAGCATCTCTGTGGAGATCAAAGTTATTTCTGGTCACTCAGTTTTGTTGCATCAGGGAGAGCGGTATAGGTTGTTGATGGCAGACATGCACCCATTGTTAGCCAGGGGTAAGTATCTGTGACCCCTACATTGCGGCTGCCAAGAGCATTACACGTACTAAAGTTTCCCATGAGCTTGTTATCCGTAAGCAGGATAACGATGGATCTTCATTGTAGGGTGATTTTTGATGAGGTCGGATGTATTGTCTAAGATAAGCTTACTAAGAAGACCATCGCCAGAGGTACAGAGGAGAATGGTCTTTATCATCTTGGTCAGGAACCATTTGCAGGTGTCAGTAGACATGATGGTGGGAGTGTCTTACAATGGCACATTCGTCTAGAACATTTGCCTCTGGATTGCCTCAAGAGTGTGATTCCTCATATTTCACCTGCTGTTACTATTAGGTGTGATGCTTGCCAATTGGGTAAGCATCATCGGTCTTCATTCCCTACCAGTACTTCTCTTGGATCAGCTGCTCCCTTTAAGTTACTTCATATGGATGTTTGGAGACCGAATAGAGTTCCAGACAGGACATGACACCATTATTATCTCGTTGTCGACAATTTCACTAGAGTATCCTGGGTGTTTCTTATGAAGAATAGGGCAGAGGTTGGAGGTATTATTGAGACTCTTCTCTTGGAGATTGAGACTCAGTATTCTGCTATAGTGAAGATTGTACAGACAGATAATGCCCTCGAGTTCTACACTATTAGACTTGCAAAGTTTTACATGACTCATGGGATTATCCATCAAACTTCTTGTCCCCATACCTCGTAGTAGAATGGAGTTGTCGAGTGGAAGCACAAACACTTGTTAGAGGTTGCCCACACTCTTCTTATCCACCACAATGTTCCGTAGAAATACTGGGGGGATGTTGTTTTGATGGCGACCTACCTCATTAACAGGATGCTGAGTTTAGTTCTTCATGGGAAGATACCAATTCTCCTGTTACATTCAGATGGTGAGCTTTTCCACGTCTCCTAGGAGTTTTGGATGTGTTGCTTTTGTTCATGTGCCATCACTAGGATGTGACAAGCTTGCTCCTCACACTGTTAAGTGTGTCTTCTTAGGGTACTGTAGGAGTCAAAAGGGGTACCGATGTTATGATCCCATCTACCACAGGCATTATATCAGTGCTGATATAACTTTTCATAAGACGACACCATATTTTTCTGTTGCTAGATAAACGAGTGTTTATGATGATGTAGCTCCCATGCTTATTCCTCCGATTTTACTTGAGGATATTCCGATCTCCATACCTCAATCGACCTTTTTAGGCTCTACTACCCCCGTGGATGACTGCCAGAGATTGCATGGTCCTCTACGCACATATGGTAGACCTCATGTGACACTACAGAGGCCACCGGCCACACCAGTGATTGATATTTCACAGGTAGTTGAGATTGACTCTGATGGTAGTGATAGTCTAGTTAGACTTGATCCCCCTGATAGTGCAGATCACCATAATAGTTAGGCTCCTTCTGCAGCGATTCAGTTAGAGATACCAGATGATTTTGACCTTCCTATTGTTATTAGGAAGGCACCCTGTACATGTGAGTCCAAATATCGTGTTGCAGGCATTTTGGCTACCGATGGTCTTGCTCCTCAGTTTAGCAGCTTCTTTCAAGCACTTGCAGCGTCGCATGTTCCATCTACCTATCAATAGACCATGCTTGATCCTAAGTGGCGTCAAGCCATGGAGGATGAGATGGTTGCATTTCAAAACAGACAAACTTGGGATCTCACCTAGCTTCCTACAGGTGCACGACTTGGCTCCATATGGGTTTTTGTTTTGAAATACAATCCTGATGGGTCTAATTCAAGGTATAAGGCTAGGTTGGTGGCAAAGGGGTTCACCCGGACTTATGAGATGAACTTCTTTGATACTCTCTCCTGTTGCACGTCTTGCCACCATTCGGGTACTCATCTTTGTTGCTACTTGCAGAGATTGGAGGTTACACTAGCTTGATGTGAAGAATACTTTTCTCTATGGTGATCTTCAGGAGTAGGTTTACATGCAGCAGTCCCAAGGTTTTGAGGTTTAGGGAGAGTATGTGTGCAGACTCAGGAAGGCCATTTATGGCTTGAAGCAAAGCCTAAGAGCCTAGTTTTAGAAGCTGTCAGATGTATTGCAGAGGATGGGGATGCAGAGATCCTCTTCAGATCATTCTCTGTTTGTCAGGAAATTGGAGAATGGCATTGTAGCACCACTGGTTTATGTAGCTGATCTGATTGTCACTGGCAGTGATGAGGCTGGGATAAGATAGGTCGAGTCTCTTGCACAGAAGTTTGTTATGAAGGATCTAGGCCAGCTTAGATACTTTCTAGGAATTGAGGTTGCTAGGAGTAAAGATGGGATTATTCTTTCTCAACGCAAGTATGCGTTGGATGTCCTTCAAGAGACAGGCATGCTGGGGTCCAAGCTAGCTAATATTCTTATGGACCCCAAGGCACATCTACATGATGAGGGGGTAGAGGTAGCTAATGGTAGAGCGTACAGATAGCTTGTAGGCAAGCTGTTGTATCTGACCATTACCAGATCGGATATTACCTTGGTAGTAAGCAAACTCAGCTAGTTTATGGAGAAGCCAACAAAGCTGCACTGGCAAGCAGCTATGCAGGTGCTTAGATACTTGAAGAAAGCACCAGGTCATAGTATTCTCTTCCAGAGAGGCTCTCCTATGACAGTGGTAGGATATTCTGATGCAGATTATGCAAGATGTGTGCTTGATAGAAAATCTACCATTGGTTTCTGTACTTTTGTGGCTGGTAATCTGGTTATTTGGAGGAGCAATAAATAGGGGGTAGTTTCTCGCTCTAGTGAAGAGTCAGAGTATAGGGCGATGGCCCAAATTGCTGCAGAGATGGTTTGGATACAGTCTCTACTACATGATTTACACATCCATATTGAGGAACCTATGGAGATGCGATGCGACAATCGGACTACTACATATATAGCCAACAACCTGATGTTCCATGAGCGCACTAAACTCATTGAGGTTGACTGCCATTATACCAGAGATTTCATACAATGTGGTTTGCTACGTATTACTTATGTTGCATCTGAGGTCCAGACTGCTGATGTGTTCACAAAGCCTCTACCTCAATCAGCATTTGATTATTGCTGTTCCAAGCTGAGCATAATTAACATCTATGCTCTAGCTTGAGGGAGAGTGTTGATATTCTTATTTATATTTCTTGTTTATGTTTACTAGGGCTGTTTAGTTATCTTTATATTTTATCTGGTTCTTTTATGTATTTTTTCCCAATATCTTTCTCTATATAGGGAGGCATAGGGTTTTCTCAATAAAGCAGATTAGTCATTTCTTCTCACTCCTCTCAACAACGTTTTTTAGGCACTTGCTTTGTTGTGTTTGTGTGGAGTGGGATGCAATGCCAACTTTGGCCATTGCCGACCATTGTGTGCTCGTGTACGATTGATCTAGATGAGGCATATCATATCCTCGGTGGACGGCAACGTCAGATTATCTGCAGAGTGACCATGGCATTGCACTGTTTACAGTCTGATGCATGTGGGTCTATAGTGATCTCAGCTCACCTTCTTGCTTCTGAATGGTTGTTCCCGTCGTGGTCTTCTACATAAGCAAATGCATGCTTAGTTGTTAGATTACAGGTAACCAGTAGGGTGGGCGGCCGTTCCACTACAATACTACTGTTTTTAACTGCATGCACCAATTGGACGAGATCCAATGTCAACCCATCTCTTTTCCTTGAAGTGTTTGGATCTGTTCAGAGATGCCATGTTGGCCTTTTTGGTGCCATAAGTTGTGAAGAGATCCTTTTCAAAGAAAGAAAAGTTGTGAAGAGATGGGGGATGTGCTGTATGATTGCTGTTTTTAAGTGTAAGTGACTAACCTTAGGTATTTATCTCAATGTTTTAAAAATTAAATCAATGGTAATAAAAGTTAAAGTCGATGTGAATTAATTAAAGTTGGGTCGGATAGGATCTCTTAGACTTAGTTTATGGAGGGGGATAACCTTTGCTTTTGGAGGTTATCCTGTGTTTACGGTTGGGGATAATCTAATTTCTATTTGCCTTATTAACCTGTGTTATTCCAATTCGTGTTGGGGTAGGGGTTGAGATAACCTACATGTTAACCCCTATTTCATCTCTTTCCCCCCCCTCCCCCCGTGCGCTCTCGTGTGAGATTTTCCTCAACATGCCCATTCATTCTAATTTAAACAAAAAAATACCAATTAACTTATCTACCATACCAAGGTTAAAAGTGCATTTTCCAATGTTATCCTCCATTATAACTTGCATATCAGACTAAACACTTTCTTTTCACATCACATGTTAACTCTCATTCTTAATCCCTATTTAGTAAATACAAATAAGAGTTAATCACCATTCTCAAGTAAACTAAATAAAAGTTATCTCTTAATGTAAAAGAATTAACACGTGCTAGCTAATTCTTCCCATAAACTAACACTTAAGAGTTACAAAAAAGGAAAAAAAGAAAAGAGATGCTAGAATTTGAAAACTTTCAGAGGTTTATTAATTCTTCAATATTAGATTCTTAATTTTAATTATATCTTTTATTTTTATTTAATATTTATTAAAAATAGGTCAATTTTCGTGTAATTAAGGTTGTAAAATAACTTATCTTAATACATATCTTAATTGATTTTTCATTGCATGCCGATTCAGTTGAATTTAACTGAGTTAATATAAATTAAATTAAAGATCTTATAATTTAATTATTTTATAATTATTTTACGTACTGACGCTGGATACAAATCATCGATTAAATTATTAAAAAAATTAAGCTAGAACCTAAGTGATTCAACGACCATATGATTTTAAAACATTGATTTATCCATCTATACATCTGAAGCTGAAGGCATTTTGTACATCTTTTTAAAACATTGAATTATCGATCCATACATCTGAAGCTGACGGCATCGTGTACATCCTTCTGGGCATGACACCTGTTAATACAGTGCTCTGACGCACGTCCCTTATTTTTTCTTTGCGTAAGACGTGTCCCCTACTTAGCTATATTTGGTTAGCTTATCATATTCTACATGCGTAGGACATTTAATCTAATTATTTACGATGCAAATAGTTATATTATTTTGATTGCGCGAGTAATTACGAGAACGTACAGATTTTCAAATCTACGCAAAAAAAAATATATAATAACTTTATTATGTACATAATTAAAAATAACAATTATTTTTTTGTAAGTAATTTTGTTTATTTTTACAAAATTATATTTCTATCTATATTTTTAAAATAATTACTTATGAAAAGCTTCTACTTACATATTATTTTGTAAGTATAAATAAAATATAAATAAATTGACCATCCCAATCTAATCCAAGCCTATTGTTTTTATAGATCGAGTCAAGGTAAGAAATTTTATTTTAAGTTAAACCTCGAGTGGCATTTTCAACCTATTTATTAAATGATCTTCAATCGAGCCTATCCTAATCCACAACATCCCAATCCGATGCTCATCCCTTAGCTCAGGTCTTTCCGAGTGTTAAATGCTCGCTGTCTACCTTTGTTTAACCAAATAGAAAAAAGCTCGAGCACCATGCAGCAAGATAGCCCTCTACTCGTGGGGAGCTCGGTGACGATGGGTTGTGCAAGGCAGAGCGTTGGCCAGAACGATCTACACTAGGATTGATCTTGGACTGAGGGGCCCCTTTACTAAATGGGTTACGCTTGAGCCGAATCTGGCTCATCCAAGCCCAATTCGTATAGGTAGAAATAGATAATACAGATCAGAATGCACAATATTATTAATGCATACACACAGACAAGTATGTGCGTACGTACACACACACAACATAGAAACATATATACCTACATGTCTAAATGATATTTTTATGTGCATACAATTAAATATTACAACATATAAATTATAATTACCCCACAGTACATGTTATCAAATTGAGATTTTTCTTATTGTTAGTATTTTAGTTGAATAATACACGTGGTGTCATATTTACTACACTTATATATATAAGTTATAATCCATCCTTCTAAAAGAATAAGTCTTGAATAATAATTAGGTAGGATTGGACCCATTAATTTGAGATTAACTTTTTGCAAATTATTTAGACACACGAGCCCCGCGAGCCACCCAACTGAATGGGCTTGTGTTGGGCCTTAATTGGTCCTTAAGAGCCAGGTCTTAGATTTAGCCTTAGCTGTGTAGAGTCTGCAAGGATGACGTTGTGAGAAAATGTTACCACAGTGGGTTGAATAATGTTTCTCGAAAAACAATCTACATCTAAACTATTTGCAATTAACAGAAATAACTGGAAGAAACAATCTGGATCTAAACTATTTACAAATATAAGTAATATACCATACAAAGGTATAAATAATTTTAATACTAGTTCACCTAATTCTCGAATTACGTCTGGTAGATGGTATTGGTACACTCAGATTTTTATTATCAATTCTCGAGTCCGATCAAGGATCCCATCCTAACACTCTACCTTTCTAAGAGCATGTTCTTCTCCCTATTTGCAAAAGAAGGTTCTTTAGAATATAATTGCTAATAATAATAAAGAAAATTGAACTTTTACAATCAAATTATCGTACTCTTGTTTGTATTATTCGGATATTTAGACTATCATTGTAGTGACTAAGATAAGGTATATATCAAGAATAACTAAATTGACTTCCCAATCAAAAAGATTTTATCATTGAGCGATCTCGGGTACATGAGAATGAAAGCAAATGACTCAAGAAAATTATGGCTCTATGACTAGAATTTCCTATGAGTCAAAAGTAAGACTCGATCTCCAAAGAGATGGTCTCTGCAAATTTTAAGAAAAACGAGAACTTAAAGAGCGAAACAAAGGAGGTAGAGATCTTTATTCTCAATGCTTATGAGCATTGATGTGTTTTGAAATGCTTTAACCTCTTCCCTATTTATACGGGAGCTAATCCTTTCAAAGTGACTAGGCTTTACTCTTCTAACAATCAAGAATAATGGCACAATCAATCTATTGTTCAAAATTTGACATGTGAGTAAACTGGGCCAATCTAATTACAAGTTTGGACCAATCTCGAATCAATAGAATCTTCTTTAATGACTACAAATTGATCCGATTAGTCTGGTTGATTAGGTGTATTTGAACTAGCCGATTCATATTTGAACCATTAAAAATTGTTAGGTCAGTTGGACTTTGGATTTCTTCCAAAATTGGACTTCAACAAGTGTTGAAACAAGTATGAGATAAATTGGTTTAAATGGTTGAACAGATCAAGAAGTCAAATGAATATGGTTTGATCCTTTAGATCCTTTAGAAAATTCAAATTGATCAAGGAATTAAAGAATCCTTCTTGACCTCATATGCGATAATAACTAAATTTGATGATATGTAGGATAGGAATTTACATAAATTCTAAACCTTATTTATATTATGCTATGTGAATCAATTTTATAATGCAACTCCATCATTTGCAAATGTCCGAGTGTCTATTGTCTATCTTTAATGCTCCATTAGTTAACTTTTGACAGGTAGTAAGCTTTTGTCTCTTGTGTCGATTGACTAAGTTATTATATATCACCATCTACAATTATTAAGTTTTAGAAATAACATTTGTTATCTTGATATTTATATTGATCAACTTGTGATGAAATTATGATGCTGAAAATGAGATTGGAATTAGTATAAGATGTATGTGTGTGAAATGGAAATTATATGTTTAAGAGGACAAGCAAATTGGAAATTGAAGATTGAAGCTTTCACCAATTTGTATTTTTATTCTATTTTAGAACTATGGTTAAAGAGTCAATAATTCTCATATTCTTAAAGTAATATAGGTTTCTTAACATTTGGATATATTCTAAAGCTTGCCTAAGTCATTCATTCTCTTAAATAGAGTCATTTTCATGTTTAACTAATTGTCTCGTAATCCTCTTAGATGATTAATTTGGCCTATGGAATGGTTTCTTTTTATTCAAATTTGAAAGTGAAATTCACAAGGGTGATAAATATGTTGTAAAAATTATAAACTTTTGAAACAAATAGGAATATGCAGCAGGACTCCGAGCTATCTGTGAAACAAAATTATTTAAATTACTAATAAAATCTATTTTTTAAAAGATTTTTCTGATTTTTTTTTGAAATGTCAAAATAAGACGTGAGCACTAATCCTAAATTTAGTAACAAATTAAGATCATTCTTAGATCAATGAAATCTTCGTTATTGGCTACAAATTAATCCAATTGATCCAATTGGAAGTGTTTGGATTGGATGGTTCACAGCTGAACTAATTGAAAATTCTTACATTTTGAATTTCTTGAGTAGATGTTGAATAAAGTAGGTGCGAAATTAGTTGGTTTAGATGGTTCATTTAATAAAAAATTCTAGTGAATATGTTTTGTTTTGTTTAGTCAAATAGATATATAGTTTAGAAATTTCTCAATTGATCAAGAAATTTAAGAATTTTGCTTGACCTAGCATGCGATGGTAACTGATTTGATATGTAGAATAGGACTTTACATGAATTTGAAACCTCTTGGTCGTTGAGCCCCAAGGATCGGTTTCATAATATATTCCCCTAGTTTCAAATGACACCATTGTTCGTTTGTTTCTTCCTATATCTTGAGCTGTTTGTTGTTCACATCCAATCTTTAGTTAATCAACTTTCGTTAGCTTGTCAGCATTCTCTTTAGTGTGCATTGGTTAAATAATGTCACCCTTGCAAAATGAAGCATTTAGTCATCCCTGGCAGTGGTTGAGAATTTGACTTAGTATGTATTCAGGTCTAGGACTTAGGTTTTTCTTCAACATGTATGGCTCATATAATTATAGAAAAATTTGATGTTACACGAAGTTCATGCTATGAGAAAGTATTTACATGCTTTGATTAATTTGTGGGTAATAAGGTATGTTTTTCCATACCATATGCTTGTTGATGATTCCATTATAAAGGCCTATAAGGATTATCCCTAAGAAAAGTGATAAGCCATTTACCTCTATCCACTATAACAAAATTGATCAAAGACAACTAATATTTTATGAAGACGACAGCAGATAAAACATCATTTTATGATCTGCTAACGAATAATTTATTCGTCACTACATTCATTTTTATATAAATCGTTGTTAAATATACAATGAATAATATATTCGTTAGCAAATTCAAATAATGAATAAAATCGTCACTAAAATCGTCACATACTTTAAATTTAGCAACGGATATTTTCATTGTCTTTACTTTCTTTTAACAACGAATTTTTTCATCACTTTGTAAATAACACGCCAACGATTAATTCACAAAATTTTATTAATCATCCCTTAAAACACTCATAATGTATCATAGTTATAATTTATGTTGATTACCTATAAAATAAAAATTTATTTTACAATATCTACTAAAACATTCCTCACAAATTAAAATTTTCTAATAAAAACTTTATAAAAAATACACCTGAAAGAGTTTGGAGAGATTTCATACAAATAAATCAAATAAAAAGTTACCTATCTTTATAAACATTTTGAGAATTTATGTAAAAAAAAATGCTTAGCTAAACTTATGCAGAAATGCATAAAAAGTAGAGTCTAAAACATGATGGTAATTGTAGTTCATAACTAGACAAAACATAAACTATATCACAATTGCACTCAACACTTGATGTCTAACCGCAACCTATCCATGAATGATCCTTGCAACCTGTCCATCCTTAATCCTTGTAGTATCTTGCCACTGGTCTGATGATTGCATGTGTGGGAACTATAACAAAAAAGAAACAAAAAAATGCCATATATGAAACTTAAGACTTTTAAGGTCCTATTACATGATTTGGAAACAAAAACAAAAAAAAAAACAAAAATTTTCAAGCTGAGAAAAATAATCATTGTCAATTTCATAGGTTGGTTTAACCAGTTGGCTACTTCCCTGATGGTAGCTTCACCACAAAAAAGCACCAGATAGGAATAGATTACATGTATACCAAATTTACATTTGTTAAGAGAAATAACAAGATATCAAACTAGTTCACCATTCTACTTGAGCAAGGTAGGGCATGTTAACAACATTAGCATTTTAAGCACCTTGGTAGTAAGATTACTTGTAGCAGAAAAATAAACAAATACCTCAAGGTAGAAACTCCATCAACTCTAAAATCAAAGAAATGCATTGGGGGCTTGATGCAAAAGAAAGATGGGAGAGGAAATCTAACATGTAGCTACGCAAAGATATTCTCCCTAACAAGCAATTTCGTCTATAGCTACATGCATGTCTGCTGTATAGAGGTCAAAGTAATGGATGGACTCTACGATGCCCCTCATGTTCTCAGTGGGAGTCAATTCTTGCCGAGTGGGAATTTTGAACCCATCAACAAAACCAGTTCTTTTAATGTAGCTCTCTTGTTGACATATTTGTGGCAACAAGAAGAAATCTACATCTTTGGATTGCAACTTGCAAAAGCAACAGAAACAAAACCCTTTGGTTGCGTGAATGTTGAGTGTAGTTGTGCAAATGGGAGTGGCTTACTATGCTCTTGTTTTTATCAGAGAAAAGGCATTGTGATTTTTGCTTTTTTATGTAGCTAACATTTCGAAATCTTACATTGATGCATAGAGATATCAAAATGCTGCTCTGATATGAATGAATCAAGCCAAGTGGCCTACTACTTGGAGACTTGGATGCAAAAAGACAAAAAAAGCAGAAAAATGTATGCAACGCAATATTTTCTCATCTGTATGCTTTGTACCACCTCCATATGGTAAACGCCAGGTGCTGTTCCTCATAAACCTGAGGATTTCTGTGATGGTGGTGCATTTCCTGATAGTCATGTCATGTAGCTCAGTATCCACTTGGCATGGGTAGGAAGGATGAAAAGCCAAGTTCCAAAATTAATCCTCCCACTCATTGTTGACTCCAAAGGCAATGTTGCTTTTGATGCAATTGAAAAATGACAAGAAAATTATTTATTCCCAGCACAAGGATCTGGTCCTTTGAGAGATATCTGCTTTTAGTTGACATCTTTTACACCTAATCTTTCCTTTATCCCTAATCCACTCCATCCATTGCCACACCACACAATAATTAGAAGGATATGCCTATTTTCCTTACTCCATCCTTCACTTACCATCTGACTCAGTTCTCATAGACTATCTGCACATATACCCCGAATTCAACCATTGTTACCTCAATACTTTCTTATGATCAACATCCCTTCTTAGTATATGTACCACTATCTTTCATGTAATAGAAAGGAGGGTACACACAAGTTTTAGAAATTGGAAAAGGGCCCGAGATGGAGGGAGGGGTTTGCTGAGATGAGAAATGCCAGGATAGTGAGTGTGGGTGAAAGGGAATGTTATCTAAATAACCTACAAGGTTTTTATATGCAAATCTTTTCTTAGGTTTTTTTTGTAAATCTAATTAAGCTCTAAAATAAGAATGCTTTTTCTAACTTTTCCATCAAATTTCACATTTCCTGGACAGGGAGAATAGTTGCAATGAAACTGAAGTGAATATCATTATTGTAATATGAACCAACATTAGTTGGATCAGAAAAACTGAATGATTTTAGGCTAAATAACTTTGTCATGTAATTGTGATTCAGATAAATTGATCCATTGAAAGTTCTTGATCGAGGCATAAAGTATGTCTAGTATTTCAAACATTATAAAGTTAGTGATAGTAATATTAACCATTTGAAATAAAAAGAAATGTACTAGGATGCTACTTATATTCCAAATATTTTGAATCATCTAAAATTTGTAGGAAACGAGTGGTATTCTTTACTGTAGATAGTATTCCTTACACGTAGACATGCATGTATGCAAGCGCTTGCACAAACACAAACGTTAACCTTGTAAAGTAACAGATAGTAAAAAAAAATCCTAACTCAAACAGAAAATCAATTATCAAACATTTAACCCCATAAGTAAAACCCTGTTGAAACAAACTAAAATAAGAAATGACAAATTCCTTATGTAGAAGTCTTGGAACTAGAGTTTAGTAGAAGTCCTTTTGTTGAATAGTGAAGTTATAGAAATAAGAACATGGTATCCAAACTATTATAGTGGAAAGCTTTGGTTTAAGTAGAAACTTCTCTCTAATTAAGGCATATAACATTTAATGGCATTGCAATAAAGATGGTATCCATTACCTCCAATTAAGACCCCAACTCTAGTTATTCCTCCAATAATCGGATAAGTACTTTAACGGGTTGCAGCTGGGAGACACTGCAAGCACATGGAAAAGCCAGAAAGATCAGCTACGAAGGTACCAATTTGATACAGTTGACTTCACATACAAGGCTACAACAATCTCAGGTCCAATTGAGTTCCACCATATCTTGTCATTATGGTTAGCAGCAATAATTGAACAGATCAACTTTGACTTTTTCAAAGCCTTTGAGTATCAAGGTGGATTTTGTTATTTTCTGAATAACTTCGAAAATGATTCAATATGCTTATTTTCAACATTGAAAAGAATGACAGGAATTCAGATCCCTTGATACAAAGCTAGCTAATCAAAACAGAACATCAGCTTAGATTTCTACCTTGGCTTAGGCACAACCCACTTTGGGTCAACGATTGACATCAGGTGAATTAATCAGTTGGTAATGCCAACAATACAAAGGATTGCATCCTCATCAGCTTGATTAGGTTTCAGTCTCGAGTCAGAGCTAGCATGAAAAGTTGCTACTTGCTAGCATGAGCTCTGGTCGAGCCATGTAAAGTTGTAGACCCACCTCTGTTCAGCCCTATGCAACCAGCATGCTCAACACCACCAGAGGCATGTCAAAACTCATGCATGCCATCTACCTAGATCAATGTACAACATCTTGAAATTTATCAAAACGTTTAGCCGATGAACCCCTATTTTCTAGGGGATATTAAGATTCATTTGCAATAAACCCAAAAAGCATTTTTCTTTCTTGGTTACCAAAAAAGAGATCCACTTTGCTCTTTCATAATCTTACAATTTCTTGGAAGTATCCCAAAGAATTCATGGGCACTCTTCAGATACTAACAACTACTTCTAACACTCAGATACTGCAAAACGAATAGAGAATTTGGAAACTAACTTGGTGGTTACCAAATAGGCAAAAATGAAAAAATGCACCTAAAAACATCGGTGAAATCATTCAGCAGCAACAACATCCAAAATATCATAGCTGCCACCATTCTAGTGGTTCTAATATGGTAAAAGCTTCTAAAAAGACGGCAGATGAAACACTCGCTTCACAGTGAACGTAGCCAATGAAACTGGAGATATAAGATGGCAGATGCTTCTCGGAGAACGCTTGATCAGCAAAAAAGTCTCAATCGATTCATACAACACTTGCGCAAATTGTGCTTTTATAAAGAAAAGGTATCATAAAAAAGAAATCCAATCCAAAAAATCTAGAATCGGACAAACACATCAAACCTGATCCATCAGGAGATCCTCAGACTAGAACCAAAACACGAACACATCAAACCTGCGGAAAACAGATCCCGGTCAAGGATCGGAGCAGATCTAATACGATAGAAGGTGTTGAGGGATCGGAATGCCTCATCCAATGCCACAAACAAGAGTCGATCGCGCAATCGAGATGTATCGGAGTCTTATGATGGGGGAGAATGAAGGCCGACCTTGTAATGGATCGAGTTACTCACCTTAGCTTAGGTAGAGCTTGGGGCGGCGGTGGAGGGATCGCGATTCTGGCGGCGTGTCGAGGATGGGACGGTGATGGTGAAGGCGATGCGACAGAGAACTTGTTGGAGGAGGTGGAGGCGACGACGGCGCGTCGAGGATGGGCCGCCGAGGATGGGGATCGCGCTACAGATCGGTGGAGGCGGGATGGGGATTGCGCATCGAGGAGGTGGAGGCGGTGGGAGCGATCGGGGAGCACTCGAGATCGGTGGCGGGATTGACAGGTCGGTGGCGTTGTCGTCGCTGCAAGTGGTTGGATCGATGTCGTCGCTGGGATTGGAGGTATGAAGTGGAGATGGGGTTGGTGGTGAGGGACGAAGGGTTACGAAGAGGGTGGAAGGGGGGATCGGAGAAAAACATAAAAAGTATCATTTTAAAAGTAGTAATGAATAATTAAATTACTGTTATTTTTTAAAGAATTTATAATGAATAATTAAAATTGTCACCATATTTAAATGTAACGATGAATATTAAGAATCGTCGTTATTTATTTGTCATCATTTATATATTTTGTTGTAGTGGTTCGAATATTTCTCTCTTTTTTGTACAGGAAGATTCATCATATATGTGGTAAAGTGATTGCTATTTTGATGGCCAACTTTAAAGCAACTATAACATCACCATGGGTGGCTCTTTGATTTGGTATTTATATTAATATCCACTAGTATAAATAGGCCTTAAATTGTAGATGAGATGTACAAACTTGGGTTGCTTTCTCTAGGGATAGGTGTTTTGAAAAAGAATGTTTTCAAAACATCAAGCAATATGTATGCTTTTACGCTTATAAAATCCATTGTCCTCAAACACATTCACAGTTAGACCTTTCCTAGATGCTACCCTTGTGTCTTAATTGCATTTTTCTAGAGGGTAAAGAAACAATCATCAAGGTAAAGCTTTTGCCACATGACAAACCCTATAATTAGTTGCAGTTACAAAAGAAATCAGTCAAATGGGAACTTTTTCTAAGAATGTGAAAACTTGATATGTCGTAGATAATGCCTTTTAAGAAGTGTAGCTCAATTTAGAAGTTTTCATCATCTAGAAACCCTAAATATATATGATGATGCTCATAGACTTTTTACATTGTATTCTTGGATTTGTTGCTTTTGACTAGAAAAACATCATGTAATAAGCCAGAACTTGGTGATGTAATAAATTATCTTTTACTTTGTTTCATTTTCACTTAATCTTTGTCATAGTACTTGCTAGAATGTGGACTGATAGACAAAGGATGAGAAATCTAACCTAAATTTTTTTTGTTTAATACCCAGAGATAACTCTTACTATTATCTACATTTTCCAATGAAAATATTTTGAAAATCCTCCAACTTGGATACCTACGCTGAGTACCTAAAAGTCTTTATAGCCTATCACAGAAAATTATTGTTTACTCCATTATTTGCAATCAAAACATTACTTCTGTTTGCAAGTTTTTTTTATAAGAAAAGTCCAAACCAAAGCCCGCCAAGTACAACAAAAAAGGACCAAGACAGAGAAACAACGTCAGAAGCCACATAAGGCATCATCTTTATCCTGTCAAGATAGATAATTCGTTGAATATGAGGTAACTGCTGTGAGGAGTAGATCTTCCAACTAATACTTCCAACGTCTGCAATCCTCATAGCTAATAGATTAGTAGAGGGATGAATGAATTCCAAAAATTGTATCCTTGAGCAGATAGATTGGATTGGAAGGCAAGAAACTCCCATCAAGCATGCCAAGCCACTTGCAGCATCCCATTCCACTAGTAATATAGAAGTGTGGAATCGAGTTCAACCTGAAAATCAAGACATCGAGTAACAGAGGCATGATTAAAGTCTTTAATAAGAGCAATATCATTGTTAATCTTAGAAGTTTTAGAACAGCCAGCCAAACAAAGGTGGTCATCGCAATCGCAAATAGGCCATTGATTGCATAGCAATCATGAGTCCTAATCAACTTAAATAATGTTTGAACCTAGCTTAATTTGTGGATATTGCACTCATATCTTACATATCATGCATTGCATCAGTCTATTTAGAATAAGATGAGATATCCTACTATTTAATAATTTTTATTACTATTTGCAGGTAATAAAGCGATCTAGGATGGAGATAGTGGAATAAAGCAATAAAGGAAGAAGAAGACTGATCCAGACAAGAGGAGTGAGGAGGATAGCCTTATCTCTACCCTTAGAAACCCTAGGACAGCTTTCCCAAACTCAAAACCACCTCCATTAGAACACCTTAGCCTCAAAACCCAAACATGGATAGCACTATCCATGTTCTTATCCACCCTACCCCTCTCCTAAACACTTAGGAACCCCACTAGACACCCTAGGAAACCTAATTAGAGACCTCCTAAGTGCTATCCATGTTCTTATCCACCCTATCCCTCTCCCAAACACTTAGGAACCCCACCAGATACCCTAGGAAACCTAATTAGAGACCTCCTAAGCCCAGTCCACTATCCATAGCCTTACTTATCCTATCCCTAACCCAATTGAACCATCCCATACCTAATTGGGTGCACCCGAGCCCAATTAAATCTACCTAGGATCTAATTGACTCATACCTATTAGGTTTACCTAAGCCTAAACACACACACATATCCAATTAGACTTAACCTAGACCCAATTAGATTCGCTCTTATCCAATTAGACTCACCTAAGCCTAATTAGGTCCATACCCACCTAATCTAGATTGTCCCAACCTATTTAGCACCTAATCCTACTAAAATCCACAACCTAGCCCTACAAAAAACACACACCCACACACACACACACCTCTTCCTATTCTACCCCTACCAAACCCATGCACACTCTCTTGGAAACCCTAAAACTTGTGTCAAACCTAGATCCTAAAAAGGTGGCATTGGCTATTTTTGGAGCCACCAAAAGTGGCAACCAAATGGAGCCTTCCCATAAGGACAAAGGGAGAGCCACGAAATTCCATTCACTTTGGCATTCTCTTCATTCCACACTTGCGACACCCTCCCCTCCATCCCTAAGGGCCGCCACCTCTAAACCTTAGGGCCATCCACCACTTCTCTAAGGGGTCCTCCTCCTCCAAGGCTCCTTCATGGACGGCTAGGAAGAAGCTCTTCTCCAAGCTTCTTCAAGGGCGGCTAGGAAGAAGAAGGGTTCTCCACCCTCTCTTCTTCTTTTGGTCATGTTCCTTCTTCCTCCATAGAGGGTCCACGCCCCCATTTTCTTTTCCTCTTAGACGGCCATAGAGAAGACCCTCCTCAAGGTCTTCTCAAGGATGACCATTGGTAGAGAAAGGGTGCAACACCCTCCTCTCTCCACTTGGGTGCACACATCCATCCTCCTCTCTTTAGTGGACGGTCAAGAAGGCTTCTCCTTAGCCCATCTTGGTTGATCCCTTTCTTTAGTTTAGCTTTATTTTCATGTATCCGAATTTTATAGTGACTTAATTTTTGATGCATGATACTCTTGTCTAATGGTTTATGTGCATGCTATTATCTTCATGGCTTACACTTTGATGCATGCCTATTAGTTTACTTAGAAATGTCCCCTTTAGGTTTATCACACCATGCATAGCTACCATGGCCCCACTTAGATGCACATAATCACTTAGGTTTTAGCTAGTACGTCTAGATCTAGGTTTCGTTTTGTGTCTCAAAATAAAAATAAAAAAAACACAAAAGAGACAAAAATATTAAGTTTGGTTAAATTTAGGTTAGAAAAGCCGATTCAAATCTCGACTTGATTTCACTCCTCCTGGAGACGAATGACTGGGACTCAAATTCTAAAAAGAAAAGAACTCTAAGTGAGTTTCGTAAACAATTAAATATTTTGATCAACGGTTTAGCGCGACTATACTATGCTTTCCGACAATTTCAAAACGCGTGAAAATGGACTTGTCAGCCATCCAAGAAACGAAAAGGTAAGTGGATACCACATTGATCTTAAATCCTAAAAAGGAAGAGTATAGCTAATGGGGAACATTTTAGGTCAGAGTTTAAGAAACCAGCAGTTCATTTCAAAATTTTGCCAAGAAGTCTAAAGGCGCAAAGGAATTTTTTGAAAAGGAAATTTGTCATGCTTAATTTTATTCCTAATCCACCAAATATTGTACCAGATGAAGCAAATGAGACTGTTTAACCTAGAATTAGAAGAATGGTTCATTTGAAAATAGGAGAAAAAGAAGCATGGATTAACCTTCTTAAGCTGAGTTCTAAAGAAAACCCAATCAGCAACTTCATGAAGGTGGCTTTGAGCAAATAAGTAAAGATTCATTTCAGAGCTAAGGTTGTTAGAACAACAAAAACACTAGAGACTATTGTGATACCATGTTTGGAGATATTGTCATATTAGTAGAAAGCCTATTGTGAAGGATACGCCAACACATAACGAATTTCTTAGAGGTAGCTTTAGGGACCAAATTCCTTTGAGCCCAATATCGTGCATAGATTGATAGAAGTTTGTAGCATAGGCAGAAGAAATAGAGAGAGCCATAATGATTAGGAGTCAAAATTGGGATGTCCTGAGTTGGTTCTAAAACCATATTATGGATTGAGTTATGAATTGGAAGAGGGATCATCATCCAATGGTGACGGTTTTCTAAGATTGGTAAAGCATCTTGAACCAAAATGGGAGTAAGGTTTTAAATGTCAATATCGATGTCGTATCGAAAAGTTAAAAAGGGAATATGTAAGGGGTATATCATTGATATCGGTAAATTTTGGGGAAATTGCTCAAAAAGGTAAAAAATGACGCAAAATGTTACAAATTTGTTAAAATTAACATTTTAATAAGTAATATATGCATGGAGAAATGCCTAAAAGATGAAAATCATAAATTTTGAATGAAAATATAATAGAAACGTGCTAAATCGTAGTGATTTAGGCCACAAATCATCACCAAATTGGGGATTAATTAGGGATCTTGCCTAAATGATGTGTAGACCACATCTATTTATGCAATAATCAAGTGTAACATAAGATTTAGCTGTGGTATGAATAGTAACCGAGGTTAAATTGAGGTGATTTAGGCCCAATGATGCAAAAAAATTGTAAGATTAAGGTGATTATTTTGTTGAGAGATGAACAAGGATTCTAAATCGCCTAATAATTTAGGCGAACAGATTGGTGAACACTCACAGTAGGTAGTAGCAGAGAACAAAGGAGAGGAAGAAAGCAAAGAATAGCGATATTTGGGAAAAATTGCACATATGTGCTTTAGTTTTGATGATATATTGCAGACACACATCGACATGGGCAATATTTCTCCTGACATCTTGAAAAGAAGACATTTTAGTAATGTTGACATGGGTATTGTTGGCGATATCGACATATCGACGACATAAATTGTAGATATGTCGTGACATCTCTTTCATTGCTTGAAAGACATTTTTATGAGATCCCTATCAACTACATCAATATCTCCCAATTTTTAGGGATATCAATCAAGACCCACTAACATGTGTCAGATATCGCCGATATCCTGTAAAAAAGATATTCTTGTGATATCGATGAGTCATATTGTGGATACAGATGTATCACCGATATATCATTGATATATCAAGACATCTGTTTCCATGAATGGGAGGCATGTGTGATCCTTTTGAAAGAAAATCTTAAAGAGGATTTTCTCCAATCCATAATCTATCCAGAAATGATCATTTCCTTTATGAATTTCCCAATAGATAAAAGGTTTCATAATCTCATAAGCCTAAAAAAGGACTATGATTCTAGCAGGGTGGGTAGGGGACCTACACAAATATAACCTTTTAAGAAGCTTGCTATAAAAAGAGCCAGAGAAAAGGATGTTCCAAACTCTTTTCATTCTGAAGGCCTTTATGACTAAAGAAAGATCTCTAACTCCCAAACCACCATGACCAAAAGGTTTAGTGATATTCTTCTAGCTTATCCAATGATGATTAGGATCCGAGGAGGAAGCACCCCAAAAGAATTTAGCAAAGACACCTTTTAGTTTACAGATAATAGTCTTAGGTACTTCAATAATAGAGAATAAATGAATGAGTATAGAGGAGAGGACATGTTTAATGAGAAGCAATCTCGTAAAAGTTGGAAGTAAATTCCCTTTCCACCCCGCCAACTTTGAGGTAATTTTATTAATAATATCATAAAAATAAGAGATAAGGGCTCTACCAGAAAATATAGGGCAACCCAAGTACTTGAAAGGAAAGGAGCCCAACTAGTATCCAGTAGAACTAATAAGACTAGATATTCTCCTAGCAGAAAATGTTTGACCAATAAAACAAGAGCTTTTAAGAGGACTAACCCTTTAACCAAAGGTAGACTCAAAGGAGTGAACAAAAGTGGCCAGGTTGGAGATGGAATGGGAGTTACCATTTAAGAAAATAATTGTCATCCGCATAAAGCAAAGTTATGGGGGGCCTAAGACCCCTCTTGATGCAGAAGGGCATAATTTTACCCGGCATATCCAAATCCTCTAATAAAGGGTTCCATGAACATGTCAAAAAGAAAAGGAGAGACCGGATCCCCTTGACGGAGGCCAAGAGAGACTTTAATAAAAGGAAAAGAACTCCCATCAATGAGTATGGATGATCCCTCGTGGTGAATTGAAGCTTTGATGAAGTCCACAACATGGTGCGAGAATCCAAATTTTCTTAGAATAGCAAAAAGAATATTCCATTTGACACAATCATAGGCCTTTTCAAGGTCAAGTTGGAGAATAACATTAGATCCAAAAGCTTCCCTATCCAGCCTCGAAGCAAGTAAAAAAGTTGTAGCAATACGATCAAAGATCAATCTTCCCTTGACAAAATCAACTTACTTGGGGGATATGATTTTAGGAAGCACAGGAGTAAGTCAATTTGCAAAAATGGCAAAGGCTAGTTTATAAATGACATTACAAAGGCTTATAGGTCTAAAATCAGATAAATCATGGGTTTCTTCTTTCTTGGAGATCAAAGAGATGAAGGTAGTATTAAAGACCCTAGGAGCCTTATGCACCAAGAAGAAGTAGGAAATAGTAGTAGTTAAATCAGATTTAATAATGTCCCAAGAGTTAATGAAGGATTCAACATTTAAGCCATTAGGTCCAAGGGTCTTGCTGGGTTGCAAATGATTTAGAGTTTGTAAAATCTCATATTCTATAGGAGGGATAATAAGACTAGTAGATTCTTAAGAGGTTGTGAGGTCATGGATGACATCAACAAATTGATCAACAAAATTCGCAAGCTCAGAAGAAAGGAGCTTTTCAAAGTAAGAGACAGCCAAAGAAGTTGCAGTCGACCAAGACCAATGGCGACAGATAGCAGTAGGAGAATTCCTACTTCACTTAGCAAAACATGTCTTAATAGTAGCAAAGAAAAATTTCTTATTCCCTTCCCCATTTTTAAGCCAATTAATTTTTACCTTCTAAAGCAAGAAATCATTTAATTTAGTTAAGGCATCATCAAGTTGGATTTGGATTCAAAAGAGCTCAGCAGAAGTGTTTTCATCCCAGTGAGATGTCAATTTGGAGTCCAAGTCATCATTACGAGACTCAAAGTTCTTAATAACCACCTTGATATCACCAAAAGTCGAACTATTCTAGGACTTGAGGGCTTTCTTAAGCATGTAGAAATTAGCACAAAGAACTATCAAAGGATCTGAATCAGGATGACTATAGGGTTGTTGCCAAATAGAGTTCACCAGATCTTTGAAGTTGAGTCCCTAAGCCACATATTTTCAAAATGAAAAGGATAAGGTCAATTATGAGTAGCTAAGGATAAGGATAGGAGCATAGGCAATTGGTCAAAATTCCCATGAGGTAGGTAAGAACCTAAGGGAGTGAGATTCATCCCCTCAGAATTGAGAAGGATTCTATCTAATTTTTGTATATGCAGGCAGAACCAGATCTACCATTACACTAAGACATTTGATTACCGGCTAAAGGAAGATCAAGGTAAGGTTTTAAATATCGATATCGTATTGACAGGTCAAAAAAGAGATATACCAGGGATATATCGCTGATATCGGTGAATTTTGTGGAATTACTCAAAAAGGTCCAAAATGTCATAAATTTTATGAAAATTAATATTTTAATAACTAATACATCATAAAGAAATGCCTAGAAGATGAAAATCATAAATTTTGAATGAAAACATAATAGAAATATACTAGTCACATATCGATAAAGTCATATATTAAAAAGAAAGTATGCATAACATGATAATAATTGAAAAATGTTCATAGTAATTTTCATTGCATATTGTTGACAATTGAAATCATGATTTAATTGCATTGATTTTCTTACCAGTTTCAACATGCTCTCTATTCCAATACTTTTTTTTTTCTCATTAACCTACCTCAGATTTCGTGAATCACCATATTACTCTTCTCATTACGATCTTAAGACATGAAATCACAAATACTATCACCAAAGATGCACTTGGTGATAGAAGATATGATTTAAATTACACAAGAGTATATAATGAACAAATATAAATGATCAAATAACTAGAGCCTTGATTTTCTTATTAGTTCCAATGCATTCTCCATTCCAATACTTTTCTCTTTCTTGTTAACCTATTTCACACTTTGTGAACCACCCTATTACTCTTCTAATAATAAGCTCAACATATGAAATCACATCTCCTACCAACAAAGATGCACTTGGTGAAAGAAGATATAGTTTAGATAACATAAGCGTATATAATGGACAAATATAAATGCTCAAATAAGTAGAGAGAAATTGTGCCCATCATGCCATAATACACAGTTTGTAAGCTTAGTGGAGATCAACAAAGCACCAGTGCGCAAGTACTTAGATAAACCATGCTGAAACAAATGAGCCTGTCAACCCTAAGTTGTTGTGGGGGAAAGAAATTAAGAACCATCATAGATGACATCCTTTAATCAAAGGAAGATGACAAGATAGCCCTTTCAATACCCCCATAGATTATCAAAGTGCTTGGTTTTATGCATCTTTTTATAGAAGTTTGAAGATGCTAATGTATTTCTCACCCACGTTTTAGAATCTTCTTTCTATTTTTTAGTAAGTAAAACCAAGTGTAACGATTGAATCGTCGACAGAGGATGTACAGCTTTAAAGTTAACATATTTGATGGACTACAAGGGAGCAAGAACACTAGCATGTGCAGTTCTAAAGTTCAACAAAAGTTTATAATGTCAGTGATATATCTCTGTTATATCGGCGATATATCAACGATATATCAGCGATATATTGGCGATATCGACGATATATCACTGATATCATGAAAAAAAGATGTTAAGAGTGTTATCGATATGTGCTGACCCAGCGATACCAATATATCAAACCCTAGATCAAGGAGCCCAAGATTGTCAATCAAGGTGTTAAAATCCAAACTTTGGGCTTCCCTATAAGGGAGGCCAACAATCTTAGAATCTTGGAGAATACAATTAAAGTCCCTAGCACTAAACCAAGGGTCGAAAATCAACTTAGCTACATTAGCAAGGTTGACCCATAAAGATTTGCGATAAGCAACATTATAAGAAGCATAAATCCTAGAAATCACAATGTTATGATTACCAAAGGCATAAGTCATCGAAAGGGCTTGAGGCATGGCATGTAAAAGAGAGATTAACAGGATTCTTCCAAAGGCACCAGATGTTAGGTGAAGGAGTCCATAAGACAACCATCAAAGGAGATGGCATCTTTAATGAGTTGAATCTCAGATGGATCCGCAAAGGGCTCGAAGATGAAAATAATCAAAATTTTGTGATAAAAAATAAGGGTTCTAAGATGGTTAATGGAAGGGGTATTCAAAATACCCCTACAATTCCAAAAAAGATCCTTCATAAGGAACATTTTGATGTTGAGGACTTAGATTGACTTCTACTCATCCTCTTTAAACCTCTAGATGAGTGACCCACTCGGACTCCTTTAGCCTTAAGGGAGAGTTTGCCTCATGTGCCAAATCATCTAGACATTCGGAATCACATGAAAAAATTCCCTACGAACCATGAGCCTTCTCATCAGATTTACAAATGAAATTCTTCCCATCAACACTCACATGAGTAGCCTCAGCATCAGTAGAAATATCTAAAATGGTTGGCAGATCAAGATCCGGATTTGGAGGTCTCGAAGGAAAAGGTAGGTAAATTCCCCGAACAACATTTTCTTTACTATTCTTTAGAAAAGCATTAATTTCGTTATCCCTCAGATAGTTATTATCAATCAAAACCTTTCGGTGTTGAAAGGTATGTTCGCTAACGCCACCAGCAGAATGGAACTCATGAGTTTCGTCGTAAGAAAAACCTTGAGGAGTTTGGAGCAAATGTAAATGGAAGAGCTTTTCCATCGAGGGCACATAAAAATCCAGAATTTGAGCTTGTCTATCGAAAGAAAACCTCGACCTTCGATAACAGTCCAACGCTTTGTTAACGATATTTTGAGTACACGACGGAGGAAAATTGACAGAAACAAAATCATCGTCCGACATGTCATTAACATCAACCACAACCTTCTGAGAATAATTAAATTCAGAGTTAGAGGTTTTCACCTTGTGGGGAATGAGGGTCCTAATGCTCCCCAGCTGAGTAGCTGAACGCCGATTTCTCAGACGCCTTCTTCAAATGTGGATTCCTCGTCTTTTTGCCCCTCCCAGAGGACCATTAGAAGAAAGAGGAATAGTAGAACTCCCTGGGGATGGAGAAGAAAGATTAGTACAGCCCAGATTAGAGTCAGTATCTTCCCTACCCAAGGTCCTCTGATGCGGGGGTTGAGGATCAGTGTTCTCTGGCATAGGCTCAGCTTCACGAATGCGGAAGTCCAAAGTAGTTGTCCTAGGAGTGGTCTTAGCATCTGCAGCAGATCCAACAGAACAAACCATCGCAAGATGCCCTATCTTAAGAGTTAAGACACTTCGAACAAAACTGAGGCACACATTCAAAGACAACCCGTTGCTTGATCATTTCAGTACCGTTCCAAATCAAAACAAAATCAAGACGCAAAGCTAGTAGATCAATCTCAACAGAGACACGAGAGTAATCTAGTCTAAAACCTTGAATAGATCGAGGATCAACACAAACCAGCAAACCTACCCGGTAAGCAATCGAAACTAAGGCATTCGGGTGCAACAAATGGAGGTTAAGCCCAAGAAACCCCACCCAAACTGGAACAAAAGATACCGAAGCATCCGATTGGAAGGATGGGGTCCAACGAATTAACTGCACATGTATTTGTTCGATAACAACCAACTCACAAGCGTATATCTTCAAGAAATCCACATACGAATCACAACGAACGAGCTAGTGCCTTGAGTCCAAAGGATGCAAGGTAAAATTTGAGATCTTAACTTTATTAACAATAAAACCATTAATTGCGTGAAAGGAAGGATGAGAACGTGCAACAATAGAAAAAGATAGCGATTTGCCCAGATTTCGCACTTTCGACGGTGAAAAGACAGTGCAAAGGACCCCATCCCTAGTCTCAAGTAACCTCACCTGAAGAGAGGGTAACTCAGAAGGAGACGAGATAGGGTTTGTGCCACCCACCACTGAAGCAAAAGAGGGCTTCGGTGGTGGAAGCGGAGCACCCTCCCTCAAAGGGGACGACAGAAGGGTCTGGGAATCAACCATCATCCCAAACACCACCAGGATAAGGCAAGAAAGGATCTAAAAGCCAAGAGAAGCTAATTGCGCAACAATCATAGGTCATAATCTACCTGAATTAAGTTAGATCCTAGCTTAACTTAGGAATAATGCATGCATGAGCAGTATAATTTGCATCATAGTTGATTTATTAACTCTGTAAATAATAATGCGATATTATGTTCTAATTGAGAGGTAATAATAATTGCAGGTAACTCGGGGCTGTAGATGATGAATCCAACCGTACGGATCTGTTTATAATGACGACGGGAGTCCAACGCTTCCGAGATCGTCTTGATCAGACTTCCATAGCATCTTATGAAGTTCGTGAAAGAATAAAGACCAAGAAGCAAGGTGGCAAAAATCCGAACCTCAGATGCCAAATCTGATCACACAGATGGATCCAGATTAACGATCGTAATTCAATGGTGCAAAAATCACTCCAATCGGAGCCCTACAGCACCATCTACAAAGCGAAGAAGATGGACGACCACTATGGTGCCATGTGGCGCCATCATAGCAGCCCAAGGACGTCGGCCCCATCCACTGAAGGGCTTGCTACGCACCTTGTGGGTCGTTGGATCGCCATCCAACGGCCACAAGAGCACCACGTCGACCGGTCACAACGCTTCATCAATTGAGGATCCATCCCAGCCATTGGATCCTCATCCAACGGTTGAGAGTAGTTGAACCTTGAATCATAATCGCGACCATTCAAGGATGCAGTGTAGTGGAGAGTGTGCTTGCATGAGAGTGAGTGACACAGAGTCGAGGCATGTGGAAGGGGAAATTGAAAGAGGCGGTGTGCTTGGATGAAATAAAGTCGTTGGATCAGCAATCAAGGGTGTAGGCATGGACGCGTGGCATGTGGAGGACATCTGATCAGGCGGTGGAGCATATGCGCAGATGCATGTGCGTGCCCACGTGCCATTTCACGCGCGATCAAAGACGGTTGCGAGTGCACGTTTAAGCCATCCGATCTCACGATCAAACGATTAAAATTAAATGTGCGCGTGTACATGGGATCTCGGTAAAGGCAACAGCGAGGCACAAGTGCACGACTGTGCAATCGGGATCCGAGGGCCCAGAGCATGCCACGTGGTGCAACTAGAGACGTTCGATGCGTATAAGGCGTTATGGAGGTTATTTTCAGGCAAAATCAGAGCCGTTGATCTCTCGGTCGACTGATCTGATTAATCGAAGGTTGATACATAAGTTTGGGAGCCAAATACTTGCTTTGCCCCTCAGTTTAACTATAAAAGGGACCCCAGAGCCCCCATCAAAAGGCATCTTCTCTTCCATCTCTCTCTCTAGACCTCCAAGCTTCTCCAGACTCCCTCTTCTTTTGAGGCATACATCAAGACCACCTTGGTGCACCAGTGCTGCTCTCCCCAACCTCTCCAAAGGCCACCAAGGACCACCCTTGGTGCCCTTATTCTAGTAGCTTAGTTGTTTTCAATTTTAGTTTTAGTAGTACATGTTCTAGTTTTAGTGTAATTGCAACTCATGATCAACTAATTGCTTGATTTGCTTATATTTGTTGTGATTAGTATTTAGTTATAGTTAGTTCTAAATCAATTTTAAAATCAAGTTATTTTCTGTCTCCCTGAGTTCGACCAAGACTCATATCTCGTTATATTTATTTGTTTCGACGTATTTTCGCGCTATACTACGACAAATTATTTAAAATCGTGATTTCATGTCGAACAAATTAACGCCGATGCAGGGGAGGCACGATGATTCTTGATTTTATAACTAATTTAGTGTATTTTTCTTTGATGTGCAGGCATGAAACGTAAATCTGTGCACGTATCAAGTGTAGGTGAAGAAAATCAGGTGCACATCAATAGGAATTTAGATTAGGATTTGATTTAGCATTAGGATAGGAGTTATTTGAAAAAAAAATAGGAATAGATTTGTTAATTAGGAATTGCTTTGCTTTAGAAAAGAAAAAAAAAATTATTTGGGATTGAAAAATTTGCTAGTACTATTTTTAGAATCTCGGTCAAAAATTGAATGTGAATTTAAAAATTCATTTACCATGTTTCTAGTGGTCGAAAAATTGTGAAACTTGGGTATGAATTATTTTCAAGTTATCTTTCCAACGTCACCATTCCCAAAGAGAAATTCAATGTGTGGAATTTTTAAAAATTCATGGAGTATGCAGGGTCAGATAGATTGAAAACCAAAATTTTTTGAACTTCCAAAATTGATTTTAATCAACACACAAATCTGATTGACCCAAAAATGGTAAAGTTTGAAAGGTAATCAAGTTAGCTTTCATTCTCATATTTTTCTCAAATTTTTGGATCACATTTCATACTATTTTAAAAAGAAAAACCAACACGGGGGTCAAAATCTTAGATATGACCCTCTGTTAGTTAAAAATTCATAAATATTTATTTGAGATAGTAAAAATTTTGAAAAAATACTTTCTGATAAGCTTATTGAAAAGGGAATCTTCCTGCAAATTTTCAAATCATTTGGATTCCAATTTTATCAAAGACTATTTCTTTGATTTGTAGTCTGAAAAACTTAGAAGTGCATGAACCCTAGGGCCACATTGGACTAGCTTGGACTCAATCAAGCCTAGTGGTTAGTCGGTGAGTCGAGTCACCTTGTGGGCCACTCACCACATACCAAATTGAAGAAAAGGTTAAAAAACATGAAGAATATCTTAATAACCCACATTTGTCTTTTGACTATTGAGTGGTCTCAACCTCTTTTGCCAAACTTGGTGACTAAGCTTATGGGGTAGTATCAAACGACCACGTCTAAGGGGTATAAAGGAATTGGAGGCAAAATCCGAAGGAAGAACCATTTTCTTAGTCCCCTCGTAAACAGACTGGCTGAGTTAGCTTAAGAGGTGAGGATCATTTTCGGTCGGTTTCTCGATAAATTTTCTTCAATAATTTAAACTTGAATGAAAAATCTGGTCATTTGATTCTAAAGGACTAATCTAGTTAACAAGGCCTTAGCCTTGTTTGGCCTGACTACACCAACCCTTGTTGTTGGTGTATGCAAGGAAGAAGGTTTTTAAGACATAAACTTGTTGGACCTTGGGAACCAAACCCGAGGTGATGAAGGTGACTTTCGCCCGACCCTTCTTCCCAACCCTCATCCCCCTCTCGATTAGTTGAGATGGCTAATCCTAGTCCTGGACCTGGTCAAGGCCCCAAAAATCTAGACCCAATGACTCGTCTGGAAGCTAGGGTCGAGGAGTCTGAACAAAGATATGAGCAGAGCATTGACAGGATTCTCACCACACTGGATAGGATGCAGCATCAACCACACGGAGAACAATTGTGGGACTTCTATGATTCGGCGGCTATGATTTTGACACCTTAGTTCGGATTCCTGCAAGCGGAGACGCATTTGAGTTGAAGCCAAACATAATAGGTTTGATTCAGACTCATTTTCATGGAAACTCGAATGAGGATCCCTTCTAGCACATTGAGGATCTAAGTTGAATTGCAGAATCAGTTTGACCCAAAAATGTTGATATAGGGATTGTTCTCATGAAGCTTTTTCCTTTCTCTCTCAAGGATAAAGCTTCTTATTAGTTCAAGACCATCGAGAGGTCGATTGGAACTTGGGCGGAATTACATCACGAATTCCTCCAAAAGTTCTTCCCGATTGATCAGACAAATGCGATGAGGTGTGCAATTATGACTTTCTCCCAATGACTAGGGGAGAAATTGCATGACGCCTAGGATAGATTTCATGACGTTCTCAGGAAATGCCAGCACCATGGTGTACCCAGATGGTACTTAGCACAAGTTTTTTACCATGGGCTAGATGGCACACATTAGCACCTGGCCGATGCATCTAGTTGTGGGAATTTCCTCTCAAAGGACGAGAATAGTGCATTTAAACTGTTTGAATCTCTAGCAGAGAACTCAATGAATGCTGCATCAATAAACCAATTCCAGTGACTTGGACAATAACGAGTTAGTGTCCATGAAGTTCATGCCAAATCTATTTGAGCTGATATGGACATTATCACCAAGAAGCTGGATAAGGTGGATCTGCTCGACGAGAAGCTCGATGAATTGATTCGAGCTCAACCTGGATTTCCTGGCAATTCTGCTACATCCCACTCTTCTCTTGCATCCCGAGCCCCTCCTACTCGAGTACATCTACTCAAGATGTATCTTCTCCATCTTCACAGGATCCTGCATATTAGGAACTCGTGAATAATCTGGATCTAGCACCATACAATAAGGGTTACGCACCTCATGACGATTCTAGTGTGTATTCCTCTGATGAATATGCATCTCAGACATCTTTGGCCTACAAAAATGTCAATGCTATCCAAGGATATAGGTGTAATAACCCATATTTGGAGATGTATAATCCTGGTTGGTGCCAGCATCCTAATTTTTCCTGGTCTGGTAACTCACAGAGACCAAATCAAGATCCACACCACCAGACCAGACAATACGGGAACGCACAAAACACATACCCAAGGCAGCAACCATTCTTGTCTCAGAAGCAATCATGCTCTAGTTATTAGCCACTGTATCAAGCTGCCAATCACCCTCCAAGGTATGCTGACCCTTTCAAGGCGTTGAGAGAGGAATTGAAGGAATCTATGCATCAATCGAATTATGACAATTTGAAATTCATGAAAACGATGGCGGATCAGATTCAAAACATTCAGAATACACAGAACCAGCTGCTATAGGAACATAAAACGCAGGAAGCCTTGCCCTCCCAACCTGTCCGTAACCCAAGATATGTACAAAACCAAGGTGCCTCGCCTAGGTTCCAAGCACCACAGGGGCAGGCACATGCAATATTACAAGCGCCTCCTATACCTTCGGGCTATGTTTTAGGTCAGCCAGTCTTATCATTGAATCCTTCCCATTCTGCTCCTTCTACTCCTCCCCCACCTCATAAACGGTATGCCGATGCAAATGCTATCACATTAAGGAGTGGAAAAGCTACAAAAGACTCACCATGTAGGCAGGTGGGTCATGATACTTCTCAGGCTAGCTCCTCTTCCTATTCTACCCCTTCAAAGGACTAGCCTAAGGAAAAGAAATCAATCACTGAGATAACCGACATCCCTTTACCCTTCCCTGGAGCCTTAATGCATGAACCTAAAGGAAAGATAAAGGGAATCAAAAGAAATGAGGACTTAAAGGAAATCTTCAAAGATGTTCACATTAGGGTTCCCTTCTTTGATGCCATTGATCACATTCCTACTGTTGCTAAATTCTTTAAAGAATATTATACACCCAAGCGATAGCCGAGGATGACCAATAAGGTGGTATTGTCTAATGAATCTAGTGTAGTCATTTTGTCTACCTGCCACCTAAGAAGAAAGACCTGGGAGCTCCACTCATTTCCTTTCAGCTACAGGATTCTCCTTTTGATCGGGCCTTGCTTGATTTGGGTTCAACCATTAATTTAGCCCCCACTGTTGTTTTTGAACACTTCCAATTTGGGGAGCTAAAACACACTTCGGTCACCATCCAGTTGGCTGACAGATTAGTCAAAGTACCCTGAGGTGTGGTTGAGAATGTCATTGTAAAAATCCATGGGCTCTACTTCCCAACATATTTTTTCATCTTAGATATGGACATTCCTCCCAGTCTTCATGATGAACCTATCATTTTAGGTCTCCCGTTTCTAGCGATCACCTAGGCTAACATTAACTGTGCATCTGGGTGTATGGAGATTGCCCTAGGGGATGAAAATCTCAAATTGGATATTTTCAGGGCAAACAAGGACCTACATTGTAATTTTATCGAGGAGGACTCAGATGATGATGAACCCGAGCACTGTGGGAACATAGAACTTCTTGGTGAATTAACTTCGCACACAGCTTCTGTCAGGCTCATTGATTTGAGTTATATTGATTCTGGCACCGTGGTGAACACTGATGGCCAAAGGCAATTGATGAGACACATGATTTAGATTTCGAGATATCTGGAGTGGAATTACCTAAAACCCTTATGACAAGCTTAGATGATAAATACATTGATTTACATGAGATTCCATACATCCATGGGGTTGATTTCGAATTGTCAAAGAATCCAATCAAAGTTGAGGAAGAATCTGATAAAAATCTCATTTCTGATTGTGACGAAAATATGAAAAATCTTGAGGCATTTTTGGATTTGGAATCTGATGAATTTATTACATCTCCTTTCACATCTTTGCTCTTGGATTCTTTCACAAAAGCCACGGAACAAAAATGGAAAGAATTTGAGGCTTTATTGCATCTAGATTCTTATTTTCCACACCTTGAGGATAATGAACTACCACCCATTATATTTGAGAATTTGCACCATGAACAGAATTTGGGGAATTTGTACAAGATTTCTGATCAACCTAGGGATGAGAATGATTTGGGCGAATCTAGAGCTGTTGGAATAGAACACCGAATCTTATTCGACACACCTACTCTGCAACCACCAACACCCAGATCCACTCACAAATTGGTTCTTTATACCATTTCATATTACACCACTTGGGTCCTCTTTTCATTTTCCACCACTTTCAGGACCCGTATGATTTGTTTCCCACTCCTGACTCTATCCACCTCATCTGCATTACTCATACACCACTCTTCATGGCTGCCACTTGCTACCTATCACCCTGGCACTCGGATTTATTCTTCTTGTAGCACCTGGCTACAACCAATTCCAAGCCCTGATATTTTATTTTGCTGACCTTGTGGGCTTGGTATTCACGGGCAGCTGCTCGACATTTTTGGCCTGTTGATGATGGTGGAACTCCAAGTGCTTACCATCTTGACTCTGTCCCCTTCAATCATTAATCCATTTGATGGAGTTTCACCCAGCTGGAGGCGTTAAACTCAGCATTTACACATAACATCTATTTTATATATAGCATATTTCATTTTTGCATATTGTTCTGCATATTGTGAATATCATGGTTGTGTTGGCATAGGCTGAAAAAAAAATTAGGAGCAAGTCCAGGTGATTTCTATCCACTTACACCTTGCCTTATTTCATTTTCTCTTATTCATGCATGAGGACATGCAAGAACTTAGGCAGGGGGGTAGTACATATAAACTAAAAATTTGTCTACCAACACTTTAGGAAATAGATCTTTTTATCAAGAGGTTTTATTAAGGATTTATTCTTTAGTTAATTCCTGAACTTAGAATCCAATGCAATTTCACACTTACATGTAGAATTTGCAATGGATCCATTGTGAAGACCAATAGACATCTTTAGTTTGTTGAGAAGAAGTATTGATTCTTTTCTTGAACCTTTGGATAATAATTAGGGAGTTAGGAAAACCATCTTCTAGTAGATCCACCAAAAAATTGTGAGGTGAGAGTAGAGAGTCTACTGGTGCTCTAAGTCTAATGCAAAGAATCTTAATTTCTGGATAATTGGATAATGATACTTGGAGTTAGGCATAGTTTTTGCTATTGGTTCTGACGTACAGATTCTTTGTGTGAATCTTTGTGAGAGCCATTAAATAAGAAAAATACATAGAGAGAGGGTTCTAATAAAACTAGGAGTAAGGTGGATGGTCACGACTGTCCTTTACAGAATCCTCAGCTGAAGGAGGGTGTTAATGTCAAGATTAGAAATATGTTGTCCTATCCATTCCTTTCTTGGTGCCGAGAATAGGCACTTCCACCAAATAAGTCACCCAATATCCTCTGGAACATCACCAATCCTGAATAATGCCTCGTGAATAAAAGTGCATATGTCATGTTGCATTACGTTGTGTTGGTAGATATGCGAAAAAAAGAGACAGAGAGAGAAGAAAAAGTATATAAAAAAAAAGTCTGAAAAAAAAAGTGTTGAGTTGCATTTATTTCTTGACAAACACATTGAGGCAACAATACCTACTACCCTTACGATCCACCAAATACAACCTTGACCTACTTTTCTTATATTTCTAACTGCTTGAATACTGGCTGAGGATTTCTGACTTAGTTATAGGGTTATCAGAATTTAGTTGAAGTGTAATGCCGTGGGAGACCACCAAATATATTTACAAATCTAGTGAGATGTGAGCTCAAAAATTAAAAAAAGAAGAAGAAAAGAGAGAGAGAATGGGTACAAGGAACTTAAGAGAGCACAGTTTTTCCACCTCTTTATAAGTTGATTTATTTGATAGTTTAGAAATCTCGATTCTTAACTACTAGTTTCTATGTAGCACCAGAGGAGTGTGAGCCACCAAATACAAATCTACTTATCTCAGACATCTTCTACCTAAGCCAAAAGCTAGGGCTAAATTGGAGATTATTTTATATTTCCGAGAGAAGAAGTTTGCTTATCCCAATAGAGTTTTACTAAGGGTCCAATACGAGCTTTAGATGTGGATCAACTTTTCGCTTGGATCCGTTGCATAGGCTATAACGATACACTTTCACGATTATCTGGATTTCTAAATTTTTGGATAAAAATAAAAGAAATAGATCTCTAGTCAAACCCTTGATAAAATGCATTTAATTTTGCATTTGTTAGGGACTAGCAAGATTTAGGCATGGGGGTATGATTGCGCAGCAATCATAGGTCCTAATCCACCTAAATTAAGTTAGATCCTAGCTTAACTTAGGACTAATGCATGCATAAGCAGCATAATTTGCATCATAGTTGATTTATTAGCTTCGTAAATAATAATGCGATATTATGTTCTAATTGAGAGCTAATAATAATTGTAGGTAATTCGAGGCCACGGATGATGAATCGGACCATACGGATTTGTTTATAATGACAACAGGAGTCCAACGCTTCTAAGATCGCCTTGATCAGACTTCCGTAGCATCTTATGAAGTCCATGGAAGAACAAAGGCCAAGAAGCAAGGTGGTGAAAATCCGAACCTCAGATGGCAAATCTGACCACACGGATGGATCTAGATCAACGATCGCAGTCCAATGGCATAAAAATCACCTTGATTAGAGCCCTACAGCACCATCTACAAAGCAAAGGAGATGGACAGCCACGATGGTGCCACGTGGCACCATCATAGCTGCCCAAGGATGCCGGTCCCATCCACTGAAGGACTTGCTACACACCTTGTGGGTTGTTGGATCGCCATCCAATGGCCATAAGAGCGCCACGTTGATCGATCACAATGCTTCATCAATTGAGGATCCATCCCAGCCATTGGATCCTCATCCAACGGCTAAGAGCAGCTGAACCTTGAATCATAATCGCGACCATTCGCAGATGCAGTGCAGCGGAGAGCACGCTTGCACAAGAGCGAGCAACGTAGGGTCGAGGCGCGCGGAGGGGGAAATTGGAAGAGACGGTATGCTTGGATGAAATAGAGTCATTGGATCAGCAATCAACGGTGCGAGCGTGGACGTGTGGCATGCGGAGGATCATTTGATCAGGTGGTGGAGAATACGCGTAGATGCACGCATGTGTCCATGCGTCGTTTCACCCACGATCAAAGGTGGGGTTGAGCACACATTTAAGCCGTCCAATCTCATGATTGGACATCTAAAATTAAATGCACGTGCACGCATGGGATCTTAGCAAAGGCGGCAGCGAGGTGCGGGTGCACTACCGTGCAATCAGGTTCTGAGGGCCTAGAGCATGCCATGTGGAGCAACCAGAGACGTTTCGGGGGTACAAGGTGTTATGGAGGTATTTTGAGGCAAAATCAGGGTTGTTGATCTCCTGATTGATGGATCTGATTAATCCAAGGTTGATACATAAGTTTAGGAGCCAAATACCTGCTTTGCCCCTTAGTTAACTATAAAGGGGACCCCAGAGCCCCCATCAAAAGGCATCTTCTTCTCCATCTCTCCCTCCAGACCTCCAAGCTTCTCCAGACTCCCTCTTCCTCTGAGGCATATGATGGCAACACCATCATCCTTCATAATTAGTTTAATTTTTCTAAGTTCTAAGGATAAATTCATCTTATTAACCAACAAAATGGTATAACTTAACAACATAAAGAATTAGGAGAAATGACATTGAAACCAGTTAATTTTGTTATTTTAAAAGATTAATATAAATGCAAATTAACTAACAGGTAAACATACACTAAACTGAAGGTTAATTGAGCTCAAATTCCCAATAAGTGGGCCTACATTTACTGGTTTAGAGTTCTATTAAGATTGAAGGCTAAATCTCAAATAAAAATCCTAATTTCAGCCTCACTTAAATTAACAGGGTTCTAACAAAAATAAATGTAATCCAAACTATCTAAAAATCATAGAAAAATATCCCATAAGATTTGGATCAATCAATTTTATAATCGCAACCCTTTTTGACCTCAAACAGGGACCTAGGTAGGTTTTTGATGCATTTTGGGTTTAATCGTATATTGACCATGCAAGCATCATCAAAACCTAAAATTGAAGTCACCATTAAATTTCTCATGTCAAAATTAGATTACCATAAGAATTTGGACTTATTCTGACTTCATCTTGGTCAAGTTTGCAGTTTGGACCATCAGAACTTAATCTTTCGCAAAAAGCCCCCTAAAAACTTCATCTTCTTCACTTTTTAGTCCCTGCCAGTGGTAAACGCCAGTTTATCATCATTCTTATGCATTAAAACAAACCTAGCTCTTAGGATTCTCCGCAAACGGGTTTTTAGGCTGCATTTAGGCATAAATTAGGTTAGGCATGCATTGCATTTTTTATTGTCTTTTTGATATGTTTTTGTGAGTGTTAGGGATGAACAGACATACAGATCCCTAAAACCCTAGCACTCAAGAAGGAAAATGGTGAAGGAGAAGCTTAGACTAGTTGGAACTCAGTTTGATCCAGCTCACCACAACTGGAACCTAGCTCACTTGAACTACGGTTAGCTCATCCCAGCTCCATTCAGCTAATCTCAGTTGAATGGCAGCTCAAGAGAGTTCATCTTAGCTCACCCTAGCTCAAGTCAGCTCAGATCCATCTCAACTTAGCTGAGTCTAGCTCATCTCAGCTCCCACTAGTCCACAGGAAGCTCTAGCTAGCTCAGCTGAGTTGATGGGAGTTCACCCCAGCTCAGACCCAGCTACATCTAGCTCCACTCAACTCCAGCCAGCTGAAGAAGAACTCATCTCAGCTCAGGAAGCTCAAGTCCAGCTCCCGGGGATTCAGCTTAGCTCAACTCAGTTGAGCTAAGCTACCTTAACTGCGTCAACCAGCTTGATCCTCCCTGGGAGCACCAAACCCAGTTCACCTCAGCTCATTATGGTAGAAGCCAGTTCACTTTAGCTTGGCTTAGCAGCTAGCAAAGAACTAGCAAGCTAAGCCAGCTAGAGTAGCTCCATGCCAGCCTCTTCAGCAGCTGCCAGCTCCAGTTCCAGCTCCAGACTTCTTCTCCTCAGCTCCTCTCTTCAAACCCTAGCTCCAATACCTCCTCCTCTACTCCTTAGCTAACTAAGCTAGCTTAGCTAGCAACCAGCTCCTTGGCCATCCACCACCTTCAATTCAACCCTAGCTAGCTCCACCAACTTAAGCCCTACTTAAGCTAGCTATCCTACTCATTTTGGCTCCACCTCTTCACCACCTTTCACCCCTCAACTAACCACCAAAAGACACCAAAAGTTGGCACCAAAACTAACCCTAACCACCTCCCTTTTGGCGCCAACTTTCAGCCCCTTCATCCACCCTACACCTACCCACATAACCCATCCCAGCCATCCACATACCCCCCTTCTAGAACCCTAAGGTGGCACCACCTAATGGCCTTCTAGAAGGCCCATTTTGGCGCCAATTCTAAAGGACACCAAAGCCTTAACTACCCCCCTTAGCACCCCTTAGGTGGTGCCACTTATTCTTAGCCATAGGATCCCCAACTACCTCCCATATCCTATCCTAGCCATCCATTCCAAGAGACACCTATGCCCCCCTTCCTACACTATATATACCCACCAAAATTCCCACATTTTCTTCATCCTCCATTAGTGTATTTTGCTACCTATACCACCTACACCTACGGCCAAGAAGAAGGAGTAGAGAAGGAGATTAAAGGGGCACATCACCAGCCCTTTTGGTGCCTTCTTCTCCCCACTCTCTTCAACTTGGGCCACGCCAAGGAGGAGGACTTTTCCACTTCAAGGAGGATGGCCAGGAAAAGGAGAAGGACCTAGGGTGGACGTCCACCCTTGGAGAGAAGCTTAGGGCACGCCCCCTTAGGGCTTGCCTTGGAGGACATCACCTTGGCGGAGCATAGCAAGGAAGGAGTTGGAGGACTCTTTTCAAGCTTGGGAGCTACCAAGCTTGGAGCAAGAAGCCCTCTTCTTCACCATCTATCTAGAGGATTTTTGTTTGCTTTTATTTATTGCATTTTTTCTAGTAGTAGAAGCATTCCTCTACTAGGCTTTTTTGTAAAACACTTTGTCATTAATCTAGTTGACTTCTTTGCGATTTCTTTAGTTGCATTTCTAATTGCTTTGTTTTTAGCATTCTTCACTTCCTCTCCCTAATTATTCTAGGCCTCCACTTGCCTAGAGTGAGCTTAGGGAGAGGCTCTACTTGCCACTTTAGAAGTAGTCTATTGAATTGAAGTGTAAGTCACTTTCCCGCCACAATTTCACATGTTGCATTAATTTCAAAAACAAAAAAAAAATGATATATTGAAAAATACCAAAAAGAAAGTTGAGATTTATATTCCAAGCAAGAGAATCAATTTTGCAAACATTTGGCCTCCTTCGACGACCCTGGATACTCCCCTATCTAGGAATATAAATTTAAAAGCGAAAGCGGATTTACGCATTGCAACGACACTAAATTACCTAATTAACAAACCGCATATTTTCACCATCACTTTTTGGCGCAATTGCCGGGGAGGCACGGCTTTGCATTAGTCAATTTTCTCTTGCTTGAGGTGGATCTCATCCCCTTCTCTTTCTTTTCTTTTGTGTGTGCAGGAACTATTGTAGGAAGAAAGCGGGAATCTGGAAGCGAGAGCTCAAAGATCTTTTTCTTCCTGTGAAATTCAGGTTGGTTCCCCTTTCTTGTCACATTTAGGCTAAAAGACTACCAAAAAATATTAAACTTGGCTTTCAGGACCATAGACAACTTAACTAAGTGGAGTGGTGCATTTTAAAATCCATTGTTTGCTTGAATGCTTCTTTAACATCACTCCATTGCAAGTATTGGTGTTCTATTTTTTGGGTCCAGATTTCTGTCCAGACTTGAAAAATCGATTTCTAACACCACAGGTCTCCTAAAATCATAAAATTTCATACAGTGATTCCCAATTAAGTTAGGAACATCTGTTCCAAATTTCAGATCAATTGGATTTGTATTTAAGTTTTAAAAATTCGTAGACTGCAGAGGGGTCACACCCTCTAATCTTCCTATTTTGCTACTGTCCGTGAATTTTTAGAATTTTTCTACTCATCCAATTTTTGTGAAATTTAGCTTGCTGGAATTATTGTGAAATTTTACAGATCATATAAAATCACAAAAATTTTCTGAGGTTGGTGGTAATATTGAAAAGTCCAAAATACTCACAGGTATCATTTCTGGACTTTAACATCAGTACAATTAAAAATTCAAAATAATTATCAAACAAATTTTTAAAATCTTACAAAAATCTTTTTTGGAATCCTTGTTTGATTTTCTTCAAAGTAGTGGTGTTGTTTGACTTGTTTGGACCACTACTTAATACAGAAAGCCTAAAATTAATTCATTGGTAGTAATTTTCTATCTTAGGGATAATTGGCTTAGGGTTTCTTTCTTTCTTTTTAGAGACACATTAAAGGAAATTAATCATCACCAATACAACTTGTCTTTCCTTTGATTGTGGAGTTTCAAACTTGTTTGAAAATTTAAAAATAAAAACCCTAAAACACATTTAATTAAATCAAATCCTAAAAGACAAAAATATAAAAAAATTGTGTGACAACTTGATTTTCATTGGAGCCACTCTCCAATTCCTGTACACACACAAAAAAATCGAAATAATAGGGCAACAACCCAATAAACGCTCTCCACATTCTGTGTGCACTATAGCATCCTAGACCTAATTAAAATTTGTAGCAACTTGACCCCTAAGGATTTATCAACTTAGGCTTGCTATTTAGGTCTTAAGTTTTCTTTAGTTAGTTCCAATTCTGTCATCTATATCTGGTGTTCAGGTTGAGGGGCCGTGTCAAACAACCAGGGGCGGGTTTGTACAAGCACCTGGGGTTTTCCCTGGGAAACGTTTGGGCCCAAACCTCCCCATAAGCAACTTGCTAGATTTGTTGACAGAACGAGTATTCACTATTGATTACTTATTTCCTACGTAGACCAAGTCTTAGGTTTATTTTTAGGGAGTCACACTTAAGTTAGGTCTAGCTTTGTTTGTTTGATTTGTACACTTTCTCTCATGTCTTTCTCTTCTCCTCCCCTCCCGTTCTTCTATTTTATGCACAGGCGATGGTCTCAAAATCCGCACTTAGAAGGACCATTTGATTTTGCCTCCCGTGCAAAAAGACCACTTTTTCTGTCTTCTTCTCCTAAAAAAATGGAAACTTAACAAAATAGGTCCACTGACCCTTCCACTTCCACCTCTAACCTTACCTCTAACACCACCACTAACCCTAATTCTAACCCTTCCACCCAAAACCCACCCACCTTTAACTTCCCACACTTGGAGCTCCCTAATCTTGAGCTGCCCCAAACACAACATCAAGACCCCTTGCCTAATCTTTTAATTGATGGCTGAGCAGATTAATAAATTAAATTCCAATCAACAAACATTGACTAGGAACATTCAAAACCTAGCCAATCCAAGGCCACACCCACCACCCCGTCAGCAGCCTGTTATTCCTCTAAAAGATTTCTATGATCCGTCTTATTATGAGGAACGACCAGGGGTGGTCATACCAGAGGGGGACTTTGAGATCAAGCCTGCTGTCTTGAACCTAATTAAACACTTTCATGGCCTTCCTAGGGAAGACCCTTTCAGCCACCTTGAAGAGCTAACTCTTCTTGTGTTGCGATCATGGGTGTCAGAAGCAGATTAAGACGTCTGGAACCCTTCCCAGACGTCTGGTAATAAATTTTTTCGGCGTACGGGTTCGCGTTTACGCGCCTGTGCGCGCAGACTGAACCTGCAGCCTTCGCTTTCTCTCCCTGCAGGTGCCGCTTTCCTTCTCTCTCTTCCCGCGGTTGCCCTATAAGAGCGCTCCCCCTCTCCCTCACCCCCACTCCACCGTCTTCTCTTCTCCTTCTCCCTGCGAGCGAGGGTGCAGCAGCAGCTGCAGCGGGCGTGTGGGAGGGAGTGTTGCAAGAGGAAGAAGCTCGACCGCAGAGGTGCGAGCTTGCCGGGGCAGTTAGAGCCCGCCGACGGGGGGAACAACAGGCGTGGGGTGTCGCGGAGGAGCTGCTGCAGCTTGGGTAGCAGGCGGACGCGGCACGGCGCGGCTGTGTGCGGGCGGAGGATGAACCGGGTGCTGATTCTGGGAAAATTTCCCAGAATCAGACGTATGGACTTACGTCCAGACGACTCGTAGGACGTCTGGAGGAAGATCCAGACGTCTAACACGTACAATATTTTTTCCTCCTTCCTTTTACGCATGTACGGCCATGCAACCGTCCGCCGTGTTCTCTGAGCCTTTTCATGATGAGAGCGGTTGCGTGTGTGCGCAGGTGTTGTTCGGGAGGGCGTGAGGGCTCGCCATCCCACGAGGATCAGACGTCTGGCCACAGTACCAGATGACGGAGAGGACCTTCAGATGTCTGGGGTGACAATCGGACGTCTGGAAACTGACTTCAGACGATCTAGCGGGCTTCTAGATGTCTGAAGGACTGCACAGATTGAGGTACGACATGATCAACCTTTTAATACATCTGGAAGAGGTTCCAGACATCTGATTTTGGACAAATTCGTCATTTTTGACCTGTTTAGAGCCTGTTCGGAGTCCGTGTTCCACGTTTCGAGTTGCGTTCTTTCCAGATTTATTTTCTCTACCTGTTTACAGTAATTGTGCACTATTCTAAGAAACTACTTGTGTTGACCCTTGTGTTAGGTCCCCATTCCATTGCGGCTCTGGGGGTTGCGGAGGCACGCGGGATTGCCGACCACGCCCCCAGTACTCCCGATTTCGCGGGTAGAGTGGACCTTTAATTTATTTGACAAAATTTGTACAATTATGAAATAATTAATAGAGTCTAGGGCATTGTATGAACCCTAGGACTGAGAAATTAGATTGAATGATAGATCTTAGGGCATTGCATGAATCCTAGGACTAGAAAACTAGATTGAATGATAGATCCTAGGGTACGACATGAATCCTAGGATTGGAAAACTAGTTGAATATACAACCGTTGTAGTCTTGGAAAAGTAGAAAGGAAATGATAACTTCCTGTAAATTGGTTAACAGCTGCCTGTTATGAATGAATAAATATGCTTGAAAACATGGGTTGTATGAACGTAAAGCTGGAACGGTGAAACCTAAATTGGCTGGGTTAAAAGAGCTTGAACCCTACGGGGAATTAGGAGTAGAACTCCTGGAAAGGAAATGGAATAGAATTAGGGAAGTGAGCTGGCCCTTGAGTATGGAGTACCAAGGAGAGCGACTGTCGCCCTGTTTAGTGCAAAGCGGAGCTAGCCGTCCCAGGGACCCAGGGTTAGGACTGGACACTTTGTACCGACTTTTGGCCCTCGTGTACACAGTACCGAGGAGAGCTACTAGTGTAGGGAGAGCACTGGCTACCCCACGGGCCCCGGGGTTCTGCTAGCTCTCCTACACCAACTTGTTAGGCTCACTGGGCAAACCAGGGTAGTCAGGCGAGGGTGCGCGGACTGTGGCGGGACAAGACCCCTATTTGGTTACTGTGGAGGGGCTGGACCCTTGTTACTGAGAGGGCTCTGCCCTATACTGGTTCCGTGCTATGCTTTGGGTGCACCCGTTAACGGAAAGGACTGATCGCGTGCTAGTGAGTGGTAGCTACCTGTGCGTTTATCGCGCGTGCCGTAGTCACCGTTACGTCTGTCAGCGACCTTCGGGTGGTTGACTGAGGGTAGGACCACCACGGGGGACTCTCCCGGCCAGGAGAGCACCACGTGTTACTTCTACCTTTCGGAAAATACTGCAATCAAGATCGTTCCCACGAGGAACATTCAAGATCAAAAGAAGGATCTGAGAAGTAAATCAATAGTGAATAAATGGAAAAGTATAAAAGAAAGTAAAAATATAATAGTTACTGTCCACTCTACTACTTCTTCTAGCTTTTAGTTGCCACTCTACTCAGCATTTCACTGACGTGTCACCCTTGTTACCTTTTCAGGATCAGGTGTTGAGCAGCCAAAGTCAGCGGCTGTAGAGGGTGCTGGGCCTGGTAGGGTCCAGTAGGGTTACCTGTAGTACTTTCTGTACCTTCTTTCCACTGTAGTGAGTAGTTTTCTGTTGCTCCTTGTACTCTCTTTAATGTAAACTTCATGTTCATATTTATGTTTATTTCTCTACTGTTGTGGTGGTGTATACTGTAGTGTTTCTTTCCTTTACTGCTGTATTTTGTTACTGCTAGTTATATACATGGTGAATGTGGTTTATTTTACTTCTCTTTTGGTTACTTTCTCGTTGGACGACTGGGTCTTGGGATTAGTCGAGTCGGTCTGATTCTCGTGTCTCGTAGGAATTCGGGAATCGGGTCGTTACAATTGGTATTAGAGCAAGGTCGTCCCGAGAAGTGAATCAACTGACTGGAAAATAACCAATTCACGTGTCTGTAACTAGAGTAGCCACCACAACGTTTCTTTTGACATTAGCTCTTAGAATTCTCCGTTTGATATCGTTCCGTATTGACGTGTTTCCGTTCTGTTTTGCGTCTCCTTGCAGGAGATGCCCAGACGAGGGACTAGTGAGGCAGGCCGCAGGTGCGACTGAGGATGAGGTCGGCGAGGTGGGCGTGTTGCGGCCGACGTCTCAGTGGACCAGCCACTGCTCTCGGCCATTTAGGCCCAGGACCTCGCCCAGCTGATACGGGATATAGTGCGAGAGGAGCTCCACCCACCGCCCCGAGCGCCTCCCCTTGGTGCTGCAGAGGGGGAGTCCTCTGTGGGACCACGCGACAGACGTAGTGCTAGACGCGGGGGAGGGGATGGGCCGCCACCACCCCCACCTTCCTCCGACACTTCTGTGCATGAGGCACCTTTACCTGGAGGTGCACCAGCATCTCCACTACAGCGCCACTTCGAGCTTTTCGGGCAATTCTGGAAGCTGAAGTCCCCCTCCTTCAAGGGGGATGAGGACCCGACTGAGGCAGAGGACTGGCTCGAGCAGATCGAGAAGGTTTTCGACACCCTTCGTCCCCCGGTGGAGTGCCGCGTGGCCTTTGCCACGTACCAGCTGGAGAGTGCGGCACACAGGTGGTGGAGGGCGGTCAGGGGAAAGGAGAGGGACGAGCCGACCTGGGACCGGTTCGTCACCCTCTTCTGCAAGCAGTACTTTCCCCAGACGTGGCAGGACCAGAGGAGAAGGGAGTTCCACACTCTCCGCCAGGGGACGATGTCCGTGAGCGCGTACCGCACGCGTTTTCTGAAGCTGTCCCGCTTCGCCGCGACAGCCATAGCCACTGAGGAGGAGCGCCTTTGGAGGTTCACCGAGGGACTCTGGCTTGCGATTCGAGGGTATGTCAAACCCCTGAAGCTGCCTACGTTCTCGAGGGTGGTGGAGGCAGCTATGACCTACGAGGAGACAAACCCGTCTGCGTGAGATACTGACAGCGGGCGGAAGAGGCCCTACTAGCCAGACTTTTCACAGGGATGGCGAGAGAGGAGACACGTGGAATCCGCTGGAGAGTCGTCACATTTCGCAGGGCCATCAGTGGCCTTTGGGGGACCTCGACAGGGGCCAGTTGCTAGCACCGGACCCCCGCCTAGCCGACAGCAGGGACCCACTGAGGGCGGGAGTCGGGTTTCCCTCTGCTACCAGTGTGGCCAGCCGGGCCACATCAGGAGGGACTGCCCGTCTAGGGCAGGAGGTCAGCAGATACTTCCCGTGCCGAGCACTGGAGGGTGAGCAGGAGGCCGCGGGTTCCAGGCGCGAGGAGGAGGACAGCAGTCATGAGGAGGGTACCAGCCAGCAGCTACCCGTCTGGCGCAGAGTGTGGCTGCTTCGTCGGCACCTAGGGCTGAGGGGCGTATCAACGCCCTAACGCACAGGGATGCCAGAGCTTCGGGATCAGTGGTGGCAGGTATGGTTTCAGTTTCCGGCAGACTCGTTTACACGCTTTTTGATTCCGACGCTACGCACTCGTTTATCGCAGCCAGTTTCGTAGTTAGTTTGGGCCAGGATTACATACTATTAGAGGATCCGTTCGTGATCAGAGGTCCGAGTGGTCAGCTGTTTGTAGCTGAGGAGATGTACACGGGTTGCGAGGTCAGTATTGGGGGACATAGCCTTCCCGCTGACCTGATTATGATATAGATGGAGGACTTTGGCGTGATTCTGGGGATGGACTGGCTGCCCGCTTACCACGCTTTGGTGGACTATTTTGAGAGGAAGATCATTTTCTCCATAGCAGAGTTGCCTTCTTTCGAGTTCCACGGTCAGCCAGTGGATGGAGGATTCAGGTGCATTCTGCACTTCGGGCGGCAAGACTTTTGAGCCAGGGGTGTGAGGGCTTCCTAGCTTGTGTGGTGGTAGAGCCCAGCCCTATGGCAGACTTCCAGAGTATCCCGGTGGTCAGAGAGTACCCCAACGTGTTCCCAGACGAGTTGCCAGGACTACCGCCCGAGCGGGAGATCGAGTTTGAGATCTCACTAGTACCAGGGACCAGCCCCATCTCCACCGCACCGTACAGGATGGCATCGCTTGAGCTGCGAGAGCTCAAGTCTCAGTTGCAGGATCTTTTGGAGAAGGGCTTTGTGAGTCCCAGTGCGTCTCCATGGGGAGCCCTGCTACTGTTTGTAAAGAAGAAGGATGGTACCCTACGCCTTTGTGTGGACTACCGACAGCTGAATAGGGTCACCATCAAGAACAGATATCCGCTGCCGAGGATCGACGACTTATTTGACCAGTTGCGAGGTGCCACGATATTCTCCAAGATCGACTTGAGGTCTGGATACCACCAGTTGAGGATTAGGGAGGCAGACATCTCCAAGACAGCTTTTCGCACCCGGTACGGACACTACGAGTTTTTGGTCATGCCGTTTGGGCTGACCAATGCCCCCGCTACCTTCATGGACATGATGAACCGGGTGTTTAGACCGTACTTGGACCAGTTCATGGTGGTATTCATTGATGATGTGCTCATCTATTCTCTAGATCAGACGCAGCACGGACAACACTTGCGGATGGTTCTGGACACACTGAGACGACGTAGGCTGTACGCCAAATACAGCAAGTGTGAGTTCTGGTTGAGGGAGGTGACCTTCTTAGGTCATGTGATCTCTGGAGATGGCTTGGCGGTAGACCCAGCCAAGGTCGAGGCAGTGCTCAGGTGGGAGAGACCGCGTACGGTTGCTAAGATTTGCAGTTTCCTGGGACTGGCAGGCTACTACAAATGGTTCATCAGGGGTTTTTCACAGATTGCGCATCCTATGACACAGTTGACCTGGAAGGACGTGCCCTTCACTTGGACAGACGCCTGTGAGGCGTGTTTTCAGGAGCTGAAGGAGAGACTGACTTCGGCTCCCGTGCTCACCATCCCTGACAGTAGTGGCAGGTTCGTTGTGTACACGGATGCCTCCTTGCAGGGGTTAGGGGGTGTGCTCATGCAGAGGGGTCACGTTGTCGCTTACGCTTTACGGCAATTGAAGCCCCATGAGCATAGCTACCCTACCCACGACCTGGAGCTGGCAGCTGTTGTCTTCGCGCTGAAGACCTGGAGGCACTACATGTACGGTGAGACCTTCAAGATTTTCACAGATCACAAGAGCCTCAGATACCTTTTTGATCAGAAGGAGCTCAACATGAGACAGAGACGTTGGTTGGAGCTCCTGAAGGACTACGACGGCAGCATTTCCTACCACCCGGGAAAGGCCAACGTGGTGGCTGACGCCTTGAGCCGGAAGGCGCCCGCACACTTGGCCAGTTTACAGGTGCAGAGTTGGAGCCTTTTGGAGGAGATGGGCAGTTGGCGACCCCTAGAGCTACAGGGTCACTGTGGGGCAGTGACTGTGACACGACAGACGAGGCCAGAGCTGATAGATCGCATCATCACAGGATAGATGGCTGACCCGTACTTGCAGTCTTTGCGCGACAGAGTACTGTCAGGAGACCCGAGGGACTTCTCTTTCACAGACCAAGTGCTGCGCCTGAGGGGACGTCTGTGTGTTCCCAGAGACAAGAAGCTGTTGAGAGAGCTCCTGAATGAGGCACACGATTCCAGATTCACCATACATCTCAGAAACACGAAGATGTACCATGACTTGAAACGCGAGTTTTGGTGGAGGGGGATGAAGCGGGATGTGGGTGAATTCGTGCAGCAGTGTTTAGTGTGCCAGCAGGTGAAAGCTGAGCATCAGAGGCCTGCAGGGCCGCTACAGCCGCTTCCAGTGCCAGAGTGGAAGTGGGAGAGCATCACCGTGGACTTGGTGGTGGGCTTACCTATTACCCAGCGAGGACATGACGCAGTCTGGGTAATTATGGATAGATTGACGAAGACGGCACGATTCTTGCCGATCCGAGTCACTTGGGGACCAGCGCAGTTGGCAGAGAGGTATATCCTCGACGTGGTACGTCTACATGGAGTTCCGCGAGAGATCGTATCCGATCGGGATACCCGCTTTACGTCTCAGTTTTGGGCTGAGTTTCAGCAGGCCCTGGGGACGCGGTTGAGATTCAGTACAGCTTCCCACCCCCAGATGGATGGACAGTCTGAGCGCACGATACAGACACTTGAGGACCTTTTGCGTGCCTGTGTATTGGACTGGAGGGGCTCTTGGGAAGAGCACTTTCCCCTGGCAGAGTTTGCATACAACAATAGTTATCACTCGAGCATCGGCATGGCTCCCTATGAGGCTCTGTACGGACGGAGATGTACGGCACCCTTGAGTTGGGTTGAGGTGGGGACTGAAGAACGTCGGTTCTTCTGTTATAACGTTGTAGTAAAGCCGGTTGTTACCAACGTTTCATATAAAATTTTTTTTACTCGGAAAAATAAAAGAGTTCCCGAGGTCGAACTCAGGGAGCAAGTTGTATTCTAGAGATATACAAGTTCTATTACAAAAATAAAGAGAGAGAGAGAGAATTTTTTATTCTCTTTGTTCTGCAGAGGGGGGTGCTCTTCTTTCTCTCTTTCTTTAGATCTCCTTCTTTCTCTCTGTTCAGGTGATATTCTTCTCTTGCAATGTGGTGCTCTTCTTCTTCTTCCTGCTGTTCTTCCTTGTTTTCTTTCTTTCTTTTTCTTCAGATCTTCTTCTTCTTTGCTTGCTTCTTGCTTCTCTTCATTCCTTCTTCTTCTTTGTCTTCACCTGCCTTGACCTCTCTTTTTCTTCTTTCGCGATGGCCGTTGCTCTTCCTTCTTCTTCAGCCTGTCTTCTTTCCTGCTCTGGCTGCTGACCTTCCGTCGTCTGCCCCGGTGCTGAGACGACTTAACGATGCCTTCGCTACAGTGCAGCAGCTCCTTCTTCTTCAGCGGGTCTGCTTCTTCTTCTTTGGCCTGCACACTTCAGAGTTTTTTCGTCAAGAGGCAAAAACCTATTCTACCCCCCTCCCCCGCGTATCTCTCTCTCTGAAATCACTCTTCGGAAGCTCTCCCAGAGCGCTATCGGGTAATCGGGTTCGGGTCAGGCCCGGGTCCAGGCCCACCGGCGTGCGTGGTGGGCGAGGAGTGCAGGTCAGTCTAATCGGGTCGGGCCAGGTCCGCGGAGCGTGGTCACGGACGAGGCCGAGTCGGGTCGGGTCGGGTGAGAGGGACCTCACCCCGTGGTAACTGAGGCAAACAGATGGTGGCACTTTTGCAATTTATGTGGGTGTGTGGCTTCAGAAACTCCCGAGGTGGGACTATCCGCGCACCCCTTTTCTCTCACGCCTGCAGCAGGGATGGTGCTTCCAATTGCAACAGCTGTTGAGGCGCGCAACTTCAATTGAGGGCCAGGGTGTGTGCGCAAGACTCTTTCGCGCTGGCCGTGGCTCTTCAACCTGGGATATCTAGGCTTGGAGCAACCTCAAGCAAGCTTCGAGCTTCCTCGCCAATGGCGGTCAAGGCCTGGAACCTGAAATCAATAGAACGGCCTCTCGGCCAAATCAGACAGGCGGGGGACCTTCGCCGTGGCACAGCGAAGGTGGTCAGGGGGTCTGCAGGGGGCGAGATGGAGCTAACAGGTCGTCCTAGGTCAAACTGTGAGCGAGGAAGTGGGTGTGTTCGGTGGGTCTGCAGAGGGTGTTTGGTGGGAAGTGGAGGGGCGGAAGAGGATCAGGGTGAGGAGGCGGAGGTTTTGCGGTGGCCGGCGAGCCGTGTGGGTCGCTGAGGTGATGGGAGCGGCTCGCCGGAGGGTGGTTGGAGGCGGAGAGGATGAGGGTGAACAGGAGCGGTCGAGGGTTTAATTGACTAAATTGAAAGCGGGGAAAGAAAGAGGAGAAGAAGGGGAGTAGGTCTAACTTACTTGCAGGGACGAAGGGGGAGGAACAGGGCGACAGTCGTATCGACTGTCGCCGGAGAAGACGATGCTCAGGGAGAGGGGCGGCGGCGAGCAGAGGGCTGGAGAGGCGCCAGCTGGGTGCGGCGTGGCGCGGGAAGAGCAAGGGAGGAGGTCTCTGCTGCTGGTATCGCGGCAGAGCGAAGAGGTGGAGGGGGAGGAAGTCGCCGGAGCTGGTGAGCGTCTGCCGGAGGAAGAAGAGAAGAAAGCTGGGGGTTTTCTCCGTCAGATCCAGGCTGCCGTCGTCGGTGGAGCGGCGGGGGGTATTTATAGGGATGAAGCAGGGAGGAAGGCGGAGGGAGACGACGTGTCTCCCTCGCCGGAGCATGGTCGGAGTACGAACCCATACCGTCCGTGCGTTCGCACGGCCGGTATGGGGGGCTGCAATGATCATGGGGGTGCTCCTGCGACGGCTGACGACGCAGGGCACCCCCGGCACACATGCCAGGTCCTCCACCTTACCCTGCGCGGCGCCATGCTCCGCGCAAGGTCGCCGGAGCATGGTGCTGGCAGGGTTTTGCAGGAGGGACCTGTTTGCAAAGAACGAAGGAGAGTTAGGGGCCAAAATGCGAGGGTTCAAAAGTTGAGGGCCAAAGAGTAAATATATGAGGACCAAAGTGTAAAGTCGGTCAAGGAGGTTTCTTCTTAGGCTCAAGTTTTTATACATGACTAATTAGAACCTAAGGAATATGATGGTAAATTTCATTTTCATATTAAACCTTGTTTGACTGGTCAATTTGCGTAAAGACCCAAATTAAGTTATTAATTGGGCATGGTTCTCAATGTAGGTCAAAATGGGTTCTAAAGGCCAAATTGAAGGTTCTAAACCCTAGAGATTATTTTTCTATGAATTTTAGAGGGTTTATTCTATTTTTACTTTGCCTCTAACCTTGTGAATTGAAGTGGGTTGTTTTAGGGTTACAGATTATCATTTGGTTCCTTGGAAGTGCTGTAGCCCTTGCTAGATCATCTCATCCCACTTTTATTCTTATTAAGCTGTTTTGACCTGTGTTTGGGCCCTGAATTACCCTGTATGCAGATTATACTGGTAAAATTGCACTTTTACCCCTTATGACTGGTTTTCTTCTCAAACTCAGAATTCTCTGAGTTAAGCCTTTCCTTGAGATATGTAGGAGCTTTTATCCTTTGTATTGGGTCAAAATGAGCTAGTTATGGCTCATGATGAGGTTCTCATCATACCCCCATGCCTAGCTTTTGCTAGTCCCTTAGCAAAAAACTTAAGGTTTCAACCCTTGTTCTAGACCATGAAGTTTTCAATGGTTTTAGATAAGTGCCTTTTTTATTTGAGCATAGATTAGGTTAGAATGCTGACCATAGGCCTAAAAGGTACTCTAGTATCAATCAAGATCCAAATCTGTCTAGCCTTAGCCTCAGTCTTTCAGCAAAGGTTTTTAAGGCCCGCAAGAACTAACCTAAGGTTTATTGGACTTCGTGGTTAAAGCACCCGTGCTTGAAATGATTTTAGCCCTGGCCCAGTTCGCAGTGCGTTTTGTAAGAGAGAGATAGAAAGTTTTTTCTGTTTGGAGAGTTTTCTCTCTCTTTTTTCTTTTTAGTTCTAGCCTAGGATTGGCTTTTCAACACGGTCTGTATCAGATTCCTTGCTCCCATCATCAATCCTCAAGGGTTCCTGGCGATCGATGCTTCGAGATAGCACCGCCCATGGCAACCCCCGGAACCCTGGCTATTGAGATTTCGAGATAATCCCATCCATGGTATTCCGTGGCCGAATCCAGACCCTGGCAATTGACACTTCGAGATAATGCCATCCATGGAATCTGAACCAGCAGAGTGCTTACATGCCCCCCGTAGGATATGTAAATATCCTAAGAGGCAAGCACCGAGGAGATGATATTTTGTTACGCATCTTCGAGGGGATTTCCCGCCTCTCCGCGCTGGGAACTCGTCCAAATCAACTTGTGTTGATCGGCCATTCCTATTCTAGGTGTTCTTTTCAGATTTTTGCGACGCTTCTGCGTGATTCTGATTTTTACGCTTACTGAACCAGGCTGTGTGTGAGATTAGGGTGCTTAGGTTACTGAGTCCCGTAAACCAAAAATTAGTTAACGAGGCCGAATACTTCCTAAGCCTTAGACCTAATACTTCAGCTTTTCATTTTCCTCAACCTCTTGAGGAGTGTCCAGATCTTAATGGGTACTAAGAGTCTATTCAAGAATGCCTAAGGTTTGCATTCTTACTAATCTCATTGTGCACTTTTCAGTTATTTTCTTGAATGAGGTCTAGAACTTAGGTTAATTCCTTAGATCCTTACTAATGACTATCAACTTTTCTTATAATTTTGTGCTCCTTTTTCATTTTGTTTCTTCTCTCCTTCACAAAATTTTCCTTCTCCTCTTTTCCTCTTATTCTTTTTCGAATTTTTTTTTTTTTTTTTTTTTTTAATTTTTATGGTATTTTTGGCATATGTGAATTTTTTTGTTTGAAACCTTTTCTTACGAGTTTTTGCACTTTCATACCCCCCCATGCCTAAGATTTGCAATGTCCTCATTGTAACCTAGGGGGTCTTAGTTCAGGGTGAACTTCGAGTGCTGAAAGGTGTCAGAACAAGTTTCAGGTTTTCAAAGAGAATGACGGGCTGCCTCCCGTTAAGCGCTGAGTTTTACGCCATCGGCTGGGCGCAATAAGCTCAAGGGGAAAGGAGGATATAAGATGCCTCAGCCAAATCAGTAGAAGTTACATCAATGAACGGCTTGAGTCTTTGACCATTCACGATGAAAGGTTCAGAATGGTGGCTGAGTGGACTGATTTCGATTGCTCCATTTCCAAAAACCTGTCGGACCAAATATGGTCCGACCCACTTAGATCTCAGTTTTCCTGGGAAGAGTTTGAGTCGGGCATCAAAGAGTAGGACCTTTTGACCAGGATGGAAGATCTTTCTTGAGATGTGTTTGTCGTGGAAGGCTTTAACCCGCTCCTTGTAGATTTGCGAGTTCTCGTACGCGTCTATGCGCAATTCATCGATCTCGCTGATTTGGAGTTTTCTGTGGGTCCCAGCCTTGGAAAGATCTAGATTACAGTTCCGTACTGCCCAATAGGCTTTATGCTCCAGTTCGACGGGAAGGTGGCATGCCTTTCCGTACACCAATCTAAAGGGAGACATGCCCAATTGGGTCTTGTGGGCGGTCCTATAGGCCCACAATGCTTCCGGAAGTCGGGACGACCAGTCCTTCCTGTCAGGTCGAACAGTGACCTGTAGGATTTTCTTGATCTCCCGATTTGACAGCTCAGCTAGACCATTAGTTTGGGGGTGGTAAGGAGTAGAGATTCGGTGAGACACCCCGTATTTGGTCATCAGTGACCTAAACTGAGCATTTGTGAAATGGGTCCCCCCATCAGAGATTATTGCACGAGGAATCCCGAACCTTGAGAAAATGTGTTGATGAATGAATTTGAGAACGATTTTGTGATCACAGGTTCGGGTCGGTATGGCTTCGATCCATTTGGACACGTAGTCCACAGCCAACAGAATGTATTCGAAACCATCCGAAACAGGAAAGGGGCCCATAAAATCAATCCCCCAAACATCAAAGATTTCGCATACTAGAATCGGTTGCATAGGCATCATGTCACGATGGCTCATGTTGCCCAAAGTCTGGCAACGACTGCATGCCTTGCAATGACTGTATGCGTCTTTGAACAGTGTGGGCCAGTAGAAGCCGCACTGGAGGACTTTTGATGCGGTTTTATGCCCGGCAAAATGGCCACCGCATGCCTGGTCATGGCAGAAAGAGAGGATATTGTTGACTTCCCCTTCCGGGACACATCTCCGGATGATCTGATCGGCACCTATGCGGAAGAGGTACGGGTCCTCCCAAATGTAATACTTGGCATCGGAGCGTAATTTGTCTTTCTTGGCCTTCGGCCAATCGGACGGGGTTTGATGAGATGCCAAGTAATTTACAATATTAGCAAACCATGGAAGGCTAGTACCAATAGTCAGCAGGTGCTCATCGGGAAAATGCTCAGTGATGGGTCCGGAAGGGTTTATCATTTCAGAAGGAAGACGGGACAAGTGATCAGCTACCACGTTTTGTTTTCCCGCTTTATCGCGAATCTCGAGGTCAAATTCTTGCAACAGCAAGATCCATCGGATCAATCGAGGTTTCGCGTCCTTCTTTGCAAGGAGATGCCTCACAGCCGTGTGATCCGAGTATATGATGACATGGGAACCCAGAAGGTACGATCTGAACTTCTCTAGGGCAAATACTACAGCTAGCAGCTCTTTCTCAGTAACTGTATAGTTACGCTGAGCCTCATCGAGTGTTTTGCTGGCGTAGTAAATGACCACAGGTTTCTTGTCATTTTTCTGCCCCAAAACCGCTCCTACAGCGAAGTCGGATGCATCACACATGATCTCAAAGGGTTGAGACCAATCAGGGGACTGTAGGATCGGGGCTTGGGTGACTCGGTCACGCAGGATTTCAAATGCTTGAGTGCATTCCTTGGAGATTTCGAAGGGAACATCCTTGGAGAGAAGAGAGGTCAGGGGGCGTGCGATTTTTGAAAAATCAGGGATAAATCGTCGATAAAAACCGACATGCCCTAAAAAGGATCGGATGTCCCTGATCGAGCTAGGCATAGGAAGGTGAGAAATCAGATTAACCTTAGCTCGATCCACTTGGATACCTTTCTCCGAAATTGAGTGTCCCAGGACAATTCCCTCAGGCACCATGAAATGGCTCTTTTCCCAGGAAAGAACCAAATTCACGTCGATGCACCGCCTGAGTATCTGGACCAAGTGTTGGAGGCAATCGTCGAATGATGCTCCGAAAACTGAAAAGTCATCCATGAAGACTTCCAGATAATCACCTACCATATCTGAGAATATGGCAAGCATGCATCGCTGAAAAGTAGCGGGTGCATTGCAAAGACCGAAAGGCATCCTTCGGAAAGCGTATGTTCCGAAGGGGCAGGTGAATGTGGTCTTTTCTTGGTCCTCAGGATGGATTGCCACCTGGTTATAACCGGAGTACCCGTCAAGAAAGCAGAAGAACCTATTTCCCGCTAGTTTTTCGAGAATTTGATCAATGAAGGGTAGTGGGAAATGATCCTTCTTCGTGGAGGAATTGAGTCGACGGTAATCTATACAGACTCTCCACGAGTTGGCTAATCGGGTAGGAATGATTTCTCCAGTCTCAGTCGTTATAGTGGTGAGTCCTGCCTTCTTAGGCACGACCTGAATTGGGCTCACCCAACGACTATCGGAGATCGGGTAGATGATCCCGGCATCTAACCACTTGATGATCTCCTTTTTCACGACCTCCTGCAGATTGGGGTTTAAGCGTCTCTGCATTTCACGAGAAGGTCGTGTGCCCTCTTCTGAATAGATATGATGAGTACAATAAGAGGGACTTATTCCAGTCAAATCATCGAGGGTCCAACCGATGGCTCTGCGATGTTGCTGGAGGACAACAATCAGACGGGATTCCTGTTCAGGATTGAGGTTGGAATTGATGATCACAGGAAGGGTCTGATTAGAACCCAAAAAGATGTATTTCAAATGAGCAGGAAGGGGTTTCAGTTCGAGGATGGGGTTTTCAGCAGCAGCGGGTGGTTCAGTATAGACGTGAGGTTCAAGGGTGGGAGTTACTGGGTTGTTCACATCCGGATTGGACTCCTCTGTTTGCGGGTCAAGATCCTTCTGTGGTTGATGAGGCATACTCAAGTCATTCTGGAGGTGTGATTCATCAACCAAAGTCTTGATGTCACAAATTTGCTCGATGACGCCGCAATTAATTCCTTGCTGGGCCTTAAATATATCAATTTTCAGTGTTTGATCTCCAAACTTAAGCTCTATTTGGCCCTCCTCACAGCTGATGTTGGCTCTAGCAGTAGCCAAGAAAGGTCTCCCTAGAATGATTGGTGTATCCCTAGGGTTCTCAGGTGCATCCATGTCTAAGACTATAAAGTCCACTGGAAAATAGAAATCCCGCACTCTCACGATAACATCCTCGAGAATCCCTTTTGGTGACTTTATAGATCGATCTGCTAATTGTAATGTCACCTCGGTTGGTTTCAGCTCAGATTCTTCCAGATGGTTAAGTAAGGATGTGGGTATCAGATTTATAGATGCACCTAAGTCTAACAATGCTCTGTCAAATTGGGTACCACCTATCTTACAGGAGATCAGGGGAGTTCCAGGATCTTTTGCCTTGGGTGGGAGTCTACTAAGGATTACAGAGCTGGCTTGCTCTGACAGAACAATTGGGCTCCCTCCCTTGGTTCGCGGCTTACGCTGGGGTGTACATATATTCTTTAGAAATCGTGCGTAAGCTGGTACGTGGTGGATTGCATCCATCAAGGGGATGTTTATGTGGACCTGCTCAAAGAGCTTGACCAGGTCCTCCTCAGGGGCCACGGGTTTGGTGGTCTTCTTTCCCTTGGTCAGGGCCTCGGGAAACGGGATCTTGGTTGGTTCCTCTAGGATAGGTCCAGGTTGTGGGTCTGGAGCAGCGGTACCTTGGCTAACTATCCTAGGGTCATGGTTATCAGGCTGGGCGTGGTTTGGATAATGCTGGTCCTGAGTTGTCTTACCACTACGTGTTGTTACAGAATTTAATCCGGCCTGATTTTGGTTTGGGTTTGGTAGGAGGGGTGGCTGCTGCTGAAATCCCGCACGCGAAGTTGAGGCTTCCGTCTCGTCTGGAGATGGGGCAGTAGGGGCCTGATAAATCCATTGAGCGTGGCCTAAATTTGGATTCATAACGCGCTTCTGGGTTGGCACGTTATTTGGGTTAGGAAGGGGTTGGGAAGGGAGTGTGCCTGGCTGGCGAGAATTTGCCAACTGGGCCAGCTGAGTTTTAACTTCAGTAAGCTCGTCCTTGTGCTGTTTTTGAATGGCCGCATTCGATTTTTGAATGTCAGCCAGAGTCTGAAGGATTAAGGACATTTGATCTTGATTTGGCCCTGATGGATAAGTAGGGTTGGGCCGAGGCTGAGGCGGCTGGTAGTGATGAGAGGGCTGTGGGCGGGACTGAAAAGGTGGTCTTTGGGTTTGGGGATTTCCCGCCCACTGAAAATTGGGATGGTTTCGCCATCCAGGGTTGTAAGTGTTGGAGAATGGGTCGTTCTGGATGGCGTTGAGGTCCTCGCAGGTCTGAGGAACCTCCTGAGAATCAGGGAAAGGAGGAATGGAGTTCCCCCGACTGGTGAAGAAAGGATCGGATGATCTTCCAGTCCAAGAATCAGATGGGGATGGATATGGATCCATCCCAGGGGAGGATCGGTGGAGGATGTTTTGCACAGTCTCCTGTGTGGAAGGAGGTTGTGCAAAGGAGTTACGCGCAGAGGTGGCTCGCTACAAGTGCTGAGTCAGCTCATCCACCTTCTTTTCAATAATTGAGACCTTGTCCAATCGACTGGCCATTAACTCCAGGTCGACTGATGCGGACAGGTCCTGCGTCTCATGTGCTCCCTTAAGATTCGTCGCTGCGCGGGTATTCGTCCTGTCGAATAATCCCATGGAGTCATTGTTGATGGAGTTCTCGCACATGTTTTCGAGAATCTCCCATACGGTGTCTTCATGTTGACCCATGATGTTTCCTCCGCAGGTTGCATTGACGAAAAGGCGGATGTCCTCACGGAGTCCCTGGTAAAAAGATTGGACTTGTTCCCATTTAGGAACTCCGTGATGGGGGCACTTCCTCATGTGATCCTGAAAACGATCCCATGCCTCATGGAGAGGTTCCCCTGATTGTTGAGTGAAGTGTGTAATCTGATGGCGCAAGGCGTTGGTCCGACCAACGGGAAAGAACTTTTTCAAAAACTCGGATTGAAGTTCTTCCCAAGTGTTGATCGGCCGGGTCTGAGTTTGATACCAATGGGCGGCCTTGTCCATAAGAGAAAAGGAGAACATCTTCATGAGAAGAATATCCCGATTTTGCGCATCTGATCCAAAAGTGTGGGCCAGATGCTTTAGCTGTTTGATGTGCTGGAAAGGATCTTCAGAATTAAGCCCATGGAATTTAGGTATAGCGTGAATCATGTTGGGCTTTAGTTCGGAATCAGGTCCTCCAATCGGGATTCTAACTCGAGGCTCAATGGCCACCGCAGCAGGATTGTAGTGGTCCCGCATCATAGGACGCTGCGGTGGGTGCACGAAGTTTTGGAAGAGGTCATTGAGTCGCTGGAGCTGGTGTTCCAGATTATTTTCTTCCTCAACTGGCTGAGCCATGATGGGGGAAGAAGAAGAACTTGGTTCTGAATCAGAAGAGAGAATAATGTGAGGGTGTTGCTGCACAAACACGGGCGTCGAGGCTTGGCCTTGACGAGAGTGAATTTCTAATGGAGGTCTTAAGGGTGGTCTTAGAGACCTCCTTCCGTACATGCACAGTTGGGAGAGGTAAGTTTAGAAGGTGCTGGACCCAATCAAGACACCCAAAAATGTGTTGGGTGACTATAGAGGTGCGGGGCAGATGGACCCCTTGATCAGAAAGATCGTCCACCTGAGAATTACCTGGGCAGCCAGAGAGGGAGAGTCCCGCGAAGACCCCTACACGGTAGAGCGTCCCCACGGGTTACAGGGTTTCCCCCACCCGACCTCTCTTGTCACTGCGGTTCCAGGTAGACCAGAATGGGGATCTTGACCTCTTAAGTCTACCAATTTTAAGATCAGGGTGCTTAAGGTTTCACTTGAACTTTAGTCTTTTTAAGTGCAAAGAGTGACCTAATTTAAGGTTGGTTAACCCAAAGGGGTCAACTTTACCTATTGTTTTCTTTAAGAGCTTTTAGGTCCTGTCTTTTAGGGTTCAAGTGTTTAGAGAGAGCCAATTGTTTAGGATTTTTCTTGTTAATTATTTTCAATCAATGGCTTGGGCACACCTCTTTAGGATTTCCTCAATTCTTGATTAAGGGGTGTGTCTCTACTGAAATCCTAATGTTTGACCTTATGTTGGGTCTACTTGGTCCATTTAACTCTTTGTTGGGCAATTAGGGCTCAAGCAAGAATGTGTTAGCCCTTAAATACCCTTAGTGTGCAGGAGTGATGAGTTGAAAACATGCAACTTTTTATGGTTACTAAGTATGGAAGACAGGTTAGCCCTATATTGCTTTGTTCTTTTCTTTTCTTTCTCTTTAGAGTGTAGGGGTTAATAGTGAGAGAAAAGATTTACCTGTCTTCGGAGTGGTTGTCGTGTGGTTGCTTGTCTTCTTGAGTTCCTGTAGCTACACAAAAGAGAGGAGATTATCAGAAATTAAAAGATACAGGAATGTTTACCTCTAGAATAGCCGTTGCTCCCCGGCAACGGCGCCAAAATGAAGAACGTCGGTTCTTCTGTTATAACGTTGTAGTAAAGCCGGTTGTTACCAACGTTTCATATAAAATTTTTTTTACTCGGAAAAATAAAAGAGTTCCCGAGGTCGAACTCAGGGAGCAAGTTGTATTCTAGAGATATACAAGTTCTATTACAAAAATAAAGAGAGAGAGAGAGAATTTGTTATTCTCTTTGTTCTGCAGAGGGGGGTGCTCTTCTTTCTCTCTTTCTTTAGATCTCCTTCTTTCTCTCTGTTCAGGTGATATTCTTCTCTTGCAATGTGGTGCTCTTCTTCTTCTTCCTGCTGTTCTTCCTTGTTTTCTTTCTTTCTTTTTCTTCAGATCTTCTTCTTCTTTGCTTGCTTCTTGCTTCTCTTCATTCCTTCTTCTTCTTTGTCTTCACCTGCCTTGACCTCTCTTTTTCTTCTTTCGCGATGGCCGTTGCTCTTCCTTCTTCTTCAGCCTGTCTTCTTTCCTGCTCTGGCTGCTGACCTTCCGTCGTCTGCCCCGGTGCTGAGACGACTTAACGATGCCTTCGCTACAGTGCAGCAGCTCCTTCTTCTTCAGCGGGTCTGCTTCTTCTTCTTTGGCCTGCACACTTCAGAGTTTTTTCGTCAAGAGGCAAAAACCTATTCTACCCCCCTCCCCCGCGTATCTCTCTCTCTGAAATCACTCTTCGGAAGCTCTCCCAGAGCGCTATCGGGTAATCGGGTTCGGGTCAGGCCCGGGTCCAGGCCCACCGGCGTGCGTGGTGGGCGAGGAGTGCAGGTCAGTCTAATCGGGTCGGGCCAGGTCCGCGGAGCGTGGTCACGGACGAGGCCGAGTCGGGTCGGGTCGGGTGAGAGGGACCTCACCCCGTGGTAACTGAGGCAAACAGATGGTGGCACTTTTGCAATTTATGTGGGTGTGTGGCTTCAGAAACTCCCGAGGTGGGACTATCCGCGCACCCCTTTTCTCTCACGCCTGCAGCAGGGATGGTGCTTCCAATTGCAACAGCTGTTGAGGCGCGCAACTTCAATTGAGGGCCAGGGTGTGTGCGCAAGACTCTTTCGCGCTGGCCGTGGCTCTTCAACCTGGGATATCTAGGCTTGGAGCAACCTCAAGCAAGCTTCGAGCTTCCTCGCCAATGGCGGTCAAGGCCTGGAACCTGAAATCAATAGAACGGCCTCTCGGCCAAATCAGACAGGCGGGGGACCTTCGCCGTGGCACAGCGAAGGTGGTCAGGGGGTCTGCAGGGGGCGAGATGGAGCTAACAGGTCGTCCTAGGTCAAACTGTGAGCGAGGAAGTGGGTGTGTTCGGTGGGTCTGCAGAGGGTGTTTGGTGGGAAGTGGAGGGGCGGAAGAGGATCAGGGTGAGGAGGCGGAGGTTTTGCGGTGGCCGGCGAGCCGTGTGGGTCGCTGAGGTGATGGGAGCGGCTCGCCGGAGGGTGGTCGGAGGCGGAGAGGATGAGGGTGAACAGGAGCGGTCGAGGGTTTAATTGACTAAATTGAAAGCGGGGAAAGAAAGAGGAGAAGAAGGGGAGTAGGTCTAACTTACTTGCAGGGACGAAGGGGGAGGAACAGGGCGACAGTCGTATCGACTGTTTTTTACGACTGTCGCCGGAGAAGACGATGCTCAGGGAGAGGGGTGGCGGCGAGCAGAGGGCTGGAGAGGCGCCAGCTGGGTGCGGCGTGGCGCGGGAAGAGCAAGGGAGGAGGTCTCTGCTGCTGGTATCGCGGCAGAGCGAAGAGGTGGAGGGGGATGAAGTCGCCGGAGCTGGTGAGCGTCTGCCGGAGGAAGAAGAGAAGAAAGCTGGGGGTTTTCTCCGTCAGATCCAGGCTGCCGTCGTCGGTGGAGCGGCGGGGGGTATTTATAGGGATGAAGCAGGGAGGAAGGCGGAGGGAGACGACGTGTCTCCCTCGCCGGAGCATGGTCGGAGTACGAACCCATACCGTCCGTGCGTTCGCACGGCCGGTATGGGGGGCTGCAATGATCATGGGGGTGCTCCTGCGACGGCTGACGACGCAGGGCACCCCCGGCACACATGCCAGGTCCTCCACCTTACCCTGCGCGGCGCCATGCTCCGCGCAAGGTCGCCGGAGCATGGTGCTGGCAGGGTTTTGCAGGAGGGACCTGTTTGCAAAGAACGAAGGAGAGTTAGGGGCCAAAATGCGAGGGTTCAAAAGTTGAGGGCCAAAGAGTAAATATATGAGGACCAAAGTGTAAAGTCGGTCAAGGAGGTTTCTTCTTAGGCTCAAGTTTTTATACATGACTAATTAGAACCTAAGGAATATGATGGTAAATTTCATTTTCATATTAAACCTTGTTTGACTGGTCAATTTGCGTAAAGACCCAAATTAAGTTATTAATTGGGCATGGTTCTCAATGTAGGTCAAAATGGGTTCTAAAGGCCAAATTGAAGGTTCTAAACCCTAGAGATTATTTTTCTATGAATTTTAGAGGGTTTATTCTATTTTTACTTTGCCTCGAACCTTGTGAATTGAAGTGGGTTGTTTTAGGGTTACAGATTATCATTTGGTTCCTTGGAAGTGCTGTAGCCCTTGCTAGATCATCTCATCCCACTTTTATTCTTATTAAGCTGTTTTGACCTGTGTTTGGGCCCTGAATTACCCTGTATGCAGATTATACTGGTAAAATTGCACTTTTACCCCTTATGACTGGTTTTCTTCTCAAACTCAGAATTCTCTGAGTTAAGCCTTTCCTTGAGATATGTAGGAGCTTTTATCCTTTGTATTGGGTCAAAATGAGCTAGTTATGGCTCATGATGAGGTTCTCATCAGGGACCAAGTGGGAGGTTGGCCCCAGGCTGATCCAGCAGAGTTAGGAGGTAGTCGAGTAGATTCACAGGCGACTCCGCACTGTCAGGAGCAGGCAGAAGAGCTACGCAGATCGGAGACGCAGAGAGGTGCAGTTTGAGGTTGGGGACCACGTCTTCCTTCGTGTTTCGCCCATGAAGGGCCTGCAGCAGTTTGGGGTGACAGGGAAGCTCGCGCCGAGGTTCGTGGGGCCCTTTGAGGTCCTGGAGCGGGTTGGACCCGTTGCTTACAGGCTTGCCCTCCCTCCTCAGCTTTCTGGTGTGCACGACGTGTTCCATGTGTCCAACCTCAGGAAGTACGTCGCCAATCCCAGTCACGTCTTGAGTCATGAGAGCATCGAGGCGAGCGACTGCCTGACCTACCCCGAGCGGCCAATACAGATTCTTGACAAAGCCGTCCGCAGTTTGAGACGAAAGCAAGTACCCTTGGTGAAGGTTTTGTGGAGGAGCTAGCGGTACGAGGAGGCTACCTGGGAGCCTGAGGCGGCAATGCGGGAGTGGTACTCGGAGCTTTTCGCGGGTACGTCTTTTGGGACCGGCTTCGGTCCTCTTTGAATTTGTTATCTATATATTTTGTTCTTTCCCGCACCCTAGTTAGCGCAAGTTTCGGGGATGAAACTTCCTTTGAGTTTGTTATATTGTTACGATCATGGGCGTCAGAAGTAGTTTAAGACGTCTGGGAAGCGTCTGGAACCCTTTCCAGACATCTGGTAATAAATTTTTTCGACGTACGGGTTCGCGTCTGCGTACCTGCACGCGCAGACTGAACCTGCGACCTTCGTTTTCTCTCCCTGCAGGCACCGCTTTCCTTCTCTCTCTTCCTGCGGCTGCCCTATAAGAGCGCTCCCCCTCTCCCTCACCCCCACTCCACCGTCTTCTCTTCTCCTTCTCCCTGCGAGCGAGCGAGGGTGCAGCAGAGGCTGCAGTGGGCGTGTGGGAGGGAGTGTTGCGAGAGGAAGAAGCTCGACCGCGGAGGTGCGAGCTTACCGGGGCAGTTAGAGTCGGCCGACGGGGGGAACAGCGGGCGTGGGGTGTCGTAGAGGAGCTGCTGCAGCTCGGGTAGCAGGTGGACGCAGCATGGTTGTGTGTCGCGGGCGGAGGACGAACCGGGTGTCGATTCTGGGAAAATTTCCTAGAATCAGATGTCTGGACTTACGTCCAGATGACTTGTAGGACGTCTGGAGGAAGATCCAGACGTTTGACAGGTACAATATTTTTTCCTCCTTCTTCCTTTTACGCGTGTACGATCATGCAGCCGTGCGCCGCATTCTCTGAGCCTTTTCATGATGAGAGCAGTTGCATGTGTGCGCAAGTGTTGTTCGGGAGGGCACGAGGGCTCGCCATCCCACGCGGATCAGACGTCTGGCCACAGTACCAGACGACGGAGAGGACCTCCAGACGTCCAGGGTGACAATCGGATGTCTGGAAACTGACTTCAGATGATCCAGCGGGCTTCTGGACATTTGAAGGACTGCGTAGATTGAGGTATGACATGATCAACCTTTTAAGACATCTGGAAGAGGTTCCAGACGTCTGATTTTGGACAGATTCGTCGTTTTTGACCCGTTTAGGGCCCGTTCGGAGTCCGTGTTCCACGTTTCGAGTTGCGTTCTTTCCAGATTTATTTTCTCTACCTGTTTATAGCAATTGTGCACTATTTTGAGAAACTACTTGTGTTGACCCTTGTGTTAGGTTCCCGTTCCGTTGTGGCTCTGGGGGTTGCGGAGGCACGCGGGATTGCCGACCACGCCCCTAGTACTCCCGGTTTCGCGGGTAGAGTGGCCCTTTAATTTATTTGACAAAATTTGTACAATTATGAAACAACTAATAGAGTCTAGGGCATTGCATGAACCCTAGGACTGAGAAATTAGATTGAATGATAGATCCTAGGGCATTGCATGAATCCTAGGACTGGAAAACTAGATTGAATGATAGATCCTAGGGCACGGCATGAATCCTAGGACTGGAAAACTAGTTGAATATACAACCATTGCAGTCTTGGAAAAGTAGAAAGGAAATGATAACTGCCTGTAAATTGGTTAAAAGCTGCATGTTATGAATGAATAAATATGCTTGAAAACATGGGTTGTATGAACGTAAAGCTGGAATGGTGAAACCTAAATTGGCTGGGTTAAAAGAGCTTGAACCCTACGGGGAATTAGGAGTAGAACTCCTAGAAAGGAAATGGAATAGAATTGGGGAAGTGAGCTGGCCCTTGAGTACGGAGTACCAAGGAGAGCGACTGTCCCCCTGTTTAGTGCAAAGCGGAGCTAGCCGCCCCAGTGACCCAGGGTTAGGGTTAGCCACTTTGTACCGACTTTTGGCCCTCGTGTACACAGTACCGAGGAGAGCTACTAGTGTAGGGAGAGCACTAGCTACCCCACGGGCCCCGGGGTTCTGCTAGTTCTGTTACACCGACTTGTTAGGCCCACTGGGCAAACCAGGGTAGTCAGGCGAGGGTGTGTGGACTGTGGAGGGGCAAGACCCCTATTTGGTTACTGTGGAGGGGCTGGACCCCTGTTACTAAGAGGGCTCTGCCCTATACTGGTTCCGTGCTGTGCTTTGGGCGCACCCTTTAATGGAAACGACTGACCGCGTGCCAGTGCGGGGTAGCTACCTGTGCGTTTATCGGACGTGCCGTAGTCACCGTTACGTCTGTCAGCGACCTTGGGGTGGTTGACTGAGGGTAGGACCACCACGGGGGACTCTTCCGGCCAGGAGAGCACCACGTGTTACTTCTACCTTTCGGAAAAGACTGCAATCAAGATCGTTCCCACGAGGAACATTCAAGATCAAAAGAAGGATCTGAGAAGTATATCAATAGTGAATAAATGGAAAAGTATAAAAGAAGAAAGTAAAAATATAACATCTACTGTCCACTCTACTGCTTCTTCTTGCTTTTAGTTTCCACTCTACTCAGTGTTTCGCTGACGTGTCACCCTTGTTACCTTTTCAGGATCAGGTGTTGAGCAGCCAGAGTCAGCGGCTGCAGAGGGCGCTGGGCCTAGTAGGGTCCAGTAGGGTTACCTGTAGTACTTTCTGTACCTTCTTTCCGCTGTAGTGAGTAGTTTTCTGTTGCTTCTTGTACTCTCTTTAATGTAAACTTCATGTTCATATTTATGTTTATTTCTCTACTGTTGTGGTGGTGTATACTGTAGTGTTTCTTTCCTTTACTGCTGTATTTTGTTACTGCTAGTTATATACATGATGAATGTGGTTTATTTTACTGCTCTTTTGGTTACTTTCTCGTTGGACGATTGGGTCTTGGGATTAGTTAAGTCGGTCCGATTCTCGTGTCTCGTAAGGATTCGGGAATCGAGTTTTTACATCTTGCATAGACAACTTGTTCTCGAAATGTGCAAGAAGACATATGGCTAATGCGGCTTTTTCCATTATCTCTTAAAGATAAGGCTGCTTATTGGTTCAGGACCATTGGCCGACCCATCACAACTTGGCCTTAGCTCAAGAGCGCCTTCCTCAAGAAATTCTTTCCCATAGGTCGTACCAATTCCCTGCGAAGATCTATTGCGACCTTTCACCAAAAATCTGGTGAAACCTTCCATGATTCTTGGGAAAGATTTCAAGATCTCTTAAGAAGTTGCCCACACCAAGAGATTCCTTTATGGCAGCTCATGCAAATCTTCTATCATGGATTAGAAGATCAAATCCGACATTTTGTCGACTCCTCGTGTGGCGGCAACTTCTTAAATAAAGATGCTGAAAGTGCCTATGACCTGTTTGAAGAAATGAGTGAAAACTTATTTAATCAAGCTTCCATGAACACATTTTGCAGAACCCAAAACCCGCAGTTCGGTGTTCATGAAATAGCCACTCAATCTATCCCTGTCACCCAAGACGATCTTCAATTGATCGCTCAAAAACTCGACCAGATACATATTAATCAAAAGAAAATTGAGGAAAGACTGGCCACATCAACCCAAGCTCCACACCCACATTTAACCCAACCTAACTTTCCACGAAGAGAAAATTTGCAGAATCTCAACACTACTCCTACTGATTATTCTGAGATTGCCCGTGATTCACTGGGGAATTACAACTATCCAGATCTTAACCCCATTCAAAATATTTCTGCCATCCAGGAGCCCTTTAAAAATTCTTCCAATTGGAAAAATTACTCGAACTACTCCTGGAATAATCAGGTTTCTCCCCAACCATATCATTTTAGTGGGTATGGGTTGAATCCAATCTTCCATCCTGGGCCATCTCAACAAGACATCAAGGCCCAAATGATGCGAGCCCTGCAGGAAATGCAAACAAAAATGACGGAAGTAACCTGCACCATCACAAATCTGAACAATCAGATTGGGGTTACTCCCACGCAAAGACCTGCAGGATATCTTCCGTCCCAACCCATGCCCAACCTTAATCACCAAGGGAACCATTATATGGGCAGAACTCCACACTATCCAATTCAGCCTCCTCCTAATCCACCACCTCAGCAGCCTCCCAGGTTTCCGCAATCACAGGCCCCCCCACCTCCTCCAAATAATAATCCGACTGCACATGCAGTTACTTTGAGGAGTGGGAAAACCACCACTGATCCCGGGCCTTCACACAAATCTGGTGAAATACCTGTGCAAATTGACTCCCCACCTCCCCATCAGGAAGAAAAAGAAATACAAAAATCTCAAGACAAGATTCCTATCCCTTTCCCATAAGCTCTCCACCCTACCACCAACAAAAAAAAGAAATCTGAGCCCACTACAGAAGAACTCATGGATCTATTTGGGCAAGTTCATATCAATATTCCTCTCCTAGATGCCATCAAATATATACCTGCCCATGCCAAATTTTTGAAGGAGATTTGTACTCCTAAAAGGCAGGCTAAAAACCTAGGATAGGTGCATCTTTCGGAGACAGTAAGCTCTATCATACAGAGTAAGCTGCCTCCTAAGATGAAAGATCCGGGGGCGCCTTTAATTTTTGTAATTATTGATGACACTACCTTTAATCGTGCCCTCCTTGATCTTGGTGCCTCAGTTAATATTATTCCCACGAGTTTATTTGAAGAATTTCAGATCGGTGAATTAAAACCTGTCGAGGTTACCCTGCAATTAGCCGACCGATCTACAATCAAACCTCGTGGGATTGTCGACGATGTTTTGGTCAAGGTCCAGAATTGTGTCTTCCCTGCACACTTTCTGGTTCTTGACATTGAGGTACCTGAATCATTACTGGACTCCCCAATAATCCTTAGACGCCCTTTTTTGGCTACTGCAAAGGCAAATATCAATTGCCACACAGGCAAAATGGATATCACTTGTGCAGGCCAAACTCTCACTTTAGATATTTTCAAATCCTCCAGGAGATTCCATGATGATAACTTTTTTTGAGGACTCAGATACTGAAATTTCCAATATGGTGGAGGAGACAATGTTAATAGATACCCTTACCGACCACAATTTTTTTGAGGACTCTGATTCAGAATCAGTGGTCGACGAAATTTGTAATCTGGAGACTTGTCTTGACCCCAAATTTATTCCTGATGCACCCCCTAAGCACCCTAACCCACCCACTATCCATGCACCTAATTTTTCCACACTAACTTCACCCAATCCTCACCATCCCTTCCCCAACTCCTTTCTTACGGACCTGCCACCAACCTCGCCCGAGTTTGGCATCCAACTTGATTCAAAACCATGGCCAGACTCGGCCTACACTTATCATTTTCCATCCAACTTTGATGCCAATATTGCTTCTAATCAATTTTCTAGGGATCTAGAAGAAGACACCTTTTTTGCGGGCATCCAAGTGTCCAATTATTTACATGATTTTACGTCTTCCGTGCATACCTTCACGCCCGACTGAATGGCGTAAAGGATAGCACTGGATGGGAGGTAACCCATCATTTTTTCTTGCTTTCCTTTTTCCTTCTTTTTCCAGGTTTTGTTCATCCTAAACCCGACCGTTCTTCACTAAGGTGATCCCTTTTCCCTCCTAATGCATGAGGACATGGCATATCTTAAGCATGGGGGGGTGTTTTTAAATTTGACGATCGATTTAGGATTTTCAAAACCTAAAAACATGCATTTTTCTTTAATTTATTTCCTGCTTGCATACCCAAGAAAAAAAAAAAAAAAATGTTGAAAACTTTTTGAGGAAAAATTTTGAAATCAGGACTAAGGTCAAAAAATTCACTTTTGGTACATGGGATTTAATCTTTAACAAACTAAGGATGAGGATATGGATCTGATCATTAGAATTCCAGGGTGTATTTTTAGACTAGATCAGATATCCTTCTCTAAAATTCCACCTGAACTCATGATAGTTCAGGTGACTTGATCCTATTTTGTAATATGGAAAGTATTTGACTTAGTTTCTGATTCAAAAACTTGCATGTCTTGAGAAACTTCTTGTGTCAATTTTCACACACAAGCCAACACTTAAAAACAACTAAAAATTTGAAAAACTCCCTTGTTTGGACTTGGTAAAAGTCTGAAGCAGATCATTGGTTTGAGTTCCCACCGCCGAGAAGGAGGAAAATGCTTCCTTTGAGGATGCGATGTCAGCATGTTACCGCCTCAGCGCTGCTCCATATCTATACTTCATATCTTTAGATGGAGCATTAAAGCACATTTTAGCAGCTCAAGTGTCATGGACGGTGCTCTACCTATAGTGTCGAAGCAAGAGCTTGAGTTTTCTTCGAGCATCCCTTTACACCGCATCGTGTTTTGGGGTTGTGAGCTCCTGGGTGGTGTCATGGACAGTGCTATCCCGAAGTATCAGCGCCAGAGCCCCTTCGAGGAATGGTAACGGGAATGATGATCCCGACACATCTGTTGTAAGACTAAGCTAAAAATAAGCATGGGGGAGAAAAAAAAAGTAATAATAAATAAATTAACACGCCCTTATAAATGTTGGCTTTTCACAAGCACAGACACAAGATTTTAAAGGATTTTGCAAGTTGTGAATCAGATTCATGAGCCAGAAAAATCCTAAAAACAAAAATTTCAAGTCATCTGAATTAACAAGGGGTTAATTTATGAATTTTCTGGAGGATATATTGATCCCGTTCTGTCTAATGGTTGGATTAAAAAACAAATCCCGATGTTTATCTTTAATAAATCCAATACCTCCTGTGTTTTAATCTACCAAGGTCCCTTAACTCTTTTTCTCCTCAAAAGTCGAAAAAATTAGATTTCCCAAAAATTCCATTTTCCAAAAAATTGAAGTTTTGCTAAGAGACTAGCAAAAGATAAGCATGGGGGTGTGATAAACGCCAGTTTATCATCATTCTTATGCATTAAAACAAACCTGGCTCTTAGGATTTTACTCCGCAAATGGGTTTTTAGGCTACATTTAGGCATAAATTAGATTAGGCATGCATTGCATTTTTTATTGTCTTTTTGATATGCTTTTGTGAGTATTAGGGATGAACAGATATACAGATCCCTAAAACCCTAGCACTCAAGAAGGCAAATGGTGAAGGAGAAGCTTAGACTAGTTGGAACTCAGCTTGATCCAGCTCACCACAGCTGGAACCTAGCTCACTTGAACTATGGTTAGCTCATCCCAGCTCCATTCAGCTAATCTCAGCTGAATGGCAGCTCAAGAGAGTTCATCTTAGCTCACCCTAGCTCAAGTCAGCTCAGATCCAGCTCAACTTAGCTGAGTCTAGCTCATCTCAGCTCCCACTAGTCCATAGGGAGCTCTAGCTAGCTCAGCTGAGTTGACGGGAGTTCACCCCAGCTCAGACCCAGCTACATCTAGCTCCACTCAACTCCAGCCAGCTGAAGAAGAACTCATCTCAGCTCAGGAAGCTCAAGTCCAGCTCCTGGGGATTCAGCTTAGCTCAACTCAGTTGAGCTAAGCTACCTTAACTGCGTCAACCAGCTTGATCCTCCCTGGGAGAACCAAACCCAGTTCACCTCAGCTCATTATGGTAGAAGCCAGTTCACTTTAGCTTGGCTTAGCAGCTAGCAAAGAACTAGCAAGCTAAGCCAGCTAGAGTAGCTCCATGCCAGCCTCTTCAGCAGCTGCCAGCTCCAGTTCCAGCTCCAGACTTCTTCTCCTCAGCTCCTCTCTTCAAACCCTAGCTCCAATACCTCCTCCTCTACTCCTTAGCTAGCTAAGCTGGCTTAGCTAGCAACCATCTCCTTGGCCATCCACCACCTTCAATTCAACCCTAGCTAGCTCCACCAACTTAAGCCCTACTTAAGCTAGCTATCCTACTCATTTTGGCTCCACCTCTTTACCACCTTTCACCCCTCAACTAACCACCAAAAGACACCAAAAGTTGGCACCAAAACTAACCCTAACCACCTCCCTTTTGGCGCCAACTTTCAGCCCCTTCATCCACCCTACACCTACCCACATAACCCATCCCAGCCATCCACATACCCCCCTTCTAGAACCCTAAGGTGGCGCCACCTAATGGCCTTCTAGAAGGCCCATTTTGGTGCCAATTCTAAAGGACACCAAAGCCTTAACTACCCCCCTTAGCACCCCTTAGGTGGTGCCACTTATTCTTAGCCATAGGATCCCCAACTACCTCCCATATCCTATCCTAGCCATCCATTCCAAGAGACACCTATGCCCCCCTTCCTACACTATATATACCCACCAAAATTCCCACATTTTCTTCATCCTCCATTAGTGTATTTTGCTACCTATACCACCTACACCTACGGCCAAGAAGAAGGAGTAGAGAAGGAGATTAAAGGGGCACATCACCAGCCCTTTTGGTGCCTTCTTCTCCCCACTCTCTTCAACTTGGGCCACGCCAAGGAGGAGGACTTTTCTACTTCAAGGAGGATGGCCAAGAAAAGGAGAAGGACCTAGGGTGGATGTCCACCCTTGGAGAGAAGCTTAGGGCACGCCCCCTTAGGGCTTGCCTTGGAGGACATCACCTTGGCGGAGCATAGCAAGGAAGGAGTTGAAGGACTCTTTTCAAGCTTGGGAGCTACCAAGCTTGGAGCAAGAAGCCCTCTTCTTCACCATCTATCTAGAGGATTTGTGTTTGCTTTTATTTATTGCAATTTTTCTAGTAGTAGAAGCATTCCTCTACTAGGCTTTTTTGTAAAACACTTTTTCATTAATCTAGTTGCCTTCTTTGCAATTTCTTTAGTTGCATTTCTAATTGCTTTGTTTTTAGCATTCTTCACTTCCTCTCCCTAATTATTCTAGGCCTCCACTTGCCTAGAGTGAGCTTAGGGAGAGGCTCTACTTGCCACTTTAGAAGTAGTCTATTGAATTGAAGTGTAAGTCACTTTCCCGCCACAATTTCGCATGTTGCCTTAATTTCAAAAACAAAAAAAAATGATATATTGAAAAATACCAAAAAGAAAGTTGAGATTTATATTCCAAGCAAGAGAATTAATTTTGCAAACATTTGGCCTACTTCGATGTTCGAACGCTCGATCGGGTTTAAAAGAATGTCACGTTGTAGTATAGCCGAAAAAGCATTCAAACAAATAAATATTTTTTATTACTCGAAAATCGGAGTATCCGAGGTCGAACACAGGGAGCAATTGGAATTTACTACTAATCTCAAATGTAATTGAACACTCTAATTTACTCAAAACTTTAATTCAAATATGAATGTATGCGGTTAAAGAGTAATTAGGACAAAAGAGTAAAATTGGACGTCTGATCTTGTGATCAGACGTCTTAAAAGTGTTTTCCCTTTTTCTTTTGATTATTTTTCTTCTTCTGTAGTCTCTTTTTCTTCTTCGTCTTCTGTCTTGGCCTCTCTTCTTTCTCTTCTCTCTTCTGCAAAGGCTTCTTCTTCTTCCTTGGTCTCTTCTCTTTTCTGCAAAGGGCTTCTTTCTCTTCTGTCTTCTTCTTCTCCGCAGTCTCTCCTTCTTCCTTCAGATCTCTGCCTCTGCTTCTTTTCTTGCAGTCCTTCTTTCTTCCTTCTCTTCTCTACCTTGCTCAGCCTCTTCTTCTACTTCTTCTCTTCTTCTTCCTCTTCTTTTTGTCTGCAGTCCTTTTCTTGGCTAAGTTTCTTCTATTCTTCGCTCAGCCTGCCTGCACAGAGAGCAAAACCTACCCCTTTCCCTCTACCCGCATGTCTCTCTCTCTCTGAAATTCACTCAAGGACGCTCTCCCGGAGCCACGGGTAATTAGGTCGGATTTCGCACCCGGGACCAGGTGCACCGGCAAGTGGGTGATGCGCGAGGTGTGCTCAGAATGGGTCGGGTTGGAGCCCGCCAGATCCGGGCGGTGAAACCGTGGACGAGGCAAGCGTGGGTAAGGTGAGGGACCTCACCCCTGTCCGTTCGGGGGCGAAGAGTGTATAACACAAAAACAATTTATACCGCACCTGCACTTCGTATTTCAACGATGTGGGACTAAAGTCCTGCCTTCTTTCCCTCGCGCCTGCAGACGATTCTTTTTTGATTGCCAAGGCTGCGGACATCGCTGCTCTCCTTGCTGAGCCAGATCACTTCGCACTGCTCGCCCGAGTCCGCTGCACCTGAAGCCTGGAGCTGCTGACGCTTGGAGCTGCTTTGAAGCTTCTTCAACCGTCGTCAATGGCGGCAGGGGCTTCGATACTGTCACACACAAAACAAGCCTCTCGGCTTAATCAGACCAGCTGGGCTCCTTCGCCGTGGCATGGCGAAGGTGGTGAGCCATGCGACCGGCCGTGGGATGGCCTAGGCGTGCGTGCCTAGGTCAACCTGTGGCTGGGAGTGTGGGTGTGTTCGGGGGGCTGTGGTGGAGGCGTAGAGGGATGATGGATGGGCGGAGAGTGTTCCTTGTGGTGAGGCAGAGCTTATGAGACGGTTGGCGAGCCGTGTGGAGGGGCAGAATGGTGGGGGTGGCTTGCCAGAGGTCGATCAGAGGCAAGGAAGATGGAGGTGGTCAGCGACGGTCGAGGGGCAATTAAATGATATAAAAGGGGGAAAAGAGAGAGGGGAAGATGGAGAACAATTCTAACCTACTTACAGGGATGAAGGGGACGGAGAGGTGGACAGCTGTACCTGCTGTCGCCGGAGAAGAAGCTGCCCAGTGGAGGAGGACGGCGGTGATGACAGGGCTGAGGTGGCGTGCGCGGGTATTGCGCGACGCGGAGGAGAATCAGGAAGATGTCTCTGCCACTGGTTTTGTGGCAGAGCGAAGAGGGAAGGAAAGGGAGCTCGCCGGAGCTCGCTGGACCCTTGGTCGTAGAAGAAAGAGAAGAATTTGTGGTGGAAGTCCGGCCAAGTTGAGCTAAAAATGAGCGGCTGGGTTTAGAGGTTCTTTTATAGGCACTGGGCCGCGCTTTCAGAGCGTGGAGGGCACGCAATCACCTCCGCTGACTCGTCGGAGAAGGAAAGAGGGTGGATACCCAAATCCCTCATGCTTTCGCACGAGAGATTGGGTTCACACCAGAGATCGAGATTGGCCTTAGATGGACGGGAATTCCTGAGAGAATCTCCCTTCCATTTTTGGGAGGGAATCTCTGAGGAATCAGAGAGTAATCCCTCTCTAAACCTCGCCAGAGGTCAACTCTGCCCTAACAATGGCGGCAAGACCTGATTGCAAAGTTGGCGAGGAAATTAGGGGGCTCTCTGCAATGATTTTCAAAAGATAGGGACCAACTTGTGATTTAGGTGTACTAATTTGCAAAGTAGGTCAAGATGACCTCCCCTTAGGTCCAAATTTTGGTAAAAACCTAATTTGGAACTAAGGAATCCAATGGTGAAGTTAGATTTCAGGTTTTACCTCGTTTGACTGGACATTTTGCATAAAAACCCAAATTAGGTTAATTGATGAACTAGGACCCTAACCTAGGTCAAACTAGGTTCCAAAAGCCAAATTAAGTGTTCCAAACCCTAGAGGATATTTTTCCATGATTTTTAGAGGGTTTACTTGATTTTTATCCTATCCGAAACCTTGTTATTTAAGCAGGTTTGTTTTAGGGTTACCAAATGTCATTTAATTCCTAAATTGCACATGAACCCATTTCTGATTGACTCAACCCACTTTTTATCTCATTTAGACCATTTGACCTATGTTTTGCCTCTAAGGAATCCCGTTTATGTCCTGCAATGGTAAAATTGCAGTTTTAACCTTTATTTCATGTTTTCTTCTCAGAGCACTTATTCCTTCATTTAGGCCTTCTTCTAGGTTATGTAGGAGCTTTTATCTTCTTTATTGGGTCAAAATGAGATAGTTATGGCTCATGATGAGGCTCTCATCATTCGACGACCCTAGATACTCCCCTATCTAGGAATATAAATTTAAAAGCGAAAGCGGATTTACGCGTTGCAACGACACTAAATTACCTAATTAACAAACCGCGTATTTTCGCCATCAGCCAGCAGCAGCGACATCTTCTTTCTGGCCGCGACTTCGTCCATGGATTGTGATCGATTCATGCGACAGAATCTCGCCAAAATTGGCAGGATGATACACCTATCATTTATGCACTTCCTCATGCTTTTTCCGGCTCATTTCACCAACTAGGGAAGCTGCAATCCTCGGCCGAAGTTGTCGCCAGAGCACGTTTTCTCCATGCAATCTCAATCTTGATTGGGCCGCAATCTTGCCTCCTTTGCAGCGACCGAGCTCCTTTAAAGAAAGGCCATGCCCTTGTGATTTGATTCGTCGAGTTTTTGGCGAGCATACCTCTCCCATTCTTCATCCTCGAATGTCGCCATTGATGAGGCCATTGGTGCACCTCAACCTCCCTTCATCGTTGTGCCTCTCCATCAATAGAGGCTGTGGATATCCTCCCCAAATCGTCACCAAGCTTCTCATCATTGAAGTTGGCTTCCTCGGTCTCCTTCGTTGGTCCAAATGAAGCCGCCAGAGTTCTCATTTTCCCCAACTCCAGTCGGCTAACATCGACCACGCTCCGGCATCCTCGGCCCCTCATAGGTACTTCTTTCTCTTCCCTCCCTTACATAGAGTAGTTTTAGACTCCTTAGAACTAGGATTTAGCCTTTATACATCTCCTCCCATCACCATCTTCCTTGTGGGCGGCAAGCCTCCGATGAACACTCCGGCCACTTGCCCACGACGCTTTGACCGTCCTCCCCACTCATCAACCACGCCATTAGCTCTGCCTAACCATCGCGAGCGAAAGCCCTCTACCTATTGAGGGTTTCATCGCCTTGACAGCCCCACCAAATGACGCCCATCGCCGCCCTCTTCCTCGAATCTGGCAGGAGATCCAACGACCGTCAACCGCCACTCCCGTGCCTTTTCGCTCGCCCTCGACCACCATAGGAGCTTCGTAAGGGAAAGGGGAATAAAACCCCTCAACCAATTGAAGGCCTTGATGCCTCCGCTCCTCCGTCGGACTCAAAAGTCCACCGTCGCCTTCATCGGGTTTGATACACCTCCTCTGGCCTCTTCGCATGAAATCACCACCACCACCACCTTCAGTGAGCTCAGGTGAAGCTTCTCAACCCTTTTGTTGAGAGGTTTGATGTCCCCGCTGGTCGACCGATCACCTGCCACCAATGCCATATTCCGTGAACTCGACAGCTACCTCCAGCCATCCCCAAAGCCCCAAGCTTCTCATGAAGCTTCGTGAGGGCATGGGCTCCGTATTGCGGCCCCCAGCCAGGGGTGCCATGCTCTGAAATGCCACCGTTGACCTCCCCTTGAAACCCCCCTTCACGCAAGAAGCACAACACCTTCTTCCTTCCCTGAAGCTGCTGGTAGGGACCAATGAGAGAGAAAGTTTTGTTGGAGGGACCAATTCGTGAAGCTACAGGACCTAGTTGCAAGTCTTCAAGTACTAAAGCATAAGAAATTCAATAATTTCTGAATTTTCAAGGGTTGATTGGTAATGATTATTGAATAGTTGGACATATCATTGGATTACCTTGCTCAAACATTACTTGTAATATCTTTTTATTTAGTGTTTGACCACAATAATTTTCATTTTATTTGATTAAGCATTAAAATCAAAAAACATTTTAATTCTAAATAAGTTTCTATTGCAATTACTTGCTCAAGCGTTCTTGATAACTGAGTATTTAGTGCTTAATTACTTTTAAACTTGATTGAGTTATATTATTGAGCATTGAATAATTTTTTGCATGAGAGTTTGGGTTCATATCTTGATTCATAGAACCAAGTGTAAAAATCGAACCTGTTTATTTTGAAAATTCACATTTAGTACAGGTTCAATTGTACATAATTTAGATAGTGGTTTTCGCGCATTAGCTTGCTCCTAGCAAACGACCTCGGAATACTTTTATTTCGAGTTATATAAATTGTAAATGTTCATCTCGCTTTAATCAACTATACTACGACGCATTCTATTTTCAAACACGAACGAAGCGAGCACAACAACATACATCAAGACCACCTTGGTACACCATTGCTGCTCTCACCAACCTCTTCAAAGGCCACCAAGGACCACCCTTGGTGCCCTTATTCTTGTAGCTTAGATAATTATTTTCAATTCTAGTTTTACTAGTACATGTTCTAGTTTTAGTGTAATTACAACTCATGATCAACCAATTGCCTGATTTGCTTATATCCGTTGTGATTAGTATTTAGTATAGTTAGTTCTAAATCAATTTTAAAATCAAGTCATTTTCTACCTCCCTGAGTTCAATTGGGACTCACATCTAGTTATATTTATTTGTTTCGACGTATTTTCGTGCTATACTACGGCAAATTATTTAAAATCACGATTTCATGTCAAACAGAAGCCAAGAAGCATCGAAACCATGTAATAGAGGATCAAAACATGCATGCAACAAAAGGGCAAACACAAAATGAAGAGAAGTAGGGAGCTTAAGTCATCGCCGAGAGCAAGGACTCAGAAGACAAAGGATCTTGATGTAGACACATCTTTTTAGGTTAAAATGCCTATTCATGGATGTTCCTAGGCTTAGATATACATTTCATATTATAAATATTGCATAGCATGCATGATTTTGCATTTAAAGTAGTTGTGCATATTTTAGGTTAATTGCATCCTTTTTATGGCTAGGAGGGAAGGAGATTTATTTCAGGCCCTCAGATTGATGATTTGATTATACAGATCTGATCAGGATGATGATCGGAGTCCAACTCCTTCGAGATCGTCTTAATCAGAATCTTGTATCACCTTATGAAGTATGAGGAAGATCAATGGCCAAGGGGGCAATGTGACATCATTACAGGCTTTGGATGAAAAATCTGACCGTACGGATGGATCCAGAACGACGATCACAGTATGGCAATGCGAAAATCATCTCGATCCGAGCACTGTGGCACCCTTTACAACAGAAAGAAGATGGACGACCCAGATGTTGCCATGTGGCATCATCTAGGCCACCCAACATTGGCCAGCAGCCACTGCCCACATCTAGATCATCCATTCTCAGCCGTTGGATCTTGATCCAATGGCTAAGAAGCTTCCTCCATCGCATGCCCATAAGATGTCTCCTTGACACAAACGTCGACTTGGCACATTGGTTGAAGACCCGGTCTCTAAGGGAGGGGCGCGGGTTCGAATCCTTGCAGCCCCCCCAATTCGCAATTGAGGCACGCCCAACACTAGCAGACACAGCGCAGTGCACACGACGTGCACGCTCGTGACACAGCGCATGATGGGCACACAAGCACAGCAGCAGCGGGTGTGAGTTGGCATGAATCTTCAGTGACAATTGGGCGGATCTTCAACAACGATTGCAGCTGTCACTAATGCTCTATACACGAATTGTTCGCTCCCCTTCCACTATAAAAGGACCTACACCCTTTCATTCTTCACCATCTCTTCCTTCTCCTCACCACCTCCAAGGCTCTAGAGAGAGCTTGTCCCAAGCCCGGGATGCTCCTTTAGAGTAGAATCAAATATTTTCCCGCCCCCATTCGTGGAGCATACCGCGGCTATCCTCTCACCTCCTTCAGGAAGAAGATCTTCGCTGCGACGATGTCCTGCCCCATCCTCCTTCCTTCGCCACTGTTCTCCCTCGTCCCGCTCCTTACCACCTTCATCTGGGCACCGTTAGAGCGAGCCGTCTTCTAAGAGACCGTCGATGGGGACTCTTCTCATCTCCATCTATCTTTACTGCTTTCTAGTATAGTTTTTCTACTTCCATAGCTGTAGGAAGCATTTGTTCATCAATATATTGATATCTTTTCTCTCTCTCTCTCTCTTATAGTTTGCAAATAGATTAGTTAGATAATGTTTTCATCTATCTGATCTCTTGTTTGACAAAAACACCCAAAAAAATTATAAAAGATAAAAATGACAAAAATAAATAAAAAGTGAAACACTGATTTTTCAAACCAAACGTTTGCCTCCCCGTGTTCGACCCGGGACTCCTTTCGAATTTCAATTATAAATATTATCTGATCAAATGATTTTTTGAGAATCGAACTACGACAACGGGTTTCGAAACTCAAATCTTTTCTTGATAAATCTTCGCCGCATCAAATCCCAAGATCTTCATTAAGATAAAGCAATGTTCGAGCTCCACAAAGAAACAAGAATGAAACACAACAAACAACGAAAATGAGGAACAGAAAAACCAAATCAACGAAAGAAACAATAAATGAAAAAGATCAAAACATGCAAGCAGCAATGAGCTCAAAACCCAGAGAAAGTGGGAACTCAAGTCATTGCCGAGTTGAAGGACTCAGAAGACAAAGGATCCTAGAATCTTTGTCAAGATAAAGCGATGATCGAGCTTGGCGACAAAACAAAACACAAGTAAAAAGTGAGCAAGAAAAACACAAACCAAATCAACGAAAGAAATGCCCAAAAGGAAAAGACAAAAGCAACAGGCACAAAATCTCTGGCGCAGCTCATCGAAACATCTCACAGATGAGACATCACCGTAGGGAGGGGAGCCATCTCATCACCATAGGGAGGAGGGCCTTATGGCCCCCCTCCGAAGGGGGGAGCAAGAGGGTCCTACCCAGCAAAGGGAAGCTGAAGCAACCATGGAGGAGATAAGAGAAGGAAATGAAAGAGGAGAGGGAGAGGGAAAGGGAAAGGGAACGGGAACGAGAGAAGAGAGGAAAAGCACCACTACCCAAGTAGGGAGGTCATTGGTTCACTCTGTTGGGTGGGGTTTGGGTGGAGGAATTATTAGGAGGAATTAAAAATGTATGTTAATGGAATAGGAGGAATTAAGGGTTTAGGTGTTTGGCTTGGTTTAGTGTCTTGTCAAGGAATTAGGTCATTTTATTTCACCTGGGTGTTTGTTTGATGGAACTATTTTGGTGGAATTAAGGGGGAAAAGTTAGTTGGAAAAGAGGATATGGATGGATTTACCCGTGTGTTAAGTTGGTAACTTGGTTGGTTTTTTTGTAGTAATTAGTGAAGCCTTGTGGTGCCATGAAGTATATAAATTCTATGACAAATTTTGAAACTATGAATGTGTTTATTTGAAATGTTGAGTAAGTGTATGTTTGTACTGCTATAAATTTTTTTTTAGTTTCATACACAAATGCAATGAAGATCCAATTAATAAGGTCATATTTGCATTCCAAACAGTAGAAACAACAATGACGATAGGGTAATGAAACTTTCATTAACCTGCTCATATTTGTCTTACAACAAAAAAAACATGATTTAGAAAAGTTATGTGAATATAATTGTACCTGGAATATACGAGTATCTCGTACACAAAAATAATGTTAATAGTAACTTCATCATCTAAGGGAGAAAATTCTCCAAGTCACAAGATATAAACCACTCTATGGAGTAACAAATACTTTTCTTTACATTTAAATATGATAAATGGACAGTTACATTTAGATATGTTCCTCATTGATAGCATCCACAACTTGAAGCTGTAATCTTTGATCGACTCTTTACTCGTTTAGTGGTTGTGGCCACACGACATATTTTTATGTAAATTTCGTCCATTCCATTGCATCATGATGTTAACTCCATGCTCAACATCTTAAACCAGCTACTCCACCTCAGCAACAATACTTGGTAAGATGGAGATATCATTAAATCCTTGACCTATTTAAAGATATGATGAAAGTAGTAATGTGATGAGAGTAGTAACAAGTATACCTTCATTTTCATCCTTTCATATTCAGTTAGCTTGTACGAACTGCACATTCATCATCTTTTGTAGAATTTAACTTGAAGTACCTCGAAGTTAAGAATTAACCTAATTATTGTCAGTAAAGGTTTGTTGTTTAGAGAAGACATGCCAACATACTTAACATGGGAACTAAGTAATAGAGATAACGAACATGAGAAATTAATAAGATATATGAGGAATAAAATAGAATGAGCAAGTAAGAACTACATACTATTCCAACAGGTTGGGTTTTTAAGAAGTCTCACTGTACCAAAATTTTGTAAATTTGCATGCAATTCAAGCTCCCATTTGGTGGTGTTCTAAACCTACAAATTAGATTAAAGTAAATATTATAACCAAATTAACGACACATATAGAAGGGAACAAAAGCTATTAACAATTGTAAAGCACTAACCATTTTAAGAAAGTGATAAGAAGTGTGTGTCCTTTGGATTGGAAGTTCTTTTCTGATGTATGTTAGGCTTAGGTTACTCCAGATATAAATGTCATGACATATCATTAAGCAGAAACTACTTATTTCCCCTACACTTTCCGTTTCATGGGGTTACTGCGTTGTAGCCATCCAAATCATGGTAACAATAAAGTGCAATTGGTAAAAGGTAGCTTCCCTTACCTTTGTGTTGCATGTGGTTGCTGCATTGCAGCCATCCATGCCATGCATACACGTAAGGCAAGGTTGTGTATGCCTTTACCTAATGACCAAGCCAACACATAAATAAATCATGTAAAAGCATCGCCCTCAATTTTGGTAAAGTATTTGTTGGGAGCTTTCATCATAGCCAATGTAGGAGAAAATAGTACCTTACTGTTTCCTACAATGATTTTGTTATTGGAAAAGCAATATAACAAGGTATATCATAAACAAGAATACAAGTAATTATAAAGTACGTAACAAAAATAAATGACTGATGGAGGTGTGTTTCGCGAATTAAAATCGGGGTTCGGAGGATTCGTTGTCGTAGCTCGCAAAATGCATCTATTAAATAAAATTTATAATCGAAACTCGAAAAGTGAGTCCCGGGTCGAACACTGGAAGGTGAACGTTTGGTTTTATGAAAATCCACACTTCGCTTTTATTTGTTTTTGGTTGTTTTTATCTTTTCTAATTTTTTTGATATTTTTAGCAAGCAAAAGATCAGGTCGATGAATTCTAGCTAATCTACTTGCAAAAATTTAAGAGAGAGGGAGAAAGAGAGAGAGAAATAATCATCTATTCATAAAGAATTATTTGTTACAACTACGAAAGCAGAAAATCTACACTATGAAAGCGAAAGAAAGATAGAAAGAGGTGAGAGAAATCCCCTTCGACGGTCGCTTGGAGGACGACTTGCTCTGACATCACCTGGAGGAAGGTGGTGAGGAGCAGAACAAACGGGGATGGAGCTGAAGGACGGATAGCGGGGCAGGATGGCATCGCGGCGAGGATCATCTTCCTAAACGGAGGTGAGAAGATGGCCACGGGATGCTTCACGAATAGGGATGAGGGGAGGGAAAGCTATTTTCTTTTCTACTCTAGAGGAGCATCCCAGGTTTGGGACAAGCTCTCTCTAGAGCCTTGGAGGTGGTGAGGAGAAGAAAGGAAGAGATGGTTTGGAATGGTGGTGGGTAGGTCCTTTTATAGTGGAGGAGGAAGAACAAATTTGCATCTGGGTGATTACTAACATCCGTAAATGTCGCTAAAGATCCTTGCAATTGTCGCTGAAGATCAGCACCTTCAATTCTTTTGCTGGCACACACAGGCCATTACTGACAGCTGAAAGCATCACTAAAGGCCTACGCAACTGTTGCTGAAGAGTAGTACATACCCCCGCTGGCACATGCTCTACTGACGCTGCACGCTTCACGCGTCTATGTCGCGAGAGCTTGCATAGGCTGGTCCGCGTTGTCGCTCTGCGCTTCACCCCACGCGCATGCGCACGTGCCTTGTCACTGCTGCACACAATTCCTCAATTGGGGGGGCTGCGGGGATTCGAACTCGTGCCCCTCCCATGGAGTCCAGCGCCCCAACCAACGTGCCAAGACGTCGGATGCGTTGAGCGGATGACTTAACGGGCGCGGTGGAGAGCTTAGCTATTGGATCAAGATCCATTGGCTGGGAATGAAGGTCGCGGATGATGGAGAGGTGTGAGCGGGCATTGCTGGCCGATGTTGGGTGGCCTGGATGGTGCCACGTGGCACCATCTGGGTTGTCCATTCCTCTTTCTATTGCAGAGGGTGCCACGATGCTTGAATCGAGTTGATTTTCACGCTGCCGGACTGCGATCATCGCTCTGGATCCATTCATATGGTCAGATTTTTCATTCGAAGCCTATAAGGATGTTGCATTGCCCTCCTGGCCATTGATCTTCCTCAGACTTCATATGATGCTACGGGACTTTGATCTAGACGATTTCGGAGGCATTAGCCTTTGATTGTCGTCCTGATCAGAACTGTACGGTCCGATTGTCTATCCGAGGCCCTGAAATAAATCCTCTTCTCTCCTGACCATAAAAAGGACCTAATTAACCTAAAATATATACTACTCTAAATGCAGAATGATGCATGCTATGCAATATTTATAACATGAAATGCAAATCTAAGCCTAGGAACATGCATGATTAGGTATTTTAACCTAAATAGATGTGTCTATATCATAACCCCATGCCTATCTTTTGCTAGTCCCTAGCAAAATTAAACTACGTGCTATGTATAAAAATAGAATTAGGATTCGACCGCTTAGGCCTATGTTGTTTATTAACAATAGAAATTATCAACTATGGTCCTAAACTACGAAGACACAACAGTACCCAGGTGTTTGCCAGAATGCAAACTGCTCAAGTCCTCGCCTTATTTGAAATGGGAAGATACATTTTTTTGTTTTTCTTCTTTTTTTTTTTGTACTTTTGGAGTTTGAGAATTTTGGGATAACTTTTTACGACTACCCGACCCCCCCAAGACTTGAAAAGGACTCTAAGTGCTAAGCATCTTGTGAAAAGAGTGAAAGACTCATTAGGCGGTCGTTAAAATAGACTTCAGGTTTCTACGACCCTAGGTGACCTTGCCTAAAGGTTTATCTTTTCGAATGGTAGCTTTCTCCTTACTTTTATTTATATGGTCAACACAAAGGCGAACCTAGTGTATATCTCTCCAGTTTATTCTACTTCCCCGCTTCTTCCCTAAGTGTTTTGGGAATTATTGTGCATTTTTGTAAGCTGGGCTCTCGACAACCGGCCAATGGGCTGTTACCCACGGTAACTTACTAGCCATACTCGTGCGGTGAAGTGTGGTTTTATTTCTTTATATATTTTTTTATTTTCTCCTTTTTCTTTTTTTTTCTTTGCTTCTTTCTTTTTTTTTTTCTAAGTAGGTGGCTTCCCTAATCTAAGATTTACCTAAAGGCAATACGAAGAAAATGATCTTGTGGCTAGGCTATGGACAACTGGCTGATGAGCTGTGATGAGAACCTCATCATGAGCCATAACTAGCTCATTTTGACCTAATACAAGGGATAAAAGCTCCCACATAACCCAAGGAAAGGCTTAACTCAGAGAATTCTGAGTTTAAGAAAATAGAAACTAAGGGGTAAAAATGTAATTTCACCAATTCAATTTGAAAACAGGGTAACTCAGGGTCTAAATATAGGTCAAAATAACCTAATAAGAAGAAAAGTGGGATGAGATGACTCAAAGAGGGCTACAGCAACTCCAAGGAATTAAATGACATCCTGTAACCCTAAAAACAAACCCACTTCAATTCACGAGGTTCGAGGCAAATAAAAAATCGAATAAACCCTCTAAAATTCATATAAAAATAATCTCTAGGGTTTAGAACCTCCAATTTGGCCTTAGGAACCCATTTTGACCTACATTGAGAACCATGACCAATTAATAACTTAATTTGAGTTTTTGCGTAAATTGATCGGTCAAACAAGGTTTAATCTAGAAATAAAATTCACCATCAGAATCCTTAGGCCCTAATTAGTCATGTATAAAAACTTGAGCCTAAGAAGAAACCTTCTTGACCAACTTTACTTTTTGGCCCTCAACTTTTGAAACTCTCACATTTTGGCCCCTAACTCTTCATCGTTCTTTGCATTTGGGTCCTCCCTGCAAAACCTTGAGTAGCACCATGCTCCGGCAACCTTGCGCGAGGCATGGCATCGCGCAGGGTGAGGGGGACCCCCTGCCAAGTCAACCAGGGGTTCCCTGCGACGTCAGTCGTCGCAGGAACACCCCCTGATCGCTGCAATCACCCATACCGCCCGTGCGAACACACGGACGGTATGGGTCTCCATCTCCGGCGTCCTCCGGCGAGGGAGGCACGTCGTCTCCCTTCGCCCTCCTCTCTGTTTCTGCCTCTATAAAAACCCCTGACGCTTTGCAGCTCTCTAGAGCTCGGATCTGACGGAGAAACCCCCCCTTTTTCCTCTCTTCCCACTCTGACAGAGGCCCCCTTGCTTTGGCGGTTCCTCCTCCTCCTCCTCGTCGCTCTGCCGCACTACCAGCAGCAGGGCTGCCTTCACCTCCTCTTCCCACGTCGTGCCGTACCCACCGCGTGCTCCCCCGCTCTCTCCTCGCCGTCGCCCTCTCTCTCTGGGCACCTTCTTCTCCAGCGACAGTCGATACGACTGTCGCCCTGCTTCGGCCCCCCCTCGTCCCTCCGAGTAGGTACAATCTTTCCTCTTCCTCCCCTCTTTCTTTTCCTTACTGTAATTTGCATAACCACCCCTCGACCGCGCCTAATCGCCCTCACCTTCCCTATCTCCGGCCAAACTCCGGCGACTCGCTCCCGTCATTCCACCACCCCACATGACTCGTCGACCCTCACAGAACCTCCGCCTCCTCACCCTGATCAACTTCCGCCCTTCCATTTCCCGCCACTCGCCACCTGCAGACCCCCCGAACAAACCCATTTCCCGCGCTACAGTTTGACCTAGGGCAGCCCCTATGCTTCACCCCACGGCCTGCCAGATCCCACACCGCCTTCACCGTGCCACGGCGAAGGTTCTCCGCTTGTCTGATTAGGCCGAGAGGCCGTTCTTCTGTGGACAGGTTGCTCACCCTCCGTTGCCATTGCTGAGCCGGTGAAGCTCCTTCAACCTGCAGCTGCAGGTGCGCTTCGCCCAGGTTTGTCTCGCCAGGTGGCGCGGTTCGCAGCCACGCAGTCGCCCAGGCCTGCAGTTGGGGAGAAAGCCCCGCAGCTGCTGCATCTGCCTGCAGCCCCTCAGCTGCGGGTGCCCAATTGGGGTGGGACATTTAGTCCCACCTCGGAACTTTGGAGAGGCGCGCGCCCGCATAAAGGCAAAAAGTGCCTTAGGCTCTTTGCCTCCTGAGCACGGGGTGAGGTCCCTCTCACCCGCTCGAGCCGCCCCGCGGACCTGGCCTGACCCGTTTACCCGACCTACACTCCTCGCCCACCACCGCACGCCGGTGGGCCTGGACCCGGGCGCGACCCGTGTACCCGACTACCCGGCAGCTCTGGGAGAGCTATCCTACGAGTGAATTCTGAGAGAGAGAGAGAGAGACGCGGGGGAGGGTAGAGTAGGTTTTGCCCTCTGATTGAACTTTGAGTGTGCAGGCACAGGTGAAGAAGAAGAAGGACTGTGAGAAGAAGAAGAAAAGACACACTGGAGCAGCAGCTACTTAAGTCGTCTGATTGAAAAATCAGACGACGCTCTGAAGGCAAAGAAGAAGGAGAAGAAAAGAAGAACAGGACCGCAAGGGAGAAGATAAAGAAAGAGACGGACAGAAAGAAGAACAAGAAGAAAAAGAAAGAGACAGATAGAAAGAAGAACAAGAAGAAAAAGAAAGAAAAGACAAGAAGAAAAGAAGCAAGAAGAAAAGAACACAAGGAGAAAGGCAAGAAGAAGCTCTGAAGAAGAAGAGAAGACAAGAAGAAAACAAGAAAAGAAGAACAGAGCAAGAATAAAAAGAAGGAAGAAAACTGCAGACTCAAAGAGAAGAGAAAAGAAGACAAAGAAGAGAAGAAGAAGCCAACAAGACAAATCTCTCTCTCTCTTTTTATTTTTTGTAATAGAAACTTCGTACCTTTAGAATACAACTTGATCCCTGAGTTCGACCTCGGGAAAACTTTCATTTCCGAGTAAAAATTGTAATAATGGCAATGACTATCTGTACTACAACGTAATTTCTATAACAACAAAACCTAGTCAACAAGCCGTTATCAAGCTATTACCACCGACAACTTGCCAGCCATACCACCCTAGATAGTTCATTAGCTACCCAATTTCCGAAAAAATTGTCGAAAAGTGAGTCAGTGCAAAAAGTGTATAGATGCTTAGGCTTAAAGTCCCCTCAAATCAGAGGGTGGCTTGATAAGTCGTATACTTATCACCTCAATTTATTGACCAGTTTAAAATAGAATTACTTGGAGAGGACTCGAGACTAAGTCCATATTCGAGTGAACACCCGGGCTAATTAAGCTTGAAGACCTGAAGAGTCTAAGTGTCTAGGTCCTATCATATCATTTCCTAAAGTTAATAACTTCCAAATGCCTAAGTTCTCTTCTCTTAATTCTTCTTTTTTTTATCTTTTTGAATTTTCAATTTTTTTTTAAAAGAAACTAAAAGAAATTCTATGGAGTTAATAAAATGATTTCTGGATAAAGTTTCCACCCCCCTATGCCTAAATGATGTAATGTCCTCATTGTAAAAATAAAGACATGAAAACGGTGAAGTAAACAGAATATCACCTGAATTTCGTGAAAATCCGATCAGCTCCACAGGGAACGTGGAATATACACATGTGCTAAATTTAATGCCTTTAGCTAGGCATAAAATACATACAAGGAAGAAATGAAGAATTCACAAGTGCGAGTCAGAGTCAAAATAAAAATATTGATCCTCAAACCCGCCAACAGAATATGTCCACAGATGTGGACCAAGTTTTGGTGCAGACCCATGCCCTAAGGTCGAGTGGTTCTAAGGTTTTGGATGAAAATCACCTAGAACCTAAGATTGTTAAACATGCAAGGCTGAGCCTACGGTTTTGTGGTGTGCAACCCTGTGTAACCCAATACTAAAGTGTCGAACAATGGGTAGAGATGGTTCAATAGGTTCGGATGTCCTCTTAAATTTCAGCTCAGAAAGATAATTAGTTATTTCGAGCTTGGGTTGCACATGAAAGATATCATAAGGGTCCTGGTAGAAAGTTGGTGGTTTCAGGTCAATAGGTACCCTTAGATCCAAAATCAAAGTTCTCTCAGAATTAGCCTTCCAAATTTTTATTTCAACAATTCTATCCTCCAACATCAAGAGCTCAGGCTTCGGGACCTCTAGCATACCGCTCACCCTATAAGATTTACCTAAGTCCAAAAATCGTGGCTGAATCAAGATTGACTTCGGCACAATGATCTCAAAAGTCAGCTCTTTGGGGTGCAGATGAGGAATGAGGTCACTGATGGAATCATCAAGATTCAGATCCTCCAAGTTAACCCCAACTGAATTAGAATCTTCAATAGTCGGGCTATCAAATGATTTATCAGATTCCTCAAGCCCGTTTATCTCACTAAAATCATTTTCCTTAAGCCCAAGTAAGACTTCACTAAGAGATTCCTCACCCTCAAAATTAAAGAATCCATGACCCTCATTTCTATATGTCTTAAAATCATATATCATTTCATGATCCAAGGAGACATTTTTCTTCGTTTCCTAGCTTGAGGATCTCGGGTGAATCAATCAGTTCATCCTCAAAGGGCTACTCTAGACCAATCTGGTCATCTCCAATCTTCGAATATGTATCCCCCCCGACAGGCACCTGAGTGAGTTCAGGCATTGGCTCTCCTGAAGAGGGTTCATCTTGAGAATCATCCCAAGATTTGACTAGTGCAACCACAAATTTCATCCTCAACCTCGACAACTTCCCAAGTAGAAACTCACCCAGGTTCCTATCCCTAACATTTTGGAGCAAATCCAATAGAGAACTATTAAGTTCATCAATCATTTTGATCATAGGCTTTAATGCTTCAGTGCATGGTGTTGGCTGAGCTTCTAAAGATTGTATAGTGTTCCTCAAATTAGCCAACACCCTATCTTGGATCTGGTTCACCTAAACCGACTGGTTCTATTCAGGTTTGGGTGGGTTTGGGTTAAATCTAGGGGAGTCAAGTTGTCGAGGTTCTCGGGTCCCTCCCTGATAGTAGGTCATTTTAGGTTGTTTAAAGGATGGTGGCGACTTATGTACAGTGGAATACTGGGGAGGGTAGGTGTTATAATTATTGTATCCTTCCTGATTATAGATCAGGTTGGTTTGGTGATCAAAGGATGAAGATCTATAATCATTATAGCTCTGGGAAGGATAGTAATCATAGTCTTGTTATCCAGGGTTAGGCCCTGGACACTGAGGTCCGGATTCATATCCCCAATCAAAGTTATCCTGGCTAGTGGATGGGTAATTATAAGTCAAGTCGGGATAGTAATCATCTTGGGGATAAGTGGTGGTAGAAGGGTAGGATTGGAAATGTGTGAAAGATGTGGAAGAATACATTGTGGAGTATGAGGGAAAGTAGAAGAGAGAAAGGTGCCTTGTAGTACAAGCACTAAACCTGTCCTTATGTGGGTAGCCTAAAGACCTACAGACTCCTAGGACTCATCTTGAGATTATAAACGATTTAGTCTACTTTTATCCAGTCAATCCAACCAGTTAGAAGGAGGGACTGGGGAGAAGGTTCTTCCTTTGGCTTGCACCTTCGGTTCCTAGTGTACCCCCCAGCCATGGTCGTTTGACGCTACTCCCCTAGCTAGACATCAGATGGACCAGCAAAAGCAGATTAATCGAAAAAAATCTCAGTCTGAGCCTCGAAGAGTGAATCAATCCTTAAGGCCAACGTCTACTCAGTTTTAATTAGGCTTGGGATGATTGTGCTCTTGGAATGTGATGGGCTCTTTAGATGGGTTGTACCCTTAATGATTGATTCAAATGTGTGTGCGTGCACAACCAGGGTTTGCAAACAAGGTTATTTGATGATGTGCCCTTTAAGGTTTAACCTTGTTTAGTAGCTTTTAGGGTTTAATCCTTAAGTTGGTTCAATTAGGGTTCAGTAGAACACTCCAGGTTTTACAAGCATCGGTGATGATGTATTCCTTTAGAAATAAAAAAAAATGTGGAGTCCCTGGTTTACCCTAAAAATCAACCCTAAGAGATAAGCTACTTGATGGATCAGTTTTAAATTAAGTGGTGCGACCTAAATAGCTTAATCAATTGGCCTGTTGCATCACTTAATTAAGGCACACAAGAATGTTTAACCTATTCATATTTCTACTCACTTATGTGTATTTAGTTGAAGTGTATCGGGTCCACAGGTCAGATATCAGTTAAGTGGTAGAATTAAAGTGATGCGCCTTAGGATAAGAAGTTGTGGGTATTAAGTGTGTAGCTTTCAGTTAAATCCCACAAGAGAAGAATATTTTTTTATTTATTTTTTATATATGCGGATGGGTAAGGTAAGTGGAGTGACAATCAAACAACTAAAATCTACCCTAGGGTTTATGCAAGCGCCTAAGTTGATTTGGGTTTGAGTTATTAGGTTATGAAATGAAAACTAGGGTGGGGGTGGTGGGGGTACACTTACAAAACCTTCATTCCCACTTTTCTCCGATCTAATTGCTCTGGTCTGCCTCGGATGAGTACTTGCAATCACAGTAAGATTAGAGAAAAAGTGAAATAAAAGTTAGGTAAGGCGGAAAAACACGGGAAAAAAAACCAAAGAGTGTTGCCTCCCTGGCAACGGTGCCAAAATGATGTAGGTGTGTTTCACAAATTAAAATTGGGGTGCGGAGGACCTGTCTTCGTAGCTCACAAAACGTATCTATAAGATAAAATTTATAACCGAAACTTGAAAAGTGAGTCCCAGGTCAAACACAAGGAGGCGAACATTTGGTTTTATAAAAATCCGCGCTTCGCTTTTATTTATTTTTGGTCATTTTTATCTTTTCTAATTTTTTTGGTATTTTTAGCAAGAAAGAGATCAGGTCGGTGAATTCTAGCTAATCTACTTACAAAAATTTAAGAGAGAGAGGGATAGAGAGAGAGAGAGAGAGAGACAATCATCTATTCATAAAGAATTGTTTGTTACAACTATGAAAGCAGAAAATCTATACTATGCGCCAAGACGTTGGATGCATCGAGTAGATGACTTAAGGCATGCGGTGGAGGAGAGCTTCTTAGCCGTTGGACCAAGATCCAATGACTGGGAATGAAGGTCGTGGATGATGGAGAGGTGGGAGCGGGCGTTGTGGCTATTGTTGGGTGGCCTGGATGGCACCACGTGGCACCATCTGGGCCGTCCATTCTTCTTTCTATTGCAAAGGGTGCCATGGTGCTTGGATTGAGGTGATTTCCACATTGTTGGATTGCAATCATCGCTCCGGATCCATCCGTATGGTCAGATTTTTCATCTAAGGCTCGTAAGGATGTCGCATTGCCCTCCTGGCCGTTGATCTTCCTTGGACTTCATATGATGCTATGGGACTCCAATCTAGACGATTTCGGAGGCGTTAGCCTCCGATTGTCATCCTGATCAGATTCGTACGGTCCGATCGTTCATCCGAGGCCCTGAAATAAATCCTCTTCTCGCCTGACCATAAAAAGGACCTAATTAACCTAAAATATATACAACTACTCTAAATGCAGAATGATGCATGCTATGCAATATTTATAACATGAAATGCAAATCTAAGCCTAGGAGCATGCATTATTAGGCATTTTAACCTAAATAGATGTGTCTATATCAATGACCAAACATGTAAAGTAGATAATTTGATGGGCATGGTACCTAACAACTACCACAGAGCAAAAAGCCAGGAATAGTACGTACTAGCAAACTAGCAAGATACAAGTCAACATTGAAAGGGTTTAGGGAATAGTTCAAGGTTCACTACTTATTATAACTTCAGGCTTAAGTAGACATACGCGACAAACATCGATAACATATTTAGTGCTTGCAAGAAACAACAGCTTAAAAATTAGGCATTAGGATGTCCTCCATCATGTGATACTGGGAGAACAGGGAATCCTTCATGGTAGCAGCGTTGGAATCATCCACCTACAAATTGGGGGGGGGGGGGTACTCCATGATTAGATTCATCTTTGTCATGGTGTAATTCTTTCATGTAAATTATATTACATACCATTTCCCATGCCTCTGCTGTTGGTGGGCCTACAATAAATCAGGCATCACACCAAGTCCAACCTTCATTTTGCAGCAGTCTGTATATTACTTTGAACTTTCCCTTTAGGATTTTCCACCTGTTCTTTACATCCTGAATTGGTACATCGACATTATTGTCTTAGTTGAATAAGCAGGCGACATCATGCGATCCACTCCTTGTAGGGGAACCTACGTACCATTCTCCCCTCAACTTTGCTTCGTATACCCTTGTAACTAGAATGGCATCGGCATCATCACACCATGAGAAAAAATGACATGGCATCCTACAATTATGGCATACCCAACGATGACAAAAATTTCAACTTAAACAAGAGATAACAAGTGGTTCACAATGTACTACAAGTACTAGAGAAAACAACATACAGTCATGTAATATCATCATAACAATGATTAAAATATTAGCGGGGGTTTGCGCCTAAGTTATTAAAAAATTGAAATGAGTGATGACACAGATAGGAAATATAGTATGCTACATCCTTAAGTATTAAAATCATTGACCACTCTCGAATAGCACTCCTCAGCACTACAAACGACCATTTCGATCTCCACGTCCGCTATCCTCTGTTGCAAATTTGCATTCCTCGCTTCAGCTGCCTGCAATTCCAATTGAAGCCTGTTCACCTCCTCATTCATCGCTTCAATCTCATGCTCCAACCCTACGTTGCGATCCAATAGCCAGTCCACATGATCATCATTGTCATCCCTCCTCATCGTACTTTGAACGAGTTTCCTCTCCATCTTACCAACCAAAGTGTCCAAGAAGGTCAGCTCCACTCTCATTGATTGAGGTGTCAGTACGTGCAACTCCGCAGCTATCTTGTACCTACATCCCTGGTGGAAGTCTCATTACACTCATGAATTAAATGGAAAAAGATTTTACTCAATGTCTAATACATGATAGTTCGTCACCTGAAGGACATCATAGAATAACCTCTGTAATATCATCTCACCATGTCCATTATTTTGTAGTAATACACGATCGCATAGATTGGGACATGCATATTTTCGCCCATGACACCAAAGTGGTCCACATCGAGGTGCAACTTCCATCCCTGCATAGTTTTGGCCAAATAATCTATGAATTGACTTCCCCTTTGTGACATGGTTTGATTGTGCAATCACAGGTCATGTATTTATTGAAAACGGTCAAATAGACAAGAGTTCGATAGGAAAATCTCAAAGAAACAGTGTTTTCGTAAAATGATTAAAAGAGATAGATAGTAGCTAAATTCAAGATGGAAGTAGTTGTAATGGTCTACTTCGATTAACGTACTCTTCGTTGCCTACTCGTATAATCTGTCCACAAACTGCTTGCAATTTGGTCACGTACAACCTCGCCCACCTTAACATCAGACTCATCGACCTCACTGTCTGGATCATCATCATCAACGACATCATGCTCCTCCTCAAATGTCTTATGAAACTCTGGATTGTCTGGATTGTAATGTCTCAAGAAGTTATGAATGATACAAACAGCCATAACCATTCGAATTTACACCTTGATGCTATAGAATGGTTGCTAATATAGCAAGTGAAAGCATGACTTCAAAGCACCAAATGTGCGCTCCACAATATTCCTTAGCTACGCATGACGGTGGTTGTAAATCTCCACTTTTTGATATACCCTTCCCCTATATTTGTTTAAGTGGTAAGACAAACTACGGTATGGAGCTAGGAACCTGTCGGTGTTAGCAAAACCTAGATCAACCAGGTACCTTTTCTCTAGTGGCACACGAAAGTTTCCAGACTCTAAGGCCCAATTCAATATATGCATATCCACCATTGAACCCTCAAAACCAGTTATAATGTAGATGAGCTCCATGTTGAAGTTCACAGCCACTAGTACAATCTGGATCGTCCAACCTGTTGACAAGGCTCTTCAGGAGTTTAAATGCATCTCGTTGTAGTAAAAGTCTCCTAAATCTTTCTTCAACAAATACAATTTATAACTCAAAAATTTAGAAATGAAGTCCGAGGTCGAACACAGGGAGCAAATAGGAATTCACATGTTAATCTCAATTAAAATATAAATAAGCACAATGAATGACGCACTATACAAATTTCAATAATTATTAATCTGTCACATTAAGTATTCAATGAAGATCAATGTATCTAGAGACAAAAAGATACCTAAAACAAAATAATGGTGATTTAGATCACCAATTATTAGCCTAAGCACATGTATATGAAATACTCAATCAATGTTAAATAAATGAACAGTACTCAGATATCTGATTTGATAATTAGACGACTTAAAATGTCATCTGCTACAGTACTCTTCAATCTTCTGATTTTCTTCTTCTTTCTATCTGGTTTCTTCTTCTTCTCCTCTCCTTCTCAAGTCTTCTCCTTCTCCCTCTGCTTTTGTTTTCTTCCTTTGCTCTTCTCTTCTTCTTCTCAAGCAAAGCCAAAGGTTTCCTCCTTCTCAAACCTTCCCAGCGACTTAACACAAGAGAGCAAAACCCTCCCCTCCCCCACACTCTCTCTCTTTCTTTCTCAGACTTCCTCCTCTCTCATACATCTGGGTAATCGGGTATTCGGGTTGCGTACCTGGGTCCAAGGCTGCGGCCATGAATCGCAGCTGAGGAGTGAAGGATAGGTCTGGTTGGGTTAAGTGAGGTGTATGGGGACCTCACCCCTGGTGTGTTGAGGCAAATAGCCATAAAGACAAATATAATTTATGCTGCTTCACTGCTCCCAAATCCCATGATGTGGGACTATATCCCACGGCTTCGTTGTGCGTACGCCTATAGGTGATGAAGCTTCCAATTGAGGGTGTAGCTGAGGGCATGGCCTTCAATCAAGGACCTGGAATCATTCCTGGAGGTCATCTGCGTCTCCTGAGTGTAGCACCTGAGCCTTGTGTGGTTGAGAGCACGAAGAATGGGGCGGTGGCGATGGCTAAGGTGGTGGAGCGACGACGAACCCTGAAAGTCAAGAACATGGCCTCTCGGCCTGATGGGAACACCATCATGAGTCATAACTATCTCATTTTGACCCAATTAAGTCAATAAATGCTCCTACATAACCGCCAGAGAGTCACAAGTCATTGCATATTCATTTTGAAAGAAAAATAAGAAACTAGGGCTAAAACTACAAATTTACCAGCTCATCATGAATACAGTACAATAAAGGGTTTTCTTAGGGGTTGAATGAAGGTCAATTGGTCTTAAAAAGATAACAAGTGGGATAAGGCAAACAGAAAAGGGTTTGCACGTGTTCTGAGAATTAAATGACTTTTAAAATCCTAAAAACAGACCTACTTAATTAACTGAGGTTCTGATCAGGATAAAATTCACCTAAACCCTCTAAAATTCATATAAAAATATTCTATAGGGTTTAGAACTTTCAATTTGACCATCAGAACCCATTTTGACCCAAAATAGAATCACAGATAGATATTTGCCTTAATTTGGATTTTTGCATAAATTACCCAGTCAAACATGGTCAAAACCAAAATCCAACTTCATCATTGGATTCCTTATGTCCAAATTAGGTACGTATCAAAATTTGGACCCAAGATGAATTTGTCTGGACCTAGTTTGCAAATTGGTCCTGTCTAATTTCATTTCTACCCTTAACTTTCAAAATCCTTTCAAATAGGCCCCTAACTTTGTCATAATTCTCACAAAAAGGTCCCTATCGCCATTAATCCTAATCCTACTTGCTCCGGCAACCTTAAAATGGAAAGAACGTCCTGATTTCTTGACGAATCCCTTTTGAAATTGAAAGGGAAGTTAGTCAAGAAATCCCCTTCCTATTGGACCCAATCCTAAGCCCTTGAACTTACCAAATCTCACATGTGAACGCATGAGAGATTTGGGTCTCAAGAAATTTTCAAGTCCAGTAAGGCTTTCCAAGCTTGGAAAGCTTGTTTCCCAAGCTCAAACCACCTCTAGATCCTTATATAAGAGAGACTAGATCCCCCCGAACTTCTCATGCTCAAAATCGGCCGAGATTCCCCATAATTCCTCTCTCTCTTTCATGGCCGAAGGCTCCTCGATGTCCGGCGACCCCTTCTACTTCTCCTCGTCGTCCGTTCGCCATACTGATAACACTGCATCTCGGGGTGATAACTTTGTTAAATGGGATTTATCTTAAGAACAAAATGCATAGATAACACATCATAAATAGGAATGGGAGCATTACATGCATCACACATTAAGATTGCTTATAGAATAGTATTAATGGCCATTTTTATGAGCACTTGTCAAAATAGGCCTCAGATGAGCAATCGGATCGCACGGATGGATTCAGAGTGACGAACGAAGTCCAACAGATTCGAAATCAGCTAAATCCGACATCTGGAGCTCCTGCAATGGGCCCAAAAAGTCCTGGCCGTTGATTTGATGATCAACGACCCATAGTGCGCCAAGTGGCACTCGATCGTTGCATCTCCACCGCTTCCCGCTTCCACCTTCACCCGGAGGATGAATCTCAGCCGTCGATCTTCGATCGAATGGTCGAGGACGCTCGCGCGCCCGATGCTTGCCGCGACAATCCGCTGCGATAGCACAGCGGTCGATGCCTCAACTGCACAACCAGGGGGCACGGGTTCGAAACGCACCATGCACCAAATCGAAGGCGAAGGCGAGCACCGGCAAAATTGGACCGCTCGATCAGCAGCGGACGGCGTGGACGAAGCGAAGCGGTGCAATCTCGCGCGTCCAAAGCCGACGCCCGCGATGACGTGGGGGGCGTGGGTGCTATCCAGGTGCGCGCCCCGCACGGGATCTCAGCCATCCGATCTTCGATCGGACGGCTTACGATGCGCGCACGCGGATCAGGCGCGAAGAAGCATAAGGCGCGCGTGAGCGACAGGCGGGCAGGGTTCTTCATCGACGTTTTGGGAAGGATTTTAGCGACGTCCCGGATGTCGCGAAAACCCCTTCTTCCTATTTAAACCCCTTTCAACCACCCATGGGAAGCATTCACTCCACTTACAAGTGTTCTATCTCCCTCCTAGCTACCTTTAAGTCCTTTTGTAATCACCGGAGACGACGAGCCGCCAACGGAGCCCTCTCCACCACTGTGTCCACCTCACCGTCCCCTCTCTCTCTCTCTCTTTCCTTCTTTTAAGCTTTACTTTACTTATGTTCAAGCATTTATCTAGTGTTGTAATTATGAACTAAAGTTGCATGTTAAATGAAGTTGTTTTCTATTCAATTGCTTGCTCTATTTTCTGTTCAAGTTGCATGTTGCGAATGAAATAATTCTAACCCTAATCTCTCTCTCTTCTCTCTCTCTCTCTCACTTTTCACCCACGACTTTTTGCAAGCAAAAACCCATTATTTTCGTGACATTAAGTGACAAGAGAAATCCGATTTTCATGCCTCCCTGAGATCGGCACTCGGACTCACGTCCGTTTCTTTATTTTAAAATCGACGTTGCGAGCACAAGCTATAACGACTCTTTTAAACAAACGCGTCACGCCCACGTTAGTTTTTATCGCCGTTGTCGGGGAGGCAACGGATTTTTTTGGTCACTTCCATTTTACGTCCATGCTCACATCGTCTAACGCCTTGTCTCCTTTTACTTGATGGTTGCAAGAAGTCGACGCTTGGACGGCGAAGCAGCGCAACTCGTGACGGTAATGAGGGAGTAAGCGCAACAAGGACAGGTCGCGAGTATTTCTTCACTCATGGTTGTTTGCTTGCTTAAAAATCTAAAAAAATTGTAAAACTGAAAAAATTTGCGTGATGTATGATTTCCTGACCTACATCCTTAACACATCACCCAACAAAAAAAATACACTCTAACATTTTGAATAAATTCTTGGAGTGTTCTTTTCTCTTTTTGAGTAGTGTTTGCGAAGCCACCTTGAATTGATTTGGGCTGCACTACTCAATCCTAAAAATGACTCATCTAATAGAAGTTGCATGATCATTAGGATGAGTACATTAGGGTTTTAGAGCCTCTACACAATAAAAGGAAATCTACTTTCACCGAATTATGTGCAAAACTTGACGTGCCCACTGAAATTGGTCTGAAAACATTAAGACACGTCAATCCTAAAAGACACAAAAGTAAGGATGAAACATTAAAAGACACCACATTTAAAAATCCTTGCTTGAAAATCATGTTTTGATAGGAGCACACACACTGAAAGCGGAAAACTAAGAGGCACTACCCTCATCGACGCCTCATCACATAACCCTAGCGCAAGCACTATCTTAGCCTTTTAAAATAGAGTAGATGTGCCCTAGGCAGGACTGGGTTAAGTCTTGAGAGGTGAGGTTTTGTTCGCTGGGCACTTGGCTTTCATTCTGATAGTAGAATCTGGTGACTAGGCTGCAGGGTAGTGTTAAACGACAGCGATTGTGGGGTCTATGGAACCGGCGACGCAAGCCAAAGGAAGAACCTTCCCTGCAATCCCCTCGTAATCAACCTGGCTAGATTAGCTTTAGGAAGGGGAGTTCAGTGCTTACGGACTTAATCACCCTTTTGGAGATTTCTAGGTCCCCTAAGGAATACACCATAAAGACTAGGCTTGTTTGAACACACACTTCTCGCATCTGTCACCCTCTACATCCCCTCCTGTTCTTCTCTAGTGTATGCACGGGAGACGCTCACTGCATCCTAAGTTGTTCGTTTTGGGACGGGAATCCAGGCGACTTGATTATGTTAGAAACATGGCTGAACCTAGGGTAGATGAGGTTGAGGACCAACCCCCACCAGACACAATGGCCATCATCTAAGCCCAGATTAACGCAAACCACCGGCTTCAGCAGCAACAGATCCACACTATCATGAAAGCCATACACCGGTTACAGAACCCACAAGGGCAACCACCACCACCTTTCCAAGGCCCACAAGGGCAACCACCACCTGATCTACCACCATTCCAGGACCAACCGAGGCCCTTCTGCGATTTCTACAATCCTTCCGCTATTAGAGTCAAGCCACACCTTAGGATCCCCGAAGGGGGAGATGATTTTGAGCTAAAATCAAATGTCTTGAGTCTGATTCAAAGTCACTTCCATGGAAGCTCAAATGAGGACACCTTCCAGCACCTAGAGGATCTTGACCTGATAGCCCTAACTGTGAAACCTAGGAACATTAGCCTTGACATTGTTTTGATTAAGATGTTCCCCTTCTCGTTGAGAGACAAGGCTTCTCACTGGCTTAGAACCCTAGGTAGACCCATCACCACCTGGGAAGAACTAAGGCATGCATTTCTAAAGAAATTCTTCCCCATAGGAAAGACTAATGCCCTTAGAAGAGCCATTACTACCTTTACACTCTAGAGTGGGGAATAGTTCCATGAGGCGTGGGAAAGATTTAATGAACTCTTGAGGAAATACCCACACCACGAAGTACCAAGGTGGCAATTGGCTCAGATCTTCTACCACGGTCTGGACAGCAATCTACGGAACTTCGTCGATGCCTCATGCGGGGGGAACTTCCTGAACAAAGACGAGGAGAGCGCGTTTGAGCTCTTTGAGTCTATGAGCGAAAATTCACTCAACAATGCCTCCATGACCCAGTTTAATCGATCCAGTCAACCCCGTGGTGGGATTTATGAGGTACAAGAAAATTCGAGAATGGTTGACATGGACATCATTGCCAAGAAACTAGATCGAGTGGAATTGGTGGATAAAAAGATTGATGAGCTACTGAACTAGACCAGGAATCCATTACAGACCTTCTCCCTAGCAAAGGGAGCTCACAATGTTGACCTGGTCCAGCCCTTGAGCCAATTGAACCTGGAACAACCCCTGACTATGTTCCAGGGAGGGATCTTTGCTCCCTCAACCATTGATTACTCTCTTCCCTCCCCATTGACATCTGCTATCCTTGAAGATGTACAAGCTGTCCAAGGTTATGCTAAACTTGACCCTTTCTCCAACACTTACAACATTGGCTGGCGTAATCACCCCAACTTTGGTTGGACAAACCAGAAACCACCTCAATTCCAGAACTAACCCAGGCCAAACCAGTAGCCAAACTTGCCCCCTATCAGCAAGGACCACCAGTTAGACCCCCATACAATCAGAATAGGGCGGCCCCTCCCCCGCAGAACCAAATGAACACCCTGGTAAAGATGATGGCTGAAATGAACCAGAAACATCAGGAGGAAATGGCCTTAGTAAAGGGACAGTTAAGCCAACTTTTGGACTGTAAACAACAAGGATCTCTACCTTCCCAGCCACAACCGAACCCGCAAAACATGATTCACAGAGGTCACAATTTGCAAGGGTTTCAGGGCAATACCGGGCAGGCTCACATGGTCTAGCCAGCCCCACAAACCCCCTGGGTTCGGTGCTTCTTCGTCCTCATCTTCTTAAGGATCAACCCATGGTCCCAATGCCTCTACGAATGCGGTAACCTTGAGAAGTGGCACCAAAACCCAGGATCCCAAATGGTCGACTCTCCCCGAGACTTCACCAGCTGAAACACCCGACTCAGAAGAGGCACTAGAAAAACCCAAGGACCCCGAAATAGACCCTATCTATGTTCAGACACCTTACCCCGAGGCCTTGGAAACAATCAAGAAGAAGAAAAGTGTTGTAGAAACTGAGGAGCTTTTGCAGATCTTTAAGTAGGTTCAGATTAATATTCCGCTCCTCGAAGCTGTTAAGCACATCCCGACTTACGCCAAGTTTTTAAAGGATGCCTGTACACCCAAACGTAAGCCAAGACCTCAAGCACCTAGGAAGGTTGTGCTCTTCGAGCAAGCAAGTTTCGTAATATCAAGCAACCTTCCACTCAAGCGAACCGACCCAGGAGCACCCCTGATATCTTGCAATATTGGGGACATGACATTTGATAGAGCGCTCCTGGACTTAGGTGCTTCCATTAATATGATCCCAACAACCTTGTACCACCAATTTGGTTTTGGAGAGTTGACACCCACACCTGTCACCATTCAGTTGGCTGATAGATCTGTGAAAACCCCGAAGGGGGTTGTCGAGGACGTGATTGTACGGGTCAAGGACTTCTATTTTCCGGTCAACTTCTTGGTGCTTGACATGGAAGTCCCTAAAAAACTACAGAACGCACCCATAATCTTAGGCAGACCTTTCTTAGCTACGGCTAAGGTAAACATCGATTGTGACACGTGATGTAGGGAAATCACCTTCGGAGACAAGAAAATGCAGTTGGATATCTTCCGAGCGACAAAGTCTTTTGATTGCGATTGTGTTGAGGAACATGATCCCGTGGAACCTTTGGTCGAGGAATGCCTCACCCTTAGTTCTGTTTCAGCCCACCAATCTTGTAATGACTATGCTGACCTATCACCATCGCTACCAATGGACCTCTGTAGGGCTGATTACCATCAAACAACACCATTTGAGGAGATTGATGTTGATCAACTCCCACCTTTCCCTTTCCCATCGACTGTTGTTCCACTCGCACCCGAACTAAAGCCACTACCTGAGAATCTCAAGTATGTCTTCCTAGGACCTGACCAGACTTTCCCTGTGATTATTAACTCTCATCTAACCAAGGATCAGGAACTCAGGTTGACCGCGACCCTTTCAGAACATCGGGCCGCCGTTGGATAGACCATTTCAAACTTGAGAGGAATTAGCCCCACCTATTTCACTCATAAGATTTACCTGGAAGATGAGGCATGACCCTCCCGCCAGATGCAGAGACAGTTAAACCCAAATATGCGGGAGGTCGTCAAGAAAGAAATTATCAAGTGGCTTGACGCCGACATCATCTATCCCATCTCTGATAGCCCATGGGTGAAACCCACTCAAGTGGTTCCAAAGAAAGCTGGGCTCACCGTTGTTACCAATGAGCATGGCGAATCCATCCCCACCCGCACCACCACCTCGTGGTGGGTGTGTATTGATTATAGGAAGCTTAATGAAGCAACCAAGAAGGATCATTTCCCCTTGCCATTCATTGACCAAATCCTTGAAAGATTGGCTGGGCAAAAGTATTTTTGCTTCCTGGATGAATATTCAAGATATAACCAAGTCGCAATTGCTCTTGAAGATCAAGAAAAGACCACATTCACCTGCCCGTACGGCACGTTTGCATTCCGTCGAATGCCGTTCAGGTTATGCAATGCACCTGCAACCTTTCAGCGTTGCATGCTAGCCATTTTTTTAGAAATGGTGGGTGAATACTTGGAGATCTTTATGGATGATTTCTCTATATTTGGGAATTCATTCGACCACTGTTTGAGCAACTTGGAAAAAATCCTGAAACGATGTATCGAGGTTAATTTGGTGTTAAGTTGGGAAAAGAGCCATTTTATGGTTCAAGAAGGAATCATCCTCGGTCACATCGTGTCGCATAGGGGCATTGAGGTGGATCAGGCTAAGGTTGATCTGATTTCCAAACTTCCTCCGCCTAACTCGGTCCGGCAGATTCGTTCATTCCTGGGACATGTTGGCTTCTACCGAAGGTTCATCAAAGACTTCTCCAAGCTTTCCAAACCCTTAACCGACCTTCTAGCCAACGACGCCGTATTTCACATGACCTCTGATTGCATCCAGGCTTATCACACCCTCCGGGACTTAGTTTCCACAGCACCTGTACTTCAGCCCCCGGATTGGTCCCAGGACTTTGAGATTATGTGTGATGCATCAGATTTTGCCATAGGCGCTGTCTTGGGACAAAGACAAGACAAGAAACCCGTGGTGATCTACTACGCGAGCAAAACATTGGACGAGGCCCAAGGAAATTATACGGTCACAGAAAAAGAATTGCTCACTGTAGTCTTCGGAATTGAGAAGTTCCGACCTTACCTGCTGGGATCCCATGTGACCATCTATACTGACCATTTAGCCATCCGGCACCTGTTGGCTAAAAAGGATGCGAAGCCCAGGCTCATCAGATGGATCCTGCTCTTGTAGGAATTTGACCTGGAAATCCGCGACAAAGTCGGATCAAAGAATGTGGTGATTGACCACTTATCCAGACTTCACCCAGACCACATTGGACCCTCCCTGCCTTTATCTGACACCTTCCCTGATGAACACATTCTCGCTGTGCAAGACAAGAAACTGCCTTGGTCTGCTGACTATGTCAACTACCTGGTTGTAGGACAGACCCCACACAGCTGGTCCAGATAGCAACGGGACAGGTTCTTGGTCGAGGCCAAGCATTATTTCTGGGATGATCCCATGCTGTTTCACCTCTATGCTGACCAGATCATCAGGAGGTGTATCCCCGAGAATGAAGTTCAGAGTGTGCTATCTTTTTGTCATGACCAAGCTTGTGGTGGCCACTTCTCTGGAAAGAAAATGGCTACAAAGGTTCTGCAGTCCAAATTTTACTGGCCTTCCCTATTTAAGGATGCACACAACTTTGTCAAGACTTACTCACGCTGCCAAACACTAGGGACCATGACCAGAAAAGATATGATGCCCCTCCAGCCCATTTTGATTGTCGAGATCTTCGACGTTTGGGGTATTGATTTTATGGGCCCCTTTCCACCATCCCACGGCTTTGAGTACATCCTAGTCTCGGTAGACTATGTTTCTAAATGGATTGAAGCCGTTGCCACCCGCCGATGCGATCATAAGACTGTCATGAACTTTGTTAAGCAGAACATCTTTTTCCGATTTGGAATACCAAAGGCCACGATCAGTGATGGTGGAAGTCATTTTATTCACTCCCAATTCCGTGCCCTACTTAGAAAATACGGCGTTAACCACCGCATCGCTACCCCGTATCATCCACAAACAAATGGGCAGACCGAGGTCTCAAATAGACAAATCAAGAACATTTTACAGAAGACTGTGAGACCTGACAAGAAAGATTGGTCCACACGACTGGATGATGTCCTGTGGGCATACAGGACCGCTTTCAAGACCCCGATAGGCATGTCGCCTTATCGCCTGGTCTTTGGCAAAGCCTGCCACCTTCCTATCGAATTGGAACTTCGGGCTTACTGGGCTGTCAAGCAATGTAACATGGATTCCCAGTTAGCCGGTGCGTAGAGGATGCTCCAACTTTTTGAGCTCGAAGAAATTCGTTGGGACACCTTTGAGAACAGTCGGCTGTATAAGGAGAAGATGAAAGCTGTCCATGACCGACTCATCCATAGAAAGACCTTTAAGCCTAATCAGCAGGTCTGGCTTTTCGATGCCCGCTTAAAACTCTTTCCAGGGAAGCTCAGGTCCAAGTGGACAGGACCATTTAGGGTGGTCAAGCCCCACTCCAATGGGGCAGTTGAAATCGCTGACTCGAATACTGGGCATACTTTTATAGTTAATGACCATAGATTGAAACACTTCCTAGCCCAGGTTCCCCCAAAGGAGAGTGTCACCCTCATTGAAGGATGACATGAAGCACCGCCAGCTGGAGGCGTTAAACTCAGCACTTCCTGGGAGGCAACCCAGAGGATTCAGACTGATCCGGTATTCTACGTCACTCAGGTAATATCTTTTTGAACCCCTGTTTCATCCATGTATTTGCCAATGAGGACATTGTCCAACTGAAGCATGGGGGAGGGTGGTAAATTGCATGATCCTGAGCTCATTTAATCAGTCTGAATAGAATAAAATTAAAAAAAATTGAATTTAGGAAGAAACTTAGGCATTAGAAATTTGTCAATAGTGAGAAATAATACAAAAAGAACTTGAACGCTTAGACTTTTCAGGCCTTCAGGCTTAATCAGCCCTGGTGTTCGTTAAAATATGGATTTAGCTTCAAATCCTTGCAACTTAAGCTACTCTAACCCACCAACTAAATAAGGTGATAAGTATACAACTTATCAACTCACCCTCTAACTCAGAAAGACTTTGAGTCTAAGCATCTGCACACATTTTTGCACAGACTCACTCCTCAGTGATTCTGACAGAAATTGGGTAGCTAATGAACTCCCTAGGGTGGTATGGCTGGCAAGTTGTCGTGGGTAACAGCCCATTGGCAGGTTATCCAAAGCCCAGCCACGGGACCACTTCTTCTTCATTGTCTCTAGGTAAATTTGAGATCAGGGAAGCCACCTACCAAATAAAAAAAAGGAGAAAAAACAAAACAAAATAAATCACACTTCACCGCACGAGTATGGCTGGCAAGTGATCGTGGGTAACAGCCCATTGGTCGGTTGTCCAGAGCCCAGCTCAGTAATTGTACAAGAAGAACCAAAACACTTAAGGAAGAAGCGGGGAAGTAGTACAAACTGGGGAGATATACACTGGAAAAATCCTTGTGTTGACCCCAATTAAAACAAACGTAGGGAGAAAGCTACCGATTGAACAAATACACCTTCAGGCAAAGCAGTTCCTCTTCTGGTCACCTAGGGGCGTAGAAACCCAGAGTCTGTCTAAATTATCGTTGAGTGAGTCTATCACGATCTTCACACCAAGATGCTTAGCACTTAGAGTTTTGTCCGAGTTTTGGGCAGGTTGGGTAGCCGTAAAAAGTTACCAACCCACTCTTAATTCCAAAAAAAAATCTAAAAAAATAAGAAAAAAAAAATATATATATATATTTACATACATTAAAGCAAGGATTCAGGCGATTTGTATTTTGGCAGATACCCGGGCGCTGCTTAGTCTTTGTAGATTAATATCTTAGTATATTTCCTCCTATTGACAAGTGACGAAATGTCTAAGTAGATTACTTCTTAAATTCTGACTGGAAATAAAGGCTAGAATAAACCTTGCTAGGGATTAGTAAGGAGTAAGCATGGGGGTATGATAACACTGCATCTCAGGGTGATAACTCTGTTAAATGGGGTTTATCTTAAGAACAAAATGCATAGATAACACATCATAAATAGAAATGGGAGCATTGCGTGCTTCACACATTAAGATTGTTTATAGAACAGTATTAATGGCCATTTGTATGAGCACTTATCAAAACAGGCCTCAGATGAGCAATCAGACCACACGGATGGATTCAGAGCGACGAACGGAGTCCAACGGACTCGAAATTGGCCAAATTCGACATCCGAAGCTCCTGCAATGGGCCCAAAAAATCCTGGTCGTTGATCTGATGATCAACGGCCCACAGTGGGCCATGTGGTGCCCGATCGCTGCATCTCCAATGCTGCCCGCTTCCACCTTCACCCGAAGGATGAATCTCAGCTGTCGATCTTCGATCGAACGGCTGAGGATGCCCGCGCGCTCGACGCTCACCACGACAATCTGCTGCGACAATGCAGCGATCGGCACCTCAACCACGCAACCAGGGGGTGCGGTTCGAAACGCACCGCGCACCAAATCGAAGGCGAAGGTGCGCGAGGGAGAAATTGGACCGCCCGATCAGCAGCGGACGGCGCGAATGAAGCGACGCGGTGAAATCTCGCGCATCCAAAGTCAATGCCCGCGATGACGCGGGGGGCGTGGGCACGATCTAGGTGTACGCCCCACGCGGGATCTCAGCCGTCCGATCTTCGACAGGCGTGCACCCCTCGCGCGATCCAGGCGTGGGCGCGATGACGTGGCTCACGACACGCGCATGCAGATCAGGCACGAAGAAGCACAAGGCGCGCGTGAGCGACAGGCGGGCAGGGGCCTTCACCGACGTTTTGGGAAGGGTTTTAGCGACGTCCCGAACGTCACTAAAACCCCTTCTTCCTATTTAAACCCCTTCCAACCACCCATGGGAAGCATTCACTCCACTTGCAAGTGTTCTATCTCCCTCCTAGCTACCTTTAAGCCCTTTTGTAATCGCCAGAGATGACGAGCCGCCGACAGAGCCCTCTCCACCACTGTGGCTGCCTCGCTGTCCTCTCTCTCTCTCTTTCCTTCTTTTAAGCTTTACTTTACTTATTCAGGCCTGGTGGGAGCATCTATTTCCTTCCTCCCACCATTAATCCTTGCAGGGTTCCTGGCAATCGATGCTTCGAGATAGCACCGCTCATGGAAACTCCCAGAACCTTGGCTTTCTACACTTCGAGATAGTACTGCCCATGGTGTTTTGTAGCTAAATTCAGGCCCTAGCGATTGACATTTCACGATAATCCCACCCATGGCACCTGAACCAGCACAAGGTGCTTACATTCCCCCGGTAGGATATTTAGATATCCTAAGAGACAATTCGCATCTTCGAGGGAAATTTCCCTTGTCTCCATGTTGGAAACTCGTCCAAATCAACTTGTGTTGATAAGCCACTCCTAATCTAGGTAGCTTTTTCAGAACAGAACAAATGCTTTTGCGTGATTTTTATAATTAACTTCACTGAACCAGACTTGTGTGTGGATTAGGTGCTTAGGTTACCGAGTCCCGCAAACCAGAGGTCAGTTAACGAGGTTGAATACTCCCTAAGCCTTAGACCTAATACATAAGCTTCGCATTTTCCTCAACCACTTGAGGATTATCCAGATCTTAATGGATACGTGAATTTTAAGCCCTAAAATAAGCTAAGAGGCCTAAGATCAGTACTCATACTAATCTCTTTGTCTTTCTGTTATTCTAAGACTTAATTTCTTTCTTTAGATTTGGTTTAGAACTTAATAGATTCCATAATCATTTACTAATGACTCTTTTTTTGTTTCAAATTGTAGCTCCTTATTGACATTTAAATCATCTCCTCTTTTCCTCAAAAATGTTATGCAATTAATCTCTCAAAATGTCCTCCCCTTTCTCCATTTTTTTTGTTCTTTTTCAATTTTTCAATTTTTTTGTTTTTTTTGAAATGAGTAATAATTTTTTTTGTGAAAACCCTTCAGAAACTTGAATTTTTATGTGTTTGCACTTTAACACCCCCCTATGCCTAAGTTTTGCAATGTCTTTATTGTAAATCGGAGGGCATGGATCAGCTTGGTTTATGGGTTAGAACAGGGTCAAAAGGGTGGGCGAACGGGTCGGGATGATTGTTGTAACTCTGAACTTAGAAGTGTAATAGACGTGACGCTCAAAAGATGATCAGAAGAGTCTCGGGTTTTTGGAATGATGGGTTGCCTCCCATTAAGTGCTAAATTTTATGCCTTCAACTGAGCAAAAAGTGGTCATGGAGGAGTGGTCAAATCCGATGAGTTTTGTAAAACAAGCACCTTGATCAGTAGCCTAGTTGGTCCAACTAGGTGCTTGTTTAGATCAACAGGCTGATGATGCAGCCCAAACCTAATCAATCTGGTGGTTTGATGGATGTGGATCAGTAGATGTAGAATCCACTAGATACTCTGTGACTCAGAAGGATGTGGCAATGCAAAATACGGGTTTGGTTGAATCGGATCAGCCTGGTCAGAGTAGGGATCCTCAAAAGAAAATGGATCTGTGGAGGATGTGAGATCCCTATGAGAGTGATCAGAGAAGGGTAGGACATGATTAGTAGTCTGATCAAAGTCCAAAACTCAATCAAAAGATGGAGAATCATATGCGACAGGATTATCAAGAGGAGAATCAGAGTAGAAGTTGATTTCGATTGTGGGTTGGGGTTGGGTTCGGATTTGAGAAGGTTCTGTATGTGGATTCGAAGAGGTGGCTTCTTTGAAAACTATGTGAGTTGAGGGCTCCTTTAGGAAGGATTCAAAAGTAGGTTCATCTAAAGAGTCCTCATAATAGCCATCAAAATCAAAGGTAAATGCCTGAAGAGTGCTTATAGGATCATGGAAATGAAAAGATTCGAACTTGGGATTGTAGACACCCTCGGCACTTGTTTCTGATTCCTGTAGATAAAAAATGAATGATTCCATTTTAATGGAACCTGATTTTGAATCAATGATCTCAGGATCAGGGACCTCAAAGTCAGAGTCGAAGAATGGGTCATAGATGCTGAGGTCGTAGATTGGTTCATAATCGTCAGGAAACAAAGGTTCTTCGAAATCAAAGTAGGATTCGAAATCGTCGGAGAATTTGCGAAGATCATGTTCTGAATTTGATTCTAGATCAGAGGTTCCACCACAAAAAAGAATCAGGATGCGTAAAAGCAACAACCTGACTTGAATCTAACCTATTTTCAGATTCTGATCTTAAAAGGTGTTTTGATTAGGCATAGGCTCGGGTTCTTGGCTCTTAGGGTAGACTGAATCAATTCCCAACTCATATAACTCCTTGGTTTCTATATCATAGATTGGCGTGACTTTCAAAAAATCAATTAGTGTCTCTAAGGAGGTTGGAGAGGTGTATTCATTAAATACAGGCCCTAAATCGTATTTCAAATTCATAATCTGTATTTCATCACATAGGGCCTCATACTCATCCTAATTAGGCTTAGATCTAGATTCTAGGTTAAAGGTAGGCATTGGGTCACTAGGATCTAATCTGGGCTCTACAAGGATGTCAAAATCATTCTTGAGAATCACCTTAACAGGATAAGGCTCAAGATTTACATTCTCGAGAAGTTCTATTTTAAGCTCATCATCACAGGTGTCGAGGAAATCTAAGGTCGATGGACCAGCTTCTTGGTTTCCTAGGGCAGGTTTGGAATTGTGAACACCTGCAATTGGATCCTCCTAACCCATCTTGAGATCAAGAATGTCAATTGTTATGAAATTTGAATCTGAATTCATTTGGGTTGGGGGTCCACAACAACCTTGATTCTTGAACCTGGGATTTGGGAAATTACGTAGATCATTGGAATTACTCCAAGATGTCATCTTAACTTCTAACGGGTATTTTTGATCAATGGATCTATATAACCTATTCAGCAATTCTCCCCATTTTTCTAAACAATTCTAGAGTTCTTCCAGAACTAAAGGATTTGACCAATATTGTAGATAATCATTGTTATGTAATTTCACCGATTCAATGTGTACTACTAGGAGATCATCTCGGGTTGATCTATGGTTCATTTGTATCCATATTATCTCCACACGGTTTGCGATGTGATCCATTATTTTCTGAAATTTATCCTGAATATCCCTTTTACAATATTCCTCGTGGTGTCTATAAGCATTCTCAATTATCTTTTCTTTCATTCTCATTTGGGACTTAGGTTTCCTAAACACATTTCCTAACATGTTAGTGTAGGTTTGGCCCTACCAGGAGGGGTGACGTAATAAAATGCGGAAATAAAATATAAAGCAATCTCACAAAAATCAATCACACAAGTACACAAGTAATTTTAGGTGGAAACCCAAACCGGGTGAAAACCATCACCTAACCCTCTCGAGTTAGGATTTTCCGATCAACCTAGTTGATCAAAACCACTAACCGAATCACTTTAAAACGAGGGTGATTCAACCTCAGTACAACCATGCTACAAGTACGAGGGTAGCGTTCCTCAACCCCTTCTCTCCACGAGAAGGATTTTGTCCCACGAAGGAGACGGGAATTCGCAAAGCGAATACCCAACCAAAAGACAAAGATAAAATAAAACAAGAAGTCCTATAGAGCCAACAAAGAAATTATGAACCTAGCTTCTATAGGAATAAGGAAACTCCCCTTTGTAAGGAGTGCGTCGAGTTGGTGACGCGGTGCGTGTGCCACGCAACGGCGCAATGTCGCTCTCGTGAACAACGGCGGGAGAGCGGGTGCGCGAAGGCTTGATGCTCTCAAGGGAATGGAGCTTAAGCTTGGAGAGCAAGATCTTTTCTGGACACAAAAGAGTGTGAAAGTGTGTAGCTAAGTGTATCCAAGTGTCTCTAAGTGTGTTTTTGTGTTGCAAAGGTTCCCCTCTATTTATAGAGGCCTTAGGAAGGCTTTGGAAGGCTTAGGAAGGGTTCTATAGTCGTTGGGTGCAAAGCCCAAGAGAATCAGGCCGAAATCAGGACAATGATTATATTTGACAGGGTTATCAGACGTCTAACTCTGGCATCAGACGTCTGGAAGGCCACTTTAAGACGTCTGATTTAAATTTCAGACGTCTGATTCTATGCGGGTTTCTCCCTGACTTGGATCAGATCTAAACAGGGTTTTTGTTCAAGTCTATCAGACGACATACAGGACGTCTGGAACTATGTATGGACGTCTGGAAACCTACTTTTACTGTGGGAATTGATTTCCAAACGTTGCAATGGTTAGAAAATCTCTAAGAAGAGATTTTGGGTCAGCCGAGGCAAAACGGTCAATTATCAGACGTTTGGTAAGTCCTATGGACGTCTGATAAGGCTCTAACGGTCATATTCTTCAGTGTTTTCTAAGCCAGCCAACGGTCCACTAATTGGACGTCTGGCAAGTCCATCAGACGTCTCCTAAGACGTCTGGACTAAGGTCTGGACGTCTGATTTCATCAGACAGAATACTAACTCCAGCCTAACAGTTATCAGACGTCTGAAACAACAGTCAGACGTCTTAAAATACTTTATCAGACGTCTGATTTAGGAATTAGACGTCTGGAACTGCTGTTTGAACCCTATATTGGTTTTCTAAGTATTCTACAGAAAACCTAAGTATCCTAGGGTTGTGCCGGTGTTCCTAGGACTACTGTTAGGGTACTTTGAGGCTCTTTAACATAATATTCTAAGGAAAATAAAAAGAGCAAGAAAATAAAGACAAGAGATACAAGAAAGGATTAAAAAGAATCTATCATATTCTTCTTGTCTTCTATCTTCAATCTGTCGCTCCACGCGAACCTCCTCTGTTCTTCATTAAGCTCCTCCAATCCATCCTGGATGCGAGCTCGAGTTCCGTCTAAACACGTCTTCATTTGCAATTGACCTGAAATCTAGGACTCAAATTGCAAATGTTAAATAACACGTGTTTTGTTACCATCAAAACAAATGATCGTGGTGCTCTAGCACCAACAGTTAGGTTGCATTTTTGAATCAAGTGGTGGAATCAAGATGTAGAGTCAAACTCAGGTGAAGTTGATCAAATCTGAAAAGAGATTCCCAAGAAGATCTATTGAGGTTTTCTTAGGTTAAAAACCTAATGACCTTCCTGTGTATGTTCTCTATAGAAAAGATAAGGGTCTGGATATTATTTGGACCCAATCAAGGCACCCAAAGATTTTTGGATGACTAAGGCAATTTCGAGACGGATGATACCTCTGAATCAGAAATCTGCACACCCGAGAAATATCTGGGTAGCCAGCAAGGGAGAGCCCTGCAAAGACCCCTACACAGTAGAGTGTCCCCACGGGTACATGGTTTCCCCCACTCGACCTTCCTTGTCACTGTGGTTCCATGTAGACTGGAATGTACGAACTTAAGACCTTAAGTCTATCAATTTTAGCCTAATTTGTGCATTGAATTTCACTTGATTAAAAGTTAATTTGACTTGTGACCTAATTTGGAGGTTGGTTGGCCTACAATGTACACCAACTTCACTTGACCTGCCCTAAAGATGGTAGAATGAACTCTAGGTCAAGACCTAGAAATCATCCTGAATTGACTCTCAGGTTATTAGGTCCAAGATTTTAGGGTTCAAGTGAAATTAGAGCTTGATTTTAGGATTTTTCTTGATTAGATCTTTTCAAACAGGGGCTTAGGTAGCACACAAATGAGGGAGGGTTAATTTCCTTTAATGTAGGCAAATGTGAACTGGCACTTCAAAACCCTAGAGTAGAAACCCTAATTTACTCTATTCCAAGTCCAATTTGATCTTAAAATGTTCACTTTAGGCTTCAAGCAAGAAGTGTATTAGCCTAAAGTGATTTAGAAATTAAGTGTAGTCTCTAATAGGTACAGAAAATCAGGAATAGGGAATATCTAATCAGAATCTTCTCATGCTTCAATCAGATATGAATAATTTTTCGCAAATCAGGAAACTTGCTTCTTTAATGAAAATTACTATGAAAATAAGGCAAATGAATCCTACTTGGTTTTGTTTCTTTTTCTCTCTTCTAAGGATTAGGAGATTAGGGAAGAAGAGAGATTACCTGCTGTAACGACCCGATTCCCGAGCCCCTACGAGACACGAGAACCGGACCGACTCAACTAATCCCAAGACCTAGTCGTCCAACGAGGAAGTAACCAAAAGAGCAGTAAAATAAATCACATTCAACATGAATATAACTAACAGTAAGAAAATACAGCAGCAAGGAAAGAAACTACTACAGTATATACCACCACAACAGCAGAACAACATTCATAACTAAATATGAACTGCAGGTAAAGAAAAGTACAACGGAAACAAGAACTACTCACTATAACGGAACAAAAAGAGGTACAAGAAACAGTGGTAACTCTACTGGACCCTACTCGGCCCAGCGTCCTCTGCAGCCGCTGACCCTGGCTGCTCAACACCTGGTCCTGAAAGGTAACGAGTGTAACACGTCAGCAAAACACTAAGTAGAGTGGCAACTAAAACTAAAGAAACAGTAGAGTGTACAGTAGCTGTTAAGTTCTGTTACTTTCTTTATTTCAGTCTTTCAATTATCTCACGATTTATCTATTTCTCATATCTTTCACTTGATCTCGAATGTTCCTCATGGGAACGATCTTGATTGCAGTCTTTTCCAAACAGTAGAAGTAGCACGTGGTGATCCTACTCTCAGTCAACCACCCCAAGGTCACTGACAGACGTAACGGTGACTACGGCATGCGCAGTAAACGCACGGGTAGCTAACCCGCACTGGCACGCGGTCAGTCGTTTCCGTTAACGGGTGCGCCCAAAGCACAGCACGGAACCAGTACAGGGCAGAGCCCTCTCAGTAACAGAGGTCCAACCCCTCCACAGTAACCAAACAGGGGCCTTGCCCCTCCACAGTCCGCGCACCCTCGCCTGACTACCCTGGTTGCCCCAGTGGGCCTAACAAGTCGGTGTGGGAGGCTAGTAGAACCCCAGGGCCCGTGGGGTAGCTAGTACCTCCCTACACTAGTAGCTCTCCTCGGTACTACGTACACGAGGGCCAGCAAGTCGGTACAGAGTGGCCAGTCCTAACCCTGGGTCCCTGGGGCAGCTGGCTCCGCTCTGCACTAAACAGTGGGGACAGTCGCTCTCCTTGGTACTCCGTACTCAAGGGCCAGCTCACTTCCCCAATTCTATTCCATTCACTTTCCAGGAGTTCTACTCCTACTTCCCCATAGGGTTCCAGCTCAGAACGTCTAAGTTTCACCTTCCAGTTTCACGTTATCACAATCCATGTTCTCAAACACGTTTATTTATTCAACAGGAAGCTGTTAATTCAATTACAGGCAGCTATTTGTTCCTTTCCATTTTTCCAAGACTGCAGTATTCATCTGTTCCACTAGTTTTCCCGTCTTAGGATTCATGCCATATCCTAGGATCTATCATACAATCTAGTTTTCCAGCCCTAGGATTCATGCAACACCCTAGGATCTACCATTCAATCTATTTCTCATTCCTAGGATTCATGCAATGTCCTAGGTTCTATTTATGGTTTCATAATTTAACAGATTATACTTAAAGCCACTCTACCAGGTACGACCGGAGTAATGGGGGCGTGATCGGGAATCCCGCGTGCCTCCGCGACCCCCAAGACTGCAACGGAACGAGGTCCTATCACAAGGATCAAACATAAGGAGTGTCTCAGAACAGTGTATAGCTACTGTAGACGGGTAGAGGATTTAATTCCGGAAAGAACGCAACTCGAAAAGTGGAAAACGGAACCCGAACGGGCCCTTAACGGGTCGAAAACGACGACACTATGCAAAATCAGACGTCTGGAACTTCTTCCAGACGTCTTAAAAAGTGGATCAGAGAATTACCTTGTTCTGCGTGGTTTCTCAGATGTCCAGAAGCCTGCGGGGACGTCTGGCCTAGTTCCCAGACGTCCGATGGTCACCCCGGACGTCTGGAGGTCGCTCTCGCCGTCTGGTACTACAGCCAGACGTCTGATTCGCGTTGGATGGCGAATCACCGAGCCTGCGCGCACCCAACTCTCTCTCTCAGTACGGTCAGTCGACAAGAAGGAAGAAGACGGAAGAACTCACCTTTCAGACGTCTGGATGGTCTTCCAGACGTCGCCCCAGCCGTCTGGCTATCAGCACAGATGTCTGATTCTGGAAATGTTTCCAGAATCAGGCCGCGACTCGCCCTTCGCTCGTGACGCCGCGCCTCGTCGCACCTCGTGCGCCTGTTGCTCGGACCGCAGCAGTCCCCCCCGCGTCGCCCCGCGCCCGCTGCGCTCCCCGCCGGCCGGCCCTGGCAGCCCCGGCGAGCTCGCCCTCACGGCTGAGCGCCGCTCTCGCACGCAACACCTCCTCCACGCTCACTGCGGCTGCCGCTGCCGCTGCAACCTCGCGCTCGCTCTCGCGCTCACTGGCTGAAGGAGAAGAGGCGGTGGCGACGGAAGAGCGCATGGCCTTTTAAGGTTGCGCGAGGAGGAGAGAGAAGGAGCGCGGCAGGGGAATCAGCAGCCGCTGAAGGAATAAGCGAATATGCAGGTCTGAGCGCTCAGGTGCGCAGACGACCAGCGCGTGTCAAAGATAACAGATTTTCAGACGTCCGGCAACGATCCCAGACGTCTGATACGACGTCTGGAAGTGATTCCAGACGTCTGGTTCGACGTCTGGCCCACCTCCCAGACGTCTTAAAATACGTCTGGGGCTCGTGTTCATAACACCTGCCTTAGGAGTGGCTGATTTGTGCGGAAGATAGCTTCGTGATGTACCTCGCAAAATCACAAGAAATCAAATAGGGAAAGTTAGTGCTCAAATATAATCAAATAAAATAAAGACTAGCAATGAATTGCATGTTATTCTCCGACAGTAGCACCAAAATGTTGAAGGGATCTAGATAGGAGTTTAAATGCATCTCGTTGTAGTAAAAGTCTCCTAAATCGCTTTTCAACAAATACAATTTATAACTCAAAGATTTAGAAATGAAGTCCGAGGTCAAACACAGGGAGTAAATAGGAATTCACATGCTAATCTCAATTAAAATATAAATGAGCACAATGAATGAAGCACTATAAAGATATTCAATGAATATTAATCTATCACATTAAGTATTCAATGTGATGTGAGGAAGAAGAAATCTCCGATGATAGGGGTGGTGACGACGAGGGGAGATAGGCGGTGGCCGCGGGTATTGCAACGCATGGAGGAAGGTGAGGGAGAGAAATCCTCTCGTTATGGTCTGTGAGAGCAGATGAGGAAGGAGGTCGAAGGTGGTCGTTGAAGCTCATGGACAATTCAGTCGGAGAGGAGGGAAGAAGGAGATTCTTTGGCCAAGAACAAGTTGAGGAAGTAAGGTTTGCAGTAGGCATGCTTTTATAGGCATTAAAGCCGAGCTTCAAGCTTGGAAACAAGCTTGAAAGCTCTGAAATTATGGGCTTAGGTTTAGGAATTTCTAAGAGTTTGAATGAACTCTTGGATGATTTAGGCAAGCCATAGAAGAGCTTAGATGGAAGGGAATCTCCTCAGGAGTCTCCCTTCCAATTTTGGAAGAGTTTCTCCGTGAAATCAAGGAGAAAACCCTGATTGAAGGTTGGCTCTTGGTGGGTTCACATGGCCATGATGGTAGGGACCTTTTCGTGAAGAAGATGTAGTTGGAGGCTGATTACACCGCAAAAATACACCTGCAATTGTGTCGTCTTGTGCTATTTCCTAGCATTACCAGTGCATATTAGGTTTCCATAATCGCATATGTGAAAATACATGCATGCATGCATTTAATTGAGAGGGGAGGAGAGTGAATAAAATGGCATTGTAATTACATTTTTCCTCAAGTGCTGCTTTGCATAATTCACCATCTTTTTATTTTAATTTTATTTGACTTTGAAACTCTTCTTGCAGCTGCATGGAATGGCCTCTTCCTTGCGCCATGTCCTGCTCAGCGTGCACCTGCCCGCGTGCTCCTGCGTTCGCGTGCAATTGTGCCATCTTCACCTGCGTGCGCCTGCGTCTGCCTGCTCCAGCCTCTCCGCGCAGCGCTGTGCGCTGCGGTCCTCTCCGCGCCCACTTCCCTCCAGCGCGCTCCTCTTTGCGTGCATACGCGCCTGCGCGTGCACGCGTGGACACCAGACGTCGGCCTTGAGCGCGCGGATGGCTTAAACCCTCCAACCTTCACTCCAGCAGTCTCCCTCTCTCTCTCTCTCTCTCTCTCACAACACTCTCTCACTCTATCTCTGCACACACACATACACACACACTCACACTCTCGCACACACACACTCTCACTTATACAGTATTATATACATATATACATATATATATGTATACATATATATACTGATATATATACATATATTTATATACATACATACATACATACATATATTTATATATCTATATATATAGTAGTATTTATATAACTAAGTACTAGTATACATACATACATATATATATATACATCTATATACTTATATACATATATAGACACATATATATTTACATATATATATATATGCTTATTGATAACACCACGCAAGGGGGTAGTAATTAGGTTGAATATGACCCATCTTTAGAATAAAAGGCACAACATAAAGTAGAATAGGAGCATTGCATGCATCAAGTACCAAGATTGCTTATAAACTGTATTAATGGCCATTTGTGTAAAGCATTTGTCAAAGCAGGCCTCAGATGAGCAATCGGACCGCACGGATGGATTCAGGACGACGAACGGAGTCTAACGGACTCAAGATCGGCCAAATCCGACATCCGGAGCTCCCACAATGGGCCCAAGAAATCCTGACCGTTGATCTGGAGATCAACGACCCAGAATGCGCCACGTCGCCCCGCCCCCGCCGCTCGCATGCCCCCAAGCCAGCCAAGGATGAATCTCGACCGTTGATCTTCGATCGAACGGCCGAGATCCGCGCGCTCGCCCGCGGTTGCCGCGACAAAGCGCGGGCGTGGCGCAACGGTTAGCGCGCATGCCCGCGTCGCGGCGACGCGCGTTCGAATCGCGCGGAGCGGAAATCAATTGCGAGCGAATTGCACGGCAAAATTGAGTGCCTTCGTGCGTGTGTGTTAAGAGGTGTCGTTATAGTTGCACTTGATACGTCGGTTTTAAAAGAAGTAAACGGAGGTGAGTCCGAGTGTCGATCTCAGGGAGGCGTGGAAATCGGATTTTGTTTACCACTTGTTGTCACGAAAAAGGCGGAGTTTTGCTTGCGAAAGAGACGATTTTGAAAAGCGAGAGATAGAGAGAGTTTAGGGTTAGAAAGCTATTGGTTTTGATCATGCACTTTAAACAGAAAGTAAAATGGCAACTAAATGGAAAATAATTTCATTAAACATGCATTCATAGTTCATGGTTTACAATATTAAATACATGCTTCAACAAAAGTAAATGAAAGCTTAAAAGAGAGAGAGAGAGAGGTAGAGAGAGTGGAGAGCGACGAGGCAGCCACGGCGGTGGAGGAGGCTCCGTCGGCGGCTCGTCGTCTCCGGCGATTACAAGAGTGCCTAATACTAGCTAGGAGAGGAGTGGAGTAGTTGCAAGTGGGAGAGGATGCCTTGAATGGTGGTAGAAGGGGGTTTAAATAGAGTTAAGGGCTTCCTAAAAGAAGAATGTGCTTTAGCGACATCCAGAACGTCGCTAAAACCGCTTCCAGATACGTTGGTGAAGCCCTCCTGCCGCCGGTCAGCCGCCCGCCCCTCTCTCTCTTCAGGCGCGATCCGTGGATGTCGAACGAGAGCCGTTCGATTGATGATCGGACGGCTGAGATCCTCCCGCGCCTGCGCTAAGATCGCGCTTCGGGCGAGCGTGCGCGCGCGCGTTTCCGCCCGACGTGCGCGCGTGCGTGGGAGGTGGGGCGCTGTCGTCGCGCCGCGTGGCGCAATCCTAGCCGCTCACTGCTGATCGCGCGGCTCAATTTTGCCGCGCCCTTCGCTCGCAATTGATTTCCGCTCCGCGCGATTCGAACGCGCGTCGCCGCGACGCGGGCGTGCGTGCTAACCGTTGCGCCACGCCCGCGCTTTGTCGCGGCAACCGCAGGCGAGCGCGCGGATCTCAGCCGTTCGATCGAAGATCAACGGCCGAGATTCGTCCTTGGCTGGCTTGGGGGTGTGCGAGCGGCGGGGGCGGGGCGACGTGGCACGTTCTGGGCCATTGATCTCCAGATCAACGGTCAGGATTTCTTGGGCCCATTGTGGGAGCTCCGGATGTCGGATTTGGCCGATCTTGAGTCCGTTAGACTCCGTTCGTCGTCTTGAATCCATTCGTGCGGTCCGATTGCTCATCTGAGGCTTGCTTTGACAAATGCTTTACACAAATGGCTATTAATACAGTTTATAAGCAATCTTGGTACTTGATGCATGCAATGCTCCTATTCTACTTTATGTTGTGCCTTTTATTCTAAAGATGGGTCATATTCAACCTAATTACTACCCCCTTGCGTGGTGTTATCACTTATATACGTATACATATATATATACATATACACACACACACACACATATATATACATACATACATACATACATACATACATATATATATATATATATATATACACACATATCTTCTATCCACATATATCTATATATATATATATATATAGTATTATATAGTATTATATACATACATATACATACATACATACATATATATATATATAGTTACATACCTATATATATATATATATACATATATCTATATATATATACATATAATTACATATATACATCTATATAGTATTATATACATACATATACATACATACATACGTACATACATATATCTATATATATATATATATATATGTATATGTATATATATATATAGTTACATACCTATATATATATATACATATACATATATATATATATACATATAACTACATATATACCTATATATTTATAGCCATATATACGTATAGATATATTTACATTTATACATATATATATATATATTTTTTCACATTACTTACCATACGTTGTATCGCGGGAATATCTGCACCCGATACACGCGTACAAAAAGCATGGTCACACTCATCTTCCATCAATCCACCTTGCACTCCACGTAGCACCTCGTCCTGTTGGTTACGTCTTTCTAGACGACGACTGACTCGACACCGTGCTACACTCCATCTCCGCTTCCACCCCCACCCCTTTATACATATATAATATATACCTATATATATATACTATATTTACTTTATTTCTGTTTCGCTTTCTTGCTAGTAAAAAGATAAAAAAATATATAAAATAGAAAAGATAATCTTTGACTTGAAGGTACTCCATCTTGCGAATAGCAAGACCCATTTTGGCTCAAAGCCAAGAACCTAATTTTGAGGGTGTGCCTCAAGGACAAGAATTATCAGAAAAAAATCTAAATAGAAAAACACCAAAAGCACAACAAACGAACGAAAGAGATTCATTGTAGGAAAGGCGTAGAAACTTGACTTCTAACCCCACTTCCCTGAGTTCGACCCTGGGCCTAAAAGTGACCAAGATAAAATTAAGTAGGCCAGGTAAAAGAAATTTTTGTAAAGAGATGGTTAGGTTCGATTTAGGTTAACCACTATACACATTTCAACGATAAAATCACCATATTAACATAACCTAACCGGGTCCAACCATAACCCTTTCTGGCGCCGTTGCCGGGGAAGTCGCCTTCAAGTAAGTTTTTACTCCATTTCTATAATTTTTCTCTTCTCACACCCTTCTCTTCACGGGTGTCTCTGTTTTTGGTGTGCAGGTAAACCTGTTGCAAGGAGAAGACAGGCAGACGAAGTCGGAGACGTGGGTAGGTTCAAGGCGGGAACGAGAATGTGAAGATGCCGACACCACACTGGTGCTCCGCACACGTTGCTGCACAAGTAAGTCTTTCTTTCTTAGCAACCTAGGTTAACTTGTAACCTTAATAAAAAAAAAACTAAAAACTAAAAAACTAGAAAAACTTCTTGGATCTCTTGGGGCAAGTGGATTAAAATTCACTTGTTTGATTGTTTGCCCTTACTCCCACCGCCCCGGGATTTCCCGCAAAACTTCGCATAGCGAAAATCCAAGAATCTTGATTCTTGAATTTTTCACCGTGTGAAGTATTCTTTGAGGCAAATAAAAAGATTGATTGCCACCCCTCTTTGCCTCATTTACCTGCAATTCGGGATCACCTTTTAGGTGTGGAGACTTGGAATTGAGTTGATTCCAATCCCACCACAACTTTTCAACTTGCCTGAGATTCGATCCCGAATACTTCAACCCCAACAAATTGATTTTCTTTATCTTTTGGTTGAGCCTTGTGTGTGGACATCTTTTTGGTGATTGGGAGCACTTAAATTGAAGTGCTTTGGCTCTCTTTCACACTAATCTAAAATTGATTTGTGCATCCACACATAGAAATCTCCATCTAGGGAAGCCCATTGCATTTTAGCATGCATTAACCAATTGATATTGAAGAAGGGCTTGTTGGGCTTATAAGAAAACCTATATTCTCTCAAAAACCCGGAGATTGGTTGAATTGGTATTTCAGCGAAATCCTAAAATCCATACTACTTTAAGGCTGAATTCTAAAAATCATTCACCAATTAAAACTTCAATTCGGGGAGATTTCCCCGTTGCATGATTGTTTTACACACTTGAAAAAATCAATCACTTGGGCATTATTCGTAAACAACGCCCTTCACATTCCAAAAGCACTTGATCCTAAGCCTCTAACTAAATTGGTAGTAACTTGACCCTTATTAATGATTGGAGGTCTAACTACCTGCGTGTAGCATCTACGTGCTGGTGAGGGTTCCTGCGTGCTATCGGGTGTCTAAGACTGGGGCAAACAGCCTTTCAATCTGGCCTGGTGGTTCCACGGTGCTCGCATTCGGTTCCATAGTTCGTGATAGTAGGTAACTTAGATCTTTAGGTCTAAGGGCACACTGTAGAGGTTAGGAATTTGATTGAATTGATTTGTCATCAAGTGTACCTTTGCGGCGTCATTTCTCTCATCTCTTTTCCCTTCTTATCTCCCCAATTCTTCCTGTGGTAGTGCATGTTTGGGAGGAGGTCACAAAACCCTGAACTGTTTGAATTGCCTGATAAATTTAGAAAAGAAGCCGAATCGTCCTCCTCATCCACAAACATGGCTGCACGCCCAGCCCCAAATCCCGAGGGAGGAAACCGCCCTCAAAACCCACCAGGTGGTGGAGCCTTAGATCCTATAACCCGCCTCCAAGCCCAAATGGAAATGCATAATGAACAAATTGAAGCCATTAGGGAAACTTTGGAGGAAATGCAGAACCCTCCCGAACGGGAGGAGCCTAGGTCTCTTAGCTCTTATCAGAATCCCGCTGTTACAGAGACCATAGGACAAATTTGGGTCCCCATGGGCGGGGACAATTGTGAACTGAAGCCTAACATAATTGGCCTAATAAATTTTCACTTCCATGGTCTTGCAAGTGAAGATCCTTTTCTCCACTTGGAAGACCTAACCCGATTGGCTAAAACTGTTAAACCAAGAAATATTGGGTTACCTATAGTCCTCATGAAAATGTTCCCATTTTCATTGCAGGATAAAGTGTCGCAGTGGTTACGCACCCTTGGGAGAACCATCCACTCTTGGGAAGAGATGCGAACAGCATTTCTCAAGAAGTTCTTCCCAATCGAGCGAACCAATGTGCTTCGCCGTGCTATCACTTCATTTACGCAACAAAACGGCGAACAATTTCATGAGGCATGGGAGAGGTATAATGACCTCCTCAGGAAGTGTCCGCACCACGGTCTGCCTAAGTGGCATATAGCCTAGATTTTCTACTACAGGCTAAATGAGACTTTGAAGCAGGTTGCAGATGCTTCCTGCGGAGGGAATTTCATGAATAAAGACGAGAATGGAGCATTCAAATTGTTTGAAAATATAAGCGAAAACTCAATGAATGATGCCTCCATTGTCGCCTTTAATCGAACCAGCCTACCCCGAAATGTCCACGAAGTTGACACGGGACCCTCCCATTCATCCATTGATCTCAGCCTTATCGCACAAAAATTGGATGAAGTCTCCGTCGTGCACAAGAAGCTGGACGAGCTTCTGGCCAACCCCACTCGTTCTTTGGCAAACACCCCCACCTCACCACTTCGTCACAATCCCAATTCTTCCAACATCAGGCTTATCCCGAGAAACCCCGTAAGACCTTCCTTACCGAGTGTCGCACCAAGCGACTTGGTAAGTCATGTAGATCTAGCTTCTGCAAGCCAATATTTCGACACGGAGGACCAAGCCTCCGTGTGCTCGGACGCATACTTACATGCGGATGCATCTTCTGGCATAGAAGACGCTTGCGCCCTGGGGAACAATCCGTTCTCTGCCACTTATAACCCAGGGTGGCAAAATCATTCGAATTTTGCATGGTCCAACAACCCGCAGCGCCAAAACCCCGCGGGTGGACCAATGCGACCGTTCGCGCCTGTCATCCCAAGGGCCCAGTCTAATCCTATAGCGGATCCGCCATCAGGCCCTTGCGTACCGCAAATCGAACACGCATCAAGTCCTATTGATAAATTGATGCGAATGATGATGGAAATGTCAAAGCACCATGAAGAGAACATGACCTCTCTTCAGCACCAATTGGCGCAGCAGAATGCTGAGATCAGTCAACTACGCATGGCGACTCGATCTCAGGGCACTCTTCTCGGCCAACCTGTTCCAAACCAGTGAAACTTCGTACCCCATGGTCCTTAACCACAGGTACGACCTTCTCAGGGGCAGGTTAATCAGATTCTGCAAGCTCCGAGCATTCCATCGGGATTTCAGGCTAATCCCGCTACAGCACCGCACTCTTATGTCCCTATTACGAACCCTCCTCCGCCGTATGATCCCACTGGACCCGCATCGTCCAATGCGATCACTATGAGGAGCGGTAAGTAGACCGTCGATCCGCCTCTACTTGATCCTGGCCCGTCTTCTTCATCGCCCTCTCATTCAAGATGCGCACCGCATTCGCAAGAGGACGATACACCCAAATTGGTGCCAGAATCAGTCCCATTCCTTGAGGCTCTACTGAGGGAGCCAAAAGGCAAGAAGAAAGATATGCAGGCCTTTGGTAACCTGCGCAATTTATTCAAGGATGTAGAAATCAAGGTACCCCTACTCGAGGCTATCGACCACATACCTACTGTCGCCCGATTTTTCAAAGACTACACAACACCCAGGTGACAGTTAAAGAAAACCAAGAATCCGGTGGTTCTCTCGCCTCATGCGAGTTGTGCTATACTATCAAACCTACCACCGAAGCAGAAAGATCCAAGCACACCGCTTATTTCCTGTAGCATCCAAGGCTGCAATTTTAACCGTGCCCTGCTTGATCTGGGATCTTCCATCAATCTTATACCGACCATCATGCTCGAAAAATTTTCCTTGGGAAATCTGAAACCCACTCCTGTCACGTTATAGTTGGCAGATCGTTCTGTCAAAATCCCAAAGGGTGTGGTGGAAGACGTGGTGGTTAGGGTCAACAGTCTCTGTTTTCCTGTTGACTTTCTTATTTTAGACATGGAAGTTCCTAGCTCACTTTCTAATTGTCCGATCATCCTTGGTCAACCTTTCTTGGCCACAGCCCGCGCCCATATCGACTGCGAGTCGGGCTGTATTGAGATTGCCGTTGGATCTGAAAAGCTCAAGCTTAACATCTTCAAGGTAGCCAAGAACTTTGATTGTGATTGTATTGAGGATGACATGTCTGACGAGGACATGGCCGTCAGCGCGTGTATCAGACTAATTGGGACTTATTCTAACTGCGGCGGATTACTTGTAAACATTGACGATTACCTGACCGACACATATTATGACGTTCCCCCATCCCTCCCTTGTCCCGTACCTTCTCCTGACCAGACTTTTGACGAGGTTTTCTTCGCTTCCCACACCTCATGGTCTGAGTCATATCCGGGCTACTCACCGCCGGTGCACACTCTCGAAGACCGGATTGCCCTTTCTTTCCCGCCAAATCAGGCGGAGTTGCAAATCCACACTGGGACCTTGAGCCCATATACTTCTCACTGGGGCTATTCCTTTTTGGATCCATCCATCCAAGAAGCCCCTCTTCTTGGCCAATTTGAGGGTCAATTTCTTCCTCCTGACTTGTTCTCCGATTTGCCTGGGACACTCTCGTCCCAAGAAATGCTAGACCTTTCACCATCCACTCCCAAGCTGAAAGAGCTGCCTAGTACACTTAAATATGTTTTCTTAGGACCAAATGAAATGCTCCCCATAATCATCAGTTCAAAATTGACCAGGGAGAAAGAGTGCAAACTAACGAAGGTCCTCATAGAACACAAGGCAGCCATTGGATGGTCTTTATCAGACTTATCTGGCATTAGACCCTCCTACTACACTCACCGTATATATATGGAGGAGGAGGCTCGACCTTCCCGCAAGATGCAGCGATGTCTCAACCCTAACATGCGGGAGTTCGTTAAGAAAGAAATCATTAAGTGGCTAGATGCGGGTATAATCTACCCGATCAGCAATAGCCCCTGGGTGAGTCTGATTCACGTGGTGCCCAAAAAGGCAGAACTCACCATTCGTGTCAATGACAGGGGCGAATCCATCCCTACGTGCACTCCTACATCTTGGAGAGTATGTGTAGATTATAGGAAACTCTATGCTGCAACTAAGAAAGATCACTTTCCGCTACCTTTCATTGGCCAAATCCTAGAGCAGTTAGCGGGAAATGAATTTTTCTGTTTCCTGGATGGATTCTCAAGATATAACCAAGTGGCAATTGACCCCCAGGACCAAGAGAAAATTACTTTTACCTGCCCCTTCGGCACCTTTGCATTTAGAAGGATGCCGTTTGGACTTTGTAACGCGCCAGCAACTTTCCAGAGATGTATGCTGGCGATATTCCATGACATGGTGGGTGACTTTCTCGAGGTCTTCATGGATGACTTTTCGGTCTTTGGACCATCTTTCGATGACTGTCTTGCCAACTTGACCTGTATCCTTAGGGGATGTATTAATGTAAACCTTGTGCTTTCTTGGGAAAAAGTCATTTTATGGTACACGAGGGAATTGTTCTCGGGCATATCATCTCCGACAAGGGTATTGAGGTTGACAGAGCTAAGCTTGATGTAATTGTTGATTTACCTGTGCCTGGCTCTTCAAACAAATCTGCTCCTTCCTGGGACACGTCAGTTTCTATAGGAGATTTATCAAAGACTTCTCCAAGATTTCTCGATTGTTAACTCATCTCCTATCCACCGACGTACCCTTCGATATGGGCCCCGACTGCATACGAGCATTCACGCAGCTGCGTAATGCTGTCACCAAGGCCCCTGTTCTCCAGCCACCTGATTGGTCCCTCGACTTTGAACTCATGTGTGATGCTTCCGACCTTGCAGTCGGAGCCATCCTGGGACAAAGATGCGATAGACACCCCTTCGTGGTGTACTATGCCAGTAAGATATTGGACGAGGCCCAGCGTAATTATACTACCACTAAAAAAGAACTACTGGCGGTCGTCTTTGGCCTGGAGAAATTCCGCTCTTACCTTCTAGGCTCATACGTTATTGTTTTCACCGATCACGCGACCATTCGCCATCTCATGCACAAGAAGGATGCCAAGCCTGGACTTATTCGTTGGATCCTTTTGCTCCAAGAATTTGACACTGAGATCCACGATAAGGTCGGAGCCCAGAATGTTGTAGCTGATCATCTTTCCAGACTAGACCCTGACCATATTGGACTTACTCTGCCGATCAATGAAATTTTTCCTGATGAGCACTGATGAGAACCTCATCATGAGCCATAACTAGCTCATTTTGACCTAATACAAAGGATAAAAGCTCCTACATATCTTAAGGAAAGGCTTAACTCAGAGAATTCTGAGTTTGAGAAGAAAATAAGTCATAAGGGGTAAAAGTGCAATTTTACCAGTATAATCTGCATACAGGGTAATTCAGGGCCCAAACATAGGTCAAGCAGCTTAATAAGAATAAAAGTGGGATGAGATGATCTAGCAAGGGCTACAGCACTTCCAAGAAACTAAATGATAATCTGTAACCCTAAAACAACCCACTTCAATTCACGAGGTTCGAGGCAAAGTAAAAATAGAATAAACCCTCTAAAATTCATAGAAAAATAATCTCTAGGGTTTAGAACCTTTAATTTGGCCTTCAGAACCCATTTTGACCTACATTGAGAACCATGCCCAATTAATAACTTAATTTGGGTTTTTGCATAAATTGACCGGTCAAACAAGGTTTAATATAGAAATGAAATTCACCATCAGATTCCTTAGGTTCTAATTAATCATGTATAAAAACTTGAGCCTAAGAAGAAACCTCCTTGACCGACTTTACACTTTGGTCCTCATATATTTACTTTTTGGCCCTCAACTTTTGAACCATCGCATTTTGGCCCCTAACTCTCCTTCGTTCTTCGCATTCAGGTCCCCCCTGCAAAACCTGCCAGCACCATGCTCCGGCGACCTTGCGCGGAGCATGGCGCCGCGCAGGGTGAGGGGGAAAGCCTGGCAAGTAAACCGGGGGTGCCCTGCGTCGTCAGCCGTCGCAGGGACACCCCCCTGGTCGCTGTAGCCCACCATACCGGCCGTGCGAACGCACGGACGGTATGGGTTTTCGTCTCCTGCCATCCTCCGGCGAGGGAGACACGTCGTCTCCCTCTGCCTTCCTCCCTGTTCTGATCCCTATAAATACCCCCCGTTGCTCCACCGACCGGGGCAGCTCGGATCTGATGGAGAAAACCCCCAACTTTCCTCTCTTCTCTCTCCGGCAGACGCTCACCAGCTCCGGCGGTTCCTCCCCCTCCTCCTCTTCGCTCTGCCGCAATACCAGCAGCAGAGACTTCCTCCCCTGCTCTTCCCGCGCCACGCCGCACCCAGCTGGCGCCTCTCCGGCTCTCTGCTCGCCGCCGCCCCTTTCCCTGAGCATCTTCTTCTCCGGCGACAGTCGATACGACTGTCGCCCTGCTGCTCCCCCTTCGTCCCTGCAAGTAAGCTAGAACTACTTCCCTTCTTCTCCTCTTTCTTTCCCCGCTTTCAATTTGTTCAATTAAGCCCTCGACCGACCCTGACCACCGTCACCCCCTTCGTCTCCGGCCACCCTCCGGTGAGATGCTCCCATCGCTCCACAGCCTCACACACCTCGCCGACCCTCACCGAACCTCCGCCTCATCACACTGAGCACCCCCCACCCCTCCACTGCCACTCCGCACCTCCGTAACGCTCCCCCGAACAAACCCATTCCTCCGGTTGCAGTCCAACCTAGGGCTGCCGCCAGACACCACCGGTTTCCCTAGAGTGGTTTCAGAGAGAGAGAGACGCGGGGGGGGGAGGGTAGAGTAGGTTTTGTCCTCTGACGTAAGCTCTGAAGTGTGCAGGCACAGGTGAAGAAGAAGGACCGCGGAAGAAGAAGGAAGCTGAGGGAGACACTGTAGCAACAGGCAGTTTAAGTCGTCTGATTTGGAAATCAGACGACGTCCTGAAGGGAAAAGAAGAAAGAAGGAGGGGCGACGTCCTGACTGGAAAAAGAAAAGAAGAAAGAAGAAGATCTGAAGAAAAAGGAAGAGCAGGAACAGCTGGAAGAAGAAGAAGATCACCTCTGCAGACAAAGAAGAAGAAGAAGAGCATCACCACTGAAGAAGAAGAAGATCACCTCTGCAGACAAAGAAGAAGAAGAAGAGCATCACCACTGCAGAAGAAGAAGATCACCTCTACAGACAAAGAAGAAAAAGATCTGAGACGAGGAGAAACAAAGAGAAAACAACAAATCCTTTCTCTCTCTTTCTTTATTTTTGTAAAAGAAACATGTATATCTCTAGAATACAACTTGCTCCCTGAGTTCGACCTCGGGAACTTTTTTCCGAGTAAAAATTTTTTTTTATATTTGAAATGATGGCAACAACTGGCTATACTACGACGCTATAAAAATAAAACCCTGCTGTCGACGCCATCATCTTTCCAGATTGGACCCTGACCATATTGGACTTACTCTGCCGATCAATGAAATTTTTCCTGATGAGCACCTATTGGCAATTAATGTGGCAAGTGGACCTTGCTATGCCGACATTGCCAATTACCTTGCTTCTGGATCCCTTCCACGTGGCTGGCCTAGAAACCAACGCGAGCGTCTCATGGCAGAAGCAAAGTATTATTTATAGGATAATCCACTTCCTTTTCACATAGGTGCTGATCAAATCATCCGTCGCTGTGTTTCTGACAGCGAATTCCCCAGTGTGCTATCCTTCTGCTATGATCAGGCCTGCGGAGGCCATTTCTCTAGGAGGAAAACTGCAGCCAAGGTGTTGCAGTGCGGTTTCTTTTGGCCCTCCCTTCACCAGGATGCACACAATTATGCCAAGCATTGCACTAGGTGCCAGTCGTTAGGGTCAATGTCATGTCGTGACGTGATGCCCTTGCAACCCATCCTAGCTGCAGAAATCTTTGACATTTGGGGAATTGACTTCATGGGTCCCTTTCCTCCTTCCAACAGCTTCGAATTCATCCTTGTGGCCGTTGACTATGTTTCGAAATGGATCGAGGCTATTCCCGTGCGTCGTGCTGACCATGTTATATCCACCCGATTTGTCAAAGACCACATCTTTGCACGCTTTGGGATCCCTCGAGCCATTATCTTGGATGGAGGAAGCCACTTTACCCATGCTTCTTTTTGGGCACCTCTGAGGAAATACGGAGTTCATCATCGTATCGCATCCCCATATCATCCTCAGACGAACGGCCAGGTAGAAGTGTCGAACCGGCAAATTAAGCAAATTCTCCAGAAAACGGTTCAGCCTGATCGTAAGGATTGGTCCGACAAGCTGATTGACGCAGTTTGGGCGTATTGGACCCCCTTCAAGGCTCCCCTTGGTATGTCTCCGTATAGAATCGTTTACGGGAAGCCTTGTCATTTTCCCGTGGAGTTGGAGCACCGCGCTTATTGGGCGGTTCGTCAATGTAACCTCGACCCAGACCTGTGTGGTCGAGAAAGGAAACTCCAACTACAGGAGCTGAAGCCTATGATTCTGCTTTAACTTTCAAACAACGCACTAGGGCTTTTCACGACAGCCGTATTCGGTGGAAAGAATTTGAGCCATCTCAGCAAGTTTGGCTCTATAATGCCTGGCTCAAATTCTTTCCTGGGAAACTGAAGTCCAAATGGACTGGTCCTTTCCTGGTCTCGAGACCATTTCCCAACGGGGCCGTTGAGATTGAAGATCCCAAATCTGGGCATAAATTTACGGTCAACGGGCAGCATTTGAAACCCTATCTTACTCATGAACCTGCCCCCGTTGGGGAAACTATTGCCCTGCTGGAGGGTAACTAACTTTTTGCCTCATTTTGAGTCCAGCTGGGGACGTTAAATTCAGCGCTCGTTGGGAGGCACCCCAACAACACTCACTATCCACCATCACCTTTCACTTCATTGTCACATTCACTTCACTTTTCACTTCACCACCTACCATCCACCCACCCTACCACCCTGCTGTATACCCTGCACTTCAGCTCTCGTTACCCGATCTTTCGTCCTTTCTCTACCCTTCCCTACATGCATATGAGGACATAGCATCTTTTGGCATGGGGGGGTGGATAGGCATCCTTAAGATCTGGGTATTTTATGGTATCATGCAGTTTCTATCTATATATATATATATATATATATAAAATGAAAAAGGGTGTTTAGTAATGATCTGAAGGCTGAAACAAAAATACAATAAGTGTTTATGGATATTCAACCTCTCTTTTGAAGACTTTCCAGGCCACAGAAGCTTGATTTGCGCAGGCTCGGCTTAATTCACTTGAGCATTGACAAGATAGATCGGAATCTCTCCTAACTAAGGACGTATTCTTGTACCTGAGACACCAGTACAAGATTCGTTGGTTTGCTTCTACTTGAGAGCCTAAGTAATCTTGGTTCACACTACACATATCAAGAAAGACCAGGTGAACATAAGATCCAACCCTAGTGTTCATTAGGGAAGGTGGAGTCCTTACCTGTATGCGCAGGTAGACTTTTTATCCTAGGTTTTAGTTTTGTGTTTAGGAAAAACTCTTTCCACCAAAAAGAAACTCTCCCACCAAAAAGAAAAGTGTTCTCCTCCAAATAATGTTGTAAGAGATATACTGACACGTGTTTCAAAAAAAAAAAAAGATGCAAATAAGTCAGTATATCTCACAAATGTCTGTAAAGTCTTCCTCCTACAAAAGTTCTTTAGGGCAAAGTACAGATACCCTGTTTTCTTTGAGCCACAAATGTCAGAAAATGGGAGTTGAGTTTCCATCATCTTTTCAAGGGTCAACCCGAAGACATGAGCTGAAACTGGGACCAACCTGTACTTAAAATTTCGTGAAACCCTGGGCTTGAGTCTTAATGTTCATCTGGTCAGTCTTGGTCCTTCACTAAGCACAAGCCATAACCTCTTGAGCTCTCGAGTACGGCAAAAACCTCCTGGGTCCTGGAAATTGTACTTAAGGTTTAAATATTAAGAGTCCTGGTTAGTCGAGAGATGATCTATGTCATGTGAGACTTAAAGTACTGGTAGTCTTCTCTACAATTGGTTCTCACAATATCCAACAATAAACACACCTGTTGTTGGTGCTAGAACACCACGATCATTTGTTTTGATGATAACAAAACACGTGTCATTTAATATTTGCGCTTTGAGTCCTAGATTTCAGGTCAATCGCAAATGGATACGCGATTAGACGGAGTTCGAGCTCGCATCCAGGACGGATTGGACGAGCTTGATGGTAAACAGAGGAGATTCGCGAGGAGCGATAGATTGAAGAAGGAAGGAGATGAAGAATAGGATAGATTTCCTTCTCTTGTACTCCTTGTATTTTTTCGTTATTTCTGTTGCTCTTTATTTTTGTTACTTAGATTTCTGTTAAAGAGCCTCAAAGTACCCTAACAGTAGTCCTAGGAACACCCGCACAACCCTAGGATACTTAGGTTTTCTGTAGAATACTTAGAAAACCAATATAGGGTTCAAACAGAGTTTCCAGACGTCTAATTCCCAAATCAGACGTCTGATAAAGTATTTTAAGACGTCTGACTGTTGTTTCAGACGTCTGATAACTGTTAGGCTGGACATAGTTAGTTCTGTCTGATGAAATCAGACGTCCAGACCTTAGACCAGACGTCTTAGGAGACGTCTGATGACTTTGCCAGACGTCCAATTAGTGGACCGTTGGCTGGCTTAGCATACACTCAAGGATATGACCATTAGAGCCTTATCAGACGTCCATAGGACTGTCCAGACGTCTGATAATTGACCGTTTTGCCTCGGCTGACCCAAAATCTCTTCTCAGAGATTTTCTAGCCGTTGTAACGTTTGGAAAATCCATTCCCACAATAAAAGTAGGTTTCCAGACGTCCATACATAGTGCCAGACGTCCTGTATGTCGTCTAATGGACTTGCACAAAAACCCTGTTTAGATCTGATCCAAGTCAGGAAGCAACCCGCCCAAAATCAGACGTCTGACCTTGAAATCAGACGTCTTAAAGTGGTCTTCCAGACGTCTGATTCCAGAATTAGACGTCTGATAAGCCTGTCAGAACAATGATTGTTCCTGATTTCAGGCTGATTCTCTTGGGCTTTGTTCCCAACGGCTATAGAACCTTTCCTAAGCCTTCCAAAGCCTTCCTAAGGCCTCTATAAATAGAGGGGAACCTTTGCAACACTAAGACACACTAAGAAACACCTAGAGACACCTAAGCAACATAGTTCCACTCTCTTGTGTCCTAGATAGCTCTTACTCTCCAAGCTCAAGCTCCATTCTCTTGAGAGCATCAAGCTGTTGCGCACCCGCTCTCCCGCCGTTGTTCACGAGAGCGACGTTGCGCCGTCGCGTGGTACACGCATCTGCGTCGTCGACGCACTCCTTTCAAAGGGAAGCATCCTATTTCCTATAGAAGCTAGGTTTAAAATTACTTTGTTGGCTCTATAGGACTTGTTGTTTCTTTTATCTTTGTTATTTGGTTGGGTATTCGCCTTGCGAATTCCCGTCTCCTTCGTGAGACAAAATCTTTCTCGTGGAGAGAAGGGGTTGAGGTACGCTACCCTCGTTTAAGTAGCGTGGTTGTATTGAGGTTGAATCACCCTCGTTTAAAGTGATTCGGTTTAGTGGATTTTGATCAACTTGGTTGATCGGAAAATCCTAACTCGAGAGGGTTAGGTGGTGGTTTTCACCCGGTTTGGGTTTCCACCTAAAAATACTTGTGTACTTGTGTGATTGACTTTTTGTGAGATTGTTTATTTTATTTCCGCAATTATTACGTCACCCCCTCCTAGTAGGGAATTTCACCTGTGTCACCTCAAGAAGAAAATCTTCAGCTTAAGATCATTTCTAAATACTACAAAAAAATGTTTTGTTAGGGACTAGAAAAAGATAGGCATGGGGGTATGATTGCACCGCAAAAATACACCTGCAATTGTGCCGTCTTGTGCTATTTCCTAGCATTACTAGTGCATATTAGGTTTCCATAGTCGCATTTGTGAAAATACATGCATGCATTTAATTGAGAGGGGAGGAGAGTGAATAAAATGGCCTTGCAATTACAATTTTCCTCAAGTGTTGCTTTGCAAAATTCACCATCTTTTTATTTTAATTTTATTTGACTTTGAAACTCTTCCTGCGGCTGCATGGAATGGCCTCTTCCTCGCGCCATGTCCTGCTCAGCCATTCCCTGCTCAAGCTCTCCTTGCAGCCGCATGCACAGCCATGTACAGCCAGGGCATGGCTGTGCATGCTTTCTTCCTCTATAAAATAGGCGTGGCTCCTCCTTTGCAAAGGAGCCTGGTCCAGCCAAGAAAACCCAACACAGCACCACCTTCTTCTCCAGGCCGCCTCCTCCCCTCTCCCTCCATACGTAGGCCCTCCTCCTTTGAGGAGCCACTCTGCGGGCAGGAGTCCATCACTGTGGTGCACACCCACCATCGTGAGACCACCACCGCCCAGCTCATCAAAGAGCCGGTGGGCGTGGTGGTCTTCTCTTCCCTGTTTCAACTTTCCACGCCATTTCCGGCATTACCACAAAGCTTCAAGCTTTGGAGCTCAACCGGCCACCGCACGCCCCTGCAGCAGCCAGCCAAGCCCCACAGCAGCAGCAGCAGCCGCCCCAGCCCCTTCCCCGCATGCCTGTAGGTGCCCTCGCCCCTCTCCGCGCACCTTGTCGCGAACCTCTCCGCGCCTGCAACCAACCGACACACCCCTTCCACGTGCGTGCTAGCTTGCGCACACTAGCCCCGAGCCATCCGCACTCACAGCACCGGGCGCAAGCGGTTGCGCAGCTCGCTAGGCCACTGTAGCCACTATTCACGCATTTCTGCGGAACACTGTGGCTACAGTGGGGTGACTGGTAAGTTTCTCACTTATCCGGTCACTCGGCGCGCCGCACCGGCCTTCGCCCGCGTGCGCATCCGTCCCGCGTCTCGCTCCAGCGCATCTCGCCTGTGCGTTTGCATGCGGTCCTCTGCCAACGCCCTCTCCCGCCCGCGTGTGCCTGCGTCTGCCCGCTCCAGCCTCTCCACGTAGCGCTGTGCGCTGCGGTCCTCTCCGCGCCCACTTCCCTCCAGCGTGCTCCTCTCTGCGTGCATACGCGCTTGCGCGTGCACGCGTGGACACCAACGTCAGCCCTGAACGCGCGGACGGCTTAAACCCTCCAACCTTCACTCCAGCAGTCTCCCTCTCTCTCTCTCTCTCACACACACACACAGCACTCTCTCACTCTATCTCTACACACACACATACACACACACTCACACTCTCGCACACACACACTCTCACTTATACAGTATTATATACATATATATATATATACGTATACATATATATATATTGATATATATACATATATTTATACACGCACACACACACATATATATATATCTATACATATAGTTACATACCTATATATACATATACATATAACTACATATATACCTATATATTTATAGCCATATATATATATATTCACATTACTTACCGCAGGAATATCTGCACCAGTTGCTGATATTCCCCGATACATGGGTACAAAAAGCGTAGTCACACTCATCTTCCATCAATCCACCTTACACTCCACGCAGCACTTCGTCCTATTAGTTACATCTTTCTAGACGACGACCGACTCGACACTGTGCTACACTCCATCTCCGCCTCCACCCCTACCCCCACCCCTTTATACATATATAATATATACCTATATATATACTATATTTACTTTATTTCTGCTTCGCTTTCCTGCTAATAAAAAGATAAAAAGATATATAAAAGAGAAAAGATAATCTTTGACTTGCAGGTACTCCGTCTTGCGAATAGCAAGACCCATTTTGGAATCCTGTTTTAACTCAAAGCCAAGAACCTAATTTTGAGGGTGTGCCTCAAAGACAAGAATTATTAGAAAAAAAATCTAAATAGAAAAACACAAAAAACATAATAAACGAACGGAAGAAATTCGTTGTAGGAAAGGCGTAGAAACTTGACTTCTAACCCCACTTCCCTGAGTTCGACCCTGGCCTAAAAGTGACCAAGATAAAATCAAATAAGGCAGGTAAAAAATTTTTTTGTAAAGAGATGGTTAGGTCTGATTTAGGTTAACTATTATACACATTTCAACGATAAAATCACCATATTAACATAACCTAACCGGGTCCGACCAGAGGCGTCCTTGCAAAAAATTCAAAAGTTAGGGGCATGTGTGAAAAAAAAGAGTTAGATTGGATCAAAATGCAGACTTGGTCAAGATGATCTCTGATTGGACTCAAATTTTGGTATAAACCTAATTTGGATAAAAAAGATCTAATGGTGAAGTCGAATTTTGATTTTGACTAAGTTTGACTGAGAAAATTACGTAGAAACCTAAATTAGGATAACTTTTCATCTGAGACTATTTTAGGTTAAATTGGGTTCCAATGGTCAAAGTTAGCATACCAAACATTATAGAATATTTTTCTATGATTTATAGAAGGTTTAGGTGAATTTTATTCTGACTAGAACCTTAGTTAATTAAAGAGATGTGTTTTTAGAATTTTAGATGTCATTTAATTCTCAAAACACGTGAAAACCCATTTCTGTCTGCATTAACCTACTTTTTAGACATTTATGACCATTTAACCTTTAATTAACCCCTGGAAAATCCCGTGATTGTTTTGCATTTTAGATATTCTATTAAAATTACAGTTTTACACTTATTTTTATGTTAATCTCTCAAATTGGATTTGTAGTGGATTAAGGTACTTTAACGGTTATGTAGGAGCATTTATCAACGGAATATGACTAATTAAAGTTAGATATAGCTGATGATGATGCTATTATCATAACATTTCCTACATCGATATCTACTAGCTTGGTCGGTTGGTATCGCTAATCAAGACCAACGATCTCCTTCCCCGAAGTAGTAGCGGACCTTGAAGATCACTTGAGGGGATGACGTAGGTGGACTCATCTTTTCTTCTTCCCCTCCGAAGGATTAGAAAATGGAGCAGAAGCAGGAACCGCCCCCCCTCCCCCCCCCCCCCCCCCCCCCCCCCCCCCCAAAAAGAGGAAGAAGAGATTACACATGCTAGATTATAAAAATTTGGATCCCCAGCCTGATCCTCCGAAGGAGGAGGTTCATCCAGTAGCGATTTAGATTCCAATCGATATCCCACCCTTTCGTCTAACTCAACCTCGCCACCAAGCTCCAAATGTATAGGCGATTTAACCTGTATAGAGAACTTAGGATAAGAAGAGAAACTATAACAAAATTCCATACACCCAAAACTGAAGGTCATAATCTTTTCAAAAATCACACACTTAGATATTTTGTCATTGTCATTAAAAATTAGAACCGAATCTAGACGAGGAGCTAATAAGTCAATCTTGACATACACATTGGGGTACCCAAGTCTAAAACCTTGGATCGTGCGTTGATCCACATAGGTGGGGTTACCTAGTTGATACACAATCAATATCAACACATTTGGGTGTAAAAGATGAAGGTTAATCCTTGGGAAACTCACCCAAACCAGAGCCATGGAAATCAGAGGCCCGATACAAAAAGATGGTGTCCATCTAATGAACCGTAAACAAACACGATCAAACACAAGAGAACCAGACGAATAAACCATCAAGAAATCGAGATAAATATCACATTTAACAAGCGAATGTTTGAAATCTGACAAAGTCAGAGTGTAACCCGATCGGAAATTAAAATGATTAGCAAGAGGTTCCTTCAGCCTTGAAGCCGAGGGGTTAGGGCCCCAAGGCCAGACAACAAGGGACGAGGAGAAAGCACGGCCGTGCTCATGGACCTCATCAACAGAGAAAAAGGTACCCAAAACTCCATCCTTGCACTCCGGATGCCGAATTTGCAGCTCTAACTCCAGAAAGGCTTGGGAATCAGTCGAGCCTATCCCAGCCAACACTGAAGCAAAGGAGCGCTTAGGGGAGGTCAGCTCCGAAGGGGGAGAAGGCCGACCGGAAGGGTGGCGATCCGGGTGGGACTGCGACGTCCCAGCCACACAGAAAGGCCCGCGGAGGCAGACAAGAACCAAACCACAGCAGACGAAAGCCGATCAAAGCGGAAAGAGAGGACAACCCCAGGGGGAAGACCGAAAAGCAGCGCTCAAGAAGGAAAGGAGCGACAGGATCGTGTAGCCAAGGACCCTGAGAGGCAGGGCTCATGACGAGGCTAACAAGATCCAAACCACACCTGAAACAACCGATCAAGACCGCAGCAAAACGAGAAACGAGAAAAGGAAAACACGGGAAAAGATGAAAACCAAAGCAAAACACAGTAGCAAAAGGGTCGAAGATCGCACTCCGTGACGCCCCACACTGGAGGCATCGCAAAGGCGAGGGGCTACGCTGCCCCCTCCAGAGGAGGGAGGAGTCGGAGGCCTCACCAGAGAGATGGAGGAGGCGGAGGCCTCACCAGAGAGAGGGAGTGGGATCACCAGCAGGAAAAGAGGAAGACAACGCAGAAAGAAAGCGAAAGGGGAAAGGGGAAAAAAAGGAGGGGGAGAGCGGAGGGGAGGGAGCGGCCGTGGGAACCGTTCCCGGGGAATGACATTGCTGATGATTGCATCTACTCTATCCATCGATGGTTCACCAACCTTTTTCTTTTTGAAGCAGTGGCTTTTCCATTGCATCTCCACATTAATTTGCTACTCTTCTTCCCGTTCTTTTTTTTATTCTTTTCCTGATCATTTTTATAATGTTGGCTATAGATTAGAGCTAATTTATCAATGCTGCTTCAATTGGTTTGCATACCTTAGGACTCTTGAGATTGTAACTCTGTGTGTGCATTAACTCAATAGTTGGTCGATCTATCCTTGTTCGAGCGAGTTACAGGAGCAGTCCATCCAATTGTCGATTACAGAACCTTTCTGATGTATGGCACTTGTTCACCCATCAGTGGTCAGATTGAGTATGCTTCATGTTTTGCTTTAATTCTTTGTTACTTACACGCCTACCATAGGTGCACTTTACTAATTTCCAGTTACGGCTCTGATTGTGCATTGTATGGTTCTTGGTCCAGATTGTATTGGTGGTACACGATTTTGATATATGCATATATGTAGCTCAGGAACCTTCGGCAGCTACATTTGGAGATGCCTATGGACTCCAATAATGAAATATAGGCAAATAAATTACAACCTCCACATCTTTCTTCGTAGCACTTCAACGCAAACGAAACTAATTTACTCTTCGTTCGACTACTAAGGAGGGGGCAAAAAATCAAAGCAACAACAAATACAACGTAAATAGATTACAATTCCTAACTTTTACTTACAATACGTCGATTTATCTATCATCTGTAACTTGCTATTCTCACTATTAAATTAGTCAACTTTTTCCATTTACTATTTTTTTAGAACTCAACAAGCTTTCCTTAACCATAAGCTGAATGAGAAGGCGTAGAATTCAGGATGGTGGGACAAGTTCTCGACTACACCTTGCGCTATTGGATGGTACATTCCAGTGCTTCCATATGGACCCTTTTGGAAATTATCTACTCTCCTTCCTTCCCATTCCCTTGCACCAGCATGGTGTGCATTGAGTGGACTTTTTTTTTTTTTTTGTTCCTTATTCTCTGCATGGCAGCAACCAACTAGCCGCCATTGACCTCAACAACTACCACCTCCATATACACACAACCCCTTATAGCCTCACTGACTTGAAACCACTCCTATTCCACTTCTTAGGACCTCCTTTACCTTCTCGTCAACTTGATTTGCTTGATTGTGGTTCACGTGTCTCAAATTTTGAGCTCAAATCCTCCTCCTCCACTCCCTTTTCTATCTCCTCTTCCATCGCTGTTTTTTTTTTTTTTTTTTCCTTCTCCACATGGCAGCAACCCACCACCAACAGCGAACACTAACTTCTCTTCATCTTCCCTTTGCCTCTCTGTCATTCTCTCTCTCTCTCCTCTACAACCTTCACCCTCTCCTTCTCCCTTCCACGATAGGCAAAACTACCTCCCCCTTAAGGCATCTTCTCCTCAGTTCTCTCTTGCCAAGCTACTCCTCTACACGTCAATAGCAACCGTGCACCATTGGCCCACAGCAACTGCTACATCAAAATGAAACATGATATTTTTAATATCTACATCAAGTGCCATTGTAACAAACTACTACAGAGCTACAGTAACTGTATCAACGACGCTTCATGATATATATATATATATAGATAGATGTGTCGAAGATCGCGATTTGTAAATCCCCTTGCTTGTTCATGCATTCTTATTTGTGAAGCACGTGCACTCAAAATTATTTCTGAATCCCACACATATCCCCACCACATGTCCACGATCAAAAAAAGGCCAACATGGCTCTCACTCAAAGAAACCATTTTGCGTCCACTCTTTGTACTCAACTTGAAAGCATACTCCACAATCAATTGGATCAATTATCAAACCAACGAGGCCAACAAAAAATGTGAATGAATAGAATGAGGTAAATAGGACCGCAGACATTACATATATGGATATCAATATCTAACTAAGCAAAATTAAGAGCTTTGTGAATCAAAGTTTAAACTAAGAACTTAACGGTAATGGTCAAATCAGGTTGGTCCATGAGAACAACTTGGTCGGATCAAATGATGACATCATTAATCCTTTAAACTAGATTAGACCAAAGTGAGAATAATGTGGTCGAATCAATTTGAATTCTATATATACTATATGTGCATGCATGTATTTTTGACATAGAAACATGCGAACCTATATGAATTTGTATAGGTAGCTAGATATGTATGAGAGAAATGTTGGAAATTATAATTAGAATTATCATTACATACATTCTTTTGCTAATGGTTCTTCCTGTATTTTTATGAACAATAGAATATGACAATCATTTCAATAATTGTATTGAAATTTTTGATTAATGATTTCACATGCTTGTGATCATCATCCAAATTTTCTTGATTTACAAAAGGGTAATGATATATATACTTTCAATATACCCACTATTGTACCTAGTTGACAAGGATAACGTGTAAAGCCCCCATCCTCCCCCTACGTCCCCTCCCTCCCCCTTGCCCCACCTGAGCAACTGATAGGCACAACAGGAGAGTGGGGCCCACAAATTCAAATTGAAAATTTAGCTATAAAAGGAGCAATACCCTTTCTTGTCCAGCATATCCTACAGGCCACCACAATGGGAGAACTCTATTGGTAGCATGAGGCACTTGTAGCATGTAGTGCTTGCGCGCTTGCGCTTCACCCACGATGGTGAGCTCGATGACCGATGTTGAATCAGAAATTCGTAGCGAAAAGATTTGAGTTTTGAAAACCCTGTTGATGTGCATATATCTGATTAACCTAAAATGTCTATTAATGCATGTTCTTAGTGTCACATTAGCATTATACATTGTAAATATTGCATAACATGCATAATCATGCATTTAGGTCAAGTTGTATAAATTGTATAGTAATTGTCTCCTTTTATGGTCAGGGACAAGGTGACTTTTAATCGGGATATTGGATCGAAGATCCAATTATACAGATCTGATCAGGGCGATAATTGGAGTTCAACGACTCCAAGATCGCCCTGATCGGACATCCATAGCACCAGATAGAGACCGAGAAACCCTAAAGATCAAAGGCCAAGATGGTGTTAATCCGCACCTCAGATGACAAATCCGACCACACAGATGTGTTTGGATCGATGATCGCAGCCTAACGACTCAAAAATCGGTCCAATTCGACAGTCATGGCATCATATACAACACTCAGAAGATGGGTGGCTTAGATGGCACCACGTGGCACCTTCATAGCTGCTCAGCACCGGCCGCCACCCTCCGTTCAATGTTTGAAGGCAAAGGCGTGGGCGATTTGGGCCATTGAATCTCCATCCAACGGTCGCAGATCGCACACGCCTAATTACTAAATGAGGCAAAGACACCCCCACAGCGTGTTGGTCCAGCGCCCTACGAATTTTGATGGGCGCGCGTTCGAATCCTGCCCGGCCTCCAAATCAAGACAAGCGAGCGCGTAGGCGTGCAATCGGAGCCGTTAGATTTGCATCGAGCGACGCGGATCAGTCGATAGTGCCCATGTGCGATTAGACACGTAGCGCGAAAGCCCGATCGCACGTGGTCATGCAGTGCTGGCGAAGAGCAGTTTAAACCGTCCGATCTCTTGATCGGACGGTTGAGCGCACACGAACGTGCGCATACATTTAAGGCACTGAAGGTGAGTGGGAGCGCGTGGTGCGTGCATGTCGGCCACGTTCAGGCCTTTAGAGACGGATAAATTCGTCACTAAAGGTCATGAATTAATGTTTTTAATGTTGTAATGTTCAAAATGCCCCCACTCCTTACAATTATAAAAGGAGACCCCTACCCTATGAATTTCTCACCCCTTCCTCTCTTCTCTCACCCCTTCCAAAGCTCTAAGAGCTTGTCCCACACCTGGGATGCTCCTCTAGAGTAGGAATCTTAATTTTTCCACCTTCGTGTCCCTTCTTGGAGCATCCTACGATTGTCCTCTCTCTACATTCGAGAAGCGGATCCCGCGATGACAACGACATGCTGCTTTGTTCCTGTTCCTCCCGCTTCGTCCTCCTTCTTCTTGCTCCGTTCCCCGTCTTCCAGGTGTCATCCCGTCCGGCTCGTCCTCCAAGCGATCGTCGAGGAGGATATTTCTCTTTCCATTCTCTTTACTGCTTTCTAGAGTAGATTTCCTGCTTTCTAGTTGTAATGAGTAGTGTAATGAATAACTTCTATTAATGAAATCCATGTTTATTCTACCTCTCGTTTGATTTGATTTGTAATATTCTCTCTCTCTCTCTTATTCATTATTTGTTAAATAGATAGCTAGTTTTCGACCAGTTAATCTATTTCGTGACAAACAAATAAAATGTGAATTTTTAATCAAACGTCCGCCTCCCTGTGCCCGACCCGAAATTTCTTTATAGATTTTTTGGTATAAATTTTATTTGTTGAACAGATTTCTTCGCGACAAGAACTACAATGACGGGTTTTCAAATCCAATTACGAACGCGTGGTAATCTGCATTCAACATTTTGGTGCTGTTGCCTGGGAGGCAACAATTTTTTGATCTTCTTTTCGCATTTCGTGTATTTTACTATTTTCTAACTTACTTTATCTTGTGTCTATTGTTTTGCAGATACCTCTATCAGGGAATTATCAAGCAGTAGATTGAAGTAAAGTGCAGTTGAAGACAACTGTAAGTGCTCCCCATTCTTCTCCCTCCATAGATTTCATTTCAGCACATTAATTTCAACTCCAATTAACCTAGGTGTTTGCATAAATCCTAGGACTAGTTTGGTTGCTTAGATTTCCACCCACATTCATTTCACCCTCAAATATAAAAAAAAATAAAAAGATATTTTTGTGGGATAATTCAACATACACACAACATACACCCACATTTAAGGCACATAACCTAATTGATTTTCTTCTACTCAACCGGATTCTGATCTGTGGAACTGGTACACATAAATCAACACATAAAAGAGTAGAAATCAGTCTAGGTTAATCATTTTGTGTGCTTAACTTAATGGTGCAATTGTGGCCAATTGTTTAAGTTGTTTGGGCCGCACCACTCAACCTAAAATCAACTCACCAAGTAGCTTCCTCGTAGGGTTTTCAATCTAAGTTCATACCCAGCACTCCACTTTATTTTTTATTTCAAAAGGAAAGTGATCTTCACCCGTGCTTGAAAATTTGGTTTGCCTCAAACTTGATTGAATTAAACCTAATTCTAAACCCTAAAAGCTACTTAAGCAAGATTTGAACCCTAAAATCTACTCATCCCAAATAATCTTGCTTGAAAATCCTGGTTGTGCATGCAGTTACACATACTCAATTGATCATTAAGGACACAACCCATTTTAAGGGCCTACCACATTCCATAAGCACTACAATCCCAGGCCTAAATAAAATCAAGTAGACGTTGGCCTTAAGGACTGATTCGCTCTTTGGGGCCTAGTCTGAGATTGTTTATGATTAACCTGCTTGTACTGATCAATCTGATGTCTAGCTGGGGGGTACACTAGGAACCGGAGGCGCAAGCCGAAGGAAGAACCTTCTCCCCAATCCCTCCTTCTTACTGGTTGGATTGAGTAGATGTAAGTAAAGTAAATCGTTTGTAATCTTAAGGCGGGTTCTGAGAGTTTATAGATCCTTAGGCTACCCCACTTAAGGACAGGCTTGCTTTGTTGTGCTGCAAGGTTCTTATCCCTGGTCCTTCCGACCTTTTCTTAGTTTATGCTGGGAAGAAGGTCATTGAATCCCTGATTGGAAGGACCACTAGAGTATTCTAGGAGGCGTAGATTGGATTTTGACCAAATTGATCCCATGGCTAATCAACAGCCTCCTCTGCCTCTGGATCCACAAGAGGTATTTCAAGGCAGCTGGAACAAATGCAGAGAATGCAAGAATGATTTTAGAGAATGCAGGGCGCTCAGCCCTTAAAGGATTTTTATGATCCTTCAAATTATGGGGAATGTCCCAGCGTCCAGATTCCTGCCAGAGACGTAGAAATCAAGCCCTAGGTGTTAAGCCTGATTAAACATTTCCATGGGCTTGGCTTTGAAGACCCGTTTCAGCACTTGGAGGACTTGACCACTTTGGTTCAGACTACCAAGGCACGAAATGTGAATGAGGAGCAAATGATCATGAGGCTTTTCCCGCACTCTCTTAGGGATAAAGCTGCTCATTGGTACAGGACTATAGGAAGACCAATTGCAACTTGGAATGAGTTGAAATTGGCTTTCCTGAAGAAATTCTTCCTTGTCGGATGTACCAATACTTTGGGACAGGCAATTACTACATTCACCCAGCGGTCGGGGGAGCAGTTTCATGTTGCCTGGGAGCGATTCCAGGACCTATTTCAGAGGTGTCCACACCACGAGATGTCGAAATGGCAACTCGTGTAGATCTTCTACCACAGGTTACCTGAGCAACTCAGAAATCATGTGGACGCTTCTTACGGAGGCAATTTCCTCAACAAAGACGCATATAGTGCGCACGATTTGTTTGAGGAAATGAGCAAGAATTCGATCAATCATGCCTCCATGGATACTTTTAACTGGTCCCAGTAGCCCAGATCGAATGTTAATGAAGTCTACGACTCTCATTCATTTGATATGGAATTGATTTATAATAAACTTGATAAGGTGGACTTGGTTGCTAAGAGAATGGAGGAGTGGATGGCTGGAAACTCGATGAACAACTCTCGATCCACTCAATCCCAGAATTTAGGATTCCATTCATCGCGAGATCCTTCTAGACGAGAGTTCGTGAATCAACTTGATGCGGCTCAACCTGCGAGCCAGCATTATTCATAACCCCACGGGTTCCAAACTGGGGCCTTTGATCCCAATTTTTCTGATCCCTCCCTTTCTTTCTCTCCATTCTCACCTTATGAGGATGTTTATGCTGTACAGGAAAATATTAGATCAAACCCTTACTCCAATGCTTATAATCCAGGTTGGAGGAACCACCCTAACTTCTCCTGGAAAAACCCAGGGCAGTAGGCCCAATTCCGACCTAGCAATATTGCTCCGCAAAGACCAATGGGTCAGGGTCATGTTTACACTCAGCTGCCCCCAAATTAGGTCAATCAGCCAGCTTGGAATGCCCGTCAACCGGTAGGGCAGGCTGCTTGGAACCGAAAAATGATAGAGATGTAAGGATCTATGCTCCAACTCATGCAGTAAATGAAAACCTCGCTGGACAATTTGCAAAATGGGTTCATTGCTAATTCTCATCAACTCGTATCTGTACCATCTCAACCCGTACCCAACCCACGTAATATCCAGAATACGGGCAATCAAGCCCATGGGTACGGGAATCAAAGGGACCCACACACACATGCTTAGGTGGTTGAGAAGGGTCCTTCCTCTTCTTCTTCTTCTGCAAATCAATGATTCTTGGCTAATGAAGCCCTTCCAATCGTTTCTAACCCTCCCCAAGACCTAAACACATATGCATTTGCTAATTCTATTACCTTGAGGAGTGGTAAACAAACTCAGGATCCACGAATACACTATTCTGATTTACCGAATCCTGAAGAGCCTGAGGAGAGAAAGGAGAACTCTGGAGAAGAAATCAAGACTCAGGAACCTGATTCCAAAGATCCGACTCGTGTTCCTTTTCCTGAGGCCTTGATTAGATCAAGGAAGAAGAAGTCTGTTGATAGTAATGAGGAGCTTTTGAATATTTTCAAGAATGTCGAGATCAATATCCCATTCTTTGACGCTATCAAACATATACTGGCTTACGCAAAATTTTTAAAGGATTTATGTACACAAAAGCGTAAGTTGAGAGAATTTATTTCGAGGAAGGTGGTACTCTCCGAGCAGGCTAGTTCTGTTATCCTGCACCACCTTTGATTAGCCCATAGTTGTGGGCTATTTAAGTATTTAAGTGCCTACACATTAGGTCAATTCTAACATTTATTTAGTATAAATTAGGATGTAAATAGATTAATTCATAGTTTTAATTTAATTACATAATCTATGCATTGCATTCATACTTTAAGTACATTTAGAATTAGTTTAGAATGGCATTTATCTAATTAGATAACCAATTAGGTATATTGTTTTTATTAACATAAAAGTTGAGGGTCTGTATATAAATGGCCCTAATATTTTAACATTATTTTCTTTTCTTCTTGCAGGAACGGCTGGCTGCCGCTCCAACGACGAACGGCTGGTGCAGTGAAGAACCCATTCAAGTGGGAGTGGATGTGATGGATCTGGTCGGGTGGATGATTTCAAATGTGTGCAGGCCACTACAAAAGGAGGAGGGAGGCAGCCGAGCTCGGGAGGCCTCCGCCACCGACCCACCACTATGCAGAGAGAACCTCTCTCTTCCACTCCACACTGCCAGCCTCTACTGTGGCGACGAGTCTCCATCATCGTGGGCGTGTGGTGTGATAGGCCACACCGCCATCCGGAGCTCGCTGCATCACCGTGAGCACCTTAGCGTGCATCCCCCTCGCCGTCATCGCCGACCACCATCACTGAGCTACTGATTCAGCCACCCTCTCAGTAACTTAAGACGTCTGGGGAATTTCCCAGACGTCTGAAGTTACCCGCTCACTTCCACCGCACACGCCTGAAGTCGCTTGCAGACCCCTTCCCGCACCTGCAGAACCTTCAGCGCACCCACGTCCGTCAACCTTCAGCTCAAATGCGCCTCAACTCTCCAACAGCCTGCGCGCCCTCATCAGCTGCAGCCGCACCCGCTCAACCGCCTGCAGCCGCCACCAGCAGCACCTCCGCCGGAGCTCGTCCGGCCACCTCCGGCCGCCGAGCGACTCGCCGCCACCACCGATTCGAAGCTCTTGGTCCAAGGGACCTCCTCCGAGCTTCCCGCGCCCGGCCATCGGCTCCTCGTCGCGCAAGACAACAGGGAAAAATTCCCCTGTTTTGCTACAGTAAACTGTCAATTAAAATTTACATTTTCTGCCATTGCCACATTTTAATCATATTTTATTGATTCTGCATTGCGGAAAATATCCTATAGTTTCTCATAATTACCATTTCAGCATTGTTTCTTGCTTAAACCTTAATCTAAAGGCAATCTTGGCTTGATTCTTGTCCAAATTGACTACGAACAAACATTTTTAAGTGGAGCGAATTTTAATACGTTATTGCCTCCCTGTGGATACGACCCGCTCCTCTGCGAGTGGTTATTTGTTGTTAAAAATTGATTAGTCGATTTTTCCACCACATTAAACTACAAACGACTTAAAAGAGAAAGATCGACCAGTCAAATGGCACCGTTGCCGGGGAGGCAACAGACGCAATAATTTCGCCTAATTTTATTTTGATTATTTGTCAATTGCACAGAGATTTGACCATTCATTATTTTCTTTTCTGTGCGAGAAAATTTGTGAAAGAATCAGCCACTGTGAGAGGCGATCCTTGACGTCGCCAGACGAGAATTGGACGAGCCATTTTTAAACGGAGGAGAAGGACGAGGACGTGACAGACACCATTTAGTCATTAGTTTAATTAGAATAGAATTAAGATTGTAGACTTATTTTTCATTACAGTTAGTTTGAAACCCTTGTTCTGGGGTATATTTTGAGGGGTTTGTTCCCCGATTTTGTTTTGGACCCGTGTTGGGTAATTTTTGGGAGCCTGTTCCCTTTTCTTTAGATTTAGGTTTATTTTTTTTATTATTTCTTTTATTTGCTTGTGCATAAGTAGTTCTAAAAAAAATAGAAAAAGAAAAAAAAAAAAACGAGCTGCCTGCTAGAAGCTGCCTGCCCTAGGACGAGCCATTTAGGTCTGTATGAGCAGCCTCTAGATTTGCTTTTCTGCATTGCATGCATTTTTACATCGAAGATCGCTGGAGGCAAGGTACGTATTCTCTTACTTTGCATCCTATTTTTGATCACGCATTGCATTTAGGATTTAATGCAAAGACCACAAAGTTTGTCTTGAAGCGATCTAACAAGTGGTCACATTTTTTTTAGAAAAAGGTCTAATTAAAGGAAGGACATTTTAAAAACTAAGGATTTGATTTTCAAACTTGGCGTGCGATTCAAAGTTCAAAATCTTTGACGGTGTATGCACACTTATTTCACTTGCACCACGGCACGCTTCTAGACACTCCTTAGGCTTGGAAATACTAGGACAAGAGCCCTCCTTTCGTTGGATTCTGAAGTGTTGGGAACTTGAGATCAAAGGTTTTGTAAATCCAAAGAGGGGGATACCCTGTCACGGATTTTTGGGGGTAGTTGAGGAGCACCGCGAAAGCACAGCTTCAAAGGAAGGCTTAGGCCTACTTGCATCCCTCGATCTTCCGTCTTTGGATTTACTTGACCATTTGAAATTTAGGGAAGAACACCTAAGCTCCAACTAGGTCTTCTTAGGCGAACCGTAGGTTGGCAATAGGCGCGTAAATTGACTGAACAAATTGTATTGTCACTTGCAATCTGACTTAAAATCAAAAGCCTAAATTGGGAAAGACCTAAAAGGTCCTTTTTGAATTGTGTCTTGCTTGGGGAATTCTGATTGAAGTGTGAGTTAGAATGGACCACATTGATTTTCATCCTTTCACATCTTGCCCACACCCTCACCCCCACTCTGCATCCTTCGATCCCAGACGCCGAGATGGTCCATTCCTTGATGGACATAATGACAATCATTGGGATCCGTTTTACTCCTATTATAGGAGTATTGGCCTAGTTAAGCCCCAAATTAGTGAGCAGAACTCAGGAGCGGGATTTCCTTTGCCCAATATCCCACATACCAAAGAAATACCCAACCCACCCTCCCTGAAAACTTATAATGGTTGGACAAACACTCCTGGGTACTATAAGCCTGAGCCTGACTTCTCTTATGATAGAAATGACCTCTCCTCTTTGAAGATGGAAATACAGAAAATGCAAAATGAAATGAGTGAATTGTTAGGAGAATCTTTGAGAGCAGGCCAACAAGAAAGAGATGAAATTAGCCACCCAATCTACCCCATTGACGATGACGTACACCCCTCTACAATAGATGCATCTCCCGTGGGAAAGCTACACTTTAAGTTGGAGGGAAATTCTGGGGAGAATAGCTACTTTTCGAGGATCGATTTTGAAACCTCCCCATTAGATGACACTTCCTTGAGAGATCTACACTTTAGGTGGGAGGAAAATACACATGAAAGTAGCTATGCATTGGATGAAGAAAGGTGGCAACCCGAGGAAGATGATGATAAGGTTGAGTATCCACCTGAATTATATTGGAGTCAAAAAAAGGGAATGATGGTACCATTGGAAGACCTCAACCCAGATGATAGTATTTTCGTGACATTTGATGAAGTGGGTCAAAGTCAAGTTGTTAATCCTACCCTCCCTTCTGATCACGATATGGAACTCAAACCCACCCTTAGGGAACCTAACCCTAAAGAAATTGACCTATTTGAGGAGTCTGATGTAACCAATGTAAACAATTTACCTCAGATAGAGCACCCTAGGGGATCTGCTGAGATATTAAATGATTCTAGACCTTGGGTACATGATGAATTGTGTGATGAGGAGGAAGATGAATTATATGAGGAACCTACATTCAAGATTTGGAGTGACACTAAGGGTGATTATGTCTTATTTGAAGAGTTAGCCCCTGAGGATGTCACAAATTTGACCAAATTAGGTTTCCTTGGCACACCCATTGATGATATTTCTCCTCATGATAAAATGATGGAAAATTTGGAAGCAATTTCTAAGATTTATGTGGATTCACATATAGACTCCAGGGAAGATTTGAGTAAAGAACAAAAACCCAGGGATGACATTGATAGGATAATCCCTAGATCTGTTGCTTCCAACCTACCTTCATTCACTTCGAAGTCACCCTCTGATTCGCTTATATCTGAAAGCGAAATTGTGACTCCTGATGAAGAGCAGGAAGATCCACGTGATGGTGCAAGGAATGCTAGGGATGAAATTGAGGATTTAGAAAGAGTGTTTGGGATGGACACTAAGCTGATTAAACCCAACCTAGATCTTATGGCCATCCCACAACCTCGTAACTTGGACACCCTAGACGATCCTTGCCTTAGAGAATTGCTCATTTTTGTTCTGACTAGGGGGCTTAACAGACCAATATTTTCTGTAATGGAGTATCGGGTATGGATTGATGATTTCTTTAGTCAGTCCATTACCCTGGGGGTTTATCTCTATACCATTCCTTCCCCATTCTTTTTGGAGGATCCTTGTCATCCTCCCCCTACCCCTTTGGAGGTTATTTTACTTGTTTATCCTTTAGAACCTCTTCTGGTGACCTGGGAAGATTTCATTCCCATTTTAGTTGGGCGAGCATTTGCTATCGGGATTCATCATCAGCTCGCCAACATCCTAGGTTACCTATTTTCTAGGCCAACTTTGCTTTGCTCATTTTTAGGGCCTATTTCTGCAATTCTTGAACCTGATTTGCAGGTTCTTCGGCTATTCAGCCCAGCTTTGACCCAGGTAATAACCTTCTATGCAATGAGGACATTGTTTGAACCAGGCATGGGGGAGAGGACCTGAGGCATTTTGTTTATAGCATGCATTTATAGAAAAAAAAAAGAAAAAAAAGAGAAAAAAAAAAATAAATAAAAAAGGTTTTGAGCTTAACTGGCAAGATCTTGCAGTCTTAAGCAAATCAGAACTCTAGGGTAGACTAAGTTAATTCTAGGGTCAAACTTTAGAAACTAAATGAGCTACTAGCTTTAGACCTTTAGGGTCCTTTGTGGACTTAAAAACTTAAGTAGGAGTTAAGTTGCGGACCATTCCTCAAGAGGTTGAGGAAGGGAAGCTAGGATTTGAGTTAAAAGGTGGGGTAGTACCTGGAGTCTTATTCTACCTTTTGGTTTACGGGTCCTTGTAACCCAAGCATCCAAATTTCACACACTTGGTATGGTAATCAACTTAATTTTCGTCTTTCTGAAAAGAGATTTGGTTCTCTTAATTTTGACTTAAGAGAGGCTTGAAAACACATTTTGATTGGAAGAGTTCCCGCCGCAGGAGAGGTCGAGCATATACTCACCTTGAGGATGCGATGATAACATATTACCTCCTCGGCACTTGTCTCTTAGGATATCCATCCTATTGGGGGCATGTAAGCGCATTGCGCGGTTCAGGTATCATGGGCGGCCCTATCTCGAAGTGCCGATTGCCATAGGCCTGAATTCTCTTAAGAAATCCATGGGCGATACTATCTCGAAGTGTCGATTGCCAAGAGTTCTTGGGGTCGTTATGGGCGGTGCTATCTCGAAGCATCGAAAGCCAGGCACCCTTCGAGGTATGGTAATGGGGACAATGAATCCGACACAGACCGTGTTGATAGCTGATCTGAGGTTAGACTTAGAAGAATAAGAAAAAAAAAAGGGTATATATATAAAAAATTTTTTTCCCTTAACTCAAATAACTCGGACCAATACACAAGCACGGATGCTTTAATCTCAGGGATCAATAAACTTTAGGGTAGAGTCAGAAATCAGGGAAACTTGTGCCTGCAACTCGTCTTTAGCCGACCTAGTCTGTAACTTAGCAACTGCTTAGGAACCTTGGGTCTAGAACCTGAACTTAATATGCTTCTGAAGGAAGACTAAGTGAGTTGACTAGTCTACTTGGAGTACTAGGTTTCGCTTAATTTTGCTAGGGACTAGCAAAAACTAGGCATGGGGGTATTTGATTAGCCCATAGTTGTGGGCTATTTAAGTATTTAAGTGCCTACACATTAGGTTAATTCTAACATTTATTTAGTATAAATTAGGATGTAAATAGATTAATTCATAGTTTTAATTTAATTACATAATCCATGCATTGCATTCATACTTTAAGTACATTTAGAATTAGTTTAGAATGGCATTTATCTAATTAGATAACCAATTAGGTATATTATTTTTATTAACATAAAAGTTGAGGGTCTATATATAAATGGCCCTAATATTTTAACATTATTTTCTTTTCTTCTTGCAGGAACGGCTGGCTGCCACTCCAACGACGAACGGCTGGTGCAGTGAAGAACCCATTCAAGTGGGAGCGGATGTGATGGATCTGGTCGGGTGGATGATTTCAAATGTGTGCAGGCCACTACAAAAGGAGGAGGGAGGCAGCCGAGCTCGGGAGGCCTCCGCCACCGACCCACCACTGTGCAGAGAGAACCTCTCTCTTCCACTCCACACTGCCGGCCTCTACTGTGGCGACGAGTCTCCATCACCGTGGGCGTGTGGTGTGACAGGCCACACCGCCATCCGGAGCTCGTCGCATCACCGTGATCACCTTAGCGTGCATCCCCCTCGCCGTCATCGCTGACCACCATCACCGAGCTATTGATTCAGCCACCCTCTCAGTAACTTAAGATGTCTGGGGAATTTCCCAGACGTCTGAAGTTACCCGCTCACTTCCACCGCACACGCCTGAAGTCGCCTGCAGACCCCTTCTCGTACCTGCAGAACCTTCAGTGCACCCACGCCCGTCAACCTTCAGCTCAAACGCGCCTCAACTCTCCAACAGCCTGCGCGCCCTCATTAGCTGCAGCCGCACCCGCTCAACCGCCAACAGCCACGCCTCCGCCCGCGCCTGCAGACCACCGCAACCATCTTCCACGCGCCTGCAAACCACCACAACGCTTCCACGCTCCTGCAGACCAACGCTTCACCGCGCCTGCAGACTAGCGCCCACCGTCTCCAACCGCGCCTGCAGCACCCTCCGCCCACGCTTGCAGAAGGGCCTGCAGCTTGCGCGCCCACGCCAACTGCGCCTGCAGACCACCGCCACGCCTCCGCCCGCGCCTGCAGAGCCCATCTCCACGCGCCTGCAGTATCCTCCGCCGCGCTTTCAGAAGTGCCCGCAGCTTGCGCGCACACGCTAGCCGCCTGCAGCGCCCTCCGCCCACGCACAACAGCCTGCTCGCCCTCATCAGCTGCAGCCGCACCCGCTCAACCGCCTACAGTCGCCACTAGCAGCACCTCCGCCGGAGCTCGTCCGGCCACCTCCGGCCGCCGCACGACTCGCCGCCACCACCGATTCGAAGCTCTTGGTCCAAGGGACCTCCTCCGAGCTTCCCGCGCCCGGCCGTCGGCTCCTCGTTGCGCAAGACAACAGGGAAAAATTCCCCTGTTTTGCTACAGTAAATCGTCAATTAAAATTTACATTTTCTGCCATTGCCACATTTTAATCATATTTTATTGATTCTGCATTGCGGAAAATATCCTATAGTTTCTCATAATTACCATTTCAGCATTGTTTCTTGCTTAAACCTTAATTTAAAGGCAATCTTGGCTTGGTTCTTGTCCAAATTGACTACAAACAAACATTTTTAAGTGGCGCGAATTTTAATACGTTATTGCCTCCCTGTGGATACGACCCGCTCCTCTGCGAGTGGTTATTTGTTGTTAAAAATTGATTAGTCGATTTTTCCACCACATTAAACTACAAACGACTTAAAAGCGAAAGATCGACCAGTCAACCTTCCTCAGAAAAAGAGAGATCTAAGTACTCCTTTGATTTCTTGTGTCATTGGAGATTATACTTTTGATAGAGCACTACTGGATCTGGGTACATCCATCAACCTAATTCTGACTTCTCTTTACAAGAAGTTCGGATTAGGTAAACTTTGGTCGACTTCAGTAACGCTGCAGTTAGTGGACCGTTCGGTCATAAATCCGTGAGGCGTTATTGAAGATGTTATTGTTAAGGTTAAGGATTTCTATTTTCCTGTAGATTTCCTTGTCCTTGACATGGATGTATCTGAAAATCTGAGGAACACGCCCATCATTCTGGGGCATCCGTTCCTGGCTACCGCCAAGGCCAACATTACCTATGAAAGAGGTAGCATGGAAATCACCTTTGGGGATCAAAGAATGAAATTGGATATTTTTAAGGCAATTAATAAATTCGAGGATTGTGGATTTATTGAGGAACTTGAGGACGATAATGTGAATATCGAAACTTGTATGGTGGTTTTTGCATTTGAAAGTTCCTCCTTTGATGTTGAATTAGACCCGCAACCCTCTATGGTAGACCTGCCATCTTCTAAAGAGGTTATTGATTTTGTTCACTCTCAACCTCTTCTTCTTGATGAGTCTTGATCAGCATCTTCCTTACCTTTAATCATCAACCCGCCCCAACTTAAACTGAAACCATTGCCTGAGAATCTGAAATATCAATTTTTAGGACCAAATAAGACACTCCCTATGATTATTAGTGCTAAATTAACAAAGGAGTAGGATATTAAACTGATTAAAGTCCTAAAGGAACACAATGAGGCAATTGGTTGGACCATTCATGACCTTAGGGGGATCGAGCTATCTTATTGCAATCATAGAATATTTTTGGAAGATTGATCCCGCCCTTTTCACTAGATGCAGAGGAGATTAAAACCAAGTATGCGAGAAGTGGTCAAGAAGGAGATTATCAAGTGGCTCGATGCAGGAATCATTTATCCGATCTCTGATAGTCCTTGGGTAAGTCCTGTGTAGATTGTTCCCAAGAAAGCTGGGATTACCGTTGTGACTAACGAGAAAGGAGAATCTGTCACAACTCATTCAGCTTCCTCTTGGAGAGTCTGTATTGATTACAAGAAGCTAAACACAGCCATGAGAAAGGATCATTTCCCTCTGCCTTTTATTGATCAAATCCTTGAAAGACTAGCCAGGCAGAAGTACTTCTGTTCCTTGATGGCTACTCGGGATGCAACCAAGTTCCTATCCATCCCAGGGATCAGGAAAAAACTACTTTCACCTGTCCCTACGAAACCTTTGCTTTCCATAGGATGCCATTTGGCTTATGCAATGCACCTACGACTTTTCAAAGGTGTAAGCTGGCCATATTCTCTGACATGGTGGGAGAATTTATGGAAGTCTTCATGGATGATTTCTCTATTTTTGGAGAATCGTTTGACTCTTGTTTAGCTAATCTTGAAATGATTCTTAAACGATGCATCAAAACAAGACTAGTCCTTAGCTGGGAAAAGAGTAATTTCATGATACAAGAAGGCATCATCTTGGATCATGTAATCTCTGAACGGGGAATCGAAGTGGACAAAGCTAAGGTTGTTGCTATCGCTAAACTTCCTCCTCCCACATCTATCAAACAAATTCGATCATTTCTTGGTCATGTGGGATTCTATAGGAGATTCATCAAGGACTTTTCGAAGGTTGCTTGTCCTCTGAGCTATCTTCTCGCCAAAGAAATGCCGTTTGATTTCGACGAATCATGCTGTAAGGCATTTCATTTTCTTAAAATGACGGTCACTTGTGCTCCAGTGTTGCAACCACTGGTTTGGACAACCCCTTTTGAGATCATGACCGATGCTTTTGATTACGTGGTCGGGGCTATTTTGGGTCAGAAGATTGATAGGAAGCCCTCTATCATCTATTATGCTAGTAAAACTCTGGATGAGGCCCAGAGGAACTACACTATTATTGAGAAGGAATTACTAGCTGTAGTATTTGCTTTGGAAAAATTCAGGGCTTATCTCTTAGGGTCTTATGTCATTATATGTACTGACCACTCGACCTTGAGACATCTCTTGGCCAAAAAGGATGCCAAACCCTGGCTTATTTGTTGGATTCTTCTGCTTCAATAATTTAATCTTGAAATCAAGGATAAATCCAGGGTACAGAGTGTGGTGGCGGATCATCTGTTGAGACTTTTGAGTGATTCTTCTAGTCCGAACATTCTGATTGCTGATACTTTTTTGGACGAAACCATCCTTATACTTTCAGGTGTCCAAACCCCGTGGTTTGCTGACATCGTTAATTATTTAGCCGTTGGTCAAATCCCCCAGGATTGGACCAAGCAACAATGGGATAGACTCAAATCTAAGGCCAAATATTACTTCTGGGAGGACCCTGAACTATACCGAATCGGCTCTGATCAGATTATTCGCTGATGCATTCCAGAGAACGAATTCAAGAGTATACTCAAGTTCTGCCATGCATCTGCTTGTGGTGGACACTTCTCCAGGAAAAAGACATTGGCCGTCTTTATTCAAGGATACTTAGGAATTCTCGAGGTCGTGTTCTCGATGCTAGACACTTGGGAGCATGACTAAGAGAGATATGATGCCTCTAAACCTGATTCTTCCCATCGAAATCTTCAACGTTTGGGGCATCGATTTCATGTGACCCTTGCTCCCTTCATTTGGACATCAGTACATTCTTGTCACTGTTGATTATGTGTCCAAGTGGATCGAGGCTATTTCCACCCGAACCAATGACCACAAGGTGGTCATAGATTTCGTCAAGAAGAACATTTTCAGTTGGTTCGAGATTCCGAGGGCCATCATCAGCGATGGTGGCACTCATTTCACTAATGCCCAGTTCCATAATTTGCTGGCAAAATATGGGGTTAATCACTGAATCTCCACACCATACCATCCCTAGACGAATGGACAGGCTGAGATCTCCAATCGGGAGATCAAGAATATTCTACAGAAAATGGTTAGGCCTGATCGCTAAGACTGGACTCAAAAGCTTGAGGACCCTCTTTGGGCCTATCGTATGGCATATTAAACGCCCATCGGCATGTCTCCGTTTCATCTGGTGTATGGAAAGGCGTGCCATTTACCTGTAGAAATTGAACATAGGGCATTCTGGGTAATCAAGCAATGCAATCTAGATCTGAGTTTAGCTGGGAAGACCAAGAAACTTCAACTATCTGAGTTGGAGGAGCTTAGAAATGACGCATACAAGAATGCCAAGATCTATAAGGCTCAGACCAAAGCTCTTTATGATTAATTGATTTCCTGCAAGAACTTTGAGCTGAACCAGAAGGTTTGGCTCTTTGATTTTCAACTTAAGCTCTTTCCCGACAAACTTAGGTCGAAATGGAACGACCCTTTCATTATCGATCAGATATTTTCGAACGGGGTTGTTCAGATCTCTGACCCGAAGATGGGTAATTCATTCAAAGTCAACGGTCAACGTCTGAAACCTATTATTAACCGTACTATTCCAGAACCCATCCCAGACACGGTTGCTTTAGCCATGTTGTGACTTCTTCGGCTGGACTTCTCCTAGTTGACAGCATTAAACTCAGCAGTTGGGCAGTATGACTCAGAGCTGACCCGAGCTTCATATTTAGGTGATATCTTCTGCATTCGACCCTTCCTTTCATGTCTTTTATTTTCAATGTGGACATTGCATCAGCTAGGCATGGGGGGGTGGATTCATTTCTGAATCATTTTGTCAGCTTTGTGGGATTTTTGTAAATTCTACCTATTTTCTTATACATAAAAAAATTGAATTAGGAAGGAATACTTGGACATCAGGAACTTTCAATCTTAGGAAATATTACAATAGGATCTGAATACTAAAACTGTTACGAACGCGTGCCCCAGACGTCTTTTAAGACGTCTGGGAGGTGGCCCAGACGTCTGACCAGACGTCTGGGATCGTTTCCAGACATCTGGAAATCAGTTATTTTCGTTATTCCCTCTGCGGCTGCAGACGCCCTGCCGCGATTCTCTCTCCTCCTCGCGCGGCCTTAAAAGGCCACGCGCTCCCTCCCGTCGCCTCCACTCCTTTCCTCTTCTCCTTCGAGTGCGCGAGAGAGAGCGCGAGAGCGGGCGCGGGGTTGCTGCGGCGCGACGGCCGGAGTGAGCGCGGAGGGGGTGCTGCGTGCAAGAGCGGCGCTCAGCCGTGAGGGCGAGCTCGCCGGGGCTGCCAGGGCCGGCCGGTGGGAAGCGCAGCGGGCGCAGAACGACGCGGGAGGCCTGCTGCGGCTCGAGCAGCAGGCGCACGAGGTGCGACGAGGTACAGCGTCGCGAGGGGAGGGCGAGTCACACCCTGGTTCTGGAAAAATTTCCAGAATCAGATGTCTGTGCTGATAGCCAGACGGCGGGGTCGACGTCTGGAAGACTGTCCAGACATCTGAAAGGTGAGTTTTCCATCTTCTTCTTCCTTCCTGTCGACTAACCGTACTGAGGGAGAGAGATGGGTGTGCGCAGGCTCGGTGATTCGTCATCCAACGCGAATAAGACGTTTGGCTGTAATACCAGACAGTGGGAGCGACCTCCAGACGTCCGGGGTGACCATCGGACGTCTGGGAGCTAGGCCAGACGTCCCCACAGACTTCTGGATGTCTGGGAAACCACGCTGAACAAGGTAATTCTCTGATCCACTTTTTAAGACGTCTGGAAGAACTTCCAGACGTCTGATTTTACACAGTTTCATCGTTTTCGACCCGTTTAGGGCTCGTTCGGATTCCGTTTTCCGCGATTCGAGTTGCGTTCTTTTCGGAATTAATTCCTCTACTCGTCTACAGTAGCTATACACTATTTTGAGACACTCCTTGTGTTTGATCCTTGTGATAGGACCCCATTCCGTTGCAGTCTCGGGGGTCGCGGAGGCACGCGGGATTCCCGACCATGCCCCATTACTCCCGTTGTACCTGGTAGAGTGGCTTTAAGTTATTAATAAAATCTGTTAAATTATGGAACCATAAATAGAACCTAGGACATTGCATGAATCCTAGGAATGAGAAATAGATGGAATGATAGCTCTTAGGTGTTGCATGAATCCTAGGGCTGGAAAACTAGATTGTATGATAGATCCAAGGATATGGCATGAATCCTAGGATGGGAAAACTAGTGGAATGTATAATACTGCAGTCTTGGAAAATGGAAAGAGATATAAAGCTGCCTGTAATTTGAATTAACAGCTGCCTGTTGTGAATAAATAACGTGGTTGAGAACATGGATTGTAAGAATGTGAAACTGGAAAGTGAAACCTGGATGTTTGAGTAAAAAGGATGGAACCCTATGGGGGAATTAGGAGTGGAACTCCTGGAAAGAGAAAAGAATGGAACTGAGATGTAGTTGTGTACTGTCTCTTGGGTATGTAGTACCAAGGGAAGTACCTATACCTGTTTAGTGCAGAGTGGGGCCAGCCACCCCAGGGACCCGGGGTTAGGACCGGCCGCTCTGTACCGACTTGCTGGCCCTCGTGTACGTAGTACCGAGGAGAGCTACTAGTGTTAGGAGGGCACTAGCTACCCCACGGGCCCCGGGGTTCTGCTAGCCTCCTACACCGACTTGTTTAGGCCCACTGGGGCAAACCAGGGTAGTCAGGCGAGGGTGTGCGGACTGTGGAGGGGCAAGGCCCCGATTTGGTTACTATGGAGGGGTTGGACCCCTGTTACTGAGAGGGCTCTGCCCTGTACTGGTTCCGTGCTGTGCTTTGGGCGCACCCGTTAACGGAAACGACTGACCGCGTGCCAGTGCGGGTTAGCTACCCGTGCGTTTACCGCGTGTGCCGTAGTCACCGTTACGTCTGTCAGTGACCTTGGGGTGGTTGACTGAGAGTAGGATCACCACGGGGGACTCTCCCGGCCAGGAGAGCACCACGTGCTACTTCTACTGTTCGGAAAAGATTGAAATCAAGATCGTTCCCACGAGGAACATTCGAGATCAAGTGAAAGATCTGAGAAATAGATAAATCGTGAGATAATTGAAAGACTTAAATAAAGAAAGCAACAGAACTTAACAGCTACTGTACACTCTACTGTTTCTTTAGTTTAGTTGCCACTCTACTCAGCGTTTTGCTGACGTGTTACACTCGTTACCTTTCAGGACCAGGTGTTGAGCAGCCAGGGTCAGCGGCTGCAGAGGACGCTGGGCCGAGTAGGGTCCAGTAGAGTTACCATTGTTTCTTGTACCTCTTTTTGTTCCATTATAGTGAGTAGTTCTTGTTTCCGCTGTACTTTTCTTTACCTGCAGTTCATATTTAGTTATGAATGTTGTTCTACTGTTGTGGTGGTATATACTGTAGTAGTTTCTTTCCTTGCTGCTGTATTTTCTTACTGTTAGTTATATTCATGTTGAATGTGGTTTATTTTACTGCTCTTTTGGTTACTTCCTCGTTAGACGACTAGGTCTTGGGATTAGTTGAGTCGATCCGATTCTCGTGTTTTGTAGGGGCTCGGGAACCGGGTCGTTACAAAGACCCTTCAGGTCTTTGGGCTTAATCAGCCCGGGTATCCACTAAAATGTGGATTTGTTTATCGAGTCCTCGCCATCCTGAATTCTATTCTAATTTGATTAAATAAGTTTGGGTGATAAGTACACGACTTATCAACCCGCCCTCTGATTTGAGGGAACTTTAAGTCTAAGCATCTACACACCATTCGTCACTGACTCGTTGTTCGACGGTTTTAACGGAAATTAGGTAGCTAATGAACCTTCTAGGGTGATATGGCTGGCAAGTTATCGTAGGTAATAACCCATAGGTAAGTTGTCTAGAGCCTAATCACCGGACCACTCTCTTCTTGCTACCTTTAGGTAAATCTTAGACCAAGGAAGACACCTACTTAAAAAAAAAAAGAAAGTCAAAAAGAAAATAAAAAGAAAAAGAAAAGGAGAAAAGAAAGAAAAAGAAACAAAAAGAAATAAGCCACACTTCGCCGCACGAGTATGGCTGGTAAGTTGTTGGTGGTAACAGCTCATCGATCGGTTATCCAGAACCCAGCTCAAGAAATGCACTAAAAATTCCCAAAACACTTAGGAAGAAGCGGAGAAGTAGAATAAGCTAGGGAGATATACACTGGATTCACCCTTGTGTTGAGCCCATTAAAAAATAAAAGTAGGGAGAAAGCTATCGATCGTAAAGATACACCTTTTGGCAGAACTCTCTTTTTTACCTAGGGGCGTAGAAACCCGAAGTCCGTTCTGATTGCCGATCAATGAGTCTATCACATTCACAAAAAGATACTTAGAACTTAGGGTTCTCATCAAATCTTGGGCGGGTTGAGTGGCCGTAGAAAGTTGCTCTGTAACCCTGAACTCAAAAACCCAAAAAAATTAGAAAAGAAGAAAAAGAGAAAAAACAGGTCTTTCTTTGAATAAGGCGAGGGCTTGAGGTGGTCTGCATTTTGGCAAATACCCGGGTGTTGTTGTGTCTTAGAAAGTTCAGGTCCTAAGTAATAATTTCTTAATGTTGAAAATGATTTGTGCCGGAGTAATCCAACCTAATTCTTTTATAAATAGCTTGTAGTTTTTGCTAGGGACTAGCAAAAGATAGGCATGGGGGTGTGATGTGCATATATCTAATTAACCTAAAATGTCTATTAATGCATGTTCTTAGTGTCACATTAGCATTATACATTGTAAATATTGCATAACATACATAATCATGCATTTAGGTCAAGTTATATAAATTATATAGTAATTGTGTCCTTTTATGGTCAGGGATAGGGCGAATTTTTATCGGGGTCTCAGATCAAAGATCCAATCATACAGATTTAATCAGGGCGACGATTGAGACCGACTCCAAGATCGCCCTGATTGAACATCCGTAGCACTAGATAGAGACCGAGGAACCCTAAAGATCAAGGGCCAAGATGGTGTTAATCCACACCTTAAATGACAAATGCGACCGCACGGATGGGTTTGGATCGACGATCGTAGCCTAATGGCGCGAAAATCTATCCAATCTGACACCCGTGACACCATCTACAACACTTAGAAGATGGATGGCTTAGATGGTGCCACGTGGCGCCATCATAGTCGCCCAGCACCGGCCGCCCCCCTCCGTTCAATGTCTGAAGGCAAAGGCATGGGTGATCTGAGCCGTTGGATCTCCATCCAATGGTCGCAGATCGTGCACGCCTAATTGCTAAACGAGGCAAAGACACCCCTACAGCGTATTGGTTTAGCGCCCTATGAATTCTGATGGGCACGCATTCGAATCTCGCCCAGCCTCCAAATCAAGACAAGCGAGCGCACGGGTGCACAATTGAAGCCGTTTGATTCGCATCGAGCGACGCGGATTAGTCAATAGTGCCCATGCGCGATCAGACGCGTAGTGCGAACACCCGATCGCATGCGGGCACGCGGTGCTTGCGAGGAGCAGTTTAACCTGTCCGATCTCTTGATCGGATGGCTGAAGACGCGCGAATGTGCGCATATGTTTGAGGCACTGAAGGTGAGTGGGAGCGCGTGGTACGTGCATGTTGGCCACGCTCAGGCCTTGAGTGACGGATAAATCCGTCACTGAAGGTCCTGAATTAATGTTTTTAATGTTGTAATGTCCAAAATGCCCCTACTCCTTGCAGCTATAAAAGGAGACCCCTACCCTACGAATTTCTCATCCCCTCTCTTCTCTCACCCCTTCCAAAGCTCTAAGAGCTTGTCCCACACCTGGGATGCTTCTCTAGAGTAGAAATCTTAATTTTTACACCTTCGTCCCCCTTCATGGAGCATCCTGCAGTTGTCCTCTCTCTGCATTCGAGAAGTGGATCCTGAGATGATGATGACGTGCTGCTTCATTCCTGTTCCTCTCGCTTCATCCTCCTTCTTCCTGCTCCATTCCCTGTCTTCCAAGCATCATCCTGTTTGACTCATCCTCCTTCCCACTCCGTTCCCTGTCTTCCAGGTGTCGTCCCATCCGACTCGTCCTCCAAGCGATCGTTGAGGAGGATATTTCTCTCTCCATTCTCTTTATTGCTTTTTAGTGTAGATTTCCCGCTTTCTAGTCGTAATGAGTAGTGTAAAGAACAACTTCTATTAATGAAATCCATGTTTATTCTACCTCTCTTTTGGTTTGATTTGTAATATTCTCTCTCTCTCCTATTCATTATTTGTTAAATAAATAGCTAGTTTTCGACCAGCTAATCTATTTCGTGACAAACAAATAAAATGCGAATTTTTAATCTAATGTCTGCCTCCCTATGTTCGACCTAGAATTTCTTTACAGATTTTTCGGTATAAATTTTATTTGTTGAACGGATTTCTTCGGGACTCGAACTACAACGATGGGTTTTCAAATCCAATTGCGAATGCGTAGTAATCTGCATTCAACACCTGTCGTTGTAGTGCAATTCGCTAGAAAATTCGTCAAATAGATAATTTAACCAAAACTCTGGTGAGTCCCGAGTTGAACATATGGAGGCGAACGTTTGATTAAAAATCACATTTATAATTATTGTCATGAAGCAAATTAGCTGGTTGAATTAAATCTATACTAGTTTTCTACTTAAAGAATAATTAATAGAAGAGAGGAAAAGAATAATACAAATAAAAAGAAAATAGAGAGATTGAAAGCGCGATCTTCGTTTTCGTTGAAAACTTTAACATAAAATGATGTGTCGTATTTAATCACGTGATAGAAAATCGCCTTTCAAAATATTTTAATTTTCAGAATCTAACCACGAATAGTTAGGTCGTCTCCATAGGGAGGAATTAGCCTATTTAAACTAGTGCATTGTGCTTCGTTTATTTGAGAATCTCAATGTGTATGCATACTAACTGGTGCCCGTGTTTTCAACATGATTTCTTGCTTCAAATAATCAATTAAGAATATAAGGGTGCATATGCAAAATCACCACTATATAATATCATGTAAAATAATGATCTTGATACTGGTAAACACCGTAAATACTAATTTCTCGAATATAGCTTGTTCACCATAATATATAAGACATGCATTAAATCATTCATGAGAGATATGAATATGCAAGCAATTTTGATTAAATAGAAGGATGGCTACGCAAATTCACCTCAATAATTTAATTCATTAAATAAATGAATAGTATTCCTCTGCAATGGCACGATTGTTAATTTTTAATGTGAAGGAAAACAGTGTTTTCCTTCTCTCTTCTCTACACGCATGGAGGAGGAATCTTCTATCGGCTTGTGAGCGATGGAGGCACGCTGGAGGATGGGCGTCGTAATGGAGGTGGCGTGGCGGCCGGTGGTGGATGGCGGCGGCCGGATGATGGAAGTGTGTCACCGGCGTTTGGTTCTAACGCACGGTGTGTGTGCGGCCTGTGGCGTGCCTGCAGCTGTGCGCTCGCACGTGGGTGTGTTGAGGCACTGCACAGTCTGAGGCGTGGCCTGAGGTGCGAGGTGGGGTGCGTGCTAGGGGCGCGGGCGTGATTGCTGCAGTGGGTTCTTCTTGCGTGCTGCTGCTGGAAGAACAAGGAAGACGAAGAAGACAAGAGCCGCGGTCTGCAGTGCATGTCCTTGCGCGCTGCTGCTGGAATGTTGTGCAACGTGCGCTTTGGAGGCAGGTGCAGCGTGCGTCTGCTAGCCGTGGGAGAGCACTGGAGGGGGGTGCGCTTGCAGGCGGTGCGCCTATGTGGGTGAGGGCTGGATGGGGTACTGATGTGGTGCGGCGCTTGCTGCTACCTGCTGTGCAGCGTCGGCGGGCGCTAGTTGGAGGGTGCGGTGGGTGGTGTGCACCAACAGAGGGGGGTGAGTGCCTGCACCTGCAATGGAAGGGAGATGGAAGGTTGTGATGGTTCACAGTGCAAGCGATCTTCCCACAGTGCATGCTCCTCTCACAATTGGGTCCCCGCTAGGGGGAGAAGAAGATGACCCGCTGATCCCCCTCTCCTTTGCTCCGCCTCCTCTTAACTCCTCTCTTCCACCCTTCAAGGGATTTTCCAAATCCTTTCTAAATATGGCTTCATTTGTTGAGGGAGGGCGGTGAGAGATTAGATATTTGTGAGGGAGGTGTTGCAGCTAGCTGGAGAATGAGGAAGGGATTGAGCCGGCTATTTGTTGGGGAAATTTATTCCCCCCTCCTTGTTCTTTCCCAATATCATTCCTACAACATAAAAACATAAAATCATTACATATTAAGTTATAGAATGCGATAAAATAGATGTAAACTTAAATAATGATGCATGCAAACATTCTATAACTTAATGCAGTTATTAACAAACCTAAAAGGTAAGATTAAAGTTAACTTAGGCGTAACAATAGTCCGTTAAAATGGACTCATCAGAGATAATGAACAAGAATTTCATAATTATAGAAACAGGTTTGTTACATCTATGTGCTACACTAGAGTAGAAAATCTAATCTAGAAAGCGATAAAAAGAGAAGGGGGAGAGAAGTTATCCTCCTTGACGGTTGCTTGGAGGACGAGCCACATTGACGGGGCGCCTGGACGAGGGTGGTGAGATGTTGGATGAAAGAGGACGAAGACGGAGGATGGAGCAGGGTGACGTTGCAGTGGGATCCGCTTCCCGAATTGCAGTGAGAGGACAACCGCGGGATGCTCTAAGAACGGGGGTGAGAAGATGGAAAAATTATCTTTTTAACTCTAATGGATCATCTCAGGTTTGGGACAAACTCGTAGAGCTTTGGAGGGGGTGAGAGAAGAGAGGAAGAGATGAAGAAAATGTGGAGGGCGTAAGGTCGTTATATAGTTGTAGGAATGGGGGCATAAAGGTCATTTTAGATCTTTGCAAAATAAATGCTGGGGTTTTTAGTGACGGATATAAACATTACTAAAGGCTGAGCATTGGTGAAGGGTGCATCGCTTCTCCTTCAGCTGTTGAGCATGTGCCCCATGTTTAGTGCATCTCAACTGTCCGATCAAACGATTGACGGCTTAAAAACCATGAGCGCCTCTTCCTCTTTAGATGTTTCGCACGCGCACGCGTGGATACCTGCGTCATCGCATGCGTATGCTCGCGCGCGCATCCAGTGCTACCGCGTCTCACCTCCATAGCCATTCATCTTCGATCGAGCAACTTGATTGCCTTCGTGCTTTCTTCTTCAGGGATTTGACTACGGAGCGTGCCTTGAACGTGCACCTCGCATTGTTGAGAGGAGTGCGCGACCGTTGCGCTGTGCCTTCACATGAGTCTCAAGTGTGTTTTAGCGCTCCCTCGTCCTCGGCTGTTGGATGAGGATCAAACGGTTGAGGATGAGGGATCTTGGGCTTCAACTGAGAGGAGCACGCACCTTGATGAAATCTCAGCCGTTGGATGCAAATCCAATAGCTGAGATGTGTTGATCTTAATGTGAAGAGATGATGTGGAAGGCTTGGGTCGGGGTTGGCCAGTTGTGATGGCGCCACGTGGCGCCATCATGGTCGTTCATCTTATTTACTTTGTAGGTGTTGCCACGGTTATCAGATCGAACTGATTTTCTTGCCGTTGGGCTACGATCATCGATCCGAACCCATCTATGCGGTTGGATTTTTCATCTGAGGTATGGATTTACACCACCTTGGCCCTTGACCTCTGATCTTTGTCGGACTGTATTTGATGCTATGGAAATCCGATCGGGGCGATCTAGGAGGAGTTGTACTCTGATCGTCGCCCTGATCAGTTCCGTACGATTGAATCTTCAATCCAAGGTCCCGATAAATATTTCCCTATCCCCTAACTACAAAAAGGGAAAATTAACCTATAATTTATACAATCTACCCTAAATCATAATGATGCATGTTATGCAATATTTATAATGATAAATGCTTCTATGACATTAGAAACATGCATAAATAGACATTTTAGGTTAATTAGATGTATGCACATCAATCGGTGATCATGTCGAGCTCCTCTCCACCTTCGACCTCGAGCTCCTCCACGGCGAGCTTGACGGCGACCTCGACAACAACCTTGACGATGACCTCAACCTTGACGGTGACCTCAATGTTGACAACGACCTCGAAGATGATCTTGGCCTTGACGGCGACCTCGGTGGTGACCTTAGCAGCTAGGTGGATCTCGGTGGAGACCTCGACCTCGGTAGCAAGCTCGACGGTGACCACGTTGTCGACAACGATTAAATAATAGTTACCTCAATGACGACCTCGACGTCGACAACGACCTTGACCACGATCTTGGCCTCAATGACGATTACCTCAATGGCGATGACCTCAACCTCGACCTTAATCTCAGTGGCTAGGTTGATCTTGGCGACAACCTTGGACAAATTTTTTGTAATATATGTGAATGTCAATGATTCCTTAGTGTCATTCGTTGCTACTATTGGCAATAAAATTAAATTGGTTGAAGATGATTTAAGCACAATGATAGTCACCCCTTCATTATACTGTAGGCAAACTTAGGTTAAATTTTGTATGAGCATGCTAGTATACAAAACCATTTTGAATGTATTGTCCCTCTTCTTTACCTGCCAGTGACAGAAATTAAAAGTAGATGAATTTATCCTGTTGCTTATTTTTGCTTGAAGTAGATTTACGTAAATTATATATGCAAATGCTAGGGAGTAACACCCTTAACTAGTGTTATCATGCTTTCTCTGATACTTGTGTTATGTTTAGCCCATATTTCCTCCCGGATTCTCCACTCCATACATGTCACCTGCCGTCAACAGGATTTTTTGTGCTTGGCTCCAATGGAGCAAAGGTCAGTCATTTGTAGTTTTTTTATTTTCTCTATATTTTTCCTTGCCCTGTCGTAAGCATCTTCAATATTCATTTTGAATGTATTACCACTGCTCTTTATCTACCAGCGGTAGAAATTCAAAATTCATGATTTCCTTCTGTGGTTTATTTCTGCCTGAAGTAGACTTATCAAAATTATGCAAATTCTAGGGAGTCGCACCCTTACCCAGTGTTATCATGCTATCCCTGATACTTATCTCATGTCTATCCTAAATTTCCTTCCGAATTCTCCACTCCAGGCATGTCACCTGCCGTTGGTAGGTTTTTTCGCTATTGGCTCTAATGTATGAGAGGTCTGTCATTCATTATTGCTTTCTTTTCTCTATTACTTTCCTTATCCTATCATAAGAATCTTAAATATTCATTCTGAATGTATTGTCACTCATTTTTATCTGCCAGCAGCAAAAATTCAAAATGGATGAGTTTCTTTTGTCAGTAGTACAAATGGATGAACTATGTAATATAGGTGAATGTCATTGATTCCTTAGTATCACTTGTTGCTACTGTTGAAATAAACTTAAAGTGGTTGAAGATGCTGTAAGGATAATGATATTCACTCCTTTAGTCTGCTGTAGGCACAGTTGGTGTAAAATTTGTATCTTACAGTAGGCATTTTTTATAGTCATAGTAAAGTGTATATAGATTCTACTTCATAGATCCTTTATACTGCTGTTGGCAGCATTCGAAAATGCTTGAGGCATCATCCAAAATTTTGTAGGCATCATTCATAACCATCAACCATAATGCTAACAACATTCTAAAATTCGTAGTGCTGTTGGCAGCATTGTTAACAAATTCGTAGTGCTGCTGGCAGTATTGTTAAGAACTTCATAGTGCTGTTGGCAGCAATATTAAGAACTTTATAGTGCTGCTGCCGGTATTAACTTACTTGCAAAAGATTGTTGTACTCTCTAACAATGACAATATTGTTAAGAAATTCATAGGATCGTTAACTGAATGAAGTATTCCACGATAAACCTCCACCAACGTACAGATTAAATATACGAAAGTTGATAGTTGAAGGAATGATCATAGATGAACGTGAGCTAATATATGTGGATTGGAATGAAATTCATTCACTTACCTGCTGTTGGTACCAGTGTTTCATTTTACAATTTTTGATCCCAAAGGGATTGCGTTAGTATAGGTTCAAATACCTTAAGTACAATCTTACATTCTTAAGTACTCTAAAGAATGTGTTTTGTTCCTTTCTTCAAGAAGAACGAGAAGCCTACACCTTAGGATGACTTATGCTAAGAGCACTACCACTAGGACGATTTTATTGATGCCAACGCAGGTTGGTATGTCATAATCTACCACTGGCAGGTTGGTAGGTGCTGCTGGCATTCTCTTACCTACTGTTGGCAGTAGTATGTAGTATGTCGTAAGCTACCACTGGCAATGTTAACAAATTCGTAGTACTGCTGGTGATGTGTATACATCTAAGTAGCCTAAAATGTCTATTTATGCTTGTTCCTAGTGCTATAGAAGCATCATGCATTATAATTATTACATAACATGCATTACCATCCATTCAGGTTAATTTGCATAAATTATATAGTAATTCACCTCTTTTTGTGGCCAGGGATAGGGAAATATTTATCGAGGCCTCAGATTGAATATCCAACCATACGAATCTGATCAGGGCAATGATCGGAGTTCAACGACTCTGAGATCACTCTGATCGGATTTTCGTAGCATCAGATACAATTCAAGGAATATCAGAGATTAAGGGGCGAGGTGGTGTAAAATTTGAACTTCAGATGACAAATCTAATCGCACGAATGGGTTTAGATCAACAATCACAGCCCAACGATGCAAAAATCGATCCAATCCGACAACTATGGCACCTCCTACAAATAAAAGAAAATGGACAGCCCAAATGGTGCCATGTGGCACCATCCAAGCCGCTTGAAGGCACCATCGCTCTTCCTATTCATTAAAGGTGCTCGATCCAACGGTCGAGATCGCACAAACCTTAAATTAGAAACGCTACCAAAGAGCACATGTAGCGTAGCGATTAAGGTGTTGCGGCTCATCAGGTTGCCCGTTCGAGCCTCCTCTCCGTGCTTCCTCGCGCGAGAGCAAAATCTGACCCTCTGATCAAGAACGTGCGACTTAGATCAACAAATTGGATGGATGCGCGATTAGACGCCCGATCTCAAGTGAGATCACATGCGCGGGAGGCGCAATTGGTAAAGGCGTGCAAGCACATGTTCTAAGCCGTTGATCGCTCATCTGATGGCGATGAAGCGGCTGTGTCACCTCTTAATGCATGAAAAGGAAGCGGCGTGCGTGAATCTAAGCCATCGAATGTGCGATCAGATGGTTGTGCTTGCGTGGACATGGGTGCATGTGCTCAACGCTTGAAGAAGAGGAGGCGGCGACATGGCACGTTGTGGAGCGTCCGATTAGCTCTTCATGGCAGAGATGAGGCGTGTGTCTTCACCAACGCTTATCTACAGTGACGCACGTATCATTCACTAAAGGCAACATATTTAATTGTTGAAAGATAAAATGCTCTTTTTTCCCTTGAACCTCACCTACAAAAATCCCCCTACGCCCTCCACATTTTCTTCATCCCTTCCATCATCTCTCTCCCTCTCTAAGAGCTAAGAACTCAAGTTCTAAAGTTCACTCTAGTGCTCCCAAGCTACGGGAAGCTCCGCTAGAGTAGAAAAATAATTTTTTCTTCCTCTCATCCCCTTCGCGGAGCTCTTGCTAGCCGTGTTCTCGCCCTTGTTCTGAAAGTGGATCTCGTGACACAGACACCCTGCCTCATCCCCGGTTCTTCCCAATCTATCCTCCGTCATCCGTCTGCGCTGTCCTTCTTCCAGGCGACATCTGTCTGGCTCGTCCTCCAAGCAGCCGTCGAGGAGGATAACTTCTCACCCCCTTCTCTTTATTGCTTTCTAGATTAGATTTCCCGCTTTCCAGTTGTAGTTGTAATGACATTATTCTTATTATAAAAGTTGTTTCTCTCTCTCTCTCTCTATTTTTTGTTCTCTTTCTCTATAGTTTTAGTGTTTATATTGCAAGTAGAATAGCAATCATTGTGAATGTCTTATTTATAAAAAAAATTACAAAAACAATGACTGTGGATTTCAAATTGACATAGCCTCCTCGTGTTCGACTCGGGACTCATTTTGAGTTTCGGTAAAAAATTATTTGGCACCGTTGCCAGGGAGGCAACGTATCTCGATTTCTTTTCTGCATTCCTCGCACTCATTTGCTTTCTAAATCTCTTGTATTCCTTTTCTATTGTCTTGAAGGTACTTCAACCAGGAATGTTCAAGTTGTAGAAAGGGGTAAAGTACAGTTGAAGACAACTATAAGTGCTCCCCCATTCTTTCCCCCTCCATAGACTTCATTCCATCATCCTAAGTCAAACCCTAATTAACCTAGGTGCTATCATAAACCCTAGGATTAGTTTGGTTGTTTTGATTGCCACCTCCATTCACCTCACCCCCACTTAAAAAAAAATCTAAAAAAAAAAAACCACAGGGTACACAACCTCTTCTGATTCTTCATACTCAACCAGTATCCCGATCTTTGGAACCGGTACACAACCAAATATATAATTGAGTAGAAATCAGATTAGGTAATCACTTGTGTACCTAATTCAGTGGTGCATTAAAGCCAATTGTTTGAGTTGTTTGGGCTGCACCACTTCATATAAAAATAACTCATCAAGTAGCTTGCTCATTAGGGTTAACAATTAAGGTAAATACCAGGCACTCCACTTTATCTTGATTTCAAAGGAAAACATCTTAACTCGTGTTTGCAAATCTTGGTGTGCCTCCTAAATTTGATTGAAATCACCCTAATTCAAACCCTAAAAGCTACTTAAGCAAGATTTGAACTCTAGAAGCCACTCATCCAAATAATCTTGCTTGAAAACCCTGGTTGTGCACTCACTCACACTGATTCAATTAATCATTAAGGGCACAACCCATTTTAAGAGCCCACCACATTCCAAAAGCACTATTATCCCAGGCCTAATCTAAAATCAAGTAGATGTTAGCCCTAGAACTCCTTAGTCCATTTTAGGATATTTCTCAAACTGTGGTGCGAATTTGCGACATCTACTTTCTTTAGAAGATGCTAAGTTGAGTGGCTTGATTGTTAAATGACTTAAGCAAGTAGGGGTTTGGCATAATTAGCAGCCTTCGAGACACGCTCTCCTTGTCTCACCATTCCAACTTTACTTGCTTCTGGATTAAGGGCAACACAAAATTTGTGTTGTGGTTTGAGTCTATTTTGGAGCATAGGTCCTTAGGCTACCCAACTTAAGGACATGCTTGTATTGTTGTGCTACAGGGTTCTTATCCCAGTCCTTCTGACCCCTTCCTAGTTTATGCTTGGAAGGAGGTCATTGAATCCCCACTTGGAAGGACCATTAGACCATTCAAGGAGGCATAGGTTGAATTTTAATCCAATTGATCCCATGGCTGATCAAACACCTCTGTTGCCTCAGAATCCGCAAGAGATGCTACAAAGGCAATTGGAACAAATGCAGCAAATGCAAGAATGGTTCCAACGAATGCATGGTCAAGGTGCTAAGCCCTTAAAGGATTTTTATGACCCTTCAAACTACGCGGAACGTCTTGGTGTCCAGATTCCAGCTGGTAATGTAAAAATCAAGTCCCAGGTGTTAAGTCCAATCCAACATTTCCATGGGTTCGGCTCTGAAGACCCGTTTTAGCATTTGAAGGACTTGACCACTTTGGTCTAGAACACCAAAGCACGAAACATGGATGAGGAGCAAATGATCATGAGGCTTTTCCCCCACTCTCTTAGGGATAAGGATGCACATTGGTACCAGACTATTGGAAGGTCGATTGCAATTTGGAATGATCTTAAATTAGCTTTCCTAAAGAAATTCTTCCCAATCGGGAGTACCAATACTTTGAGACGGGCGGTTACTGCTTTCATCCAACAGCCGGGGGAACTGCTTCATGGTGCCTAGGAGCTATTCCAGGATCTGTTGTGGAAGTGTCCACACCATGAGCTGTCGAAATGACAACTAGTGCAGATCTTTTATTACGGATTGATTGAGCAACTCTGTAATCATGTGGGCGCTTCTTGTGGAGGCAATTTCCTCAACAAGGATGTAGATAGTGCGCATGAATTGTTTCAGGAAATGAGTGAAAATTCCATCAATCATGCCTCCATGGATACTTTTAACCAGTCCCAACAACCCAGATCGAATGTTAATGAGGTCTATGACTCTCATTCATTCAATATGGAACTGATTTGCAATAAACTTGATAAAGTGGACCTGGTTATAAAAAGAATGGAAAAGTGGATGGCTGGAAACTCTGCAAATACTTCTTGATCCACTCAATCCCATAACTCGGGATTCCATTCTTCACGAGCTCCTACTGGACAGGAGTTTGTAAATCAACTGGAAGCGGCTCAACCTGTGAGCCAGCATTACTAGGAAACCCATGGGTTCCAAACTGGGGCCTTTGACCCTAGTTTCTTGATCCCTCTCCTTCTTTCCCACCATTCTTGCCCTATGAGGATGTGTATGTTGTATAGGAAAATGCTAGGTTTAACCCATATTTTAACTCCTATAATCCGGGTTGGAGGAACCACCCTAACTTCTCTTGGAAAAATCCAGAGCACTAGACCCAAATCTGACCTAGCAACTATGCATCGCAAAGACCAATGGGTCAGGGCCATGTATACACTCAGCTGCCCCCTAATCAGGTCAATCAGCCAACTTAGAATGCTCGTCAACCTGTAAGGCAGGCTAATTTGAACCGACAGATGGTAGAGATACAAGGATCCAGGCTCCAGCTCATGCAACAAATGAAAACCTCATTGGACAACTTGTAATCCAGGCTCATTGCTAATTCTCGTCAGCCTAGATCTTTTCCATCTCAATTCGTACCCAACCCTCACAACATACAGAATTAAGGCAATTAGCCCAAGGGTACGAGAATCAAAGGGACCCTCATGCACATGCTTAGGTGTTTGAGCAGGGTCCTTCTACTTCTTCATCCAATCCAGGATATCTGTCTAATCATGCCCCTCTGATCTTTCCTAACCCTCCCTAAGACCCAAACCCATACGCTTTTGCAAGTTCTATTACCTTGAGGAGTGGACGGCAAACCCAGAACCCAAAATTACCCTCTTCTAGTCAATCACACCCTGGTAAGCCTGAGGAAGGAAGGGAGAACACTAAAGAAGAAATCAACACTCAGGAACATGATTCTAAAGATTTGACTCATGTTCCATTCCTTGAAGCCTCGCTTAAACCCAGGAAGAAGAAGTCTGTTGATAGTGATGAGGAGCTCTTGAATATATTCAAGAATGTTGAAATCAATATCTCGCTCCTCGATGCTATTAAACACATTCCGGCTTATGCTAAATTCTTAAAGGATTTATGCACTCAGAAGCATAAGCCGAGGGAATCTACCTCGAGGAAGGTGATACTCTCTGAGAAAGCTAGTTCTATTATCTTGCATCACCTTCCTCAGAAAAAGAGAGATCCAAGTGCCCCTTTGATTTCATGTGTTATCGGGGATTACACTTTTGACAGGGCACTTTTGGATCTAGGTGCATCTATTAACCTAATTCCAACTTCTCTTTACGAGAAGTTCGGATTAGGTGAACTTAGGTCGACCTCAGTAACGCTGCAGTTAGCGAATCGTTTGGTCACAAACCCGAAAGGCGTTATTGAGGATGTTTTCATCAAGGTTAAGGATTTCTACTTTCTTGTAGATTTCCTTGTCCTTGACATGGATGTACTTGAGGATTTAAGGAACACGCCCATCATTCTGGGGCGTCCGTTCCTGGCTTCTGCTAAGCCCAATATCAACTGTGAAAGCGGTAGCATGGAAATCGCCTTTGGGATAGAAAAATGAAACTCGACATTTTCAAGGCGATTAACAAATTTGAGGATTGTAAATATATTGAGGAACTTGAGGAAGATAATATGAATCTTGAGACGTGTATGGCTTTTACTCTCCTTGAGAATTCCGCCTGCACCAATGAACCCAACTCACAACCCTTTGTGGCAGACCCGCCACACTCTAAAGAGGTTGCTGATTTTGTTCACTTCCAACTTCTTCTATTACACCATCCTAATGAATTTTCATCAGCATTCTCCTTACCCTCAATCCTAAACCTGCCCCAGCTCAAACTGAAGCCATTGCCTGAGAGTCTGAAATATGAATTTTTAGGACCTAAGAAAACACTCCCTGTGATTATAAGTGCAAAACTGACTAAGGAGTAGGAGATGAAACTGATAAAGGTCCTAAAAGCACATAAGGAGGCAATTGGTTGGACCATCCATGATGTTAGGGGGATTAAGCCACCTTATTGCAATCATCAAATTTTTATGGAAGATGGATCTTGCCCTTCTCGACAGATGCAGAGGAGACTGAATCCCAACATGCGAGAAGTGGTCAAGAAAGAAATCATTAAGTGGCTAGACGCAGGAATCATTTATCCAATCTCGGATAGCCCTTGGGTTAGTCCCGTGCAAATTGTTCCCAAGAAAGCCAGGATTACTGTCGCAACCTATTTAGCTTCCTCCTAGAGGGTTTGTATCGATTATAGGAAACTGAACATAGCCACGAAAAAAGATCATTTCCCTCTGCCTTTCATCGACCAAATCCCTGAAAGGTTAGTCGGGCAAAAGTATTTCTGTTTCCTGGATGGTTACTCGGGATTCAACCAAGTCCCTATCCATCCCGAGGATTAGGAAAAGATGACTTTCACTTGTCCCTATGGAACCTTTGCATTTCATAGAATGTCATTTGGGCTTTGCAATGCACCTGCGACTTTTCAAAGGTGTATGCTAGCCATTTTCTTAGACATGGTGGGAGAGTTTATGGAAGTATTCATGGACGATTTCTCCATTTTCAGAGATTCGTTTGATTCTTGCATGGCTAACCTAGAATTGATCCTTAAGAGATGCATCAAAACACGGTTGATCCTTAGCTGGGAAAAGAGACACTTCATGACACAAGAAGGCATCATCTTAAGACATGTAGTCTCTAAGTGGGGAATTGAAGTTGATAAAGATAATGTGGATGCTACCTGCAAACCTCCTCCTCCCACATCTGTTAAACAAATCCGATCATTCCTTGGTCATGTGGGATTTTATAGGAGGTTCATCAAGGACTTTTCTAAGGTTGCTTGACCTTTGAGCAACCTTCTGGCCAAAGATATGCCATTCGATTTTGATGAATCATGACACAAGGCATTTGATTTTCTTAAAACGATAGTCACTTGTGCTCCGGTGCTGTAACCACTAGTCTGGAAAGCCCCATTTGAGATCATGACCAATGCTTCTAATTACGTGTTTGGGGCTGTTTTGGGTCAGAATATAGATAGGAAGCCCTCTGTCATCTACTACGCTAGCAAAACTCTGGACGAGGCCCATAGAAACTACATTGTTACTGAAAAGGAATTGCTAGCTGTAGTATTTGCATTGGAAAAATTCAGGGCTTTTCTTTTAGGATCTCATGTTATAATCTATATTGACCACTCAGCCTTGAGGCATCTCTTGGCCAAAAAGTGCCAAACCCTAGCTCATCCGATGGATTCTTTTACTTCAAGAATTTGATCTTGAAACTAAAGATAAATTTGGGGCACAAAATGTGTTGGCGGATCATCTTTCGAGACTCCTAATTGATTCTTCTTGTCTGGATACTCCAAACACTGATACTTTTCCGGACAAGACTATTCTTGCAGTTTCAGGCGTCCAAACCCCTTGGTTGCGGACATGGTAAATTATTTGGCCGTTGGTCAAATCTCCTAGGATTGGACCAAGCAACAATGGGATACACTTATATTGAGGTCAAATATTACTTCTGGGATGACCCTGAACTGTATCGCATTGGCTTTGATCAGATTTTTCGTCAATGTGTTCCAGAGAATGAGTTTCAAAGCATACTTGAGTTTCTGCCATGCATCTACGTGTGGTGGACATTTCTCCAGGAAAAGGATAGCTGCAAAAATTTTGCAATTTGGATTTTATTGGTCATCTTTATTCAAGGATGCCCAGGAGTTCTCCAGGTCATGTTAACAATGCCAAGCACTCGGGAGCATAGCCAAGAGAGTCATGATGCCTCCAAACCCAATTCTTCTTGTCGAAATATTCGACGTTTGGGGTATCAATTTCATGGGACCTTTCCACCATTCATTTGGACACTAGCACATTCTCGTAGCTGTTGACTACGTGTCCAAGTGGATTGAGGCCATTCCCACTCGAACCAATGACCACAAGGTTGTCATTGATTTTGTCAAGAAGAACATCTTCAGTTGGTTTAGGATTCCAAGGGCCATCATCAGCGATGGTGGAACTCACTTCACCAATGCCCAGTTTCGTAATTTACTGGCAAAATACAGGGTGAATCATAGAATTTTCACACCTTACCACCCCTAGACGAATGGACAGGCTGAGATCTCCAATAGGGAGATCAAGAACATTCTACAAAAGACGGTTAGGCCTGATAGAAAAGACTAAACTCAAAATCTTGATGACGCTCTTTGGGCTTACCGTACGACGTACAAGACGCCTATCGGCATGTCATCGCTTCTTCTAGTGTATGGTAAGGTGTGCCATTTACCCGTAGAGATTGAACATCGGGCATTCTGAACAATCAAGAAATGCAACTTTGATTTAAGTTTAGCTGGAAAGACCAGGAAACTTTAACTATATGAGTTGGAGGAGCTTAAAAATGATGCATATGAGAATGCCAAGATCTATAAGGCTAGGACCAAAGCTCTTTATGACCAGCTGATTTCTCGCAAGAGCTTTGCGTCGAACCAGAAGGTCTGGCTCTTTGATTCTCAAGTTAAGCTCTTGGCAAGCTTAGGTCAAAGTGGAACAACCCGTTCATCATTGATCGGATATCCCAAATGGAGCCTGATGATAACGTCATCATCATCCACATATAGCTTTATTTAGTCATATTCGATCATTAAATGCTCCTACATAACCACCAGAGGATCATAATTCACTGCAAATCTATTCTGAGGGAAATATAGTAGTAAAGTAGGGGTAAAACTACAGTTTTAACAGCGTATCTCAATTGCTGAATAATAATGGGATTCCTCAAGGGTTAATTAAAGGTCAAATGGTCTTAAATGTCTAACAAGTGAGTCCATATAGGCATAAATGGGTTTCCGCACATTTCAGGAATTAAATGACATCCGAAACCCTAAAAATAGACCTGCTTGATTCACTGAGGTTCTGGTCAATATAAAATTCACTTAAACCATCTAAAAATCATATAAAAATATTCTCTAGGTCTTGGTATGCTTGATTTGACCATTGGAACCCAGTTTGACCTAAAATAGAGCCACAGACAAACTTTTACCCTAATTTGGGTAATTGTGCAATTTATCCAATCAAACTTGGTCAAAAACTAAATCTTACTTCACCATTATATTTCTTGGGTTTAAATTAGGTTTGTACCAAAATTTGAGCCCAATCTGAGATCATCTTGACCTAATTTGCAATTTGGTCCTGTCTAACTCTTTTATCTCACAGTCATGACCCTAACTTTCGAATAAATTACATTTGGGTCCCCAACTTTATTGTCTTATTCTTCAAATAGGTCCCTGTCACCCTTAACTCCTAATCCTAAAGCTCTGGCGACCTTAATTTGGCAAGATCTTCATGATTTCTTGACGAATCTCTCTCAAAATTGAAAGGGAAACTCGTCAAGTAATTGCCTTCCTTTTTAGCCAGATCCGAAGCTACAGATCTTGCCCAAATCTAATGTGAACACGTGAAAGAATTGGGTATCCTATTTCAACGAACCTTCCAAGCTTGGAAGTTTGGCTTCCAAGCTGTTTTCACCCTCTAATGGCCTATATAAGACTCCCCAGGGCAGACCGTTCTCCTCATGCTCGAATTTGACCGGAGTTACCCTTGATTCATCTCTCCTCATCCGATTGAGACTCCTCGACATCCAGCGACTCCTGATCCTCCTTGTCGTCTGACTGCAATATTGGCGGCAGATTCCTCCCCTTTAGCTTCTTCTGCAACAAGCCATACCAGCGGGCGCCTCCCAATCTCCGCCATCGTTGCCGTTACCACCCACCAGACTACTTTCTTCCCTGATGTGGCCATACCATAATCGGCGCTGCTCCGTCCCCTTCTTCCATTAGATTAGGATTAGATTAGTTTATTTTAGCATGTAGGTTAGTTTCTCACTCTTCTTATCCCTGTTTTGACCCTCGACCCACGCTATCACCTCCATCTTCCTCGTCTCTGGCAATCCCTTCGGCAAGGCATCCCTGCCTCTACACCCCTCCATCTGCCTCACCAAAACTCCCATAAGCTTCTCCTCACCTTCCTGCACAAAAGCCCTCTCATTGTCTCTCCATTCACACACCCAACACTCCCCCTGAACACACCCATCACCGACTTTCGTCCCCGACTCTGTCCGTCCACCATACACCACACGCCATGAAATCACCACAATCTAACTCCAAACCTTCACCATACACCTCCACATGCCACGAAATCACCACCATCTCATTCCACACCTTCCGACGATACTGGTGAACGTGTTTAATTGGGTTGAGAGGCCGTATTCCTTTATTTCAGGTCCAACTGAAAGGAGTGTGGTCGGACCCAGTTAGGTTGTGTTAATATGGTGATTTTGTCGTTAAAATGTGTATAGTGGTTAACCTAAATCGAGCCTAACCATCTCTTTACAAAATTTTTTACTTGGCCTACTTGATTTTATCTTGGTCACTTTTAGGCCTAGGGTCGAACTCAGGGAAGTGGGGTTAGAAGTCAAGTTTCTATGCCTTTCCTACAACGAATCTCTTCCGTTCGTTTATTATGTTTTTGGTATTTTTCTATTTAATATTTTTTTTCTGATAATTCTTGTCCTTGAGGCACACCCTCAAAATTAGGTTCTTGGCTTTGAGCCAAATTAGGATTCCAAAATTGGTCTTGCTATTCGCAAGACTGAGTACCTGCAAGTCAAGGATTATCTTTTCTCTTTTATATATTTTTTATATTTTTATTGGCAGGAAAGAGAAACAGAAATAAAGTAAATATAGTATATATATATGTATATATATTATATATGTATAAAGGGGTAGGGGTGGAGGCGGAGATGGCGTGTAGCATGGTGTTGAGTCGGTCGTCATCTAGAAAGACGCAACCAATAGGACGAAGTGCCGCATGGAGTGTAAGGTGGATAAGTGGAAGATGAGTGCGAAGAAGCTTTCTGTATGCGTGTATCGGGGAATATCAGCAATTGGTGCAGATATTCCCACGATACAACGTATGGTAAGTAATGTGAAAAAAAAAAAAAAATGTATATATGTAAATATATCTATATGTATAGATGGTTATAAATATATAGGTATATATATATGTATATATATATATATAGGTATGTAAATATATGTATAGATAGATATATGTATAGATATATATATATATATATATGTATATATGTATAGATAGATATATGTATAGATATATATATATATATATATATATGTATATGTATGTATATAATACTATATAGATGTATATATATATATGTGTATGTATATAGTAATATATGTATGTATATATATATATATATATATAAGTATATAGATGTATATATATATATGTATATATGTATGATAATACTTAGTTATATAGCTACTACTATATGTATAGATATATGTATATATATATATCTATATATGGTAGAGTATAGGTGTGTGTGTGTATGAGAGTGTGAGTGTGTGTGTAGAGAGAGAGTGAGTGAGAGAGAGAGAGCGAGAGAGAGACTGCTTGAGTGAAGGTTGGGAGAGTTAAGGCGTCTGCAGTAGTGGGGCGTCGTCTGAGGCTTCACGCGCGCGCGCAGGTGCGTATGCGTGCAGAGAGGCACGTGCTGGAGGGAAGCGGGCGCGGAGAGAGGACCGCAGTACACCGCGCTGCGCGAAGGGGTTGGAGCGGGTAGACGCAGGCGCACGTGGGCGAAGACGCATGCGGGAGCGGGCGCTGGCAAAGGCGGGCGCACGCAGATGCGCAGGCGGGCGCTGGAGCGGGCGTGGGTGCGGGCAAATAGCGGTTGCGGTGCGCCGGGTGACCGGATAAGTGAGAAACTTATCGGTCACCCCACTGTAGCCACAGTGTTCCGCTGAAACACGTGAACAGTGTCTACAGTGCCCAGGCGAGCCGCGCGACCACCTGCGTCCGGTGCTGTGAGTGCGGGTGGCGTAGACGGCTCAGCGCGCGCGTGGAAGAGGATGCGCCGGCTGGGCTTGCGGGAGAAAGAGCGCGACAGGGCGCGTGGAGAGGGAGGCGAGGGCGGCCTGCCGGCGCATGCGATGGCCTGCGTGCACGAAGAGGGGTGTGGGTAGCCTGCTGCTGTGCGCTGTGGGGCTTGGCCGGCTGCTGTAGGGGCGTGCAGTGGCCGGTTGAGCTTCAAAGCTTGAAGCTTTGTGGTAATGGTGGAGGTGGCTTAACAGAGAATACCACCACACCCACTGGCTCTCAGATGAGCTGGACGGTGGTGGACTCACAGTGGTGGTTGTGCACCACTGTGAGGTGCTCCTGCCCGCAGAGTGGCTCCTCAGAGGAGGAGAGGCTACATATGGAGGGAGAGGGAAGGAGATGGCCTGGAGAAGAAGGTGGTGCTGTGTTGGGTTTTCTCTGTGGACCAGGCTCTCGTGCAAAGAAGGAGCCGTGCTTATTTTATAGAGGAAGAAGGCATGCACAGCCATGGCCTGGTTGTGCATGGCTTGTGCATGGCTTGGCAGGGAGAGGCTGTGCAGAGCATGGCTGAGCAGAACAAGATGCGAAGAAGAAGAAGCCATTCCTTGCAGCCGCGGGAAGAATTCAAAGTCAAATAAAATTAAAAATAAAAAGATGGTGAATTTTGCAAAGCAGCACTTGAGGAAAAATGTTAATTGCAAGGCCATTTATTTCACTCTCCTCCCCTCTCAATTAAATGCATGCATGCGTGTATTTTTACAAATGCAACTATGGATACCTAATATGCACTGGTAATGCTAGGAAATAGCACAAGACAGCAAAATTGCAGGTGTATTTTTGTGGTGCAATCATACCTCATGCCTATCTTTTGCTAGTCCTTAGCAAAATATTTTTTTGTATTGTATTTAGAAATGATCTTAAGATGAAGGTTTTCTTCTGAGGCAACATATGTGTGTTTATTGTTGGATATTGTGAGAACCAATTGTAGAGAAGACTACCAGTACTTTAAGTCTCATATGACTTAGATCATCTCTCAACTAACCTGGACTCTTGATATTTAGACCTTAAGTACGATTTCCAGGACCCAGGAGGTTTTTGCCATACTCAAGAGCTTAAGAGATTATGTCTTGTGCATAGTGAAGGACTAAGACTGACCAGATGAACATTAAGACTCAAGCCCAGGGTTTCATGAATTTTTAAGTACAGGTTGGTCTCAGTTTCAGCTCGTGTCTTCGAATTGACTCTTAAAAAGATGAAGGAAAACTCAACTCCCATTTTCTGACATTTGTGGCTCAAAGAAAACAAGGTATTTGTGACTTGCCCTGAAGAACTTTTTTTAGGGTAGAGACTTTACAGACATTTACGAGATATACTGACTTATTTGCATTTTTTTTTTTGAAACATGTGTCAGTATATCTCTTACAACATTATTTGGAGGAGCACACTTTTCTTTTTTGTGGGAGAGTTCCTTTTTTGTGGAAAGAGTCTCTCCTAAACACAAGACTAAAGCTTGGGATAAAAAGTCTACCTGCGCGTACAGGTAAGGACTCCACCTTCCCTAATGAACACTAGGGTTGGATCTTACGTTCACCTGGTCTTTCTTGATATGTGTAGTGTGAACCAAGATTACTTAGACTCTCAAGTAGAAGCAAACCAACGGATCCTGTACTGGTGTCTCAGGTACAAGAATACATCCTTAGTTAGGAGAGATTCCGATCTATCTTGTCAATGCTCAAGTGAATTAAGCAGAGCCTGAGCGAATCAAGCTTCTGTGGCCTGGAAAGTCTTCAAAACAGAGGTTGAATATCCATAAACACTTATTGTATTTTTGTTTCAGCCTTCAGATCATTACTAAACACCATTTTCATTTTTCATTATATATATATATAGATAGAAACTGTATGATACCATAAAATACCCAGATCCTATGGATGCCTATCCACCCCCCCATGCCAAACGATGCTATGTCATCATATGCATGCAGGGAAGGGTAGAGAAAGGACGAAAGATCAGGTAACGAGAGCTGAAGTGAAGGGTATACAGTAGGGTGGTAGGGTGGGTGGATGGTGGGTGGTGAAGTGAAAAGTGAAGTGATCGTGATAGTGGCGTGAAAAGTGATGGTGGATGGTGAGTGTTGTTGGGGTGCCTCCCAACGAGCGCTGAATTTATGTCCCCAGCTGGACTTAGAATGGGCAAAAAATTAGTTACCCTCCAGCAGGGCAACATATTCTCCAACAAGGGCAGGTTCATGAGTAAGATAGGGTTTCAAACGCTGCTCGTTGACCGTAAATTTATGCCCAGATTTGGGATCTTCAATCTCGACGGCCCCGTTGGGAAATGGTCTTGAGACCAGGAAAGGACCAGTCCATTTGGACTTTAATTTCCCAGGAAAGAATTTGAGCCGGGCATTGTAGAGCCAAACTTGCTGAGATGGCTTAAATTCTTTCCGCCGAATACGGTTGTCATGAAAAGCCTTAGTGCGTTGCTTGAAAGTTAAGGTAGAGTCATAGGCTTCACGACGGAGCTCTTCTAGCTCCTGGAGTTGGAGTTTCCTTTCTTGACCATACAGGTCTAGGTCGAGGTTACATTGGCGAACAACCCAATAAGCGCGGTGCTCCAACTCCACGGGAAAATGACAAGGCTTCCCATAAACGATTCTATAAGGAGACATACCAAGGGGAGCCTTGAAGGTGGTCCGATACGCCCAAAGTGCGTCAATCAGCTTGTCGGACCAATCCTTACGGTCAGGCCGAACCATTTTTTGGAGAATTTGCTTGATTTGTCGGTTCGACACCTCTGCCTGGCCGTTCGTCTGAGGATGATACGGGGGTGCGATACGATGGTGGACTCTGTATTTCCTTAGAAGTGCCCGAAAAGACGCATGGGTAAGGTGGCTTCCTCCATCAGAGATAATGGCTCGAGGGATCCCAAAGCACGTAAAGATGTGGCCTTTGACGAATCGAGTGGATATAACATGGTCAGCATAGCGCGTGGGAATAGCCTCGATCAATTTTGAAACATAATCAACGGCCACAAGGATGAATTCGAAGTCATTGGAAGGAGGAAAGGGACCCATGAAATCAATTCCCCAAATGTCGAAGATTTCCGCAGCTAGGATGGGTTGTAAGGGCATCATGTCACGTCGTGACATTGACCCTAACGACTGGCACCTAGTGCAATGCTTGGCATAATTGTGTGCATCCTGGTGAAGGGAGGGCCAAAAGAAACTACACTGCAGCACCTTGGCTGCAGTTTTCCTCCTAGAGAAATGGCCTCCGCAGGCCTGATCATGACAAAAGGATAGCACACTGGGGAATTCGCTGTCACGAATACAACGACGGATGATTTGATCAGCACCTATGCGAAAAAGAAGTGGATTATCCCAGAAATAATACTTTGCTTCTGCCATGAGATGCTCGCGTTGGTTTTTAGGCCAGCCACGTGGAAGGGATCCAGAAGCAAGGTAATTGGCAATGTCGGCATACCAAGATCCACTTGCCACATTAATTGCCAATAGGTGCTCATCAGGAAAAATTTCATTGATCGGCAGAGTAAGTCCAATATGGTCAGGGTCCAGTCTCAAAAGATGTTCAGCTACAACATTCTGGGCTCCGGCCTTATCGCGGATCTCAATGTCAAATTCTTGGAGAAGGATCCAACGAATCAGTCTAGGCTTGGCATCCTTCTTGTGCATGAGATGGCGAATGGCCGCGTGATCAGTAAAAACAATAACATGTGAGCCCAGAAGGTAAGAGCGGAATTTCTCCAGCCCAAAAATGACCGTCAGTAGTTCTTTCTCAGTGGTAGTATAATTACGCTGGGCCTCGTCCAATGTCTTACTGGCGTAGTACGCCACGAAAGGGTGTCTATCATGTCTTTGTCCCAAGATGGCTCTGACTGCAAGGTCGGAAGCATCACACATGAGTTCAAAGTCGAAGGACCAATCAGGTGGCTGGAGAACAGGGGCCTTGCTGACAGCATTACGCAGCTGCGTGAATGCTCATATGCAGTCGGGGCCCATATCAAAGGGTACGTCGGTCGATAGGAGATGAGTTAAAGGTCGAGAAATCTTGGAGAAGTCTTTGATAAATCTCCTATAGAACCCGATGCGTCCCAGGAAGGAGTGGATTTGTTTGACAGAGCTAGGCACAGGTAAATCAGCAATTACATTAAGCTTAGCTCTATCAACCTCGATACCCCTATCGGAGATGATATGCCCAAGAACAATTCCCTCGTGCACCATAAAATGACTTTTTTCCCAAGAAAGCACGAGGTTCACATCAATACATCTCCTAAGGATACGGGTCAGGTTGGCAAGACATTCGTCGAAAGATGGTCCAAAGACTGAAAAGTCATCCATGAAGACCTTGAGAAAGTCACCCACCATGTCATGGAATATCACCAGCATACATCTCTGGAAAGTTGCTGGCGCGTTGCAAAGTCCGAACGGCATCCTTCTAAATGCAAAGGTGCCGAAGGGGCAGGTAAAAGTGATTTTCTCTTGGTCCCGGGGGTCAATTGCCACCTGGTTATATCCTGAGAATCCATCCAGGAAACAAAAAATTTTATTTCCCGCTAACCGCTCCAGGATTTGGTCAATGAAAGGTAGCGGAAAGTGATCTTTCTTAGTTGCAGCATTGAGTTTCCATTAATCTACACACACTCTCCAAGATGTAGGAGTGCGTGTAGGGATGGATTCGCCCCTGTCATTGACACCGATGGTGAGTCTCGCTTTTTTGGGCACCACGTGAATTGGACTCACCCAGGGACTATCGCTGATCGGGTAGATTATACCTGCATCCAGCCACTTCATGATTTCTTTCTTAACGACCTCCTGCATGTTAGGGTTGAGACGTCGTTGCATCTCGCAGGAAGGTCGAGCCTCCTCTTCTGTATATATACGGTGAGTGCAGTAGGAGGGGCTAATGCCAGATAAGTCTGATAAAGACCATCCAATAGCTACCTTGTGTTTTATGAGGACCTTCGTTAGTTTGCACTCTTGTTCCCTAGTCAATTTTGAACTGATGATTACGAGGAGCATTTCATTTCGTCCCAAGAAAACATACTTAAGTGTGCTAGGTAGCTCTTTCAGCTCAGAAGATGGTGAAAGGTCTAGCATTTCTTGGGACAAGAGTGTCCCAGGCGGATCAGAAAACAAGTCAGGAGGAAGAAGTTGGCCCTCAGATTGGCCAAGAAGAGGGGCTTCTTGGATATATGGATCCAAAAGGGAATAGCCCTAGTGAGAAGTATATGGGCTCAAGGTCATAGTGTGGAATTGCAAATCCGCCTGATTTGGCGGGAAAGAAAGGGCGATCCAGTCTTCAAAAGTGTGAACCGGCGATGAGTAGCCCGAAGATGACTCAGACCACGAGGTATGGGAAGCGGAGAAAACCTCATCAGAAGTCTGGTCAGGAGAAGGTACGGGACAAGGGAGGGATGGGGGAACGTCACAATGTGTTGGTCAGGTAATCGTCAGTGTTTACAGGTAATCCGCAGCAGTCAGAATAGGGCCCAATTAGTCCAATACACGCACTGACGGCCATGTCCTCGTCAGACGTGTCATCCTCGATGCAATCGCAATCAAAGTTCTTGGCTGCCTTGAAGATGTTAATCTTGAGCTTTTCAGATCCAACGGCAATCTCAATACAGCCTGACTCGCAGTCGATATGGGTGCGGGCTGTGGCCAAGAAAGGTCGACCAAGGATGTTCGGACAATCAGAAAGTGAGCTAGGGACTTCCATATCTAAAACAAGATAGTCAACAGGAAAACAGAGACTGTTGACCCTAACCACCACGTCTTCCACCACACCTTTCAGGATTTTGACAGAATGATCTGCCAACTGTAACGTGACAGGGGTGGGTTTCAGATTTCCCAAGGAAAATTTTTCGAGCATGATGGTCGGTATAAGATTGATGGAAGATCCTAGATCAAGCAGGGCACGGTTAAAACTGCAGCCTTGGATGCTATAGGAAATCAATAGTGTGCCCGAATCTTTCTACTTTAGTGGTAGATTTGACAGTATAGCACAACTCGCATGAGGCAAGAGAACCACCGAATTCTTAGTTTTCTTTGACTGTCGCCTGGGTGTTGTGTAGTCTTTGAAAAATCGGGCGACAGTAGGTATATGGTTGATAGCCTCTAGCAGAGGTACCTTAATTTCAACATCCCTGAACAAATTACGTAGGTTATCAAAGGCCTACGTATCTTTCTTCTTTCCTTTTGGCTCCCTCAGTAGAGCCTCAGGGAATGGAACTGATTCTGGCACTAATTTGGGTGTATCATCCTCTCGCGAATGCGGTGCGCATCCCGAGTGAGAGGGTGATGAAGAAGACAGGCCAGGATCAGGTCAAGGAGGATCGACGGTCTGCTTACCGATCCTCGTAGTGATAGCATTGGATGATGCAGGTCCAGTGGGATCATAAGGCGGAGGAGGGTTTGCAATGGGGACATAAGAGTGAGGTGCTGCAGCGGGATTAGCCTGAAATCCCAGTGGAATGCTCGGAGCTTGCAGAATTTGATTAACCTGCCCCTGAGAAGGTCGTACCTGTGGTTGAGGACCACAGGGTACAAAATTTCGTAGGTTTGGAATAGGTTGGGAGGGAAGAGTGCCCTGAGATCGAGTTGCCATGTGTAGTTGACTGATCTCAGCATTCTACTGCGCCAATTGGTGCTGAAGAGAGGTCATGTTCTCTTCATGGCGCTTTGACATGTCCGTCATCATTCGCATCAATTTATCAAGAGGACTTGATGTGTGTTCTGTTTGCGGTACGCAAGGGCTTGATGGTGGATTCGCCATAGGATTAGACTGGGCCCTTGGGATGACGGGTGCGGATGGTCGCATTGCTCCACCTGTGGGGTTTTGGCATTGCGGGTTGTTGGACCATGCGACATTCGGATGATTTCGCCACCTTAGGTTATAAGTGGCAGAGAAAGGGTTGTTCCCCAAGGTGCAAGCATCTTCTATGCCAGAAGACGCGTCCGCATGTAAATATGCTTCCGAGCACACGGAGGCTTGGTCCTCCGTGTCAAAATACTAGCTTGCAGAAGCCAGATCCACATGACTTACCGAATCGCTCGGCGCGACACTCGGTAAGGAAGGTCTTACGGGGTTTCTCGGGATAAGCCTGGTGTTGGAAGAATTGGGATTGTGACGAAGTGGTGAGGTGGGGGTGTTTGCCATAAAACGGGTAGGGTTGGCCAGAAGCTCATCCAACTTCTTGTGCATGACGGAGACTTCATCCAATTTCTGTGTGATAAGGCTGAGATCAATGGATGAATGGGAGGGTCCTGTGTCAACTTCATGGACATTTCAGGGCAGGCTGGTACGATTAAAGGTGACAATGGAGGCATTGTTCATTGAGTTTTTACTCATATTTTCAAATAATTCGAATGCTCCATTCTCGTCTTTATTCATAAAATTCCCTCGGCAAGAAGCGTCTACAATCTACTTCAAAGTCTCATTTAGCCCATAGTAGAAAATCTAGGCTATATGCCACTTAGGCAGACCGTTGTGCAGACACTTCCTGAGGAGGTCATTATATCTCTCCCATGCCTCATGAAATTGTTCGGCTTGCGGGCAAAAGAGCGTGACTGGGCTTGCGGGCGAAAGAGCGTGACAGGGCGCCCGGAGAGGGAGGCGAGGGCGGCCTGCAGGCACGCGCGGTGGGCTACGTGCGCGAAGAGGGGTGCGGGTGGCCTGCTGTTGTGCGCTGTGGGGCTTGGTCGGCTGTTGCAGGGGCCTACGGTGGCCGGTTGAGCTTCAAAGCTTGAAGCTTTGTGGTAATGGCGGAAGTGGCTTAACAGAGAATACCACCATGCCCACCGGCTCTCAGATGAGCTGGGCGGTGGTGGACTCATAGTGGTGGTTGTGCACCACTGTGAGGTGCTCCTGCCCGTAGAGTGGCTCCTCAGAGGAGGAGAGGCTACATATGGAGGGAGAGGGAAGGAGACGGCCTGGAGAAGAAGGTGGTGCTGTGTTGGGTTTTCTTTGTGGACCAGGCTCTCGTGCAAAGAAGGAGCCGTGCTTGTTTTATAGAGGAAGAAGGCATGCACAGCCATGCCCTGGCTGTGCATGGCTTGTGCATGGCTTGGCAGGGAGAGGCTGTGCAGAGCATGGCTGAGCAGAACAAGATGCGAAGAAGAAGAAGCCATTCCTTGCAGTCGCGGGAAGAATTCAAAGTCAAATAAAATTAAACATAAAAAGATGGTGAATTTTGCAAAGCAGTACTTGAGGAAAAATGTTAATTGCAAGGCCATTTATTTCACTCTCCTACCCTCTCAATTAAATGCATGCATGCGTGTATTTTTACAAATGTGACTATGGATACCTAATATACACTGGTAATGCTAGGAAATAGCATAAGACGGCATAATTGCAGCTGTATTTTTGCAGTGCAATCACCTACCGGAGCTCCGATGTCGCCCTTGAAGTTCTTCGACATGTCTTGAGTTCTCCGATCTCATTTGCTCCAGGCGCTTGTTCCAGGCTACGCGGACTCATCTTAGGAAGCGACCCAGGCCTCCAATTTAGAGCACCGAGCGCTACTTCAGCTCCGATTGAGTGAGCATTCCATCAGCAGCACACGAGCGAAGAAGCAGAGGTATTTAGTCCCACATCATTAAGTAGCATACAATAGCAAATAAATTGATTTTGTGTTTGGGGCTTATCGCCTCAAAACATGGGGTAAGGCTCCACTACACCCCACGCTCACCCGACCCATCCTAAACCTATACACTCCTAGGTCACTACACCACGCTAGTGACCCTAGACCTGGGTACACGGATCCTTCGATTACTCGATAACCCGGTATTGTGCATGGCTCTGGGAGAGCGGAACCCAGAGAGAGAGCATGTGGGTTGGGGGTTTTGCTCTGAAGATAAACAGTTGACACTTAGCCATTTGAAGAAGAAATCCCTTGTGCGTGAAGAAGGAATGGTAAGGCAAGAAGAAGAGGAGAAGACCTGAGCCAAGGAAGAAAGAAAAGAGAAGGAATAAGGGCTTGTGCACGCAGAGAAAGAAGAAGAGAAAATAGAGAACCAGAGGTTGAAGATAGAATCGAAGAAAGCAAGAAGGCAAGGAAGCAAAAGAAAAATCACAGAAGAACACTGCAGAAACGTCTTTTAAGACGTCTAGTTGCAAAATCAGACATTTGACCGTATGTTCCTGCCTTTGATTAGATTTGAGTAATTGTTATATGTGTTGGCTAATAATAGGTGATCCAAATCACCATTATTTTGTCTAGAATTCCTTTTACTCCTCATACACTCATGTGCTACATTGCATATTAGATTTTTGAGTAATTAAGTGTGCTCATTTACATTATTTCTTGAGATTAGCATGTGAATTTATATTTTCTCTCAGTGAATGATCTTGGACTTTCATTCGAGTTATAAATCTTATTTATTTTCAAGCGATTTTGACCTATACTACGACGTAGCTTTTATAACATCGATTTCACTTGTAAATAGAGCCGTTGAGATTTTTGACCTAAAGACGGGTAATTCTTTCAAGGTCAACAGACAGTGTCTGAAACCTTATGTTGACTGTGTTATTCCAGATCGGGTGAAAATAATATAGTAGGACCTGAACACTTAGATTCTTCAGGTCATCCGACTCAATTAGCCCAAGTGTCCACTAAAATGTGGACTTGTTTCTTGAGTCCTTGCCATTTGAAAATTCCTTTCTAATTGGCTAATAAGTTAGGATGATAAGTACACGACTTATCAACCCGCCCTCTGATTTGAGGGGACTTTAAGTCTAAGCATCTACACACTATTTGCATTGATTCACTTTACGACGATTTTAACAGAAATTGGGTAGCTAATGAACCTTCTACGGTGGTATGGTTGGCAAGTTGTTGGTGGTAATAGCTCATCGATCGGTTGTCTAGAGCCCAGCCACATGACCATTCTCTTCTTACTACCTTTAGGTAAATCTTAGTTTAGGGAAGCCACCTAGTTAGGAAAAAAAGAAAAAAAATAGAAAAATATCCAAAAAGAAAAGAAGAAAAAAAGAAATAAAAAGAAGAAAAAAAGAAAGATATAAGCTACACTTCACTGCACGAGTATGGTTGGCAAGTTGTCAGTTGTAATAGCTCATCGGTCGATTGTCCAGAACCCAACTCAAAAAAATGCACGTTTAATTCCAAACACTTAGGAAGAAGTGAAGTAGAATAAGCCGGGGAGATATACACCGAGTTCGCCCTTGTGTTGACCCCATAAAAATAAAAGTAGGGAGAAAGCTACCAGTTGTATAAATACACCTTTAGGCAGAATTCCTTTTCAAGGTCACCTAAGGGCGTAGGAACCCGAAGTCTGTTCTGATTGCCGATCAGTGAGTCTATTACGTTTCAAACAAAAAGATGCTTAGTACTTAGAGTTCTTTTTGAGTCTTGGGTGGGTTGGGTAATTGTAGAAAGCTTCCTCGAAACCTTAAACTCAAAAATCCAAAAAAATTAGAAAAGAAGAAAAAGAAAAAGATGTTTTTGCTTTTGAATAAGGCGAGGGCTTGGGAGGTTTGCATTTTGGCAGACACCCAGGCACTGTTGTGTCTCTGTACTTTAGGTCCTTAGAAGAAATTTCCTAGTGTTGAGAAAAATAACTATGGTCCAAGTAATTTGATCTTAATTCTATTTATAAATAACATATAGTTTTGCTAGGGACTAGCAAAAGATAGGCATGTGGGTGTGATGTGTATACGTCTAAGTAGCCTAAAATGTCAATTTATACATGTTATTAGTGTTATAGAAGCATCATGCATTGTAAATATTGCATAACATGCATCATCATGCATTTAGGTTAATTTGTATAAATGTTATAGTAATTCGCCTCTTTTTGTGACCAGGGATAGGGCAATATTTATCTGGGCCTCAGATTGAAGATCCAACCATACGGATCTGATCAGGGCAATGATCAGAGTTCAACGATTTTGAGATCGCTCTGATCGAATTTCCGTAGCATCAGATACAGTCTAAGGAAGATCACGGGTCAAGGGATGAGGTGGTGTAAAATCCAAACTTCATATGACAAATTCAACCACACGGATGGATTCGAATCGATGATCGTAGCCCAACGGTGCAAAAATCGGTCCAATCCTACAACCGTGGCACCTCCTACAAACAAAAGAAGATGAATGACCCAAATGGAGCCATGTGGCACCATCCAAGTTGCCCGGAGACACCAGCACTCTTCCTATTCATCAAAGGTTGCACGATCTTGGCCGTTGGATCAAGATCCAACAACCGTGAGCGCGTGACCCTTAAATCAAAAACGCAACCAAAGTGCATGTGTAGCATAGCGGTTAAGGTGTTGCACCACATCAAGTCACCCGTTCGAGCCGCCTCTCCACGCTTCCTCCTGGCATGCGAGAACGAAATCTAGCCCTCCGATCAAGAACGTACGGCTTAAATCAGCAAATTGGATGGACATGTGATTAGACGCCCGATCTCACGCGAGATCACATGCGCGGGAGGTGTGATTGGTAATGGCACGCAGGAGCGCATTCTGAGCCATTGATCGCTCATCCAACGGCGATGAAGTCGCCACGTCACCTCCTAACGTGCGAAGAGGAAGCGGCATGCACGGATGTAAGCCGTTGGATGTGTGATCAGGCGACTGTGATTGTGTGGACGTGGGCGTACACGCTCAAGGCTTGAAGAACAAGAGGCGGTGACGTGGCGCGTTGTGGAGCATCCAATCAGCGCTCCATGGCAAGGATGAGGCACGCATCTTCACCAACGCTTATCTACAATGACGCACGTATCCGTCACTAAGGGCAGCATAATTAATTGTTGAAAGATAAAATGCCCTTTTTTTCCTTGAACCTCACCTATAAAAAGCCCCCTACTCCCTTCACATTTTCTTCATCCCTTTCATCATCTCTCTCCCTCTCTAAGAGCTAAGAACTCAAGTTCTAAAGCTCACTTTAGTGCTCCCAAGCTACGGGAAGCTCCACTAGAGTTAAAATACAAACTTTTCCACCTCTCATCCCCTTCATCGAGCTCTCGCCAGTCATCTTCTTGCTCTCGTTCTAGAAGTGGAACCCGCGACACCGACACCATGCCTTACCCTCGGTTCTTCCCGATCCATCCTCCGTCATTCGTCTTCGCTCTCCTTCTTCCAGGCATCGTTTGTCTGGCTCATCCTCCAAGCAGCCGTCGAGGAGGATAACTTCTCACCCCCTTCTCTTTATCACTTTCTAGATTAGATTTCCCACTTTCTAGTTGTAGTTGTAATGACATTATTCTTAGTGTAAAAGTTGTTTTTCTCTCTCTCTATTTTTCTTTCTCTCTCTCTCTCTATAGTTTTAGTGTTTATATTGCAAGTAGAATAGCGATCATTGTGAATGTCTCATTTATAAACAAAAATTACAAAAAAAAATATAACTGCAGATTTCAAATTGACGTAGCCTCCCCGTGTTCTACCTGGGACTCATTTTGAGTTTCGGTAAAAAATTATTTGATTGATGGATTTTCTTGCAAATCGCACTACAACGACGGATTTTCTAAACTCAAATCTTTTCGTAATGAATTTCTGCTACTTCAACTGGCAGCATTTTTAACAACTTTATAGTATTGCTGGTAGCAATGTTAAGAACTTTATAGTGCTAGTGGGAACACATAAGAAAAGGAAATTGGGAAAGGTGTACAAAATCTAACATTGCACAGAAATAGAAATAGTAAGATTTGACATCTATAGACATCTATAGATGCATGGAATGCATGTTAACCTGCTGTTTGCAGCACTGTCGCATTAAGATGCAGGAGATTTGCATTCGTATACTAACCTGTTGTCGACAACAATAAGAGTATTAAGATTATAATCGAAGTATTGAGCGAAAAGTGATGAAGTACCTCCAAAATTTGAAGATTCCTCCCTACTAACTACCATTATAACTAGCTGGATATAGGTACTTGATGGGAACACCATCGTAGGTCCTAATTAGCCCATTTTAGTCTCGAATAAAAGATAAAAGCTCCTACAAATTCATCTGAGGGTTATATCTCTACTACATTGTGTTTTGAGAAGAGAACAAGAAACCAGGGTTAATTCTATAATTTTAACATCAAATCATGCACACAAAATAACCAAGGGGTTGGCTAGGGGTGAATTAAAGGTCAAATGAGCATTAAAGTCAAATAAGTGGGTTCATGCAGACAGAAATTGGTTTTCCCGCATTTCAAGAATTAACAGTAACCCAAAACCCTAATTTCAGACTCGCTTAAATAACAAAGGTTCTGGTCGGGATAAAATTTAGCTAAACCTTCTAAAATTTATAGAAAATTATTATATAAGGTTTAGTATATTTGATTTGACCATCTGAACCTATTTTGACCTAAAATAATGTTTCAGATAGGAAGTTGCCCTAATTTGGGTTTCTACATAAATTACTCAGTCAAACTTGGTAAAAACCAAAATCCAACTTCACCATCAAATTCCTTGGGTCCAAATTAGCTTTGTACCAAAATTTGGGCCCAATCAGAGATCATCTTAACCTAATTTGCATTTTAGTCCAATCTGATTCTCTTTCTCTTTCAATTAGCCCTGCAACTTTCGAAATAATTATAAAGACCCCCTAAATTCATTGTCATCTTTGCATTTAGGTCCCTACCGCCATGGCAGGTGTGAACCCACGTAGTCGAGCTCTCAATCAGAGATTCCTCCCTGATTACTTGGCCAATCCCATCCAAAATTGGAAGGAACAACCCTGAGGAGATCCCTGATCGATTAAACCTAATCCTAGACTCCAAATCCATCTATGTTGCTCACACGAACCCAAGGATTTCAAGAATCCTTCTTCCTGAGAAACCAAGCCTTTCAAGCTTGTTTCCAAGCTTGGGAGCTTGCTTGAAGGCCTATAAAAGACCTTCATGGATACCTCACCTCCTTAGCAAGTTTTTGGACCACAAACCTCATCCCTTCTCCCTCTCCGACTTGCTCCAAGCTTTCCTCCGGTGACCACCTTCCTCCGTTCGCTTCACCGACCGCCACGTACAATAGGCATCCGGATCTTCTTCCCCTCTTCATTCCGCATCGTGCAATACCGGCGCGGCACTCTCCGACCTCCTCCTCGTCGCCGTTCTCCCTCCTGGAGTATTCTCCTTCTCCAATGTCAGCTCATCATGACTGACGCTTTCTCTGACTCCCCTTCGTCTGTTAGCCACCCACATCGACTCCCCTACTCCTACTGATTACCCCAACACCTCCAGACTTCGATTTTGACCACAAACTCGCTCGCTCCACTGTTGTCTTCCAAGTCGCCGGCATAACTCTGGAGACATCCGCAGCATGCCACAAGCCATCAAATTGCTCAATGCCACTTCCTACACCTCCGTCATGTCCACGCAAGCAAAACCCCTCAAGAAAATGAGGGGATTACTGCACCCATCACCTCCCCAAACACAACCGCCTTCACCAAACTCATACATGCACCTTCACAGCACACCATCGACACCACTACACTTGCCGCACTCCGACGATTCTTCTGAACCTATTTGATGTGGCTGAAAGGTCATTCTAGTGCTTTCACGTATTCCACAGGAGCTCTGCCATTGTCCTGACTCCTTTGACTACCCCTTCAGTCCTTCGGCCCAATTCTCACCAGGTTTCAGTCCCAGGCTTTGCGAGTGACTCCCAGGAATCCTTCCAGACCCTCAATTCCATGCCACGAGCTCGCCTTCGACTTCAATTGGAAGCCCCTCCATCTACTGCTATGCTGAGAAGACAGTGGGAAAGTTAGTCCCACATCGTTACTTTAGGAGCCCGCGGCGCTAGATAAAAGTAATTTCTTCCTTACACCCATCGGCCAGTCACGAGGGGTCGAGTCCCTCTTCACTCACACTCACTCACTCCTTGGCTACCTTCCACACCCGGTAGCCTTGGTCCCTGGTCTCGACCCAGTTATTCGCCTGCTAACCCGCTTACTGATCTGGTTAGGCAGGCGTGAAGAGAAAAAGAAGAAAAGAAAGGAGGGGTTTTGATGAGGTGTAGCTTGTCATAGGTAAAACGCCCAAGTTAAGCTAGAAACTAGGTTAAACACTATTGAATTAACACATGAAATGGGTTAAGTGTGGGAAATAGAGAAAAAGACCTAAAACATCAATTTTGTGTTAAAAATGCAAAATTAGGTCATTAAATGAGATTTTATTCAATGATGATCCATTTACAAATTGAACAAACATTTGAGCTCAAAACTTCAAATCAAAAGCATAATTATCTTCTTAAATGTTCAATTAATCTTAAATAAAAACTTGGTTGCATTTGGACATCAATAGGACCTTGCATTTAAAGATTCACATTTAGGTCATTCATTCATAACATTTACTCACATTTGAAACCTTCCAGGGACCATTTTGTAAATCTTAAGGGTTTCTTTGCAAATCTTAAGGACCACTCTGAAATGCTTTCTCGCCACTTATGACCCTCCTTGCAATGCCTACACCGTTTCACCTGAGGGCCTTTATTGCAATTTCACCAATAGTTCCTAGTGAATGGTGCACCTCTTGGTGCACTGTTCATTGTAAGAACATAAGCCATCAGGGTCGTTCAATCGTTCACCTCTTGATCTTGTGGCCCAGATACTTTCGAAGCTTCGCTTAAATTTGCGTATAGCTTCACTACCTCGACCAGATCCCATCCAACGGTCGCATTTTGATTTAATAGCGTTGCTCACCCTCTCCTCTCATCCTTACCATGGATGCCATAATCACCTAATATCACCCTCATGGTGACCTAAATCACTCTCAAGCCTACTAAACACCTCCTCTGCTTGTGCGCACGCCAGATCGCTCCCTCCTCCTGAGTGATTCCTTTCATCCACATCTGCAGCTTCTTCTCATCTCCAATTCATCCGCTTGTGGTGATAGCACAGGTCATACTTCCTCCTTTCAACCGCCACTAGTTGATCGGGTGGTGGACCTTAGACAACTTCGTCAACTGCTGGTCTTCTCCCCTTTTATCATCACCAGCCACCGACGGGTGACCTTAGACAACTTCATCCCGTTAGATAGATTTACATGCTTTCTAGGAGTAGAATTAGTACAATTTTACTGCTTTCTAGTAAATTGTAGTTTAGTTAGTGTAATTTAGAGTAGATTAGAAGTAGAATAGATGTTAGAAGTTCATGGATTTGATCATTAGTTAGGAGTAGGGTAATTTATATTCGATTCGCATCTCTCTGATCAATTTAGATCAGAGAGACTTTCATACACATCATTAACATCTTTCTCCCCTTTCATTCCATTTGATCACTTTTTAATTCCCTCGATTTGAATTTCACTGATCACCCATACATTAAGGTATAATTTCAGACCTGAGAACCTTGGTTCTCAGATATGAAATTAGCACCAAAAATCACTTTGGGGGGTCTCCCATCCATTTCGCAATTCTAGAAAGACCCCTCGATCTTGTTCTATCAACTCGAATTGCTTGATCTTGTTTAAATTTGTTTTCAGTGTTCAAATCAGTGATTTGGAATTCATTTGGGATCTTTATCGGATTTAATCGAACTTTTTGTGATTTAATGGGTTTGATTATGATGTATGCAAGGATTCCAATGTTTCTGAGCTTTGTTTTAACTTGTGGATGAGCATATATCTAATCTAAGCCCTTGGTTGTAGAGTTCTATCAAGGAAACTTAGTCTCCTTGATTTGAAATGGAACAAGGACCCAACGGGTCATGATCAATCCACCAAATCACCTTGAACTCCCAACAATCGTGTTCAAGGAAATTGAGTGAAGAGATTAGTGAAAGTCCCAAAGCAAAAGCCCAATTGGGGTGACATTTTACCCTCCACATATCCACTTTCATGATTTTATATTGGAGGTTGCGATTGGGATTTTAAAGGATTTTTGGACGAAGATTTGAAATGGTTTCAAAGGGTTTGCAATCTTATTTTTATGAACATTAATTTCAGATCTTCTTTTCTAATTTCAAGGAGTTTTTGAATGAGAAGTACACCTGATTTGGACACTGATGGGAACACTATCATGAGCCATAACTATCTCATTTTGATCTAATTAAGTCAGTAAATGCTCCTACATAACTGTCAGAGAGCCATATTTCATTGCAAAGTCATTCTAAGGGAAAGACAAGAAAATATGGTCAAAACTGTAGTTTTATCATCATATCATGAATGCAGTACAATCACGGGTTTTCCTAGGGGTTAATTAAGGGTCAATTGGTCTTAAAAGGACAACAAGTGGGCTAGAACAAATAGAAAATGATTTTTGCATGTTTTGATAATTAAATGATTTTTGAAACCCTAAAAACACACCCGCTTAATTAAATGAAGTTATGGTCAGGATAAAATTCACCTAAATCGTCTAAAATTCATATAAAAATATTCTTTAGGGCTTGGAACCTTCAATTTGACCATCAAAACCCATCTTGACCTAAATAATTTCAGATAGATATTTGCCCTAATTTAGATTTTTGCATAAATTACCCAGTAAAACTTAGTCAAAACCTAAATCTAACTTCACCATTGGATTCCTTGGGTTCAAATTAGGATTGTACCAAAATTTGGGCCTAATCTGAGATCACCTTGACCAAGTTTGCATTTTGGTTCAGTCAAACTCTTTCTATCTCATTCAGACCCTTAACGTTTGAATTCTCTTACAAATGGCCCCCAACTTCTTTGTCTTCTTCACAAGCAGGTCCCCACGCCATTTTTGGATGGTGAAACCTTCACCATCGAGTTTTGAGCGAGGATTTCTTGCTCGATTCTTAATCAATCCCTCCCAAAATTGATATAGGCATTCCTTGGGAAGTTATCTTCCATTTGAGCCATTCCTTGGGCTCTAAGTCTTTCCCAAAAGACCATGTGAACCTTTCAAAGGTTCATATATCCTACTTCACAAGCACCTTCCAAGCTTGAAAGCTTCTTTCCAAGCTTGGAAGGTGCTTGTGAAGTAGGATATATGAACCTCTTTCCAAGCTTGGAAGGGCTTCCTATGGCCTATAAAAGAGACACCATCACATGACCGTGCATTTTCAACAAGTTTTGGCCCATCTAACGGCCTAAAAAACCCTCTCCGACCACCAAAGACCCCTACTCCGGCGACACCCTTGGATCTCCCTCCTTGGCTGTCCAACCATCAAATTAGATAGCCTAAACTCCTCTCTTCGTCGCGACCCTCCTCAGCCAAAGGGAGGGCGTTCCTCCATCTACATCGCCATCGCTGCTCCGCCGCATCTTCCTCCTTCTCCGGCACCAGTCGACCAACACCAGACCCCTCCGCCTCCCTATCCTCTCACTAAGCCCCTCTTTAGCTCTCTTTTTCTTTCTATTTCACTTTTCCTCTCTCTATCTCTCAATTTGACCCTTGACGCCACTGTTCACCCTCATCTCCTCCATCTCTGGTTGCTCCTCCGGTGAGGTGTATTCACCACTACACTCCTCCATCCGCCTCGCCAACCACCTCATAACCTTTGCCTCAACTCCACCAATCAAACCCCTCTCCTTATTTGCCATTCCATCCACCCAAACACCTCCTCAAACAACCCATCATCCTCCGGCCAGTTCCATCTTCTCCAGCCACCTACACGCACTCTCACTCCATGCTACACCCACTGTCACACTCGCTGTGCTCCGACAATTGTTCTTAAGCCTGTTGATGCGGCCGAAAGGCCTTATTTGTGATTTCAGGTTCCAGCCCTCCTCCGCCATTAAAGCCGACCTTCAAGCAAGCTTCAAGCTCGCTCCAGGGCATCTTCACTCCAGGTCTTGGCTCTAGACCGCGCGGAATCATCACACGCACACGCCCAAGTCTCCAATTGTGGGAGGTACCCTCAACAGCCGACCTAATTAAGGAAGAGTTTCTTGCTGCTGCGGACGCGCAAAGGAAAGGTGGGACTTTACTCCCACCTTGGAAGCTGAAGAGTGGCTACGGTCGCATAAATTGAAAAAGTGCCTGGGGCTTATCACCTCAGACACAAGGGGTGAGGTCTTCACACCCCTCATGTGCCTCGTCCACGACCTCTCCTCCGCGGACTTGGTACACCTGACCCACCTAAGCCCACACCTCGGCTACCACTCACGTCGGCAGCCCTGGTCCCAGGTATGCTCTTGCTCGAATCCAACTACCCGATACTGTGTGTGGCCTTGGGAAGGCGAGAAAGAGAAAAGCCCAGAGAGAAAGGAAAGAGAGCGCGAGGTGTGGGGGTTTTTCTATAGAGAATAACAGCTGACACTTAGCCGTTTGAAGAAGGATCCCCCTCTGTTTGTGAAGAAGAGAAGAGAAGGAAAAGAAAAGAGAAGTCAAGGCAGAAGAAGAAGAGGCACGTAGAGCTAAGGAGAAGAGATAGAAGAAAGAAAGGAGAAGGAAAGCCTCAGAAGAAGGAAGAAAGAAAGAAGAGGAGCCGCATAAACAGAGAAGTAGAGAAAGAAGAAGAGAAGAGGAAGAGTTTAAGAAGAAGAAAGAGATTCCTTTAGATTATTAATTGATATTGTGTCTGATTTGAGCTTCTTAGTTGATATTGTGCATCTCTTAACTATCATTGTGCGGAGTAATTGGTGATTCAAATTACCATTTTACTCCATTCTTTTTACAATATTGACATTAGCTTTCATTGATATATCATTATTGCTTGGAGTTTCATTATAAATTGTTCATACTGTGTTTAAATTGCAATTTTGAGATTGAATTCCATATTGCTCCCTATGTCTGACCTCAGACTTTTTCGCGTAATAAAATATTATTTATTTTCAAAGCGATTTCGGCTATACTACAATGCAGTTTTTAAAACCTCGATTTCACTTGCGAATAGACACTTTTGATCCAAGATCAGACTTTGCCAAGTTTGATCTTGGATGATAAATATACTGAATTGCAAATCAGATCTGCTGAATTGAGAAATGGCTGCACAGCAGCTGTTGAAAATTGTTTAAGATGTCTAGTTTTGGATTGAAGACCTTCTGGTAGCTGCTGTTGTAGTTAACTACTGCTTGATTAGGCAGTAGCTGCTGATTTTGCTACTACTGTCCTGCTGCAGTTGTTGCAGCTGTGGTTGCTAGATAGTTGGATCAATAGGGCTGTAGCTTGAATTTGGATTCTTTGAGATAGCTGATATGCTTTACTTGTTGTATATACAAAGTACAAGCTTTCATGTATAACCAATGTCTTTTTAATCTCTTTTGAATGCTTGTAATTTGGCTTTAAACTTCCATTATCAGCTATAAATGTGTAATCTACCCAACTTTGGAAAATTAATGAAAAATGAATGGAAAATCATGTCTCTTTGATTGAACTTCTTCCATATACCCTGTAGAACACAACTGAATGCTATTACTGCTATTCCAACCCTCAACTTTCATGCTAGTGCCTTAGGTTCCCTTTTGAAAACCCTTTGAAGGCCAAGAATGAGTTTGACTTGTAAATAAATAAAAATATTAGAAAAATCCATAAAAAAAATGTAGTGAGTAAGAATAAGTATATTTTTAAGTATATGCAAAGTTTGAAGGCCATCTGAACCTCTGGCTTGGTAGAACATACTAGCCGATGGTTCAGTATACCTTAAAACTCAATAAAAGAACTCAAACATAAAAAAATCCAAAAGCACTCTATTTTCCTCATCTCTTTGTTTTTCTCTCATCCTATACCTCTATTATACATATAAAACCCATAAAAATAAGAAAAACTAGAAAATTACCTAAAAATACTATGTATACCATGTAAATACATGTATATATAAGCTATTTACTAAGTTAATTATGCATGTAGTGTATAATGCATATATAACTTGTACATATACTTATATATGTATTCTATATTATAAATTAAGTATTTAGGATAAATTATTATATATATAACTTTATTAGATAAGTATCTATTAATTTAATTAACTTATAAGTACTATATGCTATATAAATTTATAAACCCCAATAAATAAACTTATTTATCATTAATACTGTACATACGTATTTATATGCTTATTATGTACATCATAATCCCTGAAAATTAATTTAATTATATTTATGCAATAAATAATTAATTTAATAAGTTATTAAGTAGTCTACCAACTTAAAATAAAATAAATTAGTAAATTAAGTTATTATTGAAGTAGTTTATATTGTATATTTGTATTATAATATTTTAAGTATTTTAAACTAATTTAACTATATTTATACTTTATTAAATTGTTTATACGTAATTTATATGTATAATACCTTAAAAACTGATATTTAAATGTCTATAAATTAAAATAAAACTTGTAAAATTCAATAAAAATATGTATTAAATAATTTAACATGTATCTTAATAGTGTATAATATCAATTAGACCATAAATTATGTAATTTATATTGTAATTAAGAAATTAACTTATAAACTAATGTGCATAAATTGTAAAGTTTAGCTAATTTATTTATATATTAAAACTAATTAATTTTGTAAATAAAATACATAATTATGTAGCCCTACGTAAGGGCTTTAAAATCCCATAATTTATTTTTAATTTATAATAAATTATGGCCCTCAATTCGAGGGCTAAAATCATCAAATCGAACAATCCAGTGCACGGTAGCAGGCCTGAAGGCGCTTCAAATAGCGCCATACCAGAAGCTAATGATTACCTGCTCCGACTTATTAATTTTTTGTGTTGTGGGCTACCCAGTCGTCAGGCGCTGGGTGCCCACATACACATTACTGTCATCTCTCGATCTCTCTAATACATGAATGAGCATATGAATGTATGCGGTGCACCGGGCCGGGGGCCGTGCACTATGCGTGGGCCTGTGTGGGCCCATTAACGAGCTATAAATTGGTAGAAATGCACCTATTAACAAACTAGGGTGGCTCTAGTAGAGGTCTGGTCCCACTCTCAGGGGTGCTGTGTATCATTCGAAAAGGCTACCCGCCAATTAAGAACTAATTTTTTATTAAGATGAACAGTAATCAAGGCTTAAGATCAGAGAAAGAAGGGGAAAGGACACCTAAAATGCAGCTAAGTGTCACCCCTGTGTTGTGACCGTGTGCCTAATTGTTACCCTGTGTGCCTATGCCTTAGCGTGAGGCTGTGTGTGTTGAGTTGTGTATTGTGTGTACATAGTGCAAGTAGGTGTGCGTCTGTATATATATAGTATAGATATTGTATATATATATTATATATGAAAATAATACGTAATAAGTATACTTAGAGTGTAGTAGTATTGTTTGAGCCATTATGTATATAAATGAAAGATAGCTTTAATGATAGATAAAGATGTTACTGTAGATAGTAATAAACATTAGTATAGACAATAGTTTTCACCTTAGCTTATGTATATAGCTTTTCTAAGGTTATAGCGACACTTTCATACGTCACTATAGATACATTATATGTTACTATAGATATTAGTAAGTTAAGTTAGTATAGTACATATTATTACTTATTATTGTACATATAGCTAAGTATTATTATTATTAGTTGTAAATAGATAATATAGAGTATTTATTTATGGTTTTTGATGCTTGTTTGTAGATAAATATTTTCAAGCATTGTAATTTATTCTTGTGTTTAAAATTGATTCATTCTTTCATTATTTTATTCATTTATTCATTATTGTACATAAAATCAATCTTTTTGGAATTAAAGAATGTTTTTAGACTTAGAAAGTGATGTATATCAATAACTGCCTCCCAATGAATGACCTGGAATAAACTAGTAAAAATTAAATATATAAATAAAATTGACGCGACAACGATTTATATTTGTGACATATACTACAACAACATTTTAAAACCCTTTTTAGTACGAACTTGTAGTCAACGAGCATATTTTTGACACCGTTGCCGGGGACAAAAACCTGACAATAGTGCTTATGATTGTTGACAAATCAACGACCAATTTTTCCCTTGCTCCTGTCCTCTCTATACTTAGATGCTGAGAGGCTTTTGTGCCTCTGATTGGTATTACGCTGTGCCTCTCTCTTGAGGCTTGAAGGAAGGAAGGAAGAGGCCCTTGAGCCTCTTGAAGGTATTGTAGCAGGCTTCATTTAAGCCATCTGGGGGCTTTATCTCTGTCGTCTAATTTCTGAGGCATTTGATTCTGTGGTTGAGCTTACTATTCATATATTTGAGTATTTATGAGGTTTAAACTTAAAAGGTAATTTGGTGATTCAAATCACCATTTTACCCTAATCCTTTTGCACATTGGTATTTGGATCTATTGATATATTATTCTAAATTGTTCTTCTGATCTTAATTGCTTATATTTTGCTTAGAATTGTGATCTATGAGAATGAATTGCCGTTATTGTTCCCAGTGAATGACCTCGTACTTGCGAGTTATAAATTTTAAGTGTTTATCACGATTTCTTGACTGTACTACGACACATTTCCTTAGATTCGATGATTTCATGTTAACACCACCTATCGTAGGTAGCAATGCAAACGATGGAGGAGTAAAGATATGTAGGAGGAAAGGAGACAAAGAGAAGGAATGAAGAATGTGAATGCATGATAGATGGTCAACGAAGAAAATAGAGAAGAAATAGGAAGGTATAAATGATAAAGAGTACAACTTCTTTCATTGCGCAAAAATAGAAATGAGTAGATTTATCATTTTTAAGATAGAAGCCTACGCAAAGTACTGCAGGTACACCTGCCATTGGCATCACTACATATACAAGTCAGAGTTTACACCTACCGTCAGCATCACCGTATATGTGACAGACTTGTTGGTGGCATATGAAGCTAACCTACATAAGTAAACATGTATATACACTCTGCATTTATAGCTGCTGGTGGCATATGAAGCTAACCTGCATAAGAGAATATGTTTAATGTTAAAAAGGGAGCATCTTGACCTGCCACAGAACTGCAACGTAGCAGTCGACTCCATATTCGTGTAACAAGGCTGATGCAGGCCTATGTACTGGCGTACCTGGCCATATCTAACTTCAACATTAGCAGAATGATGCATGGGAATGTGGGAAGAGCGATACTTGTGTACGTGGGAGGAAAATGCAGCAAGCCATGTTGGACACCATGTTGGATGGGCACATTGGTGGGTGCTAAAGTGAGTAAGTGTACATTTTCTCTTTACAAAATCATAAAAATAAGCCATCATCCTATTGCATATGAATAAGCATATCACAAATAGAGAAAACATATTAACATTTTCAAGCAAACATAGTCCTATAACTTGAAAGTCTAATGAAATAAAGATTATCAGGAATCATTGATGGTATGATCAATATCATTCTTTTCCCCAAATGAAGGTGCCAGTTCAACTTTGTTCTAACCAATAAAATTGGAGCAACGGTTAGAGCTGTTGGATCAATAGTCAAACTAAGAAATGCATCGCTTAGATTGAAACACTCTAGTTGGATGAACAAATCACCATCTAGTTCACTAATCCAAATTGGTTGATTTAGTCTGGTTCACAAAACACTACTCCTAAGGCTATCCTTCCATTTCTATCTCTTTAAAAAGGGAAAAATACAATAAACTATTTCCCATTGTTTAGTATAAGAAAAAGACGTATAATTTCAAGGATATGTGTTAGATATCATGTAAGGACTCAAATCTAATTTGGATTTTCTCTAAAGCCAATGGATTCTAATTGGTGCTACTAAGAGCTAAATGATTAATGGGATGTAATGGCTTGTAGTGGTCACTATTATTTATGTAACCCAAGTCCCAATCAAAACTATTAACAAAATGTCATTTAAAGAGCCATTTAAGATGAAAAGGAAGTCAGTGGAACCCTTATTAACTCAAGGTATTAAGTGGAGAGATTAATATGCAATTGCCTCAACCCATAAAAAGCCATATGTATGGCTTTAAACCCATTTGCATCGAATGTAAACAATCCCACTCTCCTCCTCTACCACCAACCACCTTAGCATCTCCCCTTCTTCGTGGATTATTGCACCAAAAGAGTATTGAATGAGGATCCAATCTAAATGTAAGACCCCATAATCACGGTCTCTTGACTCTCCTCCACCCTTATTCTTCATTCTTTTGGGGTTTCGAGGGTGGATTGAGAAAAAGAAGAGGAGGAAGAAGGTGTTGTGGCTTCAATTGAACTCTTTCCTACGAAGGCACAACCAAAGTGTGATGACCCAGACCCAATTAATTGATTGAACCAAGTAGGATCCAAGTCATTGAGTACAAATGACAAGCAAAATACAGGGTTTAATGTCACCCAATACATAATCATAAAACATGTGCATATCTAAACAAACCATTCATAAAGTATTAAACAATAAAGATATGGTAAACGATGACTAAAAAGAGATGATAATGTTCAAAAGTTTCACAATTGAAAGAAAAGTGCATAATCTACTGTCAGAGAGTATAGCTGCTAGAAAGTAAGAAAGAAATCTAAATAACTAAAACAAAATACTCTTAACACTACATATTGTTTGCTGGTGTTATGCTAGATGTTGCACTAATCACTTTGAATGCAACAACTCTTGACTACTTAGCTATAGCTGAGTATAGAGTTCAAAAATACGTCAGGAAACTCTAAGTAGAGTAGTATAAACTGAAAATAAAATAAAAGAGCACAAGAATGGGTAGTGTTTAATTACTCCAAGTAGTAATTGGATATTCATTACCCTTTATTCTCAATTATTGGTATATGTGTGTTGTCCTTACTATTATAATCGTAACTATCACTAATCAGTTCCTCGAAAGGCGTTAGGAGATCTTGTTGTGATATCTCAAGAAATATGATAGACATGAGGCATTCTTTTGGCTAAGAGGAAAACCCTGCATTGTTCCTACAACTTAATCCATCACATTGGGGACTTAGCATAGGTAGTGTGGTAGATAAATATACATACTATGAATTATACATGTAGACTCGACTTACACCAGTTCATAGATAGCCCTCTCCATAACCTGGGTATATATGCATCCCAACATAACATTTATCCATATCCACCTTCGTAACCCTACCCCAAATACCCAGCTGGCCAATGAGCCTATTGATGATAATGTCATCATCAGCCATATCTAGCTTTAATTAGTCAAAATCCATTAACAAATGCTCCTACATAACCGCCAAAGGACCATAATTAATTGCATATCCTTTCTGAGAGTTTAACATGAAACCAGGGTTAAAACTATAATTTTACCATCATATCATGAATGCAGAACAACCGTGGGTTTTCTTAGGGGTTTATTAAAGGTCAAATATGCATTAAAGTCTAACAATAAGGTTCGTGCATACAGAAATGGGTTTTCATGCGTTACGAGAATTAAATGGCATTAAAAAAAAGGGGAGGGAGGGGGGAGACCCCACCCCCCTGAGGGTCCCCGAATTTCTCGCTGGCCATGAAGCTCCTCCGTGATCTTAGCCACGACCACCCTCTGACGCCGAGTCGAGGTAGGGACAATGTTGGATCGGAAAATCATCGCAAAAAGGTTGAGTTTTGAAAATCGATCATTGTAGTGTGATTTGCGAAAATTCATCAACAAATAAATTTTACCGAAACTCGAAAAGAATTCCTGGTCGAACATAGGGAGGCTACCTTGATTTGAAATTTGCAATTATATTTTTTTTGTTGTCTCTATTTAGAAAGCGAGATAATTACAATGAATTCGATGAGAGAGAGAGAGTGATGGGAACACCATCATGAGCCATAACTTGCTTAATTTGATCTGATTAAGTCATTAAATGCTCCTACATAACCATCAGAAGGTCATAATTCATTGCAAATCATTTCAGAGAGAAATACAAGAAACCAGGGTTAAAACTATAATTTTACCATAATATCTTGAATGTAGAACAACCATAGGTTTTCTTAAGGGTTAAATAAAGGTCAAATGGTCTTAAAAGTCTAACAAGTGGGTTAGAATAGACAGAAAAGAGTTTTCGCGTATTTTGAGAATTAAATGACTTCCGAAACCCTAAAAACAAACTTGCTTAATTAACTGAGGTTTTGGTCAGGATAAATTTACCTAAACCCTCTAAAATTTATATAAAAATATTCTCGAGGGTTTAGTACCTTCAATTTGACCATTGGAACCCATCTTGACCCAAAATAGAGTCCTAGACAGACATTTGCCCTAATTTAGGTTTCTACATAAATTACCTAGTCAAACTAGGTCAAAACCAAAATCCAACTTCACCATTAGATTCCCTAGGTCAAAATTAGGTTTGTACCAAAATTTGAGCCCAATCTGAGATCATCTTAACCATGTTTGCAATTTGGTTCTGTCTAACTCTTTTATCTATCACATATGCACCTAACTTTATCATCGTCTTCACAAAAAGGTCCCTGTCGCCATGAAATCCTAATCCTACAAACTCTGGCAACCTTAAGATGGCAAGATCTTTGTGATTTCATCGTTGCCTCTCGCCATCTTCTCCTTCTTCGACGTCGGTCTACCACAACCAACTGCCTTTGCCTCTCTACCTCGTCGCTAAGTATCCCTATCTCCTCTATCTCTCTACATCTTTTTCCCGCATTCACATTGCACCTCCGACTACCGATACACTCTTGACCCCTCCTTCATCTCCACCTTCGATGACATCATCGGCGAGGGTTTCTTCTCGCTTCACACACTCAAACCCCTTGCCAACCAGTCCAAAACCTTCGCCACACTCTCCTCATCAAAAGCCCTAAACCTATTGGGTCGATTGCTCATCCTTTCACCCCACCGAACACCACACCGCTCTCCGATCCTTTTCTCCATCGCCACGATCACACACCCACTCTCGCTCCATGCCAAGACCACCACTGCACTTGCCGTACTCTGGCGATACTTTTGAAGTCTTCTGACATGGTCGAGAGGCTGTCTTACGCTTTTCAGGTGTACGCACTCAGGACGCCATTGACAGAGCTACACGATGAAGCTTTGCAACTCGCTCCAGTAGATTCACCTCCAGGTGTCGTCCCTAGTTCACGTGGAGTTGCTCCAGGAGTCTGAGTGGACCAGCAATTGGTGCCTTTGACCGCCATCTTGAGTGAATTGAACGAAGAAACCGTAGCAGCTGTGTATGCGAAGGAGGAGGACTGATTAGTCTTACATCGGATAGTGTTGAAGTCCACGCAGTGCATAAATAGAAAAAGTGCCTCTTCCTCGTTGCCTTAGCACGCATAGGGGGTGAGGTCCCCGCATGCACACACATACGCACACCCTCGTCCATGCTCACGCTTCGCGGGTCTAGGCTCGGTCCGTTTACTTGGATACCTGGGTCTATTCTGGTTTGCTGGTTTTGAGAGAGGAAGAAGAGAAAAAGAGAGGAGAGGGGGGGTTTTGCTCTGTCACCCTCTTCTCAACACTTGTGAGGCCATTGCCTCTGCTGGCATGCTGAGCCTAGTGCTGTGCCTTCTCTGAAGCTTAAGGAGGAAGAAGAAGAGAGAAAGAGAAGAAAGAAGAAGAAAAGAGGAAGGGTGCACTTAGAGTTTCATTGGCTGATTTCTGAAGGGAGTGCAATGTGCACTCATCCTACGTGGAATTAATTGTCTTAATATTGTTGAAATATTTGATATAATTATGGGGGGTAATTGGTGATTCAAATCACTATTTTACCCCATTCTTTTTGCATTGTCTGACATTCACTTTCATTTATATATCATTCTTGTTGGAGTTCTATTATACATTGCTTATATTGCAATCTTGAGAATTATTTTTGCCAATTTCTCTCTATGATTGACCTCAGATTTCATTTCTGATATTTGAGTATAAATGTTATTTGTTTTTCGCACTGATTTCAACTATACTACAACACGATAATTTGAAAACCTGATTTAGAGCGAATAACATTTTGGCGTCGTTGTCGGGGAGCAACACGCAATTTGATCTCGGGATTACAATATCTAATTTGCTACTAACTTGCTTTATCTCTTTTGACTGTGATCTGTTTCAGGGATTCATTGGAGGAAGATCAGCCACACATCAGCCACTCCAGGGGCAGGTAAATTCCATCCACCCTCTTCTAAGCCCTTGATTTTGAAAAGCTAAGAAAGGAAAAAATCAATTAGGGTTACTTGCATTCTATTCTTAGATTAAACATCGAGTTGCCTGATTTGATACATTCTAGAGAGCATCCAAACCCTGATTTGTGCACCTACTTAGGACTTAAGGTATCTAAGGCTATCACCTTCTTGCTTGAGCCCTAGGTACCACATTTTGACAAATTAAAATTGGACCAATCAGAGCCAATTAGGGTTTCCAGTTTAAGGTTTTAGAGACATGCTTGCTTAATCAAGAATTAACCTTCCCAAACAGTGTGTGCCTAAGCCTTGGTTGAATTGATCTATTCAAGCAAACCCTAAAATTAGGCTCTTAATTTCATTTGAACACTAAAAGGACCTAAATTTCTCAAAAGACAAATCAAGTGAAGTTGACCCACCTTGTTGGGTTAACCAATCTTCAAATTAGGTCACCTTGCACAAAAATATCTTAAAGTTCAAATGAAATCATAAGCACCCTTGCTCTTAACTTAAAACTGGTAGACTTAAGAGGTCAAGTCCCCATTCTGGTCTACCTGGATCTTCAGTGACAAGAGAGGTCGGGTGGGGGAAACCCTGTAACTCGTGGGGGCACTCTACCATGTAGGGGTCTTCGCGGGACTCTCCCTCTCTGGTTGCCCAGGTAATTCTCTAGTGGACAGCTTTCTAACTTAGGGGTATCATCCACCCTGAACCTCTATAGTCACCCAAAATTTTTTAGGTGTCTTGATTGGGTCCATCGCATTCTATCCTTCATCTACTCCATCGGTGCTTGTTCGGGAGGAGGTCCCTAAGATCATCTTTGAGGCCTCCATTAGCTATTCATTCTCATCAAGGCCAAGCCTCGACCTCCCTGTTTGTGCAATAACCCAACTAGATCGATATCTCTTCTGATTCATCTGAATATAGCTCTCCTTCATCCATCACCATGGAGCAACCAGCAGAAGAAAATAATCTTGAGAATCACCTTCAGGGCCTCAACGATCTATTCCAACCCTTTATAAACCCACTGCAGCATCCTATGATGCGAGATCATTACAATCCCGCTGCAGTGGCGGTCGAACATCAAGTCCAAATCCTAGCTGGAGGTCCTGATACTGAACTCAAGCCCAACATGATTCATGCTATCCCTAAATTCCATGGGTGTAATTCTGAGGATCCTTTCCAACATATTAAACAACTCAAGCATCTGGCCCAGGCCTTTGGGTCAGAAGCTCAAAATCGAGATGTCTTACTCATGAAAATGTTCTCCTTCTCTCTCATGGACAAGGCTGCTCACTGGTACCAAACCCTAACGTGTCCAATCAACACCTGGGCAGAACTACAATCTGAGTTTCTGAAAAAGTTCTTCCCTGTTGGTTGGACAAATGCTCTACGACACTAGATCACGCATTTTACGCAGCATGCAAGAGAACCACTTCACGGGGCATGGATCATTTTCTAGATCTCATGCGAAAGTGCACCCACCACGGAGTTCCTAAATGGGAACAAGTCTACTCTTTTTACTAGGGACTCCGTGAGGATATTCGATTATTCATCAATGCAACTTATGGAGGAAACATCTTGGGTCAACACGAAGACACCATGTGGGAGATTCTCGAGAACATGTGTGAGAACTCCATCAATAATGAATCCATGGGCAAGTTCAACCAGACGAATGCTCGTGCATTGACGAATCCAAGGGGAGCACATGAGACGCAGGGCCTGTCCTCTTCCGTCGACTTGAAACTGATGGCCAGTCACCTAGACAAGGTCTCTATTATTAAGAAGGTGGATGAGCTGACTCGACACTTGCAGCGAGCCACCTTTATGCAAAACCCATTCGCACAACCACCCTCTGGCAGGGAGGCTACGCATAACATCTACCATCGATCTTCTCAGGGGATGGACCCGTATCCACCCCCGTCTGATTATGAGTTTGGAGGAAACACTGGACCCACCTATTCTAGTTGGGGGAACTCTGAACCCTCATATTCTGACTTTTTTGAGGCTCCTCAGACCTGCGAGGACCTTAACGCCATCCAGAATGATCCATTCTCAAATACCTACAACCCTGGATGGCGTAATCATCCTAATTTCACATGGTCAGGGAATAATCAAAATCAAAGACCTCAATATCAACCCCGACCATAAGCTTCTTATCCATATCAGCCGTGTCAGCCTCGGCCCAACCCAACTTATCAATCCAAGCCAACTCACGAAGATCAAATGACTCTTATCCTTCAGACTCTGCTTACATTTAGAAAATAAATGCGGCTATGCAAAAATAGCACAAAGATGAGATCACAGAGGTTCGCAATCAACTCGCCCAGATGGCAAATCCCCGCCAACCTGATGCACTTCCTTCGCAACCTCTGCTTAACCCAAATAACGTGCCGAACCAGAGGCACGTTACGAACCTGACTCAGGGCCAAGCTCACTATGTCTATCAGGCCCCTTCTACTCCATCACCCAACAGGATGGAGGCTTCAACATCGTACACAGGTTATCAGCAGCAACCTCTTTTGCCCACACCAACCCAGAACCAAGCAGGACTAAATTCAGTTACTACTTGTAGTGGCAAAAAAACACAGAACCCACCTTATCCAAGCCACTCCAGCCTGGTAATACAAACCCAAACCCTAAGATAGTCATCCAGGATACCCCTATCCTAGATCAAGAACCTGGACCCATTCTAGAGGAACTCGCAAAAGTTCCATTTCCAAAGGCCTTGACCAAAGGAAAAAGGAAACCGCAACCCATGGCACTTGAGGAGGACTTGGTCAAGCTCTTTGAGCAGGTCCAAATAAACATCCCCTTGATGGATGCAATACGCCATGTACCAGCTTACGCACGATTCCTAAAAGACGTGTGTACACTCAGCGTAAGCTGCGAACCAAAGGTGGGAACCTGATCGTACTGTCGGAGCAAAACAGCTCCATCATCTTAAGCAAGCTCCCACCTAAGGCAAAGGACCCTGGTACCCCTCTAATTTCATGCAAGATCGGTGATTTAGAATTTGACAAAGCCCTTTTGGACCTAGGAGTTTCCATCAATTTGATACCCACATCCCTACTAGACCACTTTGAGGAATCTGAACTTAAACCGACAGAGATGACTTTGCAGTTAGCTGATCGATCTATTAAGTCACCAAAAGGAGTACTTGAGGATGTTATAGTTAGGGTATATGATTTCTACTTCCCAGTAGATTTCATAGTCTTAGACATGGATGCTCCTGAGAACTTGAAGAATACACCGATCATATTAGGAAGACCTTTTCTAGCCATAGCTAGGGCCAATATTACTTGTGAGGAGGGCCAAATTGAATTAAAATTTGGGAGCAAGACACTGAAGATCGACATCTTTAAGGCCCAACAAGGAATTAATTGAGGGGTTATTGTGCAAATTTACGATATCGAGGTTGTGGTTGACAACCCATGTATCGATGGAAACCTGATTATTCTTGATCAATCACCAGAAGATCAAACCCCGCAATTTGAGGAGCCTGAATCTAACCTAGACACACCCATAACTCCTTCCTTTGCTCTCGACACCCACCCTGAACCACCTGCTACTGCTGACAACCCAGTTATGGAATTAAAGCCTCTTCCCGATCACCTAAAATACATCTTTTTGGGTTCTAATCAGACGTTTCCTATGATTATCAACTCCCGACTCACATCTGATCAGGAAACACGTCTAATTACTATCCTCCAGCATCATCGGAGAGCCATTGGATGGACTCTCGATGATCTGACTGGCATCATCCCCTCATACTGCATACATCATATCTATATCGAAGAGGGCTCACGACCATCCTGTGAAATGCAGAGATGCCTGAATCCAAATCTGCAGGATGTTGTGAAAAAGGAGATCATCAAATGGTTAGATGTAGGGATCATCTACCTGATCTCCGACAGTCGACGGGTGAGTCCAATTCAAGTTGTGCCTAAAAAGGTAGGACTCATCGTAATCCTGACTGAAACCGGATAAACCATACCGACCTGTATAGGGAATTCGTGGAGAGTCTGCATTGATTACAAAAGACTCAATTCCTCCACAAAGAAGGATCATTTCTCACTACCGTTCATTGATCAGATCCTTGAGAAACTAGTGGGAAATCGATTCTTTTGCTTCTTGGACGGGTACTCCAGTTACAACCAGGTTGCAATCCATCCTGAGGACCAAGAGAAGACTACCTTCACCTGCCCCTTCGGGATGTATGCATTCCGGAGGATGCCGTTCAGTCTCTGCAATGCACCTGCTACCTTTCAGTGGTACATGCTTACCATATTCTCAGATATGGTAGGTGAATACCTTGAAGTCTTCATGGATGACTTCTCAGTATTTGGGGAGTCATTTGATAATTGCCTCTTACACTTGGTCCAAATCCTCAAGCGGAGCATTGACATGAACTTGGTTCTTTCTTGGGAAAAGAGCCACTTCATGGTACCTGAGGGAATTGTCCTGGGACATCTCGTCTCTGAAAAAGGCATCCAGGTTGATCGAGCCAAGGTGAATTTGATTTCCAAACTCCTTATGCCTAGCTAGATCAAGAACATCCATTCATTCCTGGGGCACGTTGATTTTTACCATCGATTCATTCTCGATTTCTCGAAAATCATGTGCCTCCCGACTAATCTTCTCTTCAAGGATGTCCCCTTCGAAATTACTGAGGAGTGAACTTAGTCATTTGAGATCCTACGTGATCGAGTTACCCAAGCACCTATCCTGCAGTCTTCTGATTGGTCTCAACCCTTTGAGTTCATGTGCAATGCATCTGATTATGCTATGGGTGAGGTACTTAGGCAGAAAATAGACGGGAAACCCGTGGTTATCTACTACACTAGCAAGACACTTGACGAGGCTTAGCGTAACTACACAGTTACTGAGAAAGAGATGCTAGCCATCGTATTTGGTCTGGAAAAATTCAGATCTTATCTTTTGGGTTCCCGTGTTATCATATACTCAGATTACACTGCAGTGAGGCACCTCCTCGCAAAGGACGTGAAACCTCGACTAATCCACTGGATCTTACTGTTGCAAGAATTCAATCTCAAGATTCGTGATAAGGCGGGAAAGTAGAATGCGGTAGCTGACCATTTGTCCTGTCTTCCTTCTTCAGTCATCGACCTGTCTGGTCCAATCACCGAGCATTTTCCGGAGGAGCACCTGCTAGCAATTCACAGTCTCCCATGGTTTGCTGATATTGTAAACTACTTGGTTACGGGGAAAGTCTCGCCAGATTGGGTGACTTCCAGGTGGGATAAATTGATTGCCGAGGCCAAGTACTATATTTGGCAGGAACCATACCTCTTACACATTGGCAATGATCAGGTGATTCGAAGATGCATTCTTGACGATGAGGTCAATGACATGATCTCATTCTATTACGACCAGGTCTTCGGTGGCCATTTCTCTAGGTGTAAAACCGTAGCAAAAATTCTCCAATGTGGGTTCTTCTGGCCTACTTTGTTCAAAGACACACAAACGTATCGTAGGGCATGCACTCATTGTCAAACCCTCGGCAACATGGGCCTACGGGATATGATGCCCTTAAACCTGATTATTGTGTGTGAAATCTTTGAAATATGAGGAATTGATTTCATGGGACCCTTTCCCAGATCTAATGGCTTCGAGTACATTCTACTTGTTGTTGATTATGTCTTTAAATGGATAGAAGCCATCCCCACTAGAACTAGTGATCATAAAGTTGTCCTCTAATTTATCCAGGAGAACATCTTTACCAGATTTGGGGTTCCTAAGGCCATCATTAGCGATGGCAGGTCTCATTTTAACAATGTGCACTTCCAGTCCCTTATTAAAAAGTACGAGGTGTCGCATCGTATCTCGACTCCTTACCACCCCCAGACTAATGGACTAGCAGAACTGTCAAATCGAGAGATCAAGAAGATCCTTCAGGTCACTGTTTGGCCTGAGAAGAAGGATTGGTCCACTCGCCTTCCGGAAGCTTTGTGGGCCTATAGGACCGCCGACAAGACCCAATTAGGCATGTCTCCCTTCAGATTAGTGTACGGAAAGGCATGTCACCTTCCCGTCAAGATGGAGCACAAGGCTTATTGGGCAGTATGGAAGTGCAATTTGGATCTAATGAAGGTTGGAATACACCACCAGTTGCAATTGAGCGAGATCGAGGAACTATGCAATGATGCATATGAGAACTCACGTATCTACAAAGAGCAGGTTAAAGCCTTCTATGATAGGCACATTATGCAAAAATCTTTCCACCTTGGTCAAAAAGTTCTACTCTTTGATGCTAAACTCAAACTGTTCCCAGGAAAACTCAGATAAAAATGGATTGGACCATTCTTGGTGAGACGAATCTTTGGAAATGGAGCCATTGAAATTAGTGAACTCAGCCTTGATTCTGAACCTTTTGTCATGAACGATCAGTGACTCAAACCATTCGTCGAACTCACTGACTCAAACTTGGCTGAGGTATCTTTTGCCCTCCATTCTCCCTGAGCTCATTGCGTCCAACTAATGGCGTTAAACTCAGTGCTTAATGGGAGGCAACCCATCATCCGTTTGAAAAACCCGAAACTCTTCTTGACACATCTCATGTTGAACTCATATTGCACTTTAGGGTTCGTCCATTAGAACAGCTGACTCCACCTCTGGTACCCGTACCAAAACTTGAAATCATCCGTAATAGTCACCCCGACCCATCCACCCACCTAAACCTGTTCTAATATATGATCTAAGCTGAATTCTAACCCACCTAATTTACAATGAGGACAATGCAAATCGTAGGCATGGGGGGGTATTAAAGTGCAAAACACTGTGAGAATCACTTCACAAGAAAGGGTTTCATTAAAAAAATTACAAATTCCAAAAAACCAAAAAAAATAAAAAACTGAAAAAGAAAAAAAAAATGGAGGAGGAAATTTTGAAAAGATCAATTTGCATATCATTTGTGAGGAGGAAAAGTGGTGTTGATATAAATGTCACAAAAAGGAGCAACAATTTGAAATAAAAGGAGATAGTCATTAGTGAAAGATTAAGGAATCTACTTAGTTCTAGACTAAATCGAAAGAAAGAAATAAAAGATAAAACGTGCTAAGAGACAAAAAGATATTAGTATAAACGTTGATCTTAGGCCTCTTGGACTTTGATTTTAGGCTTAAAAATTCAAGTATTTATTAAGATCTGGATAGTCCTCAAAAGGTTGGGGAAAATGCGAAGCTAAAGTATTAGGTTTAACGCTTAGGGATTATTCGGCCTCGTTAATTGACCTTTGGTTTGAGGGACTCGATAACCTAAGCACCCCAATCCACACACAGTCTGGTTCAATGTGCTTAATTATCAAAATCATGCAAATGCGTTAAATCTGTTATGAAAAGGCTACCTAGATTAGGAGCAGCTGATCAACATAAGTTGATTTGGAAGGGTTCCCGACGTGGAGAGGTGGAAAATTCTCCTCGAAGATGTGCAATAACATACCGCCTCCTCAGTGCTTGTCTCCTAGGATATCTAAATATCCTATTGGAGGCATGTAAGCACCTTGTTCTGGCCTAGATGCCATGGGTGGCATTATCATGAAATGTCGATTGTTAGGGTCTAGATTTAGCTACAAAATGCCATGGGTGGGATTATCCTGAAATCTTGAAAGCTAGGGTTCTGGGGGTTGCCATGAGCGATGATATCTTGAAGCATTGATTGCCAGGGACCCTGCAAGGATTGATGGTAGAAGCTAGGAATCCGATATAGGCCATGTTGTAAGTCTAATTCGAAGCTAGAAATAAAGAAAGAAAAGAAAAGAGAGAGAAAACTCTCAAAAAATAAAAGAAAGACAAAGAAATCTTCTGTCTCTCTTACAAAAATGCACTGCAAACTGAACCAGGACTAAACATGTTTTAAGCATGGGTGCTTTAACCGCGGAGTTCAACGAACCTTAGGTTAGTTCCTATGGGCCTTAGAAACCTTCGTGGAGGACTGAGTCTAGAGCTGCTCAGGTCCCGATCTTGGTTGGTGATAGCGTGGGTTTGACCGGGTTGTTATCGTTGTAGTAAAGCCGGTTGTTACCAACGTTTCATATAAAATTTTTTTACTCGGAAAAATAAAAGAGTTCCCGAGGTCGAACTCAGGGAGCAAGTTGTATTCTAGAGATATACAAGTTCTATTACAAAAATAAAGAGAGAGAGAGAGAGATGAAAAATTGGCTTCTTCTTCTTTTCTTCTTTCTTCCTCTTTGTCTTTGGTTCTTCCTGTTCTTCTTCTTCTTCTTCTTCTTCTTTTTCTTCTGCTTTCTTCAGATTTTCCCCTCGTGCTCTTCTTCTTCTGTTCTTCCTTGTTTCCTTTCTTTCTTTTTCGTCAGATCGTCTTCTTCTTTTCTTGCTTCTTGCTTCTCTTCATTCCTTCTTCTTCTTTGTCTTCACCTGCCTTGACTTCTCTTTTTCTTCTTTCGCGATGGCCATTGCTCTTCCTTCTTCTTCAGCGGGTCTTCTTCTTCTTTGGTTGCTGACCTTCCGTCGTCTGCCCCGGTGCTGAGACGACTTAACAATGCCTTCGCTACAGTGCAGCAGCTCCTTCTTCTTCAGCGGGTCTGCTTCTTCTTCTTTGGCCTGCACACTTCAGAGTTTATTCGTCAAGAGGCAAAAACCTACTCTACCCCCCTCCCCCGCATATCTCTCTCTCTGAAATCACTCTTCGGAAGCTCTCCCAGAGCGCTACCGGGTAATCGGGTTCGGGTCAGGCCCGGGTCCAGGCCCACCGGCGTGCGTGGTGGGCGAGGAGTGCAGGTCAGTCTAATCGGGTCGGGCCAGGTCCGCGGAGCGTGGTCACGGACGAGGCCGAGTCGGGTCGGGTCGGGTGAGAGGGACCTCACCCCGTGGTAACTGAGGCAAACAGCATAAGGCAGTTTTTCAATTTATGTGGGTGTGTGGCTTCAGAAGGTTCCGAGGTGGGACTATCCGCGCACCCGTTTCTCTCACGCCTGCAGCAGGGATGGCGCTTCCAATTGCAACAGCTGTTGAGGCGCGCAACTCCAATTGAGGGCCGGGGTGTGTGCGCAAGACTCTTCCGCGCTGGCCGTGGCTCTTCAACCTGGGATATCTAGGCTTGGAGTAACCTCGAGCAAGCTTCGAGCTTCCTCGCCAATGGCGGTCGAGGCCTGGAACTTGAAATCAATAGCACGGCCTCTCGGCCAAATCAGACAGGCGGGGGACCTTCGCCGTGGCACGGCGAAGGTGGTCAGGGGGTCTGCAGGGGGCGAGATGGAGCTGTCAGGTCGTCCTAGGTCAAACTGTGAGCGAGGGAGTGGGTGTGTTCGGGGGATCTGCAGAGGGTGTTTGGTGGGAAGTGGAGGGGCGGAAGAGGATCAGGGTGAGGAGGCGGAGGTTCTGCGGTGGTCGGCGAGCCGTGTGGGTCGCTGAGGTGATGGGAGCGGCTCGCCGGAGGGTGGTCGGAGGCGGAGAGGATGAGGGTGAACAGGGTCGGTAGAGGGCTTAATTGACTAAATCGAAAGCGGGGAAAGAAAGAGGAGGAGAAGGGGAGTAAGTCTAACTTAACTGCAGGGACGAAGGGGGAGGAACAGGGCGACAGTCGTATCGACTGTCGCCGGAGAAGATGATGCTCAGAGAGAGAAGCGGCGGCGAGCAGAGGGCTGGAGAGGCGCCAGCTGGGTGCGGCGTGGCGCGGGAAGAGCAGGGGAGGAAGTCTCTGCTGCTGGTAGTGCGGCAGAGCGAAGAGGTGGAGGGGGAGGAAGTCGCCGGAGCTGGTGAGCGTCTGCCGGAGAAAGAAGAGAAGAAAGCTGGGGGTTTTCTCCGTCAGATCCAGGCTGCTTTGGTCGGTGGAGCGGCGGGGGGTATTTATAGGGTTGAAGCAGGGAGGAAGGCGGAGGGAGACGACGTGTCTCCCTCGCCGGAGCATGGTTGGAATACGAACCCATACCGTCCGTGCGTTCGCACGGCCGGTATGGGGGGCTGCAATGACCATGGGGGTGCTCCTGCGACGGCTGACGACGCAGGGCACCCCCGGTACACATGCCAGGTCCTCCACCTCACCCTGCGCAGCGCCATGCTCCGCGCAAGGTCGCCGGAGCATGGCGCTGGCAGGGTTTTGCAGGAGGGACCTGTTTGCAAAGAACGAAGGAGAGTTAGGGGCCTAAATGCGAGGGTTCAAAAGTTGAGGGCCAAAGAGTAAATATATGAGGACCAAAGTGTAAAGTCGGTCAAGGAGGTTTCTTCTTAGGCTCAAGTTTTTATACATGACTAATTAGAACCTAAGGAATCTGATGGTAAATTTCATTTTCATATTAAACCTTGTTTGACCGGTCAATTTGCGTAAAGACCCAAATTAAGTTATTAATTGGGCATGGTTCTCAATGTAGGTCAAAATGGGTTCTAAAGGCCAAATTGAAGGTTCTAAACCCTAGAGATTATTTTTCTATGAATTTTAGAGGGTTTATTCTATTTTTACTTTGCCTCGAACCTTGTGAATTGAAGTGGGTTGTTTTAGGGTTACAGATTATCATTTGGTTCCTTGGAAGTGCTGTAGCCCTTGCTAGATCATCTCATCCCACTTTTATTCTTATTAAGCTGTTTTGACCTGTGTTTGGGCCCTGAATTACCCTGTATGCAGATTATACTGGTAAAATTGCACTTTTACCCCTTATGACTGGTTTTCTTCTCAAACTCAGAATTCTCTGAGTTAAGCCTTTCCTTGAGATATGTAGGAGCTTTTATCCTTTGTATTGGGTCAAAATGAGCTAGTTATGGCTCATGATGAGGTTCTCATCATACCCCCATGCCTAGCTTTTGCTAGTCCCTTAGCAAAAAACTTAAGGTTTCAACCCTTGTTCTAGACCATGAAGTTTTCAATGGTTTTAGATAAGTGCCTTTTTATTTGAGCATAGATTAGGTTAGAATGCTGACCATAGGCCTAAAAGATACTCTAGTACCAATCAAGATCCAAATCTGTCTAGCCTTAGCCTCAGTCTTTTAGCAAAGGTTTTTAAGGCCCGCAAGAACTAACCTAAGGTTTATTGGACTTCGTGGTTAAAGCACCCGTGCTTGAAATGATTTTAGCCCTGGCCCAGTTCGCAGTGCGTTTTGTAAGAGAGAGATAGAAAGTTTTTTCTGTTTGGAGAGTTTTCTCTCTCTTTTTCTTTTTAGTTCTAGCCTAGGATTAGCTTTTCAACACGGTCTGTATCAGATTCCTTGCTCCCATCATCAATCCTCAAGGGTTCCTGGCGATCGATGCTTCGAGATAGCACCGCCCATGGCAACCCCCGGAACCCTGGCTATTGAGATTTCGAGATAATCCCATCCATGGTATTCCGTGGCCGAATCCAGACCCTGGCAATTGACACTTCGAGATAATGCCATCCATGGAATCTGAACCAGCAGAGTGCTTACATGCCCCCCGTAGGATATGTAAATATCCTAAGAGACAAGCACCGAGGAGATGATATTTTGTTACGCATCTTCGAGGGGATTTTCCGCCTCTCTGCGCTGGGAACTCGTCCAAATCAACTTGTGTTGATCGGCCATTCCTATTCTAGGTGTTCTTTTCAGATTTTTGCGACGCTTCTGCGTGATTCTGATTTTTACGCTTACTGAACCAGGCTGTGTGTGAGATTAGGGTGCTTAGGTTACTGAGTCCCGTAAACCAAAAATTAGTTAACGAGGCCGAATACTCCCTAAGCCTTAGACCTAATACTTCAGCTTTTCATTTTCCTCAACCTCTTGAGGAGTGTCCAGATCTTAATGAGTACTAAGAGTCTATTCAAGAATGCCTAAGGTTTGCATTCTTACTAATCTTATTGTGCACTTTTCAGTTATTTTCTTGAATGAGGTCTAGAACTTAGGTTAATTCCTTAGTTCCTTACTAATGACTATCAACTTTTCTTATAATTTTGTGCTCCTTTTTCATTTTGTTTCTTCTCTCCTTCACAAAATTTTCCTTCTCCTCTTTTCCTCTTATTCTTTTTCGAAAATTTTTTAATTTTTATGGTATTTTTGGCATATGTGAATTTTTTTGTTTGAAACCTTTTCTTACGAGTTTTTGCACTTTCATACCCCCCCATGCCTAAGATTTGCAATGTCCTCATTGTAACCTAGGGGTTTCTATTCGACTAAGTTCATACATTAGGATAGCTGTTTTGATGAGTGAATGGGTCGGGGTGACTGTTGCGGACGATTTCTAATCTCAGATGCAAGCACCTGAGGTGGAGTCGGCTGTCCTAAAGTGTGAACTTCAAGTGCAAAAAGCTGTCAGAACAAGTTTCAGGTTTTCAAAGAGAATGACGGGCTGCCTCTCGTTGAGCGCTAAATTTGATGCCTTCAGCCAAGCGGGAAATGCGATGGAGAGGGGATGGTCAACTCAGCAGAGTTTTGTAAGACAAGCACCTTGATTAAGAGCCTGGTTGGTCCAACCAGGTGCTTGTTCAGATCAACAGGCTGATGATGCAGCCCAAACCCAATCAATCTGGTGGGTTGATAGATGTGGATAAAAAGGTGTGGAGCCCACCAGAAATTATGAAGCTCAGATGGATGTGGAAGTGTAAACGCAGGGTTTGGCTGTGCCGAATCAGCCTGGTTAGAGTAGGGACCCGTAGGATAATCAGTGGTTGATGCAGGAACCCTACAGGGGTGATCAGAGAATGATAGAGCATGGTATGTAGTCTGATCAATGTTCGAAACCCGATGTGGAAATGCAATCGGCTCGGTGAGAGGTGAATCAGCATAGAAATTGAGTCCGGTTGCGGGTCGGGGTTTGGAAGAGGTTTTGATCCGTTCTGTGTGTGCGGATGAGGTGGCCATTGTGTACGAGGGCTCTTCTAGAAACAGATGATAGGTGATTTTCTGTAGAGAGTCCTCTGGGTAACTATCAAATGCCGGAAGAGTGTTTGTAGGATGAAAGAAATCGGATTCGAGAAAAAATTTGGATTCTGGGTTGCAATCACTCTTGGCATTTTCTGTTTTTGGTTCCTGAGGATCGAAAAGGAATGATTCTGTGTTATCGGTGATCTCGGGAATCAGGACCTCAGAGTCAGAGTCAGAGTCAGAATCATGTGAACTGAGGTCGTAGATAGGCCTGGCACGTTCAGGAAGGGGAATCTCTCCGCAATTATAGTCAGATCTGAAATTGTCGGAGAGTTGGCGAAAATGATCATGAATTCCACCACAGCAGAAATCATCAGATGTGGAATCAGCAGCCTGATTGGGTTCTAGCCTATATATCACTTCTGGGCTCAAAAAGATGTTCTGTTCAAGCTCTAAGCTGGTAGGATAGACCCTATTAAAACCTTGCTCATCCAACTCCTCAGTTTCTGTATCATAAATTGGCATGTTTTCTGAGAAATCGATCAGATTTCCTGAGGATGTTGGAGAGGGATACTCATTAAATAGAGGCCCGGAATCATATCCTGTAAAAATTTGATCTTCCTCATAAAGGGCCTCATAATCTTCCCAATAAGTTTCAGATCTAGGTTCTAGGCTTAGGATGTGGGTAGAATTATTAGAACCTAAGTCCGAATAACCTTCGAGGGTCACCTTATCAAAACAAGGGGTGGAATTTATACCCTCCAGAGGTTCAATTCTAATCTTGTTATTGCAGGAGTCTTGGAGTTCTAAGCTTGGTGATTTATGGCCTAGGGTTGGCTCAGCATTGTGTTCTCCTGCAACTTCCCAACCTATTTTAATGCTATCTTCTACCTGGGTTGGGATTTTACAACCACTTTGTGCCTCAATCCCGGGATCTGGGAAACTGAATGGTTCCTTAATACTGTTCCAAGATGGTTCATCCTCTGTTTCTGGTTTATACGGGTATTTCTGGTTGATAATTTGTTCTACTGATTTCATCATTCCTACCCGTTTTATAAGGGCATCTTGGTGTTGTTCCCAAAGTACAGGATTTGTCAAGCATTGAAGGTATTCAGATTGGTGTAATTTTTCCATCTCAATGTATCCTGTGATGAGCATATCTCGGGTTGTTCCTTTTGAAATTCCAGTCAATAGAATTTGGGCACAGTTCATGATGAAGGATGTGGTTGTTGGGACATCAACCTGAATATCTCCTCTTGGTGTTGAGGTTTTTTCTTCTTTTTCATAGAATCTTATGGCATCCTCGATCATTTTATCTTTCATAGATCTCCGATATTCAGGTTTCTTGAATGGTAGTCTTGCTAGGTAATTAGGCTGCATAATTGGATCTGGTGGTGGAATCAAAGTTTGAATCAAGATGGAAGAAGGGGATTTTGTTCAGAATCAGAGGAAAGAGGGGCTATGTGAATGATTTCTGCAAAAACAAAGGAGCCGAGGCTTAGCCTCGGGAAGAGTGAATTTCTATAGGAGGTTTCAAGGACCTCCTGAAAAATACTGAAGGGCTGGATGAGATAAGCAGGTGCTGGACCCAATCAAGACACCCAAAAATTGTTGGGTGACTATAGAGGTTCGGGGCAGATGGACCCCTTGATCAGAAAGATCGTCCACCTGAGAATTACCTGGGCAGCCAGAGAGGGAGAGTCCCGCGAAGACCCCTACACGGTAGAGCGTCCCCACGGGTTACAGGGTTTCCCCCACCCGACCTCTCTTGTCACTGCGGTTCCAGGTAGACCAGAATGGGGATCTTGACCTCTTAAGTCTACCAATTTTAAGATCAGGGTGCTTAAGGTTTCACTTGAACTTTAGTCTTTTAAGTGCAAAGAGTGACCTAATTTAAGGTTGGTTGACCCAAGGGGTCAACTTTACCTCTTGTTTTCTTTGAGAGCTTTTAGGTCCTGTCTTTTAGGGTTCAAGTGTTTAGAGAGAGCCAATTGTTTTAGATTTTCTTTGAATAGGTATTTTCAGACAAGGGCTTGGGCACACTTCATTTGGTTTTCTCAATTCTTGCTTAAGGAGTGTGTCTCTAAATCCCTAGTGTTGGATCCTAGGTTGGCTCTACTTGGTCCAGTTAATTCTTTGTTGGGTAATTAGGGCTCAAGCAAGAATGTGTTAGCCCTTAAATACCCTTAATAGTGTGCAGAAATAATAAGTTGAAAACATGCAACTTTTATGGTTACTAAATATGGAAGACAGGTTAGCCCTATATTGCTTGTTCTTTTCTTTTCTTCCTCTTTAGAGTGTAGGGGTTAATAGTGAGAGGAAAAATTTACCTGTCTTTGGTGTGGTTGCTTGTCTTCTTGAGTTCCTGTAGCTGCACAAAAGAGAGGAGATTATCAGAAATAATAAAAGAATACAGGAATGTTTACCTCTAGAATAGCCGTTGCTCCCCGGCAACGGCGCCAAAATGATAGCGTGGGTTTGACCGGGTTGTTATCATTGTAGTAAAGCCGGTTGTTACCAACGTTTCATATAAAATTTTTTTACTCGGAAAAATAAAAGAGTTCCCGAGGTCGAACTCAGGGAGCAAGTTGTATTCTAGAGATATACAAGTTCTATTACAAAAATAAAGAGAGAGAGAGAGAGATGAAAAATTGGCTTCTTCTTCTTTTCTTCTTTCTTCCTCTTTGTCTTTGGTTCTTCCTGTTCTTCTTCTTCTTCTTCTTCTTCTTTTTCTTCTGCTTTCTTCAGATTTTCCCCTCGTGCTCTTCTTCTTCTGTTCTTCCTTGTTTCCTTTCTTTCTTTTTCGTCAGATCGTCTTCTTCTTTTCTTGCTTCTTGCTTCTCTTCATTCCTTCTTCTTCTTTGTCTTCACCTGCCTTGACTTCTCTTTTTCTTCTTTCGCGATGGCCATTGCTCTTCCTTCTTCTTCAGCGGGTCTTCTTCTTCTTTGGCTGCTGACCTTCCGTCGTCTGCCCCGGTGCTGAGACGACTTAACAATGCCTTCGCTACAGTGCAGCAGCTCCTTCTTCTTCAGCGGGTCTGCTTCTTCTTCTTTGGCCTGCACACTTCAGAGTTTATTCGTCAAGAGGCAAAAACCTACTCTACCCCCCTCCCCCGCGTATCTCTCTCTCTGAAATCACTCTTCGGAAGCTCTCCCAGAGCGCTACCGGGTAATCGGGTTCGGGTCAGGCCCGGGTCCAGGCCCACCGGCGTGCGTGGTGGGCGAGGAGTGCAGGTCAGTCTAATCGGGTCGGGCCAGGTCCGCGGAGCGTGGTCACGGACGAGGCCGAGTCGGGTCGGGTCGGGTGAGAGGGACCTCACCCCGTGGTAACTGAGGCAAACAGCATAAGGCAGTTTTTCAATTTATGTGGGTGTGTGGCTTCAGAAGGTTCCGAGGTGGGACTATCCGCGCACCCGTTTCTCTCACGCCTGCAGCAGGGATGGCGCTTCCAATTGCAACAGCTGTTGAGGCGCGCAACTCCAATTGAGGGCCGGGGTGTGTGCGCAAGACTCTTCCGCGCTGGCCGTGGCTCTTCAACCTGGGATATCTAGGCTTGGAGTAACCTCGAGCAAGCTTCGAGCTTCCTCGCCAATGGCGGTCGAGGCCTGGAACCTGAAATCAATAGCACGGCCTCTCGGCCAAATCAGACAGGCGGGGGACCTTCGCCGTGGCACGGCGAAGGTGGTCAGGGGGTCTGCAGGGGGCGAGATGGAGCTGTCAGGTCGTCCTAGGTCAAACTGTGAGCGAGGGAGTGGGTGTGTTCGGGGGATCTGCAGAGGGTGTTTGGTGGGAAGTGGAGGGGCGGAAGAGGATCAGGGTGAGGAGGCGGAGGTTCTGCGGTGGTCGGCGAGCCGTGTGGGTCGCTGAGGTGATGGGAGCGGCTCGCCGGAGGGTGGTCGGAGGCGGAGAGGATGAGGGTGAACAGGGTCGGTAGAGGGCTTAATTGACTAAATCGAAAGCGGGGAAAGAAAGAGGAGGAGAAGGGGAGTAAGTCTAACTTAACTGCAGGGACGAAGGGGGAGGAACAGGGCGACAGTCGTATCGACTGTCGCCGGAGAAGATGATGCTCAGAGAGAGAAGCGGCGGCGAGCAGAGGGCTGGAGAGGCGCCAGCTGGGTGCGGCGTGGCGCGGGAAGAGCAGGGGAGGAAGTCTCTGCTGCTGGTAGTGCGGCAGAGCGAAGAGGTGGAGGGGGAGGAAGTCGCCGGAGCTGGTGAGCGTCTGCCGGAGAAAGAAGAGAAGAAAGCTGGGGGTTTTCTCCGTCAGATCCAGGCTGCTTTGGTCGGTGGAGCGGCGGGGGGTATTTATAGGGTTGAAGCAGGGAGGAAGGCGGAGGGAGACGACGTGTCTCCCTCGCCGGAGCATGGTTGGAATACGAACCCATACCGTCCGTGCGTTCGCACGGCCGGTATGGGGGGCTGCAATGACCATGGGGGTGCTCCTGCGACGGCTGACGACGCAGGGCACCCCCGGTACACATGCCAGGTCCTCCACCTCACCCTGCGCGGCGCCATGCTCCGCGCAAGGTCGCCGGAGCATGGCGCTGGCAGGGTTTTGCAGGAGGGACCTGTTTGCAAAGAACGAAGGAGAGTTAGGGGCCTAAATGCGAGGGTTCAAAAGTTGAGGGCCAAAGAGTAAATATATGAGGACCAAAGTGTAAAGTCGGTCAAGGAGGTTTCTTCTTAGGCTCAAGTTTTTATACATGACTAATTAGAACCTAAGGAATCTGATGGTAAATTTCATTTTCATATTAAACCTTGTTTGACCGGTCAATTTGCGTAAAGACCCAAATTAAGTTATTAATTGGGCATGGTTCTCAATGTAGGTCAAAATGGGTTCTAAAGGCCAAATTGAAGGTTCTAAACCCTAGAGATTATTTTTCTATGAATTTTAGAGGGTTTATTCTATTTTTACTTTGCCTCGAACCTTGTGAATTGAAGTGGGTTGTTTTAGGGTTACAGATTATCATTTGGTTCCTTGGAAGTGCTGTAGCCCTTGCTAGATCATCTCATCCCACTTTTATTCTTATTAAGCTGTTTTGACCTGTGTTTGGGCCCTGAATTACCCTGTATGCAGATTATACTGGTAAAATTGCACTTTTACCCCTTATGACTGGTTTTCTTCTCAAACTCAGAATTCTCTGAGTTAAGCCTTTCCTTGAGATATGTAGGAGCTTTTATCCTTTGTATTGGGTCAAAATGAGCTAGTTATGGCTCATGATGAGGTTCTCATCAGTTGGTACTTGTGTACCTCTAGGCCTACTATTGCCACTCTGACCTAATCTACGAAAGAAAGCACACAACAGAAATCTGAGCATAAAAAAAGCATGGTCTAGAATCTAAGTTAATTCTATGAGATTTTGCTAAGGGAATAGCAAAAGTTAGGCATTTGGCTATGATGGGAACACCATCATGAGCCATAACTAGCTTAATTTGATCTGATTAAGTCATTAAATGCTCCTACATAACCATCAGAAGGCTATAATTCATTGCAAATCCTTTCAGAGAGAAATACAACCAGGGTTAAAACTGTAATTTTACCATCATATCTTGAATGCAGAACAACCACGGGTTTTCTCAGGTGTTAGATAAAGGTCAAATGGTCTTAAAAGTCTAACAAGTGGGTTAGAACAGACAGAAAAGGGTTTCCACATGTTTTAAGAATTAAATGACTTTTGAAACCCTAAAAACAAGACTGCTTAATTAACTGAGGTTATGTTTAGGATAAAATTTACCTAAACCCTCTAAAATACATAGAAAAATATTCTCAAGGGTTTGGTACCTTCAATTTGACCATTGGAACCCGTCTTGATCCAAAATAGAGTCCTAGACAGACATTTGCCCTAATTTGGGTTTTTGCATAAATTACCCAGTTAAAATTGGTCAAAACCAACATCCAACTTCACCATTGGATTTCTTAGGTCAAAATTAGGTTTGTACCAAAATTTGAGCCAATCTGAGATCATCTTAACCAAGTTTGTAATTTGGTCCTGTCTGACTCTTTTATCTCACACATATGCCCCTAACTTTTGAATTCTTTGCATTTAAGTCCCAAAATTTATCATCGTCTTCACAAAAAGGTCCCTACCACCATGAAATCCTAATCCTACAAACTTTGGCGACCTTAAGATGGCAAGATCTATGTGATTTCTTGACGAATCCCTCTCAAAATTGAAAGGGAAACTCGTCAAGTAATTGCCTTCCAAATGAGCCCATCTAGGGATCCTAAATCTCCCTAGAATCCTAATGTGAATGTTTCGATTGATTGGGTATCCATCGTCGGAAAAGATATCAAAGTTTCTATGCTTGTTTTCCAAGCTTGGAACTCCATCTAGAGCCCTATAAAAGGACCCCCTTGGCCTTGCGCATCCCCTCAGCAAGTTTTAGTCAGTCAAACACCTTAGATTCTCCTTCCCCGACCACCAAAACCCTTGCTCCGGTGACCCTCTTTGATCCTCCTCCTCTGGCCGTTCAACGACCAAATTGGTCGGCTCCCTTGATCCTCTCTTCGTCGTGACCCCCCTAGCCAAAGGGAGGGTGTATCTCCGTCTACTTCATCGTCGCCATCTCGCTGTCTTCTCCTCCTTCTCTGGCATTGGTCTACCACAATCGGCCGCCTGCGCCTCTCTACCTTGTCGCTAAGTATCCCTATCTCCTTCTCTATCTCTCTACATCTTTTCCTGCACTCACATCACACCTCTGACCACCGATACGCCCCTGACCCTGCCTTCATCTCCAACTCCGGCGACATCACCGGTGAGGGTTTCCTCTTGCTTCACACACTCAAACTCCTCTCCAACTGGTCCAAAACCTTCACCGTACTCCCCTCATCAAAATCCCTAAACCTATTAGGCCGATTGCTCATCCTTTCACCCCACTGAACACCACACCGCTCTCTGATCATTTTCGCCACTGCCACGATACACACCCACTCTCACTTCACGCTAAGACCACCATTGCACTCACCATACTCCAGCGATACTTTTGAAGTCTTTTGACATGGTCGAGAGGCTGTCTTGCTCTTTTCAGGTGTACGCTCTCAGGATGCCATTGACAGAGCTACACGATTAAGCTTTGCAACTCGCTCCAGTAGATTCAGCTCTAGGCGTCGTCTCTAGTTTGCATGGAATTGCTCTAGGAGTCTGAGTGGACCAGCAATTGGAGCCTTTGACTGCCATCTTGCATGAATTGAATGAAGAAACCACAGCAGCTGCGCACACGAAGGAGGAGGACTGTTAAGTCCCACATCGGATAGTGTTGAATTCTGTGCAGTGCATAAATTGAAAAAGTGCCTCTGGCTCGGTTCCTCAGCACGCATAGGGGGTGAGGTCCCCGCACACACGCGCATATGCACTCCCTCGCCCGCCCTCACGCCTCGCAATTCTAGGCTCAGTTCGTTTACCTGGATACCCGGATCTATTCTGGTTTGCTGGTCTGAGAGAGGAAGAGAACAAGAGAGGAGAGGGGGGTGGGGGGTTTTGCTCCGCCTCCCTTTTCTCAACACTTGTGAGGCCTTTGCCTCTACTGATGTGTTGAGCACAGTGCTATGCCTTCTCTGAAACTTAAGGAGGAAGAAGAAGAGAAAGAGAAGAAAGAAGAGACGAGGAAGGGTGCACTTAGAGTTTCATTGGCTGATTTCTGAAGGGAGTGCACTGTGCACTCATCCGACATGGAATTAAATTGCTAAGTACTATTGAAATATTTGGTATAATTGTGGGGGTTAATTGGTGATTCAAATAGCCATTTTACTCCATTCTTTTTGCATTATATGACATTCACTTTCATTTATATATCATTCTTGTTTGGAGTTCTATTATACATTGCTTATATTGCAATCTTGAGAATTATTTTTGCCAACTGCTCCCTATGTTCGACCTTGGACTTCATTTTTGATATTCGAGGATAAATATTATTTGTTTTTCACACTGATTTGAACTATACTACAGCGTGACGATTTTAAAACCCAATTCAGAGCGAATAACAGAGAGAGAGAAAGAGAGAGAACAAACACTTTATAATATGAATGATGTTCTACAACTAAAAAGAGGGAAATTGATGGCTGTTGTGTGACCGACCGTGGCTAGGTCTTTTGTTTGTTATAGTAATGTCGTTGTGGTACAGGTAAAATAGCTACGGTTTGTCATTGCCACTATTACAATTTTACTCAGAAATGTTTTCTTCCGAGGTCGAACTCAGGGAGCTACTAGAATTCTAGAAGTACAATGCTTTTACTACAAAAATAAGAGAGAGAGAGAGAGAGGTAGATTTTATTTCTTGGCTTTTTCTTCTTCTCTTCTTTCTCTCTTTGCTTGTCTTCTTTTTCTCTTCTTTTGTCTTCTTCATCTTCTTCAATTCTTCTTCTTTTCTTCTTCTTCTTTCTTCCTTCTTCTTTCTGCTTTCAGCTGCGGCACCTTTTCTTTTCTTTTTCTTCTTCTTTGCTTTGTCTGCAGAGCTTCATCCGTCGTCTGATTTCTCAATCAGACGGCTTAAGTGGCGTCTGCTACAGTGCTTCCTTTGTGCTTCTTCCTCTTCCTGCGGTCTTCTTCTTCTTCTTCTTCCTGCTTCTCGCACCCTATCCCTGCACAAAGAGCACAACCTACCCTGTCCCTCTACCCGCACGTCTCTCTCTCTGTAAAGCACTCACAGGACTCTCTCCCAGAGCCGTAGGTAATCGGATCGGGTTTCATGCCCGTGACCAGGCGCACCGGTGTGTGGGTGATGCGCGAGGTGTGCTCAGATAGGGTCGGGTCGGATCCGCCGGATCCGCATGATGAGCTCGCGAACCGGGTGGGTGAGTGGGCGCGTGTAACGAACGCGTGCCCAGACGTCGGACCAGACGTCTGGGATCACATCCAGACGTCTGAACAGACGTCTGGGATCGTTTCCAGATGTCTGGAAATCCGTTAATTTCGACACGCGCGAGTCGTCTACCCGCCTGAGCGCGTAGACCCGCATATTCGTTATTCCCTGCGGCTGCAGACGCCTGCCGCGTCCTCTCTCTCCTCCTCGCGCGGCCTTAAAAGGCCACACGCTCCCTCCCGTCGTCTCCACCCCTTCCTCTTCTCCTTCCTGTGCGCGAGAGCGAGCGAGCGCGAGGTTGCTGCGGCGGCGACGGCCGCAGTGAGCGCGGAGGGGGTGCTGCGTGCGAGAGCGGAGCTCTGCCGTGAGGGCGAGCTCGTCGGGGCTGCTAGGGCCGGCCGGCGGAGGGCACAGGGGGCGCGGAGCGATGCGGAGGGGGGACTGCTGCGGTCCGAGCAGCAGGCACGCGAGGTGCGACGCGGGCGGCGTCGCGAGCGGAGGCCGAGTGGCGCCCTGATTCTGGAAGAATTTCCAGAATCAGACGTCTGGGTTGATAGACTGACGGAGAGGGCGACGTCTGGAAGACCATCCAGACGTCTGAAAGGTGAGTTTTCCATCTTCTTCTTCCTTCCTGTCAACTGACCGTACTGAGGGAGGGAGATGGGTGTGCGCAGGCTCGGTGATTCGCCATCCATCGCGAATCAGACGTCTGGCTGTTGTACCAGACGGCGGGAGCGACCTCCAGACGTCCGGGGTGACCATCGGACGTCTGGGAGCTAGGCCAGACGTCCTCGCAGACTTCTGGACGTCTGGGAAACCACTCTGAACAGGTAATTCTTTGATCCACTTTTTAAGACGTCTGGAACTCTGGAAGAAGTTCTAGACGTCTGATTTTGCACAGTGTCATAGTTTTCGACCCGTTTAGGGCCCGTTCGGGTTCCGTTTTCCGCGATTTAAGTTGCGTTCTTTTCGGAATTAATTCTTCTACCCGTCTACAGTAGCTATACACTGTTTTGAGACACTCCTTGCGTTTGATCCTTGTGATAGGACCTCCTTCAGTTGCAGTCTTTGGAGTCGTGGAGGCACATGGGATTCCCGATCACGCCCCCATTACTCCCGTTGTACCTGGTAGAGTGGCTTTAAGTTATTAATAAAATCTGTTAAAGTATGGAACCATAACTAGAACCTAGGACGTTGCATGAATCCTAGGAATGAGAAATATATGATAGCTCCTAGGTGTTGTATGAATCCTAGGGCTGGAAAACTAGATTGTATGATAGATCCTAGGATATGGCATGAATCCTAGGATGGAAAAACTAGTGGAATGTATAATACTGCAGTCTTGGAAAATGGAAAGGAATATAAAGCTGCCTGTTATGAATAAAGAAACATGATTGAAATCATGGATTGTAAGAACGTGAAACTGGAAAGTGAAACATAAGATGTCCTGAGATTAAAGAGCTGGAACCCTACGGGGAATTAGGAGTGGACCTCCTGGAAAGAGAAAGGAATGGAACTGAGATGTAGTTTTGTACTGTCTCTTGGGGTACGTAGTACCAAGGGAAGTACCTGTACCTGTTTAGTGCAGAGTGGGGCCAGCCACCCCAAGGACCCGGGGGTTAGGACCGGCCACTCTGTACTGACTCGCTGGCCCTCGTGTACGTAGTACCGAGGAGAGCTACTAGTGTTAGGAGAGCACTAGCTACCCCACGGGCCCCAAGGTTTTGCTAGCCTCCTTCACCGACTTGTTAGGCCCACTGGGGCAAACCAGGGTAGTCAGGCGAGGGTGCGCGGACTGTGGAGGGGCAAGGCCCCTGTTTGGTTACTGTGGAGGGGTTGGACCCCTGTTACTGAGAGGGCTCTGCCCTGGACTGGTTCCGTGCTGTGCTTTGGGCGCACCCATTAACGGAAATGACTGACCACGTGCCAGTACGGGTTAGCTACCTGTGCGTTTATCGCGCGTGCTGTAGTCACCGTTACATCTGTCAGTGACCTTGGGGTGGTTGACTGAGGGTAGGATCACCACGGGGGACTCTCCCGGCCAGGAGAGCACCACGTGCTACTTCTACTTTTTGGAAAAGACTGAAATCAAGATCGTTCCCACAAGGAACATTCGAGATCAAGTAAAAGATCCGAGGAATAAATGAAATAGTGAGACAATTGAAAGATGTGAATAAAGAAAGTAATAGAACATAACAGCTACTGTACACTCTACTGTTGTCTTTAGTTTTAGTTGCCACTCTACTCAGCGTTTTGCTGACGTGTTACACTCGTTACCTTTTTCAGGACCAGGTGTTGAGCAGCCAGGGTCAGCGGCTGCAGAGGACGCTGGGCCGAGTAGGGTCCAGTAGAGTTACCACTGTCTTTTGTACCTCTTTGTTTCCGTTATAGTGAGTAGTTCTTGTTTCCGCTGTACTTTTCTTTACCTGCAGTTCATGTTATATGATAAATGTTGTTCTACTGTTGTGGTGGTATATACTGTAGTAGTTTCTTTCCTTACTGCTATACTTTCTTACTGTTAGTTATATTCATCCCGAATGTGGTTTATTTTACTGCTCTTTTGGTTACTTCCTCGTTGGACGACTAGGTCTTGGGATTAGTCGAGTCGGTCCGGTTCTCATGTCTCGTAGGGACTCGGGAATCGGGTCGTTACAAGATGGTATCAGAGCAAGGTCATCCCGAGAAGTGAATCAACTGACTGGAAAATAACCAATTCACATGTTTATAGCTAGAGTAGCCACCACAACATATCTCTTGACATGAGCTCTTAGAAGTTTCGTTAGGTACCGTCAGTTTTGACGTTTCCGTTTTGTTTCGCGTCTCCTTGCAGGAGATGCCTCGTCGCGGGAGTGGCGAGACTGGCCGCAGGCGCGGCCGAGGGCGAGGTCGGCGAGGTGGACATGCTGTTGTTGATGTCTCGGTGGACCAGCCACCACTCCCGGGCATCCAGGCCCAGGACCTCGCCAGACTGATACGAGACATTGTACGAGAGGAGCTCCACCCACCGCCCCGAGCACCTCCTCCTGGGGCTGCAGAGGGGGAGTCCTCTGTGGGACCACGCGACGGACACGGCGCTGGACACGAGGGAGGGGATGGGCCGTTGCCCCCCCACCTTCCTCCGACACTTCTGTACATGAGGCACCTTCGCCTGGAGGTGCACCAGTACCTCCCCTCCAGTGCCACTTCGAGCTTTTCAGATAGTTCCGGAAGCTGAAGCCCCCCTCCTTCAAGGGGGATGAGGACCCGACCGAGGCAGAAGACTGGCTTGAGCAGCTGGAGAAGATCTTCGACATCCTTCACCCCCCGGTGGAGTGCCGCGTGGCCTTTGCCACGTACCAGCTGGAGAGTGCGGCACACCAGTGGTGGAGGGTGGTCCGGGGACAGGAGAGGGACGAGCCGACATGGGACCAGTTCGTCACCCTCTTCTGCGAGCAGTACTTTCCCCAGACGTGGCAAGACCAGAGGAGGCGGGAGTTCCACACTCTCCGCCAAGGGACGATGACTGTGAGCGCGTACCGCACGCGTTTCTTGGAGCTGTCCCGCTTTGCAGTGATAGCGGTAGCCACTGAGGAGGAGCGCCTTTGGAGGTTCACCGAGGGGCTCCGACCTGCGATCCGGGGGTATGTCAAACCCCTGAAGCTACCTATGTTTTCGAGGGTGGTAGAGGCAGCTATGACTTACGAGGAGACCAACCCGTCCGCGCGAGACACCGACGGCGGGTGGAAGAGGCCCTTCCAGCCAGACTTCTCACAGGGCCGACGAGAACGGAGACACGTGGCGTCCGCAGGAGAGCCGTCACGTTGGGCAGGGCCATCAGTGGCCTTTGGGGGCCCTCGACAGGGGCCAGTCGTCAGCACCGGACCCCCGCCTAGCCGACAGTAGGGACCCACTGAGGGCGGGAGTCGGGTTCCCCTTTGCTACCAGTGTGGCCAGCCGGGCCACATCAGGAGGGACTGCCCATCTAGGGCAGGAGGTCAGTAGATACTCCCCGCACAGAGCACTGGAGGGCGTGCAGGAGGCCGTGGTTCCCAGGCGAGAGGAGGAGGACGACAGTTGCGAGGAGGGTACCGGCCAGCACCTACCCGTCCGACGCAGAGTGTGGCTGCTTCGTCCGCACCTAGAGCTGAGGGGCGTATCAACGCCCTAACACACAGGGACGCCAGAGCTTCGGGATCGGTGGTAGCAGGTATGGTTTCAGTTTCTGGCAGATTCGTTTACACGCTTTTCGATTCCGGTGCTACGCACTCGTTTGTCGCAGCCAGTTTCGCAGTTGGTTTGGACCAGGATTATACACTGTTAGAGAATCCGTTCGTAATCCGAGGTCCGAGTGGCCAGCTGTTTGTAGCTGAGGAGGTGTACACGGATTGCGAGGTCAACGTCGGGGGACATAGCTTACCAGCTGACCTGATTATGATCCAGATGGAGGACTTTGGAGTGATTCTGGGGATGGATTGGTTGTTCGCTTACCACGCCTTGGTGGACTGTTTTGAGAGGAAGATCGTCTTCTCCATTCCGGAGTTGCCTTCTTTCGAGTTTCACGGATAGCCAGTGGACGGAGGTTTCAGGTGCATTTCGGCACTTCGGGCAGCGAGACTTTTGAGCCAGGGGTGTGAGGGTTTCCTAGCTTGTGTGGTGGCAGAGCCCAACCCTGTGGCAGACTTCCAAAGCATCCCGGTGGTCAGAGAGTACCCTGACGTGTTTCCAGATGAGTTACCAGGACTACCGCCCGAGCGTGAGATCGAGTTTGAGATCTCACTAGTACCAGGGACCAGCCCCATCTCCACCGCGCCATACAGGATGGCACCGCTTGAGCTGCGAGAGCTCAAGTCTCAGTTGCAGGACCTTCTGGAGAAAGGTTTCGTGAGGCCCAGTGCGTCTCCTTGGGGAGCCCCGGTATTGTTTGTGAAGAAGAAGGATGGGACCCTACGTCTTTGTGTGGACTACCGGCAGCTGAATAGGGTCACCATTAAGAACAGATATCCGCTACCGAGGATCGACGATTTGTTTGACTAGTTGCGGGGTGCCACGGTGTTTTCCAAGATAGACTTGAGGTCTGGATACCACCAGTTGAGGATCAGGGAGACCGACATCTCCAAGACAGCTTTCCGCACTCGGTACGGACACTACGAGTTTTTGGTCATGCCGTTTGGGCTGACGAATGCCCCCGCTGCTTTCATGGACCTGATGAACCGGGTGTTTAGACCGTACTTGGACCAGTTCGTGGTGGTTTTCATAGATGATGTACTCATCTATTCTAGAGATCGGACGCAGCACGGACAGCACTTGCGGATGGTTTTGGACACTCTGAGGCAACGCAGGCTGTACGCCAAGTACAACAAGTGCGAGTTCTGGTTGAGGGAGGTGACCTTCTTGGGTCATGTGATCTCTGGAGATGGCTTGGCGGTAGACCCAGCCAAGGTCGAGGCAGTGCTCAGGTGGGAGAGACCGTGTTCAGTCACTGAGATCCGCAGTTTCCTGGGACTAGCAGGCTACTACAGACGGTTCATCAGAGGATTTTCGCAGATTGCGCATCCTATGACACAGTTGACCCGGAAGGACGTGCCTTTCGCTTGGACAGACGCCTGTGAGGCGTGTTTTCTAGAGCTGAAGGGGAGGTTGACCTCAGCTCCCGTGCTCACCATCCCTGACAGTAGTGGCGGGTTCGTTGTGTACACGAATGCCTCCTTGCAAGGGTTAGGAGGTGTGCTCATGCAGAGGGGTCATGTTGTCGCTTACGCTTTGCGGCAACTGAAGCCCCATGAGCATACCTACCCTACCCACGACCTAGAGTTGGCAGCTGTTGTCTTCGCACTGAAGACTTGGAGGCACTACTTATATGGTGAGACCTTCGAGATTTTCACAGATCACAAGAGCCTCAGATACCTTTTTGATCAGAAGGAGCTCAACATGAGACAGAGACGTTGGTTGGAGCTCCTGAAGGACTACGACTGCAGCATCTCCTACCACCCGGGAAAGGCCAATGTGGTGGCTGACGCCTTGAGCCGTAAGGCACCCGCACGCTTGGCCAGTCTACAGTTACAGAGTTGGAGCCTTTTGGAGGAGGTGGGCAGTTGGCGACCTCTAGAGTTACGAGGGTACTGTGGGGCAGTGACGGTGACACGGCAGACTAGGTCAGAGCTGATAGACCGCATCATCATAGGACAGATGGCCGATCCGTACTTGCAGTCTTTGCGCGATAGAGTACTGTCAAGAGACCCAGGGGACTTCTCTTTCACAGACCAGGTGCTACGCTTGAGGGGACGGTTGTGCGTTCCCAGAGACGAGGAGCTGTTGAGAGAGCTCCTGACTGAGGCACATGGTTCCAGATTCACCATACATCCCGGAAACACGAAAATGTACCACGACTTGAGACGCGAGTTTTGGTGGAGAGGGATGAAGCGGGATGTGGGTGAGTTCGTGCAGCAGTGCTTAGTGTGCCAGCAGGTGAAAGCTGAGCATCAGAGGCCTGCAGGGCCGCTCCAGCCGCTTCCAGTGCCAGAGTGGAAGTGGGAGAGCATCACCATGAACTTGGTGGTGGGCTTACCTGTTACCCAGCGGGGACACGATGCAGTCTGGGTAATAGTGGATAGACTGACGAAGACGACGCGTTTCTTGCCGATCCGAGTCACTTTGGGACCAGCACAGTTGGCAGAGAGGTATATCCGTGATGTGGTACGACTACACGGAGTTCCGCGGGAGATCGTATCCGACCGAGATACCCGCTTTACGTCCCAGTTTTGGGCTGAGTTTCAGCAGGCCTTGGGGGCGCGGTTGAGGTTTAGCACGGCTTACCACCCCCAGACGGACGGACAGTCTGAGCGCACGATACAGACACTTGAGGACCTTTTGCGTGCCTGTGTACTGGACTGGAGGGGCTCTTGGGAGGAGGACCTGCCCCTGGCAGAGTTTGCATACAACAACAGTTATCACTCGAGCATCGGCATGGCTCCCTACGAGGCTCCGTACGGACGGAAGTGTACGACACCCTTGAGTTGGGTTGAGGTGGGGACCAAGTGGGAGGTTGGCCCCAGGTTGATCTGACAGAGTCAGGAGGTAGTCGAGCAGATCCACAGACAACTCCGCACTGTCAGGAGCAGACAGAGGAGCTATGCGGATCGGAGACGTAGAGAGGTGCAGTTTGAGGTTGGGGACCACGTCTTCCTTCGTGTTTCGCCCATGAAGGGCTTACAGCGGTTTGGGGTGAGAGGGAAGCTCGTGCCGAGGTTCGTGGGGCCCTTTGAGGTCCTGGAGCGGGTTGGACCCGTTGCTTACAGACTTGCCCTTCCCCCGCAGCTTTCTGGTGTGCATGACGTATTCCACGTGTCCAACCTCAGGAAGTACGTAGCTGATTCCAGTCATGTACTGAGTCACGAGAGCGTCGAGGTGAGCGACGACCTGACCTACCCCGAGCGGCCAGTGCAGATTCTAGACCAAGCCATCCGCAGTTTGAGACGAAAGCAAGTACCCCTGGTAAAGGTTTTGTGGAGGAGCCAGCGGTACGAGGAGGCTACCTGGGAGCCTGAGGCGGCAATGCGGGAGCGGTACCCGGAGCCTTTCACGGGTATGTCTTTTCGGACCGGCTTCGGTCCTCTTTGAGTTTGTTATGGTTATTTGGACATCTTTTCCTGCACCCTAGTTGGTGCAAGTTTCGGGGACGAAACTTCCTTTGAGTTTGTTATATTGTAACGAACGCGTGCCCCAGACGTCAGACCAGACGTCTGGGATCACATCCAGACGTCTGAACAGACGTCTGGGATCGTTTCCAGACATCTGGAAATCCGTTAATTTAGACACGTGCGAGTCGTCTGCGCGCCTGAGCGTGCAGACCCGCATATTCGTTATTCCCTGCGACTGCAGACGCCTGCCGCGTCCTCTCTCTCCTCCTCGCACGGCCTTAAAAGGCCACGCGCTCCCTCCCGTTGTCTCCACCCCTTCCGCTTCTCCTTCCTGTGCGCGAGAGTGAGCGAGCGCGAGGTTGCTGCGGCGGCGATGGCCGCAGTGAGCGCTGAGGGGGTGCTGCGTGTGAGAGTGGAGCTCTGCCGTGAGGGCGAGCTCGCCGGGGCTGCTAGGGCCGGCCGGCGGAGGGCGCAGGGGGCGCGGAGCGACGCGGAGGGGGACTGTTGCGGTCCGAGCAGCAGGCACGCGAGGTGTGACGCAGGCGGCGTCGCGAGCGGAGGCCGAGTGGTACCCTGATTCTGGAAGAATTTCCAGAATCAGACGTCTGGGTTGATAGACATACGGCGAGGGCGACGTCTGGAAGACCATCCAGACGTCTGAAAGGTGAGTTTTCCGTCTTCTTCTTCCTTCCTGTCAACTGACCGTACTGAGGGAGGGAGATGGGTGTGCGCAGGCTCGGTGATTCGCCATCCATCGCGAATCAGACGTCTGGCTGTTGTACCAGACGGCGGGAGCGACCTCCAGACGTCCGGGGTGACCATCGGACGTCTGGGAGCTAGGCCAGACGTCCCCGCAGACTTCTGGACGTCTGGGAAACCACGCTGAACAGGTAATTCTTTGATCCACTTTTTAAGACGTCTGGAAGAAGTTCCAGACGTCTGATTTTGCACAGTGTCGTCGTTTTCGACCCGTTTAGGGCCCGTTCGGGTTCCGTTTTCCGTGATTCGAGTTGCATTATTTTCAGAATTAATTCCTCTACCCGTCTACAGTAGCTATACACTATTTTGAGACACTCCTTGTGTTTGATCCTTGTGATAGGACCTCCTTCAGTTGCAGTCTTTGGAGTCGCGGAGGCATGCAGGATTCCCGATCACGCCCCCATTACTCCCGTTGTACCTGGTAGAGTGGCTTTAAGTTATTAATAAAATCTGTTAAAGTATGGAACCATAACTAGAACCTAGGACGTTGCATGAATCCTAGGAATGAGAAATATATGATAGCTCCTAGGTGTTGCATGAATCCTAGGGCTGGAAAACTAGATTGTATGATAGATCCTAGGATATGGCATGAATCCTAGGATGGAAAAACTAGTGGAATTTATAATACTGCAGTCTTGGAAAATGGAAAGGAATATAAAGCTGCCTGTTATGAATAAAGAAACATGATTGAAATCATGGATTGTAAGAACGTGAAACTGGAAAGTGAAACATAAGATGTCCTGAGATTAAAGAGCTGGAACCCTACGGGGAATTAGGAGTGAAACTCCTGGAAAGAGAAAGGAATGGAACTGAGATGTAGTTTTGTACTGTCTCTTGGGGTACGTAGTACCAAGGGAAGTACCTATACCTGTTTAGTGCAGAGTGGGGCTAGCCACCCCAGGGACCCGGGGGTTAGGACCGGCCGCTCTGTACCGACTCGCTGGCCCTCTTGTACGTAGTACCGAGGAGAGCTACTAGTGTTAGGAGAGCACTAGCTACCCCACGGGCCCTGGGGTTCTGCTAGACTCCTTCATCGACTTGTTAGGTCCACTGGGGCAAACCAGGGTAGTCAGGCGAGGGTGCGCGGACTGTGGACGGGTAAGGCCCCGGTTTGGTTACTGTGGAGGGGTTGGACCCCTGTTACTGAGAGGGCTCTGCCCTGGACTGGTTCCGTGCTGTGCTTTGGGTGCACCCGTTAACGGAAACGACTGACCGCGTGCCAGTATGGGTTAGCTACCTATGCGTTTATCGTGCGTGCCGTAGTCACCGTTACGTCTGTCAGTGACCTTGGGGTGGTTGACTGAGGGTAGGATCACCACGGGGGACTCTCCTGGCCAGGAGAGCACCACGTGCTACTTCTACTTTTTGGAAAAGACTGAAATCAAGATCGTTCCCACAAGGAACATTCGAGATCAAGTAAAAGATCTGAGGAATAAATGAAATAGTGAGACAATTGAAAGATGTGAATAAAGAAAGTAATAGAACATAACAACTACTGTACACTCTACTGTTGTCTTTAGTTTTAGTTGCCACTCTACTCAGCGTTTTGCTGACGTGTTACACTCGTTACCTTTTTCAGGACCAGGTGTTGAGCAGCCAGGGTCAGCGGCTGCAGAGGACGCTGGGCCGAGTAGGGTCCAGTAGAGTTACCACTGTCTTTTGTACCTCTTTGTTTCCGTTATAGTGAGTAGTTCTTGTTTCCGCTGTACTTTTCTTTACCTGCAGTTCATGTTATATGATAAATGTTGTTCTACTATTGTGGTGGTATATACTGTAGTAGTTTCTTTCCTTACTGCTGTACTTTCTTACTGTTAGTTATATTCATGCCGAATGTGGTTTATTTTACTGCTCTTTTGGTTACTTCCTCGTTGGACGACTAGGTCTTGGGATTAGTCGAGTCGGTCCGATTCTCGTGTCTTGAAGGGACTCGGGAATCGGGTCGTTACAGCGCGGGACCACATCCCAGTGCTTTCGGAGGCGACCAAGTAAAGCACAAAATCAATTTATTGCGGCACAGCATTTCGAAATCCCACGATGTGGGACTATCCTCTGTGCTCTTTTCGCGCGTGCCCGCAGGACGATTCCACCTTATTCTCCGCTCAGCTGCAGCCACTATCGGTGCCAACTGATGAGGCGGAAGTCTTCGCAGACTTCACCCCAAGCTGCAGCACCTGGGAACCTGAAGCTGCAGGGCCTGGAGCTGGCCTCGAAGCTGCTTCAGTCGTCGTTAATGGCGGCTGGGGTGGCTACCCTGTTAGACAGAAGCACGGCCTTTTAGCCTAATCAGACTAGCGGGGGACCTTCGCCGTGGCACGGCGAAGGTGGTGCAGGGTGCAACAGGTCATGGGGCAACGTTTGGCGGCGGGGCTAGGTCGGACAGTGACCGAAAAAATGGGTCTGATCGGGGGAGTGTGGTGGGGGTGTGAAGCGGTAATGGGTGGGCGGAGGTTGTTCAGCGTGATGAGGCGGAGGTTCTGTGAGGGTCGGCGAGGCGTGTGGGGCTGCGGAGCGATGGGAGCGTCTCGTCGGAGGGTGGCCGGAGACGAAGAGGGTGACGGTGGACAGGAGCCGTCGAGGGTTTAATCAAATGAAAGACAGTGCGGAAAAGAAAGAGGGGGAGATGGGGAGAAGTTCTGACCTAGTTACAGGGACGAAAGGGGCCGGAGAAGGGCGGCAGTCGTATTGACTGGCGCTGGAGAAGAAGATACCCAGAGGGAGAGGGCGGCGGCGAGGAAGAGAGCGAGAGGGCGCGCGTTGGGTACGGCGCGCGTGGGAAGAGCGGGCGAAGGTGGCTGTGCTGCTGGTATTGCAGCAGAGCGACGAGACGGCGGAGGAGGAACCGCCGGAGTTGGTGGGCTTCTGCCAGAGTGGGAAGAGAGGAAAAATGGGGGTTTTTCTCCGTCAGGACAGAGCTGCCTCCATCGGCAGGTGACGGCGGTCCTTATAAAGGCGAAGGTGGAGGGGTAGGCGCAAGGAGGCGACGTGCCTCCCTCGCTGGAGTATGGCTAGAGTTGCAGCCCATACCTTCGGCACGTTCACACGGAAGGTGTGGGCGATGGCAGAGATCATGGTGGTGTCCCTGCGACAGCAAACGTCGCAGGGAACACCCGGTTCAACGGGCAGAGGGCCTCCCTCACCCTGCGCAGTGCCATGCTCCGCGCAAAGTCGCCGGAGCATGGCGCTGCTCAGAGTTTTCCAGGGAGGGCCTAAGTGAAAAGAACGACGAAGAACCTAGGGGCCAAAATGTGAGGGTTTTGAAAGTTGAGGGTCAAAAAGTAATAGATGAGGACCAAAATGCAAAGTCGGTCAAGAAGGTCTCCTCTTAGGCTCAAGTTTTTATGCATGACTAAATGGGACCTAAGGATGCTAATGGTGAATTTTATTTCTAGATCAGACCTTGTTTGACCAGTCAATTTATGTAAAAACCCAAATTAAATCATTAATTGGGCATGGTTCTCAATGTAGGTCAAAATGGGTTCCCAAGGCCAAATTGAAGGTTCTAAACCCTAGAGATTATTTTTATATGGATTTTAGAGGGTTTATTTGATTTTTACTTTGCCTCGAACCTCGTGAATTGAAGTGGGTTTGTTTTAGGGTTACAGAATGTCATTTAATTCCTTGGAGTTGCTGTAGCCCTTGTTGGATCAAATCATCCCACTTTCCTTCTTATTAGGTTAGTTTGACCTATGTTTGGATCCTGAGTTACCCTGTTTACTGATTGTGTTGGTGAAATTGCATTTTAACCCCTTATGACCTGTTTTCTTTACAAACTCAGAATTCTCTGAGTCAAGCCTTTCTATGAGTTATGTAGGAGCTTTTTCTTGCATATCTAGGTTATATTGTGCCAGTTAGGGTTCATGATGAGGTTCTCATCATACCCCCATGCCTAGCTTTTGCTAGTCCCTTAGCAAAAACTTAAGGTTTTAACCATTATTCTAGACCATGATGTTTTTAATAACTTCAGATAAGTGCTTTTTCATTTGAACTTAGATTAGGTTAGAATGCTGACCATAGGCCTTAAAGGTACTCTACTACCAATCAAGATCCAGATCTGTCTTGCCTCAGCCTCAGTCTTTGGCAAAGGTTTTTAAGGCCCACAAGAACTAATCTAAGGCCTATTAGACTTTGTGGTTAAAGAACCCGTGCTTGAAATGATTTTAGCCCTGGTTCAGTTCGCAGTGCGTTTTGTAAGAGAGAGAGATAGAAAAATTTTCTGTTTGGAGAGTTTTCTCTCTCTTTTTCTTTTTAGTTCTAGCTTAGGATTGGCTTTTCAACACGGTCTATATCAGATTCCTTGCTCCCATCATCAATCCTCAAGGGTTCCTGGCAATCGATGCTTCGAGATAGCATCGCCCATGGCAACCCCCGGAACCCTGGCTATTGAGATTTTGAGATAATCCCATCCATGGTGTTCCATGGCCGAATCCGGACCCTGACAATTGACACTTCGTGATAATGAAATCCATGGAATCTGAACCAGCAGAGTGCTTACATGCCCCCAGTAGGATATGTAAATATCCTAAGAGACAAGCACCGAGGAGATGATATTTTGTTACGCATCTTCGAGGGGATTTCCTGCCTCTCCGCGCTGGGAACTCATCCAAATCAACTTGTGTCGATCGGTCGCTCCTACTCTAGGTGTACTTTTCAGAATTTTGTGACGCTTCTACATGATTTTGATTTTTATGCTTACTGAACCAGGCTGTGTGTGAGGTTAGGGTGCTTAGGTTACTGAGTCCCGTAGACCAAAAGTTAGTTAATGAGGTCAAATACTCCCTAAGCCTTAGACCTAATACTTCAGCTTTTCATTTTCCTCAACCTCTTGAGGAATGTCTAGATCTTAATGGGTACTAAAAGTCTATCCAAGAATGTCTAAAGTTTACATTTTTACTAATCTCACCCTGCACTTTTCATTTCTTTTCCTGAATGAGGTCTAGAACTTAGGTCATTTCCTTAATTTCTTACTAATGACTATCACTTTTTTCTTACATTTTTGTGCTCCTTTTTCATTTTGTTTCTTTTCCTTCTCCCATAACATTTCCTTTCTTCTCTTATTATTCCCTTTTTCTTTTTTAATTTTTAATTTTTATGGTGTTTTTAGCATATGTGAATTTTTTGTTTAAAATATTTTCTTACAAGTTTTGCACTTTTATGCCCCCCCAAGCCTAAGGTTTGCAATGTCCTCATTGTGACTTAGGGGGTCTTTATTTACTTAGTTCATTCCTTAAGATAGATGCTTTGGTGAGTGAATGGGTTGGGATGAATTTTGCGGATGATTTTTAATCTCAGATGGAAGCATCTGAGGTGGAGTCGGCTGTCTATAAGGGCAAATCTTAAGTGCATAAAGGCGTGAAAAAGGTTTTAGATTTTCAAGAAAATGACGGGCTGCCTCCTGTTAAGCGCTGAGTTTTACGCCATCGGCTGGGCGCAATAAGCTCAAGGGGAATGGAGAATATAAGATGATTTAGCCAAATCAGTAGAAGTCACATTAATGAATGGCTTGAGTCTTTGACCGTTCACGATGAAAGGTTCGGAATCGTGGCTAAGCTGATTGATTTCGATGGCTCCATTTCCAAAAACCTGTCAGACTAAATATGGTCCGACCCACTTGGATCGCAACTTTCCCGGGAAAAGTTTGAGTCAGGCATCAAAGAGTAGGACCTTCTGACCAGGATGAAAAATCTTTCTCGAGATATGCCTGGCATGGAAGGCTTTAACCCGCTCCTTGTAGATTCGCGAGTTCTCATATGCGTCTAGGCGTAATTCATCGATCCCACTGATTTGAAGTTTTCTGTGGGTTCTAGCCTTCGAAAGATCTAGATTGCAGTTCCGTACTGCCCAATAGGCTTTATGCTCTAGTTCTACGGGAAGGTGACATGCCTTCCCGTACACCAGTCTAAAGGGAGACATGCCTAATTGGGTTTTGTGGGCGGTCCTATAGGCCCACAATGCTTCCGGAAGTCGGGACGACCAGTCCTTCCTGTCAGGCCGAACAGTGACCTGTAGGATTTTCTTGATCTCCCGATTTGACAGCTCAACTAGACTATTAGTTTGGGGGTGATAAGGAGTAGAGATTCGGTGAGACACCCCGTACTTGGTCATCAGTGACCTGAACTGAGCATTTTTGAAATGGGTCCCCCCATAAGAGATTATAGCACGAGGAATCCCGAACCTGGAGAAAATGTTTTGATGAATGAATTTGAGAATGATTTTGTGATCACAGGTTCGGGTCGGAATGGCTTCGATCCATTTGGAACGTAGTCCACAGCAAGCAGAATGTATTCGAAACCATCCGAAGTAGGAAAGGGGCCCATAAAATCAATCCCCTAAACATCAAAGATTTCGCATACGAGAATCGGCTGCAAAGGCATCATGTCGCGATGGCTCATGTTGCCCAAAGTCTGGCAACGATTGCATGCCTTGCAGTGACCGTATGCGTCTTTGAATAGCGTGGGCCAGTAAAAGCCACACTGGAGGATTTTTGATGCGGTTTTATGACCAGATAAATGGCCACCGCATGCTTGGTCATGGCAGAAAGAGAGGATATTGTTGATTTCCTCTTCCGGGACACATCTTCGGATGACTTGATCAGCACCTATGCAGAAAAGGTACGGGTTTTCCCAGATGTAATACTTGGCATCAGAACGCAATTTGTCTTTCTTGGCCTTCGACCAATCAGACGGGATCTGATGAGATGCCAAGTAGTTTACTATATCAGCAAACCATGGAAGTCTAGTACCGATAGTCAGCAGGTGCTCATCAAGAAAATGTTCTGTGATGGGTCCGGAAGGGTTGATAATCTCAGAAGGAAGACGAGACAGATGGTCGGCCACCACATTCTGCCTTCCCGCCTTGTCGCGAATTTCAAGATCGAATTCTTGCAACAGCAAGATCCAACGAATTAGTCGGGGCTTCGTGTCCTTCTTGGCAAGGAGATGCCTTACAGCCGTGTGATCCGAGTAGATGATGACATGGGAACCCAGGAGATACGATCGGAATTTTTCAAGGGCAAATACTACGGCTAGCAGCTCTTTCTCTGTAACTGTATAGTTACACTGAGCCTCGTCAAGTGTCTTGCTAGCGTAGTAGATGACCACGAGTTTCCCGTCAGCTTTCTGCCCTAGGACAGCTCCTACAGCGAAATCAGACGCATCGCACATGATCTCAAAGGGTTGAGACCAGTCAGGGGATTGTAGGATAGGTGCCTGGGTGACTCGGTCACGAAGGTTTTCAAAGGCTAGTGTGCATTCCTTGGAGATTTAAAAGGGTACATCCTTAGAGAGAAGAGAAGTCAAGGGGCGCGTGATTTTCGAGAAATCTGGAATGAAGCGACGGTAAAAACCGACGTGCCCCAGAAAAGAACGGATGTCCCTGATCGAGCTAGGCATAGGAAGGCGAGAGATCAGATCAACCTTAGCTCGATCCACTTGGATGCCTTTTTCTGAAATTAAGTGTCCCAGGACAATTCCCTCAGGCACCATGAAATGGCTCTTTTCCCAGGAAAGAACCAAATTCACATCGATGCATCGCCTAAGTATCTGGACTAAGTGTTGGAGGCAATCATCAAATGATGCTCCAAAAACTGAAAAGTCATCCATGAAGACTTCCAGATAGTCACCTACCATATCTGAGAATATGGAAAGCATGCACCGCTAAAAAGTAGCGGGTGCATTGCAAAGATCGAAAGTCATCCTTCGGAAAGCGTATGTTCCGAAGGGGCAGGTGAACGTGGTCTTTTCTTGGTCCTTAGGATGGATTGCCACCTGGTTGTAACCGGAGTACCCGTCAAGAAAGCAGAAGAACCTATTTCCCGCTAGTTTCTCGAGAATTTGATCAATGAAAGGTAGTGGGAAATGGTCCTTCTTCGTGGAGGAATTGAGTCGGCGGTAATCTATACAAACTCTCCACGCATTGGCTAATCGGGTAGGAATGACTTCTTCGATCTTAGTCGTTATAGTGGTGAGTCCTACCTTCTTAGGGACAACCTGAATTGGGCTCACCCAATGACTATCGGAGATCGGGTAGATGATTCCGGCATCTAACCACTTGATGATCTCCTTTTTCACGACCTCCTGCAGATTAGGGTTCAAACGTCTCTGCATTTCACGAGAAGGTCGTGCACCCTCTTCTGAATAGATATGATAAGTACAATAAGAGGGACTTATTCCAGTCAAATCATCGAGAGTCCACCCGATGGCTCTATGATGTTGCTGGAGGACAGCAATCAAATGGGATTCCTGTTCGGGATTGAGGTTGGAATTGATGATCACAGGAAGGGTCTGATTAGAACCCAAAAAGATGTGTTTCAAGTTAGCAGGAAGGGGCTTCAACTCGAGGATGGGGTTATCAACAGCGACGGGTGGTTCAGCATAGACGTGAGGTTCAAGGGTAAAAGTTACTGGGTTGTCCAAATCTGGATTCGACTCCTCTGTTTGCGGGTCAAGATCTTTCTGCGGTTGATGAGGTATAATCAGGTCACTCTGGAAGTGTGTTTCATCAATCAAAGCCCTAATGTCACAAATCTGTTCGATGACACCGCAATTGATTCCTTGTTGGGCCTTGAATATATCAATTTTCGGGGTTTGATTCCCAAATTTGAGCTCTATTTGGCCCTCCTCACAACTAATGTTGGCTCTAGCAGGAGCCAAGAAAGGTCTCCCTAGAATGATTGGTGTATCCCTAGGGTTCTCAGGTGCATCCATGTTTAAGATTATGAAGTCTACAGGAAAGTAGAAATCCCGTACCCTTACAATAACATCCTCGAGAATCCCTTTTGGTGACTTTATAGATCAATCTGCTAATTGTAATGTCACCTCAGTGGGTTTTAGCTCAGATTCTTCTAGATGGTTAAGTAAGGATGTGGGTATCAGATTTATGGAAGCACCCAAGTCTAGCAAGGCTCTATCAAATTGGGTATCACCTATTTTGCAGGAAATCAGGGGAGTACCAGGATCTTTAGCCTTGGGTGAGAGTCTGCTTAGGATCACAGAGCTGGCTTGCTCTGACAGAACAATTGGACTCCCACTCTTGGTTCGCGGCTTACGCTGGGGTGTACACACATTCTTTAAAAATCGTGCATAAGTCGGTACGTGGCGGATTGCATCAATCAAAGAGCTTGACCAGGTCCTCCTCAGGTGCCACGGGCTTGGTAGTCTTCTTTCCCTTGGTCAAGGCCTCGGGAAATGGAATCTTGGTTGGTTCTTCTAGGATAGGTCCTGGTCTTGGATCTGGGACAGGGGTAGGAACGTCCTGGATTACCGTCCTAGGCTTGGGATCACTACCAGGCTTGGAGTGGTTTGGGTGAGGTGGATCTTGGGTTTCCTTACCACTACGGGTCGTTATGGAATGAAGTTTGGCTGGTTTTGGTTGGGATTGGGTAAGATGGGTTGCTGCTGGTAGCTTGCAAAAGAAGTGGAGGCCTCTATCCTGTCGGGTGAAGGAACAGAGGGGGCCTGATAAATCATATGGGCTTGGCTCGGGTTTGGGTTCATAACGCGCCGCTGGGTTGGCACGTTATTCGGGTTAGGAAGAGGTTGGGAAGGAAGAGTGCCTGGTTGGCGAGAATTTGCCAACTGGGCCAGTTGATTTCGTACCTTTGTAAGCTCGTCCTTGTGTTGTTTTTGGATAGCCGCATTCGTTCTCTAAATGTCAGCCAAAGTTTGAAGGATAAGGGACATTTGATCTTGATTTGGCCCTGATGGATAAGTAGGGTTGGGCCGAGGCTGAGGCGGCTGGTAAGGACGAGGGGGTTGTGGGCGGGGCTGAAAGGGCGGTCTTTGGGTTTGGGAATTTCCCTCCCACTGAAAGTTGGGATGGTTTCGCCATCCAGGGTTATAGGTGTTGGAGAATGGGTCGTTCTGGATGGCGTTGAGGTCCTCGCAGGTCTGAGGAACCTCCACAGAGTCAGAGAAAGGGGGAATGGAATTCCCCGGGCTGGTGTAGAAAGGATCGGATGGACTTCCGATCTGAGAATCAAATGATGGATATGGATCCATCCTAGGAGAAGATCGATGGAGAATGTTTTGCACAGTCTCCCGTGTGGAAGGAGGCTGTGCAAAGGAGCTATGCGCAGAGGTGGCTCGCTGCAGGTGCTGAGTCAGCTCATCCACCTTCTTTTCGATGATTGAGACCTTGTCGAATCGACTGGCCATTAATTCCAGGTCTACTGATGCGGATAGGCCCTGCGTCTCATGTTCTCCCCTAAGATTCGTCGATGCGTGGGTATTCGTCCTGTCGAATAATCCCATGGAGTCATTGTTGATGGAGTTCTCGCACATGTTTTTGAGAATCTCCCATACGGTGTCCTCATGTTGACCCATGATATTCCCTCCGCAGGTTGCATTGACGAAGAGACGGATGTCCTCACGGAGTCCCTGGTAAAAAGATTGGACCTGTTCCCATTTAGGAACTCCGTGATGGGGGCACTTCCTCATGAGATCCTGAAAGCGATCCCATGGCTCATGGAGAGGTTCCCTTGTTTGCTGAGTGAAGTGAGTAATCTGATGGCGCAAGGCATTGGTCCGACCAACGGGAAAGAACTTTTTCAAAAATTCGGACTGAAGTTCTTCCCAAGTGTTGATCAGCCGGGTCTGAGTTTGATACCAATGAGCGGCCTTGTCCATAAGAGAGAAGGAGAACATCTTCATGAGAAGAATATCCCGATTTTGCGCATCTGACCCAAAAGTTTGGGCCAGATGCTTTAGCTGTTTGATGTGCTAGAAGGGATCTTCGGAATTAAGCCCATGGAATTTAGGTATAGCATGAATCATATTTGGCTTTAATTCGGAATTAGGTCCTCCAGTCGGGATTCTGACTCGAGGCTCAATGGCCACCGCAGCAGGATTATAATGGTCCCGCATCATAGGACGCTGCGGTGGGTGCACAAAGTTTTGGAAGAGGTCATTGAGTCGCTGGAGCTGATGCTCCAGATTGTTTTCTTCCTCAACTAGTTGAGCCATGATGGGGGAAGAAGGAGAGCTTGGTTCAGAATCAGATGAGAGAATGATGGGGTAGGGTTGCTGTGCAAACATGGGCGTCGAGGCTTGGCCTTGACGAGAGTGAATTCCTAAAGGAGATCTTAAGGGTGGTCTTAAGGATCTCCTACCGTTCATGCACTGTTGGAATAGATGAGTTTAGAAGGTGCTGGACCCAATCAAGACACCCAAACATGTGTTGGGTGACTACAGAGGTGCGGGGCAGATGGACCCCTTGATCAGAAAGTTCGTGCACCTGAGAATTACCTGGGCAGCCAGAGAGGGTGAGTCCCGCGAAGACCCCTACACGGTAGAGCATCCCCACGGGTTACAGGGCTTCCCCCACCCAACCTCTCTTGTCACTGCGGTTCCAGGTAGACCAGAATGGGGATCTTGACCTCTTAAGTCTACCTTTTTTACTTTAAGATCAAGGTGCTTAAGGTTTCACTTGAACTCTTAGGTATTTTTGTGAACAAGGTGGCCTAATTTGAAGGTTGGTTGACCGTAAGGGTCAACTTCACCTAGGGATTCCTTTGAGAATTTAGGCCCTTTTTTTTTTTTTTTAGGGTTCAAGTGTTTAGAGAGCCAATTGTTTAGGGTTTTTCTTAATAGGTATTTTCAACCAATGACTTAGGCACACCTCTTTTTAGGAAGATCTTTTCTTTGTTAATAGAAGGTGTGTCTCTAAAAAAAACCCTAGATTTTTAATCCTTGGATTGGCTCTAGTTGGTCCATTTAAGTTGTCTCAAAAGTTTGGTATCTAGGGCTCAATCAAGAAGGTTTTAGCCCTAGTTACCTTAGTTGGATGGACAGTTAAGCATGAGTTGAAATAAAAATTAGGCAACTTTGATGAATTACTATGTATGATGCAGGTAGCCCTATGTTAATTTTTTTTCTTTTTGTTCCTTTTTAGATTTTAAGGGAGTTAAGAAAAGGGCTAATGAGGATTACTTGGTTGTTGGAGAGTTGGTTGTGCGGCTACTCTTCTCATTCTTTAACCTGCACACAAGAGAGAGAAAGATTAGCAATCTCTTAAAAGGAATTCAAAGCTTCTAGAATAGCCGTAGCTCCCCGGCAACGGTGCCAAGAATGATGGCTGTTGTGTGACCGACCATGGCTAGGTCTTTTGTTTGTTATAGTAATGTCATTGTGGTACAGGTAAAATAGCTACGGTTTGTCATTGCCACTATTACAATTTTACTCAGAAATGTTTTTCTTCCGAGGTCGAACTCAGGGAGCTACTAGAATTCTAGAAGTACAATGCTTTCATTACAAAAATAAGAGAGAGAGAGAGAGAGGTAGATTTTATTTCTTGGCTTTTTCTTCTTCTCTTCTTTCTCTCTTTGCTTGTCTTCTTTTTCTCTTCTTTTGTCTTCTTCATCTTCTTCAATTCTTATTCTTCTTCTTTTCTTCTTTTCTTTTCTTCTTCTTCTTTCTTCCTTCTTTCTGATTTCAACTGCGGCACCTTTTCTTTTCTTTTTCTTCTTCTTTGCTTTGTCTGCAGAGCTTCATCCGTCGTCTGATTTCTCAATTAGACGGCTTAAGTGGCGTTTGCTACAGTGCTTCCTTTGTGCTTCTTCTTCTTCTTCCTCTTCCTGCGGTCTTCTTCTTCTTCTTCTTCCTACTTCTCGCACCCTGTCCCTGCACAAAGAGCAAAGCCTACCCTGTCCCTCTACCCGCACGTCTCTCTCTCTGTAAAGCACTCACAGGACGCTCTCCCAGAGCCGCAGGTAATCGGATCGGGTTTCTTGCCCGTGACAAGGTGCATCGGTGTGTGGGTGATGCGCGAGGTGTGCTCAGATAGGGTCGGGTCGGATTCGTCGGATCCACGTGATGAGCTCGCGGACCGGGCGGGTGAGTGGGCGCGGGGCCTCACCCTAGTGCTTTCGGAGGCGACCAAGTAAAAGCACAAAATCAATTTATTGCGGCGCGGCATTTCGAAATCCCACGATGTGGGACTATCCTCTGTGCTCTTTTCGCACGTGCCCGCAGGACGATTCCACCTTGCTCTCCGCTCAGCTGCAGCCACTATCGGTGCCAACTGATGAGGCGGAAGTCTCCGCAGACTTCACCCCAAGCTGCAGCACTTGGGACCCTGAAGCTGCAGGGCCTGGAGCTCGCCTCGAAGCTGCTTCAGTCGTCGTTAATGGCGGCTGGGGTGGCTACCCTGTCAGACAGAAGCACGGCCTTTCGGCCTAATCAGACTAGCGGGGGACCTTCGCCGTGGCACGACGAAGGTGGTGCAGGGTGCAACAGGTCGTGGGGCGGCATCTGGCGGCGGGGCTAGGTCGGACAGTGACCGAAAAAATGGGTCTGATCGGGGGAGTGTGGTGGGGGTGTGAAGTGGCAATGGGTGGGCGGAGGTTGTTCAGTGTGATGAGGCGGAGGTTCTGTGAGGGTCGGCGAGGCGTGTGGGGCTGCGGAGCGGTGGGAGCGTCTCGTGGGAGGGTGGCCGGAGACGAAGAGGGTGACGGTGGACAGGAGTGGTCGAGGGTTTAATCAAATGAAAGACAGTGTGGAAAAGAAAGAGGGGGAGATGGGGAGAAGTTCTGACCTAGTTACGGGACGAAAGGGGCCGGAGCAGGGTGGCAGTCGTATCGACTGTCACTGGAGGAGAAGATACCCAGAGGGAGAGGGCGGTGGCGAGGAAGAGAGTGAGAGGGCACGCGTTGGGTACGGTGCGACATGGGAAGAGCGGGCGAAGGTGGCTCTACTGCTGGTATTGCAGCAGAGCGACGAGACGGAGGAGGAGGAATCACCGGAGCTGGTGGGCTTCTGCCGGAGTGGGAAGAGAGGAAAAATGGGGGGTTTTTCTCCGTCAGGACAGAGCTGCCTCCATCAGCAGGTGACGGCGGTCCTTATAAAGGCGAAGGTGGAGGGGTGGGCGCAGGAAGGCGACGTGCCTCCTGATGGTCGGCCTGGATAGGTTGTTAATATGATATTTTTATCGTTGAAATGTGTATAGTGGTTAACCTAATTCAGACCTAACCATCTCTTTACAAATTTTTTGACCTGGCCTAATTGATTTTATCTTGTCACTTTTAAGCCCAGGGTCGAACTCAGGGAAGTGGGGTTCAAGTCGAGTTTCTACGTTTTCCTTAAAACGCGTCTCTTCCGTTCGTTTATTCTGTTTTTGGTATTTTTCTTATTTAGGTTTTTTTTCTTGTAATCCTTGTTCTTGAGGCACACCCTCAAAATTGTGTCCTTGGCTTTTAGCCAAAACAGAGTTTCAAAACACGTCTTGCTACTTGCAAGACGGGGGTACCTGCAAATCAAAGATTATCTTTTCACTTTTATACCTTTTTTTATCTTTTTACTAAGAAAGAAACTAACAGATAGAAAGTAAATATAGTAGCTATAGATATATATTTATATGTAGTATATATATAAAGGGGTGGGGGTGGAGGTGACGATGGAGTGTAGCACTATGTCGAGTCAGCCGACGTCTAGAGAGACGCAACCAACACGACTAGGTGCCGCGTGGAGTGTGGATGGAGGATGGATGATGTATGGGACCACGCTTTTTTGTACGCGTGTATCAGGGAATATCAGCAACTGGTGCAGATATCCCCGCGATACAGCGTATAATAAATAACGTGAAAATATATGTACATATGTATGTATATAAATGTATAAGTATATATGTATAGATATATATAGATATATATATATATATATATAGGTGTATATATATATATATATATATATATATATATATATATATATATATGTATGTATATATGTATATAGCTATGTATATATGTATATAAGTATATATATATAATACTATATAGATATATATATATATATATGTATATAAGTATATATGTATCTAGATATATATGTATATATATATGTGTATATGTATAAGTATATAGATATGTATATATATATATATATGTATATGAGTATGTGTATATATATATATATATATATATTATATATGTATATGCATATATATATTATATTATATGTATGTATACATAACTATATAGATATACTATGTATATATAAGTATATATATATATAGATATATGTATATGTATATATATATATATATGTATGTATGTATATAAGTTACTATTAGTGTGTGAGTGTGTGTGTCGGTGAATGGGTGTGTGTGTGTTGCTGTAAGTGAAAAAAAAAAGAAAAAGGGAGAGATCGCGGAGAGAGAGAGAGAGAGAGATCGGCAGAGAGAGAGAATGCAGCCGCTCTGCAGGAGGCACGATAAGTCGTCTGCAGATGGCGGCCGACGTCTGGAGGTCGCGGGCGCACGGGAGCGTACTCGCGCAGAGGAGATGAGGAGTCTGCGTCGACCTGCTGCGAGCGCGGAGGCTCGCGACAGTGCGCGCGGGGCTCTGTGGGTGCTGGCAGGGAGGCGGGAAGGGGCCTGGCCGGCCGCTGCAGAGGCGCGCAGCGACCGGTTGCGGGCGCAGAGGCGGGCGACAGAGCAGACGAACGGAGGCGGGGAAGGCCTGCAGGCGCGCGCAGAGGGGCTGGGGCGCCTGCAGTTGCTCGCGGAGGCTGCGGGGGCCGCTGCTGCTGCTGCTTCAAGCTTCAGACCTTGAAGCGGCAGCCATGGCGGGAAGTGCGGGAATGGGAAAAAAAATGAAAAAAGAGAAGAGCCACCACGCCCACCGGCTCTTTGAAGAGCTGGGCGGTGGTGGTCTCACTGTGGTGGTGTGCACCACAGTGAGCTCCTGCCCGCCGGGTGTCTCCTCGAAGGAGGACCGGCGTATGGAGGGGAGGACGGTGATGGTGATGAGCTGAAGGTGTTTATTTCTTGCTGCCGCAGCTGCGTATTGCAGCAATGTTTTCTTTCCTCTCCTCGCGAGGAAGAGCTGCGGCTTTATAGAGGAGGAGAGCATGGCGGGGAGGCATGGCAGCAGCAGGGAGAGGCGTTGGAGAGTGGCTGCTGCAGGGAGAGGCGCGGGAAGGACAGCAGGGAGAGGCGGGGGTGCTGCATGCGGCTGCGGGAAGAAGGCAGCCGCGGGAATGAGAAAAAAAAGAAAGATGAAAATAAAAATAGAGAAGGGACTTTTGCAAAGAAACACTTGATAAAGAAAATAATTATGCAAGCCATTTATTCCATTCTCTTCTCCTCTCAATTAAATGCATGCATGCAAGCGTTTTTACAAATGCAACTACAGGATTATAATATACATAGTTAATGCTAGAAAATAGCATAAGAAGGCGTTCTTATAGGCGTGTTTTGAGGTGCAAACATATACCCCCATGCCTATCTTTTGCTAGTCCCTAGCAAAATAGTATTTAGAAATAATCTTAAGCTGACGATTTTCTTCTGAGATGATATCGGTGTGTTTATTATCGGATATTGTGAGAACCAATTGTAGAGAAGATTACCAGTACTTTAAGTCTTACATGACAAAGATTATCTCTCAACTAACTAGGACTCTTGATATTTAAACCTTAAGTACGATTTCCAGGACCCAGGAGGTTTTGCCATACTCGAGAGCTCAAGAGGTTATGGTTTGTGCATAGTGATGGATCAAGACTAACCAGATGAACATTAAGACTCAATTCCAGGGTTTCACGAATTTTTAAGTACAGGTTGGTCCCAGTTTCAGCTCGTGTTTTCGGATTGACCCTTAAGATGAATACGGAAAACTCAACTCCCATTTTTGATTTTTTTTTTTTTCTTTTTTTTTGTGGCTCACCGAAAAATAAAGTATACAGACATTTATGAGATATACTGACTCTTTTATATTTTTTTCTTTTCTTTTTTTTCTTCTTTTTTTCTTCTTTTTTTCTTTTTTCCTTTTTTTTTTCAACTCTTTTTTTTTTTTTTTTTTTTGAAACATGTGTCAGTATATCTCTTACAACACATTTTGACAGAGCAGACTTTTTTTTTTTTTTTTTTTTCTTTTTGGTGGGAGAGTTTCTTTTTGGTGAAAAGAGTCGCTCCTAAACACAAGACTAAAGCCTGGGATAAAAAGTCTACCTGCGCGCACAGGTAAGGACTCCACCTTTCCTAATGAACACTAGGGTTGGATCTTATGTTCACCTGATCTTTCCTGATATGTGTAGTGTGAACCAAGTTTACTTAAGCTCTCAAGAAAAAGCAAACCAACGAATCCTGTACTGGTGTCTCAGGTACAAGAAACGTTCTTAGTTAGGAGAGATTTTGATCTATTTCGTCAATGCTTTAAGTGAATTAAGCCGAGCCTGAGCGAATCAAGCTTCTGTGGCCTGGAAATTCTTCAAAACAGAGGTTGAATATCCATAAACACTTATTGTATTTTTGTTTCAGCTTTTAGATCATTACTAAACACCATTTATTACTAATATATATATATATTTTTTTTTCTTTTCTTTTTTCTTTTTCTTGCATATTTATAAATAGGTGGTAATTGTCTGATACCATAAAATACCCGGATCCTATGGATGCCTATCCACCCCCCCATGCCAAACAATGCTATGTCCTCATATGCATGCAGGGAAAGGCAAAGAACGGACGACAGATCGGGTAACAGGAGCTGAGGTTCAGGGTATAAATCAGGGTGGAAGGGTGGGTGGATGGTGGGTGGTGAAGAGAAAAGCGAAGTAATCGCGATAGAGGCGTGAAAAGTAATGGTGGATGGTGAGAGATTTGGCGTTTTCTGGGACGAGAGTGTCCCAGGCGGATCATAAAACAGATCAGGAAGAGGAAGTTGGCCCTTAGATTGGCCAAGAAGGGGGGCTTTTTGGATAGATGGATCCAAAAGGGAATAGCCCCGGTGAGTAAGATGTGGGCTCAAGGTCCCAGTGTGGGTTTGCAAATCCGCCTGATTTAGCGGGAAAGAAAGGGCAATCCGGTCTTCCATAGTGTGGACCGGCAGTGAGCAGCCCGGCAATGACTCAGACCACGAGGTATGGGAAGTGGAGAAAACCTCGTCAGAAGTCTGGTCAGGAGAAGGTACAGGAATAGGGAGGGATTGGGGAACGTCACAGTTTGTGTTGGTCAGGCAGTCGTCAGGTAATTCGCAGCAGTCAGAATCGGCTCCAATTAGTTCGATACACGTACTGACAGTCACGTCCTCGTCAGACGTGTCATCCTTGATGTGATCACTATCAGCATAAGAGTGCGGTGCTGCAGCGGGATTAACCTGAAATCCCGAAGGAATACTCGGAGCTTGCAGAACTTGATTAACCTGTCCCTGAGAAGGTTGTACCTGTGGTTGCGGACCACAGGGTACAAAGTTTTGCGGGTTTGGAACAGGTTGGGCGGGAAAAGTGCCCTGAGATTGAGTCGCCATGCTTAGTTGATTGATCTCAGCATTCTGCTGCGCCAAATGCTGAAGAGAGGTCATGTTTTCTTTATGGCGCTTTGACATTTCCGTCATCATTCGCATCAATTTATCAAGAGGTTTTGATGCGTGTTTGGTTTTCTGTACACAAGGGCCTGATGGCAGATTTGCCATAGGATTAGACTGGGCCCTTGGGATGACGGGTGCAGACGCACGCATTGGTCCACCAGCGGGGTTTCGACGCTGCAGGTTGTTGGACCATGCAAAATTGGGATGATTGTGCCACCCTGGGTTATACGTGGCAGAAAATGGGTTATTCCCTAGGGTGCAGGCATCTTCTATGCCAGAAGACGTGTCCGCATATGTGTCCGAGTACATGGAGGCTTGGTCCTCCATGTTGAAATACTGGCTCGCAGAAGCCAGTTCCACATGACTTACCGAGTCGCTTGGCGCGACACTCGATAAGGAAGGTCTTACAGGGTTTCTCGGGATAAGCCTGGTGTTGAAAGAATTAGAATTGCGACGAAGTGGTGAGGCGGGGGTGTGTGCCATGTTTGTGGAGGAGGAGGATGATTCGGCTCTTTTTCTAGATTTATCAGTCAATACAAGCAATTCAGGGTTTTGTGACCTCCTCCCAAACATGCACTACCGCAGGAAGAATTGGGGAGATGAGAAGGGAAAAGGGATGAGAGAAATGACGCCGCAAAGGTACACTTGATTACAAATCAATACAGTCAAGTTCCTAACCTCTACAGTGTGCCCTTAGACCTAAAGATCTAAGTTACCTACTATCACGAATTACGGAACCGAATGCGAGCACCGCGGAACCACCGGGCCAGATTGAAAGGCCGTTTGCCCCAGTCTTAGACACCCGATAGCACGCGGGAACTCTCACCAGCACGTAGTCGCTACACACAGGTAGTTAGACCTCCAATCCTTAAAAGGGTCAAGTTACTACCAGTTTTAATTAGAGGCTTAGGGTCAAGTGCTTTTGGAATGTGAATGGCGTTGTTTACGGGTAATGCCCAAGTGATTGATTTTAAGAGTGTGTAAGAACAAGCATGCAACGGGGAAATCTCCCCGAATTGAAGTTTTTATTGGCGAATGGTTTTTAGAGTTCAGCCTTAAGTAGTATGAATTTTAGGGTTTTGCTGAATTACCAATTCAACCAATCTCCGGGTTTTTGCAAAAATACAGGTTTTCCTTCTAAAGCCCAAGAAACCCTTCTTCAATTATCAATTAGTTAATGCATGCTAAAATGCAATGGGCTACCCTAAATGGAGATTTCTATGTGTGGATGCGCGAATCAATTTTATACCAATGTGAAAGGGAGCCAAAGCACTTCAATTCAAGTGCTCCCAATCACCAGAAAGATATCCACACACAAGGCTTCAACCAACAGATAAAGAAACTAAAACTGTTGGGGTTGAAGTATTCAGGATCGAATCACAGGCAAGTTTGAAAAGTCGTGGTGGGGTTGGAATCAACTCAATTCCAAATCTCCCCACCAAAAATGTGATCCTGAATTAAAGATAATTGAGGCAAAAGAGGGATACAAGCAATCTTTTTCTTTGCCTCAAAGAATACTTCCCATGGCGAAAAATCTAAGAATCAAGATTCTAGAATTTTCGCTATGCGAAGTAAGGCGGGAAATCCCGGGGCAGTGGGAGTGAAGACAACCAATCAATCAAGTGAATTTTAATCCACTTGCCCTCAAGAAATCCCAAGAAGTTTTTCTACTTTTTAGCTTTAAAATTTTTTTTTTTTTTTGTGTGGTGGCAAGTTAACCCTAATTTGATGAGAAAAGAAAACCTACTTGTTCGGCAACGTGTGCGAAGTTCCAATGCAATGTCGACGTCTTCACGCTCTCGTTCCCGCCTTGGATCTGCTCACGTCCTCGACTTCGTCAGCCTTCTTCTCCTTCCACCAGGTTCACCTGCACACCAAAAACAACAATACCCGTGAAGAGAGAAGAGACAAATTTAAAGGAATTGGATAGAAACTTACTCGAAAGTGCACCTCCCCGGCAACGGCGCCAGAAAAGTTATGATGGTCGGCCTGGATAGGTTGTTAATATGATATTTTTATCGTTGAAATGTGTATAGTGGTTAACCTAATTCAGACCTAACCATCTCTTTACAAATTTTTTGACCTGGCCTAATTGATTTTATCTTGTCACTTTTAAGCCCAGGGTCGAACTCAGGGAAGTGGGGTTCAAGTCGAGTTTCTACGTTTTCCTTAAAACGCGTCTCTTCCGTTCGTTTATTCTATTTTTGGTATTTTTCTTATTTAGGTTTTTTTTCTTGTAATCCTTGTTCTTGAGGCACACCCTCAAAATTGTGTCCTTGGCTTTTAGCCAAAACAGAGTTTCAAAACACGTCTTGCTACTTGCAAGACGGGGGTACCTGCAAATCAAAGATTATCTTTTCACTTTTATACCTTTTTTTATCGTTTTACTAAGAAAGAAACTAACAGATAGAAAGTAAATATAGTAGCTATAGATATATATTTATATGTAGTATATATATAAAGGGGTGGGGGTGGAGGTGACGATGGAGTGTAGCACTATGTCGAGTTAGCCGACGTCTAGAGAGACGCAACCAACACGACTAGGTGCCGCGTGGAGTGTGGATGGAGGATGGATGATGTATGGGACCACGCTTTTTTGTACGCGTGTATCAGGGAATATCAGCAACTGGTGCAGATATCCCCGCGATACAGCGTATAATAAATAACGTGAAAATATATGTACATATGTATGTATATAAATGTATAAGTATATATGTATAGATATATATAGATATATATATATATATATATATATAGGTGTATATATATATATATATATGTATGTATATATGTATATAGCTATGTATATATGTATATAAGTATATATATATAATACTATATATATATATATATATATATATGTATATAAGTATATATGTATCTAGATATATATGTATATATATATGTGTATATGTATAAGTATATAGATATGTATATATATATATATGTATATGAGTATGTGTATATATATATATATATATATTATATATGTATATGCATATATATATTATATTATATGTATGTATACATAACTATATAGATATACTATGTATATATAAGTATATATATATAGATATATGTATATGTATATATATATATATATGTATGTATGTATATAAGTTACTATTAGTGTGTGAGTGTGTGTGTCGGTGAATGGGTGTGTGTGTGTTGCTGTAAGTGAAAAAAAAAAGAAAAAGGGAGAGATCGCGGAGAGAGAGAGAGAGAGAGATCGGCAGAGAGAGAGAATGCAGCCGCTCTGCAGGAGGCACGATAAGTCGTCTGCAGATGGCGGCCGATGTCTGGAGGTCGCGGGCGCACGGGAGCATACTCGCGCAGAGGAGATGAGGAGTCTGCGTCGACCTGCTGCGAGCGCGGAGGCTCGCGACAGTGCGCGCGGGGCTCTGTGGGTGCTGGCAGGGAGGCGGGAAGGGGCCTGGCCGGCCGCTGCAGAGGCGCGCAGCGACCGGTTGCGGGCGCAGAGGCAGGCGACAGAGCAGACGAACGGAGGCGGGGAAGGCCTGCAGGCGCGCGCAGAGGGGCTGGGGCGCCTGCAGTTGCTCGCGGAGGCTGCGGGGGCCGCTGCTGCTGCTGCTTCAAGCTTCAGACCTTGAAGCGGCAGCCATGGCGGGAAGTGCGGGAATGGGAAAAAAAATGAAAAAAGAGAAGAGCCACCACGCCCACCGGCTCTTTGAAGAGCTGGCGGTGGTGGTCTCACTGTGGTGGTGTGCACCACAGTGAGCTCCTGCCCGCCGGGTGTCTCCTCGAAGGAGGACCGGCGTATGGAGGGGAGGACGGTGATGGTGATGAGCTGAAGGTGTTTATTTCTTGCTGCCGCAGCTGCGTATTGCAGCAATGTTTTCTTTCCTCTCCTCGCGAGGAAGAGCTGCGGCTTTATAGAGGAGGAGAGCATGGCGGGGAGGCATGGCAGCAGCAGGGAGAGGCGTTGGAGAGTGGCTGCTGCAGGGAGAGGCGCGGGAAGGACAGCAGGGAGAGGCGGGGGTGCTGCATGCGGCTGCGGGAAGAAGGCAGCCGCGGGAATGAGAAAAAAAAGAAAGATGAAAATAAAAATAGAGAAGGGACTTTTGCAAAGAAACACTTGATAAAGAAAATAATTATGCAAGCCATTTATTCCATTCTCTTCTCCTCTCAATTAAATGCATGCATGCAAGCGTTTTTACAAATGCAACTACAGGATTATAATATACATAGTTAATGCTAGAAAATAGCATAAGAAGGCGTTCTTATAGGCGTGTTTTGAGGTGCAAACACCTCCCTTGCCGGAGTATGGCCGGAGTTGTAGCCCATGCCTTCCGTGCATTTGCACGGAAGGTGTGGGCAATGGCAGAGATCATGGTGGTGTCCCTGCGACAGCAGACGTCGTAGGGAACACCCAGTTCAATGGGCAGAGGGCCTCCCTCACCCTGCGCGGCGCCATGCTCCGCGCAAAGTCGCCGGAGCATGGCGCTGCTCAGAGTTTTGCAGGGAGGACCTAAGTGAAAAGAACGAAGAAGAACCTAGGGGCCAAAATGTGGGGGTTTCGAAAGTTGAGGGTCAAAAAGTAATAGATGAGGACCAAAATGCAAAGTCGGTCAAGAAGGTCTCTTCTTAGGCTCAAGTTTTTATGCATGACTAGATGGGACCTAAGGATTATAATGGTGAATTTTATTTCTAGATCAGACCTTGTTTGACCGATCAATTTATGTAAAAACCTAAATTAAATCATTAATTGGGCATGGTTCTCAATGTAGGTCAAAATGGGTTCCCAAGGCCAAATTGAAGGTTCTAAACCCTAGAGATTATTTTTCTATGAATTTTAGAGGGTTTAGTAGATTTTTACTTTGCCTCGAACCTCGTGAATTGAAGTGGGTTTGTTTTAGGGTTACAGAATGTCATTTAATTCCTTGGAGTTGCTGTAGCCCTTGTTGGATCAAATCATCCCACTTTCCTTCTTATTAGGTTAGTTTGACCTATGTTTGGATCCTGAGTTACCCTGTTTACTGATTGTGTTGGTGAAATTGCATTTTAACCCCTTATGACCTGTTTTCTTTACAAACTCAGAATTCTCTGAGTCAAGCCTTTCTATGAGTTATGTAGGAGCTTTTTCTTGCATATCTAGGTTAGATTGTGCCAGTTAGGGTTCATGATGAGGTTCTCATCAGAAATATTACAACTAAAAAGCGGGAAATATTAAAACTAGAAAGCAGTAAAATCTACTCTAGAAAGTAATAAAGAGAAAGGAGGTGAGAAGTTATCCTCCTCGACGGCTGCTTGGAGGACGAGCTGGATGGGGCGATGCCTGGAAGACGGAAGGTGAAGATGGAAGACAGAGAATGAAGCGAGAAGAACCGGGGGTGAGGCAGGGCGTCATCGTCGCGTGATCCACTTCTAGAATGGGGGTGAGAAAAACTTTGATTTTAACTCTAAAGGAGCATATTGGGTTTGGGACAAGCTTCTTTAGAGCCTTTGAGTAGGAGAGAGGTGAAGGAAGGGATGATTGAAATGTGGGGGGCATAGGTCTTTTTATAGGTGTAGAGGTTGGGGGCAGAAAGGTCATTTCCCACTTGGAAACATTAATTTAGGGTCTTTATTGACGGATTTAAGCGTCACTAAAGACTCCAAACGTGGGCGTTGGTCGCACGAACGTCGCACCTCCTCCTCTCCCAGTGCCTCAACGCCTACACTCATTCAAAAATCCTCAGCGATCGGACGGCTTAAAAGCCATCGCCCCCGTGTGTGCGATTGGGCGTTCTCATGTGCGTCGAATCGCGCGTGCTGCGCTCCTCGCATCTGGGCCAGCCACGTGGCCGTTCCATCGCCGCCCATTGTGCATTGTACGACTCAATTTCATCCGTGCCTCCTCACGGATTGAATCTGCCTGCTGGGGCTTGATCGCGCATCATGCGATTGGCTATAGGTGCCTCACCCACTGCGCTAAGGAGCTCTTTGAGTCGCGTAGAAGAATTAAGGCACGAGCATACATGGCCGTTCGATTAAGATCCAACAGCCTAGATTGTTCGCACAGTTGAGGAGAGAGAGAGAAGTGGCGGGTTGATGAGAACCTCATCATGAGCCATAACTAGCTCATTTTGACCTAATACAAAGGATAAAAGCTCCTACATAACTCAAGGAAAGGCTTAACTCAGAGAATTTTGAGTTTAAGAAGAAAATAAGTCATAAGGGATAAAAATGCAATTTTACCAGCACAATTTGCAAGCAGGGTAATTCAGGGTCCAAACACAGGTCAAACAAACCTAATAAGAAGGGAAGTGGGATGATTTGATCTGATAAGGGCTACAGCAACTCCAAGGAATTAAATGACAATCTGTAACCCTAAAACAAAGCCACTTCAATTCACGAGGTTCGAGGCAAATAATAAAATCGACTAAACCCTCTACAATTCATAGAAAAATAATCTCTAGGGTTTAGAACCTTCAATTTGGCCTTAGGAACCCATTTTGACCTACATTGAGAACCATGCCAAATTAATGACTTAATTTGGGCTTTTACGTAAATTGACCAGGCAAACAAGGTCTGATCTAGAAATAAAATTCATCATTAGAATCCTTTGGCCCCATTTTTTCATGCATAAAAACTTGAGCCTAAGAAGAGACCTTCTTGACCGACTTTGCATTTTGGTCCTCATCCATTACTTTTTGACCCTCAACTTTTGAAACCCTCGCATTTTGGCCCCGAACTCTTCTTCGTTCCTTGCATTTGGGTCCTCCCTGCAAAACCCTGAGCAGCGCCATGCTCCGGCGACTTTGCGCGGAGCATGGCACCGCGCATGGTAAGGGGGACCCTCTGCCAAGTTAACCGGGGGTGCCCTGCGACCTCTGCCGTCGCAGGGACATCTCCATGGTCTCTACAACCACCCATACCTCCCGTGCGAACGCGCGGAAGGTATGGGTCTCCATCTCCGACGTCCTCTGGCGAGGGAGGCACGTCGTCTCCCTCCGCCCTCCTCTGTTTCTGCCTCTATAAAAACCCCCGACGCTCTGCCGCTCTCTCCAGCTCGGTTCTGACGGAGAAATCCCCCCCTTTTCCTCTCTTCCCACTCCGACAGAGGCCCCCTTGCTCCGACGGTTCCTCCTCCTCCTCCTCGTCGTTCTGTCGCACTACCAGCAGCAGGGCTGCCTTCACCTCCTCTTCCCACGTCGCGCCGTACCCAGCGCGCGCTCTTCCGCCCTCTCCTCGCCGCCGCCCTTTCTTCTCTAGGCACCTTCTTCTCCGGCGACAGTAGATACGACTGTCGCCCTGTTCCGGTCCCCCTCGTCCCTTCGAGTAGGTACAATCTTTCCTCTCCCCCCCTCTTTCTTTTCCTTACAGTAATTTGCATAACCTCCCCTCGACCGCGCCTAATCGCCCTCACCTTCCCCATCTCCGGCCAAACTCTGGCAACTCGCTCCTGTCATTCCACCACCCCACACGACTCGCCAACCCTCACAGAACCTCCGCCTCCTCACCCTGATCAACTTCCGCCCTTCCATTTTTCGCCACTCGCCACCTGCAGACCCCCCGAACAAACCCATTTCCCGTGCTACAGTTTGACCTAGGGTAGTCCCTACGCTCTGCCCCAGGGCTTGCCAGACCCCACATTGCCTTTGCCGTGCCACGGCGAAGGTTCTCCGCTTGTCTGATTAGGCCGAGAGGCCGTTCTTCTATGGACAGGTTGCTCGCCCTCCGTTGCCATTGCTGAGCCGGTGAAGCTCCTTCAACTTGCAGCTGCAGGCGCGCTTCGCCCAGGTTCGACTCGCCAGGACGCGCGGTTCGCAGCCTCGCAGTCGCCCAGGCCTACAGTTGGGGAGAAAGCCCCGCAGCTGCTGCATCTGCCTGCAGCTCCCTCAGCTGCGGGTGCCCAATTAGGGTGGGACATTTAGTCCCACCTCGGAACTTTTGAGAGGGCTCACCCGCATAAAGGCAAAAAGTGCCTTAGGCTCTTTGCCTCCTGATCACGGGGTGAGGTCCCTCTCACCCGCTCGAGCCGACCTCGTCCGCGACCACGCCCCGTGGACCTGGCCCGACCCGTTTACCCGACCTGCACTCCTCGCCCACCACCACACGTCGGTGGGCCTGGACCCGGGTGCGACCCGCGTAACCGACTACCCGGCAGCTCTGGGAGAGCTATCCTATGAGTGAATTCTGAGAGAGAGAGACGCGGGGGAGGGTAGAGTAGGTTTTGCCCTCTGATCAAACTTTGAGTGTGCAGGCACAGGTGAAGAAGAAGAAGAGAAGGCAGGAAGAAGAAGAAGAAGAAAGCCACAGAGCAAAGAAGAAGAAAAGACGCACTGTAGCAGCAGCTACTTAAGTCGTCTGATTGAAAAATCAGACGACGCTCTGAAGGCAAAGAAGAAGGAGAAGAAAAGAAGAATAGGACCGCAAGGGAGAAGAAAACGAAAGAGACGGACAGAAAGAAGAACAAGAAGAAAAAGAAAGAAAAGACAAGAAGAACAGAAGCAAGAAGAAAAGAAGAACACAAGGAGAAAGAGAAGAAGAAGCTCTGAAGAAGAAGAGAAGAAAGACAAGAAGAACAGAAAAGAAGACAAGAAGAAAACAAGAAAAGAAGAACAGAGCAAGAATAAGAAGAAGGAAGAAAACTGCAGACTCAAAGAGAAGAGAAAAGAAGACAAAGACGAGAAAGAAGAGAAGAAGAAGCCAACAAGACAAATCTCTCTCTCTCTCTCTTTATTTTTTGTAATAGAAACTTCGTACCTCTAGAATACAACTTGCTCCCTGAGTTCGACCTCGGGAGAACTTTCATTTCCGAGTAAAAATTGTAATAATGGCAATGACTATCTGTACTACAACACAATTTCTATAACAAAACAACAAAGCATAGTCTCAACGCCGTTATCACGGGTCCTTGGGCCAGTTGGGCAGCTGGGATGGCGCCACGTGGTGCCATCTTGGCCGTCCATCTTCTATGTCTTGTAGATGGTGACACGGATGTCGGATTGGACCGATTTTCGCATCGTTGGGCTGTGATCGTCAATCTGAACCCATCCATGTGGTTGATTTTGTCATTTGAAGTGCGGATTTACACCTTCTTGGCCCTTGATCTCTGATCTTCCTCGGATTATATCTGATGCTACGAAAGTTCGGTCGGGGAGATATTGGAGTTGTTGAACTTCGATCATCACCCTAATCAGATCCGTGTGGTTGGATCTTCAATCTGAGGCCCCGATTAAATGTCACCCTACCCTTGGCCACCAAGAAGAAGAAATTACTATACAATTTATCCAATTTGACCTAAATGCATGATGATGCATGTTATGCAATATTTACAATGTATGATGCTTATATGATACTTGTTAGTTCAACCTCTCATATATAATATTTTGATGATTTTACAAAATGAAGAAAAAGAAATAAAATATAAGCGTAGCATATTTTTCTCTATAATAACACAATTGCAGGTTTCATGGAGTTTTCCAAGAGGGAAGATTAAAAGCGTGAAGACTAAGTAGCATAAGTATTGTCATAGGTCATAGGATTTTTATGTAAACTTTCAAAGGTTGTAATCTTTATTTTATTTAAGTATAGAGATGTTGTAAAGAGTCCCTAAACATAACTTATAAATAGCTAACTTAGGCTCTCTACACTTAGGATAAATTAGAAACAAAAATCTATCACTAAGACTCAAATGAGACATCCATAACAACTGTTAGACGTCTAATTTTCAACTTTAAGATGTCTGACAAGTGTTTCAGACGTCTAATTACCTATATCTCTGCCTTTGGTTTCTGCCTTCATAAACATCAGTCAAAGCAATCTTCTATTAGACGTCCATAGCTTCATCCGGATGTCTGATACTTTACCTGGACGTCCTCAAAACAACTGTTAGACTCAAGCACCCATCTTCCTTCTATATATAATGGGCAAAATACAATTTCAGACGTCTGGACATGCTTCCAAACATCTACCTTTGGATCGTTGCTCATTTATTTCTATGCGTATCTCATTACGAACCAAAGATTTTCTGTCAGATATCCTAGGTAAGTCCTTTTTAGGTTTCTAGACATCTAGGGAATCCCACATATGACCATACAGACGTCTGTTCCTTTAGATCTAGAACCCTATTTGGATCTAGTAAAAATAGGAATGAATCCACACATAATTAGACGTCTAATAATTTTATCAGACATCTTATGTGAAAATATCAGACGTCCTTATTTCGATCCAATGAAACCAGTACAGCTTAGCTAATAGTATTAGACGACCATAATTGTAATCAGACGTCTTATAAGACGTCTGACCCTAAAATTAGACATCTGTTATTGCTGTCAGACTCATCATTACCCTAATTTGTGGTGGATTTCGTCCCAATCTCTTAGGATTTGCCTTCAACAGCTAAGAGATCTCTCCCAAGTGTTCTTGAAGCTTCTAAACTTGCCTATAAATAGACTACAATCCCCCTTAGGAAAGACACACCTCTTGAGATTCAATTCCCTTAGAAAAATCACTTGCTCACTACTCTTAGCCTTCTCTTGCCCTTGTGCTGTGCCAACACTCTGATTAAAAGGAAAACCCACACTCCCGGTTCACTTCATTTTGCAAATTCTCAGGGAGTTTTCTTTATGCTTACTAGGAAGGAAGTAATCAAATTATTGGGGTGCTCTATAGGTACTGTTTAAATTCTTACTTTTTTACTTTAGGTATCTGACCTGTCGGGTCTCCGTCTCTTCATTGTGAAGGGAGAAACCTTCGTTTAGGTATCGGAGGTGGGATTTGTAATTGAGGTACACTACCCTCGTTTAAGTAGTGTGGTTAGTGGATTGATCACTTTATGATCGAAAATCCTAAGTCAAGGGATTGGCTTAGGTGGTGGTTTTCACCCGTCTTGGGTTTCCACCTAAAAATCAGGTGCCTCTTTTTGTGATTGAATTTTTTGTATTACAATATTTAATAAATTCACTATTCACCTCCCCTCTAGTGTAATTTCAATACTAAGAACATGCATTAATACACATTTTTGGCTATTCAGATGTATGCACATCACACCCCCATGCCTATCTTTTGCTAGTTCCTAACAAAAACTATATGCTATTTATAAAAGAATTAGGTCAGATTTCTTAGGCAAAAGTTATTCTTCAACTCTAGGAGATTTTTACACAACAGCGCCTGGGTGTCTGCCAAAATGCAGACTGCTCAAGCCCTCGCCTTATTCAAAGAAGGATCTTTTTCTTCTTTTCTTCTTTTTTAATTTTTTTGGATTTTTGAGTTTAAGGTTTCGGAGTAGCTTTCTACGGCCACTCAACCCACCCAAGACTCGAAGAGAACCCTAATTTCTAAGCATCTTTATGTATGAAATGTGATAGACTCACTGAATGACGATTAGAACAGACTTTGGGTTTCTACACCCCTAGGTGACCTTGAAAAGAAATTCTACCTAAAGGTGTATCTATTCGACCGGTAGCTTTCTCCCTACTTTTATTTTTATGGGGTAAACACAAGGGCAAACCCAGTGTATATCTCTCCAGCTTATTCTACTTCTCCGCTTCTTCCTAAGTGTTTTGGAATTATACGTGCATTTCTTGAGTTGGGTTCTGGACAACCTACTAATGGGTTGTTATCCACGATAACTTGCCAGCCATACTCATGTGGTGAAGTGTGGCTTATTTCTTTTCCTTTTCTTTTCTCCTTTTCTTTTGCTTTTTTTTAAGTAGGTGGCTTCTCTGATCTAAGATTTACCTAAAGACAGCAGGAAAAGAATGGTCATGTGATTGGGCTCTGGACAACCTACTAATGGGCTGTTACCCACAATAACTTGCCATCTATACCACCCTAGAAGGTTCATTAGCCACCCAATTTCCGTTAAAACCATCGAAAAGTGAGTCAGTGCAAATAGTGTGTAGATTCTCAGACTTAAAATCCCCTCAAATTAGAGGGCGGCTTGATAAGTCGTGTACTTATCATTCCAACTTATTTAACCAAATTGAAGTAAATTCAGAATGGCGAGGACTCGATAAACAAATCCACATTTTAGTGGACACCCGGGCTGATTAAGCCTGAAGACCTGAAGGATCTAAGTTTTCAGATTCTACTATATTATTCCCTCAGGTTGAAAAATCCTAATGCTCAATTATTCTTTCCTAATTCAATTTTTGTTTTTAATAAAGAGAAAAATAAGTAGAATTTATAAGAATTCCACGGAGTTGACAAAATGATTTAGAAATGAATCCACCCCCCCATGCCTAGTTGATGCAATGTCCTCATTGAAAATAAAATGCATGAGAAGTAGGGTAGAATGAAGAAAATAACACCTGTATTCCATGATACTCAGGTTAGCTCTGAGTCAGACTGTACAAGTGCTGAGTTTAATGCAATCAGCTTGGCAAAATCTAGCCAAAGAAATCACATTAAGGTTAAAGCAACCTTATCGGAGATGGGTTTTGGAATAACATGATCAACATAAGGTTTTAGATGTCTGTTGACCTTAAAAGAATTACCCGTCTTTGGGTTAAAGATCTCAACGGCTCCATTGGGAAATATTCGATCGATGATGAATGGGCTATCCCACTTTGACCTAAGCTTGCTGGGAAAGAGCTTAAGTCGAGAATCAAAGAGCCAGACCTTCTGGTTCAGCTCAAAGCTCTTCCAAGAAATCATTTGGTCATGAAGAGCTTTGGTCCGAGCCTTATAGATCTTGCAAATTCTCGTACGCATCATTTCTAAGCTCCTCCAACTCAAATAGTTGGAGCTTCCTGGTATTTCCGACTAAACTTAGATCAAAGTTGCATTTCTTGATCACCCAAAATGACCGATGTTCAATCGCTATGGGTAAATGGCATGCCTTTCCATACACCAGATGAAACGGTGACATGCAAATAGGCATTTTGTACGTGGTATGGTAGGCTCGAAGAGCGTCCTCAAGCTTTTGAGTCCAATCTTTTTGATCAGACCTAACCATCTGATGTGTATATATCTAAATAGCCAAAAATGTCTATTAATGCATGTTCTTAGTGTCATATTAGCATCATACATTGTAAATATTGCATAACATGCATAATCATACATTTAGGTCAAGTTGTATAAATTGTATAGTAATTGTCTTCTTTTATGGTCAGGGAAAGGGTGATTTTTAATCGAGGCCTCAGATCTAAGATCCAACTGTATGGATCTGATCAGGACGACGATTGGAGTTCAATGACTCCAAGATCACCCTGATCGGACATCCGTAGCACTAGATAGATACCGAGGAACCCTAAAGATCAAGGGCCAAGTGGTGCCAATCCACACTTCAGACAACAAATTCGACCGCACGGATGGGTTCGAATCGATGATCGTAGCCTAACAGCGTAAAAATCAACTCAATCTGACATCTGTGGCACCATCTACAACATGCGAAAGATGGACGGCTAAGATGATGCCATGTGGTGCCGTCCCAGGCACCTAATTGACCCTCAGGACCGCCGCTGCATCTCCAAAGGACTTCCAATGCACGACCTAGGCCGTTGGATCTTGATCCAATGGCCACGAGCACGTGCGCTTGAAATCAAAACTGTGACAAAGTAAGTGCCGCAGCACAACGGTTGAACGAGTTGTGCGAGCAAGCGACGTGCGTTCAACTCCACAACCGCAGTTTTCGAGCGAGTAATCGCGACCGTGAGATCGGTTGTGGGCTATGCGGAGCAGCCAATAGCGCGCACGTGCGATCTGACGCATAGCACGCACGCTTGATCTCACGCGGGCGTGCGGTGAAGGCGTAGACGAAGGTGCGCGGGGAGAAATCTAAGCCGTCCAATCTCATGATCGGACGACTAATATGTGAAAGACATGTGACAGAGAGAGTTTCGCTTATTTATGATAGCAATAGAATGATATGTCGTTGTGTTTTATGTGGTGGAAAATCTCTCAAACAAAACTAAGTATCAAATTTAACCACAATAAAGATGTCGTATCCACAGGGAGGAATAGACCAATAAATTCTAGAGTAGAGGAATATACTGTTTGCTGACACTTTCGCGACTTTAATGAGAGGAATATGTTATTTCAAAAGGAGCTTGCAATTTCTTTAAAAGTTTAAGGGTATTTATGCAATTTTCACGTCAAGAATTAAGCTCCAAAAATATGTATATGATGCATGTGTAATGGCATATCATATAAATTTAACTTGCATGCAAATCTGGTTCAAAATTCAAAGTTCAATGATGCACATAACACAAGTGAAGTAATTTCAGGAAACCATAAGCGTATCAATGCAATGTGGCCTGAATAAAATATGAATATCTAAATGGCAATGGCATTAGATGTAAATATTAATTGAGGAGAAAATAGAGGATTTCTCCTCTCTCTTCCTCGCGTGGATGGCTGTGCACCGTTGGCGGTGAGAGTTGACGGGGTGGTGCACCTCGATGAGGGCTATGCAATGGTGGTGATGCGGCGACCGGAGGTGGCTGGCGGCGGCTGGACGGAGGAGAATGGCCGCCGGCCTATTGGCCCTGTTGGAGGAGGTTAGCCGCGCGTGGAGAGGGTGGCGCCGCTGTTGCAGCCCACGCAGTTGCTCGCTGAGCACATGCGAGGGTGGCCTGCAGCGCCTGCAGGGCACGGCTGTGGCATCTGCAGTCACCTGCGGGTGGCTGCGGTGCAGTGCCTGCGGGCGATGGCATGAGACGCGCTACGTGCTTACAAGGCGCACTTACAGGGTTGATGAGGGCGCTGATGGGTGGAGCAGGCGGTGGAAGGCGCGAGGGCGATGGCATGGCTTGTTGCTTCCTGCGGTGCAGCGCTTGCTGGCGATGGCAATGGCGTAAGGCGTGCAAGGACAGTGCCTGCGGGCTCTTGGCAGTAGCGTGAGGCGGGCAAGGGTAGCGCCTGCGGGCGTTTGGCAGTAGCGTGAGGTGTGCAAGGGCGATAAGTGCAGCGCCTGCGGGCACTTGGCAGTAGCGGGTGTGGGTCGCCTGCAGGCAGTGCGGGGGCGGATAGGTGGAGAAGGGCTGGTGTAGCGCGGGTGCAGGGTCGCGTGCGCTTGCAGTGGAGAGTATGGTGCGGCGAGGGTGTGGCTTGCAAGGGATTGGTGAGGGTGCTGTGGCAGTGCGGTGATGGCGGTGGAAGGTGTGCACAGTGCACGCTTGGTTCCATAGTGTCCACCCTCTCCACGGTGGGGAAGGTGGAGAAGGATATCCCCTCAGGGGGGGGGGGAGAAGAAGAACCGCCTAGATGCCAACCCTTTGCGAAGCCTCCCTTTTTTATCTCCTCTCCCCGCGTGAGTTAAGGGATTTTTAAATCCCTTACTAATTTTGGCCGACGGCTGTTGGGGGGTGTTGAGGCCGGCCGGATGTTGCGTGAGGTGAAGTTGAGGCGGTTGTTGGGGGAAATTTCTTTCACCCCCCTGTTCTTTTCCAACCTTATTCCTAGAACAACAAAACATAAAATAATTATATATTAAGTTACAGAATGCAATAAAATAGATGTAAACTTAAATAATGATGCATGCAAACATTCTATAACTTAATGTAGTTATTAACAAACCTAAAAGGTAAGAATAAAGTTAACTTAGGTGTAACAATAGTCCATTAAAATGGACTGATCAACATGCGCGAGAGTTTTAAGCACGGAAGGCGGGGAGGCACGTGCGGCACGCGCACGTCGGCCACGATCTGACCTTTAGTGACGGATAAATCCGTCACTAAAGACCTGATATTAATGTTTTAACCTTGAAATGACAAATTTGGCCTCGATTCCTACAACTATAAAAGGGGACCCGACCTCCACTTCTTCTTCATCCCTTCCTTCTCCAAAGCTTAAGAGAAGCTTGTCTTACACCCGGGATGCTCCTCAAGAGCTAAATCCAATCTTTCACCCCCATTCTGGAAGTGGATCCTATGACGATGACAATGCGCTACCTCGTTCCCATTCTTCCAACTCCGTCCTCCTTCCCGCCTCGTCCTCTGTCTTCCAGGCGTCGCCTCCGTCCAACTCGTCCTCCAAGCATTCGTCGAGGAGGATAACATCTCTCTCCCTTCTTTTATCACTGCTTAGAGCAGAGTTTCCCACTTTCTAGTTGTAATAGTTTCCCGCTTTCTAGTGTAATCATTTCCCGCTTTCTTAGTTGTAAAAAATATTATTCAAATACCAAGTGATTATTCTCTCCTCACTCTCTTATTATTTATATCGATTCCATTGTGATTATTTCGTTTTCAAACAAAAACACAAAAAAAATATAATTGCAGATTTTGAGATTGACATAGCCTCCCTGTTTTTGACCCGAAACTTCTTTACGGATTTTCAGTATAAATTTTATCTGTTGAACAGATTTCTTCGCGACTCAAACTACGATGATGGGTTTTCGAATCCAACTACGAACGTGTAGTTTTCCACATTCAACACCATCTTTTGCAGGATGTTCTTGATCTCCCAATTGGAGATCTCGGCCTGTCCGTTCGTTTGAGGGTGGTAAGTTGTGGAGATTCTGTGATTTACCCCGTATTTGGCCAGTAAACTACAGAACTGGGCATTTGTGAAGTGAGTACCACCATCGCTAATGATAGCCCTCAGAATCCCGAACCGACTGAAGATGTTCTTTTTGACAAAATCGATGACCACTTTGTGGTTATTGGTTCGGGTGGGAATAGCCTCGATCCACTTGGACACATAATCAACAGCGACAAGAATGTACTGGCATCCAAATGAAGGGAGGAAGGGTCAAATGAATCGATGCCCCAAATGTCAAAGATTTTGATAGGAAGGATTGGGTTTAGAGGCATCATATCTCTCTTGGTTATGCTCGCAAGTGCCTGGCATCGGGAACACGACCTCGAGAATTCATGGGCATCCTTGAATAAAGACGACCAATAAAATTCAAATTGCAGTATTTTTGCAGCCATCTTTTTCCCGGAGAAATGTTCACCACACGTAGATGCATGGCAAAACTCAAGTATACTTTGAAATTCATTCTCTGGAACACATAGGCGAATAATCAGATCAGAACCGATGCGGTACAGTTCAGAGTCCTCCCAGAAGTAATATTTGACCTCAGATTTGAGTCTATCTCATTGTTGCTTGGTCCAATCCGAGGGATTTGACCAACAGCAAAATAGTTTACTATGTCTGCAAACCACGGGGTTTAAACACCTGACACTGCAAGAATAGTCTCATCCAAAAAAGTATCAACAATTGGAATATCCGGATGAGGAGAATCACTTAGAAGTCTCAAAAGATGATCCGCCACCATATTTTGTGCCCTGGATTTATCTTTGATTTCAATCACCAGAGATTCCTTGAGGAATTCTCTTTCAATCAAACCTGGCTTTGGACTCTAATTCTTTCCCAATCTCCCATGCGAATGCATGGGAGATATGGGTATCCCACATGCACAAGAAGCTCAGAGTTTCCAAGCTTGTTTCCAAGCTTGGAACTCCATCCTAAGCCTATAAATGGACCCCTGAGACATGCCTTACTTCCTTAGCAAAACTTGACCTCAGAAATCCCCTCTTCCTCCTTCTTCGGCTGTCTTCAAAGTTTGTTCCGACGACCTCCTCTGTTCACCCTTGTCCGACTGTCTAACCATCAAATTGGATGGCCCATATCCTTCCTCTCTTCCTCGCGATCCTCTCCAACCAAAGAGAGGGAGTCTCCTTGCCCTGTTCATTATTGCTGTCCTTCTGCCTTCATATCCTTCTCCGGCTCCAGCCACCTACAATTGGTGCATCCCCACCTCAATTCTCTCCTCTTAGCTCCTTTTTGTCTTCCTTTATCCCTCTACTACACTTCCCACTCACCTGCACTTCCAAACAACTATGCTACTGCCCCTGACGCCCTCACCTTCATCCGCTCCGATGACGCTCTGGCATAGCATCTAGCTGTGTACACTTCACCAAACGCACCACCGCCACCTCCACAAGCATTGCCATGCCATCCTCTAAAAAAGCCCTCAACCTATTTCGCAGTTCACCCACTGCAACCACTCTCACCTCTGCAGTGTCGTCGCGAGGTAGACAGGCCTTCTCATGCTACGCACACCACACCACACACACCGTTGCACTCATCGTTCCACGACGAAGCTTGTGAACTGGTTTGACTTGGCCACAAGGCCGTGTTCATGCTTTCAGGTACTTCGTCAGACCTCCATCACCGCCTCGACTCCTCTACCCTTGTTTGCAATGCTTCAGCCGCGAGACCTCCAGGCAACTTCCCCAGGCACTGTGGATTTCCTTCAGGAGCATCTCCAGGTTCCCAATTGGGTCCTTCATCCATAGCTGCAACCCCAATCGAGACCCTCTGCCATAGTTGCTTGCACGCAAAGACTGTGGGACATTTAGTCCCACATCGTGAAGATTGGAGCTGCCTATGCGAAATAAAGGGAATTTCTTCCCTCGACCCCTCACCCAAGTCACGGGGGTCGGGTCCCCTTCACCTTGCACCCACTTACCCGAGCTCACTGCTTGCCTGCAATCACGCCTGCAGGCCTGCACCCAGATCTGGTTACGGTTCCTACCTGATTATCCGGTTAACCTCGGATCTTTGAGAGAGAGAAGAGAAATAGAGGAGGAATTGTGAGGAGAGAGGGGGGCTTTGCTCTTCAGGGCTCTCAACCCTTAACCGCTGAAGAAGGACCTTTGTGCTTGAAGGGAAGAAAGAGAAAGGTTGAAGAAGTGATAGAGAGAAAGAAGAAGAAAGGCTTTGAGAAGCCTTGTGATTGATACTGTTGGTTTATTTCAAGACATGGAAATTGGCTAAGTGGTCCTGATTACTGTAGCAATATTGATTAGTTAATATATATGTATCTAGACTAAATAATTGGTGACATAAATCACCATTGTTTTTGCCCTAGGTTTCTTTTTGCTATGTCAAAATCTTCATATACTCATGTTCTACATTGAATATCATATTTAAGTATATATTATTCATTGATTATCATTATTGGCTTGATTTCCTATGCTCATTTATATTTTGATTAAGATTAGTGTGTAAATTCCACATTTGCTCCTTGTGTTCGACCTCGGACTTTAAATTCAAGTTATAAATTTTACTCTGTTGATTGAGCGATCTAGGAGACTTTACTACAATGAGACACTTTAATCTCCTGAATAGCCCTGTCAACATTTTGGTGCTATTGCCAGGGAGTAACACGTAATTCATCATTATTCTCTTGCTTATTTAATTATATATTTGAGCACTAATCTGCCCTATTTATTTTCTTGTGATTTTGCGAGATACTTCATAAGGAGATCTTTTGCACAAAACAGGCACTCCTAGGGCAAGTAACTTCTGTTCTTCCCTAATCAACATCCTAATCTTGGGAAGATAAAAGAAAGAAACAATCAATTAGGAGTCACCTACCTTAGCTTCATAGAAATCATCATTCAAAAGGTAAGCTTTTCCTGATTTGTGAAAATTTTCCATATCAATTGAAGCTTGAGATGATCTGTTAGAGATCCCTACCTAATCTCCTGTAGCTATTAGGGATTATGCTTAATTGCAGATCTCCTTGGACTACGCACTTCTTGTTTGAAGTTCAAGGAGAACATTTTAAGATCAAATTGGACTTGGAAATAGAGCCACTTAGGGTTTCAACTTTAGGGTTTCTGGAGTGTTAGTACATACTTGCTTGCATAAAAGGAAACATACCCTCTCGCATCTATGTACCACCCAAGCCGTTGATTGAAAAGATCTAATCAGAAAACCCTAAAAATCAGGCTCTAAATTTCACTTGAATCTTAAAATTGTGTGCCTAATAACCTGGGAGTCAAATCAGGGTGATTTCTGGGTCTTGACCTAGATTTCATTTTGTTATCTTTAGGGTAGGTCAGGTGAAGTTGGTCTACTTTGTGGGCCAACCAACCTCCAAATTAGGTCACGAGTCAAATTAACTTCTAATCAAGTGGAATTAAAGGCATAAATTAGGACTTAAAATTGGTTGACTTAAGAGGTCAAGTTATCCATTCTGGTCTACCTGGATCCGTGGTGACAAGGAAGGTCAGGTGGGGGAAACCCTATAACCCGTAGGGATGCTTTATCATGTAGGGGTCTTCATGGAACTCTCCCTTCCTGGCTGCCCAGGTGGTTCTCAGGTAGACGACTTTCTGATCTAGGGGTATCATTCGCCCTGAACCTCTATAGCCATCCAAAAATCTTTGGGTGCCTTGATTGGGTCCAATTCATATCCAGTCCCTTATCTATTCTTTAGAGCACACACTCAAGAAGGTCCTTGGGTTTTTAACCTAAGAGGCCTCATTAGATCTTCTACGGGATTTCTGATCTGATCAACTTCAATCTAACCTTGTAACCCGTGGGGATGCTCTATTGTGTAGGGGTTTTCGTGGGACTCTCCCTTCCTGGTTGCCCAGGTAATTCTCAGGTGGATGACTTTCTGATCTAGGAGTATCATCCGCCTCGAACCTCTATGGTCATCCAAAAATCTTTGGGTGCCTTGATTGAGTCCAATTCATATCCAGTCCCTCATCTATTTTTTAGAGCACACACACAAGAAGGACCTTAGGTTTTTAACCTAAGAGGCCTCATTAGATAGAATGATTGAGGATGCCCTGAAATTGAAACCTAAGAGGCCTCATTCTTCTATGGGATTTCTGATCTGATCAACTTCAATCTAACCTGAGTTTTATTCTACATCTTACTTCCACCACCTGATTTGAAAATGCAGCATGGAAATTTAGGAAGACCATTTAGGAAACCTAAATCTTGAATGTCCATGAGAGATAGAATGATTGAGGATGCCCTGAAATTTTATAGAGTTGATGACAAAACCTCAAATCCAGTCATCATGATTTAGGTTAATATCCCAGAAACAACAACCTTTATTGACACAAATAACAAATGGATCAACCTGGGATATCTCATGACAGGATATATTGAATTAGAGAAATTGCATAACTTTGAATGTCTCCAATGTCTGACAAATTTTGTACTTTGGGAAAGACACCAAGATGACCTTGAGAAATGAGAAGAGATGATAAAATTGCTGAAACAGATTATCGATAAAAAACACCCGTATATTCCCCAAGCGTTTAGTGAAACATCTTGGAATAAGACTGAGGATCAATCTGATTTCCCAAATCTCAAGTTCGAGAATGAAGGTTGTTGTGAATCCTCAACCCAGATGGAACATGATCCAACTTATGTGCAGACTGATACGCCTGATCTTGAGTGGGGTTGGGAAGATCCAATTGTAGATGTTCCCAATTTCGAGCTAGCCCTAGAGATATGAGAACCTGGTTTGCCTAGCTTTGAATTCCAAGACACCTGTAATGATGAGCTTAAAACAAAACTCCTTAAGAATGTAAATCCCGAGCCTTATCCTATTAAGGTAATTATCGAGGATGATTCTGACATCCCAATAGAGGCCAACCTAGATTTTAGTAATCCAATCCCTACCCTTAACCTAGAATCTGGATTCGAGCCTATTTGGGATAATGATAAGGCCCCATGTGATGAGGCTCAGATTTTCGAGTTGAACTATGATTCTGGGCCTATGTTTGATGACTACCCCTCTCCAAACTCCTCTGAGATACAGATCGATTTGTCAAAATTCATGCCAATTTACAACACAGAAATCGAGGAGCTGGAAGAGTTGGGATTCGATTGGGTCTCTCCTAGGAGCCAAGAACCCGAGTCCATGCCTAATAGGGACACCTTGTTAAGTTCGGATTCTGAGTTTAGGTTAAATTCAAGTCAAGTTGTGGAACTTCTGATATGGAATCAGGTTCAAAACATGATCTTCGCAAATTCTCTAAAGATTTTGAATCTTACTCTAATTTCGTAGAATCTTTGTTTCCTAATGACTACGAGCCAATTTACTACCTCAGCATCCACGACCCATTCTTCGACTCTGACTCTGAGGTCCTTGATCCTGAGATCATTGATACAAAATCAGGTTCCATTGAGTTGGAATCATTCCTTAATGATCAACAGGATTTAGAAATAACAAGTGCTGAGAGTGTCTGCAATCCAGAGTTTGAATCTTTTCTTGACTTCGATTTTCATGATACCATAACCACTCTCCAGGAATTTACATTTGATTTTGATGGGCTCTATGAGGACTCTCTTGATACACCTACCTTTGAACCTTTTCTAGAGGAACCCTCACACATAGTTCTCTTGGAAGCCACCTCTTCTATAGCACATACAGAACCCGCTCAAATCCGATCCCACCCTCGACTCGCAACTGGAATCAATTTCTATTATGATTGTCCTCTCTCTGATCCGGTCTCACCTGATTCCTCTCCACATTGTGATCGGGTTTCGGATATCGATAAAACTAATAATCATGCCCCATCCTTCTTTGATCACTCTCGTAGGGATCTCACATCCTCCATAGATCTATTCTCATTTGAGGATCCCTACTTTGACCAGGCTAATTGTAATCAGCCAAACCCATGCTTTTCACTTCCATATCTTCTTGAGCCTCATAGCATCTGGTGAGCTCCGTATCTCTTAATCCACATCAACCAACCCACCAGATTGATTGGGTTTGGGCTGCATCATCAGGCTGTTGATCTAAACAAGCACCTGGTTGGACTAACCAGGCTCTCGATCAAGGTGCTTGTTCTACAAAACTCATCTGATTTGACCACTCCTCATCCATGACCGCTTTTTTCTTGGCTGAAGGCATTGAATTTAGCGCTTAACAGGAGGCAACCTATCATTCCAAAAATCAGAGACCTTTCTGATGTGCATACATCTAAATAGTCAAAAATGTCTATTAATGCATGCTCTTAGTGTCATATTAGCATCATGCATTGCAAATATTGCATAACATGCATTTAGGTCAAATTGTACAAATTGTATAGTAATTGTCTCCTGTTATGGCTAGGGACAGGGTGACTTTAATCAGGGCTTCAAATCGAGGATCCAACCGTACGGATCTAGTTAGGGTGACGATGGGAGTTCAACGACTCCAAGATCGCCTTGATCGGACATCCGTAGCACCAGATATAGTTCGAGGAAGCTCAAAGATCAAGGGCAAAGATGGTGTCAATTCGCAGTTCAGACGATAAATCTGACCGTACGGATGGATTCAGAGCGATGATCGTAGCCTAATGATGTGAAAATCTATCCAATCCGACATCCGTGGCACCATCTACAACACAAAGAAGATGGACGATCAGGATGGTACCATGTGGCACCATCCCAACCATCCGCACTCGGCCGCCCCCCTCTGCTCAACTCCTGAAGACTTACGTGACGTAAGATCACGGCCATTGGATGAAGATCCAATGGCCAAGATTGGCCGAGCGCAAATGCAGCACTGCTCCTCAAACCGCTACGTAGGGCAGTGGTTAAGGCACTACACATGCAAAGAGCGCGAGTTTGAGCCGCCGTGAAGTGCTTCTCCTCGCGTGGACGTGCGCAATCTCGACCATGCAATCAGCCCAGATCTTCTAATCGGGCGTACGCATGATTGGACACCCAATTTCACGCCTGATCTCACGAGCGGGTGTGAGAAGCTAAAGCGGGTGAGGAGCAATCTGAGCCATCTGATCTCACTATCGAATGGCTGAGACTGCTTGGACATGTAAGTGCATTATGATGAGTCCATTTTAATGGACTAATATTACACCTAAGTAACTTTAATCGTACCTTTTAGGTTTGTTAATAACTACATTAAGTTATAGAATGTTTGCATGCATCATGATTTAAGTTTACATCTATTTTCTAGTATTCTATAACTTAATATGTAATGATTTTATGTTTTTATATGCAGGAAGAATATTGGGAAAAGAACAAGGAGGGGAGGGTAAATTCCCCTTTCAAACAACTGGCGACATATTTTTTCCCCATCCTCCGGCCACCCTCAACAGCTGCCGGCCAAAAATAGCAAAGGGATTTGAAAATCCCTTAACTCACACACGCAGGGAGAGGAGATAAAGAGGTTGGGAAAAGTTGGGTGAGGGGCATCTTCTTCCTTCCCCTGGCGGGGAATTATCTCTACCTTCTCCACCGTGGAGAGGGCTGACCCTATGAACCAAGCGTGCATTGAAGTCACCTTCCACCACCATCACGTTGCTGCATAGCAAGCGTTACATCAGCCTGCACCAAGCACCCTTCTCCGCAGTGCATCCACCGCACCCTTCCAGCCTGCAGCCGCCCCACCCGCGCCTGCACAAGCGCCATCGTGCCCTGCAGGCGCAGTCCTCTCACTGCAGGCGTACCCGCACAACACCATCACCATGCCCCCTCCAGCGCCATCACCTTCACGCTACTGCACCAAGCACCACCACCGTACCCTTCCAAGCTGCAGCCGCCCCACCTGCGCCCGCACCAGTGCCATTGGGGCCCGCAGGCGCAGTCCTCTCACTGTAGGCGCACCCGCACAGCACCATTACAGCACCCGCCTCCAGTGCTTCCCCCCTCCAGCGCCTGCCTCCAGCGCCAAGCCCGTGCCCCTCTAGTGCCCGCCACGCAGGCGCTCGCCATTCTTCAAGCCTGCAGGTGCGCCTTCAAGTGCCCGCAAGTGCTGCGTCGCCTTCACTCTCCAGTACCTGGCGAGCCCTTTGCAGGCACTGCAGAACGACCGCACGCCCCTGCAGCCTCCCTCGAGCGCCTTTGCAAATGCCCGCACCACCGCCTGCAACTATGTGCTAGCACCTGCAGCACACGTGGCCGGCTGCGGCTTCTCCACCATCGCCACTCCTCTCCTCTGGTAGGCTGGCTTCAGCCAACTCCCGACGCACCGCTACCATCACCGCGACGGCCTCGCTCCAACCAACCTCCCGTGGGAGTCTCTCCTCGATTGAACCTCTCTCCCATGCGGATGGAGGAGAGAGGTGAAATCCCCTATTTTCTTCCCCGTTAAAAATTTCATTCAATGCCATTGCTCCAAAAATCAATTTTAATTTATGATTATTTTATTACAGCGAAATTGTGACTGCACACTCATGCTTTCTAATAATTGCACGTTATTGATATTCCCATGTTTCAATATTAGTTTAGGGATTAACATGTGTACAAATTTTCTCTAATATATGTCAATTGAAAATTACATAAAATCATCACATATTTAATGAATATTTCAGTGAGTAAAAATTGCACATATACCCTTATATTTTTAAGTTATTGTGCATCTTCTTTCCATCGCATTTCATGTAAGGATTTTGCACTTGATCGAAAGAATACGAAATAATTGAGAGTTTATTGCATCATTGCCTCCCTGTGGACACGACCCCCTCTTCTGTGAGTGGTTATTTTTATTGTTGATTAGTCGATTTTTTCCACCACTTAAATACTATAACAACGCGTTATTTCTTTTGCGAAACTTAATCGAAAGCGGAAAATCAACATGTCAATTGGCGCCATTGCCAGGGAGGCAACAGATGCAATAGATTCACGTTATTAATTTTTGAATATTCTGAGTTGCGCAATCATCTGATCATTTTTTTTGTTATGCGAGGAATTTGACACGGCGAGAGGCGCAGCAGAGCAACGACATTGAACCTGAACGACGTGCACGGCGAAGATGATCTTTTCGGTGGACCTTGACACCACTTGGAGGCCAGCAACAGGAACACGTGGGCCTTGATCACACGCACATAGGCTTACAGAGAAGCCTATTTCTGATTTAGTCAGTAGATCTTAGTTAGATTTAGTTTAGATAGACATTAGAATTTAATTTTTGTCTTTTGGTCCCTTGTCGGGTATTTTTGGGAATGTGTTCCCAATGCCTCTTTATTTCTTATCGCTCTTGTATGCGGGAGCGTATTTTCGGGAGCATGTTCCCATTTATTTAGATTATATGATTATTTGCATTGTTTGAACTGCATTTCGGTTAGTTAGTAGATTAGGTCTGTTGTTTATTATTTTTATTTAAAAAAATATATATCGAACTGCCTTCTAGAAGCTGCATATCTATAGGACGACCATCTAGGACTGAATGAGCAGCATCTAGTTTATTTTTATTGCATTGCATACATTGCATGAAGAAAGCTGGAGTAAGGTACGTCTTCTCTTGTGCATCAATTACCTGTCATGCATATGCATTGAACCTAAATCTAAGACCACTAAAGTGCTTGAATCAAATTAATTCAGTGGTCACTTTAAAAATTGGGACTGCTAAGAGGTTGGACTTTAAAATCTGTGACTGAAAATTGTGTGCAAAAGGATCCTATTTGCAAAATTTCAAAAATCAAAACACGATCGTATGTTTGCACACTTGAGACACTGTGCACCTCACACATAAGGTCACTAGATAAATTTCTACCTCTCCACTTTTGCACCACAAGGGAAGTTAGTCGGAAATCAATAAGCCTATCCACCAAGTTACTTTGGTTCCTCGTGTGTGGGCTCGATTCGAGACTTCCATCCCTTGCGAGTAGGTTATAGGCACCAGCGAAGGTTGGCCTAGGAAGCGTAATTTTTTGCAAAACTTGTTTGGCCACCAATTGAGCATTTAATTCTAAGACCTACAATCTACTAAAAACAAGATCCCACTGAATTTGCGTTTGCGTTGACAATAGAACTCTCTAGGAAGTTTCTGCTTGTATTCTGAATTCTTCTGAATCCTAAGAGAGTTAAAACTGTTTTGCTTAAAGAAATGGATCACCCTTACTCCTATCAGTTAGATTATCAGAGTCAATACTTCCCATCTTTTAATCAGGATCCCATGCCCCGAGTATATCCATCCTTTGATGGGTACATTGATAATTCATGGGATCATTCGTATTCCTATCCTGGGAATACTGGTTTGATAACTCCCACTTTTGAGCAGAGCCTAGGAGCCGGATTTTCCAACCCTGAAATCCCTACTTCCATGCAAACACCCAACCCTCCCACCCTTCATGATTTTTCGTATCGAGGTTGGACCGATACCCCTAGGCAACCAGAGCCTGAAATTGACTATCCTCCCCAACTTGATAATAGTAGCATCTCCTCTTTCATGATAGAAATGCAAAAATAGCAAAAGGAAATGATGGAATCAATGGGAGAGATGTTGAGGAATAGTCAACAGTTAAATGAAGAAATAAGACAGCTTAGCTACATGCTTCCCAATAATTCTGATCCCTACCCATATGATCATGATCATGAAAATAATTCTAAGGAACCTAATGATAATAGGGATCCAATTTTATGTAGCTATCACTTAGACTCTCCCAATGAGACATGGCCACTAAAGAAGAACGATCATAGTGATTATCCACCTAAACTATATTGGAGTCAAAAGCAAGGGAAGATGGTACCTCTTGAGGACCTTGACCCCAATGACAGTATTCTCCTTGCCCCTACCAACCCAGGTCAAGGTTGTATTATTCCTATCACTTCCCCTATTGATTATTTGGCGGAATCTCATTCTACCCTTAGTGAGCCTACTCCTGACCCTCCACTTAGGGAATCAACACCTACCATTCAGTATCCTAAGGATTTAAATGCACCCAATGAAGGTGACCCTAACGGAATGGAGGATGAATTAGATCAATTTTGGTCTCAGGGGTATGAAGAGTCTAATTCAGAAAATGAGGATGCCCCAATAGAGGAACTTGGACTGAAAATCTAGAGTGAATCATAGGGTAATTATTTATTATTTGAGGATTTACCTCGAGAGGATAGAAATAATATGGTAAAATCTAGATTTCTCCCTTCTTTTGAAAGTCATCCTCCATCAAAACAGGAGTTGCTATTAGAGGAGGAAAAATAAAATAGTGAGCAGTCTATAGGAGACTCTCAGGGACAACACGTCAATTGAGAATTTATACCCTGAGAAGAATAACAAATTCGATGATATAGGCTTGCCCCAAAACATTAAGACCGATCCTCCTTTGGGAATAATTGACGATACTGATCCAACTCCTAATGAATCACATATACACCCTGACAAAAATTTGAGTGAATCAAACGAATCCAGGGATGAGCTTAATGATAAGGATTATGACATTTGGGCCCGGCCATCAAAGAGTTGTAATTTGTAGTCTACCCTTGATTCAAATATGACTCCAATCATTAATGTTAGGCAGGGTAAACTGAAGTTGTCTACAACTGTTAGGGAGTATACACAATCTGAATCATTGTTGGAATTAGACCTAACACCAACTAAGCCCTCATAGGACTTAACCATTACCTTCCAACACTACAAACAACCCTTATACTCCCTAACCGATCCTTGGCTCAGATCTCTGCTCATATACATTCTTTCTAGAGAACATATCAGGCCAGTACATCCTCGGGTAGAATGGCGAGTGTGGATTAATGCTTGTACTTTTACTCTCGCCATTCAAGGGTTTGAACTAATAATGATTATATCTTTTAAAACCCGTCTTGCTCTTGAGGATCCTTGTTATCCTCTACTTATTTTGTTTTGGGAGGTCACTTTTCATATTCCGTTTATTATTCCTAGACCTCCCAAGGTAGCCAACGAGGTTCTTCACTTTCATATCTTCTAGCGAGCATTTGGTATTACGTTGCATCATCAGCTCGCCAACATCCGTGGCTACCTGTTTTCTAAGCCTGAACTATTATGCATATTTTTAGGGCCTAACTTTTTCTATCTGGAACCAGACTTACAGGTTCCTTATAAGTCTGGCTGCTGACAAAAAATGCAACGCTTGTTGGGAGACAACCCAGCGGCCTGAATTACACCGTCATCGGGTGATTTCTTTCCTTTTTCCTCCTGTTTTAATTTTACAATGGGGACATTGTAGGATTTAGGCATGGTGGGGTGTATTTGCATTTTAGGAAGTATTCATGCATTTAGGTTAGCATAAAAAAAAAATCCTCTTTTCTTGAGCTGAATGGTTTAGTCCCTAGCAGAATACCTTTGTCATTGGAGGTTTTTCTTCTTGAATTATTTCTTAAGTTTAGAATTCAGTACATTTATTTCACGTGCACGTAGACTGGGAATGGATCCTTGAGGAAAACCAATAAGCATTTGTAATCTACTAAACCCTTGGACAATTCATAGGGAGTCAGGCATACTATCTTCTAGTAGATCCACCTCATAGTTGTGAGATGAAAGTAGAGAAATTACTAGTGCGCTAAGTTTAGTACAAGGACTCTTAAGTTTTGGACAATTAGATGATGATACTTCAGAGTTAGGCATAGTTTTCGCTCTTTGTTCCTGTGTGCGTATTTTGTGTGAATTCCTGAGAGTCACCAAATAAGGCAGATACACAGAGATTGGGTTTTAATAAAGTTATGACTATGGTGGATGGTTATGACCGTCCTTCATAGAGTCCTCGGCTGAAGGAGAGTAATAGTGTCAAAGGTCAGAAATACGCATGTCCTATCCATTCCTTCCCGATGCCAAGAATAGGCACTTCCACCAAATAAGTCACACAACATCCTCTTGACCATCATCAACTCTAATAATGCCTCATAAATAAAAGTCTATGTTGTATTATGTTGATTTATTAAAAAAAAAAATAGAGAGAGAGAAAAGAAGAAGAAAAAGAAGAAATAAGAAGAAAAAGAAGAAAAAGAAGAAACAGAAAGAAGAAAAAGAAGAAATAGTTATATTACAAAAAAAAAAAGAAGAGAGTCCAAGTTATAATGTAACATTGTTTCTGAGGCAACAGAACACCTATCGCGTTCCACCAAATATGACCCATACTTACCTTTTAGTACTTCTGATCGCCCGAATACTGGTTAAGAACTCTAACTTAGTTGTAGAGTTATTAGGACTTTAATTGACGTGTGGATGCCATGTGAGACCACCAAACAATGCGTACAATTACTAAATCTGGTGAGATTTGTGATCTCAGAAAAGAGTGAGCGCCCAGGAACATCAAGAGAGCACAGTTGTTTAGCCTCTCTCTGAGTTGACTTTTCAAATAGTCTAGAGATCTGGAGTCTATAGTACTAAATTACATGTAGCATTAGATGAGTGTGTGCCACCAAATACAAATCCATTCTACTCGATATCTCCTACCTAAGCCAAATGCTGGGGTCAAGATACAGATTATCGTCTGCTTTATCCCCGAGGGAAGTAGTTGCCTATCCCGACAGCAATATTTACCAAGGGTGAAGTACAAACTCCCAATGCGAATTGGCTTTTTCACTTGGATTTGTTACCTAGGCTATCATCACTTCACATTTGTTTGGATCTCTGGAGTTTTGAAATAAATAAAGAAGAAATCTTCTTATTACTTCTATTTTTTTTTATTTTGCTAGGGACTAGCAAATCTTAGGCATGGAGGTATTTGATGAGTCCATTTTAATAGACTAATATTACGCCTAAGTAACTTTAATCGTATCTTTTAGGTTTGTTAATAACTACATTAAGTTATAGAACGTTTGCATGCATCATGATTTAAGTTTACATCTATTTTATAGTATTTTATAACTTAATATGTAATGATTTTATGTTTTTATGTGCAGGAAGAATATTGGGAAAAGAACAAGGAGGGGAGAGTAAATTCCCCTTTCAAACAACTGGCGGCATATTTTTTCCCCATCCTCCGGCCACCCTCAACAGCCACCGGCCAAAAATAGCAAAGGGATTTGAAAAATCCCTTAACTCACGCACGCAGGGAGAGGAGATAAAGAGTTTGGGAAAAGTTGGATGAGGGGCATCTTCTTCCTTCCCCTGGTGGGGAATTATCTCCACCTTCTCCACCGTGGAGAGGGTTGACCCTGTGAAACAAGCGTGCACTGAAGTCACCTTCCACCGCCATCACGTTGCTGCACAGCAAGCGCTACATCAGCCTGCACCTAGCACCCTTCTTCGCACTGCGTCCACCGCATCCTTTCAGCCTGTAGCCACCCCACCCGCGCCCGCACCAGCGCCACCGCACCCCGCAGGCGCAGTCCTCTCACTGCAGGCGCACTCGCACAGCACCATTACCGTGCCCCCCTCCAGCGCCATCACCTTCACGCTATGCACCAAGCACCACCACCGCACCCTTCCAGCCTGCAGCCACCCCACCTGCGTCGGCACCAGCGCGATCACGCCCTGCAGGCGCAGTCCTCTCACTGTAGGCACACCCGCACAGCAGCATCACAGCGCCTGCCTCTAGCACTACCCCCCTCCAGCGCCCGCCTCCAGCGCTAGGCCCGTGCCCCTCCAACGCCCGCCCCGCTGGCGCTTCACGCCAAGCGCCCACAAGTGCTTGCCATTCTTCAAGCCTGCAAGCGTGCCTTCAAGTGCCCGTAGGTGCTGCATCGCCTTCACCCTCCAGTGCCTGGCATGCCCTTTGCAAGCACTGCAGAACGACCTCGCTCGCCTACAGCCTCCCTCCATCGCCTTTGCAAGTGCCCGCACCACCGCCTGCAACCGTGCGCCAGCACCTGCAGCACGTGCGGCCGGCTGCGGCTTCTCCACCACCGCCACTCCTCTCCTCTGGCAAGCCGACTCCGGCCAACTCCCGACGCACCGCTGCCATCACCGCAATGGCCTCGCTCCAGCCAACCACCCATGGGAGTCTCTCCTCGATTGAACCTCTCTCCCATGCGCAAGGAGGAGAGAGGTGAAATCCCCTATTTTCTTCCCCGTTAAAAATTACATTCAATGCCATTGCCACCAAAAATCAATTTTAATTTATGATTATTTTATTATGGTGAAATTGTGACTTCACACTCATGCTTTCTGATAATTACACGTTATTGATATTCCCATGTTTCAAAATTGGTTTAGGGATTAACATGTGCACAAATTTTCTCTAATATATGTCAATTGAAAATTACATAAAATCATCACATATTTATTGAATATTTCAGTGAGGAAAAATTGCACATATACCATTATATTTTTGAGTTATTGTGCATCTTCTTTCCATCGCATTTCATATCGGATTTGATTAGGGATTTCGCACTTGATCGAAAGAATACGAAATAATTGAGAGTTTATTGCATCATTGCCTCCCTGTGGACACGACCTGCTCTTCTGTGAGTGGTTATTTTTATTGTTGATTAGTCAATTTTCCATCACTTAAATACTACAACAACGTGTTATTTCTTTTGCGAAACTTAATCGAAAGCGGAAAATTGACATGTCACATTAGGAGCATGGGAGGGGAGGGGGCGCACGTGGCGCGCACAAACGTCACCCACGATAGGTCTTTAGTGACGAATAAATCCATCACTAAAGACCTGATATTAATGTTTTTGAATATGGAATGACCAAATTGCCCCTAATCCTTGCAACTATAAAAGGAGACCCCTATCCTACGAAATTCTCATCTCTTCCTTCACCTTTCTCCCTCTCCAAAGCTCTAGAGAAGCTTGTCCCACACCCGGGATGCTCCTTTAGAGGTAAATCCAAAGTTCTCGCCCTCGTTTCGGAAGTGGATCCCATGAGGACGATGACGTGCTGCCTCATTCCCGCTTCCTCCTGCTTCCTCCTTCTTCTTCCTGCTTCGTTCTTTGTCTTCCATGCATCGCTCCGTCCGGCTCGTCCTCCAAGCAATCATTGAGGAGGATAACATCTCTCTCCCTTCTTTTTATCACTTTCTAGATTAGAATTTTCCGCTTTCTAGTTGTAATCATTTCCCACTTTCTAGTTGTAAAAACAATATTCTTATATCAAGTGATTGTTCTCTCTCTCTCTCTCTTAGTGTTAATATCAATTCCATTGTAATTATCTCGCTTTTAAACAAATATTCAAAAATAAAAATATAATTGTGGATTTTAGATCGACGTAGCCTTCCTGTGTTTGACCTAGAATTTCTTTTCGAATTTCGGTTAAATTTTATCTGTTGACGGATTGCTTTGCAAATCGAATTACAATGACAGGTTTTTCAAATCCAACTTCGATTGCGTAGTTTTCCGACATAACATTTTGGCGCCGTTGCCGGGGAGGCAACGATTCTCAATTTTCTTTTTGCATTTCGCACACTTTATTATTTTCTAACTTGCTTTATTTCTCATCTATTGTTTTGCAGGTACCTCAACAGGGAATCTTCAAGCGGTAGATCGGAGTAAAGTGCAGTTGAAGATAACTGTAAGTGCTCCCCATTCTACCACCTCCATAGATTTCATTTCACAACATTAATTCAAACCCCAATTAACATAGGTGTTTGCATAAATCCTAGGGTTAGTTTGGTTGCTTGGATTTCCACCTACATTCATCTCACCCTTATATAAAAAAAATTAACAAAAAGATATTTCTTGTGGGATAAATCAACATACACACTACATACACCCACATTCAAGGCACATAACCTAATTGATTTTTATCTACTCAACCACGATTCTAATCTGTGGAATCGGTACATGTAAATCAACATATAAAAGAGTAGAAATCAATCTAGGTCAATCATTTTGTGTGCCTAACTCAGTGGTATAATTTTGGCCAATTGTTTGAGTTGTTTGGGCTGCACCACTTAACCTAAAATCAACTCACTAAGTAGCTTCCCTTTAGGATTTTCAATTTAGGTCAATATTAGGCACTCCGCTTTACTTTTGATTTCAAAAGGAAAAAAGATCTTCACCCGTGCTTGAAAATCTGGTTTGCCTCGAAACTTGATTGAATTAACCTAATTCCAAACCCTAAAAGCTACTTAAGCAAGATTTGGACCTTAAAATCCACTCATCAAAAATAATATTTCTTGAAAACCTTGGTTGTGCATGCACTCACACATACTCAATTAATCATTAAGGGCACAACCCATCTTAAGGGTCCATCACATTCCATAAGCACTACAATCCCAGGCCTAAATAAAATCAAGTAGACGTTGGCCTTAAGGACTGATTCGCTCTTCGGTGCCCAGTCTGAGATTATTTATGGTTAACCTGCTTGTACCAATCAATCTGATGTCTAGCTAGGGGAGTAGTGTCAAATAATCACGGCTGGGGAGTACACTGGGAACCAGAGGCACAAGCCAAAGGAAGAACCTTCTCCCCAATCCCTCCTTCTAACTGGTTGGATTGATTGGACGCAAGTAGAGTAAATCGTTTATAATCTTAAAATGGATTCTGAGAGTCTGTAGATCCTTAGGCTACCCTACTTAAGGATAGGCTTGTTTTGTTGTGCTGTAGGGTTCTTATCCCAAGTCCTTCCGACCTCTTCCTAGTTTATGCTAGGAAGGAGGTCATTGAATCCCCGATTGGAAGGACCACTAGAGTATTCTAGGAGGCGTAGAGTAGATTTTGGCCAAATTAATCCCATGGCCAATCAACAACCTCCTCTGCCTCAGAATACACATGAGATGTTTCGAAGGTAGCTGGAATAAATGCAGAGAATGCAAGAATGGTTCCAGAGAATGCAAGGCGCTCAGCCCTTGAAGGATTTTTTTGATCCTTCAAATTACAAGAAACGTCCCGGCGTCCAGATTCTTACCGGAGACGTAGAAATCAAGCCCAAGGTGTTAAGCCTGATCAAACACTTTCATGGGCTTGGCTTTGAAGACCCATTTCAACATTTGGAGGACTTGACCACTTTGGTCCAGACTACCAAGGCGCGAAACGTGAATGGAGAGTAGATGATCATGAAGCTCTTTCCCCACTCTCTTAGGGATAAAGTCGCTCGTTGGTACAGGACCATAGGAAGGCCGATTGCAACATGGAATGATCTAAAATTGGCTTTCCTGAAGAAATTCTTCCCTGTCAAACGTACCAATGCTTTGGGATGGGCGATTACTACCTTCGCCCAGTGGCCAGGGGAGCAGTTTCATGTTGCCTGGGAGCTATTTCAGGAGCTATTGCGGAAGTGTCCATACCACGAGGTGCCAAAATGGCAGCTCGTGCAGATCTTCTACCAGGGGTTGACTAAGCAACTCAGAAATCATGTGGACACTTCTTACCGAGGCAATTTCCTCAACAAAGATGCAGAAAGCGCACATGATTTGTTTGAGGAGATGAATGAAAATTCAATCAATCATGCCTTAATGGATACTTTTAACCTGTCCCAATAACCCAGATCAAATGCTAATAAAGTCCACAACTCTTATTCATTCGATATGGATCTGATTTGCAATAAACTAGATAAGGTGGACTTGGTTGCTAAAAGGATGGAGGAGTATATGGCTGGAAACTCAATGAATAATTCTCGATCCACTCAATCCCAGGATTCAGGATTCCATTCGTCATGAGCTCCTTCTGGATGGGAGTTTGTGAATCAACTGGATGCAGCTCAACCTGTGAGCCAGCATTATTCGGGACCCCACGGGTTCCTAATTGGGGCCTTTGATCCCAGTTTCTCCGATCCCTCGCTTTCTTTCTCTCCATCCTCACCTAATAAGGATGTATACGCTATACAGGAGAACGTTAGTTCCAACCCTTACTCCAATGCTTATAATCCGAGTTGGAGGAACCACCCTAACATCTCCTGGAAAAACCTAGGGCAGCAGACCCAATCTGACCCAGTAACTATGCCCCACAAGGACCAATGGGTTAGGGTCATGTTTACACTCAGCTGCCCCCGAATTAGGTCAATCAACCAGCTTGCAATGCCCGTCAACCTGTAGGCCAGGATGATTTGAACCGTCAGATGATAGAGATGCAAGGATCTATGCTCCAGCTCATGCAGCAAATGAAAACCTCACTGGACAACTTGCTAATCGAGTTCATTGCTAATTCTCGTCAACCCGAATCTCTGCCATCTCAACCCGTACCCAACCCGCATAATATCTAGAATCCGGGCAATCAAGCCCAAGGGTACTGGAATCAGAGGGACTCGCATGCACATGCTTAGGTGGTTGAGCAGGGTCCTTTCTCTTCTTCTTCTTCAAATCAAAGATTTCTGACTAATGAAGCCCCTCCAATCTTTCCTAACCCTCCCCAAGACCCAAACCTATATGCATCTACTAATTCTGTTACCTTGAGGAGTGGAAAAATACTCAGGATCCACAACCACACTGTTCTGATCTACCAAATCTTGGAGAGCCTAAGGAGAGAAAGGAGAACTTTGAAGAAGAAATCAAGGCTCAGGAACCTGATTCCAAAGATCTAACTCATGTTCCTTTTTCTGAGGCCTTGATTAAACCTAGGAAGAAGCCTATTGATAGTAATGAGGAGCTTTTGAATATATTCAAGAATGTCGAGATCAATATCTCGCTCCTCAATGCTATCAAACACATATCGGCTTACGCTAAATTTTTAAAAGATTTATGCACACAGAAGCGTAAGTTGAGAGAATTTGTTCCGAGGAAGGTGGTACTCTCCGAGTAGGCTAGTTCTGTTATCCTGCATTACCTTCCTCAGAAAAAGAGAGACCCAGGTGCTAATTTGATTTCTTGTGTCATTGGAGATTACATATTTGATAGAGCACTTCTGGATCTAGGTGCATCTATTAACCTAATTCCGACTTCTCTTTACGAGAAGTTCAGATTAGGGGAACTTCGGCCGACTTTAGTACGCTGCAATTAGCAGACCGTTCGGTCACAAATCCGCAGGGGGTTATTGAAGATGTTATTGTCAAGGTTAAGGATTTCTATTTTCCTATAGATTTTCTTGTCCTTGACATGGATGTACTTGAAAATTTAAGGAACACACCCATCATTCTGGGGCGTCCGCTCCTGGCTCCGCTAAGGTAAATATCAACTGTGAGAGCGGTAGCATGGAAATCGCCTTTGGGGATCAGAAATTGAAATTGGATATTTTTAAGGCTATTAACAAATTCGAAGATTGTGGATTTATAGAGGAACTTGAGGATGACAACTTGAATATTGAAACATGTATGGCGGTTTCTGCAATCGAAAGTTCCTCCTGTTGTGATGGATCAGACCCACAATCCTTTATGGCAAACCCGCCACATTCTGAAGAGGTTATTGATTTTATTCACTTTCAACCTCTTCCTCTTGATGAATCTTCATCAGCATCATCTTTACCTTAAATCCTAAACCCACCCAAGCTCAAATTGAAACCATTGCCTGAGAGTCTGAAATATCAATTTTTAGGACCTCAAAAGACACTCCCTGTGATTATTAGTGCCAGATTAACTAAGGAGCAGGAGATTAAACTGATCAAGGTCCTAAAGGAACACAAGGAGGTAATTTGTTGGACCATTCATGACCTTAGGGGGACGAGCCATCTTACTGCAATCATAAAATATTCTTGGAAGATGGATACTGCCCTTCTTGCCAAATGTAGAGGAGATTAAACCCTAATATGCGAGAAGTGGTCAAGAAGGAAATTATCAAGTGGCTCGATGCAGGAATCATTTATCTGATCTCTGATAGTCTTTGGGTAAGTCTCGTGCAAATTGTTCCCAAGAAAGTTGGGATTACCATTCTGACTAATGAAAAAGGAGAATCTGTCACAATTCGTTCAGCTTCCTCTTGAAGGGTTTATATTGATTACAGGAAGCTGAACACAACCAAGAAAAAGGATCATTTCCCTTTGCCCTTTATCGATCAAATCCTTGAAAGACTAGCTGGGCAGAAGCACTTCTATTTCTTAGACGATTACTCGAGATACAATCAAGTCCCTATCCATCCTAAGGATCAAGAAAAAACAACTTTCACCTATCCCTACAGAACCTTTGCTTTCTGTAGGATGCATTCGGCTTATGCAATGCACCCACGACTTTTTAAAGGTGTATGCTAGCCATATTCTCTGACATGGTGGGAGATTTTATGGAAGTCTTCATGGATGATTTCTTTATTTTTGGAAAATTGTTTGATTCTTTCCTAGCTAATCTTGAAACGATCCTTAAATGATGCATCAAAGCAAGACTGGTCCTTAGCTGGGAAAAGAGCCATTTCATGACACAAGAAGGCATTGTCTTGGGTCATGTAATCTCTAAGCGGGGAATCGAAGTAGACAAAGTTAAGGTAGATGTTATCTCTAAACTTCCTCCTCCTACATCTATCAAATAAATTTAATCATTTCTTGGTCATGTGGGTTTCTATAGGAGGTTCATTAAGGACTTCTCTAAGGTTGCTCGACCTTTGAGCAACCTTCTCGCCAAAGACACACCATTTGATTTCAACGAATCATGCCGTAAGACATTTGATTTTCTTAAAATGGCAGTTACTTGTGCTCCGGTGTTGCAACCACCGGTTTGGACAGCCCCATTCGAGATCATGACTGACGCTTCTGATTACACCGTTAGGGCTATTTTGGGTTAGAAGATCGACAGGAAGCCCTTTGTCATCTACTATGCTAGCAAAACTCTGGATGAGGCCTAGAGGAATTACACTGTTACTGAGAAGGAATTGCTACCTGTAGTATTTGCTTTGGAGAAATTCAGGGCTTATCTCTTAGGGTCTCACATCATAATTTACACCGACCACTTAGCCTTGAGACATCTCTTGGCCAAAAAGGATGGCAAACCCCAGCTTATTCGATGGATTCTTCTGCTTCAAGAATTCGATCTTGAAATCAAAGATAAATCCGGGGCACAGAATGTGGTGGCAGATCATCTTTCGAGACTTCTGAGTGATTCTTCTCGTCCGGATATTCCGATTGCCGATACTTTTCTGGATGAGACTATCCTTGCAGTTTCAGGTGTCCAAACCCCGTGGTTTGCTGACATTGTAAATTATTTGGTTGTTGGTCAAATCCCTCAGGATTGGACCAAGCAATAATGAGATAGACTCAAATCTGAGGCCAAGTATTACTTCTGGGAGGATTTTGAACTATACCACATTGGCTCTAATCAGATTATTCGTTGATGTGCTCCAAAGAATGAATTTCAAAGTATACTCGAGTTCTGTCATACATCTGCGTGTGGTGGACATTTGTTTGGGAAAAAGACGGCTGCAAAGATTTTGCAATCTGGATTCTATTGGTTGTCTTTATTCAAGGATGCCCTGGAATTCTCAAGGTCGTGTTCCCAATGCCAGGCACTTGGGAGCAAAACCAAGAGAGACATGATGCCTCTAAACCCGATTCTTCCCGTTGAACACTTTGACTTTTGGGGCATCGATATTATGGGACCCTTCCTCTCTTCAATTGGACACCAGTACATTCTCGTCGCTGTTGATTACGTGTCTAAGTGGATCAAGGCTATTCCCATCCGAACCAATGACCACAAGGTGGTCATCAATTTCGTCAAGAAAAACATCTTGAGTTGGTTCGGGATTCTGAGGGCCATCATCAGCGATGGCAGTACTCACTTCACTAATGCCCAGTTCCATAATTTACTGGCAAAATATGGGGTTAATCGCAGAATCTCCACACCTTACCACCCCTAGATGAATGGACAGGCCGAGATCTCTAATTTGGAGATCAAGAATATTCTTCAGAAAATAGTTAGGCCTGATCATAAAGACTGGACTCAAAAGCTTGAGGACACTCTTTGGGCTTACTGTATGGAGTACAAAATGCCTATCGGCATGTCACCATTTCATCTGGTGTGCGTGCCATTTACCCGTAGAGATTGAACATAGGGCATTCTGGGCAATCAAGCAATGTAATTTGGATTTGAGTTTAGCTGGAAAGACCAGGAAACTCCAACTATCTGAGTTGGAGGAGCTTAGAAATGATGCATACGAGAATGCCAAGGCTCAGACCAAAGCTCTTCACGACTAATTGATATCCCACTGGACCATTCTTTTCCTACTGCCTTTAGGTAAATCTTAGACCAGGGAAGCCACCTACTTAAAAAAAAAATCCAAAAAGAAAATAAAAAGAAAAGGAGAAAAGAAAAAAAAGAAAACAAAAGAAATAAGCCACACTTCACTGCACGAGTATGGCTGGCAAGTTATCGTGGGTAATAGCCCATTGGTAGGTTATCCAGATCCCAGCTCAAGAAATGCATGTTTAATTCCTAAAACACTTAGGAAGAAGAGGAGAAGTAGAATATGCCAGGGAGATATACACTGGATTCACCCTTGTGTTGACCCCATGAAAAATAAAAGTAGGGAGAAAGCTACCGGTCGTATAGATACACCTTTAGGCAGAATTCTTTTTAAGGTCACCTAGGGGCATAGAAACCCGAAGTCCATTTTGATTGCCGATCAATCAGTCTATCACATTCACAAAAATATTCTTAGAACTTAGGGTTCTCATCAAGTATTGGGTGGGTTGAGTAGCCATAGAAAGCTGCCTTGAAACCCTAAACTCAAAAATCCAAAAAAATTAGAAAAGAAGCAAAAGACAAAAAGAGATCCACCTTTGAATTAAGCAAGGGCTTGAGGCAGTGTGCATTTTGGCAGATACTCGGGCGCTATTGTGTCTTTGTAGTTCAGCTCCTAAGCAAAAATTTCTTAATGTTGAAAATGATTTTTGCCCGAGTAATCCAATCCTAATTCTTTTATAAATAGCATATAGTTTTTGCTACGGACTAGCAAAAGATAGGTATGGGGGTGTGATGTGCATAAATCTAAATAGTAAAAAATGTCTATTAATGTATGTTCTTAGTGTCATATTAGCATCATGCATTGTAAATATTGCATAACATGCATAATCATGCATTTAGGTTAAATTGTACAAATTGTATAGTAATTGTCTCCTTTTATGGCCAGGGATAGGGCAACTTTTAATCAGGGCTTTGGATCAAGGATCCAACCATACAGATCTGATTAGGGCGACGACGGGAGTTCAATGACTCCAAGATCGCCCTGATCGGACATCCGTAGCACCAGATATAGTTCGAGGAAGCTCAGAGATCAAGGGCAAGATGGTGTCAATCCACACTTCAGATGACAAATCTGATCACATGGATGGGTTCGGAGCGATGATCGCAGCCTAACAGCGTAAAAATCGATCCAATTCGACATCTGTGGCACCATCTACAAAATAAAGAAGATGGATGGTCAGGATGGTGCCATGTGGCACCATCCCAACCATCCGCACCCAGCTGCCCCCCTCCGCTCAACCCCTAAAGGCTCACGTGATGTGAGATCTAGGTCGTTGGATGAAGATCCAACAGCCAAGATTGGCCAAGCGCAAACGCAACGCTACGCCTCAAACCGCAGCGTAGAGCAGTGGTTAAGGTGCTATGCGTGCAAAGAGCACAAGTTCGAGCCGTCGTGAAGTGCTTCTCCTAGCGTGGATGGGCGTGATCTCGACTGCGCGATCAGCTACGAATGGACTAAATGGTCCAATCGGGTGTATGCGCGATTGGACGCCCAATTTCACACGCGGGTGCATGAAGCTGAAGCGGGCGAGGAGCGATCTGAGTCGTCCAATCTCGCGATCGGACGAATGCGATTGCTTGGACGTGCATGTGCATTAGGCATGCAAAAGAGAATGAGGTGCGTGTGGCGCGCGCACACGTCGCCCACGATAGGTCTTTAGTGATGAATAAATCTGTCACTAAAGACCTAATATTAATTTTTTGAATATGGAATGACCAAATTGCCCCCAATCCTTGCAACTATAAAAGGAGAACCCCTACCCTACGAAATTCTCATCCCTTCCTTCACCTCTCTCCCTCTCCAAAGCTTTAAAGAAGCTTGTCTCGCACCCGGGATGCTCCTTTAGAGCTAAATCCAAAGTTTTCTCGCCCCCGTTCTGGAAGTGGATCCCGTGACAATGACGGCGTACTGCCTCATTCCCACTTCCTCTTTCTTCGTCCTTCTTCTTCCCGCTCCGTCCTCCATCTTCTAGGTGTCACTTTATCCAACTCATCCTCCAAGCAATCGTCGAGGAGGATAACATCTCTCTCCCTTCTTTTTATCACTTTCTAGAATAGAATTTCTCGCTTTCTAGCTGTAATCATTTCCCACTTTATAGTTATAAAAATAATATTCTTATATCAAGTGATTGTTTTCTCTCTCTCTCTCTCTTAGTGTTAATATTAATTCCATTGTAATTATCTCGCTTTCAAACAAATATTCTAAAAATATATATATAATTGCGGATTTTAGATCGACGTAGCCTCCCTATGTTCGACCCGAAATTTCTTTACGAATTTCGGTAAAATTTTATCTATTGACGGATTGCTTTGCAAATTGAACTACAACGACGAGTTTTCCAAATCCAACTCCGATCGCGTAGTTTTCTGACATAACACCTTTTGATCACTCTTTTGAGCTTCACATCTACTGCACTTTTAGTTCAGAGTTAGAACAACCGACCCCACCTCTGGTACTTGCACTAGAGCTCGAAATCGTCTGCAACAGTCATCTTGACTGATGAGTCATGTTTCACAAAAATAAATCAGGGTTTGGAGAACCCGTCATTGTAGCTTGCGAAATGCGTCTATCAAATACAATTTATAACCAAAGCTCCAAGGGAGTCCCAGGTCGAACACTGGGAGGCGACGTTTACTTTGTTTGAAAATTATGCTTCGTTTTGTTTCTTTTTGGTATTTTGCGATTTTGTTATTTTTTTGTTTTTGAAATAAAAAGACAAGCAAGATAAGTTCACAAAATGAGATGGAACAAATATGATATATCACTCCAATGTTTATCACAGTAATCTACGAAAGCATAAAAGAGATAGGGGTGAGAGGAAATCTCCCGAATCAGCCGGTTGGCGAGACGGCGCCTGGCGGAAGCTTGGATGAAGAAGGTGAGATGCAGGACGACAGAGGTGAGATGCAAGAGGACGCTGAGTAGAGGAATGCTTCACCGAGGCTCTGGAGTGGAGGTAAGGAGACAGAGGTGATCATCTACTAGAATGGAGGTGAGAGGATGGATCCAAGGTGACCTATAAAGGTGATGGGATGAAGGATGAATATTTAGTGTGAAATAGGAATATGACACTAATAGGAGGCCTTTGGAGCTTGAGAGTAAGCTCTAATGGAGCTTTGGTAGGCTACTAGAGCTTAGGAGTAGGTGGGAGTAGAGTAAGTAGAGTTGAAGAAGAATGGCGGGTGTAGGGGTGTTTATATAGTGGTGGAATGGAGGTGGTTTACGCACACGAATCCTTAACGACATTTAAAACGTCGCTAAAGACTCGCCGAAGGTGTTGCTGTAGCATTCATGTGCCTTGGCTGGTGCTTGGAAGCACGGCTACAGCTGGCATAAGGTGCAGCGATCATCAGCTGTTGGATCGGGCGTGGATGGCTGACATGGCGAGGAGGGAACACATGCTCGCCCGCTTTTGAATCTCGCACCACTGGCGCATGCGTTGACAACCGTCCGATGAAGCATTGCATGGCTGAGAGACGCTCGTGGATAGTGCCTTCGCTGCTTTGAATGCGCGCAGATCATGACTTTGTGGAGATTCGACGGTCGACAGTGCATCTGGTCGACTTAAGTGAGCACCTTTGATTGTGCGCGTGCAATTTGGCATGCGTCCTCATGTCGGTGGGTGGAGTCAAATCGCACATGAAGAATCTTGACCGCTCGATCAAGATCGAGTGGCCCTATTTCAGCCGGTGTTGTAGCGGGCCCGATGGATTGCGACTCAAACCTGCACCTCTCGTTTGAGGAACGGGTGCTTCACCATTTACCAAAGCGCCACTTTGTCGAGTGGAGGGTGGTGCGGTCATGCGCGCCTTGACCATTGGATGAAGATCTAATGGTCTAGGCAAATCCTTCCTTGAGCTGCTTGAGGCCAGGTGCCCTTTAGCCGTGGGAGCACGTGTCTCAGCCATTGGATTGAGATCCAATGGCTGGGATCTCTTCTTGCGGTGAGGCTGGGGACGTGATGGCTCAGGTAGGGTGGCCTGGATGGCACCACGTGGCGCCATCTGGGCCATCCGTCTTCTTCTTTTAGTAGAGGGTGCTACGAAGCTCTGATCGGGGTGATTTTGCATTGACGGGCTGCGATTGTCGCTCAGGATTCTTCCGTATGGTTGGATTCTTCATCTGAAACCCGTAAAGATGTCGCACTGCCTCCTGGTGATATAAAATGGAAGAATTAATGTACATAATACACAACTATCCTAAATGCCATGCAATGGATGTTATGCAGTATTTATAACATTATATGCAATGCTAAGCCTAGGAACTATCATAAATAAGCATTTTATCATAAATTCATGTGTGTTTATTGACCGTGTTATTTTAGTTTTCAAAAATGTAAATCAAGATCATTGCAGTTTAGAAATCGAGTGGCGAATAACGCAAATCAAAACTAATTAAATAAACCACTCATGAAGGAGTGGGTCATATCCACAGTGAGGCAATGGCCTATTAAAACTCGCATAGGTTAAAAATAGATGTTCACGATAAATTTCGACAAGAAACCGATTCAAAATTACTTTCAAATTAAGTAAACAACAAGAACTAATGCTGAAATAGCAATTATGCACATTTGAAGGATTTATTTTGCAATGTGGCACAATATAAAACTAATAAAATCTCACACTGGAAAAAGATGTAAATACTAATTGAGGGAGAAATAGGGGATTGCTACTCTTTCTTCGTCACGCATGGGCGAGACCATGGCTGGAGGCGTGAAGCTCACCGGAGTTTGAGTGGGCCGAGGGCTACTTGATGGCAGTGGTAGCGCGGCCAATGATGGCTGGAGGTGGTGGTCGGAGCAAATGAAGGTGAGAGGCGATGGCTGTTGCTGCTGATTCTATGTGCAGAGGCGCAGCATTGCTGAAGGGCTGCACGTGCTCGGAGTGTGGCGCAGACGTGCGCGGAGGAGGCTGAGAAGGACGCATGCTCTGTAGCGCACTGGCAGAGGTCAGTTGTGCATGGAGATGGCATGGTGAGGAGTAGCCGGTGAGGCTCCTCTGTTGCTACTGGAGTAGTGGCTTGGAAATGAGGGGGTGCGGCACTGCTGGCGGAGTGCGGACGCAGGTGGGGGAGCTGCTGGAGGTGCTGGGATCTATAGCGTGGGGGCATGCCCTGCTGGCTACTGGAGACGAAGGAGAGGTGGCGGTGGCTTGATGCTGGATGAGTGCACAGAGAGGCAGGCCTGCACGGCTGGGGTTGCACACGGGAGTGTGGCACGCACACACAAGGATATCAGGCAGGTAGTGTGCGGGAGGTGCGCACTCACGGTGGAGGTGTGGAGTGGATGGGTGCGAGGCATGGGGGAGAGGGCCGACTGCTGAAGGTGATGGTGTGGTAGTGATGGGTTCTTTTGAGGTGCAAAGAAACAGAGGAAGAAGAAGAAAGAAGAAGTTGGAGATGTTGGTGGTGGGGGTGATCGTGGATAAGGGAAGGTGCACAGTGGTGAAGCACGGTGATGCTTGCATGGCCGTCAAAGACATACATGCATGGTGTTGGCACGAGTCCACCAGCTTGGCGCGGTGAGCTGTCACCTCGCTGGCCCACAATATGGTGGAGCTCCGCCGTGGAGGCCCATGGTGGTGGAATGCTGCATGGTGGTGGAATGGGATGATGGCCTCCTTTAGCCTGATTGTCTCCCACTCTCTTTTGTATTTGCAATAACTTGAATTTGGAGCGTCAAGATCCACATTCTCCGCTCGTCTTCACTGCGGCCATCATTTCATGCATTACACGTACCTGTAGCTAACGTTAAAGAATAAAAATAGATTAATAAAATAAGGAATGAAATGATGACTTATTTATCTTCAAACACTCACATAAAATGTTAATTCTAATACATGCATGTAATGCAACCTAAATACTAATTATTTCGATGCATGAATTCTATATGTATTTAGATATGAATGCAATGCATGAATTATGCAAGTAAGTGAATAATTAGACTAATCTATTTACATCTTATTGCATGCTATTTATATGTCAATACTAATCTAATGTCTAGGCATTTAAGTAATTAATTAGCCCACAAATATGGGCTCATCAAATGCCCCCATGCCTAGTTTTTCCTAGTCCCTAGCAAACTTAAGCAATAACCCAGCTCTCCAAATAGACTAGCCAACCCAATCAGTCTTCCCTTAGAAACATGTTAAGTTACAGATGTTAGACCTATGGTTCTGAAGTAGTTGCTAAGTTACAGACTCGGTCAGTTAAAGACGAGTTGCAGGCACAAGTTTTCTTGATTTCTGAATCTATCCTAGGGTTTATTGGTCCCAGAGATTAAAGCATCTATGCATGTGCATTGGTCTGAGTTATTTGAGGTTGGTATGATTGCCAACCTAGAAATGGATTAATAGGATTTTTTATATATTTTTTTTTGTTTGATTCCTTTAAGTCTAACCTTGGATCGGCTATCAACATGTTTGTATCGGATTCATTGTCCCCATCACCAATCCTCGAAGGGTGCCTGGCTTTCGATGCTTTGAGATAGCACCACCCATAGCGACCCCAAGAGCTCCTGACAATTGACACTTCGAGATAGTATCACCCATGGATTTCTTAAGAGAATTCAAGTCTGTGGCAATCGGCACTTCAAGGTAGGGCTACCCATGGTACCTGAACCGCACAATGCACTTACATGCCCCCAGTAGGATAGATATCCTAAGAGACAAGCGTCGAGGAGGTGACATGTTATCATCGCATCCTCAAGGTGAGTATATATTCCACCTCTCCTACGGCAGGAACTCTTCCAATCAAACTGTGTTTTCAAGCTTCTCTTACGCCAGAACTAAGAGAACCAAATTTTCTTTAAGAAATTAAGGTGATCATTACTTATACAAGACCAAGTGTATGTGAAATGTGGATGCTTAGGTTACGAGGACCCGCAAACCAAAAGGTAGAAAAAGACACCAAGTACTACCCAGCCTTTAACTCAATCCCTAGCTTTCCTTCCTCAACCTCTTGAAGAATGGTCTGCAACTTAACTCCTACTTAAGTTTTTAAGTCTACAAAGGAGCTTAAGGGTCTAAAGCTAGTAGCTCAACTTAGCTTCTAAAGTCAGACACCTAGAGTCAACTTAGTCTAACCTAAAGTTCTGGTCTTATGCCTAAGAATGCAGTGCCCAGCCAGTTAAACCCAATACTAAATTAAAAAAAAAAAAATCAATGCAAATGCCTGCAATGCAAAATACTTTAACTAAATGCATGAATGCACTATATATAAATGCTATGTATATCCCCAAGTACACCCCCCCATGCTTAAAATCTGCAATGTCCCCATTGCATAGAAGGATATTACCTAGGTCAGAGTTGGGCTGCCGTTATTTTGTTAGCAGTCGAGTAGCCAAAGAACCTACAAGTCAAGTTCCAAAACTAAAGAAATAGGCCCTAAAAATGAGCAAAGTAATGATGGCCTAGAAAATAGGTAACCTAGGATGTTGGCCAGTTGATGATGAATCCTGATAGCAAATGCTCACCCAACTAGGATGGGAATAAAATCGTCCTAGGTCACCAGAGGCTATTCTAAAGGATATACTAGAATAGTAGCCTCTAAAGAGGTAGGAGGAGGATGATAAGGATCCTCCAAAAGAAATGGGGAACGAATAGTGTAAAGTTATACCTCCAGGGTGATGGACTGACCATAGAAAACATTAATCCATACCTAGTACCCCATGATAGGAGATATTGGTTCGCTAAGCCCCCCAGTTAGAGCAAAAGTGAGCAATTTCCTAATCCAAGAATTGTCTAGGGTGTCCAAGTTTCTAGGCTACAAGATGGCTATAAGATCTAAGGTGGGCCCAGTCGATTCAGTGTTCATGCCTAACAACCTTTCCAACTCTTCAATCACGCCCCTAGCATCTCTGGTAATATCACAAGTATCTACCTGCTCTTCATTAGTGATCATTTTTGCACATGAGTCAAATTTTCACCTTTAGACATAGGCAAATCAGAGGGTAACTCCCAATTGTATGAAGGTAGGTTGGAAGCAACAGATTTAGGGATTATCTTATCAATGTCATCCCCAGGTTCTTGTTCTTTACTCAAATCCTCCCTGGAGTCTTTATGTGAATCCACATTAATCTCAAAAGTTGCTTCCAAATTTTCCATTATTTCATCATGAGGAGAGATATCATCAATGGGTGTGCTAAGGAAACCTAATTTGGTCAAATTTGTGACATCCTCAGGGGATAATTCTTCAAATCAGACATAATCACCCTTAGTGTTACTCCAAATCTTGAATGTAGGTTCCTAATTGAATTCATCCTTCTCATCATACGATTTATCATATACTCAAGGTCTAAAATCATCTAAAATCTCAGCAGAGCCCCTAGGGCACTCTATTTGGGGTACATGGTTTACACTGGTAACATCGGACTCCTTAGATAGGTGAATTTCTTCAGGGTTAGGTTCCCTAAGGGTGGGCTTGAGTTCCATCTCATGATCAAAAGGGAGGGCGGGATTAACAACTTGACTTTGGCCCACTTCATCAAATGTGACGAAAATACTATCATCTGGGTCGAGGTCTTCTAATGGTACCATTATTCCCTTCTTTTGACTCCAATATAATTCAGGTGGATACTCAACATGATCATCATCTTCCTCAGGTTGCCACCTTTCTTCATCCAATGCATAGGTACTTTCATACATATTCTCTTCCCACTTAAGGCGTGGACCTCTCAAGGAAGTGTCATCTAGCAGGGAAGTTTCAAAATCAATCCTCGAAAAGTAGCTATTCTCCCTTACATAATCCCCAAAATTCCCCAACTTTGGGTGCGGCTCTCCCATGGGAGATGCATCTAGCGTAGAGGGGTGCACTTCATCCTCAATGGGGTAGATTGGGTGGCTAATTTCTTCTTTTTCTTGTTAGCCTACTCTCAAAGATTCTCCTAATAATTCAATCATTTCGTCTTGCATTTTCTGTATTTCCATCTTCAAGGAGGAGAGGTCATCATTACTATCAGGAGAGAAGTCAGGCTCAGGCTTATAGTTCCTAGGAGTTTCTATCCAACCATTATAATCATTCAGGGAGGTGGGTTGGGCATTTCTATGTTGTATGGGATATTGGGCAAGGCAAATCCTGCTCCTAGATTCTGCTCACTGATTTGGGGCTTAATTAAACCAATACTCCTATAGTAGGAGTAAAAAGGATCCCAATGATTGTCATTTTGTCCATCAAAAGGTGGACCACCTCGGCGTATGGGATCGAAGATAGCAGAGTGAGGGTAAGGGTGTGGGCAAGTTGTGAAAGGATGAAAGTCAACGTGGTCCATTCTAACTCACACCACAATCAGATTCCTCCCAATACAAACACAAATCAAAGGACTTTTTAGGTCTTTAATAAGTTAGGCTTTTGAGATTTAAGTCCACTTGTAGGTGACAAATCAAGTTATCTAAATAGTTACGTGCCTACTTGTGGACCTATGATATGCCTAAGAAGACCTAACTAGGACTTAGGTGATCCTCCCTAAAGCCCACAAAGTTTAGTCACCACCAAACACGGCAAAGAGGGATGGCCCTTCCTTTGAAGCGTTACTTTTGCGATGCTTCTTAACTACCCTCAATCCGCAAGGTTTGGAGGCAACTTCACCTCTGAACTAAAGTTCGTGCCACTTTAGAACCCAGTAATAGGAGGCTCTAGTCCTATTGGTTCCAAACCTAAGGAGTGTCTAAAAGTGTGTCGTGGTGCAAGAGATATAAGTGTTGCATACACCGCAAAAGATTTTGAATTTTGAATTGCACACCAAGTCTGAAAATCAAGTCCTTGGTTTTTAAATGTCTCTCCTTTAATTATTCCTTTTTCAAAAGATTAAATATGACCACTTGTTAGATCTATTCAATACAAATTAGGTGGTCTTGAAATTAATCCAAATGCATTTGCATGACAAGTAGAAATGCAAAGTTAAAAGTGCATACCTGATTCTAACATTCTTCATGCAATATGCAAGACAGGAAATTAGACATTAGATGTTGCTCATCCAATCCTAAATGATTCGACCTATGGGCAAGCAGCTTGTAGTAGGAAACTCATATTTTTTAATTTTTATATATATCTACTTATGAACAAAAAAAGAAAAGATAAATAACTCACAAAAGAAAACTTTGATCTAAAGAAAAGGGAATAGGCTCCCAAAAAATTACCCAACACGGGCCTAAAAGAAAGTTGGGGAACAAACCCCTAAAATGTACCCCAGAATAAGGGTCTTCCAAATGACTGTATTGAAATAAAGAGAAGAAAGAAAAATAAAAATCTATCCACAGCTGAAAGAAAGAAATGAGAATGTGGTCCTCCAAATATCTCCTCTAGTGGTGGAAACAAGGTCCACCAAGGCGTTGCAGAGGCAGATGTGATGCTCCTTCTCCCAGTGTTGTGACTCTACTGGTGACGTCAAGTTTCACCTGATCTCTGAGGCTGGTGCAATAAGATGTCTCCAAATATGCGTACCTCACATCAAACAAATAATTGAATTGAAATGTGCCACAAATAAAATGTGTGAATCAATAAATAAATGAATGTGAGTTTAACAAGCTCGTTGCCTCCCCGGCAATGGCACCATTTTTGATCACGTTCTTTTAGTTTTCAAAAATGTAAATCAAGATCATTGCAGTTTAGAAATCGAGTGGCGAATAATGCAAATCAAAACTAATTAAATAAACCACTCATGAAGGAGTGGGTCATATCCACAGCGAGGCAATGGCCTATTAAAACTCGCACAAGTTAAAAATAGATGTTCATGATAAATTTCATCAAGAAACTGAGTCAAAATCACTGTCAGATTAAGTAAACAACAAGAACTAATGCTGAAATAGCAATTATGCACATTTGAAGGATTTATTTTGCAATGTGGCACAATATAAAACTAATAACATCTCACACTGGCAAAAGATGTAAATACTAATTGAGGGAGAAATAGGGGATTGCTTCTCTTTCTTTGTCATGCATAGGGGAGACCATGGTTGGAGGCGTGAAGCTCACCGAAGGTCGAGTGGGCCGAGGGCTACTTGGCAGTGGTGGTAGCACAGCCAACGGTGGCTAGAGGTGGTGGCTGGAGCAAATGAATGTGAGCGGCGATGGTTGTTGCTATTGCTTCTATGTGCGGAGGCGCGGTGCTGCCGAAGGGCTGCAAGTGCTCAGAGTATGGTGCGGGCGCACATGGAGGGGGATGAGGAGGATGCGTGCCCTGTAGTGCGCAGGCAGAGGTCGGTGGTGCACGGAGATGGCGTGGTAAGGAGTAGCTGGTGAGGCTCCTCTATTGCTGTTGGAGTAGTGAGTTAGAAATGAGGGGGCGCAGCACTGTTGGAGGAGCGCGGGTGTGCGCGGGGGAGCTGCTAGAGGTGCGCACGGTCTGTAGCGTGCCGGCATGCCCTCTTGACTGCTGGAGACGAAGGAGAGGTGGCGGTGGCTTGACTCTAGATGAGTGCACGGAGAGGCGGGCGTGCACAGCTAGGGTCACACATGGGAGTGTGGTGCGCGGGCACGAGGATATCGGGTAGGCAGTACGTGGGAGGTGCACATGCGCGGTGGAGGCATGGTGTGGATGGGTACGAGGCGTGGGGGAGAGGTTCGACTACTGATGATGATGGTGTGGCAATGATGGGTTCTTTTGAGGTGAAGTCAAATAGAGGAAGAAGAAGAAAGAAGAAAGAAGAAGTTGGAGATGTTGGTGGTGGGGGTGACCGTGGATAGGGGAAGGTGCATAGTGGAGAAGCATAGTGGTGGTTGCGTGGCTATCGGAGACACACGAGCATGGTGTTGGCACGATTCCACAAGCTTGGTGCGGCGAGCTGTCACCTCGCTAGCCCACAGTGGTGGAATAGGATGATGGCCTCCCTCAGCTCGACTACCTCCCACTCTCTTTTGTATTTTCAACAGCTTGAATTTGGAGCGTCAAGATCCACAACTCCACTCGTCTTCACTGCGGCCATCATTTCATGCGTTGCACGCAGTTGCAGCAGCCGTTGAAGAAGAAAAATAGATTAATAAAATAAGAAATGAAATGATGACTTATTTATCTTTAAACCCTCACATAAAATGTTAATTCTAATGCATGCATGTAATGCAACCTAAAGACTAATTATTTTAATGCATGAATTCTAAATGTATTTAGATATGAATGCAATGCATGAATTATGCAAATAAGTGAATAATTAGACTAATCTATTTACATCTTATTGCATGCTATTTATATGTTAATATTAATCTAATGTCTAGGCATTTAAGTAACTAATTAGTCCACAAATATGGGCTCATCATTTATCACCGACCCATTCACTCACCCATTGACCCTGTCCTAATCCTTGAACCCAAGCTGATTCCATACCCTCTAGTTTAAAATGAGGACATTGCAAAACTTATGTATGGGGGGGTGTTAAAGTGCAAACACATAAAAATTCAAGTTTATGAAGGGTTCTTACAAGAAAATTACTCACATTAAAAAAAAACCAAAAAATTAAAAATTGAAAACAAGAACAAAAAAAAGGGAAGGAGAGGAAATTTTGAGAGGATTAATTGCATATCATTTTGAGGAAGAGAGGAGGTGATTTAAATTTCAAAAATGAGTCACATTTTGAAACAAAAAAGAGATAGTCATTAGTAAAAGATTATGAAATCTACTTAAGTTCGAGACCAAATCAAAAGAAAAAGAAAAAATATTAAGTCCTGAAAGAACAGAGAGACAAAGAGAATAGTATAAGTGCTGATTTTAGGCCTCTTAGGCTTGTTTTAAGGCTTAAAAATTCAAGTATCCATTATGATCTAGATAGTCCCCAAGAGGTTGAGGAAAATGAGAAGCTTATGCATTAGGTCTAAGGATTAGGGATTATTCGACCTCATTAACTGACCGCTGGTTTGCTGGACTCGATAACCTAAGCACCCTAATCCATTCACAGTCTAGTTCAATGCACTTAATATCAAAATCACGCAAAAGCATTTATTCTGTTATGAAAAAGCTACCTAGATTAGGAGCGGCTTATCAACACAAGTTGATTTGTCCCGACGCAGAGAGGTAGGAAATTCCCCTCGAAGATGCATGATAACATACCATCTCCTCGGTGCTTGTCTCCTAGGATATCTAAATATCCTATTGAGGGCATGTAAGCACTTTGTGCTGGTTCAGGTGGCATGGGTGGGATTATACGAGATGTCGATTGCCGGGCCTGAATTTAGCTACAAAATGCCATGGGTGGCACTATCTCGAAGTGTCGAAAGTTAGGGTTCTGGGGGTTGCCATGGGTGGTGCTATTTCGAAGCATCGATTGCCAGGGACCCTGCGAGGATTGATGGTGGGAACAAGGAATCCGATACAGATCGTATTTTTGAGCCAATCCAAAGCTAGAAATAATCAAGAAAAAGAGACAAAAAACTCTCCAAAAATAAAAAAATTCTTCTGTCCCTCTCTTTTACAAAAAAGCACTGCAAACTGAGCTAGGACTAACCATGTTACAAGCATGGGTGCTTTAACCGTTGGGTTCAACGAACCTTAAGATAGCTTCTGTAGGCCTTAGAAACTTTCGTGGCAGACTGAGGCTAAAGCTGGTCAGGTTTAGATCTTGATTGGTACTTGAGTACCTCTAGGCCTACTATTGGCATTCTAATCTAATTTCTAAAAAGAAGAAAGAATCAGGACTTTGGACATCAAGGCATGGTCGAGAATCTGAGTTAATTTCATAAGATTTTGCTAAGGGACTAGCAAAAGTTAGGCATGGGGGTATGATGATAACAACATCATCATTAATATCCAGCTTTAATTAGTCAAAATCCATTACTAAATGCTCCTACATAACCGCCAAAGGACTGTAATTCACTACATATCCTTTTTGAGAGTTTAACATGAAACCAAGGTTAAAACTGTAATTTTACTATCATATCATGAATGCAAAATAGTCGTGGGTTTTCTTAGAGATTTATTAAATGTCAAATATTCATTAAAGTCTAACAAGAGGGTCCGTGCAGACAGAAACTGGTTTTCACGTGTTACGAGAATTAAATGACATCTGAAACCCTAAAAACAGACCTGCTTAATTCACTAAGGTTCTGGTTAAGATAAAATTCACCTAAACCTTCTATAAATCATAGAAAAATATTCTATAAGGTTTGGTATCTTTGATTTGACCATTGAAACCCATTTTGACCTAAAACAGAGTCATAGACAGATAATTACCCTAATTTGGGTTTCTATGCAATTCACTTAGTCAAACTTAGTCAAAACCTAAATCCAACTTCATCAACAGATTCCTTGGGTCTAAATTAGGTTTATGCTAAAATTTGGGCCCAATCAGAGATCACCTTGACCAAGTTTACATTTCAGTCATGTCTGACACTTTTCTCTCACACATGTACCCCTAAATTTCAAAATAATTGCAAATGGGTCCCTAAGTTTGTCATCGTTCTTTGCAAAAAGGTCTCCATGCCATTTTTCAAAGGTCAAACCTTCACCATTGAGTTTCGAGCGAGGATTTCCTGTTCAATTCTCAATCAATCAATCCCAGATTTCAACCAGAGATTCCTTGAGGAATTCTCTTTCAATCAAACCTAGATTTGGACTCTAATTCTTTCCCAATCTCCCATGTGAACTCATGGGAGATGTGGGTATCCCACATGCGTAAGAAGCTCAGAGTTTCCAGGCTTGTTTCCAAGCTTGGAGCTCCATCCTAAGCCTATAAATGGACCCCTGAGACATGCCTTACTTCCTTAGCAAAACTTGGCCTCAGAATTCCCCTCTTCCTCCTCCAGCCATCTTGAATGTTTACTTCGGTAACCTCCTCTGTTCACCCTCGTCTGGCCGTCCAACCATCAAATTAGACGACCCATATCCTTCTTCTCTTTCTCACGATCCTCTCTTGCCAAAGAGAGGACGTCTCCTTGCTCCATTCGTCGTCGTCATCCTTCCTCTTTCATCTCCTTCTCTAGCTCTGGCCAGCCACAACCAGAGCATCCCTTCCTCAATTCTCTCGTCTTAGCTCCTTTTTCTCTTCCTTTATTCCTCTACTACACTTCCCCCTCACCTACACTTCCAAACAACCACGCTACTACCCCTAATGCCCTTGCCTTCATCCACTTCGGCGATGCTCTGACATAGCTTCTAGCTCACTACACTTCACCAAACGCACCGCCACCACCTCCACAAGCTTCGCCACACCATCCTCTACAAAAGCCCTCAACCTATTTCGCACTTCACCTACTGAAACTCCTCCCTGACCACTCTCACCTCCGCATTGTCGTCTCGAGGTTGGCAGGCCTTCTCACGCTTACGCACACCACACAACACAAATCGTTGCACTTGCCATTCCACAGCGAAGCTTTTGAATTGGTTTGACTTGGCCACAAGACCGTGTTCATGCTTTTAGGTACTTCATCGGACCTCCGTCGCCGCCACGACTCCTTCACCTTTGTTTGCAGTGCTTCAGCTACGAGACCTCTAGGAAACTTCCCCAAGCACTACGGATTTCCTTCAGGAGCATCTCCAGGTTCCCAATTGGGGCCTTCACCCTTAGCTGTAGTCCCAATTGAGACCCTTTGCCACAGTTGCTCGCACGCAAAGACTATGGGACATTTAGTCCCACATAGTGAAGATTGGAGCTGCCTATGCGAAATAAAGTGAATTTCTTCCCCCGACCACTCGCCCAAGTCACGGGGGTCGGGTCTCCTTCACCTTGCACCCACTTACCCGAGCTCACTGCTCACTTGCATCTAGTTACTGTTCCTACTCGATTACCCAGTTAATCCTGGGTCTTTAAGAGATAGAAGAGAAATAGAGGAGGAATTGTGAGGAGAGAAAGGGGGTTTTGCTCTTCAGAGCTCTCAACCCTTAACCGCTGAAGAAGGACCTTTGTGCTTGAAGGGAAGAAAGAGAAATGTTGAAGAAGAGAGAGAGAAAAAGAAGAAGAAAGGCTTTGAGAAGCCTTGTGATTGATACTGTTAGTTTATTTCATGACATGGAAATTGGCTAAGTGGTCCTAATTACTGTAGCAATACTGATTAGCTAATATATATGTATCTAGACTAAATAATTGTTGATATAAATCACCATTATTTTTGCTCTAGGTTTTTGTTTGCTATGTCAAAATCTTCATATACTCATGTTCTACATTGAATATCATATTTAAGTAGATATTATTCATTGATTATCATTATTGGCTTGATTTCCAGTGCTCATTTATATTTTGATTAAAATTAGTGCGTGAATTCCACATTTGCTCCCTGTGTTCGACCTTGGACTTCAAATTCGAGTTATAAATTTTATCTGTTGATTGAGTGATTTAGGAGACTTTACTACAATGAGACACTTTAATCTCCTAAATAGACCTGTCAACACCTATCATAGCCTTGCAGGGAGGCTACCCCGCTCCCTGATTTGTCCAACCAATCTACACTAGTAGAAAAATTGACTATGCCATTAGTTAATTGCCGTTAGCTAATAAACTGACGCCACTCCCTAATTTGCCATTGTCTCTATTTAAAATCGACAACAAATTGGCACTCAAAATGTCCAGCATTGTTAACCACAATCTCTTGGATGGAGGCCACTACCGATGGTTAGACCATCACCGATAAAGGATGTTTGCTGTCATTTCTTTAATGAGCGATGACGAAGATAGGGAGAGCACGCAGCACCTAGGGTTGGGATTGTTAACTCTTGCCACCAACTCTTAATTAAATTGACGACGAAGTGCATTAAATGTATGCAGACATTGCCCGACCCTCCCCCCTTCCACTCCATTCACTCTTCGTCTTCCTCCTCATCTGTACATTGCTCTCCTTACCTCCTTAGCACACACCACTCCTCGTCATTGTTCTCGTCCTCATTCTCCTTAGGTGACTCCTCTTCTTCCTCGTCATCGTGACCTCTTTCCTCCCATCACTGTTCTCCTCCTTTCCCCATCATGATGGTAGCACCATCATGGGTCCTTGCTAGCCAAAATTAGTCAAATTCAAATGATAAATGCTCCTAAATGATCATTTGAGGGTCATAATCCACACTGAGTTGTTCTGAGGAAAAGTCAAGAAAATAGGGTTAATTATGTCATTTTAACATTCAATCACAAATGCAAATTAACTAATGGGTTAATCAGGGGTTAATTCAAGGTCAAATGAACTTAATATCAAAGAAGTAGGCTCAGAGTGATTGAATCAGGGTTTCACGCATTTTGAGGGCAAAAATAATACTAAAAACCCTACTAATTAATAGCCCCACTTAAATTGAAATGGTTCTAGTCAATCTGAAATCAATCTAAACCTCCTAAAAATCATTGAAAAGTATTCTAAGAAGTTTGATACCTTTGGTTTGACCATCTGAACCCATCCTGACCAAGAATAAAGATTCAGACGGGAATTTATCCTAATTTGGGTTCTTATGCAAGTTACCTAGTCAAACATTGTCAAAACTCAAATTCAAGTTTACCATTAGATTCCTTGGCTCCAAATTTAGTTAATACCAAAATTTGGGCCCAATTAGAGTCTATCTTGACCTAGTTTGCATTTTAAGTTCTAAAGACTTTTTCTTACATCTAAACCCCTAGGTTTCGAGTTTATTACAAAAATTGTAATAACTTTGTTGTATTCTTTGCACATAGGTCCCTACTGCCATTAAGGTCTGAATAGAACTTAAACCCATATCTGCACTCAATCAATCAAGGATTCCTCCCTGATTTCTCAACCAAATCCCTCAAAATTTGGAAGGATTGATTACTAGAGGATCCTCCTTCTATTGGACCACATCCTAGATCCTTCTTTGACGATCAGAGCTCAGGTGAGGTCAAAATTTTCATAAAAGAGAGTTTCCAAATTTGTGAGTTAAACATGAAAAATTCGAATGATTCAAGGAGAAAAGAAGCTCTATATAAACTCCCCGAACTTCCCCGATCCAAACTAGCTAGGTTACGGCCAAAATCCACTTCTTCCTCTCTTCTCCGGCCACCTCCAACTTGAGCTCCAGCTTAGGAATAGCCCATTAGAACCTAGTCTAAACCACGCTATCACCTTCTTCCCCTTCGTCTTCTCCACTTCTGACAAGAACTTCGCCACATCCCACTGAACACCAAATCGCCACCACCAAAATGCTCCTCGCCCTTCACCGACCAAAAGCCCTTTGCTTATTTGGGCTCTTAACCACTCTACACCTCCACTGGATGACCCATCATTTCTCCTTCTTCTCCGATGTCGTCCAACCACATCTGACCTCCATTCTTCAAATCATGACTACCATAAGCTTTGCCACATCATGGCAGAGCTTCCCATCTATTTGACCTTGGCCCAAGGGCCGCATTTCTCATGCAGGTACATCGTCGGTCGCTGTTTCATCTTCGACGCTGTTTGGTCATCTCCGATGATCAAAGGCCAGGCCACCACCGTCAGAACACACGGGTTACTCCCAAGAACCCTGATGGACCTTCAATTAGGGGAGACACATGCAGTAGCAGCTCCAACTGTCTAAGACTCCAATCTGCTACACACGCGAAGAAGATGCAACAAGATAGTCCCACATTGTGGGAACCTGTTTTTGAAATCCCTTCATAACCTTTGGTGTCCCATACCCAGCTACCTAAGACACGGGGGTCAGGTCCCCTCTCACCTGCTTGCTCACTCCTCGCCTACCACCACACGCTAGGGGGCCTGGACCTGGATCTGATTACTTGTATGCCTAACCCAATTAGGAAAGAGAGAGAAGAGGACTTTTGAGGGAAGGAGGGAGTGTTTTGCCTCAGGAAACATGCCTGAACACTTAGGCAAAATTTGAGGCGTGATAGTTAAGTCGTCTGGAGATTGTACTTGACGTCTGATTCATGGAAAATTGAGGCTCTAATTTGAGGATATTGTTCGCTCTTAATTGAGATCTGATCATTGGAATTGTGGTTAATTTGAAAATAATTGGTGGTTTCAACCACCACTTTTTAGACTCCTGTTATATTTTTGTCTCTTTGATTCTAAAATACATTTTGATTTTTATTGAATACATTTTTAGTGGATTGTTTGTTCATTGCATATCATTATTGTGGGTTGATTATTGTGCTCATTATTTATCATAGTTGATTAGCGTTTGAATTCCATATTTGCTCCCTGCGAATGACCTTGGAACTCATGATTTTTCAAGCTTTATAAATTTAAATGTGGTTACGCTTTTATCATCTAGACTATGACGTATCTGTTTTCTAAAAATCGGTAGAAGTGCTGCAACACATCACCATCGTGCCCCCCTCCTACCCTTCCTCCTTACTACTTCTCTCCTCCTTCGCTTGCACCTCCTCCTCCTTCTCGCTGCCCTTCCTCGTCCTTGCCCTCCTCTTGAACCTCCTCCACCTGCTTCTCCTCCTCCTCCCCTCCACCTCCTTCACCTGCATCTGCTCCTCCTCCTTGCCCTTACTCCACCTCCTCTTCCTCCTTTTCCTCCTTACCCTTCTTCCTCCTCCTCCTTGTCCTTGCTAGTACCCCCCTCCTCCTTCTCCTCCTCCCTACCCTTCCTCCTTTTTCTCCTCCTCGTTCATGCCTGTCCTCTTCCTCTCCTCCACCTACCTACTAGCCTCCTCCTCCTCCACCTCCTAGCTTGCCACATGAAAGTGAACTATTTACACGAATATAATTTGTTAATCGATCGTTGTAGCTCAAAACTTACATTTAATTCACAAATCACCTAAATTTGTTACGAGACAAATAATTGGTTTCGGTGAGTATCGATTGATTCCACTGGGAGGCAATATTGATGGCTCTTATTGTTGGAAAATTTGCTTGATTTATTAATGACTTTTTGGTCTTTGTACTTTTGTTTGTGATTTTTAAAGTAATTAACGATGGCATGAAGATAACGAAAGGCACTACTTTTTTTTTTTTGGTCTTTTGTCACTTTGCACTTTTTTTTCAATATTTTGTATTAAGGAACGAAATAACAATAAGGACACTAAAACAAGAACTCAATCTTTTATTTCATACACATATGAAACTTCACTACATCAAGCAAATATATAGGAAGGGAAATTGTGATATTACAACAATGTTGGCTCAAGGCCAATTATACAAAGCAAAATAAAATAAAACAAAGGCAATGATGGAGTGATTATTAATGATGTGTTGTGTGTGTAGTAGTGGTCGTGAGTGGGTGTTGGGACAAGGCTATGGTTGTAGAGTTTGATTGATGATAGGAATTAGGACAATAGGTAGGCTAGGAGTTGTAGGATTAGGACAAGGGTGATGGAGGTGATGAGGTGTGGTTCATCATAGCTAAAATGCCCAAGTTCTAGAAACTAGGTTAAACACTATATTATTAACATGATAAATTGATTGTGGGAATTAAGGAAAAAGACATAAAATATCAAATTTGGGTTAAAAATGCATAATTAGTTCAAATTAATGAGATATTCTACTCACAAATACAAATTGATGATCAATTGTCAATTGAACACATTTCTAAGTTCAAAAGTTCAAATCAAGGGTTGAATTAACTTCTAATATGTTCAATTAAGCTATCATTAAAATCTCATTGCATTTGGGCATTAATAGGACCTTGGAATTAGTTGTTTACGTATAGACCCTTCATACATTAACATTTCCTTAAGCTAAAAAACCTTCTAGGGACCTATTTGAAAGTCTCAAGGTCCTCTTTGTATGCATCTAGGGATTGCTCTATCATCATCTTAGCCACTTATGAGTTTTTTCCTAAAATGTGCACCATTTCACTTAACGCCCCATAACACCTGAGTTGCCTCGCGCACACTGTAGCTTGTGAAAAACACGAGCTACAGTTGCTGTCCATCCACGATCCCATCGATCCAACAACTGATCTTCGTCCAATCTCCACTGCCCTCGCACGAACCATCGCCACCCCACCCAGATCTGATCCAATGATGTACTTCTGATATAAAACTTCCTGCGTGTCTCCTCTTCTCAGATCCACTGTTGGTGCCCTATTTGATTAATCTCACCTAGTTGGTGATTTGATTCACTCAAGGGCCTACTTAAGCACCCCTCATGTCTCGTGCACAAGAGATCGACCTCTCTTTTGTTTCTCAAGCCGATCAATTCACTCCCTTTGGTTTCCTCTCCTCACTCTGCCTTAGTTCCATTATTGTTGCGGTGGAACTTCATTTCTCTGACTCTCCTCGCTGCTACGGATCAAGTAACTCCTGAGGGCAACTTCGAGCTTCACTAGTAGGATTTCCCTCTGCCGGAGTACCTTGCTCCTTCCTTGCTACAGCCACTAGCTGCAATTCTTCTCAATTTGATCATTTGAGTTAGATTTGATTTTATATGCCGATTGAGAAACTTCTTGAGTAATTTAGTTCCAATCTAATTTGATTGTTCAAATTGAGTTTACATTTGTTTGATTTGATTAAATGTGATGAGTGTGGGTTATTCTGATTTGATTTCTACTATTTTTCAAGCTCATACCCAAATTCCAACTTAGTTCTTGATTTTTTGCATCACCTAGATAGTGTTTGGTAAGGACTGTTGGATCCTCCAATCAATGGTCAGGATGTGCTATTGCAGGGATTCCACAAATGTTAGCGAGGAGATACCCCCAACTGAGTCGCCGGATGGCTTTGCTGACACTAAAGAAGATGGTGCGTCCAGCGAAGAGCTGCGGACATGAAAATGGGCCTTTCGACCCCAATCAGATACACAAGAAGCTCTGGTAAAGCATGTCAGAGGATATCCCTAAGGTTATTAGGCTCGAGGTGGTAGGAACTCGTCAGAGCAAAAACTCCTTCGAGCTCTAATGACAGAAGTCAAGGGGTGTGATGGAGTGAATGGCGGATACAATTGACTTGGGTAAAAGCTCGGTGAAGGTGAATGGAAGCTTTTGCCTAGGTCAATTGGTCGGGGGGGTGATGGAGGTGGAACGATGATGAAGGGGGTGGTGGCCATTAAAGGCAAAATTCATAGGAGATGCTACGGGCTTTGAATAGAGCTATAGAGCTCCAGAAATCTAATTGCAGGGATGGGATCGAGAAGCCCTAACCTAATTTGAAGAAAGGAAGCATAGAATTACTTGACGAAGAGAGGATAGCGAGGAGGAAGATGAAGAAATGAGAGTAGAGGAAGGGGAATTACATCGCGAAGCTTCGCGTGAAGCTCCATGGGACGACGGGGGGGAGAAACCCTCTACCTATTGTATGTGGCAGACGGCGATGAGGTGGCTTGGAGTTGCCTTGAGGTGCATCAATGGTGTCAGCGAAAGGAGGAAGAAGAAAATTTCTGATCGAATTGACCACGAATTGTGCACGGGAATACCAGGCCTTTATATAGATTTGAACCGTGCATCAATTAAACCCAATTCATGTGTTTTGCTTGCCAATTTGTTCAGTTTTAGCCTCACAACTCTTGATCGAATTGGAGAAGCTTCATGCCATATCAGAGCCTGAGATTAGGCTTGCTAGATTTGTCATGATTTGACGATCAATCCCACCAATTTTGGTGGGATTTGTTCGAGATTTGTCCAGCCAACAGGTCGCTAGAGGAACCACTATCAACGAAGGCAATGAGCAACTGCTGCTGGTTGACTTGCCTAGAGAAGACGGCTAACGTCAGCCAGGGACCTTGATGCATGAATTTCTAGACTAGAATTCAAGGAATTCAAAAGTTGAGGACTTTCTACAAAATCAAGGAAGTTAAGATCCGAAACATCTCTACTTTTTAGGTTGGTCAAATTTAGGCCCAAGGAATGTAGTTGTGACTTCAATTTTGGATTTTGGTGTAGTTTGATTGGTCAATTTTAAATTTTACCTAAAATGTATTGAATATTAACCTTAGTTCGTGTTTTAGGTCAAATTGGGTTCTATCTGTTAAATTGATTGTTTCAAACCCTATGGAATATTTTTCAATGATTTTCAGAGGGTTTAGGTTACACTTATTTTCATTAGAACCTTATCTATTTAAGTGAGGTTGTAATTAGGATTTTTATTCACGAGTTAACCTTTAATTCTGAGAGAAACCCTAAATCAGTTAGTATAAGCCAACTTTTTGGAAAATTGAGTTTATTTAACCTTTAAGTATAGGTTCACCCCTAAGTTAATCTGCATTTATAAATACCCGTTAAAACATAATTAACTCAATTTTCATTTGTTTCTCTTAATCAGGTCAAAATTAAATTATACCCTCTTAATGATTAGTTAAATGAATTTAACCTTGGAATTTAGCTAAATTAAGCAAGTTATGGATGATGATAGTGCTATCTTCATACTCCCATGCCTAACATTTGCTAGTCCCTTAGCAAATTCTCAAAATTCAACTAAGAGTTTAGTTCAAGGGTATTTTCATCTTTTAGCTCAATTAGAAATAAATTAAATTTGCTAATCTTGGTCAGACAGAAAATAATGCTCTTATGGCTAGTACTTTAGACAACCCGATTCCTTAAGACATTAAGATTTAATGACTCTCTAATTTAATTTCACCTAACTCTTAATTTTTAAACATAGGAGCACACGGTCCAGGTTGGTTTCAGTTTCACTCCCGATTTTGCTGTTATTGGGGTTGGAACACATGTAGTGAAGGGTGAATTGAGTTAAAGGTCTTAAGTGTCAAATTAATAACCTATTGGACTCAGTTGGCTGCTCCCACATGAATTTGGCAGCTTTCTAGCTTCCAACAGGGTCAACCTCAGGGTATATCTTCCCGTAAAAGAAAAATAAAAATTCTAGCACCATTTTTTTTCATTTTCTTTACATTGTTTTATCTCTTTTTTTGGGGTGTAAGTGTGTGAGGCTTTTTGTGAGCCTTTTGGGGTGATAAGGACAGGTACACTGCTTACTAAGAATTATGTATACAAGCCCCACCAAAACAAAAATTAAAGCGTGCACCTTATTAAGGAAGTGGCTCTCCATCCTTTATGAGCTGGCTGCTATAAAAGAGTTATTTTCTAACTCTACCTAAGTCCAATGTTTTATTAACCTTCTACTGGGATCCTAAAACTCAATTCGTGCGCGTGAGGTTGTGTTCCAGTTCTCCAAACTCCTAGACCATAAGTGATAAGGAAACTGGTTTAAACACTCGTGCCCCTTAGTCCAAGAGGTCAGATTTTCCGACTTTACTTTGTATGGCATTTTAAGCCATGCTTAATTAAGCATATTTGGGCTGAAAAATCTAAGGTCACGGATATGGGTGTCTTGATACTAGACTAGATCACAAACAACTTAGAAATCAACTAAGACTGGCAAATTGAACATTTCAACACATTCTTCTTCTTCCTTTTCTTTTTTTCTTTAAACATAAATACATTTTTTTGTGTGAGAACCCGTCAAAGAAATTGAATTTTCAATCATTGGCACTTTAATACCCCCCAATGCCTAAGTTTTGCAATGCCCTCATTGCAAACAAGATGGGTTAGAATTTAGCTCAGTTCCTATTTTCAGAACAGGTTTATACAGGTGGGCGTGCGGGTCAGAAATGGTTGTTGCAGATGATTTCAAGCTCCAATACGAAGGTTGGGGGTGGAGTCAGCTATTCTAAAGTATGAACCCTAAAGTGTAATAGGAATGTTGTTCAAGAAGGATAAGAAGGGTCTTAGGTTTTTCAAATGACAGGTTGCCTCTCGTAAAGTGCTAAGTTTACCACCATCAGTTGGGTGCAATGCGACTTAAAAGGAATGGGGTCAAAAGATTCTTCAGCCAAGTTCAAATCAGTCAGCTCAAGAAAGGGTTTTAGTCTTTGACCATTTACAACAAAAGGATTCAAATCTTGACTGAGTTCACTGATTTCAATGGCTCCATTTCCAAAGATCCTACAGACTAGAAAGGGTCTAGTCCACTTTGATCTTAATTTGCTCGGGAAGAGTTTGAATCGAGCATAAAAAAGAAGCATTTTCTGACTAGGATAGAAAGTTTTTTGTGAAATGTACTTATCACAAAGAGCCTTAATCCTCTCCTTGTAGATACGTAAGTTCTCATATGCATCATTGCATAGTTTATCGATCTCGCTTATCTGTAAATAATGGTGGATTTCAGCCTTCCTGAGATCCAAATTACACTTGCTTACTACCCAGTAGGCCTTGTGCTCCATTTCTACAGGATGGTGACATGGCTTCCCATAAACTAGTCTAAACAGAGACATCCATAACTAGGTTTCATGAGTGGTACTATAGGCCCATAATGCTTCTGGAAGTCAGGTTAACCAATCTTTTCTTCCATGTCAAACAGTGACCTGAAGAACCTTCTTGATCTCCCAATTGGAGAGCTCAATCAATCCGTTAGTCTAGGGATGATATGGAGTTGAAATCTGGTGCGACACCCAATATTTCTTCAACAGGGACTAGAAATGCACGTTCACGAAATGGGTGCCTCCATCAAAGATAATTACTCGCGAGACATCTGGTCATGTTTTTATGCGGTTTGTTAATTTAGGGTTTTATCATTGTGACGCACAAAAATTGAGTCGCTTTTAAAATTTCTAAAATAGATAGGGAATTATCTAGGGTCATCCAAGGAAGCAATATTTTGCGAAATCAGTCTCTTGCTTGGAAAGTAGAAATCACCTTTCTTTTTGTTATTTTTTAATATATCATTTTTCTTTTGGGTTTTTGAAATAAAGGGGCAAATATGAAGTTGTTGATAGGAAAATATACCACAACTAATATGCTAAAATCTAAGTGACAATCTCGCAAAATGAGCAATCACACAATGGACACAAGTATTTTTAGGTGGAAACCCAAATCGGGTGAAAACCACCACCTAACCCTCTTGAGTTAGGATTTTCCGATTGATCTAGTTGATCAAATCCACTATACGAACTACTTAAATGAGGGTAATTCAACCTCAATTACAACCACACTATAAGTACGAGGTAGCGTTCCTCAATCCCACCTCTTCACAAGGAGGATTTTGTCTCACGAAGGAGATGGGAATTCGCAATGCGAATACCCAACCAATAACAAAGAAAGATTACAAGACAACCTATAGAGCCAACAAAGATTAACCTAGCTACTATAGGTAAAGATACTTCCCTTTGCTTGGAAGTGCATCGGCTTGATGTGGGTGCGTGAACCTCACAGTAGCGCTTGGTCGCTCTCGTAATCTTGGAGGGAGAGCGGGTGCGCAAACAAAGATGAAGCTCTCAGGTGTGGACACGGGCTTTGGAGAGCTTAGAACTTCTTCTTAGTATCAATGTGACACAATAAGAGTGGAAAGTAGTCTTGCAAGGTGTGTTTCTACAAGGCAAGGGTCCTCCTCTATTTATAAAGGGGCTAGGAAGGCTTTGGAAGCCCTTAAAAAGCTTCCATAGCCGTTGGGGTTGAATGCAAGGCAAAACAGGCCGTAATCAGAATCAATCATGATTCTAACAGGGTCATCAGACGTTTGGTCCGAGTATCAGATGTCTGGAAAACCTGTTTAAGATGTCTGGGAACTAAGTCAGACGTCTGATTCTAGGCGGGTTTCCTTAATGACATGGTTCAGACCTAAACAGGATTTTAGTGCATGGCAATTAGACGACATACAGGACGTCTGGCCCTAGGTTAGGACATCTGAAAACCTATTGAACTGTGGAAATGGATTCCCAAGATAGGTTAATGGCTATAAAATCTTACAAAGGAGATTTTGGGTCAGTCGAGGCTAAACGGTCACATATCATACGTTTGAGGTCCTCTACGGACGTCTGATATAAGGCTAACGGTCATATTCTCAAAGTTTACTTAGGTAGCCAACGTTCCACTAATTGGACGTCTGGTACAAATATCAGACATCTTCTAAGATGTCTGGACTAAGGTCTGGACATCTAATTTCATCAGACAGAACCTACAAAGTCCAGTCTAAGTTATTGAACGTCTGATTCAACAGTCAGGCGTCTTAAAAGTCACTATCAGACGTCTGATTTTCATATTAGACGTCTGATTAGACTATCAGAACCTTATTTTGGTTTTTTAAGTTCTCTACAAAAAACTTAAGTATCCTAGGGTTGTGCAGGTGTTCCTAGGACTACTTTAAGGGTTCTTTAAGGCTCTTTAAAATAAGATCTAAGAAAAAAATAAAGAGCAAAACAAAGAAACAAAATTACATAGAACAAAATAAAAGGAAATCTATCCTATTCTTGTCTTCATGCTTCTTTAGGCTATCGCTCTTGCAAAGCTCCTTTGTTCTCTGTCAAGCTCCTCCAATCCGTCATGGATGCGAGCTCAAACTCAGTCTAAACACGTCTCCATTTGCAATTAACCTAAAATCTAAGACTTTAAGTGCAAATGTCAAATAACATGTGTTTTGTTATCATCAAAATAAACGATCATGGTGCTCTAGCACCAACAATCTCCTCCATTTTGATGATGACAAAATCATAAATAATAATCCATAAAATTCTCCCCCTTTTTGACATTATCAAAAAGGTATTATAAATTTTAATTTTCCTAAACTCCCCCTTAAAACATGCTCTTCTAGTTTTTGGCTTGAATTTCTTTTAACAAGAATAATGTTCTCCCCCTTTGTAATAACAAGATAGGTATATCTTTTTCTCCCCCTTTCTAAGGGAAATATAGCTAACTTATTTTTGAAACTCCCCCATAAAGATTGACAAGTAGCTCATTAATTTTAACTCCCCCTATCTATATGCTAATGATAAAAAAAGATAGGGTTTAGATATTACCTAACCTACCATGGCCAATAGAATGACCCAAATGGAGGTGGATGCCAAATCGGATGGGGTTCCCATCCATAGCTTGGAGGTCCGGACATCGGCGCCGGTCTCCAATCTGGCAGTCGATGTGCGACGGGTCAGTTGGTTATTTGTCATCTCGTCGGTCTCCTCTTTTCCTTCCTCCTTGGTCTACTCCTTGGTCTTCCCAATTTGAGTTGACCATCCTTGAACTTGTAGGTCCAAGTTTTTGTATTGTAGTCTCCCTTGAAACCTACAAAACAGGATTCGAGTTGGTCTTTTGGTATCCAAGTTAGCTTGGATCCAATTATGTTAGTTGGTTTCCTTGATGGAGATCTTTTCTCAACCTTAGCGTTATGCAAATTATCTACTTTATTTATCAAATATTCAGAATTCTTCCTAAGACATGCAAGCTCATTTTCTATAACATGCATCTTTGTCTTTAAATCAGAAATTTCTAATCTTAAGCTTGTATTTTCCTTAATCAACTTACTATTTTCATTTGTTAGATCTATGTTTTCTAACAACAAGATATCATTACTAGAACTACTTTCTAGATCCTTAAGTTTTATCTCTAATCTTTCATTTTCAGTTTTTAGAAAACTAAGATTCTTTGTAATATTTTTATTTTCTACCTTAAGTGATTTACTAAGTTCAAATAATTCATCAAATGCATCTTGTAAATAAGAATTTATCTCGTTATCGGAGTCGCTTTTGCTGTCGCCCGTTGTAGCCATGAAACCCATGCAGGCGGTTTCATTCTTCTGTTCGAGATTTTCTTCTTCCTCCAAGCTCGAGTCGTCCCAAGTTGCTTGGAATGCCTTCTTCTTCTTATACTTCTTCTCCTTCTCCTTCTTCTTCTCCTTCTTGAGAAGAGGGCACTCAGGTTGAAGATGACCCTTTCAATTGCAATTGTAGCAACGTCTTGGGTTATCTTTTTCCTTTTTCTTCTTCTTTTCTTTCTTTGATTCCCTACAAAACTTGAAAAAACTTTTAAGTAAAAATTTAAAATCTTCGTCATCGAAACTTACCTCGCTATCTAACACGGCTCTGAATGCAAGGGTCTTCTTCAGATTTGGCTCTGGTGTATCCTTCTTCTGCTTCAACTTTATCTCGTAGGCCATTGATTGTATAGGAGATCCTTTATGTTGAGCTCCTCCACCTCATTTGCTTCCTCGATGGCGGTAACCTTCTATTCCCATTCCGGTCCAAGGGAACGAAGAAGCTTCCCTTGAAGCTCCCCCTTGATGAAGGTCTTCCCTAAAGCTTTCAAATTATTTACTATTAGAGTGAACCTAGTGTTCATCTCACTCAAAGTTTCGTTAGTCTTCATAGAAAATGATTCAAATTCTTGTGAAAGTAAATTCATTTTAGAAGACTTTACCTTAGAGGTACCCTCATGAGTTACCTCAAGTGTGTGCCAAATCTCGTATGTGTTGGTGAACTGCAAGATTCGGTTGAATTCTTTCGAGCTTAACACGTAATACAATGCGTTCATTATTTTTGCGTTAAGAGAGAGATCTCGAATCTGCTGTTGCGAGTAGCCTTCCACGGGTTTCTCCGGGATGTCAAATGGCATCTCGCATCTAGCCCAGATGGTGAAGTCATTGACTTGTAGCCACGTCTTCATCCGCAGCTTCCAGTATGGGTAGTTGTTCCCGTCAAAGAATGACAGTCTAGTGGTAGACTGCCCCTCCAGAATCCTCATCATGGAACTACTCCCCTCCATTTGATCTTCCGCGGATATTACTCCTAGAAAGAGGAAACCTGCTCTGATACCAATTGTAATTCCCTACGGGAGAGGGTGAGATATGCGTGACATATAAAATACGGAATAAAAAGATAACAATCTCGCAAAATGGGCAATCACACAATGTACACAAGTATTTTTAAGTGGAAACCCAAACCAGGTGAAAAACATCACCTAACCCTCTCGAGTTAGGATTTCCCGATAGATCTAGTCAATCAAATCCACTATACGAACTACTTAAGTGAGGGTAGTTCAACCTCAATTACAACCACACTACAAGTACGAGGGTAGAGTTCCTCAAGGAAATCTATCATATTCTTGTCTTCACGCTTCTTCAGGCTATCGCTCCTCAAGAAGCTCCTTTGTTCTCCGTTAAGCTCCTCCAATCCGTCATGGATGCAAGCTCAAACTCCGTCTAAACACGTCTCCATTTGCAATTAACCTGAAATCTAAGACTTCAACTGCAAATGTCAAATAACATGTGTCTTGTTGTCATCAAAATAAACGATCGTGGTGCTCTACCACCAACAGGGCTAGGGTGTGTTGGCGCCACTTGAAGAGGTATGAGTAGGTGTGGTTAAGGGAGAGTTGGCGCCAACTTTAGTGTGGTTAAAGGGGTAGGGTTGGCATGGACATAAGGGAAGGCAAGGATGGCTTTTTATGGTGGTAGTTATGAGATTAAGGGTAGATATAGGTGGCACCAAGATGGAAGGGTGTGGGTGTTGTTTTGGCACCAAAATATTGGTGGTTTAGGGTTGGTTATGGTGGCTTAGGGTTGGTGCCACTAGTGGGCTTCTAGAAGGGGTTAGGCATAGGGTTTAGATGCGAATAGAGAGAGAGGTGTAGGGCTAGGATGGGGGTTCATGTTGGCCCCAAAATGGAGGGATGTCTAGGGCTTTTTGGCACCAACATGAAGGGGTGTCTAGGGTGGTGGTTATGGTGGGTTGGCGCCAAACGAATTAGGTTAGGTTAGATTTAGTTAGGGTTAAGGTGGAGGAGTGGATGGCCATGTATTTTTAGGTGGAGTTTGAGCTTAGCTTAGCTAGGGGATGAATAAGTGGTGGTAGGAGGGTAGGATGGGAAATGTGTGTAAGATGTGGAAGGATACATGGTAGAATAGGAGGGGAAATCAGAAGAAAGGAGCCCTACAATACAAGCAATCAACCCTATCCTTAGGTGGGTTAGCCTAAAGACCAACAAACTCCTAGGACTCGTCTTGAGATTATAACTGATTTGGTCTACTTTTATCCGGTCAATCCAACCAATTAGAAGAAGGGGCTTGGGAGATGGTTCTTCCTTTGGCTTGCACCTCCGGTTCCTAGTGTACACCCCAACTGCGGTCATTTGACGCTACTCCCCTAGCTAGACATCAGATGGACCAGCAGAAGCAAATTAATCGAAAAAAAATCTCAGTCTGAGCCTCGAAGAGCAAATCAATCCTTAAGGCCAACATCTACTCAGTTTTAATTAAGCTTCTGATGATTGTACTCTTGGAATGTGATGGGCCCTTTAGATGGGTTATGCCCTTAATAATCAATTCAAATGTGTGTGTGTGCACAACCAGGGTTTGCAAACAAGGTTATTTGATGATGTGCCTTTTAGGGTTTAACCTTGTTTAGTAGCTTTTAGGATTTAATCCCTAAGTTGGTTCAATCAGGGTTCAGTAGAACACTCCAAGTTTTACAAGCACTGGTGATGATATATTCCTTTAGAAATCAGAAAAAAATGTGGAGTGCCAAGTTCAGCCCTAAAAATCAACCCTAAGTGGCAAGCCACTGATGAATCACTTTTATCTTAAGTGGTGCGGCCCAAACAATTCAATCAATTGGCCTGCTACACCACTTAGTTAAGGCACACAAAAATGTTTGACCTATTCAAATTTCTACTCACTTATTGGTATGTTGAATTAGGGTGTACCGAATCCACAGGTCAGATTTCGGTTAAGTGGTAGAATTGATGTGAAGTGGTGCGCCTTAAGGAGAGAAGTTGTGGGTGTTAAGTGTGTAACTTTCAGTTAAATCCCACAAGAGAAGAGTATTTTTTTATTATTTTTTCAATATATGCGGGTGGGTGAGGTGAGGCGAAGTGACAATCAAACAATCAAATCTATCCTAGGGTTTATAAAAAGTACCTAATTGATTTGGATTTGAGTTATTAGTGTGGTGAAATGAAATCTTGGGTGAGGGCGGTGGGAATAAACTTACAAAACTCTTTAACCACACTTTACTCTGATCTATTCGCTTTGGCTTGCCTTGGAAAGGTACCTGTAATCACAGAAAGAAAGGAGCAAAGTGAGCTAAAAAGTTAAGTAAGGCAAAAAAACATGAGAAAAACCAAAGTGCGTTGCCTCCCCAGCAATGGCTCCAAAATGATCAATGTGTTTCACGAATTAAAATTAGGGGTTTGGAGGACCCATCGCCGTAGCTCGCAAAACATGTCTATCAAATAAAATTTATAACCGAAACTCGAAAATTGAGTCCCGGGTCAAACACGGGGAGGCAAACGCTTGGTTTTGAAAATTTGCATTTCGCTTTTTATTTATTTTTTGTCGTTTTTGTCTTTTCTAAATTTTCTTGGTATTTTTAATAGGGCAAGAGATCAGGTCGATGAAATCTAGCTAATCTACCTGCAAAATAAAAAGAGAGAGACAAAGAAAGCGAGAGAGAAACAATCATCTATTTATGAATAAATGTTTGTTACTACTACGAAAGCAGAAAAGATAGAAAGAGGTGAGACAATCCCTCTCGACAGTTGCTCGGAGGATGACTGGCTCTGACGTCACCTGGAGGAAGGTGGTGAGGAGCAGGACGAAGGAGGATGTAGGCGAAGGCTGGGGTAGGATGGCGTCGCAGCGAGGATCTTCTTCTAGAAGGGTGGTGAGAGGATGGCAATGGGATGCTCCACGAATAGGGATGAGAGGTGGGAAAACTATTTTCTTTTCAACTCTAGAGGAGCATCCCCGGCTTGGGACAAGCTCTCTCTAGAGCCTTGGAGGTGGTGAGAGGAAGAAAGGAAGAGATGATTTGGAATGGAGGGGGGTAGGTCCTTTTATAGTGGAGGAGAGACAAAATCGTCTATGGGAAATTAGTGACGGCTTTAATCGTAGCTGAAGATCTGCTCAACTGTCGCTGAAGATCCACGCCCTTCAATTCCTTTGCTGGTGCATGCATAGTGTAGGCCATTAGTGACAGCTACAACGTCACTAAAGGCCCGCTCAACTATCGCTGAAGATCTGCATCCTTCAATTCCTTTGCTGGCACCGCGCTCAATTGGCCAATTAGGGGGGTTGCAGGGATTCGAACTCGCGCCCCTCCGTTGAGAGCCCACACCTCCACCATTGCGCAAATCGCTCGGATGGTCATGCGGACGTCTTAAGGTGCACGATGGAGGAGAGCTCTCAACCGTTGGATCAAGATCCAATGGCTAAGAATTGATGATGAAGATGATGAGGGGGCACCTCCCAGTTGTTGCTAGCCAGTGTTTGGTAGCCTAGATGGCACCATCTGGGCCGTCCGTCTTCTTATTTTTGTAGAGGGTGCTATGGAGCTCTGAGCAAGATGATTCCTACGTTGCCAGACTGCAATCGTCACTCCGAATCCATCCATACAGTCAGATTTTTCATTCGAAGCCTGTATGGATGTCGCATTGTCCCTTGGCCATTGATCTTCCACAGACTTCATATGATGCTATGGAACTCCGATCGTCTTCCTGATCAGATCTGTACGATCCGATTGTCTATCTGAGGCCCTAAAATAAATCTTCTTCTCTCCTGACCATAAAAAGGACCTAATTAACCTAAAATATATACAAGTACTCTAAATGCATAATGATGCATTCCATGCAATATTTATAACATGAAATGCAAATCTAAGCCTAGGAACATGCATGAATAGGCATTTTACCCTCAATAATTGTGGCTACATCATCAACCAATCGGAAATTTTTTTTTAAGAAGAGTGCTCTTTAATTGGGGTCAGGTGGTGATAGGGTTCCCAACCATTCTAAACCAGCATGAAGCTTTATCTTTTAAAGAGAGAGGAAATAGTCTCATTAACCACACATCTTCCTACACATTGCAGGAACGAGTGGTTTGAGCGAGGATAGTTAATTTCTCAAGATGACAAAAAGGGTCCTCTCTTAGAAGACCATGGAAATGCTCGATTAGGTTTAAAATAGTTGGTTTGATCTCAAAATCCCCTTGTGGTATGACCACCCCAGGTCTTTCCTCATAGTTGGAAGGATCATAAAAATCCTTAAGAGGAACAACAGGCTGCTGGCGGGGTGGCAGGTTTTGCCCTTGATTGGCTAGGTTCGTCACAATCCTAGCCAAATTCACTTGGTTTTATTGTAGTCGAACCAAATGGTCTACCATAAAGGCAAAGGGGTTTGTATTTTGAGTTTTGATTTGAGGGCCACCTGGCCCTGCAGGATTTTTTGGTTGCTCTAGATGAGGGAGGTTAGGGATGGGGAAGTCAGCTTGTGGGTCGGTTGACGGGTTAGAAGCGAAGCAAAATTTTTTTGTCGATTTCACAGGTTTTCCATATTGTTAAAAGAGGAAGAAGAAGAAAACAAAGATTTTCTGGTGTGGGGGGGGGGGGGGGGGGGGAATCAAATGGTCCCTCAAGATGTGGTTTCTGGGACCTTTGCCTGCGCATGCACTTCTTTTTTTTTGGAAGAATTGGAGGGGAGGATAAGAGAGAGAGATGAGAGAAAGTGTGCAATTCAAACAATAAAATTCTAGACCTAACATAAATGTGACTCCCAAAAAATAACCTAAGACTTGATCTATATAAGAAATAGGAAATCAATAATGAATGCCCATTCTACCAACAAATCTGGCCAAGTTGTATAAGGGGAGATTTGGGCTCAAGCATTTCCCAGGAAAATCCCCAGGGGCATGTGCAAACCTGTGCCTAGTCATTTGACACGGCCCCTCAGCCTGACACCAGAAATAGATGATAGAATTTGTATTAACTAAAGAAAACTTATGACCTATATAGCAAGCCTAAGTTGATGAATCCTTAGTGGTCAAATTGCTACAATTTTAGTTAGGCCTAGGAGACTAAAGTGCACACAGAATGTGGAAGGCGTTAATTGGGGTGTTTCCCTGTTATTTCAATTTTTATTGTGTGTAGGAATTGGAAAGTGGTTCCAATTTCAAACAAGTCGTCACACAAATTGATGTATTTCTATTTTTTTTCAGAATTGGATTTAAGTTAGTGTGTTTTAGGGTTTCCTTCTTCAGTTTTCAAACAAGTTTCAAGCTCCACAATGAAAGGAAAACAAGTTGTATTGGTGAAGATTAATTTCCTTTAAAGTGGGTCTCTAAAAAGAAGGAAGGAAACCCTAATCCAATTGGCCCTAATACAGAAAATTATTACCAATGAATTAGTTTTAGGCTTTTTGTATTTAAGTAGTGGTCCAAACAAATCAAACAACACCACTACCTTAAGGAAAATCAAACAAGGTTTCCAGAAAAGATTTTTTTAGGATTTTAGAAATTTGTTTGATATTTTTAAGGAATTTTTCTTTGTGCTGGTGTCAAAGTCCAGAAATGATACCCATGGATATTTTGGACTTTTCAGTACCACCACTGACTTTAGACAATTTTGGTGATTTTATGTGATGTGTAGAATTTCACAAGGATTCTAGAAAACTAAATTTTATGAAAATTGAATGAGTATAAAAATTCTACAAATTCATGGACAGTAGAAGAATAGGAAGATTAAAGGGTGTGACCCCCCTGTAGTCCACGAATTTTTAAAAATTAAATATAAATCTAATTGCATTGAAATTTGTAAAAATGTTCCTTAGGTGATTTGGAATCACTGGTGAAATTTCACGATTTTAGGAAGCTTATGGTGTCAGGAATTGATTTTTGAAATCCAGACAGAAGTCTGGATCCGAAAATCAGAACACCAACACTTAAAGTGGAGTGGTGTTGAATGATGAAAACAAGCAAACAATAGGTCTTAATTTGCACCACTCCACTTAATTAAGTTGTTTAGGATCCTGAAAGCCAAGTTTAATGTGTTTTGATAGTTTTTAAGGCTAAGTGTTACTACGAAGAGGAACCAACCTGAATTTTCGTAGGAAGACAAGGAATTGCAAGTTCTTCTTTCCAGAATCCCACTTTCTTCCTGTAGTTCCTGCACACACAAGAGAGAAGAGAGAAAAAAGGATGAGATCCACTTCAAGCAAGAGAAATAAATGAATGCAGAGCTGTGCCTCCCCAGCAATGGCGCCAAAAAGAATTGGGTTAGGTTAGGGTTAGGGTGGAGGAGTGGACGACCATGCATTTTTAGGTGGAGCTAGGGCTTAGCTAAGCTCGCTAAGATAGCTTAGCTAGGAAAGTAGAGGTGGAGGAGATAGGGTTTCATGAAGGAGAAGCTAGGAGAGAAGACTCTGGAGCTAATGGAAGCTATGCTGGAGTTGGGTCTGCTGAGGTAGCTTCAAGGGGAGCTCAACTACTAAGCTCAACTACTTAGTTCTTATGCAAGTAGCCAAGCTTGGGTAGTTGAGCTCAGTTGAGCTGACCTCAACTTGGCCGGAGCTAGGTTGAGCTGGAACTGCCTTTGATGAGAACTCTACAGCTAGCTAAGCTACTAATTGACAAGTAGTAGCTCAGTTAGCTTGGAGTTCAGCTGCCATGAGCTGGGTGGAGCTGGAATGAGCTGGGGCTGAGTTGAGATGGACTCCTGTCAACATAGTTGAGCTAGCTAGAGCTCCCAGTGAACTGATGGGAGTTGAGATGAGCTAGACTCAACTAAGTTGAGCTGGATTTGAGCTGGGTTGAGCTGGGTTGAGCTGAGATGAGATATCTTGAGCTACCATTCAGTTAAGGTAAGCTGAATGGAGCAAACCTTATTCCAAAGGAGCTGGTATCCAGCCATGATGAGCTAGAATTAGTTGAGTCCTAGCCTGATTGAGCTTCCTCTTCATCAATTGCCTTCAAGAGTGCTAGGGTTTTAGGGATTTGTCAATTTGCTTATCCCTAACACTCCAAGAAACTCATTAAAAATTCAATAACAAATGCCGTGCATGCCTAACCTAATTTATGCCTAAATGCAACCCAAAAACCCATTTGCGGAGCAAAATCCTAAGAGCTAGGTTTGTTTTAATGCACAAGAATGATGATAAATTAACGTTTATCATGCCTCCATGCTTATCTTTTGCTAGTCTCTTAGCAAAACTTTAATTTTTGTAAAATGAAATTTTTAGGAAATCTAATTTTTTCGAATTTTGAGGAGAAAGAGATTATGGGACAAAGGTTGATAAACATAGGAGGTACGGTATTTGTTGAGGATAAACATCGGGATTTGGTTTCAGATCCAAAAATTAAACAAAAATGAGATCAATATATCCTCCAGAAAATTCACAAATTAACCCCTTGTTAATTCAAATGACTTGAAATTTCTATTTTTAAGATTTTTCTGGCTCTTGAATCTGATTCGCAACTTGCAAAAACTTTTAAAACCTTGTGTCGTGCTTGTGAGAAGCCAACATTTATAAGGGTGTGTTTTTGGTTTAAAACATTTTTTTCCTCCCCCATGCTTATTTATAGCTTAGTCCTACAACAGATGTGTCGAGATCATCACTCCCATTACCAATCCTCGAGGGGGCTCTGGCGACAGTACTTCGAGATAGCACTGTTCGTGACACCACCTAGGAGCTCACAACCCCAAAACACAATGCGGTGTAAAGGGGCACTCCGAGCAAACTCAAGCTCTTGCTCCGACACTATAGGTAGAGCATCGTTCAAGACACTTGAGCTGCAAAAATGCACTTTAATGCTCAGTCTAAAGATATGTAATATAGATATAGAGCAGTGCTGAGGCGGTAACATGTTGACATCGCATCCTCAAAGGAGGCATTTTCCTCCTTCTTGGTGGTGGGAACTCAAACCGAATCTACTTCAGACTTTTACTAAGGCCAAACAAGGGGATTTTTCTAATTTTTAGTTGTTTTTAGGTGTTGGCTTGTGTGTTAAATTTGACATAGGAAGTTTTGCATGAAATGCAAGTTTTTGAATCAAAAACTAAGCCAGATACTTTCCATATTACAAAAGAGGATCAAGTCACCTGAACTATCATGAGTTCAGGTGGAATTTTGGAGAAGGATATCTGATCTAGTCTAAAGAAAGACCCTGAAATTCTAAGATAAAATCCCATTGTACTAAAAGTGAGTTTTCAACCTTAGTCCCGATTTCGAATTTTTCCTCGAAAAGTTTTCAACATTTTTATTTTTTTGGGTATGCCAACAGAAAAATAAAATGACAAAAGAAAAATGCATGTTTTTAGGTTTTGAAAATCCTAAATTGATCGTCAAAATTTTAAAAACACCCCCCATGCTTATGATATGCAATGTCCTCATGCATTAGGAGGGAGAAGGGATCACCTTAGTGAAAGGCGGTCGGGTTTAGGATGGTCAAAACCTGGAAAAAGAAAGGGAAAAAGAAAGCAGGAATAATGATGGTTACCTCCCATCTAGTGCTATCTTTAACGCCATTCAGCCAGGTGTGAAGGTATGTACTGAAGATAGACGATCATGTAAATAGCTGGACACCTAGATGCCCGGAAAAAATGCACCTTCTTTTGGATCCCTGAAAAATTGATTGGTAGAAAGATAGGGATCAAAGTTCGATGGAAAATGATAAGTGTGGCTTGAGTCTAGCCATGGTTTTAAATTGTGTTGAATGCTAAACTTAGGCAGGTTTGGTGGCAGGTCCATAAGAAAGGGGTTGGGGAAGGGATGTTGAGAATTAGGTGAAGTTGATGTGGAAAGGTGAGGTGAGGGAAGAGTGGGTGTGTTAGGGTGATCAAGGGGTTCATCAGGAATGGATTTTTGGTCAAGACAAGTTTCCAAATAAAAGATTTCGCCAATCATTGATTTTGAGTCAAATTCCTCGAAAAATTTATGGTCGGGAAGGGTTTCTACCAACATTGCCTCCTCCAAATTTGAAATTTCAGTATTTGAGTCCTCAAAAAAATCATCATCGTGGAATCTCTTGGAGGATTTAAAAATATCAAGAGTGATAGTTTGGCCTGCGTAGGTGATATCCATTTTGCCTATGTGGCAATTAATGTTTGCCTTTGCAATGGCCAAAAAGGGTTGTCCAAGGATTATTGGGGCATTTAGTAAAGATTCGGGTACCTCAATGTCAAGGACCAGAAAGTCTACGTGGAAGACATAATTCTGGACCATTACTAAAACATCCTCAACAATCCCATGAGGTTTGATTGTAAGTCGGTCGGTTAACTGAAGGTTAACCTCAACAGGTTTAGTTCACCGATCTGAAATTCTTCAAATAAAATTGTGGGAATGATATTAACTGAGGCACCAAGATCAAGAAGGGCGAGATCACAAGTAGTATCATCAATAATCACTGAAATTAATGGTGCCCCAGGATCTTTCATCTTAGGAGGCAGCTTGCTCTATATGTCAGAGCTTATTGTCTCCAAAAGATGTACCTATCTTAGATTTTGGGGCTGCCTTTTGGGAGTACAGAAACCTTTCAGAAATTTTGCATTGGCAGGGATGTATTTTATGGCATCTAGGAGAGGGATATTAATTTCTACTTGCCCAAATAAATCCATCAATTCCTTATCAGTGGGCTCAGATTTCTTCTTTTTCTTATTTTGTGAAGAATGGAGGGCTTGTGGAAATGGTGCAGGGTTTTCTTGTTTTGCATTATTAAGTTCCTAAACAAGGTTAGAGGAAGAGGGAGAAGATTTGATCTATTTTCATTAAAACAAGTTTCTTTAACAGACAGGGGGTCATGAGTGGTTTTCCCATTCCTCAAAGTAACTACATTTGCAGTCTGGTTGTTTCTAGGATGACGACGGGAAGCTTGACTATTATTGAAAGCTGGGGGATGCTAAGGTGCTGGGTGAATGGGTTGACTGGGATATCCACCTTGGAATTGATTCCGTTGATTATTCGGGTTGGGCATGGATTGGGAAGGTAAATTCCCAACAGGTCGATGATCAGGAGTAACCTTAACTTGGTGTTGCAAGTTGGTAATCATGTAGGTTACTTCTGTCAATTGGTTCTGCAAACCTTGCAGAGTTTTCATGACTTGGGTATTGATATCTTCCTGGGATGGTCCAGGATGATATGTGGGTTGCCCATGGTTCCCAAATTGATTTTGTTTGAGAAATGGAATTGGGTTCAGGGCTTTCCAGGAGTGATTCGGGTTGGTCCTCCAGTTTTGATTGTAAGTGTTGGAGGGGTTTCTAAATTGCTCCTGGAGAGCGTAAATATTTTTCGTGGTGAGATCAAGAATATTATGATTCAGATATAACCGAAACTCAAAAATTGAGTCCCGTGTCGAACATGGGGAGGTGAACATTTGATTTTGAAAATCCAATGTTTCGCTTTTTATTTGTTTCTATCGTTTTTGTCTTTTCTAATTTTTTTTTTGGTATTTTTAATAGGGTAAGAGATCAAGTTGATGAAATCTAGTTAATCTACTTGCAAAATAAAAAGAGAGATAGAGAGAGAAATAATCATCTATTTATGAATAAATGTTTGTTACAACTACGAAAGCGGAAAAACTACACTACGAAAGTGAAAAAGATAGAAAGAGGTGAGAGAATCCCCCTCAACGGTTGCTCGAAGGACAACTCGCTCTGACGTCACCTAGAGGAAGGTGGTGAGGAGCAGGATGAAGGAGGATGTAGCTAGAGGACGAAGGATGGGGCAGGACGGCATCGCAGCGAGGACTTCTTCCCGAAGGGCGGTGAGAGGACAGCCACGGAATGCTCCACGAATGGGGATGAGAGGTGGGAAAACTATTTTCTTTTCTACTCTACAGGAGCATCTCGGGATTGAGACAAGCTCTCTCTAGAGGCTTAGAGGTGGTGAGAGGAAGAAAGGAAGAGATGGTTTGGAATGCAGAGGTGTAGGTCCTTTTATAGTGTTGGAGGAGAGACAAAATCGTCCATGGGCAATTAGTGACGGTTGTAATCATCGCTGAAGATCCACACCCTTCAATTCCTTTGCTGGTGCGCACATACCTGAAGAGTCTAAGTATTCAGGTCCTATCGTATCATTTCCTAAAGTTAATAGCTTCCAAACGGCTAAGTTCTCCTAATTCTTCTTTCTTTTATCTTTTTGAATTTTCAACTTTTTTTTAAAGAAACTAAAAGAAATTCTACGGAGTTAACAAAATGATTTCGGGATAAAGTATCCACCCCCCCATGCCTAAATGATGCAATGTCCTCATTGTAAAACTAAAGACATGAAAAGGATAGAGTAAATAGAGTATCACTTGAATTTCATGAAAATCTGGTCAGCTCTGCAGAGAACGTGGAATATACACATGTGCTAAATTTAATGCCTTCAGCTAGGCATAACATACATACAAGGAAGAAATTGAGAATTCACAAGTGCGAGTCAAAATCAAAATCAAAAGATTAATTCTCAAACCCACCAGCAGAAGATGTCCACAGACGTGGACCAAATTATGATGGAGACCCATGCCCCAGGGTCGAGTGGCTTTAAAGTTCTGGATGAAAATCACCCAAAATCAAAGATTGTTGTATTTACGGAGCCAGGCCTGCGGTTTGGTGGTGTGCAACCCATGACTAAAGTGTCGAACAAAAGGTAGATTTGGTTTAATAGGTTCGGATGTCCTTTTAGATTTCAACTCAAAAGGGTAATCAATGATTCTGAGCTTGGGTTGCATCTCAAAGATATCATAAGGGTTCTGGTAAAAAGTTGGTGGTTTTAGGTCAATAGGAACCCTTGGATCCAAAATTGTGTTTCCCTCTGAGTTAGCCTTCCAAATTTTCATTCCCAAATTCCTATCCTCTAAAATCAATATTTCCGGGACCTCCAAATCGTTGCACACCCCATCTAAAGTACCTAAGTCCAGCAATTGTGGCTGAATCAGGATTGACTTGGGTTTGGTAATCTAACAAATATCATAATTCAGCTCTTCAGGGTGTGGTTGAGTATGGGGCTACTGATTGAATCATTAGGATTCGGATCGTCCATGTTAGCCCAAACATGATCATAATCTTCAATAATTGGGCTATCAAAAGGTTCATCATGCTTCTCAAGCCTATTCGTCTCCCTAAAATCCTCTTCCTTAAGCTCAAGTGAGACTTCACCTAAATATTCTTCACCCTCAGAGTCAAAGAATTCTTGATCCTCATTTATATATGTCTCAAAACCATATGTCATTTCATGGTCCATGGAGACATATTTTTCGTTGTTCCCTGGCTCGAGGATCTCGGGTGAAACAATCGGTTCATCCTAAATCAGTTGCTCTAGACCAACCTAGTCATCCCCGATCTCAGAAAATGTATCCCCCCTGACAGGTGGCTAAGCAGGTTCAGACATTGGCTCTCCTGAAGGGGGTTCATCTTGAGAATCATCCCAAGATTGGACTAGGGCAACCACAAATTTCATCCTCAACCTCGACAATTTCCCAAGTAGAAACTCACACAGGCCTCTATCCCTAACATTTTGGAGCAAATCCAATAGAGAACTATTAGGTTCATCAATCATTTTGATCATAGGCTCCAATGCTTCAGTGCATGGTGTTGGCTAAGCTTCTAAAGATTGTATAGTGTTCCTCAAATTAGCCAACACCCTATCCTAGATCTGGTTCACTTGAACTGAATGGTTCGATTCAGGATTGGGTGGGTTTGGGTTAAATCTAGGGGAGTCAAGATATCGAGGTTCTCAGGTTCCTCCCTGATAATAGGTTGTCTCAAGTTGTTCAAGGAATGGTGGGGACCTATATTCAGTGGAATACAGGGGAGGGTAGGTGTTATAGTCAACATATCCTTCTTCATTGTAGATCGGGTTAGGTTGATCATCAAAGGGTGGAGATTTATAATAATTGTAGATTTGGGAAGGATAGTAATCATAGTCTTGTTGTCCAAGGTTAGGTCTTGGACACTAAGGTCCAGAATCGTATCCCCAATCAAAGTCATCCCAACTAGTGGATGGGTAATTATAAGTCGAGTCGGGATAGTAATCATCTTGGGTATAAGTGGTGGTAGGAGGGTAGGATGGGAAATATGTGTAAGATGTGGAAGGATATGATCAACATGTTTCACGTGTTTGAAATTAGGGTTAAGAGTAACCCGTCGTTGTAGTCGCAAAACTCATTTATCAAATAAAATTTTACTGAAACTCCAAGAGAGTCCCACGTGGGAGACAACGTTTACTTTAATTGAAAATCACGCTTCGTTTTGTTTGTTTTTGGTGTTTTAGTTTTGTTATTTTTTTTAGTTTTTTTATAAAGCAAGAAAACAATATGGATCACAATGGAGATAGAGGCAAATATGATGTATATTGCACAAATGTTTATTACAATAATCTTTTTTTTTGAATCAGTGAGGATTGCTATCATAAACCGATAGCGATCCAGAGGGTATTGTATTGCATATCAAAAGTGTATTACAAAAAAGTTGCCCAACTATGTATGAGAGACCAACATTCCTTTACAACATTCTCACATCTCACCGGTCTCCCCTGAAACAGCTTATCATTTCGCACCCTCCACACACACCACAGAACGGCTTCCATAGCCCCCAATGGCCGAACAGGGTTGATGAACCTCTGCCACATAGCATCCCTGGGAGGGAGGGGTTCTAAGCACACCAACCTCCAGATTTTATCCGTGATCAAGCAAGAGGAGAAGATGTGTGTTGCACTATCAGATGTAATCCACATAGAGGGCAGGTATTCAGATCAATCCCCATCCTTCTATGCCTAAGATCGCTAGTGATCAACCCTTCCCGTCTATAAAGCCACAGGAAAATCTGGACCTTCAGAGGAATTCTCAAAAGCCAAATCTTTCTGTCGATAAGATCCCATTCCACATCATTGTTAGATCTAATAATTTTTTCATATGCCTGCTTCACTGAGAAAATACCCTGCCAGCAGTATGTGTCCTTCACATCTGTCATAAGATACAGCTGCTGCAGTTTCTCCATCAGTTTCTGTCTCTCCTCCCGTAGTCGAGTGCCCGGCCTGCACTGTTGTAGCCCTTCCAGCCGCCAGTAACCTTCAGCCTGGGACCACAGACTGCTAACTGTGGCATCTTTGTCAGCAGCAGCACCATAGACCCTCGAGAAGGTCTCTTTCAGCAGGCTCATTCAGACCACCTCTCAATCCATAAGCTAAAACATCTACCATCTCCAAGTTTAGGTTGTAGCAGATGCCAGTAACAGGTGATTACAGAAATCACTGATCGCCAAAAGGGGGAGGGCCTCTTCGGCTGAAGCCTTTGCAGACAACTATTGGATCCCCCATAGCTGTCCCTGATCAGATCATCCATCAGCCCCTCCTTGCAATCCAAAATTCTGATGGCCCATTTCAGTAGTAGGGCCTCATTGAACTCTTTTAATGCTTTAATTCCCAACCCCCAAGCCTCCTTTGGTCTGCAGATAGTGTTCCATCTGATGGGCTGCATGAACCTGCCCTCGTGTCCTGCTCCTTTCCAGAAGAACCTCTTCCTCATAATATCCAATCTCTTCCAGATGCATGTAGGGGCCTTAAATATGCTGAAGTAAAAGACTGGTATGGCAGTGATAACTGAGTTGAGCAAAATCAGTCTCCCACCCTTAGATAGGAATTTACTACTCCACCCTTTTAGCTTTCCAGCCACCTTCTCGAACAGGACATTCCAGTCTGATTTTTTCAGATTTGTAGCCCTTAAAGGTAATCCAAGGTATCTCAAAGGCAATTTAGTACGGGGTGAGCCCAGTGTACCCTCCAATTCCATCTGCTCCTGTTCATTCATACCAAAACAGATCAAAATAGACTTGTCTTTGTTCAAACATAAACCTGAAATGCCACCGAAGATCTTCACCAATAATCCCAAAGCATGTGCCTCAGACTTGGACCCTTCCACAAAGAACACAGTGTCATCTGCATATTGTAAAATGGGGGCCAAATGTCTCCTATTTGATAGCGAGTACCCTTTAATTATACCCACCTCTGCCAATTTGCAAGCGTACCTTGCAAGCCCATCTACCGCAAGGTTAAAAACCAGTGGGGCCAGGGGACACCCTTGTCTAACCCCACGCTGAGGCAGGATCCAGGCTCCACATGGCTTCCCATTGATCAAAGGAGAGAATGAAGCAGTGGTGATAGAGCGTTTCATCCATTGAATCCAAAGGGAGGGGAAGCCTCTTCTTCTAAACACCTCCCAAAGATACGGCCAGAAAATCGAGTCATAAGCTTTCTGGAAATCTACTTTCCACAAGAAGGCCTTGCATTTTCTCTGGTGCCAACCATTAACCATTTCCTGAGCCAAAATAAAGGACTCCTGAAGTGATCTGTTGGGCAAAAAAGCAGCCTATATCGGATGAATCAGGTCTTGTAGAATAATTCTTAGCCTGTTAGCCAAGACCTTGCTGATGATAAGATAGATGGAGTTTGAAAGGGCAATCGGCCTGAAATCTGAAAATTTTTCAGCTCCCATTGATTTAGGCAAGAGGAAAAGATATGACTTGTTAATCCTCTCGAAGCCAGCATTACCCACCTCAAATTCTCTGATAACATCCATCACCTCCTTACACACCACACTCCACATCTCTTTGTAAAAGAAGACTTGTATTCCATCCGGGCCCGGGGAGCTTTCCGCATTTAATTCTCTGATTGCTTGTAAAGTTTCTTGTTCTATAATTAGTGCAGTCAGTTGCTCGGCTTGTTCGCTTGTCACCCTAGGACCAATGTCTCCTGCCATTCTCCATTTCCCCCTCCTAGTTGCTCGAGAAGCTTCCCTGAAAAATTTGATGGCTTCAGATTTAATCTCCTGATTAGAGGAGACCCTATGTCCATCACAAAGAATAGAGGAAATGAAGCTAAACCGCCTCCGAGAGCTAGCTGCAAGGTGGAAAAATTTCGTATTGGCATCCCCCTCTTGGATCTCTCCCTCCAATCGATTTCCTATTTAAGGTCTTCGTCCAGTACCACACCTTGCCACATTTTCCTGTCAGCCTGTTCATCTTCAAACAGAGTGCCAGCAGCTTCCTTGGAGTCCAGCTCCTGGATTCTACTCAGAGCTTCCCTTCTCCTTTATTCCCTCACCAAGGTAACAACAGATCCATATTCTTTTAACATCGCATGCAATCCAGCCAGCTTAGTTGATAATCTGACAGTAGCAGACCCCTTTATTACAATAATCTAGAAAGAATAAAAAAGAGAAGGGTGAGAAAGAATCTCCCGAAGCGGTTGTTTGGTGAGACAACGGTGCCTGGTAGAAGCTTGGAAGGAGTTGGGAAGCAGGACAATGGAGGTGAGATGCAAGAGGATGTCGGGTAGAGGAAAGCTTCAGCGTGGCTCTGGAATGGAGGTGAGGAGGCAGAGATGATCTGCTACCAGAATAGAGGTGGGAGGACGGCTTCAAGGTGACCTATAAATGGTGATGGGAAGGTGGAAGAATATTTAGTGGGGCAAAGATTCGTTACACTAATAAGTGCCTTGGGATCTTGAGAGTAAGCTCTAATAGAGCATTGGTAGGCTTGCTAGAGCTTGGGAGTAGGTGGGAGTAGAGTAGGTAGAGATGGCTTAGAAGGGAGGGGGTATAGGTCCTTATGTAGTGGATGAGAGGAGGCTAGAATAGGCATAAGATCAATAGCAACCTCCAGGATGTCACTGTAAGTGTCACTATATCCAGCTCACGCCCGCTCCCACACGTAGCTGGCCTTACGCCTGTGAGCAATTAGTGACGGCTGTAAGCGTCACTAAATGTCTGCCAGGTCAATACTGAAGGTTGGTGCCAACCAAGCACATGCCCACACACGCATGGGCTCGCGCGTTCTCGAGGTGCGTCGACGGCCGCGTACGCCATCAGCACCCATCGAGCGATGCCACGTGGTGACGCCTCCACCGCTAGATGTCATCCAATGGGCGTAATTCAATTGCGCCCGCTCTTAACGAGATTGCCTCCCTTCCCTGCAGCTCGAACTCGCGTCTTGCGTCTTTGAGAGAGCGCCTCACCGTTTGGCCAAGGCACTCTTTTGGTCAAGTGCAGGACGTTGCTGTTATGCATTTCGGGTGCCCTTCAGCCATTGGATTGAGATCCAACGGCTGAGATCTCTCCATGCGTGAGTGCTGGGGTGGCAGCGATTCGTGTTGGGCGATCTGGATGGCACCATGGGGCGCCATCTAGACCGTCCATCTTCTTCTTATAGAGGGTGCTACGGAGCTCCGATCAGGGTGATTTTATTGTTGATGGAATGTGGTCGGGTCTCTAGATTCATCCGTACTGTTGGATTCTTCATTCGAAGCCCATAAGGATGTCGCACTACCTCCTGGCCATGTAAAATGGAAGAATTAGTGTGCATAATATACAACTATCCTAAATGCCATGCAATGGATGTTATGCAATATTTATAACATGATATGCAATGCTAAGCCTAGGAACTATCATAAATAAGTATTTTACGATGAATTTATGCGTGTTTATCATACCCCCATGCTTACTTTTTGCTAATCCCTAGCAAAATTAACCTAAATGCTTTGTATAAAAGTAGAGTCAAGATTCAATTATTTAGGCAAAATTCGTCGAATGGTTTAGAAAATCTCAACCCTAGGACATAATTACAAAAAATCAACAGTGCCCGGATGTCTACTAGAATGCAGACCGTCCAAGCCCTCGCCTTATTTAAAAGGAGAAGATACATAATTTTTTTTCTTGTTTTTCTTCTTTTCTAATTTTTTTTGTACTTTTGGAGTTTGAGAGTTTCAGGATAACTTTTTACAGGTACCTGACCTGCCCAAGACTCGAAAAGGACTCTAAGTGCTAAGCATCTAGAGAAAAGAGTGAAAGACTCACTAGGTGGCTATTAAAATGGACTTCAGGTTTCTATGACCCTAGGTGACATTGTCTAGAGGTTTATCTTTTCGAACGGTAATTTTCTCCCTACTTCTTTTATTTATAGGGTCAACACAAGGGCAAACACAGTGTATATCTTCCAGGTTTATTCTACTTCCCAACTTCTTCCCTAAGTGTTTTGGGAATTAGTGTGCATTTTTGTGAGCTGAGCTTTGGACAACTGGCCAATAGGCTGTTACCCACGATAACTTACCAGCCATACTCATGCGGTGAAGTGTGATTTTATTTATTTATTTTTTATTATCTTTTTTTTATTTTCACTTTTTTTTATTTTTCTTTCTTTTTTTTTTTAAGTAGGTGGCTTTCCTGATCTAAGATTACCTAAAGGCAGTAAAATGAAAATGATCTTATGGTTGGGCTCTGGACAACCAGCCGATGAGCTGTTACCACCGACAACTTCCCAGCCATACCACCCTAGATAGTTCATTAGCTACCAAATTTTAGAAGAAACCACCAAAAAGTGAGTCTGTGCAAAAAAAGTGTGCAGATGCATAGGCTTAAAGTCCCAATCAGAGATCGAGTTGATAAGTCGTATACTTATCAACCTAATTTATTTACCAAATTAAAATGAATTTGAATTGGCGAGGACTCGAGACTAAGTCTACATTTGAGTGGACACCCGGGCTAATTAAGCCCGAAGACCTGAAGAGTTTAAGTATTCAGGTCCCAAAGTATCAATTCCTAAAGTTTGCAACTCCTAATTCCTAAGTTCTCATCTCCTAATTCTCTCTCTCTCTCTTTTTAATGAAAAATAGGAAATTACTATTAGGCTGACAAAAAGATTCATAAGAAATATCTACCCCCCCAGCTTAGCTAATGCAATGTCCTCATTGTTAAAAATGAAAGCATGCAGAAGAGTAGAAGTGGAAGAATGGCACCTGGTTTTTGTGAGATTCAGGTTAGCTTGGAACAGTCTTTACACGTGCTGAGTTTAATGCCTTCAGCTAGGTGATGATCGACCTGCGATGATTAAGGCAAGGTAAGAGCAACCTTGTCCGAGATGGGTTCAGGGAGCGCATGGTCAACAAAGGGTTTGAGATGCTATCCATTAACCTTAACGAAATTACCCATCTTTGGGTTAGAGATTTCGACGGCCCCGTTAGGGAAAATCCGCTCAATAATGAACGGGCCATCCCACTTAGACCTGAGTTTGCCAGGGAAAAGCTTCAATCGAGAATGGAAAAGCCAGACCTTCTGGTTCAGCTCAAAGCTCTTATGTGAAATCATCTGGTCATGGAGAGCTTTGGTTCTTGCCTTATAGATTCTAGCATATTTCCTAAGAATCATTTCAAAGCTCCTCCAACTCGGATAGTTGGAGTTTCCTGGTTTTCCCAGCCAACTCTAGGTCAAAATTACATTTGTTGATGGCCCAAAATGCTCAGTATTCAAGTTCTATGGGTAAGTGACATGCCTTACCAAACACCAGACAGAACAGAGACATACCGATAGGCATTTTGTATGTCGTATGATAAGACCAAAGAGCATCATCTAGCTTTTGGGTCCAATCCTTCCTATCTGACCTAACAGTTTTCTGCAAAATGTTTTTGATCTCCCGATTGGAGACTTTGGCCTGTCCGTTTGTCTAAGGGTGGTAAGGTGTCGAAATCCTATGATTCACCCCATATTTCCCCAATAAATTCCAAAAATGGACATGTGTGAAACGTGTGCCACCATCACTGATAATTGCCCGAGGAATCTCGAACCGACTGAAGATATTTTTCTTCACAAAATCGATGACCACCATGTGGTCATTGGGCCAGGTGGGAATTGCCTCAATCCATTTGGACACATAATCAACAGCAACTAGAATATACTGGTGTCCAAATGAAGGAGGGAAGGGTCCCATAAAGTCGATGCCCCAAATGTTGAAAATTTTGACGAAAAGTATTGGGTTTAGGAGCAACATATCTCTCTTAGCCATGTTCCCGAGCGTCTAGCATCGGGTGCACGACTTTGTGAATTCTTGGGCATCCTTAAATAATGACGGCCAATAGAATCCAGATTGTAAGATTTTTGTTGTCGTTTTTTTCCTGGAAAAGTGTCCACCACACGCAGATGTGTGGCAGAACTCAAGTATGCTATGGAACTCAATTTCCGGGATGCATCACCAAATAATCTGGTCTACGTTGATGCAGTATAGCTCAGGATCATCCCAAAAATAATATTTGGCCTCAAACACAAGTCTATCTCGTTGTTGTTTGGTCCAATCCTGGGGGATTTGACCAACGGCCAAATAATTGACGATATCCGCAAACCAGGGGGTTCGGATACTCGAGACTGTAAGGATAGTCTCATCCAGAAAAGTATCAGAGATCGGGACATCTGCATGAGGAGAATGAATTAGGATTCTCGAGAGGTGATCTGCCATTACATTTTGTGCCTCGGCTTTATCCCTGATTTCAAGATCGAATTCTTGAAGCAGCAGAATCCAGCGAATAAGTCAGGGTTTGGCATCCTTTCTAGCCAAGAGATGCTACATAGTCGAGTGGTCGGTATAGATGATGACACGAGAACCCAAAAGATAAGCCCTGAATTTTTCTAAAGCGAAAACTATAGCTAGCAATTCTTTTTCAGTAATGGTGTAGTTCCTCTAGGCCTCGTCTGTAGTCTTGATAGCGTAGTCAATCACAGAGGGATTTTTCTCAATCTTCTGACCCAAGATAGCCCCAACAGTATAATCAGATGAGTTAGCCATAATCTCAAATGGGGTTGTCCAGATTGGTGGTTGCAACACCGGGGCACAAGTGACTGCCATTTTTAATAAATCAAATGCCTTACGGCATGATTCATCAAACTCGAAAGGCGTGTCTTTGGCCAGAAGGTTACTCAAGGGTCGGGCAACCATTGAAAAGTCCTTAATGAATCTTCTGTAAAAACCCACATGCTCAAGAAAGAGTGGATCTGTTTTACCAATGTGGGTGGAGGAAGTCTAGAGATAGCATCCACCTTAGCTTTATCAACCTCAATACCTCGACTAAAGACCACATGACCCAGGACAATGCCTTCCTGAGTCATAAAGTGGCTCTTTTACCAGCTAAGGACCAGCCATGTTTTGATGCATCTCTAGAGGATCAATTCCAAGTTAGCTAGGAAAGACTCAAAAGAATCTCTGAAAATGGAGAAATCATCCATGAACATTATTGAACGCACGGGTTGCTACGCTAACGTGTTTGGTTTTGAAAACTTGTGGTTGTAGTTTGAAAGTGAAGAACTCATGTTCAACAAATAAAATTTATACCGGAATGGAAATGCTGGGTCGAACTCAGGGAGGCTACGTCGATCTATATTCGCAATTATACTTTTTTTAGAATTTTTCTTGAAAAGTAAAGAGATGTAATTACAATGAAGCCATAATAACAATCAGAATCAACGAGAGAAAGAGAGAGAAAATATGCACTCAATAATTCAAAATGTTTATACAATGAAACCAAAGAAGAATTACACTAGAAAGCGAGAAATCAGCTACACTAGAAAGCAGGAAAATTCTACACTAGAAAGCCGTAAAGAAGAATAGGAGAGAGAAGTTATCCTCCTCAACAATCGCTTAGAGGATGAGCCGGACGAGACGCCGCCTAAACGAAGGAAGAAAGACCGGGAAGAAGGAGGTCGAAGCAGGAGGAACGAGAGCGGAGCAGCACGTCGTCGTCGTCGCAAGATCCGCTTACGAAAGGGGGACGAAAATTTGACTTTATCTAGCGAGAACCATCCCGGGTGTGGGACAAGCTTCTCTTGAGCTTTGGAGAGGGAGAGAAGAGAAGGAAGGGATGAGAATTTCGTGTAGAGGGGATCTCCTTTTATAGTTGCAAGGAGTGAGGGCAATTTGGTCATTTTAATTTGAAAAACATTAAATCAGGGGTCTTTAGTGACGGATAAAATCGTCGCTCAAGCCCCATCGTGGGAGTAGTGAGATGCCGCCTGCGCGGCCGCTCACTTGCTTGCACGTAATGCACGCTCCATAATCTGCGATTCTCACAATCGAACGGCTTATCTCGCTCCTCCGCCCACTCAACGCGTGCTCGCCTACGTCTGATCTCACATAAGGTGCGGGTGTGCAATAGCGCGTGGGTGCTATCGAGCGCCTGCAGCCGCTCGATCCTCATCGCACGGTCGCACGCGCCTGCTCGCCTGCGCCCACTTACTGCTCCTTGCAATTCGAACACGCGGCGCCTGCTCGCGTAAGCGCGCTCGACCAACGCACTACAAGCGCGTTTGTGTCGCGTTTTGAGTTTTGTGTGCGCGCGCTTACAGCCGTTGGATGTGCATCCAACGACGGAGAATCATCAAAGAAGAGAGGGCGTGGCGGGTGTAGCGGCCAATTGGGCGGTTGAGATGGCGCCACGGGGCACCATCTTGGCCATCCATCTTCTGGATGATGTAGATGGTGCCACAGTTGTCGGATTGAATTGATTTTCATGCCGTTAGGCTACGATTGTCGATCCGAATCCATCCGTGCGGTCGGATTTGTTGTTTGAAGTGCGGATTCACACCATCTTGTCCCTTGATCTTCTAGGGTTCCCCGATCTCTATCTGATGCTACAGATGTCTGATTAGGGCGATCTTGGAGTCGTTGAACTCCAATCGTCGCCCTGATCACATCTGTACGGTTGGATCTTTGATTCGAGGCCCCGATAAAAAGTTTTCCCTATCCATGAACATAAAAGGAGACAATTAACCTCCATTTTATTCAAACTAATCCAAATGCAAGATGATGCATGTTATGCAATATTTATAGTATGCAATGGAATCCTATGCTTAAGAACATGCATAAATAGACATCTTAAGTAGTGTAAACATGTTTACATCAAACATCTCAAGACAATCTCCCACCAGTCAGAAAAGATGGCCAGAATGCACCTTTGAAAAGTCGCAACCTCATTGCAAAGCCCGAATGGCATTCTACGGAATGCAAAGGTTCTGTAAGGACATGTGAAGGTTGTCTTTTCCTTATCTTCAGGATGGATAGGGACTTGGTTATATCCCGAATAGCTGTCCAGGAAGCAAAAGTATTTTTGCCTAGATAACCTTTCAAGGATTTGATCAATGAATGGCAAGGGAAAGCGATCCTTCTTAGTGGCTCTGTTCAGCTTCCTATAGTCAATACAGACTCTCCAAGCAGAAGCTGAACGAGTGGTGAAGGTTTCCCCTTTCTCGTTAGTCGAAATGGTTATTCCTGTCTTCTTGGGTACAATATGAACGGGGCTAACCCACGGACTATCCGAGATTGGGTATATAATCCTAGCATCGAGCCACTTAATTATCTCCTTCTCGACAACTTATCTCATATTTGGGTTTAGTCTCCTTTGCATCTCGCGAGAAGGGTGGGATCCATCTTCCATTAAAATATGATGATTACAATAGGATGGCTCGATCCCCCTAAGGTCGTGGATGGTCCAACCAATTGCCTCCGTGTTGTTCTTAAGGACCTTAATTAACCTTGATTCCTACTCCTTAGTCAAATCAACACTAATAATCATAGGGAGCATGTTTTTAGGTCCTAAGAACTCATATTTCAAATTTTTGGGCAATGGTTTCAATTCAAGCTGAGGTGGGTTTAGAATAGAAGGTAGGGAGGATGCTGATGAAGATTCATCAGAACGATCTAGTGGAAGAGGTTGGGAATGAATAAAATCAACAGCCTCTTCGGGGTGTGGTAGGTCTGCCACAGAGGGTTGTGGGTTGGGTTCGCTAAAGCTGGTGGAGTCCTCAAGTGCACTGATTGTCATACAAGTCTCAAAATCCTAATCCTCGAGCTCCTCAATGAATCCACAATCCTCAAATCCTCTTATCACCTTAAAAATATCTAGAGTTAGCTTCTTATCACCAAAGGCGATCTCCATCCTACCGCTTTCACAATTTATGTTGGCCTTAGCGGTAGCTAGGAATGGATGCCTCGGAATGATGGGCATGTTCCTCAAATCATTAGATACATCATGTCAAGGATGAGGAAATCTATGGGAAAATAAAAATCCCTGACCTTGACAATTACATCCTCAATAATGCCCCTCGGTGTGGTGACTGAACGGTCCGCTAATTGTAGTGTTACCGAGGTTGGCCTGAGTTCACCTAACCCAAACCTTTCATAAAGAGAAGTCGGGATTAGGTTGATGGATTCACCTAGGTCCAATAGTACCCTATCAAAAGTGTATTCCCCAATAACGTATGAGATCAAGGGGGCACCTGGATCTTTCTTCTTTTGAGGAAGGTGATGTAGGATAACAGAACTTGCCTACTTAGAGAGAATCACCTTCCTTAGAGTGGGTTCTCTCAGCTTACGCTTTTTGGTACACAGTTCTTTCAAGAATTTAGCGTAAGTCGGGATGTGCTTAATAGCATCGAGGAGCGGAATATTGATCTCTATGCTCTTGAATAAATTCAGGAGCTCCTCATTGCTATCTATGGTTTTCTTCTTCTTGGTTTTCAACAAGGCCTCAGGGAATGGGATATGAGTGGTATTTTCAATTTTTGGTCCCTAGGCCTTATTGTCTTCTTTAATCTCCTTCTCTCTCTCAAGCTCCCCAGGTTTTGACTTCTATAAGGTAATTCAAGATTCTAGGTCTACTTCCCACTTCTCAAGGTGACGGAGTTTGCAGAGGCACATGGGTTCAGGTCTTGAGGTGGGGTAGTGAAGATTGGAGGGCCTTGGTCGGTCATATAACCAGAAGAAGAAGAAGATAAGGGACCCTGCTCAACCTCCTAAGCATGTGCGTGTGGGTCCCTTTGAGTCCCGTACCCTTGGGCTCTATTGCCTTGATTTTGCACATTGCGCGGGTTGGGTACTAGTTGGGATGGTAGAGATCTGGGCTGTCGGGTGTTAGCAATTAACCCGAATCACAAGTTATCCAATGATGTCTTCATTTGTTGCATAAGCTGAAGTATGGACCCTTGGATTTCCACCATCTACCAGTTTAAATCAGCCTGTCTTGCAGATTGTTATCCATTCCAAGATGGCTGAGTAACCGGTCTCGGGGGCAACTGGGTGTATACTTGACCCTAACCCATAGGTCTTTGAGATGAATAGTTGCTAGGTCGAGTTTGGGTCTATTGCCCCTGACTTTTTCAGGAGAAGTTAGGGTGGTTTCTCCAACCCAACTTATAAGTGTTGGAATATGGGTTGGACCTAACATTCTCCTACATTGCATATGCATCCTCATAGGCCAAGGATGGAGAGCAGGAAGGATCAGAAAAACTGGGATCAAAGGCCACAGTTTGGAACCCATGAGTTTCCGAGAAATCCTAGCTCACAGGTTGAGCTGATTCAAGTTGGTTCACGAACTCCCACCCCGTGGGAGCTCGTAAGGAATGGAATCCTGAATTCTAGGATTGAGTAGGTGTAGAAGTGTTTCCCGAATTCCCAGACATCCATTCTTCCATTCTTTTAGCAACCAAGTCCATTTTATCAAGCTTATTACAAATCAATTCCATGTTAAATGAATGAGAATCCTATATCTCATTAGCATTTGACCTGGGTTATTGGGACCGGTTGAATGCATCCATGGAGGAATGATTAATTGAGTTCTCGCCCATTTCCTCAAACAGGTCATAAGCACTATCTGCATCCCTGTTGAGAAAATTGCCTCTGCAGGAGGCATCCACATGATTACAGAGTTGTTCAACCAACCCGTGATAGAAAATCTGCACGAGTTTCCATTTCGGCACCTCGTGGTGTGGACACTTCCTCAAAAGTTCCTAGAATTGCTCCCAGGCACCATGAAACGGTTCCCCTAGCCGCTGGGTGAAAGTGGCAATTGCCCGTCGTAAGGCATTGGTCCTTCCGATAGAGAAGAATTTCCTCAAGAAAGTCAACTTAAGAGCAGCCCAAGTTTCTATCGGCCTTCCTATGGTCCGGTACCAATGTGCGACCTTATCCTTGAGAGTGTGGGGGAAGAGCCTCATGATCATTTGCTCTTCGTTCACATTCCTTGCTTTGGTGGTCTGAACCAAAGTGGTCAGATCCTCCAATTATTGGAATGGGTCCTCCGAGCCAAGCCCATGAAAATGCTTAATCAAACTTAAGACTTGGGGCTTGATTTCTATGTCCCCGGCGGGAATCATGACGCCAGGACAATCCCCATAGTTTGAAGGGTCATAGAAATCCTTCAAGGGCCGAGCGCTCTGACCATTCATTTGTTGGAACCATTGCTGCATCTGCTGCAATTCTTCTAACTGCCTCTGAATCAGCTCTTGCTGGTTCGGTGGCAGGGGAGGTGGTTGTTGATCAACCATGGGATCTGCTTGGCTATAGCTCAACCTTCGCCTTCGGGAATGGTCTAAAGGTCCTTCCAATCTAGGGTTCAATGGCCTCGTTCCAAGCATACACTAGAAGGAAGTCGGAACGACGGGGAAAAGGAGTCCTGCAGCACAAAAATGCAAGCCTGTCCTTAGGTTGGGTAGCCTAAAGGTCCACAAACTCTCAGAATCCATCCTAAGATTATGGATGATTTACTCTACTTATGTCCAGGCAATCCAACTAGTTAGAAGAAGGGACTAGGGAAAAGGTTCTTCCTTTGGCTTGCGCCTCTAGTTCCTAGTGTACCCCCTAGCCATGGTCGTTTGACGCTACTCCCCTAGCTAGACATCAGATTGACTAGTATAAGCAGGTTAATAGTGAACAATCTCAATTTGGATCCCGATGAGTGAACCAGTCCTTAGGGCCAACGTCTACTCAATTTTAGTTTGGCTTGGGATATTGGTGCTTCTGGAATGTGATGGACCCTTAATGGGTTGTGCTCTTAATGATTTGTTTGATAATGTGTGAATGTGCACAACCAAGAAGTTTTCAAGCAAGATTATTAATGATGAGGTGAGTTTTAGGGTTCGAATCTTGCTTAGTAGCTTTTAGGAATCAAATGTAGGTGTATTCAACAAAGTTTTGTGAGGCAAACCATGTTTTGAAAGCAAGTGTTCAAGTATTTTCCTTTATAAATTGGGAAAATATGGAGTGCCTATCTTAACCTAAATATTCAATCCTATGGGGCAACTACAAATGAGTTTCTTTTAAATTAGGTGGTGCAGCCCAAACAATTCAATCAATCAGCTCAAATGCACCACCGATTAAGGCACACAGAAAGGTGGTTAACCTAATATGATTTCCACTCTATTATGTGTTGAATTAGTGTACCGGGTCCACAGGTCGGAATCCCAGTTGAGTAGATGAAAATCAAGTCAGGTTATGTGCCTCCGATGTGGGTGTATAAAGTGTATAAATTGATTCGTCCCACAGAAAGTATCTTTTTTTTATTTTTTTTAAATGCAGGGTGAAATGGATGAAGGTGGCAAACAAGACACACATAGTCTATCCTAGGGTTTATGCAAACACCTAAGTAGATTAAGTCTTGGTTATGGGTGTGGCAAAATGAAACTAGTGGGGGGGAACATGGGGAACACTTACAAAGTATTCTACCTGTACTTTACTCCAGTTTACCGCACTTGGATCTCCATGCTAGGGTATCTGCAAGACAATAGATCAAAGATAAGCGGGGTTAGTGCTATGTAAATGCAAAGAAGAGCAGAAAATAATAAAGTAAATTCGGTTGCCTCCCCAACAACGGCGCTAAAATAATCGACGTGTTTCGCGTGTTTGAAATTAGGGTTAAGAGTAACCCATCATTGTAGTCGCAAAACTCGTTTATCAAATAAAATTTTACCGAAACTCCAAGGGAGTCCTACGTCGAACACAGGGAGACGACGTCTACTTTAATTGAAAATCGTTCTTCATTTTGTTTGTTTTTGGTGTTTTAGTTTTATTTTTTTTTTTCATTTGTTTTTATAAAGCAAGAAAATAATATGGATCACAATGGAGATAGAGGCAAATATGATGTATATTGCACAAATGTTTATTACAATAATCTAGAAAGCATAAAAAAAGAGAGAGGTGAGAAAGAATCTCCCGAAGTGGCTATTCAGCGAGACGATGGCGCATGGTGGAAGCTTGGAAGAAGGAGTTGGGAAGCAGGATAATGGAGGTGAGATGTAGGAGGATGTCGAGTAGAGAAAAGCTTCAATGTGGCTTTGGAATGGAGGTGAGGAGGTGAAGATGATTTACTACCAGAATAGAGGTGGGAGGATGGCTCCAAGGTCACCTATGAATGGTGATGGGAATATGGAGGAATATTTGGTGGGGTAGAGATTCATTACACTAATAGGAGTCTTGGGAGCTTGAGAGTAAGCTCTAACAAAGAGTTAGTAGGCTTACTAGAGCTTGAGAGTAGGTGGGAGTAGAGTAGGTAGAGATGGCTTGGAAGGGTGGGGGTGTAGGTCCTTATATAGTGGATGAGAGGAGGCTAGAATAGGCATAAGACCAAAAGCAACCTCCAGGACATCGCTGTGTCACTGTAGCCAGCTCAGGCCTACTCATGCATGCAGCTGGCCTTGCACCTGCAAGCAATTAGTGTCGCTTGTAAGCGTCACTAAATGTTTGCCAGGCTGTCGCTGAAAGTTGGCGCCAACCAAGCACACGCGTGGGCTCGCGCGTTCTCGAGGTGCATTGACGGCCGCATGTGCCATCAATGACTACCAAGCGGTGCCACGTGGTGACGCCTCCGTTGCTAGATGACATCCAACGGGCGCAATTCGATTACGTCCGCTCTTCGCGAGATTACCTCCCCTTACTGTGGCTCGAACTAGTGTCTTGCGTTTACGAAGAGAGCGCCTCACCGTTTGGCTAAGGCACTCTTTTGGTCAAGTGCAGGACATTGTTGTTGCGTGGTTCGAGCACCCCTCAGCCGTTGGATTGAGATCCAACCGCTGAGATCTCTCCATGTGTGAGTGCTGGGGTGGCTGCGGTTCGTGTTGGGCAGTCTAGATTGTGCCATCTGGACCATCCATCTTCTTCTTACAGAGGGTGCTACGGAGCTCTGATCGGGGTGATTTTCACGTTGTCGGAATGCGATCGTTGCTCTGGATTCATCCGTACGGTCGGATTCTTCATTCGAAGCCCGTAAGGATGTCACACTACTTCCTGGCCATGTAAAATGGAAGAATTAGTGTACATAATATACAACTATCCTAAATGCCATGCAATGGATGTTACGCAGTATTTATAACATGATATGCAATGCTAAGCCTAGGAACTATCATAAATAACCATTTTACGATGAATTTATGCCTGTTTATCAGGATACTTGGTAGAATAGGAGGGGAAATCAGAAGAAAGGAGGCCTACATTACAAGCAATCAACCCTTTCCTTAGGTGGGTTAGCCTAATGACCTACAGAGTCCTAGGACCCATCTTGAGATTATAACTGATTTGGTCTACATTTATCCAGTCAATCCAACCAGTTAGGAGGGGCTGAGGAGAAGGTTCTTCCTTTGGCTTGCACCTCTTGTTCCCAGTGTACCCCCCAGCCACGGTCGTTTGACGCTACTGCCTTAGCTAGACATTAAACGAACCAGCAGAAGCAGATTAATCAAAAAAAAATCTCAGTCTAAGCCCCGAAGAGCAAATCAATCCTTAAGGCCAACATCTACTCAATTTTAATTAGGCTTAGGATGATTGTGCTCTTGGAATGTGATGGGCCCTTTAGATGGGTTGTGCGCTTAATAATCAATTCAAATGTGTGTGAGTGCACAACCAGGGTTTGCAAACAAGGTTATTTGATGATGTGTCTTTTAGGGTTTAACCTTGTTTACTAGCTTTTAGGATTTAATCCTTAAGTTGGTTCAATCAAGGTTCAGTAGAACACTCCAGGTTTTACAAGCACTGGTGATGATGTATTCCTTTAGAAATCAAAAAAAAATGTGGAGTGTCAAGTTCAGCCCTAAAAATCAACCCTAAGTGGCAAGCTACTGATGAATCACTTTTATCTTAAGTAGTGCAGCCCAAACAGTTCTATCAATTGGCATGCTGCACCACTTAGTTAAGGCACACAAAAATGTTTGACACATTCAGATTTCTACTCACTTATTGGTGTGTTGAGTTAGGGTGTACCGGATCCACAGGTCAGATTCCAGTTAAGTGGTAGAATCGATGTGAAGTGGTGCGCCTTAAGGTGAGAAGTTGTGGGTGTTAAGTGTGTAGCTTTCAGTTAAATCCCACAAGAGATGAGTTTTTTTTATTTTTTTTTTTAATATTTGCTGGTGGGTGGTGCATCTTAAGGTGCATGGTAGAGGAGAGCTCTCAGCCATTAAATCAAGATCCAACAGCTGAGAATTGATGATGAAGATGATGAGGGGGCACCTCCCAGTTGTTGCTAGCCGGTGTTGGGAGGCCTGGATGGCGCCATCTGGGCTGTCCGTCTTCTTATTTTTGTAGAGGGTGCTACGAAGCTCTGATCGAGATGATTCCCGCGCTGTCGGACTGCGATCGTCACTACGAATCCATCTGTATGGTATGATTTTCCATCCGAAGCTTGCATGGATGTCACATTGCCCCCTGGCCGTTGATCTTCCTCGGACTTCATATGATGCTACGGGTCTCCGATCTAGACGACTTCAGAGGCGTTAGACTCCGATCGTCGTCCTGATCAGATTCGTACGGTTCGATCGTCTATCCGAGGCCCGAAAATAAATCTTCTTCTCTTCTGACCATAAAAAGGACCTAATTAACCTAAAATATATACAACTACTCTAAATGCAGAATGATGCATGTCATGCAATATTTATAACATGAAATGCAAATCTAAGCCTAAGAACATGCATGAATAGGCATTTTACTCTCAATAATTGTGGCTACATCATCAACCAATCGGAAAAAAATTTTTAAGAACAGCTCTCTTTAATTGGGGCCAGGTGGTGATAGTGTGCCCAACCGTTCTAAACCAGCGTGAAGCTTTATGTTTTAAAGAGAGACGAAAGGGTCTCATTAACCACATGTCTTCCTGCACATTGTGGGAACGAGTGGTTTGAGCGAGGATAGTTAATTCCTCGAGATGACAAAAAGGATCTTCTCTTAGAAGACCATGGAAATGCTTGATTAGGTTCAGAATAGCTGGTTTGATCTCAAAATCCCCTTGTGGTATGACCACCCCAGGTCTTTCCTCATAGTTGGAAGGATCATAAAAATCCTTAAGAGGAACGACAGGCTGCAGGCGGGATGGCGGGTTTTGCCCTTGGTTGGCTAAGTTCGTACAGTCCTAGCCAAATTCACTTGGTTTTGTTGTAGTCCAACCAAATGGTCGACCATAAAGGCAAAAGGGTTTGTATTTTGAGTTTGGATTTGAGGGCCACCTGGCCCTGCAGAATTTTTTGGTTCCTCCAAATGAGGGAGGTTAGGGTTGGGGAAGTCAGCTTGTGGGTCGGCAGACCGCTAGAAGCGAAAGCAGAATTTTTTTGCCGATTTCCTGGGTTTTCCATATTGTTAGAAGAGGAAATAGAAGAAAACAAAGATTTTCTGGTGTGGGGGGCAAACTTAGATGGTCCCTCAAGATGTGGTTTTGGGGACCTTCTCCTGTGCATGCACTTTTTTTTTTTGGAAGAATTGGAGGGGAGGAGAAGAGAGAGAGATGAGAGAAAGTGTGCAATTCAAACAACAAAATTCTAGACCAAACTTAAATGTGACTCCCTAAAAATAACCTGAGGCTTGATCTACTTGGGAAATAAGAAATCAATAGTGAATACCCGTTCTACCAACAAATCTGGCCAAGTTGCATAAGGGGAGGTTTGGGCCCAAGCATTTCCCAAGAAAATCCCCAGGAGCTTGTGCATACCCACGCTTGGTCGTTGACATGGCCCCTCAGCCTAACATCAGATATAGATGATAGAATTGGTATTAACTAAAGAAAACTTAAGACCTATATAGCAAGCCTAAGTTGATGAATCCTTAGGGGTCAAATTGCTACAATATTTTGTTAGGTCTAGGAGACTAAAGTGCACGTGGAATATGGAGGGCGTTAATTGGGGTATTGCCCTATTATTTCAATTTTTAGTGTGTGTGCAGGAATTGGAAAGTGGTTCCAATTTCAAGCAAGTTGTCACACAAAATGATGCATTTCTGTCTTTTTTTAGAATTAGATTTAAGTTAGTATGTTATAGGGTTTCCTTCTTAAGTATTCCAACAAGTTTCAAGCTCCACGATCAAAGGAAAATAAGTTGTATTTGTGAAGATTAATTTCCTTTAAAGTGGGTCTCTAAAAAAAAGGAAAGAAACCCTAATCCAATTGGCCCTAAGATAGAAAATTACTATCAATGAATTTGTTTTAGGCTTTCTGTATTTAAGTAGTGGTCCAAACAAATCAAACAACACTACTACTTTAAGGAAAATCAAAAAAGGATTCCAGAAAAGATTTTTCTAGGATTTTAGGATTTTTTTTTTTGATATTGTTAAAGAATTTTTCTTTGTGCTGGTGTCAAAGTCCAGAAATGATACTCGTGGATATTTTGGACTTTTCAATACCACCATCAACCTTAGAAAATTTTGGTGATATTATTTGATGTGTATAATTTCACAAGGATTCTAGAAAACTAAATTTTTCAAAAATTAGATGAGTATAAAAATTCTAAAAATTTGAAGATAGTAGAAAAATAGGAAGATTAAAGGGTGTGACCTCCTATAGTCCACGAATTTTTAAAAATTAAATATATATCCAATTGCTTTGAATTTTTTGAAAAATGTTCCTTACGTGATTTGGAATCACTAGGTGAAATTTCACTATTTTAGGAGGCCTATGGTGTCGGAAATTGATTTTTAAAATCTAGATAGAAGTCTGGATCCGAAAATCAGAACACCAACACTTGAAGTGGAGCGGTATTGAATGATGCAAACAAGCAAACAATGGGTTTTAATTTGCACCACTCCACTTAATTAAGTTGTTTAGGATCCTGAAAGCCAAGTTTAATGTGTTTTGATAGTTTTTAAGTCTAAGTATGACTAGGAAGAGGAACCAACCTGAATTTTCGCGGAAGGACAAGGAATTGCAAGTTCTTCCTTCCAAAATCCTGCTTTCTTCCTGTAGTTCCTGCACACAAGAGAGAAGAGAGACAAGGGGATGAGATCTACTTCGAGCAAGAGAAATAACTGAATGCAAAGCCGTGCCTCCCTGGCAATGGCGCCAAAAAGAATTGGGTTAGGTTAGAGTTAGTTAGGGTTAAGGTGGAGGAGTGGACGGCCATGTATTTTTAGGTGGTGCTGGAGCTTAGCTAAGCTAGCTTAGCTAGTAAAGTAGAGGTGGAAGAGCTAGGGTTTCATGAAGGAGGAGCTGGGAGAGAAGACTCTGGAACTGATGGAAGCTATGCTGGTGCTGGGTCTGCTGAGGTAGCTTCAAGGGGACCTCAACTACTGAGCTCAGCTACTTAGTTCTTATGCAAGTAGCCAAGCTTGGGTAGTTGAGCTCAGTTGAGCTGACCTCAACCTAGCCGGAGCTAGGTTGAGCTGGAACTACCTCTGATGAGAACTCTAGAGCTAGCTAAGCTACTAGTTGACAAGTAGTAGCTCAGCTAGCTTGGAGTTCAACTGCCATGAGCTGGGTGGAGCTGGAATGAGCTGGGGATGAGCTGAGATGGACTCTTGTCAACTTAGTTGAGCTAGCTAGAGCTCCCAGCGAACTGATGGGAGTTGAGATGAGCTAGACTCAACTAAGTTGAGCTGGATCTAAGCTGACTTGAGCTGGGTTGAGCTGAGATGAGCTGTCTTGAGCTACCATTCAGCTAAGGTAAGCTAAATGGAGCTAACTTTAGTCCAAGGGAGCTGGTATCCAGCCATGATGAGCTAGAATTAGCTGAGTCCTAGCCTGATTGAGCTTCCTCTTCATCAATTGCCTTCAAGAGTGCTAGGGTTTTAGGGATCTATCAATCTGCTTATCCCTAACACTCCAAGAAACACATTAAAAATACAATAACCAATGCAATGCATTCCTAACCTAATTTATGCCTAAATCCCAAAAACCCATTTGCAAAGCAAAATCCTAAGAGCTAGGTTTGTTTTAATACATAAGAATGATGATAAACTGTCGTTTATCACAAAAAGTGTTGCGAAAAATACATGGTTTGTTGAAATTGTGTTTTAGTCATTATAACGCGTAAATCCGCTTTCGCTTTTAAAATTTATAACCTAGATAGTGGGGTATCTAGGGTCGTCCAAGAAGGCCAAATTATTTGCAAATCAAATCCATTGCTTGGAAAATGGAAATCAACTTTCTTTTTGGTGTTTTTAAATTTATATTTTTTTATATTTTGAAATAACGGCGAATACCTGAGTTGTTGGCTGGAAAGCAATTAACACCTACAATCACTAAGCTAAAACCTAAGTGACAATTAATTCCTCTCGCTAAGCTCACCCTAGGCACCTGGAGGCCTTGAGTAATTAAGGAGAGGGAGTGAAGGGTGCTAGAGAGAAAGAAAACAAATGCGACAAAAGAATTGTAAAGAAAGCAGCTTGATTAATAAGGAAGATTGTTTACACGAGAATCCTAGTAGAGGAATGCTTTCTACTACTAGAAAAACTAGAAAAAATGACAAAAACACCAATCCTCCTGTAATGATGGTGAAGATGAGAGGCTCCTTGCTCCAAGCTCAGTGGCTCCTGGGCTTAAAAATGGGCTTTCCAACTCCTTTGCAAAGCTCTGCCAAGATGATGTCCTCCAAGGCAATCCCTAAAGGGAGGCATTCCTATGCTTCTCCCAAGGGTGGACGTGCACCACCCTTCCTCCTCCAATTGCCTGGCCGTCCTCCTAGTGGAATGCTCCTCCTCCTTGGCATGGCACAAGAAGAAGGGAGAAGGGGAAGAAGGCACCAAGGGGGTGGGTAGGATGCCCGTTAATCTTCTTCTCTCCTTCTTCTTCTTGGCCGTGAGATGTAGGTGGATATAGGGTATAAAATATACTAATGGAGGATGATCAAAATGTGGGTAGTTAGGTGGGCATATATAGAGTAGGGAGGAGGGGGGTTGGTGTGGATAAAATAGATGGCTAGGATGGGATTTGGGATGGTAGTTAAGGATCCTAGGGCTAGGAACAAATGGTGCCAAGTGAGGGGGCACAAGGGGGGGTGGTTATGGCTTTGGTGTCCCTTAGAGTTGGTGCCAAAAAGGCCCTTCTAGAAGGCTATTAGGTGGCGCCATCTTAGGGTTCTAGAAGGGGGGTATGTGGATGGCTGGATGTGGTTCAAAGGGTAGGTGTAGGGATGAGATGTAGGGATTTTTGGAGGGAGTTTTTGGTGCCAAAACAAGGGTAGTTATAGGTGGTTTTGGCACCACTTTTTGGTGGCTTTTGGGGGTAGTGGGTAGGCTAGGTTGGCACCATGGTGAGGTAGAAGTAGAGTTAGCTTATGTGGAGCTTAGGTGGAGTTAATTGGTGGAGTTAGTTAGGTGGGGTTTTAAGGTGGTGAATGCCAAGGGAGATGGATCCTAGCTAAGATAAGATAAGCTAAGCTAGCTTAGCTAGTAATGGTGTAGAGAAGGAGGCAATGGGAGCTAGGGTTTGAGGAGAGGAGCTGAAGAGAAGTCTAGAGCTGAACTGGAGTTGCCAGTTGCTGAAGAGGGTGGCATGGAGCTACTTTAGCTGGCTTAGCTTGCTAGTTCTTTGCTAGCTGCTAAGCCAAGATAAAATAAGCTGGCTTCTACCACAAGGAGCTAAGGTAAGCTACGTCTGGTGCTCCTTGGGAGGATCAAGCTGGTTGAGGCAGCTAAGGTAGCTTAGCTCAACTAAGTTGAGCTAAGCTGTGTCCCTGGGAGCTAGACTTGAGCTTCTTGAGTTGAAATGAAGTCATCTTTAATTGGATGGAGTTGAGTGGAGCTGGATCAAGTTGGTCCTAAGCTGAGGTGAACTCCAGTCAACTCAGCTGACCTAGCTAGAGCTCCCTGTGAACTAATGGGAGCTGAGATGAGCTAGACTCAACTAAGTTGAGCTGGATCTGAGCTGACCTGAGCTAGGGTGAGCTAAGATAAGCTCTCTCGAGCTGCCATTCAGCTGAGATGAGCTTAATGGAGCTAGGATGAGCTAACCCTAGTCCAAGTGAGCTGGAATCCAGCTATGGTAAGCTGGTTCAAGGTGAGTCCTAGTTGGTTTGAGCTTCTCCTTCACCAGTTGCCTTCCCGAGTGCTAGAGTTATGGGGATCTGACTCTCTGTTTATCCCTAACACTCACAAAAGCATATCAAAAAGGCAATAAAAAGTAAAATGCATGCCAATCCTAATTTATGCCTAAATGTTGCCCAAAAACCCATTTGCAAAGCAAAATCCTAAGAGCTAGGTTTGTTTTAATGCATAAGAATGATGATAAACTGGCATTTATCAACATCGAGCTAAGAAAAGGTGTGATCATGAATAAATTTGATAACGACTTTATGATTAGTGGTTCTGGTTGGAATGACTACTAACCATGTGGACACATAGTCCATAGATAAAAGGATATATTTGAAGCCATTCAAGTTTGGGAATGGACCCATGAAATCAATCCCCCAAATGTCGAAAATCTCGCACATGATAATTGGGTTCAAGGGCATCATATCGCGATGGCTCATGTTGCCTAAGGTGTGGCAATGAGCACATGCCCTATGATAATTATGCGCTTCTTTAAAGAGTGTGGGCTAATAAAAGCCGCACTGGAGGATTTTTGCTACAGTTTTCTGCCTAAAGAAATGGACATCGCAAGCTTGGTCATGGTATAAAGAGGTTATATAATTGACCTCAGCATTAAGAATGCATCTTCAGATGATTTAATCAGCATCGATGTGAAAAAGATATGGATCTTCCTAGAAATACTACTTGGTATCTAAAATTAACTTCTCTTTCTTGGCTTTTGGCCAATCGGACAAGATCTAGTTCGATGCCAAGTAATTAACAATATCAGCATACCAGGGAAGTCCAGTATCAATGCTCAAAAGATGCTCATCTAGGAAATGCTTGGTAATAGGTTCGGAAGGGTCAATGATCGAAGAAGGAAGTCGACATAGATGGTCAGCAACTACATTTTGCTTTCTCGCCTTATCGTGTATCTCGAGGTCAAATTCTTGCAAGAGCAAGATCCATCCAATCAGCCTCAGTTTAGCATCCTTTTTCGCTAGTAAGTGCCTCACAACTGTGTGATCTGAGTAGATAGTGACATGGGATCCTAAGAGGTATGATCTAAATTTCTCCAGACTAAATACTTCAGCCAGCAGCTCTTTCTCTGTAATTATGTAATTACGCTAAGGCTCATCTAGTGTCTTACTGGTGTAATATATCACCATTGGTTTCCCATCGATCTTTTGCCTAAGCACTGCTCCTACCGCATAGTCAGACGCGTCACACATGATCTCGAACGGTTGAGACAAGTCAGGAGATTTTAGGATTCGAGCTTGGGTTACTTGGATGTGCAAGATTTCAAATGCGTGAATGATAAATGCTAGTTTATCATCATTCTTATGCCCTAAAACTGATGTAGCTCTTAGGTTTTAACTCCACAAATGGGGTTTTTGGGTTGCATTTAGGCATTTACTTAGGATAGGAGTGCATTGCATTTTATTGTATTTTTAATGCATTCACTTGAGTGTCAGGGATAGGCAAAAAGTCAGATCTTGCAAACCTTGGCACTCAGGAAGGCAGAAGAAGGATAAGCACCTAGCAGCTGGATCTTAGTTGGATCCAGCTCATCATAGCTGGATCCCAGCTCATTCCAGCTGGATCAACTCATCCTTAGCTCCATTCAGCTCATCTCATTTGAATGGTAGCTCAAGCTAGCTCATCTCATCTCCATTCAGCTCACCTCAACTAGATGGTTGCTCAAACTAGCTCACAACAGTTGATCCCAGCTCCATTCCAGCTCCTCCAACTCAAAACAGTTCACTGGAAGCTCAACCTGACTAGGACTAGCTACTGCCATCAACTAGCTAGACCTAGTCAGTTGAAGAAGTCATCAACCAGCTCAGGCCAGCTCAAGTCCAGCTCCCAGAGGCTCAACTCAACTCAACTTAGTTGTGATAAGCTACTTAACCTAAGTTAGCTACTCTAGCTAGCTAGGTAATCTCCAGGAAGACCAGACCCTACTCACCCTAGCTCAGAATAGAAGAAAGCCAGCTTAGATTAGTTTGGCTTAGCTGCTAGCAAAGAACTAGCAAGCTAAGCTAGCTACTAAGCTCCACTTCAGCTCCCTTCAGCAGACATCAGTTACAATGCAATTCTTTGCAACTCCCTCTAGCTTCGCTCCTCTTAAACCCTAATTCTACCTCCCTCTCTCCCATTCATCTACTACCTAAGCTAGCTTAGCTAGCTTAGCTTAGCTAGTCCACCTCCATGGCATCCCAACCTAACCCTAAAACCCACCTAACTAGATCCACCAAATTGGCCTACCTAAGCCCACCTAAGCTCTCCTATTCCCAATCTCCTTTGGCACCAACCTACCCACCCCCTTTCACCCAACCACCACCTCCAAAAGCCACCAAAAAGGTGGCAGCAATGCTACCCATAACTACCCCATTTTGGCACCACCAATTCCCTTCAACATTCCGCCACTCTCAACCCTACACCCAAGCCCAAAACCCATCTACACCCTCCATCTAGTAGTGCCAACCAAGCCCCCTTCTAGAAGCCATTTTTGGCACAAATTCAAAGGGCATCATGGGAGTCAACCACCCACAACCACCACCCATAAGATCCCTTCACTTGGCACCAACTCTCCTTAACCCTAGGATCCACATAACCACCCATAACCACCATCAAAACCCATCCTAGCCTTACACCTAATCCCTACGCCAAGCACCACCTCCCCTTCCTATAAAAATGCATCTAACCACCACCTTATCATCATCTTCTTTTCTTAGTTTTAGTTCCACCTACATCACCTATACCTACGGCCAAGGAAAAGAAGAAGAGAAGATCAAAGGGGCAACCTACCCACTCCCTTGGTGCCTTCTTCCTCTCTCTTCCTCTCACTTGTGCCATGCCAAGGAGGAGGAGTTCTCCACATAGAGGGGACAACAAGGAAAGAGGAGAAGCAAGGAGGTTGATGCCCACCTTGTAGGACAGCTTAGAGGAGGACCACTTGAAGAAGAAGTTGAGGAGAAACCTTTTTAAGTGCAGGAGCAACTGCACTTGTAGCAAGGCTATCCAAGACTTCAATCAGAGGTTCCCTTCTTCTTCTTTATCTTTCTTAATTCTTGTATTAGCTAGTGTTGTATTTGTTTGTTTTCATGTAACAAGCATTCCATTTAGTTGCTAGTAATACAAGTTACACTTTGCCTTCCAAGTTCATGTTTTAATCTAGCATGTTTTTCATGTTCTTGTAGTTGTAGTGCACACCATATCTTCTTCTTCTTCTAATTACCCTAGGCGCACTTGCCTAGGGTGAGCTTAGAAGAGAAGGTTTTCTTCTTGTCACTTAGGCTTAGTGATAGGCATAGTTTTTAGCATAGCTCGCTTTCAATTATTCGATTGTTTTGAAAACCATAAAAACAACAAAAACGAAAATCACAAAAATACATGTGTTAATTTGAGAGGCAAGAGAGAGAGAATCATCTTGTTGACCAACAATTTGGCCTCCTTAGACGACCCAAGATACTCACCATATCTAGGTTTATAAATTTAAGAGTTGATTATGGATTTATGCATACAATGACATTTTCGCATCATTAACAAAACACGCATTTCTTCACATCAGCGATCACACTTGCTCGCCATCTCAAAGGGAGTGTCCTTTGAGAGAAGATTAGTCAAGGGGCATATGTTGAAGCGAAAAACTACGCGATCGAAGTTGGATTTGAAAAACCCTTCGATGAAGTTCGATTTTCGAAGCAATCCGTCAACAGATTAAATTTTTTATCGAAATTCATAAAGAAATTTCGGGTTGAACACAGGGAGGCCATGTCGATCCAAAATCAATGATTATATTTTTTTGGTATTTTTGTTTGAAAGTGAGATAATTACAATGGAATTGATATTAACACTAAGAGAGAGAGAGAGAACAATCACTTTATATATGAATATTGTTCTTACAACTAGAAAGCGAGAAATGATTACAGCTATAAAGTGGGAAATTCTATTCTAGAAAGCAATAAAAAGAAGGGAGAGAGTTTTTATCCTCCTCGACGATTGCATGGAGGATGAGCTGGATGGAGCGACTCCTAGAAGACGGAGGACAGGGTGGGAAGAAGGAGGACGAAGTAGGAAGAAGCGGGAATGAGGCAGAACATCATCATCATCGCGGGATCCACTTTCGAAACGGGGGTGAGAAAACTTTAGATTTGGCTCTAAAGGAGCATCCCGGGTGTGGGACAAGCTTCTCTAGAGCTTTGGAGAGGGAGAGAGGTGAAGGAGGGGATAAGAATTTCGTAAGGTAGGGGTCTCCTTTTATAATTGCAAGGATTAGGGGCAATTTGGTCATTACATATTAAAAAACACTAAATGAGGGGGTCGCTTGAGACGGATTTAAGCGCACTAAAGACCCCACGTCACTGCAGCCCCGCGTGCACCTGCCATCCCCTCCTCTCCCGAGCGCCTAACACATGTGCACATCCAAGCAGTCTCAGCTGTTCAATCACAAGATCGAACGGCTCAGATCACTCCTCTCTCGCTTCAACTTCGCGCACCTGTGCGTGAGATCAGGCGTGAAACTGGGCATCTGATCGCGCGTGCGCCTGATTGGACGATCTGGGTCGTTCGTAGCTGATCGCGCAGTCGAGATCACACACATTCATGTGAGGAGAAGCACTTCATGGCGGCTTGAACTCACGCTCCTTGCACGAGCAAAGCATTAACCACTGCGCTACGCAGCGGTTTGAGGCGCGGAGCTGCTTTTGAGCTCAGCCAATCTCGGCCGTTGGATCTTCATCCAATGGTCGAGATATCACGTCACACGAGCCTTCAGGAATTGAGCGAAGGAGTGCAGCTGGGTGCAGATGCTTGGGATGGTGCCACGTGGCACCATCCTGACCATCCATCTTCTTTGTGTTATAGATGGTGCCACAGATGTCGGATTGGATCGATTTTTACGCCATTAGGCTGCAATCGTCAATCCGAACCCATCAGTGCGGTCGAATTTGTCTTCTAAAGTGCGGATTGACACCATCTTGGCCCTTGATTTCTGAGCTTCCTCAGATTATATCTAGTGCTACGGATGTCTGATCGGGGTGATCTTGGAGTCGTTGAACTCCAGTCGATGCCCTGATTAGATCCGTATGATTGGATCTTCCATCCGAAGCCTCGATTAAAACTCTCCCTGTCCCTGGCCATAAAAGGAGACAATTACCATACAATTTGTACAATTTGACCTAAATGCATGATTATGTGTGTTATGCAATATTTACAATGCCTGATGCTAATATGGTACTAAGAACATGCATTAATAGACATTTTTGGCTATTTAGATGTATGCACATCACACCCCCATGCCTATCTTTTGCTAGTCCCTAGCACAAAACTACATGCTATTTATAAAATAATTAGGATTGGATTACTCGAGCAAAAGTCATTTTCAACATCAAGAAATTTTTACTTAGGACCTGAACTTCAAAGACACAACAGTGCCTGGGTATTTGCCAAAATGCAGACCGCCTCAAACCCTCACCTTATTCAAACAAGTATCTCTTTTTCTCTTTTTCTTCTTTTCTAATTTTTTTTTGGACTTTTGAGTTTAGGGTTTCAGAGCGGCTTTCTACGGCCACTCAACCCACCCAAGACTTGATGAGAACCCTAAGTTCTAAGCATATTTTTGTCAATGTGATACTCATTGATCGGCAATTAGAACGGACTTTGGATTTCTACGCCCCTAGGTGACCTTAAAAAGAATTCTACCTAAAGGTGTATCTATACGACCGGTAGCTTTCTCCCTACTCTTATTTTTATGGGGTCAACACAAGGGTAAATCCAATGTATATCTCCCCAGCTTATTCTACTTCTCCGCTTCTTCCTAAGTGTTTTAGGAATTAAACGTACATTTCCTGAGCTAAGATCTGGACAACCTACCAATGGGCTGTTACCCACGATAACTTGCCAGCCATACTCGTGTAGTGAAGTGTTGCTTATTTCTTTTATTTTCTTTTTTTTCTTTTCTCCTTTTCTTTTTCTTTTTCTTTTCTTTAAGTAGGTGGCTTCCCTGGTCAAAGATTTACCTAAAGGTAGCAGGAAAAGAATGGTCCAGTGGCTGTTCTCTGGACAACCTACCTGTGGGCTGTTACCCACGATAACTTGCCAGCCATACCACCCTAGAAGGTTCATTAGCTACCCAATTTTCATTAAAACCACCGAACAAAGAGTCAGTGTGAATTAGTGTGTAGATGCTTAGACTTAAAGTTCCCTCAAATCAGAGAGTGGGTTGATAAGTTGTGTACTTATCACCCCAACTTATTTAACCAATTTAAAGTAAATTCAGAATGGCGAGAACTCGATAAGAAAATCCACTTTTTAGTGGACACCCGGGCTGATTAAGCCTAAAGACCTGGAGGGTCTAAGTGTTCCAATCTTACTGTAATATTTCCTAAGATTTAAAAGTCCTAATGCCCAAGTATTCTCTCCTAATTCTTTTTTTTTTTTTGAGAAAAAATAAGTATAATTTACAAGAATTCCATAGAGCTGACAAAATGATTCAGAAATGAATCCACCCCCGATGCCTAGCTGATGCAATGTCTGCATTGAGAATAAAAGACATGAAAGGAAAGGTATAATGTAGAAGATATCACCCGAATATCATGCTCGGGTCAGCTTTGAGTCAGACTGTACAACTGTTGAGTTTAATGCCATCAGCTAGGCGAAGCCCAACCAAAGAAATCACAATGTGATTAGAGCAACCGTGTTTGAGACAAGTTCTGGAAGAATACGGTCAATAAAAGGCTTCAAACATTGACCGTTGACTTTAAATGAATTACCCATCTTTGAGTCAGAGATCTGAACGGTCCCATTTGGAAATATCTGATCGATGATGAACAACTCATTCCATTTTCACCTAAGTTTGTCAGGAAATAGCTTAAGTCGAAAATCAAAGAGCCAGACCTTCTAGTTCAGCTCAAAGCTCTTGCAGGATATCAATTGCTCATAAAGAGCTTTGGTTCGAGCCTTGTAGATCTTGGCATTCTCATATGCATCGTTTCTAAGCTCCTCCAACTCAAATAGTTGGAGTTTCCTGATCTTTCCGGTTAAACTCAAATCCATATTACGCTGCTTGATTGCCCAGAATGCCCTATGTTCAATTTCTATGAGTGGGAATAGCCTCAATCCATTTGGACACATAATCAACAGCGACGAGAATATACTGGTGTCCAAATGAAAGGAGGAAGGATCCCATGAAATCGATGCCCCAAACATCGAAGATTTCGATGGGAAGAATCGGGTTTAGAGGCATCATGTCTCTCTTGGTTATGCTCCCAAGTGCCTAGCATTGGGAACACGACCTCGAGAATTCCTAGGCATCCTTGAATAAGGACGGCCAATAGAATCTAGATTGCAAAATCTTTTCAGCCGTCCTTTTCCTGGAGAAATGTCCACCACACGCAAATGCATGGCAGAACTCGAGTGTACTTTTGAATTCATTCTCCAGAACACATCGACGAATAATCTGATCAGAGCTGATGCAGTACAGTTCAGGTTCCTCCCAGAAGTAATATTTAGCCTCATACTTGAGTCTATCTCATTGTTGCTTGGTCCAATCCTGAGGGATTTGACCAATGGCCAAATAATTTACAATGTTTGCAAACCACGGAGTTTGGACACCTGATATTGCAAGGATAGTCTCGTCCGAAAAAGTATTAGCAATCAGAATATCCGGTCGAGAAGAATCACTCAGCAGTCTCGAAAGATGATCGCCACCACATTCTGTGCCCCAAATTTATCTTTGATATCAAGATCAAATTCTTGTAGCAGAAGAATCCATCGAATAAGCTAGGACTTGGCATCCTTTTTGGCCAAGAGATGTCTCAAGGCTGAGTGGTTGGTATATACTATGACATGAGACCCTAAGAGATAAGCCCTAATTTCTCCAAAGCAAATACTAAAGCTAGCAATTCCTTCTCAATAACAGTGTAATCCCTCTAGGCCTCGTCTAGAGTTTTACTAGCGTAGTAGATGACAAAGGGCTTCCTGTCGATCTTCTGACCCAAAATAGCCCCAACCGCATAATCAGAAGCATCGATCATGATCTCAAATGGGGCTGTCCAAACCGGTGGTTGCAACACCGAAGCACAAGTGACTGCCGTTTTAAGAAAATCAAATGCCCTTTGGCATGATTCATTGAAATCAAATGGCATATCTTTGGCGAGCAACCTTAGAGAAGTCCTTGATGAACTTTTTATAGAATCCCACATGACCAAGAAATGATCGAATTTGTTTAACAAATGTGGGAGGAGGAAGTTTAGAGATAGCATCAACCTTAACTTTGTCAACTTCGATTCCCCATTCAGAGATTACATGACCCAAGACAATGCCTTCTTGTGTCATGAAATGACTCTTTTCCCAACTAAGGACCAATCTTGTTTTGATGCATCGTTTAAGGGTCATTTCAAGATTAGCCAGGAAAGAATCAAATGATTCTCTGAAAATAGAGAAATCATCCATGAAGACTTCCATAAACTCTCCCACCATGTTAGAGAATATGGCTAGCATACACCTTTGAAAAGTCGCGGGTGCATTGCATAAGTCGAATGGCATCCTACGGAAAGCAAAGGTTCCATAAGGATAGGTGAAAGTCTTTTTTTTTTTATCCTCGGAATGGATAGGGACTTGATTGTATCCCGAGTAACCATCTAGGAAATAGAAGTACTTTCGCCTGGCTAGTCTTTCAAGGATTTGATCGATGAAGGGCAAAGGGAAATGATCTTTTTTCGTGGCTATGTTCAACTTCCTATAATTGATACAGACCCTCCAAAAGGAAGCTGAACGAGTTGTGATAGATTCTCCTTTCTCATTAGTTACAACGGTAATCCTGACTTTCTTGGGAATAATTTGTATGGGACTTACCCAAGGACAATCACAGATTGGATAAATGATTCCTACGTCGAGCCACTTGATAATTTCTTTCTTGACCACTTCTTGCATATTAGGGTTTAATCTCCTCTGCATTTGGCGAGAAGGGTGAGATCCATCTTCCTTGAATATTCTGTGATTGCTATAAGATGGCTCGATCCCCCTAAGGTCATGTATGGTCCAACCAATTGCCTCCTTGTGTTCCTTTAGTACCTTGATCAATTTAATCTCCTACTCCTTAGTTAATCTAGCACTGATAATCACAGAGAGCATCTTTTGAGGTCCCAAAAAGTGATATTTCAAACTCTCAAGCAATGATTTCAGTTCGAGTTGGGGTGGGTTTAGGATTGAAGGTAACGATGATGCTGATGAAGATTCATCAAGAGGAAGAGGTTAAAAGTGAACAAAATCAATAACCTTTTCAAAATGTGGCAGGTTTGCCGCAGAGGGTTGTGGGTCAGATCCATCACAATAGGAGGAACTTTCAATTGCAGAAACTGCCATACATGTTTTAATATTCAAGTTATCTTCCTCAAGTTCCTCTATAAATCTTCAATCCTTTAATTTGTTAATCACCTTAAAAAATCCAATTTCAATCTTTGATCCCCAAAGGTGATTTCCATGCTACCACTCTCACAGTATGATGGGTGTGTTCCTTAAATTCTCAGGTACATCCATGTCAAGGACAAAGAAATCTACAGGAAAATAGAAATCCTTAACCTTGACAAGAACATCTTCAATAATGCCTCATGGATTTATGATCGAACACTCTACTAACTGCAGCATTACTGAAGCCGACCGAAGTTCACCTAATCTGAACTTCTCGTAAAGAGAAGTCAGAATTAGGTTAATAGATGCACCTAGATCCAGAAGTGCCTTATCAAAAGTGTAATCTCTAATGACACAAGAAATCAAAGGGGCACCTGGATCTCTCTTTTTCTAAAGAAGGTGATGCAGGATAAGAGAACTAGCATGCTCGGAGAGTACCACCTTCCTTGGAACAGATTCCCTTGACTTACGCTTCTTCTGTATGCATAAATCCTTTAAAAATTTAGCGTAAGCCGATATGTGTTTGATAGCGTCGAGGAGTAGGATATTGATCTCGACATTCTTGAATATATTCAAGAGCTCCTCATTACTATCAACAGGCTTCTTCTTCCTAGGCTTAATCAAGGCCTCAGGAAAAGAAACATGAGTTAGATCTTTGGAATCAGGTTCCTAAGCCTTAATTTCTTCTTCAGAGTTCTCCTTTCTCTCGTCAGGCTCTCCAGGATTTGGTAGATTAGAATAGTGTGGTTGTGGATCCTGAGTTTGTCTTCCACTCCTCAAGGTAACTGAATTAGAAGATGCATATAGGTTTGGGTCTTAGGGAGGGTTAGGAAAGATTGGAGGAGCTTCATTAGCAAGAAACCTTTGATTTGAAGAAGCAAAAGAGGAAGGACCCTTCTCAACCACCTGAGCATGTGCGTGTTGGTCCCTCTGATTCCCGTACCCTTAGGTTTGATTGCCCGGATTCTAGATATTACGCAGGATGGGTACGAGTTGAGATGGCAGAGATCCAGGTTGATGGGAATTAGCAATGAATCCAGTTTGCAAGTTGTCCAGCGAAGTTTTCATTTGCTGCATGAGCTAGAGCATGGATCCTTGCATTTCTACCATCTGTCGGTTCAAATAAGTCTGCCCTACGAATTGACGAGCATTCCAAGCTGGCTAATTGACCAGATTTAGGGGCAACTGAGTGTAAACATGACCCTGACCCATTGGTCTTTGCGGAGCATAGTTGCTGGGTTGGAATTGGGTCTGCTACCCTGGGTTTTTCTAGGAGAAGTTAGGGTGGTTCCTCCAACCCGGATTATAAGCATTGGAGTAATGCTTAGACCTAACATTCTCCTGTACAGCATAGACATCCTCATATGGTGAGGATGAAGAGAAAGAAAGGGAGGGATCAGAGAAACTGAGATCAAAGGACCCAGTTTGGAACCCGTGGGGTTCCAAATAATGCTGGCTCACAAGTTGAGTCGCATCCAGTTGATTCATGAACTCCCGTCCAGAAGGAGCTCGCAACGAATCAAATCCTAAATTCTAGGATTGAGTGGATCCAGAATTGGTCATTGAGTTTTTGGCCATCCACTCCTCCATCCTTTTGGTAACCAGGTCCACCTTATCTAGTTTATTGCAAATCAGTTCCATATTGAATGAATGAGAGTCGTGGACTTCATTAACATTTTATCTGGGTTGTTCGAACCGGTTAAAAATATCCATGGAGGCATGATTGATTGAATTTTCACTCATCTCCTCAAACAAATCGTGCGTGCTAGCTGCATCTTTGTTGAGGAAATTGCCTCCACAAGAAACATCCACGTGATTTCTAAGTTGCTCAATCAACCCATGGTAGCTGATCTGCATGCCATTTCGGCACCTCATGGTATGGACACTTCCGCAATAGGTCCTAGAATTGCTCCCAGGCCGCATGAAACTACTCCCCCGATCGCTGGGCAAAGGTAATAATCGCACGTCTCAGAGCATTGGTACGTCTGACAGGAAAGAATTTCTTCAGGAAAGCCGATTTCAGATCGTTCCATGTTGCGATCGGCCTTCCTATGGCCCTGTACCAATGAGCGACTTTATCCCTAAGAGAGTGGGGAAAGAGCCTCATGATCATTTGCTCTTCATTCACATTTCGCGCTTTGGTGGTCTGGACCAAAGTGGTCAAGTCTTCCAAATGCTAAAATGGGTCTTCAGAGCCAAGCCCATGGAAATGTTTGATCAGGCTTAACACCTGGGGCTCGATTTCTACGTCTCCGGTAGGAATCTGGACGCCGGGATGTTCCCCGTAATTTGAAGGATCATAAAAATCCTTCAAGGGCTGAGTGCCCTACATTCTCTGGAACCATTCTTAAATTCTCTGCATTTGTTCCAGCTACCTTTGAAACATCTCTTGTGGATTCTAAGGCAGAGGAGGTTGTTGATTGGCCATAGGATCAATTTGGCCAAAATCCAATCTACGCCACCTAGAATACTCTAATGGTCCTTCCAATCGGGGATTCAATGACCTCCTTCCCAGCATAAACTAGGAAGAGGTCGGAAGGACTGGGGATAAGAACCCTGCAGCTCAACAAAACAAGCCTGTCCTTAAATGGGGTAGCCTAAGGATCTACAGACTCTCAAAAACCATCTTAAGATTATAGACGATTTACTCTACTTGTGTTCAATCAATCCAATCAGTTAGAAGGAGGGACTGGGGAGAAGGTTCTTCCTTTGGCTTGCGCCTTCGGTTCCTAGTGTACCCCCCAGCCGCAGTCATTTGACGCTACTCCCCTAGCTAGAGATCAGATTGATTGGTATAAGCAGGTTAATCGTAAACAATCTCAGACTGGGCTCCGAAGAGCGAATCAATCCTTAAGGCCATCATTTGCTTGATTTTATTTAGGCTTGGGATTGTAGTGCTTATGGAATGTGGTGGGTTCTTAAGATGGGTTGTGCCCTTAATGATTGATTGAATATGTGTGAGTGCATACACAACCAGGGTTTTCAAGTAAGATTATTTTTGATGAGTGGATTTTAAGGTTCAAATCTTGCTTAAGTAGCTTTTAGGGTTTGAAATTAGGTTAATTCAATCAAGTTTCGAGCCAATCCAGATTTTCAAGCACGGGTGAAGATCTTTTTCCTTTTGAAATCAAAAAGGAAAGTGGAGTGCCTGGTATTATTTACCTAAATTGAAAACCCTAAAGGGAAGCTACTTGGTGAGTTGAATTTAGGTTAAGTAGTGTGGCCCAAACAACTCAAACAATTGGCCAAATTGCACCATTGAATTAGGCACACAAAATGATTGATCTAGACTGATTTCCACTCTTTTATATGTTGATTTGTGTGCATCGGTTCCACAGATCAGAATCCCGATTGAGTAGATAAAAATCAATTAGGTTATGTGCCTTGAATGTGAGCGTATGTAGTGTGTATGTTTGACTTATCCCACAAGAAGTATCTTTTTGTTAATTTTTTTTTATGAGGGTGAGATGAATGTGGGTGGAAATCCAAGCAACCAAACTAACCCTAGGATTTATGCAAACACCTAGGTTAATTGAGGTTTGAATTAATGTTGTGAAATGAAATCTATGGAGGGGGAAGAATAGGGAGCACTTACAGTTGTCTTCAACTATACTTTACTCCAATCTACCACTTGAAAATTCCTTGTTAAGGTACCTGCAAAACAATAGATGAGAAATAGAGCAAGTTAGAAAGCAATAAAGTGCGTGAAATGCGGAAAGAAAATCGAGAATCATTGCCTCCCTGGCAATGACGCCAAAATGTTGAAGCGGAAAACTACGTGATGGAAGTTGGATTTGAAAAACCTATCATTGTAGTTCGATTTGCAAAGCAATTCGTCAATAGATAAAATTTAACCAAAATTCGTAAAGAAATTCCAGGTCGAACACAGGGAGGCTACACCGATCTAAAATCTGCAATTATAATTTTTTGGTATTTTTGTTTGAAAGCAAGATAACTACAATGGAATTGATATTAACACTGAGAGAGAGAGAGAACAATCACCTGATATATGAATACTGCTCTTACAACTAGAAAGCGGGAAATTCTATTCTAGAAAGCGATAAAAAGAAGGGAGAGAGATGTTATCCTCCTCAACGATTGCTTGGAGGACGAGCCAGACGGAGCGACGCTTGGAAGACGGAGGACGAGACGGGAGGAAGGAGGAAAAAGTGGGAAGAAGTAGGAACAAGGTAGAATGTCATCGTCGCCATGGGATCCACTTCCGAAATAGAGGCGAGAAAACTTTGGATTTGGCTCTAAAGGAGCATCCCGGGTGTGGGACAAGATTCTCTAGAGCTTTGGAGAGGGAGAGAGGTGAAGGAAGGGATGAGAATTTCATAGGGTAGGGGTCTCCTTTTATAGTTGCAAGGATTGGGGGCAATTTGGTCATTACATATTCAAAAACATTAAATGAGGGGTCTTTAGTGACGGATTTAAGAGTCACTAAAGACCCCACGTTGCTGCAGCCTCGCATGCACCCGCGTCCCCTCCTCTCCTGCGTGCCTAACGCACACTCACGTCCAAGCAATCTCAACCGTTCGATAACGAGATTGAACGACTCAAATCGCTCCTCGCCCACTTCAGTTTCGTGCACCCGTGCTTGAGATCAGGCATGAAACTAGGCGTCCAAACGCACGTGCGCCCGATTGAATGATTTAGGCCATTCGCAGCTGATCGCGTGGTCGAGATCATGCACATCCACGCGAGGAGAAGCGCTTCACGACGGCTCAAACTCGTGCTCCTTGCACGAGCAGCGCCTTAACCACTGCTCTACGCAGTAGTTTGTGGTGCGGCGCTGCTTTTGCACTCAACGGCCGAGATCTCACATCACATGAGCCTTCAGGAGTTGAGCGGATAAGAGCAGCCATGTGCGGATGGTTTGGATGGTGCCACGTGGCACCATCCTGACCATCCATCTTCTTTGTGTTGTAGATGGTGCCACGGATGTCCGATTGGATCGATTTTCACGCCATTAGGCTACAATCGTTGATCTGAATCCATTCGTGCGGTCGGATTTGTCATCTGAAGTGCGGATTGACACCATCTTGGCCCTTGATTTTTGAGCTTCCTCGGACTATATCTAGTGCTACAGATGTCCGATCGGGGTGATCTTGGAGTCGTTGAACTCCAGCTGTCGCCCTGATCAGATCTGTACGGTTGGATCTTCCGTCCGAAGCTCAATTAAAAGTCGCCCTATATCTAGCCATAAAAGGAGACAATTACTATACAATTTGTACAATTTGACCTAAATGCATGATTATGCGTGTTATGCAATATTTACAATGTCGGATGCTAATATGGTACTAAGAACATGCATTAATAGAAATTTTTGGCTATTTATATGTATGCACATCAGTGTGCAATTTTTGAAAAATCAGGAATAAAACGTTGATAAAAATCGATGTACCCCAGGAAAGATCGAATATCTTTGAAGCTTGGAAATCAAATTCATCTTTGCTCGGTCAACTTGGATACCCTGCTCGGATACAAGGTGTCCAAGAACGATGCCCTCAGGAATCATGAAGTGGCTCTTTTCCCAGGAAAGAACTAGGTTTACCTTAATGCATTGTCGAAGGATCTGGACCAAGTGCAGAAGCCAATCATCGAATGTTTGATCAAAAACTGAGAAGTTGTCCATGAAGACTTCAAGGTGTTTACCTACTATATCAGAGAACATGGGTAGCATGCACTGCTGGAAAGTGGCAGGCGCATTGCATAACCAAAATGCTATCCTATGGAATGCATGTCCTGTAAGGGTAGGTAAAGGTGGTCTTCACCTGATCTTTTGGATGAATTGCCACTTGGTTATATCTGGAGTAACCATCCAAAAAGTAGAAAAACCAATTCCACACCAGCTTCTCAAGGATCAGGTCAATAAATGGGAGAGAGAAATGGTCTTTCTTCGTGGAGGTATTCAGTTTTCGATAGTCAATATAGATTCTCCACGAGTTCACAATTCAAGTAGGGATGGTTTCTCTAGATTCAGTAGTAATAACGATGAGTCTTGCCTTTTTAGGCACAACCTGAATGGGACTCACCAAGCAACTATCAAAGATGGGGTAGATTATACCCGCATCGAGCCACTTGATAATCTCTTTTTTCATGACCTCCTGGAGATTTGGGTTAAGTCTTCTCTACATCTCGTGAGAACGTCGTGAGCGCTCTTTGACATATATTCAATGAGTACAATATGAGGGACTTATTCTAGTAAATCATCTAGAGCCCAACCAAAGGCTTTACGATGTTGCTAGAGGATAGAAATCAGGTTCTTTTCTTAGTCAGGAGTGAGTCGAGAATTAATAATCACAAGAAACATTTGATTTGAACCCAAAAATACATACTTTAGATGGTTCAGGAGTGGTTTCAACTCCAAGACTGGGTTATCAGCAATGGGTGGCGGTTCGGGGTTGGCCACTAAGGATAGGGTGGAAGCTAGTGATGGGTCTAAATTAGATTCAAGCTCCTTAGTCTATGGGTCAAGATTTTCTTGTGATTGAGGCCCTTGGAAAATTGGGTTTTCCTTAGAAATCGAGTCCTCAACCAAAGAACCTATGTCACACACTTCCTCAATTGCCCCACAATTTATTCCTTTCTGGGTCTTAAAAATATCAATCCTCAAAGTTTTATCCCTGAATTTCAATTCTATCTAGCCTTCTTTGCAATTAATATTCGTCCTAGTAGTTGCTAGGAATGGTCTCCCCAAGATGATAGATATGTCTTTAAGATTTTTAGGAGTATCCATATCCAGAACAATGAAATCCATCGGAAAATAGAAATCCCAAACCCTAACAAGCACATCCTCAAGAATTCCTCTAGGTGACTTAATCGATCTATCAGCCAATTGCAGTGTCACCTTAGTCGATTTTAGCTCAGTTTCCTCAAAGTGGTCTAGTAGGGATGTGGGAATCAAGTTTATGGGAGCCCCTAAATCCAACTAAGCATGATCAAACTTTAAATTTCCTATCTTACTGGAGATCAAAGGAGTGCTAGAATCCTTTGCTTTCTACAGGAGTTTACTCAGAATTATAGAGCTAGCTTGCTCTGACAACGCACTTGGACTCCCATTGTGGCGGAAGCTCGTTGCAAAAAGAGTTTGAGTTTGGAAAACCCATCGTTGTAAAGTGATTTGCGAGGAAATCTATTAACAGATAATTTTACCGAAACTCAAAAAGAATTCTGCATCGAACACAGGGAGGCTATGTCGATTTGAAATCCGCGATTATTTCCTTTTGTAATTTTTGTTTAAAAGCGAGATAATAATAATGAATCGATACTATACTAGAGAGAGAGAGAGAGAACGAAATACTTTATAATATGGATAATGTTTTTACAACTAGAAAGCGGAAAATATTACAACTAGAAAGTAGTAAAATATACTCTAGAAAGCAGTAAAGAGAAGGGAGGTGAGAAATTATCCTCCTCGTCGGCTGCTTGGAGGATGAGTTGGAACGGCCGACTCCTGGAAGACAGAGAGAAGAGACGAAAGATGGAGAACGAAGCAGGAAGAACTGGAGGTGAGGCAGGACATCATCGTTGTGGGATCCACTTCTGGAATGGGGGTGAAAAGATGACCACGGGACCTCCACGAACGAGGTGAGAAGTGGATAAAATTTTGATTTTAACTCTAGAGGAGCATCCCAAGTTTGGGATAAGCTTCTTTAGATCTTTGGAGAGGGAGAGAGGAGAAGGAAGGGATGAAGAATTCAAGTGGTAGGGGTCTCCTTTTATAATTTTAGGGATTGAGGGCAATTTGGTCATTTGATACTTGAAAACATTAATTCAGGGTCTTTAGTGACGGATTCAAGCATCACCAAAGCCCCTGAACGTGGGCGTAGGTCACGTGCGCACACCCGTTGCTTCCTCTTCCACGCTTCAACGCTTCATCCACATTCTTAAATCCTCAGTCGTCCGATCGTGAGATCGGACGTCATGATTGGACGACTAAGGAGCGATCTTTCCCGCGCCCTCTTCGCACATTAAGAGGCAATGCGGCCTCTTTCATCACCGTTGGATCAAAGATCAATGGCTTAGAATGCGCAATCGTGCACCTTCACAAATCGCACCTCCCACACGTCTGTTCTCAATCAAAGAGGCACGCGGAGGTTTTTGTGCACAGCCGATCTCAGCCGTTGGATCTTCATCCACCGGTCGAGATCAAGTGTTGATAATCGCTTGGAGTGGTGGAGTGGGAGGCCTTGGCCAGTGTTGGGTAGCTGGGATGGTGCCACGTGGCGCCATCTTGGCCGTCCATCTTCTGTGAGTTGTAGATGGTGCTACGGATGTCGGATTGGATCGATTTTTGTGCCATTAGGCCGCGATCGTCTATCCGAACCCATCTGTGTGGTTGAATTTGCCATCTGAAGTGTGGATTTACACCATCTTAGCCCTTAATCTCTGATCTTTCTCGAACTATATCTGATGCTACGAAAGTCCAATCAGGGCGATCTTGGAGTCGTTGAACTCCAATCGTCACCCTGATCAAATCCGTACAGTTAAATCTTCAATCTGAGGCTATGATTAAATATTTCCCTGTTACCTGACCATAAAAAGGAGAAATTAAGCTAAAATTTTTACAACCTAATCTAAATGCATGATGATTGACGAGGATCGATTCTCGCGCATGCTTTGGAAACAGAGATCTCGTCGTAATATAGTGCGAGAAAATGCTCGTAAAAAATAATTTATAAAGATAACGAGACTTGAGTCCTAGTCATTCGTCTTTGGGAGGCATTTATGGAAATGCAGATTTGAAATCGATCTCGCTTGCTCTACTTGCTTAAAATCGCACGCTAGTTTATAATCATCGAATCAATGTTCGGCCACTTTCATTATTAACCCTAATTACGTGCGCATGTGTTAGGTAGATAATAAATGTGAAAGTGTGAGTTTCAGTACGCACGATTCTAGTTATGTGATGGTCGTTTACGGAAATACGTTAATAGTTAGATCCTCGATATTTTCAGGTACCGACATGCTAGTTACAACAGAAAGTAACTAAGAGCAGGCAACTTCAATCACACAAAAATATTGCAACAAGGCTCATGGTGATTTTATCAAATATATATATATATATAGAAAAAGATTTTCATTGATTCATGATGATGTTTGCAACATAAAGCTCATGGAAAGCTTGTAGAGGAATCCTTAAAAACATAAATCTAGCTAACAGAAAATGATTGCATACATGAATCTAAGGGGGGATTATGTTTGCATCATTGGGGGAGAATTTAGAGCTACACTATTAAGCAATAAATAAAGCAGTAAAATTATGAAGAACTATAATTTAATCTATTACAACTAAGAGCATTCAGAGGTGTCTCCGATGGCCTTTGACTTGGTTGAGAGGAGGAGGGGTGGCCAATGGTGCTTAGGCCGGCCCTTGGAGAGAGGTTGAGGAGGTGATCCAACATCTTGGCATAGAGATGGTGGTGGCCATGGTGAAGCTACTCGTGAAGGTGGAGTGGAGGTGGAATGAAGCTAAGCTAAAATGGAGCCAAGAGTGAATGAGTCTAAAGTGCCACCCCTTAGGTCTTTTTATAGACCTAAGGGAAGCTCTCTAGAGAATTACGGAATTCTCTAGAGAGGCCTATGATGGGAGCTCGTGAGAGAGTGAGAGATGTTTAGCAGTCGTAAAGCGCGTGTTGATAGGAAAAGCATCGTAGTATAGTGTGCAATACGATGAAACAAAAAATATTTATAAAAAGATAACAAGACCTTGAGTCCCGGTCATTCGTCTCTCGGAGGCGTTTGTTCAAATCTGAAATCGATCTTTTCGCTTTATTTGTTTACAGTCGCATGATGGTTTATGGTTAATACGTATTTAAACATGACATGCTTAGTTTCAATAAATGATAATGAAAAGCAGGAAAATTTAATCACACGAAATATTTTGTAATCAATAAGCTCATTGGTGATTTTCAACACAGAGATATATATATATAAATATTTCTTTCATTCATTCATTCAAGAAGGTGTTTGCAACATGAATGTAGAGGAAAGCTTATACAGGAATGCTTGAAAATATAAATCTAGCTAACAGAAAATGATCGCATACAGGAATCTATGGGGGGATTTTGCATGCATCATTGGGGAAGAATAAGAGCTACACTACTAAGCAGTAAATGAAAGCAGTAAAACTATGAAGAGCTAAGTTACTAATCTAGCAGAAAAGAAGGGCATTCGGAGGTGGGCTCCGATGGCCTTTGAGTGGTTGAGAGGAGGAGGGGTGGCCAATGGTGCTTAGGCCAACCCTTGGAGAGAGGTTGGGAAGATGATCCAGCATCCTGGCGTGGAGATGGTGGCTTCCAAGGTGGTGCTCCTCGTTAAGGTGGAATGGAGGTGAAGTGTAGCTAACCTAGATGGATGAGTGCAAGAATGGGGATGGGTGCAAATGGCCACCCCATAGGTCTTTTTATAGACCTAAGGGAGTCTCTCTAGATAAGTGTGGAACTCTCTAGAGAGGGCTCCAAGAGTGGCTGGCCAAGTGGTTTTGAGATCCATAAAAATTGGATCTCAATTTGAATGTCTCTTGGTTGCTAAATTTGGCAACCAAGAGTGGCGCCACTTGGAGAGAGTTCTAGAGAACTCTAGATGTGTGGGAGTGCGTGAATGGGTGTGCGTGTGTGTGTGTGTGGTCGTACTCTATGTGGCTAGGTGGTTTAGGTTAGGTCCTAAGGGGTTTAGGTAGGTGTATGCCTTGAATTAGGGTTGCAAACCCTAATTGCTAAGGGAAAATTGCAATTAAACTTAACTTAACTTTAATTGAATGAGTGTGAACCAAATTGAGAGTGAAATAACTCAATTAGGTTGGGCTTACATCAATTGGACTCTCACTAAGTCCAACTGGACTTGTGTGGGTTGAGATCTGAGCTCAATTGGACCCTATGAGTCCAATTGACTTAGGTGATGGTAGTTGACTTTGATCTAAGTCAATTGGGTTTGGTGAGGACCTAATTAGGTCCTTAGGAAGGTCTAGAGGTGATGTACTAGGGTTATGATACCTTAATTTAGGTTCCTATGTGGTTGGAATTATGTCTAGGGAGCTAGAGATCCAAGATCAAGGCTTGAATCTCAAAACAGGAACTAGAGAGTAGTTCCAGACATCCAAAAATAGGATTAGATGACTTATACTCAAAAATCAAAAGTCCAAACTTCAGTTCTGGACGTCCAATCTGAGTTAGGGGGAATTCTAGGTTCTATTTTGGGTATTCTGCAGAAATTGGACGTCTGACAAAGTGTCTGGGCATCCAATAACACTGCAGAAGTGGGTTTGATGTGTGCGGGAGTTGGCTATGGGTTCTAGACGTCCTATAACTTATTTGAACATCCAGATAAGGGTTGAAACTAGGGTTTTAGGGTTTCCTAGGGTGCGATGACCTAATCTAAGGGTGGCTAAGGCTTGGGGAAGTCTTTAGGCTATCCTAGGGCTAGGATGGACCTAAGCTCTTCATATTTTACTGCTTTATTCCTACTTAATAGAATAGCATACCTTAACTCCCTTACATTATTATTCACTACATCTACTCTAAGTCTTCTACTCCAGCCCAGCTGCAACACCCATTATTCCTAATCCAGCTTCAGATCCAGCTCCAGATCAAGCTTCTGATAAGCTTATTACCTGCAATTGACATAATGTACTTAATCAGCACAATATAAAATTATTTCATGCATAGCTAAATTAAAGCAGTAAAGATGCAGATAATGCTTATGCATGCATGAATTACCCTAACTTATGCTAAGTTCTAGCCTAATTTAGGTCTATTAAGACCTATGATTCCTACGCAATCATACCCCCACGCCTAAATCTTGCTAGTCCCTTGGAAATGCAAGACTAAATTATTAACAGAAGGGTCCCTATGGGATTGATTATTTTATCAAGTGTATGCCTAGAGATTTTTCTCCTTTTTGTTTTCATCCTATGCTCTAGAAATCCAGACAATCGTGAAAGTATAGCTATGTAGCTTTTGCAACGGATTCGAGTGAAAAACTGATACACCTCTAAAGCCTGTACTTGACCTCTAGTAAAAATTCTAGCAGGATAGGCAGACTTCTTCCCTCGAGGTATTTGAGATAATCTATGAATTCCACCCTGGCTTTAGACTTAGGTAGGGAATCTCTGAGGGGTACAGGTGTTTATTTGGTGGCTCACTCTCACTTGGTGCTACATAGATACTAGTACTATAGAATCTAAATTCCCGGATTACTAAGTAAGTCAACTCAGAGAAAGAAGAGAAAAACTATGCTCCCTTTTGATTCCTTTGTATTCATTCTCTCTTACACTTTTTCTTTTCTTTTCTTTCTTTTTCTTAGAGCTCACAACCTCACCAGATTCACATATATGATCTGTATTTAGTGGTCTCACTTGGCATTAACACTTTAATTGAGTTTCCATAACCCTAACACTAAGTCAAAATTCCTCAGCCAGTATTCGGGTGGTCAGAAACACAAAAAAGGTGGGTTAAGGTCATATTTGGTGGATCTCAAATTTATTTGGTGATATTGCCCCAATGCAACTGAACTAAATATTCACTCTTTTTTCTTTGCTAGTTCTTCTTTTCTATTTTTTTTCAATTTTTCTTTCTTTTCATCATTTTTTTCTCTCTTTTTTTTTTTCAACATGACACAACTAGCACACATCCATGAACTTTATTAAGGAAGCATTATTAGGGATTGGTGGTACTCAAGAGACATTGGGTGGCTTATTTGGTGGAAGTGTCTACTCACGGCACCGGGAGAGACAGATAGGACGGTGTATTTCTGACCTTGGCCTCAATACCCTCCTTCAGCCGAGGATTCCGCAAAGAATGGTCGTAACCATCCACCTTAGCCCTAGTCTTATGAAAACTCGCTCTCCGCATATTTGCCTTATTTGGTGGCTCTCAAAATTTCACACAAAATGTATACGCAGGAACCGAGAGCAAAAACTATGTCTAATCTCAGAGTATCATCACCTAATTATCTAGGACTTCGGATTCCTTGTACTAATCTTAGAGCACTAATACACTCTACTCTCATCTCACACTATTTGGTGGATTTTTGGAAGAAAATCTACCAGACTCCCAAAACACTGTCCCGAGGTTCAGGAAAAGAATAACTACTTCTTCTCGACAGACTAAAGACGTTTATCAGCATTCACTGTGAATCCATTGCAAATTCTACGTGTGTGTGAAATGTTGTATTGGATTCCAGATTACAGGAATCAAATAGAGGATAAAATCCCTATTGCACTCTCTTAATAAAATAATCTTATTCATGAATGCAATATATATATATGCTATAAACAAGTAACCTTGTATAATTTGTACTTCGTGAAATTCCCGTATCGAGTTACAATCAGCTTGACCCTAAATTTAGAACAAGAGGTGAGCAAGTGAGTCGGAGGTGGCTGTTGCGGATAATTTCTAGCTCCAATGCGAGCATTGGAGGTGGAGTCGGTTGTTCTTTTATTTAGGGTCCTAAAGTACGTTTTACATGCAGCTCCGAGGTTTTCCTAAATGTTGGCATAAAATTTTCAATTTTGTTGTATCTACCCCCCCACACCTAAGTTCTTGCATGTCCTCATGCATGAATATAAAAGAAAATAAATACAACAAGGAGAGAATGGGTAGAAATCACCTGTAATTGCTCCTGAAATTATACATTCAACACCGACCAACTTGTCAGTATGTAATATGCAGAAAGAAAATGTGCTAAAACAAAAGTATGCTATGTATAAATATGAATATGTATGAATGATGGATGCGGAGTATATGCTGAGTTTAACACCTCCAGCTAGGCGAAACTCAATCTGATGTATTAATTCTAGCATAGGAGCCGGTCAAGATTAAGAGAAAGATATGCTCGTATGCTCCCAGAATCAGTGGTCCGGAGATGCGAACCAGTTGGTTGTGCACCCCTACTCCAAAATGTCTAGCTATAAGAAAGTGTGGAGTGGTGGTGGAAAATAGAGGATAATCAGAGGGGGGATCATGATGTTGATTCAGCTGATTTATCATGTCCCACAATTCAGCAGGAAGTTGCTGAGGGGGTAGTTCAAAATGTATCTCAGAACTAGAATCTGAGTCATGGGGATCCTCATAACAATAATTGACATCAAAGATCATTCCCTCTCCAGGCTCTGGATCATATGGGGGTATCCGTGAAAGTAGAAGATCTGTGGGGAGGTCACTGAAATCCTCGTCAGAAATTACTTCGTCCTCATCAGTACTTATCTCTAATTCATCGGAGGCTGACTCTTCAGGCTCGGGGTCAAGCCATTGACTAGGATGATCGATGCGTCCCTAGCTCATTCTGCTCAAAGCTTCACCCTCATATGCATTGGGTTCCTCAGTAATTCCTGCCTCAGGTAGCATATTTATTTCTTCGGTCAAAACATCCATAACTACTTCTGCTCTTCGGATGTCAGCATCAGGGATAGAAAGTGTCATCTCAGAATCTCTAACATCCAAATTAGGTATGTAGGTGAAAGAAGAAGAGTACAGATCAAAAGATGTTGGCTTTAGCATAGGTTCACCTACAATGGGAAGTGGCCTAGATTGATCAGTAGTGTCGCATGTAATGTTTGCCTCAAGATCCATATCCTTAATTGGATTTACTTCCCTTATCTCGATTGGGTTATCTAACCCAAAAGGTATCTCCCAGGATTTAGGATAATCTGATTGTGGCTCAATCCTGGAGATATCAGTCCTTTCTTCCTCAATTTCCTGAATGGAGTTCTCAGATTAACCCATTCGGCATACTTCCTGCTCCTGTCTCACATCCAAGCTAGGTTCTTCTTCCCCTGAATGATCTTCCAGCATCTACTCCCGAGAATCTTCTGTGTGTCCTTCCGACGTAGTCGTTTCAGCTTCTTCAAGGTCTTCAAGGCTATTTTCCACTAGATATCTCAAAAGCAGTAGTTCTTGAGTTTCCCAATTTTGTCCAATTAGCCTTGTTATCTCTACTGTTCCCTGAAGGAGCTCCATCACAGCTTGTTGATGCGGAATCCAGCTTTGTCTTTGGTTCAGCTCAGTGATAGCTTGGATTTCGTGTAGATAAGATGTGGCCTTTCCCTTAGCACCAGTTATAGCTCTCTGTATTCTATAATGCGGTCACATATTCACCGGTAGCTCTTCAAGGGTTCCAAGGGGTGAATCAGGTCTACCCATATTCCATGGTTGAGAAGCAAGAGTATGAAATTCATATCCTAGGTTATAAGATGTGGTCCTTTGAGGGACCGACTGGTATGGGTCATAATATCCAGGGTTAGGATATGGGTTAACCATTTCGGTAACCCGAGGTGAAGGATCAAGAGAAGCGAAAAGTCTTCTTCGCCACATTGGGTTCTGATCCCAAGGCTGAGCTAATTCAGTGACCTGGGCTCTCAGATAAGCTCGTGGGTCCAACTCTTCTAAATCCTGATTAGGTCCAGATCCAGTGTTAGCCATTGCGGCTAAGCAGATAGAAGTGGGTGGAGAAGATGGTCCTGGCGAGGTGACTCGCCTCCTTGGGAGTGGCTCCCAAGGTCCAACTAGTTGAAGTGACCTCCTTCCTTGCATACACCACCTAACCCCTGGGTTGGTGTAGCCAAGCCAGACAAGGTTAAGTCCCTGTCAATCAGATGGTCCTTATGAATCAGATGACCAGATTTTTCATTTTAAGTTCTAATTCCTGAAGAAAAATTCGTCGTACAACCGACTGAAAGTGAATCCCACCTGTCGACTAACCCAGCCAAGAGGTTGAAAGCACCCAGTAGTACGACAATGAATTCGGGTTTATTTCATGTTTTAGACTTGATTTTTAGCCCGTTTTTCTTCAATTGGGATTTTTTTTAGTGAGTGGCCCACAAGGTGACCAAGCTCACTGACTAAGTAATAGACTTGACTAATTCTAGCCCAAATGTGGTCCCTAAATTGTAACCCTAAAGGTGTAGCCTATGGTACATGCAATTCTAGGATTTGTTCTTTTATTTTTTTTTTCAGTAGACTACAAAAAATACAATTAGTTCTCTGACAAAAATTGGAATCCAGTTAACTTGAAATTTGGCCAGTAGATTCCTTTTTCAAATATCTTTTCAGAGAATATTTTTTTGGAATTTATATTGTTTCAATCGAATTTTTGGAGATTTTTTAATGTTAGGGGGTCAGATATGGAATTTTGACCCCTGGTCGATTTTTTGCTTTGAAACATAATCAAATGACTTTAAAAAAATTCAAAAAATATATGGAAAATAAATCCAATGAGATTATCTTTCAAACCCCACCATTTTTAGTCAAAACAAATTCGTGGATTGCTCGGAATTACTTTTTGAAATTTGAAAAATCTCGAATCTAGGTTAGTCTGACCCCCTTGCACTTCGCGAATGTTTAAAAATTTTATACTTGGAATTTTTTCAAAAGAGTGGTGTCATTTGAAAGATGGTTTGAAAATGAAGGTCTAGCTTGAATTTTAGATTTCTTTTTTCACTATTTTTTCGGCAATCAAATTTTTAAAACAGACTTTGAATCTTGGCCAAAAATCAGAGAATGGTGGAGAAGCTTTTAAAAGGAGTTTGAGTTTCAAATCCAAACCCTCCACCAAAAAATGTTTTTTTTCTTTTTTTTCAAAAAATTTTGAACATTTTTTTTCCAAAAAGGATTTTTTTTTTCAAAGGATTTTCAAAAATTTTTTTTTTTTTACTTTTTCAAATTAACCTAAGATTCAAAAAGAAACCTAATCTAGATTTTTTTTTTCTTTTTCACGAAAATGAATAAGTTTTTTTTTTCCAAAAGAAATTACTGGAAGCAAATCTAATCCTAGGGTTAAGACAAAAACCTAACCTAAGAAGAGATGTGCACCTGATTTCTTTTTCTGCACTCGTGTGCGAAAATCCCGTTTCTCCTGTGTTGTCCTGCACATTGAAAAATAAAGTAGAGGAAGATTTGTCAGTGATAGTTTAAAAGATCGAAATCAAGAAAAAAATGATGTTGCCTTCCCGGCAACGGCGCCATTTGTTTGGCAGTCGTAAAGCGCGTGTTGATAGGAAAAGCGTCGTCGTATAGTGCACAATACGATCAAACAAAAAATATTTATAAAAAGATAACGAGACCTTAAGTCCCAGTCGTTCGTCTCTCGAAGGCATTTGTTCAAATCTGAAATCGATCTTTTTGCTCTACTTGTTTACAGTCGCATGGTGGTTTATCGTTATTATGCATTTAAACACGACATGCTTAGTTGCAATGGATGATAATGAAAAGCAGGCAACTTTAATCACACGAAATATTTTGCGATTAATAAGCTCATTAGTGATTTTCAACACAGAGATATATATATAAAAAAATATTTCCTTCATTCATTCATTCAGGAAGTTGTTTGCAACATAGAATGTAGAGGAAAGGTTATGCAGGAACGCTTGAAAATATAAATCTAGCTAACAGAAAATGATCCCATACAGGAATCTATGGGGGCATTTTTGCATACATCATTGGGGGAGAAAAAGAGCTACACTACTAAGCAGTAAATGAAACCAGTAAAACTATGAAGAGCTAAGTTACTAATCTAGTAGAAAAGAAGGGCATTCAGAGGTGGGCTCCGATGGCCTTTGAGTGGTTGAGAGGAGGAGGGGCGTCCAATGGTGCATAGGTCGGCCCTTGGAGAGAGGTTGGGAAGAAGATCCAGCATCCTAGCGTGGAGATGGTGGCCTCCATGTTGGTGCTCCTCGTGGAGGTGGAATGGAGGTGAAGTGTAGCTAACCTAAATGGATGAGTGCAAGAATGGGGATGGGTGCAAATGGCCACCCCTTAGGTCTTTTTATAGATCTAAGGGAGTCTCTCTAGAGAAGTGTGGAACTCTCTACTGACAGCTCCAAGAGTGGCCGGCCAAGTGGTTTTGAGATCCACAAAAATTGGATCTAAATTTGAATGTCTCTTGGTTGCTAAATTTGGCAACCAAGAGTGGCGCCACTTGGAGAGAGTTCTAGAGAACTCTAGATGTGTGGGAGTGCGTGAATGGGTGTGTGTGTGTGAGTGTGGTTGTGCCCTATGTGGCAAGGTGGTTTAGGTTAGGTCCTAAGGGGTTTAGGTAGGTGTATGCCTTGAATTAGGGTTGCAAACCATAATTGCTAAGGGGAAATTGCAATTAAACTTAACTTAACTTTAATTGAATGAGTGTGAATCTAATTGAGAGTGAAATAACTCAATTAGGTTGGGCTTAGGTCAATTGGACTCTCACTGAGTCCAATTGGACTTAGTGAGAGTCCAATTGGACTTGTGTGGGTTGAGATCTGAGCTCAATTGGACCCTATGAGTCCAATTGACTTAGGTGATGGTAATTGACTTTGATCTAAGTCAATTGGGTTTGGTGAGGACCTAATTAGGCCCTTAGGGAGGTCCAGAGGTGATGTACTAGGGTTAGGATACCTTAATTTAGGTTCCAATGGGATTGGAATTGGGTCTAGAGCGCTAGAGATCCAAGATCAAGGCTTGAATCTGAAAACAGGAACTGGAGAGCAGTTCCAGACGTCCAAAAACAAGATCAGACAACTTATACTCAAAAATCAAAAGTCCAGACTTTAGTTCTGGACGTCCAATCTGAGTCAGGATGAATTCTAGGTTCTATTTTGGGTATTCTGCAAAAATTGGACATCTGACAAAGTGTCTGGACATCCAATAACACTGGAGAAGTGAGTTTGAGGTGTGCGGGAGTTAGCTAAGGGTTCTAGACCTCCTATAACTTATTTGGACATCCAGATAAGGGTTGGAACTAGGGTTTTAGGGTTTCCTAGGGTGCGATGACCTAATCTAAGGGTGGCTAAGGCTTGGGGAAGTCTCTAAGCTATCCTAGGGCTAGGATGAATCTAAGCTCTTCATATTTTACTGCTTTATTCCTACTTAATAGAATAGCATACATTAACTCTCTTACATCATTATTCATTACATCTACTCTAAGTCTTCTACTCCAGCCCAGCTGCAACACCCATTATTCCTAATCCAGCTTCAGATCCAGCTCCAGATCAAGCTTCTGATTAGCGTATTACCTGCAATTGACATAATGCACTTAATCAGCACAATATAAAATTATTTCATGCATAGCTAAATTAAAGCAGTAAAGATGCAGATAATGCTTATGCATGCATGAATTACCCTAACTTATGCTAAGTTCTAGCCTAATTTAGGTCGATTAAGACCTATGTTGCTGTGCAATCAAGAGAGAGGATGGATGGTGGTTTTTAGATCCACCAAATGTGGATCTAAAAATTGAATGGCTCTTGGTTGCTAATTTTAGCAACCAAGGCAACAACACATGGTAGAGAGTTCTAGAGAACTTTAGGCTTGGTATTTTCATGTGGATGGTGTGTGTGGGTGTGTGTGGCTCAAAACTTAGGTGGCTAGGTTGATTAGGTTAGGTTCTAGTGGGTTTAGGTCAAGGTAGGTCTCAAATTTGGGTTGTAAACCCTAATTCACAAAGGTAAAGCGCCATTAAACTTAATACAAGTTTAATTGGGTGTGTGGAAATCTAATTGAGAGTAAAATAACTCAATTAAGTCAAGCCTAGGTCAATTGGACTCTCACTGAGTCCAATTGAATAATGTATGCTAAGATCAAGGCTCAATTGGACTCAATGGGTCCAATTGAATAGAATGAAGAGATTAACCATGATCTAAGTCAATTAGGTTTAGTGAGGACCTAATTAGGTTCTTAGGGAGGTCTAGAGGTGATGTACTAGGGTTAGGGCACCTTAATTTAGGTTTCTAGGGGGTTAGAATTGGGTTTAGGGAGCTAGAGATCCAAGATCAAGGCTTGAATATCAAAACAGGGTCTGGAGGGCAGTTCTGGACATTCAATAATAGTGTCAGACATCTTATAATGAAAAATCAGAAGTCCAGACTTATTGTCTAGATGTCCAATCAGAGTCAGGAGGGATTCTAGGTTCTATCTTGTGTATTCTACAGAAATTGGACATCTGACTAAGTGTCTGGACGTCCAATAGCACTGCAGAAGTGGGTTTTAGATGTGCGGGAATTGGCTAAGGGTTCTGGACGTCCTATAACTCATCTGGACGTCTAGATAGAGGATAGAATTAGAGTTTTATGGTTTCCTAGGGTGCGATGACCTAATCTAAGGGTGGCTAAGGCTAGGGGTGGCTTCTAGGCTGTCCTAGGGCTAGGATGTACCTAAGTTCTTCACAATTTATTGCTTTATTCCTACTTAATAGAATAGCATACCTTAACTCCCTTACATTATTATCTACGATATCTAATCTAGGTCTTCCACTCTAGCTCTACTGCAACACCAGTTATTCTTTATTCTTCAGATCCAGCTTTAGATCCAGCTTCAGATCTAGCTTCAGATCTAGCTTCTGATCAACTTATTACCTGCAATTGACATATTGCACCTAATCAGTACATTATAGCATTATTTTATACATAGCTAAAAGAAAACAGTAAAGGAGTTAGTAATGCTTATGCATGCATGAATTACCCTAACTTATGCTAAGTCCTAGACTAATTTAGTTCAATTAAGACCTATGATTGTTGCACAATCGTACCCCCATGCCTAAATCCTACTAGTCCCTAGCAAATGCGAGACTAAATTATTCACAGAAGGGTCCCTAAGGGATTGATTATTTTATCAAGTGTATGCCTAGAGATTTGTCTCCTTTTTGTTTTCATCCTATGCTCTAGAAATTCAGACAATCGTGAAAGTGTAGCCATGTAGCTTTTGCAACGGATTCGACTAAAAAACTAATTCACCTCTAAAGTCTGTACTTGACCCCTAGTAAAAATTCTAGCGGGATAGGTGGACTTCTTCCCTCGGGGTATTCAAAATATTCTATGAATTCCACTCGGCTTTAAACTTAGGTAGAGAATCTCTGAGGGAAAAGATTATATATTTGGTGGCTCACTCTTGACTGGTGATACATAGAGATTAGTACTATAAAATCTAGATTCCCAAATTATTACGTAACTAAACTCAGAGAAAGATAAGAAAAACTATGCTCTCTTTTGATTCCTTTGTATTCATTCTCTCTTTTTTTTTTCTTTTTCTTTTTTTTTCTTTTAGAGCTCACAATCTCACCAAATTCTCACATATGACCTATATTTAGTGGTCTCACTTGGCACTAACACTTTAATTGAGTTCCCATAACTCTAATACTGGGTCAGAATTCCTCAGCCAATATTTGGGTGGTCAGAAACACAAGAAAGATAGGTCAAAGCCATATTTGGTGGATCTCAAATTTATTTGATGGTATTGCCTCAATGCAACTGAAATAAACACTAAATATTCACACACTCTTTCTTCTTGCTTTTTCTTATTTTTCTAATTTTTCTTTCTTTTTTTTCTTTTTTTTCTTTTTCTTCTTTTTTTTCTATGTATAATTTTTTTTTAACACAACACAAGCTAGCACACATTCATGAACTTTATTGAGGCATTATTAGGGATTGGTGGTACTCAAGAGACATTGGGTGGCTTATTTGGTGGAAGTGCCTAGTCATGGCATCGGGAGAGACGAATAGGACGGTATATTTCTGACCTTGACATCAATACCCTCCTTCAGCCCAGGATTCCATAAAGAATTGTCATAACCATCCACCTTAACCGTAATTTTATGAAAACTCGCTCTCCACATATTTCCCTTATTTGGTGGCTCTCAAAATTTCGCACAAAAATGTATATGCAGGAACCGAGAGCGGAAACTATGCCTAATCTCTGAGTATCATCACCTAATTATCTAGGATTCTGGATTCCTTACACTAATCTTAGAGCACCAGTATACTCTACTCTCATCTCACACTATTTGGTTGATTTTTGGAGGAAAATCTGCCTGCTCCCAAAACGTTGTCCAAGGGTTCAAGAAAAGAAGCACTACTTCTTCTTGACAGACTAATGACATTTATCAGCCTTCACCATGAATCCATTGCAAATTCTACGTGTGTGTGAAAAGTTGTACTGGATTCCAGATTACAGGAATCAACTACAAGATAAAATCCCTAATGCATTCTCTTAATAAGATAATCTTATTCATGGATGCACTATGTATATATGCTATAAACAAGTAACCTCTTATATTCGTACTTCATGAAATTTTCCTTTCGGGTTACATTCAGCTTGACCCTAGATTTAGAACAAAAGGTGAGCAGGTGAGTTGGAAGTGGCTTTTGCAGATGATTTTTAGCTCCAATGTGAACATTGGAGTGGAGTCAGTTATTCTTTTATTTAGAGTTCTAAAGTGTGCTTGACATGCAGCTCCAAGGTTTTCCTAAATGTTGGCAGAAAAATTTTCAGTTTTGTCGTATCTACCCCCCCATGCCTAAGTTCTTGCATGTCCTCATGCATGAATACAAAAGAAAATGAATACAACAGGGAGTAACTGGGTAGAGATCACCTAGAATTGCTCCTAAAATTTTAATGTTCAGCATCGGCCAACCTGACAGTATACAATATGCAAAAAGAAAATATGCTAAAAAGAAAAATATGCTATGTATAAAGCGAGTATGTATAGGGTGATGGTAGAATGTGGGATATGCTATCTATACGTGCTGAGTTTAACACCTCCAGCTGGGCGAGAACTTACTCAGATGTATCAATTCTTGCATATGAGCCGGTCAAGATTAAGAGAAAGATGTGCTCGTATACTCCCAGAATCAGTGGTCCGGAGATGCGAACCAGCTGATTGTGCACCCCTACTCTAAAAAGTCTAGCTATAAGAAAGTGCGGAGTGGTGAATTCAAAATTCAAACTTTCCGCCAAAACGAATTTTTTTTATTTCCAAAACTTTTGAATTTTTTTTTATTTTTTTCTTTTTTGACAAAAAAAAATAAGCTTTTTTTTTTCTAATGAAATTGCTAGAAGGAAATCTAACCTAGGGTTCGAAAAAGGGAAATCCTAATCTAGGAGGAGATGTGCACCTGATATTTTTTTTCCGTGCTCGTTGTGTGTGTAGATCTTATTTTTCCTTGTTTTCCTACACATCAAAAGACAAGCGGAGGAAGATTTATCAGTGATAATTCTAGAGATCGAAATCAAAAATGACATTGCCTCCCCAGTAACGGCGCCATTTCACAAGGATCGATTCTCGCGCGTGTTTTGAAAACAGAGATCTCGTCGTAGTATAGTGAGCGAAGATGCTCATCAAAAATAATTTATAAAGATAACGAGACTTGAGTCCCAGTCGTTCATCTCTAGGAGGCATTTATGGAAATGCTAATTTGAAATCGATCTCGCTTGCTCTACTTGCTTAAAGTCGCACACCGGTTTCTAATCGTCGGATCAATGTTCGGCCACTTTCATTATTAACCCTAATTACGTGCGCATGTGTTAGGTAGATAACAAACGTGAAAGTGTGAGTTTCAGTACGCACGATTCTAGTTATGTGATGGCTGTTTACAGAAAATGCGTTAATAGTTAGATCATCGATATTTTCAGGTACCGACATGCTAGTTACAATAGAAAGTAATTAAGAGAAGGTAGCTTCAATCACACAAAAATATTGCAACAAGGCTTATGGTGATTTTCTCAAATAGTTATATATATATGCTCATGCAAAGCTTGTAAAGGAATGCTTAAAAACATAAATCTAGCCAACAGAAAATGATTGCATACATGAATCTAAGGGGGGATTATGCATGCATCATTGGGGGAGAATTTAGAGCTACACTATTAAGTAATAAATAAAGCAGTAAAAGTATGAAGAACTATAATCTAATCTATCAGAACTAAGGACATTCAGAGGTGGCTACATTGGCCTTTGACTTGGTTGAGAGGAGATGGAGGGGCAGCCAATAGTGCTTACTCCGGCCCTTGGAGAGAGGTTGAGGAGGTGATCCAACATCTTGGCGTGGAGATGGTGGTGGCAATGGTGTAGCTACTCGTGAAGGTGGAGTGGAGGTGGAATGAAGCTAAGCTAAAATGAAGCCAAGAGTGAATAGGTCCAAAGTGCCACCCCTTAGGTCTTTTTATAGACCTAAGGGAAGCTCTCTAGAGAATTATAGAATTCTCTAGAGAGGTCTATGATGGGAGCTCGTGGGAGAGTGAGAGAGAGGATGGATGGTGGTTTTTAGATCCACCAAATGTGGATCTAAAAATTGAATGGCTCTTGGTTGTTAATTTTAGCAACCAAGGCAAAAACACATGGTAGAGAGTTCTAGATAACTCTAGGCTAGGTATTTTCATGTGGATGGTATGTGTGGGTGTGTGTGGGTCGAAACTTAGGTGGCTAGGTTGATTAGGTTAAGTTCTAGTGGGTTTAGGTCAAGGTAGGTCTCAAATTTGGGTTGTAAACACTAATTCACTAAGGTAAAGTGCAATTAAACTTAATACAAGTTTAATTGGGTGTGTGGAAACCTAATTGAGAGTAAAATAACTCAATTAAGTCAGGCCTAGGTCAATTGGACTCTCACTGAGTCCAATTGAACAGTGTGTGCTGAGATCAAGGCTCAATTGGACTCAATGAGTCCAATTGAATAGACTGAAGAGATTGACCATGATCCAAGTCAATTAGGTTTAATGAGGACCTAATTAGGTCCTTAGAGAGGTCTAGAGGTGATGTACTTGGGTTAGGGCACCTTAATTTAGGTTTTTAGGGGGTTAGAATTGGGTTTAGGGAGCTAGAGATCCAAGATCAAGGCTTGAATCTCAAAATAGGGTCTGGAGGGCAGTTCTGGACGTCCAATAATAGTGTCAGACGTCTTACAATGAAAAATCAGAAGTCTAGACTTATTGTCTGACATGCAATTAGAGTCAGGAGGGATCCTAGGTTCTATCTTGGGTATTCTGCAGAAATTGGACATCTGACCAAGTGTCTGGACGTTCAATAACACTGCAGAAGTGGGTTTAAGGTGTGCGGGATTTTGATAAGGGTTCTGGACATCCTATAACTCATCTAGACGTCCAGATAGAGCTATAATTAGGGTTTTAAGGTTTCCTAAGGTGCAGTGACCTAATCTACAGCTGGCTAAGGCTTAGGGAGGCTTCTAGCCTGTCCTAGGGCTAGGATGGACCTAAGTTCTTCATGATTTATTGCTTTATTCCTACGTAATAGAATAACATACCTTAACTCCCTTACATTATTATCTACTGTATCCAATCTAGGTCTTCCACTCCAGCTCTGCTGCAACACCAGTAATTCTTTATTCTTCAGATCCAGCTTTAGATCCAGCTTTATATCTAGCTTCTGATCAACTTATTACCTGCAATTGACATAATGCACCTAATCAGTACATTATAGCATTATTTTATGCATAACTAAAAGAAAGCAGTAGAGGTGCTAGTAATGCTTATGCATGCATGAATTACCTTAACTTATGCTAAGTCCTAGCCTAATTTAGGTCAATTAAGACCTATGATTGCTACGCAATCAATGATGCATGTTATGCGATATTTGTAATGTATTATGCAACTTTACACCTAAGAACACGTATAAATAGACAGTTTATGTGATATAAACGTGTTTACATCAACTCCTGTCGTTATTTCGTGTCTTGCGCTTAGGTGTACACAAATCTTTCAAGAATCATGCATAAGTCGGTATGTGATGAATCGCATCCTTCAAGGGGATTCTTATCTGGACTTTCTCAAAGTGCTTGACCAAGTCCTCCTCAGGTGCCATTGGTTTATATTTCCTATTTCCTTTAGTCAAGGCCTCAGGAAATGGAACATCTCTAGGTTTTTCAAGGACAGATTTAGGAACTAGGTTTGGAGTGGGTTTGTCCTCAATAGTTACCCTAGATTTAGGTTTTGAACTACTCGGACTAGGTTGGCTAGGGTAATGTGCATCTTGAGTAGTTTTGCCACTACGAGTAGTGATGGAATTTAGCCCTTCCTAGTTTAGGTTTTGAGTTGGTAGGATAAGAGTTTGCTGCTGATAACCTGCATAAGAAGTAGAAGCCTCCGACCCATCAAGTGGAGGTGCAGAAGGATCCTGATAGATAAAATGTGCTCGGCCCTGGTTTGGGTTCACAACGTGTCTCTGGTTCGGTACGTTGTTAGAGTTAGGTAGAGGTTGGGAAGGAAATGCACCACGCTAGTGAGTCCCAACCATCTGTGCAAGTTGATTACAAACCTCTGCAATCTTCGCATTATGATACCTCTGCATGGTAGCATTGGTCTTCTGCATATCAGCCACGGTCTGTAGAATCAGGCACATCTGATCTTCCTTGTTAAGCACGGTTTGAAAGTTCGGGTTGGGCCTAGAATGAGCAAGTTGATATGAGCACGGATTCTGTGGTTAGGGTTAGAATTAAGGTCTGAAGTTCTGGGTATTCCCTGACTAGGAGAAATTAGGATCATTATGCCATCCTGGGTTGTAAGAGTTAGAATAAGAATCATTTTGGATGTCGTGGATCTCCTCACATGTTTGAGTAGCTCTATAATAGTCAGGATACGAGGGTTCAGAGATCCCCCAACTAGGGTAAGAGGGTTCAAAGTTTCCTCTAAAAGATGGATCAGACGTGGATGGATAAACATCCAGTCCAAAGTAAGAGTGGCGATGAATATTATGCACGACCTCCCTTCCCGTGGGCGGACGTGCATATGATGAGAAATTTGGCGTGATTTATAAAAGTGGGTTTTTAAGTCGTTGTAACACATGAAATCACATACGCTTTTAAAATTTATAACCTAGATAGGGGAGTATCTAGGGTCGTCCAAGGAGGCAATAAGCTTGCAAATAAAATCTCTTGCATAAAAAATAAATCTCAACTTTCTTTTGGTCTTTTCAATATATCATTTTTTTTGTTTTGTATTTGAAATAACAAGGATTTCGAATTGATGAAAACTACTCCTAATAGTAACCCTAGGTGACAAGAGCTACCTTCCTTCTAAGCTCACCCTAGGCACGTGAAGGTCTAGGGTAATTAGAGAGGGAGGGAAGTAAGTGCACAAAAGGAAAATTTAAATTGCAATCAAGACAAAAAAAATCTAATGAAGGCAACTTGTATAAAATTGAGGAATTGTTTTACAAAAATCTAGTAGAAGAATGCTTAAACTACTAGAATTAAAAATGTATGTAATGAAAACACAAAAATCCTTTGAAATGATGGTGAAGATGGCGAGGCTCTTGCTCCAATTGCAGCTACTCCTGCAATCAAAAAGAGCTCCTCCTCGTAAAATTCTTCAAGGTGTAGCTTCCTTGGCAAACCCTGAAGTAGGGGGGTGTGCCAAGGCTTTCCTCCAAGGTGGCGTGGACCACCTCTAAGCTCTCCTCCAAGGATGGTTGTATACCACCCTCAAGACCTCCGCCAAAGGTCTTCCTTGCCTGGCTTCTCCTTTGGTTGGCATGGGCACAAGAAAGAAGGGAAGAGGGGAAGGCACCAAGGGGACAGAGTATCCCCTTAATCTTCTTCTTCTTCTCTCTTGGGCGTGAGTTATAGGTAGAATATAAGAGGTATTTTGCTAGCCAAGGATGGATTGTATGGTGGTGGGTGTTGCTCTTTTTATAGGGTAGGATGGGAGGGTTAAGGTGACTCTTGAGATGGATGGCTAAGATGGGAAGATGGGGGTGGTTAGGTGATCCTAGCGTTAAGGGGAGTTGGCGCTGATTAGCCCATATTTGTGGGCTATTTAAGTATTTAAGTGCATCAACATTAAGTTAATTTTAACATTTAGATAGCATACATTATGATGTAATTAAATTAATTCATATTTTTCGCTTAAGCGCATAATTCATGTGTGGCATCATATTTAAATGCATTTAGAATTAACTTAGAATTGCATTCATTTAATTAGTTAACCAATTAGGTGCATTGCATGCACTATTTTAAGTTAACATAAAAGTTAAGGGTTTGTGTATAAATAACCATAATATTTTATTATTATTTTATTCTTCTTCTATGAGGAACAGCTGCATTTCTTCCTCTAGCTGCCACATTGAAGATCCCAGCGCCTGAACTGGATCTGGTCTCCTCGACTGGGATAAAGAAAGGATGGAGGCTGCCATGCTCTTGGAGACGTTGCCCGCCCCATCACCGTGTATCTGCCCATCGCTATGGTCTCCATGGTCGAGCCTCGCCACACCGTGGGCTGATGGAGTGACAGGCCGCCGCGCCAAGTCGGAGAGCTCGGCCACTTACCGTGAGCGTGTGCCTCATCGACCACGCAAAGCCTCAACAAACCCACCACCACCATCACCGCAGACCACCTTCACGCCAAAGCAGCTAGCAATAGCCGGCCTCTCCTCTAGACCACGCCATATCTCCACATGCGGAAGCAGCCACACTCCTCTAGCTGCATACCGTGCATCACCATGCGTGCAGGCGATGCCCAGCCACTATCTTCGAGCGCCTCTCGGCCAGATCCAGCAGCAACCTCCACGTCCTCCTCCCAACAACCGCGCGTCCACCAACCAGTGGCCATAGCCTCCAGCCGCTCGCGCAGAGTGCATGCTACTCCAGCTGCACGCGCTGCACCTCCTCCCACACTCCCTGTAGTGCACTGTCGACTCTCGCAACTGCAGTGGCCGCACGTCCTTCAGGCGCTCCCACCCTCGCCCGCGCACGTAGAGCACCAACAACCCAGCGACCCTCGCCTCCAGCCACGCGCGCAAGGCACGCTGCACCTCCGCCACCTCCGCTCACGCACAGTGTGCGTTCTCCAGCGCTCCTCACCTCCAGCTGCACGCGTAGAGCACGCTGCACCTCCACTCACGCGCAGTGTGCATTCACCAGCGCTCCTCACCTCCAATCGTGCGTTGAACTACTACACCAGTAGTGGCAACAACCACTCCTCGCCTCCCCACCGTCGGCTTCGACCACCATTTTCCACGAGACCACCACCATTGGAAGCGACGTGGCTCCTTCTCCCTTCGGCGAGCTCCTCCCATTCGGCCATCACCCCTCGTGTGCGCTCACGGCAAGGAAACGTTTTCCCCTGTTTTGCCTCGTATTTGTTTTTACATTGCAATGCCATTGTGGATTCAATAAATTTTAGGTTATTGTTATTATAATGGTAGTCATTTTATAAAGAAGGCCCTCCTCTTTGCATTATTATTATTTCAGCATATCATGTCATAGATTAACCTAATCTAAAGGGGATTTTAACTTGATTTTTTGGGGCGGAAATAAATAGTGAACATTTAGCTATAACCTGTGTGAGCTTAAATAGGCCATTGTCTCCTTGTGGATACGACCCTCTCTCTTGAGTGGTTTATTTTAATTGATTTGTTAAGAAATTTTCCACCACTTTGATACTAAAATGACAAATCATCTTAATCATATTATTTGAAAGCGAAAATCAACTTACCAAAAGGCGTCGTTACCAAGGAGGCAACAGGCTTAATTAAATCGCATTCATTCATTCATTTGTTCACATTGATTTAAATTTTGAATCATATTTAACTCTGGATTTTTCTCTAATGCGAGTGCAACGATCTGCGACACATAGTCTACGACTCGCCATTACACCAGCCATCGTGAGAGGTGACCCTTGACGTCGTCAGAGGAGAAATTGTTCGAGCAACCTTGCAAGGAACCAGATCGCTAAGAGGGGAAGGACGAGGACGTGACGATCGTCTCTACACATTTAGTCGCTGATTTGATTAGAGTAGGATCAAGACTTTAGACTTAATTTTTCTTGCACATTTTGGTTTGAGAGCCTTGTTCTGGGGTGTAGTTGAGGGGTTTGTTCCCTGACTTTCTTTTAGGCCCGTGTTGGGTAATTTTTCAGGAGTTTGTTCCCTTTTCTTTAGATCTAGGTTTTCTTTGTGGGTTGTTTATCCTTAATTTGTTTGTGCATAAGTAGCTAAAAATAAAAAAATAATAATAATAAAAGAGAAACAAGCTACCTTCTAGAAGCTGCCTGCCCTTAGGTCGAATCATTTAGGATTGAATGAGCAGCATCTAGATCTCACTTCCTATCTTGCATATTGCATGAAGAATGCTGGAATCAAGTATGCACTTCTAACTTTGCATTTCTACCTATCATGCAAATGTATTTGGATTAATTTTTAGACCACATAATCTGTCTTGAAGCGATCTAATAAAGTGGTCACATTTAATTTTTGAAAAAGGACTAATTAAATGAGAGACATTTAAAAATCAAGGACTTGATTTTCAAACTTGGCGTGCGATTCAAAATTCAAAATCTTTTGCGGTGCATGCACACTTATATCTTTTGCACTAAGGCATACTTTTAGACAGTCCTCAGGTTTGGAACCACTAGGACAAGAGCCTCCTATTACTGAGGTCTAAAGTGACCCAAACTTGAGTTCAGAGCTGAAGTTGCCTCCAAACCTTGCAGATTGAGGGTAGTTAAGAAGAATCACGAGAGCAACGCTTCAAAGGAAGGGTTTAACGCTACTTGCATCCTTCTTTGCTGTGTTTGGTGGTGACTAAACTTTTTGGGCTTCAGGGAGGATCACCTAAGTCCCAATTAGGTCTTCTTAGGCGATCTGTAGGTCGACAATAAGTGCGTAATGTTTGCAGCGCTTAATCATGTGTTTAACAGTCAGTTGCGTTGTAGTATAGGTGACCAAGCGTTGACAACAAATAAAAATTTATTATTCAAAAACGTAAGTATCCGAGGTTGAGCACAGGGAGCAAATGGAATTTATTCACTAGTCTCAATAATATAATTGAACACTTAGAATTACTCAAAACTTAATTCAGAATATAAATGCAAGAGTTTATGAATTAAATTTATAGCAAAAATAAAAGAGTTGGACGTCTAATCATAGGATTAGACGTCTTAAATGATGGCCTCTTATTCTTCTCCTTGCAGCTTTCGCTTCTTCTTCTTCTTCCTTTTCTTTCTGTCTCTGCCTCAATTGCTTCTCTTTTGCCTTCTTAGCTTTTGCTTTCTTCCTTCTCTTCTTCCTCTGTACAGTGCCTTTATCCTTCTTCTTCCTTCTTTGGTTTGCCTTCTTCTCTTCTGACTTCTCCTATTTGCGACTAAGTGTCAGCTTCACCTTGCCCTGACGTTCTCTTCCTTCCTTCTTTTTCTTCCCTTGGTCTGCCGCTCCTCTTCTACGGTGCGTCTCTCTTCTTCTCCTTTCTCCTTCCTTTGTTGTGGCTACCTCCTTTTCTTGCTAAGTCCTTCTTTCCTTCTCTTGCTGCACCTCTTCCTCCTTTAGCTTCTTCTTCCTGCACAATCACCACGAAGCAAAACCTATCCCCTACCCTCACCTGCGTCTCTCTCCTTGTGTATAACTCTCTTTGGTACGCTCTCCCAGAGCCAGGTAATCGGGTCGGTCGCGTGCCCGAGTCCAGGCACACCGGCGTGGGTGTGGTGCGCGAGGAGTGCTCGGTTAGGTTAGTCGGGTCCGGTGCCAAACCCGCAGGGGAAGTGTCGCGGACTGAGGCGTGGTAAGGGCGAGGGACCTCACCCCATGTATGTCTCGAGGCGAATAGAGTAAAACACAAAATCAATTTATCCCACGTGCCTCACTCCTGCGTTCACGAGGTGGGACTAAATGTCCCACCCGCTCCTGCGCTTTCGCCCGCAGGCGGATGTCTTCTTCCAATTGCTGCAGCTGGAGGCCTCGCAGCGCTAATTGCCTGGACAGATGAATTCGAGAGACCAACCCAAGCCTTCTGGACCTGGGACCCTGGATTGCTTCAGCCTGGAGCAAGCTTGAGACCTTCTAGAGCCGTTGCTAATGGCGGCTGGTGCTCAGATCTGCCACACATGAATACGGCCTAGTGGCCCCATTAAAATACATGGGAAGCTTCGCCGTATCAAGGTGAAGGTGGGACGGTAGGTGGCAGGCCGCGGGGCGGCCTAGGCGTGCATGCCTAGGTCGCTCTGTGGCCAGGCTTATGGGTTAGGTCGGGGGGCATTTAGGGAGGTGTTGGCGATCTGTGAGTGGGTGGAAAATGTTCAGTGGTCAATGGCAGAGGTGAAGAGGTTGGTGGCGAGATGTGTGGAGGTATGGAGTAATGGGTGCATCTCGCCAGAGGTTGGCCGAAGATGGGGAAGATGGCAGTGGACAGTGGCTGTCGAGGGGTAATTTGTGAAATAAATTGAGGGGAATTGAAGAGGGGATAGAGAGGAGTAAGTCTAACCTAATTAAGTGGACGAAGGGGGAGAGATGGTGACTGGCAGTACCTGTTGTCGCCGGAGAAGACGGCGTCCAGTGGAGGGAGACGGCGGCGACGACGGGGCTAGAGATGCTCGCGCGAGTGTTGCGTGATGCAGAGGAAGATGGTGAGGGCGACTCTGCCACTGGTATTGTGGCAGAGCGACGAGAAACAGGAGGGAGGCTCGTCGGAGCTCGCTGGACTACTTGGCCGGAGGAGAAGAAGATGAAATTGGGGTGGATCTCTGGCCAAGTCGAGCTAAGGAGGAGTGGCTGGAGTTGAGGATCATTTTATAGGCACTGGCAGGGGCTCTTGTGCTTGGAAGACAAGCTTCCAAACGCAAGAGTCCTCACCGAAGTAGGAATTCTGTGGGGTACTGATTGTACAGCAAAAATACACCAATAAATATGCCATCTTGTGTTATTTCCTGGCACTGCCATTGCATATTAGGTAGCTATAGTTGCATTTGTAAAATTGACACATGCATGCATTTATTTGAGAGGAGAGGAAAGTGAATAATTGGCCATTTAATTAACTTCTTCAAGTGCTGCCTCTCAATTTCACCTTCTTCATTTTTTATTTCGACTTTGAATTTCTTCTCCTTCGCACGGCTCAGGGCATGGGCATGCACATCTTCGCGCCCTTCCTCTGCCAGAGCATGGCTGTGGCAGGCTCTTCCTTCTTTAAAAAGCCCTGCCCTCTTCCTTGCGAAGGCGAGTTGGAATAGACACCACCGCAGACACCTTCCTCCAAGCCAAGTTCCTCCCCTCTCCCCTCCATATGCAGTAGCTCTTCCACTGAAGAGACACACTGCAGGCAGGAGAAAGTTCACAGTGGTCCCACGACCACCACTATGAGTTCCACCACTGCCCAGCTCATCCAAGAGCAAGTGGGCATGGTGGTTTCACTCCTTGTTTTCACCGCTCAACACCTTCGCCACCATTGTCAATGCGCCAAGGTCTGAAGCTCTGCAGCAACAACAGTACGACACCAGCAGCAGCAACAGCCCCGCGCGCATGCCAGCGCCCTCCGTAGGCTCCTTCCGCTTGCGCAAGCGCCTTCCAGCACGCCTGCGCATGCAAAACCGACCGCAACCGGTTGGCCATCACGCGCAGCACTGTAGCTACTGTTCACGCCTTTCAGCGCGACACTGTAGCTACAGTGCGGTGACCGGAGAGTTTCTCACTTATCAGGTCACCACGTGCTCTCTCTCCTCGTCGCTACCGCCTCCAGCCAGTCGCCCACTCCAGCGCCCGCGCCCACTCCCGCGTCTGCACCCGCTCCAGTTCCAGCCCGCAGCGCGGTGCGCTGCACTCTCTCGCCCGCGTGCTCCCTCCAGCACGCGCACATGCCCTCTGCGCCAACTCCACCGCCTGCGTGAAGTGCCTGTGCTCCTGTGCGCACACCTGCGCATCCAGACGGCACCCGCACATCCAGACGACGCCCATGGCTGCCAGACGGCTTAAACGCCCGCTCTCTCTCACACTCCTCTCCAGCAGACACTCCCTCACCCTTACACACACACACACTTGTACACTCACACACTCACTTGTACGCACTTATACATACTTATACATATATATATATATATACATACATATTAATACCTATACAACTAAATATAAGTATATATATAGATATATAGATATATTTATACATATATACATATATATCTATAGATATAAATACATATATATATATATATAGATGTATATCTATATATACCTATATACATAGATACTTATACAAATATATCTATATACATATATACATATATATATCTATATACATATATTACTATATATATATATATATATAGTTAAATATATATACATATATATCTAGTTATAAATATATATATATATATACTTATATAGATATTTACATATCTATATATATATATATATATATATACATAACTACATATACATCTATATAGTTACAACCCTATATATATATACACACACACACATATATATATATATACATACATACATATATATATATATATTTACATACATATCACCTACCTATATCCCTACGCACTAGTCACTCCACCACGCATTATTTCACGAGAATATCTGCACCAGTTGTTGATATTCTTTGATACCCGCGTAGAGAAAGCACCTTCGCACACACTCCCACACATCCATCCTACACTCTACGCGGCACTTCGTCTTGTTGGTTGCGCCTTCCTAGACATGGACCAACTCGACATTGTGCTACACGCCATTTCCACCTCCACCCCCACCCCTATATATATATATATATATATATATATATAGACTATATTTATTTCTTTACAAGCAACCTATCTAGTTTCTATTTCTCTTGTGTTTCCTGCTATTAAAAGGATAAAAAAAAGAGTAAAAGAGAAAAGATAATCCTTGTCTTGCAGGTACTCGGTCTTGCGAATAACAAGACCAGTTTTTGGAACCCTAAGTTGGCTTAAAGCCAAGAATAATTTGGCTTAAAGCCAAGAACTTGATTTTGAAGGTGTGCCTCAAGGACAATATTATCAAAAAAAAAATCTTAAATAGGAAAGACCCAAAAGCATAATAAACGCACGAAAGAGATATGTACTAGGAAAGGCGTAGAAACTTATTCACCTCTAATTCCCGCCTCTCTGAGTTCGACCCTGGGCCTAAAAGTGACCAAGATAAAATTAACTAGGCCAGGTTAAAAATTTTGTAAAAAGATAGTTAGGCTCGATTTAGGTTAACCACTATACTCACTTCAACGCTAATTTCAGCATATTAATACAACCTATTCGAGTCCCGACAGGTACCCAAATCTCTCGTGCGTTCGCACGAGAGATTGGGTGTGAATCAAGGATTAGGACCACACTCAGATGGAAGGGAATTCCTCAAAGAATCTCCCTTCCAAATCTGGGAAGAGATCTCTGAGGAATCAGATAGTACTCCCCCTCTATTCCTCGTCAGAGTAGGATTTCTCCCCATTAATGGTGGAGGGACCTATTTGTAAGAGTGGCGAGGAAATTAGGAGGTTTTTTGCAATGGTTTTCAAAAGATAGGGGTCAAAATGTAATTAGGTGTACTATTTTGCAAAGTAGGTCAAGATGACCTCCCCTTAGGTCCAAATTTTGGTACAAACCTAATTTGGACCTAAGGAATCCAATGGTGAAGTTGGATTTTAGGTTTGACCACGTCTGACTAGATATTTTTCATAAAAACCCAAATTAGGTCAATTGATGAGCTAGGACCCCAATCTAGGTCAAAACAGGTTCCAAAGGCCAAATTGAAGGTTCTAAACCCTAGGGGATATTTTTCCAGGAATTTAGAAGGTTTACTTGATTTTTATCCTTACTAAAACCTTGTTGAATTAAGTGGGTCTATTTTAGGGTTACAGAATGCCATTTAATTCCTACATTGCACATGAACCCATTTCTGACTGAACCAACCCACTTTTTATCTTATTCAGACCATTTGACCTATGTTTTGCCTCTAAGAAATCCTGTTTATGTACTGCAATGGTAAAATTATAATTTTAACCTTTATTTCATGTTTTCTTCTCAGAACACTTATTCCTTGAATTAAGCCCTTCTCTAGGTTATGTATGAGCTTTTATTCTCTTTCTTAGGTCAAAATGAGCTAGTTAGAGCTCATGATGAGGCTCTCATCATGTAAATTGATTGAAAAAATTTTATTGTCACCTACAATCTGACTTAAAATCAAAAGCCTAAATTGGGAAAGACCTAAAAAGTCCTTTTTGAATTGTGTTTTGCTTTTGGGATTCTGATTGAGGTGTGAGTTAGAATGGACCACATTGACTTTCATCCTTTCACATCTTTCCCACACCCTTACACTCATTCTGCAATCTTCAATCCCATACACTGAGATGGTCCATCCTTTGATGGACATAATGATAATCATTGGGATCCTTTTTACTCCTATTATAGGAGTATTGGCTTGGTTAAGCCCCAAATCAGTGAGCAAAACCTAGGAGTGGGATTTGCCTTGCCCAATATCCCGCACACCATGCAAATACCCAACCCACCCTCCCTGAATGATTATAATGTTTGGACAAATACTCCTAGGTACTATAACCCTGAGCCTGACTTCTATTCCTTGAAGATGCAAATACAAAAAATGCAAGACAAAATGATTGATTTATTAGGAGAATCTTCACGAGCAGGCCAACAAGAAACAGAAGCCATTAGCCACCCAACCTACCCCATTGAGGTTGAAATGCACCCCTCTACGCAAGATGCATCTCCCATGGGAGAGCCACACCCTAAGTTGGAGGGAAATTTTGGGGATTATGTAAGGAAGAATAGCTACTTTTCAAGGATTGGTTTTGAAACCTCCCCGCTAGATGACACTTCTTTAAGAGGTCCATGCTTTAAGTGGGAGAAGGACATGTATGAAAGTAGCTACACATTAGATTTAGAAAGATGGCAACCCGAGGAAGATGATGATCAGATTGAGTATCCACCTGAATTATATTGGAGTCAAAAGAAGGGAATGATGGTACCATTGGAAGACCTCGACCCAGATGATAGTATTTTCGTCGCATTTGATGAAGTGGGTCGAAGTCAAGTTGTTAATTTCACCCTCCCTTCTGATCACAAGATGGAATTCAAACCCACCCTTAGGGAACGTAACCCTAAGAAAATTCACCTATCTGAGGAGTTGGATGTTACCAGTGTAAACCATTTACCCCAGATTGAGTGCCCTAGGGGATCTGCTGTGATTTTAGATGATTCTAGACCTCGGGTATATGATGAATCGTATGATGAGGAGAAGGATGAATTATATAAGGAACTTACATTCAAGATTTGGAGTGACACGAAGGGTGATTATGTTTCATTTGAAGAATTAGCCCCTAAGGATGTCACAAATTGACCAAATTAGGTTTCCTTAGCACACCAATTGATGATATCACCCCTCATGATGAAATAATGGAAAATGTGGAAGTAACTTCTAAGATTTATGTAGATTCACATATAGACTCCGGGGAGGATCTGAGTAAAGAACAAGAACACGAGGATGACATTGATAGGATAATCCCCGGATCTGTTGCTTCCAACTTGCCTTCATTTGATTCGAAGTCACCCTCTGATTCACTTATGTCTGAAGGCAAAATTTTGACTCCTGATGAAGTGCAGGAAGATACTTGTGATAATACAAGGGATGCTAGGGATGTGATTGAGGAATTAGGAAGAGTGTTAGGGATGGACACCGAGCCGATTAAATCCAACTTAGATCTTATGGCCATTCCGCAACCTCGAAACTTAGACACCCTTGACAATCCCTGGCTTAAAGACATGCTCACTACTATTTTGACCGGGGGGTTTAACAGACCAATATTTCCTAGAATGGAGTATCGGATATGGATTGATGATTTCTTTAGTCAGTATATTACCCTAGGAGTTTATCTCTGCACCATTCCTTCCCCATTCCTTTTGGAGGATCCTTGTCATCCTCCCCATACCCCTTTGGAGGTTGTTATGCCAGTTTATCCTTTAGAACCTCCTATGGTGACCTGGAATGATTTCATTCCCATCCTGGTTGGGCGAGCATTTGCTATTGGGATTCATCATCAGCTCACCAACATCCTATGTTACCTGTTTTCTAGGCCAGCATTACTTTGCTCACTATTAGGGCCTATTTCTTTGGTTTTGGAACCTGACTTGCAGGTTCTTTGGGTACTCGGCTGCTAACAAAACAATGGCAGCCCAACTCTGACCTAGGTAATATCCTTCTATACAATGGGGACATTGCAGGTTTTAGGCATGGGGGGGTGTACTTGGGGATATACATAGCATTGATACATAGTTCATTCATGCATTTAGTTAAAGCATTCTGGATTGCATACATTTGCATTGAAAAAAAAGAAAAAAAAAACAAAACAAAAAAAAAACATTTTGCATTGAGCTTAACTAGCTGGGCCTTGCATTCTTAGGCAGACCAGAGCTTTAGGTTAGACTAAGTTGACTCTAGGTGTCTGAATTTAGAAGCTAAGCTGAGATACTAGCTTTAGACCTTTAGGGTCCTTTGTAGACTTAAAAACTTAAGTAGGAGTTAAGTTGCGGACCATTCCTCAAAAGGTTAAGAAAGGAAAGCTATGGTTTGAGTTAAAGGTTGGGCAGTACCTGATGTCTTTTTCTACCTTTTGGTTTGCAGGTCCCCACAACCTAAGCATCCACATTTCACACACACTTGGTCTTGTGTAAATAATGATTACCTTAATTCCTTTCTTAAAAGAAAATTTGGTTCTCTTAGTTTTGACTTAGGAGAAGCCTGAAAACACAATTTGATTAGAAGAGTTCCTGCCACAGGAGAGGTAGAGTATATACTCACCTTGAGGATGCGATGATAACATCTTACCTCCTCGGTGCTTGTCTCTTAGGATATCCATCCTACTGGGGGCATGTAAGCGCATTGCGCAGTTCAGGTACCATGGGCGGCCCTATCTCGAAGTGTCGATTACCACAAGCCTGAATTCGCTTATGAAATCCATGGGCGATACTATCTCGAAGTGTCGATTGCCAGGAGTTCTTGGGGTCACTATGGGCGGTGCTATCTCGAAGCATCGAAAGCCAAGCACCCTTCGAGGTACGGTGATGGGGATTATGAATCCAACATAGACCGTGTTAATAGCTGATCCAAGGTGAGACTTAGAGGAATCAAACAAAATATATATATTAAAAAAAATCATTTTTCCTCTCTAAGTTGGCAATCAAACCAACCTCAAATAACTCAGACCAATGCACATGCATGAATGCTTTAATCTTGAGGATCAATAAACCCTAGGGGAGAGTTAGAAATCAGGGAAACCTGTACCTACAACTCATCTTTAGCCGATCTAATCTGTAATTTAGCAACTACATGGGAACCTTAGGTCTAAAGTCTGAACTTAACATGTTCTAAAGGAAGACTGATTGGGTTGGGTAGGACACTTGGAGTGCTAGGTTATTGCTTAGATTTGCTAGGGACTAGCAAAAACTAGGCATGGGGGTATTTGATTAGTTTATATTTGTGGGCTATTTAAGTATTTAAGTGCCTCAACATTAAGTTAATTTTAACATTTAGATAGCATACATTAGGATGTAATTAAATTAATTCATATTTTTAGCTTAAGTGCATAATACACGTGTGGCATCCATATTTAAATGCATTTAGAATTAACTTAGAATTGCATTCATTTAATTAGTTAACCAATTAGGTGCATTGCATGCATTATTTTAAGTCAACATAAAAGTTAAGGGTTTGTGTATAAATAATCATAATATTTTATTATTATTTTATTCTTATTCTATGAGGAACGGCTGCATTTCTTCCTCCAGCTACCGCATTGAAGATCCCAGCACCAGAAGTGGATTTGGACTCCTCGACTGGGATGAAGAAAAGATGGAGGCTGCCATGCTCCTGGAGACGCCGCCCGCCCCATCACCGTGTATCCGCCCATCGCTATGGTCCCCACGGTCGAGCCTCGCCACACCATGGGCCGGCGGAGTGACAGGCCGCCGTGCCAAGCCGGTGAGCTCGGCCACTTACCATGAGCATGTGCCTCATCGGCCACGCAAAGCCTCAACGAACCCACCACCACCATCACTGCAGACCACCTTCACACCAAAGCAACCAGCAATAGCCAGCCTCTCCTCTAGACAGCGCCACATCCCCACTTAAAGCAGCAGCCACTCTCCTATGGCTGCATACCGTGCATCAACGCACGCGCAGGCAGTGCCCAGCCACAGTCTTCGCACACCTCTCGGCCAGATCCAGCAGCAGCCTCCGCGTCCTCCTCCCAGCAACCGCGCATCCACCAGCCAGCGGCCATAGCCTCCAGCCGTGCGCGCAGAGAGCGCGCTACTCCAGCTGCACGTGCTGCACCTTCGCTCGCACTCCCTGTAGCGTGCCATCGACGCTCACAACTGCAGCGGCTGCGCCTCCTCCAGGCACTCCTGCCCTTGCTCATGCACGTAAAGCACCTGCAACCTAGCGACCCTCGCCTCTAGCTACGCGCGCAAAGCACGCTACACCTCCTCCACCTCCGCTCACATGCAGTGTGCGTTCTCCAGCGCTCCTCACCTCCAGCCACACACGCAGAGCATGTGCACCTCCGCTCACATGCAATGTGCGTTCTCTAGCACTCCTCACCTCCAGCCACGCGCGCAAAGCACGCTGCACCTCCGCTCATGTGTAGTGTGCATTCTCCAACGCTCCTCGTCTCCAGCTGCACGTGCAGAGCACGCTGCACCTCTGCTCATGCGTAGTGTGTGTTCTCCAGTGCTCCTCCTCACCTCCAGTTGTGCGTTGAACTTTACACCAGTAGCAGCAACAACCACCGCCGACCAGTCCTTGTCGCCCCGCCGTTGGCTCCGACCACCATTTTCCACGAGACCACCATTGGAAGCGACGTGGCTCCTCCCTCCGACGAGCTCCTCTTCTTTGGCCATCACCCCTCGTGTGCGCTCACGGCAAGGAAACATTTTCCCCTATTTTGCCTCGTATTTGTTTTTACATTGCAATGCCATTGTGGATTCAATAAATTTTAGGTTATTGTTATTATAATGGTAGTCATTTTATAAGGAAGGCCCTCCTCTTTTGCATTATTATTATTGCAGCATATCATGTCATAGATTAAACTAATCTAAAGGGGATTTTTAACTTGATTTTTTTTTGGGGAAATAAATAGTGAACATTTGGCTATAACCTGTGCGAGTTTAAATAGGCCATTGCCTACCTGTGGATATGACCCGCTCTCTTGAGTGGTTTATTTTATTTGATTTGTTAAGCGATTTTCCACCACTTTGATACTAAAACGACAAATCATCTTAATCATATTATTCGAAAGCGAAAATTGACTTATCAGGCGCCACCTAAGGGATGTAAGAGGGGTAGTTATGGGTGGCCAAGGGACATCTAAAAGTGGCACCAACCATGGAGAGGTGCCATGGGTTGGCGCCAACTTCTAGGCTTCTAGAAGGGGGTTGAGGTGGATGGTGGATATGGAAGGTGAAGTTGGCGCCAAAAAGGGGGGTGGTTAGGGTGGTTTTGGCGCCAACATCTAGGTGTCTTTTGGTGGTGATTGAGGGGTGAAGGGTGGTGAAGAAGGTGGCGCCAACTTGAGTAGAGGTGGAGCTAGCTAGGTGGACTTGAGTTTACTTAGTAAATGGAGCTAGTTAGGGTTAAGTTATGGCTGATGGATGGCTAAGGAGATGGATGCTAGCTAAGCTAAGCTAAGCTAGCTTAGCTAGTAGTGGAGTGGAGGAGTAGGCATGTTTGAGGAGAGGAGCTAGATATGAAGAGTCTAGAGCTAAATTGGAGCTGGCAGCTACTGGAGAGGTCAACATGGGGCTACTCTAGCTAGCTTAGCTTACTAGTTCTTTGCTAGCTGCTAAGCCAAGCTAAAGTGAGCTGGCTTCTGCTGAATGGAGCTGAAGTGAGCTGGGTCTGGTGCTCCCAGAGAAGAATGAACTGGTTGAGGCAGCTAAGGTAGCTTAACTCAACTAAGTTGAGCTAAGCTGAGTCCTTGGAAGCTGTACTTGAGCCTCCTGAGCTGGAATGAATTCATCTTCAGCTGGCTGGAATTGAGTAGACTTGGATCAGGCTGGTCCTGAGCTGAGATGAACTCCAGTCAACTCAACTAAGCTTAGCTAGAGCTCCCTATGAACTCATGGGAGATGAGATGAGCTAGACTCAGCTAAGTTGAGCTAGATCTGAGCTGACTTGAGCTAGGGTGAGCAAAGATGAGCTCTCTTGAGCTACCATTCAGTTGAGATGAGCTAAATGGAGCTAGGATGAGCTAACCTTAGTCCAAGTGAGCTAGATTCCAGCTATGGTGAGCTGGATCAAACTAAGCTCTAGCTAGTATGAGGTTCTCCTTCACCTGTTGCCTTCCTGAGTGCTAGGGTTCTAGGGATCTGTTAATCTTGTTCATCCCTAACACTCACAAAAATAAATTAAAAAGAAAATAAAAAATGCAATGCATGCCTAACCTAATTTATGACTAAATACAACCCAAAAACCCATTTTGCAAAGCAAAACCCTAAGAGCTAGGATTGTTTTAATGCAAAAGAATGATGATAAACTGACATTCATCACAGCCCTATGCTTATCTTTTACTAGTCTCTTAGCAAAACTTTAATTTTTATAAAACAGAATTATTGAGAAATCTAATTTTTTCGACTTTTGAGGAGAAAAAGATTAAGGGACCTTGGTTGATCTAAATACAAGAAGCACGAGATTTTTTAAAGATAAACATTGGGATTTATTTTCGGATCCAAAAATTAGACAAAAATGGGATCAACATATCCTTCAAAAAAATCACAGATTAACCCCTTGTTAATTCAGATGACTTGAAATTTTTGTTTTTAGGATTTTTCTGGCTCTTGAATCTGATTCACAACTTGCAATAACCTTTAAAACCTTATGTGTGTGCTTGTGAAAAGCCAACATTTATAAGGGCATGTTTTTGGTTTAAAACTTTTTCTTTTTCCCCCATGCTTATTTCTAGCTTAGTCTTACAACAGATGTGTCGGGATCATCATTCTCGTTACCAATCCTCGAGGAGGCTCTGGCACCAGTACTTCGAGATAGCATTGTCCATAACACCACCCAGGAGCTCACAACCCCAAAACACAATGTGGTGTAAAGGGGCGCTCCAAGCAAACTCAAGCTCTTGCTCCGACACTATAGGTAGACCACCGTCCAAGACAATTGAGCTGCTAAAATGCACTTTAATGCTCTATCTAAAGATATGAAATATAGATATGGAGCAGCGTCGAGGCGGTAACATGTTGACATCTGTTTAGAGCGTTGGATCAATATTTAAGAGTATCGCGTTGTAATATAACCAAAAAAGCATTCAAAACAAATATAATTTTATTACTCGAATTTGAAGCCCAAGGTCGAACACAGGGAGTAAATTGGTGTTTAGAAATAAAGATCACAATTTAGAATTTAAAAGAATATCAATATCACAGTGCAAAAATATAGGAGTAATTGGCAATGTAGATCACAAAAATACTCAAGAACTCAATGTATATGAATATGAATAAAAGACTTTAAATTGGTGATGCTACAGTGCTCTCTGAATTCTTCTTTCTCTGCCTTCAGCTTATGCGGTTCTTCTTTCTATTTGTCTTTGACTTTCTCTGCTTCTCCTCTTTCTCTGCTGCTTCCTCTTCTCTATCTTTCTTTTCTTCTTTAGCTTCGGTCTTCCTTCTTCTTTGGCCCTTCTCTTTCCTTTGCTTTTACTCTGACTTTCTCTTTTGCCTTAACTTTCTCCTTCTCTTCTCCTTTCTTCCTTCTTTTCTAGCTCTTCTCTTTCCTTCTTCTTCAGCTTCGCTTCTCCTCCTCTTTAGCCTGCAGCAAAACCTACCCCCTACCTGCATGCACTCTCCTCTCTTTCTCTCTTAGGTTTCACTCTCCTAGAGCCATACGTTATCGGGTAATCGGGTCGGATACGTACCTGGGACCAGGCCCACCGACGTGCGGTGGTGGGCAAGGAGTGTAGTCTGGTCGGGTCAAGACCAAGTCCGCGGGGCGTGAGCACAGATGAGGCGGTTCGGTTCGGGTGAGAGGTACCTCACCTTGTGATTTGGAGGTGATAAGCTACTGGCAAGAATTCAACTTATGCGGCTTCACTCGCTTCGCAGCTACTGATGTGGGACTAAACGTGTTCCCTTCTGCTCGTGCACCCGCAATAGAGGTGGTTCGTCAATTGCCTCAACTACCATAGCCTTCGACTATAATTGAGCGCCTGGAGTTGTTCGCGAGGGTGTTCCGCGCAACCTGGGATAGAGACCTAGAGCTGGCAAGGCATGGAGCTTGCTTCAAGCTTGCTTCAAGTTCTGCGCCAATGGTGGAGGACGCCTGTACCGGAAATCACCACGACAGCCTCACGACCATGTCAGATCACTCAGGAAGCTTCGCCGAGGCACAACGAGTGTGCTGCAGTCGTTGGCGTGGCGTGGGGTCGCCTGTGCGAGCGTGCCTAGGGCACACTATGTGCGTATGTGTGGATGTGTTCGGTGAGGTGCGTGAGTAAGTGGAGTGGGGGGAAATGTTTAGTGGAGTGAGGAGATGCTTATGGACCTGTCAGCGAGGGGTAGGATGGTCTACGGTGGTGGAGCAGTCTCGCCGAAGGTGGTGGCTAGAGGTGAAGGAGATGATGGTGGTGGAGTGTGGCAGTAGTTGATTTAGGGAAATAAAGAGGGAATAAGAATGTAGAGGGTGAAGGGGACTTATCTGGGAAGTGAAGAGACGAAGGGGAGACGAAGATGGCATCAGATGCATATTGCCGACGTCGGAGACGAAGGCGCTCAGAGAGGGACGGTCGATGAGGATAAAGGGGAGACAAGGGCATCGACAAGTGCTGTGTGACGCGGATGAACGCATGGAAGAAGACCCTACCACTGGTATTGTGGTCAGGCGACGAAGGAGAGTAGGGAAGGTCATCGAAGCTTGATGAGCGAATCGATCGGAGGAGGAGAGAAGAATTTGAGGGGATCTCCGGTCGATTTCAAGCTTAGAGGAGTCGGTTGGATCTGGGGCTCCTTAAATAGATCTCTGGAGGAGGATTTATGCTTAGAAGACAAGCTTTCAAGCAAGGTATGGTCGCCGGAGATGGCAACTTTAAAAGAGACCCAAATCTCTCATGAGTTCGCATGAGAGATTGGGTAACAATTAGGGCATCAAACTGGGTTCACATTGGAGGGATTTTCTCAGAGAATCTCCCTTCCAAGTTTGAAGGGGATTCTCTGAGAAATCAGGGAGAAACCACCTTCTAAAACTCGCCAAAGTAGGATTCCTCCGCTATAATGGAGGAGGGATCTAGTTGCGAGAATGATGAAGAAGCTAGGGGGCTTTTGCAAAGGTTTTCGAAAGATAGGTGTACAAATGTAATCAGGTTGGACCTTTTTGCAAACTAGGTCAAAGAAAATTCATCTCGGGTCCAAATTTTGGTACAAACCTAATTTGGATCTAAGGAATCTAATGGTGAAGTTGGATTTTGGGTTTGACCACGTTTGAATAGAAAATTTACGTAAAAATTCAATTTAGGGCAAATATCTGTCTGAGACCCCATTCTAAGTTAAGATGGGTTCCAATGGCAAAATTGAAAGTTCTAAACCCTAGAGAATATTTTTATATTATTTTTAGAGGACTTAGGTGAATTTCATCCTAACCAGAACCTTAGTTAATCAAGTAGGTCTGTTTTAGGGTTTTAAGAAGTTATTTAATTTACAAGATCCACACAAACCCTTTTCTATCAAATACAACCCACTTTTTATCTTGTTAAGACCTTTTGACCTTTGTTTAGCCCTTGAGAAAATTCGTTATTGTACTGCATTGGTAAAATTACATTTTTACCCCTTATTTCTTTTCTCTCAGAAAGGTTATTCAGTGAATTATGACCTCTAAATGATTATGTAGGAACTTTTACTCTCTTCATTGGGTCAAAATGAGCTAATTATAACTCATGATGGTGTTCCCATCATACCCCCATGCCTAGCTTTTGCTACTCCCTTAGCAAAATTTTAAGGTTTTAACTTTGATTCTAGACCATGAGTTCCTTTAATGTTCAAAAGCTATGATGTGTGCTTTCTTCTGTAGATTAGGTTAGAATGCCGATAGTAGGCCTAAAGGTACTCAAGTACCAACCAAGATCTGGACCTGACCAGCTCTAGCCTCAGTCCACCACGAAGGTTTTTAAGGCTCACAGGAACAATCTTAAGGTTCATTGGACTCCGCGGTTAAAGCACCCCCGCTTGTAACATATTTTATCCTCGATTCTGTTTGCAGTGCATTTTTGTGAAAGAGACAGAGGAGTTTTCTTTGTTTGGGGAGTTTTCTCTCTCTTTTCTTTTTATTTCTAGCTTCGGATTGGCTTCTCAACATGGTCTGTATCGGATTCCTAGTCCCCATCATCAATCCTCGAAGGATCCTTGGCAATCGATTCTTCGGGATAGCACCGCCCATGGCAACCCCCAGAATCCTGGCTTTCGAGATTTCAAGATAATCCCACCCATGACGTTCTGTAGCTAAATCCAGACCCTAACAATCGACATTTCGTGATAATGCCGCCTATGGCATCTGAACCAGGACAGGGTGCTTACATGCCCCCGGTAGGTTATGTAAATATCCTAGGAGACAAGCACTAAGGAGATGATATGTTATTGCGCATCTTCAAGGGAAATTCCCTACCTCTCCGCGCCGGGAACTTATCCAAATCAACTTGTTTTGATCGTCCGGTCCTAATCTAGGCGACTTTTTCAGAACAATTTAAACGCATTTGCATAATTTTGATACTTATATGCACTGAGCCAGACTGTGTATAGATTGGGATGCTTAGGTTACTAAGTCCCACAAACTAGAGGTCAGTTAACAAGGCCGAATACTCCCTAAGCCTTAGATCTAATGCTTAAGTTTCGCATTTTCCCCAACCTCTTGAGGACTATCCAGATCTTAGCAGATACTTGAATTTTTAAGCCTAGGAATCTAAACCAAGAGGCCTAAGATCAGCGTTCCTACTAATCTTTTCTGTGTTTCATTTGCACTTTTTTCTTTTCATTTTCTTTTTCTTGATATGATCTAGAACTTATTTAATTCCTTAATTTCTTACTAATGACTATCTCTTTTCTTTTCAACTTGTGCTCCTTTTCTAACCTAAATCTAACATAACCTTTTTTTTTTTTTTTGGTCCTTTTGCTTTTGCGATTTTTTTTATGTTTTTGATTTTTGAAAAGTGAAACCTAGATCTAAATATGCTAGTAAAACCTAAGTGACTACGTGCATCTAAATGAGGCCATGGTGGCAATGCATATATTAAACCTAAAGTAGATGTTCCTACTAGTCTAAAGAAAATGAAGCATGCAATCGAAGGAATGAAAAACTTAATCTATGCTTTATCATTCACAAATGTAACTAACACATCTATCAAGCAATAAAAATCTAAATAGATGGTTAGCCAAGAAAGGCTATGAGGAAGCCTTCTTAGCTGGCCATACAAAGGAGTAGGGTGGTCGTGCACCCTTGTAGGCCTTCCCTTGCTAGCCGACTCTGGAGATGCTTAGAGGAGGAAGAGAAGCCCTTAGATGAAATGAAGAGGAAGTTGATCTTGATGTTGAGAGGAGAAGGTAGATGACCTCCTTTTTCTTGCTAGCAACCATCCATGAAGTAGCTTTGAAGGAGGACGACCATGGGCGGCCTTAGGGAAGGGAAGAGGAAAACTGAGGAACTGCTGATGGGGAGGTACGGTGGAGTTTAAATAATTGAGAGGGATATTTTGATTTTGTAACGTCGGTGCAAGGGGGATAAAATAAGGTTCGGTTGGGGATATTGGGTACGAGGGTTTGATTTCTTTTTTTTAATACGAGAGAGAGAGAGAGAGGATAAATGGAGAGGTGAGGGAATACGTGGGATTTTCCGGTTGGATGTCTTTTCCGGGTGGAGAAAAGTTGGTGAGGGAAGATTTTGGTGCGGGATATGGGATTTAGATTATGTTTACGTGGAATGGTTGGTGTTGTGTGCATATGATTTGGGCATAAATTACGTAGGGTGTTGGGAATGGTTTTGTTGCATGGGAATTGTGGACATGGGATTGGAAAGGTTTTGGTTAAGGGGATATGGGATAATGGGTTTTACATGCATGTGATTTCCGGTGGGATATATTGCATGTTGGTGGAATTGCATGGGTTAGTTGGGTAGTGGACGTGAGTTTGGGCTTACGTGGGTTTTTTTTTCTCTTTTTTTTCCTTTTATTTCCTCTATACTTCGGTTTCTTGGATCTTGTTTTCTTATTTCCTTCATCATATTTCTTGATCATCTTTTTAATTTATTATTCCTGTATGTACCTGCAATCACAAGATAAAACATTATATTATAAATAGATCCATCAAACACATTATTTATCAATAAGTAAATATGATGCAAATGTAAATTATGCATGAAATGAATGTAATATTTATAATTATGCTAGAAATCTATCCTAATCTAAGCATTTTAGAACCTATGATTGCTATGCAATCATACCTCCATGCTTAAACTTTAATAGTCCCTAACAAATGCAAGTATGAAAAACGAATGCAAAATGTATGATCAATGTTATTTACAACTCGGCCCCCAAAGGACTGCTTATTCCTTTATCAAGGGTTTGATGGAAGATTCCTTCTTATTGTCTTTCAAAAATGTAGAAATCCAACTGACGCGAAAGTATAGTGATAGCAGCCTAAGCAACGGATTCAAGTGAAAAGACAATCTACACTTAAAGTTCATACTTGACCCTCAGTAAAAATTATATCGGGATAGGCAAACTTCTTCCCTCAATGATATAAATAATCTAAAATTTCTACCCCAACCTTCAAGTTTAGGTAGATGTTTGAATTAAATGGTATTATATTTGCACTACAAGAAATTAGGGTTTTGGTCACGGTTAAAAATCGTGACTGAATGACTTATAACCGTTACTAATTAACGACAGCAAAAGTTGCATTGTGGAAGGGTCTTTAGTGACGGTTCCACGCAAAACTGTTACCAAAAGCTTTGCTGACGGTTCTACCCAAAACTGTCACCAAGGTTTTGGTGACAGTTTTAGGTGGAATCGTCACCAAAGCTCAGGGCTTTGGTGACGGTTTCACCCAAAACCATCACCGAAGCCCACCGTTAGCTAGGTGCTCCAGCTTTGTTCACAGGGCTTTGGTAACGGTTTTATGTGGAACCGTCACCGAAGCATAGGGATTTGGTGATGGTTCCACCCAAAACCGTCACCGAATCCCACCGTTAGTTACGTTCTACAGCTTTGGTCATGGTTATAAACTGTGACCAAAGACTTTGTCACAGATGTAGAATTGTGACCGAAGAGAGAGCTTTGGTCACAGTTAATAACCATGACTAGAGGTTGGCGTGGAAGAAAGAGGATTCCTTTGGTCACGGTTCCCTAATCGTCACCAAAGGGTCATCGTGAACAAAGGTTACCTTTGGTGATGGTTAACCAACTGTCAGAAAAGGTTCTCTTTGGTTACAGATTATAAACAGTGACCAAAGGTCTCTTAAAATAAAAATATTAATGTGCACAAATCTGTCCTGAATCTATGTGATATTCCTAAATCTCTTTGGTTACGAATTATCAAAGAAGCTCTATGCGAAGCTAGATAATTTGATAAGAAACTTTTTGTGGGGTAAAGGGAATATGGCCCAAAATCATGGAGTACCGTCAAGCAGTTGCTAAGGAGTTGGATTTGATAGAAATCAAAGGTAGTGGCGAGCAACAAGCCTTGCTTAATGGCAAGGCATTCCGCCTCGGCAGCATCATCGGCTAGAGACTAAGATGATCTGGCTGTAAACAAGTGCTCGTCAAGAAGGGTGGCCTTAGCTACAATAACAACCAGTCCATCTTTGAAGGCCGTGTCAACTTGAATAATAATTTCAGGTTCTTGTGAGTTGTTATCCATCGGTAGGACATCAGGAGAATTGCAGCCCATCATCTGACTGATCAGAGGGGAAGTAGGAGAAGCAAGAAACTTGGCTTGGTTCAATGTCCAAACTGAATTTTGTGAAGTTTTCCCAAATTTAGCATCACATCTGGCTCTCCATATTTGATAGACGATGCAGCAAGCCAAGCAGCTGGAGATATTGAAGAGAATGTCATGTTTCAGTATGCTCTTAATCATTTAATCAAGCTGCAAATTGATTTCAATGACATAGATACCTATACCAAACCAAATAGCTCTAGCGAAAGGGTAATGAAGGAATAGGTGGTCTAAGGATTCTTTAGAGACCAGACACAAGGGGTAAGAGCCATCACCACCCATCCTACTTGATATGAGTTGCCCCACAGGAAGAGCACACTTGAGAATTCGCCTGATGAAGAAAAGAACTTGTGGTGCTAGCATTGTCCTCTTCCATAGTGCACTGAAGGGGAAGTCATCAGTCTGCACATATCTGTCTATACAAATCTGTAGATAGGCAGATTTAACTATGAATTTACCCTTTGAGTGGGGCATCCAAACCAACATGTCAGGGAGATCAATATTGGGTCTAAGGTTGGCAATTTGAGCTGCATCATGTGGGGAGAACCAATCACGCAGTGCCTCTTGATTCCATTTGCCATCATGGTTTATCAGTCCATGTACATAGATAGTAGTGGGGAAGGAACCATGTGGAGGCTACAGTAGCTAGTTGCTTATCCAATGGTCTTCCCAGATCATCGTGTCCTAACCATATCCTACTGCCATACTCACATAAGCTTCCATGGGTTTTTTACATGACGTAATGGTTTTCCCCTTATGGATACATAGATGCAAAGTTGTGAGAGAAGGGGACTAACATTACATATCCAACCTCTCCTAACTAAAAATGTCACCATGGAGTTCCTGTCCAAATGTGACATGACATGGACAAGCATTCAGATTAGAATAAACATGTAAGCAAGCAATTGATGCACATTAACACCCCATTAGGGTTTTTTTTATAGGATGCCATCAGGCATAATTGTTAGTTAATTATTGTACGAACGCAGTTATTGAAAGTAGAACCCTTCTTTTACGAAGAAGAAGAAGCAGTAGCTATATTAAAGATAAAGTGAGTTTTTATAACAGCAATCAAATATTAGTTATAATAGCAACCTACAATATTTTCAGGTTGTAAAGATTAAGTGCTTTTTCAGGTTGACCATCGGATTAAGTAGATTAAGTACACAGACCACCTCTGGGATTAGAGGAAGTATTTGCTTTAATCAGGTAAGTAGTTAGATGATAAAAATATGCTCCAATGGCATTTGAAAAATGCATAAAAGTACATTAAAGTATAGGTCACCAGACAGCAAGTACCTACGGATTGGATGTCAACACTAAATTACAAACACAACTATAAACAACCATCAACTCCTCAAAATCTTCTTTCAACAGCAAGACCTTTAGGAAGACAGGTAGCACCTATGGACAAGAAATTAGAATTATGTACACAAATATTATCCCAGGTGAACTTATAGACAGACAAAATACATCCTGTTATTCCACCTGATTTAGAGGAATAGACTCAGGATGCACCATGATCATCCTTGCAACAGCACCGGCAGCATTATCTCTTATAGCATTGTCAAGTTTAGAATCTCCAAATAGTGGATAAAGCCCATGTAACACATCGCCATAGTATCTAAAAATAAAAAATGATGTGACAGGTCGAAAAAACAAAAATCTTCTAGTAGCACCTGTTATTCAGAGAAAGGATTGTTATATATAATCAGCTGTGACATATAACAGACTTGCTTTCTGGTAGCACCAGTTATTCAAAGAAAGGACTGCAACAAGACATCTGTGGGGGCAAAGTGGATTGGATGTATTTGCGAAATTGGCTTCTTTTTTAGTAACTAAGTTGCTTCTTCTACATCTTTTATCTGATTCTCATCATGTACCTATTTCGTAGTATCTTCTAGGCTTCTGCTTACTCCGTTTGTAATGATCCACCTAATTGTACCAACCTATTTTAAGTCAAGTTCATCCTATGGCCTATCTCCTTTGGCTCCTTCATATTTATCTCCTTTAGCACCTCCATATAAGACTATCTTGGTGGCAATCCAAAGGAGGGACAAGGTTTGTTTCATAAGGTATCTGTCCTTCCCAGATTTTCATAGCAGATTTCAGGAAAACAAGTTCGATGACCTTTTTAAAATTCTCCCTTAAAAATCTCCAAACTATCCAATTTTCATAGATTTTTCTTCAAATTTTGCAATCTAATTCTTCTTGTATAATAGCTTTGCTCAAATTGGGTGCAAAAAAATTTTTATAAGAGGGGAGATGTTTGCAAAAGGATATCAGCACTAAATATTGCATGTTAAGATGATCAGCCTTCAACACACTCTTCCATGCAACTTTTTCCCCAGCAACAGGTGGAAGGAGCAAAATAGTTGGAAGATGGAACATCACCATCATAAATAGCATAAAATGGCAAAAAGTTCTTATCTCAGTTAACCTGACAATTATCATAACAAACATGAAACCCAGAGTCGTGCAATAAGTACTTGCAAAAAGACAGACCCACATGAATAAGCTTCTAAATGCGGGACAAAGGTAGACCCACAAAAAGGAATGAATTTTCTTGGGCAAAGCATAAATGACTGTACAATACAGCGTGCTGAAATATGAAATTCCTTTAGAAGCAGTAAACCACTTCTGCAACAACTGCAAATTGTATGTCTCCTTCCTGCCAATGACAATTTTCTTCAATTCCTATCATCCAAATTACCATTCAAACATCAAAGCTCTCCTCGAGATCAGAACCAGCAGAAAATCCACATGAAAATCATACCAAATGATATCAAAGAACCTTTTGTAACAAAAGGAAACATCTACAAAATGCAATACGTGGTGTGTCTAAGAGACTGCAATTGGCTTAACTTCATGAGGTAGACATCTATAAATTGCTAGAAGCATCTATGCAGGGCCTCTGATTGTTGGAAGGCAGATGACAGCAAATGCTTTTCGATCAAAAATATCTAGATGTAGATTTAAAGAGACCTCTTCTAATTTCCTCATATTAGGCATCTTACAAGAATGTTTTTCTTTTTGCCTTTACCCTTCAAATAAATAGAACTTGTGAGTTTAAAATTTGGAATTACATAAATTGAAAGCAAAAGTCCAGGACTGAATTGAGGCCACCCCAATCAAGTCAATAATTCTCAAAGTCTAACATTAGTTACACAGGACATGGTATATAGCTCAGAATGCTTTTATCTTGAAAACCTTTTTCTATAATCAGCAGACAGCCTCCATAATGATTTAAACACCTAGTACCTCACTGAATTAGATAACTGGTGCCCTATTTTGTAACTCAACAAACTAAGCCACAAAGTCTTCTCTCTCCATGGTTTGCTGCCACATCACAAACAAATAGTGCTCAACAAATCTAACCCCACCAGTGATATAACAAGTATAACGCTTGGAGGTAGGATCTGATACAAAGCACAAGCACACCCAAATTATTCAAAGTACCCAACTTAAAATGCTTCAGTTGTACCTTCACTTGCACATCAATGAGAAAGTGATCTACTTTTTGAAATCTTGTAGAAACAATCTATTTCCAACAAGTAGGGAAAGAAAAAGGACAAGCAAGAAGCCCTAGCAAATATTGTAGGGCCCTAAAGTTGAAAAGATGAGCCACAAAGAACCATTAACCAATGATGATTTGCATTGTCTGATTAGAACCCCTTAATCAAATAGGCATGAGGAGTAGTGGATTCGCCTTTTAATGATTTAGTTTCCCTTTAGAATGCCATTTCATGAATTTAACCTTCAGAGCAAGTGATCCAATAAAAAGAGAATATAAAGGACAAGCTGAGGGACTAAAAACAAGTGATAGTGAACTTGCAGTCTCTAGAATGATTTGCCTCATTTGCCAACCTAGCAATTAATGAAGTGATGCTCACAGGAACAGAAAGACTTGAAAAATATCACCGTTAGCCAAACTATGTTACCAATTAAACCTACACAAAGAGAAGCTTAGAATTGTTAGGGATTAAAATTTTCATATCTGACAAAAAACATGCCAGCTTGGTTATGTCAATTAAATGCATGGAGCAAAATCACATCAAATAGTTGGATATATGAAAAATTACAAAGGAAGTACCAACCGACATTCCAGCTAGAGGCACCAATAACTTGCAATGTAACCAACATTGAATATAAGAACTTAAACAAAGGATAGAGAACCAAAGAAGGCTTCAAAAGAGATGTCGCAGTTATGACATTAACAACCTAACGAAAAATCTCCAGAAAAAACAAGCAAGAGATCAAAACAACTACATTAGACAAAGAACCATATCTTCAAGTGACACCTTATGCTGCAACAATCAACATATAGAAAAATAATAAGATGATAGAAGATTGCGCAGAAGAGACTTTTTATGCTACATTCAGCTTCCCCAAAAAAAGGTGCAGTCTAACTCTTAAAAGCCTCTTGTAATGCATAATGCTTCTCCACAACTGAAGTTCTGACTCTAGCCCTTACACTTCAATGAAGCAACTTCCATGTTAAGTGTAACTTTGGGTCAGGAATTGGAACTTCAACTAAACAATGTGCTTTCCTACTTTGAACTCTTCTGTTCCATTGCCATTCCGACTTGAATTAACAAAGATAGTTATTGAGTCAACAATTACCTAAAGCAGAGAAATTTACAAGTGGCATACATTAATGATGGGATTCTCAACTTAAGCAGAGAAAAGTCTCAACCACTGCTACTAATCCATTTCTTCATCTTTAGATAGTTTCTCCACATGCCCCTTCATGAATGGCCTTCTTTGAGGCTCACAAGTCATATGTCACATAGAGTTTAGTCTACTCCATTAGACCAATGTAGCATCCAACTTCAAATCAACTTGCTTTAGTAGAAAGGTCAGCTATTATTTAATACCATTTCTCCTCAGCATGTGGGTGTATGAAACTTAAAATCAATTGGATTGAGTGGAGAGGACCAATAGTTTATATATACCACTAAAGCATGGGTATAGATTCTCCACTGTCATCACCACATGCAACCTATAAATGAGAAACATTTAGAATGAACTTATAACTTTTCAAAGAAAGATATGCTTAGAAGGACCACATACAGGAGGATGCATTTTCTAGTGAAGTTACAAAGTAAAGAGAGGTAACAAGCAACTACATGGAATTTTTTCCCTCCATTCAGATCTATTTTGTGTTATCAATGTCACAATTTCTGCTTCCCTCCCTCTCTCTTGTGTGTGTTTGCATGTTTGGGGGGCAGGGGAGGAAATGTCAAAGAATTTATCGCAAAGTTTTCTTAGAAATGATCCACCCAACTTTAAAGTCTTTAACCATATCAAAGCATTCCCAGACTTACCCCTTTGAAATTCATAGGAAGATCCCCCACACTAGTTGAAAGACCCATCCAACTTTTTGTCATGAAAAATTAAAAAAAATCCATATTTAACTTCTGTTCAAGATTAATGAGCTATCCTTTTTCAAAGTAATAAAAAGAATAATGTTATGGTTCTTGGTTAACTGTAAAACTAACCTAAGTTTTACAGGTTTTAGTGACACATGAATTATTTGAGACCAAGAGAGAGAACTCTGATCAAATTAAACCTTGCATCATAAATCCTACTCTTCTTGGAGTGATGGACAAGCCTGTGTGCTCACATAAATTCAAGAACGTGCCAACTAGTTAGAGTTCATGTAGAGACAAGACAGTGTTACATGTAGAGTCATAGACATTAAGATGTGGTTAATATTAATAGATAGGGTTTCTCCACTAAAGCCAACTGGTTAGAGTTGGATGCTCTTGCATGGCATGGGGGCCACAACAATCTAAGGTCAAGACTAAACTTTATGTTGCCCATCAATGTCTCTAAATATTGGATCATACAAACAAGCAGTAAAGGAGAAATGAAAACAATGGTGATATAAATAGAATCCATATAGACTTAAATCATAGACCTTCATGGTAAAATGAAAAAAGCTAGTTAGTGCACAAATGATTTGCACTGTGTCAAAGAAGCTATACATTTTAGTGGTATTGGAACCAGACGCATAATTTTTTAATTTTTTTAACAAAGGATAGGGTATATAATCAACGCAATGCGAGTCTTGACCTTTTCATTCGTGGTGACGTGTCAGGTCTCCAGCCAAGGCAACCCGAGCAGGTACCTAAATGCATAAAGAAAAATGTCAAATAACCACATGAGCAGGTTTATAGTTAAGCATTTCTTTATCAAACAGATCGAGCATGAATATTACTTTAAAACTACTTGAGAGTGAACTAATGCATAATATGACTAATCAACATACACAACTACTGGAAAACATGATCACAAAGGCAATGGAAAGTACCGAGCCCAGGGAGTTGGCTCCCTCGTCATGCAAATAAGCAAGCCCTCGACCCATCCCAAGAATTATGTTGAATCTTTATTTCCAATTAGGGATCCATGTTATTCATCTATTAGGTAACCGCTACAAAAAGAACAACACCACAAATCAGAGTTAAACAAAAAAGGGTGAACGAAGGAACAAATGGTAGGTAGATCTAATACCTAAGCTCTTTATATCATTATTATGGTACCTATCTCATACATTCACCACAAATGCATACATACTAATATCATTATTTCCCAAATTCATATACTACAAATGCAAACATACTCATATCATTATTTTCCACATTCATATACCACAAGTGCAAATATATATTCTACCATTCATATATATATTCCATCATTCACCACATACATGATACTCATGCATAAATAAAACACATGTATATATCACATGTTTTGAAATGTATACATAAAACTAGATGTGAAAATAAAAAAAAAATCCAAGCAACTATGTAGTGGCTTCTATGCTGCCAGTTCCAGAACCTCCACAGTCATCATCAGGTGGATGAGGTGGGAAGTGAAAAGAAGCATGATCTACACCACCTCATCCCATGCACTTAAGATTGCCTGAAACTGTGCCTGCATCTGTGCTTACATCTTCTCCCGTTCTTGTTGTGCTTCATGTCTCTGTCGTTCTAGTATATCATTTGTCTTGTCTAATTTTGACATAACATCATTTAGTTTCTCTTGAAATGTCTCCACCTGTGTCTGTAACTGTTGCAACCTCTCTGAACCCCCCCATCCCTTTCTTCCATACCAACTAATAATAGTCTCACTCGCACCAGCACTACAAACAAATTAGATGTATCGATAGAAGGATAAGTGATTTCTTCTCCATGCGAGGTCCAGACTGTATAGTGAGGCCACCAACCAGTACAAATTAGATGCTCAAGTACTGTATTACGATCATACATAAATCCATTCAAACAACTTTTGCATGGACAACAAATTCTCTCGTAGAAGTCTCCTCTTTTATATTGCTTCCTATCTTCATGGAATGCCCAGTCTAAGAATGAAATCACTCCGCTCTTATATCGAAAATAATCAGAAATCTTCAAACAAATCCAAGACTTATCCATGGAAACCTATAATCAAATAAACCTACAAACAATGAAAGTAAGTTACATAAAGAAACATCAGATATTTAACACCTAAGTTGTGATCAATTTAAGGTGCTTCTCTAGTATATCCCCAAGACTAACCTCAACTAGATTTCTTTAACACCCAATTTAAGGTGCTTAAGAAACCTAGGTAAGTTTAGTTAGTATACCAAAGAAGAGCATAAAGATGTCACCAAGATTTCTCCAAACACAGAGTACATGTAACAAGTAACACCTAAGTTGTGATCAAATCTTCGAGAACCCTCCTTAGTTCGAAACTTTACCGAACTAAGGATGATCAAAACTTATGACATATTATAAAGACAACACATCATGCATGTATGTGAGATACACATACATTAACGCATTGTCTGTATGACATGATTATAAGTCTTGAATGACCAGGTATATTAATACAATTTTGCTTACTCTTTCAACTTGTACCCTAAGGGTTATATTTCTTATTGTTTGTCATCCAGTGTATCTAAGGTTGTGCAAGTGTGGATATATACAAATTGTATAAATAAATACTAACAAAGAAAAGAACAGTAATAACATAAGTCAGCATCATAAACGTACTACTACCAAGAATGGAATATCTTCTTAGTCAATTTGAAGTAGATTCGATCAAGATCTACTTGTTAAAAGGATGATTATATAGATTCTTATTTAGAATAAAATGGCAATTGGACCTAAATTAAATCATCAAAGATTGCTTAACCCTCTCAAGCATAACACCTCCCTTGCCAGTTTGCCCATCCATGTTGAGCCACCAGTTTACCTAACTCAACCTATCCTACTCAACCTGGATAATGATGCTCCTCTCTTCCACCCTCTCTTCACAACATTTACGATTCTATCAGGATAATATAAATGTATCAATAACATTCATAAACTTTCAAAAGTTCATGACGTACATTACGGAAAGAAAACAAAGAAAACAAGTTGTTTTGTTTTAATTAACCAGAAAAAAACCAAATCAAGAAGTATTTGAATTGTATCAAATGATAGGATAAGTTTTCTAGAATAGTGGACACTTGGATCATATTATGTGAACTTCAAGGCAAATTGTATTCAGACCTTATAGGCAAGACCGATTTTTCATTTGCATCCAATACATGATTGCAAGACAGATACCCTTTACCCACAGAATATTAGATGTGTGGTCCACCCTAATGCATATCAAAAGATCCAAGTCAATTTGTCTTTTTTCTTCTGCTGTCCAGATGCTCTTCCATAACCTTATCGACGCAAACAAGGGACGTTGCCAAGATCCAAGCTTGGAATTACATGAAGGGCCACACTTTAAAGGATCTAAGCTTGAAGATAATTACAAACCTCTCCAATTGGGTCACATTTATGTAAACTCAACTCTTACCGAATGAAGCAGTGAAAAAACTTAAAGCCTCACTTAATAAAGGTTTAAAGTTCAAAACTAGACAAACTTTAGAAAGACGTAGGGTTTAAAAGTGATGAAGTATGTGATGGATTAGTAAACAATAGAAGTGATGGTTAAATTCTTATATTATTCTTTCTTTTTGTTTTCATTTGTATTACGAGTAGATTAACAAAAATAGATACAATATATAAGTGGATATCATGCAAGTAATTTTTGTTTTCATTTGTAATAAAAATTTGTCAAGGTAGATGCAAAGTATACTTTGAGATGATGAAAGTAAGAATAAAAAAAAATTATATGATGTCCCTTAATACCATATATTATTCATTTATGCAGTAACTACCCTTGAGGTGAAAGATAATGCCTCATTTTTAATTCTGAGAAATGGACCCATAGGAGCAGACCAACAACGCCTGCATCTTCCTTCAATCCCTAAGTTAAATGAACAGAACAAGTATCCAAGCTTGAAATCATATTCCTTACATACACCTCCTTGCTGCCACCCAACTTAACAGCCATTCATAGAGACATCACACCCTGACACCCACCTCTTAGCACACAGTAACCATGCATATGATTATCAACTCACGAGAGATGGTCAAAAAGGCCACTGACAATTTTAATTACTTCTTTGCAGAATGTTCTATATCTCACGGCTAACTTTTTTTTTTTTGTAGGCTGTAAGCTTCGATTCCTGTCTCTCCATGGATCAATGGCATAATATTTTATGTAGACCGCATGTTTGACTCTTCCATTAACAGCTTTGGAGGTACCATCTAGATTCCTCCCCTCTGGGATCAGTTTCAACCAATGGAGATCTCCCCTCCTCACATCACAATCTCCCTTAGCCTTTCGGCCCCCCCCCCAACCCTCCACCACCCGCGCATTGCAGTTGATCTGGAACTTTATTCCCTTATACTTTACACCTCATTAATTACATGATACATCCATCCACCACGTCCACCAATCAACAACCCCCCTTGGAGATATTTCAAAGCGCACACACACACACCACCAAATAGTAGCAATAAAAGAATCAAACACACAGAGCCTTGTAAAGACCTAAGATTGGAAACTCATCATGTGACCTCAAGAAAACTAGAAGAGAAAAAAAAAAGAAGGCAACAAGAGGATTTCCTTTTGATGATGAGCAACAAACACGCTCTTCTTCTTCATCCCCACACTAAAAAAACACATCATGGGTAGAGGGATTAACCATCTAATAATGGTCTGGTCTGTGGCAAAACTACCATGATGTAGATTAGATTATCTAAGAAGCTTCCTAGATGCATGTTGTTTATGACCAAAAAAAGCTTCCTAGTTTCTAAACTTGCTCGCATACCATCAAATACCTGGTGTGCGTGTAAACCCTTGAGCCAATCCAAGGTCAATAGATCTCGTTGAGCCACCCTGCAGCCAATAAATCCACTAAGTACTGCAACAACAATAATAACAGGAGATCAAGAGAAGTGGAGTTTGAGGAGGAGGTATGAAATAAGCAAATAAATAAAATGAAGAGTGGTGGATTAACCCTACTTGTAGCAGCAGCAATGGTAATAGAGGTGTTGCTGGGGAAGATGAGGGAGGGAGGTAGCGGTCTTGAGGGGGAGGAGACGTGCTGCTGGGGAGGGGATGGTCAGGGGAGGCACCTTCGTCAGGAGAGGGAAGGGGGTTGGGGATGGTCCAAAGAGGTGACATTGTCGGGGATTTAGTCGGAGAGTCGAGGGAGGGGGAAGATAATGGCAGCAGGAGTTGGTTTTCAGTGGTGATCTTGAGGGGTAGGCGAGGTGCTGTTGGCGACCTTGAGGGGGAGTCAGGACAAGCTCCGTCGTCGGGAGAGGGAAGGGGGCAAGCGATGGTCAGGGGGGATGACGCCATCGAGGAGGGAGCCGGGGAGTGAGGGGAGGGGGAAGGTGATGGGGGCAGGACTAGGTTTTTGGGGAAGTCGACGGCGAGGAATTTTGGAGGGTGCACGGGAGGGATGTGAAAATTTTGAAACCGTCGCCAAAGGAAAATGCGGGAGAGGGCGGGTAGGCGAGGGAAGGCTATGGTGACGGTTTCACTTGAAACCATCACCAAAGGGATATGCCAGAGAGGGCGCGCTCACGAGGGAAGGCTATGGTGACGGTTTCAAGTGGAACTGTCACCAAAGGAAAGATATGGTCACGGTTCCACTTGGAACCATCACCAAAGGTATCCTATGGTCACGATCCCACTTGGAACCGTCACCAAAGTAGAAAGAAAATCTCACTCTCCCTCTATGGTCACGGTTTTGAGTGGAACTGTCACCATAGGTTACTTTTGGTGACAGTTCCCAAAACCATCACCAAATATCCGTCACCAATTCTCCCTTTCCTAGTAGTGTTAGTGGCTCACATTCATCTGGTGTTACATAAAGACTAGCACTACAGACTCTAGATCTCTAGACTATCAAATAAGCCAACCTAGAGAGAGGCTCAAAACTATGGTCCCTGTTAGTTTCTTTGTACTCACTCACTCTCTCTGTTTTCTTTTTTCTTCTCTTTCTTTTTTTTTGTCCTTTTCTTTTCGAGCTCACAATTCACTAGATTATGTAAATACACTAAATATTTGATGGCCTCACATAGCATTAACACTTTAATAAAATTCTGATAACCCTACAACTAAGATAGAATTACTCATCCAGTATTCAGGCAGTCAGAAATACAGAAAAGTAGGTATAGGTTATTTTTGGTAAATCGCAAATGGTAGTTAGTATTGTTGCCTTAATGAAATTTATCCATAATGAATCAAAACATAAACAAAACTATGAACTCAAATACTTTTTTTAGAATTTTTCTCTCTTTTTTTTCTTTTTCGATATTTTTTTTCTTTTTTTTCTATTTGTAACTACCAACACAACATAACACAATGCAACGCAATTTTTATTTATGATGCATTATTGGGAAATGATGGTGTTCGAGAGGATATTGTATAGCTTATTTGGTGGAAGTATCTACTCTCGTCAACGAGAAGGAATGGATAGGACAATATATTTCTCACCTTTGACCCTAACACCCTCCTTTAGTTGAGGATTCCAAAAAGGATGGTTATAACCATCCATCTTAGTCATAGTTTTATTAGAACTCACTCTTTGCATATCTGGCTTATTTAGTAGCTCTCAGGAATTCACACACAATGTTCATACACAAGAACCAAGGGTGGAAAACTATGCCGAAGTCCTAGCTATCATTATTCAATTATCTAGAACTTAAGAGTCCTCACGCTAGACTTAGAGCACCAGTAAATACTCTACTCTCACCTTACAAATGTTTGGTGGATCTACTGAAAGATAATTTGCCTAACTCCCTAACTAACTATCCAAGGGTTTAGGAAAAGAAGCACTGCTTCTCCTCAACAAACTAAAAATGTATATTGATTTTCATAATGAATCCATTACAAAGTCTATGTGCAAGTGAAATAATTATACTGGATTCTAAACTAAGAAATAATTCAAGAAGAAAATCATCAATAAAACCTCCTTGATAAAAATCTTTTTGAGTAAATGCTATGTATAAATGCTATTTTCTTCTTATTTTTTTTACTAGATGTTAGCAGAAATTTTTTTAGTGTAAGTGTACTACCTCTCCCTTGCCTAAATTCATGCATGTCCTCATGCATGAATGTAATGAAAAATAAATTAAGACAGGAAGTAAATGGGTAGAAATCACCTGGAATAGCTCCTGAAATTTTCCGTTTAGCATAAGAGAACATTATAATGGGAAACACAATATGCAAAAAAATATGCTAAAATAAAATATGTTATAAATAAGTGATGAGTTTAATGGCTTTAGCTGGGCATAACTCGAAAAGGATATATCAATACAGTATTGAGAATGGCAAGTAAAATGATAAGAGGTTTAATTTCATTCGCTATTAAGAGGCCGCAAATGCAGGCTAGCTGTCCATGAATTCCAAGTCCAAGAAGTCAGAAAAATATGTAGATGGGACTTGGGATTATCTGTAGCCCGGTGCTACGGTAGAAAGATAGATAAATACGGGTGTCTAAAAGAAATGGAGATGAAGGCATCCCAAAGAGGTGATGGAAAATCTGGGTGGTTGGGATATGAGTGGCGTTATGTGGAATAAATCATATGGGTCCTAATAATGGTGATAAATGGAAAGCATGACCCAAGTGATGTGGTTAGATCTGGAAGTCAAGGTCCATTGATCAATCTCTATCCCTTTCACAAATGTTTCTTCTTGAATATCATCATTTTCTTCATTCTCTTCAAATTGTTCAAATTCTCCCAATTTTTTGATGCCTTGCACAAAATCATCAAGCACTCCCCTTGGATGATCAAGAATCTCACGAGAATTTCCCAATTTACCTCTAAGATCATAATGTAAGTCCTCAAAACTATTGGGCAAAGTATTGATATCCTCAAAAACAATTTTCCTAGGGTGTATGTGTACTAGGGTGTCATCCAATAAGTCTTCAAGCTCTTTGATTTCTTCTTCAGATGTTTTTAATTTGTTAACAAGGAAGATAGGGTCAAAAAAGATCGACACTAGTTGTTCCTCATGACCTAAATCGAGTAAAGCTTCCAATTCTTTCATATCTTCCTTAGATTTAGTGATTGTAATCTCATCAATGTTTAGGCCCATGATCATACTTTGTTTCTGATGTTCATCTTGATGTGTCTACTTAGCATGATTACATTCTGAAGGTCCTATCCATGCATCAATCTCCATGCTTTCTTTCAAATCATCCTCTAAATCATCTTCTGAATCATCCTCTGTATACCCTGACTTCATTTTCTTAGCGGCTGTAAAAACATTTATCTGAATTTTCTCTTCACCACTACCCATCTCCATGCATCCTGAGAGGCAATCTATTTGGACCTTGGCTGTAGCCAAGAAAGGGCAACCTAGGATGATGGGTGAATCACTAAGCTTCTCCGACACTTCCATACCCAATACAATAAAATCGACCGGAAAGCTAAGACCTTGCACCCTAATGACAACATCATGAACTATCCCCTTAGGTGTGTTAATAGAGCCATCTGCCAATTTAATAGTGACAAGTGCGTGATGCAGATCTCCAAGTCTAATGCGATCAAAAAGGGCAATAGGAATCACGCTAATTGATGACCCTAGATCCATAAGGGCTTTATTGAAAGTGAATCCCTTGATGGAGCAAGATATGAGAGGTTTTCTAGGGTCAGTTTGTTTAGGTCGTAGAGTGCCCGAAACAATTACACTCAGATGGGCAGATAAAACCACCTCTTTAGGCATGCAAGTCTTTTTCTTTTGGTTTGACTCTTTCTTTAAGGCCCAGGAAAGGGTAAATAGGTCAAATCATATTCAGGAACCTTTGTCTTCTTTTTGTCTCTAGAGTTTGAGTCAGAGTATGATGCAGGTTTGACCTTAAGATTTTTAGATGGCTCCAAGTAAGATTGTTTGGCTGGGCTTCTTACTTTTCTTTTATTATTTTTATAGGTCAAAGAATTAGCACCTGCACAGTGGCACATATGATAGATTGGAGGTGGGGTCAGAAGAATAGGAGAGTAAAAGTGAGGAATCTGTATAAAAGGATAAAGATATCCTTGTAATCTCTTGATTTGGTCCCCTTGGGCTTGAATTTCCTTAGTCAACGTAGTCAGCCTTTCATCATTTTTCTTGTCCCAATCCAACAATAGATTCATGATAGTTTCTAGAGTAATAATAGGTTGGGTGGAACTAGAAGGTTGCCCTAATGTGGATTGAGTGGAGTACTGGGAAAATCTAGATTGATCTTGGGCTTGATTTTTATTTCGGGGTGGCCATGCAAGATCAGGATGATTTTACCACTCAAGATTATGAGTTTGGATATGAATTAGAGTGTGTATTACCCTGAGTGGGGCTAACTGTATAAGAAGTTGATTGAATACACTTTGTTTGGTCCTGCACTTGTGATCCATTAGCCCGATCTTTAAGTGAAATCTCATCAAGTGCAGGAGTATAAGAAGCGATGACTTCCTTAGAAGATTTGCCCACATTAGTAAATAAGTCCAATAATGATTGATAGGTTGGCTGAGTCTGTGATGCATTGGATCGGCTAAGTAGATCTTGTGTTTGTCCACATCTTTGTATTTGCATTTGGAGCCAACTTTGGTTCCTCAATTTCTTAACTTGCTCCAACATTTCTTTAATTCATCATCTTGAGCTTTGGGGCGTGAACTTATGGGCTTGGAGTAAACCAGGGGGTAATGAATGTAAGGAGAATAATCATATCCCACTTGTGAGGATAATTCTCCCAACCACAAGAAGTCGAAATCATGGCTCGGTTGGGAGAGGGAGAACCCCACTACAAAAAAAATGACATTTAATGGCAAATTAGATAGTGGCATATAATGTATGCCACTAATTCCTTAGATTTAGTGGCAAATTTTTTGTATTTGCCACTATAACATTTTGTCAAGTGACAATTAGTATTAGTGGCAATTATATTTACCACTATTGACTTTGATTTAGTGGCAATTGTTATTTATGCTACTATAATATTTTTGTCAAATAACAATTAGCATTAATGGCAAATATATTTGCCACTATAATCTATGATTTAGTGGCAATTGTTACTAATGCCACTATAATATTTTTGTAAAATGACAATTAACATTTGTGGCAAATAGATTTACCACTATAATCTTTGATTTAGTAGAAATTTTTACTTATGCCGTTATAATATTTTTTTCTAACGACAAATTGATGTAGATGAAATGAGGCCACTATTTCATCTTCAATATTTTTTTAATAACATAAATAGGGAAAAGGTAAATTAAAACTCAATACAAGAAAATATATCTTTTAGGATAGATATTTGTCACGGTAAACATTACTGTCTCAAAAATGATAGTTTCACTACAAGAAAAGTATACTTTTGCAACAGTTGATTTGCAATGGTAAATTTTTCCATCACAAAAGAATTCATTTTTTTTATAGTAATACATACCTTACACAAAACTAAGCCATAATATTTTTGGAGACTTAAATGTACCATCATGAAAATAAAGAAAGAGATCATGCAGGCATTCTCCTGCCAATGCACCAAAATGCCCCCTTTCCCTTTTCTCTTTTCCCTTTGCCATAAATTTATGAAAACCCTCTTGCTTTTGTAGTCGCCTCACCTTCCACCGTCCTTGCCTCATTGCCACCGAATCGTCTCCTACATCGACACCTTCTCCAACTGATGAACATGATTAGTGGAGTGTCTTCTCTAGCAACGACCACGCTTCCCTTTCACCGAACGTGCATCTCGTCTCTGGCAATGGTAAGCCTTTATCTCCTCCTCCCTCCCACCAAGCTCGACCACCCCTCTGCCCACACACCTGACCCCCCTCCCTCTTTCCCTCTCTTGTCACACCCTTACGCATTTCCAGGTCGCTTACGATTTCGATAAGTAAAAGCCTTGCTTCCCTCACCAAGCCACCATGCACGACTTTCCTTCTCCCCCAAATTCATGAATCTAATTTTCAAAAAACAGAAACACCAGCCCACTTCTCCCCCCACCCCCAAATCCCACAACTCCCCTTACCCCCCAATCACAAAAACACAAAACCTCACCCCAACTCTAATCGCTGTTGCCCCCAAATTCACGAATCCAACTTTCAAAAAACAAAAACACGAGCCCACTTCTCCCCTCACCCCTAAATCCCATGACTCCCCTTACCCCCAATCACAAAAACACAAAACCTCACCCCAACTCTAATCGCCGCTACCCTACTCCTCTCCGTCGACCTCGCCTACCACATCACCGATCGCTGTTGGCCACCTACCGCATCAATGACTGCTTCTTGCCGCTGAACTAGATTGTGACCTCGTCCTTTCCCGCCAACATCCTTACCCCCACTTCCTCTCTACCGACTTGCCTGCAGCCCCCTCCTCGCCCACCCACGACATCCTAATCTAACCTCGACTACTCTCCTCCGGTCGTGAGACCTCTTCTCTAGCAACCGCAATGCCACCCCTTCTTCGGCGAGGCCCGCCTTCATCTCCTCCTCCGATCGGCCCTTTCCTCACCTCCTCCCCCCACATTTGCCCAAGCCTCCACATCCACACCGGCTGGTAACCCCTTCGGTTCCTTTCATATGCAATGTTCAAGAACTAGATTATTAGGATGCCCTTTTTTTGTTATTTATGACATCGTCTGGGACTTCTATTTGAAATATGGATGGATACCACAGGCATTGCTTCTCACATTTGCAATGTTTCCCACCACATTTACGATATTTGACATCCACAGCATTTGCAATGTTTTTTTTTTCTACTTTGATAAATTATTGACTGTGTATATGATGTATCCTCTTTCACGACTACTTAAGTTCACAGATGATGCATGTTTATTGATTTTGGCAGCCAAGTCACCATGCAAATGCAATTCATCTTATTGATCATATTTGCATGTAACTTTTTCTACATTGTTCAAGAACTACTCTTTCTTTATTTTATTTTTTCATTTCATGCAGGGGGCTTTCCAGAAGCTTGTTGGGTTGGCAATCGCCATCTTTTGCTCAAGTCATATTGTAAATTACCAAATCATATACTTTTTTTTATCAAATATTGCCATTTAGTATTTAGGTTTAGGTATTTAGTTTATCAATTGTAGCCAGCATGCTGCTTTCGATTATTATTGCTTCATGTTGCAGGAGATCATTCCTTATCTGATATTTGCCATGTAAATGTGGTGTGCACTATTAAAAGGAAGTTTGGGGAAGTAGTGTTAATGAATCCTTATCATTGGAGTTTATTGCATTATCAAAAGCATGGATGTTGTGGTGTTGATTGGAATCTTTAATGGTGCATTTTATTATGTTTACTTACTCTTGTTGAAGGTTCTTGCTAGGTATTCTTTCTATAGAATTGTGTCATGGAATGGATGCAAAAGCAACATCAAATGATGGTTTTAGTTTTTACAAGAGAGTATATGAAATCATAGTTGAGATTATACCATCCAAAGTGCATAAATGTTAGGACTATGGCATATTCAATCTTATATATTTCTAATTTGTTTCCTCTACCACACCAAACTTGCATTGCATACAATCAGTCTTTGACTTTGCTCTTAGTTGTAGCACTCTAGTTTCCAATTAATTCAATCCTTTGTCTAAGAAGACAATGTTATTTGCAAGAAGCATGTGCCATGGTAGTATATATAATTAGACGCTCTTTGTCAATTGTGAGGAATTATCAGTGGAGGGATCACTTATTATTAATAGGTCATCTTATGATTAGAGCAATGATAGCTTCCATATCCCTCCATGCTTTTTGCCATTTTTGTCTGTCATGTTGAAAAAGGAATCTAGATTTCAAACTTAGCCTCATGTACTTCTTTTCAATCATACATTGTCAAGACAAACCAGAGGCTATTAAAACCATAAACAAAGTAAACCTCTTCTATTCTCAATAATTGTTGACAAACTGATTTCTCAAGTTAAATTCTTTATGCAAATGTGGCTTCTTAGTTATTTTTGGTAAGTAGGTTGTTCTTATTCCTATTTCATGTTTAACTTCCTTTTGAAAAAAAGATTAACTTATATGTATGGGGTCAGGAACCAGCGAAGCTATTGTTATTAACTTATATGAGTGTCTCTATGCTATCCCAAATCATGTAGATCCAACTGATGTACTTGATTATTGTTGTTACTTTATTTCCATAGTTATTTTCCTCCTAGATTCGTTTATACATTTTATATGTAATTGTATTCTTTCACCTTAAATGTATGTTTCATCTATAGTCCTTGTTCCTTGGGAACTCCCAACTAACATGATTTTATTACCCTGCAGATCCTAAGAAAGCATTATGTGTGGTTATGAGATTGCTAGCCAAGTATTCTATTTCACTGTAGGATGTAATTTTTCACCATCTTCTTTTTCTATACTTCATTCAAGATTACTTCTTAAATTCTACACCTGATTCTGAAAAATTAATTGAATTAGCATTATGGACTTGCTCTTTGGATGAGAGCTATTAGATAAGCAGCTTAAGAGTTGGTCGAACTTTACCCTTTTCAAGTTGCAAACATTGCCATGCTATTTTATGCCACACAACTTTCCTATCATCAATGACTATCTTTTGTTTTTAGAGTTGTGAGAGGTTACTCCGATGGAGGTCTCCTCTATGGTTTATAGTCTACTATATAGGATTAAAGGACCATGAAAGAGCTCAAATCCAAGGCAAACTCAAACCTTGGCTAACAAGCTAATTGAAGTTATCTCTGTTTTTTCCAAACAACATTTAAATTATTAATAAAAATTGCTTTTTAGTAGGTATTGTCATTTTATTCAAAATTTTGTTTATTTCTTTTGTACTTCTTAATCCCTTTAATATATTCTTAACAGAAGCTCATTCTTCTCGATATCTATTCATTTATCATCACAGTGGTAATGGGGGTATTATATTAGCATTCTTTGTAAAGGTAATGTTCTTCATAATTTCCATCATTATTTTGTCATTCATATCATTCTGTGATTTTTTCCTGTTATTACTAATAGGGTCTAGCATAATAAGTATTACCAATCATGGTACAATAAAACAATCCATAGTAGAAATATGCAAATACATAATAATGAAAAATAGAGTAATATTAACAACGTAGCAACCAAGTTTAATAAAATACGTAGCCTATGTACGGAAATATATAATGAAAAATACAAAACCTATCTAAGAATGCAAGCTTAGATTTCATATTAACAACCATCATTTTAACTGGACTGATCTAATAATGCAATTTCATATTTCAGAATAGCAAGTGTCAGAGGACTTATGTAATTGTGCAAGTTTAGATCTCAAAATAACAACCATCAATTTAATAGGGATCAATCTAATAATGCAAGTATATATAGATTTCAAAATAGCAAGTTTTAGATTCATGAATATATATTGCAGTTTTAGTGAAACGATTTTTGGTAATATATATTGCACATGCATACTACCTTATTAATAAGAAATGCCTTGCCCATAGAAAGTGATTTATACTATAATAATTTCATCTTATATCGGGATTCAAAATCATTGAAGACATTGTAAGGCTACTATCACCCAAATCTATATTTCTTGTTTTTAGTGTACTATTCCCTTACAACCTTACGCCTTTTTTCATGTTGAAAAGCAAGTATTTAGAGGTGATGTTCTTGATATATCATCATATTGTCAGATGATAGCACTCCTTTGGTAATGACTGTCAGACCGTGGTGATGTGCAAAAGGGAAGTACTGAGATATTCTTTCATGACGTCAAGCTCTGGAAAGGGGGTGATGGAGAGGAGGCATCGCCTATCTTTGTAGGTATTTGTTTAAAGCAACCTATTTTCTTGGTTGTACTTCGAACAAAAGCATGGAATATGGAAAAATGTGCAACTTATGTGACAATTATTGTCCTCTACCTCTTTATTTGAAGCTTCTAGTTTTTTGCCTTGCTAATTGACATGCATTGAGTGAGATCATTGGATAATTGAGGTAGAGTTGACTTTTGTATAATGGTTATCCATGCAACAATGTATGATATGATATATGAACCAACCTTGTGAGACACCTAATTTATAGTTTTGAATGCTTACTCAACATCATTATCTGGGGTATGTAGCTACTACCATTTCTAGTTAGATCTTTTTTATGAAATAGGTTACTTTGGATGACGTCGTTGATCAAGCAGGTTACTTTCAATAATGGCTACAATCTATTTTTTCTTCTTTATTTGTCAAGAATTATGGCTATACTAGGTATGTCAATTAACATTTTCATGAGACAAGGTTTAAAATTTCCTCCTTTTTGTGTAAAGGATGCTAAAGCAATTAACCAACCGAATATGCTATTTTGGTTGTTAAAAGTTTTGAGTGCATAGATTTCTTGACACACTGCAAGAAGACGGTATTACAAAATGTCATTTCTCCACCAAATACAATGTCTTACTATCTTCTGTTTAACTGTAGAATGTTGATGGTGTTAATTGTAGTCACGTGGAGAATTTCTTATGATGAGGTAAATGATTTTCTTTTCCTTTTTTCTAGTCATTTTGCACATGTGCTTTTAGAATTTAATGAATGGCATGTTTTTTTTCTTCCATATGGGTAATATCATTTATTTTCCAAATCAAAAGCTTTTTTTTGGAGAGTGTTCTTTATTTTAAATTCTCATGATGTCTATAATTATTTTTATAGGTCGAAATCCTTCTTCAAGCCTGCTCTAAGCCTATCAACACCTATTAAAAGAAAGGTACATGATTTAGTATTGTATTGAACATGATGTTGATGCCATAGTCAAAATTTTCTTATTATGCACTATTTTTGGGTTAAAAAGCTAATTTCATTATTAAACAACTCTATGCAATATAGGTGCTTTGACTACGATGATTGTAATGGCATCCTACAAAGAAATGCACCAATTTTATGCTTTGACTATGATATATAGAGATTAAAACACCAAATTTATGCTTTTGAAATGCATATTTCATTCCATTATTAGCTGCAGATACTCCCATACCTATATGCATATTGGGTGCATTCTAGGGCTATTCCAAGGGATTGTGGCAAATTAAAATTTAAATGAATTATTTGATGCGCTTGATGGAAATCAGTCACTTATAAATTTCAGGCCATGGTTGCATAGATTTTTCAATGCATCTTTTTGTGCATTATTCATTCTTTGGTATGCTTCTGTCACTTGAGATTTGCCTTCCATGTCTAAGGTATAGAAGAAAAATAGTATCTGGTTTGTAGTTGATTGAATTTATGTTATTTTCTTTTGCCATAATTTTCAGGTTTTGATGACAAAGGTGTTATTAGTCGAGAGAAGAATGTACATTATGGATGGGATAACCATGGGTAGTTTTATATTTTAGTTAGAATATCTTTCTTTCTATGGATTACCTCTTTTATGCATTAGCAAATTGTTTGTCCTTGGAATATCGCATAATTCATTGACTTTTGAAGACAATGACGTTTGCATGATACCAGATCATTCAAACATCAAAGTGTTGAAATAAATTGGATACTGGCATTTTTTACAACAGCCTGGTTCAAGATTGTTTGGAGTTGGTGGTGCTGGTGCAACATATGGTCATTTTTTTGGCTCAATATTGGCCACATCACTACCTTGGCTAGGCCTATTTATGGATTTGTTTCCATGCTACTTTCTATTTTGTTATTTGTTAATGGCCTACACTAACTTGAGATTCAAGGTGTGCTCCTTGTAGATTTACTCCTATGTGCAGGGAGTAACTGTGACATAGATCCTGATGCTAAAGAGTTAGTATAAATCAGGTAAGTTCAACTATGCTTCAGATCTTACTGAATTTAATTCTCTTAACTAACTTACCATTTGTCATCTATTGCTTGAAAGTTGCTATGCATTTTTTTGGATGTGTTTCACAATCATGGGCCATGTAATTTATAGCCACAGAATGGTAATGTCTATCATGTACTTAATGATGTGTGTTGTTTACAATAGATGATTTATGTATTTTCCTTCCATGATTGGTTACTTTCATGGGTAATTAGGTCATTTTGATTTCATTATGTTATTTTTTATTCACATGGTTGCATCAATATTGTTCTTTAATTTTTGGAAAAACATCTTATGATCCTCCTGGATATTCCCTTCAAAAAAGGTTCCTACTAAATATGCTAAACATGACCTTCGCAATGGTAAATGTCTCTATTATTTTAAACTATATTTGCATTAGTTGGATGCAACATCAATGTTTTTAGAATCAAGTAGTACCATTCCGTGTATATAAAAAGAATCGTGGAAACATAGCCAGCTAAAATTTTTCAACCCTAAATTATTGATTTTGAGATCGTGAAAGGAAATTTTCATGTTTGCATTAACGTGTCTAAAACTTTGTCGTAGCTATTTGTTGAAACTGGTGGTTTTCTAAGGCAGAACAAGCAATGGCTCTTCAAGGTATTAAGATATTGCTTTATCCCATTGAAATTTAATTAGAACCATAGGAGGAAGGGCTTGATTCTCAGGGGCACTAAAAGCGAGAGATGGAAGGGCATGTTGGTTCCAATCTGGTATATCCCTTCCCATCAATGAAGTCATCCATGTATTTAATTTTTTCGTATCTCATCATAGCCATCTCTTCTTTTCATAAATGTAGGATCCTCTTGTAGCAATTGGCTTCTAGATTAAGCAAGATTAAGCTAATCTTCTAATGCTGGAACTAGTAGGCTTGCAAATGCCAAATCACATGGCCATATTCAACCAAATGAAGATTACAGGCTACAAAAGGGAAAAGGGAAGGAGCTTAACAAGAGGGATGAGTTGCTTATGAAAGATATTCAACAATTGGAAAGTTGAAATTAAATCTACAGAAGATACAGTATGTAATGCACGAACTCATTATATTTTTAATTTTTTTGTATCTTTTTCCTCTTGTATCACCCTTAAGGGAGGAATATGTACTTTAATGATATCAAAAGTCAATAAAAGAGACTTTGTGCTCAGGTCCTTATGTTTTGTGCTTGTTAAACAAATTTATTTCTTAGTAAAGAATAAAATTAAATCGTATAGGCAACATTAAAGTGAATAAATAGTGGCAATTAAATTACAAAAGAAAGTGTCATTAAAGTAAATAATTACTGATGATTTAGTGATAAAAAAACGTCATTAAAGCAAATCAATAGTGACGATTTAGAGATAAATAATTGTTACTAAATAATATCAATAGACAATTAAATGACAATAAAATATCACTAAAGTAAATCAATAGTGGCAATTTAGTGACAAAAAAAGTCAGTAAATGAAATATATAGCGAAACTAATAGCGTCAATTAAATTGCCACTAATATAAATCAATAATGATGAAATAGTGACAAATAAATTGCCACTAAAGAAGGTCATTAGTGAATATTTGTGACAATTAAAATGCTACTAATACCATTGATTTAGCGGCAATTATACATTGCCGCAAACCTTTTAGTGACACCAACGAAGGCTGCAATTAATCGGTAATTATTTTAAGTGTCGCTAATTACATGATGGCAAATATAATGCCTATAATGGAAAATATTAAATGTTGCTAAAGGTAGTTTTTTTTGTAGTGCCATGAGGGTAAGAAGGATGATATAGGTTCATGGATATTCGAGAAAAGAAGAGGATAGAGATAAGAGAAGGTCTTCCTCAAGAAGACACAACTAGCTACAAGGGGCTGGTGACAACAAGGCAAAAGCCTAGGAAGAAAGATGAGAGAGCCCCAAATCAAGCACACAAGCTAGCCCTAAAGTGTATACCCTAAATGGACCTAAACCTAGCACCCCGAAATGGACTTCGGTTAAACCAACCCTTGAATTACTTGGCTGGCTGGAAGGATGGGACCCCCTAGGACACCCCGCACGGTGGAACACCAATAGAGGTTAACGTTGTTATCACACCAACATTTCTTGTCACCAGTTGGTCCAAATAAACAAAGCCTTGATCTTCACCAAATTAAACTTCGGTTACCAAGTAAGTCCTGCCTAGGGCACATCTACTTAGTTTTAGGCTTGGGCTTCAAGTGCTCTTGGAATGTGATGGGCATTAGGGAGATGTTGCCCGTAAAGTGAATTTAGAAGTGTAAAGTGACAGACAACGGGTTTGCAATACAAGCTTTAATTGGTTAAGTGGCTTTTATGGTTTAAGTGCTTTTATTAATTTCTTTTAAGGTTTCCATGTTTAAGTCAATTCAAACAAGGTTGTAATGAAGCACATAAGAAGTTTTGCAAATCCCAACTTATATGAATTTCCTTAATGTGGAGTGGTTACCTAAGTTGGGATCGAATTTCCAAATATAGAGTTGGTATATTTTAAGTAGTTTCCCAGCCAAACATATACCAAACATTCTTTTTTTTTGTAAATTCAAATCCTAAAATTTGAATTTAAATTTTTTATTTTTTTATTTTTTATTTTTTTTGAAAAAGAAACTAACTAATCTAACTAAGATCCTATCCTTTATGAGAAACAACAATTTTCTTTTTTATTTTTCTTTTAGACATCTAAAACCTAAGGAAACAAATGCAATAGGATCTAAGGATTATCTGTGGTCTTCACCAAGACCACGGATTGAAATGTGTGCAGATCCTCTTTGTTCTTGACCCTACAAACGAAACAAAAATGTTAACCAAATACAAATCCAAATCTAAAAACTCTCTCATTGTCTCTTTGGTAGCGACGTCATTTGAAAAAGGTATTTTCACACGTTAAAAATATATTTTTGTAAATAATACATCGTTTCGTTGTTTGTAGTGTAGTTGCGCAAAAGTCCTGAGTTAAAGAAATTTGTTTTAACTAAACTCACATTGATTTTCATTCTTTTATAACATGAGACCTGGTCATTCGTCTCTACGAGGCGTAAAATGCAAATATTAGAATTTGGATCTAGACCACCCGTAGGCCGAGCGCTCGGCCCATACCGAATGCTCAGAGGATATATGCTCATGGGGATCAATGGTCAGACGTTTTATTTGCGCCCAACGCTTGACGACTGAGTAGCATGGGCGTGCGATTCCTTAAATAGCGTTCATAGCGCTCACTACCACACGATGTGGCGCTATCTTTCGGTGCCTAATTGGCGCACCGCAACGTGTGCTGAGGCTAACTTTGGACCTTGAATTGAGTGTCCATTTGTTGTCCAAATTTACAAGAAATTATATGATTGGAAACCCCCTACATAAGGCTACATAATTATTCAATTAATTAAGGATAATAACTTATTTAATTATATATATAACTTGGTTAAAGTTAGTGGACTATACACGTTTAATTAGAGATTTAATCCTTAATTAATGTATAAATTAATAACTTAATTATTCAATTGACGTATAAATTAGTTAATTTACATAATAAGATATTTATTATACATTTTTAATTTATTTTAACTCATTTATTTTAATTTATATTTATTTATAGACCCATTTTAAAGAGATATATACATAATTAGATTATAAATACTATTATACATTATAAATATATTATAAATAGGTTAAAAATATTTAAAATTAATATATACAAGTATGCAACATAAGTTACTTCGGTAATAAGTTAAATTACTAATTTATTTTATTTTAACTTAATAACTTAGCTATATAACTTATTAACATAAATATATACAATAAATACTTAAATAAATAAATATACATGTATCATACAATATATAGTAATTACTTAAATACATATGTATAGCAATAGATATGATTATACATATATACATAATGACATGTATTTACTTAGGTATTTGTACATATAATATAAATAAATAGATAATTATATAATTACAATATATATAGTTTAATACATCATAAATACTTATTTAAATAGATATAATAAATATCTAAGTTATTTATGCACCTTTAAGTTGTATAGTTATTATTTACATTTAGCTTAATATTAAATAGTATATGCAGGTATAAATACAATATACAAGGTATTTTTAGATGTTTTTGAGTATGTTTGAGTTTTTATGGCATTTGTATATTCTATAGAGATAGGGGAAGAGAGAGAGAAGACCAGATGAGTGATGAGGTGATTCTTTGTATATTTCCATTTTGAGTTCATTTATTCAATTACAAAGTACACTGAACTGTCTAATGGTATGTTTTATCAACGAGAGGGTTTAGAATACTTTGAAACTTTGTGATGTGTACACATCTAATTGGCTTAATTTGTCTATTTGTGCATGTTCCTAGAGTCATAGAAGTCTCATGTATTATAAGTATTGTATAACATGAATAATCATACATTTACATTAATTTGTACAAATTGTATATTAATTCGCCTCTTTTTGTGGCTAGGGGATAAGGTGATTCATTTTGGGGTCTCAGATTGAAGTTCCAACCGTACACATCTAATCAGGGCAATGATCAAAGTCCAATACCTCCGAGATCGCCCTGATCGAACCTCGGTAACATCATATGTTGTCCAAGGAAGATCAAAGGCCAAGGGGTAAGATAGTGAAAATTCGAACTTCAGATGACAAATCCAATCACATGGATGAGTTCGGATCGAAGATTGTAGCCCAATGGTGCCAAAATTGACCCAATCCGACATTTGTGGCACCACCTACGAGCACTAGAAGATGGACAGTCAAGATGATACCATGTGGCATCATCCATGATGCCCAAGGCCACCCGCAGCATCCCTTCATCCATGCCTAATCAACTCTCAACCGTTGCATCTAGATCCAACGGCTGAGATGCAACCCAGCTGCGCCCATTTAGATCTTATGTTGGATTGAGATCTCGATGGTTGGATTGAGATCTTGACGGCCAAGAGCAATCGAGTTGACTTGAATTAGTCGGAATCAAGAGATAAATGCTCCAAAATGATCGTTTGAGGATCGTAATTCCATACTGATCTAAGTTGAGAAGATGACAAGAAAATGAGGTTAATTCTACTGCTTTAATAGCAAATCACAAATACGGATTAACCACGGGGTTACTCAAGAGGTAATTAAAGGTAAAATGAACTTAAAAGACCAAGTGAACTCACACTGACTAAATCAGGGTTTTACGCATTTTGAGGGTGAAAACATCATTGAAAACCATAATTATCAACCTCACTTAAATTGAAAGGGTTCTAATTAGAATAAAATCAATATAAACATCCTAAAAATCGTTGAAAAATATTCTACCTTTACTTTGACAATCTAAACCCATTTTGGCGTAGAATAAAGTTTCAAATAGGAATTTACCCTTATTTTAGCTGTTGTGCAATTTTTCTAGTCAAACGTGGCCAAAACTCAAAGTCAAGTTGACCATTAGATTCCTTGGATCCAAATTAGGTTCACACCAAAATTTGGGTCCAATAAGAGTCCATCTTAACCTACTTTGCATTTTAGCCCTTAGAAACTTTATTTCTTACATTCTGACCCTTAGGTTTCAAATCTATTTGCAAAAGGGCCCTAAATTTCTCATCTTCTTCACATTTCGATCCCTACCGCCATGAACAGTGTGAACAAAACTTCAAACCCAACCCGCCGACATTCAATCAAGGAGTTTTCTTTGATTTGTCAATCAAATCCCTCCAAAATTGGAGGGATTGATCTTTAAGAGATTCCCTAACGATTGAGCTCAGTCTTGAATCCTAAAATGGATCCTAGAGCTCCAGTGTGCGTGAGAAAATTTATGACTTTATGTTTTCAAACCTGCAAGAAAACGTGCGAATTTCGCACGTTTGAGGGCCTGATCCTCATCTATTTAAACACCCCAAAGTTCCTAGGTGTAAGGGAGCCTGGTTTCAGGCCAAATCTACTCTTCTTCCTATTCTCTGGCCATGTCTGACTACGGCTCTGACAAGCCCCCTCGACCCCTTCTCTCCAACCTCCCAATGACCAAATTGTGAGCATCATCATCTTCCTCACCCTCACCTACCTCTCGCCAGCCAAAGCAGAGGCTCCTCCCTCCTTTCCTCCTCGCCGTCTACCCCACTGGAGGCTTCACCTTCCTCGTATCCGGCAAGCAGTGCCGGCATGAGATCCCTCTCCCTCAATCAATTAGATAGGTTCTATCTCTCCCTCTTATTCTTTAGACTAAGTTTAGGTCCTTAGAAACCCAATTCGACCACTGTATCACTTTCTCCCTCTCTTTCTTCCCTGACTTTAGCCATGCCTCCAGCATGGTCGCCCCATCGCCACACACTCAAGCACATCGCCAACACCTCCAGAAGCTTCACCTCACCCTCACCAACAAAAGTCCTAACCTTATTGGGCAGAGCAACCGCCCTAAACCCCCACCGAACAACCCATCATCCCGCCGACCACCACATCACCATCCAACCACCTCACACCCTTACGCACCATATCATCACCACTAGTCCCATTGCCTCACCTCGGCAGAGCTTCCTAGCTCCCCAATTGGCCCGTAGATCACCTCCTTCGCCATAGGCCATCCCTGCCAACAGAGCTCCTTCGGGCTTTGCCACCACCGTCATTCGACCACAATTGAAGCCAATAGAGTTAGGGTTTCGCTCCAACATGCTACATCGAAGCTTTCTACGTGCTTAATTCAGGCCGAGAGGCTATTCTCTTATTTCAGGATATTCACCAGACATCCCTTCGCTGTTGTCACCTTCTCCACCATCATCCATTGAGCCCTGACCATCTCCAGCCTTAATTCCACCTTCAGCTAGCACGGAAGCTATCCACGAAGCCACCAGCTACTTCAATTAAGCGAGAGAGCGACACCAGTAGCTACAATCAAGGCGATCTCCATCAGCAGCATCACGCGACGACAGGCAACTGCTTTAGTGCCACATCGTGGCATTGTGATTTGGAAATGTGAATATAAGGAATTTGCTACCTTAGTTTATCGCCTTAGATGCTAAAGGGTGAGGTCCCTCTCACTCTTGCCCTCTCACACCTCGTCTGCCACGCCGGTGGCCTAATCCCCTAGTCCATATCCGATTATCTGATTACCCGTATACCCATGCCCACTCTGGATTAAGAGAGATAAGGATTTCTAAGGGATGAAAGGAGAGGTTTTGTTCCTCGGGATGCATGCGTAATACTTAGGCAAAATTAAGAGATTTGACGAGTCTGTGCTGAAGCAACTTAAGGCGTCTGATGTGCCTTGGAGATGTCTAATCTTAGCTACTGTGGAGATATTTGATTACTCTGATCTGACATGGCTAAGTGTTTGAGTGCTATTGAGAAATTGACTTGAGAATTAGGCTGACTAATTGAGAGATTTAATTGGTGATTCAAATCACAATTTTTAGGCTTCCAATTATCTTTTTGTCATTGATTTCTGAAATACATTTTGATTCATATTGAATGCATCTTTAGTGGATTATTTATTCATTGCATATCATTATTATGGATTGATTATTGTGCCCATTGATTGGATTATTTGATTAGTGATATAATTCCATATTTGCACCCTGCGAACAACCTTGGAACTCGCAATTTTTTCAAGCACTTATAAATTTAAATGTTACGATTTTCGTCATTATACTACAACACAATGTCTTCCTAAACTATGATGATTTTCGACTGCAACATTTCGACGCCATTGTTGGGGAGCAACTCGCCATTCCCCACTAGTCATATCATTTGTGATTACTGGTGAGCGTATTTTTCGCAAGGCAAATTAGGGTTTTGGAGAATCTGTCATCGTAGTCGCAAAATCCACCAACCAAATAAAATTTATATCGAAACTCAAGATGAGCCCTGAGTTGAACACAGGGAGGCTGTTGAATGTGATTTCTATAATAAAAGTTTTGAGTTTGAAAACCAGTCATTGTAGTCGTATAAAAATCCATCAAACAGATAACCAAAACTCTGGTGAGTGCTAGGTCGAACACCGGGAGGCAAGCGTTTGATCAAAAATCGCGTATGAATTATTGTCATGAAAGTAGATTAGCTAGTCGAATTAAATCTACCCTACCCATTCTACTTAAAGAATAAAACATAAAAGACAGAGAAAGAATAATACAAAGAAAAAGAAAATAGGGAGAGAATAAACAAATATTTCATAATGATAGAAACATGTCCATTACATCTATGTACTACACTAGAACGCAGGAAATCTACACTAGAAAGTGATAAAAGAGATGAAAAATTATCCCCCTCGACAGCTACTTGGAGGACGAACTGCGTTGATGGGGCGCCCGGACTAGGGTGATGAGATGCTGGACGAAAGCAGACGAAGACGGAGGACGGAACAAGGCATCGTCGTAGTGGGATCCTGATGTGCATACATCTGATTAACCTAAAATGTCTATTAATGCATGTTCTTAGTGTCACATTAGCATCATACATTGTAAATAATACATAACATGCATAATCACGCATTTAAATCAAGTTGTATAAATTGTACAGTAATTATCTCATTTTTATGGTCAGGGACAGGGTGACTTTTTATCGAGGCCTCGGATTAAAGATCCAACGATATGGATCTGATCAGGGTGACGATTGGAGTTCAACGACTCCAAGATCGCCCTAATCGGACATCCATGGCACCAAATAGAGACCGAGGAACCCTAAAGATCATGGGCCAAAATGATGTTAATCCGCACGTCAGACGACAAATCCGACCGCACGAATGAATTCGGATCAACGATCGCAGCCTAACGGCGGGAAAATTGGTCCAATCTGATACCCGTGGCACCATCTACATCACTCAAAAGATGAACGGTCAGGATGGCACCACGTGGCGCTATCCCAATCGCCCAATCGACCTAGAGGACCCGCAGCTGCCTTTCCTTCTTCACCCGCATGCTCGATCTCGACCGTTGGATGCTCATTCAATGGTCGCAAAACCGTGTGCGCAAATCCTCCACGCGACGCAAAGCCGCCCGCAGTGCAATGGTTGGATGTCTTCACAAGAACAGGCGATCACGCAGTCGAGCCGCAACGCCTCAAATTGAAGGGCAGGCGCGTGAAGCGAGTGAGCGAGCGGGGCCGCACGATGAGGATCGGATGGCATTGCGTGAGCAATAGCACCCACGCGCGATCAGATGCATGGCGCTAACGTGTGATTGCACGCAGGCGTGCGACGCGAGCGAGGATGGTTTAAGCCGTCCAATCTCTTGATCGATGGCTGTAAGCGTGCGGACGTGCGCGTGCGTTGCACAACACAGAGGCGAGGAGGCACGCGACGCGCGCACACGAAGGCCACGTTCAGGCCTTTAGTAATGGATTTATCCATCACTAAAGGTCCCATATTAATGATTTTCAAATTAAAATATCCAAAATGCTCCCATTCCTTGCAACTATAAAAGGAGACTCCCTCCATACGAATTTGGCATCCCTTCCTTCTCTTCTCTCCTCCAAAGCTCAAGAGAAGCTTGTCCCACACTTGGGATGCTCCTCAAGAGAAAATCAATTTTTCTCCCTCATTCCAGAAGTGGATCCCATGACGACAACGACATGCTACCTCGTTCCCGTTCCTCCTGCTTTGACCTCCTTCCCACTCCATTCCTCGTCTTCCAGGTGTTGTCTCGTCCGACTCGTCCTCCAAGCGATCGTCAAGGAGGATAACTTCGCTCTCCCATTCCTTTTTCCTGCTTTCTAGTTGTAATGGTTTTCCTGCTTTCTAGTGTAATTTCTCGCTTTCTTAAATATATAAACATTTTGCAATTTCAAGTGAATGTTTTCTCTCTCTTATTGTTTATGTTGATTCCAATGCATTGTAATTACTCCACTTTTTAAACAAAAACACAAAAAGAATATAATTGCGAATCTTGATCGACGTAACCTCCCTAAGTTCGACCCGAGATTTCTTTTCCGGTATAAATTTTATTTGTTAAACCTGAGTTTTTCGCTATTCAAACTACAGCGACAGGTTTTCAAAATCAACTCCGATGGCGTAGTCCTCCGACATTCAATAGATCTGCTTCCTGAATGGTGACGAGAGGACAACCGTGGGATGCTCCACGAAGGGGGTGTGAAGATGGAAATATTATCTTTATAACCCTAATGAAGCATCCTGAGTATGGGACCAGCTCATAGAGCTTTGGTGAGGCTAAGAGAAGAGAGAAAGGGATGATGAAAATGAGTGGTACGGGTGCCCTTTTATAACTGCAAAAAATTGGGGGCAAAAAGATCTTTTAAAGGCTTGAAATTGATGGTAAGGTCTTTAGTGACAAATTTGCACATCGCTAAAGCCCCCACGTCGCTAAAGTTGCACCTTGATATCCGTTGTTCACTCCTAATCCGACGCTCCACAATGCGCCACGTCACCTGATTCTCCCCCTTCAGTCGTTAAGCACAAGATCACATGCCATCGCTGTCAAATCATCTCAGCCATCCGATGAAGAGATCAGACGACTTAAAATCACGCACATCGCTTCACCTTCTAGCGTTCAGCGTGCCCATGTGCAATCACTTGTCATTGCACACATGCGTGCTGCGCTTCCATCCGGTGCACCCTGTAACACCACGTTGTGTCCGCATCCACCATTCACTTATGATCTGATGGTCAAATTGGACGCAACTCACTCGCCTCTTCGATGTCTCGATCGTGCGACCTCCCTTTCCGCTTACGCCACTCGACCACTGCACCACCAACCTTTCTTTGCCACATTTGTTGATTTCCATCCACGCGCTCTCAGCTGTTGGATGGATGATCTAATGGCTAAGATTGCTCGATCGGAGGAAGAAGAGCTGCAGGCATTACTAGGGTGATTTGGGTGGCTAGGATGGTGCCACGAGGTGCTATCCCGGCCGTCCATCTTTTCTGACTTGGAGATAGTGACACAGATGTCGGATTGGATCATTTTCATGTCGTTGGGCTGCGATCATCGATCTGAATCAATACGTGGAGTTGGATTTGTCATCTGAGGTACAAATTTTTCACAACCTTACTCCCTGACCTTTGATCTTTCTCGAAATGCATCTGATGCTACAGAGGTCCGATCAGGGCGATCTCGGAGGCATTGGACTCCGATTGTCATCCTAATCAGATCGGTACAGTTAGACCTCAAATCCGAGACCCTAAAATGATCTCGCCCTGTCCCCTCACCACAAAAAGGAAAAATTAGCCTATAATTTATATAATCTAACCTAAATGCATGATGATGCATGTTATGCAATATTTATAATGCATGATGCTTCTATAAACCTATGAGCATGCATAAATAGGAACTTTAGGCCAATTAGATGTGTGCACATTAGAGGCAACATTTGTTTCTTTGAAAGTCTGCATTTCTCTTTTTTCTGTTTGGTATTTTTAGGGTTTTGTTATTTTTTGGGTCTTTTATGATAACAAAATATTAGAACAAGGAGCAAGCTAAGCTAGTCTAAAACTAAATGTAGAGAAATGAAACTAATATAATGAGAATGAAGTTTATTACAATTACACTAAGTAAAAATATAGTAAGATAGATAAAGGAAATGGAGGTGAGATGAAATCTCTCAAATTGAATGTCTGGCGAGACGACGGTGCTTGGTGGCTTCTTAGATGGAGGAGATGAGGTGTAATACGTTGAAGATGAGGAGCAAGAGGAATTTGGGTAGAGGGTTGCTTGACCAAGCTATAGGAATGGTGATGAGGAGGTGGAGGTGATCATCTACCTAAATGGTGGTGAGGGGATGTCTCTAGGGTTCCCTATGAAGGTGATGTCAAGAGGGAGGACTAGTTGGTGGAAATTGAGGATTCTACACTAATAGCGAGCCTTTAGAGCTTGGGAATAGAGCATATGGGAGCTTAGAAGGCTTCTTGGAGCTCCTGAGTGGGTGGAAATAGCATAGGTAGAGATGTGTTGTAGGCAAGGGGGTGTGTAGGCCCTTATATAGTGGATGAGAGGAGGCTAAAACATGCATGGGACAATTAGTGACATCCAAGACGTCGATGTAAATCCCACTCATACGTCGTTGTAGCCAGCTCACACTCGCTCACGCGTTCACTGAAGTGAGCTGTGCTTCGCTGGCGTCCATCTCGCATGTTGATCACACTCGTTCGATGCTAGCCATCCATCTCACGTCTCCAACTAGCGTCCGCTGGCTGTAGTGGACTAGATCACCACCCTTGGTGGATGAAGGGCCCTGATTGCGCAAGGACATTCCAGATCGCGCCCCTATTGCACGTGTGATTGGGCATGTGTTCGCACGTTATCGCGTGCGTGTAGATTGCACGGCGCTCAGAGTGCCACGCCGCCATCCTTACGACCGCTCATCTTCGATTGAACGGTCGAATTTTGATTCCGACGGAGAAGGCGCCTCAGCGAGATTTGAATGCATGTCCTTGGCATGGGAACCACTCTCATTTCAAACGCGTTGTGGCCACGGGTGGTCGCGCGGACGATCCCGCGTGTGCGCGCTTGTGGCCGTTGGATCTTCATCCAAAGGTCGTGAACCTGATGAGGAGTAGCGCTTTGTTAGTCGCAAGATCTTCAGCCGATGGTTGTGAAGAGACGATGACGACCTTCAGTGAGAGCAAGCAGCCTTTTAACGACCTAGATGATGCCACATGGTATCATCTAAGCCGTCTATCCTTAACACTGATTTAAATGCCGACGGCATGTTTTGGAGAATGACCATGCCGATATGCTTTTAACGTCAAAAGTCAGGAGTTTTGCCAGCATGCCGACCATACCGGCAGCATGCCGACGAAATCGGAGGCATGTCGACGTACCGATGCTGATGCCGATGATGTGTGCTTGCTGCAGACTGCAGTGTGTGCTAATCCGCTCCGCTAATGGGCCTATTCCTTTCCAAAAAAGAACCCTACTCACTATTTAACCTACAAATAACCTCCAGAGATTCATTGTTCACCTAATAGTGCTCCTCTTTAATCTATTTCTCATACCCTCTTAGAAACTCTCTTGATGCAAATAACCTTGCTGCCAGAGTACAAGTCATTATATCCACTTCCAGTACTTTACACCGGTGCTCCTATATAAGGTCTCTAAAGCCAGGTTCACAGAACAAAAATTTCTTGAATTTGAAGTACACTGCATGCCTGAGATCATCATTTGATCTCCAACACTGTGGAATGTGATCAAAGAAAGGTCTATCCAAGGCAGTTCACCTTAAATAAAGGGAAAAACTCCACAAAATTAATGTAGTAAACCTATAATTGCATGGGCACTGCTTCTGTGTGTGATGCTTCACCAAGTAAAATAGCAGTTGCAGATTATATAATTAGATAATGCAAGCTCAGCCAGAACGTCACTGAACTCCATCTCGTCCCTATCCCTTGATACTTTATCCCCCAGTCGGTCATGTATTCCAACTTAATATTAGAATCTCAACCTACACTCTGGTAAATTGGAAAAAGGCCATGTGCATGTGTCTCAAATCTTCTTGCAGTACCCTTCTCTCTATCTCTGCATGTGGCCCATACAGAGAACTAAAGAGGAATCTGTTCTTATCTAATATATTACAACATCATTGAAAATAAAATGTTTCCAACCACCGAATCCTCTTGCAAAGTTTCTCACATCCTAGGCAATCAGATGCCTGCCTAACAAGCCATCTGGATTCTGAGACACAAAATCATTCCATTATGTTCCCCCAACTAGCCCCAACAGTTAAAAACAACAGACCTCCAATGTTGCCCATTGTAAAAATACAAGCACTGGACTCTAACATGACAAGCACCTCCCAAAAGTCTTATGATAGGCAGTGTCCCACAAACCCTCGTGTTCCAACTATCTTCACCAGAATATAAGACAAAGCCCCCGCTTCTAGAGTTCCAACTGTCTACCACAAGCCTGCCCCTTGGCCCCCATCACAACTCTAGCCACTGCATCCGTAGTCTATTTGAAGTCTAATGTAATTCAACTGTTGCAACCCCATTGTTAGCCTCCTTTTATGAAGTGTAAACATGGTGGTTTTGAGTGTGGGAGACTTCTTCAGATCCAGACATCACATCTGGAAATCAAATCCGAGAGCATGCTGTCTAATTTTTTTTTTGAAAGGAAAAGGAAAGCTATTGAATCGCCAATAGCAATCCAGCATGCTGTCTAATTTTAAATATAGTTGAGCATAATAGGTCATCGACTTTGCTGGAAACTTATAGTAGTCTCAATTTTTCTATTCAATAAGATTTTCTAGCCAACCACGATTCTTTCTTAGCAACATGACCTTCTAATGTAAGTAAACAACCAAGCGAACTTAAGACATAGCATGAAATGAAGACAAATCACCACCATGAACACTGAGAAGGAAACCTCGAAAGGTCACTCTTATACAATGTTGCATAATACAAGATGAAGCAAGAATAAGAGATAATCAAGAAATAATGTGCTTCATCACAACAAACTCCCTTACAAGAGAAGTGGACTAAAGCTAGTTCATTCTTCTCAAAGAAGAAGAAGAAGACAAAGGGGAAAAAAGGACCCACCTCAACTTGAGTAGTATGCCCTATTCACACCCCAAAAAAAAAAAAAGGAAAAGGAAAAAAGAATGGTATGCAACTAACACCCTGAGTACTAACTGGATATAGAGGTAGATCCAGCAGGCCATCTAATCAGTTACCTTACTCAACATAAAGTCCTCATCATTCAACTTGGATGCCAATCTTCACTCTTAGTTTATATTCTACGCCTCTTCATGATTAACAGCAATTTCGGTAATGTTTCTGCCTAAATCCATAAACCATGATTCATGCATGTTGCTTTGGGGTTGATTCTGAAACCCTACTATGCATGTTCATATATTATTATTCCATTAAGCATGACTTATGCATCTCACTTAGGGTTTTCTTCCGTTAAATAGTGTATTAATGGGTTGTAGTTAAGATTTCTAGTAAAGGCATCTTATTACTTTTCCCTACTTTGCTGTTCCTCTATGATTTTGTGACTGCATTTAGACGGAAGGATTAGTTTAGATGCATATACACTTATATGTTACGACTAACATTGCACTGACAAAATATTGTTCATGGTGCTTCATGTACAGATACAAAAGGAGCCAGTTACATACAAACCCTCCTAACCTGACCTTAGGCACTCTAGGATCCCAATCCATCTGAAATATGCCCCCAGTTCAAGTCAAGATATAGATGAGCACAGTGATTTAAATGCTGATGGCATGCCGTCGGTACGGGTGGCTTTTATAGAAAGGCCATGCCGACACAAAGATAGTGTCGGTTTGCAGGGAAACCGTCGGCATGCCGAGGGTTTTGCCGACATGCCAACAGTTGCCGACGAAACGGCGGCATGCTGACCATCTGCTGAGTGGTGCTGGGAATTAGAGCGGCAGGAATTTGAAAAGGAATTGGAGGTTTAAACCTGAGGAAGAGGGATAGTTTATACTTTTCAAAATTCGGGAAGAGTCCATACACACACATGTTGATTTTTTGTTATATAGGCTCAAATAACCTGCAAATACATTTCCAACATCTTGATTTAGTTGTCTTTAGAATTTTAATCATTCCTGCACACACACACGTTGATTTTTTGTCATATAGGCTTAAATAACAATTATCTTTTGTTCATATAGGCTTACATACAACTGTAAATATGTTTCTAACATTTTGATTTAGTTATCTTTCAAATTTTAATCATTTCTATCATTTCTGTCAGCATACATCGGCATGCCCTCGGTGTGCCTCGAAATGTCATTTTTTCGGACCGTCGAAATCGTCAAAATCTGCCATCGAAAAATGGACATTTCCACGGCATGCCTTCGGCATGCCTACGAAATGCATACCTACAATTTCATCGGCATGGTGTCGAAATCGGCATTTCGAACCATGATCCTTAAATGCTTGTAGGGGATGTTACGGATGTCGAATCGAATCAATTTTCGTGCTGATAGGCTGCAATCGTCAATCTGGATCCATCCGTACGGTTGGATTCTTCATCTGAAGCTCTGAAATATAACACCCTATTCCCTAGCCAGAGAAATATGTGAATTAACGTATAATTTATACAAGTCAATATAAATGCAACATGATGAATGTTATTCATTATTTACAATGCTAAATGCAATGTTACGCTTAAGAACTGACATAAATAGGCATTTTATCATGAGTAGATGAGTATTTATCATATCCCCATGCCTATCTTTTGCTAGTCCAAAGCAAAATTAACCTAAATGCTATGTATAAAATAGAATTAAGATCTGATCACTTAGGCAAGATTTATTGATTAACATTAGAACATTTCAACTAAGGACCTAATTACAAAAACTCACCAATGCCCAAATGTCTACCAAAATGCAGACCACCCAAGTCCTCGTCTTATTCTGCACAAAAGCAAGTCCATTTTTTTCTTTCCTTTTCTTCTTTTCTTTTTTTCATTTTTTTTGGATTTTTGAGTTTAGAGTTTCGGGGTAGCTTTCTACAGCTACACAACCCACCCAAAACTTAAAAAGAACTTCAAGTTCTAAGGATCTTGTGAAAAGTGATAAACTCACTAAGCAGTAGTTAAAATGGACTTTAGGCTTCTACAACCCTAGGTGATCTTAAAAATTTCTGCCTAAAGGTGTATCTGTTCAACTGATAGCTTTCTTCCTACTTTTATTTTATTTTCTTTTATATGGGGTCAACACAAGGGCGAACCCAGTGTATCTCCCTGATTTATTCTACTTCCTCGTTTCTTCCCTAAGTGTTTTGGGAATTATTTGTGCATTTTTATGAGCTGAGCTCTTGACAAACCGCTAATGGGTTGTTACCCACGACAACTTGCCAACCATACTGATGCAAAGTGTGCCTTATTTATTTTTATCCTTTTTCTATTTTTATTTATTTAATTTTTTTCTTTTTGAGTATATATATATTATTTTTCTGAGTATGTGACTTCCCTGATATAAGATTTACCTAAAGTCAGTAGAAAGAGTATGGTCATGTAGTTGAGCTCTGGACAACCGGCCAATGGGCTGTTACCCAGGACAACTTGCCATCCACACTATCTTAGAAAGTTCATTAGCTACCTAATTTCCATAAAAACCTCCGAAAAGTGATTCGGTGGATATAGTGTGTAGATGCTATAGACTTAAAGTCTCCTCAAATCAGAGAGCAGGTTAATAAGTCGTGTACTTATCACCTCAATTATTAAACAAATTAGACTTAACGTGGCAAGGACTCGAGAACAGGTCCACATTTTAGTCGACACCCGGATTGATTAAGCTCGAAGACCTGAAAAGTCTATAAATGTTCAGTCCTAAAGTATCGTTTCCAAGAATTAGCAACTCTTAATGCCTACATTCTCTTCTCCTAATTCTAATATTTTTTTGAATTTTTGAATTTTTTTAAGAAAATAAAATAAATTACACAGAGTTAACAAAATAATTTCATAATTAAATATCCACCCTCATGCCTAAATGATGCAATGTCCACAATGTAAAAATAATGGCATGAAAAGGGAGAAATAAAAAGAATATCACTTGAATTTCGTGAAAATCCGGTCAGCTCCATAGAGAATGTGGAATATATACACATGCTAAGTTTATTGTCTTTAGTGAGGCATATTATACATTAAGAATTCACAAGTACAAGTCAAAATCAAAATACAAATATTGATCTCAGGACTTGCCAGTAGGAGATATCCATAAATGTGGACCAGATTGTGTTGCAGGCCGATGCCCCAGGGTTGAGTAGTTCTAAGGTTTTGGATGAAAATCACCCAAAAGCAGAGATTGTTGTGCTTGCGGGATCGGACCTACAGTTTTGGGTACAACCCAAGTCTAAATTGTCAGACAATGGGTAGGTCTAAATCACTGGGCATGTTTTCCCATGTAGAATTTAGCTCAAAAATATAATCAATTATGTTATGCTTGGGTTGCACATCCCCAGAATCAAAAATATCGTAAGGGTCCTGATAGAAAGTAGGCGATTTAAGGCAAATAGGAACCCTTAGATCCATACTTCTATCTTCCTTGGAGTTAACTTCCCAAATCCTAATTTCCAAATTTCTATCCTCCAAGTTCAAGTGTTCAATTTACGGGACCTCTAGTATATTATTCACCCCATGTGATTTACCCAAACCCAAAAATCATAGCTGAATCAAAATTGACTTGGGTTTGATAATTTCAAGATCATCAATATATTCTTCGCAATGTGTTAGAGAAATGTGACTACTGATTGAATCTTTTAGTAAATCAGGATTCAGATCCTCCAAGTTAGCCTCAATAGGATCACAATCTTCAATGATCGGGCTATCAAATCTTCATCATGCTCCTCAGGCCCGTTAGTCTCACTATAATCATTCTCTTTAAGTTCAAGTGAGACTTCACCTAAAGATTCTTCACCCGCAAAATTAAAGAATTCTTTATCCTCATTTATATATGTCTCAAAATCGTATGTTGTTCCTTGGTCTATAAAGACATACTTTTCCTCGCTCATTGGTTCAAGGATCTCGGGTGAGAAAATCAATTTATCCTCAATGGGTTGCTCTAAACCAACCTGGCCATCCCTGATTTCATAAAAAATGTCACCCCCAACAGGTGCCTGAGCGAGTTCTGACATTGGCTTTCCTGAAGATGGTTCATCCTGAAAATCATCCCAAGATTGAACTAAGGCAACCACGAATTTCATCCTCAATCTTGACAACTTCCCAACTGGACCCCTATCCTTAATATCTTGGAGCCAATCCAATAAAAAACTATTATGCTCATTAATCATTTTGATTATAGGCTCCAATGCTTCAATGCATGATATTGGCTGAGCTTCTAAAGATTGTATAGTGTTCCTCAAGTTAGCCAACACCCTATCCTGGACCTGGTTCATCTGAACCGAATGATTTGGTTAAGGGTTGGTGGGTTTGGGTTAAATCTAAAGGACTCAGGAAATTGAGGTTCTTGGGTCCTTCCCTTATAATAGGTCATTTCGGGTTGTTCAAAGAAGGGTGATGACCTATATTCAGTATAATCCTAAGGAGGGTAGGTGTTATAATCATCAAATCCTTCTTAATTGTAAATCGGGTTGGTTTGTTCATAAGAGGGCGATGATCTATAATCAGTGTAGCTCTGGGAAGGATAATAATCATGATAAAGATGTCTAGGGTTAGGTCTTGGACATTGAGGTCCGGAATCATATCCCCAATCGAAGTTATCCTGAGTAGGAGATGAGTAATCATAAGTCGGGTCGAGATAGTAATCATCTTGGGGATAAGTGGTGGTAGGAGGGTAGGATTGGAAATGCGAGTGTGGTGTGGAAGAATACATGGTGAAACAGGAGGGAAAACAGAACAAAGAATGGTACCCTACAGTACAATCAATCAAACCTGTCCTTAGGTGGGTAGCCTAAAGACTTATAGACTCCCAGAACCCATCTTGAGATGAAAGAAACGATTTGGTCTACTTCTATTCAGTCAATCCAACCAGTTAGAGGGAAGGATTGGGGAGAAGGTTCTTCCTTTGACTTGCGCCTCCAGTTCCTTTGATACCTCCCAACCGTAGTCGTTTAACATTACTCCCCTAGCTAGACATCAGATGGACTGATAAAAGTAGATTAATCAAAAAATATCTCTGTTAGAGTCCCAAAGAGCGAGTTAATCCTTAAGGCCAACATCTACTCAGTTTTAATTACGCTTGGGATGATTGTGCTCTTGAAATGAGATGGGCCCTTTAGATGGGTTGTGCCCTTAATGATCAATTAAAATATATGTGCGTGCACAACCAAGGTTTTCAAATAAGGTTATTTCATGATGTGTCTTTTAGGATTTAACCTTGTTTAGTAGCTTTTAGGGTTTAATCTTTAGGTTCATTCAATCAAGTTTAGTAAAACACTCCATGTTTTTGCAAACACAGGTGTAGATATTTTCCTTTAAAACTCAAAAATAATGTGGAGTACTTGGTTCATCCCTAAAATTCAACCCTATGGGTCAAGCTATTGATTAATCACTTTTATCTTAAGTAACGTGACCCAAACAGCTCAATCAATTGGCCTTGATGCACCACTTGTTAAGGAACACAAAAGTGTTTAACCTAATCCAATTTTCTACTCATTTGTGTGTTGAGTTAAGGTGTACCAGATCCACAGGTCAGATTCTGGTTAAGTGGTAGAATCAATGTAGAGTGACGCGTCTTAGGTTAAGAGTTGTGGGTGTTTAATGTGTGTAACTTTCAGTAAATCCCATAATCAAATAGTTTTTTTTTATAATTTATGCGGGTGTGTGAGGTGAGTGACAATCAAACAACGATGATCTAACCTAGGCTTTATGCAAGCACCTAAGTTGATTTCAGTTTGAGTTATTAGGTGATGGAATGGAAATCTAATGGGTGGCTAGTGGAGGTAGACTTACAGATCCTTTATCTGCACTTTTCTCCAATCTAACTACTCTGGCCCGCCTCGAAAGAGTACCTATAATCACAGTAAGATTGGAGAAAAAGTGAGATAAAAGTTAGGTAAGGCGAAAAATCAAGAGCGGTTCCTCCCTGGCAATGGTGCCAAAATGATGGACGTATTTTTGTGAGAAATCAGGGTTTTGGAGAACCCCATGTCGTAGTCGCAAAAAATCGCTACCAGATAAAATTTACATTGAAACTCAAAGTGAGTCCTAGGTCGAGTACATGGAGGTGACGTTTGTTGCTTTGAAAATCCGCATTTTTCTTTGTTTCATTTTGGTATTTTTAGGGTTTTGCTATTTTTTGGGTCTTTTATGATAACAGAATATCAAAACAAGGAGCAAGCTAAGCTAGTCTAAAACTAAATGTAGAGAAAAGAAACTAATATAATGAGAATGAAGTTTAATACAATTACACTAAGCAGAAATATAGTAAGATAGATAAAGGAAACAGAGGTGAGAGGAAATCTCCCAAAACAAATCTTAGGCAAGATAATGACTCCTGGTGGCGGCTTGGATGGAGGAGATAAGGTGCTAGATGTTGACGCGCGAGGAACGCGTTTGTTTAATTATACCATTGTAGTACGCGCTTACGACGTTGGTTTTAATTTAAAATGTACAGTTGGTGAGTCCAAGTGTCGAATACAAGGAGGCATAAAATCAGATTATTTTGTTGCTTTAGCTGTCACAGGAATGGGTGGTTTGCTTGCTTGCGAGAAAACACTAGAGAGAGAGGGAGAGAGAGAGAGAGTAGGGTTAGAGATCGTATTTAAAACATGACAATCATTAAGAGGATGTGAGCTACAATATATGAAACATGATCAATATCTAACATGCAATTAAAGTTTGTTTACAACTACAACCATAGATGAAAGCTTAAACAAGTGCAAGATAAACTAAGGTAAAGAGAGTACGAGGAGGCAAGGTGGCCACGGCGGCTTGACAACTCTGGGGTGGGTATGGAGTATTTGGTGGAGCTAAGAGAAGGCTAAAGTAGCATGGAAGGTGTGTGTGTGTGTATTCAGTGACTTTTAATGGGGAGGTTGGGAGGGTTTATATAGAGAAGAGGAGTTTCTAAACTAAGGGCTTTAGCGACATCCGGGATGTCACTAAACCCACTCCAAAAGCATCAATGAAACCCCTCACCCACCAATCCAAGCGCGTGCGCGTGCTTCCTTCACCCGCGCGATCTGTGTGCACGCCATGTGAGCCGTCCGATGGATGATCGGACGATCAAAAGTTTGCGTGGGCACACGCTGTGGATATCACCTCGAGCGCGCGTGGGCGATGGCGCGCATCTAGAGCGCCACATAGCCACCATCCGCACCCGCGCCTTCATCTACGACTGAATTTCCTTCGTGCGCGCCTCCGCTATCGATTTGAGCCCTGCCCCGGCTCGAACGCGCATCTACGTGCGTGGATTTGAGGTGCTAACCACTACACCAATGACGTAATATGGTTGCAGCCTTCGCGAATCCTTAGCCGTCCAATCTCCCATCGAACGACCGTGGTTGCTCCTGCGCCATGAAGAGAGGTGGTGGATGCGGCAGGCGAGCACCACATGGCGCGTCATGGGTCGTACATCATTAGATTAATGGCCAAAACTTCTTAGCTTGGTCGAGGGAGCTCTGGATGTCAGATTTAAGTGATTTCAGGTCCGTTGGACTCCATTCGTCGATTTGAATCCATCCGTGTAGTCTAATTACTCATTTGAGGCCTGTTTCAACATGCACTTATACATATGACCATTAAACATTGATTTATAAGAAATCTTAATTTGTAATGCATGCAGTGCTCCCATGCCCATTATGGTATGTTATTAGTGCGCATATATCCCCAAAACTAACCCCAGTTGATGAAATTATCATCATTGAATACAGAGTTATCATACCCCCATGCTCATCCCTTACTAGTCCCTATCAAAGTTTATCCTAGTCGTTATTTTCAGTTGGAATTAGGAATTGATTACTTAGACATATTAAAAGAGCGATCTTCATTTTCGTTGAAAACCTTAACATAAAATGATGTGCCGTTGTATTTAATCGCGTGGTAGAAAATCGCTTTTCAAAACATTTAAATTTTCAAAACTAACCACGAAGAGTTAGGTCATCTTCTCAGGGAGGAATTAGCCTAAAAAAATGAGTAATAATGCATAAAGGAATCAGGAATATTAATAGAGATGCATGCTAACTAGTGCTCTCATTTCCAGCATAAATTTGCAATATAGATAATTAATCAAGAAGATGAGGGTGCATATGCAAAATTATCACAATATAATATTCTAAATAATGACCTTGGTAATAACAAACAATGTTAATATTAATCTCCTAACTAATGACACTATAACTAATATCTCATATTGTATGTCATTCAGAAGGAGAAATCAATTAAATGTAATTTCGAATTAAGCAAGGGGTGTCTATGCAAATTGTGCAGCAATATATTAATTAAGAAAATAAATGAACAGTAACTTAACAATGGCATTTTCTAAATTTTAATGGTGGAGGAAATAGAGCATTTGCTCTCTCTCCTCCTCGTAAGAGAGAGCACCGGCGGGGCTGTCGCGAGCAAGGGATGTTGGCGAGGATGATAGCTATCCGATGGAGGTGGCGACATCGACGGAGATGGCCGGAGGCGACCGGCCAGCGGAGGAGATGAGGACAGGAGAAGGCTGCTGCTGTGGCCGCACGCCTGCTGTGAAGGTGTTGGAGGTTGCGGCGTGCACCTGCGGGCGCGGGTGGCGGTGTGGATGTGCTGATGGGCGTGCGCCTGCGGGTGCCTACGGGTTGAGGCGCGGTGCTAGCGCCTGCTGTAGCGCTGGCAGCTGCACCTGAGGTGGCTGCAGGGTGCTGGAAGGTGTGGGCGCTGCGGTGAGGTGGGTCTAGCGCCTGCAGGTCCCGTTGGAGGTGGGTGAGCAGGTGCAGGCCTGGTGCGGAGAGGCGCTGTGAGGGAGCCTGCGGTGCTGCACTAGGGCACGGCTGCAGGCGTGAGAAGCGGGGAGGCGCGAGTGGAAGATGGGCGTGCTGAGGCGCGCCAGCAGGGAGCACTGGAGGGATTGGGGCGTACGCCTGCAATGAAGCGAGTCTGCAGAGGAGTAAGGGTGAACGGCTGCAGGCTTGGTGCAGTGCGGGCACCTGTAGGGAGGCGCTAGAGGTGGGCGTGCCTGTAGATGGCGGTGAAGGCGCACAGCGCCTTTAGGCGCTACTGGAGGGAGATGCTGTGCGGGAGAGGCGGGCGGTTGGGAGCCTGCCGACGAGCGTGCGCAAGGTGGTGCAGGTGGGTGCGCTGAGTAGGCAGAGATGAAGTTGTGCACAGTGCATGCGGCGGAGTTTTTCCCCGCAAGGGGAAGATGGCTTTTTTCCAATGCACCTCGCCTCCTCTCTTTTAACTCCTCTTTCTCCCCGCGTGCGCCAATCAAGGGATTTTCAAATCCCTTTTCTATTTTTGGCCGGCGGGCGTTGGAGGAGACGGCCGGAGGAAAGGGAAAAGTTCCGCCGGTTGTTGGAGAAATTTGCTCCCCGACCCTTGCTCTTTCTAAATCTAATACCTACACATAAAAATAACAAAATCATCACATATTAAGTTATAGAATGTTATAAACGTAAATCATGATGCGTACAATTTTTCTACAACTTAATTGCAATTATTAACACATACAAGGTACGATTAAATATACTTAGGCTTAAATTAGTCCATTAAAATGGACTCATCAAATACCCCCATGCCTAAGATTTGCTAGTCTCTAGCAAAAATGAAAAATAATAGAAGTAATCAGAAGATTTCTTCTTTCTTATTTCAAAACTTTAGAAATCCACACAAATGTGAAGTGCTGATAGCCTAGGTAACAGATCCAAGTGAAAGAGCCGATTCGCATTGGGAGTTAATACATCATCCTTGGCAAAAATTTCTATCGAGATAGGCAACTACTTCCCTCGGGGATAAAGCAGACGATAATCTGTAATTTGACCCCAATGTTTGGCTTAGGTAGGAGATATCGAATGGATTTGTATTTGGTGGCACACACTCATCTGGTGCTACATATAGTCTAGTACTGCAGACTCTAGATTTCTAGATTATTAGACAAGTCAACTTTGAGAGAGGTTACAAAATTGTGCTCTCTTGATGTTCCTGGGCATTCTCTCTTTTTCTTTCTTTCTGAGATCACGAATCTCGCCAGATTTAGAAATTGTACTCACTATTTGGTGGCCTCACATGGCATCCACACTTCACTTAAAGTCTTAATAACTCTACAACTAAGTTAGAGTCCTCAACCAGTATTCGGACGATCAGAAATACTAATAGGTAGGTATGGGTCATATTTGGTGGAACGCGAAAGGTGTTTTGTTGCCTCAGAAATAATATTACATTAGAAACTTGGACTCTTTTTTTTTGTAATATAACTATTTCTTCTTTTTCTTCTTTCTATTTCTTTTTCTACTTCTTTTCTCTTTTCCTTTTTTTTTATTTTTTTTCTTCTTGTTTTTGTTTCTTTTTCAATCAACACAACACGATACAGACTTTTATTTACGAGGCATTATTAGGGATGATTTTGGTCAAGAGGAAGTTGTGTGACTTATTTGGTGGAAGTACCTATTTTCGGCACCGGGAAGGAATGGATAGGGCAGGCGTATTTCTAACCTTTGACACTATCACCCTCCTTCAGCTGAGGACTCTATGAAGGACGGTCGTAACCATCAACCATAGTTATAGCTTTATTAAGACTCAATCTCTGTGCATCTCCTTTATTTAGTGACTCTCAAGAATTCACTCAAAGTATGCACACAGGAACAGAGAGTGAAAACTACGCCTAACTCTGAAGTATCATCATCTAATTATCCAAAACTTAAGAGTTCTTGCACTAGATTTAACGCACCAGTAATCTCTCTACTTTCCTCTCACAAATATGAGGTAGATTTATTGGACGATAGTATGCCTGACTCCCTATGAACTGTCCAAGGGTTTAGTAGACTTACAAATGCTCATTGGTTTTCCTCAAGGATCCATTGCCAAGTCTACGTGCACGTGAAATAAATGTAATGGATTCTAAACTTAAGAAATAATTCCGGAAGAAAAACCTCTAATGGCAAAAGTATTTTGCTAGGAACTAACCCATTCAGCTCAAGAAAAGAAATTTTTTTTTTAAATGCATAAATACTTCCTAAAATGCAAATACACTCCCCCATGCCTAAATCCTACAATGTCATTGTAAAATTAAAACAGGAGGAGAAAGGAAAAATATCACCGGACACGGTCTGCTGGGTTGCCTCCCAACAAGCGCTGCATTTTCTGTCAGCAGCCATTCTAAGAAGGAACCTATAAGTCTGGTGCCAAACAGAAAAGGTTAGGCCCTAAGAATATGCGTAACAACGTAGGCCTAGAAAACAGGTAACCACGGATGTTGGCGAGCTGATGATGCAATGTAATTCCAAATGCTCACCAGAAGAAATGAAAACAGAAAACCTCGTTGGCTACCTAGGAAGGTCTATGAATAAGAAAGGGAATATGAAAAGAGGCCTCCCGAAACGGAATAAGTGGAGGATAAGAAGGATCCTCTAAAGCAAGACGATTTTTAAAAAATATAATCATTATTAGTTCAAACCCTTGAATGGTGAGAGTAAAAGTATAAGCATCAATCCATACTCGCCATTCTATCCTAGGATGTACTGGCATGATATATTCTCCAAAAAGAATGTACATAAGCAGAGATCTGAGCCACGGATCAGTTAGGGAGTATAAGGGTTGTTTGTAGTGTTGGAAGGTAATGGTTAAGTCCAATGAGGGCTTAGTTGGTGTTAGGTCAAATTCCAACAATGATTCAGATTGTGTACACTCCCTAACAGTAGTAGACAACTTCAAGTTATCCTGCCTAACATTAATGATCAGAGTCATATTTGAATCAAAGGTAGACTCCAAATTATAACTTTTTGATGGCAAGGTCAAAATGTAAGAATCATATCCTTTAGCTCATCCCCAGATTCGTTTGGTTCACTCAAATATTTGTCGGAGTGTATATGTGATTCATTAGGAGTTGGATCAGTATCCTCAATTATTTCTAAAGGAGGATCAATCTTAATATTTTGGAGGAAGTCTATATCATTGAATTCGTTATTATTCTCAGGGTATAAATCCTTAATTGATGTTTTTTGTCCCCAAGAGTCTCCCATAGACTTCTCATTATTTTGTTTGTCTCCTCTAATATCAACTCCTGTTTTGATGGAGGATGACTCTCAAAAGAAAGGAGGAATCTGGATTTAATCATATTATTTCTACCCTCTGGAGGTAAATTGTCAAATGATAAATAATTCTCCTGTGATTCACTCCAGATTTTCAGTCCAGGTTCCTCTGTTGGGGCATCCTCATCCTCTGAATTAGACTCTTCATATCCCTGAGACCAGAATTGATCATCCTCTATTCCCTTAGGGTCACCTTCATTAGGTGCATTTGAATCCTCAGAATATTGAATGGTAGGTGTTGATTCCCTAAGTGGAGGGTCAGGAGTAGGCTCACTAAGAGTAGAATGGGATTCCACCAAATAATCAAGAGGGAAAGTGATAGGAACAATATAACCTTGACCCGGGTTGATAGGGGTAAGGAGAATACCATCATTGGGGTCAAGGTCCTCAAGAGGTACCATCTTCCCTTGCTTTTGACTCCAATGTAGTTCAGGTGGATAATCACTATGATCATTGTGCTCTAGTGGCCATGTCTCATTGGGAGAGTCTAAGTGATAGCTACATAAAATTGGATCCCTATTGTCATTAGGCTCCTCATAATTATTTTCATGATCATGATCGTATGGGTAAGATCAGGACTATTAGGAAGCGTGTAGCTAAGTTGTCTTATTTCTTCATTTAACTGTTGACTATTCCGCAACATCTCTCCCATTGATTCCATTATTTCCTTTTGTTGTTTTTGCATTTCTATCATGAAAGAGGAGATGCTACTATTATCAGGTTGGGGAGGATAGTCAATTTCAGGCTCTGGTTGCCTAGGGGTATCGGTCCAACCTCGATACAGAAAATCATAAAGGGTAGGAGGGTTGGGTGCTTGCATGGAAGTAGGGATTTCAGGGCTGGAAAATCACGCTCCTAGGTTCTGCTCAAAAGTGGGAGTTATCAAGCCAGTACTCCCAGGGTAAGAATGAGAATGATCCCATAATTGTTAATGTTCTCATCAAAGGATGGATACGCTCGGAGCATGGGATCTTGATTAAAAGATGGAAAGTATTGACTCTGGTAATCTGAATGATAGGAGTAAAAGTAATCCATTTCTTTAAGCAAAACAATTTTAACTCTCTTAAGATTTAGCAAAATTCAGAATATAAGCAGAAAACTTCCTAGAGAGTTCTATTATCAAAGCAAACGCAAATTCAACGGGATCTATTTTTAGTAGATTGTAGGTCTTATATGTTTAGTTGGTGGCCAAACAAGTTTTGCAAAAATTACGCTTCCTAGGCCAACCTTCGCTGGTGCCTATAACCTACTCGCAAGGGATGGAAGTCTCGAATCGAGCCCACACACGAGGAACCGAAGTAACTTGGTGGATAGGCTTGTTGATTTCCGACTAACTTCCCTTGTGGTGCGAAAGAGGAGAGGTAGAAATTTATCTAGTGACCTTATGTGTGAGGTACACAGTGTCTTAAGTGTGCAAACATACGATCGTGTTTTTGATTTTTGAAATTCCACAAACAGGATCCTTTTGCACACAATTTTCAATCACAAATTTTAAAGTCCAACTTCTTAACAGTCCCAATTTTTTTTTTAAGTGACCACTGAATTAATTTGATTCAAGCACTTTAGTGATCTTAGATTTAGGTTCAATGCATATGCATGACAAGTAATTAATGCTCAAGAGAAGATGTACCTTACTCCAGCTTTCTTCGTGCAATAATGAATGCAATGCAATAAAAATAAACTAGATGCTGCTCATTCAGTCCTAGATGGTCGTCCTATAGATATGCAGCTTCTAGTAGGTAGTTTGAAATTTTTTTTTAATAACAATAACAAACAGACCTAATCTAACTAACTAACCGAAATACAGTTTAAACAATTTAAATAATCCTAAAATCTAAATAAATGGGAACATGCTCCCACATACAAGAGCGATAAGAAATAAAGTGGCACTGGGAACACGTTCCTAAAATACCCAACACGGGTCCAAAAGATAGAAATTAAATTCTAATGTCTATCTAACTAAATCTAACTAAGATCTACTACCTAAATCAGAAATAGGCTTCTTCGCAAGTCTATGTGCATGGGATCAAGGCCTACGTGTTCCTGTTGCGGTCCTCCAGGTGGCGTCAAGGTCCACCAAAAAGATCATCTCCGCCGTACGCACCCGTCGCATTCGCCACGTTTTTTTGCACAGAAGAAAATCCACAGTAATTTAGAAAAGTTTTCAAAATAGCATAAAAATAACATAAAATTCCTGAAAAATTAATAGACATTTTTCCTCCCCGGTAACGATGCCATTTGAAAGAGCGATCTTCGTTTTCGTTGAAAACTTTAACATAAAATGATGTGTCGTATTTAATCGCGTGGTAGAAAATCGCTTTTCAAAACTAACCACGAAGAGTTAAGTTGTCTCCACAGGGAGGAATTAGCCTAAAACAAATGAGTAATAATTCATAAAGGAATCAGGAATAGTAATAGAGATGCATGCTAACTAGTGCTCTCATTTCCAGCACAAATTTGCAATATAGATAATTAATCAAGAAGATGAGGGTGCATACGCAAAATTATCATAATATAATATTCTAAATAATGACCTTGGTAATAGCAAACAATGTTAATATTAATCTCGTAACTAATGACACTATAATTAATATCTCATATTGTATGTCATTCAGAAGGAGAAATCAATTAAATGTAATTTCGAATTAAGCAAGGGGTGTCCACACAAATTGTGTAGCAATATATTAATTCAGAAAATAAATGAACAGTAACTTGACAATGGCATTTTCTGTAAATTTTAACGGTGGAGGAAACAAAGCATTTGCTCTCTCTCCTCGTGAGAGAGAGAGCACCGGCGGGGCTGTCGCGAGCAACGGATGTTGGCGAGGATGATGGCTATCTGATGGAGGCGGCGGCATTGACGGAGATGGTCGGAGGCGGCCGACCGGCGAAGGAGATGAGGACCGAAAAAGGCTGCTGCTGTGGCCGCGCGCCTGCTGTGAAGGTGTTGGGAGGTTGCGACGCGCACCTGCGGGCACGGGTGGCGGTGTGGATGCTCTGATGGGCGTACGCTTGCGGGCGCCTACAGGTTGAGGTGCGGTGCTAGCGCCTGCTGTAGCATGGGCGGCTGCGCCTAAGGTGGCTGCAGGCTGCTTGAAGGTGCGGGCGCTGTGGTGAGGCAAGTCTAGCGCCTGTAGGTCCTGCTGGAGGTGGGTGAGCGGGTGTAGTCCTGGCGCGGAGAGGCGCTCTGTGGGAGCCTGCGGTGCTGCGCTAGGGCACGGCTGCAGGTGTGCGAAGCGGGGAGGTGCGAGTGGAAGATGGGCGTGCTAAGGCGCGCCCGCAGGGAGCGCTGGAGAGATTGGGGTGTACGCCTACAGTGAAGCGGGTCTGCAGAGGAGCAAGGGTGAACGATTGCAGGCTTGGTGCGGTGCGGGCGCCTGCGGGGAGGAACTGGAGGTGGGCATGCCTGCAGATGGCGGTGAAGGCGCACAGCGCCTTTAGGTGCTGTTGGAGGGAGATGCTGTGCGGGAGAGGCGGGCGGTTGGGAGCCTGCCGACGAGCGTGCGCAAGGTGGTGCAGGTGGGTGCGCTGAGTAGGTAGAGATGAAGTTGTGCACAATGCATGCGGAGGAGTTTTTCCCCGCAAGGGGGAAGATGGCTTTTTTCCAGTGCACCCCGCCTCCTCTCTTTTAACTCCTCTCTCTCCCCGCATGCGCCAATCAAGGGATTTTCAAATCCCTTTTCTATTTTTGGCCGGCGGGCATTGGAGGAGACGACCGGAGGAAAGGGAAAAGTTCCACCGGTTGTTGGGGAAATTTGCTCCCCAACCCTTGCTCTTTCTAAATATAATACCTGCACATAAAAACAACAAAATCATCACATATTAAGTTATAAAATGTTATAAACGTAAATCATGATGCGTACAATTCTTCTACAACTTAATTGCAATTATTAACACACCTACAAGGTACGATTAAAGATACTTAGGCTTAATATTAGTCCATTAAAATGGACTCATCACATATGTTGCCTATCAATGGGAGGAAATATACTAAGAGCCTAATCCAAAGAGACTAGACAGCACTTGGGTGTCTGTCAAAATGCAAACCGCCCAAATCCTCACTTTTAAAGCATATATATAGAGACATTTTTTTTTTTCATCTTTTTTCATTTTTGTATTTTTGGAGTTGAGAGTGTGTAGGTAACTTTTTACGGCTGCCCAACCCACCCATAACTTAAAAAAGACTCTAAGTGCTAAGCATCTTGGTGTGCAGATTGTGATAGACTCACTCAGCGGTAATTAAAACAGACTTCAAGTTTCTATGCCCCTAGGTACCGAAAAAGATAATGCTTGCCTAAAGGTGTATCTGTCCGATCGTTAGCTTTCTCCCTACCTTTATTTTGAGTGGGGTCAATACAAGGGTATTTCCAGTGTATATCTCCCCGGATTACTCTACTTCCCTGCTTCTTCTTTTAGTATTTTAGGCTTTTTCGTGCATTTAGTGAGCTAGGTTCTAGACAACCAGCCAATAGGCTGTTACCCACGACCACTTGCCAGCCATACTCGTGCGATGAAGTGTGGCTTATTTATTTATTTTTTTTGTTTATATATTTTCTCTATTTCTTCCTTTTTCTTTTTGTTCTTTTTTTCTTTGCTGTTTCAATAGGTGACTTCCCAGATCTAAGATTTACCTAGAGGCAATAAAAGAGAATGGTTCTGTGGCTGGGCTCTGGAAAATCGGCCAATGGGTTGTTACCCACGACAACTTGCTAGCCATACCACCCTAGAAAATTCATTAGCTGCCCAATTTTTGTTAAAATCTCTACGGAGTGAGTCAGTGCAAAAATGTGTGCAGATCTTAGACTAAAAGTCCCTCTAAGTCAGAGGGTGGGTCGATAAGTCGTATACTTATCACCTTTCTTTATTGATCAGATTAGTGTAAACTAAGGTTGCGAAGATTCAGGGCTAAATCCACATTTTAGTGGACACCAGGGCTGATTAAGCTTAAAGGCCTGAAAAGTGTAGGTGTTTCAGGTTCTCATATTATTTCCCACAGTTGACAAGCTCCTAATGCCTAAGTTTTCCTTCCTTTTTTTTTTATAATTCAAGCTGATAATATAAACTTAGGTAATGCGAATTACCATCCCCCATGCTTAAGTTGGACAATGTCCTCATTAGCAAATAAATGTATGCAAAAGGGTACAGAAAGAAATCACTTAAGTGCTGCAGTTTACCTGATCATGAGAACTTCATCATGAACCCTAACTAACACAATCTAACCTAAATATGCGAGAAAAAGCTCTTACATAACTCAAAGAAAAACTTGACTCAGAGAATTCTGAATTTAACAAGAAAATAAGTCATGAGGGGTAAAAATGCAATTTCACCAACACAATCAGTAAACAGGGTAACTCAGGATCCAAACATAGGTCAAACTAACCTAATAAAAAAGAAAGTGGGATGATCTGATCCAACAAGGGCTACAGCAACTCCAAGGAATTAAATGACATTCTGTAACCCAAAAATAAATTCACTTCAATTCACGAGATTCGAGGTAGGGTAAAATCAACTAAACCCTCTAAAATTCATAGAAAAAGAATCTCTAGGGTTTAGAACCTTCAATCTGGCCTTGGAAACCCATTTTGACCTACATTGAGAACAATGCCCAATTAATTATTTAATTTGGGTTTTTACGTAAATTGACTGGTCAAACAAGGTTTGACCTAGAAATAAAATTCACCATTAGAATCCTTAGGTCCCATTTAGTCATGCATAAAAACTTGAGCCTAAGAAGAGACCTTCTTCACCGACTTTGCAATTTGGTCCTCATCTATTACTTTTTGACCCTCAACTTTCAAAACCCTTGCATTTTGGCCCCTAGGTTCTTTGTCGTTCTTTGCATACAGGTCCCTCCTGCAAGTCTCTGAGCAGCACCATGCTCCGGTGAACTTGCGCGGAGTATGGTGCCGCGCAGGGTGAGGGAGGCAACCTGCAATTTGAACCGGGTGTTCCCTGCGACGTCTGCTGTCGCTGGGACACCACCATACCTCCTGTCCTCGCCCACACCTTCCATGCGAACGCGCGGAAGGTATGGGTCGCAATTCCGACCATTCTCCGGCGAGGGAGGCACGTCGCCTCCCTGCGCCCACCCCTCCGCCACCGCCTTTATAAGGACCAGCGTCGCCAGCCGACTCTGGTAGCTCGGTCCTGACGGAGAAAACCCCTACCATTCCTCTCTCCCCACTCCGGCAGAAACCCACCAGCTCCGGCGGTTCCTCCTCCGTCTCGTCGCTCTGCTGCAATACCAGCAACAGAGCCACCTTCGCCTGCTCTTCCCGCGTCGTGCCATACCCAGCGCGCGCCCTCTGGCTCTCTTCCTTGCTACCGCCCTCCCTCTCTGGGTATTTCTTCTCCGGCGACAGTCGGCACGACTGCCGCCCTGCTCCGGCCCCCCTCGTCCCTATAAGTAGGTAACAGTTGTCTCCCTTCCTCCCCTCTTTCTTTTCCCCAACTTAATTTGTTCAACTACCCCTCGACCGCACCTGATCGCCCTCACCTTCTCCATCTCCGGCCACTCTCCGACGAGATTGCCCCCTTCAATCCACCACTCCACATAACTCGCCACCTACCACAAAATCTCCACCTTGTGGGTTTGGCCCTACCAGGAGGGGTGACGTAATAAAATGCGGAAATAAAATATAAAGCAATCTCACAAAAATCAATCGCACAAGTACACAAGTAATTTTAGGTGGAAACCCAAACCGGGTGAAAACCACCACCTAACCCTCTCGAGTTAGGATTTTCCGATCAACCTAGTTGATCAAATCCACTAACCGAATCACTTTAAAACGAGGGTGATTCAACCTCAGTACAACCACGCTACAAGTACGAGGGTAGCGTTCCTCAACCCCTTCTCTCCACGAGAAGGATTTTGTCCCACGAAGGAGACGGGAATTCGCAAAGCGAATACCTAACCAAAAGACAAAGATAAAATAAAACAAGAAGTCCTATAGAGCCAACAAAGAAATTATGAACCTAGCTTCTATAGGAATAAGGAAACTCCCCTTTGCAAGGAGTGCGTCGAGTTGGTGACGCGGTGCGTGTGCCACGCAACGGCACAATGTCGCTCTCGTGAACAACGGCGGGAGAGCGGGTGCACGAAGCTTTGATGCTCTCAAGGGAATGGAGCTTAAGCTTGGAGAGCAAGATCTTTTCTGGACACAAAAGAGTGCGAAAGTGTGTAGCTAAGTGTATCCAAGTGTCTCTAAGTGTCTTTCTTTTTTTTTTGTAGGTGTGTAAAGGCTCCCCTCTATTTATAGAGGCCTTAGGAAGGCTTTGGAAGGCTTAGGAAAGGTTCTATAGCCGTTGGGTGCAAAGCCCAAGAGAATCATGCCGAAATCAGGACAATGATTACATTTGACAGGGTTATCAGACGTCTAACTCTTGCATCAGACGTCTGGAAGGCCACTTTAAGACGTCTGATTTAAATGTCAGACGTCTGATTCAATGCGGGTTTCTCCCTGACTTGGATCAGATCTAAACAGGGTTTTTGTTCAAGTCTATCAGACGACATACAGGACGTCTGGAACTATGTATGGACGTCTGGAAACCTACTTTTACTGTGGGAATTGATTTCCAAACGTTCCAACGGCTAGAAAATCTCTGAGAAGAGATTTTGGGTCAGCCGAGGGAAAACGGTCAATTATCAGACGTCTGGTAAGTCCTATGGACGTCTGATAAGGCTTTAACGGTCATATTCTTCAGTGTATGCTAAGCCAGCCAACGGTCCACTAATTGGACGTCTGGCAAAGTCATCAGACGTCTTCTAAGACGTCTGGTCTAAGGTCTGGACGTCTGATTTCATCAGACAGAACTAAGTACGTCCAGCCTAACAGTTATTAGACGTCTTAAAATACTTTATCAGACGTCTGATTTGGGAATTAGACGTCTGGAAGTGCTGTTTGAACCCTATATTGGTTTTCTAAGTATTCTACAGAAAACCTAAGTATCCTAGGGTTGTGCCGGTGTTCCTAGGACTACTGTTAGGGTACTTTGAGGCTCTTTAACATAATATTCTAAGGAAAATAAAAAGAGCAAGAAAATAAAGATAAGAGATACAAGAAAGGATTAAAAAGAATCTATCCTATTCTTCTTGTCTTCTATCTTCAATCTGTCGCTCCACGCAAACCTCCTCTGTTTTTCATTAAACTCCTCCAATCCATCCTGGATGCGAGCTCGAGTTCCGTCTAAACACGTCTTCATTTGCAATTGACCTGAAATCTAGGACTCAAATTGCAAATGTTAAATAACACGTGTTTTGTTATCATCAAAACAAATGATCGTGGTGCTCTAGCACCAACACACCTCACCTCACCCAACACCCCCCGCCCCTTCACTGCCACTCCTCATCCCCACAACACTCCCCCGATCAGACCCATTTTTCCGGTCGCTGTCCGACCTAGCCCCACCGCCGGACACCGCCCCACAACCTGCTACACCCCGCATCACCTTCGAATTTAGTCCCACATCGTGGGATTTCGAAACGCCGCACCACGTTAAATTGATTTTGTGTTCTCTCTTAATCGCCTCGAGACACCTAGGGTGAGGTCCCGCACCCACTCACCCACCCAGTCCGCGAGCTCACCACGCGGATCTGGCGGACCCGACCCGACACCACATGCGCACTCCTCGCGTACCATACGCGCCGGTACGCCTGGTCCCGGGTGCGCTACCCGACCCGATAACCCGGCTTTGGGATAGCTTCCTGTGAGCGGTTTACAGAGAGAGAGAGACGCGCGGGTAGAGGGAAGGGTTAGGTTTTGCTGTGGTTTGTGCAGGGACAGGGTGAGCAGGAAGAAGGCCAAGGAAGAAAAAGAAGGAGAAGCAACAAAGGAAGAAAGGGGAAACACTGTAGCAGACACCATTTAAGCCGTCTGACTGAGGAATCAGACGATGGATGAAGCTCTGCAGACAAAGCAAAGAAGAAGAAAAAGAAACGAAAAGGTTCCGCAGCTGAAAGAAGAGAAGAAGAACTGAAGAAAATCAACAACTGTGAAGAAGAGAAGAAAAAGAAGACAAGCAAAGAGAAAGAAGAAAAAAAGAAAAAGCCAAGAAACAGAAATCTACTTCTCCCTCTCTCTCTCTCTCTTTTATTTTTGTAATAAAGAAACATTGTACTTCTAGAATTCCAGTAGCTCCCTAAATTCGATCTCGGGAAAAATATTTCTGAGTAAAATTGCAATGGTGGCGATGACGACAAACCGTAGCTATTTTATCTATACCACAACGGCATTACTGTAATAAGCACTAAAACAAACAAAGACTAGCCACGGTTCAATCGACAGAGTTTTGCCATTATTTTGGAAGGTTTTCCTACGAATGTGTCTGTCGTGGACGGCTTTCATCTTTTCTTTGCAAAGCTGACTGTTCTCATAGGCGTCCCGACGGATTTCCTCAAGCTCGGAGAGTTGGAGTGTCATTTAAGCTCCGACCAACTTGGAATCCATATTACACTGCCTCACAGCCCAATATGCCCAATGTTCCAACTCGACTGGACGGTGGCAAGCTTTGCCAAATACCAATCTATAAGGCGACATGCCTTTTGGGATCTTAAAAGCGGTCCTGTATGCCCAAAGGGCATCATCCAATCATGTGGACCAATCCTTCCGATCAAGTCTCACGGTCTTTTGCAGAATATTTTTGATCTGTCTATTAGAGACCTCAGTTTGCCCATTTGTTTGCAGGTGATATGGGGTGACAATGCGGTAACCCCGTATTTTCTAAGTAGGGCATAGAATTGGGCATGAATAAAGTGACTCCCTTCATCACTGATCATGGCTTTTGGTATCCCAAATCAAGAAAAGATGTTCTGCTTAACAAAGTCCATGACAGCCTTATGGTCACATCTTTGGGTGGCTACGACTTCGATCCACTTTGAGACATAGTCCACTGAGACTAATATGTACTCGTAGCCGTTGGATGGTGAAAAGGGACCCATAAAATTGATGCCCCAAACATCAAAAATTTCGACAATCAAAATGGGCTGGAGGGGCATCATATCCTTTCTAGCCATAGTCCCTAGTGTCTGGCACCAAGAACAAGTCTTGGCAAAATTGTATGCGTCCTTGAATAAGGATGGCCAGTAAAATCCGAACTGCAAAACCTTCGCAGCCGTTTGCTTCCTAGAGAAGTGGCCACCATAAGCTTGGTCGTGACAAAAGGACAACACACTTTTCACTTCCTCTTCAGGAATACACCTCCTAATGATCTGGTAAGCACAGAGTCTAAATAGCATAGGATCATCCCGGAAATAGTGCTTGGCTTTAACCAAGAACTTATCTCATTGTTGTCTGGACCAACCGTGCATAGTCTCTCCTACCACCAAATAGTTGACTAAGTCTGCATACCAGGGTAGCTTTCTTCCTTGCACGACTAGAAGTTGTTCATCAGCGAAGGTGTCGGTCAAAGGTAATGAGGATCCGATGTGATCCGGGTGAAGTCTTGACCGGTAATCAGCTATGATGTTCTTGGACCCGGCTTTGTCACGTATTTCCAGGTCAAATTCCTGAAAGAGAAGGATTCATCAGATGAGCCTAGGTTTAGTGTCCTTTTTGGCCAACAAATGTCGGATAGCTGAGTTGTCAATGTAAACTGTCACGTAGGATCCCAGAAGGTATGATCGAAACTTTTTTAATCCAAAGACTACGGCGAGCAGTTCTTGTTAGTGATGGTGTAATTCCGTTGACCTCATCCAACATTTTCTCCTGTAGTAGATCACCACAGATTTCTTCTCTCTTCTTTATCCTAGGACTGCGCCAATGGCAAAATCTGATGCATCGCACACTATCTCAAAGTCCTGGGACCAATCTGGGGGTTATAAAATAGGTGCAGTGGAGACTGTTTCCTAAGAGTTTTGTAAGCCTTACTGCAATCAGGTGTCATGTGAAAAAGGGTGTCGTTGGCTAGAAGGTCAGTCAAGGGCTTCGAAAGTTTGGAAAAATCTTTAATGAACCTTCTATAAAAGCCAACATATCCTAGGAAAGATCAGATTTGCTTGACGAAGCTAGGGGGTGGAAGTTTGAAAATTAAATCAACCTTCGCTCTATCCACTTCGATGCCCGTATGCGAGACAAATGTAATCGAGGACAATCCCTTCTTGAACCATGAAATGGCTCGTTTCCCAGCTTAAAACCAGGTTGACCTCGATACATCGCTTCAGGATCTTTTCCAAGTTGCTAAGACAATGGTCGAATGAGTTCTCGAACACGGAGAAATCATCCATAAAGACCTCCAGGTATTCACCCACCATTTCTGAAAAAATGGCTAACATGCAACGTTGAAAGGTCGCGAGTGTGTTGCATAACCTGAATGGCATACGACGGAATGTGAACGTGCCATACAGGCAAGTGAATGTGATCTTCTCTTAATCCTATGGTGTAATAGCAACTTGGTTGTATCCTAAATATCCATCCAAGAAGCAAAAATATTTCTGCCCTGCCAATCGCTCAAGAATCGGGTCAATGAATGACAGAGGGAAATGATCTTTCTTGGTGGCCTAATTAAGCTTCCTATAGTTGATGCACACCCGCCATGCGGTAGCGGTGCGAGTAGGGATGGATTCGCCTTGGTCATTGGTGACCATAGTGAGCTTGGCTTTCTTGGGTACCACTTGAGTGGGGCTCACCCAGGGGCTATTGAAAATCGGGTAAATGATATCTGCGTCAAGCCACTTGATTATTTCCTTTTTAATGACCTCTCGCATATTCGGGTTCAATCGCCTTTGCATTTGGCGAGAAGGTCGAGCCCCATCTTCCAAATAGATTTTGTGAGTGCAATAGGTAGGGCTAATTCCCCTTAGGTTAGAAATTATCCATCCAATGGCTGCTTGATGTTCAAAGAGGATTATAGTCAACCTAAGTTCTTGATCCCTAGTTAAGTGGGCATTGATAATCACAAGGAAGGTCTGGTCAGGTCTTAGGAAGACATATTTGAGATTATCAGGCAAAGGCTTTAGTTCGGGTGTAAGTAAGATAATATTTGATGGGTAGGGGAAAGGGAGGAGTTGATCAACATCAATCTCCTTGAATGGGGGTTCCTAAAGGTAATCAGCTATACACAGGTCAACCTCCACAGGTTGGGGTGGTTCAAGGTAGTCATCAACTGGTTGAGTCAGATGGTCTACTGAAGAGCTAAGAGTGAGGCATTCTTCAACCAAAGGTTCCACAGGATCGTTCTCCTCAACCCACCACAATCACAAGACCTAGTTGTCCTGAAGATATCCAATTGCATCTTCTTTTCCCCAAAGGCAATTTCCATGCATCCCGTGTTGCAATCAATGTTCGCGTTAGCCATAGCTAAGAAGGGTCTACCCAGGATGATCCGTGTGTTTTGTAGCTGTTCGAGAACTTCAATGTCGAGGACCAAAAAGTCGACCGAGAAGTATAAGTCCTTGACCCGAACAATTACGTCCTCGACTACTCGCTTCGGGGTTTTCACAGATCTATCATCCAATTGGATAGTCATAGGTGTGGGTTTCAACTCCCTGAATCCAAACTGGTGATACACGGTCATCAGGATGAGGTTGATCGAAGCACCTAAGTCCAAGAGCGCTCTATCAAATGTTATCTCCCCGATATTACAAGAAATAAGGGGCGCTCCTAGGTCAGTCCGTTTGGGAGGCAAGCTGCTTAGTATCACTGAACTAGCTTATTCTGAGAGCACTACCTTCCTAGGTGCTTGGGTTTTCAGCTTACGCTTCGGCGTACAGACATCCTACAAGAACTTAGCGTAAGCCGGGATATGCTTGATTGATTCGAGCAGCGGAATATTAATCTGGACTTGTTTGAAAATCTCCAACAGCTCCTCATTCTCAACTACAGCTTTCTTTTTCTTCCTTTTCTCTAAGGCCTCAGGGTATGGTGTTTGGGTTTGAATCGGGTCAGTCTCCAGGTCCTTGGGTTCCTCTCGCTCTCCAACAGCTCCTCATTCTCAACTACAGCTTTCTTTTTCTTCCTTTTCTCTAAGGCCTCAGGGTATGGTGTTTGGGTTTGAATCGGGTTAGTCTCCAGGTCCTTGGGTTCCTCTCGCTCATCCTCAGAATCAGGTATCTCAGGAAGTGAGGTCACGGGAGAGGTTGGCCATTTGGGGTCCTAGGTTTTAGTGTCACTTCTCAAGGTAACCATGTTGGCAGAGGCGTTGAGACCATGGGTAGATCCTTAAGAAGAAGCACCAAACCCAAGGAGTGTTTGTGGGGCTTGCTAGATCATGTGGGCATGTCCAGGATTGGCTTGGAACCCTTGAGAATTGGGGCCTCTGTTGATCACATTTCTCGGGTTCGGTTGTGGCTGAGAAGGAAGGGATCCTTGTTGTTTGTAATCCAACAGCTAGCTCAACTGTCCCTTCACTAATGCCATTTCCTCCTGATGTTTCTGATTCATACTAGCCATCATTTTTATCAACATGTCCATTTGGTTTTGTGGGGGAGGGGCCGCCCTGTTCTGATTATAGGGTGGTCTAACCGGTGGACCTTACTGATAGGAGGGGGGTTTGACCTGGGTTGGTTCTAGAATTGGTTCGATTTTTGGTTCGCCCAGGCAAAATTTGGGTGATTACGCCATCCGGCGTTGTAGGTGCTGGAGAAGGGTTTAGGTTTGGAGTAACCTTGGATGGCTTAGACATCTTCAAAGATAGAAGGTGCCAAGGGGGAGGGAAGGGAGTAATCAGGGTTTGAGAGAGTAAAGGTCCCTCCTTAGAACATGGTCAGGGGTTGATCCAGGTGTATCTGGTTCATTGGCTACACCAAATCTACATTGTGGGCTCCCTTTGCTAGGGAGAGGGTCAGTAGCGGGTTTCTGGTTTGGTTCAATAGCTCATCAATCTTTTTGTCCACCAACTCAACTTGATCCAACTTCTTGGCTATAATGGACATGTCAACCGTTCCAAAATTGGCTTGCACTTCATAGATCCCACCAAGGGGTTGACTAAATCGATTAAACTGGGTCATGGAGGCATTGTTGAGCGAGTTCTCACTCATGGACTCAAAGAGTTCAAACGCGTTCTCCTCATCTTTGTGTTGGTGCTAGAGCACCACGATCATTTGTTTTGATGATAACAAAACACGTGTTATTTAACATTTGCAATTTGAGTCCTAGATTTCAGGTCAATTGCAAATGTGGACGTGTTTAGACGGAACTCGAGCTCGCATCCAGGACGGATTGGAGGAGCTTGACGGAAAACAGAGGAGGTTCGCGTGGAGCGATAGATTGAAGATAGAAGACAAGAAGAATAGGATAGATTCTTTTTAATCCTTTCATATACTTTTATCTTTATCTTTCTTGCTCTTTATTTTCCTTAGAAAATTATGTTAAAGAGCCTCAAAGTACCCTAACAGTAGTCCTAGGAACACCGGCACAACCCTAGGATACTTAGGTTTTCTGTAGAACACTTAGAAAACCAATATAGGGTTAAAACAGACTTTCCAGACGTCTAATTCACAAATCAGACGTCTGATAAAGTATTTTAAGACGTCTGACTGTTGTTTCAGACGTCTGATAACTGTTAGGCTGGACATAGTTAGTTCTGTCTGATGAAATCAGACGTCCAGACCTTAGACCAGACGTCTTAGAAGACGTCTGATGGATTTGCCAGACGTCCAATTAGTGGACCGTTGGCTGGCTTAGCAAACAGTCAAGAATATGACCGTTAGAGCCTTATCAGACGTCCTTAGGCCTTTCCAGACGTCTGATAAATGACCATTTTGCCTCGGCTGACCCAAAATCTCTTCTCAGAGATTTTCTAGCCGTTGCAACGTTTGGAAATCAATTCCCACAGTAAAAGTAGGTTTCCAGACGTCCAGACTTAGTGCCAGACGTCCTGTATGTCGTCTGATGGACTTGCACAAAAACCCTGTTTAGATCTGATTCAAGTCAGGGAGAAACCCGCATAGAATCAGACGTCTGACCTTGAAATCAGACGTCTTAAAGTGGCCTTCCAGACGTCTAATGCCAGAGTTAGACGTCTGATAACCCTGTCAAATGTAATCATTGTCCTAATTTCGGCCTGATTCTCTTGGGCTTTGTTCCCAACGGCTATAGAACCTTTCCTAAGCCTTCCAAAGCCTTCCTAAGGCCTCTATAAATAGAGGGGAGCCTTTACACACCTAGATACACAAGATATACATTAAGAAAGACACAAGACACACTTAGCTATACACTCTCACACTCTTGTGTCCAAGAAGCTCTTGCTCTCTAAGCTCAAGTTCTACATCTTGAGAGCATCCAACCGTTGCGCACCCGCTCTCCTGCCGTTGTCTACGAGAGCGACATTGCGCCGTTGCATGGCTCACGCACCCGCGTCATCGTCGACGCACTCCTTGCAAAGGGGAGTTTCCTAAATCCTATAGAAGCTTAGGTTTATTACTTTGTTGGCTCTATAGGTTTGTTGTTTATTTTACCTTTGTTATTTGGTTGGGTATTCGCTTTGCGAATTCCCGTCTCCTTCGTGGGACAAAATCCTTCTCGTGGAGAGAAGGGGTTGAGAAACGCTACCCTCGTACTTGTAGCGTGATTGTACTGAGGTTGAATCACCCTCGTTTTAAAGTGATTCATTTAGTGGATTTGATCAACTAGGTTGATCGGAAAATCCTAACTCGAGAGGGTTAGGTGGTGGTTTTCACCCGGTTTGGGTTTCCACCTAAAAGTACTTTGTGTCTTTGTGTGATTGACTATTTGTGATATTGCTTTATATATTCAATTCCGCAATTTTATTACGTCACCCCTCCTGGTAGGGAATTTCAATTGGTATCAGAGTAGGTCTTGCTGTTTCGGCGTAACCCGGCAAGAGATCAAATGGAGGGAAGCACATCAGCAATCAGGATGTCCGAGGGGCAGTCCACAACCCGTCCGCCGTTCTTCGACGGGAGCAACTACCCCTACTGGAAGTTGCGGATGAAGACCTGGCTTCAAGCCACCGACTTCACAGTCTAGGCCAGATGCGAGACGCCTTTCGACATCCCAGAAAAACCCGCGGGAGGATACTCGCAGCAGCATATTCGAGAGCTTTCACTCAACGCAAAGGCAATGAATGCCATGTATTGCGCGTTGAGTCCGGAAGAGTTCGAGAAAATCCAAGAGTGCACCACCACCCACGAGATATGGAGGAGGTTGGAAGGCACTCATGAGGAGACAAGCTCGGAGGAAGAAGAAGAAGAAGAAACCGCTTGCTTTGGTTTCATGGCCAGAGGAACCAACAGCGACAGCGAAAGTGGAAGCGACGATAGCGACAACGAGGTAAATCTCGATCTTCAAGAAGCTTTTAATGAACTTTTTGAGATTAGTAAATCACTTAGGATAGAAAATAAAAGCATTAAAAAGAACCTTAGTTTTCTTAAAAATGAAAATGATAGGTTAGAAATAAAACTTAAGGATCTAGAAACTTGTCCTAAAAATGATAACCTATTATTAGAAAATCATAACCTCATCAATGAAAATAATAAGTTGATTGAGGAAAATGATAGTCTAAAGTTAGAAATCTATGATTTAAAGACTAAGATGCAAACTATAGAAAAAGAAATTGCATGTCTTAGGGAAAATTCTAACAAATTAATCAACAAAGTTGATAATTTTTATAGCCCTAAGGTTGAGAAAGGATCTCCATCAAGGAGACCTTCTAACAAATTCGGATCCAAGCCCACTTGGATACCGAAAAAAGAATTAGAATCTTGTTTTGTAGGGTTCAGGGATAATTACAACATAAGGGACTGGACCTACAAGCTCAAGGCTGGTCAACTCAAGTTAGGGGAACCAAGGAGTAGACCAAGGAGGAGAACAAGAAGACCGACGAGACGGCGAACAAACGACGGACCCGCCGCACGTCGACCACCAGACTGGAGACTGGCGCCGATGCCCGGGCCTCCAAGCTACGGATGGGAGCCCCATCCGATGTGGCATCCACCACCACCATTCGGGCCATTTTATTGGCCATGGTAGGTGAGGTAAAATTTTTAACCCTATCTTTTTATAAGCATTTAGATAGGGGGAGTTAAAAATTAATGAGCTAATTGTCAATTTTTAAGGGGGAGATATTAGGTAGCTAAATTTCTTTTAGAAAGGGGGAGAAAAATAATAGCTATCTCATTGTTACAAAAAGGGGGAGGACATTACCTTTGTCAAAATAAATTCATAGAAGAGCATGTTTTAAGGGGAAATTATAGGAAATTTAAAATCAATCAAACATTTTTGATAATGTCAAAAAGGGGGAGGATTTTTATGCATTATTATTTACGGTTTTGTCATCATCAAAAAGGGGGAGATTGTTGGTGCTAGAGCACCACAATCATTTGTTTTGATGATAACAAAACACGTGTTATTTAACATTTGCAATTTGAGTCCTAGATTTCAGGTCAATTGCAAATGTGGACGTGTTTAGACGGAACTCGAGCTCGCATCCAGGACGGATTGGAGGAGCTTGACGGAAAACAGAGGAGGTTCGTGTGGAGCGATAGATTGAAGATAGAAGACAAGAAGAATAGGATAGATTCTTTTTAATCCTTTCATGTACTTTTATCTTTATCTTTCTTGCTCTTTATTTTCCTTAGAAAATTATGTTAAAGAGCCTCAAAGTACCCTAACAGTAGTCCTAGGAACACCGGCACAACCCTAGGATACTTAGGTTTTCTGTAGAACACTTAGAAAACCAATATAGGGTTAAAACAGACTTTCCAGACGTCTAATTCACAAATCAGACGTCTGATAAAGTATTTTAAGACGTCTGACTGTTGTTTCAGACGTCTGATAACTGTTAGGCTGGACATAGTTAGTTCTGTCTGATGAAATCAGACGTCCAGACCTTAGACCAGACGTCTTAGAAGACGTCTGATGGATTTGCCAGACGTCCAATTAGTGGACCGTTGGCTGGCTTAGCAAACAGTCAAGAATATGACCGTTAGAGCCTTATCAGACGTCCTTAGGCCTTTCCAGACGTCTGATAAATGACCGTTTTGCCTCGGCTGACCCAAAATCTCTTCTCAGAGATTTTCTAGCCGTTGCAACGTTTGGAAATCAATTCTCACAGTAAAAGTAGGTTTCCAGACGTCCAGACTTAGTGCCAGACGTCCTGTATGTCGTCTGATGGACTTGCACAAAAACCCTGTTTAGATCTGATTCAAGTCAGGGAGAAACCCGCATAGAATCAGACGTCTGACCTTGAAATAAGACGTCTTAAAGTGGCCTTCCAGACGTCTAATGCCAGAGTTAGACGTCTGATAACCCTGTCAAATGTAATCATTGTCCTAATTTCGGCCTGATTCTCTTGGGCTTTGTTCCCAACGGCTATAGAACCTTTCCTAAGCCTTCCAAAGCCTTACTAAGGCCTCTATAAATAGAGGGGAGCCTTTACACACCTAGATACACAAGATATACACTAAGAAAGACACAAGACACACTTAGCTATACACTCTCACACTCTTGTGTCCAAGAAGCTCTTGCTCTCTAAGCTCAAGTTCTACATCTTGAGAGCATCCAACCGTTGCGCACCCGCTCTCCCGCCGTTGTCTACGAGAGCGACATTGCGCCATTGCGTGGCTCACGCACCCGCGTCATCGTCGACGCACTCCTTGCAAAGGGGAGTTTCCTAAATCCTATAGAAGCTTAGGTTTATTACTTTGTTGCCTCTATAGGTTTGTTGTTTATTTTACCTTTGTTATTTGGCTGGGTATTCGCTTTGCGAATTCCCGTCTCCTTCGTGGGACAAAATCCTTCTCGTGGAGAGAAGGGGTTGAGGAACGCTACCCTCGTACTTGTAGCGTGATTGTACTGAGGTTGAATCACCCTCGTTTTAAAGTGATTCGTTTAGTGGATTTGATCAACTAGGTTGATCGGAAAATCCTAACTCGAGAGGGTTAGGTGGTGGTTTTCACCCGGTTTGGGTTTCCACCTAAAAGTACTTTGTGTCTTTGTGTGATTGACTATTTGTGATATTGCTTTATATATTCAATTTCGCAATTTTATTACGTCACCCCTCCTGGTAGGGAATTTCACTTTGTTCAAAAAGTTTCCTCCACATGAGGCATCAACAAAGTTCATAAGGTTACTGTCCAGACCATGGTAAAAGATCTAGGCCAATTGCCACCTTGCAACCTCATGATGTGGGCATTTCCTCAACAATTCATTAAATCTTTCCCACGCCTCATGAAATTGTTCCCCACCTTGTAGCATAAATGTGGTAATGGCTCTTCTAAGGGCATTGGTTTTACCTATGAGGAAAAATTTCTTCCAGAATGCATGCCTCAATTCCTCCTAGGTGGAGATGGGTCACCCTAAGGTTCTAAGCCAATGAGATGCTTTATCTTTTAGGGAGAAAGGGAACATCTTAATCAAAATAATGTCCAAGCTGATGTTCCTGGGTTTCACAGTTCGGGTGATCCGGTTTAGGTCCTTAAGGTGTTGGAAGGGATCCTCATTTGAGCTCCCATGAAAGTGGCTCTGAATTAAGCTCAGGACATTAGGTTTCAGCTCAAAATCATCTCCCCCTTTGGAAACCCTAAGATGCGGCTCAATCCGAATAGCAGACAGATCATAAAAATCACAGAGAGGCCTAGGTTGGCCCTTAGGAGGTTGTGGTGGGTTAGGTGGGTTTAGTAGGGGTTGCCCCTGAGGGTTTTGCAATCGGTGTATGGCTTGCATGATGGTTTGGATCTGTTGTTGAAGTTGGTGGTTGGCAGAGATCTGAGCCTAAATGATGGCCATAGCATTGCGTGGGGGTTGGTCCTCAACCTCATCAATTCTTGGTTCAGCTATTTCTCTTGTAACATTAAGTCTCCTCCTGATTTCCCTATCTAAAAAAAATAGCTCAGGATGCAGTGATCGTCTCCCGTGCATACACTGGGGAAGAACGGGGAGGGATGCGAAGAGAGACAGGTGCGAGAAGTGTATGCACAAATAAGCAAGCAAGTCTAGTCCTTAGAGTGTATACCTTAGATGACCTTGAGGCCTCAAAAGGGATGATCGGATCTGTAAGCACTTAACCACCCTTCCCGATATTAATCTGGCTAGGTTGATTACGAGGGGGTTGAAGGAAAGGTTCTTCCTTTGGCTTTCACTGTCGGTTTCGTAGACCCAACAACCAAAGTCATTTGACACTTCCCCGCAGCCTAGACACTAGATTTTACAAAGGGAATGAAGGCCAAGTGCCTAGCAAACCTAATCACACCTTTAAGGCTTAAATTAGTCCTACCTAGGGCACGTCTACTCCATTTTAATGAGGGCTAGGCTAGTGCTTGTACTCAGGGTATGTGATGAGATGTTTGGGATTGTGCCTCTTAGTTAACCGATTTGAGTGTATGTGTGCACTTAACAAAACATTATTTTCAAGCAAGGATTTTAGGATGTGGTGTCTTTTAATGATTTGTCCTTACTTTAATGCTTTTTAGGGTTGAAGTTCCTTAATGTTTTCAAACAAGTTTCAAATGGGCACACAAGGTTTTGCACACAACAAGCGAAAGTCAATTCCCTTTAGAATGATGTGGCCCTAGAAAAATAACCCTAGTGCATTCACGCTAGTGTTCATGCAATTCTACCAGGTAAGTTGATTTTAATTATGGTGAGTGGTGCGGCCCAAGTCAAGTCATGGTGGCTTCACAAACACCACCCAAAAGAAAGAACACTTCAAAAATATTATCTCTTCAAGAATGTTAGAGTGTATTTTTTTGTGTTGGATGATGAATTTGGAATGTGGCTCAAGTAGCCATTTACCACGCCAATTTTAGATTATTATTTTTTTGTATTTATTTATTTTTAGGCAAGCAAACAATCGATGGGTGAAGTAATGCTCACAACCATCTTCACTGCACTTTACTCTAGGTCCACTATCTTGGATCGTGCTCCTTCGTTGCCCAAGCATCAAGTTCCTACAACCAATCAAGTAGATAGCACAAAATGAGTTAGAAAATGTGAATACATATGCGGGATAAAAGCGACAAAAGAAATCCATTGCCTCCCCAGCAACGGTGCCAAAAACTGACGTGCGAGTAATGTGCTTGTTTAATTATGCCATTGTAGTATGCGCTCGCAACGTCGATTTTAATTTAAGATGTGGAGTTGGTGAGTCCAAGTGTCAAACACAAGGAGGCGTAAAATCGGATTATTTTGTCACTTTAGTTGTCGCAGGAATGGGTGGTTTGCCTGCTTGCAAGAAAACGCGAGAGAGAGAGAGAGAGGGAGAGTAGGGTTAGAGATCGTGTTTAAACCATGACAAGCATTAAGAGAATGTGAGCTACAATATATGAAACAACATCAATATATAACATGCAATTAAAGTTTGTTTACAACTACAACCATAGATGAAAGCTTAAACAAGTGCAAGATAAACAAAAGTAAAGAGAGTGCAAGGAGGAGGCAAGGCGGCCACGGCAGTGGAGGGAGGCTCCGTCGGTGGCTTGACAACTCCGGGGCAGGTATGGAGTATTTGGTGAAGCTAGGAGAATGCTAGAGTAGCATGGAAGGTGTGTCTATTCAATGCCTTTCAATGAGGTGGTTGGGAGGGTTTATATAGAGAAGAGGGGTTTCTAAACTAAGTAAGGGCTTTAGCGACGTCCAGGATGTCGCTAAACCCATTCCAGAAACATCAGTGAAACCTCTCACCCGCCAATCCAAGCGTGCACGCGTGCTTCCTTCTCCCGCACAATCTGTGTGTGTGCCATGTGAGTCGTTCGATGGATGATCGAACAGTCGAGAGTTTGCATGGGCACGCGCTATGCATCGTGCCTTGAGTGCACGTGGGCGATGGCACGCATCCAAAGCACCACGTAGTCGCCATCCACATCGTCCGCACCTTCATCTACGGCTGAATTTCCTTCGTGTGTGGCTCCGCTGCTGATTTGAGCCCTACCCCGACTCGAAAGTGCGTATGCGTGCGTGGATTTGAGGCGCTAACCATTGTGCCAATGACGTAATATGGTTGCGGTCTTCACGAATCCTCAGCCGTCCGATGGGAGATCAGACGGTCGTGGTTGCTCCTACACGATAAAGAGAGGTGGTGGATGTGGCAAGCGAGCGCCACATGGCACGTCCTTGGGCTGGTTAAGGGAGCTCCGAATGTCATATTTAAGTGATTTCGAGTCCGTTGGACTCCATCCATCAATCTGAATCTATCCGTGCGGTCTGATTGCTCATCTGAGGTTTGTTTCAATATGCAGTTGTACATATGGCATTAAACATTAATTTTAAAGCAATTTTAATTCGCAATGCATGCAGTACTCCCATGCCCATCATGGTATGTTATTAGTGCACATATATCCCCAAAACTAACCCTAGTTGATGAAATTATCATCATTGAATGTAGAGTTATCAGACGTCGGAGATGAGGAGCAGGAGGAATCCGTGTATAGGGTCGCTTGATCGAGCTGTAGGAATGGCAATGAGGAGATGGAGGTGATCACCTACCTGAATGGTGGTGAGGGGACAACTCTAGGGTTCCCTATGAAGGTGATGTGAAGAGGGAGGACTATTTAGTGGAGATTTAGGATTCTACACTAATAGGGAGCCTTTGGAGCTTGGGAATAGAGCTTATGGGACGCTAGAAGGCTTCTTGGAGCACTTGAGTAGGTGGGAATAGCATAGGTAGAGATGGGTACACAAGGGGGAGTGCAGGTCCTTATATACTTGATGAGAGGGGGCTAAAACGGGCATGTGACAATTAACGACATCCAAGACGTTGCTGTAGATCTTGCTGATGCATTGTTGTAGCCAGCTCACGCTCGCTTACGCATTCGCTGAAGCAAGCTGTGCTTCGCTGCCATCCGTCTCGAACGTTGATCACCCTCTTGCAATGCTAGCCGTCCATCTCGCGTCTCCAGTTGCCATCGCGTGCGTCCATCAACTGTCATCCGCTGGCTACAATGGAGTGGATCACCATCCTTGGATGGCAGATGAAGGGCCCTGATTATGAGAGAAAGGACGCTCTGGATCGCGCCCCGTTGCACGTGTGATTGGGCGTGTGTTTGCAAGTTATCGCACACGTGCAAATCGCGCGATGCTCAGAGCACCACGTTGCCATCTTTGTGGTCGCTCATCTTCAATCTGACGGTCAAATTTTGATTCTGACGGAGAAGGCACCTCAGCGGGATTCAAACGCGCGTCCTTGGCATGGGAATCGTGCTCGTTTCCAACATGTTGTGGCCGCGGATGGTCGTGTGGACGATCCCGCATGCACCCACTCGTGGCTATTGGATTTTCAACCAACGGCCGTGAGCCTGATGAAGGGTGCCGCTTCATCAACTATGAGATCTTCATCTGACAGTCGTGAAGCTGTGATGATGTCCTTCAGTGGGAGCGGGCTACCTTTGAGCAGCCAAGATGATGCCACGTGGCATCATTTAGGCCGTCTATCTTCAAATGCTTGTAGGGGATGCTATAGATGTCGGATCGAACCAATTTTCGTGCCGATGGACTGTGATCATTGATCTGAATCTATCCATACCATTGGATTCTTCATCTGAAGCTGTGAAATATATCACCCTGTTCCCTAGCCATAGAAATATGTGAATTAATATACAATTTATACAAGTCAAAATAAATGCAACATGTTGAATGTTATGCATTATTTACAATGCTAAATGCAATGTTAAGCTTAGGAATAGACATAAGTAGGCATTTTATCATGAGTAAATGCATATTTATCAATTACTGTGTTGATTTCTAACTTGCCCTATCTACTTTGTTTTTTTGTTGCAAGGCACATCATGAAGTGATCTTCCGTGCAATCAACCTCTCCAAAGGCAGGTAAAATTTCTCTTCTACCCTAATCATCTCCTAATCTTGGGAAGAGAAAAAGGAAACAAATCAATTAGGATCCATTTGCCTTACTTTCCTAGTAATTATCATTTAAAGGCAAAGAGTTTCCTGATTTGCGAGGTAAATTGAAATCAGATTGAAGTTGGTATGATTTGATTAGAGATTCTCCATCCTGATTTCCTGTACCAATTAGGGATTCGTGCTAAAATTTCTCAACATCTTGAACTACTCACCTTCTTGTTTGAGTCCAAGGTGTCATATTTAGAATCAAATTGGGCTTGAAATAGAGCCAATCTAGGGTTTCCACATTAGGATTTGAAGTGTTAGTACACACTTGCCTGCAATTAAGGAAATTAATCCTCCCGCATTTGTGTGCTACCCATGCCCTTGTTTGAACTAATCTAACCAAGTGAACCCTAAAATCAGGGCTCTAAATTCACTTGAATCATAAAATTTGGGACCAACAACTTGTTGAGAACCTGTTCAGGGTGATTTGGGTACTCTAACCCAAATTTCATCTTCAACCTTAAGACAGGTCAAGTGAAGTTGGTTTACCTTATGAATCAACCAACCTACAAATTAGGTCACAATTTGAAATAACTTCTAAATCAAGTGAAATTCAAGGCACAATTAGGGCTAAAATTGGTAGACTTAGGTCTCACTTCGCACATTCCGGTCTACTTGGAACAGTAGTGACAAGAAGGTCAAGTGGGGGAAACCCTGTAACCCGTGGGGATACTCTACTGTGTAAGGGTCTTTGCAGGACTCTCCCTTCCTGGTTGCCCAAGTAATTCTCAGGTGTGGATTTTTTATCAAGAGGTCCATTTGCCTCAAACAGCCTTAGTCATGCAAAATTTTTTGGGTGTCTTGATTGGGTTGGAGATACATCCAGTCCCTTGTCTATTCTTTAGTGCACACATAAAGGAAAGGTCCTTAGGTCTGACCTATCAAATCAATCTGGACTTGAATTTGATTCTCCATCCTGATCCACCACCTGATTTGGAAATACAACCTGACAACATAGGAAAGATGTTCAATAAACATGAATCCCGTATGAGCATAAAAGAGAAAATGATAGAGGCTGCCCTTAGACCTAGGGAGGAATTTGATAGGACCTTAGATCCCTTTAGTGGCAATCACGTTAATGTACCAGAAACAACAAACCTCATTATGAACCATGCCAAGATAATGTTGACACAAATGATATGTGGTTCAACCTAGGATGCACTTTTTATCAGAGTACAGTGAATTGTGGAGATTACGTAACACTGAGTATTTACAATGTTTGACAAATCCACCACTTTAGGACATACACCAGGATCTTATTGAGAAACGTGAGTTTATGCTAAAAATCTTGCAACAAGCCATTGATCAAAAATACCATACCACCACTCAGAAACCAATGAGATATCTTGGGCAATTTTGAGGATCAATATAATTTCCCAGAGCCCGGGTACGAAAATGGAGGTTGTTGCTATGGACCCCCAACCCAAATGGAACCAAATTTGGATTTTGTACAAAATGACATACCAGATCAAGATATGGGCTGGGCGGATCTAGTTACAGGTGTTCCTAATTATGAGCCAACCATAGGAAGCTGTGAAGCTGGCCCATCATGCCTAGATTTTTCAAACACCTGTGAAAAATTAGACTCAGAATCTCTCGCGAATGTAAACCCCACACCTTATCCTGTTAAGGTATTCCTCGAGAGTAATTATGACATCCTAATAGAACCAAGTCTAGATTCTAGAAACCAAATTCTTACACCCAACCTAGAATCTAGATCTGAACCTAATTAGGATGATCATGAGGCCCACTGTGATGCGAACCAGATTTCATATTTGAACTATGATCTTGAGCTTATATTCGATGATTATATCTCTCCAAACTCCTCAAGAGAACAAATCGATTTTTCAGAAGTCAAACCGATTTACGATATGGAATCAGAGGAGTTGGAAGAGTTGGGATTTGATTGGATCTACCCTAGATTCCTTGAACCTGAGCCTATGCCTAATAAGGATACCCCAGTGAGCTTGGAATTTGAGGCTAGGTTAGACTAATGTCAAGTTGATAACTCCATGCATCCTGATTTATTCTGTGGAGGAAATCCCAAACTTAAATAAGGTTCAGAAGCTAATTTTTGCAAATTCTCCGATGATTTTGAATCATACTCTAATTTTGGAGAACCATTGTTTCTAGATGATTGTGAGCCAGTTTACGACCTCATTATCCATGATCCATTCTTTGATTCTAATTTTGAGGCCAATGATTTGGAACTTGAAGTAGCTGATGGTAACACCATCATAGGGCCCTAACTAGCCACATTTAGTCCAGTCTGAATGATTAAAGCTCCTACTTAATCATCTGACGGGCACAACTCTATACCATTCTGAGTTTAGAAGAAAATAGGGAAATAGGTTTAATTTTGTATTTTTAACAGCACATTACGATTGCAGAATAACCATAGGGTCACTAAGAGGTTAATTAAAGGTCAAATGAACACAAAAGTCTAAAAAGTGGGTCAACACAGACTGAAACAGGGTTTCGCACATTTCTCGAACGAAAATAGTACAAAAAATCCTAATTATTAACCTACTTAAATTAAAGAGATTCTAGTCAGGGTAAAATTAATCTAAACCTCTTAAAATTTATAGAAAAATATTATAAGAGGTTTGGTCTGTATCATCAGCCAATTGATCTGAACAAGCACCTGGTTGGACCAACCAGACTACTCATCAAGGTGTTTGTTCTATAAAATTCCTCCAATCTGACCACCCCTTCTCCTTGACCACCTTCTGCTCGGCTGAAGGAATCAAATTTAGCGCTTAACAGGAGGTAACCTGTCATTCAAAAAACCTGTGGCCCTTTTGACTCTTTTCTGAACTGCACTCCTATTACACTTTAGGGTTTAACTTTAGAACAGCTGACTCCACCTTTGATACCTGTATTGGAGCTTGAAATCATTCGCAACAGTTATCCCTGTAATTCCCTAGACGAAGGGGGGTGAGATGTGCGTGATACAAAATAATGCAGAATAAAATAGACAAACACACAAGAATGCAATCTCACAAAGCACACAAGGATTTTTAGGTGAAAACCCAAACCCGGATAAAAATCACCACCTAAACCTCTCGGTTTAGGATTTTTCGATTTACCTAGTAAATCAAATCCAATAACGAACTACTTAAACAATGGTAGTTCAACTTCTTATAACCACACTACTTCCACGAGGGTAGTGTACCTCAAACCCTCCTCTCCACGATGAGCATTTTGTCTTGCGAAGGAGACGAAAATTCGCAAAGCAAATATGTAATCAAAAACAAAAGGAGAAACAAATACCTACAGAGGCACAAAGTGAATATAAGGCTATGCTATTATAGGCAAGAAATCTCCCCTTAATAGGAAGTGTATAGGTGTGATTACGTAGAGTAACGACGCTCTTGATTAGAAGCATTAAGAACAAGAGCACTTCTTTCTTGATCTTTCTCTTCTTGGATACAAAAGGTATGGAAGTAATTTCTTAAGGTGTATTTAACAAATGAAGGGTCCTCCTCTATTTATAGATAGCTTAAGAACCCTTAAGAAGGCTTTGGAATACTTAAGTAGTAGTTAGAAATAAAACCAAGACAAATTAGGCCGAAATCAGGGTCATTATGATTCTGATAGGGTTATCAAACGTCTGGTATTAAGGTCAGACGTCTGGGTCTTCGTCTGATCTAGAAGGATTGATGATCTGAATTGGGTTGGATCAAGACAGACATCTAAGAGTCACTTTTAAGACGTCTAGTAAGATAATCAGATGTCTAATTCTAAACGGCTTCCTTCTTGTTTTCACCATATCTAAATAGGGTTCTAGGATCTAGTTGCTCAAACAACAAGTCGGACATCTGGCAAGATGTCTGGACGTCTGGAAAGAGGATTTTCTGCGGGAATTGATTTCCCGAGGCTCAAATGACTATGTGGTCTGACAAAAGTGATTTGGGTTAGATCTTAAGCTGTCGTCTATTTATCAGATTCTGGGAAGCTCTACAGATGTTTGAAAGTAGATGTAAGTCTAATTAAGAATTAATCTTCTAAAATAATGGTTTGACAGTCCAACATTCCTATTGTTGGACGTCTAGCAAGATCTTCAGACATCTTCTAAGATGTCTAGACTATGGCCTGATCGTCTGAAATCAATGGATAGAACACACTAAGTCCAGCCTAGGTGTTTGGACATCTGAACAAATGGTCAGACGTTCCAAAGTCACATATTAGATGTCTGAGGTTCATATTGGACATCTGATCAGGCTGTCTGAAGCCTATTTTGGTTTTTTGATTTATCTAGGAGTTTATTTAAGTGTCATAGTAAGGTGTAAAGTTTCCTAGGACTGAGGTAGGGTACTTTGGGCTCTTTACAAGAATCTAAAAAAATAAAAGAGCAAGGTACAAGATAAATAAATACAAGAAAGAATATTTCTATCATATTCTTCATCTCCCTCCTTCAAGCTCTTACTCCAAGCGAATCTCCTCCATCAGGCTCCTCTAATCCACCATGGATGCGAGCTTCAGCTCCTTCATACTTGAATCCATTTACATTATTCTTGAAACTATAACTAAAATGCAAATATTAAATAACAGATGTTTGTTATCATCAAAATCAACGATTGAAGTGCTCTTGCACCAACAATCCTAACCCGTTCACCAACCCTTTGACCCTATTCTAAACCCTTGAACTAAGATGAATTCAAATCCACCTGGTCTACAATGAGAACATTGCAAAACTTAGGCATGTGGGGGTATTAAAGTGAAAAATAAATGAGAAATTCAATTCTCCGAGGGGTTCTCACAAAAAATATATTTATTCAAAAAAAAAATGGAGATGAGGGCAGGAAAATTTTGTAAGCTAGATCTTTCTTAAGAAGGAAAAGAAAGAATGGCAAGGGAGAAAAATCAGAAACAATCGATACTCCTAGCAATTGATTATCAATCCTACTTTAGTTCTAAACCATCAAAACAAGGATTAAGTCCTGAAGTGCTAGAGATAAGGAGATTAGTAAGAGTACTGATCTTAGGCCTCTTGGGTCTGTTCTAAGGCTTAATTTAGGCCCTGACGAAGGATAGTGCCACCCATAGCATTCTGTAACTAAATTCAGACCCTAGCAATAGACATTTTGGGATAATCCCGCCCATAGCACCTAAACTAACACAAGGTACTTACATGCCCCTGGTAGGATATTTAGATATCCTAGGAGACAAGCACTGAGGAGACGATATGTTATTACACATCTTCAAGGGAAGTATTTCATTCCACCTCTCCACGTCGGAAACTCGTCCAATCAACTTGTATCTTTGAGCTACTCCTAAGCTAGATCTTCAGGATAACTTTTTCAGGACAGAACACTTTTGGCATTATTTCTTCTTTAAGTGCACTGAACCAAACTGGTGTGTGATTTTTGGGTGCCTAGGTTACCAAGTCCCGCAAACCAACGGGCAAGTAACGGGACTAAATAATCCCTAAGTCTTAGACTTAATAAATCAGCTTCGTACTTTCATTAACCTCTTAAGGGATAATCTGGATCTTAACAAATACGTGAGTGTTTAAGCCCTAGAATAGACCTAAGAGGCCTATGATCAATACTCTTACCAATCTCCTTGTCTCTAGCACTTCAAGACTTAAATCTTGTTTTGATTTGGTCTAGAACTTAAGTATATCCCATAATCAATTACTAAAACTGTCGATTTTCTTTGATTTTTCTCCATGTGGCATTTTTCTGTATTTTCTCCTTCTCAAGAAAGATTTTCAATCAATTCTCAAAATCTTCCTCCCCTTTCTCCATTTTTTTCTTTTTTTTCAATATTTTTTTTTGTGAGAATCCCTCAAAGAATTAAATTTCCCAATTGTTTTGCAATGTCCTCATTATAAACCAGGTGGGTACGAATTCAGTTAGAACATGGTCAAAGGATGGGTGAATGGGTCGGGATGACTGTTGCGAATGATTTTAAACTCTGATACACATATCAAAGGTGGAGTTGATTGTTCTAAAGTTGAACCCTAATGTGCAATAAGAGCGTAGCTCAAAAATGGATCAGAAGGGTCTTGGGGTTGCCTCCTATTAAGCGTTAAATTTTGTAGAACAAGCACTTTGATAAGTAGTCTAGTTGATCTAACCAGGTGTTTATTCAAATCAATATGCTAATGATGTAGACCAAACACAATCATTTTGGTGGGTTGATGGATATGAATTAATAGATGTAGAGCCCACCAGATACTTTGTGCTCGAAGAGATGTGGAAATATGAATCTAGGGTTTGGTTGAATCGGCTTAGCCTGATCAGAGTAGGGGTCCTCAAATAATAATGGATCTATGGAAAATGTAGATACCCTACTGATGGGATTAGAGAAGGATAAGATGTGATTGTTGGTTTGATCAGTGTCCAATTCCCAGTCAAAAGATGGTGGTGAATCATATGCAACCGGATCAGAAAGAGGTAAGTCAGAGTAGAAATTGATTCCAGTGGTGGGTTAGGGTTGGGATCAGGTTTTGAAAGGCTCTGTAGGAGGTATGGCTACTTCGATATTTAGGTGCGGTATGGACTCCTTAAGAAATGATTCAAAGATTGGTTCTTCCACAGAGTCCTTTTCATTATGCTCGTCCCAGTCAAATGTAAATGCCTAGAGTGCATATAGGATCATGGACATCTAAGTTGGTGAAAGATTCGAACTTTGTATTGTAGACACTGTCGACATTTATGTGTTTGATTCTTGTAGATCATAGTAGAATGTTTCTAGTTCAATGGAATATGAATTTGAATCAATGATCTCAGGATCAAGGACCTCAGAATCAGAATCAAAGAATGGGTTATGGACACTGTCATAAACTGGCTCGTAATCATCTGGAAACAATGATTCTCCAAAATCAAAGTATGATTCGAAATCATCGGAGAATTTGCGATAATCAGTTTCTGAACCTAATTCAAGATTAGGATTTCCACCACTAAGCAAATCATGATGCATGAAGTTATCAACTTGACTTTGGTCTAACCTGATCTTGGATTCCAAGCATAAAGAGGTGTCCTTATTAGGCACAGGCTTGGGTTCTGGACACGTAGGGTAGATCCAATCAAATCCCAACTCTCCCAACTCCTTTATTTCCGTATCGTAAGTGTTTAAGTGAATTTGTCGTTGTTTAAGAATTACGTCGTAATATAGGAGAAAATCGCTTAAATTATTTAAATTTATATGCTCAGAATCATAAAAGAGTCCAAAGTCAAACAAAGGGAGAAAATAATGGAATTCATAGATTACTCTTTATTTAAAATTAATGAGCTGTTGATGTGGAAAATCGTCGCAAACGAAAGTTGAGTTTTGAAAACCCGTCGTTATAGTGTGATTTGTGAAAAAATCTGTCAACAAATAAATTTTACCGAAACTTGAAAAGAATTCCGATTCGAACACAGGGAGGCTACGTCGATTTAAAATCCGCGATTATATTTTTTTGTTTTTGTTTAGAAAGTGAGATAATCACAATGAATTCGATATTGACAATAAGAGAGAGAACAAACACTTTATAATATGGATAATGTTTTATTACTAGAAAGCGGAAAATATTATAGCTAGAAAGAGGGAAATATTATAAATAGAAAGCAGTAAAATCTACTCTAGAAAGCAGTAAGGAGAAAGGAGGTGAGAGTTATCCTCCTTGACGGCTGCTTGGAGGACAAGCCGGACAGGGCAACGCTTGGAAGACGGAGGACGAAGATGGAAGACAGAGAATGAGGCGGGAAGAATCGGGGGTGAGGCAGGGCATTATCGTTGCAAGATCCACTTCCGGAATGGGAGCGAGAAAACTTTGATTTTAACTCTAGAGTAACATCCCAAGTTTGGGATAAGCTTCTTTAGAGCTTTGGAGAGGAAGAGAGGTGAAGGAAGGGATGATTGAAATGTAGGGGGCGTAGGCCTTTTTATAGGTGTAGAGGTTGGGGGCAAAAAAGTCATTTCATGTTAAAAACAGTAAATGGGTGGTCTTTAGTGACGAATATAAACGTCACTAAAGACCCCACATCGCTGAACTTGCACGCACGCCCGTGCCTCCTCTCCTCGCACTTCAATGCCTCACACATGATCATGTGATCTCAACTGTTCAATTGTGAGATCGGATGGCTGAGACACGCGCACCGTCGCTTCTTCTTCAGCGCCTTCACCCGCCTATGTGTGATGGCGCGTTGGATCGTGCGTCATCGCGCGCATGCGCAATCCTTGCCCATCCCTCAGGCCACGTTGCTCGCATCTATGCCGCCCATGCTTCATCGCATGGCCCAATTTGACCGTGCTCGCTTGCGCCCTCGATTTGAGGTGCGCGAGGCTTCGAACGCGCGTCACTAACTTCTTCGTAACGCTCTTCACCAATGCGCTACACATGCATTGGAGGCGCATTTACGAATTTAGGCGCAAGCTCTCTCAGCCGTCTTGAGATCGTCTACGTGGTTGAGGAAAGAGAGGGCAACAGTGGGTCCTTGGACCAGTTGGGTGGCTAGGATGGTGCCACGTGGTGCCATCTTGGTCGTCCAACTTCTATGTCTTGCAGATGGTGCCACGAATGTCGGATTGGGCCGATTTTCACGCTGTTGGGTTGCGATCGTCGATCCGAACCCATCTGTGTGGTCAGATTTTTCATCTGAAGTGTGGATTTACACCATCTTGGCCCTTGATCTCTGATATTCCTCGAATTATATCTGATGCTTTGAAAGTCCGATCAGGGCAATCTTGGAGTCATTGAACTCCAATCGTTGCCCTGATCAGATTCGTACGGTTGAATCTTCAATCCAAGACCCCGATTAAATGTTGCCTTGTCCCTGAACACCAAGAAGAAGAAATTACTATACAATTTATACAGTTTGACCTAAATGCATGATGATGCATGTTATGTAATGTTTACAATGCATGATACTTATATGATACTAAGAACATGCATTAATAGATATTTTTTGCTATTCAAATGTATGAACATCATGAGCACAATTACTTGATCACAAAATAAATATTCAATGAATAAAATTGATCAAATTGCTATTCAAAGAAACTCAACAGATCATGGAATCAAAAAAAAAAGAGAATCAAAACAATGGTAATTTAAATCACCACTTCTTCTCTTAATTAATCATGCATTCAATTATTCAACAGAAACTCTAATCAGATACTCAATGTTAACTTTATTACTTAAATCATTCAACAGTGCCAAATCAGATCAGACAACTTATGTAGCCACAAGGCTCTTCAAAAACCTTTCTTCTTTCTTCCTTCTTCCTTTAAGCCTATCCTTCTTTTTCAGAGGCTTTCCCTTCTTACAGCACAAGGGAACGGCTTCTCTTCTACGGCTAAGTGTCACACAAGGGCTAAAGTGGGTAGAGCAAAACCCTCCCCCTCCTCATAAACTCTTCTCCTTTTCTCTCAAGACCCAGCATGTAATCAGATAACCGGTTGGGTAAACGGGTCTAGAACAGTGTCCAGGCCAACGGGCGTGGGTCACAGCCGAGGAGTGAGTAGGTGAGTAATCGGGTATGCGTGGGTGCATGGGGATGAGGGACCCGACCCCTCGTGTTACTGGGTAGAGAGCTCAATTCACAAATTCCATATATCCGCTACAGGTAGCTTGTTCGTGCACGATGTGGGACTATCCCACAAGCTTCTTTTGCTTGCGCCAGTAGCAGGGAATGCTGCTCGATTGGAGCTGCTAAGGGCCTCATGTCTTCAATTGGCATTGCAGTTGGCTACATAGGTGAAGTCCGCACCTCCTGGGAGTGGAAGCGAGGTCGGGCTTGGATGGACCACAGCGGACGAAGTCAGGGACGATGGCGGCAATGGTGGTCGGAGGATGAAGACCTAAAACTCAAAATATGGGCTAAGAGCCCCTGTTAAAAAGCTCAAAGGCTTCGCCAGATGATGGAGAAGGTGGTAGTGGTGGTTTCATCGTGAATTAGGGCGTGTGGTGGCCGGACGGAGGTAGAAGGGGTGAACGATGAGGGGTGTGTTCGGTGGATGTTTTTGGTGGAGGAATCGTGGAATTGAATGAGGGGTTTTGGTTGATGAGGTGTGGCAGAGCTTCTGAAGGTGGTAGCGGGGCGTTTGGTGGTGTGTGGCGTCGGGGAGGCGCACCAGAGCTTCGCCGAAGTGGAGGAAGACGGAGAGGTCGAGGGTGAACGGTGGGTCGAATTAGGAAAAGAAAGGGTCAAGGAGATTTAAGGGAAGAAGTGGAAGATGCTAGACCAAACTATAGGATGAGTGGGCAAAGATTACAGACACTGATGTGATTGTCGGCGTCGTAGATGAAGCCTACTCCATTGAGGGAGACAGCGGCGAGGAAAAGGGGAGGCAGCCCTTACTGTGGCTGGCGAGGCGCGGAAGATGATGAGGAAGTAGGATGGGCCAATTTGGCCGTTGGTCATCCGTAGGATGACAGAGAGGGAGGTCATAGGAGCCTTGGTGTTTACACACTAAATCGATGTTTTAAAATTGTCACGTTACAATATAGCCAAAATAGCACTCAAACAAATAAATTTATTACTCGAAAAAGCTCCAAGGTCGAACACAGGGAGCAATATGGAATTCAGTTCTCAAAAATTGTAATTTAAGACAAGAAAGCCATGAAATTGTAAACAAAAACTGTTTTAGAATAAAGTAGCACTAGGATCAAGTGTTAGACTGCAAAAATAATGGAGTAAAATGGTGATTTAGATCACCAAATACTCCTTACAATAATAGCTAATGAACTCAATGTATATATATGTATGAAATGCAATCAAACCCATCGTCTGATTTACTAATCAGACAACTTAAACTGCTCAAGCCTTTCTCTGTTCTTCTCTTTCTCTTCTCTACCTTTCCTCTTTCAGCTACGGCCCTTCCTCTTCTTTGTGTTCTTCTCTTACTTTCCTTCTCTGTCTCTGCAACTCTTCTTCTTCCTTTAGCTCTTCTTTCTCTGGATTTCTTCACACAACAGGGGAAGCTTCTGAATTCGACTAAGTGTTAGCCAGTTCTCACCAAGAGAAAAACCACCCCTACCCATGCAGGCTCTCCTTCTCTCTCTCTTTAGGATCCGCTCTCCCAGAGCCACAGGGGTAATCGGGTTATCAAACCTAGCGTACCCGGGTCCAAGCTCACTGACAGTGGGTGGTGAGCGAGGAGTGAGGCATAGGCGGGTTAATGGGTCAGGCCAGGTTCGTGGGCAAAGGTCACAGACGAGGTGCAGGTGTGCGGGTGAGAGGGACCTCACCCCGTGTTTGGAGGCAATAAGCCCACGCGACAAATTCAACTTATGCGTGGTCGCGTAACCATCTGTTCACGATGTGGCACTAATGCCACCCTTGTTCTTCGCACGAACAGCAATAGCAAGTGGCCTTCAATTGGTGTCCTTGGAGCGGTCAATGCTCCCAATTGACCACTTGGGGATGTTCCTGGAGGTAGTCCGCACTGCTTGAGGGTGTCACCTGGGGACTTCGTGGTTAGAACACCACGAACACTGTCGGAGAAGACAATGCGGCGGCGGAGCTCCGACCTGGAACCTGAAATAGAGAATAAGGCCTTTCGACTGCGTCAAAACATCTCAGAAGGTTCGCCGTTGCACGACGAGTTCATAGAGGAGGTCGGCGTGGCAGATGGGTGTGGATGGTGGCCGGACGGTCACGGGTTAGGTCGGAGATGATGGGTCTGTTCGAGGCAGTGTTCAAGTGGATGATGGATTGAAATGAGAGGGGAAATGAGCAGAGAGGTGTGGTGGAGGTTTTGAGGTAGTCGACGAGGGGTTTGGTGGTGTGCGGAGTGAGATGTACCTCGTCGGAGGTGTAGCTGGAGGTGAAGACGATGGAGTCACGGAGGTGTGGTCGAGGTCAAAACGGCGTGTTGAAAGTGTTGGTGTGATGAGGAAGAATTTAGGGAGCAGTTGAATGTAGTAACAAACGAAGTGGGAAGGAGAAGGCACTGATTGTGGTGTTGTCGACGCCGGAGAAGAGAACAACTCCAGAGAGAGGGAAACGGTGAGGAAGGAGATTAGGGCGTCAGCTGGTACGGCTCGACGCGGGAAGAATTGAGGAAGATAACTCCGCTGCTGGTATTGCGAACAGAGGACGAAGGATGGAGGAGCTCGTCAGACGTCAAGGAGCTTTCGGTTGAGAGAGAGAGGAATCGGGGGGAATCTTGGCCGATTTCGAGCATAGGGAGAATGGTCAGATCAAGAGGTTCTTTTATAGACCTCAAGAAGAAGTTTTGAGCTTGGGAAGCAAGCTTCCCAAGCTTGGAAAGCTTGCCGGAGTTGGGAAATTGCTTGATACCCAAATCTCTCATGCATTCGCATGAGAGATTGGGAAGGTTTTAGGGCGTGGGCTTTGGCTAAAAAGAAAGGGAATTTCTTGACGAACTTCCCTTTCAAATTTGAAAGGGATTAGTCAAGAAATCAAGGAGTTCTTTCCAAATCAAGGTCACCGAAATAAGTAGGAATAGGTTTAATGGTGGTAGGGACCTTTTTGTGAGAATGACAACAAAGTTAGGGGTCTATTTAAAAAAATTTTGAAAGTTAAGGGCATAAATGTAATCAAATAGGATCAAGTTGCAAACTAGATCAAGACAAACTCATCTTAGGTCCAAATTTTGGTACAAACCTAATTTAGACCTAATGAATCCAATGGTGAAGTTGGATCTTGGTTTTGACCACGTTTGACTAAATAATTTATGCAAAATCCCAAATTAGGGCAAATATCTGTCTGAGACTCTGTTCTGGGTCCAAATGAGTTCTGATGGTCAAATTGAAGGTTCCAAACCATAGAGAATATTTTTCTATAAATTTTAGAAGGTTTAGGTAAATTTTATCTTGACCAAAATCTCAGTTAATTAAACGGGTCTATTTTTAGGGTTTCAAAAGTCATTTAATTTTCAGAACATGTGCAAATCCTTTTCTGATTATTCTAACTCACTTGTTAGCCTTTTAAGACCATTTGACCCTTAATTAACCCCTAGGAAAATCCATGGTTATAATGCATTCATGATATGATGGTAAAATTATAATTTTAACCCTAGTTTCATATTTTTCCCTTAGAATGATTCTGCAGTGACTTATGGCTCTCTAGCAGTTATGTAGGAGCATTTTCTAACTTAATTGAATCAAAATGAGCTAGTTTATGGCTCATGATGGTGTTCCCATCACTAGGTCAGAGGAGGCCGGAGGGAGAGTTTTTAGTAAGGAAGTGCAGCCAAACCAAGCTAAGGAAGAGTGGTTGTGCATGAAGAAGCTTTATAGAGCTTCAAAGCAAGCTTTAAAACAGGAAGCAAGCCTACTTGGCTTGCTTAGGATTCAAGAAAACACCCAATGATCTCGTGGGTTTGTACGGCCAATCAAGTGCGATTTGGGATCTAAGATTGGTCCTAAACAATTCTCCATGGTGTGAACATCAATCCCACAAATTTTGATGGGAATTGATGAAGATTCGAATAGGATTTGTCGAGGTCAAAGCCTGTGTGCAGGTCGGGTTTGACCTTAATGGCAGCAGGGGGCTATTTGTGAAGGAGATGACAAAGTTGGGGGCTAATCGCAATGATTTCAAATGTTAGGGGCGTTTGTGAGAGAGAAAGAGTTTGATTGGACTAAAATGTAAACTAAGTAGAGATGATCTCTGATTAGGTCTAAATTTTAGTACAAACCTAGTTTTGACCTAAGGAATATGATAGTGAAGTTGGATTTCAATTTTGACCAAGTTTGACTGGGCAATTTGCACAAAAATCCAAATTAGGATAACTTTCTGTCTGAGACTGTTTAAGGTCAAAATAGGTTCCAATGGTCAAATCAAGGATACCAAACCTAATAGAATATTTTTATATGAATTTTAGAAAATTTAGATTGAATTTATCCTGATCAGAACCTCTATTATTTAAGCAGGTCTGAAATTAGGGTTTTGGGTATTGCATATGTTCTCAAAATGCACGAAAACCCGTTTCTATTTGCATGAATCCTCTTATTAGTCTTTAATGTTCATTAGATCTTAGATTAACCCCTGGGAAAATCCCATGATTATTCTGCATTCATGATATGCTGTTAAAACTACAGAATTAACCCTGTTCTAATGTATTCTTCTCAGAATGGATGTTCAATGCGTTATGGCTCTCAAGCGATTACATAGGAGCATTTGTCAATTGACTCTGATTAATTAAAGCTAGTTATGGCTCAAAATGATGTTATCATCAGTAAATCGATTTGACTTCCGAAAAATCAATTCATTCTTCTGAGGAGTCTGGAGAGGTATAATTATCAAATATAAGCCCAAAATCATAGTTCAACTCTAAAATATGGTTCTCATCACATTGGGCCTCATGATCATCCCAACTAGGCTCAGGTATGGATTCTAAGCTAGGTGAAGGAATTGGGTCACTAAAATATGGAAACATACTTCTACTGGGATGTTAGAATCACTCTCAAGGATTACCTTAACAGGATAAGGTGTGAAAGTTACATCCTCGAGAGGTTCTAAGTTAGGCTCATCATAAGTGTTTGGTAAATCAAGACATGACGGACCAGTTTCATAGTGCTCTATGGCTGGTTCGTAATCGAGAACACCTGTAACTAGATCAACCCAACCCACATTTTGATAAGGTATGTCATCCTGTACAAAATTCAAATATGATTTATTTGGGTTAAGGGTCTATAACAACCTCTACTTTCAAACCTGAGCTTTGGGAAATCATATTGATCCTCAATATTGCTCCAAGATTCATCATTGATTTCTGAGTGGAGATATGGGTATTTTTTACCAATGGCTTATTTTAGTAGATTCAGCATATTCCCCTGTTTCTCAATGTCATCTTGGTGTATCTCCTAGAGTGGTGGATTTGTCAGACATTATATATGCTCAGTATTATGTAGTCTCTCAAATTTAATGTATTCTGACATGAGAGCATCCCAGGTTGTACCAGTTATCATTTGTGTCAACATTAGATGGCCACGATTTACAATGCGGGTTGTTTCTGACACATTAACCTTAATGCTTCTAAAGGGATCTGAGGTTTTGTAATACTCATCATAATGTCTAAGAGCAGCCTCAATCATTCTCTTTCATGCTCATACGGGACTCAAGTCTCTTGAACACTCTTCCTATGTTGTTAGGTTGCATTCCTAAATCAAGTGGTGGATCGGGATGTAGAATCAAATTTAGGTCCAAATTGATTTGATCATATTAGATCAGATTCTCCCCAAAAAGATCAGCTTCAATGGAAGCCTCTAGGTCAAAACCTAGGGACCTTTCCTATGTGTGTGCACTAGAGAATAGATGAGACTGAATGTGCATTGGACTCAATTAAGGCACCCAAAAGTTTTGGATGACTAAGGCTATTTCAAGGCGGATGACACCTCTAGATCAGAAATCCACAAACCTGAGAATTACTTGGGCAACTAGGAAGGGAGAGTCCTACAAAGACCCCTACACGATAGAGCGTCCCTATGGATTACTAGGTTTCTCCCACCCAACCTTCTTTGTCATTAAGATTCCAAGTAGACCGAAATGTGCAAATTGAAACCTAAGTCTACCAATTTAAGCCCTAATTAGTGCCTTGAATTTCACTTGAGTTAGAAGTTTTTTCAATTTTTAACCTAATTTGGAGGTTGGTTGGTCCACAGGGTGAACCAACTTCACCTGACCTATCCTAAGGTTGAGGATGAAGTTTGGGTCAAGACCCAAATCACCTTAAATTGAATCTCAGGTTATTTAGGTCACAAATTTTAGAGTTCAAGTGTATTTAGAGCCTTGATTTTACAGTTTACTTGAATAAATTAGTTAAGACAAGGGCTTGGGTAGCACACAAATGTATGAAAGTCAATTTCCTTTATTGCAGGCAAATGTGTACTAACACTTCAGAACCCTAATGTGGAAACCTTACTTGGCTCTATTTCAAGTCCAATTTGATTCCAAATGTAACACCTTGGACTCAAACAAGCAAGTGAATAGTCCAAGATGTTGTGAAATTTAGCGTAAATCCTTAATAGGTGCAAGAAATCAAGATGGGGAATCTCTAATCAAATCATCTCAACCTCAATTAGATATCAATTACATTTCGTAAATCAGGAAACTTTTGTCTTTAAATGCTATTTACTAGGAAAATAAGGCAAGTGGATCCTAATTGATTTTGTTTCCTTTTCTCTTTCTAAGATTAGGAGGTGTTTTAAAGAAGAGAGATTTTACCTGCCCCTAGAGAGGTTGATTGCATGGAATATCTCTTCGCGATGTACCTTGCAAAACACAACCAAAAAGGTAGGGCAAGTTAGAAATCAACGCAATTAATCAAGAATGATAAGATTAGTGGTGAATTGCACGTTGCTCCCCGGCAACGGTGTCAAAATGTTGATAGCAAAAATCACCATTTTAGGAAAATGTGTTGTAGTATAGCGACAAAAAGCAATACAACATTTAAATTTATAAGTGCTAGGAAACAAAAGTGAGTCCGAAGTCGTTCGCAGGGAGTAAATTTGGAATTTACACACTAATCGTAATTAGGAACAATGAGCACAAAAAGATATTCAATCAATAATAGAAATTTACTCAAAATGATGTCCAATAACTTATGTCTCAAAAATCATTGGGATAAAAAGAATGAGAGAAACTCTAAAAATGGTGATTTGAATCACCACTTAAATCCCTCATTTAAGCACATATCAAAGCATTCAATTTCTCAACAATATCTCAACCACTTGCCATGGAGTAAATGTATCCACATTAACCATTGAACAGAACCAAGCAGAGTACCAAGTCAGACGATAGTATTAAGGCTCAAACGCTCTATCCATGCCTCAACAGAAGGCTAAGGCACAGCACAGCAACAAAGAGGCACAAGGGCCTTAGAATGGATAAGTACTGATTGGGGGGGCACAAATCCCGAGGCAAATCCACCCCTCCACCCTCCTTAGAATCTCATCTAATCAGATCGCTAATCAAGTAATCGGATCCGAGTTGGGTCTAGACCTGCACGCATGATCGCAGGTGAGGAGTGAAGGCTAACATGAGCGAGGACCTCACCCCGTGAATCTGAGGCAACGAGGCATCCCACGAAAAACCTTAAATATCAAAATCTAAATTGAAATATGACGATGTGGTACTATCTTGGGTCTTATTCTTCGCATGTGCAGCAAGTGGAAGCTTTGTCTAAATAGAAGCTGCTACAGCTGATGGTTCTTAAATTTGAAGTCCTAAAGGGCTTCGCAGTGCTCGCCCACAACTATTGGAGGTGGTAGCCCTGCCTTTGATCGCTAGCTAATGGTAAATGGCAGTGGAGCAGATGACCGACGCCGACGTGAACCTGAAATACATGAAAACGGTCATGTGGCCAAATTAAATGGTTCATGATGGTTGCCGGAGCATTAGGAACACGATGGTGGTGTTGATTGAGTGATTGGTGTAGCGAGGTGGCCAGACGGAGTCAAGTTGATGATGGTGAGGTGCAGTGCTCGGTGGAGGTGTTGAGTGGATGTAGCTCCAAATAGATACAGGATTTTGAAGGCTGACATGTGGCGGAACTTTTGGGAGTGGTGGTGAGGCGATTGGTATGGTGTAGCGACGTAGCGATCTCACCGGAGGCATGAGCATCGTCGAGGAGGATGATGAGGAGAGTAGTGAACGCCAATCGAATTGGGATCCTAAGGAGCTAACTCTAAGCTAGGGAGAGAGAGAGAGGGAAAGAAATAACCTATCTATTAGACAAAAGGGAAGGAGATCGTGCCAGCATGCCTCGCCGGACATGAAGGAGATGAATTCTCCGGCGAGGTGGGACGGCGACGACAACGAGAATAGGAGGCTCTTTCTTGGTCCAACGAGGAGCGAAAGAAGAGGAGGGAGGTATTGGGCCACCCAATTTGTCCGTTGGGTGTCCAGACAATAGGTAGGAAGAGGGTCGTCGGAGCTTAGGTCAAAGACGGCCATAGGAGAGGAGGAAGATGCGATTTGGCCTGAAACTTAGCTAAAGAGCATGCTAGGATGTTGGGGAACTTAAATAGATGAAGAATTGAGCCTTAATTTAGAAGGTTTTGCGAGCTCTAAAGTAGGAAATAGGGGTTTTCCTATTTGTGAAGCCTAAGCTCGGTGGAGCTTCTCAAGCTCTATTTTGGGCAAGTGATCGGGCCTGATTCGTAGAGGATCTCCTAATGAACAAACCTTCCAAATTTTGAGAGATTTGGACTTAAAACGAGGGAGAAACCCACGATCAAACGTCGGTTGACCATCCAATTAGGAGTTGCAGGCGATAGGGAACCAAACGTAAAAAAGATGACAAAGTTGGGGACTTGAATGCAAGAAACTTGATACCTAGGGGCTTGAGTGTAAGAAATAGAGTTTCTAAGGGCTAAAATGCAAACTAGGTCATGATGGACTCTGATTGGACCCAAATTTTGATGTTAACCTAATTTGGACCCAAGAAATCTAATTATGAACTTGGATTTGAGTTTTGACCATGTTTGGCTAGGCAATTTACATTGAAGCCCAAATTAGGGTAAATTCTCATCTGAAACTCTATTTTAAGTCAAAATGGATTCAGATTCTCAAACCAAGGATACGAAACCTCTTAGGATATTTTTATATGAATTTTAGGATGTTTAGATGAATTTATCCTGACCATAACCTATTCAATTTAAGTAAGGTTAATAATTAGGGTTTTATGTATTGTTTTGATTCTCGAAATGCATGAAACTCTGTTTCATTCAATGTAGACCCACTTTTTGCTATTTTATGCTCAATTGACCTTTAAGTAACCCCTGGGTGAACCCATGATTACTCTGCATTCATGATGTGATGTTAAAACAGCAGAATTACCCCTATTTTGTTATTTTCTTCTCAAAACGGATCAGAGTGGAATTACGATCCTCAGGCAATCATTCAAAAGCATTTATCTCTTGATCTCAACTAATTTAAGTCAGTTGTGGTGAATGATGGTGTTATCATCACCCCTCCGACTGTAGCTCCAGCGAGCCCCCTCGACCCCTTCTCTTCGGCCTCCCAACATCCAAATTGGGAGGTCATCGTCTTCCTCACCCTCGTCTGCCTCTCGTCAGCCAAAGTAGAGGCTCCCTCCTTTCCACCTTACCATCTACCCTGCCGAAGGCTTCACCTTCCTCGCATCCGCCAAACCACACCAGCACGAGATCCTTCTCCAAATGTATGGTAATTTGTTTTTTTAGAAAAGATTTTCAATTAGGGTTTATATTTTTACTTATCAACCGATTATAATAGTAAATCACACCATAATAAAAATGCAAATGTAAATCAAACTACATTAAAAATGTAAATCATTTATATATATAAGAAGAGTTCAACTATTACAAAAGATATATATGATATAGACACTACGTTGGGGCACCTATGCCACCAGTAGCTAGTCTAACCTTATTGTCGTCGTCCCGTCGTGGAGCTGCGTGAAAAGATGAGATGGTATGGTCTAGATCCTCGGAGGAATGCCATCAGCTCCCTCAACTACTCGCTCTGCCGCTCCAATAACTCATCCTGTCGCTCCATCTTGCCAGTGGTTGCCTATAGCTGCGAGGTCATATCCTCCAATCTCTTCTCCCTCTCCTCTCGACATTCCATTGTCTACATCTTATTCAGATTCTCCACTTGGGATGTCGACAACGAAGATCCTTTCCTCCCATACCAGCAAGAGATAGTCGCGCTCCTTCCCCCACTACAAACAAAGCTTTTGAGCTCCGGAGGCATAACAGTCTTGAATGCCTCCTATGGTGTCATTGTAGGTGCCTATGGGACAGTCATGAAGTTCTCATTCATGACCTTAGGAGGATAGATCAAGTCCATCAAACGAGTCTGTAAATATATTTGTAATTATTTCAATATGTAAACTAGTGGAGTAAATTAGTAGTGTAAAAATTCATAATACTTACATGTCACTCCTGATATATCTCATGAATCCATGCATGGGGGCCATCGAGTGAATATTTATTCCATCTTGCATAGTGTGATAACAATTTGTTCGTTCTAATAATCTAAGAGTTCACAGTCCAAACTCTTCAAACATATAGCTTTAAAAAAATGAGTCATCTTTGTGAACATATCAACCATTGGATCGGGCAGAACTCCACGAATAGCAAGTGGAAACAAAATCTGCATATAAAGATGAGAATCATGACTTTTTAACCCACTGATTTTTTTTCTGAACTTTATTCACATAATGCAAAAGCTGTGAAGAGTACGCGTCTGGAACCCATATTCCTTCAAAAAGGAGAATAGTCTTTCCCTCTGATCTTGATTCAGACTATACATAGCTGATGGGAAATCCTGTCCCTCGGTAACATGCAACTTATGACGAATACCCAATTTCTTCACATCATTTCTTGTTCTTAACATGTCTTTCGGGTTATCTGTTAAGTTTAACATGTCTAAGATGTTCTTGGCATTCTTGTCAATATGCATTACGTTAAGGTTGTGATGGATTGTAAGATCTTACCAATATAGGAGCTCCATGAAAAAGATGCTCTTCTTTTTGAAACGTGAATCCTTCAAAGTTGTAAGGTCCTTCTTAAATGTACGATCCAATCGAATGTTGCTAAGTTTTTGTAACTTCTCCATTACTTCAAATCCTGACAACCTGATAGAATATGTTCTCAACATATTTCTCGAATTCCTGCTAGAATGCCGACAGGTTTTACCGTCAAATCCTTCCTTAAACTATGATGTCCACCATATGTGCTTAATATGAAAAAATCTGTAGTGTCCTAAATAATAAAATTTGTTACCTTCAGGCAGATGCAAATGATGCATCTACTTCATGCAATTCGGACATGCTAACTTCCCCTTTGTACTCCATCCTGACAAGTTTGCATACGTTAGAAAGTCATTTATGGTACATAAGAGTGCCGCATACATCTTAAAAAAATCTTTGTTATGTGCATCGTACGTTTGAACACCGTCATTGTTGATAGTGCTTTCGTCAATGTTTAAAATATGCGTCATAGTACAGTCAACAAAAGTGAATCAACATTTAAATTTATACGTTCTCAAAAACAAAAAATGAGTCCGAGGTCGTTCGCAGGGAGTAAATGTGAAATCCAATCACCAATCGAAATGTAAGGAATAAGCGAGCACAATGATTAATCACAATGAAGATATTCAATGAATAATATACTCAAAAATATATTCAATGATAGCAATAGTATCTCAATAGTGATAAAAGAATATAAAACCCTAAAAATGGTGATTTGAATCATCAATTTAATCCACCGATCAAGCACATATCCCAAAGTATCAAGCCAAATCAATGTCGCTACAATGGCTTTTGAACCACTAACTCCCAACTTCCATGTCAACACAATACTCAAATATGTCCATAGTACCCACAATCAGACGTCAGCACAGAAAGTCAGATGCCTTAAGTGTCTCCAAGCACAACACAAGGCACAAAAGCTCAGAAACGTTAAGTATTGGGCGTGTGGGCACATTTCCCAAGGCATGTGCACGCATCCTTAGGCAACACCACCCCCCACCCTCAGAATCTCTTCTTCTCTTTCTCAATCCAGAATCGAGCATAAGGTAGTCGGGTAATCGGGTATAGGGACTAAACCCGCGAGCATGTTCGTGGGTAAGGAGTGAAAGCTAAGGTAAGTGGGGACCTCACCCTCGTGTGACTCAAGGCGATAAGCCATGTCACGAATGCAATTTGTGCGCTATTCAAAATTCTCTCCCTACGATGTGGCACTAAACGTGCCCTCTTCTCCTTCGCGCATTGCAGGGAATCCAAGCTTCGAATCGAAGCTGCTGCCTGTTGTTGCTGTCCAATGGAAGTCCTGGATGGCTTCGTGAGGATGCTCCGCAGCCACTAGACGTGGAATCAAAGGTTGAAGTCGACGTACAGCGACGAATGGTGGCAGTGAAGGGCAATGATGGCAGCAGCTCCATACATGACCAGAAATACATGAATACGGGATAAAAAGCCCCAATTAAAGGGTTCAGAAGACTCATCGTGATGCGAGGAGCGCGTTGGCGGTGGAGATTTGATGAATGGATGTCGGACGTGGCCGAACGGTGGCGTGGCGATTGGTAGAGCGGTGGGTTTCCCGGTCGGGTGAACTATTGACCAATGCACCTAATCAAGTTAGGGCTTTTGAAGGCGAGAGTGAGGTGAAGCTTTTGGCAGTGGCAGCTGGGTGTATGGTGGTCGGTAACGATGGGGTGACCATGCCGGAGGCATGGCCAGAGTTAGGGAAGACGACTGGAAGATCGATGATTGCATGGTCGAATTAGGGTCCTAAAGGGCTAAACCTAAGCTAGGGAAGGAGAGGAAGAGAGATAACCTATCTATTCGATCGAAGGAGGGAGAAACCATGCTGGTGTGGTTTGCTAGACACGGGGAAGGTAAATACCTCCGGTGGGGGTGTTTGGCAAGGACGAAGGGGCAAGCAGCTTCCACGTTGGCCAACGAGAAGAAGTCAAGGAATAGATTGGACCGCCCAATTTGGTGGTTAGATGTTCAAAGGAAGGAGATCAAAGAAGCTCGCCAGAGCTGCAACAGAGGTAGCCGGAGAAAGAAGGGAAGAGTGGATTTTGGTCGTGGACCAAGCTCAAGAGAGAGTTGGGACCTAGAGGATTCTTTATAGAGCTCAAACCCAAGCTCTAAGGCAAGGACAAAGCTTTAGGGAAAACAACCCCCTGATTTTCTCGAGCTTTACTGAGCTCTAGGGTCCAAATTAGGACCCAAGATCTGGTTTGTTGGATTGGGAAACCTCTCAAGATCAATCCCTCCAAGTTTAAAGGGATTTAGTCTTGATTTGAGGAAGGAATCCCCTCTTGAATCTTGGCCTGAAGGTGCTTTCACATGCTAATGGTGGTAGGGACATTTCTGCAAAGATGATGATAAAGTTAGGGACCGTTTTGTGAGAAACTTGAAACTTAGGGACTTGAATGTGAGAGATGGAGATTTTAGGGACTAAATTGCAAACTAGGTCAAGATGGACTCTAATTGGGCTCCAATTTTGGTGTTAACCTAATTTAGACCCAAGAAATCTAATGGTTAAGTTGGATTTGAGTTTTGACCACGTTTGATTGGGTAAATTGTAGATAAACCCAAATTGTGGCAAATTTCTGTCTAAAACTCTATTCTAGGTCAAAATAAACTCAGATGGTCAAAACAAGGGTACCAAACCTCTTAAAATATTTTTCTGTGAATTTTAGGAGGTTTAGATTGATTTTATTCTTACCAGAACCTTTTCAATTTAAGTGAGATTGATAATTAGGGTTTTATATACTATTTTGGTTTTCGAAACACATGAAACCCTGTTTTTGTCAGTGTAAGCCCACTTCTTGGTCTTTAATGCTCAATTGACCTTCAATTACCCCCTGAGTAATCCCATGGTTAATCTGCATTTGTGATAAGTGTTAAAACAGCAGAATTAATCTTGTTTTATTATCTTCTTCTTAGCATAGATCAGAGTGGAAGTATGGTCCTCAGGCAATCATTTAAGAGAATTTATCTCTTGATTCCAACTAATTTAAGCTAGTTATGATGAATGATAGCATTAACATCAGCCATGCCACAATTGTTTCAGTTCACATCTTACCAACGGCTATAAATACACATCAACTGTGTTACCTGGTTGCTTTGGACCTAGGATGAGAAGTGTCATCATCATAATTGAGCATCACATATAAAGCCAGGGAGGTATGTTATAAATAACCAACACGACTAGCTAAATGGAATACGACAGGTACATGTTTTTGAAAGGATTAAATCCATCGCTTGCAAGTCCCAACTTAACATTACACGAATCCCTGACGAAGGAGAAATGTGTTCTGTCAAATTTTTTCCACTCTTCAGAATCTCCTGGATAACAAATACGCCTGTCTTGTGACTTGTTGTTTGCATGCCATGTCATCCACGTTGCTATTTTACTCAACATAAATAGTCGGTAGAGCCTTAGAATCAACGGAAAGTATCGAAAAGCGTTTCTTCCTTGTTTCTTATCTCCTCTACATCTTTCCTCGCCACAATTCATGCAGGAACTCAACCCTGCATACTCTTTTCTATATAAAACACGGTCATTCGGACATGCATGAATCTTCTCACAATTCAAACCCAGCCCTCGAATCTGCTTCTTCGCTTCATACCATGACTTAGGAAAACCACCAGGATTATTCAACAACTCTCGTATGAATTGAAGTACCTCTGACATTAATTTCATTGTTGCTCTGTTCATAACTTTCATTTGAAATAACTTCAATAGGAACAATAACCTAATCACAGAACTAATTTCGGGAAAAATTGGTTCTTTTGCTTCCTTTATTGCTTCATAAAACTAATTACAACTTCTCAATGTTTCTTCCTCGTTTTCAATCTCAGTATCACCCGCTCTCATCTCATTAAGCATCTCATCAATTTAATTCCCTTCAACATCATCATCGGAGTCATCAAGTTTCATTGCATTCCCTATGACCTCCTCAGCTGGTTCCTCTCCATGTGTTGTCCACTTCATGTAATTAATTTTACAACCCACCATTGCAAATCACGTGCTCAGCATAGTATTTCTATTCTAAACAAATCCATTCAAATACTTCCTACATGGACAAAATATCTTCTCCAGATGTTCTCCTTGTCTATATTGTTTCCTATCCTCATGGAAGGCCCAATCTAAGAATGAAAGGACCCCACTCTTATATTGAGTGTAATCAAAGGTCCTCAAACCAATCCACAACTAGTCCATGGTAACCTATAATTTATAGTAAGCCACGAGAAATTTGGAAACGAATGTAGGGATGATGTGTGTATTTTAATGAAAGTTTTCACTTGATAGACCATCCTTGAAGATTTGTTCGCAATGTTACTTATTACATGCAATCAGTGTCTAGAGAAATTTCGGTAGTATCTCCACGCACTTCTCCTTTATATTACCCAATACTAACCTTAATTACATTCCTAATAACTCCCATTTAAGAGTACTTTGGGAATGTAGATAAGATCAGTTGGTATACTAGAGAAGAGCGAGAAAATATTACTGAAATTCCTCCAAAGATCGATTCCATGCAACAAGTAACTTTAAGTTGTGATCAAATCTTTAAGGACCCTCTTTAGCCCAGTACTACACCGAACTAAAGACGATCGATACTTATGGCATGTGATGGTAACACCATCATCCTCTATTTCCAACTCAAATTTGCTAAATGCTAAGGCTAAATTCAGTTAATTAACCATACAAAGGGTATAATTCAATTTGGGCTAAATGAAGTGGAATCTTTGCAAATTGGGTTAATTATGATGTTTTAACAGTTAAATGCAAGTGCAAAATAACCTAGGGGTCAACCTACGCCTAATTGAAGGTCAATTGAGCTAAAAATTTCAATAAGTGAGTTACTTGAACTGACTTACGATTTCTCTAAGAAATTAAAGTTAATTCATATTTAAAAATCTTAATTTCAGCCTCACTTTAATTTAAAGGGTTCTAATGGAAATAAATACAATCTAAACCTTCTAAAAATCATTAAAAATTATTTTATAACATTTAGAACATTCAATTTTATAAAATGAGCCAAAATTGACCTAAAATGGAGACCAAGGCAGGTAATTGTTACATTGTAGGTTAAATCGTAAATTGACCAATTAAACTTCATCAAAACTTAAAATTGAAGTCACCAATAGATTTCTTGGGTCCAAATTGGGTTACCATAAAAATTTGAAACTAATTGAATCTCATCTTCACCTATTTTGTACCTTGGCCCTCAATTTTTGAATTTGTTGCATGTAGGTCCAAAATCATCTCTTTTAAGTCCCTTGCTAATGTCATGATGACATCAATGTCTTCATCTTCCTCAGCATGCGAACAGCCCACCTCCACTGTGCTCCATGGGTGTTTTGCAATGAGATTTGGTCGAGAATCTCTCCACCAAATCCCACCAAACTTGGTAGGATTGTTCTTCGCATCAAGGCCTATCAATCCAGCTATTGTCCAGCCATCCTTGCCATTTGTGGACGTCATAAATCATCGCCGAACTTGGCACTAGACCTCACATGCACATGCCCAATCAAGGCCATGAATCGGCCTCGATTGCCGTTGGCGTGCGCCTATAAAGCAAGGCCATGTTGAAATGACCCTTCCCAAAAGTCGGTAGGCTTTTTCCAGAGACTATGAGGGTTTCGTGACAAATTTTAACCCCCTAAGTTTTTAGTGGAAGGACTTGTGGGAGTTTGAGAATGTTGCGGGGCTTTCTGTGTAATTTTCTAGGCCCACACCCACACACACCACTCAAACCCTAACCCTAGGCTACCCTCTAAAAATACCCCCAGCCTTGGAGTTCGTGCCCTACCCCACAACCCTCTTCCCTGCGGCTGCACACACCCATCTCGTCTCCTTCCTTCATCCTTTCCTTCCCCATCCACGCTGCTGCTGAGGGAGCTACTGCACGAGGAGTGTGTGAGCTCAGGAAGGAGGCAGAGCCATTGTGGGAGCTAGGGAGAGGAGTTCTGTGTAAGGCTGAGGCAGCACCAGAGCTCCTGCAGCACCTATGCGCGAAGGAGAAGACTTGGCTGCGAGGAAGAAGGCCTCGAAGCAATTCTGCAGAATCATTTTTCCGTAGAATCAGACATCTGGGAGGACCCTCAGATGTCTGGTCGAACATCCGAAGTTGTATCCAGACGTCTGGAACGGCACAAAAACCCAAGGTAAGACCCTGTTCAAGGTTTGTGCGTTCGTACCACCCCTACTACTAGCCTAAGCCTTGAGCCGTGTGTCATAGAGAGAAGAGAAGCCTCCCGCGAGGAGCAGGCTCGCGAAGGCCTGTGTGAGGACCTTTTCCCACGGACCGGACATCTGCACCTCTTGATAGATGTCTTACAGGATGTCTGGAGGCAGCATCAGACATCTGACTAGGCGATTTTCAAAGGTATGCGCTCTAGATGATCTCTGTGTGTTTTGGCACGAACTACTCAGAGAAGGTCGTGACCGTACAAGTCTGTGTGCACCTACAGAGTAGTTGGGAAGCGGTGCAGGTGCAGCTTTCCAGACGCTTTAGGACATCTGAAGGCATCTACAGATGTCTGATAGCTACCCTAGACATCTAGATGCGTTGACAAATGTCTGGAAGGACCCCAGGATGACCGTGAGGGGTTCCAGATGTCCAATATCAGCACAGAACGCAAGGTGAGCTTCCTGTTGCCGTTTAAGACGTTTGGGACCTCTCCCAAGTGTCTAATTTTAGTCTGATTTGATGGATTCAAGCACCAGGCAGCCGATCCAGCTAAACCAGCCTGCCTGGTCCGGTTCAAGTGAACCGAGAAGGGTGTTTGGGTCGATTCAGGGCCCAAACAAAGTCAATTTTTCATAAATAAGGTACTATTGGGTTCCTATTGGAAATCCCCATGTGATGAAGCCTTGTTGTAGCTATTTTGAACTCTTTTTCCTGTCTCAAGAAATATTGAAATGGTTGACCTGACCGTCCGTGTTAATAGAACGCCCATATGTGGTGCGCACGAGACCCACAGAGGCTACGCGGTTCGCCATTCGTGCCCCCACACCTCCCAGTTACTCTGGTAGAGTGGTCTTTACTGTCCCTTGTGAATTAAATGATGAAAGTGCATGTTGTTTGAAACTAATTGGTTGAACCCTAGGATGTACAATAAACCATAGGGCTAAGATAGAAAAATAAATAATTATACATGCCGTGAATGATAAATTGTGGTAATGTTTCTGAATATGCTAAATTACGAGCTGCCTGTCTACATTCGTTGAATCATGGCTTTAACTAAAATACACGTCGTATCCTGTTTAGCTTGATTGATGAGATAAGTGCTGAATTGTGAAACTATGAGCTGCCTGTTATACCCTAAATTTATTATGATATGAATAGAGGCATGTGTACTGTACAGACGTAAGAATTTTCTATGCATGAACCCTACGGGGAACTAGAAGAAGAACTCATGTGTATGGAATAAATATCTGATGTCGATGGAAAGTAGCTAGCCCTCGCGTACATGATACTAAGGAGAGCTACTGTACTTAGTGTAGGGGGGAGCTAGCCGCCCCACGAGACCCGGGGTTAGGTCTGACCCCCCTACACCGACTCTTGTTAGGCCCTTTGGGCAAACCGGGATAGTCGATGAGGGTATGCGGACTGTGGAGAGGCAAAACTCCTATTCTGAGAGGGCAAGGCCCTGTGCTATTCCGTGTTGTACTTTTGGACGTACCCGCTAGCGGAAACGACTAACCGTGTACCAGTACGAGGTACCTACCTATGCGCTTATCATGTGTGCTGTAGCCACCGCTACGTCCCGACCGTGACCTCGGGGTGATAGACCGATCATAGGACTACCACAAGGTGCTCTCCCGGCCAGGAGAGAGCCTCATGTACATCATTTAAGATGGTTCCTTTAGGGAACAGGAAGATTGAGAAACATTGTGGACCTTTTGCTTGAAATCTGACTTGTAAACACTAATTAAATTAAATGTTGTTTGGATAAGTAGATATTACATACAAATGATATAACTGTTGTATATGCCACTCTACTCAGCATAAGCTGACTCCACATTATATATAACCATGTACAGGTCAAGGAGTCGAGCAGCCAACACCACCGACTGTAGAGGGTGCTGGGTCCAGTCGAGCCCAACCTTAGTTTTCAGTACTAGTTCTTTTTCAACCTTTTCTACTGTAGTGAGTTTCTAATTCATGTTGGACTCGATGGTGTGAACTTTTATTTTCGTGATGGCTAGTTTTGGATTATGTTTACTGTCTTTTTGAGCTTCAGTTACTTTCGCTGCTTTCTTTAATTATTCTAGCTACTTGCATGGTGATTTGTGTTGGTTTCGTGCATATCGGTTAGCTTCTCGTTGGACGACTGGGTCTTGGGGTTAGTCAAGGCAAGCCATTTCCAGGTTTCCAGAGGAGCCGAATTCGAGTCGTAACACATGTCCTTGCGAGTTGGGTTGTCAAGTTTTGGCGTGTCAATAATCCTCTCCTCTCCTTCGTCGACGCCTCCATTAACGTCGGTCGTGAAGCTCTACATTCTCGCTCGTTGCCAACCAAAGGCACAGTCATCTTCCCCACTCCTTCGTCGACCTTTCTGCCAACGAAGATGGCCTCTCTACCTCTTCTTCGCTCCAAGCAACCACGTCGTAGTCTTCATCTTCCCCAACTCCAGCTGGCTAACTTCGGCCATGCTCCGGCATCTTCCTTGTCTCTCAAGTACCCCTTCCTCTTTCTCTCTTCCCATAGATTATTCTAGGCTCTTTAGTTGTACGTTTTGACCGCAAAGCCCCCCTACGTCGTGTCTCCCTCACATCTGGCAAGTGTTCGTCATCCTCGCTGGAGAACTCCTCCACGACGCTCCATCCACCTCCGCTCAGCAACGACCACTCCCGAAGCTTCGTGACACCATCTCGAGCAAAAGCCTCTTCAAATTGAAGGTTTCGAGCACCCACATGCTCCACCAGACACCCACCACTGGCGCCTCCTTCCTTGTGTCCGTCGACCTTCTCCCGCCCTCTTCACTCCAAATCAACGCCACCACCATCTTCGCTAAGCATGTACGAAGCTCGTGGAATCCTCAACTTGAAGCTTCGACCTCTCTCACGCCAACCAACCATCGTCGATTGCCATCATCTTCCCCGACCTCCACCCACCTTCGACAAGCTCGCGAGCTTGACAAAAAGTTTCATGGCAACACCAGGAAGCTTCGTGATTTGTTTGCAAGGGCTTCCCTATTCCAAAGCACCCAGCCAACCTTCGTCAAGGTGGTCTCTGCGGCCTTCACACCCACGAAGGAGATCACACTCCGTGCTACTGATGGGGACAAAATCGAAAGGAAAAATAACTTGCAGGGATCCAAGGACTTGATTGCAAAGATATCAACCTCTTTAAGGACTGATCTGTGCTTTTTGTGGATTTAGCTTGATATTTGGTTCTGAATAAGTTTTTATTACAATTTCTTGCTCAAATACTCTTGACAATTGATCATTTAGTGTTTGCTTACATTCACACTTGATTAATTTATCTTATTGAGCATTAAATAATTAGTGCACTTGAATTTGGATTTTATTTCTTTATTTGTTTAACCAAGTGCAATACTAAACTTGTTTGTTTTAAAAATTCACATTTAGTACAAGTTCAATTGTAATTAATTAGATAGCGGTTTGTGCATATTTAGTTGCTCCCAGAGAATGACCTCGGAATATGTGCTTTGATTTTGAGAAATGCAAATTTTAAAAGTTATTTTCGCATGTTTCGACTATATTACAATGCATGATTTTTACCAAACATCAATTCATGCATAATAGCATGCTATAAAGACAAAGCATCATGTATATAAGTGAGATATACACACTCTACATTATCCGTATAATATGATCATAAGTCTCGATGGGAAATTATTTTAACACAATTTGACTCTGAAAACTTTTACCCTAACGATTAGAATACCACATGTTTGGCCTTACATACATCTAAATTTTTGCAAGTGTGCGTATCTAACAATTATAATAAATTAAGTTTAATTACAAAATTAATTAAATCACTAAAACCATAACCAACCCAACCACATTCCTAAACCCTAACACAACCCAATAGACTTAAATCTACCATAAATCCATCCCTAAACCTTAACCAAAACCAACTGTCCAAACCCTAATTTAATCCAATCCATAAACCATAACCCAAACCAACCATCCAAACCCTACCCCAACTCAATCCCTAAACCATAGGCTAACCCAACCACCTTAACCGTCACCCAACTCAATCCCTAAACCCAAGCCCAACCACCACATACACAACCCAATAACAAACCTAAACATCTTTTTAACCCAAATCCCAACCTTAAGCCCAAACCCAACCTCCTAGCCCTCATCCAACTCCATCCCTAAACCCCCAACCAACCAATAATTACAACATGAATTTTTTAAAAATTTGGGTAGAATTTTCCCTTAAATATTTGATTTTTTTCCATATCCTACAATTCAAAAGCACACCACACATAATTATAAAACTGGGCACACCCTACAATTAAATTGTAACAAACAAAATAATTAACTGTGTTAAAAAATCATATTTGTAGGTATGCCCCCACCGTTTATTAAATTAAAAAAGAATATATAGGCACGACCCATATCTAATACAATCCTAAAATTATATTCAAATGACATAAAAGTAGACATACCTCAAATCAATTCAACAAAATTTAATATATGGGTACACCCCACATCTAACATTATCCTAAAATGAAGAAAAATAAATAAGAAAATTTTAAATTATACCTTGATAGCCTTTGAAAGTGACTATGACGAACAACCTGTAACTTCAAAAACACTAAATAAATTAAATAACTAAATGTTATGTTAATAAAAACTTAGAGAATTAATTTAATAAAAGAAGAAAATGAGTTTAAGTTTCTTACATATTTCTTTGGAATCGTTACTAACTCAACTAAACCCTAACTCTTAAATCCTAATTAAATCATAAATATATCTAACACTTCATTAGATCTCATCTAGCAGCCCAAATTTCATTATCTTATTATAGCACTTATCGATGCTTGTGAAAAGAGTACTTTAAAGTACCACAAATGTTTAAATTTGTGCTAGGTTGTGCTTAGTTAAGAAGAAAGATTGTGCTTCCACATTTAAGTAGGCTATGCATAGATCTAAATCTAATTCTATTTATTTTTATTTGAATTGGCTTACTAGGTCAATTCCATAGGCTTTGTTTAATTCCATTATCAAGTTCTAATTTCATTCTAGTTGCTAAACTCCTTGCTAGTCAATTAGACCAACAAATGTAGCAAGGCTAGATTACTTTAGTTGATTAATGACAAAGTGGTGATAAATTAAGGAGGTTATCTTAGAAATGACAAAAAATGCCTTAGCATCAAGGAGCATCATCATAAAGAATGATAATACCCTCCCTTTATTTCCTTTTAACCATCATCGAGGAGCATGCACCACATGCAAATTGTAACATGCTAACCTAATCTAATAGGCAAGTTTAATTAAAAATGACATTTAATTAACATGATTTTAGTTGTCATGATTAAACATACAACTTGCAAATCACATAAGAATTAACATGTAAATAAAATAAATAAGTTATCGGTAATCTAATTAATTATTTATAGGAACGTAAACACATTAAATTAACATTTAACATATTTATTTAATTCAATTCCTCATGTATTTAATTTAAAAACCAATAAACTATAATTTAAAAAAGAGGGGAAGGGGGGGAGGGGGGGCGCAATTTGGGATGTGGGCAGGGGGGTTCCAGGGAAGGGAGTGGACGAGGGGAAGTGAGAGGAGGAGGACGGCTAGTGGATGGAGGAGGGGGATGGGGGCTAGGCGGTGGAGGAGGAGGGAGGTGAGGGGATGGGCGGTGGTGGATGGAGGAGGTGGCAAGGGGCAGACGGTGGAGGGAAACGTGGAGGTGGCAAACTGGAGGAGGAGGCAGGGGAGGGGATAGGTGGAGGAGAAGGTAGGGGGGAGGACAACGGTGAAGGAGGGAAAGGTGGAGGTGGTGGACAGGCGGTGGACGAGAGGGAGGTATTGGGGGACGAGAGGGCAGGGGCGTTGGTTGCAGAAGGGGGAGGAGGGGTTTGGTCGGTGGAGAGGAGGGGGTGATCGACGACTAGAGGAGGGGGACATGGAGGAGGAGGGTGGACGGGAGGAGGAGGTCGATACCTCGACGAGAGGGCGAACGAGCGGAGGTCGATAAGGAGTTGATCCCGCGACGCACAAGCGTAGGAGGTCAGTGAGGAGCCGGTCGCGTGGCATGCAGATGGAGGAGATTGAGGAGGCCGCACAGCGATATTGGGCAAAGGAGACGATCGATAGGGTTGAGGAAGAAGAGAGAAGTGGCAGCCATCAGGATAAAGGTGCCCTAATACACTAACATTGGCGACGGATTTTTCAAAAACGTCGCTGAATTAATAAAAGAATATTCCTCATGCCAAAACCAAAATCTAAGACACTATTGACGACGGTTTTTAAATGACCTTTGCCGAATCAATTAAAAATTTATTTTTCGTGTGTTGTTCATGTGCTTTAATTGAAAATTAAGAATGTGTTGTAGTATAGCAGCTAAAGCGATAAAAATATTAAAAATTTATATCTCGAAATATGAGTTCTGAGGTTGTCTTAGGGAGCAAGAATTCCCAAATAACCACTAATCAAGTGAACAGAAATTGAAGCACAGGAGTTTGATGCAAAAAAGAATATAATTACTCAAATAATTGTCATAATCAAACTCAAAATAAAATAAAGACTCTAGTAAGAAAAATGTGTTTTGGAACCAAGTAAAGCCTCAACCCAACACTTAGTCAGAATTCAACCCAACTCAACCCAAAGCCTCTAGCTAAAGCTCGCAGCCAATCAAATCCAAAACCAAGTCAGTACTCGGACCCAAACGCATCCACGTGTGTGCAGGCGTGCGCGTGCACGTGAGGTATATGGGGACCCGACCCCCTGAAGTCTCAAGCAAAACTTATGGATTCACGTTTCCTTTTGTACCTAAATTTAGCTCCTGATTTGGACGAGGTGGAACTATACATCCCACCTTCATTCTTCATCTTTGCATTGAGGAGCTGGAGATTGGTGGAGCAATTAGATGCCAATTGGCTATGGATCTTAAGTCCAATGGCCCAGATGTGAAGCTGAGATGAATCCGCAACAAGGGAAGGTGGTGCCTTTGCAGTTAACCCGCCAGACACTGCTGCTTGTCGCTAGAGAAAACATGGTCTTTTGGCCCCAATTAAGCACACCAAAAGCTCTGGCATAGAACATGGGAGTAAAGCCCTAAATCTATTAGACGCGGGGGTGGATGGATGGTTGGACCGGTGAAGATTCGAAGAAGCTCACCGGCGGCGATGGTGGGTGATGATTGTGGCGATGTAAGGACAAATTAGCTTGGGCAAAAGCTTGGTAAAGGTGAGGAGGAGCTTTTGCCCAAACTAATTGGGTGAGGGGAAGGCGAATGAGATGAGATGATGAAGGTGGTGGTGAAGGTCGTCGGCGATGGTCAGAGAAGAAGGTAGAGTGGATAAATGGAGTTCTAGAGCTCCAGAAAGCTAATTGGAGGGGAGAGGAAGAGAAGCCCTAAGTTAATTTAAGGAGAGGAAGAGGAGAGGAGCTCACTAGTGGTGCGCCGGTGAGGAGGAAGGAGTGTAGGTCGTCGGAGCCGAAGAAGAGGAATTAGGCCTCAAAACCTTACGTGAAGCTTTGTGGGAGGAAGAGGAAGAAAAGCCCTCTGCTAACAAGAGGGTGAGGACGTGGGAAGAAGAAACTTCGATGGTGCATCAACTCACAGGCGAGGAGGAAGAAGGGGGGATTTCAGCCAAAATTGAGCACACCCCATGCTTGGGAATGTCCAAGCACTTATATGGAGGTGATTGACGCACCAATTAAACTGAGGATCGCAAGTCTTGCTTGCGATTTTAGTCAGTTTTGAGCTCACAAATCTCAGCTTGTGGGAGATGAATTACTCCAAATTGGAGCACAAGATCTTCATTGCATGATAGAGCTTGATCTCATGATCAATCCCATCAAGTTTGGTGGGATTTGATTAGGATTTGACCTCTCAATTCATTGCGCAAAGTTCGCGCAATTTGGGTTGAGTTCTGCTACTGCTTGCACTCAATTAGGAAGGGGAAGAATAAGGCTGACATCATCATGGCATTAACCGAGGAATTACATATAGGAAAATTCAAAATGTATGGGGTTTATGCAATGATCAGAGACAAATGGGTTTAAATGCAAACTTAGTCAATATGGAATCTGATTGGGCTTAAAATTTAGGATTAACTTAATGTGGACTGAAGGAATCTAATGGTGAGCTCAAATTTGGATTTTGATAAAGTTTGACTGGGTAATTTACGCTTTAACCCAAAATGTAGCAATTCCCCACCTTGGTCTCTATTTTTGGTCAAAATGTATTCATTTTATCAAAGTGGATGTTCCAAATCTCATAGAATATTTTTGAATGATTTTTAAAAGGTTTAGATTGAATTTATTTCCACCAGAACCCTTTCAATAGAAGTAAGGCTATAAGTAATGTTTTTATTTGTAAATAAACTTTTAATTCTTAGAAAACCCTAATTCAATCAGTTCAAGCCCATTTTTTTGGATTTTAAGTTCATTTGACCTTTTATTAGGCACAGATTCACTGCTTAGTTAATCTGCATTTGTAAATATTCATTAAAATAGCAGAATTAACTCAATTTCCCTTTTTCTTCTCAAATTCAAGGAAGACTTGCATTATATCCTTTTCTAATTAGTAAGGAGCTTTTATCCTTGAAATTTGGCTAAATTAGGACAATTATGGGCGATGATGGTGTTATCACCACGCACCAAAGGTAAAATCCATGACACTTTTAGCAATAGTACCTTAAGAACAGTTCCCAAAAGTATTTGGCGATGTTTTCGAAAACCATCGTCGAATACTTGAAATCTTGCCCACCTGTACCATAAAAGGTGGCAGATCGACCAGGCTTTAGACGACTGTTATATAAATAACCCTTGCTGAATACATACATTCACAACGATTTTAAAATCATTGCAAAGAAAGCATCGCAAAATGCACCTTTCGTAGTAGTGTGAAGTAATAAAGAAGCTGATCGTTGATTCTGCAAATTAGATCAAGTCAAATTTGCACTGGGAGTTTCAATCATAACGTAAAGATAATGACCTTAGCTCAAGCAACTCATTGGATAATGGATCGAGGCTTCAGTTCTGGATGTCAATCATTTGAAGTGTAAGTGGTTGCAATTTCCTACATATGATGGCACCACCGATCCATTTTGTTGGAGTTTTAAAGCTGACCAATACTTTACCTTCTACAAGATTCCTAATTCACCTTCTACAAGATTCCTGATTCTCAGAAATTATTGCTTGCTTCTTTCCATTTGAATGATGAGGCATTACAATTTTATTGGTGGTTTGTTAATAATGGTGATGATTCTACATGGCCTTCTTTTATTGCTGCATTGGAAAAGTGCTTTACACCTGATGTTTTTAAAGATCCCTATGGCTCTTTAAGTAAGCTCAAATAGGGAGGATCTTTGATGTTGTATTTGCACAAGTTTAAATGATTATCCAATAAAATTACGGAGGTTCCAGAGTCTCATTTGCTTGGCACATTTTTTAGTGGTCTTCGTGTTTATCTTAGTTTTGATGTTCGTTCTTTTAAGCCCAATAAATTGGTGGCGGTGATGGAGTTGGCTAACATTCAAGAAGCTAAAAATGATGCAAAGAGAGGCTTGTCTCTATCCTGAGTCTCAAAAGGGCCTTTTACCCACCCCTATAAGAGATGTCTGTTGTTAAAAATACACTACAACAAATAAGGGTTTTGGTCACAATTAAAAACCATGACCAAATGACTTATAACTGTCACCAATTAGCAACAACAAAAGTTGCATTGCGGAAGAATCTTTGGTGACGGTTCCACCCAAAATTGCTATCAAAGTTGGAGAGCTTTGGTCACGGTTTCACATAAATCCGTTACCGAAACCCCCACCATTAGCTAGGTTCAACAGCTTTGGTCATGGTTATAAATTATGACCAAAGACTTTTACTCACAGTTGTAGAACCGTGACCAAAGAGAGAGTTTTGGTCACAATTAATAACCATGACCAGAGTTTGGTGTGGGAGAAAGAGGGTTCCTTTGGTCACGGTTCCTTAACCGTCACCAAAGGGGCCACCGTAACCAAAAGTCACCTTTGGTGACGGCTAATCAACCGTCACCAAAGTTTTTAGCAAATCCACCACTTTTACCCTGAAGCTTGCACCACTGTCATCCTATAAGTCATGACAAATGCAAGCAACTTTTGATGGCTAATCTATGGCAGAAAAAATAGCATATGCTAACCAAAATTACATGTATTTAAAGTGATCATGAAAGAGATACTTTCTACAGCTAAGCTAACATAGGGTAGAAAGGTTTCGAGACTTCACCAAATGCTTAAAAAAAGAAAGACAAGAAAAGAAAAGCAAAGAAACAAAAAAAAAGAAAAATGAAGAGAAAAAGACATCAACAGACCAATACCAATTCCATATATGAGGTGGACAAGCATGAGAACTTCTAGATTAGGGGCATTTCCGGTAATCAAGCCACCAAGAACATAGAGGATAGCTGCAGTTATTAGTTGTCTTCTCCCTCCTAGATCAGAAAATCACGGGCTTAGATTTAAAAGGATGGCTAATTTCACAACTCAATCATAAGCAATACAATAAAGAATTTATCTTGTACAAAGTCTACCAAGAATATCTTCCATTTGGTAGACTATCAAAGATCCTAAAAGATCCCCATAAAGTGAACCACTAGCCTATGGTAAAAAAGATAGCTATCATTTTATATAGATGGAAAAAAATATTGACACTCAATCAAATGTTCAAGAATAAAACACATAGGACACACGACAATGAAATTACCACAAAGCTAAGTTGCACAGCAAAAAGGTCAAACCATGTTGTGCCACTGAGAACGACTGGCTATAAGGAAACATGTGAAAAGTCAGGTTATAAAGCTAGAAATTTGTCAGATCTGCAAGAAACTTTTATTTTCTTGCCTTAGCATAGACTACTACAGTAATCATAATGCACAGCATATGATTTATCAAATGTACAAGACTAATCTTAGTAGTGCCTGTACTTATTGAGATCATCAACAAGAAGAGGACCAAATACTTGGGAAAGTTTATTTATTTTATCATTTTACTAGTTGCATCTAACCATGAGAACAACCGTAAAGGAACTAAAATTTGTGGCAAATTATCACTTCCTTAATCTTATATGAAAATATGATAAGAAAATTGTATGGTTACCACAAATGCAGACTTATAATGAAGTTTTACATTATCTTTAGATTTCCACGGATGAAGCATAACCTAAATCTGGTAAAAATTCAAGAAACCAATTTCAAATGATACAAACATACATGCACAACCTAACAATGGTAAAATAAGCTATTTGCAAAGAGTCACAAAGCATCATGTAGAAGACATGAACCCTAAAAGTCATCTAAATGCATTTATTTGAAGCTTCCCATTAATGAACCTCATTCTCTGAAGCCATTTCTAAATCTTCGTCAAGATAACTTTAGTATGAAAATTGCATTTGTCCATAACCATGAAGACCAACAGTTTCACATGAATATCCTACTCCAGTGTAATCTCAATAATCCCCTAGACCAGAGCAAAATGCTAGAAATCCAAGAGTAGCAATAGTTCAATAGTTTCCAACACAAAGTATGATTACAGCATAATAAATCTCCTTTATGACGAATGTTATATGATACCTTTAATGAGATGATGTCTCTTAAGGTAGCTCCAATGTCATATCCAAATAGTAAAACTCCCAATGCTGGAAAAAGGAACCTATGTAAAACAAGGAAAAAAAATTCAAAGCAAGCATGTCATTTAGCATTTTTTCCTAGGAAAGAAGAATGCAATTGCAACTTTGTTAAATATGTTTCTACATCTACCTACATACACTTCTAAAAATTGTTACTGTGTTTATGATGGCATTTGAAAGGCATTGCCCTACCTCTATAACCTTGGTATCTTCAACCTCAAGCCTCCATCCTCCTCCTTGGTAAGGATGAATAGATTCTTGGAGTTGCTTTCGTGACTAGAGGTATAACTGCTTGTAACAATTGCAAGAAACATTCTTAGCCCTTCTCTTAGCCATTTCCTCTCTTGAAAGCCTTTGATCAGCAACAACACATGATCCTTCCCCCTTGTCTCTGCTCATAGACAGGGTCATCATGAAGGTTGTACAGCTACTTGATGCGTTGCAGCATTAAAAATGCAAGCATAGTGAACTGGTTGGGAAATAAATGTGGGCCTCGAGGATCATGAAATTTGTTTGCAACCCCATTCAGTGATCACTGAAAGTTCTAAAATCAGTATTGTTATATTACATGCAATAATCTAAAAGCATACAAAATGAAATAGGCAATTGTTGGCCAATCTTACACTCCTTAAAGGCAATTATAATGACAAGCCAAGCGCAAGATCGCAGTGTGCAAATGGCTTAACATTGTAACGGTAGTTTCATGAGGATTGAATTTGTAACAATTAAGATGAATTCCATCCTAAGTTTATAAACAAGATGGTTAAAATCATATGCCATGGATGGGCTATCTTATTGAACATTGACATTTAACATAATTTTGAAGTGTTGTCAGTCAAACTAATTCAGATATAGGAATAAATCATGGGACATATATTAATTCATGCAACACTATTCCCATCCATAGTGAATTATTACAATGGCACTAACACGGACCCATCTAAATAACCTACCCATAAAGGTTATCTTTCTTTTCTCTTTTTGAAACATTAAATTGCGAATCTATTAACATCTAATAAACCTCTACAACCATCTGAGAAATTGCTATTTTTGCCAAAATAAAATGTCTTTGGATAGAACTAATGATAGCCTTTGTAGATACCTATGAGAAACCACGACATCATCTGCAGAACATAATAAAAAAGCAGGGCCATACAAACTTAAATGATAGAGCACGAAAAAGTAGAACACCAAATAATAGTGGACAACCTTGAAATATTCCCCTACATGCCCACAGATTGACAATTATACTTTCCCATTCTATGTAGCATGATTTTAAGATACAAGTGCAGGGCTTCAAGCATGGCAACACACATATAAAGAAAAATAGAAAGAACATCTGTAGGCGTCAGTGTTGTTGAGAGAATTGAAAAGTGGGCACAACTTTTGTGAATTTGACTGTCAACTTTTTCTATTTAAATAACAAAAGGTGTCAATAAATCAAATGCTCTTGCTGAATACCTAAAAGTGGAGGTTTTTTCTGTGTATTTTCATGAATTGTACTAGCAATTGACAAGCAAGTGATGTCTCCTTGTTTTAGTTGAATCTAGATGTATTTGTTCTTCCATGATTTTTTCCCACATTTCTTCTCATGTTTTCCTACTCAAACAAGTTGGAATTTTCATACATACATCTGTTTATTGGAATGTCCTATCCTTAAAATTCTACTATTTACTTGATTTTGTTATTGTTGGTGTTAGTTTATTTTAGCTTATTCAGGATATATCATGCATAAATGGGAAAACTTTACTAATGTATTTGGTATAAAGATGGAATCAATCTAGAAGCTTTAGCTTTGACATTGTTTTAAATTGTTGCAATTTGCTAGAAGTTGGTGTTAGTTTATTTTAGTTGATTCAGGATATATCATGCATAAATGGGAAAACTTCACTGGTGTATTTGGTATAAAGATGAAATCAATAGAATAAAAAGTATCCTATGTTCTATTTAGGAGAGATGCTAAAAAACTAACAAATGACATGTTTATACTTTTACTAATCGATTGATTGACTTGGCCCTTCTATTTTACTTTCGATGTGGATGCATGTGCATTGTTTGACATTGTGTTTTGCTTTACAATCTAAATGTAGATGGGCCTAGTCCATCTCCCTTTCACCAACTACTGCTGGATGCTCTATTTCATGTTGCCCACAAAGCACCTGGCTACTTCACTTGGATGCAGCTGGCTAAGAGTAACACATTTACTGAAAGTTAATTCTTCATATTCTTCCCTACTAGGATTAACTTTACTTTATGTAAGGTTTTACCGTGTTGCAACCATTAGGCCAATTTATCCTTGAGATCAACCCTATATTAGATTCTACTCTACAAAATTTCCAACCTTGGGTTGATTCTTCAAAAAATCCAAATCTCTACATTATAAATCAGAAAATAAAAACTTTAAGACTCTTAAACTGGTGTCCATAATCAAATCCAATCAACGATGTCTGGATGCTACTTTAATTGATCAACTCCATGGAAAAATATTTTAAGAATTCAATAATTAACTTGTGTGCCATTCATTTCAATACCAGACCAAAAATTTATATCTAAAATATAAACTCTGCCAATATCTAGCATTTCCTGAAATTATATACAAAGAACTTATATATACATTCATTGGTCAGAATCCAACTTGATCGACCATGGACTACCTGAAATCAACATAATCATCAAGGAAAAAGGAAAACCTAATAGTTAGGACAGGCAAATATGAAAAAAAATCCATGGGTTTCTTACAACTGAAGCATCAGAAAAAGGGAAAGAAATATGAGGTAAAGGCTACTCTCTATTACTGGAACGATCTACATTTAAAAAATGAGAATTAGAATCATTATTTCCAAAAAGAAACCTCAACTGAAGCATCTTCACTACTGGCTGTTGCTGGATGTGATCCTCATACCCATGGTAATCTTACTTGACAAAGCATACATAGCAAAGCCCACAAAACAACAAGCAACTAGACGAGCTGTGCTCTCGATATGGATTGTTAGGCCTGTCTCCACGATTGCTGGCTTCCTGCAGAGAACCATCTTCCCCTTCAGCACCAAACAATTCCATTAAATATAAGTGAAAACCAAGTTAAATGGCATTAGCATGCTTGTACAACTGAAGAATCACATATTGGGCAATCGGACCTTGTTCTAAGACCTAAAGGCTTCCGCCTCATCCACACTAACTAAAATTCTTTGGTCAGTGGGATCGATAGCAGTGCATATAACATAGAGAATAAAGACGCAAAGTTCTTGAAATTAAACCACCAACACCGCATGATTTAGCTATAGACATACAAAATTCAGGATTTGCAAGCTTGAGACATTCTATAGATTCTTCTTTACTATACATCAACAATAGACAATGCAAGATCAAATTAATTCCAATGGAAAAAAGATATAGGAAAGGAATTAGAATAATGATTACATGATCCTTACCAGATCTGGTTGAAAAATCAATGCCACAAGTGTTTGGTAAAGTAACAGTGTTCACAGAAACGTAAAGTTCATCTCCTCATTTCCATTCCAGTTCATAGAGTTGGTATTTGTCATTTTTCATCAGGTACATTTTCCTCAAAAAATTGCAATAAACATGTCTGCAATTGCTCATGGCTGAAATAAAGAAATCGAAGCTCAACCCACCTTCCCTTAAGGCTTCATTCTCGACAAAGGTAATGATTAATGACACTTCGTTCTTTCCCCTTCTCCTCTTCCTCTCAAAGAATTTAAAAAAAAAAAGACCCTTCCTTAGGAGTTGAAATCACTCCTCCCTCCCTCATTCATTGCTCTTTTGTTCTACTTCCAATTGGTGTTGCATTGCTGCAGAGGCCACGAAAGCTCAAACTGAACTGTACTGCAGCAAGAAATTATACTCTCTTCTCATCACGCCCACTCACTACTACTACTCAAAATTGGTTGAGTCCCACTGTTGGAGGCTGAACTGAGCAAAAATAAATGTTACCCATACGTGAATCAATAAGTAAATAACTAAAGAAATAAGTAATCGCAATAAAGACCACAATGCCGCTTTCTTTCAGATGGGTCGAAGTTGTTGGGAAAAAGGCTTTCTTTTTTTGACAATCCATCTGCAATCCATCTGACAATCCATCTGGAATCGAATTGGACTAGAATTACAACAATCAAAACAAGCAGAGAGAGAGAGAGAGAGTCGGGGGATGAAATGCAAAAATGACCTATACCGAACTGCTCCCTGAAGTCGATGCAGATCTCAGCGCAGATGGATTGGTTGCCCTTGGCGACGCCGATGACCTCGATGAAGTGGGAGAGTGGGAAGGAAGAAGGGGCGTCGCTCACCACCAGCTGTTGTCTGTCGGTGAACCGCCCCGCGATGGCCGCACCATCGACCCTAGTGACCTGGACCACCACCCACACCCTCCGCTCCACATACATCCAGAGTAGCCCCCTGTTCACAAACACCGCAGGACTCAACGTGTCCATTTCTCCTGCAGAGAGAGCTACGTGGGGCGAGGGGTGGATCGGTTCCGAAACCCTAGAGCGAGGTAGATGATCAAGAGAGGAGGAGCGGATCGAAGTTTAGTTGCAGTCAGATTGCTTTGGGAACGAGGCGATGTCGTTGCGGTGGTCGCGAGAGGGTAGGTACTCGCCAGAGGGAAGAGGTTAATGGGAGGGAGGCGGTGGAGTCGAGGGGGGTAAGGGAGGTGCTGCTATTGCCGCCGTTGAGGGGGGAGGGGAGGCGCCGCTGTTGTCGCCACTGCCGTCAAGGTGCCGCTGTTGCGTCAAGAAAGGGAAGGGAGAGGTGATGCAGTTGAAATTGGGGTAGTCGGGAGAGGGAAGGGGAAGGTGATGTCGCTGGGGATTGGGGAGAGGGAAGGGGAAAGTTGGCGACGTCGTGGAAGAAATTCGAGAGAGAGCGGGAGGGGAGGGGAAACTTTTGGTGGGAAAGTTATGGTCATGGTTTCACTTAAAATCGTTGTCAGAGAGAAGGTTATAGTCACGATCTTATTTGAAATCATCACTAAAATTTTTTATCACAATTCTCAAACCTTATGACAAAAGGTTATAATATAAAATAAATCTCACTCTCCTACAATGGTCACGATTTTGAATGGAATCGTCATCATAAGTTACTTTTAGTCACAATTCCCAAAACCATCACAAAATACTTGTCACTAATTCTCCTTTTCCTTGTAGTAATACTTCCCCTATTCGAAAAATTATAAATTCTCAATATGAGGATAGGCTTAAGAAGGGGTTGTGCTTTAAATGTGGTGAAAAATGGGCTAAGGATCATAAATACAAGCCTATCTTTGCTATTCAGATTACTCCTGATGAGGATATGAATCAGCCTTATTGGGTGGAGAAACCCATTTCTTCTCAAGAAGTTTCTTCAGATGTTGAGGTTCCAGAAATTTCAGCATAGGAAATTAGTGGTACCATGAGTGATTCTACTATGCATGTCAAGGGAGTTGTTACTGGAGTCTATATTAGTGTATTAATTGATTCAAGCAGCTCGCACAATTTTATTAATCCTTCGTTGGTTAGTAAAATTGGTTTGAAAATCACAAATAAAACTCCCTTTACTGTTATAATAGCCAATGGTTCTACATGCAAAGGGGAAGGACGTTGTTAGAATGTGTCAGTTAAACTGCAAAATATTTCATTCACAATCAATTTTTATATTTTGAAACTAGGGGGTTGTGATGTGTTATTGGGACTGCATGGTTGAAAACTTTGGGAACAATTAAACGGAATTTTGAAACTATGACAATGAGATTTCAAGTGGGTGATACTTCATGCTGTCTTAAGGGCCTACCAACATCCCCCTATATTGTTCTATCTGCTGGCAATTCTAGAAAAGAGCTTAAGATGGTCAAGGCATCTTATCTGATTCAGTTACAGGATGGTCAACATGCCTCTAGTGCAGATATTTCAAAACCTTTAGTTCAGTCATTATTAGTAGAATCCCAAGATGTATTTGAAGAAAAACTTTCCTTACCACTTCAGCGTTCTTATGACCATTAGATTCCTTCAATGGATGAAAACTTATTGATTTTTCGACCCCCTTACCATCATTCACAACATCAGAAAGATATTATTGAACAACAAGTTAAAGATGCACTTATAATGGCTTAATTAGGTCAAGTACTAGCTCTTTTGCCTCCCCGATTTTATTAGTGAAGAAACATGATGGGTCTTGGAGAATGTGTATTGACTATAAAGCTTTAAATGAACATGTCATCAAGGATAAATACCCAATTCCAGTAATTGATGATTTACTGGATGAGTTAGCAAGAGCCTTGTATTTTTCTAAGTTGGATATGAGATCTAGATATCATCAGATACGTGTTAAAGACTTGGATTCCCATAAGTCAGCGTTTCAAACTCATAATTGCCATTATGAATTCCCTGTAATGCCTTTCGGGCTTACAAATGCTCCAGCTACATTTTAGAGTCTAATGAATGATATTTTTGGTTCATGACTATTTCAGATCTATATAAACATGAGCCAAGCTTATTGCATTATACTAAATTGTGGGAGGAAGGGTGCCTTGATCCAGCACTTTATAAAAGATGTGGTGATATTCTGTTATACAAGGATAAAATATTATTATCATGGGAGCTCAACTTTATTATTACCATACTTCAACACTATCGTGATTCTTTTGAAGGTGGCCATTCTAGATTCCATCATACTCTTTATCACATTAAAAGGACATTTTATTGGAAGGACATGAATAAAGATATCAAGCATTACATTTGTTCTTGTGATGTTTATCAACATTGCAAATATGATACCCAACTTCCCCTTGGATTGTTGTAGCCTTTGTCAATTCTGAATCAAGCTTGGACGGATATCTCTATGGACTATATTGAAGGCTTACCACTATGTTATGGAAAATCTATCATCTTTGTTGTCCTTGATAGATTCACAAAGTATGTGCATTTTATACTAGTAAAACATCCTTTTTCAGCAATTGATGTTGCATCTATATTTTTCTCTGAGGTTGTCAAGCTTCATAGCCTCCCACGTTCTATTGTTTCAGATCGAGATTCAATTTTCCTCAATAATTTTTGGCAAGAGCTATTCACTCATATGGGAACCAAATTAAAGTTGTCCACCGCATTCCACCCACAAAATGATGGCCAATTGAAGTTATTAATAGTAAAAACACTAAAGGGGTGGTGATTAATGCTAAAGGTAGTAAATAAATTGTTAATTGAAATTAATGCAGATTTAAGATATACTCAAGCAATCCGCAAATATAACATCAATCACAACATAGGCATGTATAGTGGAAACCCAAATCCGGGTAAAAACCACTACCTAGATCTCCCAATCTAGAATTTTGCCCCGAGTCAAACTCGGAAAACTAACCAGTACTTATAGAGTACTAAACCCTTTTATAAACCCTCTTGATATTCCAATCAAGAACAAACCCCTCTTACTCAAGAGGAGAAAAATCCACATCTTGGGCTCTCAAATTACGAGTAGATGAAGGAATAAAGCTGCATTAAAATAGAATTTAGCTCCTATGGATAGCCCCAAAAGGATATGCAATCAATTGTATGAAATAACTATCTAGGAGACTAGAGTGAACTTCCTTAGTGAATGTATGAAGGTGACACGGCAAGGAGTTAAGGTGGTTGAGCTCCAAGGAAGGCGGTCTTCAAGAACAACAGCTCAAATCACCTCCAATGAACACCAAGTGTAAGCTTTAACTGAATGTAGACTTGAATGAGTTTTAGAGTGAGTTTTGAGTGTTCTCTAACCTTCTAAGAGTGGGAAACCATCTTATACATATAGAGAGGTGTTTAGACTACTTTAGATGTGCATAAGGTTGTTCTCTAACCTTCTAAGAGTGCAAAACCATCTCAAATATATAAAGAGGTATTTGGACTACTTTAGATGTGCATAAGGCCCCTCTTCAACAGCTAAAATGTTTCTCAATTTGATTTTCCAACAGCTAATGAGTTTGGTCAAAAAGCACTTTATCTAACGTTAGTTAAAAGTTATAACGTGAACTATCTAACGTGAGGTACTTAGTTAGGTGCAAAGTTAGCTATCTCCTGGAATCTCTCAAGTCTTCCTAAAAAAGCCTACCTAACATTAGGTATTCCTTGTCTAATGTTAAGTCAACTACCTAACATTAGATGCTTAGTTCAATGTAAAGTTCGTTATTCCTTGGATCTCTCAAACTGACTTCATCCTTACTACCTAACATTAGGTATCTACTACCTAACGTTAGATGGACTGTAAAAAGTCCTCCAACTGTTCAAATCAGTCTTGTTAATCCTATGAGGTTCTAGGATGATCCGCTAACACCTAAGAGACCTAAAATTACCAAGAGACCTAACTTTGATCTCCTCCTTCTTCTTGGCTTTGTATTTTGTCAAGAGAGCTTCAACCAGAAAATTAATCTTGCATTATCTATGCATAATATCCAATTTTAATCTTAACCACTTGATATGTTTGTTATCATCAAAACCATCATTAAAGGCTAATGTGGTACCTAATTGCTTATGCACCTACAAATAGGTGCCTTGAAACTTATTTGCACTACCTTTGTCATTAACAGCAATCCAATTGGCTAAAATAGCTTGTAGTAGTAGAATATTGCTATAATACCACCTACCACCAATCTACAGGCATCACACCATTTAAAGCCTTATATGGCTACCCTCCACCAACATCTATTTCTTATGTTCCTGGGTTAATTTGTACACTGAAGTCCTTCATTCCTGGTAATAGCTAGTGGCTAAGTTGAAGCAACATTTAAATAGGGCTTAGCAACGCATGAAGATTCAAGCAGATAAAGGTCGTCTTGATAAGCAATATAGTGTGGGTGATTGGATATATTTGAAGCTTCAACCTTGTAGACAAAATTCAATGCTACGTTGTTACAACTATAAACTGAGTGCTCACTATTTTGGGCCTTTTAAAATCATAGCTAGAGTGGGTAGTTATTCGGGGCATAGATCATGTAAAAGATGAATATGTCGTAGTATAGCACGAAATATGACTCGACAAATAAAATTAACGGAACTGGTGAGTCTCGGTCGATCACAAGAAGGCAGAAAGCACTTTTGATTTCATGCACTTGTTCTAAATCTAATTACTAAATAGCATAGACAATAAATCACAATATATATATCAAACAGAGAGTCAGAACATGGATTGCATATATGTAATTATAACTAGAACAAATTCTAACTATAGCATAAACAAAACTATCTATATATCAGTACAAGGGCACCACGGGTGGTCCGTGGTGGCCTTCTGGGGAGGTTGAGGAGAGCAAGAACGATCCACCAAGGTGGCTCAATGGACGCTTCAGACGAAGATGCAGAGACAGAGGTAGAGAAGCAGAGGTCAGAGGAACAGTAGGAGATCTCTTCAATCTACTTGAATGATGATCAAAAGGGACCCTTAGGCCTCTTTTTATAGCTTCTTGGAGGGGCAAATAGGGCATTGTAGCCCTTAATTTTGTGCAACAAACTTGGATTGATCAGATCCGTTGATTGGGAGATCAACGGACCTGATTAAGCCTCAAAAAGCCTTCAAAATCCTTCTCCACGCTCGGATGTTCTTGGTGCTGCCACGTGGCGCAACGTGCACCCTCGGATTGAAATCGCGTAGTTGTGCGCACTCTGCACGGTCGCTGTTTCTTCGCATGCACCGCAAGGCCCCAAATCGCGCTTGATTTTTTAGCTGTCCGATCTTGCGATCGGACGGCTTAAAGAGCCACCTAATCGCGCTTTGAATCGTAAAGCTTGCGTCTCCCCATGCGTCATCACGGGCATATCCAATCGACGCTCCCACGCCCACCACGCGTTCGCATTTCCACCGCCCAATATTGATCAGACGGTCAAATTTAATTCGCGCTCGGCTATTTCCCACATAGCAACTCGAACCCGCATTGTGTGTGGTCTGTTGCGTGTGTTCTCCGCTACGCTACACACGCGAATGGGCGCGGTTACCATTTTTCGTTCGGCTGCCCTCAATCGTTGGATGGAGATCCAACGGCTGAGGATCTTCCCCTCTTGCTGAAGCTGATGGAGTGGGCGACGTGGTGCCTCTGTGGCCGTTGGATGACGATCCAACGGTCCATAGCACATGAGAAGAGGCCTTCGTAAGTTGGGAGCGTGGCAAGGGGTGGCTGCAATGGTGCCACATGGCACCATCGTGGTCGTCCATCTTCTTCTCCTTGTATCCGATGTAGGCCTCCGATTGAGTTGATTCCTACGCCGTTGGACTACGATCGTCGATCCGGATCCATCCGTGCGGTTGGATTTGTCATCTGAGGTCCGTATCTTCTTCAATTTGTGTAACGACCCGGTTCCCGAGTCCCTACGAGACACGAGAACCGGACCGACTCGACTAATCCCAAGACCCAGTCGTCCAACGAGGAAGTAACCAAAAGACAGTAAAATAAACCACATTCAGCATGAATATAACTAACAGTAAGAAAGTACAACAGTAAGGAAAGAAACTACTACAGTAGGCACCACCACAACAGTAAAACAACATTTATCATATAACAAAAACTGCAGGTAAAGAAGGTACAGCGGAAACAAAACTACTCACTAGAACAGAAACAAAAGAAGGTACAAAGCTGTGGCAACTCTACTGGACCCTACTCGGCCCAGCGTCCTCTGCAGCCGCCGACCCTGGCTGCTCAACACCTGGTCCTGAAAAAGGTAACGAGTGTAACACGTCAGCAAAACGCTGAGTAGAGTGGCAAACTAACTAAAGGCAACAGTAGAGTGTACAGTAGCTGTTATGTTCTATTACTTCCTTTTATTTACATCTTTCAATTTTTCTCACTATTTCATTTACTTCTCAGATCCTTTACTTGATCTCGGATGTCCTCGTGAGACGATCTTGATTGCAGTCTTTTCCAAAAGTAGAAGTAGCACGTGGTGCTCTCCTGGTCGGGAGAGTCCCCCGTGGTGATCCTACCCTCAGTCAACCACCCCAAGGTCACTGACAGACGTAACGGTGACTACGGCACGCACGATAAACGCACAGGTAGCTAGCCCGTACTGGCACGCGGTCAGTCGTTTCCGTTAACGGGTGCGCCCAAAGCACAGCACGGAACCAGGGCAGAGCCCTCTCAGTAACAGGGGTCCAACCCCTCCACAGTAACCAAACCGGGGCCTTGCCCCTCCACAGTCCGCGCACCCTCGCCTGACTACCCTGGTTTGCCCTAGTGGGCCTAACAAGTCGGTGAAGGAGGCTAGCAGAACCCCGGGGCCCGTGGGGTAGCTAGTACTCTCCTAACACTACTAGCTCTCCTCGGTACTACGTACACGAGGGCCAACAAGTCGGTACAGAGCGGCCAAGCCTAACCCCAGGTCCCTGGGGCGGCTGGCCCCACTCTGCACTAAAACAGGTACAGGTACTTCCCTTGGTACTGCGTACCCAAGAGACAGTACAAACTACATCTCAGTTCCATTCCTTTTCTTTCCAGGAGTTCCACTCCTAATTCCCCGTAGGGTTCCAGCCCTTTATCTCAGAACATCATATGTTTCACTTTCCAGATTCACGTTCTCAATTTCCATGATCTCAAACATGTTTCTTTGTTCATAACAGGCAGCTGTTAATTAATTTCACAGGCAGCTTATATATTCCTTTCCATTTTTCCAAGACTGCAGTAATATACATTCCACTAGTTTTTCCATCCTAGGATTCATGCCATATCCTAGGATCTATCATACAATCTAGTTTTCCGGCCCTAGGATTCATGCAATGCCCTAGGTTCTAGTTATGATTCCATACTTTAACAGATTTTTTTAATACTTAAAACCACTCTACTCAGCGTTTTGCTGACGTGTTACACTCGTTACCTTTTTCAGGACCAGGTGTTGAGCAGCCAGGGTCGGCGGCTGCAGAGGACGCTGGGCCGAGTAGGGTCCAGTAGAGTTGCCACAGCTTTGTACCTTCTTTTGTTTCTGTTCTAGTGAGTAGTTTTGTTTCCGCTGTACCTTCTTTACCTGCAGTTTTTGTTATATGATAAATGTTGTTTTACTGTTGTGGTGGTGCCTACTGTAGTAGTTTCTTTCCTTACTGCTGTACTTTCTTACTGTTAGTTATATTCATGCTGAATGTGGTTTATTTTACTGTCTTTTGGTTACTTCCTCGTTGGACGACTGGGTCTTGGGATTAGTCGAGTCGGTCCGGTTCTCGTGTCTCGTAGGGACTCGGGTCGTTACAAGATGGTATCAGAGCAAGGTCGTCCCGAGAAGTGAATCAACTGACTGGAAAATAACCAATTCACATGTTTATAGCTAGAGTAGCCACCACAACATATCTCTTGACTTGAGCTCTTAGAAGTGTTGTTAGGTACCGTCTGTTTTGACGTTTCCGTTTTGTTTCGCGTCTCCTTGCAGGAGATGCCTCGTCGTGGGACTGGCGAGACTGGCCGCGGGCGCGGCCGAGGGCGAGGTCGGCGAGGTGGACGTGCTGTCATTGATGTCTCGGTGGACCAGCCACCACTCCCTGGCATCCAGGCCCAGGACCTCGCCAGACTGATACGGGATATTGTACGAGAGGAGCTCCACCCACCGCCCCGAGCACCTCCTCCTGGGGTTGCAGAGGGGGAGTCCTCTGTGGGGCCACGCGACGGACGCGGCGCTGGACACGAGGGAGGGGATGGGCCCCTGCCGCCCCCACCTTCCTCCGACACTTCTGTACACGAGACACCTTCGCCTGGAGGTGCACCAGCACCTCCCCTACAGCACCACTTCGAGCTTTTCGGACAGTTCCGGAAGCTGAAGCCCCCCTCCTTCAAGGGGGATGAGGACCCGACCGAGGCAGAGGACTGGCTTGAGCAGCTGGAGAAGATCTTCGACACCCTTCGCCCCCCGGTGGATTGCCGCGTGGCCTTTGCCACGTACCAGCTGGAGAGTGCGGCACACCGGTGGTGGAGGGCGGTCCGGGGACAGGAGAGGGACGAGCCGACGTGGGACCAGTTCGTCACCCTCTTCTGCGAGCAGTACTTTCCCCAGACGTGGCAGGACCAGAGGAGGCGGGAGTTCCACACTCTCCGCCAAGGGACGATGACCGTGAGCGCGTACCGCACGCGTTTCTTGGAGCTGTCCCGCTTTGCAGCGACAGCGGTAGCCACTGAGGAGGAGCGCCTTTGGAGGTTCACCGAGGGGCTCCGGCCTGCGATCCGGGGGTATGTCAAACCCCTGAAGCTGCCGACGTTTTCGAGAGTGGTAGAGGCAGCCATGACTTACGAGGAGACCAACCCGTCCGCGCGAGAGACCGACGGCGGGCGGAAGAGGCCCTTTCAGCCAGACTTCTCACAGGGTCGGCGAGAACGGAGACACGTGGCGTCCGCAGGAGAGCCGTCACGTTGTGCAGGGCCATCAGTGGCCTTTGGGGGCCCTCGACAGGGGCCAGTCGCCAGCACCGGACCCCCGCCTAGCCGACAGCAGGGACTCACTGAGGGCGGGAGTCGGGTTCCCCTCTGCTACCAGTGTGGCCAGCCGGGCCACGTCAGGAGGGACTGCCCATCTAGGGCAGGAGGTCAGCAGATACTTCCCGCGCAGAGCACTGGAGGGCGCGCAGGAGGCCGCGGTTTCCAGGCGCGAGGAGGAGGACCGCAGTCGCGAGGAGGGTACCGGCCAGCACCTACCCGTCCGACGCAGAGTGTGGCTGCTTCGTCCGCACCTAGAGCTGAGGGGCGTATCAACGCCCTAACACACAGGGACGCCAGAGCTTCGGGATCCGTGGTAGCAGGTATGGTTTCAGTTTCTGGCAGACTCGTTTACACGCTTTTCGATTCCGGCGCTACGCACTCGTTTGTCGCAGACAGTTTCGCAGTTAGTTTGGACCAGGATTATACATTGTTAGAGAACCCGTTCGTAATCAGAGGTCCGAGTGGTCAGCTGTTTGTAGCTGAGGAGGTGTACACGGGTTGCGGGGTCAGCATCGGGGGACACAGCCTGCCAGCTGACCTGATTATGATACAGATGGAGGACTTTGGGGTGATCCTGGGGATGGATTGGCTGTCCGCTTACCACGCATTGGTAGACTGCTTTGAGAGGAAGATTGTCTTCTCCATTCCGGAGTTGCCTTCCTTCGAGTTTCATGGGCAGCCAGTGGACGGAGGTTTCAGGTGCATTTCGGCACTTCGGGCGGCGAGACTTTTGAGCCAGGGGTGTGAGGGCTTCTTAGCTTGTGTGGTGGCAGAGCACAGCCCCGTGGCAGACTTCCAGAGCATCCCGGTGGTCAGAGAGTACCCCGACGTGTTTCCAGACGAGTTACCAGGACTACCGCCCGAGCGTGAGATCGAGTTTGAGATCTCACTAGTACCAGGGACCAGCCCCATCTCCACCGCGCCATACAGGATGGCACCGCTTGAGCTGCGAGAGCTCAAGTCTCAGTTGCAGGACCTTTTGGAGAAGGGTTTCGTGAGGCCCAGTGCGTCTCCCTGGGGAGCCCCGGTACTGTTTGTAAAGAAGAAGGATGGGACCCTACGCCTTTGTGTGGACTACCGACAGCTGAATAGGGTCACCATCAAGAACAGATATCCGCTGCCGAGGATTGACGATTTGTTTGACCAGTTGCGGGGTGCCACGGTGTTTTCCAAGATCGACTTGAGGTCTGGATACCACCAGTTGAGGATCAGGGAGACCGACGTCTCCAAGACAGCTTTCCGCACCCGGTACGGACACTACGAGTTTTTGGTCATGCCGTTTGGGCTGACCAATGCCCCCGCTGCATTCATGGACCTGATGAACCGGGTGTTTAGACCGTACTTGGACCAGTTTGTGGTGGTTTTCATAGATGATGTACTCATCTATTCTAGAGATCGGACGCAGCACGGACAGCACTTGCGGATGGTTCTGGACACTCTGAGACGACGCAGGCTGTACGCCAAATACAGCAAGTGCGAGTTCTGGTTGAGGGAGGTGACCTTTTTGGGTCATGTGATCTCTGGAGACGGCCTGGCGGTGGATCCCGCCAAGGTCGAGGCAGTGCTCAGGTGGGAGAGACCGCGTTCAGTCACTGAGATTCGCAGTTTCCTGGGACTGGCATGTTACTACAGACGGTTCATCAGAGGGTTTTCGCAGATTGCACGTCCTATGACACAGTTGACTCGGAAGGATGTGCCTTTCACTTGGACAGACGCCTGTGAGGCGTGTTTTCTGGAGCTGAAGGAGAGGTTGACCTCGGCTCCCGTGCTCACCATTCCTGACAGTAGTGGCGGGTTCGTTGTGTACACGGACGCTTCCTTGCAGGGGTTAGGAGGTGTGCTCATGCAGAGGGGTCACGTGGTCGCTTACGCTTCGCGGCAACTGAAGCCCCATGAGCATACCTACCCTACCCACGACCTAGAGTTGGCAGCTGTTGTCTTCGCGCTGAAGACATGGAGGCACTACTTGTACGGTGAGACCTTCGAGATTTTTACAGATCACAAGAGCCTCAGATATCTTTTTGACCAGAAGGAGCTCAACATGAGACAGAGACGTTGGTTGGAGCTCCTGAAGGACTACGACTGCAGCATCTCCTACCACCCGGGAAAGGCCAATGTGGTGGCTGACGCCTTGAGCCGTAAGGCGCCCGCACGCTTGGCCAGTCTACAGTTACAGAGTTGGAGCCTTTTGGAGGAGGTGGGCAGTTGGCGACCTCTAGAGTTACGAGGGTACTGTGGGGCAGTGACGGTGACACGGCAGACCAGACCAGAGTTGATAGACCGCATCATCACGGGACAGATGGCCGATCCGTACTTGCAGTCTTTGCGCGACAGAGTACTGTCAGGGGACCCAGGGGACTTCTCTTTCACAGACCAGGTGTTACGCTTGAGGGGACGGCTGTGCGTCCCCAGAGACGAGGAGCTGTTGAGAGAGCTCCTGACGGAGGCACACGGTTCCAGATTCACCATACATCCCGGAAACACGAAAATGTACCATGACTTGAGACGCGAGTTCTGGTGGAGAGGGATGAAGCGGGATGTGGGTGAGTTCGTGCAGCAGTGCTTAGTGTGCCAGCAGGTGAAAGCCGAGCATCAGAGGCCTGCAGGGCCGCTTCAGCCGCTTCCAGTGCCAGAGTGGAAGTGGGAGAGCATCACCATGGACTTGGTGGTGGGCTTACCTGTTACCCAGCGAGGACACGACGCGGTCTGGGTAATAGTGGATAGGTTGACGAAGACGGCACGATTCTTGCCGATCCGAGTCACTTTGGGACCAGCACAGTTGGCAGAGAGGTATATCCGTGATGTGGTGCGACTACACGGAGTTCCGCGGGAGATCGTATCCGACCGGGATACCCGCTTTACGTCCCAGTTTTGGGCTGAGTTTCAGCAGGCTTTGGGGACGAGGTTGAGGTTTAGCACGACTTACCACCCCCAGACGGACGGACAGTCGGAACGCACGATACAGACACTTGAGGATCTTTTGCGTGCCTGTGTACTAGACTGGAGGGGCTCTTGGGAGGAGCACCTGCCCCTGGCAGAGTTTGCATACAACAACAGTTATCACTCGAGCATCGGCATGGCTCCCTACGAGGCTCTGTACGGACGAAAATGCACGGCACCCTTGAGTTGGGTTGAGGTGGGGACCAAGTGGGAGGTTGGCCCCAGGTTGATCCGGCAGAGTCAGGAGGTAGTTGAACAGATCCACAGACGACTCCGCACTGTCAGGAGCAGACAGAAGAGCTACGCAGATCGCAGACGCAGAGAGGTGCAGTTTGAGGTTGGGGACCACGTCTTTCTTCGTGTTTCGCCCATGAAGGGCTTACAGCGGTTTGGGGTGAGAGGGAAGCTCGCGCCGAGGTTCGTGGGGCCCTTCGAGGTCCTGGAGCGGGTTGGACCCGTTGCTTACAGACTTGCCCTTCCCCCGCAGCTTTCTGGTGTGCACGACGTGTTCCACGTGTCCAACCTCAGGAAGTACGTAGCCGATCCCAGCCACGTACTGAGTCACGAGAGCGTCGAGGTGAGCGACGACCTGACCTACCCCGAGCGGCCAGTGCAGATCCTAGACCGAGCCGTCCGCAGGTTGAGACGAAAGCAAGTACCCCTGGTAAAGGTTTTGTGGAGGAGCCAGCGGTACGAGGAGGCTACCTGGGAGCCTGAGGCGGCAATGCGGGAGCGGTACCCAGAGCTTTTCGCGGGTACGTCTTTTCGGACCGGCTTCGGTCCTCTTTGAGTTTGTTATGGTTATTTGGACATCCTTTTTCCGCACCCTAGTTGGCGCAAGTTTCGGGGACGAAACTTCCTTTGAGTTTGTTATATTGTAACGAGCGCGTGCCCCAGACGTCTTTTAAGACGTCTGGGAGGTGGCCCAGACGTCTGTAAAGACGTCTGGGATCACATCCGGACGTCTGACCAGACGTCCGGGATAGTTTACAGACGTCTGGCGAACAGTTATGCTCGCACGGGATATTCGTCTGCGCGCCTGTGCGCACAGACCTGCGATCCCGCATCTTCTCTGCGGCTGCAGGCGACTGCGACCGTCTCTCCCTCCTCTCCGCGCGGCGTTAAAAGGGGGAGGGGGCGCGCCTCCCCTCCCGTCTCCACCATCTTCCTCCTTCTCTCCTGCCTGTGCGCGAGAGCGAGCGGACGCGAGGGCGCAGCGGCAGCGGCGGCCGTAGTAGGCGCGGAGGAGCTGCGGCGTGCGAGGGCGGGGCTCTGCCGTGAGGGCGAGCTCGCCGGGAGCGGCTTGGCCGGCCGGCGGAGGGCGCAGGGGGCGCAGAGCGTCGCGGAGAGGGACCTACTGCGGGCGGAGCAGCGGACGCGCGAGGTGCGACGCAGGCGGCGTCGCGAGCGGAGGCCGAGCGAGGTTCTGATTCTGGAAAAATTTCCAGAATCAGACGTCTGGACTGATATCCAGACGACAAGGTCGACGTCTGTGAGATCATACAGACGTCTGAAAGGTGAGTTCCGCTTTCTCCTTCTTTTTGTCGACTGACCGTACTGAGGGAGGAGGGTTGGCTGTGCGCAGGTGTTCGGATTCGTCATCCTTTGCGAATCAGACGTCTGGAAGTTGTACCAGACGGCGGGAGTGACCTCCAGACGTCCGGAGAGACCATCGGACGTCTGGGATCTAGGAGAGACGTCCCCACAGACTTCTGGACGTCCGGGGAACCAAGCCGAACAGGTAATTCTCTGATCCACCGTCTAAGACGTCTGGAAGGAGTTCCAGACGTCTGATTTTGCACAGTATTGTCTTTCTCGACCCGTTAGGGCCCGTTTGGGCTCCGTTTTCCGCGATTCGAGTTGCGTTCGTTTCAGAATTTATTCCTCTACCCGCCTACAGTAGCTATACACTGTTTTGAGACACTCCTTGTGTTTGATCCTTGTGATAGGACCTCGTTCGGTTGCCGTCTTGAGAGTCGCGGAGGCGCGCGGGATTCCCGACCACGCCCCCATTACTCCCGTTGTACCTGGTAGAGTGGTTTTAAGTATTAAAAAAATCTGTTAAAGTATGGAATCATAACTAGAACCTAGGGCATTGCATGAATCCTAGGGCCGGAAAACTAGATTGTATGATAGATCCTAGGATATGGCATGAATCCTAGGATGGAAAAACTAGTGGAATGTATATTACTGCAGTCTTGGAAAAATGGAAAGGAATATATAAGCTGCCTGTGAAATTAATTAACAGCTGCCTGTTATGAACAAAGAAACATGTTTGAGATCATGGAAATTGAGAACGTGAATCTGGAAAGTGAAACATATGATGTTCTGAGATAAAGGGCTGGAACCCTACGGGGAATTAGGAGTGGAACTCCTGGAAAGAAAAGGAATGGAACTGAGATGTAGTTTGTACTGTCTCTTGGGTACGCAGTACCAAGGGAAGTACCTGTACCTGTTTTAGTGCAGAGTGGGGCCAGCCGCCCCAGGGACCCGGGGTTAGGCTTGGCCGCTCTGTACCGACTTGTTGGCCCTCGTGTACGTAGTACCGAGGAGAGCTAGTAGTGTTAGGAGAGTACTAGCTACCCCACGGGCCCCGGGGTTCTGCTAGCCTCCTTCACCGACTTGTTAGGCCCACTAGGGCAAACCAGGGTAGTCAGGCGAGGGTGCGCGGACTGTGGAGGGGCAAGGCCCCGGTTTGGTTACTGTGGAGGGGTTGGACCCCTGTTACTGAGAGGGCTCTGCCCTGGTTCCGTGATGTGCTTTGGGCGCACCCGTTAACGGAAACGACTGACCGCGTGCCAGTACGGGCTAGCTACCTGTGCGTTTATCGTGCGTGCCGTAGTCACCGTTACGTCTGTCAGTGACCTTGGGGTGGTTGACTGAGGGTAGGATCACCACGGGGGACTCTCCCGGCCAGGAGAGCACCACGTGCTACTTCTACTTTTGGAAAAGACTGCAATCAAGATCGTCCCACGAGGACATCCGAGATCAAGTAAAGGATCTGAGAAGTAAATGAAATAGTGAGAAAAATTGAAAGATGTAAATAAAAGGAAGTAATAGAACATAACAGCTACTGTACACTCTACTGTTGCCTTTAGTTAGTTTGCCACTCTACTCAGCGTTTTGCTGACGTGTTACACTCGTTACCTTTTTCAGGACCAGGTGTTGAGCAGCCAGGGTCGGCGGCTGCAGAGGACGCTGGGCCGAGTAGGGTCCAGTAGAGTTGCCACAGCTTTGTACCTTCTTTTGTTTCTGTTCTAGTGAGTAGTTTTGTTTCCGCTGTACCTTCTTTACCTGCAGTTTTTGTTATATGATAAATGTTGTTTTACTGTTGTGGTGGTGCCTACTGTAGTAGTTTCTTTCCTTACTGCTGTACTTTCTTACTGTTAGTTATATTCATGCTGAATGTGGTTTATTTTACTGTCTTTTGGTTACTTCCTCGTTGGACGACTGGGTCTTGGGATTAGTCGAGTCGGTCCGGTTCTCGTGTCTCGTAGGGACTCGGGAACCGGGTCGTTACAATTTGCCCCTTGCTCTTGCTCGTCTGCGGACTCCATAAGGTGCTACGGGAGTCTAATTGATGTGATCTTAGAAGCGTTGAACTCCCGTCATCGTTTTGAGCAGATCCATCTGGTTGGATTGATCATTCGCAGCCCAGAATTACCTGCAATGAGTAATACCTCTCAAATAGCATAGTTTTATGCATAAAACACAAATCAATTACGATGTAGAATACGATGCGTATGCATGTAGAAGGCTCATGTTAAGCTAGGTTCTGGCTTAATTCAAGCGAATTAGGACCTATGATTGCTGCGCAATCAGTAATGTTCCTTATAAGTTGGTGCTTCCTTCAACTTTAAAAATCCATAATACATTCCATGTCTCACAACTTAAGAAAAGGTTGGCCATGGCCATGTTGCATCTTTGAGTCTTCCAATAGCCTCGGAGATTATTCGAGAACCTCAAGCATTATTGGGCTGATGAATGATCAAAAGAGACAATCATGTTGTCATTCAATGGTTGGTGAAGACGTAGATGGATCGCAATGGGTCGATTATGCTGACTTCATCCAAGAGTTTTCTAAGCACAAGGTTTTTGTATGGGAGGAGGGATTTGATAGTGTTGAATTGTAACAAAGTGATGGGAGTCATTTGTATAAATAGCCAGCAATCAGTTGAGTTAGTTACGGGAGTTGTATTGGATAGGATCATCTGTTGGGGTGGATCCGTATAAATGGATTGTTGCAGCCCTAAATAAGGATCGAAAAGAGTTGAGGTGTTGGCCACTGATACTTCGCTCCTCTTCTCCTTCCCTCCTCTTCTCTCCTCTCAACTTGCGTGGAGCAGGCGAAGATTCGTGCCCGGAGCAGGGCAGAATCTGCAGCAGGCTCTAATATCTCCCCTCTCCTCCTCCACCACCTCTGGTACCCACCGACCTGCACTACACGCCATGCAAGCCTCCTCTTCGTCTACCAGTCACCACCACCCCTGCACTCGCCCCTCCTCTAGACATCTCTCTATCCTCCCCTCTCCCCTACCACTATCGGCCACCACAACCACCACCCACTCGCTCCTCCTCCCACATCCAAACCTCCACGCCGTCCTCCCCTCTCCCCCACCACTTCCGAACACCACCACCCACCCACTCCTCCTCCATCCTCTAGACCTCCTACTGAAAATTCTATTTCTTTCCTTCCTTTTTTCTCTCTATTTCCTTTTTCTTCTGCCTTTTGTTGATTGGTTCTCTCCAATCACTCTCCCTTTTTCGCAAGAGATAAAAGTTTATGCCATTTTGCGGTGTTGTTTGAATTCATCAACTGAAATTCCCATCTCACGTCCATAGCACTGAGCTGACTAATGAGAGGAGGAGGCCAGGAGAGTAGTAAACAGGGAATACTTGTTACTTTGTCTTCTGAGACACCTTCGGATATGTTTGGGTTAACTGCTTAAAGCTCTGGAATTGGTCCACCATGCAAGTTTGAGGTTCTTAAGGGATCATTACAGCAGCATTGGTGATTGGCTTCTTTATCCTTCTTAAGCCAAGTAGAAAATTATATCCCAATTAGAAAGTCTCAGAAATTCTACCTTCTCCACATTCCTATATTTCCATGTTACAAGGAATACCGTAAGTCGAAGCTAGCACCCTTTTAGCAATTATCTTGCATGGGCACAGGGACAAAAGTTATGTATATAATCGGAAATGATAATATTGAGAGTGTCATTTTATTCCTGTATATGCTGTCACCACAAAAAAATCATTTTGAAATACTTTGATGAAGCAATTCAACATATTGCTATTGCTATTGGAGGGCTTCCTGTGTCTACGTAATTCAGCATAAATGGCATTTTTAATGACTATACCTGATCAATGGATGCATCAAATCAAGCTGCAAGAATGTATGTGGTGTTGTCTTAAATTACACACCTATTTAAAGACTCCCATCTACGAAAAATTCAAGTTATAACCATTTATTTAGCAGATCATCGATATGTGCAAAGAAAGTGGTTGTTGAGAACATAGAAATAATATATCCTGCTTAAATGTTTTGATCCTGAATGGTTATATACATGTTCTGAATGGACTGAGCGTGTTGTTAGTGAACCTCTTGACTGGGATAAGAGGGCCTTGGAAGCCGCCAAAATAGTGAAAATATAAAGTATCTGCACCAATCATTTGCGAGATAAAAATAAGAAAATTCTACACTAGAAAGTATTGGCAAAGGCAAGAAAACAATTTAAAAAAATCCCAGGATTACAACAAAAGGACAGTCTAAAGTGCAAAATGAACTAAGATACAAATGGACAATTGTAGATTGATCACAAAAGACTTACAAGACTTGTATTTAGAAATGCTACCTCCAGTTCTAGTTTTCCATCTTGCATTGACTGCAGAATTTCCCTACAGATCAAAGCAGCATCTTACATTGCAGCACAAAAGAACATTTGCACATAAATTATGCCAAATGACACCAGATTAGGGAAAGTTGAACAGAAAAGCATCAACCCCAGGTTGTGGCTTCTGGGAATGTATTATTGAGTCATTTTGTTAACATGAATAATCAGCCATCATCCTACTTTAATAATGGCAAAGTGACCTTTTCATGCCGCTTGCATGAGATTTCACTTCATCATCAATGGTTCGCCAAATAGTAAATGGCTACCTTTACTTTCCTTATGATCACCTGTCATCCTGCTTTAATTACCCCATTCAATTCTCAAATCATACCAAGTTCTATGTGCAATGACTGCGTAACAATGACAAACCAGAAAAGAAAAATCAGATTGAAGAAGTTTTGATATTGGATCTCTTCAGGAGGTAACATTCTATTGTTGTAAGTTAAAATGAGCATCAAATCGTACAAGGGGGGAGCATGTGGTGGTAGTGGTAATGGAGGTGGGGCAAGGGGCAGCGGAGGTGGTGGCAAAAGTATGGTGGTCTATAAGGAAGGAGGGGGCCATGGCAGGTGGAAAGTTGAAGTTAACAATTTTAACTCTATCACTTCTTTATCAATTTCAATTTGCAGGTTCTTTTTCTGTCATAAGTTAAGTGAAAATACTTCTATATAATAAGAACAAACCATACCTTACTCAACATTATGACTGCAAAGTTATTTTCAGAACATTGTTTTTAGCTAAAGTTGTAGGGTCTTTAAGGATTTCCCCTTGGTGGATTAGCATTTGTTGCTTTGCAGTACAAAACTTTTGGCCTTGACGACAGGAGAGGAGGTCGGGGGATTCAAGGAGAAACATCAAGAGAAATAGGTTGATAATTTTTAGTTTGAAGTAAATATTTATCCATTTATAACTTTGAAGAGGAAGCTGGTGATATGGATTTAGACGCATTAATTAAAGAGGGAGTGCATTCAACCATATTAGAAAAACTCTATCCTAAAATGCTATAGTTTCGGTCAATTTGAAGTTTAGTTTTCACCTTTTCCGAAAGTTCTATGTTGAAATGTTTGAATCTGGTTACGTATAGTTACATTTTTATTTGTCCCTCTAATGTTGGCTTCTAGAAAAGCATTCAAAAAGTGTTTTTGTGTGGTCCGTTAAAATACTGTTCTTGTATATAAGTTACTTTAGTTGACCAACGTCTATTAAAGTTTAATTATGACTTATGATCTTTTAAAACTTGGAGTTGAAATGAGAAGAATCTCATTCTATTTATAACTTACTTCAATTCACTTATATTTGAGTTTTTAAACATTTCAGTTGAAACAAAGAAAGAAGAAATGAACAACTTTTTTTAGTTGTTATCGCAAATTATCAATTATTTGTAGGAAAATGAGTAACATGCAAATGTTACCTATAATATTAGTTTTATATAGGTGATATCAAGCTATTTCCCCTTGTAAAGTGTGGGTATATCCACTAGTATATCACAAATCAGATGTGTTGTTTAATCCTTCCCTATATATATTATTAATCGACGTTAGGAGGGTAAGTCCACCGCCACCACTATAAACAGCCTTTCTCATGCCAATCCTTGTCTCATTCAATTGCTCAAGGATGCACAAATGTTTACGAAATTAAGGGTTCTAACCCTAATTCCAATAAGGCACGTTTAAATCTCTCCTTTTTGGGTTGTTGCAACTATAACTCCAGCCCTCTCTTTGCAGACTTTAGGAAGTGATCCTCTTTTGTTTCCTTTTTTGACAAAGAAGGAAGTATTCCTAATAATTAGTTTGGTCACTGTATATGTTTTCTTTACTCTACGCAAAGTGGAAAACTCACATATATAGTACGCTGATAAAGTAATCGATGTGTTGGTAGGTTGGAAAGTGAGAATCATAGTTTATTTGGTTCATACTAATGTTGGTGATGAAGGAACAAATAAATGTTCACAAAACAGGCCTAAGAGGCCCACAAGTTCACCATGGTAAGCTCAAGCACAAGAGACTCACAAGTAAACTAGCCCCATTGCATAGACTAACATGCTTGACTAGGTTGCTTGAATTGAACAATCTGCCTAAATTGGCCTATCCTTTTGAATTCCAATCTACTTGATTTGACCAAGCTACCTAAATTGAGCAGTTTACTTGAATTGGCTAGTATGCCTGAGTTGGCAGAGATAGCCATTTTGCTAGAGCTGGTTGATCCACTTGGGAAGATGAAAGAATGCAAAATAAGGGTCCTTAAGGATAAAGTCGAACGGTTACACTTTGCCAAAAAGGAGTAATTGCTGGTAATTATTATACCCTTTTGTACTGTATAAAGGGACCCCTGTGTGCATTCTTTAAGTGGGGAAAACCTCTTGTAATCATTTATAGGTAGTGCACTCTTGAAGCTTAGATCCCTTCCTAGACATACATCATATAGGTGAAACTGAATCACCAACTTCTTATTGCTAAAGGATGCTTGGATATTTTCTATTTACATACTTATTTTATGTTCTCCATATTATATAAATTTTTTGGTGACCTTTGGAGCCTTGATGGTGGACTTAGAATGCCATCAAATGACAGTGTCTTTGGGAAGCATCAAAGAAAATCTAAGCTCTTCCATGTATGGACAACAGCCTCCTATTTGATGGGGTCAGTTGGTTCCTATCACGAAAACCACTTTATATCAGCGATTCCATTGGTAGAGAGATAAGTATTTCAAGCATTCCCTCATTTTTCTATCATGTCATATGGTCAATCAGAATATCTACATATTCTTTACGATTTTAGCTTATGATCTGCAAATATGGTCTTGGCATTTTGTCTGAATTCCCTTATTTGGGAATGCCCATGAAGATGAAGTACTATGTCTATGTGCAGATATAAACTATGTTCAAGCCTTGTCAGTCTAGAACGAACTGTACAGAGGTTACACCCAAGCAAACCTTAACAGGAAAGGCAATTCTTGTTTGATTATTAAGTGGAGTATAAGGATATAATGTAGTCGAAATGTTTGGTAGATTTTGGCTTTGTTGCAAGTATATTGGTCCTGAAATTGATATTTTAGGACAACAACCGTAGGACATCCATTGTTGATTACCACGAGAGTTGCCCCAGTTGCTCGTTTGATATGTTGCCGAAAGCTTAATAAAAATTAGGAACATGAAATTAGCCAAATTTTGGATCTATTTATAAAATTTAGTTTCTAAATTTTAATGTTATTATCGTTTCTTCGTTATAATTTGAAACCCGAAATGAAAAGAAAAAAGTTCAATAGCATGGCATATGATATTGACTATTTGTCGGGGTACTTTTCTCGGAAAATAGTAGGGTTATTTCCCTGCTGGGATAATCCCCAGCAAAACATATAAGTCAGGCTACTTTTGATATGGGACTATAAGCCAAGGATAGGTCTTCACTAATCAATATAAGCAAAGGATAAGGCCTTTAATCCCAGGGTCGGTTTTGGAGACTTCACGCAAGGGGGCAATTTGGCTTCTTCCCATGCTGATTGATCCATAGTGACTACGTGTAACTCTTATCCAAGAATCATAGCATATTGTTTTAATTCATGAATAGTTCAGTTTGACATTTTATATTAATCAAATCATTTATTTGTCTTGTTAAATTGCATTTGATTTGAATAGAGTTGCACTAACCATGGTCACAACACCTCCCCTAAAGGTTTGATGAGCCCATTGAAATGGGCTGAGTGGTTCCGAAGCGCTCCTCCCCTTTTCCCCTCTCCCCCTCTCTTTTTTTCTCTTCCACTCCTTCCCAGTCTCCTCTCCTCCCTTTTCTCTTTCCTTTCGACCTTCCTCTCCCTCTTCTGGTGAGGTATTTACCTCTCCCTCCCATAGGGGGCAGGGGCTTAGCCCCTCACCAATGGCGTTGTCTGTAGGGACTTTGCGGAGCATGCGCTGAGGTTTCTCTACTTCTTGGTTTTCCGACTTTGTTCTTTTCCTTTTTCTTTGGTTGCTTTGCCTTCAGTTTTTGGTTCTTGGTTTTCTTTGGTTTTGTTCTCTGATCTGGCTTGTTGGTCTGCTTCTTTTGTGTTCTTGCTCACCGATCTTCGATTTCTAGGGTTTCTTGGCCTTCGTGTTTCCTTCTGGTGCTTTCTTCTTCTCTTAGTGTGCCTCCCTCAGGGTGTCGTCATCCCACCCTTCTCCTCGTTCCCCTTCTCCGGTAGTGTTGAATGAGATTTCTACACTAAAAGTTTTGACCTTGAAACGTTGTCGTTGTAGTCATAAAAAAGTCCGTCAAATAGATAATTTTTATCGAAACTCAAAGTGAGTCCTGGGTCGAATACGGGAAGGCGAACGTTTGATAAAAATCGCATTGGAATTTTTGTCATGAAAGCACATTAGCTGGTTGAAATTAATCTACTAGCTATTCTACTTAAAAAATAATTAATAAAAGAGAGATAAAATAATACAAATAAAGAGAAAATAGAGAGAGAATGAACAAGAATTTTATAACAATAGGTGCATGTCCATTACAACTACTTGCTACACTAGAAAGCTGGAAATCTATACTAGAAAGCGATAAAAAGAGAGGGATGAGAAAATTATCCTCCTCGACGGCTGGTTGGAGGACGAGCCACGTTGACGGAGCGCCCGAATGAGGGTGGTGAGATGTTGGATGAAGGAGGACGAAGGTGGAGGACAGAGAACGAAGTAGGGCAACATCTCAGCGGGATCCTCTTCCCGAATGGCGGTGAGAGGACAACTGCAGGATGCTCCACGAAGAAGGTGAGAAGATGAAAAATTATTTTACTCTAGTTCTAATGGAGCATCCTGGGTATGGGATCAGCTCATATAGCTTTGGAGGAGGTGAGAGGAGAAGAGAAGGGATGATTTATAAAGGGGGTGTAGGGTCCTTTATATAGTTTAGGTACAAGGGTAGAAAGGTCCTTTAAAATATTGAAAATTAAATGCAGCACCTTTACTGACGGATGCATCTGTCGCTAAAGGTAAACGTCGGCGAACACGCACATTCCATCTCCATCGTTAGCCTCTGATTGGACGCATGTCGAGCGGCCACGTCAGCACCTTCTCCACTTCAACCATTCACAAAGAGTGTGTGCTGAGCAATCTTAACTATCTGATCGTATGATCGAACGGCTTAAACGCCGCGGCTGCTTCACCTTTGTGTGTTAAAAGGCCACGTAGCCTCTTTTCCCACAGTCAGATGAAGATCGGACGGTTGATGAAGGCGCACGGACTCACATTAGATCGGTTGTAGAGTTTGAAGTTAGATTGCACGTGGGTGCGCTCGCTCATCCGCGCGGCCATGTAGCCTCATTCTTTGCTACTCGATCTCAATCATGCAGCGATATTTCACTGCGCCTGCCTCTTCGTGGATTTAGTCTGCTTGCGCAGATTCAAGCGTGTGTCGCTGCCTTGGTAGAACCTCGCATGACCGTTGCGCTGCAACTGTGGATCATCGCGTTTTCGTTTTAAGGGCCGAGCGCTTGCAATCGTTGGATGGCGAACCAATGGTTGAGAGTGCTCAAGCTCTTTTCTTCAGTGGTGATGATGTGTGGCCTGAGAGTGAATCTCAGCCGTTGGATCAATGATCCAACTGCTAAGATGCATTGATCATTGGAAGAAGAGCTGTGGCGACCATAGGCGGCTTAGATGGCGCCATGTGGCGCCATCTGAGCAGTCCATCTTCTATTGTTTATAGGTGGTGTCATGGATGTCAGATTGGATTGGTTTTCGTGCCATTGTGATCGTTGATCCGAATCTATCCATGTGGTTGGATTTGTCGTCTAAGGTACAGATTTTACACCACCTTGCCCCTTGACCTCTGATCTTTCTTATACTGCATTTGATACTACAGAAGTTCTATCAGGGCGATCTCGGAGGCGTTGAACTCCGATCGTCGCCCTGATTAGATCTGTATGGTTGGATCTTTAATCCAAGGTCCAGATAAATATTGCCATGTCCCCTGAAGACAAAAGGAGGCAAAATAACCTAGAATTTGTATAAGCTAATCTAAATGCAAAATGATGCATGTTATGTAATATTTATAATACATGATGCTTCTATAGACCTAGGAACATGCACAAATAACAATTTTAGGCCAAATAGATGTGTGCACATCAAGTAGCTCGAACTTCTTCACTGAAGAAATCATTTGCTTTGATGGTTGCTGGCTCCGACTCTTCCAAGCCCTCTTTTATGGAGCTTGCTTTTCAAGTCCGACAACCAGAGATGAGGGATGGGGTGCTTGGCACCTCCTTTTCTTGTGAAGAGGTTTCTGATCTCAGTCATGCTTTTTCCTCCTCTGTCGTGGTATGTGCTTAGGGTCCAAAACCCCCGATGCTGAAACTACAAGAGCTACTTTCCAAGCGTCTGCACATTTTCGCTGGTTTTACCCTTGTTCCCTTGGATTTTTTCCATTGGCTTATTAGATGCAATACTTATCTTGATTTCTGCAAGATTTACTCATTGGGATCGGTGGTTGTTCATCGGATCAAGTTGTAGTTTGTTCGATGGACGTCATTGTTTCGTACTGATGCTCCAATTATTACTGCACCAGTTTGGGTTGGCTTCCTGGGGATTAACCTTCACCTCCTTCTTCCAAATGTACTGCTTTCCATCGTCTATCAACTGGGTCATCCTATATGTGTGGACCAAAGAGCAGTCCAAGGCTTTAAGCTTGGATACCCCAGTGTTTGTTTTGAAATTGATCTGTCGGCGTCTCATCTAGATTCTGTTGTGATTTTTAATGGAAAGGATAAAGTCTTGAAACATGTTATTTATGAAAGATCCCATCCTTCTATTTCAAATGTTCAAAGATTGGCCATACTTTGTTCTGTTGTCCGAACTTTTCTTTGGCTACAGATGATTAGGAGCTCCCCCATAATGCTTCTTCCTCTCAAGTCCATTCCGGCTCTCCTTCAGCCAAACCTTCCTCACCACCGTAGGCTGTAGCAGCTAATCCAACCCATGGTGGTCAATGGGATGGTGGAGGCCTTCCTTTGATGGTCACTGAATACTCTCCCTTCCCTGAGGATCGAGATGGCAACATTAACTCTCTAGACTATATAACTTCTCATACTCACTTCTCTAAGGGGGCTTTTGCTTCTCTCCCCTCTTCTGCTTGTCCTCAGGAAGGGAAGAAGAAATGCTGTGTTCGTCTTTAGATGCCAGCCTAAACGAATTGCACGGCTTTCGACTTACTTAAGGAAAGAGATCATTGGTTTTGAACCACGATCAGCCTCTCCCCCCAAGGTGTTATGTTCCAACCTTGGTTTAGTTTCTGATGATGATTCTGCTTTGGTTGTTCGTAATTTATCGCCCCCTGTTCCTAACTCTGAGCCTTAACTTTTAGAAAATCATTCCGCTTTCGATTTCAAAACTCCTGATAGTTCTCTTCAGGATAAAGGGACTTTGATGAATCTCGGAAATGCTAATGCTTTTTCTACTTACTTAGGAACCTTTGATGATCGTGGTTTGAACTCCATGCATGATTCGTTTGTTTCTAACAACAAAAACACCTTACGTCTTTCTGTGGTTTTGAAAAATTTCGATGATAGGAAACTTGATCTGCATGAAAAGGAGATTAACTTCGTTAAAAATGGAAATGATAACAACAAATCTGGCTTAGCATGGGGCATCTACCTTCCTCTGCCCTCCCAACCCCTTCATCCTGATCCTGACCCTCCCATCATTAAGACGCAAGATGAGGGGGTTCCTTTGCACATGAGCAATGATGCAATCTTTTTAGATACTCAGTCGGATGTGGAGCCTCAAGGTGGTTCAGATTTCTACGATGCGGAAGCACTACTCCTCCAATATTCAGCATATGAGGCACACTCTCTAGCAATGGCTAGAGGAGCTCGTGGTGGTCTTATGTTGGAGGGCTCGGGTCGAATTACCCAAAGTCACGCCAAGTCTCTTCATAAAACACTCTCATCGTGAATTGCCTCTTTTGTAATTGTCATGGCACTCTTAATGCCCCAACCCTGAATCATCTCAAAGACAACATTCATCACCATACCCTAATCTGATTTTCCTACTAGAACCTGATAACGACGAAGATTCGTCGCGAAAAGGTTTCAGAGCTTGGAAAACTCATCGTTGTAGTTTGATTCACGAGAAAATTCGTCGATCAGATAAAATTTATAATCGAAACTTGAAAAGTGAGTCCCGAGTCGAACATAGGGAGGTGAATGTTTGTTTTCGAAAATCCGTGCTTCGCTTGTTTATTTATTTTTGTCATTTTTACCTTTTCTAATTTTTTTGGTATTTTTAGCAAGAAAGTGATCAGGTCAATGAATTCTAGCTAATCTACTTGCAAAATAAACAGACAGAGACAGGGACTGAGAGAGAAACAATGATGTATTTTTATAATCAAATGTTTATTACAACTAGGAAAGCGAGAAATCTATACTACGAAAGTAATAAAGATAGAGATAGGTGAAAGAAATCCCCTCCACGATCGCTTGGAGGATGACTCGCTCTGACGTCGCCTGGAGGAAGGTAGTGAGGAGCGAGACGAACGAGGACAGAGCTGCAGGATGGAGGGCAGGGCTCGATGGCATCACGGTGAGGATCTACTTCCTGAAGTAGGTGAGAAGACAGCCACAGGATGCTCCACGAAGGGGGATGAGAGGTGAGGAAAAATCTTTGATTTCTACTCTAGAGGAGCATCCTGGGCTTGGGACAAGTTCTCTCTAGAGCCATGGAGGTGGTGAGAGGAAGAAAGGAAGAGATGAAGAAGAATGGGAGGGGTAGGGGTCCTTTTATAATGGAGGAAAGAATCAAATTCGTATACAGAACATTTAGTGATGATCATAAACGTCGTTGAAGATCCACCACAAACGTCGCTGAAAATCCCACACCAACCCTTTCCTCTGCTGGCGCGTGCATCACGCGCCTCTGCTGTGGCACTGCTGGCGCACGCTCCACGCGCTCTTGTCGCACGCTCACGCATGCTACATGCCTACTCGCCTCACGCCTGCGCGCGTTGCTGCTGCTGTCGCTGCATTGCGCGGTGCACTGTTGCGCTTGCGTGAGTGCATGCCTCCATGCGTGCGTGCAATTGTGCTGCTATGCGCATGCGTGCACATGGGCAGTGTTCGAGTCGTTAAGTCGATGTTTAAAAAGTGTCACGTTGCAATTTAGTCGAAATAGCATTCAAACAAGTATAATTTTTATTACTCAAATAAGTCTGAGGTCGAACACAGGGAGTAAATTGATTTTTAGAAATCAAGATCACAATTCAAAATTTAAAAATATGCAATAATATCGGTATCAAAGTGCAAAATTATGGGAGTAAAATGGTGATTTTGCTCACCAAATACTCCTACAATATCACCAAGGAATTCAATGTATTTGCAATGAAATGAAAGTGATGATCTGTCATCTGATGAAGGAATCAGACGACTTAAAGTGTCTGATCCTTCTTCTTTTCTTCTTCTCTGTCTCTGCCTTTTCTTCTTCTCTGAGGTCCTTCTCTTCTTCAGCTTCTGGTTTCTTCTTCTTCTACGACCCTTCTCTTTCTTCAGTTTCTTTTGTGATCCTTCTCTTTCTCTTCAGTTTCTTCTGCCTTCAACACAAGCTTCCTCTTCAGAATCTTCTAAGTGTTGGCTAAAGATCCCTGTAGCAAAACCCTACCCCTACCCGTGCGACTCTCCTCTCTTTCTCTCTTAGGATCCTCTCTCTCAGAGCCACACAGGTATTTGGATTATCAAGTCGAGTGCATACCTAGGATCAGGCCCACCGACGTGTGGTGGTGGACGAGGAGTGCAGGTCAGGTCGGGTCAGCCAAGTCTGTGGGTGAGGTGTTGCGGACGAGACCAGTATGGGTGAGTGGGACCTCACCCTGTGGTAATTGAGGCGATAAGCTTCAGACAGTTTTTCAATTTATGTGGGTGTGGGTGTCCCTTCGTTTCCGAGGTGGGACTATCCACGCCTCCTCTTCTCGCGCACCTGCAGCAGAGGTTGATGCTTCCAATTGTGGCTGCTGCTTCCAATTGTGGCTGCTGCTAAGGCTCGTGACTGGAATTAAGGGCCTGAGTGTGTGCGCAAGGGACTTCCGTGCAGTCTGGGAGTATCAACCTTGGCTTGGCAACACCTGGAGCGGCTTTAAGCAAGCTTCAAGCTTGCTCGCCAATGGCGGATAGTGCCTGAACCTGAAATCAAGAACACATCCTTTCGGCCACGTCAAAATGCTCAGGGAGGATCGTTGGAGCACGACGGATGTGCTGGGGGTGGTGGCGTGGCATGTGGCTGCTTGTGGGTGTGTACCTAGGGCAGATTGTGTGCGTATGAATGGGTGTGTTTAGGGGGTGGTTTGGGTGAGTGGCACGGTGAGTGAAGTGAGGGAAAGTGCTCAGTGAGGTGTGGCCGAGGTTGTGGGCTTGTTGGCGAGGGTTTTGGTGGCCTGTGGAGGTGGGATGGCCTCGCCAGAGGTGGTGGTCGGAGATGAAGGTGATGGAGGTGCGAAGGGCAGCAGTGGTCGATTTTGGAAAGTAGAGGGCGGAGAGGAATGTAGAGAGAACAGAGAACTTAGCTAGGGTGTTAAGGGACGAAGGAGGTGAGAGAGGGAGTCGGTTCTGGTATGGCCGATGCCAGAGACGAAGGCGACTCCGGTGAGGTGGGTACGGCGAGGATGAGGAGGGAGTGACGTCTGCTGGTATGGCAAGACTCGGACAAAGGCAAGGAGGAATCCACCGCAGGTATGGTGGTTGGACGATGAGAAAGAGCAGGAAAGGTCACCGGACATCGAGGAGCTTTCGGTCGTGTGGGGAAGAGAAGAATTTGAGGGTACTCGCGGTCGAATTCGAGCGTGAAGAAGTCGGGGTGATCTGGGCTTCTTTAAATAGGGCTCTGAAGGTCGGTTAGGGCTTAGGAAGCAAGCTTCCCAAGCTTGGAAGGTCACCAGAGATGGGAGTTGTTGAGAAACCCAAATCTCTCATGCGTTCGCATGAGAGATTGGAAGGGAAACAATGCTCAAAGATGGGTTCATACTGACGGGGATTTCCCAGAGGATCTTCCTTCCAATTTTGGAAGAGATCCTCCAAGTAATCAAGGAGATCTTCTCCGTCAAAGGTTGTTGAAGTAGGTTTTCTCCACGATAATGGCGGAGGGACCTACTTATGAAGATGATGAGAAAGCTAAGGGGCTGTTAGCAAGGGTTTTTGAAAGTTAGGGGTAGAAATGTAATCAGATAGGACCTTTTTGCAAACTAGGTCAAGGCAAACTCATTTTGGGTCCAAATTTTGGTACAAAACTAACTTGGACTTAAGGAATCCAATGGTGAAGTTGAATTTTGGTTTCGACCACGTTTGTCTAGGTAATTTATGTAAAAACCTAAATTAGGGCAAATATTTATCTGAGACCCCATTCTAGGTCAAAATAGGTTCTAATGGCCAAATTGAAGGTATTAAACCATAGAAAGTATTTTTATATGATTTTTAGAGGGTTTAAGTGAATTTTATCCTGACCAGAACCTTGGTTAATTAAGTGGGTCTGTTTTTAGGATTTCAAGAAGTCATTTAATTCACAGAACATGCATAAACCCTTTTCTGTCAAATCCAACCCACTTGTTATCTTATTAAGATCATTTAACCTTTGTTTAGCCCTTGATAAAACCCATGGTTGTACTGCATTGGTAAAATTACAGTTTTATCCCTTGTTTCTTGTGTTTCTCTTAGAAAGGTTATGCAGTGAATTATGACATTCAGTTAGTTATGTAGGAGCATTTATTCTCTTCATTGGGTCAAAATGAGCTAGTTAGGGCTCATGATGGTGTTCCTATCAGTCAGCCTAGGCTGCACCATGTGACGCGACCTAGGTCTTCCATCTTCTTTCCTTTGTAGGGGCTACTACAGAGGTCGGATTGAGTCGATTTTTGCATCGTTGGGCTGCGATCGTTGACCTGAATCCATCCATGTGGTCGGATTTATCATTTAAAGCTCTAGATTGCATCACCTAGTTCGTTGGACATTGATCTTCCTCGGACTGCATATAATGCTATGAGATTCCAATCAAGGCAATTTCAGAGGTGTTAGACTCCGATCATCATTCTGATCAGATCTGTATAGTCGGATTGTCAACTCAAGGATCTGAAATAAGTCTCCTTCTCTCTTAGCCATAAAAAGGATGCAATTGACCTAAAATATATACAACTACTCTAAATGCAGAATGATGCATGCTATGCAATATTTATAATATGGAATGCAAATCTAAGCCTAGGAATATGCATAAATAGGCATTTTAACCTTAATGGATGTGTCTACATCATGCCCCCATGTCTATCTTTTGCCAGTCCCTAGCAAAATTAAACTACATGTTATGTATAAAAACAGAATTAGGACTCGATCGCTTAAGACTAAGTCGTTTATTAACAATAGAAAATTTCAACTAAGGTCCTAAACTACGAAAACTCAACAGTACCTGGGTGTTTGCCAGAATGTAGACCGTCCAAGTTCTCACCTTATTTGAAAAGGGAAGGTACATTTTTTTATTTTTCTTCTTTTCTAATTTTTTTGGACTTTTGGAGTTTGAGAGTTTTGAGATAACTTTTTACGGCTACCTGACCCGCCCAAGACTCAAAAAGTACTCTAAGTGCTAAGTATCTTGTGAAAGGGTGATAGACTCACTAAGCGACCGTTAAAATTGACTTTAGGTTTCTATGACCCTAGGTGACCTTAAAGATTTTTGCCTAGAGGTTTATCTTTTTGAACGATAGCTTTCTCCCTACTTTATTTTTTATGGAGTCAACACAAGGGCGAACCCAGTGTATGCCTTTCCAGTTTATTCTACTTCCTCGCTTCTTCCCTAAGTGTTTTGGGAATTTTTGTGCATTTTTGTGAGCTAGGCTCTGGACAGCCAGCTAATGGGCTATTACCCACGGTAACTTGCCAACCATACTCGTGTGGTGAAGTGTGGTTTTATTATTTTTTATTTTTTTCAGCTTTTTCTATTTTTTCTTTTTATTCTAAGTATTTATTTTTTTCTCTTTTTTTTTCTAAGTAGGTGGCTTCCTTGATCTAAGATTTACCTAAAAGCATCAGGAAGAGAATGGTCGTGTGGCTGGGCTCTGGACAACCGGTCGATGAGTTGTTACCATCGATAACTTGTCAGCCATACCACCCTAGATGGTTCATTAGCTACCCAATTTTCGAAGAAACCGTCGAAAAGTGAGTTAATGCAAACAGTGTGTAGATGCTTAGGCTTAAAGTCCCCTCAAATCAGAGGGTGGGTTGATAAATCATATACTTATAACCCTAATTTATTAACCAAATTAAAATAGAATTACTTGGCGAGGACTCGAGACTAAGTCCACATTCGAGTGGACACCCGGGCTAATTAAGCCCGATGACCTGAAGAGTCTAAGTGTTTAGGTCCTCTTGTATCATTTCCTAAAGTTAATAACACCTAATGCCTAAGTTCTCTTCTCCTAATTCTATTTTTTTTCTTTTTTTTGTCTTTTTGAATATTCAAATTTTTTTGAAAAAAAAGAAAATAAAAGAAATTTTATAGAGCTAAGGAAATAATTTCAGGATTAAGTATTCACCCCTTATGCCTAAATGATGCAATGTCCTCATTATAGAAATAAAGACATGAAACAGGTGGAATAACAGAATATCACCTGAGTTTCGTGACAATTTAGTCAGCTTCGCAGAGAACATGGAAGATACACACGTGCTAAATTTATTGCCTTCAGCTAGGCATAAAATACATACAAGGAAGAAATGAAGAATTCACAAGTGCGGGTTAGAATCAAAATCAAAAGATTAATCCTCAGACTCGCCAGTAGATGTCCACAGACGTGGACTAAGTTGTGGTGCAGACCTATGCCCCAGGGTTGAGTGGTTCTAAGGTTCTGGATAAAATCACCTCGAACTTAAGATTATTGTGCTTGCAGGGCCGGGCCTGCGGTTTGGTGGTGTGCAACCCAAGACTAAAGTGTCAGACAACAGATTGATCAGATTCATTAAAATCGGGTGTCCACTTATAGTTCAGCTTAGGAAGATAGTCAATTATTCCAAGCTTGGGTCACACGTGAAAGATATCGTAACGGTCCTGATAGAAGGTAGGTGATTTCAGGTCAACAAGAACCCTTATATCCAAAATCGTATTTCCCTCAGAAGTAGCTTCCCAGATTTTCATTTCCACAATTCTACCCTCTAAAATCAATGTTCCCGGGACCTCCAAATCATTGTACACCCCATCTAAAGGAGCCAAGTCCAATAATTGTGACTAAATTAGGATTGACTTGGGTCTGGTGATCTCAAAAATATCATCATTCAATTCTTTAGGGTGTGGTTGAGGAATGGGGCTACTGATTGAATCATCAGTATTTGAATTGTCCAAGCTAGCCCCAACATGATCATACTCTTCAATGATTGGGCTATAAAATGGTTCATCAGATTCCTCAAGCTCGCTTGTCTCACTAAAATCATCTTCCTTACGCTCAAGTGAGACTTCACTAAGAGATTCTTCACCCTTAGAGTCAAGGAATTCATGATCCTCATTTATATATGTCTCAAAATCGATTGTTATTTCTTGGTTCAAAGAGACATATTTTTGCTCGCTCCCTGGCTCGGGGATCTCGGGTGAATCAATTAGTTCATCCTCAATGGGTTGCTCTAGCCCAACCTAGTCATCCCCAGGCTCAAAAAATGTATCCCCCCCGACAGGCGCCTGAGCGGGTTCAGACATTGGCTCTTTAAAGGGAGTTCATCTTGAGAATCATCCCAAGACTTGACTAGGGCAACCACAAATTTCATCCTCAACCATGACAACTTCCAAAGTAGAAACTCACCTGGGCCCTTATTATTAACATCTTGGAGCCAATCCAATATAGAACTATTAAGTTCATCAATCATTTTGATCATAGGCTCCAATGCTTTAGTGCACGATGTTGGATGAGCTTCTAAAGATTGGATGGTATTCCTCAAGTTAGCCAACACCCTGTCTTGGACCTCGTTTACCTGAACCGAATGGTTCGGTTCATGGTTGGGTGGGTTTGGGTTCATTCTGTAGGAGTCAAGATATTGAGGTTCATGGGTCCCTCCTTGATAGTAGGTTGTTTTAGGTTGTTCAAAGAATGATGGTGACCTATATTCAGTGGAATACTGGGGAGGGTAGGTGTTATAATCATCATATCCTTCCTGATTGTAGATTGGGTTGGTTTGGTCATCAAAGGATGGAGATCTATAATCATTATAAGTGTGGGACGGATAACAGTCATAGTTTTGTTGTCCCGGGTTAGCCCTTGGACACTGAGGTCCGGTATCGTATCCCCAATCAAAGTTATTTCGGCTAGTGGATGGGTAATTATAAGTCGAGTCGGGATAGTAATCATCTTGGGTATAAGTGGTGGTAGGAGGGTAGGATGGAAAATGAGTGTAGGATGTTGAAGGAAACTTGGTAGAATAGGAGGGGAAATCAAAAGAAAGGAGCCCTGCAATACAAGCAATCAACCCTATCCTTGGGTGGGTTAGCCTAAAGACCTACAGACTCCCAGGACCCATCTTGAGATTATAACTGATTTGGTCTACTTTTATTTGGTCAATCCAACTAGTTAGACGGAGGGGCTGGGGAGAAGGTTCTTCCTTTAGCTTGTGCTCTGATTCCTAGTGTACCCCTCAACCATGGTCGTTTAACACTACTCCCCTAGCAAGACATCAGATAGACTAGTAGAAGCAGATTAATCGAGAAAAATCTCATTCTGAGCCCTGAAGAGTGAATCAATCCTTAAGGCCAACGTCTACTCAATTTTAATTAGGTTTGGGATGATTGTGCTCTTGGAATGTGATGGACCCTTTAGATGGATTGTGCCCTTAATGATCAATTCAAATGTGTGTGCATGCACAACCAGGGTTTCAAAATAAGGTTATTTGATGTTGTGTCTTTTAGGGTTTAACCTTGTTTAGTAGCTTTTAGGGTTTAATCTTAGGTGTATTCAATCAAGTTCAGGAGAACACTCCAAGTTTTGAAAACACGGGTATAGATATATTCCTTTAAAAATCAAAAATAAAATGTGGAGTGCTCAGTTCAGTCCTAAAAATCAACCCTAAGTGGTAAGCTACTTGATGAATCAATTTTAATTTGAGTGGAGTGGCCCAAATAGCTCAATCAATTGGCCTACTGCATCACTTGGTTAAGGCACACAAAAAATCTTAACCTAGTCAATTTTTCTACTCACTTATTAGTGTGTTGAGTTAGGGTGTACCGGATCCGTAGGTCAGATTCCGGTTAAGTGATAGAATTGATGTGAAGTGGTGTGCCTTAAGTTGAGAGTTGTAGGTGTTTAATGTGTGTCACTTTCAATAAATCCCGCAAGAGAAGAGTTTTCTTTTTTTTCTATATGCGGGGATGATATGGGTGGAGGTGGCAAACAAACAACCAGATCTATCCTAAGATTTGTAAAAAGCACCTAAGTTGATTTGGGTTTGAGTTATTAGTGTGGTGAAATGAAATCTAGGGTGGGGTAGGGGGGAAAAACCTACAAATGTCTCTACCTGCACTTTACCCTAATCTACGGCCTTTGGCTCCTTGATTGGGTCCCTGCAAGACAATAAATCAAAGAAGAAAGATAGGTTAGAAAAATATGTAAGTAATGCGGGAAAACACGAAAAAAAACCAAAGAGTGTTGCCTCCCCGGCAATGGTGCCAAAATGATAACGGCAGAGATTTGTCATGAAAAGGTTTCGGAGTTTGGAAAACTCGTCGTCGTAGTTTGATTCGCGAGAAAATTCGTCAATCAGATAAAATTTATAACCGAAACTTGAAAAGTGAGTCCCAGGTCGAATACGAGGAGGCAAACGTTTGGTTTTGAAAATCCACATTTCGGTTTTTATTTGTTTTTGTTATTTTTATCTTTTCTAATTTTCTTGGTATTTTTAGCAAGCAAGAGATCAAGTCGATGAATTCTAGCTAATCTACTTGCAAAATAAATAGAGAGAGATAGAAATAGAGAGAGAAACAATCATGTATTTTTATAATCAAATGTTTATTACAACTAGGAAAGTGGGAAATCTATACTACGAAAGAAATAAAGATAGAGATAGGTGAGAGAAATCCCCCTTGACGGTCGCTTCAAGGACAACTCGCTCTGACATTGCTTGGAGGAAGGTGGTGAGGAGCGGGACGAACGAGGATGGAGCCAGAGGACAGAGGGCGGGGCAGGACGGTGTCACAGCGAGGATCTACTTCCCGTAGTAGGTGAGAAGACGGCAATGGGATGCTCCACGAAGGGGGATGAAAGGCAGGAAAAGATCTTTGATTTCTACTCTAGAAGAGCATCTTGCGCTTGGGACAAGCTCTCTGTAGAGCCTTGAAGGTGGTGAGAGGAATAAAGGAAGAAATGAAGAAGAATGGGAGGTGTAGGGGTCCTTTTATAGTGGAGGAAAGAATCAAATTCGTATACAGGACATTTAGTGACGGTCATAAACTTCGCTGAAGATCCGCTGCAAACGTTGCTGAAGATCCCACGCCAACCGTTGCCCCCACTAGCGCATGAATCACGCACCTCTATTGCTGCACCATTGCCATGCGCACCACCCGCCCTTGTCGTGCACGCACGTGAGCTACGTGCCTCACGCTCGCGCACGCTGCTGCTACTAGTGCTGCCTTACGTGTTGCGCCTACGTGCGTGCATGCCTCCACACGCGCGCACACTCGTGCTGCTGTGCATGTGCAGTGGCGCGTGCATGCGCATGGGCAGGCTAGGTTGCACCATGTGGCGTGACCTTAGCCGTCCATCTTCTTTCCTTTGTAGGGGTTGTTACAGAGGTCGGATTAAGTCGATTTTCATGCTATTGGATTGTGATCATCAACCTAAATCCATTCGTGTGGTCGGATTTATCATTTGAAGCTCCAGATTACGTCACCTAGTCCTTTGGCCGTTGTTATTCCTCGGACTGCATATAGAGCTACGAGACTCCAATCAAGGTGATTTCGGAAGCGTTGGACTCCGATTGTCATCCTAATCAGATCCGTACAGTTGGATCATCAATTCAAGGCTACGAAATAAATCTCCTTCTCTCCTGACCACAAAAAGGATGCAATTAACCTAAAATATACACTACTCTAAATGCAGAATGATGCATGCTATGCAATATTTATAATATGGAATGCAAATCTAAGCCTAGAAATATGCATAAATAGGCATTTTAACCTAAATGGATGTGTCTACATCAGAACTATTTGCTGACCTTTTTGCAATCGATACTATTAAGGATTCGATATCCTTGCACTCTTGTATTGCATTGCCTGAGTCCCCCAAGATCTGATGTTTTTGGATAGACCCCCTTGTTCTTACTTCTTATTCCTCTATTAGTCAGGCTATTACTGTTAAATGCTCCTTTGCTGATACATCTCTCAAAATTACTGGTATTTATGCCTTGGCAGATGTTGAAATGAGCTTAAACCTTTGGAACTATCTTACTCATACTTCGTAGCAGCCTCCTTCCTCTTAGATCCTTGGTGATGACTTTAATTGAATTTTTCGTACTTCTGAGAAGACTGGAGGGCTCCCTTTCGCTGATTCCTAGGCTGCACCTTTTAAATCCTATATCCATCACCTTGGCCTCATTGAGATGCCTCTAGCTGGCTCCTAACTCTCTTGGTGCAATGGTAGATGGCGGAGCACGAGAATCTACCAAAAGCTTGATTGTATTCTTGTTAACTCTGAAGCCTTAGCTGAGATTGCTTTAGGGGCCTTCATCTCTAGAAGAAACTCTGATCATGCTCTTATGACCCTCACATCTATTTCTAATATATGCCACTGACCTCGTCTATTTCGATTTCAAAACATGTGGCTTAAAGATCCGTCCTTTCGAAATATGGTTGAGAACACCTGGACTAACACCAATATTGACCCCAACCAAGATCCCCTTACTAAATTTTATCACAAGCTTTCTGTACTTAAAAGGACCCTTAGACTTTGGAATAAGTCAACTTTCAGAGATATTCATGCCATTGTTAAGGATCTTGAGGCCCGCTATGATGATCTGGATGTGAAACTTGTATCCTAATGGGATGACTCTATAGCGGCTGTGCTTACTGATGTGTAAACTCAATTAGATGATGCCCATGCTAAGCTTAATGATTTCCTTCTCCAAAAGGCAAAGATTGACTGGATTAAAAATGGTGAATCTAATAATAAATTCTTCTATTTGGCCATTAAAAGGAGATTTGCCAAACATCATCCAACCAATCTAATGTCCACTATTGGGGACAATTCTTGGATGGAGGCTTCCATTAAAGCATCTAACTTTTTCAAGAACCTCCTTGCTTCTGATCAACCACAAGGTTTTTCCCTTTTCCTTGAGGTTATTCCTCCAATTCTTACTCCTAATGACTCAACCGCTCTTTTAACATCCCTACGCAGGTTGAGATATTTCATGTTATCTCCCAAATGCCTTGTAATCATACTCCTGGGCCTGATGGATTCAATGTGGAATTCTTCTCTAACTTTTGGGAGCTTATTAAGGAGGAACTAACCCTTGCCATTGCCCATTTTTTTATGTACCACAAGGGTCCTAGAGCTCTTAGCAACACCTTCATCTCCTTGATCCCCAAAAAATCGGATGCTGCTGAACTTTCTGACTACTGTCCTATTAGCCTATGTATTGTCACTTATTGGATTGCCCCCTCTATCCTCACTAATAGACTTTCACTAATTATCCACAAGCTGATCTTCCTTGAATAGGCTGGCTTTGTCAAAGATAGGTCCATCCTTGATCATGTTGCTATTACCTTTGAGCTTACCCAACGAATTGATCATAAAGTTTTTGGCTCTAACCTAATTATTCAATTGGACTTACAAAAGGCTTATGATAGAGTTGAATGGGAGATTTTATACCAAATCCTATACAAATTTGGCTTTTCCTCCTCTGTGATCTCCTTAATTAGATCCTTTGTGGAGCATGAAGGATCTTCAATTCTTGTTGACGAAGATTCCTCCTTCTTCAAACCTTCTTGAGGCCTTAGACAAGGTGACCCCTTATCCCCCTATTTATTCAACATCTTTATGGAGACTTTCATTCGTAGGCTTAAGGAACTTGCTTTCCAGGAGAAGATATTCCCTTTCTCAATCAAACGTGGCACTTCTCCCCCCTCTTGCTCTCCTGTATGCGGATGATATTGTCCTATTTCTTAATGGGAACCTTCAAACAGTTTCTAACCTTTCTAATTTCCTTCATGCTTTCCAGAGTACCTCTAGCCAACGCATTAGCCTTATGAAGAGCTTTTGTTATGTTGGAAAACACTTCCCCCATGGGAGGATCCCACGTATCCTTCAAATTCTAGGATTCCAATTAGGCTCATTTCCTTTCACCTATCTTGGATGCCCAATTTTCCTTGGATGTGCTAAAACTTCTTATTTTTACCCTATCATTGAAAAAATTCAATCTAAACTTGCTGGATGGAAAGCCAACCTCCTTTCAAGACTACTATTGATAAAACACATTCTATCCTCTATCCCCATTTACATTCTATCTATTCTTGTTGTCCCTAAATCCATTCTCAAGAAATTGGATTCCATCTTTGCCAACTTCTTCTGGGGACCTTCTCCTTTAGGTAGGAAGTATCACGAGATTTCTTGGAAGCAAATCACCAAACCCCTTAACCTCGGAGGTCTTGGTATGCATAACCTCACGCTGTTTGTCTTTGCTCTGAGGATGAAAAGAGTATGGAACATTCTCTTTTTGGACTCCCCTTATGCTTGCCTTATGCTACAACTCTATGGTATTCTCCCCTGCCACTCCTCTCTTCTCCCGACCAGGGGTAACCTCCTTTGGGAGACTTACTCTAATATGAAACATCTTATCTGGTGGGAAATCCATGAAGGGGCTGTGGATTTCTGGGTTGATTTATGGATTGGTAATTCGGTTCTTAAGGAGTTCCTTCCTAATTCTGTTATTGCTACCCCGATTCAAATCAAAGACTTTCTCAACTCCAATTAGGACCATTCTCTCCTATCTTATATTCCTCATCAAATTTGGACTCAGATCTTACAAACTACTATTGAGGAAGGCAAGGATACCCCTATATGGACTAGCACTCCTTCAGAAAATTTTACGTTTGCCTCTGCCTACCTCTCAAATTTTTGCTCATTTCATGAGGACTCTATTGCCAAAGATTTGTGGAAGCTCAAGATTCCCCCATGTATCTCTTTATTGACTTGGAGAATCCTTCTTCTCAAGCTCCCCACAGATGACAATATTACCAAATTTGGCATCTTCGTTGCCTCCAAATGCTCTTATTGTCACTCTTCTCCTAAGACTGAGTCCATTAACCATATATTCTCCTAGAGTGAACTCCTCCACTAGGTTTCCAATTGGGTTTTCAGGAAAAATCTTATGGCTCCTGTTAATCCTACTCTCTTCTTCCATATTATGAGGACCCATGCCAACACAGCTAGGAAGCATCTCCTTAAGGGTCTCATCATTTTCATTTGGTTTAATGTCTGGTGGTTTAGAAGCAAATGCAAACATGATTAATTCTCCATTAACCAAATGCAATTCATGCTTGCTAATAACTGGAAAAAGTTTGAAATTTCTATTTGGCTTCATCAACAACACACGTCTACTTTCGCAGCTACCTAGGTTCGGCCACCTGATGGTGTTAAAATTAACATTTCTTGGGCCTTACGTAACCCAAATGGTGATTTTTTGATGGGTGCTTTGTGTAGGGCTGTTAAACTTACTAAGGAAGGTGCAATTTTGAAGGTCATTCTTCATGCTTTAACTGTTACCCCTACCCCTATTTTTTCCACTGTGCACCTGGAGTCCGATTCTTCTCTTCTGCATTACTGGTGGAATGGAAAAATATCGATGGCTTGGTATGTTTGGAAGGATTATTCAGACATCCTTAAGCTAAAGCACAGATTTAGCTCCATCTCCTACATATGTGTGGATGCAAATATGCTAGCTTCCTCCCTTGTTTAGTTGGCTACTGATAATTGGTGTGTCTACAACAATGACTCTAATCTCCCAAGGTGCATTCGGGGGATTATTAGATTTGAAAAAATCCAGTTCCCCTACGTCCTTCATTGATCGTTGGGGTTCCCTCTGCTTGTCGCCATTTTGGTTTTCTTCTGTTAGGTTTTCCCTTTGTTGTTTTATGCTTTGTAATAGGTCAAGAGTCGTGGCCCTCCCTTTTCCTATAACTGGAAGGTTTTGGCTTGGTCCCCTTGGTATTTTGAATGCCTCAAGGGAGTAGGGAATGAAGAAGATTTGCTCTCGTATTTCGTTAAAAAAAAAAAAAATGAGACTTAGCATCCCTAGTGGTCGAAATGATCTAAAATTTCCTACTTCCATCCTATTATTGAGAAAGTGCAGGCAAAACTTGCTTCTTAGAAGGCCAACCTCCTACCTGCTTCAGCGAGACTTCTTTTGATCAAGCATGTTCTTTCATCCATTCCCATTCATATTCTCTCTGTACTTGAAGTCCCTAAAGTGGTCTATCGCAAGTTGGAAACTCTCTTTGTGAACTTTTTTTGGGGTTCTGGAGATCATGGTAACAAACATCATTGGGTTAGTTGGAAATGTATTTCGTGCCCTTGTCACTCTAGGGGCCTTGGTATTCGGGATCTCTCTCTCTTTATCAACTCTCTTAGAATGAAACATGATTGTAATATTCTCTTTCATGATACCCCTTATAGTATCTCGATCAAGCAGCTTTATGGTGCTCGTCGGATGGGATACCTTCCCCATAGGATTAAGGTTTTGAGGGATTCCTTTATTCATATGAAACCTTTTATTCGATGGGAGATTCATGAGGGTCACATTGACTTTTGGACTAAAACGTGGATTAGTGGCCATCTGCTTAAGGACTTTCTCCCCTCTTCTACCGATACTCCCCCTACCTTGGTCACAGATGTCCTCTCTAATGAGTATAGCTCTTCCCTGCTTCTCATGATTTCGAGTCATATCCGTTCCCTCATATCTAATTCATCCATAGACGGTCTTCCTGATAATCCCATTTGGAAGTTAGCCCCATCTAGATCCTTTATGGTCGCTTCTGCCTATGAGAGCCATTTCCGCATTCATACTATTGATCAATCTCGGAATCTCCTTTGGAAACTCAAGCTCCCTTTGAAAATTATTCTTTGTACCTTGCGTATCCTTCATAATAGCTTGCCTGCATATGATAATATTAATAAGTTCCGTACTCCCTAGGTTTCCAAATGTGTCTGTTGCTTTGTTCCTTCTTGTGAGACATGCACTCATTTATTTCAGGAGAGTCTGCTTGTTAACAATGTTGCTTCTTAGGTATTCGATCAAGTTCACTGTGCCCGTATTCCCCCTACTCAATTTGTTGACATGCTGTATTTTTTGAGTAGCTCTTCTTCTTGCTAGATCAACAAAGGATTAATTTGATTTATTTGGACTATCGTCTAGCTTATTCGGAATCTCATTATCCATGATAGTTTCCCCTTGAACAACTTCGCCTATATTCTTCGGCATCATTGGGATGATTTCAGACATCATACCTGGTTCCATTCCTAAGAACCCCCCTCTCTTGCATTGTCTTGGATTATTCCCACTTTTGGTTTAAAGCTTAACGCTGGCATCTCCTATGGTGATAACATTATCTATGGTGGTTGGGCTATTAGGAACTCCAATGATGATTTTGTTAAGGGTGTTGCATGTAAGATACATTCTACTCATCTTGATTGCGTTGTTCTTCATATTTTCTAGAATGCACTCTCCTGCTTTGCTGTTTCTTTTTTGAATTTTTAGGTTGAAACTAACTCATCCATGTATTACTGATGGAATGGGAAACTGCATATCCTGTGGTACGCCAAGTCTGATTTCCAGCTTCTTACTGGCCAAAAGCAATGTATTGATTCGCTGGAGTTTGTTCATCGTGTGGTCAACTCCTTGGCTTGTCACATTGCAGATCTTGGTGATGAAGGTTGGGTTTGTTTTGACAATGCCAACTCGCTTCCCAGGAAGATTCAGGGTATTCTCTTCCTTGACAAGGTGCAGTTCCCTTATGTTGTCTAGCTTCTTCCCTTGTGGGGTTTTTGTTGCATACCTGTTGTTTGTTCCTGCTTTTGGTTCTATACTAAACCACAAGTCGTGGTTCCCTTTACTGTATTGACAGGTTTTGGCCTAGTCCCCCTGTCTTTTTGTCTGTCTCCAGGGAGTGGGAGATGAATAATATTGGCTCCCAATTTCGCAAAAAAAAAAAAATCAACACCAACTATGTTTAAAAATCTCCATGAGCCTCTGAAGCTTCATTTTCTAACTTGTAGGCCATTATATGTGCAACCATTATATTATCCTTTGGTTATGATTTTTAGTGAACATTTGTTTGGAAACTTGGATGAGATTTGTAACGGATATTGTGGCTTTATGCAGGAAATATATGAAATTTAGTGAGATGGTCATTAGCAAATAGAATCTAAGAAATCTATGATTTAAAGGGATAATGTACTTAATTATGTTAGTTTATTAACATTATTGCATTACATATAGTACATTGTGAAGATTCCCTTCTTCGGAGGGGGTGAGATCAGCGTGACGTAAAAAATGTGGAATTAAAAATATAACAATTTTAGAAAATAACAATCACACAATAGGCACAAGTATTTTTAGGTGGAAACCCAAACCGGGTGAAAACCACCACCTAACCCTCTCGAGTTAGGATTTTCCGATCAACCAAGTTGATCAAATCTACTAACCGGATCACTTAAACGAGGGTGATTCAACTTCTTACAACAACACTACTTTGAACCAGGGTAATGTGCCTCAAACCCCTTCTCTTCACGAGAAGGATTTTGTCTCATGAAGGAGACAGGAATTCGCAACGTGAATACCCAACCAAATAACAAAGTAACAAATACAAGAATAGTCCTATAGAGCCAACAAAATAATTCTTAAACTTAGCTTCTATAGGTGTTAGGATGCTTCCCTTTGCCTGGAAATGCGTTGACGACGCGGATGCGTGAACTATGCAATGGCACAACGACACTCTCGTGAACTACGGCGGGACAGCGGGTGCGCAATTGGATTGAAGCTCTCTAGATGTAGAACTAGGTTTGGAGAACTAGAGCTTTCTTCTTAAGATCAAAAGATACAAAATGATGTGAAAGTGTGTTGCTTGGTTTTTTTTGAGTGGCAAGGGTTCTCCTCTATTTATAGAGGGCCAAGGAAGGCTTTGGAAGGCCTTGGAAGGCTTCCATAGCTGTTGGGTACAACCTCTAAGAGAATTAAGTCGGAATCAGGATCAATCATGACTTTGACAGGGTTATCAGACGTCTGGTCCTGGCATCAGATGTTTGGAAAACCCGTTTAAGATGTCTGGGAACTAAATTAGACGTCTGATTTTAGGCGGGTTTCCTTCCTAACTTGACTCAGATCTAAACAGGGTTCTAGTGAATTGTCATCAGACGACATACAGGACATCTGGTACTAAGTCTGGATGTCTGTAAACCTACTTTTCTGCGGAAATGGATTCCTAAGGGAGTGCAACGGCCAGAAAATCTCTGAGAAGAGATTTTGGGTCAGCCGAGGCACAACGGTCATGTATTAGACGTCTGGGGTCCTCTACGAACGTCTGATATGAAGCTAACAGTGATTTTCTCAATGTTTACTAAGGCAGTCAACGTTCCACTAATTGGACGTCTGGACTAAGGTCTGGACGTCTGATTTCATCAGACAGAACTAACTAAATCCAGCCTAAATAATCGGACGTCTGAGTCAACAGTCAGACGTCTTAAAAGTTTTTATCAGACGTCTAAAATCCAGATTAGACGTCTAAAAAGGCTATCTGAACCCTATTTTGGTTTTCTAAGTTCTCTATAGAAAACCTAAGTATCTTAGGGTTGTGCAATTGTTCCTAGGACTACTGTGAGGGTTCTTTGAGGCTGTTTAACATGAATATAAGAAATAAAAATAAAGAGCAACAAAAGAAACGAAAATATATAGTACAAAGGAAAGGAAATCTATCCTATTCTTCATCTCCTTCCTGCTTCAAGCTATCGCTCCTTGAGAAGCTCCTTTGTTCTCCATCAAGCTCCTCCAATCCACCATGGATGTGAGCTCGAACTCCGTCTAACCACGTCTCCACTTGCAATTAACCTGAAATCTAAGACTTCAAGTGCAAATGTTAAATGACACATGTTTTGTTTTAATCAAAATAAACGATCGCGGTACTCTAGCATCAACACATTGTACGTTGCAATTGCATGCATGAATATGAGAATTAAGAAGAGGCATTTTGAGTTTAATTATCATATTATTTCAGGGGGAGTTATGTTACTTGCTTAAAATGAATTTATATCACTTAGTCTACATTAATTAAATATCAATCTAATTATGCATTATTTCCTGCTCTTGTACGAACAGACTCAACATTGGTCTCTAATAAAAAAATACAAAAAGAAACAGATGATGGTGAAGATGAAATTCATAATGAATGTACATGCTATGCAAAAATATATGAAATAAGAGAATAATAGTAAAAATATTTGTATCCCTTCATATAAAATCTCCACACACTCTCTGATTTGAAATCCCCATTTTTTTGCCTTTCCAAATTCATACAGGTACCGACACATCTACCCTCATTCCTAATTTATAAACACAATCCCTCTCATTTCCTGATTCACATGCACGTGAATGTCCTAAAACCATGCAATGTCGACCGCTTAAGCCTCACTATCTCTCTATTTAATTTCCTTCCTCTTTCCTCCTGCCAGCTCTCTCCTCCGTCAACTCGCCCGATGCTCCTCTCATTCTGCTCCTTCCTCTCCTCGCCATCTCTCTCCATGCAGCTCCTCTCTTGATGGCAACCTCGCACCTCCGACCTCCACTCTCCCATCAGCAGCAACTTATTCCCTCCTTCTTCCTCTCCACATTCCTCTCTCCTCCACTTCACCTTCTTTTCTTCCTCCTCCAATCCTTCCTTCTACACACCCTCTTCTTCTTCTCCTCTACATCCTCTTCCTCTTCTTCTTCTTTCTCTTCTCACGTTCTCCCCCCTCCTCCACATTCTTCTTCTCCTCCTCCTCCTCCTCATGCCCTCTTCTTTTCTTTCTTCTTCTCTTTCTGCATCACATTTTCTCTCTCTTTCTTTGTCCTCCATGTTCTCTTTCCTCTTCCTCTCTCTTTTTTACTCCACCACCACCATCTTCTTCCTCATCTTCTTCTACCTCTCATCTTACTCCACCACCATCTTTTTCTCTTCTCTCTCTCTCTCTCTCTTTACACCACCTTCTATCTACTTTCTCTCTCTACATACTTTCTATCTCTTCCTCTCTCTCTACGCTATCACATCTCCCAACTATTTTTGTATTTTCTCTTGGCGATCTTTTTGTTTTCAAGTTGTTCGGCGAATCTTGCGTAGTCTCCGCATTCTTCCTACGTGTTCTTCTTGCATCTCTTCGACTTCCTGCTTCGTACGCACTAATGACCATCAACGACAGTCTCCACCCCCATCACGACCTCGTCGGCTTCCTTCCTGAGCTTCACTCTCTTCTCTCTCTTCTCATTATTTTTTGTCTCATCTATTTTCTTGTATTATTGTGACTTTCTAGTAGTAATAAAAATTCTTGGTTTCATTTCTGTGAATTCTCCATATTTGTCTTTATGATTGTTTCGTTCATTTGCTTTTTATTATAAAAAAAAATTGGCTTAATTAGGATAGAAAATATTCAAATATCCCTACCTCCCTATGAGATGACCTGTACTCTCGATATTATTCTCATATTTTTTCGAGACGATTTTATAAATTTAAACGATGCATTTTCATAACTATGATGACATATTTATCTTTTACACGATTTCACGATCAGAACCACACCACTTCTATTGCTTATTCATGCTTAATTCCAAATAAAGAAACTAGGTCATATTAGTAAGTGTACTTTCGGTACAATCATTTATGATTGATTTGGATTTGGAATCCAAATCCAAATAAATCACAAATCAACCATTCAAAAGGACACATTAAAATATGATCAAATTCCTTTACTTGAAATGATGAAGGTATGACGGATATGATGTGGTTGGATTTTAAAACTACAAGGTGTTTGTAATTTTTTAAGTTTGTTTTTGAACTTTTTGTGATTTTTTATGTGAGAAACTCAACATGTAGAAAGTGCAGGTAAATCGCATAATTTCGGCTATACTACAAGAAAAGGAACTTTTTTAGACATTTATTTCATTTTTTCCTATTGTGTTATGTCAACATTGAGAAGTTGCTATAGGCACCTATTGTTATAATTAAACATCAACAAAGGTACCTATATATTGAGCAACAAGTATACATTGAAAAATAGTATTCCTTACCATTTAAATGTCAATATCTATAAACAAAAGTTGACATTTAAATATTTTCCTATGTTGATAGGTTGACATTTAAATATCGACTTATAGTTATAGATAGTATAAGTTATTCTATAGACATAATGGGCATGTTGACATCTAAAATATCAACTTACCATTATAGACAATATGGGCTATCATGCAGATGTTGAGGACATGTTGATATATTTAAAAGTCAATCTATCATTAATAAGTCAATTTTTTGTGTCAACTTAGGCTATATAAGTTGATGTTTAAATGCTAATATTAATATGGCATTGCAACATATAAACTTTAAGATACAGAACCAACTTTCATGCTAGTCACCATAAGGATAAGCTATTTTGGTATTGAATATTTGAAATATCTTTGTTAATTTTGACATTTATTTAATGGACAACTTGTTTCCATGGAAATTTATCATTTGAAAGATAATACCTTGATTCTTATTTATTAACGTTGAGTCTAAAACCCATGTTGGTGGAACAAGGTCAATTGTCTCTTTTAATATTTAATAAATGATGAGAAAAATGTATCTTAAAATTTATTTGGGTCTACCTAAATGCTAAAGAACATCAAGATAGACATTAATTGTTGTATTACCAATTTCAAATGAATTGAAATTCAACCTCAAGAATGGGTTCGATATCTAGGTTCTATTAATGGTTAGTAGAATATCATTTACATGGACCATTTGTCACCGTTAGAGTTATAATGGGTCATAATCTAATAGGAGGACAACCATAGGAGAGGTGTTTCCAAAATTCTCAATGTAAAGAGTCTTGATGTGTTGATTTCCAATGGCTCTTAATTTATCTTAGCTATTAAAAACCTAATGGATATATAGGATAAGTCAAAGAAATGCTCAAATTTGATGATGTGTCATGTTGAACCATTAGAAAGGAATGACTTCTGAATCATCATTTGAGTCATAACCGATGTAGAGTAGGGTTTATGCAATTTATTATGGGTCTTAATGTTGAGTATGAAACCACTATAGGGGGGAGGTAACTAGTTCTCCCTTTATGGAGCCTAATGGTGAATTGAAATTATCCAACCCAAAAATATCTGAACTTTATGTTATCAAAGTAAAGCATGTATCTTGTATTAGCTTCTCTAAGCCCAAAATATCAAGTCGCAATCAATATGCACAAATATCAAACTATAGTGAGACCAGTGTGTTTATTGTGGTTCCTCAATCTAGAGTCAATCCACTACCTTAGGATGTCTCGCCTTAGGATCTCACATGACCTCTAGTCACAAATCAACAAAATCAAGTTACTTACTAGTATAATCCAAACCTTTACAACAAAAAATTGGTGTCCTTGACCAATCAATCAAGTCAAGTTGATTCACAAGTAGCTTAATCTTGTGTTACTTCCCATGGGTGCTCAACTCAAACAGTCAACTACGTAATCTCCAGCTAATTGTCAAACAAGATTTCTGATTACATGACTTTTTCTTGTTTATAATAATATATAACAATTTCAAGTGCAATAGAAATATGTGATAACAATTATAGCAATCAATCTTTAATCCTACAGCTTAACCAGAAGATATCAAGTAGTATCAATAGTTGTTAAGATTAAGTTCAATATGCTTCTTTAGAAATTTTAAATCCAAAGGTTTAGAATTTCTGTATTTGGGATGTTATTGGCAATTCTCACTAATGTAGAACATGGCTTCCTACCTAAATTTTGAAATAATTTTTCTACCAAAGATTATTCTAGAAGCACCTCGCTTGGAATTTTAGAATTGCTTTGCTAGAAATTCTCTTAGATCAATTTTTCTAGGGATTCCTTTAGAATCACGTTGACAGAGATTCCTTGAGAATCACTTTTTTTCAAAGTGTTGGAATCTTAAAATCTAAGATTCTCTAAAATCTTATAATCTCCTTCAGAATCACCAAAATCGATCTATTGAAAATTAGAATTAGAATGTTGGAATTAAAGAACTAAAGGGAAAGCACCAAAGCTTCACTATAAAGCTTTTGATATTGCTTGTGTTGTGTTTTGGAACACTTCTCAACCTCTTTTATTTATAGGTGAATTCTAGCTTATAACATAACCACAAGTTACACTTCTAACACTTGGAAATCCTAAGCAAATTGATCTTTCTTCAAAACTTGACATTAACAGTGAAATTCCTTGAATAGAAATTTGTTAAAATTGAATTCAAATCACATGAATATCCTCTTCTAATAGCTGAAAATGCTTGACTAACCAACTGAACATTTTCCAACTGGTTGATCTAGCCATATTTAACAAAATAATGGCCATTTAATTTGAAATTTAGTTGAAAGTAGATTCCTGCCTGGGTAAATGATCTTTAACTATTCTAAAATCCAATTAACTCAAGAATTTTCATAGGCTTGACTCACTCCTAAGTGGTTTGGCTTAAGCTTAATTAATTTAATGAACCCATAAGGTGAGCATATCATGATGCACCTTGATAAGCTTTAAATAATTTTTTTTGTAACAAAATTGGGAGCTAATATTATTCATCCCCCACTCCCTAGAGGCAATAAAAAAAAATAGGGGGATTAGGTCAAAACTTGCCTGTACACAAAAAGGAACCACGACTCGTGATTTAGTACAATTCCAAGGAGCAACCACAAGGCAGCAGATACAAAACTGGAACCCCAAAAGGAAAGGAACTAAACAACATATGAGAATTGTACCTTGTTGAGGGAGATAACACTCTGAATCTTCTTAGGAAGCTGGTCAGCAACGTCAAAATTAACCCAGTCTTTGGCACCAAGGTCCACAATATGCCAAGCCAAAGAGTTGATAGCACAGTGAACATAATCCAAAGATTCAATACGATGCTTTTGGCCATTAAGGAGTTGAAAGTCGTCAAACTTAGTATACTAAGGAATTTCCAATTTGCCATTCCACCAATAATACACCATAGACGAGTCAGTCTCAACCTGTAAATTCAATAAGGAAATCGTAGAATAGGAGAGAACCTTCTAGAGAATATGTAAAATAGCGGAATTAGGATGAGTGAAAGGCAACTTATGAGCAACACCCTTGATGAAATCACATGACAATTTCTAACTAGCCAACCACCATAGAGATGATTATCACCATAGGAAATAGTAGCATTAAGTTTAAATCCAGAAGTGGGAATAACCCAAGACAAAGCTAGCGAGGATGGTTTATGGGTGCAGAACCAAGAATAAAGGTTATAATCATCCCATTGGAGACGTAAAATATAGGCAAAGTTCTGAAGGGGGAAGTTATCATGAATAATGCAATTTTGAAAATACAGCACGTTTGTCCAAATAAAGTAGATTAAGCCTTTGGTGATATGATAAGTAGGAGAACTACCCAAGGAGTGCAGGAAATCGACAAAGCGAGTAGGGGAGATGTGGGCACAATGAGCTTGATCGAAGACCCAGATAGCAACATTGTTGACTAACAAATTTTCCTGAAATAAATGAGATGCAGTCTCACATGAAGCAAAATTGTAACAGACACATTTAGATACAAGGGGAATATGAAGTTTCGTAATATTATCATTTGTTGGCAAACTATCATGAAGGATATGCCAGGTACAAAGAAGAATCTTCAGCGGAAGTTTAAGGTTCCAAAGGAGTTTCTAAGAGCAATCAGAAGTAGGGATGGGAAAATGACTCTCATAAGCCGATGCTATAGAAAAGGAGCTTGAAGGGGATAACTTTCAGAGAAGTTTGTCAGGGAGATTATCCAAGGAACAATTGGAAATGAGGGATCGGATATGGTCTAGGATCATGAAGACCATGGGAGAGCTAAACTCATTAGTAAGGACATCTTTAACCAAAGTGGGAGGTGTTTCAATAGGAGGGAGGAAGTCTTTAAGGGGCTAGTCACCAATCCACAGATCAATCCGAAAGTCAATATGACCCTCATGAATTCCCATCGAATATATGGTTTCATTTGGAAAAAGGAATCATGCATGACCTTGATACTAGCAGGAAGAGAACCCATAAGCTAGGTACCGTAAAGCTGCTCGATCAAAGTGCTATAAGGAGAGTCATAAAAGAGAATATTCTAGGCAAGTTTCATTCTGAGAGAGTTGATTATAAGGGAGAGGTCCCGAACACCAAGGCCCCCAGAATTAGTAGGGTGCGTGATACATTTCCAACTAACCGAATGAGGTTTGTGGCCATGATCAAAAGAACCCCACAAAAAAATTGCAAAGAGATTTTCCAGCTTACGGTAGACTGCTTTGCAAACTTCAAGAACTAAAAGGATATGTATGGGAATGGAGGAAAGAACATGCTTAACCAATAGAAGTCTCATTGAAGTAGAGAGGAGGTTAGCCTTCCAAGATGCAAGTTTAGACTGCACCTTCTCAATAATGGGATGAAAGTAAGAAATTTTAGATCTCCCAGAAAAAATAGGACAACCAAGATAGGTGAATGGAAAAGTCCCCAATTGAAAGCTAGTAATTTGAAGGATGCGAGAAAGTCTACCAAAGGGAAAATGTTTACCAACAAAGCAAGAGCCTTTAGTCAGACTCACTTTTTGATGGAAAACATATTTGAAGTACTTAATGAACTTGACAAGATTAGAGATGGAATTAGTTAAGCCATTCAAGAAAATGATAATATCATCAGCATAAAGAAGGGCAATAGGAGGGGACACTCCTCTTTTAACAAAAAAGGGGGAAATTTTACCCATGAAAGGCTCCATGAAGAGATTGAAAATCTAAGGAGAAAGAGGATCTCCTTGACGAAGACCACGAGAAGCAGCAAAGAATGGAGAGGAGACCCCATCAATGAGAATAGAAGACCCACAGTGCTCCACACAAGCCTTGAAAAGAGTAATACACTTCTAAGAGAAGCCAAAATTTTCCAAAATACGGTAGAGGGAAAACCATTCAACTTTATCGTGAGCTTTCTCAAGATCAAGTTCAAGAATGACATTGGAGCCAAAGACTTTACGATTGATTCTTTGAGTGAGTTCAAAGGCAGTGGCAATATGGTCAAACATGGATCTACCTTTAATGAAATTGACCTGCTCAAGCAAAATCAAGTTTGGGAGAAGATTACAAAGACGATTAGCCAAAATCCCAAAGGCGATCTTATAGTAGACATTACAAATGCTGATAGGTCTATAGTCAGAAAGATGTCAAGGCATGACCTTTTTAGTGATAAGAGAAAAGAAGGTGTTATTGAAAGCTCACGAAATAGCCTGGTTGGAAAAAAAGGATGTAATTGTAGCCACCAAGCCCTTTTTCACAATATCCCAAAAGGCTAGAAAAAATTTGGAGTTGAAGCCATGAGGACTAGGGGTGAGATTGTTGGGCATGTTGGAAAGAGTAGCAAAATTTTCATGTTCCGAGGGAGGTTGGGAGAGAGTACAGGAATCATCATGGGACACTAAAGGAGGGATAAAATTAAGGAAAAAATCAACAACCATGGAACCCTCTGAGTAAAGAAGATTTTGGAAGTAATTAACCAAATTGGTGACCGCAAGATTGTTGGACGTACGAATTGCTACGCTAACGTGTTTGGTTTTAAAACCTTGTCGTTGTAGCTTGAAAGCGAAGAATTCGTGTTCAACAAATAAAATTTATATCGAAATTAAAATTCCGGGTCAAACACAGGGAGGCTACGTCGATCTATATTCGCAATTATATATATATTTTTAGAATTTTTTCTTGAAAAAAATGAGACGATGTAATTACAATGAAGCAATCAGACTAAAAGGAAGAGAGAGAGAGGGAGAGAGAGAGAGATAGAGAGAGAGAGAGAAAACATACATTCAATATTTCAAAATGTTTATACAATCAAACCAAATAAGAATTACACTAGAAAGTGGGAAATCAACTACACTAGAAAGCAGGAAAATTCTACACTAGAAAGTTATAAAGAAGAATGGGAGAGAGAAGTTATCCTCCTCGACGATCGCTTGGAGGACGAGCCGGACAAGACGATGCCTGGATGAAGGAGAATGGAGTAGGACGAAGGAGGATGAAGCAGAAGAACGGGAACGTGGCAGCATGTTGTCGTCGTCACGGGATCCACTTCCGAATGGGGACGAAAATTTGGACTTTATCTCGCGAGGAGCATCCCGGGTGTGGGACAAGCTTCTCTTGAGCTTTGGAGAGGTAGAGAAGAGAAGGAAGGGATGAGAATTTTGTGTGGAGGTGGTCTCCTTTTATAGTTGCAAGGAGTGGGGGCAAATTGGACATTACATCTTTAAAACATTAAATAAGGGGTCATTAGTGACGGATAAAACCGTCGCTAAAGCCCCATCGTGGGCGTAGTGGCCGTTGAACACACAGCTGCTGGCTTCCACGCGCACTCAATGCATGCCTCACGTACATTGAATCTCAGCCATTTGATCGTGAGATCGGATGGCTTAAGATGCACCTCCCCCGCTCCTCAACGTGTGCCCGCCCGCGTGAGGCATGGGCGTGTGATAGCGCATTGATGCTATTGAGCGTGGGCGGCCGTTGGATCGCGATCTGACGGTCGATTGAAGGCGCGCTCCCGCTCCAAATCGCGCTCGCCGCGATTCGAACTCGCGTTCGCGCCTCGCGTTAAGGCGCTAGACCGCCGTGCTGCCTCAGCCAAAAGGTCGCGCGGACGAAATCAGGGCTTCGCATCCACAGCCATTGGATCTTGATCCAACGGTGGAGAAGTAGCGCTCTGATTGAAGAAGAGAAGGTGCGGCGGTGCTGGGGGCCGGTTGGACGGCTGAGATGGCGCCATGTGGTGCTATCTTGGCCGTCCATCTTCTGGATGTTGTAGATGGTGCCACGGGTGTCGGATTGACTCGATTTTTGCGTCGTTAGGCTACGATCATCGATCCGAAACCATCCGTGCGGTCGGATTTGTCGTTTGAAGTGCAAATTTACACCATCTTGGCCCTTAATCTTCTAGGGTTCCCCGATCACTATCAGATGCTGCAGATGCCTGATTAGGGTGATCTTGGAGTCGTTGAACTCCAATCGTCACCCTGATCACATCTGTACGGTTGGATCTTCGATCTGAGGCCCCGATAAAAAGTTTGCCCTGTCCAAGCACATAAAAGGAGATAATTAACCTCCTTTTATTCAAACTACTCTAAATGCAAGATGATGCATGTTATGCAATATTTATAGCATGCAATGCAATCCTATGCTTAAGAACATGCATAAATAGACATCTTAAGTATTGTAAATGTGTTTACATCATACCCCCATGCCTATCTTTTGCTAGTTCCTAGCAAAAACTATATGCTGTTTATAAAATAATTAGGTTGGATTATTTGGGCATGAGTTATTTTCAATCATTAAGAAATTGTCTACTTAGGATATGAACTTTCAAAGACACAACAGTGCTCGAGTATCTGCCAAAATGCAGATCACCTCAAGCCCTCGCCTTATTCAAAGAAAAATTTCCCTCTTTTTTCTCTTTTCTTTTTTTTTTTGAATTTTCAAATTTTAGGGTTTAAGAGTAGCTTTCTACGGCCATTCAACTCACCCAAGATTTGATGAGAACCCTAAGTTTTAAGCATCTTATTGTGAATGTGATAGACTCGTTGACCGACAATTAAAACGGACTTCAGATTTCTACGCCTCTAGGTGACCTCAAAAAGAATTCTACCTAAAGGTGTATCTTTACTACCGGTAGCTTTCTCCCTACTTTTATTTTTTTACGGGGTCAACATAAGGGTGAATCCAGTGTATATCTCCCCAATTTATTCTACTTTTTCGCTTCTTCCTAAGTGTTTTGGAAATTTTTAGTGCATTTATTGAGCTGGGTTCTGGACAACTGGTCGATGAGCTGTTACCACCGACAACTTGCCAGCCATACTCGTGCGGGAAGTGTGGTTTATTTCTTTTTTTCTTTTCTCCTTTTCTTTTTGATTTTTTTTTTTAAGTAGGTGGCTTCCCTGGTCTAAGATTTACTTAAAGGTAGTAAAAAGAGAAAGGTCCAGTGACTGGGCTCTGGAAAACCTACCTATGGGCTGTTACCCATGATAACTTACCAGCCATATCACCCTAGAAGGTTCATTAGCTACCCAATTTCCGTTAAAATCGTCGAACAACGAGTCAGTAACAAGATAGTGTGTAGATGTTAGAAACTCAAAGTTCCCTCAAATCAGAGGACAGGTTGATAAGTCGTGTACTTATCACCCAAACATATTTACTCCAATTACAATAGAATTAAGATGGCGATGACTCAAAAGACAAATCCACATTTTAGTGGATACACAGGCTAATTAAGTCCAAAGACCTAAAGGGTCTTTGTGTTCAGATCCTAATGTAAAATTTCCTAAGATTGAAAAGTCCTAATGTCCAACTAATCCTTCCTAATTTTGATTTTTTTTTATGTATCAATAAGAAGAGAAAAATAATTTACATGAATTTTCACAAAGCTGACCAAATGATTCAAGAATGAATCCACCCCCCCATGCCTAGCTGATGCAATGTCCTCTTTGAAAAAGAGACATGAAAGAAAGGGTAGAATATGAAAGATGTCACCTGAATATGAAGCTCGTATCAGCCTTGTGTCATATGTACAACTACTGAGTTTAATGCCATCAGCTAGGCGAAGTCCAGCCAAAGAAGTCATAGAATGGCTAGAGCAACTGTGTCTGAGACAGGTTCTGGAAGAATACGGTCAATAACAGGCTTCAGACGTTGACCGTTGACTTTAAATGTGTTACCCGTCTTTGGTTCAGAAATTTGAATGGCTCCATTTGGAAAAATCTGGTCAATTATGAATGGGCCATTCCATTTAGATCTAAGTTTGCCAGGAAAGAGCTTAAGTTTAGAATCGAATAACCAGACCTTCTAGTTTGGCTTAAAGCTCTTGTGGGAAATCAGTTGATCATGTAGAGCTTTGGTCCGAGCCTTATAGATCTTGGCATTCTCATAAGCATCATTTCTAAGCTCCTCCAACTCAGATAGTTGGAGTTTCCTGGTCTTCCCAGCTAAATTCAGATCTAAATTGTATTGTTTGATCGCCCAGAATGCCTTGTGTTCAATCTCTACAGGTAGATGGCATGCCTTTCCATGCACCAAACGAAATGGAGACATGCCGATGGGAATTTTATACGCCGTACGGTAGGCCCAAAGAGTGTCCTCAAGCTTTTGAGTCCAATCCTTGCGATCAGGCCTAACCATTTTCTGCAGAATGTTCTTGATCTCTCGATTAGAGATCTCGGCTTGTCCATTCGTCTGGGGATGGTAAGGTGTGGAAATTCGGTGATTAACCTCGTATTTGGCCAATAAATTCTGGAATTGGGCATTAGTAAAATGAGTGCCGCCATCACTGATGATAGCCCTCGGAATCCCGAACCTACTGAAGATACTTTTCTTAACAAAATTGATGACCACCTTGTGGTCATTGGTTCGGGTGGGAATTGCCTCAATCCATTTGGACACATAATCAACAACAATAAGAATGTATTGATGTCCAAATGAAGGGATAAAGGGTCCCATGAAATCGATGTCCCAAACATTGAAAATTTCGACGGGAAGAATAAGGTTTAGGGGCATTTTGTCTCTCTTAGTTATGCTCCCGAGTGCCTGACATCGAGAACATGACCTTGAGAAATCTTGGGCATCCTTGAATAAAGACGGCCAATAGAAGCCAGATTGCAAGATTTTTGCAGCCGTCTTTTTCCCGGAGAAATGTCCACCACACCCAGATGCATGGCAGAACTTGAGAATATTGTTGAATTCATTCTCTGGTATGCATCGACGAATAATCTGATCAGAGCCGATGAGATACAGTTCAGGGTCCTCCCAGAAGTAGTATTTAGCCTCAGATTTGAGTCTATCTCGTTGTTGCTTGGTCCAATCCTGGGGGATTTGACCAACGGCCAAATAGTTAACAATGTTAGCAAACCATGGGGTGTGGGCACCTAAAACTGTAAGAATAGTTTCGTCCAGAAAAGTGTTAGCAATCGGAATGTCCGGACAAGAAGAATCACCTAGGAGTCTCGATAAATGATCTGCTACCACATTTTGTACCCCGATTTTATCCTTGATTTCAAGATCAAACTCTTGAAGAAGAAGAATCCAACGAATAAGCCGGGGTTTAGCATCCGTTTTGGCCAAGAGATGTCTCAAGGCCGAGTGGTCGGTATAGATGATAACATGAGACCCTAAGAGATAAGCCTTGAAATTTTCCAAAGCAAACACTACAGCTAGTAGTTCCTTTTCAGTAATAGTGTAATTCCTCTGGGCTTCATCCAGAGTTTTACTAGCATAGTAGATGACAGAGGGCTTTCGATCAATTTTCTGACCCAAGACATCCCTGACCGCGTAATCAGAAGCGTCGGTCATGATCTCAAAAGGGCTGTCCAAATTGGTGGTTGCAAAACTGGAGCACAGGTGATTGCCGTTTTCAGGAAATCAAATGCCTTTCGGCATGATTCATCAAAAACAAACGGCGTTTCTTTGGCAAGAAGATTACTCAAAGGACGAGCAACCTTCGAGAAATCCTTGATGAATCTTCGATAAAATCCCACATGGCCAAGAAATGATCAGATTTGTTTAATAGATGTGGGAGGAGGAAGTTTAGCGATAGCATCAACCTTAGCTTTATCCACTTCAATTCCTCGTTCAGAGATTACATGACCCAAAACGATGCCCTCTTGGGTCATGAAATGACTCTTTTCCCAGCTAAAGACCAATCGTGTTTTGATACATCACTTAAGAATCATTTCCAAATTAGCCAAACAAGAGTCAAATGATTCTCCGAAAACAGAGAAATCATCCATGAAGACTTCCATAAACTCTCCCACCATGTCAGAAAATATGGCTAGCATACACCTTTGAAAAGTCGCAGGTGCATTGCATAACCCGAAAGGCATCCTACGAAAAGCAAAGGTTCCGTAGGGACAGGTGAAATTAGTTTTTTCCTGATCCTCGGGATGGATAGGAACTTGGTTGTATCCCAAGTAGCCATCAAGAAAACAGAAGTACTTCTGCCCGACTAATTTTTCCAAGATTTCATCGATGAAGGGTAGGGGAAAATGATCCTTTTTAGTGGCTGTGTTCAGCTTCCTATAATCAATACAAACCGTCCAAGAGGAAGCTGAACGAGTTGTGACAGATTCTCCTCTCTTGTTAGTCACAATGGTAATCTCGGCTTTCTTCAGAACAATCTGTACGGGACTTAACCAGGGACTATTAGAGATTGGATAAATAATTCCTGCATTGAGCCACTTGATGATTTCCTTTTTGACCACTTCTCGCATATTTGGATTCAATCTCCTCTGCATCTGGCGAGAAGGGTGGGATCCATCTTCCAAAAATATTCTATGATTACAATAAGATGGCTCGATCCCCCTGAGGTCATGAATGGTCCAACCAATTGCCTCTTTATGTTCCTTTAGGACCTTGATCAATTTATTCTCTTACTCCTTTATCAATTTAGCACTGATAATCACAGGGAGCGTCTTTTGAGGTCCTAAAAATTGATATTTCAAATTCTTGGGCAATGGTTTCAATTCAAGCTGGGGCGGTTTGATGATTGATGGTAGGGTAGATGCTGAAGATTCAACAAGAGGAAGAGGTTGTGAGTGAACAAAATCAATAACCTCTTCCGAAGATGTCAGGTCAGCTATAGAGGGTTGCGGGTCAAATTCATCATCCAAAGAGGAACTTTCAATTGAAGAAACTGTCAAACAAGTTTCAATGTTATCATTATCCTCATCAAGTTCCTCAATAAATCCACAATCCTCAAATTTGTTGATTGCCTTAAAAATATCCAATTTCATTCGTTGGTCCCCAAAGTCAATTTCCATGCTACCGCTTTCACAATTAATGTTGGCCTTTGTGGTAGCCAGGAATGGACGCCCCAGAATGATGGTCGCGTTCCTCAGATTATCAGGTACATCCATGTCAAGGACAAGGAAATTTACAGGAAAATAGAAATCCGTGACCTTAACTATAACATCTTCGATAACACCTCGCGGGTTTGTAACCGAGCGGTCCGCTAACTGTAGCATTACTGATGTTGGCTGAAGTTCACCTAACCCAAACTTCTCGTAAAGAGAAGTTGGAATTAGGTTGATGGATGCACCCAGATCCAAAAGTGCTCTATCAAATGTGTAATCTCTGATAACGCAGGAAATCAATGGAGCACCAGGATCTCTCTTTTTCTGAGGGAGGTAGTGCAGGATAACAGAATTAGCCTACTCAGAGAGTACCACCTTCCTCGGAACAGATTCTCTCAACTTACGCTTTTGTGTACATAATTCCTTTAAAAATCTTGCATAAGCTGGTATGTGCTTGATAGCATCAAGGAGCGGGATATTGATCTCAACATTCTTAAATAGATTTAGAAGCTCCTCATGCTATCAACAGACTTCTTCTTTGGTTTGGTTAAGGCTTCAGGAAAAGGAACACGAGTCAGATCTTTGGAATCAGGTTCCTGAGCCTTGATTTCTCCTTCAAGATTCTCCTCGCTCTCCTCAGGTTCTTCAGGATTCAAAAGATCAGAATAGTGTGAATGTGGATCCTGAGTCTTCTTACCACTCCTCAAAGTGACAGAATTTGCAGATGCATAAGAATTTGGGTCTTGGGGAGGGTTAGGAAAGATTGGAGGGGCTTGATTAACCATGAATTGTTGATTTGCAGAAGAAGAAGACGAGGAACCCTGCTCAACCACTTGAGCATGTGCGTGTGGGTCCCTCTAATTTCCGTACCCATGGGCTTGGTTGCTCGAATTCATAATATTTCGCAGGTTGGGTACGGGTTGGGATGGTAGAGATCCGGGTTGACGAGAGTTAGCAATGAGCCTGGATTGCAAGTTTTCCAGCATATTTTTCATTTGCTGCATGAGCTGGAGCATAGATCCTTGCATCTCTACCATTTGACGGTTCAAATCAGCCTACCCTGCGGGTTGACGGGCATTCCAAGCTGGCTGATTGACCTGATTCGGAGGCAACTGAGTATATACTTGACCCTAACCCATTGGTGGTTGTGGAGCATAGTTGCCAGGTCGAAATTGGGTCTGTTGCCCTGGATTTTTCCAAGAGAAGTTAGGGTGGTTTCTCCAACCAGGATTATAGGCATTCGAGTAGGGGTTGGATCTAACATTCTCTTGTATGGCACAAACATCCTCATAGGGTGAGGATGGAGAGAAAGAAAGGGAAGGATCAGAAAAACTGGGATCAAAGGCCCCAGTTTGGAACCCATGGGGTTCCAAAAAATGCTGACTCACAGGTTGAGCCGCATCGAGTTGATTCACAAACTCCCGTCCAGAAGGAGCTTGTGAGGAATGGAATCCTGAATTTTGGGATTGAGTGGATCGGGAGTTGTTCATAGAATTGCTAGCCATCCACTCTTCCATTCTCTTAGCAACCAAGTCCACCTTATCAAGTTTGTTACAAATCAGTTCCATATCAAATGAATGAGAGTCATGGACTTCATTGACATTTGATCTGGGTTTGCTGGGACCGGTTAAATGTATCCATTGAGGCATGATTAATTGAATTCTCACTCATTTCCTCAAATAAATCATGTGCACTATCTGCATCTTTATTGAGCAAATTGCCTCTGCAAGAGGCATCCACATGATTTCTAAGTTGCTCAGTCAACCCATGATAGAAGATTTGCACGAGTTGCCATTTCGGCACCTCGTGGTGTGGACACCTCCGCAATATGTCCTGGAATCGCTCCCAAGCCACATGAAACTGTTCCCCCGGCCGCTGGGTAAAGGTAGTGATTGCCCGTCTCAAAGCATTGGTACGTCCGACTGGGAAGAATTTCTTCAGAAAGGCCAATTTCAACTCATTCTAAGTTGTAATTGGTCTTCCTATTGTCCTATACCAATGCGCAGTCTTATCCTTAAGAGAGTGGGGGAAGAGCCTCATGATCATTTGCTCTTCGTTTACGTTTCGAGCCTTGGTGGTCTGGACCAAAGTGGTCAAGTCCTCCAAGTGCTGAAACGGATCTTCGGTGCCAAGCCCATGATAATGTTTAATTAGGCTTAACACCTGGGGCTTGATTTCTACGTCACCGGCTGGAATCTAGACGCCGGGACGTTCCCCGTAATTTGAAGGATCATAAAAATCCTTCAAGGGTTGAGCACCCTGCATTCTTTGGAACCATTCTTGCATTCTCTGCATTTGTTCCAGTTGCCTTCGAAATTCTTCCTGTGGATTTCCAAGCAGAGGAGGCTGTTGTTCGGCCATGGGATCAATTTGACCAAAATCCAACTTGCGCCTCCTAGAATGTTATAATGGTCCTTCCAATCGGGGATTCAATGACCGTCTTCCCAGCATAAACTAGGAGAAGGTCGGAAGGACTGGGGATAGGGACCCTGCAACACAAGAAAACAAGGCTGTCCTTAAGTGGGGTAGTCTAAGGATCTACTGACTCCCAAAACCCGCCTTAAGAATGTAAATGATTTACTCTACTTACGTCTGTTTAATCCAACCAGTTAGAAGGAGGGACTGGGGAGAAGGTTCTTCCTTCGGCTTTCGCCTCCGGTTTCTAGTGTACCCCCTAGCCGCGGTCATTTGACGCTACTCCCCTAGTTAGACATCAGATTAATCAGTACAAGTAGGTTAACCAAAAACAATCTCAGACTAGGCCCTGAAGAGCGAATCAGACCTTAAGGCCAACGTCTACTCAATTTTATTAAGGCCTGGGATTGTGGTGCTTATGGAATGTGATGGGCCCTTAAAATGGGTTGTGCCCTTAATGATTGATTGAGATTTGTGTAAGTGTGTGCACAACCAGGGTTTTCAAGCAAGATTATTTGTGATGCGTGAATTTTAATGTTCAAATCTTGCTTAAGTAGCTTTTAGGGTTTCAAATTAGGTGGATTGCAATCAAGTTTCTAGGCAAACCAAGTTGTCAAACACAGGTGAAGATTGTTTTCCTTTAAAACCAGAAAGAAAGTGGAGTGCCTGGAATAGACCTAGATTGAAAATCCTAAGGAGGAGCTACTTGATGAGTTGATTTTAAGTAGAGTGGTGCGGCCCAAACAACTCAAACAATTGCCCACAAATGCACCACTAAGTTAGGCACTCAAATATGATTAACCTAGAATGATTTCTACTCTTTTATGTGTTGTTTTATGTGTACTGGTTCCACAGATCAGAACCTGGTTGAGTAGAAACAAATCAATCCGGTTAGGTGCCTTGAATGTGGGTGTACGTTGTGTGTGTTTGTTGAAAATTTTCCCCACAAGATTATTTTTTGTTATTTTTTTTTTATAAATAAATGAGGGTGGAATGAATGTGAGTGAAAATCCAAACAACTAAACTATTCCTAGGATTTATGCAAACACCTAGGTTAATTGGAATTTGGATTTAATGTGGTGAATGAAATCTATGGAGGGGGAAGAAATGGGGAGCACTTACAGTTGTCTTCAACTACACTTTACTCCAGTCTACCGCTTGATGATTCCTTGATGGAGGTCTCTGCAAAATAATAGACACAAGAGAAAGCAAGTTAGAAAACAATAAAGTGCAAGAAATGCGAAAAGAAGATCGGAAATCACTGCTTCCCCGGCAACGGCGCCAAAATGTTGGACGTACGAATTGCTACGCTAACGTGTTTGTTTTTAAAACCTTGTCGTTGTAGCTTTAAAGCGAAGAATTCGTGTTCAACAAATAAAATTTATGCCAAAATTGAAATTCCTGGTCGAACACAGGGAGGCTACGTCGATCTATATTCACAATTATATATATATTTTTAGAATTTTTGCTTGAAAAAAATGAGGCAATGTAATTACAATGAAGCTATCGGACTAAAAGGAAGAGAGAGAGAGAGAGGTAGAGAGAGAGAAAACATGCATTCAATATTTCAAAATGTTTATACATCAAACCAAATAAGAATTACACTAGAAAGCGGGAAATCAACTACATTAGAAAGCAGGAAAATTCTACACTAGAAAGTTATAAAGAAGAATGGGAGAGAGAAGTTATCCTCTTCGACGATCACTTGGAGGACGAGCCGGATGGGACGACGCCTGGACGAAGGAGAACGGAACAGGACGAAGCAGAAGAATGGGAACGGGGCAGCACGTCGTCGTCGTCGCGGGATCCACTTTCGAATGGGGACAAAAATTTGGACTTTATCTTGCGAGGAGCATCCCAGGTGTGGGACAAGCTTCTCTTGAGCTTTGGAGAGGTAGAGAAGAGAAGGAAGGGATGAGAATTTCGTGTGGAGGTGGTCTCCTTTTATAGTTGCAAGGAGTGGGGGCAAATTGGACATTACATCTTTAAAACATTAAATAAAGGGTCTTTAGTGTCGGCTAAAACCGTCGCTAAAGCCCCATCATGGGTGTAGTGGGCGTTGAATGCGCGGTTGCTGGCTTTCGCGTGGGCTCAACGCATGCCGCACGTACGCTGAATCTCAGCTGTCCGATCGCGAGATCGGACGGCTTAAGATGCGCCTCCCCTACTCCTCAATGTGCGCCCGCCCGCGTGCGATGCCTCGTGAGGCGCGGGCATGCGATAGCACGTCGACGATATTAAGCATGGGCAGCCGTTGGATCACGATTTGATAGTCGATTGAAGGCGCGCTCCCACTCCAAATCGCGCTCGCCGCGATTCGAACTCGCGTCCGCGCCTCGCGTTAAGGCGCTGGACCGCTGTGTTGCCTTAACCAAAAGGTCGTGCAGACGAAATCAGGAAGCCGCATCCACAACCGTTGGATCTTGATCCAACGGCGGAGAAGTGGCGCTCTGATTGAAGAAGAGAAGGTGCGGCGGTGCTGGGGGTCAGTTGGACGGCTGAGATGGTGCCACGTGGTGCCATCTTGGCCGTCCATCTTCTGGATGTTGTAGATGGTGCCACGGGTGTCGGATTGACTCGATTTTTGCGTCGTTAGGCTACGATCGTCGATCCAAATCCATCTGTGCGGTCAGATTTGTCGTTTGAAGTGCGGATTTACACCATCTTGGCCATTGATCTTCTAGGGTTCCCCGGTCTCTATTAGATGCTACAAATGCCTGATTAGGGCGATCTTGGAGTCGTTGAACTCCAATCGTCGCCTTGATCAGATCAGTACGATTGGATCTTCGATCTGAGGCATCGGTAAAAAGTTTGCCCTGTCTAAGCACATAAAAGGAGACAATTAACCTCCATTTTATTCAAACTACTCTAAATGCAAGATGATGCATGTTATGCAATTTTTATAGCATGCAATGAAATCCTATGCTTAAGGATATGCATAAATAGACATCTTAAGTATTGTAAATGTGTTTACATCAAAGATCTTAAGAGCCATTACCAGATAGTGAGGTAAGAGAATTACGCAATCTTTTAGCAAATCTATGTTTAATATAAGAGAAGAAAAACTTGGTATTTCTTTTACCTTTGATTCATTTAACATTAGTAACCTAGTGAAGATAGTCATTTTGTTTAGCCAAAGCATACTCAAGTTTGGATTTAATGGAATTGAGCTCAGCATGGACCTCATCATTCTAGTTGGAAGAGAGTTTCAAGTCCAGGTCATCATAGAGGTTCTCTAGCTTTTCAACCTGCTTATGAATATTCCCAACAGTCGATCGATTCCAAGATTTAATAGCATTTTTCAGAATGACTAATTTATAACAAAATTGGTTAATGGGGTTCCAAGAGGAAGAAGGAGAATGATCCCAAACCGAAGAAACCAGATCACAAAGAGAGGATTCCCTAAGCCAAATATTCATAAAATGAAAAGCATGAGACATGTGGTCAGTAGGAGAAGAGAGACAAATGAAAATCGGGGCATGATCAGAATTACAGTGTGGTAAGTATTTACCAGTGGGAGAGAAGGTAGGACAATCAGTAGAGGATAGGATACAATCTAACTTTTGATAAATGCGAGCAGTGCCTCTATGACCATTGCACCAAGATAATTGACTCCCACCTAAAGGAAGATCAACTAAAGACAGGGAGTTGATGAAATTAGAAAAGTCTAAAGCCTGTGTGTCCCTAGAAGAGGCACCCCCACTCTTTTAGAAGGGAGAAGAATGCAATTGAAATCACTGCCAACCAGCTAAGAAAGAGGGAAAGACTGATAGAAATTAGTCAAATGAAGCCAAAGAGAGCACTTGTAATAATTATCATAAAAGGCATAAACCGCAGAAATCATGATAGATTTAGAGTTGAACTTGCATAAGATGGAGAGAGCCTGAGGCATGGCCTCAACAATAGAGATCTCAATAGAATTTTTAGAGAAACACCACACATTTGGGGCCCTTGAGTCAACAACAACATTATCAAATTTCAAAGCATCCTTAATAGATCGAGAATTGTCAATATAAGAGAAAGGTTCAAGCACGAAGATAAGATCAAGGTAAAATTTAGAAATCAAATGGTTAAACCGGTTAAGGGTGGGAGCTTTAAGAATGCCCCTACAGTTATAGAAAAGGCACTTCATTTAGCAAAGGCTATGAATCTTGATTTCAATCAACTACTAGTAATTTAGCCAGTGCCACTCAAGGATTGACCACCACATGCTCCTTTAGTCCTAGGGGAAGAGTGTGCCACATATGCCAAGTCCTCAACAGTTGTTACAACCCGATTCCCGAATCCCTACAGGACCCGAGACCGGCTCGACTCGACTAATCCCAAGACCCAGTCATCCAAAAAGAAAGCAACCAAAAAGCAGGAAAGTAAACCACATTCACTATGCTAAGCAACTAACAGTAAAAAGGTATAGCAGTAAAGAAGTAAACACTATTACAGTACATATCACCACCACAACAGTAGAAAAGTAACAAGGTACAGGAACATAAAGTACAGAATGTAAACGTACAGAACATAAAGGTACAAGAGTCTAACTCACTACTACAAAAGGAGTACAACAAAAAGAAGCTACAGCTACTGGGCTCTATTGGGCCCAGCACCCTCCGCAGCCATAGACTCGAGCTGCTCAACACTTGAACCTAAAAAGGGGTTATGAGTACACAAAGTCAGCGAACACTGAGTAGAGTGGCAACCAAATAACTAAAGAAGTAAAAGTGGACAGGTAGCTGTTGTTTTCTAATTACATTATTTCACAAATTATTCCTTTTCACCCATTGGTTTATTTATCAGATCTCTTTCTTGATTTCGAATGTTTCTCGTGGGAACGATCTTGATTGCAGTCTTTTCCGAAGAGTAGAAGGCACATGTAGTGCTCTCCTGGTCGGGAGAGTCCCCCGTGGTGATCCTACACCCAGTCAACCACCCCAAGGTCATGGATAGACGTAACGGTGACTACGGCACGCGCGATAAGCGCACGGGTAGCTACCCCACACTGGCACGCGTCAGTCGTTTCTACTAACGGGTGCACCCAAATATAGCACGGAACAGTATAGGGCCTAGCCCTCTCAGTAACAGGGGTCTAGCCCCTAAGCACCAAACAAGGGTCTCACCCCTCTACAGTCCGTGCACTCTCGCCTGACTACCCTAGTTTGCCCAGTGGACCTAACAAGTCGATGTAGGGCGGTTAGCTGGACCCCGGGCCCCGTGGGGTGGCTACCTCTCTCCCTACACTAGTAACTCTCCCTGGTACCGTGTAAGCGAGGGCCAAGAAGTCGGTACAGAATGGCCAATCCTAACCCTGGGTTCCAACCCAAGGGCGGCTAGCTCCGTTCTGCACTAAACAGGGGACAATCGCTCTCCTTGGTACTACATACTCAAGGGCCAGCTCACTTCCCCACTCACATTTCCAGATCCATTCCATATATTTCCAGGAGTTCTACTCCTAATCTCCCCGTAGGGTTCATGCTCATATTTCTCATGCCATTCCATACTGGGTTTCACCATTCACGTTTCCATACTCAGGTTATATACATGCAGCTTGTATTCTATCATTTACGTTTCCATTCTCATGCTATACACATGCAGCTCATATTTTATCATTCACATTGCCATTCTCAAATTCTACACATGCAGCTCGTGTTATATCATTTAACGTATACAACGGAAAAGTCACATGCAACTGTTAATTAGCATAAGTATTTCATATTTCACAGGCAGCTTTTGTTCATTTACAGGCAGTTGTCATTCTATCTACTCATTCAAGACTGCAATTCAATCATCCAATACAGACATTTCAAGTGTTTCTCGTCCTAGGATTCATGCCATATCCTAGGTTCTAATCATTCATTCCACACATGCATTTAGGTTATAATTAAATTAGGGGAAGCCACTCTACCAGTAAACCCAGGAGTATTGGGGGCTTGAACGGCAGGCTCACGTGCCTCAGCAAGCCCCGAACCCGCACACGAAGTCCTATAACAAGGAACAATCACAATGGAACATTCAGAATAGTATAGAAAGCCTTCTAACAAGTAGAGGAACTCGCAAGCAAAACACTGGTATCTTGTTTGCGTAAAATGAACCTCAAACGGATCCTAAACGGGTCAAAAATAGGATTTTTAACTCAAATAAGACGTCTGGAACAACTTCCAGGCATCTTAAAAAGTGTCCAGTATCGTACCTCAAGCTCTGCGCCAACCTCAGACATTCTAGAACTCTTCTGGACCGTCTGGACCCAGCTTCAGACGTCCGACCACATCTCCAGACGTCTAGAAGTGCTTTCAGTCGTCTGGTAAGCTCCCCAGATGTCTGAAATGCGTGGGAAGGCGTGCCCCACACCTTCTCTAAGAAAATCCTACACACCACAAGAAATCTTCTCAAAACAAACCATGCGAAGGGTAGAAACAGAGCGGCCTGCATGGCCGTATCCGCAAAGGGAACGCACCTTCGTGAAGACCTCTCTTCAGACATTTGGAACTGCCTCTAGACGTCCGCACCGTCATCTGGAGGTCACTCCAGACGTCTGATTCTGGGAAAAGCCCAGAACCAGAACCTGCTTTCGCTTGCTCGCGCCGTGCGTGGTTGCGCCTCGCCCCCTCGCCTGCAGCTCCGACTGCAGCAGTGTTGGGGATGACTTCCCCGATGCACTCCTCTCCTTCCCATGCGCGCGGCTCCGGTGGTGCACCCTCCGGTGAGCTCCCACAAGAGCTCGCAAGCTCAGCTCCTCGTCTTCTCATGCTGCTCCTCCTCGCCGTCGCTCTTGCGCTCACTTGCTCGCGCTGGCTCTCTCGCTGGAGTGGAGAAGAAGAGAGGAAGGTGGCTGGTGTGGGGAGAACGAGAGAGGGGAAGGGGTTTATAAGGTTGGGGGGTTAGGGTTTGCTGGAGGCGGGGAGAGAGAGAAGAAGGGAAGGAAAAACAGAAGGTACTATTTACGCGCAGCCCGCGCGTAGATGCGAGCTCGTACCCAAAATTTTGATTTCTAGACGTCTGGGAAGGTGTCTAGATGTCTGATACACAGTCTAGACGTCTTAAAAGGCTTAGGACAAAACGGGTCTTAACATCATAACAAACTTAAAGGATGTTTTGTCCCCGAAACTTGAGCTATCAAGGGTGCGGAAAAAAGAACAATATGTGCATAACAAACTTAAAGATGATCGAAGCTGATCTGAAAAGACGTACCCTCAAAAATCTCTGAGTACCGCTCTCGCATCGCTGCCTCTGGCTCCCAGGTAGCCTCCTAGTACCTCTGGCTCCTCCACAAGACCTTCACCAGGGGTACCTGCTTCCGTCTCAAACTCCAGATGGCTCTGTCTAGTATCTGTACTGGTCGCTCGAGGTAGGTCAGGTCGTCACCCACCTCGACACTCTCGTGGCTTAGAACGTGATTGGGATCGGCAATGTACTTCCTGAGGTTGGACACGTGGAACACATTGTGCACACCAGAAAGCTGGGGAGGAAGGGCAAGCCTATAACCAACGGGTCCTACTTGCTCTAGGACCTCAAAGGGCCCAGAAACCTCGGTGCGAGCTTTCCTTTCACCCCAAACCACTGCAAGCCCTTCATGGGTGAAACGCGAAGAAAGACGTGATCCCCAACCTCGAACTGCACCTTTCTGTGCTTTCAATCGGTGTAACTCTTCTATCTGCTCCTGACAGTGAGAAGTCATCTGTGAATCTGCTCTACCACCTCCTGACTCTGTCGGATCAGCCTGGGGCCAACCTCCCACTTGGTCCCCACCTCAACTTAACTCAAAGGCGCAGTACACCTTCGTCCGTATAGAGCCTCGTAGGGTGCCATGCCGATGCTCGAGTGATAACTATTATTATATGAAAACTCTGCCAGGGGAAAGTGCTCCTCCTAAGAGCCCCTCCAGTCCAGTACACAGGTACGCAAAAGGTCCTCAAGTGTTTGTGTCGTGCGCTTTGACTGTCCGTCCGTCTGGGGGTGGTACGCCGTGCTGAACCTCAACCGTGTCCCCAAAGCCTACTGAAACTCAACCCAAAACTAGGACATAAAACGGGTATCCCAGTCGGATACAATCTCACGCGGAACTCCATGTAGACGTACCACGTCACGAATATACCTCTCTGCCAACTGTACTGGTCCCAAGGTGACTCGGATCGGCAAGAAACGTGCCGTCTTCATCAATCTGTCTACAATCACCCAGACTGCGTCGTGTCCTCATTGGGTAATAGGCAAGCCCACCACCAAGTCCATGGTGATGCTCTCCCACTTCCACTCTAGCACTGGAAGTGGCTGCAACGGCCTTGTAGGCCTCTGATGCTCGGCCTTCACCTGCTGGCACACTGAACACTGCTGCATGAACTCACCTACATCCCGCTTCATCCCCATCCACCAAAAGTCACGTTGCAGATCATGATACATCTTCGTGTTCCCAGGATGTATGGTGAACCTGGAATCATGTGCCTCAGTCAGGAGCTCTCTTAACAACTCCTCGTCTCTGGGAATGCACAAACGTCCCCTTATACGTAGTACCTCGTCTGTAAAGGAGAAGTCCCCTGAGTCCCCTTACAGTACTCTGTCGTGCAACGACTGTAGATACGGGTCCGTCATCTGTCCTATAATGATGAGGTTTATCAGCTCTGGTCTCGTCTGTTGCCTCATAGTCACTACCCCACAGTGCCTCGGTAACTCTAGAGGTCACCAATTGCCCAACTCCTCCATGAGCCTCCAACTTTATGCCTGTAAACTGGCCAAGTGAGCGGGCGCCTTCCGGCTCAAGGCGTCAGCCACCACGTTGGCCTTCCCCGGATGGTAGGAGATGCTGCAGTCATAATCCTTCAGGAGCTCTAACCAACCTCTCTGTCTCATGTTAAGGTCCTTCTGATCAAACAAATATCTGAGGCTCTTATGATCCGTGAATATCTCAAAAGTCTCACCATACAGGTAGTGCCTCCAGGTCTTCAGCGCGAAGACAACAGCTGCCAACTCTAAGTCATGGGTAGGGTAGCTATGCTCATGGGGCTTCAGTTGCCACAAAGCGTAAGTGACAACGTGACTCCGCTGCATGAGCACACCCCCTAACCCTTGCAATGAAGCATTCATGTACACAACGAAACCATCACTGCTGTCTGAGATGGTAAGCACAGGAGTCGAAGTCAGCCTCTCCTTCAACTCCTAAAAACACGCCTTACAAGCGTCTATCCAAGAAAATGGCACATCCTTCCGGGTCAACTGTGTCATAAGACGTGCAATCTGCGAGAAATCCCTGATAAACCATCGGTAGTAGCCTGCCAGTCCCAAGAAATTGCGAATCTCTATCACTGTACGTGGTCTCTCCCACCTGAGCACTGCCTCAACCTTAGCTTGATCCACAGCTAAGCCATCCCCTGAAATCACATGACCTAAGAAGGTCATTTGCCTCAACCAGAACTTGCACTTGCTATATTTAGCATACACCCTACGTCGTCTCTACGTGTCCAGAATCATCCGCAAGTGTTTTCCGTGCTGCGCTTGATCCCGCGAGTAAATGAGCACATCATCAATAAACACCACCACAAACTAATCCAGATACGGTCTGAACACCCGATTCATCAAATCCATGAAAGCAGCGGGGGTGTTGGTCAGCCCATACGGCATGACCAAAAACTTGTAGTGTCCGTACCAGGTGCGGAAAGCTGTCTTGGAGATGTCGGTCTCCCTGATCCTCAACTGGTGGTAACCAGATGTCAAATCTTTCTTGGAGAAAACCGTGGCACCTCGCAATTGGTTAAACAAATCATCAATCCTCGGCAGCAGATACCTGTTCTTGATGGTGACCCTATTCAGCTGTCTGTAGTCCACACAAAGGTGTAGGGTACCATCCTTCTTCTTCACAAATAACACCAGGGCTCCCCACGGAGATGCACTGGGCCTCACAAAGCCCTTCTCCAATAGGTCCTGCAATTGGGACTTGAGCTCTCGCAGCTCAAGTGGTGCCATCTTGGAAGGTGCTGTAGAAATGGGGCTGGTTCGCGGTACCAGTGAGATCTCAAACTCGATCTCACGCTCAGGTGGTAGTCCTGGCAGCTCCTCTGGAAACACGTTGGGGTACTCTCTGACCACCAGGATGCTCTGAAAGTTTTCCACGGGGCTGGGCTTTGCCACTACACAAGCTAGAAAGCCCTCACACCCCTGGCCCAAAAGTCTCACCACCTGAAGTGCAGAAATGCACCTGAAGCCTCCGTCCACCGGCTGTCCGTGAAACTCAAAAGAAGGCATCTCCAGTATGGAGAAGACGATCTTCCTCTTAAAATAGTCCACCAAAGCGTAGTAAGCGAACAACCAATCCATCCCCAGAATCATGCTAAAGTCCTCCATCGGTATCACAATCAGGTTAGCGGGGAGGCTGTGTCCCCCAACACTGACCTCACAGTCTGTGTAAACCTCCTCAGCTACAAACAATTGACCACTCGGACCTCTGATCACAAAAGGATCCTCTAACAACACACAGTCCTGTCCCAAACTGACAGCAAAACTAGCAGCAACAAACGAGTGCGTGGCGTCGGAATAAAAAAGGGTGTAAACTAATCTGCCGGAAACTGTAACCATATCTGCCACCACTGAACCTGAAGCTCTGGCATCTCTGTGTGTCAGGGCGTTGATATGTCCCTCAACTCTCGGTGCGGAAGAAGCAGCCACACTCTGCGTCGGACGGGCAGCTGCTAGCCGGTACCCTCCCTGTGACTGCTGTCCTCCCTCACGCGCCTGGGAATCACGGCCTCCTGCTAGTCCTCTAGCGCTCGGTGCGGGGAGCATCTACTGACCTCCAACCTTAGACGGGCAGTCCATCCTGATGTGGCCCGGCTGGCCACACTGGCAGCAAAGGGGAACTTGACTCTTGCCCTTGGTAGGTCCCTGCTGATGGCTGGGCGGGGGTCCAGTGCTGGCAGCTGGCCCCTGTTGGGGGCCCCCAAAGGCCACTGACGGCCCTGCAATGCGTGATGGCTCTCTTGCAGGTGCCGCGTGACTCCTCTCTCACCGGTCCTGTGAGTAGTTTGGCTGGTAGGGCCTCTTCCATCCGCTGTCAATGTCATATGTGGCCGGGTTGGTCTCCTCATATGTCATAGCTGCCTCCACCACTCTCGAGAATGTGGGTAGTTTCAGGGGTTTGACATACCCCTGAATGGCAAGCTGGAGCCCCTCAGTGAACCTCCACAGGCGCTCCTTCTCAGTAGCCACAGCTGCCGCAGCAAAATGTGACAGCTCAAGAAAATACATACGATACGCGCTCACAGTCATCGTCCCCTGGCGGAGAGTGTGGAACTCCTGCCTCCTCTGATCCTGCCACGTCTGCGGGAAGTACTGTTTGCAGAAGAGGGTCACAAAATGGTCCCATGTTGGCTCTACCCTCTCCTGACCTCTGACTGCCCTCCACCACCTGTGTGCCGCACTCTCCAGCTGGTACGTGGCAAAGGCCATGCAATACTCTGTAGGGGGCGAAGGGTGTCAAACACCTTCTCGATCTTCTCTAACCAGTCCTCCGCCTCAGTCGGGTCCTCATCCCCCTTGAAGGAGGGGGGCTTTAGCTTCCAGAACTGTCCGAAAAGCTCATAATGTTGCTGTAGTGGGGAAACAGGCACTCCTCCAGGTAGGGAGGGCTTGTGCTCGGAAGTGTTAGAGTGCGGTGGGGGCGGTGGAGGACCACCCCCTCCCCCACGTCCAGCGCTGCGTCTGTCTCGTGATCCCACAGAGGACTCCCCCTCCACGTCCCTAGGGAGAGGCACCTGTGGAGGCGGGTGGAGCTCCTCTCGTACTATCTCGCGTATTAGTTGGGTGAGGTCCTGGGCCTGAACGCCTAGAGGAAGTGGGTGGTCCACAGAAACGTCGAGCTCAGCACGTCCGCCCCTCCGACCTCATCCACGGCTGCGTCCGCGGCCCGCCTCAATGACTCAACGTTGAGGCATCTCTTACAAGGAGACGCGAACAACAGAACGAGAAGACGTTAGTTCCAATGGACATTCAGTAAAAGAACCTCAGAACAGATGTCAAAAGGTACATTGTGGTGGTTACTTTAGTTACAAGCACATGAATTGGTTATTCTCAAGCTAGTTGGTTCACTTCTCGGGACAACCTTACTCTGATACCATCTTGTTACGACCCGATTCCTGAATCCCTACAGGACTCGAGACCGGCTCGACTCGACTAATCCCAAGACCCAGTCGTCCAACAAGAAAGTAACCAAAAAGAAGGAAAGTAAACCACATTCACTATGCTAAGCAACTAACAGTAAAAAGGTACAACAGTAAAGAAGTAAACACTACTACAGTATAGATCACCACCGCAATAGTAGAAAAGTAACAAGGTACAGGAACATAAAGTATAGAATGTAAACGTACAGAACATAAAGGTACAACAGTCTAACTCATTACTACAAAAGGAGTACAACAAAAAGAAGCTGCAGCTACTGGGCTCTACTGGGCCCAGCACCCTTCGCATACGGATTTTACGCGGTTTGTAAAATACGTCGTTGTAACGCGCATAATCGATCAACTCTTAAATTTATAAACCTAGATAGTGGGGTATCTAGGGTCGTCCAAGGAGGCAAGTTTGCAAAAATTAAATCTCTTGCTTTGAAAATAAATCTCAACTTTCTTTTTGGTTTTTTTGAGTATATAGTTTTTATGATTTTTGAAATAAAGGCAACATGCAGGTTTTTGTTGAAAGCTATAAAACAACTAATACCTAATTTAAGAAACCTACCCTAAGGTGATAGGTAGAGCCTCTCCCTAAGCTCGCCCTAGGCACGTGGAGGCCTAGAATAATTTGGGAGAGGGAGTGAAATAATTGCTAGGAAAAATTTGTAATAAGCTATGCAATAGAAATTGAAAGAAGGCAATTTGAATTAAATCAAAATTGTGCACACAAAACCTATTGATGAATGCTTCTACTCTACTTGAAAATATAAGAAAAATAAAACACAAATCCTCTAGATAGATGGTGAAGAAGAGGGCTTCTTGCTCCAAGCTTGGTAGCTCCCGAGCTTGAAAAGAGTCCTTCAACTCCTTCCTTGCTATGTTCCTCTAAGATGATGTCCTCCAAGGTGGTAGCTACCACCTTTAATTCTCTTCCTCCAAGGGTGGACGTCCACCCTAGGTTCTTCTCCTTTGCCTGGCCGTCCTCCTTGAAGTGGAAAGCTCCTCGGCATGGCACAAGTTGAGGAAAGTGGGGAGAAGAAGGCACCAAAGGGGCTGGTGATGTGCCCCTTTAATCTTCTTCTCTACTCCTTCTTCTTGGCCGTAGGTGTAGGTGGGTATAGGTAGAATAATACACTAATGGAGGATGAAGAAAATGTGGGAAGTTAGGTAGGTATATATAGTGTAGGAAGGGGGGCATAGGTGGCTCTTGGAATGGATGGCTAGGATAGGATATGGGGGGTAGTTGGGGATCTTATGGCTAAGGATAAGTGGCGCCACCAAAGGGGTGCTAAGGGGGGTAGTTATGGCTTTGGTGCCCCTTAGAATTGGTGCCAAAATGGGCCTTCTAGAAGGCTATTAGGTGGCGCCACCTTAGGGTTCTAGAAGGGGGGTATGTGGATGGCTAGGATGGGTTATGTGGGTAGGTGTAGGGTGGATAAAGGGGCTGAAAGTTGGCGCCAAAAGGGAGGTGGTTAGGGTTAGTTTTGGCACCAACTTTTGTTGTCTTTTGGTGGTTAGTTAAGGGGTGAAAGGTGGTGAAGAGGTGGCACCAACTTTGAGTAGAGGTGGAGCTAGCTTAAGTGGGCTTCGGTGGACTTGGAGTGGTAGGTTATGTAGGTGGAGTTAGGGTTAGGTTTTTTGGTGCTATGGAGGTGGATACTAACTAAGCTAAGCTAAGCTAAGCTAGCTTAGCTAGCTATAGAGTAGAGGAATATGCATGTGGAGCTTAGGGTTTGAGGAGAGGAGCTAAGGGGGAGAAGCTTGGAGCTGAACTGGAGCTGGCAACTGCTGAAGAGGGTGGCATGGAGCTACTCTAGCTGGCTTAGCTTGCTAGTTCTTTGCTAGCTGCTAAGCCAAGATAAAGTAAGCTGACTTCTACCATAATGAGCTGAGGTGAGCTGGGTCTGGTGCTCCCGGGGTGGATTAAGCTGGTTAAGGCAACTAAGGTAGTTTAGCTCAACTAAGTTGAGCTAAGCTGAGTCCCCAGGAGCTGGACTTGAGCTTCTTGAGTTGGGATGAATTCATCTTCAGCTGGCTGGAGTTGAGTGGAGCTGGATGTAGCTGGATCTGAGCTAGGGTGAACTCCAGTCAACTCAGCTGAGCTAGCTAGAGCTCCTTGTGGACTAGTGGGAACTGAGATGAGCTAGACTTAACTAAGTTGAGTTGGATTTGAGCTAACTTGAGCTAGGGTGAGCTAAGATGAGCTCTCTTGAGCTGCCATTTAGCTGAGATGAGTTGAATGGAGCTAGGATGCGCTAACCCTAATTCAGGTGAGCTGAATTCCAGCTATGGTAAGCTGGATCAAGCTGAGTTCCAGCTGGTGAGAGCTTCTCCTTCACCAGTTGCCTTCTTGAGTGCTAGGGTTTTAGGGATCTGTATATCTGTTCATCCCTAACACTCACAAAAACACATCAAAAAGATAATAAAAATGCAATGCATGCCTAACCTAATTAATGCTTAAATGCAACCCAAAAACCCATTTGCGGAGTAAAATCCTAAGAGCTAAGTTTATTTTAATGCATAAGAATGATGATAAATTGGCATTTATCAGCCGTAGACTCAGGCTGCTCAACACTTGGACTTGAAAAGGGGTTATGAGTACATAAAGTCATCGAACGCTGAGTAGAGTGGCAACCAACTAACTAAAGCAGTAAAAGTGGACAGGTAGCTATTGTTTTCTAAGTACATTATTTCACAAATTATTCCTTTTCACCCATTGGTTTATTTATCAGATCTCTTTCTTGATTTCAAATGTTCCTCTTAGGAACGATCTTGATTGCAGTCTTTTCCAAAGAGTAGAAGGCACACGTGGTGCTCTCCTGGCCGGGAGAGTCCCCCATGGTGATCCTACACCTAGTCAACCACCCCAAGGTCACAGACAGACATAACGGTGACTACGGCACGCGCGATAAGCGCATTGGTAGCTACCCCGCACTGGCACGCGGTTAGTCGTTTCCGCTAACAGGTGTGCCCAAGTATAGCACAGAACATTATAGGGCCTAGCCCTCTCAGTAATAGGGGTCTAGCCCCTAAGAACCAAACAGGGGTCTCGTCCCTCCACAGTCCACGCACCCTCGCCTGACTACCTTAGTTTGCCCAGTGGACCTAACAAGTCGGTGTAGGGCGGCTAGCTAAACCCTGGGCCTCGTGGGGTGGCTAGCTCTCTCCCTACACTAGTAGCTCTCCCTGGTACCGTGTATGCGAGGGCCAAGAAGTCGGTACAGAGTGACCAATCCTAACCCTGGGTCTCGACCCAAGGGTAGCTAGCTCCGCTTTACACTAAATAGGGGACAGTCGCTCTCCTTGGTACTACATACTCAAGGGCCAGCTCACTTCCCCACTCACATTTCCGGATCCATTCCATATATTTCCAGGAGTTCTACTCCTAATCTCCCCGTAGGGTTCATGCTCATATTTCTCATGCCATTCCATACTGGGTTTAACCATTCACGTTTCCATACTCAGGTTATATACATGCAGCTTGTATTCTATCATTTACGTTTCCATTCTCATGCTATACACATGCAACTCATATTTATCATTCACATTGCCATTCTCAAATTATACACATGCAGTTCGTGTTATATCATTTAACGTATACAACGGAAAAGTCACATGCAACTATTAACTAGCATAAGTATTTCATATTTCACAGGCAGCTTTTGTTCATTTACAGGCAGTTGTCATTCTATCTACTCATTCAAGACTGTAATTCAATCATCCAATACAGACATTTCAAGTGTTTTTCATCCTAGGATTCATGCCATATCCTAGGTTCTAATCATTCATTCCACACATGCATTTAGGTTATAATTAAATTAGGGGAAGCCACTCTACCAGTAAACCTAGGAGTATTGGGGGCTTGAATGGCAGGCTCACGTGCCTCAGCAAGCCCCGAACCCGCAACGGAAAGAAGTCCTATAACAAGGAACAATCATAATAGAACATTCAGAACAGTATAGAAAGCCTTCTAACAAGTAAAGGAACTCGCAAGGAAAACACTGGTATCTTGTTTGCGTAAAACGAACCTCAAACGGACCCTAAATGGGTCAAAAATAGGATTTTTAACTCAAATAAGACGTCTGGAACAACTTCCAGACATCTTAAAAAGTGTCCAGTATCGTACCTCAAGCTCTACACCAACCTCAGACATTCTGGAACTCTTCTGGACTGTCTGGACCCAGCTCCAGACGTCCGACCACATCTCCGGACGTCTAGAAGTGCTTTCAGTTGTCTGGTAAGCTCCCTAGATGTCTGAAATGCGTGGAAAGGCGTGCCCCACACCTTCTCGAAGCAAATCCTGCACACCACAAGAAATCTTCTCAAAACAAACCATGCGAAGGGTAGAAACGGAGTAGCCTGCATGACCGTATCCGCAAAGGGAACATACCTTCGTGAAGACCTCTCTTCAGACATCTGGAACTGCCTCTGGACATCCGCACCGTCGTCTGGAGGTCACTCCAGACGTCTGATTCTGGGAAAAGCCCTGAACCAGAACCTGCTTTCGCTTGCTCGTGCCATACGTGGCTGCGCCTCGCCCCCTCGCCTACAGCTCCGGCTGCAGCACTGTTGGGGATGACTTCCCCGATGCACTCCTCTCCTTCCCCCGCGTGCCGCTCCGGTGGTGCACCCTCCGGTGATCTCCCACACGAGCTCGCAAGCTCAACTCCTCCTCTTCTTCTCACATCGCTCCTCCTCGCTGCCGCTCTCGCGCTCACTCGCTCGCGCTGGAGTGGAGAAGAAGAGAGGAAGGTGGCTGGTGTGGGGAGAATGAGAGATGGGGAAGGGGTTTATAAGGTTGGTGGGTTAGGGTTTGTTGGAGGCAGGGAGAGAGAGAAGGGAAGGAAAAAGAGAAGGTACTATTTGCACGCAGCCTGCGTGTAGACGCGAGCTCGTACCCAAAAATTTTGATTTGCAGACATCTGGGAAGGTGTTCAGATGTCTGACTAGCCATCTGATCCACATTCCAGACGTCTTAAAAGGCTCAGGACAGAATGGGTCTTAACAACAGCTCTAGGTACTAGAAGTGAATCTGAATATCTAGAGAACTCCTCATCAAACCTAGTTTCATAAAAGATTGCATTATTGCTCATAAAAGGATCATTTTCATTAATTATCTCTGAAATCAAGTGGGGATTGATTAGGATCAGGCGGAGGTGGGGTAGGTAAAGGTAAGTAAATACCCCAGTTGATAAGATGTTAATGAGAAATAGAGGAATCCTTATGGGCAACATGTTCATCCAATAAATTTTCTTTAAGTTGAGAATCAGAATAGCAAGTATTATCAATTTGCAGCAATAAACGTTTGATATTTAAAGAATTAAACATAAACGTCAAAACTGCGTGGTCATTTAAAACACTAAGAGTATGATGAAGCAAACTAGATTTACAAATCTTTTCAAAAGGTAAGGCCTCCCTGAGCAACGAAACGATACGGGTTTGCATCAAAACATCAAGATCCAAACAAGTGGAAGACAAGGAAGCTGTAATCGAATGAAGAAAATGCAAATTAGAAATCGATAAACCATGAGAATCACCACATTCAAGTGAAGGGGATATCACCTACTCCCTCGAGGAGGAGGGGAGCCAAGAACTAGAAATCTAGGAAGATCCAGGCAAAGAAACGACCCCAATGCGTTTAGTATGGTAGCAATGACAAATACGTTTGTGGCGACGGGTCTTCCCTGCCTATCGATCTTCAGACTTTAAAGGAACCCCCACCCCCTAGAAGAAGTGAAGAAACCATACAAACTAAAGTTTTACAAGAATTAGGCCCACCTTGATCAACAGGCAGGGAGGCAGAGGAGGACATGTGAATAGGAGGATGGTCTACATGCTCGTCTCTAGGAGATGGATTCGCAACAGGTTTTGCCCTGGGAGAAGAATCAACAGCAGCGGGAACAGCATCTGTGGCACCAACTGTACCTGTAGAGAAATTAGATTTGCAGACCAAAGCCATATGACCAATCTTAAGGCATTTAACACAAAATAGTGCAATACGCTCAAAAACTAAATAGCAGAATCAGGATCAATGCTTTAAATATTCTACTAAATAACAATCGTAATCATGAAATTCAACTTGTTCTCCATGTAATCTTCTCCAATTACATCTTGCAACTTGTATACTTCAAATTTGCCATCTTTGATGCTTGTAATTCTTTAGTCTTCTTTACATTTGATTAAGTATAAATGGCTAGCACATTTGTGTAGATGCACTTGCAACTTATAACAAACCTCGTGCATACATATAATCACAAAATTTATTGTATCAATGATATGAGTGTCAAGTATGCATCAATGTTCATCACTTATGGCCTTCATCATTACTATCAAATTACACTTATACCATTGTAATTCAGCAAAAACTATTCTAACCACTTCTAGCACTTACCATTTTTTTAATATCAAAGTCACTAATGTAATCATATTTTAGTGTTAACCATAATGTCTCGACGCTTAAATTTAATTAAGTCTTCTAGGGATAAACTTTACTATATTAAATATATAACTTGGTTATATAATAAAGATCCAGAACTGATTTGGACTTGCTTAATTCAAAAAGACACATATGATAGGGAGATTCAATAGGATCTTTATTCTTTATGTTTTCTTATATATATGCTATCGATATCAACATAAGAAATATTTTGTGAACATATCATATGATCACTTAATTTAGATGCATGTACCATTAATCTCCTCTCTTCATTATCAATTTGAGAATGATCATCACCAAACCAAGATGATTATAGGAGGAGGAAAATGAAGAAGAACAATAGCTTGGTTGTGTGAGAAGGGAAGGTTGAAAGTTGGTAGGAGAGATCTCTATAATCAAGATAATTATTAATAGGGAAAAAATTGCTAATTTAAAATAGATGTAATAAACAATAAGAGGAACCTAGTCATATTTGATTATAAGTGCCACTAGGGTTGTTGAAATAAGATGGCCTAGTTTCAAGTCTAGATGCAAGAAAAAAAAAAGAAAGATTGAATGACAATAAAAAAAATTACTCCCTAATTTGTGGTCATACTTTATACTATGTTAGTCTTTAAATTCAATGGTTGAAACAATTGAGTTGAATTTGGGTTGAGGCTTCCCAATAATGTGTAGTGTCTATAATGTACAACTTTGGTTAGTCAAACTAAATCATTGTTTTATGATTTTTTGTGGTTCATCCCATATGATTAAACTATACTAATTTCATGAATTCTAAGGATTTCAAAATTCAATCAAGAAGAAAGAAAAGCAAAATAAACATAAGAAAAAGATTACTTCTCCTTTTTATTTTTGTTGTCATTTGTATTTTTTAGGTGCTTTTGTGTTATTTCATAAAAATAATTTATGATCATATCTTAATGAATCCAAAGGTTCCTTATGCAACTAATCATTTATGAATAGAGAAATCTACAATCTATTAGAATTTGTATACCTTGGGAGAGTCATCCAAGTATTTTGCAATATGATTGTATCTTATCTGAATAAAAGAATTTGATTATTTTTCTAAGGGTGTACACGAGTCGGGTTCAACCCGAACCCAACCCAACCCACGGGTTGGATTGTAAGTTATAATGGGTTGGGTTGGGTTGAGATTTTTTCAACTAGATAAAAAATGGGTTGGGTTGGGTTTGATGTTTAACTAACCTAACCCAACCCACAACCCAATATAACCCGATATATATATATATATATATATGGGAGCTCAACTTAAATATTCCCCAATTACAATCCGGTTAGCCACCAAAGCCCATCCACGTCTAAACCCAATATCCCAAGCTCCCCCCATGCTATCCTATTCCCACCTCTCCCATGTCCCAAATTAGAAATTTCTCCACCCATGTCCCAAATTCCATCCACAATTTGATTTTTTTTTTATATTTTATCACTTTTGTAGAAGATAGAGTTATTTATAAGTTTAAAATATTTTGTTATTAAGTATGAATGACATAAAAAATATACATAGAAGATAAACATTAATTTTGAATATTTTAACTAGTCAATAACCTACTCAACCTAACCCAACCTGGCCCGATTTTTATGGGTTGGGTTGGGTTGGGTTCGATAGTATAACGGGTTGGGTTGGGTTGAAAAAATCTCAACTTGAAAATATGGGTTGGGTTTAGGTTAAGTCCCAACCCAACCCAACCTGACCCGTGTATACCCCTATATTTTTTAATTAAATGACTTCGTTCCCTTAGTACGATTAGGGTTACATACTTGGCCAGATCGAATAACCCAATGTGTGTTGATTTGGAGATCTAAACGGTTTAAAGGATCTGATAGTATATCAAGAAATCATTTGATTCGATCATATGTTTTCGGTCTGATTTGACATGGCAACCTTCTCTAGAGGTCATCATCTGATTAATGTTCTTGGATGGAGAGTCGAGAATTGTCACGTGGGTGTGGTTAAGGAGTTAACATGATGAGATAGGAGATATGACTAATTCCACATGTGGTTGCAGGGTCCTAATTGTTGGTGCTAGAGCACCACGATCATTTGTTTTGATGATAACAAAACACATGTTATTTAACATTTGCACTTGGAGTATTAGATTTCAGATCAATTGCAAATGTAGATGTGTTTAGACGGAATTCGAGCTCGCATCTAGGATGGATTGGAGGAGCTTGATGGAGAACAGAGGGGATTCGCGAGGAGCGATAGATTGAAGATGGAAGGACAAGAAGAATAGGATAGAATTCCATTTTATTCCTTTCATGTACTTTTGTCTTTATTTTCTTGCTCTTTATTTCCTTAGAAAATTATGTTAAAGAGCCTCAAAGTACCCTAACAGTAGTCCTAGGAACACCCGCACAACCCTAGGATACTTAGGTTTTCTGTAGAGAACTTAGAAAACCAATGTAGGGTTCAAACAGAGTTTTCAAACGTCTAATTCCCAAATCAGACGTTTGATAAAGTGTTTTAAGACGTCTGATTGTTGATTCAGACGTCTGATAACATTTAGGCTGGACATAGTTAGTTCTGTCTGATGAAATCAGATGTCCAGACCTTAGACCAGACGTCTTAGGAGACGTCTGATGACTTTGCCAGATGTCCAATTAGTGGACCGTTAGCTGGCTTAACAAACACTCAAGGATATGACCGTTAGAGCCTTATCAGACGTCCTTAGGCCTTTCCAGACGTCTGATAAATGACCGTTTTGCCTCAGCTGACCCAAAATTTCTTCTCAGAGATTTCCTAGCCGTTGCACTTTCTTGGAAATCCATTTCCACGAAAAAGTAGGTTTCCAGATGTCCAGACATAGTGCCAGACGTCTTGTATGTCGTCTGATGGACTTGCGCTAGAACCCTGTTTAGATCTGATCCAAGTCAGGAAGAGACCTGCCCAAAATCAGACGTCTGACCTTATTTTTAGACGTCTTAAAGTGATCTTCCAGACGTCTGATGCTAGATTAGACGTCTGATAAGCCTGTCAGTGCAATGATTGTTCCTGATTTTAGGTTTATTCTCTTGAGTTTTGTACCCAACGGCTATGGAACCTTTCCTAAGCCTTCCAAAGCCTTCCTAAGGCCTCTATAAATAGAGGGGAACCTTTGCAACACAAACACACACCTAGAAACACAAGACACACCCAAGCAATACACTTTCAAACCATCTTGTGTCTCTCTTGCTCTCCAAGCTCTAATTCTTCATCTTGAGAGCATCAAGGTTTGCGCACCCGCTCTCCCGCCGTAGTTCACGAGAGCGACGTAGAGCCGTCGTGTTGTTCACGCATCCGCGTCGCCGACGCACTCCTTGCAAAGGGGAGTTTTCTTAATTCCTATAGAAGCTTAGGTTTATAATTACTTTGTTGGCTCTATAGGATTATTGTTCTTTTATCTTTGTTATTTGGTTGGGTATTCGCTTTGCGAATTTCCATCTCCTTCGAGGGACAAAATCCTTCTTGTGAAGAGAAGGGGTTGAGGAACGCTACCCTCGCACTTGTAGCGTGGTTGTATTTGAGGTTGAATCACCCTCGTTTAAAGTGATTTGTTTAGTGGATTTTGATCAACTTGGTTGATCGAAAAATCTTAACTCGAGAGGGTTAGGTGGTGGTTTTCACCCGATTTAGGTTTCCACCTAAAAAATACTTGTGTACTTGTGTGATTGTCTATTTTGTGAGATTGTTTATATTTATTTCCGCAATCATTACGTCACCCCCTCCTAGTAGGGAATCTCACTAATCAGACCCAAGGAAAGAAAAGAAGATAGACCTTTTGGAAAGATTTTGATCTTCATTCTAGTTCCAATGATATAAGAAAATGTTAAAAATAATATTATCCAAAGAGGATTGACAACTGTCTAATAGAATTATACTTCAGGATAATATTTTTCCTCCATGTGTGAAAGATTCATGATTATTTGGAATAGTGGAATAGTTGAGGGAGCATTGTGTTAATTTTTCCATGAAACCTAAAGCTTCACTACTGGCATGATGAAACCAATCATAATTTAGATGGTATCCTACTTGATAGAGTGATCAATTATAATTTAAGGAGTTAAATTGAAATTGATTTGGCATTTAAATGCACCTAATGTGATTAGGTAAAGTATCCAAGTGTTGGATTGCAATTAAGTTATCTTTATGGACTAGATAATAATATAACAAAAGTTGTTATGTGCTTATCTTGTAAAATTCCAAAAGTAGGAAAAGATTCCAATGCTTGGATAGAAATATCTCCCTTGTGTAACCCTAAAGCCTCTTGATCAATCCCAAACCCATTCACCAACAAATAATCATTAGCCATAGCAAAATACATGGTAGAGAGTTGACCAACTTCCCTATTGGTTGATTGGCTACATAAGATCAAGTCGACCAAGTATCTCACAGGCCAATTGATTATTGGGATTAGGAAGATTAGGAGTGCGTTCAGAGCATTCCCCCTCTCTTCCCTTCACTAGCCATTTGACCAAAAATAATTTTCGGTCGACCGACTAGTATTAGCATAGCCCTCTTTGATCCTTTTGAAGGATCTCTTGGTACTGGTTTGAGGATTGGGGCGAGGAGTCACTCTGGGATCACGAAGGGTTCGTGGATCCTGGTTGGGATCATCTCTCCATGATATGAGGGTATCATCCGTCCATTACAGAGGAGGAGGGTAAGGGATTGTTAGAACTTATTAGAGGAGGCACTGCATGTGAGGTGTTGTGCAATGTCATTAACAAAGGTAGAACCTCTTATAGTTGTAGGATCTTGAAACGGGAGGAAAATAGTTCCTCCCATGTGGTTCCACTTTAGGAAATTTGATTGTGTTTTCGATTCTTGATTGGGTTTTTGGCATTGATATTATCCTTTGATTCAAAAAGAAAATTTTAAAATACCCATTCTTCACTCTTCCACGATGCTCCTAAGGGGGTAGGTATGACCTATTCCCTTCACAATCAACTTGCACTTTCTTGACACTGAAATAGCTAAGCAAGATATAAGTAACGTCGAACCTATTTCACCAACATCAGTTGGATAGTGATCGTGAAACATATAAAGGATAAATCTGTCGTAATAGTTGCGAAAATATGTCGTTTAAATTTAAAAAATCATCTCCTACAAGTATAAATTTTGGGAGTACGGGTCATCCTATAGGAAAGTAGAGATATCTAAGTAGTTTTTAACCTAACAAAGTCTAACTAATTTTTTTATTTTTTATATAATAAAAGTAAATAAACAAAACAAATATAGAGAACACGGAGGCGAAAACAAGAATATTTATTACTACTATGTAGTCACAATAATACAAGAAAATAGATAAAACGAGAAATAACGAGAAGAAGAGAGTAAATAATCTCAGGAAGGAAGCCGACGAGATTGTGACGGGGGCAAAGAGTGTCTTCGGAGAAACACGCGCACGGAGGTGAGGGAAGTTGGGGAAAATGCAATGAGGACATACGAGAAGCTGCAGAGAACACCTGGGAATTGTCGAGCAATCGGAAAACAAGAAAGAGAATGTCGAGAGAAAATGCGAAAGTAGTGAGGGGGATGTGAAGGTGTTGGTGGGTGTGTAGAGAGGGAGAAGAGAGAGAAAGTGTGTAGAGAGAAAAGAAGAAAGAAAAGGTGGTGTAAAGAGAGAGAAAGAAGAGAGAAAGAGAAGAAGAAGGTGGTGGAGTAAGATGAGAAGAAAAAGGAGAAGAGAAGAAGGTGGTGATGGTGGTGTTGTAGAGAGAGAGAGAAAGAAGAGAGAGAACGTGTAGAAGGAGGAGGAGGAGGAGGGGAGGAGAAGAAGCGAAAGAAGAAGAAGAAGAAGTGGAAGGAGAAGAAGAAGAAGCGAAGGTGAAGGGAAGGACGACGAAGAGGAGAAACGTGTAAGAAGAAGAGAAAGGAGCACGTACGGAGGACCTGCTGCGATTTGAGAGAAGAAGCCGGAGGTCGTGCACTTGCAAGTTGAGAGGAAGGAGGCCGGAATCGCACGCTGTCGGCGAAGAAGGAGAGCGGGAGAGGTGGTTGTCAGGTTAGTCGAGGGAGAGAGGACGCGGGCGGTCGAGGTCAGGTCGCGAGGAAGAAAAAGTGGCGTGTGCAGGGGTTGGTCGCGAGCGTCTGGTGGTATGGTCGGAGATGAGGGAGCGCGAGGAAGAGAGAAGGAGCGGAGGAGAGCGTGAGATCGAGAGGGAAAGAGAGAGCGGGAGCCGGGCGTTGTCGCGAGGGGGGAGAGGAGAAGCGGGGAGCGAGGGAGAGGGAGAGGGAGAGGGAGAGGGTATCGGGAGAGAGAGCGGGACGTGTTTGTACGTGGAAACGAAAGAGGGAGAAAGATAAGAGAGCGGGAGAGGGCGTAGATGGAAATATAAATAGAGAGAGGAGGGTGAGGGGATCCGTCGAGCGGAGGTTGGTTGCGTTACGTGCATGGAGGGGCGCTCGTCAGATTTCCATGCGTTATTTGGAAGGGGCCGTGCCCGTGCATGGGATCAAGAGTCGTGAGGAGTGCTGGTTTTAGGAATTTAGGATGGGGAGTCAGGAAAGGAAAAATCGTGATCGTGAATGGGACTGCGATTTTTGAATAGGAACTAGGAAGGAGATTTTGTTGTCAAGAAAGGGGAGAGAGGAACTTTTTTTATTATTATTTTTTATCTTATATTTTTTTTTGTTAGGACCAATATTAAAGATATTTATGTAAAAATATAAAATAATACATAACAAGATTGATATTTAATTAATACAAACTCAAATAATATAAATTATATCTAAATACATAAAATAAATTTGCATCAGCAAATATAATAGATTAAGCTTAAATAATTCATCTTAATTTTCATTTTCATGCATAAGATTATAATCTAAAATGCATTATGTATAATGAAATATTAATATTATGAAATTAACATAATTAAACATATTATTCGTTTAAATTATACAATCAGCTATGCTCGATTATACTCTCCTTTCCTCACAAAAATGATGTCCCAAATATTTTGATTGATATGCACCAAGTTTTCTCTCACTAGACATCAACACGTAGAAAGGAAAAAATAATCTAATTGCAAACCCTTAATTGAAATTGGATTGGTCCAAGATAATATGTCTGTTCTTGCAAGATGTGCACAGACGATTAAAAGAAATGTAAGCATGGAATATTCTGTGAGTAATAAGGCAATTAAATCATCGCAAGGTGCTTTCTCCTGATGGATGTCATTGAATATTCACTACTACGGTGACAAAATATGGATGTACGTACCTATCCATGTTGTATTATCCCTTTATTCGTTAAAGACCTATAATAATACTCTATAAACATTAGGTCTAATAAAAATATACAAGCTAAACCCAAGAAACTTCAGGAATTTAAATCGATGAAAGAGCAATGAAATTAAGCAATTAAAATTAAAATGAATGGGAGTAGGAGACTTATGAATGGAGAGAAGTACGAGGAATGAGAGATAACAACAAATGAAGAATAAAAAATAATGTAGTTTACCATCCTTATCTCAAGAATTAATCACTACTTCGAAGAAAATGAAAAATTCTAATCTAAGGGCCTTTTTTCTAAACCTAGGGCCTTTTTTCCTTTAATTGTTAGCCTTTGAAATGCCGCATCGTTCATTCTTTATGATTTCTTTGGGTTTCATAGTTGACTCGGTGCATTCATGCGTACTACAAAATCTTCAGAGAAGAAACTTTGCAATAAATGAACAAAAGATGATTAATATTATTTTATGTCGTGAAAATTACCTAAAAGTTACAATAAGATATGACTATGATGTGTAAGCAATAATGACGGCTAAAACAAAAAAAGGTGATGCAAAATAAAATACATGGAACATAAATGATAAAACAATGCAAAATAAATGTGATGTGTATGTAAACAAATATAATGCAGCAAAATCATATTAAAATGTCAGAAAGAGAGGTAATTAAATTTTATGCATTGAAAAGATCCAAAAGTTACACTAAGTTATGAATGTGATGTGTAAGAAATAATAGCAACAAAAACAAAATAATGGGATGCAAAATAGCATACATACAACAAATATGATAAAATAATGCAGAATAAATGTGATTTGTATATAAACAAATACAATGCAGCAAAATCATATTTATACAATAGTGCCAAAATTTGATTACTTGTCCTTGAGTGCAATCTGAAAACTAAATAGAACCCCTCTAAGTGCTCCCTCCCTCCGCCATTCGTGCTTCCCGTCTTCTCTCCCTTTTCCCCTCCCCTCCCTCTCCGTGGGTTTTCTCGCCCCTTTGGTTCAGCCCCATCCCGTTGGTTATGGTGAGGCCCTCTCCTTCCTCCCTCTTCGAAGGGGAGCCAAGAGGCACCTCCCCTTGGCGATGTCAACTTGCTGATATCTGTCAGTGGATGGTTGCCCTTGTTTCTTTTCTTTGCTCTCTTGCTCCGATCGTTTTGTTTGCAGCTTGATGGCTTTTCTTTTCCTTTTCTAATTTCCGTCCTCCATTGGTTTTGTTTCTCTTTTCTCGCTTCATCTTTGGTTTTGCTTTTGTTGGCTTGTGCTTTTTCTTATTTTCCTTTTGGTCGTAGCTTTCTCCTTTCGGTGGCGGTTCGTCTCCTCAGTGTCGCTTCTGCTTCTGCTGTTTGTTTGGTTGCCCTTTTCTCTTGTGCTTCGCTCTTTGGTTTTTCATTCCAGTTTGTGATTGTGGCCCTCTTCTCTTCTGCTTGATCTTCTAACCTTTTGGTGGAGCCCTACTCGCTTCCTCAGGTTTCGGGCTCTCTCCACCTTTTGCCCTTTCTTCTGCTGGCAGGCAGATCTTCCCCCCTTTTATATTCTTTGCTACTTTTCGCTTTTCTTCTTCATTCCTCCTTTGGTGTGTTTTGTGTTAGCACATGATTTTTGTAAAAAATCTTTGTATAGTCTGTAGGAAGATTCCATTCTATTGTAATTGATGTATAACAACTTCTTCTATAAATACAAAGGTATAAGAGTTGAGGGAGTATAGTCTCTCCTGTAACCTTTCCTTCCATTTCCACTACTATACTGACATGGTATCAGATGTCCAGATTGTTGGGCGAGAGCTCAAGAGATGGTTGCCTTCATTCTGCGACAGCTGTTAGCTTAACTACATCAAATTGTCTCTTTTCTACATCAGATAGTTGCACACCTCCGTCAGATCTCTCTTCTTCTTCGACAAATTCTTCTGTTTACTCGCTCAGGTGCTTTTCTTATTCTACAGCAGAGAGATCAACAAAGAGATCAAGTGTTTACCTTTGATCAGGTCTAATCTCTACCTTCTTTCTCTATTTCAAGAATTGGATCTTCGTCCAAATGAGTTCCTCGAGTACTACACCTGGATCCATGATCCAAATTCCTTCAAATAGTTCTCTAGCAACACAATTACCAGCTTCAATTCAGAATAGCATTCCCTATAAACTAACTGCTATCAACTTCTCTACTTGGAAAGCCCAATTTTTACCCCTACTTCGTGCTTATGATCTTCTTAGCTTCATTGATGGCTCGGCTGTTTAGCCACCCAAATTTACACGTCAAACAGATGGTAGTGATTCTACTACACAAGGTTTAAATGATGAGTATCTTTTGTTTCATAAGAAAGATCAATTAGTTTTGAGCTGGCTTATCTCATCAGTTAGTGAAGAAATCTATGTTCAAATCTCAGATCTAGCTACTGCTAGAGAAGTTTCGGATTATTTAGAGCGCTTCTTTGGCACAAAATCCCGTGCTCAAATCTTCTAGTTCCGCTGTGAATTAAGCACCTTAAAGAAAGGGGATTCTGGAATCCTTGAATTTGTTAATAAAGCCAAGCATTTAGCCATGAACTTATCTACCTGTGGAAAAAGATTTGATGATGACGACTTAATTCTAGAAATTCTAAATGGACTAGGATCTGATTATGATTCTATTGTGGTTGCCATTACCTCACGAGATTCAATTACTCTTGATGAGGTCATCTGTCTGTTATTAAGTCATGAACAAAGGCTTCATTGAGTGAACTCTTAGTTTGATATCTCAATTAATCAAGTTGTTAGCACAAGAGTATTTCGTGGTGGTCGTAGAGGTGGTAGTGGTAGATCTCGAGGGGGTAGCAGAAATAGTCGTGCAAGAGGACACTTCAATTCAACTAGTTCACAACAAAATTTTTCCAAACCACCCTCTGTGGCTGGCGTCAAATGTCAAATATGTGGTCGTTTAAATCACTTGGCTCTCACTTGTTACAGGAAATATGATTAGCCAACTCAAGCAAATATGTCCACAATTGAATTTACTCCTTGGTTAACTGATTAAGGAGCAAAATAGCATATAACAAATTCTATGAACAACCTTGATATCTCTAAACCATATGATGGTCAAGATGTTGTCACTTTTTGTAATGGAAAAGGTGAGTCTATTAGAAATGTTGGACATAAATATCTTAATGCTTCCAATAGACAATTACGTCTCAAAAATATTTTACATGTACTTAAAGTCTCCAATAATCTCATGTTTGTCTATTGATTTTGCAAATGACAATAAATGCTATTTCAAAATGTATCTTGACCGTCTTATTCTTAAGGATCTTCAGACCAAGGAACTCTTGTTAAAGGGAGCACCTCGTAATGGTCACTATCAAGTTTTTCTTTCACAAAAGCAGCAGCAATCAGAGCAGCAACATTACCTCCGACTTCATGGTTTTCAGAATCTGGTATTCCTTCCTCAGCTAGTGTCAGTAATGCAGAAATAAAAGCACCTCTGACCACTTGGCACTATCGCCTTGGTCATGTTAATTTTTCTCTTCTTCAGCGATTTTTGTCTTCACATAGTCTGCCATGTGTTGAAAATAAAACAACTAATCATTTGTGCTCTACTTGTATGGAAGCAAAAGCACATAAGAACTATCTTCCTCCTACTGGAACTGTTTGCTCAAAACCATTTGAATTGGTGTTTTTTGATGTTTGGACATCGCCAATCATAGCATTTGATGGTTACTAATATTGTCTTACATTCATAGATAACTCAACTAAATTTCTCTGGGTATTTCCCTTAAGATTGAAGTCAGAAGTTTTTTAGATTGCAATACAGTTCATTAAATTTGTGAAAACACAATTTCATACAACTATTAAAGCTATTCACACTGATGGGGGAGGAGAATATCAGAAGTTACATCACTGGCTTAACAATGAAGGTATTCAACATCGAATTTCAGCTCCACATACACCTCAACCAAATGAATGTGCTGAATGGAAAAATCATCATCTTCTAGAAACTGCCAGAGCTCTTTTGTTTCATGCTAATGTACCTCTAAGATTTTGGTTTTTAGCTCTTCATACTGCTGCACAACTCATTAATTCACCACTTTTTTCCTCCACTTATCCTAACACACCTTTTCAACTTCTTCATTCCAAATCCCCTGACTATCACTTCTTTAAAATTGTTGGGTGTGCTTGTTATCCTTTTCTTAAACCTTACATAACTTATAAACTTCAATCAAGATCTAAACTTCATATTTTTCTTGGATATAGTTCTTATCATAAAGCCTATAGATGTTTTAATCCTATCATTGAAAAATTTATCCTATCCAGATTTGTAATCTTTGATGAGCAAAATTTTCCTTTTCAAACATCACCAACAAACACTCAGAACACTCAAAAGGTAGAACCTCCTATCAATCTTATTATTCCTTCTTTTCTAGTCACAAGTTCCTCTAACAGTGAAAGAGAGATCTTCATTTTCGATAAAAATTTTAACATAAAATGACGTGTCTGATGGAGAGAATATTTCTTGATTAAGAAAATAATAGAATAACATGTCGTTGTAATTTATGTGGTGAAAATCTCTCAATCAAAGATTAAAATAGATATCAATTTAAACCACAAAAAGGATGTCGTACCCACAAGGAGAAATAGATCCAATAAATTCACGAGCAGAGAGTTATAAAGTTCGCAAACACCTTCGCGAAATCAATTCAATGAATATGCTACTCTAAATGGAACTTGCAATTTCATGAGAAGTTATGGACTATTTATGTAAATTTTATGTCAGAAATCAAGCTCCCAAAAGTATGTATATGATGCATGTGTAGTGGCATATCATGTAAGTTTGAATTGCATGCAAATCTGAATTAAATTTCAATGTTAAATGGTGCACATAACACAAGTTAAGCAAATTCACGAAATTGTAAGTGCACCCATGCAATTTTTCCTGAATAAAATAATCCAAATATTAAAGTGACAATGGCAGGAAATGTAAATTTTAATTCCTTCAAAAACAGAGGAAACTTCCTCTATCTTCATCGCACATTGGAGGAGGCATCGCAGGCAGTTTGCTCGGGAGGAGGAGTTCCACCAAAGGAGAGGATCTCGCAGACGATGATGGTGAGGCGGGAGGTCGGTGGCAGCCGGATAGACAATAGGTGGCGACGGAGAGGAGCGGTAGGGATTGCAGTCGCCTCGGGTGGTTGCTGCGTGCGAAGGTGCTGCGCGTGCACAAGGGCACGGTTGCGTGTGAGCGTTGCTACATGTGGGCATGGCTATGAGTGGGCGTGGTTGCGCGCAAGCGTGGCTGGCAAGGGTTGCACGGGGGCGCGGCTGCTGTGGTGGGTTCTTTTGGTTGTTTACAGGTAGTTTGAGAGAAGCAGAGGAAGAAGAAGACGGAGAGGTTGTGGCACGCGGGCGTCTGCGTGCGGTTTGTCTTGTGCACCTGGCATGGCTGGCGAGGGTTGCGTGGGGCTGCGGTTGCGCGAAAAGGAGATTGCGCTACTGCGAGCGCATGAGGGGGTGCGCGGCATGAGTGCTGCTGGTAGGGAAGGAGGAGCCGACGCTAGGTTGCTCTATTGTTGCAGCGCTTGGAGAGGCACGCTAGCCTTGAGGGAGCGCACGCACAAGGTCGCAGTGAGAGGATGCACGCACATGCTAGGAGGGTGTGGGTGGTGGTGTTGCTGTGCGAGAAGTGGCTGCCTTGCGTGCGGTCTGGCTGCGATGAGAGGGGTGAGAGGGCCACAGTGCAAGCTCTACTTCACGGTGTGCATAGGGTCCACAATGGTGCGGTTCCAGATGATCCCCCCACCGAGAGAGAGCCGAAGATTCATTATCCCATGCGACTTTTATCTCCTTCCTTCCATTCTTCTTCCCCAGCGCAATTCAAGGGATTTTAAATCCCTTACTAAAATTGGCCGTCGTTAGTCGTTTGGAGATTTGGGTGGCCGATTTGTTGAGGTCGGCGAGAGCCACAAGATCCTCGGGGGGGAGTCTTTTCAAAAGACCTTGGTTTCTTCGCAAATTTGTTCCTCCTCCTCTCCCATTTTCCCGGTTACTGTTAACTCTTAAAATAGCCTGATGGAGTGGATCAAGTGGAGGAGATGGAGAGGCTGCACTGTGTGCGTGACCTGCATGAGAGAGTGGTACGTTGAAATGTAATATAACATAAGTTATTCCTACAATAATGAAATATAAAATAATTATTTATATACATAATAAATTATAGAATGCAATAGAATATATGTAAACTTAAGTAATGATGCATGCAATCATTCTATGACCTGATGTAGTTATTAACAAACATAAAATGTAAAAATAAAGTTAACTTAGGCGTAACAATAGTCCATTAAAATGGACTCATCAAATACCCCCAAGCCTAAGATTTGCTAGTCCCTAGCAAAAGTAAAAAATAATAGAAGTAATCAAAAGATTTCTTCTTTCCTTATTCCAAACATTTAGAGATCCATACAACTGTGAGGTGATAATAGCCAAGACAACAGATCTAAGTGAAAAGCAATTCGTATTGGGAGTTCGTACTTCACCCTTGGTAAATATTTCTATTGGGATAGGCAACTACTTCCCTTAGGGATAAAGCAGAAGATAATATGTAATTTGACACTGACTTTTTAGCTTAGGTAGGAGATATTGAGTTGAATGGATTTGTATTTGGTGGCACACACTCATCTAGTGTTACATGTAATCTAGTACTATAGACTCTAGATCCCTAGACTATTAAACAAGTCAACTCGGAGAGAGGCTAAATAATTATGCTCTCTTGATATTCCTTTGTGCTCACTCTTTTTCTTCTTTTCTTTCTGAGATCTCAAATCTCACCAAGTTTAGTAAATGTACTCACTGTTTGGTGGCCTCACATGACATTCATACTTCAACTAAAGTCCTCATAACTCTACAACTAATTTAGAGACCTTAGCCAGTATTCCGACGATCAGAAATGCTGAAAGGTAGGTATGGGTCATATTTGGTGGATCGTAATGAGTATTTTTTGTTGCCTCAAAAACATCGTCATGAACATAAAATTTTAAACTTGGACTCTTTTCTTTTTCTTTTATTTATTTATATTTTTTCTAAATATAATTGTTTCTTTTCTCTTTTCCTGCTTTTTTTCTTTTATAAATCAACATAACATGACGCAGACTTTTTATTTATGAGGCATTATTAGGGATGATGATGGTCAAGAGGATATTGTGTGGCTTATTTGGTGGAAGTGGCCACTCTCGGCACCTAGAAGGAATGGATAGGACAAGCATATTTCTGACCTTTGACACTATTACCCTCCTTCAGCCGAGAACTCTATGAAGGACAGTCGTAACCATCCACCATAGTCATAGCTTTATTAAGTCTCAATCTCTGTGTATCTGCCTTATTTGGTGACTCTCAGGAATTCACACAATACACACAGGAACAGAGAGCGAAAACATGCCTAACTCTGAGGTATCATCATCTAATTGTCCAAAACTTAAGAGTTCTTGCACTAGACTTAGTGTACCAGTAATCTCTCTACTTTCTACTCACAAATATGAGGTGGATTTACTAGAAGATAGTATGCCTGACTCTCTATTAACTGTCCAAGGATTCAGTAGACTAAAAATGCTTATTGGTTTTCTTCAAAGATCCATTACCCAATCTATATGCAAGTGAAGTAAATGTATTGGATTCTAAACTTAAGAAACAATTGAAGAAGGAAAATCTTTAATGACACCTCCATGACAAAGATGTTTTGCTAAGGACTAACCAATTCAGTTCAAGAAAATAAGTTTTTTTTTTTTTAATTGTCTTAAATGTATGCAAATATTTATAAATGCTATAAACATTCTCAGGTTATAACCCCCCATGCCTAAGACTGACAATGTCCTCATTGGAAAAATGGAGACAAAGAAGAATATCACATGAGGAGGAGAGTGGGAGGAGCTAAGGCTCCTCAAGCCGAAGTGCATCCAAAACCTGGTCATCTGAAAGAGTAATATAAAGTTTAAGTTGCTGGCCATTTACCTTAAAGCTCACACCAGAAGTAGGGTTCCAAATTTCTACAGCTCCATAAGAGAAAGTATTGATAACAATGTATGGTCCATCCCAACGGGACTTGAGCTTTCCTAGAAATAATTTAAGTCTGGAATTGAAAAGCTAGACCCACTAGTTGGGCTCAAAAGTCTTTCTAATGATGTGCTTATCATGGAAGACCTTTGTACGTTGCTTGTAAACTTGAGAAGTTTCATAGGCTTCATTATGAAGCTCCTCAAGCTCACTTAACTCTAACATACATGACTTTCCCGCTTTATCCAAATTCAAGTTAACGCTTTTAATAACCCACTAGGCTTTATGTTGGATTTCAATGGGAAGATGGCACACCTTTCTCTATACAAGACGGAAAGGAGACATGCCCAAGGGAGTCTTATACGTAGTTCTGTAGGCCCAAAGAGCATCATTTAGTTTTTTAGACCAATCCTTACGATCAAGCCTAACAGTTTTTTCTAAAATTCGCTTAATCTCCCTATTAGACACTTCAACTTGTCCACTCGTTTGGGAATGGTAAGGTATGGCTATCATTTGGTTGACTCCCAAATTTTGGAGTAGTCTTGTGAAGTGTATGTTCTTGAAGTGTGGTCCTCCATCACTTATGATCATCCTTGGGCACCCGTACTGAGAAATGATATTAGCCTTAACAAAGCCCAAGACCACGAAATGGTCATTGGTTCGCGTGGGTATGGCTTCTATCCATTTCGATACATAGTCCACAACCACAAGGATGTACTCATATCCGAAGGACACAAGAAAGGGACCCATGAAGTCGATGCCCCAAATATCAAAGATCTCAACAGGGAGGATCGGTTGCTGTGGCATCTAATCCCTTTTTCCAATGGTTCCCATATGCTGGAAACATAGACATGCACCCACATATGTATGTGCGTCTCGGAATAATGTGGGCCACCAAAAGCTAGACTGAAGAACCTTATGGGCAATCTTTTTCCCACTAAAATGTCCCCCACAATGGAGGTCATGGCAGAAACTCAGAACACTTCTTTGTTCTTCATTAGGGATGCAACGACAAAAAAGTTGGTTAGGGCCTACTCTAAAAAGCTCGAGTTCCTCCCAATGATAAAATTTAACGTTAGCAAGAAACCTATCTCACTTCTGCTTGTCCCAAGTACTGGGGTAATGTCCGTGACCAGATAGTTAACTATGTTAGTGAACCAAGGAGTTTTGGCCTCCACGGCCATTAGAGATTCATCAGGGAAAGTCTCTTGGATACCACCAGCAGGGTTAGATGGCTCAATAGGGATCCTAGATAGATGATCTGCTACCACATTCTAAACTCCTTTCTTATCTTTAATTTCCAGGTCAAACTCCTGGAGTAGCAGAATCCAATGAATTAGGCGAGGTTTGGTGTCCTTTTTAGTAAGAAGATGCTTTAAGGCAGAATAATCAGTGAACACCACAACCTTGGATCCCAAAAGATAAGATCGAAACTTTTCTAAAGCAAATACTATAGCAAGAAGTTCCTTTTCAGTGACCATATAGTTTTGCTAAGGATCCGTAAGGGTCTTGCTAGCATAATGCAGCACATGAGGTTTGCCATCAACTCTTTGACCTAAGACCACTCCCACTGTAAAATCAGAAGCATTGCACATTAGCTCAAACGGTAGGGTCCAATCTAGTGCTTGGAGAATTGGTACGATAATAAGGGATTTCTTTAAGACTTGGAAAGCCTTGCCACATCTATCATTAAAATTGAAGGGGGCATCCTTCACTAACAGTTCACAGAGTGGCTTAGAGATTTTACTGAAATCTCTAATGAAGTGCCTATAAAATCCAGCATGGCCAAGGAAAGATCTAACTTGACGAACATTGGCGGGTAATGAAAGCTTAAAGATGGAATCAATTTTTGTGGTGTCCACCTCTAATCCTCTCTCAGAAACTATATGCCCTAACACAATGCCCTACTGGACCATAAAGTGGCTTTTCTCCCAGCTAAGCACCAGCTTTGCCTCTTCGCAACGGGTTAAGACTTTATCAAGGTGCGAAAGGCATAGGTCAAACGAGGAGCCATAAATGGAGAAGTCATCCATGAAAATTTCAACAAACTCGTCGATCATATCAGAAAAGATAACCATCATACAACATTAGAAAGTGGCAGGAGCATTACATAACCTGGATGGCATTCGGTGGAATTCAAATGTGCCATACGGACTCATGAAGGTGGTACGATCCTGATCGTTAGGAGAAACGGCTATCTGAGTATACCCAGAGTACCTGTCAAGAAAGCAAAAGTACTTGTTCCCCGCCAGTCGTTCCAAAATCTGATCAATAAACGGTAAGGGGAAATGGTCTTTCTGGGTAGCCGTGTTCAAATGACGGTAATCAATGCAGACCCTCCAACTAGTTGAGGGTTTAGTGGTCACCAACTCTCCTTGGTCATTCTCTTCCACAGTGATTCCTGCCTTTTTGGGTACTTCATGAATAGGACTGACCCATTTACTATCTGAAATGGGATAGATAATCCCTGCATCCAGCCATTTCAGAATCTCCTTTTTAATAACCTCCCTCATATTGGAGTTGAGCCTTCTCTGCATGTATCGGAAAGGTTTCACGGACTCGTCCGTGTATATATGATGCATGCAAAGAGAGGGATCAACACCCTTAATATCAGCAATTGACCATTCAATTTCTTCCTTATGCCTTTGTAAACACTCAAGTGGAGCTCCCTCCTGCGATTCAGATAATGCAGACGAGATAATAACGGGGAGCGTGTCATTAGTGCCAAGGAAAGCATATTTCAATGTGCTCGAGAGAGGTTTCAACTCCAACTCAGGAGCCTTTTGGATTGAGGGTTTAAGTTGAGATGTCCCCGCCTTAAGTAGCAGATCTACCTTCACGGTCCAGGGTGGGGATAGAGACTCTGTGTGTATCCCCAGCAACTCTTCTAATTCGGGTAGTTCCCTTTCAGTTTCTTTAATAATCGGAGGATGGTCCTTAGATATGACCTTTTGAAGGGGATCTCTACATAGGAGTGCTGGAGTAGTCTCTTCAATTATTTCATCAAAGACCTCAATCTGAGAACAATCTTCAAATCCGGATTGCTTGTAAGTATCAAAAACATTCAACCGGAACTTCTTGTTCCCAAATCCCATTTTAAGTGTCCCTGATCTACAATTGATAGAGGCGTTGGCTATGGCCAAGAAGGGGCATCCTAGAATAATGGACGGCTTTGTGGGCTTATTAGATGGGTTAGTATCTAGCACTAGAAAGTCAACAAGGAAGAAGAAGTCCTCCACTCTCACAAGGACATCTTCCAGCAATCCTCGTGGTGTCTTAAGTGATCTATCTGCGACCTGGAGGATGACTGGACTAGGCTTTAAATCACCTCCTCCCAAAAGGTCGTAGACAGAGCTCGGTAAAATGTTCACCCCCGCACCCAGATTGAGCAGAGCCTCGTCAATGTGTTGGTTACCTATAACCACTGAAATATATTTGGGGGGTGTTCCATGTTGGAGAACCGAGCTAACATGGTTAGGTAGGATGACCTTGGTTTGGACATGTTTCCTAGATCGGCGCTTTTGGGTGCACAGGTCCTTCAGAAACTTGGCATAGGACGGGATCTATTTGATAGCTTCCAACAAAGGCAATTTGATCTGGACTTGTCTAAAAGTGTCCATAATCTCCTCCGTCCTATCCTTGGTTCCAGGCAAGCCAACAGAAGATTCCCGAGGAGCAGATAGGCGCTCTGAATAGGGCACCCTCGGCTTCTGGGTAGAGGGGCCATCATGGCAGGAGAGGGGTGGTGGAAGGATGACATCCTCATTGTGGGTGATTTCAAGCGAGGGAGAGAAATGTGGCTCTTCCTCGGTGGAGATGGAAGTCGGGTTAGGTGTAGAAGGGGAATGTTGAGACGTAACTGTAGGAGTGTTATCATGCTTGTCAATCTTCTTTCCACTCCTCAGTGCGGTCACAGCTTAGGCGTGCTCCCTGAATACAACCCCCTTGCCTTTAGGGTTCTCCTCAGAAGAGCTAGGCAGCTTCCTCGGATCACGTTGCCTAACTGCCTCAGTAAGATAACCAATTTGGGATTGCATATCAGTAATCATCTTATTCTGAGATTGGATGACCATATTTTGATGCTCTTGCATCGCTTTCATCATGGCTTTAAGTTCATCCATCTCAGAGGGCTTATTCTGAGGAGGGTTTTCATAAGATGGTTGGTATATGGGTTGGGGAGGTAAGGGTCTTGTATTCCCTGAGTTAGAAGCGTCACCTTGCTTCCAAGAGAAGTTTGGATGGTTCCGCCACCCTGGATTATAGGTATTGGAATAAGGGTTATCGCGAGGAGGTGGGCGGAAACCTTGGGCTACATTCAAGTCAGCTTAAATCAACTCAGGGAATTGATTTGCCTAGTGGCACTCCGCAGTGGCGTGCATTGTGATTTGGCAAATGGAGCATCCACTTGAAGCCTGAAAAATAGAGGCTGCTTGCGGGCTCATGCCAGGGTTTGCTAAAAGCCTATCAAAATTTTTATTCAATAATTGAATCTGATAAGCCAAATCCTGAGAAGCCCCAGCTTCGTGGGCTTCTATCTTCCTCTGCAAGATTGATGGTTTTCTTTCTTGATAGGCAGAGGACAAATGTATGGAGTTGTCGCTTAATGTTTCAAATAATTCCCAGGCTTCATACTCAGTTCTGGTCATGAAGGTTCCTGTACAGGCTACATCGATGGTTTGCCTATGCCTTTCAGATAATCCATTATAGAACCTTTCGACCAACTGCTATCTTGGCACCTGATGGTGGGGGCATAACCTAAGAAGGTCATTAAAGCACTCCCAAGTCCCATGAAATTGCTCCCCTTCCTGTTCAGTAAAACCCATAATCTCTCTTCTGTAATGGTTGGTTTTACTCATAGGAAAATACATTTTCAAAAATTCTCCCTTAAGGGTGGCCCAATCATTTACCCTTGCATCGAGGGTATGATACCAGTGCTTGGCCTTATCCTTTAGGGAGAATGGAAATAGAGTCCTCATCAGGGCTTCATCAGTAAAGCCCTAGGGCTTCACCGTGGAACAGACCTTGGTGAATTCCTCCAAATGCCGGTAGGGGTCCTCCCTAGTAGTACCATAAAAGGAGGGCAACAAAGATATGGTACTACTATTGATCTCATATGGATTATCCCCTGCCGGTCGTCTCAATGCTTGTGCGGGTTGGTTGGTTGGAATAAAATATTTCCTCAGGGTCCTTTGTTGATTTGCTCCTTGATCAGCCATGCCTTCTCTTTTCTCTCCTAGGTGAGCTCTCCTCAGAATTTTTTTGGGCTCAAGATCAAACACTAGACTGCCCTCAAGAGAGCGTCTACCAAGCATACAATATCAATCACAATTCAAGTTCTTGTTGATTGAGTAGGTGAAACTTCCACTCCAAAGATAGGTCAAAAGGTCAAGGCTTATCCCTCCATTCCCACATAAGTGGTATAAGAGGGGTGATGACTTGAGATCTTAACCTTCTTTGTTGTGGAGGTAGAATTGGTTGATATAGATGGCCAAACAAGTTATTCATTGCAATTACGCGACCTAATTCAACCTTCGAGTGCCTTAAGACCTATACTTTGCTTAGATGATACTCCCAGGTGATCAAGTGAGAAGTTACTCCAAGGATGAACAAAGGGATGCAAGTAGGGAGAACCCTTCCTTTGAGGTGATGCGTATGCGGTGCCCCTTAACTACCCTTTTGTTCCTTTAAGGGGTGTCCCCCTCCGTGAAGTATCAAAACGCTTGGTCAAAAGATAGTACCACCACCACAAAGCACAATAGGAGGGTTTGCACCGATAAAGAGATTGGTGCCCATAGCCTTAAGGGATCGAGCCTTAGTGTTGTGCCTAATGTGCATGCTCAGTGTCAGAAGTGTGCATCACACCGCATATCTTTTTTTATTTTATTTTTGAAAACGCAGACAAGTCCCTTAGAATCAGATCAAGTGTGATTTGATTTTAAGGTCGAATCTGATTATCAGTCCCACTTTTAGTTAGGCGACCACTGAATTAGTAAATTCAATCAACTTGGTGGTCTTTGAATTTTAATCTAAATGCAAATGAGTGAACAGGAGCTGGATGCAAAAGTTAGAAAGGTGTACCTGTCTCCAGCAATCTTCGTGCCAATATGCTCACAATGTAACAATGAGATCAAATGTGCTGCTCAATCACCCCTAAATGCGCGCACCTAAGGGCATGCAACTCCTAAACAGGCAGCTCAATATTTTCTTTTGTTTGTTTTAAAGGCAAGCAAGCAGAAAAATTAATCACGCATGCAGAAAAATGTAAACCTTAGTAGCTAAAGAATGTGGGGACAGACCCCCAAAAATTCAGGCCCAATTACTACAAGGGTGAGAAGACAGAAGTAAATTTCGTGCCGAAGGAGAATCTCCTATGAAAGCGAGATCTAGGTCTCTTGCGTCTTCTCCTCGTGTGGGCGTCGCTCAAGGTTGATGTTGCCGCTCTGCTACGCTAGTCGCCTTGTCAGATTCCTTGCATAAAAGGATAAAGAATGATCAGATAATTATGCAACTCAGAATACTCAGAAATAATCAAGTGAATCTATTGCATCTATTGCCTCCCTGACAACGATGCCATTTGATGGAGAGAATATCGCTTGATTAAGAAAATAATAGAATGATATGTCATTGTAATTTATGTGGTGGAAACCTCTCAATCAAAGATTAAAATAGATATCAATTTAAACCACAAAAAGGATGTCGTATCCACAGGGAGGAATAGATCCAATAAATTCACGAGTAGAGAGTTACAATGTTCGCAGACACCTTCGCGAAATCAATTCAATGAACATGCTACTCTAAATGGAACTTGCAATTTCATGAGAAGTTATGGACTATTTATGTAAATTTTACATCAGAAATCATGCTCCCAAAAGCATGTATATGATGCATGTGTAGTGGCATATCATGAAAGTTTGAATTGCATTAAAATCTAAATTAAATTTTAATGTTAAATGATGCACATAACACAAGTTAAGCAAATTCACGAAATTGTAAGTGCACCCATGAAATTTCACTTGAATAAAATAATCCAAATATTAAAGTGACAATGGCAGGAAATGTAAATTTTAATTCCTTCAAAAATAGAGGAAACTTCCTCTCTCTTCACTGCACGTTGGAGGAGGCATCGCCGGCGATTTGCTCGGGAGGAGGAGTTCCACAAAAGGAGAGGATCTCGTAGATGATGATAGTGAGGCAGGAGATGGCCGGTGGCGGCGGAGAGGAGAGGCAAGGACTGTAATTGCCTTGGGTGGTTGCTGTACACAGAGGTGCTGCACGCGCACAAGGGCGCGGTTACGCGGAGAGCTGCTGTGTGTGGGTGCGGCTGCGTACAGGCGTAGTTGCGCACAAGCGTGGCTGGCAAGGGTTGCGCAGGGTCACGGTTGCTGTGGTGGCTTCTTTTGGTTGTTTGCATGCGGTTTGAGAGAAGCAAAGGAAGAAGAAGACAGAGAGGCCATGGCACGTGGGCGTCTGCGTGTGGTTTGTCTTGCATGCCTGGCATGGTTGGCGAGGGTTGCACGGGGGCGCGGTTACACGCAAAAGAGATTGCGCTATTGCGAACACGTGAGTGGGTGCGCGGCGTGAGTGCTGCTGGCGGGGAAGGAGGAGGCTATGCTAGGCTGCTCTACTGCTGCAGCACTTGGAGAGGCACACTGGCCTTGAGGGAGCGTGCGCACAAGGTTGCAGTGAGAGGATGCACGCACACGCTGGAAGGGTGGGCGCGGTGGTGTTGCTGTACGAGGAACGACTGTCTTGCGTGCAGTCTGGCTGCGGTGAGAGGGCCACAGTGCAGGCTCTCCTTCACGGTGTGTGTAGGGTCCACAGTGGTGCTGTTCCAAATGAGCCCCCGCCAAGAGAGAGACGAAGATTCATTATCCCATGCGACTTTTATCTCCTCCCTTTCGTTCTTCTTCCCCAGTGCAATTCAAGGGATTTTAAATCCCTTACTAAAATTGGCCGCTGTTAGCTGTTCGGAGATTTGGGTGGCCTATTTGTTGAGGCAGGCAAGAGCCAAAAGATCCCCGTGGGGGGGAGGGGGGAATCTTTCAAAAGACCTTGGTTTCTTCACAAATTTGTTCCTCCTCCTCTCCCATTTTCTCGATTACTGTTCACTCTTAAAATAGCCTGATGGAGTGGATCAAGTGGAGGAGATGGAGAGGGTGCATTGTGTGCGTGACCTGCATGAGAGAGTGACATGTTGAAATGTAATATAACATAAGTTATTCCTACAATAATGAAATATAAAATAATTATTTATATACATAATAAGTTATAGAACGCAATAGAATATATGTAAACTTAAGTAATGATGCATGCAATTATTCTATGACCTAATGTAGTTATTAACAAACATAAAATGTAAGAATAAAGTTAACTTAGTCGTAACAATAATCCATTAAAATGGACTCATCAGTGTTGTTATAGTTCATTGCGTGGTAGAAAATCACTTTTCAAAATATTTAATGTTCAAAATCTTACCACGAAAATAGTTAGGTCATCTCCACAAGGAGGAATTAGCCTATTATACTAGTGAGTGGTGCCTCAATTATTCGGGAATCTCAACAGGTGTGCATGCTAATTCGTATAATTCATTTTCAACATAAATCATCATTCTAAGCAATTGAAAAAAAAAAGCAAAATCACCACAACCTAATATTCTGTTAACTAGTAATCTTGGCAATGATAATCAACGTAAATACTAATTTACGGTAAAAGCGGCCTTGCTCATTGCAATCAATATCCCATATTTCATAGCATTCATGAGAAGAATCTAGTTATAAGTAATTCACATAGAATAGAGGCATATTCATGTAAATGCACCTCAATAAACTAATGCCTCAAAAATAAGGGAATAGTAAATGGCAATGGCAAAATTTGTAAATTTTAATTGGGTGGAGAATAGAGGTTTTTTACTCTTTCCTTCGTGCGCACCCGTGGGTCTACGGCGGCGCGAACAGCTTGCGACAGAGGTGCATTGCAACGAGGGCTTCGCGATGGCGGTTGTGGTGTCGATGGAGGTGGCCAAAGTTGGTCGACCGGTGAAGGCGAAGCTCGTTGGCGGCGGGCTTTGCGTGCACGCACGTGGACTGCTGTGGCTTGCATGGATGGGTGGAAGGGGTTGGCATGCTACGTGGAGATCCCCGGTGGCATTGGCGGTGAAGATGGTGGTCGACAATGGTGGCTACGTGGAGGGGAGCGCTGAAGGCTTTGGGTTCCTTCGGGAAGTTGCAGGTGGGTTGAAGAAGAAGAGGAAAAAGAAGAGGAAGACGAAGAGGTTGGATGTGCGCTGATGGTGGTTGCACGCGCATGCGGGCTAGATGTGTGCACACAAGGGCACGTTGCTTCTGGCCGTAAGGGGGAGTGATGAGGGAATTCTTAGTTATTTATGATAGTAATAGAATGATATGTCGTGTTTTATGTGGTGGAAAATCTCTCAATCAAAACTAAATATCAAATTTAACCACAATAAAGATGTCGCATCCACATGGAGGAATAAACCAATAAATTCATGAGTAGAGGAATATACTATTCGCAGACACTTTTGTGACTTTAATGAGAGGAATATGCTATTTTAAATGGAGTTTGCAATTTCTTTAAAAGTTCATGGTTATTTATGCAATTTTCACATCAGGAATTAAGCTCCAAAAATATGCACATGATGCATGTGTAATGACATATCATGTAAATTCAACTTGCATGCAAATCTGATTTGAAATTCAAAGTTAAATGATGCACATAACACAAGTGAAGTAATTTCATAAAACTATGAGTGCATCAATGCAATGTGGCCTGAATAAAATATTAATATCTAAATGGCAATGGCATTAAATGTAAATATTAATTGAGGAGAAAACAGAGGATTTCTCCTCTCTCTCTTCTTCGTGTGGACGACTGTGTACGGTTGGCGGTGAGAGTCGACGGGGTGGTGCGCCTCGACGCGTGCTTTGCGATGGTGGTGACTCGATGATTGGAAGTGGCCGGTGGCGGTCGAACGGTGAAGAATGGCCGCCGGCCTGTTGGCTTTGTTGGAGGAGGAGGTCGTGCGTGAGAGGATGGTGTGGCTGTTGCAGCGCGTGCGGATGTTCGTTGGGGTCGCACGCACAAGGCGTGTTAGGGCGCGCTTGCAGGGCTGGCCACTGGCATGAGCGCCTGCGGGCTTGGCCGCGCGCAGGCGGTCTGCTTGTGTGCGGTCTGCCTGCGAGCTGGAAGTGCACGGGTTGCCTGTGGGCGGCTGCGGCCTGCAGGCGTGGTTTGGCTGCGGGCTTGGCTGGCTGCAGGGCGCGCAAGGAACGCTACGGTAAGGGAAGGAGGGCGATGACATGGCACCTGCAGGCATGTGGTGCGACGCCTGTGGGCGCTGGCGAGGGCTAGTGCAGGGGCGCAATGAGGGCAGTAGCACGGAGGCAGTAGCGTTGTGGAAGCGCTGGTGCAGTGTCTGCAGGCAGTGCCGAGGGCTGGTGCAGCACCTGCAGGGCTTGCGGGTGCGGGCAGGCGATGGCGCACGTCTACAGGGGGTGGAAGGTGCGGCTGTGGCTTGCAAGGGATTGGTGAAGGCGCTGAGGCAGTGCGGTGAGGGCGGTGGAAGGTGTGCACAGTGCATGCTCTCCCCACAGTGCACTCCTTCTTTACGGTTGGGTCCTCGCCAGGGGGAGAAGAAGAAGCGAGCCCCCCTCTCCTTTACCAAGCCTCCTCTTTTATCTCCTCTCCCCATGCAAGTTAAGGGATTTTCAAATCCCTTACTAATTTTGGCCAGCGGTAGTTCGGGAGGTGTTGAGGATGGCCGGAGGTTGCGTGAGGTGAAGTTGAGGCGGTCGTTTGTTGGGGGAAATTTATTTCACCCCCTGTTCTTTTCCAACATTATTCCTACAACGACAAAACATAAAATAATTACATATTAAGTTATAGAATGTGATAAAATAGATGTAAACATAAATAATGATGCATGCAAACATTCTATAACTTAATGTAGTTATTAACAAACCTAAAAGGTAAGAATAGAGTTAACTTAGGTGTAACAATAGTCCATTAAAATGGACTCATCAGGGAGTGCGCACGGGCTGTTGCTGGGTGGTTGCGTGTGAAGCGAGTGGCCAGTCTTGTGGTGATGGTGTTGGTGATGAGGAGGAGATGTTGGGGGAACGGCTAGTGGTGGTGCTCTCTGTCACCAAGCACCACCATGTTGAGGTGAGTGGAGGAGAGGTGAGGCCGGCGTCGATCCACAGTGCAGGCCTGGGACCACGGTGCACGTTCGAAGCATGGTGCAGGCAAGAGGACCACGGTGGAGAGGGTGGAGGTGATGATGAGCTTGCTCCTGGAAGATGGAGCCTTTTTTATAAAAAAAAACTCGCATCTGTTTCCTTCCAACGAAACTTCTCTAACCACTCACGAAGATTGCGAGTAGTTAGAATGACAGATAAGCATTGGCCGATCTTTATTAGGTGTCTGACTTCATCATCAGATGTCTTAAAAAAATGTAAAGTTAAGGAACTTGTCCTGGCAATTCCCAAACGTCCATCTTTAGTTCCAGACGTCTTATATATGCAGAATGACATTTGATTCTTATACCTAGCCTGCATCCAACCATATAGAATATGTGAACATATCATGCATTTTTAAACATAAAATTGACTTACAAGATTATATGCAGAATAAGATGAATTACCATATAACTCCTAACCAATTAGAAACTATGAATAGATAATTAAAGAGTACTTAGGCCCAATAATGATACACTAAAGTGGACTTATCAAATGCCCCCATACCTAAGTTTTGCTAGTCCCGAGCAAAAGTGAAAATAATGGAAGTAATCAAGAGAATTCTTCTTTCTTTATTCCAAAAATTTAGAGATCTAGACTAATGTGAAGTGATAGCAGCTTAGGTAACGGATCCAAGTGAAAAGTCAATTTACATTTAAAGTTCGTACTTAACCCTTGGTAAAAATTTTATTAGGATAGGAAACTACTTCCCTCGGGAATAAAGCAGAAAATAATCTATAATTTGACCCCGGCTTTTTAGCTTAGGTAGGAGATACTGAGTTAAATGGATTCGTATTTGGTGGCACAAAGTCATCTGGTGCTATATGTAATCTAATATTACAGACTTTACATCTCTAGACTATCAAACAAGTCAACTCAGAGAAAGGCTAAACACTGTGCTCTCTTTATGTTCCTTTATGCTCACTCACTTTTTCTTTTCTTTTTCTCTTTCTTCCTTCTTTCTTTTCTAAGATCACATATCTTGCCAGATTTTGTAAATGTACTCATTATTTGGTGGCCTCACATGGCATTCATACATCAATAAAAGTCCTAATAACCATACAACTAAGTTAGAGTCCTTAGCCAGTATTTGGGCGATCATAAATACTGAAAAGTAGGTATGTGTCATATTTGGTAGATCGCAAAGAGTGTTTTTGTTATTGCCTCAAAAACATTGACACAAAAAATGACAGAATGATAAAACTCCAAACTTGGACTCTTTTTTTTTTCTTTTTCTTCTTTTTTTCTTTTTTTTATATTTTTCTAAATATAAATATTTCTCTTTTTTTTTTCCTTTTTTTTATATAAATTAACTTAACAAGACGTAGACTTTTATTCATGAGGCATTATTAGGGATGATGATGGTTAAGAGGATATTGTGTGGCTTATTTGGTGGAAGTACCTACTTTCGACACTGGAAAATGATGGATAAGACAAGCATATTTCTGACCTTTGACACTATTATTCTCCTTCAGCCGAGGACTCTATGAAGGACGATCATAACTATCTACATAGTCATAGTTTTATTAAGACTCAATCTCTATGTATCTACCTTATTTGGTGACTCTCAAGAATTCACACAATGTACGCACACAGGAACAGAGAGAGAAAACTATGCCTAAGTCTGAGGTATCATCATCTAATTGTCCAGAACTTAAGAGTCCTTGCACTAGACTTAGCGCACCAGTAGTCTCTCTACTTTCTTCTCACAAATATGAGGTGAATCTAATAAAAGATAGTATGCCAGACTCCCTATTAATTATCCAAGGGTTCAGTAGACTAAAAATGCTTATTGATTTTCTATAAAGATCCATTACTCAGTCTACATGCAAGTGAAGTAACTGTACTGGATTCTAAACTTAGAAATAATCTAAGAAGAAAATCTTTAATAAAACCTCCTTGATAAGAACTTTTGCTCGGGACTAACCAATTTAGCTCAAGAAACAAAAGAGATTTTTTTTTTTGGCTAATGCACTATCCTAGATGCATGCAAATATTTATAAATGCTATAAACATTCTCAGGTTATACCCCCCCATGCCTAAGACTGACAGTGTCCTCATTGAAAAAAATAAAGACATAGAAGAATATCACCTGAGGCGGAGAGTGGGAGGAGCTAAAGCTCCTTAAGATGAAGTGCGTCCAAAACTTGGCCACCTGAAAGAGTAACATAAGGTTTAAGTTGTTGGCCATTTACCTTGAAGCTCACATCAGAAGTAGGGTTCTGAATCTCAACAGCTCAATGAGGGAAGGTATTGATAACAACGTATGGCCAATCCCAGCGGGACTTGAGCTTTCCTGGAAATAATTTAAGTCTGGAATTGAAAAGCCAGACCCACTGGTTGGGCTCAAAGGTCTTTCTAATGATGTGCTTATCATGGAAGACCTTTGTACGTTACTTGTAAGCTTGAGAAGTTTCATAGGCTTCATGACGAAGCTCCTTAAGCTCACTTAACTCTAGTATACGTGCCTTTCCCGCTTTATCCAGATTCAAGTTAACATTTTTAATAGCCCAATAGGCTTTGTGTTGGATTTCAACGGGAAGATGGCACGCCTTTATGTAGACAAGCCAGAAAGGAGACATGCCCAAGGGAGTCTTATATGTTGTTCTGTAGGCCCAAAGAGCATCATTTAGTTTTTTAGACCAATCCTTACGGTCGAGCCTGACAGTTTTTTCTAAAATTCATTTAATCTCCTTATTAGACACTTCAACTTATCCACTCGTTTAGGGATTGTAAGGTGTGCCTATCATGTGGTTGACTTCCAAATTTTGGAGTAGTTTTGTGAAGTGCACGTTCTTGAAATGAGGTCATCCATCACTTACGATCGTCCTTGGGCACCGGTAGCGAGAAATGATATTAGCCCTAACAAAATCCAAGACCAAGGAATGGGCATTGGTCTGTGTGGGTATGGCTTCTATCCACTTCGATACATAGTCCACAGCCACAAGGATGTACTCATATCCGAAGGACATAGGAAAGGGACCCATGAAGTCGATACCCCAAATGTCAAAGATCTCAACGAGGAGAATAGGTTGCTGGGGCATCTCATCCCTTTTTCCAATGGTTCCCATCTACTGGCAATGTAGACATGCACCCACATATGTATGTGCATCTCGGAATAATGTGGGCCACCAAAAGCCAGACTAAAAAACCTTATGGGCAGTATTTTTTCCACTAAAATGTCCTCCATAGTGGAGGTCATGGCAGAAACTCAAAACACTCCTTTGTTCTTCGTCAGGGACGCAATGGCAGAATAACTAGTCAGGGCCTATTCTAAAAAGCTTGGGTTCCTCCCAGTGATAAAATTTAGCGTCACTAAGAAACCTGTCTCGCTTCTGCTTGTCCTAAGTACTGAGGGTGATGCCTGTGACCAGATAGTTCACTGTGTCAGCGAACCAAGGAGTTTGGCCTCCACTGCCATTAGAGACTCATCAGGAAAAGTCTCTTAGATACCGCCAGCAAGGTTTGATGCCTCAAAAGAGATCCTAGACAAATAATCTGCTACCACATTCTCAACTCCTTTCTTATCTTTAATTTCCAGGTCAAACTCCTAGAGTAGCAAATCCAACGAATTAGGTGAGGTTTGGTGTCCTTTTTAGAAAGAAGATGCTTTAAAGCAGAATGATCAGTGAACACCACAACCTTGGATCCCAAAAGATAAGACTAAAACTTTTCCAAAGCAAACACTACAGCAAGAAGCTCCTTTTCAGCAACCGTGTAGTTTTGCTGAGGATCCATAAGGGTCTTGCTGGCATAATGCAGTGATAACACTGCACATGGGGGTGATAATTCTGTTAAATAGGGCCCATCTTAAGAATAAAAGGCACAACATAAGTAGAATGGGAGCATTCCATGCATCATATACCAAGATTTCTTATAAAACTGTATTAATGGCCATTTATGTAAGCACTTGTCAAAGCAGGCCTCAGATGAGCAATCGAACTGAACGGATGGATTCAGAATGATGAACGGAGTCCAACGGACTCAAGATCGGCCAAATCCGACATCTGGAGCTCCTACAATGGCCCCAAGAAGTTCTGACCGTTGATCTGATGATCAATGACCCTCGTTACACCACGTCGCACCCCGCTCACTGCATGCCACTTCCTCCTTCAGCTGAGATCAAATCCCGGCTGTCGATCTTTGATCGAACGGTCGAGAACCACGTGCCTGCCTACGGTCGCTGCGACAAAGCAGCAGGCGTGGCGCAATGGTTAGCGCGCACGCTCGCACGCACGTGATGCGGGTTCGAGCCAAAGAAGTGCACGGCGAAATTGGGCCACCCAATTAGCAGCGGGTGGCTGAGATTGCGCCACGCGGCGCACCCTTAGACAGCAAGCGCCCACGTGTGCGCGCACGCCGGGTGACGACGCCCGTGCGCCCGCACGCCCAAGGCACGATCCGAGCGCACCCAAGGGAGGATCTCAGTCGTCCGATCTTTGATCGGACGGCTCTCACGCAGCAGCCGCAGATCGGGCGCAAAGAAGAACGGCGCGGGCGTGTGACCGGTGGGCTGGAGGGCTTCACCAACGCTTTTGGAAGGGCTTTAGCGACGTCCCGGACGTCGCTAAAGCCCCTTCTTCTTTTAGAAAGCCCTTCTCCCTATTTAAACCCCCTCCAACCACTCATTCAAGGCATTCACTTCCCTTGCAAGTACTCTACCCCTCTCTTAGCTAGCTTTAGGCCCTCTTGTAATCTCCGGAGACGACGAGCCACCGACGGAGCCTTCTCCACCGCCGTGGCTGCCTCGCCGCTCTCCCCCTCTCTCTCTCTTTTCCTCTATTTTAAGCTTTCCCTTACTTTTGTTTAAGCATGTATTTAATGTTGTAAGGTGTGAACTAAAGCTACATGATTAATGAAGTTACTTTTCGTTCAGTGTTTACTCGATTTCCTGTTTAAGTTGCATGATTAAGCAAAGAAACGACTTTAACCCTAATCTCTCTCTCTCTCTCTCGCTTTTCAACCGCACCTTTCACAAGCAAAACTCCGCAATTTCCGTGACAACAAATGATAAGAAAAATTTGATTTTCACGCCTCCCTGAGACGAACACTCGGGCTCATCTCCGTTTCCTTACTTTAAAACCGACGTTGCAAGTGCGACTATAATGACACTTCTTAACACATACGCACGGCCGCACGTTAGTTTTTGGCGCCGTTGACGGGGAGGCAACAGATTTGTTTTGTCACTTCCATTCCACATCCATTCTCACATCGTCTAATGCCCTGTTTTCCTTTTTACTTGATGGTTGCAGGAATTCGGCGCTTGGACGACGAAGCGACGCATCCCACGACGGTAACAAGGGAGTAGGCGCAACAAGGACCGATAGTGAGTAATTCTTCACTTATGATTGTTTGCTTGTGTGAAAAACTAAAAAAAAGTGTAAAAATTGAAAAAAATTGGCATGGTGAATGATTGCTTGACCCACATCCTTAACACATCATCCCACAAAAAATGTACACTCTAACATTCTGAATAAATTCTTGGAGTGTTCTTTTCTCTTTTCGAGTGGGCCACCGTGAGTTGACCTGGGCCGCACCACTTAACCCTAAAATTGACTCATCTAATAGAAGCTGCATGATCATTAGGACGAGTACATTAGGGTTTTAGAGCCTCTACAGAATAAAAGGAAATCTGCTTTCACCGAATTGTGTGCAGAACTTGACGTGCCCACTGAAACTTGTCTGAAAACATTAAGACACCTCAACCCTAAAAAGCACTAAAGTAAGGATGAAACACTAAAAGACACCACATCTTAAAAATCCTTGCTTGAAAATCATGTTTTGATAGAAGCACACACCTTGAAAGTGGAAAATTAAGAGGCACCACCCCAATCAACACCTCATCACATAACCCTGGCACAAGCACTATCCTAGCCCTTTAAAACTGAGTAGACGTGTCCTAGGCAGGACTAAGTTAAGTCTCAAAAGGCGAGGTTTTGTTCACTGGGCACTTGGCCTTCATTCCCTTGGTAGAATCTGGTGACTAGGCTGCGGGGCAGTGTCAAACGACCGCGGTTGTGGGGTCTACGGAACTGGAGGCACAAGCCAAAGGAAGAACCTTCCTTGCAATCCCCTCGTAATCAACCTGGCCAGATTAGCCTTGGGAAAAGGAGTCCAGTGCTTACGGACTTAATCACCCCTTGTGAGATTTCTAGGTCTCCTAAGGAATACCCCATAAGGACTAGGCTTGTTTGCTTGATCGAACACAATTCTCGCATCTGTCGCTCTCCGCATCCCCTCCTGTTCTTCTCTAGTGCATGCACGGGAGACGCTCACTGCATCCTGAGTTGTTTGTTTTGGGGCAGGAATCTAGGCGACGTGATTCTGTTATAAACATGGCTGAACCTAGGGTAGATGAGGCTGAGGATCAACCCCCACCAGACACAATGGCCATCATCCAAGCCCAAATTAATGCAAACCACCGACTTCAGCAACAACAAATCCACACTATCATGCAAGCCATACAACAGTTACAGAACCCACAAGAACAACCACCACCACCTTTCCAAGGCATACAAGGGCAACCACTACTCGATATACCACCATTTTAGGATCAGCCGAGGCCCCTCCGCGATTTCTATAATCCCTCTGCTATTAGAGTTGAGCCACACCTTAGGATCCCCAAAGGGGGAGATGATTTTGAGCTGAAATTGAATGTCTTAAGTCTGATCCAGAACCACTTTCATGGAAGCTCAAATGAGGACCCCTTCCAGCATCTAAAGGATCTCGACCGCATAGCACGAACTGTGAAACCTAGGAACATTAGCCTTGACATTGTCCTAATCAAGATGTTTCCCTTCTCATTAAGAGAAAAGGCTTCTCACTGGCTTAGAACCCTAGGTAGACCCATCACCACCTGGGAAGAACTGAGGCATGCATTTTTAAAGAAATTCTTCCCCATAGGAAAGACCAATGCCCTTAGAAGAGCTATTACTACCTTTACACTCCAGGGTGGGGAGCAGTTTCATGAGGCATGGGAAAGATTTAATGAACTCTTGAGGAAATGCCCACACCACGAAGTACCAAGGTGGCAATTGGCCCAGATTTTCTACCATGATCTGGACAACAACCTATGAAACTTCATCGATGCCTCATGCGGGGGAAACTTCCTGAACAAGGACGAGGTGAGCGCGTTTGAGCTCTTTGAGTCTATGAGTGAGAATTCGCTCAACAATGCCTCCATGACCCAGTTCAATAGGTCCAGTCAACCCCGTGGTGGGATTTATGAGGTACAAGCAAATTCTGGAATGGTTGACATGGACATCATTGCCAAGAAACTGGATCGAGTGGAATTGGTGGACAAAAAGATTGATGAGCTACTGAACTAGACCAGGAACCCCTTACAGACTTTCTCCCTAGCAAAGGGAGCGCATAATGTTGACCTGGTCCAGCCCTTAACCCAACTGAACCTGGAAAAACCCCTGACCACGTTCCAGGGAGGGACCTTTGCTCCCTCAACCCTTGATTACTCTCTTCCCTCTTCATCAACATCGGCTATCCTTGAAGATGTGCAAACTGTCCAAGGTTATGCGAAGCCTGAACCTTTCTCCAACACTTACAACACTGGCTGGCGTAACCACCCCAACTTTGGTTGGACAAACCAGAAACCATCGCAATTCCAAAACCAGCCCAGGCCAAACCAGCAGCCACACTTGCCTCCTATCAGCAAGGACCACCAGTTAGACCCCAATATAATCAGAATAGGGCGGCCCCTCCCTCACAAAACCAAATGGACACCCTAATAAAGATGATGGCTGACTGTTCGATCTTTCGCTTTTAAGTCGTTTGTAGTTTAATGTGGTGGAAAAATCGACTAATCAATTTTTAACAAGAAATAATCACTCGCAGAGGAGCGGGTCGTATCCACAGGGAGGCAATAACGTATTAAAATTCGTGCCACTTAAAAATGTTTGTTAGGAGTCAATTTGGACAAGAATCGAGCCAAGATTGCCTTTAGATTAAGGTTTAAGCAAGAAACAATGCTGAAATGGCAATTATGAGAAACTAGAGGATATTTTCCGCAATGCAGAATCAATATAATAAGATTAAAAGTGGCAATGGCATGAAATGTAATTTTTAATTGGTGGTTTATTGTAGCAAAACAAGGGAATTTTTCCCCGTTGTCTTGCGCGACGAAGAGCCGATGGCCGGGCGTGGGAAGCTCGGAGGAGGTCCCTTGGATCAAGGGCTTCGAATCGGTGGTGGCGGCGAGTCGCGCGGCGGCCGGAGGTGGCAGGACGAGCTCCGGCGGAGGTGCTGCAGCCGGTGAGCTCGCGCGGCTGTTGGCGTGAGATCTGCTCGCGCGCTGCTGCTGACGGCTCTGCAGGCGCGGGAGGACGGGTCTGCAGGCGGTTGAGCGGGTGCGGCTGCAGCTGGCGGGGGTGCACAAGCTGCAGCAAGCGCGGGCGGGGGGGGGCGCTGCTGGCGGTTCTGCAGGGGCGGGGGTGAACGACGTGGATTGCAGGCGCTGTTGGAGTTCTGCAGGCGTGGTTGCTGCTGCAGGCGCGGGAGGTGGGTGCTGCAGGCTGAGGAGTGCGTGCGCTGTCTAGAGGGCGTGGAGATGGCGAAGGCTGATGGTGGGCGCGGTTGCGCTGGAGGCTGGTTGGTGATGTTGCAGGCGTGGGCGCGCACGGATGAAGGCGCAGGCGCGGGGATGGTGGTGCGGGCGTGAATGGTGAGATGGGCGGATGTGGCTGTGCGGGTGCGGGTGGAGTTCAAACAGGTACGCAGGCGGGTGATCGCAGGTGAGCGGGTAGCTTCAGACGTCCGGGAAATTTTTCGGACGTCTTAAGTGAATGAGAAGGTGATTGCAGTGACGGTGGTTGCGGCGGTGGTGGTTGATGACGACGGCGAGGGAGTTGCACGCTAAGGTGCTCACGGTAATGCGGCGAGCTCCGGATGGTGGTGTGGCCTGTCACACCACACGCCCACGGTGATGGAGACTCGCCGCCACGGTAGAGGCCGGCGGTATGGAGTGGAAGAGAGAAGTTCTCTCTGCACAGTGGTGGGTCGGTGGCGGAGGCCTCCCGAGCTCGGCTGCCTCCCTCCTCCTTTTGTAGTGTACTGCACAAGTTTGAAATCAGCCGCCCGACCAGATCCACCACATCCGCTCCCCCTTGAATGACTTCTTCACTGCATCAGCCAGGCATTGGAGCGGCAGCCAGCCGTTCTGAAAGAAGAAGAATAAAGAAAATATTGTTAAAATATTAGGGTTATTTATGTACAGACCCTCAACTTCTATGTTAATAAAAATAATGTACCTAATTGGTTATCTAATTAGATGAATGCTATTCTAAGCTAATTCTAAATGCACTTAAGATATGAATGCAATGTATGGATTATGTAATTAGATTAAAACTATGAATTAATCTATTTACATCCTAATTTGTACTAAATAAATGTTAGAATTAATCTAATGTATAGGCACTTAAATACTTAAATAGCCCACAACTATGGGCTAATCAAATACCCCCATGCCTAGTTTTTGCTAGTCCCTAGCAAAATTAAGCGAAACCTAGCACTCTAAGTAGACTAGTCAACTCACTTAGTCTTCCTTCAGAAGCATATTAAGTTCAGGTTCTAAACCCAAGGTTCCTAAGTAGTTGCTAAGTTACAGACTAGGTCGGCTAAAGACGAGTTGCAAGCACAAGTTTCCCTGATTTCTGACTCTACCATAAAGTTTATTGATCCCTGAGATTAAAGCATCCGTGCTTGTGCATTGGTCCGAGTTATTTGAGTTAAAGGAAAAATTTTTATATATACACCCTTTTTTTTTTGTTTGTTTGTTTGTTTGTTTGATTCTTCTAAGTCTAACCTCAGATCAGCTATCAACACGGTCTGTGTCGGATTCATTGTCCCCATTACCATACCTCGAAGGGTGCCTGGATTTTGATGCTTCGAGATAGCACTGCCCATAACGACCCCAAGAACTCCTGGCAATCGACACTTCGGGATAGTATCGCCCATGGATTTCTTAAGCGAATTCAGGCCTATGGCAATCGGCACTTCGAGATAGGGTCGCCCATGGTACCTGAACCGCGCAATGCGCTTACATGCCCTAAGTAGGATGGATATCCTAAGAGACAAGCGTCGAGGAGGTAATATGTTATCATCGCATCGTCAAGGTGAGTATATACTCGACCTCTCCTGCGGCGGGAACTCTTCCAATCAAAATGTGTTTTCAAGCCTCTCTTAAGTCAAAACTAAGAGAACCAAATCTCTTTTCAGAAAGACGAAAATTAAGTTGATTACCAGACCAAGTGTGTGAAATTTGGATGCTTGGGTTACAAGGACCCGTAAACCAAAAGGTAGAATAAGACTCCAGGTACTACCCTACCTTTTAACTCAAACCCTAGCTTCCCTTCCTCAACCTCTTGAGGAATGGTCCGCAACTTAACTCCTACTTAAGTTTTTAAGTCCACAAAGGACCCTAAAGGTCTAAAGCTAGTAGCTCATTTAGCTTCTAAAGTTTGACCCTAGAATTAACTTAGTCTACCCTAGAGTTCTGATTTGCTTAAGACTGCAAGATCTAGCCAGTTAAGCTCAAAACCCTTTTTATATATATATATATATATATTTTTTTTTATAAATGCATGCTATAAACAAAATGCCTCAGGTCCTCTCCCCCATGCCTGGTTCAAACAATGTCCTCATTGAAAATCAAAAATAGCTAAAGGAAGATATTACCTGAGGCGGAGAATGGTAGGAGCTAAGGCTCCTCAAGAGTGACTTCGTTAACTAGATGGCCATCTAAAGTTATGTACGGTTTTAACCGTTGACCGTTGACGATAAAGGGAGTTGCTGAAGAGGATGGATTTTTGATCTCCACAGCTCCATGGGGGAATACTTTGGTGATTATGTAAGGCCCATCCCAACGAGATTTTAATTTCCCAGGAAAAAGCTTAAGTCTGGAATTGAAAAGCCAGACTTGTTGGTTGGGTTCAAAGGTCTTTCGAAGAATAAACTTGTCATGCAAGAGCTTAGTTCTTTCTTTATAAGCTTGAGAGGTGTCATAAGCATCATTCCTCAGCTCCTCAAGCTCACTTAATTCTAGAAATCGTGCCTTACCTACCTTCTCTAAATCCATGTTAACACTTCGAATAGCCCAAAGTGCTTTATGTTCCAACTCAACAGGTAAATGGCACGCTTTTCCATACACAATCCAAAAGGGAGAAGTACCCAAAGGGATCTTATAGGCCGTTCGATAAGCCCACAAAGCATCATCGAGCTTTTGGGACCAATCTTTCCTATCAGGTCTAACGGTCTTTTCCAAAATATTTTTTATCTCCCTATTTGATACTTCAGCCTGGCCACTTGTCTGAGGGTGGTAAGGGGTAGCAACCTTGTGAGTCACTCCCAAACTCTTAACTAACCGATTGAAGTGGTGGTTTCGGAAATGAGGTCCCCCATCACTTATAATAGTCTTGGGGCAGCCGAAACGGGATATGATATTGGCCTTCACAAATTTCAAAACCACAGAGTGGTCATTTGTGCGCGTAGGAATGGCCTCTATCCATTTAGAGACATAATCAACTGCCACCAAGATATATTCAAAACCATGGGACGACGGGAAGGGACCCATAAAGTCAATTCCCCACACATCAAAAATTTCAACAGATTGAATAGGATGTTGAGGCATTTCATTCTTCTTCCCAATCATTCCAGTCTGTTGACATCTAATACAGGCCTTAACAAAATTATGAGAATCCTTAAATAAGGAAGGCCACCAAAAACCAGATTGGAGAACCTTAAAAGCAGTTTTCTTAGCACCAAAGTGTCCTCCACAATGAAGTTCATGGCAAAATGTCAGCACACTTTGCTGTTCCTCTTCAGGCACACAACGTCTCAATACTTGGTCTTGTCCAATTCTAAATAATTCTGGCTCTTCCCAATGAAAATATCTCGCTTGAGAAATGAATCTCTTTCTTTTCTACTTATCCCAAGAGCCAGGAGTTTGTCCAGTGACCAAGTAATTTACAATGTCTGCATACCAAGGTAAAGTTGGTGTTACCGCCATCAGAGTTTCATCGGGAAATGTCTCGCGAATGTCTTCAGAAATAGAGTCATTAAGAGGAAGACGAGACAGGTGGTCAGCCACAACATTTTCTACTCCTTTCTTTTCACGTATTTCCAAGTCAAATTCTTGAAGGAGTAAGATCCACCTAATCAGACGTGGCTTAGAATCTTTCTTAGCAATGAGATGTTTCACTGCTGCATGATCAGTAAAAATAACCACCTTAGACCCAAGTAAATAAGACCTAAACTTCTCCAGAGCAAAAACTACAGCAAGTAATTCTTTTTCAGTGACGGTGTAGTTTTGCTGAGGTTCAGTTAAAGTCTTGCTTGCATAATGCAGCACATGAAGTCTTCCCTCAACCCTTTGTCCAAGGACTGCTCCCACTGCATAATCCGAAGCATCACACATAAGCTCAAAGGGGAGTGTCCAATCAGGAGCTTGGAGAATAGGCGCAGAGATCAAAGCTTCCTTTAGAGTTTGAAAGGCCTCGGCACACTTTGAATCAAAACTGAAGGAAGATTCTTTCGCCAATAAAGTGGCCTAGAAATCTTACTAAAATTTTTAATAAAGCGCTTGTAAAAGCCAGCATGGCCCAGAAAGGATCTAATCTGTTTGACATTCGTAGGCAATGGAAGTTTGGAAATAGAATCAATCTTGGCTTTATCTACTTCCAAACCTTGCTCGGATACAACATGCCCAAGTACAATTCCTTTCTGTACCATGAAGTGACTTTTCTCCCAGCTGAGGACTAAACCAGTCTCCTTACATCGTTTCAACACATTCTCCAGGTGCAGGAGACACTGGTCGAAAGACGAGCCATAAATAGAGAAGTCATCCATAAATACTTCGACACACTCGTCAATCATGTCCGAAAAGATAGACATCATACACCACTGGAAAGTTGTAGGGGCATTACATAATCCAAACGGCATACGCCTGAATGCAAAAGTACCGTAAGGACTCGTGAATGTTGTCTTTTCCTGGTCATCAGGAAAGAGTGCCACCTGATTGTACCCAGAATATCCATCGAGAAAGCAATAATACTTATTCCCTGGCAATTTTTTGAGAATTTGATCAATAAAAGGCAAAGGAAAGTGATCCTTCTGGGTAGCGGTGTTCAGCTTGTGGTAATCAATACAGACCCTCCATCCAGTTGAGGGTCTAGTGACAACTTGTTCACCTTGGTCGTTGAGTTCCACAGTAAAGCCTGCCTTCTTTAGCACCACATGAATGGGACTGACCCATTTACTATCAGCAATGGGATATATGATCCCAGCGTCCAACCACTTCAGGATTTCCTTTTTTACAACCTCCCTCATATTAGGATTCAGACGTCTCTGCATGTCCCTAAAAGGCTTGATGGAATCATCAGTATGAATGTGGTGCATGCAGAGTGTAGAGTCTATACCCTTAATGTCAGCAATGCTCCAAGCAATAGCTTCCTTGTGCCTAGACAGGCATTCAATCAAGGCTCCCTCCTGTGCCTCAGACAGCACAGCCGAAATGATAACTGGGAGCGTATCATTGGCACCTAGGAAAACATACTTGAGAGTGTCAGGGAGGGGTTTCAACTCAAGGTTGGGGGCTTGTATGGTTGAGGGTTTCATAATAGATGTCCCCATCTCAGGTAGCAAATCTGCCTTCGGCGGAAATGATGGGGGAAGAGACTCAGCAGAAACTCCTAGCAATTCCTCTAGTTCTAGTATATCCCCTTCACATTCCTCCAAGAGATGGGAATGCTCATTTAGCATGACATGCTGAAGGGGGTCATCACATAACATTGCAGGAGTTGCCTCTTCAATCAGGTCATCTATCACCTCAACTTGAGAACAATCCTCAAGTCCAGCTTGTTTGTAAGCATCAAACACATTAAGCCGGATTTTCCTATTCCCAAAGCCCATTTTCAATGCCCCAGTATTGCAATTAATTGAAGCATGGGAAGTTGCAAGGAAGGGGCGGCCCAAAATGATGGAGGGTTTGGTTGGCTTGTTGGTAGGGTCAGTGTCCAAAACTAAGAAGTCAACGGGAAAGAAGAAATCCTCCACTCTTACGAGGACATCTTCCAAAATTCCCCGTGGTGTCTTAAGTGATCGATCAGCAACTTGAAGGATTACAGGGCTAGGCTTCAGATTGCCTCCCCCAAGTTGTTCATACATGTAGCTCGGAAGGATGTTCACCCCCGCACCCAGATCAAGCAGAGCCTCTTCAATTTGTAAGTCACCAATAACTACAGAGATATATGGGGCTCCTGGGTCCTTAAGTTTCGGGGGTGTGCCATGTTGAACAATTGAGCTAACAGAATCAGGCAGGACAACTTTAGATTGGACCTGTTTTCTAGATTGCCGCTTTTTCCTGCACAAGTCCTTTAAGAAGCGGGCATAAGACGGAATCTGCCTGATAGCTTCAAGCAAAGGCAGGTTAATCTGCACTTGCTTGAAAGTTTCCATAATCTCATCCGTCTTATCTTTGGCTCCAGATGAGCCAGCAGAAGTCTGCCCAGAGGTGGATAAGCGCTCTGGAAATGGCACTCTCGATCTCTGGGTGGAAGGGTTGTCATGTCGAGTAAGGGGTGGAATGGGGGCAACTTCTTCCGGTGAGGTGATTTCAAGCGGAGAAGATTTGGGCAAATCTTCTTCGGTGGGGGTGAAAGTCGGGGTGGATGTTTTTTTAGGGGGTGAGACTATAGGAGCATCGGGTTTGGAAATTTCTTTCCCACTCCTCAGAATAGTCACCGCCTGAGCATGCTCCTTAAAGACAATCCCTTTTCCTTTAGGATTTTCCTCAGCAGCACTTGGAAACTTCCCAGTCTCCCTCTGTCTAACGGCCTCAACAAGGTGTCCAATTTGTGATTTCATCTCATGTATAGCCTTGTCATGAGATTGGATGATGGCACTTTGACTTTCTTGCATAGTTTTCAACATCGCCTTCAATTCATCCATCTCAGAGGTTTTAGGTTGGGCAAAGGTCTGAGGTTGGTTCATTTGATGGTTTTGAAAGGATTGCAGTTTGTAATTCCCTGAATTTGAGACATTTCCTTGTCTCCATGAAAAGTCTGGGTGGTTCCTCCATCCCTCATTATAAGTGTTGGAGAAAGGATCATTACGAGGTCTTGGACGGAACCCTTGAGCGGCATTCAAATCCGCTTGTACAAGCTCAGGGAATTGGGAGGCCAAGTGGCAATCCACAGTGGCGTGTGTATTGCCTTGACAAATTACGCATTCGGAAGCTTGGGATGTGGAGGTGTTAGGTGTGAATGAACTCGGGTTCGACATAAGCCTTTCCATGTTTTGATTCAGTAATTGAATTTGATAGGCTAAATTCTGGGTGTCCCTTGCTTCATTCGCCTCCAACTTTCTTTGCATGAGAGTGGGCTTTCTATCCATGTAGGCAGAATTCAAGTGAATAGAATTCTCACTCAAAGTATCAAATAAGTTCCAAGCTTCATCCTCAGTCTTAGATAGAAAGGTTCCTACACAGGCACCATCCACAGTTTGCCTATGCGAATCATTAAGTCCGGTGTAGAACCTTTCAACCAGTTGCCATTTAGGCACCTGGTGATGTGGGCAAAGTCTCAGCAAATCGTTAAAGCGCTCCCACGCATCATGGAAAGCTTCCCCATCCTTTTGAGCAAAACTCATGATTTCTCTCCTAAAGTGATTTGTTTTGCTCATGGGGAAGTACTTCTTCAAAAACTCCTTTTTCAGGGCATCCCAAGTATTTATATTATCAAGGGTGTGATACCAATACTTGGCTTTGTCCTTTAGGGAGAAGGGAAAGAGGGTCCGCATTTGAGCGTCATCAGTAACGCCCTGCAGCTTCACCGTGGAACAGACCTCGGTGAATTCCTCAATATGCCTATAAGGGTCTTCCCTAGTAGTACCATAAAAGGAGGGTAGCAAGGATATGGTACTACTTTTGATCTCATATGGATTGTCCCCTCCAGGTCTACGTAGTGCTGGGCCAGCTTGGTTGGATGGGATGAAATATTCCTTAAGGCTCCTTTGACCGGCCATTTCCACCCTTGGGAGGTCTTTTCTTAGGATTCTTTCTGGTTCAGGATCAAATACAAGTTGTCTCCTAAGAGAACGCCTACCAAGCATGCACTACAAACACAATTCAAACGAACTTGTTTGGTCTTTACAGATTTAGGCTTTTGAATTTAATTCAAATTGTAGGTGACAAAACAAGTTGCCCAATCAATTACGCGCCTATTGTCAACCTTCGAAATGCCTAAAAAGACCTAGTTGGAACTTAGGTATTCTTCCCTAAATCTCAACTGGTCAAGTAAATCCAAAGACGGAAGATCGAGGGATGCAAGTAGGCCTAAGCCTTTCTTTGAAGTTGTGCTTTCGCGGTGCTCCTCAACTACCCTCAAAAATCTGTGACAGGGTATCCCCCTCTTTGGATTTACAAAACCTTTGATCTCAAGTTCCGAACACTTCAGAATCCAACGAAAGGAGGGCTCTTGTCCTAGTATTTCCAAACCTAAGGAGTGTCTAGAAGCGTGCCGTGGTGCAAGTGAAATAAGTGTGCATACACCGTAAAAGATTTTGAACTTTGAATCGCACGCCAAGTTTGAAAATCAAATCCTTGCTTTTTAAAATATCCTTCCTTGAATTAGTCCTTTTTCTAAAAAAATGTGACCACTTGTTAGATTTATTCAGTACAGATTAAGTGGTCTTCGCATTAAATCCCAAATGCAATGCGTGATCAAAAATAGGATGCAAAGTAAGAGAATGCGTACCTTGCCTCCAGCGATCTTCGATGTAAAAATGCATGCAATGCAGAAAAGCAAATCTAGAGGCTGCTCATACAGACCTAAATGGTTCGTCCTAGGGCAGGCAGCTTCTAGCAGGCAGCTCATTTTTTTCTTTTTCTATTTTTTTTAGAACTACTTATGCACAAGCAAATAAAAGAAATAATAAAAAAAATAAATCTAAATCTAAAGAAAAGGGAACATGCTCCCAAAAATTACCCAACACGGGCCCAAAACAAAATCGGGGAACAAACCCCTCAAAATATGCCCCAGAACAAGGGTTTCAAACTAACTGTAATGAAAAATTAAGTCTACAATCTTAATTCTATTCTAATTAAACTAATGACTAAATGGTGTCCGTCATGTCCTCGTCCTTCTCCTCCGTTTAAAAAATGGCTCGTCCAATTCTCGTCTGGCGACGTCAAGGATCGCCTCTCACAGTTGCTGATTCTTGCACAAATTTTCTCGCACAGAAAAGAAAATAATGAATGGTCAAATATCTGTGCAATTGACAAATAATCAAAATAAAATTAGGCGAAATTATTGCGTCTGTTGCCTCCCCGGCAACGGCGCCATTTGACTGTTCGATCTTTCGCTTTTAAGTTGTTTGTAGTTTAATGTGGTGGAAAAATCGATTAATCAATTTTTAACAAGAAATAACCACTCGCAGAGGAGCGAGTCGTATCCACAGGGAGCCAATAACGTATTAAAATTCGCGCCACTTAAAAATGTTTGTTAGGAGTCAATTTGGACAAGAATCGAGCCAAGATTGCCTTTAGATTAAGGTTTAAGCAAGAAATAATGCTGAAATGGCAATTATGAGAAACTAGAGGATATTTTTCGCAATGCAGAATCAATATAATAAGATTAAAAAGTGGCAATGGCATGAAATGTAATTTTTAATTGGTGGTTTACTGTAGCAAAATAGGGGAATTTTTCCCCGTTGTCTTGCGCGACGAAGAGCCGATGGCCGGGTGCGGGAAGCTCAGAGGAGGTCCCTTGGATCAAGGGCTTCAAATCGGTGGTGGCGGCGAGTCGCGCGGCGGCCGGAGGTGGCAGGACGAGCTCCGGCGGAGGTGCTGCAGCCGGTGAGCTCGCGCGGCTGTTGGCGTGAGATCTGCTCGCGCGCTGCTGCTGACGGCTCTGCAGGCGCGGGAGGACGGGTCTGCAGGCGGTTGAGCGGGTGCGGCTGCAGCTGGCGGGGGTGCGCAAGCTGCAGCAAGCGCGGGCGGGGGGGGGCGCTGCTGGCGGTTCTGCAGGCGCGGGGGTGAACGGCGTGGATTGCAGGTGCTGTTGGAGTTCTGCAGGCATGGTTGCTGCTGCAGGCGCGGGAGGTGGGTGCTGCAGGCTGAGGAGTGCGTGCGCGGTCTAGAGGGCGTGGAGATGGCGAAGGCTGATGGTGGGCGCGGTTGCGCTGGAGGCTGGTTGGTGATGCTGCAGGCGTGGGCGCGCACGGATGAAGGCGCAGGCGCGGGGATGGTGGTGCGGGCGTGAACGGTGAGATGGGCGGATGTGGCTGTGCGGGTGCGGGTGGAGTTCAGACGGGTACGCAGGCGGGTGATCGCAGGTGAGCGGGTAGTTTCAGACGTCCGGGAAATTTTCCGGACGTCTTAAGTGAATGAGAAGGTGATTGCAGTGACGGTGGTTGCGGCGGTGGTGGTTGATGACGACGGCGAGGGAGTTGCACGCTAAGGTGCTCACGGTAATGCGGCGAGCTCTGGATGGCGGTGTGGCCTGTCACACCACACACCCACGGTGGTGGAGACTCGCCGCCATGGTAGAGGCCGGTGGTATGGAGTGGAAGAGAGAAGTTCTCTCTGCACAGTGGTGGGTCGGTGGCGGAGGCCTCCCGAGCTCAGCTGCCTCCCTCCTCCTTTTGTAGTGTACTGCACAAGTTTGAAATCAGCCGCCCGACCAGATCCACCACATCCGCTCCCCCTTGAATGACTTCTTCACTGCATCAGCCAGGCGTTGGAGCGGCAGCCAGCCGTTCTGAAAGAAGAAGAATAAAGAAAATATTATTAAAATATTACGGTTATTTATGTACAGACCCTCAACTTCTATGTTAATAAAAACAATGTACCTAATTGGTTATCTAATTAGATGAATGCTATTCTAAGCTAATTCTAAATGCACTTAAGATATGAATGCAATGTATGGATTATGTAATTAGATTAAAACTATGAATTAATCTATTTACATCCTAATTTGTACTAAATAAATGTTAGAATTAATCTAATGTATTGGCACCTAAATACTTAAATATCCCAAAACTATGGGTTAATCAATGGTTGACATGAACTAGAAACATCAGGAGGAAATAGCCTTGGTAAAGGGATAGTTAAGCCAACTCTTGGACTATAAACAACAAGGATCCCTACCTTCCCAGCCACAACCGAACTCGCGAAACATAATTAATAGAGGCCCTAATTTGTAAGGGTTCCAAGGCAATCCCAGGAAGGCTTACATGGTCTAGCCAGCCCCATAAACACCCCCTAGGTTTGGTGCTTCTTCATCCTCGTCTTCTCAAGGATCAACCCATGGCCCTAATGCCTTTGCGAATGCGATGACCTTGAGAAGCGGCACCAAAACCCAGGATCCCAAATGGCCGACTCTCCCCGAGACTTCACCCGTTGAAATACTTGACTCAGAAGAGGCACCAACAAAGGACCCAGAAATAGACCCGATCCACATTCAGACACCCTACCCTTAGGCCTTGGAAATAATCAAGAAAAAGAAGAATTTTGTGGAAACTGAGGAGCTTTTGGAGATCTTTAAGCAAGTACAGATTAATATTCCGCTCCTCGAAGCTGTCAAACACATCCCGGCTTATGCCAAGTTTTTAAAGGATGCCTGTGCACCCAAAAGTAAGCCAAGACCTCAAGCACCTAAGAAGGTTGCACTCTCCAAGCAAGCAAGTTCCGTAATATCAAGCAACCTTCCGCTCAAGCGAAATGACCCAGGAGCACCCCTAATTTCCTGCGATATCGGGGACATGACATTTAATAGAGCGCTCCTGGACTTAGGTGCTTCTATCAATCTGATTCCAACAACCCTGTACCACCAATTTGGTTTCGGAGAGTTGACACCTACACCTGTCACCATTTAGCTGGCTGATAGATCCGTGAAAACCCCGAAGGGGGTTGTCGAGGACGTGATTGTACGGGTCAAGGACTTCTATTTCCCGGTCGACTTCTTGGTGCTCGACATGGAAGTCCCTGAAAAATTGCAGAACGCACCCATAATCTTAGGCAAACATTGATTGTGACATGGTGATGTAAACACATTTACACTACTTAAAATGTCTATTTATGCATGTTCTTAAGCATAGGATTGCATTTCATGATATAAATATTGCATAACATGCATCATCTTGCATTTAGAGTAGTTTGAATAAAATGGAGGTTAATTATCTCCTTTTATGTGCTTGGACAAGGCAAACATTTTATCGGGGCCTCGGATCAAAGATCCAACCGTATGGATGTGATCAGGGCGACGATTGGAGTTCAACCACTCCAAGATCGCCCTAATCAGGCATCTGTAGCATCAGATAGTGACCGGGGAACCCTAGAAGATCAAGGACCAGGATGGTGTAAATCTGCACTTCAGATGACAAATCCGACCACACGGATGAATTCGGATCGACGATTGCAGCTCAACGACGCAAAAATCGAGTCAATCCGACATCTGTGGCACCATCTACAACTTCCAGAAGATGGACGGCCAAGATGGTGCCACGTGGCGCCATCCCGGCTGCCCAAACGGCCACATGAATCCCTGAAGGCCCCGCACCCACTCGCTCTCCGCTGTTGGATCTTGATCCAACGGCTGTGGTCAGCCGCGCTTAAAAGCGTCTGCTCGACCATCCGCACCTCGTAGTACAGCGGTCGAGTGCGCTTACGCGAGCGGCGGGTGTGGGTTCAAGCCCCGGCGAAGGGCTGGAAGGCGCGGGCGATTGGGCGCGGGTGGGCGTTGGATCTTGATCGGACAGCCGCGCACGCCCGATAGCTTTCATGCGCGATTGAATGTGCGGCGTCACGTGCGATTGCACGCAGGCGGGCGCGCAGCGCAGTTTGTGAAGGCGTGACTTAAGCGGTCCGATCTCACAATCGGATGGCTGAGGATCGCTGGATGTGCGTATACGTTGAAGAAGCGGGCAGCCGAGGAGGCGCGCGTGGGTGCGGAAGCTATGCCCATGTTGGGGCTTTAGTGATGGATTTATCCGTCACTAAAGACCCCTCATTTATTATTTTGAAGTTGTAATGTCCATTTTGCCCCCACTCCTTGCAACTATAAAAGGAGACCCCCTCCATACGAAATTCTCATCCCTTCTCTTCTCTACCCCTTCAAAGCTCAAGAGAAGCTTGTCCCACACCCGGGATGCTTCTCGCGAGATAAAGTCTAAATTTTCGTCCCCTTTCAGAAGTGGATCCCGCGACGACGACGGCGTGCTACTCCATTCCTGTTCTTCTGCTTCATCCTCCTTCGTTCTCCTTCGTCCAGGTGTCGTCCCGTCCGGCTCGTCCTCCAAGCAACCGTGGAGGAGGATTTCTCTCTCCCTATTCTTTTTACTACTTTCTAATATAGATTTACTGCTTTCTAGTGTAGTTTTGCTCGTCCTCCAAGCAATCGTCGAGGAGGACATTTCTCCCTCCATTCTTTTAATGCTTTCTAGAGTAAATTTATCGCTTTCTAGTGTAATTGTTTTATGCTTTCTAGTTGTAATGAACAAATCCCCCTAATGATAAATTCTCTCTTTATTCTACATCTCATTTTGATTTCTATGTGTAATATTCTCTCTCTCTCTTACCCTCTCTCTCTTCTATTTATTGTAACTAATTAGATAGTTTTAAATTGAATTACTTCGTGACAAATAAAAAGAAACGCGTAGTTTTTAAATCAAATGTCCGCCTCCCTGTGTTTGACCCGGAATTTCAATTTCGGTATAAATTTTATTTGTTGAACACGAATTCCTCGCTTTCAAACTACAACGACAGGTTTTCCAAGACCAAACACGTTAGAGTAGCGATTCGTACGTTCAACACATGGGATGTATGGAAATCGCCTTCAGAGACAGGAAAATGCAATTGGATATCTTCCGGGCGACAAAGTCTTTTGATTGCGATTGCGTTGAGGAACATGACCCCATGGAAACTCTGATCTAGGAATGCCTCACCCTTAGTTCTGTATCAGACCACCAAACCCGTAATGACTGTTCTGACCCGTGACCATCACTACTCGTGGACCTCTGTAAGGCTGAGTACCATCACACAACACCATTTGAGGAGATCGATGTTGATCAACTCCCGCCCTTTCCCTTTCCATCAACCGTGGTTCCACCCTCACCTGAACTTAAGCCATTGCCCGAGAATCTCAAGTATGTCTTCCTGGGACCTGACCAGACCTTCCCTGTGATTATTAATTCTCATCTAACCAAGGATCAGGAACTTAGGTTGATCGCGACCCTTTCAGAACATCGAGCCGCCATTGGTTGGACCATTTCTGACTTAAGAGGAATTAGCCCCACCTATTGCACCCATAAGATCTACTTGGAAGACAGGGCACAACCCTCCCGCTAGATGCAGAGACTTTTAAACCCAAACATGTGGGAGGTCGTTAAGAAAGAAATTATCAAGTGGCTTGACGCCGACATCATCTATCCTATCTCCAATAGCCCCTGGGTGAGCCCCACTCAAGTGGTTCCCAAGAAAGCTGGGCTCATCATTGTCACCAATGATCATGGCGAATCCATCCCCACCCGCACCACCACCGCATGGCAGGTGTGTATTGATTATAGGAAGCTCAATGAAGCCACTAAGAATGATCATTTTCCCTTGCCATTCATTGACCAAATCCTTGAAAGATTGGCAGGGCAGAAGTATTTTTGCTTCCTGGATGGATATTCAGGATATAACCAAGTCGCAATTGCTCCAGAGGATCAAGAAAAGACCACATTCACTTGCCCCTACGGCACGTTTGCATTCCGTCAAATGCCGTTCGGGTTATGCAATGCACCTGCAACCTTCCAGCGTTGCATGCTAGCCATTTTTTCAGAAATGGTGGGTGAATACTTAGAGGTCTTTATGGATGATTTCTCTATATTCGGGAATTCATTCAACCATTGCCTGAGCAACCTGGAGAAAATCCTGAAGCGATGTATCGAGGTTAATCTGGTGTTAAGTTGGGAAAAGAGTCATTTTATGGTTCAAGAAGGAATTGTCCTCGGTCACATCGTATCGCATAGGGGCATCGAGGTAGATCGGGCTAAGGTTGATTTGATTTCCAAACTCCCTCCGCCTTGCTCGGTCCGATAGATTCGCTCATTTCTGGGACATGTTGGCTTCTACCAAAGGTTCATTAAAGACTTTTCCAAGCTTTCCAAACCCTTGACCGACTTTCTAGCCAACGACGCCATATTCCACATGTCTTCAATTGCATCCAGGCTTATCACACCCTCCGGGACTTAGTCTCCACAGCACCTGTACTTCAACCCCCAGACTGGTCCTAGGACTTTGAGATTATGTGTGATGCATCAGATTTTGCCATAGGAGTTGTCCTGGGACAAAGGCAAGACAAGAAGCCCGTGGTGATCTACTACGCGAGCAAAATGTTGGACGAGGCCCAACGAAATTATATGGTCACAGAGAAAGAGTTGCTCGCTATAGTCTTTGGACTTGAAAAGTTCCGACCATACTTGCTGGGATCCCACGTGACAATTTACACTGACCATTTAGCCATCCGGCACTTGTTGGCCAAGAAGGATGCAAAGCCCAGGCTCATCAGATGGATCCTGCTTTTGTAGGAATTTGACCTTGAAATCTGCGACAAGGCTGGATCAAAGAATGTGGTGGCTAACCACTTGTCTAGACTTCATCCAGACCACATTGGACCCTCCCTACCTCTATCTGACGCCTTCCCCGATGAACACATTCTGGCTGTGCAAGACAAGAGACTGCCATGGTATGCTGACTACGTCAACTACCTAGTTGTAGGACAAACCCCGCACAGCTGGTCCAGACAGCAATGGGACAGGTTCTTGGCTGAGGCCAAGCATTATTTCTGGGATGATCCCATGCTGTTTCGCCTCTGTGCTGACCAGATCATCAGGAGGTGTATCCCCGAGAATGAAGTTCAGAGTGTGCTTTCCTTCTGTCTTGACCAGGCTTGTGGTGGCCACTTCTCTGGAAAGAAAACGGCTGCAAAGGTTTTGTAGTCTGGATTTTACTGGATGTCCCTATTGAAGGATGCACACAACTTTGCCAGGACTTGCTCACGCTGCCAAACGCTGGGGACCATGACCAAGAAAGATATGATGCCCCTCCAACCCATTTTGATTGTCGAAATCTTCGACGTTTGGGGTATCAATTTTATGGGCCCCTTTCACCATCCAACGGCTTCGACTACATCCTAGTCTTAGTAGACTATGTTTCCAAATGGATTGAAGTCATCCCACCCGCCGATGCGATCACAGGACTGTCATGGACTTTGTTAAGCAGAACATCTTTTCCCGGTTTGGAATACCCAAGGACATGATCAGTGATGGTGGAAGCCATTTTATCCATTCCCAATTCCGTGCCCTACTTAGAAAATACGGGGTGAACCACCGCAATGCTATCCCGTATCATCCGCAAACAAACGGGCAGATCGAGGTCTCAAATAGACAAATCAAGAACATTTTACAGAAGACGGTGAGACCTGACAGGAAAGACTGGTCCACACGACTAGATGATGCCCTATGGGCATACAGGACTGCTTTCAAGACCCCGATAGGCATGTCGCCGTATCGCCTGGTCTTTGGCAAAGGCTGGCATCTTCCTGTCGAATTGGAACATCGGGCTTACTGGGCTATCAAGCAATGTAACATGGACTCCCAGTTAGCCGATGCGCAGAGGACGCTCCAATTATCTGAGCTCGAAGAAATTCGTCGGGACGCCTTTGAAAATAGTCGACTGTATAAGGAGAAAATGAAAGCCGTTCACGACCGACTCATTCATAGAAAAACCTTTGAGCCTAACTAGCAAGTCTGGCTGTTTGACGCTCGCCTAAAACTCTGCTCGGGGAAACTCAGGTCCAAATGGACAAGGCCATTTCAGGTGGTTAAGCCCTACTCTAATGGGGCGGTTGAAATCGCTGATCCTAACACTGGGCACACTTTTACAGTTAATGGTCAAGGATTGAAGCACTTCCTGGCCCAGGTTCCCCTAAAGGAGAGTGTCACCCTCGTTGAGGGATGACACGAAGCACCGCCTAGCTGGAGGCGTTAAACTCAGCGCTTCCTGGGAGGTAACCCAGAGGATTCAGACTGATTCGGTATTTTACGTCACTCAGGTACTATCTTTTTGAACCCCTTTGCATCCATGTATTTGCCAATGAGGACATTGTCCAACTTAAGCATGGGGGGGGTGGTAAATTACACAATCCCGAGCTCATTTAATCAGTCTGAATAAAATAAAATTTAAAAAAAAATTTGAATTTAGGAAGAAACTTAGGCATTAGAAACTTGTCAATAGTGGGAAATAATACAAAAAGAACTTAAATACTTAGACTTTTCAGGCCGTCAGGCTTAATCAGCCCTGGTGTCCATTAAAATATGGATTTAGCTTCGAATCCTTGCAACCTTAAGCTATTGTAATCCACCTACTAAATAAGGTGATAAGTATACGACTTATCAACTCACCCTCTAACTCAGAAAAACTTTGAGTCTAAGCATCTGCACACATTTTTGCACAGACTCACTCCTCGGAGATTTTGACAGAAATTGGGTAGCTAATGAACTCTCTAGGGTGGTATGGCTGGCAAGTTGTCGTGGGTAACAGCCATTGGCTGGTTGTCCAGAACCCAGCCACGGGACCACTTCTTCTTCATTGCCTCTAGGTACATTTGAGATCAGGGAAGCCACCTACAAAAAAAAAAAGGAGAAAAAAAAAGAAAATAAAAAACACTTCACCGCATGAGCATGGCTGGCAAGTGATCATGGGTAATGGTCCATTAGTCAGTTGTCCAGAGCCCAGCTCAATAACTGCACAAAAAGAACCAAAACACTTAAGGAAGAAGAGGGGAAGTAGTACAAGCTGGGGAGATATACATTGGAAAAATCCTTGTGTTGATCCCAATTAAAACAAACGTAGGGAGAAAGCTACCAATCGAACAAATACACCTTCAGGAAAATATATTTCCTCTTCCGGTCACCTAGGGGCATAGAAACCCAAAGTCTGTCTGAATTACCGTTAAGTGAGTCTATCACAATCTTCACACCAAGATGCTTAGCACTTAGGGTTTTGATCGAGTTTTGGGTGGGTTGGGTAGCCGTAAAAAGTTACCAACCCACATTGAATTCCGAAAAAAATTATAAAAATATATATATATATATATTTATATATACATATACATATGTATAGTTATATACATTAAAGCAAGGATTCGGGTGATTCGTATTTTGGCAGACACCCGGGCGCTGCTTAGTCTTTATAGATTAAGATCTTGGTATATTTCCTCCTATTGACAAGTGACGAAGTGTCTAAGCAATTACTTCTTAAAGAAAATAAAGGCTAGAATAAACCTTGCTAGGGACTAGTAAGGAGTAAGCATGGGGGTATGATAACACTGCACATAGGGGTGATAATTCTTTTAAATTGGGCCCATCTTAAGAATAAAAGGCACAACATAAGTAGAATGGGAGCATTGCATGCATCGTATACCAAGATTGCTTATAAAACTGTATTAATGGCCATTTGTGTAAGGACTTGTCAAAGCAGGCCTCAGATGAGCAATCAGACCGCACGGATGGATTCAGAACGACGAACGGAGTCCAACGGACTCAAGATCGGCCAAATCCGACATCCGGAGCTCCTACAATGGCCCAAGAAGTTTTGACCGTTGATCTGATGATCAACGGCCCTCGTTGCGCCATGTCACCCCCCGCTCACCGCACGCCACTTCCTCCTTCAGCTGAGATCAAATCTCGGTTGTCGATCTTCGATCGGACGGCCGAGAACTGCTTGCTTGCCCATGGTCGCCTCGACAAAGCAGCGGGCATGGCGCAACGGTTAGCGCGCACGCTTGCACGCATGCGACGCTGGTTCGAGCCGCGTGGTGCGAAGAATTAAATACGAAGAAGCACACGGCAAAATTAGGCCACCCGATCAGCAGCGGGCGATCGAGATCGTGCTACACGACGCGCCCTCAGACAGCGAGCGCCCACGCGCGCACGCACGTCGGGCGACGATGCCCACGCGCCCGCGCCCCCAAGGCGCGATCCGAGCACACCCGAGGGAGGATCTTAGCCGTCCGATCTTCGATTAAATGGTTCTCATGCAGTAGCCGCGGATCTAGCGCGAAGAAGAACGACGTGGGCGTGTGACCGGCGGACTGGAGGGCTTCACCGACGCTTTTGGAAGGGTTTTAGCGATGTCCCAGACGTTGCTAAAGCCCTTTCTTCTTTTAGAAAGCCCTTCTTCCTATTTAAACCCCCTCCAACCACTCATTCAAGACATTCACTTCCCTTACAACTACTGTACCCCTCTCTTAGTTAGCTTTAGGCCTTCTTGTAATCGTCGGAGACGACGAGCCGCCGACGGAGCCTTCTCCACCGCCGTGGCTACCTTGCCGCTCTCCCCCTCTCTCTCTTTTCATCTCTTTTAAGCTTTCCCTTACTTTTGTTTAAGCATGTATTTAATGTTGTAAGCTATGAACTAAAGTTGCATGATCAATAAAGTTACTTTTCTTTCAGTGTTTACTCGATTTCCTGTTTAAGTTGCATGATCAAGCAAAGAAACAACTCTAACCCTAATATCTCTCTCTCTTTATCTCTCTCTTACTTTTCAACCGCACCTTTTGCAAGCAAAACTCCACAATTTTCGTGACAACAAGTGATAAGAAAAATCCGATTTTCATGCCTCCCTGAGACTGACACTCGGACTCACCTCCGTTTCCTTACTTTAAAATCGGCGTTGCAAGTACAACTATAACGACACTTCTTAACACACACGCACGGGCGCACGTCATGCAGCACATGAGGTTTGCCATCAACCCTTTGACCTAAGACTACTCCCACTGTAAAATCAGAAGCATCGCATACTAGCTCAAATGGGAGGGTCCAATCTGGTGCTTGGAGAATCGGTATGATAATAAGGGCTTTCTTTAAGACTTGGAAAGCCTCACCACATCTATCATTAAAATCGAAGGAGACATCCTTCGCTAACAGGTCACAGAGTGGCTTAGAGATTTTATTGAAATCTTTAATGAAGCACCTATAGAACCCAGCATGGCCAAGGAAAGATCTAATCTGATAAACATTGGTGGGTAATGGAAGCTTAGAGATGGAATCAATTTTTGCGGATCCACCTCTAATCCTCTCTTGGAAACTACATGCCCTAACACAATGGCTTGCTGGACCATAAAGTGGCTTTTCTCCCAACTAAGCACCAGCTTTGCCTCTTCTCAACGGGTTAAGACTTTATCAAGGTGTGAAAGGCATAGGTCAAATGACGAGCCATAAATGGAGAAGTCATCCATGAAAATCTCAACAAACTCGTTGATCATATCAGAAAAGATAGCCATCATACATCGTTGGAAAGTGGTAGGGGCATTACATAACCCGAATGGCATTCAATAGAACGCAAATGTGCCATACGGACTCGTGAAGGTGGTACGCTCCTGATCATCAGGAAAGAAGGCTATTTGATTATACCCAGAGTACCCATCAAAGGAACAAAAGTACTTGTTCCCTGCCAATCTTTCTAAAATTTGATCGATAAACGGTAAGGGAAAATGGTCTTTCTAGGTAGCCATGTTCAAACTGCAGTAATCAATGAAGACCCTCCAACCAATTGAGGGTTTAGTGGTTACCAACTCTCCTTAGTTGTTCTCTTCCACAGTGATTCCTGCATTTTTGGGCACCACATGAATAGGATTGACCCATTTGCTATCTGAAATGGGATAGATAATTTCTACATCCAGCCATTTCAGAATCTCCTTTTTAACAACCTCCTGCATATTGGGGTTAAGCCTTCTTTGCATGTCTCGGAAGGGTTTCACAGACTCGTCCGTGTATATATGATGCATGCAAAGGGAGGGATCAACACCCTTAATATTAGCAATTGACCAAGCAATTGCTTCCTTGTGCCTTTGTAAACACTCAAGCAGAGATCCCTCCTGCGATTCAGATAATGTAGACGAGATAATAACGGGGAGCGTGTCATTAGGGCCAAGGAAAGCATACTTCAATGTGCTCGGGAGGGGTTTTAGCTCCAACTCAGGAGCCTTTTGGATTGAGGGTTTAAGTTGAGATGTCCTCACCTTAGGTAGCGGATCTACCTTCATGGTCTAGGGTGGGGATAGAGACTCTATGTGTACCCCCAGCAACTCTTCTAATTCGAGTGTATCCCCTTCAGTTTCTTTAATAGTCAGGGGATGGTCCTTAGATATGAACTTTTGAAGGGGATCTCTGGGAACAATCTTCCAGTCCGGATTGCTTGTAAGTATCAAAAACATTCAACCGGATCTTCTTGTTCCCAAAGCACATTTTAAGTGCCCCTAATCTACAATTGATAGAGGCGTTGGCTGTGGCCAGGAAGGGGCATCTTAGAATAATGGATGGCTTGGTGGGCTTATTAGATGGGTTAGTATCTAGCACAGGAAACTCAACAGGAAAGAAGTCCTCCACTCTCACCAGGACATCTTCCAATAATCCTCGTGGTGTCTTAAGCGATCTGTCTGTGACCTGGAGGATGATTGGACTAGGCTTTAAATCACCTCCTCCCAAACGGTCGTAGACTGAGCTTGGTAAAATGTTCACACCCGCACCCAGATTGAGCAGAGCCTCGTCAATGTGTTAGTTACCTATAACCACTGAAACATACAAGGCCCCTGGGTCTTTCATTTTGGGGGGTGTTCCATGTTGGAGAACTAAGCTAACATAGTCAGGTAGGATGACCTTTGCTTGGACCTGTCTCCTAGATTGGCGCTTCTAGGTGCATAAGTCTTTTAGAAACTTGGCATAGGACGGGATCTGTTTGATTGCTTCCAACAGATGCAAGTTGATATGGACTTGCCTAAAAGTGTCCACAATCTCCTCCGTCCTATCCTTGGCTCCAGACGAGCCAATAGAAGATTCCCTAGGAGTAGATAGGCGCTTTGGATAGGGTACCCTTAGCTTCTGGGTAGAGGGGTCATCATGGCGTGAAAGGGGTGGTGGAATGATGACATCCTCAAGTTGGGTGATTTCAAGAGAGGGAGAGCAGTGTGGCTTTTCCTCGGTGGAGATGGAAGTCAGGTTTGGTGTAGGAGGGGAATCCCGAGAGGTGACCGTAGGAGTGCTATCAGGCTTGTTGATTTTCTTTCCACTCCTCAACACGGTCACAGCTTGGGCATGCTCCTTGAATACGACCCCCTTGCCCTTTGGGTTCTCCTCAGAAGAGCTAGGCAACTTCCCCGGATCTCGCTACCTAACTGCCTCAGTAAGATGACCAATTTGGGATTTCATATCAGTAATCATCTTATTCTAAGATTGGATGACCATATTCTGATGCTCTTGCATCGCTTTCGTCATGGCTTTAAGTTCATCCATCTCAGAAGGCTTATTCTGAGGAGGGTTTGCATAGGATGGCTGGTATATGGGTTGATGAGGTAGGGGTCTTGCATTCCTTGAGTTGGAAGCATCACCTTGCTTCCATGAGAAGTTTGGATGGTTCCGCCACCCCAGATTATAGGTATTAGAATATGGGTTATTACTAGGAGGTGGGCGGAAACCTTGAGCCATGTTCAGGTCAGCCTGAATTAACTTAGGGAATTGATTTGCCTGGTGGCACTCCGTAGTGGCATGCATTGTGCTTTGGCAAATGGAACATTCACTTGAAGCCTAAAAGATAGAGGTTGCTTCCGGGTTCATGCCAGGGTTTGCTAAAGACAATCAAAGTTCTTTTTCAACAATTGAATCTGATAAGCCAAATCCTGAGTAGCTCTGGCTTCATGGGCCTCTATCTTCCTCTACAAAATTGATGGTTTTCTTTCTTGATAGGAAGAGGACATATGTATGGAATCTTCACTTAATGTTTCAAATAATGCCCAGGCTTCATCCTCAATTTTGGTCATGAAGGTTCCTGCGCAGGCTGCATCAATGGTTTGCCTGTGCCTTTCAAATAATCCATTATAGAACCTTTCGACCAACTTCCATCTTGGCACCTGATGGTGGGGGCATAACTTAAGAAGGTCATTAAAGCGCTCCCAAGTCTCGTGAAATTGCTCCCCTTCTTGTTGAGTAAAACCCATAATCTCTCTTCTGTAATGGTCGATTTTACTCATAGGAAAATACTTTTTCAAGAATTCTCTCTTAAGGGTAGCCCAATCATTTACCCTTGCATAGAGGGTATGATACCAGTGCTTGGCCCTATCCTTTAGGGAGTATAGAAATAGAGCCTTGTTGAACGTGTGAATCGAATCGCTAACGTGTTTGGTTTTGGAAAACCTGTCGTTGTAGTTTGAAAGCGAAGAATTCATGTTAAACAAATAAAATTTATACCGAAATTGAAATTCCGGGTCGAACACAGGGAGGCGGACGTTTGATTTAAAAACTACACGTTTCTTTTTATTTGTCACAGAATAATTCAATTTAAAACTATCTAATTATTTACAATAAATAGAGGAAAGAGAGAGAGAGTGAGAGAGAAAGAGAATATTACACAAGGAAATCAAAATGAGATGTAGAATAAATAAGGAATTTATCATTAAGGAGATTGTTCATTTCACTCTTACAACTACAAAGCATAAAACAATTACTCTAGAAAGCGATAAATTTACTCTAGAAATCATTAAAAGAATGGAGGGAGAAATGTCCTCCTCGATGATTGCTTGGAGGATGAGCAAAACTATACTAGAAAGCAGTAAATCTATACTAGAAAGCAGTAAAAAGAATAGGAAGAAAGAAATCCTCCTCGACGGTTGCTTGGAGGACGAGTCAGATGGGACGACGCCTGGACGAAGGAGAACGAAGCAGAAGAACAGGAACAGAGTAGCACGCCGTCGTCGTCGCTGGATCCACTTCCGAAGGGGGATGAAAATTTGGACTTTATCTCGCGAGGAGCATCCTGGGTATGGGTCAAGCTTCTCTTGAGCTTTGGAGGGGTAGAGAAGAGAAGGAAGGGATAAGAATTTCGTATGGAGGGGGTCTCCTTTTATAGTTGCAAGGACTGGGGGCAAAATGGACATTACAACTTCAAAATAATAAATGAGGGGTCTTTAGTGACGGATAAAACTGTCGCTAAAGCCCCGAACGTGGGCGTAGCTTTCGTGCCCACGCGAGCCCGCTCAGCTGCTCGCGCACGCAACGCTTACACACGTTCAACGATCCTCACGATCGGACGGCTTAAGTCGCACCTTCATCCGCTGCGATGCGTGCCCGCCTGCGTGCGATCGCTCGTTACGCGCGGGCGTGCGTGAGCACGTCATCTTGATTGAGCGCGCGTAGCCGTTGGATCGCGATCGTGCGGTCGATCAGAGGCGCGCCACCGCTCCAATTTCAGTGTGGCGAGGCTCGAACGCGCGTCCCCGCTTCGCGTTAGAGCGCTCGACCAACGCACTGGGGTCACGTTTATGTCGAGCGCCTGACTTCAGTGCAGGCGCGTCGCAGCCGTTGGATCTTGATCCAACGGCGGGGAAAGGCGAATGCGGAGACTGCCGAGATTGCATGCGGTCGTTTGGGCGGCCGAGATGGCGCCACGTGGTGCCATCTTGGCCGTCCATCTTCTGGAAGTTGTAGATGGTGCCACGGATGTCGGATTGACTCGATTTTTGTGTCGTTGGGCTGCGATCGTCGATTCGAATTCATTTGTGCGGTCGAATTTTTCATATGAAGTGCGGATTTTCACCATCCTGGCTCTTGATCTTCTAGGGTTCCCGGGTCACTAACTGATGCTACGGATGCCTGATTAGGGCGATCTTAGAGTCGTTGAACTCCAATCGTCGCCCTGATCACATCCATACAGTTGGATTTTTGATCCGAGGCCCCGATAAAATGTTTGCCCTGTCCAAGCATATAAAAGGAGACAATTAACCTCTATTTTATTCAAACTACTCTAAATGCAAGATGATGCATGTTATGCAATATTTATATCATGAAATGCAATCCTATGCTTAAGAACATGCAAAAATAGACATCTTAAGTAGTGTAAATGTGTTTACGTCATACCCCCATGCCTATCTTTTGCTAGTCCCTAGCAAAAACTATATGCTATTTATAAAGGAATTAGGTTGGATTATTTGGACCTGATTTATTTTCAATCATTAAGAAATTGTCTACTTAAGAACTGAACTTTCAAAGGCACAACAGTGCCCGGGTATCAGCCAAAATGCAGTCCGCCTCAAGCTCTCGCCTTATTAAAAGAAAAATTTCTTTTTCTCTTTTTCTCTTTTCTAATTTTTTTTTGGATTTTCAAATTTTAGGGTTTAAGAGTGGCTTTCTACGGCCATTCAACTCACCTAAGATTTAATGAGAACCCTAAGTTTTAAGCATCTTATTGTGATTGTGATAGACTCATTGACCGGTAATTAAAACGGACTTTGGATTTCTACGCCTCTAGGTGACCTCAAAAAGACTTCTGCCTAAAGGTGTATCTTTACAACCGGTAGCTTTCTCCCTACTTTATTTTTTACGGGGTCAACACAAGGGTGAATCCAGTGTATATCTCCCCGATTTATTCTACTTCTCCGCTTCTTCCTAAGTGTTTTGGAAATTTTTAGTGCATTTACTGAGCTGGGTTCTGGACAACCGGTCGATGAGCTGTTACCACCGACAACTTGCCAGCCATACTCGTGCGGCGAAGTGTGGCTTATTTCTTTTTGTTCTTTTCTCCTTTTCTTTTTTTGAATTTTTTTTTTAAGTAGGTGGCTTCCCTGGTCTAAGATTTACCTAAAGGCAGCAAAAAGAGAAAGGTCCAGTGACTGGGCTCTGGACAACCTACCTATGAGCTGTTACCCACGATAACTTGCCAGCCATATCACCCTAGAAGGTTCATTAGCTACCCAATTTTCGTTAAAATCGCCGAACGAGTCAGTGCAAAGAAAGTGTGTAGATGCTTAAAACTCAAAATTCCCTCAAATCAGAGGGTGGGTTGATAAGTCGTGTACTTATCACCCAAACTTATTTATTCCAATTATAATAGAATTAAGATGGCGAGGACTCAAAGATAAATCCACATTTTAGTGGATACACAGGCTAATTAAGTCTAAAGACCTGAAGGGTCTTTGTGTTCAGATCTTAATGTAGTATTTTCTAAGATTGAAAATTTTCTTAAACCCAAATTCTCTTTCCTAATTCGAATTTTTTTTTTATATAAAAGAAAATAAAACAAATCTACGGAGCTGACGAATGAATTCAGAGATAAATATCCACCCCCCATGCCTATCTAATGCAATGTCCTCATTGTATTAAAAAGACATAAAACAGAGTGGAAAAGAGAAGAAAGCACCTGAATTGCATGAATGTCAGGTCCGCTCCGAGATGAAAACTAAGAAAAACTGTATATATGCTGAATTTAGTGTCTTTAGCTAGGCACACTATACAAAGAAAAGAAATGAAGAAATCACAAGTGCAGGTCAGAATCAAAATGAACAGAAGAATCCTCTGACCTGTCAACAGAGGTCCACAGATGTGGACCAGATTGTGGTGTAGACCCACACCCCATAATCGAGAATATCTTAGGTTCTGGATAAAAATTACCCAAAACCTAAAATCAGAATGCAAGCAGGGTCGGGCATGCGATTTATGAGGATGCAACCCAAGGCCAAAAAGTTGGGTTACAGAGAATTGAAGCTCAAAAGGATAATGTGTTCTTGAGTTTGACATCCTCGAAACAAACGTCGTAAGGGTTTTGATTTAATGGCTTCATCTTAAAAGGAGCCCTTCGACTCAATCTACCATTTCCTCCAAAATTAACTTCCTAAATCAGAACTTCCCAACTCCTATCCTCCTCATTCAGCATATCAAATTCCAGGACCTCTTGTATATTCATCACCTCGTCTGAAATCTCCAAGTCTAAATGATGTGGCAGAATCAAAATTTACTTGGGTCTAATTATCTCAGAATTAAAATCATCAATAAGCTCAACAGGGTGTAACTGATAATCAAGGCATTGAATTGATTCCTCCAGAAAATGCGATTCTGGATCCGTAATGTGTGCCTTAATAAGATCAGTTTCCTCAATTATTGGGCTATTAAATGATCTTTCAGATTCCTCAGGCCCAATCGTCTCACTGAAATCATGTTCAGAAAACTCGCGTGAGACTTCGCAACTAGAATCTTCACCATCAAAGAAATCAGGATCCGTATCAATATATGTCCCAAAATCATTTGTCACTTTTTATTCCAAGGAGACATACGTTTCCTCATAACCCGGCTCAGGGATCTCAGGTGAAGAAATCAAATCATCCTTAATTGGTTGTTTTAATTCAATCTGGTCAGCCTTGTAACACGTGTCCCCCCCAACAGGTGCCTGAGCGGGTTTTGTCATTGGCTTTCCTGAAGTGGGTTCATCCTGGGAATTATTCCAAGATTGAATCAAAGCAACCACGAATCTCATCCTCAATTTCGCTAATTTCCTAAGTAGAAACTCACCCGGGTTCTTATCCTTAACATCCTGGAGCCAATCCAACAAAGACTTATTCAAATCATCAATCATTTCAATCAGGGGCTCCAATCTCTCAATGCAAGGTATTGGCTGAACTTCTAAAGACTGAATGATATTCCTCAAGTTAGCCAGAACCTTATCTTGAACCTGGTTAACTTGAGCCAAATGAGTTGGTTCAGGGTTGGGCGGGTTTGGGCTCAATGCAGGGGAATTAACGAATTGAGATTCGTTATACCCTTCCTGATAATAGGTCATTTAAGATTGTTGAAAAGATGGTGATGACCTAAAGACAGTGAAATCAGAGGATGGGTAAGGATTGGTGTATCCTTCTTGATTGTAGATCGTATTAAGTTGTTCATGAAAGGAAGACGATCTATAATTGATGTGGCTCTGAGAAGGATAGAAATCAGAATCAAAGTGTTTAGGGTTAAACCCTAAACACGGAGGTCCGAAACTGTATCCCCAATCTGAATTATCCCAACTAACTGATGGTTGATTACAATACAAGTCAAGATAATCGTCATGTTGAGGATAATTCACAACAGGAGGGAAAGAGTGGGAATGCATGAAATATGTGGAATGATTCATGAGACACAGGAGGAAGAAAGGTGCCCTGCAATACAAACAATCAAACCTGTCCTTAAATGGGTTAGCCTAAAGACCTGCAGACTCCCAAAACCCATCTTGAGATAAAGGAACGATTTGATCTACTTTTGTCTGTTCAATCCAACCAGTTAGAAGGAGAGACTTGGGAGAAGGTTCTTCCTTCGGCTTGCGCCTCCGGTTCCTAGTGTACCCCCCAGCCGCGATCGTTTGACTCTGCTCCCCTAGCTAGATATCAGATTGAACAGTAGAAACAGACTAATCGAAAATAATCTCGTTCTGGGTTCTGAAGAGCGAGTCTAATCCTTAAGGCCAACGTCTACTCTATTTTATTTAGGGCTAGGTTTGAATGTGCTTTTGAATGTGATGGACCCTTTGAATGGGTTGTGCCCTTAATGATTGATTGATTTGTGTGTGCGTGCACAAGCAATTATTTTCAAGCAAGATTATTTTTGATGCGATGAATTTTAAGGTTCAAATCTTGCTTAGTAGCTTTTAGGATTCAACTTTAGGTATTTTCAAACAAGTTTCATTGGCACACCAGGTTTTACAAGAACGGGTGAAGATGTTTTCCTTTAAGGCTTAAAAAGAATGTGGAGTGCCTGATAAATCCCTAAGAGTTGAACCTAAGTGGCAGCTACTTGATGGGTTGATTTTAATTGAAGTGGTGCGGCCCAAACAACTGGCCACAAATGCACCACTAAGTTAACCTAGAATGATTTCTACTCTTTTATGTGTTGCTTTATGTGTACTGGTTCCACAGATCAGAACTCGGTTGAGTAGAAACAAATCAATTTGGTTAAGTGCCTTTGAATGTGGGTGTACGTTGTGTGTTAGTTGAAAATTGCCCCACAAAATTATCTTTTTGTTTTTTTTGTTTTTATATAAATGAAGGTGGAATGAATCTGAGTGAGAATCCAAACAACCAAACTATTCCTAGGATTTATGCAAACACCTAGGTTAATTGGAATTTGGATTCAATGTGGCAAATGAAATCTATGGAGGGGGAAAGAATGGGGGATAACTTACAAAACCTTCCACAGCACTTTACTCCAATCTACCGCTTTTGCTCGTCTCAAAAGAGTACCTGCAATTACAATAAGAAAGGATAAAAGTGAAGTAAATGATTTGTAAGTTACAAAACACGAAGAGAAATCAAAGATCGTCACCTCCCCGGCAACGGCGCCAAAATGTTGAACGTGCGAATCGAATCGCTAACGTGTTTGGTTTTGGAAAACCTGTCGTTGTAGTTTGAAAGCGAAGAATTCGTGTTCAACAAATAAAATTTATACCGAAATTGAAATTCCATGTCGAACACAGGGAGGCGGACGTTTGATTTAAAAACTACGCGTTTCTTTTTATTTGTCACGGAATAATTCAATTTAAAACTATCTAATTATTTACAATAAATAGAGGAAAGAGAGAGAGAGTAAGATAGAAAGAGAATATTACACAGGGAAATCAAAATGAGATGTAGAATAAATAAGGAATTTATCATTAAGGAGATTTTTCATTTCACTCTTACAACTACAAAGCATAAAACAATTACTCTAGAAAGCGATAAATTTACTCTAGAAAGCATTAAAAGAATGGAGGGAGAAATGTCCTCCTTGACGATTGCTTGGAGGACGAGCAAAACTACACTAGAAAGTAGTAAATCTATACTAGAAAGCAGTAAAAAGAATAGGGAGAAAGAAATCCTCCTCGACAGTTGCTTGGAGGACGAGCCGGACGGGATGACCCCTGGACGAAGGAGAACGAAGCAGGACGAAGGAGGACGAAGCAGAAGAATGGGAACGGAGCAGCACACCGTCGTCGTCATGGGATCCACTTCCGAAGGGAGACGAAAATTTGGACTTTATCTCGCGAGGAGCATCCCGGGTGTGGGACAAGCTTCTCTTGAGCTTTGGAGGGGTAGAGAAGAGAAGGAAGGGATAAGAATTTCGTATGGAGGGGGTCTCCTTTTATAGTTGCAAGGAGTGGGGGCAAAATGGACATTACAACTTCAAAATAATAAATGAGGGGTCTTTAGTGACGGATAAAACCGTCGCTAAAGCCCCCAACGTGGGCATAGCTTCCGTGCCCATGCGCGCCCGCTCAGCTACTCGCGTGCGCAACGCCAACGCACGTTCAACGATCCTCACGATCCGACGACTTAAGTTGCGCCTTCATCCGCTGCGGTGCATGTCCGCCTGCATGTGATCGCGCAGGCGTGCGTGAGTGCGTCATCTCGATTAAGCGCGCGCGGCTGTTGGATCGCGATCGTGCGGTCGATCGGAGGCGCGCCACCGCTCCAATTTCAGCATGGCGAGGCTCGAACGGGGGTCCCCGCTTCGCGTTAGAGCGCTCGACCAATGCGCTGGGGTCGCGTTTATGTCGAGCGCCTGACTTCAGCGCGGGCGCGTCGCAGCCGTTGGATCTTGATCCAACGGCGGGGAAAGGCGAATGCGGAGACTGCCGAGATTGCATGCGGTCGTTTGGGCGGCTGAGATGGCACCACGTGGCGCCATCTTGGCCGTCCATCTTCTGGAAGTTGTAGATGGTGCCACAGATGTCGGATTGACTCGATTTTTGCGTCGTTGGGTTGCCATCGTCGATCCGAATTCTTCCGTGTGGTCGGATTTGTCATATGAAGTGCGGATTTTCACCATCCTGGCCCTTGGTCTTCTAGGGTTCCCGGGTCACTAACTGATGCTACGGATGCCTGATTAGGGTGTTCTTAGAGTCGTTGAACTCCAATCATCGCCCTGATCACATCCATACAGTTGGATCTTTGATCCGAGGCCCCGATAAAATGTTTTCCCTGTCCAAGCACATAAAAGGAGACAATTTATCTCCATTTTATTCAAACTACTCTAAATGCAAGATGATGCATGTTATGCAATATTTATATCATGAAATGCAATCCTATGCTTAAGAACATGAAAAAATAGACATCTTAAGTAGTGTAAATGTGTTTACATCAAACCCTCATCACAACTTCATAAGTAAAGCCCTGGGGTTTCACCGTGGAACAAACCTCGGTGAATTCCTCAAGATGCCTATAGGGATCCTCCCTGGCAATACCATAAAAAGATGGGAGCAAAGATATGGTGTTGCTCTTGATTTCATATGGGTTATCCACTCTAAGTCTTTGGATAGGTTGGGCTTGGTGGGTTGTAGGAAGGAAATAGTCTCTCAAGGTTCTCTAATTTTCTTCTTTCTTGGTTAGCTTTCCTTATAATTCTCTCAAGCTCAGGGTTGAAGAGAAGACTATTTCTAAGAGAGCGCCTACCAAGCATACACCAAGCAAACACAAGGCAAGAGGTCTTTTGTTAATTTAAAGTTCTTTAAGTCCTCTTCCAACTCTTCAACTTGGCCAAATATAGTCAAGGCAGTGTTTCTCTCTTCCCACGTAAGTGGTATAAGAGAAATGAGGCACCTGAAATTTCTGGTCACTGACTGTTAAGAAGGTTGAGGTTCCTTTTAGTCCTTTTTGGGTGATTAATCAAGTTGTCAGGCAATTACGCACCCTAAATTGACCTTCGAGTGCTCTAAAGACGTACACTTTGCTGCAATGATATTCTCAGATGCTCAAGTAAAAAGGTACTCTAAGGATGGAACTAAGGGATGCAAGTAGGGTGAACCCTTCCTTTGAGGCGATGCATTAGCGATGCCTCTTAACTACCCTTGAATTCCTTTAAGGGGTGTCCCCCTCCTTAGAGTATCAAGTCACTCGAGCAAAAGTTAATACCACTATTTCAAAGCAAGATAGGAAGGTTTGCACCGATAAAGAGATCGATGCCTATAGCCTTAAGGGTCCAAGTCCTAGTGCAGTGCCTATAGTGCATGCTCAGTGTAGGAATGTGCATCTACCGTGAAAATTGATTTTTCTTTTGAAAACTGCAATCAAGTTATTCAAACACTTCCTGTAAATTTTATTTTATTTTCAAGAAGCAATATGACCACTTGATTAATCTTTTCAAATCAGTTTAAGTGGTCTTCTTTAATTATGTTCAGATGCAATGCGTGTGTAGATAACTGATGTAGTAAGATAAAAAATTCGTACCTTGCTCCAGCACTCTTCTATGCAAAAAATGCACGCAATGCAGTAAGAAAATCTAGATGTTACTCAAGCAATCCTAGATGGTTGTCCTATGGATATGCAGCTTCTGGCAGGCAGTTCGGATTTTTTTTAAAATAAATATATGTGCAATCAAAAGAACTACCTAACTATGAATAAACCTCAAATCTAAAGAATCAGGGACACTCCCCCAAAAACTGACCCTAGAGTACAAGGGCAAGAAAACAAATAATTAATACTACGTCTATCAACCTAAATCTAAACCAAGATCTAATAACTAAATCAGAAAAGGCTCCTCTGTACACCTTCACGTGCGTGGGATCAAAGTCCACAAGCACCCGTTGCTGCCCCTTAGGTGGAGTTAAGGTCCACCTAGAATATCATCTCCGCCGTGCACGCCCACCGCGTTTGTATTTTGTTTTTGCACAGAAAAAAATCAATAGTCAGTAATTCAGAAAAGTTTCAGAAATAGCATAAAAATAATAGAAATTCCCTGAAAGAATTAATAGCTGTGTTTCCTCTCCGGCAACGGCGTCATTTGAAAGAGCGATCTTCATTTCGATAAAAATTTTAACATAAAATGACATGTCGTTATATTTTGTTGCATGGTAGAAAATCGCTTTTCAAAACATTTAATGTTCAAAATCTAACCACAAAAATAGTTAGGTCATCTCGACAGGGAGGAATTAGCCTATTATACTAGTGAGTGGTTCCTCAATTATTCAGAATTTTGTTGCATGGTAGAAAATCGCTTTTCAAAACATTTAATGTTCAAAATCTAACCACAAAAATAGTTAGGTCGTCTCGACAGGGAGGAATTAGCCTATTATACTAGTGAGTGGTTCCTCAATTATTCGGGAATCTCAACGGGTGTGCATGCTAATTCGTATAATTCATTTTCAACATAAATCATCATTCTAAGAAATTGATAAAAAAAGGAGGTGTTTAAATGTAAAATCACCACAACCTAATATTCTGTTAACTTGTAATCTTAGCAATGATAATCAACGTAAATACCAATTTACGGTAAAAGAGACCTTGCTCATTGCAATCAATATCCCATATTTCATAGCATTCATGATAAGAATCTGGTTATAAGTAATTCACATAGAATAGAGGGATATTCATGCAAATGCACCTCAATAAACTAATGCCTCAAAAATAAGGGAATAGTAAATGGCAATGGCAAAATTCGTAAATTTTAATTGGGTGGAAAACAAAGATTTTTGCCTCTCTTCTTCGTGTGCACGCGTAGGTCAACGGTGGTGCGAATAGCTTACAGCAGAGGTGCATTGCGACGAGGGCTTCGAGATGGCAGTCGTGGCATCGACGGAGGTGGCCGGAGTTGGTCGGTTGGTAGAGATGAAGCTCGCTGACGGCAGGCTTTGCATGCACGCGCGTGGACTGCTGTGGCTCACGTAGAGGAGTGGAAGGGGTTGGCGTGCTGTGTGGAGAACCCCGGTGGCATTGGCGGTGAAGATGGTGGTCGACGATGGTGGAAGCATGGAGGGGAGCTGTGAAGTCTTTGGGTTCCTTTGGGAAGTTGCAGGCAAGTTGAAGAAGAGGAAGACGAAGAGGTCGACTATGCGCTGATGGTGGTTGCGTGCGCATGCGAGCTGGATGTGCACGCAGAAGGGCTCATGGCTTCTGGCCATGAGGGGGCGCATGCACGGGCTACTGTTGGGTGGCTGCGCACAGAGCAAATGGCCAGTCTTGTGGTGATGGCATTGGTGATGAGGAGGAGATGTTGGGGGAACGGTTGGTGGTGGTGCTCTCTGTCATCGAGCACCACCACGTTGAGGCAAGTGGAGGAGAGGTGAGGCTGGTGTCGATCCACAGTGTAGGCTTGGGACCACGGTGCACGTTCAGAGCACGGTGTAGGCAAGAGGACCACGGTGGAGGGGGTGGAGGTGATGATGAGCCCACTCTTGGAAGGTGAATCCTTTTTTTAAAAAAAAACTCTCATCTGTTTCCTTCCTGCGAAAATTCTCTAACCACTCGCGAGGATTGCGAGTGGTTAGAACGGCAGATAAGCATTGGCCGATCTTTATCAGACATCTGACTTCATCATCAGACGTCTTAAAAAAATGTAAGGTTAAGGAACTTGTCCTGGCAATTCCCAGACGTCCATCCTTAGCTCTAGACGTCTTATATAGGCAGAATGACATTTGATTCTTATACTTAGCCTGCATCCAACCATATAGAACATGTGAACATATCATGCATTTTTAAACATAAAATTGACTTACAAGATTATATGCAGACTAAGATGAATTACCGTATAACTCCTAACCAATTAGAAACTATGAATAGATAATTAAAGAGTACTTAGGCCCAATAATGATCCACTAAAGTGGACTTATCAGACAACACACACATTCATCCTAGACCAACAATTCCTAATAATATTTCCAGACCAACCACAATACCAGCTTGAAATTCTGATTCAGTACCTACCATTGCAAATCCTCCTACTATAATTGCTGAAAATCCACCAAATACAGCCATCATCACTGAACCTATGCCCAAAACCTTACTTATTAGCACACATGGCATGACAACTAGAGCTATGGATGGCATTTCTAAGAAAAAGGTCTTTAATTCTTTAGTGTATACTATACCTCAAAGTGCTCTTACTACTGAAACAGAAGTGGAGCCTAGATGTTATACTGACGCAACCAAGAAACCTGTTTGGTGTTCTACTATGATAGAAGAATTTGAAGCTCTTCTTAGAAACAATACTTGGGATGTTCTTCCCCCAAAATCCACTCAGAATGTTATTGGTAACAAGTGGGTATATAAAATTAAAAGAAAGGCAAATGGTACTATTGATAGATACAAGGCAAGATTGGTAGTCAAAGGGTTTCATCAAATTAAAGGTCAAGACTTCTTTGACACATTTAGTCCTATTGTAAAAACAACAATTCGGTTACTTCTCTCCTCAGCTGTCAGCAATAAATGGCTAATCTCTCAATTAGATATCCATAATGCCTTTTTACATGGCCTTTAGATGAAGTTTTATGATGCAACCACACGGTTTCATTCATCCTGATTATCTTGATTATGTTTGCAAACTAAAGAAGTCTCTCTATGGTCTTAAATAAGCACCTAGAGCATGGTTTACAAGATTGACATCTTTTCTTTCAGCAAATAATTTTCATGGGTCAAAAATAGATCCTTCTCTTTTTATGTTTCAACAGGGAAATGTTCTCATGTTTTTCTTGATATATGTGGATGATATTGTCTTAATTTCATCCAACAAATCTACCTTAGATACTCTTCTTCAACGATTGTCAGATGAGTTTCCTGTTCGCAATATGGGCTTCCCTTCATTCTTTCTTGGAGTATAAATAACTAAATTTCAAGATGGCATTGGATTAACACAAAGAAGATGTATAGCTGATCTCCTAACAAAATTTCACTTTGATGGTTTAAAACTTGTTAACACTCCATTATCTCTTGCTCAACTTCAGTATTTGGTTAAAGGTGTAGGCACACCATTACCTGATCCAGCACCATTTCGTCAACTGGTAGGCAGTCTGCAGTACCTTCAATTTACACGGCCTGATATATGCTATACAGTAAATAAACTTGATTAGATGATGAGTTATCCTACTGATAAACACATGGAGTGTTTAAAACTACTATTAAGATATATTAAAGGAACAATAACCTATGCCATACACATAACTCCTCCTGTTCCTATTCACTTACATGCTTACACAGATGCAAATTAGGCAAATTCTATTGATGATAGACGATCAACTTCAGGTTATGCAGTATACTTAGGAGAAAATTTAATCTCGTGGTCAGCCAAAAAGCAACCAACTGTTGCTAGGTCAAGCATGGAGCTGGGTATCGCACACTTGCTAATGCTACAGCAGAAATTATGTGGATTTCATCCTTACTTAGTGAATTGGGTGTCTCTTTGGCTTCTATTCCTACCATATGGTGTGATAATATTGGAGCCACTTATATGGCTGCAAATCCTATGTTTCATGCTAGAACTAAGCATCTAGAAATTGATTATCATTTTGTTAAAGACCAAGTAACTTCCAAGTAGCTGCAGGTGAAATTTATTTCAGGATCCAGTCAAATTGCAGATCTCTTCACAAAGCCATTATCTCTAACAAGATTTGAACTAAGACACGAACTTCAATCTCTACTTTATATCATTAGTCTGAGGGGGGATGTTAGCACATGATTGTTGTAACAAATCTTTGTATGGTCTATAGGAAGATTCCATTTTGTTGTAACTGATGTATAACAACTTCTATAAAACAAAGGTATAAGAGTTGAGGGAGTATACTCTCTCTTGTAACCTTTCCTTCCATTTCCATTGCTATACTGACATTTTGTGTTTGCCTTCTATTTCTGCTTTGGGTTTCTTTGGTGTCATGCTTTTGGATGTTGGCTTCAACTATCGCCTCGGAGTTCGATCCCTGGCCTTCCTTGGGGGCTAATTCATAGTCTCAACTGTAGAGGCCTTCTTTCACCTTAGGGGTGGTTGGCTTGGCTGGTCTTTCTCAATCACTCTTTGATCTCTCACTTCAAGTTCACCTCCCTATGGTTAAAGGATGTATTTGTTGTACTGTTTTCTCTGTTGAGGAGATTGTTGAACTCAGCAAAGGCTTTGCTTCTTCGATTGTTGGTTGAGCATGGGGTCCCAAGCCTTCGATCCAAGCACTTTCTATTTTTTCTATTTAACAAAAGCTTGAGCTCTTTGATTTTTCAATTGCTCTACTTGACTTGAGACACTACATTATTCGATGTGCTTCATGTGTGGATTTTGCGAAGGTCTTTGCAATCGATTCTGCTTGAGCATGTTTATGTTCGATTTTGTCTCACTATGGGAATATGATAGCGAAAATACGCGGTTTGTTAAAATACGTCGTTGTAACGCGTAAATCCGCTTTCGCTCTTAAATTTATAATCCTAGATAGGGAAGTATCTAGGGTCGTCCAAGGAGGCAATATGGTTGCAAAATTGATTCTCTTGCTTGGAATATATCTCAACTTTCTTTTGGTAATTTTCAATATACCATTTTTTTTTGTTTTTGAACTAAGGCAACATGCGAAATTATGGCGGGAAAAGTGTTTACACTTCCAATTAAGTAAACTACTCTAAAGTGGCAAGTAGAGCCTCTCCCTAAGCTTACTCTAAGCAAGTGGAGGCCTAGAATAATTAGGGAGAGGAAGTGAAGAATGCTGAAAATAAGCAAATAGAAATGCAAACAAGATATGCGAAGAAGGCAACTAGATAATTGATAAAGTGTTTAACAAAAATGCCTAGTAGAGGAATGCTTCTACTACTAGATAATTGAAATAAAGAAAGAAAACACAAATCCTCTAAATAGATGGTGAAGAAGAGGGCTTCTTGCTCCAAGGTTGGTGGCTCCCAAGCTTGAAAAGAATCCTTCAACTCCTTCCTTGCAGTACTCCGCCAAAGTGATGACCTCCAAGGCAAGCCCTAAGGGGGCGTGCCCTAAGTTTCTCTCCAAGGGTGGATGTCCACCCTAAGCTTTGCTCCTTTGCCTGGCCGTCCTCCTTGAAGTGGGAGAGTCCTCCTCCTTGGCGTGGCTCAAGTTGAAGAGAGTGGGGAGAAGAAGGCACCAAAAGGGCTGGTGATGTGCCCCTTTAATCTCCTTCTCTACTCCTTCTTCTTGGCCGTAGGTATAGGTGGTTTAGGTAGAAAATATACTAAGGGAGGATGCCCAAAAATGGTGGTAGGTGGTGGCTTTTTATAGAATAGGAGGGGGGCTATGGTGACCTTTGAAATGGATGGCCAAGATGAGTTGATGGAGGTGGTTGGAGATCCCATGGCCAAGGAGAGTTGGCGCCACCTTAAAGGGCACCAAGGGGTAGTTATGGGTGTTGACACCCTTTGGTGTTGGCGCCAAAATGGGCATTCTAGAAGGTCATTAGGTGGCGCCACCTTAAGGTTCTAGAAGGGGGGGTATGTGGATGGCTAGGATGGCTTATGTGGGTAGGTGTAGGGTGGATTTAAGGGGCTGAAAGTGGCGCCAATATAGAGGTGGTTAGGGGTGGTTTTTGGCGCCAACTTGAAGTGTCTTTTGGTGGAGATAATGGGGTGAAGGGTTGGCTAGGAGGTGGCGCCAACTTGAGTAGAGTAGCTAGCTTAGGTAGGCTTGAGTTGGTGGAGCTAGCTAGGGTTGATTTTGGAGGTAATGAATGGCCAAGGAGCTGGTTGTTAGCTATGCTAAGCTAAGCTAAGATAAGCTAAGCTAGCTTAGCTAAAGGTGGAGTGGAGGAGAAGGTGTTGGAGCTAGGGTTTGGAGGAAGGAGCTGAGGAGGAGAGTCTGGAGCTGGAGCTGGAGCTGGCTGCTACTGAAGAGGCTGGCATGGGGCTACTCTAGCTGGCTTAGCTTGCTAGTTCTTTGCTAGCTACTAAGCCAAGCTAAAGTGAGCTAGCTTCTACCAAAATGAGCTGAGGTGAGCTAGGTCTGGTGCTCCCGGGGAGAATCAAGCTGGTTGAGGCAGCTAAGGTAGCTTAGCTCAACTGAGTTGAGCTAAGCTGAGTCCCCGGGAGCTGGACTTGAGCTTCCTGAGCTGAGATGAATTCTTCTTCAGCTGGCTGGAGTTGAGTGGAGCTGAATGTAGCTGGATCTGAGCTGGGGTGAACTCCTGTCAACTCAGCTGAGCTAGCTAGAGCTCCCTGTGAACTAGTGGGAGCTGAGATGAGCTAGACTCAGCTAAGTTGAGCTGGATCTGAGCTGACTTGAGCTAGGGTGAGCTAAGATGAACTCTCTTGAGCTGCCATCCAGCTGAGATTAGCTGAATGGAGCTGGGATGAGCTAACCCTAGTTCAAGTAAGCTAGGTTCCAGTTGCGGTGAGCTTGATCAAGCTGAGGTGAGTTGGATCAAGCTGAGGTGAGCTGGATTAGGCTGAGTTCCAGCTAGTCTGGGCTTCTCCTTCACCATTTGCCTTCTTGAGTGCTAGGGTTTTAGGGATCTGTGCATCTGTACATCCCTAACACTCACAAAAACACATTAAAACGACAATAAAAAAATGCAATGCATACCTATCCTAATTTATGCCTAAATGCAGCCCAAAAACCCGTTTGCGGAGTAAAATCCTAAGAGCTAGGTTAGTTTTAAAGCATAAAAATGATGATAAACTGGCGTTTATCACACCCCCATGCTTATCTTTTGCTAGTCTCTTAGCAAAACATTAATTTTTTTGGAAAACGGAATTTTTGGGAAGTCTAATTTTTTTTTTTTGACTTTTGAGGAGAAAAAGAGATTAAGGGACCTTGGTAGATTAAAACACAGGAGATACGGGATTTGTTGAAGATAAACATCAGGATTTGTTTTTGGATCCAACCATTAGATAGAACGGGATCAATATATCCTCAGAAAATTCACAAATTAACCCCTTGTTAATTCAGATGACTTGAAATGTTTGTTTTTAGGATTTTTCTGGCTCGTGAATCTGATTCGCAACTTGCAAATTCCTTTAAAACCTTGTGTCTGTGCTTGTGAAAAGCCAACCTTTATAAGGACGTGTTATTATTATTATTATTTTTTTTTTTTTTTCTCTCCCCCATGCTTATTTTTAGCTTAGTCTTACAACAGATGTGTCGGTATCATCATTCCCGTTACCATTCCTCGAGGGGGCTCTGGCGCCAGTACTTCGGGATAGCACTGTCCATGACACCACCCAGGAGCTCACAACCCCAAAACACGATGCGGTGAAAAGGGGCGCTCCAAGCAAACTCAAGCTCTTGCTCCGATGCTATAGGTAGAGCACCGTCCAAGACACTTGAGCTGCTGAAATGCGCTTTAATGCTCCGTCTAAAGATATGAAATATAGATATAGAGCAGCACCGAGGCGGTAACATGTTGACATCGTGTCCTCAAAGAAGGTTTTTTCCTTCTTCTCGACGGTGGGAACTCAAACCAATGATCTGCTTCAGACTTTTACTAAATCCAAACAAGGGAGTTTTTTCGAATTTTTTAGTTATTTTTAAGTGTTGGCTTGTGTGTGAAAATTGACACAAGAAGTTTTTCAAGAACCGCAGGTTTTTGAATCAAAAACTAAGTCAAATACTTTCCATATTACAAAATAGGATCAAGTCACCTGAACTATTATGAGTTCAGGTGGAATTTTAGAGAAGGATATCTGATCTAGTCTAAAATTGACCCTGGAATTCTAATGATCAGATCCATATCCTCATCCTTAGTTTGTTAAAGATTAAATCCCATTGTACCAGAAGTGAATTTTTCGACCTTAGTCTTGATTTCAAAATTTTTCCTCAAAAAGTTTTCAATATTTTTTTTTTTTTGTTTTTGGATATGCAAGCAGGAAATAAATTAAAGAAAAATGCATGTTTTTAGGTTTTAAACATCCTAAATCGATCGTAAAAATTTAAAAAAACACCCCCCCATGCTTAAGATATGCCATGTCCTCATGCATTAGGAGGGAAAAGGAATCACCTTAGTGAAGAACGGTCAGGTTTAGGATGAATAAAACCTGGAAAAAGAAGAAAAAAGGAAAGCAAGAAAATGATGGGTTACCTCCCATCCAGTGCTATCTTTTACGCCATTCAGCCGGGCGTGAAGGTATGCACAGAAGACGGAAAATCATGTAAATAATTGGACACTTGGATGCCCGCAAAAAAGGTGTCTTCGTCTAGATCCCTAGAAAATTGATTAGAAATAATATTGGGATCAAAGTGAGATGGAAATTGATAAGTGTGGCCCGAGTCTGGTCATGGTTTTAATTCAGGTTGGGTGCCAAACTCGGGCGGGGTTGGTGGCAGGTCCGTAAGAAAGGGGTCGGGGAAGGAATGGTGAGTTAGTGTGGAAAAATTAGGTGTGTGAATAGTGGGTGGGTTAGGGGGGGTATCAGGAACAAATTTGGAGTCAAGACAAGTTTCCGGATCACAGATCTCACCGACCACTGAGTCTGAATCAGAGTCCTCAAAAAAACTGTGGTCGGTAAGGGTATCTATTAACATTGTCTCCTCCACCATATTAGAAATTTCAGTATCTGAGTCCTCAAAGAAGTTATCATCATGGAATCTCCTGGAGGATTTAAAAATATCTAAGGTGATAGTTTGGCCTGCACAGTTGATATCCATTTTGCCTGTGTGGCAATTGATATTTGCCTTTGCAGTAGCCAAAAAGGGGCGTCCAAGGATTATCGGGGAGTCCAGTAATGATTCGGGTGCCTCAATGTCAAGAACCAGAAAGTCTGCAGGGAAGACACAATTCTGGACCTTGACTAATACATCCTTGACAATCCCACGAGGTTTGATTGTAGATCGGTCGGCTAATTGCAGGGTAACCTCGACGGGTTTTAATTCACCGATCTGAAATTCTTCGAATAAACTTGTGGGAATAATATTTACAGAGGCACCAAGATCAAGGAGGGCGCGATTAAATGTAGTGTCATCAATAATTACAGAAATTAAAGGCGCCCCCGGATCTTTCATCTTAGGAGGCAGCTTACTCTGTATGACAGAGCTTACTGTCTCCGAAAGATGCACCTGTCCTAGATTTTTGGCCTGCCTTTTAGGAGTACAAATCTCCTTCAAAAATTTAGCATAGGCAGGTATATATTTGATAGCATCTAGGAGAGGAATATTGATATGAACTTGCCCAAATAGCTCCATGAGTTCTTCTGTAGTGGGCTCAGATTTCTTTCTTTTGTTGGTGGTAGGGTAGAGAGCTTGTGGGAAAGGGATAGGAATCTTGTCTTGAGATTTTTGTTGTTCTTTTTCTTCCTGATGGGGAGGTGGGGAGTCAACTTGCACATGTATCTTACCAGGTTCGTGCGAAGGCTCGGGGTCAATGGTGGTTTTCCCACTCCTCAAGGTAACTGCATGTGCAGTCGGATTATTATTTGGAGGAGGTGGGGGGGCCTGTGATTGCAGGAACCTGGGCGGCTGCTGAGGTGGATTAGGAGGAGGCTGATTTGGATAATGTGGATTTCTGCCCATATAATGGTTCCCTTGGTGATTGGGATTGGGTATGGGTTGGGACGGAAGATGTCCTACAGGTCTTTGCGTGGGAGCAACCCCAATCTGATTGTTCAGATTTGTGATGTTGCGGGTTACTTCCATCATTTTTGTTTGCATATCCTGCAGGGTCCGTAGCATCTGGGCATTGATATCTTGTTGGGATGGCCCAGGATGGAAATTTGGATTCGACCCATACCCATTAAAATGATATGGTTGGGAGGAAACTTGATTATTCCAGGAGTAGTTCGGGTAATTTTTCCAATTGGAAGAATTTTTAAAGGGCTCCTGGATGGCAAAAATATTTTGGGTGGGGTTAAGATCTGGATAATTGAAATTCCCCAGTGAATCATGGGTAACCTCAGAATAATCAGCAGGAGTGGTGTTGAGATTGTGCAAATTTTCTCTTCGTCGAAAGTTAGGTTGGGTTAGATGTGGTCGTGGAGCTTGAATTGATGTGGCGAGTCTTTCCTCAATTTTCTTCTGATTAATATGCATCTGGTCGAGTTTCTGAGCGATCATTTGAAGATCGTCTTGGGCGACTGGGATAGATTGAGCGCCTATTTCATGAACACCAAACTGCGGGTTTTGGGTTCTGCAAAATGTGTTCATGGAAGCTTGGTTAAATGAGTTTTCACTCATTTCTTCAAATAGATCATAAGCACTTTCAGCATCTTTATTTAAGAAGTTGCCGCCACACGAGGCGTCGACAAATTGTCGGATTTGATCTTCTAATCCATGATAGAAGATTTGCACGAGCTGCCACAAAGGAATCTCGTGGTGCGGGCAACTTCTTAAAAGGTCCTGAAATCTTTCCCAAGAATCATGGAAAGTTTCGCCAGATTTTTGGTGAAAGGTCGTAATAGATCTTCGTAAGGAATTGGTACGACCTATGGGAAAGAATTTCTTGAGGAAGGCACTCTTGAGTTGAGGCCATGTTGTAATGGGTCGGCCAATGGTCCTGAACCAATAAGCGGCCTTATCTTTAAGAGATAATGGAAAAAGCCGCATCAGCCATATGTCTTCTTGCACATTTCGGGAACGGGTTGTCTGTGCAAGAAGAGTTAGTTCTTCAAGGTGGCTGAAAGGGTCTTCCCTAGGAAGGCCATGAAAGTGTTTAATCAGGTTCAGGACGGCTGGCTTGATCTCAAAGTCCCCCTCCGGTATGACCACCCCTGGTCGTTCCTCATAATAAGACGGATCATAGAAATCTTTTAGAGGAACAACAGGCTGCTGACGGGGTGGTGGGTTTGGCCTTGGATTGGCTAGGTTTTGGATGTTCCTAGTCAATGTTTGTTGATTGGAATTTAATTTATTAATCTGATCGGCCATCAATTTTAAAAGATCAGGTAGGGGGTCTTGATGTTGTGTGTGGGGCAACTCAAGATTGGGGAGCTCCAAGTGTGGAAAGTTACTGGTGGTTGGGTTTTGGGTGGAAGGGTTAGAATTAGGGTTAGAGGTGGGGTTAGAGGTAGACGTGGAAGGGTCAGTGGACCTATTTTGTTGTGTTTCCATTTTTTTAGGAGAAGACAGAAAAAGTGATCTTTTTACGTGGGGGTGAAATCAAATGGTCCTTCCAAGTGCGGATTTTGAGACCGTCGCCCGTGCATAAAATGGAACAACGGGGAGGGGAGGAGAAGAGAAAGAGATGAGAGAAAGTGTGCAATTCAAACAAACAGAAACTAGACCTAACTTAATTGTGACTCCCTAATAATAACCTAAGACTTGGTCTATATAGGAAATAAGTAGTCAATAGTGAATACCCGTTCTATCAACAAATCTAGCCAAGTTGCTTAAGGGGAGGTTTGGGCCCAAACGTTTCCCAGGGAAAACCCCAGGTGCTTGTACAAACCCGCGCCTGGTCGTTTGACACGGCCCCTCAGGCTGAACACCAGATATAGATGACAGAATTGGTACTAACTAAAGAAAACTTAAGACCTAAATAGCAAGCCTAAGTTGATAAAGCCTTAGGGGTCAAGTTGCTACAAATTTTAATTAGGTCTAGGATTCTATAGTGCACACGGAATGTGGAGGGCGTTTATTGGGTTGTTGCCCTGTTATTTGATTTTTTTGTGTGTGTGCAGGAATTGGAGAGTGGCTCCAATGAAAATCAAGTTGTCACACAATTTTTTTATATTTTTGTCTTTTAGGATGTGATTTAATTAAATGAATTTTAGGGTTTTTCTCTTTAAGTTTTCAAACAAGTTTGAAAGTTCACAATCAAAGGAAAGACAAGTTGTATGTGTGATTGTATATTTCCTTTTAATTGAGTCTCTAAAGAGAAAGAAGAAACCCTAAACCAATTATCCCTGAGACAGAAATTTAACTACCAATGAATTATTTTTAGCTTTCAGAATTAAGTAGTGGTCCAAACAAGTCAAACAACACCACTACTTTGAAGAAAATCAAACAAGGATTCCAGAAAAGATTTTTGTAAGATTTTAGGAATTTGTTTGATAATAGTTTTGAATTTTTAATTGTACTGGTGTCAAAGTCCAGAAATAATACCCGTGGGTATTATAGACTTTTCAGTATTACCACCGACCTCAGAAAATTTTTATGATTTTATATGATATGTAAAATTTCACAGGGATTCCAACAAGATAAATTTCACAAAAATTGGATGAGTATAAAAATTCTGAAAATTCACGGACAGTAGCAAAATAGGAAGATTAGAGGGTGTGACCCCTCTGTAATCCACGAATTTTTAAAAATTAAATACAAATCCAATTGATCTTAAATTTGGAACAGATGTTCCAAACTTAATTGGGAATCACTCCATGAAATTTTATGATTTTAGGAGGCCTGTGGTGTTAGGAATAGATTTTTCAAGTCTGGACAGAAATCTAGACCCGAAAAATAGAACACCAATACTTGCAATGGAATGGTGCTAAAGAAGCATACAAGCAAACAATGATTTTAAAATGCACCACTCCACTTAATTTAAGTGTTTAGGGTCCTGAAAGCCAAGTTTAATATATTTTTGGTAGTTTTAATTAATTATGTGACTAGAAAGAGGAACCAACCTGAATTTTCGCGGGAAGAAAAGGATCTTTAAGCTCTCGCTTCCAGATTCCCGCTTTCCCGCTGTAGTTCCTGCACACACAAAAGAAAGACAGAGAAGGGGATGAGATCCACTTCAAGCAAGAGAAAATGAGTTAATGCAAAGCCGTGCCTCCCCGGCAACGGCGCCAAAAAGTGATAGCGAAAATACGCGGTTTGTTAAAATACGTCGTTGTAACGCGTAAATCCGCTTTCGCTCTTAAATTTATAATCCTAGATAGGAAAGTATCTAGGGTCGTCCAAGGAGGCAATATGGTTGCAAAATTGATTCTCTTGCTTGGAATATATCTCAACTTTCTTTTGGTAATTTTCAATATACCATTTTTTTTTTTGTTTTTGAACTAAGGCAACATGCGAAATTATGGCGGGAAAAGTGTTTACACTTCCAATTAAGTAAACTACTCTAAAGTGGCAAGTAGAGCCTCTCCCTAAGCTTACTCTAAGCAAGTGGAGGCCTAGAATAATTAGGGAGAGGAAGTGAAGAATGCTGAAAATAAGCAAATAGAAATGCAAACAAGATATGCGAAGAAGGCAACTAGATAATTGATAAAGTGTTTAACAAAAATGCCTAGTAGAGGAATGCTTCTACTACTAGATAATTGAAATAAAGAAAGAAAACACAAATCCTCTAAATAGATGGTGAAGAAGAGGGCTTCTTGCTCCAAGGTTGGTGGCTCCCAAGCTTGAAAAGAATCCTTCAACTCCTTCCTTGCAGTACTCCGCCAAAGTGATGACCTCCAAGGCAAGCCCTAAGGGGGCGTGCCCTAAGTTTCTCTCCAAGGGTGGATGTCCACCCTAAGCTTTGCTCCTTTGCCTGGCCGTCCTCCTTGAAGTGGGAGAGTCCTCCTCCTTGGCGTGGCTCAAGTTGAAGAGAGTGGGGAGAAGAAGGCACCAAAAGGGCTGGTGATGTGCCCCTTTAATCTCCTTCTCTACTCCTTCTTCTTGGCCGTAGGTATAGGTGGTTTAGGTAGAAAATATACTAAGGGAGGATGCCCAAAAATGGTGGTAGGTGGTGGCTTTTTATAGAATAGGAGGGGGGCTATGGTGACCTTTGAAATGGATGGCCAAGATGAGTTGATGGAGGTGGTTGGAGATCCCATGGCCAAGGAGAGTTGGCGCCACCTTAAAGGGCACCAAGGGGTAGTTATGGGTGTTGACACCCTTTGGTGTTGGCGCCAAAATGGGCATTCTAGAAGGTCATTAGGTGGCGCCACCTTAAGGTTCTAGAAGGGGGGGTATGTGGATGGCTAGGATGGCTTATGTGGGTAGGTGTAGGGTGGATTTAAGGGGCTGAAAGTGGCGCCAATATAGAGGTGGTTAGGGGTGGTTTTTGGCGCCAACTTGAAGTGTCTTTTGGTGGAGATAATGGGGTGAAGGGTTGGCTAGGAGGTGGCGCCAACTTGAGTAGAGTAGCTAGCTTAGGTAGGCTTGAGTTGGTGGAGCTAGCTAGGGTTGATTTTGGAGGTAATGAATGGCCAAGGAGCTGGTTGTTAGCTATGCTAAGCTAAGCTAAGATAAGCTAAGCTAGCTTAGCTAAAGGTGGAGTGGAGGAGAAGGTGTTGGAGCTAGGGTTTGGAGGAAGGAGCTGAGGAGGAGAGTCTGGAGCTGGAGCTGGAGCTGGCTGCTACTGAAGAGGCTGGCATGGGGCTACTCTAGCTGGCTTAGCTTGCTAGTTCTTTGCTAGCTACTAAGCCAAGCTAAAGTGAGCTAGCTTCTACCAAAATGAGCTGAGGTGAGCTAGGTCTGGTGCTCCCGGGGAGAATCAAGCTGGTTGAGGCAGCTAAGGTAGCTTAGCTCAACTGAGTTGAGCTAAGCTGAGTCCCCGGGAGCTGGACTTGAGCTTCCTGAGCTGAGATGAATTCTTCTTCAGCTGGCTGGAGTTGAGTGGAGCTGAATGTAGCTGGATCTGAGCTGGGGTGAACTCCTGTCAACTCAGCTGAGCTAGCTAGAGCTCCCTGTGAACTAGTGGGAGCTGAGATGAGCTAGACTCAGCTAAGTTGAGCTGGATCTGAGCTGACTTGAGCTAGGGTGAGCTAAGATGAACTCTCTTGAGCTGCCATCCAGCTGAGATTAGCTGAATGGAGCTGGGATGAGCTAACCCTAGTTCAAGTAAGCTAGGTTCCAGTTGCGGTGAGCTTGATCAAGCTGAGGTGAGTTGGATCAAGCTGAGGTGAGCTGGATTAGGCTGAGTTCCAGCTAGTTTGGGCTTCTCCTTCACCATTTGCCTTCTTGAGTGCTAGGGTTTTAGGGATCTGTGCATCTGTACATCCCTAACACTCACAAAAACACATTAAAACGACAATAAAAAAATGCAATGCATACCTATCCTAATTTATGCCTAAATGCAGCCCAAAAACCCATTTGCGGAATAAAATCCTAAGAGCTAGGTTAGTTTTAAAGCATAAAAATGATGATAAACTGGCGTTTATCAGAATACCATCATGAGCCATAACTAGCTCAATTTAGTCATTATCAAGGAATAAATGCTCCTACATAACCACTAAAGAGCCTTAATTCACTGTAAATCCATTCTGAGGGAAAAATAAGAAACCAAGGTCAAAACTGCAACTTTACTATCATATCTTGAATGTAGAATAACCACAAGTTTTCTCAGGGGTTAAGTAAAGGTCAAATGATCTTAAAAGTCTAACAAGTGAGTTAGAATAGACAGAAAAGGGTTTTCGCATGTTTTGAAAATTAAATGACTTCTGAAAGCCCAAAAATAGACACACTTAATTAAATGAGGTTTTGGTCAGGATAAAATTCACCTAAACCATCTAAAATTCATATAAAAATATTCTTTAGGGTTTGGTACCTTCAATTTGACCATTAGAACTTATCTTGACTCAAAACAGAGTCTCAGACTGACTTTTGCCCTAATTTGGATTTTTGCATAAGTTACCCAATCAAATTAGGTCAAAACAAAACTTCAACTTCACCATTGAATTCCTTAGGTCCAAATTAGGTTTGTACCAAAATTTGGGCCCAATATGAGATTCTTTCAACCTAGTTTGCAATTTGATCCTGTCTGATTCTTTTATCTCACACATATGCCCTTATTCAAAATCCTTGCAAAAAAAACCCCTATCTTTATCATCATTTTCTTCAAATAGGTCCCTGCCACTATGAATCCTATTCCTACAAATTCCAGCAACCTAAACCTGGCATGTTCTCCTTGATTCCTTGACGAATCCCTCTTAGATTTGAAAGGGAGGTTCGTTAAGGAATTCTCTTCTTTTTGAGCCAATTCCCAAGCTCTAAAACCTTCCCAATCTCTCATGCGAATGCATGAGAGATTAGGGTATCTTGGAATTCTTATCTCCGGCGAGCCTCCAAGCTTCCAAGCCCAAAATGTCATCCAGCGGCCTATAAAAGGAACCCCAGATCAAACCGAAGATTCCAACTCGAATTCGACCGAATTCCCCCTTAATTTCGTCTCTCCCCATCCGGTCGAAGCTCCTCAACTTCTGGCGAGCTCCTCCGACTCCATCCTTTGTCTGCGAGCAATACCAGCGATGGATTTATCTCCCTCACTCTTTTCCATGTAGTGTTGTACCCGCCGATGCCCCGTCCTCCGTCTTCCTCGCTGATTCCTACTCATCGAAGCACTTTCTTCCCCAACGCCGACCATACCTGCACCGTCTTGACTTCCTGTTGTCTGCCAACTACCTAGATAAGTCCCCTAACTCCTCTACTTCATTTTCATCCCAACCACACTTAATTTCGACCACACTACCGCCTGTTCACTGTCATCCCTTCCACGTCCGGCCACTCCTTCGACGAGGCACATCTCGCTTCACACACCACCAAACCCCTCACCATTCATCCCTACACTTCTGCCTCGACCTCAAGAGCAAAAGCCCTAACTTAGTTAGGTTGATTGCTCCTCCAAACCGGCCGAACACACCCACCTCTCCGCACCAATTCCGACACTGTCCGGCCACCACAGTCACCTTCATGACATGTCGCACCCACCACCATACTTGCCACCCTACGGCAAAGCTCCTGAACTTATTTGACAAGGTCGAGAGGCCATATTCTGACTTTCAGGTCTTCGCTCCTTCAACTGTCATTGACGAAGCTTCGAGCGAAGCTTGAAGCTTGCTCCAGCACCTGTAGGCTCTAGGCATCGTCCCTAGTTCACACGGAATCGCTCCAGGAGTCTGAGTGGACCAACAATTAGAGCCTTTGACTGCCATCTTGCGCGAATTAACCGAAGAAGCCATAGCAGCTGCACGCAGAGGAAGGGCGGTGGGATAGTCCCACCTCGGAAGCTGAAGAACGCTCACACCTGCATAAATTGAATTTGTCTCATAGGCTATTCGCCTCAACAGAACACAGGGGGTGAGGTCCCCACGCGCCTCACCCGCGACGCCTTACACGCGGGTTTAGCAAATCCATATACTCGCCTAACCTAAGCACTCCTTGGCTGCCACTTACGGCTGGCAGCCCTGGTTTCGGGTGCGCTCTACCCAAATACCTGATAACTTGAGGCCCTGGGAAGGTGGATCCCAGAGAGAGAAGGAGAGATAGAACGTGGGGGCAGGGGGGTTTTGCTCTCAGGACCAACGGCCAACACTTAGCCGTTTAAGGAACCTCCCCCTTGTGCGTGAAGAAGGAAGAAGGAGAGGAAGCCTAAGTAGAAGAGAAAGAAGAGATAAGGCACAGCCAGAAGAAGAAGGAAAGAAAGAGTAGCTACAGACGAGAAGGGGCATAGAGAGAGAAGAGAGAAGCCTCACAGAAGAAGCAAAAGTAGTGAATGATTTAAGCCGTCTGATTGTCTGAGCTTTATTTGAAGTGCACTGTGCACTTATCCTATGTGACATTCAATTGTTTAGTATTATTGAGTTATTTGATATAATTGTGAGGGATAATTGGTGATTCAAATCATCATTTTTACCCCATTCTTTTTGCATTATTGACATCAGATTTCATTTATATATCATTCTTGTTTGAAATTCTATTATACATTGCTTATATTGCATTTGAATTACGATCTTGAGAATTATTTTGCCAATTGCTCCCTGTGTTTGACCTCAGACTTCATTTATGATATTCAAGCTATAAATTTTGCTTATTTTTTGCGCTGATTCAACCTATACTACATGCATTGATTTTAAAACCCATTTCAGAGCGAACAACATTTTGGTGCCATTGCTGGGGAGCAACGTGCAATTTGATCTCTGGATTGCAATATCTGATCTAGTACTAACTTGCTCTATCCTTTTTTTGATTGTGATCTGTTTCAGGTTACTCATTGAAAGAAGATCAGCTGCACATTAGCCACTTCAGGGGCAGGTAAACTCCATCTACCCTCTTCTAAGCCCTTGATTCTGAAAAGCTAAAAAAGGAAAAAAATCAATTCGGGCTACTTGCATTCTATTTTTAGACAAATCATCAAGTTGCTTGACTTGATACATTCTAATTAGACATCATCCAAACCCTGATTTGTGCACCTACTTAAAACTTAAGGTATCTTTTGCTTGAGCCCTAGGTACCACATTTGGACAAAATTGAATTGGACCAATCAGAGCCAATTAGGGTTTCCAGTTTAAGGTTTTAGAGACACACTTGCTTAATCAAGAATTGATCTTCCTAACTAGTGTGTGCCTAAGCCTTGGTTGAATTGATCTATTCAAGCAAACCCTAAAATTAAGCTCCTAATTTCATTTGAACACTAAAAGGGGGACCTAAAATTTTCAAAGGACAAAACAGGTGAAGTTGATCCACCTTATTGGGTTAACCAATCTTCAAATTAGGTCACTTTGCATAAAAACATCTTAAAAGTTCAAGTGAAATCATAAGCACCTTTGCTCTTAGCTTAAACTGGTAGACTTAAGAGGTCAAGTCCCCATTCTGGTCTACCTGGATCCTTATTGACAAGAGAGGTCGGGTGGGGGAAACCCTGTAACTTGTGGGGGTGCTCTACCGTGCAGGAGTCTTTGCGGGACTCTCCCTCTTTGGCTACCCAGGTAATTCTCAGGTGGATGACTTTTTAACTAAGGGGTATCATCCGCCCCGAACCTCTATAGTCATCCAAATTTTTGGGTGTCTTGATTGGGTCCATCACCTTCTATCCCTCATCCATTCCATCAGTGCATGTTTGGGAGGAGGTCCTTAAAACCATCCTTGAGGCCCCCATTAGCTATTCACTCTCGTCGAGGTCGAGCCACGAATTCCGTGTTTGTGCAACAACCAGATCACGTTGACATATCCTCTGATTCAGAACCTACTTCCCCTTCATCAACTATGGGTCACCAAGAAGATCAACCTAATCTTGAGCAACAATTTCATGATTTCCAAAATTGAATCAATGCCATCATCAACCCACCGTCGCGTCCTCAAATGCGAGATCACTATAATCCTGCAGTGGTGGAAATCAAACCCCAAATCAACATTTTCGTGGCAAGACCCGAGGTAGATCTCAAGCCTAGCATGCTTCATATGATCCCAAAATTTCATGGCTTGAACTCTGGGGATCCTTTCCAGCACATCAAAAACCTAAAACATCTAGCCCACACCTTTGGGGCAAATGTACATAATCGGGATGGATTACTCTTGAAACTCTTCTCATTATCTTTGGCTGACAAAGCCGCTCACTGGTTCCAAACTCAACCACACATGATCAACACATGGGGATAACTTCAAACTGCCTTCCTGCAAAAATTCTACCCCATTGATCATACCAACACGATGCAGCACCAAATCATGCACTTCACCCAAGGAGCGGGAGAATCTCTACACGAGGCATGGGATCATTTTCTAGATCTCTTGCGTAAGTGCCCCCATCACGGAGTTCCAAAGTGGGAACAAGTCCAATCCTTTTACCACGGACTCCATGAAGATAGCAAGCTCTTTGTCAATGCAACCTGTGGTGGTAGCATCATGGGTCAACATGAGGACAAGATCTGGGAAATTCTTGAGAACATGCGTGAGAACTTCCTGAACAATGAGTCATTGGGTGCGTATGACCGAACGTCCACCTGCGCATTGACAAATAATTGGGGGGTACATGAATCCCAAGGCCTTTCCGCATCTATCGATCTAGAGTTGGTAGCCAGTCAATTGGACAAGGTATCCATTATCGAGAAAAAGGTGGATGACATCACTCGTCATCTACACAAATCCACCTCTGCACCTCAAAGCACATACGCGCACCCGCCCATGGGAAGGGAGGCTGCGCACAAAATCTACCACTTCCCGAGGATGGATGCATATCTACCCCCACCTGATTATGGCTTCAGTGGCAACTCCGGGTCAACCCACATTAGTTGGGGGATGATGTGCATACATCTGATTAACCTAAGATGTCTATTAATGCATGTTCCTAGTGTCACATTAGCATCATACATTGTAAATAGTGCATAACATGCATAATCATCCATTTAGGTCAAGTTTTATAAATTATACCGTAATAGTCTCCTTGTTATGGTCAGGAATAGGGTGAATTTTTATTGGGGCCTCAGATCGAAGATCCAACCATACGGATCTGATCAGGGCAACGATTGGAGTTCAACGACTCCAAGATCGCCAAAATCGGATATCCGTAGCACTAGATAGAAACTGAGGAACCTTAAAGAGCAAGGGCCAAGATGGTGTTAATCTGCACCTCAGACAACAAATCCGACCACACAGATGGGTTCGAATCGACAATCGCAGCCTAACGGCACGAAAATCGGTCAATTTGACAGCTGTAACACCATCTGCATCACTTAGAAGATGGACGACCTAGATGGCGCCACGTGGCACCATCATAGCCACCCAGCATCAGCCGCAACCTTATTTCTTCTCTCACCTGTTCAATCTCAACCGTTGGATGCTCATCCAACGGCCGTGAAACCGCGCTCACAAAATCGCTTGCTTGCCTAAAGAGAAGGCGTAGCACAGCGGTCGAGCGCCTTTGTGAGAAGACTAGACGTGCATTTGAGCTGCTGCACCTCAAATTGAAGAGTGGGTGCATGGAGCGGGTGAGTGAGCGAAGCCGTGTGATGAAGATCGTGCGGTGCTGAGCGACCGATAGCGCCCACACACGATCAGACCCACGGCGCTGATGCATGATCGCACGCGGGCGCGCGGCGTAAGCGTAGGCGATCTTAAGCCATCCGATCTCTTGATCGAATGACTGTGAGCATGCAGACATGCGCATACATTGAAGGACGCGGAGGCAAGGAGGTGCGTGACCGGCGGGCACAAAGGCCTCGTTCAGGCCTTTAGTGACGGATTTATCCGTCACTAAAGATCCTGAATTAATGTTTTTCAAATTGTAATGTCCAAAATGCCCCCACTCCTTGCAACTATAAAAGGAGACCCCCTCCATACGAATTTCCCATCCCTTCCTTCTCTTCTCTCTCTCTCCAAAGCTCAAGAGAAGCTTGTCCCACACCTGGGATGCTCCTCAAGAGTTAAAATCAAATTTTCTCCCCCATTCCGGAAGTGGATCCTGTGACAATGACGACGTGCTGTCTCGTTTCCATTCCTCCGGCTTCGACCTCCTTCTTACCACTCCGTTCCTTGTGTTTCAGGCGTTGTCTCATCCGACTCTTCCTCCAAGTGATCGTCGAGGAGGATAACTTCTCTCTTCCATTCATTTTTCCTGCTTTCTAGAGTAGAATTTTCCTGCTTTCTAGTTGTAATAGTTTTCATGCTTTCTAGTGTAATTTCTCACTTTTTTCATTGTACAAACATTTTGCAACATCAAGTGAATGTTTTCTCTCTCTCTCTTATTGTTTATAGTGATTCCATTTCATTGTAATTACTCCGCTTTTTAAACAAAAACACAAAAAGAATATAATTGTGAATCTTGATCGACGTAGCCTCCCTGAGTTCGACCCAGGATTTCTTTCCCAGTATAAATTTTATTTGTCGAACCCGAGTTCTTTGCTATTCAAACTACAACGACAGGTTTTTGAAACCAACTCCAATAGCGTAGTCCTTCGACGTTCAACAGAGGAACTCTAAACACCCGTACCTTGATTATTTTGAAGCTCCTCAGACCTGCGAGGATCTCCACGCTGTTCAGAATAATCCTTTCTCCAATACTTACAACCCTAGATGGCAGAATCATCACATGGTTGGGAAATAACCCGAATCTGAGATCCCATTTCCCACCCCGACCACAAAACCAGAGACCATATCAACCCACTCAACCAAGGCCTAATCAAAATTTCTAATTTGGACCACCTAAAGAAGATCAGACTTCTTTGATTCTCTAGACTTTGGTTGACATGCAAAAACAACACAAAGAAGAGATCTCTGAGTTACGAAATCAATTGGCCCAGCTGGCAAGTGCTCACCAGCCTGGTGTACTTCCTTCTCAGCCTCTTCCAAACTTGAATAACGTACCGAACCAGAGGCACGTTATGAACCCAAAACAGGGCCAAGATCACTTTGTTTATCAGGCCCCTTTTGCTCCATCACTTGACGGGATGGATGCTTCAACTTCATACTCGGGATTTTAGTAGCAAACATCTATTTTGCCCAACCCAAACCAAAATCAGGCAAGATTAAATTATGTCACCACCTGTAGTGGCAAAGCAACACAAGGCCCACCCTTTCCTAGCCACAACATGCCTAAGACCACAAACCCTAACCCTAGATTGGTCATCCAGGACACACCCATCCCTAATAAAGAGCCTGAACCAATTCTAGAGGAGGTCCCATTCCTGAGGTCTTGACCAAGGAAAAGAAGACAACCAAACCCATGGCACCTGAGGAGGATCTGGTCAAGCTCTTTGAGCAGGTCCATATAAACATCCCCTTGATGGATGCGATTCACCACATACCAGCTTACGCACGATTCCTAAAAGACGTGTGTACACCCAAGCATAAGTTGCGAACCAAAGGCGGGAACCCAATCATACTGTCGGAGCAAGCCAACTCCATCATTTTGAGCAAACTCCCACTTAAGGAAAAAGATCCAGGCACCCCTCTAATCTCCTATGCTATCGGTGATATCCAATTTAACCGAGCCTTATTAAACTTAGGAGCTTCCATAAATTTGATACCTTCATGCCTACTAGACTACCTTGAGGAATCTGAGCTTAAACCAACAGAGATGACTTTGCAGTTAGCCGATCAATCTATTAAGTCACCACAAGGAATTCTCGAGGATGTCATAGTTAGGATACATGATTTCTATTTTTCTCATGGATTTCATTGTCTTTGACATGGATGCTCCTGAGAACTTGAAGAATACATTGATCATATTAGGGAGACCCTTTCTGGCCATTGCTAGGGCCAATATTAATTGTGAGGAGGGCCAAATTGAGTTAAAATTTGGGAGCAAGATGCTGAAGATCGACATCTTCAAGGCCTAACAAGGAATTAATTGCGAGGTTATTGAACAAATTTGTGATATCGAGGTCATAAAAAAGTTGACAACCTATGTATCAAAGAAAACCCGAATATTTCTAATCAACCACAAGGAGATCAAAACCCGCAATTAGAAGAGCCTGAACCCTACCTAGACACACCCATAGTTCCTTCCTTTACTCTCGACACCTGCCCTGAACCACCTGCTGCTGCTGATAATCCTGTTATGGAATTGAAACCCCTCCCTGATCATCTCAAATATGTCTTTTTGGGTTCCAATCAGACATTTCCTGTGATTATCAACTTCCGACTCACAGTTGATCAGGAAACACGACTGATTTCTGTTCTCCAGCAGCATCAAAGAGCCATTGGATGGACTCTCGATAATTTGACTGGCATCAACCCCTCATACTGCACACATCACATCTATACTAAAGAGGGCTCATGACCATCCTGCGAAACGTAGAGATGCCTAAATTCAAACCTGCAAGATGTCATGAAAAAGGAGTTCATCAAGTGGTTAGATGCAGGGATCGTCTACCCGATCTCCGACAGTCGGTGGGTGAGTCCAATCCAAGTTGTGCCTAAGAAGGCAGGACTCACTGTAATCACGACTGAAATCGTAGAAACCATACCAACTCGTATAGCAAACTCGTGGAGAGTTTGTATTGATTACAGAAGACTCAATTCCTCCACGAAGAAGGATCATTGCCCACTACCATTTATTGATCAGATCCTGGAGAAACTAGCGGGAAATCGATTCTTCTGCTTTTTGGATAGGTACTCCAATTATAACCAGGTCGCAATCCATCCTGAGGACCAAGAGAAGACTACCTTCACCTGCCCCTTCGGGACATACACATTCCGGAGGATGCCCTTTGGTCTCTGCAATGCACTAGCTACTTTTCAGCGGTGCATGCTTGCCATATTCTAAGATATGGTAGGTGAATACCTTGAAGTCTTCATGGATGACTTCTTGGTATTTGGAGAATCTTTTGATGATTGCCTCCTGCACATGGTCCAAATCCTCAGGCGGTGCATCGATGTGAATTTGGTTCTTTCCTGGGAAAAGAGCCTCTTCATGGTACCAGAGGGAATTGTCTTGGGACATCTCATCTCTGAAAAAGGCATCCAGGTTGATCGAGCCAAGGTGAATCTGATTTCCAAACTCCCTATGCCTAGCTCGATCAAGGACATCCGATCCTTTCTGGGGCACGTCGATTTTTACCGTCGATTCATTCCCAATTTCTTGAAAATCATGTGCACCTAACTAATCTCCTCTCCAAGGATGTCTCCTTTGAAATTACCGAGGAGTGCACTCAGGCGTTTGAGATCCTACGTGATCGAGTTACCCAAGCACCTATCCTGCAGTCCCCTAATTGGTCTCAACCCTTTGAGATCATGTGCGATGCATCTGATTATGCTATGGGTGCGGTACTTGGGCAGAAAATAGATGGGAAACCCGTAGTCATCTACTATGCTAGCAAGACACTTGACGAGGCTCAGCGTAACTACACAGTTACTGAGAAAGAGCTGCTAACTATAGCATTTGCCGTGGATAAATTCAGATCATATCTTGTGGGTTCCTGTGTTATCATATACACAGATCACACTACAGTGAGGCACCTCCTTGTGAAGGACGCGAAACCTCGACTAATCCGATGGATCTTACTATTGCAAGAATTCAATCTTGAGATTCGCAATAAAGCGGGAAAGCATAATGTGGTAGCTAACCACTTATCCTGCTTTCCTTCTAACATTATTGACCCTTCTACCCATCACAGAGCACTTTCCTGATGAGCACCTCCTGACTATTAGTATGGGACTTCCTTGGTTTACTGATTTGGTAAACTACTTGGCATCACATCAGATCTCGTCCGATTGGCCGAAGGCCAAGAAAGACAAATTGCTTTCCGATGCCAAGTACTACATTTGGGAAGACCCGTACCTCTTTCGCATTGGTGCTGATCAGATCATCAGATAATGCATCCTGAAAGAGGAAATTTAGGACATTTTGTCCTTCTTCCATGATCAAGCTTGTAGCAGACACTTCTCCAGACATAAAACCGTAGCAAAAGTCCTCCAGTGCGGCTTTCATTGGTCCACGATTTTCAAAGACGCATACGATTGCTGTAAGGCATGCACTCGTTGCCACACCATGGGCAACATGAACCACCGTGATATGATGCCGTTACAGCCGATTCTCGTATGCGAGATCTTCAAAATTTGGGGGATTGATTTCATGGGACCCTTCCCTATCTCGGATGGCTTCGAGTACATTCTTCTCACTGTTGACTACGTGTCCAAATGGATCGAAGCCATCCTGACCCGAACCAACGATCATAAGGTGGTAATCAAATTCATTCATCAGAACATCTTTTCTCTGTTTGGGATTCCACGTGCCATTATTCTGATGGAGGGACCCATTTCACGAATGCTCAGTTCAGATCACTGATAACTAAATACAGGGTGTCTCACCAAATCTCTACTCATCACCCTCAAACCAACGGTCTAGCTGAGCTATCAAATCAGGAGATCAAGAAAATCCTTCAGGTCACCGTCTGACCTGACAAGAAAGATTGGTCATCCTGACTTTCAGAAGCCTTGTGGGCTTATATGACCACCCACAAGACCCAATTGGGCATGTCTCCTTTCAGATTGGTGTACGGGAAGGCATGTCACCTCCCCGTCGAGTTGGAGCACAAGGCCTATTGGGCTATATGGAAGTGTAATCTAGATCTTTCTAAGGCATAAACCCACAGAAAGCTTCAAATGAGAGAGATCGATGAACTACGCAATGACGCATACGAGAACTCACAAATTTACAAAGAGTGGGTTAAGGCTTTTCACGACAAGCACATATCTAGAAAGATCTTTCACCCTGGTCAAAAGGTCCTACTCTTTGATGCCAAACTCAAACTATTCCTAGGAAAACTCAGATAGAAATGGATTGGACCATATCTTATTTGACGGATTTTTGCAAATGGAGCCATTGAAATCAAGCAACCCAACCTTGATTCGAAACCTTTTATCGTGAATGGTCAGTGACTTAAGCCGATCATTGAACTCACCAATATGAACTTGGCTGAGGTATCTTTTGATCTCCATTCTCCCTGAGCTCATTGCACCTGGTTGTTGGCGTTAAACTCAGCACTTAACTGGAGGCAACCCGTCATCTTGTTGAAAAACTTGAAACCCTTCTTGACACATCCTATGCTGAACTCATATTGCACTTTAGGGTTCGTCCATTAGAACAGTTGACTTCACCTCTGGTACCCGTACCCGAGCTTGAAATCATCCACAACAGTCATCCCGACCCATCCACCCACCCAAAACCTATTCTAATGTATGATTTAAGCTGAATTCGAACCCACTTAATTTACAATGAGGACATTGCAAATCGTAGGCATGGGGGGGTATTAAAGTGCAAAACATTGTGAGAATCACGTCACAAGAAAGGGTTTCATCAAAAACAAAAACATAGTCCAAAAAATCAAAAAATAAAAAAATTGAAAAAAGAAAAAAAAGTTGGAGAAGGGAGGAAATTTTGAAAATTGCATATCATTGTTGATGAGGAAAAGGGGAGGTGATATAAATGACAAAAAGGAGCACAGTTTGAAACAAAAAGAGATAGACATTAGTAAAAGATTAAGGAATCTACTTAGTTCTAGATCAAATAAAAAATAAAGAAATAAAAAAGATAAAAAGTGCTAAGAGACAAAAGAGATTAGTATGAACGTTGATCTTAGGCCTCTTGGGCTTGTGGTTAGGCTTAAAAATTCAAGTATTCGTCAAGATCTGGATAGTCCTCAAAAGGTTTGGAAAAATGCAAAGCTTAAGTATTAGGTCTAAGGCTTAGAGATTATTCGGCCTCGTTAACTGACCTCTAGTTTGCAGGACTCGATAACCTAAGCACCCTAATCCATACACAGTCTGGTTCAGTGCGCTTAATTATCAAAATCACGCAAATGCGTTAATTCTGTTCTGAAAAGCTACCCAGATTAGGAGCGGCTAATCAACACAAGTTGATTTGGAAGAGTTCCTGACGCAGAGAGGCAGGAAATTTCCCTCAAAGATGTGCAATAACATACCATCTCCTTGGTGCTTATCTCCTAGGATATTTAAATATCCTACTGGGGGCATGTAAGCACCTTATGCTGGTTTAGATGCCATGGGTGGCATTATCACAAAATGCCGATTGCCAGGGTCTGGATTTAGCTACAGAACACCATGGGTAGGATTATCCTGAAATATTGAAAGCTAGGGTTCTGGGGGTTGCCATGGGCGGTGCTATCTCGAAGCATCGATTACTAGGGACCCTGCGAGGATTGATGGTGGGAACCAAGAATCCAATACAGATTGTGTTGTAAAGCCAATCCAAATCTTGAAATAAAGAAAGAAAAGAGAGAAAACTCTCCAAAAATAAAAAAATCTTCTGTCTCTCTCTCTTACAAAAACGCACTGCAAATTGAACCGGGGCTAAACATGTTACAAGCATGGGTGCTTTAACTGTGGAGTTCAACGAACCTTAGGTCAGTTCCTGTAGGCCTTAGAAACCTTTGCAGCAAACTGAGGCTAAAGCTGGTTAGATCCGTATCTTGGTTGGTACTTGACTACCTCTAGGTCTACTATTGGCATTCTGACCTAATCTACAAAAGAAAGTACACAGTAGAAATCTGAGCATAAAAAGGCATGGTCTAGAATTTAAATTAATTTCATAAGATTTTGCTAAGGGACTAGCAAAAGTTAGGCATGGGGGTATGTTGGGTGTAATTCCCTACGGGAGGGGGTGAGATATGCGTGACGTAATAAAATGCAGATATATAATAGCAAGCTCATGCAACAGAAGCAATCACACAAGTACACCAAGATATTTAGGTGGAAACCCAAACCCAGGTAAAAATTACCACCTAACCCTCTCAAGTTAGGATTTTCCGATCGACCTAGTCCATCAAATCCACTAACGTACTACTTTAACGAAGGTAGCACAACCTCAATAACAACCACGTTACGAGTACGAGGGTAGAGTTCCTCAACCCCTCCTCTTCACACGGAGGATTTTGTCTCACGAAGGAGACGGGAATTTGCAATGAGAATATCCAACACAATTACAAAGAAAAATTACAAAATAACCTATAGGGCCATAAAGATTAACCTAGCTACTATAGGTAGAGATACTTCCCTTTGTTGGAAGAGCAACCACAAAAGACGCGAATGTGTGAACCATGCTTTGGCACAACTACACTCTCGTAAATGATGATGGGAGAGCGGGTATGTAACTCAGATGAAGCTCTTTGAATGTAGAATAAGGATTTTAGAGCTAGAGCTTCTTCTAGAGTGAATTGACACAATATGAGTGGAAATATTCTTGCAAGGTGTGTGTTCACAAGGCAAGGGTCCTCTACTACTTATAGAGGGCCTAGGAAGGCTTTGGAAGCTCTTAGAAAGCTTCCATAGCTGTTGGGGTTGAACCCAAGGCAAAACAGGTTGTAATCAGAATCATTTATGATTCTGACAGGGTCATCAGACGTCTGGAAAACTAGCTTAAGATGTCTGAGAACTAAGTCAGACGTCTAATTCCAGGTGGATTTCCTTCCTGACTTGGTCAGACCAAAACAAGGTTCTAGTGTAAAGGCATCAGATGACATACAAGACATCTGGCACTAGGTCTGGACGTTTTGAAACCTATTGTATAGCGGGAATGGATTCCCAAGATAGGTTAACAGCTAGAAAATCTCACAAAGGTGGTTTTGGGTCGGTCGAGGCAGAATGTCACATATAAGACGTCTGGGGTCCTCTACGGATGTCTGATAGAAGCCTAACTGTTATATTCCTCAACGTATGCTATGTTATCCAATGTTCCACTAGTTGGACGTTTGGCACAACCATCAGATGTCTTCTAAGACGTTTGGAATAAGGTCTGGTCATCTGATTTCATCAGACAAAACCTACGAGGTCCAGCCTAAGTCATTGGACGTTTGAGTCAATAGTCAGACGTCTTAAAAGTCACAATCAGACATCTGATTTCCAGATTAGACGTCTGATTAGGCTGTCAAAATCCTATTTTGGTTTTCTAAGTTTTCTACAGAAAATCTAAGTATCCTAGGGTTGTGCAAGTGTTTCTAGGACTACTTTAAGGGTACTTTGAGGCTCTTTAACATAAGATCTAAGAAATAAAGAACAAAAATAAAGTACAAAATACAATGAAGGAAATCTATCCTATTCTTCATCTCCTTCCTTCTTCAAGCTTTCGCTTCTCACAAAGCTCCTTCTCCTTTGTCAAGCTTTTCCAATCCGCCATGGATGCAAGCTCTAACTCCATCTAAACACGTCTCCATTTACAAATATCTTGAAATCTAAGACTTCAAATGCAAATCAAAATAAACGATCATGATGCATTAGCACCTACAATGGGAACACCATCATGAGGCATAACTAGCTCAATTTAGTCATTATCAAGGAATAAATGCTCCTACATAACGCAGAGAGCCCTAATTCACTACAAATCCATTCTGAGGGAAATATAAGAAACTAGGGTTAAAACTGTAATTTTACAATCATATCTTGAATGTAGAATAACTGTGGGTTTTCTCAGGGGTTAATTAAAGGTCAAATGGTCTTCAAAGTCCAACAAGTGCGTTAAAACAAACAGAAAAAGGTTTTCGCGTGTTTTGAGAATTAAATGAATTCTGAAATCCTAAAAATAGACTTGCTTAATTAAATGAGATTTTGGTTATAATAAAATTCACTTAAATCATCTAAAATTCATAGAAAAATATTCTCTACAGTTTGGCACCTTCAATTTGACCATTAAAACCCATCTTGACCCAAAATAGAGTCTCAGACTGACATTTTCCCTAATTTGAATTTTTACATAAATTATCCAGTCAAACTAGGTCAAAACAAAAATCGAACTTAACCATTGGATTCCTTAGGTCTAAATTAGATTTGTACCAAAATTTGGGCCCAATGTGAGATTGTTTCAACCTAGTTTGCAATTTGGTCCTGTCTGATTCTTTTATCTCACACATATGCCCTTAACTTTCTAAATCCTTGCAAAAAGGCCCCTATATTTATCATCATTTTCTTCAAATAGGTCCCTTCCACCATGAATCCTATTCCTACAAATTTCGACGACCTAAATATGGCATGTTCCCCTTGATTCCTTGACGAATCCCTTTCAGATTTGAAAGGGAAGTTCGTCAAGGAATTCTCTTCCTTTTGAGCCAATTCCCAAGCTCAAAAACCTTCCCAATTGCTCATGCGAATGCATGAGAGATTAGGGTATTTTGGAATTCCTATCTCCAGTGAGCTTTCCAAGCTGGAGAAGCAATTAGAGCCTCTGACTGCCATCTTACCTGAGTGCACCGAATCGCTCCAGGAGCCTGAGTGGACCAGCAATTAGAGCCTTTGACTGCCATCTTACCCGAATTGAGCAAAGAAATCGTAGTAGCCACACGCAGAGGAAGGGCGGTGGGATAATCCCACCTCGGAAGCTGAAGAACGCTCGCACCCACAGAAATTGAATTTGTCTCATAGGCTATTCGCCTCAACAGAACACAAGAGGTGAGGTTCCTGCGCCCCTCACGTGCCTCACCCGCGACACCTTACATGCGAGTCTGGCAAATTCGTATACCCGCCTAACCTAAGCACTCCTCGACTGCCACTCATGGCCGGTAGCCCTGGTCCCAAGTACACTCTACCTGAATACCCGATAACCCGAGGTCCTGGGAGGGCGGATCCTAGAGAGAGGAGGGATAGTGCACCGGGTAGGGGGTTTTGCTCTTAGGACCAACGGCCGACACTTAGCTGTTTAAGGAACCACCCCCTTGCATGTGAAGAAGGAAGAAGGAGAGGAAGCTTGAGTAGAAGAGAAAGAAGAGAGAAGGCACAACCAGAAGAAAAAGAGGAAGGAAAGAAAGAGTAGCTGTAGAAGAGAAGGGGCACAGAGAAGAAGAAGAGAGAAGCCTCACAAAAGAAGAAGCAGAAGCAGTGAATGATTTAAGTAGTCTGATTGTCTAAGCTTCATTTGAAGTGTACTGTGCACTTATCCTACGTGGCATTTAATTGCTTAGTATTATTGAGTTATTTGATATAATTGTGAGGGGTAATTGGTGATTCAAATCACCATTTTTACCCCATTCTTTTGCATTATTGACATCAGATTTCATTTACATATCATTCTTGTTTGAAATTCTATTATACATTGCTTATATTGCATTTGAATTGCGATCTTGAGAATTATTTTGCCAATTGTTCCCTGTGTTTGACCTCGGATTTCATTTCTGATATTCAAGCTATAAATTTTACTTGTTTTTCGTACTGATTCAACTTATACTACACACATTGATTTTAAAACCCGTTTCAGAGCGAACAATACTCACTAAAGTTGATTTTAAAACTCATGTTGTAGTACAGGTGACTAAAGAAAAGTTAACACTTAAATTTATAATTCTTGAAATTAAAATATTCCAAGGTCATTCTTCGGGAGCAAAGAAATTCGTGAAAATCACTATTCTAGATTTCACAAAATTGAACCTTAAGAACTAGATGTGAAGTTACTTTCCTAGGCATAAAATCTAGATTAGAAGATTTTAGTTGAATTCAAAATCGAATGCTACAATTAGAGAAATTGTATTTAATTAATGCTTAGCAGACAATAATCAAAGAATGATATGGTTAAGCATTAAAATATCGAGGCACTAATGTTTGGGATTAATATTTCAATAAACACCCCCAACAACCAATAATAAGAACTAATAATTAATTCGTCCAACTCATATTCAAATCAAACCTTGAGGTTTACGATTGGATCCCTAGAAATATTTGTGAATAGGTCCTTTTTTTATGACCAAGTCCCTATAGCAACTTCTACTCTTCTTCGTTGCGGGTAGGAATCATCGAAGGGTGGCCAGAGATATTTTATAGTAGGCTTCCTGCTCTGATGAAGAGTAGAGATTGATTAAGGGATCTTCATCGATCTTTTGGTGACGTTAGCTCAATGGTTGGAGCAGCAAGGTGACTGGAGGCACTGGCCAGAGTCGAGGATGCCGAAGGACTCCAGTGACTTCCTGTAGACAAAATATAGTGTCTTTCAACCCTATTAATGAGACGAAATTGATTTTAAAAGATAATGCGTTGTAGTATAAATGAAATCACCTTTGAAACAAATAAGAAGTTTTATTACTCGAAAACCTAAGTATCCAAGGTCAAAACAGGAGCAAATTGGTCTTTAAAAACTAAGATCACAATCTCAAGTAAATTAAAATATGATGTTCAACAATAATATGAATGAGACTCAATGTATATGAAAGCTAAAGAGAAGAAGAGAAATGTAAAAAGAAATTGTCTGTTCTTTCTTCTTTCTTCTCTTTTCTGATTTCTCCTTTCTTTCTCTACGGCTACTCTTCTTCTTCTGTCTTCTTCTTCCTTCTTTTTCTTCTCTTGTTTCCTTAGCTTCCCTCTGCCTTTGATTCTTTGCGACTCCCTTTTCTTCTTTTCTTCTTTGTCTTCTCTTGGCTTCAGTTTCTTCTTTGATTTCTTTCCTTTAGTTTTCCTTCTCTACTTGGCTGCACCTTCTCCTTCTTCTTTCTTCAGCCTCTGCCTCTTCTGCCCTTGGTTTTCTTCCTTAGCCTTTTCTTCAACCGCTACAGTGCTTCTTCCTCTTTCCTTGACTTCTGCCTTCAAGTCCTTCCTTCCTTAGCCGCTCTTGCCTTCAACTTCTTCCGCAGCTTCTTCTTTCTAAGCCTTCACAAGTCCTTCTTTCCCTGCATAGAGTGGAGTAAAACCTACCCCTACCCTCCCCCACGTCACTCTCTCTCTATTTCTCTCTTTGCTCTCTCAGAGCCAGCCGAGTTATCGAGTCGGGTTACGTGCACCCGGGTCCAGGCGCACCGACGTGGGTGGTACGCGAGGAGTGCAGGGTAAACGGGTCGGCCAGGTTTGCATAGATGTGGTCGCGGACGAGGCAGGTGGCGTGGGCCAGGGAACCTCACCTGTGTATTGGAGGCCACCAAAAAGAAGCACAAAAATAATTTAAGTGACTCACCTGCGTCGAGCGTTTCCGAGGTGTCCATCCAATTGAGCAGCTATAGTCACTAAGGCCCTTGATCGTTGGGTATGAATGGTTTGTAGAAGGATTCCGTGCACCTGGGATGCATCAAGCTGGAGTGGGACGACTTGGAGTAAGCAAGCAAGCTCCATCAAGCCATTGCTAATGGCGGTGGAGGCTCATACCTGAAACACACGAACACAGCCTCGTGGTCCTGTCAAATGACTTGGGGAGCTTCTCCGTATCACGGTGAAGGTGAGGCAGGGGTTGGTGTGGCACAGAATGGCCTAGGCATGCATGCCTAGGTCAGACTGTGACCATGGAACTATGTGTGTCAGGTGAGGATGTGGGGTGTGTGTGGAGGTCAGTGGAGGAGTGGATGGTGATCAGTGAGTGATGGCGAAGGTTCTGAGGTGGGTGGCGAGGCGTGTGGAGGGGTGAAGCGACGGATTCACCTCACCGGTGGTCGGCCGGAGATGAGGGAGACGGAGGTGGTTGGTGGCTATTGAGGGTGGTTTTATGAGATTAAGTGGGGGAAAATGAAGGGCAGAGAGAGGGGAACTTACTGAGGGTAGTTGGATGAAGGGGGAAAGGTAGAGGACGAGCGGCAAGTAGGTGCCTTCGTCGGAGAAGAAAGCCCTGAGGTGAGGATGACGGTGACGAGGAAGGGGTCGGAGAGGCGCACGCGGGTACAGCACGACGCAAAGGAGCAAGGCGGAGATGACTCTGCCATTGGTATGGTGGCAGAGAGACGAGAAGAGGGAGGAGGGATCGCTGGAGCTTGCGGGCAGTTGGCCGGAGATGAGGGAGGAAGAAATTAGGGGTGTATTCGCGGCCAAAACAAGCTTGAGAGATGCGGCAAGGAGCGGGGGTCCTTTTATAGCTGCTGGCTGAGGTCCTTGTGCTTGGAAGGCAAGCTTCCAATCGCAAAGATCTCGCCAGAGATGGAAGGTGTGGATGATACCCAATTCTCTCGAGCGTTCGCACGAGAGATTGGGTGCAAATCCGATCTTGGGATCATGTTCAGACGGTAGGGAATTCCTTAGAGAATCTCCCTTCCAAATCTGGGAGATCTCTGAGGATTCGGGGAGAAATCCTCCTCAAATCCTTGTCGAGTAGGATTCCTCCGCTATAATGGTGAAAGGACCTAAATGCAAAGAGTGGCGAGGAAGATAGGGGGTTTGTGCAAGGGTTTTCAAAAGCTAGGGGCCAAAATGTAATTGGGTGGATCATTTTGCAAAGTAAGTCAAGGTGACCTTCCCTTAGGTACAAATTTTGGTAAAAACCTAATTTGGACCTAAGAAATCCAATGGTGAAGTTTTATTTTAGGTTTGATCACGTTTGGCTGGATATTTTACACAACCCAATTTAGGTCAATTAATGAGCTAGGACCCCTATCTAAGTCAAAATAGGTTCCAAAGGCCAATTTGAAGGTTCTAAACCCTAGATGATATTTTTCTATGAATTTTAGAGAGTTTATTTTATTTTTATCCTAACCAGAACCTTGTGAAATTAAGTAGGTTTGTTTTAGGGTTACTGAATGTCATTTAATTCTTAGATCTCATAATAACCCTTTTCTAACTAAACCATCCCACTTTTTCACTTATTAAGTCCAATTGACCCATGTTTAGCCCCTGAGAAATCTTGTTGATGTACTGCAATAGTAAAATTACAGTTTTACCCTTTATTTCATGTTTTCTTCTTAGAACATTAATCCCTTGAATTAGGCCTTCCTTTAGATTATTTAGGAGCTTTTGTTTACTTTATCAGGTCAATATGAGCTAGTTAGGGCTCATGATGAGGTTCTCATCAAACCCCAAATTAGTTCCATGAGCTTCGAGGTGAAGTCCCGAAGCTGATCCCTAGGTCTAAGGGTGATTGGGTGTTGGAGGTACTCGAACAGGTTGTGTTAATATGGTGAAATTATCGTTGAAGTGAGTATAGTGGTTAACCTAAATCGAGCCTAACCATCTTTTTACAAAATTTTTAACTTGGCCTACTTAACTTTATCTTGGTCACTTTTAGGCCCAGGGTCGAACTCAGGGAGGCGGGGATTAAAGGTGAAGAAATTTCTACGCCTTACCTAAAACGTATCTCTTCCGTGCGTTTATTATGTTTTTGGTTTTTTTCTATTTAAGATTTTTTTGCTGATAATTTTGTCCTTGAGGTACGCCTTCAAAATCAGGTCCTTGGCTTCTAGCCAAACTGTTCTTGGCTTTGAGCCAATTTAGGGTTTCCAAAAAATTGGTCCTGCCATTCGCAAGATCGAGTACCTACAAGACAAGGATTATCTTTTCTCTTTTACTCTTTTTTTTTTATCTTTTCAATAGTAGGAAACAAAAGAGAAATAAAAATTAGGTAGGTTGCTTGTAGAGAAATAAATATAGTATATATATATATATAGATATATATATTATATATATAAGGGTGGGGGTGGAAGTGGAAATGGCGTGTAGCACAATGTCGAGTTGGTCCACGTCTAGAAAGATGCAACCAACAAGACAAAGTGCTGCGTAGAGTGTAGGATGGACGCGTGGGAGTGTGTGCGGAGGTGCTTTTTTTACTCGGGTATCGAAGAATATCAACAACTGGTGCAGATATTCCCGCGATATAACACGTGGTGGAGTGACTAGTGCGTATGGATACAGGTAGGTGATATGTATGTATATATATATATGTATATATATTTGACTATATAGATATATGTATATATATATATAGTAATATATGTATATAGATATATATATATAAGTATCTATGTATATAGATATATATAGATATGTATATGTATATATATATATATGTATGTATGTATGTATACTTATATTTAGTTGTATAGGTATTAATATGTATATATATATATATAAATATATATGTATAAGTATGTATAGGTGTGTACAAGTGAGTGTGAGTGTACAGGTGTGTGTGTACAAGTGTGTGTGTGTATGAGTGAGGGAGTGTCTGCTGGAGAGGGGTGAGAGAGAGAGAGAGAGTTTAAGACGTCTGGCTGCAGCAGTCATCGTGTGGTGGCACGGGCGCACAGGCGCACAAGGCTGCGTGCTGGCGCTGGAGCAGGCGTGCGTGCTGCCTTCGTGCACGAGCTGGTGCGAAAGTGTGAGGGAGAGCGCAATGCAGTGCATTGCGTCGCGCAGTGCACTGCGCTGCGTGCTGGAGTGAATGCTGGCGAAGATGCGGTCGGGTGCAGATGGTCGCGAGCATATGCAGACACGGGTGCAGGCCTGCGCAACTGGCTAGAGGTGATAGCGGCGAGGAGAGAGAGTGTGCGGTGATAGTAGAAATACGCGGTTTGCTAATTAGGCAATTTGGTGTCATTGCAACGCGTAAATCCGCTTTCGCTTTTAAATTTATATCCTAGATAGGGGAGTATCTAGGGTCGTCCAAGGAGGCCAAATGTTTGCAATAGTGATTCTCTTGCTTGGAATAAATCTCAACTTTCCTTTTGGTATTTTTCATTATATCATTTTTTTCGTTTTTCAATTAAGACAACATGCGAAATGGTGGCGGGAAGGTGATTTACACTTCAATTTAAAATACTACCTCTAAGAGGCAAGTGGAACCTCTCCCTAAGCTCACTCTAGGCAAGTGGAGGCCTAGAATAATTAGGGAGAGGGAGTGAAGATTGATAAAAACAAGCAAGTAGAAATGCAAATCAGAAACTGCAAAGAAGGCAACTAGATAAATGAAAAGTGTTTTACAAAAAATGCCTAGTAGAGGAATGCTTCTACTACTAGAAAAATTAAAATAAAGAAAAGAAAACACAAATCCTCTAGATAGATGGTGAGGAAGAGGGCTTCTTGCTCCAAGGTTGGTGGCTCCCAAGCTTGAAAAGAATCCTCAAGCTCCTTCCTTGCTGTGCTCCGCCAAGGTGATGTCCTCCAAGGCAGACCCTAAGGGGGCATGCCCTAAGCTTCTCTCCAAGGGTGGACGTCCACCCTAGGTCCTTCTCCTTTGCCTGGCCATCCTCCTTGAAGTGGAAGAGTCCTTCTCCTTGGCGTGGCTCAAGTTGAAGAGAGTGGGGAGAAGAAGGCACCAAAAGGGCTGGTGATGTGCCCTTTTAATCTCCTTCTCTACTCGTTCTTGGCCGTAGGTATAGGTGGTTTAGGTAGTAAAATATACTAAGGGAGGATGCCCAAAAATGGTGGTAGGTGGTGGGTTTTTATAGAATAGGAAGGGGGCTAAGGTGACCCTTGAAATGGAGGGCGAAGATGAAGAGATGGAGGAGGTTAAAGATCCCATGGCCAAGGTGAGTTGGCGCCACCTTAAGGGACACCAAGGGGGTGGTTATGGGTGTTGACACCCCTTGAAGTTGGCACCAAAAAGGGTTCTAGAAGGTGGTCTAAGTTGGCGCCAAGAAGGATTCTAGAAGGAGGGATAGGTGGATGGCTTATGTGGGTAGGTGTAGGGTGGATTAAGGGCTGAAAGTTGGCACCAATATAGAGGTGGTTAGGCGTAGTTTTTGGCACCAACTTAAGGTGTCTTTTGGTGGTGATAATGGGGTGAAGGGATGGCTAGGAGGTGGCGCCAACTTGAGTAGGGTAGATAGCTTAGGTAGGCTTAAGTTGGTGGAGCTAGCTAGAGTTGTCTTTGAAGGTGGTGGATGGCCAAGGAGCTGGTTGTTAGCTAAGCTAAGCTAAGCTAAGCTAAGCTAAGCTAAGCTATCTTAGCTAAAGGTGGAGTAGAGGAGAAGGTATTGGAGCTAGGGTTTGGAGGGAGGAGCTGAGGAGGAGAAGTCTGGAGCTGGAGCTGGCTGCTGCTGAAGGGGCTGGCATGGAGCTACTCTAGCTGGCTTAGCTTGCTAATTCTTTGTCAGCTGCTAAGCCAAGCTAAAGTAAGCTAGCTTCTACCATAATGAGCTGAGGTGAGCTAGGTCTGGTGCTCCCAGGGAGAATCAAGCTGGTTGAGGCAGCTAAGGTAGCTTAGCTCAACTGAGTTGAGCTAAGCTAAGTCCCCAGGAGTTGGACTTGAGCTTCCTGAGCTGGGATGAGTTATTCTTCAGTTGGATGGAGTTGAGTGGAGCTGGATGTAGCTGGATCTGAGCTTGGGTGAACTCCTGTCAACTCAGCTGAGCTAGCTAGAGCTCCTTGTGGACTAGTGGGAGCTGAGATGAGCTAGACTCAGCTAAGTTGAGCTGGATCTGAGTTGACTTGAGCTAGGGTGAGCTAAGATGAACTCTCTTGAGCTACCATTCAGCTGAGATTAGCTGAATGGAGCTGGGATGAGCTAACCCTAGTTCAAGTGAGCTAGGTTCCAGCTGTGGTGAGCTGGATCAAGCTGAGTTCCAGCTAGTCTAGGCTTCTCCTTCACCATTTGCCTTCTTGAGTGCTAGGGTTTTAGGGATCTGTATATCTGTACATCCCTAACACTCACAAAAACATATCAAAAAGATAGGAAAAGAATGCAATGCATGCCTAACCTAATTTATGCCTAAATGTAGCCCAAAAACCCGTTTGCGGAGTAAAATCCTAAGAGCTAGGTTTGTTTTAATGCATAAGAATGATGATAAACTAGCATTTATCACACCCCCATGCTTATCTTTTGCTAGTCTCTTAGTATAACTTTAATTTTTTTGGAAAATAGAATTTTTGGGAAATCTAATTTTTTTTTTTGACTTTTGAGGAGAAAAAGAGATTAAGGGACCTTGGTAGATCAAAACACAGGAGGTACGGGATTCGTTAAAGATAAACATTAGGATTTATTTTTAGATCCAACCATTAGACAGAACGGGATCAATATATCCTCCAGAAAATTCACAAATTAACCCCTTGTTAATTTAGATGACTTGAAATTTTTGTTTTTAGGATTTTTCTAGCTCATGAATCTGATTCGCAACTTGCAAAATCCTTTAAAACCTTGTGTCTGTGCTTGTGAAAAGCCAACATTTATAAAGGCGTGTTAATTTATTTATTATTACTTTTTTTTTCTCCCCTATGCTTATTTTTAGCTTAGTCTTACAACAGATGTGTCGGGATCATCATTCCCGTTACCATTCCTCGAGGGGGCTCTGGCGCTAGTACTTCGGGATAGCACTGTCCATGACACCACCCAGGAGTTCACAACCCCAAAACACGATGCGGTGAAAAGGGGCGCTCCAAGCAAACTCAAGCTCTTGCTCCGACACTATAGGTAGAGCATCGTCCAAGACACTTGAGCTGCTAAAATGCATTTTAATGCTCCATCTAAAGATATGAAATATAGATATGGAGCAGTGCCGAGGCGGTAACATGTTGACATCGCATCTTCAAAGGAGTCATTTTCCTCCTTCTCGGCGGTGGGAACTCAAACCAATGATCTGCTTCAGACTTTTACTAAGTCCAAGCAAGGGAGTTTTTCAAATTTTTAATTGTTTTTTAAGTGTTGGCTTGTGTGTGAAAATTGACACAAAAAGTTTCTCAAGACATGCAAGTTTTTGAATCAGAAGCTAAGTCAAATACTTTCCACATTACAAAATAGGATCAAGTCACCTGAACTATCATGAGTTCAGGTAGAGTTTTAGAGAAGGATATCTGATCTAATCTAAAATAGACCCTGGAATTCTAATGATTAGATCCATGTCCTCATCCTTAGTTTGTTAAAGATTAAATCCCATTGTACCAAAAGTGAAATTTTCAACCTTAGTCCCGATTTCAAAATTCTTCCTTAAAAAGTTTTTAACATTTTTATTTTTTTGGGCATGCAAGCAAGAAATAAATTAAAGAAAATTACTTTTTTTTTAGGTATGCAAGCAGGAAATAAATTAAAGAAAAATGCATGTTTTTAGATTTTGAACATCCCAAATCGATCGTCAAGTTTAAAAACACCCCCCCCCATGCTTAAGATATGCCATGTCCTCATGCATTAGGAGGGAAAAGGGATCACCTTAATGAAGAACAGTCGGGTTTAGGAGGAACAAAACCTGGAAAAAGAAGAAAAAAGGGAAAGCAAGAAAAAATGATGGGTTACCTCCCATCCAGTGCTATCTTTTACGCCATTCAGCCGGGCGTGAAGGTATGCACGGAAGACGTAAAATCATGTAGATAATTGGACACTTGGATGCCTGCAAAAAAGGTGTCTTCTTCTAGATCCCTAGAAAACTAATTACAAATAATATCGAGATCAAAGTTGGATGGAAAATGATAAGTGTAGCCCGAGTCTGGCCATGGTTTTAAATCAGGTTGGATGCCAAACTCGGGCGGGGTTGGTGGCAGGTCCGTAAGAAAAGAGTCGGGGAAGGAATGGTGAGATTGGGGGAAGTTAGTGTGGAAGAATTAGGGGCGTGAATAGTGGGTGGGTTAGGGGGGGTATCAGGAATAAGTTTGGGGTCAAGACAAGTTTCCGGATCACAGATTTTGTCGACCACTGATTCTGAATCAGAGTCCTCAAAAAAATTCTGGTCGATAAGGGTATCTATTAACATTGTCTCCTCCACCATATTGGAAATTTCAGTATCTGAGTCCTCAAAGAAGTTATCATCATGGAATCTCCTGGAGGATTTAAAAATATCTAAAGTGATAGTTTGGCCGGCACAGTTGATATCCATTTTTCCTGTGTGGCAATTGATATTTGCCTTTGCAGTGGCCAAAAAAAGGGCGTCCAAGGATTATTGGGGAGTCCAATAATGATTCAGGTGCCTCAATGTCAAGAACCAGAAAGTCTGCAGGGAAGACACAATTTTGGACTTTGACTAAAACATCCTCGACAATCCCACGAGGTTTGATTGTAGATCGGTCGGCTAATTGCAGGGTAACGTCAACGGGTTTTAATTCACCGATATGAAATTCTTTGAATAAACTCGTGGGAATAATATTAACTGAGGCACCAAGATCAAGGAGGGCGCAATTAAATGTAGTGTCGTCAATAATTACAGAAATTAAAGGCGCCCCCGGATCTTTCATCTTAGGAGGCAGCTTACTCTGTATGACAGAGCTTACTGTCTCCGAAAGATGCACCTGTCCTAGATTTTTTGCCTGCCTTTTAGGAGTACAAGTCTCCTTCAAAAATTTAGCATAGGCAGCTATATATTTGATGGCATCTAGGAGAGGAATATTGATATGAACTTGCCCAAATAGATCCATGAGTTCTTCTATAGTGGGCTCAGATTTCTTTTTTTTCGTGGTGGTAGGGTAGAGAGCTTGTGGGAAAGGGACAGGAATCTTGTCTTGAGATTTTTGTATTTCTTTTTCTTCCTGATGGGGAGGTGGGGAGTCAATTTGCATAGGTATTTCACCAGGTTTGTGTGAAGGCCCAGGGTCAGTGGTGGTTTTCCCACTCCTCAAAGTAACTGCATGTGCAGTCGGATTATTATTTGGAGGAGGTGGGGGGCCTGTGATTGCAGAAACCTGAGCGGCTACTGAGGTGGTGGATTAGGAGGAGGCTGATTCGGATAGTGTGGAGTTCTACCTATATAATGGTTTCCTTGGTGATTAGGGTTGGGCATGGGTTGGGACAGAAGATGTCCTGCAGGTCTTTGCGTGGGAGTAACCCCAATCTGATTGTTCAGATTTGTGATGTTGCGGGTTACTTCCGTCATTTTTGTTTGCATATCCTGCAGGGTTTGCAGCATCTGGGCATTGATGTCTTGTTGGGATGGCCCAGGATGGAAGTTTGGATTTGACCCATACCCATTAAAATGATATGGTTGGGAAGAAACTTGATTATTCCTGCAGGGTTTGCAGCATCTGGGCATTGATGTCTTGTTGGGATGGCCCAGGATGGAAATTTGGATTTGACCCATACCCATTAAAATGATATGGTTGGGAGTAAACTTGATTATTCCATGAGTAGTTCGGGTAATTTTTTCAATTGGAAGAATTTTTAAAGGGCTCCTGGATGGCAGAAATATTTTGAGTGGGGTTAAGATCTGGGTAGTTGTAATTCCCCAGTGAATCATGGGCAACCTCAGAATAATCAGTAGGAGTAGTGTTGAGATTGTGCAAATTTTCTCTTCGTCGAAAGTTAGGTTGGGTTAGATGTGGGTGTGGAGCTTGAGTTGATGTGGCCAGTCTTTCCTAAATTTTCTTTTGATTAATATGCATCTGGTCGAGTTTTTGAGCGATCAATTGAAGATCGTCTTGGGTGACTGGGATAGATTGAGTACCTATTTCATGAACACCAAACTGTGGGTTTTAGGTTCTGCAAAATGTGTTCATGGAAGCTTGATTAAATGAGTTTTCACTCATTTCTTCAAATAGGTCGTAGGCACTTTCAGCATCTTTATTTAAGAAGTTGCCGCCACACGAGGCGTCGAAAAAATATCGGATTTGATCTTCTAATCCATGATAGAAGATTTGCACGAGCTGCCATAAAGGAATCTCGTGGTGCGGGTAACTTCTTAAAAGATCTTGAAATCTTTCCCAAGAATCATGGAAAGTTTCACCAGATTTTTGGTGAAAGGTCGTAATAGATCTTCGCAAAGAATTGGTACGACCTATGGGAAAGAATTTCTTGAGGAAGGCGCTCTTGAGTTGAGGCCAAGTTGTGATGGGTTGGCCAATGGTCCTGAACCAACAAGCAGCCTTATCTTTAAGAGATAATGGAAAAAGCCGCATCAGCCATATGTCTTCTTGCACATTTCGGGAACGGGTTGTCTGTGCAAAAAGACTTAGCTCTTCAAGGTGGCTGAAAGGGTCTTCCCTAGGAAGTCCATGAAAGTGTTTAATTAGGTTCAGGACAGCAGGCTTGATCTCAAAGTCCCCCTCTGGTATGACCACCCCTGGTCGTTCCTTATAATAAGACGGATCATAGAAATCTTTTAGAGGAACAACAGGCTGCTGACGGGGTGGTGGGTTTGGCCTTGGGTTGGCTAGATTTTGGATGTTCCTAGTCAATATTTGTTGATTGGAATTTAATTTATTAATCTGCTCGGCCATCAATTTTAAAAGATCACGTAGGGGGTCTTGATGTTGTGTTTGGGGCAACTCAAGATTAGGGAGCTCCAAGTGTGGGAAGTTAATGGTGGGTGGGTTTTGGGTGGAAGGGTTAGAATTAGGGTTAGTGGTGGGGTTAGAGGTGGAAGTGGAAGGGTCAGTGGACCTATTTTGTTGTGTTTCCATTTTTTCAGGAGAAGAAGACAGAAAAAGTGGTCTTTTTGTGCGGGGGGCGAAATCAAATGGTCCTTCCAAGTGCGGATTTTGATACCGTCGCTCGTGCATAAAATGGAAGAACAGGAGGGGAGGAGAAGAGAAAGAGATGAGAGAAAGTGTGCAATTCAAACAAACAAAACTAGACCTAACTTAAATGCGACTCCCTAATAATAACCTAAGACTTGGTCTATATAGGAAATAAGTAATCAATAGTAAATACCCGTTCTATCAACAAATCTAGCCAAGTTGCTTAAGGGGAGGTTTGGGCCCAAATGTTTCCCAGGGAAAACCCCAGGTGCTTGTACAAACCCGCGCCTGGTCGTTTGACAAGGCCCCTCAGCCTGAACACCAGATATAGATGACAGAATTGGTACTAACTAAAGAAAACTTAAGACCTAAATAGCAAGCTTAAGTTGATAAAGCCTTAGGGGTCAAGTTATTGCAAATTTTAGTTAGGTCTAGGATGCTATAGTGCACACGGAATGTGGAGGGCATTTATTAGGTTGTTGCCCTGTTATTTTGATTTTTTTGTGTGTGTGCAGGAATTGGAGAGTGGCTCCAATGAAAATCAAGTTACAAAATTTTTTTTGTATTTTTGTCTTTTAGGATTTGATTTAATTAAATGTGTTTTAGGGTTTTTCTCTTTAAATTTTCAAACAAGTTTGAAAGTTCACAATCAAAGGAAAGACAAGTTGTATTGGTGATGGTTAATTTCCTTTAATGTGAGTCTTTAAAAAGAAAGAAAGAAACCCTAAGTCAATTATCCCTAAGATAGAAAATTACTATCAATGAATTAATTTTAGGCTTGCTGTATTAAATAGTGACCCAAACAAGTCAAACAACACCACTACTTTGAATAAAATCAAACAAGGGTTCCAAAAAAGATTTTTGTAATATTTTAGGAATTTGTTTGATAATTATTTTGAATTTTTTATTGTACTGGTGTTAAAGTCCAGAAATGATACCTGTGGGTATTTTGGACTTTTCAGTATTACCACCGACCTCAAAAAATTTTTGTGATTTTATATGATGTGTAAAATTTCACAAGGATTCCATCAAGCTAAATTTCACAAAAATTAGGTTTGTATAAAAATTGTAAAAATTTGCGGATAGTAGTAAAACAGGAAGATTAGAGGGTGTGACCCCTCTGCAGTCCACTAATTTTTAAAAATTAAATACAAATTCAATTGATCTTAAATTTGGAAAAAAGGTTCCTAACTTAATTAGAAATCACTGTATGAAATTTTATGATTTTAGGAGGACTTTGGTGTTAGGAATCGATTTTTCAAGTCCAGATAGAAATCTGAACCCGAAAAATAGAACACCAATACTTGCAATGGAGTGGTATTAAAGAAGCATTCAAGCAAACAATGGATTTTATATGCGCACCACTCCACTTAATTAAATTGTTTATGGTCCTGAAAGCTAAGTTTAATATTTTTTGGTAGTCTTTTAATTAATTATGTGACCAGAAAGAGGAACCAACCTGAATTTCGCGGGAAGAAAAGGAACTTTGAGCTCTCGCTTCCAGATTCCCGCTTTCTTCCTGCAATTCCTGCACACACAAAAGAAAGAAAGAGAAGGGGATGAGATCCACTTCAAGAAAGATAAAATTAATTAATGCAAAGCCGTGCCTCCCCGACAATGGCACCAAAAAGTGATAGCAGAAATACGTGGTTTGTTAATTAGGCAATTTAGTATTGTTGCAACGCGTAAATCCGCTTTCGCTTTTAAATTTATATCATAGATGGGGGAGTATCTAGGGTTGTCCAAGGAGGCCAAATGTTTGCAATAGTGATTCTCTTGCTTGGAATAAATCTCAACTTTCTTTTTGGTATTTTTCAATATATCATTTTTTTCCTTTTTCAATTAAGACAACATGTGAAATGGTGGCGGGAAGGTGATTTACACTTCAATTTAAAATACTACCTCTAAGTGGCAAGTAGAACCTCTCCCTAAGCTCACTCTAGGCAAGTGGAGGCCTAGAATAATTAGGGAGAGGGAGTGAAGAATGCTAAAAACATGCAAGTAGAAATGCAAATCAGAAACTGCAAAGAAGGCAACTAGATAAATGAAAAGTGTTTTACAAAAAAGGCCTAGTAGAGGAATGCTTCTACTACTAGAAAAATTAAAATAAAGAAAAGAAAACATAAATCCTCTAGATAGATGGTGAGGAAGAGGGCTTCTTTCTCCAAGGTTGGTGGCTCCCAAGCTTGAAAAGAATCCTCAAGCTCCTTCCTTGCTGTGCTCCGCCAAGGTGATGTCCTCCAAGGCAAACCCTAAGGGGGCATGCCCTAAGCTTCTCTCCAAGGGTGGACGTCCACCCTAGGTCCTCCTTTTCCTGGCCGTCCTCCTTGAAGTGGAAGAGTCCTTCTCCTTGGCGTGACTCAAGTTGAAGAGTGTGGGGAGAAGAAGGCACCAAAAGGGCTGGTGATGTGCCCTTTTAATCTCCTTCTTTACTCCTTCTTCTTGGCCGTAGGTATAGGTGGTTTAGGTAGTAAAATATACTAAGGGAGGATGCCCCAAAATGGTGGTAGGTGGTGGGTTTTTATAGAATAGGAAGGGGGCTAAGGTGACCCTTGAAATGGAGGGCGAAGATGAAGAGATGGAGGAGGTTAAAGATCCCATGGCCAAGGTGAGTTGGTGCCACCTTAAGGGACACCAAGGGGGTGGTTATGGGTGTTGACACCCCTTGAAGTTGGCACCAAAAAGGGTTCTAGAAGGTGGTCTAAGTTGGCGCCAAGAAGGATTCTAGAAGGAGGGATAGGTGGATGGCTTATGTGGGTAGGTGTAGGGTGGATTAAGGGCTGAAAGTTGGCACCAATATAGAGGTGGTTAGGCGTAGTTTTTGGCACCAACTTAAGGTGTCTTTTGGTGGTGATAATGGGGTGAAGGGATGGCTAGGAGGTGGCGCCAACTTGAGTAGGGTAGCTAGCTTAGGTAGGCTTAAGTTGGTGGAGCTAGCTAGGGTTGTCTTTGAAGGTGGTGGATGGCCAAGGAGCTGGTTGCTGGCTAAGCTAAGCTAAGCTAGCTTAGCTAAAGGTGGAGTAGAGGAGAAGGTATTGGAGCTAGGGTTTGGAGGGAGGAGCTGAGGAGGAGAAGTTTGGAGCTGGAGCTGGCTGCTGCTGAAGAGGCTGGCATGGAGCTACTCTAGCTGGCTTAGCTTACTAATTCTTTGTTAGCTGCTAAGCCAAGCTAAAGTAAGCTAGCTTCTACCATAATGAGCTGAGGTGAGCTAGGTCTGGTGCTCCCGGGGAGAATCAAGCTGGTTGAGGCAGCTAAGGTAGCTTAGCTCAACTGAGTTGAGCTAAGCTAAGTCCCCGGGAGCCGGACTTGAACTTCTTGAGCTGGGATGAGTTATTCTTCAGCTGGCTGGAGTTGAGTGGAGCTGGATGTAGCTGGATCTGTGCTGGGGTGAACTCCTGTCAACTCAGCTGAGCTAGCTAGAGTTCCCTGTGGACTAGTGGGAGCTGAGATGAGCTAGACTCAGCTAAGTTGAGCTGGATCTGAGTTGACTTGAGCTAGGGTGAGCTAAGATGAACTCTCTTGAGCTGCCATTCAGCTGAGATTAGCTGAATGGAGCTGGGATGAGCTAACCCTCGTTCAAGTGAGCTAGGTTCCAACTGTGGTGAGCTGGATCAAGCTGAGTTCCAGCTAGTCTGGGCTTCTCCTTCACCATTTGCCTTCTTGAGTGCTAGGGTTTTAGGGATCTGTATATCTGTACATCCCTAACACTCACAAAAACATATCAAAAAGACAGGAAAAGAATGCAATGCATGCCTAACCTAATTTATGCCTAAATGCAGCCCAAAAACCCGTTTGCGGAGTAAAATCCTAAGAGTTAGGTTTGTTTTAATGCATAAGAATGACGATAAACTGGCGTTTATCATGCGGTGATCGGATAAGTGAGAAACTCTCCAGTCACCACACTGCAGCTATAGTGTCGCGTTGAGAGGCGTGAACAGTAGCTACATTGTCGCGCGGGATGAACGGTTGCGGCTGGTTCTGCGTGCGCGAGCACACTGGAAGGCACCTACGCGTGCAGGACGGGGCTGCGGACAGTGCTAGCATGCGCACGGGCGCTTGCGCGGCTACTGCTGCTGGAGCTTCGGAGCTTAGGGCTTATGGCAATGGCGATGGGGTTCAACGGTTAAAACAGAGGGTGAACCACCACGCCCACCTGCTCACGAAGGAGCTGGGCGGTGGTGGAACTCACAGTGGTGGTTGTGGGACCACTGTGAACTTGCTCCTGCCCGCAGTGTGTCTCTTTAGTGGAAGAGCTACTGTGTATGGAGGAGAGAGGGGAGGAAGATGGCCTGGAGGAAGGTGTCTGCGGGTGCTCTCTCTGTTCAGGTTCCTCCCTTTGTGCAAGGGTGAGGGCAGGGCTTTTTAAAGAAGCGGGAGCCTGCCACAGCCATGCTGCCGGCCTTGCCTACCCAGCCATGTTGCTGGTAGAGGAATGGCACGAAGATGAGCATGCCCATGCCCTGAGCTGTGCAAAGGAGAAGAAATTCAAAGTCAAAATAAAAAATAAAAAATGAGGATGGTGAATTTGCAATGCAACCCTTGATGAAGATGTTAATTACATGGCCAATTATTCACTCTATCCTCTCCTCTCAAATAAATGCATGCAAGTGTCTTTTTTACAAATGCAACTATAGCTACCTAATATGCAATGGTAGTGCTAGGAAATAACATAAGATGGAATATTTATTGGTGTATTTTTGCTGTGCAATCATACCCCCATGCCTATCTTTTACTAGTCCCTAGCAAAACATTTTGTATTGTATTTAAAAATGATCTTAAGCTGAAGATTTTCTTCTGAGGTGACATGGGTGTGTTTATTTGTTGGATATTGTGAGAACCAATGTCAGAGAATACTACCAGTACTTTAAGTCTTATGTGACATAGATCATCTCTCGACTAACCTGGACTCTTGATATTTAAACCTTAAGTACGATTTCCAGGACTCAGAAGGTTTTTGCCGTACTCGAGAGCTCAAGAGATTATGATTTGTGCATAGTGAAGGATCAAGACTGACCAGATGAACATTAGGACTCAAGCCCAGAGTTTCATGAATCTTTAAGTGCAGGTTGGTCCCAGTTTCAGCTCATGCTTTTGGATTGACCCTTACAAAGATGACGGAAAACTCAACTCCCATTTTATCACATTTGTGGCTCAAAGAATATATGGTAGAAACAGGGTATTTGTAACTTTCCCTGAAAAACTTTTTATGGAGAAGACTTTACAGATATTTGTGAGATATACTGACTTATTTGCACAGTTTTTTTTTTGAAACAAGTGTCAGTATATCTCTTACAACTTTATTTGGAGAAGCACACTTTTCTTTTGGTGGGAGAGTTCCTTTTTGGTGGAAAGAGTTTCTCTTAGACACAAGACTAAAGCCTGGGATAAAAAGTCTACCTATGCGCACAGGTAAGGATTCCACCTTCCCTAATGAACACTAGGGTTGGATCTTATGTTCACCTGGTCTTTCTTGATATGTGTTGTGTGAACTAAGATTACTTAGGCTCTCGAGTAGAGGCAAACCAACGGATCCTGTACTGATGTCTCAGGTACAAGAATACGTCCTTAGTTAGGAGAGATTCTGGTCTATCTTGTCAATGCTCAAGTGAATTAAGTCGAGCCTGAGCGAATCAAGCTTCTGTGGCCTGGAAAGTCTTCAGAATAGTGGTTGAATATCCATAAACACTTATTGCATTTTTGTTTCAGCCTTTAGATCATTACTAAACACCTTTTTTTTTTTTTTGATGCTATGTACATATTTATAGATGGATGGAAGCTGCATGATACCATATAATACCCCGATCCTATAGATGCCTATCCACCCCCCCATGCCAAACGATGCTATGTCCTCATATGCATGCCGGGTAGAGTAGAGGAAGGTCCAAAGATTGGGGAGCGAGAGTTGAGGTGCAGGGTATATAGCAGGGTGGTAGGATGGGTGGATGGCGGGTGGTGAAAAGGTGTGAAGTGAAGTGTGAGTGTCAATGGAGGAGTGCTGCTGGGGTGCCTCCCAACGAGTGTTGAATTTAACGTCCCCAGCTGGACTTAGAATGAGGCACGAAATTAGTTACCCTCCCGCAGGGCAACAGTTTCTCCAACAGGGTCAGGTTCATGAGTAAGATAAGGTTTTAAACGTTGCCCATTGATCGTAAATTTATGCCCAGATTTGGGATCTTCAATTTCAACGGCCTCGTTGGGAAATGGTTTCGAGACTAGGATGGGACCAGTCCATTTGGACTTCAATTTCCCTGGAAAGAATTTGAGCTGGGCATTGTAAAGCCAAACTTGCTGAGATGGCTCAAATTCCTTCTACCGAATACGGCTGTCGTGAAAAGCCTTAGTGCGTTGCTTGAAAGTTAAGGCAAAATCATAGGCTTCACGAGAGAACTCTTCTAGCTCTTGGAGTTGCAGTTTCCTTTTTCGACCCCACAGGTCTGGGTTGAGGTTACATTGGCAAATCGCCCAATAAGCACGGTGCTCCAGCTCCATGGGCAAATGACAAGGCTTCCCGTAAACGATTCTATAAGGAGACATACCTAGGGGATCCTTGAAGGTGGTCTGATACGCCCAACGTGTGTCAATCAGCTTGTCGGACCAATCCTTACTGTCAGGCCGAACTGTTTTCTGGAGAATTTGCTTGATTTGCCAGTTCGATACCTCAGCCTGGCCGTTCGTCTGAGGATGATACGAAGATGCGATACGATGGTGGACTCTATATTTCCTCAGAGTGCCCAAAAAGAAGCATGGGTAAAATGGCTTCCTTCATTCGAGATAATGGCTCGAGGGATCCCAAAGCGTGCAAAAATGTGATCTTTGACAAATCGAGTGGATATGAGATGGTCAGCATGGCGCGTGGGAATAGCCTCGATCCATTTCAAAACATAATCAACAGCAACGAGGATGTATTCGAAGTCGTTGGAAGGAAGAAAGGGACCCATGAAATCGATTCCCCAAATGTCAAAAATTTCAGCAGCTTGGATGGGTTGCAAGGGCATCATGTCATGACATGACATTGACCCTAACGATTGGCACCTACTGTAATGTTTGGCATAATTGTGTGTGTCCTGGTGAAGGGAGGGCCAAAAGAAACCACACTGCAATACCTTGGCTGCAATTTTCCTCCCAGAAAATGGCCTCCGCAGGCCTGATCGTGGCAGAAGGATAACACACTGGGGAATTCGCTGTCAGGAATACAGCGACGGATGATCTGGTTAGCACCTATTCGAAAAAGAAGTGGATTATCCCAGAAATAATACTTTGCTTCTGCAATGAGACGCACACGCAGGTTTTTAGGCCAGCCACGTGGAAGGGAACCAGAAGCAAGGTAATTGGCAATGTCGGCATACCAAGGTCCGCTTGCCACATTAATAGCCAATAGGTGCTCATTGAGAAAAACCTCGTTAATCGGCAGGGTAAGTCCAATGTGGTCAGGGTCCAGTCTAGAGAGATGATCAGTCACAACATTCTGGGCTTCGGCCTTATCGCGGATCTCAATGTCAAATTCTTGGAGCTGAAGATCCAACGAATCAGTCTAGGTTTGGCATCCTTCTTGTGCATGAGATGGCGAATGGCCGCGTGGTCAGTGAATACAATAACATGCGAGCCCAAAAGGTAAGAGCAGAATTTCTCCAGCCCAAAGATGACCGCCAGTAGTTCTTTCTCAGTGGTAGTATAATTACGCTGGGCCTCGTCAACGTCTTACTGGCGTAGTACACCACGAAGGGGTGTCTATCGCGTCTTTGTCCTACGATGGCTCCGACTGCAAGGTCGGAAGCGTCACACATGAGTTCAAAGTCGAGGGCCCAATCAGGTGGCTGGAGAACAGGGGCCTTAGTGATAGCATCACGCAGCTGCGTGAATGCTCGTATGCAGTCGAGGCCCATATCAAAGGGTACATCGGTCGATAGGAGATGAGTTAAAGGTCGAGAAATCTTGGAGAAGTCTTTGATGAATCTCCTATAGAAACCAACGTGTCCCAGGAAGGAGCGGATTTGTTTGATAGAGCCAGGCATAGGTAAATCAGCAATTACATCAAGCTTAGCTCTGTCAACCTCGATACCCCTATCGGAGATGATATGCCCGAGAATAATTCCCTCGTGTACCATAAAATGACTTTTTTCCCAGGAAAGCACGAGGTTCACATCAATACATCTCCTAAGGATAGGGGTCAGGTTGGCAAGACAGTCATCAAAAGAGGGTCCAAAGACTGAAAAGTCATCCATGAAAACCTCGAGAAAGTCACCTACCATGTCATGGAATATCGCCAGCATACATCTCTGGAAAGTTGCTGGTGCATTACAAAGTCTGAACGGCATCCTTCTAAATGCAAAGGTGCTGAAGGGGCAGGTAAAGGTGGTTTTCTCTTGGTCCCTGGGGTCAATTGCCACCTGGTTATATCTAGAGAATCCATCTAGGAAACAGAAAATTTTATTTCCCGCTAACCGCTCCAGGATTTGATCAATGAAAGGTAGCGGCAAGTGATCTTTCTTAGTTGCAGCATTCAGTTTCCTATAATCTACACACACTCTCCAAGATGTAGGAGTGCGTGTAGGGATGGATTCACCCCTGTCATTGATACGAATGATGAGTCCCACCTTTTTGGGCACGACGTGAATTGGACTCACCGAGGGGCTATCGTTGATTGGGTAAATTATACCCGCATCCAGCCACTTAATAATTTCCTTTTTAACGACCTCCCGCATGTTAGGGTTGAGACGTCGCTACATCTCGCGGGAAGGTCGAGCCTCCTCCTCCGTATATATACGGTGAGTGTAGTAGGAGGGGCTAATGCCAGTTAAGTTTGATAAAGACCATCCAATGGCTGCCTTGTGTTCCATAAGGGCCTTTGTTAGTTTGCACTCTTGCTCCTTGGTCAATTTTGAACTAATGATTACGGGGAGCATTTCATTTGGTCCCAAGAAAACATACTTAAGCGAATTAGGCAACTCTTTCAGCTCGGGAGTGGATGGGGAGAGATCTGGCATTTCTTGGGACGAGAGTGTCCCAAGCGGATCAGAAGAAAACAAGTCAGGAGGAAGAAGTTGGCCCTCAGTTTGGCCAAGAAGAGGGGCATCTTGGATAGATGGATCCAAAAAGGGGTAGCCCCAGTGAGTAGTATGTGGGCTCAAGGTCCCAGTGTGGAGTTGCAATTTCGCTTGATTTGGCGGGAAAGAAAGGGCAATCCAATCTTCAAGAGTGTGGACCCGAATATGACTTAGACCACAAGGTATGGGAAGCGGAGAAAACCTCGTCAGAAGTCTAATCAGGAGAAGGTACGAGAAAAGGGAGGGATGGGGGAATGTCACAATATGTGTTGGTAAGGCAATCGTCCGTGTTTAAAGGCAATCCACAGCAGTCAGAATAGGTCCCAATTAGTCCGATACATGTGCTGACGGCCATGTCCTTATCAAATGTGTCATCCTCGATGCAATCATAATCAAAGTTCTTGGCTGCCTTGAAGATGTTAAGCTTGAGCTTTTCAGAACCAACGGCAATCTCAATACAGCCCGACTCGCAGTCGATATGGGCGCGAGCTGTGGCCAAGAAAGGTCAACCAAGGATGATCAGACAATCAGAAAGTGAGCTAGGAACTTCCATATCCAAAACAAGAAAGTCAACAGGAAAATAGAGACTGTTGACCCTAACCACCACGTCTTCCACCACACCCCTTGGTATTTTGACAGAACGATCTGCCAATTGTAATGTGACAGGGGTGAGTTTCAGATTTCCTAAGGAAAATTTCTCGAGCATGATGGTTGGTATAAGATTGATGGAAGATCCTAGATCAAGCAGGGCATGGTTAAAGTTGTAGGCTTGGATGCTATAAGAAATAAGCGGTGTGCCCGGATCTTTTTGCTTCGGTGGTAGATTTGATAGTATAGCACAACTCGCATGAGGCGAGAGAACCACCGGATTCTTTGTTTTCTTTGACTGTCTCCTGGGTGTAGTGTAGTCTTTGAAAAATCGGGCGACAGTAGGTATATGGTCGATAGCCTCTAATAGGGGTACCTTGATTTCAACATCCCTAAATAAATTACACAGGTTATCAAAGGCCTGCATATCCTTTTTCTTGTCTTTTGGCTCCCTCAGTAGAGCCTCAGGGAATGGGACCGATTCTGGCACTAATTTGGGGGTATCGTCCTCTAGCGAATGCGGTGCACATCCCGAATGAGAGGGCGATGAAAAAGATGGGCCAGAATCAGGTCGAGGTGGATCGATGGTTTGCTTACCGCTCCTCGTAGTAATCGCATTGGACGTCGCGGGTCCAGTCGGATCATAAGGTGGAGGAGGGTTCACAATAGGGACATAAGGGTGAGGTGCTGTTGCGGGATTAGCCTGAAATCCCGGTGGAATGCTTAGAGCCTGCAGAATCTGATGAACCTGCCCCTAAGAAGGTCGTACCTGTGGTTGAGGGCCACATGGTACGAAATTTCGCCGGTTGGGAACAGGTTGGGCTAGAAGAGTGCCCTGAGATCGAGTCGCCATACGTAGTTGACTAATATCAACATTCTGCTGCGTCAATTGGTGCTGGAGAGAGGTCATGTTCTCTTCATGGCACTTAGACATTTCCGTCATCATTCGCATCAATTTATCAAGAGGACTTGATGCGTGTTCTGTTTGCGGTATGCAAGGACCCGATGGCAGATTCGCCACAGGATTAGACTGGGCCCTTGGGATGACGGGTGCGGACGGTCGCATTGGCCAATTCGCAGGGTCTTGGCGCTGCGGGTTATTGGACCATGCAAAGTTCGGATGATTTCGCCACCCTGGGTTATAAGTAGCAGAAAATAGGTTGTTCCCCAGGGTGCAAGCGTCTTCTAAGCCAGAAGACGAGTCCGCATGTAAATATGCATCCGAGCACACGGAGGCTTGGTCCTCTATGTCAAAATACTGGCTTGCAGAAGCCAGATCCACATGACTTACCGAATCACTCTGTGCGACACTCGATAAGAAAGATCTCACGGGGTTTTTGTTGATAAGCCTGGAGTTGGAAGGATTAGGATTGTGACGAAGTGGTGAGGTGGGGGTGTTTGCCATAGAACGGGCAAGATTGGCTAGAAGCTCGTCCAGCTTCTTGTGCATGACGGAGATTTCATCCAATTTTTGTGTGATAAGGTTAAGATCAGTGGATGAATGGGAGGGTCCCGTGTCAACTTCGTAAACATTACGGGGCAGGCTGGTACGATTAAAGGCGACAATGGAAGCATTGTTCATTGAGTTTTCACTCATGTTTTCAAATAATTCGAATGCTCCATTCTCGTCTTTATTCATGAAATTTCCTCTGTAGGAAGCGTCTACAATCTGCTTCAAAGTCTCATTTAGCCCATAATAGAAAATCTGGGCTTTATGTCACTTACGCAGACTATGGTGTGGACACTTCCAGAGGAGATCATTATACCTCTCCCAAGCCTCATGAAACTGTTAGCCGTTTTGTTGCGTAAAGGAAGTTATAGCATGACGAAGCGTATTGTTCGCCCGATTGGGAAGAATTTCTTGAGAAATATTGTTCGCATCTCTTCCCAAGAATGGATGGTTCTCCCAAGGGTGCGTAACCATTGCGACGCTTTATCCCGCAATGAAAATGGGAACATTTTCATGAGGACAATTGATAACCCGATATTTCTTGGTTTAACCGTTTTAGCCAATCAGGTTAGGTCTTCCAAATGAAGAAAAGGATCTTCACTTGCAAGACCATGGAAGTGAAAGTTTATCAGGCCAATTATGTTGGGTTTCAGTTCAAAATCATCCCCGCCCATGGGGACCCGAATTTGTCCTATAGTCTCTGTAGTAGTAGGATTTTGATAAGAGCTAAGAGACCTAAGCTCCTCCCATTCGGGAGGGTTTTGCATTTCCTCCAAGGTTCCCCTAATGGCTTCAATTTGTTCATTATACATTTCCATTTGGGCTTGGAGGTGGGTTATGGGGTCCATGGCTCCACCACCTGGTGGGTTTTGAGGACGGTTTCCTCCCTCGGGATTTGGGGGTGGGCATGCAGCCATGTTTCTGGAGGAGGATGACGATTCGATTTCTATCCTTCTAAAATTATCAGACAATTCAAACAATTCAAGATTTTGTGACCTCCTCCCAAACATGCACTACCGCAGGAAGAATTGGGGGGATAAGAAGGGAAAAGGAGATGAGAGAAATGACGTTGCAAAGGTACACTTGATGACAAATCAAGGCAATCAAAGTCCTAACCTCTATAGTGTACCCTTAGACCTAAAGATCTAAGTTACCTACTATCACAACCTACGGAACCAAATCGAGCACCGCGGAACCACCAGGCCAAATTGAAAGACCGTTTGCCCCAGTCTTAGACACTCGATAGCACGTTGGAACCCGCATGAAATCGTCGGTTCGTTTCAACCGGGTTTTAGTTATAACGTTGTAGTAAAGCCGGTTATTACCAACACTTCAAATATAAAATTTTTTTACTCGGAAAATAAAAGAGTTCCCGAGGTCGAACTCAGGGAGCAAGTTGTATTCTAGAGATATACATGTTTCTTTTACAAAAAGAAAGAGAGAGGGAAAGAATTTGTTGTTTTCTCTTTGTTCTGCAGGGGGGATGCTCTTCTTTCTCTCTTTCTTTAGATCTCCTTCTCTCTCTGTTCTGCAGAGGTGATATTCTTCTTCTGCAATGGTGATGCTCTTTTTTTTTCTTCCTGCTGTTCCTGCTTTGGTGATGTTCTTCTTTCTTCAGAGCTCCTTGTTCTTCTTCCTTGGTTTCTGCCTTGACCTCTCTTCTTCTTGTTTATGGCTGCAGAGCTTCTGCCTTCAGCTACTAAGTCTTCCTTTCTTCTTCTGCTTTGGCCGTTGCTCTTCCTTCTTCTTCAGCCTGCCTTCTTTCCTGCTCTGGCTGCTGACCTTCCGTCGTCTGACCCGGTGCTTAGACGACTTAACTATGCATTTGCTACAGTGCAGCTCCTTCTTCTTCCGCGGGTCTTCTTCTTCGCCTGTGCCTGCACACTTCAGGGTTTTTCGTCAAGAGGCAAAACCTACTCTACCCTTTCCCCCCCCGCGTCTCTCTTTCTCTCTGAAACCACTCTTGGGAAAGCTCTCCCAGAGCTATCGGGTAATCGGGTTCGGGTCACACCCGGGTCCAGGCCCATCGGCGTGCGTGGTGGGCGAGGAGTGCAGGTCAGTCTAAGTCGGGTCGGGTCAGGTCCGCGAGGCGTGAGCGCGGACGAGACCGGGTAACCGGGCGGGTGTAAGGGGACCTCACCCCGTGTACTGAGGCAATAGGGCTGGTGCACGAAATCAATTTAAACAGTGGAACGGGTGTGAGGCTTACCGATGTGGGACTAAACGCAGACCGTTCCTCGCGTGCGCCTGCTGGGAGACCGCGGCCTGGCTTCTGCAGCTGCGGCTTCTATTTGCATAAGTTGCTGGCTGGCTGCCTTCGCAAGACTCCCTGTACTCCGCAGCAGCTGGAGACCTGGAGTCCTCAAGCCTGGAGCGCGGGAGAAGCTGCTTCAATGTGCGCCAATGGCGGTCGAACCTCAAAACCTGTCGGACACGAATATGGCCTTGCGGCCTGATCAAACCACTGGGGAACCTTCGCCGTGGCACGGCGAAGGTGAGGAGCTGCGCGGCAGGCCGCAAGGAGGTGTCTGGCGGCAGCCCTGGGTCGGACTGCAACCGGAGGAATGGGTTTGTTCGGGGGAGTGTTACGGAGGTGTGGAGTGGCAGTGGAGGGGTGGGGGGTGCTCAGTGTGATGAGGCGGAGGTTCGGTGAGGGTCGGCGAGCCGTGTGGGTTGCTGAGGTGATGGGAGCGGCTCGCCGGAGGGTGGTCGGAGGCGAAGGGGGTGAAGGTGGTCAGGGTCGGTAGAGGGCTTAATTGAATAAATTGAAAGCGGGGAAAGAAAGAGGAGGAGAAGGGGAGTAACTCTAGCTTACTTGCAGGGACGAAGGGGGAGGAACAGGGCGACAGTCGTATCGACTGTCGCCGGAGAAGACGATGCTCAGGGAAAGGGGCGGCGGCGAGCAGAGAGCCGGAGAGGCGCCAGCTGGGTGCGGCGTGGCGCGGGAAGAGCAGGGGAGGAAGTCTCTGCTGCTGGTATTGCGGCAGAGCGAAGAGGTGGAGGGGGAGGGAACCGCCGGAGCTGGTGAGCGTCTGCCGGAGGAAGAAGAGAAGAAAGTTGGGGATTTTCTCCGTCAGATCCAGGCTGCCCTGGTCGGTGGAGCAGCGGGGGGTATTTATAGGGAGCAAACAGGGAGGAAGGCGGAGGGAGACGACGTGTCTCCCTTGCCGGAGGATGGTCGGAAACAAGAACCCATACCGTCCGTGCGTTCGCACGGCCGGTATGGTGGGCTACAACCACCAGGGGGGTGTCCCTGCGACGGTCGACGACGCAGGGCACCCCCGGTTTACTTGCCAGGTCCCCCACCTCACCCTGCGCGGCGCCATGCTCCGCGCAAGGTCGCCGGAGCATGGTGCTGGCAGGTTTTGCAGGAGGGACCTGATTGCAAAGAACGAAGGAGAGTTAGGGGTCAAAATGCGAGGGTTCAAAAGTTGAGGGCCAAAGAGTAAATATATGAGGACCAAAGTGTAAAGTCGGTCAAGGAGGTTTCTTCTTAGGCTCAAGTTTTTATACATGACTAATTAGGACCCAAGGAATCTGATGGTGAATTTAATTTTCATCTTAAACCTTGTTTGACCGGTCAATTTGCGCAAAAACCCAAATTAAGTCATTAATTGGGCATGGTTCTCAATGTAGGTCAAAATGGGTTCTAAAGGCCAAATTGAAGGTTCTAAACCCTAGAGATTATTTTTATATGAATTTTAGAGGGTTTATTCTATTTTTACTTTGCCTCGAACCTTGTGAATTGAAGTGGGTTGTTTTAGGGTTACAGATTTATCATTTAGTTTCTTGGAATTGCTGTAGCCCTTGCTAGATCATTTCATCCCACTTTTATTCTTATTAAGCTGCTTTGACCTATGTTTGGGCCCTGAATTACCCTGTATGCAGATTATACTGGTGAAATTGCATTTTTACCCCTTATGACTTGTTTTCTCCTTAAACTCAGAATTCTCTGAGTTAAGCCTTTCCTTGAGTTATGTAGGAGCTTTTATCCTTTGTATTGGGTCAAAATGAGCTAGTTATGGCTCATGATGAGGTTCTCATCATACCCCCATGCCTAGCTTTTGCTAGTCCCTTAGCAAAAACTTAAGGTTTCAACCCTTGTTCTAGACCATGAAGTTTTTAATAGTTTTAGATAAGTGCCTTTTTTATTTGAGCATAGATTAGGTTAGAATGCTGACCATAGGCCTAAAAGGTACTCTAGTACCAATCAAGATCCAAATCTGTCTAGCCTTAGCCTCAGTCTTTTAGCAAAGGTTTTTAAGGCCCACAAGAACTAATCCTAAGGTTTATTGGACCTCGTGGTTAAAGCACCCGTGCTTGAAATGATTTTAGCCCTGGCTCAGTTCGCAGTGCGTTTTGTAAGAGAGAGATAGAAAGTTTTTCCGTTTGGAGAGTTTTCTCTCTCTTTTTCTTTTTAGTTCTAGCCTAGGATTGGCTTTTCAACACGGTCTGTATCAGATTCCTTGCTCCCATCATCAATCCTCAAGGGTTCCTGGCGATCGATGCTTCGAGATAGCACCGCCCATGGCAACCCCCGGAACCCTGGCTATTGAGATTTCGAGATAATTCCATCCATGGCATTCCGTGGCCGAATCCAGACCCTGGCAATTGACACTTCGAGATAATGCCATCCATGGAATCTGAACCAGCAGAGTGCTTACATGCCCCCAGTAGGATATGTAAATATCCTAAGAGACAAGCACCGAGGAGATGATATTTTGTTACGCATCTTCGAGGGGATTTCCCCGCCTCTCTGCGCTGGGAACTCGTCCAAATCAACTTGTGTTGATCGGCCGCTCCTATTCTAGGTATTCTTTTCACATTTTTGCGACGCTTCTGCGTGATTCTGATTTTTACGCTTACTGAACCAGGCTGTGTGTGAGATTAGGGTGCTTAGGTTACTGAGTCCCGTAAACCAAAAATTAGTTAACGAGGCCGAATACTCCCTAAGCCTTAGACCTAATACTTCAGCTTTTCATTTTCCTCAACCTCTTGAGGAGTGTCCAGATCTTAATGGGTACTAAGAGTCTATTCAAGAATGCCTAAGGTTTGCATTCTTTACTAATCTTATTGTGCACTTTTCTTGAATGAGGTCTAGAACTTAGGTTAATTCCTTAGTTCCTTACTAATGACTATCACTTTTTCTCATAATTTTGTGCTCCTTTTTCCTTTTGTTTCTTTTCTCCTTCGCAAAATTTCCTTCTCCTCTTTTCCTCTTGTTCTTTTTCGAATTTTTTTTTTTTTTTTAATTTTTATGGTGTTTTTGGCATATGTGAATTTTTTTTTTTTTTTGTTTGAAACCTTTTCTTACGAGTTTTTGTACTTTCATACCCCCCCATGCCTAAGATTTGCAATGTCCTCATTGTAACCTAGGGGGTCTTAGTTCATTCCTTAAGACAGAAATTTGGGTGAGTGGATGGGTCGGGTTGAATTTTTGCGGACGATTTCAAATCTCAGATGCGAACATCTGAGTTGGGGTCGGTTGTCTATAAGGGTGAACTTCGAGTGCTGAAAGGTGTCAGAACAAGTTTCAGGTTTTCAAAGAGAATGACGGGCTGCCTCCCGTTAAGCGCTGAGTTTTACGCCATCGGCTGGGCGCAATAAGCTCAAGGGGAAAGGAGGATATAAGATGCCTCAGCCAAATCAGTAGAAGTTACATCAATGAACGGCTTGAGTCTCTGACCGTTCACGATGAAAGGTTCAGAATCGTGGCTGAGTGGACTGATTTCGATTGCTCCATTTCCAAAAACCTGTCGGACCAAATATGGTCCGACCCACTTAGATCTCAGTTTTCCTGGGAAGAGTTTCAGTCGGGCATCAAAGAGTAGGACCTTTTGACCAGGATGAAAGATCTTTCTCGAGATGTGTTTGTCGTGGAAGGCTTTAACCCGCTCCTTGTAGATTTGCGAGTTCTCGTACGCGTCTCTGCGTAATTCATCGATCTCGCTGATTTGGAGTTTTCTGTGGGTCCCAGCCTTAGAAAGATCCAGATTACAGTTCCGTACTGCCCAATAGGCTTTATGCTCCAGTTCGACGGGAAGGTGGCATGCCTTTCCGTACACCAATCTAAAGGGAGACATGCCCAATTGGGTCTTGTGGGCGGTCCTATAGGCCCACAATGCTTCCGGAAGTCGGGACGACCAGTCCTTCCTGTCAGGTCGAACAGTGACTTGCAGGATTTTCTTGATCTCCCGATTGGACAGCTCAGCTAGACCATTAGTTTGGGGGTGGTAAGGAGTAGAGATTCGGTGAGACACCCCGTATTTGGTCATCAGTGACCTAAACTGAGCATTTGTGAAATGGGTCCCCCCATCAGAGATTATTGCACGAGGAATCCCGAACCTTGAGAAAATGTGTTGATGAATGAATTTGAGGACGACTTTGTGATCACAGGTTCGGGTCGGTATGGCTTCGATCCATTTGGACACGTAGTCCACAGCCAACAGAATGTATTCGAAACCATCCGAAATAGGAAAGGGGCCCATAAAATCAATCCCCCAAACATCAAAGATTTCGCATACTAGAATCGGTTGCATAGGCATCATGTCGCGACGGCTCATGTTGCCCAAAGTCTGGCAACGACTGCATGCCTTGCAATGACTGTATGCGTCTTTGAACAGTGTGGGCCAGTAAAAGCCGCACTGGAGGACTTTTGCTGCGGTTTTATGCCCGGCAAAATGGCCACCGCATGCCTGGTCATGGCAGAAAGAGAGGATATTGTTGACTTCCCCTTCCGGGACACATCTCCGGATGATCTGATCGGCACCTATGCGGAAGAGGTACGGGTCTTCCCAAATGTAATACTTGGCATCGGAGCGTAATTTGTCTTTCTTGGCCTTCGGCCAATCGGATGGGGTCTGATGAGATGCCAAGTAATTTACAATATTAGCGAACCATGGAAGGCTAGTACCAATAGTCAGCAGGTGCTCATCGGGAAAATGCTCCGTGATGGGTCCGGAGGGGTCAATTATTTCAGAAGGAAGACGGGACAAGTGATCAGCTACCACGTTTTGTTTTCCCGCTTTATCGCGAATCTCGAGGTCAAATTCTTGCAACAGCAAGATCCATCGGATCAATCGAGGTTTCGCGTCCTTCTTCGCAAGGAGATGCCTCACAGCTGTGTGATCCGAGTATATGATGACATGGGAACCCAGAAGGTACGATCTGAACTTCTCTAGGGCAAATACTACAGCTAGCAGCTCTTTCTCAGTAACTGTATAGTTACGCTGAGCCTCATCGAGTGTTTTGCTGGCGTAGTAAATGACCACAGGTTTCTTGTCATTTTTCTGCCCCAAAACCGCTCCTACAGCGAAGTCGGATGCATCACACATGATCTCAAAGGGTTGAGACCAATCAGGGGACTGTAGGATCGGGGCTTGGGTGACTCGGTCACGCAGGATTTCAAATGCTTGAGTGCATTCCTTGGAGATTTCGAAGGGAACATCCTTGGAGAGAAGAGTGGTCAGGGGGCGTGCGATTTTTGAAAAATTAGGGATAAATCGTCGATAAAAACCGACATGCCCTAAAAAGGATCGGATGTCCCTGATCGAGCTAGGCATAGGAAGGTGAGAAATCAGATTAACCTTAGCTCGATCCACTTGGATACCTTTCTCCGAAATTGAGTGTCCCAGGACAATTCCCTCAGGCACCATGAAATGGCTCTTTTCCCAGGAAAGAACCAAATTCACATCGATGCACCGCCTGAGTATCTGGACCAAGTGTTGGAGGCAATCGTCGAATGATGCTCCGAAAACTGAAAAGTCATCCATGAAGACTTCCAGATAATCACCTACCATATCTGAGAATATGGCAAGCATGCATCGCTGAAAAGTAGCGGGTGCATTGCAAAGACCGAAAGGCATCCTTCGGAAAGCGTATGTTCCGAAGGGGCAGGTGAATGTGGTCTTTTCTTGGTCCTCAGGATGGATTGCCACCTGGTTATAACCGGAGTACCCGTCAAGAAAGCAGAAGAACCTATTTCCCGCTAGTTTTTCGAGAATTTGATCAATGAAGGGTAGTGGGAAGTGATCCTTCTTCGTGGAGGAATTGAGTCGGCGGTAATCTATACAGACTCTCCACGAGTTGGCTAATCGGGTAGGAATGATTTCTCCGGTCTCAGTCGTTATAGTGGTGAGTCCTGCCTTCTTGGGCACGACCTGAATTGGGCTCACCCAACGACTATCGGAGATCGGGTAGATGATTCCGGCATCTAACCACTTGATGATCTCCTTTTTCACGACCTCCTGCAGATTGGGGTTTAAGCGTCTCTGCATTTCACGAGAAGGTCGTGTGCCCTCTTCTGAATAGATATGATGAGTACAATAAGAGGGACTTATTCCAGTCAAATCATCGAGAGTCCATCCGATGGCTCTGCGATGTTGCTGGAGGACAACAATCAGACGGGATTCCTGTTCAGGACTGAGGTTGGAATTGATGATCACAGGAAGGGTCTGATTAGAACCCAAAAAGATGTATTTTAAGTGAGCAGGAAGGGGTTTCAGTTCGAGGATGGGGTTTTCAGCAGCAACGGGTGGTTCAGTATAGATGTGAGGTTCAAGGGTGGAAGTTACTGGGTTGTTCACATCTGGATTTGACTCCTCTGTTTGCGGGTCAAGATCCTTCTGTGGTTGATGAGGCATACTCAAGTCCTTCTGGAGGTGTGATTCATCAACCAAAGTCTTGATGTCACAAATTTGCTCGATGACGCCGCAATTAATTCCTTGTTGGGCCTTAAATATATCAATTTTCAGTGTTTGATCTCCAAACTTAAGCTCTATTTGGCCCTCCTCACAGCTGATGTTGGCTCTAGCCGTAGCCAAGAAAGGTCTCCCTAGAATGATTGGTGTATCCCTAGGGTTCTCAGGTGCATCCATGTCTAAGACTATAAAGTCCACTGGAAAATAGAAATCCCGCACTCTCACGATAACATCCTCGAGAATTCCTTTTGGTGACTTTATAGATCGATCTGCTAATTGTAATGTCACCTCGGTTGGTTTCAGCTCAGATTCCTCTAGATGGTCAAGTAAGGATGTGGGTATCAGATTTATAGATGCACCTAAGTCTAACAATGCTCTATCAAATTGGGTACCACCTATCTTACAGGAGATCAGGGGAGTTCCAGGATCTTTTGCCTTGGGTGGGAGTCTACTAAGGATTACAGAGCTGGCTTGCTCTGACAAAACAATTGGGCTCCCTCCCTTGGTTCGCGGCTTACGCTGGGGTGTACATATATTCTTTAGAAATCGTGCGTAAGCTGGTACGTGGCGAATTGCATCCATCAAGGGGATGTTTATGTGGACCTGCTCAAAGAGCTTGACCAGGTCCTCCTCAGGGGCCACGGGTTTGGTGGTCTTCTTTCCCTTGGTCAGGGCCTCGGGAAACGGGATCTTGGTTGGTTCTTCTAGGATAGGTCCAGGTTGTGGGTCTGGAACAGCGGTACCTTGGATAACTATCCTAGGGTCATGGTTATCAGGCTGGGAGTGGTTTGGATAATGCGGGTCTTGAGTTGTCTTACCACTACGTGTTGTTACAGAATTTAATCCAGCCTGATTTTGGTTTGGGTTTGGTAGGAGGGGTGGCTGCTGCTGAAATCCCGCACGAGAAGTTGAGGCTTCCATCTCGTCTGGAGATGGAGCAGTAGGGGCCTGATAAATCCATTGAGCGTGGCCTAAATTTGGATTCATAACGTGCTTCTGGGTTGGCACGTTATTTGGGTTAGGAAGAGGTTGGGAAGGGAGTGTGCCTGGCTGGCGAGAATTTGCCAACTGGGCCAGTTGAGTTTTAACTTCAGTAAGCTCGTCCTTGTGCTGTTTTTGAATAGCCGCATTCGTTTTTTGAATGTCAGCCAGAGTCTGAAGGATTAAGGACATTTGATCTTGATTTGGCCCTGATGGATAAGTAGGATTGGGCCGAGGCTGAGGCGGCTGGTAGTGATGAGAGGGCTGTGGGCGGGACTGAAAAGGTGGTCTTTGGGTTTGGGAATTTCCCTCCCACTGAAAATTTGGATGGTTTCGCCATCCAGGGTTGTAAGTGTTGGAGAATGGGTCGTTCTGGATGGCGTTGAGGTCCTCGCAGATCTGAGGAACCTCCTGAGAGTCAGGGAAAGGAGGAATGGCATTTCCCCGGCTGGTGTAGAAAGGATCGGATGATCTTCCAGTCCAAGAATCAGATGGGGATGGATATGGATCCATCCCAGGGGAGGATCGGTGGAGGATGTTTTGCACAGTCTCCTGTGTGGAAGGAGGTTGTGCAAAGGAGTTACGCGCAGAGGTGGCTCGCTGCAAGTGCTGAGTCAGCTCATCCACCTTCTTTTCAATGATTGAGACCTTGTCCAATCGACTGGCCATTAATTCCAGGTCGACCGATGCGGACAGGCCCTGCGTCTCATGTGCCCCCTTAAGATTCGTCGCTGCGCGGGTATTCGTCCTGTCGAATAATCCCATGGAGTCATTGTTGATGGAGTTCTCGCACATATTTTCGAGAATCTCCCATACGGTGTCTTCATGTTGACCCATGATGTTTCCTCCGCAAGTTGCATTGACGAAAAGGCGGATGTCCTCACGGAGTCCCTGGTAAAAAGATTGGACTTGTTCCCATTTAGGAACTCCGTGATGGGGGCACTTTCTCATGAGATCCTGAAAACGATCCCATGCCTCATGGAGAGGTTCTCCTGATTGTTGAGTGAAGTGTGTAATCTGATGGCGCAAGGCGTTGGTCCGACCAACGGGAAAAAACTTTTTCAAAAATTCGGATTGAAGTTCTTCCCAAGTGTTGATCGGCCGGGTCTGAGTTTGATACCAATGGGCGGCCTTGTCCATAAGAGAAAAGGAGAACATCTTCATGAGAAGAATATCCCGATTTTGCGCATCTGATCCAAAAGTGTGGGCAAGATGCTTTAGCTGTTTGATGTGTTGGAAGGGATCTTCAGAATTAAGCCCATGGAATTTAGGTATAGCATGAATCATGTTGGGCTTTAGTTCGGAATCAGGTCCTCCAGTCGGGATTCTGACTCGAGGCTCAATGGCCACCGCAGCAGGATTGTAGTGGTCCCGCATCATAGGACGCTGTGGTGGGTGCACGAAGTTTTGGAAGAGGTCATTGAGTCGCTGGAGCTGGTGTTCCAGATTATTTTCTTCCTCAACTGGCTGAGCCATGATGGGGGAAGAAGAAGAAGAACTTGGTTCTGAATCAGAAGAGAGAATAATGTGAGGGTGTTGCTGCACAAACACGGGCGTCGAGGCTTGGCCTTGACGAGAGTGAATTTCTAATGGAGGTCTTAAGGGTGGTCCTAGGGACCTCCTTCCGTACATGCACAGTTGGAAGAGGTAAGTTTAGAAGGTGCTGGACCCAATCAAGGCACCCAAAAATATGTTGGGTGACTATAGAGGTGCGGGGCAGATGGACCCCTTGATCAGAAAGATCGTCCACCTGAGAATTACCTGGGCAGCCAGAGAGGGAGAGTCCCGCGAAGACCCCTACACGGTAGAGCGTCCCCACGGGTTACAGGGTTTCCCCCACCCGACCTCTCTTGTCACTGCGGTTCCAGGTAGACCAGAATGGGGATCTTGACCTCTTAAGTCTACCAATTTTAAGATCAGGGTGCTTAAGGTTTCACTTGAACTTTAGTCTTTTTAAGTGCAAAGAGTGACCTAATTTAAGGTTGGTTAACCCAAAGGGGTCAACTTTACCTCTTGTTTTCTTTGAGAGCTTTTTGGGTCCTTTCTTTTAGGGTTCAAGTGTTTAGAGAGAGCCAATTGTTTAGGATTTTTCTTGTTAATTATTTTCAATCAATGGTTTGGGCACACCTCTTTTGGATTTCCTCAATTCTTGATTAAGGGGTGTGTCTCAACTGAAATCTTATTGTTTAACCTTATGTTGGCTCTACTTGGTCCATTTAACTCTTTGTTGGGCAATTAGGGCTCAAGCAAGAATGTGTTAGCCCTTAAATACCCTTAATAGTGTGCAGGAGTGATGAGTTGAAAACATGCAACTCTTTATGGTTACTAAGTATGGAAGACAGGTTAGCCCTATATTGCTTGTTCTTTTCTTTTCTTCCTCTTTAGAGTTTAGGGGTTAATAGTGAGAGGAAAGATTTACCTGTCTTCGGAGTGGTTGTCGTGTGGTTGCTTGTCTTCTCGAGTTCCTGTAGCTGCACAAAAGAGGAGATTATCAGAAATTAAAAGAAACAGGAATGTTTACCTCTAGAATAGCCGTTGCTCCCCGGCAGCGGCGCCAAAAATGAAATCGTCGGTTCGTTTCAACCGGGTTTTAGTTATAACGTTGTAGTAAAGCCGGTTATTACCAACACTTCAAATATAAAATTTTTTTACTCGGAAAATAAAAGAGTTCCCGAGGTCGAACTCAGGGAGCAAGTTGTATTCTAGAGATATACATGTTTCTTTTACAAAAAGAAAGAGAGAGGGAAAGAATTTGTTGTTTTCTCTTTGTTCTGCAGGGGGGATGCTCTTCTTTCTCTCTTTCTTTAGATCTCCTTCTCTCTCTGTTCTGCAGAGGTGATATTCTTCTTCTGCAATGGTGATGCTCTTTTTTTTTCTTCCTGCTGTTCCTGCTTTGGTGATGTTCTTCTTTCTTCAGAGCTCCTTGTTCTTCTTCCTTGGTTTCTGCCTTGACCTCTCTTCTTCTTGTTTATGGCTGCAGAGCTTCTGCCTTCAGCTACTAAGTCTTCCTTTCTTCTTCTGCTTTGGCCGTTGCTCTTCCTTCTTCTTCAGCCTGCCTTCTTTCCTGCTCTGGCTGCTGACCTTCCGTCGTCTGACCCGGTGCTTAGACGACTTAACTATGCATTTGCTACAGTGCAGCTCCTTCTTCTTCCGCGGGTCTTCTTCTTCGCCTGTGCCTGCACACTTCAGGGTTTTTCGTCAAGAGGCAAAACCTACTCTACCCTTTCCCCCCCCGCGTCTCTCTTTCTCTCTGAAACCACTCTTGGGAAAGCTCTCCCAGAGCTATCGGGTAATCGGGTTCGGGTCACACCCGGGTCCAGGCCCATCGGCGTGCGTGGTGGGCGAGGAGTGCAGGTCAGTCTAAGTCGGGTCGGGTCAGGTCCGCGAGGCGTGAGCGCGGACGAGACCGGGTAACCGGGCGGGTGTAAGGGGACCTCACCCCGTGTACTGAGGCAATAGGGCTGGTGCACGAAATCAATTTAAACAGTGGAACGGGTGTGAGGCTTACCGATGTGGGACTAAACGCAGACCGTTCCTCGCGTGCGCCTGCTGGGAGACCGCGGCCTGGCTTCTGCAGCTGCGGCTTCTATTTGCATAAGTTGCTGGCTGGCTGCCTTCGCAAGACTCCCTGTACTCCGCAGCAGCTGGAGACCTGGAGTCCTCAAGCCTGGAGCGCGGGAGAAGCTGCTTCAATGTGCGCCAATGGCGGTCGAACCTCAAAACCTGTCGGACACGAATATGGCCTTGCGGCCTGATCAAACCACTGGGGAACCTTCGCCGTGGCACGGCGAAGGTGAGGAGCTGCGCGGCAGGCCGCAAGGAGGTGTCTGGCGGCAGCCCTGGGTCGGACTGCAACCGGAGGAATGGGTTTGTTCGGGGGAGTGTTACGGAGGTGTGGAGTGGCAGTGGAGGGGTGGGGGGTGCTCAGTGTGATGAGGCGGAGGTTCGGTGAGGGTCGGCGAGCCGTGTGGGTTGCTGAGGTGATGGGAGCGGCTCGCCGGAGGGTGGTCGGAGGCGAAGGGGGTGAAGGTGGTCAGGGTCGGTAGAGGGCTTAATTGAATAAATTGAAAGCGGGGAAAGAAAGAGGAGGAGAAGGGGAGTAACTCTAGCTTACTTGCAGGGACGAAGGGGGAGGAACAGGGCGACAGTCGTATCGACTGTCGCCGGAGAAGACGATGCTCAGGGAAAGGGGCGGCGGCGAGCAGAGAGCCGGAGAGGCGCCAGCTGGGTGCGGCGTGGCGCGGGAAGAGCAGGGGAGGAAGTCTCTGCTGCTGGTATTGCGGCAGAGCGAAGAGGTGGAGGGGGAGGGAACCGCCGGAGCTGGTGAGCGTCTGCCGGAGGAAGAAGAGAAGAAAGTTGGGGATTTTCTCCGTCAGATCCAGGCTGCCCTGGTCGGTGGAGCAGCGGGGGGTATTTATAGGGAGCAAACAGGGAGGAAGGCGGAGGGAGACGACGTGTCTCCCTTGCCGGAGGATGGTCGGAAACAAGAACCCATACCGTCCGTGCGTTCGCACGGCCGGTATGGTGGGCTACAACCACCAGGGGGGTGTCCCTGCGACGGTCGACGACGCAGGGCACCCCCGGTTTACTTGCCAGGTCCCCCACCTCACCCTGCGCGGCGCCATGCTCCGCGCAAGGTCGCCGGAGCATGGTGCTGGCAGGTTTTGCAGGAGGGACCTGATTGCAAAGAATGAAGGAGAGTTAGGGGTCAAAATGCGAGGGTTCAAAAGTTGAGGGCCAAAGAGTAAATATATGAGGACCAAAGTGTAAAGTCGGTCAAGGAGGTTTCTTCTTAGGCTCAAGTTTTTATACATGACTAATTAGGACCCAAGGAATCTGATGGTGAATTTCATTTTCATCTTAAACCTTGTTTGACCGGTTAATTTGCGTAAAAACCCAAATTAAGTCATTAATTGGGCATGGTTCTCAATGTAGGTCAAAATGGGTTCTAAAGGCCAAATTGAAGGTTCTAAACCCTAGAGATTATTTTTCTATGAATTTTAGAGGGTTTATTCTATTTTTACTTTGCCTCGAACCTTGTGAATTGAAGTGGGTTGTTTTAGGGTTACAGATTTATCATTTAGTTTCTTGGAATTGCTGTAGCCCTTGCTAGATCATTTCATCCCACTTTTATTCTTATTAAGCTGCTTTGACCTATGTTTGGGCCCTGAATTACCCTGTATGCAGATTATACTGGTGAAATTGCATTTTTACCCCTTATGACTTGTTTTCTCCTTAAACTCAGAATTCTCTGAGTTAAGCCTTTCCTTGAGTTATGTAGGAGCTTTTATCCTTTGTATTGGGTCAAAATGAGCTAGTTATGGCTCATGATGAGGTTCTCATCACCGCACCAGCACGTAGGCGCTACACGTAGGTAGTTAAACCTCCAATCCTTAATAAGGATCAAGTTGCTACCAGTTTTAATTAGAGGCTTAGGATCAAGTGCTTCTGGAATGTGAAGGGCATTGTTTACGGGTAATGCCCAAGTGCGTTAAATTTAGAAAGTGTGTAAACCGACATGCCCTAAAAAGGAACGGATGTCCCTGATCGAGCTAGGCATAGGAAGGTGAGAAATCAAATTAACCTTAGCTCGGTCCACTTGGATGCCTTTTTCCGAAATTGAGTGTCCCAGGACAATTCCCTTAGGCACCATGAAATGGCTCTTTTCCCAGGAAAGAACCAAATTCACATCAATGCACCGCCTGAGTATCTGGACCAAGTGTTGGAGGCAATCATCGAATGTTGCTCCGAAAACTGAAAAGTCATCCATGAAGACTTCCAGATAATCACCTACCATATCTGAGAATATGGCAAGCATGCATCGCTGAAAAGTAGCGGGTGCATTGCAAAGACCGAAAGGCATCCTTCGGAAAGCATATGTTCCGAAGGGGCAGGTGAACGTGGTCTTTTCTTGGTCCTCAGGATGGATTGCCACCTGGTTGTAACCGGAGTACCCGTCAAGAAAGCAGAAGAACCTATTTCCCGCTAGTTTCTCGAGAATCTGATCAATGAAAGGCAGTGGGAAATGATCCTTCTTCGTGGAGGAATTTAGTCGGCGGTAATCTATACAGACTCTCCACGAGTTGGCTAATCGGGTAGGAATGATTTCTCCGGTCTCAGTCGTTATAGTGGTGAGTCCTGCCTTCTTGGGCATGACCTGAATTGGGCTCACCCAACGACTATCGGAGATCGGGTAGATGATTCCGGCATCTAACCACCTGATGATCTCCTTTTTCATGACCTCCTGCAGATTGGGGTTTAAGAGTCTCTGCATTTCACGAGAAGGTCGTGTGCCCTCTTCTGAATAGATATGATGAGTACAATAAGAGGGACTTATTCCAGTCAAATCATCGAGAGTCCACTCGATGGCTCTGTGATGTTGCTGGAGGACAACAATTAGATGGGATTCCTGTTCAGGACTGAGGTTGGAAATGATAATCACAGGAAGGGTCTGATTAGAACCCAAAAAGATGTATTTCAAGTGAGCAGGAAGGGGTTTCAGTTCGAGGATGGGGTTATCAGCAGCAGCGGGTGGTTCAGTATAGATGTGAGGTTCAAGGGTGGGAGTTACTGGGTTGTTCATATCTGGATTCGACTCCTCTGTTTGCGGGTCAAGATCCTTCTGCGGTTGATGAGGCATAATCGAGTCATTCTGGAAGTGTGATTCATCAACCAAAGTCCTGATGTCACAAATTTGTTCGATGACACCGCAATTAATTCCTTGTTGGGCCTTAAATATATCAATTTTCAGTGTTTGATCTCCAAACTTAAGCTCTATTTGGCCCTCCTCACAGCTGATGTTGGCTCTAGCAGTAGCTAAGAAAGGTCTCCCTAGAATGATTGGTGTATCCCTAGGGTTCTCAGGTGCGTCCATATCTAAGACTATAAAGTCCACTGGAAAATAGAAATCCCGCACTCTTACGATAACATCCTCGAGAATCCCTTTTGGTGACTTTATAGATCGATCTGCTAATTGTAATGTCACCTCGGTTGGTTTTAGCTCAGATTCTTCTAGATGGTCAAGTAAGGATGTGGGTATCAGGTTTATGGATGCACCCAAGTCTAATAATGCTCTATCAAATTGGGTACCACCTATCTTGCAGAAAATCAGGGGAGTACCAGGATCTTTTGCCTTGGGTGGGAGTCTACTGAGGATTACAGAGCTGGCTTGCTCTGACAGAACAATTGGGCTCCCTCCCTTGGTTCGCGGCTTACGCTGGGGTGTACATATATTCTTTAGAAATCGTGCGTAAGCTGGTACGTGGTGGATTGCATCCATCAAGGGGATGTTTATGTGGACTTGCTCAAAGAGCTTGACCAGGTCCTCCTCAGGGGCCACGGGTTTGGTGGTCTTCTTTTCCTTGGTCAAGGCCTCAGGAAACGGGATCTTGGTTGGTTCTTCTAGGATAGGTCCAGGTTGTGGATCCGGGACAGTGGTATCTTGGATAACTATCCTAGGGTCATGGTTATCAGGCTTGGAGTGGTTTGGATAATGCGGGTCTTGAGTTGTTTTACCACTACGTGTTGTTACAGAATTTAATCCGGCCTGATTTTGGTTTGGGTTTGGTAAGAGGGGTGGCTGCTGCTGAAATCCCGCATAAGAAGTTGAAGCTTCCATCTCGTCTGGAGATGGAGCAGTAGGGGCCTGATAAATCCATTGTGCGTGGCCTAAATTTGGATTCATAACGCGCTTCTGGGTTGGCACGTTATTCGGGTTAGGAAGAGGTTGGGAAGGGAGTGTGCCTGGCTGGCGAGAATTTGCCAACTGGACCAGTTGAGTTTTAACCTCTGTAAGTTCGTCCTTGTGCTGTTTTTGAATAGCCGCATTCGTTCTTTGAATGTCAGCCAGAGTCTGAAGGATTAGGGACATTTGATCCTGATTTGGCCCTGATGGATAAGTAGGGTTGGGCCGAGGCTGAGGCGGCTGGTAATGACGAGAGGGCTGTGGGCGGGACTGAAAAGGTGGTCTTTGGGTTTGGGAATTTCCCGCCCACTGAAAATTGGGATGGTTTCGCCATCCAGGGTTGTAAGTGTTGGAGAATGGGTCGTTCTGGATGGCGTTGAGGTCCTCGCAGGTCTGAGGAACCTCTTGAGAATCAGGGAAAGGGGGAATGGAGTTCCCCGGGCTGGTGTAGAAAGGATCGGATGATCCTCCGATCCGAGAATCAGATGGGGATGGATATGGATCCATCCTAGGGGAAGATCGGTGGAGGATGTTTTGCACAGTCTCCTGTGTGGAAGGAGGTTGTGCAAAGGAGTTACGCGCGGAGGTGGCTCGCTGCAAGTGCTGAGTCAGCTCATCCACCTTCTTCTCAATGATTGAGACCTTATCCAATCGACTGGCCATTAATTCCAGGTCGACTGATGCGGACAGGCCCTGCGTCTCATGTGCTCCCTTAAGATTCGTCGCTGCGTGGGTATTCGTCCTGTCGAATAATCCCATGGAGTCATTGTTGATGGAGTTCTCGCACATGTTTTCGAGAATCTCCCATATGGTGTCTTCATGTTGACCCATGATGTTTCCTCCGCAAGTTGCATTGATGAAAAGGCGGATGTCCTCACGGAGTCCCTGGTAAAAAGATTGGACTTGTTCCCATTTAGGAACTCCGTGATGGGGGCACTTTCTCATGAGATCCTGAAAACGATCCCATGCCTCATGGAGAGGTTCTCCTGATTGTTGAGTGAAGTGTGTAATCTGATGGCGCAAGGCGTTGGTCCGACCAACGGGAAAAAACTTTTTCAAAAACTCGGATTGAAGTTCTTCCCAAGTGTTGATCGGCCGGGTCTGAGTTTGATACCAATGGGCGGCCTTGTCCATAAGAGAAAAGGAGAACATCTTCATGAGAAGAATATCCCGATTTTGCGCATCTGATCCAAAAGTGTGGGCCAGATGCTTTAGCTGTTTGATGTGCTGGAAGGGATCTTCAGAATTAAGCCCATGGAATTTAGGTATAGCATGAATCATGTTGGGCTTTAATTCGAAATCAGGTCCTCCAGTCGGGATTCTGACTCGAGGCTCAATGGCCACCGCAGCAGGATTGTAGTGGTCCCGCATCATAGGACGCTGTGGTGGGTGCACGAAGTTTTGGAAGAGGTCATTGAGTCGCTGGAGCTGGTGCTCCAGATTATTTTCTTCCTCAACTGGCTGAGCCATGATGGGGGAAGAAGAAGAACTTGGTTCTGAATCAGAAGAGAGAATAATGTGAGGGTGTTGCTGCACAAACACGGGCGTCGAGGCTTGGCCTTGACGAGAGCGAATTTCTAAAGGAGGTCTTAAGGGTGGTCTTAAGGACCTCCTTCCGTACATGCACTGTTGGAAGAGGTAAGTTTAGAAGGTGCTGGACCCAATCAAGACACCCAAAAATGTGTTGGGTGACTATAGAGGTGCAGGGCAGATGGACCCCTTGATCAGAAAGATCGTCCACCTGAGAATTACCTGGGCAGCCAGAGAGGGAGAGTCCCACGAAGACCCCTACACGGTAGAGCGTCCCCACGGGTTACAGGGTTTCCCCCACCCGACTTCTCTTGTCACTGCGGTTCCAGGTAGACCAGAATGGGGATCTTGACCTCTTAAGTCTACCAATTTTAAGATCAGGGTGCTTAAGGTTTCACTTGAACTTTAGTCTTTTAAGTGCAAAGAGTGACCTAATTTAAGGTTGGTTGACCCAAGGGGTCAACTTTACCTCTTGTTTTCTTTGAGAGCTTTTAGGTCTTGTCTTTTAGGGTTCAAGTGTTTAGAGAGCCAATTGTTTTAGGTTTTCTTTGAATAGGTATTTTCAATCAATGGTTTAGGCACACTTCTTTTGGATTTTCTCCATTCTTGATTTAAGTAGTGTGTCTCTAAAACCCTAATGTTGAATCTTATGTTGGCTCTACTTGGTCCAGTTAGTTCTTTGTTGGGTAATTAGGGCTCAAGCAAGAATGCGTTAGCCCTTAAATACCCTTAATAGTGTGCAGGGCTAATGAGTTGAAAACATGCAACTCTTTATGGTTACTAAGTATGGAAGATAGGTTAGCCCTATATTGCTTGTTCTTTTCTTTTCTTCCTCTTTAGAGTTTAGGGGTTAATAGCGAGAGGAAAAAAATTTTACCTGTCCTCGGAGTGGTTGTCGTGCGGTTGCTTGTCTTCTTGATTTCCTGTAGCTGCACAAAAGAGAGGAGATTATCAGAAACTAAAAAGAAACAGGAATGTTTACCTCTAGAATAGCCGTTGCTCCCCGGCAACGGCGCCAAAAACTGGTGTAGAAACCTTCCTCTATAGTTTTATTATTTCGTCGTAGTATAGTATAGAGAGGTGATTACCAGTTTAATACAATTTCTTACTCGGAAATAAAGGGTTCCCGAGGTCGAACTCAGGGAGCAAGTTGTATTCTAGGGGTACAAGTTTCTTTTACAAAAATAAAGAAAGAGAGAGAGAGAATTTGTTGGCTTTTCTTCTTTTCTCTTTGCTTCTCCTCTTCTTCCTTCTCAGATCTTCTGCTCTCTTCCTTTGTTCTTCTTCTTTATCTGCAGTGGTGATGTTCTTCTTCTTTCTTTCAGCTGTTTCTGCTCTTCCTTTTTCTTCTGCAGAGCGGTCCTGTTCTTCTTCTTTTTCTTTCTTTCTTCTTTTCCTTTCTTCAGATCTTCTTCTCGTGCTCTTCTTCTTTTTCTTTCTTTCTTCTTTTCCTTTCTCGTGCTCTTCTTCTTTCAGTTCTTCCCTTGGCCTCTCTATGTTCTCCTCTGCCTCGCCTTCCTTCTGCCGTCTTTGCCTTCAGGACGTCGTCTGATTTTCCAATCAGACGACTTAAACCGCCGCTGCTACAGTGCCGCTCGGTGATCCTCCTTCCTTCAGCCTTCGTCTTCTTCCACGGTTCTTCTTCACCTGTGCCTGCACACTTACACAGCTTGATCAGAGAGGGGCAAAACCTACCTCTACCCTCCCCCTGCGTCTCTCTCTCTCACAGAAACCGCTCTTAGGAAAGCTCTCCCAGAGCTGCCGGGTACGGGTCGCGCCCGGGTCCAGGCCCACCGGCGTGCGTGGTGGGCGAGGAGTGCAGGTCAGTCTAAGTCGGGTCGGGCCAGGTCCGCGGGGCGTGAGCGCGGACGAGACCGGGTAACTGGGCAGGTGAAGGGGACCTCACCCCGTGTGCTGAGGCAACAAGCCTCCAGCACTTTTTTGCTTTATACCGCTGCGCTCCTTCAGAGCCTTCCGAGGTGGGACTAAATGTCCCACCCCTATTTCGCGCCTGCGCGGAGGAAGCAGCTGGTAATCGCAGCTTTACGCGAGGCCTTCGCGCGAGGGATTCGCCTCAACTGCAGCCTAACGCTTTGCCGAAATGCCCCCGCACCGCCTGGGAGTGTGACCTGGGCGCGGCGCACCTGGGACAGCAGGTCGAAGCTGCTTCGCTTCAACAATGGCGGCGACGAGCGCAGGTACCTGCCCACAGAGAAACGGCCTCTCAGCCCAATCAGAAACGCGGAGGACCTTCGCCGTGGCACGGCGAAGGTGGTCGGGGGGTGTGCAGGCAGCGGGGCGGAGCCCAAGAGCTGCCCTAGGTCGGACTGTGGGTCGGGAGATGGGTTTGTTCGGTGGAGTTGCAGAGGGTGATTTGGGGGAAGTGGAAGGGCGGAGGTTGATCAGGGTGAGGAGGCGGAGGTTCTGCGGTGGTCGGCGAGCTGTGTGGGTTGCTGGAGTGATGGGAACGGCTCGCCGGAGGATGGCCGGAGGCGGAGAAGGTGAGGGTGATTGGTCGGAATCGAGGGCGACAGTAAATGTTTAAAGTGAGGAAAAGGAAGAGGGGAGGAAGGGGAGGAGTTCTACCTACTTAGCAGGACGAGGAGGGGCCGGAGCGGGCGACAGTCGTATCGACTGTCGCCGGAGAAGAAGATGCCCGGGGGAAGGGGCGGCGGCGAGCAGAGGACTGGAGAGGCGCCAGCTGGGTGCGGCGTGGCGCGGGAAGAGCAAGGGAGAGAAGTCTCTGCTGCTGGTATTGCGGCAGAGCGAAGAGGAGGAGGAGGAAGAACCGCCGGAGCTGGTGGGTGTCTGCCGGAGTGAGAGGAGAGGAAAGTTAGGGGTTTTCTCCGTCAGATCCGAGCTGCTCAGAACGGCGGAGCGACGGGGGTATTTATAGAGGCCGAATCAGAGAGGAAGGCGGAGGGAGACGACGTGTCTCCCTCGCCGGAGAACGCCGGAGATGGAAACCCATACCGTCCGTGCGTTCGCACGGCCGGTATGGTGGGTTGCAGCGACCAGGGGGGTGTTCCTGCGACGGCTGACGACGCAGGGCACCCCCGGTTGACTTGCCAGCCCCTCCCCCTCACCCTGCATGGCGCCATGCTCCGCGCAAGGTCGCCGGAGTATGGTGCTGGCAGGTTTTGGCAGGAGGGACCTGAATGCAAAGAACGAAGGAGAGTTAGGGGCAGAAATGTGAGGGTTCAAAAGTTGAGGGCCAAAAAGTAAATATATGAGGACCAAAGTGCAAAGTTGGTCAAGAAGGTTTCTTCTTAGGCTCAAGTTTTTATACATGACTAATTAGGACCTAAAAAATTTGATGGTGAATTTTATTTCTAGATTAAACCTTGTTTGACCGGTCAATTTATGCAAAAACCCAAATTAAGTTATTAATTGGGCATGGTTCTCAATGTAGGTCAAAATGGGTTCTGAAGGCCAAATTGAAGGTTCTAAACCCTAGAGATTATTTTTCTATGAATTTTAGAGGGTTTATTCTATTTTTACTTTGCCTCGAACCTCGTGAATTGAAGGTTACAGATTATCATTTAGTTCCTTGGAATTGCTGTAGCCCTTGTCAGATCATCCCACTTTCCTTCTTATTTGGTTTGCTTAACCTGTGTTTGGACCCTGAATTACCCTGTATGCAAATTATACTGGTAAAATTGCATTTTTACCCCTTATGACTTATTTTCTCCTTAAACTCAGAATTCTCTGAGTTAAGCCTTTCCTTGAGTTATGTAGGAGCTTTTATCCTTTGTATTGGGTCAAAATGAGCTAGTTATGGCTCATGATGAGGTTCTCATCATGTCTATATATATATATATATATATGTATTTATATCTATAGATATATATGTATATATATATATATGTATAAGTATGTATAGGTGTGTACAAGTGAGTGTGAGTGTACAGGTGTGTGTGTACAAGTGTGTGTGTGTGTGTATGAGGGAGTGTCTGCTGGAGAGGGGTGTGAGAGAGAGAGAGTTTAAGACGTCTGGCTGCCTCGGATGTCGTTTGGTGGCACGGGCACACAAGCGCAGGCGCGCAAGGCCGCGCGCAGGTGCTGGAGCAGGCGCACTTGCTGCCTTCGTGCGTGGGCTGGTGCGGAAGTGTGAGGGAGAGCACCACGCAGCGCACTGCGTAGCGCAGCGCACTACGCTGCGTGCTGGAGTGAACGTGGGCGAAGATGCGGGCGCGGGCATAGACGGGATCGGGCGCAGACGGGCGACGTCGTCTGGTGGTGCGGGCGCAGGTGCACGCAACTGGCTGGAGGCGGTAGCGGCGAGGAGAGAGAGCACGTGGTGACCGGATAAGTGAGAAACTCTCCTGTCACTGCACTGTAGCTACAGTGTCGCGCTGAGAGGCGTGAACAGTAGCTACAGTGCCGCGTGGGATGAACAACCAGTTGCGGCCGGTTCTACGTGCGCGGGCGCGCTGGAAGGCGCCTACGCTTGCGGGAAGGGGCTGCGGATGGTGCTGGTGTGTGTGCGGGCGCTTGCACGGCTGCTGGAGGCCGCTACTGCTGCTGGAGCTCCGGAGCTTGGACATTCTGGCAATGGCGATGGGGTTCAGTGGTTAAAACAGAGGGTGAACCACCACGCCCACCTGCTCACGAAGGAGCTAGGCGGGGGTGGAACTCACAGTGGTGGTTGTGGGACCACTATGAGCATGCTCCTGCCCGCTGTGTGTCTCTTCAGTGGAAGAGCTACTGCGTATGGAGGGGAGAGGGGAGGAAGATGGCCTGGAGGAAGGTGTTTGCGGGTGCTCCCTCTATTCAGGCTCCCCCCTTTGTGCAAGGGAGAGGGCAGGGCTTTTTAAAGAAGCGGGAGCTTGCCACAGCCATGCTGCCGGCCTTGCCTACCCAGTCATGTTGCTGGTAGAGGAATGGCGCGAAGATGAGCATGCCCATGCCCTGAGCCGCGCGAAGGAGAAGAAATTCAAAGTCAAAATAAAAAATAAAAAATGAGGATGGTGAATTTGCAATGCAACCCTTGATGAAGACGTTAATTATATTGCCAATTATTTACTCTATCCTCCCCTCTCAAATAAATGAATGCAAGTGTCTTTCTTAAAAATGCAACTATAGCTACCTAATATGCAATGGCAGTGCTAGGAAATAACACAAGATAGCATATTTATTGGTGTATTTTTGCTGTGCAATTAGGTGTATGTGGGGTGCTAGTGGAGAAGCTTTTCAAAGCTTCCAATGGAGGTGGTTGATGTGTGTGGTAGCGTGGTCGAACGAGCAATTTAAGGTGCCTAGAAGCTACAATGAAATGTGAGGAACAAAAGGCCTAAACTAATTGGAAGAAAAAGGGAGAGGATACTGATGACGGTGGCAAGCTTCCGGTGAGGAAGTGAGATGCGAATTAGAGCTAACGAAGGGGCTAGGGGTCGTGTCTGGTGGTAGGGAGTATGACGAGGAGAAGGAGAAGGTAGCTATGGCCTCAAATGGTGGTGAGGCGCATTGGAGAGAAGAGGTGAAGGAGCTCCAAGGTCCTTAATGGAGGCATGTCTAGAAGGAAGAAAGGGAGGTGGAACGTGCTCGTTTTCTGGACAAGGGAACTCTGTGGGAGTTGGAGAGGCTTTATAGCCACAGAGTTGGATTGAAAGCTCCAGCAATTGCGAGATTAGCTTTGACGAAGGAAAGTCAAGTGTGGTGCCTTCGATCGCGGAAATAGAGCACTAGAAGAGGTCTTCGACGATGAAATCAACGTCGATAGGTGCGGGGAAGGTTGAGGAATAAGTCCTCCGAATTTCATGGCATGCCATTGAGCAAATCAACAGGAATTCGGGCTCAAAGTTCACCCTCAAGAACTATTTTGAGCTCTTTCAATGGGGGCCTGAGGAGGAAGACATCATGACATCAGCCATGGACCGTAATGAGAAAGAAATAGAGCCAAATGTCAGAAATTGAAAACTTAAGGACCAAAATGCAAAATGGTTGAAAATGGGGTCCAAATGATTTCAAATTTTTAGGATGACCTAATTAAGACCTAAGGAATCTAATGATAGCTTCAATTTTTAGTTTCAATAACATTTGGTTGGTCAATTTATGTTTTAACCCAAATTATATTAATTAAATACCTAGCTCTTTGTTCTATGTCAAAATATGTTCTTGATCTTTCTAAACCTTATAAAATAATATTTCATGATTTTTAAAATGTTTATTTTTCATTTATTTCCATTAGAACCTTATCAATTTAAGTTAGGGCAAAATTAATTATTAAATGACTTATTAATTCAGTCAAACCTTAGATTGGACAATATAGGCTTGCTTAATTAGTTTTTAAGCTCATTTAACCTTTAATCAAGTGTAGGTTCACCCATTGGTTAATATACCTTTATGTTTGTCTGTTAAAACTACAAAATTAACCTATTTTATAATAATTTCTCATTATTTATCTTATATTAAATTATACCCTTTAATGTGTTAATTGGGTGAATTTAGCTTTAAAATTTAGTCAAATATAATTAGATACAGAGGATGATAGCGATGTCATCGTTCAATTTATCCATTGGACTCCTACTTTTCATACTGATGCTCCTTCTACGAGGGTTCTTGTTTGGGCTACTTTTCCTAGCTTAAATCTTCATTTGTTGCATCCTAATGCCTTGATATCCTTGGCTTATCATATCAAGAGCCCAGTTTGCATTGATCCACATTCTCTGAATGGATTTAGACCAGGCTATCTCCATGTTTCAATGGAAATCAATTTGTTAGAATCAGTTCCATCTTTTGTTTGGTTCTTTAATGGTTCAGAGATGGTTAAACAAAAAGTGGGTTTTGTAGAGTTCTGTTATTTTGTTGGAACTGCTTGGAGTCTTCTAATGAATAGGTTTTGCATCCTTTCCACTTCCTCCTTTATGAGCTCAAATAGTTTAGCATAATCCACCATTTTGTAACCTCTGATTGAACTTGTCCTCCAAAGTTTCTAAAATGAAATCTTTTTTTATTGGACTTCCTCTATAGTTTAGCATTCTCAAAGCTACTATAAAGATAACATATGCACTTTCATCTATATCAGTAATAGAGTTATCCTGATCCTTTAGACGAGAAGATAAATAGTCAAAGGGAGGTTCACGATCGTCTCTAGCAAAGGAACCCAAATCGCAACCAATGTTCAGATCCATAACAACACTATCAAAAATAAAAAATGAAATTACAATGATGATCACAAATACAGATATAAATAGAACCTTAAAAGAAATCTAAAAAGAAATATTGACTTACCGGAAAATTGGATCAAAAGGATGAAGCACAGGGAGCAGAGCAACTACAAACGAAGAGACTTGGGAAGAAAAAATATGATAATCGTGGGAGGGGGTGAAGAGGAACGAGTTGCGAAACGCAAAAGTTGACGTACAGCAGTGTGAACGTGGTCCCAACCCACATCCCTCCTTTTTATGCAAAAAAAGTGTTGACAAACGGTGGGGCCCACCACTGTTTGAACCAATAACAAATCACTTTGGTACAGGTGTAAATCACTCAAATCACCTTTAGAACCTCTTTGCATTGATGCAAAACCACTTTGCATGGGTGCAATCTTATTTTCCACTTATGCAAAAACACTTTGTACTTTTAAAATAATTTTGCACGAGTATAAAATAAGATTGTATCGGTGCAATCTTACTTTCAACTACGATGCAATCTTGGTTTGCACAGGTGTAAAATTAAATTTTAAGTGTTTCTTAACCAATGAGATGTGATTTTACATTTAAAAAATAATTTTTTCACCTTAGGGTTTAGGGTTTAGTCTTTAGTGTTTAGGGTTTAGCTAAACCCTAAGGTGAAAAATCACCTTTCAAGTTAAAAATCACTTTTCATACGTGAAATTACTTTCCAAAAACCTAAACTCTAAACCCTAAATCCTAAACTCATAAGTCAAAATCATTTTGTTCTGGTGCAAATTCACTTTAGACAGGTGAAACTACCCTTCGAATAATTTTGCACCAATGCAAAATGAGATTGCATTGGTACAAAGACACCTTAGATAATTTATCACCAGTGTAAAGTTATTTATCACTTATGTGTTTTAAGTTAAAATGGTGTGGTGGCTTTTTTAAATGTGGTGGAGACCGCCACGTAACAAACCTAACGTTGTTTTGTTTCTTTACATTAAATATCAATTATCAAGTGGGCCCATGTTCTCAACGCTGTGTAAAGTACGAAAACAACACCCACACATTTCCTTGCGTCACTTTTTTGCATCAATACATGTGTTTCTTTACTTTTTGACTAACTTATATATGGAGTATTGTGTAAGGACCACCCATAACAACCCCATGGAGAGGGGCCCACAAGCCCTCCTGTGCACAAGTGCCTAAGCTATGTTGACTTTTACATCACGGGATGTGTTTACCTACCTTTTTAGTTCATGTTAAAAGATGCGAACTTTGTTGGAAATAAATATGGTGGGAACACTTTTAGTTAGAGGGGTGGGGGCATAAGTAGCACTCTAGTTGACAGTAATGAATAGGATGCAAGTAAAAAAATGTATGTTGTAATAAGTTTTGTAACATGTGGTTAAGAATTAATTGGTTAAAAATCAAAATTAATAAGTTGAAAATGAAAATCAATCGATTGAAAATCAAGTAAATTAAAAATATATCAATTGAAAATATTTTTAACTAATTAAAAATCAAAATACAATGATTGAAAATCAAAACACACCAGTTAAAAATGAAGATATACTAATGTATTTTGACTTTTTACCGGTAGAAAATAATTTTTCACTTGAAACGTGATTTTTCACTTATAAAAAATAATTTTTCATCGATGAAAAATTATTTCAATAGATAAAAATTTAAAATATACTGATAAAATTAATACTCTTATACGTGTTATATAAAATATGTTGTAAAATATATTTATTTACTTTTCCTTTGATTAACATGCTGCTGATCTGCATGGAGGACTGGTAATGCATAAGCTGTAGTTCATGAGGATGTGCAGCTACATGATCGTATGCAAATATCGATGCATAGCATGAATGCGTGTATGTTGCAGCAATACATATATGCAAGAGTGCACACGAGCAGGCACGAGGACTGCAAGCATGTATCATGTACGTGGTTTGCATGTGTCTGTTTGAGTTCATTGCACTACTTCATATTGCTTGCAAGGAAAATTTTGATTAACGGATGGGCCTACAAAATGAGAAAAAGGAGGTGAGAGATCGGTGGAACGAAAGATATGAGATATGAGATGAGATTGTCAATCTTATCTTTTACTTGCATGGTAGGAGATGGCGTTGGCACATAATCTCGTCTCTTTTGCAGTGGCACAAGAGATGAGGTTATCAAATTTATCCCTTTGGTAGCTGAGGGCAGGCTTAAAGCCCATCCTCTCCACTCGCTCTGGGCAGTTTTCACTTTAGGCTATCCCACCGGTGAAGAAAAGTAGCAGCGGAATTCACCTTTTTGCTTCTCAATTTATATGTCGATATCCTTACGAAAAATTTAAAAATTTCCGTACAAGCAAGGAGGAACTCCTATTTGTTATAATAAAATCTCCGGATAAAGATACTGCTCTTTCAGAGATTAATTTCCAATCAAGTTATCTTACGCTTTGACTTTTTTTTTCTTTAATATAAAGGACTGAAAATCAAGTAAAAAAATAATTCAAATAGTAGTTGTCTTAAAGTTTCTCTGTTTTTTTTTAAAGTAAGGAGAAAATTAAGAATTAGATCACTGCTTGCCTATCTTGTTTAACACTGGTGTACTAGATGTATCGACGCGTGGAAGATAGTGTTACGTGGTGATTCGGGTTCTCACTCGTTGCGGATCGGCCAACGTCCGGTGGGATAGCCCTGAAGGGTAGAGGGAAGGCTAAGCCCGTCCCCCAGCCAGCTTGGCGCCCCATCTCCTGGTCGGTGGTGTAAGAGACAGGGTTGATCTTATCTCATGCTTTGATGCATCATGTCTTATTTCATGGGCTTTTATGTCCCTTACTTAAAGATTTTCAATTGCAATGGCCTAAATCGACTCATTCACTGTGCTTCTACCGTTGCAGCGGACTAGTTCGGTGAAGTGTTGAATTTTTTTCTTTTCGAACAAATAAAGATTTTTTTTTAAACGAGAATGCAAAGATTACATGATATCAAACTTAGAAGGACAAAGAGAATACAATTGACTATGTTCCAGAACAGAGGAAGCAAACGCCTCACCACGAGGAGGAGTAGGGATATTCCAGACGAAGGAGACAAATGAGAAGAAATAAAAGAAATATGAAATAAAAATATAAAGAAATCATCCTCATAATCAATCCCACGTCGTAAGATGACGACAGTGTCGTTAAAGAGGAGGCTCTAGAGATTCGTGCTAGCGAGATCTGGAAAGTTCGACCATTGAAGAGGATCCGATAGAATCTTGGTTGTATGTAATAAAGATCTCAGATGTAGTCCCGATGCACAGGAGTTGCGAAGGTAGATGGTGGAGCGCTAATAACTCATCTCGACCCATCGAAGCCCCTCCCTAACATTCTCCCTTTCCATCCCCATGAAAGCAAGGACAAAGAGGGAGGAGGAGCACAACGCAAGGAGCTGAAGTGGGCACCAAAACCCCCCACACCATAGCACCAAATGCTGCAACTAGAGCTGGAGGAGAGGAGAGGTGAGGAGGCTAGTTGTTAGAGGATTATAAGTGGATGGAGGAATTGCGACATGAAGAGGTGAAGTGGTGAGCACAAAATCTAATCTTGGAAGGGGAACAATGAGCAAAGGGTAGAAAACTAGGACCCGAGAGGAAAGGGGGAGCCGAGCGGATGAAAAGGATTGGTCGGGTTGCTGTGAAGTGTTTGAATCTAATATGGCAATCTTCCACATTTTTGGTCCCTGGTTATGTATCAACTGTTGTACGAAATATTTATCTATCTATATTGTGTGCTGTGTACGTCCTTGAAATGAACGCCATTGGTACGATCTTTTCTCTTTCCTCTTCTAAGCTGTACTTTGTTTTCATTCCTTCCCTTTTTAAGCTCCATGCGGACTCGCATCCTATCTGCTTGGCAAAGCATCGAAACCAAAACAGACCAACCCATGATCTTTTAACAAATATTTCTAGTCACGGCAATCGCAAGCTGCGGTAGTTAACGAACAAGTGCAAAGTAACACTCAACAGAACATAAAAAGAGGAGGAGAACAAGAAGAAGTTCACAGTCAAACCCTACGGTCTACGTAGTGGTCCCCTGCACGAGGACGCTGATAGAGTTCACGTATCATCCTCTGCACGTCCGCCTCCCCATACCACACCAACCTATCCATCTTCCTCTTCACCTCCCTTCCCTTGCCGCGGAACGACGCCAGCAAAGTCATGTACTTGGGAACCACAGCGTCCAGCGCTGCCTGTATCAGCTCGTCTCTCAGTTCCTCATTTGCCACCACCCACCCGGCCTGCGTCTCGTGCACGGACGCCATCTCTGAATTGAACCTCGTGAACTTCTCCTGGAGTGCCACCGTCGTGTCGTCCCCGGTGCCAAACCTGACGTCGTCCGTCCTTAGCAGTTCCACGAGCCTCCCCCACGTGTGCTTGAGGTACCCACCACGCCACTTCCTCACCCTCGCCACCTGCCCCCTTGTCCAGCTCTCCCCGAGCAGCTCCACCAGCTCACCCGTCGACGCCTTCTTCAGGATGTAACTCCCGTTGTTCAACAGGAAGAAGTTCCTCGGCGCGGCGTCGTCCCGGTACGCCACGGCCTTCGCGTCGAGGTTTTTCAGCAGCATGTTCAGCATCCACACCACTCGTGCGGACAGGGCGGAGTTGGGGAGGGCGTGGTCACTCAAGGACGGCACCGTCGACCCGCCGCGCTCCTCCCCCATCACCTCCTCCAGCGTCCTCCACGACGCGGACGCCGCGAGCAGGTAGTTCATGACGTAGCGCGTGATCGGGTGCACGTCGCCTCCGGAGATGGGAGGGCTCGTGGGGTCGCGGCGGATGAGGTTCTCCAGCTCCGCGAATACCCCGCAGATCGCGTCGCCGAGCTTGTGGAGCACCCCCGACGACTCCTCCGCGTAGAAGGCCGAGTATGGATCGGAGAAAACCGATTCGATCTCCGGGAGGAGGCCGCGTAGGGCCTCGTAGAGGTCGATGAAGGCGAAGAGGCGCTCAGGGGAGCGGCCGCTGGACGCGACCGAGTCGGCGAAACCGAGAAGCTGGTTGACGGCGACACGGCAGACCTCGGCGAAGACGACGTTGGAGATGGCGCCGCCGAGGCCGCGGAAGACGCGGGAGCAGGCGTGGTGCTCGCTGGGGAAGAGAATGAGGAAGGCGATCTTGGAGCCCCGCACCCACCTCTTGATCTCTTCGTCGAGGTCGTTCCACGGGGCGGCGTGGACCTCGGAGGGGGTCCACGCGAGGAGACCCACCCTGGCGAGGCTCTCCTCCAGGAAGCCGCGGCGGGAGCGGATGTAGACGCGGGCGCACTCCCTTGAGTGGTTCGCCTCCACCATCCTCCTCGCGATGTTCTGCAGGTCCGATATCGTGCCCCATGAGAAGGCCTCGATGATGACATTGTAGTCGTTGTCGAACGGTGGCGCCACGGGGTACTGCTCCTCCTCCTCCTCGTTTTCGACGTCGTAAGTGGGGAGGGAGCCGGAGAAGGGGCCCATGGGGGAGGCCCCGCCGGTGTTGGCGAGGTCCATGAGGTAGTTGAACTCGTAGGCGAGACGGGACATGCACCTTTGGAGGATGTCTTGGGCGAAGTCGAGGATACGGCTGTCCCCGGGGACCACGGGGTCGAGGCCATGGATGGTGCCGATGAGGGTGTCAACGGCGTCGAGGAAGTAGCGGGTGTCGTTGGAGTCCGACCAGATGGGGCGCTGGGAGCTGAGGTAGCGGGAGATCTGGTTCTCCATGTAGCGGAGGCCGTGGCCGAGGGCGCCCGAGCGACCGGAGGAGCTGTCGCCGCCGCTGCTCTTGACGCTGAACTCATCGAGGAACTCCTTGATCATCTCCTTCATATTGGTGTTTGGCCCATGTGGCGGAGGCTCCGGGCCTTGTTTGGACATGCCGGCGCACGGTCGGCGTGGTCGCTGCTGCTGCTGCTCGGTGCTGCCGAGGGAGGGATGGTGCTTGCTTGCGTGCGTGCGTGACAAAGAAACAAGGGGATCGAAGAGGAGGAGAGGAAGGGTGTTAACGACAGAGGGGGTCGTTCCTGATCAGCAAATAAGCGCGTATTAACTCAGTAATTTGGCATAATTGTTAAACTAATTATGTATTGACCTTGACATTGCGTTGCTCAATATTGATACCGCAAGGAATTATTAATTCGTTGTACACTACCATGGTGAATGGGATGCCTACGCCATATCCTGAATTTTCTATCAACATTAGCATCAGATAATTTTTTGCTAAATAATCTACATGCGGGATGATTTTTTTTTTTAATGTTTTTTCCAAGATTAGGGTCCATCTAAAATGGAAATCTAGCCGTAGATATCTGTTTTTATATCCTACATTTCTTCACAACTCCCGTATTCTAATTTTTGTAGAACACCCACGCTTCTATTTTCTCATGAGATTTTCTCTCTCCTGCTTATGCATGAAATCGGGTCTTTTTCCATCCTTTTCGATTTGTCTAAATCGGATTCCCTCTCGCCATTACTATTATGTAACAACTATATATGGAAGCCCTTTCTCTATCACCGAGAACTCCATGTACAGTTCGCGTTTTCGACTTCATATTCTAAATTAATCCGCCTTATTCCCAAAGGACAATAAAATTAATACACGATCACTTTTCATCTCCAATTATTTTTCAAATTAATTATCCCTCTCCTTGCAAAAACCAGCTACGTGAATTATCTCTCCTATTTTTCCCTTCCGCATCAAGGCTCCATGTGGTTTCTCCCAATTAATTCATGTCTCTATTTTTTCATTTTTTGCAAGCCAAAAAGCCTTTCCATTGAAACAAAGTCAATTGATCAAATCATAGAGTATAAGGATAATAGGGCCATATCCTTCATCCTTGATTTCCAATACTAGCACAAAAGTTAGCTAAAGAGTGAGCCTTTCTAATAACATCTCTAAGAACATGGATAATTGTTGATAATGTGCTTCTTATGAGTTGTCTGCATTCCTCCACGATCCTTTTACAGATCCGGTGAGAATATCTTGTTCTCACGATACTTCTAATAGGATTAAGTGCATTGCTATAAATGAAATGACTCCTACTGTATGGTGTTATCAAATGCAAGGTGGATGGCAATCTTGATGGCATAAGATTTTGCTTCTTCTAGTGAGCTTGTGAAATACTTTTTTGCTCTAGTAGAAATGATACATCCAGAGTCTTCATTCATTTCAATTGTTGCTACAAAAGTATATCAACCATGGACTGTAGCATCAATTAAGATTGAATACCTTGAATGTAATGTCTACTCCTGGAAAACACTCACATTATTCATGTCTGCAACTTCGGTAGTCTTCCATCATTCCCTTCCTCTGTGTAAAAATGTAATAAGTGCTGTGTACAACCCCAAGTTCTATGCGAGTTAATTAGGGGCTACATTTGCATGAGTCTTCTCACATCTCATAAACCATAGAGCATGCAAATAATAGAAAATTTGTACCCAACCTACTTTATCCTCCACATGCATTGGGAAGATGGCGTATATTTTTGCAAGCCATTCTTCCCCTTCCCATTGAACTCTGAAATTGGTTGCAAACGATGTGGCTTTGGTGAATGCACAATCGAAAAACAAATGGCAAATTGTTTCTTTGCCCACATCGATCATAGGAATGATAAGTTTGTACCTCTTGTCCAATTCTTCTAGAGATGATGGATGATAAATGTAGGCATTGTATTTGTAACCAGCAAATAAAAAGCTCTGTGCGTGGTTCTAAGCCCTTCTATTTATAAATACTCTATTAATAAGTTTCAACTGCTCTTCATCAATCTGTTCTGAATTTAAACTCCTTACTAGTGATAGACATGCCAAACGAATGCTAAATAATCATCTTTGATGGGATACCCATATCATCTTCATCGTTACCATGCTGCCGGAGCAACATCCCATCATAAAGACAAAGTCTCCAAGCTATCTCATGAGGAATGCCATGTTGTTTAGGTTAATGTTATGTATTCCAAGACCCCCCAGGAGTGATGGGTCTTGCAATCTTGTTCCATGCCAAGAGATATAAATGCCAGTATCCTTCTTCATAGCCTAATGAGACGACAATCATGTTGCAATAAAAATGGTATTTCAAAAGTCGTTGTGATGGTATAATTGTCACAATGCAAACATATGTTGCATCATTTTATTTATTTACTTAATTTTTTACTAGTTTATTCCATGTCATTCACTGGGAGACAGTTATTGATATATATCACTCTCTATGTCTAAAAATACTCTTCTACTCCAAAAATGTCAATTATATTTACAATATGAATCAATTAATCGAATTATGAATGAATTGGTCAATTATGTACAAAGGAATCAATTAATATGCACTACATGCCTTAAATATATTTACACTAAACAGGCATCAAAAACTCTATATTAGTTATGTACAACTATCCTAAATAATACCTAAGTATAGGTACAAAAATAACTACTAATTTACACTAGATTAAATATTCTAACATAGGCTAGTAACTTTAATAACATATATTATATATATAGACATATATATATGTCTCTATAGCCGTAGTAAAAATATGTACAACTTAAGGCAAAAAAAATAGGTTTACTAACATTTATACATATCTACAGTGACAAATACAACTGTCACTAAAGCCTCAAACAACAAAACTATATATACGATATAAGGCTCAAACAATACTCTATTTACACATATATTCATATATATACTACTTATGTATATGTATACATTATATACATATATTTTATTTATTATACATATTCATATAAATAAATATGAAAACCAACCTTAGAGGCACCGGTTTCCCTTGCCAACTGCTTTATCTTCGATCGCACAACCCCTTCGATTGTGCTGCTCCTTCTAGCGCACACCTTCCTACGTCAACCATCATGCCTTCTTGTTGGTCCTCGTAGCCCAGCCCTTTCACGCTTGTGCAAACCCCTCTCACGGGCATAGCCAACCCTTCTGATTGCCACCTCCACCGATTGCCTAGCCATCGCATCCTACGTCCAATCACCTTGCCACCTCCACTGATTTCTCGACCGTCACAATGATAAGTACTCACAACCCCTTTGATCGACGCTGTCTGTTCGATTACCTCCTCCACCATCCGATCACCAGTGCTATTCCTCTGTTGCATTACAGATCCTTTTTTATTTTTTGAATAAATGCTTTCCAGCGTTCTATTTTTAATTTAAGGGGGAGGAAAAATAGATGGAACTAGATGGATGGATCTATGTTTTTATTTAAGTTACAGCCTGACTAGAGGAAATTAAAAAGAGACTACAAAGATTTCACAAATCACTTCATTATCTTCAACCATTTACTTGATTCATTCACAACAAATTATGCAGGCACTCCTGACCTCCGAATAGAAGATGACAACATTGATTAAAAAAGATTCCCTATTAACTTAAGACCAATTTGCATTCCCTTTTGCAATCATTTTGTGCAATCAAATCCTTGGCAAATAGAGACCCAAATTATTAAGACCAGTATTAGGAGAATGGAAAGAACAACCAATGTCTTCCATAGCAACTCTGCTCATGGGATCCATTGTGGAGGCCGACGCCTAATCAAGCACTGCAACACCCTTTCTTCCATGTAGGATTATTTATCTTATCATATTTTACTATTAGATTAGATATCTTACCTAATTTAGATGTCTCATTTTTGTTTGCCAAAAAAAAAGGTGCCTCACTTTTGCTTGTGGACTAGGTTGATACATGGATCCCACACCCCCTTGCGAACCCTTCACTGCAATAGAGAAACATGATGGTATGTTGTCAGTGTAGTTTACAAAGTACTTATAAAATTCTATGATTCCTATTCACATATTTCTAATCAGTGTTTACACATCTGCATTTTTTTCTACTATATGCCTTGTCAAGTGGAAAACCCAAACTTGAGTTAAGTTTACTGGATTTTGGATCTGAACCAGATGACTGCTTTCTTGGTTTAACACTTGTAGTAAAGCCCAATGTGTCAGCTATGTACTAACACTCTGGTTGAGAATCTTGAATTGTTGGTGGTTGCAAGATAAATTTACAAATTTAATGAACCCTTTCTGGTTATTTTTGAATAATTTTAGATAGGTTAGGAAAAGGACAAGAATGTATAATTCTTGAGAAATTAATTAAAGATTTTGTTTCAAAAATTCAAAATAACATGTTTAGTTGCTAACCAGCTGTGTCGATATTCTAGCAAGCATCACTACAACACCGTAGGTCTTTAGAGACGGTTGTAGAACCATCACTAACAATCTTTAACGGTCTCTAAAGGTTTTTTGTGATGGTTAGGCAATTGTCCCTAAAGGTGGTGTTCCAAAAGACTTTTTGAGACTGTTACTAAGAATCGTCCCTAAAAGATTATTTTGGTGACGATTATCAACTGTCTCTGAACTTTAAATTAACTTTTGAAGTAATAGTTACTTTATTTGTTGTGACATTTCCAACCATCTCAAAAGATCATTAGAAACCATCACTAAAGTTCAACTAACATTTTAAATGACCGTTATGTTTTTTTGTGACGCTTACAACCGCCACTAAAATTTAGAATAACATTTAAAATGACCAATTTTCTCTTTTGAGATACTTGCAACTATCATTAAAAATGGATTAAACCATTGCTAAAAAATTTTTCAATCGTCTCTAAAAAGTGATTCAAACGTCGCTATATGCTCTGATAACATTTACTAAAACCATTAATAATACTTATGAATAAGAATAGTATCTACTCAAAGTTTAAATTCACTTCCATGCATAAATTCGCACTTTAAGAATAAGAAAATCATAAGGAACCAAGTAAGAACTCATCTTCTATTCTAGAAAGTGAGAAACAAAAGTAGTCTTCTACATGCATGTCAAATTAAAAAAATTAAAGTTCCACACATGAAACTAAAGGTTACATATCTAAGCTATAACAAGGAAAACTATCATTCATTTCTTACTAAATCTAAATCAGACTAAGATTGGGGCAATACTTGTCCTTCAACCATGCTCTTCAATCTATTCAAATTCTCCTCCATAAGTTTTCGATGCATGTGAAGGAGCTCTTCAATTCTTTTATTTTCTTCTACTAATTGTATATGTTGAGATGACACTATTGCCTTGAGATTTTGATTTTCTTATGATTGTGAAGAGGATCCATGACTTCCATACCAATTGGTGATTGTGGCACCACAACCACCACACTTTACATGTCTAGGATGCTCATCTGGTAGGACTTTGTGGAATGCTTCTTCAGGAGATAGTTGTTCAACAATATGGCCTACTTCATCATCTTCATTAGGAACTAGATTACCAAGCACCAACATCCCCTCCTACAAGAAATTTAATAAGGACATTTTAGCATTAATGTAAAGTTGATAATTTAGTTTTAGCATTGAAAAAATCTAGAGATAAATATAGTGAGATAAAAACACAAACCATCAACTAATCAAGTCATTTTAGGTATCAACAAAAGTACAAACACCTAAATATGGGTATCAATAAAAGTACCAAAAAGGTGGAAGTTTGTCTTTAATTTACAAGATGAATCTTCCCTTATGTGGTATCTTCTCCATATTAACGGTAAGATGGTATCTCCAAGTATTAAAAAGAAAAAGGAGAAAAAAAAAGAAAAAGGTGTATTTACCGGAAGGAATGAACTTGTGGGATAGGAGAGGGGATGCTCATAGTTGGCCGCCATGTGTGGCTCTCGAGAGAGTTAGGATGCCAATTAGCAAGTGTGAATCCAGCTATTATTGTATGAGGAGCTCCACTGGTTGTTCGTGAAATCTGAAAATCAACCAGAACATAAACAACTTATATATGTTAATCCCTTACAAAGAAAGTAATAAACTGCCTTCCTTTACAGGGAAAATTTTTGTCCAGACAACATTGAATGGAGGATAAATGGAAAAGAGATGTTTGATTAGGCCGGGGAATAAGAAGGGTGACAGTCTTTTAGATATATATGTTGTAAGTTAATGTTAGGTGATTGGTTTAGTTCAATGGTGGGATAAATAGTTGCCTACAGAAGGGCTTTGTTTGAAGCCCTTCAAATTTCATATATAAGTAAAAAAGAGAAGAATAACTCACTCACTCGATTCTGAGGAATGCTCTGGAAAGATTGGGAATAATAGCATTTCCTGCATTTTAGATTCATGAAATTGTCAGGAAAAGGCAGAAAAGTTATAATTACTAGTTAAGGTCATTCAAATAGTGAATTCTCTTATGCACCAAATGTAACAATGAGACTACACCAGCTCTATTGCAAGTACTCCAAATAACCTCAACTCTCGGGACTAAACCAACACAAACCAAGAATACTTGGGCTTAAGTTACAGAGGGCGTATTCTCAACACAATATATAATCCAATCACATCTAAACCATTACCTGTGTGGCTAGACCTAGTTTATTAGATTACCCACAACATTTTTCAAAAAATTTAAACTATAAACGTATCTTTCTGCACCATGGCATGATACCAAAATGAAAAAGAAAAACAAACCCACAAACAACTGCATTCTCCAGTGGGTAGAAACTGACCTCTCTCTTTTGGTGAGAAGCCTGATGGACTTCTGCAATTAGAAAGGATAGACAATTAAAATGGATAACCCCATATTGTAAAAAAAAAAGGTATTAGAGCAATCCCAAGATTTTGAAACAAATGCAAGTGATAACTAAATGAAAAGCATGCGTAATGCAAATGTAATTAAATTGACACAAGTGGTCAGCAACAAACAAGCATGCAATTTTTCTATCTATTTTTGAAATATTTTTCATTGGTGTTATTTTATTTTAGGTTTTAGGAAGAATTCTATATTTTTTTACATCAGTGCAATTATTTTGCAACGGTGCAATTATACTTTGTGCCAGTGCAATTTAACATTGTAGTTATTTAACTCATCTATATTGCTTTGGCATTCTTTTAGGTGAACAAAATATTGAAGTTGAGATGGAATTTGATTCTTTCGAGGCTGCTGTTTCTTTTTGTCAAGATTTTGCTCATCATAGTTGCTTTGAATATTCTTTAAAGAGTACAAATTATGATGAGATTGATGAGAATTTTGTACGTAGAGCAAAGCTTATTTGTTCAAGAGGAGGTGAACCTCTTATGAAATCATGCAATCCTTACTATTCAAAAAGATTGACATCTGATAAATGCCAGTTTATCATTATTCTTATGCATTAAAACAAACCTAGCTCTTAGGATTATGGTCCGTAAATGGGTTTGTGGGTTACATTTAGGCATAAATTAGGTTAGGCATGTATTGTATTTTTTATTGTATTTTTAATGTGTTTTGTGAGTGTTAGGGATAAACAGATTGCCAGATCCCTAGTACCCTAGCACTCAGGAAGGCAACTGGTGAAGGAGAAGCTGCCACCAACTGGAACTCAGCTTGATCCAACTCACCATAGCTGAAATTCAGCTCACCTGAATTAGGGTTAGCTCATCCTAGCTCCATTCAGCTCATCTCAACTGAATGGTAGATCAAGAGAGCTCATCTTAGCTCACCCTAGCTCAGGCCAGCTCAGATTCAGCTCAACTTAGCTGAGTCTAACTCATCTCAGCTTCCATTAGTCCACAGGGAGCTCTAGCTAGCTCAGCTGAGTTGACTGGAGTTCACCCCAGCTCTGGTCCAGCTACATCCAACTCCACTCAACTCCAACCAGCTGAAGATGACTTCATTCCATCTCAAGAAGCTCAAGTCCAGCTCCCGGGGACTCAGCTTAGCTCAACTCAGTTGAGCTAAGCTACCTTAGCTGCCTCAACCAGCTTGATCCTCCCTGGGAGAACCAGACCTAGCTTACCTCAGCTCATTATGGTAGAAGCTAGCTCACTTTAGCTTGGCTTAGCAGCTAGCAAAGAACTAGCAAGCTAAGCCAGCTAGAGTAGCTCCTTGCCAGCCTCTTCAGCAGTTGCCAGCTCCATTTCAAGCTCTAAACTTCCCCTCCTTAGCTCCTCTCTTCAAACCCTAGCTCACATTACCTACTCCTCTACTCCATAGCTAGCTAAGCTTGCTTAGCTTAGCTTAGCTTAGCTAGCATCCAGCTCCTTGGCCATCCACCACCTTCAACTCAACCCTAGCTAGCTTCACCAACTAAGCTCACCTAAGCTAGCTATCCTACTCTAAGTTGGCGCCACCACCTAGCCACCTCTTCACCCTATCATCACCACCAAAAGGCACCAATTTTAGCGCCAAAACCTAACCCTAACTACCCCCCTTTTTGGTGCCAACATCCACCCCCATATCCACCATACACCTAACCCTACAACCACATCTAGCCATCCACCTAACCCCCCCCTCTAGAAGCCAAAAGTGGCACCAAATCTAGGTGCCTTTTGCCCACCATAACCACCCCCTTAACACCCTTTAAGGTGGCGCCAACTAACCCTAGCCTTAGGATCATTCTAACCACCCATAACCACCACCAAACTCCATCCTAGCCCTCCACCTATTCACGCCCACTACCCCCCTCTCCACCTCTATATAAACCCACCATATCACCACATAAAAATCATCCCCCATTAGTGTATTATTCTACCTATACCTGCCTACACCTACAGCCAAGAAGAAGGAGTAGAGAAGAAGATTAAGGGGGCACATCACCTGCCCCTTTGGTTCCTTCTTCTCCCCACTCTCTTCAACTTGGGCCACGCCAAGGAGGAGGGCTATTCTACTTCAAGGAGGATGGCCAGGCAAAGGAGAAGAACCTAGGGTGGACGTCCACCCTTGGAGGAGGAGAATTCAAGGTGGTAGCTTCCACCTTGGAGGACACCATCTTGGAGGAGCATAGCAAGGAAGGAGTTGGAAGACTCTTTTCAAGCCCGTAAGCTACCAAGCTTGGAGCAAGAAGACATCATCTTCTTCACCATTTCATTTAGAGGATTTGTGTTTTTATCTTCTTGCATTTCAAGTAGATTAGAAGCTTTCCTCTATGTGTTATTTTTTTGTAGAACAAGTTCATTTTAATTCAAGTTGTCTTCTTTCAATTTTTGTTGCATAGCTTTTTACAATTTTTGCCTAGCATTTGTTTCACTCCCTCTCCCTAATTATTCTAGGCCTGCACGTGCCTAGGGTGAGATTAGGGAGAGGCTCCATCTATCACCTTAGGGTTAGCTTTATTGAAATAGGTTTTAGTTGTTTTCTCTCTATCAACAAAAACTCGTGTGTTGCCGTTATTTCAAAATCATAAAAAATATATATTCAAAAACATCAAAAAGAAAGTTGAGTTCCATCTTTAAAGCAAGGGATTTTGATTTGCAGCTTGCCTCCTTGGACGACCCTAGATACTCCCCTATCTAGGAATATAAATTTAAAAGCGTATGCGATTTCACGTGTTACAACGATTTTAAAAACCCTAATTAAAAATCACACGATTTTTCGCATCAGTTTTTGGTGCCGTTGTTGGGGAGACACGGCTTTGCTTAATCATTTTTTCTCTTGCTTGAATTGGATCTCATCCCCTTCTCTTTCTTTTCTCTAGTGTGTGCAGGAACTACAGCGAAAAAGTGGGAATTGGAAGCGAAAGTTCAAAGTTCCTTGTCATCTCGCAAACATTCAGGTTGGTTCTTCTTATTTGTCACACCTAACCAAAAAAATTACCAAAATACACTAAACATGGATTTCATAACCCTAAACAACTTAATTAAGTTGAGTGGTGCATTTTAAAACCCAGTGATTGCTTGTTTGCACCATTAACACCACTCCATTTCTAGTATTGGTGTTCTGCTTTTTCAGATCCAAACTTCTATCCAGATTTGAAAAATCAATTCTGATCACCAAAAGGTTCCTAAAATCTTGGAATTTTCCATAGAGATTCCAAATCAAGTTGGAAACATTTTTTCCAAATTTCATTATAATTGGATTTTATTTAATTTTTAAAAATTTTTGGACTAAAGAGGGGTCACACCCTCTAATATTCCTATTTTGCTACTGTCTGCGAATTTTTAGAATTTTTATACTCATCCAAGTTTTGTGAAATTTAGTTTTTTAGAATCCTTTTAAATTTTACATATCATATAAAATCAACAAAAATTTTTGAGGTCGGTGGTAATACTGAAAAGTCCAAAATACCCACAGATATCATTTTTGAACTTTGACACTAGTATTAATAAAAATTCAAAATAATTATCAAACAAAGTCCTAAAATCTTAAAAAATTCTTTTCTGGAATTCTTGTTTGATTTTTTTCAAAGTAGTGGTGTTGTTTGACTTGTTTGAACCACTACTTAATACAGAAAGCATAAAAATAATTCATTGGTAGTAATTTTTTGTCTTAAGGACAATTGGCTTAGGGTTTCTTTCTCTTTTAGAGACTCACATTAAAGGAAATTAACCATCACCATACAACTTTTTTTTCCTTTGATTATGGAGTTTCAAAACTTGTTTGAAAATTTAAAAAAAGAAACCCTAAAACACATTGAATTAAATCATATCCTAAAAGATAAAAATACAAGAAATTGTGTGGTAACTTACTTTTTAATTGGAACCACTTTCCAATTCTTACACACACATAAAAAATTTGAAATAACAGGGCAACAACCCAATCAACGCCCTCCACATTCCGTGTGCACTTTAGTATCCTAGTCCTAACTAAAATTTGTAGCAAATTTGACTCCTAAGGTTTCATCAATTTAGGCTTGTTATATATGATTTAAGTTTTCTCTAGTTAATACCAATTCTGTCATCTATATCTGGTATTCAGGCTGAGGGGCCGTGTCAAATGACCAGGCACGGGTTTGTACAAGCACCTGGGGATTTTCCTGGGAAGCGCTTGGGCCCAAACCTCTCCTTAAGCAACTTGGCTAGATTTATTGACAGAATGGGTATTCACTGTTGATTACTTATTTCCTGGGTAAACCAAGTATTAGGTTAATTTCTAGGGAATCACAATTAAGTTAGATCTAGAATTTGATTGCTTATGTGCACACTTCTCTCATCTCCATCTCTTCTCCTCCCTTCCCATTCTTCCATTTTATGCACAGGCGACGGTCTCAAAATCCGCACTTGGAAGGACCATTTGATTTCGCCCCCCGCGCAAAAAGATAACTTTTTCTGTCTTCTTCTTCTAAAAATATGGAAAATCAACAAAACAGGTCCACTAACCCTTCCACTTCCACCTCTAATCCCACCTCTAACCCCACTAATAACCCTACTTCTGACCCTTCCACCCACAAGCCCCCCACCTTTGACTTCCCACACTTGGAGCTCCCTAATATTGATTTGCCTCAATCACAACATCAAGACCCCCTGCCTGATCTCTTAACAATGATGGCTAAGCAGATTGCTAAATTAAATTCCAATCAACAAACATTGACTAGGAACATCCAAAACCTAGCCAATCAAAGGCCAAACCCACCACCCTGTCAGCAACCTGTTATTCCTCTAAAAGATTTTTATGATCCGTCTTATTATGAGGAACGATCAGGGGTGGTCATACCAGAGGGGGACTTTGAGATCAAGCCAGCAGTTCTGAACCTGATTAAGCACTTCCATGGCCATATTAGGGAAGATCCTTTCAGCCACCTTGAAGAGCTGACTCTTCTTGCACAAACAACCCATTCCCGAAATGTGCAAGAAGACCTATGGCTGATGCGGCTATTTCCATTATCTCTTAAAGATAAGGCCGCTTATTGGTTCAGGACCATTGGTTGACCCATCACAACTTGGCCTCAGCTTAAGAGTGCCTTCCTCAAGAAATTCTTTCCCATAGGTCGTACTAATTTATTACGAAGATCCATTACGACCTTCCAATAGAAATCTGGTGAAAGTTTCCATGACTCTTGGGAGAGATTCCAAGATCTTTTAAGAAGTTGTCTGCACCATGAGATTCCTTTATGGTAGCTTGTGTAGGTCTTCTATAATGGTTTAGAAGATCAATTTCGACACTTTATCGACTCCTCATGTGGCGGAAACTTCTTAAATAAGGATGTTGAGAGTGCCTATGATCTTTTTGAAGAAATGAGTGAAAGCTCATTTAATCAAGCTTCCATGAACACATTTGGCATAACTCAAAACCCACAGTTCAGTGTTCATAAAGTAGGCACTCAATCTATCCCTGTCACCCAAGACGATCTTCAAATGATCGCTCAAAAACTCGACCAGATGCATATTAATCAAAATAAAATTGAGGAAAAACTTGCCACATCAACCCAAACTCCACACAATCCACATCTAACACAACCTAACCTTCCAAGAAGAGAAAATTTGCACAATCTCACCATTACCCCTGCTGATTATTACCAATATTCGAAAACTGTCTACGATTCTTCAGGGAATTTCAACTATCCAGATTTTAACTCCACTCAAAATATTTCTGCCATCCAGGAGCCCTTTAAAAATTCTTCCAATTAGAAAAATTACTCGAACTACTCCTGGAATAATCAAGTTCCTTCCCAACCAAATCATTTTAATGGGTATGGGTCGAATCCAACCTTTCATCTTGGGCCATCCCAAAAAGATATCAATGCCCAGATGATGAGAACCCTACAGGACATGCAGACAAAAATGACAGAAGTAATCCGCACCATCACAAATCTGAATAATCAGATTGGGGGTTACTCCCACTAAAAGACTTGCAGGACATCTTCCCTCCCAACCCATGCCCAACCCTAATCACCAAAGGAACCAATATCCGGGCAGAAATCCACACTACCAAAATCAACCTCCTACTAATCCACCACCTCAGCAGCCTCCCAGGTTTCCACAACCACAGGCCTCCCCACTTCCTCTAAATAATAATTCGACTACATATGTAGTTATGTTGAGGAGTGGGAAAACCGCCACTTATCCCAGGCCTTCACACAAACCTGGTGAAATCCCCATCACTGTGCAAATTGACTACCCACCTCCCCATCAAGAAGAGAAAGAAATACAAAAATCTCAAGACATGATTCCTATCCCTTTTCCACAAGCTCTCCACCCCACCACCAATAGAAAAAAGAAATCTGAGCCCACCACAGAAGAACTCATGGATCTATTTGGGCAAGTTCAAATCAATATTCCTCTCCTAGATGCCATCAAATATATACTTGCCTACGCCAAATTTTTGAAGGAGATCTGTACTTCTAAAAGGCAGGCCAAAAATCTAGGATAGGTACATCTTTCGGAGACAGTAAGCTTTGTCATACAGAGCAAGTTGTCTCCTAAGATGAAAGATCCGGGGGCGCCATTAATTTCAGTGATTATTGATGATACTACCCTTGATCGTGCCCTCCTTGATTTTGGTGCCTCAGTTAATATCATTCCCACGATTTTATTTGAAGAGTTTCAGATCAGTGAATTAAAACTCATCGAGGTTACCCTGCAATTAGCCGACCGATCTACAATCAAACCTTGTGGGATTGTCGAGGATGTTTTGGTTAAGGTCCAAAATTGTGTCTTCCCTGCAGACTTTCTGGTCCTTGACATTGAGGTATGTTGATCGTGTATGAACCTACGCTAACGTGTTCGGTTTTGGAAGATCTGTCGTTGTAGTTCGAAAGCGAAGAATTCGAGTTCAACAAATAAAATTTATACCGAAATTAAAATTCCGGGTCGAACATAGGGAGGCAGACGCTTGATTTAAAAACTACGCGTTTCTTTTTATTTGTTACAGAATAATTCAATTTAGAACCATCTAATTATTTACAATAAATAGAAGAGAGAGAGAGAGTAAGAGAGAAAGAGAATATTACACAGAGAAATCAAAATGAGATGTAGAATAAACAAGGAATTTTTGTATTGAAGAGATTGTTCATTACAACTAGAAAGCATAAAACAATTACTCTAGAAAGCGATAAATTTACTCTCGAAAGCATTAAAAGAATGGAGAGAGAAATGTCCTCCTCGACGATTGCTTGGAGGACGAGTAGATTAATCTAGAAAACATTAAATCTATACTAGAAAGCGGTAAAAAGAATAGGGAGAGAGAAATCCTCCTCGACGGTTGCTTGGAGGACGAGCCGGACGGGACGACACCTGGATGAAGGAGAACGAAGCGGGACGAAGGAGGACGAAGCATAAGAACGGGAACGAAGTAGCACGCCGTCGTCGTCGCGGGATCCACTTCCGAAAGGGAACGAAAATTGGACTTTATCTCGCGAGAAGCATCCCGGGTGTGGGACAAGCTTCTCTTGAGCTTTGGAGGGGTAGAGAGGAGAAAGAAGGGATGAGAATTTCGTATGGAGGGGGTCTCCTTTTATAGTTGCAAGGAGTGGGGGCAAAATGGACATTACATCTTCAAAATAATAAATAAGGGGTCTTTACTGACGGATAAATCCATCACTAAAGCCCCGACGTGGCCGTCGCCGCCGCGCCCACGCGCGCCCGCTCGGCTGCCCGCGTGCGTAACGCCTACGCACGTCCACGATGTCTCAGCCGTCCGATCTTGAGATCGGACCGATTAAGACGCATCTTCGCCCGCTGCGCTGCGCGCCCGCCCGCGTGCAATCGCGCGTTACGCGCGGGCGTCCAATCGCGCGTCGTCCTGATTGAGCATGCGCGGCCGTTGGATCGCGATCGTGCGGTCGATCGAAGGCACGCCACCGCTCCAAATTCTGCGTGGCGAGGCTCGAACACGCGTCCTTGCTTCGCGTTATAGCGCTCGACCAACGCGCTAGGGTCGCGTTTGTGTCGAGCACCTGACTTCAGCGCGGGTGTGTCGCAACCGTTGGATCTTAATCCAACGGCAGGGAAAGGCGGATGCAGAGACTGCTGAGGTTGCGTGCGGCCGTTTGGGCGGCCGAGATGGCGCCACGTGGCGGCATCTTGGCCGTCCATCTTCTAGAAGTTGTAGATGGTGCCACGGATGTCGGATTGACTCAATTTTTGTGTCGTTGGGCTACGATCGTCGATCCGAATTCATCCGTGCGGTCGGATTTGTCATCTGAAGTGCGAATTTACACCATCCTGGCCCTTGATTTTCTAGGATTCCCCGGTCTCTATCTGATGCTACGGATGCCTGATTAGGGCGATCTTGGAGTCGTTGAACTCCAATCGTCGCCCTGATCATATCCATACGGTTGAATCTTTGATCCGAGGCCCCGATAAAATGTTTGCCCTATCCAAGCGCATAAAAGAAGACAATTAACCTCTATTTTATTCAAACTACTCAAAATGCGAGATGATGCATGTTATGAAATATTTATATCATGAAATGCAATCCTATGCTTAAGAACATGCATAAATAGACATTTTAAGTAGTGTAAATGTGTTTACATCAAGGTACCTGAATCATTACTGGATGCCCCAATAATCCTTGGACGACCTTTTCTGGCCACTGCAAAGGCAAATATCAATTGTCACACAGGCAAAATGGATATCACTTGCGTTGGCCAAACTATCACTTTAGATATTTTCAAATCCTCCAAGAGATTCCATGATAATAACTTCTTTGAGGACTCAGATACGAAAATTTCCAATATGGTGGAGAAGACAATGTTGATAGATACCCTTACCAACCACAATCTTTTTGAGGGCTCCAATTTAGGATCAGTGGTCGGCGAAATCTATGATATGGAAACTTGTCTTGACCAAAGAACATTTCCTGATGAACCCCCTGATTACCCTGACCCTCCCACTCTTCCATCACCCCGCCCTTCCACACTAACTTCACCAAATCCTCCCCATCCCTTTCCCGACCCCTTTCCCATGTACCTACCACCAGACCCGCCCGAGTTTGGCATCCAACCTGATTTAAAGCCATGGCTAGACTCGGGCAACACTTATCATTTTCCATCCAACTTTGATCCCAATATTGCTTCTAATCAATTTTCTAGGGATCTAAAACAAGACACATTTTATGCGGGCATCCAAGTGTCCAACTATTTACATGATTTTCTGTCTTCCTTGCATACCTTCACGCCCAGTTGAATAGCGTAAAAGATAACACAGGATGGGAGGTAACCCATCATTTTTCCTGCTTTCCTTTTTCCTTTCTTTTTCCAGGTTTTGACCATCCTAAACCCGACCGCTCTTCATTAAGGTGATCCCTTTTCCCTCCTAAGGCATGAGGACATTGCATATCTTAAGCATGGGGGGGGTGTTTTTAAAATCTGACGATCGATTTAGGATTTTCAAAACCTAAAAACATGCATTTTTCTTTAGTTATTTTATTTTCCTGCTTGCATACCCAAAAAAAAAAAATGTTGAAAACTTTTTGAGGAAAAATTTTGAAATCGGAACTAAGGTTGAAAAACTCACTTTTGGTACAATGGGATTTAATCTTTAACAAAGTAGGGATGAGGATGCGGATCTGATCATTAGAATCTCATGGTCTATTTTTAAACTAGATTAGATATCCTTCTCTAAAATTCCACCTCAACCCATGATAGTTCAGGTGACTTGATCCTCTTTTGTAATGTGGAAAGTATTTCGCTTAGTTTCTGATTCAAAAACTTGCATTTCTTGTGGAACTTCCTGTGTCAAATTTCATACACAAGCCAACAAATAAAAACTACTAAAAATCAGAAAAACTCCTTTGATTGAACTTAGTAAAAGTCTGAAGCAGGTCATTGGTTTGAGTTCCCACCGCTGAGAAGGAGGAAAATGCCTCCTTTGAGGACGTGATGTCAACATATTACCGCCTCGACCCTACTCCATATCTCTATTTCATATCTTTAGACGAAGCATTAAAGTGCATTTTAGCAGCTCAAGTGTCTTGGACGGTGCTCTACCTATAGTGTTGGAGCAAGGGCTTGAGTTTGCTTGGAGCGCCCCTTTACACCGTATTGTGTTTTGGGGTTGTGAGTTCCTAGGTGGTGTCATGGACAGTGCTATCCCAAAGTACTGGTGCCAGAACCCCCTCGAGGATTGGTAACGAGAATGATGATCGCGACACATCTGTTGTAAGACTAAGGTAAAAATAAGCATGGGGGAGAAGAAAAAAAGTTTTAAACAAAAAACATGCCCTTATAAACATTGGCTTTTCACAAGCACAGACACAAGGTTTTAAAGGATATTGCAAGTTGAGAATCAAATTCAAGAGTCAGAAAAATCCTAAAAACAGAAATTTCAAGTCATCTGAATTAGCAAGGGGTTAATTTGTGAATTTTTTGGAGGATATATTGATCCCGTTTTGTCTAATTTTTGGATCCAAAAATAAATCCCGATGTTTAACCTTAACAAATCCCGTGCCTCCTGTGTTTAGATCAACCATGGTCCCTTAATCTTTTTCTCCTCAAAAGTAAAAAAAAAATAGATTTCCCAAAAATTCCATTTTCCAAAAAAATTAAAGTTTTGCTAAGAGACTAGCAAAAGATAAGCATGGGGGTTTGATAAATGCCAGTTTATCATTATTCTTATGCATTAAAACTAACCTAGCTCTTAGGATTATGCTTCGCAAATGGGTTTTTGGGTTGCATTTAGGCATAAATTAGGTTAGGCATGTATTGCATTTTTTATTGTGCTTTTAATGCATTTTTGTGAGTGTTAGGGATAAACAGATTGCTAGATCCCTAATACCCTAGCACTCAGGAAGGCAACTGGTGAAGGAGAAGCTCTCACCAGCTAGAACTTTGCTTGATCTAGCTCACCATAGCTGGAATTTAGCTCACCTGAATTAGGGTTAGCTCATCCTAGCTCCATTCAGCTCATCTCATCTGAATGGTAGCTCAAGAGAGCTCATCTTAGCTCACCCTAGCTCAGGTCAATTCAGATCCAGCTCAACTTAGCTAAGTCTAGCTCATCTCAGCTCCCATTAGTCCACAGGGAGCTCTAGCTAGCTCAGTTGAGTTAATTGGAGTTCACCCCAATTCAAATCCAGCTACATCTAGCTCCACTCAACTCCAGCCAGCTGAAGATGACTTCATTCCAGCTCAGGAAGCTCAAGTCCAGCACCTAGGGACTCAGCTTAGCTTAACTCAGTTGAGCTAAGCTACCTTAGCTGCCTCAACTGATTAACCCATATTTGTGGGCTATTTAAGTATCTAAATGTCTATATATTAAGTTAATTTTGACATTTAAATAGCATACATTAGGATGTAAATAAATTAATTCATATTTTTAGCTTAAGTACATAATTCATGTATTTAGAATTAACCTAGGGTTGCATACATTTAATTAGTTAATTAACTAAGTGCACTATTTTAATTAACATAGAAGTTAAAGAGTTATGTATAAATAATCCTAATTATTTTATTTTTTTTATTCTTCTTCTCCTTTGCACTGGTAACTCCTCCATCTTCGCCTCCTCCTCCTGCGCATCACATTCATTCTGCGGTGTTTTGAATTTCAAATCTGTGTGGCCGTGGCTACAAAAAGAAAGGGAAGAGCTGCCCTTGAGGAGGAGGACACCACCCCTTCCACCACCATGCAGCATTCCACCATCGTGGGCCTTCACGGCCAAGCTCCATCATACTGTGGGCCGGCGGGGTGACTGACCACTGCGCCAAGAGGATGGACTTGACCACCACCGTGCACGAGCTCCTTCAAGCTTGCCTACTGTGAGTGCATCTACTGATGCACACTTGTTACCACCGTCATCAACTATCACCAGCATCCACCTCCATCTTCTTCCCCATTCTCCATTTTCCTCCACTCCACCAAAAAGAACCCAAAAACCTCGCTACACCCATTGCAGCACAAAGAGCTGCAACTCCTCCTGCCAGCACCTCAACCCTGCCAACCGCGCCTGCCCTCCGCATGCCCTCACCTCAACCAGTAGCCCACGCTAGTGCCATCTGCCACTGCGTGCCCTCACCTCAGCGCTCACGCCAGCACCTGCATGCCCTCGCCCACGCACCAGCAGCCCCCCACTCCATCAAACCACCCCCGCACGCCTTCATCCCAGTACTCCCCGCTCCATCAGACCACGCCTGTGTGCCCTTGTGTCTTGTAGAGAGCCGTTCAGCAACGCCTGCAACCCCCTAGTGCCCCCGCTTCAGACTTCCTCAGCGCCTCCCACCCGCACTAGCCTGCACGCGCGTGCCTTCACCAGACCAGCACGCCCGCACGCCCTGTGCGCCCTGCAAAGTCCACGCCTCCAACCGCCCCCGCTGCAGTGCCTGCGCGTTGCCTACTGCAGTGCTTGCAACTGCCCAGCCACAAGACCCCGCGTGCCCAAGCGACCTGCAGAGCGCCGCATGCCCATGCCTCCGTGCGTCTGCAGCACCACCAGCACCTGCGCACGTTGCCTTCCTTACGCCTGCAGCAAGCGTGGCCAGCAGCAGCCTCCTCCACCGCCGCCACTTCTTTCTTCCAGCAGGCTAGTTCTGGCCATCTCACGACGCACCATCGCCACCACCGCGAAGGCCTCGCTTTAACCGACCTCTTTTAGGAGTAGCTCCTCGAATGAGCCTCTCTCTCGTGTGCGAGGAGGAGAGAGGTATAGTCCTCTATTTCTACTTGCATTTCTATTTACATTTCATGCCATTACCACAAAATGAATTTTGATTTATGATTATTTTATTATGGTGAATTTATGCCTTAATGCTCATGCTTTTAGATAATTATTAAACCTTATTATTCATCTCTATGTACATTGAATTTAATTCTGAATGACATCTTCATATGCATGCAAGTGAATAGTACATGGCATACTCTTGCACATGTATAATTTTCTCACGTAAAATTACATTCACACCCCTTGACTTCTCCATAAATTTAAGGTTTACTTTCAGAGTTATACAGGCATTGTTTGATTTGGCGAATAGTTTAGCGAACTTGATTTTGACCTAATTGTGAGTTTAACTAAGTCATTGCCTCCCTATGGACATGACTCGCTCTTCTGTGAGTGGTTTAATTGTAATTTTAATTGTTTTGTTAAGTGGTTTTCCACCACTTCGATCCTACAACGACAAATCATCTTAATACATTATTCGAAAGCGAAAATCATCTTATCAAATGGCACTGTTGCCGAGGAGGCAACAGGCTTAATTAAATTGCATTCATTCATTCATTCATTCACATTGATTTAAATTTTGAATCATATTTAACTCCGAATTTTTTTTTCTGATGCCAGTGCAACTATCTATAACACACATTCTACAACTTGCAATCACACTAGCCATCATGAGAGGTGACCCTTGATGTCGCCAGAGGAGAAATTGTTCGAGCTACCTTGTAAGGAGCTAGATCGCTAGGAGGGGAAGGACGAGGATGCGACAATCATCTCTGCACATTTAGTCGCTGATTTGATTAGAGTAGGATTAAGAATTTAGCCTTAATTTTTTATTGCACATTTGGTTTGAAACCCTTGTTCTGGGGTACGGTGGAGGGGTTTGTTCCCTAATTTTGTTTTAGGCCCGTGTTGGATAATTTTTGAGAGCCTGTTCCCTTTCCTTTGATTTAGGTTTTTAATTTATTTTGTGGATTGTTTTACCTTTAATTTGTTTGTCCATAAGTAGCTAAAAACAAAAAAAATAAAAAAAAAACACTAGCTACCTGCTAGAAGCTGCTTGCCCTTAGGTCATATCATTTAGGATTGAATGAGCAGCATTTAGATCTAATTTCCTATCATGCATATTGCATGAAGAATGTTGGAATCAGGTATGCACTTCTAACTTTGCATTTCTACCTGTCATGCAAATGCATTTGGATTAATTTCAAGACCACTTAATCTGTATTGAATAGATCTAACAAGTGGTCACATATTTTTTGGAAAAAAGACTAATTAAAGGAGGGACATTTTAAAAATCAAGGATTTGATTTTCAAACTTGGCATGCGATTCAAAATTCAAAATCTTTACGGTGTATGCACACTTATATCTCTTACACCACGGCATGCGTTTATACACTTTTTAGGTTTCGAAATACTAGGACAAGAGACCTCTTACCGTTGGATTTTGAAGTGTTTAGAACTTGAGATCAAAGGTTTTGTAACTCCAAAGAGGGGGATACCTTGTCACAGATTTTTGGGGGTAGTTGAGAAGCACCGCGAAAGCCCAGCTTCAAAGGAAGGCTTAGGCCTACTTGCATCCCTCGATCTTCCGTCTTTGGAGTTGCTCTACCATTTGAGATGTAGGGAAGAACACCTAAGCTCCAACTAAGTCTTCTTAGGTGATCCGTAGGTCGACAATAAGAGTGTAAATTGATTGAACAAATTGTATTATCACCTATAATCTGACTTAAAATCAAAAGCCTAAATTGGGAAAGACCTAAAAAATCCTTTTTGAATTGTGTTTTGCTTGGGAAATTCTGATTGAGGTGTGAGTTAGAATGGACCACATTGATTTTCATCCTTTCACATCTTTCCCACACCCTCACCCCTACTCTGCACTCTTCGATCCCATACACTGAGATGGTCACTCCTTTGATGGACATAATGACAATCATTGGGATCCGTTTTACTCCTATTATAGGAGTATTGGCCTGGTTAAGCCCCAAATCAGTGAGCAGAACCTAGGAGCAGGGTTTGCTTGTCCTAATATCCCACACACCATAGAAATACCCAACCCACCCTCCCTGAATAATTATAATGGTTGGGTAGACACTCCTAGGTGCTATAAGCCTGAGCCTGACTTCTCTCTTGATAGAAATGATGACCTCTCCTCCTTGAAGATGAAAATACAGAAAATGCAAGACGAAATGATTGAATTGTTAAGAGAATCTTCGAGAGCAGACCAACGAGAAAGAGATGAAATTAGCCACCCAATCTACCCCATTGAGGATGGCGTACACCCCTCTACGCTAGATGAATCTCCCGTGGGAAAGCAACACTTTAAGTTGGAGGGAAATTTTGGGGATTATGTAAGGGAGAATAGCTACTTTTTGAGGATCAATTTTGAAACCTCCCTGTTAGAGGACACTTCCTTGAGAGATCCACGCCTTAAGTGGGAGGAAGATATATATGAAAGTAGCTATGCATTGGATGAAGAAAGGTGGCAACCCGAGGAAAATGATGATAAGGTTGAGTATCCACCTGAATTATATTGGAGTCAAAAGAAGGGAATGATGGTACCATTGGAAGACCTCAACCTAAATGATAGTATTTTCGTGACATTTAATGAAGTGGGATGAAGTCAAGTTGTTAATCCTACCCTCCCTTCTGATCACGAGATGGAACTCAAACCCACCCTTAGGGAACCTAACCCTGAAGAAATTGACCCATCTGAGGAGTCCGATGTTACCAGTGTAAACCATTTACCTCAGATAGAGTATCCTAGGGGATCTGCTAAGATTTTAGATGATTCTAGACCTCAGGTATATGATGAATCGTATGATGAGGAGAAAGATGAATTATACGAGGAACCTACATTCAAGATTTTGAGTGACACTAAGGGCGATTATGTCTTATTTGAAGAGTTAGCCCCTAAGGATGTCACAAATTTGACCAAATTAGGTTTCCTTAGCACACCCATCGATGATATTTCTCCTCATGATGGAATGATGGAAAATTTGGAAAAAACTTCTAAGATTTATGTGGATTCACATATAGACTCTGGGGAAGATTTGAGTAAAGAACAAGAACTCGAAGATGACTTTGATAGGATAATCCCTAGATATGTTGCTTCCAACCAACCTTCATTTGATTCGGAGTCACCCTCTGATCCGCTTATGTTTGAAGGTGAAATTGTGACTCTTGATGAAGTGTAGGAAGATACATGTGATAGTGCAAGGAATGTTAGGGATGCAATTGAGGATTTGGAAAGATTGTTAGGGATGGACACCGAGCTGATTAAACCCAACCTAGATCTTATGGCCATCCCGCAACCTCGAAACTTAGACACCCTAGACGATCCTTGGCTGAGAGATATGCTCACTTTTGTTCTGACTAGGGGGCTTAACAAACCAATATTTCCTATAATGGAGTATCAGGTATGGATTGATGATTTCTTTAGTTAGTCCATTTCCCTGGGGGTTTATCTCTGCACCATTCCTTCCCCATTCCTTTTGGAGGATCCTTGTCATCCTCCCCCTACCCCTTTGGAGGTTGTTATGCTAGTTTATCCTTTAGAACCTCTTCTGGTGACCTGGGAAGATTTCATTCCCATCTTAGTTGGGCGAGCATTTGCTATTGGGCTTCATCATCAGCTCGCCAATATCCTAGGTTACCTGTTTTCTAGGCCAGCATTACTTTGCTCATTTTTAGGGCCTATTTCTACGATCCTTAAACCTGATTTGCAGGTTCTTTGGCTACTCGGCTGCTAACAAAAGAACGGCATCCCATATCTGACCCAAGTAATATCCTTCTATGCAATGAGGACATTGCAGATTTTAGGCATGGGGGGGTGTACTTGGGGATATACATAGCATTTATACATAGTGCATTCATGCATTTAGTTAAAGCATTCTGCATTGCATACATTTGCATTAAAAAAAAATAACAATAATATTTTGTAATTATTGAGCTTAACTGGTTGAGCCCTACATTCTTAAGCAAATCAGAACTCTAGGTTAGACTAAGTTGATTCTAGGGCCGAACTTTAGAAGCTAAGTGAGCTACTAGCTTTAGACCTTTAGGGTCGTTTGTGGACTTAAAAACTTAAGTAGGAGTTAAGATTCGGACCATTCCTCAAGAGGTTGAGGAAGGAAAGCTAGGGATTGAGTTAAAAGGTGGGATAGTACCTGGAATCTTGTTCTACCTTTTGGTTTACCGGTCCTTTTAACCGAAGCATCCAAATTTCACACACTTGGTCTTGTGTAAGTAAGTGATCACCTTAATTCCTTTCTTAAAAGAAATTTAGTTCTCTTAGTTTTGACTTAGGAGAGGCTTGAAAACACAATTTGATTGGAAGAGTTCCAGCCGCAGGAGAGGTGGAGTATATACTCACCTTGAGGATGCGATGATAACATATTACCTCCTCGACACTTGTCTCTTAGGATATCCATCCTACTGGGGGCATGTAAGCACATTGTGCGGTTCAGGTATCATGGGCGGACCTATCTCAAAGTGTCGATTGCCACAGGCCTGAATTCGCTTAAGAAATCCATGGGCGATACTATCTCGCAGTGTCGATTGCCAGGAGTTCTTGGGGTCGCTACGGGTGGTGCTATCTTGAAGCATAGAAATCCAAGCACCCTTCGAGGTACAATGATGGGGATAATGAATTCAACACAGACCGTGTTAATAGCTGATCCGAGGTTAGACTTAGAGGAATCAAACAAAAAAAAATTATTATTCAAAAAAAAATCCTTTTTCCTTTCTAGGTTGGTAATCATACCAACCTCAAATAACTCAGACCAATGCATGTTTACGCGGCTAGATTTTGTTTTAATAGATATCTCGTTGTAATATAGATGAACTCTCCGCGAAAATAAATAAAAATTTATAACTCGAAAATCAAAGTATCCGAGGTTGAACATGGGGAGCAATTTGGGTATTCCAAAACTTGAGAACACAACTTTTAATAAGAAGCAATAATTAATTCAACAAAAATGACAGGATAATGTTATGGAAAAAATGCTCAAAAAGAATTAGACGTCTAATATTGTATTAGACTTCTTAAAATTGGCCTTCAGTCTCTTCTCTTCTTTTGTTTGCTTTGCTCTGCTGCAGCTATGGTTTTCTTGTTCTCCTTTTCTTTTTCTTCCTTAGCTGCCCCTGCTTCTCTTCTTTTTTCTTCCTTTGCTTTCTCTCTTCTCGATTCTCTTCCTGCAGCTAAGTCCTGGCCTTGTCTCCTCTTTAGTTTCCTTCTTTTCCTTCCTTTGCTTGGCCACTCTTTCTTGCTACTTCTCTTCGGCTGCCCCTTGATCTCTCTCTTCTTTTTCTTTCTCTTGGTCTGCCACTCCTCTGCTATAGTGTGTCTCTCTTCTTCTTCTCCTTCTCTTGCGGCGGCTAAGTCCTGCTTCCTTCTTTTGCTGTGCTTCTTCCTCCCTTGGCTTCATCTTCCTGCACACAATCACCACACAACAAAACCTATTCCCCTACCCTCCCCACGCGTCTCTCTCTCTGTGTATCTCTCTTTAGTACGCTCTCCCAGAGTCGAGTTATTGGCTTAGTCACGCGCCCGGGTCCAGGCGCACAGGTGTGGGTGTGGTGCACGAGGAGTGCACGGAAAGGTTAATCAGATTCGGGTGCCAGTTCCGCGGGTTTAATGTCACGGATGAGGTGTGATAGGTGAGGCAAGGGACCTCACCCCAGTGATTTCGAGGCAAACAGCGTAGAACACAAAATCCACTTAAACCACTCAGAAAGCTTACGACTTACCGAGGTGGGACTAAAAGTCCCACCCGCTTCTGCTGACACATGCAGGAGAGTGACTTCATAATTGACGCAGCTACAGGTCTTGCGGCACTTGCTATCAGGCTGGACTCACTCTCGCCCTCAATCCGCGCAGTCTGGAAGCCTGGAACTTGATGCTTGTGGCTTGGAGCTGGAGAACAAGTGGACGGGAGCTCGACCCTGCACGACACAAAAGGAACCTTGTGGCTCTATCAGACCACAAGAGAACCTTCACCCTGTCACGGCGAAGGTGAGGCAGGGGTCGGCGTGGCTTAGACCATCCTAGGCGTGCGTGCCTAGGTCGGACTGTGACCGTGGGAGTGGGTGTGTTCGGTGGAAGCGTGGAGTGCATGTGGCGGTCTGTGAATGGGTGGAAAGTGTTCAGTGGGCGATGGCGGAGGTGTTGAGGGTGGTGGCGAGACGGTGGAGGTGGGGAGAGATGGATGCGTCTCACCGGAGGTTGGCCGGAGATGGGGAAGATGAGGATGGGCAGTGGCTGTCGACGGGTGTTTCGTGAAATAGATTGAGGGAAAATAGAGAGTAGGAGATGAGGAGCTTATCTAGGGTACTTGGAGAGAAGGGGAGGTAGAGGAGACGGATGGTGCGTTTGTGCTGTCGTCGGAGAAGACGGCCCTGAGGGGGAGATAACGGTGATGAGGAGGATAGGAAGGCATGCGCTGGTGCGGTGCAACGTGGAAGAATGAGGCGAAGTAAACCATACCGGTGGTATGGTAGCAGAGCAACAAGAGGGGGAAGGAAGAATCGCCGGAGGTTGCGGGCTACTTGACCGTAGAGAGGGGAGGTGAATTCTGAGGGAGTCTGCGGCCAAATCAAGCTTGAGGGATTCGCAGAGGACCGGGGATCCTTTTATAGATGCTGACCGAGCTTCTGGTGCGTGGAGGGAAAGCCTTCTACCACCGACTTCTTCATCGGGGAAGGAAGGTAGTTGGAGATCCAAATCTCTTGTGCGTTCGCACGAGAGATTGGATGCAAATCAAATATTGTAATTGAGCTCAGATGGAAGGGAATTCCTCAGAGAATCTCCCTTCCAAATCTGGGAGGAGATCTCTGAGGAATCAGGGAGTATTCCCCCTCCATTCCTCGCTGGAGAAGGATTTCTCCCCATTAATGGTGGAGGGACCTGTTTGTAAGAGTGGCGAGAAAGTTAGGAGGGTTTGTGTAATGGTTTTCAAAAGATAGGGGCTAAAATGTAATTAGGTGTACTATTTTGCAAAGTAGATCAAGATGACCTCCCCTTAGGTCCAAATTTTGGTACAAACCTAATTTGGACCTAAGGAATCCAATGGTGAAGTTGGATTTTAGGTTTGACCACGTTTGATTGGACATTTTGCACACAAACCCAAATTAGGTCAATTTATGAACTATGACCCTAATCTAGGTCAAAATAGGTTCCAAAGGCCAATTTGAAGGTTATATACCCTAAGGGATATTTTTCCATGAATTTTAGAGGATTTAATTGATTTTTAACCTAACCAAAACCTTGTTGTATTAAGTAGGTCTATTTTATGGTTATAGAATGTCATTTAATTCCTAGACTGCACATTAACCCATTTCTGATTGAACCAACCCAGTTTTTATCTTATTCAGATCATTTGACCTATGTTTTGCCTCTGAGAAATCTCGTTTACATACTGCAATGGTAAAATTGCAGTTTTAACCTTTATTTCATGTTTTCTCAGAACACTTATTCCTTCAATTAAGCCCTTCTCTAGGTTATGTAGGAGCTTTTATTCTCTTTCTTAGGTCAAAATGAGCTAGTTAGGGCTCATGATGAGGCTCTCATCAATGCACATGCACGGATGCTTTAATCTCAGGGATCAATAAACCTTAGGGTAGAGTCAGAAATCAAGGAAACTTGTGCCTGCAACTCGTCTTTAGCCGACCTAGTTTGTAACTTAGCAACTACTTGGGAACCTTAGGTCTAAAGTCTGAACTTAATATGTTTCTAAAGGAAGACCGATTGGGTTAGCTAGTTTACTTGGAGTGCTATGTTTGGCTAGGGACTAGCAAAAACTAGGCATGTGGGTATTTGATTAACACATATTTATGGGCTATTTAAGTATCTAAATGTCTAGACATTAAGTTAATTTTAACATTTAGATAGCATACAATAAGATGTAAATAAATTAATTCATATTTTTAGCTTAAGTACATAATTCATGCATTTAGAATTAACCTAGGGTTGCATACATTTAATTAGTTAATTAATTAGGTGCACTATTTTAATTAACATAGAAGTTAAGGAGTTATGTATAAATAACCCTAATTATTTTATTCTTTTATTCTTCTTCTCCTTTGCACAGGTAACTCCTCCGTCTCCGCCTCCTCCTCCTGCACATCACATTCATTCTATGGTGTTTTGAATTTCAAATCTGTGTGGCCGTGGATACAAAAGGAGAGGGAAGAGCTGTCGTTGAGGAAGAGGCCACCACCCCTTCCACCACCATGTAGCATTCCACCACTGTGGGCCTCCACGGCCAAGCTCATCATACTGTGGGCTGGTGGGGTGACAGATCGCTACCCCAAGAAAATGGACTTGACCACCACTGTGCACGAGCTCCTTGAAGCTCGCCTACTGTGAGTGCATCTACTGATGCACACTTGTTACTACCGTCATCAACTATCACCAGCATCCACCTCCATCTCCCCCATTCTCCGTTTTCCTCCACTCCACCAAAAAGAACCCAAAAACCTCGCCATACCCATTGCAGCACAAAGAGCTACAACTCCTCCTGCTAGCACCTCAACCCTGCCAAGTGCGCCTGCCGTCAGCATGCCTTCACCTCAACCAGCAGCCCACGCCAGTGCCATCTGCCATCGCACGCCCTCACCTCAGCCAGCGCTCACGCCAGCACCTGCACGCCCTTGCTCGCGCACCAGCAGCCCCCCACTCCATCAGACCACCCCTGCGCGCCTTCATCCCAGTAGCTCCCCACTCCATTAGACCACGCTCGCGTGCCCTTGCGGCCTGTAGAGAGCCCTCCAGCAGCACCTGCAACCCCCCAGGGCCCATGCTTCAGACTTCCTCAGTGCCTCCCACTCGCACCAGCCTACACGAGTGTGCCTTCACCAGACCAGCACGGCCGCGCACCCTGTGCACCCTGCAAAGCCCACGCCTCCACCCGCCCCTGCAGTAGCGCCCGCGTGTCGCCCACTGCAGTGCCTACAACCGCCCGGCCACAAGACCCCGTGCACCCAAGCGACCTGCAGAGTGCCTGCACACCCACGCCTCCACGCGTCTGCAGTGCCCCTAGCACCCGTGCATGTTGCCTTCCTTGCGCATGCAGCAAGCGCGACCAGTAGCAGCCTCCTCCACCGCCGCCAGTCCTTTCTTCCGGCAGGCCGATTCTGGCCATCTCATGACGCACCACCGCCACCACCGCGAAGGCCTCGCTTCAGCCAACCTCTTGTAGCAGTAACTCCTCGAATGAGCCTCTCTCCTGTGTGCGAGGAGGAGAGAGTTATAATCCTCTATTTCTACTTGCATTTCTATTTACATTTCATGCCATTGCCACAAAATTAACTTTGATTTATGATTATTTTATTATGGTGAATTTATGCCTTAATTCTTATGCTTCTAGATAATTGTTAAACCTTATTATTCATCTCTATGTGCATTGAATTTAATTCTGAATGACATCTTCATATGCATGCAAGTGAATAGTACATGGCATACTCTTGCACATGTATAATTTTCTCACAAAAATTACATTCACACCCCTTAACTTCTCCATAAATTTAAGGTTTACTTTCAGAGCTATACAGGCATTGTTTGATTTGGCGAATAGTTTAGCGAACTTGATTTTGACCTAATTGTGAGTTTAACTAAGTCATTGCCTCCCTGTGAACACGACCCCCTCTTCTGCGAGTGGTTTAATTGTAATTTTAATTATTTTGTTAAGTGATTTTCCACCACTTCGATCCTACAACGACAAATCATCTTAATACATTATTCAATAGCAAAAACTGTCTTATCATCAACCAGCTTGATCGTCCCTGGGAGCACCAGACCCAGCTCACCTCAGCTCATTATGGTAGGAGCTAGTTCACTTTAGCCTGGCTTAGCAGCTAGCAAAGAACTAGCAAGCTAAGTCAGCTAGAGTAGCTCCATGCCAGCCTCTTCAGCAGCTGCCAGCTCCATTTCAAGCTCCAAACTTCTCCTCAGCTCCTCTCTTCAAACCCTAGCTCACATTACCTACTCTTCTACTCCATAGCTAGCTTATCTTAGCCTAGCTTAACTAGCATCCAGCTCCTTGGCCATCCACCACCTTCAACTCAACCCTAGCTAGCTTCACCAACTAAGCTCACCTAAGCTAGCTATCCTACTCTAAGTTGGCGCCACCACCTAGCCACCTCTTCACCCCATCATCACCACCAAAAGGCACCAATTTTAGCGCCAAAACCTAACCCTAACTACCCCCCTTTTTGGTGCCAACATCCACCCCCATATCCACCATACACCTAACCCTACAACCACATCTAGCCATCCACCTAACCCCCCCCTCTAGAAGCCAAAAGTGGCACCAAATCTAGGTGCCTTTTGCCCACCATAACCACCCCCTTAACACCCTTTAAGGTGGCGCCAACTAACCCTAGCCTTAGGATCATTCGAACCACCCATAACCACCACCAAACTCCATCCTAGCCCTCCACCTATTCACGCCCACTACCCCCCTCTCCACCTCTATATAAACCCACCATATCACCACATAAAAATCATCCCCCATTAGTGTATTATTCTACCTATACCTGCCTACACCTACAGCCAAGAAGAAGGAGTAGAGAAGAAGATTAAGGGGGCACATCACCTGCCCCTTTGGTGCCTTCTTCTCCCCACTCTCTTCAACTTGGGCCACGCCAAGGAGGAGGGCTATTCTACTTCAAGGAGGATGGCCAGGCAAAGGAGAAGAACCTAGGGTGGACGTCCACCCTTGGAGGAGGAGAATTCAAGGTGGTAGCTTCCACCTTGGAGGACACCATCTTGGAGGAGCATAGCAAGGAAGGAGTTGGAGGACTCTTTTCAAGCCCGTAAGCTACCAAGCTTGGAGCAAGAAGACATCATCTTCTTCACCATTTCATTTAGAGGATTTGTGCTTTTATCTTCTTGCATTTCAAGTAGATTAGAAGCTTTCCTCTATGTGTTTTTTTTTGTAGAACAAGTTCATTTTAATTCAAGTTGCCTTCTTTCAATTTTTGTTGCATAGCTTTTTACAATTTTTGCCTAGCATTTGTTTCACTCCCTCTCCCTAATTATTCTAGGCCTCCACGTGCCTAGGGTGAGCTTAGGGAGAGGCTCTATCTGCCACCTTAGGGTTAGCTTTATTGAAATAGGTTTTTGTTGTTTTCTCGCTATCAACAAAAACTTGCGTGCTGCCGTTATTTCAAAATCATAAAAACTATATATTCAAAAACATCAAAAGGAAAGTTGAGTTCCATCTTTAAAGCAAGGGATTTTGATTTGCAACTTGCCTCCTTGGACGACCCTCGATACTCCCCTATCTAGGAATATAAATTTAAAAGCATATGCGATTTCGCATGTTACAACGATTTTAAAAACCCTAATTACAAATCACGCGATTTTTCGCATCCACATCTAAAGTTGAATGTAAAGCTCATGTTCGCTTTCAATTTTGTGATGGCTTTAGCAAGTATATCGTTGTTTCTTATTGTAATGACCATAACCATGAGTTTTGCAATTCAACTATGATGAAGTACCTTCGATCAAAGGAGAAAATACCATTGGGAAGGAAATGTCGGATGGTGTTAAATGATTAAGCAAGCATTAGTTTGTCAAAGTCAATTACTTCCTTTGCTATTGAGGACAATGGATTTGAGAACTTGACATTTACCACTCAAGATGCGATGAATGCAATACGTAAAATAAGGAATTTGAAGCTTAGTGTAGGTGATGCAGAGGTTGTTCAAAGTTATTTTATTAAGATGCAATCAAAGAACAACAACTTCTTTTATTCTATAGATTTTGATGATGATGGTTGCATCCATAACATTTTTTGGTCTGATTTTAGTTGCCGGATGGCTTATAAGTTTTTTGGTGATGTAGTCTCATTCGACACAGCATACTTAACTAATCGATATGACATGCCTTTTACTCCTTTTGTAATAATCATGGCCATATAGTTTTATTTGATTGTGCACTATTGGGAGATGAGACAAAAGAATATTTTACATGGTTATTTCTGACATTTTTGTCATCCATGTAGGGTATACATCCCAAAGGTATTATTGCAAATCAATGTCAAGCTATTATTAATGCTATATCAGCAGTGTTCCATGGTATTCATCATCAACTTTGTATTTGGTACATCAAAGATATGCTTCCTCAGAAGTTTCCTAGAAATGAGCATACTAGGGAAGCTTTTAATCAAGTTGTTCATAATTTGAGATCAAAGGAAGATTTTGAGAAGTGGGCTGCAATGGTTAGAGACAGACATTTGGAGGGCAATAAATGACTTCATGATTTGTTTGAGATTCAACATATGTGGATCTCTTGTCTTTTTAATGACATGTTTTGGGCCGGTATGTCAAATACTTAAGGAAGTGAATTGATCAATGCATTTTTTGATGAATATGTTAATTCAAAAACTACTTTGAACTAATTTATGAGGCAATATGAACTTTGTCTTCAAATGAAACAAGGGAAGACTCATAAAGCTAAATTTGATTCTCAATTCAAGTCTCCTATTTTATATTCTAAGTTTCCTATGGAGTCTCAAGTAAGGGATGCTTAGACTGTTCGAAGTTTTTTTAATGTCAGAAGGAATTGCAAAACATTATCTATTGCAAAAAAACTTTGGCTTATGAGAATGGAATTTGTGATGATTATTCCATTGTCGTTAAGGAGTTTGATTCACCAAGCTCTTTGCTTTTTTCTGCCCTATTTGAGAAGTCTTCAACATCAGTATCATGTTCATGCTGTCTGTTTGAGACTAAAGGGATCCTCTGCAGGCATTGTTTTTTTGTTTTAATGGAAGTTGGCATTTATGATCTTTCATCTAAATACATTATTGATCATTGGAGAAAAGATATGAAGCTTCCCTCTGTGACAAGTAGTTTTGAGGTTATTCTCTCTCTTGATTATCCTATGGATAGATATGAGAATATATGCTCAAGGATGGTGAAATTTGCTAATGTTGGTACCACATCCTCTTCCAAACCATGATATATGCTTGAAGGTGCTTGATGATGCATTCAAGCAATTAGTGTCTTTAATAGGTTCAACGAGCAGGTATAGTTGTTTCTTATGTCTTCTTTTATTATTTTTATATTTTTTTGTAAGAGATGTTTTTAAATTTTTATTTTTTAGGATGCATCAAATTCTCCAACCATTCATGATTCAAAGAAAACAAGATGTTGTGGTAGGCCACGTGAGAAGAGATTCAAAAAACCATGTGAGGTTTTACTTGTAAAGAATAGGAAGAAAAAGAACACGACAAATGGCTGCCTAATTGGATTTTTACACTATTTGTAAAATGCGATTTTTATAAGTCATTGCAACATGCAAAAATCGATTCGCTTTGAATTTAGAAGACCTAGATAGTGGTGGTAACTAGGGTCGTTCAAGGAGGCAATATTTGCAAATTCAGATCTCTTGCTTGAACATGGGAAATCAACTTTCTTTTTAGGTTTTTCAATATAAGATTTTTAGGGTTTTTGAAATAAAAGGCAATTGCAAAGTTGATGGTGGGAAAGGACTACACCTAATTTAGCAACTAAGTGGCATGAATGACCTCTTCCCAAACTCACCCTAGGTACATGAAGCCCTAGGGTAATTGGGAAGAGGGAGTGAGAGTGCTAATTAAAGACAAGAATCAAAGATGCACGAAAATTTAAAAATTGGCAACTTTATATAAGAAGGATTTCTGTTTCACAATCAAGTTGTAGATGAAAGCTTCTACTACAAAGTAAAGCTACAAAGCTACTAAAACAAAAATCCTGGATGATGATTGTGAAGAGGATGAAGCTCTTGCTCCAACTACGACTGCTCCCGTAGTTGAAAAGAACTCCTCCTTGAAAAGCTCCTCCAAGGTGGATGATTCCACCTTAATTTCTCCTCCAAGGGTGGGCGTGCACCACCCTAGTTTCTCCTCCAATGCCTAGTCATCCTCCTTGATGTAGAGAGCCTCCTCCTCTTAGCGTGGCACAAGAAGAAGAGTGGGGAGGAAGAAGGCACCAAGGAGGCAAGGGATAGCCTCCTTAATCTTCTTCCTTCCTCCTTCTTGGCCGTGGGTTATAGGTGGCTTAAGGTAGAAAATTACATTAAGGGAGGTGATCATTTGGTGGTGGTTAGGAGGGTTTTTATAGAGGTGGAAAAGGGTGGTTGGAATAGGGATTAGGTGTTGGGCTAGGATTGGATTTTGGAGGTAGTTAGATGATCCTATGGTAGAGGGGGGTTGGCGCTAACCAAGGGGATGCTATAGGGGTAGTTATGGTGGCTAAGGGGTGCATGGAGTTGGTGCCAACCATGGAGGGATGCCATGGTTTGGCACCAACTAGAGAGGGTTATAAAAGGGGGATAGGTGGATGGTGGAGATAGGTTTAAGGAGAGATGTGTGGTGGAGATGCATAGGATTTTGGAGGGGAAAAGTGGTGCCAATTAAGGGGTAGTTATAGGTGGTTTTGGCACCACTTTGTGGTGTCTTTTGGAGGTGGTGGTTAAGTTAGGTTGGTGCCAAGGTAAGTTGGAAGTAGGCTTAGCTTATGTGGAGCTTAGGTTGGCTTACTTGGTGGAGCTAGTTAGGTGGGAATTAGGGTTAGGTAGGGTGGATGGTTGGTCGGGCGTGTTTCACGTGTTAGAAATCGAGGTTACAAGTAACTTGTTGTCGTAGTTGCAAAACACGTTGATTAGATAAAATTTATACCGAAACTCCAAGGGAGTCCCGGGTTGAACACAGGGAGGTGACATTTACTTTATGTGAAAACCGTGCTTCGATTCGTTTCTTTTTGGTATTTTATGGTTTTGTTATTTTTTTGTATTTTTGTAAGAAGAAACAAGCAAACGTATCATAAGATAGAGATGTGGAACGAAAATGGTATATATTACTTCCAATGTCAATTACAATAAACTATGAAAGCATAAAAAGAGAGGGGGGTGAGAGGAAATCTCTTGAATCAGCTGTTCGGCGAGACGACGACGCCTGGTGGAAGCTCGAACGAAGGAGGTGAGGAGTGGGACGATGGAGGTGAGATGCAAGAGGGCATCAGGTTGAGGAAAGCTTCGGCATGACTCTGGAATGGAGGTGAGAAGACGGAGATGATCTGCTACCAGAATGGAGGTAGGAGGACGGCTCCAAGGCGACCTATGAATGGGGATGGGAAGTTGGAGGAATATTTGGTGGGGTAGAGGTTTGCTACACTAATAGGTTCCTTGGGAGCTTGAGAACAAGCTCTAATGGAGCGTTGGTAGGCTTGCTAGAGCTTGGGAGTAGGTGGGAGTAGAGTAGGTAGAGATGGCTTGGAAGGGAGGGGGTGTAGGTCCTTTTATAGTGGAGGAGAAGAGGAAAAAATAGGTATGGGACCATAGTGACATCCAGACCGTTGCTGGAAACGTCGCTGTAGGCAGCTCATGCTGACTGGTGCCCATAGTTGGCTTTGCTGGCATGTGATGAATGACCGACGGCTATAAGCGTTGTTGTAAGTCCAGCTCATGCGTCTCTGTAGGTCTAGCTTACGCATAACTGGCGCTGCGCTCCTACCTTGCTGCGTGTGCAAGAGCCCATGCACTGGCGCTGCGCTGTGCGCATACGTGCCTGTGTGCGTGCGTGTGGTGCCACGTGCGTGCGCTAGGCGGCCTAGGCTGCACCATGTGGCGTAGTCTGGGCCGTCCATCTTCTTGTTGTAGGAGATGCTACAGAGGTTGGATTGAGTCGATTTTCGCGCCATTAGGCTACAATCGTCGACCCAAATCCATCTGCACAGTCGGATTTGTCATTTGAAGCTTTGAATTATGTCTCCTAGTCCCTTGGCCATTGATCTTCCTCGAACTGCATATGGTGCTACGAGACTCCGATCGAGGCAATTTCAGAGGCGTTGGACTTTGATTGTCGTCTTGATCAGATCCGTACGGTTGGGTCGTTAATCCGAGGCTCTGAAATAAATATCCTTCTCTCTTAACCATAAAAAGGACACAATTAACCTAAATTATATATAACTACTTTAAATGCAGAATGATGCATGTTATGCAATATTTATAACATGAAATGCAAATCTAAGCCTAGGAACATGCATGAATAGGCATTTTACCCTCAATAAATGTGTTTACATCATACCCTCATACCTATCTTTTGCTAGTCTCTAGCAAAAATTAAACTATATGCTATGTATAAAAGCAGAATTAGGATTAGATCGCTTAAGCCTAAGTCGTTTATTAACAATAGAAAATTTCAACTAGGGTCCTAAACTACGAAAATTCAACAGTACCTGGGTGCCTGCCAGAATGCAAACCGCCCAAGTCCTCGCCTTATTTGAAAAGGGAAGATACATTTTTTTATTTTTTCTTCTTTTCTAATTTTTTTTGCACTTTTGGAGTTTGAGAGTTCCAGGATAACTTTTTACTTCTACCCGACCTACCCAAGACTCGAAAAGGACTCTAAGTACTAAGAATCTTATGAAAATAGTGAAAGACTCACTAGATGGCCGTTAAAACGGACTTCGGGTTTCTATGACCCTAGGTGACCTTGCCTAAAGGTTTATCTTTACGATCAGTAGCTTTCTCCTTACTTTCTTTTATATGGGGTCAACACAAGGGCGAACCCAGTGTATAACTCCCCGATTTATTCTACTTCCCCGCTTCTTCCCTAAGTGTTTTGGGAATTATTGTGCATTTTTTTTTATGAGCTGGGTTCTGGACAATCGGCCGATGAGCTATTACCACCGATAACTTGCCAGCCATACTCAGCGGTGAAGTGTGGTTTTATTTATTTTTTTATTTTCTCTTTTTTCTTTTTTTTTCTTTTCTTTTTTAGTGTTTCTTTTTTTTTCTAAGTAGTTGGCTTCCCTGATCTAAAATTTACCTAAAGGCAGTACAACGAAAATGGTCTTGTGGCTGGGCTCTAGACAACCGGCCAATGAGTTGTTACAATCGACAACTTGCCAGCTATACCACCCAAGTTGGTCCATTAGCTACCCAATTTTCGTAAAAATCGTCGGAAAGTGACTCAGTGCAAAAAAATGTGTGCAGATGCTTAGGTTTAAAGTCCCCCCAAATCAGAGGGCGGGTTGATAAGTTGCATACTTATCATCCCAACTTATTTACCAAATTAAAATGAATTTTAATTGGTAAGGACTCGAGACTAAGTCCACATTCGAGTGGACACTCGGGCTAATTAAGTTCGAAGACCTGAAGAGTCTAAGTGTTTAGGTCCTCTCGTATCATTTCCTAAAGTTAATAACTTCCAAATGCCTAAGTTCTCTTTTCCTAATTTCTTTCTTTTTTTTATCTTTTTTCAAATTTTCAATTTTTTTTAAAAATTTTATAATTAACTAAAAGAAATTCTACGAAGTTAACATAATGATTTAAGGAATCGATTATCTACCCCCCATGCCTAAATGATGCAATGTCCTCATTGTGAAAATAAAGACATGAAAAGGGCAGAGTAAATAGAATATCACCTGAGTGTCATGAAAATCCGGTTAGCTCCACAGAGAGAAGAGTCTATACACACGCACTAAGTTTAATGCCTTCAGCTAGGCATAACATACATACAAAGAAGAAATTGAGAATTCACAAGTGTGGGTCAGAATCAAAATAAAAATATTGATCGTGAAACTCGCCAACAGAATATGTCGACATACGTGGACCAAATTATGGTGCAGACCCATGCCCTAGGGTCGAGTGGTTCTCAGGTTCTGGATGAAAACCACTCAGAATCGAAGGTTGTTGTGTTTGCGGGGCCGGGCCTGCAGTTTGGTGGTGTGCAACCCAAGACCAAAGTGTCAGACAACAGGTAAAGATGGTTCAATAGGTGCGGTTGTCCACTTAACATCTAGCTTAGAAAAATAATCAATTATTCCAGCCTTGGGTCGCACGTGAAAGATATCATAAGGGTGCGTATAGAAGATAGGTAGTTTCAGGTCAATAGGTACCCTTATATCCAAATTTGTTTTTCCCTTAAAATTAACCTCCGAAATTTTTATTTCCAACTTCTTGTCAAGGTTTTCGAGACCTCCAAATTGTTGTACACCCCATCTTACCTGAGTCCAACAATTGTTGCTGAATCAGAATTGACTTGGGCACAATGATCTCAAAAGTATGTTCATTCAGCCCTTCAGGGTGTGGTTGAGGAATGGGGCTACTAATTGAGTCGTCAGGTATTGGATCCTCCAAGTTAGCCCTAACCGAATCAGAATCTTCAATAGTTGGGCTACCAAATTGGTCGTCATACTCCTCGAGCCCGTATGTCTCACTAAAATCATTCTCCTCAAGCTTAAGTGAGACTTCACTAAGAGATTCCTCACCCTCAAAATCAAAGAATTCATGACCCTCATTTGTATATGTCTCAACATCACAAGTCATTTCATCATCCAAGGAGACATATTCTTCTTCATTCCCTAGCTTGGATATCTCGGGTGAATCAATCGGTTCATCCTCAATGGGTTGCTCTAGCCCAACCTAGTCATCTCCGATCTCAAAAAATGTATCCCCCCCAATAGGCACCTGAGTGGGTTCAGAGATTGGCTCTCCTGAAGAGGGTTCATCTTGAGAATCATCCCAAGATTTCACTAGTGCAACCACAAATTTCATCCTCAACCTCAACAATTCCCCAAGAAGAAACTCACCCAGGTCCTTATCCCTAACACTTTGGAGCAAATCCAATAGAGAACTATTAAGTTCATCAATCGTTTTAATCATAGGCTCTAGTGCTTCAGTGCATGGTGTTGGCTGAGCTTATAAAGATTGTATAGTGTTCCTCAAATTAGCCAACACCCTATCTTGGATCTGGTTCACCTAAACCGACTGGTTCAGTTCAGGTTTGGGTGGGTTCAGGTTAAATCTAAGGGAGTCAAGATGTCGAGGTTCTCGGGTCCCTCCTTGATAGTAGGTCGTTTCAGGTTGTTTAAAGGTTGGTGGCGACCTAAATTCAACATAATTCTGGGGAGGGTAAGTGTTATAATCATCATATCCTTCACAGTTGTAAATTTGGTTAGGTTGATCATCAAAGGATGGAGATCTATAATCATTGTAGCTCTAGGAAGGATAGTAATCATAGTCTTGTTGTCCAGGGTTAGGCCGTGGACACTGAGGTCCGGATTCATATCCCCAATCAAAGTCATCCCGGCTAGTGGATGGATAATTACAAGTTAAAGTCAGGATAGTAATCATCTTTGGGATAAGTGGTGATAGGAGGTGATGTAAATACATTTACACTACTTAAAATGTCTATTTATGCATGTTCTTAAGCATAGGATTGCATTTCATGATATAAATATTGCATTACATGCATCATCTTGCATTTAGAGTAGTTTGAATAAAATGGAGGTTAATTGTCTCCTTTTATGTGCTTGGAGAGGGTAAATATTTTATCGGGGCCTCGGATCAAAGATCCAACCGTGGATATGATCAGGGCGACGATTGGAGTTTAACGACTCCAAGATCGCCCTAATCAGGCATCCGTAGCATCAGATAGAGACCGAGGAACCCTAGAAGATCAAGGGCCAGGATGGTGTAAATCCACACTTCAGATGACAAATCCGACCGCACGGATGAATTCGGATTGACGATCACAGCCTAACGACACAAAAATCGAGTCAATCCGACATCCGTGGCACCATCTACAACTTCCAGAAGATGGACGGCCAATATGGCGCCACGTGGCGCCATCTCAGCCGCCCAAACGGCCGCATGCATCTTGTGAAGACCGCGCACCCATCTCCTCTCCGCCGTTGGATCTCGATCCAACGGCTGCGGTCGCTCGCGCTTAAAAGCATCCGCGCGACCATTTCGTCCGCGTAGCGCAGCGGCGACGCAGCTGCGGGCGAAGCGGAGGTCGCGGGTTCGAGCCGCGGTGAGGGGGTGGAAGGCGCGGGCGAGCGGGCGCAGACGAGCGTCAGATGAAGATCCAACGGTTGCGTGCGCTCAATCAGGACGACGCGCGATTGGACTCCGGGCGTAACGTGCGATCGCACGCGGGCGGGCGCGCTACGCAGCGGGCGCGGACGTGATCTAAGCCGTCCGATCTCGCGATCGGACGGCTGAGACTACGCAGACGTGCGTAGGCGTTACGCGCGCGGGCAGCCGAGCGGGCGCGCGTGGGCGCGGCGGCGACGGCCACGTCGGGGCTTTAGTGACGGATTTATCCGTCACTAAAGACCCCTTATTTATTATTTTGAAGATGTAATGTCCATTTTGCCCCCACTCCTTGCAACTATAAAAGGAGACCCCCTCCATACGAAATTTTCATCCCTTCTTTCTCCTCTCTACCTCTCCAAAGCTCAAGAGAAGCTTGTCCCACACCCGGGATGCTTCTCGCGAGATAAAGTCCAAATTTTCGTCCCCCTTCGGAAGTGGATCCCGCGACGACGACGGCGTGCTGCTTCGTTCCCGTTCTTCTGCTTCGTCCTCCTTCGTCCCGCTTCGTTCTCCTTCGTCCAGGCGTCGTCCCGTCTGGCTCGTCCTCCAAGCGACCGTCGAGGAGGATTCTCTCTCCCTACTCTTTTTACTGCTTTCTAATATAGATTTACTGCTTTCTAGAGTAATCGCTTTATGCTTTCTAGTTGTAACGAACGATCTCTTTTATGATAACTTCCTTGTCTATTCTACATCTCATTTTGATTTCCATGTGTAGTATTCTCTCTCTCTCTCTTACTCTCTCTCTCTCTTCTATTTTGTTGTAGATACTTAGATAGTTTAAATTGAATTTTTTCGTGACAAAATAAAAACGAAACGCGAAGTTTTTAAATCAAACGTCCGCCTCCCTGTGTTCGACCCGGAATTTTAATTTCGGTATAAATTTTATTTGTTGAACACGAATCCTTCGCTTTCGAACTACAACGACAAGTTTTCCAAAATCGAACACGTTAGCGTAGCTTCGTAAACGTTCAACATTTTTGGCGCCGTTGCCGGGGAGGCAACGATCTTTGATTTCTCTTCGCGTTTTGTAACTTACAAATCATTTACCCTCACTTTTCTCCTTTCTTATTGTAATTGCAGGTACTCTTTCGAGGCAGGCAAAAGCGGTAGATTGGAGTAAAGTGCTGTGGAAGGTTTTGTAAGTTATCCCCCACCTCCCACCCATTAGATTTCATTTCATAACATAATAATTCAAACATCAATCAACCTAGGTGTTCTTATAAATTCTAAGGTTAGATTGTTTGTTGTTTGACATCCATACTCACTCCAACCCCCACATTAAAAAAAAAAAAAATCTCACAGAGGTACACAACCTCATCTGATTTTCAAACTCAACCGGTAAACCAATCTTAGGAGCCGGTACACACATCTAAACACATAATTGAGTAGAAATCAGATTAGGTAATCATTTGTGTGCCTAATTAAGTGGTGCAACAGGTCAATTGTTTGAGTTGATTGGGCCACACCACTTCAAATAAAATCAACTCATCAAGTAGCTGCCAATTAGTTCAACTCTTAGGGATTTACCAGGCACTCCACATTCTTTTTAAACTTTAAAGGAAAACATCTTCACCTGTGCTTGTAAAAACTTGGTGTGCCAACGAAACTTGATTGAAAACACCTAAAGTTGAATCCTAAAAGCTACTAAGCAAGATTTGAATCTTAAAATTCACCACATCAAAAACAATCTTGCTTGAAAATCACTGGTTGTGCACTCACACACAAATCAATCAATCATTAAGGGCACAACCCATTTAAAGGGCCCATCACATTCCAAAGCACATTCAAACCTAGCCCTAAATAAAACAAAGTAGACATTGGCCTTAAGGATTGGACTCGCTCTTCAGAACCCAGAACGAGATTATTTTCGATTAGTCTGTTTCTATTGTTCAATCTGATGTCTAGCTAGGGGAGCAGAGTCAAACGATCGCGGCTGGGGGATACACTAGGAACTGGAGGCGTAAGCCGAAGGAAGAACCTTCTCCCCAGTCCCTCCTTCTAACTGGTTGGATTGAACAGACGGAAGTAGATCAAATCGTTCCTTTATCTCAAGACGAGTTTTGAGAGTCTGTAGGTCTTTAGGCTAACATATTTAAGGACAGGTTTGATTGTTTGTATTGCAGGGCACCTTTCTTCCTCCCGTGTATCATGAATCCTTCCACATATTTCACGCATTCCCGCTCTTTCCCTCCTATTGTAAATTATCCTCAACATGACGATTATCCCAACTCGTATTATAATCGACCATCAGTTAGTTGGGATAATTCGGATTGGGGATACAATTCCGGACCCCCGTGTTTAGGGTCTAACCCTGAACACTTTGATTCTCAATTCTATCCTTCTCAAAGTTACATCGATTATAGATCGTCCTCCTTTCATGAACAACCTAATGCGATCTACAATCAAGAAGGATACACTGATCCTTACCCATCCTCTGATTTCACTGCCTTTAGGTCATCACCATCTTTTGAACAATCTGAAATGACCTATTATCAGGATGGGTATAACGAATCTCAATTCGTTAATTCCTCTACATTGATGTCAAACCCGCCCAAACCCTGAACCAACTCATTTGGTTCAGGTTAATCAGGTTCAAGATAAGGTTCTGGCTAACTTGAGGAATATCATTCAATCTTTAGAAGTTCAGCCAATACCTTGCATTGAGAGATTGGAGCCCCTGATTGAAATGATTGATGATTTAAATAAGTCTTTGTTGGATTGGCTCCAGGATGTTAAGGATAAGAACCCGGGTGAGTTTCTACTTGGGAAATTAGCGAAATTGAGGATGAGATTTGTGGTTGCTTTGATTCAATCTTGGAATAATTCCCAGGATGAACTCTCTTCAGGAAAGCCAATGACAGAACCCGCTCAGGCACCTGTTGGGGGGGACACGTGTTACGAAGCTGACCAGATTGAATTAAAACAACCAATTAAGGATGATTTGATTTCTTCACCTGAGATCCCTGAGCCAGGTTACGAGGAAACGTATGTCTCCTTGGAACACAAAGTGACGAATGATTTTGGGAGATACATTGATACGGATCCTGATGGTGAAGATTCAAGTTGCGAAGTCTCACGCGAGTTTTCTGAACACGATTTCTGTGAGACGATTGGGCCTGAGGAATCTGATAGATCATTTAATAGCCCAATAATTGAGGAAACTGATCTTATTAGGGCACACATTACGGATCCAGAATCACATTTTCTGGAGGAATCAATTCAATGCCCTGATTATCAGTTACACCCTGTTAAGCTTATTGATGATTCTAATTCTGAGATAATTAGACCCAAGTCAATTTTGATTCTGCCACATCATTTAGACTTGGAGATTTCAGACGGGGTGATGAATATACAAGAGGTCCTGGAATTTGATACACTTAATGAGGAGGATAGGAGCGGGGAAGTTCTGATTTGGGAAGTTAATTTTGGAGGAAATGGAAGATTGAGTCGAAGGGTTCCTTTAAGCTGAAACCATCAAATCAGAACCCTTACGACATTTGTTTCGAGGATGTTCAACTCAAGCACACATTCAACGATTATCCTTTTGAGCTTCAATTTTCTGTAACCCGACTTTTTGGTCTTGGGTTGCATCCTTAGAAATCGCAGGCTCGATCCCGCTTACATTCTGATTTTAGGTTTTGGGTAATTTTTATCCAGAACCTAAGATATTCTCGATTATGGGGTGTGGGTCTGCACCACAATCTGGTCCACATCTGTGGACCTCTGCTGACAGGTCAGAGGATTCTTCTGTTCATTCTAATTCTGACCTGCACATGTGAATTCTTCATTTCTTTTCTTTGTATAGTGTGCCTAGCTGAAGGCACTAAACTCAGCACTTATACAGTTCTTTTTTGTTTTCATCTTGGAGTGGACCTGATATTCACGCAATTCAGGTGCTTTCTACAATTTTCCACTCTGTTTTATGTCTTTTTAATACAATGAGGACATTGCATTAGATAGGCATGGGGGGGTGGATATTCATCTCTGAATTCATTCGTCAGCTCCGTAGATTTGTTTATTTTCTTTTATAAAAAAAATAATAATAAATAAAAATTTCAGAATTAGGAAAGAGAATTTGGGTTTAAGAAAATTTTCAATCTTAGGAAATACTACATTAGGATCTGAACACAAAGACCCCTCAGGTCTTTGGACTTAATTAGCCTGTGTATCCACTAAAATGTGGATTTGTCTTTGAGTCATCTCCATCTTAATTCTATTATAATTGGAATAAATAAGTTTGGGTGATAAGTACACGACTTATCAACCCGCCCTCTGATTTGAGGGAATTTCGAGTCTTAAGCATCTACACACTTTCTTTGCACTGACTCGTTGTTCGGCGATTTTTACGGAAATTGGATAGCTAATGAACCTTCTAGGGTGATATGGCTGGCAAGTTATCGTGGGTAACAGCCCATAGGTAGGTTGTCCAGAGCCCAGTCACTGGACCTTTCTCTTTTTGCTGCATTTAGGTAAATCTTAGACCAGGGAAGCCACCTACTTAAAAAAAAAAAAAAAATCAAAAAGGAGAAAAGAACAAAAAGAAATAAGCCACACTTCGCCGCACGAGTATGGCTGGCAAGTTGTCGGTGGTAACAGCTCATCGACCGGTTGTCCAGAACCCAGCTCAGAAAATGCACTAAAAATTCCCAAAACACTTAGGAAGGAGCGGAGAAGTAGAATAAACCGGGGAGATATACACTGGATTCACCCTTGTGTTGACCCTGTTAAAAAATAAAAGTAGGGAGAAAGCTACCGGTTGTAAAGATACACCTTTAGGCATAGTTCTTTTTGAGGTCACCTAGAGGCATAGAAATCCGAAGTCCGTTCTAATTGCCGGTCAACGAGTCTATCACAATCACAATAAGATGCTTAAAACTTAGGGTTCTCATCAAATCTTGGGTGAGTTGAATGGTCGTAGAAAGCCACTCTTAAACCCTAAAATTTGAAAATCCAAAAAAAAAAAAATTAGAAAAGAGTAAAAAGAGAAAAAGAAATTTTTCTTTGAATAAGGCGAGGGCTTGAGGCGGCCTACATTTTGGCTGATACCCAGGCACTATTATGTCTTTGAAAGTTCAGTTCCTAAGTAGACAATTTCTTAATGATTGAAAATAACTCAGGTCCAAATAATCTAACCTAATTCTTTTATAAATAGCATATAGTTTTTGCTAGGGACTAGCAAAAGATAGGCATGGGGGTATGATGTAAACACATTTACACTACTTAAAATGTCTATTTATGCATGTTCTTAAGCATAGGATTGCATTTCGTGATATAAATATTGCATTACATGCATCATCTTGCATTTAGAGTAGTTTGAATAAAATGGAGGTTAATTATCTCCTTTTATGTGCTTGGACAGGGTAAATATTTTATCGGGGCCTCGGATCAAAGATCCAACCGTATGGATATGATCAGAGCGACGATTGGAGTTCAACGACTCCAAGATCGCCCTAATCAGGCATCCGTAGCATCAGATAGAGATCGGGGAACCCTAGAAGATCAAGGGCCAGGATGGTGTAAATCCACACTTCAGATGACAAATCCAACCGCACGGATGAATTCGGATCGACGATCGCAGCCCAACCACAAAAAAATCGAGTCAATCCGACATCCGTGGCACCATCTACAACTTCCAGAAGATAGGCGGCCAATATGGCACCACGTGGCGCCATCTCAGCCGCCCAAACGGCCGCATGCATCTTGTGAAGACCGCGCACCCGTCTCCTCTTTGCCGTTGGATCTCGATCCAACGGCTGCGGTTGCTCGCGCTTAAAAGCGTCCGCGCGACCATTTCGTCCGTGTAGCGCAGCAGCGACGCAGCTGCGGGCGAAGCAGAGGTCGCGGGTTCGAGCCGCGGTGAGGGGGTGGAAGGCGCGGGCGAGCGGGCGCGGACGAGTGTCAGATGAAGACCCAACGGTTGCGCGCGCTCAATCAGGACGACGCGCGATTGGACGCCGGGCGTAACGCGCGATCGCACGCGGGCAGGCGCGCTACGCAGCGGGCGCGGACGTGATCTAAGCCATCCGATCTCGCGATCGGACGGCTGAGACTACGCAGACGTGCGTAGGCGTTACGCGTGCGGGCAGCCGAGCGGGCGCACGTGGGCGCGGCGGCGACGGCCACGTCGGGGCTTTAGTGACGGATTTATCCGTCACTAAAGACCCCTTATTTATTATTTTGAAGATGTAATGTCCATTTTGCCCCCACTCCTTGAAACTATAAAAGGAGACCCCCTCCATACGAAATTTTCATCCCTTCCTTCTCCTCTCTACCTCTCCAAAGCTCAAGAGAAGCTTGTCCTACACCCGGGATGCTTCTCGCGAGATAAAGTCCAAATTTTCGTCCCCCTTCGGAAGTGGATCCCGCGACAACGACGGCGTGCTGCTTCGTTCCCGTTCTTCTGCTTCGTCCTCCTTCGTCCCGCTTCGTTCTCCTTCGTCCAGGCGTCGTCCCGTCTGGCTCGTCCTCCAAGCGACCGTCGAGGAGGATTCTCTCTCCCTACTCTTTTTACTGCTTTCTAATATAGATTTACTGCTTTCTAGAGTAATCGCTTTATGCTTTCTAGTTGTAACGAACGATCTCTTTTATGATAACTTCCTTGTCTATTCTACATCTCATTTTGATTTCCATGTGTAGTATTCTCTCTCTCTCTCTTACTCTCTCTCTCTCTTCTATTTTGTTGTAGATACTTAGATAGTTTAAATTGAATTTCTTCGTGACAAAATAAAAACGAAACGCGAAGTTTTTAAATCAAACGTCCGCCTCCCTGTGTTCGACCCAGAATTTTAATTTCGGTATAAATTTTATTTGTTGAACACGAATCCTTCGCTTTCGAACTACAACGACAGGTTTTCCAAAATCGAACACGTTAGCGTAGCTTCGTAAACGTTCAACATGATAGCCTGTGAAACGTGTGTAGGATGTGGAAGGGTACATGGTGAAGTAAGGAAGGAAATCAGAAGAGAAAGGAGCCCTGCAATACAAAAATACAAGCTTGTCCTTAGGTTGGGTAGCCTAAAGGTCTACAGACTTTTAGAATTCATCCTAAGATTATGGATGATTTACTCTACTTATGTCCAGGCAATCCAACCAGTTAGAAGGAGGGACTGGGGAGAAAGTTCTTCCTTTGGCTTGTGCCTCCGGTTCCTAGTGTACCCCCCAGCTGCGGTTGTTTGACGCTACTCCCTTAGCTAGACATCAGATTGACTAGTATAAGCAGGTTAATCGTGAACAGTCTCAATCTGGATCCCAACGATCGAACCAATCCTTAGGGCCAACGTCTAATCAAATTTAGTTAGGCTAAGGACAATGGTGCTTCAGGAATGTGATGAGCCCTTTAGATGGGTTGTGCCATTAATGATCAGTTAAAATGTGTGTGCGTGCACAACTTGGGTTCTCAAACAAGGTTATTTGATGATGTGTCTTTTAGGGTTCAACCTTGTTTAGTAGCTTTTAGGGTTTAATTCTTAGGTTGGTTCAATCAAGGTTTAGTAGAACACTCCAAGTTTTGAAAGCACGGGTGATGATATGTTCCTTTAAAAGTCAGAAATAAAATGTGGAGTGCCTGGTTCAGTCTTAAAAATCAACCCTAAGTGGCAAGCTACTTAATGAATCAGTTTTAGATTGAGTGGTGCGGCCCAAATAGCTAAATCAATTGGCCTATTGCACCACTTAGTTAAGGCACACAGAAATGTTTGACCTATTCAGATTTCTACTCACTTATGTGTATTTAGTTGAAGTGTTCCAGGTCCACAGGTTAGATCTTGGTTAAGTGGTAGAGTCAAAGTGATTGTGCGCCTTAGGATAAGAAGTTGTGGGTGTTAAGTGTGTAGCTTTCAGAAAATCCCACAATCAGATAACACTTTTTTTTATATATTTTTTTATTTATGTGGATGGCGAGGTGAGTGGAGGTGGCAAATAAACAACCAAATCTATCCTAGGGTTTATAAAAAGCACCTAAGTTGATTTGGGTTTGAGTTATTAGGTTATGAAATGAAAACTAAGGTGGGGGTGGTGTGGGGGACACTTACAAAACACTCTACCCACACTTTACTCCAGTCTACCACACTTGGATCTCCATGCTAGGGTACCTACAAGATAGTAGATCAAAGACAAGTAGGGTTAGTGCTATGTAAATGCAAAAAATGCAGAAACAATAAAGTAAATTCCGTAGCCTCCCCGACAACGGTGCTAAAATGGTCGGGCGTGTTTCGCGTGTTAGAAATCAAGGTTACAAGTAACCCGTTGTCGTAGTTGCAAAACACGTCGATCAGATAAAATTTACACCGAAACTCCAAGGGAGTCCAGGTTGAACACAGGGAGGTGACTCTTACTTTACATGAAAACCGCGCTTCGATTTATTTCTTTTTGGTATTTTAGGGTTTTGTTATTTTTTTGTATTTTTGTAAGAAGAAACAAGCAAACGTATCACAAGATAGAGATGTGAAACGAAAATGGTATATATTACTTCCAATGTCAATTACAATAAACTATGAAAGCATAAAAAGAGAGGGGGTTGAGAGGAAATCTCCCGAATCGGCTATTCGGTGAGATAACGACACCTGGTGGAAGCTCGGATGAAGGAGGTGAGGAGTAGGACGATGGAGGTGAGATGTAGGAGGACGTCAGGTTGAGGAAAGCTTCGGCGTGCTTCGGAATGGAGGTAAGAAGACAGAGATGATCTGCTACCGGAATGGAGGTGGGAGGACGGTTCCAAGGTGACCTATGAATGGGGATGGGAAGTTGGAGGAATATTTGGTGGGGCAGAGGTTTGCTACACTAATAGGTGCCTTGGGAGCTTGAGAACAAGCTCTAATGGAGAGTTGGTAGGCTTGCTAGAGCTTGGGAGTAGGTAGGAGTAGAGTAGGTAGGGATGGCTTGGAAGGGAGGGGGTGTAGGTCCTTTTATAGTGGAGGAGAAGAGGCAAAAATAGGCATGGGACCATTAGTGACATTCAGACTGTTGCTACAAACGTCGTTGTAGGTAGCTCATGCCCGCTAATGCCCACAACTGGCTTTGCTGGCTTGCGATGAATTACCGACGGCTGTAAGTCCAGCTCATGCGTCACTGTAGGTCTAACTCATGCATAGCTGGTGCTGCGCTGTGCGCATAAACGCCTGTGAGCGCGTGCACCCGTGCTACTGCACGCGTACGATGCCACGTGCATGCGCTAGGCAGCCTGGGGCCGTCCATCTTCTTCTTGTTATAGGGGTTGCTACAGAAGTCAGATTGAGTCGATTTTCACGTTGTTAGGCTGCGATCGTTGTTTCGAATCCATCTGTGCGATCGGATTTGTCATTTGAAGCTCTGAATTATGTCTCCTAGTCCCTTGGCCGTTGATCTTCCTCAAACTGCATATGGTGCTACGGGACTCCGATCAAGGCGATTTCAGAGGCGTTAGACTCCAATCGTTGTCTTGATCAGATCCATATGGTCGAATCGTCAATCCGAGGCTCCGAAATAAATATCCTTCTCTCCTAACCACAAAAAGGATGCAATTAACCTAAATTATATACAACTACTTTAAATGAAGAATAATGCATGCTATGCAATATTTATAACATGAAATGTAAATCTATGCCTAGGAACATGCATGAATAGGCATTTTACCCTCAATAAATGTGTTTACATCAATGGTGGATGGCCAAGGAGTTGCATTGCTAAGCTAAGCTAGCTAAGATAGCTTAGCTAGTAGATAAGTAGGGTAGGGAGTAGAAGGAGCTAGGGTTTTGAGAAGAGGAGCTGAAGGAGAGTTATTTAGAGCTGCATAGGAGCTAGTGGCTGCTGAAGAGAATAGTAAGAAGCTACTTTAGCTGGCTTAGCTTGCTAGTTCTTTGCTAACTGCTAAGCCAAGCTAAAGTAAGTTGGCTTCTACTTAAAGATGCTGAGGTAAGTTGGGTCTGATCTTCCCGGGGAGGACCTAGCTAGCTGAAGTAGCTAAGGTAGCTTAACTCAACTAAGTTGAGTTAAGTGGAGACCCCGGGAGCTAGACTTGAGCTGGCCTGAGCTAGGGTGAAGTCATCTTCAGCTGGCTTCAGTTGAGTAAAGCTGGAGGTAGTTGGACCTGAGCTGAGGTGGACTCCAGTTAACTTAGCTAAGCTAGCTAGAGCTCCCCGTGAACTGATGGGACCTGAGATGAGCTAGACTCAACTAAGTTGAGTTGGATCTGAGCTGACTTGAGCTAGGGTGAGCTAAGATGAGCTATCTTAAACTACCATTCAGTTGAGATGAGCTAAATGGAGCTAGGATAAGCCAATCGTAGCTCAAGTGAGCTGGTATCTAGCTATGATAAGCTGGAATAGGCTGAGTCTCAGCTGGTTTAAGCTTCTTCTTCACCAGCTGCCTTCCTGAGTGCTAGGGTTTTGGGGATCTGACTATCTATTTATCCCTAACACTCAAATAAACATATCAAAAGCCAACAAAATGTGTAATGCATGCCTAATCTAATTTATGCCTAAATGCAGCTCAAAAACACGTTTGCGGAGTAAAAATCCTAAGAGCTAGTTTTTTTTAGGGCATAAGAATGATGATAAACTGACGTTTATCATACCCCCATGCTTATCTTTTACTGTCTCTTAGTAAAACATATTCTCTCGAAATGAAATTCTTGGGAAATCTAATTTTTTTAACTTTTGAGGAGAAAGAGATTACGGGACCTTGGTTGATTAAAGCACGTGAGGTACGGGATTTGTTAAAGATAAACATTGGGATTTATTTTTGGATTCAAAAATTAAATGAATCGGGATCAATATATCCTCCAAAAATTCACAGATTAACTCCCTTGTTAATTCAGATGACTCAAAATTTTTGTAGTTTGGATTTCTCTGGCTCTTGAATTCAATTCGCAACTTGCAATAACCTTTAAAACCTTACGTCTGTGCTTGTGAAAAGCCAACATTTATAAGGTTGTGTTTTTTGTTTAAATTTTTTTTTTGTCTCCCCCATGCTTATTCTTAGCTTGGTCTTAAAACATATGTGTTGGGATCATCATCTTGTTACCAATCCTCAAGGGGGCTCTGGCACTAGTGCTTTGAGATAGCATTATCCATGACACCACCCAGGAGCTCATAGCCCCAAAACACAATGCGATGTAAAGAGGTGCTCTAAGCAAACTCAAGCTCTTGCTTTGACGCTATGGGTAGAGCAACGTCTAAGACACTTAAGCTGCAAAAATGCACCTTAATGCTCCATCTAAAGATATGAAATATAGATAAAGAGCAGTGTTAAGGTAGTAACATGGTGACATCTCATCCTAAAAGGGGGCAATTTCCTCCTTCTCGGCGGTGGGAACTCAAACCAATGATCTATTTTGGACTTAACTAAGGCCAAACAAAGGGTTTTTCTAATTTTTAATTATTTTTTAGGTGTTGTCTTGTGTGCGAATTTTGACACATGAAATTTTGCATGATATGCAAGTTTTTAAATTGGAAAATAAGCCAAATACTTTTCATCTTACAAAAGGGGATCAAGTCACCTAAACTATCATGAGTTCAGGAGGAATTTTAGAGAAGGATATTTGATCTAGTCTAAAGGTTGACCCTGAAATTCTAATAATCAGATCTGTATCCTTATCCCTAACTTGTTAAAGATTAAATCCCATTGTACCAAAAGTGAATTGTTGAAACGTTAGAGGACTACGCTATCGAATTTGGTTATGAAAACCTGTCGTTGCAGTTTGAATAGAGAAGAACTTAGGTTCAACAAATAAAATTTATACCAGAATAGAAATCTTGGGTCAAACTCAGGGAGGCTACGTCGATCAAAATTCGCAATAATATTTTTTTTTATTTTTGTTTCAAGAACAGAGTAATTATAATGCAATTGAATCAATATAAACAATCAGAGAAAGAGAGAGAGAGAGAAAACAACCACTTGAAGTTGCAAAATGTTTGTACATCTAAGAAAGCGAGAAATTACACTAGAAAGCAGGAAAATTCTACTCTAGAAAGCTGGAAAAAGGAATGGGAGAGAGAAGTTATCTTCCTCGACGATCGCTTGGAGGACGAGCCGGACGAGACAATGCCTAGAAGATGAGGAACGGAGCGGGAAGAAGGAGGTCGAGGCAGGAGGAACGGGAATGAGGCAACACGTCATCGTCGTCGCGAGATCCGCTTCCAGAATGGGAGCGAAAAATTGATTTTATCTCTTGAGGAGCATCCTAGGTGTGGGACAAGCTTCTCTTGAGCTTTGGAGAGGGATAGAAGAGAAGGAAGGGATGAGAAATTCATATGGAGGGGGTCTCCTTTAATAGTTGCAAGGAGTGGGGGCATTTTGGTCATTACAAATTCAAAATATTAAATGAGGGCCCTTTAGTTACGAAATTAAGAGTCACTAAAGCCCAGATCGTGGGCGACGTGCACCCACGCCTGCCGTCTGCTCCTCTCCCGCGCCGCGCTTAACTGCCCACATTCGTCAATCTTCGGCCATCCGATCTTAAAAGTTGATAACCACCAGTGCTTCATCGCTTGCGAGCGCGTGCCTGGCGCGTCCAATCGCGCGTTCACGCATCACGGCCTCTGAGCACGCCACCTCTCTGCTCTCGCTACTGCTCATCCTTGATCCGACGATCCAATTTAAGTCGTTCCTTGCATTTGCGCTAGATTGAGGCTTGTGGGGGCTCAAACCCATGCCTCTTCTTCGCGTTTGAGCTCTCGATCGCTACGCTACAACGGTGAGTTTGTCACGTGGATGCTTTAAGGCGTGAGCGTCCGTGGCCGTTGGATGGTGATCCAACGGCCAAGATCCATAACAGGTGAAGAGAGAGAGAGAGGGCGCGGTGGTCTTCCATATTGGCTGGGCTAGTTTGGGTAGCTGAGATGGTGCCACATGACGCTATCTTGGCCATCCATCTTTTTAGTGATGTAGATTGTGCCACGGGTATCGGATTGGATCGATTTTCACGCCGTTAGGCTGCGATCATCGATCCGAATCCATCCATGCAGTTGGATTTATCATTTGAGGTGTGAATTAATACCATCTTGGCCCATGATCTTTAGGGTTCCTCGATCTCTACCTGGTGCTATGGATATCCGATTAAGGCAATCTTGAAGTCATTGAACTCCAATCGTCGCCCTGATCAGATCCGTATGGTTGGATCTTCGATCCGAGGTCCTGATAAAAAGTCGCCCTGTCTCTGACCATAGAAAAGAGATAATTACTGTACAATTTATACAACTTAATATAAATGCATGATTATGCATGTTATTCACTATTTACAATGTATGATGCTAATGTGACATTAAGAACATGCATTAATAGACATTTTAGGTTAATCAGATGTATGCACATCACACCCCTATGCCTATCTTTTGCTAATCCCTAGGAAAAACTACATGCTATTTATAAAAGAATTAGGTTGGGAATTAGGCATAAGTTATTTTCAACATTAAGAAATTCTTTTACTCAAGATCTGAACTTCCAAAGACACAACAGTGTCCGGGTATCTACCAAAATGTAGACCGCCTTAAGCCCTCGCATTATTCAAAGAATTTTTTTTCTCTTTTTCTTCTTTTCTATTTTTTTTTGAAGTTTTTTGAGTTTAGGGTTAAAGAGTGGCTTTTTACGGCCATTCAACCCACCCAAGATTTGATGAGAACCCTAAGTTCTAAATATCTTATTGTGAATGTGATAGACTCGTTGATCGGCAATTAGAATGGACTTCGGGTTTCTACACCTCTAGGTGACCTTAAAAAGAGAGTTCTGCTTAAAGGTGTATCTTTATGACCGGTAGCTTTCTCCCTACTTTTATTTTTTTGGGGTCAACACAAGGGTGAATCCAGTGTATATCTCCCCGATTTATTCAACTTCTCCGCTTCTTCCTAAGTGTTTTGGAAATTTTCAGTGCATTTCTTGAGCTGGGTTCTGAACAACCAGTCGATGAGCTATTACCACCGACAACTTGCCAGCCATACTCGTGTGACGAAGTGTGGTTTATTTCTTTTGTTTTCTTTTTCTTTTCTCCTTTTCGTTTTCTTTTTGACTTTCTTTTTTTTTTTTTTAAAGTAGGTGGCTTCCCTGGTCTAAGATTTACCTAAAGGCAGCAAGAAGAGAATGGTCCAGTGACTGGGCTCTGGACAACCTACCTATGGGCTGTTAGCCATGATGACTTGCCAGCCATATCACCCTAGAAGGTTCATTAGCTACCCAATTTTCGTTAAAATCACATATCAACAAGTCAGTGAAAAGATAGTGTGTAGATGCTTTAGACTTAAAGTTCCCTCAAATTAGAGGATGGGTTGAAAAGTCGTGTACTTATCACCCAAACTTATTTAATTTAATTACAATAGAATTAAGATGGTGAGAACTCGAAAAAAAAATCCACATTTTAGTGGATACACGGGCTGATTAAGCCCAAAGGCCTGAAGGGTCTTCGTATTCACATCCTAATGTAATATTTCCTAAGATTGAAAAGTCCTAATGTCCAAGTATTCCTTCCTAAGTCAATTTTTTGTTTTAATGTATAAATAAGAAGAGAAATAGAATTTACAAGAATTTCACAGAGCTGACAAAATGATTAAAAAATGAATCCATTCCCCCCATGCCTAGTTGATGCAATGCTCACATTGAGAAAAAGAGACATGAAAGGAAGGGTAGAGTACGGAAGATATCACCTGAATATGAAGCTCGGGTCAGCTTTGAGTCATATGTATAATTGCTGAGTTTAATGCCGTCATCTAGGTGAAGTCCAACCAAAGAAGTCACAACATGGCTAGAGCAGCCGTGTCTGAGACGGGTTCTGGAAGAGTACGGTTAATAATAGGCTTCAGACGTTAACCGTTGACTTTAAATAAATTACCCATCTTTGGGTCAGAGATCTAAACAGCTCCGTTTGGAAAAATCTGGTCGATAATGAACGGGCCGTTCCATTTCGATCTAAGTTTGCCAGGAAAGAGCTTAAGTCGAGAATCAAATAACCAAACCTTCTGATTCAGCTCAAAGCTCTTGCGCGAAATCAATTGGTCATGTAGAGCTTTGGTCTGAGCCTTGTAGATCTTGGCATTCTCATATGCATCATTTCTAAGCTCCTCCAACTCAGATAGCTGGAGTTTCCTAGTCTTCCCAGCTAAACTCAGATCTAGATTACATTGCTTCATTGCCCAGAATGCCCTATGTTCAATCTCTATGGGTAAATGGCATGCCTTTCCATACACCAGACGAAACGGAGACATGCCGATGGGCGTTTTATACACCGTACGGTATGCCCAAAGAGCATCCTCAAGCTTTTGAGTCCAGTCTTTGCGATCAGGCCTAACCATTTTCTGCAGAATATTCTTGATCTCCCGATTAGAGATCTCGGCCTGTCCATTTGTCTGGGGATGGTAAGGTGTGGAGATTTGGTGATTAACCCCGTATTTAGCCAGCAAATTACCAAACTGGGCATTAGTGAAATGAGTGCCACCATCACCAATGATGGCCCTCGGAATTCCGAACCTGTTGAAGGTGTTCTTAACAAAATCGATGACCACCTTGTGGTCATTGGTTCGGGTGGGAATCGCCTCAATCCATTTGGACACGTAATCAAAATAGACAAGAATGTACTAATGTCCAAATGAAGGAAGGGTCTCATGAAATCGATGCCCCAAAAATCGAAGATTTTGATAGAAAGAATTGGGTTTAGGGACATCATATCTCTCTTAGTTATGCTCTCGAGTGCCTGGCATCGGGAACATGACCTTGAGAAATCCTGGGCATCCTTGAATAAAGATGGCCAATAGAATCTAGATTGCAAAATTTTTGCAGCCGTCTTTTTCCCGGAGAAGTGTCCACCACACGCAGATGCATGGAAGAATTCGAGTATACTATTGAATTTGTTCTCCAGAACACATCGACGAATAATCTGATCAGAGCCTATGCAATTCAGTTTAGGGTCCTCCCAAAAGTAATATTTGGCCTCAGATTTGAGTTGATCCCGTCGTTTCTTGGTCTAATCGTGGGGGATTTGACCAACGGCCAAATAATTAACAATGTCAGCAAACCACGGGGTTTAGACACCTGAAACTGTAAGGATGGTTTCATCTAGAAAAGTATCAGCAATCGAGATGTCCAGACGAGAAGAATCACTCAGAAGTCTCGATAAATGATCTGCCACCACATTTTGTACCACGGATTTATCCTTGATTTCAAGATCAAATTCTTGAAGCAGAAGAATCCAACGAATAAGCTGGGGTTTGGCATCCTTTTTGGCCAAGAGATGTCTCAAAGCCGAGTGGTTGGTATAAATAATGACATGAGACCCTAAGAGATAAGCCTTGAATTTCTTCAAAGCAAATACTACGACTAGTAATTCTTTCTCTGTAACAGTGTAATTCCTCTAGGCTTCGTCCAAAGTTATACTAGCGTAGTAGATGACAGAGGGCTTCCTGTCAACTTTCTGACCCAAAATAGCCCTGACCACGTAATTAGAAGAGTCAGTCATGATCTCAAAAGGGGTTGTCCAAACTGATGGTTGCAGCACTGGAGCACAAGTGACTGTCGTTTTAAGAAAATCAAATTCCTTGAGACATGATTTGTCAAAAACAAATGGCGTTTCTTTGGTGAGAAGATTGCTCAGAGGACGAGCAACCTTCGAAAAGTCCTTGATGAATCTTCTGTAGAATCCCACATGACCAAGAAATGATCGAATTTGTTTAACAGATGTGGGAGGAGGAAGTTTAGCGATAACATCAACCTTAGCTTTATCCACTTCAATTCCAAGTTCAGAGATTACATGACCCAAGACGATGCCTTCTTGTGTCATGAAATGATTCTTTTCTCAGCTAAGGACCAATCTTGTTTTGATGCATCGTTTAAGAATCATTTCTAGATTAGCTACATAAGAGTCAAACGATTCTCCAAAAATAGATAAATCGTCCATGAAGACTTCCATAAACTCTCCCACCATGTTAGAGAATATGGCTAACATACACCTTTGAAAAGTGGCAGGTGCATTGCATAAACCGAATGGCATCCTATGGAAAGCAAAGGTTCCGTAGGGATAGGTGAAAGTAGTTTTTTCTTGATCCTCGGGATGAATAGGAACTTGGTTGTATCCCGAGTAGCCATCAAGAAAACAGAAGTACTTCTGCCCGGCTAATATTTCCAAGATTTGATCAATGAAAGGTAGAGGGAAATGATCCTTTTTCGTGGCCGTGTTTAGCTTCTTGTAATCGATACAAACCCTCCAAGAGGAAGCTGAATGAGTTGTGACGGATTCTCGTCTCTCATTAGTCACAACGGTAATCCTGGCTTTCTTGGGAATAATCTGCACGGGACTTACCCAGGGACTATCAGAAATCAGATAAATGATTCCTACATCGAGCCACTTAATAATCTCCTTCTTAACCACTTCTCGCATATTTGGATTTAATCTCCTCTACATCTAGCGAGAAGGGTGGGATCCATCTTCCAAAAATATTCTATGATTGCAGTAAGATGGCTCGATCCCCATAAGGTCATTAATGGTCCAACCAATTGCCTCCTTGTGTTCCTTCAGGACCTTAATCAATTTAATCTCCTGCTCCTTTGTTAATTTAGCACTGATAATCATAGGGAGCGTCTTGTGTGGTCCTAAAAATTGATATTTCAAATTCTCAGGCAATGATTTCAATTCAAGCTGGGGCAAGTTGATGATTGAAGGTAAGGAAGATGTTGATGACTCATCAAGAGGAAGAGGTTGAGAGTGAACAAAATCAATAACCTCTTCAGAAAATGGTGGGCTTGCCATAGAGGGTTGCGGGTCCAATTCATCATCAATGGAGGAACTTTCAATTGCAGAAACCATTATACAAGTTTCAATATTCACATTATCATCCTCAAGTTCCTCGATAAATCCACAATCCTCAAATTCATTAATCGCCTTAAAAATATCCAATCTCATTCGTTGATCCCTAAAGGCGATTTCCATGCTACCGCTTTCACAGTTAATGTTGACCTTAGTGGTAGCCAGGAACAGACGCCCCAGAATGATGGGCGTGTTCCTCAGATTTTCAGGTACATCCATTTCAAGGACAAGAAAATCTACAAGAAAATAGAAATCCTTAACCTTAACAATAACATCTTCAATAACACCTCACGGATTTGTGACTGAATGGTCCACTAATTTTAGTGTTACTGAAGTCGGCCGAAGTTCACCTAATCCAAACTTCTCATAAAGAGAAGTCGGAATTAGGTTGATGGATGCACCCAGATCCAGAAGTGCTCTATCAAAAGTGTAATCTTCGATGACATGAGAAATCAATGGAGCACCTGGATCTCTCTTTTTCTGAGGGAGGTGGTGCAGGATAATAGAACTAGCATGCTCGGAGAGTATCACCTTCCTCGGAACAGATTCTCTCGACTTACGCTTTTGTGTACATAAATCCTTTAAAAATCTCACGTAAGTCGGTATATGCTTGATAGCGTCAAGGAGTGGGATATTGATCTCGACATTCTTGAAAATATTCAGAAGCTCCTCATTATTATCAAAAGACTTCTTCTTCCTTGATCTAATCAAGGCTTCAAGAAAAGGAACATGAGTCAGATCTTTGGAATCAGGTTCCTGAGCCTTGATTTCTTCTCTAGAATTGTCCTTTCTCTCCTCAGGTTTTTCAGGATTCAGTAAATCAGAATAGTGTGGTTGTGAATCCTGAGTTTGTTTACCACTCCTCAAAGTAACAGAATTTGCGAATGCATACGAGTTTGGGTCTTGGGGAGGGTTAGGAAAGATTGGAGGGGCTTCATTAACCAAGAATTGTTGATGTGTAGAAGAAGAAGAAGAGGAAGGACCCTGCTCAACCACTTGAGCATGTGTGTATGGGTCCCCCTGATTTCTGTACCCATAGGATTGATTGCCCAGATTCTGGGTATTTCGTGGGTTGGGTACGGGTTGGGATGGTAGAGATCTGGGTTGACGAGAGTTAGCTATGAGCCTGGTTTGCAAGTTGTCCAGCGAGGTTTTCATTTGCTGCATGAGATGGAGCATGGATCCTTGCATCTCTACCATTTGTTGATTCAAATCAGCTTTCCCTATGGGTTGACGGGCATTCCAAGATGACTGATTGACCTGATTCGAGGGCAACTGAGTATAAACATGACCCTGACCCATTGGTCATTGCGGAGCATAGTTGCTAGGTCGGAATTGGGTCTGCTGCCCCAGGTTTTTCCAGGAGAAGTTAGGGTGGTTTCTCTAACCTGGATTATAAGCATTGGAGTAGGGGTTGGATCTAACATTCTCCTGTATAGCACAAACATCCTCATAGGGTGAGGATGGAGAGAAAGAAAGGGAAGGATCAGAGAAACTAGGATCAAAGGCCCCAATTTGGAACCCGTGGGGTTCCGAATAATGCTGGCTCGCAGGTTGAGCCGCATCAAGTTGATTCACGAACTCCCATCCAGAAGGAGGTCGCGATGAATGGAATCCCGAATTCTGGGATTGAGTGGATTGAGAGTTGTTCATTGAATTTCCAGCCATCCACTCCTCCATTCTCTTAGCAACCAATTCCACCTTATCAAGTTTATTACAAATCAATTCCATATCGAATGAATGAGAGTCGTGAACTTCATTAACATTCGATCTAGGCTGCTGGGACCGGTTAAAAGTATCCATGGAGGCATGATTGATTAAATCCTCGCTCATTTCCTCAAACAAATTGTGTGCGCTATCTGGGTCTTTGTTGAGGAAATTGCCTCCATAAGAAGCATCCACATGATTTTTGAGTTGCTCAGTCAACCCGTGGTAGAAGATCTGCACGAGTTTCCATTTCGGCACCTCGTAGTGTGGACACCTCCACAATAGGTCCTGGAATCACTCCCAAGCCACATGAAACTGCTCCCCCGGCCACTGGGTAAAGGTAGTGATTGCCCATCTCAAAGCATTGGTACGTTCGATAGGGAAGAATTTCTTCAGAAAGGCCAATTTCAACTCATTCCAAGTTGCAATTGGTCTTCCTATAGTTCTGTACCAATGAGCGGCTTTATCTTTAAGAGAGTAGGGGAAGAGCCTCATGATCATTTGCTCCTCATTCACGTTTCGTGCCTTGGTGGTTTGGACCAAAGTGGTCAAGTCCTCCAAGTGCTGAAACGGGTCTTCAAAGCCAAGCCCATGGTAATGTTTGATCAGGCTTAACACCTGGAGCTTGATTTCTACATCTCCAGCCAGAATCTGGATGCCGAGACGTTCCCCGTAATTTGAAGGATCATAAAAATCCTTCAAGGGCTGAGCACCCTGCATTCTCTGGAACCATTCTTGCATTCTTTACATTTGTTCCAACTGCCTTCGGAATTCCTCATGTGGATCCCGAGGCAGAGGAGGCTGTTGATCGGCTATGGGATCGATTTAGCCAAAATCCAATCTACACCTCCTAGAATACTCTAGTGGTCCTTCCAATCGAGGATTCAATGACCTTCTTCCCAGCATAAACTAGGAAAAGGTCTGAAGGACTGGGGATAAGAACCCTGCAGTACAGCAAAACAAACCTATCCTTAAGTGGGGTAGCCTAAGGATCTACAGACTCCCAGAACCCGCCTTAAGATTATAGATGATTTACTCTACTTGTGTCTGCTGAATCCAACCAGTTAGAAGGAGGGACTGGGGAAAAGGTTCTTCCTTTGGCTTGCGACTCCGGTTCCTAGTGTACCCGCCAGCCGCGGTCGTTTGACGCTACTCCCCTAACTAGACATTAGATTAATCAGTACAAGTAGGTTAATCATAAACCATCTCATACTAGACCCCGAAGAGCGAATTAGTCCTTAAGGCCAACGTCTACTTGATTTTATTGAGGCCTGGGATTGTAGTGCTTATGGAATGTGATGGTCCCTTAAAATGGGTTATGCCCTTAATGATTGTTTGAGTATGTGTGTGTGCACAGCCAAGGTTTTCAAGCAAGGTTATTTGTGATGCGTAGATTTTAATGTTCAAATCTTTCTTAAGTAGCTTTTAGGGTTTAGAATTAGGTTGATTTCAATCAAGTTTGAGGCAAACCATATTTTCAAGCACGGGTGAAGATTGCTTTCCTTTAAAACCAGAAATAAAGTGGAGTGCCTAATATAAACCTAGATTGAAAACCCTAAGAGGAAGCTACTTGGTGGGGTGATTTTAGGTTGAGTGGTGCAGCCCAAACAACTTAAACAATTGGCTACAATTGCACCACTAGGTTAGGCACACAGAAATGGTTAACCTAGAATGATTTCTACTCTTTTATATGTTGATTTGTGTGTACCGATTCCACAGATCAGAATCTGGTTGAGTAGAAGAAAATCAAGTAGGTTAAGTGCCTTGAATGTGGGTGTATGTTGTGTGTATGTTGAAAATTACCCCACAAAATTATTTTTTTATTTTTTTTATATAAGCGAGGGTGAAATGAGTGTGAGTGGAAATTCAAACAACCAAACTAATCTTAGGATTTATGCAAACACCTAGGTTAATTGGAATTTGAATTTAATGTAACAAATGAAATCTATGGAGGGGGAAGAATGGGGAGCACTTACAGTCATCTTCAACTGCACTTTACTTCGATCTACCGCTTGACGATTCCCTGATGGAGGTCTCTGTAAAACAATAGACACAAGAGAAAGGAAGTTAGAAGACAGTAAAGTGCATGAAATGCAAAAAGAAAATCGAAAAATCGTTGCCTCCCCGGAAACAGCGCCAAAATGTTGAAACATTAGAGGACTACGCTATCGAATTTGGTTTTGAAAACCTGTCGTTCTAGTTTGAATAGCAAAGAACTCAAGTTCAACAAATAAAATTTATACCGAAATAGAAATTCTGGGTCGAACTCAGGGAGGCTACGTCGATCAAAATTTGCAATTATATTTTTTTATTTTTGTTTAAAGGGCGGAGTAATTACAATGCAATTGAATCAATATAAACAATCAAAGAGAGAGAGAGAGAGAGAGAGAGAGAACATCCACTTGAAATTGCGAAATGTTTGTACATCTAAGAAAGCAAGAAATTATACTAGAAAGCAAGAAAACTATTACAACTAGAAAGCAGGAAAATTCTACTCTAGAAAGCTGGAAAAAGGAATGGGAGAGAGAAGTTATCCTCCTTGATGATCGCTTGGAGGACGAGACGGAGGAGACAACACCTGGAAGACGAGGAACGGAGTGGGAAGAAGGAGGTCGAGGTAGGAGGAACAGGAACGAGGCAGCACGTTGTCGTCGTCGCGGGATTCGCTTCCGGAATGGGGGCGAAAAATTGATTTTATCTCTTGAGGAGCATCCTAGGTGTGGGACAAGCTTCTCTTAAGCTTTGGAGAGGGTGAGAAGAGAAGGAAGGGATGGGAAATTTGTATGGAGGGGGTCTCCTTTTATAGTTGCAAGGAGTGGGGGCATTTTGGTTATTACAAATTAAAAATATTAAATGAGGGCCTTTAGTGACGGAATTAAGCGTCACTAAAGCCCAGATCATGGGCAATGTGCACCCGTGCCTGCCGTTTGCTCCTCTCCCACGTCACGCTCAGCTGCCCACGTTCGTCAATCTTCGGCCATCTGATCGTAAGATCGGATGGCTTAAAAGTCGGTAACCGCCAACGCTTCATTGCTTGCAAATGCACGCCTGGCGCGTCCAATTGCGCATTCACGCATCACGGCCTCTGAGCGCGCCACGTCTCTGCTCTTTCCGTCGCTCATCCTTGATCCGACGGCTCAATTTGAGTCGTTCCTTGCATCTGCGCTAGATGGAGGCTTACGAGGGCTCGAACCCGTGCCTCTTCTTCTCATTTGAGCTCTCGACCGTTGCGCTACAGTAGTGAGTTTGTCACGTCGATCCTTTAAGGCATGAGCTTCCTTGGCCGTTGGATGGTGATCCAACGGCCAAGATCCATCACGCGGTGAGGAGAGAGAGAGGGTGCGGCGGTCTTCCAGATTGGCTGGGTCGGTTTGGGCGGCTGAGATGGTGCCACGGAGTGCCATTTTGGTCGTCCATCTTCTTAGTGATGTAGATGGTGCCACGGGTATCGGATTGGACTGATTTTCATGCCGTTAGGTTGCGATCGTCGATCCGAATCCATCTGTGTGGTCGAATTTGTCGTCTGAGGTGCAAATTAACATCATCTTGGCCCATGATCTTTACGGTTCCTCGATCTCTATCTGGTGCTATAGATATCCGATTAGGGCGATCTTGGAGTCGTTGAACTCCAATCGTCGCCTTGATCAGATCTGTATAGTTGGATCTTCGATACGAGGTCCCGATAAAAAGTCACCCTGTCCCTGACCATAAAAAGGAGACAATTACTGTACAATTTATACAACTTAATCTAAATGCATGATTATGCAAGTTATGCACTATTTATAATGTATGATGCTAATGTAGACCCAACAAGTCCACCCGACCTCTCTTGTCACTGAGATTCTAGGTAGACCAGAGTGGGGACCTTGACCTCTCAAGTCTACCACTTTTATATTGTAGGTGCTTTAGGGTTCCACTTGAACTTTAGATGTTTTGGTTTTGTGACCTAATTTCAAGGTTGGTTGACCCAACAAGGGGTCAACTTCACTTGACCTGTCCTAAAGATGGCAGAGTGATTCTAGGTCAAGACCTAAAAATCACCCTGATTTGACTCCCAGGTTATTAGGTCCAAATTTTTTAGGGTTCAAGTGATTTTAGAGCTTGATTTTAGGGTTTGTCTTGCTTAGATCTTTTCAATCAAGGGCTTGGGTAGCGCACAGATGCAGGTGGATTTGTTTCCTTTTATGTAAGCATGTGTGAACCAGCACTCCAAAACTCTACTGTAGAAACCCTAATGTGGCCCTATTTCCAATCCTCTTTGATTCTCAGAAGTTCTCTTTGGACTTTAAACAAGAAGTGTGTAGTCCGTGGAGATTCAGAAATTAAGCATGATCCCTAATAGGCACAAGAATTTGTGGGGTAGGATCTCTAAAAAAATTGCCTCAACTTCAATAAGATTTGAAAAAAAAATTTGCAAAATCAGGAAACTTTCGCCTTAAAAATGGAAATTACTATAAAAAGAAGGCAATTGATTCCTAATTGATTGCTTCTCTATTTGTTTTCCCAGGATTAGGAGATGGATTTAGGGAAGAAGAGAGAATTTTACCTGCCCTGGAGTGGTTGATTTGTGCGAGAGATCTCCTTGTGAAATACCTCGCAAAAATCACAACGAAAACAATAGGGCAAGTTAGTGCTCAAATATAATCAAAAGAATGTAGAGACTAGTGATGAATTGCGCGTTTATCCTCGGGAACGGCGCCAAAATGTTAGCAGGGCGAAGTCGGGTTTCTAAAAGATAAATGCTGCGTCGTAGTATAGTTGAAATTGCCTTGAAAATAAATAAATTTTATTACTCGAATTTTAAGTCCGAGTTCAAACATGGGGAGCAAATGGAATTTATTCACTAATCTCAATAATAGATGCAATTGAACACATAAAATTACTCAAAACCTAATTCAGAATGTAAAGCATGAAGTTATGAATAATAAAATGTAGCAAAATAGAGAAATTGGGAAGAATTGGATAAAAAGTGTTTCTTTTGCTTCTTCTCTGGTTTCTTTTCTCTTCTCTGCCTTTTTCTTCTTTTGTCTAGCTCTTTTTGGCTTCTCTTCTTTCTGATGTCTTCTATTTTCTTCTTCCTTCCTTGGCTTCTTTCTTTAGCTTCCTCCTTAGCTTTCTCTTCTTTGTCTTTTTCTAACTTCAGCCAAGCCCTCTTCTTCTTCTTCTGACTTCTACCTCAGCTTCCTCTTTCTCCTTCAGCCGTGCCTTCTCCTTCCTTGGCTCTTCTTTCTTCTTTCTGCCTTCTCTGCTACAATGCCTTCTCCTTCCTTAGCATCCTCTGTAGCTTCTTCTGCCTTAAGCCCTCAGCTCCTTCTTCTTCTTTCTTCAACTTTGCCTTCAGATCCTCAGCTTCCTCTGTGGCTCCTCCTGCCCTTAGCTTCTTTAGCTTCAGCTTCCTCTTCCTTCTTCCTTTCCCTGCACACAAGTGCAAAACCTACCCCTATCCTCCCCTGCAAACTCTCTCTCTCTCTTTCTCTCTTAGGCTCGCTCTCCCAGAGCCATTCTCAGGTATACGGGTCGAGCAAGCGCATCCAGGTCCAGGCACACCGGCGTGGGTGGTGTACGAGGAGTGCAGGGTAATCGGGTCAAGCAAACCAGGTCCATGTAGTGGTGTTCACGGACGAGGCATGTGGGCGAGGGGACCTCACCTCGCATTCGGAGGCAAAAAGCCTCTGACACGAATTCAATTTATGCTGCTCTGTGAGCTCCAAACTTTCTGAGGTGGGACTAAAAGTCCCACCTGCTTCTCGCGCACCCGCAGGAGATGCTTTGCTTAATTGTCGCGGCTGCAGTGCCTTCTCAAAGCCAATAACTGGCTAAATGTGTGCGTGAGGAGAATCCGCATTGCCTGGACCTGGGAACCTGGAGCACGATGCATGGATTGAAGCTTGCAAGCAAGCTTCACTATTGCTTCAATGGCGGCCAAGGTCGAAACCCTATCAACAAGAATACAGCCTTACAGCCCTGTTAAATACTTAGAAAGTTTCGTAGTGACACGACGAAGGTGTCTAGGTGGGTGGCGTGGCGTAGGGTAGCCTAGGCGTGCGTGCCTAGGTCAATCTGTGGCCATGGTGATGGGTCTGTTCGGGGGGCGCTTGTGGAAGTTATGGCGGTTGATGAAGATGGGGGAAGTGATCAGTGGAAGGTGGCGGTGCTTCTGAGGGGTTTGGCGAGGCATGTGGGGGTGTGGAGTGATGGAGGCGCCTCACCGATGGTCTGCCAGAGGCGGAGAAGATGGTGGTGGTCTGCGGTTGTCAAAGGTCGATAATAGAAATAAAGAAGGGAGAAATGAAGAGAGGAGAGAGGGAAAGAGATCTAACCTAATTTAAGGACGAAGGGGGGTGAATAGTGGCTGGCACATACCTGCCGCTGTCGGAGACGAAGATCCAGTAGAGCGGTGACAGCGATGACGAGCGGGTAGTTGGCGCCAGCGCAGGTATGGCACGACGCGGAGGAAGGAGGCGGAGATGTCTCTGCCACTGGTATTGTGGCAGAGCGATGAGAAGAGGGAGGAGATGTCGCTGGAGCTCATTGGATGCTTGGTCGGAGGAGAAGAGACGAAGTTGAGGGTTGTTTTCCGGCTAAACCAAGCTGAGATTGATCGGCCAGGCCTGGGGCTTCTTTTATAGCCTCTGGCAGAGGGCCTTGTGCTTGGAAGGCAAGCTTCCAAACACAGGTATCCTCGCCGGAGTAGGAATGCGAAAAAATACCCAAATCTCTCATGCATTCGCATGAGAGATTGGGTGGGAATCAAGGCTTGAAACTACGTTCATATGATCGAGAATTCCTTAGAGAATCTCCCTTTCAAATTTGAGAGGGAATCTCTAAGGAATCAAGGAGAAATCCCCTCTGGAATCCTCGCCGGAGTAGGACTATTCCGCTGTAATGGCAGAGGGACCTAATTGCAAAGAATGGCGAGGAAGCTAGTGGGGTCTCTGCAACGTTTTCAAAAGTTAGGGCTCTAAAAGTAATTGGGTTTAACTGTTTTGCAAAGTAGGTCAAGGTGAACTCCCCTTAGGTCCAAATTTTGGTATAAACCTAATTTGGACCTAAGGAATCCAATGGTGAAGTTGGATTTGAGGTTTGATCATGTTTAATTAGACATTTTACACAAAAACCTAATTTAGGGCAAATAATTAGCTAGGACCCCTATTTAGGTGAAAATAGGTTCCAAAGGCCAAATTGAAGGTTCTAAACCCTAGGAGATATTTTTCCATGATTTTTTGAGGGTTTAGGTGAATTTTATCCTGATCAGAACCTTGTTGAATTAAGTAGGTCTATTTTAGGGTTACAATAAGTCATTTAATTCCTATATTGCACATTAACCCTTTTCTGATTGAACCAACCCACTTTTTATCTTGTTCAGACCATTTGACCTATGTTTAGCCCCTGAGAAATCCTGTTGATGTACTGCAATGGTAAAATTGCAGTTTTACCTTTTGTTCCTTGTTTTCCTCTCAGAATAGTTATTCCTTGAATTAGGCCCTTTACTTGGTTATGTAGGAGCTTTTGTTCTCTTTTCTAGGTCAAAAAGAGCTAGTTATGACTCATGATGGTGTTCCCATCAGTGACACTAAGAACATGCATTAATAGACATTTTAGGTTAATCAGATGTATGCATATCATGAATGCTCAACCTTAGTCATGATTTTAGAATTTCGTCAAAAAGTTTTAAATATTTTTATTTTTTTAATTTTTTTTGGGTATGCATGCAGGACAATGATAATAAAAATGCATATTTTTAGGTTTTGAAAATCCTAAATCAATCATCAAAATTTAAAAACACACCCCCATGCTTATGATATACAATTTTCTCATACATTAGGAGGGGAAAGGGATCACCTTAGTGAAAGGAGATTGGGTTTAGGATGGTCAAAATCTGGAAGAAGAAAGAGAAAAAGAAAGTAGGAAAAAATGATGGGTTACCTCCCATCCAGTGCTATCTTTTACACCATTCAGCTGGGCATGAATGTATGTGATAAACATGTATAAATTCATCGTAAAATGCTTATTTGTGATAGTTCCTAGGCTTAGCACTGCATATCATGATATAAATATCGCATAGCATGCATCATTTTGCATTTAGAGTAGTTTATATTTTTGGTTAATTAGGTCCTTTTTATGGTCAGGAGAAGAGAGGATTTATCTCAGGGCCTCGGATGGACGATCAGACCATACAGATTTAAACGAGACGACGATCGGAGATTAACGCCTCTGAAATCGTGCAGATCGAAGTCCCGTAGCACCACATTAAACCCGAGGAAGATCAATGGCCAGGGGGACAATGTGACATCCATACGGGTTTTGGATGGAAAATCCGACCGTATGGATGGATCCGGAGCGACGATCCCAGTCCGGCATTGCAAAAATCATCCTGATCTGAGCACCGTGGCACCCTCTGCAAGAAGAAGAAGACAGACGACCCAGATGGCACCACGTGGCGCCATCCAGGCTGCCCAAACCCATCCAACAGCCACCACCCACTCTCCCTCATCATCTACACCATTAATCCTAGCCGTTGGATTAAGATCCAACAGCTGGGAAGCGTCTGCACCAATTTCTTCCTCGCGACACAAAGTGTGATGTGGTGCACTGGTTGATGCAGCGGTTTGCAAAGGAGGGGCGCGTGTTCGATTCCCCACAGCCCCTCCAATTTGCAATTGGGCGGGCACTTAGAGCGCAGTGCAGCGGCAGCGGCAGTGGTAGCACGCGCACGCACGCGTGGGCCAGCGCATTGCAAGCGCGCACGCCAGCGCACAGCACACGCGCGCACAGCTGGGCGCGCGTGGTCATTGCGTGTGAAGAGCGGGGCAGGCGGCGCGAGCGCAAGGGGCGGTTGGCGCCAGCTTTCAGTGACAACTGGACTGACCTACAGCGACGCTTACAGCCATCGCTGTTTCATTGCAAATGAGTAGAGCCGGCTATGGGGTGGGTGGAGGTGAGCTGTCTACAGCAATGTTTCCAGCGACGGTCTGGAGGTCGCTAGAGGTCCTTTATCCATTTTTAGCCTCTTCTCTACCACTATAAGAGGGCCTTTACCCCCTCTCTTCCAAGCTATCTCTACCTACTCTACTCCCACCTACTCCCAAGCTCTAGCAGGCCTACCAACGCTCCATTAGAGCTTGTTCTCAAGCTCCCAAGGTGCCTATTAGTGTAGCGAAACTCTGCCCCACCAAATACTCCTCCAACTTCCCATATCCCTTCATAGGTCACCTTGGAGCCGTCCTCTCACCTCCATTCCGGTAGCAGATCAACTCCGTCTTCTCACCTCCATTCCGGAGCTACGCCGAAGCTTTCCTCAACCCGACGTCCTCCAACATCTCACCTCCGTCATCCCGCTCCTCACCTCCTTCATCCGAGCTTCCGCCAGGCACCGTCGTCTCCCCGAACAGTCGATTCGGGAGATTTCCTCTCACCTCCCTCTTTTTATATGCTTTCATAGTTTCTTGTAATTGACATTAGAAGTAATATATATCAGATTTGTTCCAGATCTCTATTTTGTGATACGTTTGCTTGATTTCTTTTATTACAAAAATACAAAAAAAATATCAAAACCTTAAAATACCAAAAAGAAACGAAATGAAGCACGATTTTCAATAAAGCAAACGTTGCCTCCCTGTGTTCGACCCGGGACTCCCTTGGAGTTTCGGTATAAATTTTATTTGATCGACGTGTTTTGCAACTACGACGATAGGTTACTTGTAACCCCTATTTCTAACACGCGAAGCGCGTAGGACCATTTTGGCGCCGTTGCCGAGGAGGCAACGGAATTTACTTTATTGTTTATTGCGTTTCTTTGCATTTACATAGCATTAACCCTCTGATGAGAACCTCATCATGAGCCATAACTAGCTCATTTTGACCCAATACAAAGGATAAAAGCTCCTACATAACTCAAGGAAAGGCTTAACTCAGAGAATTCTGAGTTTAAGGAGAAAACAAGTCATAAGGGGTAAAAATGTAATTTTACCAGTATAATCTGCATACAGGGTAATTCAGGGTCCAAACATAGGTCAAAGCAACTTAATAAGAATAAAAGTGGGATGAGATGATCTAGCAAGGGCTACAGCAATTCCAAGGAACTAAATGATAATCTGTAACCCTAAAACAAACCCACTTCAATTCACGAGGTTCAAGCAAAGCAAAAATGGAATAAACCCTCTAAAATTCATAGAAAAATAATCTCTAGGGTTTAGAACCTTCAATTTGACCTTAGGAACCCATCTTGACCTACATTGAGAACCATACCCAATTAATAACTTAATTTGGGTTTTTACGTAAATTGACCAGTCAAACAAGGTTTAATCTAGAAATAAAATTCACCATTAGATTCCTTAGGTCCTAATTAGTCATGTATAAAAACTTGAGCCTAAGAAGAAACCTTCTTGACCAACTTTACACTTTGGTCCTCATATATATTTACTTTTTGGGCCCTCAACTTTTGAACCCTCGCATTTTGGCCCCTAACTATCCTTCGTTCTTTGCGTTCAGGTCCCCCCTGCAAAACCTGCCAGCACCATGCTCCGGCGACCTTGCGCGGAGCATGGCGCCGCGCAGGGTAAGGGGGAGAGCCTGGCAAGTAAACCGGGGGTGCCCTGCGTCGTCAGCCGTCGCAGGGACACCCCCCTGGTCGCTGTAACCCACCATACCGGCCGTGCGAACGCACGGACGGTATGGGTTTCCATCTCCGGCATCCTCCGGCGAGGGAGACACGTCGTCTCCCTCCGCCTTCCTCCCTGATTCAGTCCCTATAAATACCCCCGTCGCTCCACCGTTCTTGGCAGCTTGGATCTGACGGAGAAAACCCCCAACTTTCCTCTCTTCTCACTCCGACAGACGCCCACCAGCTCCGGCGGTTCTTCCTCCCCCTCCTCTTCGCTCTGCCGCAATACCAGCAGCAGAGACTTCTTCCCCTGCTCTTCCCGCGCCACGCCGCACCCAGCTGGCGCCTCTCCGGCCCTCTGCTCGCCGCCGCCCCTTCCCCCGGGCATCTTCTTCTCCGGCGACAGTCGATACGACTGTCGCCCGCTCCGGCCCCTCCTCCTCCTGCTAAGTAGGTAGAACTCCTCCTCTTCCTCCCCTCTTCCTTTTCCTCACTTTAAACATCTACTGTCGCCCTCGATTCCGACCCCTCACCCTTACCTTCTCCGCCTCCGGCCATCCTCCGGCGAGCCGCTCCCATCACTCCAGCAACCCACACGGCTCGCCGACCACCGCAGAACCTCCGCCTCCTCACCCTGATCAACCCCCGCCCTTCCACTTCCCCCACATCACCCTCTGCAACTCCACCGAACAAACCCATCTTCCGACCCACAGTCCGACCTAGGGCAGCCCTTGCACGCCGCCCCACGCCTCGCCACCACCCACACGAGCTTCGCCACACTCTCGCGAAGCTCCCGACGCCTTCTGATTAGGCCGAGAGGCCGTTTTGCTGTGAACAGGTCACCCGTCCTCCGCCGCCATTGCCGTGCAGAAGGAGCTGCTTCCGCCTGCAGCTGCAGGCGCGCCACGCCCAGATTCGACTCCCAGGCCGTGCGAGGCATTTCGACAAAGCGTCAGGCTGCAGCTGAAGCGAAGCCCTCGCGCGAAGGCCTCGCGTAACGCAGCGATTACCAGCTGTTTCCTCCGTGCAGGCGCCAACTCGGGGTGGGACATTTAGTCCCACCTCGGAAAACTCTGAAGAGGCGCAGCGGTATAAAGTGAAAAAGTGCTGGAGGCTTATTGCCTCAGCACACGGGGTGAGGTCCCCTTCACCCGCCCGGTTACCCGGTCTCGTCCGCGCTCACGCCCCGCGGACCTGGCCCGACCCGACTTAGACTGACCTGCACTCCTCGCCCACCACTCACGCCGGTGGGCCTGGACCCGGGCGCGACCCGTACCCGGCAACCCGGCAGCTCTGGGAGAGCTTTCCCAAGAGTGGCTTCTGTGAGAGAGAGACGCGGGGGGAGGGTAGAGATAGGTTTTGCCCCTCTCTGATCAAGCTGTGCAAGTGTGCAGGCACTGGTGAAGAAGAACCGTGGAAGAAGACGAAGGCTGAAGGAAGGAGGATCACCGAGCGGCACTGTAGCAGCGGCGGTTTAAGTCGTCTGATTGGAAAATCAGACGACGTCCTGAAGGCAAGGAAGGAGAAGGAAGGCGAGGCAGAGGAGAATGCAGAGAGGCCAAGACAAGAACTAAAAGAAGAAAAAGAGCACGAGAAGAAGATCTAAAGAAAGGAATGAAAGAAGAGGAAGAAGAACAGGATCGCTCTGCAGAAGAAAGGAAAGAAAGAAGAAGAAGAACAGGACCGCTCTGCAGAAGAAAGAAAAGAAGAAGAACAAAAAGAAGAGAGCAGAAGATCTGAGAAGGAAGAAGAGGAGAAGCAAAGAGAAAAGAAGAAAAGCCAACAAATTCTCTCTCTCTCTTTCTTTATTTTTGTAAAAGAAACTTGTACCCCTAGAATACAACTTGCTCCCTGAGTTCGACCTCGGGAACTCTTTGTTTCCGAGTAACAAATTGTATTAAACTGGTAATCACCTCCCTCTATACTATACTACGACGAAATAATAAAACTATAGAGGAAGGGCACACCACCAGTTTTTGGCGCCGTTGCCAGGGAGCAACGGCTATTCTAGAGGTAAACATTCCTGTTTCTTTTTTAATTTCTGATAATCTCCCCTCTTTTGTGCAGCTACAGGAAATCAAGAAGACAAGCAACCGCACGACAACCACTCCGAGGACAGGTAAATTTTTCCTCTCGCTATTAACCCCTAAACTCTAAAGAGGAAGAAAAGAAAAGAACAAGCAATATAGGGCTAACCTGTCTTCCATACTTAGTAACCATAAAGAGTTGCATGTTTTCAACTCATTAGTCGTGCACACTATTAAGGGTATTTAAGGGCTAACACATTCTTGCTTGAGCCCTAATTACCCAACAAAGAACTAACTGGACCAAGTAGAACCAACATAAGATTCAACATTAGGGTTTTAGAGACACACTACTTAAATCAAGAATGGAGAAAATCCAAAAGAAGTGTGCCTAAACCATTGATTGAAAATACCTATTCAAAAGAAAACCTAAAACAATTGGCTCTCTAAACACTTGAACCCTAAAAGACAAGACCTAAAAGCTCTCAAAGAAAACAAGAGGTAAAGTTGACCCCTTGGGTCAACCAACCTTAAATTAGGTCACTCTTTGCACTTAAAAGACTAAAGTTCAAGTGAAACCTTAAGCACCCTGATCTTAAAACTGGTAGACTTAAGAGGTCAAGATCCCCATTCTGGTCTACCTGGAACCGTAGTGACAAGAGAGGTCGGGTGGGGGAAACCCTGTAACCCGTGGGGACGCTCTACCGTGTAGGGGTCTTCGCGGGACTCTCCCTCTCTGGCTGCCCAGGTAATTCTCAGGTGGACGATCTTTCTGATCAAGGGGTCCATTTGCCCCGCACCTCTATAGTCACCCAACACATTTTTGGGTGTCTTGATTGGGTCCAGCACCTTCTAAACTTACCTCTTCCAACAGTGCATGTACGGAAGGAGGTCCTTAAGACCACCCTTAAGACCTCCTTTAGAAATTCGCTCTCGCCAAGGCCAAGCCTCGACGCCCGTGTTTGTGCAGCAACACCCTCACATTATTCTCTCTTCTGATTCAGAACCAAGTTCTTCTTCTTCCCCCATCATGGCTCAGCCAGTTGAGGAAGAAAATAATCTGGAACACCAGCTCCAGCGACTCAATGACCTCTTCCAAAACTTCGTGCACCCACCACAGCGTCCTATGATGCGGGACCACTACAATCCTGCTGCGGTGGCCATTGAGCCTCGAGTCAGAATCCCGACTGGAGGACCTGATTCCGAATTAAAGCCCAACATGATTCATGCTATACCTAAATTCCATGGGCTTAATTCTGAAGATCCCTTCCAGCACATCAAACAGCTAAAGCATCTGGCCCACACTTTTGGATCAGATGCGCAAAATCGGGATATTCTTCTCATGAAGATGTTCTCCTTTTCTCTTATGGACAAGGCCGCCCATTGGTATCAAACTCAGACCCGGCCGATCAACACTTAGGAAGAACTTCAATCCGAGTTTTTGAAAAAGTTTTTCCCCGTTGGTCAGACCAACGCCTTGCGCCATCAGATTACACACTTCACTCAACAATCAGGAGAACCTCTCCATGAGGCATGGGATCGTTTTTAGGATCTCATGAGAAAGTGCCCCCATCTCGGAGTTCCTAAATGGGAACAAGTCCAATCTTTTTACCAGGGACTCCGTGAGGACATCCGCCTTTTCGTCAATGCAACTTGCGGAGGAAACATCATGGGTCAACATGAAGACACCGTATGGGAGATTCTCGAAAACATGTGCGAGAACTCCATCAACAATGACTCCATGGGATTATTCGACAGGACGAATACCCGCGCAGCGACGAATCTTAAGGGAGCACATGAGACGCAGGGCCTGTCCGCATCAGTCGACCAGGAATTAATGGCCAGTCGATTGGACAAGGTCTCAATCATTGAAAAGAAGGTGGATGAGCTGACTCAGCACTTGCAGCGAGCCACCTCCGCACGTAACTCCTTTGCACAACCTCCTTCCACACAGGAGACTGTGCAAAACATCCTCCACCGATCTTCCCCTAGGATGGATCCATATCCATCCCCATCTGATTCTTGGATCGGAGGATCATCCGATCCTTTCTACACCAGCCGGGGGAACTCCATTCCCCCTTTCCCTGATTCTCAGGAGGTTCCTCAGACCTGCGAGGACCTCAACGCCATCCAGAACGACCCATTCTCCAACACTTACAACCCTGGATGGCGAAACCATCCCAATTTTCAGTGGGCGGGAAATTCCCAAACCCAAAGACCACCTTTTCAGTCCTGCCCACAGCCCTCTCGTCATTACCAGCCGCCTCAGCCTCGGCCCAACCCTACTTATCCATCAGGGCCAAATCAGGATCAAATGTCCCTAATCCTTCAGACTCTGGCTGACATTCAAAAAACAAATGCGGCTATTCAAAAACAGCACAAGGACGAACTTACAGAAGTTAAAACTCAACTGGCCCAGTTGGCAAATTCTCGCCAGCCAGGCACACTCCCTTCCCAACCTCTTCCTAACCCAAATAACGTGCCAACCCAGAAGCGCGTTATGAATCCAAATTTAGGCCACGCACAATGGATTTATCAGGCCCTTACTGCTCCATCTCCAGACGAGATGGAAGCTTCAACTTCTTATGCGGGATTTCAGCAGCAGCCACCCCTCTTACCAAACCCAAACCAAAATCAGGCCGAATTAAATTCTGTAACAACACGTAGTGGTAAAACAACTCAAGACCCGCATTATCCAAACCACTCCAAGCCTGATAACCATGACCCTAGGATAGTTATCCAAGAAACCGCTGTTCCAGATCCACAACCTGGACCTATCCTAGAAGAACCAACCAAGATCCCGTTTCCCGAGGCCTTGACCAAGGGAAAGAAGACCACCAAACCCGTGGCCCCTGAGGAGGACCTGGTCAAGCTCTTTGAGCAGGTCCACATAAACATCCCCTTGATGGATGCAGTCCGCCACGTACCAGCTTACGCACGATTTCTAAAGAATATATGTACACCCCAGCGTAAGTCGCGAACCAAGGGAGGGAGCCCAATTGTTCTGTCAGAGCAAGCCAGCTCTGTAATCCTTAGTAGACTCCCACCCAAGGCAAAAGATCCTGGTACTCCCCTGATTTCCTGCAAGATAGGTGGTACCCAATTTGATAGAGAATTGTTAGACTTGGGTGCATCCATAAACCTGATACCCACATCCTTACTTGACCATCTAGAAGAATCTGAGCTAAAACCAACCGAGGTGACATTACAATTAGCAGATCGATCTATAAAGTCACCAAAAGGGATTCTCGAGGATGTTATCGTAAGAGTGTGGGATTTCTATTTTCCAGTGGACTTTATAGTCTTAGATATGGACGCACCTGAGAACCCTAGGGATACACCAATCATTCTAGGGAGACCTTTCTTGGCTACTGCTAGAGCCAACATCAGCTGTGAGGAGGGCCAAATAGAGCTTAAGTTTGGAGATCAAACACTGAAAATTGATATATTTAAGGCCCAACAAGGAATTAATTGTGGCGTCATCGAACAAATTTGTGACATCAGGACCTTGGTTGATGAATCACACTTCCAGAATTACGCGATTATGCCTCATCAACCACAGAAGGATCTTGACTTGCAAACAGAGGAGTCGAATCCAGATATGAATAACCCAGTAACTCCCACCCTCGAACCTCACATCTATACTGAACCACCCGCTGCTGCTGATAACCCCATTCTCGAACTGAAACCCCTTCCTGCTCACTTGAAATACATCTTTTCGGGTTCTAATCAGACCCTTCCTGTGATTATCAATTCCAACCTCAGTCCTGAACAGGAATCCCGTCTGATTGTTGTCCTCCAGCAACATCGCAGAGCCATCGGGTGGACTCTCGATGATTTGACTGGAATAAGTCCCTCTTATTGTACTCATCATATCTATTCAGAAGAGGGCACACGACCTTCTCGTGAAATGCAGAGACGCTTAAACCCCAATCTGCAGGAGGTCGTGAAAAAGGAGATCATCAAGTGGTTAGATGCCGGAATCATCTACCCGATCTCCGATAGTCGTTGGGTGAGCCCAATTCAGGTCGTGCCCAAGAAGGCAGGACTCACCACTATAACAACTGAGACCGGAGAAATCATTCCTACCCGATTAGCCAACTCGTGGAGAGTTTGTATAGATTACCGCCGACTCAATTCCTCCACGAAGAAGGACCATTTCCCACTACCCTTCATTGATCAAATTCTCGAAAAACTTGCGGGAAATAGGATCTTCTGCTTTCTTGACGGGTACTCCGGTTATAACCAGGTGGCAATCCATGCTGAGGACCAAGAAAAGACCACGTTCACCTGCCCCTTCGGAACATACGCTTTCCGAAGGATGCCTTTCGGTCTTTGCAATGCACCCGCTACTTTTCAGCGATGCATGCTTGCCATATTCTCAGATATGGTAGGTGATTATCTGGAAGTCTTCATGGATGACTTTTTAGTTTTCGGAGCATCATTCGACGATTGCCTCCAACACTTGGTCCAGATACTCAGGCGGTGCATCGATGTGAATTTGGTTCTTTCCTGGGAAAAGAGCCATTTCATGGTGCCTGAGGGAATTGTCCTGGGACACTCAATTTCGGAGAAAGGTATCCAAGTGGATCGAGCTAAGGTTAATCTGATTTCTCACCTTCCTATGCCTAGCTCGATCAGGGACATCCGTTCCTTTTTAGGGCATGTCGGTTTTTATCGACGATTTATCCCTGATTTTTCAAAAATCGCACGCCCCCTGACCACTCTTCTCTCCAAGGATGTTCCTTTCGAAATTTCCAAGGAATGCACTCAAGCATTTGAAACCTGCGTGACCGAGTCACCCAAGCCCCGATCCTACAGTCCCCTGATTGGTCTCAACCCTTTGAGATCATGTGCGATGCATCCGACTTCGCTGTAGGAGCGGTTTTGGGGCAGAAAATTGACGGGAAACCTGTGGTCATTTACTACGCCAGCAAAACACTCGATGAGGCTCAGCGTAACTATACGGTTACTGAGAAAGAGCTGCTAGCTGTAGTATTTGCCCTAGAAAAATTCAGATCGTACCTTCTGGGTTCCCGTGTCATCATATACTCGGATCACACAGCTGTGAGGCATCTCCTTGCAAAGAAGGACGCGAAACCTCGATTAATCCGATGGATCTTGCTGTTGCAAGAATTTGACCTTGAGATTCGCGACAAAGCGGGAAAGCAAAATGTGGTAGCTGATCACTTGTCCCGTCTTCCTTCTGAAATAATTGACCCTCCCGGACCCATCACTGAGCATTTTCCCGATGAGCACCTGCTGACTATTGGTACTAGCCTTCCATGGTTTGCTAATGTAGTAAATTACTTGGCATCTCATCAGATCCCGTCCTATTGGCCGAAGGCCAAGAAGGACAAATTACGCTCCGATGCCAAGTATTACATTTGGGAAGACCCGTACCTCTTCCGCATAGGTGCCGATCAGATCATCCGGAGATGTGTCTCGGAAGGGGAATTCAACAATATCCTCTCTTTCTGCCATGACCAGGCATGCGGTGGCCATTTCGCCGGGCATAAAACCGCATCAAAAGTCCTCCAGTGCGGCTTTTACTGGCCCACACTGTTCAAAGACGCATACAATCACTGCAAGGCATGCAGTCGTTGCCAGACTTTGGGCAACATGAGCCATCGCGACATGATGCCTATGCAACCGATTCTAGTATGCGAAATCTTTGATGTTTGGGGGATTGATTTTATGGGCCCCTTTCCTGTTTCGGATGGTTTCGAATACATTCTGTTGGCTGTGGACTACGTGTCCAAATGGATCGAAGCCATACTGACCCGAACCTGTGATCACAAAATCATTCTCAAATTCATTCATCAAAATATTTTCTCAAGGTTCGGGATTCCTCGTGCAATAATCTCTGATGGGGGGACCCATTTCACAAATGCTCAGTTTAGGTCACTGATGACCAAATACGGGGTGTCTCACCGAATCTCTACTCCTTACCACCCCCAAACTAATGGTCTAGCTGAGCTGTCTAATCGGGAGATCAAGAAAATCCTGCAAGTCACTGTTCGACCTGACAGGAAGGACTGGTCGTCCCGACTTCCGGAAGCATTGTGGGCCTATAGGACCGCCCACAAGACCCAATTGGGCATGTCTCCCTTTAGACTGGTGTACGGAAAGGCATGCCACCTTCCCGTAGAACTGGAGCATAAAGCCTATTGGGCAGTACGAAACTGTAATCTAGATCTTTCCAAGGCTGGGACCCACAGAAAACTCCAAATCAGCGAGATCGATGAATTACGCCTAGACGCATACGAGAACTCGCAAATCTACAAGGAGCGGGTTAAAGCCTTCCACGACAAACACATCTCGAGAAAGATCTTTCATCCTGGTCAAAAGGTCCTACTCTTTGATGCCCGACTAAAACTCTTCCCAGGAAAACTGAGATCCAAGTGGGTCGGACCATATTTGGTCCGACAGGTTTTTGGAAATGGAGCAATCGAAATCAGTCCACTCAGCCACGATTCTGAACCTTTCATCGTGAACGGTCAGAGACTCAAGCCGTTCATTGATGTAACTTCTACTGATTTGGCTGAAGCATCTTATATCCTCCTTTCCCCTTGAGCTTATTGCGCCCAGCCGATGGCGTAAAACTCAGCGCTTAACGGGAGGCAGCCCGTCATTCTCTTTGAAAACCTGAAACTTGTTCTGACACCTTTTTGCACTTGAGGTTCACCCTTGTAGACAGCCGACCCCACCTCAGATGCTTGCATCTGGGATTAGAAATCGTCCGCAAAAATTCAACCCGACCCATCCACTCATCCAAATTTCTGTCTTAAGGAATGAACTAAGTTAAATAAAAACCCCCTAGGTTACAATGAGGACATTGCAAATCTTAGGCATGGGGGGGGTATGAAAGTGCAAAACTTGTAAGAAAAGGTTTCAAACAAAAAAATTCACATATGCCAAAAACACCATAAAAATTAAAAATTTTTTCGAAAAAGAATAAAAGGAGAAGGAAATTTTGTGAAGGAGAAGGAGAAGAGAAACAAAATGAAAAAGGAGCACAAAATTATAAGAAAAGGTGATAGTCATTAGTAAGGAACTAAGGAATTAACCTAAGTTCTAGACCTCATTCAAGAAAATAACTGAAAAGTGCATAATGAGATTAGTAAGAACGCAAACCTTAGGCATTCTTGAATAGACTCTTAGTACCTATTAAGATCTGGACACTCCTCAAGAGGTTGAGGAAAATGAAAAGCTGAAGTATTAGGTCTAAGGCTTAGGGAGTATTTGGCCTCGTTAACTAATTTTTGGTTTACAGGACTCAGTAACCTAAGCACCCTAACCTCACACACAGCCTGGTTCAGTAAGCGTAAAAATCAAAATCACACAAAAGCGTCGCAAAATTCTGAAAAGAACACCTAGAATAGGAGCGGCCGATCAACACAAGTTGATTTGGACGAGTTCCCAGCGCGGAGAGGCGGGAAATCCCCTCGAAGATGCGTAACAAAATATCATCTCCTCGGTGCCTGTCTCTTAGAATATTTACATATCCTACTGGGGGCATGTAAGCACTCTGCTGATTCAGATTCCATGGATGGCATTATCTCGAAGTGTCAATTGCCAGGGTCTGGATTCGGCCACGGAACACCATGGATGGGATTATCTCGAAATCTCAATAGCCAGGGTTCCGGGGGTTGCCATGGGCGGTGCTATCTCGAAGCATCGATTGCCAGGAACCCTTAAGGATTGATGATGGGAGCAAGGAATCTGATACAGACCGTGTTGAAAAGCCAATCCTAGGCTAGAACTAAAAAGAAAAAGAGAGAGAAAACTCTCCAAACAGAATAACTTTCTATCTCTCTCTTACAAAACGCACTGCGAACTGAGCCAGGGCTAAAATCATTTCAAGCACGGGTGCTTTAACCACAAAGTCCAATAAACCTTAGGTTAGTTCTTGTGGGCCTTAAAAACCTTTGCTAAAGACTGAGGCTAAGGCTAGACAGATTTGGATCTTGATTGGTACTAGAGTACCTTTTAGGCCTATGGTCAACATTCTAACCTAATCTATGCTCAAATAAAAAGCACTTATCTAAAGCTATTAAAAACTTCATGGTCTAGAACAAGGGTTGAAACCTTAAGTTTTTTACTAAGGGACTAGCAAAAGCTAGGCATGGGGGTATGATGAGAACCTCATCATGAGCCATAACTAGCTCATTTTGACCCAATACAAAGGATAAAAGCTCCTACATAACTCAAGGGAAAGGCTTAACTCAGAGAATTCTGAGTTTAAGGAGAAAACAAGTCATAAGGGGTAAAAATGTAATTTTACCAGTATAATCTGCATATAGGGTAATTCAGGGTCCAAACATAGGTCAAAGCAACTTAATAAGAATAAAAGTGGGATGAGATGATCTAGCAAGGGCTACAGCAATTCCAAGGAACTAAATGATAATCTGTAACCCTAAAACAAACCCACTTCAATTCACGAGGTTCAAGGCAAAGCAAAAATGGAATAAACCCTCTAAAATTCATAGAAAAATAATCTCTAGGGCTTAGAACCTTCAATTTGACCTTAGGAACCCATCTTGACCTACATTGAGAACCATACCCAATTAATGACTTAATTTGGGTTTTTGCGTAAATTGACCAGTCAAACAAGGTTTAATCTAGAAATAAAATTCACCATCAGATTCCTTAGGTCCTAATTAGTCATGTATAAAAACTTGAGCCTAAGAAGAAACCTTCTTGACCAACTTTACACTTTGGTCCTCATATATTTACTTTTTGGGCCCTCAACTTTTGAACCCTCGCATTTTGGCCCCTAACTCTCCTTCCTTCTTTGCGTTCAGGTCCCCCCTGCAAAACCTGCCAGCACCATGCTCCAGCGACCTTGCGCGGAGCATGGCGCCGCGTAGGGTAAGGGGGAGAGCCTGGCAAGTAAACCGGGGGTGCCCTGCGTCGTCAGCCGTCGCAGGGACACCCCTGGTCGCTGTAACCCACCATACCGGCCGTGCGAACGCATGGACGGTATGGGTTTCCATCTCCGGCATCCTCCGGCGAGGGAGACACGTCGTCTCCCTCCGCCTTCCTCCCTGATTCGGTCCCTATAAATACCCCCGTCGCTCCACCGTTCTTGGCAGCTCGGATCTGACGGAGAAAACCCCCCAACTTTCCTCTCTTCTCACTCCGGCAGACGCCCACCAGCTCCGGCGGTTCTTCCTCCCCCTCCTCTTCGCTCTGCCGCAATACCAGCAGCAGAGACTTCTTCCCCTGCTCTTCCCGCGCCACGCCGCACCCAGCTGGCGCCTCTCCGGCCCTCTGCTCGCCGCCGCCCCTTCCCCCGGGCATCTTCTTCTCCGGCGACAGTCGATACGACTGTCGCCCGCTCCGGCCCCTCCTCCTCCTGCTAAGTAGGTAGAACTCCTCCTCTTCCTCCCCTCTTCCTTTTCCTCACTTTAAACATCTACTGTCGCCCTCGATTCCGACCCCTCACCCTCACCTTCTCCGCCTCCGGCCATCCTCCGGCGAGCCGCTCCCATCACTCCAGCAACCCACACGGCTCGCCGACCACCGCAGAACCTCCGCCTCCTCACCCTGATCAACCCCCGCCCTTCCACTTCCCCCACATCACCCTCTGCAACTCCACCGAACAAACCCATCTTCCGACCCACAGTCCGACCTAGGGCAGCCCTTGCACGCCGCCCCACGCCTCGCCACCCACCCACACAAGCTTCGCCGCACTCTGGCGAAGCTCCCGGCGCCTTCTGATTAGGCCGAGAGGCCGTTTTGCTGTGAACAGGTCACCCGTCCTCCGCCGCCATTGCCGTGCAGAAGGAGCTGCTTCCGCCTGCAGCTGCAGGCGCGCCACGCCCAGATTCGACTCCCAGGCCGTGCGAGGCATTTCGACAAAGCGTCAGGCTGCAGCTGAAGCGAAGCCCTCGCGCGAAGGCCTCGCGTAACGCCGCGATTACCAGCTGTTTCCTCCGCGCAGACGCCAACTCGGGGTGGGACATTTAGTCCCACCTCGGAAAACTCTGAAGAGGCGCAGCGGTATAAAGTGAAAAAGTGCTGGAGGCTTATTGCCTCAGCACACGGGGTGAGGTCCCCTTCACCCGCCCGGTTACCCGGTCTCGTCCGCGCTCACGCCCCGCGGACCTGGCCCGACCCGACTTAGACTGACCTGCACTCCTCGCCCCACCACGCACGCCGGTGGGCCTGGACCCGGGCGCGACCCGTACCCGGCAACCCGGCAGCTCTGGGAGAGCTTTCCCAAGAGTGGCTTCTGTGAGAGAGAGACGCGGGGGGAGGGTAGAGATAGGTTTTGCCCCTCTCTGATCAAGCTGTGCAAGTGTGCAGGCACAGGTGAAGAAGAACCGTGGAAGAAGACGAAGGCTGAAGGAAGGAGGATCACCGAGCGGCACTGTAGCAGCGGGCGGTTTAAGTCGTCTGATTAGAAAATCAGACGATGTCCTGAAGGCAAGGAAGGAGAAGGAAGGCGAGGCAGAGGAGAACGCAGAGAGGCCAAGACAAGAACTGAAAGAAGAAAAAGAGCACGAGAAGAAGATCTAAAGAAAGGAAAGAAAGAAGAGGAAGAAGAACAGGACCGCTCTGCAGAAGAAAGGAAAGAAAGAAGAAGAAGAACAGGACCGCTCTGTAGAAGAAAGAAAAGAAGAACAAAAAGAAGAGAGCAGAAGATCTGAGAAGGAAGAAGAGGAGAAGCAAAGAGAAAAGAAGAAAAGCCAACAAATTCTCTCTCTCTCTCTTTCTTTATTTTTGTAAAAGAAACTTGTACCCCTAGAATACAACTTGCTCCCTGAGTTCGACCTCGGGAACTCTTTATTTCCGAGTAACAAATTGTATTAAACTGGTAATCACCTCCCTCTATACTATACTACGACGAAATAATAAAACTATAGAGGAAGGGCGCACCACCACCCTCCTTGTCTTTGATCTACTGTCTTGCAGGTACCCTAGCATGGAGATCCAAGTGCGGTAGAATGGAGTAAAGTGCAGGTAAAGTACTCTGCAAGTGTCCCCCACTTCCCCCCCACTAGTTCATTTCACCACAATCATAACCAAGACTTAATCTACTTAGGTGTTTGCATAAACCCTAGGATAGACTCTGTTTGTCTTGTTTGCCACCTTCACCCATCTCACCCACATCTTATAAAAACAAAAAAAACGAAAAGATATTTCTGTGGGACAAATCAATTTACACACTCTATACACCCACATTTGAGGCACATAATCGGACTTGATTTTTCATCTACTCAACCGGGCTTCCGACCTGTGGACCCGGTACACGAATCCAACACATAAAAGAGTAGAAATCATATTAGGTTAACCAAATTTCTGTGTGCCTTAACTAAGTGGTGCAATAGGCTAATTGATTGAACTGTTTGGGCCGCACCACTTAAGATAAAAGCAATTCATCAAGTAGCTTGCCACTTAGGGTTGATTCTTAGGGCTGAACCAAGCACTCCACATTTTTTTCTTTGATTTCTAAAGGAATATATCATCACCAGTGCTTGCAAAACTTAGAGTGTTTTCCTAAACTTGATTGAATATACCTAAGATTAAACCCTAAAAGCTACTAAACAAGGTTGAACTCTAAAAGACACATCATTAAATAACCTTGTTTGCAAACCCTAGTTGTGCACACACACACATTTTAACTGATCATTAAGGACACAACCCATCTAAAGGGCCCATCACATTCCTGAAGCACCATTGTCCCAAGCCTAACTAAAATTGATTAGACGTTGGCCCTAAGGAATGGTTCGCTCATTGGGATCCAGATTGAGATTGTTCACGATTAACCTGCTTATACTAGTCAATCTGATGTCTAGCTAGGGGAGTAGCGTCAAACGACCGCGGCTGGGGGGTACACTAGGAGCCGGAGGCGCAAGCTAAAGGAAGAACCTTCTCCCCAATCCCTCCTAACTGGTTGGATTGCTTGGACATAAGTAGAGTAAATCGTCTATAATCTTAGGATGGATTCTAAGAGTCTGTAGACCTTTAGGCTACCTAAACTAAGGGCAGGCTTGTATTTTTGTATTGCAGGGTTCCTTTCACTTCTGATTTCTCTCCTTACTTCACCATGTACCCTTCCACATCCTACACACATTTCACTTCCTATCCTCCTACCACCACTTATCCCCAAGATGATTACTTTCCCGACTTGACTTATAATTATCCATCCACTTGCCAGGATGACTTTGATTGGGGATATGAATTCGGACCTCAGTGTCCAGGGCCTAACCCTGGACAACAAGACTATGATTATTATCCTTCCCAGAGCTATAATGATTATGGATCTCCATCCTTTGATGACCAAACCAACCAGATCTATAATCAGGAAGGATATAATGATTATAACACCTACCCTCCCCAGTATTCCATTGAAAATAGGTCATCACCCTTCTTTGAACAATCCATGATGACCTACTACCAGGGAGGAACCCGAGAACCTCGACATCTTGACTCCCCTAGATTTAATCTGAACCCACCTAAACCTGAACCGAACCAGTTTGTTCGGGTGAACCAGATCCAGGATAAGGTGTTGGCTAATTTGAGGAACACTATACAATCTTTAGAAGCTCAGCCAACACCATGCATTGAAGCACTGGAGCCTGTGATCAAAATGATTGATGAACTTAATAGTTCTTTATTGGATTTGCTCCAAAGTGTTAGGGATAGGGACTTGGGCGAGTTCCTTCTTGGGAAATTATCGAGGTTGAGAATGAAATTTGTGGTTGCACTAGTCAAATCTTGGGATGATTCTCAAGATGAACCCCCTTCAGGAGAGCCAATGTTTGAACCCGCTCAGGTACCTGTCGAGGGGGATACATTTTCTGAGACTGGGGATGACCAGGATGGGCTAGAGCAACCATTCGAGGATGAACCGATTGATTCACCCGAGATCCCCGAGCCAGGGAGCGAGGAAAAATATGTCTTCATGGACCATGAAATGACATATGATTTTGAGACATATATAAATGAGGATCGTCAATTCTTTGACTCTGAGGGTGAAGAATCTTTTGGCGAAGTCTCACTTGAACTTAAGGAAGAGGATTTTAGTGAGACAAATGGGCTTGAGGAATCTGACAAACCAGTTGATAGCCCAATTATTGAAGATTTGGATTTAGTTGGGGTTAACTTGGAGGATCCGAATCTTGATGATTCAATCAGTGACCCCAGTCCTCATCTGCACCCTGAAGAGATGACTTCTGAGATCTTTGTGCCCAAGTCAATCTTGATTCAGCCGTGATTTCTGGACTTGGGAGAATCATATGGGGTGAATAATATGCTAGAGGTCCCGAAGCCTAAGCCCTTGATGTTGGAGGATAGAATTGTTGAAATAAAGATTTGGGAGGCTAATTCTGAGGGAAGTTTGATTTTGGATCTAAGGGTACCTATTGACTTAAAACCACCTACTTTCTACCAGGACCCTTACGATATCTTTCACGTGCAACCCAAGCTCGAAATAACTGATTATTTTTCTGAGCTAGATGTTAAGTGGACAACTGCCCCTATTGAACCATCTTTACCCGTTGTCCGACACTTTGGTCTTGGGTTGCACACCACTAAACCGCAAGCCCAGCCCTGCAAACACAACAACCTTCGGTTCTGGGTGATTTTCATCCAGAACCTGAGAACCACTCGACCCTGGGGCATGGGTCTGCACCTTAATCTCATCCACATCTGTGGACATCTTCTGCTGACGGGTTTCAGGATCAATATTTTGATTTTGATTCTGAACCGCACTTGTGAATTCTCAATCTCTTCTTTGTATGTATGCTATGCCTAGCTGAAGGCATTAAACTTAGCACATGTGTATACACCCTTCTCTCTGTGGAGCTTACCAGATTTTCATGAAACTCAGGTGATGTGCCATTTACTTTGCCCTTTTTATGTCTTTATTTTTACAATGAGGACATTGCATCATTTAGGCATGAGGGGGTGGATAATCAATTCCTGAAATCATTAACTCCATAGAATTTCTTTTAGTTTCTTATAAAATTAAAAAAAAATAAAAAAAAAAAAGAAATTAGGAAAAGATAACTTAGGCATTTGGAAGTTATTAACTTTAGGAAATGATACGATAGGACCTGAACACTTAGACTCTTCAGGTCTTCGGGCTTAATTAGCTTGGGTGCCCACTCGAATGTGGATTGAGTCTCGAGTCCTCGCCAATTAAAATTTATTTTAATTTGATAAATAATTTAGGATGATAAGTATGCGACTTATCAACCCGCCCTCTGATTTGGGGGGACTTTAAGCCTAAGCATCTACACACACTATTTTGCACTGACTCACTTTCCAGCGATTTTTACGGAAATTGGGTAGCTAATGGACCGACTTGGGTGGTATGGCTGGCAAGTTGCCGGTGGTAACAGCTCATCGGCCGGTTGTCCAGAGCCCAACCACAAGATCATTTTCGTTGTATTGCCTTTAGGTAAATCTTAGATCAGGGAAGCCACCTACTTATTAAAAAAAAGAGAGAAACACTCAAAAAGAAAAGAAAAAAAAGAGGAGAAAAAGAAAAGGAAAAAAAAAAATACAAATACCACACTTTACCGCACGAGTATGGCTGGCAAGTTGTCGGTGGTAACAGCTCATCGGCCGGTTGTCTAGAACCCAGCTCACAAAAAAAATAAATGCACAATAATTCCCAAAACACTTAGGGAAGAAGCGGGGAAGTAGAATAAACCGGGGAGATATACACTGGATTCACCCTTGTGTTGACCCCATAAATAAAAGAAGTAGGGAGAAAGCTACCGATCGTAAAGATAAACCTTTAGGCAAGGTCACCTAGGGTCATAGAAACCCGAAGTCCGTCTTAACAGCCATTTTGTGAGTCTATCACTTTTTAGCAAAGATGCTTAGTACTTAGAATCCTTTTCTAGTCTTGGACGAGTCGGGTAGCCGTAAAAAGTTATCCCGTAACTCTCAAACTCCAAAAGTACAAAACAATTAGAAAAGAAGAAAAATAAAAAAATATATATTTCTTCCCTCTCAAATAAGGCGAGAACTTGGGTGGTCTGCATTCTGGCAGACACCCGGGTACTGTTGAGTCTTCGTAGTTTAGAACCTTAGTTGAAATTTTCTATTGTTAGTAAAGGACTTAGGCCTAAGCGATCTAATCCTAATTTTGATTTTATACATAGCATGTAGTTTAATTTTGTTAGGGACTAGCAAAAGATAAGCATAAGGGTATGATAAACATGTATAAATTCATCGTAAAATGCTTATTTGTGATAGTTCCTAGGCTTAGCACTGCATATCATGATATAAATATCGCACAGCATGCATCATTTTGCATTTAGAGTAGTTGATTATATTTTTGGTTAATTAGGTCCTTTTTATGGTCAGGAGAAGAGAGGATTTATCTCAGGGCCTCGGATGGACGATCAGACCATACAGATTTAATCGGGACGACGATCGGAGATTAACGCCTTTGAAATCGTGCAGATCGGAGTCCCGTAGCATCACATTAAACCCGAGGAAGATCAACGGCCAGGGGGCAATGCGACATCCATACGGGTTTCGGATGGAAAATCCGACCATACGGATAGATCCGGAGCGACGATCGCAATCCGACATTGCAAAAATCATCCCGATCTGAGCACCGTGGCACCCTCTGCAAGAAGAAGAAGATGGACGACCCAGATGGCGCCACGTGGCACCATCCAGGCTGCCCAAACCCAGCCAACAGCCACTGCCCACTCTCCCCCATCATCTACACCGTTAATCCTAGCCGTTGGATCAAGATCCAATGGCTGGGAAGCGTCTGCACCAATTTCTTCCTCGCGACACAAAGGACGATGTGGCGCATTGGTTGACGCAGCGGTTTGCAAAGGAGGGGTGCGGGTTCGATTCCCCGCAGCCCCTCCAATTTGCAATTGGGCGGGCACTTGGAGCGCAGCGCAGCGGCAATGACAATGGTAGCGCGCGCACGCACGCGCGGGCTAGCGCATTGCAAGCGCACACACCAGCGCACAGCATACGCACACACAGCTGGGCGCGTGCGGTCAGTGCACGTGAAGAGCGGGGCAGGCGGCGCAAGCGCAAGGGGCGGTTGGCGCCAGCTTTCAGCGACAGCTGGACTGACCTACAGCGATGCTTACAGCCGTCGCTGTTTCATTGAAAGCGAGCAGAGCTAGCTATGGGCGTAGGTGGAGGTGAGCTGTTTACAGCAACGTTTCCAGCGACGGTCTGGAGGTCGCTAGAGGTCCTTTAATCCATTTTTAGCCTCTTCTCCACCACTATAAAAGGGCCTTTACCCCCTCCCTTCCAAGCTATCTCTACCTACTCTACTCCCACCTACTCCCAAGCTCTAGCAAGCCTACCAATGCTCCATTAGAGCTTGTTCTCAAGCTCCCAAGGTGCCTATTAGTGTAGCAAAACTCTGCCCCACCAAATGCTCCTCCAACTTCCCATCTCCCTTCATAGGTCACCTTGGAGCCGTCCTCTCACCTCCATTCCGGAGCTACGCCGAAGCTTTCCTCAACCTGACGTCCTCCAACATCTCACCTTCGTCGTCTCGCTCCTCACCTCCTTCATCCGAGCTTCCGCCAGGCGCCGTCATCTCACCGAACAGCCGATTTGAGAGATTTCCTCTCACCTCCCTCTTTTTATATGCTTTCATAGTTTCTTGTAATTGACATTAGAAGTAATATATATCAGATTTGTTCCAGATCTCTATCTTGTGATACGTTTGCTTGATTTCTTTTATTACAAAAATACAAAAAAAATATCAAAACCTTAAAATACCAAAAAGGAACGAAATGAAGCGCGATTTTCAATAAAGTAAATGTCGCCTCCCTATGTTCGACCTGGGACTCCCTTGGAGTTTTGGTATAAATTTTATTTGTTCGACATGTTTTGCAACTACGACGATAGGTTACTTGTAACCCCTGTTTCTAACACGCGAAGCACGCACGACCAGTATGCATAGAAGATGAATTATCATGTAAGTAGTTAGACACTTGGATGCCCACATAAAAAGGGTCTTGTTTTGGATCCCTGGAAAGTTGAGTGGTATAAAGATGAGGATCAAAATTTGATGGACAAATGTAAGTGTGACTCGAGTCTGGCCATGGTTTTAATTTAGGTGGTAGGTCCAGTTGAAAGGAGGTGGGAGAGGAATGATGAAAGGTAGGTGAGGTTAATGTGCAAGGGTGGGTTGAGAGAAAAGTGGGTGGGTCAGGGGAATAATCAGGGGGATCATCAGGAATAGATTTTTATAGAAAACAAGTCTCCAACTCATAGATTTCACCAACCACTGATTCTGAGTCAGATTCCTCGAAAAAATTATGGTTGGGAAGGATATCTATCAACATTGTCTCCACCATATTTGACATTTCTACATCGAAGTCCTCAAAAAAATTATCATCATGGAATCTCTTGGAGGAGTTGAAAATATCAAGTGTGATAGTTTGGCCTGCGCAGGTGATATCCATTTTGCTTGTATAGTAATTTATATTTGCCTTTGCAGTAGCCAAAAAGGGTCATCCAAGAATTATTGGGGTGTTCCTTAAAGATTCAGGTATCTCAATATCAAGGAGCAGAAAGTCTGTGGGGAAGACATAATTCTGGACCTTGACCAAGACATCCTTGACAATCCCACGAGGTTTGATTGTAGATCGATCGACTAATTGAAGGGTAACCTTAACAGGTTTTAGTTCACCAATCTGAAATACTTCAAATAAAATCGTGGGAATGATATTAACTGAGGCATCGAGATCAAGAAGGGTGTGGTCGAAAGTAGTGTCATCAATAATCACTGAAATTAAAGGTGTGTCTAGATCTTTCATCTTAGGAGGTAGCTTGCTCTATATGATAGAGCTTACTGTCTTCGAAAGATGCACCTGTCCTAGGTTTTTAGCCTGCCTTTTTGGAGTACAGATCTCCTACAAAAATTTGGCATAGGTAGGAATATAGTTGATTGCATCTTGGAGAGGGATATTAATTTGAACTTGCCCAAATAAATCCATGAGTTCTTCAGTTGTGGGATCAAATTTCTTTTTTCGATTAGTGGTGGGGTGGAGAGCTTGTGGAAAAGGGATAGGTGTCGAGTCCTGAGATTTTTGTATTTCTTTTTCTTCCTGATGTGGGAGTTGAGAGTCAATTTGCATAGGAATGGGGATTTTACTAGGTTGTTGTGAAGGCTCGGGATCAGTGGTGGTTTTCCCACTCCTTAATGTAATTGCATGTGCAGTCGAATTATTATTTGGAGGAGGTCAGGGCTGTTGTGAAAACCTGGGAGGTTATTGAGGTGATGGATTAGTAGGAGGCTAATTATGGTAGTTGCGATTTCCGCCCGAATACTGGTTCCTTTGATGATTAGGATTGGGCATGGGTTGGGAGGTAGAAGTCCTGTAGGTCTTGGAGTAACCCCAATCTGATTATTTAGATTTGTAACAGCACAGGTTACTTCCGTCATTTTACTCTGGATTTCCTGCAAGGATTTCATCATCTGGGCATTAATGTCTTGTTGAGATGGCCTAGGATGAAAGGTGGGATTCGACCCATACCTGCTAAATTGATTTGATGTTTGGGGAGGAACTAGGTCATTCTAGGAGTGGTTCGGGTAATTCTTCCAGTTGGAAGAATTTCTACTTTGCTTCTAGAGGGCAGAAATATTTTCAGTGGGGTTAGGGTTTGGATAATTGTAATTCCCCAGTGAATCATAGAAAGCCTCGGGATATTAATGATAATCAGCAGGGGTAGTGTTTACATTGTGCAAATTTTCTCATGGTGGAATGTTAGGCTAGGTTAGATATGGAATCTGTGGAGCTTAGGTTGGTGTGGCAAGTCTTTTCTCAATTTTCTTTTGATTTATTTACATCTGGTCTAGTTTTTGAGCGATCATTTGAAGATCGTCTTGGGTGACAGGGATAGATTGAGTGCCTATTTCATGAACATCAAACTGCGAGTTTGAAGTTCTGCCAAAGGTGTTCATGGAAGCTTGATTAAATGAGTTTTCACTCATTTCTTCAAAAAGGTCATAAGCACTCTCAGCATCCTTATTTAACAAGTTGACACCACATGAGGCGTCGATGAAACATTGAATTTGATCTTCTAATCCGTGATAGAAGATCTGCACGAGCTGTCATAAGGGAATCTTGTGGTATGGGTAACTTATTAAGAGATCTTGGAATCTTTCCCAAGACTCATGAAAAGTCTCACCAGATTTTTGTTGAAAGGTCGTAATAGATCTTCGCAGGGAATTAGTATGACCTATGGAAAAAAAATTCTTGAGGAAGGCACTTTTAAGCTGAGGCCATGTGGTGATAGGTCGGCCAACGGTTCTGAACCAACAAGTGGCCTTATCTTTAAGAGATAATGGGAATAACCGCATCAGCCAAAGGTCTTCTTACACATTGCGGGAACGAGTTGTTTGTGCAAGAAGAGTCAGTTCTTCAAGGTGGCTAAACGGGTCTTCCCTAGGAAGGCCATGGAAATGCTTAATAAGATTCAAAACAGCCAGTTTGATCTCGAGGTCCCCTTCAGGTATGACCACCCCCAGTCTTTCCTCATAATAGGAAGGATCATAGAAATCCTTTAGAGGAACGACAGGCTGCTGATGGGGTGGTAGGTTTGGCCTTTAGTTGGCTAGGTTTGTGATATTCCTAGTCAACAGTTGTTTATTAGCTTGAAGTTGAGCAATCTACTCAGCCATCAAGTTGTAGAGATTAGGTGGGGGGGCTTGTTGTTGTGATTGAGGCATGTCATCATTAGGAAGCTCCAGGTGTGGAAAGTCAAAGGTTGGGGGGTTTTGGGTGGAAGGGTTAGAATTGGGGTTAGTAGTAGGATTAGAGGTGGAGGTGAATGGGTTAGTGGACCTATTCTGTTGACTTTCCATTTATTCATAAGAAGACAGAAAGAGCGGTCTTTTGGCGTAGGGGGCAAAATCAAATGGTCCCTCCAAGTGTGAAGTTTGGGACCGTCGCCCGCGCATAAAATGGAAGAACAGGAGGGGAGGAGAAGAGAGAGATATGAGAAAAAGTGTGCAATTCAAACAAACAAGCCTAGTCTTGTCTTAAGGTTGACTCCTTAAAACCTAAGACTTAGGAACCTAATAGGTAAGAAATCAGCAAGTGAACCCAATTCCAAAAAGAGAACCTGGCTAAACTAAAGAGGTGACTTTAGCCCAAGCATTTCTTCTGAAAATCACAAGGGGCTTGTGTAAACCCATACCCATTGTTTGACTTCCCTCTAAGTCTGTCGCCTCGTTGTCTAAAGGAAGTACGAGCGCTTAGTGATCCTTGAATATCAGATATCAAGCCTAATTGAATGAAGTCCTTAAGTGGTCAAATGACTACTTGTTTTAAGTTAGGCTTGGGTGTCTAAATGTGCACAGGAATGTGGAGGACATTAATTGGGGTAGTGCCCTATTATTTCAATTTTTTTAGTGTGTGCAAGATTGGAAAAGTGATTCCAAAAGAAATCCAGTTGTCACAAATTTAATGTATTTTTGGTTTTTTAGGATTTGATTTAGCTTAGTGTGTTTTAGGGTTTTATTTTAAGTTTTCAAAGAGGTTTGAAATGCCACAAATAAAGGGAAATCAAGTTGTATTGGTGAAGATAATTTTCCTTTATATTGTGGGACTAAAATTTGAAAAGAAACCCTAATTCAATTGAATCCTTAAATAGAAATTTACTACCAATGAATCTCTTTCATGCTCTTCTTTTTAAGTAGTGGTTTAAATGAGACAAACAACACCACTACTATATGGAAAATCAAACAAGGATTCCAAAAAGTATTTTTTTACAATTTTACGAATTTGTTTGATAATTTTTAAAGATTTTTCTTTATGCTAGTGTCAAAGTCCAAAAATGATACCCGAGGGTATTTTGGACTTTTTAATATCACTACTAGCCACAAAAAAATTTTGTAATTTTATGTGATGTGTATAATTTCACAAGGATTATATAAAGTTAAATTTCACAAAAATTACATTAGTATAAAAATTCCTAAAATTTTTTAACAGTAGCAAAATAGGGAGATCCGAGGATATGACCTCTTTGTAGTCCACGAATTTTTAAAACTTTTATACAAATCCAATTTCTATGAAATTTATAATAAATGTTCCTCAGTTGATTTGGAATCACTAGGCAAAATTTCAAGATTTTAAGATGTTTGTGTTGTTAGGAATTGATTTTTGAAGTTCAGACAGAAGTATGGACCTGAAATTCAGAACACCAACACTTGAAGTGGAGTGGTGTTAAATTATTCAAACAAGCAACAGATGGGTTTTAAAGGTTACCACTCCACTTAAATAAGATATTTAGGATCCTAAAAGCCAAGTTTAATATTTTTTTGGTATTTTTTTAGAGTATTATGTGACTAGTTTAGAATTGCTAACCTAGAATTTTGCAGTAAGACAAGGCACTTCAAGCTCTCAAAATCCCACTTCTTTCCTGTTACACCTGCACACACCAAAGAAAGAGAGACAAGGGGATGAGATCCATTTATCAAGCAAGAGAATTTCTAATTGTAGAGCCGTGCCTCTTCGACAACGGTTCCCAAAAAAGTGATCGGATTTTTACGCTATTTGTAAAATGCGATTTTTATAAGTCGTTGCAACATGCAAAAATCAATTTGCTTTTGAATTTGTAAGACCTAAATAGTAGTGGTATCTAGGGTCGTCCAAGGAGGCAATGTTTGCAAATTCAGATCTCATTCTTGAACACGGGAAATCAACTTTTTTTATGTTTTTCAATATAAATTTTTAAGGTTTTTGAAATAAATGGCAATCGCAAAGTTGATGGTGGGAAAGGACTACACCTAATTTAGCAACTAAGTGGCATGAATGACCTCTTCCCAAACTCACCCTAGGCACGTGAAGGCCTAGGATAATTGGGAAGAGGGAGTGAGTGTGCTAATTAAAGACAAGAATCAAAGATGCACAAAAATTTAAAAATTGGCAACTTTATATAGAAAGGATTTCTATTTCACAATCAAGTTGTAGATGAAAGGTTGTACTACAAAGTAAAGCTACAAAGCTACTAAAACAAAAATCCTGGATGATGATGGTGAAGAGAATGAAGCTCTTGCTCCAACTACGGCTGCTCCTGTAGTTGAAAAGAACTCCATCTTCTTCTCCTTGAAAAGCTCCTCCAAGGTGTGGTCTCCTCTTGGAAAGCCCTAGGGGGGCGTGCCTTGGCTCCTCCAAGGTGGATGATTCCACCTTAATTTCTCCTCCAAGGGTAGGCGTGCACCACCCTAGTTTCTCCTCCAATGCCTAGCCGTCCTCCTTGATGTAGAGAGACTCTTCCTCTTGGCATGGCACAAGAAGAAGAGTGGGGAGGAAGAAGGCACCAAGGAGGCAAGGGATAGCCTCCTTAATCTTCTTCCTTCCTCCTTCTTCTTGGCTGTGGGTTATAGGTGGCTTAAGGTAGGAAATTACACTAAGGGAGGATGATCATTTGGTGGTGGTTAGGAGGGTTTTTATAGAGGTAAAGGGTGGTTGGCATGGGGATTAGGTGTAGGGCTAGAATTGGATTTAGGAGGTAGTTAGATGATCCTATGGTGGAGGGGAGTTGGCGCCAACCAAGGGGATGCTATAGGGGTAGTTATGGTGGCTAAGGGGTCCATGGAGTTGGCGCCAACCATGGAGGGATGCCATGGTTTGGCACCAACTAGAGAGGGTTCTAGAAGGGGGGTTAGGTGGATGGTGGAGATGGGTTTAAGGAGAGATGTGTGGTGGAGATGCATGGGATTCTGGAGGGAAAAAGTGGTGCCAATTAGGGGGTAGTTATAGGTGGTTTTGACACCACTTTGTGGTGTCTTTTGGAGGCGGTGGTTAGGTTAGGTTGGTCCAAGGTAAGGTGGAAGTAGGGTTAGCTTATGTGGAGCTTAGGTTGGCTTACTTGGTGGAGCTAGTTAGGTGGGAATTAGGGTTAGGTAGGGTGGATGGTGGATGGCCAAGGAGTTGCATAGCTAAGCTAAGCTAGCTAAGTGGTGTGTTATTTCTCAACATAGTTAATTAAGCTTATCAAACTTAATTAATTGCATCAGAAAGTAACTTAGATTAACTCGAATTAATGTTGAAATTGTAGTATAGAGTTAAGTTAACCTAACATTTTAGAATTTAAGTTCTTTTTTAACTGGTTGAGTCTAGGTCGTTCACTGGGAGGCAAAATCGTAAGCTTAATTCACCATTAATTTTCAAGGCATAATTACTATCTACTTAATCAATCAGATTATAATTAACAATACTTTAAACACATGATTGTAGCACAAGAGATTAACAATTAAGAGCATACAATATTCCATTTGAAAAGAAACAAGTATACAAAGAAGATTTGTCATTTAAAACCAAGTAAACATGTTTATTACAACTTCTTACAAGAATATAAGGCAAAGAAATGAAATTACAAGAGTCATCATGCCCATTACAATGTTAAAAGCTCAAAAACATGTAATATAGCAGCTTCAGCCCTGAAATCAGACGTCTGAAAAAAAATGTTATACGACTTAAAAGTGCAAATTAGACTTCTGAAGTAGGTATTGGATGTCTGATATCTTTACTTTTCTCTTCTTTCATTTTCTTCTTTAATCACTATCAGCCCTTCTTTTTCTTCATATTCTACTCTTGTTTTCTTTAGGTTCTCTCTTTGCCGAGCCTATTCTCTTCTTCTTCTTAAGCTTTTCTCTGTTTTTCGACCTCTCCTTCCTTATTTCTCCTCTTTTACTTCCTTAACCGTGCACTCTTCTTCTCTTCTCTTATTCTTCTATCTTCCTTAACCTTTTCTTTTTTACTGTGCTTTTATGATCCACACTTAACCAATTTACGCTCAACTAAGACCCATTAAATTCTTTTTAATCCAAAATTATTTATTTAATGGGCTGCCCAAGCTCTTTCGGGGATACACAACACCCTCACGGGTGGGACCAAACCCTACTAGAGCTCGGACCTAGTTTATTTAAGGTGGATTTTTGTTTATTTTCATCAATGGACAGTCGGCCTATCAGGCTAGCTCACATCCACGCCCATACGGGCCCACATGCATGCACCTGCGCACACACATGCATTTGCACACGCACACGCCCAATCAATGCTTAGTTCTCTTTGTGCCCTACGCTGACAATGGGGAGGGTCGTAGTGCAAAATCGACTTATACCATGGCATGCACTCAAGAGTTCTCGATGTGGGACTAATCCTAGCATTTCCAGGCCCGACCTTCGCTTGAGGATTCCGGTTGGCATAGATGACCAAATAGGTCGAGCAAAGGCTTGATCGAGAGCTAATTAGACGCTCTATCAGATTATATAATCAATTTGATGCTTGGATCATGTTTGATCCAATGATTTCAGGAACTAACATGGTAGCTCTGCCATGCTAAAATAAGCTGTAGTAAGGAGGATCTCAGGTCAATTGACCTGTAGAGAGAGAATTCCTCTCATTTGAGGATCTGAGTACCTTCAGTAAGGTATTCCGCAGTATTTAAGAGGAGAAGAAAGGTTTGGAAGGCTTCAGAAAGTAGCAGAAGATGAGGAAGCTCGATCTGGAGCTTCAGAGCTCTGATTTGAGCTTGAATCAACTCTGAAGAGAGATAAAAAAACTCAGGAAAAGATCTAAATTGATTCAGCAAACCTAAGAGTAACTAATCTTATCAGAATTTGATTCCAAATCTCGATGAAAAAGCTCAAGAACAATGTTGGGTTCCATATGAACCCAAACTGTACAAGAAGTGAAACCTCAAGTAATTCGCAATAAAACTTAATTAAATCACTTTAAAAGAACTCTAATTTGCTCCAAAAACCTAATCAACCCATTAATTCAGAGTTTTAACCTTTTAAACCTCGATAATGGCCCAGGTTTGACCTAGAAACCTTAAGAGTGGACTTTCAGATATAAGGTTTCTCTGATCAAATTATAGACCTAGTTTGACTTATCTCAACATCAGGAAATGATCTAGCATCTCAAAATTAGGTTTTGAGCATTCATACAATGCTCTTAAACATTGTCGCTTGAGATATAAATGGGATTTGTTTGACAGAAGATTCTAGAGGTTCTAAGGCTAATATGAAAATCTAGTTAGGTTCTAAAGGTTCTTCTGATGCTCGTGGACCTAATCTCGAGGTCTAAACCCTAACAGACTCGCCTCTCCTACTCTGGCGGAGTTGGAGAAGATAGATATCAAACTAGAGCTTGAATCAATAAAACGGACTTTAGAACTCGGATTCTTGGAGAAGTGATTTGGAGCTCTAGAGGATCTGACAATGGCTGAAGCTTGAATTTGGTTCATTGGAGCTCATCGAAGCTTCGGTGAACTCAGAAATGATCAACTGGAGTTCAAAACTCCATGAAGTTGATCTAGAACACTCTTAAAAGACTCCTGAGGTCACAGGGAGCCTCAGGAGCACAACAATTAAAGCAATTGGCGATTAATTCAGAAAATATGCTTCAAATTCAGTAAAAACATAATTTATGTTCGCTTGAACTCAGAGACGATCCTCTCACTCAATTGAGTGAGGGGAATTTATTAATGGAGTACGACGATGATGTATAGGTGACAAATTGAGCGAAAATACTCCTCTGAGCTCGCTGATGAGAACCTCATCATGAGCCATAACTAGCTCATTTTGACCTAATACAAAGGATAAAAGCTCCTACATAGCTTAGCAAAGGGCCTAATTGAGGAATAAGTGTTCTGAGAAGAAAACATGAAATAAAGGTTAAAAACTGTAATTTCACCATTGCAGTACATAAATGGAATTTCTCAGAGATCGAACATAGGTCAAATGATCTAAATAAGATAAAAAGTGGGTTGAATCAATCAGAAATGGGTTCATGAGCAATTTAAGAATTAAATGACATTCTGTAACCCTAAAACAAACCTACTTTAATTCGCGAGGTTCGAGGAAAATTAAAAATGGAATAAACCCTCTAAAATTCATAGAAAAATAATTTCTAGGGTTTAGAACCCTCAATTTGGCCTTGGGAACCCATTTTAACCTACATTGAGAACCATGCCCAATTAACAACTTAATTTGAGTTTTTGCGTAATTTGACCGGTCAAACAAGGTTTAATCTAGAAATAAAATTCACCATCCGAATCCTTAGGTCCTAATTAGTCATGTATAAAAACTTGAGCCTAAGAAGAAACCTTCTTGACCAACTTTACACTTTGGTCCTCATATATTTACTTTTTGGCCCTCAACTTTTGAACCCTCACATTTTGGGCCCTAACTCTCCTTCGTTCTTTGCATTTAGGTCCCTCCTGTAAAACCTGAGCAGCACCATGCTCCGACGACCTTGCGCGGAGCATGGCGCCGCACAGGGTGAGGGGGGCCTGCCAAGTCAAATGGGGGTGCCCTGCGTCGTCAGCCGTCGCAGGAGCACCCCCCTGAGTGCTGCAACCACCCATACTGGCCGTACGAACGCACGGACGGTATGGGTCTCCTTCCTCCGGCGTCCTCCAGCGAGGGAGGCACGTCGCCTCCCTCCGCCCTCCTCTCTGTCTCTACCTCTATAAAAACCCCACAAGCTCTGCCGTTCTCCTCAGCTCGGTTCTGACGGAGAAATTCCCCCCCCCCCCCCTTCCTCTCATCCCACTCCGACAGAGGCCCCCTTGCTCCAGCGGTTCCTCCTCCTCCTCCTCGTCGCTCTGCCGCACTACCAGCAGCAGGGCTGCCTTCACCTTCTCTTCCCGCGTCACGCCGTACCCAGCGCGCGCTCTCCCGCTATCTCCTCGCTGCCGCCCTCTCTCTCTGGGCACCTTCTTCTCCGGCGACAGTCGATACGACTGTCGCCCTGCTCCGGCCCCCCCTCGTCCCTCCGAGTAGGTACAATCTTTCCTCTTCCTCCCCTCTTTCTTTTCCTTACTGTAATTTGCATAACCACCCGTCGACCGCGCCTAATCACCCTCACCTTCTCCATCTCCGGCCAAACTCCGGCGGCCCGCTCCCGTCACTCCAGCACCCCACACGGCTCGCCGACCCTCACAAAACCTCCACCTCCTCACCCTGATCAACCTCCGCCCTTCCACTTCCCACCAATCGCTCTCTGCAGACCCACCGACCAAACCCATCTCCCAACCTGCAGTTTGACCTAGGGCAGCCCTTAGGCTCCGCCCCGCCACCTGCAGACCCCCCGACCACCTTCGCCGTGCTACGGCGAAGGTCCTCCGCGTATCTGATTAGGCCGAGAGGCCGTTTCTCTGTGAGCAGGTACTTCGCTCGCTGTCGCCATTGCTGAGTGAAGCAGCTTCTTCGACCTGCTCCTCCAGGCGCGCCACGCCCAGGTCAGACTCCCAGGCTGCGCGGGGCATCTCTGCAAAGAAGTCCCAGGCTGCAGTTGGGGCAAAGCCTTCGCGTGGAGCCTCGATTGTGCACTGCCTCCTCCGCGCGGGCGTCCAATTGGGGTGGGACATTTAGTCCCACCTCGGAAACTCACTGAGGCGAGCGGGCGCTTAAAGGCAAAAGGTGCCTTAAGCTTTTCGCCTCAGATCACGGGGTGAGGTCCCCTTCACCCGCCCGATTACCCGGCCTCATCCGCGCTCACGCCCCGCGGACCTGGCCCGACCCAATTAGCCTGTCCTGCACTCCTCGCCCACCACCGCACGCCGGTTGGCCTGGACCCGGGCGCGACCCGCGTACGCGACTATCCGGCAGCTCTGGGAGAGCTATCCTATGAGTGAATTCTGAGAGAGAGAGACGCGGGGGAGGGTAGAGTAGGTTTTGCCGTCTGATTGAACTTTGAGTGTGCAGGCACAGGTGAAAAAGAAGAGAAGGCAGGAAGAAGGACTGCGAGAAGGAAAAAAGAAGAAGAAGAAAGCCACAGAGGAAAGAAGAAGAAAAGACGCACTGTAGCAGTAGCTACTTAAGTCGTCTGATTGAAAAATCAGGCAACGCTCTGAAGGCAAAGAAGAAGGAGAAGAAAAGAAGAACAGGACCGCAAGGAAGAAGAAAAAGAAAGAGACGGACAGAAAGAAGAAGAACAGAAGGAAGAAGACAAAGAAGAGAAGCAGAAGACGAAGAGAAAGAAGAATGCACTTGGCCGAGAAAAGAAAGAGTAGAAGAAGAGGAAGCAGACCGCAAGAGAAGAGAAGGAAAAAAAAGAAGAAGGCCAAGAAAGAAGGACTGCGAGAAGAAGAAGAAGAAAAAAAAAAAGAGAAGAGAAAAGAAGACAAACGAGAAAGAAGAAGGAGAATCCAACAAATTCTCTCTCTAGCTCTCTCTTTATTTTTGTAATAGAAATACTGTACTTCTAGAATACAACTTGCTCCCTGAGTTCGACCTCGGGAGAAATTTATTTTCCGAGTAAAAAAATATCTGTAATGATGGCAATAACTAGCTGTACTACAACGCTATTTCTTTAACAAAACCTAGTCATAAGTTATCGGCCATTCATCACTCGCCATTGACAACAAGCTCAGAAGTTGAAGGAAATTTGGGCATTTTCTATATAGATGATTATTTAACTAATTATAAGGTTGAATGGGGCCCTTAAGTGATGTATAGGCGATGGAGGGCCACAATGAATGTGATCTAAGCTCGGAGACCTCCGCCGTGGATAGTGGAAGTCATCGGTGAAGGTGATGATGGACTAGGCATGTTAGCTGATAAAACAATGAGGAAAGAAGTGGAATGTGATCGTGGAAAGGTGAGATAAGTGATCAGATGCAGGAAACAATGAATCGAAGTCCAGCGAGGCCGAACTTGGCCTCACTGGAGTTGGAGAAGGGTGAACTGAAGTTGAGCTAAACTACCTTAATCTAGCTACCTAACCTATCCTATGCTAAGCCTAGCTAACCTACGGTTACTTGGACGAATGGAGGTAGAGGAGATCTCCGCCAAAAGCCATGTAACGGAGGAAGAAATCAGAGGATTTGGGATAGAGCTCCGGCGAGAAAGGAAACAGAGAGGAAGGAGGGGCGGCACTCTCCCAAGCCTTGTCACAGCTGCAGGAAAGGAAGAGGAGGTGAGGGAGGCGAATGCCTCTGGCAGAGATGCTCCGAAGGGGTGAGAGGTCGCTAAAGGTTGAAGAAGAATAGACTATCGTAGACTATGGTGGGGGAAGAGGGAAGGGAGTCGACCCTTGAAATCGGAGGGGTGGATAGCTATTTATAGGTTTCGCTGGAGGTCAAGGGGGCTGTATCTGGACAAAAGAGGATCTAGGTTCAAAGCAACTACCGACGTCATCTTCAACGTCGGTGAGCTTAATCTCTAACCCTAAATAGGATTAGTGAACCATCTACACCATTGGATGGAAAGGGGAGAGTGGGCTGAAGCTCAGCAACTTGGGCGGAGGTGTTTTGACGAGGGATAGGCGGTGATCGGAAGGTGCAGTGATCGACTTATGAGAGTCATCCAGACGTTGACGAAGAAGAAGAGGAAGAAGAAAATAGTGTCCACAGGGACCCGTGTGCCAATAAACTTGAGGACCTAAAAGTGAATAAAAGGACTCATTTGGAATAGAACCTAAGGACCTAAACGTAAACAAAGGCATTTTAAGCTTAATTTAATTTAATTCTTTTTTCAAATTTTTATATATAATTATAAATTAGATAAATAATATATATATGCCTTGAATTTACATTTTTGACCATTTTAGCTTTATTTATTTAATTGATTAAATTACTTAAGTTAATTACATACTTATGGTTAAATAATTCTTAGGTTAAATTATATATTAATTAAGTAGCTAAATGTTTAATATTTGAGTCAAAATTATTAATTAAATTATTGATAATATAATTTGATGTTTAATTTAGTATTTTAACTTATTTTTGTGGTCCTTATTATTTTGTCTCTTATATTATAATTAAACCCTAATTAGTCATATTCTTAGCTAATTAACTAAGGATTCTAGTTAATTAGGGGTATTTAAGAGCCATGATGAGTCTCTCATCACTAAGCTAGCTTAGCTAGTAGATGAGTAGGGTAGGGAGCAGAAGGAGCTAGGGTTTTGAGAAGAGGAGCTAAAGAAGAGCTGTCTGGAGCTGCATAGGAGTTGGTGGCTGTTGAAGAGAATAGAAAGGAGCTACTTTAGCTTGCTTAATTTGTTAGTTCTTTGCTAACTGCTAAGTCAAGCTAAAGTAAGCTAGCTTCTGATGAAAGATGCTGAGGTAAGCTGGGTCTGATCTTCCCGGGGAGGACCTAGCTAGCTGAAGTAGCTAAGGTAGCTTAACTCAACTAAGTTGAGCTAAGTAGAGTCCCTAGGAGCTAGACTTGAGCTAGCTTGAGCTAGGGTGAAGTCATATTCAGTTGGCTTGAGTTGAGTAAAGTTGGAGGTAGCTGGACCTGAGCTGAGGTGGACTCCAATCAACTTAGCTGAGCTAGCTAAATCTCTCAGTGAATTGATGGGAGTTAAGATGAGCTAGACTCAACTAAGTTAATCTGGATCTGAGCTGACTTGAGCTAGGGTGAGCTAAGATGAGCTATCTTGAGATACCATTCAACTGAGATGAGCTGAATGGAGATAAGATGAGCTAACTGTAGCTCAAGTGAGCAGGTATCTAGCTGTGATGAGCTGTACTAGGCTGAGTCCCAGCTGGTTTGAGCTTCTTCCTCACCAGTTGTCTTTCTAAGTGCTAGGGTTCTAGGGATCTAACTATTTGTTTATCCCTAACACTCAAATAAACATATCAAAAAGACAACAAAATGTGTAATGTATGCCTAACCTAATTTATGCCTAAATACAGCCCAAAAACCTGTTTATAGAGTAAAAATCAAAAGAGATAGGTTTGTTTTAGGGCATAAGAATGATAATAAATTAGCATTTATCATTGTCTATCTTCATCCTTGGGGGCTCTACATTGTAGTTCTAGCTTTGATTATTTAGTAAGATAATTGTTCCGATTCCCGAATCCCTACAGGACACGAGAATCGGACCGACTCGACTGATCCCAAGACCCAGTCGTCCAACGAGAAAGTAACAAAAAAGTAGTAAAATAAACCACATTCACCATGCAAGTAACTAACAGTAACAAAAGTACAGCAGTAAAGAAAAAACTACTACAGTACACACCACACAACAGTAGAGAATTAAAAATCGGTACAGAAATATGAAGTTTACAATAAAAGAGTACAAAGCTGTAACAGAATACTCACTACTACAGAAAAACGGGTACAACAAAAGTACAACTACTGGGTTCTACTAGGCCCAACACCCTCCACAGCCTTAGGCTTTGGCTGCTCAACACCTAATCTTGAAAAAGGTGACAAATATGACACGTCAACGAAACATTGAGGAGAGTGGCAACCAGCTAGCTAAGAAAAATAGTAAAGGTAAACAAGTAGCTGTTATTTTAATTTCTTTCTTTATTTTACCCTTTCTTGGTTTATTTCTCAGGTTTTTCTCTTGATCTCAAATGTTCCTCGTGGGAACAATCTTATTTGCAGTCTTTTCCGAAAAGTAGATGTAACGAGCGCGTGCCCCAGACGTCTTTTAAGATGTCTGGGAGCTGGGCCAGACGTCTGACCAGACGTCTGGGATCATTTCCAGACGTATGGAAATCAGTTATTCTGGCACGAGTCTTCGTCTGCGCGCCTCAGCGCGCAGGCCCGCGAATATCCGATATTCTCTGCGGCTGCAGACGCTCTGCCGCGTCTCTCCCTCCTCACGTGGCCTTAAAAGGACACGCCTCCCCTCACTCCATCACCACCATCTCCTTCCCTTCTCCTTCAGCCAGAGCGTGAGTGCGAGCGCGAGGGCAGCAGCGGCGGCCGCAGTGAGCGCGGAGGAGGTGCGGCATGCGAGAGCGGAGCTCTGCCGTGAGGGCGAGCTCGCCGGAGCGGCTTGGCTGGCCGGCAGAGGGCACAGGGGGCGCGGAACGACGCGGAGAGGGACCTGCTGCAGTCTGAGCAGCAGGCGCGCGAGGTGCGACGCGGGCGGCGTCGCGAGCGGAGGCCGAGTAGCACGCTGATTCTGGAAAAATTTCCAGAATCAGACGTCTGGGTTGATAGGCAGACGGCGAGGACGACGTCTGGTAGCTCATACAGACGTCTGAAAGGTGTGTATTCCGCTTTCTTCTTCCTTCCTGTCGACCAACCGTACTAAGGGAGGGTGTTGGCTGTGCGCAGGTTCGCTGATTCGCCATCCTGTGCGAATCAGACGTCTGGAAGTTGTACCAGACGGCGGGAGTGACCTCCAGACGTCCGGGGTGACCATCGGACGTCTGGGAGCTAGGACAGACGTCCCCGCAGACTTCTGGACGTCTGGGAAACCATACTGAATAGATAATTCTTTGATCCACTGTTTAAGACGTCTGGAACTGATTTTGCACAGTATCGTCTTTTTCAACCCGTTTAGGGCCCGTTCGGGCTCCGTTTTCCGCGATTCAAGTTGCGTTCTTTTCAGAATTAATTCCTCTACCCATCTACAGTAGCTATACACAGTTTTGAGACACTCCTTGTATTTGATCCTCGTGATAGGACCTCGTTCAGTTGTAGTCATGAGAGTCGCGGAGGCACGCGGGATTTCCGATCACGCCCCCATTACTCCCGTTGTACCTGGTAGAGTGGCTTAAGTTTATTATTAAAATCTGTTAAAGTATGGAACCATAACTAGAATCTAGGACATTGCATGAATCCTAGGAATGAGAAATGTATGGAATGATAGCTCCTAGGTGATGCATGAATCCTAGGGCTGGAAAACTAGTTGTATGCCAGATCCTAGGATGTGGCATGAACCCTAGGATGGAAAAACTAGTGGAATGTATAATACTGCAGTCTTGGAAAAATGGAAAGGAATATAAAGCTGCCTGTAAATTGAATTAACAGCTGCCTGTTATGAATAAACAAACATGATTGAGATCATGGATTGTGAGAACGTGAAACTGGAAAGTGAAACATATGATGTTCTGAGATAAAGAGCTGAAACCCTACGGGGAATTAGGAGTGGAACTCCTGAAAAGAAAAAGGAATGGAACTGAGATGTAGTTTGTACTGTCTCTTGGGTACACAGTACCAAGGGAAGTACCTGTACCTGTTTAGTGTAGAGTGGGGCCAGCCACCCCAGGGACCCGGGGTTAGGATTGGCCGCTCTGTACCGACTTGTTGGCCCTCGTGTACGTAGTACCGAGGAGAGCTACTAGTGTTAGGAGAGTACTAGCTACCCCACGGGCCCCGGGGTTCTGCTAGCCTCCTTCACCGACTTGTTAGGCCCACTAGGGCAAACCAGGGTAGTCAGGCGAGGGTGCGCGGACTGTGGAGGGGCAAGGCCCCGGTTTGGTTACTGTGGAGGGGTTGGACCCCTGTTACTGAGAGGGCTCTGCCCTGGTTCCGTGCTGTGCTTTGGGCGCACCCGTTAACGGAAACGACTGACCGCGTGCCAGTGCGGGCTAGCACCTGTGCGTTTATCGCGCGTGCCGTAGTCACCGTTACGTCTGTCAGTGACCTTGGGGTGGTTGACTGAGGGTAGGATCACCACGGGGGACTCTCCCGGCTAGGAGAGCACCACGTGCTACTTCTACTTTTGGAAAAGACTGCAATCAAGATCGTTCCCACGAGGACATTCGAGATCAAGTAAAGGATCTGAGAAATAAATGAAATAGTGAGAAAATTGAAAGATGTAAATAAAGGAAGTAGTAGAACATAACAGCTACTGTACACTCTACTGTTGCCTTTAGTTTGTTTGCCACTCTACTCAGCGTTTTGCTGACGTGTTACACTCGTTACCTTTTTCAGGACCAGGTGTTGAGCAGCCAGGGTCGGCGGCTGCAGAAGACGCTGGGCCGAGTAGGGTCCAGTAGAGTTTACCACAGTCTTTTGTACCTCTTTTGTTTTTGTTTTAGTGAGTAGTTTTTGTTTCCGCTGTACTTTCTTTACCTGCAGTTCTTGTTATGTGATAAATGTTGTTCTACTATTTTGGTGGTACCTACTGTAGTAGTTTCTTTCCTTACTGTTGTACTTTCTTACTGTTAGTTATATTCATGCTGAATGTGGTTTATTTTACTGTCTTTTGGTTACTTCCTCGTTGGACGACTAGGTCTTGGGATTAGTCGAGTCGGTCCGGTTCTCGTGTCTCGTAGGGACTCGGGAACCGGGTCGTTACAAGATGGTATCAGAGCAAGGTCGTCCCGAGAAGTGAATCAACTGACTGGAAAATAGCCAATTCACATGTTTATAGCTAGAGTAGCCACCACAACATATCTCTTGACATGAGCTCTTAGAAGTTTTGTTAGGTACTGTCTGTTTTGACGTTTCCGTTTTGTTTCGCGTCTCCTTGCAGGAGATGCCTCGTCGCGGGACTGGTGAGACTGGCCGCAGGCGCGGCCGAGGGCGAGGTCGGCGAGGTGGACGTGCTGTCGTTGACGTCTCGGTGGACCAGCCACCACTCCCTGGCATCTAGGCCCAGGACCTCGCCAGACTGATACGGGATATTGTACGAGAGGAGCTCCACCCACCGCCCCGAGCACCTCCTCCTGGGGTTGCAGAGGGGGAGTCCTCTGTGGGACCACGCGACGGACACGGCGCTGGACACGAGGGAGGGGATGGGCCCCTGCCGCCCCCACCTTCCTCCGACACTTCTGTACACGAGGCTCCTTCGCCTGGAGGTGCACCAGCACCTCCCCTACAGCGCCACTTCGAGCTTTTCGGACAATTCCGGAAGCTGAAGCCCCCCTCCTTCAAGGGGGATGAGGACCCGACCGAGGCAGAGGACTGGCTTGAGCAGCTGGAGAAGATCTTCGACACCCTTCACCCTCCGGTGGAGTGCCGCATGGCCTTTGCCACGTACCAGCTAGAGAGTGAGGCACACCGATGGTGGAGGGCGGTCCGGGGACAGGAGAGGGACGAGCCGACGTGAGACCAGTTCGTCACCCTCTTCTGCGAGCAGTACTTTCCCCAGACGTGGCAGGACCAGAGGAGGCGGGAGTTCCACACTCTCCTCCAAGGGACGATGACTGTGAGCGCTACCGCACGCGTTTCTTGGAGCTGTCCCGCTTTGCAGCGACAGCGGTAGCCACTGAGGAGGAGCGCCTTTGGAGGTTCACCGAGGGGCTCCGGCCTGCGATCCGGGGGTATGTCAAACCCCTGAAGCTGCCGACGTTTTCGAGGGTGGTAGAGGCAGCTATAACTTACGAGGAGACCAACCCGTCCGCGTGAGAGACCGACGGCGGGCGGAAGAGGCCCTTTCAGCCAGACTTCTCACAGGGCCAGCGAGAACGGAGACACATGGCGTCCGCAGGAGAGCCGTCACGTTGTGCAGGGCCATCAGTGGCCTTTGGGGGCCCTCGACAGGGGCCAGTCGCCAGCACCGGACCCCCGCCTAGCCGACAGCAGGGACTCACTGAGGGCGGGAGTCGGGTTCCCCTCTGCTACCAGTGTGGCCAGCCGGGCCACGTCAGGAGAGACTACCCATCTAGGGCAGGAGGTCAGCAGATACTTCCCGTGCAGAGCACTGGAGGGCGCGCAGGAGGCCGCAGTTCCCAGGCACGAGGAGGAGGACAACAGTCGCGAGGAGGGTACCGGCCAGCACCTACCCGTCCGACGCAGTGTGTGGCTGCTTCGTCCGCACCTAGAGCTGAGGGACGTATCAACGCCCTAACACACAGGGACGCCAGAGCATCGGGATCCGTGGTAGCAGGTATGGTTTCAGTTTCTGGCAGACTCGTTTACACGCTTTTCGATTCCGACGCTACGCACTCGTTTGTCGCAGCCAGTTTCGCAGTTAGTTTGGACCAGGATTATACACTGTTATAGAATCCGTTCGTAATCAGAGGTCCGAGTGGTCAGTTGTTTGTAGCTGAGGAGGTGTACACGGGTTGCGAGGTCAGCATCGGGGGACATAGCCTGCCAGCTGACCTGATTATGATACAGATGGAGGACTTTGGAGTGATTCTGGGGATGGATTGGCTGTCCGCTTACCACGCCTTGGTAGACTATTTTGAGAGGAAGATTGTCTTCTCCATTCCGGAGTTGCATTCTTTCGAGTTTCACGGGCAGCCAGTGGACGGAGGTTTCAGGTGCATTTCGGCACTTCGGGCAGCGAGACTTTTGAGCCAGGGGTGTGAGGGCTTCCTAGCCTGTGTGGTGGCAGAGCCCAGCCCTGTGGCAGACTTCCAGAGCATCCCGGTGGTCAGAGAGTTCCCCGACGTGTTTCCAGACGAGTTACTAGGACTACCGCCCGAGCGTGAGATCGAGTTTGAGATCTCACTAGTACCAGGGACCAGCCCCATCTCCACCGCGCCATACAGGATGGCACCGCTTGAGCTGCGAGAGCTCAAGTCCCAGTTGCAGGACCTTTTGGAGAAAGGTTTCGTGAGGCCCAGTGCGTCTCCCTGGGGAGCCCCGGTACTGTTTGTGAAGAAGAAGGATGGGACCCTACGCCTTTGTGTGGACTACCGACAGCTGAATAGGGTCACCATCAAGAACAGATATCCGCTGCCGAGGATCGACGATTTGTTTGACCAGTTGCGGGGTGCCACGGTGTTTTCCAAGATAGACTTGATGTCTGGATACCACCAGTTGAGGATCAGGGAGACCGACGTCTCCAAGACAGCTTTCCGCACCCGGTACGGACACTACGAGTTTTTGGTCATGCCGTTTGGGCTGACCAATGCCCCCGCTGCTTTCATGGACCTGATGAACAGGGTGTTTAGACCGTACTTGGATCAGTTCGTGGTGGTTTTCATAGATGATGTGCTCATCTATTCTAGAGATCGGACGCAGCACGGGCAGCACTTGCGGATGGTTCTGGACACTCTGAGACGACGCAAGCTGTACGCCAAATACAGCAAGTGCGAGTTCTGGTTGAGGGAGGTGACCTTCTTGGGTCATGTGATCTTTGGTGACGGCCTGGCGGTGGACCCCGCCAAGGTCGAGGCAGTGCTCAGGTGGGAGAGACCGCGTTCAGTCACTGAGATTCGCAGTTTCCTGGGACTGGCAGGTTACTACAGACGGGTCATCAGGGGATTTTCACAGATTGCGCGTCCTATGACACAGTTGACCTGGAAGGACGTGCCTTTCGCTTGGACAGACGCCTGTGAGGCGTGTTTTCTGGAGCTGAAGGAGAGGTTGACCTCGGCTCCCATGCTCACCATCCCTGACAGTAGTGGCGGGTTCGTTGTGTACACAGACGCTTCCTTGCAGGGGTTAGGAGGTGTGCTCATGCAGAGGGGTCATGTTGTCGCTTACGCTTCGCGGCAACTGAAGCCCCATGAGCAGACCTACCCTACCCACGACCTAGAGTTGGCAGCTGTTGTCTTCGCGCTGAAGACCTGGAGGCACTACTTGTACGGTGAGACCTTAGAGATTTTTACAGATCACAAGAGACTCAGATATCTTTTTGACCAGAAGGAGCTCAACATGAGACAGAGACATTGGTTGGAGCTCCAGAAGGACTACGATTGCAGCATCTCCTACCACCCGGGAAAGGCCAATGTGGTGGCTGACGCCTTGAGCCGTAAGGCGCCCGCACGCTTGGCCAGTCTACAGTTACAGGGTTGGAGCCTTTTGGAGGAGGTGGGCAGTTGGCGACCTCTAGAGTTACGAGGATACTGTGGGGCAGTGACGGTGACACGGCAGACCAGGTCAGAGCTGATAGACCGTATCATCACAGGACAGATGGCTGATCCGTACTTGCAGTCTTTGCGCGACAGAGTACTATCAGGGGACCCAGGGGACTTCTCTTTCACAGACCAGGTGTTACGCTTGAGGGGACGGTTGTGCGTTCCTAGAGACGAGGAGCTGTTGAGAGAGCTCCGGACTGAGGCACACGGTTCCAGATTCACCATACATCCCGGAAACACGAAAATGTACCATGACTTGAGACGCGAGTTTTGGTGGAGAGGGATGAAGCGGGATGTGGGTGAGTTCGTGCAGCAGTGCTTAGTGTGCCAGCAGGTGAAAGCCGAGCATCAGAGGCCTGCAGGGCCGCTTCAGCCGCTTCCAGTGCCAGAGTGGAAGTGGGAGAGCATCACCATGGACCTGGTGGTGGGCTTACCTGTTACCCAGCGGGGACACGATGAGGTCTGGGTAATAGTGGATAGATTGACGAAGACGGCGCGATTCTTGCCGATCCGAGTCACTTTGGGACCAGCATAGTTGGCAGAGAGGTATATCCGTGATGTGGTGCGACTACACGGAGTTCCGCGGGAGATCGTATCCGACCGGGATACCCGCTTTACGTCCCAGTTTTGGGCTGAGTTTCAGCAGGCCTTGGGGATGAGGTTGAGGTTTAGCACGGCTTACCACCCCCAGACGAACGGACAGTCTGAGCGCACGATACAGACACTTGAGGACCTTTTGCGTGCCTGTGTACTGGACTGGAGGGGCTCTTGGGAGGAGCACCTGCCCCTGGCGGAGTTTGCATACAACAACAGTTACCACTCGAGCATCGGCATGGCTCCCTACGAGGCTCTGTACGGATGGAAGTGTACGGCACCCTTGAGTTGGGTTGAGGTGGGGACCAAGTGGGAGGTTGGCCCCAGGTTGATCCGGCAGAGTCAGGAGGTAGTTGAGCAGATCCACAGACGACTCCGCACTGTCAGGAGCAGACAGAAGAGCTACGCGGATCGCAGACGCAGAGAGGTGCAGTTCGAGGTTGGGGACCACGTCTTCCTTCGTGTTTCGCCCATGAAGGGCTTACAGCGGTTTGGGGTGAGAGGGAAGCTCGCGTCGAGGTTCGTGGGGCCCTTTGAGGTCCTGGAGTGGGTTGGACCCGTTGCTTACAGACTTGCCCTTCCCCCGCAGCTTTCTGGTGTGCATGACGTGTTCCACGTGTCCAACCTCAGGAAGTACGTAGCCGATTCCAGTCACGTACTGAGCCACGAGAGCGTCGAGGTGAGCGACGACCTGACCTACTCCGAGTGGCCAGTGCAGATCCTAGACCGAGTCGTCCGCCAGTTGAGACGAAAGCAAGTACCCCTGGTAAAGGTTTTGTGGAGGAGCCAGCGGTACGAGGAGGCTACCTGGGAGCCTGAGGCAGCAATGCGGGAGCGGTACCCGGAGCTTTTCGCGGGTACGTCTTTTCGGACCGGTTTCGGTCCTCTTTGAGTTTGTTATGGTTATTCGGACGTCTTTTCCCGCACCCTAGTTGGCGCAAGTTTCGGGGACGAAACTTCCTTTGAGTTTGTTATATTGTAATGAGCGCGTGCCCCAAACGTCTTTTAAGATGTCTGGGAGCTGGGCCAGACGTCTGGGATCGTTTCCAGACGTCTGGAAATCAGTTATTCTGGCACGAGTCTTCATCTGCGCGCCTCAGCGCGCAGGCCCGCGAATATCCGATATTCTCTGCGGCTGCAGACGCTCTGCCGCGTCTCTCCCTCCTCGCGTGGCCTTAAAAGGTCATGCCTCCCCTTACTCCGTCACCACCATCTCCTTTCCCTTCTCCTTCAGCCAGAGCGTGAGCGCGAGCGCGAGGGCGGCAGCGGCGGCCGCAGTGAGCGCGGAGGAGGTGCGGCGTGCGAGAGCGGAGCTCTGCCGTGAGGGAAAGCTCGCCGGAGCGGCTTGGCTGGCCGGCAGAGGGTGCAGGGGGCGCGAAACGACGTGGAGAGGGACCTGCTGCAGTCTGAGCAGTAGGCGCGCGAGGTGCGACGCGGGCAGCGTCGCGAGCGGAGGCCGAGTAGCGCGCTGATTCTGGAAAAATTTCCAGAATCAGACATCTGGGTTGATAGGCAGACGACGAGGACGACGTCTGGTAGCTCATACAGACGTCTGAAAGGTGTGTATTCCGCTTTCTTCTTCCTTCCTGTCGACCGACCGTACTAAGGGTGGGAGTTGGCTGTGCGTAGGTTCGCTGATTCGCCATCCTGTGCGAATCAGACGTCTGGAAGTTGTACCAGACGGCGGGAGTGACCTCCAGACGTCCGGGGTGACCATCGGACGTCTGGGAGCTAGGACAGACGTCCCCGCAGACTTCTGGACGTCTGGGAAACCACACTGAACAGGTAATTCTCTGATCCACTGTTTAAGACGTCTGGAATAAGTTCCAAACGTCTGATTTTGCACAGTATCGTCTTTTTCAACCCGTTTAGGGCCCGTTCGGGCTCCGTTTTCCGCGATTCGAGTTGCGTTCTTTTCAGAATTAATTCCTCTACCCATCTACAGTAGCTATACACAGTTTTGAGACACTCCTTGTATTTGATCCTCGTGATAGGACCTCATTCAGTTGTAGTCATGAGAGTCGCGGAGGCACGCGGGATTCCCGATCACGCCCCCATTACTCCCGTTGTACCTGGTAGAGTGGCTTAAGTTTATTATTAAAATCTGTTAAAGTATGGAACCATAACTAGAATCTAGGACATTGCATGAATCCTAGGAATGAGAAATGTATGGAATGATAGCTCCTAGGTGATGCATGAATCCTAGGGCTGGAAAACTAGTTGTATGCTAGATCCTAGGATGTGGCATGAACCTTAGGATGGAAAAACTAGTGGAATGTACAATACTGCAGTCTTGGAAAAATGGAAAGGAATATAAAGCTGCCTGTAAATTGAATTAACAGCTGCCTGTTATGAATAAAGAAACATGATTGAGATCATGGATTGTGAGAACGTGAAACTGGAAAGTGAAACATATGATGTTCTGAGATAAAGAGCTGGAACCCTACGGGGAATTAGGAGTGGAACTCCTGGAAAGAAAAAGGAATGGAACTGAGATGTAGTTTGTACTGTCTCTTGGGTACACAGTACCAAGGGAAGTACCTGTACCTGTTTAGTGCAGAGTGGGGCCAGCCACCCCAGGGACCCGGGGTTAGGATTGGCCGCTCTGTACCGACTTGTTGGCCCTCGTGTACGTAGTACCGAGGAGAGCTACTAGTGTTAGGAGAGTACTAGCTACCCCACGGGCCTCGGGGTTCTGCTAGCCTCCTTCACTGACTTGTTAGGCCCACTAGGGCAAACCAGGGTAGTCAGGCGAGGGTGCGCGGACTGTGGAGGGGCAAGGCCCCGGTTTGGTTACTGTGGAGGGGTTGGACCCCTGTTACTGAGAGGGCTCTGCCCTGGTTCCGTGCTGTGCTTTGGGCACACCCGTTAACGGAAACGACTGACCGCGTGCCAGTGCGGGCTAGCACCTGTGCGTTTATCGCGCGTGCCGTAGTCACCGTTACGTCTGTCAGTGACCTTGGGGTGGTTGACTGACGGTAGGATCACCACGGGGGACTCTCCCGGTCAGGAGAGCACCACGTGCTACTTCTACTTTTGGAAAAGACTGCAATCAAGATCGTTCCCACGAGGACATTCGAGATCAAGTAAAGGATCTGAGAAATAAATGAAATAGTGAGAAAATTGAAAGATGTAAATAAAGGAAGTAGTAGAACATAACAGCTACTGTACACTCTACTGTTGCCTTTAGTTTGTTTACCACTCTACTCAGCGTTTTGCTGACGTGTTACACTCGTTACCTTTTTCAGGACCAGGTGTTGAGCAGCCAGGGTCGGCGGCTGCAGAGGACGCTGGGCCGAGTAGGGTCCAGTAGAGTTTACCACAGTCTTTTGTACCTCTTTTGTTTCTGTTTTAGTGAGTAGTTTTTGTTTCCGCTGTACTTTCTTTACCTGCAGTTCTTGTTATATGATAAATGTTGTTCTACTATTTTGGTGGTACCTACTGTAGTAGTTTCTTTCCTTACTGTTGTACTTTCTTACTGTTAGTTATATTCATGCTGAATGTGGTTTATTTTACTGTCTTTTGGTTACTTCCTCGTTGGACGACTAGGTCTTGGGATTAGTCGAGTCGGTCCGGTTCTCGTGTCTCGTAGGGACTCGGGAACCGGGTCGTTACAGTAGAAGTTGCACGTGGTGCTCTCCTGGCCGGGAGACTCCCCCGTGGTGGTCCTACCCTCAGTCAACCACCCCAAGGTCGTTGACAGACGTAATGGTGACTACGGCACGTGTGGTAAACGCACGGGTAGCTACCCCGCACTGGTACGATGTCAGTTGTTTCCATTAACGGGTGCACCCAAAGCACAGCACGGAACCAGTATAGGGCATAGCCCTCTCAGTAACAGGGTTCTAGCCCCTTAGAACCAAACAGGGGTCTCGCCCCTCCACAATCCGCGCACCCTTGCCTGACTACCCTGGTTTGTCCATTGGGCCTGACAAGTCAGTGTAGGACAGCTAGCTGAACCCCGGGCCTCGTGGGGTGGCTAGCTCTCTCCCTACACTAGTAGCTCTCCCCGGTACTGTGTACGCGAGGGCCACAGAGTCGGTACAAAGTGGCCAATCCTAACCCCGAGTCCCAACCCTAGGGCGGCTAGCTCCGCTCTGCACTAAACAGGGGGACAGTCGCTCACCTTGGTACTGTACTCAAGGGCCAACTCACTTCCCCATTCACTTTCCTACTTCCATTCTATTTATTTTCCAGGAGCTCTACTTCTAATTCCCCATAGGGTTCATGCTCATATTTCTTCGGCCAAGCCATACTAGGTTTCATCATTTCAGTTTTATTCGCATATAGCACGTGTTTCCAACATTTAATCTTTCCTTTCCAATTTATATACAAGCAGCTCGAATTTAGTTTCCAAACAGCAGGAATTTCATGTAGCAGTTACTAGCAACAGTACTCTACATTTCACAGGCAGCTGTTATCCAATTACAGGCAATTATCATTATTCTATCTACTTATCTAAGACTGCAATTTCGGCATTCAAAACATTCATTTCAGTGTTTCTGTTCCTAGGATTCATGCCACACCCTAGGATCTATCATTCAATCTAGTTTTCAGGTCCTAGGATTCATGCCATACCCTAGGATCTATCATTCAATCTAGTTTTTCTGGTCCTAGGATTCATGCCATACCCTAAGATCTATCATTCAATCTAGTTTTTCTGGTCCAAGGATTCATGCCACACCCTAGGATCTATCATTTATTTCAGATATGCATTAATGTTGTAATTGGCTAAGGAAAGCCACTCTACCCGCAAAATCAAGAGTAATGGGGCGTGATCGGTAGATCCACGTGCCTCCGCAACCCCCAAAGCCGCAACAGAACGAGGTCCTAACACAAGGATCAATCACAAGGAACCACTCAGAACAGGATAAAAGTATTTCAAACAAGTAGAGGAACTAATTCTGAGAAGAACGGAATCTTAAATGTGGAAATCAGACCTCGAACGGACCCTAAACGGGTCAAAAATGACAACTCTGACTCAAATCAGACGTCTGGAACACTTTCCAGACGTCTTAAAAAGTGGTCCAGGTCATACCTCACTCTGCGCCGCTCCTCATCCGTCTAGGGATCCTACTGAACCGTCTGGACCCAGTTCCAGAAGTCCAACCACCTCTCCGGACGTCTGGAGACGCTCTCCGCCGTCTGGTGCCTTGCCCAGACGTCTGAACTGTGTGGGAGGGCGTGTCCCCGCGCTTTCCCAAAACGAAGCTTGCACGCGTGACGAAAACTTCCTCAACACGACACGTTTCAGAACCTCGGCGGAACGGCCTGCATGGCCATATCCACAAAAGGAGGTACAGGAGGAATTACGTACCTTTCAGTCGTCTGGAGCTCCCTCCAGACGTCGCCCGCGTCATCTGGATGTAAGTCCAGACATCTGATTCTGGGAAAAATTCCCAGAATCAGAACCTCCTCGTCTTCTTCCCACTGCACGCGGCCACGCCGCGCTCGTCCACCCGCTGCCCGAGCTGCAGCAGCATCGGGGGAGACCCTCCCCAGCACAACTCTCCTCTGCGCGCCCGCCGACCGGCCTCGAGCTGCTCCGGCGAGCTCTCTCCCTCACGGCACGCGTGCTCTCTCCTCTTCCTTCTCGCAGCACCCCTTCTCTCTGCCACTGCATCCGGCAGCAGCGGCGGCTCGCTCTCACTCTCGCTCTCGCGCTCGCACTGGAGGAAGGAGGAGACGGGTGCATGTGGTGAACGAGGGAGAGGGGTATTTGTAGGCGTGGGGGAAGGCGTCTGCAGGTCGGCGAGGGGAGAGAAAAAGAAGAGGGCGGCGGGTTTCAATCTAAGAGGGCGACGGGTTTCAGTCTGCGCGCAGCACGCATGCAGCAGACTTGCGATCGTACACACGCAAAAATTTATTTCCAAACGTCTGGGAAGGCGTCCAGACGTCTGACCAGACATCTGGACCAACTCCCAGATGTCTTAAAGTGTTTTGATGTCTTGGGTCTTAACAATAATACATTGCTTTTTCATTGTAATACATTGGGTTTTCCTATATGTGTTGGTTTTTAGGATATTTAGGTGATAAAAGACCTTGCACAGGTGATAATACTAACTTATACATGTATTGCACCGGTGATAACATAGATTTCATCAGTGACATTAAATATTGCATTGGTGATAACAGAGATTGCACCGATGATATTTAAATATTGCTCCAGTAATCATAGGTTTTTCATGTTTGCACCGGTGATATTAAATATTGCACTGGTGATATTTAAATATTGCTCCAAGATCAAAGGTTATTTAGGGTTTACACCGATGATAACATAGATTACACCGATATTATTAAATATTACACAGATGATAACATAGGTTGCACCGATGATAACATAGATTGCACCGAGGGATATTTAAATATTATTGATCCAGCAGTAACCACAGGTTTTCTGGGTTTGCACTGATGATATTTAAATATTGCTCCAGGATCAGAGGTGATTTTGGGTTTGAACTGGTGATAATATAAATTGCACAGGCGATAACATAAATTATATCGGTGATAACATGGTTTGCACTGGTGATATTTACTTCCTACAGTTGCAGTTGCTATGTCAATCAAGGTAAGTTTTAAGCACATTTTGCACCAGTGATAACACAAATCATATAGGAAAAAAATCACAAAAGGAACACATTATAGAGTAAAAGACTGTTCATATTTACAGAACATACATTTTCTCAAAAAATATTTTACATAAAAGGGACATAGTTCCCTTAAAAAAAAAAGGAATGTAGTTCCTAAAACTTTTATCAGATCATGATATGCATTTTTATCCATTAGAATCATTACTATGTAATGTGCCCGAAACTTGTGGACGTCTTTGTTCCTTGTGGTTTTAACTAAATCCAACCCACAAAGCAAGCACTCCATCTATCTTATTATAAAGATGTCACAATCATTGGTCGTCATTCCTTGTTGGGGTACATCAAGTTTGAATTCTTCTTACCACCCTTCTTTGTCAATGGCGAATCTGTTGTATAGTTATTCTTTCATCACTTCAAACTAAAAGAGAAAAAAATATTTTCCTCTGGTTAGTTTCTAAAAAGGCAAAACTATAGAGAGACAAAAAGTTGAACTAATTGTTCATTGCAGCGGTGATAAAAAATAGTTCTTACCAATTTGTTGGCAGCTCTGTTGGTGCGCTCTGGGTAATATCCAATATAGTTGTCGTATTTTGTCATTCTTTTGTCTTCAAGGTCGACAGCCACAAGTGTTCAATGAGTAACATCCTCAGTGTTTATTGGTACAACCATCTTTGTATAATTACTTAAAGATGCAATGGCTCTATCGAAGTATGCATTTACTTCTTTCATGTTATTGAACCCTATATATGCAAAAAAATTTATGTCAAATGCGAAGGTTGTTGAAAATACCCCTTCATTCTTTATTTTTTGATTGACTATTTTTACGACTGCATCAATGACCTGCAATTTTTTTACATGTTAGTGTTAATAAATAAGACAAATGTATGATATGTAAATTAGATGTGTTTTATAGTTTACATGGCTTTCTGCGAATCCACCTATTTGTAACACTTCTTGCATATATACTCTTTCAACAAAATATTGTCCTTTTCTCCACAAATTTTGGTGTTTTTCCTTTCTTATCTCAGTTAGTCATGAAAGAAGTGTTCTTTGTGAGTCATCGATGCATTTGAAGAGAGCTAGATCCAAATTTTTTATTCTTCTAAATATCACTCTCTTTGCTAGAGGCCTTCGGACTTTTTTTTTATCCTCCTTTTTCTATTTTGAACAAAAAAAGAAAATAAGTATTTCTTTTAACTGAAATACATCGATGCAAAATGTGTTATCATCGGTGATAACCTATATTTGCACCGGTGATAAGACATATATCACAGGTGATATTTAAGTGAATAGCACCGGTGTCATTTATTGCCAATGATATTTAGGTGACATAGCAACAGTGTCACTTTATCACCTGTGATAAATACGTTATCACCAGTGATATTTAAGTGAAATAGCACTAGTGTCACTTATCACCGGTGATAAGTGACATATCACCGGTGATACCCTATAATTGCATCGATGATATGTAAATAGAACCTAGATTTGTTGTTGTTACTGTTGTTCTCCTCCATGCTACTGCTCCTGTTGCACAGCTTCATGTTGCTTCTTGGTCTCAATTGCTCTTACTGCTACTGCTGCTGCTTCTTTTAACTGAAATGTATCGATGCAAAATGTGTTATCATCGGTGATAACTTATATTTATATCGGTGATAAGGCATATATCACAGGTGATATGACATATATTTAAGTGAATAGCATCGGTGTCACTTATCACCGGTGATAAATATGTTATCACTGATGATATTTAAGTGAAATAGCATCAATGTCACTTATCTTCGGTGATAAGTGACATATCACCGGTAATAACCTATAATTGCATCAGTGATATTTAAATAGAACGTTGATTTGCTGCTGCTGCTGTCGCCTGTCTCCACCATGTTGCTACTACTGCTGCTTTTCTCCTTCGTGCTGCTGCTCCTACTACTTCTTGGTCTTCATTGCTGCTACTGCCTCTCTCATCTGCTGTCGCTGCTTCTCTTGGCCCTCAAGCCCCTCCTCCATTTGATCATCATTTTGTTGATGTTGGTGATGCTACTGCTTCTGCTGATGCTGATGCTGCTGTTGCTGATGCTGCTGATGTTGCTGCTGCTGATGTTGCTGCTGTTGATGCTGATGCTGCTGCTGCTGATGCTGATGCTCATCCTCTTACTGTTGATGTTGCTACTACTCATCCTCTTGTTCCACCATTATTTCTTCTCCCATTTCTCTCTCCACCTCTTCATGCTGCTACTGTTGCTAAGTTTGTTGGGTTTCAAAACTTTAATTACTTTGTGTTTGACGAAGGAAAGTAAGTCAAATTTCCCTTTAACTCTTCAATTTGATTCTTCAAAGCAACATTTTCCTCACTTCTTCTCTTCAATATTCTATTCATTTTTTTCATTTTCTTCTTCATTTCCTTGCTTTCTATTTTCAAGTTGTTGAGGTAGATCTCTCCAACTTTAACATTTTTAGTTTCCGTTCCTCTTCTTCTTTTTCTCCTTTCTTTTTCTCTTCTCCTCCTTTCTCCTCTTGTTCATGCTTTCTTCTTTTTTTTGGAGTTTCTTCTTTCTCTTCCACTTCTTTTCTCTTCTATTTGGCTTCTAGAGGATCAACTCCTCCAAATGGGGCTTTCCTCAAATCCTTCTCAGTTGCTTCCCTAATTTTTAGACCCATTGTTGTTGATGGTTTGTGAAAGAGAATTCGTGGTTGTACCTTTTAGCAACTGTTGCTACCTCATTATTATTGGCTTCCAACATGTTAAACATCTCAACTGCCTATAGGTGCAGTGTAATGGTACAACCTTCGATATATGTTTGTTTCTCCTCCTTCTTTACCCTCAGGCTCTCATGAATGTAATCACACACCAATTCAGCCCAATTGTAATTACTGAGGGACTCCAAATCTTTTACTGTGTCAAATAATGAAGTTACAATCGCTTAGTCTCCATATGGTAGAAGAAATGACCCTAGAGTTAGGAGAACCAACATCTTTGTTTCTTTCTCTACTTGGTTTCTCCTTTCTTAAGCCCCAGATTTCTTGTGCTTCTATTTTTCCTTTCTTTCTTTCTCTTTTTCTTCATTGTATTCTTGAATCTCCTTAGCTATTTTTCTCACCTTAGGCTTTAGTGATGTGAAATTCTCACTCCAAATCGCAGGTCTATCATTTGCATTTATCTTTCCATCACTTATAATGATTTTCTCTCCCTCATTTTTCAATCCAAGTATTCCCTCTGTGTGATTTGAAGTGAGAGTCAATGTTAGGTCTCTTAGATGAAACTCCCTTGTTTTTGAATTATATACATGCACCAATTCAAAAAGTAGGTCTTTGTCTTTGTAGTTGGAGCACATTTTTCCATCACCAACTAGGATGCCAAAGGGAATCTTTCGAAACTCCTCTTTCACATCTTCTTTGATCGTTTTCCATGCTTTTCGTATGGTGTAGATCATACAACTAGAGTCGATCTCATATCTGCGAAAACACAAAATAAAGCAAGCGTTGAACAACATATTGCACTGGTGTAAAATAAATTAATAAAGTGGGAGTGCAACTGTACACCTGTGCAATGCAACTTTGCACCGATGCAAAATAAATTAATAAAGTGGCAATGCAACTTTGCACCGGTGCAAAATAAATTAATAAAGTGGGAGTGCAACTTTGTACTTGTGTAATGCAACTTTGCACCAATGTAAAATAAAATTAATAAAATGGCAATGCAACTTTGCACCGGTGTAATGAAGCTTTGCATCGGAGATAAATAAAATTAATAAAGTGGGAGTGCTACTTTGTACCGGTGTAAAATAAATTAATAAAATGGTAATGCAACTTTGCAAGGGTGCAAAATAAAATTTTGTAATAATATTACTTATCTCCAATGATAGTAGTCATATAAGTAATATTTTAGGGTTTTGACATATATACCCTTGTTAATATACACAAATACGTATATATCCCAACTAAATTCATAATTACGTATATACCCCCATAAAATGCCATTAGCACGTTTCCATGCCCTGTACATTAAATAATAAGTGTGATTTTATATTGAACCTCCTTTATTTTTTTTCTTTTTTGCAACTTGCACCCTACCACCCCCAATCTCCTCTTCCACCGCTCACCTCCTCCTCTACCCCTCCTCGACCTACCACCTCCACTATCTCCTTCCTCGACCACCACAACACGGGAACTACCTCCCCTGCCTCCCTCAATCTCCTTGCCGCTCTTACCTCCCTCCATCTCCTCACCGGCGACCCTCCATCTTTGTCAATCTCCTAGTGGGAGGCCATCCACCAGGATGGTCTAGTTGCCCTGGACCCTCCAGGCGAGGCGCTTCACTTGATGACCCTCTTCCTGTTGATGCAGATCTCGAGGAAGGGGTCCATGAGCCCCACCTGCGCCTCCATCTTGCACTCAATCACGACACCGTGGAGCTACCAGTTGTTGCAGAGCTATGCCCGAGTGGAGTAGGCCCTCTTCCTGAAGATGTGCTCCCCCTTGGCAACGAGGATCGGTGGGGGGTTGCCGTTGTCGTTGGAGTTGGCATTGGTGTTGGCGTTAACCTTGCAATAGGCCTCCTTGATGAGGTCCCTAAGGAGGAGGACCATCTCGAGGTCAAAGGCAATGGTGATGAAGAAGAACCTGAGGGGCTCGGGCCCAAGGCCGAACCGGAAGGAGAGATCCTAGAGGACGTTGAGGTTGTCGGCCCCGAGGTCGAGGGTCTTGGAGGCCTTCCTCTTGGAGAAGAGCTAGGGCTTGATCTACACCTTGCAGCAGCACAAGGAAGAGGAAGAAGATAGGAGAAGGCCCAGATTATAGATGATGATGGTTCATCTGGTTTGCAGGCGGCTTACTTCAACAAGAGTTGCTAGTAGTAGTAGCATCGCCTCAAAGAAGGGGAAGATGGAGGGTTGCTGGCAAGGGGATGGATGGAGGCGAAGGAGGTGGCAGCCATGTCATGGTGGTCGACGGAGGAGATAGTGGAGATGGTAGGTCAAGGAGGGGCGGATGAGGAGGAGGTGAGCAGTGGGAGAGGAGATTGGGGGAGGGAGGGTGCAGGTTGCAAAAAAGAAAAAAATAAAGGGGGTTTGATATAAAATCACATTTAGTATTTAATCTAAAGGGCATAGAAACATGCTAATGACATTTTATAGGGGTATATACATAATTACGAATTTAATGGGGATATATATGCATTTACGTATATTAGCAGGGGTATCTATGTCAAAACCTCTAATATTTTTACTTATATAAGGTGCAAAAGGGAAAATCACCGGTACTTTTTCTCATTTTCGATGAGATGTCATTTGTCTGAAGGAGATCACCAGAGTGTATATCACCTAAACCCTAAACTTGATGATATTACTCAAAATATCTCCGATAAACACATCCTTTACTTCGAAGGAATATTACTCATGATAAAGTACAGGTGCAAATGGAAAATCACTGGTGATTTTTCTCAATTTTCGATATCACTGGAGATTACGAGATATCACTGGAGTGAAATATCTTTGATGATATTACGCGAAATATCTTCAATGATAGACAAATCCTTTACTTCAAAGATTTTAGAGGCGTACCTCTTTGATCCACTCTCTTTTCTTATCGTACTGCCTTCTTCCATTGTGGAGCTTTCTTGATATTGATGGAACTTCTTTGAGTGTGGTAAAGCTTGATGATGCTGCTGTAACAATGCAGGATGTCCGAAGAAACGAGAACATTGCAGGAGAAAGAGTGTGTTTAGAAGTGGAAGAGACACAAAAATTACCTTTCGATAGATATTTATGTAGATCATAATTATATTTAATAAAATTTCACATTCGATATTGATGCGTGTTACGTTTGAGATATACACATTATTTTTTACATCATTTTTACATTTATTAACCTGCGTCCCAACATGAATACAATATGTCCGAGCTAAGATGTCAAGAATGGTTATGGTTAGCATAGCTACCTCCTATGAGATAAAAATCACATCAAAGTCTGCAACTTTTTCGCCATTAAAGTTGGGCTGCAATTTTGCTATTTTAACAAACTTGATCATATTGTTAATATTAGTGTGCGCATGGATGGCAATTAAGCTTTTTCCTATATAACAAATAACATCATATTTTACAAATTTATACTGTTGACTATAAAACTCAAGTATCAGCCTATTGATGAGTGCGAACCCATTAATGACCAACTTATTAATCGGCATACAAAATACTGAAGTCTTACCTAGACCAAACTTGGCATGACTTGATTGAACTCTAACATGCGATAGTCCAAGCAAGCTTATCTTGGTTGAGCACAAGTTTAGGCTGGTATTTAGGGTTTCCTGGTCAGGTAGCCCTATCTTTTATAACTATATATCTTTAAATCAGTTCTCATATCCAGTCAAAATTAAAATTCATTTATATTCTCGAGTTTGATGCGGGTAAAAGAAACAAAAATGTTAAGTTAAACATATCATTGAATATCCAAAGAGAGAAGCTTCTAACTTTCCATTGTTTCTGTTCATCCTCACCTGAGTCCTCCAATTTACATTGTATTTATGCCCCTCATATAAATATCCATCAAAGTTAATGGAATTGATATTAGGATACAGATTGAGAAATATAGGTGGTGATGTAAAAGTTTGACATATAATAATTTGAATGTGGTCCTCATTTAATATATCTTCTCTTTATATAAAAAAGGTACTAAGATATGATGGGTTCACTATTGTTGAAATTAATAAAATACTTTTGTACATGTGCAAATCACTCAAATTACCTTTAGAATCACTTTACACCGATACAATCTTACTTTACACTGATGCAAAATCACTTTTTACCTTCAAAATAATTTCACACTGGTACAAAGTAAGATTGCATCAATGCAATCTTACTTTGAACTACTTTACATCAGTGCAATTTTACTTTGTACTTGTGCAAAGTAAGATTGCACCGATGCAAAATTAAATTCCAAGTGTTTTTTCATTTATGACAAGTAATTTTATATTTAAAATGTGATTTTTCCACCCTATGATTTAGGATTTAGTCTTTAGTGTTTAGAGTTTAACTTTGCTAAACCTTAAATCCAAAATTCTAAATCCTAAACCCTTAGGTGAAAAATCACCTTTGAAGTGAAAAATCACTTCTCATACGTGAAATCACTTTTCGTAAACCTAAACTCTAAATCCTAAATTCTAAATTCATAGGTTAAAATCACTTTACTTGGATGCAAAATTACTTTGCATGGGATGAAACCACCTTGAAAATAATTTTGCATCAATGCAAAATGAAATTGCACCGATGCAAAGACACCTTAGAATAATTTATCACAGGTATAAAATTATTTTGCATTGATGTAAAATCACCTACAATAATTTATTATCGGTATAAAGTAATTTGTCACATGTACAAAATTATTTATTACCTGTGTATTTTAGGTTAAAATAATGTAATTTTTTTTAATATGGTGGGTCCCATCAAGTAACCACCTTACATTTTTTATATTAAATATCAATTATCAAATAGATCCACATTCATGATACTTTGTAGAAACAAGACCAGAATCCACAAAATCTCCCACATCATTTTTTATATCATCATTTACGTTTCCTTAATTTTTAACTTGATATTAAAAGCAGAGAAGCTTTGCATCGAAGCTCCTCTAATTTTTTTTACGTCCGCATTTAAATGCCAAGCTTGCACAAAGATGTTAATATACTGATAGAATAAAGAGACTATGAAGGGGGAAAAAAGGTGCAAATGGAGAAAGATATATGATCATGGAATGAGAAAATAAGATTCATGTGATTGAACAAAAAATTTTTTTATTTTTAGGCGCAATTCTGTCAAATTCTACAATTGTAGGTTATATGGTGTAAAACCAAATAAGTTTATAAGAGTATCCTTGTATCGAGAAGTTAGGCATACACATATTAATTACCACAAAAGACTCCAAAGGTTCCATTAACATCCTTGTAACGTTCTCGTCTTTATTTCTGATGGGGCAAATGAGTACCCAACGGATAAAACGAAATGGATTGTAACTTCAATGTTGGATGGATAGATGAGGTAGACAAGTATGAATAGCGTCATATGGATTTGGATATTTATCTAATGGGGAAAGTTCAATTACTAGCATCCATATTTATAATTCACGATGTTCGTAAACCAACGTATCAATTACTAACGTGAATTTATTGGGTTTGCAACTATCCTACCCAAAGCGTAGGTACGTATTTACGTCCATCGCCCGTTGGATAATATGTGCATGGATATGGGACACAACTGATGCAAAAAAACAAAAAAAAAAAAACAAAAGACGATTTTGTACATATACCCTTTTGAAAGATTCAAATTTATCGTTTTTACTCTCACCTTGCCCATATTTACGCTGATGATCTCAAGGTTGTATGCCAACGAGTCCACCGAAACAATCACTGTAATCGTTAGCGTTGATGCTTTGAACTAAAATTCGAGTTCTTCGGGCACCGTTTGAGTGTAGAAATAAGATTTCTTTTATCTTTTTTACCTGAATTCCCATTTGAGCAAATTAAAAGAACATTGGCCATCCCCATGCATTAATCCGGCGAGTGACGTAGGGATGAGGATTTAAATTACATCTCTCCTGCTTAAACGAAAAGCTCTGCTGTTCGACCTTGTTTGTCTCACTGCTGGAAAAATCGTGATTTTGTGTAGGATGTGTTCTGATAGTTTTAAGATTGTGGGTAAATATATTATTTTTTCATGGTTCAACTCTCCCAACTTTCAAAAATAGTTTACGATCGTGGGTAAAAGTTAATATTTTTCAACGATTTTAATGCCGTGGGCAAATATATCTGTTCCCGTTGAGGTGGTTTCATACGACAAAATTTGTAGACGGTTCGCAACTCGTCGAAAGAGATTTTCTTAACACAATTAAAAACTATTGCAAAAGACAAGAAAGCTAAAACAAAAACAGAAGCACAAAAGGGTGGTGAGAGGGAAAATCAAATCTAAAGTTATACAGGTTTTCTCTCCCACTATATTTTTTATTGAATCGCAAACCCCATCCTGGACCCCTCAATGCCGTTCACCCCTTCCACCAATCGCCCTACTTTAGCGTCCTCCTCCGCCTCCAATCATCCTCGACCTCACCGTAACCTCGTGTAGCTTCTCTGCTACTACTTTTTTCCACCTGAAGGTAACCCTTCTTCTCCTACAACCCCCTTTATTTCCTTTACATCCCTATCTTTTCCTTCTCCGCTCACCGTAGCTACCTCCTCCCCTAAAATCTCTAATTCTTCTTACATGTGGATTTGGAAATAATGAAAAAAAGCACCCATCATTTCTTGTAAGCAAATAACAAAATCCAAGCATATGACGACTTTTTTCATCCTCCTAAGGGTTAACAAAGAGAATTATATCATTTTCATATAATTTATATCTATTTTTATTCATGGATGTAGCTCACTCTTAAGTTTCTATGGAAAAATGTTTATGCTTGTATTTCAAATTTCAACCACTTTATATTGTACTTTATATAATTAAGTTGCACTAGTGATGTTTAGGCATGAATAGGTTACATTTAAGTTCTGAATTAAATTGTGCAGGTGATATTTCAATTCTGGAGCACATATCAGTTCTGAATCAAATATCACTAATAATTTTTTAATATCACTAGTGCAATATGATAAATATTACTAGTGATGTCTGATTTTTTTTGAGGTATTTCTTATACTTTTCTTAGTATTTAAATTTATATAAATTTTCTAATGAATAGTTTTATGTATATTAATAAATGGATATAGTTTTATCTATAGGTGTTTAGTATAGTGGTAATTGAGATTCAACAAGAGGACACTCGAGCATCTACAAGAGAGCGCACACCATTGTTTCGAGGTAATCTTTGATAACACATTTTATTATATTAGTGTAGATTTTATACCTTGTCATTTAGGGTGTATCCACTTATATTCTACTTTGTGTAAATGTATTATTTATGGAAACGTCTACATTAAAAGGAAAATTCTCTCATTTTTTTAGAAATAATAGACAAAGAAAAAGAGCATTCTTTTAAATGAACGTATATGTAAAGTGTACCCACTTTACTTAATTTATTATCTTTAATTTGTCTCATCGGGTGTATCCACAATTTCTCATATGTTTAGTGTCCTGCATGTTGTGAAAAATAATCATTATATAAGGGAAACAAATTATTATGTTTACTATCCTCGACTTTGGCACCTAAGAACAAGGTGTTGGAAAAGTAAAGAGCAATGAAGGGCATTAAGGAGATAAATGCATCTGAATTTCCAATGTAGAAGATGAAATCCATTCCAAAGGAGCTTCTCAAAACCTATGATCACAACTGGGACTTCGACTTTATTCATTGAAAATGAGAACAACAACATTCTTGTCGAGAAGCTAATCTTATCAAATGATGCCAAGGTCCATTAAACTCACAGATCTCATTAGGACAACTTCCACTTTACCACTCATTGAAATACCGTCAATGTTGGTTACTAAAGGATAGGAAGCGTAAAGGCACTTACTTAATATTATATTTATTTTTTTTATCCAACAATCTTTATATATAATTTCATTTCATATTATATATGTATTGAAGTTCTTCAATACGTTATGTATTTTATTTCAATGTTTAAATAAAATGTGTAGTTTATGTATGCATGTTTATAAATATATGGATTATAAATGTTTGAGTAAATATATCAAATTATATATTATTACTAGTTTTCAACCAGCGTTTTGTTGTGGAAGTGAAAATAAATTTGCAAACCTTGAAAGAAGAGTGCGCAATATAATAGCATTGAAATTATTATGGTAACGAGAAAAAAAAACAATTAAAGATAGTGACATAAGAAAAATTTGACATAACATCTCCATTTTTATTGATCTTTTATTGATAAATTTTGAGAAACCTACAGCATATAAGTGGTACAATGCAAGAATTATTTATTGACATTATATATGAGCATGCACCTTAATCATATATTTAGTCTTGTAATGGGAAGTAGAGAAAAAATGATCTTCCCATCAAGTTGTTTGAATAATAATTTTAAATATAGTTAGTTACAATATACTTTGAAGTAAGTTTCATCCTCGTAGGGATCTCTGTGCTATTTTTATTTCATTCAATGAGCTTCCTGCAATTTCAATCGAAAAAATATTAAAAGAAGGAAGAGACATGGGGTATTATTTGCAATTTTAGTACTTATGAGGGTTTAGATATAATTTTTTACGTCAAATGCAAGTAGTTGATGTAGTGAATACAGACACTTGTGTTATTTTTATTTCATTCAAGGAGATTCTTGCAATTTTGATTGGAAGAAAAAATTAAAAAATGAAGTGACATAGGGTAATATCTGCAATTTTGAACACATATGAGGACCTAGATTCAATTTTCAATGCATAGGACCTATATGCTATTTTTATTTCATTCATTCTATAACTTTGACTAGAAAAAATTTTAGAAAGGTAGAGACATAGGATCTTACCTATAATTTTTAGCTCTTGTAAAGGTATAGATGTAATTTTTACAATAATTGCTACATTTTATAGGAACTTTCGTGTTATTTATGGGTTTGGATAACAATAAGTGGAAAAATGGATAGGATATCAGTGGTGAGTCTATAGGTATGTATGGTTTGAGTAATATCTAAACCTACACCCAACCTATTTACATTAATATAAAAAAATGATCATGGACAAAGCAACTCACGAAGACTTTTGTCCATTCTTTTAATTTATGCTTTATAGAAATATTAGATGCTGACATCATTAATTGTAACGATCCGATTTTCGAATCCCTATGATACACGAGAATCGGACCGACTCGACTAATCCCAAGACCTAGTTGTCCAACGAGAAAGTAACAAAAAAAGCAGTAAAATAAGCCACATTCACCATGTATATAACTAGCAGTAACAAAATATAGCAGTAAAGGAAAGAAATACTACGGTATACACCACCACAACAATATAGAAATAAACATGACATAACAGGAAGCTTACAATAAATAGAGTACAGGGAGTAACAAAAAACTACTCACTACAGCGAAAAGAAAAGTATAGAAGGTACTACAGGTAACTCTACTGGGCTCTACTTAGCCCAGCACCCTCCACAACCGCTGACTCTGGCTGCTCAACACCTGGTCCTGAAAAAGTAACAAGGGTGATACGTCAGCGAAACGCTGAGTAGAGTGGCAACTAAAAGCTAGAAGAAGCAGTAAAGTGGACAGTAGCTGTTATGTTTTTACTTTCTTTATTTATATCTTTCCATTTATTTACTGTTGATTTATTTCTCAGATCCTTCTCTTGATTTTGAATGTTCCTCGTAGGAACGATCTTGATTGCAGTCTTTTCCGAAAAGTAGAAGTAACACGTGGTGCTCTCCTGGCCGGGAGAGTTCCCCGTGGTGGTCCTACCCTCAGTCAACCACCCCAAGGTCGCTGACAGACGTAACGGTGACTACGACACGTGCGATAGATGCACAGGTAGCTATCCCTCACTGGCATGCGGTCAGTCGTTTCCGTTAACGAGTGCGCCCAAAGCACAGCACGGAACTAGTATAGGGTAGAGCCCTCTCAGTAACAGGTGTCCAGCCCCTCCACAGTAACCAAACAGGGGTCTTGCCCCTCCACAGTCCGCGCACCCTCGCCTGACTACCCTAGTTTGCCCAGTGGGCCTAACAAGTCGGTGTAGGAGAGCTAGCAGAACCTCGAGGCCCGGGGGGTAGCTAGTGCTCTCCCTACACTAGTAGCTCTTCTCGGTACTGTGTACACGAGGGCCAAAGGTCGGTACAAAGTAGCCAGTCCTAACCCCGGCTCCCTGGGGCGGCTAGCTCTACTCTGCACTAAACGGGGGACAATTGCTCTCCTTGGTACTTCGTACTCAAGGGCCAGCTCACTTCCCCAATTCTATTCCATTCACTTTCCAGGAGTTATACTCCTAATTCTTCATAGGGTTCAAGCTCTTTTAACTCAGCCAATTTAGGTTCACCGTTCCATCTTTATATCCATACAATTTATATTCTCAACCGTAATTATCCATTTATAACAGGCAGCTGTTGTCCAATTTACATGCAGTTATCATTTCCTTCCCACTTTTCCAAGACTGCAATGTTTATATAATCACTAATTTTTCAGTCCTAGGATTCATGTCGTACCCTAGGATCTAGCATTCAATCTAGTTTTCCAGTCCTAGGATTCATGCAATACCCTACGATCTATCATTCAATCTAATTTCTCAGTCCTCGGCTTCATGCAATGCCCTAGACTCTATTAGTTATTTCATAATTGTACAATTTTTGTTAAATAAATTAAAGGGCCACTCTACCAGCGAAATCGGGAGTACTGGGGGCGTGGTCGGTAATCCCACGCGCCTCCGCAACTCCCAAGACTGCAACGAAACGGGATCCTAACACAAGGATCAATCACAAGGAGTTTCTCATAACAGTATACAATTACTGTAAACGGATAGAGGAATTAATTCTGGAAAGAACGCAACTCGAAACGCGGAAAACGGACTCCGAACGGGCCCTAAATAGGTCAAAAACGATGAATCTGTCCAAAATCAGACGTCTGGAACCTCTTCCAGACGTCCTAAAAGGTGGATCAAGTCGTACCTCAGTTTGCGCAGTCCTTTAGACGTCCAGAAGCCCGCTGGAACGTCTGGCCTTGGTTTCTAGACGTCCGATTGTCACCTCGGACGTCTGGAGGTTCTCTCCGTCGTCTGGCACTGTGGCCAGACGTCTAATTCACGTGGGATGGCGAGTCCTCCCACCCTCCCGAGCAGAACCTGCGCACACACACACACCTGCTCTCAACATGACGAAGCGCAGAAGAACGCGGCGGACAGCTACATGGCCGTACACGCGTAAAAAGGAGAAGATAAGAAATATCGTACCTATCAGACGTCTGGACCATCCTCCAGACGTCTTCGGCGTCGTCTGGACGTAAGTCCAGACGTCTGATTCTAGGAAATTTTCCCAGAATCAGGACCTGGTTCGCTCTCCGCCCGCGACGCACGGCCGCACCGCGTCCCGTCCACCTGCTGCCCGAGCTGCAGCAACCCCTCCGCGACACCCCACGCCCGCCGCTCCCCCGCCGGCCGGCTCTAGATGCCCCGGCAAGCTCGCACCCTCGCGATCCAGCTTCTTCCTTCCTCTCGCAACCCTCCTTCCTGCACGCTTGCAGCGGCCGCTGCTGCCACCGCTGCTCACTCGCTCGCTCGCGCTCTTGCTGGCAGGGAGAAGGAGAAGAGAAAGGCGGAGGAGATGAGGGTGAGGGAGAGGGCGAGGGTTTATATATAAGGCAACGCGGGGAGAGAGAGAAGAGAAGCGGCGCGTTTGCAGGAAGAGAGAGGAAAAAGAAGACGAAGGCGGCGGGCGCAGTCTGCGCGCGCACGCGCGCAGACGCAACCCAGTACACCGAAAAAATTTATTACCAGACATCTAGAAAGGGTTCCAGACGTCTGGGCCACTTCCCAGATGTCTTAAAATCCGTCTGATGTCACGTTCGTAACACTAATTGATATATGTATATTAAATGTTATTGAAGAGAGGAATGCATGCAAAGGGGCAAGATAGGAATTTACATCTGGGTTGGGTGGGGATTTAAAAAGAGTTGTGCTTATCCATAGGAACTTAATTGTTAGGGAGGCAAAACATGAGATAATTGATTTAAACTAAAGGTTTTAGTATATAATTTTTAAAGAAATTAAAAACCTATCCCTCCCTAGCTACCCCACTGATTGACGAGATCAAACAATGTTAAATGGAATTCAATTGAGGATATCAAAAGGTATATACCAAGAAGATATATAAATTTGCAATGCTGAACTAAAATTAAAATAATCAAAAGAGGATGACAGTTGAGAGCTAATCTGTATCCAGTATCAAGGATATTCCTCCATTTAGTTATAGCAATGTGCATGACTACAGAGACACTTGCTCATTGAGCTTTTCCATATGGGGTGAGAAGGAATCATCAATATAAGAAAATGATTATGGACAAAGCAGCTCATGATGACTTTTGTCAATTCTTTTAATTTATGCTTTATAGAAATATTGGACGCTAACATCACTAATTGATATATGTATATTAAATGTCTTTGAAGTGAGGAATGCATGCAAAGGGGCAAGATAGGAATTTACATCTGGGTTGGGTAGGGATTTGAAAAGAGTTGTGTTTATTGATAGGAACTTAATTGTTAGGGAGGCAAAACATGAGATAATTAATTTAAACTAAAGGTTTTAGTATATAATTTTCAAAGAAATTAAAAGAGGATGACAGTTGAGAGCTAATCTGTATCCAGTATCAAGGATATTCCTCCATCTAATTATAGCAATGTACATGACCACAGAGACACTCATTGAGCTTTTCCATATAGGGTGAGAAGGAACCAAATATAAATATATATACATATTGGAACCAAATTTAAAATAACTACTTTAAAGTTAGAAATAAAATAAATATGCAAAAATGTTATAATTAATTGACATAAAATATGGACCAACTTCTATAGCAAATAGAATGCAATCTGAACGCTAGTCATGATGCAAAACCAAATTTCCTCTTTTTGGTATAGCTAGTAAGAGGTTCTGAGAAGTGAACAACCTTGTTGCAGATAACCAATGTCGCAGAAACATGACAGCAGCTATAGAGATCGCTGAGGTGGAGTCGGAGACGGAGGGGAGATCGTTGGAGCAGCTGCAGGTGGAGGGGAGTGCAGGAGCTGGAGATGGAGGTAGAGACGTTGAGGCGGCGATCGCGATAGGAGCTGGAGACGGAGCGGGAGATGCTGAGCGCGGTTCGGAGATGCTGAGGTTGAGGTGCTCGGCAGCGTCGATCGCGACCGAGGAGGGCACGTAGGGTTGCTACGGGATGAAGGGAGAGGGAGAGAGGGCAACATGAGTGTCCTCGAAGCTGCAGTCGTTGTCGTCCCCTCCAACGTCAATTGCGACCGAAGTAGAGGAGCTGCAAGGAGGAGGCGAGGCAGAGGAGGGGTAGGGGAGGTGGTTGGTGTGAGGAGGGTACGCAGGGTTGCGGTTGGCAAGGGAGATGGGAGAGGACGAAGAGAGAGGAAGGGAGAGGGAGAGAGGGGAGGGCGAGCGTCGCTGCAGTCATCGACGGAGTCGATTGCAGCAAGAGCGGAGGAGCTACAAGGAGGGGGCGAGGTAGAGGAAGAGTAGGGGAGGCGACTATGTCAAGGGTTTAGGGCACAAATGGCGAGGGAGATGGGAGAGGACGAAGGGAGAGGAAGCGAGAGGAAGAGAGGGGAGGGCGAGCATCCTTGCAGCTGTCGGCGATGTCGATCGCGACAAGATCGGAGGAGCTGCAAGGAGGGGGCGAGGTAGAGGAGGGGTAAGGGAGGTGGCTGCGTTGAGGGGTTAGCTACAGAGAGAGTGCCGACGAAGGGGTTGAGGGCTTAGCTACAGAGAGAGAGAGAGAGAAAGAGATGCAGAGGGAGATAAAGGAAACACAAAGGCGTGACATAGAAAGGGACCTGATGTTGGTCATTTTTACATCAGATGTCATTGCCACCAGCTGCTACCGTAACAATTACAGTGACATACAGACTCATTCCCACACGGGGAATAAGAGATGTTATGGATATGAAATTTTGTGATACACTATCCATGTTCTTACATGTTACGGTCTTCAAAAATAAATTACTGAATTAAATGTTTTTTATTAAAACAAAAAATCTTTACCGGAGATTCTTGCCCATCGGCAAAAGTTTATCGGAAGAATTTAAATTGATCACCCGAAGTTGCGTGTGAAGTTTATCCACATTCTGACGGTGACTTTTTAGTGACGATCTTGAAACGTCACCTTAAATTTTTTTCTAATAATTTAAAAATCATTGGCCAAAGCTCGGGAAACTGTGGCGAAAAGGCCTCGTCCCCCGGCAAGCAACCAGTTGGAAGACGCAGTTCAGGAAAGACTCTTCAACAACGTGATATTTAGCGACGCCTATTCCCTATAATGCTGTAAACTTTTCCCATAATTTTTACCCATAAAAAATTTAGAATGCACGTTGAAAAATATAAAAGTTAAAAGTAAAAATTGCAATACAATGGTGCAAGTGTGATCTTAACTTGTCTTTTTTTTAATGTAAAAAGGTATTATACATGATACAATTCATCTATGTTAAAATTAATAATAAATTATTTTGATATATATGTAAATTACTTAAATTATTTTTAAAATTACTTTATACTGATGTAAAATCACCTTGCACTGGTGTATTCTTATTTTACATCTGTGCAAAACTACTTTACACCTTTAAAATAATTTTATATGGATGTAAAATATATCGGTGCAATTTTACTTTAAACTATTTTACACTAGTTCAATTTTATTTTGTACGAGTGCAAAGTAAGATTACACTAATCTAAAATTAAATTCTAAGTGTTCTTCACTTATGATAATTGATTTTACACTTGAAATATGATTTTTCATCTTAGCTTTTAGGATTTAGTCTTTAGTGTTTAGGGTTTACCTAAATCCTAAATCCTAAGGTGAAAAGTCACTTCTTATACGTGAAATCACTTTCCATAAACCTGAATCCTAAATCCTAAATTTATAGGTCAAAATCACTTTACATAGATGTAAAATTACTTTGGACAAGTAAAACTACCGTTGAAATAATTTATCACCGATGAAAAATAATTTATTATCAATGCAAAGTTATTTGTCACCTGTGTATTTTAAGTTAAAGTGATGTGATGATTTTTTTAATGTAATGAAGATTATTATGTAATAAATCTTACATTCTTTTATTTTTTATATTAAATATCAATTATCAAGTGAACCACGTCGTTAATGTGAAATACATAAATAATATCTTATGTCACTTTTTATATTAGTACCTATATTTCTTTACTTTTGGCTAAACCTTCTCGAAGTGTCTCCTCCTTTGCCCTTGGGAGACTCTGTTGCACATTGAAAGAGGATTTAATGTTGTAATGGAGTTTAAAGGTGGAAAAGACAAAAGATCCCCTTGGCTACGGAATTTAGGATGTTTGACTGTACGGTGGAATGAAAAATTAATAGTCCTTTTTTTTTTTAGCTTACTCCAATTGACCGAGAAAGCCAGCGTGACAACCGATGCTTTAAAAACGTAATCAAATTGATAGATTCAAGCGAAAATTGATATCTTATCCATCGAATTTATAGATTTGGGCCATAAAAGTTAAAATTGTTGAATGGATAAAAGTTGGGTTCGATTAGATTTAGTAAAATTATTATCTAATTTAATTTTTTTATTTTTTTATATATTAATACCACATCAACATTATTATGGATTCAATTGATATAAATTATTAGTTGAATCATTAAAAAATTAAATCAACACATGATCAATTTAATTTTAAAAATATTAATGACAACCCTATAGTTACCATTTTCTTTTGGAAGATGCCTTTTTTAAATTTCTTTCGCCCATTTTCCCTGATAACATTCACCTTAGGCTATAGCTGCTCTCTTATTGACAACCTTCCGCCGTCCTTTTTCTTTTTCTACTTCCTTCTATGTTTTCTTTAAAAATCCAATGGTCATTATGGTAGTCGGCCCTCGTCAGCTGAAGGTCCATCAATTGAAAGCCCCTTGGGCTTTGAGGGAGAAGCACCTTGGGTCTACGTTCTTTGCTGGGCCATTGCTTGGGAGGGGCCAATTTAAAGCCACTCAAATGAAAATTTCTGTTCTTACGTTGTTTCTGAATCTGTCGATTTTTGTTGACTATTAAGTATTGTAGAGGGTATTTCATATTTTTGGATGTGCAGCCTGATCTACATGAAAGCTTCTCTAAGGTGGTTACCATTCTTGACAAATTATTTGGCTTTCTTGCTTTTGCCAATGTTTGCTTATGTCATTGTCCCATTTTTAGTTCCTTTTGGTAAGCCCTACTTTAGAATACATATACTCCAAAATCTAGCGTGAAAAAAGTTTAACTCTTTAATTAATTTCTTAAAATGACTAAAAACTAAACCTATTCCGGTGTACATTTACTCCAAATTATTTCAACGTGAATACTTTAACTCTTTAATTAATTCCTTAAAAGACCCAAAGCTAAACATAAATATTCCATGACATGGCTCAACCTCTACTTATTATCTTATTATTACATGTAATTCATTAAATCAAATACTATTCTAAACTTATCATTTGATATGACTACGAGAAACAATAAAAAAAAAAGTGACAAATTCTAAAATATTTTTCAAATTCTTCAACCAATATGGTGCCTTAGAAAAGCATTCCTATTTTTAATATTCGCTCCCCTCCCTCAGCCTCCTATAATGTCCCCTCCTTCCACCAACCGACCTCCCACTGCTCCATCTTACCTCCTCCCCTCCCAACGTCCTTGCCTTACGACTTGCAAAGCCCAAATATAAAGAGTGAAAGACGGAGCTCGGTAATGTCCTAGTGGTGTTCATGGCACCTTCACCTCGAGCGTCACTACTGGAAACCAAATGATAACCGAGAACGTGCGTCAAAGATTTAGCAAATAAAGTTATAGCACTTCCTGTCCAAGTTTGTATTATAAAGACAACCCTTGGAATAGGAAGGAATCGAATATCCGCCATAAATTCAACGAGCACCCTACCTAAAATCATAACGGAAAAGGCAGTGCCCTTCTTCTGCCCAAAGCTCCCCCGCCCCTCTCCCTCCCCCACAAATATCAGGCACCAATTCATGGTCCAAAGGAGGCAAAATGTGCTCTTAGGTGTGCTGTGTTGGACGGTAATCAACAGCTCCTGACCTTCGCGTGGAAAAAGGTTTTGGAAGAAGGGTTGATCCCCCTTTCCTCAAACCATAACCAAGCATTTTTGCCACTAGCTTGGTCCAAAGGACATTGTTACACGGGCCAAAAAAAAAAATGTAATCATCAATACAATAGAGGTTAAAAAATGAGAGAGGGCTTTCATCTCTAGGATACCACAATTTCCTATTTTGATGGATATCAAGATCCATATTCAAAGTTTATTTTTTATTCGTTAGACTTGTACCCTTCATACAAAGATGTCCTGTGAAATGAGAGTCATAGAACAATTCCCGATTCCAATAGTTATCACGCAAATGATTATTCCAACTAGTCAAGTAAACCGTAACAGCAAGGACTCAAACTCACGGATTGACCTGGTCCAAGTTGTGGTTTTGATGACCATCAATCCTCTGATTCTATATGCCATCAAGCTTCTACTACGTTTACCTGAATCGTCTTTTCCCAGCGTCGGATAAATCATAAAGCCAACAATTCATTCTTTGAACCAGTGAAACGGTGAATTAATTTTAGAAACCCAGATTTGTGCAACCCATGTCTTCTTTGACCGAGATATTTCTTTTTAAAGAACATTGCTGATTTCCCAGGAGCTAGGGAATCCCTAAAGAAATTTAATGAAGAAAAACAATCAAACTCTTCATGAATACGGACATTTATCCAAGGAAAAAAAACCACAAGCACGGAGAAACTGAAATCTCTTTGTAGATTCAGGTATGCTTTAAACGTTATAAATGATAAATACCATCTTAACAAAGAGAACATTGGGGAAACAAACAACAAAATTGAAGTAGCTGACATGGTAGCTGCATTATTAAGAAAACTGACATGGTAGTAAAAGTAACCGTCTTTATTCAAATGACAAAAAGACATGAGACAGGTAATGGCAAGAAAAGGAAAACCTTCAGATCGGATTATCAAACCTAGGCTGGCCGCTAAGACTGAAAAGAAAGATATTGCTTTGCTAATTCATCATCCAGATAGCTCGAGCTCCATCAAAAGTTCTTTTCAGGGCATTATCTTCACTTCCACTCTTCGTTTGCCTCCTCACAACCATCCCAGCACTGCAGAATAGATGTCGGAGACATTGCATGGGCGGTAAAGGTCTGATACAGAAGCAGGCCCCCTCCAGGAAGGCTTTGTTCGACTATATCACGGCAAGCATAACCAGGAACTTGTACCTGCTCTGCCCATGAACAAGCAGCATCAGGAGGATAACCAAATATGGTAACAGCAACTGAGAAGGAGGAAGGGGAGAAACACTTGAGAACTTTCCCAATCAAGGCAGTTGACTCAAGTTTACATGGAGCAAACCCCATAGCCTCATAACTGGCATAGCTGAATCCATCTTCTGGTGTAACATGAATCGTGGAGAGGGCACTTCCATGAATTCCATTCATGGAATAACCACATGGATCGAATGCAAAATCACATATTTCCATCTCAGGAATTATGTCTGATATCCCTGATGCAGCTGTTATTTCCTTAGCAGAGAATTTTCCATCGGATTGTTTCGTGTAGAAGATAGAAGCATATTTCCTGTCTAAACCAGTCATGCACATTTCAAGAGCCACCATTGGCTTCTCGGAACTCTCACATGCATAATATATGTGCCAATTGCGATTCGGTATGTCAGGGTCACCAAGGACATAAGCAACACTGCCAGAAGCAAGGGAATCAAAGAATTTGTCAAGAGTGGTGACCTCCTCAGAGAAGCTTCTGTGTGGATCAGGCTGCACATCTGGAAATATGAAATACCCTCTAGAATACTTAACAGCCAAAACAGATAGAGAGAGCTCAAATGCTAGCTCTAGGATCCTTGGAATAGAGCATAGGAGCTTTGTGGTCCCGCAAGTTTTGACAATGATCTTATAAGGGTAGACAAAGAGGCTGGATTCTGAAAGAACATAAGAGTCAAAATTTTCATTTGAGTGGCTTGAGACAACAGTACAATGAGCCAGTTCCAAAATGGAATCGATCTGGGCCCTTGAAAGAACTCGAAGACCCCTCCCAGACAAAAGATCATCAACAAACGTAATCTCAAGGCGCTTCTCATAGCCCTCAAAACCAATGGGGCTTGACACTGGTGGATCTTCAGGCTGACCAAGGGCAACTGCCATGGCATCTAGCAGACTCAGAAGAAAGTAGGCAAAGTAAAAGTGAAAAAAGGAGTGCAGAAGGTTGTTTATCAGAGAGCAGCTAGCCTAAGGAGAATGTTATTAGGGGAAATGGGAGAAAGGAAACAAAAGAAAGCTCTTTAATGAAATTGCAAATGGCAACCATACACGACTGTCAGGATGGCTTCCTCGCACACTGCAACAACATATCAAAACAGGTACATTAGCAAGTAAACCAAATAAGCAAAAATGAATGTGAAAGCTTCCCATTCTTACGTTGGAGTAAGCAGCAGACTGAAATTTCTTTATCCCACCATTTGGTCGAACATCCTCAATTCCATAGCCAAGGGGAACTTCATATTGTAACCTACTGCTACTACTAGACTTCTTTTTCCCACCTTTAGACTCCATTACAACATTAAATCCACCTGTGGATATTTGGTCTTAGTCAGTCCATAATGCAAGGAAAATTGTCAATTAAGAAAAAATATAGAGAACACTGAGAAATATCCATCACAAATAAATAACCAGTGAAGCTTCACTGCAGACAATAGAAAAAATGTCACACCGATGATCCTTTTCAGATTGCTGTAGTCTCAGAGAATTAAATTACATATAAATGTTTTCTATGTAATTGGGTTCCAATATTTTGTAGGCAAAACTTACAGCTTAATTTCAAAATTTGATTGAACTATGACCAAATATGCAAAAAACATGGTAGTTAGACACAAATATGCTCCAAAAACTTCCAACACTTTAGCTATCATTATACATGAAATAATTAAAAATCACATTCAAATGCAATTATATTGCCGAAAGAAAAGGATCCCATGGGATGAGATTATAAAATAGTGGTTTGAACAGAACCTGTATTGCAGGGAAGAACATTAAATTGGCTCCTCAAGAAAATAACCAAAGAACAGCTTTACACGCAAGCTTCTGGTTTTTCTAGGTAGTCGTGAATGAGATAAGCAAATAAAAAACCAAATGGTGGAAATTGACACATCTAGAATTCGGATATCAAAGATTTTTCCCTGAAGAAGAGTGATCTATTATGTTAATGGCATGCATTTACTCTTAATTTCTTGAAAAGAACAGAAGGACTCGACCCCGTTCAATTGTTTTGCTGGGAAGGTCCTCTGACCGGAATTCTACAAAGAGAAAGATAAGATGAAAACATGACGGATACGGATCAGACATGGATGTTGCCATAACCAGAGAAGAACTACCTTACCATGAACATGAGAATGCTCATGTTTCAAAAAAAAAAAAAAAGGGTTATAAGCCAAATAAATTTATCAAGTACACGCGAAATATTAACAATATACCTATAATCAATTATGTCACCTATTATGTAAACAGTACCCCTAAAAAAATTATTTCAATTGCCATCACCGGGCTAAAGGAAGAGTACAGCATATCCATGACAATGATACACATGGACAACGGAAACAAGAGAAGCAGCCATTTTAAATCTTTAAACAAATTTATAAATCTACAATAAAATCAAACAAACTCCTCCAAACAATCCAAATACAGATTTCCCCCTTTTCAAAAGACAACAACATTACAATACCAACTCCTACAGAAACACCGGAAAACTAATCTCCACTACATTACCGTTACAACAATCCATACACAATCATTGGAAATCTACGCCCAACATAAAATATACTCACAAAAGAGGGTTTGAGTCCAAAAACGAAAAGGAAAAGAAGCAAGAAAAAGGAATAAGTGAAGAAAGAGAAACCAACGGGAGATGAAAGATCAAACCTTTCGATGAGCAAATCGAGTCCCCCCGACGTAACAAGAGGAGAAGAGAAGCGTCTCCAATGGGAAAGGTCGAACCTTTCTTGGGTGAGGATTAGATCTGAAGGCAACCAAAACTTAAGGCGAGAGAGACAGAGATTAAACGAGAGGAGCCGTTTTAGTCCTCTCTCAATTGATATAAGGGCGTCCGTCTAACAAACGGCCAGGAAGGGAAGGGAAGGAGCGGGGAAACGCAAAAGCAAAACCCTAATAAGATCCGAATCCGAATCTAAATCCCCTCGCAACCATCCACATATCTGATAAGTCGGCAGCCGTTTTAGATACAGAAATTGTTCTTAGAATAACGGAAATATCGTGATTATTTGAATCTTTAATAATTTAGTATTAAAGTTACCAAGTTTTAAATTTACATGAGATGTAAAAATAATATTTTTTTGATAAATATATCTTTCTTAATCCTTTATTTTATAGAGTGTAGTCACAAATTAATTAAGATATTGAATTTTTAAAGCTTTAGTGGCATCTAAAGATGCTAGGTTTTTGAAGGTAAATGAAATAATCAATCAAGAGAAAATCAAAAGCACACCTCATAATTATTAGCCTAATCCTTATTGGTTGAAGTTTTCTATTAAATTTGACAATATTTTCCATATTTTTGTGATGTGCGTAACTATAGTCTGCCTACTTAAAGATATAATGGTGACTAAAATTAACGAGGGAAGAAAATTACCCTCACAAAATAAGCCCAATCGACTCATGAATAGACTGACCGAACCCACTTGGACTCAGCTTACATAGGAATGTAAAGAGGCACGGTCCACCCAGCAGTTATAAGTTCATGCCATAACTCGCCATTATTCCCCATTATCTATCAATAACTTCCCATTATGGTGGCGGTTACACCTTCAAATGTGTAATTCCCCATAATTTGTACTCTATAAATTAGCTCATACTTCCACATGGAATGAGACACATGTTGATAGCAGAAAACTACATGATCAAAGTTGGAGTTGAAATACCCATCATTGTAGTTTGATTTGCGAAGAAATCCGTCAATAGATAAATTTATATTGAAACTCTAAGAACTCTGGGTCGAATACAGGGAAGTGGATGTTTGATTCAAAACTACGTTTGTTTAATTATCACGAAGCAAATTAGCTAATCGAATTGAATCTAAATTAGCTATTTACTTAAAGAATAAAGAATAGAAGACAGAGAGAGAATATTACAAATAAAGAGAAAACAAAGGTAGAATAAACATGAATTTCATTATTAAATGTTATTCAATACACTAATCATTACAACTAGAAAGCATGAAATCTATGCTAGAAAGTAGAAAATCTACTCGAGAAAGCGGTAAAGAGGATGGAGAGAGAAGTATACTCCTTGATGATTGCTTGGAGGACAAGCCGGACGAAGCGACGCTTGGAAGATGGAGGACGGAACAAGAAGAAGGAGGATGAAGCAGAAAGAAGTGAGAACGAGGTAGTACGTCGTCATCGTCGTGGGATCCACTTCTGGAACAGGGGTGAGAAAACTTGGATTTGGCTCTAGAGTAGCATCTTGGGTGTGGGACAAGCTTCTCTTGAGCTTTAGAGAGGGAGAGAGGTGAAGGAAGGGATGAAGAAAATGTGGTGGTCGTAGGGTTATTTATAGGTGAGGTTTGAATGGGCAAATAGGTTATTTCACTTAAAAACATTAAATCAGGGGTCTTTAGTGATGTACTTAAACGTCACTAAAGCCCCCAAACGTGGGCTTAGTGCATGCCCACCCGCGCCCTCTCTCCTTCCTCTCGCCTCAACGCTCACTGCCCGTGCATTCTCAACTGTCCGATCTAAAGATCGGATGGCTTAAACGCACTCAAGCCCCTCTAACTTCGGACATTGAGCGGCTGAGCGTAGATCTCAACCGTCCAATCAAGATCAGACGGCCACGATCGCACCGCTACTGCTTCTTCTTCACCCGTTGTGGTGCGTCGTAGCCCCATTCCAAGCTGCTGGATCCAGATCGAAGGGTCATCATCGTGCGCCAACCCGCCCTTTACGTTGCGCGTCCGCTTAATCCGAGGATCTGGGCCGTTGGCGTCAGATCGGGCGGCTAGATATTGTGCCTACGCGGGAAGGGGAGATGTGCTGCACACGACTAGAACGCATGCTCCCAGCTCCCGCAACACCTTAACCACTTCACTGTGCCTTCTTCTTTATTAAATTCTTAACTGCGGCGCATGCACTTGTGGCCGTTGGATCAAGATCCAACGACATAGATTTGATCTTGCGTTGAGGAGAGAGTGAGAGAGCGGCGGGTCTTCAATCTTCTACTAGGCTGGTTTGGGCAATTGAGATGGCGCCATCTTGGCCATCTATCTTCTCTGACTTTTAGAAGGTGCCACGGATGTCAGATTGGACCGATTTTCATGCCATTAGGCTACGATCATCGATCCAAACCCATTCGTGTATTTGGATTTGTCATCTGAAGCGTGAATTGACACCATCTTAGCCCTTGATCTTTGATCTTCCTCGAATTATATTTCATGCTACGAAAATCCGATCAGGACGATCTTGGAGTCATTGAACTCCAATCGTCGCCCTGCTCAGATCCGTACGATTGGATCTTCGATCCGAGGCCTCGATTAAAAGTTGCTTTGTTACCTTACCACAAAAAGGGAAAATTAACCTAAAATTTACACAACCTAACCTAAATGCAAGATGATGCATGTTATGCAATATTTATAATGTATAATGCAACTATAATACTAAGAACATGCATAAATAGACATTTTAGGCTATTCAGATGCATATGCATCATACCCCCATACCTATCTTTTGCTAATCCCTAGCAAAAACTATATGCTATTTATAAAAGAATTAGGATTGGATTACTCGGGCAAAAGTCATTTTCAACATTAAGAAAGTTTTACTTAGAACCTGAACTTTCAAAGACACAACAGCGTCCGGGTATCTACCAAAATGCAGACTGCCTCAAGCCCTCGCCTTATTCAAAGAAGGATCTCTTTTTCTCATTTTTCTTCTTTTCTAATTTTTTTGGATTTTTGAGTTTGGGGTTACAGAGCGGCTTTCTACGACCACTCAACCCACTCAAGACTTGATGAGAACCCTAAGTTCTAAGCATCTTCTTGTGAATGTGATAGACTCGTTGATCGGCAATCAGAACGGACTTTGGGTTTCTACGTCCCTAGGTGACCTTAAAAGGATTTCTGCCTAAAGGTGTATCTATATGACTGGTAGTTTTCTCCCTACTTTTATTTTTATGGGGTCAACACAAGGGTGAATCCAATGTATATCTCCCTGGCTTATTCTACTTATCTACTTTTTAAGTGTTTTAGGAATTAAACGTACATTTCTTGAGCTAGGATCTGGACAACCTATCAATGGGTTGTTACCCATGATAACTTGCCAGCCATACTTGTGCGGTGAAGTGTGACTTATTTCTTTTGCTTTCTTTTTTTTCTTTTTCTCCTTTACTTTTTCTTTTTCTTTTCTTTTTTTTCTTTTTGGACTTTCTTTTTCTTTTTTTATTTTTTTTTTAAGTAGGTGGCTTCCCTGGTCTAAGATTTACCTAAAGGTAATAGGAAAAGAATGGTCCAGTGGCTGGGCTCTGGACAACCTACCTATGGGTTGTTACCCACAATAACTTGCCAACCATACCACCCTAGAAGGTTTATTAGCTACCCAATTTCCGTTAAAATTGCCGAATAATGAGTCAGTGCGAATAGTGTGTAGATGCTTAGACTTAAAGTTCCCTCAAATCAGAGGGCGGGTTAATAAGTCGTGTACTTATCACCCCAACTTATTTAATCAAATTGAAATAGAATTCAAGATGGCAATGACTCGATAAACAAATCCACATTTTAGTAGATACTCAGGCTGATTAAGCCCAAAGACCTCAAGGGTCTTAGTGTTCAGATCTTACTATATTATTTCCTAAGATTAAAAAGTCATAATGCCCAAACATTCTTTCCTAATTCAAAATTTTCTTTTTTAACAAGAATCAACAAAGCTAACAAGATGATTTAGAAGTGAATATCCAACCCCCCATGCTTGTCTAATGCAATGTCCTCATTATATTAAAAGAAATGAAATAGAGTGGAATAGTGTAGAAAGCACCTGAATTGCTTGAATAACAGGTCGGCTCCGAGATGAAAAGAATCTGTATATGTGCTGAAGTTCGTGCCTTTAGCTAGGCACACTATACAAATAAAGAAGAAATAGAGAATTCACAGGTGTAGGTCAGAATCAGAATAAAAAGATTCACCTCAGGACTTGCCAGCAGATGTCCATGGATGTGAACCAGATTGTGATGCAGACCCATACCCCATGGTCGAGTATATCTAAGGTTCTAGATAAAAATTACCTAGAACCTGAGATCAATAAGTAAGCAGGGTCGGGTCTGTGATTTGGGAGGATGCAACCCAAGACCAAAAAGCCGGGTTACTGGGAAATCAAGCTCAAAAAGATAATCAATGAATGTGTGCTTGGGTTGGACATCCTCTGAAAATGTCATAAGGGTCCTGGTAGAAGATTGGGAGTTTTAGACAAATTGTAACCCTTAGACTTGGTTTTCTGCTTCCATCGGAATCAACTTCCCATATCATCATTTCCCACTTTCTATCCTCCGCAATCAAAATTTCAAATTCCGGGACCTCCTGCATATTAATCACCCAATTTGAATTTTCCAAGTCTAAAAGATGTGACTGAATCAGAATGGACTTGAGTTTAGTGATTTCAAAATCAAAATCATCAGTAAACTCTATGGGGTGTGATTGAGGATCTGGGCTATGAATTGAATCCTTCAAAACAGAATCTGAATCTGCCATGTGAGCCTTAACAGGATCAAATTCCTTAAATTTAGGGCCATCAAATGATTTATCAAATTCCTTAGGCCCAGATGTCTCACTAAAATTGTGTTCTGTAAACTCATGTGAGACTTCGCATAATAATTCTTCACCTTCAAAATCAAAGAAATCTAAATCTGCATTAATGTGTGTCTCAAAATCATCAATCACTTTCTAATCCATGGAGACATACGTTTCCTTGTATCTCGGCTCAGGGATCTCTGGTGAAGAAATCAAATCATCCCTATTGATTGCTTTAGAACAACCTGGTCAATCCTGATCTCGTAACACGTGTCCCCCCAACAGGTACCTGAGCAGGTTCTGACCTTGGCTCTCCTAAAGGGGTTCATCCTGGGAATCATCTCAAGATTGAAAACTAAAGCAACCACAAATCTTATCCTCAATTTCGATAATTTCCCAAGTAAAACCTCACCTGGGCCCTTATCCTTAACATCCTGGAGCCAATCCAACAGATACTTGTTAAGATCATTAATCATTTCAATCAGGGGCTCCAATTTTTCAGTACAAGGTGTTCATTGAGCTTCTAAAGATTATATAGTATTCCTCAAGTTAGCCAATACCTTCTCTTGAACCTGACCGGTCGATCTTTCGCTTTTAAGTCGTTTGTAGTTTAATGTGGTGGAAAAATCGACTAATCAATTTTTAATAAGAAATAACCACTCGCAGAGGAGCGGGTCGTATCCACAGGGAGGCAATAACGTATTAAAATTCGCGCTACTTAAAAATGTTTGTTCGTAGTCAATTTGGACAAGAACCAAGCCAAGATTGCCTTTAGATTAAGGTTTAAGCAAGAAACAATGCTGAAATGGCAATTATGAGAAACTACAGCATATTTTCTGCAATGCAGAGTGAATAGAATATGATTAAAATGTGGCAATGGCAGAAAATGTAAATTTTAATTAACGTTTTCCCCGTTGTCTTGCGCGACGAGGAGCCGATGGTCGGGCGCGGGAAGCTCGGAGGAGGTCCCTTGGATCAAGGGCTTCGAATCGGTGGTGGCGGCGAGTCGCGCGGCGGTCGGAGGTGGCCGGACGAGCTCCGGCGGAGGTGCTGCAGCCGGCAGCTTGCGCAGCCTGTTGGCGTGAAGTCCTCCGCCTACTGCTGCTGCGGGGGTGGCTGTTGCGGCTGGCGTGTGCGGCTGGCGTGCGCGGTGGTCGGTTGGGCGGTCTGCAGGCGGTTGTGCGTGGGTGCGCGGAGGGTCTGCAGGAGGGCGCTGGCGCGGTGGAAGCTGCAGGCGGTTGGCGTGTGCGGTGGAAGCTGCAGTCGGCTGTTGGAGGATGCTGCAGGCTGGTCTGCAGGCGTTGGAGGAGAGCGCGGGCTGATCTGCAGGCGTGCGCAGGTTTGCAGCCGGTGAGCGGTGGAGTGCAGGCTGAAGGTGAGCGGGTGAACTTCAGACGGGTGCACCGGTGGTTGCGCGTGGAGATGGCGAAGGCTGCAGGTGCAGGGAAGGTGGCGTGAGCGGGCGTGAGGGCTGGAGGTTGTGCACGCCTTGCATGCGGTTGGAGATGAGCGGGCTGCTGCGGCGTGGGTGGTGGAAGTGAAGTGAGAGGACGGAGATTGCTGCTGGAGTGGGGGTGGACTTCAGACGTTCGGGAAATTTCCCGGACGTCTTAAGTGACTGAAAGGGTGATTGCACGGTGGCTCGACGGTGGTGGTTGGTGAAGACGGCGAGGGAGATGCACGCTAATGTGCTCACGGTAATGCGGACGAGCTCCGGATGGCGGTGTGGCCTATCACACCACACGCCCACGGTGGTGGAGACTCGCCGCCACGGTAGAGGCCGGTAGTGTGGAGTGGAAGAGAGAGGTTCTCTCTGCACAGTGGTGGGTCAGTGGCGGAGGCCTCCTGAGCTCGGCTGCCTCCGTGCTCCTTTTGTAGTGTCTTGAACAATTTTGAAATCAGCCACTGACCAGATCCACCACATCCGCTCCCCCTTGAATGGCTTCATCACTGCAGCAGCCGGGCGTTGGAGCGGCAGCCAGCCGTTCTGAAAGAAGACGAATAAAGAAAATATTATTAAAATATTAGGGTTATTTATGTATAGACCCTCAACTTCTATGTTAATAAAAACAATATACCTAATTGGTTATCTAATTAGATGAATGCTATTCTAAGCTAATTCTAAATGCACTTAAGATATGAATGCAATGTATGGATTATGTAATTAGATTAAAACTATGAATTAATCTATTTACATCCTAATTTATACTAAATAAATGTTAGAATTAACCTAATGTGTAGGCACTTAAATACTTAAATAGCCCACAACTATGGGCTAATCAAATAACCCCATGCCTAGTTTTTGCTAGTCCCTAGCAAAATTAAGCGAAACCTAGCACTCTAAGTAGACTAGTCAACTCACTTAGTCTTCCTTCAGAAGCATATTAAGTTCAGGTTCTAAACCCAAGGTTCCTAAGTAGTTGCTAAGTTACAGACTAGGTCGGCTAAAGACGAGTTGCAAGCACAAGTTTCCTTGATTTCTGACTCTACCCTAAAGTTTATTGATCCCTGAGATTAAAGCATCCGTGCTTTTGCATTGGTCCGAGTTATTTGAGTTAAAGGAATTTTTTTTTTTTAATATATATACTTTTTTTTTTTTTTGTTTGATTCTTCTAAGTCTAACCTCAAATCAGCTATCAACACGGTCTGTGTCGGATTCATTGTCCCCATTACCATACCTCGAAGGGTGCCTGGCTTTCGATGCTTCGAGATAGCACCGCCCATAACGACCCCAAGAACTCCTGGCAATTGACACTTCGAGATAGTATCGCCCATGGATTTCTTAAGCGAATTCAGGCCTATGGCAATTGGCACTTCGAGATAGGGCTGCCCATGGTACCTGAACCGCGCAATGCGCTTACATGCCCCCAGTAGGATGGATATCCTAAGAGACAAGCGCCGAGGAGGTAATATGTTACCATCGCATCCTCAAGGTGAGTATATACTCGACCTCGCTTGCGGCGGGAACTCTTCCAATCAAAATGTGTTTTCAAGCCTCTCTTAAGTCAAAACTAAGAGAACCAAATCTCTTTTCAGAAATTAAGTTAATTACCAGACCAAGTGTGAAAAATTTGGATGCTTGGGTTACCAGGACCCGTAAACCAAAAGGTAGAATAAGACTCCAGGTACTACCCCACCTTTTAACTCAAACCCTAGCTTCCCTTCCTCAACCTCTTGAAGAATGGTCTGCAACTTAACTCCTACTTAAGTTTTTAAGTCCACAAAGGACCCTAAAGGTCTAAAGCTAGTAGCTTATTTAGCTTCTAAAGTTTGACCCTAGAATTAATTTAGTCTACGCTAGAGTTCTGATTTGCTTAAGAATGTAGGACTTAGCCAGTTAAGCTCAAAACTTTTTTTTTTTATATGTACAAATGTATGCAATTATGCTATGTATATCCCCAAGTACACCCCCCATGCCTAAAATCTGCAATGTCCTCATTGCATAGAAGGATATTACCTGGGTCAAAGCTGGGCTGAATAGCCGAAGAACCTGCAAATCAGTTCAAGAATTGCAGAAATAGGCCCTAAAAATGAGCAAAGCAAAGTTGGCCTAGAAAATAGGTAACCTAGGATGTTGGCGAGCTGATGATGAATCCCGATAGCAAATGCTCGCCCAACTAAAATGGGAATGAAATCTTCCCAGGTCACCAGAAGAGGTTCTAAAGGATAAACAGTTAAAATAACCTCCAAAGGGGTAGGGGTAGGATGACAAGGATCCTCCAAAAAGAATGGGGAAGGAATGGTATAGAGATAAACCCCCAGGGTAATGGACTGACTAAAGAAATCATCAATCCATACCCGATACTCCATTACAGAAAATATTGGTCTGTTAAGCCCCCTAGTCAGAACAAAAATGAGCAATTCTCTAAGGCAAGGATCGTCTAGGGTGTCCAAGTTATGAGGTTGTGGGATGGCCATAAGATCTAGGTTGGGTTTAATCAGCTTGGTGTCCATCCCAAACACTCTTTCTAAATCCTCAATTTCATCCCTAGCATTCCTTGCACCATCACGTGGATCTTCCTGCTCTTCATCAGGAGTCACAATTTCGCTTTCAGATATAAGCGAATCAGAGGGTGACTTCGAAGTGAATGAAGGCAGGTTGGAAGCAACAGATCTAGGGATTATCCTATCAATGTCATCCCCAGGTTTTTGTTCTTTACTCAAATCTTCCCCGGAGTCTATATGTGAATCCACATAAATCTTAGAAATTGCTTCCAAATTTTCCATCATTTTATCATGAGGAGAAATATCATCAATGGGTGTGCCAAGGAAACCTAATTTGGTCAAATTTGTGACATCCTCAAGGGCTAACTCTTCAAATAATACATAATCACCCTTAGTGTCACTCCAAATCTTGAATGTAGGTTCCTCATATAATTCATCTTCCTCCTCATCACACAATTCATCATGTACCCGAGGTCTAGAATCATTTAATATCTCAGCAGATCCCCTAGGGTGCTCTATCTGAGGTAAATTATTTACATTGGTTACATCAGACTCCTTAGATAGGTCAATTTCTTTAGGGTTAGGTTCCCTAAGGGTGGGTTTGAGTTCCATATCGTGATCAGAAGGGAGGGTAGGATTAACAACTTGACTTTGACCCACTTCATCAAATGTCACGAAAATACTATCATCTGGGTCGAGGTCTTCCAATGGTACCATCATTCCCTTCTTTTGACTCCAATATAATTCAGGTGGATACTCAACCTCATCATCATCTTCCTCGGGTTGCCACCTTTCTTCATCCAATGCATAGCTACTTTCATGTGTATTTTCCTCCCACCTAAAGTGTAGATCTCTCAAGGAAGTGTCATCTAATGGGGAGGTTTCAAAATCGATCCTCGAAAAGTAGCTATTCTCCCCAGAATTTCCCTTCAACTTAAAGTGTAGCTTTCCCACGGGAGATGCATCTATTGTAGAGGGGTGTACGTCATCGTCAATGGGGCAGATTGGGTGGCTAATTTCATCTCTTTCTTGTTGGCCTGCTCTCAAAGATTCTCCTAACAATTCACTCATTTCATTTTGCATTTTCTGTATTTCCATCTTCAAAGAGGAGAGGTCATTTTTATCATAAGAGAAGTCAGGCTCAGGCTTATAGTACCCAGGAGTGTTTGTCCAACCATTATAAGTTTTCAGGGAGGGTGGGTTGGGTATTTCTTTGGTATGTGGGATATTGGGCAAAGCAAATCCCGCTCCTGAGTTCTGCTCACTAATTTGGGGCTTAACTAGGCCAATACTCCTATAATAGGAGTAAAACGGATCCCAATGATTGTCATTATGTCCATCAAGGAATGGACCATCTCGGCGTCTGGGATCGAAGGATGCAGAGTGGGGGTGAGGGTGTGGGCAAGATGTGAAAGGATGAAAATCAATGTGGTCCATTCTAACTCACACTTCAATCAAAATTCCCCAAGCAAGACACAATTCAAAAAGGACCTTTTAGGTCTTTCCCAATTTAGGCTTTTGATTTTAAGTCAGACTGCAGGTGACAATACAATTTGTTCAATCAATTTACGCGCCTATTGTCGACCTACGGCTCGCCTAAAAAGACCTAGTTGGAGCTTAGGTGTTCTTCCCTAAATCTCAAATGGTCAAGTAAATCCAAAGACGGAAGATCGAGGGATGCAAGTAGGCCTAAGCCTTCCTTTGAAGCTGTGCTTTTGTGGTGCTCCTCAACTACCCCCAAAAATCTGTGACAGGGTATCCCCCTCTTTGGATTTACAAAACCTTTGATCTCAAGTTCCGAACACTTCAAAATCCAACGAAAGGAGGGCTCTTGTCCTAGTATTTCCAAACCTAAGGAGTGTCTAGAAGCGTGCCGTGGTGCAAGTGAAATAAGTGTGCATATACCGTAAAAGATTCTGAACTTTGAATCGCACGCCAAGTTTGAAAATGAAATCCTTGGTTTTTTTAAAATGTCCTTCCTTTAATTAGTCCTTTTTATAAAAAAAATGTGTGACCACTTGTTAGATTTATTCAGTACAGATTAGGTGGTCTTCGCATTAAATCCCAAATGCAATGCGTGATCAAAAATAGGATGCAAAGTAAGAGAATGCGTACCTTGCCTCCAGCGATCTTCGATGCAAAAATGCACGCAATGCAGAAAGCAAATCTAGAGGCTACTCATACAGACCTAAATGGTTCGTCCTAGGGCAGGCAGCTTCTAGCAGGCAGCTCATTTTTTTTCTTTTTCTATTTTTTTTAGAACTACTTATGCACAAGCAAATAAAAGAAATAATAAAAAAAAATAAACCTAAATCTAAAGAAAAGGGAATAGGCTCCCAAAAATTACCCAACACGGGTCCAAAACAAAATCGGGGAACAAACCCCTCAAAATTTGCCCCAGAACAAGGGTTTCAAACTAACTGTAATGAAAAATTAAGTCTTCAGTCTTAATTCTATTCTAATTAAATTAGCGATTAAATACAATGGTGTCCGTCGCGTCCTCGTCCTTCTCCTCCTTTCAAAATTGCTTGTCCACTTCTCGTCTGGCGACGTCAAGGGTCGCCTCTCACAGTGGGTGATTCTTGCACAAAATTTCTCGCACAGAAAAGAAAATAATAGATGGTCAAATCTCTGTGCAATTGACAAATAATCAAAATAAAATTAGGCGAAATTATTGCGTCTGTTGCCTCCCCGGCAACGGCGCCATTTGACCGGTCGATCTTTCGCTTTTAAGTCGTTTGTAGTTTAATGTGGTGGAAAAATGGACTAATCAATTTTTAATAAGAAATAACCACTCGCAGAGGAGCAGGTCGTATCCACAGGGAGGCAATAACGTATTAAAATTCGCGCTACTTAAAAATGTTTGTTCGTAGTCAATTTGGACAAGAACCAAGCCAAGATTGCCTTTAGATTAAGGTTTAAGCAAGAAACAATGCTGAAATGGCAATTATGAGAAACTACAGCATATTTTCCGCAATGCAGAGTGAATAGAATATGATTAAAATGTGGCAATGGCAGAAAATGTAAATTTTAATTAATGTTTTACTGTAGCAAAACAGGGGAATTTTTCCCCGTTGTCTTGCGCGACGAGGAGCCGATGGTCGGGCGCGGGAAGCTCGGAGGAGGTCCCTTGGATCAAGGGCTTCGAATCGGTGGTGGCGGCGAGTCGCGCGGCGGTCGGAGGTGGCCGGACGAGCTCCGGCGGAGGTGCTGCAGCTGGCAGCTTGCGCGGCCTGTTGGCGTGAAGTCCGCCGCCTGCTGCTGCTGCGGGGGTGGCTGCTGCGGCTGGCGTGTGTGGCTGGCGTGCGCGGTGGTCGGTTGGGCGGTCTGCAGGCGGTTGTGCGTGGGTGCGCAGAGGGTCTGCAGGAGGGCGCGCGGTTGTGCGTGGGCGGTGGTCGGCAGGAGGGCGCTGGCGCGGTTGTGCGTGGGCGGTGGTCTGTAGGAGGGCGCTTGCGCGGTGGTCTGCAGGCGGTTGGCGTGTGCGGTGGAAGATGGAGTGGGCGGAGGGTCTGCAGGAGGGCGGTTGCTGGCGGTTCTGCAGGCGCAGTGGTGAACGGCGTGGACTGCAGGCGCTGTTGGAGGGTGCAAGCGCGTGGGCGAAGGACTCTGCAGTCGCGAGTGAATGGCGCTTGCAAGCGGCAGGCGCGGGAGGAGGCGTGCTCGATTGTGCTGATCTGCAGGCGTGCGTAGGTCTGCAGCCGGTGAGCGGTGGAGGGCACAGGCGTGGGTGCGCTGAAGGTTCTGCAGGCTGTTGAGCGGAGGCGTGGCTGTTGGAGAGTTGAGGCGCGTTTGAGCTGAAGGTTGACGGACGTGGGTGCGCTGAAGGTTCGCAGGTGCGGGAAGGGGTCTGCAGGCGACTTCAGGCATGTGCGGTGAAGTGAGCAGGTAACTTCAGACGTCTGGGAAATTCCCCAGACGTCTTAAGTTACTGAGAGGGTGGCTGAATCAGTAGGTTGGTGACGGTGGTCGGCGATGACGGTTGGTGAAGACGGCGAGGGAGATGCACGCTGATGTGCTCACGGTAATGCGGACGAGCTCCGGATGGCGGTGTGGCCTGTCACACCACACGCCCACGGTGGTGGAGACTCGCCGCCACGGTAGAGGCCGGTAGTGTGGAGTGGAAGAGAGAGGTTCTCTTTGCACAGTGGTGGGTCGGTGGCGGAGGCCTCCTGAGCTCGGCTGCCTCCGTGCTCCTTTTGTAGTGTCTTGAACAATTTTGAAATCAGCCGCCGACCAGATCCACCACATCCGCTCCCCCTTGAATGGCTTCATCACTGCAGCAGCCGGGCGTTGGAGCGGCAGCCAGCCGTTCTGAAAGAAGACGAATAAAGAAAATATTATTAAAATATTAGGGTTATTTATGTATAGACCCTCAACTTCTATGTTAATAAAAACAATATACCTAATTGGTTATCTAATTAGATGAATGCTATTCTAAGCTAATTCTAAATGCACTTAAGATATGAATGCAATGTATGGATTATGTAATTAGATTAAAACTATGAATTAATCTATTTACATCCTAATTTATACTAAATAAATGTTAGAATTAACCTAATGTGTAGGCACTTAAATACTTAAATAGCCCACAACTATGGGCTAATCAGAACCTAGTTAACCTGAACTAAATGGTTTGGTTTAGGGTTGGGTGGGTTTAGGTTCAGTGCAAGGGAATCAACGAATTGAGGATCTTGATACCCTCCCTGATAATAGGTCATTTCAGGTTGTTCATAAGGTGGTAATGACCTAAAGGTAGTGTATTCTGGGGAGGGTAAGGATCAGTGCATCCTTCTTGATTGTAGATCATATTAGGTTGTCCAAATGAGGGCGATGATCTATAATCAATGTAGCTTGGAGAAGGATAAGAATCAAGATCATGGCGTCTATGGTTAAACCCTAAACACGAAGGTTTAGAACTGGATCCCCAATTAGAATTATCCCAACTAGAAGATGGATGAGAATAAGTTTGGTTGGAATAATAATCATTTTGGGAATAAGTAGTGGTAGGAGGGTAGGAGTAGAAGTTTGAATAGGATGTGCAAGGATCCATGACAGAACGGGAGGAAGAAAGGTGCTCTACAATATAAACAAACAAACTTGTCCTTAAATGGGCTAGCCTAAAGACTTACAGACTCCCAGAACCCATCTTGAGATTAATAAACGATTTGATCTACTTCTTTTTAGTCAATCCAACCGATTAGAGGGAGGGATTGGGGAGAAGGTTCTTCCTTTAGCTTGTGCCTCAGGTTCTTAGTGTACCCTCAAGCTGTGATCGTTTGATTCTACTCCCCTAGCTAGACATCAGATTGAACAGTAGAAATAGACTAATCGAAAATAATCTTGATCTGGGCTCAGAAGAGCGAGTCCAATCCTTAAGGCCAACATCTAATCTGTTTTAATTAGGGTTAGGTTTGAATGTACTTTGGAATGTGATTGGCCCTTTATCTGGGTTGTGCCCTTAATGATTGATTGATATGTGTGTGCATGCATAACCAATGGTTTTCAAGCAAGATTATTTTTGGATGTGGTGAATTTAGAGTTTAAATCTTGCTTAGTAGCTTTTAGGATTTAACTTTAGATATATTCAATTAAGTTCAGTTGGCACACCGGGTTTTGAAAGCACAGGTGAAGATGTTTTTCTTTGAAACTTAAAAGAATGTGGAGTGCCAGGTAAATCCCTAAAAGTTGAACTTATGTGGCAGCTACTTGATGAGTTGATTTTAATTGAAGTGGTGCAGCCCAATCAACTCAAACAATTGGCCTGATGCACCTAAGCACACAAATGATTACCTAATCTGATTTTTACTCAATTATGTATTTGGGTGTGTACCGATTCCAAAGATCGGTTTATCGATTGAGTTTGAAAATCAGAAAAGGTTGTGTACCTCAGTGAGATTTTTTTTTAATTTTTCTTTTATATGTGGAGGGTGAGGTGGGTGAAGGTGACAACCAAACAATCAAAACTAACCTTAAGCTTTAAGAGAACTCCTAGGTTATTTAGGGTTTATGTTATTAAGTGGTTGAATAAAATCTAGTGGGTAGGGAGGTGGAGGTAAACTTACAAACCCTTCAACCGCATTTTACTCCAATCTACTTCTTTTTCTTGCCTCGTGAGAGTACCTGCAACCATAATAAGAAAGGAGAGAAGTGAGTAAAAGATAAGTAAGGCGGAAAAATGCAAAAAATCAAAGACCGTCGCCTCCCTGGCAAAGGCGCCAAAATGTTGACAGTGGAAAATTATGCGATTGAAGTTGGATTTGAAAAATCCATCGTTGTAGTTCGATTTGCGAAGAAATCTGTCAACAGATAAATTTATACCGAACTCTCCAGAATTCTGTGTTTGTTTAATTGTCACAAAGCAAGTTAGCTAATCGAATTGAATCTAAATTAGCTATTTACTTAAAGAATAAAGAATAGAAGACAGAGAGAGAATATTACAAATAAAGAAAAAATAGAGGTAGAATAAACATGGATTTCATTATCAAATGCTATTCAATACACTAATCATTACAACCAGAAAGCAGGAAATCTACGCTAGAAAGTAGAAAATCTACTCTAGAAAGTGGTAAAGAGAATGGAGAGAGAAGTATCCTCCTCGACGATTGCTTGGAGGACGAGCTGGACGGAGCGACGCCTGAAAGACGGAGGATGAAGCGGGAAGGAGGATAAAGAAGGAAGAAGTGGGAACGAGGCAGTATGTTGTCGTTGTCGCGGGATCCACTTCTGGAATGGGGGCAAGAAAACTTGGATTTGGCTCTAGAGTAGCATCCTGGGTGTGGGACAAGCTTCTCTTGAGCTTTGGAGAGGGAGAGAGGTGAAGGAAGGGATGAAGAAAAGGTGGTGGTCGTAGGGCTATTTATAGGTGAGGTTTGAATGGACCAATAGGTTATTTCACTTAAAAATATTAAATTAGGAGTCTTTAGTGATGTATGTAAACGTCACTAAAGCCCCCAAACGTGGGCTTAGTGCACCCCCGCCCACGCCCTCTCTCCTTCCTTACACCTCAATGCTCACTGCCCGTGCATTCTCAACCGTCCAATCGAAAGGTCGGACGGCTTAAACGCACTCAAGCCCCTCTGATTTCAGACGTTGAGCGGCTGAGCATAGATCTCAGTCGTCCGATCAAGATCAGATGACCACGATCGCGCCGCTACCGCTTCGTCTTCACCCGTTGTGGTGCATAGCCCCATTCCAAGCCGCTGGATCCAAATTGAAGGGTCATCATCGCGTGCTGGCCTGCCGTTTACGTTGCCCGTCTGATCATATGTACGCGGCAAGCGTTCAATCGCGCGTCTACCTGATCCGAGGGTCTGGGCCATTGGCGTCAGATCGGGCGGCTGGATTTTATGCTTGTGTGGGAAGGGGAGATGCACTGCGCATGACTAGAACGTGCGCTCTCAGCTCCCACAACACCTTAACCGCTACGCTGTGCCTTCTTCTTTGTCAAATTCTTAACCACGATGTGCGCGCTTGTGTTCGTTGGATCAAGATCCAACGGCCCAGATTTGATCTTGCATTGAGGAGAGAATGAGACCACGGTGAGTCTTCAGTCTTCTGCTACTCTGGTTTGGGCGGTCTAGATGGTGCCATGTGTCGCCATCTTGGCCGTCCATCTTCTATGACTTCTAGAAGGTGCCACAGATGTCGGATTGGGCTGATTTTCATGTCGTTATGCTGTGATAATCGATCCAAACCCATCCGTTTGGTTGGATTTTCCATCTGAAGTGCGGATTGACACCATCTTGGCCCTTGATCTCTGACCTTCCTCGGATCACATCTGATGCTACGGAGGTTCGATCAGGGCGATCTTGGAGTTGTTGAACTCCAATTGTCGCCCTGATCAGATCCATACGATTGGATCTTTGATCCGAGGATCCGATTAAAAGTCACCCTGTTACCTGACCACAAAAAGGGAAAATTAACCTAAAATTTACACAACCTAACCTAAATGCAAGATTATGCATGTTATGTAATATTTATAATGTATGATGCAACTATAATACTAAGAACATATATAAATAGACATTTTAGGCTATTCAGATGTATATGCATTAACACACCCAAAGTGGAGCAACCAAAAGAGCCATAGCCCATGTACTACTTAACATATAGTAGATATTGATAAGAACCTCATCATGAACCCTAACTAGCATAATCTAACCTAGATATGCAAGAAAAAGCTCCTACATAACTCAAAGAAAGGCTTGACTCAGAGAATTCTGAGTTTAAGAAGAAAACAAGCCATAAGGGGTAAAAATGCAATTTCACCAACACAATCTGCAAACAGGATAACTCAGGGTCCAAACATAGGTCAAACTAACCTAATAAGAAGGAAAGTGGGATAAGCTGATCCAACAAGGGCTATAGCAACTCCAAGGAATTAAATGACATCTGTAACCCTAAAACAAACCCACTTCAATTCACGAGGTTCGAGGTAGGGTAAAAATTGACTAAACCCTCTAAAATTCATAGAAAAATAATCTCTAGGGTTTAGAACCTTCAATTTGGCCTTAGAAACCCATTTTGACCTACATTGAGAACCATGCCCAATTAATGATTTAATTTGGGTTTTTACGTAAATTGGCCAGTCAAACAAGGTCTGACCTAGAAACAAAATTCACCATTAAAATCCTTAGGTCAAATTTAATAATGCATAAAAACTTGAGCCTAAGAAGAGACCTCTTTGACCGACTTTGCAATTTGGTCCTCATCTATTACTTTTTGACCCTCAACTCTCGAAACCCTTGCATTTTGGCCCCTAATTTCCTCATCGTTCTTTGCATTTAGGTCCCTCCTGCAAGTCTCTGCGCAGCGCCATGCTCCGACGACTTTGCGCGGAGCATGGCATCGCGCAGGGTAAGGGGGATGCCCTGCAAATTGAACCTGGTGTTCCCTGCGACGTTTGCTGTTGCAGGGACACTGCCTTGCCGCCTGACGATGCCCACACCTTCCGTGAGAACGCACGGAAGGTATGGGTCGCACCTCCGGCCATTCTCCAGCGAGGGAGGCACGTCGCCTCCCTGCGTCCACCCCTCCGCCACCGCCTTTATAAAGACCAGCGTTGCCAGCTGGTTGGGGGTAGCTTGGTCTTGACGGAGAAAACCCCAACCCTTCCTCTCTCCCCACTCCGACAGGAACCCACCAGCTCCGGTGGCTCCTCCTCCTCCGTCTCGTCGCTCTGCTGCAATACCAGCAGCAGAGCCACCTTCGCCTGATCTCCCCGCATCGCACCGTACCAAGCATGCGCCTCCCTGCCCTCTTCCTCGCCGCCGCTCTCTCCCTCTGGGTGTTTCTTCTCCGGCGACAGTCGATACGACTGCAGCCCTGCTCTAGCCCCCTTCGTCCCTGTAGGTAGGCTACTGTTATTTCCCTTCATCCCCTCTTTCTTTTCCCCACTTCATTTCAGTTGATTACCCTTCGACTGCACCCGACCACCATCATCTTCCAACCCTCCGGCAACCCTCCGACGAGTTGCCCCCGTCTATCCGTCGCTCCACAAAACTCGCCAGCTATCCCAAAAGCTCCGCCTCACTCCACCCAACACCCCCACCCCTCCACTGCCACTCCACACCTCCACAACACTCCCCCGATCAAACCCATTTTTTCGGTTGCAGTCCGACCTAGGGATGCCGCCAGACACTGCCCCACGACCTGCTGCACCCCGCACTACCTTCGCTGTGCCACGGCGAAGGTTTCCCTGTGGTTTGATTAGGCCGAGAGGCCCTGTTTGTGTTAGGCAGATTTTCAGCCCCGACCTCCATTGGCGACGAAGCAAGGAGCTTCCAAGCGAGCTCCAGGCTTCGAAGCAGCAGGACTCCAGCCGAGGCGAATTGGAGAGACCCAGGTGAAGGCAGGCAGCTGGTTTGCGAGGAAAAATGAGGACGTAGCTACTGAGGCAAGGTTGCGTCCTTCCTGTGGGCGCGCACGCGAAGAAACGAAGTTTAGTCCCACATCGTAAGATTTCGAAGTGCCGCACCCATTTAAATTGATTTTGTGTTTTTCTCTTAGCGCCTCAGAACACGGGGTGAGGTCCCCTCGCCCACTCGCCCGCCTCGTCCGTGACCCACGCCACGCGGACCTGGCGGATTCGACCCGACACTACCCTGCACTCCTCGCGCACCACCCACACCGGTGCACCTGGTCCCGGTTACGCAGCCCGACCCGTTAACCTGGCTCTGGGAGAGCTTCCTATGAGCGATTTACAGAGAGAGAGAGACGTGCGGGTAGAGGGAAGGGCTAGGTTTTGCTGTGCCTTGTGCAGGAACAGGGCGCGAAGGAAGAAGGTTCACCACTTGGCCGCAGGAAGAAGAAGAGGAGCGGAAGAAGAAACTCTGAAAAGGTTCTGCAGCTGAGCAAGGCAGAAGACCAAGGAAGAAGAAGCGGGAAGAAGAAGAGAAGAAGAAGAAGCAGCAGAGGAAGAAAAGAGGGGAAGCACTGTAGCAGACCGCTATTTAAGTCCTCTGACTGTGATATCAGATGACGGATGAAGCTTCAGAGCAGATAAAGCAGAGAAAAAGAAAAAGAAAAGAAAAGGCTCCACAGCTGAAGAGAAAGAAAAGAGAAAGAAGAGAAGAAGACAAGCAAAGAGAGAAAGAAGAGAAGAAGAAAAAGCCAAAAGACATAAATCTATTTCTCCCTCTCTCTCTCTCTTATTTTTGTAATAAAGAAACATTGTACTTCTAGAATTCCAGTAGCTCCCTGAGTTCGACCTCGGGAAACTATTTTCGAGTAAAATTGTAATGGTAACGACAACCGTAGCTGTCTTATTTTATACCACAATGACATTACTGTAATAAGCAAACAAAGACTAGCCGCGGTTGGGAAACGTCACCAGATATTGAGGGTTAGATCCCCTCCCCAGATGTATACCCCTTGAGGCAGAACTGGGTCAATAATCACCCGTATTTATGTGGTTGCTTGTTTATTTTTATTTTCTCATGGTTATGTTGTGTTTTCTACACATACAAATTCTTTGATGGCCCTTGAGGACCTTAATGGCGGCCTCTGAGGCCAATCAAATGGTGCTGTCTGTGGGAAATCGTCAACAGAGAAGGCCAAGCTCTTCTCGTCAGTGAGCTACAGTCTCCTCTTCATGGTTGCTCCCTAACTTGAGGACCATTTGATTCCTATGGGAATAAATATTGCATCTTGCTAACAGAAAGGTTGCCATTCCTTACGCTCCACTCTATCTCAAGGGTCTCTCCCAATCCAAGCTACCCAACGAGGAGAGCATCCATCTTTTGGTGTGCACACATGTGTCCTTCACCCTCAAGGGTGTCATGCTAGCTTTCTTTGTCTCCTCCTACCCAGAGAGTCATCGGTACCCTTGAGCCCTTGTCGTGGCCAGCTACCCTTGATCGGGTACAATGATTCGACTGCTTAATGTCACTCATCAATTAATATATTGATGCTTGGGTAATGAATTCCAGTATGGCCAAGTGGAGGAAAGGCTTTGTGACATTTCTGTCTTTCCACCTAGGAAGGAAAGAATTAAGAATAACCCCAGCAGGGCAAAAGGTCCCACTTGACCTCATGGCCGACTGGTTTTCTCTCTAGACTGGTGATCACTTCTAAGGCCAGCAACAATGTCCACCGGTTGCCCCCTTCCTCCACCGTTTGGCTCTGTCAAATGCCCATTGTTGAGCGAATTTTCTCTCATAGACTCGAAGAGCTCAAACGCGCTTTCCTCGTCTTTGTTCAGGAAGTTTCCCCGCATGAGGCATCGACGAAGTTCCGAAGGTTTCTGTCCAAACCGTGGTAGAAGATTTGGGCCAATTGCCACCTCGAAACCTCATGGTGTGGGCATTTCCTTAGTAATTTGTTAAATCTCTCCCATACCTCATGGAGCTGTTCCCTGCCCTGGAGTGTAAAGGTGGTAATGGCTCTTCTGACGGCATTGGTCTTTCCTATGGGGAAGAATTTCTTTAGAAATGCATGCCTAAGTTCTTCCCAGGTGGAGATAGGTCTTCCTAAAGTTCTAAGCCAGTGAGACGCTTGTCTCTCAACGAGAAGGGGAACATCTTGATCAAAACAATGTCTAGGCTGATGTTCTTGGGCTTTACAATTTGGGCGATCTGGTCAAGATCCTCTAAGTGCTGGAAGGGGTCCTCATTTGAGCTCCCATCAAAATGGCTCTAAATCAGGCTTAGGACATTTGGTTTCAGCTCAAAATAATCTCCCCCCTTGGGGACCCTAAGGTGTGGTTCAATCCGAATTGTAGAAGGATTGTAGAAGTCGCGGAGGAGCCTAGGTTGGCCTTGGAATTGTGGTGGATCAAGTGGTGGTTACCCTTGCGGGTCTTGCAAAGGTGGTGGCGTTGCCCCTACGGGTTCTGCAACCGGTGTATGGCTTGCATGGTAGTGTGGATCTGTTGCTGCTGAAGTTGGTGGTTTGCATTGATCTGGGCATGGATGATGGCCATCGTATTTGGTGGAGGTTGGTCCTTAACCTCATCTACTCTAGGTTCAGCCATATCTCTAGCAAGATTAAGTCTCTTGGTTTCCCATCCCAAAAAAAATAACTCAGGATGAAGTGATCGTCTCCCGTGCATACACTAGAGAAGAATGAGGGAGGGATGTGAAGAGAGACAGATGTGAGAAGCGTGTGTGCACAACCAAGCAGACAAGCCTAATCCTGATAGTATATTCCTTAGGGGACCTACAAATCTCTAAAGGAACGATCAAGTATATAGGCACAGAACTACCCTTCCCAAAGTTAATCTGGCTAGGTTGATTATGAGGGGATTGTGGGGAAGGTTCTTCCTTTGGCTTGCGCCGTCGGTTCCGTAGACCCCATAACCGCAATCGTTTGACACTTCCCTGCAGCCTAGTCACCAAATTCTACTAAAGGAATGAAGGCCAAGTGCCCAACAAACAAAACCACGCCTCTTGAGACTTAACCCAGTCTTGCCTAGGGCACATCTACTCTGTTTAATGGGGCTAGGGTAGTGCTTGTGCTCAGGTTATGTGATGAGGCGTTAATTAGGGTGGTGCCTCTTAGTTATCCAATTCAGATATGTGTGCTACTAACAAGACATGGTTTTCAAGCAAGGATTTAAGATGTGGTGTCTTTTAACATTTGTCCTTAGTGTGTTTTACGGTTGACGTGTCTTAGTGTTTTCAGGCAAGTTTCAAGTGGGCACGCCAAGTTTTGCACACAACAGGTAAGAGTGAATTTCTTTTAGCGTGATGAGGCTCTAAAACCTGAATGTGCTCATCCTAGTGTTCATGTAGTTTCTACCAGTTGAGTTGATTTTAAGGGGAGTGGTGCGGCTCATGTCAATTCATGGTGGCTTTGCAAAACACCATTCAAGAAGAAAGAGAACACTCCAAAAAGATTTAAGTCTTTAAGAATGTTAGACTGTATTTTTTTGTTGGGTGATGAGTTAAGGATGAGGATCAGGCAATCATTCACCTCGTCAATTTTTTCTGATTAATTTTTTTTTTAGATTTTTTAAGCAAGCAAACAACCACGGGAAAAGACATACTCACAACCGGTCCTTGCTATGCTTGCTCCATCCTTGCCGTCACGAGTCACGCTCCTTCATCGCCCCGGCGTCGAGTTCTTGTGATCAATCAAGTAGAGGGAGAAAATGAGTCAGACGATGTGAGTATGGATGTAGAATGGAAGAGACAAAATAAATCCGTTGCCTCCCCAGCAACAGTGCCAAAAACTGACGTGTTACGGACGCGTTTGTATAAATCGGTCATTGTAGCTCGCATTTGCTGCACCGGTTTTAAATAAAGAAACGGACGTAAGTTCGAGTGTTGAACACAGGGAGGCGTGAAATCGGGTTTTTCTGTCACTTGGTTGTCATGGAAATGGCAGGTTTTGCTTGCGAGAAAATGTGGGAGAAATGCGAGTAAGAGGGAGAGAAAGAGAGGGAGAGAGAGAGTAGGTTTAGAGTTCTTTTTAGCATAGCATTCGTGTGAATCAGGATGAGAAAAACTCAAAAAAAAGAGAGACAATAACTAGATAGGGAACATCATCATTTAACATGCAACTTCAGTTTTACAATTACAACACTAGATAAATGCTTAAGCACAAGTAAAGTAAAGCTATGCTAGAGAGAGAGAGAGAGAAAGAGAAGACAGCGAGGTAGCCACGGCGATGGAGGAGGGCTCCATCGGCGGCTCGTCGGCTCTGGCTATCCCAAAAAGGTGCTAAGGATGGCTAGTAGTAGGATAGGAGGCTTGCAAGTGTAATCAATGCTTTACATGGGTAGTTGGAAGGGGTTTATATAGGAAGAAGGGCTTTTAAAATGAAGTAGGGGCTTTAGCGACGTCTGGGACGTCGCTAAAACCCTTCCCGAAACGTTGGTGAAGGCCCCTGTTCGCCGGTCTTTCGCGCGTGCTGTGCTTCCTCTCCTACCCGATTCGCGTGACTTCGCTACGGACCATTCGATCAAAGATCAGACGGTCAAGATCGAATGCGGAGGCACCTTCGGATCATGCCCTACGCTCGCATGCACTTGCTGTGGATCGTCCAATTGAAGATTAGACAATTGAGATCGCTCGTGGCCGCGTGCTCAGATCGTGCCTTAAGCATGTGCGGTGTCTTTGATCGGGTGTTCACGAGCACGTGGAGGCATCAACGCTCGAGGAAGAGCCACGTAGCGCCATCGAGACTACTAGATGGTGATTGGGCGGTCGAATTTGGATGCGCAAACGAATTCAGCGGATGAGTTAGAGCGGATGCCTCGAACCCGCACCTTCTACGTGTGAAGTGGAGGCGCGACCATTGCGCTGTCTGATGGGAACACCATCATGAGCTTTAACTTGCTCATTTTGACCCAGAAAAGAGAACAAAAGCTCCTACATAACCAATTGGAGGTCCTAACTCAAGGAAAAACCCTTCTGAAAGAAAAGCAAGAAATAATGGGTAAGACTGTAATTTTTCCATTGCAGTGCAACAACGGGATTTCTCAGGGGCTAATCATAGGTCAAATGATCTTAATAAGATAAAAAGTGGGTTGGTTCAATTAGAAAAGGGTTAATGTGAAATTTGGGAATTAAATGACTTCTTGTAATCCTCAAATAGACCCACTTAATTTAACAAGGTTCTGGTCAGGATAAAATTCACCTAAACCCTCTAAAATTCATGGAAAAATATCCTCTAGGGTTTAGAACCTTCAATGTGGCCTTTAAAACCTATTTTGACCTAAATAGGGGTCCTAGTCAAATGTTTGCCCTAAATTGGGTTTTTGTGTAAAATACCCAATCAAACATGGTCAAACCCAAAATACAACCTCACCATTGGATTCCTTAGATTCAAATTAGGTTTTTACCAAAATTTGGACCTAAGGGGAATTCACCTTGACCTACTTTGCGAATCAGTCCAGCCCAATTACATTTATACCCCTAACTTTTGAAAACTCTTGCAAACACCCCCTATCTTCCTTGTCATTCTTTGCAATTAGGTCCCTCCACTATTTCAGCAGAGGAATCCTACTCCGGTGAGGATTCGAGGGGGATATCTCCTTTATTCCTTAGAGAATCCCTCTCAAATTTAAAAGGGAGATTCTCTAAGGAATTCCTGTTCGTATGAACCCAATCATGAGCTCTGATTTCCACCAAATCTCTCATACAAACACATGAGAGATTTGGCTATCTCTCGACCTTCCAAGTCTGGCAAGGTTGCCGTGCTTGGAAGCTTGCCTTCCAAGCACAAGACCCTCTGTCTGCGACTATAAAAGAGACCCCAGATCCTCCCGTTCATCTTCAGCTTGGTTTGGCTGGAGACAACCCCTCAAATTCGTCTCTTCTCTTCTGACCAAACATCTAGCGAGCTATGGCGACCTATTTCTCCTCTTCTCATCGCTCTTCCACAATACCAATGATAGAGTCATCTCCGCCTCCTTCGTCCGTGTCGCGCCATACCTGCGCACGTGCCTGCATCCTCCTCATCGTCGGTGTCACCCTTCTACTGGACCTTTGTCTCTGGCGATGGTAGGTACGAGCTGTCTGCCATCTCCTTCCCTTTCATCCTTAAACTAGGTTAGGTACTTTCCCCTTCCTCTACTCTTTATTTTCCCTCTCTTTATTTCTATTTCCACCCCTCAACAACCACAGACCACCACCATCGTCTCCACCTTCGGCAGACCATCGGCGAGGTGCCTCCGTCACTCCACGCACCCACCCACCTCGCCAAACCCCTCAGAAGCTCCGCCACCTTCCACTGATCATTTCCCCCCTCTCCATCGACCGCCCCACGCACCATACACTACCCCCGAACAACCCCACATTCACAGCCACAGACCGACCTAGGCACGCACGCCTAGGCCGTCCCGTGCCACACCACCCACCGAGCCACCTTCGCCGTGACACGACGAAGGTTTCTGAACATTTTGACAGGGCTGTGAGGCTGTATTCGTGATTGACAAGTTGGACATCCGCTGCCATTGGAGTAGGAGCAAAGCTTGCTCGCAAGCTTGCTCCAGGTAGCCCCGCTCGAGGAGACTAAGTCCTAGGTGCGTGGCTTTACTCCGCGAACAGCATCAGCCATCTATCAAGGGCCAAAGCACTCCGCTGCTACAACAATTGAGTGACACACCTTATGGGCGCACGCGGAGGAGCGGGTGGGACTTTTAGTCCCACCTCAGTAACTTTAGAAGCAGGTGAGTGGTATAAGTTGTTTTTGTGTTTTATCTTCTTTGCCTCCTAACACGGGGTAAGGTCCCCTTGCCCACTTACGCCTCATCCGTGCTCACTCCTCTATGGACCTGGCTGCCTGACCCGATTACCTAGCACTCCTCGCGCATCACCCATGCCAATGCGCCTGGACTCGGGTGCACTAACCCAACCCGTTTACCTGAGTTGGCTCTGGGAGAGCGAGCCTAAGAGAGAAAAGAGAGAGAGTTCGTGGGGGAGGGTAGAGGTAGGTTTTGTACTTTGCAGGGAAAGGAAGAAGGAAGAGGAAGCTGAAGGAGGAAGTTGAAGAAGAAAGCTGAAGAAGGAGGAGCCGTAGAGGAAGTTGAGGATTTGGAGGAAAAGTTGAAGAAAGGAGCTGAGGGCTAAAGGCAGAAGAAGCCGTAGAGAAGAAGGAAGGAAAAGGCACAGCTGAGGAAAAGACAAATCTGAAGGCCAAGAAAGAAGGAGAAGGCAGGAAAGGCTAAAAGCTAAAGAAGAAGGAACAGAAGAAGAAGAACGAAGAAGTCAGAGAAGGAAAGAAGACAAAGAAGAAGGAATCCATCGACCAAAGCCAAGGAAAAGAAGAAGAAAGAAAGAAAGGCAGAGAAGAAGAGAAGCTAAAGAGAAAGCTGAAGAAAGAGCCAAGAGAAGAAGAATCAAACATTTTTACCCAATTCTTCCTAATTTTTCTCTTTTGCTACATTTTATTATTCATAACTTCATGCTTTACATTCGGAATTAGGTTTTAAGTAATTTTATGTGTTCAAATTGCATCTATTGAGATTAGTGTATGAACTCCATTTGCTCCTTGTGTTCGACCTCAGACTTAACATTCGAGTAATAAAATTTATTTGTTTTCAAAGCGATTTTGGCTATACTACGACGCAATTATTTTAAACCCGATTTCACTTCTCTTAACACTGTCTCTGCGGATGGTCGCGCTTCCTCGTCAATCCTTTGCCGTCCAATGCGAGATCAAACAGTCATGATGAAGCGGAGCTGATGCTGTGTTGCAATGTGCGGGCACTGCAAGAGCCATTTGATCGAAGATCGAAGGGCTGAGATTCATCCTGCTGTGATGGAAGAGGTGGGGCGGTGGCCTGGATGTGCCGATCGGGTGCCACGTGGTGACTTTATGGCTATTGATCATCAAATCAACGGTCAAAACTTCTTGGGCCAATTGCGGGAGCTTCGGATGTCGGATTTGGTCGATTTTGAGTTCGTTGGACTCCGTTCGTCGTTTTGAATCCATCCATGCGGTCCGATTACTCATCTAAGGCCTATTTTGACATTGAACTCATGCAAATGGCCATTAACACTGGTTTATATAATGCTCCCATGCCCATTTATGATGTGCTATTCGTGCATGTTATCCTTAAGATAAACCCCAATTGGTAGAATTATAACCATAAAATGTAGTGTTATCTGGTTACGTTCGTAACCGATTTGTATGTGTATTTTATTACTCGAAAATAGAAAATCTCCGAAGTCGAACTCAGGGAGCAACACTTGATTCTAGAAGCGTACAAAATCACAATTTACCATATATATATACTCTTTTACAAAAAAAGATTAAAGAAAGGAAAATTGATTCTTCTTTTCTTCTCTCCCTTTCTCCTTTTGTCTGCCTCTCTCTTTCTCTTTTCAGACGTCTGACTCCAAGGGTTAGACGACTTAAACTCCACTTGCTACAGTGTTTTGCCTCTTCTTTTTAGCTACCGCTGTTGCTGGTTCTTCTTTTCTCTTGGCTTCTTCTTCTCTGTTGAGCTGCGCCAAGTCCTTCTTTTTCTTTCTTTCTTCACCTCAGCCTCTCTGCGGCTACAGTGCCATCTTCATCTTCCGCCTTTGCTTCTTTCTCCTTTGCTGTGCGAGTCCTTCTTTCCTGACTTCTTCCTTCTTTCTCCTTCTCTTCCTCTTCTCGCTACTGCACTCCTTCCTCCTCCTTCTTCTTCTCCTACTTTCCTGCACAGTGCACGGTTAGGCAAAACCTAACCCCTACCCTCCCCACATCTCTCTCTCTCAAATTCACTCGACGGTTCGCTCTCCCAGAGCCTTAATCGGGTATGCGGGTCGGGTGACGCGCCTGGGACCAGGCGCACCGGTGTGGGTGGTGTGCGAGGTGTGCACAAGCAAGGTTAGTCGGATCCGGGTGCTAGGTCCGTGGGGGAAGTGTCGCGGACGAGGTGTGGCGGGGGCGAGGGACCTCACCCCAGTGTGTTTCGAGGCGATAAGCCTGAAACACAAATTCAATTTAAGCGCGGGCGCTCGCTTGCAAACTTCCGAGTGGGACTAAAGTCCCACCCGCTTCCGCGCTTGCACCTGCAATAGAAGGCTTCCCTGATCACAGCAGCTGCTGCTGCCTTTGATGCCAATTGACAACCCTGAAGCGTGTGCGAGTGTCTTTCGCGCAACCTGAGGCAGAGACCTGGGACTGTCGTGGCCTGGAGCGCTGAATCAAGCAAGCTACTTGTAGACGTCAATGGCGGCCGAGGCTAGGATCTGCAAGACACGAAAACAGCCTTGCGGCCCTGTCAGACTACGGGAAAACCTTCATCATATCACGGCAAAGGTGAAGAAGGGGTCAGCTGGCCACGGGGTGACCTAGGCGTGCGTGCCTAGTTCGCCTTGTGGCTATGCAGGTGGGTTTGTTTGGGGGGCGTGTCGGGTGTGTGTGGCGGTGAATGGAGAAGGGGGTTGTGATCAGTGAGTCGTGGCGAAGCTCGTGGGGTGTCTGGCGAAGCATGTGGAGGTGTGACGTGGTGGCTGTGCCTCGCCAGTGGTCTGCCGGAGGTGGAGAAGGTGATGGTGGTCGTCGTGTGGCAGTGAGTGATTTAGGAAATAGATAAGGGGGAAATGAAGGAGGGAAAAAGGGAAATAGTTGTTACCTACTTAGCAGACGAAAGAGGGGGAGATGGCGGCGAGCGGCAGTGCTGCCGTTGCTGGAGAAGATAGTGCCCAGGGGAAAAGATGGTGACAAGGAAGAGGTGCTGGAGGGTGCCTGCTAGTACGGCCAGGCACTGTGGATGACGGTGAAGGTAACCCTGCCACTGGCATGGTGGCAGGGTGACATGAGTGGAGGAGGAGGGTCACCGGAGCCTACGGGCGAATGGCTGAGGAGGAGGAGACGAAGATTGAAGGATTTCCTTGGCCAAAACAAGCTCGAAGGAAGAAGCAGGGGCTGCCGTTCTTTAAATAGGTGCTAGCTGGGAGGGAAACGCGAGGAGGAGACATGGGCTCCTCGCAAGAGGCATGGCCGGAAAAAGACCCATACCTCTCGAGCGTTCGCATGAAAGGTATGGTGGCCGGCAGGGCAAGGGAGCTGGCTCATGCAGAAGAGGACAACGCAAGGAGTCCTTTCAAATCTGGGGCCGGCTCCCCAGGTCTGTGCAGCGCCATCCTTCGTGAAAAGTCACCGGAGGTATGGCCTACGCAGTTTGGGGGTAGAGGGACCCTTTTGGAGAAAGAGACGAGAAAGGTAGGGGGGTCTCTGCAAAAGTCAAAAAGCTAAGGGTCAAAAAGTAATTATTGAAGACCATTTTGTAAAGTGGGTCAAAGCGACCTACCCTTAGGTCCAAATTTTGGTATAAACCTAATTTGGACCTAAGGGTGAGGTTGGATTTTAGGTTTGACCAAGTTTGACCATACATTTTGCACAGAAACCCAAATTAGGTCAAAAATTGGGTATGGTTCTCAATTTATGTCAAGATAGGTTCCAATGACCAAATTGAAGGTTCTAAACCCTAGGGAATATTTTTTTATGAATTTTAGAGGGTTTAATTGATTTTTATCTTGTCTGAAACTTCATGAATTAAAGTAGGTTTGTTTTAGGGTTATAGAATGTCATTTAATTCCCAAATTTCGTCATAACCTTTTCCTGGTCAAATCATCCCACGTTTTCTCTTATTAAGCCCATTTGACCTGTGCCTAAACCCTTAGAAATCTCGTTTATGCACTGCAATGGTAAAATTATAGTTTTACCCCTTATGAATTATTTTATTCTCAGATTTGTAATTCCTAGATTTAGGTCTACTCTTTGGTTTTGTAGGAGCTTTTGTTCAATTATTTAGGTCAAAAAGTGCTAGTTAGGGTTCATGATGAGGTGCTCATCATACCCCCATGCCTAGCTTTTGCTAGTCCCTTAGCAAAAATTTAAGGTTTTAACCTCTATTCTAGACCATGAATTCCTTTCATCAAATTTGATAAGTGCTTTTTCTCTTGTATCCTTGATTAGGTCAGAATGCCAACCATAGGCCTAAAAGGTACTCTAGTACCAACCAAGATCCAGATCTGTCTAGCTTTAGCCTCAGTCTTTAGCAAAGGTTTTTAAGGCCCTCAGAAACTATCCTAAAGTTTATTGGACTCCGTGGTTAAAGCACCAGTGCTTGAGACACTTTTAGCCTTGGTTCAGTTTGCAGTGCGTTTTGTAAGAGAGAGACAGAAGGTTTATTTGTTTGGAGAGTTTTCTCTCTCTTTTCTTCTTTTTTTTAATTCTAGCTTAGGATTGTCTTCTCAACACGGTCTGTATCAGATTCCTCGTCCCCATCATCAATCCTCAAAGGTCACTGGCAGTCGATGCTTAGAGATAGCACCGCCCATGGTAATTCCCAGAACCCTGGCTTACAAGATTTTGAGATAATCTCGTCCATGGTGTTCCGTGGCCGAATTCAGACCCTGGTAATTAACATTTCATGATAATGCCATTCATGGAATCTGAACCAGCAGGGTACTTACATGCCCCTGGTAGGATATGTAAATATCCTAGGAGACAAGCACCGAGGAGATGATATGTTGTTACGCATCTTCAAGGGGAATTTCCCACTTCTTTGCGCAGGGAACTCGTCCAAATCAACTTGTGTTGATCGGCCACTCCTAACTAGGTGTCATTTTTAGAATATTTGAAACGCTTTTGCGTGATTTTGATACATATGCTCACTAAACCAGACTGTGTGTGTGAATTTGGGTGCTTAGGTTGCCGTAAATCGAAGGTCAGTTAACGAGGCCGAATACTCCCTAAGCCTTGGACCTAATACTTAAGCTTTTTCATTTTCCTCAACCTCTTGAGGAATTATCTAGATTTTAACGGGTACTAAGAGTCTAGCCAAGAATGCCTAAGGTTTGCATTTTTACTAATCTTGTTGTGCACTTTCACTTTACTTTTCATTAATGTGGTCTAGAACTTTGGTTAATTCCTTAATTTCTTACTAATGACTATCCCTTTTCTTTTTCATTTTGTGCTCCTTTTTAGCATTCTGCTCTTTTCCTCCTCCTTTGTAAAGTTTACCAGTACTTTCTTCCCTCCTCCAAAGTTTTTTTTTTGTATATGCGGATTTTTTTGTTGAAACCTTTTTTTGTTATGTCATTTCATTGCACTTTCATATCCCCCCCATGCCTAAGGTTTGCAATGTCCTCATTGTACATTAGGTGGGTTTTTATTTGGTCAAGTTCAAGCATTAGGACAGATATTAGGTGAGTGGATGGGTTGAGGTGACTGTTGCGGACGATTTCTAATCTCAGGTACGAGTACCTGAGGTGAAGTCAGCTGTCCTAAGAAATGAACCTAAAGTGCAAAGAGATGTCAACAAAAGGTTTTGGTTTTTCAAAAAGAATGACGGGCTGCCTCCTGTTAAGTGCTGAGTTTTACGCCATTAGTTGGGTGCAATAAGCTAAGGGAGAATGGAGGATAAATGATAACTCAACCAAGTCTGTATTGGTTACGTCAATGAATGGTTTGAGTCTCTGACCGTTGATGAGTCCATTTTAATGGACTAATACTGCGCCTAAGTAACTTTAATCTTACCTTTTAGGTTTGTTAATAACTACATTAAGTTATAGAATGTTTGCATGCATCATGATTTAAGTTTACATCTATTTTATAGCATTCTATAACTTAATATGTAATGATTTTATGTTTTTATGTCCAGGAATGATATTTGGAAAAGAGTAGGGGGTGAAAGAAATTTCCCAAACAACTGACTTCACCTCACCCAATCTCCGGCGACCTCAACAACCTCAACAGACGCCGGCCAAAAATAGCAAAGGGATTTGAAAATCCCTTAACTCACGCACGCAGGGAGAGGAGATAAAAAGGTTGGATCAAAGGGGATCATCTTCTTCTTCCCTGTGGTGGGGAACCATCATCCAGGAATCGTGTGCACTATGCACCAAGCTTCCCTCTCTAGCCGCACTTGCTGGAGCCCGCTCCGCCCTCGCCACCCGCGTCCACAGGCGCGTGCCCTTCTCCAGTGCCCGCAGGCGCTCTGCCTGCCACCAGCACCTGCCTTCAGGCGCACCGCCCCCCCTTGCCCTACCAGGCCGTGCCCATCTCCAGCCGCCCCTGCAGGCACCCACTCCAGCACCACCAGCGCGCCTCACTGCAGCGCCTCCACCTTGCGCACCCCTGCCAACAGCGCCTGCCTCCTGCCAGCGCCTTTCCAGCACCCGGTCCTCCTCTCTGCAGACCGCCGTAGCCAACCGCGCTCGCAGGTGCGCGCCCTTCTCCAATGCCCACAGGTGCTCTGTCTGCCACCAGCATCTGCCTTCAGGAGCACCGCCCCCCCTTGCCCTGCCAGGCCCACGCCTCTCCAGCCACCGCAGCGCACGCCCTTCTCTAGTGCCCTTCACTACAGGCGTTGTGCCCAGCCACTGCGCCCTACAGGTGCAGCCACACCAAGCGTCCGTAGATGCTCGCGGCTCTTCTTCGCACTACCTGCAGGCGCTTCACCTCACAGCTGCGCCCTGCAGGCACTGCAAGCGCCCTTCTCCAGCGCTACCACCAGCACCCAGCACGCGAGGCGTGCACCCAGCTGCGCGGCTGCAGCAACAGGACACCCATGCATCCACATGCGGCTGTCTCCTTCTCCTCCATCACGCCGGCGGCCCTCCTCCACCCGCCGGGCGGCGTTGGCCACCTCCGACCGCCACGTCACCATCGTTGCGTAGCTCTCGTCAAGTTGCATCTCCCCATCGACTCTCGCGGCCAACCATGCGCGGCCGCACACGCGAGGAGGAGAGAGGAGAAATCCTCTATTTTTATGTCTATTAATAATTACATTCAATGCCATTGTCAATTTTATATTAATATTTTATTTAGGCTACATTGCACTGATGCATTCAGATTTTCCTGAAATTATTTTACTTGTGTTATGTGCATGTTTCTACCTTGAATTTCAAATCAAAATTGCATGAAAGTTGAATTTACATGATAAGCCATTTCACATGCATCATACACATATTTTTGGAGCTTAATTCCTGATGTGAAAACTGCATAAATACCCCTAAACCTTTAAGGAAATTGCAAACTTCATTTAAAATAGCATATTCCTCGCATTAAAGTTGCAGAAGAGTTTGCGAACTGTGTATTCCTTGACTCGTGAATTTATTGGTCTGTTCCTCCCTGTGGATACGACATCCGTTATTGTGGTTTAAATTCATATTTGTTTAATCTTTGATTGAGAGATTTTCCACCACCTTTTATGCTACAACGATTTATTATCTTAATATTAATTGTTCAAAGTGAAAATCACTCTGTCGAAATGGCGCCGTTGCTGGGGAGGCAACAGACGCAATAGATTCATGTTATTATTTTTTTGAATATTCTGAGTTGTGCAATCATCTGATCATTTTTTTTTATTATGCGAGGAATTTGACATGGCGAGAGGTGCAGTAGAGCGATGACATTGAACTTGAACGACGCGCATGGTGGAGACGATCTTTTTGGTGAACCTTGACGCCACCTGGAGGCCAGAAACAGGAACACGTGGGCCTTGATCCCACGCTCATAAGCTTACGGAGAAGCCTATTTTTGATTTAGTCAGTAGATCTTAGTTAGATTTAGTTTAGATAGACATTAGAATTTAATTTCTGTCTGTTGGACCCTTGTCGGGTATTTTTGGGAACTTGTTCCCAGTGCCACTTTATTTCTTATCGCTCTTGTATGTGAGAGCGTATTTTCAGGAGCGTGTTCCCATTTATTTAGATTATAGGATTATTTGCATTGTTTGAACTGCATTTCAGTTAGTTAGTAGATTAGGTATGCTTGTTTATTATTTTTATTAAAAAAAAATCAAACTACCTGCTAGAAGCTACATATCTATAGGACGACCATCTAGGACTGAATAAGCAGCATCTAGTTTATTTTTACTACATTGCATACATTGCATGAAGAAAGCTGGAGTAAGGTACGTCTTCTCTTGAGCATCAATTACCTGTCATGCATATGCATTGAACCTAAATCTAAGACCACTAAAGTGCTTGAATCAAATTAATTCAGTGGTCACTTTAAAAATTGGGATTGCTAAGAGGTTGGACTTTAAAATTTGTGACTGACAATTGTGTGCAAAAGGATCCTGTTTGTGAAATTTCATAAATCAAAACACAATTGTAGGTTTGTACACTTGAGACACTGTGCACCTCACACATAAGGTCACTAGATAAATTTCTACCTCTTCTCTTTTGCACCACAAGGGAAGTTAGTCGGAAATCAACAAGCCTATCCACCAAGTTACTTTGGTTCCTCGTGTGTGGGCTCAATTCGAGACTTCCATCCCTTGCGAGTAGGTTATAGGCACCAGCGATGGTTGGCCTAGGAAGCGTAATTTTTTGCAAAACTTATTTAGCCACCAACTAAACATATAATTCTAAGACCTACAATCTACTAAAAATAGATCCCATTGAATTTACGTTTACTTTGATAGTAGAACTCTCTAGGAAGTTTCTACTTGTATTCTGATTTCTTCTAAATCCTAAGAGAGTTAAAACTGTTTTGCTTAAAGAAATGGATCACCCTTACTCCTATCAGTTAGATTATCAGAGTCAATACTTCCTATCCTTTAATCAGGATCCCATGCCTCGAGCGTATTCATCCTTTGATGGATACATTGATAATTCATGGGATCATTCTTATTCTTATCCTGGGAGTACTGGCTTGATAACTCCCACTTTTGAGCAGAGCCTAGGAGCGGGATTTTCCAACCCTAACATCCCTACTTCCATGCAAGCACCCAACCCTCCCACCCTTCATGATTTTCCTTATCGAGGTTGGACCGATACCCTTAGGCAACCAGAGCCTGAAATTGACTATCCTCCCCAACCTGATAATAGTAGTCTCTCCTCTTTTATGATAGAAATGCAAAAATAGCAAAAGGAAATGATGGAATCAATGGGAGAGATGTTGAGGAATAGTCAACAGTTAAATGAAGAAATAAGACAACTTAGCGACACGTTTCCTAATAATCCTGATCCCTACCCATACGATCATGAAAATAATTCTGAGAAACCCAATGACAATAGGGATCCAGTTTTATGTAGCTATCACTTAGACTCTCCCAATGAGACACATCCACTGGAGGACAATGATCATAGTGATTATCCACTCGAGCTTTATTGGAGTCAAAAGCAAGGGAAGATGGTACCTCTTGAGGACCTTGATCCCAAAGATACTATTCTCCTTACCGCTACCAACTCGGGTCAAGGTTGTATTGTTCCTATCACTTCCCTTATTGATTATTTGGTGGAATCCCATTCTACCCTTAGTGAGCCTACTCTTGACCCTCCACTTAGGGAATCAACACCTACCATTCAATATCCTGAGGATTTAAATGCAACCAATGAAGGTAACCCTAACGGAATGGAGGATGAATTAGATCAATTTTGGTCTCAGGGATATGAAGAGTCTAATTCAGAAAATGAGGATGAACCTGAATTGAAAATTTAGAGTGAATCACAGGGGAATTATTTATCATTTGAGGATTTACCTCCAAAGGATATAAACCATATGGTGAAATCCAGATTCCTCCTTTCTTTTGAGAGTCATCCTCCATCAAAGCAGGAGTTGATATTAAAGGAGGACAAACGAAATAATGAGAAGTCTATGGGAGACTCTCGGGAACAAAACACGTCAATTGAGGATTTATACCTCGAGAAGAATGACGAATTCAATGATATAGGCTTGCTCCAAAATATTAAAACTGATCTTCCTTTAGGAATAATTAAGGATACTGATCCAACTCTTGTCTTCATTAATGAATCACATATACACCCCGACAAAAATTTGAGTGAACCAAACGAATCTGGGGATGAGCTGAATAATAATGATTCTGACATTTTGACCTTGCCATCAAAGAGTTGTAATTGGGAGTCTACCCTTGATTCAAATATGACTCCGATTATTAATGCTAGGCAGGGTAACCTATTGTCTACAACTGTTAGGGAGTATACACAATCTGAATTATTGTTGGAATTAGACCTAACACCGACTAAGCCCTCATTGGACTTAACCATTACCTTCCAACACTACAAACAACCCTTATACTCCCTAACCGATCCTTGGCTCAAATCTCTGCTCATGTACATTGTTTCTAGAGAACATTTAGGCCAGTACATCCTTGGGTAGAATGGCGAGTGTGGATTGATGCTTGTATTTTTACTCTCGCCATTCAAGGGTTTGAACTAATAATGTGTATATCTTTCAAAACCCATCCTGCTCTGGAGGATCCTTGTTATCCTCCACTTATTCCATTTCGGGAGGTCCCTTTTCATATTCCGTTTATTATTCCTAAACCTCTCAAGGTAGCCAACAAGGTTCTTCGCTTTCATATCTTCTGGTGAGCATTTGGTATTACGTTGCATCATTAGCTTGCCAACATCCGTGGCTACCTGTTTTCTAGGCCCACACTATTACGCATATTTTTAGGGCCTAACCTTGTCTGTTTGGAACCAGACTTATAGGTTCCTTCTAAGTCTGGCTGCTGACAGAAAATGCAGCGCTTGTTGGGAGGCAACCCAGCGGTCTGAATAACACCGTTGTTAGGTGATGTCTTTCCTTTCTCCTATTTTAATTTTACAATGAGGACATTGTAGGATTTAGGCATGGGGGGGTGCATTTGCATTTTAGGAAGTATTCATGCATTTAAGTTAGCATATAAAAAAAAAAATTATCTTTTCTTGAGCTAAATGGGTTAGTCCCTAGCAAAAGACTTTTGTCATTGGAGGTTTTTCTTCCTGAATTATTTCTTAAATTTAGAATCCAATACATTTATTTCACGTGCATGTAGACTTGGCAATGGATCCTTGAGGAAAACCAATAAGCATTTGCAATCTACTGAACCCTTGGACAGTTCATAGGGAGTCAGGCATACTATCTTCTAGTAGATCTACCTCATATTTGTGAGAAGAAAGTAGAGAGATTACTGGTGCGCTAAGTCTAATGCAAGGACTCTTGAGTTTTGGATAATTAGATGATGATACTTCAGAGTTAGGCATAGTTTTCACTCTCTGTTCCTATGTGCGTACTTTGTGTGAATTCCTGAGAGTCACCAAATAAGGCAGATACACAGAGATGGAGTCTTAATAAAGCTATGACTATGGTAGATGGTTACGACCGTCCTTCATAGAGTCCTCAGCTGAAGGAGGGTAATAATGTCGAAGGTCAGAAATACGCCTGTCCTATCCATTCCTTCTCGGTGTCGAGAATAGGCACTTCCACCAAATAAGCCACACAATATCCTCTTGACCATCATCATCCCTAATAATGCCTCATAAATAGAAGTCTTTGTCGATTGATAAAAATAAAAAAAAGGGGAGAAAAGAAAAGAAGAAGAAAAAGAAGAAACAAAAAAAAAAGAAAAAGAAAAAGGAGAAATAGCTATATTATAAAAAAAAAAGTCTAAGTTATAATGTAACATTATTTCTGAGGCAACAGAACACCTATCGTGTTCCACCAAGTATGACCCATACCTACCTTTTAGTATTTCTGATCGCCCGAATACTGGTTGAGGATTCTAACTTAGTTGTAGAGTTATTAGGACTTTAATTGAAGTGTGGATGCCATGTGAGGTCACCAAATAGTGAGTACAATTTCTAAATCTGGCCAGATTTATGATCTTAGAAAGAAAGAAAAGAGGGAGTGCCCAGGAACATCAAGAGAGCACAGTTGTGTAGCCTCTCTCAGAGTTGACTTGTCTAATAGTCTATTAATCTAGAGTTTGTAGTACTAGACTACATGTAGCACCAGAGGAGAGTGTGTCACCAAATACAAATCCATTCTACTCGATATCTCTTACCTAAGCTAAAAGTCAGGGTCAAATTATAGATTATCTTATGCTTTATCCCCTAGGGAAGTAGTTGCCTATCCTGACAGAAATATTTGCCAAGGGTGAAGTACGAACTCCCAATGCGAATTGACTTTTTCACTTAGATTCGTTACTTAGGCTATTATCACGTCACATTTATCTAGATCTCTAAAGTTTTGAAATAAGAAAAAAAGAAATCTTCTGATTACTTCTATTATTTTTCATTTTTGCTAGGGACTAGCAAATCTTAGGCATGGGGGCATTTGATGAGTCCATTTTAATGGACTAATATTACGCCTAAGTAACTTTAATCTTACCTTTTAGGTTTGTTAATAACTACATTAAGTTATAGAATGTTTGCATGCATCATGATTTAAGTTTACATCTATTTTATAGCACTCTATAACTTAATATGTAATGATTTTATGTTTTTATGTCCAGGAATGATATTTGGAAAAGAGTAGGGGGGTGAAAGAAAATTCCCAAATAACCGACTTCACCTCACCCAATCTCCGGCGGCCTCAACACCCTCAACAGCTGCCGGCCAAAAATAGCAAAGGGATTTGAAAGTCCCTTAATTCACGCACGCAGGGAGAGGAGATAAAAAGGTTGGAAGTTGGATAAAAAAGGATCATCTTCTTCTTCCCCCTGGCGGGGAACCATCATCCAGGAATCATGTGCACTGTGCACCAAGCTTCCCTCTCCAGCCGCACCTGCAAGCGCCCGCTCCGCCCTCGCCACCCGCGTCCGCAGGCGCGCGCCCTTCTCCAGCGCCTGCAGGCGTTCTGCCTGCCACCAGTGCTCGCCTTCAGGCACACCGCCCCCCTTGCCCTTCCAGGCCATGCCCATCTCCAGTCGCCCCTGCAGGCACTTGCTCCAGCACCACCAGCACGCCTTACTGCAACGCCTCCACCTTTTGCGTCCCTGCCAACAGCGCCTGCCTCCTGCCAGTGCCTTTCCAGCGCCTGGTCCTCCTCTCTGCAGACCACCGCCAGCCACCTCCGGCCGCTGCGTCACCGCCATTGCATAGCTCTCGTCAAGCCGTACCTCCCCGCCGACTCTCGCGGCCAACCGTGCGCAGCCGCACATGCGAGGAGGAGAGAGGAGAAATCCTCTGTTTCTATCTCTATTAATAATTACATTCAATTCCATTGTCAATTTTATATTAATATTTTATTCAGGCCACATTGCATTGATGCACTCAGATTTTCCTGAAGTTATTTTACTTGTGTTATGTGCATGTTTCTACCTTGAATTTCAAATCAGAATTGCATGAAAGTTGCATTTGCATGATAAGCCATTTCACATGCATCATACACATATTTTTGGAGCTTAATTCCTGACATGAAAACTGCATAAATACCCTTGAACCTTTAAGGAAATTGCAAACCTCATTTAAAATAGCATATTCTTCGCATTAAAGTTGCAGAAGAGTTTGCGAACTGTGTATTCCTTGACTCATGAATTTATTGGTCTATTCCTCCTTGTGGATATGACATCCGTTATTGTGGTTTAAATTCAAATTTGTTTAATCTTTGATTGAGAGATTTTCCACCACCTTTTATGCTACAACGATTTATTATCTTAATATTAATTATTCAAAGTGAAAATCGCTCCATCTACCATTCACGACGAAAGGTTTGGAATCGTGGCTGAGCGGATTGATCTCGACGGCTCCATTTCCAAAAGTTTGTCGGACAAGATATGGTCCGACCTACTTGGATCGTAGTTTCTAGGGAACAGTTTGAGTCGGGCATCGAAGAGTAGGACCTTCTGACTAGGGTGGAAGATCTTTCTAGATATGTGCTTGTCATGAAAGGCTTTAACCCGCTCATTGTAGATTCACGAGTTGTCATACGCATTAAGGCGTAATTCATCAATCTTGCTTATCTGAAGCTTTCTGTGGGTTCCAGCCTTAGAAAGATCTAAGTTGCAGCTTCGTACTGCCCAATATGCTTTGTGCTCCAGTTAGACGGGAAGGTGACACGCCTTCTGGTACACCAGTCTAAAAGGAGACATGCCTAATTAGGTCTTGTGGGTGGTCCTATAAGCCCACAAAGCTTCCGGAAGTCGGGATGACCAGTCCTTCCTGTCAGGTCAAACAGTAACCTACAAGATTTTCTTGATCTCCCGATTTGATAGCTCAGCTAGACCATTAGTCTGGGGGTGGTAAGGAGTATAGATTCGGTGAGACACCCCGTATTTGGTCATCAGTGACATGAACTGAGCATTGGTAAAATGGGTCCCTCCATCAGAGATGATCGCACGAGGAATCCCGAACCGTGAGAAGATGTTCTGATGAATGAATTTGATGACGATCTTGTGATCACAGGTTTAGGTCGGAATGGCTTTGATCCATTTTGACACGTAGTCAACAACGAGTAGAATGTACTCGAAGTTGTCCGAGATAGGGAAGGGGCCCATAAAATCAATCCCCCAAATATCAAAAATCTCGCATACAAGAATCGGCTATAAAGGCATCATGTCGCGATGGCTCATGTTGCGGCTCATGTTGCCCAAAGTTTAGCAACGACTGCATGTCTTACAGTGATTGTATGCGTCCTTGAAGAGAGTGGGCCAATAAAAACCACACTGGAGGATTTTTGATGCAGTTTTATGCTCAGAAAAGTGACCACCGCATGCTTGGTCATGGCAGAAAGAGATAATGTCATTGATTTCAATCTCCGGGACACATCGTCGGATGATTTGGTTAGCACCTATGCGGAATAAGTATGGGTCTTCCTAGATGTAATACTTGGCATCGGAGTGCAACTTGTCTTTCTTGGCCTTCGGCCAATCAGACAGGATCTGGTGTGATGCCAAGTAGTTTACTATATCAGCAAACCATGGAAGCCTGGCACCAATAGTCAAGAGGTGCTCATCAGGAAAATGCTCCGTGATGGGTCCAGAAGGGTCGATGATCTCAGAAGGAAGGCGAGACAAGTGGTCAGCTACCACGTTCTGTCTTCCCGCCTTGTCGCGAATCTCGAGGTTGAATTCTTGCAACAGCAATATCCATCGGATTAGTCGAGGCTTTGCATCCTTCTTCGCAAGGAGATTCCTCACAGCTGTGTGATTCGAGTAGATTATGACGTGGGAACCCAGGAGATAAGATCTAAATTTTTCGAGGGCAAATACTACATCTAGCAGCTCTTTCTCCGTAACCGTGTAGTTATGCTGAGCCTCGTCAAGTGTCTTGCTAGCGTAGTAGATGACCACAGGTTTCCCGTTAATCTTTTGCCCCAGAACCACTCCTACAGCGAAGTCAGATGCATCGCACATGATCTCAAAGGGTTGAGACCAATCAAGGGACTGTAGGATCGGGGCTTGGGTGACTCGGTCATGAAGGATTTCAAAAGCTTGAGTGCGTTCCTTGGAAATCTCAAAGGGTACATCCTTGGAGAGAAGAGTAGTCAGGGGACGTGCGATTTTCGAGAAATTAGGGATGAAACGATGGTAAAAATCGACATGCCCCAGAAAAGATCAGATGTCCTTCATCGAGCTGGGCATAGGAAGTTTAGAAATTAGGTTAACCTTGGCTCAATCCACCTGGATGCCTCTCTCAGAAATTAAGTGTCCCAGGACGATCCCCTTAGGCACCATAAAGTGGCTCTTTCCCCAGGAAAGAACCAGATTTACATCAATGCAACGCCTGAGTATGTGAACTACGTGCTGGAGGCAATTGTCAAATGATGCCCCAAAATTGAGAAGTCATCCATGAAGACTACTAGATAATCACCTACCATATCAGAGAATATGGCAAGCATGCACCGCTGAAAAGTCGTAGGTGCATTGTAGAGACTGAAAGGCATCCCTCGAAATGCATACTGAAAGAGCGATCTTCGTTTTCATTGAAAATTTTAATATAAAATGATGTGTCATTGTATTTAATCGCGTGGTAGAAAATCGCTTTTCAAAATATTTAAATTCTCAAAACTAACCACGAAGAGTTAGGTCATCTCCATAGGGAGGAATTAGCCTATTAAAAATGAGTAATAATGCATCAAGCAATCGGGAATATCGATGGAGGTGCATGCTAAGTAGTGCTCTCATTTTCAGCATAAATTCTTAATATAGATAATTAATCAAGAAGATGAGGGTGCACATGCAAAATTACCATAATATAATATTCTAAATAATGACCTTGGTAATAGCAAACAATGTTAATATTAATCTCCTAACTAATGACACCAATGTACTATAATCAATATCTCATGTTGTATGTCATTCATAAGGAGAAATCAATTATATGTAATTCCAAATTAAGTAAGGGGTGTCCATGCAAATTTGCTGCAATATATTAATTCAGCAAATAAATGAATAGTAGGTTTGACAATGGCATTTTTCATAATTTTTAATTGCAAAGAAAATAGAGCATTTGCTCTCTCTCCTCCTCGCGAGAGAGATAGAGCACCGGCGGGGCTGTGGATGCGCTAGGAAGGTTGGCTAAGATGAGGCCTATCTGATGGAGGCCGTGGCGTCGACGGAGGTGGCCGACCGGAGGAGGAGAAGAACGTCGGAGGAGGTGTTGGAGGTGGACCTGCGGGGGTGAGGGCATGATGCAGATGGCGCGTGCTTGCGGGTGTGGCAGGAGGCGTGTGGATGAGGGCGGTGCAACGCCTTCAGTGAAGGGTGCTGGCAGAGCACCTGTGGTGCGGCTGGAGCAAGCGCTGGACGCTTACGGGAGAGAGGGTGCGTTGCAGGGAGGAGGGGTGCGCTGTAGATGGCGCGACCTGGTAGGTGAAGGCGGGCAGTGTAGAGGCGATGGTGCAAGCGCCTGTAGGAGGGGGTGCGCTTGCAGGAGCACTGGAGGTGTTTGGCGTGCGGGCGCCTGCGGGGAGAGCTAGGCACTGAAGTGGGTGCCTGGTGGCGAGGGCGGTGCGGTGCAGGAGCGCGCAAGGTGAGGCGATGCAGCGCCTGTGGGCGTGCGGGCAAGAGGGTGCGTGCCTGCAGGAGCTGCAGGCAGGAAAGAGGAGGCGCTGGAAGGGAGGTGGGCACGTGCCTGCAGGCGCCTTTTTGCAAGGTGCTGGCTCTGGAGAGGGGTGCGCCCTAGTGGAGCGGGTGAGGCGAGGGTGCTGCTCACAGGCTGCAGTGCGGTGATGGTGGGTGTTGCCAGAGGTGGTGTGGGTGCATGAGCGGGCGCTTGCTGGAGAGGGGCACGCCCTGCTAGCACTGGAGAGGGGCCTGCAATGGTGAAGGTGCCTGCGGGGCGATGGAGGCGCGCCTGCAGTAGGGGCGCTGGAAGGAGGAAGTGCTGAAAGGAGGATGTGGTGCACAGTGCATGCTGGGGTTGCAGTTCCCTGCAGGGGGGAAGATGGATATGCTGGTCCTTTCTTCGCCTCCTCTCTTTAACTTCTCTCTCCCCGCGTGCACCAATTAAGGGATTTTCAAATCCCTTCTCTAATTTTGGCAAGAGATTATTGGGGAGGCGTTATTGAGGCCGGCGGCTGTTGTGGGTGGCCGGAGGATGGGGAACAATGCCGCCGGTTGTTTGTTAGGGAAATTTACTCCCCAACCCTTGTTCTTTCTAAATATCATTCCTACACATAAAAACAACAAAATCATTACATATTAAGTTATAGAATGGATGTGAACCTAAATCATGATGCATGCAAATATTCTATAACTTAATGTAGTTATTAGCAAACCTAAAAGATACAATTAAAGTTACTTAGGCGTAGTATTAGTCCATTAAAATGGACTCATCACGTACGTCCCGAAGGGGCAGGTGAATGTGGTCTTCTCTGGGTCCTCTGGATGAATCGCCACTTGGTTATAACTGGAGTACTCGTCAAGAAAGCAGAAGAATCTATTTCTCGCTAGTTTTTCGAGAATCTAATCAATAAACGATAGTTGGAAATGATCCTTCTTCGTGGAGAGTTGAGTCTTTGGTAATCTATGCAAACTCTCCACGAGTTGGCTATACAGGTAGGTATGACCTCTCCAACTTCAGTCGTGATGGTGGTGAGCCCTGCCTTCTTAGGCACAACCTAGATTGGGCTCACCCAACGACTATCGGAGATCGGTAGATGATCCCTACATCTAACCACTTAATGATCTCCTTTTTCACGACCTCCTGCAGATTGGGATTTAGACATCTCTGCATCTCACGTGAAGGTCGTGCGCCCTCTTCATAATAGATGCGATGTGTGCAATAAGAGGGACTTATTCCAGTCAAATCATCGAGAGTCCAACCAATGGCTCTGCAATGTTGCTGGAGAACAGCAATTAGACGGGATTCCTGGTCAGGTGTGAGTTTGGAGTTTATAATCACCGAAAATGTCTGATTGGAACCCAAAAAGACGTATTTCAAATGATTGGCTAGGGGCTTGAGTTCAAGAACGGGGTTATCAGCAGCAGCGGGTGGTTCAGAGTGGGTGTGGGGTACAAGGGTACGAGTTATGGGTCTATCTAGATCAAGTTCTGACTCCTCTAATTACGATTTTAAATCTTCTTGTGGTTGATGAGGGATAATCATGTTGTCCTCAATTTGTGGTTCATCAACCACGGCTTTGATGTCACAAATTTGTTCAATGACACCATAATTTATCCCTTGTTGGGCCTTAAAGATATCAATCTTGAGAGTCTAATTCCCAAATTTCAGCTCTATTTGGCCCTCTTCACAACTTATATTGGCCCTTGCAGTGGCCAGAAAAGGTCTCCCTAATATGATTGGTGTATCCCTTGGATTCTCAGGTGCATCCATGTCAGAACTATAAAATCTATAGAGAAGTAGAAATCCCGCACCTTGACAATAACATCCTCAAGAATTCCCTTAGGTGACTTGATAGATCGATCGGTACTGCAATGTCACCTCAGTTGGTTTCAGTTCAGATTCTTCTAGGTGGTTAAGTAGGGATGTGGGTATCAAGTTTATGGAGGCACCTAGGTCTAATAGTGCTCTATCAAATTGGGTTTCACCAATCTTGCATGAAATTAGGGGAGTGCCTGGGTCTTTTACCTTGGGTGGGAGTTTACTCAGGATTACAGAGCTGGCTTGCTCTGATAGTACAATTGGACTCGCACTCTTGGTTCGCAGCTTACACTGAGGTGTACACACGTTCTTCAAGAATTGTGCGTAAGCTGGTACATGGCGGATTGCATCCATCAAGGGGATGTTTATTTGGACCTGCTCAAAGAGCTTGATCAGGTCCTCCTCAGGAGCCATGGTTTTAGCTATCTTCTTTCCCTTGGTCAAGGCCTCGGGAAATGGAACCTTGGTTGGTTCCTCCAGGATAGGTCCAGGTTTTTGATCTGGGATAGGGATCGGAACATCCTGGATGACTGTCCTAGGGTTTGGGTCCCTACCACGCTTGGAGTGGTCTGGATAGGGTGGATCTTGGGTTGCTTTACCACTATGGGTTGTTACCGAATTTAGTCTTGCCTGGTTCTGGTTGGGGGTTGGTAGGATGGGCTGCTGCTGTTGGTAACCCGCATAGGAAGTTGAAGCTTCCATCCCGTCAAGTGATGGAGCAGAAGGGGCTTGATAGATCAAGTGTGCTTGGCCCGGGTTTGGGTTCATAACGTGCCGTTGGGTCAGCACGCTATTTGGGTTAGGTAGAGGTTGAGAAGGAAGTGTGCCAGGTTGGCGAGAATTTTCCAACTGGGCGAGTTGGTTGTGGACCTCTGTGATTTCGTCCTTATGTTGTTTCTGGATAGCTGCATTTGTTCTTTGAATGTCAGCCAGAGTCTGGAGGATAAGGGACATTTGATCTTGGTTGGGCCCGGATGGATAAGTGGGGTTGGGCCGAGGCTGAGGCGGTTGGTAAGGACGAGGGGCTTGTGGATGGGGTTGAAAGGGTGGTCTTAGATTATGAGAATTTCCTGTCCACTGGAAATTTGGATGGTTTCTCCATCCAGGATTGTAGATGTTGGAAAATGGGTCATTCTGGATGGTGTTGAGGTCCTCGCAGGTCTGAGGAGCCTCAGGATAGTCGGAGAATGGGGGAATAGAGTTCCCCCGGCAAGAATAGAAAGGATTGGAGGTCCCTCCGATCTTGGAGTCAAATGGGGGTGGATACGAGTCCATCCCAGGAGAAGGTCAGTGAAAAATGTTCTGCACAGTTTCCCGTGTGGGAGGTGGCTGTGCGAAGGAGTCTACGTAGAGGTGGCTCATTGCAAGTGTTGAGTTAGCTCATCCACCTTCTTCTTAATAATTGAGACCTTGTCCAATCGACTGGCCATTAATTCCTGGTCGACTAATGTGGATAGGCCCTGCATCTCATGTGCTCCCTTAAGGTTCATCGCTGCGCGGGTATTCGTCTGGTCGAATAATCCCATGGAGTCATTGTTGATGGAGTTCTCGCACATATTCTCGAGAATCTCCTACATAGTGTCTTCATGTTGACCCATGATATTCCCTCCTCAAGTTGCATTGACGAACAATCTAATATCTTCACGGAGTCCCTGGTAAAAAGACTGGACTTGTCCCCATTTAGGAACTCCGTGATGGGGGCACTTTCTCATGAGATCCTGGAATTGATCCCATGCCTCATGGAGAGGTTCTCCTGTCTACTACGTGAAGTGAGTAATCTGATGGCACAAGGCGTTTGTTCGACCAACGGGAAAGAACTTTTTCAAGAACTCAGACTGAAGTTCTTCCCAAGTGTTGATCGGACAGGTTTGTGTCTGATACCAATGAGCCGCCTTGTCCATAAGGGAGAAAGAGAACATCTTCATGAGTAAGATATCCCGATTCTGCGCATCTGACCTGAAGGTCTGGGCTAGATGCTTAAGATGTTTGATATACTGGAAGGGATCTTCAGAGTTAAGCCCATAGAATTTAGGTATGGCATGAATCATGATGGGGGAATGTCACAATACGTGTCGGTCAGGCAATCGTCAATGTTTATAGGTAATCCGCAGCAGTCAAAATAGGTCCCAATTAGTCCGATACATGCGTTGACGGGCATGTCCTCGTCAGATGTGTCATCCTCGATACAATTGCAATCAAAGTTCTTGGCTACTTTGAAGATGTTAAGCTTGAGCTTTTCAGATCCAACGGCAATCTCAATACAGCCCGACTCGCAGTCGATATGGGCGCGGGCTGTGGCCAAGAAAGGTCGACCAAGGATGATCGGACAATCAGAAAGTGATCTAGGAACTTCCATATCTAAAACAACAAAGTCAATAGGAAAACAGAGATTGTTGACCCTAACCACCATGTCTTCCACCACACCCTTCGGGATTTTGACAAAATGATCTGCCAACTGTAACGTGACAGGGGTGGGTTTCAGATTTCCCAAGGAAAATTTTTCGAGCATGATGGTTGGTATTAGATTGATGGAAGATCCTAGATCAAGTAGGGCACGGTTAAAATTGTAGCCTTGGATGCTACAGGAAATAAGTGGTGTGCCCGAATCTTTCTACTTCGGTGGTAGATTTGATAGTATAGCACAACTCGCATGAGGCGAGAGAACCACCGGATTCTTGGTTTTCTTTGACTGTCGCTTGGGTGTTGTGTAGTCTTTGAAAAATCGGGCGACAGTAGGTATGTGGTCGATAGCCTCTAGCAGGGGTATCTTGATTTCTACATCCCTGAACAAATTACGCAGGTTATTAAAGGCTGGCGTATCTTTCTTTTTGCCTTTTGGCTCCCTTAGTAGAGCCTCAGGGAATGGAACTGATTCTGGCACCATTTTGGGTGTATCGTCCTCTCGCGAATGCGGTGCGCATCCCAAATGAGACGGTGATGAAGAAGAAGGGCCAGGATCAGGTCGAGGCGAATCGACGGTCTGCTTACCGCTCCTCGTAGTGATAGCATTGGATGATGTGGGTCTAGTGGGATCATACAGTAGAGGAGGGTTTGCAATAGGGACATAAGAGTGAGGTGCTGCAGCGGGATTAGCCCGAAATCCCGGTGGAATGCTCAGAGCCTACAGAATATGATTAACCTACCCCTGAAAAGATTGTACCTGTGGTTGAGGACCACGGGGTACAAAATTTCGTGGGTTTGGAACAAGTTGGGTGGGAAGAGTGCCCAAAGATCGAGTCGCCATGCGTAGTTGACTGATCTCAGCATTCTGCTGTGCCAATTGGTGCTGAAGAGAGATCATGTTCTCTTCATGGCGCTTTGACATTTCCATCATCATTCGCATCAATTTATCAAGAGGACTTGATGCGTGTTCTGCTTGTGGTACGCAAGGGCCTGATGGCGGATTTGCCATAGGATTAGACTGGGCCCTTTGGATGACGGGTGCAGACGGTCTCATTGGTCCACCCACGGGGTTTTCGCGCTGCGGGTTGGTGGACCATGAGAAGTTTGGATGATTTCGCCACCTTGGGTTATAAGTGGCAAAGAACGGGTTGTTCCCCAGGGTGCAAGCGTCTTCTATGCTAGAAGCTGTGTCTTCATGTAAATATGCGTCCGAGCACACGAAGGCTTGGTCCTCCGTGTCAAAATACTAGCTCGCAGAAGCCAGATCCACATGACTTACTGAGTCGCTCGGTGCGACACTCGGTAAGGAAGGTCATATGGGGTTTCTCGGGATAAGCCTGGTAATGGAAGAATTGTGATTGTGATGAAGTGGTGAGCTGGGGGTGTTTGCCATAGAACGGGCGAGGTTGGCCAGAAGCTCGTCCAGCTTCTTGTGCAAGACAGAGACTTCATCCAATTTTTGTGCAATAAGGCTAAGATCAGTGGATGAATGGGAGGGTCTCGTGTCAACTTCGTGGACATTTTGAGGCAGGCTGGTACGATTAAAGGTGATAATGGAGGCATTGTTCATTGAGTTTTCACTCATATTTTCAAATAATTCGAATGCTCCATTCTCGTCTTTATTCATAAAATTCCCTCCGCAAGAAGTACCTGCAATCTGCTTCAAAGTCTCATTTAGCCCATAGTAGAAAATCTGGGCTATATGCCACTTAGGCAGACCATGGTGTGGACACTTCCTGAGGAGGTCATTATATCTCTCCCATGCCTCATGAAATTGTTTGTCATTTTGTTGCGTAAATGAAGTGATAGCATGGCGAAGCGCATTGGTTCACCCGATTGGGAAGAACTTCTTGAGAAACGCTGTTCGCATCTCTTCGCAAGAGTGGATGGTTCTCCCAAGGGTACGTAACCACTGCGACGCTTTATCCCGCAATGAAAATGGGAACATTTTCATGAGGACTATAAGTAACCCGATATTCCTTTGTTTAACAGTTTCAGCCAATCGGGTTAGGTCTTCCAAGTGGAGAAAAGGATCTTCACTTGCAAGACCATGGAAGTGAAAATTTATTAGGCCAATTATGTTAGGCTTCAATTCAAAGTTGTCCTTGCCCATGGGGACCCGAATTTGTCCTATGGTCTCTGTAGCAGCGGGATTCTGATAAGAGCTAAGAGACCTAGGCTCCTCCCATTCGGGAGGGTTCTGCATTTCCTCCAATGTTTATCTAATGGCCTCAATTTGTTCATTATACATTTCCATTTGGGCTTGGAGGTGGGTTATGGGATCTAAGGCTCCACCACCTGGTGGGTTTTGAGGGCGGTTTCCTCCCTCAGGATTTGGGGGTGGGCATGCAGCCATGTTTGTGGAGGAGGAGGACGATGCGGCTTCTTTTCTAAATTTATCAGGCAATTCTCACAGTTCAGGGTTTTGTGACCTCCTCCCAAAGATGCACTACCGCAGGAAGAATTGGGGAGATAAGAAGGGAAAAGAGATGTGAGAAATGACGCCACAAAGGTACACTTGATGATAAATCAATACAATCAATTTCCTAACCTCTACAGTGTGCCTTTACACCTAAAGATCTAAGTTACCTACTATCACGAACTACGGAACAGAATGCGAGCACCGCGGAACCACCGGGCTAGATTGAAAGGCCGTTTGCCCCAGTCTTAGACACCCGATAGCATGCGGGAACCCTCACTAGCACGTAGGTGCTACACGCAGGTAGTTAGACCTCCAATCCTTAATAAGGGTCAAGTTACTACCAATTTTTGTTAGAGGCTTAGGATCAAGTGCTTCTAGAATGTGAAGGGTGTTATTTACAGGTAATGCCCAAGTGATTAAGTTTTATAGCGTGTAAACCAAGAATGCAACGGGGAAATCTCCCCGAATTGAAGTTTTAATTGGTGAATGGTTTTTAAAGTTCAGCCTTAAGTAGTATGGATTTTAGGATTTCTCTGAATTACCAATTCAACCAATCTCCGGGTTTTGCAAGAATACAAGTTTTCTTCTAAGCCCAACAAACCCTTCTTCAATATCAATTGGTTAATGCATGCTAAAATGCAATGGGCTTCCCTAGATGGAGCTTTCTATGTGTGGATGCACGAATCAATTTTAGATTAGTGTGAAAGGGAGCCAAGCACTTCAATTCAAGTGATCCCAATCACCAAAATGATTTCCACACACAAGGCTCAACCAAAAGATAAAGAAAATCAAATTGTTGGGGTTGAAGTATTCGGGATCGAATCTTAGGCACGTGAAAGGTCATGGTGGGGTTGGAATCAACTCAATTCCAAGTCTCCCTACCAAAAAGGTGATCTCGAATTGCAGATAAATGAGGCAAAGAGGGGTGGCAATCAATCTTTTTATTTGCCTCAAAGAATACTTCACACGGTGAAAGATTCAAGAATAAAGATTCTTGGATTTTCGCTATGCGAAGTTTGGCAGGAAATTCCGGGGCGGTGGGAGTAAAGGCAATCAATCAAACAAGTGAATTTTAATCCACTTGCCCCAAGAGATCCTAAGAAGTTTTTCTAGTTTTGTTTTAATTTTTTTTTTATTAGGGTTACAAGTTAACCTAGGTTGCTAAGAAAGAAAGACCTACTTGTTCAGCAATGTGTGCGAAGCTCCAGTGCAGTGTCGGTGTCTTCACACTCTCGTTCCCACCTTGGATCTGCCCACGTTTCCAACTTCGTCTGCCTGCCTTCTCCTTGCAATAGGTTCACCTGCACAGCAATAAACAAAAACACCCATGAAGAGAGAAGAGAAAAAAAAAATGAAAGGAATGGAATAGAAACTTAATTGAATACGCACTTCCCCGGCAACGGCGCCAGAAAGATTATAGTGTAGACTCGGATAGGTTGTGTTAATATGGTGATTTTATTGTTGAAATGCGTAAAGTGGCTAACCTAAATCGAGCCTAACCATCTCTTTACAAAATATTTTTTTACCTGGCCTACTTGATTTTATCTTAGTCACTTTTAGGCCTAAGGTCGAACTCAAGGAAGTGGGATTAGAAGAAGTTTCTACGCCTTTCCTATAACAAATCTCTTCCGTTCGTTTATTGTGTTTTTGGTGTTTTTTTATTTAATATTTTTTTCTGATAATTTTTGTCCTTGAGGCACACCCTCAAAATCAGGTTCCTGGCTTTGAGCCAAATCAGGGTTTCAAAACTGATCTTGCTATTCGCAAGACTGAGTACCTGCAAGTCAAAAATTATCTTCTCTCTTTTATATATTTTTTTAATCTTTTTACTGGCATGAAAGAGAAACAGAAATAAAGTAAATATAGTATAGATATATATGTATATATTATATATGTAGGGGTGGGGGTGGAGGTGGAGATGGCGTGTAGCACAGTGTCGAGTCGGTTGTTGTCTAGGAAGACACAACCAACAGGATGAAGTGCCGCGAGGAGTGTAAGGTGGATTGGTGGAAGATGAGTGCAAACACGCTTTCTATACACATGTATCGGGGAATATCAGCAACTAGTGCAGATATTCCCGCGACACAACTTATGGTAAGTGATATGGAAATATATATATATATATGGTTATAGATATATAGGTATATATGTAGTTATGTGTATATATATATATATATATATATATATGTATATGTATGTATATATAACTATGTAGATGTATATATATATATGTATATAGATATATGTAGATAGATATGTATGCATATATATATATATGTAAGTATATGTGTATGTATATGTATATATATATCTATATGCATCTATACCTATACTTAGTTATATAGGTAATAATCTATATATAGATATATATATATGTATATATATATATTTATACGTATATCAATATATGTATATATTTAAATATATATGTGTATATATATATATATATAAGTATATAGATGTATATATATATATGTATGTATATAGATTAATACATAGTTATATAAGTACTAATATATGTATAGATATATGTATATAAATATATATGTATATAAGTATATATATATATAGAAATATATATATGTACATATATATATATAAGTATATATTAATGTATAAGTGAGAGTGTGTGTGTGTATGTGTGTGCAGAGAGTATGAGAGAGTGCTGTGAGAGAGAGAGAGGGAGAGTGTCTGCTGAGGAAGGAAAGGCGGGTTAAGCCGCCTGCAGCAGTGGGGCGTCGCCTGATGCTTCACGTGCACGCGCAGGCGCATAGGCGAGCGAAGACGTGCGTGCACGCAGGAAGGAGTGAGCGTAAGAGGAACCGCAGCGCACCGCCCTACTCGAAGAGTTGGGTGCTGGCAGACGCAGGCACTGGGAGCGAGTGAGCGTACGCGAGCGAAGACGCGGGTGGGTGTGGGCGCTGGCAGACGCGGGCGCACGCAGACACACGGGTGGGCGCTGGACATGGGTGCGGGCTAGTAGCGGTTGCGGCACGTCGGGTGACTGGTTAAGTGAGAAACTTACCAGTCATCGCACTGTAGCCATAGCATTCTACTGAAATGCTTGAACAGTGGCTACAATGCCGGGGCGAGCCGCGCGACCTACCGTGTTCGATTTTTGTGAGTGCGGGAGGCATGAGGGGCTTGGCGTGCGTGCGGAAGAGGCTGCGCCGGCTGGGCTGCAGGCGGGACTTCATGACAGAGCATGCGGAGAGGGGTGCGAGCGGCCTGCTGGCGTACGCGATGGACACGGGACAGGTGCCTGAGGCACATGGTGGCCGGTTGCTGCTGCTGCTGCTGACTTGCTGCTACTGCCGCGAAGCTTTAGACCTTGAAGCCTGCAGCAATGGCGGAAGTGGCTCAACGTTTAAACAAAGAAAGAACCACCACGCCCACCGTCTCTCTGATGAGATGGGTGGTGGTGGAATCAAAGTGGTGGTTGTGCACCACTGTGAGGTGCTCCTGCCCGTAGAGTGGCTCCTCAAGGAGGAGAGGCTGCGTATGGAGGGGAGAAGGGAGGAGATGGCTTGGAGAAGAAGGTGATGTGTCTGTGTGGTGGTCCAAGCTCTCTTTGCAAGAAGCTGTGCCTTTTTTACAGAGGAAGAAGGCATGCACAGCCATGCCCTGGCTGTGCATGCGGCTGTGCATGGCTTGGCAGGGCATGCGGCTGCAGGGCAAGCTTGCTGCAGAGCATGGCGCGAAGAGGAAGAAGAGGCCATGCCTGCAACCGCGTGGAGAAATTCAAAGTCAAATAAAATTAAAAATAAAGATGGTGAATTTGCGAAGTAGCACTTGAGGAATTTGTTAATTGCAAGTCCATTTTATTCACTCTCCTCCCCTCTCAATTAAATGCATGCATGCGTGTATTTTTACAAATGCAACTATGGATACCTAATATTCACTGGTAATGCTAGAAAATAGCACAAGATGGCACAATTGTAGGTGTATTTTTGCGGTGCAATCATGGCTCTCAAAATTTCACACAAAAATGCATACGCAGGAACAGAGAGCGAAAACTATGTCTAATCTCAGAGTATCATCACTTAATTATCTAGGATTCCAGATTCCTTGCACTAATCTTAGAGCATTGGTACACTCTACTCTCATCTCACACTATTTGGTGGATTTTTGGAAGAACATCTGCCTGACTCCCAAAACACTGTTCAGGGGTTCAGGAAAAGAAGCACTGCTTCTTCTCGACAGACTGATGACATTTATCAGCCTTCATCATGAATCCATTGCAAATTCTATGTGTGTGTGAAAAGTTGTACTAGATTCCAGATTACAGGAATCAACTACAAGATAAAATCTCTAATGCATTCTCTTAATAAAATAATCTTATTCATGAGTGCAATATGTATATATGCTATGAACATGTAACCTCATATAATTTGTACTTTGTGAATTTCTTGTATCGGGTTACAATCAGCTTGACCCTAAATTTAGAACAAAAGGTGAGCAGGTGAGTTGGAAGTGGCTATTGCGAACGATTTCTAGCTCTAATGCGAGCATTGGAGGTGGAGTTGGTTGTTCTTTTATTTAAGATCCTAAAGTATGTTTTACATGTAGCTTCGAGATTTTCCTAAATGTTGGGATAAAAATTTTTCAGTTTTGTTGTATCTACCCCCCTATGCCTAAGTTCTTGCATGTCCTCATGCATGAATATAAAAGAAAATAAATCTGACAGAGGATGAGTGGGTAGAAGTCACCTGGAATTGCTCCTGAAAATATACATTCAACACCGGCCAGCCTATCAGCATGCACTATGCAGAAAGAAAGTATGCTAACAAAAAAATATGCTATATAAAAAAATTGTTATATATAAATGATGGTGGAATGTGGAGCGAGTGGTGTCCATATGTGCTGAGTTTAACGCCTCCAGCTAGGCAAGCACTCAATCAGGTGTATCAGTTCTAGCATAGGAGCCAGCCAAGATTAAGAGAAAGATGTGCTCATATGCTCCTAAGATCAGTGGTCTAGAGATGCGAACCAGCTGGTTGTGCACCCCTACTCCAAAAAGTCTAGCTATAAGAAAGTGTGGAGTAGTGGTGGAGAATAGAGGATAATCAGAGGGGGGATCATGATGTTGATTCAGCTGATTTACCATGTCCGACAATCCAGCAGGAAGTTGCTGAGGGAGTAGATCAAAATGTATCTCAGAACCAGAGTTTGAGTCATAGGGATCCGTATAATGATAATTGACATCAAAGATCATGCCCTCTCCAAGCTCTGGGTCATATTGGGGTATCCGTGAAAGAAGAAGATCTGTGGGGAGGTCACTGAAATCCTCGTCAAAAATTACTTTGCCCTCATCAGTACTCATCTCTGATTCATCAGAGGCTATCTCCTCAGGCTTAGAGTCGAGCCATCCATTAGATTGACTAGGATGGTAGGTGCGTCCCCAGCTCATTCTACTTAAAGCTTCACCCTCATATGCATTGGGTTCCTCAGTAATTCCGGCATCCATAGCTATTTCTGGTCTTTGGATGTTAGGTTCAAGGATAGAAAGTGTCATCTCAAAATCTCTAACATCCTAATTAAGGATGTATGTGAAAGAAGAAGAGTGCAGATCAAAAGATGTTGGCTCCAGCACAGGTTCACCTACAATGGGAAGTGGCTTAGACTAATCAGTAGTGTCACATGTAATATTTGCCTCAAGATCCATATCCTCAATTGGAACTACTTCCCTTATCTCGATTGGGTTATCTAACCCAAGAGGTGTCTCCCAGGATTCAGGATAATCTGATTGTGGCTTAGTCCTAGAGATATCAGTCCTTTCTTCAATTTCCTGAATGGAGTTCTCAGATGAACCCATTCGGCATACTTCCTGCTCCTGTCTCATATCCAAGCTAGGTTCTTCTTCCCCTGCATGATTTTCCAGCATCTGCTCCCGAAAATCTTCTGTGTGTCCTTTCGGCGTAGTCGTTTCAGATTCTTCGAGGTCTTCTAGGCTATTTTCCACTTGATATCTCAAAAGTAGTAGTTCTTGAGTTTCCTGATTTTGTCCCATTAGCCTTGTTATCTCTACTATTTCCCAAAGGAGCTCCATCACAGCTTATTGATGCGGAATCCAGCTTTGTCTTTGATTCGGCTCAATGATAGCTTGGATTTCGTGTAGATAAGATGCGGCCTTTTCCTTAGCACCAGCTATAGCTCTCTGTATTCTGTAATGTGGTCGCATATGCACTAGTAGCTCTTCAAAAGTTCTAGGGGGTGAATCAGGTCTACCCATATTCCATGGGTGAGAAGCAGGAGTATGAAATCCATATCCTGGGTTATAAGATGCGGTCCTTTGAGGGACCGGTTGGTATGGATCATAATATCTAAGGTTAAGATATGGTTTAACCATTTCGGTAACCCGAGGAGAAGGATCAGGCGAAGCGAAAAGTCATCTTCTCCACCTTGGGTTCTGATCCCAAGGTTGAGCTGATTCAATGACCTGGGCTCTAAGATAAGCTCGTGGGTCCAGCTCTTCTGGATCCTGATTAGGTCCAGATCCAGGGTTAGCCATTGCAGCTAAGCAGATAGAAGAAGTGACTCACCTCCTTGGGAGCGGCTCCTAAGGTCCAATCAGTTGAGGTCAAAGTGACCTCCTGATTGCACCACAAAAATACACCTGCAATTGTGCCATCTTGTGCTATATCCTAGTATTACCAGTGCATATTAGGTATCCATAGTCGTATTTGTAAAAATACACGCATGTATGCATTTAATTGAAAGGGGAGGAGTGAATAAAATAGCCTCGAAATTTACATTTTCTTCAACTGCTACTTCGCAAAATTTCCATCTTTATTTTTATTTCTATTTGATTTTGAATTCTTCTCCGCGGGTGCAATGCATGGCAGCCTCTTCCTCGCGCCATGCTCTGCAGTAAGCTTGCCCTGCAGCCACATGCCCTACCAAGCATGCACAGCCGCATGCACAACCAGGGCATGGCTGTGCATGCCTTCGTCCTCTATAAAGCAGGTGCAGCTACCTTCCTTGCATAGGATCCTGGTCCACCACGAAAAAACCCACACAGCAGCTCTTCCCTTCCAGGCCGCCTCCTCCCCTCTCCCTCCATACGCAGCCTCTCCTCCTCTGAGGAGCCACGCTGCGGGCAGGAGCACCTTACAGTGGTGCACAACCACCACTGTGAGTCCACCACCGCCCAGCTCATCAGAGAGCCGGTGGGCGTGGTGGTTCTCTCCCTACCAATCTCACAAAATACAATCACACAAAGTACACAAAGATTTTTAGGTGGAAACCCAAACCGGGTGAAAACCACCACCTAACCCTCTCGAGTTAGGATTTTCCGATCAACCAAGTTGATCAAATCCACTAACTGAATCACTTAAACGAGGGTGATTCAACCTCAATTACAACCACGCTACTTTATATGAGGGTAGCGTACCTCAAACCCCTTCTCTTCACGAGAAGGATTTTGTCCCATGAAGGAGACGGGAATTCGCAAAGCGAATACCCAACCAAATAACAAAGATAAAACAACAAATAATCCTATAGGGCCAACAAAGTAATTTTTAACCTAAGCTTCTATAGGAATTAGGAAACTCCCCTTTGCAAGGAGTGCGTCGGATCGATGACGCAGGTGAGACGGCGCAACGTCGCTCTCGTGAACTACGGCGGGAGAGCGGATGCGCAAATGCTTGATGCTCCCTAGATGAAGAATTAGAGCTTGGAGAGCAAAAGCTTTTCTTCTTGGGATCAAGAGACACAAAATGGTGTGAAAATGTATTACTTGGTGTGTGTATGTGTGCAAGATGTTCCCCTCTATTTATAGAGGCCTTAGGAAGGCTTTGGAAGGCTTTGGAAAGCTTCCATAGCCGTTGGGAGCAAAGCCCAAGAGAATCAGGCCGAAATCAGGAACAATGATTGCACTGACAGGCTTATCAGACGTCTGATCCTGGCATCAGGCATCTGGAAGATCACTTTAAGACGTCTGGGAAAGACATCAGTCATCTGATTTTAGGTGGGTTTCTTCCTGACTTGGATCAGATCTAAACAGGGTTCTAGTGCAAGTCCATCAGACGACATACAGGACGTCTAGCACTATGTCTGGACGACTGGAAACCTACTTTTTCGTGGGAATGGATTTCCAAGAGAGTGCAACGGCTAGAAAATCCCTAAGAAGAGATTTTGGGTCAGCCGAGGCAAAAACGGTCATCTATCAGACGTCTGGAAAGGCCTAAGGACGTCTGATAAGGCTCTAACGGTCATATCCTTGAGTGTTTGTTGAGCCAGCCAATGGTCCACTAATTGGACGTCTGGCAAAGTCATCAGACATCTTCTAAGATGTCTAGTCTAAGGTCTGGACGTCTGATTTCATCAGACAGAACTAACTAAGTCCAGCCTACATGTTATCAGACGTCTGAATCAACAGTCAGACATCTTAAAATACATTATCTGACGTCTGATTTGGGAATTAGATGTCTGAAAATTCTGTTTGAACCCTATATTGGTTTTCTAAGTTTTCTACAGAAAACCTAAGTATCCTAGGGTTGTGCGGGTGTTCCTAAAACTACTGTTAGGGTACTTTGAGGCTCTTTAACATAATGTTCTAAGGAAATAAAGAGCAAGAAAATAACGACAAAAGTACATGAAAGGAATAAAATGGAATTCTATCCTATTCTTCTTGTCCTTCCATCTTCAATCTATCACTCCTCGCGAATCTCCTCTGTTCTCCATCAAGCTCCTCTAATCCATCCTAGATGCGAGCTCGAATTCCGTTTAATCACGTCTCCATTTGCAATTGACTTAAAATCTAAGACTCCAAGTGCAAATGTTAAATAACACGTGTTTTGTTATCATCAAAACAAATGATCGTGGTGCTCTAGCACCAACAGTTCTCTCCCTGTTTCAACTTTCAAGCCAACCCCGCCATTGCCACAAAGCTTCAAGCTTTGAAGCTCAACTGGCCACCGCGCGCCCCTGCAGCAGTTGGCCAAGCTCCATCGCGCACGCCAGCAGGACACCCGCAGGCCACCGCACGCCCTATCACGCTCCTTCGCTTGCGGCCCAACCCTCTCCGCGCGCTCTATCGCAAAGTCCCACCTGCAACCCAGCCGGCGTAGCCTCTCCTGCGCGCGCGCCGAGCCGTCCACGCCTCCTGCACTCACAGCACCAGCTGCACCAGGCACTGTAGCCACTGTTCACGCATTTCAGCAGAACACTATGGCTACAGTGCGGTGACCGATAAGTTTCTCACTTAACCGGTAACTCGACGTGCCGCAACCAGTCCCAGCCTGCACCCGCGTCCAGCCCCGCGCCTGCTCCAGCGCCTGCCCACGCGTCTGCGTATGCCCGCCCGCCCTGTACGCTCGCACTCGCCTCTCCGCGCAGCGTTGTGCGCTGCGGTTCCTTCCTCCATGCCACTCCCTCCTGCCAGCGCGCGCCTCTTCGCGCACCTACACGCGTGCACGTGCACGCCCCTGCGTGCTTGGCATTAGACGACGCTTGGAGGACCCGGCCGACTTAACTCCCAGCCTTCTTCACTCCAGCAGAATCGAGCGCTCTCTCACTCTCTCTCTGCAGACAGTTACACACAAACACTCACACTCTCATACACACACCCACTCACCTATACACTATCATATACATATATATATATATACATATATATATACGTATATTTATACATATAGTAGTACTTATATAAGTAAGTATTATTATACATATATACATATATTTATATACGTATAAATACATATACATATACATATATATATTATTACCTATATAACTAAGTATAAGTATAGATACATATATATATACATATATTTATACATATATATATACAAATATACATACATATATACATATATATATATATATATGCATATCTATCTACATATATCTATTTACATATATTACTATATATATATACATATATATATATATACATCTATATAGTTATATACAAATACATATACATATATATGTATATATATATATATATCCATACATCTATCTATCTATACATATATTTACATATATATATATATACATATATAGCTACCTATACCTATATATTTATAACAATATATACATATAGATATATTTACATATATACATATATATATTTTTTTTTTCATATCACTTACCATACGTTGTATCGTGGGAATATCTGCACCAGTTGCTGATATTCCCCGATACACGCATATAGAAAGCATGTTCGCACTCATCTTCCACCAATCCACATTAAACTCCACGTGGCACTTCATCCTGTTGGTTGTGTATTTCTATACGATGACCGACTCGACACCGTGCTACATGCCATCTCCACCTCCACCCCCACCCCTTTATACATATATAATATATACATATATATATATATACTATATTTCCTTTATTTCTATTTCCCTTTCTTGCCAGTAGAAAGATAAAAAAAAATATACAAAAGAGAAAAGATAATCCTTGACTTGCAGGTACTCAGTCTTGCGAATAGCAAGACTAGTTTTGGAACCCTAATTTGGCTCAAAGCCAAGAACTTTATTTTGAGGGTGTACCTCAAGGACAAAAATTATTAGAAAAAAAAATCTTAAATAGAAAAACACCAAAAACACAATAAACGAACGGAAGAGATTCGTTGTAGGAAAGGCGTAGAAACTTGACTTCTAATCCCACTTCCCTGAGTTCGACCTTGGGCCTAAAAGTGACCAAGATAAAATCAAGTAGGCCAGGTTAAAAATTTTGTAAAGAGATGGTTAGGCTCGAATTAGGTTAACCACTATATGCATTTCAACGATAAAATCACCATATTAACACAACCTAACCGGGTCCGACCACATCCTTTTCTGGCGTCGTTGCCGGGGAAGTGCACCTTCAAGTAAGTTTTTACTCCATTCCTTTAATTTTTCTCTTCTCACACCCTTCTCTTCACGGGTGTCTTTGTTTTTGGTGTGCAGGTAAACCTGTTGCAAGGAGAAGGCAGGCAGACGAAGTCGGAGATGTGGGCAAATCCAAGGTGAGAACAAGAGCGTGAAGACGCCGACACCGCACTGGAGCTTCGCACACGTGGCTGAACAAGTAGGTCATTCTTTCTTAGCAACCTAGGTTAACTTGTAACCTTAATAAAAATAAAATTAAAAAAAACTAAAAAAACTAGAAAAACTTCGAGGGATCTCTTGGGGCAAGTGGATTAAAATTCACTTGTTTAATTGATTGCCTTTACTCCCACTGCCCTGGGATTTCCCGCCAAACTTCGCATAGCGAAAATCCAAGAATCTTGATTATTGAATCTTTCACCGTGTGAAGTATTCTTTGAGGCAAATAAAAAGATTGATTGCCATCCCTCTTTGCCTCACTTATCTACAATTCGGGATCACCTTTGTGGTGGGGAGACTTGGAATTGAGTTGATTCCAACCCCACCATGACCTTTCACTTGACTAAGATTCGATCCCGAATATTTCAACCCCAACAATTTGATTCTCTTTATCTTTTGGTTGAGCCTTGTGTGTGGAAATCATTCTGGTGATTGGGAGCACTTGAATTGAAGTGCTTTGGCTCCCTTTCACACTAATCTAAAACTGATTCATGCATCCACACATAGAAATCTCCATTTAGGGAAGCCCATTGCTTTCTAGCATGCATTAACCAATTGACATTGAAGAAGGGTTTGTTGGGCTTAGAAGAAAACTCGTATTCTCTCAAAACTCGGAGATTGGTTGAATTAGTATTTCAGCGAAATCCTAAAATCCATACTACTTAAGGCTGAATTCTAAAAACCATTCACCAATTAAAAACTTCAATTCGGGGAGATTTCCCCGTTGCATGCTTGGTTTACACATTTTGAAAAATCAATCACTTGGGCATTACCCGTAAAAAATGCCCTTTACATTTGATCCTAAGACTCTAACTAAAATTGGTAGCAACTTGACCCTTATTAAGGATTGGAGGTTTAACTACCTGCGTGTAGCGGCTACATGCTGGTGTGGGTTCCCGCGTGCTATCGGGTGTCTAAGACTGGGACAAACGGCCTTTCTATCTGGCCCAGTGGTTTCGCGGTGCTCGCATTCGGTTTCGTAGTTCGTGATAGTAGGTAACTTAGATCTTTAGGTCTAAGGGCACACTGTAGAGGTTAGGAACTTAATTGTATTGATTTGTCATCAAGTGTACCTTTGCGGCATCATTTCTCTCATCTCTTTTCCCTTCTTATCTCCCCAATTCTTCCTGTGGTAGTGCATGTTTGGGAGGAGGTCACAAAACCCTGAACTATGTGAATTGTCTGACAAATTTGAAAAAGAAGCCGAATCGTCCTCCTCCTCCACAAACATGGCTGCACGCCCATGCCCAAATCCCGAGGGAGGAAACCGCCCTCAAAACCCATTAGGTGGTGGAGCCTTAGATCTAATAACCCGCCTCCAAGCCAAATGGAAATGTATAATGAACAAATTGAAGCCATTAGGGAAACATTGGAGGAAATGCAGAACCCTCCCGAACTGGAGGAGCCTAGGTCTCTTAGCTCTTATTAGAATCCCGTTGCTACAGAGACCATAGGACAAATTCGGGTCCCCATGGGCGGGGACAACTTTGAATTAAAACCTAACATAATTAGCCTAATAAATTTTCACTTCCATGGTCTTGCAAGTGAAGATCCTTTTCTCCAATTGGAAGACCTAACCCAATTGGCTGAAACTATTAAACCTAGAAATATCGGGTTACCCATAGTTCTCATGAAAATATTCCGATTTTCATTGCGAGATAAAGTGTCGTAGTGGTTACGCACCCTTGGGAGAACCATCCACTCTTGGGAAGAGATGCGAACTTCGTTTCTCAAGAAGTTCTTCCCAATCGAGCGAACCAATGCGCTTCGCTGTGCTATCACTTCATTTATGCAACAAAATGGCGAACAATTTCATGAGGCATGGGAGAGATATAATGACCTCCTCAGGAAGTGTCCACACCACGGTGTGCCTAAGTGGCATATAGCCCAGATTTTCTACTATGGGCTAAATGAGACTTTGAAGCAGATTGCAGATGCTTCTTGCAGAGGGAATTTCATGAATAAAGATGAGAATGGAGCATTCTAATTATTTGAAAATATGAGTGAAAACTCAATGAACAATGCTTCCATTGTTGCCTTTAATCATACCAGCCTGCCCCGTAATGTCCACAAAGTTGACACGGGACCCTCCCATTCATCCACTGATCTCAGCCTTATAGCACAGAAACTGGATGAAGTATCTGTCGTGCACAAGAAGCTGGACGAGCTTCTGGCCAACCCCGCCTGTTCTATGGTAAACACCCCCACCTCACTACTTCATCACAATCCCAATTCTTCCAACACTAGGCTTATCCCAAGAAACCCCGTAAGACCTTCCTTACTGAGTGTCGCACCGAGCGATTCGGTAAGTCATGTGGATTTGGCTTCTACGAGCCAGTATTTCAACACGGAGGACCAAGCCTCCGTGTGCTCGCACGCATATTTACATGCAGACGCGTCTTCTGGCATAGAAGATGCTTGCACCCTAGGGAACAACCCGTTCTCTGCCACTTATAACCCAGGGTGGCAAAATCATCCAAATTTTGCATGGTCCAACAACCTGCAACGCCAAAACCCCACAGGTGGAGCAATGCGACCATTTGCACCCGTCATCCCAAGGGCCCAGTCTAATCCTATGGCGAATCTGCCATCGGGTCCTTGCGTACTACAAGCAGAACACACATCAAGTCCTCTTGATAAATTGATGAGAATGGTGATGGAAATGTCAAAGCGCCATGAAGAGAACATGACCTCTCTTCAGCACCAATTGGCGTAGCAGAATGCTGAGATCAGTCAACTACGCATGGCGACTCGATCTCAGGGCACTCTTCCCGCCCAACCTATTCCAAACCCTTGAAATTTCGTGCCCCGTGGTCCTCAACCACAGGTACGACCTTCTCAAGGGAAGGTTCATCAGATTCTGCAGGATCCGAGCATTCCACCGGGATTTCAGGCTAATCCCACTGCAGCACCTCACTCTTATGTCCCCATTGCAAACCCTCCACCGCCTTATGATCCCACTGGACTCGCATCGTCCAATGCGATCACTACGAGGAGTGGCAAGCAGACTGTCGATCCGCCTCGACCTGATCCTGGCCCGTCTTCTTCATCGCCCTCTCATTCGGGATGCACATCGCATTCGCGAGAGGACGATACACCCAAATTGGTGCCAGAATCAGTTCCATTCCCTGAGGCTCTACTGAGGGAGCCAAAAGGCAAAAAGAAAGATACGCAGGCCTTTGATAACCTGCATAATTTGTTCAGGGATGTAGAAATCAAGGTACCCCTGCTCGAGGCTATCGACCACATACCTATTGTCGCCTAATTTTTCAAAGACTACACAACACCCAGGCGACAGTCAAAGAAAACTAAGAATCCGGTGGTTCTCTCGCCTCATGCGAGTTGGGCGATACTGTCAAATCTACCACCGAAGTAGAAAGATCCAGGTACACTGCTTATTTCCTGTAGCATCCAATGCTGCAATTTTAACCATGCCCTGCTTGATCTAGGATCTTCCATCAATCTTATACCAACCATCATGCTCGAAAAATTTTCCTTGGGAAATCTGAAACCCACCCCTGTCACATTACAATTGGTAGATCGTTCTATCAAAATCCTGAAGGGTGTGGTGGAAGACGTGGTGGTTAGGGTCAATAGTCTCTGCTTTCCTGTTGACTTTCTTGTTTTAGATATGGAAGTTCCTAGCTCACTTTCTGATTGTCCGATCATCCTTGGTCGACCTTTCTTGGCCACAGCCCACGCCCATATCGACTGCAAGTCGAGCTGTATTGAGATTGCCATTGGATCTGAAAAGCTCAAGCTTAACATCTTCAAGGCAGCCAAGAACTTTGATTGTGATTGCATCGAGGATGACACGTCTGACGAGGACATGGCTGTCAGCGCGTGTATCGGACTAATTAGGACCTATTCTGACTACTGCGGATTACCTGTAAACATCGACAATTTCCTGACCGACACCTATTGTGACGTTCCCCCATCCCTCCCTTGTCCCGTACCTTCTCCTGGCCAGACTTCTGATGAGGTTTTCTCCGCTTCCCATACCTCGTGGTCTGAGTCATATCCGGGCTTCTCACCGCCGGTCCACATTCTTGAAGACCGGATTGCCCTTTCTTTCTCGCCAAATCAGGCGGATTTGCAACTCCACACTGGGACCTTCAACCCATATACTACTCACTGGGGCTATTCCTTTTTGGATCCATCTATCCAAGAAGCCCCTCTTCTTGGCTAATCTGAGGGCCAACTTCTTCCTCCTGACTTGTTCTCTGATCTGCCTGGGACACTCTCGTCCCAAGAAATGCCAGACCTTTCACCATCCAAGAAATGCCAGACCTTTCACCATCCACTCCCGAGCTGAAAGAGCTGCCTAGTACACTTAAATATATTTTTCTGGGGCCAAATGAAATGCTCCTTGTAATCATCAGTTCAAAATTGACCAGGAAGCAAGAGTGCAAACTAACAAAGGTCCTCATTGAACACGAGGCAGCCATTGGATGGTCTCTATAAAACATATCTGGCACTAGCCCCTCCTATTGCACTCACCGTATATATACGAAGGAGAAGGCTCGATCTTCCCGCGAGATGCAGCAACGTCTCAACCCTAACATGCGGGAGGTTGTTAAGAAGGAAATCATTAAATGGCTGGATGAGGGTATAATCTACCCGATCAGCGAGAGCCCCTGGGTGAGTCCAATTCACGTCGTGCCCAAAAAGGCAGGACTCACCATCCATGTCAATGACAGGGGCGAATCCATCCCTACACGCACTCCTACATCTTGGAGAGTGTGTGTAGATTATAGGAAACTCAATGCTGCAACGAAGAAAGATCACTTTCCGCTACCTATCATTGACTAAATCCTGGAGCGGTTAGCGAGAAACAAAATTTTCTGTTTCTTGGATGGATTCTCAAGATATAACCAGGTGGCAATTGACCCTCGGGACCAAGAGAAAACCACCTTTACCTGCCCCTTCAGCACCTTTGCATTTGGAAGGATGCCGTATGGACTTTGTAATGCACCAGCAACTTTCCAGAGATGTATGCTGGCGATATTCCATGACATGGTGGGTGACTTTCTCGAGGTCTTCATGCATGACTTTTCTATCTTTGGACCATCTTTCGATGACTGTCTTGCCAACCTGACTCGTATCCTTAGGAGATGTATTGATGTAAACCTCGTGCTTTCTTGGGAAAAAAGTCATTTTATGGTGCACGAGGGAATTGTTCTCGGACATATCATCTCCGATAGGGGTATCGAGGTTGATAGAGCTAAGCTTGATGTAATTGCTGATTTACCTGTGCCTGGCTCTGTCAAACAAATCCGCTCCTTCCTGGGACACGTCGGTTTCTATAGGAGATTTATCAAAGATTTCTCCAAGATTTCTCGACCATTAACTCATCTCCTATCGACCGACGTACCCTTCGATATGGGCCCCGACTGCATACGAGCATTCACGCAGCTGCGTAATGCTATCACCAAGGCCCCTATTCTCCAGCTACCTGATTGGTCCCTCGACTTTGAACTCATGTGTGATGCTTCCGACCTTGCAGTCGGAGCCATCCTGGGGCAAAGACGCGATAGACACCCCTTCGTGGTGTACTACGCCAGTAAGACATTGGACGAGGCCCAGCGTAATTATACTACCACTGAGAAAGAACTACTGGCGGCCATCTTTGGGCTGGAGAAATTGCACTCTTACCTTCTGGGCTCACATGTTGCTGTTTTCACCGATCACGTGGCCATTCGCCATCTCATGCATAAGAAGGATGCCAAGTCTAGACTAATTCGTTGGATCCTTCTGCTCCAAGAATTTGACATTGAGATCCGCGATAAGGCCGGAGCCCAGAATGTTGTGGCTGATCATCTTTCCAGACTGGACCCTGACCATATTGGGCTTACTCTGCCGATCAATGAAATTTTTCCTAATGAGCACCTATTGGCAATTAATGTGGCAAGTGGACCGTGGTATGCCGACATTGCCAATTACCATGCTTCTGGATCCCTTCCATGTGGCTGGCCTAAAAACTAGCACGAGCGTCTCATGGCAAAAGCAAAGTATTATTTCTGGGATAATCCACTTCTTTTTCACATAGGTGCTGATCAAATCATCCGTCGCTGTGTTCCTGACAGCGAATTCCCCAGTGTGCTATCCTTCTGCCACGATCAGGCCTGCGGAGGCCATTTCTCTGGGAGGAAAACTGCAGCCAAGGTGTTGCAGTGCAATTTCTTTTGGCCCTCCCTTCACTAGGATGCACACAATTATGCCAAACATTGCACTAGGTGCCAGTCGTTAGGGTCAATGTCATGTCATGACATGATGCCCTTACAACCCATCCTAGCTACAAAAATCTTCGACATTTGGGGAATTGATTTCGTGGGTCCCTTTCCTCCTTCCAACAGCTTCGAATTTATTCTCGTGGCTATTGATTATGTTTTGAAATGGATCGAGGCTATTCCCACGTGCCGTGCTGACCATGTTATATCCACTCGATTTGTCAAAGACCACATCTTTGTGCGCTTTGGGATCCCTCGAGCCATTATCTCAGATGGAGGAAGCCACTTTACCCATGCTTCTTTCCGGGCACTTCTGAGGAAATATGGAGTTCACCATCACATCGCATCCCCATATCATCCTCAGACGAACGGCCAGGCAGAGGTGTCGAACCGGCAAATCAAGAAAATTCTCCAGAAAACGGTTTGGCCTGACAGTAAGGATTGGTCCAACAAGCTGATTGACACACTTTGGGCGTATCAAACCGTCTTCAAGGCTCCCCTTGGTATGTCTCCTTATAAAATCGTTTACGAGAAGCCTTGTCATTTGCCCGTGGAGTTGGACCACCACGCTTATTGGGCGATTCGCCAATGTAACCTTAACCCAGACCTGTGTGGTCGAGAAAGGAAACTCCAACTCCAGGAGTTGGAAGAGCTCCGTCGTGAAGCCTATGATTCTACTTTAACTTTCAAACAACGCACTAAGGCTTTTCACGACAGCCGTATTCGGTGGAAGGAATTTAAGCCATCTCAGCAAGTTTGGCTCTATAATGCCTGACGCAAATTCTTTCCTGGGAAACTGAAGTCCAAATGGACTGGTCCTTTCCTGGTCTCGAGACCATTTCCCAACGGGGCCGTTGAGATTGAAGATCCCAAATCTGGGCATAAATTTATGGTCAATGGGCAGCGTTTGAAACCCTATCTTACTCATGAACCTGCCCCCATTGGAGAAACTGTTGCCCTGCTCGAGGGTAACTAATTTGTGTGCCTCATTCTGAGTCCAGCTAGGGACGTTAAATTCAGCGCTCGTTGGGAAGCACCCCAACAACACTCACCATCCACCATCACTTTTCATTTCACTGTCACGCTCACTTCACTTTTCACTTCACCACCCACCATTCACCCACCCTACCACCTTGTTGTATACCCTGCACCTCAGCTCTCGTTACCCAATCTTCCGTCCTTTCTCTACCCTTCCCTGCATGCATATGAGGACATAGTATCGTTTGGCATAGGGGGGTGGATAGGCATCCTTAGGATCTGGGTATTTTAGGGTATCATGCAATTTTCATCTATCTATCTATAAAAAAAAAAATGAAAAATGAAAATGGTGTTTAATAATGATCTGAAGGCTGAAACAAAAATACAATAAGTGTTTATGGATATTCAACCATTGTTTTGAAGACTTTCTAGGCCACAGAAGCATAATTCGCTCAAGCTCAGCTTAATTCACTTGAGCATTGACAAAATAGATCGGAATCTCTCCTAACTAAGGACGTATTCTTGTACGTGAGACACTAGTACAAGATCCGTTGGTTTGCTTCTACTCGAGAGCCTAAGTAATCTTGGTTCACACTACACATATCAAGAAAGACTAGGTGAACAAAAGATCCAACCCTAGTGTTCATTAGGGAAGGTGGAGTCCTTACCTGTGCACGCAGGTAGACTTTTTATCCCAGGTTTTAGTCTTGTATTTAGGAAAGACTCTTTCCACCATAGAGGAACTCTCCCACCAAAAAGAAAAGTGTGCTCCTCCAAATAATGTTGTATGAGATATACTGACACGTGTTTCAAAAAAAGAAAAGATGCAAATAAGCCAGTATATCTCACAAATGTCTATAAAGTCTTTCTCCTAAAAAAAGTTCTTTAGGGCAAAGTACATTTACCCTGTTTTCTTTGAGCCATAAATGTCATAAAATGGGAGTTGAGTTTCCATCTTCTTTTTAAGGGTCAATCCGAAGACACAAGTTGATACTGGGACCAACCTTTACTTAAAAATTCATGAAACCCTGGGCTTGAGTCTTAATATTCATCTGGTCAGTCTTGATCCTTCACTAAGCACAGGCCATAACCTCTTGAGCTCTCGAGTATGGCAAAAACCTCCTGGGTCCTGGAAATCGTACTTAAGGTTTAGATATCAAGAGTCCTGGTTAGTCGAGAGATGATCTATGTCATGTGAGACTTAAGGTACTGGTAGTCTTCTCTGCAATTGGTTCTCACAATATCCAACATTAAACACACCTACGTCGCCTCGGAAGAAAATCTTCAGCTTAAGATCATTTCTAAATACAATACAAAAAAATGTTTTGCTAGGGACTAGCAAAAGATAGGCATGGGGGTATGATTGCACCACAAAAATACACCTGCAATTGTGCCATCTTGTGCTATTTGCTAACATTACCAGTGCATATTAGGTATCCATAGTCGCATTTGTAAAAATACACGCATGCATGCATTTAATTGAAAGGGTAGGAGAGTGAATAAAATGGCCTCGAAATTTACATTTTCTTCAAGTGCTGCTTTGCAAAATTTCCATCTTTATTTTTATTTCTATTTGATTTTGAATTCTTCTCCGTGGCTGCAATGCATGGCAGCCTCTTCCTCTCGCCATGCTCTGCAGCAAGCTTGCCCTGCAGCCGCATGCCCTGCCAAGCATGCACAGCCGCATGCACAGCCAGGGCATGGCTGTGCATGCCTTCATTCTCTATAAAACAAGTGCGGCTACCTTCCTTGCACCGGAGCCTGGTCCACCACGAAAAAACCCACACAGCAGCTCTTCCCTTCCAGGCAGCCTCCTCCCCTCTCCCTCCATACGCAGCCTCTCCTCCTTTGAGGAGCCACGCTGCGAGCAGGAGCACCTCACAGTGGTGCACAACCACCACTATGAGTCCACCACTACTCAGCTCATCAGAGAGCCGATGGGCGTGGTGGTTCTCTCCCTGTTTCAACGTTCAAGCCAACCCCACCATTGCCACAAAGCTTCAAGCTTTGAAGCTCAACCAGCCACTGCGCACCCCTACAGCAGCCGACCAAGCTCCACCGCGCACGCCAGCAGGACACCCGTAGGCCCCCGCACGCCCTGTCGCGCTCATTCGCCTGCGGCCCAGTCCTCTCCGCGCACTTTGTCGTGAAGTCCCGCCCGTAGCCTAGCTGGCGCAGCCTCTCCCACGCGCGCGCCGAGCCGTCCAAGCCTCCCGCACTCACAGCACCAGGCGCACCAGGTCGTGCGGCTCACCCCGGCATTGTAGCTAATGTTCACACATTTCAGCAGAACACTGTGGGTACAGTGCAGTGACGGGTAAGTTTCTCACTTAACCGGTCACCCAGCGCGCCGCAACCGGTACCATCCCGCGCCCACTCCAGCGCCCGCCCGGGAGTTTACGTGCGCCCGCTCCCTTCGCCTATGTACGCCCGCCCACTCCCTTCTCCCGCACTCACCTCTTCGTGTAGTGCTATGCATTGCAGTTCCTTCCTCCACGCCACTCCCTCCTGCCAGCGCGTGCACGCCCCTACGCTTGTGGCATCAGACAACGCATGGAGGACCCAGCCGACTTAACTCCCAGCCTTCTTCACTCTAGCAGAACCGAGCGCTCTCTCTCTCTCTCTTTCTCAGCACTCTCTCACTCTCTCTCTGCAGACACTTACACACAAACACTCACACTCTCATACACACACCCACTCACTTATACACTATCATATACATATATATATATATATACGTACATATATATATATATATTTATATACATATATATATACGTATATTTATACATATAGTAGTACTTATATAACTAAGTATTATTATACATATATGCATATATATATATATATTATTACCTATATAACTAAGTATAAGTATAGATACATATATATATATATATGCATATATTTATACATATATATATATATACAAATATACATACATATATACATATATATCTATAACTATATATACTTATATATATATATATATATATATATATATATATATATATATATATATATATATATATATATATATATATATATATACATATCTATCCACATATATCTATTTACATATATTACTATATATATATACATCTATATAGTTATATATACATACATATACATATACATATATATATATATATATCCATACATCTATCTATCTATACATATATTTAAATATATATATATATACATATATAGCTACCTATACCTATATATTTATAACAATATATACATATAGATATATTTACATATATACATATATATATATATATAGTTTCATATCACTTACCATACGTTGTATTGTGGGAATATTTGCACCAGTTGCTGATATTCCCCGATACACGCATATAGAAAGCGTGTTCGCACTCATCTTCCACCAATCCACCTTACACTCCACATGGCACTTTGTCCTGTTGGTTGTGTCTTTCTAGACAACGACCGACTAGACATCGTGCTACACGCCATCTCCACCTCCACCCCCACCCCTTTATACATATATAATATATACATATATATATACTATATTTCCTTTATTTCTATTTCCCTTTCTTGCCAGTAAAAAGATAAAAAAAAAATACAAAAAAGAAAAGATAATCCTTGACTTGCAGGTACTCAGTCTTGCGAATAGCAAGACTAGTTTTGGAACCCTAATTTGGCTCAAAGCCAAGAACCTTATTTTTAGGGTGTACCTCAAGGACAAAAATTATCAGAAAAAAAATATTAAATAGAAAACACCAAAAACACAATAAACGAACGAAAGAGATTCATTGTAGGAAAGGCGTAGAAACTTGACTTCTAATCCCACTTCCCTGAGTTTGACCCTGGGCCTAAAACTGACCAAGATAAAATCAAGTAGGCCAGGTTAAAAATTTTTTAAAGAGATGGTTAGGCTCGAATTAGATTAACCACTATACGCATTTCAACGATAAAATCACCATATTAACACAACCTAACCAGGTCTGACCACCTCCTTCCTTGCATACACCACCCAACCCCTGGGTTGGTGTAGCCTAGCCAATCAAGGCTAAGGCCCTGCCAATCAGATGGTCCTTATGGATCAGGTGACCAGATTTTTCTTTAGTAGTTTGAATTCCTGAAGAGAAGTTCATCGTTCAATTGACTGAAAGTGGTTCCCGCCTCTCAAGCTAACCTAGCCAGTCTGGTTACGAGGGGACTAAGGGGAAGGTTCTCCCTTTGGCTTATGCCTCCGGTTCCGTTAACCCCCGAGCCGCGGTTGTTTGACGTTGCCCCGTAGGCTTAGTCACTAGGTTTAGCAAGAGTGGATAAAAACACCCAGTAGTATGACAACGAACTCAGGTTGATTTCGTATTTTAAATTTAATTTTAACCCATTTTCTTCAGTGGGGTTTGTGGTGAGTGGCCCACAAGGTGACCAAGCTCACCGGCTAAGACTAGACTTGATTAAGTCTAGGTTAGCCCAAGTGTGGTCTCTAAATCGTAACCCTAAAGATTCAACCTAAGTTTCATGCACTTCTAGGGTTTTTCTCTGTTTCAGCAGACCACAAAAGTAATGTTTGTTCTTTGATAATAATTGGAATCCAATTAACTTGAAAATTTTCAAGTAGATTCCTTTTTCAATTAGCTTTCCATAAAATATTTTTTTGGAATTTTTACTATTTCAACCAAATTTTTATGGAATTTTGAATATCAGGGGTCAGATTTGGAATTTTGACCCTGGGTCGATTTTTCGCTTTGAAATAGTATCAAATGATCTTTAAAAATAGAAAAAAATATGGAAAATAAAGCCAATGAGATCAGATTTCAAACCCACCATTTTTAGTCAAAGTAGATTCACAGATTGCTCGGAATTGCTTTTTAAACTTTGAAAAATTTTGAATCTAGGTCAATTTGACTCCTGTGCACTTCATGAATTTTTAAAAATTGTATACTTGAAATTTTTTCAAAATAATGGTGGCATTTGAAATATGGTTTAAAAATGAAGGTTTAGCCTGAATTTCAAATTTTTTCACTTACTAATTTTTTGGCAATCGAATTTTTTAGTCAAGCTTGAAATCTGGTCGAAAATCAGGAGATGGTGGAAAAGCTTTTTAAAGAGGTTTGAATTTGAAATCTAAGCTTTCCACCAAAAATGCTTTTTTTCTTTTTCAAAACTTTTGCATTTTTTTTTGCGAAGAATTTTTCAAAAGATTCAAAGAAAATATCTCTTTTTTATTTTTTCTTTTCTTTTTTTTTCAAACTAACCTAGATTCGAAAGGAAACCTAATCTAAATTTTTTTTTCAAAATTTTTTATTTTTTTTTATTTTTTCTTTTTTTCACAAAAATGAGTAAAATCTTTTTTTTAAGTTTTTTTTTCACAAGGAATTTTTCAAAGGAATTGCAGGAAGTAAATCTAATCTAAAAAAAATGAGATGATGTGCACCTGGATTTGTTCTCTGCGCTCATTGGGTGTGCAGATCCTGTTTTTCTTCTATTTTTCCTGCACATCAAAAATAAAGTAGAGAGAAATTTGTCAGTAATAGTTTTAAAGATCGAAATCATAGAAAATGACATTGCCTTCCCGGCAACAACGCCATTTGACGGAAACTGTTCTCGCGCATTTGAAAGTCGTCGAACATCGTAGTATAGTCACGCAAAAACGTTCATCAAAAAATGATTTCTAAAGATAATGAGACTTTGAGTCCCTGTCATTCGTCTCTAGGAGGCATTTTTTTACTTCTGAAATCGATCTTCTATTGCTCTACTTTGTTTAGATATGCATGCCAGTTTGTGATTATTACGTATTTAGGTATGACATGCTTAGTTGCGAGAATATTAGGAGTTAGAAACAGGCAACATGAATCACGCAAATATAATAGCAATCAATAAGCTCATGGTGATTTCACAATATGGAGATATATATATATATATATATAAAAGCATTTTTCATTCATTCAATGGGAGAGTTGTTTGCAACAAGAACTTTAGAGGAAAGCTTATACATAAATGCTTGAAATTTAAACCTAGCTACCAGAAAACGACTGCATACAAGATTCGGTAGGGGGATTTTGCATGCATCATTGGGGGAGAAGTTAAGACTACGCTACTAAGCAGTAATAAAAGCAGTAAAAATTATGGAGAGCATAAACTAAATCTAGCAGAATAGAGGGCATTCAGGGGTGGTCCCCGATGGCCTTGGAGTGGTCGGGAGGAGAATGAGGGGCAGCCAATGTAGCTTAGGCCGACCCTTGGAGAGAGAGAGGATTGATCCAGCATCCCGGCATGATGTCCTCCATGCTGGTGGTGATGAGCTCATGGAGGTGGTGTGGCTAGCTAAGTGGAAGTCGGCGTGAATGGCACCAATGGAGTCAAGAGTGTGAATTTGCCAAGGAAGTGAATGGGTGCAAATGGCCACCCCTTAGGTCCTTTTATAGACCTAAGGGAAGCTCACTAGAGAATTATGAAATTCTCTAGAGAGGCCTATGGTTGGAGCTCATGGGAGAGTGAGAGAGAGAGGATGGATGGTGGTTTTTAGATCCAGCAAATGTGGATCTAAAAATTGAATGGCTCTTGGTTGCTAATTTTGGCAACCAAGGCAACAACACATGGTAGAGAGTTCTAGAGAACTCTAGGCTAGGTATTTTCGTGTGTATGTTGTGTGTGGGTGTGTGTGGGTCGAAACTTAGGTGGCTAGGTTGATTAGTTTAGGCTCTAGTGGGTTTAGGTCAAGGTATGTCTCAAATTAGGGTTATAAACCCTAATTCACTAAGGTAAAGTGCAATTAAACTTAATAGAAGTTTAATTAGGTGTGTGGAAACTTAATTGAGAGTAAAAAAAATCAATTAATTTTGGTCTAGGTCAATTAGACTTTCACTGAGGACAGTGTGTGCTGAGATTAGGGCTCAATTAGACTCAATGAGTCCAATTGAATAGGCTGATGGAATTGACTAAGATCCAAGTCAATTAGGTTTATTGAGGACCTAATTAGGTCCTTAGGGAGGTCTAGAGGTGATGTACTAGGGTTAGGGCACCTTAATTTAGGTTCCTATAGGGTTGGAATTGGGTTTAGGGACCTAGAGATCTAAGATCAAGGCTTAAATCTCAAAACAGGAATTGGAAGGCAGTATCAGACATCTAATAGTAGTGTCAGACGTCTTATACTCAAAAATCAAAAGTCCAGACTTGTTGTCTGGACGTCCAATTCGAGTCAGGAGGGATTTTGGGTTCTGTTTTGGGTATTCTGCAGAAATTGGACGTCTGAAAAAGTGTCTGGGCGTCCAATAACACTACAGAAGTGGGTTTGAGGTGCGCGGGAGATGGCTAAGGGTCCTGGATGTCCTATAACTTATCTGGACGTCCAAATAAGGGTTGGAACTAAGGTTTTAGGGCTTCCTATGGTGTTGTGACCTAATCTAAGGGTGGCTAAGGCTTGGGGAAGTCTCTAGGCTATCCTAGGGCTAGGATGGACCTAAGCTCTTCACATTTTATGCTTTATTCCTACTTAATTAAATAGCAAACTTTTAACCCCCTTACATTATTGTTCCTATATCTAAACTAAGCCTTCTACTCCAGCTCTGCTATAACTCCTATTATTCTAGATCCAGCTTTAGATTCTGCTCCAGATCTGGTTATTGCCTGCAATCGACATAATGCACTTAATCAACACATTATAACATTATTTTATACATAGCTAAAGAAGAGTAGTAAAGATGCAGACAATGCTTATGCATGCATAAATAACCCTAACTTATGCTAAGTTCTAGCCTAATCTAGGTCAATTAAGACCTATGATTGCTGCGCAATCGATAATCCTGCCCATGGCACCTGAACTAGCACTTGGTGCTTGCATACCCCCGGTAGGATATTTAGATATCCTAGGAGACAAGCACCAAGGAGACAATATGCTATTACACATCTTTGAGGGGAGTATCTTTCATTCCACCTCTCCACGCTGGGAACTCGTCCAATTAACTTGTGTCGTCGAGCCACTCCTAAGCCAGATCTTCAGGAGAACCTTTTCCATAATGGAACACTTTTGACATTATTCTTCATTAAGTGCACTGAACTAGACTAGTGTGTGATTTTTGGGTGCCTAGGTTACCAAGTTCCGCAAACCAAAGGGCAGGCAATGGGGTCGAATAATCCCTAAGCCTTAGACTTAATACATCAGCTTCTCACTTTCCTCAGACTCTTAAGGATTAATCTAGATCTTAATAAATACATGAGTGTTTAAGCCTTAGAATAGGCCCAAGAGGCCTAAGGTTGGTATCTGTCACTAATCTCCTAAGTTTTAGCCTTCCAAGTCTTAATTCATTATTCGATCCAACCTAGAACGTAGGTAAGTTTCATACTCAATTACATGGACTATCACATTTTCTGTCTTTTTGATTGCTCCTTTTTTTCCCTTTTTCCTTTCGCCTTAATTTTTCAATTTGGCTCTCAAAATTGTCCTCTCCTTTTCTCCATTTTTTTTCTGAATTGAAATCCCTCCATGAACCGAATTAAACAGTGTTTTGCACTTTAATATCCCTCCATGCCGATGGTTGGAGATTTGACAATCTTTAGGAGATGGGGGAATGGTGAGAGTGTGGCGACGAGTGATGGGAGGAGAAGGCGAGGGTGCGGCTAGGGTTGGAGATGAGGGTGACTGGAAGACATGGAGATTGAGAAATTGGTGGAGGGAGAAGAGATGCCAAACTCATGAGGGTAGGGCAACTAAATTTGTTTCGAGAGAGGGCTGGAAGAGGACGAACGGAGAGGTTTTGTTTTATAGGTGCAGATGAAGAAGGCATATGGCAGCGGTATGCAGAAATCCCCTTGTGTTTGGCGTGTAGGGGAGATGGACACAAACGTGACTCGTGCACAAGGGTGCGGTTGCAGCGTATGAAGATGAACCCTCTATGCCCAAAACAAGAGGAACTGAAGGAGCCTTGGCTGCCGCCGCCGCCGGTGCAAGTTGGCCATACGATTGATGTGGAGATCCCCTTCTTTGAGGATATCCTATCTGCGGAGATGATGCTAAGGGTTGCATTGATCGACGAAGTTATGACTGACAACCCTACTGTTGAGAGGTTCCATTAATTGGTGAGTTCCTTATCCCCTGTCTCATCGGGTTGGAAGATTGTTGTGTTATCCCAGACCCATTTTCTTGTTTTTGGTCTAGGAATGATAGATATGGAAAGGCTACATTTTTGCTCGAGTACCTTTGAGAACATCAATGTGTTGTGGAGGCTGGTCTCTCCCTTTGATGGGGCACTCCCTAATCGCCTTCCCCAGAGATTGGGTACGAAGCAGGTGATGCTAGTGATCAAGGGACTGCCTCTACATTTGAGATCAAGAGTGGTGGTTTCCAAGATGATTGCAGGTTTTGCATCCATTCTTGATGATACTGAGATTACAATCAGGGAAGGTAATGCCCATATATTGTAAATCGGTGCTGAGGTTTTTAGAAGTGGGTCAATGCCTGATAAAATCATCCTCAGATGTGGTGGTTGTTCGTGGCTTATTCACTTGTCAGTGGTAGGGCAGGAATACATATTTCCAGAACAGGGTCAAGATAAGACGTCTGATGAACGATCTGGTGAGGTACACTAGGAGGAACCAGAGGGTCGTAAACCTTCAGATGATGCACCTGAGCCAAAGAAATGGAAATACTTCCACGAGGAAGTCTTGGAGGGGGGTCAAATGACTATGGCTGATGACGTTGCTATGGGGAGTGCAAAGCATACACATGAGGACCTGGTAATTCCTCCAATTGCAAGGATGTGATTACGGGGGATCAAATAGAAATCAGCAGTGGCAAAAAGGTCCTTAGGGATGTGAATCAAATGCCTTTTCTTGTGCTTGAAGATCTAATATTTAGGAAAGGAGCCAGCCAAAAGAGGGGGGTTGGTAATGTTGAATGTGAAATGATCGATCATGGTTCGTATAAAAATCATCGTCGTTGTTGTTGTAGTATATGTCACAAATAAAAATCGTTATCGCGTCAATTTTATTTATTTACATAATTTTTACTAGTTTATTCTAGGTCATTCACTAGGAGGTAGTTATTGATATACATCACTCTTTAAGTCCAACATTATTCTCTAATTCCAAAAAGATTAATTTTATGTACAATCATAAATGAATGAATTAATGAATAATCAATGAATGAAATAATAGCTTAATTATGTATAAAAGAATCAATTAAGATGCTTGCAAACACCTAATTACAAACAAGCATCAAACACTATACATACATACTCTATACTATCTATTTATAACTTATAATACTAATACTTACATATATATACAATAATAAGTAATAATATATACTATACTATCCTAACTTAATATACTAACATATACAGTAACATATATAATATCTATAATGACAGATATAAACGTCGCTAAACCCCAGAAAAACTATATACAGAATCTAAGGTAGAAACTAGGGTCTATAGCGGCACTTATTCTATCTACAGTGATGGTTTATTCTGTTAGTAAAGCTATATGGTTATTTATGCACATATATAGCTCAAACAAATCTATACTACGTATACTTACTATACTTATTATTTACAGTATACACTTATATACACTATACTAATTTATGTACACACTTCCTTTCCAACTCTTTCTATTCTCTTCTTCTATTTTTACACTTACACTTAGATGATATCTTCTTCTATCTGTTTTACGGCTCTTTTGTTTTCTTAACATTTAGTCTTAGTCACTTTGCCTCACTCTTCTCTTAACTTCTCTTACTTTCTTTTCTTCCCTTAACCCCTCAAATTAGACCTTTACTTAATAGTTTAAAAATTGTTTTAAGGTTGGCAGGCAACTCTTTTCGAGGGATACACAGCACCCGAGGTGGGTTGGACTAGACCTCTACTAAGAGCTGCCCTAATTCTTTAATTAGGCCTCTTAATCTCGATTTTAGCTCTAAATCGGGCTTAATCAAGCCCTCGGACAGTGTCAGGCCCCCGGCCCACACCGTGCACACTTCACAAACCATTACAAAGCCAGAACATATGCTCGAAGGATCGGGTATAAGGGTTGTTTCGGGAACCCAACGCTCGTGACGAATGAGAGGGGTAGATAACAAATTACATTTAAGTGCTTCAGGATGCTTCATGCCACATGATGTGGCACTATTTTTAACGCTACTTAGCATTGGAATTCCAACGCAGCTGTGATGATTTTGGGATTTTGCCCATCAATTTGAGGGCCATAAATTATTAAAATTAAAAATTAAATTACATGATAATAAAGTATTTACATAGTACTATATAATTGTACAATTAATTTAGAAAATTAATTATATTTACTGTATAAATAAATTAGGTAAAGTTTGTAGTTTATGCCTATTGTATTTTAGGTTTTATTTCTAAATTAAGTATAAAGTAGTTAATGTATGGTCTAATTGACCCATTACAGTAGTAATATATATACTAAAGTATTTATTACTGATTTTTATTGTATTTTACAGGCTTTATTTCAATTTTATTTACAATTAAATAGCTTATTTTGGACTATTTTATATATAAATTAGATACAACTAATATAATACATTATAAATATAATTAAATTACCTTAATTTACTTAAAATACATTAGTTCAAATGTACAGTATAAGTGAGTTTAGTTTTAACTTAAATTACTAATTTATTTTAATTTAATCTAATAACTTAATAAATTAATTATTTATTCTAAATATATAATTAAATTATGTTACAGGGGTCCTAATATACATAATATACATATAAATACAAATGTACAATATCAGTTACAAATATGTTTATTTATAGAGTTTATTAATTTATATAGCTTATTAGTACATATAAATTAGTATAATTAATAAATAGTTAAATAAATAAGCTATATACAGTTTAATCTAACTTAAATACTTAAGTTATATTATATAACATTTACATAAGTTATTTATACTTAATATATACCTATTTTACAATATTTACACCTATAGCTTACTATATACCTTATATCTACAAGTATTTACATAGTGAACACTGGTTTTTAGGTATTTTTAAGGTTTTTTTCAACTTTTTATGGGTTTTATATATTTTGTGGAGGTAGGAGGTGAGAAAGAAAGAAATAGATGAGAAAGAGGGAGTGTTTTTGGTATGTTTATAGTTAATCTCTTTTATTAAATTCCATGGTATATTGAACCGTCGGCTGGTATGTTCTACCAAGTCGGGGGTTTAGAATACCATGAAACTTGGTATGAACTTAAAAGAATACTTGATCTTCACCAAGACAGGTTTTTCTTTTTCTGGATTTTTTATAAAGTTTTTATTTATTTACAAAGTTAACACATTCTAGGCCTTTAAGAGTATTCTAAGTGAGCCTAAGGCCTACAATGGAACTCTAAAGGTTGAATAAGAAGAATGTACAGTTAAACACATTCATCAAACCACACATAAGATGCTTAAAAGATTAAACATGATATTTCACTCAATTTCATTACATGTTTGAATATGGACAGTTAGGCAAACTTTTTAGCTGACAGAAAATGCGTAATCAGATTACAAGCATTGTAGATGAGGTTTAAGGTCAATTACAATACATGAAAGCGTGTACAAGTACAATACACCTTATAATACATATCAGCCAATTACAGAACTTATATCTAAGCCTACTGTCAAGACATTTCAAATCAACATCAACTGCAGCAGAATAACAGCAAGAACAGCAGCTGTGCTACTGCTGGAAACCAGCAGATCAGCAGCAGTAGCCACTGAATGACAGCAGCAACTCCAGACGTCTTACATGTTCATAGCACCTTGCTGCGGTATTCAAAATTCATAGAAATCATCTGCAGCAGGTTAGGAACTCACAGATCAGCTCTTATCTCCTGATGCAGTCATTTACATCTCAAATTAGACTTGAGAAAGCCTAACCATAAATTTAAAATAACTTGATCAATAGATAAAAGGTGAATCTGAAATGAAATGTAGCTGCATCATGTAGCAATTTGATATGGTAGCTGGAATTCAAAAGCACTAAAACAAATCTCTAAAACACATTCTGACAAGGGCTAAAATTCACATAAAAACTTCTCTCAGAAATGCAACTTTAAATCACAGACCCTTGTCAACATTTTTCTTTCCAAATAAAAGCTAAATCTACTGATTTAACACCATCCTAATGCTATAGACAGCATGTAGGAGATGTTGAAATCAGTCCATTAAATTCAATTTGAATCCCAATGTGTTAAAAACCTTAAGGGATACTGAAAATTCCTAAGGTGAAAATCAGATCTCAAATAAATCCATGGTTGAAATCCTTAATAGAGCCTCCAATCAACATAGTTGATCTTCCCTGGCTCCACAAAGCTTTCAAAACATTAAAACCCTCAAAAGGAATAGATCTGATTATGGCTCATTTGAGATGAATTCTGACAATAGAATCATCGCAAATTCATAGCCATTCAGTGAATTATAGAAATACCTCAGCTTGCTCGATCAAAACCATTCAAAACTCAATTGATTCAAAATCTTGCGATCTTGTGTTAAATCCAAATTCAAAGTAAATCAAGCAAACCAATTCCATTTTCAGCTCAGATCAGGTGCCTTTGTGAACAAAATGAAGTGAGTGAGGGGCCCCTAAAATGGATTTGAGCGCAATTCCTCATCTCAAAGCTTGAAAGCAAAGAGATGGGCTCCAAATGCATGAGTGAATTGCGGATTAAAATGTGAGTAAAACAGAAGCAAAATGAAAACATGTAGATGGAGCAGTTTTCAATGTATGGGTGAATTCATCCCCTCTGATCTGAAATGATTAGAGGAGGTGAAATTGTGGGATCTCTATGCTACAACTACTCCTAACTTACTCTAACAGTCACTCACATATCAGTACTACTCTAAATCTTGTTTCTACTGCTAACTACTCTAAGTAATGCTACAGCTAATCTAGAAAGCATTAAACCTAGTCTAAATGGAAGAATGGGACCTGTTGAGAAGATCTGCAGCTAGTGGCTGCGGCGACGAAGGAGGGAGGATTTCTAGTGGATTTGAAAAGCTCTCTAGTGAAGCTTCAAGTCACCCTCAGGTGCTATGTGGTCCTTAGCGGTGAGGAGAGTCAGAGAAGATGAAGAATTCACAGCTAGTGGTCTTGAAAATGGGGGAATGTGGGGAGAAGAAACTGGGGAGGACAAAAGGATCGACCTCAAGGAAGGAGAGAGGTCGATCCCCCGTGAGTGCAGCTATGGAGCTACTTAAGTAGGAAGAGTAGTGGATCTGGGCACCACGCGAGTGAAATTAGGCGTTAAAGGCAAGAGCGACGAGGATGAGAGGAGAGAGCGCACGCACTACCAAGTCAAAAAGCAGCCGTAGGACGAGATCTGGGTAAAAAGGTGACCACATGCACTGAATCGCGTGAAGGTTCTATTCAAATCAAGCTACAGATCAAGCGATCAAGAGAATGGATGGCCAAGATCACGCGAGTTCTTTGCATGAATAGTGTTTGCGTGGGAGCTCTCAGATGGCTGAAGTCTTCTGGTAAAATTGCAGGGTATACCCCTCTGTGAAGGGGTAGAACAATTGTAGGTAGGCCCATAAGTGATAATGAATGGCTAAAGAGAGACCCTTTAAGGCTTACAAGAAGGTCCCTACGGGTTACAAATAGATCGTAGGAGGTTTTCTAATGAATGATATGTAATGCACTAAGGACCTAAATGTAAATCTTTAATTTTAAGGCCTTAATGATGTCCAAATGCATCCAAGTTTTTATATAAGCTTAATTGAATATTTAAGAAGATAATTATACTTTTGATTTTAACTTTTAAACCCATTTGTGTGTCCAATTTGCAATTGGATCACCATTGTACATTTATTAATAGAATATCTCATTTAATGACCTAATTATGAGTTTTTAACATAGAATTGATGTTTTAGGTCTTTTTCTTTAATTCCCACACTTAACCCTTTTTATGTGTTAATTTGATATTGTTTAACCTAGTTTCTAGCTTAACTTAGGCTATTTAGCTATGATGAGTCGCAACTCATCATACCCCCATGCTTAGGTTTTGTTAGTCTCTTTGCAAAGAACTCATTAAAGTGCATAGCAATTTAAGTATCAGCAAGGTTAGTGTGATGAGATATCTTTACTTCTTACTTTTTCTCACAAAGTTAAGTGTTTCAAGATGACCTTTAAGCTGAAAGATTTTTTGATAAACCAACTGTGTTTATGTCTGGACATTGTGAGAACCTTTTTGCTTAGGACGACTAACCAGAACTCAAGACTAATATGACATAGACCATCTCTCGACTAACAAGGATTCATGATATTTAAACCTTTCAGTCGAATTCTGGGACTCAGGGGATTTTACAGAGACTCAGAATGCTAAGAGGTTATGGCTGTGCTTTGTGATAAGTCAGGATCGACTAGGTGAATTTTAAAACTCAATCCCGGGATTCACTTCTTTTTAAGTCCAGGTTGGTCCTAGCTTCAGCTCATGTTTTCTGATTGACTCTCAAGAAATGAGAAATACACAAGCCCAACTCTTATTATGTTTGTGGCTCAGAGAATATTTGGTGGAACAGGGTATTTGTATTGAACCCTGAAAACATTTTTAGTGGAATTTTTGTATTTACAGAACTTGGAGAACATACTTGACTTATTCTAAAGAACTTTCTTTTTGAAACTTTTTTTTTTTTGACTTTGTCAGTATGTCTCTAACAACTTTATTTGGTAGAGAGCACCTTACTTGGTAGGTGAGTTCTTTGGTGGAAAAAGCTTCTCCTAGACACAAGACTAAAGACTAGGACAAAGAGTCTACCTGCACGCACAGGTAAGGACTCCACCTTCCCTAATGAACATTAGGGTTGAATTTCAAATTCACAAGGTCTTTCCCGACACTGTGTCGTGTAAACCAAGGTTACTTAGACTCCTAAGTCAAAGCAAACCAACGAATCCTGTACTGGTGACTTAGGTACAAGAAACCTCCTAAGGTTAGGAGAGATTTTGGTCTATCTTGTCAAAGCTCAAAAAGTATTAAACCAAAGCCTGAACGAATCAGGCTACAGTGGCCTGGAAAGTCAAACCAGCAAAGGTTGAATGTCCATAAACACTTATTCTATTTTTGTTTTTAGCTAGAAGATTATAGTTAAACACTTATATTTCTTTTAGATTCTTTTTCTCTCCTCAAAATGGAGTTTTCCCTCAATAATAGAGTTCAGGCCCCTTATTGTATTTTTGGAATTTTTGTGTTTTGTCTTTTTTTTGTATTTTTTGCTTTGTAATTTTTTTTAACTTTTTCAAAAATGTTTCAATTTTTTTGGTATTTTTGATAATACTATACTATATATACTATAGGTGTATCTACAATTGCATTTCAGTTAAATGGTTCACCATTTACACCCTCCCATGCTTAAATGATGCAATGTCCTCATTGAAAGAATAGGGTAGATGCAAACGCATCGTATGCTTTTCACTATCCTAGACTGGGTGACGGAAGGAAGTTGGAATGAGGAGATAAAAATCTCTATGCAGACGATTTCAAGTCTGATACAAGATCAGAGTGGAAAGTTAGGCAAAGAAGTGAAATGCATGACATATGTGACAATGAAATGTATGCTTGAAATGCAAGGGTAGACACCTAATGCAAGAAAGGTGGAAATAAAAAAGAGGAAAATATCTATATACAAGGATAGGTTTGCTAAGTTTAACGCCTTCAGCTAAGCGTAAATTGAGTAGGGAATTCAAAATGTAGGAGCGAAATGGTAGAATTGACAAGTCTGAGATCATGTGGCTCAATAATAGTGATGGGAATACCATCATGAGCCCTAACTAGCTCATTTTGACCCATAAAAGAGAACAAAAGCTCCTACATAACCAACTGGAGGTCCTAATTCCATAAATAACCATTCTAAGAGAAAAGCAAGAAACAAGGGGTAAAACTGTAATTTTACCATTGCAGTACAACAATGGGATTTCTCATGGGCTAAACATAGGTCAAATGCTCTTAATAAGATAAAAGTGGGGTGGTTCAAATAGAAAAGGGGTTCATGTGAATTCTAGGAATTAAATGACTTCTTGTAACCCTAAAATAGACCCACTTGATTTAACAAGGTTCTAATTAGGATAAAATTCACCTAAACCCCCTAAAAATCATGAAAAAATATTTTCTAGGGTTTAGAACCTTCAATTTGGTCCTTAGAACCTATTTTGACCTAAATTAGGGTCTCAGTCAAATATTTGCCCTAAATTAGGTTTTTGTGTAAATTGCCTAGTAAAACGTAGTCAAACCTAAAATCCAACTTCACCATTGGATTCCTTAGGTCTAAATTAGGTTTATACCAAAATTTGGACCTAAGGGAAATTCATCTTAACCTACTTTGCAAATAGGTCCAGCCCAATTACATTTCTAACCCTATCTTTTGAAAACTTCTATAGAAACACCCCTATCTTTGTCTTTGTTCTTTGCAATTAGGTCCCTCTGCCATTATAGCGGAGGGAATCCTACTACGGTGAGGTTTCGAGGGCAAGATCTCTTTGATTTCTCATAGAATCCCCTTCAAAATTGAAAGGGAGATTCTCTGAGAAATCTTCTCCAATTTGAACACAATCAGAGGATCTATTTGGTACCCAATCTCTCATACGAATGCATGAGAGATTCGAGTCTCCTTCAACCTTCCATCTCCGACGAGCATGCCATGCTTGGAAGCTTGGCTTCCAAGCACAAATCCTTCCTCCAGGGCATATAAAGCATGACTAAATCCCTCTACATCTTCCAAGATTGAAATTGGCCAGAGATCCCTCAATTTCGTCTCTTCCCCCTCCGGCCAGTGGCTCAGCAAGCTCCGACAACATCCCTCTCTTTCCCTCGTCGCCCAGCCGCAATACCAGTGGTTGGGTCCTCTCCCTCCTATTCGTCCGCGTCGCGCCACACCTGCCGATGCCTCTACAACCCCTTCATCATAGCCGTCCTCCCCGCACTGAGTGTTTCGTCTCCAGCGATGGCAATACGAGCTGGCCACCATCTCTGCCTCCCCCTTCATCTCTCTACATCCAACTAAGTCCTCTCTCCTTTCTAATTCTTTTTCTCACTTTATTTCTTAAAAACACGCATCGACGCACGCAATCACCCTCACCTTCTTCATCTCCGACCAGACCTCTGGTGAGGTGTCCCCGCTGCTCCACACCTACATTCGCCTCGCCAACCACCCCATAAGCACCGTGACACTCCACTGATCATAAACCGTCGCTTCACTCACCACGCCATGCCCCCAAAACACCCCCCGAACACACCCACTCTCACGCACACAGGGTGCCCTAAAAACACGCATCAACGCACGCAATCACCCTTACCTTCTTCATCTCCGACCAGACCTCTGGTGAGGTGTCCCCGCTGCTCCACACCTCCATTTGCCTCGCCAACCACCCCATAAGCACCGTGACACTCCACTGATCATAAACCCTTGCTTCACTCACCACGCCACGCCCCCAAAACACCCCCCGAACACACCCACTCTCACGCACACAGGGTGCCCTAGGCACGCACACTCCGACCACCCCACGCCACGCTGACCCCCGCATTACTTCGTTGTGTCTCGGTGAAGCTTTCTGAGCTTTCTGACAGAGCTGCGAGACTATTTTCATGTTGACAGGTTTGGAGGCCCGCTGCCATTGACACACGTAAGCTGCTAGCTTGTAAGCTTCCTCCAGGTCTCCCCACTCCAGGTGCACGGCCCTAGGTTGCACAGACTCTCTCGCGCAGAGCTCCAGCCAAGTAATCAGCATTGAAGACCGAAGTAGCCACTACAATCAAGGGAAGACTTCTGCTGCAGACGCATGCGAAGGGAGGTGGGAAGATAGTCCCACCTCGGAAGTGAGTGAGCAGGCGCAGCGGAATAAGAGGAAAAAGTGCAGTAGCCTCTTCGCCTCCTGACCACGGGGTGAGGTCCCACTCGCCCTCTCACCGCCTTGTCTGTGACCTGATCCCCGTGGACTTGGCTTGACCCGTATACTTGACCTGCACTCCTCGCCCACCACCGCACGTCGGTGGGCCTGGTCCCAAGCGCGTACCCGACCCAATTACCCGAGAAGTGATTTTGAGAGAGTGAGCCTAAGAGAGAAAGAGGAAGAGAGAGCGTGGGCGGGTAGGGGTAGGTTTTGCTCTCGCAGGCAAGTCTAAAGAGGAAGGAGGAGAAGGCAATGACTGGAGGAAGAAGCTGAAGGCTGAAGGGCTGAAGAAAGAGAAGGAGAAGCTGAAGGTAGAAAAGAGGAGTTGCCAGAGAAAGAAGAAGAAGAAAGAGAAGAAGCCAAAGGCAAACGCCAGAGAAGCTAAAGGTAGAAGGAAAAGGCACAGGCCTGAGAGCAGAAGAAAATAAAGAAAAAAGAAGAAAGCTACCAGAGACAGAGATCAGAGAAGAGAAAAAGAGAAGAGTAGCACATCACTGTAGCAGCCATATTTAAGACGTTTGATTCATAAAATCAGACTTCCATTTTTTGTGCTCTCATACATTGACATTCTGTGTTTTTGCACTATAACTCTGATTTTCATTGCATATGATATTCAATTTTAAAGTTGTGCTCTTGATTTTCAAACCCCAATTTGCTCCCTGTGTTCGACCTCGAACTTAAAACTTCGAGTAATAAAATCTATTTGTTTTCGAGCGATTTCAACCTATACTACGACTCATCGATTTTAAAACATTGATCTCGTTCGATAAACATTTTGGTATCGTTGCCAGGGAGTAACGGGTGATTTGGAAATCTTGATCACAATTTCTATTTGGTACTAACTTGATACATCTCTTTTGTTGTGATTGTTTCAGGGGAGAAGATTAAAAGGAAGATGGCCTCATAGCAAACACACCCGAGGCAGGTAATCTTTGATTAGCCCTTTCTCTTAATCCCCTCGTTCTGAAAAGGAAAAATAAGATAAAAATCAATTAGGGCTACCTGCTTTCCATCTTTAGCTAATCCACCAAAGTTGCCTGATTCCAACAACAAATATTGATTTGTGCATCCATTTAAGGTAACTAGGGCTACCACCTTCTTGACTGAGCCCTAGATACCATATTTTCGGCAACTAAATTGGACCAAAATTAGAGCCAAATTAAGGATTCCAATTTAGGGTCTTAGAGACACATCTTTCTAAGCAAGAATCAACTATCCCAAGAAAGAGATGTGCCTAAGCCTTTGTTGAAAAGACTTATTCAAGAGAAACCCTAAAATTCAAGCTCTTAATTTCACTTGAATCCTAAAAGAAAGGACCTAAAACTTCTCAAATGACAAATAGGTGAAGTTGACCTCTTGTTGGGTCAACCAACCTTGAAATTAGGTCACTTTTGCACTCAATACATATAAAGTTCAAGTGAAATCCTAAGCACCTTTGCTCTTAAATAAAAGTGGTAGACTTAAGAGGCCAAAGTCCCTATTCTGGTCAACCTGGTATCTCAGTGACAAGAGAGGTCGGGTGGGGGAAATCCTGTAACTTGTGGGGATGCTCTACCGTGTAGGGGTCTTTGCGGGACTCTCCCTCTCTAGTTGCCTAGGTATTTCTCAAGTGGACAACTTTCTGAATAAGGGGTATCATCCGCCCTGAACCTCTATAGTCATCCAAATTTTTGGGTGTCTTGATTGGGTCCAGCACATTCTAATCTCGTCCAAACCATCGGTGCATGTTCTGTAGGAGGTCCTTAAGACCATCCTTAAGACCTCCTTTAGCAACTCACTCCCACCGAGGCCAAGCCTCGACATCCGTGTTTGTGTAGCAACCCCACCACATAGACATCTCCTCTAATTTATCAGAACCAAATTCTCCTTCTTCCATCATCATGGCACAACCAGTAGAAGAAGGGAATAATCTTGAAAACCAACTTCAGCACCTAAACGATCTATTTCAAGCCTTTGCAAACCCGTCGTAGCATTCTATGATGCGAGATCACTACAATCCTATTGCAGTGGCGATCGAACCTTGAGTCCAAATCTCGACTGGAGGTCTGGATTCTGAACTCAAGCCCAACATGATTCACGTTATTCCAAAGTTTCATGGGCTTAATTTCGAGGATCCCTTCCAGCATATCAAACAACTCAAACATCTGGCCCAGACCTTCGGGTTAGATGTTCAAAATCGGGATATTCTTTTTATGAAGATGTTTTCCTTCTCTCTCATGGACAAGGCAGCTCACTGGTATCAAACTCAAATGCATCCAATCAACACATGGGTTGAACAAAAATCTGAATTCTTGAAAAAGTTCTTCCCAGTTGGTCGGACGAATGCCTTAAGACACCAGATCACACACTTCACCCTGTAATCTAGAGAACCTCTTCATGAAGCATGGGACCATTTCTTGGATCTCATGCAAAAGTGCCCCCATCACTGAGTTCCTAATTAGGAACAAGTCCAGTCTTTTTACCAAGGACTTCATGAAGATATCCACCTATTCATCAATGCAACCTACTGAGGAAATATCATGGGTCAACACGAAGACACTGTATGGGAGATTCTCGAGAATATGTGTGAGAACTCCATCAATAATGACTCCATGGGCTTATTTGACCGGACGAATGCTCGCGCACCAACGAATCCAAGGGGAGCACATGAGACGCAGGGCCTATTCGCATCCGTCGACTTGGAACTGATGGCCAGTCAGTTGGACAAGGTCTCTATCATTGAGAAGAAGGTGGATGACCTGACTCGACATCTGCAATGAGCCACCTCTGCGTAAAACTCGTTTGCATAGCCACCTCTTGGGAGGGAAGCTGTGCATAACATCTATCACAGATCTTCTCAGGGGATGGACCCGTATCCACCCCCGTCAAACTCTAGGATCGGAGGAAACTCTGATCCGACCTGCTCTAGTTGGGGGAACTTTGAACCTTCATACTCTAACTTTCTTGAGGTTCCTCAGACCTCCGAGGACCTCAACGCAATCCAGAATGACCCATTCTTTAACACCTATAACCCTGGATGGCGGAATCATCCCAACTTCCTATGGGCGAGAAATAATCAGAATCAAAGACCACCTTATCAACCCCGTCCACAAGCTCCTCATCCATACCAGTCGCCTCAGCCTCAGCCCAACCCCACCTATCAATCTGGGCCAACCTAAATAGATCAAATGACTCTTATCCTTCAAACTCTAGCTGACATTCAGAATACGAATGCGGTTATGCAAAAATAGCACAAGGACGAGATCACAGAGGTTAACAATCAACTCGCCCAGATGACAAATTCTCGCCAACCTGACACACTCCCTTCGTAACCTCTGTCGAATCCAAATAGCATGCCGAACCAGAGCCGCATTATGAATCCAGGCCAAGCCCACATGATTTATCAAGCCCCTTCTGTTCCATCACATGATGGGATGGAAGCTTCAACGTCGTATCCGGGATTCCAGCAGTAGCCACCTATTTTACCAACCTCGAACCAAAACCAAGTAGGACTGAATTCTGTAACAACCGTAGTGGCAAAGCAACACAAGACCTACCTTATCCAAGCCACTCTTAGCCTGGTAGTAACCCAAGCCCTAGGATAGTTGATGTAAACATGTTTACACTACATAAGATGTCTATTTATGCATGTTCTTAAGCATAGAATTGCATTGCATACTATAAATATTGCATAACATGCATCATCTTGCATTTAGATTAGTTTGAATAAAATGGAGGTTAATTGTCTCCTTTTATGTTCAGGGACAAGGCAAAATTTTTATCGGGGCCTTAGATCGAAGATCCAACTGTACATATTTGATCAGGGTGATGATTGGAGTTCAACGACTCCAAGATCACCCAAATCAGACATTTGTAGCATCAGATAGAGATAGGGGAACCCTAGAAGATCAAGGGCTAAGATGGTGTGAATCCACACTTCAAACGAAAAATCTGATCGCATGGATAGATTCGGATCGACGATCGTAGCCTAACAGCGTGAAAATCGACTCAATCCGACAACCGTGGCACCATCTACATCATCCAAAAGATGGATGGCTAAGATGGCACCACGTGGCACCATCTCAACCACCTAACCGGCCGCTCCACCCGCCGCACCCTCTCTTCTTTGACAATTCTTCGTCGTTGGATGCGCATCCAATGGCTGTGGATGCGTGCGCACAATTTGTAAGCGCGACACAAATGCGCTTGTGGCACGTTGGTCGAACGTGCTTTCGCGAAGGGAGAACGTGCGTTCGAGTCGCGAGGAGCAGGCGAGTGGGCATGAGGAGCGTTGGATCGGGATTGGTTGGCCGCAAGCGCTCAGTAGCGCCCAAGTGCTATCGCATGCCCACACGTGACACGCCATCAGACGTGGCAAGCGCCCGCAGAGGAGGCGCGAAGAGGAACGAGATCAAACGGCCGAGATTTGATGAACGTGGAAAGGTGTTGCATGTGTGGGGGTGAGCAGGCGGCACACATCGCCCACGATGGGGCTTTAGCGACGGTTTTACCCGTCACTGAAGACCCCTTATTTAATGTTTTGAGATTAAAAAGACCAAATTGCCCTCACTCCTTCCAACTATAAAAGGAGACCCCCTCCATATGAAATTCTCATCCCTTCTTTCTCTTCTCTCCCTCTCCAAAGCTCAAGAGAAGCTTGTCCCACACCCGGGATGCTTCTCAAGAGATAAAGTCCAATTTTCGTCCCCCTTTCGGAAGTGGATCCCACGACGACGACGACGTGCTGCCCCGTTCCCGTTCTTCCCACTTCGTCCTCCTTCATCCTACTCCGTTCCCTATCTTCCGAGCGTCATGCCGTCCAGCTCGTCCTCCAAGCGACCGTCAAGGAGGATAATTCTCTCTCCATTCTTTTTAATGCTTTCTAGAGTAGATTTACTGCTTTCTAGTGTAATCGTTTTCTGCTTTCTAGTCGTAATGTTTAGTGTAACGAGCAATCTCTTTGATAATGAATTTCATGTTCATTCTACATCTCTTTTTGGTTTTTGTTTGTAATATTCTCTCTTTCTCTCATTCTCTCTCTCTCTTCTATTTAGTTTAAATAGATAGTTTCTAATCAATTAATCTACTTTGTGACAAATAAATTAAATGCATATTTTTAAATCAAACGTCCGCCTCCCTGAGTTCGACCTAGGATTTCTATTCCGGTATAAATTTTATTTGTTGAACACGAGTTCTTTGCTTTCAAACTACGACGACAGGTTTTACAAAATCAAATACGTTAGCGTAGTAACTTCGTGGCCTCAACATTTTGGCACCGTTGCCGGGAGGTGACGCTATTTGATTTTTTTTCACATTTTCCAGTTTACGAATCATTTACCTCACTTCTCTCCTTTCTTATTGTGATTGCAGGTACTCTTCCAAGATGAGCAAAAGCGATAGATTGGAGCAAAGTGCTGTTGAAGGTTTTGTAAGTTATCCCCCACCTCCCACCCATTAGTTTTCATTTCACCACATAATAACACAAACATCAATCAACTTAGGTGTTCTTATAAACTCTAAGGTTAGTTTTGTTTGTTTGTTTGACACCCACACTATTAAGACCCAGTTCTCAAATCCCTACAGGACACGAGAATCGGGCCGACTCGACCGATCCCAAAACCCAGTCGTCCAACGAGAAAGTAACCAAAAAGCAGTAAACTAAACCACATTCACCATGCAAGTAACTAACAGTAAAAAAAGTATAGTAGTAAGAAAGTAAATTACTATAGTACACACCACCACAACAGTAGAGAATTAAAAACAGGTACAGAAATATGAAGTTTACAATAAAAGAGTACAAAAGTGTAACAAAATACTCACTACTACAGGAACGGGTGCAACACAAGTACAACTACTAGGCTCTACTAGGCCCAGCACCCTCCGCAGCCGTAGGCTCTGGCTGCTCAACACCTGGTCTTGAAAAAGGTGGTAAGTACGACACGTCAGCGAAATCCTGAGTAGAGTGGAAACCATCTAGCTAAGAAAAATAGTAAACGTGGACAAGTAGCTGTTGTTTTTAATTTCTTTCTTTGTTTTACTCTTTCTTGGTTTATTTCTCAGGTCTTTCTCTTGATCTCGAATGTTTCTCGTGGGAACGATCTTGATTGCAGTCTTGCTCGAAAAGTAGAAGTAGCACGTGGTGCTCTCCTGGTCAGGAGAGTCTCCCATGGTGGTCCTACCCTCAATCAACCACCCCAAGGTCACTGACAGACGTAACTGTGACTACGGCACGCGCGATAAACGCACAGGTAGCTACCTCACACTGGCACATGGTCAGTCATTTCTGTTAGCGGGTGCGCCCAAAGCACAGCACGGAACCAGTATAGGGCAGAGCCCTCTCAATAACAGGGGTCCAGCCCCTCCACAATGACCAAACAAGGGTCTTGCCCCTCCACAGTCCGCGCACCCTCACCTGACTACCCTGGTTTGCCTAGTGGGCCTAACAAGTCGGTGTAGAACGGCTAGCTGAACCCCGGGCCCCGTGGGGTGGTTAGCTCCCTCCCTACACTAGTAGCTCTCCCTGGTACGGTGTACACAAGGGCCAAAAGTCGGTACGGAGTGGCCAGACCTAACCCCGGGTCCCTAGGGCGGCTGGCTCCGCTCTGCACTAAGAGGTAACATGTGCTTCCCTTGGTACTATGTACCCAAGAGACAACACACATTCACATTCACTTTTCCAGTCCCACTTTATTTATTTCCAGGAGCTCTTCTCCTAATTCCCCGTAGGGTTCAGGCTCATGTTTCTCAGGCCAAGCCATACTAGGTTTCATCATTTCTGTTTTATTCGCCTATAGCACATGTTTCCAACATTCAATCTTTCTTTTCCAATTTATATACAAGCAGCTTGAATTTACTTTTTAAACAATAGGAATTACATGTAGTAGTTACTAACAACAATACTCTACATTTCACAGCCAGCTATTATCCAATTACAGGCAATTATCATTATTCTATCTGCTCATCCAAGACTGCAATCCAAGCATTCAAGACATTTGTTCCAGTGTTTTTGTTCCTAGGATTCATGCCACACCCTAGGATCTATCATTCAATCTAGTGTTTCTGGTCCTAAGATTCATGCCATACCCTGGGATCTATCATCCAATCTAGTGTTTCTGGTCCTAGGATTCATGCCATACCCTAGGATCTATCATTTATTCCAGATATACATTTATGTTTGTAATTAACTAAGGGAAACCACTCTACCCGCAAAATCGTGAGTAATGGGATCCTGATTGGCAGGTCCACGTGCCTCCGCAACCCCCAAAGCCGCAATAGAATGAGGTCCTAACACAAGGATCAATCACAAGAAACCACTCAGAACATGATAACAAGCATTCCAACAAGCAGAGGAACTTATACGAAGAAGAACGGAATCTTAAACGCGGAAATCGGACCTCGAACGGATCCTAAACGGGTCAAAAATGACAACTCTGACTCAAATCAGACGTCTTAAAAGGAACCCAAAACCATACCTCACTCTACGCTACTCCTCAAACGTCCAGGGATCCTGCTGAACTGTCTGGACCTAGTTCCAGACGTCCGACCACCTCTCCAGACATCTGGAGATGCTCTCCATCGTCTGGCGCCTTGCCCAAACGTCTGAACTGCGTGGGAGGGTGTGTCCCCACGCCTTCCCGAACAAAATCCTGCACGCACGATGAAAACTTCCTCAACACGGCACGTCTCAGAACCCCGGCGGAACGGCCTGCATGGCCATATTCGGAAAAGGAGGTATAGGAGGAAATACGTACCTCTCAGTCATCTGGAGCTCCCTCTAGACATCGCCTAAGTCATCTGGATGTAGGTCCAGACGTCTGATTCTGGGAAAAAATCCCATAATCAGAACCTCCTTCTTCTTCTTCCCGCTGCGCGTGGCCGCGCCGCGCTCATCCTCCCACTGCTTGAGCTGCAACAGCATCGAGGGAAACCTCCCCAGCACAACGCTCCTCCGCACGCACGCCAGCCAGCCTCGAACATCTCCGGCAAGCTCTCTCTCCCTCACGGCATGCACACTCTCTCCTCTTCCCCCTCGCTGCTCTTCTCCTCTCCGCCGCTGCACCCAGCCGTAGCTGCCACGCTCGCTCTCGCTCTCGCTCTGGGGAAGGAGGAGACACATGGGTGTGGGTGGCATGAGGGAGAGGAGGATATATGTATGCACGCGGGGGGGGGGGGGGGGGGGGAAGGTGCTGCAGGTTGGCGGGGGAAGAAGAAAGAGAACGGGGCAGCGGGGTTTCTGTCTATGCGCGACACACGCGCAGACTCGCAATTGTACGCACGCAAAAATTAATTTCCAGACATCTGGGAAGGCGTCCAGACGTCTGAACCAACTCCCAGACGTCTTAAAGTGTTTTGATGTCACGGGTCTTAACACACACCCGCCTCAATCTCCACATTTAAAAAGAAAAAAATAAAAAAATCTCACAGAGGTACACAACCATATGATTTTCAAACTCAACCGGTAAACTGATCTTTGGAACCGGTACACACATCCAAACACATAATTGAGTAGAATTCATATTAGGTAATCACTTGTGTGCCTAATTAAGTGGTGCAATAGGCCAATTGTTTGAGTTGATTGGGCCACACCACTTCGATTACAATCAGCTCATCAAGTAGCTACCAATTAGGTTCAACTCTTAGGGATTTACCAGGCACACCACATTCTTTTAAGTTTTAAAGGAAAACATCTTCACCTGTGCTTTGAAAACTTGGTGTGCCAACAAAACTTATTTGAAAATACCTAAAGTTGAATCCTAAAAGCTACTAAGCAAGATTTGAACCCTAAAATTCACCGCATCAAAAATAATCTTGCTTGAAAACAACTGGTTGTGCATGCACACACACATCAATCAATCATTAAGGGCACAACCCAGATAAAGGGCCCATCACATTCCAAAGCACATTCAAACCTAGCCCTAAATAAAACAGAGTAGACGTTGGCCTTAAGGATTCGACTCTCTCCTTGAAGTCTAGAATGAGATTATTTTCGATTAGTCTATTTCTACTGTTCAATCTGATGTCTAGCTAGGGGAGCAAAATCAAACGATCGTGGTAGGGGGGTACACTAGGAACCGGAGGTGCAAGCCGAAGGAAGAGCCTTCTCCCCAATCCCTCCTTCTAACTAGTTGGATTGAACAGACAGAAGCAAATCAAATCATTTCTCTATCTAAAGACGAGTTCTGGGAGTCTATAGGTCTTTAGGCTAGCCCACTTAAGGACAGGTTTGATTGCTTATATTGCAGGGTGCCTTTTTTCCTCCTGTCTCTCATGAATCCTTCCACATATTATACGTATTCTCGCTCTTTCCCTTCTGTTTTGAATTATCCTCAACATGACGATTATCCCGATTCGTACTGTAATCAACCATCAGTTAGTTGGGATAACTCGGATGGGGATACAGTTCTGAATCTCCATGTTTAGGGTCTAACCCTGAATACTATGATTGTGATTTCTATCCTTCTCAGAGCCACATCGATTATAGATCGTCAACCTTTCATAGACAACCTAATACGATCTACAATCAAGGAGGATATACTGATTCTTACCCATCCTCTGATTACACTGCCTTTAGGTCATCACCACCTTTTGAACAATTTGAAATGACCTATTATCAGGAAGGATATAACGAATCTCAATTCGCTAACTCCTCTGCACTGATCCCAAACCTGCCCAACCCTGAACCAACTCATTTGGTTCAGGGTAACTAAGTTCAAGATAAGGTTCTGGCCAACTTGAGGAATATCATACAATCTTTAGAAGTTCAGCCAATACCTTGCATTGAAAGATTGGAGCCCTTGATTGAAATGATTGATGATTTGAACAAGTATTTGTTGGATTGGCTCCAAGATGTTAAGGATAAGAACCCAGGTGAGTTTCTACTTGGGAAGTTAGCGAAATTAAGGATGAGATTTGTGGTTGCTTTAGTTCAATCATAGGATGATTCCCAGGATGAACTCCCTTCAGAAGAGCCAACGTCAGAACCCGCTAAGGCACCTGTTGGGGGGGACACGTGTTACGAGGTTGACCAGATTGAATTAGAGTAACCAATTAAGGATGATATGATTTCTTCACCTGAAATCCCTGAGCCAGGGTATGAGGAAATGTATGTCTCCATGGATCAAAAAGTGATGGATGATTTTGAGACGTACATTAATACAGATTTTGATTTCTTTAATTCTGATGGTGAAGATTCAAGTTGCGAAGTCTCACGTGAGTTTATAGAACACGATTTCTATGAGACGATTGGGCTTGAGGAATCGGTTAAATCATTTGATAGCCCAATAACTGAGGAAATTGATCTTATTGGGGATCACATTACGGATCCAGAATCGCATTTTCTGGAGGATTCAATCCAATGCTCTGATTGTCAGTTACACCCCATTGAGCTTATCGATGATTCTGTTTTTGAGATAACTAGACCCAAGTCAATTCTGATTCAGCCACATCTTTTAGACTTGGAAATTTCAGATGGGGTGATTAATATGCAAGAGGTCCCGAAACTTGATATTCTGAATGAGGAGAATAGAAGCTGGGAAGTTCTGATTTGAGAAGCAAACTTTGGAGGAAATAGAAGACTAAGTCTAAGGGTTCCAATTCATCTGAAACCATCAAACTAGGACCCTTACAACATCTGTTCTGAGGATGTCCAACCCAAGTATACATTCATTAATTATCCTTTGGAGCTTGAATTTTTTGTAACCCGACTTTTTGGTCTTGGGTTGCATCCTCATAAATTGTAGGCCCGACCCCGCTTGCATACTGATTTTAGGTTTTGGGTAATTTTTATCTAGAACCTTAGATATTCTCGATTATGGGGTATGGGTCTGCACCACAATCTGGTCCACATCTATGGACATCTACTAGCAGGTCAGAGGTTCCGTCTTTTTATTCTGATTCTGATCTGCACCTGTGAATTCTTTGTTTCTCTTCTTTGTATAGTGTGCCTAGCTGAAGGCACTAAATTCAGCACATATACAGTTTTTTTTTATCTCAGAGCGGACCCGACATTCATGCAATTCAGGTGTTTTCTACTCTATTCCACTCTGTTTTATGTCTTTTTAATACAATGAGGACATTGCATTGGATAGGCATGGGGGGGTGGATATTCATCTCTGAATTTATTCGTTAGCTATGTAGATTTGTTTTATTTTCTTTTATTTATTTTAAAAAAAATTATGGAATTAGGAAAGAGAACTTGGGTTTAAGAAAATTTTCAATCTTAGGAAATACTACATTATGATCTGAGCACAAAGACCCTTCAGGTCTTCAGACGTAATCAGCCCGTGTATCCACTAAAATGTGGATTTATTTTTTGAGTCCTCGCCAACCTTAATTCTATTGTAATTGGAGTAAATAAGTTTGGGTGATAAGTACATGACTTATCAACCAGCCCTCTGATTTCAGGGAATTTTGAGTTTTAAGTATGTACACACTTTCTTTACACTGACTCTTTGTTCGGTGATTTTAATGGAAATTGGGTAGCTAATGAACCTTCTATGGTGATATGGCTGGCAAGTTATCGTGGGTAACAACCCATAGGTAGGTTGTCCAGAGCCTAGTCACTGGACCATTCTCTTTTTGCTGCCTTTAGGTAAATCTTAGACCAGGGAAGCCACCTACTTAAAAAAAAAAGAGAAAAAGAAAGTCAAAAAGAAATGAAAATGAAAAGGAGAAAAAAAAGATAAAACAAAAGAAATAAGCCACACTTCGCCGCACAAGTATGGCTGGCAAGTTGTCGGTGGTAACAGCTCATCGACTGGTTGTCCAGAACCTAGCTCAATAAATGCACTGAAAATTCCCAAAACACTTAGGAGAAGTGAAGTAGAATAAATCGAGGAGATATACACTGGATTCACCCTTGTGTTGACCCCGTAAAAAAAATAAAAGTAGGGACATAGCTACCGGTTGTAAAGATACACCTTTAAGCAGAATTCTTTTTTAGGTCACCTAGAGGCATAGAAATCCTAAGTCTGTTTTAACTGCTGGTCAACGAGTCTATCACATTCACAATAAGATGCCTAGAACTTAGGGTTCTCATCAAATCTTGGGTGAGTTGAATGGCCGTAGAAAGCCACTCCTAAACCCTAAAACTCGAAAATAAAAAAAAAATAGAAAAGAAGAAAAAGAGAAAAAGAAACTTTTCTTTGAATAAGGCGAGGGCTTGAGGTGGTCTACATTTTGGCAGATACTCGGGCACTGTTGTGTCTTTGAAAGTTCAGATCCTAAGTAAATATTTTCTTAATGATTGAAGATAACTCATGCCTAAATAATCCAACCTGATTCTTTTATAAATAGCATATACTTTTGCTAGGGACTAGCAAAAGATAGGCATGGGGTTGTAATGCAAACATGTTTACACTACATAGATGTCTATTTATGCATGTTCTTAAGCATAGAATTGCATTGCATACTATAAATATTGCATAACATGCATCATCTTGCATTTAGATTAGTTTGAATAAAATGGAGGTTAATTGCCTCCTTTTATATTCAGGGATAGGGCAAAATTTTTATCGGGGCCTTGGATCGAAGATCCAACCATACAGATTTGATCAGGGCGACGATTGGAGTTCAACGACTCCAAGATCGCCCTAATCAGACATCTGTAGCATCAGATAGAGACCAGGGAACCCTAGAAGATCAAGGGAAAAGATGGTGTGAATCCACACCTCAAATGACAAATCCAACTATACAGATGGATTATGATCAACTATCCAAGCCTAACGGCATCAAAATTGACTCAATCCAACAATTGTGGCACCATCTACATCATCCAGAAGATGGACAGCCAAGATGGCGCCACGTGATGCCATCTCAGCTGCCCAACCGACCGCTACACCTGCCGCACCCTCTCTTCTTCTATGATTCTCCGCCGTTGGATGTGCATCCAATGGCTATGGATGGGCGCGCACGATTTGTAAACGCGACACAAACGCGCTTGTAGCGTGTTGGTCGAACATGCTTTCGCGAAGGGAGGACGGGCGTTCGAGTCGCGAGGAGCAGGCAAGCGGGCGCAAGGAGTGTTGGATTGTGATCGGTTGGCCACAAGCACTCAATAGCACCCACACGCTATCGCACGCCCGCGCATGACATGCCATCAGACGCGACGAGCGCACGCAGAGGAGGCACGGTGAGGAGCACTCTCAGCCGTTCGATCCCACAATCGAACGGCTGAGATTTGATGAATGTGGAAAGACGTTGCATGTGCAGGAGGTGAGCAGGCGGTGCACGTCGCCCACGATGGGGCTTTAGCAACGATTTTATCCGTCACTAAAGACCCCTTATTTAATGTTTTGAGATTAAAAAGACCAAATTGTCCTCACTCCTTACAACTATAAAAAGAGACCCCCTCCATACGAAATTTTCATCCCTTCTTTCTCTTCTCTCCCTCTCTAAAGCTCAAGAGAAGCTTGCCCCACACCTAGGATGCTTCTCAAGAGATAAAGTCCAATTTTCGTCCCCCTTTCGAAAGTGGATCCCGCGACAACGACGACGTGCTACCCCGTTCCCATTCTTCCCACTTCATCCTCCTTCATCTTGCTCCATTCCCCGTCTTCTAGGCGTCGTCCACTCCAGCTCGTCCTCCAAGCGACCGTTGAGGATAATTCTCTCTCCATTCTTTTTAATGCTTTCTAGAGTAGATTTATTGCTTTCTAGTGTAATCGTTTTCTGCTTTCTAGTCGTAATGTTTAGTGTAATGAACAATCTCTTTGATAATGAATTCCATGTTCATTCTACATCTCTTTTTGGCTTTTGTTTGTAATATTCTCTCTCTTTCTCTCTTTCTCTCTCTCTCTCTTCTATTTAGTGTAAATAGATAGTTTCTAATCAATTAATCTACTTCGTGACAAATAAATTAAACGTGTATTTTTAAATCAAACATCCGCCTCCCTGAGTTCAACCCGGGATTTCTATTCCGGTATAAATTTTATTTGTTGTACATGAGTTCTTCGCTTTCAAACTACGACGACAGGTTTTTCTAAACCAAATACGTTAATGTAGCAACTCGTAGCTTCAACAATAGTTATCCAGGATACCCCTGTCCCAGATCAAGAACCTAGACCTATTCTAGAGGAACCAACCAAGGTTCCATTTCCCGAGGCCTTGACTAAGGGAAAGAGGACAAACAAACCCGTGGCTCCTGAGGAGGATCTGGTCAAGCTCTTTGAACAGGTCCATATAAACTTCGCCTTGATGGATGCAATCTGTCACGTACCGGCTTACGCACAATTTCTGAAGGACGTATGTACACCTAAGCGTAAGCTGCAAACCAAAAGTGGGAGTCCGATCGTACTGTCAGAGCAAGCCAACTCTGTAATTTTGAGCAAACTCCACCTAAGGCAAAAGACCCAGGTACTCCCCTGATTTCCTGTACCATTGGTGATACCCAATTTGACAGAGCTTTATTAGATTTAGGAGCCTCCATAAACCTAATACCTACATCCCTCCTTGACCACCTTGAAGAATCTGAGCTTAAACCGACAGAGGTGACATTGCAGTTAACTGACCGATCTATTAAGTCACTTAAAGAAATACTCAAGAATGTCATCGTTAGGGTACGAGATTTCTATTTCCCGGTGGATTTCGTAGTATTAGATATGGATGCTTCAAAAAACCCAAGGGATACACCAATTATACTAAGGAGACCCTTTCTGGCCACTACTAGGGCCAATATAAACTATGAGGAGGGCCAAATTGAACTGAAATTTGGGAACCAAACACTGAAGATTGACATCTTCAAGGCCCAACAAGGGATTAATTGCAGAGTTATAGAATAAATATGTGATATCAAGGCTGTGGTTGATGAACTGTATATTGAGGACAACTTGATTACTTTCGATCAACCACAAGAGAATCAAAACCCATAATTAGAGGAGTCCAAATCTGACTTAGATACACCCATAACTCCCTCCCTTAATCTTGACACTCACCCTGAACTGCCCGCTGCTGCTGACATCATCATTTTGGAACTCAAGCCTCTTCCCGACCATCTGAAGTACAACTTTTTGGGTTCCAATCAGACGTTTCCTGTGATTATCAACTCCAGACTCACACCAGACCAGGAATCATGTCTAATTACTGTTCTCCAGCAACATCGTAGAGCCATTGGATGGACTCTCAATGATTTGACTAGTATCAACCCCTCTTACTGCATACACCGTATCTACACCAAAGAGGGCACACGACCTTCCTGTGAAATGCAGAGACGTTTGAATCCTAATCTACAGGAGGTCGTGAAAAAGGAGATCGTCAAGTGGCTAGATGCAGGGATCATCTACACGATCTCCGACAGTCGATGGGTGAGTCCAATCCAGGTTGTGCCAAAGAAGGCAGGACTCACCATGATCACGACTGAAACTGGAGAAATCATACCGATCCGTGTGGCGAACTTGTGGAGTGTCTGCATTGATTACAGAAGACTCAATTCCTCCAAGAAGAAGGATCATTTCCCACTACCGTTTATTGATCAGATCCTTGAGAAACTAGCGAGAAATAGGTTCCTCTGCTTTTTGGACTGGTACTTCGGTTATAACCAGGTGCCAATCATCCTAAGGACCAAGAAAGGACCACTTTCACCTGCCCCTTCGAGACGTACGCATTTCGAAGGATGCCGTTCGGTCTCTGCAATGCACCTACTACTTTTTAGCGGTGCATGCTTGCCATATTCTCAGATATGGTAGGTGATTATCCGGAAGTCTTCATAGATTACTTTTCAGTATTCGGAGAATCATTTGACGATTGTCTCCTACACTTGGTCCAAATCCTCAAGCGTTGCATTGACGTGAATCTAGTTCTTTCCTGGGAAAGAGACATTTCATGGTGGCTGAAGGAATTGTCCTGAGACATCTCATATCAGAAAAAGGCATCCAGGTCAATCAAGCCAAGGTGAACTTGATTTCCAAACTCCCTATGCCTAGCTCGATCAAAGACATCCGATCTTTTCTGGGGGACGTCGATTTTTACCATTGATTCATTCCCGATTTCTTGAAGATCGTGTGCCCCCTGACCACTCTACTTTCTAAGGATGTACCTTTCGAAATCTCCAAGGAATGCACTCAAGCATTTAAAATCCTCCGTGATTGAGTTACCCAAGCCTCGATGCTACAGTCCTATGATTGGTCTCAACCCTTTGAGATCATGTGCGATGCATCTGATTTCACTGTAGGAGCGATACTTGGGCAGAAAATTGATGAGAAACCCGTGGTCATCTACTACGCTAACAAGACACTTGACGAGGCTCAACGTAACTACACAGTTACTAAGAAAGTGCTGCTAGCCGTAGTATTTGCCCTGGAAAAATTCAGATCTTATCTCCTAGGTTCTCGCATTATCATTTACTCGGATCACACAACTGTGAGGCATCTCCTTGCGAAGAAGGATGCGAAACCCCGATTAATCCACTGGATCTTGCTGTTGCAAGAGTTTGACCTCGAGATTCGTGACAAAGCGAGAAAATAGAACGTGGTAGATGATCACTTGTCCCGCCTTCCTTCTGAGATCATTGACCCTTCCGAACCCATCACGGAACATTTTCCAGATGAGCACCTCCTGACTATCAATATAGGGCTTCCATGGTTTGCTAATATAGTAATCTACCTAGCATCACATCAGATTCCATCCGATTGGCCGAAGGCTAAGGACAAATTGCTTTCCGATGCCAAGTATTACTCTTGGGAAGACCCGTATCTTTTCCGCATCGGTGCTGATCAGATCATTCGACGATGTGTCGCGAAAGTGAAAATTCAAGACATATTGTCTTTCTGCCATGACCAGGCATGCGGTGGACATTTTTCAGGTCATAAAATCACAGCGAAAATCCTCCAGTGTAGCTTCTATTAGCCCATGATTTTCAAAGACACATACAATCACTGTAGGGTATGCACTCGTTGCTAGACCATAGGCAACATGAGCCATCGCGATATGATGCCCTTGTAGCCGATTCTTGTATGCGAAATCTTCGACATATGGGGGATTGATTTTATGGGACCCTTCCCTGTTTGGGACGACTTCGAGTACATTCTACTCGCTGTTGACTACGTGTCCAAATGGATTGAAGCCGTTTCGACCCAAACCAATGATCATAAAGTGTTATCAAATTCATTCATCAGAACATCTTTTTACGGTTCGGGATCCCACATGCTATAATCTTTGACGGAGGGACCCATTTCACTAATGCTCAGTTCAGGTCACTGATGACCAATTACAGGGTGAAGCACCGAATCTCTACTCCTTACCACCCCCAAACTAATGGTCTAGCTGAGCTATCAAATCGAGAGATCAAGAAAATCCTCCAGGTTACTGTTCGACCTGACAGGAAGGGCTAGTCATCCTGACTTTAGGAAGCTTTGTGGGCTTATAGGACTGCCTACAAAACCCAATTAGGTATGTCTCCCTTCAAATTATTGTACGGGAAGGCATGTCACCTCCCCGTAGAATTGGAGCAAAAAGCCAATTGGGCAGTATAGAACTGCAACCTAGACTTTCTAAGGCAGGAACCCACAGAAAGCTTCAAATGAGCGAGATCGATGAATTACACCGTGACACATATGAGAACTCACGAATTTACAAAGAGTGGGTTAAGGTCTTTCACGACAAGCACATATCCAAAAAGATCTTCCACCCTGGTCAAAAAGTCTTACTCTTTGATGCCAAGCTTAAACTATTCCTAGGAAAGCTACGATCAAAATGGATCGGACCCTACCTCGTCCGACAAATCTTTGGAAATGGAGCCATTGATATCAGTCCACTCAGCCACGATTCATAACCTTTCATCTTGAACGGTCAGAGACTCAAACCGTTCATTGACTTGGCTGATACAAATTTGGCTGAGTTATCCTTTACCCTCCATTTTCCCTGAGCTCATTGCACCCAGCCAATGGTGTAAAACTCAGCGCTTAACGGGAGGCAACCCATCATTCTTGAAAAACCCGAAACCTTTCTTGACATTCCTATGCTGAATTCATATTGCACTTTAGGGTTCATCCATTAGAATAGCCAACCCCACCGCAGGTACCTGTACCCGAATTTAGAAATCGTTCACAATAGTCACCTCGACCCGTTCGCCCACCCGAAACCTGTTCTAATGAATGATCTAAGCTGAACTCAAACCCACCTAATTTACAATGGGGACATTGCAAATCGTAGGCATGGGGGGGTATGAAAGTGCAAAACACCATGAAAACTCATCTCACAAGAAAAGGTTTCAACAAAAAAATCACATATCATAAAAACACCAAAAAAATGAAAAACTCTTGAAAAAGAACAAAAAATTATGAGGGGAGAGAAAATTTTAAGGCCATACAAATCATCAGCAGAAAAAGGGGAAAAGTGAAAAATGTCAAAAAAGGAGCACAAAATGAAAAGAAAAAAGGAAGAAATAGTCATTAGTAAGAAATTAAGGGATTAACTAAGTTCTAGACCATATCAAGAAAAAGAAAATGAAAGAAAAAGTGCTAATGAGACACAAAAGAGATTAGTAGGAACGCTGATCTTAGGCCTCTTGGGCTAGATTCCTAGGCTTAAAAATTCAAGTATCCGCTAAGATCTAGATAGTCCTCAAGAGGTTGGGGAAAATGCGAAGCTTAAGTATTAGATCTAAGGCTTAGGGAGTATTCGACCTCGTTAACTGACCTTTGGTTTGTGGGACTCGGTAACCTAGGCACCCCAATCCACACATAGTCTGATTCAGTGCACATAATTATCAAAATCACGCAAAAGCATTTAAGTGTTCTGAAAAGGTCACCAAGATTAGGAGCGGCCAATCAACACAAGTTGATTTGGACGAGTTCCCGGCACGTAGAGGTAGGAATTTCTCCTCGAAGATGCGCAATAACATATCGTCTCCTCGGTGCTTGTCTCCTAGGATATTTACATATCCTACTGGGGGCACGTAAGCACCCTGTGCTGGTTCAAATGCTATGGGTGACATTATCATGAAATGTCGATTGCCAAGGTCTGGATTTAGCTACAGAATGCCATGGGCGGGATTATCTCGAAATCTTGAAAGCTAGGGTTCTGGGGGTTGCCATGGGTCATGCTGTAACGAAGCATCGATTGCCAAGGACCCTTTGAGGATTGATGATGGGGACGAGGAATTCGATACAGACTGTGTTGAGAAGCCAATCTGAAGCTAGAAATAAAAAGAAAAGAGAGAGAAAACCCTCCAAATAAAGAAATCCTCTATCTCTCTCTTACAAAAAAATGCACTACAAACTGAACCAAGGCTAAAATACGTTACAAGCACGGGTGCTTTAACCATGGAGTCCAATGAAGCTTAGGATAGTTCTTGTGGGCCTTAAAAACCTTCGCGGAGGATTGAGGTGAGAGCTGGTCAGGTTCGGATCTTGGTTGGTACTTGAGTACCTCTATGTCTACTATTGGCATTCTAACCTAATCAAAAAGAAAAAAAAAGCACTCATCACAATTTGTGAACATCAAGGAACTTATGGTTTAGAACAGAAGTTAAAACCTTAAAATTTAGCTAAGGGACTAGCAAAAGCTAGGCAAGGGGGTATGATGGGAACACTATCATGAGCCCTAACTAGCTCATTTTGACCCATAAAAGAGAACAAAAGCTCCTACATAACCAACTGGAAGTCCTAATTCCATGAATAACCATTTTGAGAGAAAAGTAAGAAACAAGGTGTAAAATTGCAATTTTACCATTACAGTACAACAACAGGATTTCTCATGTACTAAACACAGGTTAAATGATCTTAATAAGATAAAAAGTGAGGTGGTTCAAACAGAAAAGGGGTTCATGTGAATTATAGGAATTAAATAACTTCTTGTAACCCTAAAATAGACCCACTTGATTTAACAAGGTTCTAGTTAGGATAAAATTCACCTAAACCCTCTAAAAATCATGGAAAAATATTCTCTATGGCTTAGAACCTTCAATTTGACCCTTAGAACCTATTTTTACCTAAATTGGGGTCTTAGTCAAACATTTGCCCTAAATTAGGTTTTTACGTAAATTTCCAAGACAAACGTGGTCAAACCTAAAATCAAACTTCACCATTGGATTCCTTAGGTCCAAATTAGGTTTATACCAAAATTTGGACCTAAGGGAATTCATCTTGACCTACTTTGCAAATAGGTCCAGCCCAGTTACATTTCTACCCCTATCTTTTGAAAACTTTTGTAGAAACCCCCCTATCTTTGTCTTCATTATTTGCAATTAGGTCCCTCCACCATTATAGCAGAGGAATCCTACTCCAGTGAGGTTTCGAGGGCAAGATCTCTCTGATTTCTCAGAGAATCCCCTTCAAAATTGAAAGGGAGATTCTCTGATAAATCTCCTCCAAGTTGAACACAAGCAGAGGCTCTATTTGATACCCAATCTCTCATGCGAATGCATGAGAGATTTGGGTCTCCTTCAACCTTCCATCTCCGATGAGCTTGCCGTGCTTGGAAGCTTGGCTTCCAAGCACAAATCCTTCCTCTATGGCCCATAAAAGCATGCCCAAATCCCTCCACATCTTCCAAGCTTGAAATTGGCCTGAGAATCCCTCAATTTCGTCTCTTCCCCCTCCGGCCAGTGGCTCAGCAAGCTCCGGCGACATCCCTTTCTTTCCCTCGTCACCCAACCACAATACCAGTGGCTGGGTCCTCTCCCTCCTATTTGTCTGCGTCGTGCCACACCCATCGATGCCTCTACAACCCCTTCGTCGTCGCCATCCTCCCCCCACTAAGTGTTTTGTCTCTAGCGATGGCAATACAAGCCGGCTGCCATCTCTGCCTCCCCCTTCATTTCTCTACATCCAGCTGAGTCCTCTCTCCATTCTAATTCTTTTTCTCTCTTTATTTCTTAAAAACACGCATCGACGCACGCAATCACCCTCACCTTCTTCATCTCCGTCTAGACCTCCGGCGAGGCGTCCCTGCCACTCCACACCTCCATCCACCTCGCCAACCACCCCATAAGCACCGTGACACTCCACTGATCATAAACCCTCGCTTCACTCACCATGCCAAGCCCCCAAAACACCCCCTAAACACACCCACTCTCATGCACATAGGGTGCCCTAGGCACGCACACTCCAGCCACCCCACGCCACGCCGACCTCCGCACTATGTTCGCTATGTCTCCACGAAGCTTTCTGAGCTTTCTAATAGGGCCGCGAGGCCATTTTCGTGTTAACAGGTTTGGAGGCCACTGACACACGCAAGCTGCTAGCTTGTAAGCTTCCTCTAGGTCTCCTTGCTCCAGGTGCACGGCCCTAGGTTGCGTGGACTCTCTCACACACAGCTCGAGCCAAGCAATCAGCACTGAAGATTGAAGTAGCCACTGCAATCAAGGGAAGACTCCTGCTGCAGACGCATGCGAAGGGAGGTGGGATGATAGTCCCACCTCAGAAGTGAGTGAACGGGCGAAGCGGAATAAGAGGAAAAAGTGTAGTAGCCTCTTCGCCTCCTGACCACGAGGTGAGGTCCCACTCACCCTCTCACCGCCTCATCCGTGACCCGATCCCCGTGGACCTGGCTTGACTCGTATACCCTACCTGCACTCCTCGCCCACCATTGCACGCCGGTGAACCTGGTCCTGGGTGCATACCTGACCCGATTACCCGAGAAGTGGCTCTGGAAGAGTGAGCCTAAGAGAGAAAGAGGACGAGAGAGCGCAGGTGGGTAGGGGTAGGTTTTGCTCTCGCGGGCAAGGCTGATGAGGAAGGAGGAGAAGGCAAGGACTGGAGGAAGAAACTGAAGGTTGAAGGGCTGGAGAAAGAAGGAGAAGAAGCTGAAGGCAAAAAAGAGTAGGTACCAGAGAAAGAAGAAGAAGAAAGAGAAGAAGCCAAAGGCAAAGGCCAGAGAAGCTAAAGGTAGAAGGAAAAGGCACAGGCACGAGAGTAGAAGAAAAGAAAGAAAAAAGAAGAAGGAAGAAAGTAGCCAGAGACAGAGATCAGATAAGAGAAAAAGAGAAGAATAGCAAATCAATGTAGCAGCCATATTAAACATTTTTTGTGCTCTCTTTATATACATTGACATTCTGTGTTTTTGCACTATAACTCTGATTTTCGTTGCATATTATATTCAATTTTAAAGTTGTGTTCTTGATTTTTAAACTCCAATTTGCTCCCTGTGTTCGACCTCAGACTTAAAACTTTGAGTAATAAAATCTATTTGCTTTCGAGCGATTTCAACCTATACTACGACACATCGATTTTAAAGCAATGATCTCGTTTGATAAACAAAAAGGTTTTAATCTTTGTCCATTGATAGTGAAAGGTTTAGATATGTCAATATCAGTGATCTCAATAGCTCCATTGTCAAAGATTCTCCATATTTTTAAAGGTCGAGTCCATTTGGATCTGAGTTTCCCTGGGAAGAGTTTAAGTCTAGAGTCGAGAAGAAGGACTTTCTAACCAGGGTGAAATGATTTCCTATGAATGTGACGGTCATGGAAGGCCTTTAATTTATCCTTATAAATCCTCGACCTTTCATAAGATTCATTCCTTAATTCATCTAGCTTGGAAATTTGTAATCTTCTATAATCACCGGCCTTCTCAAGATCCAAGTTACATTTTCTAATGGCCCAATAGGCTTTGTGCTCAAGTTCAACGGGAAGATGACAGTGTTTTTCGTACACAAGTCTAAAAGGAGACATGCCTAATGGGGCTTTGTGAGCTATCCTATATGCCCACAATGCATCAGAAAGGCAAGAAGACCAATCCTTTCTATCAAGTCTGATGGTAGTCTATAAAATCTTCTTGATCTCCCGGTTGGACAATTCAGCCAGTCCCTTGGTTTGAGGATGATATGGTGTAGCAATCCTATGTGACACCCCATACTTTTGAAGTAGGGACTGAAAATTTGTGTTCCTAAAGTGAGACCCTCCATCACTAATGATGGCTTTTGGTACCCCGAATATAGAGAAGATAAGGTCTTGGATAAATTGTGTCACAACTCTATGATCATTAGTCCTCGAGGGGATGGCTTCAATCCATTTAGAAACATACTCAACTGCCAGTAAGATATACTCGAAGCCATGAGAATTTGGAAAAGGTCCCATGAAGTCAATGCCCCAAATATCATAGATTTCGCACACTATGATTGGATTCAAGGGTATCATGTCTCGGTGGCCAATACTGCCGAGAGACTGATAGCGTGGACATGCCCTACTATATTCATGTGCATCTTTGAAAATTGTGGGCCAATAAAAACTACTCTGCAAAATTTTTGCAGCAGTCTTCTTGCCAGAGAAATGACTGCCACAAGCCTGGTCATGGTAGAATGACAAAATACTAACAATCTCCTTATCAGGGACACACTTCCTAAGAATCTGGTCTTTGCAGTGCTTGAAAAGCCAAGGTTCTTCCTAGTAATATTGCTTGGCCTCGGATCTAAGTCTATCTTTTTGATGTCGGACCCAATCAAAGAGAACGATTCCAAAAGCCAGGTAGTTGACAATGTCAGCATACCAAGGAAGATCAGAATGGATGACCAACAATTGCTCATCAGGGAAGTGGTTAGAAATAGGAAGTGAAGGAGTTATCGCTTCTGAAGGAAGGTGGGATAAGTAGTCAGCTACCACATTCTGCTTGCCAGCCTTGTCACAAATCTCTAAATCAAATTCCTACAATAGCAGGATCCATCTAATCAGATGAGATTTCGCATCCTTCTTGGCAAGAAGATGCCGAACTGCAGTGTGGTCAATGTAGATGATAATGTGGGAACCTAAAAGATAAGGTTTGAATTTTTCCAGTGCAAATACTACAGTTAGCAATTCCTTTTCTGTGACGGTGTAATTCCTCTAAGCTTCATCTAAGGTCTTGCCAGCATAATAAATGACTGTAGGTTTCCCATCAAGTTTTTGACCAAGGACAACCCCTACTGCATAATTAGAGGCATCACACATGATCTCAAAAGGGTGAGACCAATCTGGAGGTTGCAGTATTGGTGCCTTGGTAACCAGATCACGAAGTGTCATATAGGCATGAACACAATCGTCAGAGATCTAGAAGTCTACGTCCTTAGAGAGGAGATTGGTGAGAGGTCGGGCTATTTTCGAGAATTCTGCTATAAAGCGGCGATAAAAACCAACATGCTTGAGAAAAAATCTAATCTGTTTAACCGACGAAGGTAGTGGTAGTTCAGAAATTAATTTTACCTTCACACGGTCAACATCTATTCCTCTCTTAGAAATAAGGTGACCTAAAACTAGTCCTTCTGGTACCATGAAATGTGATTTCTCGCAGGAAAGTACCAAATTCACATTTATGCATGCAGCAAATGTGCTCCCAAAGATCGAGAAGTCATCCATAAAGACTTCTAAACAATCACCTACTAAACCGGAGAAGATTGCAAACATACACCGCTAAAATGTAGCAGGTGCATTGCATAATCCAAATGGCATCCTACCTAATGCAAAGGTTCTGTAGGGGCAAGTGAAGATCATTTTTCCTTGGTCATCGGGGTGAATTTCCACCTGATTATAACCTTAATAGCCATCCAAAAAGTAGAAAAATCTATTCCCAGCCAGTCTTTCTAGTATCTGATCAATGAAAGACAATGGAAAATGATCTTTCTTCGTGGCTTGGTTGAGTTTGCGGTAGTCAATACATACTTTCCATGAACTAGCAATCCGTGTAGGGAGGACTTCTCCAAATTTAGTGGTTATGATGGTAAGTCCGACCTTCTTAAGCACAACTTGAACAGGACTTACCCACTGACTATCAGAAATGGGGAAAATGATTCCATTGTCTAACCACTTAATAATCTCATTTTTAACCACCTTCTGAAGTGTAGGATTCAATCTACGCTGTGGCTACCTAGTAGGTCTAGATCCTTCTTCAGTGAAAATCCTATGTGTGCAGTAAGGACTAATGCCAATCAAGTCAGAGTGGTTCCATCCTATAGCCTATCTTTGTGCTCTCATGATATATAAGAGTCGTGATTCTTGATCAGATGATAAGAAAGAGTTGACAATCACCATAAAAGTTTGATTAAGTCCTAAGAAGAGATACTTCAAAGAATCAGGAAGAGGCTTGAGTTCAACAGGTACAGGATCAGGTGAAGGGGCAGGCATGGAGAACTCAGAAGATCCTAGAGACACTAAAGGAATAGGAGGTAAGTCCTTAATTTCTACAGTTGGTGTCTCAGTGAGAGTCAAGTCAGAGTCCAAAGTGTTGAGGTTTTAAATTTAGTGAATCAATCAATGTATCCTCAATCAACCTATCCAAAGAATCCAAGGAACAGATTTCTTCAATTAAACTACATGATGGTCCTCTTTGGGCCTGAAAAATATCAATTTTGATCCTCTAATATCCAAAGTTCAACTCTATTAGACCCTCCTCACAATTAATGTTTGCCTTGGCCGTAACCAAGAAAGTCCTTCCTAGGATGATAGGTGTGTTCTAAATATCCTCAGGTACTTCCATGTCAAGGACTATAAATTATATAGGGAAATAAAAGTCCTTGACCCGCACTATAACATCTTCCAACACTCCCTGAGGTGTCTTAACTGATTTGTCAGCTAATTGCAAGGACACCTTGGTTGGCTTCAGATTGCCAACCTCGAACTGTGTCAAGAGGGATGTTGGGATAAGATTGATGGAAGCACCTAGATCAAGTAATGCTCTATTGAATGTGGTGTTACCTATTATGCAAGATAGGAGAGGGGTGTTTGGGTCTTTCATCTTAGTAGGGAGGGTATTGGATATGATGGAACTAGCTTGTTTCGAGAGGATGATTGGACTACTCACTTTATGAATCCTTTCTTTACACTTAGGTGTACATAGGTCTTTTAAAAACTTAGTGTAAAGAGGTATGTGGTGAATTGCATCCAACAAGGGGATGTTTATGTGGACTTGCTCAAAGAGCTTAAGCAAATCCTCCTCAGGTGCCGCACAGGTCTTCTTTTTTCCTTTCCCCTTCTTTATAGCTTCTGGAAATGGTACAGAAGTGATGATAAGAGGGTCACTCCTAGGTAGAGAAGAACCAGGAAGAAATGAATCAAATGGAGGAGTGGAAGTAGAAGGTCCAGGAAAAGATGTAGAAGTATGAATTGGTGGATCTATAGTGCTTCTACCACTCCTAGTGACTATGGCATTAAGTTCAACCCTAGATGTAGATGGTAGCTTAGAATTTGGTAACAAATGTGGTTGAGGTTGTTGATAAGAAGAATTTGGGTCAGTGTAGAATTTAGTTTAGTGCAAGAGTTGTGAGATGGAATGTGCTTAACCTTGCATTGAAGGTCTAGGTTGAACATACCTCTAGGCAGGTATGTTCCTTGGATTGGGTTGTGCTTGAGATGGGAGTGAATGTGGTTGACGGGATTCCATCAAATGCGATAGCTGGGCTTTCATCTCAGCTAATGCCGCATCCTGTCACTGTTGCATAGCAATGTTTTGTTGTTGCATATCAGCAAGAGCTTTCATGATAGACCCCAACTAGTCATCTCGTGTAGGCTCAGGTTGAGAGTATTGGGCGGGCTTGGGTTTGGGTTGCTGGTAGGCATGCGGTGGATACCCGTGTGATTGTGGAGGTGGTGCTCAGATCGGGTTGTGCTGTGGTGGTGTAGAAGGTTGTTGAAATGGAGGTCTTTGTGAATTTCCCGACAACGAGAAATTTGGTTGATTATGCCATCCAGGGTTGTAGGTTTGTGCAAAAGGGTCATTGTGAATGGCGTGGAGCTCCTCCGAAGATCTAGAAGGTGCAGGGAAGTCAGTGTAAGGAGGAACAAAGGTTCCTCCAATCGGTGTAGGATAAGGAAATGAATAGTCTGGTAGTGTAGGTTGTGTCATAGAAAGATTGTTCACAGTTTCCCTCCTTGTGGGAAACTAAGAAGAAGTGTGATGTGCAAGTGACTAAGAAGATGGTGAAGGTTTAGTGAGAAATTTCCATACTTCATCTACTTTCTTCTCGATTAAGCCCACCTTATCCAGCTGACTAGCCACTATCTCTAAGTCTCTACTGCTGGATTGGGCTTCGTGTACCCTCGAATGTGAATGGGAATGTGAGGACTTTCTATTAAACACTATCATCGAAGCATTGTTAATAGAGTTTTCAGCCATGCCTTCAAAGAGCACAAAGGTTGAGTCATCGTCCTGACACAGGAAATTGCCTCCACAAGCAGCATCTACAAAATTTCATGTGTCATCATGGAGCCCATGATAGAAGATCTGGACATATTTCCAGCGTGGGACACCATGGTGGGAACATTTTCTCAGAAGCTCGTGGAATCTCTCTCAAGCCTCGTGCATTTGCTCTCCTGAGTTCTGGGTGAATGTAGTGACAGTACGCCTTAGAGCATTAGTGTGGCCTACAGGGAAGTACTTCTTTAGTAACTCATGTTCCAAGGAAGCCCACGTGTCTATAGGTGTAGTCCGTGCAAGGGTTCTAAATCAAAAGGCGACTTTATCTTTTAATGAAAAGGAGAACATTTTCATCAAAAGCATGTGCTGATCATGGCCTTGCAGACCCAAAGTTTGAGCAAGATTTTTCAGCTCCTCTAAATGCTGAAAAGGGTCCTCAGAAGCGAGTCCATGGAAGTGAGGAATAAGTTCTATGATGTTCGGCTTCAGTTCAGCAGTACGACCCCCATCGGGATAACATACCATAGGCATAGGCTGGGCAACTGCGGGATTATAGTAATCCCGTAGTTGACGTCTACGAGGTTGAGGTGGTGCCTAAGGGTTTCTAGGTTGAGGTTGGGGTTGGGGGTTTGCTAGAAGATTCATAGCTTGTGTAAGCTGTTGCACCTGTTGGGTAAGGGTGTTCATCTGAAGTTGTGTTTCAAATAAGTGTTGAAGATGAGGCATAGGTCCTCTCTTCGGTGGTGGATTAGGGAAATTAGGATATGGTGGAGGTTGGAACCTATGGGTTGGTGGTGGTGGTGGTGGAGGATGTGCAATAAAATGTGGAGGAAGTTCTTCAAAATCCTCGAATTGTGCAGAATCATGATCATCCTCATTATGCGTGGAGTAGTGAATGGGAGTTTGAGGTTCAAGAGGTATAAGATTTGATGTGGAAGGCAAAGAAGTAGAAGTGGTGGCTTGGGCATCAGCACCCAAGGGGAGTACTAGCTCAGGGTTTTGGGATCTCCTACCTTCCATTGAGTCGATTTTTGAAAATGAGTTTTAAAAATAGTCACAACTCAATAGAAAGGATAAAATCTCAATCTCACAAAAATCAGAAATCCCAATCAATCTCAATCACAACAAGACCAATCTATTAAGCAAGCGAGAAGAAATCAAATTTTCCTAGAGGCTACTACGGAAAATAATGGCATGCAAACAAATGTTTCAAACAATTGTACACGTCCTAGATAAACCTAGCGAAGTGCAGACCTCTATAATCCACCGGGAGTCTGGATAAGACTGGCGTGCGAATCCAGATCATGTGGGTGCTAAAGGAGATGAGGTAGAAACCCATGTAAGTGAATCTTAAGTGATCATGCTATGTGCACGACAGCAATCAACACAATGGCGATGAAAATCTCAATTAGGGTTTCAATCAAGCTTTTATGTCACCTTTTTTTATTTTGATTCATGTATTTAGAAAGTATTTTCTTTACTGCTTGTCTCACTTTTTTTTATCATTTCGAAACAAGGGATGGTCTTTTTTTTTTAATTTTAAGTCAAATGCAAGGATGGCAGGAGTTGAGGAAGGATAGGGAATGCACACCTAACTCCAGCAATTCTACAATATGCAATTTGACTTGAAAATTAAATCTAGCAGGAAAGAATGCAACCTAAGAATAGATGCCTAGTGATATGCTGCTGCTAGATAAGGGATGAGATTCTTTTTGAATTTTTTATTTTTATTTTTTTTTGGATTTTTTGAATAATGCAACAAATAAAAACAAAAAAAAAGAAATCGATACGAAAAAACCTCAAATGGAAAAACCGCGTTGATGAGAGATGAGTAGAGAGATAAAAGAGAGAGTCCAGAAAGAGAGTCCACAATTATTACAAATTGTGTGTGAGAACAGGCTCTCACAACTTATGCCTAACAAATAATCCTAAGTTATATACCTAAATCTAAACTATACTATACTAAACTACTACTATTACTACCACTAATGCTAATGCAGCTGCTCCGAGGGAAAAACTCCGCCGGGATGTCAGGTCAGGATCGCAGTGAACCTGCCAGAATGATGACCTCCATCTGGAAGATGACGCTGCTCCTACTCCTCAAGTGCTACAAAAACAACAATTGATTAGTAAAAGAATCAAAGAATGTATATACAACAAAGAATTAATCAATAAAAAATGGTTATGTACAAACAATGAATATGAATGAATTTATATACAAAAACAAAAATTATCTACAAATTAAGAACTAAGAAAAAGTTTGGCATATAGAGAGTTGCCCCTCCGGCAACGGCACCAAAAATAATGATGAATGTGAAACGATCAATCACGGTTCGTATAAAAATCGTCGTCATTGTTGTTATAGTATATGTCATAAATACAAACCATTATCGCGTCAATTTTATTTATTTACATAATTTTTACTGCTTTATTCCAGGTCATTCACTGGGAGGCAGTTATTGATATACATCACTCTCTAAGTCCAACATTATTCTTTAATTCCAAAAAAGATCAATTTTATGTACAATAATAAATGAATGAATTAATGAATAATCAATGAATGAAATAATAGCTTAATTATGTACAAAAGAATCAACTAAAATGCTTGCAAACACCTAATTACAAACAAGCATCAAACACTATACATATATACTCTATACTATCTATTTATAACTTATAATACTAATACTTACAAATATATACAATAATAAGTAATAATATATACTATACTATCCTAACTTAATATACTAACATATACAGTAGCATATATAATATCTATAACGATAGATATAAACATCGCTAAACCCCAGAAAAACTATGTACAGAATCTAAGGTAGAAACTAGGGTCTATAGCGACACTTATTCTATCTACAGTGACAGTTTATTCTGTCAGTAAAGCTATATGGTTATTTATGTACATATATAGCTCAAACAAATCTATACTACGTATACTTACTATAGTTATTATTTACAGTATACACTTATATACACTATACTAATTTATGTATACACTTCCTTTCCCACTATTTCTATTCTCTTCTATTTTTACACTTACACTTAGATGATATCTTCTTCTATCTGTTTTACGGCTCTTTTGTTTCTTAACATTTAGTCTTAGTCACTCTGCCTCACTCTTCTCTTAACTTCTCTTCCTTTCTTTTCTTCCCTTAACCCCTTAAATTAGACCTTTACTTAGTAGTTTAAAAATTGTTTTAAGGTTGGCAGGCAACTCTTTTCGAGGGGTACACAGCACCCGAGGTGGGTGGGACCAAATCTCTACTAAGAGCCGCCCTAATTCTTTAATTAGGACACTTAATCTCAATTATAGCTCTAAACCGGGCTTAATCAAGCCTGCGCACAGTGTCGAGCCCCCAGCCCACACCGCGCACACTTCACAAACCATCACAAAGCCAGAACATATGCTCAAAGGATCAGGTATAAGGGTTGTTTCGGGCACCCGGCACCCGTGACGACTAAGAGGGGTAGATAACAAATTACATTTAAGCGCCTCAGCATGCTTCGTGCCACATGATGTGGCGCTATATTTAACGCTACTTAGCGCTGGAATTCCAATGCAGCTGTGATGATTTTGGGATTTTGGCCCACGATTTGAGGGCCATAAATTATTAAAATTAAAAATTAAATTATATGATAATAAAGTATTTACATAGTACTATATAATTGTACAATTAATTTATAAAATTAATTATATTTACTATATAAATAAATTAGGTAAATTCTGTTGTTTATACCTACTATATTTTAGGTTTTATTTCTAAATTAAGTATAAATTAGTTAATGTATGGTCTAATTAACCCATTACAATAGTAATATATATATTAAAGTATTTATTACCAATTTTTATTATATTTTACAGGTTTTATTTCAATTTTATTTACAATTAAGTAGCTTACTTTGGACTATTTTATATATAAATTAGATACAACTAATATAATACATTATAAATATAATTAAATTACCTTAATTTACTTAAAATACATTAGTTCAAATGTACGGTATAAATGAGTTTAGTTTTAATTTAAATTACTAATTTATTTTAATTTAATATGTAACTTAATAAATTAATTATTTATTCTATATATATAATTAAATTATGGTACAGCGGTCCTAATATACATAATATACATATAAATACAAATGTACAGTATTAGTTACAAATATGTTTATTTATAGAGTTTATTAATTTATATAGCTTATTAGAACATATAAATTAGTATAATTAATAAATAGTTAAATAAATAAGCTATGTACAGTTTAATCTAACTTAAATACTTAAGTTATATTATATAACATTTACATAAGTTATTTATACTTAATATATACCTATTTTACAATATTTACACCTATAGCTTACTATATACCTTATATCTATAAGTATTTACATACTATATAATGGGTTTTTAGGTATTTTTAAGGTTTCTTTCAACTCTTTATGGGTTTTATATATTTTGTGGAGGTAGGAGGTGAGAAAGAAAGAAATAGATGAGAAATAGGGAGTGTTTTTGGTGTTTTTATAGTTAATTTCTTTTATTAAGTTCCATGGTATACTAAACCATCGACTGGTATGTTCTACCAAGCCGAGGGTTCACAATACCATGAAACTTGGCATGAACTTAAAAGAATACCTGATCTTCACCAAGACAAGTTTATTTTATTTTTTTGGATTTTTTATAAAGTTTTTATTTATTTACAAAGTTAACACATTCTAGGCCTTTAAGAGTATTCTAAGTGAGCCTAAGGCCTAGAATGGGACTCTAAAGGCTGAATAAGAAGAATGTACAGTCAAACACATTCATCAAACCACACATAAGATGCTTAAATGATTAAACATGATATTTCACTCAATTTCATTACATGTTTGAATATGGACAGTTAGGCAAACTTTTTAGCTGACAGAAAATGCTTAATCAGATAACAAGCATTCTACATGAGGTTTAAGGTCAATTACAATACATGAAAGCTTGTACAAGTACAATACACCTTATAATACATATCAGCCAATTACAGAACTTAAATCTAAGCCTACTTTCAAGACATTTCAAATCAACATCAGCTGCAGCGAAATAGCAGCAAGAACAACAGCTATGCTACTACTAGAAACTAGCAGATCAACAGCAGTAGCCACTGAACAATAGCAGCAACTCCAAATGTCTTACATGTTCACAACACCTTGCTGCAGTATTTAAAATTCAGAGAAATCATCTACAGTAGGTCTAGAACTCACAGATTAGTTCTTATCTCCTGATTCAGTCATTTACATCTCAAATCAGACTTGAGAAAGCCTGATCAGAGATGTAAAATAACTTGATCAATAGATAAAAGGTGAATCTGAAATGAAATGTAGCTGCATCATGCAGTAATTTGATATGGTTGCTGGGATTCCAAAACACAAAAACAAATCTCTAAAACACATTCTGACAAGGGCTAAAATTCACATAAAAACTTCTTTCAGAAATGCAACTTTAAATCACATACCCTAGTCAACATTTTTCTTTCCAAATCTGAGCTAAATCTACTGATTTAACACCTTCCTAATGCTATAGACTGCATGTAGGAGATGTTGAAATCAATCCCTTAAATTCAATTTAAATCCCAATGTGTTAAAAACCTTAAGGGATACTGAAAATCCCTTAGGTGAAAATCAGATCTCAAAAATAAATCCATGCTTGAAATCCTTAATAGAGCCTCCAATCAACATAGTTGATCTTCCCTGGCTCCACAAAGCTCTCAAAACATTAAAACCCTCAAAAAGAACATATCTGATTATGGCTCATCTGAGATGAATTCTGACATCAGAATCATCTCAGATTCATAGCTATTCAGTGAATTACAAAAATACCTCAGTTTGCTCGATCAAAACCATTCAAAACTCAATTGATTCAAAATCTTGCCATCTTGTGTTAAATCCAAATTCAAAGTAAATCAAGTAAACCAATTCCATTTTCAGCTCAGATCAGGGGCCTTTGTGAACAAAATGAAGTGAATGAGGGGCCCCTAAAATGGATTTGAGCGCAATTCCTCATCTTAAAGCTTGAAAGCAAGGAGATGGGGATTTACTCCAAATGCATGGGTGAATTGTGGATTAAAATGAGAGTAAAACAGAAGTGAAATGAAAACATATAGAGGGAGAAAAACAGTGTTCAATGTATGGGTGAATTCGTCCCCTCTAATCTGAAATGATCAGAGGTGGTGAAATTGTGGGATCACTCTGCTACAACTACTCTTAACTTGCTCTAACAGTCACTCATAGATCAGTACTACTCTATATCTAATTTCTACTGCTAACTATTCTAGGTAATGCTATAGCTAATCTAGAAAGCATTAAACCTAGTCTAAATGGCAGAATGGGACCTATTGAGAAGATCTACAGTTGGTGGTTGCAGCAACGAAGGAGGGAGGATCTCCAATGAATTCGGAAAGCTCTCTAGTGAAGCTTCAAGTCACCCTCAGGTGCTATGTGATCCTTAGCGGCGAGGAGAGTCAGAGAGGATGAAGAATTCACAGCTGGTGGCCATGAAAATGGGGAAATGTGGGGAGAAGAAACTGGAGAGGATGAAAAGACCGGCCTTAAGGAAGTAGGAGAGGAGGTCGATCCCCCACACATTCAATTGTGGAGCTACTTAAGTAGGAAGAGCAATGGATCTAGGCACCACGTAGGTGAAATTAGGCATTAAGGGTAAGAGCGGCGAGGATGAGAGGAGAGAGCGCGTGCGCTACCAAGTTAAAAAGTGGTTGTAGGATGGGATCTGGGTGAAAAGGTGACCACACATGCCGAATTGCATGAAGGTTCAATTCAAATTAAGCCACAGATCAAGCGATCAAGAGCATGGATGACCAAGATCACGCTAGTTCTCCACGTGAACAGTGTTTGTGTGGGAGCTCTCAGGTGGCTGAAGTCTTTTGATAAAATTGCAGGGTACACCCTCTGCGAAAGGGTAGAACAATTATAGGTAGGCCCATAAGTGATAATGAATGGTTACAGAGAGACCCTTTAAGGCTTGCAATTAGGTCCCTGCGGGTTACAAATAGGTCATAGGAGGTTTTCTAATGAATGATATGTAATGCACTAAGGACCTAAATGTAAATCTTTAATTTCAAGGCCTTAATGATGTCCAGATGCATCCAAGTTTTTATATAAGCTTAATTAAACATTTAAAAACTTAATTATACTTTTGATTTGAACTTTTAAACTCATTTGTGTGTTTAATTTACGATTAGATCACCATTGTATATTTATTAATAGAATATCTCATTTAATGACCTAATTATGCATTTTCAACATAGAATTGATGTTTTAGATCTTTTTCTCTAATTCCCACACTTAACACTTTTTATGTGTTAATTTGATATTTTTAACCTAGTTTTTAGCTTAACTTAGGCTATTTAGCTATGATGGTCTCAACTCATTAGTTGGGCGTTCTCATTACATGCTTAGGAGAAGAAGGAAGGAAAGCTTGAGTCCCATTGAGGAGGAGACAGTTGCAAAATCCATTATGGTGGAATATGTGGAGAATTGGGCTTAGGGGGATCAGCCGTGTAAGGGATGAGAGTCTTAACATGGAATGTGCGTGGGTTGCACAACAAAGTGAGAAGAGCTTCCCTTATCAAATATCTTGTGGAGTGGGAGATTGATTGTGCTCTCATTCAAGAGACATACATAGAAGATGAAAACAACCCAGTCTGGGATTCTTTGAGGTAGTCTGGGAGAGCTAATTTCGTGGGGATGGCAGCAAATGGCAGATCAGGTGGGATGGCAGTATGGTGGAAAAAGTTTAGTCTTAAAATGATTAAAATACATCGGGATGGACATGTGTTTACCTGTAGATTTCAGAGTCATCAGGGTGCTTTGGATTGGTTCATCTCGTGTGTTTATGGACCTTGTGCAGTAGTAAGCAGGGTGGAGCTGTGGGAAGACCTATCAGCAGTACATCAAAAGGTCCAAGAGGTGTCATGGCTTATCGGCGGTGACTTTAATTGTTCTTTGTCAAGTGAGGATTGACCTGGTGGTAGTACAGACGGAGCAATGGTAGGGTTTCAATTGATTGTGCAGAGCTTGGGCATCACTGAATATCCGATCAAATGGGTGGAATTTACCTAGAGAAATGGCAGTGAACTCTTATCCAAGTTGGACAGATCTTTTGGCAACTCTAGCCTCTTGGAGAAGTTCCAGTTGTCCTCCACCATGAGCTTAGATAAGCCATTCTCTGACCATAGACCAATTTTGTGGGATTGTGGGGTGAATGCTAATGTTGGTTCTTACTTCAAACTCAAAAAGTCATCATTCAAAGAAGAAGGGTTTAAAGATATGTTGTCCAATTGGTGGAAAAGCAAGATTGTGACTGGGTCAGCTACTCAAAAATTTGCATCAAAGCTAGTAGATATGTGCATAATTCTAAAGGAATATGGGCAGACCGTGATGGCTATTAGGGAGCAAAAGAGAGTTGAGGCACTAGTTGAGGTTCAGAGGCTTGACTCGAAAGAATGCATGGTGGCTCTTAGTACCCAGGAGTAGAAGTTAAGGAAATTTTGGCAACAGGTTATTGGGGAGGAGGATTTAAAGAAAGAGATGGATTGGCATGAGAGGTCCAGACAACTTTGGCTCAAGGAAGGGGATGCAAACATGAAATACTTTCATCTTGCTGCTAGTGCTAAAGAAGATTCAACCTTATCTCCTCTATCAAAGTGGGTAAGAGAACCACTACCTCTACTCATGAGATAAGAACTGAAGTTGCTCGTTATTTTAAAGAAACAGCTAAGGTTGCACCAAGAGGCTCGTGGAGGATGGCTTTGGCTGCTTTCCCAGGTGTCAGCAATGAACAAGTTGCTATGTTGGTTGCCCCTATTACTGAACAAGAAACTGAAGAAGCTATCAAAGGTTTGAATAATGAGGGAGCACCTAGACCGGATGGGGTTCAAGTTCTTTTCTACAAGGAAATGTGTAGTGTTCTTAAGGAGGATGTGATGGGGGTTATACATGAGTTTGAAATGGGTAACTCTAGATTTGAAAGACTAAATGAGTCTTACTTGTTCTTGTTACCAAAGAAGTCAGGTGCTGAAAGCTTTTCATATTATAGGCCTATTGCGTTGTCGAATTCTATTTATCTTATCATCAGCAAAATCCTAGCCAACAGAATTCGTGGTGTGTTGCAAGACCTGGTTATGCCTGTCCAGTCTGCATTCTTACCTAAGAGGTCACTGCAAGAATCATTCATTATGGCTCAAGAAATGGTTATGGGGTGGCATAGGCAAAAGACTAAGGCCTTCCTATGGAAGGTAGACTTTTCTAAAGCTTATGACTCAATGTCATGGTCATATCTTTGGGAAATTCTTAAAAGGAGAAAATCCCCCCCCCCTGGATCCAATGGGTGAAACGGTGCATCACGACTGCCTCCTACTAAAAATTCCCCCCTAATAAATGGCAAACCCTACCAAGACTGGATCCAGCCATAGTGTGGGGTGCGGCAAGGCTACCCATTGGCCCCACTGATCTTTAATTTTGCAGTGGATATGTTGCAAGATATGCATGCAAGTTGGCAGTAGATAGGATGATAAGGGTTTATTCGATGAAAGATAGAAGGACTTCGGCCCCCATTCTCCAATATGCGGATGACATAGTTTTTTTTTGTGGAAGGAGGGAAGAGGGAAGCACAAGTGTTATATTATATGGTCAATTTATTTGGAGAAATTTCTGGGCTGAAACTAAATGGAAGCAAATCCTCCCTGGTTTGTTTTGGTATGAATGGTATTAATCAGAATGACATTTCCAACATTTTGTGCACTCCTATGGTATCATTGCCAATCAAATATCTGGGTCTGCGATTGAAATGCACAAAAATGAAGAAAACTAATTGGTCTTTTCTCTTTGAGAAGGTGGCTACGAAGCTTAAGGCTAAATCAGTTGTTGCCTATCAAAAGGGGGGAGGATTATCCTGCTAAATTCATTTATCACATCTATTCTAGTCTTCTTCTCCATCTTTCGAGCTCCAAAGTCAATTTGGAAAAAACTTTATGTTATGCGCAAAAGGTTCTTCTGGAAAAGGGCTGCTCACCAAGGTACCTTCTTCCAACCTGTTAAATGGGATACAATTTGTTTTCCTAAGTATGGTGGTATGGGAATCAGATCTCTCAAAGAGTTCAATGATGTCTTATTATTGAAATGGGTAGTTCGACTACTACAAGGGGAACAAAAACTTTGGGTAGAGCTCCTACATGATAGTTATGGGGTGGAAAATGAAGAAAAGAGTTGTTTGAATCCTCATAAGTCATCTCCTTTCTGGGCTTCTGTGGTGCATGCACTGGCTGATAATTGGAATCTTTTCAAATCAGTCTTGGAAGATGGGAGAAGCTTTAGATTTTGGTTGGAAAAATGGTTCTGGGTGGGGCGATAAAGGACAGGTACCCTCTTGCATATTCGGCTGCTCCTGATAAGAATGATGTGGTATGTGATTACTGGGACATGACTTCAGAGAACTGGAGGATAAACAGTGAGGTGGGGAATGGCTATGGAACAAGAACACGGATAGCAAATGAATGTCTCCTATAGGAACTTGCTGCTTTTAGACCTACGTTGGAGGAATGTGATACATACAAATGGGACGGGGCTTTCTCGTCAGCGGCTGCCTATGAGAAACTCATCTTTTCATCAAGGTCGGCGGAGGTGGATGAAGTTGGGAGGAAAATATGGAAATTGAAAGTACCATGGAAGGTGCAAACTTTTTTGTGGCTGTGCAAAAGAGATGGTTTGATAATAGGAGATATGCGACATAGGAGAATGGGCACTTCTACTCAATTTTGCCAATTGTGTGGGTTACATAATGATTGTAGTCATCATATTTTTTCTACATGCATGATAACAGATAGTGTTTGGAGGAAGATCTACAGGGATTCAACTCCCACGTGGGAGGATCTATGGAGTTCCTTTTTAATTTCGAATAAGCCATATGTGCCCATGGTGGCTGTCTTATGGTTGGTGTGGAGAGCTAAAAATGAGAAATTATTTTAGGAGAGTCCAGTGAGTGTGGATAATATTGTAAACAATTGCTGGAATCTTATACATATGTGGGGTTCAATTTTGTAATCCTTTTCTTTCGTATAATCAATAAAAGCTCTCCTGGATTGCTATTGGTGATTCGATAGCTTTCCTTTTCTTTTCAAAAAAAATACCCCTCCATGCCTAAGATTTGCAATGTCCTCATTGTAAATTAGGTGTGTTCAAGTTTAGCTTAGATTGTACATTAGAACAAGTTTGGTGGGTGGCGAATGGGTCGAGATGACTGTTGTGGATGATTTCAAGCTCTGATACAAGTATCAAAGGTAGAGTTGGCTATTCTAATGTCCTCATGGAGTCCCTAGTAAAATGACTGGACTTGTTCCCATTTAGGAACTTCGTGATGAAGGCATTTCCACATGAGATCTAGAAAGAGTTCCTATGCCTCATGAAGTGATTCTCCTGTATTCTGCATGAAATGCGTGATCTAGTGCCTAAAGGCATTGGTGCGACTAATTGGGAGGAATTTCCTCAGGAATTCAGGTTGGAGTTCCTCCCATGATTGGTCGAGTCAAGGTTTGAAACCAATGGGCAGCCTTATCCATAAGAGAGAAGGAGAACATCTTCATGAGCAGGATGTCCCAATTCTGAACAAGTGGTCCAAAGATCTGGGCTAGATGTTTCAGCTGTTTGATGTGCTGGAAGGGGTCTTCAGAGTTCAATCAAAGATATTTAGGGATTGCATTGATTAGATTTGGCTTTAATTTAGTGTCATTCAATGTTAGGTCCTCCAATAGGGATTTGCACCCTAGGTTCAATAGCCACCGCTGCGAGATTGTAGTGATCACACATCTGCGGGCACTGCGAGGGATTCATGAATGCATGGAATAGATCAGTGAGGCACTGTAATTGATTTTGAACATTAGGCACTTCTTCTTTTGGGTTCTCCATGGATGTAGATGATGGGAAGTTGAGCTCTGATGTGGAAGGATCGGAGAAGATCTCGATATGATCGGACGGGAACACAAACAATTAGGTTGGGGCTTGACCCTGACGAGAGTGAACTGCTAATGGAGTCCTCAATATTGGTCTTTGATGTGCGTACATCTAAATAGACAAAAATGTCTATTAATGCATGTTCTTAGTACCATATTAGCATAATGCATTGTAAATATTGCATAACACACGTAATCATGCATTTCGGTCAAATTGTATAAATTGTATAGCAATTGTCTCCTTTTATGGCTAGGGACTGGGTGATTTTTAATCGGGGCTTCGGATGGAAGATCCAATGGTACGGATCTGATTAGGGTGATGACAGGAGTTCAACGACTCCAAGATCGCCTTGATCGGACATCCGTAGCACCAGATATAGTCCGAGGAAGCTCAGAGATCAAGGGACAAGATGGTGTCAATCCACACTTCAGACGACAAATCCGATCGCATGGATGGGTTCGAATCGACGATCGCAGCCTAACAGCTCGAAAATCGATCTAATCCTACATCCATGGCACCTTCTGGAAGTCACAGAAGATGGATGGCCAAGATGGTGCCACGTGGTGCCATCCCAGCTGCCCAATCCGCCCAAGGAACTGTTGTTGCCCTTTCTCTCCTCAACGAATCAATTAATCTCAGAGATTGGATCTTGATGCAATGGCTGAGATCAATGCCTGCTACTCTCTATCCTCGCATGCCCTCTCTTTCTCTCCTTGCATGCACGATCGGATCTAGACTGTTGGATCTTGATCCAACGGTCGTGAGCGTGCACGCTTTGGTGGGAAACATAACAAACCGTACGCACAGCACAGCGGGTGTGCATCTCTCCGCGAGGCGTAGGGTGCGCGTTCGAAATGCGGCGCGCCCCAAATTAGCCGAGGACACGAGTGCGAGCTCAATTGAGCCATTGGATGGCGAGAGAGCAATGCAAATGCAGGAGATGTGGCAGCACCAAATTGTGCTGATCACCTACGCGCTATCTAATGCTTGTCCGAATGCTCTATCGCACGCACAGGCACACGATTATGTGAAGCTGAAGCGGGCGAGGAGCGATCTGAGCCGTCCAATTGTAGTGCGGGCTCAATTGAGCCATTGGATGGCGAGCAGGCGGTGTAGATGCGGGAGACGTGGCAGCACCAGAGTGCGTGATCACCTACACGTGATCTAACGCGCGTCCGGACGCTCTATTGCACGCATGGGCACGTAGTTACATGAAGCTAAAGCGGGCAAGGAGCGATCTGAGCCATCCAATCGCTGAGAGTGCTTGGACGTGCTTTTGCGTTAAGGCACAGGAGAGGTGCGCACACGTTGCCTAGGATAGGTCTTTAGTGACGAATAAATCTATCACTAAAGATTTAATTTTAATGTTTTTAAATATGAAATGACCAAATTACCCCAAATCCTTGCAACTATAAAAGGAGACCCCTACCCTATGAAATTCTCATCCCTTCCTTCACCTCTCTCCCTCTCCAAAGCTTTAGAGAAGCTTGTACCACACCCGGGATGCTCCTTTAGGACCAAATCCAAAGTTTTCTCGCCCTTGTTTTGGAAGTGGATCCCACAATGACGACGACGTGCTGCCTCGTTCCTGCTTCTTCCTCCTTCGTCCTCCTTCTTCCCACTCCATCCTTCGTCTTCCAAGTATCACTCTATCCAACTCATCCTCTAAGCAGTCATCGAGGAGGATAACATCTCTCTCCCTTCTTTTTATTGCTTTCTAGAATAGAATTTCCCACTTTCTAGTTGTAATCATTTCCCACTTTCTAGTTGTAAAATAGTATTATTATATCAAGTGATTGTTCTCTCTCTTTCTTACTCTCTCTTAGTGTTAACATCAATTCTATTGTAATTATCTCGCTTTCAAACAAAAATACCAGAAAAATATAATTGCGGATTTTAGATTGACGTAGCCTCCCAATATCAAGAATTACTTGGGTATCCAGGAAAGGAGAATCTCATGAAGACCCCTACACGGTAGAGCACCCCACCGGTTACAAGGTTTCCCCCACCCGACCTTCCTTGTCACTGAGATTCCAAGTAGACCGAAATGTGTGAGCTTGACTCCTAAGTCTACCAATTTTAATCCTGCTTGTGCCTTGAATTTCACTTGAACTTGAGGTTGATTTGATTTGTGACCAAATTTGGAGGTTGGTTGATTCACAAAGTGAACCAACTTCACCTGACCTGTCCTAAAGTTGAGGATGAGGTTTGGTTCAAGAACCCAAATCACTCTGAATTGGTTTGCAAACAGGTTATTAGTTCCCAAATTTTAATGATCCAAGTGATTATAGAATCTTGATTTTAGGGTCCACTTGTTTTGATCAATTCAACCAAGGGCTTGGGTAGCACACAATGCAGGAATATATTTCCTTTTAAAGCAAGCAAATGTGTACTCCTGGAACCCTAATGTGGAAGCCCTATTGGCTCTATTTCCAAGTCCAATTCTTCCAACAGATGGTACTGATTGCGTCGGATTCACACGCGGAAAGGTTCGGGTTTGGAAAACCTGTCGTCGTAGTTTAATTCGTGAGAAATTCGTCGATCAGATAAAATTTATAATCGAAACTCGAAAAGTGAGTCCCGGGTCGAACATGGGGAGGCAAATGTTTGATTTTGAAAAATCCGCATTTCGCTTTTATTTGTTTTTGTCATTTTTGTCTTTTCCATTTTTTTTTATATTTTTAATAGGGGAAGAGATCAGGTCGATGAAATCTAGCTAATATACTTGCAAAATATAAAGGAAAGAGATAGAGATAGAGAGAAATAATCATCTATTTATGAATAAATGTTTGTTACAACTACGAAAGCAGAAAACACTACACTAGAAAGCAGAAAAGATAGATGGAGATGAGAAAATCCCCCTTGATGGTTGCATAGAGGACGACTCACTCTGACATCGCCTAGAGGAAGATGGTAAGGAGAAGGACAAATGGGGATGGAGCTGGAGGACAGAGGATGTGGCAGGACGACGTCGCGGTGAGGATCTTCTTCCTAAAGGGCGGTGAGAGGACGGCCACGGGATGCTCCACGAATGGGGATGAGAGGTGGGAAAATTATTTTCTTTCCTACTCTAGAGGAGCATCCCAGGCTTGGGACAAGCTCTCTCTAGAGCCTTAGAGGTGGTGAGAGGAAGAAGGGAAGAGATGGTTTAGAATGGTGGTGGGTAGGTCCTTTTATAGTGGAGGAGGAAGAACAAATTCGCATCTATGTCATTATTGAAATCCGTAAACGTCACTACAGATCCGCCCTTTCTGTCGCTGAAGATCCGTGCCTTCAATTCCTTTGCTGGCTTACACAGGGCATTGGTGACAGTTGCAAGCGTTACTAAAGGCCTGCATCATTGAAGATTCGTGCATATCCCTGCTGATCATGCCCTACTAGTGCGCGCATTGTGCGCTCCTTGTCTCGAGTGCTGCCACCAAGCTGGCGTTGCGGTGCAGGTGCTGGCATGCACACATGCAATGCGTTGCGCCTGCTACGTATGTGCTTACACTACGTTGGGGCTGCTTCCAGTGCTCAATTGGGGGGGTAGCCAGTTTCAAACCTGTGCCCCTTCGTTGAAAGTCCATGCCTCCACCACTACGCCAAGCCGTCCAGATCGTCGCACGGACGTCTTAATGCACGCGGTGGAGATGAATCCTCAACCATTAGATCTTGATCCAACAGTAGTGGTGCGAGATCAGTGATGATGAGGAGGTGCTAATGGGGGCACGCTTCGCTAATTAAAATCGCGGTTCGGAGGACCTGTCGTCGTAGCTCGCAAAACACATCTATCAGATAAAATTTATAATCGAAACTCAAAAAGTGAGTCCTGAGTCGATCACGGGGAGGCAAACGTTTGATTTTATAAAAAATCCACACTTCGCTTTTATTTGTTTTTGGTCGTTCTTGTCTTTTCTATTTTTTTTGCATTTTTATCAAGCAAGAGATTAGGTTAATGAAACCTTTATCTACTTGTAAAAAGATAAGAGAGAGAGGGAGAAAGAGAGAGAGAGAAATAATTATCTATTCATGAACAATTTTTTGTTACAACTATGAAAGCAGTAAAATCTACACTATGAAATCAAAAGAAAGATAGAAAGAGGTGAGAGAAATCCCCCTTGACGACTGCTCGGAGGACGACTAGCTCTGACGTCGCCTAGAGGAAGGTGGTGAGGAGTGGGACGAACGGGGACAGAGTTGGACGACGGAGGGTGAGGCAGGATGGCGTCGCGGCGAGGATCTTCCTCCCGAAGGGCAGTAAGAGGACGGCCATAGGATGCTCCACGAATGGGGATGAGGGGAGGGGAAACTATTTGATTTTCTACTCTAGAGGAGCATCCCAGGCTTGGGACAAGCTCTCCCTAGAGCCTTAGAGGTGGTGAGAGGAAGAAAGGAAGAGATGAAGAAAAATGGGAGGGGTAGGGGTTCTTTTATGGTGGAGAAAAGAATCAAATTCGTATATAGGACATCTAGTACGATCATAAACGTTGCTGAAGATTCGTCGCAAATGTCGCTGAAGACAGCCCACATTGCCGTTGCGCTGGCGCATGCTCTACACACCATGTCGCACGCTCTATGCTTCTGCTGTGCACGTGTGGTGGTGCATGCGTGCGCATGGGCAGCCTGGGTTGTACCATGTGGCGCAATCTGGGCCGTCCATATTCTTTTCATTGTAGTGGCTGCTACAGAGGTTGGATTGAGTCGATTTTTATGCTGTTGGGCTGCGATCATTGACCCGAATCCATCCGCATGGTCGAATTTGTCGTTTAAAGCTCCGAATGATGTCACCTAGTGCCTTGGTCATTGATCTTCCTCGAACTACATATGGTGCTACAAGACTCCGATTAAGGTGATTTCAAAGGCGTTGGACTCCGATCGTTGTCCTGATCAGATCCGTACGGTCGGATTGTCAATCCGAGACTCCAAAATAAATCTCCTTCTCTCCTGACCACAAAAAGGATGCAATTAACCTAAAATATGTACAACTACTCTAAATGCATAATGATGCATTCTATGCAATATTTATAATATGGAATGCAAATCTAAGCCTAGGAACATGCATAAATAGGCATTTTAACCTAAATAGATGTGTCTATATCATGCCCCCATGCCCATCTTTTGCTAGTCCTTAGCAAAATTAAACTACATGCCATGTATAAAATCAAAATTAGGATTAGATCGCTTAGGCCTAAGTGTTTATTAACAATAGAAATTTCAACTAAGGTCCTAAACAACAAAAACTCAACAGTACCTGGGTGCCTGCTAGAATGCAGACCACCCAAGTCCTTGCCTTATTTGAAAAGGGAAGATACATTTTTTTTATTTTTCTTCTTTTCTAATCTTTTTGTACTTTTGGAGTTTGAGTGTTCCAGGATAACTTTTTACAGCTACTCGACCAGCCTAAGACTCAAAAGGAACTCTAAGTGCTAAGCATCTAGTGAAAAGAGTGAAAGACTCACTAAGCGACCGTTAAAACGGACTTCGGGTTTCTACAACCCTAGGTAAACTTGCCTAGAGGTTTATCTTTTCGAACGGTAGCTTTCTCCCTACTTTTATTTATGGGGTCAACACAATGGCAAACCTAGTGTATATCTCCTTGGTTTATTCTACTTCCCGCTTCTTCCCTAGATGTTTTGGGAATTATTGTGCATTTTTGTGAGTTGGGCTCTGGACAACTGGCCAATGGGCTGTTACCCATGGCAATTTGCCAGCCATACTCGTGCGCTGAAGTGTGGTTTTATTTATTTATTTTTATTTTTTATTTTTTCTCCTTTTTCTATATTTTTTCCTTTTTCTTCTTTTCCTTTTCAAGTAGGTGGCTTCCCTGATCTAAGATTTACCTAAAGGCAGTACAACGAAAATGGTCTTGTGGCTAGGCTCTAGACAACCGACCGATGAGCTGTTACCACCGACAACTTGTCATCCATACCACCCTAGATAGTTCATTAGCTACCCAATTTCTGAAGAAACTGTCGAAAAGTGAGTCAGTGCAAAAAGTGTGTAGATGCTTAGACTAAAAACCCCCTCAAATCAGAGGGCGGGTTGATAAGTTGCATACTTATCATCCCAAATTATTTACCAATTTAAGATAAAATTATTTGGCAAGGACTCAAGACTAAGTCCACAATCAAGTGGATACCCAGGTTAATTAAGCCCGAAGAGCTGAAGAGTCTAAGTGTTTAGGTCCTCTCGTATCATTTCCTAAAGTTAATGACACCTAAAAGCCTAAGTTCTCTTCTCCTAACTCTATTTTCTCTTTTTTTTTTCCTTTTTCTTTTAAAGAAACTAAAAGAAATTCTACGAAGTTAACAAAATGATTTCAGGATAAAGTATCCACCTCCCCATGCCTAAATGATGCAATGTCCTCATTGTAAAAATAAAGACATGAAAAGGGCAGAGTAAATAGAATATCACACGAATTTTGTGAAAATTCGGTCAGCTTTGCAGAGAACATGGAATATACACACGTGCTAAATTTAATGCCTTTAGCTTAGCATAACATACATACAAAGAAGAAATTGAAAATTCACAAGTGCAATTCAGAATCAAAATCAAAAGATTAATCCTCAGACCCACCAACAGAAAATGTCCACAGACGTGGACCAAATTATGGTGCAGACCCATGCCCCAGGGTCAAGTGGTTCTAAGGTTTTGGATGAAAATCACCTAGAACCTAAGATTATTGTGTTTGCGAGGCCGGGCCTGCAGCTTTGTGGTGTGCAACCCAAGACCAAAGTGTGGGACAACGGGTAAAGATAGTTTAATAGGTTCGGATGTCCACTTGACGTTCAACTCAAAAAAATAATCAATTATTTCGAGCTTAGGTTGCACGTGAAAGATATCATAAGGGTCCTGGTAGAAAGTAGGTGGTTTTATGTCAACAGGAACCCTCAGATCCAAAATCAAAGTTCCCTCTGAATTAGCTTCCCAGAATTTTTAATTCCAACTTCCTATCCTCCGAAATCAATGTTTTTGGGACCTTCAAATTGTTGTACACCCCATCTAAAGTACCCAAGTCCAAAAATTATGGCTGAATCAAGATTGACTTGGGCATAATGATCTCATAAGTTAGCTTTTCGGGGTGCGGATGAGGAATGGGGCTATTGATTGAATCTTCTAGTAAATGAGGATTCGAATCCTCCAAGTTAGCCCCAATCGAATCCAAATCTTCAATGAACGGGCTATTAAATGGTTCATCAGATTCCTCAAGCTTTTTGTCTCACTAAAATCATCTTCCTTATGTTCAAGTGAGACTTCACTAAGAGATTCTTCACCCTCAGAGTCAAAGAATTCATGATCCTCATTTATATATGTCTCAAAATTTATTGTCATTTCCTAGTTCAAACAAACATATTTTTCCTTGCTCCATAGCTCAGGGATCTTGGGTGAGAAACTCGGTTCATCCTCAAAGGGTTGCTCTAGACCAACCTAGTCATCTCCAATCTCAGAATATGTATCCCCCCCGATAGGTGCCTGAGCGAGTTCAGACATTGGCTCTCCTAAAGAGGGTTCATCTTGAGAATCATCCCAAGATTTGACTAGGGCAACCCTAAATTTCATTCTCAACCTCAATAATTTCCCAAGAAGAAACTCACCCAGGTCCCTATCTCGAACACTTTGGAGCAAATCCAATAGAGAACTATTAAGGTCATCAATCATTTTGATCATAGGCTCCAATGCTTCAGTGCATGGTGTTGGCTCAGCTTCTAAAGATTGTATAGTGTTCCTCAAATTAGCCAACACCCTATCCTGAATCTGGTTCACCTGAACCGACTGGTTTGATTCAGGTTTGGGAGGGTTTGGGTTAAATCTAGGGTAGTCAAGATGTCAAGGTTCTCGGGTTCCTCCCTGATAGTAGGTCATCTCAGGTTGTTCAAAGAATGGTGGTGACTTATATTCAGTGGAATACTGGGAAGGGTAGGTGTTATAATCATCATATCATTCTCGATTGTAGATCGGGTTGGTTTGGTCATCAAAGGATGGAGATCTATAATCATTGTAGCTCTTGGAAGGATAGTAATCATAGTCTTGTTGTCTAGGGTTAGGCCCTGGACACTGAGGTCCGTATTCATATCCCCAATGAAAGTCATGCTGGCTAGTGGATGGGTAATTACAAGTCAAGTCGGAATAGTAATCATCTTGGGGATAAGTGGTGGTAGGAGGATAGGATGGAAAATGCATGTAAGAAGTGGAAGGATACATGGTTGTATAGGAGGGAAAATAGAAGAGAGAAAGGTGTCCTGTAGTACAATCAATCAACCCTATCCTTAGGTGGGTTAGCCTAAAGACCTACTGACTCCTTGGACCCATCTTGAGATTATAAATGATTTGGTCTACTTTTATCTGGTCAATCCAACTAGTTAGGAGGGATTGGGGAGAAGGTTCTTCCTTTGGCTTACACCTCCAGTTCCTAGTGTACCCCCCAGCCATGGTCATTTGACGCTACTCCCTTAGCTAGACATCAGATGGATCAACAGAAGCAGAATAATAAAAAAAAATCTTAGTCTGAGCCCCAAAGAGCGAATCAATCCTTAAGGCTAACGCCTACTCTATTTTAATTAGGCTTGGGATGATTGTGCTCTTGGAATGTGATGGGCCCTTTAGATGGGTTGTGCCCTTAATGATTAGTTAAAATGTGTGTGCGTGCACAACCAGGGTTTTCAAACAAGGTTATTTGATGATGTGCCTTTTAGGCTTTAACCATGTTTAGTTGCTTTTAGGGTTTAATCCTTAGGTTGGTTCAATCAAGGTTCAGTAAAACACTCCAAGTTTTACAAGCACTGGTGATGATGTATTCCTTTAGAAATAAAAAAAAATGTGGAGTGCCTGGTTCAGCCCTAAGAATCAACCTTGTGTGGCAAGCTACTTGATGGATCGCTTTTATCTTAAGTGGTGCGGCCCAAACAGTTCCATCAATTGGCCGATTGCACACTTGGTTAAGGCACACAGAAATGTTTGACCTATTCAGATTTCTACTCACTTATTTGTGTGTTGAGTTAAGTGTACCGGGTCCACAGGTCAGATCCTGGTTAAGTGGTAGAATCAATGTGATTATGCACCTTAGGGTGAGAAGTTGTGGGTGTTAAGTGTGTAGCTTTCAGAAAATCCAACAAGAGAAGAGTTTTTTTTTTTGTTTTCTTATATGTGCAAGGGTGAGATGAGTGGAGAACCAAATCTAACCTAGGGTTTATAAAAAGCACCTAAGTTGATTTGGGTTTGAGTTATTAGTGTGGTGAAATGAACTAGTGGGTGGGGGTGGTGGGGATAAACTTACAAAACCTTCATCCACACTTTTCTCCGATCTAACCGCTTTGGCCCACCTCAGAAGAGTACCTGCAATCATAGTAATATCAGAGAAAAAGTGAGATAAAAGTTACGTAAGGTGGAAAAAATATGAAAAAAAAAACAAAGAGCGTTGCCTCCCCAGCAACGGTGCCAAAATGATGGGGACACGCTCCGTGAATTAAAATTGGGGTTCGGAGGACCCATTGTCGTAGCTCACAAAACACGTCTATCAGATAAAATTTATAACCGAAACTCAAAAAGTTAGTCTCAGGTCAAACACGAGGAGGCAAACATTTGATTTTATAAAGAATCCGTGCTTCACTTTTATTTGTTTTTGGTCATTTATATCTTTTCTAATTTTTTTGTATTTTTATCAAGCAAGAGATTAGGTCGATGAAAACGTTATCTACTTGCAAAAAGATAAGAGAGAGAGGGAGAAAGAGAGAGAGAGAGAAGCAATCATCTATTCATGAACAACTATTTGTTACAACTACAAAAGCAGGAAAATCTACACTATGAAAGTGAAAGAAAGATAGAAAGAGGTGAGAGAAATCCCCCTCGACGGTTGCTCAGAGGATGACTCGCTCTGACGTCGCCTAGAGGAAGGTGGTGAGGAGCAGGACGAATGGGGACGGAGCTGGAGGACGGAAGGCAGGGCAGGACGGCACTGCGGTGAGAATCTTCTCCTCGAAGGGCGGTGAGAGGACGGCCATGGGATGCTCCACAAATGGGGTTGAGGGAAGGGGAAACTATTTGATTTTCTACTCTAGAGGAGCATCCTAGGCTTGGGACAAGCTCTCTCTAGAGCCTTAGAGGTGGTGAGAGGAAGAAAGGAAGAGGTGAAGAAAAATGGGAGGGGTAGGGGTCCTTTTATAGTGGAGGAAAGAATCAAATTCGTATACAGAACATTAAGTGACGGTCATAAACGTTGCTGAGGATCCACCGTAAACGTCGCTAAAGATAGCCCACGTGCCTACGTTGCTGCTGTGTTGGCACGCGCTCCACGTGTCGTGTCGCGCACCTCCGCGCACTACACACCTGCGTGCGCCGCCGCTGCGTGCACGCATGCCTGCACTACTGTGCGAGTGCGGTGGTGCGTGCATGCGCATGGGCGGCCTGGGTTGCACCATGTGGCACGATCTGAGTCGTCCATCTTCTTTTCGTTGTAGGGGCTGCTACAGAGGTTGGATTGTGTCGATTTTCATGCCATTGGGCTTTGATCATCAATCTGAATCCATCTGCGTGGTCAGATTTGTCATTTGAAGCTCCAAATTATGTCACCTAGTCCCTTGGCCGTTCATCTTCCTCAGACTGCATATGGTGCTACGGGACTCCGATCAAGGTGATTTTAGAGGCGTTAGACTCCGATCGTCGTCCTGATCAGATCCGTACGATTGGATCGTCAATTCGAGGCTCCAAAATAAATCTCCTTCTCTTTTGACCACAAAAAAGATGCAATTAACCTAAAATATGTACAACTACTCTAAATGCAGAATGATGCATGCTATACAATATTTATAATATGGAATGCAAATCTAAGCCTAGGAACATGCATAAATAGGCATTTTAACCTAAATAGATGTGTCTACATCAGGTGCCTTCAGTTATTGCTGGTTGGTGTTGGGTAGCCTGGATGGCGCCATGTGGTGCCATCTGGGCCGTCCATTCTTCTTTCTATTGCAGAGGGTGCCACAGTTCTTGAATCGAGTTGATTTCCACGCTGCCGAATTGTGATCGTCACTCCAGATCCATCTGTACGATTGAATTTTTTATCTGAAGCCGGTAAGGATGTCGTATTGCCCTCCTGGTCGTTGATCTTCCTCGGACTTCATATGATGCTACGAGACTCCAATGTAGACGATTTTGAAGGCGTTAGCCTCCGATCGTCGTCCTGATCAGATCCATACGGTTGGATCGTCCATCTGAGACCCTGAAATAAATCCTCTTCTCTCTTGACCACAAAAGGACACAATTAACCTAAATTATATACAACTACTCTAAATGCAGAATGATGCATGCTATGAAATATTTATAACATGAAATGCAAATCTAAGCCTTGCAACATGCATGAATAGGCATTTTACCTTCAATAATTGTGTCTACATCAGGTACCTTGGGCTCAATCAACAAGATGAATAGCCCAAGGAACCTTATGTCCCTAGTAGGTGCAAGTATCAGGATGGGGATCTCTAGTAAAATTGAATCAAATCAGGAAGCTTGAATGATGATTACTATGTAAATAAAGTAAGTTGATCCTAATTGATTTCTCTTTCAACTTTCCAAGAGAGGAGGGACTTAAAGAAGAAGCAAATGTGATTACCTGCCCCTAGTGTGGTTGCTTGTGTGGTTGATTTTTAGATTCACGTGCAACACAACAAATCAGATATAGCAAATTAGATCAGATCAGAATGTGTGATTAGTGAATGAAATGCGTGTTTCTCTATGGCAACAATGCCAAAATGTTCTATCGAAAATTGTCGTAGTTTAGAAAAATGCGTCATAGTATAACAATGAAAATTGAATTGACATTTATATTTGCAATTGCTCGAAAAATCATGAGTTTCGAGGTTGTTCGTAGGGAGCAAGTATAGCAATTCAATCCACTAGTCAAATAATATATCAATATGCACAATATTCAATCAACGATATGAGAATAATCAAATAATGCTCAAAATTATATCATAGAGTAAAAATAAAAGAGAATAAAAATGGTGGTTGAAACTACCAATTATTCCCAATAGTAAGCACAAGTCCCAAGTTAAATCTCAATGTTTCAATAGTAGTTTCAAACCAATTCAAAATAACTATTAGATGTCTCCAATGTACCTCAGAATTTGCCTAAGTGTAGGCACAGATCCCAATGATGCATAGTGCAAAACCCCCTCCTTCCCTCAGAAAATCCTCTCCTTTCTCTCAAACCGAACCCAGAACACTATTCAAACCCAAATCAGACTGATTCAAACTGGCCCAGACCACCCAAGCCCACATACGTGTGGGCATGAGTGACGGGTATGCGTTATGCATGCATGGGGACCCGACCCCCATGATATGAGAGAATAGCTATAGCAGCTAAAACATTATTAACGTGTTTCAAAATTAAAAATCCATGATGTGGCACTAAAGTGAGGAGCTCTCTTGTGTGTTGCAGTTGAAGGAGTTCACTCTTTGATTCCAACTGCTATTGCTACTTCTTCTACAATTGAATCTCGAAGAGGGTTCCTGAGGTGATTTCGCAGCTTCTCAATCTAGTAGCAAGGCCATTGGTGACCGGACGACTGCAGGCGGAGGCGGCACGCTGCAAAGCTCCGGTGAAACCCCTAAAATAAGAAAGTAGGTTTAATTACCCCAATTAATATGTTCAGAAGCTTCGCTTAGGTCTAAATAAGATGATGGTGGTGGTGATTTATTGTTTCATGAGTTGTAGAGGACGGTCGAGGTCAGAGATGACAGTGGTGAGGTGGGTCGCTCGATGGGCAATTCCAGAGGTCAAAAGCTCCCATAACCTCGAGGCTTTTGATCTCTGGGATGAGAGGAAGGTTCGGGTGGTGGTGGTGTGTGGTTTTGTGGTGTGTGGCGCCAGTGCAAGCTCGTTGGAGCTCACGATGGTGGAGAAGACAAGGGCAGGAGTGGTTCAGTGCTTGAAACTTAGGTCTAAAGGTGTAGCAAGAGTCTAGAGAGGGAGAGGGAGAGTTTAGGGTGCTTAGGGAGGAGAGAGAGGGTGAGATGCATCCGGCATTGGCCGGTCGGGCGCGTAGACGAAGGCAAAGTCTGGTAAGGGAGGGAGGTGACGACGAGGGTTGAGGGAACTCCTACTGTGGCTAGCAAGGAGCGAAAGAAAGAGAGAAAGAAGGAGGACTGTCCAAGTTGGTGGTTGGACAGCTAGAGGAGGAGGAACGGGGTCACCCAAGCCAAAGACGATGATGGTCGGAGGAGGAGGAGGAAGTGGGATTCCGATGCAATCTTGGCTCGGGAAGACAAGGAATTGAGGTAGAGCTTAAATAGAGGAGGTCATGACCCTTGATTTTGAGGAAATCATGGGATTTCCTAGCGATTTTCATGAGAAAAAATCCACTGATCTTAGAGCTTCTTTGGAGGCTATTTGGATAAAGATGGATCTCAAAGTCTAGTCCAATCAATATGTCTTGATCTTGCGACCAATCCCTCTAAATTTGCAGGGATTTGGTGTTGATTTGAGGGAGTTCTCCCTTGAATCTTGGTTGCGGTGGGTTGAAGATATTGTTCACACAATAATGGTGGAAAAGGCATATTTGTGAGAACTATGAGAAGTTAGGGACCTTTCGGTTAGGAAAATTGAGTCCTATGGGTATGATGTGAAAAATAGAGTTTTTAGGGCCCAAACTGCAAACTAGGTCAAGATGAACTCTGATTGGGCCCAAATTTTTGTGTTAATCTAATCTGAAATGAAGAAATTTAATGGTGAATTTGAATTTTAGTTTTGACCATGTTTGACTGGGTAAATTACGTTGGAGCCCAAATCAAGGCAAATTCCCATTTGAATCTCTATTCTTGGTCAAAATGGGTTCATGTTGAATGTACGAATTTGCTACGCTAACGTGTTCAGTTTTGAAAAACCTGTCGTTGTAGTTTGAAAGTGAAGAACTCATGTTCAACAAATAAAATTTATACCGAAATGAAAATTCCAGATCGAACACAGGGAGGCAGACGTTTGATTTAAAAACTACGCGTTTGTTTTTCTTTGTCACGAAGTAATTCAATTTAAAACTATCTAACTATTTATAATAAATAGAAGAGAGAGAGAGTAAGAAAGAGAGAGAATATTACAAACAGAAATCAAAATGAGATGTAGAATAAACATAGAATTTCATCATTAGAACGATTGTTCATTACACTAGGAAGTGGTAAAATGATTACATTAGAAAGCAATAAATCTACTCTAGAAAGTATTAAAAGAATAGAGGGAGAAATATCCTCCTCGAAGGTCGCTTGGAGGAGGAGCAGAACTACTCTAGAAGGCAGTAAATCTATATTAGAAAACAGTAAAAAGAATAGGGAGAGAGATATCCTCCTCGACGATCGCTTGGAGGACGAGCTGGACGGGACGACGCCTGGATGAAGGAGGATGGAGCAGGACGAAGGAGGACGAAGCGGAAGAACGGGAATGGGGCAGCACATCATCATCGTCGCGGGATCCACTTCCGAAGGGGGACGAAAATTGGACTTTATCTCGCGAGAAGCATCCCAGGTGTGGGACAAGCTTCTCTTGAGCTTTGGAGAGGTAGAGAAGAGAACGAAGGGATGAGAATTTCGTGTGGAGGGGGTCTCCTTTTATAGTTGCAAGGAGTGGGGGCAAATTGGACATTACATCTTTAAAACATTAAATAAGGGGTCTTTAGTGATGGATAAAACCGTCGCTAAAGCCCCATCATAGGCGTAGTGGGTGTTGAACGCACAGCGGCTGGCTTCCATGGGTGCATAACGCTCGCCGCACGTCCAGATGATTTCAGTTGTCCGATCGCAAGATCGACAGCTTAAATCGCACCTTCGCCGCCTCGCTGCGCGCTCGCCCGCATTCGATGGCGCGTCCTTGCCTCGCGTGAAATAGAGCGTAAGCGCTATTGGATGATCTGAGCCACCCACAGCCAATCGGGCGGTCACCTTTAATTGCACACGGCCGCAGATCGCGAGTCGAACCCTCGTCTTGTGAACGCGCAACACCTCGCGACCGCTGCGCTACGCGAAGGAATGTGTTGCGCGGACGATTTGTGGCGCATGTGTCCACAGCCGTTGGATCAAGATCCAATGGCGGAGAAGGGCGGATGCGGGGGCTTCAGCGGTTGCATGCGGGCAATTGGGCGGCCGAGATGGCTCCACGTGGAGCCATCTTGGCCGTCCATCTTCTGGATGATGTAGATGGTGCCACGGGTGTCGGATTGACTTGATTTTTGTGTCGTTAGGCTGCGATCATCGATCTGAATCCATCCATGTGGTCGGATTTGTCGTTTGAAGTGTAGATTTACACCATCTTGGCTCTTGATCTTCTATGGTTCCCCGATCACTATCTGATGCTATAGATGCCTGATTAGGGCAATCTTGGAGTCGTTGAACTCCAATCGTCGCCCTGATCACATCTGTACGGTTGGACCTTCGATCCAAGGCCCCAATAAAAAGTTTGCTCTGTCCAACCACATAAAAGGAGACAATTAACCTCCATTTTATTCAGACTACTCTAAATGCAAGATGATGCATGTTATGCAATATTTATATCATGCAATGCAATCCTATGCTTAAGAACATGCATAAATAGACATCTTAAGTAGTGTAAATGTGTTTACATCAGTTCAGAAGGTACCAAACCTCTTAGAATACTTTTCAGTGACTTTTAGGAGGTTTAGATCGATTTTATCTCGACCAAAACCCTTTCAATTTAAGTAGGGTTGATAATTAAGATTTTCAATACTATTTTCACCCTCAGAATATGTGAAACCCTGATTCAGTCAATGTGAGCCCACTCTTTAGTCTTTTATGTTTATTTAACCTTTAATTAATCCCTAATGAGTTCCTTAGTTAATTTGCAAGTGTGGCTAGATGTTAAAATGACAGAATTAACTCTATTTTTCTATCTTCTCCTCAAAACAGTTTAGTACGAAATTATAACTCTCAGATGATCATTTAAAAGCATCTATCATTTGAATTTGACTAATTTTGGCTAGTTAGGACCCATGATGGTGTTACCATTAGCCACCACCAAATACAAACCTACTTGACTTTGACATCTTCTACCTATGCCAAAAGCTGAGGCTAAAATTACATATTATTTTATACCCCCAAGGGAAGAAGTTTGACTATTCCGGTAAAGTTTTACTAGGGGTCAAAGCATTTATGGCTTTCATTGTAGATTGAATTTTCACTTGGATCTGTTGCATATGCTACAACACAACACTTTCACGATTATTTGGATTTCTAAATTTCTCGATAAAAACAAAAGAAGTAGATTTCTAGTCAAACTCTTGATAGAATGCATTTAGTCTTGCATTTGCTAGGGACTAGCAAGATTTAGGCATGGGGGTATGATTACGTAGCAACCATAGGACCTAATCTACCTAAATTAAATTAGATTTTAGCTTACCATAGGAATAATGCATGTGTAAGCAGCATATTTTATATTGTAGTTGAATTTTTTAACTATGTAAATAATAATGCTATTTTATGTTCTAATTGATAAGAAATGATAATTGCAGATGATTCTAGGCCACGGATGTTAAATCTGACCATACAGATGGACTCAGAGTGACGATCGTAGTCTGATGGCTCAAAAATCACCTCAATCGAAGTTTTGTAGCACCAACTACAAAAGCAGGAAGATGGACGTCAGGATGGCACCATGTCGTGCCATCCCAATGGCCTACCGCTACCCCCCCATCCACTGAAGAACATTCCACGTGCTTTGTGGGTCGTTGGATCATCATCCAACAGCCACAAACATGCCACATCGTTGGACCCCCTGCGCTCTTCATCAAAGTAGGCCTCATCTCAGCTGTTGGATCGTTATCCAACGGTTGAGAGCACACAAACATGAATTCAAGAGCACGACCATCTACCTGCATTGTGCGTTGATCAGGGCCCTCGCGTGAGAGCACACGGCGAGCGATCGAGAAGCAAAATGCTAGAAATTGAGGTGGTGGCTGATTACACAGCAATTATAGGACCTAATTTACCTGAATTAAGGTAGATTTTAGCTTAATTTAGGAACAATGCATGCATGAGTGATTGCACAGCAATCATAGGTCTTAATTGACCTAAAATAGGTTAGGACTTAGCATAAGTTAGAACAGTTCACGCATGCATAATCATTACTTACATCCTTACTTCTTTCTTTTAGCTATGCATAAAATAATGCTATAATGTGTTGATTAGGTGCATTATGTCAATTACAGATAATAAGTTGACTAGAAGGTAGATCTAAAGCTGGATCTGAAGAATAAAGAATAACTGGAGTTGCAGCAGAGTTGGAGCAGAAGACCTAGAATAAGATGTAATAGACAATAATGCAAGCGGTTGAGGTATGCTATTCTATTTAAGTAGGAATAAAGCAGTAAATTATGAAGAACCTAAGACCATCCTAGCCTTAGGATAACCTAGAAGCTTCCCCAAGCCTTAGCCACCTTTAGATTAGGTCACCACACCCTAGGAAACCTTAAAACCCTAATTCTTGCCTCTATCTGGATGTCCAGATGAGTTATAGGACATCCAAAACCCTTAGCCAACTCTCGCATACCTTAAACCCACTTCTGTAATGTTATTGGACGTCCAGACACTTGGTCAGACGTCCAATTTCTGCAGAATACCCAAGATAGAACCTAGAATCCCTCCTGACTCTAATTGGACATCCAGACAATAAGTCTGGACTTCTGATTTTTCATTATAAGGCGTCTGACACTATTATTAGACATCTAATACTGTCCTCCAGTTCCTGTTTTGGAATTCAAGCCTTGATCTTGGATCTCTAGCCCCCTAAACCCAATTTTAACCCCATAGGAACCTAAATTAAGGTGCCCTAACCCTAGTACATCACCTTTAGACCCTCTTTAAGGAAATAATTAGGTCCTCACTAAACCTAATTGACTTGGATCTTAGTCAATTTCATCAGCCTATTCAATTGGACTCATTGAGTCCAATTGAGCCTTGATCTCAGCACACACTATCCAATTGGACTCAGTGAGAGTCCAATTGACCTAGACCTAACTTAATTGAATTATTTTACTCTCAATTAAGTTTAACAGACCCAATTAAACTTGTATTAAGTTTAATCGCACTTTACCTTAGTGAATTAGTGTTTACAACCCTAATTTGAGACCTACCTTGACCTAAACCCACTAGAACCTAACCTAATCAACCTAGCCACCTAAGTTTCGACCCACACACACCATCCACATGAAAATACCTAGCCTAAAGTTCTCTAGAACTCTCTACCTTGTGTTGTTGCCTTGGTTGCTAAAATTAGTAACCAAGAGCCATTCAATTTTTAGATCCACATTTGGTGGATCTAAAAACCACCATCCATCCTCTCTCTCTCACTCTCCCACGAGCTCCCACCATAGGCCTCTCTAGAGAATTCCATAATTCTCTAGAGAGCTTCCCTTAGGTCTATAAAAAGACCTAAGGGGTGGCCATTTGCACCCATCTACTCTTGGTTCCATTTAGCTTAGTTTCATTTCACATCCACTCCACCCCCATGTCGATGAGTAGCTTCACCATGGCCACTACCATCTCCATGCCAAGATGCTGGATCACCTCTCCAACCTCTCTCCAAGGGCCGGCCTAAGCACCATTGGCCGCCCCTCCTCCTCTTAACAACTCAAAGGCCATTGGAGCCACCTCCAAATGCCCTTATTTCTGCTAGATTAGTAGCTTAGTTCTTCCTAGATTTACATGCTTTATTTACTACTTAATAGTGTAGTTCCTTACTTCTCCCCCAATGATGCATGCAAAATCCCCCTATAGATTCATGTATGCAGTTGTTTTCTAGTAGCAAGTAGTTTTATTTCCCTGTACAAGCATTCCTCTACCTGTGCTCTGCAACTCTAATATCATCATCATCTTTTATATATATAAATATATATCACCATGTGCCTAGCTATTGCATGTTTTAATTACTATCTTTTGGCAACAAGTATGCCATACATCAATATGTAAATCACCATAAACTGGCATGAGATTTTAAGCAAGCAGAGTGAAAGAGATCGATTTCAAATCTGCATTTCCATAAATGCCTCCTCGAGACAAACGACTGGGACTCCAAGTCTCGTTATTTTTATAGATATTTTTGTTGATCTATTTAGCACTATACTACGACATTTTTTCTGATCAAATACGTGCTCTACGAGCCACAACAAATGGCGCTGTTGCCAAGGAGGCAATGCCATTTTTTATTTCGATCTTTTGAGCTATCACTAACAAATCTTCCTCTGCTTGTCTTTTGATGTGTAGGAAAACAGGAAAAATAGGAATCTACACACGCAATGAGCGTAGAGTAAAAAAAAATCAGGTGCACATCTCATCTTAGATTAGGATTTCCCTTTCTAAATGCTAGGTTAGATTTATTGAAAAAAATAAAAAAAAAACCTATTTATTTTCATGAAAAAGAAAAAAAAATCAAAGAAAAAAAATCTAGGTAGTTAGATTAGGTTTCTTTTTGAATCCTAGGTTAGTTTTGAAAAAGTAAAAAAAAATGAAAATCCTTTAAAAAAATTCTTTCTTAAAAAAAATTTCAAAATTTTTTTTTGGAAAAAAAAATATTTGGTGGAAAGTTTGAATTTTAAACTCAAACACCTTTTAAAAGCTTTCCCACCACCCTCTGATTTTCAGCCAGACTTCAAATTTTGAATTAAAAATTCAATTGCCAAAAAATTAGTGAACGGAAATTATAAAATTTGGGCTAGACATTCATTTTCAAATCGTCTTTTAGACGACACCATTCATTTAAAAAAATTCCAAGTACAAAATTTTGAAAAATTCATGAAGTACAAGGGGGTCAGACTGACGTAGATTTAAAAATTTTCAAAATTCCAAAAGTAATTTTGAGTAATCTATGGGTCTATTTTGACTAAAAATAGTGGGGTTTGAAATTTTATTTCATTGGCTTTAATTTCCATATTTTTCCCAAATTTTTGAAAGTCATTTGGTATTGTTTCAATTTGAAAAATCAACCAGGGGTCAAAATCCCAAATCTGACCCTCTGCCATTCAAAAATCTCGAGAAATTCGATTGAAATAGTAAAAATTACAAAATAATATTCTCTAAAAAGAAAATTGAAAAAGGAATCTACTTGCAAAATCTCAACTTATTTGGATTCCAATTTTTTCCCGAGAAGTATTTTTATTTTGTGGTCTACTGAAAAAGAAATGCCCTAGAATTGCATGAACCCCAGGTTACATCTTTAGGGTTACACTCTAGAGACCATACATTTGGGCTAGACTAGACTTAATCAAGTCTAAGGTTTACCCGGTGAGCTTGGTCACCTTGTGGGCCACTCACCATAAACCCCAATTGAAGAAAAAGGGCTAAAATTAATTTTAAAACACAAAATTAACTCGAATTCATTGTCATACTACTGGGCATTTTCAATCTTTCTTGCCAAACCTGGTGACTAAGTCTGTGGGGTAGTGTCAAATGACCACGGCTAAGGGGTAATAGAACCGGAGGCATAAGCGAAAGGAAGAACCTTCCCCTTAATCCCCTCGTAACCAGACTGGCTGGGTTAGCTTGAGAGGCGGAAATCACTTTCAAGCGATTGTACGACGAATTTTTCTTTAGGAATTCGAACTTAAAATGAAAAATCTGATCATCCGATCATAAGGACAATCTGATTGACAAGGCCTTAGCCTTGTCTGGCTTGGCTACACCAACCCAGGGGTTGGGTGGTGTATGCAAGGAAGGAGGTCACTTAGACCTCGACTGGTTGGACCTTGGGAGCCGCTCCTGTAACGACCCGATTCTCTAATCCCTACGAGACACGAGAATTGGACCAACTCGACTAATCCCAAGATTCAGTCGTCCAACGAGAAAGTAACCAAAAAAGCAGTAAAATAAATCACACTCACCATGTATATAACTAGCAGTAACAAAATACAGCAGTAAAGAAAGGAAATACTATAGTATACACTACCACAACAGAAGAGAAATAAACATGTACATAACATGAAGCTTACAATAAAGAGAGTACAGGGAGTAACAGAAAACTACTCACTACAGCGGAAAGAAAAGTACAGATGGTACTACAGGTAACACTACTGGGCTCCACTAGGCCCAGCGCCCTCTGCAGCCGCTGACTCTGGCTGCTCAACACCTGGTCCTGAAAAGGTAACAAGGGTGACACTCAGCGTTTCGCGGGTAGAGTGGCCCTTTAATTTATTTAACAAAATTTATACAATCATGAAACAATTAATAGAGTCTAGGGCATTGCATGAACCTTAGGGCTGAAGAATTAGATTGAATGATAGATCCTAGGGTATTACATGAATCCTAGGACTGGAAAACTAGATTGAATGATAGATCCTAGGGTATGGCATGAATCCTAGGACTGGAAAACTAGTTGAACATATACATTGCAGTCTTAGAAAAGTGGAAAGGAAATGATAACTGCCTGTAAATTGGTTAACAGCTGCCTGTCATGAATGAATAAATACGGTTGAGAACATGGGTTATATGAACATAAACCTGGAACGGTGAAACCTAAATTGGCTGAGTTAAAAAAGCATGAACCCTACGGGGAATTAGGAGTAGAACTCCTAGAAAGGGAATGGAATAGAATTGGGGAAGTGTGCTGGCCCTTGAGTACGGAGTACCAAGGAGAGCAACTGTCCCCCTATTTAGTGTAGAGTGGAGCTAGCTGCCCCAGGGACCCGAGGTTAGGACTGGCCACTTTGTACCGACTTTTGGCCCTCGTGTACACAGTACCGAGGAGAGCTACTAGTGTATGGAGAGCACTAGCTACCCCACAGGCCCCGGGGTTCTGCTAGCCCTCCTACACCGACTTGTTAGGCCCACAAGGCAAACCGGGGTAGGCAGGCGAGGGTGCGCGGACTATGGAGGGGAAAGACCCCTGTTTGGTTACTGTGGAGGGGTTGGATCCCTGTTACTGAGAGGGCTCTGCCCTATACTGGTTTCGTGCTGTGCTTTTCGGCGCACTCGTTAACGGAAATGACTGACCGCATGCCAGTGCAGGGTAGCTACCCGTGCGCTTATCACGCGTGCTGTAGTCACTGTTACGTCTATCAGCGACCTTGGGGTGGTTGACTGAGGGTAGGACCACCATGGGGGACTCTCCCAGCCAGGAGAGCACCACGTGTTACTTCTACTTTTCGGAAAAGACTGCAATCAAGATCGTTCCCACGAGGAACATTCAAAATCAAGAGAAGGATCTGAGAAATAAATCAACAGTGAATAAATGGAAAAATATAAATAAAGAAAGTAAAAATATAACAGCTACTGTACACTCTACTGCTTCTTTTAGCTTTTAGTTGCCACTCTACTCAGTGTTTCATTGATGTGTCACCCTTGTTACCTTTTCAGGACCAGGTATTGAGCAGCCAGAGTCAGCGGCTACAGAGGGCGCTGGGCCTAGTAGAGCCCAGTAGTGTTACCTGTAGTACCTTCTATACTTTTCTTTCCGCTGTAGTGAGTAGTTTTCTGTTACTCCCTGTACTCTCTTTATTGTAAGCTTCATGTTATGTACATGTTTATTTCTCTTCTGTTGTGGTGGTGTATACTGTAGTATTTCCTTTCTTTACTGCTGTATTTTGTTACTGCTAGTTATATACATGGTGAATGTGGTTTATTTTACTGCCCTTTTGGTTACTTTCTTGTTGGACGACTGGGTCTTGGGATTAGTCGAGTCGGTCCGATTCTCGTGTCTCGTAGGGATTCAGGAATCGGGTCGTTACAGCTCCCAAGGAGGTGAGTCACCTCACTAAGACCATCTTCTCCCCCCACTTCTTCTACTTCCTTAGCTGCAATGGCTAATCCTGGACCTGGACCTAGACCAGGTCAGGATGCTAGTAATCTGGACCCGATGGCTCGTCTGAAGGCCCAGGTGGTTGAATCAGAGGAGTGGCATCAACAGAGCATGGATCGTATCTTGACAATGCTTGATAGAATGCAACACCCACCGCAAGGAGAACAACTTTGGGATTTCTATGATCCAACTGCATCGATCATCGCACCCTTAGTCAGGATTCCCATACGCGGAGACGCGTTTGAATTCGAGACTAATGTGATTGGTTTGATCAATAGTCATTTTTATGGAAACTCAAGCGAAGATCTGTTCCAGCACCTAGAGGACCTGAGTTGACTTGTAGAAATGATTCGACCCAAGAATGTTGATCTTGGAATTGTTCTAATGAAGCTTTTCCCATTTTCTCTGAGGGACAAAGCTTCATACTGGTTCAAGACCATTGGAAAGCCAATTGGAACCTAGCCGGAATTACGACGTAAATTCCTGCAAAAGTTCTTCCTAATCTGTCGAACGAATGAGATGAGGCATGTGATCACGACTTTCTCCCAAGGAGCTAGGGAGAAGTTGCATGACGCCTGGGATCGATTTCACGACCTTCTCCAGAAATGCCTGCACCATGGTGTGCCCAGATGGCACCTAGCTCAGATCTTTTCCCATGGGCTAGATGACACACATCGGTATCTGGCCGATGCATCTAATGGCGGGAATTTCCTCACGAAGGATGAGAACAACTCATTTGAGTTGTTCGAATCTTTGGCGGAGAACTCGATGAATGCCGCGTTCATGAACTAGTTCCAGTGGCCTGGTCAGCAGTGGGTTGGTGTCCATGAGGCTCACACCAAATCTATTTGAGCCGACATGGATATCATTATCAAGCAGCTGGATAGAATAAACCTGATCGGAAAAAAGATTGACCAAATTAGTCAGGGTCAATCTGATCTGAACTCTGCTGCTCCAAGACCCTCCTATGCACCCCGAGCCCCCCTGCTCGAGTTAATCTACTCACTCGGGATGCATCTTCTCCTTATTTACGAGATCCTGCATATCATGATCTGTAAACAATCCCAATCTGGCACCATATGACTAGGGTTAAGCACCACCCGCTAACTATAATATGTATCCCCTTGACAGATATACGTCTCAGACATCTTCGACCTACGAGGAGATCAGTGCTATTCAAGGATACTGCTGTAATAACCCATATTCAGAGACGTATAACCTTGGTTGGCACCAGCATCTGAACATCTCCTGGACTGGTAACTTACAGAGACCATATCAAGATCCACACTACTAGACCAGGCAATACGGGAATGCGCAAAACACATACCCTAGGCAGTAGCCATTCCCATCTCAGCAGCAGCAACCCCGTTCTATATACCAGCTGCTACACCAAGCTGCCAGTCACCCTCCAAAGCGGGTTGACCCTATGGATGCACCGAAGGAGGAGCTGCAAGAATCGATGAGGAAATCTACACAGGATAGCTTGCAGATAATGAAGGTAATGGCTGACCAGATACAAACTATACAAAACATGCAAAACCAACTGTTGTAGGAGCATAGGACTCAGGGAGCCTTACCCTCCCAACCTGTCTCGAACCCTCGATATGTGCAAAACCAAGGTGCCCTGCCTAGGTTTCAGGCACCATAGGTACAGGCATATGCCATATTACAGGTGCATCCTGCACCACCTGGTTATGCTCAAGGCCAGCCGCCTTCGATGCAGAACCCTACATACTCTGCCCCTTTCGCTCCCCCACCACCTCATGGACAGCAAGCCGATGCAAATGCTGTCTCATTGAGGAGTGGAAGGAAGACATTCAACCCACCACATAGGTAGGCGGGTCCTGATTTTTCTCACCCTTTGTCGTAGGAAGGTTCGACTCCTTCATCTCAGGAGCCACCTATGGTAGATAAGGGTAAGAGACCACTTGGCCCTGAGATTTCCATCCCTTTTCCCAAGGCTCTAACACGAAATGTAGTATGGAAGAAGGACACGTGGAATTTTGAGGACCTGAAGTCAATGTTCAAGGAAGTACATATTCAGGTCCCTCTCATCGAGGTAATTGATCACATCCCCACTGTCTCTAGGTTGTTCAAGGACTATTGTACCCTGAAGTGACAGCCTAGAATTGGACGACAGGCAGTACTATTAAAAGAGGCTAGTACCGTGATTCTAGCCAACTTATCGTCGAAAAGGAAAGAACCTGGTACCCCACTCATATCCTGCTTCTTATAGGATTCTCCATTTGATCGGGCCCTTCTAGATCTGGGTTCGTCCATCAACCTGACTCCCACTACCATATTTCATCAATTTTGATTTAGGGAGTTAAAGCCTACCTCAATCACGATTCAACTGGCTGATAGATTAGTGGAAACACCGAGGGGGTGGTTGAGAACGTGATCGTAAAAGTCCACGGATTCTGCTTTCTCGTAGACTTTTTCGTTCTCGATATAGAGGTTCCTCCTTGATGGGAACACCATCATGAGCCCTAACTAGCTCATTTTGACCCAGAAAAGCGAACAAAAGCTCCTACATAACCAACTAGAGGTCTTAATTCTATGAATAACCATTCTGAGAGAAAAGTAAGAAATAAGGGGTAAAACTGCAATTTTACCATTGCAATACAACAACAGAATTTCTCATGGGCTAAACACAGGTTAAATAGTCTTAACATGATAAAAAGTTGGTTGGTTCAAATAGAAAAGGGTTCATGCGAATTCTAGGAATTAAATGACTTCTTGTAACCCTAAAATAGACCCACTTGATTTAACAAGGTTCTGGTCAGGATAAAATTCACCTAAATCTTCTAAAAATCATGGAAAAATTTTCTCTAGGGATTAGAACCTTCAATTTGGCTCTTGGAACCTATTTTGACCTAATTGGGTTCTAAGTCAAATATTTACCCTAAATTGGGTTTTTACATAAATTTTCTAATCAAACGTGGTCAAACATAAAATCCCACTTCACCATTGGACTTCTTAGGTCTAAATTAGGTTTTTACCAAAATTTGGATCTAAGGGGAATTCATCTTGACCTACTTTGTAAATAAATCCAGCCTAATTACATTTCTACGCCTATCTTTTGAAAACCTCTGCAGAAACCCCCCTACGTTTGTTTTTGTTCTTTGAAATTATGCCCCTCCACCATTATAGTGGAGGGAATCCTACTCTTACGAGGTTTTGAGGGCAAGATCTCCCTGATTTCTCAGAGAATCCCCTTCAAAATTGAAAGAGATTCTCTGAGAAATCTCCTCCAGTTTGAACATAATTCAAGGCTCTATTTGGTACCCAATCTCTCATGAGAATGCATGAGAGATTCGGGTCTCCTTCAACCTTCCATCTCCAATGAGCTTTCCTTGCTGGGAAGCTTGGCTTCCAAGCACAAATCCTTCCTCCAGGGCCTATAAAAGCATACCCAAATCCCTCTGCATCTCCTAAGCTTGAAATTGGCCAGAGAATCCCTCAATTTCGTCTCTTCCCCCTCCGTCCAGTGGCTCAACAAGCTCCAGCGACCTCCCTATCTTTCCCTCATTGCCCAGCCACAATACCGGTGGCAGGGTTCTCTTCCTCCTATTCGTCCATGTCGCGCCACACCCTCCGACGCCTCTGCAGCCCCTTCATTGTCGCCGTCCTCCCCCCACTGAGTGTTTCATCTCCGGCGATGACAATACGAGCCAGCCACCATCTCTGCCTCCCCCTTCATCTCTCTATATCCAGCTAAGTCCTCTCTCTTTTCAAATCATTTTTCCCTCTTTATTTCTTGAAAATGCTGCTCGACACACGAAATCACCCTCACCTTCTTCATCTCCGGCCAGACCTCCGGCGAGGCGTCCCCGCCGCTCCATACCTCCATCCGCCTCGCCAACCACCCCATAAGCACCGCAACACTTCACTGATCATAAACCCTCACTCCACTCACCACGCCACACCCCCAGAACACCCCCCGAACACACCCACTCTTACACACACAGAATGCCCTAGGCATGCAGACTCCGACCACCCCATGCCACGCTGACCCCCGCACTACATTTGTCGTGTCTCAGCGAAGCTTTTTTAGCTTTCTGACGAGGCCATGAGGACACAATTCCTCCACGAAAAAGGATCATTTCCCACTACCATTTATTTATCAAATCCTCAAGAAACTAGTGGGAAATAGGTTCTTCTGCTTTTTGGATGGGTACTCCGATTATAACTAGGTGGCAATCCATCCTGAGGGCCAAGAAAAGGCCACTTTCACCTGCCCCTTCGAGACATACTAATGAGAAGCTCATCATGATCTCTAATTACCCCTAATTAACTAGTCTTCCTAGTTAATTAGCTAAGAATATGTGAATATATGGGTTAATTATAAAATAAGGGATATATAGTAACGGTCCTTAAAATAAGTTAAAAATGCTATTTTAACATCCAATTAATACTTTTAATAATCTAATTAATAATTGGACTCAAAATATTATTAATCATTCATCTAATTACGACATTAATTAACCTAAGTATAATATATACATAAGTATGTACTGATGTAAACACATTTACACTACTTAAAATGTCTATTTATGCATGTTCTTAAGCATAGGATTGCATTTCATGATATAAATATTGCATTACATGCATCATCTTGCATTTAGAGTAGTTTGAATAAAATGGAGGTTAATTGTCTCCTTTTATGTGCTTGGACAGGGCAAATATTTTATCGGGGCCTCGGATCAAAGATCCAACTGTATGGATATGATCAGGGTGACGATTGGAGTTCAACGACTCCAAGATCGCCCTAATTAGGCATCCGTAGCATCAGATAGAGACTGGGGAACCCTAGAAGATCAAGGGCCAGGATGGTGTAAATCCACACTTCAGATGACAAATCCGACCGCACGGATGAATTCGGATCGACGATCGCAGCCCAACGACACAAAAATTGAGTCAATCCGACATCCGTGGCACCATCTACAACTTCCAGAAGATGGATGGCCAAGATGGCGCCACGTGGCGCCATCTCAGCCACCCAAACGGCCGCATGCATCTTGTGAAGACCGCGCACCCGTCTCCTCTCCGCCGTTGGATCTCGATCCAACGGCTGCGGTCGCTCGCGCTTAAAAGCGTCCGCGCGACCATTTCGTTCGCGTAGCGCAGCGGCGACGCAGCTGCTGGCGAAGCGGAGGTCGCGGGTTCGAGCCGCGGTGAGGGGGTGGAAGGCGCGGGCGAGCGGGCGCAGACGAGCGTCAAATGAAGATCCAATGGCTGCACGCGCTCAATCAGGACAACGCGCGATTGGACGCCGGGAGTAACGCGCGATCGCACGCGGGTGGGCGCGCTACGCAGCGGGCGCGGACGCGATCTAAGCCGTCCGATCTCGCGATCGGACGGCTGAGACTACGCGGACGTGCGTAGGCGTTACTCGTGCGGGCAGCCGAGCGGGCGCGCATGGGCGCGGCGGCGACGGCGACGTCGGGGCTTTAGCGACGGTTTTATCCGTCACTAAAGACCCCTTATTTATTATTTTGAAGATGTCATGTCCATTTTGCCCCCACTCCTTGCAACTATAAAAGGAGACCCCCTCCATACGAAATTTTCATCCCTTCCTTCTCCTCTCTACCTCTCCAAAGCTCAAGAGAAGCTTGTCCCACACCCGGGATGCTTCTCGCGAGATAAAGTCCAAATTTTTGTCCCCCTTCGGAAGTGGATCCCGTGATGACGACGGCGTGCTGCTTCGTTCCCGTTCTTCTGCTTCGTCCTCCTTCATCCCGCTTCGTTCTCCTTCGTCCAGGCGTTGTCCCGTCCGGCTCGTCCTCCAAGCGACCGTCGAGGAGGATTCTCTCTCCCTACTCTTTTTACTGCTTTCTAATATATATTTACTGCTTTCTAGAGTAATCGCTTTATGCTTTCTAGTTGTAACGAATGATCTCTTTTATGATAAATTCCTTGTCTATTCTACATCTCATTTTGATTTCCATGTGTAGTATTCTCTCTCTCTCTTACTCTCTCTCTTCTATTTTGTTGTAGATACTTAGATAGTTTACATTGAATTTCTTCGTGACAAAATAAAAACAAAACGCGAAGTTTTTAAATCAAACGTCCGCCTCCCTGTGTTCGACCCGGAATTTTAATTTCGGTATAAATTTTATTTGTTGAACACGAATCCTTCGCTTTCGAACTACAACGATAGGTTTTCCAAAACCGAACACGTTAGCGTAGCTTCGTAATCGTTCAGCATGTACTAACTTATGTAACATTACTTAATTAAATAAATTAATCTAAAAAGGTCAAAAATGTAAATTCAAGGTCTAAATATAATAATTACCTTATTTACAATCATATATAAAAAGTTGAAAAAGATCTAAATTAAAATAAACCTTGAAAACCTGAGTTTACATTTTGGTCCTTACAATTCATTCCAATCGGATCCTTATTTTCCATATAGGTCCTTAAGTTTATCACAGCTAGGTCTCTGACTTCTTCCTCTTCTCTTCAATCGGTTGAACGGCTGACAACCGAGGGTGCTTCCACCGCACGATCACCGCCCATCAGACGTCAACTTTCCTTCTCCAAGCTCCTGAAGCTTGTGCCCACCATCCCATCTTCATCCATCGGTCCAGATGACACTTTTACCCTAATTTAGGGTAGAGGATAACTTCACCATTGTCGGAGAAGATGCTAGTGGTTAACCTCCTCCTAGCCTCAATTACGTCCAGATTCCACCTTCTTCGTCGCCGTCGATTATAAATACCCCCTGACCCCCTTGATTTTCTTTAAGTTGGCGCCCTTCCCTCTTCTTCATTGCAGCCAACCTAATAGGCCATTCCCTCTACAACTCCGGCGAACTTCCACCTCATCTTCCAACTTCCTCCGTCCACCTCAATTGGCTCAGGAACTTCGCCGAGGTCAGCTGCGTCTCTAGACACAGGTGTTGATCAAGGAGTACCTCTACTTCATCTCACATCCGCCCACCAGAGATCATCCAAATCCCTCTGATTTCGCTCCTCCGTCATGAGCCTTTGACGGAGTTCCTCTGACCCCTTCGTCCAAGTAATAGTAGATAAGAGTAGGATAGGAGTAGGAGTAGGAGTAGAGTAGTTTAGATAGGCATTTAGTTAGGTAGTTTAGTGTAATGTCAGAATTCTCAAGATCGTCTTCTTCGACTTCGACGAGCTCCTTGAGCACTCCAGAGACCTAATTTTGTCTTTTGAATCCACTTTCCACTTTCTTTTATCATTCATGATCATTTCTAACACATTTAATCTTTAATTTGATCACTGATTCGCCTAATCCTAATCCACCTCCATCAACTACTTCTGCTGTCCATGGCAACAGTAGTTGACCTAATTTCACATCCATCGAATCCTCCATCACTCACTCATCATTAAAGGATCTTAATTATCATCTTAATTTGATTAAATACTCTATATAACTTAAAAGCCTAATTTTATCTAAGCTCCTGAGCTTGCTGTTAGTGGTGGCTCAGGAGTAGTTAAAACTTAAAATTATTTATATATTTATGATCGCAATCCTTCTTTTACTTGTCTTGACCACTCATCTGCGTGGGAGATCAAGTCCCATGCCACAACCAACTCAATTTTTATTCAAATTGAATTCACTACCAAATCTTACATTTAATGAGTCAATGAGGAATTTAATGTGATCCTAAGGTTCCTTGTGACCTCAAGAACCTTTTCAAATAAAAAATGGCATAAATTTCTTTCTGTACACAAGTTTCATCTTTTTCTGGACTCACCGGAGCTCCGGTGAGTCAATTTTGATCTTCAACCTGTAGAAATTGATGAGAAGCTCCAGATTGATGTAATTTTGATCACTGATTAGTTTTAGGTCATTTATTTGAAGATGTAACAACTGGAGTTGTATATTAGGTTTCATCTTCTCCAACTCCGACGGAGTTGGAGAAGTCTGACAGAAGACTTAATGGTGCATTTAGTGAACCTAGAAGCTTCAGTGCAGTGCACTGAAGTCACTCATGTCCTTAGAACATTGTAACAACCTTCTGATCACTCTAACGAACAAAGCACATTTTGAGTTCAGGTGACGAGCCTAGAACCATAGTTTCTTAGGTCAATCATCTGTTTAAGGGATTAAACAAGTTCTTGAGGTTGAATGGATCATATTTTAGGCTTTAATTTCTTGTAAAGAGGCTTTAAACAGAAAGTCAATTTTCGAGCCTTACAGTCAAACTTGAATTTGAGACTTTGATTTTGAGCTCAGTTTGATGATTTGAGAAGTTTAAGTTATTTCTGAGATTCATATGAACGATTTTAGAGTGATTAGATTGAGCTCTGTATGTAAATTTGTTGGAATTCAAACACTGCCAGTTTGGGTTGTTTTTGAACCCAAACTGTTGGCAGTGGTCTTTGGATGAGATTTGATCATGATTTCTGCCCAGTTCAGTTTATAACAACCCTTAGAATCTATTCCAATTGATTGGATGTGATCTTATACATCTGTTACACCTTTCTTATGTTAAATTCATTCTCTAAAGCTTTCAAAGAAGCGTAGAGCTCCTATGCGTTACCTGAAGCCTCTGAGAGTTCAAAACTAATTCCAGCAGTTTCAGAAATACTTGTAGGATCTATTTATAACCTTAGCTAATAGAGAGAGTCTAGTCTGTGGACTTGTTAAGCATTAATTCCATTCCAAGCAGTAATATACCGTATAAAATCCATAACTCCACCCTTCAAATCAAAGAGGAATTCTTCCCCTTAGCATTAAATTGACCCTATAATCTTGTAGAGCTATCCAAGAGCTTTCCAACAAGCTTTGATTCGCTTGGTTTGGAGTTTTGAGCTAGGAGATATCCTCAGTTGGAGTTAGCTCTAGAAGGGGGAAATCTTAGTCCCACATCGGCAAGTGACGAGTGGCCGCCTTGGTATAAAAAGAATTCATTGCATGGGCTATGCAGTCATCAGTGCTCGGCATACGAATACCGGTTACTGAATGAGCATGCGTATGTGTGTGCGGGCGTGTGTGCCTGCAAGTGTGCGCCTGTGTGGGCGTGCGATGTGTGTGGCCCTAGGAGGGCTAGGCCTGGGAGGCGGTTGGGCGAGTTTGGCTCGAGAAATAAATCGAAAATAAACCAAAATAAATTGAACCAGGCGAGGACCTAGTAGAGTCTGGTCCCACCCTGTAAAGGGTGCTGCGTATCCCCGAAAGGTCAGAGCCACAAATCAAATACTAATTTTTGGTTTAGAGGGAAAACCCGATTCAGCTGAAGTTAAAGGTTCAAAGGAAGAGTTAATCACTGAAAGCATTGAAAGCTAAGTGTTGAAGGGAAAATCACTAAGGAAGAAGGGTTAAGGGAAAAGGGTAAAGAAGGAAGAAGAATGGAGCAGAAGGAGAACTCGTAAAAGAGGAAGAAAGAGAAGGAATAGGCACTAAGGAAGCTTAAGAGAAGACTAAGGGAAGAAAAACGTAGAGCAGAAGAGAATAAAGGAAAGAAAAGAAGCTCGAGAATAAGAGAGAAATAGAAGAGAAAGAGAAAAGATAAAGGATAAATAAAATAAAAGGAAAATAGAGAAAGAAAGAAAGAAAGAAGAAGAAGAGAGAGAGAGGCTGAAGAAATAAAGAAATTGTTTTTCTTGTTATACTTTTAATTTCTCTTTGTTTTTAATTATTGTAATAAGGCATGTTGTAATTAGAAAAACTCTTATTTGCCTTAATTCTTTTGAAATAAATAGAAAATTAACATGTTTTTAATGTGATTTCATATGGAATTTTGCTTATTTCCTCAATATAAATCATTTTGCAAAATTCATGTTATAAAAATTAACTTAATTATACCTCCTATACCTATAAGATGTTTAGAATTAATTGGTGAATAAAGTATACCTCCCAGCGAACGACCTGAACTCAACCAGTTAAAAAAAAATCTAAAATGTTAGGTTAATTCAACCCTATACTACTAAACCGACATAATTTCGAGTTAACCTAAGTTACTTTCTTCTACTCTTAATTAAGAAAAATTAACTTAATTAATTGAATTGAGAGTAGCATGACCACGTACGCGTTCCGAAGGATGCCGTTCGGTCTCTGCAATTCACCGGCTACTTTTCAGCAATGCATGCTTGCCATATTCTCAGATATAGTAGGTGATTATCTGGAAGTCTTCATGGATGACTTTTCAGTATTCGGAGGATCATTTGACGATTGTCTCCTACACTTGGTTCAAATCCTCAGGCGGTGCATTGACGTGAACCTGGTTCTTTCCTGGGAAAAGAGCCATTTCATGGTGCCTGAAGGAATTGTCCTGGGACACCTCATATCAGAAAAAGGAATCCAGGTCGATCGAGCCAAGGTGAACTTGATTTCCAAACTCCCTATGCCTAGCTCAATCAAGGACATCTGATCTTTTCTGGGGTACGTCGATTTTTACCATTGATTCATTCCTGACTTCTCGAAGATCGTGCACCCCCTGACCACTTTGCTTTCTAAGGATGTACCTTTCGAAATCTCCAAGTAACGCACTCAAGCATTTGAAATCCTCCGTGATCGAGTTACCCGAGCTCCGATCCTACAGTCCTTTGATTGGTCTCAACCATTTGAGATCATGTGCGATGCATCTGATTTCGCTATAGGAGCGGTCCTTGGGTAGAAAATTGACGGGAAACCCGTGGTCATCTACTACGCTAGCAAAACACTTGACGAGGCTCAGTGTTATGACCCGGTTCCCGAATCCCTACAGGACACGAGACCGAACCGACTCGACTGATCCCAAGACCCAGTCGTCCAACGAGAAAGTAACCAAAAAGCAGTAAAATAAACCACATTCACCATTCAAGCAACTAACAGTAACAAAAGTACAACAGTAAAGAAGTAAACTACTACAATACACACCACCACAATAGTAGAAAAATAAACAGGTACAGGAATATAAAGTTCACAATAAAAGAGTACAGAAGTGTAACTAAGTTACTCACTATAACAGCAAATGGAGTATAACAAAATGGTATAACTACTAGGCTCTACTGGGCCCAGCACCCTCTGTAGCCATAGGCTTTGGCTGCTCAACACTTGGACCTAAAAAAGGTTACGAGTACAAAACATCAGCGAATGCTAAGTAGAGTGTCAACCAGCTAACTAAAACAGTAAAGGTGGACAGGTAGCTGTTGTTTTCAATTTCTTTCTTTATTTAACTAATTATTCTTTCTTTCATCACTTGGTTTATTTATCAGGTCTCTTTCTTGATCTCGAATGTTCCTCGTGGGAATGATCTTGATTGTAGTCTTTTTCGAAGAGTAGAAGTAGCACGTGGTGCTCTCCTGGCCGGGAGAGTCCCCCGTGGTGGTCCAACACTCAGTCAACCACCCCAAGGTCACTGACAGACGTAATGGTGACTACTGCACGTGCAATAAATGCACGGGTACCTACCCCACACTGGCACGTGGTCAATCGTTTCCGTTAATGGGTGCGCCCAAAGCGCAGCACGAACTAGTATAGGGCATAGCCCTCTCAGTAACAGGGGTCTAGCCCCTAAGAACCAAACAGGGGTCTCGCCCCTCCAAAGTCCGCGCACCCTCGCCTGACTACCCTGGTTTGTCTAGTGGGCCTAACAAGTCGGTGTAAGGCGGCTAGCTGAACCTCGGGCCACATGGGGTGGCTAGCTCTCTCCCTAAACTAGTATCTCTCCCCGGTACTGTGTACGCGAGGGCTAGAAAGTCGGTACAAAGTGGCCAATCGTAACCCCAGGTCCCAACCCTAGGGCGGCTAGCTCCGTTCTGCACTAGACAGGGGGATAGTCACTCTCCTTGGTACTCCGTACTCAAGGGTAAACTCACTTCCCCATTCACATTTCCAGTTCCATTCCATTTATTTCCAGGAGCTCTACTCCTAATTCCTCGTATGGTTCATGCCCATATTTCTTAGGCCAAGCCATACTAGATTTCATCATTTCTATTTCCATTTCTCAGGTTCTACACATGTAGCATGTAACTTTACTATTCATATTCCAGGTTTATTTGCAGGTAGCTCGTGTTTCCAACATTCAATCTTCCATTTCCAATTCATATACAGGCAGCTCGTATTTAATTGTAAACAACAGGAATTTACATGCAACAGTTACTAACAACAGTACTTTATATTTCACAGGCAGCTATTATTCATTTACAGGCAATTGTTATTATTCTATTTATTCATTCAAGACTGCGATTCATACATTCCATACATGCCTTAGTAAACCCCAAATCCATAATGGAACGAGGTCCTATCACAAGGATCAATCACAAGAACCACTCAGAATAGGATAAAAAGTATTCCAACAAGTAGAGGAACTTATACAGAGAACAACGGAATCTTAATTATGGAAATCAGACCTCAAACGGATCCTAAACGGGTCAAAACAGAAATTCTGATTCATATCAGACGTCTGGAACACCTTCTAGACGTCTTGAAAAAAGTCCAGAACCATACCTCAACTCTGTGCTACTCCTCATACATACAGGGACTCTTCTGAACCATCTGGACCTAGTTCCAGATGTCCGACCACCTCTCCAGACGTCTGGAGACGCTTCCCGCCGTCTGGTACCTCGCCCAGACATCTGAACGGCGTAGGAGGGCATGTCTTGTGCCTTCTTGAAGCGAATCCTACACGTGCGATGCAAAATCTTCTCAAAATGGCATGGAACAGTGCCTCGGTGGAACTGCCTGCATGGCCGTATCTGCAAAGGGAGTTGTACGTCGTGGGATTTACCTCTCAGTCGTCTGGAACCTCTTCCAAACGTCATCTACGTCGTCTGGATTTAGATCCAGACGTCTGATTCTGGGAAAATCCCAGAACTAGAGACTGCCCTTGCCTTCTCGTGCCACGCGCGGCCTTGCCGTGCCTGCTCGACCGCTGTTCTGGCTGCAGCAGTGTCGAGGCGGACCTCCCTAATGCAACTCTCCGCCTCGCACACGCGTCGACCGACCGTGAGCTCTCCGGCGAGCTCTCTCTCGAGCTTGCACGCGTGCTTACCTCCCTTCCTCTCGCTGCTCCTCCTCTCCTCCCACGCCGCTCACGCCCGCTCCTCGCTGCCTGCTACTCACCGCTCTCGCTGGGGAAGAAGGGTGGATGGAAGTGGGGTGGCGTGAGGGAGAGGAGGGGGGTTTATAAGGGTGAGGTTTAGGGTTTCATCGGTGAGAGGGGAGAGGAAAATGCGGCTACGTACTGTCTGTGCGCAGCACGCGAGGACGTACACAAAAAATTTGATTTCCAAACATCTGGGAAGGCGTCCAGACGTCTGACCCAAGTCTTAGACATCTTAAAGTGTTTTAATAGTATAGGTCTTAATACTCAGCGTAACGACACAGTTACTGAGAAAGAGCTGCTAGTCATAGTATTTGCCTTGGAAAAATTTAGATATTATCTCCTGGGTTCCCGCGTTATCATTTACTCGGATCACACAACTGTGAGGCATCTCCTTGTGAAGAAGGATGTGAAACCTCGATTAATCCACTGAATCTTTCTGTTGCAAGAGTTTGACCTCGAGATTCACGATAAAATAGGAAAATAAAACATGATAGCTGATCACTTGTCCTGCCCTCCTTCTGAGATCATCGACCCTTTCGAACCCATTACGGAACATTTTCTTGATGAGCACCTCTTGACCTTCAATATAGGGCTTCCATGGTTTGCTGATATAGTAAACTACCTGGCATCACATCAAATCCCGTCCGATTGGCCGAAGGCCAAGAAGGACAAATTGCTTTCCGATGCCAAGTATTACTTCTGGGAAGACCCATATCTTTTCTGCATCAGTATTGATCAGATCATTCGACGATGTGTCGCAGAAGCGAAAATTCAAGACATATTATCTTTCTGCCATGACCAGGCATGCGATGGACATTTTCAGGTTATAAAGCTGTAGCGAAAGTCCTCCAGTGTGGCTTCTATTGGCCCATGATTTTCAAAGATGCATACAATCACTGTAAGGCATGCACTCGTTGCCAGACCTTAGGCAACATGAGCCATCGTGATATGATGCCCTTGCAAATGATCCTTGTATGTGAAATCTTCGACATGTGGGGGATTGATTTTATGGGACCCTTCCCTGTTTCGGATGGCTTCGAGTACATTCTACTCGCTGTTGACTACGTGTCCAAATGGATCGAAGCCATTCCGACTTGAATCAATGATCATAAAGTGGTTATCAAATTCATTCATCAGAACATCTTTTCACGATTCTGGATTCCACATGTTATAATCTCTGATAGAGGGACCCATTTCACTAACGCTCAGTTCAGGTCACTGATGACCAAATACGGGGTGTCGTACCGAATCTCTACTCCTTACCATCCCCAAACTAATGGTCTAGCTGAGCTATCAAATCGGGAGATCAAGAAAATTCTCCAGGTTACTGTTCGACCTGACAGGAAGGATTGGTCATCCCAACTTCTGGAAGCTTTGTGGGCGTATAGGACAGCCCACAAAACCCCATTAGGTATGTCTCCCGTCAGATTGGTGTACAGGAAGGCATGTCACCTCCCCATCAAATTGGAGCACAAAGCCTATTGGGCAGTATGGAACTGCAACCTCGAACTTTCTAAGGCAGGAACCCATAGAAAGCTTCAAATGAGCGAGATCGATGAATTACGCCACGACGCGTATGAGAAGTCGTGAATTTACAATGAGCGAGTTAAGACCTTTCATGACAAGCACATATCCAGAAAGATCTTCCACCCTGGTCAAAAAGTCCTACTCTTTGATGCCAAGCTTAAACTGTTCCCAGGAAAGCTACGATCAAAATGGATCAGACCTTACCTCGTCTGACGAATCTTTGGAAATGAAGCCATCGAGATCAGTCCACTCAGCCACGATTCAGAACCTTTCATCATGAACGGTTAGGGACTCAAACCATTCATTCACTTGACAGATACAAATTTGGCTGAGATATCCTTTACCCTCCATTCTCCCTGAGCTCATTGCGCCCAGCCGATGATGTAAAACTCAGCGCTTAACGGGAGGCAACTCGTCAATCTTAAAAAAAATTTGAAACCTTTCTTAACATTCCTACACTGAATTCATATTGCACATTAGGGTTCATCCATTAAAACGGCAGACTCCACCTCAAGTACCTGTACCCGAGTTTTGAGATCGTTCGCAACAGTCACTTCAACTGTTCGCCCACCCAAAACCTGTTCTAATAAATGATCTAAGCTGAACTCAAACCCACCTAATTTACAATGGGGACATTGCAAATCGTAGGCATGGGGGGGTATGAAAGTGCAAAACACCATGAAAACTCATCTCATAAGAAAAGGTTTCAACAAAAAAATCACATATCACAAAAACACCAAAAAAATGAAAAAAATCTTGAAAAAGAACAAAAAAATTCTTAGGGGAGAGAAAATTTTGAGGCCATACAAATCATGGGGAGAAAAAGGGGGAAAAGTGAAAAGTCAAAGAAAAAAGGAGCACAAAAGGAAAAGAAAAAAGAGATAGTCATTAGTAAGAAATTAAGGGATTAACTAAGTTCTAGACCATATCAAGAAAAAGAAAATGAAAGGAAAAAAGTGCTAATGAGACACAAAAGAGATTAGTAGGAACATTGATCTTAGACCACTTGGGCTAGACTCTTAGGCTTAAAAATTCAAGTATCAGCTAAGATCTAAACAGTCCTCAAGAGGTTGGGGAAAATGCGAAGCTCAAGTATTAGGTCTAAGGCTTAGGGAGTATTCGACCTCGTTAACTGACCTTTGGTTTGCAAGACTCGGTAACCTAAGCACCCCAATCCACACACAGTCTAGTTTAGTGTGCATAATTATCAAAATTACGCAAAAGCGTTTAAGTATTCTGAAAAGGTCGCCTAGATTAGGAGCGACCGATCAACACAAGTTGATTTAGATGAGTTCCCGATGCGGAGAAGCAGGAAATTCCCCTCGAAGATGCGCAATAACATATCATCTCGTCGGTACTTGTCTCCTAGGATATTTACATATCCTACTGGGGGCATGTAAGCACCCTGTGCTGGTTCAGATGCCATGGGTAGCATTATCAAAAAATGTTGATTGCCAGGATATGGATTTAGCTACAGAACACCATGGACGAGATTATCTTGAAATCTCGAAAGCCAGGGTTCTGGGGGTTGCCATGGGCGATGCTATCACGAAGCATCAATTGCTAGGGACCCTTCGAGGATTGATGATGAGGATGAGGAATCTGATATAGACCGTGTTGAGAAGCCAATCCAAAGCTAGAAGTAAAAAGAAAAGAGAGAGAAAACTCTCCAAACAAAGAAAATCTTCTGTCTCTCTCTTACAAAAAATGCACTGCAAACTAAATCGAGGCTAAAATATGTTACAAGCACAGGTGCCTTAACCGCGGAGTCCAACGAACCTTAGGATAGTTCTTGTGGGCCTTAAAAACCTTCATGGAGAACTGAGGCTAGATATGGTCAGGTCCAAATCTTAGTTGGTACTTGAGTACCTCTACGCCTACTATCAGCATTCTAACCTAATCAAAAAGAAAAAAAAAGCACTCATCATAATTTCTGAACATCAAGGAACTCATGGTCTAGAACAAAAGTTAAAACCTTAAAATTTTGCTAAGGGACTAGCAAAAGCTAGGCATGGGGGTATGATGGGAACACCATCATGAGCCCTAACTAGCTCATTTTGACCCAGAAAAGAGAACAAAAGCTCTTACATAACCAACTGGAGGTCCTAATTCTATGAATAACCATTTTGAGAGAAAAGCAAGAAATAAGGGGTAAAATTGTAATTTTACCATTGCAGTACAACAACGGGATTTCTCATGGGCTAAACATAGGTCAAATAGTCTTAACAAGATAAAAAGTGGGTTAGTTCAAACAGAAAAGGGTTCGTGCGAATTTTAAGAATTAAATGACTTCTTGTAACCATAAAATAGACCCACTTGATTTAACAAGATTCTGGTTAGGATAAATTCATCTAAACCCTCTAAAAATCATGGAAAAATATTCTCTAGGGTTTAGAACCTTCAATTTGGCCCTTGGAACCTATTTTGACCTAAATTGGGGTCTCAGTCAAATATTTACCCTAAATTACATTTTTGCTTAAATTACCCAATCAAACATGGTCAAACCTAAAATCTCATTTCACCATTGAATTCCTTAGGTTCAAATTAGGTTTTTACCAAAATTTGGACCTAAGGGGAATTCATCTTGACCTACTTTGCAAATAGATCCAGCCCAATTACATTTCTACCCCTATCTTTTGAAAATCTCTATAGAAACCCGCTACCTTTGTCCTTGTTCTTTGCTATTAGGTCCCTCTACCATTATAGTGGAGGGAATCCTACTCCGGCGAGGTTTCAAGGGCAAGATCTCTCTGATTTCTCAGAGAATCCCCTTCAAAATTGAAAGGGAGATTCTCTGAGAAATCTCCTCCAGTTTGAACACAATTCAAGGCTCTATTTGGTACCCAATCTCTCATACGAATGCATGAGAGATTCGGGTCTCCTTCAACCTTCCATCTCTAGAAAGCTTGCCGTGCTGGGAAGCTTGGCTTCGAATCACAAATCCTTCCTCGAGGGCCTATAAAAGCATACCTAAATCCCTCCGCATCTCCTAAGTTTGAAATTGGCCAGAGAATCCCTCAATTTCATCTCTTCCCCCTCCAGCCAGTGGCTTAGCAAGCTCTGGCGACCTCCCTCTCTTTCCCTCATCGCTCAACCACAATACCAGTGGCAAGGTTCTCTTCCTCCTGTTCGTCCGCATCATGCCACACCCGCCGACGCCTCTGCAGCTCCTTCATCGTTGCCGTCCTCCCGCCACTGAGTGTTTTGTCTCCGGCGACGGCAATATGAGCCAGCCACCATCCCTACCTCCCCCTTCATCTCTCTATATACAACTAAGTCCTCTCTCTTTTCTAATCATTTTTCCCTCTTTATTTCTTGAAAACACCCCTCGACACACGAAATCACCCTCACCTTCGGCGAGGAATCCCTGCCGCTCCACACCTCCATTTGCCTCGCCAACCACCCCATAAGCACCGCAACACCTCACTAATCATAAACCCTCACTCCACTCACCGTGCCATGCCCCTAGAACACCCCTCGAACACACCCACTCTCACGCACACAGGGTGCCCTAGGCATGCACACTCTGGCCACCCCACGCCATGTCGACCCCTGCAACATGTTCGCGTGTCTCAGCGATGCTTTCTAAGCTTTCTGACGAGGCCACGAGGCTATTTTCGTGTTCACAGGTGTTGGAGGCCCGCCACCATTAATGCAAGCAAGCAGCATCCTTACGAGCTTTCTCCGTGTCTCCCCACTCTAGGTGCATAGCCCCAGGTTGTGCGGACTCTTCTCGCGCATAGCTCCAGGTAGGAAATTGGCTACGAAGACCCAAGTAGCCGCTACAATCAAGTGAAGACACCTGCTGCAAACACATGCGAAGGGAGGTGGGAAGATAGTCCCACCTCGGAAGCTGTCGAAGAGCCGCAGTCAAATAAATTGAAAAAGTGAATCAAGCTTATTACCTCCTGACCATGGAGTGAGGTCCCACTCACCCTCTCACCACCTCATCCATGACCCGATCCCTGTAGACCTGGTGCAACCCGTATACCTAACCTGCACTCCTCACCCACCGCCGCACGCCTGTGGGCCTGGTCTCGGGTGTGTAGTTGACCCGATTACCCAAGAAGTGACTCTGGGAGAGCGAGCTTAAGAGAGAAAGAGGAAGAGAGAGCGTGGGCAGGTTGAGGGGTAGGTTTTGCTCTTGCAGGAAAGAAGAAGAAGAAGAAGCCAAGGAAGAAGGCCAAGGAAGGAGAAGGCAAGGCTGAAGAGGAAGAAAGCTTAAGTCAGAGAAGCTAAAGGGCTGAAGAAGAAAAAGAAGAAGGAACTGAAGACAGAAGAAAGAGGAACCGCCAGAGAAAGAAGAAGAAGAAGAAAAAGTAGAAGACAAAGGCAAAGCAAAAGAAGCTAAGGCATAGGCCCAAGAGCAGAAGAAGAGAAAGAAGGAGAAGGAAGAAGAAAGCAGCCACAAGAGAAGACCAGAGACATAGATCAGAGAAGAGAAAAAGAGAAATAGAAGCACTGTAGCAACCATAAGTTTAAGACGTCTGATTCCCAAATCAGACGTCCATTTTTTGTGCTTGTCTTCATACATTGACTTTTTTATTCTCCTGTGCTTACATTTTTGCATTACAACCCTAGTTTTCATTGCATATTATATTCAATTTCTTAAAAGTTATGCTCTTGATTTTTAAACCCCAATTTTCTCCCTGTATTCGACCTCAAACTTAAAACTTCGAGTAATAAAATCTATTTGTTTTCAAGCGATTTCAACTATACTACAACTCATTGATTTTAAAACTTGATATCGCCTCGTGAACACTCCTAATCTTTGAGATGCACCAATCATTTTGGGTTGCCCATTTCTAGCGACAGCCCGAGTAAACATTAATTGTGCATCCAGGTGTATGGAGATAGCCCTAGGTAATGAGCGACTTTGACTTGACATATTCAGGGCATCAAGGAATTTTGACTATGATCGCATAGAGGAGGATGGTGAGGACGAAGATTCAGCATACTGTGGTAACAATAGGCTCCTTTGTGACGACCGAATGTCTCATTCATCTACACTATCAGGGTTCTTGGACCTTGATCCACACGAGACTGAGACCACTACACTACACATATCTCCCCGAGGATCCGATTGTTTAGGGTGTGTTTCTAACCACAACACCCCTGAATCTAGCTATCCTGATCCGTACACTACTGGATCGCCCCTGTTGTCACAAGAAGACATGATCACAGCTAATGGGTTTCCCGTTAACGCAGTCACAACCGATTATCTCACAGGTAGCAAATCAGCAGAAATTCACATACATACGGATCATCAGATTCCCACCTTCGAGTCTGCTCCTATTCCCATTTCTGACTCTGACCCACCCATGATTGAATTGAAGCCCTTACCCACTCCACACTTTCTTATAGCTAGACTTTTTGGAGTAGGGGTGCATAATCAGTTGGTTTGCATCTCCGGACCACTGATTCTAGGAGCATACGAGCACATCTTTCTCTTAATCTTGACTGGCTCCTATGCTAGAGCTGATATATCTGAGTAAGTTCTCGCCCAGCTGGAGGCATTAAATGCAGCATGTATAGATAGCATATCCCAAATTCTACCGTCATCTATACATAACCATTTTTATACGTAGCATATTTTTCTTTTAAGCATATTTCTCTTGCATATTGCATACTGTCAGGTTGGCTAGTGCTAAATGTTAAAATTTCAGGAGCAATTCTAGGTGATCTCTACCCACTTACTCCCTACTGTACTTGTTTTCTTTTATATTTATTGTTCACGCAGCTTGATCGTGTTTTAACAGTTAGTTGCGTCGTAGTATAGGTAACCAAGCGTTGTCAACAAATAAGAATTTATTACTCGAAAACATAAGTATCCAAGGTTAAATACAGGGATAAAATGGAATTTATTACTAATCTCAAGAATGTAATTGAACACTTAATTACTTAAAACTTAATTCAAAATATATATATGCATGAGTTTAAAAGTTAATTGTGGCAAAAATAAAGAAATTGGACGTCTGATCATGGGATCAGACGTCTTAAAAAGATGTTTTCTTTCTTCTCGTCTGCTTTCTATTCTTCTTCTTTTGACTTTCTTTCACAGATATTCTTCTATTCTTCTTTTCTTCTTTGGCCATGTGCTTCTTCTTCCTTGTTTCTTCTTTGCAGCTCCTTTCTCTGCTCTTGCCCTTCTTCTTTTTCTTTGTCTTCTACCTTGCCTCTCTTCTTTTTCTCTGTCTTCTGCCTTGCCTCTCTTCTACAGTTTCTTTCTCCTTTTCTCCGTAGGTCTTCTTCTTCTTCCTTCCTTAGCTCTGCTTCCCTTGGCTTCAGCTTTTTTTCTTCTGCTTGTCTTTCCCTTTCTTTATTTCTTCTTCCTTCTTCAGTTCCTCTTCTCTTTGGCTTCGCCTCTTCCCTCTGCCTTGCCTTTCCTTCTCTTTTTCCTCTGCGAAGCTTCCTTCTTTAGCCTTCCTTCCTTCTTCTTCTCCTTCACTTGCAGCAGTTAAGTCCCTGCTTCCTTCTCTTGCTGCTTCTTCCTTAGCGTCCTCTTCCTACACAAGCACCACGCAACAAAACCTATTCCCCTACCCTTCCCGCGCGTCTCCCTCTCTCTGAATCTCTCTTCGGTACGCTCTCCCAGAGCCGGGTAATCGGGTCGGGTCGTGTGCCCAGGTCCAGGCGCACCGGCGTGGGTGTGGTGTGCGAGGAGTGCTCGGAGGATAGTCGGGTCGAGTTACCAGGTCCGCAGGATGAAATCGCAGACGAGGCGTGGATAGGTGAGGAGGGACCTCACCCCAATGAATTGGAGGCGACCAGAAAATAGCACAAATTCAATTTAAACTATGCAAACACCTCACGACTTGCCGAGGTGGTACTAATGTTCCACTACTTTTGCTCGAGTGCCCACAGGAGATCTTCCTTCCAATTGCAGCAACTGCAGGCCTCGCAGTGCCAATTGCTGGAATAGCTGACTGCGTGAGACCTCCCCGAACCTACTGGACCTGGAATCCTGAAGCGCTTCAGCCTGGAGCGGCTTGCAACCTCCTTGAGTCGTCACTAATGGCGGCTGGTGCTCAGACCCTGCATGACACAAAAAGGGCCTTGCGGCTCTATCAGACCACAGGAGAACCTTTGTTGTGTCATGGCGAAGGTGAGGCGGTAGGTGGCAGGCCACAGAGTGGCCTAGGCATGCGTGCCTAGGTCGCTCTGTGGTCGAATTGATGGGTTAGGTCGGGGGAAGCGTGGAGCGCTTGTGGCATCTTGTGGAAGAGTGGAAGATGTTTAGTGGAGTGTGGCGGAGGTTGTGAGGTGGGTGGCGAGATGTGTGGGGGTGCGAAGTGACAGATGTGTCATGCCGGAGAGTGGCCGGAGATGGGGAAGATGGCGGTGGACCGTGGCTGTCGAGGGGCATTTTGTGAAATAGGTTGAGGGGAATTGAAGAGGGGATAAAGATGAATAGTTCTAACCTAATTAAGTGGACGAAGGGGGAGAAAGGGTGGCTGGCAGTACCTGCTGTCGCCGGAGAAGAAGGCGTCCAGTGGAGGAAGACGGCGGCGACGACGGAGCTAGGGATGCGCACGCGGGTGTTGCGCGACGTGGAGGAGGATGGGGAGGACAGCTCTGCCACTGTTATTGTGGCAGAGCGACGAGAAAGAGGAGGGAGGATCGTCGAATCTCACTGGAGCACTTGGCCGAAGGGGAAGAAGAAGAATTTGAGATGAAATTCCAGCCAAGTCGAGCTAAGGAGGTGTGGCCGGAGTTGGGGGTCAATTTATAGGCACTGGCAGGGACTCTTGTGCTTGGAAGACAAGCTTCCAAGTGCGGGAATCCTCACCAGAGATGGAAGTATGTTAGGTACCCAAATCTCTCGTGCGTTCGCACGAGAGATTGGGTGCAAATCATAGATCAGGACCATGCTCAGATGGAAGGGAATTCCTCAGAGAATCTCCCTTCCAAATCTAGATCTCTGAGGAATCAGGGAGTATTCCCCCTCTATTCCTCGCCGGAGTAGGATTTCTCTCAATTAATGGTGAAGGGACCTATTTGTAAGAGTGGCGAGGAAGTTAGGGGGGTCAGTGAAATGGTTTTCAAAAGATAGGGACCAAAATGTAATTGGGTGTACTAATTTGCAAAGTAGGTCAAGATGACCTCCCCTTAGGTCCAAATTTTGGTAAAAATCTAATTTGGACCTAAGGAATTTCAATGGTGAAGTTGGATTTTAGGTTTGACCACGTTTAACTGGATATTTTGCATAAAAACTCAAATTAGGTCAATTGATGAGCAGGACCCCAATCTAGGTCAAACTAGGTTCCAAAGGCCAAATTGAATGTTCTAAACCCTAGGGGATATTTTTCCATGAATTGCAGAGGGTTTAATTGACTTTTATCCTGACCAGAACCTTGTTGAATTAAGCGGGTCTGTTTTAGGGTTACCAGATGTCATTTAATTCCTAGTTTGCACATAAACCCATTTCTGATTAAACCAACCCACTTTTTATCTTATTTAGACCATTTAACCTATGTTATACCTCTGAGAAATCCCATTTATGTAATGTAATGGTAAAATTACAGTTTTAACCTTTATTTCATTTTTTCTTCTCAGAACACTTATTCCTTCAATTAAGCCCTCTTCTTAGTTATGTAGGAGCTTTTATTCTCTTTCTTAGGTAAAAATGAGCTAGTTATGGATCATGATGAGGCTCTCATCATTGATGCATGAGGACATGCAAGAACTTAGGCATGGGGGGGTGGGGGTAGATACAACAAAATTGAAAATTTTTATGCTAACATTTAGGAAAACCTCGAAGCTGCATGTCAAACGTACTTTAGGACCCTAAATAAGAGAACAACCGACTCCACCTCCAATGCTCGCATTGGAGCTAAAAATCGTCCGTAACAACCACTTCCGACTCACCCGCTCACCTTTTGTTCTAAATTTAGGGTCAAGCTGAATGTAACCCGAAAGGGAAATTTCATGAAGTATGAATATAAGAGGTTACCTGCTTATAGCATATATACATATTGCATCCTTGAATAAGATTATCTTATTAAGAGAATGCACTAGGTATTTTATCCTCTAGTTGATTCCTGCAATCTAGAATATAGTACAACTTTTCACACATGTAGAATTTGCAATGGATTCATGGTGAAGGATGATAAACATCTTTAGTCTATCGAGAAGAAGCAGTGCTTCTTCTCCTGAACCCCTGGACAGTGTTTTGGGAGTTAGGCAGATTTTCTTCCAAAAATCCACCAAATAGTGTCAGATGAGAGTAGAGTATACTGGTGCTCTAAGATTAGTGCAAGGAATCTGGAATCCTAGATAATTAGGTGATGATACTCAGAGATAAGGCACAGTTTTTGCTCTCGGTTCTTCCGTATACATTTTGTATGAATTTTGAGAGCCACCAAATAAGGCAAATATCCGAAGAGCGAGTTTTCATAAAACTAAGGCTAAGGTGGATGGTTACGACCATTCTTTATGGAATCCTTGTGATAAGAGCCTCATCATGAGCCCTAACTAACATATTTTGACCTAAGAAAGAGAATAAGAGCTCCTACATAACCTAGAGAAGGACCTAATTCAAGGAATAAGTGTTTTGAGAAGAAAACATGAAATAAAGGTTAAAACTGTAATTTTACCATTGCAGTACATAAATGGGATTTCTCAGAGGTAAAACATAGGTCAAATGATCTGAATAAAATAAAAAGTGGCTTTGTTCAATCAAAAATGGGTTAATGTGTAGTTTAGGAATTAAATGACATTCTGTAATCCTAAAATAGATCTGCTTAATTCAACAAGGTTCTAATCAGGTTAAAAATCAAATAAACCCTCTAAAATTCATGGAAAAATATCCCCTAAGGTTTAGAGCCTTCAATTTGACCTTTAGAACCTATTTTGACCTAGATTAGGGTCTTAGCTCATTAATTGACCTAATTTAGGTTTTTATGCAAAAAAGTCCATTCAAACGTGGTCAAACATAAAATCAAACTTCACCATTGGATTTCTTAGGTCAAAATTAGTTTTGAAGCAAAATTTGGACCTAAGGGGAGGTCATCTTGACCTACTTTGCAAAATAGTACACCAAATTACATTTTGGCCCCTATCTTTTCAAAACCATTACAAAAACCCCCCTAACTTCCTTGCCACTCTTACAAACAGGTCCATCCACCATTAATGGGGAGAAATCCTTCTCTGGCGAGGAATGGAGGGGGAGTACTCCCTGATTCCTCAGAGATCTCCCAGATTTGGAAGGGAGATTCTTTGAGGAATTCCATTCTATCTGAGCTCAATTGCAATCTTTGATTTGCATCCAATCTCTCATGCTAATGCACAAGAGATTTGGATCTCCAACTACCTTCCTTCTCTGATGAGGAGTCGGTGGTAGAAGGCTTGCCCTCCAAGCACCAGAAGCTCAGCCAGCAATTATAAAAGGATCCCCGGTCCTCTACGAATCCCTCAAGCTTGATTTGTCCGCAGACTCCCTCAGAATTCATCTCCCCTCTCTCCAGTCAAGTAGCCCGCAAGCTCTAGCGATTCTTCCTTCCCCCTCTCGTCGATCTGCTGCCATACCAATGGCAGGGTTCACTTCGCCTCGTTCTTCCGCGTTGTGCCACACCAGTGACCGCCTTCCTGATCTCTTCCTCGTCGCCGTTATCTCCCCCTCAGGGTCGTCTTCTCCGACGATGGCACAAACATGCCGTTCATCTCCTCTTCCTCCCCTTCACTCCATGTACCCCAGATAAGCTCCTTTTCCATTATTCTCTATTTTTCCTCATTCTATTTCTCAAAACACCCCTCGACTGCCACTGTTCACCCTCATCTTCCCCATCTCCAGCCAACCTCCGACGTGACGCATTGATAAACGCCAGTTTATCATCATTTTTATGCATTAAAACAAACTTAGCTCTTAGGATTTTGCTCCGCAAATGGGTTCTTGGGCTGCATTTAGGCATCAATTAGGTTAGGCATGCATTGCACTTTTTATTATCTTTCTAATGTGTTTTTGTGAGTGTTAGGGATATGTAGATTGTCAGAACTCCAAAACCCTAGCACTCAGGAAGGCAACTGGTGAAGAAGAAGCTCAAACTAACTGGAACTCAGCTTGATCCAGCTCACCATAGCTAGATTCCAGCTCACTTGAAGTAGGGTTAGCTCATCATAGCTCCATTTAGCTCATCTCAGCTGAATGGCAGCTCAAGAGAGCTCATCTTAGCTCACCCTAGCTTAGGTCAGCTCAGATCTAGCTCAACTTAGCTAAGTCTAGCTCATCTCAGCTCCCATTAGTCCATAGGGAGCTCTAGCTAGCTCAGCTGAGTTGACTGGAGTTCACCCTAGCTTAGGTCCAGCTACATCCAGCTCTACTCAACTCCGGCCAGCTAAAGATGACCTCATTCCAGCTTAGGAAGCTCAAGTCCAGCTCCCGAGGACTCAGCTTAGCTCAACTCAGTTGAGCTAAGATACCTTAGCTGCCTCACCCAGCTTGATCCTCCCCGGGAGCATTAGACCCAGCTCACCTCAGCTCCTTTTAGCAAAAGCTAGCTTGCTTTAGCTTGGCTTAGTAGCTAGCAAAGAACTAGCAAGCTAAGCTAGCTAAGGTAGCTCCTTCCAGCTCTCTTCAGCTGCCACCAGCTCTAGTGCAGCTCAAGATAAATACCTCCAACTCTTCTCCCTGAAAACCTTAGCTCCAAATGCCTCCAACTCTACTCCCTACTAGCTAAGCTAGCTAAGCTATTTAACTTAGCTAGTCCACCTCCATGGCACCAAAACCTACTACCCTACTACCTAAGCTCCAGCAAAAAGACCACCTACTCCTACTTTATTTTGGTGCCAACTATCCCTTCCATCACCACCCTACATCCACCATCAAAACCCATCTCCACCCTCCATTTTTTTCCCTCCAAAATTGCCTTCTAGAAGGTATTTTTGGAGGGAAAACCAAGGCACCTCTTCATTTCCCTCCCATTTTTCCCTCCAAAAATAACCAAGCACCCCTTCATTTCCCTCCAAAAAAACACCATAACCACCCCCCTTCCCATCCTATAAATACCCTACCCTACCACCACATAATTCCCATCCTCCATTAGTGTATTTTTCTACCTACATCCACCTATACCTACGCCCAAGGAGAAGGAGTAGAGAAGGAGATTAAAGGGGCACATCACCAGCCCTTTTGGTGCCTTCTTCTCCCCACTCTCTTCAACTTGGGCCACGCCAAGGAGGAGGACTCTTCCACTTCAAGAAGGACGGCCAGGAAAGGGAGAAGGACCTAGGGTGGACGTCCACCCTTGGAGAGAAGCTTAGGGCACGCCCTCTTTGGGCTTCCCTTGGAGGACATCACCTTGGCGGAGCACTGCAAAGAAGGAGTTGAAGGACTCTTTTCAAGATTGGGAGACACCAACCTTGGAGCAAGAAGCCCTCTTCTTCACCATCTATCTAGAGGATTTGTGTTTTCCTTTCTTTATGTCAATTTTCTAGTAGTAGAAGCATTCCTCTACTAGGCATTTTTGTTAAACACTTTTTTTTAATTATCTAGTTGCCTTCTTTGCAATTTCTTGTTTGCATTTCTATTTGCTTGTTTTTAGCATTCCTCACTCCCTCTCCCTAATTATTCTAGGCCTCCACTTGCCTAGAGTGAGCTTAGGGAGAGGCTCTACTTGCCACTTAGAAGTAGTATTTTAAATTGAAGTGTAAATCACCTTCCCGTCACCATTCCGCATGTTGTCTTAATTTAAAACAAAAAAATGATATATTGAAAAATACCAAAAAGAAAGTTGAGATTGTATTCCAAGTAAGAGAATCAATTTTGCAACCATATTGCCTCCTTGGACGACCCTAGATACTCCCCTATCTAGGAATATAAATTTAAGAGCGAAAGCGGATTTACGCGTTACAACGACGTATTTTAACAAATCGCGTGAAATCTCCATCACTTTTTGCGCCGTTGCCAGGGAGGCACAGCTTTGCATTAACTCATTTTTCTCTTGCTTGAAGTGGATCTCATCCCCTTCTTTCTTTCTTTTGTGTGTGCAGGAACTACAACGGGAAGGCGGGAATCTGGAAGCGAGAGCTCAAAGTTCCTTTTCTTCCCGCGAAATTCAGGTTGCTGGAATCCTTGTGGAATTTTACACATCATATAAAATCACAAAAATTTTTTGAGGTCAGTGGTAGTACTGAAAAGTCCACAATACCCATAGGTATCATTTCTGGACTTTGACACCAGTACAATTAAAAATTCAAAAAAATTATCAAAAAAATTCCTAAAATCGTACAAAAATCTTTTCTGGAATCTTTGTTTGATTTTATTCAAAGTAGTGGTGTTGTTTGACTTGTTTGGACCACTACTTAATTCAGAAAGCCAAAAATCAATTCACTGGTAGTAATTTTCTGTCTTAGGGATAATTGGCTTAGGGTTTCTTTCTTTCTCTTTAGAGACTCAATTAAAAGGAAATATACAATCACCAATATAACTTGTCTTCCCTTTGATTGTGAGATTTCAAACTTGTTTGAAAATTTAAAGAGAAAAACCCTAAAACACATTTAATTAAATTAAATCCTAAAAGACAAAAATACAAAAAAAATTGTGTGACAACTTGATTTTCATTGGAGCCACTCTCCAATTCCTGCACACACACACACAAATCTAAATAACAGGGCAACATCCCAATAACGCCCTCCACATTCCATGTGCACTGTAGTATCCTATACCTAACTAAAATTTGTAGCAATTTGACCCCTAAGGTTTCATCAATTTAGGCTTGCTATATAGGATTTAAGTTTTCTCTAGTTAATACCAATTCTGTCATCTATATCTGGTGTTCAAGCTGAGGGGCCGTGTCAAACGACTAGGCACGGGTTTGTACAAGCACCTGAGGATTTTCCTGGGAAACGCTTGGGCCCAAACCTCCCCTTAAGCAACTTGGCTAGATTTGTTGACAGAACGGGTATTCACTATTGATTACTTGTTTCCTAGGTAGACCAAGTCTTAGGTTAAATTCTAGGGAGTCACAATTAAGTTAGGTCTAGAATTTGATTGCTTGTGTGCACACTTCTCTCATCCCCATCTCTTCTTCTCCCCTGCCATTTCTTCCATTTTGCACGGGCGGCAGTCCAAAACTCCATACTTGGAGGGACCACTTGATTTTGCCTCCCCAAAAAAGACTTTTCCTGCATTCTTCCTCTTCTCTCAAAATGGAAAATCAAAATTGGTCCTCTAACCCGCATGCTAATTTTTCTTTCCCCTATTTTTCCACCCAGGAGCTACTTAATCAGGCCCCTCCGCCTAATCTCCACTCTATCATGGCTCAGCTACAAGTTAGGCAACAACAGTTGCATAAGGATTTAACAAACCTAGCCAACCAAGGGAGTCCTGCCACACCTACCCAAGCTCCACACATTCCACATCTCACCCCTTTAAACACCTGCAAGAGAGAAAATCTGCATAAATCTCGTGCTGAGTATAATTATTATTCTGAGGCTTTCTATGGTTCAACAAGGAATTATGTTTATCCCAATCATCACCCCACCCAAAATGTCCCTACTTTCCAGGAGAAATTGAAAAATTCCTCTAATAAGGGAAATTATCCGGCTCACTCCTGGACCAATCCGGTTCCACACCAACAACAAAACCCGTTTAGAGGGTATGATTCTAATCAAACTTATCAATCTGGGCAATCTCAAGAAGACATTAATGCCCAGATGATGAAAACCCTGCAGGAGTTACAAAGAAAAACAAAGGAAACAACCCGTCTTATTAACAATCTCAATGATCAAATTGGGGATATTCCGACTCAAAGACCTGCAGAACACTCACCATCCCAACCCACACCAAACTTTATTAATCCCAGGAACCAACACCCAGGTGGATACCAACATCAGAACCACATGGTTCAGCCTCCTATTAACCCAATATCACAGCACCAACCCAGTTTCTATCAAAATCAGCCCCCCCATCTCCTCCCAGTGACCACCAAGCTACGTATGCAGAGACTTTGAGGAGTGAGGAAACCAACATGGATTTAAGGCCTTCACATTCAAATGATGAAACTGATTCTCAACCAATGCAGATTGACTCCCCTAACCTCAATAAGGAAGAAGAAAAAGAAATCCCAAAACCACCTGATTCAAACCCTATTTCCCACTCTCAAAAACTGCAATCCAACAATCCAAAATCAGAGCCCTCTGACCACAATCCTTTGGACTTATTTGAGAAAGTCAAGAGGAATATTCCCCTCCTAGATTCTCCCCATGCCTCTAAAAAATTTACTTCAAAAAGTCATGATCAGAATCTAGAAAGGTTGGTCCTTTCTAAGACAGCCAGCTCAGTTTTTCAGAGCATGCTACCTTTCACAAAAAAGGACCAGGGCACATCACTCATCTCAGTTGTCATAACTGACACCATTTTTTTTCGTGCCCCTCTCAAGTTAGGTACCTCTAGTAATCTCATCCCCCCAGTCTTATTTGAGGAATTTCGATTCAGTGATTTAAAACCTCCTAAGGTTCAATTTCAATTGGAAGATCAATCTACCATTCAACCGCGGGGAGTTGTTGAGGATAGTATTATCAAGGTCCGAAATTGTCTATTTCCAGTAAATTTTCTGGTCCTTGACATAGAGGTACCTAAGGCTCTCATTAATACCATTCTTGGAAGACCCCTTTTGATTACCGCAACATCTAATATCCATTCTCATTCTAGGAAAATGAATATAAGTTGTAGTAACTAGACCTTCTCATTAGATTTATTTCTAGCTTCCAAGAGGTCCAGTGATCATAAAATTTTTGAGGATAATGATAATAAAATGGAAGCAGTATTTGAAAAGCATATGTTGATCCAATCTCATTCAGCTTTGACCACTATTGATCTAGATTTTATCGATTCTTATTCTAAGGATAATTATGTGGTCCAAGACTTTCTAGATCAACTAGGGTTTGACTTTCCCCCTTTTCATCTTCCTGATTTTTCACCAAAAATATCCACACTAACTTCACCCATCTTGCATATCACTAACTCCTTTCCCCTCCCTTTTCTATTGGACCTACCACCTGATCCACCTGAGTTTGGCCTTCATCATCAATTCAAACCATGGCCAGACCGGGGTCCTTTTTCCATTTCTCTATTTTATTTTGATCCCTTTATCTTTACCACTCATCTTTTTAGGGATCTTGAGGAAGACACTTTTATTAAAGACATTCAAGTGTCCAATTATTTACATGATTTTCCATCTTCCGTGCATACCTTCACGCCCGGCTGAATGGCGTAAAAGATAGCACTGGATGGGAGGTAACCCATCAATTTTTCTTGCTTTCTTTTTTTTTTTCTTTTTTTTCCTCTTTTTCCAGGTTTTGTTCCTCCTAAACCCGACCGTTCTTCACTAAGGTGATCCCTTTTCCCTCCTAATGCATGAGGACATGGCATATCTTAAGCATGGGGGGGTGTTTTTAAATTTGACGATCGATTTAGGATGTTCAAAACCTAAAAACATGCATTTTTGTTTAATTTATTTCCTGCTTGCATACCCAAAAAAATAAAAATGTTGAAAACTTTTTGAGGAAGAATTTTGAAATCGGGACTAAGGTCGAAAAATTCACTTTTGGTACAATGGGATTTAATCTTTAACAAACTAAGGATGAGGACATGAATCTGATCATTAGAATTCCAGGGTCTATTTTAGATTAGATCAGATATCCTTCTCTAAAACTCCACCTGAACTCATGATAGTTCAGGTGACTTGATCCTATTTTGTAATATGGAAAGTATTTGACTTAGCTTCTGATTCAAAAACTTGCATGTCTTGAGAAACTTTTTGTGTCAAGCCAACACTTAAAAACAATTAAAAATTTGAAAAACTCCCTTGTTTGGACTTAGTAAAAGTTTGAAGCAGATCATTGGTTTGAGTTCCCACCGCCGAGAAGGAAAATACCTCCTTTGAGGACGCGATGCCAACATGTTACCACCTCGGTGCTGCTCCATATCTATATTTCATATCTTTAGACAGAGCATTAAAGTGCATTTTAGTAGCTCAAGTGTCTTGGATGGTGCTCTACCTATAGTGTCGGTGCAAGAGCTTGAGTTTGCTTGGAGCGCCCCTTTACACCGCATTGTGTTTTGGGGTTGTGAGCTCCTAGGTGGTGTCATGGACAGTGCTATCCCGAAGTACTGGCGCCAGAGCCCCCTCGAGGATTGGTAACGGGAATGATGATCCCGACACATCTGTTGTAAGACTAAGCTGATAATAAGCATGGGGGAGAAAAAAAAAAAGAATAAATAAATAAATTAACATGCTCCTATAAATGTTGGCTTTTCACAATCAAAGACACAAGACTTTAAAGGATTTTTGCAAGTTGCGAATCAGATTCATGAGCCAGAAAAATCCTAAAAACAAAAATTTCAAGTCATCTGAATTAACGAGTTAATTTGCGAAGTTTCTGGAGGATATATTGATCCCGTTTCATCTAATGGTTGGATCTAAAACAAATATCGATGTTTATCTTTAACAAATCCTGTACCTCTTGTGTTTAGATCAACCAAGGTCCCTTAATCTATTTCTCCTCAAAAGTAGAAAAAAATTAGATTTTCCAAAAATTCCATTTTTTTAAAAAAATTTAAGTTTTGCTAAGAGACTAGCAAAAGATAAGCATGGGGGTGTGATAAACACCAGTTTATCATCATTTTTATGCATTAAAACAAACTTAGCTCTTAAGATTTTGCTCTGCAAACGGGTTTTTGGGCTGCATTTAGGCATCAATTAGGTTAGGCATGCATTGCACTTTTTATTATCTTTTTAATGTGTTTTTGTGAGTGTTAGGGATATGCAGATTGTCAGAACTCCAAAACCCTAGCACTCAGGAAGGCAACTGGTGAAGAAGAAGCTTAAACTAACTGGAACTCAGATTGATCCAGCTCACCATAGCTGGATTCCAGCTCACTTGAACTAGGGTTAGCTCATCTTAGCTCCATTTAGCTCATCTCAGCTGAATGGCAGCTCAAGATAGCTCATCTTAGCTCACCCCAGCTTAGGTCAGCTCAGATCTAGCTCAACTTAGCTAAGTCTAGCTCATCTCAGCTCCCATTAGTCCACAGGGAGCTCTAGCTAGCTCAGCTGAGTTGACTGGAGTTCACCCCAGCTCAGGTCCAGCTACATCCAGCTCTACTCAACTCCGACCAGCTAAAGATGACCTCATTCCAGCTTAGGAAGCTCAAGTCCAGCTCCCGAGGACTCAGCTTAGCTCAACTCAGTTGAGCTAAGATACCTTAGCTGCCTCACCCAGCTTGATCCTCCCCGGGAGCATTAGACCCAGCTCACCTCAGCTCCTTTTAGCAGAAGCTAGCTTGCTTTAGCTTGGCTTAGTAGCTAGCAAAGAACTAGCAAGCTAAGCTAGCTAAGGTAGCTCCTTCCAACTCTCTTCAGTAGCCACTGAAGGTTCGTCCCTACTAGGAGGGGTGACGTAATAATTGCGGAAATAAATATAAACAATATCACAAAATAGGCAATCACAAAATGTACACAAGTAATTTTTAGGTGGAAACCCAAACCGGGTAAAAACCACCACCTAACCCTCTCGAGTTAGGATTTTCCGATCAACCTAGTTGATCAAATCCACTAACCGAATCACTTTGAACGAGGGTGATTCAACCTCAATACAACCACGCTACAAGTACGAGGGTAGCGTTCCTCAACCCCTTCTCTCCACGAGAAGGATTTTGTCCCACGAAGGAGACGGGAATTCGCAAAGCGAATACCCAACCAAATTACAAAGGTAAAATAAAACAACAAACCTATAGAGCCAACAAAGTAATAAACCTAAGCTTCTATAGGATTTAGGAAACTCCCCTTTGCAAGGAGTGCGTCGACGATGACGCGGGTGCGTGAGCCACGCGACGGCGCAACTTCGCTCTCTTAGACAACGGCGGGAGAGCGGGTGCGCAACGGCTGGATGCTCTCAAGATATAGAACTTGAGCTTAGAGAGCAAGAGCTTCTTGGACACAAGAGTGTGAGAGTGTATAGCTAAGTGTGTCTTGTGTCTTTCTTAGTGTATATCTTGTGTGTTTTTGAGTTGCAAAGACTCCCCTCTATTTATAGAGGCCTTAGGAAGGCTTTGGAAGGCTTGGAAAAGCTTCCATAGCCGTTGGGTGCAAAGCCCAAGAGAATCAGGCCGAAATCAGGACAATGATTGCATTTGACAGGGTTATCAGACGTCTAACTCTGGCATCAGACGTCTGGAAGGCCACTTTAAGACGTCTGATTCCAAGGTCAGACGTCTGATTCTATGCGGGTTTCTCCCTGACTTGAATCAGATCTAAACAGGGTTTTTGTACAAGTCCATCAGACGACATAGAGGACGTCTGGCACTAAGTCTGGACGTCTGGAAACCTACTTTTACCGTGGGAATTGATTTCCAAACGTTGCAACGGCTAGAAAATCTCTGAGAAGAGATTTTGGGTCAGCCGAGGCAAAACGGTCATTTATCAGACGTCTGTGAAGTCCTATGGACGTCTGATAAGGCTCTAACGGTCATATTCTTGAGTGTCTTCTAAGCCAGCCAACGGTCCACTAACTGGACGTCTGGCAAAGTCATCAGACGTCTCCTAAGACGTCTGGTATAAGGTCTGGACGTCCGAATTCATCAGACAGAACTAACTATGTCCAGCCTAACAGTTATCAGATGTCTGAAACAACAGTCAGACGTCTTAAAATCCTTTATCAGACGTCTGATTAGTGAATTAGACGTCTGGAAAGTCAGTTTTAACCCTATATTGGTTTTCTAAGTGTTCTACAGAAAACCTACGTATCCTAGGGTTGTGCAGGTGTTCCTAGGACTACTGTTAGGGTTCTTTGAGGCTCTTTAACATAATGTCTAAGGAAAATAAAGAGCAAGAAAATAAATACAAGAGATACATGAAAGGATAAAAAAGGAATCTATCCTATTCTTCTTGTCTTCCATCTCCAATCTTTCGCTCCACGCGAACCTCCTCTATTTTCCGTCAAGCTCCTCCAATCCGTCCTGGATGCGAGCTCGAGTTCCGTCTAAACACGTCCTCATTTGCAATTGACCTGAAATCTAGGACTCAAATTGCAAATGTTAAATAACACGTGTTTTGTTATCATCAAAACAAATGATCGTGGTGCTCTAGCACCAACAATCTCCCCCTTTTTGATAATGACAAAACCGTAAATAATAATGCATAAAAATCCTCCCCCTTTTTGACATTATCAAAAAGGTTTGATTGATTTTATATTTCCTATTACTCCCCTTAAAACATGCTCTTCTATTTATTTTTAACAAAGGTAATGTCCTCCCCCTTTTTATAACAACAAGATAGCTATTATTTTTCTCCCCCTTACTAAAGGAAATTTAGCTAACTTGTATCTCCCCCTTAAAAATTGACAATAAGCTCATCATTTTTAACTCCCCCTATCTAAATGCTTATGATAAAAAGATAGGGTAAAGAATTTTTACCTCACCTACCATGGCCAATAAAATGGCCCGAATGGTGGTGGTGGATGCCACATCGGATGGGGCTCCCATCCGTAGCTTGGAGGCCCGGGCATTGGCGCCGGTTTCCAATCTGGTGGTCGACGTGCGGCGGGTCCGTCGTTTGTTCGCCGTCTTGTCGGTCTTCTTGTTCTCCTCCTTGGTCTACTCATTGGTTCTCCCAACTTAAGTTGACCAGCCTTGAGCTTGTAGGTCCAGTCCTTTATGTTGTAGTCATCCCTGAACCCTACAAAACAAGATTCTAATTCTTTTTTCGGTATCCAAGTGGGCTTGGATCCGGATTTGTTAGAGGGTCTCCTTGATGGAGATCCTTTCTCAATCTTAGGGCTATAAAAATCATCTACTTTGTTGATTAGTTTGTTAGAGCTTTCCCTAAGACATGCAATTTCTCTTTCTATAGTATTCATCTTAGTCTTTAAATCAGAAATTTCTATTTTTAGACTATCATTTTCCTTAATCAATTTATTATTTTCATTGATGAGGTCTTGATTTTCTAATAATAGGTTATTATCCTTAGGACTAGTTTCTATGTCCTTGAGTTGTTTTTCTAACCTATCATTTTCATTTCTAAGAAAACTAAGGTTCTTTTTAATGCCTTTATTTTCTACCCTAAGTGATTTACTAATCTCAAAAAGTTCATTAAATGCTTCTTGAAGATCGAGATTTACCTCGTTGTCTGAGTCGCTTTCGCTTTCGCTGTCGCTTCCTCTGGCCATGAAACCGAAGCAAGCGGTTTCTTCTTCTATGGTCTTTTCTTCTTCTTCCTCCGAGCTAGAATCGTCCCAAGTGGCTTGGAACGCCTTCTTCTTGGATTTCTTCTCCTTTTCCTTCTTCTTCTCCTTTTTGAGAAGAGGGCATTCTGGTCGCAGATGCCCTTTCCCGTTGCAGTGGTAGCAACGTCTCGGGCTTTCTTTCTTCTCCTTTTTTTCTTTCTTTAATTCCCTACAAAACTTGGAAAAATTTTTAAGTAAAATCCTAAAGTCTTCGTCGTCGGAACTTACCTCGCTATCCGACGCGGCTTTGAAGGCGAGAGTCTTCTTTAGTTTAGGCTCCGGTGTATCCTTCTTCTTTTGCTTCAACTTAGTCTCGTAGGCCATCAGATTGCCTAGGAGATCTTCCATGTTGAGCTCCTCCATTTCGTTCGCCTCTTCGATGGCGGTGACTTTCTGTTCCCATTCCAGTCCAAGGGAACGAAGAAGCTTCCCTTGAAGCTCCCCCTTGATGAAAGTCTTTCCTAAAGCTTTCAAGTTATTCACTATGAGAGTGAACCTAGTGTTCATCTCACTTAAAGTTTCGTCAGATTTCATAGAAAAAGCCTCAAATTCTTGTGAAAGTAAATTGAGTTTAGAACTTTTTACCTTAGAGGTACCTTCATGAGTTACCTCGAGTGTGTGCCAGATCTCGTATGCGGTGGCGCATTGCGAGATTCTATTGAACTCCTCTGAGCTGAGCGCGCAATACAATGCGTTCATTGTTTTTGCATTGAGAGAGAGTTCCCGAATCTGCTGCTGCGAGTATCCTCCCGCGGGTTTTTCTGGGATGTCGAATGGCGTCTCGCATCTAGCCCAGACCGTGAAGTCGGTGGCTTGAAGCCACGTCTTCATCCTCAGCTTCCAGTAGCTGTAGTTGTTCCCGTCGAAGAACGGCGGACGGGTTGTGGACTGCCCCTCGGAAATCCTGCTTGTGGAACAGCTTCCCTCCATGATCTAGATCTCTTGCCGGTTTGTAACGCCGATTTCGCAAGACCTGCTCTGATACCAATTGAAGGTTCGTCCCTACTAGGAGGGGTGACGTAATAATTGCGGAAATAAATATAAACAATATCACAAAATAGGCAATCACAAAATGTACACAAGTAATTTTTAGGTGGAAACCCAAACCGGGTAAAAACCACCACCTAACCCTCTCGAGTTAGGATTTTCCGATCAACCTAGTTGATCAAATCCACTAACCGAATCACTTTGAACGAGGGTGATTCAACCTCAATACAACCACGCTACAAGTACGAGGGTAGCGTTCCTCAACCCCTTCTCTCCACGAGAAGGATTTTGTCCCACGAAGGAGACGGGAATTCGCAAAGCGAATACCCAACCAAATTACAAAGGTAAAATAAAACAACAAACCTATAGAGCCAACAAAGTAATAAACCTAAGCTTCTATAGGATTTAGGAAACTCCCCTTTGCAAGGAGTGCGTCGACGATGACGCGGGTGCGTGAGCCACGCGACGGCGCAACTTCGCTCTCTTAGACAACGGCGGGAGAGCGGGTGCGCAACGGCTGGATGCTCTCAAGATATAGAACTTGAGCTTAGAGAGCAAGAGCTTCTTGGACACAAGAGTGTGAGAGTGTATAGCTAAGTGTGTCTTGTGTCTTTCTTAGTGTATATCTTGTGTGTTTTTGAGTTGCAAAGACTCCCCTCTATTTATAGAGGCCTTAGGAAGGCTTTGGAAGGCTTGGAAAAGCTTCCATAGCCGTTGGGTGCAAAGCCCAAGAGAATCAGGCCGAAATCAGGACAATGATTGCATTTGACAGGGTTATCAGACGTCTAACTCTGGCATCAGACGTCTGGAAGGCCACTTTAAGACGTCTGATTCCAAGGTCAGACGTCTGATTCTATGCGGGTTTCTCCCTGACTTGAATCAGATCTAAACAGGGTTTTTGTACAAGTCCATCAGACGACATAGAGGACGTCTGGCACTAAGTCTGGACGTCTGGAAACCTACTTTTACCGTGGGAATTGATTTCCAAACGTTGCAACGGCTAGAAAATCTCTGAGAAGAGATTTTGGGTCAGCCGAGGCAAAACGGTCATTTATCAGACGTCTGTGAAGTCCTATGGACGTCTGATAAGGCTCTAACGGTCATATTCTTGAGTGTCTTCTAAGCCAGCCAACGGTCCACTAACTGGACGTCTGGCAAAGTCATCAGACGTCTCCTAAGACGTCTGGTATAAGGTCTGGACGTCCGAATTCATCAGACAGAACTAACTATGTCCAGCCTAACAGTTATCAGATGTCTGAAACAACAGTCAGACGTCTTAAAATCCTTTATCAGACGTCTGATTAGTGAATTAGACGTCTGGAAAGTCAGTTTTAACCCTATATTGGTTTTCTAAGTGTTCTACAGAAAACCTACGTATCCTAGGGTTGTGCAGGTGTTCCTAGGACTACTGTTAGGGTTCTTTGAGGCTCTTTAACATAATGTCTAAGGAAAATAAAGAGCAAGAAAATAAATACAAGAGATACATGAAAGGATAAAAAAGGAATCTATCCTATTCTTCTTGTCTTCCATCTCCAATCTTTCGCTCCACGCGAACCTCCTCTATTTTCCGTCAAGCTCCTCCAATCCGTCCTGGATGCGAGCTCGAGTTCCGTCTAAACACGTCCTCATTTGCAATTGACCTGAAATCTAGGACTCAAATTGCAAATGTTAAATAACACGTGTTTTGTTATCATCAAAACAAATGATCGTGGTGCTCTAGCACCAACAATCTCCCCCTTTTTGATAATGACAAAACCGTAAATAATAATGCATAAAAATCCTCCCCCTTTTTGACATTATCAAAAAGGTTTGATTGATTTTATATTTCCTATTACTCCCCTTAAAACATGCTTTTCTATTTATTTTTAACAAAGGTAATGTCCTCCCCCTTTTTATAACAACAAGATAGCTATTATTTTTCTCCCCCTTACTAAAGGAAATTTAGCTAACTTGTATCTCCCCCTTAAAAATTGACAATAAGCTCATCATTTTTAACTCCCCCTATCTAAATGCTTATGATAAAAAGATAGGGTAAAGAATTTTTACCTCACCTACCATGGCCAATAAAATGGCCCGAATGGTGGTGGTGGATGCCACATCGGATGGGGCTCCCATCCGTAGCTTGGAGGCCCGGGCATTGGCGCCGGTTTCCAATCTGGTGGTCGACGTGCGGCGGGTCCGTCGTTTGTTCGCCGTCTTGTCGGTCTTCTTGTTCTCCTCCTTGGTCTACTCATTGGTTCTCCCAACTTAAGTTGACCAGCCTTGAGCTTGTAGGTCCAGTCCTTTATGTTGTAGTCATCCCTGAACCCTACAAAACAAGATTCTAATTCTTTTTTCGGTATCCAAGTGGGCTTGGATCCGGATTTGTTAGAGGGTCTCCTTGATGGAGATCCTTTCTCAATCTTAGGGCTATAAAAATCATCTACTTTGTTGATTAGTTTGTTAGAGCTTTCCCTAAGACATGCAATTTCTCTTTCTATAGTATTCATCTTAGTCTTTAAATCAGAAATTTCTATTTTTAGACTATCATTTTCCTTAATCAATTTATTATTTTCATTGATGAGGTCTTGATTTTCTAATAATAGGTTATTATCCTTAGGACTAGTTTCTATGTCCTTGAGTTGTTTTTCTAACCTATCATTTTCATTTCTAAGAAAACTAAGGTTCTTTTTAATGCCTTTATTTTCTACCCTAAGTGATTTACTAATCTCAAAAAGTTCATTAAATGCTTCTTGAAGATCGAGATTTACCTCGTTGTCTGAGTCGCTTTCGCTTTCGCTGTCGCTTCCTCTGGCCATGAAACCGAAGCAAGCGGTTTCTTCTTCTATGGTCTTTTCTTCTTCTTCCTCCGAGCTAGAATCGTCCCAAGTGGCTTGGAACGCCTTCTTCTTGGATTTCTTCTCCTTTTCCTTCTTCTTCTCCTTTTTGAGAAGAGGGCATTCTGGTCGCAGATGCCCTTTCCCGTTGCAGTGGTAGCAACGTCTCGGGCTTTCTTTCTTCTCCTTTTTTTCTTTCTTTAATTCCCTACAAAACTTGGAAAAATTTTTAAGTAAAATCCTAAAGTCTTCGTCGTCGGAACTTACCTCGCTATCCGACGCGGCTTTGAAGGCGAGAGTCTTCTTTAGTTTAGGCTCCGGTGTATCCTTCTTCTTTTGCTTCAACTTAGTCTCGTAGGCCATCAGATTGCCTAGGAGATCTTCCATGTTGAGCTCCTCCATTTCGTTCGCCTCTTCGATGGCGGTGACTTTCTGTTCCCATTCCGGTCCAAGGGAACGAAGAAGCTTCCCTTGAAGCTCCCCCTTGATGAAAGTCTTTCCTAAAGCTTTCAAGTTATTCACTATGAGAGTGAACCTAGTGTTCATCTCACTTAAAGTTTCGTCAGATTTCATAGAAAAAGCCTCAAATTCTTGTGAAAGTAAATTGAGTTTAGAACTTTTTACCTTAGAGGTACCTTCATGAGTTACCTCGAGTGTGTGCCAGATCTCGTATGCGGTGGCGCATTGCGAGATTCTATTGAACTCCTCTGAGCTGAGCGCGCAATACAATGCGTTCATTGTTTTTGCATTGAGAGAGAGTTCCCGAATCTGCTGCTGCGAGTATCCTCCCGCGGGTTTTTCTGGGATGTCGAATGGCGTCTCGCATCTAGCCCAGACCGTGAAGTCGGTGGCTTGAAGCCACGTCTTCATCCTCAGCTTCCAGTAGCTGTAGTTGTTCCCGTCGAAGAACGGCGGACGGGTTGTGGACTGCCCCTCGGAAATCCTGCTTGTGGAACAGCTTCCCTCCATGATCTAGATCTCTTGCCGGTTTGTAACGCCGATTTCGCAAGACCTGCTCTGATACCAATTGAAGGTTCGTCCCTACTAGGAGGGGTGACGTAATAATTGCGGAAATAAATATAAACAATATCACAAAATAGGCAATCACAAAATGTACACAAGTAATTTTTAGGTGGAAACCCAAACCGGGTAAAAACCACCACCTAACCCTCTCGAGTTAGGATTTTCCGATCAACCTAGTTGATCAAATCCACTAACCGAATCACTTTGAACGAGGGTGATTCAACCTCAATACAACCACGCTACAAGTACGAGGGTAGCGTTCCTCAACCCCTTCTCTCCACGAGAAGGATTTTGTCCCACGAAGGAGACGGGAATTCGCAAAGCGAATACCCAACCAAATTACAAAGGTAAAATAAAACAACAAACCTATAGAGCCAACAAAGTAATAAACCTAAGCTTCTATAGGATTTAGGAAACTCCCCTTTGCAAGGAGTGCGTCGACGATGACGCGGGTGCGTGAGCCACGCGACGGCGCAACTTCGCTCTCTTAGACAACGGCGGGAGAGCGGGTGCGCAACGGCTGGATGCTCTCAAGATATAGAACTTGAGCTTAGAGAGCAAGAGCTTCTTGGACACAAGAGTGTGAGAGTGTATAGCTAAGTGTGTCTTGTGTCTTTCTTAGTGTATATCTTGTGTGTTTTTGAGTTGCAAAGACTCCCCTCTATTTATAGAGGCCTTAGGAAGGCTTTGGAAGGCTTGGAAAAGCTTCCATAGCCGTTGGGTGCAAAGCCCAAGAGAATCAGGCCGAAATCAGGACAATGATTGCATTTGACAGGGTTATCAGACGTCTAACTCTGGCATCAGACGTCTGGAAGGCCACTTTAAGACGTCTGATTCCAAGGTCAGACGTCTGATTCTATGCGGGTTTCTCCCTGACTTGAATCAGATCTAAACAGGGTTTTTGTACAAGTCCATCAGACGACATAGAGGACGTCTGGCACTAAGTCTGGACGTCTGGAAACCTACTTTTACCGTGGGAATTGATTTCCAAACGTTGCAACGGCTAGAAAATCTCTGAGAAGAGATTTTGGGTCAGCCGAGGCAAAACGGTCATTTATCAGACGTCTGTGAAGTCCTATGGACGTCTGATAAGGCTCTAACGGTCATATTCTTGAGTGTCTTCTAAGCCAGCCAACGGTCCACTAACTGGACGTCTGGCAAAGTCATCAGACGTCTCCTAAGACGTCTGGTATAAGGTCTGGACGTCCGAATTCATCAGACAGAACTAACTATGTCCAGCCTAACAGTTATCAGACGTCTGAAACAACAGTCAGACGTCTTAAAATCCTTTATCAGACGTCTGATTAGTGAATTAGACGTCTGGAAAGTCAGTTTTAACCCTATATTGGTTTTCTAAGTGTTCTACAGAAAACCTACGTATCCTAGGGTTGTGCAGGTGTTCCTAGGACTACTGTTAGGGTTCTTTGAGGCTCTTTAACATAATGTCTAAGGAAAATAAAGAGCAAGAAAATAAATACAAGAGATACATGAAAGGATAAAAAAGGAATCTATCCTATTCTTCTTGTCTTCCATCTCCAATCTTTCGCTCCACGCGAACCTCCTCTATTTTCCGTCAAGCTCCTCCAATCCGTCCTGGATGCGAGCTCGAGTTCCGTCTAAACACGTCTTCATTTGCAATTGACCTGAAATCTAGGACTCAAATTGCAAATGTTAAATAACACGTGTTTTGTTATCATCAAAACAAATGATCGTGGTGCTCTAGCACCAACAGCCACCAGCTCTAATGCAGCTCAAGATAAATACCTCCAACTCTTCTCCCTGAAAACCTTAGCTCCAAATGCCTCCAACTCTACTCCCTACTAGCTAAGCTAGCTAAGCTATTTAACTTAGCTAGTCCACCTCCATGGCACCAAAACCTACTACCCTACTACCTAAGCTCCAGCAAAATGACCACCTACTCCTACTTTATTTTGGTGCCAACTATCCCTTCCATCACCACCCTACATCCATCATCAAAACCCATCTCCACCCTCCATTTTTTTCCCTCCAAAATTGCCTTCTAGAAGGTATTTTTGGAGGGAAAACCAAGGCACCTCTTCATTTCCCTCCCATTTTTCCCTCCAAAAATAACCAAGCACCCCTTCATTTCCCTCCAAAAAAACACCATAACCACCCCCCTTCCCATCCTATAAATACCCTACCCTACAACCACATAATTCCCATCCTTCATTAGTGTATTTTTCTACCTACATCCACCTATACCTACGCCCAAGGAGAAGGAGTAGAGAAGGAGATTAAAGGGGCACATCACCAGCCCTTTTGGTGCCTTCTTCTCCCCACTCTCTTCAACTTGGGCCACGCCAAGGAGGAGGACTCTTCCACTTCAAGAAGGACGGCCAGGAAAGGGAGAAGGACCTAGGGTGGACGTCCACCCTTGGAGAGAAGCTTAGGGCACGCCCTCTTTGGGCTTCCCTTGGAGGACATCACCTTGGCGGAGCACTGCAAAGAAGGAGTTGAAGGACTCTTTTCAAGATTGGGAGCCACCAACCATGGAGCAAGAAGCCCTCTTCTTCACCATCTATCTAGAGGATTTGTGTTTTCCTCTCTTTATGTCAATTTTCTAGTAGTAGAAGCATTCCTCTACTAGGCATTTTTGTTAAACACTTTTTTTTAATTATCTAGTTGCCTTCTTTGCAATTTCTTGTTTGCATTTCTATTTGCTTGTTTTTAGCATTCCTCACTCCCTCTCCCTAATTATTCTAGGCCTCCACTTGCCTAGAGTGAGCTTAGGGAGAGGCTCTACTTGCCACTTAGAAGTAGTATTTTAAATTGAAGTGTAAATCACCTTCCCGTCACCATTCCGCATGTTGTCTTAATTTAAAACAAAAAAATGATATATTGAAAAATACCAAAAAGAAAGTTGAGATTGTATTCCAAGCAAGAGAATCAATTTTGCAACCATATTGCCTCCTTGGACGACCCTAGATACTCCCCTATCTAGGAATATAAATTTAAGAGCGAAAGCGGATTTACGCGTTACAACGACGTATTTTAACAAACCGCGTGAAATCGCTATCACGCATCCATCACTCCACACCTCCACACGTCTCGCCACCAACCTCAACACCTCCGCCATCAACCGCTGAACATTTTCCACCCACTCACAGTCCGCCACACACGCTCCATGCATCCACCGAACACACCCACTCACGCAGTCACAGTCCAACCTAGGCACGCACGCCTAGGCCGGTCTGAGCCATGCCAACACCCACCTCACCTTCGCCGTGACACAGCAAAGGTTCTCCTGTTGTCTGATAGAGCCGCAAGGCTCCTTTTGTGTCATGCAGGGTAGAGCTCCCATCTGCCATTAACAAGCACACGAGCTTGCTTATTCTCTAGCTTCAGGCCGCAAGCTTCAGAATTCAGGACCCCAGGCTGCGCAGATTGAGGGCATGAGTGAGTCCAGCCTGAGAGCATTTGCCGCGAGACCTGTAGCTACATCAATTGTGAAGACATCCTCCTGCAGGTGCCAACAGAAGCAGGTGGGACTTTTAGTCCCACCTCGGTAAGTCTTGAGCTTCCTATGTAGTTTAAGTTGATTTTTTGTTTTACGCTGTCTGCCTCGAGATCACTGGGGTGAGGTCCCTCGCCCTCACTTTCCACACCTCATCTGCGACAGTTCCCCCGTGGACCTAGCACCCGGACCCGACTAACCTATCCGTGCACTCCTCACGTAACACACCCATGCCGGTGCACCTGGACCCGGGCACGCGACCGACCTGATAACGCAGCTCTAGGAGAGAAAGAGAGATGCACTGTAGCAGAGGAGCGGTAGACCAAGGGAAGAAAAACAAGAAGGAAACTAAGGAAGACAAGAAGAAAAGGGCTAGGACTTAGCTGCAAGAAGAGAATCAAGAAAGCAAAGAAAGGAAAAAGAAGAAAAGTAGGAGCGGCTAAGGAAGAAAAAAAAAAGGAGAAGAAGAAGCCATAGCCGCTGGGAAAAGCAAAAAGATAAGACAGAAGACCAACAAATTTAAAAGAACTGTAGTCTGAATTTTTAAGACGTCTGATACAATATCAGACATCCAATTCTTTTTGAGCATTTTCTCCATAACATTATTCAGCTATTTTTGTTGAACTAGTTATTGCTTCTTATTGAAAGTTGTGTTCTCAAGTTTTGGAATACCCAAATTGCTCCTTGTGTTTGACCTCGGATACTTAGGTTTTCGAGTAATAAATTTTTATTTGTTGTTAACGCTTGGTCACCTATACTACAACACAACTGACTTAAAACACAATCAAGCACTGCAAACATTTTGGCACCGTTGCCAGGGAGCAACGGGCAGTTCTGGAGCTTTTGATCACAACTTCTGATTCAATACCGACTTAATTCCTCTCCTTTGTTATGCTTGTCTCAGGGAAAGCAGAGAAAAGAGGAGCAGCCGCACAACAACCCCAGCAAGGAATAGGTAACTTTCATTAGCCCTCTCTCTTAATCCCCTCAAAGTCTGAAAAGGAAGAAAGCAAAGAAAAATCAACCTAGGGCTACCTGTTTCATACTTAGTAATTCATCAAAGATTGCCTGATTTTCATCTTAACACATCTTGAACTGCACATCCAACTGAGGTAACTAGGGCTAAAACTTTCTTGATTGAGCCCTAGATACCAATTTTTGAGGCAACTAAATTTGACCAACTAGAGCCAACCAAAGGATTGCAAAGCTAGGGTTTTAGAGACACATCTTCTCTTAAACAAAGAAGCAAAAAATTTCAAAAAGAGGTGTGCCTAAGCCTTGTTTGAAAAGATCTATACAAGAGAAACCTTAAGCAAATCAGGCTCTTAATCCATTTGAACCCTAAAAGAAAGGACCTAAAAGCTCTTAAAGGAACAAGAGGTGAAGTTGATCCTTTGGGTCAACCAACCTTAAAATTAGGTCACTTTTTTTCACTCAAAAGACCTTAAAGTTCAAGTGGAACCCTAAGCACCTTGATCTTAATTAGAAAAGGTGGACTTAAGAGGTCAAGGTCCCCATTCTGGTCTACCTGGAATCTCAGTGACAAGAGAGGTCAGGTGGGGGAAATCCTGTAACTCGTGGGGACGCTCTACCGTGTAGGGGTCTTCGTGGGACTCTCCCTCTCTGGCTGCCCAGGTACTTCTCAAGTGGACGACCTTTCTGACTAAGGGGTATCTGATAGCGATTTCACACGGTTTGTTAAATATGTCGTTATAATGTGCAAAACCGATCAACTCTTAAATTTATATTCCTAGATAGGGGAGTATCTAGGATCGTCCAAGGAGGCCAAATGTTTGCAAAATTGATTCTCTTTCTCGGAATACAAATCTCAACTTTCTTTTTGGTATATTTCAATATATCATTTTTTTGCTTTTGAATTAAGACAACATGCGAAATGGTGGTGGGAAGGTGATTTACACTTCAAATTTAATAAACTACTTCTAAAGTGGCAAGTAGAACCTCTCCCTAAGCTCACTCTAGGCAAGTGGAAGCCTAGAATAATTAGGGAGAGGGAGTGAAGAATGCTAAAAACAAAGCAATTAGAAATGCAAATACGAAATTGCAAAGAAGGCAACTAGATTAATGAAAAAGTGTTTTACAAAAAGGCCTAGTAGAGGAATGCTTCTACTACTAGAAAATTGCAAATAAGAAAAGCAAACACAAATCCTCTAGATAGATGGTGAAGAAGAGGGCTTCTTGCTCCAAGGTTGGTGGATCCCAATCTTGAAAAGAATCCTCCAACTCCTTCCTTGCTGTGCTCCGCCAAGGTGATGTCCTCTAAGGCAAGCCCTAAGGGGGCGTACCCTAGGCATCTCTCCAAGGGTGGACGTCCACCCTAGGTCCTTCTCCTTTGCCTGGCCGTCCTCCTTGTAGTGGAAGAGTCCTCCTCCTTGGCATGGCCCAAGTTGAAGAGAGTGGGGAGAAGAAGGCACCAAAAGGGCTGGTGATATGCCCCTTTAATCTCCTTCTCTACTCCTTCTTCTTGGCCATAGGTATAGGTGGTATAGGTAGCAAAGTATACTAATGGAGGATGCTCCCAAATGGTGGTAGGTGGTGGGTTTTTATAGAATAGGAAGGGTGCTAAGGTGACTCTTGGAATGGAGGGCTAAGATGAAGAGATGGAGGTGGTTAAGGATCCAATGGCCAAGGTCAATTGGCGCCACCTTAAGGGACACCTAGGGGGTGGTTATGGGTGTTGACACCCCTTGATGTTGGAGCCAAAATGGCTTCTGGAAGGGGGTCTAAGTTGGCGCCAAGAAGGGTTCTAGAAGGAGGGGTAGGTGGATGGCTATGATGGGTTGTAGGGTTAGGTGTATGGTGGATGTGGGGGTGTATGTTGGCGCCAAAAGGGGGGGTAGTTAGGGTTAGGTTTTGGCACCAAAATTGGTGCCTTTTGGTGGTGATAATGGGGTGAAGGGGTGGCTAGGAGGTGGCGCCAACTTGAGTAGGGTAGCTAGCTTAGGTAGGCTTAAGTTGGTGGAGCTAGCTAGGGTTGAATTTGAAGGTGGTGGATGGCCAAGGAGCTGGTTGCTAGCTAAGCTAAGCTAAGCTAGCTTAGATAAAGGAGGAGTAGAGGAAGAGGTGTTGGAGCTAGAGTTTGGAGGGAGGAGCTAAGGATGAGAAGTCTGGAGCTGAAACTGGTGCTGGCTGCTGCTGAAGAGGCTGGCATGGGGCTACTCTAGCTGGCTTAGCTTGCTAGTTCTTTGCTAGTTGCTAAGCCAAGCTAAAGTGAGCTAGCTTCTACCATGATGAGCTGAGGTGAGCTAGGTCTGGTGCTCCCGGGGAGGATCAAGCTGGTTGAGACAGCTAAGGTAGCTTAGCTCAACTGAGTTGAGCTAAGCTGAGTCCTCGGGAGCTGGACTTGAGCTTCCTGAGCTGAGATGAGTTCTTCTTCAGCTGGCTGGAGTTGAGTGGAGCTGGATGTAGCTGGATCTGAGCTGGGGTGAACTCTTGTCAACTCAGCTAAGCTAGCTAGAGCTCCCTATGGACTAGTGGGATCTGAGATGAGCTAAACTCAGCTAAGTTGAGCTGGATCTGAGCTGACTTGAGTTAGGGTGAGCTAAGATGAACTCTCTTGAGCTGCCATTCAGCTGAGATTAGCTGAATGGAGCTGGGATGAGCTAACCCTAGTTCAAGTGAGCTAGGTTCCAGCTGTGGTGAGTTGGATCAAGCTGAGTTCCAGCTAGTCTGAGCTTCTCCTTCACCATTTTCCTTCTTGAGTGCTAGGGTTTTAGGGATCTGTATATCTGTTCATCCCTAACACTCACAAAAATATATTAAAAAGACAATAAAAAATGCAATGCATGCCTAACCTATTTTATGCCTAAATGCAGCCCAAAAACCCGTTTGCGGAGTAAAATCCTAAGAGCTAGGTTTGTTTTAATGCATAAGCATGATGATAAACTGTCGTTTATCAGTATCATCCGCCCCGAACCTCGATAGTCACCCAATAATTTTTGGGTGTCTCGATTGGGTCCAGCACCTTCTAATCTCATCACATCCTTCGGTGCATGTTTGGTAGGAGGTCCTTAAGACCATCCTTAAGACCTCCTTTAGAAATTCATTCTCGCCGAGGCCAAGCCTCGATGCCCTTGTTTGTGCAGCAACCTCACCACATAGACCTTTCCTCTGATTCAGAACCAAGTTCTCCTTCCTCATCCATCATGGCACAACCCATTGAAGAAGAGAACAACCTTGAGCACCAGCTTCAGCACCTAACTGATCTCTTCCAAAACTTTGTAAACCCACCGCAATGACCAATGATGCGAGATCACTATAATCTCACTGCGGTGGCAATCGAGCCATGAGTCCGAATCCCGGTTGGAGGTCCTTATTTTGAACTCAAGCCCAATATGATTCATGCCATACCAAAATTTCATGGGCCTAGCTCCGAGGATCCATTCCAGCACATTAAACAACTCAAGCATCTGGCCCAGACCTTCGGGTCAGATCCACAAAATCGGGATATTCTGCTCATGAAAATGTTTTCTTTCTCCCTCCTGGACAAGGTTGCTCATTGGTATCAAACTCAGACTCGTCTGATCAACACATGGGATGAACTTCAGTCTAAATTTTTGAAAAAGTTCTTTCCCATTGGCAGGACAAATTCATTGCGCCACCAGATCACCCATTTCACTCAACAAACGGGAGAACCTCTTCACAAAGCATGGGATCGATTCTTAGATCTCATGCGAAAGTGCCCCCATCACGGAGTTCCTAAATGGGAACAAGTCTAGTCTTTTTATCAGGAACTTCGTGAAGACATTCAATTATTCGTCAATGCAACGTGTGGAGGAAACATCATGGGTCAACATGAGGACACGGTGTGGGAGATTCTAGAAAACATGTGCGAGAACTCCATCAATAATGACTCCATGGGCTTATTCGACAGGACGAATACCCGTGCATCGATGAATCTGAGGGGAGCACATGAGACGTAGAACCTATCCACATTCGTCGATTTGGAGCTAATGGCCAGTTGGTTGGACAAGGTTTCTATCATAGAGAAGAAGGTGGACGAGCTAACTCGGCATCTGTAGTGAGCCACCTCTACGCAGAATTCTTATGCACGGCCACCTCTGGTGAGGGAAACTGTGCAGAACATCTATCACCAATCTTCTTAGGGGATGGACCCATATCCACCCCCGTCTAACTCTCGAATCGGAGTGACCTCCGATCCACTCTATTCGAGTTAGGGGAACTCTGAACCCTCGTATTCTGACTTTCCTGAGGTTCCTTAAACCTGCGAGGACCTCAATGCCATCTAGAATGACCTATTCTCCAATACCTACAACCCTGGATGGTGAAATCATCCCAACTTTTAGTGGACTGGAAATTCTCAGACTCAAAGACCACCTTATCAGCCCCGTCCACAAGCTCCTCGTCCATATCAGCCGCCTCTGCCTCGACCCAATCCCACCTATCAATCTGGGCCAAACCAGGATCAAATGACTCTTATCCTTCAAGCATTGGCTGACATTCAAAAGATGAATGCGGCAATGCAAAAACAGCACAAGGACGAGATCATAGAGGTTCGTAATCAACTAGCCCAGATGGCAAATTCCCACCAACCTGGCACCCTTCCTTCGCAACCTCTGCCAAACCCAAATAACGTGCCGACCCAAAGGCACGTTATGAACCCAAATTCAGGCCATGCACATTTGATTTATCAGGCCCCTGCTGCTCCATCACCAGACGGGATGGAAGCTTCGACATCTTATGTGGGATTTCAGCAGCAGCCACCCCTCTTACCAAACCCAAACCAAAATCAGGCAGGATTAAACTCTGTAACAACCCGTAGTGGTAAAGCAACCCAAGACCCACATTATCCAAAACACTCCAAGCCTGGTAGTAGCCAAAACCCTAGGACAGTTATCCAAGATACCCCCATCCCAGATCAAGAACCTGGACCTATTCTAGAGGAACCAACTAGGATTCCATTTCCTGAGTCCATGACCAAAGGAAAAAGGATAACCAAACCCGTGGCTCCTGAGGAGGATCTGGTCAAGCTCTTTGAACAGGTCTAGATAAACATCCCCTTGATGGATGCAATCTGCCACATACCGGCTTACGCAAGATTCTTGAAAGACATATGTACACCTAAACGTAAGCTGCGAACTAAGAGTGGGAACCCGATCGTACTGTCAGAGCAAGCCAGCTCTGTCATCTTGAGTAAACTCCCACCCAAGGCTAAAGACCCAGGAATTCCCCTGATTTCATGTAAAATTGGTGAAACTCAATTTGATAGAGCCTTGCTAGACCTAGGTGCCTCCATAAATCTAATACCTACATCCCTCCTTGACCACCTTGAAGAGTCAGAACTTAAATCGACTGAGGTGATGTTGCAGTTAGCCGATCGATCCATCAAGTCACCTAAAGGAATACTTGAGGATGTCATTGTTAGGGTACGAGATTTCTACTTCCCGGTGGATTTCATAGTTCTGGATATGGACGCACTTGAGAACCCAAGGGACACACCAATCATATTAGGGAGACCTTTTTTGGCCATTGCTAGGGCCAACATAAACTGTGAAGAGGGCCAAATAGAATTAAAATTTGGGAATCAAACTTTGAAGATTGATATCTTTAAGGCCCAACAAGGGATTAATTGCGGGGTTATAGAGCAAATATGTGATATCAAAGCCGTGGTTGATGAATCGCATACTAAGAACAACCTAATTATCCCTGATCAACCACTAGAAGATCAAAACCCTCAAATGGAGGAGTATGAACCTGATCTAAACACACCCATGACTCCGACCCTTGTTCCTGATACAAACCCCGAACCACCCGTTGCTGCTGATAATCCTGTCATGGAACTCAAGCCTCTTCCTGAGCATCTGAAGTACGTCTTTTTGGGTTCCAATCAGACGTTTCCTGTGATTATCAACTCCCGACTCACACCTGACCAGGAATCCCGTCTGATTACTGTTCTTCAGCAACATCGTAGAGCCATTGGATGGACTCTCAATGACTTGACTGGCATAAGCCCCTCGTACTGCACACTTCGAATCTACACAGAAGAGGGTGCACGACCTTCACGAGAGATGCAGAGACGTTTAAACCCTAACCTACAGGAGGTCGTGAAAAAGGAGATCATCAAGTGGTTAGATGCAGAAATCATCTACCCGATCTCCGATAGTCGCTGGGTGAGTCCAATCCAGGTTGTGCCTAAGAAGGCCGAACTCACCATCATCACGACTAAAATCGGAGAGGTCATTCCTACCCGAATAGCTAACTTGTGGAAAGTCTACATTGATTATAGAAGACTCAATTCCTCCACGAAGGAGGACCATTTCCCACTACCGTTTATTGATTAGATCCTCGAGAAACTAGCGGGAAATAGGTTCTTCTGCTTTCTTGACGGGTACTTCGGTTACAACCAGGTGGAAATCCATCCAGAAGACCAAGAAAAGACCACATTCACCTGCCCCTTCAGAACGTACGTGTTTTGAAGGATGCCTTTCGGTCTCTGCAATGCACCCGCGACCTTTCAGTGGTGCATGCTTGCCATATTCTCAGATATGGTAGGTGATTATCTGGAGGTCTTCATGGATGACTTTTCAATTTTTAGAGCATCATTTGATGATTTCTTCCAGCACTTGGTCCAAATTCTCAGGCGGTGCATTGATGTGAATTTGGTTCTTTCTTGGGAAAAGAGCCATTTCATGGTGCCTGAGGGAATCGTCCTGGGACATCTAATCTCGGAGAAAGGCAACCATGTTGATCAAGCCAAGGTTAACCTGATTTCCAAGCTCCCTATGCCTAGCTTGATCAAGGACATCCGATCTTTTTTGGGGCATGTCGGCTTTTACCATCGATTTATCCCTGATTTTTCAAAAATTGCATGCCCCCTGACTACTCTTCTCTCCAAGGATGTGCCTTTCGAAATTTCCAAGGAATGCACTCAAGCATTTGAGATCCTTCGTGATTGAGTCACCCAAGCCCCGATCCTACAGTCCCTTGATTGGTCTCAACCCTTTGAGATCATGTGCGATGCATCTGACTTCACTGTTGGTGCGATTTTGGGGTAGAAAATTGACAGGAAACCCATGGCCATTTACTATGCTAGCAAAACACTAGATGAGGCTCAACATAACTACACGGTTACTGAGAAAGAGCTGCTAGCTATAGTATTTGCCCTAGAAAAATTGAGATCATACCTCCTGGGTTCCCGTGTTATCATACACTCGGATCACACAGCCGTGAGGCATCTCCTTGCAAAGAAGGACGCGAAACATCGATTAATCCGATGGATCTTGCTATTGCAAGAATTTAACCTGGAGATTCGTGACAAAGTGGGAAAGCACAATGTGGTAGCTGATCACTTGTTCCGCCTTCCTTCTGAAATAATTGACACTTCCGGACCCATCACAGAACACTTTCCTGATGAGCACCTCCTGACTATCAATACAGGGCTTCCATGGTTCACAAATATAGTGAACTACCTGGCATCACATCAGATCTCGTCTGATTGGCCAAAGGCCAAGAAGGACAAATTGCGTTCCAATGCCAAGTATTACCTGTGGGAAGACCCGTATCTATTCTGCATTGGTGCTGATCAAATAATTCGACGGTGTGTCGCGGAAGTAGAAATCAAAGACATACTCTCCTTTTTCCATGACCAGGCATGCGGTGGACATTTCTCAGGACACAAAACCGCATCAAAAGTCGTCCAGTGTGGCTTTTACTGACCCACAATTTTCAAGGATGCATACGATCACTGTAAGGCATGTACCCGTTGCCAGACCTTAGGCAACATGAGCCATTAAGACATGATGCCTCTACAGTGGATCCTAGTATGCGAAATTTTTGACATTTTTGGGATTGCTTTTATGGGACCCTTCCCTATCTTGGATGGCTTCGAATACATCTTACTCACCGTTGACTACATGTCCAAGTGGATAGAAGCCATTCTGACCCAAACCAATAATCATAAGGTGTTATCAGATTCATTCATCAAAACATCTTCTCAAGGTTCGGGATTCCACGAGCAATAATTTCCGACGGAGGGACCCATTTCACAAACGCTCAATTCAGGTCACTGATGATCAAATACGGGGTGTCGCATAGAATCTCTACTCCTTACCACCTCCAAACCAATGGTCTAGCTGAGCTATCAAATCGAGAGATCAAGAAAATCCTCCAGGTTACTGTTCGACCTGACAAGAAGGATTGGTCTTCTCGGCTTCCGGAAGCATTGTGGGCCTATAGGATCACCCACAAGACCCAATTAGGTATGTCTCCCTTCAGACTGGTGTATAGGAAGCCATGTCACCTCCCCATCGAATTGGAGCATAAAGCCTATTGGGTAGTACGGAATTGCAACTTAGATCTTTCTAAGGCTGGAACCCATAGAAGGCTTCAAATAAGCGAGATCAATGAATTACTCCACGACGCGTATGAGAACTAGCGAATTTACAAAGAACGGGTTAAAGCTTTTCATGACAAACACATTTCTAGAATGATCTTTCATCCTGGTCAAAAGGTTCTACTCTTTGATGCAGGACTCAAATTATTCCCAGGAAAGCTATGATCTAAGTGGGTTGGACCCTACCTAGTCCGACAAATCTTTAGAAATGGAGCCATTGAAATCAGCCCACTCTGCCACAATTCCGAACCCTTTGTTGTGAATGGTCAGAGACTCAAACCGTTCATTGACATGACCAATACAAATTTGGCTGAGTCATCCTTTACCCTCCATTCTCCTTAAGCTCATTGCGCCTAGCCGATGGCGTAAAACTCAGCGCTTAACGGGAGGCAACCCGTCATTCTTTGAAAAACCCAAAACCTTTTCTGACATTTCTACACTGAATTCATATTGCACTTTAGGATTCATCCATTAGAACAGTCGACTCCACCTCAGGTACCCCTACTCAAGATTAGAAATTATTCGCAACAGTCACTTCGACCCATTCACCCACCCAGCACCTGTCCTAATGCATGAACTAAGCTAAAATCGAACCCACCTAATTTACAATGGCGACATTGCAAATCATAGGCATGGGGGGGTATGAAAGTGCAAAATGTCAGGAAAACTCATATCAAGAAAAGGTTTCAATCCAAAAAAAAAAATTGAGGGGGGAGAGAAAATTTTTTGGGCTATACAAAATGAGAGGAGGAAAAGAGCAAAATGCCAAAAAAGGAGCACAAAATGAAAAAGAAAAAAGTGGTCATTAGTAAAAGATTAAGAGATTAACTGAAGTTCTAGACCAGATCAAGAAAAGAGAAAAATGAAAGAAAAGTGCTAAGGAGAGATAAAAAGAGATTAGCAGGAATGTTGATCTTAGGCCTTTTGGGCTAGACTCTTAGGCTTAAAAATTCACGTACCCGCTAAGATCTGGATAATCCTCAAGAGGTTGGGGAAAATGCGAAGCTTAAGTATTAGGTCTAAGGCTTAGGAAGTATTCGGCCTCATTAACTGACCTTTGATTTGCGGGATTCGGTAACCTAAGCACCCCAATTTACACAGTCTGGTTCAGTGCACATAAATATCAAAATCATGCAAAAATCGTTTCAATGTTATGAAAAAAGTCGCCTAGATTAGGAGTGGTCGATCAACACAAGTTGATTTGGACGAGTCCCTGACACAGAGAGGTGAGAAATTCCCCTCGAAGACGTGTAACAACATATTTTCTCCTCTGTGCTTGTCTCTTAGGATATTTAAATATCCTACTGGGGGCATGTAAGCACTCTGCTAGTTCAAATATCATGGGCGACATTATCACAAAATGTCGATTGCCAGGGTCTAGATTCGGCCACGGAACACCATGGGCGAGGTTATCTTGAAATCTCGAAAGAGAGGGTTCTGGGGGTTGCCATGGGCGGTGCTATCATGAAGCATCAATTGCTAGGGACCCTTGAGGATTGATGATGGGGATGAGGAATCCGATACAGACTGTGTTGAGAAGCCAATCCGAAGCTAGAAATAAAAAGAAAAGAGAAAGAAAACTCTTCAAAAAAATAAATCCTCTATCTCTCTCTTACAAAAACGCACTGCAAACTGAACCTAGGCTAAGAATGTCTCAAGCACGGGTGCTTTAACCATGGAATCTAGCAAACACTAGCTTAGATTCTGCGGGCCTTAAAAACCTTTGCGGAAGACTGAGGCTAAAGTGGGTCAGGTCCGGATTTTGGCTGATACTTGAGTACCTCTAGGCCTATTGTCGGCATTCTGAACTAATCACAAGAAAAAGAAAAGCACTAATCATAACTGATGACAGACACTCAAGGTCTAGAACATAAGTTAAAACCTTAAAATTTTGCTAAGGGACTAACAAAAGCTAGGCATGGGGATATGATGAGAGCCTCATCATGAGCCCTAACTAGCTCATTTTGACCTAAGAAAGAGAATAAGAGCTCCTACATAACCTGGAGTAGGACCAAATTCAAGGAATAAGTGTTTTGAGAAGAAAACATGAAATAAAGGTTAAAATAGTAATTTTACCATTGCAGTACGTAAATGGGATTTCTCAGAGGCAAAACATAGGTCAAATGATCTGAATAAGATAAAAAGTGAGTTGGTACAATCAGAAATGGGTTAATGTGCAGTCTAGGAATTAAATGACATTCTATAACCCTAACATAGACCCGCTTAATTCAACAAGGTTCTGGTCAAGTTAAAAATTAACTAAACCCTCTAAAATTCATGGAAAAATATCCCATAGGGTTTAGAACTTTCAATTTGACCTTTGGAACCTATTTTGACCTAGATTACGGTCCTAGCTCATTAATTGACCTAATTTGGGTTTTTATGCAAAAAGTCCATTCAAACGTGGTCAAACCTAAAATTTAACTTCACCATTGGATTCCTTAGGTTCAAATTAGGTTTTTACCAGAATTTGGACCTAAGGGGAGGTCATCTTGACCTACTTTGCAAAATAGTACACCCAATTACATTTTGGCTCCTATCTTTTGAAAACCATTACACAAACACCCCTAACTTCCTCGTCATTCTTGCAAACAGGTCCCTCTGTCATTAATGGGAAGAAATCATTCTTCGACAGGGAATGGAGGGGGAGTACTCCCTGATTCCTCAGAGATCTCCTCCTAGATTTGGAAGGGAGATTCTCTGAGGAATTCCCTTCCATCTGAGCTCAATTGCAATCTCTGATTTGCATCCAATCTCTCGTGTGAATGCATGAGAGAATTGGATCTCCAACTACCTTCCTTCTCTGGCAAGGAGTCGATGGTAGAAGGCTTGCCCTCCAAGCACCAGAAGCTCGGGCAGCAACTATAAAAGGATCCCCGAGCCTCTGCGAGTCCCTCAAGCTTGATTTGGCCGCATACTCCCTTAGAATTCATCTCCCCTCTCTCCAGTCAAGTAGCCCGCAAGCTCCGACGATTCTTCCTTCCCCCTCTCGTCGCTCTGCTGCCATACCAGCGGCAGGGTTCACTTCGCCTCATTCTTCCGCGTTGTGCCACACCAGCGCACGCCTTCCTGATCTCTTCCTCGTCGCCGTTATCTCCCCCTCAGGGCCATCTTCTCCGACGACGGCACAAACGTGCTGTTTGTCTCCTCTACCTCCCCTTCACTCCAAGTACCCCAGATAAGCTCCTTTTCCCTTACTCTCTATTTTCCCTCATTCTATTTCTCAAAACACCCCTTGACTGCCACTGTTCACCCTCATCTTCCGCATCTTCGGCCAACCTCTGGCGGGACGCATCCATCACTCCACACCTCCACTCATCTCGCCACCAACCTCAACACCTCTGCCATCGACCGCTGAACGTTTTCCACCCACTCACAGACCGCCACACGTGCTCCACGCTTCCACCAAACACACCCACTCGCACAGTCACAGTCCGACCTAGGCACGCACACCTAGGCCGATCTGAGCCACACCAACACCTACCTCACCTTTGCCGTGACACGGCGAAGGTTCTCCTATTGTTTGATAGAGCCGCAAGGCTCCTTTTGTGTCATGCAGGGTAGAGCTCCCATCCACCATTAATAAGCACACGAGCTTGCTTGTTCTCCAGCTTCAGGCCGCAAGCTTCAGAATTCAGGACCCCAGGCTGTGCGGATTGAGGGCGAGAGTGAGTCCAGCCTAAGAGCAGTTGCCACGAGACCTACAGCTGCATCAATTGCGAAGACATCATCCTGCAGGTGCCACCAGAAGCAGGTGGGACTTTTAGTCCCACCTCAGTAAGTCTTGAGCTTCCTGTGTAGTTTAAGTTGATTTTGTGTTTTACGCTGTTTGCCTCGAGATCACTGGGGTGAGGTCCTTCGCCCTCACTTGCCATGCCTCGTCCATGACACTTCCCCCACGGACCTGGCACCTAGACCCGACTAACCTATCCGTGCACTCGTCGCGCACCACACCCACGCCGGTGCGCCTGGACTTGGGCATGCGACCGACCCGATAACCCAGCTCTGGGAGAGCGTACCAAAGAAAGATAGACAGAGAAAGAGAGATGCACTGTAGCAGAAGAGCGGCAGACCAAGGGAAGATAAAGAAGAAGGAAACTAAGGAAGACAAGAAGAAATGGGCCAGAACTTAGCTGTAGGAAGAGAATCGAGAAAGCAAAGGAAGGAAAAAGAAGAGAAGCAGGAGTGGCTAAGGAAGAAAAAGAAAAGGAGAAGAAGAAGCCATAGCCGCTGGGCAAAGCAGAGAGAAAAGATAGAAGGCCAACAAATTTAAAAGCACTGTAGTCTGAATTTTTAAGACGTCTGATACAATATCAGACATCCAATTCTTTTTGAGCATTTTCTCCACAACATTATTCTACTATTTTTGTTGAACTAGTTATTGCTTCTTATTGAAAGTTGTGTTCTCAAGTTTTGGAATACCCAAATTGCTCCCTGTGTTCGACCTCGAATACTTAGGTTTTCAAGTAATAAATTTTTATTTGTTGTCAACGCTTGGTCACCTATACTACAACACACTGACTTAAAACATGATCAAGTGCTGCAAACACCTTAGCTAAAGGACGGTATTGATGTCAAGGTCAGAAATACACCAACATATCTATCTCTCCCGATGCCATGAGTAGGCACTTCCACCAAATAAGCCACCAAATGTCTCTTGAGTACCACCAATCCCTAATAATGCCTCCTCAATAAAGTTCATGAATGTGTGCTAGCTTGTGTTGTGCTAAAAAAAAAATTTATTATACATAAAAAAAAATAAAAAAATGAAAAAAATGAAAAGAAAGATATATTTTGAAAAAAATTAGAAAAGAAGAAAAGGAAAGGAAAAAGAGTGTGTGAATATTTAGTGTTTATTTCAGTTGCATTAAGGCAATACCACCGAATAAATTTGAGACCCACGAAATATGGCCTTAACCTATTTTTTTGTGTTTTTGATCACCCGAATATTGGCTGAGGAATTCCAACTTAGTGTTAAGGTTATGAGAACTCAATTAAAGTGTTAATGCCAAGTGAGACCACCAAATATGGATCATGCGTAAGAATCTAGTGAGATTGTGAGCTCTAAGAAAAGGAAAGAAAAGAAAAAGAAAAAGAAAAAGAAAAAGCGAGAATGAATACAAAGGAATCAAAAGAGAGCATAGTTTTTCTCGTATTTCTCTGAGTTGAGTTACTTAGTAATCCGGGAATCTAGATTCTATAGTACTAATTTCTACGTAGCACCAGTTGAGAGTGAGCCACCAAATATATAATCTTTTCCCTCCAAGATTCTCTACCTAAGTTTAAAGCCGGGTGGAATTCATAGAATATATTGAATACCCTGAGGGAAGAAAATTGGCCTATCCCGCTAGAATTTTTACTAGGGGTCAAGTATAGTCTTTAGAAGTGAATTAGTTTTTCACTCGAATCCGTTGCAAAAGCTACATAGCTATACTTTCACGATTGTCTGGATTTCTAGAGCATAGGATGAAAACAAAAAGGAGAAAAATCTCTAGGCATACACTTGATAAAATAATCAATCTCTTAGGAACCCTTCTGTGAATAATTTAGTCTTGCATTTGCTAAGGACAAGTATGATTTAGGTATTGGGGTATGATTACGCAGCAATCATAGGTTTTAATTGACCTAAATTAGGCTAGGACTTAGCATAAGTTAGGACAGTTCACGCATGCATAAGCATTACTTTCATCCTTACTGCTTTCTTTTAGCTATGCATAAAATAATGCTATAATGTGCTGATTAGGTGCATTATGTCAATTACAAGTAATAAGCTGACCAAAAGGTAGATCTAAAGCTGGATCTGAGGAATAAAGAAGAACTGGAGTTGCAGTAGAGCTGGAGCAGAAGACCTAGAATAAGATGTACTAGACAATAATGTAAGGGGTTGAGGTATGCTATTCTATTTAAGTAGGAATAAAGCAGTAAATTATGAAGAACTTAAGGCCATCCTAGTCCTAGGATAACCTAGAAGCTTCCCCAAGCCTTAACCATCCTTAGATTAGGTCAGCGCACCATAGGAAACCTTAAAACCCTAATTCTAGCCTCTATCTGGATGTCCAGATGAGTTATAGGACATCCAGAACCCTTAGCCAACTCCCGCACACCTTAAACCCACTTTTGCAATGTTATTAGACGTCTAGACACTTGGTCAGACGTCCAATTTCTGCAGAATACCTAGGACAGAACCTAGAATCCCTCCTGACTCCGATTGGATGTCCAGACAATAAGTCTGGACTTCTGATTTTTCATTATAAGACATCTGACACTATTATTAGACATCTGATACTGTCCTCTAGTTCCTGTTTTGGAATTCAAGCCTTGATCTTGGATCTCTAGCCCCCTAAACCCAATTCTAACCCCATAGGAACCTAAATTAAGGTGCCCTGACCCTAGTACATCTCCTCTAGACCTCCCTAAGGAACTAATTAGGTCCTCACTAAACCTAATTGACTTGGATCTTAGTCAATTTCATCACCCTATTCAATTGGACTCATTGAGTCTAATTGAGCCCTGATCTCAGCACACACTATCCAGTTGGACTCGGTGAGAGTCCAATTGACCTAGACCTGATTTAATTGAGTTATTTTACTCTCAATTAAGTTTTCACACACCCAATTAAACTTGTATTAAGTTTAATCGCACTTTACCTTAGTGAATTAGGGTTTATAACCCTAATTTGAGACCTACCTTGACCTAAACCCACTAGAACCTAACCTAATCAACCTAGCCACCTAAGTTTCGACCCACACATACCCACACACACCATCCACATGAAAATACCTAGCCTAGAGTTCTCTAGAACTCTCTACCATGTGTTGTGGCCTTGGTTGTTAAAATTAGCAACCAAGAGCCATTGAATTTTTAGTTCCACATTTGGTGGATCTAAAAACCACCATCCATCCTCTCTCTCTCACTCTCCCATGAGCTCCCACCATAGGCCTCTCTAGAGAATTCCATAATTCTCTAGAGAACTTCCCTTAGGTCTATAAAAAGACCTAAGGGGAGGCCATTTGCACCCATCCACTCTTGGTTCAATTTAGCTTAGTTTCATTCCACATCCACTCCACCTCCATGTCCACGAGTAGCTTCACCATGGCCACCACCACCTCCATGCCAAGGTGCTGAATCACCTCTCCAACCTCTCTCCAAGGGCCGACCTAAGCACCATTGGCCGCCCCTCCTTTTCCTCTCAACAACTCAAAGGCCATTGGAGCCACCTCCGAATGCCCTTATTTCTGCTAGATTAGTAGCTTAGTTCTTCCTAGATTTACATGCTTTATTTACTGCTTAATAGTGTAGTTCCTTACTTCTCCCCCAATGATGCATGCAAAATCCCCCCATAGATTCATGTATGCAGTCATTTTCTGGTAGCAAGTAGTTTTATTTCCCTGTCCAAGCATTCCTCTACCTATGCTCTGCAACTCTGATATCATCATCATTTTTTATATATATAAATATATATGTTGAAAATCACCATGTGCCTAGTTATCATCTTTTGGTGTGATTGAAGTTGCATGGTTTAATTACTATCTTTTGGCAACTAGCATGTCGTACATCAATACGTAAATCACCATAAACCGGCATGAGATTTTAGGCAAGCAAAGCGAAAGAGATCGATTTCAAATCTGCATTTTCATAAATGCCTCCCAGAGATGAACGATCAGAACTCCAAGTCTCATTATCTTTATAAATGTTTTTGTTGATCGTATTGCGCACTATACTACGACGCTTTTTCTGATCAAATATGCGCTCTACGAGCTACAACAATGAGGATCATAATTAGCATCATAGTTGACTTGTTAACTTCATAGATAATAATGCTATTTTATGCTCTAAGAGAGAGGTGATATTAATTGTCAATGATTTGAGGTCGTGGATGATAAATCAAACTGTACAAATCTGATCAGGACGACGATGGGAGTCCAATGCTTCTGGAATCTTCTTGATCAGACTTTCGTAGCATCACATTAAGCCCATAGAAGATCAGAGGCTAGAACAAGATAACACAAATCCAAACCTCAGATGTCAAATCTGACCACACGGATGGAACCAGATCAACAATCGCAGTCCAATAGTGCAAAAATCAGCTCAATTGGAACCCTGTAGCACCAATTACAGAAGTAGAAAGATGGAAAATCAAGATGGTGCCACATGGCACCATCCCAATAGCCCACTGCCATGCCCCAACCAATGAAGCATAAAATGTGGGCCGTTGGATCGTCATCCAACAGCCACGATGAGGCCACGTCATCCACCATCATGACCTTCATCAATTGAGAGTGGCCACGTGCTAAACCTAAACCGTGATACAAACGCGGGCACAATGTGTTGGTCTCAGCCTTCGCACGCAAGCAAGTGACGTGCGGTTTAATCGCACTGAGTGCGAAATTGGAGAGATGGTGGAGCGCTGGTGCAATTGGACCGTCGGATCAAATTGAGCGGCGAGGAGGTGGCCGCGTGGCATACGGAGGGATGTCAGATGAGGCAGTATGATGCATGCCCAAATAGATGCACAACTGGATACCTCATTGCATGCAAGTTTCAAAGGCAGGGTGGCACACATTATGAGCCATTGATCTCCACGATCGAATGGTTGAAATCAAATTCACACAAGCGTGTAAGAGAGTGGCGCTAATTGGATCGAGCAGTTGAGCACGTGACACATGGCATAATCCTGTGTGATGCACATGTTGAAGGTTGTTTTGAGGTATGATCTAATCTGTTGATCTACAGATCGACGGATCTAATCAAACCTAAGTTGTTGCACGATTTTGAAGGCCAAAATACCTGCTTTGCCCCTCATTTTAGCTATAAAAAGTGCCCAGAGTCCCCATTTGAGAGGCAACTTCCACCAGACACATCTCTGGCCTCTCTCTCTCTGCAACATTCTCTCTGGTTTTCTTCCCGATGCCCTGAATCTGATGTACTACTGCACCTCACACAAGAATCCCTCAAGTGGCTCCGTTCTTCATCTAATTTTCTCTCTCTCTACTCTTTAGTTTATTTGTTCTGATTCCTAGTTTAAAACTCTTTGCAAGTATCAATAAAAAATATAATTCTATGAATATCTTGTCTCTCTTTTTATGCTTTCATTAGGTTAGATTAATTAGTATGGAAAGCTTTGAAAATCTCATTTTACCTCCCTATGAATGACTTAGGACTCACGATTTCTGATTTATAAATTTATTTGTTTCTACATGATTTGCAACTACAACGATATAAAATCTTCTAACGTGTTTCACGATGAACAAATTGGCGCTATTGCCAGGTAGGCAACAAAGTTATTCTTGAAGCTTTTCTTCCTAGTGCTTATTTGAGATTTCTAACTTTCTTATTTCTATTGATTTCGTGTGTGTAGGAAGCATAGAAATCCGTTAAGAAATGCAACAATAGAAAATTACAGGTTTTTAATCTCAGGTAAGTACTCGAATCTGAGATTAGGTTAGATTTCCTTTCAAAAAGAAATCCAAAGAAAATTAGGTGCTTTGCTTGATCCTAGGTTAGTGTTTGCTTGCTTTTCAAAAAAAAAATCTCTTAGTGGATATTATCTTTTGAAAATCAACGAAACCACCTTCTACATTTTTGGGCTGCAACAAACTTTCATTTTAAAAATTCAATTCCCAAACTTTTACCTATCCAAAAATTTTGAAATTTCTATTGGACGTGTGTTTTGAAGTCACGAACAAGATATCTAAATTTTGTACCATTTTGATTTACACAAATTTTAAAAATTTGCGAACTAAACTACTATCAAGTTTGTTGTTGCTCCTGATTTCTCGAATTTCAAAAAATCATAGGAATATTTATATAACTCTGATTTATTTTAAATTTATTGAGTTAGATTTTTTTGATAATATAGAATCTCAAAAAATTATGAGAAAAATATTTAGTGCACGTTTGATTACACGAAACATTCAATCACTAATAGGGGGTCAAAATAGACACTAGAACCCCTAGTACACTTTAAATGTAAAAAAAATAGAAATGTGCATTAAAATTCTTGAAAAAATATTTTCTGAGTGCCTAGTTGGTGGTGCAATAGGAACAATTGATTGCATTGATTGGGTCGCACTACCTTGCTTATTTTGGACTTAAATTCAATCATTTAGCACTATCTATTCTTAGGGTTTTACATTAAGGTAGAGCATACTTACATTTCCATACTTAAAGGAAATCTATCAAATAATTGGGACATACAAAACCTCTTATGTGCTTCATTAGAACCATTGTTTAAAAATATTTAACTAAGTAAACCCTAAAATTCACTAATACAAGCACTTGAACCTTAAAAGCAACCACATCAATTAAGCTTGTATTGTAAACCCCTTGATTGGGCACTTCACGATTTTGAAATCAATTTTAAGGGCAACACCCCCCTAATGTCCATCATATTTTAAAAACACTTCAAGCCTAAGCCTAAAATTGAGTAAACGTGTCCTAAGTACGACTAATCTGCTTGGTAACTTGAAATTAGATTAGGCTAAGGTTATGGCCTTGTCTACTTAGACCTACTATTGACAACAAAAATCAGTGCGGTAACCACGTTAACCCTTAGTGGTGTCTCACCGTGCAGGGTGCCTTAGGGGGTCCCACCATTCTGGCCAGCCAAGTAATTCAAGGTTTGATCTAACCTAGTCGTATTTTGGGGAGCTAGGATAAGGTCTAATTAGGGTTTACAGTCAAAGGATTAGCTTGATTGCTTGTACTGTGAGGGTGGGTAGTCTCGCATCTGTCTTCTCTCTCTCATCCATATACATACTTCTAGTGCATGCAAGGTAGAAGATCTCTTCACCCTGATCTGCTACCACCTTTAGAGGGAAATCCTAGGAGAAAACCTAAATCTAAATCTTCTTCAATGGCTAGTCACCATGACGATGATGAAGTTGAAGAAGAGGAACAAAATCTGGATCCAATGACTCTTTTACAAAGGCAAATTGATAGGCAGGGTCGGCATCATGACAGACAGATGCAGCTCATAGTATAGACCATTACCCGACTCCAAAATGGGAGAACAGACCAACCACTCAGAGATCTCTACAATCCTCCTAACGCCTAACCAGAACCTTTTGTCAGGGTACCTCAGGATGGGGATGATTTTGTGTTTAAACCATGAATCACCAATCTGATTCCTCACTTCCATGCCCACAATTTTGATGACCCCTTCCACTACCTTAAAGAACTTCTACACATAGGAAGGACCTTTGGCCCTAGTGATGTAGACACATCCATTTAGATTAAAATTCCTATTTATGCATGTTCCTAAGCCTATATATACATTCCATAGTATAAATATCGCATAGCGTGCATCATTTTGCATTTAGAATAGTTTGTATAAAGTTTAGGTTAACCTGTGTCCTTTTATGGCCAGGAGAGAAGAAGATCTATTTCAGGGCCTCGGATTGACGATCTGATTGTACGGATCTGATCAAGATGAAAATCGGAGTCTAACGCCTCTGAAATCGTCTTGATCGGAGTTTTGTAGCACCTTATGCAATCCGAGAAAGATCAATGGCTAAGGGGTTAGGTGACACAATTCAAAGCTTCAAACAACGAATCCAACTGCACGGATGGATTCGGATCGACAATTGCAGCCTAGCAGCATGAAAATCAGTCCAATCCGATATTTGTAGCACCTTTAAGGAGCATTTAAAGATGGATGGCCCAGATGATGCCACATGGCATCATCCAAGCCGCCCACAGTCGACCGTAGCTCCCCCTCATCTGATGAAGGCCTCTCCAACTTTGCCTCTCCATCGATGGATGGGGATCCAACAGCAAGGAAGGCGCCATGCCTCATCAAGCTTCGACCATTGGATGAAGATCCGATGACCATGAGGGTGCAACCATCAAGACATCCGCTCGACAATCCAGCCACGTACTGCATTGGTCACGAAGGTCACTCGCAAACCTGTGGTGTGGATTTGACTCCCCTAACACTTCCAATCGACCGTAGTAGAGAGGTGCACCCAAATTCTACCGCTCAATTGTGATCAAGCGGCCGATATGCAGCCACGCAGTGCAATGGATGAGTGTAGATACACCTGTGTGCATGCACGGTCTGACACCTTATCTGACGCAGCAGTTGAGCGCACGATCCCAGCCATCCATCTTCGATCAAATAGTTCACCATCGAGTGTGCACGATAGCTGTGCATGCGTGAGCAAGCACATGAGCTGGAGCCTTTAGTAACGTCTGCGGCGTGTCTTCAATGACGTTTATGGACATCACTAATTGCCCATGTGGGAAATCCTTTTCTCCACTATAAATGGACCCCTACCCCTCCCTTTCTTCATCATCCCTTCCTATTTTTTCCATACCTACTCTAGAGCTCAAAACACACCTTGAACTTGTGTCCCAAGCCTTTGGGATTCTCCACTAGAGTAAAGAAAAATTATTTTCCACCCTTTGATCACCATTCGTGGAGCTCTCATCGGCCATCTTCTCAACCCCGTTCCGAGAAGCGGATCACGCCGCGACGCCTCCCGTCCTCCCCTCTTGTTCGGTCGCCATTCTCTTTCCTCCAACTCCTCAGCATCTTCGTCCAGGCCACGTCAACGCAGCTTCGTCCTCCGAGTAGTCGACAAAGGGGATTTCTCTCACCCCCTTTCCCTTTTACTGCTTTCATAGTGTAGAAGCATTTGTAATAAACATTTTTCAAGCATTTATCTAGAAGTATTTTTGATTCTCTCTCTCTTCCTTCATACTTAGCAAGTAGAATAGTTCTTTCCTGCCTTTTAGAATAGCTTAATGTAGACAATATTCCTGCTTGTTTCCACACTATCATAAAATGCCAAAAAAAATAGCAAATACAAAATACCAAAAAGAAACAAAGTAAAATGCGATTTTCAAAGAATCAAATGCCGCCTCCCTGTGTTCGAACCCGTGGCTCATCTTGAGTTTCGGTATAAATTTTATTTGTTTAGCAAATTTTGCAACTACGACGACGGGTTCTCCTAAACCCTAACTTTTCACTCACGAAACACGCTCACCACCTAGGAACATGAATGTGGATACCTTAATGATGAAAATGTTCCCCTTTTCCTTAAAAGATAAAGCTTCTCAATGGTTGAGGACTATTGATAGACCAATCCTAACTTGGGAAGATTTGAGAAGCACTTTTCTGAAGAAATTCTTTCCCATAGGAAAAACAAATGCCCTTAGATGTACCATTACAGCCTTCAAGCAGAACCCTCGGGAACAATTCCATTAGGCTTGGGAGAGATTTAATGACTTAGCTAGGAAATGCCCTCATCATGGGATTCCCAAGTGCACTTGGCCCATATTTTTTATTATGGGTTAAGGACAATTTGAAGAATTTTGTTAATGCAGCATGTGAGGGTAATTTCCTAAGCAAAGATGCTGGAGGAGCCTTTCAATTATTCGAGAATATGAGTGAAAATTCCCTCAACAATGCCTCAATGTCCACCTTCAACAAATCAAATCAACCAAGGAGTGGAGTCTATGAAGTTAAGGATATTTCAATTCGGTTGATTTAGAACTGATTGCACAATGATTGGATAAGGTGGAACTTGTTGGAAAAAATGTAGAGAGTTTGGATAAGAAATTGGATAACCTTCTGAAGGGCGCGAGTTCCTTAGGTACACATTCCAAAGTAAACCCTATGCCTACCCAAGGAATTTCTATGTTAACTCGCTAACCCTCTAGGTTAGGAAATAGTGAACAATATTAATGACCTGACCATGGCTCCACCCATGAGCCAACTTTACTTGGACCCATCTCTTTTTGGGTACCAAGGAGGGACCTTGATGCCCTCAAATTCTAAGTTAGGCATACCTATGCCTAATTATTTTGAGGATGCTAATGCAATTCAGGGATACACTAGAAATGACCCATATTCAAATGCCTACAACCCTGAATGGCGTAACCATCCTAACTTTGCTTGGTTAAGTCAGAAACTTGCCCAAGGTCCTAACTTGACTAAGCCTAGTACTTATGGGCAACCCAGTAGGTACATACAACCATGCACATACCAGCCACAACCTACTCAAGAAAGCCAGCCTTCTGATCTGAGTCTGGTCTTCAAAGAAATACAGCAAATGAATTTGAGACATAAAGAATAAATGAATCATTTGAGGATAGAATTGACGGGACGATTACACCAATTAGTAGATGCTAGACAACACGGGATGTTGCCATCCCAACCCGTCCCCAACCCAAGAAACTTCAATAGGATTAAGCAAAACAACACACGAGTTGATTAGCCCATATTTGTGGGCTATTTAGGTATTTAAGTGCCTAGACATTAAGTTAATTTTAACATTTAGATAGCCTACATTAGGATGTAAATAAATTAATTCATATTTTTAGCTTAATGGCATAATTCATGTGTGACATTCATATCTATATGCATTTAGAATTAACTTAGAATTGCATGCATTTGATTAGTAACCAATTAGGTGCATTACATGCATTGTTTTAATTAACATAGAAGTTAAGGATTTATGCATAAATAATCCTAATATTTTATTATTTTATTATTTTATTATTCTTCTTCTTCTTCCGCAGGAATGGATCCGTTTCCTTCTCTTGCGGCCATTCACTCCAGCCATAGCTACGAGCATTCCTTCTCCATGAAAAGTGGATCTAGAGCCTTCAATGCTCACTCTCCATTTCAAATCCATGCAGCCACAGCTACAAAGGGGAGGAGAGTCTGCCATGCGGAGTAGGCCACCACCCCCTAGTCACCACTGTGTAGAGCTTGAAGCTCGCCTCCATTCCACCATCGCGGGCCTCTTCCCTGGCAAAGCCTCGCCACTGTGGGCATGTGGAGTGACAGTCCACACCGCCAACCATGAGTCTTGCAATCCCATCACCGTGCTTCAACACTGTGTACCCTCACCCTATCCACACCATTCCTCCACGCGTAGCTTGCCCTTCTCCTCCACGCTCTCACACAGTAGTCGCAACTGCAGTAACACATGTAGCCCACACGCGCCTCCTCGCTGCCTCAGCAGTCACTGCGCACACCGTCCAGTGGCACACGTCTCCCCTCGTCGAGCTCCCATGCACGACTAGAAACATGCCCGTACGCCACCCTCCTCACACATGCACCTAAGCGCGTAGCTGAGCGCGTGACCAACCTCTCGCTAGCTCCAGCAAGCCACCTTGACCCACCTCCACCACCGCTTCATCTCACCACCGGCGGCTGCCATTTGCCATGCCAACGACTCCACTGCGAAGCCCTCGCTCCACTCTACCTTCGGCGCACTCCTTGAGGCCTACCTCTCTCTCTCGTGTGTAAATTCAAGAGGAGTAAATCCCCTATTTTTGCACAGTAACCTCTTAATTTCTTATTACATTTAGATGTCATTGTGGGATTTTAAGATTTATGATATTAGTATTTGATAGCGAAATACGTGTGATTTGTAAAAGCGGTTTTTAATGTCGTAACACGCGAATCCGCTTTCGCTTTTAAATTTATATCCTAGATAGGGGAGTATCTAGGGTCGTCCAAGGAGGCAAAAATTGCAAAATTAATCCTCTTGCTTACAGATAGATCGCAACTTTCTTTTTGATATTTTTCAATATGTAATTTTTTTTGTATTTTGAAAAGACGAGGGCAAATTGCAGATTGTAACGAAAAGAACTAACACCTACAAATGATTAACTAAAATTTAAAAGATAGAAATATCTTCTTCCTAAGCTCACTTTAGGCAAGTGGAGGCCCAGGGTAATTAGGAAGAAGAGGTGAAACAAGTGCTAGAACCAAAAACAACTGCAAAAAAAAAAAAACTAAAAGAAGGCAATTTGATTGAGTAGAATGAGTGTTCTTTTCAAGGACAAGTAGAGGAATGCTTCTACTAGAATTAAACAATCTAAAAGCAAGAAAAGAAACATAAATCCTCTTGCAACAATGGTGAAGAAGGTCGTCTTCTTGCTCCAAGCCTAGCTTCTCCTTGGCTTGAAAAGAGGGCCTCCTTCTCCTTCCTTGAGAGCTCCTCCAAGGTGGAAGCTACCACCTTTAATGCTCTCTCCAAAGGGGTGGGCGTGCACCACCCTCAAAAACTCCTCCAAGGTGGTGTGACCACCTTCAAGATCTCCTCCAAGATCTTCCTTGCCTGGCTTCTCCTTTGGCTAGCGTGACCCAAGAGAGAAGGGAAGAGGGGAAGGCACCAAGGGGACAGAATATCCCCTTAATCTTCTTCTTCTTCTCTCTTGGATGTGGGCTTCTTGGTGGAATATGAGAGTGAAATTGCTAGCCAAGGATGCCTTGAATGGTGGTGGGTAGTGGTCTTTTTATAGGGTAGGATGGGGGGTTAAGGTGCCCCTTGAAATGGAGGGCTAGGATGAAAGGATGGAGGTGGTTGGTGATCCTATGGCTAAGGAGAGTTGGCGCCAACCCAAGGGGTGTTAAAGGGGGTAGTTATGGTGGTGTTGGTGTCTTTTGGTGGTGGAGAGACACCACCATTTTGGCGCCAACATGGGGTCTTCTAGAAGGGGGGTTAGGTGGATGGTGGAGATGAATTCAAGGGAAATTGTGTGGTGGAGATGAGGGGGAGTTTTGGAGGGAAAAGTGGCGCCATTAAGGGGGTGGTTAGGGTATTTTTTGGCGCCACTTTTAGGTGTCTTTTGGAGGTGGTGGGTAGGTTAGGTTGGTGCCAAGTAGGTTAGCTTATGTGGAGCTTAGGTGGAGCTAGTTGGGTGGAGTTGTTAGGTGGGTTTTTGGGGTGGTACAAGCCAAGGAAGTTGGAGCATAGCTAAGCTAGCTTAGCTAATGGAGGAGTAGAGGAGAAGGTGTTGGAGCTAGGGTTTGGAGGGAGGAGCTGAGGAGGAGAAGTCTGGAGCTGAAATTGGAGCTAGCTGCTCCTGAAGAGGCTAGCTTGGAGCTACTCTGGCTGGCTTAGCTTGCTAGTTCTTTGCTAGCTACCAAGCCGAGCTAAAGTAAGCTAGCTTCTACCAAAATGAGCTGAGGTGAGCTAGATCTGGTGCTCCCGGGGAGAATCAAGCTGGTTGAGGCAGCTAAGGTAGCTTAGCTCAACTGAGCTGAGCTAAGCTAAGTCCCCGGGAACTGGACTTGAGCTTCCTGAGCTGGGATGAGTTCTTCTTCAGCTGGCTGGAGTTGAGTGGAGCTGGATGTAGCTGGATCTGAGCTGGGGTGAACTCCTGTCAACTCAGCTGAGCTAGCTAGAGCTCCCTATGAACTAGTAGGAGCTGAGATGAGCTAGACTCAGCTAAGTTGAGCTGGATCTGAGCTGACTTGAGCTAGGGTGAGCTAAGATGAACTCTCTTAAGCTACCATTCAGTTGAGATTAGCTGAATGGAGCTGGGATGAGCTAACCCTAGTTCAAGTGAGCTAGGTTCCAGCTGTGGTGAGCTGGATCGAGCTGAGTTCCAACTAGTCTGGGCTTCTCCTTCACCATTTGCCTTCTTGAGTGCTAGGGTTTTAAGGATCTGCATATCTGTACATCCCTAACATTCACAAAAACATATTAAAAAGACAAATAAAAGATGCAATGCATGCCTAACCTAATTTATACCTAAATGCAGCCCAAAAACCCATTTGCGGAGTAAAATCCTAAGAGCTAGGTTTATTTTAATGCATAAGAATGATGATAAACTGGCATTTATCAGTATTATATGATGACCATTTTGTGAAGAGAACCTCACACTTTTCCTTAATTGATTTATCAGCATATGTGAGCTCTATATGCCTCATTTGAGAGGGATTTTAGCATCAACTTTCCACAATTCCAATTGCGAACATTGATTTCTCAATTTTTACGATTTTAACAAGCATGTTCCTCCCTCTGGACACGACCCTCTCTTCTCGAGTGGTTTAATTTTAATTTAATACTTTGATTAGTCGATTTTTCACCACATAGAAATACAATGACAAATCATTTTAACTATCATCTTTGAAAGCGAAAAATTGACTCGTCAAGAGCAACAAGCACATATAATTCAGCCTACTCCCCACCACCCACCTGGCTTTGTTAACCCTAACCCAACCTAGGCTCAACCCATTTTGCAAAACCCACCTTACCCTTCTAACCCTAATGCTTATGCCTATGTTGTCACCTTGAGAAGTGGGAAACAAATCCAAGATCCTTATTGTTGAAGCTACGGGTTACTACGCTATCGTATTTGGTTTTGAAAAACCTGTCATTGTAGTTTGAAAGCGAGGAACTCGTGTTCAACAAATAAAATTTATACCAAAATAGAAATCCTGGGTCGAACTTAAAGAGGCGGACGTTTGATTTAAAAATACATGTTTGTTTTATTTGTCACGAAACATAATAACTGGTTGAAAACTATTTAACAAATAATAAATAGAAGAGAGAGAGAGAGAATATTACAAATAAAAGTAAAAGGGATGTAGAATAAACATGGATTTCATTATCAAAAGGTTGTTTGTTACACTATTCATTACGACTAGAAACTGGGAAATGATTACACTAGAAAGCAGTAAATCTACTCTAAAAAGAAGTAAAAAGAATGGAGAGAGAGATATCCCCCCCAATGATTGCTTGGAGGACGAGCCAGATGAGAGGACACCTGGAAGAAGGGGAACGAAGCAGGAAGAAAGAGGACGAAGCAAGAAGAACGGGAATGAAGCAGCACGTCGCCGTCGTCGTGGGATCCGCTTCTAAAATGGGGGCGAAAATTTGACTTTATCTCTTGAGAAGCATCCTGGGTGTAGGAAAAGCTTCTCTTGAGCTTTGGAGAGGGAGAGAAGAGAAGGAAGGGATGAGAATTTCATATGAAGGGGGTCTCCTTTTATAGTTGCAAGAAGTGAGGGCAATTTGGTCTTTACAATTTCAAAATATTAAATAAGGGGCCTTTAGTGACGGAATTAAGCATCACTAAAACCCAGGTCGTGGGCGACGTGCACCGCGCCTGCCGACCGCTCATCTCCCATGCTGCCCACATTCATCAAATCTCGGCCATTCGATCGCGAGATCGAACAACTGAGGATTGATAACCGCAGTGCCTCAACGTGCGCTTAACGCGTGCGATCCCGCATTACTCATGGGCGTGTGATAGCGCATGGTCTGGATTGAGCACGCATAGCCGTCTGATCTTCATCGGGCGGTCAAGCGTGCTTGCTTACCCGGCCTTCATCTTCTGCTCCTCGCGACTCGAACCCACACCTAATCATGAGCGAGCGCTTTATCCACTACGTTGCGCTCGTGGATGGGCGGGTGGAGCATCTTCTGATCGCGCAATCTGGACCGTTGGATTGAGATCCAACAGTCAAGGCTGTGTCTTCGAGTGGTCCTTCAGAGATTGAGAGCGCCAGTTGGGATCCACTCTCATCCGTTGGATCTTGATCCAACGGCGAAGATGCGTGGGTACTAGCAGCTTCAAAGGTTGAGGGCGGTCGAGATGGCGCCACGTGGTGCCATCTTGGCCGTCCATCTTCTGGATGATGTAGATGGTGCCATGGGTGTCAGATTGAGTCAATTTTCACACCATTAGGCTGTGATCGTAGATCCGAATCCATCCGTGTGGTTGGATTTGTCATCTGAAGTGCAGATTCACACTATCTTGGCCCTTGATCTTCTAGGGTTCCTCGATCTCTATCTGATGCTACGATGTCTGATTAAGGCGATCTTGGAGTCGTTGAACTCCAATCATCGTCCTGATTAGATCTGTATGGTTGGATCTTTGATCCGAGGGCCCAATAAAAAGTTGCCCTATCCCTGAACATAAAAGGAGGTAATTAACCTTCATTTTATTCAAACTAATCTAAATGCAAGATGATGCATGCTATGCAATATTTATAGTATGTAATGCAATTCTATGCTTAAAAACATGCATAAATAGATATTTTATGTAATATAAACATGTTTACATCACACCCCCATGCCTATCTTTTGCTAGTCCCTAGCAAAAACTATATGCTATTTATAAAAGAATTAGGTTGGATTATTTGGGTATAAGTTATTTTCAATCATTAAGAAAATGTTTACTTAGGATCTGAACTTTCAAAGACACAATAGTGCCTGGGTATCTGCCAAAATGCAGACCGCCTCAAGCCCTCACCTTATTCAAAGAAAAATTTCTTTTTCTCTTTTCCTTCTTTTCTATTTTTTTTTGGATTTTTGAGTTTAGGTTTTAAGAGTGGCTTTCTACGGCCATTCAACTCACTCAAGATTTGATGAGAACCCTAAGTTCTAAGCATCTTATTGTGAATGTGATAGACTCATTGATTGGCAGTTAGAATAGATTTTGGGTTTCTACGCCTCTAGGTGACTTTAAAAAGAGAGTTCTGCCTAAAGGTGTATCTTTACGACCTGTAGCTTTCTCCCTACTTTTATTTTTATGGGATCAACATAAGGGTGAATCCAGTGTATATCTCCCCGATTTATTCTACTTCTCTGCTTCTTCCTAACTGTTTTGGAAATTTTAAGTGAATTTCTTAAGCTAGGTTCTGGACAATCGATCGATGAGCTATTACCACCGACAACTTGCCAGCCATACTTGTGCAGTGAAGTGTGGTTTCTTTCTTTTGTTTTATTTTTCTTTTCTCCTTTTCTTTTTCTTTTCTTTTTTTTTGACTTTTTCTTTTTTTGAAGTAGGTGGCTTCCCTAGTCTAAGATTTACCTAAAGGCACCAAGAAGAGAATGGTCTAGTGACTAGGCTCTGGAAAACCTACCTATGGGCTATTACCCACGATAACTTGCCAGCCATATCACCCTAGAAGGTTCATTAGCTACCTAATTTTTGTTAAAACCGCCGAACAACGAGCCAGTGAAAAGAAAGTGTGTAGATGCTTTAGACTTAAAGTTCCCTCAAACCAGAGGGTGGCTTGATAAGTCGTGTACTTATCACCTAAACTTATTTACTCAAATTAAAATAAAATTCAGGTTGGCGAGGACTTAAAAAATAAATCCACATTTTAGTGGATACCCAGGCTGATTAAGCCCAAAGACCTGAAGGGTCTTTGTGTTCAAATCCTAATATAATATTTCCTAAGATTGAAAAGTACTAATGTCCAAGTATTCCTTCCTAATTAAATTTTTTTTTAACTAAATAAAAGAAAATAAAATGAATCTATGGAGCTGATGAAATAATTCAGCAATGAATATCCACCCCCATGCCTATCTAATGCAATGTCCTGTTTGTATTAAAAAGACCTAAAACAGAGTGGAATAGAGTAGAATGCACCTGAATTGCGTGAATGACGGATCCGCTCCGAGATAAAGAAAAATTGTATATGTGTTGAATTTAGTGTCTTTAGCTAGGCACACTATACAAAGAAGAGAAATAAAGAATTCACAGGTGTAGGTCAAAATCAGAATAAAAAGATGAAACCTCTAACCTACCAGCAGATGTCCACAAATGTAGACCAGATTGTGGTGCAGATCCATACCCCATAATTGAGAATATCTAAGGTTCTGGATAAAAATTACCCAAAACCTAAAATCAGTATGCAAGCGGGGTTGGGCCTACGATTTATGAGGATGCAACCTAAGACCAAAAAGTCGGGTTACAGAGAATTCGATATCAAAAGGATAATCAATGAATGTGTGCTTGGGTTGGACATCCTTAGAATAAATGCCGTAAGGGTCCTGGTTTGATGGTTTGAGATGAATTGGAACCCTTAGACGCAGTCTTGTACTTCCTCCAGAGTTTGCTTCCCAAATCAAAATTTCCTAGCTCCTATCTTCCTCATTCAGAATGTCAAATTCCGGGACCTCCTGCATATTAATCACCCCATCTGAAATTTCCAAATCTAAAAGATGTGGCTGAATCAGAATTGACTTGGGTCTAGTTATCTCAAAAATAGAATTATCGGTAAGCTCAATGGGGTGTAACTGACAATCAGGGCATTGGATTGAATCCTCCAGAAAATGCGATTCTGGATCCGTCATGTGAGCCCCAATAAGATCAGTTTCCTCAGTTATTGGGCTATCAAATGATCTATCAGATTCCTCAAGCCCAATTGTCTCACAGAAATCGTGTTCTGTAAACTCACCTGAGACTTCGCAAACTGAATCTTCACCATCAGAATCAAAGAAATCAAAATCTGTATTAATGTATGTCCCAAAATCATCCATCACTTTCTGGTCCATGGAGACATATGTTTCCTCGTACCCTGGCTCAGGGATTTCAGGTAAAGAAATCAGATCATCCTTAATTGGTTGCTCTGATTCAATCTGGTCAACCTCGTAATACGTGTCCCCCCAACAGGTCCTGAGTGGGTTCTGACATTAGCTCTCCTGAAGGGAGTTCATCCTGAGAATCAACCCATGATTGAACTAAAGCAACCACAAATCTCATCCTCAATTTCGCTAACTTCCCAAGTAGAAACTCACCCGGGTTCTTATCCTTAACATCCTGGAGCCAATCCAACAAATATTTGTTCAAATCATCAATCATCTCAATCAGGGGCTCCAATCTTTCAATGCAAGGTATTGGCTGAACTTCTAAAGATTGTATGATATTCCTCAAGTTAGCCAAAACCTTATCTTGAACCTGGTTAACCTGAACAAAATGACTTGGTTCAGGGTTGGGCAAGTTTGGGATCAGAGCAGAGGAGTTAACGAATTGAGATTCGTTATACCCTTCCTGATAATAGGTCATTTCAGATTGTTCAAAAGATGGTGATGACCTAAAGGCAGTGTATTCAGAGGATGGGTGAGGATCAGTGTATCCTCCTTGATTGTAGATCGTATTAGACTATCCATGAAAGGGTGGCGATCTGTAATCGATGTGGCTCTGATAAGGATAGAAATCACAATCATAGTGTTCAAGGTTAGACCCTAAACACGGAGGTCTGAAACTATATCCCCAATCTGAGTTATCCCAACTAACTGATGGTTGATTATGGTACAAGTCGGGATAATCTTCATGTTGTGGATAACTCATAATAGGAGGGAAAGAGCGGGAATTCGTATAAAATGTGGAAGGATTATGATAGATGGGAGGAAGAAAGGTGCCATGCAATACAAGCAATCAAACCTATCCTTCAGTGGGCTAGCTTAAAGACCTACAGACTCCCAGAACCCGTCTTGAGATAAATAAATGATTTGATCTACTTCTGTCTGTTCAATCCAACCAGTTAGAAGGAGGGATTGGGGAGAAGGTTCTTCCTTCAGCTTGCACCTCCGGTTCCTAGTGTACCCCCCATCCGTGATCATTTTATTCTGCTCCCCTAGCTAGACATCAAATTGAACAGTAGAAACAGACTAATAAAAAATAATCTCGTTCTGGGCTCCAAAGAGTGAGTTGAATCCTTAAGGCCAACGTCTACTCCGTTTTATTTAGGGCTAAGTTTGAATGTGCTTTGGAATGTGATGGGCCCTTTATCTGGGTTGTGCCCTTAATGATTGATTGACATGTGTGTGTGTGCACAACCAGTGGTTTTCAAGCAAGATTATTTTTGATGCGATGAATTTTAGGGTTCAAATCTTGCTTAGTAGCTTTTAATATTCAACTTTAGGTATTTTCAAATAAGTTTTGTTGGCACACCAGGTTTTGAAAGCACAGATGAAGATGTTTTTCTTTAAAACTTAAAAGAATGTGGAGTGCCTGGTAAATCCCTAAGAGTTGAACCTATGTGGCAGCTACTTGATGAGTTGATTTTACTTGAAGTGGTGCGGCCCAATCAACTCAAACAATTGGCCTATTGCACCACCTAATTAGGCACATAAGTGATTACCTAATATGATTTCTACTCAATTATGTGTTTGGATGTGTGTATCGGTTCCAAAGATCAATTTACCGGTTGACTTTGAAAATCAGATGAGGTTGTGTACCTCTGTGAGATTTTTTATTTTTTTTTCTCTTTTTAAATGTGGAGGTTAAGGAGGGTGTGGGTGTCAAACAAACAAACAAAACTAACCTTAGAGTTTATAGGAAAGGTTGATTTATGTTTGTATTATTACATGGTGGAATGAAATCTAATGGGTGGGAGGTAGGGGAAAACTTACGGAACCTTCAACAGCAGTTTTCTCCAATCTACCGCTTTTGTTCATCTCAAAAGAGTACCTGCAATCACAATAAAAAAGAGAGAAGTGAGGTAAATGATTCATAAGTTGGAAAATGCAAAAAAAAATCAAAGACCATCGCCTCCCTGGCAACAGCACCAAAATGTTGAAGCTACAGGTTACTACGCTATCGTATTTGGTTTTGAAAAACCTGTTGTTGTAGTTTGAAAGCGAAGAACTCGTGTTCAACAAATAAAATTTATACCAGAATAGAAATCCCGTGTCCAACTCAAAGAGGCGGACGTTTGATTTAAAAATATGCATTTGTTTTATTTGTCATGAAACAAAATAACTGGTTGGAAACTATTTGACAAATAATAAATAGAAGAGAGAGAGAGAGAGAATATTAGAAATAAAAGTAAAAGGGATGTAGAATAAACATGGATTTCATTATTAAAAGGTTGTTCGTTACACTACTCATTACAACTAGAAACTAGGAAATGATTACATTAGAAAGAAATAAAAAGAATGGAGAGAGAGATATCCTCCTCGACGATCGTTTGGAGGATCAGCCAGACGGGACGACGCCTGGAAGAAGGGGAACAGAGCGGGAAGAAAGAGGATGAAGCGGGAAGAATGGGAATGAAGCAGCACGTCGTCGTTGCAGGATCCACTTCCGAAATGGGGGCAAAATTTTGACTTTATCTCTTGAGAAGCATCCTAGGTGTGGGACAAGCTTCTCTTGAGCTTTGGAGAGGGTGAGAAGAGAAGGGAAGAGAATTTCATATGGAGGGGGTCTCCTTCTATAGTTGCAAGGAGTGAGGGAAATTTGGCTTTTACAATTTCAAAATATTAAATAAGGGGCCTTTAGTGATGAAATTAAGCATCACTAAAGCCCAAGTCGTGGGCGACGTGCGCCGCGCCTACTGCCCGCTCATCTCCCACGCCGCCCACGTTCATCAAATCTCGGCCGTTCGATCGCGAGATCGAACGACTGAGGATTGATAACCGCAGCGCCTCAATGCGCACCTAACGCGTGCAATCCCGTGTTATGCGTGGGCATGTGATAGCATGTGGTCTAGATTGAGCACGCGTAGTCGTCTGATCCTCATCGGGCGGTCAAGCATCTTACTCACCAGTGCCTCATCTTCTGCTCCTCGCAACTCGAACTCGTGCCCAATCGCAAGCAAGCGCTTTATCCACTATGTTGTGCTCGTGGATGGGCGAGTGGAGCATCTTCTGATCCCACGATCTAGACCGTTGGATTGAGATCCAACGGTCAAGGCTGCATCTTCAAGTTGTCCTTCAGAGACTGAGAGCGTCGATTGGGATCCACTCTCAGCTGTTGGATCTTGATCCAACAGTGGAGATGCATGGGCGCTAGCAACTTCAGAGGTTGAGGGTGGCCGGTTGAGATGGCACCACATGGCACCTTCTTGGCCGTCCATATTTTAGATGATGTAGATGGTGCCACGAGTGTCGGATTGAGTTAATTTTCACGCTGTTAGGCTACGATCATCGATTCGAATCCATCCGTGCGGTTGGATTTGTCATCTAAAGTGCAGATTCACACCATCTTAGCCCTTGATCTTCTAGGGTTCCTCGATCTCTATCTGATGCTACAGATGTTTGATTAAGGCAATCTTGGAGTCGTTGAACTCCAATTGTCTCATGATCAGATCTGTATAGTTGGATCTTTGATCCGAGGCCCCTATAAAAAGTTGCCCTATCCCTGAACATAAAAGGAGACAATTAACCTCCATTTTATTTAAGCTAATCTAAATGCAAGATGATGCATGCTATGCAATATTTATAGTATGTAATGCAATTCTATGCTTAAGAACATGCATAAATAGACATTTTATGTAATATAAACATGTTTACATCACTTATTCTTCTACATCCAAATCTTACCAAGATTTTGAGGGTCTCAAATCTGACTTGGGAGACTAAGCTAATATAGAAAACAAGGCTCAAGGTTGGAACATTCCTAATTTCTCTCAAGCATCCTTTCTCGAAGCCTTGAACAAATCTACGGAAAAGAAAACCAATCAATCTAAGGAGTGACTTGATATTTTAAAGCAAGTCTAAGTGAATATACCACTCCTTGAAGCTATTGAGAACATCCCAGCCTGTGCAAAATTTCTTAAGGAAATGTGCACACTGAAAAGCCAGGCCAAATCATCAAAAAGGGTCATAATTTCTGAGCAAGCTAGTGTTGTCATCTTAAATAAGATCTCTCCTAAAAGGAAAGATCAGGGACCCCCTTAATTTCATGTGAAATAGATGTTTTTATCTTGGAGCAAGCCTTAATGGACCTTGGTGCCTCCATCAATTTAATCCCCATAGAATTATATGAAGAATTGGATTTAGGTCCCTTGCAACACACTATGTTGCCCTTCAGCTTGTTGATAGGTCAACTAAGATTCCAAAGGGACTCTTACAAAATGTGATTATGAAAGTGAGGGATTTTGAGTACCCTGTGGACTTTTTAGTTTTAGATATGGAGGCATCAGAAAACTTGAACCACACCTCGATAATCTTAGGAAGACCTTTCTTCGCTGCAACTAAGGCTCTGATCAACTATGAGATGGGGAATATGCAAATCACCTCTAAAAGAAAAACTTTTCAACTCAATATCTTTAAAGCTTCCCAAAAGAATAAACTAAATTGTTGTTCTATTGAGGTCGTGGGAACAATTGAGGAGGTTTTGGCAATTCACACTAAGGATATTCTGAATTTTGCCAAATCTCAAGATCAACACGAGAGGCAAGGATGTGATGTGGAGAGCAAAGTACTTGAGGATGATTCAGATTTACCACCACCCATAGATAATCAAATTGAAAAAGACATTTGTGAGATCGAGAAACTACTGGGAGTATCTTATGATGAATTAGATGATGACATAAAGAATCCTCAGTATATCCACCCTGAAATTCAAGAATTATTGGAAATCCAAGATCAACACGAGAGGCAAGGATGTGATGTGGAGAGCAAAGTACTTGAGGATGATTCTGATTTACCACGTCCCATAGATAATCAAATTCAAAAAGACATTTGTGAGATCAAGAAACTATTGGGAGTATCTTATGATGAATTAGATGATGACATAAAGAATCCTCCATATATCCACCCTAAAATTCCAGAATTATTGGATTTTGAGGGGGTTCGAGAAATTGGACAACTAAAGGACATGAACCATGATTTAGCATATAAGGAAAAGGAAGATACAACCTCAGAAAAAGAAGTTCAAATCATGATAGACTGCGGAAGAAATTACAATCCAACTAGTTCAAATGGATGTCTTGATTCTGAGGAAGAAATGATTTCTGATGAGGATTTTGAGGAATTCAACACAATTACCATTATCCTCATATGACCCGGAGCCTGGAGAAGTCATGATTTTTGACATCAATTACCATTATGAGGATCCTTATGAATCTAATTCAGAACCAGATTTAAATTTTAATCATGATTTCAATCCAAATCCTCCACCACCTCTTCTTGAATTATGGAATTGGATTAGTGAACAGGCACTTCATCATGAACGTCACTTCCATCTAACTGACCCTATTTTATATTTTGGATTAGAAAAACTCTTCAAAGTGGGGCTCCATCATCAGTTGGTCCACATTTGTGGATCACTGATTCTTGGACCACACGATCATATCTTCATACTAACCCTGAATCTCTCAGCAACAATTATTACTCCTTCTCTTGACCCACAATAGTGAAATGTATATTTCTTTTGGGTTTAGGTCCGGTAAATGATGTTAAACTTAGCACTGGCTGGGAGACAACCCAATATTTTGTATCGATATTTTTCTATCCAAGCTGACCTGGATTAATAAGCTCAGTCAGGTGATATCCCCTCCTCTCGCTTATTACATTTTGATTTCTCTGCATACATTCCAATGAGGACATTGTAATGAATAGGCATGGGGGGGTGGACATTGCATTTCTTATGTCAAAAAAAAAAATTTGCATTCATGCATAAAGAATTTTTATCAAGAAGGTTTTATTAGGGATTTATTCTTGAGTTGATTCTTGAATTTAGAATCCCATACAATTTCACACTTGCACATAGAATATGCAATGGATTCCCTGTGAAGATCGATAGACATCTTCAATTTGTCGACCTGAACCCTTGGACAGTAATTAGGGAGTCAGGCAAACCATCTTCTAGTAGATCCACTAAACAATTGTGAGGTAAGAGTAGAGAGTTTACTGGTGCTCGAAGTCTAGTACAATGAATCTTAGTTTCTGGTTAATTGGATAATGATATTCAGAGTTAGGCATAGTTTTCGCTCTTGGTTCCTGCATATAAATTCTTTGTGAGAATTTTTGGAGATCCATAAATAAGGCAAATACGTAGAGAGCGGGTTCTAATAAAAGTAAAACTAAGGTGGATGGTTATGTCTATCCTTTATGGAATCCTCGGCTGAAGAAGGGTATTAATATGAAGGTCAAAAATACACCGCCTCATCCATTCCTTTCCCGATGTTGAGAGTAGGCAGTTCCATCAAATAAGCCACCCGATATCCTCTAAATACCCCCAATCTCAAATACTGCTTCGTGAATAAAAAAGTGCATGGGTGGTGCATTACGTTGTCTTGGCAGAAATAAATATATATGAAAACAAATTAGAAAAAGAGAAAGAGAAAAGCAGAAGAAAAAAAAAGAAGAAAAAGAAAAAAAAATATATATATATAGAAGAAAAAAGAAAAATAGAAGAAAAAGAGTGTTAATTGCATTGTGTTTATTTCATGTCAAGCACATTGAGGCAACAACACTCATTCCCTTTACAATCCACCAAATACAACATTGACCTACTTTCCTGTATTTCTAATCACCCGAATATTGGTTGAGACTAGATGACTTAGTTATAGGGTTATCAAAACTTAATTAAAGTGTTAATGCCATGAGAGGTTACCAAATATATTTACAAATTTGGTGAGATGGTGAGATCGAAAAGAAAAAGAAAAGAAAAGAGAAGAACAAGAGGAAGAATGAAAAAGAAAAAGAGAGAATGAGTACAAAAAAACTAAACAGAGCATAATTTCTCTACCTCTCTTTGAGTTGATTTATTTGACATTCTGAAAATCTAGGTTCTGTAGTACTAGTCTATACGTAGCCCCAGAGGAGTGTGAGCCACCAAATACAAACCCACTTGACTTAGACATCTTCTACCTAAGCAAAAATCCAGGGCTAAAATTACAGATTATTTTATAACTCCGTGGGAAGAAGTTTGCCTATCCCGATAGAATTTTACTAAGGATCAAGTACGAGCTTTAGATGTGGATTGATTTTTCACTTGAATTTGTTGCATGGGCTACAATACTACACTTTCACGATTATTTGGATTTCTAAAATTTTGGATGAAAATAAAAGAAATAAATCTCTAGTCGAACTCTTGATAGAAATTAGTCATTTAGGACAACTTTACATTTAGTCTTGCATTCGCTAAGGACTAGCAAGATTTAGGCATGGGGGTGTGATTGCGTAGCAATCATAGGACCTAATCTACCTGAATTAAGTTAGATTTTAGCTTTACTTAGGAATAATACATGCATGAGCATCATAATTTGTATCATAGTTGATTTGTTAACTTTATAGATAATAATGCTATTTTATGCTCTAAGAGAGAGGTGATATTAATTGTAAATGATTCAGGGCCGTAGATGATAAATCAAACTTTACGGATCTTATTAGGACGACAACGGGAGTCCAACACTCCTAGAATCATCTTGATCAGACTTCCATAGCATCACATTTATCCCATAGAAGATCAGAGGCCAAGGAGCAAGATAGAGTAAATCCAAACCTCGGATGTCAAATCCAACTGCACGGATGGATCCGTATCAACGATCGCAGTCCAACGACTCAAAAATCAGCTCAATCGGAGCCCTGTAGCACCAATTACAAAAGTGGGAAGATGGACGATCAGGATGGTACCACGTGACACCATCACAATAGCCCACTGCTGTGCCCTAACCACTGAAGCATAAAACGTGGGCTGTTGGATTGTCATCCAATGGCCACGATGAGGCCATGTCGTCCACCACCACATCCTTCATCAACTGAGAGTGCATCTCAACCGTTGGATCCTCATCCAACGGCTGAGAGTGACCATGCGCTAAACCTAAATCATGACACAAATGCGGGCACAATGCATTGGTCTCGACCTTCGCATGCAAGCAAGCCACGCACAGTCGAATCGTGCTGAGCACGAAATTGGAGAGGCAATGGAACGCAGGCATAATTGGACCGTCGAGTCAGATCAAGTGGTGAGGAGGCAATCGCGTGGCACACGTAGGGACGTTAGATGAGGCGGTGCGATGCACGGCTGAACAGGTGCACAACTAGATGCCTCGTTGCATGCGGATTTCAAAGGTGAAGCTAACAAAGCGATTTTCGTGCGTGTTTTGAAATATGTCGGATTTGTAGTATAATTGCGCTAAACCCTAGATCAAAAAAATTTGTTTTAATGAAACTCACGTAGATTTTTTTCTTTTATACTTTGTGTCCCAATCGTTCATCTCTGGGAGGCATAAGAGAACAAGTTTTAGATTTGGATCCACTTTTCTAACCTAAATCTAACCTGACTTAATCTTTTTGGTCTTTTGTATTTTGTGATTTTTTTTGTGTTTTTGATTTTTGTTTTGAAAAGCAAAACCTAATATGACAAAACCTAAACCTAACTATGTACTCGTAACCCTAAATGACTAAGTGCATCTAAGTGAGGCCATGGTGGCTGTGCATGGTGTGACTAACTGTTTAATCATGCTAAGTCACTGTTTAAAAATTGTTGCGTTGCAGTATAGCCAAAATAGCATTCAAACAAATATAATTTTATTATTGAATAAGTTTCGAGGTCGAACATAGGGAGCTATATGGGATTTAGAAATCAAGATCACAATTCAAAATTAAAAGAGATTGCAATATAGTATCAATGTACAAAAATATGGGAGTAAAATGGTAATTTAGATCACCAAATACTCCTACAATATCACCAAGGAACTCAATGTAAATGTTATGAAATGAGAACTAAGTTCTGTTGTCTAATTTGGAAATCAGACGACTTAAAGTTGTCTGCTTCTTCTTTTCTTCTTCTTTCTTTCAAGCCTTTAGCCCTTCATCTTCTTTCTCCTTTCCTTCTCTGACTCTTCCTTTCTTCTTCTTCTTTCTTTGGGAATCTTCTCTTCTTCAACTTCTACTCTGGCCTCCTCCTCTTCTTCTTCTTCTTCTTCAAGCCTTCTCTTCTTCCTTCTCTTCTTCAGAATTTGGCTATGTGTCAGCCAAAGGTTCCTGTAGCAAAACCCTCCCCCTACCCGCGCTACTCTCCTCTCTTTTTCTCCCTTAGGATCCGCTCTCCCAGACCCATAGGTATCCGGGTTATCAGGTCAAGCACGTACCCGAGTTCGGGCTCATCGGCGTGCGGTGGTGAGCGAGGAGTGCAGGTCAGGTCGAGTCAGGCTAGGTCCACGAGGGTGTGTCGCGGACGAGGCTGGGTGAAGGTGAGAGGGACCTCACCCCATGGTATTTGAGGTGAACAACTACTGTCAGTTTTTTAATTTATGCGGGTGAGTGGCTTCAGAACTACCCGATGTGGGACTATCCGCGCACCTCCTTTCTCGCGTGCCCACAGCAGGGATCTCCTTAGCGATTGCCTCAGCGACTGAGGCTCACGACTTCAATTGAACACCTGGGACTATGCGTGAGATACTTCCATGCATTGTAGGACTTCAACCTGGGACAGCAAGGCCTGGAGAGAACCTGCAAGCAAGCTCAAAGCTTGCTCGACAATGGTGGACAAGGTGTAGTACCTAAAATCAGTAGAACGGCCTCTCGACCATGTCAGAGCGCTCATTGAGTATCACCAGAGCATGACAAATGTGATGGGGGTGGTGGCATGGAGCGAGAGTGATTGTAAGTGCGTACCTAGGTCAAACTGTCTGTGTGTGAGTGGGTGTGTTCGGGGGGTGACTTGGGCAGATGGCGAAGTGAATAAAGAGAGGGGAAGTGATCAGTGAGGTGTGGTGATGGTCGTGGGCTTGTTGGCAAGGGTTTTGGTGGCCTGTGGAGGTGGGATGGCCTTGCCAGAGGGGGTGGCCGAAGATGGAGGAGATGGAGGTGCGAAGGGGCGTCAGTGGTTGGTTTTGGAAAGTAAAGAGCGGAGAAGAAAGTAGAGGGGATAGGGGACTTAGCTAGGAAGTTGATGGACGAAGGGGGGAAGCGAGGGTGTCGGGTCTGGTGTGGCTGACGCCGAAGATGAAGGAAACTCCGGTGAGGTAGGGACGGCGAGGATGAAGGGGAAAGGGGCATCTGCTGGTATGGTGAGACGTGGATGAGAGCAGGGAGGATGAATCCATCGCAGGTATGGCAGACGGATGATGAGAAAGGGTAGAGGGGATCACCGGACATCAAGGAGCCTTCAACCGTGAGGGAGAGAGGAATTTAAGAGGATTCATGGCTGAATTCGAGCGTGAGGAGTTCGTGAGGATCTAGGATTCTTTAAATAAGGATCTGAGGGGCGGTTAGGGCTTGGGAAGCAAGCTTCCCAAGATTGGAAGGTCACCAGACTTGGGAGCTTTTAAGATACTCAAATCTCTTATGCATTCGTATGAGAGATTGGGAAAGAATCAGGGCATATGTATGGGTTCATATTGGAGGGAATTTCTCAAGGAATCTCCCTTCCAATTTTGGAGGAGATTCTCCAAGCAATCAAGGAGAAATCTCCTTTCAAAGATTTTTGGAGTAGGTTTCCTTCGCAATAATGGCAGAGGGACCTAATTGTGAAGACGATGAAGAAGCTAGGGGGTTGTATGTAATGGTTTTTGAAAGTTGGGTGTATAAATGTAATTAGACGAACCTTTTTGCAAACTAGGTCAAGACAAGTTCTCCTTGAGTCCAAATTTTGGTATAAACCTAATTTTGACCTAAGGAATCTAATGGTCAAGTTGGATTTTGGTTTTGACTATGTTTGACTAGGTAATTTATGCAAAACCTAAATCATGGCAAATACCTGTCTGAGATCCATCTTAGGTCAAAATGGGTTCTGATGGCCAAATTGAAGGTACTAAATCCTAGAGAATATTTTTCTATGATTTTTAGAGGGTTTAAGTGAATTTTATCCTGACCAGAACCTTGGTTAATTAAGTGGGTCTGTTTTTAAGATTTTAAAAGTCATTTAATTCTCAGAACACTCACAAACCCTTTTTTCTGTCTAATCCAACTCGCTTCTTATCTTATTATGACCATTTGACCTTTATTCAGCCCTTGAGAAAACTCGTGGTTGTACTGCATTCATGATAAGTTGGTAAAATTGTAGTTTTACCCCTAATTTTTTATTTTTCTCTTAGAATGGTTATGCAATGAATTATGACCTTCAGTTGGTTATGTAAGAGCATTTATTGACTCAATTGGATCAAAATGAGCTAGTTAGTACTCATGATGGTGTTCCCATCACTAACCCTAAAGGGGACGTTCCTAAGGAGACTATGAGGCATGCATCAAAATCATAAGAAGTGAAAATAAGAGCATGCACATAAAACCACTAGACAAAAGAATATCATGCACCACATATTAAGTAGCTATAAATCCGACTACATGAAAAGAAAGAAAAACAACTGAAGAATGGGATCAACGAAGTGAGGCTACGGAGAAGCCTTCTTGGCTGTCCACTAAGAAGAAGAGTGGAGAGAGGGTGTGTGCACCCAAGTAGAGAGGAGGGTGTTGCACCCTTTCTCTATCAATGGCCATCCTTGAGAAGACTAATTGCGTAGCAATCATAGGTCTTAATTGACCTAGATTAGGCTAGAACTTAGCATAAGTTAGGGCTACTTATGCATACATACGCATTATCTGCATCTTTACTGCCCTTCATTAGCTATGCATGAAATAATGTTATAATGTGCTAATTAAGTGCATTAAGTTGATTGCAGGCAATAAGTAGATTTGGAGCTGGATCTGGAGTAGGATCTGAAGTTGGATCTAGAATAACAAGAGTTGCAGCAAAGTTGGAGCAGAAGGCTTAGATTAGATGTAGGAATAATAATGTAAGGGAGTTAAAGGTTTTCTACACTATTAAGTAGGAATAAAGTAGTAAAATGTGAAGAGCTTAGGTCCATCCTAGCCCTAGGATAGCCTAGAGACTTCCCCAACCCTTAGCCACCCTTAGATTAGGTCACAACACCCTAGGAAGCCTTAAAACCCTAGTTCCAGCCCTAATCTAGACATCCAGATGAGTTATAGGACGTCCAGGACACTTATCCATCTCCTGCACACCTCAAACCTACTTCTGCAGTGTTATTGGATGTCCAGACACTTTGTCAGACTTCCAATTTCTGCAAAATACCCAAAACAGAACCCGAAATCCTTCCTGACTCTGATTGGACGTCCAGACAAGTCTGGACTTCTGATTTTTGAGTATAAGACGTCTGACACTATTATTAGACGTCTGATACTGCTCTCCAATTCCTATTTTAAGATTTAAGCCTTGATCTTGGATCTCTAGGTCCATAAACCCAATTCCAACCCCATAGGAACCTAAATTAAGGTGCCCTAACCCTAGTACATCACCTCTAGACCTCCCTAAGGACCTAATTAGGTCCTCACTAAACCTAATTGACTTGGATCTTAGTCAATTCCATCAGTGATGTAAACACATTTACACTATTTAAAATGTCTATTTATGCATGTTCTTAAGCATAAGAATTCATTTCATGATATAAATATTGCATAACATGCATCATCTTGCATTTAGAGCAGTTTGAATAAAATGGAGGTTGATTGTCTCCTTTTATGTGCTTGGACAGGGCAAACATTTTATCGGGGCCTCGGATCAAAGATCCAACCATATGGATGTGATCAGGACAACGATTGGAGTTCAACGACTCCAAGATCGCCCTAATCAGACATCCGTAGCATCAGATAGTCACCGGGGAACCCTAGAAGATCAAGGGCCAGGATGGTGTAAATTCACACTTCATATGATAAATTCGACTGCACAGATGAATTCAGATCGACGATCGAAGCCCAACGACACAAAAATCGAGTCAATCCGACATTCGTGGCACCACCTACAACTTCCAGAAGATAGACAGCCAAGATGGCACCACATGGCACCATCTCAGCCGCCCAAATGGCCGCTTGCATTCTATGAAGACTGCGCACCCACCCCCTCTCCGCCGTTGGATCTCGATCCAATGGCTGTGGACGTGGCTCTTTAAAGTCAACTGCGCGACCTTTTGGGCGAGGCAGTGCAGCGGTCCAACGCCTTATCGCGAGGCGTTGGCACGCGTTCGAGCCCCGCCAAGCAATTTCTGAGGTGAGCTAGCGTGCCTTCATCAACCGTCAGATCGCAATCCAATGGTCGCGCGCGCCCGATAGCGTTCATGTGCTATTGCACGTGCGACGTCACACGCGATCGCACGCGCAAGGCGGGCGCAGCAGCTGGCGGAGATGCGTCTTAAGCCGTCCGATCTCGCGATTGGACGGCTGAGAATCAATGAACGTGCGATGGCTTTGAGGAAGCGGGCAGCTGAGGAGGCACGCGTGGGCGCGAATGCTACGCCCACGTTGGGGCTTTAGTGATGGATTTATCCATCACTAAAGACCCCTCATTTATTATTTTGAAGTTGTAATGTCCATTTTGCCCCCACTCCTTGCAACTATAAAAGGAGACCCCCTCCATACGAAATTCTCATGCCTTCCTTCTCTTCTCTACCCCTCCAAAGCTCAAGAGAAGCTTGTCCCACACCCAGGATGCTCCTCACGAGATAAAGTATAAATTTTTGTCCCCCTTCGGAAGTGAATCCCGCGACGACGACGGCGTGCTGCTCCATTCTCGTTCTTCTGCTTCGTCCTCCTTCGTCCTGCTTCGTTCTCCTTCGTCCAGGCGTCGTCCCGTCCGGCTCGTCCTCCAAGCAATCGTCGAGGAGGATAACTTCTCTCTCCCATTCTTATTTACAGCTTTTCTAGTGTAGAATTTTCTTACTTTATAGTGTAATTGATTTCCTGCTTTCTAGTGTAACTTTTATTTAGTTTGATTGTATAAATAGTTGAAATATTGAATGCATGTTCTCTTTCTCTCTCTCTCTCTCTTTCTTTCTTTTAGTCTGATAGCTCCATTGTAATTATATCACCTTGCTTATCAAAAATCCTAAAAAATATAATTGCGAATATAGATCAACGTAGCCTCCCTGTGTTCGACCCAGAATTTCAATTTCGGTATAAATTTTATTTGTTGAACATGAATTCTTCGCTTTCAAGCTACAACGACAGGTTTTCCAAAATCGAACACGTTAGCGTAGCGATTCGTAACGTTCAACATTTTGGCGCCGTTGCCGGGGAGGCAACGATTTTCGATCTTTTCTTCGCATTTCTTGCACTTTATTTGTTTTCTAACTAGCTTTCTCTTGTGTCTATTGTTTTGCAGAGACCTCCATCAAGGAATCAACAAGCGGTAGATTGGAGTAAAGTGCAGTTGAAGACAATTGTAAGTGCTCCCCCATTCTTTCCCCCTCCGTAGATTTCATTCGCCACATTAAATCCAAATCCCAATTAACCTAGGTGTTTGCATAAATCCTAGGAATAGTTTGGTTGTTTGGATTTCCACTCACATTCATTCCACCCTCATTCATAAAAAAATAATAAAAAGATAATCTTGTGGGGTAATTTCCAATAAACACACAACACACACCCACATTCAAGGCACTTGATCAACTTGATTTGTTTTCTACTCAACCGGGTTCTGATCTGTGGAACCGGTACACACAAAGCAACACATAACAGAGTAGAAATCATTCTAGGTTTTCCATTTTTGAGTGCCTATCTTAGTGGTGCATTTGTGGCTAATTGTTTGAGTTATTTGGGCCGCACCACTCTATTTAAAACCAACTCATCAAGTAGCTCCTCTTTAGGGTTTTCAATCTAGGTTTATTCCAGTCACTCCACTTTCTTTCTGATTTTAAAGGAAAACAATCTTCACCCGTGTTTTACAACTTGGTTTGCCTAGAAACTTGATTGCAATTCACCTAATTTGAAACCCTACAAGCTACTTAAGCAAGATTTGAACATTAAAATTCACGCATTATAAATAATCTTGCTTAAAAACCCTGGTTATGCACACACTTACACAAATCTCAATCAATCATTAAGGGCACAACCCATTGTAAGGGCCCATCACATTCCATAAGCACCACAATCCCAGACCTTAATAAAATTGAGTAGACGTTGGCCTTAAGGTTTGATTCGCTCTTCAGGGCCTAGTCTGAGATTGTTTTTGATTAACCTACTTGTACTGATTAATCTGATATCTAGCTAGGGGAGTAGTATCAAACGACCGCGGTTGGGGGGTACACTAGGAACCGGAGGCGAAAGCCAAAGGAAAAACCTTCTCCCCAGTCCCTCCTTCTAACTGGTTGGATTAAATAGACGCAAGTAGAGTAAATCACTTACAGTCTTAAGGCTGGTTTTGGGAGTCAGTAGATCCTTAGGCTACCCCACTTAAGGACAGCCTTGTTTTGTTGTGCTACAGGGTCCCTATCCCCAGTCCTTTCGACCTTCTCCTAGTTTATGCTGGGAAGACGATCATTGAATCCCCGATTGGAAGGACCGTTAGAACATTCTAGGAGGCGCAAGTTAGATTTTGGTCAATTTGATTCCATGGCCGAACAACAGCCTCCTCTACTTGGAATTCCACAAGAAGAATTTTGAAGGTAGCTGGAACAAATGCAGAGAATGCAGGAATGGTTCTAGAGAATGCAGGGCGCTCAGCCCTTGAAGGATTTTTATGATCATTCAAATTACGGGGAACATCCCGACGTCCAGATTCCAGCCGGTGACATAGAAATCAACCCCAGGTGTTAAGCCTGATTAAACATTATCATGGGCTTGGCTCCGAAGATCCGTTTCAGCACTTGGAAGATTTGACCACTTTGGTCCAGACCACCAAGGCTCGAAACGTAAACGAGGAGAAAATGATCATGAGGCTCTTCCCCCACTCTCTTAGGGATAAAGCTGCGCATTGGTATAGGACAATAGGAAGACCAATTACAACTTGGAATGAGTTGAAATTGGCCTTTCTGATGAAATTCTTCCCAGTCGATTGTACCAATGCTTTGAGATGGGCAATCACTACCTTTACCCAGCGGCCGGGGGAGCAGTTTCATGTGGCCTGGGAGCAATTCCAGGACTTATTGCGGAGGTGTCCACACCACGAGGTGCCGAAATGGCAACTCGTGCAGATCTTCTATCATGGGTTGAATGAGCAACTCAGAAACCATGTGGATGCTTCTTGCGGAGGCAATTTCCTCAATAAAGATGCAGATAGTGCACATGATTTATTTGAGGAAATGAGTGAGAATTCAATTAATCATGCCTCCATGGATACTTTTAACCGGTCCCAGCAACCCAGATCAAATGTCAATGAAGTCCATGACTCTCATTCATTTGATATGGAATTGATTTGTAATAAACTTGATAAGGTGGACTTGGTTGCTAAAAGAATGGAAGAGTGGATGGCTAGCAATTCTGTTAACAACTCTCAATCCACTCAATCCCAAAATTTGGGATTCCATTCCTCACGAGCTCCTTCTGGATGGGAGTTCGTGAATCAACTCGATGCGACTCAACCTATGAGTCAGCATTTTTCAGAACCCCATGGGTTCCCAACTGGGGCCTTTGATCCTAGTTTTTCTGATCCTTCCCTTTCTTTCTCTCCATCCTCACCCTATGAGGATGTTTGTGTTGTACAAGAGAATGTTAGATCCAACCCCTACTCGAATGCCTATAATCTAGGTTGGAGAAATCACCCTAACTTCTCTTGGAAAAATTCGGGGCAACAGACCCAATTCCGACCCAGCAACTATGCTCCGCAATGACCAATGGGTCAGGGTCAAGTATATACTCAGTTGCCTCCGAATCAGGTCAATCATCCAGCTTGGAATGCCCGTCAACCCGCAGGGCAGGCTGATTTGAACCGTCAAATGGTAGAGATGCAAGGATCTATGCTCCAGCTCATGCAGCAAATGAAAAACTCACTGGACAACTAGCAATCCGGGCTCATTGCTAACTCTCGTCAACCCGGATCTCTACCATCCCAACCCATACCCAACCCGTGAAACATTATAAATTCGAGCAATCAAGCCCAAGGGTACGAAAATCAGAGGGACCCACACGCACATGCTCAGGTGGTTGAGCAGGGTTCCTCGTCTTCTTCTTCTGTAAATCAACAATTCATGGTCAATCAAGCCCCTCCAATCTTTCCTAATCCTCCCCAAGACCCAAATTCTTACGCTTCTACAAATTCTGTAACTTTAAGGAGTGGTAAGAAGACTCAGGATCCACAACCACACTATTCTGATCTTTTGAATCCTGAAGAATCTGAGGAGAGAGAGGAGAATTCTAGAGGAGATATCAAGGCTCCGGAAACTGATTCCAAAGATCTGACTCATGTTCCTTTTCCAAAAGCCTTAACCAAAGCAAAGAAGAAGAAGTTTGTTGATAGCAATGAGGAGCTTTTGAATTTGTTTAAGAATGTTGAGATCAATATCCCACTCCTTGATGCTATCAAGCACATACCAGCTTACACAAGATTTTTAAAGGAATTATGTACAAAAAAGCGTAAGTCGAGAGAATATCTTCCGAGGAAGGTGGTACTCTCTGAGTAGGCCAGTTCTGTTATCCTGCACTACCTCCCTCAGAAAAAGAGAGATCCTGGTGCTCCTTTGATTTCTTGCAATATTGGAGATTACACATTTGATAGAGCACTTTTGGATCTCGGTGCATCCATCAACCTAATTCCGACTTCTCTTTATGAGAAGTTTGGGTTAGGTGAACTTCGGCCAACTTCAGTAACGCTACAGTTAGCGGACTGTTCGGTCACAAACCCGCGAGGCGTTATTGAAGATGTTATAATTAAGGTCAAGGATTTCTATTTTCCTGTAGATTTCCCTGTCCTTTACATGGATGTACCAGATAATCTGAGGAACACGCCCATCATTCTGGGACGTCCGTTCCTGGCTACCGCAAAGGCTAACATTAATTGTGAAAGCGGTAGCATGGAAATCACCTTTGGGGACCAACAAATGAAATTGGATATTTTTAAGGCGATCAACAAATTTGAGGATTGTGGATTTATTGAGGAACTTGATGAGGATAATGTTAATATTGAAACTTGTTTGACAGTTTCTTCAATTGAAAGTTCCTCTTTGGTTGATGAATTTGACCCGCAACCCTCTGACCTGACATCTTCGGAAGAGGTTACTGATTTTGTTCACTCACAACCTCTTCCTCTTATTGAATCTTCAACGTCTACCCTACCATCAATCATCACCACACCCCAGCTTGAATTGAAACCATTGCCCGAGAATGTAAAATATCAATTTTTAGGACCTCAGAATACACTCCCTGTGATTATTAGTGCTAAATTGACAAAGGAGCAAGAGATTAAATTGATTAAGGTCCTAAAGGAACATACGGAGGTAATTGGTTGGACCATTCATGACCTCAGGGGGATCGAGCCATCTTACTATAATCATAGAATATTTTTGGAAGATGGATTCTGCCCTTCTCGCCAGATGCAGAGGAGATTGAATCCAAATATGCGAGAAGTGGTAAAAAAGGAAATCATCAAGTGGCTCGATGCAGGAATTATTTATCCAATCTCTGACAGTCCCTGGGTAAGTCCCGTTCAGATTGTTCCAAAGAAAGCCGGGATTACTGCTGTGACTAATGAGAGAGGAGAATCTGTCACAACTCGTTCAGCTTCCTCTTGGAGAGTTTGTATTGATTACAGGAAGCTGAACATGGCCACTAAAAAGGATCATTTTCCCTTGCCCTTCATTGATCAAATCTTGGAAAAATTAGCCGGGCAGAAGTACTTCTATTTTCTTGATGGCTACTCGGGATACAACCAAGTTCCTATCCATCCCGAGGATCAGGAAAAAACTACTTTCACCTGTCCCTACGGAACCTTTGCTTTTCGTAGGATACCTTTTGGGTTATGCAATGCACCTGCGACTTTTCAAAGGTGTATGCTTTTCATGGATGATTTCTCTATTTTTGGAGAATCATTTGACTCTTGTTTGGCTAATTTGGAAATGATTCTTAAGCGATGTATCAAGACACGACTGGTCCTTAGCTGGGAAAAGAGTCATTTCATGACCCAAGAGGGCATCGTTTTGGGTCATGTAATCTTTGAACGGGGAATTGAAGTAGACAAAGCTAAGGTTGATGCTATCGCTAAACTTCCTCCTCCCACATCTGTTAAACATATTAGATCATTTCTTGCCCATGTGGGATTTTATCGAAGATTCATAAAGGATTTCTCGAAGGTTGCTCGTCCTTTGAGCAATCTTCTTGCCAAAGAAACGCCGTTTGTTTTTGACGAATCATGCCAAAAGGCATTTGATTTCCTGAAAATGGCAGTCACCTGTGCTCCAATTTTGCAACCACCAATTTGGACAACCCCTTTTGAGATCATGACCGACGCTTCTGATTACGCGGTCGGGGCTGTCCTAGGTTAGAAAATTGATCGAAAGCCCTCTGTCATTTACTACGCTAGTAAAACTCTGGATGAAGCCCAGAGGAATTACACTGTTACTGAGAAGGAATTACTAGATGTAGTATTTGCTTTGGAAAAATTCAGGGCTTATCTCTTAGGGTCTCATGTTATCATTTATACTGACCACTCGGCCTTGAGACATCTCTTGGCTAAAAAGGATGCTAAACCCCGGCTTATTCGTTGGATTCTTCTTCTTCAAGAATTTGATCTTGAAATCAAGGATAAAATTGGGGTACAAAATGTGGTGGCAGATCATTTGTCGAGACTCCTAGGTGATTCTTCTTGTCCGGACATTCCAATTGCTGACACTTTTTCGGACGAAACCATTCTTACAGTTTTAGGTGTCCACACCCCATGGTTTGCTGACATTGTTAACTATTTGGCTGTTGGTCAAATCCTCCAGGATTGGACCAAGCAACAACGGGATAGACTCAAATCTGAGGCCAAATACTACTTTTGGGAGGACCCTGAACTGTATCGCATCGGCTTTGATCAGATTATTCACCGATGCATACCGGAGAATGAATTCAATAGTATACTCGAGTTCTGCCATGCATCTGGGTGTGGTGGACATTTCTCCAGGAGAAAGACGGCTGCAAAAATCTTGCAATCTGGCTTCTATTGGGCGTCTTTATTCAAGGATGCCCAGGACTTCTCAAGGTCATGTTCTCGATGTCAGTCACTCGGGAACATAACTAAGAGAGACATGATGCCCCTAAACCCTATTCTTCCTATAGAAATTTTTGATGTTTGGGGCATCGATTTCATGGGACCCTTTATCCCTTCATTTGGACATCAGTATATTCTTGTTGCTGTTGATTATGTGTCCAAATGGATTGAGGCGATTCCCACCCGAACCAATAACCACAAGGTGGTCATCAATTTTGTCAAGAATAATATCTTCAGTAGGTTCGGGATTTCGAGGGCTATCATCAGTGATGGTGGCACTCATTTTACTAATGCCCAATTCCAGAATTTATTGGCCAAATACGGGGTTAATCATCGAATTTCCACACCTTACCATCCCCAGACGAATGGACAAGCCGAGATCTCCAATCGAGAGATCAAGAACATTCTACAAAAAACGGTTAGGCCTGATCGCAAGGATTGGACTCAAAAGCTTGAGGACGCTCTTTGGGCCTACCGTATGGCGTATAAAATGCCCATCGGCATGTCTCCATTCCGTTTGGTGTATGGAAAGGCGTGCCATCTACCTGTAGAGAATGAACACAGGGCATTCTGGGCAATCAAACAATGCAATTTAGATCTGAATCTAGCTGGGAAGACCAGGAAACTCCAACTATCTGAGTTGGAGGAGCTTAGAAATGATGCTTATGAGAATGCCAAGATCTACAAGGCTCGGACCAAAGCTCTACATGATCAATTGATTTCCCGCAAGAGCTTTGAGCCAAACCAAAAGGTCTGGTTATTCGATTCTAAACTTAAGCTCTTTCCTGGCAAACTTAGATCCAAATGGAATGGCCCATTCATAATTGATCAGATTTTTTCAAATGGTGCTTTTCAGATTTCTGACCCAAAGACGGGTAACACCTTTAAAGTCAACGGTCAACGTTTGAAGCCTGTTGTTGACCGTAATCTTCCAGAACTCGTCTCAAACTCTGTTGCTCTAGCCATTCTGTGACTTCTTTGGTTGGACTTCGGCTAGCTGACGGCATTAAACTTAGCAGTTGTACATATGACACAAGGCTGATACGAGCTTCATTTCCAGGTGACATCTTTCATATTTTACCCTTTCTTTCATGTCTCTTTTTCAATGAGGACATTGCATCAGCTAGGCATGGGGGGTGGATTCATTTTTGAATTATTTGGTTAGCTTTGTGAAATCTATACAACTTGTTTTTCTCTTCTTATTTATATAAAAAAAATTTAGGAAGGATTAGTTGGACATTAGGACTTTTCAATCCTAAGAAATTTTACATTAGGATCTGAACACAAAGACCCTTCAGGTCTCTGGACTTAATTAGCCCATGTATCCACTAAAATGTGGATTTGTCTTTGAGTCCTCGCCATCTTAATTCTATCGTAATTGGAATAAATAAGTTTGGGTGATAAGTACATGACTTATCAACCCGCCCTCTGATTTGAGGGAATTTTGAGTCTTAAGCATCTACACACTTTCTTTGCACTGACTGATTGTTCGGTGATTTTAACATAAATTGGGTAGGTAATGAACCTTCTAGGGTGATATGGTTGGCAAGTTATCATGGGTAACAGCCCATAGGTAGGTTGTCCAGAGCCCAGTCACTGGACCTTTCTCTTTTTCCTGCCCTTAGGTAAATCTTAGACCAGGGAAGCCACCTACTTAAAAAAAAAAAAGAAAAAAAAATCAAAAAGAAAAGGAGAAAAGAACAAAAAGAAATAAGCCACACTTCGTCGCATGAGTACGGCTGGCAAGTTGTCGGTGGTAACAGCTCATTGACCGGTTGTCCAGAACCCAGCTCAGTAAATGCACTAAAAATTTCCAAAACACTTAAGAAGAAGCGGAGAAGTAGAATAAACTGGGGAGATATACACTGGATTCACCCTTGTGTTGACCCCGTAAAAAATAAAAGTAGGGAGAAAGCTACCGGTTGTAAAGATACACCTTTAAGCAGAAGTCTTTTTGAGGTCACCTAGAGGCGTAGAAATTCGAACTCCGTTTTAATTACCGGTCAACGAGTCTATCACAATCACAATAAGATGCTTAAAACATAGGGTTCTCATCAAATCTTGGGTGAGTTGAATGGCCGTAGAAAGCCACTCTTAAACCCTAAAATTTGAAAATCCAAAAAAAAAAATTAGAAAAGAGAAAAAGAAATTTTTCTTTTAATAAGGCGAGAGCTTGAGGCGGTCTGCATTTTGGCTGATACCCGGGCACTGTTGTGTCGTTGAAAGTTCAATTCCTAAGTAGACAATTTCTTAATGATTGAAAATAACTCAGGTCCAAATAATCCAACCTAATTCTTTTATAAATAGCATATAGTTTTTGCTAGGGACTAGCAAAAGATAGGCATGGGGGTATGATGTAAACACATTTACACTACTTAAAATGCCTATTTATGCATGTTCTTAAGCATAAGATTGCATTTCATGATATAAATATTGCATAACATGCATCATCTTGCATTTAGAGTAGTTTGAATAAAATGGAGGTTAATTGTCTCCTTTTATGTGCTTGGACAGGGCAAACATTTTATCGAGACCTCGGATCAAAGATCCAACCGTATGGATGTGATCAGGGTGACGATTGGAGTTCAACGACTCCAAGATCGCCCTAATCAGACATCCGTAGCATCAGATAGTGATCAGGGAACCCTAGAAGATCAAGGGCTAGGATGGTGTAAATCCGCACTTCAGATGACAAATCGACCGCACGGATGAATTCAGATCGACGATCGCAGCCCAACGACACAAAAATCGAGTCAATCCGACATCTGTGGCACCATCTACAACTTCCAGAAGATGGACAGCCAAGAAGGCGCCACGTGATGCCATCTCAGCCGCCCAAACGGCCGCTTGCATTCTATGAAGACCGCGCACCCGCCCCCTCTCCGCCATTGGATCTCGATCCAACGGCTGTGGGCGCGGCTCCTTAAAGTCATCCGCGCGACCTTTTGGGCGAGGCAGCGCAGCGGTCCAGTGCCTTATCGCGAGGCACTGGCGCGCGTTCGAGCCCCGCTAAGCGATTTCTGAGGCGAGCGGGCGTGCCTTCATCAATCGTCAGATCGCAATCCAACGGTCACGCGCGCCCGATAGCATTCACGCGCTATTGCACGCGCGGCGTCACGCACGATCGCACGCGCAAGGGGGGTGCAGCAGCTGGGGGAGATGCATCTTAAGCCGTCCGATCGCTAAGAATCAATGAACGTACGATGGCGTTGAGGAAGCGGGCAGTTGAGGAGGCGCGCGTGGGTGCGGAAGCTACGCCCACGTTGGGCTTTAGTGACGGATTTATCCGTCACTAAAGACCCATCATTTATTATTTTGAAGTTGTAATGTCCATTTTACCCCCACTCCTTGCAGCTATAAAAGGAGACCCCCTCCATACGAAATTCTCATCCCTTCCTTCTCTTCTCTACCATTCCAAAGCTCAAGAGAAGCTTGTCCCACACCCGGGATGCTCCTTGCGAGATGAAGTCCAAATTTTCGTCCCCCTTCAGAAGTGGATCCCTCGACGACGACGGCGTGCTGCTCCGTTCCCGTTCTTCTTCTTCGTCCTCCTTCATCCTGCTTCGTTCTCCTTCGTCCAAGCATCATCCCGTCCGGCTCGTCCTCCAAGCAATCGTCGTGGAGGATAACTTCTCTCTCCCATTCTTATTTACTGCTTTTCTAGTATAGAATTTTCCTGCTTTATAATGTAATTGATTTCCCGCTTTCTAGTGTAACTTTTATTTAGTTTGATTGTATAAACAGTTGAAATATTGAATGCATGTTCTCTCTCTCTCTCTCTTTTAGTCTGATAGCTCCATTGTAATTATATTACCTTGCTTATCAAAAATCCTAAAAAATATAACTGCGAATATAGATCAACGTAGCCTCCCTGTGTTCAACCCGGAATTTCAATTTCGGTATAAATTTTATTTGTTGAACACGAATTCTTCGCTTTCAAGCTACAACGACAGGTTTTCCAAAATCGAACACGTTAGCGTAGCAATTCGTAACGTTCAACAATCAGCCTATTCAATTGGACTCATTGAGTCCAATTGAGCCTTGATCTCAGTACACACTATCCAATTGGACTCAGTGAGAGTCCAATTGACCTAGATCTAAATTAATTGAGTTGTTTTACTCTCAATTAAGTTTCCATACACCCAATTAAACTTGTATTAAGTTTAATTTCACTTTACCTTAGTGAGTTAGGGTTTATAACCCTAATTTGAGACATACCTTGACCTAAACCCACTAGAACCTAACCTAATCAACCTAGCCACCTAAGTTTCGACCCACACACACCCACACATACCATCCACACGAAAATACCTAGCCTAGAGTTCTCTAGAACTCTCTACCATGTGTGGTTGCCTTGGTTGCCAAAAATAGCAACCAAGAGCCATTCAATTTTTAGATCCACATTTGGTGGATCTAAAAACCACCATCCACCCTCTCTCTCTCACTCTCCCACGAGCTCCCACCATAGGCCTTTCTAGAGAATTCCATAATTCTCTAGAGAGCTTCCCTTAGGTCTATAAAAAGACCCAATGGGTGGCCATTTGCACCCATTCACTTCCTTGGCATTCATTCCACTTAGGCTAGCCACTTCCATCTCCACTCCACCTCCATGAGTTGAGCACCACCATGGAGGCCACCATCTCCATGCCAGGAAGCTGGATTAGCTCCCCAACCTCTCTCCAAGGACCGGCCTAAGCTCCATTGGCCGCTCCTCCTTCTCTCAGCCACTCAATGGCCATCGGAGACCACCTCCGAATGTCCTTCCTTCTGCTAGATTAGTAGCTTAGCTTTTCGTATATTTACTGCTTTTATTTACTGCTTAGTAGTATAGTCTTACTTCTCCCCCAATGATGCATGCGAAATCCCCCCATCGATTCTTGTATGAAATTGTTTTCTGGTAGCTAGGTTTAATTTTCAAGCATTTATGTATACGCTTTCCTCGAGATTTCCTTGTGAAACAACTCTCCCGCTGAATGAATGAAAAATGCTTTTACATATATATTTTTCTCTATATGTTTGAAATCACCATGAGCTTAATAATTATCATTCTTTTTGTGTGATTCAAGTTGTTTATTTCCAATTCCTAATATTCTTGCAACAAGCATGCCATACCTAAATACGTAATAATCACAAACCGACATGAGATTCTAAACAAAGTAGAGTAAGATCGATTTCAAAAGTAAAAGCAATGCCTCCCAGAGATGAACGATCGGGACTCAAGTCTTGTTATTTTGACAAAACAATATCTTTGTTGGATCGTACTTCGTGACTATACTACGACGCATTCATTTTCTATCAAAAACGCGATCTACGATTTTTCCCAACAAAATGGCACCGTTGCCGAGGAGGCAACGTCATTTTTCTTGGGTTCGATCTTTTAATTTATCTCTGAAAAATCTGCCTCTTCTTCATTTTTGATGTGCAGGACAACATGGAACGAAAATGGGATCTGCGCACACACCGAGCACGGCGAAGAAAAATCTGGTGCACATCACATTCTCTTAGATTAGGTTTATTTTCTAAACCCTAGGATTATATCTACTTTCTGCAATCTCTTTTAATAAAAAAAAGATTTTTCTCATTTTCGTGAAAAAGAAAAATTTTGAAAAAAATCTAAATTAGGTTTCCTTTTGAATCTAGGTTAGTTTTTTTTAAAAAAAAGATACTTTCTTTGAATCTTTTGAAAAAATTCTTTTTTAAAAAGAAACATGCAAAAGATTTGAAAAAAAAAGCATTTTTGATGGAAACATTAGATTTCAATTCAAACCTCTTTAAAAGCTTTTCCACCATCTTCTGATTTTCGGCCAGATTTCAAATCTAACTAAAAAATTCGATTGTCGAAAAATTTGTTAGTGAAAAATTCTAAAATTTAGGATAAATCTTAATTTTCAAATCATCTTTCAAATGCCACCGTTACTTTAAAAAAATTCCAAGTATAAAATTTTTAAAAACTCGCGAAGTGCACGAGGGTCAGACTGACCTAGATTCAAAATTTTTCAAATTTCAAAAAGTGATTTCAAGCAATTTCTGAATCGATTTTGACTAAAAAAGTTGGGTTTGAAAGTTCATCTCATTAGCTTTATTTTCCATATTTTTACCAAATTTTTTAAGATCATTTGATACTGTTTCAAAGTGAAAAACCGACCATGGGTCAAAATTCTAGATCTGACCCCCTGGCATTCAAAATTACCTAAAAATTCGATTGAAATAGTAAAAATACCAAAAAAATATTCTCTGAAAAACTAATTGATTCCAATTATTATCAGAGAATCAACATTATTTTTGTGGTCTGCTGAAACAGAGAAAAACCCTAGAAGTACATGCAACTTAGGTTGAACCCTTAGGGTTACAACTAGAGACCACACATTGGGCTAACTTAGACTTAATCAAGTCTAGTTAGCCGGTAAGCTTGGTCACCTTATGGGCCACTCACCTCAAACCCCACTGAAGAAAATGGGTTAAAATTAACTTTAAAATATGAAATCAACTCGAGTTCATTGTCGTACTACTGGGTGAGTTTAATCTCTCATGATCTCTCTCTTTTCCTCCTCCTCCGTTGTTGTTGTTGAGAGAGATATCTCTCTCTTTTCCTCCTCCTCCGTTGTTGTTGTTGAGAGAGATGAAGCGTGGGATAGATTTCACGACCTTCTCCGGAAGTGCCCGCATCATGGTATACCTAGATGGCACTTAGCCCAGATTTTTTACCATGGGCTAGATGACACACATCGGTATTTGGCCGATGCATCTAGCAGCGGGAATTTTCTCACAAAAGATGAGAACAGCACATTTGAGCTATTCGAATCATTAGCGGAGAACTTGATGAATGCTGCATCTATGAACCAGTTCCAGCAGCCTGGTCAGCACTGGGTTGGTGTCCACGAGGCTCACACCGATTCTATTCGAGCCAACATGGATATCATCGTCAAGCAGCTGGATAGAATAAACCTAATTGAGAAGAAGATTGACCAGATCAGTCAAGGTCAATCCGACTAGAGCTTTGCCGCCACAAGATCCTCCTATGCACCTTGAGCCCCACCTGCTTGAGTTAATCTACTCATTCGGGATGCACCTTCTCCGTATTTACGAGATCCTGCATATCAAGATCCCATGAATAATCTAGATCTGTCACCCTACGACCAGGGTTACGCACCACCTGCAGATTATAATGCGTATCCCCTTGATGGACATACGTCTCAAATATCTTCGGCCTACGAGGACGTCAGCGCTATCGAAGGATACGAGCATAATAACTCGTACTCAGAGACGTACAACCCTGGTTGGCACCAGCATCCGAACTTCTCCTGGCTTGGTAATTCACAGAGACCACATCAAGATCCACACTACCAGACCAGGCAATACGGGAATGTGTAAAACACGTATCCTAGGCAGCAGCCATTCCTGTCTCAGAAGCAGCAACCCCACTCATTATACCAGCCGCTGCACCAAGCTGCCAACCACCCTCCAAAGCGGGCCGACCCTTTGGAGGTGCTGAAGAGGAGCTGCAAGAATCAATGAGGAAGTCTACATAAGATAGCTTGCAGATAATGAAGGCGATGGCTGATCAGATTCAGACCATACAGAATATGCAAAACCAGCTGTTGCAGGAGCATAAGACCCAGGGAGCCTTGCCCTCCCAACCTGTCCTGAATCCTCGATATGTGCAAAACCAGGGTGCCCCAGCAAGGTTTCAGGCATCGCAGGGACAAGCACACGCCATACCACAGGCGCCTCCTGCACCACCCGGTTACACGCAAGGCCAGTCGCCTTTGCAGAATCCCACGTATTCTGCCCCATCCCCCCTCCACCACCTCATTGACAGCAAGCCGATGCACACGCTGTCTCATTGTGGAGCGGAAGGAAGAAATTTGACCCATCACATAGGCAGGCAGGTTCTGATTTTTCCCACCCTTCGCCGTAGGCAGATTCGACCCCTTCATCATCTCAGGAGCCACCTGCGGTAGATAAGGGTAAGAGGCCACTTAACCCTGAGATTCCCGTCCCTTTTCCTAAGGCTCTAACACGAAATGTAGTATGCAAAAAGGACACGCGAAATTTTGAGGACTTGAAATCGATGTTTAAGGAAGTACATATTCAGGTCCCCCTCCTCGAGGCTATCGATCACATTCCCGCTGTCGTTAGGTTCTTCAAGGACTATTGTACCCCAAAGCGACAGCCGAGAATTGGACGACAGGCAGTATTGTTGAAAGAAGCTAGTGCCATGATTCTAGCTGACTTATCACCAAAGAAGAAAGACCCTGGCACCCCAATCATATCTTGCTTTTTGCAGGATTCTCCATTTGATTGGGCCCTTCTAGATTTGGGTTCGTCCATCAACTTAACTCCCACCGCCGTATTTGATCGATTTCTATTTGGGGAGTTGAAACCCACCTCGGTTACGATTCAGCTGGCTGACATATCAGTCAAAACACCGAGGGGGGTGGTTGAGAACGTGATTGTGAAAGTCTGCGGGTTCTGCTTTCCCGCAGATTTTTTCGTTCTCGATATGGAAATTCCTCCTAATCTCCACGATGCACCAATTATTTTGGGTCACCCATTTCTGGCGACAGCCCGAATGAACATCGATTGTGCATCTGGGTGTATGGAGATTGCCCTAGGCAATGAGAGACTTCGAATAGACATATTCAGGGCAGCAAAGAACTTTGACTGTGATCGAATAGAGGAGGATGGTGAAGATGAAGATTCGGCTTATTGTGGTAACATTGGGCTCCTTTGTGACAACCCAATGTCTCATTCGTCTACACTATCAGGGTTCTCGGACCTTGATCCACACAGGATTGAAACCACTGCATTACACATATCTCCCCAAGGATCTGACTGTTTGGGGTGTGCTTCCGACCACAGCACCCCTGAATCCAGCTATCTTGATCCATATATTACTGAATCGCCCCTGTTATTACAGGAAGATGTGACTACAGCTAATGGGTTTTCCGTTAACGCAGTCACAACAGATTTCACAGGGAGCGACATAGCAGGAATTCACGTGTACATGGAGTAGCAGATTCCCACCCTCGATTCTACTCCTCCCACTCTCAGTTCTGATTCTGACCCACCCATAATTGAATTGAAGCCCTTACCTGACTCACTCAAGTATGTGTTCTTGGGCGAAAGTGAGACATATCCAGTCATTATCAATGCCCACTTAACCCAAGAACAGGAGCATCAATTAATTTCTACACTTCAAGACCATAAGGCTGTTATCGGGTGGAGTGTTGCTGATCTCCGCGGTATTCGCCCCTCGGATTGCACTCATCACATTTACACGGATGAGGGGGTGAAACCTTCGAGACAACCTCAAAGACGGCTAAACTCGAATATGCTAGAGGTTGTTAAGAAGGAGATCATCAAATGGCTGGATGCAGGCATTGTATATCCAATCTTAGACAGCCAGTGGGTGAGTCCGATTCAGATAATGCCCAAGAAAGCAGGACTCACCATCATAGAAAATGATAAGGGCGAATCCATCCCGACCCGCACTGCGACATCTTGGAGGGTCTACATTGACTATAGGAAACTGAACACGACTACCCAGAAGGATCACTTTCCTTTGCCGTTCATCGATCAGATCTTGGAACGGTTAGCCGAATGCAGTTTCTTCTGCTTTCTGGATGGATACTCCAAGTATAATCAGGTAGCAATTAGCCTGGAAGATCAGGACAAGACCACATTCACGTGCCCCTTTGGAACATTCGCCTTCAGGCGGATGCCCTTTGGCCTCTGCAACGCACCAGTGACATTTCAGCGTTGTATGATGGCTATCTTCTCTGACATGACTGGGGATTTTGTGGAGGTATTCATGGATGATTTCTCTGTCTTTGGAGATGATTTCGCATCTTGTCTTGATAACCTCACCAAGATCCTGAAATGATGCATTAAGGTAAACCTAGTACTATCCTGGGAGAAAAGCCATTTCATGGCGAGGGATGGCATAGTACTAGGGCATAGGATCTCCAAAAATGGACTTGAGGTCAACCGGGCTAAATCAGAGATTATCTCCCACTTACCGCCACCTAGCTCGGTCAAGTAGATTAGATCATTTCTTGGGCCACGTCAGCTTCTATAGGAGATTTATATGCGATTTTTCAAAAATTGCGCAGCCTTTGACGAATCTCCTAGTTACCGATGTCCCATTTGAATTTGATACCTCGTGTCTCAACGCCTTCGAGACTTTACGAAGCACTGTTTCCCACTCCCCGATTCTCCAACCACCCGACTGGTTGCTTGATTTCGAAATGATGTGCGACGCCTCTGATTTTGACATCGGTGCTGTTTTAGGCAAGCGTCGGGAGAAACAACCTTTTGTCATATACTATGCTAGCAAGATGCTGAATGAGGCCCAGCGTAATTACACTGTCACTGAAAAAGAACTGCTAGCAGTAGTATTCGGGTTGGAGAAATTCAGATCATATTTATTAGGGTCCAAGGTCATCATCTTCACTGACCACTTTGCCCTCCAGCACTTGTTGGCAAAGAAGGATGCCAAACCACGACTCATTAGATGGATCCTTCTATTGCAGGAATTTGATATCGAGATCCGCAACAAAGTCGGAAAGCAAAATGTTGTGGTGGATCACCTATCCAGATTGGACCCAGACCACATTCCTTATTCCCTGCCTATCCATGAACAATTTTCGGATTAATCACTTTTGGCAATTCATTCTGTTGAGTTCCCCTGGTATGCGGATTTCGTGAACTGCCTTGCTGCAGGCAAAATTCCTGCGAACCTATCCAAAAACCAGAAACTCAAATTCATTGCAAAAGCCAAATACTATCTCTAGGATGACCCACTGCTCTTCCGCATTGGAGCAGATCAGATTATCCGTAGATGCATCCCAGACTCTGAGATCCCCAGTGTGTTATCTTTCTGCCACAATGATGAGTGTGGTGGTGATAGTGATATACGCGTGACTTGTAAAAGCAGGTTTTTAACGTCGTTGTAACACGCGAATTCGCATACGCTTTTAAATTTATAAACCTAGATAGGGGAGTATCTAGGGTCGTCCAAGGAGGCCAAATGTTTGCAAAATTAATTCTCTTGCTTGTAATACAAATCTCAACTTTCTTTTTGGTATTTTAAATATATAATTTTTTGTTTTGAAAAGACGAGGGCAAAATGTGAATTGTAACGGAAAGTACTAACACCTATAATTGCTTAACTAAAATTTAAAAGATAGAAATATCTTCTTCCTAAGCTCACTCTAGGCAAGTGGAGGCCTAGAGTAATTAGGAAGAAGAGGTGAAACAAGTGCTAGAACCAAAAGTAACAATTGCAATAAAAAGCTAAAAGAAGGCAATTTAATTGACTAGAATTAGTGTTCTTTTCAAGGACAAGTAGAGGAATGCTTCTACTAGAACTAAACAAATTTAAAAGCAAATAAAGAAACACTAATCCTCTTGCAAAATTTGGTGAAGAAGGGAGTCTTCTTGCTCCAAGCCTAGCTGCTCCTTGGCTTGAAAAGAGGGCCTCCTTCTCCTTCCTTGAGAGCTCCTCCAAGGTGGAAGCTACCACCTTCAATGCTCTCTCCAAGGGGTGGGCGTGCACCACCCTCAAAAACTCCTCCAAGGTGGCGTGGACCACCTTCAAAGATCTCCTCCAAAGATCTTCCTTGCCTGGCTTCTCCTTTGGCTGGCGTGACCCAAGAGAGAAGGGAAGAGGGGAAGGCACCAAGGGGACAGAATATCCCCTTAATCTTCTTCTTCTTCTCTCTTGGACGTGGGTGTTCTCACATTTTTGTGAGGGTTTAAAGTATATCATGTTGTAGTATAACCGACAAAACGTTTAAATAAATATAAAAAATTTTATTACTCGAAAAACTAAAGTATCCGAGGTCGAACACAGGGAGCAAGCTCAGTACTTTTTAAAACCAAAGAATACAACTGTTAAATGAAAAGGATTGATTCAAAGAGAGAATTTTAAAAAGGATTTGTGAAATAAAAATAGAATTGGACGTCTGATTTCTGTATCAGACGTCTTAAATGTAATCTCCTTTCTCTCTTCTTCTTCGTTGCTCTTCTCTCTTTTTGCTTTGCTTCTTGTCTTGTGCAGGCTTTTTCTTCCTGCCTTTGTTTTTCTCTTATTTCTTCTTCTGCCTTGCCTTTCTTCTTCTTCACTTGGCCTCTCTTCGTTCTTCTCTCTCTTCTGCCTTGTCTTCCTTCTTCTTCTCTACGAAAACTTCTCCTTTCATTGCTACACAGCCTCTTCTTTCTTCTCTTCCTGTTCTGTAGCTACTAAGTGTTCGCTGCCTCTTTCGCTTCTTCCTTCCTGCACACACCACAGTCAAAGCAAAACCTACACCCGTCCCTCTACCCAAGCGTCTCTGAAGTGCGACAGCCGGGTTTTAGTTTGTTATAACGTTGTAGTAAAGCCGGTTATTACCAACATTTCAAATATAAATTTTTTTTACTCGGAAAATAAAAGAGTTCCCGAGGTCGAACTCAGGGAGCAAGTTGTATTCTAGAGATATACATGTTTCTTTTACAAAATAAAGAAAGAGAGAGGGAAAGAATTTGTTGTTCTCTTCGTTTTCTCCTCGTGATGTTCTTCTTTCTTTCTTTCTTCAGAGCTCCTTCTTCTTCTTCTTCGTTCTGCAGAGGTGATGCTCCTCTTCAGATCTCTTTCTTCTTCTTCTTCGTTCTGCAGAGGTGATGCTCCTCTTCAGATCTCTTTCTTCTTCTTCCTTGGTTTCTGTCTTGGCCTCTCTTCTTCTTTTTCTGCAATTGTGGTGACCCTTTCTCTTTTCCCTTTTCTTCTTTATGGCTGCAGAGCTTCTACCTTCAGCTACTAAGTCTTCCTTTCTTCTTCTTCTGCTTTGGCCGTTGCTCTTCTTTTCTTTCTTTCTCCTTCCTGTCTCCTTCTCTTTTTTTCTTTGCTTTGGCCCTTCCTCTTCTTTCTTCTTCAGCCTGCCTTCTTTCCTGCTCTGGCTGCTGACCTTCCGTCGTCTGACCTGGTGCTTAGACGACTTAACTATGCATTTGCTACAGTGCAGCTCCTTCTTCTTCCGCGGGGTCTTCTTCTTCTCCTGTGCCTGCACACTTCAGAGTTTTTCGTCAGAGGCAAAACCTACTCTACCCTCCCCCCCCCCGCGTCTCTCTTTCTCTCTGAAACCACTCTTGGGAAAGCTCTCCCAGAGCTACCGGGTAATCGGGTTCGGGTCAGGTCCGCGGGGCGTGAGCGCGGACGAGACCGGGTAACCGGGCAGGTGTAAGGGGACCTCACCCCGTGTACTGAGGCAGTAAGGCTACTGCACAAAATCAATTTAAACAGTGGAACGGGTGTGAGGATTACCGATGTGGGACTAAACGCAGACCTTTCCTCGCGTGCGCCTGTTGGGAGACCGCGGCCTGGCTTCTGCAGCTGCGGCTTCGATTTGCATAGGTTGCTGGCTGGCTGCCTTCGCAAGACTCCCCGTACTCCGCAGCAGCTGGAGACCTGGAGTCCTCAAGCCTGGAGCGTGGGAGAAGCTGCTTCAATGTGCGTTAATGGCGGTCGAACCTCAAAACCTGTCGGACACGAATATGGCCTCGCGGCCTGATCAAACCACTGGGGAACCTTCGCCGTGGCACGGCGAAGGTGAGGAGCTGCGCGGCAGGCCACAAGGTGGTGTCTGGCGGCAGCCCTGGGTCGGACTGCAACCGGAGGAATGGGTTCGTTCGGGGGAGTGTTACGGAGGTGTGGAGCGGCAGTGGAGGGGTGGGGGGTGCTCAGTGTTATGAGGCGGAGGTTCGGTGAGGGTCGGCGAGCCGTGTGGGTTGCTGAGGTGATGGGAGCGGCTCGCCGGAGGGTGGTCGGAGGCGAAGGGGGTGAAGGTGGTCAGGGTCGGTAGAGGGCTTAATTGAATAAATTGAAAGCGGGGAAAGAAAGAGGAGGAGAAGGGGAGTAGCTCTAGCTTACTTGCAGGGACGAAGGGGGAGGAACAGGGCGACAGTCGTATCGACTGTCGCCGGAGAAGGCGATGCTCAGGGAAAGGGGCGGCGGCGAGCAGAGAGCCGGAGAGGCGCCAGCTGGGTGCGGCGTGGCGCAGGAAGAGAAGGGGAGGAAGTCTCTGCTGCTGGTATTGCGGCAGAGCGAAGAGGTGGAGGGGGAGGAAACCGCCGGAGCTGGTGAGCGTCTGCCGGAGGAAGAAGAGAAGAAAGTTGGGGATTTTCTCCGTCAGATCCAGGCTGCCCTGGTCGGTGGAGCAACGGGGGTATTTATAGGGATCAAACAGGGAGGAAGGCGGAGGGAGACGACGTGTCTCCCTCGCCGGAGGATGGTCGGAAACAAGAACCCATACCGTCCGTGCGTTCGCACGGCCGGTATGGTGGGTTACAATGACCAGGGGGTGTCCCTACGACGGCTGACGACGCAGGGCACCCCCGGTTTACTTGCCAGGTCCCCCACCTCACCCTGCGCGGCGCCATGCTCCGCGCAAGGTCGCCGGAGCATGGTGCTGGCAGGTTTTGCAGGAGGGACCTGATTGCAAAGAACGAAGGAGAGTTAGGGGCCAAAATGCGAGGGTTCAAAAGTTGAGGGCCAAAGAGTAAATATATGAGGACCAAAGTGTAAAGTCGGTCAAGGAGGTTTCTTCTTAGGCTCAAGTTTTTATACATGACTAATTAGGACCTAAGGAATCTGATGGTGAATTTCATTTTCATATTAAACCTTGTTTGATCGGTCAATTTGCGCAAAAACCCAAATTAAGTTATTAATTGGGCATGGTTCTCAATGTAGGTCAAAATGGGTTCTAAAGGCCAAATTGAAGGTTCTAAACCCTAGAGATTATTTTTCTATGAATTTTAGAGGGTTTATTCTATTTTTACTTTGCCTCTAACCTTGTGAATTGAAGTGGGTTGTTTTAGGGTTACAGATTATCATTTAGTTTCTTGGAAGTGCTGTAGCCCTTGCTAGATCATCTCATCCCACTTTTATTCTTATTAAGCTGCTTTGACCTATGTTTGGGCCCTGAATTACCCTGTATGCAGATTATACTGGTAAAATTGCACTTTTACCCCTTATGACTTGTTTTCTTCTCAAACTCAGAATTCTCTGAGTTAAGCCTTTCCTTGAGATATGTAGGAGCTTTTATCCTTTGTATTAGGTCAAAATGAGCTAGTTATGGCTCATGATGAGGTTCTCATCATACCCCCATGCCTAGCTTTTGCTAGTCCCTTAGCAAAAACTTAAGGTTTCAACCCTTGTTCTAGACCATGAAGTTTTTAATAGTTTTAGATAAGTGCCCTTTTTTATTTGAGCATAGATTAGGTTAGAATGCTGACCATAGGCCTAAAAGGTACTCTAGTACCAATCAAGATCCAAATCTGTCTAGCCTTAGCCTCAGTCTTTTAGCAAAGGTTTTTAAGGCCCACAAGAACTAACCTAAGGTTTATTGGACTTCGTGGTTAAAGCACCCGTGCTTGAAATGATTTTAGCCCTGGCTCAGTTCGCAGTGCGTTTTGTAAGAGAGAGATAGAAAGTTTTTCTGTTTGGAGAGTTTTCTCTCTCTTTTTCTTTTTATTTCTAGCCTAGGATTGGCTTTTCAACACGGTCTGTATCAGATTCCTTGATCCCATCATCAATCCTCAAGGGTTCCTGGCGATCGATGCTTCGAGATAGCACCGCCCATGGCAACCCCCGGAACCCTGGCTATTGAGATTTCGAGATAATCCCATCCATGGTATTCCGTGGCCGAATCCAGACCCTGGCAATTGACACTTCGAGATAATGCCATCCATGGAATCTGAACCAGCAGAGTGCTTACATGCCCCCAGTAGGATATGTAAATATCCTAAGAGACAAGCACCGAGGAGATGATATTTTGTTACGCATCTTCGAGGGGATTTCCCCGCCTCTCTGCGCTGGGAACTCGTCCAAATCAACTTGTGTTGATCGGCCGCTCCTATTCTAGGTGTTCTTTTCAGATTTTTGCGACGCTTCTGCGTGATTCTGATTTTTACGCTTACTGAACCAGGCTGTGTGTGAGATTAGGGTGCTTAGGTTACTGAGTCCCGTAAACCAAAAATTAGTTAACGAGGCCGAATACTCCCTAAGCCTTAGACCTAATACTTCAGCTTTTCATTTTCCTCAACCTCTTGAGGAGTGTCTAGATCTTAATGGGTACTAAGAGTCTATTCAAGAATGCCTAAGGTTTGCGTTCTTACTAATCTTATTATGCACTTTTCAGTTATTTTCTTGAATGAGGTCTAGAACTTAGGTTAATTCCTTAGTTCCTTACTAATGACTATCACCTTTTCTTATAATTTTGTGCTCCTTTTTCATTTTGTTTCTCTTCTCCTTCAGAAAATTTCCTTCTCCTCTTTTCCTCTTATTCTTTTTCAAAAAAAATTTTTAATTTTTATGGTGTTTTTGGCATATGTGAATTTTTTGTTTGAAACCTTTTCTTACAAGTTTTTGCACTTTCCTACCCCCCCATGCCTAAGATTTGCAATGTCCTCATTGTAACCTAGGGGGTCTTAGTTCATTCCTTAAGACAGAAATTTGGGTGAGTGGATGGGTCGGGTTGAATTTTTGCGGACGATTTCAAATCTCAGATGCGAACATCTGAGTTGGGGTCGGCTGTCTATAAGGGTGAACTTCGAGTGCTGAAAGGTGTCAGAACAAGTTTCAGGTTTTCAAAGAGAATGACGGGCTGCCTCCCGTTAAGCGCTGAGTTTTACGCCATCGGCTGGGTGCAATAAGCTCAAGGGGAAAGGAGGATATAAGATGCCTCAGCCAAATCAGTAGAAGTTACATCAATGAACGGCTTGAGTCTCTGACCGTTCACGATGAAAGGTTCAGAATCGTGGCTGAGTGGACTGATTTCGATTGCTCCATTTCCAAAAACCTGTCGGACCAAATATGGTCCGACCCACTTAGATCTCAGTTTTCCTGGGAAGAGTTTGAGTCGGGCATCAAAGAGTAGGACCTTTTGACCAGGATGAAAGATCTTTCTCGAGATGTGTTTGTCGTGGAAGGCTTTAACCCGCTCCTTGTAGATTTGCGAGTTCTCGTACGCGTCTATGCGTAATTCATCGATCTCGCTGATTTGGAGTTTTCTGTGGGTCCCAGCCTTAGAAAGATCCAGATTACAGTTCCGTACTGCCCAATAGGCTTTATGCTCCAGTTCGACGGGAAGGTGGCATGCCTTTCCGTACACCAATCTAAAGGGAGACATGCCCAATTGGGTCTTGTGGGCGGTCCTATAGGCCCACAATGCTTCCGGAAGTCGGGACGACCAGTCCTTCCTGTCAGGTCGAACAGTGACTTGCAGGATTTTCTTGATCTCCCGATTAGACAGCTCAGCTAGACCATTAGTTTGGGGGTGGTAAGGAGTAGAGATTCGGTGAGACACCCCGTATTTGGTCATCAGTGACCCAAACTGAGCATTTGTGAAATGGGTCCCCCCATCAGAGATTATTGCACGAGGAATCCCGAACCTTGAGAAAATGTGTTGATGAATGAATTTGAGGACGATTTTGTGATCACAGGTTCGGGTCGGTATGGCTTCGATCCATTTGGACACGTAGTCCACAGCCAACAGAATGTATTCGAAACCATCCGAAACAGGAAAGGGGCCCATAAAATCAATCCCCCAAACATCAAAGATTTCGCATACTAGAATCGGTTGCATAGGCATCATGTCGCGATGGCTCATGTTGCCCAAAGTCTGGCAACGACTGCATGCTTTGCAATGACTGTATGCGTCTTTGAACAGTGTGGGCCAGTAAAAGCCGCACTGGAGGACTTTTGATGCGGTTTTATGCCCGGCAAAATGGCCACCGCATGCCTGGTCATGGCAGAAAGAGAGGATATTGTTGACTTCCCCTTCCGGGACACATCTCCGGATGATCTGATCGGCACCTATGCGGAAGAGGTACGGGTCTTCCCAAATGTAATACTTGGCATCGGAGCGTAATTTGTCTTTCTTGGCCTTCGGCCAATCGGACGGGGTCTGATGAGATGCCAAGTAATTTACAATATTAGCGAACCATGGAAGGCTAGTACCAATAGTTAGCAGGTGCTCATTGGGAAAATGCTCCGTGATGGGTCCGGAGGGGTCAATTATTTCAGAAGGAAGACGGGACAAGTGATCAGCTACCACGTTTTGTTTTCCCGCTTTGTCGCGAATCTCAAGGTCAAATTCTTGCAACAGCAAGATCCATCGGATTAATCGAGGTTTCGCGTCCTTCTTCGCAAGGAGATGCCTCACAGCTGTGTGATCCGAGTATATGATGACATGGGAACCCAGAAGGTACGATCTGAACTTCTCTAGGGCAAATACTACAGCTAGCAGCTCTTTCTCAGTAACTGTATAGTTACGCTGAGCCTCATCGAGTGTTTTGCTGGCGTAGTAAATGACCACAGGTTTCTTGTCATTTTTCTGCCCCAAAACCGCTCCTACAGCGAAGTCGGATGCATCACACATGATCTCAAAGGGTTGAGACCAATCAGGGGACTGTAGGATCAGGGCTTGGGTGACTCGGTCACGCAGGATTTCAAATGCTTGAGTGCATTCCTTAGAGATTTCGAAGGGAACATCCTTGGAGAGAAGAGTGGTCAGGGGGCGTGCGATTTTTGAAAAATCAGGGATAAATCGTCGATAAAAACCGACATGCCCTAAAAAGGATCGGATGTCCCTGATCGAGCTAGGCATAGGAAGGTGAGAAATCAGATTAACCTTAGCTCGATCCACTTGGATACCTTTCTCCGAAATTGAGTGTCCCAGGACAATTCCCTCAGGCACCATGAAATGGCTCTTTTCCCAGGAAAGAACCAAATTCACATCGATGCACCGCCTGAGTATCTGGACCAAGTGTTGGAGGCAATCGTCGAATGATGCTCCGAAAACTGAAAAGTCATCCATGAAGACTTCCAGATAATCACCTACCATATCTGAGAATATGGCAAGCATGCATCGCTGAAAAGTAGCGGGTGCATTGCAAAGACCGAAAGGCATCCTTCGGAAAGCGTATGTTCCGAAGGGGCAGGTGAACGTGGTCTTTTCTTGGTCCTCAGGATGGATTGCCACCTGGTTATAACCGGAGTACCCGTCAAGAAAGCAGAAGAACCTATTTCCCGCTAGTTTTTCGAGAATTTGATCAATGAAGGGTAGTGGGAAATGATCCTTCTTCGTGGAGGAATTGAGTCGACGGTAATCTATACAGACTCTCCACGAGTTGGCTAATCGGGTAGGAATGATTTCTCCGGTCTCAGTCGTTATAGTGGTGAGTCCTGCCTTCTTGGGCACGACCTGAATTGGGCTCACCCAATGACTATCGGAGATCGGGTAGATGATTCCGGCATCTAACCACTTGATGATCTCCTTTTTCACGACCTCCTGCAGATTGGGGTTTAAGCGTCTCTGCATTTCACGAGAAGGTCGTGTGCCCTCTTCTGAATAGATATGATGAGTACAATAAGAGGGACTTATTCCACTCAAATCATCGAGAGTCCATCCGATGGCTCTACGATGTTGCTGGAGGACAACAATCAGACGGGATTCCTGTTCAGGACTGAGGTTGGAATTGATGATCACAGGAAGGGTCTGATTAGAACCCAAAAAGACGTATTTTAAGTGAGCAGGGAGGGGTTTCAGTTCGAGGATGGGGTTTTCAGCAGCAGCGGGTGGTTCAGTATAGATGTGAGGTTCAAGGGTGGGAGTTACTGGGTTGTTCATATCTGGATTCAACTCCTCTGTTTGCGGGTCAAGATCCTTCTGTGGTTGATGAGGCACAATCGAGTCATTCTGGAGGTGTGATTCATCAACCAAAGTCTTGATGTCACAAATTTGCTCGATGACGCCGCAATTAATTCCTTGTTGGGCCTTAAATATATCAATTTTCAGTGTTTGATCTCCAAACTTAAGCTCTATTTGGCCCTTCTCACAGCTGATGTTGGCTCTAGCAGTAGCCAAGAAAGGTCTCCCTAGAATGATTGGTGTATCCCTAGGGTCCTCAGGTGCATCCATATCTAAGACTATGAAGTCCACTGGAAAATAGAAATCCCGCACTCTCACGATAACATCCTCGAGAATCCCTTTTGGTGACTTTATAGATCGATCTGCTAATTGTAATGTCACCTCGGTTGGTTTCAGCTCAGATTCCTCTAGATGGTCAAGTAAGGATGTGGGTATCAGGTTTATGGATGCGCCCAAGTCTAACAATGCTCTATCAAATTGGGTACCACCTATCTTACAGGAAATCAGGGGAGTTCCAGGATCTTTTGCCTTGGGTGGGAGTCTACTAAGGATTACAGAGTTGGCTTGCTCTGACAAAACAATTGGGCTCCCTCCCTTGGTTCGCGGCTTACGCTGGGGTGTACATATATTTTTTAGAAATCGTGCGTAAGCTGGTACGTGGCGGATTGCATCCATCAAGGGGATGTTTATGTGGACCTGCTCAAAGAGCTTGACCAGGTCCTCCTCAGGGGCCACGGGTTTTGTGGTCTTCTTTCCCTTGGTCAGGGCCTCGGGAAACGGGATCTTGGTTGGTTCTTCTAGGATAGGTTCAGGTTGTGGATCTGGAACAGCGGTACCTTGGATAACTATCCTAGGGTCATGGTTATCAGGCTGGGAGTGGTTTGGATAATGCGGGTCTTGAGTTGTCTTACCACTACGTGTTGTTACAGAATTTAATCCGGCCTGATTTTGGTTTGGGTTTGGTAGGAGGGGTGGCTGCTGCTGAAATCCTGCATAAGAAGTTGAGGCTTCCATCTCGTCTGGAGATGGAGCAGTAGGAGCCTGATAAATCCATTGAGCGTGGCCTAAATTTGGATTCATAACGCGCTTCTGGGTTGGCACGTTATTTGGGTTAGGAAGAGGTTGGGAAGGGAGTGTGCCTGGTTGGCGAGAATTTGCCAACTGGGCCAGTTGAGTTTTAACTTCAGTAAGCTCGTCCTTGTGCTATTTTTGAATAGCCGCATTCGATTTTTGAATGTCAGCCAGAGTCTGGAGGATTAAGGACATTTGATCTTGATTTGGCCCTGATGGATAAGTAGGGTTGGGCCGAGGCTGAGGCGGCTGGTAGTGACGAGAGGGCTGTGGGCGGGACTGAAAAGGTGGTCTTTGGGTTTGGGAATTTCCCGCCCACTGAAAATTTGGATGGTTTCGCCATCCAGGGTTGTAAGTGTTGGAGAATGGGTCGTTCTGGATGGCGTTGAGGTCCTCGCAGATCTGAGGAACCTCCTGAGAGTCAGGGAAAGGAGGAATGGAGTTTCCCCGGCTGGTGTAGAAAGGATCGGATGATCTTCCAGTCCAAGAATTAGATGGGGATGGATATGGATCCATCCCAGGGGAGGATCGGTGGAGGATGTTTTGCACAGTCTCCTGTGTGGAAGGAGGTTGTGCAAAGGAGTTACGCGCAGAGGTGGCTCGCTACAAGTGCTGAGTCAACTCATCCACCTTCTTTTCAATGATTGAGACCTTGTCCAATCGACTGGCCATTAATTCCAGGTCGACTGATGCGGACAGGCCCTGCGTCTCATGTGCCCCCTTAAGATTCGTTGCTGCGCGGGTATTCGTCCTGTCGAATAATCCCATGGAGTCATTGTTGATGGAGTTCTCGCACATATTTTCGAGAATCTCCCATACGGTGTCTTCATGTTGACCCATGATGTTTCCTCCGCAAGTTGCATTGACGAAAAGGCGGATGTCCTCACGGAGTCCCTGGTAAAAAGATTGGACTTGTTCCCATTTAGGAACTCCGTGATGGGGGCACTTTCTCATGAGATCCTGAAAACGATCCCATGCCTCATGGAGAGGTTCTCCTGATTGTTGAGTGAAGTGTGTAATCTGATGGCGCAAGGCGTTGGTCCGACCAACGGGAAAAAACTTTTTCAAAAATTTGGATTGAAGTTCTTCCCAAGTGTTGATCGGCCGGGTCTGAGTTTGATACCAATGGGCGGCCTTGTCCATAAGAGAAAAGGAGAACATCTTCATGAGAAGAATATCCCGATTTTGCGCATCTGATCCAAAAGTGTGGGCCAGATGCTTTAGCTGTTTGATGTGCTGGAAGGGATCTTCAGAATTAAGCCCATGGAATTTAGGTATAGCATGAATCATGTTGGGCTTTAGTTCGGAATCAGGTCCTCCAGTCGGGATTCTGACTCGAGGCTCAATGGCCACCGCAGCAGGATTGTAGTGGTCCCGCATCATAGGACGCTGTGGTGGGTGCACGAAGTTTTGGAAGAGGTCATTGAGTCGCTGGAGCTGGTGTTCCAGATTATTTTCTTCCTCAACTGGCTGAGCCATGATGGGGGAAGAAGAAGAACTTGGTTCTGAATCAGAAGAGAGAATAATGTGAGGGTGTTGCTGCACAAACACGGGCGTCGAGGCTTGGCCTTGACGAGAGTGAATTTCTAATGGAGGTCTTAAGGGTGGTCCTAGGGACCTCCTTCCGTACATGCACAGTTGGGAGAGGTAAGTTAGAAGGTGCTGGACCCAATCAAGGCACCCAAAAAATGTGTTGGGTGACTATAGAGGTGCGGGCCAGATGGACCCCTTGATCAGAAAGATCGCCCACCTGAGAATTACCTGGGCATCCAGAGAGGGAGAGTCCCGCGAAGACCCCTACACGGTAGAGCGTCCCCACGGGTTACAGGGTTTCCCCCACCCGACCTCTCTTGTCACTGCGGTTCCAGGTAGACCAGAATGGGGATCTTGACCTCTTAAGTCTACCAATTTTAAGATCAGGGTGCTTAAGGTTTCACTTGAACTTTAGTCTTTTTAAGTGCAATGAGTGACCTAATTTAAGGTTGGTTAACCCAAAGGGGTCAACTTTACCTCTTGTTTTCTTTGAGAGCTTTTTGGGTCCTTTCTTTTAGGGTCCAAGTGTTTAAAGAGAGAGCCAATTGTTTAGGATTTTTCTTGTTAATTATTTTCAATCAATGGCTTGGGCACACCTCTTTTGGATTTCCTCAATTCTTGATTAAGGGGTGTGTCTCTACTGAAATCCTAATGTTTGACCTTATGTTGGCTCTACTTGGTCCATTTAACTCTTTGTTGGGCAATTAGGGCTCAAGCAAGAATGTGTTAGCCCTTAAATACCCTTAATAGTGTGCAGGAGTGATGAGTTGAAAACATGCAACTCTTTATGGTTACTAAGTATGGAAGACAGGTTAGCCCTATATTGCTTGTTCTTTTCTTTTCTTCCTCTTTAGAGTTTAGGGGTTAATAGTGAGAGGAAAGATTTACCTGTCTTCGGAGTGGTTGTCGTGTGGTTGCTTGTCTTCTTGAGTTCCTGTAGCTGCACAAAAGAGAGGAGATTATCAGAAATTAAAAGAAACAGGAATGTTTACCTCTAGAATAGCCGTTGCTCCCCGGCAACGGCGCCAAAATGAAGTGCGACAGCCGGGTTTTAGTTTGTTATAACGTTGTAGTAAAGCCGGTTATTACCAACATTTCAAATATAAATTTTTTTTACTCGAAAAATAAAAGAGTTCCCGAGGTCGAACTCAGGGAGCAAGTTGTATTCTAGAGATATACATGTTTCTTTTACAAAATAAAGAAAGAGAGAGGGAAAGAATTTGTTGTTCTCTTCGTTTTCTCCTCGTGATGTTCTTCTTTCTTTCTTTCTTCAGAGCTCCTTCTTCTTCTTCTTCGTTCTGCAGAGGTGATGCTCCTCTTCAGATCTCTTTCTTCTTCTTCTTCGTTCTGCAGAGGTGATGCTCCTCTTCAGATCTCTTTCTTCTTCTTCCTTGGTTTCTGTCTTGGCCTCTCTTCTTCTTTTTCTGCAATTGTGGTGACCCTTTCTCTTTTCCCTTTTCTTCTTTATGGCTACAGAGCTTCTGCCTTCAGCTACTAAGTCTTCCTTTCTTCTTCTTCTGCTTTGGCCGTTGCTCTTCTTTTCTTTCTTTCTCCTTCCTGTCTCCTTCTCTTTTTTTCTTTGCTTTGGCCCTTCCTCTTCTTTCTTCTTCAGCCTGCCTTCTTTCCTGCTCTGGCTGCTGACCTTCCGTCGTCTGACCTGGTGCTTAGACGACTTAACTATGCATTTGCTACAGTGCAGCTCCTTCTTCTTCCGCGGGTCTTCTTCTTCGCCTGTGCCTGCACACTTCAGAGTTTTTCGTCAGAGGCAAAACCTACTCTACCCTCCCCCCCCCCGCGTCTCTCTTTCTCTCTGAAACCACTCTTGGGAAAGCTCTCCCAGAGCTACCGGGTAATCGGGTTCGGGTCAGGTCCGCGGGGCGTGAGCGCGGACGAGACCGGGTAACCGGGCAGGTGTAAGGGGACCTCACCCCGTGTACTGAGGCAGTAAGGCTACTGCACAAAATCAATTTAAACAGTGGAACGGGTGTGAGGATTACCGATGTGGGACTAAACGCAGACCTTTCCTCGCGTGCGCCTGCTGGGAGACCGCGGCCTGGCTTCTGCAGCTGCGGCTTCGATTTGCATAGGTTGCTGGCTGGCTGCCTTCGCAAGACTCCCCGTACTCCGCAGCAGCTAGAGACCTGGAGTCCTCAAGCCTGGAGCGCGGGAGAAGCTGCTTCAATGTGCGTTAATGGCGGTCGAACCTCAAAACCTGTCGGACACGAATATGGCCTCGCGGCCTGATCAAACCACTGGGGAACCTTCGCCGTGGCACGGCGAAGGTGAGGAGCTGCGCGGCAGGCCGCAAGGTGGTGTCTGGCGGCAGCCCTGGGTCGGACTGCAACCGGAGGAATGGGTTCGTTCGGGGGAGTGTTACGGAGGTGTGGAGCGGCAGTGGAGGGGTGGGGGGTGCTCAGTGTTATGAGGCGGAGGTTCGGTGAGGGTCGGCGAGCCGTGTGGGTTGCTGAGGTGATGGGAGCGGCTCGCCGGAGGGTGGTCGGAGGCGAAGGGGGTGAAGGTGGTCAGGGTCGGTAGAGGGCTTAATTGAATAAATTGAAAGCGGGGAAAGAAAGAGGAGGAGAAGGGGAGTAGCTCTAGCTTACTTGCAGGGACGAAGGGGGAGGAACAGGGCGACAGTTGTATCGACTGTCGCCGGAGAAGACGATGCTCAGGGAAAGGGGCGGCGGCGAGCAGAGAGCCGGAGAGGCGCCAGCTGGGTGCGGCGTGGCGCAGGAAGAGCAGGGGAGGAAGTCTCTGCTGCTGGTATTGTGGCAGAGCGAAGAGGTGGAGGGGGAGGAAACCGCCGGAGCTGGTGAGCGTCTGCCGGAGGAAGAAGAGAAGAAAGTTGGGGATTTTCTCCGTCAGATCCAGGCTGCCCTGGTCGGTGGAGCAACGGGGGGTATTTATAGGGATCAAACAGGGAGGAAGGCAGAGGGAGACGACGTGTCTCCCTCGCCGGAGGATGGTCGGAAACAAGAACCCATACCGTCCGTGCGTTCGCACGGCTGGTATGGTGGGTTACAATGACCAGGGGGGTGTCCCTGCGACGGCTGACGACGCAGGGCACCCCCGGTTTACTTGCCAGGTCCCCCACCTCACCCTGCGCGGCGCCATGCTCCGCGCAAGGTCGCCGGAGCATGGTGCTGGCAGGTTTTGCAGGAGGGACCTGATTGCAAAGAACGAAGGAGAGTTAGGGGCCAAAATGCGAGGGTTCAAAAGTTGAGGGCCAAAGAGTAAATATATGAGGACCAAAGTGTAAAGTCGGTCAAGGAGGTTTCTTCTTAGGCTCAAGTTTTTATACATGACTAATTAGGACCTAAGGAATCTGATGGTGAATTTCATTTTCATATTAAACCTTGTTTGATCGGTCAATTTGCGCAAAAACCCAAATTAAGTTATTAATTGGGCATGGTTCTCAATGTAGGTCAAAATGGGTTCTAAAGGCCAAATTGAAGGTTCTAAACCCTAGAGATTATTTTTCTATGAATTTTAGAGGGTTTATTCTATTTTTACTTTGCCTCGAACCTTGTGAATTGAAGTGGGTTGTTTTAGGGTTACAGATTATCATTTAGTTTCTTGGAAGTGCTGTAGCCCTTGCTAGATCATCTCATCCCACTTTTATTCTTATTAAGCTGCTTTGACCTATGTTTGGGCCCTGAATTACCCTGTATGCAGATTATACTGGTAAAATTGCACTTTTACCCCTTATGACTTGTTTTCTTCTCAAACTCAGAATTCTCTGAGTTAAGCCTTTCCTTGAGATATGTAGGAGCTTTTATCCTTTGTATTAGGTCAAAATGAGCTAGTTATGGCTCATGATGAGGTTCTCATCAGTCTCTCTCTCTCCCAAGCAATTCACTCAACGACACTCTCCCAGAGCCACACGGGTAGTCGGGTCGGATTCGCACCTGGGACCAGGCGCACCGGCAGGTGGTGATGCGCGAGGAGTGCGTACGTTTAGGTTGGGTCGGATCCCGCCAGATCCGCGAGGTCAAGCCGCGGACGAGGCGGGTGTGAGGGCAGGTGAGGGACCTCACCCCTGTGCTTACGGAGGCAATGGGCTTAAAACACAAAAACAATTTATATGATACCTGTGTTTTGCAATCCCATGATGTGGGACTATCTGGTCGGTCCTGCTTTCGCGCCCGCAGAGCATTCGTCGCCTGATTGCTCCAGCTGCTGGCCTCTTTGTGCGACTTGCTAGCCTCACTCACTTCGCGACACTCGCGATAGTCTGCTGCACTTGCAGCCTGGGAGTCTTGGTACCTGAAGCTGCTGCAAGCTCCTTGCTGCTTCGGCTGATAATGGCGGTCGAAGCTTAAACCTGTCACACACAAGAACGGCCTATTGGCCCAATCAGATTAGCTAGAAACCTTCGCTGTGGCACGGCGAAGGCGGTGGGCGGTGCTGCAGGCTGCAGGTCGGCCTAGGCATGTGTGCCTAGGTCAACTTGTGGCCGGAGATGTTGGGTTGTTCGGGGGGTGATTGTGGAGGTCTGGAGTGGTAGTGGTGGGGTGAAGTGAGTTCCTGGTGGTGAGGCGGAGCTCACGAGGGGGTTGGCGAGCCGTGTGGAGGGGCGGAGTGGTGTGGGCAGCTTGCCGGAGGGCGGTCGGAGACGAGGACGATGGAGGTGGGTTAGGCACTGTCGAGGGGTAATCAGATAAAATAGCAGGGGGAAAAGAGAGAGGAGAGGAGGGAGAAGGTATCTGGAGTGGTCTGGAAGGAAGGGAGGCGGCGGAGAGGACGGCGCGTAACTGCCGTCGTCGGGGAAGAAGGACCCTGAGGGAGGAAGCGGCGACGAAGATGAGGTCAGGGGCACGCGCACGTGGTACAGCGCGACGTGGGAGGAAGTGGCGGAGTTGACTCTGCTGCTGGTATGGCAGCAGAGCGACGAGAAGGAGGGGAGGAGGTCGCCGGAGCTTGCGGGTCGTTTGGCCGGAGATGGGAGAGAGGGAATTTGGAGGGGATCTCCATCAAAATCAAGCTTAGGTTCTGCGCCAGGGTCTGGGGAGACTTTTATAGGCGCTGGCCGAACCTTCTAGCGCGTGGAGACCGCGCAATCACCTCCGTCGGCTCGCCGGAGTTGGAAAGAGGGTGGATACCCCAATCTCTCGTGCGTTCACAATAGAGATTGGGTTCACACCAGCGATTGTAATTGGCTTTAGAAGGAAGGGAATTCCTCAGAGAATCCCCCTTCCATTTCTGGGAGGGAATCTCTGAGGGATTAGAGAGTAATCCCTCTCTAAACCTCTCCGGAGCTCGGTTCTGCCCTAACAATGGCGGCAGGACTGGATTGCAAAGGGGGTGGAAAACTTAGGGGGCTCTCTGCAGAGATATTCAAAAGATAGGGACCAAATTGTACTTTGGGTGTACTAAATTGCAAAGTAGGTCAAGATGACCTCCCCTTAGGTCCAAATTTTGGTAAAAACCTAATTTGGACCTAAGGAATACAATGGTGAAGTTGGATTTTAGGTTTGACCTCGTTTGTCTGGACATTTTTCATAAAAACCCAAATTAGGTTAATTGAAGAGCTAGGACCCTAATCTAGGTCAAACTGGGTTCCAAGGGCCAAATTAAGTGTTCCAAACCCTAGATAATGTTTTTCCATGATTTTTAGAGGATTTACTTGATTTTTATTCTGACCAGAACCTTGTTGATTTATGCAGGTCTGTTTTAGGGTTACCAAGTGTCATTTAATTCTTAGATTGCACATAAACTCATTTCTGATTGACTCAACCCACTTTTTATCTCATTTAGACCATTTGACCTATGTTTTGACTCTAGGAAATCCTGTTTATGAACTGTAATGGTAAAATTACAGTTTTAACCTTTATTTCATGCTCAGAGCACTTGTTCCTTCAGTTAAGCTGTCTTCTATGTTATGTAGGAGCTTTTATCTTCTTTATTGGGTCAAAATGAGCTAGTTATGGCTCATGATGAGGCTCTCATCATACCCCCATGCCTAGCTTTTTCTAGTCCCTTAGCAAAATTTCAAAGTTTTAACTTCCATTCTAGACCCTGAGTGTCTGTCAACAATGATAAGTGCTTCTCCTTTTGTGATTAGGTAGGAATGCTGACAATAGGCCTAGAGGTACTCAAGTACCAACCAAAATCTGGACCTGTTCTACTTTAGCCTCAGTCCTCCGCAAAGGTTTCTACGGCCCACAAAAACTAACCTAGGGTTTGTTGGACTCCGCGGTTAAAGCACCCGTGCTTGAGACATTTTTAGCCTAAGTTCAATTTGCAGTGCATTTTTGTAAGAGAGAGATAGAAGATTTATTTTTTTGGAGAGCTTTTCTCGCTCTTTTCTTTTTATTTCTAGCTTCGGATTAGCTTCTCAACACTGTCTGTATCGGATTCCTCGTCCCCATCATCAATCCTCAAGGGTCCCTAGCTTTCGAGATTTCGAGATAATCCCGCCCATGGCAACCCCCAGAACCCTGGCTTTAGAGATTTCGAGATAATCCCGCCCATGGCATTTCGTGGCCGAATTCAGCCCCTGGCGATCGACATTTCGTGATAATGCCGCCCATGGTATCTGAACCAGCAGAGTACTTACCTGCCCCCAGTAGGATATTTAAATATCCTAAGAGACAAGCACCGAGGAGACGATATGTTGTTACGCATCTTCGAGGGGAATTTCCCGCCTCTTCGCGCTGGGAACTCGTCCAAATCAATTTGTGTTGATTGGCTGCTCCTAATCTAGGTGACTTTTTCAGAACATTCAATGCTTTTCGCGTGATTTGGATGTTTATGCGCACTAAACCCGACTGTGTGTGAATTTGGGGTGCTTAGGTTACCGAATCCCGCAAACCGGAGGTCAGTTAACGAGGCCGAATACTTCCTAAGCCTTAGACCTAATACTCAAACTTCGCATTTTCCTCAACCTCTTGAGGACTATCCAGATTTTAATGGATACGTGAATTTTTAAGCTAAAGATACTAGCCCAAGAGGCCTAAGACCAGCGTTCCTGCTAACCTCTTATTACATCTCCGTAGCACTTTTCTTTTCTTTTTCTTGATTCGGTCTAGAACTTCAGTTAACCCCTTAATCTTTTACTAATGACTATTTCTTTTTATTTTCCTTTTGTGCTCCTTTTTGTCATTTTGCTCTCTTTTCTTCCTCTCATTTGTATGACACTGAATTGTTCCTCCCCTCTATCAAGTCCTTTTTTTTTTGTTTTATGAAAACCTTTTCTTGATATAAATTTTTTGACATTTTGCACTTTCATACCCCCCCATGCCTAAGATTTGCAATGTCCCCATTGTAAATTAGGTGGGTTCGAATTCAGCTTAGTTCATGCATTAGGAAAGGTGTGTGGTGAGTGAATGGGTCGAAGTGACTTATTTCGAACGATTTCTAATCTCGGGTAGGTATACCTGAGGTGAAGTCGGCTGTTATAATGGATGAACCCTAAAGTGCAATATGAGTTCCGTATAGAGATGTCAGAAAAGGTTTCGGGTTTTTCAAAGAATGACGGGTTGCCTCCCGTTAAGCGCTGAGTTTTACGCCATCGGCTGGGCGCAATGAGCTCAAGAGGAATGGAGGGTAAAGGATGACTCAGCCAAATCTATATCAGTCATGTCAATGAACGGCTTGAGTCTCTGACCGTTCACGACAAAGGGTTCAAAATCATGGCTGAGTGGGCTGATTTCAATGGCTCCATTTTCGAAGATTTGTCGGACTAGGTAGGGTCCGACCCACTTAGATCTTAGCTTCCCTGGGAATAGTTTTAGTCGAGCATCAAAGAGTAAAACTTTTTGACCAGGATGAAAGACCTTTCTAGAAATGTGTTTGTCGTGAAAAGCTTTAACCCGTTCTTTGTAAATTCGTGAGTTCTCATACGCATCACGGCGTAACTCATCGATCTCGCTCATTTGAAGTCTTCTGTGGGTTCCAGCCCTGGAAAGGTCAAGATTTCAGGTCTGTACTGCCCAATAGGCTTTATGCTCCAACTCGACGGGGAGGTGGCATGCCTTCCCATACACTAGTCTGAAGGGAGACATTCCTAATTGGGTCTTGTGGGTGGTCCTATAGGCCCACAATGCTTCCGGAAGCCGAGAAGACCAATCTTTTCTATCAGGTTGAACAGTAGCCTGAAGGATCTTCTTGATCTCTCGGTTAGATAGCTCAGCTAGACCATTAGTTTGGGGGTGGTAAGGAGTAGAGATTCGGTGCGACACCCTGTATTTGGTTATCAGTGACCTGAACTGAGCGTTTGTAAAATGGGTCCCTTCATCGAAAATTATAGCGCGCGGAGTCTCGAACTTTGAGAAAATGTTTTGATGGAGGAATTTTATAACGACTTTATGATTGTTGGTTCGGGTCGGAATGGCTTCTATCCACTTGGAAACATAGTCAACTTCGAGTAAGATGTATTCGAAGCCATCCGAGGTCGAAAAGGGTCCCATGAAATCAATCCCCCAAATATCAAAAATTTCGCATACCAAGATCGGCTGTAGATGCATCATGTCTCAATGGCTCATGTTGCCCAGAGTCTGGCAACGGGAACATGCCTTACAGTGATCGTATGCATCCTTGAAAATTGTGGGCCAGTAAAAGCCACACTGGAGGACTTTTGCTGCGGTTTTATGTCCTGAAAAATGTCCACCGCATGCCTGGTCATGGCAGAATGAGAGTATGTCTTTGATTTCCACTTCCGCGATGCACCGTCGGATTATCTGATCAGCACCAATGCGGAATAGATACGGGTCCTCCCATAGGTAGTACTTGGCATCGGAACGCAATCTGTCCTTTTTGGCCTTCGGCCAATCGGACGGAATCTGATGTGATGCCAGGTAATTAACTATATCAGCGAACCATGGAAGACTTGTATTGATAGTCAAGAGGTGCTCATCAGGAAAATGTTCTGTGATAGGTCCGGAAGGATCAATAATTTCAAAAGGAAGGCGGGACAAGTGATCGGCTACCACATTTTGCTTTCCCTCCTTATCGCGAATCTCGAGGTCAAATTCTTGCAATAGCAAGATCCATCGGATTAATCGAGGTTTCGTGTCCTTCTTAGCAAGGAGATGCCTCACAGCTGTATGATCCGAGTATATGATAACACGGGAACCCAGAAGGTATGATCTGAATTTTTCCAGGGCAAATACTATGGCCAGCAGCTCTTTCTCAGTAACAGTATACTTACGCTGAGCTTCATCCAGTGTTTTGCTGGCGTAGTAAATGACCACAGGTTTCCCGTCAATTTTCTGCCCCAAAACCACTCCTACAGCGAAGTCAGATGCATCGCACATGATCTCAAAGGGTTGAGACCAATCAGGGGACTGTAGGATCGGGGCTTAGGTGACTCGGTCACGTAGGATCTCAAATGCTTGAGTGCATTCCTTGGAAATTTCGAAAGGCACATCCTTGGAGAGAAGGTTGGTCAGGGGGCGCGTAATTTTTGAGAAATCGGGAATGAATCGACGGTAGAAACCGACGTGCCCCAAAAAAGGTCGGATGTCCTTAATCGAGCTAGGCATAGGAGGCTTGGAAATCAGGTTAACCTTAGCTCGATCCACTTGGATGCCTTTCTCCGAGATTAGATGTCCCAAGACAATTCCCTCAGGCACCATGAAATGGCTCTTTTCCTAGGAAAGAACCAAATTCACCTCGATGCACCGCCTGAGTATTTGGACCAAGTGTTGGAGGCAATCGTCAAATGATTCTCCAAAAATTGAAAAATCATCCATGAAGACTTCCAGATAATCACCTACCATATCTGAGAATATGGCAAGCATGCACTGCTGAAAAGTTGCAGGTGCATTGCAGAGACCGAACGGCATCCTTCGAAACGCGTACGTCCCGAAGGGGCAGGTGAATGTGGTCATTTCTTGGTCCTCTGGATGGATTGCCACCTGATTGTAACCGGAATACCCGTCAAGAAAGCAGAAGAACCTATTTCCCGCTAGTTTTTCGAGGATTTGATCAATAAACGGTAGTGGGAAATGATCCTTCTTCGTGGAGGAATTGAGTCTTCTATAATCAATGCAGACTCTCCACGAGTTAGCTATTCGGGTAGGAATGACTTCTCCGATTTCAGTCGTGATGATGGTAAGTCCTGCCTTCTTAGGCACCACTTGTATTGGACTCACCCAACGACTGTCGGAGATCGGGTAGATGATCCCTGCATCTAACCACTTTATGATCTCCTTTTTCATGACCTCCTGTAGGTTAGGGTTTAGGCGTCTTTGCATTTCTCTTGAAGGTCGTGAGCCTTCTTCTGTGTAGATTCGATGTGTGCAGTATGAAGGGCTTATACCAGTCAAATCATCGAGAGTCCATCCAATGGCTCTACGATGTTGCTGGAGAACAGAAATCAAACGGAGTTCCTGGTCAGGTGTGAGTCGAGAATTGATAATCACAGGAAATGTCTGATTTGAATCCAGAAAGACGTACTTCAGATGTTCGGGAAGGGGTTTGAGTTCCATGACAGGGTTGTCAGCAGCAGCGGGTGGTTCGGGGTTAGCAGCAGCGGGTGGTTCGGGGTTTGCATCAGGAGCAATGGTAGGAGTCATAGGTGTATCTAGATCATGTTCGCACTCCTCTGTTAGCGGTTTTTGATTCTCTAGTGGTTGATTAGGAATAATCAGGTTGTCCTCTATATGCAATTCATCAACCACGACTTTGACATCACATATTTCCTCTATAACCCCACAATTAATCCCTTGCTGGGCCTTGAAAATGTCAATCTTCATGTTTTGATTCCCAAATTTTAATTCTATCTGGCCCTCTTCACAGTTAATGTTGGCCCTAGCAGTGGCCAAAAAGGGTCTCCCTAATATGATTGGTGTGTCCCTTGGGTTCTTAGGTGCATCCATGTCTAGTACTATGAAGTTCACTAGAAAATAAAAATCTCTTACCCTAACAATGACATCCTCGAGTATTCCTTTGGGTGACTTGATGGATCGATCGGCTAACTGCAATGTCACCTCAGTGGGTTTAAGTTCAGATTCTTCAAGGTGGTCAAGGAGGGATGTAGGTATTAAATTTATGGAGGCACCTAGATCTAGTAGGGCTCTATCAAATTAGGTTTCACCAATTTTACAAGAAATCAAGGGAGTTCCTGGGTCTTTAGCCTTGGGTGGGAGTGTGCTCAAGATGACAGAGCTGGCTTGCTCTGACAGTACGATTGGGTTCCCATCCTTGGTTCGTGGCTTACGTTTAGGTGTACATATGTCTTTCAAGAATCTTGCGTAAGCTGGTATGTGGCAGATTGCATCCATCAACGGGATGTTTATCTGGACCTGTTCAAAGAGCTTGACCAGATCCTCCTCGGGAGCCACGGGTTTGGTTATTCTTTTTCCTTTGGTCAAGGCCTCAGGAAATGGGATCCTAGCTGGTTCCTCTAGGATAGGTCCAGGTTCTTGATCTGGGACAGTAGTATCTTGGATAACTATCCTAGGGTCTTGGCCATTATCAGGCTTGGAGTGATTCGGATAATGTGGGTCTTGGGTTATTTTACCACTACGTGTTGTTACAGAGTTCAACCCGGCCTGATTTAGGTTAGGTAGGAGGGGTGGCTGCTGCTGAAATCCCGCATAAGATGTTGAAGCCTCCATCCCGTCTGGTGATGGAGTAGCGGGGGCCTGATAAATCACATGTGTTTGGCCTGAATTTGGATTCATAACACGCTTCTGGGTTAGCACGTTATTTGGGTTGGGCAGAGGTTGCGAAGGAAGGGTGCCAGGTTGGCGGGAATTTGCCATCTGGGCCAGTTGGTTGCGAACCTTTGTGATTTTGTCCTTGTGCTGTTTTTGCATTGCCGCATTTGTCTTTTGAATGTCAGCCAGTGCTTGAAGGATAAGAGTCATTTGATCCTGGTTTTGCCCATATTGGTAGGTGGGATTGGGTCGAGGCTGAGGCGGCTGAAATGGACGAGAGGCTTGTGGACGGGGTTGATATGGTTGTCTTTGAGAATTTCCCACCCACTGAAAGTTAGGATGATTTCGCCATCCAGGGTTGTAGGTATTGGAGAGCGGGTCATTCTGGATGGCGTTGAGGTCCTCGTAGTTCTGAGGAACCTCGGGAAAGTCAGAATACGAGGGTTCAGAGTTCCCCCAACTCGAGTAGAATGGATCGGAGGTTACTCCGGTCCGAGAGGCAGACGGGGGTGGATATGGGTCCATCCCCTTGGCAGGTTGGTGATAGATGTTTTGCACAGTTTCTCTTGCCAGAGGAGGTCGTGCAAAAGCGCTTTGCGCAGAGGTGGCTTGCTGCAAATGTTGAGTTAGCTCATCCACCTTCTTTTCTATGATAGAAACCTTGTCCAGCTGACTGGCCATCAATTCCAAGTCGACGAAAGTGGACAGGTCTTGCATCTCATGTGTCCCTCTTAGATTCATCGATGCGTGGGCATTCGTCCTGTCGAATAAGCCCATGGAGTCATTATTTATGGAGTTCTCGCACATGTTTTCAAGAATCTCCCACACCATGTCCTCGTGTTGACCCATGATGTTTCCTCCGCACGTTGCATTGACGAATAAACGAATATCCTCACGGAGTCCCTGGTAAAAAGACTGGACTTGTTCCCACTTAGGAACTCCGTGATGGGGGCACTTTCGCATGAGATCTAGGAATCGATCCCAAGCTTCGTGAAGAGGTTCTCCCGATTGTTGAGTGAAATGAGTGATCTGGTGGCGCAAGGCATTCGTCCGGCCAACGGGGAAGAATTTTTTCAAAAATTTGGACTGCAGTTCCTCCCATGTGTTGATCGGACGGGTTTGAGTTTGATACCAATGTGCGGCCTTGTCCATGAGGGAGAACGAAAACATTTTCATGAGTAGGATATCCCGGTTTTGTACATCTGACCCGAAGGTCTGGGCCAGATGCTTGAGTTGTTTGATGTGTTGGAATGGATCCTCAGAGTTAAGCCCATGGAACTTCGGTATGGCATGAATCATATTGGGCTTCAGTTCAGAATCAGGTCCTCCAATTGGGATTCGTACTTGGGGTTCGATTGCCACCGCAGCGGGATTATAGTGATCTCTCATCATAGGTCGCTGTGGTGGGTTTACAAAGTTCTGAAAGAGATCATTAAGGCGTTGAAGTTGGTGTTCAAGGTTGTTCTCCTCTTCAATGGGTTGTGCCATGATGGGAGAAGAAGGAGAATCAGGATCTGAATCAGATGAAAGATTTATGTGGTGGGGTTGCTGCACAAACAAGGGCGTCGAGGCTTGGCCTCGACGAGAGTGAATTTCTAAAGGAGGTCTTAAGGGTGGTGTTAAGGACCTCCTACCGAACATGCACCGAAAGATGTGATGAGATTAGAAGGTACTGGACCCAATCAAGACACCCAAAAATTGTTGGGTGACTATAGAGGTTCGGGGCAGATGGACCCCTGGATCAGAAGATCGCCCACCTGAGAAATACCTAGGCAGCCAGAGAGGGAGAGTCCCGCAAAGACCCCTACACGGTAGAGCGTCCCCACGGGTTACAGGGTTTCCCCCACCCGACCTCTCTTGTCACTGCGGTTCCAGGTAGACCAGAATGGGGACCTTGACCTCTTAAGTCTACCTTTTTTTTATTTTAAGATCAAGGTGCTTAATGTTCCACTTGAACTTTTAAGTATTTTGAGTGTAAAAAAGTGACCTAATTTTAAGGTTGGTTGACCCAAGGGATCAACTTCACCTCTTGTTCCTTTGAGAGTTTTTAGGTCCTTTTTTTATGGTTCAAATGGATTAACAGCCTGATTTGCTTAGGGTTCCTCTTGTATAGATCTTTTCAAACATGGTTTAGGCACACCTCTTTTTGGAAAATTTGTTTCTTTATTTAAGAGATGATGTGTCTCTAAAAACCCTAGCTTTGCAATCCCTAACTTGGCTCTAGTGGGTCCAATTTAGTTGCTTTAGAAATTAGCACCTAGGGCTCAATCAAGAAAGTTTTAGCCCTAGTGGCCTTAGTTGGATGAACAGACAAAAATATGTTGAAATGAAAATCAGGCAACTTGATGAGTTACTAAATATGAAACAGGTAGCCCTAAGTTGATTTTTCTCTTTTTTTTTTCCTTTTTAGATTTTGAGAGGGTTAAGAGAGAGGGCTTATGGAAATTACCTGTTCCTTGGAGAGTCTGTTGTGCAGTTATTGTTCTTTCCTTTTTGTTTTACTTTCCCTGCTTGAACACAACAAAAGAGAGAAGTTAAGTCAGATATTAGATAGAAAAGTTGTAATCAAAAGCTTTAAAAGTGCCCGTTGCTCCCCGGCAATGGCGCCAAAATGTTCTCATGTTTTTGTGCGGGTTTAAAGTATATCACGTTATAGTATAACCGACAAAACATTTAAACAAATATAAGGAATTTTGTTACTCGAAAAACTAAAGTATCCGAGGTCGAACACAGGGAGCAAGCTCAGTACTTTTTAAAACCAAAGAATACAACTGTTAAATGAAAAGGATTGATTCAAAGAGAGAATTTTAAAAAAGATTTGTGAAATAAAAATAGAATTGGACGTCTGATTTCTATATCAGACATCTTAAATGTAATCTCCTTTCTCTCTTCTTCTTCGTTGCTCTTCTCTCTTTCTGCATTTGCTTCTTGTCTTGTGTAGGCTTCTTCTTCCTGCCTTTGTTTTTCTCTTATTTCTTCTTCTGCCTTGCCTTTCTTCTTCTTCACTTGGCCTCTCTTCGTTCTTCTCTCTCTTCTGCCTTGTCTTCCTTCTTCTTCTCTACGAAAACTTCTCCTTTCACTGCTACACAGCCTCTTCTTTCTTCTCTTCCTGTTCTACAGCTGCTAAGTGTTCGCTGCCTCTTTCGCTTCTTCCTTCCTGCACACACCACAATCAAAGCAAAACCTACACCCGTCCCTCTACCCAAGCGTCTCTCTCTCTCCCAAGCAATTCACTCAACGACACTCTCCCAGAGCCACACGGGTAGTCGGGTCAGATTCGCACCTGGGACCAGGCGCACCGGCAAGTGGTGATGCGCGAGGAGTGCGTACGTTTAGGTTGGGTCGGATCCCGCCAGATCCACGAGGTCAAGCTACGGACGAGGTGGGTGTGAGGGCAGGTGAGGGACCTCACCCCTGTGCTTACGGAGGCAATGGGCTTAAAACACAAAAACAATTTATATGATACCTGTGTTTTGCAATCCCATGATGTGGGACTATCTGGTCGGTCCTGCTTTCGCGCCCGCAGAGCTTTCGTCGCGCGATTGCTCCAGCTGCTGGCCTCTCTGTGTGACTTGCTAGCCTCACTCACTTCGCGACACTCGCGTGAGTCTGCTGCACTTGCAGCCTGGGAGTCTTGGTACCTGAAGCTGCTGCAAGCTCCTTGCTGCTTCGGCTGATAATGGTGGCCGGAGCTTAAACCTGTCACACACAAGAACGGCCTATTGGCCCAATCAGATTAGCTAGAAACCTTCGCTGTGGCACGGCGAAGGCGGTGGGAGGTGCTGCAGGCTGTAGGTCGGCCTAGGCGTGTGTGCCTAGGTCAACTTGTGGCTGGAGATGTTGGGTTGTTCGGGGGGTGATTGTGGAGGTCTGGAGTGGCAGTGGTGGGGTGAAGTGAGTTCCTGGTGGTGAGGCGGAGCTCACGAGGGGGTTGGCGAGCCGTGTGGAGGGGCGGAGTGGTGTGGGCAGCTCGCCGGAGGGCGATCGGAGATGAGGACGATGGAGGTGGTTAGGCACTGTCGAGGGGTAATCAGATAAAATAGCAGGGGGAAAAGAGAGAGGAGAGGAGGAAGAAGGTATCTAGAGTGGTCTGGAAGGAAGGGAGGCGGCGGAGAGGACGGCGCGTAACTGCCGTCGTCGGGGAAGAAGGACCCTGAGGGAGGAAGCAGCGACGAAGATGAGGTCAGGGGCACGCGCACGTGGTACAGCGCGACGCGGGAGGAAGTGGCGGAGTTGACTCTGTTGCTGGTATGGCAGCAGAGCGACAAGAAGGAGGGAGGAGGTCGCCGGAGCTTGCGGGTCGTTTGGCCGGAGATGGGAGAGAGGGAATTTGGAGGGGATCTCCGTCAAAATCAAGCTTAGGTTCTGCGGCAGGGTCTGGGGAGCCTTTTATAGGCGCTGGCCGAACCTTCTAGCGTGTGGAGACCACGCAATCACCTCCACCGGCTCACCGGAGTTGGAAAGAGGGTGGATACCCTAATCTCTCGTGCGTTCACACGAGAGATTAGGTTCACACCAGCGATTGTAATTGGCTTTAGAAGGAAGGGAATTCCTCAAAGAATCCCCCTTCCATTCCTGGGAGGGAATCTCTGAGGGATTAGAGAGTAATCCCTCTCTAAACCTCTCCAGAGCTCAGTTCTGCCCTAACAATGGCGGCAGGACTGGATTGCAAAGGGGGTGGAAAACTTAGGGGCCTCTCTGCAGAGATATTCAAAAGATAGGGACCAAATTATGCTTTGGGTGTACTAAATTGCAAAGTAGGTCAAGATGACCTCCCCTTAGGTCCAAATTTTGGTACAAACCTAATTTGGACCTAAGGAATCCAATGGTGAAGTTGGATTTTAGGTTTGACCTCGTTTTTCTGGACATTTTGCGTAAAAACCCAAATCAGGTTAATTGAAGAGTTAGGACCCTAATCTAGGTCAAACTGGGTTCCAAGGGCCAAATTAAGTGTTCCAAACCCTAGAGAATGTTTTTCCATGATTTTTAGAGGGTTTACTTGATTTTTATTCTGATCGGAACCTTGTTAATTTATGCGGGTCTGTTTTAGGGTTACCAAGTGTCATTTAATTCTTAGATTGCACATAAACTCATTTCTGATTGACTCAACCCACTTTTTATCTCATTTAGACCATTTGACCTATGTTTTGCCTCTGAGAAATCCCGTTTATGAACTGTAATGGTAAAATTGCAGTTTTAACCTTTATTTCATGCTTTCTTCTCAGAGCACTTGTTCCTTCAGTTAAGCCGTCTTCTATGTTATGTAGGAGCTTTTATCTTCTTTATTGGGTCAAAATGAGCTAGTTATGGCTCATGATGAGGCTCTCATCAGTGGGGTTATAGGTGGAATATGAGAGTGAATTTGCTAGCCGAGGATGTCTTGAATGGTGGTGGGTAGTGGTCTTTTTATAGGGTAGGATGGGGGGTTAAGGTGCCCCTTGAAATGGAGGGCTAGGATGGAAGGATGGAGGTGGTTGGTGATCCTATGGCCAAGGGTGTTTGGCGCCAACCCAAGGGGTGTTAAAGGGGGTGGTTATGGTGGTGTTGGTGGATTTTGGTGGTGGAGAGACACCACCATTTTGGCACCAACATAGGGTCTTCTATAAGGGGGGTTAGGTGGATGGTGGAGATGGATTCAAGGGGAATTGTGTGGTGGAGATGAAGGGGAATTTTGGAGGGAAAAGTGTCACCATCAAGGGGGTGGTTAGGGTGGTTTTGGTGCCACTTTTAGGTGTCTTTTGGAGGTGGTGGGTAGGCTAGGTTGGTGCCAAGTAGGTTAGCTTATGTGGAGCTCAGGTGGAGCTAGTTGGGTGGAGTTGTTAGGTGGGTTTTTGTGGTGGTACAAGCCAAGGAAGTTGGAGCATAGCTAAGCTAAGCTAAGCTAAGATAATCTAAGCTAGCTTAGCTAATGGAGGAGTAGAGGAGAAGGTGTTGGAGCTAGGGTTTGGAGGGAGGAGCTGAGGAGGAGAAGTCTGGAGCTGGCTGCTGCTGAAGAAGCTGGCATGGAGCTACTCTAGCTGGCTTAGCTTGCTAGTTCTTTGCTAGCTGCTAAGCCGAGATAAAGTAAGCTAGCTTCTACCATAATGAGCTGTGGTGAGCTAGGTCTGGTGCTCCCGGGGAGAATCAAGCTGGTTGAGGCAGCTAAGGTAGCTTAGCTCAACTCAGTTGAGCTAAGCTAAGTCCCCAGGAGCTGGACTTGAGCTTCCTGAGCTGGGATGAGTTCTTCTTCAGCTGGCTGGAGTTGAGTGGAGCTGGATGTAGCTGGATTTGAGCTAGGGTGAACTCCTGTCAACTTAGCTGAGCTAGCTAGAGCTCCCTGTGGACTAGTGGGAGCTGAGATGAGCTAGACTCAGCTAAGTTGAGCTGGATCTGAGCTGACTTGAGCTAGGGTGAGCTAAGATGAACTCTCTTCAGCTGCCATTCAACTGAGATTAGCTGAATGGAGCTGGGATGAGCTAACCCTAGTTCAAGTGAGCTAGGTTCTAGCTATGGTGAGTTGGATCAAGCTGAGTTCCAGCTAATCTGGGCTTCTCCTTCACCATTTGCCTTCTTGAGTGTTAGTATTTTAGGGATCTGTATATCTGTACATCCCTAACATTCACAAAAACATATTAAAAAGATAATAAAAAAATGCAATGCATGCCTAACCTATTTTATGCCTAAATGCAGCCCAAAAACCCGTTTGCGGAGTAAAATCCTAAGAGCTAGGTTTGTTTTAATGCATAAGAATGATGATAAACTAGCGTTTATCACACCCCCATGCTTATCTTTTGCTAGTCTCTTAGCAAAACTTTAATTTTTTGGAAAACGGAATTTTTGGGAAATCTAATTTTTTTCGACTTTTGAGGAGAAAAAGAGATTAGGGGACCTTGGTAGATTAAAACACAGGAGGTATAGGATTTGTTAAAGATAAACATCGGGATTTATTTTTGGATTCAACCATTAGACAAAACGGGATCAATATATCCTCCAGAAAATTCCCAAATTAACCCCTTGTTAATTCAGATGACTTGAAATGTTTGTTTTTAGGATTTTTCTGGCTCAAGAATCTGATTCGCAACTTGCAAAATCCTTTAAAACCTTGTGTCTATGCTTGTGAAAAGCCAACATTTATAAGGGAGTGTTAATTTATTTATATTACTTTTTTTTTTCTCCCCCATGCTTATTTTTAGCTTAGTCTTACAACATATGTGTCGGGATCATCATTCCCGTTACCATTCCTCGAGGGGGCTCTGGAACCAGTACTTCAGGATAGCACTATCCATGACACCACCTAGGAGCTCACAACCCGAAAACACGATGCGGTGAAAAGGGACGCTCCAAGCAAACTCAAGCTCTTGCTCCGACACTACAGGTAGAGCACCGTCCAAGACACTTGAGCTGCTAAAATGCGCTTTAATGCTCCGTCTAAAGATATGAAATATAGATATGGAGCAGCGCTGAGGCGATAACATGTTGACATCACGTCCTCAAAGGAGGCATTTTCCTCCTTCTCAGCGGTGGGAACTCAAACCAATGATCTGCTTCAGACTTTTACTAAGTCCAAACAAGGGAGTTTTTCAAATTTTTAGTTATTTTTAAGTGTTGGCTTGTGTGTGAAGAGTGACACAAGAAGTTTCTCAAAACATGCAAGTTTTTGAGTCAGAAGCTAAGTCAAATAGTTTCCACATTACAAAATAGGATCAAGTCACCTGAACTATCATGAGTTCAGGTGGAATTTTAAAGAAGGATATCTGATCTAGTCTAAAATAGACCCTGAAATTCTAATGATCAGATCTGCATCCTCATCCTTAGTTTGTTAAAGATTAAATCCCATTGTACCAAAAGTGAATTTTTCGACCTTAGTCCTGATTTCAATTTTTTTCCTCAAAAAGTTTTTAATCATCATTTTTTTTTAGGTATGCAAGTAGGAAATAAATTAAAGAAAAATGCATGTTTTTAGGTTTTGAATATCCTAAATCGATTGTCAAAATTAAAAAACACCCCCCCATGCTTAAGATATGCCATGTCCTCATGCATTAGGAGGGAAAAGGGATCACCTTAGTGAAGAATGGTTGGGTTTAGGATGATCAAAACCTCGAAAAGAAAAAAAAGAAAGCAGGAAAAGAATGATGGGTTACCTCCCATCCAGTGCTATCTTTTACGCCATTCAGCCGGGCGTGATGTGCATTAGTGATCAAGGGTGGCTGGCTCAGTAAAATTAAAAGATTCAGATGGAATTTTAGGCGAATGGTCAAAATACGGCTTTAAACGCTGGCCATTGACTTGAAATGTTGAATTAGTTTTTGGATCAAAAAGGTCAACAGCATCATATGTATATGTTTTATAGACAATAAAGGGGCCGGTCCATTTAGATTTTAATTTGTCAGGAAAAAGATGTAATCTCGCATCGAAAAGCCAAACATGTTGATTAACGTCAAAGTGTTTCCGAACAATATATTTATCGTGAAATTTCTTTATTCGATCTTTATAAATCCTTGCATTTTCATAGGAAAAATTATGTAATTCTTCCAATTCAGTTAATTGTAATTTTCTATGGTTACTGGCATCAAATAAATCCATATTAAGTTGTTTTATTGCCCAAAAAGCCCTATGTTCTAATTCTACCAGGAGATGGCATGCCTTCCCAAAAATCAGATGGAAGGGAGACATGCCAAGCAGAGTTTTAAAAGCAGTACGGTAGGCCCATAAAGCGTTGTCCAATTTGGTGGACCAATCTTTACGGTCGGGCCTAACCGTCTTTTGTAAAATATTTTTAATTTCCCTGTTAGAAACTTCAACCTGGCCATTTGTTTGGGGGTGATATGGTGTGAAAATTTTATGATTAACCCCATATTTAGAAAGAAGGTGATGAAATTGTGAGTGGGTGAAATGTGAGCCTCCGTCACTGATAATGGCTTTTGGTATGCCGAATCTTGAGAAAATATTTTTCTTAAGAAATTCGACAACCACACAGTGATCACTAGTGCGGGTGGGTATTGCTTCTATCCATTTAGAAACATAGTCGACTGCGACTAATATATATAAATATCCACCAGAGTTGATGAATGGTCCCTTGAAGTTGATGCCCCAAACATCAAAAATTTCAACCTCTAAAATAGGATTAAGGGGCATCATATCCTTCCGAGTTATGTTGCCGATGCTCGGCAACGCACACAGGACCGAATGAAGTCATGAGCATCTTTATGCAAGCTGGACCAATAAAATCCCACATTAAGGATTTTGGCTCAGTTTTCTTGCCCAAAAAATGTCCGCCACAGGCCATTGAGTGACAACGTGTCAAGATATCATGGATTTCAGAATCAGGGACACATCGTCGAATGACCTGATCGGCACAAATGCAGAAAAGGTCGGGCTCCTCCCAAAAGTAATATTTAATATCAGCAAAGAACTTATCCCATTTTGTTTTTGGCCAATCAGCGAGCATTTGTTCTGTTGCTGAGTAGTTTGCGATGGGCGCAAACTAAGGGAGGGTTGTAGCAGCTAAAATGCTTTCATCAGGGAACTGATCTGGCAGGGTCATTATGTCATTCGTCATAAGACGAGAGAGATGGTCGGCCACTACATTGTGCAATCCCGCCTTATCCTTGATTTCCAGGTCAAATTCCTGGAGCAGCAAAATCCAACGGATAAGGCGGGGTTTCGCATCTTTCTTTGTTAGCAAATATTTAATTGCTGAGTGGTCGGTATAAACAGTGACATGTGACCCCAAAAGATAAGATCTAAATTTTTCTAAGGCAAATACAATGGCAAGAAGTTCCTTTTCAATAACTGTGTAATTTCGTTGCGCATCTTCAAGGGTTTTGCTAGCATAATAGATCACAACGGGCTTCTTGTCAATTCTTTGCCCTAGAACGGCCCCTACAGCAAAATCTAAGGCATCTGTCATTAATTCAAAGGGACTATTCCAATCGGGTCCCTGCAATATTGGTGCCTCAGTAACCTCTTTCTTCAACCTCAAAAACTCTCCAGGCACTTATTATTAAAATCAAATGGCTGGTCTTTAGTGAGAAGCTGACTTAAGGGCTTGGAGATTTGGGAAAAGTTTTGTATGAATCGACGGTAGAAACCCACATGACCCAAAAAGGATCTGATCTGTTTGACAGTAGTGGGCGGTGGGAGCTTAGATATAGCATCTATTTTTTCTTTATCTACCGCGATTTCTTGTTTTGAAATAACATGGCCCAAGACAATACCTTCTTGGACCATGAAATGACTTTTTTCCCAGTTGAGGACTAGATTAACTTCTATGCACTTTTGGAGAGTTCTTTCAAGATTTTTGAGACTGGTCAAAAGAATCTCCAAAAACAGAGAAGTCATCCATAAAGACTTCTAAACATTCACCTACCAGGTCTGAAAAAATTGCAAGCATGTACCTTTGAAAAGTTGCAGGTGCATTGCAAAGATCGAAGGGCATTTTTCGGAAAGCAAAGGTTCCGAAGGGGCAGGTGAAAGTTGTTTTGTCCTGGTCCTCAGGATGAACCGCTACTTGATTATAGCCAAAATAACCAACCAAAAAATAGTAAAAATCCCGTCCGGCTAACCTCTCTAAGATTTGATCAATAAAAGGGAGCGGGAAATGATCCTTCTTGGTGGCAGTGTTTAATTTTCGGTAATCAATACACACGCGCCAAGAAGAAGCGGTTCGAGTGGCTACATTTTCCCCATTTTAATTAGTGACAACTGTTAGTCCATCCTTTTTGGGGACAACTTGAGTTGGACTAACCCAAGAGCTGTCAGAAATGGGGTAGATGATATCAGCATCCAGCCACTTAATAATCTCCTTTTTTACCACCTCCTGCATAACAGGATTCAAGCGCCTTTGTGGTTGGCGGGAGGGGTGAGAATCGTCCTCTAAATATATACGATGCGTACAATAGGACGGATGAATGCCTTTAAGATCAGAAAGGGTCTAGCCAATAGCTTTCCGATATTTACTCAAAACCTGGAGGAGTTTGTGCTCTTGTGCCCTGGTGAGTCCAGAATTTATAATTAGGGGCAGGGTCTGATTTGGACCCAGGAAGACGTATTTAAGGGAGTCGGGCAAAGGTTTTAATTCCAATTGTGGGCCCAGCTCCGAAAGAGTTTCTACTTTGTGGGTTAGAGGTGAGGTGAGAGTGAAAGGGTCAGCTGGAATGTTAGCCGGATGTGTGGTTGGGGTGGAAGGATGAGAAAAAGTGGACTGTTCAGGAACCGTATTCACAGCAAAACAGGTACCTAAATGGGAAATCTGCAAAGTTTCCTCCACAGTGTTTTCTATTTTTGAATTCGAATCATCAAAGAAATCTGGTTCTTGGAACTGCCTAGAAGCTTGAAAAATGTCTAGGGTTACAGATTCACCGCCACACATGATCTTCATCTTTCCAGAATCACAATCAATATTGGTGAAGCCGGTGGCTAAGAATGGTCTTCCAAGAATAATGGGGGCAAACTTAAGTGCTTCAGGTACCTCTATGTTCAGGACTAAAAAGTCTACTGCGAATAGATAATTTTTGACTCGGACAATAACATCTTCAACAATTCCCCTTGGTTTAATCGTAGATCGGTCGGCTAATTGGAGAGTAACCTCAACAGGCTTCAATTCACCGATCTTAAATTCCTCAAAAACAACTGTGGGGATAAGATTAATTGAGGCACCAAGATCCAACAGAGCACGGTCAAATGAGGTATCATTAATGATAACTTGGATTACGGGTGCGTCGGGATCTTTTCTCTTAAGAGGCAGTCGGCTCTATACAACTGAGCTGACTGTCTCTGGAAGAATTACCTTTCCTAAATTTTTGGGCTGCCTTTTTGGAGTACATAAATCTTTTAAGAATCTTGCATAGGCAGGGATATACTTAATGGCATCTAGGATAGGGATATTAATTTCTACTTGCCCAAATAAATCCATTAGTTCCTTCTCAGTGGGCTCAGATTTTGTCTTTTTCCTTTTTGAAGAGTGGAGGGCTTGTGGAAATGGGGCAGGGTTGCCTTGTTTTGCATGAATTGGTTCCTAAACAATAGGAGGGGAAGAGTTAATCTGTGTGTCATTAGAGCGGGTTTCTTTAACAGGCAAGGTATTGTGAGTGGTTTTCCCATTCCTCAAGGTAACTGCATTTGCAGTCTGGTTGTTTCTAGGATGAGGATGAGGGGCCTAGCTGTTATTGAAACCTGGCGGATGCTGAGGTGCTGGCTGAATAGGTTGACTAGGATATCCACCTTGGAATTGATTCCTTTGATTATTTGGGTTGGGCATGGGTTGGGATGGTAAATTCCCAATAGGTCGATGATCAGGAGTAACCTTAACTTGGTGTTGCAAATTGGTAATCATGCGAGTTACTTCTGTCATTTGAGTCTGCATTCCTTGCAGAGTTTTCATGACCTGATTATTAATATCATCCTGGGATGGTCCAGGTTGATACATAGCTGCCCAGAATTCCCAAAATAGTTTTGTTTGGGAAAAGGAATCGAATTCGGGTTTTTCCAGGAGTGATTCGGGTTAGTCGTCCAGTTTTGATTGGAAGTGTTGGAGGGGTTTCTAAATTGCTCCTGGAGAGCATAAATATTTTCCGAGGTGGGATCAAAAATATTTTGATCAAAATTCCTGGTTAAATCTTGTGGGAAATCAGCCGGAAATTGCTGGCCAGCAGATGTGGCATCAATATTGTGTAGATTTTCTCTTCGGAGAATGTGGGGGGTTAGTGTGTGGAGAGTGGACGTGTGGAGCTTGTTTGTTTATGAGCTTTTCTTCCATTTTCTTTTGGTGAATTTGCATCTGGTCCAGTCGTTGAGCTGACATATATAAATCATCTTGCGTGACTGGAACAGAGGTGGATTTGGAGTCAATTTCATGGACTCCGTGTTTGGGGTTTTGTGATTTGCCAAAAGTGTCCATTGAAGTCATGTTAAATGAGTTTTCACTCATTTCTTCAAAGAGAAGATAGGCACTTTTGGCATCTTTGTTAAGAAAATTGCCCCCACATGTGGCATCCACAAATCATTTCAATTGATCTTCTAATCCATGATAGAAGATCTGCACTAACTGCCATTGTGGAATCTCATGGTGGGGACAACTTCTTAGAAGTTCCTGAAATCTTTCCCAGGCTTCGTGGAGGGGTTCACCAATTTTTTGTTGAAAGGTCGTTATTTATCTTCTTAATGCATTCGTTTGACCGATCGGAAAATTTTTTTTAAGAAAAGCACTTTTTAGTTGGGGCCAGGTGGTAATAGGGTGCCCAACCATTCTAAACCAATGCGATACTGATGTAAACACATTTACACTACTTAAAATGTCTATTTATGCATGTTCTTAAGCATAGGATTGCATTTCATGATATAAATATTGCATAACATGCATCATCTTGCATTTAGAGTAGTTTGAATAAAATGGAGGTTAATTATCTCCTTTTATGTGCTTGGACAGGGCAAACATTTTATCGGGGCCTCGGATCAAAGATCCAACCATATGGATGTAATCAGGGCGACGATTGGAGTTCAACGACTCCAAGATCGCCCTAATCAGGTATCCGTAGCATCAGATAGAGATCGGGTTACCCTAGAAGATCAAGGGCTAGGATGGTGTAAATCCGCACTTCAGATTACAAATCCGACCGCACGGATGAATTCGGATCGACGATCGCAGCCTAAAGACACAAAAATCGAGTCAATCCGACATCCGTGGCACCATCTACAACTTCCAGAAGATGGACGGCCAAGATGACGCCACGTGGCGCCATCTCAGCCGCCCAAATGGCCACTTGCATCTTGTGAAGACCGCGCACCCGTCTCCTCTCCGCCGTTGGATCTCGATCCAACGGCTGCGACGCGCCCGCGCTGAAGTCAAGCGCTCGACACAAACGCGACCGCAGCGCAGCGGTCGAGTGCTCTAACGAGATGCAGGGACGTGCGTTCGAGCCGCGCCCCGCAGAAATTGGAGCGGTGGCGCGCCTCCAATCGACCGCACGATCGCGATCCAATGGCCGCGCGCGCCCGATAGCGCTGACGCGCGATTGGACGCGCGCGTGAACGCGCGATCGCACTCACAGGCAGGCGGGCGGCAGCAGTGAAGGCGCGATTTTAAGTCGTCCGATCTCGCGATCGGACGGCTGAGACTTCGCGGACGTGCGTAGGCGTTACGCACGCGGGCAGCCGAGCGGGCGCGCGTGGGCGCGGCGGCGACGGCCACGTCGGGGCTTTAGTGACGGATTTATCCGTCACTAAAGACCCCTTATTTATTATTTTGAAGATGTAACGTCTATTTTGCCCCCACTCCTTGCAACTATAAAAGGAGACCCCCTCCATACGAAATTTTCATCCCTTCTTTCTCCTCTCTACCCCTCCAAAGCTCAAGAGAAGCTTGTCCCACACCCGGGATGCTTCTCGCGAGATAAAGTCCAATTTTCGTTCCCCTTCGGAAGTGGATCCCGCGACGACGACGGCGTGCTGCTTCGTTCCCGTTCTTCTGCTTCATCCTCCTTCATCCCGCTTTGTTCTCCTTCGTCCAGGCGTCGTCCCGTCTGGCTCGTCCCCTGAGCAATCGTCGAGGAGGATTTCTCTCTCTCTATTCTTTTTACCGCTTTTTAGTATAGATTTACTGCTTTCTAGAATAATCTACTCGTCCTCCAAGCAATCGTCGAGGAGGACATTTCTCCCTCCATTCTTTTAATGCTTTCTAGAGTAAGTTTATCGCTTTCTAGAGTAATTATTTTATGCTTTCTAGTTGTAATGAACAATCACTTCAATGCAAAAATTTCTTGTTTATTCTACATCTCATTTTGATTTCTCTGTGTAATATTCTTTGTCTCTCTTACTCTCTCTCTCTCTTCTATTTATTGTAAATAATTAGATAGTACTAAATTGAATTATTCTGTAACAAATAAAAAGAAACGCGTAGTTTTTAAATCAAACGTCTGCCTCCCTGTGTTCGACCCGGAATTTTAATTTCGGTATAAATTTTATTTGTTGAACACGAATTCTTTGCTTTCGAACTACAACGACAGGTTTTCCAAAACCAAACACGTTAGCGTAGGTTCATAACACGTTCAACAGATACTTTGCCTTTAAGAGAGAGAGGAAAGAGTCTCATTAACCACATGTCTTCCTGCACATTGCGGGAACGAGTGGTTTGAGCGAGGACAGTCAATTCCTCGAGATGACAAAAAGGGTCCTCTCTTGGAAGACCATGAAAATGCTTAATGAGGTTTAGAATTGCTGATTTGATCTCGAAATCCCCTTGTGGTATGACCACCCCTGGTCTTTCCTCATAATTGGAAGGATCATAGAAATCTTTAAGAGGAACGACAGGCTGTTGGCGGGGTGGTGGATTTTGTCCTTGATTAGCTAGGTTCGTGATAGTCCTAGCTAGATCTTCTTGATTTTGTTGTAGTCGAGCCAAATGGTCGACCATTAATGCAAAGGGATTTGTATTTTGGGTTATAATTGGTGGGCCACCTGGCCCTGCTGGTATTTCTAGTTGCTCCAAGTTAGGAAGGTGAGGGAGGGTGAAGTCAGCTTGTGGGTCGGCTGACGGGTTAGAAGTGGAAGCAGAATTTTTTTGACGGCTTCCTGGGTTTTCCATTTTTTTAGAAGAGGGGGAAGAAAACAATGATTTCCTGCTGCGGGGGGCGAAATCAGATAGTCTCTCGAGGTGTGGTTTTTGGGACAATCGCCCATGCATGCACTACTTGGAAGAATTGGAGGGGAGGAGAAGAGAAAGAGATGAGAGAAAGTGTGCAATTCAAACAAACAAAACTAGACCTAACTTAAATGCGACTCCCTAATAATAACCTAAGACTTGGTCTATTTAGGAAATAAGTAGTCAATAGTGAATACCCATTCTATCAACAAATCTAGCCAAGTTGCTTAAGGGGAGGTTTGGGCCCAAACGTTTCCAAGGGAAAACCCCAGGTGCTTGTACAAACCCGCACTTGGTCGTTTGACACGGCCCCTCAGCCTGAACACCAGATATAGATGACAGAATTGGTACTAACTAAAGAAAACTTAAGACCTAAATAGCAAGCCTAAGTTGATAAAGTCTTAGGGGTCAAGTTGCTACAAATTTTAATTAGGTCTAGGATGCTATAGTGCACACGGAATGTGGAGGGTGTTTATTGGGTTGTTTCCCTGTTATTTTGATTTTTTTTGTGTGTGTGCAGGAATTGGAGAGTGGCTCCAATGAAAATCAAGTTGTCACACAATTTTTTTGTATTTGTATTTTAGGATTTGATTTAATTAAATGTGTTTTAGGGTTTTTCTCTTTAAATTTTCAAACAAGTTTAAAATTTCACAATCAAAGGAAAGACAAGTTATATTAGTGATAGTTAATTTCCTTTAATGTGAGTCTTTAAAAAGAAAGTAAGAAACCCTAAGTCAATTATCCCTAAGATAGAAAATTACTACCAATGAATTAATTTTAGGCTTTCTATATTAAGTAGTAGTCCAACAAGTCAAGTAACACCACTACTTTGAATAAAATCAAACAAGATTCGAAAAACGATTTTTGTAAGATTTTAGGAATTTGTTTGATAATTATTTTGAATTTTTAATTGTAATGGTATTAAAGTCCAGAAATGATACCTGTGGATATTTTGGACTTTTCAGTATTACCACCGACCTCAGAAATTTTTTTTGATTTTATATGATGTGTAAAATTTCACAAGAATTCCAGCAAGATAAATTTCACAAAAATTGGATTAGTATGAAAATTCTAAAAATTCATGGACAGTAGCAAAATAGGAAGATTTGAGGGTGTGACCCCTCTGTAGTCCAAGAATTTTTAAAAATTAAATACAGATCCAATTAATCTGAAATTTGGAACAGATGTTCGTAACTTAATTGCGAATCATTGTATGAAATTTTATGATTTTAAGAGGCCTTTGGTGTTGGGAATTGATTTTTCAAGTCCGGATAGGAATCTGGACCCGAAAAATAGAACACCAATACTTGCAATGGAGTGGTGTTAAAGAAGCATTCAAGCAAACAATGGATTTTATATGGGCACCACTCCACTAAATTAAATTGTTTATGGTCCTGAAAGCCAAGTGTAATATGTTTTTGGTAGTTCTAATTAATTATGTGACCAGAAAGAGGAACCAACCTGAATTTCGCGGGAAGAAAAGGAACTTTGAGCTCTTGCTTCTAGATTCCCGCCTTCCCACTGTAATTCCTGCACACACAAAAGAAAGAAAGAGAAAGGGATGAGATCCACTTCAAGCAAGAGAAAATTAATTAATGCAAAGCCGTGCCTCCCCGGCAACGGCACCAAAAAGTGATAGCGATATACGCGTGATTTGTAAAAGCGGGTTTTTAACGTCGTTGTAACACGCGAATTCACATACGCTTTTAAATTTATAAACCTAGATAGGGGAGTATCTAGGGTCGTCCAAGGAGGCCAAATGTTTGCAAAATTAATTCTCTTGCTTGTAATACAAATCTCAACTTTCTTTTTGGTATTTTAAATATATAATTGTTTTATTTTGAAAAGACGAGGGCAAAATGCGAATTGTAACGGAAAGTACTAACACCTACAATTGCTTAACTAAAATTTAAAAGATAGAAATATCTTCTTCCTAAGCTCACTCTAGGCAAGTGGAGGCCTAGAGTAATTAGGAAGAAGAGGTGAAACAAGTGCTAGAACCAAAAGTAACAATTGCAATAAAAAGCTAAAAGAAGGCAATTTAATTGACTAGAATTAGTGTTCTTTTCAAGGACAAGTAGAGGAATGATTGTACTAGAACTGAACAAATTTAAAAGCAAATAAAGAAACACTAACCCTCTTGCAAAATTTGGTGAAGAAGGGAGTCTTCTTTCTCCAAGCCTAGCTACTCTTTGGCTTGAAAAGAGGGCCTCCTTCTCCTTCCTTGAGAGCTCCTCCAAGGTGGAAGCTACCACCTTCAATGCTCTCTCCAAGGGGTGGGCATGCACCACCCTCAAAAACTCCTCCAAGGTGGTGTGGACCACCTTCAAGATCTCCTCCAAAGATCTTCCTTGCCTGGCTTCTCCTTTGGCTAGCGTGGCCCAAGAGAGAAGGGAAGAGGGGAAGGCACCAAGGGGACAGAATATCCCCTTAATCTTCTTCTTCTTCTTCTCTCTTGGACGTGGGCTTCTAGGTGGAATATGAGAGTGAATTTGCTAGCCAAGGATGTCTTGAATGGTGGTGGGTAGTGGTCTTTTTATAGGGTAGGATGGGGGGTTAAGGTGATCCTTGAAATGGAGGGCTAGGATGGAAGGATGGAGGTGGTTGGTGATCCTATGGCCAAGGGTGTGTGGCGCCAACCCAAGGGGTGTTAAAGGGGGTGGTTATGGTGGTGTTGGTGGATTTTGGTGGTGGAGAGACACCACCATTTTGGCACCAACATAGGGTCTTCTAGAAGGAGGGTTAGGTGGATGGTGGAGATGGATTCAAGGGGAATTGTGTGGTGGAGATGAAGGGGAATTTTGGAGGGAAAAGTGGCACCATCAAGGGGGTGGTTAGGGTGGTTTTGGCGCCACTTTTAGGTGTCTTTTGGAGGTGGTGGGAAGGCTAGGTTGGTGCCAGGTAGGTTAGCTTATGTGGAGCTTAGGTGGAGCTAGTTGGGTGGAGTTGTTAGGTGGGTTTTTGGGGTGGTACAAGCCAAGGAAGTTGGAGCATAGCTAAGCTAAGCTAAGCTAAGATAAGCTAGCTTAGCTAATGGGGGAGTAGAGGAGAAGGTGTTGGAGCTAGGGTTTGGAGGGAGGAGCTGAGGAGGAGAAGTCTGGAGCTGAAATTGGAGCTGGCTGCTGCTGAAGAGGCTGGCATGGAGCTACTCTAGTTGGCTTAGCTTGCTAGTTCTTTGCTAGCTGCTAAGCCAAGCTAAAGTAAGCTAGCTTCTACCATAATGAGCTGAGGTGAGCTAGGTCTAGTGCTCCTGGGGAGAATCAAGCTGGTTGAGGCAGCTAAGGTAGCTTAGCTCAATTGAGTTGAGCTAAGCTAAGTGCCCGAGAGCTGGACTTGAGCTTCCTGAGCTGGGTTGAGTTCTTCTTTAGCTGACTAGAGTTGAGTGGAGCTGGATGTAGCTGGATCTGAGTTGGGGTGAACTCTTGTCAACTCAGCTGAGCTAGCTAGAGCTCCCTGTGGACTAGTGGGAGCTAAGATGAGCTAGACTCAGCTAAGTTGAGCTGGATCTAAGCTGACTTGAGCTAGGGTGAGCTAAGATGAACTCTCTTGAGCTGCCATTTAGTTGAGATTAGCTGAATGGAGCTAGGATGAGCTAACCCTAGTTCAAGTGAGCTAGGTTCCAGCTGTGGTGAGCTGGATCAAGCTGTGTTCCAACTAATCTGGGCTTATCCTTCACCATTTTCCTTCTTGAGTGCTAGGGTTTTAGGGATCTTTATATCTGTACATCCCTAACACTCACAAAAACATATTAAAAAGATAATAAAAAAAAATGCAATGCATGCCTAACCTATTTTATGCCTAAATGCAGCCCAAAAACCCGTTTGCGGAGTAAAATCCTAAAAGCTAGGTTTATTTTAATGCATAAGAATGATGATAAACTGGCGTTTATCAGGTGGCCATTTCTCGGGATGGAAAATCGCTACAAAAATTTTGCAGTCGGGATTTTTTTGGCCAACCATCTTCAGAGATACACACGATTATGCCCAACACTGCAAACAATGTCAGTCAGTCAGTTCTATGACCAGGAGAGACATGATGCCACTCCAACCCATCATGGTCGTAGAAGTGTTTGACGTCTGGGGCATCGATTTTATGGGCCCTTTTTCAAATTCGCATGGCTTTGAGTACATATTGCTAGCCGTTGATTATGTCTCGAAGTGGGTCGAGGCCATCCCGGCGAGATGGGCTGACCACAAGACTGTCATTTCTTTTGTATGGCAAAATATTTTCGTGAGATTTGGAGTACCCTGCGCTCTGATTAGCGATGGGGGAAGCCACTTCATCCACGCCCATTTCAGGTCGTTATTAAAGAAATATAGGGTACATCACCACATAGCCACCCCGTATCACCCACAGACCAATGGGCAGGCTGAAGTGTCTAATCGTCAAATCAAGCTGATTCTCCAGAAGACAGTTAGACCAGACAGGAAGGACTAGTCCGACAAATTAATCGATGCACTCTGGGCATATCAGACCTCATACAAGGCCCCACTTGGAATGTCACCATATCGCATGGTATATCGCAAGGCTTGTCACCTTCCTGTAGAGCTGGAACACCGCGCCTTTTGGGCGGTGAGAAAATGCAACCTCGACCTCGATGCAGGAGGTCGAGAATGGAAACTCCAGCTCAGCGAATTAGAAGAAATCCGGTGAGAGGCCTACGAGAATGCATTAATATACAAGGACAAGACCAAGACCTTTCACGACCGCCACATTCGGAGGAAAGTATTCACACCCAACCAGCGAGTCTGGTTATTTGATTCACGGCTGAAACTATTTGTGGGGAAGCTTAAGTCCAAATGGACTGGCCCGTATGTTGTGATGCAGCCATATCCTAATGGGGCAGTCCAGATCAAGGACCCAAAATCTGGTCATATATTCACAGTAAACGGCTAGTGACTCAAGCCATTTTTGGCCCAGGAACCTCCTCCACCTGACGAGACTATTCATATTAGTGAGGACATGTGATTGAGTGCTCGCCCAGCTGGAGGCGTTAAACTCAGCACATATAAATACCATTCACTCCACATTTCACCATCATCTATACATAACCATTTTTATACATAGCATATTTTTCCTTTAGCATATTTCCTTTGCATAGTGCATGCTAACAGGTTGGTCGGTGCTGAATGTATAGTTTCAGGAGCAATTACAGGTGACTTCTACCCACTCATCCTCTGTCAGATTTATTTTCTTTTATAGTCTTGCATGAGGACATGCAAGAACTTAGGCATGGGGGGGTAGATACATCAAAACTGAAAAAAAAAATTTATGCCAACACTTAGGAAAACCTCGGAGCTGCATGTAAAATGTACTTTAGGACCTTAAATAAAAAGAACAACCGACTCCACCTCCGATGCTCACATTGGAGCTAGAAATTGCTCGCAACAACCACTTCCGACTCACCCGCTCATGTTTTGTTCTAAATTTAGGGTCAAGCTGATTGTAACCTCATATAGGAAATTCACGAAGTACAAATTATATGAGGATACATATTGCATTCATAAATAAGATTATTTTATTAAGAGAATGCATTAGGGATTTTATCCTTTAGTTGATTCTTGTAATCTGGAATCCAGTACAACTTTTCACACACACGTAGAATTTGCAATGGATTCATAGTGAAGGCTGATAAACGTCTTCAGTCTGTCGAGAAGAAGCAATGCTTCTTTTCCTGAACCCTTGGACAGTGTTTTAGGAGTCAGGCAGATTTTCCTCAAAAAATCCACCAAATAGTGTGAGATGAGAGTAGAGTGTATTGGTGCTCTAAGATTAGTATGAGGAATCTGGAATCCTAGATAATTAGGTTATGATGCTCTAAGATGAGACATAGTTTTCGCTCTCGATTCCTGCATATGCATTTTGTGCGAAATTGTGAGAGCCATCAAATAAGGCAAATACGCGGAGAGTGAGTTTTCATAAAACTAGAGCTAAGGTGGATGATTACAACCATTCTCTACGGAATCCTCAGCTGAAGGAGGGTATTGATGTCAAGGTCAGAAATACACCGTCCTATCCGTCTCTCCCGGTGCCGTGAGTAGGCACTTCCACCAAATAAGCCATCCAATGTCTCTTGAGTACCACCAATCCCTAATAATGCCTCCTCAATAAAGTTCATGGATGTATGCCAGTTATGTTATGCTGAAAAAAAAAGAAAAAAATTAGAAAAAGAAAAAAAGAAGAAAAGAATGAATATTTAGTGTTTATTTCATCGAGGCAATACCACTAAATAAAATTGAGCTCCACCAAATATGGCCTTAACCTATTTTTCTTGTGTTTCTGACCGCCCGAATACTGGCTGAGGAATTCCAACTTAGTGTTAGGGTTATGAGAACTCAATTAAAGTGTTAATGTCTAGTGGGACCACCAAATACAAAACATACGTGTGAATCTGGTGAGGTTGTGAGCTCTAACAAAAAGAAAGAAAAAGAGTAAGAGAGAATGAATACAAAGGAATCAAAGAGAGCATAGTTTTTCTCATCTTTCTCTAAGTTGAGTTACTTAGTAATCTGGGAATCTAGATTCTATAGTACTAGTCTCTATGTAGCACCAGTGAGAGTGAGCCACCAAATATATAATCTTTTCTCTCAGAGATTCTCTACCTAAGCCCAAAGCCGGGGAGAAATTCATAGAATATCTTGAATACCTTGAGGCAAGAAGTCCGCCTATCCCACTAGAATTTTTACTAGGGATCAAGTACAGGCTTTAGAGGTGTATTAGTTTTCACTCGAATCCGTTGCAAAAGCTAAATAGCTGCACTTTCACAATTGTCTGGATTTCTAAAGCATAGGATGAAAACAAAAAGGAGAAAAACCTCTAGGCATACACTTGATAAAATAATCAGTCCCTTAGGGACCCTTGCTGTAAATAATTTAGTCTTACATTTGCTAGGGACTAGCAAGATTTAGGCATGGGGGTATGATTGCGCAGCAATCATAGGTCTTAATTGACCAAGATTAGGCTAGAACTTAGCATAAGTTAGGGCTATTCATGCATACATATGCATTATCTGCATCTTTATTACCCTTCTTTAGCTATGCATGAAATAATGTTATAATGTGCTGATTAAGTGCATTAAGTTGATTGCAGGCAATAAGCAGATTTAGAGTTGGATCTGGAGTAGGATATGAAGTTGGATCTAGAATAACAAGAGTTGCAGCAAAGTTGGAGTAGAAGGCTTAGATTAGATGTAGGAATAATAATGTAAGGGAGTTAAAGGTTTGCTATGATATTAAGTAGGAATAAAACAGTAAAATGTGAAGAGCTTAGGTCCATCCTAGCCCTCGGATAGCCTAGAGACTTCCCCAAGCCTTAGCCACCCTTAGATTAGGTCACAACACCCTAAAAAGCCTTAAAACCCTAGTTCCAGCCCTTATTTGGATGTCCAGATGAGTTATAGGACATCCAGAATACTTAGCCATCTCCCGCACACCTCAAACCCACTTTTACAGTGTTATTGGATGTCCAGACACTTTGTCAGACGTCCAATTTTTGCAGAATACCCAAAATAGAACCCGAAATCCTTCCTGACTCTGATTGGACGTCTAGACAACAAGTCTGGACTTCTGATTTTTGAGTATAAGACATCTGACACTATTATTAGACGTCTGATACTGCTCTCTAATTCCTATTTTGAGATTTAAGCCTTGATCTTGGATCTCTAGGTCCCTAAACCTAATTCCAACCCCATAGGAACCTAAATTAAGGTGCCATAACCCTAGTACATCACCTCTAGACCTCCCTAAGGACCTAATTAGGTCCTCACTAAACCTAATTGACTTGGATCTTAGTCAATTCCATCAGCCTATTCAATTGGACTCATTGAGTTGAATTGAGCCCTGATCTCAGCACACACTATCCAATTGGACTCAGTAAGAGTCCAATTGACCTAGACCTAAATTAATTGAGTTGTTTTACTCTCAATTAAGTTTCCATACACCCAATTAAACTTGTATTAAGTTTAATTGCACTTTACCTTAGTGAATTAGGGTTTATAACCTTAATTTGAGACATACCTTGACCTAAACCCACTAGAACCTAACCTAATCAACCTAGCCACCTAAGTTTCGACCCACACACACCCACACCCACCATCCACACGAAAATACCTAGCCTAGAGTTCTCTAGAACTCTCTACCATGTGTGCTTGCCTTGGTTGCCAAAAGTAGCAACCAAGAGCCATTCAATTTGTAGATCCACATATGGTGGATCTAAAAACCACCATCCACCCTCTCTCTCTCACTCTCCCATGAGCTCCCACCCTTGGCCTCTCTAGAGAATTCCATAATTCTCTAGAGAGCTTCCCTTAAGTCTATAAAAAGACCCAATGGGTGGCCATTTGCACCCATTCACTTCCTTGGCATTCTTTCCACTTAGGCTAGCCACTTCCATCTCACTCCACCTCCACGAGTTGAGCACCACCATGGAGGCCACCATCTCCATGCCAGGAAGCTGGATCAGCTCCCCAACCACTCTCCAAGGGCTGGCCTAAGCTCCGTTGGCTGCCCCTCCTTCTCTCAGCCACTCAAAGGCCATCGGGGACCACCTCCGAATGCCCTTTCTTCTGCTAGATTAGTAGCTTAGCTTTTCGTATATTTATTGCTTTTATTTACTGCTTAGTAGTATAGTCTTACTTCTCCCCCAATGATGCATGCGAAATCCCCCCATCAATTCTTGTATGCAATCGTTTTCTGGTAGCTAGGTTTAATTTTCAAGCATTTATGTATAAGCTTTCCTTGAGATTTCCTTGTGAAACAACTCTCCCACTGAATGAATGAAAAATACTTTTACATATATATTTGTCTCTATATGTTTGAAATCACCATGAGCTTAATAATTGTCATTCTTTTTGTGTGATTCAAGTTGCCTATTTCCAATTCCTAATATTCTTGCAACTAAGCATGTCATACCTAAATACGTAATAATCATGAACTGACATGCGATTTTAAACAAAGTAGAGTAAGATCGATTTCAAAAGTAAAAGCAATGCCTCCCAGAGACGAACAACCGGGACTCAAGTCTCGTTATTTTTACAAAACAATATCTTTGTTGGATAGTACTTCACGACTATACTACGACGCATTCCTTTTCTATCAAAAACGCGATCTACGATTTTTCCCAACAATGACCTTGAAGATGGTCATCTCTATGGCCATCCAGGAGAGGAGAAGAAGATGGGGCGTGGACCCTCTATGGAGGAAGAAGAAGGCATGCCCACAAGAAGAAGAAAAGAGGAGGGGGATGTTGATGAAGCCTTCTTCTTCTCCTTTCTTAGTCATCCATGATGATGCTTGGAGGAGGAGGAGCACCATGAAGCTTCTTCTAGCCATCCATGGAGGAGGAGAGTGGATGGCCTTTGGAGGGTGGAAGGGAGGGTGTTGGTGGTTGCAAGTTGAAGTGGAGGAGAAGAGGATGGAATGTGCTCAACACCTTTCTGCTTGGCTTTTATGGGAAGGCCTCCTTTTTGGGTTGCCACTTTTGGTGGTTCCTAAAATAAGTAGTCGCCACCTATTTAGGATCTAGGATTGGTAAGGGTTGACATCTAGGTTGTAGGGATTTCCTAGAATAGATGTGCATGGGATTTGTTTTGCTAAGGTGCGTGACAACTAGTGGGTGGATAGATTTGGAAGGTGTGTGTGTGTGTGTAATTTTCGTAGACTAAGGTGTGTAGGTTTTGTTGGATTAGGTTGGGTCAACCTAGATTAGGTGAGTGAGGACCTAATTAATCTTAGGTGAGTCTAATTGGAGAGGAGTGAGCCTAATTGGGTCTAGGTGAAGTCTAATTGGATGCGTGTGTGATTAGGCTAAGGTAATCCTAATAGGTATGAGTCAATTAGATCTTGGGTGGATCTAATTGGATTGAGGTGCATCCAATCAACTGTAGATGCACCCAATTAGGTATGGGCTAGTTCAATTGGGTTAGGGATAGGATAAGTAAGGGTATGGATAGTGGGATAGGCTTAGGAGGTCTCTAATTATGTCTCCTAAGGTGTTTGGTGGGGTTTCTAGGTTAAAAGAGGCAAGCTTGGGCTTCTAGCACCCAAAATAGGAACTAGAGAGGACCTCCAGATGTCTAGACAAGTGATTAGACATCTTATACTCCAAAATTGGATGTCTGGAGGTTAGGTTGGATGTCTAATTCTGTGTTAGTGAGAGTTTTGGCTTCCTGGATTGAGTTTCTGCAGAAATTAGACGTCTAGCCTAATATCTCGATGTCCAGAAAGGTGCTAGAGAGTGGGTTTTGGGTATTCTAAGGTAGGTTTTGGTTCCTAAGTGTTTGGGAGAGGGATAAGGTGGATAAGAACATGGATAGCACTATCCATGTTTTGGGTTCTAAGGCTAAGATGTCTTAATGGAAGTGATTTTGGGTTTAGGAAGGCTATTGTAGGCTTTCTAAGGGTAGGGATAAGGCTATCCTCCTCACTCCTCATGTTTGGATCAATCTTCTTCTCTCTTTATTGCCTTATTCCACTCTATCTCTCATCCTGAATCACTTTATTACCTACAAATAACAACAAAAACATTAAATAGCAAGATATCTCATCTTATTCTCTATAAAATGATGTAGTGCATGATATGCATAATATGAATGATATGAATGCAATATTTATAAATTAAGCTAGGTTCAAACATTATTTAGGTTGATTAGGACCTATGATGGTTGTGCAATCAAGGGCGGCATGCATCATGAACCATTGATCTCTGCAATTGAACGATTTAAATCGAACACACACATGTGCACGAGAGGAGTGGTGCAAATCAGAATGGGCGACTAAGCGCGTGACACATGGTGCAATCCTGTGCGATACTCACATTGAAGGTGCATTGAAGGTTATTTTGAGGTGCGATCTGATCCGTTGATCTCCCGATCGATGGATCTGATCAAACCTATGGTGTTGCACGATTTTGAGGGCCAAAATACTTACTTTGCCCCTCACTTTAGCTATAAAAAGAGCCATAGAGCCCCCATTTGAAAGGCAACTTCCACCAAACACATCTCTGGCCTCTCTTTCTCTCTCTGTAGCATCTCTCTCTGGTCTCTTCTCGGTGCCCTAAATCTGAAGTGCTACCGTACTTCACACAAGCATCTCTCAAGCAGCTTCATTCTTCATCTAATTCTCTCTACTCTTTAGTTTATTTGTTCTAATTCCTAGTTTAAAACTCTTTGCAAGTATCAATAAAAAATCTAATTATATGAATATGTTGTCTCTCTTTTTATGCCTTCATTAGGTTAGATTAGTTAGTATGAAAGCTTTGAAAATCTCATTTTGCCTCCCTACAAATGACTCAGGATTCACGATTTCTGATTTATAAATTTATTTGTTTTGACATGATTTGCAACTACAACGATATAAAATCTTTTAACGCGTTTCACGACGAACAATGGTGTGCGGACATGAAATTGAGATGCACGATCAAAATCAAGCTGTGTGGGGTGAGACGCATGGTGCACGGTGGAGCGTCGGATTGAAGAGCGTGATGACGCGCTATTTGCTCAGGAGACACGTAAAAGATTAAGTCGTATCATTGTCGTGCGAATCATGATTAAACAAATAATATTTATAAGGATTTCAATGAATACCAAGTCATTCGTAGGGAGGCAAACATAATTTTATGCGAAAGCTTTTTAGAAAGTTGTTCTAGAAATATCTATATATTTATATATGTATAGACATCAGATATCTAGAGAATCAGAGTTTTATTGCTATATTGAAACAGTTTTCAAACTATGAATAGAAATAACTATGCTAAAAACAAAGTGAGAGATAGAAAGATAGAGAGATAGTAGATGACGACACCACTTGTGGGATTCTTGTGGGAAGTACAGCAGCACTTCAGATCCAGAGCACCGGGGTGAGTGCCAGAGAGGAGTTGCAGAGAGGGAGAGAGGCTGGAGTTGTATTTGCTGGGAGTCTAGTGGAAGAGATGATCCACAGGGGGGCCCTTGTCTTCTTTTATAACATTGATGAGGGGAAAAGAGGGCAGTTTAGCCCTCCAACTCGTGCAACAACCTAGGTACGATCAGATCCATTGATCGGGAGATCAACGGCTCTGATTGCACCTAAAAATAGCCTCTAATGCACCTTATACGCGCTAATGCTCTCTGGTGGCACCACATGGCAACTTGTGAGCCGCTTAATCGTGATCCACCACTCATCCACCTCTCCTCGCATGCGCCCAATTCAAATCACGGACTTTGATTTCGGCTGTCCGATCTCGTGATCGAATGGCCTAACTCACGCCCACACCACCTTCGTAAAAGGTAGTGCATGAGATCGCGCGTAGCACATCCGTCTGTGCTCACATGCAGCCATGGAGGCCACTAGTTGCTCCACTCGATTACTACAATGCCCTCTGATCACAATCCAATAGCCAATCGTGCGTGCTCCCACCACCTTCCTAATTTTAGCGCTGAGCGCGTCTTGAACCCGCGCCTTGCGCTTACGGTTGAGTGCTCTAAGTATCTTGCTAAGGTGCATTTTGTGTTGTGTTTTGGTTTTAGGCAACTCCGCTCTCAACCATTGGATGGAGATCCAATGGCTGAGATCTTGTCTTGGCTGATGAGGCGTGGGGGCGGGGGCAATGCAAGCGCGTGATGGCCATTGGATGATGATCCAATGACCAACAATGTGTGAGGTGGGCTTATTCAAAGATTAGGGACTCGACGAGAGACGGCTATGATGACACCATGTGGCGTCATTGTGGCTGTCCATCTTCCCTTCTTTGTAACTAGTGATGTAGGCCTCCAATCAGGTTGATTCTTGCGTTGTTGGACTGTGATCGTCGATCTGGAGCCATCCGTGTGGTTGGACCTTTCATCTGAGGCTTAGATCTCTATCATCTTGCTCCGTGGCCTCTATTCTTTTATGGATTGTGAGTGATGCTATGGTTGTCTAATCAAGATGATTCTGGAAGCGTTGGACTCCCGTCGTCGTCTTGATCAGATCCGTATGGTCTAATCTATCATTTGTGACATCGAATCATCTACAATGAATTTCATCTCTCTTTTAGTGCATAAAATGAAAATATTATTTATGCAGCTAACAAATTAACTATTATGCGAATTACGACACTGATGCGTGCATTGTTCCTAGGTTATTCTAGAATCTAACTTAATTCAGGTGATTTAAGTTGCATGATTGCTGTGCAATCACACCCCTATGCCTAAATCTTGCTAGTCCCTAGCAAATGCATGACTAAATGTACAGTGTTCCTATATGACAGATTTCTTATCAAGAGTTTGATTAGAGCTTTATTTTTTTTGTTTTCATCCAAGACTTTAGAAATCCAGGTAGTCGTAAAAGTGTATTATTATAGCCTATGTAATGGATCCAAGTGAAAAACTAATCCACATTTAAAGCTCGTACTTGACCCTTAGTAAAATTCTATTGGGATAGGTAGATTTCTTCCCTCGTGGTTATAAAGTAATTTGTAAATTCAGCCCCAGCTTTTGGCTTAGGTAGAAGATACTTTGAGTCTAGTAGATTTGTATTTAGTGGCTCATACTCATCTGGTGCTACATATAGACTAGTACTTTAGAACCTAGATTTTCAAACTATTAAATAAATCAACTCAAAGAGAGGTGGAGAATTTGTGCTCTGTTTAGTTCCTTTGTACTCATTCTCTTTCTTTCTTTTTCTCTTTTACTTCTTTCTTCTCTTTTCTTTTCTTTCTTTTTGAGCTCACAATCTCACCAGATTTGTTAGCTTATTTGGTGGTCTCTCCTGACATTAACACTTTGATTAGGTTTTGATAACCCTATGACTAAGTTAGAATTCCTTGGCCAGTATTCAAGCGACCAGAAATACAAAAAAATATATCAATGCTGTATTTGGTGGATCGTGAGGGTGGTAGGTATTGTTGCCTCAATATACTTGAAACAAATTCTAAACTCATAAACTCAATTTTTTCTGCTCTTTTCTTTTTCTAAAATTTTTTTCGATGTATATATATATATATTTTTTTCTTTTCTTTTTCTTTTTCTTCCTCTTTTTTTTATATGTATATATATATTTTTCTTTTCTCGCTTTTTTCTCTTTCTCTTCTTTTCTCTCTTTTTCACATACATATATCTCATAACACAATGCAGTATAGCATACGAACTTTTATTTACAAGGCATTATTCAGGATTGGGGATGTTCAAAAGGATATCGGGTGGCTTATTTGGTGGAAGTGCCTACTCTCGACACTGAGAAAGGAATGGATAGGACAGTGTATTTTTGACCTTGACACTATTACCTTCCTTCACCCAAGGATTCCATAAAGGACGGTTGCGACCATCCACCTCAGTACTAGTTTTTTCAGAACCCACTCTCTACATATTTGCCTTATTTAGTGGCTCTCAAAAGATTTGCACAAAGAATTTGTACGCAGGAACTGAGATCGAAAACTATGCCTAACTCCGAGTATCGTTTTCTAATTATCTAGAATTTAAGATTCCTCATACTAGCCTTAGAGCATCAGTTGACTTTCTACTCTCACCTCACACTTGTTTGGTAGATCTACTAGAAGATAGTTTGTCTGACTCCCTAATTACTGTCCAAGGGCTCAGGAGAAGAAGCATTGCTTCTTTTCAACCAACTAAAGATGTTTATCGGTGGATCCATTGCAAATTCTACTTGTAAGAGTGAAATTGTACTAGATTCTAAACTTAGGAATCAATTAAGAATAAATCCCTAATAAAACCTTTTTAATAAAAATTCTTTATGCCTAAATGCAATATATATATTGACATAAAACTAAGACATGCAATGTCCACCCCCCATGCCTATTCATTACAATATCCTCATTGAAATGTATGCAAGAAAATAAAAAAGTAACAAGCAAGAGGAGGGGATATCACCTGATTGAGCTTGTTATCCAGGTCAGCTTGGATGGAGAAAATGCAAAACTGCCTGTAAGGAATACTCGGTTGGCTCCCAACTAGCGCTAAGTTTAACGTCATTTGCCAGACTCAGTACAGTTCTAAAATGATTCCAGAAGGTTGATGTGGCTATCAGGAATGGGATCATAGTTCTGAGTTATGTAAGTCTTCAACCTTTGACCATTTACCTTTGTCCAATGGCCAATCTTGGGATCTAGGATGAGAACAGCTCCATGAGTGTAGATTTTTCTTACAATGAAAGGACCCGTCCAATTTGATCTTAATTTTCCTGGAAAGAGCTTCAAGCGTGCATCAAATAGCCAAAGCTTTTGATTAGGGACAAAGCTTTTCTGAGAGATATACTTATCATGTAAAGCTTTTGTCCTATTTTTATAGATTCTTGCGCTATCATAAGAGTCATTCTGGATTTCATCCAATTCAGTCAATTGGAGTTTTCTTTGTCATCCAGATTGATCAAGATTCAGGTTAAAAGTTCTGATTACCCAGTAAGCTTTATGTTCAAGTTCAACAGGTAGATGGAAAGATTTTCCGTAAACCAAACAGAATGGAGACATCTCAATTGGAGTTTTATACGCAGTTCGGTAGGCCCAAAAAGCATCATCCAATTTAGTAGACCAATCCTTCCGATCGAGGTGGATCGTCTTTTGAAGGATTTTCTTAATTTCCCAATTGGAAATTTCGACTTGTCCATTGGTCTATGGATGGTCTGGAGTAGAGATTCTGTGAGTGACTCCATATTTGGTTAATAAGGTCCTACATTGATTGTGGGTGAAATGGGACCCACCATCACTAATCAGAGCTTTGGGTACATCGAACTGGCTGAAGATGTTTTTTCTTTACAAAGTCCATGACCACTTTATGGTCATTGGTTCAGGTCGGGATGGCCTCAATCCATTTAGATACATAGTCAACTGCAACCAGAATGTATAGGTACCCAAATCAATTAGTAAAAGGTTCCATAAAATCAATGCCCCAGACATCAAAGATCTCAACTTCAAGGATTGGATTTAGGGGCATCATATCCTTCCTAATCATGTTTCCTAGAGTGTGACAATTAATACATGACCTACAAAAGTTGTACGAGTTGTGGAATAAAGACATCCAATACAATCCACTTTGCAGTACCCTGGCTGTCGTCTTTTTCCTAAGAAGTGACCTCCACAATCAAAAGAATGGTAGAATTCTAGTACACTTGTGATCTCCTCATATGGAACACAACAGTGGATAACCTGATCTGTGCATATTTTGAATAGCTTCGAATCTTCCCAAAAATAGTATTTGGCATCGAAAATCAACTTATCCCGCTTATGCTTAAGCCAATTGATGTTGACACATCCATTTAGGTTAAAATGCTTATTTATGCATGTTCCTAGGCTTAGATTTGCATTCCATATTATAAATATTACATAGTATGCATCATTCTGCATTTAGAGTAGTTGTGTATATTTTAGGTTAATTGCATCCTTTTTGTGGTTAGGAGAGGAGATTATTTCGGAGCCCTAGATTGATGATCCGACCATACGGATCGGATCAGGACGATGATTAGAGTCCAACACCTCCGAAATCGCCTTGATTGGAGTCCCATAGGACCATATGCAGTCCAAGGAAGATCAACAGCCAAGGGACTAGGTGACACAATTCAGAACTTCAAACAACAAATCCGACCACGCGGATGGATTCGAGTCGACGATCGCAGCCCAATGACGTAAAAATCGACTCAATCCGACCTCTGTATCAGCCCGTACAATAGAAAGAAGATGGACAACCCAGATCATGTCACGTGGCGCAACCCAGGCCACCCATGCGCACTCAAGTGCCACAAACGCGCACAACAACGCGGGTGCGAGTACACACGCGGAGACGCGCACGTGCAATGGCAGCGCACGCGGGCGCGCATGCAGAGGTGAGCGACATGGCCGCACGGAGCATGCACCAGCGTAGCTGTGGCTGGGTGCGTAGGCTATCTTCAGCGATGTTTGAGGCAGATCTTCAGCAACGTTTATGATCGTCACTAAATGTCCTGTATACGAATTTGATTCTTTTCTCCACTATAAAAGGACCCCTACCCCTCCCATTTTTCTTCATCTCTTCCTTTCTTCACCTCACCACCTCTGAGGCTCTAGAGAGAGTTTGTCCCAAGCTCGGGATGCTCCTCTAGAGTGAAACCAAATAGTTTTCCCTCCCCTCGTCCCCTTTCGTGGAGCATCCCATGGCAGTCCTCTCACTATCTTTGAGAAGAATATCCTCACCGCGACGCCATCCTACCTCATCCTCCGTCCTCTGGCTACGTCTTCCTTCACCCTGCTCCTCACCACCTTCCTCCAGGCAACGTTAGAGCAAATCATCCTCCGAGTGATCGTTGAAGGGGATTTCTCTCACCTTTCTTTATTTTTCACTTTCATAGTGTAGATTTTCTGCTTCATAGTTGTAATAAATAGTTGTTAATGAATGGATGATTGTCTCTCTCTCTCTCTCTCTCTCTCTCTCTTATATTTTTGCAAGTAGATTAGCTAGAATTCATTGACCTGATCTCTTGCTTGCTAAAAACAAAAAAAAATAGAAAAGATAAAAATGACCAAAAATAAATAAAAGCGAAACGTGGATTTTCAAAACCAAACATTTGCCTCCCCGTGTTTGACTTGAGACTCAGTTATAAATTTTATCTGATCACGAGTTTTGTAGCAACGATGATGGGTCCTCTGAACCCCGATTTTAATTCACAAAGCGCACATCGATCATTTTTGGCACTGTTGCTGGGGAGGCAACGCTCTTTGGTTCTTTTTTTTCCTTATTTTTCCACCTTAGCTATCTTTTATCTCACTTTTTCTCTGATCTTGCTGTGATTGCAGGTATTCTTATGAGGCAGGCCAAAGCGGTTAGATCAGAGAAAAGTGCAGATGAGGGTTTTGTAAGTTTATCCCCACCACCCCCACCCATTAGTTCATTTCACCATACTAATAACTCAAACCCAAATCAACTTAGGTGCTTTTTATAAACCCTAGGATAGATTTGGTTGTTTGTTTGCCACCTCCACTCATCTCACCCTCACATATATAAAAAACAAAAAAAAATACTCTTCTCTTGTGGGATTTTCTGAAAGCTACACACTTAACATCCACAACTTCTCACCCTAAGGTGCACAATCACATCGATTCTACCACTTAATTGGGATCTGACTTGTAGACTCAATACACTTAACTCAACACACAAATAAGTGAGTAGAAATCTGAATAGGTCAAAACATTTCTATGTGCCTTAACTAAGTGGTGTAATAGGCCAATTGATTGAGTTGTTTAGGCAGCACCACTCAATTTAAAAGTGATTCATCAGTAGCTTGCCACTTAAGGTTGATTTTTAGGACTGAACCAGGCACTGCACATTTTTTTCTGATTTCTAAAGGAATATATCATCACCAGTGCTTTCAAAACTTGGAGTGTTCTACTGAACCTTGATTGAATATACCTAAAGATTAAACCCTAAAAGCTACTAAACAAGGTTGAACCCTAAAAAGACACATCATCAAATAACCTTGTTTGTAAACCCTGGTTGTGCATGCACACACATTTGAATCAATCATTAAGGGCACAACCCATCTAAAGGGCCCATCACATTCCAAGAGCATAATCATCCTAAGCCTAATTTAAATTGAGTAGACGTTGGCCTTAAGGATTGATTCGCTCTTCGGGGCTCAGACTGAGATTTTTTTCGATTAATCTGCTTTTGCTGGTCCATCTGATGTCTAGCTAGGGGAGTAGCATCAAACGATCGTGGCTAGGGGGTACACTAGGAACCAGAGGCATAAGACAAAGGAAGAACCTTCTCCCCAGTCCCTCTTAACTGGTTGGATTGACTGGATAAAAGTAGACCAAATCGTTTATAATCTCAAGATGGGTCCTGGGAGTTTGTCGGTCTTTAGGCTACCCACATAAGGACAGGTTTGGGTGATTGTACTGCAGGGCACCTTTCTCTCTTCTGTTTTCCCTTTTACTCCATAATGTATCCTTCCACATCTTTCACACATTTCCAATCCTACCCTCCTACCACCACTTATCCCCAAGATGATTGCTATCCCAACTTGACTTGTAATTACCCATCCACTAGCTGGGATAGCTTTGATTGGAGGTATGAATCTGGACATCAGTGTCCAAGGCCTAACCCTGGACAACATGACTATGATTGCTATCCTTCCCAAACCTACAATGATTATGGATCTCCATCCTTTGATGACAAAACCAGCCCGATCTACAATCAGGAAGGATATGTTGATTATAACACCTACCCTCCCTAATATTCCATTGAAAATAGGTCATCACCATTCTTTGAACAACCTGAAATGACCTACTATCAGGGAGGGACCCAAGAACCTCAATATCTTGACTCCCCTAGATTTAACCCGAACCCACCCAAACCTGAATCGAACCAGTCGGTTCAGGTGAACCAGATCCAAGATAGGGTGTTGGCTAATTTGAGGAACACTATACAATTTTTAGAAGCTTAGCCAACATCATGCACTAAAGCATTGGAGCCTATGATAAAAATGATTGATGACCTGAATAGCTCTTTATCGGATCTGCTCCAAAGTGTTAGGGATAGGGACCTGGGTGAGTTTCTTCTTGGGAAATTGTCGAGGTTGAGGATGAAATTTGTGGTTGCCGTAGTCAAATCTTGGGATGATTCTCAAGATGAGCCCCCTTCAGGAAAGCTAATGTTTGAACCCGCTCAGGCACCTGTCGAGGGGGATACATATGCTGAGATTAGAGATGACCAGGTTGGTCTAGAGCAACCCTTTGAGGATGAATCGAGTTTCTCACTCGAGATCCCAAAGCAGGGAATGATGAAAAATGTGTCTCCACAGACCATGAAATGACATATAATTTTGAGACATATATAAATGAGGATCATGTACTCTTTGATTCTGAAGGTGAGGAATCTCTTAGTGAAGTCTCACTTGAGCTTAAGGAAAATGATTTTAGTGAGACAAATGGGCTTGAGGAATCTGATAAATCATTTGATAGCCCGACTATTGAAGATTCTGATTCTGTTGGGGTTAACTTGGAAGATCCGAATCTTGATGATTCAATCAATAGCCCCAGTCCTCAACCACACCCCAAATGGATTGATTTTGATTTAGAAATCATTGTACTCAAATCAATTCTGAGTCAACCACGATTTCTGGACTTAGGTAAATCTTATGGGGTGAACGGTATGCTAGAGGTCCCGGAGCCTGAGCACTTGATGTTGGAGGATAGAAATGTTGAAATAAAAATTTGGGAGGTTAATTCTAAGGGAAAAACAAGTTTGGATCTAAGGGTTCCTATTGACCTAAAACCACCAACTTTTTACCAGGACCCTTACGATATCTTTCACGTGCAACCCAAGCTCAAAATAACTGATTATCTTTCTGAGCTAAACTTTAAGAGGACATCCGAACCTATTGAACCATCTTTACATTTTGTCCGACACTTTAGTCTTAGGTTGCACACCACCAAACCACAGGCTCAGCCCCGTAAATACAACAATCTTCAGTTCTAGGTGATTTTCATCCAGAACCTTAGAACCACTCGACCCTAAGGCATGGGTCTGCACCATAATCTAGTCCACATTTTTGGACACCTACTGGCAGGTTCTGTGATTAATATTTTTGTTTTAATTCTGACCTGCACTTGTAAATTCCTAATTTCTTCTTTGTATGTATATTATGCCTAGCTTAAGGCATTAAATTTAGCACGTGTTTATATCTCACGTTCCTTGTGGAGCTGACCGGATTTCTCACGATATTCAGGTGATATTCTGTTTACTTTGCCTTTTCATGTCTTTATTTGTACAATGAGGACATTGCATCATTTAGTCATGGGGGGGTGGAAACTTTATCCTGAAATCATTTTGTTAACTCCGTAGAATTTCTTTTAGTTTCTTTAAAAAAAATTAAAAATTCAAAAGGATAAAAAAAAGAAGAATTAGGAGAAGAGAACTTAGGCATTTGGAAGTTATTAACTTTAGGAAATGATACGAGAGGACCTAAACACTTAGACTCTTCAGGTCTTCAGGCTTAATTAACCCGGGTGTCCACTTGAATGTGGACTTAGTCTCGAGTCCTCGCTTATTCAAATTCATCTTTAATCTGGTGAAAAATTGGGGTGATAAGTATACGACTTATCAACTTGCCCTCTGATTTGAGGGGACTTTAAGCCTAAGCATCTTCACACTTTTTGGCATTGACTCACTTTTCGACGGTTTCTTTGGAAATTGGGTAGCTAATGAACCGTCTAGGGTGGTATGGCTGAAAAGTTGCCAGTGGTAATAGCTCATCAGCCGATTGTCCAGAGCCCAGCCATAAACCATTTTCTTCTATTGCCTTTAGGTAAATCTTAGATCAGGGAAGCCACCTACTTAAAAAACAGAAGAAAAAAGAGAAAAGAAAAAAAATAGAAAAAGGAGAAAATAAAAAAAGCAAACAAAACCATACTTCACCGCATGAGTATGGCTGGCAAGTTGCCGTGGGTAATGGCCCATTGGCTAGTTGTCCAGAGCCCAACTCATAAAAATGCATAATAATTCCCAAAACACTTAGGGAAGAAGTGGGGAAGTAGAATAAATCAGGGAGATACACACTAGGTTCGCCCCTGTGTTGACCCTATAAATAAAAAAAGTAGGGAGAAAGCTACTGTTCGAAAGATAAACCTCTAGGCAAGGTCACCTAAGGTCGTAGAAACCCGAAGTCCATTTTAACGACTGCCTAGTGAGTCTTTCACTCTTTTCACTAGATGAATAGCACTTAGAGTCCTTTTCGAGTCTAGGACGGGTTGGGTAGCCGTAATTGGAACTCTCAAACTCCAAAAGTACAAAAAAATTAGTAAAGAAGAAAAAGCAAAAAAAAATGTACCTTCCCTTTTCAAATAAGGTGACGACTTGGATGGTCTGCACTCTGGCAGACACCCAGGTACTGTTGAATCTTCGTAGTCTTGGACCATAATTGATAATTTCTATTGTTAATAAACAACATAGGCCTAAGCGATCGAATTCTAATTCTATTTTTATACATAGCATGTAGTTTAATTTTGCTACGGACTAGCAAAAGATAGGCATGGGGGTATGATGTAGACACATCCATTTAGGTTAAAATGCTTATTTATGCATGTTCCTAGGCTTAGATTTGCATTCCCTATTATAAATATTGCATAGCATGCATCATTCTGCATTTAGAGTAGTTGTGTATATTTTAGGTTAATTGCATCCTTTTTGTGGTCAGGACAGAAGAATATTTATTTTGGAGCCTCAGATTAACGATCCGATCATATGGATCTGATTAGGACGACAATTGGAGTCCAACGCCTCCGAAATCGCCTTGATCGGAGTCCTGTAGCACCATATGCAGTCCGAGGAAGATCAACTTCCAAGGGACTAGGTGACGCAATTTGGAGCTTCAAACCACAAATCCAATCACGTGGATGGATTCGGGTCGACGATCGCAGCCCAATGGTGCAAAAATCGACTCAATCCGACCTCTGTAGCAGCCCCTACAACAGAAAGATGGGCAACCTAGATCGTGCCACGTAGTGCAACCCAGGCTGCCCATGTGCATGCATGCACCCACGCACACACACAACAACACAGGTGCGCGCGTGAGTGCAGAGGCACACATGCGGGCATGCGCATGGAGCTGTGCAATGTAAGCATGCGGAGCACGCGCCAGGGCAACTTTGGGTGGGCACGTGGGCTGTCTTCAGCGACGTTTGCGATGGATCTTCAGCGACGTTTATGACCGTCACTAAATGTTTTGTATATGAATTTGATTCTTTCCTCCACTATAAAATGACCCCTCCCCTCCCATTTTTTTTCATCTCTTCCTTCACCTCACCACCTCCAAGGCTCTAGAGAGAGCCTGTCCCAAGCATGGGATGCTCCTCTAGAGTAAAACCAAATAGTTTTCCCTCGCCTCATCCCCATTCCTAGAGCATCCCGTAGCCATCCTCTCATCACCCTTCGAGAAGAAGATCCTCACCGCGACATCGTCCTACCCCATCCTCCATCCTTCGGCTACGTCCTCCATCGTCCCTCTCCTCACCACCTTCCTCCAAGCGATGTCAGAGTAAGTCATCCTCCGAGTGACCATCGAGGGGGATTTCTCTCACCTCTCTATTTTTCACTTTCATAGTGTAGATTTTCTGCTTTCGTAGTTGTAACAAACAGTTTTTCATGAATGGATGATTCTCTCTCTCTCTCTCTTTCTCTCTCTCTCTCTTATATTTTTGCAAGTAGATTAGCTAGAATTCATCGACCTGATCTCTTGCTTGCTAAAAACCAAAAAAATGTAGAAAAGATAAAAATGACCAAAAACAAATAAAAGTGAAACGCGGATTTTCAAAACCAAACGTTCGCCTCCCCGTGTTCGACCTGGGACTCATCTTGAGTTTCGATTATAAATTTTATTTGATTACGAGTTATGCAACTATGACGACGAGTTACTCGTAACCTCTATTTCAAACACACGAAACTTGTGCGATCACCAATCCATGGGTAGTCTTCTAATGGCTAAATAGTTGACAATGTCTGCAAACCAAGGTAGTTTGCAAACAGTTAAGAGCCTCATCACGAAATGAATCAGAAAGTTGAGCAGTTGTAGAGTCTACAAGGATGCTGGAGAGATGATCTGCTACTACATTTTGGGTACCAGATTTGTCTTTGATTTCTAAATCATATTCTTGCAATAGAAGGATCCATCTGATTAATCTGGGTTTTGCATCCCTTTTAGACATCAGGTGCCTTAATGCAGTGTGATCTGTGAAAATTGTGACATGAGATCCCATTAGGTAAGGTCTAAACTTCTCCAGAGCAAAAACTACTGCTAGCAACTCTTTTTCTGTAGTGGTGTAATTCCTTTGAGCCTCATCAAGAGTTTTGCTAGCATAGTAAATCATGAAAGGTTTCTTATCCACTTTTTGTGCCTGACTGCCCCAATAGCAAAATCAGAGGCATCGGTCATGATTTCAAAAGGATGATCCCATACAGGAGGTTGTAGAATGGGTGATTGTTTAATGGATCCCTTCAATAGATTGAAATCCCTTAAGTAGCTTGAATTAAAATCAAAGGTTTGATCTTTCACCAAGAGATTACTTAAGGGATTCGCCACCTTAGGAAAATCCTTAATGAATCGATAGTAAAATCCCACATGTCCGAATGATCTTACTTGTTTGACCGTCGAAGGTGGCGGGAGTTTAATGATAGTGTCCACCTTGGCTTTATCTACTTCAATTCCTCTTTCAGATACAACACGGCCAAGGACTATGCCTTCCTTAACCATGAAGTGGCTCTTTTCCCAAGATAGAACAAGATTCGCCTCTATGCATTTTTGTAAAGTGTTCTCCAGATTGATCAAACAAGAATCAAAAGAGTCCCTAAATATAGAGAAGTCATCCATAAAGATTTCCATGAAGTCACCTACCATGTCTGAAAAGATTGCAAGCATGCACCTTTGCAAAGTCACTAGTGCATTCCATAATCCAAAAGGCATCCTACGGAAAGCAAATGTTCCACAGGGACATGTGAAGGTGGTTTTCTCTTGATCATCGGGGTGGATAGCTACTTGATTGTAGTCGGAATAGCCATCCAAGAAATAGAAGAATTTTTGGCCGGCTAGTCTTTCCAAGATTTGATTAATGAAGGGAAGTGGAAAGTGGTCTTTCGTAGTTGCATTGTTCAGCTTCATGTAGTAGATATAGACTCTACAAGAGGAAGCTGTGTGGGTTGGAATTAATTCCTCATTGTCATTAGTAATCATGGTCAGCGCTGCTTTCTTGGGAACCACTTGTATAGGACTGATCCATGGGCTGTCAGAGATTGGGTAGATTATTCCCACATCTAATTGAAAATCCTTACGGGAGGGGGTGAGATTTGCGGGATAAAAATAAAGTGCAAAAACAAAATAAGCAATCTCACACAAAAAGCAGTCACACAAATGCACAAGAGATTTTTAGATGGAAACCCAAATCGGGTAAAAACCACCACCTAACCCTCTCGAGTTAGGATTTCTGAATTGACAAAGTCTATCAAATCCACTATATGAGTCACTTAAAGTGAGGGTGACTCAACCTCAATACAACGACGCTACAAGTACAAGGGTAGCGCTCCTCAAACCCCTCCTCTTCACGAGGAGTATTTTGTCCCTTGATGGACACGGGAATTCGCAATGCGAATACCCAAACAATAAGCAAAGTAAAATACAAATCAAACCTATAGAGCCACAATGTATATAAATGAAACTAGCTACCACAGGTAAAGTATCTTCCCTTAGGTGGAAGTGCATCAGCTTGATGTGGATGCATGAATCACACGACGTCACTTCGTCGCTCACGTAACTGCAGAGGGAGAACGGGTGCGCAACAATGATGAAGCTCTCTTGAAGTGGAACAAAAGCTTGGAGAGCTAGGGCTTCTTCTCATGATCAAATGGACACTATATGATGTGGAAGTTGTTGCTTGGTGTGTCTTTGCAAGGCTAGGGTACTCATCTTTTTATAGAGGGCCTAAGAAGGCTTTGGAAGGCCTTAGAAGCCTTAGGTAGTCGTTGGGGTTCATCCCAAGGCAAGGCAAGCCACAATCAAAATCATTAATGATTCTGATAGGGTCATCAGACATCTGGGAAAAAGATCAGACGTCTGGAAGTCACTCTTAAGACATTTGGAAACTAAGTCAGATGTCTAATTCTAGGCGAGTTTCCTTCCTAACTTGGTTCAGACCTAAACAGGGTTCTAGTGTAAAACCATCAGATGACATACAGGATGTCTGGCACTAGGTCTAAACATCTGGAAACCTAATTAAGTGTAGGAATGGATTCCCAAGAGCCTAAATGGCTATATTCCTCAAGACGGCCCAATCGAGGCACAATAGTCACATATTAGATGTTTGGGTAGCATGTCGGATGTCTGAAATCTAATAATAGGTCAAATTAAAGTTAATCCTCTCAGAATAGGTTGCTAAGACCAACGGTCGTCTAATTGGACTTCTAACCAAGACATCAGACGTCTTCTAAGACGTTTGGACTCTGGGACAGTCATCTGATTTCAACAGACAGAAGGTTCTAAGACCAACCCTAAATGTTTGGACGTCTGATTCAACATTCAGACGTCTTAAAGCCCAAGATCAGATGTCAGAATTTTGGATTGGACGTCTGATCAAGATGTCTGAAGTCTATCTTTGATTTTCTAAGTTCTCTAAGAATTGTCTAAGTGTCCTAGGGTTGTACAAGTGTTCCTAGGACTACAGTTTTAGATCCTTTGAGGCTCTTTAACATATATCTAGACATAAAGAATAAAGAGCAAAAGAATTACAAAAGAATACATGAAAAGAGCATCTATCATATTCTTCTCTTCATGCCTTCTTCAAGCTTTCACTCCTCGCAAAGCTCCTTCTCCTCTAACGAGCTCCTCCAATCCACCATGGATGCGAGCTCTGAAGCCCTTTACACTTGTATCCATTTGCAATTATCCTAAAATCTGAAACTCAAATACAAATGTTAAAACACAAGCATTTTGTTATCATCAAAATTGACTATCGTGGTGCTTTTGCACCAACAATCTCCCCCATTTTTATGATGACAAAATAATAAATAATAATCCATAAAATCCTCCACCCTTTTGACATTATCAAAAAGGTATCACAAATTTTAATTATCCTAAACTCCCCCTTAAAACATGCTATTCTAATTTCATCTTTTCCATGAAGCAGGATAGCTATATTATTACCTCCCCCTTTCTAAAGGAAATATAGCTAACTTAACAAGTTCTCCCCCTTAATGATTGACAAAAAACTCATTAATTTTAATAATCTCCCCCTATCTACATGCTATAGATAAAAGATAGGGTTAAGAGGTTTTACCTCACCTACCATTACCAATATAATGGCCCAAATGGTAGTGGATGCCAAATTGGATGGGGTTCCCATCCATAGCTTGGAGGTTCGGGCATCGGCGTGGGTCTCCAATCGGGCAGTCGCCTAGTGAGATGACTTGGACATTCATTTATCGTCTCGTCAGTCTTCTCTTCTCCTTCCTCGGTCTACTCCTTGGTCGTCCCAATTCAAGTTGACTGTTCTTTAGCTTGTAGGTCCAATCCTTCACATTTATATCTCCCTTGAAACCTACAAAACAATTCCAAATCTTTCTTCATTATCCAAGTCAATTTGGATTCGTATTTGTTAGTTGGTCTCCTTGAAGGAGATCCTTTCTCAACCTTAGGGCTAGGCAAATTTTCTATCTTATTGATCAAATTATTTGATTTCTCCCTAAGACATGCAAGTTCATCTTCAATGGCATGCATCTTGGTTTTTAAGATAGAAATTTTAATTTTTAAACTTGTGTTTTCCTCAGTCAATTTACTATTTTCATTCATTAGGTCTTTATTTTCTAACAACAAGTTATTATCCTTCGGACTAGAACTAGTTTCTAGATACTTAAGTTATTTTTCTAATCTTTCATTTTCTGATTTTGGGAAACTAAGATTCTTTCTCATGTTTTTATTTTATACCTTTAATGATTTACTAATTTCATAGAGTTCATCAAAGGCATCTTGGAGTTCAGATTTACCTCATTGTCACTATTGTCGCTATTGCTTTTTGCGATTGCCATGAAACCCATGCAAGTATTTCATTCTTCTTCTCAGGATCTTCCTCTTCTTCCTCCGAGCTTGAGTCATCCCAAGTTGCTTGGAACACCTTCTTCTTATACTTCTCCTTCTTCTTTTCCTTTTTAAGAAGAGGGCACTCAGGTAGAAGATGACCCCTTTCGTTGCAGTGGTAGCAACGTCTCGGGCTACCTTGCTCCTTCTTTCTCTTCTTCTCTTTCTTTTCTCTCTTAGAATCCCTGCAAAACTTGGAAAATTTTTTAAGTACAAAATTAAAGTCTTCGTCATCGAAACTTACCTCACTATCCGTCGCGGCTTTGAGTGTGAGAGACTTCCTTGGCTTTGGTTCTGGAGTGTCCTTCTGCTTCAACTTCGTCTCGTAGGCCATGAGGTTGCCTAAGAGGTTTTCCGTGTTGATTTCCTCTACCTTGGTTGCCTCCTCGATGGCAGTGACCTTCTGTTCTCACTCTAGTCCGAGGGAACAGAGTAGCTTGCCTTGAAGCTCCCCCTTAATGAGGGTCTTCCTAAAGTTTTCAATCCATTTACAATAAGAGTGAACCTAGTGTTCATCTCACTTAACGACTCATTAGATTTCATCGAGAAAGATTCAAACTCTTGAGATAAAATATTTATTTTAGAGGTTCTTACCTTGGACGTATCTTCATGCATTACCTCTAGAGTATGTCTTACCTCATATGCAGTGGTGCATTGAGATGTCCTCATATGCGGTGGTGCATTGAGATATTCGATTGAACTCTTCTGAGCTTAGCTCGTAGTACAACGTGTTCATAGCTTTCGCATTGAGGGAAATCTCACGGGTTTGCACAAATGCACAAGAGATTTTTAGGTGAAAACCCAAATCGGGTGAAAACCACCACCTAACCCTCTCAGGTTAGGATTTCTCGATCGACAAAGTCGATCAAATACACTATACGAGTCACTTAAAATAAGGGTGACTCAACCTCAATACAACCACGCTACAAGTACGAGGGTAACGTTCCTCAAGCCCCTCCACTTCACGAGGAGTATTTTGTCCCTCGATGGACATGGGAATTCGTAGTGTGAATACCCAACCAATAAAGTAAAATACAAATCAAACCTATAGATCCACAAAGTATATAAATGAAACTAGCTACCATAGGTAAAGGATCTTCACGGAAGTGTCTACTTGACGCGGATGCGTGAATCATGCAACGACACTTCGTCGCTCTCCTAACTGCGGAGGGAGAGCTGGTGCATGATGTAGACACATCTATTCAGGTTAAAATGCCTATTCATGCATGTTCCTAGGCTTAGATTTGCATTTTATGTTATAAATATTGCATAGCATGCATTACTCAGCATTTAGAGTAATTGTATATATTTTAGGTTAATTAGGTCCTTTTTATGGTCAAGAGAGAAGAGGATTTATTTCAGGGCCTCGGATGGATAATCAGATCATATGGATTTAATCAGGACAACGATCAAAGGTTAACACCTCCAAAATCACCTAGATCAGAGTCCTGTAGCATCATATGAAGTCCGAGAAAGATCAATAGCCAGGAGGGCAATGCGACATCCTTACGAGCTTCAGATGAAAAATCTGACCTTATGGATGGATCCGGAGCGACGATCGCGGTCTGGCAACATGGAAATCAACTCGATCAAAGCACCGTGGCACCCTCTGCAACAAAAAGAAGACTGGATGGCCCAGATGGTGCCACATGGCGCCATCAAGGCCGCCCAACATTGGCCAGCAATGCCCTCTCCCACCTCTCCATCATCTACGACCTTCATTCCCAACCGTTGGATCTTGATCCAATGGCTGAGAAGATCTCCTCCATGGCACACGTTAAGCCATCCTCTCGACGCATCCGACGTCTTGGTGCGTTGGTTGGAGAGAGGCACTCCAAAGGAGGGGCACGGGTTCGAATCCCCACAGCCCCCCAATTCCTCAATTAAGCCAGCACATGCACGGACGCGTGCGCACAGCCACCTGCACCGCCCACATGTAGCAGCAGCACAATGCAAGCGCCAGCGTGCACACCCACGTGACACGGCACGTGATAGGTGCACGAGCACAGCGCCAGCAGGGCGTGCCAGCGAGGGAGGGCGGATCTTCAGCGACGTGGGCCTTTAGTGACTCTTGCAACTGTCACTAATGGCCTATGTGCGCCAACAAAGGAATTGAAGGCGTAGATCTTCAGTGACAGGAAGGGCGGATCTGTAGTGATGTTTACGAACGTCAGTAATGACCCAGATGCGAAGTTGTTCTTCCTTCTCCACTATAAAATGACCTACCCACCACCATTCCAAACCATCTCTTCCTTTCTTCCTCTCACCACCTCCAAGGCTCTAGAGAGAGCTTGTCCCAAGCCTGGGATGCTTCTCTGGAGTAGAAAACCAAATAGTTTTCCCTCCCCTCATTCCCATTCGTGGAGCATCCTGTGGTCGTCCTCTCACCGCTCTTCGGGAAGAAGATCCTCGTTGCGACGTCGTCCTGCCCCATCCTCCATCCTTCAGCTCTGTCCCATTCGTCCCACTCACCACCTTTCTCCAGGCGACATTAGAGCGAGTCATCCTTGATGTAAACACATTTACACTACTTAAGATGTCTATTTATGCATGTTCTTAAGCATAGGATTGCATTTCATGATATAGATATTGCATAACATGCATCATCTTGCATTTAGAGTGGTTTAAATAAAATGGAGGTTAATTGTCTCCTTTTATGTGCTTGGATAGGGCAAACATTTTATCAGGGCCTCGGATCGAAGATCCAACCGTATGGATGTGATCAGGGCGACGATTGGAGTTCAACGACTCCAAGATCGCCCTAATCAGGCATCCGTAGCATCAGTAGTGATCGGGGAACCCTAGAAGATCAAGGGCCAGGATAGTGTAAATTCGCTCTTCAAATGACAAATCCGACTGCACGGATGAATTCGGATCAACGATTGCAGCCCAATGATGCAAAAATCAAGTCAATCCGACATCCATGGCACCATCTACAACTTCCAGAAGATGGACGACCAAGATGGCACCACATGGCACCGTAAATCTTTGAAGGCCCCACACCCGCTCCCACTCCGCCATTGGATCCCGATCCAACGGTTGTGGGCGGCTGCGCCTAAAAGAGCCCGCTCGACCATTCGCGCCTCGTAGCGTAGCGGTCGAGCGCGCTTACGCGAGCTGCGGGCACGGGTTCGAGCTGCAGCAAAGGGGAGGAAGGTGCGGGCGTGTGGGCAATGGCGGGCGTCGAATCTTGATCGAACGACCGTCTACGCTCAATCGTGATCACGAGCAATTGAACGCGCGGCGTCACGCGGCATAACACGCGCCAGGCCGGCGCACAGCAGCGGGCAATCACGCATCTTAAGCCGTCCGATCTCGCGATCGGACGGCTGAGAATCAAAGTACATGGGCGTAAGCGTTGTGCTCGGGCAGCTGAGGAGGCGCGCATGGGCGTGGGAGCTACACCCACGTTGGGGGCTTTAGTGACGTATTTATCCGTCACTAAAGGCCCCTCATTTATTATTTTGAAGATATAATGACCATTTTGCTCCCACTCCTTGCAACTATAAATGGAGACCCCCTCAATACGAAACTCTCATCCCTCGCTTCTCTTCTCTACCCCTCCAAAGCTCAAGAGAAGCTTGTCCCACACCCGGGATGCTTCTCGCGAGATAAAGTCCAAATTTTCGTCCCCCTTCGGAAGTGGATCCCACGACGACGACGGCGTGCTGCTCCATTCCCGTTCTTCTGCTTCGTCCTCCTTCGTCCAGGCGTCATCCCATCCGGCTCGTCCTCCAAGCGACTGTCGAGGAGGATTTCTCTCTCCCTATTCTTTTTACTGCTTTCTAGTATAGATTTACTGCTTTCTAGTGTAGTTCTACTTGTCCTCCAAGCGACCGTCGAGGAGGACATTTCTCCCTCCATTCTTTTAATGCTTTCTAGAGTAAATTTATCGCTTTCTAGTGCAATTGTTTTTTGCTTTCTAGTTATAATGAACAATCTTCTTAATGATAAATTCTTTGTTTATTCTACATCTCATTTTGATTTCTATGTGTAATATTCTCTCTCTCTCTCTTACCCTCTCTCTCTCTTCTATTTATTGTAAATAATTAGATAGTTTTAAATTGAATTACTTCGTGACAAATAAAAAGAAATGCGTAGTTTTTAAATCAAACGTCTGCCTCCCTGTGTTCGACCTAGATTTTTCATTTCGGTATAAATTTTATTTGTTGAACATGAATTCTTCGCTTTCAAACTACAACGACAGGTTCTCCAAAATCGAACACGTTAGCATAGCAATTCGTTGCGTTCAACATTTTGGCACCATTGCCGGGGAGGCGACGATCTTTGATTTCTCTTCGCGTTTTGTAACTTACAAATCATTTACCTCACTTCTCTCCTTTCTTATTGTGATTGCAGGGACTCTTTTGAGATGAGCAAAAGCGGTAGATTGGAGTAAAGTGATGTGGAAGGTTTTGTAAGTTATCCCCCATTCTTTCCCCCTCCATAGATTTCATTCGCCACATTGAATCCAAATTTCAATTAACCTAGGTGTTTGCATAAATCCTAGGAATAGTTTGGTTGTTTGGATTTCCACTCACATTCTTTCCACCCTCATTCATAAAAACAAAAATAACAAAAAGATAATTTTGTGGGGCAATTTTCAACAAACACACAACGTACACCCACATTCAAAGGCACTTAACCGAATTGATTTGTTTCTACTCAACCGGGTTCTGATCTGTGGAACCAGTACACATAAAGCAACACATAATTGAGTAGAAATCAGATTAGGTAATCATTTATGTGCCTAATTAAGTTGTGCATCAGGCTAGTTGTTTGAGTTGTTTGGGCCATACCACTTCAAATAAAATCAACTAATCAAGTAGCTGCCAATTAGGTTCAACTCTTAGGGATTTACCAGGCACTCCACATTCTTTTTAAAACTTTAAAGGAAAGCATCTTCACCTGTGCTTGCAAAACTTGGTGTGCCAATGAAACTTGTTTGAAAACACTTAAAGCTGAATTCGAAAAGCTACTAAGCAAGATTTGAACCTTAAAATTCACCACATCAAAAATAATCTTACTTGAAAACCACTGGTTATGCACGCATACACAAATCAATCAATCATTAAGGGCACAACCCATTTAAAGGGCCTATCACATTCCAAAGCACATTCAAACCTAGCCTTAAATAAAACAGAGTAGACGTTGGCCTTAACGATTGGACTCGCTCTTCAGAACCCAGAATGACATTATTTTCGATTAGTCTATTTCTACTGTTCAATCTGATGTCTAGCTAGGGGAGTAGAGTCAAACGATAGCAGCTGGGGGGTACACTAGGAACCGGAGGTGCAAGCCGAAGGAAGGACCTTCTCCCCAGTCCCTCCTTCTAACTAGTTGGATTGAACAGACAGAAGTAGATCAAATCGTTCCTTTATCTCAAGACGAGTTTTGGGAGTCTGTAGGTCTTTAGGCTAACCCATTTAAGGACAAGTTTGATTATTTGTATTGCAGGGCACCTTTCTTCCTCCCGTGTCTCATGAATCCTTCCACATATTTCACGCATTCCCGCTCTTTCCCTCCTGTTGTGAATTATCCTCAACATGACGATTATCCTGACTCGTATTGTAATCAACCATCAGTCAGTTGGGATAATTCGGATTGGGGATATAATTCCGGACCCTCGTGTTTAAGGTCTAACCCTGAACACTTTGATTCTGATTTCTATCCTTCTCAAAGCTACATCGATTATAGATCGTCTTTCTTTCATGAACAGCCTAATACGATCTACAATCAAGAAGGATACATCGATCCTTACCCATCCTCTGATTTCACTGCCTTTAGGTCATCACCATCTTTTCAACAATCTGAAATGACCTATTACCAGGAATGGTATAATGAATCTCAATTTGTTAATTCCTCTACATTGATGTCAAACCTGCCCAACCCTGAACCAACTCATTTGGTTCAGGTTAACCAGGTTCAAAATAAGGTTCTGGCTAACTTGAGGAATATCATACAATCTTCATAAGTTCAGCCAATACCTTGCATTGAGAGATTGGAGCCCCTAATTGAAATGATTGATGATTTGAATAAGTCTTTGTTGGATTGGCTCCAGGATGTTAAGGATAAGAACCCGGGTGAGTTTCTACTTGGGAAATTAGCGAAATTGAGGATGAGATTCGTGGTTGCTTTGATTCAATCTTGGGATGATTCCCAGGATGAACCCTCTTCAGGAAAGCCAATGACAGAACCCGCTCAGGCACCTATTTGGGGGACACGTGTTACGAGGCTGACCAGATTGAATTAAGGCAACCAATTAAGGAAGATCTGATTTCTTCACCTGATATCCCTAAGCCGAGTTACGAGGAAACGTATGTTTCCTGGGAACAGAAAGTGATAACTGATTTTGGGACATACATTGATACGGATCCTGATTTCTTTGATGGTGAAGATTCAAGTTGCGAAGTCTCACGCGAGTTTTCTGAACACGATTTCTGTGAGACGATTGGGCCTGAGGAATCTGATAGATCATTTGATAGCCAAATAATTGAGGAAACTGATCTTAGGGCACACATTATGGATCCAGAATTACATTTTCTGGAGGATTCAATTCAATGCCCTGATTGTCAGTTACACCCCGTTGAGCTTATCGATGATTCTAATTCTAAGATAATTAGACCCATGTCAACTTTGATTCTGCCACATCATTTAGACTTGGAGATTGCAGACGGGGTGATTAATATACAAGAGGTCCTGGAATTTGATATGCTAAATGAGGAGGATAGGAGCTGGGAAGTTATGATTTGGGAAGTTAATTTTGGTGGAAATGGAAGATTGAGTCGAAGGGTTCCTTTTAAGTTGAAACCATCAAATCAGAACTCTTACGACATTTGTTTCGAGGATGTCAAACTCAAGCACACATTCAACGATTATCCTTTTGAGCTTCAATTCTCTGTAACCCGACTTTTTGGTCTTGGGTTGCATCCTCATAAATCGCAGGCCCGACCCCGCTTGCATTCTGATTTTATCCAGAACCTAAGATATTCTCGATTATGGGGGATGGGTCTGCACCACAATATGGTCCACATCTGTGGACCTCTGTTGATAGGTCAGAAGATTCTTCTGTTTATTCTAATTCTGACCAGCAATTGTGATTTCTTCATTTCTTTTCTTTGTATAGTGTGCCTAGCTGAAGGCACTAAACTCAGCACATATACAGTTCTTTTTAGTTTTCATCTTGGAGCAGACCTGAAATTCACGCAATTCAGGTGCTTTCTTTGCTTTTCCACTCTGTTTTATGCCTTTTTAATACAATGAGGACATTGCATTAGATAGGCATGGGGGGGTGGATATTCATCTCTGAATTCATTTGTCAGCTCCGTAGATTTGTTTTATTTTCTTTTATATAAAAAAGAAATCGGAATTAGGAAAGAGAATTTGGGTTTAAGAAAATTTTCAATCTTAGGAAATACTACATTATGATTTGAACACAAAGACCCTTTAGGTCTTTGGACTTAATTAGCCCATGTATCCACTAAAATGTGGATTTGTCTTTGAGTCCTCGCCATCTTAATTCTATTGGAATAAATAAGTTGGGTGATAAGTACACGACTTATCAACCCACCCTCTTATTTGAGGGAATTTTAAGTCTTAAGCATCTACACACTTTCTTTGCACTTACTCGTTGTTCGACGATTTTAACGGAAATTGGGTAGCTAATGAACCTTCTAGGGTGATATGGCTAGCAAGTTATTGTGGGTAACAGCCAATAGTAGGTTGTCCAGAGCCCAATCACTGGACCTTTCTCTTTTTGCTGCCCTTAGGTAAATCTTAGACTAGGGAAGCCACCTACTTAAAAAAAAATAAAAAAGAAGAAAAAAAAAGCAAAAAAAATCAAAAAGAAAAGAAAAAAAAGAAATAAGCCACACTTCGCTACACGAGTATGGCTGGTAAGTTGTCGGTGGTAACAGCTCATCGACCGATTGTCCAGAACCCAGCTTAGTAAATGCACTAAAAATTCCAAAAATACTTAGGAAGAAGTGGAGAAGTAGAATAAACTGGGGAGATATACACTGGATTCACCCTTGTGTTGACCCCGTAAAAAAATAAAAGTAGGGAGAAAGCTACCAGTTGTAAAGATACACCTTTAGGCAGAATTCTTGTTAGGTCACCTAGAGGCGTAGAAATCCGAAGTCGTTCTAACTGCCGGTCAACGAGTCTATCACGATCACAATAAGATGCTTAAAGCTTAGGGTTCTCATCAAATCTTGGGTGAGTTGAATGGCCGTAGAAAGCCACTCTTAAACCCTAAAATTTGAAAATCCAAAAAAATTAGAAAAGAGTAAAAGGAGAAAAAGAATTTTTCTTTGAATAAGGCGAGGGCTTGAGGCAGTCTGCATTTTGGCTGATACCCGGGCACTGTTGTCTTTGAAAGTTCAGTTCCTAAGTAGACAATTTCGTAATGATTGAAAATAACTCAGGTCCAAATAATCCAACCTTATTTTTTTATAAATAGCATATAGTTTTTGCTAGGGACTAGCAAAAGATAAGCATGGGGGTATGATGTAAACACATTTACACTACTTAAGATGTCTATTTATGCATGTTCTTAAGCATAGGATTGCATTTCATGATATAAATATTGCATAACATGCATCATCTTGCATTTAGAGTAGTTTGAATAAAATGGAGGTTAATTGTCTCCTTTTATGTGCTTGGATAGGGCAAACATTTTATTGCGGCCTCAGATCGAAGATCCAACCGTATGGATGTGATCAGGGCGACGATTGGAGTTCAACGACTCCAAGATCGCCCTAATCAGGCATCCGTAGCATCAGATAGTGATCGGGGAACCTTATAAGATCAAGGGTCAAGATGGTGTAAATCCACTCTTCAAATGAAAAATCCGACAGCACAGATGAATTCGGATCGACGATTGCAGCCCAACGACGCAAAAATCAAGTCAATCCGACATCCATGGCACCATCTACAACTTCCAGAAGATGGATGGCCAAGATGGCGCCATGTGGTGCCATCCTGGCCGCCCAAAAGGCCACATGAATCTCTGAAGGCCCCACACCCGCTCCCACTTCGCCGTTGGATCCCGATCCAACAGCTGTGGGCGATAGCGCCTAAAAGCGCCCGCTCGACTATCCGCGCCTCGTAGCGCAGCGGTCAAGCATGCTTACGCGAGCTGCGGGAGCGGGTTTGAGCCGCAGCAAAGGGGAGGAAGGCGCGGGCATGCGGGCGATGGCGGGAGTCGGATCTTGATCGAATGACCGTCTGCGCTCAATCGAGATCACGCACGATTGAACGCACGGCGTCATGTAGCATCACACGCGCCAGGTGAGCACGCAACAGCGGGCGATCACGCGTCTTAAGCCGTCCGATCTCACGATCGGACGACTGAGAATCAAAGTACGTGGGCGTAAGCGTTGTGTGCGGGCAGCTGAGGAGGAACGCGTGGGCGCCGGAGCTACGCCCACGTTGGGGGCTTTAGTGACGGATTTATCCGTCACTAAAGACCCCTCATTTATTATTTTGAAGATATAAAGACCATTTTGCCCCCACTCCTTGCAACTATAAAATGAGACCCCCTCCATACGAAACTCTCATCCCTTCCTTCTCTTCTCTACCCCTCCAAAGCTCAAGAGAAGCTTGTCCCACACCTAGGATGCTTCTCGCGAGATAAAGTCCAAATTTTCGTCCCCCTTCGGAAGTGGATCACGCGACGACGACGGCGTGCTGCTCCGTTCCCGTTCTTCTGCTTCGTCCTCCTTCGTCCTGCTTCGTCCTCCTTCGTCCATGCGTCATCCCGTCCGACTCGTCCTCCAAGCGACTGTCGAGGAGGATTTCTCTCTCCCTATTCTTTTTACTGCTTTCTAGTATAGATTTACTACATTCTAGTGTAGTTCTGCTCGTCCTCCAAGTGACCGTCGAGGAGGAAATTTCTCCCTCCATTCTTTTAATGCTTTCTAGAGTAAATTTATCGCTTTCTAGTGCAATTGTTTTATTCTTTCTAGTTATAATGAACAATCTTCTTAATGATAAATTCTTTGTTTATTCTACATCTCATTTTGATTTCTATGTGTAATATTCTCTCTCTATTACCCTCTCTCTCTCTTCTATTTATTGTAAATAATTAGATAGTTTTAAATTCAATTACTTCGTGACAAATAAAAAGAAATGCGTAGTTTTTAAATCAAACGTCCACCTCCCTGTGTTCGACCTGGAATTTTCATTTCAGTATAAATTTTATTTGTTGAACACGAATTCTTCGCTTTCAAACTACAACGACAGGTTCTCCAAAATCGAACACGTTAGCGTAGAGATTCGTACGTTCAACAGTCCTCCAAGCTACTGTCGAGGGGGATTTCACTCACCTCTTTCTATCTTTTTCGCTTTCGTAGTTGTAATAAATAGTTGTTCATGAATAGATGATTGTTTCTCTCCCTCTCTCTTTTATATTTTTGCAAGTAGATAAAGTTTTCATTGACCTGATCTCTTGCTTGATAAAAATACAAAAAAGTTAGAAAAGATAAAAATGATAAAAAAAAATAAAAGGGAAAAGTGGATTTCATAAAACCAAACGTTCGCCTCCCCGTGTTAAACCTGGGACTCACTTTTCGAGTTTCGGTTATAAATTTTATCTGATAGACGTGTTTTGCGAACTACGATGATGGGTCCTCCGAACCCTAATTTTCAATTCACGAAACACACCCTACATCATTTTGGCACTGTTGCCGAGGAGGCAACGCTCTTTGGGTTTTTTTTTCATGTTTTTCTGCCTTACCTAACTTTTATCTCACTTTTTCTTTGATCTTACTGTGATTGTAGGTACTCATCCGAGGCGGGCCAGAGTGGTTAGATCAGAGAAAAGTGTGGATGAAGGTTTTGTAAGTTTATCCCCACCACCCCCACCCTAGTTTTCATTCCATAACCTAATAACTCAAACCCAAATCAACTTAGGTGCTTACATAAACCTTATGGTAGATTTTGGTTGTTTGATTGTCACTTCACTCACCTCACCCATCCACATATATAAAAAATAAAAATAAAAAATACTCTTCTCTTATGGGATTTTCTAAAAGATACACATATTAACACCCACAACTCTCAACCTAAGGCGCACCACTCCACTTTGATTCTACCACTTAACCAAGATCTGACCTGTGGATCCGGTACACCTTAACTCAGCACACACATAAGGGAGTAGAAATCTGATTAGGTTAAGACTTTTTGTGTGTCTTAATCAAGTGGTGCAATAGGCCAATTGCTTGAACTGTTTGGGCCGTACCACTTAATCTTAAAATGAACCATCAAGTAGCTTGCCACTTAGGGTTGATTCTTAGGGCTGAACCAGGCACTCCACATTATTTTTGATTTTTAAAAGAACATATCATCACCCATGTTTTCAAAACTTGGAGTGTTCAACTAACCTTAATTGAACCAACCTAAGAATTAAACCCTAAAAGCTACTAAACAAGGTTAAACCCTAAAAGACACATCAACAAATTACCTTGTTTTCAAACCATGGTTGTGCACACAGACACATTTTAACTGATAATTAAGGGAAGAACCCATCTTAAGGGCCCATCACATTCCAAGAGCACAATCATCCCAAGCCTAATTAAAATTGTGTAGACTTTGGCCTTAAGGATTGATTCGCTCTTCGGGGCTCAGACTGAGATTTTTTTCGATTAATCTGCTTCTGCTGGTCCATCTGATGTCTAGCTAGGGGAGTAGCGTCAAACGACTGTGGTTGGGGGGTACACCAGGAACCGAAGGTGTAAGCCAAAGGAAGAACCTTCTCCCTAGACAATCCATCTAACTGGTTGGATTGACCGGATAAAAGTAGACCAAATCATTTATAATCTCAAGACGGATCCTGGGAGTCTGTAGCTCTTTAGGCTAACCCACCTAAGGATAGGGTTGATTGCTTGTATTGCAGAGCTCCTTTCTCTCTTCTGATTTCCCTCTTATTCTACCATGTATCCTTCCAAATCTTACGTGCATTTCCCATCCTACTCTCATACCAACACTTAACCCCAAGATGATTACTATCCCAACTTGACTTACGACTACCCATCTCCTAGCCAGAAGAACTTTGATTAGGGATATGAATCTGAACCTCAATGTCCAGGGCCTAACCCTAGACAACAAGACTATGATTACTATCCTTCCCAGAGCTACAATGATTATAGATCTTCATCCTTTGATCACCAAAACAACCTGATCTACAATCAGGAAGGATATAATGATTATAACACCTACCCTCCCCAGTATTCCACTGAATATAGGTCGCCACCATCCTTTAAACAACCTGAAACAACCTACTATCAGGGAGGGACCCGAGAACCTCGATATCTTAACTCCCTTAGATTTAACCCAAACCTGAATGGAACCAGTCGGTTCAGGTGAACTAGATCCAGGATAGGGTATTGGCTAATTTGACGAACACTATACAATCTTTAGAAGCCAACACCATGCACTGAAGCATTGGAGCCTATGATCAAAATGATTGATGAACTTAATAGTTCTCTATTGGATTTGCTCCAAAAAGTTAGGGATAGGGGCCTGGGTGAGTTTCTTCTTGGGAAATTGTCAAGGTTGAGGATGAAATTCGTGGTTGCCTTAGTCCAATCTTGGGATGATTCCCAGGATGAACCCCCTTTAGGAGAGCCAATGTTTGAACCCGCTCAAGCGCCTGTCAAAGGGGATACATTTTCTGAAACCAAAGATGACCAGGTTGGGCTAGAGTAACCAACTGAGGATGAACCGATTGATTCACCCGAGATCCCCGAGCTAGGGGGCGAGGAAAAATATGTCTCTTTGAACTAGGAAATGACAATCGATTTTGAGACATATATAAATGAGGAACATGGATTCTTTGATTCTGAGGGTGAGGAATCTCTTAATGAAGTCTTACTTGAGCTTAAGGAAGATGATTTTAGTGAGACAAATGGGCTCGAGGAGCATGACGAACCATTTGATAGCCCATTCATTGAAGATTTTGATTCGGTTGTGGCTAACTTGGAGGATTCGAATCCTCATTTACTAGAAGATTCAATCAGTAGCCCCAGCCCTCGACAACACCTTGAAGGGATTGATTTTGATTTAGAAATCATTACGCCCAAGTCAATCCTAATTCAGCTGCAATTATTGGACTTGGGTACTTTAGATGGGGTGTACAATGATTTGGAGGTCCCAAAAACATTGATTTCGGAGGATAGGAAGTTGGAATTAAAAATCTGGGAAGCTAATTCTAAGGGAACTTTGATTTTGGATCTGAGGGTTCCTGTTGACCTGAAACCACCTACCTTCTTATTATATTTTTCACGTGAGACCTAAGCCTGGAATAATTGACTATCTTCCTGAGCTGAACTATAAGTGGACACCTAATTTTAATGAATCAAATCAACTCGTTGTCCGACACTTTGGTCTTGGGTTGCACACCATAAAATCGCAAGCCCGACTATTGTACGGGTTGGATCGAGGGGTTTTAAAAGATGCATTCATTGTAGTAATAATTCCTCAAAAATAGCTTGAATAACAGATAATATTTATAACTCGAATGTCAGAAATGAAGTCCGAGGTCATTTCCTGAGAGCAAGTATTGCATTCACACACTAATCTCAACAAATAATGCAAATGAGCATAATTGATTACTCAAAAACTAATATGCAATGTATGGCATGAGTATATGATGAGTCAAAAGAAATCTAGACAAAATAATGGTGATTTGGATCACCAATTATTAATCTAACACATATAGCAATTACTCAAATATAATCTAAGGAAAGAACTGATAATCAGAAAATCAGACGTCTTAAAATGTGTTGCTACAGTGATTCCTCTTTTCTTTTGCTTCTGCTATTCTTCTTCTTCTTCTTTACCTTCTCTTTCTCTTCTTCTTCTTTCTTTCTCCGCATGGACAGGGGAACTCTTCTTTAGATGGGCCAAGTGCTAGCCATTACACAACAGAGCAAAATCGCCAGTTAACCCCACACTCTCTCTCTTCCTTCTCCCTCTCTTCTCATGGATAACCGGGTAGTCGGGTATCAGGCATGAGTGCACCCGAGACCAGGGTTGCAGACGTGGTCGCAGCCGAGGTGTGCATAGGCGTAGGCGGGTATACTGGTCGGACCAGGCCTGTGTGGTGGTGTCATGGGAGAGGCATGTGAAGGGGTGCGAGGGACCTCACCCCCCAAGTGTTGAGGTAAATAACCCTCAACACTTTTTCCTTTTATGCGCTATCGCTGCTATTACCACGTCCGATGTGGGACTAAATGCGTCCCTCTCCTCACGCGTGCAACAGTAGGTGGAGTTGCTTCTGATTAGGAGGCTGCTGTTGAGGGGATCCTTCGATCGATTGCCTAGGAAGGCTCCTGGGATGATTTCGCAGTGCCCGAGACTTCCATCTAGGGCTTGCAGGTCTTGAAGAAGGCTTCAAGCGAGCTCGAACTCTGTCGTCAATGGCAAAGAAACCCTGGTACCTGAAATCCACAAAATGACCTTTCGGCCATGTTAAATGTGCTCAGAGGCTTTGCTGGATGATGGCAAAGGTGGTGGAGGCATTTTCGTGGTGAGTTGAGGTGTGTGGCAGCCTAGCGGAAGTAGAGATGGCCAGAGGAAGTGGGTTTGTTCGGGAGAGTGTTTGGGTGAGGAGTGAAGCGAAATAGGAGAAGGGTTTGATTGGTGGAGTCGTGGCGAAGGTTTTGGGAGTTGTTGCGAGGTGTGTGGATGGCTGTAGCGATGGAGGCACCTCGCTGGAGGAGTGGTCGGAGATGGAGAAGACGAAGGTGAACGGCGGTGTGGAGGGTTTGTTTTTGGGTTTTTGGGGTGTAAAACTAACCTAAGAGAATTAAGGATCTAATCTAACCCTAATCTAATAGACAAAGGGGGGAGAACAACACTGGTGTTGGTAGGCCGACGCCAGGGAAGAAAGCACTCCGGTGGAGGTAGGACGACGACGATGACGGAGGTTGGGAAGCTCCTGCTGGTACGGCCAAGAGTGGAAGAGGTCGAGGGGAAGGAATCTGCCCCTGGTATTGCGGATGGATGATGAAGGAGATCAGGAGCAGTCCCCAGAGCTTGCGGGGTTTCACGGCTAGAGCAGAGAGAGGAAGGGGGGTTTCACGGCCAGAATTCAAGCTTAGGATGGATGGTGTGCACTAGGGTTCCTTTTATAGGCCTTTAGAGAGCGGTTAGAGCTTGGAAGCCAAGCTTCCAAGCTTGGAAGGCTCACCAAAGTTGGAAACCCAACTCTTTGAAGGATTCACATGAGGATTTTGGTGATTTTTGGGACTTTGGATCTAGCTAAAAAGGAAGCTAATTTCTTGACGAATTCCCCTTTCAAATCTAAGAAGGATTCGTCAAGAAATCAAAGAGATCTTGCCAAATGAAGCTTGCCGGAGTTGTAGGATTAGGATTCTAGGGTGGTAGGGACCTGTTGGAAGAAGAAGACAAAGAAGCTGGGGGGCTTTTTGTGAGGAATTGAAAAGCTAAGGGGCTATTGGAGATAAAGAAAGTCAAACTTGGACCAAAGTGCAAACTAGGTCAAAATAATCTCAGATTGGGCCCAAATTTTGATACAAATCTAATTTGGACCTAAGGAATACAATGGTGATGTTGGATCTTGGTTTTGACCACGTTTGACTAGGTAATTTATGCAAAAACCAAAATTAGGGCATAGGTCTATCTGTGACTGTTTTAGGTTAAAATAGGTTCTGATGGTCAATTCAAGGATGCCAAACCCTAGAGAATATTTTTCTATGAATTTTAGAGGGTTGAGGTGAATTTTATCCTGACCGGAACCTCAATGAATCAAGTGGGTCTGTTTTTAGGATTTCAGATGTCATTTAATTCTCGAAATGCGTGAAAACCCATTTCTATCTGCACAGACCTACTTGTTAGACATTTAAGACCATTTGACCGTTAATAGACCCCTGAGAAATCCCATGATTGTTCTACAATTGAGATATGCTGTTAAAACTACAGTTTTACCCCTATTTTCTTGTTATTCTCTCATAATAAATTTACAGTGAATTATGGCTCTCTGGCTGTTATGTAGGAGCATTTAATGATGGAATATGACTAAATAAAGCTATATATGGCTAATGATGACGTTATCATCATACCCTCATACCTAACTTTTGCTAGTCCCTTAGCAAAATCTCATGAAATTAACTCAAATTCTAGACCATGCCTTTTTATGCTCAGAACTCTGATGTGTGCATTCTTTTGTAGATTAGGTCAGAATGCTAACAATAGGACTAGAGGTATTCAAGTACCAACAAGATCCAGACCTGACCAGCTTTAGCCTTAGCCTGCCGCAAAGGTTTCTAAGGCCCACAAGAACTAACCAAAGGTTCGTTGAACCCTGTGGTTAAAGCACCTGTACTTAAAACATGGTTAATCCAGGTTTAGTTTGCAGTGCATTTTTGTAAGAGAGAGAAGAATTTTTTGCAATTTTTGGAGAGTTTTCCCTCTCTTTTTTCTTTTCTTTAGTTCTAGCTTCGGATTGGCTTTACAACACAGACTGTATCAGATTCCTAGCTCCTACCATCAATCCTTGTAGGGTCCCTGGCTTTTGATGCTTCAGGATAACACCACCCATGACAACCTCCAGAACCCTGGCTTTTGACACTTCGAGATAGTGTCGCCCATGGTGTTCTGTAGCTAAATTCAGGCCCTAGTAATCGACATTTTGGGATAATCCCGCCCATGGCACCTGAATCAACACAAGGTGCTTACGTGCCCCCTGTATGATATGTAGATATCCTTGGTGACAAGCACCAAGGAGACGGTATGTTATTGCGCATCTTCGAGGGGAATTTCCCACTTTTTCACGTCGGGAACTCATCCAAATTAACTTGTGTTGATAAGCTGCTCCTAATCTAGGTAGCTTTTTCAGAATAGAATTAACACTTTTGCGTGATTTTGATAATTAAGTGCACTGAACCAAACTGTGTGTGGATTAGGGTGCTTAGGTTATCGAGTCCTACAAACTAGAGGTCAGTTAACGAGGTTGAATAATCCCTAAGCCTTAGATCTAATACTTAAGTTTCGCATTTTCCTCAACCTCTTGAGGACTATCCAGATCTTAACAGATACATGAATTTTTAAACCTAAACACAACCCAAGAGGCCTAAGATCAGCACTCATACTAATATTCATGTTTCTGTAGCACTTTTGATTTTCATTTTTTTTCTTTTGATTTGGTCTAGAACTAAGTGATGTAAACATGTTTATATTACAGAAAATGTCTATTTATGCATGTTCTTAAGCATAGAATTGCATTACATACTATAAATATTGCATAACATGCATCATCTTGCATTTAGAATAGTCTGAATAAAATGTAGGTTAATTGTCTCCTTTTTATGGCCAGGGATAGGGCAACTTGCTAATTGGTACCTCGGATTGAAGATCCAACCATACAGATCTGATCAGGGCAGCGATTGGAGTTCAATGACTCCAAGATCGCCCTGATCGGACATCCAGAGCATCAGATAGAGACTGAGGAACCCTAGAAGATCAAGGGCCAAGATGGTGTTAATACACACTTCAGATGATAAATCCAACTGCACGGATGGGTTCGGATCAACAATCGTAGCCTAATGGTGCGAAAATCGATCCAATCCGATACTCATGGAACCATCTACATCACTCAGGCGATGGACGACCAAGATGGCACCACATGGTGCCATCTTAGCTGCCCAACCGGCTGCATGCACCCGCCTTAGCTCATCTGGCCAACGCTTCTCCGTCGTTAGATCGAGATCCAACAGCTGCGAGGTGCGCGTGCTTGAGATGAGCGCTCGACACAAACGTGCTCGTAGCGCGTTGGTCAGGCGCCTTATCGAGAAGAGGAGGCGCGGGTTTGAGCCCCTGCATGCCTCAATTTGGAGTAGGCGCACGGACGCGATCAGCCGTGAGATCGAGATCCAACGGCGTCGCGCGGTTGAAAGCGCCCACGTGCTATCTGACGCCCCCGTGTGATGTAGGATCGCACACGCAAGGCACGCACAATGAGGCATGGCGGGGAGAGTTCTTAGCCGTCCGATCTCACGATCAGAATGCCAAGATTTAAAGGACGTGGAGTGCGCGTTTTAGGTGCGGAAGGCAAGCAGGCGTGTGAGTGCCGCCCACGAAGGGCACGTTTAGGCCTTTAGTGATAGATTTATCCATCACTAAAGGTCCTGAATTAATGTTTTTCAAAATGTAATGACCAAAATGCCCTCACTCCTTGCAACTATGAAAAGAGACCCCCTCCATCCGAATTTTGCATCCCTTCCTTCTCCTCTCCCTCTCCAAAGCTCAAGAGAAGCTTATCCCACACCCGTGATGCTCCTCAAGAGATAAAGTCAATATTTTGCCCCCATTTCAGAAGCGGATCCCACGACGACGACGACGTGCTGCCTCGTTCCTGTTCTTCCTGCCTCGACCTCCTTCTTCTCGCTCCATTCTCCATCTTCCAGTCATCATCTCATCCGGCTCATCCTCCAAGCGATCGTCGAGGAGGATAACTTCTCTCTCCCATTCCTTTTTCCTGCTTTCTAAAGTAGAATTTTCTTGCTTTCCAGTTGTAATAGTTTTCCTGCTTTCTAGTGTAATTTCTCGCTTACTTAGTTGTATAAACATTTTGAAGTATCAAGTGGATGTTTTCTCTCTTTCTCTCTCTCTCTTTCTCTGATTGTTTATACTACTTCATTTCATTGTAATTACTCTGCTTTTTAGCAAAGACACAGAAAAATATAATTACGAATTTGGATTGACGTAGCCTCCCTGAGTTCGACCCGGGATTTCTATTTCGATATAAATTTTATTTGTTGAACACGAGTACTTCGCTATTCAAGCTACAACGATAGGTTTTCAAAACTAAATCTGATAGCGTAGTACTCCAACGTATCAACATTTTGACATCGTTGCTGAGGAGGCAATGATTTTTCGATCTTCTTTTCTCATTTCACACACTTTACTATCTTCTAACTTGCTTTCTCTTGTATCTATTGTTTTGCAGAGACCTCCATCAAGGAATCGTCATGCGGTAGATTGGAGTAAAGTGCAGTTGAAAATAACTGTAAGTGCTCCCCATTCTTCCCCCTCCATAGATTTCATTTGTCACATTAAATTCAAATTCCAATTAACCTAGGTGTTTGCATAAATCCTAGGATTAGTTTGGTTGTTTGGATTTCCACTCACACTCATTTCACCCTCTCTTATAAAAAAAAAACAAAAAGATAATTTTGTGGGGTAATTTTCAACATACACATAACATACACCCACATTCAAGGCACTTAGCCTACTTGATTTTCATTTACTCAACCAGATTTTGATCTGTGGAATTGGTACACACAACTCAACACATAAAAGAGTAGAAATTATTCTACGTTAACCATTTTTGTGTGCCTAACCTTTAATTTTCGGCCCTAACAGGAGGGGGTGACGTAATAATTGCGGAAATAATAATAAACAATTTTCACAAAATAAGCAATCACACAAGGTACACAAAGTATTTTTAGGTGGAAACCCAAACCGGGTGAAAACCACCACCTAACCCTCTCGAGTTAGGATTTTCCGATCAACCAAGTTGATCAAAATCCACTAAACCGAATCACTTTAAACGAGGGTGATTCAACCTCAATACAACCACGCTACTTAGACGAGGGTAGCGTACCTCAACCCCTTCTCTTCACGAGAAGGATTTTGTCTCGCGAAGGAGACGGGAATTCGCAAAGCGAATACCCAACCAAATAACAAAGATAAACTAAACAAGTAATCCTATAGAGCCAACAAAGTAATTATGAACCTAGCTTCTATAGGAATTAGGAAACTCCCCTTTGCAAGGAGTGCGTCGAGTTGATGACGCGGTGCGTGAGCCACGCGACGGCGCAACTTCGCTCTCGTGGACTACGGTGGGAGAGCGGGTGCGCAACAGCTTGATGCTCTCAAGAGAATGGAGCTTGAGCTTGGAGAGCAAGAGCTATCTAGGACACAAGAGAGTGGAACTATGTTGCTTAATTGTGTCTTGTGTTTCTCTTGGTGTGTGTGTATATTTGTGTTCCAAAGGTTCCCCTCTATTTATAGAGGCCTTAGGAAGGCTTTGGAAGGCTTAGGTAAGGTTCTATAGCCGTTGGGAACAAAGCCCAAGAGAATCAGACCGAAATCAGGAACAATCATTGTTCTGACAGGCTTATCAGACGTCTAATTCTGGCATCAGACGTCTGGAAGATCACTTTAAGACGTCTGATTTCAAGGTCAGACGTCTGATTTTGGGCGAGTCTCTTCCTGACTTGAATCAGATCTAAACAGGGTTCTAGCGTAAGTCCATCAGACGACATATAGGACATCTGGCACTATGCCTAGACGTCTGGAAACCTACTTTTACTGTGGGAATGGATTTCCAAACGTTGCAATGGCTAGAAAATCTCTGAGAAGTGATTTTGGGTCAGCCGAGGCAAAACGGTCAGTTATCAGACGTCTGGAAAGGCCTAAGGACATCTGATAAGGCTCTAACGGTCATAATCTTGAGTGTTTGCTAAGCCAGCCAACGGTCCACTAATTGGACGTCTGGCAAAGTCATCAGACGTCTCCTAAGACGTCTGGTCTAAGGTCTGGACGTCTGATTTCATCAGACAGAATACAAAGTCCAGCCTAATAGTTATCAAACGTCTGAAACAACAGTCAGACGTCTTAAAATACTTTATCAGATGTCTGATTTGGGAATTAGACGTCTGGAAACTCTATTTGAACCCTATATTGGTTTTCTAAGTGTTCTACAGAAAATCTAAGTATCCTAGGGTTGTGCCGGTGTTCCTAGGACTACTGTTAGGGTACGTTGAGGCTCTTTAACATAATTTTCTAAGGAAATAAAGAGCAAGAAAATAAAGACAAGAGATACATGAAAGGATTAAAAAGAATCTATCCTATTCTTCTTGTCTTCTATCTTCATTCTATCTCTCCACGCGAACCTCCTCTATTTTTCGTCATGCTCCTCCAATCCATCCTGGATGCGAGCTCGAACTCCGTTTAAGCACGTCTACATTTGCAATTGACCTGAAATCTAGGACTCAAAGTGCAAATGTTAAATAACACGTGTTTTGTTATCATCAAAATAAATGATCGTGGTGCTCTAGCACCAACAATCTCCCCCTTTTTGATGATGACAAAACCGTAAATAATAATGCAAAAAATCCTCCGCCTTTTTGACATTATCAAAAAGATTTGATTGATTTTAAGTTTCCTATAACTCCCCTTTAAAACATGCTCTTCTATGAATTTATTTTAACAAAGGTGATATTCTCCCCCTTTTTGAAATAACAAGATAGCTATTATTTTTCTCCCCTTACTAAAGGAAATTTAGCTAACTTGCATCTCCCCCTTAAAAATAGACAATTAGCTCATCATTTGTTAACTCCCCCTATCTAAATGCTAATGTTAAAAAGATAGGGAAAATGGTTTTACCTCACCTACCATGGCCAATAAAATGGCCCGAATGGTGGTGGTGGATGCCACATCGGATGGGGCTCCCATCCGTAGCTTGGAGGCCCAGGCATTGGCGCCGTCTCCAATCTGGTGGTCGACGTGCGACGGGTCCATTGCTTGTTCGCCGTCTCGTCGGTCTTCTTGTTCTCCTCTTTGGTCTACTCCTTGGTTCTCCCAACTGGAGTTGACCAGCCTTGAGCTTGTAGGTCCAGTCCTTTGTGTTGTAATTATCCCTGAACCCTACAAAACAAGATTCTAATTTTTTTTTCGGTATCCAAGTGGGCTTGGATCCGGATCTGTTAGCGGGTCTCCTTGACGGAGATCCTTTCTCAACCTTAGGGCTATAAAAATTATCTACTTTATTGATTAATTTGTTGGAGTTTTCCCTAAGACATGCGATTTTTTTTTCTATAATATCCATCTTAGTCTTTAAATCAGAAATTTCTATTTTTAGACTAACATTTTCCTCAATCAATTTATTATTTTCATTGATGAGGTTATTATTTTCTAATAATAGGTTATCCTTTTTAGGACTAGCTTCTAGATCCTTAAGTTTATTTTCTAATCTTTCATTTTCACTTCTAAGAAAACTAAGATTCTTTTTAATGCTTTTATTTTCTATCTTAAGTGCTTTACTAACTTCAAATAGTTCATTAAAAGCTTCTTGTAAATCGAGATTTACCTCATTGTCACTGTCGTCGCGGTCGTTGTCACTTTCTCCGATTGCCATGAAACCAAGGCACGCGGTTTCCTTCTCCCCGAGATCTTCTTCCGAGCTTGTCTCCTCATGAGTGCCTTCCAACCTCCTCCATATCTCGTGGGCGGTGGTACACTCTTGGATTTGCTCGAACTCTTTCGAACTCAATGCACAATACAAGGCATTCATTGCCTTTGCGTTGAGGTTGAGATTCCGAACCTGATCTTCTGAGTAACCTCTTGCGGGTTTCTCGGGAATCACAAATGCGGATTCGCATTTTTCCCACACCCGGAAGTCGTAGGCCTGCAACCACATAGTCATACGATTTTTCCAATAAACGAAATCCATACCTGCAAAGTATGGTGGTCGCGAGGTATCGTGTCCTTCGGTGCACACGAATGCTTTTCCCTCCATATCTAGATCCTCGCCGGTTTGTAACGCCGATTTTGCGAGACCTGCTCTGATACCAACTGAAATTTCCGGGCGCTACCAGGAGGGGGTGACGTAATAATTGGGGAAATAAATAATAAACAATTTTCACAAAATAAGCAATCACACAAGGTACACAAAGTATTTTTAGGTGGAAACCCAAACCGAGTGAAAACCACCACCTAACCCTCTCGAGTTAGGATTTTCCGATCAACCAAGTTGATCAAATCCACTAAACCGAATCACTTTAAACGAGGGTGATTCAACCTCAATACAACCACGCTACCTAAACGAGGGTAGAATACATCAACCCTTTCTCTCCACGAGAAGGATTTTGTCTCGCGAAGGAGACGGGAATTCGCAAAGCAAATACCCAACCAAATAACAAAGATAAAATAAACAACAAGTCCTATAGAGCCAACAAAGTAATTTTAAACGTAGCTTCTATAGGAATTAGGAAACTCCCCTTTGCAAGGAGTGCGTCGAGTTGATGACGCGGTGCGTGAGCCACACGACGACGCAGCTTCGCTCTTGTGGACTACGGTGGGAGAGCAGGTGCGCAACAGCTTGATGCTCTCAAGAGAATGGAGCTTGAGCTTGGAGAGCAAGGGCTATCTAGGACACAAGAGAGTGGAACTATGTTGCTTAAGTGTGTCTTGTGTTTCTCTTGGTGTGTGTGTATATTTGTGTTCCAAAGGTTCCCCTCTATTTATAGAGGCCTTAGGAAGGCTTTGGAAGGCTTAGGAAAGGTTCTATAGCCGTTGGGAACAAAGCCTAAGAGAATCAGCCCGGAATCAGGAACAATCGTTATTCTGACATGCTTATCAGACGTCTAATTCTGGCATCAGACGTCTGGAAGATCACTTTAAGACGTCTGATTTCAAGGTCAGACGTTTGATTTTGGGCGGGTCTCTTCCTGACTTGAATCAGATCTAAAGAGGGTTCTAGCGTAAGTCCATTAGACGACATATAGGACGTCTGGCACTATGTCTGAATGTCTGGAAACCTACTTTTACTGTGGGAATGGATTTCCAAACGTTGCAACGGCTAGAAAATCTCTGAGAAGAGATTTTGGGTCAGCCGAGGCAAAACGGTCAGTTATCAGACGTCTGGAAAGGCCTAAGGACGTCTGATAAGGCTCTAACGGTCATAATCTTGAGTGTTTTCTAAGCCAGCCAACGGTCCACTAATTGGACGTCTGGCAAAGTCATCAGACGTCTTCTAAGACGTCTGGTCTAAGGTCTGGACGTCTGATTTCATCAGACAGAATACAAAGTCCAGCCTAATAGTTATCAGACGTCTGAAACAACAGTCAGACGTCTGATTTGGGAATTACACATCTGGAAACTCTGTTTGAACCCTATATTGGTTTTCTAAGTGTTCTACAGAAAACCTAAGTATCCTAGGGTTGTGCCGGTGTTCCTAGGTCTACTGTTAAGGTACTTTGAGGCTCTTTAACATAATTTTCTAAGGAAATAAAGAGCAAGAAAATAAAGACAAGAGATACATGAAAGGATTAAAAAGAATCTATCCTATTCTTCTTGTCTTCTATCTTCATTCTATCGCTCCATGCGAACCTCCTCTGTTTTCCGTCAAGCTCCTCCAATCCGTCCTGGATGCGAGCTTGAACTCCGTTTAAGCACGTCTACATTTGCAATTGACTTGAAATCTAGGACTCAAAGTGAAAATGTTAAATAACACGTGTTTTGTTATCATCAAGACAAATGATAGTGGTGCAGTTGTGGCCAATTGTTTGAGTTGTTTGGGCTGCAGCACTGAACCTAAAATCAACTCATCAAGTAGCTTCCTCTTAGGGTTTAAAATCTAGGTTCATACCAGGCACTCCACTTTATTTCTGGTTTTAAAGGAAAGCAATCTTCACATGTGCTTGAAAACCTAGTTTGCCTCAAACTTGATTGAAATCAACCTAATTCTAAACCCTAAAAGCTACTTAAGCAAGATTTGAACATTAAAATCTATGCATCACAAATAATCTTGCTTGAAAACCCTAGTTGTGCATACACTTACACATACTCAATCAATCATTAAGGGCACAACCCATTTTAAGAGCCCATCACATTCCATAAGCACTACAATCCCAGGCCTCAATAAAATCGAGTAGACATTGGCCTTAAGGACTGATTCGCTCTTCGGGGACTAGTTTGAGATTGTTCACGATTAACCTACTTGTACTGATTAATCGCATGTCTTACTAGGGGAGTAGCATTAAACGACCGCGACTGGGGGGTACACTAGGAATCAAAGGCGCAAGCCAAAGAAAGAACCTTCTCCCTAGTCCCTCCTTCTAACTAGTTGGATTAAGCAGGCACGAGTAGAGTAAATCGTTTATAATCTTAAGGTGGGTTTTGGGAGTCTGTAGAACCCTAGGCTACCCCACTTAAGGACAAGCTTGTTTTGTTGTGCTGCAGGGTCCTTATCCCCTGTCCTTCCAACCTTTTCCTAGTTTATGATAGGAAGATGGTCATTGAATCCCCGATTGGAAGGACCACTAAAGTATTCTAGGAGGCATAAATTGGATTTTGGTCAAATTGATCCCATGGCCGATCAACAGCCTCCTCTCCCCCGAGATCCACAGGACAAATTCTGAAGGCAGCTGGAACAAATGCAGAGAATGCAAGAATGGTTCCAGAGAATGCAGGGCACTCTGCCTTTGAAGGATTTTAATGATCCTTTAAATTACGGGGAACGTCCCGACGTCCAAATTCCGACCGGAGATGTAGAAATCAAGCCCCAAGTGTTAAACCTAATCAAACATTACCATGGACTTGGCTCTGAAGACCCGTTTAAGCACTTGGAGGACTTGACCACTTTGGTCAGACCACTAAGGCACAAAACGTGAATGAGGAGCAAATGATCATGAGGCTCTTCCCCCACTCTCTGAGGGATAAAGCTGCTCATTGGTACAGGACTATAGGAAGACCAATTACAACTTGGAATGTGTTGAAATCGGCCTTTCTGAAGAAATTCTTCCCTGTCGGACGTACCAATGATTTGAGATGGGCAATCACTACCTTTACCTAGAGGCCGGAGGAGCAGTTTCATGTGGACTGGGAGCGATTCCAGGACCTATTGCGGAGGTGTCCACACCACGAGGTGCCAAAATGGCAACTCGTGCAGATCTTCTACCACGGGTTGACTGAGCAACTCAGAAATCACGTGGACGCTTCTTGCGGAGGCAATTTCCTCAACAAAGACGCAGATAGCGTGCACAATTTGTTTGAGGAAATGAGTGAGAATTCAATCAATCATGCCTCCATGGATACTTTTAACCGGTCCCAGCAGCCCAGATCAAATGTTAATGAAATCCATGACTCTCATTCATTTGATATGGAATTGATTTGTAACAAACTTGATAAGGTAGACTTGGTTGCTAAGAGAATGGAAGAGTGGATGGCTGGAAATTCAATGAACAACTCTCGATCCACTCAATCCTAGAATTTGGGATTCCATTCGTCGTGAGCTCCTTCTGGACGGGAGTTCGTGAATCAACTCGATGCGGCTCAACCTGCAAGTCAGCATTATTCGGAACCCCACGGGTTCCAAACTGGGGCCTTTGATCCTAGTTTTTCTAATCCTTCCCTTTCTTTCTCTCCATCCTCACCCTATGAGGATGTTTGTGCTGTACAGGAGAACGTTAGATCCAACCCCTACTCTAATGCCTATAATCCAGGTTCGAGAATCCACCTTAACCTCTCATGGAAAAACCTGGGGCAACAGACCCAATTTCGACCCAGCAACTATGCTCTGCAATGACCAATGGGTTAGGGTAATGTGTATACTCAGTTTCTCCCAAATCAGGTCAATCAGCCAGCTTGGAATGCTCGTTAACCCATAGGGCAGGCTGATTTGAACCGACAAATGGTAGAGATGCAAGGATCCATGCTCTAGCTCATGCAGCAAATGAAAACCTCGCTGTACAACTTGCAAACCAGGCTCATAGCTAACTCTCGTCAACCTGAATCTCTACCATCCCAACCCGTACCCAACCCATGAAATATCCTGAATCCGGGCAACCAAGCCCATGGGTACGGAAATCAAAGGGACCCACACGCACATGCTCAGGTGGTTGAGCAAGGTCCTTCCTCTTCTTCTTCTTCTTCTTCTGCACATCAACAATTCTTGGCTAATCAAGCCCCTCCAATCTTTCCTAACCCTCCCCAAGACCCAAACTCGTATGCATCCGCAAATTCTGTTACCTTAAGGAGTGGTAAACAAACTCAAGATCCACAACCACACTATTCCGATTTGCCGAATCCTGAAGAACCTGAGGAGAGAAAGGAGAATTCTGGAGAAGAAATCAAGGCTTAGGAACCTGATTCCAAAGATCTGAATCATGTTCCTTTTCCTGAAGCCTTGATCAGATCAAAGAAGAAGAAGTCTGTTGATAGTAATGAGGAGCTTCTGAATATTTTCAAGAATGTTGAGATCAATATCCTGCTCCTCAACGCTATCAGGCATATACCGGCTTACGTGAGATTTTTAAAGGATTTATGTAAACAAAAGTGTAAGTTGAGAGAATCTATTTCGAGGAAGGTGGTACTCTCCTAGCAGGCTAGTTCTGTTATCCTGCACCTCCTCCCTTAGAAAAAGAGAGATCTAGGTGCTCTATTGATTTCTTGTGTCTCGGAGATTACACTTTTGATATAGCACTTTTGGATCTAGGTGCATCCATCAATCTAATTCCGACTTCTCTTTACGAGAAGTTTGGATTAGATGAACTTCGGCTGACTTCAGTAACGCTGCAGTTAGCGGACCGTTCGGTCACAAATCCGCGAGGTGCTATTGAAGATGTTATGTTAAGGTTAAGGATTTCTATTTTCCTGTAGATTTTCTTATCCTTGACATGGATGTACCCAAAAATCTGAGGAACATGCCCATCATTCTGGGGCATCCGTTCCTGGCTACCGCTAAGGCCAACATTAGCTGTAAAAGCAGTAGCATGTAAATCACCTTTGGGGATCAATGAATGAAATTGGATATTTTCAAGGCGATTAATAAATTTAAGGATTGTGGATTTATTGAGGAACTTGAGGAGGATAATGTGAACATTGAAACTTGTATGATGGTTTCTACAATTGAAAGTTCTTCCTTTGATGATGAATTGGACCCGCAATCCTCTATGGTAGACCTGCCATCTTCTGAAGAGGTTATTGATTTTTTTCACTCTCAACCTCTTCCTCTTGATGAGTCATCAGCATCTTCCTTACCTTCAATCATCAACTCGCCCCAGCTTGAACTAAAACCATTGCTTGAGAATTTGAAATATCAATTTTTAGGACCACAGAAGACACTCCTTGTGATTATCACTGCTAAATTAACAAAGGAGCAGGAGATTAAATTGATTAAGGTCCTGAAGTAACACAAGGAGGCAATTGGTTGGACCATTCATGACCTTAGCGGGATCGAGCCGTCTTACTACAATCATAGAATATTTTTGGAAGATGGATCCTGCCCTTCTTGCCTGATGCAAAGGAGATTAAATCCAAATATGCGAGAAGCGGTGTTGAACGTATTTACGAACCTACGCTAACGTGTTTGGTTTTGGAAAACCCGTTGTTGTAGTTCGAAAGCGAAGGATTCCTGTTCAACAAATAAAATTTATACCGAAATTAAAATTCCGGGTCGAACACAGGGAGGCGAACGTTTGATTTAAAAACTTTGCGTTTCTTTTTATTTTGTCACGAAGAAATTCAATTTAAACTATCTAAGTATCTACAACAAATAAAAGAGAGAGAGGGAGTAAGAGAGAGAGAAAGAATACTATACATGGAAATCAAAATGAGATGTAGAATAGACAAGGAATTTATCATGAAAGAGATCGTTCGTTACAACTAGAAAACATAAAACAATTACTCTAGAAAGCATTAAAAGAATGGAGGGAGAAATGTCCTCCTCGACGATCGCTCGGAGGACGAATAGACTACTCTAGAAAGCAGTAAATCTATACTAGAAAGCAGTAAAAAGAATAGGGAGAGAGAATCCTCCTCGACGATCGCTTGGAGGACGAGCCGGACGGGACGACGCCTGGACGAAGGAGAACGAAGCAGGACGAAGGAGGACGAAGCAGAAGAACGGGAACGAAGCAGCACGCCGTCGTCGTCGCAGGATCCACTTCCGAAGGGGGATGAAAATTTGGACTTTATCTCGCGAGAAGCATCCCGGGTGTGGGACAAGCTTCTCTTGAGCTTTGGAGAGGTAGAGAGGAGAAGGAAGGGATGAAAATTTCGTATGGAGGGGGTCTCCTTTTATAGTTGCAAGGAGTGGGGGCAAAATGGACATTACATCTTCAAAATAATAAATAAGGGGTCTTTAGTGACGGATAAAACCGTCGCTAAAGCCCCGACGTCGCCGTCGCCGCCGCGCCCACGCGCGCCCGCTCGGCTGCCCGCGCGCGTAACGCCTACGCACGTCCGCGTCGTCTCAGCCGTCCGATCGCGAGATCGGACGGCTTAGAACGCGTCCGCGCCCGCTGCGTAGCGCACCGCCCGTGTGTGATCGTGCGTTCACCAGAGCGTCCAATTGCGCGTCGGCGCTATCGGGCGCGTGCGGCCGTTGGATCTTCATCTGACGCTCGTGCGCGCCCGCTCGCCCGCGCCTTCCACCCCCTCACCGCGACTCGAACCCGCGACCTCCGCTTCGCCCGCAGCTGCGTCGCCGCTGCGCTACGCGGGCGAAATGGTCGCAGGGACGCTTTTAAGCGCGAGCGACCGCAACCGTTGGATCGAGATCCAACGGCGGAGAGGAGACGGTGCGCGGTCTTCACAAGACTCCTGCGGCCGATTGGGCGGCTGGGATGGCGCCACGTGGCGCCATCTTGGCCGTCCATCTTCTGGAAGTTGTAGATGGTGCCACGGATGTCGGATTGACTCGATTTTTGTGTCGTTCGGCTGCGATCGTTGATCCGAATTCATCCGTGTGGTCGGATTTTCCATCTGAAGTGCGGATTTACACCATCCTGGCCCTTGATCTTCTAGGGTTCCCCGATCTCTATCTGATGCTACGGATGCTTGATTAGGGCGATCTTAGAGTCGTTGAACTCCAATCGTCGCCCTGATCATATCCATATGGTTGGATCTTTGATCCGAGGCCCCGATAAAATATTTGCCCTGTCCAAGCACATAAAAGGAGACAATTAACCTCCATTTTATTCAAACTACTCTAAATGCAAGATGATGCATGTAATGCAATATTTATATCATGAAATGCAATCCTATGCTTAAGAACATGCATAAATAGACATTTTAAGTAGTGTAAATGTGTTTACATCATACCCCCATGCCTATCTTTTGCTAGTCCCTAGCAAAAACTATATGCTATTTATAAAAGAATTAGGTTAGATTATTTGGACCTGAGTTATTTTCAATCATTAAGAAATTGTCTACTTAAGAACTGAACTTTCAAAGACACAACAGTGCCCGGGTATCAGCCAAAATGCAGACCGCCTCAAGCCTCGCCTTATTCAAAGAAAATTTTCTTTTTCTGTTTTTACTCTCTTTTTTTTTTTTTTTTTTTTTGGATTTTCAAATTTTAGGGTTTAAGAGTGGCTTTCTACGGCCATTCAACTCACCCAAGATTTGATGAGAACCCTAAGTTTTAAGCATCTTATTGTGATTGTGATAGACTCGTTGACCGGCAATTAGAACGGACTTCGGATTTCTACGCCTCTAGGTGACCTCAAAAAGAATTCTGCCTAAAGGTGTATCTTTACAACCGGTAGCTTTCTCCCTACTTTTTTTTTTTTTTTTAACGGGGTCAACACAAGGGTGAATCCAGTGTATATCTCCCCGGTTTATTCTACTTCTCCGCTTCTTCCTAAGTGTTTTGGGAATTTTTAGTGCATTTTCTGAGCTGGGTTCTGGACAACCGGTCGATGAGCTGTTACCACCGACAACTTGCCAGCCATACTCGTGCGGCGAAGTGTGGCTTATTTCTTTTTGTTCTTTTCTCCTTTTTGATTTTTTTTTTCTTTTTTTTTTTTTTTTTTTTAAGTAGGTGGCTTCCCTGGTCTAAGATTTACCTAAAGGCAGCAAAAAGAGAAAGGTCAGTGACTGGGCTCTGGACAACCTACCTATGGGCTGTTACCCACGATAACTTGCCAGCCATATCACCCTAGAAGGTTCATTAGCTACCCAATTTCCGTTAAAATCGCCAAACAACGAGTCAGTGCAAAGAAAGTGTGTAGATGCTTAAGACTCAAAATTCCCTCACATCAGAGGGCGGGTTGATAAGTCGTGTACTTATCACCCAAACTTATTTACTCCAATTAAAATAAAATTCAAGTTGGCGAGAACTCGAAAAACAAATCCACATTTTAGTGGATATACGGGCTGATTAAGTCCAAAGACCTGAAGGGTCTTTGTGTTCAGAACATAATATAGTATTTCTTAAGATCGAAAATTTTCTTAAACCCAAATTCTCTTTCCTAATTTTGATTTTTTTTTTTATATAAAATAAAACAAATCTACGGAGCTGACGAATGAATTCAAAGATAAATATCCATCCCCCCATGCCTATCTAATGCAATGTCCTCATTGTATTAAAAAGACATAAAACAGAGTGGAAAAGCGTAGAAAGCACCTGAATTGCGTGGATATCGGGTCCGCTCCGAGATGAAAATGAAAAAGAACTGTATATGTGCTGAGTTTAGTGCCTTCAGCTAGGCACACTATACAAAGAAAAGAAATGAAGAATTCACATGTGCAGGTCAGAATTAGAATGAACAGAAGAATCCTCTGACCTGTCAGCAGAGGTCCACAGATGTGGACCAGATTGTGGTGCAGACCCACACCCCATAATCGAGAATATCTTAGGTTCTGGATAAAAATTACCCAAAACCTAAAATCAGAATGCAAGCGGGGTCGGGCCTGCGATTTGTGAGGATGCAACCCAAGGCCAAAATGTCGGGTTACAGAGAATTGAAGCTCAAAAGGATAATCGTTAAATGTGTGCTTGAGTTTGACATCCTCAAAACAAATGTCGTAAGGGTTCTGATTTGATGGTTTCAGCTTAAAAGGAACCCTTCGACTCAATCTTCCATTTCCTCCAAAATTGACTTCCCAAATCAGAATTTCCCAGCTCCTATCCTCCTCATTCGGCATATCAAATTCCATGACCTCTTGTATATTCATCACCCCGTCTGAAATCTCCAAGTCTAGATGATGTGGCAAAATCAAAATTGACTTGGGTCTAATTATCTCAGAATTAGAATCATCAATAAGCTCAACAGGGTGTAACTGATAATCAGGGCATTGAATTAATTCCTCCAGAAAATGCGATTCTGGATTCGTATCGTGTGCCCTAATAAGATCAGTTTCCTCAGTTATTGGGCTATCAAATGATCTATCAGATTCCTCAGGCCCAATCGTCTCACAAAAATCGTGATCTGAAAACTCGTGTGAGACTTCGCAACTTGAATCTTCACCATCAGGATCCGTATCAATGTATGTCCCAAAATCATTTGTCACTTTGCGTTCCAAGGAGACATACGTTTCCTCGTAACCCGGCTCAGGGATTTCAGGTGAAGAAATCAAATCATCCTTAATTGGTTGTTTTAATTCAATCTAGTCAGCTTCGTAACACGTGTCCCCCCCAACAGGTGCCTGAGCGGGTTCTGTCATTGGCTTTCCTGAAGAGAGTTCATCCTGGGACTTATTCCAAGATTGAATCAAAGCAACCACGAATCTCATCCTCAATTTCGCTACTCACCCGGGTTCTTATCCTTAACATCCTGGAGCCAATCCAACAAAGACTTGTTTAAATCATCAATCATTTCAATCAGGGGCTCCAATCTCTCAATGCAAGGTATTGGCTGAACTTCTAAAGATTGAATGATATTCCTCAAGTTAGCCAGAACCTTATCTTGAACCTGATTAACCTGAACCAAATGAGTTGGTTCAGGGTTGGGCGGGTTTGACATCAATGTAGAGGAATTAACGAATTGAGATTCGTTATACCCATCCTGATAATAGGTCATTTCAGATTGTTCAAAAGATGGAGATGACCTAAAGGCAGTGAAATCAGAGGATGGGTAAGGATCAGTGTATCCTTCTTGATTGTAGATCGCATTAGGTTGTTCATGAAAGGAGGACGATCTATAATCGATGCAACTCTGAGAAGGATAGAATTGAGAATCAAAGTGTTCAGGGTTAGACCCTAAACACGGGGGTCCGGAATTGTATCCCCAATCCGAATTATCCCAACTAACTGATGGTCGATTACAATACGAGTTGGGATAATTGTCATGTTGAGGATAATTTACAACAGGAGGGAAAGAGCGGGAATGCGTGAAATATGTGGAAGGATTCATGAGACACGGGAGGAAGAAAGGTGCCCTGCAATACAAACAATCAAACCTGTCCTTAAATGGGTTAGCCTACAGACCTACAGACTCCCAAAACCCGTCTTGAGATAAAGGAACGATTTGATCTACTTCTGTCTGTTCAATCCAACCAGTTAGAAGGAGGGACTGGGGAGAAGGTTCTTCCTTCGGCTTGCGCCTCCGGTTCCTAGTGTACCCCCCAGCCGCGATCGTTTGACTCTGCTCCCCTAGCTAGACATCAGATTGAACAGTAGAAACAGACTAATCGAAAATAATCTCGTTCTGAGTTCTGAAGAGTGAGTCCAATCCTTAAGGCCAACGTCTACTCTGTTTTATTTAGGGCTAGGTTTGAATGTGCTTTGGAATGTGATGGGCCCTTTAAATGGGTTGTGCCCTTAATGATTGATTGCTTTGTGTGTGCGTGCACAACCAGTGGTTTTCAAGCAAGATTATTTTTGATGTGGTGAATTTTAAGGTTCAAATCTTGCTTAGTAGCTTTTAGGATTCAACTTTAGGTGTTTTCAATCATGTTTCATTGGCACACCAGGTTTTGCAAGCACAGGTGAAGATATTTTCCTTTAAAGTTTAAAAAGAATGTGGAGTGCCTGGTAGATCCCTAGGAGTTGAACCTAATTGGCAGCTACTTGATGAGTTGATTTTATTTGAAGTGGTGCGGCCTAAACAACTCTAACAACTGGCCTGATGCACCACCTAATTAGGCACACAAATGATTACCCAATCTGATTTCTACTCGATTATGTGTTTGGATGTGTGTACCGGCTCCTAAGATTGGTTTACCGGTTGAGTTAGAAAATCAGATGAGGTTGTGTACCTCTGTGAGATTTTTTTTTATTTTTTTCTTTTTTTAATGTGGGGGTTGGAGTGAGTATGGATGTCAAACAACAAACAATCTAACCTTAGAGTTTATAAGAACACCTAGGTTGATTGATGTTTGAATTATTATGTGATGAAATAAAATCTAATGGGTGGGAGGTGGGGGATAACTTACAAAACCTTCCACAGCACTTTACTCCGATCTACCGCTTTTGCCTGTCTCGAAAGAGTACCTGCAATTACAATAAGAAAGGAGAAAAGTGAGGTAAATGATTTGTAAGTTACAAAACACGAAGAGAAATCAAAGAGCGTTGCCTCCCCGGCAACGGCGCCAAAATGTTGAACTTATTTACGAACCTACGCTAACGTGTTTGGTTTTGGAAAACCCGTTGTTGTAGTTCGAAAGCGAAGGATTCCTGTTCAACAAATAAAATTTATACCGAAATTAAAATTCCGGGTCGAACACAGGGAGGCGAACGTTTGATTTAAAAACTTCGCGTTTCTTTTTATTTTGTCACGAAGAAATTCAATTTAAACTATCTAAGTATCTACAACAAATAAAAGAGAGAGAGGGAGTAAGAGAGAGAGAAAGAATACTATACATGGAAATCAAAATGAGATGTAGAATAGACAAGGAATTTATCATAAAAGAGATCGTTCGTTACAACTAGAAAACATAAAACAATTACTCTAGAAAGCATTAAAAGAATGGAGGGAGAAATGTCCTCCTCGACGATCGCTCGGAGGACGAATAGACTACTCTAGAAAGCAGTAAATCTATACTAGAAAGCAGTAAAAAGAATAGGGAGAGAGAATCCTCCTCGACGGTCGCTTGGAGGACGAGCCGGACGGGACGACGCCTGGACGAAGGAGAACGAAGCAGGACGAAGGAGGACGAAGCAGAAGAACGGGAACGAAGCAGCACGTCGTCGTCATCGCGGGATCCACTTCCGAAGGGGGACGAAAATTTGGACTTTATCTCGCGAGAAGCATCCCGGGTGTGGGACAAGCTTCTCTTGAGCTTTGGAGAGGTAGAGAGGAGAAGGAAGGGATGAAAATTTCGTATGGAGGGGGTCTCCCTTTATAGTTGCAAGGAGTGGGGGCAAAATGGACATTACATCTTCAAAATAATAAATAAGGGGTCTTTAGTGACGGATAAAACCGTCGCTAAAGCCCTGACGTCGTCGTCGCCGCCGCGCCCACGCGCGCCCGCTCGGCTGCCCGCGCGCGTAACGCCTACGCACGTCCGCGTGGTCTCAGCCGTCCGATCGCGAGATCGGACGGCTTAGAACGCGTCCGCGCCCGCTGCGTAGCGCACCGCCCGCGTGTGATCGTGCGTTCACCAGAGCGTCCAATTGCGCGTCGGCGCTATCGGGTGCGCGTGGCCGTTGGATCTTCATCTGACGCTCGTGCGCGCCCGCTCGCCCGCGCCTTCCACCCCCTCACCGCGACTCGAACCCGCGACCTCCGCTTCGCCCGCAGCTGCGTCGCCGCTGCGCTACACGGGCGAAATGGTCGCGGGGACGCTTTTAAGCGCGAGCGACCGCAACCGTTGGATCGAGATCCAACGGCGGAGAGGAGACGGTGCGCGGTCTTCACAAGACTCCTGCGGCCGATTGGGCGGCTGGGATGGCGCCACGTGGCGCCATCTTGGCCGTCCATCTTCTGGAAGTTGTAGATGGTGCCACGGATGTCGGATTGACTCGATTTTTGTGTCGTTCGGCTGCGATCGTCGATCCGAATTCATCCGTGTGGTCGGATTTTCCATCTGAAGTGCGGATTTACACCATCCTGGCCCTTGATCTTCTAGGGTTCCCCAGTCTCTATCTGATGCTACGGATGCCTGATTAGGGCGATCTTGGAGTCGTTGAACTCCAATCGTCGCCCTGATCATATCCATACGGTTGGATCTTTGATCCGAGGCCCCGATAAAATATTTGCCCTGTCCAAGCACATAAAAGGAGACAATTAACCTCCATTTTATTCAAACTACTCTAAATGCAAGATGATGCATGTAATGCAATATTTATATCATGAAATGCAATCCTATGCTTAAGAACATGCATAAATAGACATTTTAAGTAGTGTAAATGTGTTTACATCAAGCGGTCAAAAAGGAGATTATTAAGTGGCTCGATGCAGGAATTATTTATCCGATATCTAATAGTCCCTGGGTAAGTCCCGTGCAGATTGTTCCCAAGAAAGTCAGGATTACCGTTGTGACTAACGAGAGAGGAGAATCTGTCACAACTCGTTCAACTTCCTCTTGGAGGGTTTGTATCAATTATAGGAAGCTGAACACGGCCACGAAAAAGGATCATTTCCCTCTGCCTTTCATTGATCAAATCTTGGAAAGATTAATCGGGAAGAAGTACTTCTGTTTTCTTGATGGTTACTCAGGAAACAACCAAGTTCCTATCCATCTCGAGGATCAGGAAAAAACTACTTTCACCCGTCCCTACAGAACCTTTGCTTTCCGTAGGATGCCATTCGATTTATGCAATGCACCTGCAACTTTTCAAAGGTATATGTTAGCCATATTCTCTAACATGGTGGGAGAGTTTATGGAAGTCTTCATGGATGATTTCTCTATTTTTGGAGAATCGTTTGACTCTTGTCTAGCTAATCTAGAAATGATTCTTAAATGATGCATCAAAACACGATTGGTCCTTAGTTAGGAAAAAAGTCATTTCATGACATAAGAAGGCATAGTCTTGGGTCATGTAATCTCTGAACGAGGAATTGAAGTGGATAAAGCTAAGGTTGATGCTATCGCTAAACTTCCTCCTCCCACATCTGTTAAACAAATTTGATCATTTCTTGGTCATGTGGGATTCTATAGAAGATTCATCAAGGATTTCTCGAAGGTTGCTCGTCCACTGAGCAATCTTCTCGCCAAAGAAATGCCGTTTGTTTTTGACGAATCATGTCATAAGGCATTTGATTTTCTTAAAACGGCAGTCACTTGTGCTCTGGTGTTGCAACCACCGGCTTGGATAGCCCCTTTTGAGATCATGACCGACGCTTCTGATTACGCGGTCGGGGCTATGTGGGTCAAAAAGTTGATAGGAAGCCCTCTGTTATCTACTACTCTAGTAAAACTCTAGATGAAGCCTACAGGAATTACACTGTTACTGAAGAGGAATTACTAGCCATAGTATTTGCTTTGGAAAAATTCAGGGCTTATCACTTAGGGACTCATGTCATCATTTATACCGACCACTCGGCCTTGAGACATCTCTTGGCTAAAAAGGATGCCAAACCCCAGCTTATTTATTGGATTCTTCTGCTTCAAGAATTTGATCTTGAAATCAAGGATAAATCTGGAGTACAAAATGTGGTGGCGGATCATTTATTGAGACTTTTAAGTGATTCTTCTCATCCAGACATCTCGATTGCTAATACTTTTCCGGACGAAACCATCCTTACAGTTTTAGGTGTCCAAACCCCATGGTTTGTTGACATTATTAATTATTTGGCCGTTGGTCAAATCTCCTAGGATTGGACCAAGCACCAATGGGATAGACTCAAATCTGAGGCCAAATACTACTTCTAGGAGGACCCTAAACTGTACCACATTGGCTCTAATCAGATTATTCACCGATGTGTTTCAGAGAACGAATTCAACAGTATACTCGAGTTCTGCCATGCATCTCTGTGTGGTGGACATTTCTCCAGGAAAAAGACGGCTGCAAAGATTTTGCAATCTGGCTTCTATTGGCCGTCTTTATTCAAGGATGCCTAGGATTTCTCAAGGTCGTGTTCCTAATGTCAGGCACTCGGGAGCATAACTAAGAGAGATATGATGCCCCTAAACCCAATTCTTCCTATCGAAATCTTCAATGTTTGGGGCATCAATTTCATGGGACTCTTTCTCCCTTCATTTGGACATCAGTACATTCTTGTCGCTGTTGATTACGTGTCCAAATGGATTAAGGCTATTCCCACCCGAACCAATGACCACAAGGTGGTCATCGATTTTGTTAACAAAAACATCTTCAGCAGGTTCGGGATTCTGAGGGCCATCATCAGTGATGGTGGAACTCATTTTACTAATGCCCAGTTTCATAATTTGTTGGCTAAATATAGGGTTAATCACCAAATCTCCACACCTTACCATCCCCAGATGAATGGACATGCCGAGATCTCCAATCGGGAGATCAAGAATATTCTACAGAAAATGGTTAGGCCTAATCACAAAGATTGGACTCAAAAGCTTGAGGACGCTCTTTGGGCCTACCGTACGGTGTATAAAATGCCCATCGGCATGTCTCCATTTCGTCTAGTGTATGGAAAGGCGTGCCATTTACCCGTAGAGATTGAACATAGGGCATTCTGGGTAATCAAGCAGTGCAATTTAGATTTGAGTTTAGTTGGGAAGACCAGGAAACTCCAACTATCTAAGTTGGAAGAGCTTAGAAATGATGCATATGAGAATGCCAAGATCTACAAGGCTCGAACCAAAGCTCTACATGATCAATTGATTTCCCTCAAGAGCTTTGAGTCAAACCAGAAGATTTAGTTATTCGATTCTCAACTTAAGCTCTTTCCTGGCAAACTTAGATCGAAATGGAACGGCCCATTCATTATTGACCAGGTTTTTTCAAATGGAGCCGTTCAAATCTCTGACCCAAAGATGGGTAATTCATTTAAAGTCAACGGTCAACGTCTGAAGCTTGTTATTGACCATACTCTTCCAGAACCCATCTCAGACACGATTGCTCTAGCTAGATTGTGACTTCTTTCGCTGGACTTCGCCTAGCTAATGGCATTAAACTCAGCAGTTGTACATATGACACAAAGCTAACCCGAGCTTCATATTCAAGTGATATCTTTCATACTCTACCCTTTCTTTCATGTCTCTTTTTCTCAATGTGGACATTGCATCAGTTAGGCATCGGGGGGTGGATTCATTTTTGAATCATTTTGTCAGCTCTGTGAAATTCTTGTAAATTTTGTTTTTCTTCTTATATATACATAAAAAAAATTAAATTAGGAAGGAATACTTGGACATTAGGACTTTCCAATCTTAGGAAATATTCCACTAGGATCTAAGCGCAAAGACTCTTCAGATCTTTAGGCTTAATTTGCCCGTGTATCCACTAAAATGTGGATTTATTTTTCAAGTCCTCGCCATCTTAATTCCATGGTAATTTTATTAAATAAGTTTGGGTGATAAGTACATTACTTATCAACCCTCCCTCTGATTTGATGGAACTTTAAGTCTAAAGCATCTACACACTATCTTTTCACTGACTTGTTGATTGCCGATTTTAATGGAAATTGGGTAGCTAATGAACCTTCTAGAGTGATATGGCTGGCAAGTTATTGTAGGTAACAGCCCATAGGTAGGTTGTCCAGAGTCCAATCACTGGACCATTTTCTTCTTGCTGCCTTTAGGTAAATCTTAGACCAGGGAAGCCACCTACTTAAAAAAAAAAAGAGAGAAAGTTAAAAAGAAAAAGAAAATAAAAGAAATAAACCACACTTCGCCGCATGAGTATGGCTGGCAAGTTGTCGATGGTAACAGCTCATCGACCGGTTATCTAGAACCCAGCTCATAAAATGCACTGAAAATTCCCAAAACACTTAGAAAGAAGCGGAGAAGTAGAATAAACCGAGGAGATATACATTGGATTCACCCTTGTGTTGACCCCCATAAAAATAAAAGTAGGGAGAAAGCTACCGGTCATAAAGATACACCTTTAGGCAGAACTCTCTTTTTAAGGTCACCTAGAGGTGTAGAAACCTGAAGTCCATTCTAATTGCCGATTAACGAGTCTATCACATTCACAATAAGATGCGTAGAACTTAGGGTTCTCATCAAATCTTGGGTGGGTTGAATGGCTGTAGAAAGCCACTTTTTGACCCTAAACTCAAAAATTCAAAAAAATTAGAAAAGAAGAAAAAGAGAAAAAGAAATTTTTCTTTGAATAAGGTGAGGACTTGAAGCAGTCTGCATTTTGGTAGATACTCAGGCGCTATTGTGTCTTTGAAAGTTCAAATCCTAAGTAAAAAATTTCTTAATGTTGAAAATAACTTATGCCCAAGTAATCAAACTTAATTCTTTTATAAATAGCATGTAGTTTTTGCTAGGGACTAGAAAATGTCTATTTCTGCATGTTATTAAGTATAGAATTGCATTACATACTATAAATATTGCATAACATGCATCATCTTGCATTTAGATTAGTTTGAATAAAATGTAGGTTAATTATCTCATTTTTATGGCCAGGGACAGAGCAACCTGCTAATTGGAACCTTGGATCCAACTGTACGGATCTGATCAGGGCAGCGATTGGAGTTCAACAACTCCAAGATCGCCCTGATCGGACATTTGTAGCATCAGATAGAGACCAAGGAACCCTAGAAGATCAAGGGCCAAGATGGTGTTAATCTACACTTCAGACGATAAATCCGACTGCACGGATGGGTTCGGATCGACAAACCTAACAACTTGAAAATCGATCCAATCCAATACCCGTGGCACCATCTACATCACTCAGAAGATGGACGGCTAAGATGGCACCACGTGGCGCCATCTCAGCCGCCCAACCGGCCGCATGCACCCGCCTTAGCTCATCTAGCCAATGCTTCTTTGCATTGGATCGAGATCCAACGGCTGCAGGGTGCATGCGCTTGAGATGAGTGCTCAACACAAACACGCCCATAGCGCATTGGTCGCACACCCTATCGAGAAGAGGAGGCACGGGTTCGAGCCCCCGCATGCCTCAATTTGGAGTGGGTGCACGGGTGCGACCAGCTACGTGATCGAGATCCAACGGCGCCGCATGGCCGATAGCGCCCACGTGCTAACTAACGCCCCCACATGATGCAGAATCTCACGTGAAAGGCACGCGTAGATGAGGCGCGGCGAGGAGAGATCTTAGCCATCCGATCTCACGATCGGAAGACCAAGATTTGAAGGACATGGAGCGCACATTTTAGGAGCAAAAGGCGAGCGAGTGCGCGAGCACCGCCCACGAAGGCCACGTTCAGGCCTTTAGTAACGGATTTATCCATCACTAAAGGTCTTGAATTAATGTTTTTAAAAATGTAATGACCAAAATGCCCTCACTACTTGCAACTATAAAAGGAGATCCCCTCCATACAAATTTTTCATCCCTTCCTTCTCTTCTCTCCCTCTCCAAAGCTCAAGAAAAGCTTATCCCACACCCAAGATGCTCCTCAAGAGATAAAGTCAATTTTTCGCCCCCATTTTGGAAGCGAATCATGCAACGATGATGACATGTTGCCTCGTTCCCGTTCTTCCTGCCTTGACCTCCTTCTTCCCGCTCCTTTCTTCGTCTTCTAGGCGTCATCTCGTCCGGCTCGTCCTCCAAGCAATCGTCGAGGAGGATAACTTCTCTCTCCCATTCCTTTTTCCTACTTTCTAGAGTAGAATTTTCCTACTTTCTAGTTGTAATAGTTTTCCGACTTTCTAGTGTAATTTCTTGCTTACTTAGTTGTATAAACATTTTGAAGTATCAAGTGGATGCTTTCTCTCTTTCCCTCTCTCTCTTTCTCTGATTGTTTATAGTGCTTCATTTCATTGTAGTTACTCTGCTTTTTAACAAAGACACAAAAAAAATATAATTGCGAATTTGGATCGACGTAGCCTCCCTAAGTTTGACCTAGGATTTCTATTCTGGTATAAATTTTATTTGTTGAACACGAGTTCTTCGCTATTCAAACTACAAAGACAAGTTTTCAAAACCAAATCTGATAGCGTAGTCCTTCGCCGTTTCAACACTAAGTAGATTCCATAATCTTTTACTAATGACTAACTCTTTTCTTTAAAATTGTTGCTCCTTTTTGACATTTAAATCACCTCTTCCTCCTCTCAAGAATGATCTGCAATTAATTCTCAAAATTTCCTCCCCTTTCTCCATTTTTTTTCTTTTCATTTTTTTTGAAATATGTATTTTTTTGTGAGAACCCTTCAGAACTTTGAATTTTTATGTGTTTACACTTTAACACCCCCTATGTCTAAGTTTTGCAATGTCGTCATTGTAAACAGAGGTATGAAATAGTTAGGGTTTAGTGATTAGAACAGGATAAACGGGTGGGCGAATGGGTTTGGATGATTGTTGTGGATGATTTCAAGCTCTAGTATGAGTACCAGAGGTGGAGTCAACTGTTCTAAAACTAAACTCAGAGTGCAATAGATATGAAGTACAAAAGGATAATCAGAAGGATCTCAAATTTTTGGATTGACGAGTTGCCTCTCGTTAAGTGTTAAATTCATTACCTTCAACCAAGTAGAAAATGGTATGGAGAAAGAGTGGTCAAATCAGATGAATTTTGTAGAACTAACACCTTGATCAATGGCCTGGTTGGTCCAACCAGGTGCTTGTTCAAGTCAACAGGGGGATGATGCAGCCCAAACCCAATCAATTTGGTGGGTTGATAGATGTGAATCAGCAGATGAAGAACCCACCATATGCTGTGGAGCTCAAGTCAATGTGGAAGTGAAAAGCTAGGGTTTGGCTAAATTAGATCAGCCTGGTCAGAATAGGGATCCTCAAATGAAAAAGGGTCGGTGGAGAATGTAGGAACCCTACAGGAGTGATCAGAGGAGGATGGGGCGTGATTCGTAGTCTGATCGAAGTCCGAAACCCGATTGAAATGTGGAGGAGAATCATGTACAACCGGCTCATTGAAAGGAGAATTAGAGTAGATATTGAGTCTGGTTGCGAGTTAGGGTTGAGAATAGGTTTTGGAAGGCTCTGTATATGTAGAAGAGGTAGCATCAATAAAAATTGTGTGAGGTCTCCACTAGGAAGGATTCCAAGGTAGGTTCATCTACAGAGTCCTCATAACGGGCATCAAAATAAATGTAAATGCTTGAAGGGTGTTTATAGTATCAAATAAATCTGAGTCAAGAAAAGATTCAAACTTTGGATTGTAGACACTCTCAGCAATTATTATTTCTGATTCCTGAGGATCAAGAAGAAATGATTCCATCTCAATAGATCCTAATTTTGAATCAATGATCTCAGGATCAGAGACCTCAAAGTCAGAGTCGAAGAATGGATGTATGCTGAGGTCGTAGATTGGTTTAGAGTTGTCAGGAAATAATAGTTCTCCGAAATCAGGGTAAGATTCGAAATCATCAGAGAACTTACGAGAATTATGTTCTGAATCTGATTCGAGATCAGAGGTTCCAGCACAGAATAAATCAAGATTTGGACAATCAGCAACCTGACTTGGATCTAGCCTATTTTTAGATTCCGAGATCAAAAAGGTGTCCCTATTAGGTGTAGGCTCTGGTTCTTTACTCGTTGGGTAGACCCAATCATTTCCTAACTCTTCCAACTCCTCAGTTTCTGTATCATAGATTGGCGTGACTTCCGAAATATCATTCTGTATCTCTGAGGAGGTTGAAGAGGTGTACTCATCAAATATAGGCCCAGAATCATAATCCAAATTCAAAATCTGATTTCCATCACACGGGGCCTTGTAATCATCCCGATAAGGCTTAGATTTAGATTTTAGGTTAAGGGTGTGAGTTGGATCACGAGAATCTAGGTTGGGCTCTACAGTGATGTCAGAATTGCTCTCGAGAGTCACCTTATCAAAATAAGGGATGGATTTTACACCCTTGAGAGGTTCTGACTTAATCTCATTATCATAGGTGTCTCGAAAATCTAAGCTTAGTGAACCAGTCTTTTGATTTTCTAAGGCTGGCTCAAAATCGTGATCACTTGCAATTGGATCCTCCCCACCCGTTTCAAGATCAGGTATGTCAATTGCTATGAAATTTGAATTGGAATTCCTCTGGGTTGGGGGTCCATAACAACCTTGATCATCACACACGGGATTTGGGAAATTACATGGATTACTAGAATTACTCCAAGATGTCATCTTAACTTCTGACGGGTATTTTTGATCGATGGTTCTATATAACCCATTCAGCAATTCTCCCTGTTCTTTCAAAAAATTCTGGAGTTCTTCCGGAACTGAAGGATTTGACGAATATTGCATACAATCATTGTTGTGTAATTTCACCAATTCCATGTGTTCTGCTAGGAGATCATCCCGGGTTGAACCGTGGTTTAGTTGTATCCATATCATCTCCATACGGCTCAAAATGTGGGTCATTATTTCCTTGAATCTATCCTGAATGTCCCTTTTATAATATTCTTCATGGTTTCTATAAGCATTCTCAATTATCTTTTCTTTCATGCTCATTTGGGACTCAGGTTTTCTAAACAGTCTTCCTATATAGCCAGGCGGCATTTTTTAATCAAGTGGTGGAATCAGGGTGTAGAACCAAATCAAGATTAGATTGCAGTTGATTAGATCAGATTTAGAAATCCCCAAAAAAATCAAATGAGGCCTCTTAGGTTAAAAACCTAATAGCCTTCCTGTGTATGTGTTCTAAATAGAAGGAAGGAGGGACTAGATGTGAATTTTGACCCAATCAAGGCACCAAAAGTTTTTTGGATGACTAAGGCAATTTCGAGGCGAATGATACCTCTGAATCAGAAATTAACACACCCGAGACTTACCTAGGTAGCGAGGAAGGGAGAGTCCCACAAAGACCCCTACACAGTAAAGCATCCCCACGGGTTACAGGGTTTCCCCCACCTGACCTTCCTTGTCACTGAGGTTCCAGGTAGGCCGGAATGTACGAACTTAAGACCTTAAGTCTACCAATTTTATGTGCTAATTTGTGCCTTGAGTTGCACTTGATTAGAAGTTAATTCAACTTATGAACTAATTTAGAGGTTGGTTGGCCTACAATGTAGACCAACTTCACCTGATCTGCCCTAAAGATGATAGAATGAGATCTAGGTCAAGACCTAAAAATCACTCTGATTTTACTCTCAGGTTATTAGGTCCAAGATTTTAAGATTTAAGTGAAATTAGAGACTGATTTTAAGGTTTTTGTTGATTAGATCTTTTCAATCAAGGGCTTAGGTGGCACACAAATGCGGGACGGTAACTTTCCTTTAATTCAGGCAAAAATGTGTACTAGCACTCCAAATCCTAATGTCAAACCCTAATTGGCTCTATTCTGCATCCAATTTGATCTCAACATGTACACCTTGGACTCAAACAAGAAGGTGAGTAGTCCAAGATGATCAGAAATTTAGCGTGATCCCTAATAGGTACAGGAAATTTGGGGAAGGGAATTCTAAATAGAGTCATCTCAATCTTCAATCAGATTTGAAAAAAAAAATTCGCAAATTAGGAAACTTGCCTTTCAAATGATAATTACTACGAAAAATAAGGCAGGTGATTCCTAATTGATTATTTCCTTTTTGTCTTTGCAAGATTAGGAGGTTGATTAGGGAAGAATACAGAAGTTACCTACCCTAGAGTGGTTGCTTTGCGCGGAAGATCTCCTTTTGAAGTACCTCACAAAATCATAATAAAGCAAATAGGGAAGCTAGTGCTCAAATATAATCAAAATATAGCAAGAGAATAGTGGTGAATTACGTGTTGCTCCCCGTCAATGGCACCAAAATGTCGTAAGTATCCTCGGCAATGGCGCCAAAATGTTGTACAGGCTGGATTGAGGGGTTTTAAAAGATGCGTTCATTGTAATAATAATTCATCAAAAATAGCTTGAACAACAAATAATATTTATAACTCAAATGTCAGAAATGAAGTCTGAGGTTGTTCGCTGGGAGCAAGTATTGCATTCACATGCTAATCTCAACAAATAATGCAAATGAGCATAATTGATTACTCAAAAACTAATATGCAATGTATGGCATGAGTATATGATGAGTCAAAAGAAATCTAGACAAAATAATGGTGATTTGGATCACCAATTATTAGTCTAACACATATAGCAATTACTCAAATATAATCTAAGGAAAGAACTGATAATCAGAAAATCAGACGTCTTAAAATGTGTTGCTACAGTGATTCCTCTTTTCTTTTGCTTCTACTATTCTTCTTCTTCTTCCTTACCTTCTCTTTCTCTTCTTCTTCTTTCTTTCTTTGCATGCACAAGGGGACTCTTCTTCAAATGGGCCAAGTGCTAGCCATTACACAATAGAGCAAAATCACCCGTTAACCCTGCACTCTCTCTCTCTTCCTTCTCCCTCTCTTCTCAGGGATAACCGAGTAGTCAAGTATCAGGCATGAGCGTACCCGAGACCAGGGCTGCGAGCGTGGTTGCAGCCGAGGTATGCACAGGCGTGGGCAGGTATGCTGGTCAAACTAGGCCCAAGTGGTGGTGTCATGGGCGAGGCATGTGAAGGGGTGCGGGGGACCTTACCCCCCAAGTGTTGAGGCAAACAACCCTCAACACTTTTTCCTTTTATGCGCTGCTGCTACTATTGCCACTTTCGATGTGGGACTAAATGTGTCCCTCTCCTCACGCATGCAACAGCAGGTGGAGTTGTGTCTAATTAGGAGGTTTTTGCTGAGGGGATCCTTAGATCAACTACCCAGGAAGACTCTTGGGATGATTCCGCAGTGCCCGAGACTTCCTCCTGGGGCATGCAGGTCCTGAAGAAGGCTTCAAGCGAGCTCAAACTTTGCCGTCAATGGCGAAGAAACCCTGGTACCTGAAATCCACAAAATGGCCTCTCGGCCATGTTAAATGAGCTCAGAGGCTTCGCTAGATGATGACGAAGGTGGTGGAGGCATTTTCATGGTGAGTCGAGGCATGTGGTGGCCTAGCGGAGGCAGAGATGGTCGAAGGAAGTGGGTTTGTTTGGGAGTGTGTTTGGGTGATCGGTGGAGCAAAATAGGAGAGCAGTTTGATTGGTGGAGTCATGGCGAAGGTTTTGGGAGTTGTGGTGAGGCATGTGGATGGGTGTAGCGATGGAGGCGCCTCGCCAAAGGAGTGGTCGGAGACGAAGAAGAAGGTAAATGGCGGTGTGGAGGGTTTGTTTTCGGGTTTTTCGGGTATAAAACTAACCTAAGAGAACTAAGGATCTAATCTAACCCTAATATAATAGAAAAAGGGGGGAGAATGACACCAGTGTTTGTAGGTCGGCGTTGGGGAAGAAAGTACTTCGGTGGAGCTAGGACGATGATGACGACGATGACGGAGGTTGGGAAGCTCCTACTGGTACGGCTAAGAGCGGAAGAGGTCGAGGGGAAGGAATCTACCCCTGGTATTGCGTACAGACGACGCGGAGTCACCGGAGCTTGCGGAGTTTAACGGTCGGGGTGGAGAGAGGAAGGGGTGTTTCACGGTCGGAATTCAAGCTTGGGATGGATGGTGTGCACTGGGGTTCCTTTTATAGGCCTTTAGAGAGCAGTTAGAGCTTGGAAGCCAATATTCCAAGCTTGGAAGGCTTGCCGAAGTTGGAAACCCAACTCTGTGAATGATTCACATGAGGATTGGGCAATTTTTGGGACTTCGGATCCGGCTAAAAAGGAAGCTAATTTCTTGATGAATTCCCCTTTCAAATCTGAGAAGGATTAGTCAAGAAATCAAGGAGATCTTGCCAAATGAAGCTCATCGAAGTTGTAGGATTAGGATTCTAGGGTAGTAGGGACCTATTTGAAGAAGAAGACAAAGAAGTTGAGGGGCTTTTTGTGAGGAATTCAAAAGCTGAAGGGCTATTGGAGATAAAGAAAGTCAAAATTGGACCAAAGTGCAAACTAGGTCAAAACAATCTTGGATTGGGCTCAAATTTTGATACAAACTAATTTGGACCTAAGGAATATAATGGTGAAGTTGGATTTTGGTTTTGACCTCGTTTGACTAGGTAATTTATGCAAAAACTCAAATTAGGGCATAGGTTTGTTTGTGACTCTGTTTTAGGTCAAAATAGGTTCTAATGGTCAATTCAAGGATGCCAAACCCTAGAGAATATTTTTCTATAAATTTTAAAGGGTTTAGGTGAATTTTATCTTGATCAAAACCTTAGTGAATCAAGCGAGTCTATTTTTAGGGTTTCAAATGTCATTTAATCCGCGAAATGCGTGAAAACCTATTTCTATCTGCACGGACCTACTTGTTAGACATTTAAGACCATTTTCCCATTAATAGACCCTTGAGAAATCCCATGATTATTCTGCAATTGAGATATACTGTTAAAACTTTAGTTTTACCCCTATTTTCTTATTATTCTCTCATAATGGATTTGCAGTGAATTATGGCTCTATGGCTGTTATGTAGGAGCATTTAACGATGGAATATGACTAAATAAAGCTAGATATGGCTGATGATGACGTTATCATCACCAACACCGCAAACATAATAATCTTATGTTCTGGGTGATTTTCATCCAGAACCTTAGATCCACTCGACCCTAGGGCATGGGTCTGCACCATAACTTGGTCCACATCTGTGGACATATTTTGTTGGCGAGTTTGAGGATCAATATTTTTATTTTGATTCTAACCCACACTTGTGAATTCTCTATTTCTTCTTTGTATGTATATTATGCCAAGCTGAAGGCATTAAACTTAGCGCGTGTGTATACTCTCTTCTCTCTGCAAACCTAACCGAGTTGTCACGAAATTCATGTGGTATTCTGTTTACTCCATCTTTTCATGTCTTTATTTTTACAATGAGAACATTATATCATTTAGGCATGGGGGGTGGATACTTTATCCTGAAATCATTTTGTTAACTCCATAGAACTTCTTTTAGTTTATTTTAAAAAAGAAAAAAATAGAAAATAGAATTAGGAGAAGAGAACTTAGGCTTTTAGGCATTATTAACTTTAGGAAATGATATGAGAGAACCTAAACACTTAGACTCTTCAAGTCTTCGGCCTTAATTAGCCCAGGTGTCCACTCGAATGTGGACTTAGTCTCAAGTCCTCACCAAGTAATTCTATTTTAAACTGATCAATAATTGGGGTGCTAAGTATATGACTTATCAACCTGCCCTCTGATTTGAGGGGACTTTAAGCCCAAGCATCTACACACTTTTTGCACTGACTCACTTTTTGGCAATTTCTTCTAAAATTAGGTAGCTAATGAACTATCTAGGGTGGTATGCTGGCAAGTTGTCGGTGGTAATAGCTTATCGGCTAATTGTTTAGAGCTTAGCCACAATATAATTTTCTTTGTACTACCTTTAGGTAAATCTTAGATCAAGGAAGCCACCTACTTAGAAAAAAAGAGAAAAAAAGAAACACCCAAAAAGAAAAGAAAAAAAATAGAAAAAGGTGAAAATAAAAAAGAAAAAAAAGAAAAAAATAAAGCCACACTTCACCACACGAGTATGACTGGCAAGTGGTCGTGGGTAAACAACCCATTGACCAGTTGTCCAGAGCCCAGCCCACAAAAATACACAATAATTCCCAAAACATGTAGGGAGGAAGTGGGGAAGTAGAATAAACTAGGGAGATATACACTGGGTTTGCCCTTGTGTTGACCCCATAAATAAAAGTAGGGAGAAAGCTACTGTTCGAAAAGATAAACCTCTAAGCAAGGTCACCTAGGGTCGTAGAAACCTAAAGTCAGTTTTAACGGCCACCTAGTGAGTCTTTCACTATTTTCACTAGATGCTTAGCACTTATAGTCCTTTTCAAGTCTTAGGCAAGTCGGGTAGCCATCAAAAGTTATCTAGGAACTCTCAAACTCCAAAAGTACAAAAAAATTAGAAAAGAAGAAAATAAAAAAATGTATCTTCCCTTTTCAAATAAGGAGAGGACTTGGGCGGTTTGCATTCTGGTAGACACCCGGGTACTTTTGAGTTTTCGTTGTTTAGGACTTTAGTTGAAAATTTCTATTGTTAATAAACAACTTAAGCCTAACTGATCTAATCCTAATTTCGATTTTATACATAGCATGTAGTTTAATTTTGCTAGGGACTAGCAAAAGATAGGCATGGGGGTATGATGTAGACACATCTATTTAGGTTAAAATGCCAACTCATGTATGTTCCTAGGCTTAGATTTGCATTTCATGTTATAAATATTGCATAGCATGCATCATTCTGCATTTAGGGTAGTTGTATGTATTTTAGGTTAATTAGGTCCTTTTTATGGTCAGGAGAGAAGAAGATTTATTTTAGGGCCGCGAATGGACAATCGAACCATACAGATCTAATCAGGACGGTGATCGGAGGCTAACGCCTCAGAAATCATCTAGATTGGAGTCTCGTAGCATCATATGAAGTCCGAGAAAGATTAATGGCCAGGATGGCAATACGACATCCTTACGAGCTTCGGATGAAAAATTTTACAGTACGAATGGATCCAGAGCGACAATTGCAATCAGGCAACATGGAAATCAACTTGATCCAAGCATCGTGGCACCCTCTGCAATAGAAAGAAAAATGGACGGCCTAGATGGCATCACGTGGCACCATCCAGGCCGCCAAACATCGGCCAGCAACGCCTACTCCCACCTCTCCATCATCCACGAAATTCATTCCCAGCAATGACGTCGTCTTGCCCCATCCTCTGTCCTTCGAGTCCGTCCCCATTCATCCTACTCCTCACCACCTTCCTCCAGGTGACGTCAGGGCGAGTCATCCTCCAAGCGACCATCAAGGGGGATTTCTCTCACCTCTTTCTATCTTTTTCATTTTCGTAATGTAGTTTTCCTGCTTTCGTAGTTGTAACAAACAGTTGTTCATGAATAGATGATTATTTCTCTCCCTCTCTCTTTTATATTTTTGCAAGTAGAAAAACTTTTCATCGATCTAATCTCTTGCTTAATAAAAATACAAGAAAATTAGAAAAGATAAAAATGATAAAAATAAATAAAAGGGAAATGCAAATTTCATAATACCAAACGTTCGCCTCCCCGTGTTCGACCTGGGACTCACTTTTTGAGTTTCAGTTATAAATTTTATCTGATAGACACATTTTACAAGCTACAACGACTGGTCCTCCAAACATTAATTTTTAATTCGTGAAACATGCCCTCCTCAGTGCACAACAACGATGGAACTCTCTTGAAGTGGAACTAAAGCTTGGGGAGCTAGGTCTTCTTCTCAAGATCAAATGGACACTATATGATGTGGAAGTTGTTGCTTGGTGTGTCTTTGCAAGGCTAGGGTACTCCTCTATTTATAGAGGGCCTAGGAAGGCTTTGAAAGGCATTAAAAGCCTTAGGTAGCTATTGGGGTTCATCCCAAGACAAGGTAAGTCGCAATCAGAATCATTAATGATTCTGATTGGGTCTTCATACATCTGGGAAAAGGATCAGACGTCTAGAAGTCACTCTTAAGATGTCTGGAAACTAAGTCAGACGTCTAATTCCAGGTGGGTTTCCTTCCTGACTTGGTTCGGACCTAAATAGTGTTCTAGTGTAAAACCATCAGGTGACATACAGGACGTCTGGTACTAGGTCTGGATGTCTGGAAACCTAATTAAGTGTTGGAATGGATTCCCAAGAGACTAAACGGCTATAATCCTCAAGACAAGTGATTTCAGCCCAATCAAGGCACAACGGTCACAGATCAGATGTCTGGGTAGCATGTCGGACGTCTGAAATCTAATAATAGGTTAGATTAAAGTTAATCCACAATGAATAGGTTGCTAAGACCAACGGTCGTCTAATTGGACGTCTAGCCAAGACATCAGACATCTTCTAATTGTCTGATTTCAACAGATAGAATGTTCTAAGACCAGCCCTAAATTTTTGGACGTCTGATTCAATATTCAGATGTCTTAAAGTCTAAGATCAGATGTCTGAATTTCAGATTGGACGTCTGATCAGGCTATCTGAAGCCTATCTTTGATTTTCTAAGTTCTCTAAGACTTGTCTAAGTGTCCTAGGGTTGTGCAAGTGTTCCTAGGACTACAGTTTTAAAACCTTTGAGTCTCTTTAACATATGTCTAGACACAAGGAATAAAGAGAACAAGAATTACAAAAGAATACATGAAAAGAGTATCTATCATATTCTTCTCTTCATGCCTTCTTCAAGCTTTCACTCCTTGTGAAGCTCCTTCTCCTCCAACAAGCTCCTCCAATCCTCCATGGACACAAGCTCTGAGGTCCTTCACACTTGTATCCATTTGCAATTATCCTGAAATCTTAAACTCAAATACAAATGTTAAAACACAAGTGTTTTGTTATCATCAAAATTGATGATCGTGGTGCATTTGCACCAACACTAACCACTTAATTATTTACTTTTTCACTACCTCCCACATGTTAGGATTAATTGTCTCTACATTTCCCAGGAGTGTCTAGATCCATCCTCAATATAGATTTTGTGGGTGCAGTAAGTAGGACTGATTCCGTTCAGATCATCTAATGTCCAACCAATTGCTCTACTATTTCTTCCTAGAACTTGAATTAATTGATTTTTCTAAGTTTAGGTTAGATATGAGCTAATGATCACTGGGTAAGTCTATCTAGATCCCAAGAAAATAGATTTAAGATAATCAGGAAGAGGTTTTAGCTTGGATTTGGGTTCTTGGGATGAAGGGTCCAAAGGTGGATCATAGTTAACCTCAAGAGGTCTTGGAATCAAGTCAGTGATTGGGTGACTGGCCTCTTGATTGGTTTAGGGGTCAAGGCATGTAGGATCGGAGTGGGATACTCCTAACTCCATACAATATTCAATGGTATGATCCTCATAATCTTCTATCATTCCACAATCCTTAAAATGTTTAATGGCCTTGAAGATGTTAATCTTCATCTTTTTGTCCCCGAATTTGATTTCCATATTGCCAAATTCACAGTCAAAATTAGCCTTAGCAGTAGCTAAAAATGGTCTTCCCAAAATTATCGAGGTATTCTTCAAATTCTCTGGTACCCCATGTCAAGGACCAAGAAATCCATAGGAAAATAACAATCATGAACCTTGATGATTATATCCTCAATAATCCCCCGTGGTGTGGTCACAGATCGATCAGCCAGCTGTAATGTGACCTCAGTAGGTCTTAGCTCTCCAAAGTTAAATTTTTGGTATAACATTGTGGGGATCAAATTTATGGAGGCACCTAAATCTAACAGAGCCCTATCAAAAGTAGTATCTCCAATAACACACGATATCAGAGGGGCTCCTGGATCATTTTGTTTTCAAGGTAGGTTTCTAAGGATAACTACACTAGCTTGTTCAGATAACAGTACCCTTTTAGATTATTTGGCCTGGCATTTAGGTGTGCACATTTCCTTCAAAAATTCCGCAGAGGTTGGGATATTCTCAATTTACTCAAGGAGTGGTATGTTCACCTAAACTTATTTAAAAATATCAAGCCACTCCTCGATGGATTGGTTTTCTTTTTCCTAGGTTTGTTCAAGGCTTCAAGAAAGGGTGCTAGAGAGAAATCATGAGTGTTCGGGTCCTGATCCTTGTCTTCTTGATCTCTTAGGTCAAATTGGGCTCCTCAAGATCTTGTCTAGATTTGGATTTGGAGGGGTAAGGATCTTGGATCTGTCTCCCACTTCTCAAGGTTACAACACCAACAAAGGTGTTATGGTTAGAAGGTTGAGGTGGGTTTTGCAAAATAGGTGAAGCTTGGTTAGGGTTAACAAAGCCAGGTGGGTACTGGGGATTAGGTTGAACTATATGTGCCTGTTGTTCCCATGTGTTGTGCTGGTTAACCCTATTAAAGTTCCTTCGGTTGGGGATGGGTTGGGATGGTAGCATCCCATGTTGTCTAGCATCAACTAACTGGTCTAGTCGTCCCATCAATTCTGTCCTCAATTGATTCATTTCTTCCTTATGCCTTAAATTCATTTCTCGCATTTCCTTGAGGAGTAGACTCAGATCAGAGGGCTGGTTTTCCTGAGTAGGTTGTGGTTGATATGTGTGTGGTTGTGTGTACCTAATGGGTTGCCCATAAGTGTTTGGCTTAGTCAAGTTAGGACCCTGGGTGGGTTTCTGACTTGACCAAGCAAAGTTAGGATGGTTGCACCATCCTAGGTTGTAATTGTTTGAATAGAGATCATTTCTAGTGTAACCCTAGAGTGCATTCATGTCCTCAAGATAACTAGGCATCAGGATGCCTAGTTCAGAATTTGAGGGCATTAAGGTCCCTCCTTGGTACCCAGAAAGAGATGGGTCCAAGTAGAGTTGGCTCATAGGTGGAGCCATGGTCAGGTCATTAAGATTGTGCACCATTTCCTGACCTAAAGGGTTGGGGAGTTGGGTATGGGTTAACATAGGAACTCCTTGGGTAGGCATAGGATTTATTCTGGAATGTGTACCTAAGGAACTCTCGCCCTCCAGAAGGTTGTCCAGTTTCTTATCCAAACTCTCTACATTCTTTCCCACGAGTCTCACCTTGTCCAATTGTTGTGTAATTAACTCTAGATCAACCAAATTTGAATTATCCTTAACTTCATAAACTCCACTCCTTGTTGATTTGCTCTATTAAAGGCGGACATTGAGGAATTGTTGAGGGAATTTTCACTCATATTCTCAAATAATTGAAAGGCTCCCTCAGCATCTCTACTTAGGAAATTGCCTCCACATGCCGCATCAACTAAATTCTTCAAATTGTCACTTAATCCATAATAGAAAATATGGGCTAAGTACCACTTCGGAATCCCATGATGAGAGCAATTCCTAGCCAAATCATTAAATCTCTCCCAACCCTCATGTAGTTGTTCCCCAAGGTTCTACTTAAAGGTTGTAATGGCACATTTAAGGGCATTGGTTTTTCCTACAGGAAAGAATTCTTTTAGGAATATGCTTCTTAAATCTTCCCATGTTAGGTTTGGTCTACCAATAGTCCTCAACCAATGAACAGCTTTGTCTTTTAAGGAGAATGGAACATTTTCATCATTAAGGTACCTTCATTCAGGTTCCTAGGGCCAAAGGTCCTTCCTATGTGTAAAAGTTCTTCAAGGTGGTGGACGATCATCAGACTCGTGGCCATGGAAGTGGGGAATCAGATTGATGATCTGTGGTTTGAGTTCAAAATCATCCCCATCCTAAGATACCCTGATGATTGCACAGTAATCATGCAACCTAAATCACCTAAATTAAGCTAGATCCTAGCATAACTTAGGATTAATGCATTCATAAGCATCGTAATTTGCACAATAGCTAGTTTAATAGTCATATAGATAATATCATCATTTTATGACCTAAAATCGTCATAATTTTACTCGTAGATGATTCGAAGCTGCATATGTTAGATCATACCGAATAGATCTGATCAGAATGACGACAGAAGTTCAATGCTTCCAAAATCATCTCGATCAGACAACCAGGGCACCTTGTGCAGTCCATAAAAGAACGGAGATCATAAAGCCAAAGGACAAATATCCGATCCTCGGATGAAGAATCTAACCACACGGATGAATCCAAATTGGCGATCCAAGTCCAATAGCACAAAAATCAACTCGATCAAAGGTCTACATCACTAGATACAAGGAAAAGAAGTTGGACGACCATGATGGTGCCACATGGCGCCATCGCTCCCTCACCACCGCCCCATCTAGGAAGGCCACCTCGCATGCTGTGGGCCATTGATCTTCATCCAATGACCTCGAGCGCGCCACATCACCTATCCAGCTGGATAAGTATAAATAGAAACAATCAAGGAAGTATAATAGAACATTCGCGCAGCACGTTGGCTCACACGCTCACGCGAAAGCGCGTGACGTGCGTTCGAGCGGCGCTACACAAAATTGACGGAACACTCGTGGGGGTGCAATTGCGCCATTGGATGGCGATCGGAGGGCGGAGGCGCAGCCACGTGGCACGATCAGAGCACGCCGAGGCTAGATGAGTGATCTCACGCATTTTGCAAAATTGGGAAGTTGCACGTGCGTGTGAGCGGTCTGATGGGTAAGATCGTTGAGCGTGATTTAAATTCGCGTTGGGTGTGATTTGAATTCGCACAGGATTGTGAGGAGAGAGAGGCGGTGAGCGGGAGTTAGGCGGGTGTGAGGTGTGAGCGGGGCCGTCAGATCGTGATCCAAGGGACGTGGGCACGCCATGTGGCGACCAAAGAAGCAATCCGCGGGATGAAGGTGCAAATGAAGGTGTTTTAAGGCTCAATTTGGTTCGTTGATCTCCCGATCGACGGATCTGATTGACCAAGAGTTGTTTCATGAGATTAAGGGCTAAAATGCCCTTTTTACCCTCCATAAAAGCTACAAAAGAAGGCCCAGGGCCCCCCAATTGAAGCATTTCTCTCTTCCATCAACTCTAGACGTCTTCCACCTTCTCTACAACTCTTTGTCCCTCTGCAACTGTGCTCTGACCTTCACTCGACACTCTGGATCTAAGGTGTTGCAGCATCGTGCACAAGCATCCTACAAGTGACGTCATCTCTCTGCCACTTTCTATCTCACTCTCTCAATCTCTCTATCTCTCTATTTAATTCTTGTAGCATTCTCTATTATGAAAACTCTATTTAATTGAATTAAAGTTATGATCTTCTGAATGCCTAATTGTACATCTAATTCCTATGCATATATACATATATAAATATCTGTTTTGAGCAAGTTTTATTGGAAAGCTTCTACAAAAATCGAGATTGCCTCCTTACGAATGACCCGGTACTCACTGGAGTTTTATAAATTTATTTGTCGACGTGTTTTCGCACTATACTACAGCTAATTAACTTTTAAAATGCGAATTCCGCGTCGAACAAGTTGGTGCTGTTGCCGAGGAGGCAACAGAAATTTTTGAAGCTTTCTTTGGTGTGAATTTGAGATTTCTAACTTGCTATTTTAGTTGATTTCGTGTGTGCAGAAAAGCAAGGAAATCAGAATGAAACACAACGGGAATTATGGATTCAAACCTTAGGTAAGTACCTATAATTTAGTTAGATTTAGGATTTGCTTGAACCCTATGATTAGTTAGAACTTGTTTTCTTATTAAAAAAATAATTCTCTTGATTTTCAGGCTAAAATAAAGTTTTATCTTAAAAATTCAATTCCTGGAGATCCGTACGTCCAAAAATTCTCAAAGTTTTACTCGATGTATATTTCAAAGTCAGAAACAATTTATCGAAATTTTGCATAAATCAGATTTATAGAAAAATTTTAAAAACTCACATACTAATCTATTGTCAATTCAGTTATTGTTCCTGATTTTTCAGAGTTCAAAATATCATAGGAATTTTTTTATAACTCTGATTGACTTGAAATTTGTGGCACTGAATTTCTGCGATAATTAAGAATTTAGGAAAAATATGAAAAAGTATTGCTTGCACGTTTGGTTGTACAGATTATCCAATCATCAACTGGGGGTCAAAATAGATGACAAAACCCCCAGTATACTTTAAATCAGAAAAAATTAGGAAACGTGCTTTAAAAATTTTTGAAAAATATTTTCTGAGTGCCTAGTTAGTGGTGCAATAAGATCAATTGATTGTATTTCTTGGGTCGCACCACTCATCTGATTTTGAACTTAAAAGAATCATCTAGAATTATTTGTGCTTAGGGTTCCACATTAAGGATAGAACACACCTGCATTTCCATATTTAAAGGAAATCTATCAAATAGATTGAGATTTTCAAAACTCTTGTGTGCCTCATCAAAACCTTGATTGAAAATATCAACTCAAGTGAACCCTAAAACTCATTAACACAAGCATTCGAATCTTAAAATTCACTTCATCATAAGAAATTGCTTGTGAACCCTATTTGCCTGAGCACTTCACACATTTCAAAATCAATTTTAAGGGCAAACACTCCCCTAACGCCCATCATATTCCAAAAGCACATCAAACCCATGCTTAAAATTGAGTAGACGTGCCCTAAGCAGGACCAATAGAGTTGGGGACTTGAAACTAGATTGGACTAAGGTCATGGCCTTGTCTACTTGGATCCACTGGTGATAAGAAAGGTCGGTGCGATAACCAGGCTAACTCTTAGTGGTGTCCTGCAGTGCAGGGTGTCCTAAGGGGTCCCACCCTTCTGGTCAACCAAGTAATTCAAGGGCTAATCTAACCCAATCGTGTTTTGGTGAACCAAGATCAGGTCTATTTAGGGTTGACACTCTAAGGATCAGTTTGATTGCTTGTATTGAAAGGGTGGGGTATTCTCTCATCTGTCTTCTCGCTCTCATCTATTAACTTTCTTCTGGTACATGTAAGCTAAAAGGTCTCTGAACCCTAATTTGGTACCACCTTTAGAGAGTAAACTAAGGAGAAGACCTAATTTTTCTGAATACATTCCAATGACTAATTGCCATGAGGAAGAACTGATTGAGGAAACCATGGACCCATACTCTTTTGCCTCACACTATTCTCCCTATCACAACCCTTCCCTTACTTGAACTTCTTTAGGATGGGAGAACTCTCCTCAACACCTGGGACTTGATTCCCTTGCCTACACCTCATATTCCCTGGGTATAGCTAGGCCTACCTTGAATCCCACATGAATCGCTAGATATCAAGGATCTCTACAATCTCAAAAGATACTCTCCATGCAGGACCAGCACCTGATTGGCATGACCAACTATCTTGATCGATTCAGCCAAACTCATATCTCCCCAGATCAAGGATATGCCTCAGAATCCCAATACTTAGAATATCAATCCTACCCTTGAAATCACTTTAGAAATTATCCCAATTCCAACCAAATAACTTTACCTTCTCATTGGGATAGCCCTATAACACCAAACCAAGGATATGATTCTTACCCTAGGTATTCAGATGATAGATATTCTGATTCAACTAAGGAAAGAAATCCTGGAAATTATTATCCTCAACCTGATCAAATCCCTGACCATGGCGGTGATCCTAAGATCACCCAATTACTCCAAGTAGTCCAGGGGATGAGAGAAGCTAATAAAAGAAATACAGATAATCTAAAAAAACAACTTAATAGAATCTGGAAAGCACAAGGTGATAAAATTGGTCCAAGTATGCTACAAGTTGGTGGTAAGCCATTCAAGGTTGAGGATCCAACCTTAAGTATAACATCTTATCCAATCCCAACCTCTACATACACTAAGCCCACCCACCAGCCTTGTTATTATACAGAACAGATCCTTTTTGATATCCCAAAAACTGACTTTGAGGAGGAAGGCTCAGTTGAGGAATTACATCTTGATTTAGGCCTTGAATTGCAACCATTCTATTTTGAGGAGCCAATCCATGGTGAGCTAGAGTATGAGTCTTTCATATTTAAAGACACACAATTGGACTACATGGTTGATTTGGGAAAATCAGAGCAAGATCAAGAATATAGAAAGATTAGGGACAATGACACTCCCGGCAAAGCATGGTTGGATGGCTCTGATGTTATCCTTTCTGAGGATTCCCATGATCAGATATGCTTAAATGATTTGATATCTAGATTTGGCGATACTAATCATTCTAAGATATCCCATATTGAAGCTGAATCAGCTTTCACTTCTATTTCAGCTAATTCACACCCTTCTCTTCCCATCAACTAGAGTCCTGAGGAAAACCCTAACTCTTATCCTCAACATCTCAAGATTGAACAAGACAAACAATCCCCTTATAAAAAAAATGTTCAAGAAATTGTAGAATTACTGGGGATGACTTATGAGGATCTATCTGAAGAAGCAAAGAATTTAGCTGAATCATGGAATCCTAAGGAGTTTGATTTGACTGATGAGGAACAGAAAAATAATCCCTTAGAAGATGTAATTCAAGAGAAAGACAATTGGGATCAAATTCAGAAGTCCACAGAACTGAAAGAATTCAAGATCTTGATTAATCTAGATTCTGATCTTACTCCCCCTTGGGTTGTGATTTTAAGGAATAATGAATTTCCATCCATTACATTTGAAGACTTGCATCATGATTTGGGCAACTCACCCAGGGATAAGATTGGGGATTCTGATAAGTCCAGAACTAGTAAGATGGACGACTGGATTTTATTTGACTCACCTACTTGACATCCATCCATACCTAACATGACTTGCGAAGTGGCTTCTTGTACCATTTCAGACTACACCACTCGGGTCACTCCTTTTATTTCCCATCACTTTCAAGACCCATATGATTTATTTCCCACAAACCACCCTGTATCCACCTCATTTTCCTTCCCCATGCATCACATCTTAGGGTTGCCACTATCTACTTTCCACTTTAGCACCTACACTAATGTTTCTCTCTTTTGTAGCCTTTGGCTACAATTAGTTTCAAGCCTATTCACTTTATTTTTCTGACCTTTTGGGCTTGGTATTCACCATTAGCTGATCCGCATTTGTGGATCACTAATCCTTGCATTACATGATCACATCTTCATTTTAATCTTGACTCAACCCATTTATTTGAACTACATATTTTTGGGTTTAAGTCCGGCAAATGACATTAAACTTAGCATTGGCTGGGAGGCAACCCAGTATTCATTACAGGTAGCTCTGCATCCATGCTGGGCTGGATTAACAAGAATAGTCAGGTGATATCCACTCCTCTTGCTTATTATATTTTAATTTTCAAGCATACATTTCAATGAGGACATTGTAATGAATAGGCATGGGGGTGTGGACATTGCATGTCTTATTTTTATGTAAGAAAAAAAAATGCATTTAGGCATAAAAAAATTTTATTAAGGTTTTATTAGGGATTTATTCTTAAGTTGATTCCTGAGTTTAGAATTCAGTACAATTTCACACTTACACATAGAATTTGCAATGGATCCTTTGTGAAGACTGATAAACATCTTTAGTTTGTCGAGAAGAAGCAATACTTCTTCTCCTAAACCCATGGACAATAATTAGGGAGTCAGGCAAACTATCTTCTAATAGATCCACCAAATAAGTGTGAGGTGAGAGTAGAAAGTCTACTGGTGCTCTAAGGCTAGTATGAGGAATCTTAACATCTGGATAACTAGATCATGATACTCGAAGTTAGGCATAGTTTTCGCTCTTGGTTTCTGCATACAAGTTCTTAGTGTGAATCTCTTGAGAGCCACCAAATAAGGAAAATACGCAAAGAGCAGGTTCTAATAAAACTAGGACTGAGGTGGATGGTCACGATCGTCTTTTACGGAATCCTTGGCTGAATGAGGGTATTAATGTCAAGGTCAGAAATACATTATCCTATCCATTTCCTTCCCGGTGCCAAGAATAAGCACTTCCACCAAATAAGCCACCCGATATCCTCTTGAACACCCATAATCCTGAATAATGCCTCGTAACTAAAAGTTCGTATGCTGTGTTGCATTAGTAGATATTTGAAAAAAGAGAGAGAGAGAGAAAAGAAAAGAAAAAAGATATATACATACATAGAAAAAAAATTAGAAAGAAAAAGCAGAAAAGAGAAAAAAAGAGTTTATAAGTGTTTTTAGAATTTATTTCAAATGTAATGAGGCAACAACACCTACCACCCTCACGATCCACCAAATACAGCCTTGACCTACTTTTCTATATTTTTGGCTGCCTGAATACGGGTTGAGGAATTTTGACTTAGTCTTAGAGTTATCAAAACCTAATCAATGTGTTAATGCCAGGAAAAACCACCAAATATATTGATAAATCTGGTGAGATTGTGAGCTCAAAAAGAAAGAAAAGAAAAGAAAAGATAAGAAAAAAGAAAAGAAAAAGAAAGAGAAAGAAAGAGTGAGAAGGAGTACAAAGGAACTAAAGAGAGCACAGTTTCTCACCTTTCTTTGAGTTGAATTATTTCATAATCTGAAAATCTAGGTTCTAAAATACTAGCTTACATATAGCACCAGATGAGCATGAGCCACCAAATACAAATCTACTTGACTCAGAAATCTTCTACCTAAGCCAAAAGCCAAGGCTGAATATACAGGTTACTTTATAACCCCGAGGGAAGAAGTTTGCCTATCCCAATAGATTTTTACTAAGGGTCAAGTACGAGCTTTAGATGAGGATTGACTTTCACTTGGATCCGTTGCATAGGCTACAACAAAACACAATCAGGACTATCTGGATTACTAAAGCTTCGAATGAAAACAAAAGACATAAACCTCTAGTCAAACTCTTGATAAAAACTAGTCATATAGGACCATTTTGCATTTAGACTTGTATTTGCTAGGAACTAGCAAGATTTAGGCATGGGGGTGTGATTACACAGCAATCATGCAACCTAAATCACCTGGATTAAGCTAAATCCTAGCATAACTTAGGATTAATGCATTCATAGGCATCATAATTTGCATAATATGTAGTTTATTAGTCATAAAGATAATATCGTCATTTTATGACATAAAATCATCTCGATTTTAGTCGTAGATGATTCAAAGCTGTAGATGTCAGATCAGACCAGATAGATCTAATCAAAATGACGATGGAAGTCCAACGCTTCCAAAATCATCTCGATCAGACAACCAGGGCACCTTGTGCAGTCCATAAAAGAAAGGAGATCATAAAGCCAAAGGACAAAGATCCGAGCCTCAGATGAAGAATCTAACCTTACAGATGAATCAGGATCGATGATCGCAATCCAACGACGCAAAAATCAACTCGATCAGAGGTCTACATCACCAGATACAAGGAAAAAAAGATGGACGGCCATGATGGCACCACATGGAGCCACCATAGCCGCTCCCTCACCACTGCCCCGTCTAGGAAGGCCACTTCGCACATTGTGGGTCATTCGATCTTCATCCAATAGCCATGAGCGTGCCACGTCGCCTGATAAATGCCAGTTTATCATCATTCTTTTGCATTAAAACAATCCTAGATCTTAGGGTTTTGCTTCACAAATGGGTTTTTGGGTTGCATTTAGTCATAAATTAGGTTAAGCATGCATTGCATTTTTTTCTTGTCTTTTTAATGTGTTTTTATGAGTGTTAGGGATGAACAGATTAACAGATTCCCAGAACCCTAGCACTTAGGAAGGCAACAGGTGGAGAAGCTCAAACTAGCTGGAACTCAGCTTGATCCAGCTCGCCATGGCTGGAATCCAGCTCACTTGGACTAGGGTTAGATCATCCTAGCTCCATTCAGCTCATCTCAGCTGAATGGTAGCTCTAGAAGAGCTCATCTCAAGTCACCCTAGCTCAAGTCAACTCAAATCCAGCTAAACTTAGCTGAGTCTAGCTCATCTTAGCTCTCATTACTCCATAAGGAGCTCTAGCTAGCTCAGCTGAGTTGACTGGAGTTTACCCTAGCTCAAGTCTAGCTACATCCAACTCCACTCAACTCCAGCCAACTTAAGATGACTTCATTCCAGCTCAGGAAGCTCAAGTCCAGCTCCCGGGGACTCAGCTTAGCTCAACTCAGTTGAGTTAAGCTACCTTAGCTGCCTCAACCAGCTTGATCCTCCCTGGGTGCACCAGACCCAGCTCACCTCAGCTCCTTATGGGAGAAGCCAACTCACTTTAGCTTAGCTTAGTAGCTAGCAAAGAACTAGCAAGCTAAGCCAGCTAGAGTAGCTCCATGTCACCCTCTTCAGCAGCTGCCAGCTCCAGTTCAAGCTCCAGACTTCTCCTCATCAGCTCCTCTCTTCAAACCCTAGCTCCAATACCTCCTCCTCTACTCCACTACTAGCTAAGCTAGCTTAGCTTAGCTTAGCTATGCTCCAGCTCCCTTGGCTTTTAGCACTTAAAAACCCTACCTAACAACTCCACCAACTAGCTCCACCTAAGCTCCACTTAAGCTAACCCTACTTCCACCTCACCTTGGTGCCAACCTCGCCTACCCATTATCTCCAAAAGATACTACAAAGTGGCACTAAAACCTCTCATAACAACCCACCAATTGGTGCCACTTTTTCCCTCCAAAAGCCCCTTCTTCTCCACCACATATCTTCCCTTAAACCCATCTCCACCATCCACCTAACCCCCCTTCTAGAAGCCCTCATGGTGGCGCCAAAACCAAGGCATCCCTTCATGGTTGGTGCCACCTTTAGGTGTCTGTTCACCACCATAACCACCACCTTCACACCCCCCTACTTGGAGCCAACTATTCTCCACCATAAGATCACCTAACCACCCCCATCTTCCCATCTTAGCCATCCATCTCAAGAGTCACCTCAACCTTCTCATCCTACCCTATAAAAAGACCAACACCCACCACCTGACAACCCATCCTTGGCTAGCAAAATACCTCTTATATTCTACCTATAGCTCACGCCCAAGAGAGAAGAAGAAGAAGAAGATTAAGGGGACACTCTGCCCCTTTGGTGCCTTCCCCTCTTCCCTTCTCTCTTGTGCCCACGCTAGCCAAAGGAGAAGCCAGGCAAGGAAGACCTTTGGAGGAGGTCTTGAGGGTGGTATACAACCATCCTTGGAGGAGAGCTTAGAGGTGGTCCACGCCACCTTGGAGGAAAGCCTTGGCACGCCCCCTACTTCGAGGTTTGCCAAGGAAGCTACACCTTGAAGAATTTTGAAAGGAGGAGCTCTTTTTGATTGCGGGAGCAGCCGCAATTGGAGCAAGAGCCTCACCATCTTCACCATCATTTTAGAGGATTTTTGTGTTTTCATTACATGCATTTTCAATTCTAGTAGTTTAGGCATTTTTCTACTAGATTCTTGTTAAACAATTCCTCAATTTTATACAAATTGCCTTCATTAGATTTGTTTGTCTTGATTGCAATTTAAATTTCCCTTTTGTGCACTCACTTCCCTCCCTCTCTAATTACCCTAGGCCTTCACGTACCTAGGGTGAGCTTAGAAGGAAGGTAGCTCTTGTCACCTAGGGTTACTATTAGGAGTAGTTTTCATTAATTCGAAATCCTTATTATTTCAATTACAAAACAGAAAAAAAATGATATATTGAAAAAACCAAAAAGAAAGTTGAGATTTATTTTCTAAGCAAGAGATTTGATTGCAAGAATATTGCCTCCTTAGACGACCCTAGATACTCCCCTATCTAGGTTATAAATTTTAAAAGCGTATGCAATTTCTCATGTTACAACGACTTAAAAACCTGCCTTTATAAATCATGCCAAATTTCGCATCATCGCCTGTCCAGCCAGATAACAATAAATAGAAACAATCAAGGAAGTATAACAGGATGTTCATGCAGTGCGTTGGCTCATGCGCTCATGTGGAAGCGCGTGACGTGCATTCGAGCGGCGTTGCACGAAATTGACGGAACGCTCGCCTAGGTGCAATTACGCCATTGGATGGCAATCAGAGGGCAGAGACGCTGCCACGTGGCATAATCAGAGCGCACCGCGGCCGAACGTGTGATCTCACGCGTTTTGCGAAATTAGGAAGTTGTGCGCCCGCATGAGCCGTTCAATCTCGTTGGGTGCAATTTGAATTCGCATAGGCACATAAAGAGGGAGAAGTAGCAAGCAGGCGTTAGGCAGGCGCAAGATGCGAGTGAGGCCATCAGATCGTGATCCAAGGGACGTAGGCCTGCCATGTGTCAACCAAAGAAGCAATCTACATGATCAAGGCACAAATGAAGGTGTTTTAAGGTGCGATTTGGTCCGTTGATCTCCTGACCAACGGATCTGATTGACCAGGAGTTGTTACACAAGATTAAGGGCTAAAATACCCTTTTTCCCTCCATAAAAGCTATAAAAGAAGGCCCAGGGCCCCCCAATTGAAGTATATTTCTCTTCCATCAACTCCAGACATCTTCCACCTTCTCTGCAACTCTTTGTCCCTCTACAACTCCACTCCAACCTTCATCCCGGTGCTCTAGATCTAAGGTGCTACCGCATCTTGCATAAGCATCCTACAAGCGGCGTCATCTCTCTGCCACTTTCTATATATCTCTCTCTATCTCTTTATTTAATTCTAGTAGCATTCTCTATTGTGAAAACTCTATTAATTGAAATTAAAGTTATGATATTCTAAATGATTGATTATACATCTGATTCCTATACATATATACATACATAAATATCTATTTAGAGCAAGTTGTATTGGAAAGCTTCTGCAAAAATCAAGATTGCCTCCCTACGAACAACCCGATACTCACCGGAGTTTTATAAATTTAATTGTCGACATGTTTTCGTGTTATACTACAACTATTTAACTTTTAAAATGTGAATTACACATCGAACACTTGACAAAAGGTTCTGGTTGGGCTTCAAGAGGATTGTAAAAGTCATGGAGAGGGTGGTCTGCTCTTTCATTTTGGAGTCGAGTGATGGCTTGCACTATGACCTCTATTTGTCTGTCATGATGCTGGCCTTGCTTAGTGATCTGCCTTTATAGAAGAGTCATTGGATCCAGATTTTGTTCTTCCTCTTTGATCTCATCTTCCTTGTGGTGACTAGCCATTGCAGAGGGTTCAGATTCAGATTCTGGACAATTAGGTCTTCTCCTAGGAATTCTTTCTAAAGGTGGTAGCAAATCAGGACGTAAAGATCTTCTACTTTGCATGCACCAGAAGAATGTCTGTGGATGAGAGAGAAGATAGATGAGAGAATACCCTACCCTTTCAATGTAGGAAATCAAACTACTCCTTAGAGGGTAAACCCTAAATAGACCTAATCTTGGTTCCCCAAAACACGACTAGGTTAGGTCAACCCTTGAATTATTTGGCTGGCCAGAAGGGTGGGACCCCTTAGGACACCCCGCACGGTAAGACACCACTAAGGGTTAACACGGTTACCGCACAAACCTTTCTTGTCAACAATGGGTCAAGTAGATAAGGCCTTGACTTTAGCCCAATCTAATTTCAAGTCCCCAATAAGATTAGTCCTGCCTAGGGCATGTCTACTCCATTTTAGGCTTAGACTTGATGTGCTTTTGGAATATGATGGGTGTTAGGGGGTGTTGCCCTTAAGATTGGTTTTTGAATGTGTGAGTGCCCAGGTAAGGGGTTCACAAGCAATTTTTTTTATGATGAAGTGGATTTTAAGGTTCAAATGCTTGTATTAATCAGTTTTAGGGTTCACTTGAGTTAATATATTCAATCAAGGGTTCTGATGAGGCACACAAGAGTTTTGTAAATCCTAATTGTTTGAAAGATTTCCTTTATGAATGGAAATGTAGGTGTGCTCTACCCTTAATGTGAAACCCTAATCGTAGATAGTGCTAAGATGATTCTTTTAAGTTCAATTCAAGGAAGTGGTGTCACCCAAGCAATACAATCAATTGGTCCCATTGCACCACTAACTAGGCACTTAGAAATATTTTTTCAAGAATTTTAATGCATGCTTTCTATTTTTTTTCAGATTTAAAGTGTACTGGGGGTTTTGTAGTCTGTTTTGACCCCCAGTTAGTGATTAAATAGTACGTGGAATCAAATGTGTAGAAAATATTTTTCTCAGATTTTCCTAAATTTTTTATTTCAACAGGAATTCATTGCCATAAATTTCAAATCAATCGGAGTTTAATATAAATTCTTATGATATTTTGAACTCCAAAAAATCAGGAACAGTAACCGAATTGATAATAGATCATTACATGAATTTTTAAAATTTTTATACAACTCAGATTTAAGCTAAGTTTGGATATGTTCTTCTTGACTTCAAAACCCACTTCCAGTAAATATTTAGAATTTCTTGACCTACCAATTTTTGGGAATTGAACTTTTAATAAAAGAGTTTGTTTCAACCCTAAATTCACTAAGAGAGATTTTCTTTTTTTTTGAAAAGCAAGTAAATGCTAACTAATACTAAGGTTCAAGCAAACCACCCTTTTTTGGATTTTTTTTTCTGAAATCTAAGCTAATCTAAGCTATGAATACTTACCTGAGATTGGCACGAGTTTTTCTTTTTTCATTGTTGCACATATCTTCCTACAATTTTGTGATTCCTGCACAATCAAAAATAGAAAGTTAGAATCTCAAATAAACACTTACAAGAAAAGCTTTTAAAAATTTTCTGTTGCCTCCCCGACAACGATGCCAACTTGTTCGGTCATGAGACATGTAAAAGATTAAATCGTATCATTGTAGTGTGGATCGCAATAAAACAAATAATATTTATAAGGATTTTAGTGAATATCGAGTCATTCGCAGGGAGGAAAACATGATTTTATGCGAAAGCATTTTAGAAAGTCATTCTAAAAGTATTTATATATTTATATATGTATAGACATCAGATATCCAGAGAATCAGAGTTTTATTACTATATTGAAATAGTTTTCAAACTATGAATAGAAATAACTATGCTAAAAAGAGAGAGAGATAGAAAGATAGAGAGATAGCAAATGACAACACCGCTTGTGGGATTCTTGTGGGAAGTGTGCCAGCACTTCAAATCGAGAGCATCGGGATGAGCGCCTGATGTGAAAAATCGCGTGATTTGTAAAAGCGGGTTTTTAATGTCATTGTAACACGCAAATTTGCATACGCTTTCAAATTTATGTTCCTAGATAGGGGAGTATCTAGGGTCGTCCAAGGAGGTATGTTTCTTGCAAATCAACTCTCTTGCTTAGAAAATAAATCTCAACTTTCTTTTTGGTATTTTAAATATGTAATTTTTTTGTTTTGAAATGATGAGGGCAAAATGCGAAGTGTGACGGGAAGTACTAACACCTATAATTACTTAGCTAAAACTTAAGAGATAGAAAATGTCTACTACCTAAGCTCACCCTAGGCAAGTAGAGGCCTAGAGTAATTAGGAAGTGGAAGTGAAATAAGTGCTAGAACAAAAACAATAATTGCAATAAGAAATTAAAAAGAAGGCAATGTAATTAAGCAGAATTTGTGTTCTCTTACAAAGACAAGTAGAGGAATGCTTCCACTAGAAATGGAAAATATAAAAACACTAAAAGAAACACAAATCCTCTTGCAAAATCTAGTGAAGAAGGGAGTCTTCTTGCTCCAAGCCTAGCTACTCCTTGGCTTGAAAAGAGGGTCTCCTTCTCCTTCCTTGAAAGCTCCTCCAACGTGGATGCTCTCCACCTCAAGTCCTTCCTCCAAGGGTGGGTGTGCACCACCCTCAAGTTCTCCTTCAAGGTGGCGTGGACCACCTTCAAGAACTCCTCCAAAGGTTTTCCTTGCCTGACTCCTCCTTTGGCTGGCGTGGACTCAAGAGAGAAAGGAAGAGGGGAAGGCACCAAAGGGATAGAGTATCCCCTTAATCTTCTTCTTCTTCTTCTCTCTTGGGCATGGGCTCTAGGTAGAGTATGAGAGGAATTTTGCTAGCCAAGGATGATTTGAATGGTGGTGGGTAGTGGTCTTTTTATAGGGTAGGATGAGGGGTTAAGGTGACTCTTGAAATGGAGGGCTAAGATGGGAGGATGGAGGTGGTTAGGTGATCCTACGGTTAAGGATGGTTGGCGCCACCTAAGGGGTGTAAGGGGGGTAGTTATAAGGGCCAAGGGACACCTAAAAGTGGCACCAACCATGGAGAGGTGCCATGGGTTTGCGCCAACTTCTTGGCTTCTAGAAGGGGGTTGAGGTGGATGGTGGAGATGGCTTGGAGGGGTTATGTGTAGGGTGAATATGGGGATTGAGGTTGGCGCCAAAAGGGAGGTAGTTAGGGTCGATTTTGGCACCAATTTTAGGTGTCTTTTGGTGGTTAGTTGAGGGGTGAAGGGTGGTGAAGAGGTGGCGCCAACTTTGAGTAGAGGTGGAGCTAGCTTAAGTAGGCTTAGGTGGACTTGGAGTGGTAGGTTATGTAGGTGGAGTTAAGGTTAGGTTTTTGGTGCCATGGAGGTGGATGCTAGCTAAGCTAAGCTAAGCTAAGCTAGCTTAGCTAGCTATAGAGTAGAGGAATATGCATGTGGAGCTTAGGGTTTGAGGAGAGGAGCTGAGGAGGAGAAGCCTGGAGCTTGAACTGGAGCTGGCAACTGCTAAAGAGGGTGGCGTGGTGCAACCAGAGGCCTCTGCGGTTGCACGTGAGCACAGATGCATGTGCTACGTGCGATCTCACACATTTCCACCGCCTTCCTAATTTTACCGCTGAGCGCATCTTGAACCCTCGCCTCATGCTTGTGGTTGAGCACTCTAACCAACACGTTAAGGTGTGTTTTGTGTTGTGTTTTAGTTTTAGGCAACTCTGCTCTTAGCCGTTGGATGGAGATCTAACGGCTAAGATCTTCTCTTAGCTGATGAGGCATGGGGGTGGGGGCGACATAGGCACATAATGGCCATTGGATGATGATCCAATGGCCCACAATGCGTGAGGAGGGCTTCTTCAGAGATTGGGGGCGTGGCGAGGGCTAGCTAGGATGGCACCACGTGGCACCATCGAGGCCGTCCATCTTCTCTTCTTTGTAACTAGTGATGGAGGCCTTCAATCAGGTTGATTCTTGCGTCGTTGGATTGCAATCGTCGATCCAGAGCCATCTGTGTGGTCGAATCTTTCATCTAAGGCTTAGATCTCTATCATCTTGCTCTGTGGCCTCTGTGCTTCTACAGATTGTGCATGATGCTATGGTTGTCTGATCAAGATGATTCCAGAAGCGTTGGACGCCCATCGTTATCCTGATCAGATCCGTAAGGTCTGATCTATCATTTGTGGCCTTGAAGCATCTGTAATTAATTTCATCTCTCTTGTAGTGCATAAAATGACAATATTATTTATGCAGCTAACAAACTAACTATGATGTGAATTACGACACTTGTGCATGCATTGTTCCTAGGTTATGTTGGAAGCTAACCTAATTCGGGTATTTAGGTTGCATGATTGTTGTGCAATCACGCGCAATTGGATGCACGATTTTGTGCGGGCACGATGAGGCAGTGTGGCACGCAATCTCAATCGTCGAACATCGCAATTGAATGGTTGGATCTAAACACAGACGTGCACGATGAGTGCGGTGGTGGTTGATCGAACGGCGCTGGAGGCACCATGTGGCATGATCTGGTGTGTGCATGTGTTGGGCGTGCGAAGGAGGCACGTGGACATGCATTTTTTATGCGATCTAAGTCGTTGATCGCCAGATCAACGGCTCTTGTTGCTTCAGATCAGTTGCAGGGATTGAAGCTCTAAAAAATCCCATTTTGCCCCACTTTGGCTATAAATTAGATCCTAGACCCTCCATTTGAGAGGCAATTCCACGTCCACACATCTCCCGCTACCTTCTCCTCCGAATAGACCTCTCCCTCTAAGATGTCCACCAAGGCCATCGTTGGTGCACTGCTGCTTCTACTCCACTCCTCTCCAAAGGCCACCAAGGACCACCCTAGCTACCCTTGTTCTTGTAGAATAGATAGTTGTTGTTTTTAATTCTTCTAGTAGTTCTAGTCTAGTAGTTGTTCTAGTTATTTTAATTTAGTTCTAGTTATTCTAATTAATCTTCTTGTCAAGCATTCAACTAGATGGACAACTTGCATGATTACTACTTGAATAAAGTTAATTTTCTTCATATCATATATCTATCTTGCTTACTATTCTAGTTCTAGTTAGAATAGATTGGTATTAAATTAAGTCACATTTTTGCACCAGATGTTTCAATTGCTGGATGTGCCGGAGAGGATCTTCACAGTTAAGCCCATGGAATTTAGGGATAGTGATGGGAACACCATCATGAGCCATAACTAGCCCAATTTGGTCTAAAAAGGTTGATAAATGCTCCTACATATCCATCAGAAGGTCCTAAGGGCTTATTGCGAGAGGATTCCGCACAACCCGGGGTGATCTCCTGGAGCAGAGAGAAGCCTAGAGCAGCTCGAAGCTTGCTTCAAGCCCAGCAGCAATGGCGGAAGGCATCTTGAACCTGAAATCAATAGCACGGCCTCGCGACCAAGTCAAATCGCTTAGGGAGCGTCGTCGGACCATGGCAGATGTGATGGGGATGTTGGTGTGGCTCAGGAGTGCATGTGTGAGCGTGCCTAAGGCACACTATGTGTGAAGGTGTGGGTGTGTTCGGTGAGGGGCGTGAGCAAGTGGTGCAATACGTGGAGTGAGGGGAAGTGTTCAGTGGAGTGCGGGGAAGCTTATGGGCTGGTTGGCAAGGGTTGGGATGGCCTGTGGAGGTGAAGCAGCCTCGCCGGAGTAGATGGTCGGAGATGGAAGGGATGGAGGTGATGGAGGTCAGCAGTGGTCGATTTTGAAGAATAACGGGTGGAGAAGAATGTAGAAGGGAAAAAGAGCTTATCTGGGAGGTGAAGAGACGACGGGGGCGAGCAGAGCCGTTGGGTCTAATGTGGCCGACGCCAGAGACGAAGAGTGGCCCCGGTGGTGGAGATCGGCGAGGACGAAGAAAGGGATACGCCTGCAGGTAGGACGAGGCGCGGATGAAGTCAAGGAAGAGGAATCCATTGCAAGTATGGCGATCGGACCACAATGAGGAGCAAGGGAGGTCGTCAGACGTCGAGGAACCTACGGCCATGAAGGGAAGAGAAGAATTAGGGGTGTTCGCGGTCGAATTCGAGTGTGAGGAGATCAGAGGGGTCTGGGCTCCTTTAAATAGAGCTCTGAGGGTCGGTTAGGGCTTGGGAAGCTGGAAAGCTTGCCGGAGTTGGAAGCCGTTAGGATACCCATATCTCTCATGCGTTTGCATGAGAGATTGGGAAAGAATCATGGATCAAATGAGTATTTAGACAAGAGAGAACTTATCAGAGAATCTCCCTTCCAATTTTGGAAGAGATTCTTTGAGCAATTAGGGAGAACTCTCCTTCCAAAGCTTGCCAGAGTAGGATTCCTCCGCTATAATGGAGGGACCTAGTTGCAAAAATGATGAATAAGCTAGGGGGCTATTTGTAAGGGTTTTTGAAAGATAGGGGTAGAAATGTAATCATGTTGGACCTTTTTGCAAAGTAGGTCAAGGCAAATTCATCTTGGGTCCAAATTTCAGTACAAACCTAATTTGAACCTAAGGAATCCAATGGTGAAGTTGGATTTTGGATTTAACCACGTTTGTCTAGGAAATTTATGCAAAAACACAATTTAGGGCAAATACTTGTCTGAGACCCCATTCTAGGTCAAGATGGGTTCTAATGGCCAAATTGAAGGTTCTAAGTCCTAGAAAATATTTTTCTATAATTTTTAGAGGGTTTAGGTGAATTTTATCGTGATCAGAACCTTGGTTAATTAAGTGGATCTGTTTTAGGGTTTCAAGAAGTCATTTAATTCGTAGGATACACACAAACCCTTTATGTCTGATCCAACCCACTTATTATCTTATTAAGACCCTTTGACCATTGTTTAGCCCTTGAGAAAACCAGTTGTTGTACTGCATTGGTAAAATTATAGTTTTAACCCTAGTTTCTTGTTTCACTCTCAGAAAGGTTATGCAGTGAATTAGGACCTTCAGTTGGTTATGTAGGAGCATTTGTTCTCTCAATTGGGTAAACATGAGCTAGTTAAGGCTCATGATGGTGTTCCCATCAATGGTCTTGCCGGAGGTGGTGGCTGGAGATGGAAGGGTTGGAGGTGTGAAGTGCGTCAGTGGCGGATTTTGGAAAGTAAGGAGTAAAGAAGCAAGTAGAGGGGACAGGGAACTTAGCTTGGAAGTTAAAGGACGAAGGGGGGCAGCGAGGGCGTTGGGTCTGGTGTGGCCGACACTGGAGACAAAGGCGACTCTGGTGAGGTGGGAACGGCGAGGATGAAGGAGGAAGTGGCGTCTGCTGGTACAACGAGATGCGGATGAAGCCAAGGAGGATGAATCTGCTGTAGGTACGGCGGTTGGACAACGAGAAAGAGCAGGGAAGTTCTCCGGACATCTAGGAGCCTTTAGCTGTGAGGGAGAGAGGAATTTGAGGGGAATCACAGCTGAATTCGAGCGTGGAGAATGTGGTGTGATCTGGGCTTCTTTAAATAAGGCTCTGAAGGGTGGTTAGGGCTTGGGAAGCAACCTTCCCAAGCTTAGAAGGTCGCTGGAGATGGGAGCTGTTAGGATAACCAAATCTCTCATGCGTTTGCATGAGAGATTGGGAAGGAATCAGAGCTCATCAATGGGTTCAGACTAGAGGGAATTTCTCAGAGGATCTCCCTTCCAATTTTGGAAGGGATTCTCCAAGTAATCAAGGAGATATTCCTTGCCAAAGGTAACTGGAGTAGGTTTCCTCCACGATAATGGCATAGGGACCTACTTGTGAAGATGATGAAGAAGTTAGGGGCTAAATGCAAGGGTTTTTCAAAGTTAAGGGTAGAAATGTAATCAAACAAGACCTTTTCGTAAACTAGGTCAAGGCAAACTTATCTTGGGTCCAAATTTTTGTACAAGCCTAATTTGGACCTAAGGAATCCAATGGTGAAGTTGGATTTTGGGTTTGACCACGTTTGACTAGGTAATTTATGCAAAAACCCAAATTAGGGCAAATATTTGTCTAAGCCTCCATTTGAGGTCAAGATGGTGACGTGGTCTCGTGCGTGTGTGTTAAGAGGTGTCGTTATAGTTGCATTTGATACGTCGATTTTGAAAGAAGTAAACGGAGGTGAGTCCGAGTGTCGGTCTCAGGGAGGCATGGAAATCAGATTTTGTTTACCACTTGTTGTCACGAAAAAGGAGTTTTGCTTGCGAAAGAGACGGTTTCGAAAAGCGAGAGATAGAGAGAGAGTTTAGGGTTAGAAAGCTCTTGGTCTTGATCATGCACTTTAAACAGAAATTAAAATGGCGACTAAACGGAAAATAATTTCATTAAACATGCATTCATAGTTCATGGTTTACAACATTAAATACATGCTTCAACAAAAGTAAATGAAAGCTTAAAAGAGAGAGAGAGAGAGGTAGAGAGAGAGTGGAGAGCGACGAGGCAGCCACGGCGGTGGAGGAGGCTCCGTCGGCGGCTCGTCGTCTCCGGCGATTACAAGAGTGCCTAAAGCTAGCTAGGAGAGGAGTGGAGTAATTGCAAGTGGGAGAGTATGCCTTGAATGGTGGTAGAAGGTGGTTTAAATAGAGTTAAGGGCTTCCTAAAAGAAGAATGTGCTTTAGCGACATCCAGAACGTCGCTAAAACTGCTTCCAGATACGTCAGTGAAGCCCTCCTGCTGCCGGTCAGCTGCCCGCCCCGCTCTCTCTCCATGCGCGATCCGTGGACGTTGAACGAGAGCCGTCCGATCTAAGATCGGACGACTAAGATCCTCCTGCGCCCGCGCTGAGATCGCGCCTCGGGCGCGTGTGCGCGCGCGTGTTTCCGCCTGGCGTGCGCGCGCGTGTGGGCGCTCGGGAGCTGTCATCGCGCCGCGTGGTGCGATCCTGGCCGCCCACTGCTGATCGTGTGGCCCAATTTTTCCGCGCCCTTCGCTTGCGCTTGATTTCTGCTCCGCGCAATTCGAATGCGCGTCGCTGCGATGCGGGCATGCGCGCTAGCTGTTGCGCCACGCCCGCGCTTTGTCGCGGCGACCACGGGCGAGCGCGCGAATCTCAGCCGTTTGATCGAAGATCAACGGCCGAGATTCGTCCTTGGCTGGCTTGAGGGCATGCGAGCGATGGGGGCGAGGCGACGTGGCGCTTTCTGGGCTGTTGATCTCCAGATCAACAGTTAGAATTTCTTGGGCCCATTATGGGAGCTCCGGATGTCGGATTTGGCCGATCTTGAGTCCGTTGGACTCCGTTCGTCTTTATGAATCCATCCGTGCGGTCCGATTGCTCATCTATGGCCTGATTTGACACATGCTTTACACAAATGGCCATTAATGCAGTTTATAAGCAATCTTGGTACTTGATGCATGCAATGCTCCTATTCTACTTTATGTTGTGCCTTTTATTCTAAAGATGGGCCATATTCAACCTAATTACTACCCCCTTGCGTGGTGTTATCAGATGGGTTTTAATGGCCAAATTGAAGGTACTAAACCCTAGAGAATATTTTTCTATGATTTTTAGAGGATTTAAGTGAATTTTATTATGACCAAAACCTTGGTTAATTAAGTGGATCTATTTTTAGGGTTTCAAAAGTCATTTAATTCTCAGAACACATAACCCTTTTCTGACAAAAACCTTGGTTAATTAAGTGGATTTATTTTTAGGGTTTCAAAAGTCATTTAATTCTCAGAACACACACAAATCCTTTTCTGTCTAATCCAACCCATTTGTTATCTTGTTAAGATCATTTGACCATTATTTAGCCCTTGAGAAAAACCCGTGGTTGTACTGCATTTAAGATGTGTTGGTAAAATTACAGTTTTAACCCTAGTTTCTTATGTTTCTCTCAGAATGGTTATGCAATGAATTATGACCTCTAGTTGGTTATGTAGGAGCATTTATTGACTTCATTAGGTCAAAATGAGCTAGTTAGGGCTCATGATGGTGTTCCCATCACCGAATAATCCCTAAGCCTTAGACCTAATACTTTAAGCTTTGCATTTTCCCCAACCTCTTGGGGATTATCCAGATCTTAGCGGATACTTGAATTTTTAAGCCTAGGATCGTAGCTCAAGAGGCCTAAGATCAGCATTCCTATTAATCTCTTTTGTCTCTTAGCACTTTTTGTCTTTCATTTTCTTTCTTTTTGATTTGGTCTAGAATTGAGTCAATTCCTTAATCTTTTACTTCTCTCTCTTTCTTTTTATTTCAAATTATTCTCCTTTTTCACATATTTATCTCCTCCACTTTTCTCCTAAAAAATGATATGCAATCAATTCATAATTCCCTTGTCCTATTTTTTGTTTTTTTTCAATTTTTTTTATTTTTTTTATTTTTTGGAATATGTGATTTTTTTTATGAAACCCTTTCTTGTGAAGTGATTTTCATAGCATTTTGTACTTTAATACCCCTCCATGCCTACGATTTGCAATGTCATTGTAAACTAGGTGGGTTCGAGTTCAACTTAGATCATTCATTAGAACAGGTTTTGGATGGGTGGATGGGTCGGGGTGACTATTGCAGATGATTTGAAGCTCAGGTACGGGTACCAAAGGTGGAGTCGATTGTTCTAATGGATGAACCCTAAAGTGCAATATGAGTTTAGCATAAGATGTGTCAAGAAGGGTTTCGGATTTTTCAAAAAGTTGAGGGGTTGCCTCCCATTAAGCGTTGAGTTTAATGCCATCAGCCTGGTGTAATAAGCTCAGGAAGAATGGAGGTCAAAAGATACCTCAGCCCTATTCGCATCAGTGAGTTCACTGAACGGCTTGAGTCGCTGACCATTCACAACAAAGGGTTCTAAATCAAGGCTAGGTTGGCTAATTTCTACATCTCCATTTCCAAAGATTCGTCTGATAAGATATGGTCCAATCAATTTTGATCTGAGTTTTCCTGGAAACAATTTGAGTTTGGCATAAAGAGTAGGACTTTCTGACCAGGGTGAAAGATCTTTCTGGATATGTGCTTGTCGTGAAAGGCCTTAACTCGCTCTTTGTAAATTCACGAGTTCTCATACGTATCATTGCGTAATTCATTGATCTCGCTCATTTGAAACTTTCTGTGGGTTCCTACCTTAGAAAGATCTAGATTGCACTTCCATACAACCCAATATGCTTTGTGCTCCAACTCGACAGGGAGGTGACATGCCTTCCCGTACACCAATCTGAAATGATACATGCCCAAGTGGGTTTTGTGGGAGGTCCTATAGGCCCACAAGGCTTCCGGAAGTTGGGATGACCAATCCTTCCTATCAGGTCAGACAGCGACCTGAAGGATTTTCTTGATCTCTGGATTCAATAGCTCAGCTAGACTGTTGGTTTAGGGGTGATAAGGAGTAGAGATTCGGTGCAACACCCCGTATTTAGTCATTAGTGAACTGAACTGAGCATTTTTTAAATGGGTCCCTCCATCAGAGATAATAGCACACGGAATTCCGAATCAAGAAAAGATGTTCTGATGAATGAATTTGATTACCACCTTATGATCGTTGGTTCAGGTCAGAATGGCTTCGATCCATGTGGTCACGTAGTCAACAGGGAGAAGAATGTATTCGAATCCGTCCGAAATAGGGAAGGGTCCCATGAAATCAATCCCCCAGATGTTGATTTCGCATACGAGAATCGGTTGTAAAGGCATCATATTGCAGTGGCTCATGTTGCCCAAGGTCTGGCAACGAGTGCATGCCCTACAATGATCGTATGCATCTTTGAAAATTGTGGGCCAATAAAAGCCGCACTGGAGGACTTTTGCTGTGATTTTATGTTCAGAAAAGTGTTCGCCGCAGGCCTGGTCATGGCAGAAGGATAAAATGTCCTAAATTTCCGCTTCCGGGATGCACCATCTAATGATTTGATCAGCACTAATGCAGAAGAGATACGGATATTCCCACATGTAGTACTTGGCATCGGAAAGTAATTTGTCTTTCTTGGCCTTTGACCAGTCGGATGGGATCTAATGTGATGCCAAGTAGTTTACTAAATCAGCAAACCAAGGAAGTTCTGTACTAATAGTTAGGAGGTGCTCATCAGGAAAATGTTCTGTGATGGGTCCAGAAGGGTCGATACTGTCAGAAGGAAGGTGGGATAAGTGGTCAGCTACCACGTTCTACTTTCCCGCTTTATCATGAATCGCGAGATCAAACTCTTGCAACAGTAAGATCCAGCAGATTAGTCGAGGTTTTGCATGCTTCTTTGCAAGAAGGTGCCTCACTGCAGTGTGATCTAAGTATATGATAACACGGGAACCCAAAAGATATGATCTGAATTTTTCCACGGCAAATACTACGACTAGCAGCTCTTTCTTAGTAACTGTGTAGTTATGTTGAGCCTCGTCAAGTGTCTTGCTAGTATAATAGATGACCACGGGTTTCCCGTTTATTTTCTACCCAAGTATCACTCCTACAGCATAATCAGATGCATCACACATGATCTCAAAGAGTTGAGACCAATCAGGGGACTGTAGGATAGGTGCTTGGGTCACTCGATCATGCAAGATTTCAAATGCTTGAGTGCACTCCTTGGAGATTTTAAAAGGGACATCCTTAGATAGAAGATTAGTGAGGGGGTGTGTGATTTTCGAAAAATCGGGAATGAACTGACGGTAAAAATCGACATGACCCCAGAAAGGATAGAATGTCTTTGACCGAGCTAGGCATAGGGAGTTTGGAAATTAGATTCACCTTGGCTCGATCAACCTGGATGCCTTTTTCAGAGATGATATGTTCCAGGACAATTCCCTCAGGTACCATGAAGTGGCTCTTTTCCTAGGAAAGAACCAAGTTCACGTCGATGCACCGCCTAAGGATTTGAACCAAGTGCAGGAGGCAATCATCAAATGATTCACTGAATACCGAGAAGTCATCCATGAAGACTTCAAGGTATTCACCTTCCATATCTGAGAATATGGCAAGCATGCACCGCTGAAAAGTAGCAGGTGCATTGCAGAGACCGAACGACATCCTTCAGAATGCGTATGTTCCGAAGGGGCAGGTGAAGGTGGTCTTCTCTTGGTCCTCGGGATGGATTGCGACCTGATTGTAATCGGAGTACCCGTCCAAAAAGCAGAAGAATCAATTTCCTGCTAGTTTCTCGAGAATCTGATCAATGAATGGTAGTGGGAAATGATCCTTCTTTGTGGAGGAGTTGAGTCTTTTGTAATCAATGTAGACTCTCCATGAGTTTGCAATATGGGTCGATATGGTTTCTCCTGTTTCAGTCGTGATGACAGTGAGTCCTGCCTTCTTAGGCACAAGTTGGATTAGGCTCACCCATCGACTGCTGGAGATCGGGTAGATGATCCCTACATCTAACCATTTGATGATCTCCTTTTTCACGACATCCTACAGATTTGGATTTAGGTACCTCTGCATTTCACAGGATGGTCATGAGCCCTCTTCAGTGTAGATGTGATGTGTGCTGTATGAAGGCCTGATACAAGTCAAATCATCGAGAGTCCATCCAATGGCTCTTTAATGCTGCTGAAGAACAGAAATCCGATGTGTTTCCTGATTAGGTGTGAGTTGAGAGTTGATAATCACAGGAAACATCTGATTGGATCCTAAAATGACGTACTTGAGATGATCGGGAAGAGGCTTTAATTCCATAATTGAGTTGTCAGCAGCAGCGGGTGGTTCAGGGTGGGTGTCGGGAGCAAAGGAAGGAGCTATGGGTGTGTCTAGGTTGGGTTCAGACTCCTCCAATTGCGGGTTTTGAGCCTTTTGTGGTTGATTAGAAATAGTCGGGTTTTCCTCGATACATAGGTCGTCAACTACAGCCTCGATATCGTAAATCTATTTTATAACTCCGCAATTAATTCCTTGTTGGGCCTTAAAGATGTTGATCTTTAGTGTCTTGCCCCCAAATTTTAATTTAATTTGGCCCTCCTCACAATTGATATTGGCCCTAGCAGTGGCCAGAAAGGGTCTCCCTAGTATGATCGGTGTATTCTTCATGTTCTCAGGAGCATCCATGTCTAAGACAATAAAATCCACTGGAAAATAGAAATCATATACCCTAACTATGACATCCTTGAGAATTCCTTTTGGTGACTTAATTGATCGATCAGCTAGCTGTAAAGCCATTTCAGTCGGTTTAAGTTCAGATTCCTCGAAGTAGTCTAGTCGAGATATAGGTATCAAATTTATGGAGGCTCCTAAGTCTAATAAAGCTCAGTCAAATTGTATATCACCGATTGCACAAGAGATTAGAGGGGTGCCTGGGTCTTTTGCCTTAGGTGGGAGTTTGCTCAAAATGACAGAGCTTGCTTGCTCTGACAACACGATCGGATTCCCACCTTTGGTTTGCAGCTTACGCTTAGGTGTATACACATCTTTCAGAAATCTTGCGTAAGCTGGCATGTGGCGTATCACATCCATCAAGGGGATGTTTATATGGACCTGCTCAAAGAGCTTAACCAGGTCCTCCTTAGGTGCCACAGTTTTGGTTATCCTTTTTCCTTTGGTCAAGGCCTCAGGAAATGGAACCTTCAATGGTTCCTTTAGAATGGGTTCAGGTTCTTGATTTGGGATAGAGGTGTCCTGGATGACTATCCTAGGGTTAGGGTTTGTATTACCAGGCTGGGAGTGGCTTGGATAAGGTGGGTCCTATATTGCTTTGCTAGTACAAGTAGTAACAGAATTCAATCCCGCTTGGTTCTGGTTTGGTGTGGGTAGAATAGGTGTTTGCTGCTGAAATCCTGAGTATGAAGTTGAAGCATCCATCCTGTCAGGAGATGGGAAAGAAGGGGTCTGATAAACAAAGTGAGCTTGGCCCTGATTTGGGTCCATAATGCGCCTCTGGTTCGACATGTTATTTGGATTAGGAAGAGGCTGAGAAGGGAGTGCATGAGGCTAGCGAGCACTTGCCAGCTGGACCAGTTGATTTCATAGCTCAAAGATATCTTCTTTGTGTTGTTTTTGCATGTCAACCAAGGTTTGGGGAATTAGAGATGTATGATCTTCTTTAGGTGGTCAAGATTGGAAGTTTTGAGTGGGCCTTGGTTGGGTGGGCTGATAAGGTCGCGGAGCCTTTGGTTGGGGTTGGAATTGAGGTCTTAGATTCGGGTTATTACCCGACCAAGAAAAGTTAGGATGAATATGCCATCTAGAGTTGTAAGTGTTGGAGAAAGGATTATTCTAAACGGCGTGACGATCCTTGGAGGTCTGAGGAGCTCCGAGATAATCAGGGTACGAGGGTTCAGAGTTCCCCCAACTAAGGTGGCCTAACCCGGAGTTGCCTCCGAAGCCATAATCAGATGGAGGTGGATATGCCTCCATTCCCAGGGAGTGGTAGATGTTGTGCGCAACCTCCCTTCCCGTGGTAGGGCGCACGTATGTGCCTTGAAGTGCAGAGGTGGATTTGTGTAGATGATGGGTGATGTCGTCCACCTTCTTCTCGATAATGGAGACCTTGTCTAATTGACTAGCTACCAAGTCCAGATCAATGGATGCGGAAAGGCCTCAGGATTCGTATACCCCTCGATTATTTGTCAATACGTGTGTGGATGTCTGGCCGTACGCACCCCATGACTCATTGTTCAGGGAGTTCTCGCACATGTTTTCAAGAATTTCCCAGATTGTGTCTCCATGCTGACCCATGATGCTACCACCACAGGTTACATTGACAAAGAGCTTGATATCCTTACGGAGTTCGTGGTAAAAAGACTGGACTTGTTCCCACTTCGAAACTCCGTGATGGGGGCACTTACGCATGGGATCCAGAAAGTGATCCCATGCTTCGTGTAGAGATTCTCCCGCTCCTTGGGAGAAGTGCGTGATTTGGTGCTGCATTATGTTGGTACGACCGATGGGGTAGAATTTTTATAGGAAGGCAGTTTGAAGTTAACCCCATGTGTTGATCGCGTGTGGTTGAGTCTGAAACCAATGAGCAGCTTTGTCATCCAAAGAGAATGAGAAGAGTTTTAAGAGTAATCCATCTCGATTTTGTACATCTGCCTCAAAGGTGTGGGCCAGATGTTTTAGGTTCTTGATGTGCTAGAAAGGGTCCTTGGAGTTCAAGCCACGAAATTTTGGAGTCATATGAAGCATGCTAGGCTTGAGATCTACCTCGGGTCCTCCCACGAGAATGTTGATTCGGGGTTCGATCACCACCGTTGCAGGATTATAGTGATCTCGCATTTGAGGATGCGGCGGTGGGTTGATGATAGCATTGATTTGATTTTGGAAGTCATGGAAATTTTGCTCAAGATTAGGTTGTTCTTCTTGGTGATCCATAGCTGATGAAGGGGAAGTGGGTTCTGAATCAGAGGATATGTCAATGTGATCAGGTTGTACAAACACGAAAATCGAGGCTAGACCTCGACGATAGTGGATATCTAATGGAGGCCTCAAGGATGGTTGATGGGAACACCATTATAAGCCATAACTAGCTCATTTTGACCCAATTAAGTTAGTAAATGATCCTACATAATCGCCAAAGAGTCACAAGTCATTGCATAATCATTCTGAAGGAAAAATAAGAAACTAGGACTAAAACTACAATTTTACCAGCTTATCATAAATGTAGTACAACCAAGGGTTTTCTCAGGGGTTAAATGAAGGTTAATTGGTCTTAAAAAGATAACAAGTGGGTTAGAACAATCAGAAAAGAGTTTGCACTTATTTTTAGAATTAAATGACTTTTGAAACCCTAAAAATAGATCCACTTAATAAATTGAGGTTCTAATCATGATAAAATTCACCTAAGCCCTAAAAAATTCATATAAAAATACTCTCTGGGGTTTAGAAACTTCAGTTTGACCATCAGAACCTGTTTTAACCCAAAATAGAATCACAGACAGACATTTGCCCTAATTTAGGTTTTTGCATAAATTACCCAATCAAACATAGTCAAAACCAAAATCCAACTTCACCATTGGATTTCTTAGGTCCAAATTAGGTGTGTACCAAAATTTGGACCCAAGATGAGTTTGTCTTGACCTAGTTTGCAAATTGGTCCAACCTAATTTCATTTCTACCCTTAACTTTCAAAACTCTTTCAAATAGGCTCCTAACTTTATCGTAGTTCTCACCAACAGGTCCCTACTGCCATTAATCCTATTCCTACTTGCTCCGGCAACCTTAAAAATGAAAGAACTCCCTGATTTCTTGATGAATCCCTTTCAAATTTGAAAGGGAAGTTCATCAAGAAATTCCCTTCCTTTTGGACCCAACCCTAAGCCCTGAAACCTACCTAATCTCTCATGCGAACGCATGAGAGATTTGGGTATCAAAAAATTCCCAAACTTCGACAAGCTTTCCAAGCTTGTGAAGCTTGCTTCCCAAGCTCTAACCGACCTCCTGAGGTGTATAAAAGCACCCCCTGCTCATACCGAATCCTCCAAGCTTGAATTCGACCTGAGAATCCCTCAAATTCCTCTCTCCTCCTTTGGCCGATTTGCTCTTCAAGCTTTGGTGACTCTCCATACCTTCCCTCATCATCTGGCCACAATACCAGTGGCAGACTCTTCCTCCTTACTTTCCTTCGCGTCGTGCAGCACCCGCCAGCACTCCTACCCCCCTTCATCCTCGTCGTCATCCATCTCTCTGAGCAACTTTGTCTCTGGCACCAGCCACACCTGGCACGCCGGGTTCTTATCCTTAACATCCTGGAGCCAATGCAACAAAGACTTGTTTAAATCATCAATCATTTCAATCAGGGGCTCCAATCTCTCAATGCAAGGTGTTGGCTGAACTTCTAAAGATTGAATGATATTCCTCAAGTTAGCCAAAACCTTATCTTGAACCTGGTAAACCTGAACCAAATGAGTTGGTTCAGGATTGGGCGGGTTTGACATCAATGCAGAGGAATTAACGAATTGAGATTCGTTATACCCTTCCTGATAATAGGTCATTTCAGATTGTTCAAAAGATGGTGATGACCTAAAGGTAGTGAAATCATAGGATGGGTAAGGATCGGTGTATCCTTCTTGATTGTAGATCGTATTAGATTGTTCATGAATGGAAGATGATCTATAATCGATGTGGCTCTGAGAAGGATAGAAATCACAATCAAAGTGTTTAGGGTTAGACCCTAAACACGGGGGTCCAGAATTGTATCCCTAATCTGAATTATCCCAACTAACTGATGGTCGATTACAGTACAAGTCAGGATAATCGTCATGTTGAGGATAATTCACAACAGAAGGGAAAGAGCGAGAATGCATAAAATATGTGGAAGGATTCATGAGACATAGGAGGAAGAAAGGTGCCCTGCAATACAAACAATCAAACCTGTCCTTAAATGAGTTAGCCTACAGACTCCCAAAACCTGTCTTGAGATAAAGGAACGATTTAATCTACTTCTGTCTGTTCAATCCAACCAGTTAGAAGGAGGGACTGAGGAGAAGGTTCTTCCTTCGGCTTGCGCCTCCGGTTCCTAGTGTACCCCCCAGCCACGATCATTTGACTCTGCTCCCCTAGCTAGACATCAGATTGAACAGTAAAAACAGACTAATTGAAAATAATCTCGTTCTGGGTTCTGAAGAGCGAGTCCAATCCTTAAGGCCAACGTCTACTCTGTTTTATTTAGGGCTAGGTTGAATGTGCTTTGGAATGTGATGGGCCCTTTAAATGGGTTGTGCCCTTAATGATTGATTGATTTGTGTGTGCGTGCACAACCAGTGGTTTTCAAGTAAGATTGTTTTTGATGTGGTGAATTTTAAGGTTCAAATCTTGCTTAGTAGCTTTTAGGATTCAAGTTTAGGTATTTTCAAATAAGTTTCATTGGCACACCAGGTTTTACAAGTACAGGTGAAGATGTTTTCCTTTAAAGCTTAAAAAGAATGTGGAGTGCCTGGTAAATCCCTAAGAGTTGAACCTAATTGGTAGCTACTTGATGAGTTGATTTTATTTGAAGTGGTGTGACCCAATCAACTCAAACAATTGGCCTGATGCACCACTTAATTAGGCACATAAATGATTACCTAATCTGATTTCTACTTAATTATGTATTTGAATGTGTGTACCAGCTCCTAAGATCGGTTTACCGGTTGAGTTTGAAAATCAGATGAGGTTGTGTACCTCTGTGAGAATTTTTTTTTAATTTTTCTTTTTTTTAATGTGGGGGTTGGGGTGAGTATGGGTGTCAAACAACAAACAATCTAACCTTAGAGTTTATAAAAACACCTAGGTTGATTGATGTTTGAATTATTTGTTGTGGAATGAAATCTAATGGGTGGGAGGTGGGGGATAACTTACAAAACCTTCCGCAGCACTTTTCTCTGATCTACCGCTTTTGCCTGTCTCGAAAGAGTACCTGCAATTACAATAAGAAAGGAGAAAAGTGAGGTAAATGATTTGTAAGTTACAAAACGTGAAGAGAAATCAAATATCGTACCAAAATGTTGAACGCTACGAAATCGCTACGCTAACATGTTTGGAAAACCTATTGTTGTAGCTTGAAAGCGAAGAATTCGTGTTCAACAAATAAAATTTATACCGAAAAGAATTCCGGGTCGAACACAGGGAGGCAACATTGATCTATATTCGTAATTATATTTTTTTTAGAATTTTTGAAAAGCGAGGTGATATAATTACAATGGAACTATCAGACTAAAAGAAAGAGAGAGAGAGAGAGAAAGAGAACATGCATTCAATATTCCAAACTGTTTATACAATCAAACTAAATAAAAGTTACACTATAAAGCGGGAAATCAGTTACACTATAAAGAAGGAAAATTCTACACTAGAAAAGCTGTAAATAAGAATGGGAGAGAGAAGTTATCCTCCTCGACGATTGCTTGGAGGACGAGCGGGACAAGACGACGCCTGGACGAAGAAGAACGGAGCAGGATGAAGGAGGACGAAGCAGAAGAACGGGAACGGAGCAGCACACCGTCGTCGTCGTGAGATCCACTTCCGAAGGGGGACTAAAATTTGGAGTTTATCTCGCGAGAAGCATCTTGGGTGTGGGACAAGCTTCTCTTGAGCTTTGGAGAGGTAGAGAAGAGAAGGAAGGGATGAGAATTTTGTATGGAGGGGGTCTCCTTTTATAGTTGCAAGGAGTGGGGCAAAATGGTCATTACATCTTTAAAATAATAAATGAGGGGTCTTTAGTGACTGATAAATCCGTCACTAAAGCCCCAACGTGGGCGTAGCACCCGCGTCCAAGCGTGCCTCCTCAGCTGCCCGCGCTTCCTCAACGCCTACGCACGTTCATCAGATCTTAGCCGTCCGGTTGCGAGATCGGACGGCTTAAGATGCATCTCTACCCACTGCTGTGCGCCCTCCCAGCGCGTACGATCACGCGTCCATGCCGCGCGTTCAATCGCATGTGATCTCAATTGAGCACAGACGGCCGTTTGATCAAGATCCAACGCCCGCCATCACCAGCTCGCCCGCGCCTTCCTCCCCTTCGCTGCAGTTTGAACTCGCGCTCGGAGCTCGCGTAAGCGCGCTCGACCGCTGCACTATGAGGCACGGATGGTCGAGCGGGCGCTTTTAGGCGCGGCTGACCACAGCCGTTGGATCGAGATCCAACGGCGGAGAGGGAGCGGGTGCAGGACCTTCAGAGATTGCATGCGGCCTTTTGGGCGGCCGAGATGGCACCACGTGGCGCCATCTTGGCCATCCATCTTCTGGATGTTGTAGATGGTGCCACGGATGTCGGATTGACTTGATTTTTGCGTCGTTGGTTTGCAATCGTCGATCCGAATTCAACCGTGTGGTTGGATTTGTCATTTGAAGTGTGGATTTATACCATCCTGGCCTTGATCTTCTAGGGTTCCCCGGTCACTATCTGATGCTACAGATGTCTGATTAGGGCGATCTTGGAGTTATTGAACTCCAATCGTCGCCCTGATCGCATCCATACAGTTGGATCTTCGATCCGAGGCCCCGATAAAATGTTTGTCCTGTCCAAGCACATAAAAGGAGACAATTAACCTCCATTTTATTCAAACTACTCTAAATGCAAGATGATGCATGTTATGCAATATTTATATCATGAAATGCAATCCTATTCTTAAGAACATGCATAAATAGACATCTTAAGTAGTGTAAATGTGTTTACATCACCCGGCACTGTGGAAGGCTCTGGTAGAGCATGACCCAGAGAGAGAAAGAGAGATTGCGCGGGGTAGGGGGAGGGTTTTGCTCTGGAGAGTGTTGGCTAACACTTAGCCAATTTGAGAAGTCCCCCTCCCTGTGTGAAGAAGGAAGGTAGCAAAAGAAGAAGAAGAGGATGAGTAGAAGAAGAAGAAAAGAAGGGAAGAAGAAGCCGCAATGGAGAAAGAAAGAAGAAGAATCAGAAGGGAAAAGAAGAAAAGAGCACTGTAGCATCAGACGTTTAAGTCATCTGATCCCATCTTCAGACGTCTAATTTGAATTTCTAAAGCTATAATTAACTAGATTGATATTGTGCTTCTACTTGCTATTACTGTATAAGGGTAATTACTGATTTAAATCACCATTTTACCGTCCTCATTTTGCACATTGACCATTGATTTCTTATATCATTCTTAAGCTTTTACTTCTTGTGCTCATTTATATTATAAATTGTGATCTTAAGCTTTAAATTTCATATTGCTCCTTGTTTCGACCTCGGAACTTTTTCGAGTAATAAAATTTACTTTTTTAAGTGCTATTTTGGCTATACTACAACATGATAATCTTAAATACTGATTTAGCGCGAAGAACATTTTGATGCCGTTGCCGAGGAGCAACGGGCAATTTAGAACTCTTAATTGCAATTCCTGATTTAGATTTGAACTTGCTATATCTCTTTTGCTGTGGTTGTTTCCGAAGAGAAGATACATTGAAGGAAGATCAGCTGCACAGTAAACACGCCAGGGGCAGATAAGTTCTAAACCACTCTCTCTTAAGCCCCTCATTCTGAAAAGGATAAAAGGAAAAAATCAATTAGGGCTACTTGCATTCTTTCCATAGATAATTCATCAAGTTGCCTGAGTTGATAAATTTTATTTGAATAACAAATCCTCATTTGTGCACACATTTAAAGCTTACGGTATCTAGGGCTATCACATTCTTGTTTGAGCCCTAGGTACCACATTTGGACAAATTAAAGTGGACCAAATTAGAGCCAATTAAGGATTCCAATTTAGGGTTTTTAGAGACATACTTGCTTAATCAAGAAATCATCTTCCCAAACAATGTGTGCCTAGACCTTGATTGAAGTGATCTATTCAAGCAAAACCCTAAAATCAGGCTCTTAAAATCATTTGAACACTAAAAGAGGGACCTAAATTTTCAAGGACAATACTGGTGAAGTTGACCCACCTTGTTTGGCTCAACAAATCTTCAAATTAGGTCACTTTTACACTCAACACTAATTGGTCGATCTTTCGCTTTTAAGTCGTTTGTAGTTTGATGTGGTGGAAAAATCGACTAATCAATTTTTAACAAGAAATAACCACTCGCAGAGGAGCGGGTCGTATCCACAGGGAGGCAATAACGTATTAAAATTCGCGCTACTTAAAAATGTTTGTTCGTAGTCAATTTGGACAAGAACCAAGCCAAGATTGCCTTTAGATTAAGGTTTAAGCAAGAAACAATGCTGAAATGGCAATTATGAGAAACTACAGGATATTTTCCGCAATGCAGAGTGAATAGAATATGATTAAAATGTGGCAATGGCAGAAAATGTAAATTTTAATTAACGTTTTACTGTAGCAAAACAAGGGAATTTTTCCCCGTTGTCTTGCGCGACGAGGAGCCGATGGCCGGGCGCGGGAAGCTCGGAGGAGGTCCCTTGGATCAAGGGCTTCGAATCGGTGGTGGCGGCGAGTCGCGCGGCGGTCGGAGGTGGCCGGACGAGCTCCGGCGGAGGTGCTGCAGCCGGCAGCTTGCGCAGCCTGTTGGCGTGAAGTCCGCCGCCTGCTGCTGCTGCGGGGGTGGCTGCTGCGGCTGGCGTGCGCGGTGGTCGGTTTGGCGGTCTGCAGGCGGTTGTGCGTGGGTGCGCGGAGGGTCTGCAGGAGGGCGTGCGGTTGTGCGTGGGCGGTGGTCTGCAGGAGGGCGCTTGCGCGGTGGTCTGCAGGCGGTTGGCGTGTGCGGTGGAAGCTGGCGTGGGCGGAGGGTCTGCGGAGGGCGCTGGCGCGGGTGAAGCTGCAGGCTGTTGGCGTGTGCGGTGGAAGCTGCAGGCGGTTGGCGTGTGCGGTGGAAGCTGCAGGCGGCTGTTGGAGGATGCTGCAGGCTGGTCTGCAGGCGTTGGAGGAGAGCGCGGGCTGATCTGCAGGCGTGCGCAGGTTTGCAGCCGGTGAGCGGTGGAGGGTGCAGGCGGTCTAGTGGCCGGTTGGAGAGTGCAGTCTGAGGAAGTGGAGGTGAGCGGGTAACTTCAGACGTCTAGGAAATTTCCCAGACGTCTTAAGTTACTGAGAGGGTGGCTGATCAGTAGCTCGGTGGTGGTGGTCTGCGACGACGGCGAGGGAGTTGCACGCTAAGGTGCTCACGGTAATGCAGGCAAGCTCCGGATGGCGGTGTGGCCTGTCACACCACACGCCCACGGTGGTGGAGACTCACCGCCACGGTAGAGGCCGGCAGTGTGGAGTGGAAGAGAGAGGTTCTCTCTACACAGTGGTGGGTCGGTGGCAGAGGCCTTCTGAGCTCGGCTGCCTCCGTGCTCCTTTTGTAGTGGCCTGAACAAATTTGAAATCAGCGGCCGACCAGATCCACCGTATCCGCTCCCCCTTGAATGGCTCCTTCACTGCATCACGAGGGCGTTGGAGCGGCAGCCAGCCGTTCTGAAAGAAGACGAATAAAGAAAATATTATTAAAATATTAGGGTTATTTATGTATAGACCCTCAACTTCTATGTTAATAAAAACAATATACCTAATTGGTTATCTAATTAGATGAATGCTATTTTAAGCTAATTCTAAATGCACTTAAGATATGAATACAATGTATGGATTATGTAATTAGATTAAAACTATGAATTAATCTATTTACATCCTAATTTATACTAAATAAATGTTAGAATTAACCTAATGTGTAGGCACTTAAATACTTAAATAGCCCACAACTATGGGCTAATCAAACACATCTTAAAGTTCAAGTGAAATTCTAAGCACCCTTGCTCTTAATTGAAACTGGTAGACTTAAGAGGTCAAGTCCCCATTCTGATCTACCTGGAACATCAGTGACAAGAGAGGTCAGGTGGGGGAAACCCTGTAACCTGTGGGGGCACTCTACCGTGTAGGGATTTTTGCGGGACTCTCCCTCTCTAGCTACCCATGTAATTCTCAAGTGGACAGCTTTCTGACTAAGGGGTATCATCCGCCCCGAACCTCTATAGTCATCCAAAATTTTTAGGTGTCTTGATTGGGTCCATCACATTCTACCTCTCATCTACTCCATCGGTGCATGTTCGGGAGGAGGTCTCTAAGACCATCCTTAAGGCCTCCTTTAGTCACTCATTCACGTCGAGGACAAGCCTCGACCTCCTTGTTTGTGCAACAACCCAATCCAATTGATCTCTTCCGATTCATCTGAACCTGATTCTCCTTCATCCATCATCATGGCACAACCTGCAGAAGAAAATAATCTTGAAAATCAACTCCAGCGCCTCAATGATCTGTTCCAAGCCTTTGTGAACTCACCACAGTGTCCAATGATACGAGATCACTACAATCCTGCTATGGTAGCAATCGAACCTCAAGTACAAATCCCCGCTGGAGGTCCTGATCATGCCATTTCCAAATTCCATGGGCGTAATTCTGAAGATCCTTTCCAACATATCAAACAACTCAAGCATCTGGCTCAGACCTTCGGGTCAGAAGCTCAAAATCGGGATATTCTACTCATGAAAATGTTCTCCTTCTCTCTCATGGATAAAGCTACTCATTGGTACCAAACCCAAATGCGTCCGATAACACCTGGGTGGAACTTCAATCCGAGTTTCTGAGAAAATTCTTCATTGTTGGTCGGTGTTGAGAATCATAGATCGCATTTTTGATAGGAAAATGTCGTAGTATAGTTGCGAAATACGATCAACAAAAAATAATTTCTAAAGAGATAACGAGACTTGAGTCCCAGTCGTTCGTCTCTAGGAGGCATTTTTTCTACTTTAGAATTCGATCTTATACCTCTCTACTCTATTTAAAAATGCATGCCAGTTTCCAATCTCCTGATTAAGATTTCACCACTTCTGTTATGAACTCTGATTACGTGCACGTGCGTTAAATAAATCACAAAGGTGAATGTGTGAGTTTCTGTGCACATGATTCTAGTAGGTGGTGACTGTTTACGGAGAATGCATCTGTCGTTAGATTTTCTATATTCTCTGGAAATGACATGCTTGTTAAGGAATAGATAAACAATTGAAAAATAGGCAACTTGAATCATGCAAATATGATAGCAATCAATAAGCTCATGGTGATTTCACAACATGGAGATATATATATATAAAAGCATTTTTCATTCGTTCAATTGGAGAGTTGTTTGCAACAAGAACGATAGAGAAAAGCTTGTACAAAAATGCTTAGAATGTAAATCTAGCTACCAGAAAACGATTGCATACAAGAATCTATGGGAGGATTTTGCATGCATCATTGGGGGAGAATAAAGACTACGCTACTAAGTAGTAATAAAAAGTAGTAAATCTATGAAGATCATAAACTACTAATCTAAATCTAGTAGAATAAAGGGCATTCAGGGGTAGTCCCCGATGGCCTTGGAGTGGTCGGGAGGAGAATGAGGGGCGGCCAATGGAGCTTAGGTCGGCCCTTGGAGAGAGAGAGGAGTGATCCAGCATCCCGGCATAGTGTCCTCCATGGTGGTGGTGAGCTCATGGAGATGGAGTGGCTGGCCTAAGTGGAGGTGGATGTGAATGGAGCCAATGGAGTGAATGGGTGCCAAGAATGTGAATGGTACAATTGGTTGCCCATTGGGTTTTTTTATAGACTCAAGGGCTTCTCTCTAGAGAGGTGTGGAACTCTCTAGAGAGGGTCCAAGAGTGGCTGGCCATATGGTTATGAGATCCAAAAATTGTGGATCTCATTTTGAATGGCGCCACTTCAAGAGAGTTCTATAAAACTCTAGAGAAGTGTGTGTGCGTGAATGGGTGTGTGTGTGTGTGGTTGTGCTCTGTGGCTTAGGTTAGGTCCTAAGGGGTTTACGTAGGTGTATGTCTTGAATTAGGGTTACAAACCCTAATTGCTAAGGGGAATTTGCAATTAAACTTAACCTAAGTTTAATTGGTTGAGTGTGAACCTAATTGAGAGTGAAATAACTCAATTAGGTTGGGTTTAGGTCAATTGGACTCTCACTAAGTCCAATTGAACTTGTGTGGGTTGAGATCTAAGCTCAATTGGACTCAATGAGTCCAATTGACTTAGATGAAGGTAATTGACTTTGATCTAAGTCAACTGGATTTGGTGAGCACCTAATTAGGTCCTTAGGTAGGTCTATAGGTGATGTACTAGGGTTAGGACACCTTAATTTAGGCTCTTATGGGGTTGGGATTAGGTCTAGGGAGCTAGAGATCCAAGATCAAGGATCGAATCTCAAAATAGGTACTGAAGACCAATACCAGACGTCCAAAAATGTGATCAGACGACCTATACTCAAAAATCAGAAGTCCACACTTCAGTTCTGGACGTCCAATCTGAGTCAGGGGGAAATCAAGGTTCTGTTTTGGGTATTCTGTAGAAATTGGACATCTGACAAAGTATCTGGACGTCCAATAACACTGCAGAAGTGGGTTTGAGGTGTGCGGGAGTTGGCTAGGGGTCCTGGATGTCCAGATAAGGGTTGGAACTAGGGTTTTAGGGCTTCCTAGGGTGTTGTGACCTAATCTAAGGGTGGCTAAGGCTTAGGGAAGTCTCTAAGCTATCCTAGGGCTAGGATGGACCTAAGCTCTTCACATTTTACTACTTTATTCCTACTTAATAGAATAGCAAACCTTTAACTCCCTTACATCATTATTCCTACATCTAATCTAAGCCTTCTGCTCCAACTCTGCTACAACTCCTGTTATTCTTGATCCAGCTTCAGATCCATCTCCTGATCAGCGTATTGCCTGCAATCGACATAATGCACTTAATCAGCACATTATAGCATTATTTTATGCATAGCTAAAGTAAAGCCGTAAAGATGCAGATAATGCTTATGCATGCATGAATTACCCTAACTTATGCTAAGTCCTAGCCTAATTTAGGTCAATTAGGACCTATGATTGCTGTGCAATTAGTCAGAAAAATGCTCTACGACACCAGATCACACATTTCACACAACAAGCAGGAGAACCACTTCACGAAGCATGGGATTGTTTTCTAGATCTCAAGCGAAAGTGCCCCCATCACGGAGTTTCTAAATGGGAATAAGTCCAGTCTTTTTACCAGGGATTTCGTGAGGATATTAGATTATTCATCAATGCGACCTACGAAGGAAACATCATGGATCAACATGAAGACACCGTGTGGAAGATTCTCGGGAATATGTGCGAGAACTCCATCAATAATGAATCCATGGATATGTTCGACCAGACGAATGGCCGTGCATTGACGAATCCAAAGGGAGCACATGAGACGCAGGGCCTGTTGACGGGAACACCATCATGAGCCTTAACTAGCTCATTTTGACCCAATGAAGAGAATAAATGCTCCTACATAACCAACTGAAGGTCCTAATTCATTGAATAACCTTTCTGAGAGAAAAGTAAGAAATAAGGGGTAAAACTGCAATTTTACCATTGTAGTATAACAACGGATTTTCTCAAGGGCTAAACAAAAGTTAAAATGTCTTAACAAGATAAAAATTGGGTCGGATTTGACAGAAAAGGGTTTATGTGTACCCTTTGAATTAAATGACCTCTTGAAACACTAAAACAAACACACTTGATTAGCCAAGGTTCTAGTCAGGATAAAATTCACCTAAATCATTTAAAAATCATATAAAAATATTCTCTAGGATTTATAACTTTCAAGTTGGCCATTGGAACCCATCTTGATCTAGAATGAGGACTCAGACAAATATTTGCCCAAAATTGGGCTTTTGCATAAATTTCATAATCAAACATGGTCAAGCCCAAAATCCAACTTCACCATTGAATTCCTTAGGTCCAAATTAGGTTTTTACCAAAATTTGGACCCAAGATGAATTTTCCTTGACCTAGTTTGCAAAAAGGTCTAGCCTAATTACATTTATACCCCTATCTTTCAAAAACCTTTGCAAAAGGCCCCCTATCTTCTTCATCATTTCTGCAATTAGGTTCCTCCATTATAGCAGAGAAATCCTACTCCGATGAGCTTTGGAAGGTGGTTTCTCCATAATTACCTAGAGAATCCCCTACAAAATTGGAAGGGAGGTTCTCTGAGAAAATCCCTCCAATCTAAACCCATCCATGATCCAAGATTCTTTCCCAATCTCTCATGTGAACGCATGAGAGACATGAGTATCCCAATGGATTCCATCTCTGGCGAGCGTTCCTTGCTTGGAAAGCTTGCTTCCCAAGCCCTAAACGACCTCCAAGGCTCTATTTAAAGGAGCCCAGTTCGCCCCGACTCCTCCAAGCTTGAATTCGATCGGAGATCCCCTCAATTTCTTCTCTCCTCCTCCGACCAATCCGCTCTTCAAGCTCTAGCGACCTTCCCTGCTCTCCCTTGTCTTCTGACCACAATACCAGTGGTAGGCTCTTCCTCCTTGCGTTTGTTCGCGTTGCACAGCACCCGCCGATGCCCTTGTCAACCCTTCATCCTCGCCGACCGTCCTCTCTAAGCGCATTCGTCTCCAGCATCGGCAGTACACTCCTGACACCATCTTCATCTCCCCTTCATCCCCTAACATCCCAGATAAGTTCCCTTCCCCCTCTACTTTCTTCTCCACTTTCTATTTCCCCAAACCGACCACTGCCGCCCTCCATCACCCTCATCTCCTTCATCTTCGGCCACCACCTCCACAGTCCATCCCACCCCTGTCCGACAAGTCCATAAGCATCCCCTCACTCCACTGAACATTTCTCCCCACTTCACACACCACTCCACTTACTTACGCACCTCACCGAACACACTCACACATATGCACACAGTGTACCCTAAGCACGCTCGCACAGGTGTCCCCACACCATGACAACCACTGTAGCACATTTACCGTGCCTCAGTGAAGCTTCCTGAGCAATTTAACGTGGCCGTGAGACCATCTTGGTGATTTCAGGTAGCAAGCATCATCCGCCATTGGCGCAGAGCTTGAAGCAAGCTCCAGGCCTTGCCAGCTCCAGGTCCCTGTCCCAGGTTACGCGAAACACCCTCGCGAATGATTTCAGTCGAAGGCTGTGGCAGTTGAGGCAATTGGAGGACCACCTTTGCTGCGGGTGCATGAGAAGAAGGGTGCATGTTTAGTCCCACAACGGCAGCTGCGAAGAGAGTGAAGGCGCATAAGTTGAATTTGTGCCTGTAGCTATTCGCCTCCAAATCACAGGGTGAGGTCCCTCTCACCCGACCGACCCGGTCTCGTTTGCGCTCACACCTCGCGGACCTGGCTGATCTGACCCGACCTACACTCCTTGCCCACCACCTTACACCGGTGGGCCTGGTCACGGGTACGTACCCGACCTAATTACCCAAATACATGTGGTTCTGGGAGAGTGGAACCTAAGAGAGAAAGAGAGGAGAGTGCGCGTGGGTAGGGGGTAGGTTTTGCTGTAGGCTGAAGAGAAGGAGAAGCGAAGCAAAGAAGAAGGAGAAGACAAGGACGCAGAGAAGCTAAGGCAAATAAAGGCAGAGAAGGAAGAAGCTAAAGCCAAGGCAGAGAAAGAAGGAAAAAGGAGGAAGCCAAAGAAGAAGAAAAAGACAGAGAAAGCTAAGGAAAGAAAGACAGAAAGAGAAGAAAGATCGCAAAGGCAAACTAAGAAGAAAAGAAGAGAATCAGAGAAAGAAGAAATCAGAAAGGACGAACATTGTAGCATCAGTTTAAGTCGTCTGATTTACAAATCAGACGTCCAATTTGAGTTTAATTCATATACATTGAGTTCTTTAGTATTTTGTGCTCTACATTTACTCCCATAATTTTGCACTTTGATACTGATATTATTGCATATTCTTTTAATTCTGAATTGTTATCTTGATTTCTAAACACCAATTTGCTCCCTGTGTTCGACCTCGAACTTCAAATTCGAGTAATAAATTTGTATTTGTTTTGAACGCTTTTTCAGCTGTACTACAACGCAATACTTTTTAAAACTAGATTCAGCACTCACGAACATTTTGGCACCATTGCCGGGGAGCACGGGTGATTTAGAATTCTTGATTATAATTTCTGATTTGGTACTAACTTACTATATCTCTTGTTGTGGTTGTCTTAGGGGAGAAGATTCAAAGAACGACAGTTGCACATCAAACACGCCAGGGGTAAATAATTTATTGGTACTTTCTCTTAAGCCCTTCATTCTGAAAAGGAAAAAAAAAAGATAAAACCAATTAGGGCTACTTAATTTACATTCTTAGCTAATTCATCAAGTTTCCTAATTTGATTTCAACAAACAAAACTGATTTGTGCACCCATTTAAGGTAACTAGGGATACCACATTCTTATTTGAGCCCTAGATACCACATTTGGCAAAACTAAATTGGACCAAGATTAGAGCCAAATTAAGGATTTCAATTTAAGGTTTTAGAGACACACTTTCATAAGCAATAATCAACTCTCCAAAAAGATGTGCGCCTAAGCCTTGGTTGAAGTGATTTATTCAAGCAAACCCTGAAATTCAGGCTCTTAATCTCACTTGAATCTTAAAAGAAGGGAACCAAAACTTCTTAAAGGACAATTAGGTGAAGTTGACCTACCTTGTTGGGTCAACCAACCTTGAAATTAGGTCACTTTTTGCACTCAATACATCTAAAGTTCAAGTGAAATCTTAAGCACCCTTGCTCTTTAATAAAACTGGTAGACATAAGAGGTCAAGTCCCCATTCTGGTCTACCTGGAACATCAGTGACAAGAGAGGTCGAGCAGGGGAAACCTTGTAACTCGTGGGGGCGCTCTACCATGTAGGGGTCTTTGCGGGACTCTCCCTCTCTGGCTGCCCAGGTATTTCTTAGGTGGACGGCTTTCTGACTAAGGGGTATCATCTGCCCCGAACCTCTATAGTCATCCATATTTTTTGGGTGTCTTGATTGGGTCCATCACATTCTACTCTCATCCATACCATCGGTGCATGTTCGGTAGGAGGTCCTTAAGACCATCCTTGAGGCCTCCTTTAGTTATTCACTCCTGTCGAGGTCAGTCCTCGACTTCCGTGTTTATGCAGCAACCCCATCACGTAGACATCTCCTCTGATTCATCTAAACCCAATTCTCCTTCTTCCATCATCATGGCACAACCTACAGAAGAAGAGAATAACCTTGAGAACCAACTTCAGCGCCTTAACGATTTATTCCAAGCCTTTGTGAATCCACTACAGCGTCCTATGATGCGAGATCACTACAATCCCACTGTGGTAGCGATCAAACCTTGAGTCCAAATCCCTGCTGGAGGTCCTGATTCTGAACTCAAGCCCAACATGATTCATGCTATTCCAAAGTTTCATGGGCTTAATTCCAAGGATCCTTTCCAGCACATCAAACAACTAAAGCATCTGGCCCAAACCTTCGGGTCAGATGTCCAAAATCAGAATATTCTTCTCATGAAGTTGTTCTCCTTCTCTCTCATGGACAAAGTAGCCCACTGTTATCAGACTCAAATGTGTCCAATCAACACATGGGTTGAACTACAATCCGAGTTTCTGAAAAAGTTCTTCCCAGTTGGTCGGACGAATGCCTTACAACACCAGATCACACACTTCACCCAACAACTTGGAGAACCACTTCATGAAGCATGGGACCGTTTCCTGGATCTCATGTGAAAGTGCCCCCATCACGGAGTTCCTAAATGGGAACAAGTTCAGTCTTTTTACCAGGGACTCTGTGAAGATATCTACTTATTCGTCAATGCAACTTGGAGAGGAAATATCATGGGTCAACACGAAGACACTATGTGGGACATTCTCAAGAATATGTGCGAGAACTCCATCAATAATGACTCCATGGGCTTATTTGACCGGACGAATGCCTACGCATTGACGAATCCAAGGGGAGCACATGAGATGCAGGGCCTGTCTGCATCCGTCGACTTAGAATTGATGGTCAGTCGTTTGGACAAGGTCTCTATCATTGAGAATAAGGTGGATGAGCTAACTCGACATCTGTGGCGAGCCACCTCTGTGCAAAACCCGTTCGCACAGCTGCTCTCTGGGACAGAAGCTGTGCATAACATCTATCACCAATCTTCTCAAAGGATGGACCCGTATCCACCCCCGTCTGACTCTAGGGCCGGAGGAAACTCCGACCCTACATACTCTAGTTGGGGGAACTCTGAACCCTCGTACTTTGATTTTTTTGAGGTTCCTCGGACCTGCAAGGACCTCAATGCCATCCAGAATGACCCATTCTCTAATACCTATATCCCTGGATGGCGGAATCATCCCAATTTCCTGTGGGTGGGAAATAATCAGAATCATAGACCACCATATCAACCCCATCCACAAGCTTCTCGTCCATTTCAACCGCCTCAGCCTCAGGCCAACCCCACCTACCAATCTAGGCCAACTCAGACAGATCAGATGACTCTTATCCTTCAGACTCTGGCTAACATTCAAAAGACGAACGTGACTATGCAAAAACAACACAAAGACAAGATCACAAAGGTTCTCAATCAACTTGCCCAGATGGCAAATTCCCGCCAACTTGGCACACTTCCTTCGCAACCTTTACCGAATCCAAATAACGTGCCAAACCAGAGGTGCGTTACGAACCCAAATCCGGGCCAAGCCCACATGATTTATCAGGCCCCTTCTGTTCCATCACCTGACGGGATGGAAGCTTCGACATCATATTCAGGATTTCAGTAGCATCCACCTATTTACCGACACCGAGCTAGAACCAGGCAGGACTAAATTCAGTAACAACCCGTAGTGACAAAGCAACACAAGACCCACCTTACCCAAGCCACTTTCAGCTGGTAGTGCTAGCCCAAGCCCTAGGATAGTTATCCAGGATACCCCTGTCCCTGATCAAGAACCTGGACCTATTCTAGATGAACCATCTAAGGTTCCATTTCCTGAGGCCTTGACCAAGGGAAAGTGGACAACCAAACCCGTGGCACTTAAGGGGGATCTGGTAAAGCTCTTTGAATAGGTCCATATAAACATCCCCTTGATGGATGCAATTCGCCACGTACCGGCTTACGCACAATTTCTAAACGATGTGTACACCTAAGTGTAAGCTACGAACAACAAGTGGGAGCCTAATCGTATTGTCAGAGCAAGCTAGCTCTGTAATTTTGAGCAAACTCCCAACTAAGGCAAAAGACCCAGGTACTCCCTTGATTTCTTGTACAATCGGTGATATCCAATTTGGTAGAGCTTTATTGGATCTAGGAGCTTCCATAAACCTAATACCTACATCCCTACTTGACCATCTTGAGGAATCTGAGCTCAAACCGACAGAGGTGACACTATAGTTGGCAGATCGATCTATTAAGTCACCTAAAGGAGTTCTTGAGGATGTCATTGTTAGGGTTCGAGAATTCTATTTCCTGGTGGACTTCGTAGTCTTGGATATGGATGCTCAAGAAAATCCGAGGAACACATCGATCATATTAGGGAGACCCTTTCTGGCCATTGCTAGGACCAACATAAATTGTGAGGAGGGCCAAATTGAACTGAAGTTTGGGAACCAAACATTAAAGATTGGCATCTTTAAGGCCCAACAAGGGATTAATTGCGGTGTTATCGAATACATATGTGATATCAAGGCTGTGGTTGATAATCCATATATTGAGGAAAACTTGACTACTTCTGATCAATCATAAGAGGATAAAAACTTGCAATCAGAGGAGTCCAAACTTAACCTAGACACACCCATCACTCCTTCCCTTGCTCCTGACACACACCCTAAACCACCCGTTGCTGTTGATAACCCTATTTTGGAACTCAAGCCTCTTCTCGATAATCTAAAGTATGTCTTTTTGGGTTCCAATGAGACGTTTCCTGTGATTATCAACTCCAGACTCACACCTGATTAGGAATCCCGTCTGATTACTGTTCTCCAGCAGCATCGAAGAGCCATTGGATGGACTCTCGATGATTTGACTGGCATCAGCCCCTCTTACTGCACACACCGTATCTATACTGAAGAGGGCACACGAACTTCCTGTGAAATGCAGAGATGTCTGAATCCTAATCTGTAGGAGGTCATGAAAAAGGAGATCATCAAGTGGTTAGATGCTGGGATCATCTACCCGATCTTCGACAGTCGGTGGGTGAGTCCAATCTAGGTTGTGCTTAAAAAGGCAGGACTCACTGTGATCATGACTAAAACTGGAGAAATCATACCAATCTGTGTAGCGAATTTGTGGAGAGTTTGCATTGATTACAGAAGACTCAATACCTCCACAAAGAAGGATCATTTCCTACTACCGTTTATTGACCAGATCATCGAGAAACTAGTGGAAAATAGGTTCTTCTGCTTTTTGGATGGGTACTCCGGTTATAACCTAGTTGCAATCCATCCTGAGGACCAAGAAAAGACCACCTTCACTTGCCCCTTCGGAACATACGCATTCCGAAGGATGCCGTTCGGTCTCAGCAATGCACCCACCACTTTTCAGCGGTGCATGCTTGCCATATTCTCAGATATGGTAGGTGAATACCTTGAAGTCTTCATGGATGACTTCTCGATATTTGGTGAATCATTCGACGATTGCCTCCTGCACTTGGTCTAGATCCTCAGGCGGTGCATCGACATGAACTTGGTTCTTTCTTGGGAAAAGAGCCACTTCATGGTACCTGAGGGAATTGTCCTGGGATATCTCATCTCTGAAAAGGGCATCCAGGTTGATCGAGCCAAGGTGAATCTAATTTCCAAACTCCCTATGCCTAGCTCGGCCAAAGACATTCTATCCTTTCTAGGGGCACATCGATTTTTACCGTCGGTTCATTCCCGATTTTTCTAAAATCGCACACCCCCTCACTAATCTTTTATCTAAGGATGTCCCTTTTGAAATCTCCAAGGAGTGCACTCAGGCATTTGAAATCCTGCGTGATCGAGTGGCCCAATCACCTATCCTACAGTCCCCTGATTGGTCTCAACCCTTTGAGATCATGTGCGATGCATCTGATTATGCTATAGGAGCGGTACTTGGGCAGAAATAGACGGGAAGCCCGTGGTGATCTATTACTCTAGTAAGACACTTGATGAGGCTCAGCATAACTACACAGTTACTGAGAAAGAGCTACTAGCTGTAGTATTTTCCTTGGAAAGGTTTAGATCGTATCTTTTGGGTTCTCGTGCTATCATTTACTCTGATCACACAACTATGAGGCATCTCCTTGAGAAGAAGGACGCAAAACCTCAATTAATCCGCTGGATCTTACTGTTGCAAGAGTTTGACCTCGAGATTTACGACAAAGCGGGAAAACAGAACGTGGTAGCTGATCACTTGCCCCGCCTTCCTTTTGATATTATCGACCCTTCTGGACCCATTACAGAACATTTTCCCGATGAGCACCTCCTAACTATCAGTACAGGGCTTCCATGGTTTGCTGATCTAGTAAACTACCTGGCATCACATCAGATCCCGTCCGATTGGCTGAAGGCCAAGAAAGACAAATTGCTTTCAGATGCTAAGTATTACTTTTGGGAAGACCCGTATCTTTTCCTCATTGGTGCTGATCAAATCATTCGACGATGTGTCTCGGGAGCGAAAATTCAGGACAAATTATCCTTCTACTATGACCAGGCATGCGGTGGACACTTCTTAGGTCATAAAACCGTAGCGAAAGTCCTCCAGTGCGGCTTCTATTGGCCCACGATTTTCAAAGATGCATACAATCACTGTAGGGCATGCACTCGTTGTCAGACCTTAGACAACATGAGCGACCGTGATATGATGCCCTTACAACCAATTCTCGTATGCGAAGTCTTTGACGTCTGGGGGATTGATTTTATGGGACCCTTCCCTATTTCGGACGACTTCGAGTACATTCTACTCGCTGTTGACATGTCCAAATGGATCGAATCCATTCTGACCCGAAAAAATGATCATAAGGTGGTTATCAAATTCATTCATCAGGACATCTTTTCGCGGTTTGGGATTCCATGTGCTATAATCTCTGATGGAGGGGCCCATTTCACAAATGCTCAGTTCAAGTCACTGATGACCAAATACGGGGTATTACACCAAATCTCTACTCCTTATCACCCCCAAACTAATAGTCTAGCTGAGTTATCAAATCGGGAGATCAAGAAAATCCTCTAGGTTACTGTTCGACTTGATAGGAAAGACTGGTCATCCCGACTTTCGAAAGCTTTGTGGGCTTATAGGATCGCCCATAAAACCCAATTAGGTATGTCTCCCTTCAGATTGGTGTACGGGAAGGCATGTCACCTCCCCGTCGAATTGGAGCACAAAGCCTATTGGGAAGTACGGACCTAAAACCAAGATCTTTCTAAGGCAAGAACCCACAAAAAGCTTCAAATGAGAGAGATCGATGAATTATGCCACAACGCGTATGAGAACTCGCGAATTTACAAAGAGTGGGTTAAGGCCTTTCACGACAAGCACATATCCAGAAAGATCTTTCACCCTGGTCAAAAAGTCCTACTCTTTGATGCCAAGCTCAAACTGTTTCTAGGAAAACTCAAATCAAAATGGATCGGACCTTACCTCGTCCGACGAATCTTTGGAAATGGAGCCATCGAGATCAGTCCACTCAGCCACGATACAGAACCTTTCATCGTGAACGGTCAGAGACTCAAACCGTTCATTGATCTTACCGATACAAATTTGGCTTAGACATCCTTTACCCTCCATTCTCTCTGAGCTCATTGCCCCCAGCCGATGGCGTAAAACTCAACTCTTAACAGGAGGCAACCCATCATTTTTGAAGAAACCCAAAATCTTTCTTAACATTCCTATGCTAAATTCATATTGCACTTTAGGGTTCATCCATTAGAACAATCGACCTCACCTCAGGTACCCGTACCTGAGCTTGAAATCATCCACAACAGTCACCTCGACCCTTTCACCCACCCAAAACCTGTTCTAATGAATGATCTAAGCTAAACTCTAACCCACCTAATTTACAATAGGGACATTGCAAATCGTAGGCATGGGGGGGTATGAAAGTGCAAAATGTCGTGAAAATCATCCCACATGAAAAGGTTTCATCAAAGAAATCACATATTCCAAAAGTACCAAAAAAAATTGAAAATTTCTTGAAAAAGAACAAAAAAAATTCTAAGGGGAGAGAAAAATTTTGAGGGCATATCAATTTTGAGGAAAAAAAGGGGAAAAGTGAAAAATGTCAAAAAGGAGCACAAGTTGAAAAAGAAAAGAGATAGTCATTAGTAAGAAATTAAGGAATTAACTGAGTTCTAAACCATATCAAAAGAAAGAAAATGAAAGAAGCAAAAAGTCATAATGAAACACAGAAGAGATTAGTAGGAACGTTGATCTTAGGCCTCTTGGGCTATGACCATAGGCTTAAAAATTCAAGTATCCACTAAGATTTCGATAGTCCTCGAGAGATTGGGGAAAATACGAAGCTTAAGTATTAGGTCTAAGGCTTAGGGAGTATTCGGCCTCGTTAACTGACCTCTGGTTTGCGAGACTCGGTAACCTAAGCACCCTAATCCACACACAGTCTGGTTCAGTGCACATAAGTATCGAAATCACGTAAATGCATTTAAATTGTTCTGAAAAAGTCGCCTAGATTAGGAGCAGCTGATCAACACAAGTTGATTTGGACGAGTTCTCAACGCGAAGAAGCGGGAAATTCCCCTCGAAGATGCGCAATAACATATCGTCTCCTCGGTGCTTGTCTCCTAGGATATCTACATATCCTACTGGGGGCATGTAAGCACCCTATGCTAGTTCAGATGCCATAGGTGGCATTATCACGAAATGTCGATTACTATGGTCTGGATTTAGCTACAGAACGCCATGGGCGGGATTATCTCAAAATCTCGAAAGGCAGGATTCTTGGGGTTGCCATGGGCGGTGCTATCCCAAAGCATCGATTATGAGGGACCCTTCGAGGATTGATGATGGGGACTAGGAATCCGATACAAATCGTGTTGTGAAGCTAATCCGAAGCTAGAAATAAAAAGAAAAGAGAGAGAAAACTCTCCAAACAAAGAAAATTCCTCTATCTCTCTCTTATAAAAATGCACTACAAACTTAACCGAGGCTAAAATATGTTACAAGCATGGGTGCTTTAACTACGGAGTTCAACGAACCTTAGGATAGTTCCTGTAGGCCTTAAAAACCTTCGCAGTGGACTGAGGATAGAGCTGGTCAGTTTCAGATCTTGGTTGGTACTTGAGTGCCTCTAGGCCTACTATTAGCATTCTGACCTAATTTACAAAAGAAAACATACATCACAATTTTGAGCATCAAAATAATTACATGGTCTAGAATCAAAGTTAAAACCTTAAAATTTTACTAAGAAACTAGCAAAAGCTATGCATGGGGGTATGATGGGAACACCATCATGAGCCCTAACTAGCTCATTTTGACCCAATGAAGAGAATAAATGCTACTACATAACCAACTGAAGTCCTAATTCACTGAATAATCTTTTTGAAAGAAAAGTAAGAAACAAGGGGTAAAACTGCAATTTTACCACTGCAGTATAACAATAGGTTTTCTCAAGGGCTAAACAAAGGTCAAAAGGTCTTAACAAGATAAAAAGTGGGTTGGATTTGATAGAAAAGGTTTTATGTGTACCCTATGAATTAAATGACTTCTTGAAACCCTAAAGCAAACCCACTTGATTAACCAAAGTTCTAGTCAAGATAAAATTCACCTAAACCCTCTAAAAATCATAAAAAAATATTCTCTAGGGTTTAGAACATTCAATTTAGCCATTGGAACCCATCTTGACCTAGAATGGGGTCTCAGACAAATATTTACCCTAAATTAGGTTTTTGCATAAATTTTCCATCCAAACGTGGTCAAACCCACAAACTAACTTCACCATTTAATTCCTTAGGTCCAAATTAGGCTTGTACCAAAATTTGGACCCAAGATGAATTTGCCTTAACCTAGTTTGCAAAAAGGTCTAGCCCAATTACATTTGTACCCCTATCTTTCAAAAATATTTACAAAAGTCCCCCTAGCTTCTTCATTATTTTTGCAATTAGGTCCCTCCACCATTATAGCGGAGGAATCCTACTCTGGAGAGCTTTGGAAGGTGGTTTCTCCCTGATTACTCAGGGAATCCCCTCCAAAATTGGAAGGGAGGTTCTCTGAGAAAATCTATCCAATCTGAACCCATCCATGATCCAAGATTCTTTCCCAATCTCTCATGGGAACGCATGAGAGACATGGGTATCCCAATGGATTCCATCTCCAGCGAGCATTCCTTGCTTGGGAAGCTTACTTCCCAAGCCCTAAACGACCTCCAGGGCTCTATTTAAAGGAGCCCAGTTTGCCCTGACTCCTCCAAGCTTGAATTCGACTAGAGATCCCCTCAATTTCTTCTCCTCCTCCGGCCGATTTGCTCTTCAAGCTTCGACGACCTTCTCTGCTCTCCCTTGTCGTCTGACCACAATACCGGTGGCAGGCTCTTCCGCCTTGCGTTCGTCCACGTCGCGCAACACCTGCCGACACCCTTGTCACCCCTTCATCCTCGCCGACCGTCTCTGAGCAGCTCGTCTCCGATGTTGGCAGTACGTGCCCGACGCCATCTTCATCTCCCCTTCGTCTCCTAACATCCCAGATAAGTTCCCTTCCCCCTCTACTTTCTTCTCCACTTTCTATTTCCTCAAATCGACCACTGCCGCCCTCCATCACCCTCATCTCCTTCATCTCCGGCCACCACCTCTGGCGAGATTGCTCCACCTCCACAGACCATCCCACCCCTCGCCGACAAGTCCATAAGCATCCCTTCACTCCATTGAACATTTCTCCCCACTTCACACACCACTCCACTCACTCACGCACCTCACCGAACACACCCACACATACGCACATAGTGTGCCCTAGGCATGCTTGCATAGGCGTCCCTACGCCACGCCAACCACTGCAGCACATTTGATGTGCCTCGACAAAGCTTCCTGAGCAATTTAACGTGGTTGCGAGGCCATCTTAGTGATTTTAGGTAGCAGGCATCATCCGCCATTGGCGCAGAGCTTGAAGCAAGCTCCAGGCCTTGCCAGCTCCAGGTCCCTGTCCCAGGTTGCGTGGAACACCCTTGCGCATGATTTCAGTCGAAGGCCGTTGCAGTTGAGGCAATTGGAGGACCACCTTTGCTGTGGGAGCACGAGAAGGGCGCACATTTAGTCCCACATCGGCTGCTACGAAGCGAGTGAAGGCGCATAAGTTGAATTTGTGCATGTAGCTATTCGCCTCCAAATCACGGGGTGAGGTCCCTCTCACCCGACCAACCTAGTCTTGTCTGCGCTCATGCCCCGCGAACCTGGCTGACCCGACCCGACCTGCACTCCTCGCCCACCACCACACGCCGGTGGGCCTGGTCACGGGTACGTACCTGACCCGATTACCCAAATACGTGTGGCTCTGGGAGAGCGGAACCTAAGAGAGAAAGAGAGGAGAGTGTGTGCAGGTAGGGGGTAGGTTTTGCTGTAGGCTAAAGAGAAGGAGAAGTGAAGCAAAGAAGAAGGAGAAGACAAGGACGCAGAGAAGCTAAGGCAGAGAAAGGCAAAGAAGGAAGAATCTGAAGGAAGAAGAAGCTGAAGCCAAGGCAGAGAAAGAAGGAAGGAAGAAGCCAAAGAAGAAGAAAAAGATAGGGAAAGCTAAGGAAAGAAAGACAGAAAGGGAAGAAAGATCGCAAAGGCAAAATAAGAAGAAAAGAAGAGAATCAGAGAAAGAAGAAATTAGAAAGGACGAACACTGTAGCATCAGTTTAAGTCATCTAATTTACAAATCAGACGTCCAATTTGAGTTTAATTCATATACATTGAGTTATTTAGTATTTTATGCTTTACATTTACTCCCATATTTTTGCACTTTGATACTGATATTATTGCATATTCTTTTAAATTCTGAATTGTGATCTTGATTTCTAAACACCAATTTGCTCCCTGTGTTCGACCTCAGACTTCAAATTCGAGTAATAAATTTGTATTTGTTTTGAACGCTTGTTTGGCTGTACTACAACGCAATACTTTTTAAAAACTGATTCAGTGCTCACGAACACTTGTCCTCTTCCATTGACTTGGAACTAATGGCCAGTTGTCTAGACAAGGTCTCTATTATTGAGAAGAAGGTGGATGAGCTAACTTGACATTTGCAACGAGCCACCTCTACGCAAAACCTGTACACACAACCACCCTCTAGTAGGGAGGTCGTGCACAACATTAATCACCGACCTTCTTAGGGGATGGACCCATGTCCACCCCCGTTTGATTCTGGCTATAGAGGAAACTCTGTATCCACCTACTCTAGTTGGGGGAACTCTGAACCCTCATATTCTGATTTTCCCAAGGTTCCTTAGACCTGTGAAGACCTCAATGCCATTCAAAATGACCCATTCTCAAACACCTACAACCCTGGATGGCATAATCATCCCAAATTCATGTGGTCAGGCAATAATCAAAATCAGAGACCTCAATATCCACCCCGACCACAAGCTTCTCATCCATATCAGCTGCCTCAGCCTCGGCCTAACCCAACTTATCAATCTGGGCTGACTCAGACAGATCAAATGACTATTATCCTTCAGACTCTAGCTGACATTCAGAAGATGAATAGCATAGAGACGAGATCACAATGGCAAATCCTCGCCAACCTAGTGCACTTCCTTCACAACCTCTACCTAATCAGAATAACGTGCCGAACCAGAGGCACATTACGAACCCAAATCAAGGCCAAGCTCACTTTATTTATTAGGCCCCTTCTACTCCATCACCCGATAGGATGGAGGCTTCGGCATCATATACGGGTTACCAGCAGCAAGCACCTCTTCTACCCACTCCAAAAAAAACTAGGCAGGATTAAATTAGGTCACTAGCTGCACTGGCAAAACAACACAAGACCCACCTTATCCAAGCAAAACCAAGCCTGGTGATACAAACCCTAGCCCAAGGATAGTCATCCAGGGCACCTCTATCCCAGATCAAGAACCTGGACCCATTCTAGAGGAACCATTTAAGATTCCATTTCCTGAGGCCTTGACTAAGGGAAAAAGGATAACCAAAACTGTGTCACCTGAGGAGGACCTAGTTAAGCTCTTTGAGCAGGTCCATATAAACATCCCCTTGATGGATGCGATACTCCAAATACCAGCTTACGCATGATTTTTGAAAGACTTATGTACACCTAAGCGTAAGCCGCGAACCAAAGAAGGGAATCTGATTGTACTGTCAAAGCAAGCCAGCTCTGTCATTTTGAGTAAACTCCTGCCTAAGGCAAAAGACCCAAGCACCCCTTTGATCTCCTGTGAAATCGGTGATATAAAATTTGACCAAGCTTTATTAGACTTAGGAGCCTCCATAAATTTGATACCCGCATCCCTACTAGACTACTTCGAGAAATTTGAGCTTAAACCGACTGAAATGACTTTACAACTAGTAGACCGATCAATTAAGTCACCAAAAGGAATTCTCGAGGATGTCATAGTAAGGGTGCATGATTTATATTTCCCAGTGGATTTCATCATTTTAGACATGGATGCTCTTGAGAATGTGAAGAATACACTGATCATATTAGGGAGACCCTTTCCGGCCATTGCCTGGGCCAATATCAATTGTGAGAAGGGCCAAATCGAATTGAAATTTGGGAGCAAGACACTAAAAATTGACATCTTTAAGGCCCAATGATGATAGCCTCATCATGAGCCATAACTAGCTCATTTTGACCCAATAAAGAAGATAAAAGCTCCTACATAACCTAGAAGAAGGCCTAACTGAAGGAACAAGTGCCCTGAGAAGAAAACATGAAATAAAGGTTAAAACTGCAATTTTACCATTGCAGTACAAAAACGGGATTTCTCAGAGGCAAAACATAGGTCAAATGGTCTAAATGAGATAAAAAGTGGGTTGAGTCAATCAGAAATGGGTTCATGTGCAATCTAAGAACTAAATGACACTTGGTAACCCTAAAACAGACCCGCTTAAATTAACAAGGTTCCGGTCAGAACAAAAAGCAAGTAAACCCTCTACAAATCATGGAAAAACATACTCTAGGGTTTAGAACACTTAATTTGGCCTTTGGAACCTAGTTTGACCTAGATTAGGGTCCTAGCTCTTCAATTAACCTAATTTGGGTTTTTACGCAAAATGTCCAGTCAAACGAGGTCAAACCTAAAATCCAACTTCACCATTGGATTCCTTAGGTCCAAATCAGGTTTGTACCAAAATTTGGACCTAAGGAGAGGTCATCTTGACCTACTTTGCAATTTAGTACACCCAAATCACAAATTGGTCCATATCTTTTGAATACCGTTGTAGAGAACCCCCTAGGTTCTTCGCCTCCTTTGCAAACCGGTCCTGCCGCCATTGCTAGGGCAAAACCGAGCTCCGGCGAGGTTCGTAGAGGGATTGCTCTCTAATCCCTCAGAGATTCCCTCCCAGAAATGGAAGGAGGATTCTCTGAGGAATTCCCTTCCTTATAAAGTCAATTACAATCGCTGGTGTGAACCCAATCTCTCGTGCGAACGCACGAGAGATTTGGGTATCCTAACTCCTTTCCATCTCCGGCGACCAACCTCAGGTAATTACGTGCCCTTCACGCCCTGCACACCCAGTCCAGCGCCTATATAAGAACCTACAACTCCGACCGAAGAGGCTGAGCTTGATTTGGCCGAGTTTCCCCCTTCAATTCCTCTCCTCCTGCCCGGCCAAATGTCCCAGCTAGCTCCGGCGAGCCCCCCTCCCCTCCCTCTTCGCTCTTCCACAAAACCAGTGGCAGAGTTAGCTTCCTGACCTCCCTCCGCGTCGCGCAGTACCCGCGCACGCCGCCTCAGCATCGTCGTCGCCGCCGTTCTCCACCCACTGGGCGTCATCTTCTCCGGCGACAGCAGGTATTGTTGTCCGCCTTCCGTCCCCTTTCGTCCTTACAATTAGGTTATAACTCCTCTCCATCCTCTCCTCTCTCTTTTCCCCCTGTTATCTCATCTGATTACCCCTCGACCGACGCTGACCACCCTCATCTTCCACATCATCGACCGACCTCCGGCGAGCCGCTTCCACCATTCCAGCCCCCCACACGGCTCGCCAACCACCTCGTAAGCTTCGCCTCACCACCAGGAACCCATTCCACCCCATCACTGCCACTCCAGACTTCTACAAGCACCCCTCGACCAACCCACCATCTCCGGCCACAGGTTGACCTAGGCGCGCACGCCTAGGCCGACCGGCAACCTGCAGCATCACCCACCGCCTTCGCCGTGCTACGGTGAAGGTTTCCAGCTATTCTGATTGGGCCAATAGGCCGTTCTGTGGAATCTCAGGTGAACGCCCCGGCCGCCATTAACAGCCGAAGCAGCAGGAAGCTTGGAGCAGCAGCAGGCGTCAGGCTTCCCAGGCGGCAGGTGCAGCAGACTCTCGCAAGTATTGCGAGGTGACTGAGTTCAGCGAGGAGCACCAGCAGGGCCTTCAGCGTGGGCAATAGCACACGAGAGTCTGCGGGCGCGCGCAAAGGAAGGGCGGAACGTTTAGTCCCACATCGTGGAATCTCAAGGCACAGGTATGGTATAAAGAGTTTTTGTGATATAGCTTTACTGCCTCGAAAGCACAGGGGTGAGGTCCCTCACTGACCCCACCCGCCTAGTCCGCGGCCTGACCACGCGGACTTGGCGGATCCGACCCGACCTAGACCTACGCACTCCTCGCGCATCACACCACCTTCAGGTGCGCCTGGTCCCGGGTACGATCCGACCCGATTATGCATGTGGCTCTGGGAGAGCAGCTCAAGAGTGAATTGCATGAGAGTGAGAGACGCGCGGGTAGCGGGAGAAGGGTTAGGTTTTGCTCCTGTGTAGGCAGGCTGATTGCAGGAGAAGGACTTGGCCGCTGCAGAAGAGAGAAGCAAAGGCAAGACCACAGAAGAGAAGAGTAAGAAGCAAGGTAGAGAAGAAGAAAAGAAAGAGCAAGACACAGAGAAGAAGAGAGGCAAAGAAAAGATTAGAAGATCAAAAGAAGAAGAAGAAAGCTTCGCAAGACAAGAAAGAAAGCAGAGAGAAGCAAAACGAAGAAGAAAATGAGAGACTGCAGAAGAAGGAGAAATACTTTTAAGACGTCTGATCACAAGATCAGACGTCCAATTTCATATTTTTGTCTTAATTATTTTTAATTGCATACATTCACATTTGAATTGATATTTTGAGTAAATTAGAGTGTTCAATTACATTTTGACTAGTAAATTCCATTTGCTCCCTGTGATCGACCTCGGATACTCCGGTCTTCGAGTAATAAAAATCTTTATTTGTTTTGAACGCTTTAGCGGCTATACTACAACGCGATATTATCTTTTAACAAACCGCACAAAAGCGCAACGAACATTTTGGCGCCGTTGCCGGGGAGCAATGCGCAATTTACCACTAGTCTCTACATTCTTTTTATCATATTGAACACTAACTTGCCCTACTTTGCTTTGATGTGATCTTGCAGGTACTTCATGAGAAAATCTCTCCCGCAAGTCAACCACTCCAGGGCAGGTAATTTCTTTTCTTCCTTAATCATCCCCTAATCTTTGAAAGACAAAAGGAAGAAAATCAATTTAGGAATCAATCGCCTTCTTTATATAGTAATCACCATCTCTAAGGCAAAACATTTCTTGATTTTGCGAAAATTTCTGCAAACATTCTTGAAGTTGGAGTGATTTTTTTTTTTTTCCCATCCCACAAATTCTTGTGCCTAATTGAAATAACGCTTAATCTCGGCAGACCACACACTTCTTGTTTATAAGTCCAAAGAGAACTTTTGAAAAAGAAAAAGAGGATTGGAAATAGAACCAAATTAGGGTTTCCACATTAGGGTCTTGAAGCGCTAGTCACACATGCCTGTATAAAAGGAAATAAACCCCCCCGCATCAGTGTGCTACCCAAGCCCTTGATTGAAGAAAGCTACATAAGACAAACCCTAAAATTGAGCTCTAAAATCACTTGAATCTTAAAATTTTCTTTTGACCTAATAACCTGGGAGTCAAATCAAGGTGATCTCTAGGCTCCGAGCTTAGAATCATTCTGCCATCTATAGGACAGGTCAGGTGAAGTTGACCCCTTGGGTCAACCAACCTCTAAATTAGGTCACAATACCCAAAACATCTAAAGTTCAAGTGAGAACCCTAAAAGCACCTTTGAAATAAAAAGTGATAGACTTAAGAGGTCAAGGTCCCCATTTTGGTTTACCTGGAATTTCAGTGACAAGAGAGGTCAGGTGGGGGAAACCCTGTAACCCGTAGGGACGCTCTACCGTGTAGGGGTCTTTGCGGGACTCTCCCTCTCTGGCTGCCCAGGTAATTCGCAGGTGGACGATCTTCGGATCCAGGGGTCCATCCGCCCCAAACCTCCATAGTCATCCAAACATCTTTTGGGTGTCTTGATTGGGTCAAGAACATCTCCAGTCCTGCATCTTTTCTCTATAGAGCACACACACTCATTTTCAGTGGGACTTGTTATTCAGATCTGATCGCTTCATAACACATCTTGAGTCAAACTCTGATCGTGATTCCACCACCTGATCCAAATATGCAGCTGAACCACCTAGGACTACCAGTCGAGAAACCTGAATATCGGAGATCCATGAGAGATAAAATGATTGAGGATGCCATGAGATTTTATGAAAATGAAGAAACCTCAACAACAGTAGGAAACATTCAGGTTGATGTCCCAACAACCACAACCTTTGTCATAACTTGTGTCCAAGTACTATTAGCAGAAGCCAACAAACGATCAACCCGTGACTTGCTCATTACTGCATACATTGAGATAGAAAAACTACACAATAGTGAATACCTTCAATGTATGACAAATCCTCGACTTTGGAAGCAACACCAAGATAGTCTTGAAAAACGGGAAGAGATAATGAGATTAGTAAAACAAGTCATTGACCAGAAATACCCGTACATACCACCAACAAAGGATGAACTATCTTGGGACAACATCGAGGATAAATCTGACCTCAGGTTTGAGGCACAAAATGGTTGTGGATTCCCAACCCAGATGGAGTATAATGCACCTGATATTGAAGAAGGTTGGGAAGCTCCAAATGCAGGAAAAGACCATGATGAGCCCATTTTAGAATCCCAAGACTCCTGCAAGTATGAGAGTAGAACTGAACCTCTCGAGGGTGTAAATTCCGTCCCTTATTCTGATAAGGTGGCCCTCGAAGGTTATTCAGACCTAAATTCTAGTAATTCAACCCACATTCTAAGCCTAGAACCTAGATCTGAAACATATTTTGAAGATTTCAAGGCCCCAGAGGAAGAAAATCAATCTCTTAATGAAGAATATGATTTTGGGCCTTGATTTGATGAATATCCCTCGTCAACCTCCTCAGAAGAACTAATCGAGTTTTCGGAAGTCATGCCAATCTACGATACAGAAACCGAGGACTTGGACGAGCGGGGTTTCGATTGGCTCTGCCCTACTAACCTTGAACCTGAGCCTCTACCAGATAAGGATACCATTTTAAGCTCAGAATTAACATTTAGGCTAGATCCCAGTCAGGCTGCTGAATATACAACATATGATTTATTCTATGGTGGAACTCATGATCTAGAATCTCATTCAAACTTTGATTTTTGCAAACTCTCCGACGATCTTGAATCTGACCATAACATCGGAGAAAATCTGCCTCCTGATTATAACATGTCAATCTTCTTTGAAGCCACCTGCTCCACAGATACAGAACCAATCAAAACCCGTTCCCCACCCCGACCCGCAACCAGACTCAATTTCTATTCTGATTCACCTCTCACTGAGCCGATTGCAGATGATTCAACTCCATATCTATACCAGGTATCGGACACTGATCATACCACAAATCAGGAGCCTCCATCCTTTGACCGTCCCTGTAGGGATTCCACACCTTACATTGATTATTTTTCGGAACCCTACCCCCACCAGGCTGATTCGACTGAGCCCGAACTCGAGTTTTCACTTCCATATCTATCAGAACATCACTGCATTTGGTGGGTCCCACATCTGCTAATCTACATCTATCAACCCACCAGACTTATTGGGTTTGGGCTGCATCATCAGCCCACTGATCTGAACAAGTACCTGGTTGGACCAACCAGGCTCTTAATCAAGGTGCTTGTTTTCCAAAACTCCATTGATTTGACCACTCCCTCTCCACCCCATTTTCCACTCGGCTGAAGGCATTAAATTTAGCGCTTAACGAGAGGCAACCCATCATCTCAAAAATAGAGACCCGTCTGATTATCCGTTTGTACTCCACGTCTATTGCACCTTGAGTTCAGCCTTAGACAATTGATCCCACCTCTGGTACACGTATCAGAGCTTAAAATCGTTCGCATCAGTCATTCCCAACCCATTCACCCACCCGATATATCCTGTTCTAAGCCCCTGACCTCAACACTAATTCCCACCCCCTGTTTACAATGAGGACATTGCAAAACTTAGGCATGGGGGGGGGTGATAAAATGCATACATACAAAACCAAGAAAAAAATCAGAAGGATTCTCACAAAAAATTCACATATGTCAACAACACAAAAAATTGAAAAATTACGAAAAAGAACAAAAAAAAAACAAAAAAAAAATGGGGAGGGAGGAAATGTTGTGAGCCATATAATCATAAGGAGGAGAAAAAGAGCAAAAATGAAGAGAGGAGCACAAAAGGAAAAGAGAAAGAAAAAGTCATTAGTAAAAGATTAAGGAATTAACTGAAGTTCTAGATCAGATCAAGAAAAGAAACAAAAGAAAAAGTGCTAAGGAAACATAACAAGAGATTAACGGGAACGCTGGTCTTAGGCCTTTTGGGCTAGTATCTTTAGCTTAAAAATTCATGTATCTGTTAAAATCTGGATAATCCTCAAGAGGTTGAGAAAAATGCGAAACTTAAGTATTAGGTCTAAGGCTTAGGAAGTATTCAGCCTCGTTAACTGACCTTCGGTTTGCAGGATTCGGTAACCTAAGCACCCCAAATTCACACACAGTCTGGTTCAGTGAACATAAAACATCCAAAACACGCAAGAGCGTTTAATATTCTGAAAAAGTCACCTAGATTAGGAGCGGCCAATCAACACAAGTTGATTTGGACGAGTTCCCAGCGCGGAGAGGCGGGAAATTCCCCTCGAAGATGCGTAACAACATATCATCTCCTCGGTGCTTGTCTCTTAGGATATTTAAATATCCTACTGGGGGCATGTAAGCACTCTGCTGGTTCAGATACCATGGGTGGCATTATCACGAAATGTCAATCGCCAGGGTCTGAATTCGGCCACGGAACGCCATGGGCGGGATTATCTCGAAATCTCGAAAGCCAGGGTTCCAGGGGTTGCCATGGGCGGGATTATCTCGAAATCTCGAAAGCCAGGGACCCATGAGGATTGATGATGGGGACGAGGAATCCGATACAGACCGTGTTGAGAAGCTAATCCGAAGCTAGAAATAAAAAGAAAAGAGAGAGAAAAGCTCTCCAAACAAATAAATCTTCTATCTCTCTTACAGAAAAAACGCACTGCAAACTAAACTTAGGCTAAAAATATCTCAAGCACGGGTGCTTTAACCGCGGAGTCCAACAAACCCTAGGTTAGTTTCTGTGGGCCGTAGAAACCTTTGCGGAGGACTGAGGCTAAAGCGGAACAGGTCTGGATTTTGGTTGGTACTTGAGTACCTCTAGGCCTATTGTCGGCATTCCCACCTAATCACAAAAGAAAAAGAGAAGCACTTTCAGAGTTGTTGACAGACACTCAGGGTCTAGAATGGAAGTTAAAACTTTGAAATTTTGCTAAGGGACTAGCAAAAGCTAGGCATGGGGGTATGATGAGAGCCTCATCATGAGCCATAACTAGCTCATTTTGACCCAATAAAGAAGATAAAAGCTCCTACATAACCTAGAAGAAGGCCTAACTGAAGGAACAAGTGCCCTGAGAAGAAAACATGAAATAAAGGTTAAAACTGCAATTTTACCATTGCAGTACAAAAATGAGATTTCTCAGAGGAAAAACATAGGTCAAATGGTCTAAATGAGATAAAAAGTGGGTTGAGTCAATCAGAAATGGGTTCATGTGCAATCTAAGAACTAAATGACACTTGGTAACCCTAAAACAGACCCGCTTAAATTAACAGGGTTCCGGTCAGAACAAAAAGCAAGTAAACCCTCTACAAATCATGGAAAAACATACTCTAGGGTTTAGAACACTTAACTTGGCCTTTGGAACCTAGTTTGACCTAGATAGGGTCCTAGCTCTTCAATTAACCTAATTTGGGTTTTTATGCAAAATGTCCAGTCAAACGAGGTCAAACCTAAAATCCAAGTTCACCATTGGATTCCTTAGGTCAAAATTAGGTTTGTACCAAAATTTGGACCTAAGGAGAGGTCATCTTGACCTACTTTTCAATTTAGTACACCCAAATCACAAATTGGTCCCTATCTTTTGAATACCGATGCAGAGAACCCCCTAGGTTCTTCGCCTCCTTTGCAAACCGGTCCTGCCGCCATTGCTAGGGCAGAACCGAGCTTCGGCGAGGTTCGGAGAGGGATTGCTCTCTAATCCCTCAGAGATTCCCTCCCAGAAATGGAAGGAGGATTCTCTGAGGAATTCCCTTCCTTATAAAGTCAATTACAATCGCTGGTGTGAACCCAATCTCTCGTGCGAACGCACGAGAGATTTGGGTATCCTAACTCCTTTCCATCTCCGGCGACCAACCTCAGGTAATTACGTGCCCTTCACGCCCTGCACACCCAGTCCAGCGCCTATATAAGAACCTACAACTCCGACCGAAGAGGCTGAGCTTGATTTGGCCGAGTTTCCCCCTTCAATTCCTCTCCTCCTGCCCGGCCAAATGTCCCAGCTAGCTCCGGCGAGCCCCCCTCCCCTCCCTCTTCGCTCTTCTACAAAACCAGTGGCAGAGTTAGCTTCCTGACCTCCCTCCGCATCGCGCAGTACCCGCGCACGCCGCCTCAGCATCGTCGTCGCCGCCGTTCTCCCCCCACTGGGTGTCATCTTCTCCGGTGACAACAGGTACTGCTGTCTGCCTTCCGTCCCCTTTCGTCCTTACAATTAGGTTATAACTCCTCTCCATCCTCTCCTCTCTCTTTTCCCCCTGTTATCTCATCTGATTACCCCTCGACCGACGCTGACCACCCTCATCTTCCACATCACCGACCGACCTCCGGTGAGTCGCTTCCACCATTCCAGCCCCCCACACGGCTCGCCAACCACCTCGTGAGCTTCGCCTCACCACCAGGAACCCATTCCACCCCATCACTGCCACTCCAGACTTCTACAAGCACCACCCGACCAACCCACCATCTCCGGCCACAGGTTGACCTAGGCGCGCACGCCTAGGCCGACCGGCAACCTGCAGCATCACCCACCGCCTTCGCCGTGCTACGGCGAAGGTTTCCAGCTATTCTGATTGGGCCAATAGGCCGTTCTGTGGAATCTCAAGTGAACGCCCCGGCCGCCATTAACAGCCGAAGCAGCAGGAAGCTTGGAGCAGCAGCAGGCGTCAGGCTTCCCAGGCGGCAGGTGCAGCAGACTCTCGCAAGTATCGCGAGGTGACTAAGTTCAGCGAGGAGCACCAGCAGGGCCTTCAGCGTGGGCAATAGCACACGAGAGTCTGCGGGCGCGCGCAAAGGAAGGGCGGAACGTTTAGTCCCACATCGTGGAATCTCAAGGCACAGGTATGGTATAAAGAGTTTTTGTGATATAGCTTTACTGCCTCGAAAGCACAGGGGTGAGGTCCCTCACTAACCCCACCCGCCTCATCCGCGGCCTGACCACGCGGACTTGGTGGATCCGACCCGACCTAGACCTACGCACTCCTCGCGCATCACACCACCTTCAGGTGCGCCTGGTCCCGGGTACGATCCGACCCGATTATGCATGTGGCTCTGGGAGAGCAGCTCAAGACTGAATTGCATGAGAGTGAGAGACGCGCGGGTAGCGGGAAAAGGGTTAGGTTTTGCTCCTGTGCAGGCAGGCTGATTGCAGGAGAAGGACTTGGCCGCTGCAGAAGAGAGAAGCAAAGGCAAGACCACAGAAGAGAAGAGTAAGAAGCAAGGTAGAGAAGAAGAAATGAAAGAGCAAGACACAGAGAAGAAGAGAGGCAAAGAAAAGATTAGAAGATCAAAAGAAGAAGAAGAAGGCTTCGCAAGACAAGAAAGAAAGCAGAGAGAAGCAAAACGAAGAAGAAAATGAGAGACTGCAGAAGAAGGAGAAATACTTTTAAGACGTCTGATCACAAGATCAGACGTCCAATTTCATATTTTTGTCTTAATTATTTTTAATTGCATACATTCACATTTGAATTGATATTTTGAGTAAATTAGAGTGTTCAGTTACATTTTGACTAGTAAATTCCATTTGCTCCCTGTGATCGACCTCGGATACTCCGATCTTCGAGTAATAAAAATCTTTATTTGTTTTGAACGCTTTAGCGGCTATACTACAACGCGATATTATCTTTTAACATACCGCACAAAAGCGCGACGAACACCCAACAAGGAAGTAATTGCGGAGTCATAGAACACATTTGCAATATTGAAGCAATGGTTGATGACTTCATAGAGAACCCAACAATTTCTGATCAACCATAAGAGGATCAAAACCCACAATTAGAGGAGCCTGAACTCAACCTAGACACACCCATAGCTCCTTCCTTTGCTCTTGACACCCATCTTGAATTACCCACTACTGCTGAAAACCCAGTTTTGGAATTAAAGCCTCTTCCTGATCATCTCAAATACGTCTTTTTGGGTTCCAATAAGATGTTTCCTATGATTATCAACTCCCAACTCATACCTGATCAGGAAACATTCCTGATTTCTGTTCTTCAGTAACATCGAAGAGCCATTGGATGGACTCTCAATGATCTCATTGGTATCAGCCGCTCATACTGCACACACCACATCTACACTAAAGAGGGCTCACGACCATCCCGTGAAATGTAAAGGTGCCTGTATCCCAATTTGCAGGATGTCGTGAAAAAGGAGATTATCAAGTGGTTAGATGTAGGGATCATCTACCCGATCTCCGATAGTCGATGGGTGAGTCCAATCCAGGTTGTGCCTAAAAAGGTAGGGCTCACCGTCACTACGACTAAAACCAGAGAAGCCATACCGACCCGTATAGCAAACTCGTGGAGAGTCTGCACTGAATACAAAAGACTCAATTACTCCACGAAGAAGGATCATTTCCCACTACCGTTCATTGTTCAGATTCTCAAGAAACTAGTGGGAAATCTATTCTTCTGCTTTCTGGATGGGTATTCCAGTTACAACCAGGTCGCAATCCATCCCGAGGACCAAGAAAAGACCACCTTCACCTGCCCCTTCGGAACTTACGCATTTCGAAGGATGCCGTTCAGTCTCTGCAATGCACTCGATACTTTTCAACGATGCATGCTTGCCATATTCTCAGATATGGTAGGTAAGTACCTTGAAGTCTTCATGGACAACTTCTCGATATTTGGTGAATCATTTGACTATTGCCTCCTGCACTTGGTCCAAATCCTCAGGCGGTGCATCGACATGGACTTGGTTCTTTCCTGGGAAAAGATCCACTTCATGGTACTTGAGGGAATAGTCCTGGGACATCCTATCTTTGAAAAGGGCATCTAGGTTGATCGAGCCAAGGTGAATTTGATTTCCAAACTCTCTATGCCTAGCTCGGTTAGAGACATTCGATCCTTCCTGGGGCACATCAATTTTTACAGTCGATTCATTCCCAATTCTCAAAAATCGCACGCCCCCTGACTAATCTTCTATCTAAGGATGTCCCTTTTGAAATCACCAAGGAATGCACTCAGGCATTTGAAGTCTTGCGTGATCGAGTTACCTAAGCACCTATCCTGAAGCCCCTTGATTGGTCTTAACCCTTTGAGATCATGTACGGTGCATCTGATTACTCTGTAGGTGCGGTACTTAGGCAGAAAATAAGTGGGAAACCCGTGGTCATTTACTACGCTAGCAAGACACTTAACGAGGCTCAGCGTAACTATACAGTTATTGAGAAAGAGCAGCTAGCCGTAGTATTTGCCCTTAAAAAGTTCAGATCATATCTTTTGGGCTCTCGTATTATCATTTACTCAGATCACACTGCTGTGAGGCATCTCCTTGCGAAGAAGGATGTGAAACCTGGACTAATCCGTTGGATCTTGCTGTTGCAAGAATTTGATCTTGAGATTCACGACAAGGCGGGGAAACAGAATGTGGTAGTTGATCACTTATCCCACCTTCCTTCTAATATTATCAACCCTTTCAAACCCATTATTGAACATTTTCCCGATGAGCACCTCCTGACTATCAGTATAGAACTTCCATGGTTTGCTGATCTAGTAAACTACTTGGCATCACATCAGATATCGTTCGATTAGCCAAAAGCCAAGAAGGACAAATTACTTTCTGATGCCAAGTACTACTTTTGGGAAGACCCATATCTCTTCCGCATTGGTACTGATCAAATGATCTGACGATGTGTTACAGAAGCAGAAATTCAGGACATTTTGTCCTTCTGCCATGACTAGGCACATGGTGGACACTTCTCTGGTGATAAAACGGCAGCAAAAGTCCTCCAGTGCGGCTTGTATTGGTCCACGATTTTCAAAGACGCATACATTCACTATAAGGCATGCACTTGCTGCCATACCTTAGGCAACATGAGCCACCGTGATATGCTGCCCTTACAGCCGATTCTTGTATGCGAAATCTTCGATATTTGGGGGATTGATTTTATGGGACCCTTCCCTATTTCGGACTGCTTCGAATACATTCTTCTTACTGTTTACTATGTGTCCAAATGGATTGAAGCCATTCCGACCAGAACCAACGATCATAAGGTGGTTATCAAATTCATTCATCAGAGCATCTTTTCTCAGTTCAGGATTCCATGTGCCATAATCTCTGATGAAGGTACCCATTTCACGAATGCTCAGTTCAGATCACTGATGACCAAATATGGGGTGTCACACCGAATCTCTACTCCTTATCATCCCCAAACCAACAGTCTAGCAGAGCTATCAAATCGGGAGATCAAGAAAATCCTCCAGGTCACTGTTCTACCTGACAGGAAAGATTGGTCAACCCAACTTCCGGAAGCTTTGTGGGCATATAGGACTGCCCACAAAACCCAATTAGGCATGTCTCCCTTCAGATTAGTGTACGGGAAGGCATGTCACCTCCCCGTCAAATTGGAACAGAAAGCCTATTAGGCAGTACAGAATTGCAATCTCGATCTTTCCAAGGTAGGAACCCACAGAAAGCTTCAAATAAGCAAGATCAATGAATTACACCACAATGCGTATGAGAACTCGTGAATTTACAAAGAGCGGGTTAAGACCTTTCATGACAAGCATATATCCAGAAAGATCTTTTTCCCTGGTAAGAAAGTTCTACTCTTTGATGCCAAACTCAAATTGTTCCCCGGAAAACTCATATCAAAATGGATTGGACCATACCTTGTCCGATGAATCTTTGGAAATGGTGCTGTCGAAATCAGTCAACTCAGCTACAATTTAGAACCTTTTGTTGTAAATGGTTAGAGACTCAAACCGTTCATTGAACTCACCGATACAAATTTGGCTGAGATATCTTTTACCCTCCATTTTCTCTGAGCTCATTACGCTTGGCTGATGGTGTTAAACTCAGTGCTTAGCGGGAGGCAGCCCATCATTTTGAAAAACTCAAAACCCTTCTTGACACATCTTATGCTGAACTCATATTGCACTTTAGGGTTCATCCATTAGAACAGCCGACTCCACCTCTGGAACCCATACCCGAGCTTGAAATCATCCGCAACAGTCACCCCGACCCATTCACCTACCCAACACCTGTTCTAATGAATGATCTAAGCTAAACTCAAACCCACCTAATTTACAATAAGGTCATTGCAAATCGTAGGCATGAGGGGTTATTAAAGTGCAAAATGTCGTGAAAATCACTTCACAAGAAAGGGTTTCATAAAAAAATCTTGAAAAAGAACAAAAATATGAGAGGAGAGGAAATTTTGATGGCATATCAGATTTTAAAGAGAAATAGGGAGGAGATAAAAATGTCAAAAAGGAGCATAATTTGAAAAGAAAAGAAAAAGAGATATTAGTAAAAGATTAAGGTATTGACTTAGTTCTAGACTATATCAAAACAAAGAAAATGAAAGGTAAAAAGTGCTAATAAAACAGAGAAGAGATTAGTAGGAACGCTGATTTTAGGCCTCTTGGGCTTTAATCCTAGGCTTAAAAATTCAAGTACCTGCTAAGATCTGGATAATCCTCAAGAGGTTTGGGAAAATGCGAAGCTTAAGTATTAGGTCTAAGGCTTAGGAATTATTCGGCCTCGTTAACTGACCTCTGGTTTGTGGGACTCGGTAACCTAAGCACTCGAATCCACACACAGTTTAGTTTAGTGCACCTAAGTATCAAAATCATGCAAATGCGTTAAATCTGTTCTGAAAAAAGTTACCTAGATTACAAGCGGCTGATCAGCACAAGTTGATTTGGACGAGTTCCTGGCACGGAAAGGTGGGAAATTCCCCTCGAAGATGCACAAAAACATATCGTCACCTCGGTGCTTGTCTCCTAGGATATCTACATATCCTACTGGGGGCATGTAAGCACCCTATGCTGGTTTAGATGCCATGGGCAGCATTATCTCAAAATGTCGATTGCCAGGGTCTGGATTTACCTATAGAACATCATGGACGGGATTATCTCGAAATCTCGAAAGCCAGGGACCTTGCGAGGATTGATGGTGGGGACTAGGAATTTGATATAGACCGTGTTGTAAAGCTAATCCGAAGCTAGAAATAAAAGGAAAAGAGAGAGAAAACTCTCCAAAAATAAAGAAAAATTCCTTTGTCTCTCTCTGACAAAAATGCACTACAAACTGAACCTGGGGTAAAACATGTTACAAGCATGGGTGCTTTAACCACTAAGTTCAATGAACCTTAGGTTAGTTCCAGTGGGCCTTAAAAACCTTCGCGGCAGACTGAGATTAGAGCTCATCAGGTTCGGATCTTGGTTGGTACTTGAGCACCTCTAGGCCTACTATTGGCATTCTAACCTAATCTAGAAAAGGAAGCACACAACAAAGTTTTTAAGCATCAAGAGGTTTTATGGTCTAGAATCAAAGCTAATACCTTGAAATTTTGCTAAGGGACTAGCAAAAGCTAGGCATGGGGGTATGATGGGAACACCATCATGAGCCATAACTAGCTCATTTTGACCCAATTAATTCAGTAAATGCTCCTACATAACCGCCAAAGAGTCATAAGTCATTACATAATCATTCTGAAGGAAAAATAAGAAACTAGAACTAAAACTGCAATTTTACCAGCTTATCATAAAAATAGTACAACTAAGGGTTTTCTTAGGTGTTGAATGAAGGTTAATTGGTCTTAAGAAGATAACAAATGTTTTAGAACAATCAGAAAAGGATTTGCACATGTTTTGAGAATTAAATGACTTTTGAAACCCTAAAAATAGATCTACTTAATAAACTGAGGTTCTGATCAGGATAAAATTCACCTAAATCCTCTAAAATTCATAGAAAAATACTCTCTAGGGTTTAGAACCTTCAATTTGACCATCAGAACTCATTTTGACCCAAAATAGAATCATAGACAAACATTTGCCCTAATTTAGGTTTTTGCATAAATTATCCAGTCAAACATAGTCAAAACCAAAATCTAACTTCATCATTGGATTCTTTAGGTCCAAATTAGGTTTGTACCAAAATTTGGACCCAAGATGAGTTTGTCTTGACCTAGTTTGCAAATTGGTCCTATCTAATTTCATTTCTACCCTTAACTTTCAAAACTCTTTCAAACATGCCCCTAACTTTGTCTTCATTCTCACAAATAGGTTCTTGCCGCCATTAAACCTATTCCTACTTGCTCCGACGACCTTACAAAGGAAAGAACTCCCTGATTTCTTGACGAATCCCTTTTAAATTTGAAAGGGAAGTTCGTCAAGAAATTCTCTTCCTTTTGGACCCAACCTTAAGCCCTGAAACCTACCCAATCTCTCATGTGAACGCATGAGAGGTTTGGGTATCAAAAAATTCCCAAACTTCGATGAGCTTTCCAAGCTTGGGAAGCTTGCTTCCCAAGCTCTAACTGATCTCTTGAGGTGTATAAAAGCACCCCCTGCTCATACAAAATCCTCCAAGCTTGAATTTGACCTGAGAATCCCTCAAATTCCTCTCTCCTCCTTCGACTGATTTGCTCTTCAAGCTCCGGTGACTCTCCCTACCGTCCCTCGTTGTCTGACCACAATACCAGTGGCAGACTCTTCCTCCTTACTTTCCTCTGAGTCGCACAGCACCCGCCAGTGCTCCTACCCCCTTCATCCTCGTCGTCAGCCATCTCTCTGAGCAGCTTCGTCTCTGGCGCCGGCCATACCTCAATCGACGCAAATCCCACTCCCCTTCGTCTACCTCCCCTCCTAAACAACTCCTCGACTTCCCCTCTTCGTTTCCAGCCATCTGCCACTTAGTTTCGACTGTCGACTCACCTCACCGTCCTCTGTCTTCCACCTTGCCAGCGTACCTCCGGCGAGCCCACACGGCCACTACACTCCATCAATCTGGCTGCCGTTCATCTCCACACCTTCGCCGTGTTCCAGAGAGCAAAAGCCCTATGGTCTTCAAGGCTATTGGCCTCCCCACTGCTCCGTCGAACACCACACTGTTGCACCTCACATTCCATCATCGTCTGGCCACCTCACACACTCTCACACCGCACGAACACCGCCGTTCAATTCCCCACCTCACGATGAAGCTTATGAATTATTTTAACTGGGGCTCTTAGCCTGTTTTCTTGCTTTTAGGTTCCCAGGTCTCGACCGCCATTGACGAAGCTTCGACCGAAGCTTAAAGGTCTCATCACGTCTGCAGGTTCCAGGCATCAACTCCAGGAAGAGTGGATTACCTCCAGGTGTATCCTTGCACGGTCAATTGGAGCTTTTGATCATGTCCTCTACACCAATTCGGCGAAGGAAGTTGCTGTTGCTGCTATGTGAAGGACGGAGGGTGGGATAGTCCCACCTCAGAAGAGGCAAAGGACCTGAGCACGCATAAATTGAATTTATGCTTTAGGCTTATTGCCTCAGCACACACAGGGGGTGAGGTCCCCGCACGCCCGCCTCACGTGCCTCGTCCGCGACATCTCCCCCGCGAACCTGGTGCACCCAACCCGCCTAACCCTAAGCACTCTTGGCTGCGACCCACGCCTGTAGCCTTGGTCCCGGATATGCTCTAGGTCCGATTACCCGTATACCTGGTAGTATGGAAGGCTTTGGGAGAGAGTGACCCAGAGATAGAAGGAGATTACGTGGGGTAGGGGGAGGGTTTTGCTGTAGAGAGTGTTGGCTAACACTTTGCCAATTTGATAAGTCCCCCTCCCTATGTGAAGAAGGAAGGTAGCAAAAGAAGAAGAAGAGGCTGAGCAGAAGACGAAGAAAAGAAGAAGGGAAGAAGAAGCCGCAGCAGAGAAAGAAGAATCAGAAGGGAAAGAAGAAAAGAGCATTGTAGCATCAGATGTTTAAGTCGTCTGATCCCATCTTCAGACATCTGATTTGAATTTCTAAAGCTATAATTAACTAGATTAATGTTGTGCTTCTACTTGCTATTACTGTATAAGGGTAATTGGTGATTTAAATCACCATTTTACCCTCCTCATTTTGCACATTGACCATTGATTTCTTATATCATTCTTAAGCTTTTACTTCCTGTGCTCATTTATATTATAAATTGTGATCGTGAGCTTTAAATTCCATATTGCTCCCTGTGTTCCACCTTGGAACTTTTTCGAGTAATAAAATTTATTTGTTTAAGCGCTATTTTGGCTATACTACAACACGATAATCTTAAATACCAATTTAGCGTGAAGAACAATGGTCTTAAGGACCTCCTCTCAAACATGCACCAATGGATTAGATGAGAGATAGAATGTGATGGACTCAGTCAAGACACCCAAAAATTTTGGATGACCATAGAGGTTCGGGGTGGATGATACCCCTTAGTCAGTAAGCCGTCCACCTGAGAATTACTTGGGTAACCAAAGAGGGAGAGTCCCGCAAAGACCCCTACACGGTAGAGCACTCCCACGAGCTACAGGGTTTCCCCCACCTGACCTTTCTTCTCACTGATGTTCCAGGTAGACCAGAATGGGGATTTGACCTCTTAAGTCTACTAGTTTTAATTGAGAGCATGGGTGCTTATGATTTCACATGAACTTTTAAGATGCTTTTGTGAAAAGTGACCTAATTTGAAGATTGGCTAACCCAACAAGGTGGGTCAACTTCACCTATATTGTCCTCGAGAAATTTAGGTCCCTCTTTTAGTATTCAAATGAATTTAAAAGCCTGATTTTATGGTTTTGCTTGTATAGATCAATTCCATCAGGGTTTAGGCACACATTATTTTGGAAAGATCAATTCTTGATTAAGCAAGTGTGTCTTCTAAAACCCTAAATTGGAATCCTTAATTGGACTTGATTTGGTTCAATTAGTTTGTCAAAATGTGGTACCTAGGGCTCAAACAAGAATGTGATAGCCCTAGATACCTTAGGATCTTAAGTAGGTGCACAAATTGGGGCGTGGATGTTTTCTAGAATGTATTAAATTAGGCAACTTGATGATTAATCTAAGAATATAATGCAAGTAGCCCTAATTGATTTCTTCTTTTTTTTAGCTTTTTCAAAATCAAGGGTTTAGAAGAAGGTAGATGGAGTTTACCTGCCCCTAGAGTGGTTGATGTGCGGCTAATCTTCCTCAATGGATCCCTTGAAATAGATCAAAGTTAAAAGAGATAGAGCAAGTTAGCATTGACTTGGATATTACAATCAAGAGATCTAAATTGCACGTTGCTCCCCGGCAACGGCACCAAAATGTTGTTGTAGCAAAATCGAGATTTTAAAAACTACGTTGTAATATAGCTGAAATCGCTTTGAAAACAAATATATTTATTACTGAAATTTTAAGTTCGAGGTCGAACACAAGAAGCAATATGGAATTCAAAACTCAAGATAGCAATTTGAATTAGAAATATAAGAGATTGCAACAAGAATAATGTCAGGTATCAATGTGAAAAAAGAATGGAGTAAAATGGTGATTTAAATCACCAATTACTCCTCACAAATAACAACTAAATCAAAGTCTCAAATATATGTAATCAAATGTATCAGACGGCTTAAACAGCCTTGTGCTACAGTGCTGTCTAGAGACTCAAGGGTCTCTCTTCTTCTTCTACCTTTCTTCTTTGTGCTCTGCTTCTCTTCTTTTTCTCTTCCTGTGCGGCTCCCCTTCCTTCTCTTTTCTTCCTGTGCTTAGGCCTTCTCCTCTTCTTCTTTCCTTCTTCTCAGTTCTCCTTCTTCACGCAGAGGGGGAAGATTCTTCAAACGGCTAAGTGTCAACAGTTACTTCTTGTAGCAAAACCCCCTGCCCCCGTGCACTATCTCTCTTTCTCTCTGGGTCACCCTCTCCCAGAGCCATCCACAATGTCGGGTATTTGGGTTTCGGATCTAGAGCGCACCCAGGTCTAGGGCTGCGGGCGTGATCGCAGCCGAGGAGTGGAACGGGTTAGGTAGGTCAGGTCTGTGCCAAGCCTACGAGGGATAGATCATGAGCGAGGCGCAAGTGAGCAGGTGAGTGGGGACCTCACCCTCAGTGTCTGAGGTGATAAGCCTTAGACACAAAATCAACTTATGCACTGCGGTGCGCTCTTTAGCTTCCGAGGTGGCACTAAAGTCCCACCTTCCTTTTGCGCGTCTGCAGCAGCATAGTCTTCTCTTCAATTGCCTCAGCTCGTGAGGCCAAGGCATCCAATTAACCACCTGGGGCAGTGCCTGGAATGAATCCGCACAACCTGGGACTTCCACCTGGGGCTGTCAAGACCTAGAGCGAGCTTCAAGCATGCTTGGAGCTTGATGCATCAATGGCGGAGGCAGTGAGTACCTGAAATCAACAAGAGGGCCTTTTGGCCACGTCAGAAGGCTCAGGAAGGATCGTCGAACCACGATGAGTGTGACGGTGATGGTTGTGTGGCATGGTGTGGTCTGTGTGTGTAGGGTGAAGTCAGATAGTGCGTGTGAAGGTGGGTGTGTTTGAGAGCGAGTGAGAGTGATCAATAGCCTTAACTAAGTTAGGGTTTTTAATCTACAGTGAACGGTGAAGGTGTGGGGTGCGAGAGTGGCAACATAGGTGAGCTGTGGTGGCCGCTAGCACTCACCAGAGGTTTGTCGACGAGATGGAAGATGGAGTCGTGGAAGGCATTGGAGAGGTCGAATCGGAATTTTGAAGTTGTTGTTGTGATGAGGGGAAGCTGAGGAGTCATCTGGAAGAGGTAGTCGACGATGGGGAACAGAGATGGCGCCGGTTGTGGTATGACCAGCGTCGGAGACGAAGCTGGCTCTCATAAGGGTTGGACGACGAGGATGAAGGGGATAGGGATGCCGGCTAGTACTACTCGTTGTGGAAGAAGGCGAGGAAAATGAATACGCCGCTGGTATTGCAGACAGACGACAAGGGAGGTCAGAGGGGATCACCGAAGCTCAAGGAGCCTTTTGCCTAGGTCAGGAGAGTAATTTAGGGGAGATCCCAGTCCAAATTGAGCTTGGGGATTTCGGCCTGATCTGGGCTTGCTTTTATAGAGCTCAGGAGGTGATTTTGAGCTTGGAAGCCAAGCTTCCAAGCTAGGAATTGTCACCGGAGTAGGAAATCCAAATCTCTCATGCATTCACATGAGAGATTTGGAAGGTTATGGGACGTGGGATTTGGCTCAAAAGGAAGGGAATTCCTTGATGAACTTTCCTTTCAAATTTGAAAGTGATTCATCAAGGAATCAAGGAGTTCTTGCCAATTTTAGGTCACTGGTGCTTGTAGGAATAAGATTAATGGTAGTAGGGACCTATTTGTGAATATGATGACAAAGTTAGGGGTCTATTTGTAAATATTTTGAAAGTTAAGGGCATAAATGTAATCAGACAAGACCAAGTTACAAACTAGGTCAAGACAATTTCATAATGGGTTCAAATTTTGGTACAAACCTAATTTGGATCTAAGGAATCCAATGGTGAAGTTGGATTTTGGTTTTGACCACGTTTGGATGAGTAATTTATGCAAAAACCCAAATTAGGGAAATGTCTGTTTGAGACTATTTTAGGCCAAAATGGGTTCTGATGGTCAGTTTGAAGGTACCAAACCCTAGAGAATATTTCTATATGAATTTTAGAGGGTTTAGGTGAATTTTATTCTGACCAAGACCTCAGTTAATTAAGTGGATCTATTTTTAGGATTTCAAAAGTCATTTAATTCTCAAAACACATGCAAGCCCTTTTCTGTCTGTTCTAACCCACTTGTTATCCTTTTAAGACCATTTGACCCTCAATTAACCCTTGAGAAAACCCATGGTTGTACTGTATTCAAGTTATGATGGTAAAATTACAGTTTTAACCCTGGTTTCTTGTCTCTCCCTCAGAATGGATTTGCAGTGAATTGTGACTTTCTGGCAGTCATGTAGGAGCATTTACTAACTTAATTAGATCAAAATGAGCTAGTTATGGCTCATGATGGTGTTCCCACCACCTGGAATATGTATTCTTGTGACAAATAGGACATGCTAGTTTTCCTTTAGTACTCCACCCAGATAAATCACCATATGTTGGAAAATCATTTATCGTCCACAACATTATAACATGCATCACAAAGTTACTTTTGGAATATGAATCATATGTTCTCACTCCATCCCATAATTATTTCAATTCATCAATAAGAGGTTGCAAATATATATCTATGTCATTTCCAGGAGATCTTTTTCTAGGAGTAAGCAACATCATTATGAAATTTTGTTGCTTCATACACAACCAAGGAGGAAGATTATAAGGTAGACAATAACAGGCCAAATGCTATATGCATTATTCATATTGCCAAATGGATTAAAACCATCACCGGTAAGGCCAAGTCTAATATTTTGAGAATCAGCTGCATAGCTTGGAAATTTACAATCCATTACTTTCCATGCTTGTGAATCTGCTGGATGACATAACAAACCATCATCTACTTTCTCATCCATATGCCAAGTCATTGCTTTAGCAAGCTTCTCATTCATTAGCATCCTTTGCAATCTTAGAATTAAGGGAAAATGTCTCAACACTTTTGCAGGAACCTTTTTATTTTTTCCCCTAGATGTAATGTAGACATATCTTCGTATCTAGGAGCTTGGCAATGATCACATATCTTTGTCTGTAGACTCATTCCAAAATAACATGCAATCGTTACAACATGCATCAATTTTATTATAATGAAGGCAAGCTCCCTAACTACGTATTTTGCTTCGTAATAGGAAGATGGTAAACTTTCACACCCAATAGGAGGCATATCATTGAACAGAGATAATGTCTCAGAGAATGGCTTATTACTCCAATCATAAAAAACTTTCATGTGCAACAATTTAACGATAAATGAGAGTTTACTATATCTTTCACATCTAATGTAAAGTGATTCATCTGCTTTTTTGAGGAGCTCAAAAAATCTTTTAGCATTCCTATTAATAGGTTCTTCCACATCTTCTTCTCTCTCATTGATGTTGCTCTCACTCCCATGCATTCCAAAAGCATCTTTTAGTAGATGAATGTTATCATTTGTGTTTTCAACTGGTAGATCACTTGAATATTATTTACATCCCATCTCTCAATGTTGTCTTCTAGTAAAATAATTAGGAGTGAAACCCCTAAGCATTATATGCTTAAAGACCTCATCAATATTTTCATTGTATCTATTGTTGCACTTCTTGCATGGACAAGAAATGATCCCCTTTGGATAATATTTCAAATTATTCCTTGCAAATTCAATAAATTTTCTAACCCCAAATTGAAATATTTTACTGTGAGATCTATTGATGATAGAGTACATTCAGCTTCTGTCATTCAAATAATCCATCTACCTAGATGCATTTAAAATATATATTAATAAATCTTATTCAATTTAATATATATCAGGAGAAGTTCCTCCATTGCAGTGTTAACTAACATGTGCATAAAATAAAAAGACATAATAAGATTCTTGTTCTTCAAAATGGAAAGGGGCAATACCTGCCAATCCTACGACAAAAGGTGGGAATTGTGCTACCAGAAGTAAAGAGCAAGAGAAGTAACAACAACGTGCAATTGACAATGGTGATGCTGATTGCGATAGTCCAAGGCTATTGTAACGACTTGCAGTTCAATAGTAAGAGAGGTAGTAGCAAGATAGGGACCCTCCTCCCATAGAAACAAAATTTCCAAGTCTATCTCGGAGTATCTAGGTTCCATAGACCAACGACCCCACCCTATGAATGACAAGTTAAGCATGAATCCATCTTGGGGGATAGGTTGAATGAAGGCAAAAAAATAGACGATTAGATAGTTAATTACAAGTCAAGTGTGCATATCAAAAGAATAGGTAATTTTTCAACAGGAATTCTAGATAGTTTAATGGGCTTGTTGATGTCAACAGGAAGACCCTCTAGTTTGACAGAATTGCTGGGCTTTACCGTTGTCTTGGAATTATAGTTTATCGTGGTCTTTACTTTGGTAGGTATGATTCTTTGAAGCCTGTTCTATTGACTAGAAACTTACAAGATAGATGAGTAGGCCCTTGAAGTATGGAACTTGTGACACATAAGTACAGCACCACCTTTGCTAGATGGCGATGAAAAAGGAAGCTATTTGCATTAGTCACTCTTTTTCCATATGAGTGTTTCTTCACTAAAATAAATTACTGTAGAAGGAGGTTGCAACCCTCTAATTCTGTTGTTAGAGACCTGGCCCTCCATGAACTTGTCACGGAGTAGGCCCAAGGTGATTCCTCGAAGTCACCTTTTTTTATCAAGTTGACAAACTATAATTTTTTTTAAAGCTCTTGTAAGAATTAACAAGGTTTCTTCATCTTGTTTTCCTGCCATTCTCCATGCTCTTTCACAAGCCATTTAAACTGCCATTCTTGATACTATTGGTAGTTTTCTAATCAAACATACTCTCTACTAGATCGTTCCAGGATCTCCTGTTTTGGTGGATTAATTCACCCACCTTGGAGATTAATAAAAAAGCGGTGGAACTTTGCAGTAACTGGAGCCTTTAGATTTGAAATCCACTTATCTAGCCACAAATTAATAGAGGTACCATCTCCAATTTTCTAAAATCTAGAATGATGTGGTTTGTAACTTGCTATCCAGAACTTAGTATTAGGGAAGTAGATGGCCTTAGATGACATTGTATAATGACTCATCTCCTCTAAGAAGTCTCCACCCAAATTTCATAAATAATGCAATATTATTAAGATGAGTAGATCTGATTCCCACCATACCACACTCGATTTCCAAGTGTTGTGAAATTTCAAGAAAAGAAATATATGCTTGTACAAATATATAAAATCGAACTCAAACCAGTTGGAGATGATCATATCAACAAATCAATGGCTCGACGTTGAGGAGGTCCAATACTAGCGACCGGAAGCAAAGCCTGTGCCACGAAGAGTCCTCGCCCTTTCCCTACACTACAACATATTCCACTTTTGCTGTCGATTAGAAAAGAACGGCAAAATCATATTAACATACACCATTAAGCGACGCCATTATGATCGTCGCTGTTTCGTTTCACCATCGGTTGCGGCCACATCCGACATCAAAATTGGGTTTGACCACATGACGTATTGGCCACTTTGACGTTGGTTAAAAATCGACGGAAAATACAATTTTCGTCGGTAAAGTGTTCACCCAAGGTCGATTTGGATGTTTCACCGCTGTTTCAAAACCAACGATAAGTGTATTTGCCGTCGCTTATTTGTCAAGCGACGACATTCATCAGTCACTTTTTCTTGCCTTTACGCGCCCGTTTTTGAAGTTTCTGAGTTGGTTACATACATTTACCGTCAATTATATAAGTGACGGAAAAAATATTTGTACCGTCGCTTTTCGTTATAACCGACGGCATATATGTGATGGCAAAAATATTTTTGCCGTTAATTTCCTTATAAGAGATGGAAAATATGTGATGGGAACATTTTCGTCGTCGATTAGTCTAGGAAGCGAAGGGAAAAATATTTTTCCCATCATTTATAAGTCATCGGTTAATTAACTAACCCACAGTAATTGTATGAATTTTTTTTAAAAAAGAAATTACAAAATGATGGGACTACATACTAAATATACTTAAAAGACTTGCTAATGAAGAGAAGTTCATATTGCATAAATATAAAAAGTCTAGTATATAAAAAGTTTGAAAATGAAAAATTTACATAAAATGAAAATAAAATATTTACATGAAAAACATAAGAAAAGAAAATGTACAAATATCACTATGCAGCTGCCCCGATGCCACCAGCTCCACCCATGTCGTCGTCGTCATCTCGTCTGTGGATGTTGAGATCTGATGAAGACGAATATTCTGATTGACCCTTCTTCAGAAGAAGGGTTAGAAGCTTCTCAATCTTACTATCTGTCTTATTCATCTATGATTACATGGCATCCATCTGACTCTTCATAGATGTCTCTCTCTTCTCCCTTTCTTCCTTTCATCTCTGTAGTGTGTCAATTTTTTGATGCAATTGATTGACGACACTAGATGAGACGACACCTTTCCTCCCATACCAGGTAGATAATGTATGTGCCTTCCCTGCACTACGAATAAAACCACTGTGGTCCGGTGGCATCACTCTCCTAAATGCATCCTCTGGCTGCAAAGGTTGGTGGACGCTGTCGGATGTCTCGTCAGTGGAGGGATGTACTAACTATACCATTTGCTCCTACATGTATTAAAAAATATTATTATAATATATATGGAAAGTTATAAATATTTTTGAGTTTAAGAAACTTACGTGTTTCTTCTGGTATGACTCATGAATCCACTTATAAGCACCCTCAGCTGCAGCCTTATTGTTGGTGACCTCGTATATATCCATCCTACTCATTTCCATCCCATCATGAGTAGCAGACTGAAAATATAAAACTGATACAATTATATTAAGATAACATAAAAAATAAGTAATATTCAACTGAAAAGTAGTTCCAACACTTACATAACGGCTCCTAACTGTCTTGATACTCTTTCGACCCAAACAATGGGTCTATGGTGGAGTTTTAGCCCTATTGGCCTTATTTTTTCTTGCTTGCTCCTGTACATATACATAATAATAATTTTTATGAATTTAAGATATATGAAATTAATAGAATAATATGTAATCGTTTACTAACCTCCATTTTTTGATTCAGCCAATGCTCGCATGCCTTCTTCCAATCGTCAGGCATGACATAAGGAGGAGCATGACCCATTGCCTCCTCTAGTGAACTCTTGTTCGAGAAAAACTAAATACCAAATATAAATTGTTAGAAATAATATAAGAAATTATATATATAATAAAAATGTAAATGTTTAAAAATTCCTACATTTCTCTTGGTCTCCATCCTTCAATCCCTGTGGATTTTGGCGGTGTGCTTAAGGATATATTGGGAGGCATTCGGGTTATCACCCCCAATCGTAATTTGCTTACATTAATTTTAAAAAATATATATCAATCTTACTTTATAATAATTTTAAGATAAAGTTATAAAAGAAATAACTTTTATAAACGAAATTACCTCTAACTGACGAAGGAACTGCCTCTTCAGCTCTACGGGCACCTTCCTCCAGTCGAAGTAGCAAATGGGCACAATGGACTTAACAATTGTGCCCACTTGATTGATAAAGCCTGGGTAATTCTCTGCTTCTCCTGTGATTCTAAGCCTAATTGTTATTCTCACATCCTCAGGGATACGCTGGAGGTTTAGATTTTTTGTCTTCCCCCATCCTCTTGCTAGTCTACCTGCGTAAACATTAATCATCTTCTTTATATATTTTTGAAGCTATAATAAACTTTAAAGCATATAAGTAATTTATTTCTTAAAGTTATATGATTTCTTACCAAAACTTGAGCCCGCTGTTGAGGGGTCGACATGAACTGGAAATGTACTCCCCAACATCTCATCCTTCGTCTCCTCACCCTCCTCTTCACCCTCCTCTCCCTCCTCCTCCTCCTCCTCATCTAGTCCTCCATAATCTAGATCATCCACTACCTGGTCTGACAAGGTCTGAGCAATCTCCTTCCCCTTTCCCTTCCCCCCCGCATGTAGTAAATGTGCCATTTCCTCGGGTCGTACGAAACGTGACTAGGGGGTGGTTGAACCTGCTGTTGAAGGGGTGGCTAAGCCTACTGTAGGGGGTGGCTGAGCCTGAGGAGACGAATCGGGCTACGTGGAGGGTTGTCTCAAGAGGACCTTTTTTTGGGTTTTTTCTTAAAAAACTTCATCTGTAACAAGTAAAAAATGTAATAATTAATATATAAATCATTGATGAAAAAAGTTTGCTAAACATAAAAAAATATTATTAAAGAATTTTTACTCCAAATCTCCTTTGTAATGACATATATGCCCCTATAAATTTCAATTTTAATATGAATTTCATTTAAACAGAAACGAAACAAAACAAAGAAATTATTACTAACCTTAGATGTCAACATCTATTGCAAATAAATGACCTTCTTCTGTTAATTCTTAGTATGCTTCAGACTGTTGATAGCGAAATACGCGTGATTTGTAAAAGCAGGTTTTTAACGTCGTTGTAACACGGGAATCCGCTTTCGCTCTTAAATTTATAATCCTAGATAGGGAAGTATCTAGGGTCGTCCAAGGAGGCAATATGGTTGCAAAATTGATTCTCTTGCTAGGAATATAAATCTCAACTTTCTTTTTGGTATTTTTTTTCAATATATCATTTTTTTGTTTTTAAGCTAAGGCAACATGCGAACTGATGGCGGGAAAAGTGATTTACACTTCAATTTAAATACTACTTCTATGTGGCAAGTAGAGCCTCTCCCTAAGCTCACTCTAGGCAAGTGGAGGCCTAGAATAATTAGGGAGAGGGAGTGAAGAATGCTGAAAATAAGCTAATAGAAATGCAAACAAAAAAAATGCAAAGAAGGCAACTAGATAATTGATAAAGTGTTTTACAAAAGGCCTAGTAGAGGAAAGCTTGTACTACTAGAAAAATGCAAATAAGAAAAGAAAACACAAATCCTCTAGATAGATGGTGAAGAAGAGGGCTTCTTACTCCAAGGTTGGTGGCTCCCAATCTTGAAAAGAGTCCTTCAACTCCTTGCAGTGCTCCGCCAAGGTGATGTCCTCCAAGGCAAGCCCTAGGGGGGCATGCCCTAAGTTTCTCTCCAAGGGTGGATGTCCACCTTAAGTCCTTCTCCTTTGCCTGGCTGTCCTCCTTGAAGTGGAAGAGTCCTTGATGAGAGCCTCATCATGAGTCATAACTAGCTCATTTTGACCCAATAAAGAAGATAAAAGCTCCTACATAACCTAGAAGAAGGCTTAACTGAAGGAACAAGTGCTCTGAGAAGAAAATATGAAATAAAAGTTAAAACTGCAATTTTACCATTGCAGTACATAAAAGGGATTTCTCAGAGGCAAAACATAGGTCAAATGGTCTAAATGAGATAAAAAGAGGGTTGAGTCAATCAGAAATGGGTTCATGTGCAATCTAGGAATTAAATGACACCTGGTAACCATAAAACAGACCCGCTTTAATTAACAAGGTTCCAGTTAGGATAAAAATCGAGTAAACCCTCTAAAAATGATGGAAAAACATCCTCTAGGGTTTATAACACTTACTTTGGCCTTTGGAACCTAGTTTGACCTAGATTAGGGTCCTAGCTCCTCAATTAACCTAATTTGGGTTTTTACGTAAAATGTCCAGTCAAACGAGGTCAAACCTGAAATCCAACTTCGCCATTGGATTCCTTAGGTCAAAATTATGTTTATACCAAAATTTGGACCTAAGGGGTCATCTTGACCTACGTTGCAATTTAGTACACCCAAATCACAAATAGGTCCCTATCTTTTGAATATCCTTGCAAAGAGCCCCCCAAGTTCTTCGCCCCCTTTGCAATCCGGTCCTTCCGCCATTGTTAGGGCAGAACCGAGCTCCGGCGAGGTTCAGAGAGGGATTGCTCTCTAATCCCTCAGAGATTCCCTCCCAGAAATGGAAGGGGGATTCTCTGAGGAATTCCCTTCCTTATAAAGCCAATTACAATCGCTGGTGTGAACCCAATCTCTCGTGCGAACACACAAGAGATTTGGGTATCCACCTTCCTTCCAACTCCGGCAAGCCGGCAGACCTAATTGCGCGCTCTCCACGCGCTGATAGGAGCGGCCAGCACCTATAAAACACCCCCCAGACCCTACCGTAGAGGGGGAGCTTGATTTGGCCAAGTGTCCACCCCTAATTCGTCTCCTCCTGCCCGGCCAAAAGTCCCAGCAAGCTCCGGCGAGCCCCCCTCCCCTCCCTCTTCACTCTGCCACAAAACCAGTGGCAGAGTTAGCTTCCTGACTTCCCTCCGCGTCGCGCAGTACCCGCGCACGCCGCCTCAGCCCCGTCGTCGCCACCGTTCTCCCCCACTGGGCATCATCTTCTCCGGCGATAGCAGGTACTGCTGTCCGCCTTCCGTCCCTTTTCGTCCTTACAATTAGGTTAGAACTCCTCTCCATCCTCTCCTCTCTCTTTTCCCCCTGTTATCTCATCTGATTACCCCTCGACCGACGCTGACCACTCTCATCTTCCACATCACCGATCGACCTCCGACGAGCTGCGTCCACCATTCCAGCCCCCCACACGGCTCGCCAACCACCTCGAGAGCTTCGCCTCACCACCAGGAACTCGCTCCACCCCACAACTGCCACTCCAAACCTCCATAATCACCCCCCGAACAACCCACCATCTCCGGCTACAGGTTGACCTAGGCACGCATGCCTAGGCCGACCTGCGGCCTGCAGCATCGTCTACCGCCTTCGCCGTGCCACGGCGAAGGTCTCTAGCTGATCTGATTGGGTCGAGAGGCTCATTTTGTGCATGACAGTGTTTGAGCTCCTGCCGCCATGGACGACCTCTGATGAAGCTCCAACGAAGCTCCAGGCTCCCGGTCTCCCAGGCTACAGGTGCTGCATACTCGCGCGAGTGTCGCGAGGTGAGTGAGTCCAGCAAGGAGTGCCAGCAGAGCCAGCAGTTGTGGCATTTGCACGCAGGTCTGCGAGCGCGTGCAAAGGCAGGGCGGAACCTTTAGTCCCACATCGTGGAATCTCGAGGTGTGGGCATACCATAAATTGAATTTGTGTTTTACTCTCAGTGCCTTCGTAAGCACAGGGGTGAGGTCCCTCACTACCCCCACCCGCCTCGTCCGCGGCTTGACCACGCGGATCTGGTGGATCCGACCCGACCTAAACCTACGCACTCCTCGCACTTCACACCACTTGCAGTTGCACCTGGTCCCGGGTACGATCCGACCCAATTATGGCTGTGGCTCTGGGAGAGCGTCCCTGAGTGAATTGCTTGAAAGAGAGAGACGCGTGGGTAGAGGGAGAAAGGATAGGTTTTGCTCTGTGTAGGCACAGGCTGAATGTTGAGGAAGAAAGACTTGGTCGCGAGAAGGAAAAGAAAGAAGGAAGAAGGAAAGGCAGGAAGAATAGAGAGACCAAAGAAGAAAGAAGCCTTCGCAGGAGAAGAAGGAGCAAGACAGAGAAGAAACAAGGCAGAGAAGAAGAAGAAAGAAAGAAGCCTTCACAGGAGAAGAAGAAAGAGAAGAAAAGAAAGCAAACACAGCAGCAGAAAAAGAAGAAACAGAGAGACTGCAGAGGAAGAAGAATAATCAAGAAGAAAAGGGAACATACTTTTAAGACGTCTGATCACAAGATCAGACGTCCAATTTCATTTCTTTTTGTCCTAACTACTTTTAATCGCATACATTCATAGTTGAATTGATATTTTGTGTAAATTAGAGTGTTCAATTACATTTTGACTAGTAGTAAATTCCATTTGCTCCCTGTGATCAACCTCAGATACTCCAGTTTTCGAGTAATAAAATTCTTTATATTTGTTTAAATGTTTTGTCGGTTGTACTACAACGTGATATACTTTAAACCCGCACAAATCGTTGACAACAGTCCTCCTCCTTGGCGTGGCTCAAGTTGAAGAGAGTGGGGAGAAGAAGGCACCAAAGGGGCTGGTAATGTGCCCCTTTAATCTCCTTCTCTACTCCTTCTTCTTGGCCGTAGGTATAGGTGGTTTAGGTAGAAAAATATACTAAGGGAGGATGCCCCAAAATGGTGGTAGGTGGTGGCTTTTTATAGAATAGGAAGGGGGCTATGGTGACCTTTGAAATGGATGGCCAAGATGAGTTGATGGAGGTGGTTGGAGATCCCATGGCCAAGGAGAGTTGGCGCCACCTTAAGGGACACCAAGGGGGTAGTTATGGGTGTTGACACCCCTTAGTGTTGGCGCCAAAATGGGCTTTCTAGAAGGCTATTAGGTGGAGCCACCTTAAGGTTCTAGAAGGGGGGTATGTGGATGGCTAGGATGTGTTATATGGGTAGGTGTAAGGTGGATGAAGAGGCTGAAAGTGGCACCAATATAGAGGTGGTTAGGGGTGGTTTTTGGCGCCAACTTTAGGTGTCTTTTGGTGGAGATAGTGGGGTGAAGGGATGGCTAGGAGGTGGCGCCAACTTGAGTAGGGTAGCTAGCTTAGGTAGGCTTGAGTTGGTGGAGCTAGCTAGGGTTGATTTTGAAGGTAATAGATGGCCAAGGAGCTGGTTGTTAGCTAAGCTAAGCTAAGTTAAGATAAGCTAAGCTAGCTTAGCTAAAGGTGGAGTAGAGGAGAAGGTAATGGAGCTAGGGTTTGGAGGAAGGAGCTGAGGAGAAGTCTGGATCTGGAGCTGGAGCTGGCTGCTGCTGAAGAGGCTGGCATGGGGCTACTCTAGCTGGCTTAGCTTGCTAGTTCTTTGCTAGTTGCTAAGACAAGCTAAAGTGAGCTAGCTTCTACCCAAAATGAGCTGAGGTGAGCTAGGTCTGGTGCTCCCGGGGAGAATCAAACTGGTTGAGGCAGCTAAGGTAGCTTAGCTCAACTGAGTTGAGCTAAGCTGAGTCCCCAGGAGCTGGACTTGAGCTTCCTGAGCTGGGATGAGTTCTTCTTCAGCTGACTGGAGCTGAGTGGAGCTAGATGTAGCTGGATCTGAGCTGGGGTGAACTCCTGTCAACTTAGCTGAGCTAGCTAGAGCTCCCTGTGGACTAGTGGGAGCTGAGATGAGCTAGACTCAGCTAAGTTGAGCTGGATCTAAGCTGACTTGAGCTAGGGTGAGCTAAGGTGAACTCTCTTGAGCTGCCATCCAGCTGAGATTAGCTGAATGGAGCTGGGATGAGCTAACCCTAGTTCAAGTAAGCTAGGTTCCAGCTGCGGTGAGCTGGATCAAGCTGAGGTGAGCTGGATCAAGCTGAGTTCCAGCTAGTCTGGGCTTCTCCTTCACCATTTGCCTTCTTGAGTGCTAGGTTTTAGGGATCTATATATCTGTACATCCCTAACACTCACAAAAACATATTAAAAAGACAATAAAAAATGCAATGCATGCCTAACCTATTTTATGCCTAAATGCAGCCCAAAAACCCATTTGCGGAGTAAAATCCTAAGAGCTAGGTTTGTTTTAATGGATAAGAATGATGATAAACTGGCGTTTATCAACTGTGTGTCAAAATGGTTGTGCGGTATTGTTCTTATGGGTATAACCCATCCCCTTTTGTAATTATCGAGGACATAGAAACTTGTGCCACTTGACATGCCAATGTGAATGGTCCATTAGACTGAAGAATTTGACGATTAGGATTTAAACTCAAGAAATTGTGTTTCTCGTCAATTTTGAAACTGGTGCCCTCTTTAAAAACATCAAATCAATGACATTTATATAAGACAACTCTGCGATTAAATCTAAAGCTGAACTCCACAATTTCTCTGATTTCACCATAGTATCCTTCTAGATTGATGGAAAGATCTAAATTAACAACTTCAGCTTGTTGTGTAACTTTTCTATCATCAATTTCTTTTATTCTGAATTTGAACCAATTTATTATATACACAGAGTGGTAATGTACATAATGTAATGGTGAATCGGCAATTACATCAAAATCTGGTACCCATCGTGGGACCTTATCCTCTTTCAATTGATTAACCTAGTCTTTAAAACAATCAAAAAAGCCAAATTCAGTTATCCTTGAAAGAGGTAATCATTCGAATTCCTTGTAAAATGGATCAATTTCAGGCATTTGTTTTAAAATATATAAATGTGCGCAACATTTGTCATTTTCTTAAATTACCTTGTACTCTGTATGAAGAATCGACCTTCCTCTGATATCAAAAATTGACAAACATTCTTCATCACTGTCATTGTATTCCCCCCTATAGTTCCTCTGAAGTTTATTAAAGCGATTGTCTGTTTCATTCATGTACATGGAAGTAAAATTTATACACTTCTCCATAAGATACCCTTCTACAATGGATCATTCTAGCTTTGCCTTGTTCAAAATATAATCTTTAAGTTTTTTCAAAAACTGCTCCACAGGATACATCCATCTAAATTGTATAGGTCCACCGATTCTTGCTTTATTTAGAAGATGCAGGGTGAGATGAACCATTACATTGAAGAAGGCTAGTGGAAGAATCTGTTCCATCTTATAGAGAGAAATGACTATTTTGTTTATCCTAGTGATCTAGCGTATCATTTTGTAGTGTCTTCAAACAAATAGTTTTGAAAAACCTACTCATCTCTGTGAATGAATCAACAACTGGCTCTGGCAGTATCCCCCGTATCGTTAGTGGAAATAGTACTTGCATATAAACATGGGAGTCATGACTTTTCAAGCCAGATATCTTTTTTTGCGCTTCATTCACACAATGAGAAAGCTGCGATGAAAACCCATCTGGCACCCGAATTTCCTTTAAGAAGGAGAATGATCTACTCTTCTGGTCTTGATTCAAGCTGTAAATAGCAGGTGAGAGGTAGCCATCATCCTCATGAATATGCAGCTCCGGACGTATCCTTAAACTCTCCATGTCTTTCCTTATTTTCACCATGACCTTTGGATCAACTGTTAGATTTAATACGTCTAAGATGTTATCCATCACATTCTTTTCAATGTGCATAACATCTAAATTATGACATATTGTAAGATCTTTCCAGTATGGCAGCTATATAAAGAAAATACTTTTCTTTCAAAATCCAGAATTCCTCGAGGTCGTCTGGTCTTGTTTGAATGATTGACCCAATCGTATCTCACCCATTTCTTGTAATCTCTCCATTATAACACAACCTGTCAACCTGATAGAATCTGTACTAAGTTTATTCTTTAGATTTTTCTTTGAATACCTACAAGTCCTGCCATCAAATTTACTCCTGAACTGTGACGTTCACCATCTATGTATAATAGGTAGAAATCTACGATGTCCTAAGTAACATAGTTTCTTACTTTCCGGTAATCGTAGGTGATGAGTGTCTTCCATACAGACTAGGTAAGCAAGCTTTCCTTTAGTGCTCCAACCTGACAAATTTACGTACGTTGGGAAGTCGTTATGGTCCACAACAATGCTGCATGCATATTGTAAAATTCTTTCTTGTCTACATCATACATCTTCACGCTGGTGTACCACAACTATTTTAGTTCATCGATTAATGGCTGGAGATAAACATCTATTGTATTTCCTAGTTGTTTTGGACCAGGGATTAATAGGGTCATCATCATGAATGATGAACTCATATACAACTAGGAAGGTAAATTATAAGTGACCATTACCACTTGCCATATAGAGTACGACGTGTAGATACTCTTAAATGGATTGAATCCATCGCTTTCAAGACCCAACCACACGTTCCTTACTTATAAAGCGAATAAATTATTTCTTTTGTCAAATCTCTTCTACTCCTCTGAATCAGTAGGATGACGTATTCTTCCATCTTGAGATTTACAATCCTGGTGCCATGTCATCCACCATGCAGTTTTAGTTGATATAAAAAGATGTTGAAGCCTAGGTGTCAGTGGAAAGTAATAGAGAATTTTCTGAGGTTATTTCCTCTTACTTTCATTTTTACCTTCCTTATATCTCTCATGTCCACATTTGGGATAATTACTCAAATTTGCAAATTCATTTATGAAAATAATGCAGTATGCGAACATGCATAGATTTTCTAACAATCCAAACCAAGCTTACGAATCTGTTTCCTTACCTCATACCATGAAGCCGGAAAACCATTAGGGTTATTCAATAGCTCAACAATAACTAAAATATTTCTGACGTGAATTTAGCACTAGCTCTATTCATAACCTTCAGTTGAAACAGCTTCAATAAAAATGACAACTTTGACATTTTCTTAACACCGGGAGTAATAGGATCCTTAGTCGCCTTAATAGTATCATAAAATGGATCACAACTGAATGAATCTTCCTCGTCTATATTTATATCTTCTCCTACTCTCATCTCGTCCAACATTTCTTCAATTTCTTCACCTCCACTATCAAAAATTTCCTCGTTGACCTCTTGGTCAACAGTGTTCTCATTGTTTATGACTTTCTCAGTTAACTCCTCTCCATGAGCTACCCAAGTAGTGTAATGCTTCCACCACTCATTACAAATGTAGTGCTCGAGCACAGTATTACAATCATGCAAGGAATTATTTAAACATCTTCTGCATGGGTAGAAGATATTATCAAGTTGACCTCTTTGCCTAAATATCTTCCTATCGTCATGAAAGGCCCACTCTAGGAATGAAATTACTCAATCCTTATATCTGGTGTAATCTGAACCCTACAATCCAATCCAAGATTTATCCATTATAACCTAAAATTTAATATAAAAAAATCACTTATTAGGAAGGGAAAGGATAGAAATGATGTGTATGTTAATTAAGATTTTCACTTTATAGCCCATCCTCAAAGATTTGATGACAACTTAGTTTTTTTTGTTACATGTAACCTTAGTGCGGTGAGATTTCGGCAGTATCTCCCCGCACTTCTCCAGTATACCCCCCAATACTAACCTTAGCTAGATTTCCTTTAACACCCAATTAAGGGCATCGTAGGAAACTAGATAAGATTAATTGTTATACTAGAGAAGAGCAAGAATAAGTAATAAAAATGTCACCGCACAAAGTTCCATGTAATGAGCAAAACTAAGTTATCATCAAATCTTTAAGGACCTTCTTTAGTTTGATACTTCACCGAACTAAAGTCTTATGGCATGCTACAAAGACAATACATCATGCATGTAAGTGAGGTATACATACACTTCCTGCGTTATTCGGATAACATGATCATAAGTGTCGACGGGCGAGTAATTTGGACATAATTTGACTCGGAGGACTTTTACCCTAAGGGTTAAAATACCTAATGTTTGGTCTCATGTGTATATATCTTTTTTAGCAAGTGTGTGTATCTAAATAATAACTAATTTAAACATTAAAAAAAGTTACCAAAAAACTAAAATATCATTCAATTAAATTAAAAACATTGAATGTATATATATACCTTAAACTGCTAAAGCCTCCGAGTGTACCCAACACTGATAACCTATAATTTCAAAAGTAAAATTAATTAAATAACAAATTATAATTATAATCCTAAACCCTAACCCAAACTAAACATGCAAACCAAGGGCAAGAGCAAGCGAAAACCCTAACCCTGACCCAAACCCTTATCAAATCATAAAACCCTAATCTTGACCCAAACCAAATGTCTAAACCCTAGCCCAACCCAACCAACATAACCCTCTCCCACCTCAAATCCTAAAACCCTAGGCCAAGCACCATATACACAACCTAATACCAAACCTAAACAACATATATTAATCCCAACTAAACATTAAAATAATTAAAAAAAATTGACAGAGTTTCCTCTTATATTTTCAGCTTTTTATAAACCTGCATAGCAAAATAACACTCATTATAAAAGTGAGCACACCACACATTAAATTTAATTCAATCAAATAAGTGGACATACCCCACATTCACAATAAATCATACAGTTCACACCATCTAACAAAAGCCTAAAATATTATTACAGTAAATAAAAAACATTAAAATTATACCTCCAATGACTACAGCTTTCGAGAATGATCGTCACCGATAACCTATAATTTCATAAATGCAATTAATTAAATAACATATTATCATATTATTTAAAAGTTTACAACTTATAAAATAGAGGCGACGACAATGGCGGCAATAGGAGGTGGAGGAGGAGGGGGACAGGAGGGGACGAGGAGGAGGACAAGAGGAAGAGGGGGAGAAAGGCCAGCCGCATAGGCAGCAATAGGACAAGGAGGAGGAGGAAGGGGGTAGTGGGGGAAAAGGAAGAGGAGGTTGTTGGGTAGCTGTAGGGATAGGAGAAGGAGGATGAGGAGGGGGCAGCAGGATGAGGAGGAAGATGAGGAGGCCGGTAGTAGGGGAAGGAGGAGGAGCAGGGCAACAAGATGAGGAGGAGTAGGAGGACGGGATCGGTAGGAGGAGGAGGGGGGAGGAACCAAGGAGGAGGAGGAGGGGGAGGAGGAGAGGGTGCCTGCTAAGGAAGTAGAGCAGGAGGGGGGAGCTAAGGAGGAGGAGGGGACGATCAGGAGGAAGAGGGAGGCGTCGGCAGGCCGTGGAGGAGGAGGCCATTGGCGGAGGTGGAGGAAGGTGAGGAGCTACGGAGGAGGAGGAGGAACCAAGGAGGAAGGGGGTGTAGGCAGAGGAGGTGGAGGGGGGTGCAGGCGGAAGAGGAGGATGGGTCAGAATTGAGGAAGAGGAGGAGGAGAGCATCGACAGGCTGGGGAGGAGGAGGACGACGGTGCTAGTGGAGGAGGAGGAGGGCAAGGAGTGGTGGAGGAGGAGTAGGAGGTGAAGGAGAAGGAGGGGGGGACAACAACGACAAGGATGGGGATTCACCTGGGGAGGAGGGGGCAATGCGAGGAGGAGGACCACGTGGAGGTGCTTGGCGTGAAGGGGGCGGCATGAGGACCTGCTCGAGGGTCTGGAGGAGGAAGATGAATAGTAGGCCGCAACGCCTTAATCGATTTAGGAACCTATGTCGTGGGTTCTCTCAAAAATCGGTGGCAAATGATATTGCTGGTTCCATATCTATCGTGCCCAAAATTTCGCTGCTAATTTTAACCTAACTTATACCATCGTTAAATCCAATAACCAACGGTATAAGTCACTAATCTCGCCTAAATTTTAGGTGCAAATTTTATAATTTTTTTACCGTCGCTCATTCCTCGAACCAACGATAAAGGATACGCATCATCACGCTTAAAATTTTGGCCTGTAATTTTTACCCACTTTTGCCGTCGTTTATTCCAATAACTTACGGCTAATGGGAACACCATTATGAGCAATAAATATCTCATTTTGATCCAATTAAGTTAGTAAATGCTCCTACATAACTGCTAGAGAGTCATACGTCAATGCATAATCATTCTGAGGAAAAAATAAGAAACTAGGGTTAAAACTGTAATTTTACCATCATATCATGAATGTAGTACAACCACAAGTTTTCCTATAGGTTAATTAAGGGTCAAATAATCCTAAAAGGCTAAGAAGTGGGTTAGAACAATCAGAAAAGGGTTTGCACATGTTCTGATAATTAAATGACTTTTTGAAACCCTAAAAATAGACTTGCTTAATCAACTGAGGTTTTGATTAGGATAAAATTCACCTAAACCCTCTGAAATTCATAGAAAAATATTCTCTAGGATTTGGAACCTTCAATTTGACCATCAGAACCCATTTTGACCCAAAACAATCTTAGACAAACATTTGCCCTAATTTAGGTTTTTGCATAAATTACCCAGTTAAACATGGTAGAAACCAAAATCAAACTTCACCATTAGATTCCTTAGGTCCAAAATAGGTTTGTACCAAAATTTGGACCCAAGATGAGTTTGTCTTGACCTAGTTTACAACTTGGTCCTGTCTGATTACATTTCTGCCCTTAACTTTCAAAATATTTTCAAACAGACCCCTAACTATGTCATTTTTCTCACAAAAAGATCCCTACCACCATTAAACCTATTCCTACTTGCTCCGGTGACCTTAATTTGGAACAAACTCCTTGATTTCTTGACTAATCCCTTTCAAATTTGAAAGGGAAGTTCGTCAAGAAATTCCCTTCCTTTTGAACCCAATCCGATGCCCTAAAACTTACCCAATCTCTCATGAGAACGCATGAGAGATTTGGGTATCAAAGAATTTCCCAACTCCAGCGAGCTTTCCAAGCTTGGGAAGTCTGCTTCCTAAGCCCAAAACCTCCTCCTGAGGTCAATAAAAAAACCTCCTGATCATACCGTCCTCTTCACGCTCGAAATCGGCCAAGAATCCCCACTAATTCCTCTCTCTCTCTCTCGGCCGAAAGCTCCTCAACGTTCGGCGAGCCCCTCCGTCCATCTTCGTCATTTATTTGCAATACCAGCAGCGGTGACATCTTCCTCGCTTCTTCCCGCGTCGAGCCGTACCAGCCGATGCCCTAACCTCCCTCTTCCTCGCCGTTCCTCTCTCTGGAGCTATTCTCTTCTCTGACGCCGGCAACACCACAACTGACGCCTCCTCCTTCCCACTTCGTCCATTAGTACCCTCAACTACTCCCTAACCTCTTCCTCATTACACCAACACTATCGACACACCATTTCAACCTCGACCATGCCTCCATGACTTCGTCTTCCACCACTCCGGCCACACCTCCGGCGAAGGACATCTCTCTCCACATGCCACCAAACTCCTCACCGACTACCTAAAAACCTCCACCACATCTCTTCTCTCATTGCCCCTCTTCTATCTCACCCTATTACCTCTTCCAACGCTCCACTGAACACACCGACTCTCATGCACATAGTTTGACTCCGCCACGCACGCACGGACTCTACCACACCACACAACCACCACCGCCACATTCGCCGTGGTCCAGCGATCCTTCCTGAAGCTTCTGACAGGGTTGAGAGGCCGTTTTCTTGATTTTAGGTGTGTCACCTAGCCGCCATTGACGAAGAGCTTCAAAGAAGCTTCGAGCTTTCTCCAGGCCTTGTCTGCCCTAGGTAGAAGTCCCAGGTTGGGTGGAAACAACACACGAACACATCCAGGTGGTCAATTGGACGCATTGACCACGATAGCTGAGGCAATTGAAGGAAGACGTGCTGCTGTAGACGTGCGGAGGAGGGGGACGTAGATAGTCCCACATCGTTAGCTGAAGAACGCACTGAGGCACTTTAATTGTTTTTGTGTCTGTGGCTTATCGCCTTAGACACTGGGGTTGAGGTCCCCGCTCACCTGCTCACCTGCCTCATCCGCGACCTCTCCTCCACGGACTTGGTACACCCAACCTGCCTAAGCCTACACTCCTCGGTTGCAACCACGCCCACAGCCCTGGACTCAAGTACACACCTACCCGATTACCTAACTATACCCTGAGAGACCATGGGAGGGCGGAGCCTAAGAAAGGAAGAGAACGAGAGATTGCATGGGTAGAGGGGGGGTTTTGCTACAGAGAAAAATGGCTGACACTTAGCCATTTGAAGGACCTTCCCACTCTATGTGAAGGAGAACAAAGAAAGAAAGAAGAAAAGAAGAAGGGCTGAAGGAAGAAGAAGAATTGATGAAGCAAGAAAGATAGAGAAGGAAAGAAAGAAGAAGGCTTGAGCAAAAGAAGAAGAGAAGGTGCTGCACAAGAAGAGAAGAAGAGCAAGGAGCAGAAGAAGAAGAACAACAGAAGCCCAGAGAAAGAAGCAGAGAAACCCTTGAGTCTCTAGCACTGTAGCATAGGGCTATTTAAGATGTCTGATACCTTTGATTGCATATACTTGAGGCTTGATTTAAGTGTTATTTGTGAGGAGTAATTGGTGATTTAAATCACCATTTTACTCCATTCTTTTTGCATATTGATCCTGACATTATTCTTATTGCAATTTCTATTCTTGATTTAAATTGTGATCTAGAGTTTTGAAGTCCATATTGCTCCCTATGTTCGACCTCGGAACTTTTTCAAGTAATAAAATTATTTATTTGAGCGCTATTTTGTCTATACTGCAACACGATAATCTTAAAACAATGATTTAGCATCCTGAACATTTTGACGCCGTTGCCGAGGAGCAATGGGCAATTTAGAACTCTTGATTGCAATTCCTAATTTGAATTCTAACTTGCTATATCTCTTTTGCTGTAGTTTATTTCAGGAGGGATACATTCAAGGAAGATCAGCCGCACATTAAACAGCCAGGGGCAGGTAAGTTCTAACTACTCTCTCTTAAGCCCCTGATTCTGAAAAGGTTAAAAGGAAGAAATCAATTAGGGCTACTTGCATTCTATCCTTAGATAATTCATCAAGTTTCCTGATTTGATACATTTTATTTAGATAACAAATCATGATCTATGCACCCACTTGAAGCTTAAGGTATCTAAGGCTATAACATTCTTGCTTGAAACCTAGGTACCACATTTTGACAAATTATATTGGACCAAATTAGAGTCAATTAAGGATTTTAGTTTAGGATTTTTAGAGACACACTTAATCAAGAATTAATCTTTCCAAACAATGTGTGCCTAATCCTTGATTGAAGTGATTTATTCAAGTAAAACCCTAAAATCAAGCTCTTAAATTCATTTGAATACTAAAAGGGGGACCTAAAAATCTCAAGAGGACAATACAGGAGAAGTTGACACACCTTGTTGGGTTAACCAACCTTCAAATTAGGTCACTTTTTACACTCAACACATCTTAAAGTTCAAGTGAAATCCTAAGCACCCTTGCCCTTAATTAAAATTGGTAGACTTAAGAGGTCAAGTCTCCATTCTGGTCTACCTGGAACATCAGTTACAAGAGAGGTCGGGTGGGGGAAACCTTGTAGGGGGCACTCTACCGTGTAGGGTTCCTTGCAAGACTCTTCCTCTTTGGTTGCCCAAGTAATTCTCAGGTGGTCGGCTTTTTGACTAAGGGGTATCATCTGCCTGAACCTCTATAGCCATCCAAAATTTTTTGGGTGTCTTGATTGGGTCCATCACATTCTACCTCTCATCTACTCCATCGGTGCATGTTCAGGAGGAGGTCTCTAAGATCATCCTCGAGGCCTCCTTTAGCTACTCACTTACGTCTAGGCTAAGCCTCGACCTCCTTGTTTGTGTGACAACCCAATCCTATTGATATCTCTTCTAATTCATCTGAACCTAATTCTCCTTCATCCACCATCATGGCACAACCCGCAGAAGAAAATAATCTTGAAAATCAACTTTAGCACCTCAATGATCTATTCCAAGCCTTTGTGAACCCACCGCAATGTCCAATGATGCGAGATCACTACAATCCCGCTGCAGTGGTGATCGAACCTCGAGTACAAATCCCCGCTAGAGGTCCTGACACTGAACTCAAGCCCAACATGATTCATGCCACTCACAAATTCCATGGGCGTAATTTTGAAGATCCTTTCCAGCATATCAAATAACTCAAGCATCTGGCCCAGACCTTCAGGTTAGAAGCTCAAAATCAGGATATTCTACTCATGAAAATGTTCTCTTCTCTCTCATGGATAAAGCTACTCGCTGGTACCAAACCCAAACGCGTCCAATCAACACCTAGGCGGAACTTCAATTCAAGTTTTTGAGAAAGTTCTTCCCTGTTGGTCGGACAAATGCTTTACAGCACCAGATCATACATTTCATAAAATAAGTAGGAGAACCACTTCACGAAGCATGGGATCGTTTTCTGGATCTCATGCGGAAGTGCACCCACCACGGAGTTCCTAAATGGGAACAAGTCCAATCTTTTTACCAGGGACTCCGTGAGGATATTCGATTATTTGTCAATGCGACCTGCAGAGGAACATCATGGGTCAACACGAAGACACCGTGTGGGAGATTCTCGAGAATATGTGCAAGAACTCCATCAATAATGAATCCATGGGCATGTTGGACCGGATGAATGCCCGTGCATTGATGAATCCAAAGGGAGCACATGAGACATAGGGCCTGTCCTCTTCCGTCGACTTGGAACTGATGGCCAGTCATCTGTACAAGGTCTCTAATATTGAGAAGAAGGTGGATGAGCTAACTCGACATTTGCAGTGAGCCACCTCTATGCAAAACCCATTCACGCAACCACCCTCTGGCAGGGAGGCCGTGCACAACATCTATCACCGACCTTCTCAGGGGATGGATCCATATCCACCCCCATTTGATTCTAGTTTTAGAGGAAACTCTAGGCCCACCTACTCTAGTTGGGGGAACTCTAAACCCTCATATTCTGATTTTCCCGAGGTTCCTCAAACCTACGAAGGCCTCAACGCCATTCAGAATGATCCATTCTCAAAGACTTATATCCCTGGATGGCATAATCATCCCAATTTCACGTGGTCAGGCAATAATTAGAGACCTCAATATCCACCTCGACCACAAGCTCCTCGTCTATATCAGCCACCTCAACCTCAGCCTAACCCAACTTATCAATTTGGGCCAACTCAGACAGATCAAATGACTCTTATCATTCAGACTCTGGCTGACATTCAGAAGATGAATGTGGCTATGCAAAAATAGCATAGAGACGAGATCACAGAGGTCTACAATCAACTTGCCCAAATGGCAAATTCTCACCAACTTGGTGCACTTCCTTCACAACCTCCGCCTAATTCGAATAACGTGCTGAACCAGAGGCGTGTTTGACGTGCAGTTGTGCGTGTGTGTTAAGAATTGTCGTTATAGTCGCACTTGCAACGTCGATTTTAAAATAAGTAAATGGAGGTGAGTCCAAGTGTCGGTCTTAGGGAGGCGTGAAAATCGGATTTTGCTTATCACTTGTTGTCACGGAAAGCGTGGAGTTTTGCTTGCGAAAGATGCGATTTTGAAAAGCGAGAGAGAGATACAGAGAGAGAGAGATTAGGGTTAGAGCGTTTCTTGTTTGATCATCAACTTAAGCAGAAATTAAAGTGACAACTGAACAGAAAATAACTTCATTAATCATGCACTTTTAGTTCATAGCTTACAACATTAAATACATGCTTCAAACAAAAGTAATGGAAAGCTTAAAAGAGATAGCGAGAGAGAGAGGATGGAGAGCGACGAGGCAGCCACAGCGGTGGAGGAGGCTCCGTCGGCGGCTAGTCATCTCTAGCGATTACAAGAGGGCCTAAAGCTAGCTAAGAGAGGAGTGCAGTTACAAGGGAAGTGAATGTCTTGAATGAGTGGTTGGAGGAGTTCAAATAGGGTTAAGGGCTTCCTAAAAGAAGAAGGGGCTTTAGCAACGTCCGGAACATCGCTAAAACCACTCCAAAAGCGTCGGTGAAGCCCTCCAGCGTGTCGGTCAGTCGCCCGCCCTGTTTCTTCTTCACGCGCAATCCGCAGCTGCTGCGTGAGAGTCGTCTGATCGAAGATCGAACGGCTGAGATCTCTCCTCGGCTGCGCTTGGATCGCGCCTCGGGCGCACATGTGCGCGAGCATCATCGCCCGGTGTGCGCACGCGCGTGTGCACCCGTGAGCTGTGGCCGCGCCGCGTGGCGAAATCTCGGCTACCCGCTGCTGATCGGGCATTCCAATTTCGCCGCGCGCAACCTCCGTCTTCAATTTCAGGCTCCGTGCAGCTTGAACCTGTGTCGCGTGCGTGCTTACTAACCGTTGCGCCATGCCCGCACTTTGTCGCGACGACTAAGGGCGGGCGCGCAAGTCTCGGCTAGATGAAGAGGCGGCGTGCGGTGGAGCGGGGGTGATGTGGCGCAATATGGGTCGTTGATCTCCAGATCAACGGTCAGAACTTCTTGGACCCATTGTAGGAGCTCCGGATGTTGGATTTGGTCGATCTTGAGTCCGTTGGACTCCGTTCGTCATTCTGAATCCACCTGTATGGTCCAATTGCTCATCTGAGGCCTACTTTGACAAATGCTTACACAAATGGCCATTAATATACTTTTATAAGCAATCTTGGTACATGATGCATGCAATGCTCCCATTCTACTTATGTTGTGCCTTTTATTCTTAAGATGGGCCATATTCAACATAATTATCACCCCCTTGTGCACTATTATCATACTCCCATGCTTACTCCTTGCTAGTCCCTAGCAAGGTTTATTCTAGCCTTTATTTCCTTTCAGAATTTAAGAAGTAATTGCTTAGACACTTCATCACTTGTCAATAGGAGGAAATATACGAAGATTTTAATCTACAAAGACTAAGCAGCACCCGGGTGTCTGCCAAAATATGAATCACCCGAATCCTTGCTTTAATATGTATAAGTATATATATATATTTTAGAATTTTTTCAGAATTCAGTGTGGGTTGGTAACTTTTTACGGCTACCCAACCCACCCAAAACTCGGTCAAAACCCTAAGTGCTAAGCATCTTCGTGTGAATGTTGTGATAGACTTACTTAACGGTAACTAAGACAAAATTCGGGTTTCAACGCCCCTAAGTGACCGAAAAAGGAAATAAATTTGCCTGAAGGTGTATTTGTTCGATTGGTAGCTTTCTCCCTACGTTTGTTTTAATTGGGGTCAACACAAGGATTTTTCCAGTGTATATCTCCCTGGCTTGTACTACTTCCCCACTTCTTCCTTAAGTGTTTTGGTCTTTTTGTGCAGTTATTGAGCTGGGCTCTGGACAACCGACCAATGGGCTGTTACCCACGATCACTTGCCAGCCATACTTGTGCGGTGAAGTATGGTTTATTTTCTTTTCTTCTCCCCTCTCTTTTGTTTTTTTTTTCTTTTTCGTAGGTGGCTTCCCTGATCTCAAATGTACCTAGAGGCAATGAAGAAGAAATGCTCTGTGGCTGGGTTCTGGACAACCTGCCAATGGGCTGTTACCCATGACAACTTGCCAGCCATACCACCCTGGAGAGTTCATTAGCTACCCAATTTCTGTCAAAATCTCCGAGAAGTGAGTCTGTGCAAAAATGTGTGCAGATGCTTAGACTCAAAGTTTTTCTGAGTTAGAGGGTGAGTTGATAAGTCGTATACTTATCACCTTATTTAGTAGGTGGATTAGAATAGCTTAAGGTTGCAAGGACTCGAAGCTAAATCCATATTTTAACGGACACCAGGGCTGATTGAGCCTAAAGGCCTGAAAAGTCTAAGTGTTTAAGTTCTTTTTGTATTATTTCCCACTATTGATAAGTTTCTAATGCCTAAGTTTTCTTCCTAAATTCAATTTTTTTTTAATTTATTTATTTATTCAGACTGATTAAATGAGCTCAAGATTATGCAATTTACCACCCCCCCTATGCTTAAGTTGGACAATGTCCTCATTGGCAAGTACATGGATGCATAAGGGTTCAAAAAGATAGTACCTGAGTGACGTAAACTACTGGATCAGTCTGAATCTTCTGGGTTGCCTCCCAGGAAGCGCTAAGTTTGACGCCTCCAGCTAGGCGATGCTCTGTGTCAGTCCTCAATGAGGGTGACACTCTCCTTTGGGGGAACCTTGGCCAGAAAATGCTTCAATCGTTGACCATTGACTTTAAAAGTGTGCCCAGTGTTAGGATCAGCGATTTCAACTGCCCCATTAGAGTAGGGCTTAACCACCTGAAATGGTCCTGTCCATTTGGACCTAAGTTTCCTCGAGAAGAGTTTTAGGCGGGCGTCAAATAGCCAAACTTGCTGGTTAGGCTCAAAGGTTATTCTATGAATGAGTCGGTCGTGGACATCTTTCATTTTCTCCTTATACAGTCGACTATTGTCAAAGGCGTCCCGACGAATTTCTTCGAGCTCAGATAACTAGAGCATCCTCTATGCACCAGCTAACTGGGGATCCATGTTACATTGCTTGACAGCCCAGTAAGCCCGGTGTTCCAATTCGACAGGAAGATGGCAGGCTTTGCCAAAGACCAGGCAATAAGGCAACATGCCTATTGATTGCGCAGCAATCATAGGTCTTAATTGACCTAAATTAGGCTAGAACTTAGCATAAGTTAGGGTTATCCATGCATGCATACGCATTATTTGCATCTTTACTGCTTTTCTTTAGCTATGCATAAAATAATGTTATAATGTGCTGATTAAGTGCATTATGTCGATTGCAAGGAATAAGCTGATCAGGAGCTGGATCTGAAGCTGGATCAGGAATAACAGGAGTTGTAGCAGAGCTGGAGCAGAAGGCCTAGTTTAGATATAGGAATAATAATGTAAGGGGGTTAAAGGTTTTCTATTCTATTAAGTAGAAATAAAGCAGTAAAATGTGAAGAGCTTAGGTCCATCCTAGCCCTAGGATAGCCTAGAGACTTCCCCAACCCTTAGCCACCCTTAGATTAGGTTACAACACCCTAGGAAGCCCTAAAACCCTAGTTCCAACCCTTCTCTGGACATCCAGAGAAGTTTTAAGATGTCCAAGACCCTTAGCCAACTCCCGCACACTTCAAACCCACTTCTGCAGTATTATTGGACGTCCAGACACTTTGTCAGACGTCCAATTTCTGCAAAATACCCAAAACAGAACCCGAAATCCTTCCTAACTCTGATTAGACGTCCAGACAACAAGTCTGGACTTCTGATTTTTGAGTATAAGACGTCTAATTCTATAATTAGACGTTTGATACTGCTCTCCAATTCCTGTTTTGAGATTTAAGCCTTGATCTTGGATCTCTAGGTCCCTAAACCCAATTCCAACCCCATAGGAACCTAAATTAAGGTGCCCTAACCCTAGTACATCACCTATAGACCTCCCTAAGGACCTAATGAGGTCCTCACTAAACCTAATTGACTTGGATCTTAGTCAAATCCATCAGCCTATTCAATTGGACTCATTGAGTCCAATTGAGCCCTGATCTCAGCACACACTGTCCAATTGGACTTAGTGAGAGTCCAATTGACCTAGACCTGACTTAATTGAGTTGTTTTACTCTCAATTAAGTTTCCACACACCCAATTAAACTTGTATTAAGTTTAATTGCACTTTACCTTAGTGAATTAGTGTTTATAACCCTAATTTGAGACCTACCTTGACCTAAACCCACTAGAACCCAACCTAATCAACCTAGCCACCTAAGTTTCGACCCACACACACCTACACACACCATCCACACGGAAATATCTAGCCTAGAGTTCTCTAGAACTCTCTACCATGTGTGGTTGCCTTGGTTGCCAAAAATAGCAACCAAGAGCCATTCAATTTTTAGATCCACATTTGGTGGATCTAAAAACCACCATCCACCCTCTCTCTCTCACTCTCCCATGAGCTCCCACCATAGGCCTCTCTAGAGAATTCCATAATTCTCTAGAGAGCTTCCATTGGGTCTATAAAAAGACCCCATGGGTGGCCATTAGCACCCATTCACTCCCTTGGCAATTACTCTCCATTGGAGCCATTCACGCCACCTCCACTTAGCCACTCACTCCACCTCCACGAGCTCACTACCACCACCATGGAGGACACCATGCTGGGATGCTGGATCAACCCTACCTCTCTCCAAGGGTCGGCCTAAGCTACATTGGCCGCCCCTCATTCTCTTCTCGACCACTCCAAGGCCATCGGGGACCACCCCTGAATGCCCTCTACTCTTTTAGCTCTAGATCATGCTTTTCATAATTTTTACTGCTTTCATTTACTGCTTAGTAGAGTAGTTTCTCTTCTCCCCCAATGATGCATGCGAAATCCCCCCGTCGATTCTTGTATGCAATCGTTTTCTGGTAGCTATGTTTAATTTCAAGCATTCCTGTATAAGCTTTCCTCTAGATTTCCTGTACAAACAACTCTCCCCCAATGAATGAATGAAAATGCATTTATATATATATATCTCTCTTTATGTGTTTGAAATCACCATGAGCTGAATGATTATTTTATTTGCGTGATTTAAGTGCCTGTTCTTTAACCGCCTATATATTGTGCACCAGAATATTAAGTAGAGCGGCTTTAAGATCGATTTCAAAAACAGAAACACGCCTCCCAGAGACGAACGACCGGGACTCAAGTCTCGTTATCTTTAAAAATCAAATCTTTGACGAACGTTTTTGCGCGACTATACTACGATTTTCGAAGACTTTCAAATGCGTGAAAATGGCATTTCTGTCACCTATCGAGGTCTTGAAAGTGGTCCTATATGCCCACAGGGCATCATCAAGTCGTGTGGACCAGTCTTTCCTATCAGGTCTCACAGTCTTTTGTAAAATGTTCTTGATTTGTCTATTTAAGACCTCAGTCTGACCATTTATTTGTGGATGATACGGGGTTGCAATGTGGTGGTTCACCCGGTATTTTCTAAGTAGGGTACGGAGTTGGGAATGGATAAAATGGCTTCCACCATCACTGATCATGACCTTGGGTATTCCAAATCGGGAAAAGATGTTCTTCTTAACAAAGTCCATGACAGTCCTGTGATCGCATCGGCGGGTGGCGACGGTTTCAATCCATTTGGAAACATAGTCGACTAAGACTAGGATGTACTCGAAGCCATTGGATGGTGGAAAGGGGCCCATAAAATTGATACCCCAAACGTCGAATATTTCAACAATCAAAATAGGCTGAAGGGGCATCATATCTCTCTTCGTCATGGTCCCCAACGTTTGGCAGCATGAGCAAGTCTTGGCAAAGTTGTGTGCATCCTTAAATAGGGACGGCCAGTAAAATCCAAACTGCAAAACTTTTGCAGCTGTTTTCTTTCCAGAGAAGTGGCCACCACAAGCCTGGTCATGACAAAAGGAAAGCACACTCTGAACTTCATCTTCGGGGATACAACTCCTGATGATCTGGTCAGCACAGAGGCGAAACAACATGGGATCTTCCCAGAAATAGTGCTTAGCCTCAGCCAAGAACCTATCCCATTGCTGTCTAGACCAGCTGTGCGGGGTTTGTCCTACAACCAAGTAGTTGACGTAGTCAGCATACCATGGCATTTTCTTATCTTGCACGGCCAGGATGTGTTCATCAGGGAAGGCGTCAGATAGTGGTAGGGAGGGTCCAATGTGGTCTGGATGAAGTCTAGACAAGTGGTCAGCCACCACATTCTTCGATCCGGCCTTGTCTCGGATTTCTAGGTCAAATTCCTGCAAAAGCAGGATCCATCTGATGAGCCTGGGCTTTGCGTCCTTTTTGGCCAACAGGTGCCGGATGGTTGAATGGTCAGTGTAAATAGTCACGTGGGATCCCAGCAAGTATGATCGGAACTTTTCAAGTCCAAAGACTACAGCGATCAACTCTTTCTCTGTGATCGTATAATTACATTGGGCCTCGTCCAACGTTTTTATCACGTAGTAGATCACCATGGGCTTCTTGTCTTGCCTTTATTCCAGGACAGCGCCTATGGCAAAATCTGATGCATCACACATAATCTCAAAGTCTTGGGACCAGTCTGGGGGTTGAAGCACAGGTGCGGTGGAGACTAAGTCCCGGAGGGTGTGATAAGCCTGGATGCAATCAGAAGACATGTGGAAGATGGCGTCGTTGGCTAGAAGGTCGGTCAAGGGTTTGGAAAGCTTGGAAAAGTCTTTAATGAACCTTCGGTAGAAGCCAACATGTCCTAGGAAGGAGCGAATCTGTCGGATCGAGCTAGGTGGAGGAAGTTTGGAAATTAAATCAACCTTAGCCCGATCTACCTCGATGCCCCTATGTGATACGATGTGACCGAGGATAATTCCTTCTTGAACCATAAAATGGCTCTTTTCCCAACTTAACACCAGGTTAACCATGATACATCACTTCAGGATTTTCTCCAAGTTGCTCAGACAATGGTCGAATGAATTCCCGAATACAGAGAAATCATCCATAAAGACCTCTAAGTACTCACCCACCATTTCTGAAAAAATGGCTAGCATGCAACGTTGGAAGGTCGCAGGTGCATTGCATAACCCGAACGGCATTCGACGGAATGCAAACATGCCATACGGGCAAGTGAATGTGGTCTTTTCCTGATCTTTTGGAGCAATTGCGACTTGGTTATATCCTGAATATCCATCCAGGAAGCAAAAATACTTCTGCCCTGCCAATCTTTCAAGGATTTGGTCAATGAATGGCAAAGGGAAATGATCCTTCTTAGTGGCTTCATTGAGCTTCCTATAATCAATGCACGCCCACCATGCGGTGGTGGTGCGGGTGGGGATGAATTTGCCATGATCATTGGTGACAACGGTGAGCCCAGCTTTCTTGGGAACCACTTAAGTGGGGCTCACCCAGGGGCTATCGGAGATAGGGTAGATGATATCGACGTCAAGCCACTTGATAATTTCTTTTTTAACGACCTCCTGCATGTTTGGGTTTAAACGTCTCTACATCTGGCAGGCAGGTTGGGCCCCGTCTTCCAGGTAAATCTTATGCGTGCAATAGGTGGGGCTAATTCCTCTTATGTCCGAAATGGTCCATCCAATGGCGGCCCGATGTTCTGAAAGGGTCGCAGTCATCCTAAGTTCCTGATCCTTGGTTAGATGAGAATTAATAATCACTGGGAAGGTCTGATCAAGTCCCAGGAAGACATACTTGAGATTCTCGGGCAATGGTTTAAGTTCAGGTACGGGTGGAACCACAGTCGATGGGAAGGGAAAGGGCGAGAGTTGATCAACATCGATCTCCTCAAATGGTGTCGTGTGATGGTACTCAGCCTTACAGAGGTCCACGGGTAATGATGGTGACGGGTCAGAACAGTCACTATGGGTTTGGTGGTTTGATACAGAACTGAGGGTGAGGCATTCCTCAATTAGAGTTTCCACAGGATCATGTTCCTCAATGCAATCGCAATTAAAAGACTTTGTCGCCCGGAAGATATCCAATTGCATTTTCTTGTCTGTTGAACGTTTACGAACCTACACTAACGAGATTGGTTTTGGAAAACCTGTCGTTGTAGTTCGAAAGCGAAGAATTCGTGTTCAACAAATAAAATTTATACCGAAATTAAAATTCCGGGTCGAACACAGGGAGGCGGACGTTTGATTTAAAAACTATGCGTTTCTTTTTATTTGTTACAGAATAATTCAATTTAGAACTATCTAATTATTTACAATAAATAGAAGAGAGAGAGAGAGTAAGAGAGAAAGAGAATATTACACAGAGAAATCAAAATGAGATGTAGAATAAACAAGGAATTTTTGCATTGAAGAGATTGTTCATTACAACTAGAAAGCATAAAATAACTACTCTAGAAAGCGATAAATTTACTCTAGAAAGCATTAAAAGAATGGAGGGAGAAATGTCCTCCTCGATGGTTGCTTAGAGGACGAGAAGATAAATCTAGAAAGCAGTAAATCTATACTAGAAAGCAGTAAAAAGAATAGGAAGAGAGAAATCCTCCTCAACGGTTGCTTGGAGGACGAGCTGGACGGGACGACGCCTGGACGAAGGAGAACGAAGTGGGATGAAGGAGGATGAAGCAGAAGAACGGGAACGAAGCAGCATGCCGTTGTCATCGCGGGATCCACTTCCGAAGGGGAACGAAAATTGGACTTTATCTCGCGAGAAGCATCTCGGGTGTGGGATAAGCTTCTCTTGAGCTTTGGAGGGGTAGAGAGGAGAAAGAAGGGATGAGAATTTCGTATGGAGGGGGTCTCCTTTTATAGTTGCAAGGAGTGGGGGCAAAATGGACATTACATCTTCAAAATAATAAATATGGGGTCTTTAGTGACGGATAAATCCGTCACTAAAGCCCCGACGTGGCCGTCGCCGCCGCGCCTACGCGCGCCTCCTCGGCTGCCCGGTCCTCAATGCTCACGCACGTCCAGCGCTTTTCAGCCGTTCGATCACGAGATCGGACGACTTAAAATCGTGCCTTCACCCACTGCATTGCGCCCGCCTGCGCTTGCGATCGCGTGTTACGCACGGGCGTCCAATCTCGCGTCGACGCTATCGGTCGCCCGCGATCGCACGATCTCCATCCGACGCTCCACGTGCCTCAATTACTTGCGCCTCCAATCCCATCACCGCGGCTAGAACCCGCGCCCCGTGCTCGCGTAAGCGCGCTCGACCGCTGCGCTGCGGGGCGCGGATGGTCGAGCGCACATTTTAAGGGCCGGGCGGCCACAGCTGTTGGATCTCCATCTGACGGCAGAGAGCGATTGGGCAAGGACCTTCACAAAATGCCAGCGACCGTTTGGGCGACTGAGATGGCGCCACGTGGCGCCATCTTGGCCGTCCATCTTCTAGAAGTTGTAGATGGTGCCACGGATGTCGGATTGACTCGATTTTTGTGTCATTGGGCTGCGATCGTCAATCCGAATTCATCCGTGCGGTCGGATTTGTCATCTGAAGTGCGGATTTACACCATCCTGGCCCTTGATCTTCTAGGGTTCCTCGATCTCTATCTGATGCTATGGATGCCTGATTAGGGCGATCTTGGAGTCGTTGAACTCCAATCGTCGCCCTGATCACATCCATACGGTTGGATCTTTGATCCGAGGCCCCGATAAAATGTTTGCCCTGTCCAAGCACATAAAAGGAGACAATTAACCTCCATTTTATTCAAACTACTCTAAATGCGAGATGATGCATGTTATTCAATATTTATATCATGAAATGCAATCCTATGCTTAGGAACATGCATAAATATTCATTTTAAGTAGTATAAATGTGTTTACATCATACCCCCATGCCTATCTTTTGCTATTCCCTAGCAAAAACTATATGCTATTTATAAAAGAATTAGGTTAGATTATTTGGACCTAAGTTATTTTCAATCATTAAGAAATTATCTACTTAGGAACTGAACTTTCAAAGACACAACAGTGCCTGGGTATCAACCAAAATGCAGACCGCCTCAAGCCCTCGCCTTATTCAAAGAAAATTTTCTTTTTCTTTTTACTCTTTTCTATTTTTTTTTTTGGATTTTCAAATTTTGGGGTTTAAGAGTGGCTTTCTACGGCCATTCAACTCACCCAAGATTTGATGAGAACCCTAAGATTTAAGCATCTTATTGTGATTTGTGATAGACTCGTTGATCGGCAATTAGGACAGACTTCGGATTTCTATGCCTCTAGGTGACCTCAAAAAGAATTCTGCCTAAAGGTGTATCTTTACAACCGGTAGCTTTCTCCCTACTTTTATTTTTTTACGGGGTCAACATAAGGGTGAATCCAGTGTATATCTCCCCGATTTATTCTACTTCTCCGCTTCTTCCTAAGTGTTTTGGGAATTTTTAGTGCATTTTCTGAGCTGGGTTCTGGACAACCGGTCGATGAGCTGTTACCACCGACAACTTGCCAGCCATACTCGTGCAGGGAAGTGTGGCTTATTCCTTTTTGTTTTTTTCTCCTTTTCTTTTTGATTTTTCTTTTTTTAAATAGGTGGCTTCCCTGGTCTAAGATTTACCTAAGGGCAGGAAAAAAAGAAAGGTCCAGTGATTGGGCTCTGGACAACCTACCTATGGGCTGTTACCCACGATAACTTGCCAGCCATATCACCCTAGAAGGTTCATTAGCTATCCAATTTCCGTAAAAATCGTCGAACAACGAGTCAATGCAAAGAAAGTGTGTAGATGCTTAAGACTCAAAATTCCTTCACATCAGAGGGTGGGTTAATAAGTCATGTACTTATCACCCAAACTTATTTACTCCTATTAAAATAAAATTCAAGTTGGCGAGAACTCGAAAAACAAATCCACATTTTAGTGGATACACGGGCTGATTAAGTTCAAAGACCTGAAGGGTCTTTGTGTTCAGATCTTAATGTAGTATTTCTTAAGATTGAAAATTTTCTTAAGCCCAAATTCTCTTTCCTAATTTTGATTTTTTTTTTATATAAAAGAAAATAAAACAAATCTACGGAGCTGACAAATAAATTCAGAGATAAATATCCACCCCCCCATGCCTATCTAATGCAATGTCCTCATTGTATTAAAAAGACATAAAACAGAGTGGAAAAGCGTAGAAAGCACCTGAATTACATGAATGTCATGTCCGCTCCGAGATGAAAACGAAAAAGAACTGTATATGTGCTAAGTTTAGTGCCTTCAGCTAGGCACACTATACAAAGAAAAGAAATGAAGAATTCACAAGTGCAGGTCAGAATTAATATAAACAGAAGAATCCTCTGACCTATCAACAGCGGTCCACAGATGTGGACCAGATTGTGGTGCAGACCCATCCCCCATAATCGAGAATATCTTAGGTTCTGGATAAAAATTACCCAAAACCTAAAATTAGAATGCAAGCGAGGTCAGGCCTGCGATTTATGAGGATGCAACCCAAGGCCAAAATGTCGGGTTACAGAGAATTGAAGCTCAAAAGGATAATCGTTGAATGTGTGCTTGAGTTGAACATCCTCAAAATAAATGTCGTAAGGGTTCTGATTTGATGGTTTCAGCTTAAAAGGAACCCTTCGACTCAATCTTCCATTTCCTCCAAAATTAACTTCCCAAATCAGAACTTCCCCGTTCCTATCCTCCTCATTAAGTGTATCAAATTCCAAGACCTCTTGTATATTCATCACCCCATCTGAAATATCCAAGTCTAAATGATGTGGCAGAATCAAAATTGACTTGGGTCTAATTATCTCAGAATTAGAATCATCAATAAGCTCAACAGGGTGTAACTGATAATCAGGGCATTGAATTGATTCCTCCAGAAAATGCGATTCTGGATCTGTATCGTGTGCCCTAATAAGATCAGTTTCCTCAATTATTGGGCTATCAAATGATCTATCAGATTCCTCAGGCCCAATCGTCTCACAAAAATCGTGATCTGAAAACTCGTGTGAGACTTCGCAACTTGAATCTTCACTATCAAAGAAATCAGGATCCGTATCAATGTATGTCCCAAAATCAATTGTCACTTTGTGTTCCCAGGAGACATACGTTTTCTCGTAACCCGACTCAGGGATCTCAGGTGAAGAAATCAGGTCATCCTTAATTGGTTGCTTTAATTCAATCTGGTCAGCCTCGTAACAAGTGTCCCCCCCAACAGGTGCCTGAGCGGGTTCTGTCATTGGCTTTCCTGAAGAGGGTTCATCCTGGGAATCATCCCAAGATTGAATCAAAGCAACCACGAATCTCATCCTCTATTTCGCTAATTTCCCAAGTAGAAACTCACCCGGGTTCTCATCCTTAACGTCCTGGAGCCAATCCAACAAAGACTTGTTTAAATCATCAATCATCTGAATCAGGGGCTCCAATCTCTCAATGCAAGGTGTTGGCTGAACTTCTAAAGATTGAATGATATTTCTCAAGTTAGCCAGAACCTTATCTTGAACCTGGTTAACCTGAACCAAATGAGTTGGTTCAGGATTGGGCGGGTTTGACATCAATGTAGAGGAATTAACGAATTAAGATTCGTTATACCCATCCTGATAATAAGTCATTTCAGATTGTTCAAAAGATGGTGATGACCTAAAGGTAGTGAAATCAGAGGATGGGTAAGGATTGGTGTATCCTTCTTGATTGTAGATCGTATTATGCTGTTCATGAAAGGAAGACGATCTATAATCGATGTAGCTCTGAGAAGGATAAAAATCAGAATCAAAGTGTTTAGGGTTAGACCCTAAACAGGGGGGTCCGGAATTGTATCCCCAATCCGAATTATCCCAACTAACTGACGGTTGATTACAATACGAGTTGGGATAATCGTCATGTTGAGGATAATTTACAACAGGAGGGAAAGAGCGGGAATGCGTGAAATATGTGGAAGGATTCATGATACACGGGAGGAAGAAAGGTGCCCTGCAATACAAACAATCAAACCTGTCCTTAAATAGGTTAGCCTAAAGACCTACAGACTCTCAAAACCCGTCTTGAGATAAAGGAACGATTTGATCTACTTCCGTCTGTTCAATCCAACCAGTTAGAAGGAGGGACTGGGGAGAAGGTTCTTCCTTCGGCTTGCGCCTCCGGTTCCTAGTGTACCTCCCAGCCGCGATCGTTTGACTCTGCTCCCCTAGCTAGACATCAGATTGAACAGTAGAAACAGACTAATCGAAAATAATCTCATTCTGGGTTCTGAAGAGCGAGTCCAATCCTTAAGGCCAACGTCTACTCTGTTTTATTTAGGGCTAGGTTTGAATGTGCATTGGAATGTGATGGGCCCTTTAAATGGGTTGTGCCCTTAATGATTGATTGATTTGTGTGTGAGTGCACAACCAGTGGTTTTCAAGCAAGATTGTTTTTGATGTGGTGAATTTTAAGATTCAAATCTTGCTTAGTAGCTTTTAGGATTCAACTTTGGGTGTTTTCAATCAAGTTTCGCTGGCACACCAAGTTTTACAAGCACAGGTGAAGATGTTTTCCTTTAAAACTTAAAAAGAATGTGGAGTGACTGGTAAATCCCTAAGAGTTGAACCTAATTGGCAGCTACTTGATGAGTTGATTTTATTTGAAGTGGTGCGGCCCAATCAACTCAAACAATTGGCCACAAATGCACCACTAAGTTAGGCACACAAAGATAGTTAACCTAGAATAATTTCTACTCTTTTATGTGTTTCTTTATGTGTACCGGTTCCAAAGATCAGAACCCGGTTGAGTAGAAACAAATCAATTCGGTTAAGTGCCTTTAAATGTGGGTGTACATTATGTATTTGTTGAAAATTGCACCACAAAATTATCTTTTTGCTTTTTTTTATATAAATGAAGGTGGAATGAATGTGAGTGAGAATCCAAACAACCAAACTATTCCTAGAATTTATGCAAACACCTAGGTTAATTGGAATCTGGATTCAATGTGGCGAATGAAATCTATGGAGGGGGAAAGAATGGGGAATAACTTACAAAACCTTCCACAGCACTTTACTCCAATCTACCGCTTTTGCTTGTCTCAAAAGAGTACCTGCAATTACAATAAGAAAGGAGAAAAGTGAGGTAAATGATTTGTAAGTTACAAAACGCGAAGAGAAATCAAAAATCGTTGCCTCCCCGGCAACGGCGCCAAAATGTTGAACGTTTACGAACCTACGCTAACGAGATTGGTTTTGGAAAACCTGCCGTTGTAGTTCGAAAGCGAAGAATTCATGTTCAACAAATAAAATTTATACCGAAATTAAAATTCCGGGTCGAACACAGGGAGGCGGACGTTTGATTTAAAAACTACGCGATTCTTTTTATTTGTTACAGAATAATTCAATTTAGAACTATCTAATTATTTACAATAAATAGAAGAGAGAGAGAGAGAGAATATTACACAGAGAAATCAAAATGAGATGTAGAATAAACAAGGAATTTTTGCATTGAAGAGATTGTTCATTACAACTAGAAAGCATAAAACAATTACTCTAGAAAGCGATAAATTTACTCTAGAAAGCATTAAAAGAATGGAGGGAGAAATGTCCTCCTTGACGGTTGCTTAGAGGACGAGTAGATTAATCTAGAAAGCAGTAAATCTATACTAGAAAGCGGTAAAAAGAATACGGAGAGAGAAATCCTCCTCGACGGTTGCTTGGAGGACGAGTCGGATGGGACGACGCCTGGACGAAGGAGAACGAAGCAGGACAAAGGAGGACGAAGCAGAAGAACGGGAACGAAGCAGCACGCCGTCGTCGTCGCGGGATCCACTTCCAAAGGGGAACGAAAATTGGACTTTATCTCGCGAGAAGCATCCCGGGTGTGGGATAAGCTTCTCTTGAGCTTTGGAGGGGTAGAGAGGAGAAAGAAAAGATGAGAATTTCGTATGGAGGGGGTCTCCTTTTATAGTTGCAAGGAGTGGGGGCAAAATGGACATTACATCTTCAACATAATAAATAAGGGGTCTTTAGTGACGGATAAATCCGTCACTAAAACCCCGACGTGGCCGTCGCCGCCGCGCCCACACGCGCCTCCTCGGCTGCCCGCTCCTCAACGCTCGCGCACGTCCAGTGCTTTTCAGCCGTCCGATCGCGAGATCGGACGGCTTAAAATCGCGCCTTCACCTACTGCATTGCGCCCGCCTACACGTGCGATCGCGCGTTACACGCGGGCGTCCAATCGCGCGTCGACGCTATCGAGCGCCCGCGACCGCACGATCTCCATCCGACGCTCCACGCGCCTTAATTACCCACGCCTCCAATCCCCTCACCGCGACTCGAACCCGCACCCCGCGCGCGCATAAGCGCGCTCGACCGCTGCGCTGCAGGGCGCGGATGGTCGAGCGCACGTTTTAAGCACCGGGCGGCCACAGCCGTTGGATCTCCATCTGACGGCGGAGAGCGATCGGGTGGGGGCCTTCACAAAATGCCAGCGGCCGTTTGGGCGACTGAGATGGCGCCACATGGCGCCATCTTGGCCGTCCATCGTCTAGAAGTTGTAGATGGTGCCACGGATGTCGGAATGACTCGATTTTTGTGTCATTGGGCTGCGATCATCAATCGGAATTCATCCGTGCGGTCGGATTTGTCATCTGAGGTGCGAATTTACACCATCCTGGCCCTTGATCTTCTAGGGTTCCCCGATCTCTATCTGATGCTACGGATGCCTGATTAGGGCGATCTTGGAGTTGTTGAACTCCAATCGTCGCCTGATCACATCCATACGGTTGGATCTTTGATCCGAGGCCCCGATAAAATGTTTGCCCTGTCCAAGCACATAAAAGGAGACAATTAACCTCCATTTTATTCAAACTGCTCTAAATGCGAGATGATGCATGTTATGCAATATTTATATCCTGAAATGCAATCCTATGCTTAAGAACATGCATAAATAGACATTTTAAGTAGTGTAAATGTGCTTACATCATTGTCCCCGAAGGCGATTTCCATACATCCCGTGTCGCAATCAATGTTTGCCTTAGCCGTAGCTAAGAAAGGTCTGCCTAAGATTATGGGTGTATTCTATAATTTTTCAGGGACTTCCATGTCGAGCACCAAAAAGTCAATCGGGAAATAGAAGTCCTTGACCCGTACAATCACGTCCTCGACAACCCCCTTCAGGGTTTTCACTGATCTATCAGCCAGTTGGATGGTGACAGGGGTTGGTGTCAGCTCCCCAAAACCAAATTCGTGGTACAGGGTTGTTGGAATCAGATTATTAGAAGCACCTAGGTCCAAGAGTGCTCTATCAAACGTCATGTCCCCAATATTACAGGAAATCAGGGGCGCTCCTGGGTCAGTTCACTTGAGTGGAAGGTTGCTTGATATTACGGAACTTGCTTGTTCAGAGAGCACAACCTTCCTAGGTGCTTAAGGTCTCTGCTTACGCTTGGGTGTACAGGCATCCTTTAAAAACTTGGCGTAAGTAGGGATGTGTTTGACGGCTTCAAGGAGCAGAATATTGATCTGTACTTGCTTAAAGATTTCCAACAGCTCCTCAGTTTCCATAACATTCTTCTTTTTCTTGATTGTTTCCAAGGCCTCAGGGTAGGGTGTCTGAATGTGGATTGGTTCTATTTCTGGGTCCTTGGTTGGTGCCTTTTCTGAGTCGGGTATTTCAGCGAGTGAAGTCTCAGGGAGAGTAGGCCATTTGGGATCCTGGGTTTTGGTGCCGCTTCTCAAGGTCACTGCATTCACAGAGGCATTGGGGCCATGGGTTGATCCTTGAGAAGACAAGGATGAGGAAGCACTAAACCCAGGAGGTGTTTGTGGGGCTGGCTAGACCATGTGAGCCTGCCCAAGGTTGCTTTGGAACCCTAGCAAATTGAGGCCACTGTTAATTATGTTTCGCGAGTTCGGTTGTGGTTGGGAAGGTAGGGATCCTTGTTGTTTGCAGTCCAAGAGTTGGCTTAACTGTCCCTTTACCAAGGCCATTTCCTCCTGATGTTTCTGGTTTATGTCAGCCATCATCTTTATTAGGGTATCCATTTGGTTTTGTGGGGGAGGGGCCGCCCTATTCTGATTATATTGGGGTCTAACTGGTGGTCCTTGCTGATAGGGGCGCAAGTGTGGCTGCTGGTTTGGCCTGGGTTGGTTTTGGAATTGAGGTGGTTTTTGGTTTGTCCAACCAAAGTTGGGGTGGTTACGCCAGCCAGTGTTGTAAGTGTTGGAGAAAGGGTCTGGTTTCGCATAACCTTGGACAACTTGCACATCTTCAAGGATAGCCGATGTTGATGGACAGGGAAGGGAGTAATCAAGGGTTGAGGGAGCAAAGGTCTCTCCCTAGAACGTGGTCAGGGGTTGTTCCAGGTTCAGTTGGGTGAAGGGTTGGACCAGGTCAACATTATGTGCTCCCTTTGCTAGGGAGAAAGTCTGCAAGGGGTTCCTGGTCTGGTTCAGTAGCTCATCAATCTTTTTGTCCACCAATTCCACTCGATCCAATTTCTTGGCAATGATGTCCATGTCAACCATTCCAGAATTTACTTGCACCTCAAAAATCCCACCACAGGGTTGACTGGACCTGTTAAACTGGTTCATGGAGGCATTGTTGAGCGAATTCTCGCTCATAGACTCAAAGAGCTCAAACGCGCTCTCCTTGTCTTTGTTCAGGAAGTTTCCCCCGCATGAGGCATCGACGAAGTTTCATAGGTTGCTATCCAGACCGTGGTAGAAGATCTGGGCCAATTGCCACCTTGGTACTTCGTGGTGTGGGCATTTCCTCAAAAGTTCATTAAATCTTTCCCACGTCTCATGAAATTGTTCCCCACCCTGGAGTGTAAAGGTAGTGATAGCTCTTTTGAGGGCATTGGTCTTTCCTATGGGGAAGAATTTCTTTAAAAATGCATGCCTCAGTTCTTCCCAGGTGGTGATGGGTCTACCTAGGGTTCTAAGCCAGTGAGAAGACTTGTCTCTTAATGAGAAGGGAAACATCTTGATTAGAACAATGTCAAGGCTAATGTTCCTAGGTTTCATAGTTCGTGCTATGCGGTCGAGATCCTCTAGGTGCTGAAAGGGGTCCTCATTTGAGCTTCCATGAAAGTGGCTCTGGATCAGACTTAAGACATTCGATTTCAGCTCAAAATCATCTCCCACCTTGGGGATCCTAAGGTGTGGCTCGACTCTAATAGCAGAGGGATTATAGAAATCGCGGAGGGGCCTTGGCTGATCCTGAAATGGCAGTAAATCAAGTGGTGGTTGCCCTGGTATGTCTTGGAAAGGTGGTGGTGGTTGTTCTTGTGGGTTCTATAACCATTGTATGGCTTGCATGATGGTGTGAATTTGTTGTTGCTGAAGCCGATGGTTAGCATTAATTTGGGCTTGGATGATGGCCATAGCATCTGGTGGGGGTTGATCTTCAACCTCATCTACCCTAGGTTCAGCCATGTTTCCAACAGAATTACGTCGCCTAGATTCCTGCCCCAAAACACACAACTCGGGATGCAATGAGTGTCTCCCGTGCATACACTAGAGAAGAACAGGAGGGGATGCGGAGGGCGACAGATGCGAGAAATGTCTTTCAATCAAGCACACAAGCCTAGTCCTTATGGTGTATTCCTTAGGAGACCTAGAAATTTCACAAAGGGTGATTAAGTCCGTAAACACTGGACCCCCCTTCCCAAGGCTAATTTGGCCAGGTTGATTACGAGGGGATTGCAGGGAAGGTTCTTCCTTTGGCTTGCGCCTCTGGTTCCGTAGACCCCACAATTGCGGTCGTTTGATACTGCCCCATAGCCTAGTCACCAGATTCTACCAAGGGAATGAAAGCCAAGTGCCTAGCGAACAAAACCTCACCTTTCGAGACTTAACTGAGTCCTGCCTAGGGCACGTCTACTCAGTTTTAAAGGGTTAGGATAGTGCTTGTGCTTAGGGTTATGTGATGAGGCATTGATTGGGGTGGTGCCTCTTAATTTTCCACTTTCAAGGTGTGTGCTTCTAGCAAAACATGATTTTCAAGCAAGGGTTTTTTAAGATGTGATGTCTTTTAGTGTTTCATCCTTACTTTAGTATTCTTTTTTTTAGGGTTGACGTGTCTTAATGTTTTCAAGCAAGTTTCAGTGGGCACATCAAGTTCTACACACAATTTGGTGAAAATAGATTTCCTTTTATTCTGTAGAGGCTCTAAAACCCTAATGTACTCATCCTAATGATCATGCAACTTCTATTAGATAAGTCGATTTTAGGGTTGAGTGGTGTGGCCTAGGTTAACTCACAGTGGCTTCACAAACACCACTCAAGAAAAGAACACTCCAAGAATTTATTCAGAATGTTAGAGTGTAAATTTTTTTTGTAGGGTGATGTGTTAAGGATGTGGGTCAAGCAATCATACACCACACCAATTTTTTTCAATTTTTACAATTTTTTTTGTTTTTTCACGCAAGCAAATAATCATGAGAGAAGAATTACTCACTATCGGTCCTTGTAGTGCCTACTTCCTTGCTACCGTCGTGGGATGCGTCGCTTCGCCGTCCACGCGCTAAATTCCTGCAACCATCAAGTAAAAATAAAATAAGGCATTAGACGATGTGAGAATGAATGTGGAATGGAGGTGACAAAACAAATCCGTTGCCTCCCCGGCAACGGCACTAAAAACTGACGTGCGGTTGTGCATGTGTGTTAAGAAGTGTCGTTATAGTCGCACTTGCAACACCGATTTTAAAATAAGTAAACGGAGGTGAGTCTGAGTGTCGGTCTCAGGGAGGCGTGAAAATTGGATTTTGCTTATCACTTGTTGTCACGGAAAGCGCGGAGTTTTGCTTGCGAAAGATGCGATTTTGAAAAGCGAGAGAGAGATAGAGAGAGATTAGGGTTAAAGCGTTCCTTGTTTGATCATGCAACTTAGGCAGAAATTAAAGTGAAAATTGAACAGAAAATAACTTCATTAATCATGCACTTTTAGTTCATAGCTTACAACATTAAATACATACTTCAAACAAAAGTAATGGAAAGCTTAAAAGAGATAGAGAGAGAGGATGGAGAGCAACGAGGCAGCCACGGTGGTGGAGGAGGCTCCGTCGGCGGCTCATCGTCTCCAACGATTACAAGAGGGCCTAAAGCTAGCTAAGAGAGGGGTGGAGTAGTTGCAAGGGAAGTGAATGCCTCGAATGAGTGGTTGGAGGGGTTTAAATAGGGTTAAGGGCTTCCTAAAAGAAGAAGGGGCTTTAGCGACGTCTGGAACGTCACTAAAACCACTCCAAAAGCGTCGGTGAAGCCCTCCAACCCGTCGGTAAGCCGCCCGCTCTGTTTCTTCTTCACGTGCGATCCGTGGCCGCTGCGTGAAAGCCGTTTGATCGAAGACCGGACGGCTGAGATCTCTCCTCGGCTGCGCTTGGATCGCGCCTCAGGCGCGCGTGTGCGCAGGCATCATCGCCCGGCTTGTGCACATGCGTGGGCGCCCGTGAACTGTAGCCGCGCCGCGTGGCGAAAGCTCGGCCGCCCGCTGCTGATCGGGCGTTCCAATTTGGCTGCGCGCAACCTCCGTCTTCAATTTCAGTCTCTGCGCGGCTCGAACCCTCGTCGCTTGCCTGCGGGCGTGCGCGCCAACTGTTGCGCCATGCCCGTGCTTTGTCGCGGTGACTGCGGGCGGTTACACGAGTCTCGGCTGGATGAAGAGGCGGCGTGCGGTGGAGTGGGGGTGACGTGGCGCAATATGGACCGTTGATCTCCAGATCAACGGTCAGAACTTCTTGGGCCCATTGTAGGAGCTCCGGATGTCGGATTTGGCCGATCTTGAGTCCGTTGGACTCCTTTCACCGTTCTGAATCCATCCGTGTTGTCCGATTGCTCATCTGAGGCCTGCTTTGACAAATGCTTACACAAATGGCCATTAATACAATTTTATAAGAAATCTTGGTACATGATGCATGCAATGCTCCCATTCTACTTATGTTGTGCCTTTTATTCTTAAGATGGGCCATATTCAACATAATTATCACCCGCTTGTGCAGTGTTATCAGCATTATGAACCCAAATCCAGGCCAAGCTCAGTTTGTTTATCAGGCCCCTTCTACTCCATCACCCGACAAGATGGAGGCTTCAACATCGTATACAGGTTACCAGTAGCAAGGACCTCTTCTACCCACACCAAACCAGAACCAGGTAGGATTGAATTTTGTTACTACTAGCACTGGCAAAACAACACAGAACCCACCTTATCCAAGCCAAACCCAGCCTGGTAATACAAACCCTAACCCTAAGATAGTCATCCAGGATACCTTTAGCCCAGATCAGGAACTTGGACCCATTCTAGAGGAATCATCTAAGGTTCCATTTCCTGAGAACTTGACCAAAAGAAAAAGGATAACCAAAACCGTGGCACCTGAGGAGGGCCTCGTTAAGCTCTTTGAGCAGGTCCATATAAACATCCCCTTGATGGATGCGATACGCCACATATCGGCCTACGCATGATTTCTGAAAGACGTATGTACACCTAAGCATAAGTCGCGAACCAAAGATGGGAATCCGATCGTACTATCAGAGTAAGCTAGCTCTGTCATTTTAAGCAAACGCCCGCCTAAGGCAAAAGACCCAGGCACCCTTTTGATCTCCTGTGAAATTGGTGATATACGATTTGATCGAGCTTTATTAGACTTAGGAGCCTCCATAAATTTGATACTTACATCCCTACTAGACTACCTCGAGGAATCGAAACTTAATCCGACAGAAATGACTTTACAATTAGCTGATCGATCAATTAAGTCACCAAAAGGAATTCTCAAGGATGTCATAGTTAGGGTGCATGATTTCTATTTTCCAGTGGATTTCATTGTCTTAGACATGGACGCTCCTGAGAATGTGAAGAATACACCGATCATACTAGGGAGACCCTTTTTGGACACTGCTAGGGCCAATAGCAATTGTGAGGAGGGCCAAATTGAATTAAAATTTGGAGGCAAGATACTAAAGATCGACACTTTTAAGGCCCAACAAGGAATTAATTACGGAGTTATAGAACAAATTTGTGATATTGAAGCTGTGGTTGATGACTTTATCAAGAAAAAAACTATTTCTAATCAACCACAAGAGGATCAATGCCCACAATTAGAGAAGCTCAAACTCAACCTAGACACACCCATAGCTCCTTCCTTTGCTCCCAACACCCATCCTGAACTACCCACTGCTACTGACAACACGATTTTGGAATTAAAGCCTCTTCCCTATCATCTTAAGTACGTCTTTTTGAGTTCCAATTAGATGTTTCTTGTGATTATCAACTTTTGACTCACACTTGATCAGGAAACAGGCCTGATTTTTGTTCTCTAGCAACATCAAAGAGCCATTGGATGGACTCTCAATGATCTGACTAGTATCGGCCCTTCATATTGCACACATCACTCTACACTGAAGAGGGCTCACAACCAGTTCGTGAAATGTAGAGATGCCTAAATCCAAATTTGTAGGATGTCGTGAAAAAGGAGATTATCAAGTGGTTAGATGCAGGGATCGTATACCCGATCTCCGACAGTCAGTGGGTGAGCCCAATCCAAGTTGTGCCTAAAAAGGTAGGACTCACCGTCATCACGACTGAAACCAGAGAAACCATATCGACCCGTATAGCAAACTCATGGAGAGTCTGCATTGATTACAGAAGACTCAATTCCTCCACGAAGAAGGATCATTTCCCACTACGGTTCATTGATTAGATTCTCGAGAAACTAGCGGGAAATCGATTCTTCTGCTTTTTGGATGGGTACTTCGGTTACAATCTGGTCGCAATCCATCCCGAGGACCAAGAGAAGACCACCTTCACCTGCCCCTTCGGAACATACGCATTCCGAAGGATGCCATTCAGTCTCTGCAATGCACCCACCACTTTTCAGCAGTGCATGCTTGCCATATTCTCAGATATGGTAGGTGAATATCTTGAAGTCTTCATGGATGACTTCTCGATATTTGGTGAATCATTCGACGATTGCCTCCTGCACTTGGTCTAGATCCTCAGGCGGTGCATCGACGTGAACTTGGTTCTTTCTTGGGAAAAGAGCCACTTCACGGTACCTGAGGGAATTGTCCTGGGACATCTCATCTCTGAAAAGGGCATCCAGGTTGATCGAGCCAAGGTGAATTTGATTTCCAAACTCCTTATGCCTAGCTCGGTCAAAGACATCTAATCCTTCCTGAGGCACGTCAGTTTTTACCGTCAATTCATTCCCAATTTCTCGAAAATCATGCACCCCCTAACTAATCTTCTATCTAAGGATGTCCCTTTTGAAATCACCAAGGAGTGTACTCAGGCATTTGAAGTCCTACGTGATCGAGTTACCCAAGCACCTATCCTGCGGCCCCCTAATTGGTGTCAACCCTTTCAGATCATGTGCGAAGCATCTTATACACTGTAGGTGTGGTACTTGGGCAAAAAATAGACCAGAAACCCGTGGTCATTTACTATGCTAGCAAGACACTTGATGAGGCTTAGCGTAGCTACACAGTTATTGAGAAAGAGCTGCTAGCCGTAGTACTTGCCTTGGAAAAGTTTAGATCGTATCTTTTGGGTTCCCATATTATCATTTACTCAAATCACACTACTGTGAGGCACCTCCTTGCGAAGAAGGACGTGAAACCTCAGCTAATCTGCTAGATCTTGCTGCTGCAAGAGTTTAACCTCGAGATACGCGACAAGGCGGAAAAACAGAATGTGGTAGCTGATCGCTTATCCCACCTTCCTTCTGGCATTATCAACCCTTCCGAACCCATTACTGAACATTTTCCCGATGAGCACCTCCTGACTATCAGTGTGGGACTATCATGGTTTGCTGTACTAGTAAACTACTTGACATCACATCAGATCCCGTCCGATTGACCAAAAGCCAAGAAGGACAAATTACTTTCCAATGCCAAGTGCTACTTTTGGGAAGACCCGTATCTCTTCCGCATTGCTACTGATCAGATCATCCGATGATGTGTTCTGGAAGTGGAAATTCAGGACATTTTATCCTTCTACCATGACCAGGTCTACGGTGGACACTTCTCTGGTCATAAAATCGCAACAAAAGTCCTCTAATGCGGCTTCTATTGGCCCACGATTTTCAAAGACGCAATCACTGTTAGGCATGCACTCGTTGCTAGACCTTAGGCAACATGAGCCACTGCGATAAGATGCCCTTACAGTCGATTCTCATGTGTGAAATCTTCGATATCTAGGGGATTGATTTTATGGGACCCTTCCTTGTTTCGGACAACTTTGAATACATTATTTTCGCTGTTGACTACGTGTCCAAATGGATCAAATCCATTCCGACCCAAACCAATGATCATAAGGTGGGCATCAAATTCATTCATCAGAACATCTTTTCCTGGTTCAGGATTCCATGTGCCATAATCTCCGATGGAGGGACCCATTTCACGAATGCTCAGTTCAAATCACTGATAACCAAGTATGGAGTGTCACATAGGATCTCGACTCCTTATCACCCCTAAACTAATGGTCTAGCTGAGTTATCAAATTGGGAGATCAAGAAAATCCTCCAAGTCACTATTCGACCTGATAGGAAAAATTGGTCATCTTGACTTCCGGAAGCTTTGTGGGCTTATAGGACTGCCCAAAAAATCCAATTAGGCATGTCTCCCTTCAGATTGGTGTACGGGAAGGCATGTCACCTCCCCATCGAATTGGAGCACAAAGCCTATTGGGCAGTACGGAACTACAATCTCGATCTTTCTAAGGTAGGAACCCACAAAAAGCTTTAAATGAGCTAGATCGATGAACTATGCCATGATGTGTATGAGAACTGTTGAACGTGCGAATCGCTACGCTAACATGTTCGGCTTTGGAAAACCTGTCGTTGTAGTTTGAAAGCGAAGAATTCGTGTTCAACAAATAAAATTTATACTGAAATTGAAATTCCGAGTCGAACACAGGGAGGCGGACGTTTGATTTAAAAACTACGCGTTTCTTTTTATTTGTCACAAAGTAATTCGATTTAAAACTATCTAATTATTTACAATAAATAGAAGAGAGAGAGAGTAAGAGAGAGAGAATATTACACACAGAAATCTAAATGAGATGTAGAATAAACAGAGAATTTATCATTAAGGAGATTGTTCATTACAACTAGAAAGTATAAAACACTTGCACTAGGAAGCGATAAATTTACTCTAGAAAGCATTAAAAGAATGGAGGGAGAAATGTCCTCCTCGACGATTGCTTGGAGGATGAGCAAAACTACACTAGAAAGCAGTAAATCTATATTAGAAAGCAGTAAAAAGAATAGGGGGAGAGAAATCCTCCTCGACGGTCGCTTGGAGGACTAGCCGGACGGGACGACGCCTGGATGAAGGAGGACGAAGCAGGACGAAGCAGAAGAACGGGAACGGAGCAGCATGCCGTCGTCGTCGCGGGATCCACTTCCGAAGGGGGACGAAAATTTGGACTTTATCTCGCGAGAAGCATCCCGGGTGTGGGACAAGCTTCTCTTGAGCTTTGGAGGGGTAGAGAAGAGAAGGAAGGGATGAGAATTTCGTATGGAGGGGGTCTCCTTTTATAGTTAAAAGGAGTGGGGGCAAAATGGACATTACAACTTTAAAATAATAAATGAGGGGTCTTTAGTGACGGATAAATCTGTCACTAAAGCCCCCAACGTGGGCGTCGTGGGCAGCTCGCGCACGCCAGCTCTCCTGCTCACACGCGCAACGCCTGTGCATGTCCGCTGAGTCTCAGCCATCCGATCGCAAGATCGGACGGCTTAAGTCGCGCCTTCACCCGCTGCACTGCGCACCCGCCCGCGTGAGATCGCGCGTCCATGCCGTGCGTTCAATCATGCGTGAACGCTATCGGGCGCGTGCGGCCGTCCGATCAAGATCCAACGCCCGCCCACGCTCGATCGCCCGCGCCTTCCAGCCCTTCGCTGCGGCTCGAACCTGCATCCGCCGCTCGCATAAGCGCGCTCGACCGCAATGCTACAAGGCGCAGATGGTCGAGCGGACACTTTTAAGTGCGGCTGACCACAGCCGTTGGATCAAGATCCAACGGCGGAGAGCGAGCAGGTGCGGGATCTTCAAAGGTTGCATGCGACAGTTTGGGCGACCGAGATGGCGCCACGTGGCGCCATCTTGGCCGTCCATCTTCTGGAACTTGTAGATGGTGCCACGGATGTCGGATTGACTCGATTTTTGTGTCATTGGGTTGCGATCGTCGATCCGAATTCATCCGTGCATTCGGATTTGTCATTTGAAGTGCAGATTTACACCATCCTGGCCCTTGATCTTCTAGGATTCCCCGATCACTATCTGATGCTATGGATGCCTGATTAGGGTGATCTTGGAGTCACTGAACTCCAATCGACGCCCTGATCACATCCATACGGTTGGATATTTGATTCGAGGCCCTGATAAAATGTTTGCCCTGTCCAAGCACATAAAAGCAGACAATTAACCTCCATTTTATTCAAACTACTCTAAATGCAAGATGATGCATGTTATGCAATATTTATATCATGAAATGCAATCCTATGCTTAAGAATATGCATAAATAGACATCTTAAGTAGTTTAAATGTGTTTACATCATACCCCCATGCCTATCTTTTGCTAGTCCCTAGCAAAAACTATATGCTATTTATAAAAAAATTAGGTTGGATTATTTGGACCTGAATTATTTTCAATCATTAAGAAATTGTCTGCTTAGGAACTGAACTTTCAAAGGCACAACAGTGCCCGGGTATCAGCCAAAATTCAAACCGCCTCAAGCCTCGCCTTATTCAAAGAAAAATTTCTTTTTCTTTTTACTCTTTTCTAAGTTTTTTGGATTTTCAAATTTTAGGGTTTAAGAGTGGCTTTCTACAGTCATTCAACTCACCCAAGATTTGATGAGAACCCTAAGCTTTAAGCATCTTATTGTGATTGTGATAGACTCATTGACCGTAGTTAAAACGGACTTCGGATTTCTACGCCTCTAGGTGACCTCAAAAAGAATTCTGCCTAAAAGTGTATCTTTATAACCGGTAGCTTTCTCCCTACTTTTATTTCTTTACGGGGTCAACACAAGGGTGAATTCAGTGTATATCTCCCCGGTTTATTCTACTTCTCCGCTTCTTCCTAAGTGTTTTGGAAATTTTTAGTGCATTTACTGAGCTGGGTTCTGGACAACCGGTCGATGAGCTGTTACCACCGACAACTTGCCAGCCATACTCGTGCAGCGAAGTGTGGCTTATTTCTTTTTGTCCTTTTCTCCTTTTCTTTTTGATTTTTTTTTTTTTAAGTAGGTGGCTTCCCTGGTCTAAGATTTACCTAAGGGTAGGAAAAGGAGAAAGGTCCAGTGACTGGGCTCTGGACAACCTACCTATGGGCTGTTACCCACGATAACTTGCCAGCCATATCACCCTAGAAGGTTCATTAGCTACCCAAATTCCGTTAGAATCGCTGAACAACAAGTCAGTGCAAAGAAAGTGTGTAGATGCTTAAAACTAAGAAATTCCCTCAAATCAGAGGGTGGGTTGATAAGTCGTGTACTAATCACCCAAACTTATTTATTCCAATTATAATAGAATTAAGATGGCGAGGACTCAAAGACAAATCCACATTTTAGTGGATACACAGGCTAATTAAGTCCAAAGACCTGAAGGGTCTTTGTGTTCAAATCATAATGTAGTATTTCCTATGATTGAAAATTTTCTTAAACCCAAATTCTCTTTCCTAATTCGGAATTTTTTTTTAATAAAAGAAAATAAAACAAATCTACGGAGCTGACGAATGAATTCAGAGTTAAATATCCACCCCCCCATGCCTATCTAATGCAATGTCCTCATTGTATTAAAAAGACATAAAACAAAGTGGAAAAGTGTAGAAAGCACCTAAATTGCGTGAATGTCAGGTCCGCTCCGAGATGAAAACTAAGAAAAATTGTATATGTGTTGAGTTTAGTGCCTTCAGCTAGACACACTATACAAGGAAAAGAAATGAGGAATTCACAAGTGCAGGTCAGAATTAGAATAAACAGAAGAATCCTCTGACCTATCAAAAGCGGTCCACAGATGTGGACCAGATTGTGGTGCAAACCCATCCCCCATAATCGAGAATATCTTAGGTTCTGGATAAAAATTATCCAAAACCTAAAATTAGAATGAAAGCGGGGTCAGACCTGCAATTTATGAGGATGCAACCCAAGGCCAAAAAGTCAGGTTATAGAGAATTGAAGCTCAAAAGGATAATCGTTGAATGTTTGCTTGAGTTTGACATCCTCAAAACAAATGTTGTAAGGGTTCTGATTTGATGGTTTCAGCTTAAAAGGAACCCTTCGACTCAATCTTCCATTTCCTCCAAAATTAACTTCCCAAATCAGAACTTCCAAGCTCCTATCCTCCTCATTTCGAATGTTAAATTCCGAGACCTCTTGCATGTTAATCACCCCATCTAAAATCTCCAAGTCTAAATGATGTGGCAGAATCAAAATTGACTTGGGTCTAATTATCTTAGAAATAGAATTATCGATAAGCTCAACGGGGTGTAACTGATAATCAGGGCATTGAATTGATTCCTCCAGAAAATGCGATTCTGGATCCGTAATGTGTGCCCTAAGATCAGTTTCCTCAATTATTGGGCTATCAAATAATCTATTAGATTCCTCAGGCCCAATTGTCTCACAGAAATCGTGTTCAGAAAACTCGCGTGAGACTTCGCAACTCGAATCTTCACCATCAGGATCCGTATCAATGTATGTCCCAAAATCAGTTGTCACTTTCTGTTCCAAGGAGACATACGTTTCCTCGTAACCCGGCTCAGGGATCTCAGGTGAAGAAATCAGATCTTCCTTAATTGGTTGCTTTAATTCAATCTGGTCAGCCTCGTAACATGTGTCCCCCCCAACAGGTGCCTTAGCGGGTTCTGTCATTGGCTTTCCTGAAGAGGGTTCATCCTGGAAATCATCCCAAGATTGAATCAAAGCAACCACGAATCTCATCCTCAATTTCGCTAATTTCCCAAGTAGAAACTCAGTCGGGTTCTAATCCTTAACATCCTGGAGCCAATCCAACAAAGATTTATTCAAATCATCAATCATTTCAATCAGGGGCTCCAATCTCTCAATGCAAGGTATTGGCTGAACTTCTAAAGATTGAATGATATTCCTCAAGTTAGCCAGAACCTTATCTTGAACCTGGTTAACCTGAACCAAATGAGTTGGTTCAGGGTTGGGCGGGTTTGGGCTGAATGCAGGGGAATTAACGAATTGAGATTCGTTATACCCTTCCTGATAATAGGTCATTTCAGATTGTTGAAAAGATGGTGATGACCTAAAGGCAGTGAAATCAGAGGATGGGTAAGGATCGGTGTATCCTTCTTGATTGTAGATCGTATTAGGTTGTGCATGAAAGGAAGACGATCTATAATCGATGTAGCTCTGAGAAGGATAGAAATCAGAATCAAAGTGTTCAGGGTTAGACCCTAAACACGGGGGTCCGAAATTGTATCCCCAATCTGAATTATCCCAACTGACTGATGGTTGATTACAATACAAGTTGGGATAATCGTCATGTTGAGGATAATTTACAACAGGAGGGAAAGAGCGGGAATGCGTGAAATATGTGGAAGGATTCATGATACACGGGAGGAAGAAAGGTGCCCTGCAATACAAACAATCAAACCTGTCCTTAAATAGGTTAGCCTAAAGACCTACAGACTCTCAAAACCCGTCTTGAGATAAAGGAACGATTTGATCTACTTCCGTCTGTTCAATCCAACCAGTTAGAAGGAGGGACTGGGGAGAAGGTTCTTCCTTCGGCTTGCGCCTCCGGTTCCTAGTGTACCCCCCAGCCGCGATCGTTTGACTCTGCTCCCCTAGCTAGACATCAGATTGAACAGTAGAAACAGACTAATCGAAAATAATCTCGTTCTGAGTTCTGAAGAACGAGTTCAATCCTTAAGGCCAACGTCTACTCTGTTTTATTTAGGGCTAGGTTTGAATGTGCATTGGAATGTGATGGGCCCTTTAAATGGGTTGTGCCCTTAATGATTGATTAATTTGTGTGTGCGTGCACAACCAGTGGTTTTCAAGCAAGATTTTTTTTTTTTTTGATGTGGTGAATTTTAAGGTTCAAATCTTGCTTAGTAGCTTTTAGGATTCAACTTTAGGTGTTTACAAACAGGTTTAGTTGGCACACCAGGTTTTGCAAGCACAGGTGAAGATGTTTTCCTTTAAAGCTTAAAAAGAATTTGGAGTGCCTTGTAAATCCCTAAGAGTTGAACCTAATTGGCAGCTACTTGATGAGTTGATTTTATTTGAGGTGGTGCGGCCCAAACAACTCAAACAATTGGCCTGATGCACCACTTAATTAGGCACACAAATGATTACCTAATCTAATTTCTACTCAATTATGTGTTTGAGTGTGTGTACCGGCTCCTAAGATCGGTTTACCGGTTGAGTTAGAAAATCAGATGAGGTTGTGTACCTCTGTGAGATTTTTTTTTTAATTTTTAAAATTTTTCTAATGTGGGGGTTGGGGTGAGTATGGGTGTCAAACAACAAACAATCTAACCTTAGAGCTTATAAAAACACCTAGGTTGATTGATGTTTGAATTATTATGTTGTGGAATGAAATCTAATGGTGGGAGGTGGGGGATAACTTACAAAACCTTCCACAGCACTTTACTCCAATCTACTGCTTTTACTCGTCTCAAAAGAGTACCTGCAATTACAATAAGAAAGGAGAAAAGTGAGGTAAATGATTTGTAAGTTACAAAACACGAAGAGAAATCAAAGAGCATTGCCTCCCCAGCAATGGCGCCAAAATGTTGAACGTGCGAATCGCTACGCTAACGTGTTCGATTTTGGAAAAGCTGTCGTTGTAGTTTGAAAGCGAAGAATTCGTGTTCAACAAATAAAATTTATATCGAAATTGAAATTCTGGGTCGAACACAAGGAGGCGGACGTTTGATTTAAAAACTACGTGTTTCTTTTTATTTGTCACAAAGTAATTCAATTTAAAACTATCTAATTATTTACAATAAATAGAAGAGAGAGAGTAAGAGAGAGAGAGAATATTACACACAGAAATCAAAATGAGATGTAGAATAAACAGAGAATTTATCATTAAGGAGATTGTTCATTGTAACTAGAAAGCATAAAACACTTGCACTAGGAAGCGATAAATTTACTCTAGAAAGCATTAAAAGAATGGAAGGGGAAATGTCCTCCTCGACGATTGCTTGGAGGACGAGCAAAACTACACTAGAAAGCAGTAAATCTATATTAGAAAGCAGTAAAAAGAATAGGGAGAGAGAAATCCTCCTCGACGGTCGCTTGGAGGACGGGCCAGACGGGACGACGCCTGGACAAAGGAGGACGAGCAAGACGAAGGAGGACGAAGCAGAAGAACGGGAACAGAGCAGCACGCCGTCGTCGTCGCGAGATCCACTTTCGAAGGGGGACGAAAATTTGGACTTTATCTCGCGAGAAGCATCCCGGGTGTGGGACAAGCTTCTCTTGAGCTTTGGAGGGGTAGAGAAGAGAAGGAAGGGATGAGAATTTCGTATGGAGGGGGTCTCCTTTTATAGTTGCAAGGAGTGGGGGCAAAATGGACATTACAACTTTAAAATAATAAATGAGGGGTCTTTAGTGACGGATAACGTGGGCGTCGTGGGTGGCTCACGCGCGCCTGCTTGCCTGCTCGCACTCGCAACGCCTGCGCATGTCCGCTGAGTTTCAGCCGTCCGATTGCGAGATCGGACGACTTAAGTCGCGCCTTCACCCGCTGCACTGCGCGCCCGCCCGCGTGCGATCGCGCATCCATGCCGTGTGTTCAATAGCGCGTGAACGCTATCGGGCGTGCACGGCCGTCCGATCAAGATCCAACGCCCGCCTGTGCCAGATCGCCCGCGCCTTCCAGCCCTTCGCTGCGGCTCGAACCCGCATCCACTGCTCGCGTAAGCGCGCTCGACCGCTGTGCTACGAGGCGCGGATGGTCGAGTAGACGCTTTTAAGCGCGGCTGACCACAGCTGTTGGATCAAGATCCAACGGTGGAGAGCGAGCAGGTGCGGGATCTTCAGAGGTTGCATGCGGCCATTTGGGCAGCCGAGATGGCACCACGTGGCGCCATCTTGGCCATCCATCTTCTGGAAGTTGTAGATGGTGCCACGGATGTCGGATTGACTCGATTTTTGTGTCGTTGGGCTGCGATCATCGATCCGAATTCATCCGTGCGGTCGGATTTGTCATCTGAAGTGTGGATTTACACCATCCTAGCCCTTGATCTTCTAGGGTTCCCCGGTCACTATCTGATGCTACGGATGCTTGATTAGGGTGATCTTGGAGTCGTTGAACTCCAATCGCCGCCCTGATCACATCCATACAATTGGATCTTTGATTCGAGGCCCCGATAAAATGTTTGCCCTGTCCAAGCACATAAAAGGAGACAATTAACCTCCATTTTATTCAAACTACTCTAAATGCAAGATGATGCATGTTATGCAATATTTATATCATAAAATGCAATCCTATGCTTAAAAACATGCATAAATAGACATCTTAAGTAGTGTAAATGTGTTTACATCAAGAACTCACGAATTTACAAAGAGTGGGTTAAGGCCTTTCACGACAAGCACATATCCAGAAAGATCTTTTACCCTGGTCAGAAAGTCCTACTCTTTGATGCCAAACTCAAATTATTCCCAGGAAAACTCAGATCAAAATGGATTAGACCATACCTTGCTTGACAAATCTTTGCAAATGGAGCTATCGAAATCAGTCAACTTAGCCATGATTCAGAACCCTTTATCGTGAACGGTTAGAGACTCAAACCATTCATTGAACTCACCAATACAAACTTGGCTGAGGTATCTTTTACTCTCCATTTTCCCTGAGCTTATTTCGCCCGGCTGATGGCATTAAATCAGTGCTTAATGGGAGGCAACCTATCATTTTGAAAAACTTGAAACCTTTCCTCACACATCTTATGCTAAATTCATATTGCACTTTATGGTTCATCCATTAGAATAACCAACTCCACCTTTGGTACCCGTACCTGAGCTTGAAATTGTCCACAACAGTTACCCCGACCCATCCACCCACCCAACACCAGTTCTAATGAATGATCTAAGCTGAACTCGAACCCACCTAATTTACAATGAGGACATTGCAAATCATAGGCATGGGAAGTATTAAAGTACAAGATGCCATGAAAATTACTTTACAAGAAAGGTTTCATAAAAAAAATCACATAGTCCAAAAATACCAAAACAATAAAAAAAATTTTGAACAAGAACAAAAATATGAGAAGGGAGGAAATTTTGATGGCAAATTAGTTTTGAGGAGAAAAAGGGAGGAGATAAAAATGTCAAAAAGGAGCACAATTCGAAAAGAAAAGAAAAATAGATAGTCATCAGTAAAAGATTAAGAAATTGACTTAGTTCTAGACCAAATCAAAAGAAAGAAAATGAAAGGCAAAAAGTGCTAAAGAAATACAAAGAGATTAGTAGGAACGCTGATCTTAGGCCTCTTGGGCCGCAATCCTAGGCTTAAAAATTCAAGTACCCGCTAAGATCTGGATAGTCCTCAAGAGGTTAGGAAAAATGTGAAGCTTAAGTATTAGGTCTAAGGCTTAGGGATTATTCGACCTCGTTAACTGACCTCTGATTTACGAGACTCGGTAACCTAAGAACCTCAATCCACACACAGTCTGGTTTAGTAAACCTAAGTATCAAAATCACATAAATGCGTTAAATCTATTCTGAAAAAAAGTTACTGAGATTAGGAGCGGCTGATCAACACAAGTTGATTGAGACGAGTTCCCGGCGTGGAGGGGTAGAAAATTGCCCTCAAAGATGTGCAATAACATATCGTCTCCTCGATGCTTGTCTCCTAGGATATCTAAATATCCTATCGGGGGCATGTAAGCACCTTGTGCTGGTTCAGATGCCATGGGCGGCATTATCTTAAAATGTCGATTGCTAGGGTATGGATTTAGCTACAGAATGCCATGGGTGGGATTATCTCAAAATCTCGAAAGCTAGGGTTCTAGGGGTTGCCATGGGCAGTGCTATCTTGAAGTATCGATTGCTAAGGACCCTGCAAGGATTGATGGCGGGAACTAGGAATCTGATACAAACCGTGTTGTAAAGCTAATTCGAAGATAGAAATAAAAAGAAAAGAGAGAGAAAATTCTCCAAAAACAAAGCCAGTTTCTTCTATCTCTCTCTAACAAAAATGCACTGCAAATTGAACCTGGGCTAAAATATGTTACAAGCATGGGTGCTTTAACGGCGGAGTTCAATGAACCTTAGGTTAGTTCCTATGGGCCTTAGAAACCTTCGCAGTGGATTGAGGCTAGAGTTGGTCAGGTCCAGATCTTGGTTGGTACTTGAGTACCTCTAGGCCTACTATCAGCATTCTAACCTAATCTACCAAAAAAGCACACATCAGAGTTTTTAAGCATCAAAAGTCATATGGTCTAGAATCAAAGTTAATACCTTGAAATTTTGCTAAAGGAAAAGCAAAAGCTAGGCATGGGGGTATGATGGGAACACCATCATGTGCCATAACTAGCTCATTTTGATCCAATTAAATCAGTAAATGCTCCTACATAACTGCCAGAGAATCATAAGTCACTACATAATCATTCTGAGGGAAAAATAAGAAACTAGGGTTTAAATTGCAATTTTACCAGCATATCATGAATGCAGTACAACCACGAGTTTTCCTAGGGTTAATTAAGGGTCAAATAGTCCTAAAAGGCTAACAAGTGGGTTAGAACAATTAGAAAAGGGTTTGCACGTTGAAACCCTAAAAATAGACCTGCTTAATCAACTGAGGTTTTGATCAGGATAAAATTCACATAAACCCTCTTAAATTCATAGAAAAATATTCTCTAGTGTTTGGAACCTTCAATTTGACCATCAGAACCCATTTTTACCCAGAACAGAATCTCAGACAGACATTTGCACTAATTTGGGTTTTTGCATAAATACCAAGTCAAACATGGTCAAAACCAAATCCAACTTTACCATTGGATTCCTTAGGTCCAAATTAGGTTTGTGTCAAAATTTGGACCCAAGATGAGTTTGTCTTGACCTAGTTTGCAACTTGATTCTGTTTGATTACATTTCTACCCTTAACTTTCAAAATATTTTCAAAATTACCCTTAACTTTGTAGTCGTTCTCACAAAAAGGTCCCTACCACCATTAAACCTATTCCTACTTGCTCCGGTGACCTTAATTTGGAAAGAACTCCTTGATTTCTTGATGAATCCCTTTCAAATTTGAAAGGGAAGTTCGTCAAGAAATTCTCTTCCTTTTGAACCCAATCTCTTATGTGAATGCATGAGAGATTTGGGTATCAAAGAATTTCCCAACTCCGGTAAGCTTTCCAAGCTTCCCAAGCCCAAAACCTCCTCCTGAGGTCCATAAAAAACCTTCTGATCATATCATCCTCTTCACGCTAGAAATCGGCTAAGAATGCCCACTAATACCTCTCTCTCTCTGTCGAAAGCTCCTCGACGTCCGGTGAGCCCCTCCGTCCATCTTCGTCCTCCGTTTGCAATACCAACAATGGAGACATCTTCCTTGCTTCTTCCCACGTCGAGCCGTACCAGCCAATGCCCTAACCTCCCTTTTCCTTGTCATTCCTCTCTCTCCGGAGCTATTCTCTTCTCTGGCGCCGGCAACACCATGATTGCGCAGCAATCATAGGTCTTAATTGACCTATATTAGGCTAGAACTTAGCATAAGTTAGGGTAATTCATACATGCATAAGCATTCTCTCCATTTTTACTGCTTTCCTTTATCTATGCATGAAATAATGTTATAATGTGCTGATTAAGTGCATTATGTCAATTGCAGGCAATAAGCTGATCAAGAGCTAGATCTAGAGCAGGATCTGAAGCTGGATCAGGAATAACGGGAGTTGCAGCAGAGCTGGACCAAATGGCTTAGATTAGATGTAGGAATAATGATGCAAGGGATTTAAAGGTTTCCTATTCTATTAAGTAGGAGTAAATCAGTAAAATGTGAAGAGCTTAGGTCCATCCTAGCCTTAGGATAGCCTAGAGACTTCCCTAAGCCTTCGCCACCCTTAGATTAGGTCACAACACCCTAGGAAGCCCTAAAACCCTAGTTCCAACCCTTATCTGGATGTCCAGATAAGTTATAGGATGTCCAGGACCCTTAGCCAACTCTCGCACACCTCAAACCCACTTCTGCAGTGTTATTGGACGTCCAGACAATTTGTCAGATGTCCAATTCCTGTAGAATACCAAAAATGGAACCTTGATTTCCCCCTGACTCAGATTGGACGTCCAGAACTAAAGTCTGGACTTCTGATTTTTGAGTATAAGTCGTTTGATCACATTTTTGGACGTCTAGTACTGGTCTCCAGTCCCTGTTTTGAGATTCAAGCCTTGATCTTGGATCTCTAGCTCCCTAGACCTAATCCCAACCCCATAAGAACCTAAATTAAGGTATCCTAACCCTAGTACATCACCTCTAGACCTACCTAAGGACCTAATTAGGTTATCACGAAACCCAATTGACTTAGATCAAAGTCAATTACCTTCACCTAAGTCAATTGGACTCATTGAGTCCAATTGAGCTTAGATCTCAACCCACACAAGTTCAATTGGACTTAGTGAGAGTCTAATTGACCTAAACCCAACCTAACTGAGTTATTTCACTCTCAATTAGGTTCACACTCATCCAATTAAACTTAGGTTAAGTTTAATTGCATTTTCCCCTTAGCAATTAGGGTTTGTAACCCTAATTCAAGACATACACCTACTTAAACCCCTTAGGACCTAACCTAAACCACCCAGCCACATAGAGCACGACCACACACACACATACACACACCCATTCACGCACACACACTTCTCTAGAGTTCTTTATAACTCTCTTGAAGTGGCGCCACCTCTTGGTTGCCAAATTTAGCAACCAAGAGGCATCCAAAATGAGATCCACATTTTTTGGATCTCATAACCATATGGTCGGCCACTCTTGGACTCTCTCTAGATAGTTCCAGACCTCTCTAGAGTGAAGCCCCTTGGGTCTATAAAAAGACCCAATGCGTGGCCATTTGCACCCATTCACATTCTTGTCACCCACTTACTTCATTGGTTCCATTCACGCCCACCTCCAGTTAGGCTAGCCACTCCACCTCCATGAGTTCATCACCACCATGAAGGACACCATGCCGGGATGCTGGATCACTCCTCTCTCTCTCAAAGGGCCAGCCTAAGCTCCATGGTCGCCCCTCATTCTCCTCCCAACCACTCCAAGCCATCGGGGACCACCCCTGAATGCCCTTTTGTTCTGCTAGATTTCGATTAGTAGTTTATGCTCTTTAGAGTTTTACCGCTTTTTATTACTGCTTAATAGCATAGTCTTTATTCTCCCCTAATGATGCATGCAAAATCCCCCAATAGATTCTTGTATGCAATCGTTTTCTGGTAGCTAGATTTACATTCTAAGCATTTCTGTACAAGCTTTCCTCTATCGTTCTTGTTGCAAACAACTCTCCCATTGAATGAATGAAAAATGCTTTTATATATATATCTCCATGTTGTGAAATCACCATGAGCTTATTGATTGCTATCATTTTTGCATGATTCAAGTTGCCTATTTTTCAATTGTTTATCTATTCTGCAACAAGCACGTCGTTTCCTGAGAATATAGAAAATCTAACGATAGACGCATTCTCCGTAAACAGTCACCACCTCACTAGAATCGTGTGCACAGAAACTCACACATTCACCTTTGTGATTTATTTAATGCACATGCACGTAATCAGAGTTCATAACAGAAGTGGTGAAATCTTAATCAGGAGATTGAAAACCGACATGCAATTTTAAACAAAGTAGAGCGACAAGAGATCAAACTCTAAAGTAAAACGAATGCCTCCCAGAGACGAATGACCGAGACTCAAGTCTTGTAATTTTTACAAACTTATTTTTGACGAACATTTTTGTGTGACTATACTATGATTCCAACGATTTCAAAACACGTGAAAATGGTGTTGTCAAATGGCACCGCTGTCGGGGAGGCAACGTCATTTTCTTTGATTTTAATTTTTGAAACTATCACTAATAAATCTCTCTCTACTTTGTTTTTGATGTGCAAGACAACACAAAAGAAGAATGAGATCTGCGCACACAACGAGCATGGAAAACGAATCAGGTGCACATCACATTCTCTTAGAGTAGGTTTTTTCTGAACCCTAGGAGTAGATTTACTTTCTTCAATTTCCTTCGGAAAATTCTTTGTGAAAAAGAAAAGATCTTACTCATTTTCATAAAAAAAAAATTTGAAAAAAAATCTAATTTAGGTTTCCTTTCGAATCTAGGTTAGTTTGAAAAAAAGCAAAAAAAAAAGATATTTTCTTTGAATCCTTTGAAATATTTTTTTGTGAAAGAAAAAGTGCAAAAGTTTTGAAAAAAAAACATTTTTTTTTGTGGAAAGCTTAGATTTCAAACTCAAATATCTTTAAAAGCTTTTCCACCCTCTTCTAATTTTTCAGCCAAATTTCAAGTCTGATTTAAAAATTCGATTGCCAAAAAACTACTAAGCAAAAAATCCTGAAATTTGAACCAAACCTTTATTTTCAAACCACCTTTCAAATGCCACCATTCATTTGAAAAAATTTTTAGTATAAAATTTTTAAAAATTTGTGAAGTGCACGAGGGTCAGACTGACCTAGATTTGAGATTTTTCAAATTTCAAAAAGCAATTCCAAGCAATCCACGAATCTGTTTTAACTAAAAATGGTGGGGTTTGAAAGATGATCTAATTGGATTTATTTTCCACATTTTTCCCGAATTTTGGAAGGTCAATTAATACTGTTTCAAAACAAAAAACTGACCAGGGGTCAAAATTCCAGATCTGACCCCCTGACATTCAAAAATCCCTAAAAATTTGATTGAAATAGTAAAAATTTGAAAAAAATATTATCTTAAAATATAATTGAAAAAGGAATCTACTTAAAAAATTTCAAGTTAATCAAATTCCAATTATTATCAGAGAATAAACATTACTTTTGTGGTCTGCTGAAACAGAATAAACCCTAGAAGTGCATGAACCTTAGGTTGAATCTTTAGGGTTACAACTTAGAGACGACAGTTGGGCTAACCTAGACTTATTCAAGTCTAGTGCTTAGCCGGTGAGCTTGGTCACTTTGTGGGCCACTCACCACAAACCCCATTGAGGAAAATGGGCTAAAATCAATTGTAAAACATGAAATCAACCTGAATTCGTTGGCATACTACTGGGCGTTTGCAATCTCTCCTGCCAAACCTGGTGACTAAGTCTGTGGGGTAGTGTCAAATGATCGTGGCTCGGGGGTTAACTGAATCGGAGGCATAAGCCAAAGGAAAAACCTTTCCCTTAGTCCCCTCGTAACCAGACTGGCTGAGTTAGCTTGAGAGGCGGGAATCACTTTCAGTCGGTTGAATGACGAATTTTTCTTCAGAATTCAAACTTCTAACGAAAAATTTGGTCACCTGATCCATAAGGACCATTTGATTGACAGGGCCTTAGCCTTGTCCTACTTGGCTACACCAACCCAGGGGTTGGGTGGTGTATGCAAGGAAAGAGGTCACTTTGACCTCACTTGGTTGGTCCTTGGGAGCCACTCCCAAGGAGGCGAGTCACCTCGCCCGGACCATCTTCTCCCCCCACTTCTTCTACTCCCAGAGCCACCATGGCTAATCCTAGACCTGGACCTAGACCGGGTCAGGATATCGAGAATCTGGACCCAATGGCTCATCTGGAAGCCCGGGTAGTCGAATCTGAGGAACAACATCAGCAGAGCATGTATTGCATCTTAACGACACTTGATAGGATGTAGCACCCGCTGCGAGGAGAACAACTGCAGGATTTCTATGACCCAGCCGCACAAATCATCTCACCCTTAGTTAGAATTCCTGCAAGCAGAGATGCATTTGAGCTCAAGCCCAATGTGATTGGGTTGATCAGCACTCATTCCTACGGGAACTCAAGCAAAGATCCATTCCACCACCTTGAGGACCAGAGTCAACTCGCTGAAATGATTCAACCTAGGAATATCAATCTCAGGATTGTTCTGATGAAGCTTTTCCCATTCTCTCTGAGGGACAAAGCTTTAGACTAGTTCAAGGCCATTGGGAAGCCAATTGGAACCTGGTCGGAATTACGACGTGAATTCCTGCAAAAGTTCTTCCCAATCGGTCGAACAAACGCAATGCAGCACGCAATCATGACTTTCTCTCAAGGAGCTGGGGAGAAGTTACATGAAGCTTAGGACAGATTTCACGACCTTCTCCAGAAATGCCCACATCATGGTATACCCAGATGGCACTTAGCTCAGATTTTCTACCATGGGCTAGATGATACATATCGATATCTGGCCGATGCATCTAGTGGCGGGAATTTCCTCGCAAAAGATGAGAACAGTGCATTTGAGCTATTTGAATCATTAGCGGAGAACTCGATGAATGCCGCATCCATGAACTAGTTCCAGCAGCCTGGTCAGCAGCGGGTTGGGGTCCATGAGGCTCACACCTAGTCTATTTGAGCTGACATGGATATCATCGTCAAGCAGCTGGATATAATAAACCTAATTGAGAAAAGGATTGACCAGATTGTCAGGGTCAATCTGACTTAAGCTCTACCGCCTCAAGACCCTCCTATGCACCCCGAGCCCCTTCTGCTCGAGTTAATCTACTCACTCGGGATGCATCTTCTCCGTATTTACGAGATCTCGCATATTAGGATCTCATAAACAATCCAGATCTGACACCTTACGATCAGGGTTACGCACCACCCGCAGATTATAATGCGCATCCCCTTGACGGATATACGTCTCAGACATCTTCGGCCTACGAGGACGTCAGTGCTATCCAAGGATACGGGCGTAATAACCTATATTCAGAGACATATAACCCTGGTTGGCACTAGCATTCGAACTTCTCCTGGTCTGGTAATTCACAGAGACCACATCAAGATCCACACTACCAGACCAGGCAATACGGGAATGCGCAAAACATGTACCCTAGGCAGCAACCATTCTCATCTCAGCAGCTGCAACCCTACTCTTTATACCAACCGTTGCACCAAGCTGCCAACCACCCTCCAAAGCAGGCTGACCCTTTGGAGGCATTGAAAGAGGAGCTGCAAGAATCAATGAGGAAATCCACACAAGATAACTTGCAGATTATGAAGGCGATGGCTGATCAGATACAGACCATACAGAACAAGCAGAACCAGTTGTTGTAGGAGCATAGGACTCAAGGAGCCTTGCCCTCCCAACCTGTCCTAAATCCTTGATATGTGCAAAACCAAGGTGCCTCGCCTAGGTTTCAGGAATCGCAAGGATAGGCACACGCCATACCACAGGCGCCTCCTGCACCACCCGGTTACACACAAGGCCAGCCGCCTTTGCAGAACCCCATGTATTCTACCCCTTCTACTCCCCCACCACCTCATGGACAGCAAGCCGATGCACATGCTGTCTCTTTGAGGAGCGGAAGGAAGACATTCGACCCACCACTTAGGCAGGTGGGTCCTGATTTTTCCCACCCTTCACCGCAGGCGAGATCGACTCCATCATCTCAGGAGCCACCTGCGATAGATAAGGGTAAAAAGCCACTTAAACCTGAGATTCCCATCCCTTTTCCTAAGGCTCTGACACGAAATGCAGTATGAAAAAAGGACACGCGGAATTTTGAGGACCTGAAATCGATGTTCAAGGAAGTACATATTTAGGTCCTCCTCCTCGAGGCAATCGATCACATTCCCACTGTCACTAGGTTCTTCAAGGACTATTGTACCCCGAAGCGACAGACGAGAATTGGACGACAGGCGGTATTGTCGAAAGAGGCTAACGCAGTGATTCTAGCTGACCTACTGCCGAAGAAGAAAGACCCTGGTACCCCACTCATATCCTGCTTCTTGCAGGATTCTCCATTTGATTGGGCCATTCTAGATCTGGGTTCGTCCATCAACCTAACTCCTACCGTATTTGATCGATTTCGATTTGGGGAGTTGAAGCCCACTTTGGTACGATTCAGCTGGCTGAAAGATCAATCAAAACACCGAGGGGGGTGGTTGAGAACGTGATCGTGAAAGTCCGTGGGTTCTACTTTCCCGCAGATTTTTTCGTTCTTGATATGGAAGTTCCTCCTAATCTCCGAGATGCACCAATTATTTTGGGTTGCCCATTTCTGGCGACAGTTCAAGCGAACATTGATTGTGCATCCGGGTGTATGGAGATAGCCCTAGGAAATGAGAGACTTCGACTTGACATATTTAGGGTAGCAAAGAACTTCGACTGTGATCAAATAGAGGAGGATGGTGAAGACGAAGATTCGGCATACTGTGGTAACATTGGGCTTCTTTGTGATGACCCAATGTCTCATTCGTCTACACTATCAGGGTTCTTGGACCTCGACCCACACGGGACTGAAATCACTGCACTACACATATCTTACCGAGGATCTGACTGTTTAGGGTGTGCTTCTAACCATAGCACCCCTTAATCCAGCTATCCTGATCCATACACTACTGAATTGCCCCCGTTATTGCAGGAAGACGTGACCACGGCTAACGGGTTTCACGTTAACGCAGTCACAATCGATTATTCCTCAGGGAGCGACTCAGTGAGAATTCAAGTGCACATGGATCAGCAGATTCCTAGCGTCGATTCTGCTCCTCCCACTCTCATTTTTTACTCTGACCCACCCGTAATTGAATTGAAGCCCTTACCTGATTCACTCAAGTATGTGTTCTTGGGTGAAAGTGAGACATACCCAGTCATTATCAATGCCCACTTAACCCAAGAATAGGAGCATCAATTGATTTCTATGCTTCAAGACCATAGGGCTGCTATCGGGTGGCGTATTGCTGATCTCCGCGGTATTCGCCCCTCGTATTGCACTCATCACATTTACATGGATGAGGGGGTGAAACCTTCGAGACAACCTCAAAGATGGCTTAACCCCAATATGCTAGAGGTTGTTAAGAAGGAGATCATCAAATGGCTGGATGCAGGTATTGTATACCCAATCTCAGACAGCCAGTGGGTGAGTCCGATCCAGATAGTGCCCAAGAAATCAGGACTCACCGTCATGAAGAATGATAAGGGTGAATCCATCCCGACCGACACTACGACATCTTGGTGGGTCTGCATCGACTACAGGAAACTGAACATGGCTACCCAGAAGGATCACTTTCCTTTGCCGTTCATTGATCATATCTTCGAACGGTTAGCCGAACGTTGTTTCTTCTGCTTTCTGGATGGATACTCCGGGTATAATCAAGTAGCGGTTAGCCTGGAAGATCAAGACAAGACCACATTCACATGCCCCTTTGGAACATTCGCTTTCAAGCAGATGCCCTTTGGCCTCTGCAGCGCACCAGCGACATTTCAGCGTTGTATGATGGCCATCTTCTTTGACATGATTGGAGACTATGTGGAGGTATGCATGGATGACTTCTCCATTTCAGAGATGATTTCGCATCTTGTCTTGATAACCTCACCAAGATTCTGAAAAGGTGTATTGAGGTAAACCTAGTACTATCCTGGGAGAAAAGCCATTTCATGGTGAGGATGGCATAGTACTAGGGCACAGGATCTCCAAAAATGGACTCGAGGTCGACTGAGCTAAATTAGAGATTATCTCCCACTTACCGCCACCTAGCTCGGTCAAGCAGATTAGATCATTCTTGGGTCACGTCGGCTTCTATCGGAGATTTATACACGATTTCTCGAAAATTGCACCGCCTTTGATGAATCTCCTGGTTGCCGATGTCCCATTTGAATTTGATACCTTTTGTCTCAGTGCCTTTGAGACTTTACAAGGCGCTGTCTCCAACTCCCCGATTCTCCAACCACCCTACTGGTCGCTTGATTTCGAAATGATGTGCGATGCTTCTGATTTTGTCGTCGATGCTATTTTAGGCCAGTGTCGGGAGAAACAACCCTTCGTCGTATACTATGCTAGCAAGGCGCTGAATGAGGCTCAACGCAATTTCACTATCACCGAAAAAGAACAACTAGTAGTAGTATTCGGGTTGGAGAAATTTAGATCATACTTATTAGGGTCCAAGGTCATCTTTTTCACTTACCACTCCGTCCTCTGGCATTTGTTGGCAAAGAAGGATGCCAAACCATAACTCATTAGATGGATCCTTCTATTGCAGGAATTTGATATCGAAATCCACAACAAAGTCGAAAAACAGAATGTTGTGGCAGATCACCTATCTAGGCTGGACCCAGATCACATTCCTTATTCCCTGCCTATCCATGAGCAATTTCCGGATGAATCTCTTTTGGCAGTTCATTCTGTTGAGTTCCCTTAGTACGCGGATATCACGAACTACCTTACCGCAGGCAAAATTCTCGCGAACCTATCTAAGGACTAGAAACTCAAATTCACTGCAGAGGCCAAATACTACCTCTAGGATGACCCACTGCTCTTCCGCATTGGAGCTGATTAGATTATTCGAAGATGCATCCTAGATTCTGAGATCCCCAGTGTTATCTTTCTACCACAATGATGCTTGTGGTGGCCATTTCTTGGGACGGAAAACCGCTGCAAAAATTTTGCAGTCAGGATTTTTCTGGCCAACCATCTTCAGAGATACACACGAATACGCCCAACACTGCAAACAATGCCAGTCAGTTGGTTCTATGACCAGGAGAGACATGATGCCACTATAACCCATCATGGTCGTAGAAGTGTTCGACGTCTGGGGCATCGATTTTATGGGCCCTTTCCGAACTCGCATTCTTTGAGTACATATTATTAGCCGTTGACTATGTCTCGAAGTGGGTCGAGGCCATCCCAGTGAGACAGGCTGACCATAAGACCGTCATTTCTTTCGTACGGCAGAACATCTTCGTGAGATTTGGAATACCCCGCGCCCTGATTAGCGACGGGGGAAGCCACTTCATTCATGCCCATTTCAGGTCATTATTAAAGAAATACAGGGTACATCATCGTATAGCCACCCTGTATCACCTGCAGACCAATGGGCAGGCTGAAGTGTCTAACCGTCAGATCAAGCTGATTCTCCAGAAGACGGTTAGACTAGACAGGAAGGATTGGTCCGATAAATTAGTTGATGCACTCTGAGCATATCGAACAGCATACAAGGCCCTACTTGGAATGTCACCATATCGCATGGTATATGGCAAGGCCTGTCACCTTCCTGTAGAGCTGGAACACCGCACCTTTTGGGCAGTGCGAAAATGTAACCTTGACCTCGATGCAGGAGGTCAAGAATGGAAACTCCAGCTCAGCGAATTAGAAGAGATCCGGTAGGAGGCCTATGAGAATGCATTGATATACAAGGACAAGACCAAGGCCTTTCATGACCGCCACATCCAGAGGAAAGCATTCACACCCAACCAGCGAGTCTGGTTGTTTGATTCACGGCTAAAACTGTTCGCAGGGAAGCTCAAGTCCAAATGGACTGGCCCATATGTTGTGATTCATCCATATCTTAATGGGGCAGTCCAGATCAAGGACCCAAAATCTGGGCATATATCCACGGTAAATGGCCAGCGCTTCAAGCCATTTTTGGCCTAGGAACCTCCTCCACCTGAGGAGATTGTCCATCTTATTGAGGACGTGTAACTGAGTGCTCGGCCAGTTAGAGGCATTAAACTCAAAACGTATAGATAGCATGTCCCACATTCCACCATCATCTATACATAACCATTTTTATACATAGCATATTTTTCTTTTAGCATATTTTCTTTCTACATATTGCATACTGATAGGTTGGCCGGTGCTGAATGTATAATTTCTGGAGCAATTCAAGGTGATTTCTACTCAATTACTCCCAGCTGTACTTATGTTCTTTTATATTCATGCATGAGGACATGCAAGAACTTAAGCATGAGGGGGTAGATACAACAAAACTGAAAATTTCTATGCCAACATTTAGGAAAACCTCGGAGCTGCATGTAAAACATACTTTAGGATCCTAAATAAAAGAACAACTAACTCCACCTCCAATGCTCGCATTGGAGCTAGAAATCGTCCGCAACAGCCATTTCCGACTCCCCCGCTCACCTCTTGTTCTAAATTTGGGATAAAGCTGAATGTTACCCAACACGGGAATTTCACGAAGTACAAATTATATGAGGTTACTTGTTTATAGCATATATACATATTACATTCATGAATAAAATTATTTTATTAAGAGAATGCATTAGGGATTTTTATCCTCTAGTTGATTCTTGTAATCTAGAATCCAATACAACTTTTCACACACACGTAGAATTTGCAATGGATTCAGGGTGAAGGCTGATAAACGACTTTAGTCTGTCGAGAAGAAGTAGTGCTTCTTTTCCTGAACCCCTAGATAGTGTTTTGGGAGTCAGGCAGATCTTCTTCCAAAAATCCACCAAATAGTGTGAGATGAGAGTAGAGTGTACTGGTGCTCTAAGATTAGTACAAGGAATCCATAGTCCTAGATAATTACGTGATGATACTCTAAGATTAGACATAGTTTTCGCTTTCAGTTCCTGCGTATAGATTTTGTGTGAATTGTGAGAGCCACCAAATGAGGCAAATACGTGGAGAGCGAGTTTTCATAAAAATAGGGCTAAGGTGGATGGTTACAACCATTCTTTACAGAATCCTTGGCTGAAGGAGGGTATTGATACCAAGGTCAGAAATACGTCGTCCTATCCGTCTCTCCCAGTGCCATGAGTAGGCACTTCCATTAAATAAGCCATCCAATGTCTCTTGAGTACCACCAACCCCTAATAATGCCACAATAAAGTTCACGGATGTGTGGTAGTTGTGTTCTGTTGAAGAAGAAAAAAAGAAAAGAAAAAAAGTGAAAAAAAAATGATGAAAAGAAAGAAAAAATTGAAAAAAAAAATTTGAAAAGGAAGAAAAAGCAAAGAAAAGAGTGAATATTTAGTTCAGTTGCACTAAGGTAATACCACCAAATAAATTTGAGAACCACCAAATATAGCCTTAACCTATTTTCCATGTGTTGTTGACCGCCCGAATATTGGCTGAGGAATTCCGACTTAATGTTAGGGTTATGAGAACTCAATTAAAGTGTTAATGCCTAGTGAGACTACCAAATACAGGGCATATATGTGAATCTGGTGAGGTTGTGAGCTCTAAGAAAAAGAAAGAAAAGAAAAAGAAAAAGGGAAAGAGAGAATAAATACAAAGGAATCAAAAGGGAGCATAGTTTTTCACATCTTTCTCTCAGTTGAGTTACTTAGTAGTCTAGGAATCTATTATGTAGTACTAGTCTCTATGTAGCACCAAGTGAGAGTGAGCCACCAAATATATAATCTTTTCCCCCAGAGATTCTCTACCTAAGCCTAAAGTCGGGGTGGAATTTATAGAATATTTCGAATACCCCGAGGGAAGAAGTCCACCTATCCCGCTAGAGTTTTTTACTAGGGGTCAAGTACAGGCTTTAGAGGTATATCAGTTATTCACTCGAATCTGTTGCAAAAGCTACATAGCTACACTTTCACGATTGTCTGGATTTCTAGAGCATAAGATGAAAACAAAAAGAAGAAAGATCTCTAGAGATACACTTGATAAAATAATCAGTCGCTCAGGGACCCTTGCTGAAAATAATTTAGCCTTGCATTTACTAGGGACTAGCAAGATTAAGGCATGGGGGTATGACTGTGCAGCAATAATAGGTCTTAATTGACCTAGATTATGCTAGAACTTAGCATAAGTTAGGGTAATTCATGCACGCATAAGCATTGTTTGCATCTTTACTACTTTCCTTTAGCTATGCATGAAATAATGTTATAATGGGCTGATTGAGTGCATTATGTCAATTGTAGGCAATAAGCTAATCAGGACCTGGATCTGGAGCAGGATCTGAAGCTAGATCAGGAATAACGGGAGTTGAAGCAGAGCTGGAGCAGAAGGCTTAGATTAGATGTAGGAATAATGATGTAAGGGAGTTAAAGGTTTGCTATTCTATTAAGTAGGAATAAAGCAGTAAAATGTGAAGAGCTTAGGTCCATCCTAGCCTTAGGATAGCCTAGAGACTTCCCCAAGCCTTAGCCACCCTTAGATTAGGTCACAACACCCTAGGAAGCCCTAAAACCCTAGTTCCAACCCTTATCTAGATGTCCAGATAAGTTATAGGACGTCCAAGACCCTTAGCCAACTCCCGCACACCTCAAACCCACTTCTGCAATGTTATTGGACATCCAGACACTTTGTCAGACGTCCAATTCCTGTAGAATACCAAAAATAGAACCTTGATTTCCCCCTGACTCAGATTGGACGTCCAGAACTAAAGTCTGGACTTCTGATTTTTGAGTATAAGTCGTTTGATCACATTTTTGGACGTCTAGTACTGGTCTCCAGTCCCTGTTTTGAGATTCAAGCCTTGATCTTGGATCTCTAGCTCCCTAGACCTAATCCCAACCCCATAAGAACCTAAATTAAGGTATCCTAACCCTAGTACATCACCTCTAGACCTACCTAAGGACCTAATTAGGTTATCACCAAACCCAATTGACTTAGATCAAAGTCAATTACCTTCACCTAAGTCAATTGGACTCATTGAGTCCAATTGAGCTTAGATCTCAACCCACACAAGTTCAATTGGACTTAGTGAGAGTCTAATTGACCTAAACCCAACCTAACTGAGTTATTTCACTCTCAATTAGGTTCACACTCATCCAATTAAACTTAGGTTAAGTTTAATTGCATTTTCCCCTTAGCAATTAGGGTTTGTAACCCTAATTCAAGACATACACCTACTTAAACCCCTTAGGACCTAACCTAAACCACCCAGCCACATAGAGCACGACCACACACACACATACACACACCCATTCACGCACACACACTTCTCTAGAGTTCTTTATAACTCTCTTGAAGTGGCGCCACCTCTTGGTTGCCAAATTTAGCAACCAAGAGGCATCCAAAATGAGATCCACATTTTTTGGATCTCATAACCATATGGTCGGCCACTCTTGGACTCTCTCTAGATAGTTCCAGACCTCTCTAGAGTGAAGCCCCTTGGGTCTATAAAAAGACCCAATGCGTGGCCATTTGCACCCATTCACATTCTTGTCACCCACTTACTTCATTGGTTCCATTCACGCCCACCTCCAGTGAGGCTAGCCACTCCACCTCCATGAGTTCATCACCACCATGAAGGACACCATGCCGGGATGCTGGATCACTCCTCTCTCTCTCAAAGGGCCAGCCTAAGATCCATTGGCCACCCCTCGTTCTCCTCCCAACCACTCCAAGCCATCGGGGACCACCCCTGAATGCCCTTTTGTTCTGCTAGATTTCGATTAGTAGTTTATGCTCTTTAGAATTTTACTGCCTTTTATTACTGCTTAATAGCATAGTCTTTATTCTCCCCCAATGATGCATGCAAAATCCCCCAATAGATTCTTGTATGCAATTGTTTTCTGGTAGCTAGATTTACATTATAAGCATTTCTGTACAAGGTTTCCTCTATCGTTCTTGTTGCAAACAACTCTCCCATTGAATGAATGAAAAATGCTTTTATATATATATCTCCATGTTGTGAAATCACCATGAGCTTATTGATTGCTATCATTTTTGCGTGATTCAAGTTGCCTATTTTTCAATTGTTTATCTATTCTGCAACAGGCATGTCGTTTCCTGAGAATATAGAAAATTTAACGATAGACGCATTCTCCATAAATAGTCACCACCTCACTAGAATCGTGTGCACAGAAACTCACACATTCACCTTTGTGATTTATTTAATGCACGCACACGTAATCAGAGTTCATAACAGAAGTGGTGAAATCTTAATCAGGAGATTTGAAACCAACGTGCAATTTTAAACAAAGTAGAGCGACAAAAGATCAAACTTTAAAGTAAAACAAATGCCTCCCAGAGACGAACGACCGGGACTCAAGTCTCATAATTTTTACAAACTTATTTTTGATGAACGTTTTTGTGCAACTATACTACGATTCCAACGATTTCAAAATGCATGAAAACAGGGTTGTCACTCCACAACCGACGCCTCCTCCTTCCCACTTCATCCGTTAGTACCCTCAACTACTCTCTAACCTCTTCCTCATTACACTAACATTGTTGATGGGAACACCAGCATGAGCCTTAACTAGCTCATTTTGACCTAGAAAAGAGAATAAAAGCTCTTACATAACTAAGAGAATTGCCTAACTCGAGGAATAACTATTCTGAGAAGAAAATAAGAAATAAAGGGTAAAACTATAATTTTACCATTGCAATACATCAACAGGATTTCTCAGAGGTAAACATAGGTCAAATGATCTTAATGAGATAAAAAGTGGGATGATTCAACCATAAAAGGGTCATGTGCAATCTAGGAATTAAATGACATTCTGTAACCCTAAAACAGACCCACTTAATTCAACATGGCTTTGGTCAAGATAAAATTCACCTAAACCTTCTAAAAATCATGGAAAAATATCCCCTAGGGTTTAGAACCTTCAATTTGGCCTTTGGAACCTATTTTGACCTAAATAGGGGTCCTAGCTAATTATTTGCCCTAATTTGGATTTTTGTGTAAAATGTCCAGTCAAATGTGATCAAACCTAAAATCCAACTTCACCATTAGATTTCTTAGGTCCAAGTTAGGTTAGTACCAAAATTAGACCTAAGGGGAGTTCACCTTGACCTACTTTGCAAAATAATCCAACCCAATCACATTTAGACCCCTTGCTTTTGAAAACCATTGTAAAGACCCCCTATCTTCCTCGCCACTCTTTGCAATTAGGTCCTTTCGCTAATACAGTGGAGTCCCACTCTGACGAGGATTCAAGAGGAGATTTCACCTAAATCCCTCAGAGATTCCCTCTCAAATTTGAAAGGGAGATTCTCTGAGGAATTCCCAATCTGATGAGTGCAATTCCAAGCCCTAATTGTCATCCAATCTCTCGTGTGAACGGTCAAGAGATTTGGGTCTCTCGCACATTCCTACTCTGGCAAGGATTCTTGTGCTTGGAAGCTTGCCTTCCAAGCACAAGATCCTCTTCCAGTGCCTATAAAAGAAGCCCTTAATCCGGCCGCTCAATTTCAGCTTGGTTTGGCCGGAGAACAACCTCCAATTTCTTCTCTTTTCCTCCGGCCAAGCATCCAGCGAGCTCCGGCGACATCTCCTCCCTCTTCTCATCGCTCTGCCACAATACCAGTGGCAGAGACATCTCCGCCTCCTTCCTCCGCATCACGCCATACCTACGCATGTGCCTACAGCCTCTTCGTCGTCGTCGTTCTCCCTCCACTGGAACCTTCTTCTCTGGTGGCGGCAAGTACGTGCCAGCCACCCTCCTTATCCTTTCATCCATTAAATTAGGTTAAATCTCTTCCCCTCTCTCCTCTCTTCATTTCCCCCTTCTTTATTTCTATTTTCAACCCCTCGACACCGTAGACCACCACCATCTTCCTCATCTTCGACAGACCACCAACGAAGGCGCATCCATCGCTCCACGAATCCACATGCCTCGCTAGACCCCTCAGAACCTCCGCCACCATCCACTGATCACTTTTCCCATCTCCATCGACCGCCATACTCTCCACAAGCTCCCCTCGACCACACCCATCACCACGGCCACAGATTGACCTAGGCACGCATGCCTAGGCCACCCCGCGGCCAGCCACCTACCACAGCACCTTCGTCGTGCCACGGCGAAGCTTCCTGTGTGGTTTAATGAGGTTGCAAGGCCGTATTGTTTGAGAGTAGGATCGAGCCTCCGCTGCCATTAGCGTCGGCATGAAGCTTCCTCACAAGCTTCAACCTAGCTGTCGCGCTCCAGGTTCCTAGGTCCAGGTGATGCGGAATCACCTCGCGCACACTTGTAGGATCTGTAAATGACAAGCACACTAGAAGGGGGATGAATAGTGTGGGAAATAAAAATTGCAAAACAAATCAAACCACAAAAGGCACAAGATGTATAGTGGTTCCCCTCACCTGGGTACCCCACTACCTAAGTCTCCTGACTTAGGATTTTTAACCCGATTCCCTCAACTCAGAGAGAATCAATTTACTAATATCAGAGGTAATTAATGAATTACCTCAACCCAATTACAAGATATGAAGAAAAGATAAAGATACAGGTGTAAGAAAAATGTAAATAGAAGCTTACAACTATTTCTTAAGTCTCCAACAAGAATACATCTTATAACAAGTATAACCAAATCTAACGAGAAAAACTAAGGCGTAAAACAAACGATTGATTATAGAAAAATACGATCGCCTTTGAAGATTTGTTGCAAATGATGAGATGCCTTGAAATGTATGCAACAAAACAAACTCACTTTCAGCTTGAAAATGGAGAATTGAAGGTATAGGCAAGAGTATATTTCTTTACTTAGAGGTGTGTCTAAAACAACACTCAAAGAGTGCTTATATAGACCACTAATCACCTCTCCCATAAATTCTAGCCGTTAGGGGTATTTTAGGAACATTAGAATTAAGATTCATTGCAAATTAGCCATTCAGACTGGTCACAACGGTTAGTTGGTACCGGTACTAAACTATTGGTACCAGTACTGACTACATACAGTCAGTGCAGCCAAATCACTAGGTACTGGTACTTGTGACGCACAGTCTTAGGTCCTGTGACCTACATGTATCAGTACTCATGATGAGTACCAGTACTTGTAACACACAGTCATGGCTCCTATGACCTTCATGTACCGATACTCATGATGACTACCGGTACTTGTAAGGTCCAGGCAAAAACCCAGTTCACAAACTGTGACCACTTGATACCGGTACTCATGATGAGTACCGGTACTTGATGTTCACAGTTTGGAACTTAGATCCAAGCCTGTGCCAAGCAAGTACCAAAGAACATTAGTGTTAATCAGTTGAGAAATCCAATCTACTCTAGGCAACTTAGCTTTGAAAGAGTGGATTTTGAGTTAAAAATCGAGTAATTGAATGATATTTTGAATCCTAGTTATCTCTACTTTGATTTTAATACCTAGATTATATCTTACTTGTTTGGAGACATACAAAAATTCTAAGATACAATAAAAACTAAAAATCTTCAAAAAACTTCTTCCTTCATGTGCAATCTTTTTGCCTGCATCCATAGATTCTTTTGACCTATAATCACTTCATAAATATATTAGAATTTAAAAATGGTTTTGTTAACATCAAAACACACAAGAGAGATGGAACTAGGGTCCAACAATCTCCCTCTTTTTGATGTTGACAAAACAAATAAGATACTCATATTAAAAATAAACAGAGACTTAATAAGAGAAGAATAAAAAACTCTCCACAAGAGAGTAGAAAAACCTCCCCCTCAAGCTAAGCTCTCCTTATTTTAGATATGAAGTATCCATTCATTTCATTTCTCCCCCTTTTGTCAAGCAAGCAAAAAATTGAGCAAATACCATAAAAGTTCAAATTTCATAAGAAAGCATAAATACATAATCAAACAAAGCATCAAATTTCATAACATGAAAATGTTCATGACACAAAATAAATATTAAGAGCCATAGAAGTTTTCTAACAAGCTTACATGACACAAAATAAATTTCATAACAATGTTAAGAGTCATACATTCAACAACAAGCTTACATACTTAAAAAACTAAACTAATTTCTATGACATTTTCTAATGAGTGGTTATTCATCTTCTTCCTCATCTTCATTGTCATCGTCATTGTCATCGACATTGTCATCATCATCATTGTTGCCGTAGTCATCATCATCATCATCGTCTTCTTCATATGAAACATTTTCTTCATCTTCTGTGTCTTCTTCTTCTTCATCTTCATTGATAATTGGTTCTTTTTCAGCTACAAAAGATGGATCTTGAAAGTGCTTCTATCCTCTTTCGCTGTATTCCGGAGGTGCTTTTGGTTGAGTCCGCTTCCTTTGTTTGGTATGTTGAGTGGAAGATGCAACATAGGAAGACTCAAGAGACATAGAAAGATCATGAAATTTGCGTTCCATGTGACGGAAGGAAAAATTCAAATTGGTTAAATTTTGGCCAATGTAATTGAAAGTGTTGATCATGTTGGGATCGGTGCCAGACTCATGAGAAAGGTTCTTCTAAGGAGTTTCAGTTTCCGGAAATGGATAGGTAATGGGGACAAAAGCTGAAGATGATTCAGGAGGTGGATGAGAAGAAGATTGAGCATTTGGATCAACTTCATCTTCTTCTTCATCACTAGTGGATTCCTCTCTAGCGGGTTTCACTCCCATTTTCCAGAGAGTGGTCCATTTGAAATAAACCACTTTTCTAAGAGGAGTGAAATTAGAAAGGTCAATTTTATTTTTATGAAATATATGAGACACCAAGATATCCAGAGGTAAAGCCGATGCACAATAATGTGTCTAAGAAAGTGAATGAAAACCGTGTTCCAATTGACCGGAAATCCTGTAATGATAGCATAAATTAAGGGTAAAATTCAACGAGAATTTTGTGAAAACCTGAATTTTTAGCCCTTAAATTCCATGCTAAAATATGAAAAAGAACACGAGTAAAAAGAGTCATATTGGGGGTAACCAATGCTTTGCCCTGGCAATTAGGAAGCAATAAAGTTTCATGAATTTTGTGGGTAGGAAATTGCTCTTTAAGTGTGTTAAAAGGATGACCTTCATTAGGGCATTGGGTGATGGTTGATAAAAATTTAGGAGTGATGGTGATTTTTTGACCAAAGACTTTGGATGTTAAGACTAGATGGCCCCGATTTTCTTATTCTTGGAGATTAGCAAAAAATAGACAATTAATGTCAGGGTAAACTCCAGGAACATCAGCAAAAAATGCCTCATTAAAGAAATGCATAAGATGCTGATTGGAAAGACAGGTAGTGAACTCATAGATTTGTAGAGAAAAATCCTTCCACTCAATAGGCCTACAGTGATGAAGTTTTAGGCCTTTATACCAATCAAATTTAGATTTAGCATCCTCATTGATGCAAAACTTGTGGAATGCATCTTGAGGTGCTTTTCCCTTACTTTTAGATTTTGGTGCCATCTGAAAACATACAACAACAAGAAATAGGAATACAATTAAAGATAAAGATTATGTGTTCAAGTAACAACATATTTAAGCCTGCATGTACCGGTACTGGTGATTAGTACCGGTACAGGTTGGTTTCTATCCCAACCAGAAATACGAGCTAGTACCAATACTAATCTTCAGTACCAGTACCTGCTCTATGAAGCAGGCACTGCTGCACCCAGCTAGTACCGGTACCGATGATGGGTACCGGTACCATCTGGTACCCGATGAAAGCATATTGCAGTAGCAGAAATGACAATGAGAAAGAACAAAACAAGATGTAGAACAACTCAAGGAAACAAGATTTGATAAGAAGAGAAGAATGTACCTAGGGTATGAAGATTGGAGATGATTCTTCTTCTTCTTGGCAAGGGCTTGGCGAGGCTTTAGGTGGAACTAGGGTTTGGTTGTGAAGAAATGAGGCAAGTGTTTGCACTTGACCTCTTTTATATGGGATGGGTCATGTGCTTGTCACATGACCACTTAAGTGGTTGAGAGATGAAAAAATTGATAACTTAGGTGTTGATAAAATAATGTGATCAACAACCTAAGTTAAGTAACCAAATTGCAAATAACACCCTGGTATTTCAAGACATATGGAAATATTACATTTTAACCCTCTTTTAGCAAGCATGGGTTATTTGCAAAAAAGCCCTTAGGAATTTTCATAAATACAAACAAAGTTTATATCAAACAAAATGTTAAATTAGAATCTCTTTTATTGTATAAAGTCCTAATTTTCTCCTTATAAAGCAGAATCTCTCTGCTGCAAGAGGTTTTGTAAAGATGTCTGCCAATTGGTTTTGAGTGTCAATGAATTCTAATTGAATAGAGCCTTGAAGTACATTATCTCTGAGAAAATGATGTCTAACGTCTATGTGTTTGGTACATGAATGATGTACTGGATTTTTGGATAGATTTATTGCGCTTGTATTATCACATAATATCTTGGATTGCGCAAAAATCAATCCAAAGTCAGACAAAGTCTGTCTCATCCAAATGACCTGAGAGCAAGTAAGTGAAGCTGCAATATACTCAGCTTCAGTTGTAGAAAGTGAAACACGAGTCTACTTCTTAGAGAACCAAGAGACTAGAGATTCTCCAGTAAAATGACATGTGCCACTAGTGCTCTTTCAGTCTGTCCGACTCCCTACGTAGTCTGCATCACTTTAGGATAATAGATCTAAAGATTGTGCTTTAGGATAGAAAAGACCAAGGTCTTTTGTGCTGGTTAGGTATCTAAATATTCTTTTTACTACATTATAATGAGATTCCTTGGGTTCGGACTGAAATCTTGCGCATAAACATGTAGCAAATATAATATCAGGTCTAGAAGCTGTGAGATATAGTAGTGAACCTATCATTCCCTGGTATTTCTTTTCATCTACCCTCTTGCCAGATAAATTTCATCAAGAAAAGTAGATAGAGCAATCGGAGTCTCTTTGCCATTTACATTTTCAAAGTCAAATTTCTTGAGAATTTCAAGAACATATTTTGATTGACTAATGTAAATCTTTGTGTCTAATTGTTGAATTTGGAATCCTAAAAAAAAATTGAGTTCACCTATCATACTCATTTCAAACTCAGTCTTCATAGTCTCACAGAAATGTTGACATAGGGACTCCTTAGTTGATCAAAATATAATATCGTCGACATATATTTGAATCAATAAGATGTCATTACTTTCTTCTTTTACAAAGAGAGTTGAATCAACAACTCCAATTCTAAAATTGTGTTGAAGAAGAAAGGTCCTGAGCCTATCATACCAGGCCCTGGGAGCTTGTTTAAGTCCATATAATGCCTTATTGAGCTTGTATACATGCTCTAGGTGTGCTGGGTCCTCAAACCAAGGAGGCTGATTAACATAAACTTCTTCCTTAATATAACCATTAAGAAAAGAGCTCTTGACATCCATTTGATATAACTTGAAGTCCTTTGCACTTGCAAAGGCAAGTAGCATTCGTATGGACTCCAAGCGAGCAACAGGAGCATATGTCTCATCAAAGTCAATACCCTCCTGTTGGTTATAGCCTTGAGCTACAAGTCTGGCTTTATTCCTGATTACTGAACCAAATTCATCCAATTTATTTCGGAACACCCACTTGGTTCCAATGATGGAATTACCCTCAGGAGCGGGTACCAAGTTCCATACATTGTTCCTAGTAAATTAGAGTAGCTCCTCCTACATAGCTACAACCCATGATTTATCCTTTAATGCCTCATCAACTTTCTTGGGTTCAAGTTATGAAACAAAAGCATTAAGGACAAAATCAGCTCTAAAGTGAGATCGGATTTTTACACCTTGCTCAATATCACCAATAATCTGTTCTTGAGGGTGATTTTTATGCTGTACCCATTCTTTTGGAAGATCATGTACATTTCGTGAATCTTCTATCTTTGATACATCAATGAAGGGGGTATCTTCATCATCAGAATCAAAATGATTTGGTTTTGGTTCACCTAAATTTGTTTCATCAAATGAAACATTCAGGGATTCTTCAATAACAAAAGTCCTTTTATTAAAGACTCGATAAGCTTTGCTTCTTGTTGAATAGCCAATAAAAATGCCTTCATCACCTTTAGCATCAAACTTATCAAGCCTGTCACGGGTGTTTAATAAATAACATCTACTTCCAAACACCCTGAAATATGATATCTTAGGAGACTTCTCATAATAAAGCTCATATGGAGTTTTCTTAATAATAGGCCTTAAGAGTGTTCTATTTAGAACATAACATGCCGTATTAATGGCTTCACCCCAGAAATATTTTTGAAGCCTAGACTCCAAGAGAAAAGTTCGGGCACATTCTTATAGAGTGCGATTCTTGCGCTCTACACCACCATTTTGAGATGGAGCCCGAGGAAATGAAAATTCATGGGTTATGCCAGAATTGACACAAAAACTTGAAAATTTTTCATTTTCAAATTCACCCCCATGATCAGTCCTAAGTCTAAGAATATAAGATGATTTTTCCTTTTGAAGTCTTTAAGTAAAACTTAGGAAGGAATCAAATGAGTCATCCTTATGTTTCAAGAAGATGACCCAAGTGAACCTAGAGAAGTCATCAACAATAACTAGGCAAAATTTTGATCCATTTAGACTCTCAAATCATGTTGGTCCAAACAGATCAAGGTGTAACAACTCTAAAGGTCGTGTTGTTGAAACTAAGTCTTTAGGTTTAAAAGAAGTTTTGTGCATTTTTACGAGTTCACACGACTTGCACAAAACATCTTTTTTATAAGTTAGTTTAGGTAGGCCCCTTACTAACTCATTTTTGGCTAACCTATTAAGATGTTTGTGATTAATGTGACCTTGCCTACGGTGCCAAAGATCTACTTCAATATGGGAGGCAAGTAGACATTTTACATACTTTTCTTTTGAAAAATGAAGAGCATAGATATTTTCATATCTAAATCCTTCAATTAAAATTGTATTTTTTCCTTCTTTTAATATTTTAAATCTAACTTTAGTAAACAAAACATCACATCCATTATCACATATTTGACTAACACTAAGCAGGTTATGTTTTAAGTTTTCTACTAAAAGAACATTGCGTACCTGCTTAGAAGAGTTTCCTATTGTACCTTCACCAATAATGTGACAACGTTTGTTGTTGCCCAACTTGACGTGTCCTCCATCTTCGATCTTGGTCCATTTGATAAAGAGGTCGGAGTGTCCCGTCATGTGATTGGAACACCCACTATCTAGGATCCATTTATCCTTTTTGACCTGCAAGACAATTTATTAAATCTATTTTAGGTACCCATTTTCTTTTGGGTCCTTGATAGTTAGTACCTTTCAAATCCTTAGGTTTATAGATCATTTTTGTGTTAGATCTATAATTCTTAGGATTATTGACCTTTTGATAAATCCACGCATGTCTAGGTGCATGTGATTTATTTTGTGTGCTCTTTTTATTATTGAACTTAGCTTTTAGATTATTACAAAATTCCGTATTCAGCCTAGTTGTTGTTTTTAAATTATTCAAAGTATCTTCAAAGTGTTCATAAATATCTTCTAATTCCACTATTTTTGCATGTAATTGATTGTTAGTTTCTTTGGACATATCTAATTCTATTTCTAAACAAGATTTCTCTATTTCTAGGGTTCTATAACTATCATGCAAAACCTTATTTTCGTTTTTAATCATCCTAGCCTTATTATATAAATCTTCATATGCTTGAACTAATTCAGTAAAGGTAACTTCAGAATCTACCTCATTTTCAGAGTTGTCATCATTTACCATTAAGCAAAGATGTGCAACTTCTATTTCTTCAGATTCTTCGGAAGATGATTCCGCGTCGGAATCATTATCATCCCAAGTTGCCTTGAATGCCTTTCTTGAAGTCTTCTTTTTCTTTCAGTCGAGTTCTTTGTCCTTCTTTTCTTCCTTCTACTTGATCATTGGACAATCTTTTCGTACGTGTCCCTTTTTCTTGCACTCAAAACAAATAATGTCATTTGAAAATTTATTAACTTTCTTACCTTATTTTCGGATGAATCTTCTTGTTAGAGGAGCAAGCTCCTCTTCATCGGAATTTGAGTCTTCAAAGTCCGATACCTCCTTTAAAGCTTTGAAAGCAAGCTCCTTTTTCTTGCTTATGGATTTTCCTTCATTTTTCTTCATATTTTCTAACTGGACTTCGTATGCCATGAGGCTTCCAATTAACTCATCTAATGAGAGAGTAGAAAGATCTTTTGCCTCTTGAATGGCTGTGGTCTTTGGAGACCAGTCGTTCGTAAGGGATCTTAAGATTTTCCTTACAAGTTGTTCCTCCTTGAGTTTGACTCCAAGATTCTTCATTGGATTCACAATCTCTCCAAATCTTGTGTACATCCCTTTAATTGATTCACCTTTCTGCATCCTGAAACACTCATAGCTTTCTGTTAGAATAGAAATATGTGTTTCTTTAACTTTACTCGTACCTTCATAGGTGACTTGCAATGTGTTCCATATCTCGTATGCGGACTTGCATGCGGAGATACGGTTAAATTCTTCTCTTGATAACGCACAATAGAGTGCGTTCATCGCTTTTGCATTTCCCGCAATCCTTTTCTTTTGTTTTGTCGTCCATGCCACTCCTTCTTGTGGCTCCAGATCCATGTACTTCTCTTGGATAAACATCCATGAGTCCTCATCCATGGCCTTGAGGAAGATTTGCATCCTCCTCTTCCAATATCCATAGTCCGTCCCATCAAAGTAGGGAGGATGTGTGGATGACTGTCCTTCGGTGCACTTTACTGGAGATGCCCTAGCGAAATAGAATTGCCACTTCTGTTCGCAACCTGCTCTGATACTACCTGTAGGATCTATAAATGACAAGCACACTAGAAGGGGGATGGATAGTGTCAGAAATAAAAATTGCAAAATAAATCAAACCACAAAAGGCACAAGATGTATAGTGGTTCCCCTTACCTGGGTACTCCACTACCTAAGTCTCCCAACTTAGGATTTTTAACCCGATTCCCTCAACTCAGAGGGAATCAATTTACTAATACCAAAGGTAATTAATGGGTTACCTAAACCCAATTACAAGATATAAAGAAAAGATAAAGATACAGGTGTAAGCAAAATGTAAATAGAAGCTTACAACTATTTCCTAAGTCTCCAACAAGAATATATCTTATAACAAGTATAATCAAATCTAACGAGAAAAACTAAGGCGTAAAACAAACAATTGATTACAAAAAAATACGATCGCCTTTGAAGATTTGTTGCAAATGATGAGATGCCTTGAAATGTATGCAACAAAACAAACTCTCTTTCAGCTTGAAAATGGAGAATTGAAGGTGTAGGCAAGAGTATATTTCTTTGCTTAGAGGTGTGTCTAAAACAATACTCAAAGAGTGCTTATATAGATCACTAATCACCTCTCCCATGAATTCTAGTCGTTAGGGGTATTTTAGGAACATTAGAATTAAGATTAATTGCAAATTAGCCATTCAGACTGGTCACAATGGTTAGTTGGTATCGGTAATGAACTCTTGGTACTGGTACTGACTACATATAGTCAGTATAGCCAAATCACTAGGTACCGATACTCATTGTGAGTACCGGTACTCATGACGCACAGTCTTGGGTCTCGTGACCTACATGTACCGGTACTCATGATGAGTATCAGTACTTGTAATGCACAGTCATGGTTCCTGTGACCTTCATGTACCGGTACTCATAATGAGTACCGGTACTTGTAAGGTCCAGGCAACAACCCAATTCACAAACTGTGACCACTTGATACCGGTACTCATGATGAGTACTGGTACTTGATGTTTACAATTTGGAACTTAGGTCCAAACCTGTGCCAAGCAAGTACCAAAGAACATTAGTGTTAATCAGTTCAGAAATCCAATCTACTCTAGGTGACTTAGCTTTGAAAGAGTCGACTTTGAGTTAAAAATCAAGTAATTGAATGATATTTTGAATCCTAGTTATTTCTACTTTTATTTTAATACCTAGATTATATCTTACTTGTTTGGAGACAAACAAAAATTCTAGGATACAATAAGAACTAAAAATCTTCAAAAAACTTCTTCCTTCATGTGCAATCTTTTTACGTGCATCCATAGATTCTTTTAACCTGTAATCACTTCATAAACTTATTAGAATTTAAAAATGGTTTTGTTAACATCAAAACACAGAAGAGAGATGGAACTAGGGTCTAACAACACATCCAACCAGGGAGTGGCTTTGAGAGAGCGTCACAGTCGGGGCAATTGAGCAAGCATCCTCTGGCGGGCACGCGAAGAAGCGGGTGGGACTTTAGTCCCACCTCGGTAACTTTTGGCGTAGGTGAGTGATTTATATTGCTTTTGTGATATCAACTTATCACCTCCGATCACGGGGTGAGGTCCCCTCGCCCATATGCCCGCCTCATCCGCGACCCACGCTACGCGGACCTAGCTTGCCTGACCCATTTACCCTGCACTCGCGAACCACCCACGCCGGTGTGCCTGGACCCAGGTGTGCTTGACCCGACCCGAACACCCGATTGGCTCTAGGAGAGTGGACCTAAGAGAGAAAAGAGAGAGAGTGTACGTGGGGGAGGGTAGGGGTAGGTTTTGCACTTGTGTGCAGGGAAAGGAAGAAGGAAGAGGAAGCTACAACTGCAGGGAAGAAGGAAAAGCAAAGGACTGAAGGAAGAACCTGAGGAAGCTAAGGAAGGCACGATTGAAGGAAGAAGATAAGGAAGCTAAAGGAAAGAAGAAGGAAGGAGAAGGCAGGAAGGATAAAAAGCTAAGGAAGAAAATAAAAGGCACTGTAGCAGAAAGAGAAAGAAGAAAATCAGAAGCCAAGGAAGAAAGGTAGAGAAGGCAGAAGCATAGAAGGAAGGAGAAGGTGCGGCCAAGCCAGAGAAGGAAGAAGGCAGAAAGAGCAGAAGTTAGAGGAAGAGAAAGTCAAAGAAGAAAAGAAAGAAGAGAGAAGCTGAAGGCCAAGTCAGAGAAGGAAACCAAAGAAGAAGAAGGAAAGAAAGAAGAAAGAAAGACTGAAGAAGAGAAAGCTAAAAAGGAAGAAAGAACCAGTCAAAGAGAAGAAGCAATCAAATACTTTTTATCCAATCTTCTCAATTTCTCTTTTATTGCTACATTTTAGTACTCATAAACTCCTTCATTATACTTTGAATTAGATTTTGAGTAACTTTAAGTGTTCAAATTACATTTATTGAGATTAGTGAATAAATTCCATTTGCTCTCTGTGTTCGACCACGGACTTAACATTTTAGTAATAAAATTCTTATTTGTTTTCAACGCTTTTTCGACTATACTGCAATGCCACCTTTTTAAAACCTAATCTACAGTTGTAACATTTTGGCGTCGTTGCCGGGGAGCAATGCGCAATTCATCACTTGTCTGTGCATTCTTTTGATTGTATTTGAGCACTAACTTGCCCTATTTGTTTTGCTATGATCTTGCAAGGTATTTCACGAGGAAATCTCCTGCATGAATCAATCACTCCAGGGCATGTAAACTCTCTCTTCTTCCCTAAATCCATCCCCTAATCTTGGGAAGACAAAAGGAAGCAATCAAATTAGGAATCAACTGCCTTCTTTCTATAGTAATTACCATCTATAAGGCAAAAGTTTCCTGATTTTGTGAAAATTTTCAAATCTTATGGAAGTTGAAGCGATTTTTAGAGATCCTACCCCTCAAATTCCTGTGCCTATTAGAGATCATGCTTAATTTCTGAATCTCCGCGGACTACACACTTCTTGCTTGAAGTCCAAAGAGAACTTCTGTGAAAAATAAAAGAGAATTGGAAATAGAGCCACATTAGGGTTTCTACAGCAGGGTTTTTGGAGTGCTAGTTTACACGTGCTTGCATAAAAGGAAATAAACCCACCCGCACTTGTGTGCTACCCAAGCCCTTGATTGAAAGGATCTAAGCAAGACAAACCCTAAAAATCAAGCTCTTAAGTCACTTGAACCCTAAAAGAAAGGACCTAAAGGCTCTCAAAGGACAAATAGGTGAAGGTGACCCTTTAGGTCAACCAACCTTGAAATTAGGTCACTTTTTGCACTCAAAACATCTAAAGTTCAAGTGAAACCCTAAGCACCTTCAATCTAAAAGTGGTAGACTTAAGAAGTCAAGGTCCCCATTCTGGTCTACCTGGAATCTCAGTGACAAGAGAGGTCGGGTGGGGGAAACCCTGTAACCTGTGGGGATGCTCTACTGTGTAGGGGTCTTTGCGGGACTCTCCCTCTCTAGCTGCCCCGGTAATTCTCAGGTGGACGACTTTCCAATCAAGGGGTATCATCCGCCCCGAACCTCCATAGTCATCCAAACATCTTTGGGTGCCTTGATTGGGTCAAAAACACATCCAATCCCTCATCCCTTCTCTTTAGAGCACACACATACATTTTCAGTGGGACTCTTTATTCAGATCTAATCACTTCACAACTTGATTTTACATCTTGATCCAAATTCTGATTCTACATCTTGATTCCACCATCTAATCCAAATATGTAGCCAAGTTACTTAGGATTACCATTCAAGAAACCTAAATCATAGAGATCCATGAGAGATAGGATGATTGAGGATGCCATTGAATTCTATGAAATTGAACACAAAACCTCAACACCAGTAGCAGATATTCAGGTTAGTGTACCAACAACCATAGCTTTCATCATAAACTGTGCCCAAGTGCTATTAACAGAAGCTACAAAAGGATCAACCCGAGACATTCTCATAATAGGATACATTGAGATAGAAAAATTGCATAATTTTTAATACCTCCAATGCATGACAAATCCTGTACTTTGGGAACAACACCAAGATGATGTTGAAAAATGGGAAGAGATGTTGAGGTTATTAAAACAAGTTATCTATCAACAATACTTGTACACACCCCAAACAGATGATGAACCATCTTGGAAAAGTATTAAGGATAAATCCAATTTCCCAAATCTTGGGTTTGAGGCACAGAGTTGTGGTGGATTCCCAACCTAGATAAAATACATGCCTGATCTTGAAATAGGTTGGGAAGTTCCAATTGTAGGAAAACACAATGTTGAGCCAACCCTAGACCCTGGATCACCAAGCCTAGAATTCCAAAACTCCTGCAATGATGAGAGTAGAACTAAACCTCTCGAGGGTATAAATCCCGCCCCTTATTCTTAGAAGGTGACCCTCGAAGGTTATCCGGACCTAGATTCTAGTACTTCAACCCACATCCTCAACCTAGAATCTGGATCTGAAATTGATTGGGAAGATTACAAGGCCCTGTATGACAAAAATCAAAGTGTCGATGAAGAGTACGATTCTGGGCCTCTATTTGATGAATATCCCTCACCAACATCCTCAGAGGTACAAATCGATTTTTCGAAAGTCATGCCAATTTACGATACAGAAATCGAGGCGTTGGACGAGTGGGGTTTTGATTGGGTCTTTCCTACAAGCCTAGAACTTGAGCCTAGTCCAAATAAGAACACCTTTCTAAGCTCAGAATCTACATATAGGCTAGATCTAGGTCAGGCTGCTGAGTCTACATCATATGATTTATTCTGTGGTGGAACCCATGATCTCGAATCTCATTCCAAACTTGATTTTCGCAAGATCTCCGACGATTTCGAATCTTATCATGACTTCAGAGAACTTCTGTTGACTGAATACAAAGAGCCAATCTACGACCTCAGCTCACATCATTCATTCTCTGACTCCGACTCTGAGGTCCCAATTCCAGAGATCAATGATTTAAGTTCAGGTTCCAGTGAGATGGAATCATCTCTTTTTAATCCTCAGGAATCAAAACCAGAAAATGCCGAGAGTGACTGCAACCCAGAGTTCGAATCATTTCTCGACTCAGATTTCCAGTATCCTATCGACTCTCTTCAGGCATTCACTTTCGATTTTGAAAGCTACTATGAGGACTCTTGATGTAAACATGTTTACATTACATAAGATGTCTATTAATGCATGTTCTTAAGCATAGGATTGCATTGCATACTATAAATATTGCATAACATGCATCATCTTGCATTTAGATTAGTTTGAATAAAATGGAGGTTAATTGTCTCCTTTTATGTTCAAGGACAGGGAAAAATTTTTATCGGGGCCTCGGATCGAAGATCCAACCATACAGATGTGATCAGGGTGACGATTGGAGTTCAACGACTCCAAGATCACCCTAATCAGACATCTGTAGCATCAGATAGAGACTAGGGAACCCTAGAAGATAAAGGGCCAAGATGGTGTGCATCCACACTTCAAATGACAAATCCGACCACATAGATGGATTCGAATCGACGATCGCAGCCTAACGACATGAAAATTGACTCAATCCGACAGCCGTAGCACCATCTACATCATCCAGAAGATGGACGGCCAAGATGTCACCACGTGGCACCATCTCAGCTGCCCAACCGGTCGCTGCACTCGCCGCGCGCTCTCTTCTTTGACGATTCTCCATCGTTGGATGTGCATCCAATGGCTGTCGATGCGTGCGCCTGAATTTATCTCCGTGACACAAACGTGCTGATAGCGCGTTGGTCGAACGCACTCGTAAGAAGGCGAGGCACGCATTCGAATCACGGCTAGCAGGCGGCGAGCGCGATTGACTGCTCGATTGTGATCGAGCGGTCGCGCGCACGCAATTGCACTCACATTGTATCGCATGCCCACGCCTCACGCGAGATCAGACGTGGACGAGCGCGTAGAGGAGGCGGGTGGAGGTGCGAGATAAGCCGTCCAATCTCACGATCGGACGGCTAGGATCAACTGAACGTGGAGAGCGCATTATGCGTGAGGAGGCGAGCGGCCGTGCGGGCAACTCCCCACTACGCCCATGATGGGCCTTTAGCGACGGTTTTATCCGTCACTAAAGACCCCTGATTTAATATTTTTTAAATTAAAATGACCAAATTGCCCTCACTCCTGGCAACTATAAAAGGAGACCCCCTCCACACAAAATTATCATCCCTTCCTTCTCTTCTCTCCCTCTCCAAAGCTCAAGAGAAGCTTGTCCCACACCTTCGATGCTTCTCGCGAGATAAAGTCAAATTTTTGTCCCCCTTTCGGAAGCGGATCTCGCGACGACGACGACGTGCTGCCTCGTTCCCGTTCTTCCTGCTACATACTCCTTCATCCTACTCCGTTTCCCGTCTTCCAGGCATCATCCCGTCCGACTCATCCTCCAAGCGACCATCGAGGAGGATATCTCTCTCCCCATTCTTTTTACTGCTTTCTAGAATAGATTTACTGCTTTCTAGTGTAATCATTTTCCTGCTTTCTAGTCGTAATGTTTAGTGTAATGAACAATTCTTCTGATAATGAATTCCATGTTTATTCTACATCTCTTTTTGATTTTTGTTTATAATATTCTCTCTCTCTCTCTTTCTCTTCTATTTAGTGTAAATAGATAGATAGTTTCTAGTCAATTAATTTACTTCGTGACAAATAAAACAAATGCGTATTTTTTTAAATCAAACGTCCACCTCCCTGAGTTCGACCTGGGATTTCTATTTCGGTATAAATTTTATTTGTTGAACATGAGTTCTTCGCTTTCAAACTACAACGACAGGTTTTCAAAACCAAACATGTTAGCATAGCAACCGTAGTGTTCAACAACTCTCTACATGAAACCACCTGCAACTTCTTTCTAGAAGAGCCCTCATACACAATCCTCATTGAAGCCACCTCTTCCACATATACAGAACTGATCAAAACCTGTTTTCAACCCCGACCCGCAACCGGACTCAATTTCTATTCTGATTCCCGTCTTACTGAGACGATTGCAGATGATTCAACTCCACATCTATACCGGGTATTGAACATTGATCAGACTGAAGACCATGCTCCATATTCTCTAATCACCCTCGTAGGGTTTTCGCACCATGCACTAATTATTTTACAGATCCCTACTATGACCAGGCTAATTTGACTCAGCCAAAACCCGAATTTACACTTCCACATCCATCCGAGCACCATAGCATATGGTGGGTTCCACATCTCTTGATCGACATTTATCAACCCACCAGATTAATAGGGTTTGGGCTGCATCATCAGCCTATTGATCTTAACAAGCACCTGGTTGGACCAACCAGGCTCTTAATCAAGGTGCTTGTTCTACAAAACTCTACTGATTTAACCACTCACTCTCCATCCCATTTCTCGCTCGACTGAAGGCGTTGAATTTAGTACTTAACGGGAGGCAACCTGTCATTCTAAAACCCGAGATCCATCTGATTATCTGTCTGTACTCCACGTCTATTGCACCCTGAGTTCAGCCTTAGACTAGTCGATCCCACCCCTGGTACACGTACCAGAGCTTGAAATCGTCTACAACAGTCATTCCTAACCCATTCGCCCACCCGATAAATCCTGTTCTGAGTCCTCGAACCCAATACTATTTCACACCCTCTGTTTACAATGAGGACATTACAAAACTTAGGCATGGGGGGGTGGTAAAGTGCATACATACAGAAATCAAGAAAAGTCAGAACGTTTCTCACAAAAAAATCACATATGTCAAAAATACCAAAAAAATAAAAAATCTTGAAAAAGAACAAAAAAACTAAGGGGGGAGGAGAGAAAAATTTTGAGTCCATACAAAACATGAGGAAAAGAGCAAAATGATAAAAAGGAGCACAAAATAAAAAGAAAAAAAAAGATAGTCATTAGTAAGAAATTAAGGGATTAACAGAAGTTCTAGACCACATCAAGAAAAGAGAAAAATAGGAAAAAAGTGCTAATAAGACACAAAAAGAGATTAGTAGGAACGCTGATCTTAGGCCTTTTGGGCTAGACTCTTAGGCTTAAAAACTCAAGTATCCACTAAGATCTGGATAATCCTCAAGAGATTGAGGAAAATGGAAAGCTTAAGTATTAGATCTGAGGCTTAGGGAGTATTCAGCCTCATTACCTGACCTTCGATTTGCAGTACTCGGTAACCTAAGCACCTCAATCCACACACAGCCTGGTTCAGTGCGCATAACTTTCAAAATCATGCAAAAGCGTTTAAATATTCTGAAAAAAGTGCCTAGATTAGGAGCGGCCGATCAACACAAGTTGCTTTGGACGAGTTCCCGACGCGGAGAGGTGGGAAATTCCCCTCGAAGATGTGTAACAACATATCATCTCCTTGGTTCTTGTCTCCTAGGATATTTACATATCTTACCGGGGGCACGTAAGCACTCTGCTAGTTCAGATACCATGGGCGGCATTATCACGAAATGTCGATTGCCAGGATCTGAAATTGGGTACAGAACACCAATGGGCGGGATTATCTTGAAATCTCGAAAGCCAGGGTTCTGGGGGTTTCCATGGGCAGTGCTATCACAAAGCATTGATTGCCAGGGACCTTTGAGGATTGATGATGGGGATGAGGAATTCGATATAGATCGTGTCAAGAAGCCAATCCGAAGCTAGAAATAAAAAGAAAAGAGAGAGAGAAAACTCTCCAAACAAATACATCCCCTGTCTCTCTCTTACAAAAATGCACTACAAATTGAACCAAGGCTAAAATATGTCTCAAGCACGGGCACTTTAACCGCGGAGTCCAACGAACCTGAGGATAGTTCCTGCGAGCCTTAAAAACCTCCACGGAGGACCGAGGCTAGAGCTGGTCAGGTCCGGATCTTGGTTGGTACTTGAGTACCTCTAGGCCTACTATCGATTTTCTAACCTAATCAAAAGAAAAAGAAAAAGCACTCATCATGAATTGTGAAAGAAACTCATGGTCTAGAACAGAAGTTAAAACCTTGAAATTTTGCTAAGGGACTAGCAAAAGCTAGGCATGGGGGTATGATGGGAACACCATCATGAGTCCTAACTAGCTCATTTTGACCTAGAAAAGAGAATAAAAGCTCCTACATAACTAAGAGAAGGGCCTAATTCAAGGAATAACTATTCCGAGAAGAAAATAAGAAATAAAGGGTAAAACTGCAATTTTACCATTGCAGAACATCAACGGGATTTCTCAGGGGCTAAACATAGATCAAGTGGTCTCAACAAGATAAAAGGTGGGATGATTCAACCAGAAAAGGGTTCATGTGCAATCTAGGAATTAAATGATATTCTGTAACCCTAAAAGAGACCCACTTAATTCAACATGGTTCTGGTTAGGATAAAATTCACCTAAACCCTCTAAAAATCATGGAAAAATATCCCCTAGGGTTTATAACCTTTAATTTGGCCTTTGGAACCTATTTTGACCTAAATAGGGGTCCTAGCTAATTATTTACCCTAATTTGGGTTTTTGTGTAAAATATCCAGTCAAACGTGGTCAAACCTAAAATCCAACTTCACCATTGGATTCCTTACGTCAAAATTATGTTTGTAACAAAATTTGGACCTAAGGGGAGTTCACCTTGACCTACTTCGCAAAATAGTCCAACCCAATCACATTGAGACCCCTAGCTTTTGAAAACCATTGCAAAGACCCCCCTATCTTCCTCGCCACCCTTTGTAATTAGGTCCCTCTACCATTATAGCGGAGGAGTCCTACTCCGGCGAGGATTCAAGAGGGGATTTCTCCCAAATCCCTCGGAGACTCCCTCTCAAATTTGAAAGGGAGATTCTCTAAGGAATTCCTGATCTGATGAGCGCAATTCCAAGCCCTAATTGTCACCCAATCTCTCATGCGAACGGTCGAGAGATTTGGGTCTCTCGCACATTCCTACTCTGACGAGGATTCTTGCGCTTAGAAGCTTGCCTTCCAAGAACAAGATCCTCTGCCAGTGCCTATAAAAGAAACCTTAGATCCGGCCACTCAATTTCAACTTGGTTTGGCCAGAGAACAACCTCCAATTTCTTCTCTTCTCCTCTGGCCAAGCATCCAGCGAGCTCCGGTGACATCTCCTCCCTCTTCTCATCGCTCTGCCACAATACCAGTGGCATAGACATCTCTGCCTCCTTCCTCCATGTCGCACCATACCTGCGCACGCACCTACAGCCTCTTCACCGTTGCCGTTCTCCCTCTACTGGAACCTTCTCCTCCGGCAGTCGCAGGTACGTGCCAACCGCCCTCCTTATCCTTTCGTCCATTAAATTAGGTTAAATCTCTTCCCCTCTCTCCTCTCTTCATTTCCCCCTTCTTTATTTCTATTTTCAACCCCTCAACACCGTAGTCCACCACCATCTTCCTCATCTCTAGCAGACCACCAAGGAAGGCGCATCCATCGCTCCATGCATCCACAAGCCTCGCCAGACCCCTCAGAACCTCCACCACCATCCACTGATCACTTTCCCCATCTCCATCGACCGCCATACCCTCCACAAGCTTCCCCCGACCACACCCATCTCCACGGCCACAAACTGACCTAGGCACGCTTGCCTTGGCTACCCTATGGCCAACCAACTACTGCAGCACCTTCGCTATGCCATGACGAAGCTTCCTATGTGGTTTAATGAGCCCGCAAGGCCGTATTGTTTGAGAGCAGGATCGAGCCTCCACCGCCATTAGCGTCAGCCTGAAGCTTGCTCATAAGCTTCAACCCAGGTGCCGCACTCCAGGTTCCTAGGTCCAGGTGATGCGGAATCACCTCGCGCACACCTCCAACCAGGGAGTGGCTTTGAGAGAGCATCACAGCCACAGCAATTGAGCAGGCATCCTCCTGCGGGCATGTGTAGAAGCGGGTGGGACTTTAGTCCCACCTCGGTAACTTTTGGCGTAGGTGAGTGATTTATATTGCTTTTGTGATATCAGCTTATCGCCTCCGATCACGGGGTGAGGTCCCCTCGCCCATATGCCCGCCTCGTCTGCGACCCACCCTACACGGACCTAGCTTGCCTGACTGGTTTACCCTGCACTCCTCACGCACCACCCACGCTGGTGCGCCTGGACCCGAGTGTGCTTGACCCGACCCGAACACCCGATTGGCTCTAGGAGAGTGGACTTAAGAGAGAAAAGAGAGAGAGCATATGCAGGGGAGGGTAGGGGTAGGTTTTGTACTTGTGTGCAGGGAAAGGAAGAAGGAAGAGGAAGCTACAACTGCAGGGAAGAAGGAAAAGCAAAGGGTTGAAGGAAGAACCTGAGGAAGCTAAGGAAGGCACGACTGAAGGAAGAAGCTGAGGAAGCTAAAGGAAAGAAAAAGGAAGGAGAAGGTAGGAAGGATAAAAAGCTAAGGAAGAAAAGAGAAGGCACTGTAGCAGAAAGAGAAAGAAGAAAATCAGAAGCCAAGGAAGAAAGGTAGGGAAGGCAGAAGCAAAGAAGGAAGGAGAAGGTGCAGCCAAGCTAGAGAAGGAAGGAGAAGGCAGAAAGAGCAGAAGTTAGAGGAAGAGAAAGTCAAAGAAGAAAAGAAAGAAGAGAGAAGCTGAAGGCCAAGTCAGAGAAGGAGACCAAAGAAGAAGAAGGAAAGAAAGAAGAAAGAAAGACTGAAGAAGAAGATAAAGCTAATAAGGAAGAAAGAACAAGTCAAAGAGAAGAAGCAATCAAATACTTTTTATCCAATCTTCTCAATTTCTCTTTTATTGCTACATTTTAGTATTCATAAACTCCTGCATTATATTTTGAATTAGATTTTGAGTAACTTTAAGTGTTCAAATTACATTTATTGAGATTAGTGAATAAATTCCATCTGCTCCCTGTGTTTGACCTCGACCTCCTTGTTTGTGCTGCAACCCAATCCTATTGATATCTCTTCTGATTCATCTGAACCTGATTCTCCTTCATCCATCATGATGGCACAACCTGTAGAAGAAAATAATCTCGAAAATCAACTTCAGTGCCTCAATGATCTATTCTAAGCCTTTGTGAACCCATCGTAGAATCCAATGATGCGAGATCACTACAATCCCACTATGGTGGAAATCGAACCTCAAGTAGAAATCCTCACAGGATGTCCTGACACTGAACTCAAGCCCAACATGATTCATGACATCCCCAAATTCCATGGGCGTAATTCCGAAGATCCTTTCCAACATATCAAACAACTCAAGCATCTGGCCCATACCTTCGGGTCAGAAGCTCAAAATCAAGATATTCTACTCATGAAAATGTTCTCATTCCCTCTCATGGATAAAGCTGCTCATTGGTACCAAACCCAAACTCGTCCGATCAACACTTGAGCGGAACTTAAATCCGAGTTTCTGAGAAAGTTCTTCCCTGTTGGTTGGATAAATGCTTGACGAAACCATATCACACATTTCACACAACAAGCAGGAGAACCACTTCACGAAGCATGGGATCGTTTTCTAGATCTCATGCGAAAGTGCCCCCATCATAGAGTTCCTAAATGGGAACAAGTCCAGTCTTTTTACCAGGGACTCCATGAGGATATTAGATTATTCATCAATGCGACTTGCAGAGGAAACATCATGGGTCAACACGAAGACACCGTGTGGGAGATTTTCGAGAATATGTGCGAGAACTCCATCAATAATGAATCCATGGGCATGTTCGATTGAACAAATGCCCGTGCATTGATGAATCCAAAGGGAGCACATGAGACGCAGGGCCTGTCCTCTTCCGTCAACTTGGAACTGATGGCCAGTCATCTAGACAAGGTCTTTATTATTAAGAAGAAGGTGGATGAGCTAACTCGACATTTGCAGCGAGCCACCTCTATGCAAAACCCGTTCACACAACCACCCTCTGGCAGGGAGGCCATGCACAACATCTATCATCGACCTTCTCAGGGGATGGACCGATATCTACCCTCGTTTGATTCTGGCTACGGAGGAAACTCTGGATCCACCTACTCTAGTTGGGGGAACTCTGAACCCTCATATTCTGATTTTCCCAAGGTTCCTTAGACCTGCGAGGACCTCAATGCCATTCAGAATGATCCATTCTCAAACACTTACAACCCTGGATGGCGCAATAATCCCAATTTCACGTGGTCAGGCAATAATCAAAATCAGATACCTTAATATCCACCCCGACCACAAGCTCCTCATCCATATCAGCCGCCTCAGCCTCGACCTAACCCAACTTATTAATCTGGGCCGACTCAGACTTATCAAATGACTCTTATCCTTCAAACTCTGGTTGACATTCAGAAGATGAATGCGGCTATGCAAAAATAGTACAGAGATGAGATCACAGAGGTTCGCAATCAACTTGCCCAGATGGCAAACCCTCGCCAACTTGGTGCACTTCCTTCACAACCTCTGCCTAATCCGAATAACGGGCCGAACCAAAGGTGCGTTATGAACCCAAATCTGGGCCAAGCTCACTTTGTTTATAAAGCACCTTCTACTCCATCACCTGATGAAATGGAGGCTTCAACATCATATACGGGTTACTAGCATCAAACACCTCTTCTATACACTCCAAACCAGAACCAGGCAGGATTAAATTCTGTTACTACCCGCAGTGGCAAAACAACATAAGACCCACCTTATCCAAGCCAAACCCAGCCTAGTAATACAAACCCTAACCCAAGCATAGTCATCCAGGACACCTCTATCCCAGATCAAGAACCTGGACCCATTCTCAAGGAACCATCTAAGGTTCCATTTCCTGAGGCCTTGATCAAGGGAAAAAGGACAACCAAAACCGTGGCACCTAAGGAGGACCTGGTTAAGCTCTTTTAGCAGGTCCATATAAACATCCCCTTGATGGATGCAATATGCCACGTACTGGCCTATGCATAATTTCTGAAAGACGTATGTACGCCTAAGCGTAAGCTACGAACCAAAGACAGGAATCCGATTGTACTGTCAGAGCAAGCCAGCTCTGTCATTTTGAGCAAACTCCCGCCTAAGGCAAAAGACCCAGGCACCCCTCTGATCTCCTGTGAAATCAGTGGTATACGATTTGACCAAGCTTTATTAGACTTAGGAGCCTCCATAAATTTGATACCCACATCCCTACTAGACTATTTCGAGGAATCTGAACTTAAACCAACTGAGATGACTTTACAAGTAACAGACTGATCAATTAAGGCAACAAAAGGAATTCTTGAGGATGTCATAGTTAGGGTGCATGATTTCTATTTTCCAGTGGATTTCATCATTTTAGACATGGATGCTTCTGAGAATGTGAAGAATACACCGATCATACTAGGGAGACCCTTTCTGGCCACTGCTAGGGCCAACATCAATTGTGAGGAGGGCCAAATTGAATTAAAATTTAGGAGCAAGACACTAAAGATCGACATCTTTAAGGCCCAACAAGGAATTAATTGCGGAGTGATAAACGCTAGTTTATCATCATTCTTATGCATTAAAACAAACCTAACTCTTAGGATTTTACTCCGCAAACGGGTTTTTGGGCTGCATTTAGGCATAAATTAGGTTAGGCATGCATTGCATTTTTAATTGTATTTTTAATATGTTTTTGCGAGTGTTAGGGATGAATAGATATACAGATCCCTAAAACCCTAGCACTCAAGAAGGCAAATGGTGAAGGAGAAGCTCAGACTAGCTGGAACTCAGCTTGATCCAAATCACCACAGCTGGAACCTAGCTCACTTGAACTAGGGTAAGCTCATCCCAGCTCCATTCAGCTAATCTCAGCTGAATGGCAGCTCAAGAGAGTTCATCTTAGCTCACCCTAGCTCAAGTCAGCTCAGATCCAACTCAACCTAGTTGAGTCTAGCACATTTTAGCTCCCACAAGTCCACAAGGAGCTCTAGCTAGCTCAGCTGAGTTGACTGGAGTTCACCCCAGCTCAGATCCAGCTACATCTAGCTCAGCCAGCTGAAGAAGAACTCATCCCAGCTCAGGAAGCTTAAGTCTAGCTCCCGGGGACTTAGCTTAGCTCAACTCAGTTGAGCTAAGATACCTTAGCTGCCTCAACCAGCTTGATCCTCCTCGAGAGCACCAAACCCAACTCACCTTAGCTCATTATGGTATAAGCCAGCTTACTTTAGCTTGGATTAGCAGCTAGCAAAGCACTAGCAAGCTAAGCCAGCTAGAGTAGCTCCATGCCAGTCTCTTCAGTAGCTACCAGCTCTAGTTCTAGCTCTAGACTTCTCCTCCTCAGCTCCTCTCTTCAAACCCTAGCTCCAATACCTCCTCCTCTACTCCATATCTAGCTAAGCTAGCTTAGCTTAGCTTAGCTTAGCTTAGCTAGCAACCAGCTCCTTGGCCATCCACCACCTTCATCTCAACCCTAGCTAGCTCCACCAACTTAAGCCCTACCTAAGCTAACTATCCTACTCAAGTTGGCGCCATCTCCTAGCCACCTCTTCACCCCATCATCACCACCAAAAGGCACCAATTTTGGTGCCAAAACCTAACCCTAACTACCCCCCTTTTTGGCGCCAACATCCACCCCCACATCCACCATACACCTAACCCTACAACCCATCCTAGCCACCCACCTACCCCTCCTTCTAGAACCTTTCTTGGAGCCACCTAAGACCCCCTTCTAGAAGCCATTTTGGCGCCAACTTCAAGGGGTGCCACCACCCATAACTACCCCCTCGGTGTCCCTTGGGTTGGCGCCAATTGCCCTTAGCCATAGGATCCCCAACCACCTCCATCTTCCCATCTTAGCCCTCCATGTCAAGAGTCACCTTAGCCCCCTTCCTACTCTATATAAACCCACCACCTACCACCATTTTAGAGCATCCTCCATTAGTGTATTTTTATACCTATACCCACCTACACCTACGGCCAAGAAGAAGGAGTAGAGAAGAAGATTAAAGGGGCACATCACCAGCCCCTTTGGTGCCTTCTTCTCCCCACTCTCTTCAACTTGGGCCACGCCAAGGAGGAGGACCTTTCAATCTCAAGGAGGACGGCCAGGAAAAGGAGAAGGACCTAGGGTGGACGTAGACCCTTGGAAAGAAGCTTAGGGCACGCCCCCTTAGGGCTTGCTTTGGAGGACATCACCTTGGCGGAGCATAGCAAGGAAGGAGTTGGAGGACTCTTTTCAAGCTCGGGAGCTACCAAGCTTGGAGCAAGAAGCCCTCTTCTTCACCATCTATCTAGAGGATTTGTGTTTTCGTTTATTTATTGCAATTTTCTAGTAGTAGAAGCATTCATCTACTAGGCTTTTATGTAAAACACTTTCTCATTAATCTAGTTGCCTTCTTTGCAATTTCTTTAGTTGCATTTTTAATTGCTTTGTTTTTAGCATTATTCACTCCCTCTCCCTAATTATTCTAGGCATCCACTTGCCTAGAGTGAGCTTAGGGAGAGGCTCCACTTGCCACTTTAGAAGTAGTATATTGAGTTGAGTGTAAGTCACTTTCTCGCCAACAATTTCACATGTTGCCTTAATTTCAAAAACATAAAAATGATATATTGAAAAAGACCAAAAAGAAAGTTGAGATCTATTTTGTAAGCAAGAGAATTAATTTTGCAAACATATTGCCTCCTTGGACGACCCTAGATACCCCACTATCTAGGTTTATAAATTTAAGAGTTGATCGGTTTTGCGCGTTACAACGGCGTATTTTACAAACCGCATAAAATCCGTATCATGGAGTCATAGAACAAATTTGTGATATTGAAGCAGTGGTTGATGACTTCATCGAGAACCTGACTATTTCTGATCAACAATAAGAGGATCAAAACCTGCAATTAGAGGAGCCCGAACTCAACCTAGATACACCCATAGCTACCCACTGCTGCTGAAAACCTGATTTTGGAATTAAACCTCTTCCCGATCTTCTCAAGTATGCCTTTCTGGGTTCCAATCAGACATTTCCTATGATTATCAACTCCCGACTCACACTTGATCAGGAAACATGCTTGACTTCTATTCTCCAGCAACATTGAAGAGCCTTTGGATGGACTCTCGACGATCTCACTGGTATCAACCCCTCATACTACACACATCACATCTACACTGAAGAGGGCTCACGACCATCCCGTGAAATGCAGAGATGCCTGAATTCCAATCTGCAGGATGTTGTGAAAAAGAAGATTATCAAGTGGTTAGATGCAGGGATCATCTACCCGATCTTCGACAGTTGGTGGGTGAGCCCAATCCAAGTTGTGCCTAGAAAGGTAGGGCTCACCGTCATCTTGACTGAAATAGGAGAAGCCATACCGACCCGTATAGCAAACTTGTGGAGAGTCTACATTAATTACATAATACTAAATTCCTCCACGAAGAAGGATCAATTCCCACTACCGTTCATTGATCAAATTTTAGAGAAATTAGCAGGAAATCGATTCTTCTACTTTTTGGACGGGGACTCCGGTTACAACAAGTTCGCAATCCATCCCGAGGAACAAGAAAAGATCACCTTCACCTGCCCCTTCGAAACTTACGCGTTTCCATGGATGCCATTCGGTCGCTGCAATGCACCCGCTACTTTTCAGTGGTGCATGCTTGCCATATTCTCAGATGTGGTAGGTGAATACCTTGAAGTCTTCATGGATGACTTCTCGGTATTTGGTGAATCATTTGAAGATTGCCTCCTATAGTTGGTCTAAATCCTCAGGTGGTGCATCGACGTGAACTTGGTTCTTTCCTGGGAAAAGAGCCACTTCATGGTACCTGAGGGAATTGTCCTAGGACATCTTATCTCTGAAATGGGCATCCAAGTTGATCGAGCCAAGGTAAATTTGATTTCCAAACCCCTACACCAAGCTCAGTCAAAGGCATCTCATCCTTCCTGGGGCACGTCGATTTTTACCATCAATTCATTCCCGATTTCTCGAAAATTATGCACCCCCTGACTAATCTTCTATCTAAGGATGTCCCTTTTGAAATTACCAAGGAGTGTACTTAGGCATTTGAGATCCTGCATGATCGAGTTACTCAAGCACCTATCCTGCGGTCCCCTAATTGGTCTCAACCCTTTGAGATCATGTGTGATGCATCTGATTACTCTATAGGGCGGTACTTGGGTAGATAATAGACGGGAAACCCATGGTCATTTACTACGCTAGCATGACACTTGACGAGGCTCAGTGTAACTAAATAGTTACTGAGAAAGAGCTGCTAGCCATAGTATTTGCCCTGAAAAAATTCAGATCATATCTTTTGGGTTCCCGTGTTATCATTTACTCAGCTCACACTACTGTGAGGCATCTCCATGTGAAGAAGGATGCGAAACCTCGACTAATCCGCTGGATCTTGCTGTTGCAAGAATTTGGTCACTAGATTCGCGACAAGGCGGAGAAACAAAATGTGGTAGCTAATCACTTATCTCTCCTTCCTTCCGACATTATCGACCCTTTCGAACCCATTACTGAGCATTTTCCCCTATGAGCACCTCTTGACTATTAGTGAGAGACTTCCATGGTTTGCTGATCAAGTAAACTACTTGGCGTCACATTAGATCTCGTCTGATTGGCCAAAAGCCAAGAAGGATAAATTATTTTCCGATGCCAAGTACTACTTTTGGGAAGACCCGTATCTCTTCTGCATTGGTGCTGATCAGATCATCTGACGATGTGTTCCAGAAGCAGAAATTCAGGACGTTTTGTCCTTCTACCATGACCAGGCATGCGGTGGACACTTCTCTGGTCATAAAATCACAACAAAGTCCTCCAGTGCGGCTTCTATTGGCCCACAATTTTCCAAGATGCATACAATCACTGTAAGGCATGCACTCATTGCCAAACCATAGGCAACAGGAGCCATCGTGATATGATGCCCTTACAGCCAATTCTCGTATGCGAAATCTTTGAAATATGGGGGATTGATTTTATGGGACCCTTCCCTGTTTTGGACGGCTTCGAATACATTCTTCTCGTTGTTGACTACGTGTCCAAATGGATCGAAGCCATTCCGACCCAAACCAACGATCATAAGGTGGTTATCAAATTCATTCATCAGAACATCTTCCCTCGGTTCGAGATTCCACGTGCCATAATCTCCGATGGAGGGACCCATTTCACGAATACTGAGTTTAGATCACTGATGACCAAGTTTGGGGTGTCATATAGGATCTCGACTCTTTATCTCCCCTAAACTAACGGTCTAGCTGAGTTACCAAATCGGGAGATCAAGAAAATCCTCCAGGTTACTGCTCGACCTGACAGGAAAGATTTGTTGTCTCAACTTTCGGAAGCTTTGTGGGCTTATAGGACCACCCACAAAACCCAATTAGGCATGTCACCTCCTTGTTGAATTGGAGCACAAAGCCTATTGGGTAGTACAGAACTTCAATCTCGATCTTTCTAAGGAAGGAACCCACAGAAAGCTTTAAATGAGCGAGATCGATGAACTACGTCATGACACGTATGAGAACTCGCGAATTTACAAAGAGCGGGTTAAGGCCTTTCACGACAAGCACATATCCAGAAAGATCTTTTTCCATGGTCAAAAAGTCCTACTCTTTGACGCCAAACTCAAATTGTTCCCAAGAAAACTCAAATCAAACTGGATTGGACCATACCTTGTTTGACAAATCTTTGGAAATGGAGCTGTCGAAATTAGTCAACTCAACCACGATTTAGAACCTTTTGTCGTGAACAATCAAAGACTTAAACCATTCATTGAACTCACTGATACAAATTTGGCTGAGGTATCTTTTACCCTCCATTCTACCTGAGCTCATTGTGCCCAGCTAATGGTGTTAAACTCAGTGCTTAGCGGGAGGAAACTCGTTATTTTGAAAAACTCGAAACCCATCCTAACAGATCTTATGCTGAACTCATATTACACTTTAGGGTTCATCCATTAGAATAGCCGACTCCACCTCTGGTACCCGTACCTGAGCTTGAAATTGTCCGTAACAGTCACCCCGACCCATTCACCCACCCCACACCTGTTCTAATGAATGATCTAAGTTGAACTCGAACCCACCTAATTTACAATGAGGACATTGCAAATCGTAGGCATGGGGGGTATTAAAGTGCAAAACGCTGTGAAAATCACTTCACAAGAAAGGGTTTCATCAAAAAATTCACATATTCCAAAAATACCAAAAAAAATAAAAATTTTTTGAAAAATAACAAAAATATGAGAGGGGCGGAAATTTTGATGGCATATCATATTTTGAGGGAGGAGATAAAAATGTCAAAAAGGAGCACAATTTGAAAAGAAAAAAAGAAGAGATAGTCATTAGTAAAAGATTAAGGAATTGACTTAATTCTAGACCAATTCAAAAAAAAAAAAAGAAAATGAAAGCCAAAAAGTGCTAATGAAACAAAGAAGAAATTAGTAGGAACACTGATTTTAGGCCTCTTGGGTTGCAATCCTAGGCTTAAAAATTCAAGTACCCGCTAAGATCTGAATAGTCCTCAAGAGGTTGGGGAAAATGTAAAGCTCAAGTATTAGGTCTAAGGCTTAGGGATTATTCGACCTCGTTAACTGACCTCTGGTTTGTGGGACTCGGTAACCTAAGCACCCCAATCCACACACAGTCTGGTTCAGTGCACTTAAATATCAAAATCACGCAAATGCGTTAATTCTATTCTGAAAAGTTGCCTAGATTAGGAGCGACTGATCAACACAAGTTGATTTGAATGAGTTCCCAGCACGGAGAGGCGGGAAATTCCCCTCGAAGATGCACAATAACATATTGTCTCCTCGGTGCTTGTCTCCTAGGATATCTACATATCCTACCAAGGGCATGTGAGCATCTTATGCTGGTTCAGATGCCATGGGTGGCATTATCTTAAAATGTCAATTGCCAGGGTTTGGATTTAGCTACAGAACGCCATGAGAGGGATTATCTCAAAATCTCGAAAGCCAGGGTTCTGGGGGTTGCCATGGGCAGTACTATCTCAAAGCATCGATTGCTAGGGACCCTGCGAGGATTGATGGTGGAGACTAAGAATCCGATATAGACCATGTTGTAAAGCTAATCCGAAGCTAGAAATAAAAAGAAAAGAGAGAGAAAACTCTCCAAAAAAAAAGAAAAAATCCTCTATCTCTCTCTGACAAAAATGCACTGCGAACTGAACCTGGGCTAAAACATGTTACAAGTATGGGTGCTTTAACCACGGAGTTCAATGAACCTTAGGTTAGATCCTGTGGGCCTTAGAAACCTTCGCGGTAGACTAAGGGTAGAGCTGGTCAGGTCCAGATCTTGGTTGGTACTTGAGTACCTCTAGGCCCACTATCGGCATTCTAACCTAATCTACAAAAGGAAGCACATATCAAAGTTTTAAGCATCAAAAGTTTTATGGTCTAGAATCAAAGTTAATACCTTGAAATTTTGTTAAGGGACTAGCAAAAGCTAGGCATGGGGGTATGATGGGAACACCATCATGAGTCATAACTAGCTCATTTTGACTCAATTAAGTCAGTAAATGCTCCTACATAACTTCTAGAAAGTCACAAGTCACTGCATAATCATTCTAAGGGAAAAATAAGAAGCTAGGGTAAAAACTGCAATTTTACTAGCTTATCATTAATGCAGTACAACCACGGGTTTTCTCAGGGGTTGAATGAAGGTCAAATGGTCTTAAAAAGAAAACAAGTGGGATAGAATAATCAGAAAAGGGTTTACACGTGTTCTGAGAATTAAATGACTTTTTCAAACCTTAAAAATAGACTCGCTTAATTAATTGAGGTTTTGATCGAGTTAAAATTCACCTAAACCCTCTAAAATTCATAGAAAAATATTCTCTAGGGTTTGGAACCTTCAAGTTGACCATCAGAACCCATTTTGACCCAGAATAGAGCTACAGATAGACATTTGCCCTAATTTGAGTTTTTGCATAAATTACCTAGTCAAACGTGGTCAAAACCAAAATCTAAATCCACCATTGGATTCCTTAGGTCCAAATTAGGTTTGTACCAAAATTTGGACCCAAGATGAGTTTGTCTTGACCTAGTTTACAAATAGTCCTATTTAATTACATTTTTGCCTTAACTTTCAAAATATTTTCAAGAAGGACCCTAACTTTGTCGTCGTTCTCACAAAAAGGTCCCTATCGCCATTAAACCTATTCGTACTTGCTCTGGTGACCTTAAAAAGGAAAGAACTCCTTGATTTCTTGACGAAACCCTTTCAAATTTGAAAAGGAAGTTCGTTAAGAAATTATCTTCCTTTTGAACCCAATCCTAAGCCCTAAAACCTACCAATCTCTCATGCGAACAAATGAGAGATTTAGGTATCAAGGAATTCCCAAACACCGGCGAGCTTTCCAAGCTTGGTAAGCTTGCTTCTGAAGCTCTAACTGTCCTCCTCAAGTCTATAAAAGCACCTCTTTCTCATACCGAATCTCTCAAGCTTGAATTCGATCAGAGTAATCCCCAAGTTCTTCTCTCCTCCTCCATTCGAATTTTTCTTTAAGCTCTGGCAACCCTCCTTGCCTCCCCTCATCATCTGATCGCAATACGAGTGGCATATTCTTCTTCCTTGCTTTCTTTCGCGTCAAGCAACACCTGCTGGTGCCCTTACCTCCTTTATCCTTGCCATCCACCCCTTATTAGGGCAGCTTCGTCTCCAGCGCCGGCCATACCTCAACCGACGCCAACTCTGCTCCCCATCGTCTACCACCTCTCCTAAAAGACTCCTTATCTTCCACTCTTCATTTCCAAGCATCTAAAACTTCGTTTCAACCGCTGACATGCCCTCTGTGACTTCATCTTCCACCTCGCCGACAGAGCTCTAGCGAGCCCTAGCGACTTCCACACTTGCCCAACCGCGTCGCTTCTATGCTCCTCACCATCGCCTCTACCCACTGACCAAAACCCCTCAAGTAATTGAGGGGATTGGCCTCTCTATCACCCCACCGACTGACACACTCTCACACACAATCCGCGAGGTCTACAAGCCTCCACATCCACTCACACGTGACGCCACCACCACAGTTGCATTCCCTAACATCCAGCGAAGCTCCTGAGCACTTCTGATGTGGCCGTAAGGCCGTGTTCATGTTTTCAGGTTCCAACCTCCAGCCTCCATTAACGAGGCATCTTCGAGCAAGCTCCAGCAGTGTTCATGAAGCTTGAAAGAGTCGATTTTCTGCTACTGGTTGTAGTATTTAAGTGGTGAAAAAATCGAATAATCAACAATAAAAATAACCACTCACAGAAGAGCGAGTCGTGTCCACAGGGAGGCAATTATTCAATAAACTCTCGATTATTTCGTATTCTTTCAGTTAAGTGCGAAATCCCTAGTCAAAGCCGACATAAAATACGATGGAAAGAAGATTCACAATAACTAAAAAATATAAGGGTATATGTGCAATTTTCCCTTACTGAAATCTTCAATAAATATATGATGATTTTATGTAATTTTCAATTGACATATACTAGAGAAAATTGGTGCACATGTTAATCCCAAAATCAATCTTGAAATAGGTGAATAATAATAACATGCAATTATCAGAAAGTATGAGTGTGCATTCGCAATTTTGCCATAATAAAATAATAATAAATCAAAAATTAATTTATGGTGGCAATGGCATTAGATGTAATTTTTAATTGAAGGTAAAAATAGAACTTTCACTCTCTCTCCTCCTCGCGAGAGAGAGAAAAAAATTAATTTCTTTCTAAATATTATTCCTGCAATCATAAAAATATTACATCATTACATATTAAGTTATAGAATACTATAAAATAGATGTAAACTTAAATCATGATGAATGCAAACATTCTATAACTTAATGTAGTTATTAACAAACCTAAAAGGTACAATTAAAGTTACTTAGGCATAATATTAGTCCATTAAAATGGACTCATCAAATACCCCCATGCCTAAGATTTGCTAGTCCCTAGCAAAAATGAAAAATAATATAAGTAATCAGAAGATTTCTTCTTTTCTTATTTCAAAACTTTAGAGATTTTGACAAATGTGAAGTGATGATATCCTCAGTAACAGATCCAAGTGAAAAAGCTAATTTGTAGTGGGAGTTTGTATTGCACCCTTGGCAAATATTGTTGTCGGGATAGGAAACTACTTCCCTCAGGGATAAAGTAGACGATAATATGTAATTTGACCCCGACGCTTGGCTTAGGTAGGAGATATCGAGTTGAATGGATTTATATTTGGTGGCACACACTCATCTGGTGCTACGTATAATCTAGTATTGCAAACTCTAGATCTCTAGACTATTAGACAAGTCAACTCTGAGAGAGGCTACACAACTGTGCTCTCTTGATGTTCTTGGGCACTCCCTCTTTTCTTTCTTTCTGAGATCACAAATCTCACCAGATTTAGAAATTGTACTCACTATTTGGTGGCCTCACATGTCATCCACACTTCAATTAAAGTCCTAATAACTCTACAACTAAGTTAGAGTCCTCAACCAGTATTCGGGCGATCAGAAATACTAAAAGGTAGGTATGGGTCATATTTGGTGGAACGCGATAGGTGTTCTGTTGCTTTAGAAATAATGTTACATTATAACTTGGACCTTCTTTTTTTTTTGTAATATAAATATTTCTTCTTTTTCTGTTTCTTCTTCTTTTTCTTTTCTTTTCTCACTTTTTTTTTTATATATATAATATAAATCAACATAATACGACACAGACTTTTATTTATGAGGCATTATTCGGGATGATGATGGTCAATAGGATATTGTGTGGCTTATTTGGTGGAAGTGCCTATTCTCGGCACTGGGAAGGAATGGATAGAACAGGCGTATTTCTGACCTTTGACACTAATACCCTCCTTCAGCCGAGGACTCTATGAAGGACGGTTTAACCATCCACCATAGTCATCGCTTTATTAAGACCCCATCTCTGTGTATCTGCCTTATTTGGTGACCCTCAAGAATTCACACAAAGTACGCACATAGGAACAGAAAGCGAAAAACTATGCCTAACTCTGAAGTATCATCATCTAATTGTCCAAACTTAAGAGTCCTTGCACTAGACTTATTGCACCAGTAATCTCTCTACTTTCTTCTCACAAATATGAGGTGGATATACTAGAAGATAGTATGCCTGACTCCCTATGAACTATCCAAGGGTTTAGTAGACTACAAATGCTTATTGGTTTTCTTCAAGGATCTATTACCAAGTCTACGTGTACATGAAATAAATGTACTGGATTCAAAACTTAAGAAATAATTCAAGAAGAAAAACCTCCAATGACAAAGGTATTCTGCTAGGGACTAACCCATTCAGCTCAAGAAAAGAGATTTTATATATAGATATATATATATATATGTATGACAATTTTTATAAATGCTATACATATTCTCAAGTTATACCCCCCCATGTCTAAGACAGACAATGTCCTCATTAGAAAAATGCAGACATAGAAGAATATCACCTGAGGAGGAGAGTGGGAGGAGCTAAGGCTCCTCAAGCAGAAGTGCATCCAAAACCTGGCCATCAGAAAGAGCAATATACGGTTTAAGTCGTTGGCCATTTACCTTAAAGCTCGCACCTGAAATAGGGTTCTGAATCTCTACAGCTCCATGAGGGAAAGTATTGATACAACGTAAGGCTCATCCCAGTGGGACTTAAGCTTTCCAGGGAATAATTTAAGTCTAGAATTGAAAAGCCAGACCCATTGGTTGGGCTCAAAAGTCTTTCTAATGATGTGCTTGTCATGGAAGACTTTTGTACGTTGCTTATAAGCTTGAGAAGTTTCATAAGCTTCATTACGAAGCTCCTCAAGCTCACTTCATTCTAACATATGTGCCTTTCCCGCTTTATCCATATTCAAGTTAATGTTTTTAATAGCCCAATAAGCTTTATGTTGGATTTCAACGGGAAGGTGGCATGCTTTTCCGTAGACAAGACAGAAAGGAGACATGCCCAAGGGAGTCTTATATGCAGTTCTGTAGGCCCAAAGAGCATCATTTAGTTTTTTAGACCAATCCTTCCGATCAGGCCTGACAGTTTTTTCTAAAATTCGCTTAATCTCCCTATTAGACACTTCAACTTGTCCACTCGTTTGGGAATGATAAGGTGTGGGTATCATGTGGTTGACTTCCAAATTTTGGAGTAGTCTTGTGAAGTGTACATTCTTGAAGTGAGGTCCTCCATCACTTATGATCGTCCTTGGGCACCCATACCGAGAAATGATATTAGCCTTAACAAAGCCCAAGACCACGGAATGATCATTAGTTCACGTGGATATGGCTTCTATCCATTTTGATACATAGTCAACTGCCACAAGGATGTATTCATATCCGAAGGACATAGGAAAGGGACCCATGAAGTCAATGGCCCAAATATCAAAGATTTCAACAGGGAGAATAGGTTGTTGGGCATCTCATCCCTTTTTCCAATGGTTCCCGTCTGCTAGCAACGTAGACATGCGCCCACATACGTATGTGCATCTCGAAATAATGTGGGCCACCAAAAGCCAGACTGAAGAACCTTATGGGCAATCTTCTTCCCACTAAAATGTCCCCCATAATGGAGGTCATGGCAAAAGCTCAGAACACTTCTTTGTTCTTCGTCAAGGATGCACCAGTGAAAAAGCTGGTCAGGGCCTATTCTAAAAAGCTTGGGTTCCTCCCAATGATAAAATTTAGTGCTGGCGAGAAACCTGTCTCATTTCTGCTTGTCCTAAGTACTGAGGGTAATGCCCATGACCAGATAGTTCACTATGTCAGCGAACCAAGGAGTTGTAGCTTCCACAGCCATCAGAGACTCATCAGGGAAAGTCTCTTGAATACTGCCAGTAGGGTTTGATGCCTCAATAGGGATCCTAGACAAATGGTCTGCTACCACATTCTCAACTCCTTTCTTGTCTTTAAATTCAAGGTCAAATTCTTGGAGTAGCAAAATCCAATGAATTAGGTGAGGCTTGGTGTCCTTTTTAGCCAGAAGATGCTTTAGGGCCGAATGATCAGTGAACACTACAACCTTGGATCCCAAAAGATAAGATCAAAACTTTTCCAAAGCAAATACTACAGCAAGTAATTCCTTTTCAATGATCGTGTAGTTTTGCTGAGGATCCGTAAGGGTCTTGCTGGCATAATGCAGCACATGAGGTTTGCCATCAACCCTTTGACCTAAGACCGCTCCCACTGCAAAATCAGAAGCATCGCACATAAGCTCAAACAGGAGGGTCCAATCTGGTGCTTGGAGAATTGACACGGTAATGAGGGCTTTCTTCAAAACTTGGAAAGCCTCACCACATCTATCATCAAAATCGAAGGAGACATCCTTCGCAAACAGGTGCAGAGTGGCTTAGAGATTTTACTGAAATCTCTAATGAAGCGCCTATAAAATCCAGCATGGTCAAGGAAAGATCTAACCTGACGAACATTGGCGGGCAATGGAAGCTTAGAGATGGAATCGATTTTTGCGGTGTCCACCTCTAATCCTCTCTCGGAAACTACATGCCCTAACACAATGCCCTGCTGGACCATAAAGTGGCTTTTCTCCCAGCTAAGCACCAGCTTTGCCTCTTCGCAATGGGTTAAGACTTTATCAAGGTGTGAAAGGCATAGGTCAAACGACAAGCCATAAATGGAGAAGGCATCCATGAAAATTTCAACGAACTCGTCAATCATATCAGAAAAGATAGCCATCATACAATGTTGGAAAGTGGCAGGAGCATTACATAACCCGAATGGCATTTGGCAGAATGCAAAAGTGCCATACGGACTAGTTAAGGTGGTACGCTCCTGATCATCAGGAAAAATGGCTATCTGATTGTACCCAGAGTACTCGTCAAGAAAAAAAAGTACTTGTTCCCCGCCAATCGTTCCAGAATTTGATCGATAAACTGTAAGGGGAAATGGTCTTTCTGGGTAGCCGTGTTTAAATGGCGGTAATCAATGCAAACCCTCCAACTAGTAGACGGTCTAGTGGTCACTAGTTCTCCATGGTCATTCTCTTCCACAATGATTCCTACCTTTTTTAGAACTATGTGAATAGGACTGACCCATTTACTATCTGAAATGGGATAGATAATCCCTGCATCCAGCCATTTCAGAATCTCCTTTTTAACAACCTCCTGCATATTTAGATTGAGCCTTCTTTGCATATCTCAGAAAGGCTACACGGACTCGTCCATGTATATATGATGCATGCAAAGAGAGGGATCAACTCCCTTAATATCAGCAATTTTCTAGGCAATTGCTTCCTTGTGCCTTTTTAAACACTCAAGCAGAGCTCCCTCCTACAATTTAGATAATGCAGATGAGGTAATAATGGGGAGCGTGTTATTAGGGCCAAGGAAAGCATATTTCAATGTGCTCGGGAGGGGTTTCAACTCCAATTCAGGAGCCTTTTGGATTGAGGGTTTTAGTTGTGATGTCCCCGCCTCAGGCAGCGGATCTACCTTCACAGTCTAGGGTGGGGACAGAGACTCAGTGTGTATCCCCAGCAACTCTTCTAGTTCGAGCATTTTCCTTTCAGTTTCTTTAATAATCGAGGGATGGTACTGAGATATGACCTTCTAAAGGGGATCTCTACATAAGAGTGCTGGAGTAGTCTCTTCAATTATTTCATCAATGACCTCAATCTGAGAACAATCTTCAAATCTGGGTTGCTTGTAAGTATCAAAAGCATTCAACCGGATCTTCTTGTTCCCAAAGCTCATTTTAAGTGCCCCAGACCTACAATTTATAGAGGCATTGGTTGTGGCCAAGAAGGGGCGTCCCAGAATAATGGACGGCTTTGTGGGCTTATTAGATGGGTCAGTATCAAGTACCAGAAAGTCAACGGGGAAGAAGAAATCCTCCACTCTCACAAGGACATCTTCCAATAATCCCTGTGGTGTCTTAAGTGATCTGTCTGCAACCTGGAGGATTACTGGACTAGGCTTTAGCTTGCCACATCCCAAAAGGTCGAAGACAGAGCTCGGTAGAATGTTTACCCCCACACCCAAATCGAGTAGAGCCTCGTCAATGTGTTGGTTACCTATAACCACTGAAATATACGGGGCCCCTGGGTCTTTCATTTTGGGGGGTGTTCCATGCTGAAGAACTGAGCTAACATGGTCAGGCAGGATGGCCTTGGTTTGGACCTGTTTCCTAGATCGACGCTTCTGGGTGCACAGGTCCTTCAGAAACTTGGCATAGGACAGAATCTGTTTAATCTCTTCCAACAGAGGCAAGTTAATCTGGACTTGCCTAAAAGTATCCATAATCTCTTCCGTCCTATCCTTGGCTCCAAAAGAGCCAACAGAAGATTCCCCAGGAGCAGATAGGCGCTCTGGATAGGGCACCCTCGACTTCTGGGTAGAGGGGTCCTCATGGCGGGAAAGGGGTGGTGGAAGGATGACATCCTCATTGTGGGTGATTTTGTGCGAGGGAGAGTGGTGTGGCTCTTCCTCGAGTGAGATGGAAGTTGGGTCAGGTATGGAAGGGAAATTCTGAGATGTAACCGTAGGAGTGTTATCAGGCTTGTCAATCTTTTTTCCACTCCTCAACACGGTCACTGCTTCGGCATGCTCCCTAAATACAGCCCCGTTGCCCTTAGGGTTCTCCTCAGAGGAGCTAGGCAGCTTCCCCAGATCACATTGCCTAACCGCCTCAGTAAGATGACCAATTTGGGATTGCATATCAGTAATCATCTTATTCTGAGATTGGATAACCATATTCTGATGCTCTTGCATTTCTTTCATCATGGCCTTCAGTTCAGTCATCTTAGAGGGCTTATTCGGAGGAGGATTTTCATAAGAAGGTTGGTATATAGGCTGGGGAGGTAAGGGTCCTGTATTCCTTGAGTTAGAAGCATCACCTTGCTTCCAAGAGAAGTTCGGATGGTTCCACTACATTGGATTATAAGTGTTGGAATAAGGGTTATTGCAAGGGGGGCGGAAACCTTGGGCCACGTTCAAGTCAGCTTGAATCAACTCAGGGAATTGGTTTTCCTGATGGCACTCCGCAGTGGCATGCGTTGTGCTTTGGCAAATGGAGCATTCTCTTGAAGCCTGAAAAATAGAGGTTGCTTGCAGGTTCATGCCGGGGTTTGCTAAAAGCCTATCAAAGTTTTTATTCAATAGCTGAATCTGATAAGCCAAATCCTGAGAAGCCCTGGCCTCATGGGCCCCTATCTTTCTCTGCAAGATTGATGGTTTTCTTTCTTGATAGGCAGAGGACAGATGTATGGAGTTGTCACTTAATGTTTCAAATAATGCCCAGGCTTCATCCTCAGTTCTGGTCATGAAGGTTCCTACACATGCTGCATCAATGGTTTGCCTATGCCTTTCAGATAATCCGTTATAGAACCTTTCGACCAATTGCCATCTTGGCACTTGATGGTGGGGGAAAAACCTAAGAAGGTCATTAAAGCACTCCCAAGTCTCATGAAATTGCTCCCCTTCCTGTTGAGTAAAACACATAATCTCTCTTCTGTAATGGTTGATTTTACTCATAGGAAAATACTTTTTCAAAAATTCTCCCTTAAGGGTGGCCCAATCATTTACCCTTGCATCGAGGGTATGATACTAGTGCTTGGCCTTATCCTTAAGGGAGAAAGGAAATAGAGTCCTCATCAGGGCTTCATCAGTAAAGCCCTGGAGCTTCACCGTGGAACAGACCTCGATGAATTCCTCCAAATGCCGATAGGGGTCCTCCCTAGTAGTACCATAAAAAGAGGGCAATAAAGATATGGTACTACTCTTGATCTCATACAGATTATCCACTGCCAGTCGTCTTAGCGCTTGTGCAGGTTGGTTAGTTGGAATAAAATAGTCCCTTAGGGTCCTTTGTTGATTTGCACCTTGCTCAGCCATTCCTTCTTTTTCCTCTCCTAAGTGAGCTCTCCTAAGAATTCTCTCAGACTCAGGATCAAACACTAGACTACCCTCAAGAGAGCATCTACCAAGCATACAAAACATAATTCAGGTTTTTATTGAGTAAGTTAAACCTCCACTCCAAAGATAAGTCAAAAGATCAAGACTTATCCCTCCATTCCCACGTAAGTGGTATAAGAGGGGTGTGGACTTGAAATCTTAACCTTCTTTATTGTGGAGGGCGAATTAGTTAATTTAAATGGCCAAACAAGTTTTTCACTGTAATTACGTGCCCTAATTCAACCTTCAAGTGCCCTAGGACCTATACTTTGCTTGGATGATACTCCCAGGTGATCAAGTGAGAAGTTACTCCAAGGGCGAACAAAAGGATGCAAGTAGGGCGAACCCTTCTTTTGAGGTGATGCGTATGCGGTGCCCCTTAACTACCCTTTTATTCCTTTAAGGGGTGTCCCCCTCCATGGAGTATCAAAACACTTGGTCAAAAGATAGTATTACCACCATCACAAAGCACAATAGGAGGGCCTGCACCAATAAAGAGATCGGTGCCTATAGCCTTAAGGGATCGAGCCTTAGTGCGGTGCCTAATGTGTGTGCTCAGTGTCAGAAGTGTGCAACACACAGCAAATCTTTGTAATTTCTTTTGAAATCGCAGACAAGTCCCTTAGAATCAGATCAAATGTGAATTGCTTTTAGGGTTGAATCTGATTATCAATCCCACTTTTAGTTATGTGACCACTGAATTAGTAAATTCAAACAACTTAGTGGTCTTGAATTTTAATTTGAATGCAAATGCGTGAACGGGAGCTAGATGTAAAAGTTAGAAAAATGTACCTGTCTCCAACAATCTCCGTGCTAATATGCTTGCAATGTAATAATAAGATCTAATGTGCTACTCAATCACCCCTAAATGCGTGCACTTAAGGGCATGCAACTTCTAAATAGGCAGCTCGATATTTTCTTTGTTGGTTTTAAAGGCAAGCAAGCAGAAAATAGAATCACGCATGCACAAAAAATAATGTAAGCCCTAGTAGCTAAAGAATGTGGGGACAAAACCCCAAAAATTCCACCCCAATTACTACAAGGGAGAAAAGACAGAAATAAATTTTGTGACGATGGAGAATCCTTTGTGAAAGCAGGATCTTGGTCTCCTACGTCTTTTCCTCGTGTGGCTTAGCTCGTGGCTACTATCGCCGCTCTGTTACGCCTCGTCGCCTCGTCAGATTCCTCGCACAGTAAAAAAAAAATTGATCAGATAATTTCGCAACTCATAATATTCAAAAATAATGAAGTAAATTTATTGCGTTTGTTGCCTCCCCGGCAACGGCGCCAATTTGAAAGAGTCGATTTTCCGCTATGCATTGTAGTATTTAAGTGGTGGAAAAATCGACTAATCAACAATAAAAATAACCACTCACAGAAGAGCAGGTCGTGTCCACAGGGAGGCAATTATGCAATAAACTCTCAATTATTTTGTATTCTTTCGGTTAAGTGCGAAATCCCCAGTCAAAGCCGACATAAAATGCGATGGAAAGAAGATTCACAATAACTAAAAAATATAAGGGTATATGTGCAATTTTCCCTTACTGAAATCTTCAATAAATATATGATGATTTTATGTAATTTTCAATTGACATATACTAGAGAAAATTGGTGCACATGTTAATCCCAAAATCAATCTTGAAACAGGTGAATAATAATAACGTGCAATTATCAGAAAGTATGAGTGTGCATTCGCAATTTTGCCATAATAAAATAATAATAAATCAAAAATTAATTTCTGGTGCCAATGGGATTAGATGTAATTTTTTATTGAAGGTAAAAATAGAGCTTTCACTCTCTCTCCTCCTTGCGAGAGAGAGAGCACCGGCGACGGAGCTGCTATGGGGGAAGGTTGACCGACGTGTGGGGATCACAATGACAGTGGCAAAACGGCAAGAGGTGGCTGGCGGGCGGAGGAGGGCCACCGACCTGTTGGAGGAGAAGGCGACAGCCGCAGCCGCGTATCTGGGGTGCACGCCTGCCTACGGGGAGCGCTGGTGAAGTGAGGGTGCGTGCCTGCAGGCGCTTGGTGCGGGTGCGATGAGGGTGCTGCGCTTGAACAGGCCTACGGGTGAAGCGAGGCGAGGCGTACAGGCAGAGCGCCTGCGGGCACTTCAAGTGGGCGCGCAGACGAGGGGGGGCGCTGTAGTGGCTGGAGAGGCACGAGCCTGGCAGGGCAAGGAGGCGGTGCACCTGAAGGTGGGTGCTGGTGGCAGCGAGCGCCTGCGGGCACTAGAGAAGGGCGCACGCCTACGGGAGCGGTGGCGAGGGTGGTGCAGCGCCTTCAGTGAAGGGCTCTGGAGAAGGGGCAGAGTGCCTGCGGTGCTTGAGAGGGTGTGAGCGCTGGAGGGGGAAGCACCTGCAGGCACGGGTGGAGTGGTGCTAGTGCCTGCAGGGCCGACTGGAGATGGGCGAGCGGCACCTACAGGCTGCTTGGTGAGGGCGTGGGAGGGGTGGTGCTGGTGCAGTGAGGCAGGTCTGCAGAGGGGAGGGCGCACTGCAGATGGGCGTGAGCCTGTGGGTGCGGAAGGTGGAGTGGGATGAAGGTGTTTTGGTGCACAGTGCACACAGGTTACACGGTCCCTGGATGACTCCCCCTCCTCCTCTCCTTTCTCCACCTCCTCTTAACTCCTCTCCTCCGCCTTTCCAAGGATTTTCAAAAATCCTTTCTAAATATGGCTTCATTTGTTGAGGGAGGGCGGCGGAAGATCAGATAAATGTGCGGGAGGAGTTGCGCCTAGCACCGGATATGTGTTGGGGAAATTTATTCCCCCCCCTGTTCTTTCTAAATATTATTCCTGCAATCATAAAAACGTAACATCATTACATATTAAGTTATAGAATACTATAAAATAGATGTAAACTTAAATCATGATGAATGCAAGCATTCTATAACTTAATGTAGTTATTAACAAACCTAAAAGGTACGATTAAAGTTACTTAGGCGTAATATTAGTCCATTAAAATGGACTCATCAAAGCTCCAGCATTAGGGACACTCCCCAGGTGAAGTGGAATCCACCCAAGCAGAGGAGCAGGTGGTCAATTGGGCTCTCTGACTGTGTCCTAGACCTCAATTGGAAGGATCCTCCTTGCTGCAGATGCACGCGAAGAAAGGAGGTGGGATAGTCCCACCTCGGAAGCTGACGAGCCCCCGTAGCCGATTAAATTCAAAAAGTGATACGGGTTGTTTGCCTTAGCACGCACAGGGGGTGAGGTCCCCGCACGTACCCCCTTACGCGCCTCATTTGCGACACCTCACCCGCAGACTTGGTGCGTCCGATAACCTGCCTAACCTAAGCACTCCTCGGCTGCTACCCACTGTAGGCAGCCCTGGTCCCGGGTACGCATGTACCTGATAACCCGATTACCCATTGAGAGGCCCTAGGAGGGTGGAACCTAAGAAAGAAAGAGAAGGAGAGATCGCGTGGGATAGGGGGAGGGTTTTACTCTCTGGGAAGTTGGCTGACACTTAGCCAATTCAGGAAGCCCCCCTGTGTGAAGAGGCTGAACAGAGAAGGAAGAAAAAAGAGAAGGCTTAAGTGAAGAGGAAGAAGAGAAGAAGAAGAAGAGAGGGAGCCGCAGCAGAAGCAACAGAGAAGAAGAAGGAGAAGGCTTAAGCAACGGACAGAAGAAGAAGAAAAGAAGAACCAGCAGAAGGAGAAGAAAAACAACACCATATATTAATACTTTAATTGCATATATTTGAGACGTTGATTTAAGTGTTATTTTGTAACAAGTTTTCCCTTGGCTAGGGGAAACAAGTGAAACGTAATGTAACGAGTTAATTATGTATTGTTTAATTATTCTTTAATACTGTGCATGCACGTGTGCACGCATAGATTATCTTATTTATATTTGAATTTATATATTAATCTTAGTACGAAGCCTAAGCTCCCTTATTTGCTTGGGTGAGCATACCAAGGTAGAGTAATAACGACTAATAACTACCTAATCAACCACGTCTCACGTCGGCCGCTGAGTCATAAGCTACCCTCTCCAAGGGCATTACAAGCAAGTGCCCCTTTAGGCGCTTGCAGGTTCTTGAGAGCCGGTGTGGCAATTGAAGCACGGTAACCCTATTCTTGTAATAAAAAATGTTGGTGATTTAAATCACAATTTTACTCCATTCTTTTTGCATATTGATCTTGACTTTATCTTTATTGCAATCTTTATTCTTGATTTAAATTGTGATCTTGAGCTTTAAATTACATACTATTCCCTGTGTTAGACCTCAAAACCTTTTCGAGTAATAAAATTTATTTGTTTAAGCGCTATTTTGGCTATACTGCAACATGACAATCTTAAAACACCGATCTATCACTTGAACACCCTCTCTTTCCTCGCACACTTGATCAGATATGGGCCGTTGGATCTTGATCTAACAACCATGAGCGTGTGCACCTCAGTTGGAAATGTGACAAAGTCTCGGCCTTGGCGCATTGGTTGAGCACTCCACGCGTGAGAGGGAGGCGCAGATTTGAAGCCCTATGTGCCTCAAATCGAGCGCAAGCGCAGGTGTGTGCGAAATTGGATCGTTGGAGTGATGTGAGGATGATGTGCCTCAAATCGAGCGCACGTAGGATTGATGGGCAGTGCAGATGTGAGCGACGTAGCATGAGGGATACGTGAGGATCGCACACGCGCGCGATGACAAGCGATCTAACGCGCCATCACAAGCGGGTAGGTGAAGGCGCTAAAGAAGCAACGATGTGCGTCTCTCAGCCATCCGATCGCTGAGATCACACGAATGTGCGTGAGGCATTGAAGCGCGAGGAGAGGAGGCGTGGGCACGCATGCACATTCAGCGATGTGGGGTCTTTAGTGACGTTTATATCCGTCAGTAAAGAGCCCCTCATTTAATGTTTTTAACTTGAAATGACCTTTTTGCCCCCAACCTCTATACCTATTAAAAGGCCTACACCCCCCATATTTTAATCATCCCTTCACCTCTCTTCCTCTCCAAAGCTCTAAAGAACCTTGTCTCAAACCTGAGATGCTCTTTTAGAGTTAAAATCAAAGTTTTCTCACCCCCATTCCGGAAGTGGATCCCGCGACGATGACGCCCTGCCTCACCCTCGGTTCTTCCCGCTTCATTCTCTGTCTTCCGTCTTCGCCCTCCGTCTTCTAGGCGTCGCCCCGTCCAGCTCGTCCTCTAAGCAGTCGTCGAGGAGGATAACTTCTCACCTCCATTCTCTTTACTACCTTCTAGAGTAGATTTTACTGCTTTCTAGTTATAATATTTCCTGCTTTCTAGCTGTAATATTTCCTGCTTTCTAGTTGTAAAAACATCATCTATATTATTAAGTGTTTATTCTCTCTATCCTCTCTCTTTCTTTCTCTCCCTTATTGTTAATATTGAATTCATTGTGATTCTCGCCAAAAACAACAAAAAAAAATTACGGATTTAAAATTGGCGTAGCCTCCCTATGTTCGACTTGGAATTCTTTTCGAGTTTCAGTAAAATTTATTTGTTGATGGATTTCTTCACAAATCACACTACAACGATGGGTTTTCAAAACTCAACCTTTTTGCGATGATTTTTCTGATTCAACATAGGTCTAGGTTGGTCCTTTTTAGGTGTCTAAAAATAGGTTTAAGTTTAACCTATTCTCGATGGTTGATCAATTAAACTTAGCTTAATTTAATTGGGTTTAGTGAGAACCTAATTAGGTTCTTAGGAAGGTCTTGGGTTAGCCAATTGGGCTTGCTTGGGTTGATTTGAATCAATCAAATTCAGGTCTAACCCTAATTAGGTTCTATTGAGCCTAATTAGACTTGAATAGGTGGAGATGGCTCGATTGGATCCTGGGTAGACCCAATTGGATTCAGGTGCATTCAATAAAGTAGGAATGCACCAAATTGGATGTATGCTACTGATGGGAACACCATCATAGGCCTTAACTAACCACTTTTATTTTGGAATAAAAGATAAAAGCTCCTACATATCCATCTGAGGGTGATAACACCACTGCAGGCTATTTTGAGAAGAAAATAGAGAACTAGGGTTAATTTTATAATTTTAATAGCATATCATGAACACAGAATAACCAAGGGGTTGGCTAGGGTTGAATTAAAGTTCAAAAGGCACTAAAGTCAAATAAATGGGTTCATGCAGACAGAAATAGGTTTTCATACATTTCGAGAATTAATAGTAACCCAAAACCCTAAATTCAGACCTACTTAAATAATTGAGGTTCTAGTCAGAATAAAATTCATCTAAACATTCTAAAATTCATATAAAAATATTTCAGAAGGTTTGGTAACCTTGATTTGACCATTAGAACCCATGTTGACCTTAAGTAGAGTCTCAGATAGAAAGTTGCCCTAATTTGGGCTTCTAGGCAAATTACCCAGTCAAACTTGGTCAAAACTAAAATCCAACTTCACCACTAGATTCCTTTTGTCCAAATTAGGTTTTTACCAAAATTTGAGCCTAATCAGAAATTATTTTGACCTAGTTTGCATTTTGGTCCATTCAGACTCTTTCTCTCTCATATACACCCCTAACTTTCAAAAATTATTGCGAACAGCCCCCAACTTTGTCATATTTGCATTTAGGTCCCTATCGCCATGGTAGGTGTGAACCCACACAGCTGAGCTCTCAATCAGGGATTCCTCCTTGATTACTTGGCCAATCCCTTCCAAAATTGGAAGGGATGACCGTGAAGAGATCTCTGATCGATTAAACCTAAAATCCAACTCCAAATCTCTCCATATTGATCGTGCAAATCCTTGGATTTCAAGAATCCTTCTCTTGAAAATCCGAGCTTCTCAAGCTTGTTTCCAAGCTTCGAAGTTCACCTAAGCTCTATAAAAAGGTCCCCCTCATCAGGTCGAACTCCTTAGCGAGTTTTTGGCCAACAAAACCCTCTTCTCCCCTACCTCTGGCCAGCTCCAACTCCACTCAGAAGACTCCTCACCTGCTACCACATGCTATAGGTAGCAAGTTCATCCTCCCCAAGTTCCTCCGTACCTCGCCATACCTGCGAGGAGCTCTCTACCCCTTCAAAAGCGTCACCGTTCTACCTCCAGGAGCACCTTTGTCTCCAACACTGGCCAATCATAGCCAGTGCCATCTCCGCATCTCCGTCGTCCCCAGCTTCTCGCACTCAATTCTGCATCACCTACTAATTCGCCTCACATACTCGACATCCGCTTCAGACTGTCCAAATGCCTGCACCACCGTCATCCCCTCATCTCCGACATACCTCCAGCGACCTCGAAAATCCACTACACACCACCAAAACACCTCCCACCGGTCCAACAACCTCCGTCGCACTTCACTAACCAAAACCCCTCAGGTATTTGAGGGGATTGATCGCTCATTCGCTCCACTTGACTCACGACCTTCCACGCTATCATCTAAGAGGTCGTCAGACCTCCTCACGCACATGCACGCCACACCGCACCCACCACCACACTCGTCATTCCACGACGATCCTTCTAAGCCTATTTGACATGGCTATAAGGCCATTCTCATGATTTCAGGTCTTCACCGAATAATGGTTGCGGCCCTCTACTTCTCCAATGACGCCTTCAGTTCTTCGGCCACAACTGCCCCAGGATTCACTCCCAGATTCTGTGGCCAAGTTTTAGGAAGCCACCCAGGTGCTTAATTGCATGCCATGGACTCATCTTCGACCTTAATTGGAAGCACCTTCATCTGTTGCTATGTGTGACGAAGGAGAAATTAGATAATACCACATCGGGGACATAGGAGCTATTTGAGAGGGATATAAGGGATTTGTGACCCCCGTTCCAAGAACACGGGGGTCAAGTCTCCTTCACCCTCATGACCCACTTAACCAAACCGAGCACTACTTTCCTGTGACCACTCCTGTAGGCCTATACCCAGTCCACGCCTGGTTACCTGCCCGATTACTCGGCTAAACCTGGGTTTCTGAAAGAAAGAAAGAGGAGGAAAGAGAGAGGGGGGTTTGCCCTTCACTACTCTCGACACTTAGTGAATCTGAGAGGCCTTTGCCTTTGTGTTGCTATGTTGTGGTTGCCTCTCTCCATTGAGGCCTGAAGGACGAAGAAAGAAGAGGAGAGGCCTTTGCCTCTGCTCTGTTGAAGTTGAGACTTGAGCACTTAAGGTGTCTGAAGCCTTGTGCCTTCGTCTGATCTTTGTTGGTTCTGAAAGCTACTGTTGATTCATTTGAGTTGGTTTACGTAGAATATTGGTTGATAATTATTGTTGATATATTTGAGCTTAACATTCAAAGGGTTAATTGGTGATTCAAATCACCATTTTAACTCATTCTTTTTACATTGAGATACTTGATTTCATCTATATATCATTTTAAGTTGTTCTGAATCAAGTTTAGATTATAATTGCTTATATTTCTTATGATCGGTGAGATTAAATTGTTATTACTTGCTCCCTGTGTTCGACCTCAGACTCTTTCAGAATCTGAGTTACAAATTTAAATGATTTGAGCACATTTGTCCTATACTATGACACAATTCCTTAAACAACGACGAATTCGCTTAAACATTTTGGCACCGTTGCCGGGGAGCAACAGGTAATTTGATTTCACTGCTTACAACTTCTGAACTAATACTAACTTGCTTTATTTGTTTTACTGTATTTGTGCAAGGTACACGGAGAAGATCAGCCGCACAACAGTCACTTCAGGGGCAGGTAATCTCATTTCCATCTTCTTAAGCTCCCAATTTCTTGAAAGAATTGCAAAGGAAATCAATTAGGATCAAACTTGCATTATTTTCATAGAATTAGTCACCCAAGTTGCCAGATTTGATTTTCTAGAGATCCCCTTCCAGATTTCTGCACCTACTAAGGATCTAAGGTGCCTAGGGTTGTTCACCTTCTTGATTGAGCCCTAGGTGCCACATTTGGAAAAGAACTAATTGGACCAAAAAAGAACCAAACTAGGGTTTCCATCTTAGGGTTGAGAAAACACACTTGCCTGAAATAAAGAGAATTGATTTTCCTGCATTATGTGTCACCTGAACCCTTGCTTGAATTGACCTAATCAAATAAACCCTAAAAGAAGGCTCTATCATTCACTTGAATCCTTAAAAGTTTGGACTTAATAACCTGCTTGCAAACCACTCAAGGTGATTTTGGGTTCATTACCCAACTCATCCTCAACATTAGGGTAGGTTAGGTGAATTTGATCCACCATGTGGGTCAATTAACCTTCAAATTAGGTCACAAATCACAACCAACTCTAAAATTCAAGTAAAATCAAAAGCACCATAATTCAAGTTTAAATTTTGGTATATTTAAGAGGTCAAGTTATTCATTCTGGACTACTTGGATCTGCAGTGACAAGGAAGGTCGGGTGGGGGAAACCCTGTAACTCATAGGGACGCTCTACCGTGTAGAGGTCTTTGCAGGACTCTCCCTTCCTGGCTGCCCAAGTATTTCTTGGGTAAGTAATTTTCTGATCAAGAGGTATCATCTGCCTTGAACCTCATTAGTCATCCAAAGTTTTTGGGTGCCTCAATTGAGTCCATCACATATTCTGTCTCTCATCTGGTTTCCTAGTGTATGTTTGGGAGGAGGTTTTTATGACCACCCATGAGACCTCCTTTAGATATTCATTCTCGTTGTGGTCAAGCCTCAACTCGCTTGTTTGTGCAACCTTCTAACCAGATCAATATCTCTTTTGATTCATCTGAGCCTAGATCTCCTTCATCTTCATCCATGGAACACCCAGCAGAAGAAGAACCCAATTTCCAAGATCATCTATAGCATCTCAATGATCTATTCCATGCATACATCAATCCACCACCGTGACCTCAGATGCAAGATCATTACAGTCTCGCCATGGTGGAGATTGAACCTAGAGTACAAATCCTTGCTAGAGGGCCTGGTGTTGAACTCAAGCCAAACATGATTCATGCTATTTCTAAATTCCATGGCTCAAATTCCGAAGATCGCTTCTAGCACATCAAGCAACTAAAACATTTGGCCCAGACCTTCGGGCCTGCTATACAAAATCGAGATATCCTGCTCATGAAGATGTTCTTCTTCTCACTCATGGGTAAAGCTGCCGATTGGTTCTAGACTCTAAATTGTCCAATCAACACCTACGGGGAACTACAAAGTGAATTCTTACATAAATTTTTCCCCATTGGTCGGACAAATGCTTTAAGGCGCTGGATCACACACTTCACACAGAATCCAGGAGAACCACTTCATGAGACATGGGATCGCTTTCTGGATCTCATGCGAAGATGCCACCATCATAGAGTTCCTAAGTGGAAATAAGTCCAATCTTTTTACCATGGGATTCATGATGAGATCAAGCTATTTGTCAATGCAACCTGTGATGGAAGCATCATGGGTCAGCATGAAGATACCATTTGGGAGATTCTCGAGAATATGTGCGAGAACTCCATAAACAATGAATCTATGGGTATGTTCGACTGAATGACTACCCGAGCATTGACAAACACATGGGGGCACACGAAACTCAGGGCCTGTCCGCATCCGTCGATCTGGAACTGATGGATAGTAGCCTGGACAAGGTCTTTATTATTGAAAAGAAGGTGGATGAATTAGCTCAACATCTATAGAGAATCACCTCAGCATAGCATAGCACGTATGCACAACCACCTGCTGGTAGGGAGGTTGTGCATAACATTTATCACCACTCTCATCAGGGGATGGATCCATATCCACCCCCGTCTGATCCTGGTTTCGGAGGAAACTCTGGACCAACTTACTCTAGTTGGGGGAACTCTAAACCCTCTTATTCTGACCTCTCTGGGGTTCCTTAAACCTGCGAGGACCTCAATGCCATCCAGAATGATCCATGTTCTAATACTTATAACCCTGGATGGCGAAATCATCCTAACTTTGTGTGGTCAAGGAATAATCAAAATCCGAGATCTCAATTCCAGCCCCGACCACAAGCTCCATGCCCTTATCATCCTACTCAGCTAGGCCCAATTCAAGATATCAATCCGGGCCATCAAGGGAAGGTCAAATGTCTCTCATCCTACAAACCCTGGTTGAAATTTAGAAATCTAATACAGCTATGCAGAAACAACATAAAGATGAAATCACAGAGGTCCAAAATCAACTCGCACAGATGGCAAATTCTCGCCAACCTGGTGCACTTCCATCACAACCTCTACCGAATTCGAATAATGTGTCGAACCCGAGGCACGTTATGAACCTGAATCAAGGCCAAGCTCATTTTATCTATCAAGCCCCTTCTGCTCCATCACGTGACGGCATGGAAGCTTCGACATCATACTTGGCCAATTAGCAGCAATCACCACTTTTACCAAATCCAAACCAGAGACAGGAAGGACTTAATTCCGTTACCACCTGTAGTGGCAAGGCAACATAGGATCCACCTTATCAAAGCCACTCCAATCTTGGTAGTTCAGAATCTAACCATAGGATTGTTATCTAGGACACCCCTATCCCAGATCCAGAACCTAAACCAATCCTAGAGGAACCTACAGAAGTTCCATTTCCTGAGGTCTTGACCAAAGGAAAGAAGAAACCCAAACCCGTGACACTTGAGGAAGATCTAGTTAAGCTCTTGGAGTAAGTCCAGATAAACATCCTCATAATGGATGCAATCTGCCACGTACCGACATATGCAAGATTTTTGAAGAATTTATGTACACTTAAGCGTAAGCCATGAACCAAAGATGGGAATCTGATCGTATTGTCTGAGCAGGTCAGCTCAATCATTTTGAGAAAGCTCCCGCAAAAAGTAAAAGATCTTGGCACCCCTTTGATCTCCTGCAAAATTGGTGATCTAGAGTTTGATAGAGCATTATTAGATTTAGGAGCCTCCATAAACTTGATACCTACATCCCTACTAGACCATTTTGAGGAAATTGAGCTTAAACTGACAGAGGCAACTTTGCAGTTAGCAGACCGATCAATCAAGTCACCTAGAGGAATTCTTGAGGATGTCTTGGTTCAGATTCGTGATTTCTACTTCTTGGTGGACTTTATCGTATTAAACATGGAGACTCCTGAGAATCTAAGGAACACACCAATCATCTTAGGGAGACCATTCCTAGCCACAGCTAAGGCTAATATCAATTGTGAAGAGGGCCAGATCGAGTTAAAATTTGGGAACCAGACATTAAAGATTGATATCTTTAAGGTCCAGAAAGGAATAAACTGTGGGGTATTTGAGGAAGTATGTGACGTTATTTCTATGGTTGAGGACCCACTTGCAGAGGAAGACCTGATTATTCCTGATCCTCAACCACAAGAAAATCCTGACCCATAGTTAGAGGAGACTAGAACTGACCTAGCTTCACCTTTAGCTCCCACCTTATCTTCTGAGGTCCATCCCAAAACCCCACCTGCTACTGATAACCCGGTCATGGAGTTGAAACCCCTCCTAGATCATCTGAAATATGTATTCTTGGGTTCTAATCAAACGTTTCTTATGATTGTCAATTCCTGACTCACAGCTGATCAGGAAATAAAGCTGATTTCTGTCCTCTAGCAGCATCGGAGAGTCATTGGATGGACTCTCGATGACCTGACTGGTATTAGTCCCTCCTATTGCACACACCGTATCTACACTGGAGAGGGCTCACGACCATCTCAAGAAATGCAAAGACGACTCAATACGAATCTACAGGAGGTCGTGAAAAAGGAGATCATCAAGTGGTTAAATGCTGATATTATCTACCCAATCTCTGATAGCCGCTGGGTGAGCCTGATCCAGGTTGTGCCTAAGAAGGTAGGGCTCATCGTTATCATGACTGAATATGGAGAAACCATCCTAGCCTGCATTGCAAATTCGTGGAGAGTCTGCATTGATTACCGAAGACTAAATGTCTCCACGAAGAAAGATTATTTCCCACTACCATTTATTGATCAGATACGCGAGAAATTGGCAGGAAATCGATTCTTCTATTTTTTGGATGGTTACTTCGAATATAATTAGGTTGCAATTCATCCAGAGGATTAGGAAAAGACCACCTTTACCTGCCCCTACGGTACATATGCGTTCCATAGGATTCCTTTTGGGCTATGCAATGCACCGCCACCTTTCAACGGCGCATGCTAGCATATTCTCTGACATGGTAGGTAAATACCTTGAAGTATTTGAAATTGCACTAGAGGGGGGTGAATAGTGAATTTACAAAATATTGTAAGACAAAAATACAATCACAAAAAGAGGCACAAGATTTTTAGGTGGAAACCCAAACCGGGTGAAAACCACCACCTAAGCCAATTTCTTGACTTAGGATTTTCGATCACAAAGTGATCAATCCACTAACCACACTACTTAAATGAGGGTAGTGTACCTCAATTACAAATCTCACCTCCGATCCCTAAATAGAGGTTTCTCCCTTCGCAATGAAGAGATGGGGACCCGATAAGCCAGATACCCAAACTACAATAATAGAATAAGAATGAAACAACACCTATAGAACACGCCAAAATATTAATGCTTTCTTATCTATTAAGCATAAAAAGAACTCTCTGAGGATCAGCAGAATGAAGTGCACCGGGAGTGTTGATTTGACCTTTAATCAGAGTGTTGGCACAGCACAAGGGCAATAGGAAGCAGGGAGTAGTGAGCAAGTGATTTTCTAAGGAAATTATATCTCAAGAGGTGTATTTTGCCTAAGAGGGTTGTAGTCTATTTATAGGCAAGTTTAGAACCTTCAAGAAGGCTTGAGAGAGGTCTCTTAGCTGTTGGAGGTAAGTCCCAAGAGGTTGGGACGAAATCCAACATAAATCAAGGCAATTATGATTCTGACAGCAATATCAGACGTCTGATAGAAGGTTTCATCGACTGATGCCTAAGAGGTCAGAATGTAAAGGCAAGGCTATAGGAAATTATACGTCTAAAACAATGATCAGATGTCTTAAAGTTGAAAATTAGACGTCTAATTTGTGTCTTAGTGTTAGGTTTTTGTTTCTAATTTATCCTAAGTGTAGAGAGCCTAAGTTAGCTATTTATAAGTTATGTTTGGGAGCTCTCTACAACATCTCTAGACTCAAATAAAATAAAGATTACAACCTTTGAAAGTTTACATAAAAAGCTTGTGACTTATGACAAGACTTATGCTAATCTAGTCTTCACGCTTTTAATCCTCCGACTTGGAAAACTCCATGAAACCTGCAATTATGTTATTACAGAGAAAAATATGCTATGCCTATGTTTTATCTCTTTTTCTTTATTTTGTAAGATCATCAAAATATTATTTATGAGGGGTTGAATTAACAGTATTCATGGATGACTTTTTGGTATCTGGTGAATCTTTTGATGAAAGCCTCCTACATCTGGTCCAAATCGTCACGAGATTCATTCATGTGAACCTTGTTCTCTCATGGGAAAAAAAGTCACTTCATGGTTCTTGAAGGTATCGTTCAGGGACACCTTGTTTCTGAGAGAGGTATCCACGTCGATCGGGCAAAGGTGAATTTGATTTCCAAGATACCCGTACCTAACCCGATCAAAGACATCTGATCATTCCTGGGGCACGTTGGATTTTATGGTCGATTCATACTTGATTTCTCTAAGATCGCACGCCCCTTGACGAACCTCCTCTCAAAGGACACACCTTTCGAGGTGTTAAGTGAGTGCATTCACGCATTTGAGAACCTATGTGATCGAGTCACCCAAGCACCAATCTTGTAATCCCCTGACTGGTCTCAACCCTTTGAGATCATGTGTGATGCATCTGACTACGTAGTGGGAGCAGTGTTGGGTCAAAAAATCAATGGGAAACCAGTGGTCATATATTATGCCAGCAAGACATTGGATGAGGCTCAGCGTAATTACACTATTATGGAGAAAGAGCTGCAGGCCGTAGTATTTGGCCTAGAGAAATTTAGGTCTTACCTCTTGGGATCCCACGTCATCATTTACTTGGATCACACCACAGTAAGGCACTTACTCATGAAGAAGGACGTGAAGCCTCAATTAATTCGCTGGATCTTGCTGTTGTAAGGATTCGATCTTGAAATTTGCAACAAGGTGAGAAAGCAAAATGTGGTAGCTGACCACTTATCTTGTCTTCCTTCTTTACTCGTTGACCCTTCTGGACTTATCACAGAGCACTTTCCTGATGAGCACCTCTTGACAATCGAAACAGAACTTCCATGGTATGCCGATATGGTAAATTATTTGGCATTGCATCAGATTTTGTCTGATTGGCCAAAATCCAAGAAAGACAAATTACTTTCAGATGCCAAATACTTTTTTTAGGAAGATTAGTATCTATTTTGCATTGGTGCTGATCAAATCATCAGAAGATGTGTTTCAGAATCTAAGTTCCATGGAATTCTATCCTTTTGTCACGACCAGATCTGCAGTGGACACTTTTCGGGACACATGACCGCAGCTAATGGGAACACCATCATAAGCCCTAACTAGCTCATTTTGACCCAAATAAGAGAACAAAAGCTCCTACATAACCAACTGGAGGTCCTAATTCCATGAATAACCATTTTGAGATAAAGGCAAGAAACAAGGGGTAAAACTGTAATTTTACCATTGCAGCACAACATCAAATTTTCTCATGGGCTAAACACAGGTCAAATGGTCTTAAAAAGATAATAAGTGAGTTGAATCAGATAGAAAAGGGTTCATGTGAATTCTGGGAATTCAATGACTTCTAGCAACCCTAAAACAGACTCACTTGATTAAACAAGGTTCTGGTCAAGATAAAATTCACCTAAATCCTCTAAAAATCATATAAAAATATTCTCTAGGGTTTAGAACCTTCAATTTGGCCATTGGAACCTATTTTGACCTAAAATGGTGTCTCAGACAAATATTTGCCCTAAAATGGGTTTTTGAGTAAATTTCTCAGTCAAACGTGGTCAAACCCAAAAATGACCCTCACCATTGGATTCTTTAGGTTCAGATTAGGTTTGTATCAGAATTTAGACCTAAGAGGAATTCATCTTGACCCACTTTGCAAATAAGTCCAACCTAATTACATTTCTACCCCTAGATTTTAAAAACCCTTACAATTGACCCCCTATCTTCTTCTTCGTTCTATGCAAATAGGTCCCTACACCATTATAGAGGAGGGAATCCTACTCTGGCAATATTTAGAAGGAGGATTCTCCTTGATTCCTCAGAGAATCCCTCCCAAAATTAGAAGGGAGATTCTATGAGTAATCATTTTCAATCTAAACCCACTGATGAACCCTAATTTGTACCCAATCTCTCATGAGAATGCATGAGAGATTTGGGTCACTTTGAAGCTTCCAACTCTGGCAGACATACCATTCTTGGAAGCTTGGCTTCCAAGCACAAATCCATCCATAGAAGCCTATTTAAGCAACCCCTGATTCATTCGCATCTCCTCAGCTTGGAATTGGGCCGATCCACCCTCAATTCGTCTCTCCTCGTCGACCACAACATCTCCGCAAGCTCCGACGGTTTTTTCCTCCCTTTCTCGTCGCCCAACCATAATACTAGTGGTTGGGTTTCCTTCCTCTCATTCATCCGCGTCGGCTATACCAGCCTTGACGCCGCCACTGCCCTCATCTTCGCCGCCGCCTCATCTAAGGAGATCTTCGTCTCCGACGTCAGCCGTACCAGCCCAGATGCCTCACCTGTCTCCTTCGTTTTTAGGTTAGGTCAGTTAACTTCTCTCTCTCTCCTACTCTCATTCCCCCTCTTTATTTCTCAAAAACACCCCTCGACGCCACCAATCACCATCACCTTCTCCACCTCCAGCCATACCTCCGACGAGGCATCCCCATCGCTCCACACCTCCACTCGCCTCGCCAACCACCCTACGACCTCTGTAACACCCCATTGATCATCTCCCACTACTCCAATCACTCCAACAATCACCCAAAAGCGCCCCCGAGCACACCCACTCACACGGCCACAGAGCGCTCGAGATCTGCCACCACAGTCGTTCCCACACCACGCCAACCACCGCCTCCTATTTGGCGTGCCTTGGCGAATCTCCCTGGATGTTTTAACGTGGCCGTAAGGCCATGCTCATGATTTCAGGTTCAGGCACACCAGCCGCCATGAATGAAGAAGTTTGGAGCTCTCTTTGCAGTGCTCCTGCAGATGCTGCTCCAGGCGTAAGTCCCAGGCAACGCAAATTTGAGGCACGAGTGCATCCAGGATGCCAATTGGAGTTGACAACCCAAGTAGCCTCGCCAATTAAACCAGACACTTGCTGCTGCAGCGCGTGCAAGGGAGGTAGGACATTTAGTCCCACCTCGGAAGTGGGCGAGCAAGTGTATGCACATAAATTATTTTTGTGCGTAGGCCTTATCACCTCCTACTCACGGGGTGAGGCCCCTCCCCTCTCACAACCTCGTCCACGACACTACCCACGCAGATCTAGCCATGACCCGTTTACTCGAACTTACTCACTCCTCTCTCACCACCCATGCCGGTAAGCCTGGACCCGGGTCTCCATTAGGTTCGATTACCCGACCCGAATGTGGCTCTGGGAGAGAGAATCGAAATAGAGAAGAGAGGAACGCTACGTAGGGGAAGGGGGGTTTTGCTGTGGAAAACTTGGCTCCACACTTAGCCAAATCCAAGGAAGGGAAAAGAAGGAAGGAGAAGGGTCAGGTGAAGAAGAAAGGAGAAGAAGCTAAGGTAGAAGTTAGAGGAGAAGGAAGGAGCTCAAGAAGAAAAGAGCCGCAGAGAAGCTAAGGCAAAGAAGAAGAAGAAAGGAAGAAGAAGGAAAATGACAAGGAAGAGATTGAAGGCAAAGGATAGACAAAGTTGAAGAAGAGAAAAACAAAAATCAGAAGAAGGAAGGAGACACCAAAGAGAAAGAGAAAGAAGAACAACAAAAGAAAGAAATTAGAGAAAAAAAGCAGTGTAGCACTTCATTTTTAAGACGTCTGATTACAAAATTAGACGTCCAATCTTCATAAGTCCATTATATATATATATTTTTAGCTACATTTGTTCTTATTATTCATATACTCATTCTTTATATTTTTAATTAGATTTTTTAGTAGTATTATGTGTTCAAATTGCAATTATTATTGAGATTAGTACGTGAATTCCATTTGCTCCCTGTGTTCGACCTCGGACTTTAAATTCAAGTAATAAAATTGTATTTGTTTTGAACGCTTTTTCGACTATACTAGAATGCGACCTTTTTAAAAACTCGATCAAGCGCTCTTAATAGCAGCAAAAGTTCTCTAGTGTGGATTCTATTGACCCACGATTTTTAAAGATGCACACGACTACTATAAGTCATGCACTCGTTGCCAGACCCTAGGCAACATGAACTGACGTGACATGATGCATTTACAGTAGATTCTCGTGTGCGAAATCTTCGATATCTGAGGGATTGACTTTATGGGCCCTTCCTAAAATCTGATGGTTTTGAATACATTCTCTTAGCTGTGGGCTATGTGTCCAACTGATTGAAGCCATCTCAACCTAAACCAATGATCATAAGGTTGTGATTAAATTTGAGGAGGGATGGTGACAAGAGGGAGGAGCTTTGGCAATGAGGGTTGGATGACATGGAGATCTAGGGCTTGGAGAAGAAGAGAGAGAAGGGGGTTCTCCGATACTAGAGGGAGAAATTTAGAGTAGGCTCATCATCCAAATCTGGGATAGGGAGATCCTGATACAAGCTTAGGCAGAGGAGGCTTGTAAACTCTATGAAGGTGGACGAAAATGCTATTGCAACTATTCTTAAAGTTGGAAAAATTTAGAACTCTAAAAGTGGGGGAGCTCAAGAAGAGAGATGAGAACTCTCTCTTGGAATGTGCGTGGGCTACGCAATAGAGTTCGAAGGACCTCCCTATTGAGATATTTGAGGGAGTGGGAGATTGATTGTGCACTTAGTCAAGAAACTCATATTGTGAGGGAGGATAATAAGATATGGAATGAGTTGAGGATGTCAAGAAATGCTGAGTGTATGGTGTTCAATTCACAGGGGAGATCTGGTGGTATTGCTTTTTGGTGGAGAAAGGAATGTATACAAGTGGTGGAGATCCATAAATCTAGGCATATGATAACATGTAAGTGCAAGAGGTTTCAGGGGGAGGTAGAATGCTTCATTAATGGAGTCTATGGTCCTTGTGTTGCTTCTGTTTGGAATGAGTTGTGGGAGGATCTTTCTGAAATAGCAGTCCATGCACATGGGACTCCGTGGCTAGTGGGTGGTGATTTCAACTGTGTTTTGACATGGATGGACTGACCAAGTGGCATGGTGGACAGTGCATCTCTTGGTTTTCAATTGACAGTACAATACTTGGGCTTGAATGAGTTCCCCTCCTTAGGAGTAGAGTACACATGGAGAAATGAAAATGGATTGATGTCTAAGCTAGATAGATTCTTTGGGAATGCAGATCTCTTGGGCAAATTTAGTTGTCATCTGTATCTGGTTTAGAGCGCCCCTTTTCAGATCATACGCCCTTGGTTTGGGATAGTGGTGAGCGTACACATACAGGGTCATACTTCAAGTTTAGAAGATCATGGCTGAGAGAACCAGGCTTTTGTGAAATGTTTGAAGCATGGTGGAGGGCCAAACAGGTAGAAGGGTCTGCTACAATCAGGTTGGCATCAAAGTTGTCTTCTATGCGCACCATGCTTAAGGAATATGGGGCAGTGATATTTGCATTGTGAGAGCAAAGGCACCATGAAGCATTATTGGAAATTCAAAGTTTAGATCAAAGGAGTCTATATCTCCTTTATCTGACCAAGAACTGGAAATGAGGAGAGGTTGGCAAGAGGTGGTAGCAGAGGAGTATTTAAAGCATGAAATGGATTGGCGGGAACGTTCAAGGCAACTCTGGCTTAAAGAGAGGGATGCCAACACAAAATATTTCCATCTTGCACCCAGCTCACACAGAAGACAGAACTTGATATCCTCTATTGTCAAGGGTGATCAGAGAATTACTTCCTTGTAGGAGATCAAGTCTGAAGCCATCAAACACTTTATGGATTCTTCACGGGCAGCAGACAGGGGACATTGGAGAATGGCAGCAGGTGTTTCTCCTCAAATTTCAGAAGAGCAGGCCAACAAATTGACTGCAGCCATATCTAAAAAAGTTGTGGATGCTATTAGTGAATTGAATAATGAAGGATCACCATGTCTTGATGGTGTTCAAGTCTTTTTCTACAAAGAACTGTGGAATTTGCTTGGTGGGGAGGTGATGGAGGTCATTAGGGGATTTGAGAGAGGCAACTATGGTTTTGACAAGATAAACAAATCATATCTTTTTCTTCTATCGAAGAAACAAGGCGCGGACAAATTTTCTAAGTTCAGACCTATTGTACTCTCGAATTCCATCATTTGGTGGTGAGCAAAGTCTTAGCGAACAGGCTGCAGGGTGTCTTACAAGATCAAATTCTTCCTGCTCAATTAGCATTTCTTCCTAATAGTTCTCTACAAGAATCTTTCATCATGGCTCAGGAGATGGTGAATGGATGGCATAGGAGGAAATGCAAGGCCTTTATGTGGAAAGTGGATTTCCAAAAGGCTTATGATTCTGTTTCATGGCCTTACTTGTGGGAGGCATTCAAACGAAGAGGCTTCCCACCTATATGGATTCGGTGGATGAAGTTGTGCATCACCACTACTTCCTTCACCCCCTTGATTAATGGCAAGCCCTACGGGGCATGGATACAACCACAATGCGGAGTTAGACAAAGGTGCCCGCTTGCTCCATTGGTGTTTAACCTTGCTGTTGACAATCTAGCTAGATACGCTTGTAGGTTATCAGAGGTTGGTATAATCAGAGGCTATTCCATCTCCAATAGGAGGGCCATGTCTCCAGTACTCCAATATGCCGACGATACTATTTTTTTTGTAGAAGGGGCAGAACTTGAAGCTCAAGCTTTATGCCATATGGTTAAGATCTTCGGAGACATTTCAGGTCTGAAATTGAATAGGGAAAAATCTTCCTTGGTCTGTTTTGGACTTAGTGATCAAGAGCAAGCAGCATTATCTTCTATCTTGGGCACTCCACGCACTACACTTCCGATTAAATACTTGGGGCTACCTCTGAGATGCTCCAAGTTGAAGAAGAGTGGTTGGAATGTTTTATTTGACAAAATTTCTATTAAGTTAGAAAGTTGGAACAACCAGTATCTATCCAAAGGAGAAAGACTCATTTTATTGAATTCTGTTATTACCTCCATCCCGATCTTCTACTTCATTTTCAAAGCCCCTAGGTCCATCTGGAAGTGCATTGATGTGATGAGAAAGCGATTTTTCTGGAAGGGTGCATGTCATGAAGGAAGATTTATGCAACCTTTGAAGTGGGAGTAGCTATGTCTGCCCAAGGAACATGGTGGATTGGGTATTAAATCCCCTAAGGAGTTCAATGAGGCTTTATTAATCAAGTGGGCAATCAAACTCCTTAATGGTGAAGAAAAATTGTGGACTGATCACATTAAGGGTAGCTATGGTAGCTCCAATAGTGCTCTGAATAGACTGTTCCCATCAAAGCCTTCTCCTTTTTGGCTATCTGTGATACAAGCCTTAAAAGCAAATTGGCAGGTACTGCAACCAGTTCTAGCGGATGGTAGCTCCTTTAGCTTCTAATAGGAGTGGTCTTCGCTGGGTGTTCTGAAAGAAGCTTACCCTAGAGTTTATGTAGTTGCTACAAGTAAGGATGGGCTGGTCTGCAACTATTGGTCTGAACAGGAGTACTGCTGGCAGTTCAGTGGGGTTGAAATGAGTAGGGAAGGCACTCGACTGTGGGAGGAGAAGATCCGACTAATGTCAAATTTGTAGAATTTCAGACCAAGGGCTGGATTGGAAGACAGCTACATGTGGGATGGTATTTACACTACAACCCAAGACTATGGGAAGATAATGGGCATATCCAGAGTAGTGGAGATTGATCTAATTGGCAAGAAAATATGTCTATTGAAAATTTGACTCAAAGTTCAAATTTTTCTTTGGTTGTGTAGGAGGGAGGGCTTGATAATAGGGAACTTGAGGCATAAGAGGATGGGTAGTGCTCTGCAAGTTTGCTCCCTATGTGGGTTACACACCGACAGCCTGGGTCACATATTTTCATCATGCCTGATAACAAATGCAGTTTGGAGAAGAATATGTCAAGAACCACTTCCTATGTGGGATTCTTTGTGGAAAAATATTTTACTACGAGATAAGCCACACATGCACATGACTATGATTTTATGGTGTGTGTGGAGGGCGAGGAATGAGCATTTATTTCAGGAGAGACCAGTGTGTGTTGAGAAAATTGTAAATGAGTGCTGGTCCCTCATACATATGTGGAGATCTGTATTGTAATGATTTCCCTTTTTTTATATGATAAATATAAGCCCTCCGGGATTACTATCGTACTACGATAGATTTCCTTTCAATTTCAAAAAAAAGGTTGTGATTAAATTCATTCATCAGCACATCTCACGGTTCGGTATTCCGCGGGCGATCATCTCTAATGGAGTGACCCACTTCGCGAATGTGCACTTTCCAGTCCCTGGTGAAAAAGTATGGGGTGTCTCATCGTATCTCAACTCCTTATCACCCTCAGACTAATGGATTGATTGAATTGCCGAATAGGGAGATCAAGAAGATCCCTCAGGTCACTGTTCGGCCTGACAGGAAGGATTGGTCTGCCTGCCTTCCAGAAGCCTTGTGGGCCTATAGGACCGCCCATAAGACCTAGTTAGGCATGTCACCCTTCAAACTCGTGTATAGGAAGGCATGTCACCTCCACGTAGAAATGGAGCATAAAACCTACTGAGTAGTACAAAAGTGCAATCTAGATCTTGTGAAGGATGGAATCCACCGTCGGTTGCAATTGAGCGAGATCAAGGAACTACGCAATGATGCATATGAGAACTCGCGAATCTACAAAGAGCGAGTGGAAGCCTTTCATGAGAAGCACATATCACGAAAATCCTTCCATCCTATTCATAAAGTGCTACTCTTTGATGCCAAACTCAAACTCTTCCCAGGCAAACTCAGATCTAAATGGATTGGACCATTTCTGGTAAGACAAGTGTTCGAAAATGGGGCTGTCAAAATTAGTGAACTCAACCTTGATTCTGAACCTTTTGTTGTGAACAGTCAGAGACTCAAACAATTTATCGAACTTACTATCTCAAACTTGGCTGCGGTATCATTTGATCTGCATTCTCCCTGAGCTTCATTGCGCCCAGCTGATGGTGCTAAACTTAGTGCTTAACGGGAGGCAACCCGTCATCTTTTGAAAAACCTGAAACCGTCCTGACATATCCTTTTGCTGAATTCATATTGCACTTTAGGGTTCGTCCATTAAAATAGTCGACTCCACCTTTAGTACATGTATCAAAGCTTGAAATCATTCACAATAGTCATTCTGACCCGTTTACCACCCACCTATTCTAATGTACGATCTGAATTTAACTTGAACCCACCTAATTTACAATGAAGACATTGCAAATCGTAGGCATGGGGGGATATTAAAGTGCAAAATGCTGTGAAATCAATGCATGGAAAGATTTCATCAAAAAAAAAAAAGAGGAAAAAGGAGGAAAGGAGAGGTCAATTTGAATTGAATGAAAAGAGGAGAAGAAGAAAAGAAAAGAAGAGAAAAAGGAACAAATAAAAAGAAAAGGAAATGAATTAGTCCCTTGAAATTGAATATGGAACCTACCTAACTTCTAGGTTAGATCGGATGATGAATTAAGACTTGGAAGGCTAAAACTTAGGGAATTAGTGGTGGATACCGACCTTGGGTCTCTTGGATCTATTCTAGAGTTTAAACACTCAAGTATTTGTTAAGATCTAGATTAATCCTCAAGAGGTTAAGGAAAGTGCGAGGCTGTTGTAGTAGGTCTAAGGCTTAGGGATTATTCGGCCCCATTGCTTGCCCTTTGGTTTGTGGGACTTGGTAACCTAAGCACCCAAAATCACAAACTTAGTTTGGTTTAGTGCGCTTAATAAAGGAAAATTTACCAAAAGTATTCTATTCCGAAATGCCACCTTGAAGATCTAGCTTAGGAGCGGCTCAACGACACAAGTTGATTGGACGAGTCTTGACGAGGAGAGGTGGGAAATTCTCCTCGAAGATGCGTAATAACATATCGTCTCCTCGATGCTTGTCTCCTAGGATATCTAAATATCCTATCGGGTGCATGTAAGCACTTTATGTTGGTTCAAGTGCCATGGGTAAGATTATCTCGAAATGTCGATTGCCAGGGCTTGAATTTAGTTATAGAACGTCATGGGCGACACTATCTTGAAGTGTCGAAAGCCAGGGTTCTGGGGTTTGCCATGGGCGGTGCTATCCTGAAGCATTGAAAGCCAAAGACTCTTCGAGGATTGATGGTGGGGACGGGGAATCCGATACAAACCGTGTTTAGGGCCAATTCGAGGCTGAAACTAGGGAATCTACGAAAAAGAGCGAAAACTCTCCAAATGAAAAATCCTTCTCTATCTATTTCTAACAAAACTGCATTGGCAAACTGAACCTGAACATGTTACGTCTATGCATGGGTGCTTTAACCGTTGGGGTCAACGAACCTCTAGGCAATTTTTGCGGGCCTTAGAAACCTTTGCGATAGACTCAGGATTGAAGTTGATCATGTCTAGATCTTGGCTTGTACTTAAGTACCTCTAGGCCTATTGTTGGTATTCTGATCTGATTTCTAGAGATGTAGCTTAGTAAGGCACCATGACGTTTACATCCGATCTAGAGACCTGGTTTGATCCATAGGATGTCGATGTAAACACATTTACACTACTTAAAATGTCTATTTATGCATGTTCTTAAGCATAGGATTGCATTTCATGATATAAATATTGCATAACATGCATCATCTTGCATTTAGAGTAGTTTGAATAAAATGGAAGTTAATTATCTCCTTTTATGTGCTTGGACAGGGCAAACATTTTGTCGAGACCTCAGATCAAAGATCCAACCGTATGGATGTGATCAGAGCGACGATTGGAGTTCAACAACTCCAAGATTACCCTAATCAGGCATCCGTAGCATCAGATAGTGATCGGGGAATCCTAGAAGATCAAGGGCCAGGATGGTGAAAATCCACACTTCAGATGACAAATCCGACCGCACGGATGAATTCGGATCGACAATCGCAGCCCAATGACACAAAAATCGAGTCAATCCGACATCCGTGGAACCATCTACAACTTCCAGAAGATGGACGGCCAAGATAGCGCCACGTGGTGCCATCTCAGCCGCCCAAACGGCCGCTTCATCTTGTGAATGCCCCGCGCCCGATCGCTCTCCGCCGTTGGATCTTAATCCAACGGCTGTGGGCGCTCGCATTTAAAAGCGGCCGCTCGACCATCCGCGCCCCATAGCGCAGTGGTCGAGCGCGCTATCGCGAGCGCGGGGCGCGGGTTCGAGCCGTGGAGAGGGGCTGGAAGGCACGGCGATTGGGCACGGGTGGAGCGTCAGATGGAGATCGGATGGCCGAGTGCGCCCGATAGCGTCGACGCACGATTGGATGCGCAATCAGACGCGCGGGCGGGCGCGCAACGCAGCGGGCGCGGACGCATCTTAAGCCGTCCGATCTCGCGATCGGACGACTGAAAAGCGGCGAACGTGCGCAAGCCGTTGAGCGCGCGAGCAGGCGAGGAGGCGCGCGTGAGCCGGCCAGGACACCCACGTCGGGGCTTTAATGACGGATTTATCCGTCACTAAAGACCCCTCTTTTATTATTTTGAAGTTGTAATGTCCATTTTGCCCCCACTCCTTGCAACTATAAAAGGAGACCCCCTCCGTACGAAATTCTCATCCCTTCTTTCTCCTCTCTACCCCTCCAAAGCTCAAGAGAAGCTTGTCCCACACCCGGGATGCTTCTCACGAGATAAAGTCCAATTTTCGTTCCCCTTAGGAAGTGGATCCCGCGACGACGACGGTGTGCTGCTTCGTTCCCGTTCTTCTGCTTCGTCCTCGTTCGTCTTGCTTCGTTCTCCTTCATCCAGGCGTCGTCCCGTCCAGCTCGTCCTCCAAGCAACCGTCGAGGAGGATTTCTCTCTCCCTATTCTTTTTACTGCTTTCTAGTATAGATTTACTGCTTTCTAGATTAATCTACTCGTCCTCCGAGCGACTGTCAAGGAGGACATTTCTCCCTCCATTCTTTTAATGCTTTCTAGAGTAAATTTATCGCTTTCTAGTATAATTGTTTTATGCATTCTAATTGTAATGAACAGTCTCTTCTATGATAAATTCTTTGTTTATTCTACATCTCATTTTGATTTCCATGTGTAATACTCTCTCTCTCTCTTACCCTCTCTCTCTCTCTCTTTTATTAATTGTAAATAATTAGATAGTTTAAGTTGAATTACTTCGTGACAAATAAAAAGAAATGCGAAGTTTTTAAATCAAACGTCTGCCTCCCTGTGTTCGACCCGGAATTTTCATTTCGGTATAAATTTTATTTGTTGAACATGAATTCTTAGCTTTCGAACTACAACGACAGGTTTTCCAAAACCAAACACGTAAGCGTAGCATTCAAAAACCGTTCAACATTTTGGTGCCGTTGCTGGGGAGGCAACGATCTTTGATTTCTCTTCGCGTTTTGTAACTTACAAATCATTTACCTCACTTTTCTCCTTTCTTATTGTAATTGCAGGTACTCTTTTGAGGCGAGCAAAAGCGGTAGATTGGAGTAAAGTGTTGTGGAAGGTTTTGTAAGTTATCCCCCATTCTTTCCCCCTCCATAGATTCGCCACATTAAATCCAAATCCCAATTAACCTAGGTGTTTTGCATAAATCCTAGGAATAGTTTGGTTGTTTGGATTTCCACTCACATTCATTCCACCCTCATTCATAAAAAAAAAATAACAAAAAGATAATCTTGTGGGGTAATTTTCAACAAACACACAACACACACCCACATTCAAGGCACTTGATCAACTTGATTTGTTTTCTACTCAACCGGGTTTTGATCCGTGGAACCGGTACACACAAAGCAACATATAACAGAGTAGAAATTATTCTAGGTTAACCATTTTTGAGTGCCTAACTTAGTGGTGCATTTGTGGCCAATTGTTTGAGTTGATTGGGCCACATCACTTCAAATAAAATAAACTCATCAAGTAGCTGCCTATTAGGTTCAACTTTTAGGGATTTACCAAGCACTCCACATTCTTTTTAAACTTTAAAGGAAAACATCTTCACCTGTGCTTGCAAAACCTGGTGTGCCAACGAAACCTGTTTGAAAACACCTAAAGTTGAATCCTAAAAGCTACTAAGCAAGATTTGAACCTTAAAATTCACCACATCAAAAATAATCTTGCTTGAAAACCACTGGTTGTGCACGCACACACAAATCAATCAATTATTAAGGGCACAGCCCATTTAAAGGGCCCATCACATTCCAAAGCACATTCAAACCTAGCCCTAAATAAAACAGAGTAGTCGTTGGCCTTAAGGATTGGACTCGCTCTTCAGAACCCAGAACGAGATTATTTTCGATTAGTCTGTTTCTACTGTTCAATCTGATGTCTAGCTAGGGGAGTAGAGTCAAACGATCGCGGCTGGGGGGTACACTAGGAACCGAAGGCGCAAGCCGAAGGAAGAACCTTCTCCCCAGTCCCTCCTTCTAACTGGTTGGATTGAACAGACAGAAGTAGATCAAATCGTTCCTTTATCTCAAGACGGGTTTTGGGAGTCTGTAGGTCTGTAGGCTAACCCATTTAAGGACAGGTTTGATTGTTTGTATTGCAAGGCACCTTTCTTCCTCCCGTGTCTCTTGAATCCTTCCACAAATTTCACGCATTCCCGCTCTTTCCCTCCTGTTGTGAATTATCCTCAACATGACGATTATCCCAACTCGTATTGTAATCAACCATCAGTCAGTTGGGATAATTTGGATTGGGGATACAATTCCGGACCCCCGTGTTTAGGGTCTAACCTTGAACACTTTGATTCTGATTTCTATCCTTCTCGGAGCTACATCGATTATAGATCGTCTTCCTTTCATGCACAACCTAATACGATCTACAATCAAGAAGGATACACCGATCCCTACCCATCCTCTGATTTCACTGCCTTTAGGTCATCACCATCTTTTCAACAATCTGACATGACCTATTATCAGGAAGGGTATAACGAATCTCAATTTGTTAATTCCCCTGCATTAATCCCAAACCCGCCCAACCCTGAACCAACTCATTTGGTTCAGGTTAACCAGGTTCAAGATAAGGTTCTGGCTAACTTGAGGAATATCATACAATCTTTAGAAGTTCAGCCAATACCTTGCATTGAGAGATTGGAGCCCCTGATTAAAATGATTGATGATTTAAACAAGTCTTTGTTGGATTGGCTCCAGGATGTTAAGGATAAGAACCTGGGTGAGTTTCTACTTGGGAAATTAGCGAAATTGAGGATGAGATTCGTGGTTGTTTTGATTCAATCTTGGAATAATTCACAGGATGAACCCTCTTCAGGAAAGTCAATGACAGAAACCGCTCAGGCACCTGTTGGGGGGGACATGTGTTACGAGGCTGACCAGATTAAATTAAAGCAATCAATTAAGGATGATCTGATTTCTTCACCTGAGATCCCTGAGCCGGGTTGCGAGGAAACGTATGTCTTTGGGGAACACAAAGTGACTACTGATTTTAGGACATACATTGATACGGATCCTGATGGTGAAGATTCAAGTTGAGAAGTCTCACGCGAGTTTTTTGAACACGATTTCTGTGAGACGATTGGGCCTGAGGAATCTGATAGATCATTTGATAGCCCAATAACTGAGGACACTGATCTTATTAGGGCACACATTACGGATCCAAAATCGCATTTTCTGGAGGAATCAATTCAATGCCCTGATTATCAGTTACACCCTGTTGAGCTTATTAATGATTCTAATTCTGAGATAATTAGACCCAAGTCAATTTTGATTCTGCCACATCATTTAGACTTGGAGATTTCAGATGGGGTGATGAATATACAAGAGGTCCTGGAATTTGATATGCTGAATGAGGAGGATAGGAGCTAGGAAGTTTTGATTTGGGAAGTTAATTCTGGAAGAAATGGAAGATTGAGTCGAAGGGTTCCTTTTAAGCTTAAACCATCAAATCAGAACCCTTACGACATTTGTTTCGAGGATGTTCAACTCAAGCACACATTCAACGATTATCCTTTTAAGCTTCAATTCTCTGTAACCCAACTTTTTGGTCTTGGGTTGCATCCTCATAAATCGCAGGCCCGACCCCGCTTGCATTCTGATTTTAGGTTTTGGGTAATTTTTATCCAGAACCTAAGATATTCTCGATTATGGGGTGTGGGTCTGCACCACAATCTGGTCCACATCTGTTGACCTCTACTGACAGGTCAGAGAATTCTTCTATTTTTTCTAATTCTGACCTGCACTTGTGAATTCTTCATTTCTTTTCTTTATATAGTGTGCCTAGCTGAAGGCACTAAACTCAGCACATATACAGTTCTTTTTAATTTTTCATCTCGGAGCAGACCTGACATTCATGCAATTCAGGTGCTTTCTTCACTTTTCCACTCTGTTTTATGTCTTTTTAATACAATGAGGACATTGCATTAAATAGGCATGGGGGGGTGGATATTTATCTCTGAATTCATTCGTCAGCTCCGTAGATTTGTTTTATTTTGATTTTAAAAAAAAATCAAAATTAGGAAAGAGAATTTGGGTTTAAGAAAATTTTCAATCTTAGGAAAAACTACATTAAGATCTAAACACAAAGACCCTTCAGGTCTTTAAACTTAATCAGCCCGTGTATCCACTAAAATGTTGATTTATTTTTCGAGTTCTCGCCAACTTGAATTTTATTTTAATTGGAGTAAATAAGTTTGGGTGATAAGTACACGACTTATCAACCCGCCCTCTGATTTGAGGGAATTTTGAGTCTTAAGCATCTACACACTTTTTTTTGCACTGACTCGTTGTTCGGCGATTCTAACGGAAATTGGGTAGCTAATGAACCTTCTAGGGTGATATGGCTGGCAAGTTATCGTGGGTAACAGCCCATAGGTAGGTTGTCCAGAGCCCAGTCACTGGACCTTTCTCTTTTTCCTGCCCTTAGGTAAATCTTAGACCAGGGAAGCCACCTATTTAAAAAAAAAAAAAGAGAGAAAAGAACAAAAAGAAATAAGCCACACTTCGCCGCACGAGTATGGCTGGCAAGTTGTCGGTGGTAACAGCTCATCGACCGGTTGTCCAGAACCCAGCTCAGAAAATGCACTAAAAATTCCCAAAACACTTAGGAAGAAGCGGAGAAGTAGAATAAACCGGGGAGATATACACTGGATTCACTCTTGTGTTGACCCCGTAAAAAATAAAAGTAGGGAGAAAGCTACCGGTTGTAAAGATACACCTTTAGGCAGAAGTCTTTTTGAGGTCACCTAGAGGTGTAGAAATCCGAAGTCCGTTCTAACTGCCGATCAATGAGTCTATCACAATCACAATAAGATGCTTAAAGCTTGGGGTTCTCATCAAATTTTGGGTGAGTTGAATGGCCGTAGAAAGCCACTCTTAAACCTGAAAATTTGAAAATCAAAAAAATTAGAAAAGAGAAAAAGAGAAAAAGAAATTTTTCTTTTAATAAGGCGAGGGCTTGAGGTGGTCTGCATTTTGGCTGATACCCGGGCACTATTGTGTCTTTGAAAGTTCAGTTCCTAAGTAGACAATTTCTTAATGATGGAAAAATAACTCAAGTACAAATAATCCAACCTAATTCTTTTATAAATAGCATATAGTTTTTGCTAGGGACTAGCAAAAGATAGGCATGGGGGTATGATGTAAACACATTTACACTACTTAAAATGTCTATTTATGCATGTTCTTAAGCATAGGATTGCATTTCATGATATAAATATTGCATAACATGCATCATCTTGCATTTAGAGTAGTTTGAATAAAATGGAGGTTAATTGTCTCCTTTTATGTACTTGGACAGGGCAAACATTTTGTCAGGACCTCGGATCAAAGATCCAACCGTATGGATGTGATCAGAGCGACGATTGGAGTTCAACGACTCCAAGATCGCCCTAATCAGGCATCCGTAGCATCAGATAGTGACCGGGGAACCCTAGAAGATCAAGGGCCAGGATGGTGAAAATCCGTAATTCAGATGACAAATCCGACTGTACGGATGAATTCGAATCAACGATCGCAGCCCAACGACACAAAAATCGAGTCAATCCGACATCCGTGGCACCATCTACAACTTCCAAAAGATGGACGGCCAAGATAGCGCCACATGGTGCCATCTCAGCTACCCAAACGGTCGCTTCATCTTGTGAAGGCCCCGCTCCCAATCGCTCTCCGCCATTGGATCTTAATCCAACGGCTGTGGGCGCTCGCATTTAAAAGCGTCCGCTCGACCATTCACGCCCCATAGCGCAGTGGTCGAGTGCGTTATCGCGAGCGCGGGGCACGAGTTCGAGTCATGGAGAGGGGCTGGAAGGCGTAGCGATTGGGCGTGGGTGGAGCGTCAGATGGAGATCGGATGGTCGTGCGTGCCCGATAGCGTCGACGTGCGATTGGACGCGCAATCGGATGCGCAATCCGACGTGTGGGCGGGCGCGCAACGCAGCGGGTGCGGACGCATCTTAAACCGTCCGATCTCGCGATCGGACGGCTGAAAAGCGGCGGACGTGCACAAGTCGTTGAGCACGTGAGCAGGCGAGGAGGCGCGCGCGAGCCGACCACGACGCCCACGTCGGGGCTTTAGTGACAGATTTATCCGTCACTAAAGACCCCTCTTTTATTATTTTGAAGTTGTAATGTCCATTTTGCCCCCACTCCTTGCAACTATAAAAAGAGACCCCCTCCATACGAAATTCTCATCCCTTCTTTCTCCTCTCTACCCCTCCAAAGCTCAAGAGAAGCTTATCCCACACCCGGGATGCTTCTCGCGAGATAAAGTCCAATTTCCGTTCCCCTTCGAAAGTGGATCCCGCGACGACGACGGCGTGCTGCTTTGTTCCCATTCTTCTGCTTCGTCCTCCTTCGTCCTGCTTCGTTCTCCTTCATCCTGGCATCGTCCCGTCCGGCTCGTCCTCCAAGCAACCGTCGAGGAGGATTTCTCTCTCCCTATTCTTTTTACTGCTTTCTAGTATAGATTTACTGCTTTCTAGATTAATCTACTCGTCCTCCGAGAGACCGTCGAGGAGGACATTTCTCCCTCCATTCTTTTAATGCTTTCTAGAGTAAATTTATTGCTTTCTAGTGTAATTATTTTATGCATTCTAATTGTAATGAACAGTCTCTTCTATGATAAATTCTTTGTTTATTCTACATCTCATTTTGATTTCCATGTGTAATACTCTCTCTCTCTCCTACCCTCTCTCTCTCTTTTATTAATTGTAAATAATAAGATAGTTTAAATTGAATTACTTCATGACAAATAAAAAGAAACGCGAAGTTTTTAAATCAAACATCCGCCTCCCTGTGTTCGACCCGGAATTTTCATTTCGGTATAAATTTTATTTGTTGAACACGAATTCTTCGCTTTCGAACTACAACGACAGGTTTTCCAAAACCAAACACGTAAGCGTAGCGTTCGAAAATCGTTCAACAAATGTTTGCTAAGGGACTAGCAAAAGCTAGGCATGGGGGTGATAAATGCCAGTTTATCATCATTCTTATGCATTAAAACAAACCTAGCTCTTAGGATTTTACTCCGTAAACGGGATTTTGGGCTGCATTTAGGCATAAATTAGGTTAGGCATGCATTGCATTTTTTATTTATATTTTTAATATGTTTTTGTGAGTGTTAGGGATGTACAGATATGCAGATCCTTAAAACCCTATCACTCAAGAAGGCAAATGGTGAAGGAGAAGCCCAGACTAGTTGGAACTCAGCTCGATCCAGCTCACCACAACTGGAACCTAGCTCACTTGAACTAGGGTTAGCTCATCCCAGCTCCATTCAGCTAATCTCAGCTGAATGGTAGCTCAAGAGAGTTCATCTTAGCTCACCCTAGCTCAAGTCAGCTCAGATCCAGCTCAACTTAGCTAAGTCTAGATCATCTCAGCTCCCATTAGTTCACAGGGAGCTCTAGCTAGCTCAGCTGAGTTGACAGGAGTTCACCCCAGCTCAGATCCAGCTACATCCAGCTCCACTCAACTCCAGCCAGCTGAAGAAGAACTCATCCCAGCTCAGGAAGCTCAAGTCCAGCTCCCGAGGACTTAGCTTAGCTCAGCTCAGTTGAGCTAAGCTACCTTAGCTGCCTCAACCAACTTGATTCTCCTTGGGAGCACCAGACCTAGCTCACCTCAGCTCATTATGGTATAAGCTAGCTTACTTTAGCTCAGCTTAGTACCTAGCAAAGAACTAGCAAGCTAAGCCAGCTAAAGTAGCTCCATGCCAGCCTCTTCAGCAGCAGCCAGCTCCAATTTCAGCTCCAAACTTCTCCTCCTCAGCTCCTCCCTCCAAACCCTAGCTCCAACACCTTCTCCACTACTCCATTAGCTAATCTAGCTTATCTTAGCTTAGCTTAGCTATGCTCCAACTTCCTTGGCTTGTACCACCCCAAAAACCCACCTAACAACTCCACCCAACTAGCTCCACCTAAGCTCCACATAAGCTAACCTACTTGGCACCAACCTAACCTACCCACCACCTCCAAAAGACACCTAAAAGTGGCGCCAAAAACTACCCCTAACCACCCCCTTAATGGCGCCACTTTTCCCTCCAAAATTCCCCCTCATCTCCACCACACAATTCCCCTTGAATCCATCTCCACCATCCACCTAACCCCCCTTCTAGAAGACCCCATGTTGGCGCCAAAATGGTGGTGTCTCTCCACCACCAAATGACACCAACACCACCATAACCACCCCCTTTAACACCCCTTGGGTTGGCACCAACTCACCTTAGCCATAGGATCACCAACCACCTCCATCCTTCCATCCTAGCCCTCCATTTCAAGGGGCACCTTAACCCCCCATCCTACCCTATAAAAAGACCACTACCCACCACCATTCAAGTCATCCTTGGCTAGCAAATTCACTCTCATATTCCATCTAGAAGCCCACGTCCAAGAGAGAAGAAGAAGAAGAAGATTAAGGGGATATTCTGTCCCTTTGGTGCCTTCCCCTCTTCCCTTCTCTCTTGGGTCACGCCAGCCAAAGGAGAAGCCAGGCAAGGAAGATCTTTGGAGGAGATCTTGAAGGTGGTCCACGCCACTTTGGAGGAGATTTTGAGGGTGGTGCACGCTGATGTAAACACATTTACACTACTTAAAATGTCTATTTATGCATGTTCTTAAGCATAGGATTGCATTTCATGATATAAATATTGCATTACATGCATCATCTTGCATTTAGAGTAGTTTGAATAAAATGGAGGTTAATTGTCTCTTTTTATGTGCTTGGATAGGGTAAATATTTTATCGGGGCCTTGGATCAAAGATCCAACCGTATGGATATGATCAGGGCGACGATTGGAGTTCAACGACTCCAAGATCGCCCTAATCAGGCATCCGTAGCATCAGATAGAGACCGGGGAACCCTAGAAGATCAAGGGCCAGGATGGTGTAAATCCGCACTTCAGATGGAAAATCCGACCACACGGATGAATTCGGATCGACGATCGCAGCCGAACGACACAAAAATCGAGTCAATCCGACATCCGTGGCACCATCTACAACTTCCAGAAGATGGACGGCCAAGATAGCGCCACGTGGCACCATCCCAGCCGCCCAATCGGCCGCAGGAGTCCTGTGAAGACCGCGCACCATCTCCTCTCCGCCGTTGGATCTCGATCCAACGGCTGCGGCCACTCGCGTTTAAAAACGTTCGCGCGACCATTTCGCCCGCGTAGCGCAGCGGCGACGCAGTTGCGGGCGAAGCGGAGGTCGCGGGTTCGAGCCGCGGTGAGGGGGTCGAAGGCGCGGGCGAGCGGGCGCGCACGAGCGTCAGATGAAGATCCAACGGCCGCGCGCGCCCGATAGCGCCGACGCGCAATTGGACGCTCTGGTGGGCGCGCGATCACACGCGAGCGGCGCGCTACGCAGCGGGCGCGGACGCGATCTAAGCCGTCCGATCTCGCGATCGGACGGCTGAGACGACGCGGACATGCGTATGCGTTACGTGCGCAGGCCAGCCGAGCGGGCGCGCGTGGGCGCGGCGGCGACGGCGACGGCGGGGCTTTAGCGACGGTTTTATCCGTCACTAAAGACCCCTTATTTATTATTTTGAAGATGTAATGTCCATTTTGCCCCCACTCCTTGCAACTATAAAAGGAGACCCCCTCCATACGAAATTTTCATCCCTTCCTTCTCCTCTCTACCTCTCCAAAGCTCAAGAGAAGCTTGTCCCACACCCGGGATGCTTCTCGCGAGATAAAGTCCAAATTTTCGTCCCCCTTCGGAAGTGGATCCTGCGACGACGACGGCGTGCTGCTTCGTTCCCGTTCTTCTGCTTCGTCCTCCTTCGTCCCGCTTCGTTCTCCTTCGTCCAGGCGTCGTCCCGTCTGGCTCGTCCTCCAAGCGACCGTCGAGGAGGATTTCTCTCTCCCTATTCTTTTTACTGCTTTCTAGTATAGATTTACTGCTTTCTAGAGTAGTCTATTCGTCCTCCGAGCGATCGTCGAGGAGGACATTTCTCCCTCCATTCTTTTAATGCTTTCTAGAGTAATTGTTTTATGTTTTCTAGTTGTAATGAAAGAACTCTTTTATGATAAATTCCTTGTCTATTCTACATCTCATTTTGATTTCCATGTATAGTATTCCTTCTCTCTCTCTTACTCCCTCTCTCTCTTTTATTTGTTGTAGATACTTAGATAGTTTAAATTGAATTTCTTTGTGACAAAATAAAAAGAAACGCGAAGTTTTTAAATCAAACGTTCGCCTCCCTGTGTTCGACCCGGAATTCTTATTTCGGTATAAATTTTATTTGTTGAACACGAATCCTTCGCTTTCGAACTACAACGACGGGTTTTCCAAAACCAAACACGTTAGCGTAGATTCTAGTTCAACACACGCCCACCCCTTGGAGAGAGCATTGAAGGTGGAAGCTTCCACCTTGGAGGAGCTCTCAAGGAAGGAGAAGAAGGAGGCCCTCTTTTCAAGCCAAGGAGCAGCTAGGCTTGGAGCAAGAAGACTCCCTTCTTCACCATTTTTGCAAGAGGATTTGTGTTTCTTTTCTTGCTTTTAGATTTGTTTAGTTATAGTAGAAGCATTTCTCTACTTGTCCTTGAAAAGAATACTCATTCTACTCAATCAAATTGCCTTCTTTTAGCTTTTTATTGCAGTTGTTACTTTTGGTTCTAGCACTTGTTTCACCTCTTCTTCCTAATTACTCTACGCCTCCACTTGCCTAGAGTGAGCTTAGGAAGAAGATATTTCTATCTTTTAAATTTTAGTTAAGCATTTATAGGTGTTAGTACTTTTCGTTACAATTCGCATTTTGCCCTCATCTTTTCAAAACAAAAAAAAATTACATATTGAAAAATATCAAAAAGAAAGTTGAGATCTATCTGTAAGCAAGAGGATTAATTTTGCAATTTTTTCCTCCTTGGACGACCCTAGATACTCCCCTATCTAGGATATAAATTTAAAAGCAAAAGCGGATTCGCATGTTACAACGACGTTAAAAACCCGCTTTTACTAATCACGCGTATTTCGCTATCAGGGGGTATGATGGGAACACCATCGTAGGCCCTAACTGGCCACTTTTAGTTTGGAATAAAAGATAAAAGCTCCTACATATCCATCTGAGGTTCATAACACCACTTCAGGATGTTTTGAGAAGAAAACAGAGAACTAGGGTTAATTCTGTAATTTTAGCAGTACATCATGAACACAAAATTACCAAGGGGTTGGCTAGGGGTGAATTAAAGGTTAAAAGAGCATTAAAGTTAACTAAGTGGGTTCATGCAGATAAAAATGGGTTTTCACATATTTCGAGAATTAACAGTAACCAAAAACCCTAAATTCAGACCTGCTAAAATAACTGAGGTTCTAGTCAGGACAAAATTCATTTAAATCTTCTAAAATTCATAGAAAAATATTCCATAAGGTTTGGAAACCTTGATTTGACCATTGGAACCCATTTTGACCTCAAATAGTCTCAGACAGAAAGTTGCCCTAATTCGAGTTTCTGTACAAATTGCTCAGTCAAACTTGGTCAAAACTAAAATCCAATTTCACCATTAGATTTCTTGGGTCTAAATTATATTTGTACCAAACTTTGGGCCCAATCAGAGATCATTTTGACCTAGTTTGCATTTTGGTCAATTTAGACTCTTTCTCTCTCACATACACCCCTAACTTTCGAAAATCCATGCGAAAAGCCCCCAAACTTTGTCATCTTCTTTGCATTTGGGTCCCTACTGCCATGGCAGGTGTGAACCCACGCAGTTGAGCTCTCAATCAAGGATTCCTCCCTGATTACTTGCCTAATCCCTTCCAAAATTGGAAGGGATGACCCTGAGGAGATCCCTGATCGATTAAACATAAAATCCAACTCCAAATCTCTCCATATTGATCGTGCAAATCCTTAGATTTCAAGAATCCTTCTCCTAAAAATTTGAGGTTCTCAAGCTTGTTTCCAAGCTTGGAAGTTCACCTAACTCTATAAAATGGTCCCCCTCATCAGGCTAAACTCCTTAGCGAGTTTTTGGCCAAGAAAACCCTCTTCTCCCCTACCTCTGGCCAGCTCCAACTCTACTCTGACGACTCCCTTACTCTGATTTCCTCGCCTACTACCACATACTATAGGTAGCAGGTTCATCCTCCCTAAGTTCCTCCGCACCTCGCCATACCTGCGAGGAGCTCTCTACCCCTTCAAAAGCATTACCGTTCTACCTCCAGGAGCACCTTTGTCTTCAGCACCCACCAATCATAGTCGGTGCCATCTCTACATCTTCGTCGTCCACAACCGCTCGCACTCAACTCTGCATCACCTACTAATCTTCCTTACATACTCGACATCCGCTTCAGACAATCCAAACGCCTGTGCCACCATCATCCCCCTCATCTCTGGCGTACCTTTGGCGACCTCGAAAATCCATTATACACCACCAAAACACCTCCCACCAGTTCAGAAACCTCCGTCACACTTCACTGACCAAAACCCCTCAAGTATTTGAGGGGATTGGCTGCTCATTCACTCCACCCGACTCACGACCTTCCGCACTGTCGTCTCAAGGTTGTTGGACCTTCTCACGCACAGACACGCCACACCACACCCACCACCGCACTCGTCATTCCACGGCGATCCTTCTAAACCTGTTTGACGTGGCCACAAGGCCGTTCTCATGATTTCAAGTCTTCACCGGACAACGGCCGCCACCCTCGACTTCTCCGACAACGCCTTCAATTCTTCGACCACAACTACCCCAAGATTCACTCCCAGATTCTGCGGCCAAGTCATAGGAAGCCACCCAGGTGCTCAATTGCATGCCATGGACTCATCTTCGACCTCAATTGGAAGCACCTTTATTTGTTGCTGCGTGTGATGAAGGAGAAATCAGATAGTCCCATAACAGGGATGTAGGAGATATTTGAGTGGGATATAAGGGATTTGTGATCCCCGTTCTTCGCCTAAGAACATGGGCATCAGGTCCCCTTCAACCTCACGACCCGCTTAACCCGACCGAGCACTGCTCACCTATGACCACACCTGCAAGCCTGCACCCTATCCACGCCTGGTTACCCGCCTGATTACCTAGCTAAACCTAGGTTTCTGAGAGAAAGAAAGAGGAGGAAAGAGAGAGGGGGGGTTTTTCCTTTCACTACGCTCCACACTTAGTGAATCTGAGAGGCCTTTGCCTCTAAATTGCTGTGCTGTGCTTGCCCTCTCCATTGAAGCATGAAGGATGAAGAAAGAAGAGGAGAGGCCTTTGCCTTTGCTCTATTGAAGCTGAGCCTTGAGCACTTAAGGCGTATGAAGCCTTGTTCCTTCATCTAACCTCTGTTGGTTTTGAAAGCTGCTGTTGATTCATTTGAGCTAGTTAACGTGGAATATTGGTTGATAATTTCTGTTGATATATTTGAGCTTAACATTCAAAGGGTTAATTGGTGATTCAAATCACCATTTTAACCCATTCCTTTTGCATTAAGATACTTGATTTCATCTATATATCATTTTGAGTTGTTCTGAATCAAGTTTAGATTATAATTGCTTGCATTTCTTGTGATTGGTGATATTAAATTGCTATTACTTGCTCCCTGTGTTCGACTGCGAACTCTTTCTGAATCTGAGTTACAAACTTAAATGAGTCGAGCGCATTTGTCTTCTACTACGACGCAATCCCTTAAACAACGACGAATTCTCTTAAATAGTTAGGTAACTGGGTTTGGTCTGAGTCTGATTAGACTAGTATGAGGCTAATTAGATTGGGGTTAGCTTAATCAGGTTCGTCTGGACCTAATTAGAACAAGGCTGACCCAACTACCTTTAATTGAGCTAATTAGGATATCAAAGGATCTAAATGGGATTCTAAGGTGGGAATTGGGTTAGGGATAAGAGGGTTGGATATAAGGATAATGGATAGTGGGAATTTGGATAGTGTTATCCAGGTTTTGGCTGAAGTGGGGAAATTGAGGTTTAGGGATAAGGGTATCCCGAAAGGAGGATAAGAGTTGGGATAATGTGAATAAGGTCATGGATAGCACTATCCATTCAGCTAAATTAGCCTAATAGGAAGGTGGCTTAGGGATAGGGACATGGATAGGGTTATCCTAGAGACTAAGGATAAGGGTAGGGTTGTCCTAATGCTGGGGATAAGTGTAGGGATGTCCTAATGTTCTTCATAATTTAATCTAAGAGTTAAAATTCCACCAGTAGTGTAGTATACCTCTTCTACACTATCTTATTTACAACTTTATTCCAGACTTCTGCTCCAACTCTGCTGTAGCTCTGGCTTCTTCCCTGCTTCAGATCCAGCTTCAAGCTGTCTTTTAAGCTTCTTATTGCCTACAATCCAAATAATGCACTAATCAGTACATTATAACATTATTTTATGCACATCTAAATAAAGCAGGAAAAGATGCAAGGTATGCTATTGATGCATGAATTACACTATGATTATGCTAAGTTCTAACTTAATTTAGGTCATTTAAGTCTTATGATTGCTGTGCAATCACTAGTCAACATTTGCGATCTCTGCAGGCTTGGAGGCCAAAATGCCAACAGCATAGTGTATGTAACGACCCGGTTCCCGAGTCCCTACGAGACACGAGAACCGGACCGACTCGACTAATCCCAAGACCTAGTCGTCCAACGAGGAAGTAACCAAAAGACAGTAAAATAAACCACATTCAGCATGAATATAACTAACAGTAAGAAAGTAGAGCAGTAAGGAAAGAAACTACTACAGTAGGTACCACCACAACAGTAAAACACCATGTATCATATAACAAGAACTGCAGGTAAAGAAGGTACAGCGGAAACAAAAACTACTCACTAGAACAGAAACAAAAGGGGTACAAAAGCTGTGGTAACTCTACTGGACCCTACTCGGCCCAGCGTCCTCTGCAGCCGCCGACCCTGGCTGCTCAACACCTGGTCCTGAAAAAGGTAACGAGTGTAACACGTCAGCAAAACACTGAGTAGAGTGGCAAACTAACTAAAGGCAACAGTAGAGTGTACAGTAGCTGTTATGTTCTATTACTTCCTTTATTCACATCTTTCAATTTTTCTCACTATTTCATTTATTTCTCAGATCCTTTACTTGATCTCGAATGTCCTCGTGGGAACGATCTTGATTGCAGTCTTTTCCAAAAGTAGAAGTAGCACGTGGTGCTCTCCTGGCCGGGAGAGTCCCCCGTGGTGATCCTACCCTCAGTCAACCACCCCAAGGTCACTGACAGACGTAACGGTGACTACGGCACGTGCGATAAACGCACAGGTAGCTAGCCCACACTGGCACGCGGTCAGTCGTTTCCGTTAACGGGTGCGCCCAAAGCACAGCACGGAACCAGGGCAGAGCCCTCTCAGTAACAGGGGTCCAACCCCTCCACAGTAACCAAACCGGGGCCTTGCCCCTCCACAGTCCGCGCACCCTCGCCTGACTACCCTGGTTTGCCCTAACGGGCCTAACAAGTCGGTGAAGGAGGCTAGCAGAACCCCGGGGCCCGTGGGGTAGCTAGTACTCTCCTAACACTAGTAGCTCTCCTCGGTACTACGTACACGAGGGCCAATAAGTCGGTACAGAGCGGCCAATCCTAACCCCGGGTCCCTGGGGCGGCTGGCCCCACTCTGCACTAAACAGGTACAGGTACTTCCCTTGGTACTGCGTACCCAAGAGACAGTACAAACTACATCTCAGTTCCATTCCTTTTTCTTTCCAGGAGTTCCACTCCTAATTCCCCGTAGGGTTCCAGCTCTTTATCTCAGAACATCATATGTTTCACTTCCCAGATTCACGTTCTCAAAATCCATGATCTCAAACATGTTTCTTTATTCATAACAGGCAGCTGTTAATTAAATTTACAGGCAGCTTTATATATATTCCTTTCCATTTTTCCAAGACTGCAGTAATATACATTCCACTAGTTTTTCCACCCTCGGATTCATGCCATATCCTAGGATCTATCATACAATCTAGTTTTTCGGCCCTAGGATTCATGCAACACCTAGGAGCTATCATTCCATATATTTCTCATTCCTAGGATTCATGCAATGCCCTAGGTTCTAGTTATGGTTCCATACTTTAACAGATTTTATTAATACTTAAAGCCACTCTACCAGGTACAACGGGAGTAATGGGGGCGTGATCGGGAATCCCGCGTGCCTCCGCGATTCTCAAGACTGCAACCGAACGAGGTCCTATCAGAAGGATCAAACACAAGGAGTGTCTCAAAACAGTGTATAGCAACTGTAGACGGGTAGAGGAATTAATTCTGAAACGAACGCAACTCGAATCGCGGAAAACGGAGCCCAAACGGGCCCTAAACGGGTCGAAAAAGACGATACTGTGCAAAATCAGACGTCTGGAACTCCTTCCAGACGTCTTAAAAAGTGGATCAGAGAATTACCTGTTCAGCGTGGTTTCCCAGACGTCCAGAAGTCTGCGGGGACGTCTGCCCTAGATCCCAGACGTCCGATGGTCCCTCAGTACGTCTGGAGGTCACTCCCGCCGTCTGGTACAACTTCCAGACGTCTGATTCGCAAAGGATGACGAATCAGCGAACCTGCGCACAGCCAACCCCCCTCCCTCAGTACGGTCAGTCGAGAAGAAGGAAGAAGAAAGCGGAAACTCACCTTTCAGACGTCTGTATGATCTTACAGACGTCGACCTTGCCGTCTGGCTATCAACACAGACGTCTGATTCTGGAAATTTTTCCAGAATCAGAACCCTGCTCGGCCTCCGCTCGCGACGCCGCCCGCGTCGTACCTCGCGCGTCTGCTGCTCAGCCCGCAGCAGGTTCCTCTCCGCGTCGCTCCGCGCCCCCTGCGCCCTCCGTCGGCCGGCCAAGCCGCTCCGGCGAGCTCGCCCTCACGGCAGAGCTCCGCCCTCGCACGCCGCAGCTCTTCCGCGCTCACTGCGGCTGCCGCTGCCGCCCTCGCGTCCGCTCGCTCTCGCGCACAGGAAGGAGGAGAAGGAGGAGACGGTGGAGACGGGAGGGGAGGCGCGCCCCTTTTAACGCCGCGCGGAGAGGAGAGAGAGAAGGCGGCAGGCCGCCTGCAGCCGCAGAGAAAAGAGGGAATATGCGGTCTGCGCGCTCAGGCGCGCAGGCGACTCGCGGGTGTCGAAAATAACGGATTTCCAGACATCTTGAAACTATCCCAGACGTCTTATCAGACGTCTGGTTGTGATCCCAGACGTCTTGTCCGACGTCTGAGCCACCTCCCAGACGTCTTAAAATACGTCTGGGGCACACATTCGTTACAATATAACAAACTCAAAGGAAGTTTCGTCCCCGAAACTTGCGCCAACTAGGGTGCGGGAAAAAGATGTCCAAATAACCATAACAAACTCAAAGAGGACCGAAGCCGGTCCGAAAAGATGTACCCGCGAAAAGCTCCGGGTACCGCTCCCGCATTGCCGCCTCAGGCTCCCAGGTAGCCTCCTCGTACCGCTGGCTCCTCCACAAAACCTTTACCAGGGGTACTTGCTTTCGTCTCAACCTGCGGACGGCTCGGTCTAGGATCCGCACTGGCCGCTCGGGGTAGGTCAGGTCGTCGCTCATCTCGACGCTCTCGTGACTCAGTACGTGGCTGGGATCGGCTACGTACTTCCTGAGGTTGGACACGTGGAACACGTCGTGCACACCAGAAAGCTGCGGGGGAAGGGCAAGTCTGTAAGCAACGGGTCCAACCCGCTCCAGGACCTCAAAGGGCCCCACGAACCTCGGTGCGAGCTTCCCGCTCACCCCAAACCGCTGTAAGCCCTTCATGGGCGAAACACAAAGGAAGACGTGGTCCCCAACCTCGAACTGCACCTCTCTGCGTCTGCGATCTGCGTAGCTCTTCTGTCTGCTCCTGACAGTGCGGAGTCATCTGTGGATCTGCTCAACTACCTCCTGGCTCTGCCGGATCAACCTGGGGCCAACCTCCCACTTGGTCCCCACTTCAACCCAACTCAAGGGTGCCGTGCATTTCCATCCGTACAGAGCCTCGTAGGGAGCCATGCCGATGCTCGAGTGATAACTGTTGTTGTATGCAAACTTCTCCAGGGGCAGGTGCTCCTCCCAAGAGCCCCTCCAGTCTAGTACACAGGCACGCAAAAGGTCCTCAAGTGTCTGTATCGTGCGTTCCGACTGTCCGTCCGTCTGGGGGTGGTAAGCCGTGCTAAACCTCAACCTCGTCCCCAAAGCCTGCTGAAACTCAGCCCAAAACTGGGACGTAAAGCGGGTATCCCGGTCGGATACGATCTCCCGCGGAACTCCGTGTAGTCGCACCACATCACGGATATACCTCTCTGCCAACTGTGCTGGTCCCAAAGTGACTCGGATCGGCAAGAATCGTGCCGTCTTCGTCAATCTATCCACTATTACCCAGACTGCGTCGTGTCCTCGCTGGGTAACAGGTAAGCCCACCACCAAGTCCATGGTGATGCTCTCCCACTTCCACTCTGGCACTGGAAGCGGCTGAAGCGGCCCTGCAGGCCTCTGATGCTCGGCTTTCACCTGCTGGCACACTAAGCACTGCTGCACGAACTCACCCACATCCCGCTTCATCCCTCTCCACCAGAACTCGCGTCTCAAGTCATGGTACATTTTCGTGTTTCCGGGATGTATGGTGAATCTGGAACCGTGTGCCTCAGTCAGGGGCTCTCTCAACAGCTCCTCGTCTCTGGGGACGCACAACCGTCCCCTCAAGCGTAACACCTGGTCTGTGAAAGAGAAGTCCCCTGGGTCCCCTGATAGTACTCTGTCGCGCAAAGACTGCAAGTACGGATCGGCCATCTGTCCCGTGATGATGCGGTCTATCAACTCTGGCCTGGTCTGCCGTGTCACCGTCACAGCCCCACAGTACCCTCGTAACTCTAGAGGTCGCCAACTGCCCACCTCCTCCAAAAGGCTCCAACTCTGTAACTGTAGACTGGCCAAGCGTGCGGGCGCCTTACGGCTCAAGGCGTCAGCCACCACATTGGCCTTTCCCGGGTGGTAGGAGATGCTGCAGTCGTAGTCCTTCAGGAGCTCCAACCAACGTCTCTGTCTCATGTTGAGCTCCTTCTGGTCAAAAAGATATCTGAGGCTCTTATGATCTGTAAAAATCTCGAAGGTCTCACCGTACAAGTAGTGCCTCCATGTCTTCAGCGCGAAGACAACAGCTGCCAACTCTAGATCGTGGGTAGGGTAGGTATGCTCATGGGGCTTCAGTTGCCGCGAAGCGTAAGCGACCACGTGACCCCTCTGCATGAGCACACCTCCTAACCCTTGCAAGGAAGCGTCCGTGTACACAATGAACCCGCTACTACTGTCAGGGATGGTGAGCATGGGAGCCGAGGTCAACCTCTCCTTCAGCTCCAGAAAACACGCCTCACAGGCATCTGTCCAAGCGAAAGGCACATCCTTCCGGGTCAACTGTGTCATAGGACGTGCAATCTGCGAAAACCCTCTGATGAACCGTCTGTAGTAACCTGCCAGTCCCAGGAAACTGCGAATCTCAGTGACTGAACGCGGTCTCTCCCACCTGAGCACTGCCTCGACCTTGGCGGGATCCACCGCCAGGCCGTCTCCAGAGATCACATGACCCAAAAAGGTCACCTCCCTCAACCAGAACTCGCACTTACTGTATTTGGCGTACAGCCTGCGTCGTCTCAGAGTGTCCAGAACCATCCGCAAGTGCTGTCCGTGCTGCGTCCGATCTCTAGAATAGATGAGTACATCATCTATGAAAACCACCACAAACTGGTCCAAGTACGGTCTAAACACCCGGTTCATCAGGTCCATGAAAGCAGCGGGGGCATTGGTCAGCCCAAACGGCATGACCAAAAACTCGTAGTGTCCGTACCGGGTGCGGAAAGCTGTCTTGGAGACGTCGGTCTCCCTGATCCTCAACTGGTGGTATCCAGACCTCAAGTCGATCTTGGAAAACACCGTGGCACCCCGCAACTGGTCAAACAAATCGTCGATCCTCGGCAGCGGATATCTGTTCTTGATGGTGACCCTATTCAGCTGTCGGTAGTCCACGCAAAGGCGTAGGGTCCCATCTTTCTTCTTCACAAACAGTACCGGGGCTCCCCAGGGAGACGCACTGGGCCTCACGAAACCCTTCTCCAAAAGGTCCTGCAACTGAGACTTGAGCTCTCGCAGCTCAAGCGGTGCCATCCTGTATGGCGCGGTGGAGATGGGGCTGGTCCCTGGTACTAGTGAGATCTCAAACTCGATCTCACGCTCGGGCGGTAGTCCTGGTAACTCGTCTGGAAACACGTCGGGGTACTCTCTGACCACCGGGATGCTCTGGAAGTCTGCCACGGGGCTGTGCTCTGCCACCACACAAGCTAGGAAGCCCTCACACCCCTGGCTCAAAAGTCTCGCCGCCCGAAGTGCCGAAATGCACCTGAAACCTCCATCCACTGGCTGCCCGTGAAACTCGAAGGAAGGCAACTCCGAAATGGAGAAGACAATCTTCCTCTCAAAACAGTCTACCAAGGCGTGGTAAGCGGACAGCCAATCCATCCCCAGAATCACTCCAAAGTCCTCCATCTGTATCATAATCAGGTCAGCTGGCAGGCTGTGTCCCCCGATGCTGACCCCGCAACCCGTGTACACCTCCTCAGCTACAAACAGCTGACCACTCGGACCTCTGATTACGAACGGATTCTCTAACAGTGTATAATCCTGGTCCAAACTAACTGCGAAACTGGCTGCGACAAACGAGTGCGTAGCACCGGAATCGAAAAGCGTGTAAACGAGTCTGCCAGAAACTGAAACCATGCCTGCTACCACGGATCCCGAAGCTCTGGCGTCCCTGTGTGTTAGGGCGTTGATACGCCCCTCAGCCCTAGGTGCGGACGAAGCAGCCACACTCTGCGTCGAACGGGTAGGTGCTGGCCGGTACCCTCCTCGCGACTGCTGTCCTCCTCCTCGTGCCTGGGGACCGCGGCCTCCTGCGCGCCCTCCAGTGCTCTGCACGGGAAGTATCTGCAGACCTCCTGCCCTAGATGGGCAGTCCCTCCTGACGTGGCCCGGCTGGCCACACTGGTAGCAGAGGGGAACCCGACTCCCGCCCTCAGTGAGTCCCTGCTGTCGGCTAGGCGGGGGTCCGGTGCTGGCGACTGGCCCCTGTCGAGGGCCCCCAAAGGCCACTGATGGCCCTGCACAACGTGACGGCTCTCCTGCGGACGTCACGTGTCTCCGTTCTCGTCGGCCCTGTGAGAAGTCTGGCTGAAAGGGCCTCTTCCGCCCGCCGTCGGTCTCTCGCGCGGACAGGTTGGTCTCCTCGTAAGTCATAGCTGCCTCTACCACCCTCGAAAACGTCGGCAGCTTCAGGGGTTTGACATACCCCCGAATCGCAGGCCGGAGCCCCTAGGTGAACCTCCAAAGGCGCTCCTCCTCAGTGGCTACCGCTGTCGCTGCAAAGCGGGACAGCTCCAAGAAACGCGTGCGGTACGCGCTCACGGTCATCGTCCCTTGGCGGAGAGTGTGGAACTCCCGCCTCCTCTGGTCCTGCCACGTCTGGGGAAAGTACTGCTCGCAGAAGAGGGTGACGAACTGGTCCCAAGTCGGCTCGTCCCTCTCCTGTCCCCGAACCGCCCTCCACCACCGGTGTGCCGCACTCTCCAGCTGGTACGTGGCAAAGGCCACGCGGCACTCCACCGGGGGGCGAAGGGTGTCGAAGATCTTCTCCAGCTGCTCAAGCCAGTCCTCTGCCTCGGTCAGGTCCTCGTCCCCCTTGAAGGAGGGGGGCTTCAGCTTCCGGAACTGTCCGAAAAGCTCGAAGTGGCGCTGTAGGGGAGGTGCTGGTGCACCTCCAGGCGAAGGTGCCTCGTGTACAAAAGTGTCGGAGGAAGGTGTGGGCGGCAGGGGCCCATCCCCTCCCTCGTGTCCAGCGCCGCGTCCATCGCGTGGTCCCACAGAGGACTCCCCCTCTGCAACCCAGGAGGAGGTGCTCGGGGCGGTGGGTGGAGCTCCTCTCGTACAATATCCCGTATCAGTCTGGCGAGGTCCTGGGCCTGGATGCCAGGGAGTGGTGGCTGGTCCACCGAGACGTCAACGACAGCACGTCCACCTCGCCGACCTCGCCCTCGGCCGCGCCCGCGGCCAGTCTCGCCAGTCCCACGACGAGGCATCTCCTGCAAGGAGACGCGAAACAAAACGGAAACGTCAAAACAAACGGTACCTAACAAAACTTCTAAGAGCTCAAGTCAAGAGATATGTTGTGGTGGCTACTCTAGCTATAAACATGTGAATTGGTTATTTTCCAGTCAGTTGATTCACTTCTCGGGACGACCTTGCTCTGATACCATCTTGTAACGACCCGGTTCCCGAGTCCCTACGAGACACGAGAACCGGACCGACTCGACTAATCCCAAGACCTAGTCATCCAACGAGGAAGTAACCAAAAGACAGTAAAATAAACCACATTCAGCATGAATATAACTAACAGTAAGAAAGTACAGCAGTAAGGAAAGAAACTACTACAGTAGGTACCACCACAATAGTAAAACAGCATGTATCATATAACAAGAATTGCAGGTAAAGAAGGTACAGCGGAAACAAAAACTACTCACTAGAACAGAAACAAAAGGGGTACAAAAGCTGTGGTAACTCTACTGGACCCTACTCGGCCCAGCGTCCTCTGCAGCCGCCGACCCTGGCTGCTCAACACCTGGTCCTGAAAAAGGTAACGAGTGTAACACGTCAGCAAAACGCTGAGTAGAGTGGCAAACTAACTAAAGGCAACAGTAGAGTGTACAGTAGCTGTTATGTTCTATTACTTCCGTTATTCACATTTTTCAATTTTTCTCACTATTTCATTTATTTCTCAGATTCTTTACTTGATCTCGAATGTCCTCGTGGGATCGATCTTGATTGCAGTCTTTTCCAAAAGTAGAAGTAGCACGTGGTGCTCTCCTGGCCGGGAGAGTCCCCCGTGGTGATCCTACCCTCAGTCAACCACCCCAAGGTCACTGACAGACGTAACGGTGACTACGGCACGTGCGATAAACGCACAGGTAGCTAGCCCACACTGGCACGCGGTCAGTCGTTTCCGTTAACGGGTGCGCCCAAAGCACAGCACGGAACCAGGGCAGAGCCCTCTCAGTAACAGGGGTCCAACCCCTCCACAGTAACCAAACCGGGGCCTTGCCCCTCCACAGTCCGCGCACCCTCGCCTGACTACCCTGGTTTGCCCTAACGGGCCTAACAAGTCGGTGAAGGAGGCTAGCAGAACCCCGGGGCCCGTGGGGTAGCTAGTACTCTCCTAACACTAGTAGCTCTCCTCGGTACTACGTACACGAGGGCCAACAAGTCGGTACAGAGCGGCCAATCCTAACCCCGGGTCCCTGGGGCGGCTGGCCCCACTCTGCACTAAACAGGTACAGGTACTTCCCTTGGTACTGCGTACCCAAGAGACAGTACAAACTACATCTCAGTTCCATTCCTTTTTCTTTCTAGGAGTTCCACTCCTAATTCCCCGTAGGGTTCCAGCTCTTTATCTCAGAACATCATATGTTTCACTTCCCAGATTCACGTTCTCAAAATCCATGATCTCAAACATGTTTCTTTATTCATAACAGGCAGCTGTTAATTAAATTTACAGGCAGCTTTATATATATTCCTTTCCATTTTTCCAAGACTGCAGTAATATACATTCCACTAGTTTTTCCACCCTAGGATTCATGCCATATCCTAGGATCTATCATACAATCTAGTTTTCCGGTCCTAGGATTCATGCAACACCTAGGAGCTATCATTCCATATATTTCTCATTCCTAGGATTCATGCAATGCCCTAGGTTCTAGTTATGGTTCCATACTTTAACAGATTTTATTAATACTTAAAGCCACTCTACCAGGTACAACGGGAGTAATGGGGGCGTGATCGGGAATCCCGCGTGCCTCCGCGACTCTCAAGACTGCAACCGAACGAGGTCCTATCAGAAGGATCAAACACAAGGAGTGTCTCAAAACAGTGTATAGCAACTGTAGACGGGTAGAGGAATTAATTCTGAAACGAACGCAACTCGAATCGCGGAAAATGGAGCCCAAACGGGCCCTAAACGGGTCGAAAAAGACGATACTGTGCAAAATCAGACGTCTGGAACTCCTTCCAGACGTCTTAAAAAGTGGATCAGAGAATTACCTGTTCAGCGTGGTTTCCGAGACGTCCAGAAGTCTGCGGGGACGTCTGCCCTAGATCCCAGACGTCCGATGGTCCCTCAGTACGTCTGGAGGTCACTCCCGCCGTCTGGTACAACTTCCAGACGTCTGATTCGCAAAGGATGACGAATCAGCGAACCTGCGCACAGCCAACCCCCCTCCCTCAGTACGGTCAGTCGAGAAGAAGGAAGAAGAAAGCGGAAACTCACCTTTCAGACGTTTGTATGATCTTACAGACGTCGACCTTGCCGTCTGGCTATCAACACAGACGTCTGATTCTGGAAATTTTTCCAGAATCAGAACCCTGCTCGGCCTCCGCTCGCGACGCCGCCCGCGTCGCACCTCGCGCGTCTGCTGCTCAGCCCGCAGCAGGTCCCTCTCCGCGTCGCTCCACGCCCCCTGCGCCCTCCGTCGGCCGGCCAAGCCGCTCCGGCGAGCTCGCCCTCACGGCAGAGCTCCGCCCTCGCACGCCGCAGCTCCTCCGCGCTCACTGCGGCTGCCGCTGCCGCCCTCGCGTCCGCTCGCTCTCGCGTACAGGAAGGAGGAGAAGGAGGAGACGGTGGAGACGGGAGGGGAGGCGCGCCCCTTTTAACGCCGCACGGAGAGGAGAGAGAGAAGGCGGCAGGCCGCCTGCAGCCGCAGAGAAAAGAGGGAATATGCGGTCTGCGCGCTCAGGCGCGCAGGCGACTCGCGGGTGTCGAAAATAATGGATTTCCAGACGTCTTGAAACTATCCCAGACGTCTTATCAGACGTCTGGTTGTGATCCCAGACGTCTTGTCCGACGTCTGAGCCACCTCCCAGACGTCTTAAAATACGTCTGGGGCACACATTCGTTACAGTGTACATAAGAAAAAGATTGTATTTGATTCTTTCTACTTAAAATGCAATGAAGTCCCTGTAAGCCTTCCAAGCTACTTGAATCTTACCATTCCCATAGTAATAAAGGAGAGTAGAATCCACTTCAACCTGTAAGGGATAGTAAGCCAGAGATAGGGACAAAGCATGGTGCAGAGCTTTAAGAAATTGTAATATAAAATTGGGTTGCATGCACACTTGTAATACATATTAAGTTGTACACTTCAGTTACAAAAATTGTAATACAAAATTGCATTACATGGACAATTATAATACAAGAATGTGTTGTACACTTCTATTATGAAAAATTATAATACAAATTACATTACATGCATATTTGTAATTCTTTACAAAATTACACTGTATACTTCAGTTATGAAAATTATAATACAAAATTATATTGCATGCATACTTGTAAAATAAAATTACATATTGATCACAAATCATCTATGTTGCATAAAAAGTGTGATTTAATGATGTCATCGTTAATTGTAGTATAGTCGTAATGCAAACGATGTCATGTCATTTTATTTATTTACATAATTTTTATTGGTTTATTTCAAGTCATTTACTAGGAGGTAGTTATTGATGTACATTACTCTTTATTATCCAATATTGCTCTTTTATTTCAAAAATGTCAATTCTATTTACAAATGAATCAAAGAATCAACGAATGAATGAATTGAGTTAATTATGTACCAAATGAATCAATTAATACTAACTACAATGCCTCAAATATATTTACAGCTAAACAGGTATGAAAAACTACTTAAACTACTCTATGTTAGTTATATACAACTATCCTAAACAATACTCAATTGTAGGCATAAAAATAATATGAATATATACTAAACTAAGTCATAATGACCTATACTAACATATTATATTATTTACAGTGACAGTTATAAACATCACTCAAGCCTTAAACAAATATACACATAAAAGGCTCAAACAATTATGTATACATTTGCTATATTCTATTTATATTGCATATGTATATATATTATATACATATACATACACATACTCTATACTTTGTACTACATAGGCATATACATATATACACACAACACACGTACACTTAACTTACACACACAACACTTAGTCGCTCACACACAGCACCAAGGCACACTGAGTATACAACCCACTTACACCTCTCAACACTTATTCGCTCAACTTCACACTCAACTCATGTCTCATTTAATGAAAATGTTAGTTAATTAGTGGGTAGGTCCGGGCTTTTCGCAGGATCGACAGCCCACTAGGGGTCGGATCAGAACACTACTATGCCTAGTCCCTAGTTTTTAGTTAGGTGCATTTTGGTGTATTCTTTTGATCCAAATTCAGCTCAACCAGATTGAACCAAATTGGGCTCCCAACCCACCACAATATATGCTCAGGAGGTATGCTCAAGGGGGATATAATGGTCAGAGGTTTCTTTGCGCCCGACACTTGATGACTGCGCCTTCAATTGGCACAATTCCTTAAATACTGCAGCATGCGCTTAACAGCCACCGTGTGGCACAATTCTTTAATGCCTAATTGGCGCGCTGTGTGTTTTGAAGCTGATATTTAGGCCTTGATTTGAGTGCTTATTTGAGGTCCAATTTCAAAACAAATTATATCCTTGGAAAGCCCTTATATAAGGCTACATAATTGTACAATTAATTTAGGATAAGAACTTATTCAATTATATTTAAAAATTACTTAAAGTTAGTGCTTTGTACATGTTAATTTACTACTTAATTACTTAATTAATGTACAAATTAATAATTTAATGATTCAATTGAGATATAAGTTAGTTAATATATATAATAGTGTATTCATTATACATTTTTAGTTTATTTTAGAGCATTTATTTTAATTTATGTACATTTATATACATGCTATTAATAGATCTACAAATAATTTAGTTATAAATATTATTATACAGCATGAATATGTTATAAATAGGTTGAAAATATTTAAAATTAATATATACAAGTGTACAATATAAGTTACTTCAGTACTAAGTTAACTTACTAATTTATTTTATTTTAACTTAATAATTTACCTAATTAACTTATTAACGTAATTATATACAATAAATAAATCAATCAATCAATGTACAAGTATAATTGGGTATATAATAAATACTTAAATACATATGTAAAGTGTCAAATACTATTGTACAAGTTTAAATATTTATTTATAAATATCTTAGTTTAAGTACATATAATCTATTATAAATTAATATATAATTATATAATTAAGTTATATATACAATAACTCAACCTAAATACTTATTTAAACATATATAATACATATATAAGTTATTTATGTACAATGTATACACATATTATATTATTTACTTATAACTTATTAATTTATGCATATTTACAAGTATGAATACTATATACAAGGTATTTTTAGGGTTTCTTGTATTTTTGAGTTTTTATGACATTTTTATATTCTATAGAGATAAGAGAAAAGAGAGAGAAGGTCAAACGATGGAAGAATCATTTCCTTTTAGGTTTTTCATGTGTTTCAAAGTGGACCGAATCGTCGGTTGATATGTTCTACCAACTAGAGGATTTAGAATATTTTAAAACATTGTATATACGTAAACAAATACTTAGTCCTACTCAAGAGAAGTTTATTTTATTTATTTATAATTATTTTGTATTTTTTAATGTTTTTGCAATCTATCACAATCAAGGTTTAAAGGGGTATGAAAATAAAGAACCTAAGCCTTGAATTTACTTTCTAATGGCTAGGAATGAACCTTAAGCACTCAAATATGTCCAGCACATCACATGGAAGATGTTTGATCAATAACACATGAATTTGTCATTTAATTTCACTAAAAATCTCAAATGGACAGTTATGCACATTAAAAGTTGTTGACAAAAGATATTAACAACACTTACAAGCTATTCTAATTATGTTTCACTCCAATTTCAGTACAAGAAAGCTTGTTTTATGAAGTCCTAACAGTATAGGACATGTCAGCTCCCTGAAACCCTCAAAATGACTTCAAAATCCATTTTAACCCCTTCTTCTAGACCTGCTGCTACCATTTATAGAAACTCAGCAGCTACTTGCTGCTGCATTTGTTGCCATATTGACCAGCCTTGTTGCTACTGCTCATTCCCATTTCCAGCAGCTATTTCGGTTGCTGTATGAAATATTCAGTGAGAACAAATTCACTGATTTGGTGTTCAAAACACTAAACCAAAGATCTAAAAACTCTTCGAAAACCAATTCCACCCTTAAATCCATTGATAGTCATCTATAAATTAATTCAACACATCTTCTGAAGATCTAAAAATATAAAAATCAATTCATATATTTCAAAATCCTTAAAGATCCCTAATATGATCTTTTCCCTACATTATAGACAATGTAAAGGAAATAGATCATATTAGGTGATTGAAATCATTTCAAAACAACTTCATATCTTCATTGAAATCTCCTAAAACCTCATATAAGCATCGAATCTGAAATTGAATGTCGTTTGAGATTAGAACCCATGTTGCCCTGTTTTAGGGCTTTTACTTTGGATTTATTACTGATCTGATCACCTGATCTTCTTGAACACCATTGATTGGTGTTCAAGGTATTTAGTGATCATCTTAGAATCCATTGGGTCCTCATTTAGCCTCAATCAGTACTACTGATTATCCTAGCCAACCTACCCAAAACAAGGCTCAAATTAGGCATATGCTTATCTAAAAATCAAATCCGAATTATAACACATATGAGTCCTTGCAATACACCCAATTAAGTGATCAAAACCTCAAATTGCTCGATTAAACTCGTTTAAATTAGAATTGAATCCAAATCGCGAGATTGGGCATGAAACACAAATCTGAAAGAATCGAACGAATCGATGCGATTGATTGGAGATCGGGGATTCTTGTGAAAATATGGAGTGAGTGAGAAGACCCCCATGTGATTGTGAGCGCTATCTAGATCACGAAGTTCAAGAACATCGGATCTAGATATGCTTGGATGGGTGGGGTGAATTGCAAATTAAAACATAAGGGAAATCAATAGAAAATGGATTGTGAGGCGGTTTGGGAGATTGATGGATCAAAATGATTGCATGAAAACACCTCTCCAATCTGAATTGATCAGAAAGGATGGATCGGATCTAATTACTCTACTTCTAACTAAACTACCAAATCTGTGCATTGAGCTAACTAATCTACTCCTAACTACTAGGCTAAGCTAGAAAGCATTAGATTGAACCTAGAAAGCAGTAAACTACATTATGAAAGCAGTAAATCTTATCTAACAAAGGAAGGGGATGTCCAATGTCCACTAGTCGTCAGTTGATGGAGATGAAAGGGGAGAGACCCTCAGCTAAAGAAGGAGGTGTCCACAAGCCACTAGTCATCAACCAATGATGATTGAAGGAGGTGAGGAGGCCTACCCTGTCACCGTAGGCGATGAATGGTGGGAGGAGAGCTGAGGGAATGGAATGAAGGGATCAACTCGAAAGGGAGGGAGCTGATGCTGGCCGCGCGAGCTCAGGGACACTACCTATATAGGCGTTGGAGGGGTCTAGGCACCGCTAAGTGAGATTAAGCGTGAAAAGGGTTAACGGTAGGATGAGATATGAAGAGGACACGGGAAGAATCAAACCAAATCTCCACTGTCTGATAAGATCTAGAGGAGGCTACGGTGCTGTGTGCAAAGGCACGCGAAGGATGGTTCATGATCCATCGTTGATCTTAAGGATCATAGGAACGACGACCTAGATGGGTCGTGTTCTTCTCTGGATGAATAAGAGAGGGGGTGAGGTTTAGGTGTGTTGGTGCTTTTGTAGCAAAAGTGCAAATGAGTTGAAGGGGTAGAAAAATTGATTAAAGACCCACTAGTGAGTGAAATGATGATAGAGCGGTCCATGGATGCTTTTAAAGAGGTCCCTGCGGGTTGCAAGAAGGCGCTTGGCACTTTTGTATGTAAAGAAATGTTATGATATGAGAACCTAAGTGAAACTCTAAATGCAAGGTCCTCGTGATGTCCAAATGCCATGAGATTTTTATTGGAACTTAACTGAACAGAGTAGAAGTTCATTCAACCCTTGATTTGAACTTTTGAGCTAAAAAATGTGTTCAATTGGCAATTGATCATCAATTTGTATTTGTGAATAGAATATCTCATAACTTGACCTAATTATGCATTTTTAACACAAGTTTGATGTTTTAGGTCATTTTCCTTAAATCCCACACCTAACCCATTTATTGTATTAATTAGATAGTGTTTAACCTAATTTTTAGCTTAACTTGGGCATTTTGTTATGATGAGTCATACGTCATCAATTATACACTTCAGTCATGAGACTTGTAACACAAATTTGGGTTGCATACACACTTGTAATAGAGATTGGTCTATCACTTTAGTTACGAAAATTATAATATAAAATTGTGTTATATGGATACTTAAATATAAAATTATGTTGTACACTTTAATTATGAAAATTGTAATGCAAAATTTTGTTGCAAACAAATTTGTAATGCAAAAATTTAGCTTACACTTCAATTGTAAAATTGCAATACAAAAAATAAGTCTAAGAAAATTTATCATTAATTATATGTAAATGAAGAATAAAATCATATTACGTAAGAATCATACCTTTGAAGAGGTAGAAGAATTTACTGCTACGCAAAGATGAAAACAAATAATGATGAATAAATGAAAATAATAAAAATTGAAAATGTTAGAACAAGATAAATGAAGAAAGTTTTCACACTCAGAAATGTCATAATTGAATATAATAATATTGATTTGAAAAGTTTCATATATATATCATAATAGTTTAAAAAAAACTAAATAAAAGTATGATGGTATCATTAAATGAAAGTATGATATGATGGATAGAATTGAGTGCTTTTTGATGGGTTTGTGAGCATTGTAAGCAAAGGGTACTTTTCATGTGTGTGTATATATATATATATATATATATATATATGTATGTATGTATAGACACACATACACAAATATTATAATTTAAAGAATCACAGCTGCAAGAGCGTATATTTTTATGTGGCATTTAATTTTTTATTACAAAGGGAAATTACTATAGTCAATACCCAGGCAAAGTCCTTTCCTCATATCCAATTAGTTTACCGCCCTTTGTTTTGCAAGGGTATAAGTTGTGTATAAATCCTACCGAATAAATGACTGTGCATTTTTTTAATATCTCCCATACAGTAGCTAAGTTCTTGACCTTTGACAAAGATCTATATTTTACACATTTAGTGAATATTAAGCAGTTAGGTGATTTATGTTATCATAATAGTCATATTATAAGTGTTAAAATTGCAACTTCAACACATATTATGACAAAAAAAAGATATCAGAGGAGCCTCGAGGGAGGGAGAGAGAGCAGGATTAGGAGAGAGCATGAGAGAGAGGAGCTGTGAGAGAGAGAGAGTGGGAATAGGAGAGCATGAGAGAGATGAGGTGGGGGAAAGAGTAGCTAAGGTCGTGAGAGAGAGGGGCGGGGGGGGGGGGAGAGAGGAAATGGAAGAGAATGTGGGAGAGAATGCGGGAGAGAGTGTGAGAGAGCTATGAGAGAGATAAAGACAAAGCCATGAGAGAGGGAGTGCGTGAATGGGAGAGAATGTGAGAGAGATAGGGTAGGAGAGAGAGATTGGTGGGAGAAAGTCGTGAGAGAGAGAGAGCCGTGAGAGGGAGAGAGATGGAGAGGGAGGGCAAGGAGCCATGAGAGAGGGAGAGCATGAAGGAGAGAGAACACAAGAGACATGGGGAGAGAGAGAGAGATGGGGTGGGAGGGAAAGGAGAGGGGTTAGGGAGACGGAGAAGGAGGAGGCATGAGAGACAGTAAGCGGGAATGAGAGAGAGAATTTGGTCGGAAAGAGTGGATATGTGAGAGAGAACAATGGGAGGAGAGAGAGAGAGTAGGAGGGGGACACGAATTGCATAATGTGAACGCAGAAGGGGAGATACGATATTCACAGTATTACAAGAAGTGCCATTGAAATAGTAATCGGAAAAAATTAATATAAGAAAAAATAAAGCTATAGTAATATGAACAATGCTACATCCACAACCCTCGAATATATTTAAGAATAGGATAGAAACTCATATTATTGCTGTGTGAAAATGAAGAAGTCCAATCTGATTTCCTCCATCAGCGAGTTCAAATTTCTCAATCACAAAACAAAAATAAAGAACCTAAAATTTAAGCAAAATCACGTGATTGTACCTTGCCGAAACATCAAAGCTAATTATGGGGAAAAACCAAATCGATGCCATCTGACGAGTTGCTTGCAGCTTCGAAAAAAGCAAGCACGAATATTTGAGTAGTGGGCCCCATCAATGATCCCACGTGGATAGTTTTGAGTAAACATGTAATTTACTCAATATTTAACTGCATACAGCACATAGAAAAAGATAATAAATAAACAACAAAAAAATCACTTATTACACATGTAATGAGATGCACAGGTCTCAATAGATGGTCATGAGAAGACCTTCCGTGGTGATACTCTCAAAAGCATGGAGGCGTTGATTCCTCTCTCTCCATAGATGTTATATAGTGCAATAAAGAACTTCATCGATCACTGGCTTATCCACCCTCATTGAAATGGAAGCCCTCAAGCAAACCAGCAGTCCCATCTTTGATAGGATCTGTGGCCAAACCTCCGTAGAGAAAGAACATTAGAAGAATAAATGATTTACATCATCCCCCTCTAATTGGCATAAATTAAAGACACGCATAGTTAAGTGGCAACCCTCATGCCGCCAAATGAGCCCTCGTTGGCAAGTGATCTCCTAATGTGACTAAAGCACAGCACGGCCATTTGGATACATGCCCCTTGGCCTAAATGTAGAAAATCTCCTGCATAGGTAGAATCTTGTATCGCACTAGGTTCCAAATGTCCTTCCCTTTGTTTGACCATCACTATTGTCGAATGCTACTTGCTCCAAAGATGTTCTTCATTCTACCAAGGTGTCGTATCATGTGTGCCCACCATCTCGAACCCCTCCTTGGTGTTGCATGAAGCCTCGGTCGATTGCATACATCTCTGCATCTAATCAACCCACAAGTGCCCTTCATTGTGCATCAACAACCTCCATGCTCTCTTACAAGCTGCTGCAAAATCCATGTCTAAAAGGTGATGGAGCCCAAGTCCTCCTTCAATCAAGGGCAAACATATCTTGCCAACTGATTAAGTGCACTTTGTTTCCCTAAACAAAGGCAGCCTCCAACGCCGTTACCTTCTTTAAGATGGATTTAGGGATAATCGTTGATTCAATCTAGGAATTAACCCTTCCACTACCCACCGTAATAGCTGCACACATTCCATCCTGGATAAGAGCTTGGTGCACCAATGACCAAATAATCCACGCACTTTATCAATGAGACCTCGGAACAGAGTTGTTCTTCCCACACTGGGAAATAAGGGGGCACGAAGATAGGTAGTGGGCATCCTACCCTCCAACATCCCAAGGTTAAGGCAGATTGCCATGGGGTCCCTCACTCCTCTACAGGTACAGACGCCACTCTTGTTCGCACCGAGCAATAGTCCCTTCTCACAAAGATTAGTACGTCCATGGCAAAAAGAAAGTGCAAGGTAAATTCAACCCCATTAAGACGTGGAATGTGCAGTCTACCATCTTGAACTTGAATATGAAGCAACGGCGACAACACGATCATGACAAGTGTGAATAGTAGGGGTGAAAGCGGATCCCCTTGCTGTAAAGCAGGACTAGTGTGAATCAATTCGGTAGGAAGGCCATTAATGACAGGGGATCGAGATCATTGGTTTATCAATACAATTGTGTATCCAGGTAATACATAGTGCGTCAGATCCCATGTATCGAAGCTAACGATAAATACAGGGATGTCGAACCTTGTCAAATGCCTTGGATATATTGCCCTTTACACATATCACCTTCCATCTGCAATATTAAATCCATGCATGAATTTCATGGGCATAAGAGACTAGTTAGTTAAGGACCGCCCATGAATCAAAGCTCCTCGTTGCGATTCCACCAAAGAAGGCAACATACTCGCAAGCCATATGGTGAGTATTTTTGTGATGACTTTGTAATGTAAGTTTGCAACAAGCGGCAGGCCAAAGGTCTGCCAAAGAACATACGCACTCTGACTTGGGCACTACCACAAGGAATGCATGATTGAGTTCCCTGAGCATGCTTCCCCCGGCAAAGACGTAACCAATTGCGGCCACCACCTCCCTCCCTGTGTATGATCGCCCAGCATGCTTGATAGAAAAAGTTGTTGAACCCGTTTGGCATTTACGTTGTACGAGTAACACATGGTAATTGTTACGGGATCCAAAGCATTTAATGATTATTGCACAGTATCAAGAAAGAGGATTCTTAGGTACTTTTTTTTTTTAATTGACCTAGAAGCCATGGGGTAAGGACCCATGATAAACTAGGAGACATGTCTGTTGTACAACAATGCCTCTGGATAAGGAAAGGTTCGATTCCAACGGATGCCCCTGCCTTTTCTTTTTATTTTTGCTATGCAAAGCTCAAAAAATGTTCATTAATTGGCTATGCTGACAAACTGCAAGATAGGATTAAGAGGATTGGGGTTACACCAGCTACCCTCCAAACCATCCTTGTCACAAGAAGTTGCTAAAATATGATCTAAAAAAAACTTCTTCCCCTGGTACATTGATGAGACAAGAGTCATGGAGAGAAGACAGATCCCCTTGACAATGTTGGATTAGAAATTTGCTGCTCCAATTCGGCATGTCCTTTCCAAGAATCATGTTAACAGCATTAGCACAATCACTCAATATAACCGAAGAGTAACAAGAAAAAGTTTCTGCCGTATATAGTCCAGGAGCAACTGCTAATATTTCCGCTTCTTCTGGGCAACTGGCATGAACTAAATGGGAGTCAGCTGCTTAAGGTATAATTCCCCTGCCTAAGGTCAAGGATTCTAGGCACTTTTTGATTGCCACACTGATAGGTATAATTCCCTATTTGGCCTCAATTATTTCAGTCTTCAACTATACTCGTTTTGAGCTTATAGTTCCATTATAAACTTATCTCACTTGTGAGACGAGGCAACATTACTAACTTAGCTTTTGATTTGATATAAACTATATATGCATTTTTCTCTTCTATGAGCGACCTCACGCATTCTTTACAGCATTATCATAACTCCTTATAAATTTAAATCAAATATCATTTAAACTTATTCATTGATTTAGCATCAATCACTCCCTTAAATTAAAAAATGCAAATTAACACGTGGTAGGTCCCCAAATGTTTCTTTATTAATGATTTCTAATTCCCTCCTCAAGTAGTGCTTTGTTTGAATGAGGAATAGAGTTTATCTTGAGATAGAATTTAGTATGGAATAAGTTTTAGTGGTGTTGGTGTAATTGATAGGATAGTAGGAGTGGATGTAATTGGTAAGTTGATGTATTCTAAATTATAAGTTGATGTAATTTAAATATAGAGGAGAGAGTTATAATTTATTTGTTTTATATTTGATATTAGATTATTTTATTATTGTTATTCTATTAGAATGTGAAGTGGAAGTTAAATGTGATATGTAAGTTAATTTGTTATGTATGAAGATTTAATGTAACATTTTTGTAAGACACTGTCCCTATTACGTTAGCTAATCACCCATCTTACCCTCGGACGACAAATTACATCAACAAAGAAAAAAATCTTGAGGTTTAAATTAATAACAGAAATGTATTCAAATAATCATTAACTAGTTTTCTATTCCGGCTTTGCCTCAAGAGTAGGCAATAGAACACTTTCTGAAACATATTTCCAAACCCTAAGCAAAAAGGAAAAAGAAAAGGATGAATGAGATACTTGGCTGGGCGACCCATCCTTGCTTGCCCCCCTTGACGCACTCGGGGAGGATGTAGTTGACGGTGAGGATGTGGCCGTAGAGCTATGCATTGTCCATGCTGTCCATGGCGGTGATGGTGTCCTCCTTCTCAAGGATGGTGACAAAGTTGAAGGAGCGGTTGGTGAGGATGCGATTGTAGAGCTCAACATCGTCCATGTTGTCCATGGCAGCGATGACGTCCTCCTCAAGGAAGGTGACAAAGTCGAAGGACTGGTACGATGAGGACATAGCCATAGAGCTCGGTGCCGTCAATGTTGTCCATGGTGACGGCATCCTTCATCTCAGGGAATGTGCCGAAGCTAAAGAAGAGATCGGTGAGGACGCAACCATCAGGAGTGGCAAGGGAAGTGAGGGGAGCCGTGAGCTGTGGAGATGTGGAGGGAGTGAGTGGAGTGTAGAGATAGAGAGAGGGGGGATAAGGGAAGGAGAGAGCAAAGGAGGCACATTTTTTACAATTACTACGTGACATGCCATTAAGAAAAGCTACATCAATAGCTTGAATAGTGGGCATGTGACTTGCTACCTCACATTGATTCACTATGCATATAGTTCTGAGCACTATTCTTAGATTTTTCATGCACATCATTAGGAGACAAGATATGCCAATTAGTGGCATGATATCAAACAATTTACCATCTTTGCATTACGAAGTGATAAAATGACATAATAAATAAGATTTTTTTTTCCTCCAATGGGAAGGGTGCTGTTTGCAAAATTGATAATAAAGGGACTCGTGAGATTTCAAATTAAAGCATCTATGGTCCCTAAGTCCATAGTCTCTAGAATAATGGTGATGGAGCTTTACATTGATACTGTCGCTATTTGATATTTGTAAATCTTGATTAGAATGTGGCCTATAGAACATAATGGAGGTGGATGCCACAATTGCTATTGAAAGGCTTATGGGGATGACTGTAAAAGGGATAATAATATCTAGATGGGTTGAATTCAGCAATCTTATAGCTAGCTCTGAATAAGATTTCATTAATGGCATAAGAGATTACTTGAGGCCATTGTTAGTTTGAATCAATCCCCAAAAAATTAAAATTTAATGTGTCTTTTCTCTTTCCACAACCAACGAACATCCCACCCGATCAGCGTTCAATGCACCTTATTGCCTAACAATGAAAGTTGGTGTTTCCTTCTCCTTCTTTGCCTCTCAAAATGCTTGAGTAATGGATCCTCAATTTGGCACATAATAGGTGAAGGGAGAGGGGACCCAACCATATTTATATTTATAATGGTAATTAATCTTTTCCATTAAGAGGTAACCACCAAAACAAGGCATGTCTTAATGGGTTCCTCCTTTGGCATACATGGGTCACCTTATGTAACTATCAAGTAGTTCCAACATTTCTCTCACTTGGCCTGTGTAAAGTAATTTATTGCCTTATATATTTGAGGGTAATGAGCATGCAATCACCTACACCTAACTTACAAGCAGCTTGGCATATTCCTATACATAATTAATGTTTCAAAATAAAAACTTAGGGATCGAAATCATTTAGCAAAAACATTGTGTAGAAAATTTCATTAAAATCGAATGACCTTAGTACCTCCATCAAACAGGGCTAAGGTATGTAATACTTAAGCCGTCAAAATTGAGCCCTCTTTGATGTATGGGGTAGGAGCATCATATTAGCTTGAAATTTTGTGCATAACAAGCTCATATGGAGAGATATTAATCTCTACATTTTCACTCCAAAACATTATTTGTAACGGAAGACACTAGCTAAGTTTCACCTACGTTATGTGTAGGTGAGCTTCATGCTCCATTTTCTTTATTTATTTGTTAAATTAAATTCTGTTGATATGAATCTTGGTAGGGAATACCCTTAAAGCAAATATGACCTTTCAAGTATTATGATATCAATAGCTTATTAACTCAACAAATATCTTTATATGCTAATACCAAATATTAACACAGGTCCAAACCTTCATATCTGTTTGTAAGATTGCTTGCATTCATTAAAGGAAACAGACCACAAAATAGGAATCATCATACCAAATCAATGTGTACACACATGGATGTATTAATACTATTACAAGGTACTTGATAGGCTTATTTCTTTTACATATTAAAGGGATCAAATCCCTGATGGAGGGAGCCCTTAGTAGCTGGATGCCCAATTAGGGAGTCAGATGTCTAGATACTAAGGCACCGATCGTCCAATTATGGAATCGGACGACACCTTAATGAAGGTAGGCCTTGGTGTGCTTCTCTCCTTTCCCTCCCACCGATAGATGTGTCTTTTATTGAAGGTGGAATTGGAAATCAAAGTGATTGATTGGAATTAGGGTTTCACCATTTAGAGATATTTATAGGAATTCTAAATTCTAAACCTAATTTGATGGATTCTATTGGATCTCCATCCAATGGTAGGGATTCAATCGTACTTGCATTTTGCATGATTAGCTCATAACAAATTATGGGATGTTTAGATTGAGTATCCCAACTTAAATTAATTACAATCTAATACTTATATTTTCTACCTAATCAAATTAGATACAATTAATCCCTAAATCCAATATAATTTAACTCTTGAAATTACAATTGATTTATTCTTCAAGTAGAAACCCATTAAAATCATTATTGATTTCATCACTTTAATAATAAAGTTATTGGATTGGTGGAATTTTAGCATTATGCCCCTTTAAGCATTCCAACTACTTGTAAACCCTTCACACATGGAGGGAAATATTATCCCGAGGTCTAATCCCACTAAACTTTCTTCATTCCACCTTGGATAATATTATTTTCAACATCTTGTATCATTGAGATGAGAATGATGAGTAGAACCTTTCCCAAAAGTTCATTTTCTTTTCTTCTTGCATTGAGTCTGATCAGGACGTCCTCTACAACCACATGTAGAATTGTCATTTCCCAATATATGCAGAGTGAACTCATTCCTCCAATTTGTCACATAAGCCTATTTACCAGATTTATGTGATCCCTTCAAGAGTTCATGCACCTCATGTCCTTTTTCACATTCACCAGCTTTCCAGTATCAGCACCAAAGTGGGTGCATGTATTATTGATTTGCGAATGCATGTGTTCATGAATAGAGACACATCTATCTCAGGTTAAACGATACACCTTCTCTATAACAGCTTTAGAGAAGAACTTCAACTATCTCCTATTTCATTAGGTTAACTCAACTTGACCTGCATGACAGTTCTTTAATCTCCATTCAAGAACATCAAATAGGCAATGACCTCTAGAGAAGGTTGCCATCTCAACTTAGATCAGAAATAATTGATCAAATCAGGTGAGTTATTGATGTGCTATTAAATCCTCTAAACTATTTAAATATCTGAATCAACACATATTGAGTTTATTTGATTTGGCTAAGTATGTTACCCTATTCATACTAAAGGACCCAATTCATTTACTAGAAAATAATCAAATTCATTATTCAAATGGAAAATGTAATCATATTTCATAACTTGGATGGATTTCTCAGGGCATAAAATATCCAACACACCCACAACTTCTTGCAAAATAGGATGTTTATCACCCTAGTCAGATGTTTGATATTGCCTTATTAGATGACTGACGCCAATTTCAGATGTCTCCTGGAAGTAGGTTAGAATAGATCTTTCCTGTCCCTTACACATCAGATGTCTGTCATTCACAATCAGACATGATGGGAACACCATCATAGGTCCTAACTATCCACTCTTGGTCAGGTTTAAAAAATAAATGCTCCTACATAACCATCTGAGGGTTATAACTCCACTTCTTGTTGTTTTGAGAAGAGATTAGAAAACTAGGGTTAATTCTGTAATTTTAACAGCATATCATGAACACAGAAAAACCAAGGGGTTTTCTAGGAGTGAAATAAAGGTCAAATGAGCATTAAAGTCTAATATGTGGGCCCACGCAGACAGAAACAAGGTTTCATGCATTTCGAGAACTAATATAGCACCCAAAATCCTAATTTCAGACCTGCTTAAGTAAATGAGGTTTTGGTTAGGATAAAATTCATTTAAAACTTCTAAATTTCATATAAAAATATTCCTTGAGGTTTGGTACCCTTGATTTGACCTTTAGAACTCATTTTGACCTTAAACAGAGTTACAAACACAATTCTGCACTAATTTGGGTTTTTATGCAAATCACCCAGTCAAACTTGGTCAAAAATGAAATCTAAGTTCACCATCATATTTCTTGGATTTAAATTATGTTTGTACCAAAATTTGGGTCCAATCAGAGTTCATCTTGACCTAGTTTGCATTTTAGTTCATTTAAACTCTATTTCACACTTGAGCCCCTAGCTTTCGAAATCCTTGCATTTAGCCCCCTGAATTCTCTTCGTTTTCTTCAAATGGGTCCTTACCTCCATGGTAGGTGAGAACCCATATGATTTGAGCTTCAATCAAGGATTTCTCCGTGATTGCTTGGCCAATCCCTTCCAAAATTGGAAGGGATGACCTCGAGAAAGCCCTTAATCATCTAAACCTAGTTTTGGAATCCAAATCCCCTCATGATGCTTGTGTGAATTCATAGATTTCAAGGATCTCTTTCTTGAAAATCTGAACTTCTCAAGCTTGTTTCCAAGCTTGGAAGCTTGCCTAAAGCTCTATAAAAGCCTCCCCAACGCATAGCCAAACTCCTTAGCGAGTTCTGGACCCAAAATTCCCTTGTCTCCTCTACCTCCAGCCGGCTCTAGACTCCACTCCGGCAACCTCCTCTCTCCAGTCTCCTCGCCTGCTACCACATAATATAGGCAACAGGTCCACCTTCCCCAGCTTCATCTGCACCTCGCTATACCTACGAGGGGCTCCCTCTCCCTTTAGACGTCGCCGTCCTCCCTCCTAGAGCCACCATCGTCTCTGGCACCGGCCAATCATAACTGGTGCCATCTCCGCATCCCCTTTGTCAACAACCTCCTTCATTCGACTCCACATCTCCTATTGACTTGATTCGCACACCCAAGATCCACTTCAGCACACCCACACGCCTGTGCCTCCATCATCTCCCTCGTCTCTGGTGTACCTCCGGCGACCTCGCGAAACTGCCTCACCACACCAATCCACTCCCCACAAGTCTCAAAAGTTCCACCGTGTCCTCACAACCAAAACCACTTAAGTAATTGAGAGATTGGCCTCTTACGCACTCCACCCGACACAAGCACCTTCGCATTACCTTCTCGAGGTCATCAGACCTCCACACTCACCCGCACGCAATGCCACACCCACCAACGCATTCGCCGTCCCATGACGATCCTCCTGAGAATATTTGACATGGCCGCGACGTCGTTTTCTGCTTTTCAGGAGACCACCGGATCTCCGCCATCGCCTTCATCTTCTTCGTCTCTGCTAGCAACTTTCAAGCCGTGTTCTTCAGTGCACTTCGCTCTAGGTGCTGTGGCTGACTTCCAGGGACCGCTCCAGACTCCCAATTGAAGCAGCAAGTGCTTCCCTCGACCTCAATCAGAGACATCTTCAGCTGTTACTACGTTGCGACGAAGCTGCGTGAGATAGTCCCACATTATAGAGTGAAGAAGCCCCGACTGCGCATAAAAGGAATTCCTCTCCCCGACCCCTAACCCAAGACATGGGGGCTGGGTCCCCATTCACCCTCACCCGCTTACCCACCTTGGTGCACTCCTCACCTATGACTCACGCCCATAGGCCTGGTCCCTATTCACACCCGAATACCTGACTGATTACCCGGCTAAACCCGAGTCTCTAAGAGAAAGAAGAAGAAGAAAGTGAAAGGGGGGGTTTTACGCTTCGCGCCTCTGCTCTCTACACTTAGCTGATCTCTAAGAGGCCTTTGCCTCTGTGCTGTGTTGTGCTTGTCTCTCTCTTGAGGCACGAAGGAAGGAGAGAGGAGGCCTTTGCCTCTTCTACTGATGCCTTGTGCCTTCGTCTGATCTCTGCTAGTACCTTAGTGCTACATACTGTTGGGATATTTAATTGGTTGATGCGGCATATTTGATTAAGAGATACTATGTATTTATTTGAGCTTAATTTCTAGGGTTAATTTGGTGATTTAAATCACCATTTTAACCTGTTCTTTTTGCAATATGCTACTTGATTTCATATATATATCATTTTGAGTAGTTCTAAATGAAGCTTTGGTCATAATTGCTTATATGTCTAGTTAAATTGTGATTAGTAAGATTGAATTGCCATTATTTACTCCTTGTGATTGACTTCATACTCTTTTGCGATTCTGAGTTATAAATTTAATTATTTTTTAGCGATTGAGGCTTTGCTATGATGATTACTCCTTAAAAATCCTCGATAGGCTGCTAACATTTTGGCGCTGTTGCCAGAGAGCAACGTACAGTTTGATTTCATTTACTACAATTTTTGATCCGATAGTAACTTGTTCTATCTATTTTGTTGTGGTTGTGCGACATACATTCGAGAAGATCAGCTACATGACAGCCACTCCAGGGGCAGGTAATTTCGTTTCCATCCTCTTAAGCCCCTATTTTTGAAAATAAATGAAAAGGAAATCAAGTAGGATCAAACTTGCATTATTTCCTTAGCAATTAATCACCCAAGTTGCCTGATTTGATTCTCTATAGCTCCCCTTCCAGATTTTTGCACCTAGTAGGGACTTAAGGTATCTAGGGCTATTCACTTTCTTAATTGAGCCCTAGGTACCCAATTTGGAAAGAACTGATTGAACCAAAAGTGCCAAATTAGGGTTTCCATCTCAGGGTTGAGAAAACACACCTGCCTGAAATAACGAGAATTGATTTTCTTGCATTGTGTGTCACCCAAACCTTTGCTTGAATTGACCTAATCAAGAGAACCCTAAAATTAAAGCTCTAATCATCCACTTGAATCCTAAAACTTGGGACTTAATAACCTATTTGCAAATCATTTAGGGTGATTTTGGGCTCATTACCCAACACATCCTCAACCTTAGGGTAGGTTAGGTGAAGTTGACCCACCTTGTGGGTTAACTAACCTTCAAATTAGGTCACCAAGCAGAAATCAAATCTAAAGTTCAAGTGAAATTCTAAGCACCATAATTCAGGTTTAAAATTTGGTAGACTTAAGGGGTCAAGTTGCTCATTCCAGTCTACTTGGATCCGCGGTGACAAGGAAGGTCAGGTAAGGGAAACCCTATAACCCATGGGGATGCTCTATCGTGTAGGGGTCTTTGCAGGACTCTCCCTTCTTGGTTGCCCAGGTGATTTTCTAATCAAGTGGTATCATCCACCTCGAACTTCCTTAGTCATCCAAAAATCTTTGGGTGCCTCAATTGGGTCTATTACACCTTCTGTCCGTCATCTGGCTCACTAGTGCATGTTCGGGAGGAGGTCATGTTTGTCAAGCTTTCGCCGACTTTAGGAAATGCATTGTAGTATAGTCGGCAAATAGCTCTTAAACAGATAAAATTTATTACTTGAAATCTTAATTAAAGTTTGAGGTCGAACACAGGGATCAAATATGGTATTCACGTGTTAATCTTAATCAAAATATAATTGAGCACAGGAAATTAAGCATAATGATGATATTCAATGCATAATAACTACTCAAATCTGATATTCAATGGCAAACATGAGTACTTCAAGAGTTTAACATGACAAAAAGAAACCTAGGACAAAATAATGGTGATTTAAATCACCAATTATTAGTCTAACCACATATATATCAATTAATCAAATAATGCTACAGTATCCTCAATTGAAAATGCCACGCAAGCTTAAGTGGCCAAAGTTTCAAATGCCAAGTAAGACATCGGGTCTTTCCACTAGACGACTTAAATGATCAAGGCTCTCAAGGCCTTCGTCCTTGTTTCTTCTCTTCTCTATCTCTTTTTTTTCTTCACTTTAGCTTCTTCTCGAGCCTTCTTTTCCTTCATAGCACAAGGAATCCAAATTCCTCAGCGGCTAAGTGTTGGATGCTTTAAAGAGCAAACCCCCCCCCCCCAACCTCCTCTCTTTCTCCTCTTTCTCTCTCAGATAACCAGGCAACCAATCGAGTAATCGAGGATCCAGGTTAAGCAGTATTGGGTCCAGGCCTGCATGCATAGTGTCGCAGGCGAGGAGTGGTATATAGGCTGGTTAAGAGGGTCGTGAGGTGTATGGGGACCCGACCCCCGTGTACTGGGCAGAGGGCTCTAATCACAAATTCAATTTATCTATAGTTGTGCGCTCGTCTTTCACCGATGTGGGACTAACCCACTGCTTCTTCTCCTCGAGCAACTACTGCAGAAGGTCTTTGCTAATTGGAGCGGTAGCTGAGGTTGAGGCCTTGAATTGGGGGCCTAGGCGTGGTCCTGGAGGGTATCCCCACAACCTGGGAGATGATTTGACAAAGAACGCGACTGGAGCTTGAAGAACATGGCTGGAGATAATGGTGTAGCATCTGAGCTCCGACAGGGGACCTGAAATACAAACTACGGGCTAAAAGCCATCGTTAAAATGTTTAGAAGGATCGCCGTAGGGCGTGGAAGGTGATGGCGACGTCCGTGGGGTGTTTTGTGTGTGGATGAAGGTAGATAGTGACGAAGAAGGTGGCCAGCGATGGGTATGTTCGGGGGGTCGTGTGAGTAGATGGAATGGCAAATAAAGATGGGGGTTTGGTTCATGGAGGTGAGGCAATGCTTATGAGGGTGTTGGCGAGGCATGTGGTGTGGTGGAGTGATGGGGAGACCTCGTCGGAGGGTGGCCGGAGATGGGGAAGATGGAGGGCGAATGACGGATTTGAGGGTTAAAACTAGGGTTTAGAAATCCTAAGCTAACCTACGGAGCTAGAGGAATCTAACTAACCTAAATTTAATAGATGAAAGGGAAGGATTCCCACGCCGGTGGTATGCCGGAAGTGAGGAAGACGAATTCTCCAGAGGTAAAGAAGCAGCGAGGAAGACGAGGAAGGAGACCCTCACTGGTATTGCAAGTGGTGGAGGAATGTGAGGAAGAAGAATTTGTCGACTATTGTCCGTGATGGCGGACGAGGAAGGTGGACAGAGGAGCTCTCCGGAGTTGGTGGAGATGGAGGTTAGGGAGAAGGGACGAGGGGAAATTCAACCTCCAAACCAAGCTCAGGAAGTTGGCCATGCCCCTTGGGTCCTTTTATAGGGCTTAAAAGGGCATTCCAAGCTTGGAAACCAAGCTTGGAAGCTCGTAAGCTTTGCGAAGTAGGAAACCATAGGTTTAATTGATTCACATTAGGATTTGGACGCAAATCAGAGCCCAATGCGTGGCTCAGATTGAAGGGGATTCTCTTAATTCTCCTTCCAAGTTTGGAAGGGATTGGGCGGGAAACCAGGGAGAAATCCTTGATTGAAACTTGTTGATGAAGAAGGTTCCTCTGCGATAATGGTGGAGGGACCTATTTACAAAGATGATGAAAAAGATGGGGGGCTATTTGCAAAGAATTCAAAAGTTAGGGGCATGTGTGTGAGAGAAAGAGTCAGACTAGACTAAAATACAAACTATGTTAAGATGATCTTTGATTGGGCCCAAAGTTTGGTACAAACCTAATTTAGAGCCAAGGAATCTTATGATGAAGTTGAATTTAGGTCTTCACCAAGATTGATTGGCTAATTTACGTAGAAATCCAAATTAGGGTAATTGTTTGTTTGAGACTCTGTTTTAGGTCAAAATGGGTTCTGATGGTCAAATCAAGGGTACCAAACCTTGTAGAATATTTTTCTACGAATTTTAGAAGGTTTAGGTGAATTTTATCTTGACCAAAACTTCAATTAATTAAGCGAGTCTGAAATTAGGGTTTCAGATGTCCATTAATTCTCGAAATGCATGAAAACCCGTTTCTGTTTGCATGGACCCTCTTGTTATTCATTAATGCTCATTTGACCTCATTTAACCCTTGGAAAAATCCATGGTTACTTTGCATTTATGATTTCTGTTAAAACTGCAAATTTAACCCTATTTTTTTATTTAAGAAGAGATTTAACCCTATTTTAATGCATTTTCTTAGAAAGGATATGCAATGAATTATGACTCTTCGGTGGTTATGTAGGAGCATTTGTCTATTGATTCTGACTAATTAAAGCTAGTTATGGCTGATGATGACGTTATCATCAGGTCCTTAAGACCACCCTTGAGACCTCCACTCCCGTCGAGGCCAAGCCTCGAATCACTCGTTTGTGCTACCTTCCGATCATATTGATATCTCTTCCAACTCTTTTGAGCCCAGATCTCCTTCATCTTCATCCATGGACAATCAAGGAGAAGAACCTAATTTCCAGGATCAGCTACAGCATCTCAATGATCTATTCCATGCACATGTCAATCCACCGCCGCATCCTCAAATGAGAACACTACAATCCCGCTGCAATGGAGATCGAACCTAGAGTACAAATCCCTGCTGGAGAGCCTGATGTTGAACTCAAGCCTAACATGATCCATGCTATTCCGAAATTACATGGCTCAAACTTTGAAGATCCCTTCCAGCACATTAGAACAGCTGAAACATCTGGCCTAGACCTTCGGACCTACCATACAAAATCGAGACATCCTGCTCATGAAGATGTTCTCCTTCTCACTCATGGGTAAAGCTACCAATTGGTTCCAGACTTTGAATCGTCCAATCAACACCTGAGGGGAACTCCAAAATGAATTCTTACAGAAATTTTTCCCCATTGGTCAGACAAATGCTTTAAGGCACCAGATCACACACTTCACGCAAAATTAGAGAGAACCACTTCATGAGGCATGGGATCGCTTTCTGGAACTCATGCGGAGATGCCCCCATCACAGAGTTCCAAAGTGGGAACAAGTCTAATCTTTTTACCATGGGCTCTATGATGAGATCAAGCTATTTGTCAATGCAACCTGTAGTGGAAGCATCATGGGTCAGCATGAAGATACCATTTGGGAGATTCTCGAGAATATGTGTGCGAACTCCATAAACAATGAATCTATGGGTATGTTTGACCAGACAACTACTCGAGCATTGACAAACATGAAGGGGGCACATGAGACTCAAGGCCTGTCCGCATCTGTCGATCTAGAACCGATGGCCAGTCGCCTGGACAAGGTCTCTATTATCGAGAAGAAGGTGGATGAATTGGCTGAACATTTACAGAGAACCACCTCAGCATAGCAGAGCACATATGCACAACCACCCTCTGGTAGGGAGGTTGTGCATAACATTTATCACCACTCTCATCAAGGGATGGACTCATATCCACCCCCGTCTAATCTTGCTTTCGGAGGAAACTCTGGAACTCCTTGCTCTAGTGGGGGAACTCTGAACCCTCGTACTCTGACTTCACTGGAGTTCCTCAGACCTGCGACAATCTCCACGCCATCTAGAATGATTCATTCTCTAACACTTATAACCCTGGATAGCGTAATCATTGTAACTTTGCGTGGTTAGGGAATAATCAAAATCCAAGATCTCAATTCCAGCCTCGACCACAAGCTCCACGCCCTTACCAGCCTGCTCAGCCTAGGCCCAATCCAAATTATCAATTCAGGCCATCAAGGGATGATCAAATGACTCTTATCCCAGAAACCCTTGTTGATATTTAAAAATCTAATGCGGCTATGTAGAAACAACATAAAGACGAGATCATAGAGGTTTGAAATCAGCTCGCATAGATGGTGAATTCTTGCCAGTCTGGTGCACTTCCATCTCAACCTCTACCAAATGCGAATAACATAACGAATCAGAGGTGTGCTATGAACCCAAATCAGGGCCAAGCTCACTATGTTTACTAGGCCTCTTCTACTCCATCACCCGATGGGATGGAAGCTTCAACATCATACTCGAGATATCAACAGCAATCACCACTTCTACCAAATCCAAACCAGAGCCAAGCAAGACTTAATTCTGTTACCACCCGTAGTGGCAAGATGACACAAGATACACTTTACCCAAGCCACTCTCAACCTGGTAGTTCAGACCCTAACCCTAGGATGGTTATCCAGGATACCCCTATCCCAGATCCAGAACCTAAACCAATCCTAGAGGACCTACAGAGGTTCCATTTCCTGATGCTTTATCCAAAGGAAAGAGGAAACCCAATCCCGTGGCACTTGAGGAAGATCTGCTCAAAATCTTTGAGAAAGTGCAGATAAACATCCCCTTGATGGATGATATCTGCCACATACCAGCATACACACAATTTCTGAAGGATTTGTGTACGCCTAAGTGTAAGCCATGAACCAAAGATGGGAGTTCGATCGTATTGTTTGAGCAAGTCAGTCTGATCATTTTGAGCAAGCTCCCGCAAAAAGCAAAAGATCCTGGCACCCCTTTGATCTCCTGCAAAATTGCTGATCTAGACTTTGACTGAGCATTGTTGGATTTAGGAGCCTCCATAAATTTGATACCTACATCCCTACTAGACCATGTCGAGGAAACTGAGCTCAAATCGACTGAGGTGACTTTGCAGTTAGCAGATAGATCAACCAAGTCACTTAGAGGAATTCTCGAGGATGTTCTTGTACGGATCCATGATTTCTATTTTCCAATGGATTTCATTGTGTTAGACAGAGACTTCTGAAAATCTAAGGAACACACCAATCATCTTAAGGAGACCATTCCTAGCCACAGCTAGGGCAAATATCAATTGTGAAAAGGGCCAGATCGGGTTAAAATTCAGGAACTAGACATTAAAGATTGATATCTTCATGGCCTAGAAAGAAATAAACTATGGGGTAATTAAGGAAATATGTAACATTAGTTCTATGGTTGAGGACCCACTTGCAGAGGAAGACCCGATTATTCCTGATCCTCAACCATAAGAAAATTCTGACCCATAGTTAGAGGAGCCCAGAACTGACCTAGATTCACCTTTAGCTCCACTTTATCTTCTGAGGTCCATCCCGAATCCCAACCTGCTGCTGATAAACCAATTATGGAGTTGAAACCCCTCCCAAATCATCTGAAATATGTATTCTTGGGTTCTAATCAAACATTTCCTATTATTATCAATTCCTGACTCACATTTGATTAGGAAACAAAGCTGATTTCTATTCTCTGGCAGTATCAGAGAGCCATTGGATGAACACTCGATGATCTGACCAGTATCAGTCTCTCCTATTGCACACACCGTATCTACACTGAAGAGGGCTCATGACCATCTTGAGAAATGCAGAGATGACTCAATCCGAATCTACAAGAGGTTGTGAAGAAAGAGATCATCAAGTGGTTAGATGCTGGTATTATCTACCCAATCTCTGATAGCTACTATGTGAGCCTGATCCAGGTTGTGCCTAAGAAGGCAGGGCTCACCGTCATCACGATTGAATCTGGAGAGACCATCCTGACTCGCATTGCAAATTCGTGGAGAGTCTGCATTGATTACCGAAGACTGAATGCCTCCACGAAGAAAGGTCATTTCCTACTTGCATTTATTGATCAGATTCTTGAGAAACTGGCGGGAAATCAATTTTTTTGTTTCTTGGATGGTTACTCCGGATATAATCAGGTGGCAGTTCATCTAGAGGATTAGGAGAAGACCACCTTTACCTACCCTTACGGTATGTATGTGTTCTATAGGATGCCCTTTAGGATACACAATCCACCCGCCACCTTTCAGCGACGCAAGCTAGACATATTCTCCGACATGGTAGCTACATACCCTGAAGTATTCATGGAAAACTTCTCAGTATTTGGTGAATCTTTGGATGAGTGCCTCCTGTGTCTGGTCCAAATCCTTAAAAGATGCATTGATGTGAACCTAGTACTCTCTTGGGAAAAGAGTCACTTCATGGTCCCTGAAGGCATCATTCTTGGACATCTCGTCTCTGAGAGGGGTATCTAGGTTGACCAGGCTAAGGTGAATTTGATTTCCAAACTACCGGTGCCTAACTCGGTCCAAGGCATTAGATCATTCCTAGGGCACGTTGGATTTTATCGTTGATTCATACCTGATTTCTCAAAGATCGCACACCCCTTGACGAATCTCCTCTCAAGGGACACACCTTTTGAGGTGTCGAGTGACTGCATTCACGCATTTGAGAACCTGAGTGACTGAGTCACCCAAGCACCAATCATGCAATCTCTTGACTGGTCTCAACCCTTCGAGATTGTGTGCAATGCATTTGACTACGCAATAGGAGTGGTGCTGGGTCAGAAAATTGATAGGAAACCAGTGGTCATATATTATGCTAGCAAGACATTGGATGAGGCTCAGCGTAATTATACTATTACAGAGAAAGAGCTGCTAGATATAGTATTTGGCCTGGAGAAATTCAAGTCCTGCCTCTTAGGATCCCACATCATCATTTACTCGGCTCACACCGCAGTGAGGCATTTACTCATGAAGAAGGATACGAAGCCTAGATTAATCTGTTGGATCTTACTATTGCAAGAATTCAATCTTGAAATTCGCGACAAGGCGGGAAAGCAGAATGTGGTAGCTGACCACTTATCCCATCTTCCTTCTTCAATCATTGACCCTTCTTGACCTATCATAGAGCACTTCCCTAGTGAGCACCTCTTGATAATCGAAACAAAGCTTCCATGTTATGCTGATATGGTGAATTATTTGGTATCACAGATTCCATCTGATTGGCCAAAAGCCAAGAAAGATAAATTATTTCTAGATGTCAAATACTTTTTCTCGGAAGATCCGTATCTATTCTGCATTGGTGCTAATCAAATCATCAGAAGATGTGTTTTGGAATCTGAGTTCAATGGAATTTTATCCTTCTGCCATGATCAGGTCTATGGTGGTCTCTTTTCAGGACACAAGACCGCAACAAAAGTCCTCCAGTGTGGATTCTATTTTCTCACGATTTTCAAAGATGCGCACGACTATTGTAAGGCATGCACTCGTTGCCAGACCTTAGGCAACATTAGTTGACGTGACATGATGCCTTTACAGCCGATTCTTATGTGCAAAATCTTTGACATCTAGGGGATTGACTTTATGGGCTCCTTCCAAAAATCTGATGGTTTCGAATACATTCTCCTAGCTATGACTACGTGTCCAAATGGATCGAAGCCATCCCAACCTGAACCAATGATCATAAAATTGTGATTAAATTCAATCATCAACACATTTTCTCTCAATTTAGTATTCCACAGGATATCATCTCTGATGGAGGGACCCACTTTGCAAATCGCACTTCTAGTCCCTGATGAAAAGGTATGGGGTGTCGTATCGTATCTCAACTCCTTATCATCCCTAGACTAATGGATTGGTTGAATTGTCAAATAGGGAGATTAAGAAGATCCTTCAGGTCACTGTTCGACCTAACAGGAAGGATTGGTCTGCCCACCTTCCGAAAGCCTTGTGGGCCTATAGGACCTCCCATAAGACCTAGTTAGGCATGTCTCCCTTCAGACTCATGTATGGGAAGGCATGTCATCACCCCGTAGAAATGGAGCATAAAGCATACTGGGTAGTACGAAAGTGGAATCTAGATATTTTGAAGGCTAAAATCCACCGCTGGTTGCAATTAAGTGAGGTCGAGGAACTATGCAATGATGCGTAAGAGAACTCGCTAATCTACAAAGAGCAGGTGAAAGCCTTCCATGACAAGCACATATCACATAAATCCTTCCATCCTGGTCAGAAAGTGTTACTCTTCGATGCTAAACTCAAGCTCTTCCCAAGAAAGCTCAGATCAAAATGGATTGGACCATTCCTTGTGAGACATGTTTTTCAAAATGGAGCAATTGAAATCAGTGAACTTAGCCACGAATCTGAACCCTTTGTCGTGAACGGTCAGAGACTCAAACCGTTCTTCAAATTCACTGACTTAAATCTGGTAGCGGTATCTTTTGATCTCCATTCTCCTTGAGCTTCATTACGCCCAGCTGATGGTGTTAAACTTAGCGCTTAACGAGAGGCAACCCATCATTTTTTGAAAAACTCAAAATCTTCCTGACATATCCTTTTGCTGAATTCATATTGCACTTTAGAATTCATCCATTAGAACAGTCGACTCCACCTTGGATACATGTATCAAAGCTTGAAATTGTCGCAACAGTCATTTCGACCCGTTTGCCACCCACTTATTTTAATGTACAATCTAAATTGAAATCGAACCAACCTAATTTACAATGGGGACATTGCAAATCTTAGGTATGGGGGCCATTAAAGTGCAAAACATTGTGAAATCAATGCATGGAAGGGTTTCAACAATAAAAAAAAAAGAGAGAGGAAAAAAGAGGAAAGGAGAGGTCATTTTGAATTGAATAAAAATAGGAGAAGAAGAAAAGAAAAGAAAAAGAGAAAAAAAGGTGCACATAAAAAGAGAAAAAATGAATTAGCTCCTTAAAACTGAGTATGGAACTCACTTAACTTCTATGTTGGATCAGATGATGGATTAAGACTTAGAAGGCTAAAACTTAGGAATTAGTGGTGGATGCCGACCTTAGGCCTCTTGGACTATTCTAAGGTTTAAACACTCAAGTATTTGTTAAGATTCAGATTAATCCTCAAGAAGTTGAGGAAAGTGCGAGGCTGATGTAGTAGGTTTAAGGCTTAGGGATTATTCAACCCTGTTGCTTGCTGCTGAGGTATGGCTCATCATAGCTAAAATACCAAAGTTAAGTTAGAAACTAGGTTAAACACTATCAAATTAACACAAAGAAAGGGTTAAGTGTGAGAATTAACATAATAGACCTAAACCACCAAATCTGTGCTAAAAATGCATAATTAGGTCATTTATTGAGATATTCTATTAAATAATATAAAATGGTGATTCAATTGCAAATTGAATATACAAATGAGTTCAAAAGTTCAAATCAAAAGTTTAATTAACTTCCTAAATGTTCGATTAAGCTTAAAAATTTGATTGCATTTGGGCATCATTGGGGCCTTGCAATTAGAGATTCTCATTTAGTTCCTTAGGTGATCACATTTCATCCTTAGAAATCTCTCTAGGGAGCCATTTGATACTCACAGGGACCTATTTGCAACATTCTAAGGACTACTCTAATAGGATTCCCAACCACTTAAGGGTCCCTCTATTATTTTTCTACCCCTTTGCTGAGGGGCTTATCCAGCAAAATCACCAATAGAAGTTGGTGAACGGTGCACCCTTGTTGCACTATTCACACGGAGAACTTGGTCCATCTTAGCCGTTCAATCTTGCATCCTCTTGATCTGCGACTCATACTGATTTGAAGCTTAGCGCGAATTTGCGCATAGCTTCACCTCTATCTCCAGATCCCATCCTATGACCCATCTTTGATTTGAAAACTTCACGCGTTCTCTCCTATCATCCTCCCCACCCATGCCCCAAATGCCTATTCTCACCAATATGGTGAGGAGAATCACTGATCAAGCCTACTTAAGCTCTTCCTTTGCTCGCATGCGTGCTATTAACTCCCTCCTCCATGAGCCCATCCCTTCGTCTACACCTACAGCTCCTCTCATTCGAAGTTTGTCCGCCTACTGTGACAGAGTAGGCACTACTCCTTCCTCCTTTCATTCGCCACCAGCCGATCGGGTGGTGGACCTTAGACATCTTTGTCAGCTCCTGGTTGTCCCCCCTTTTGTCATCATCAGCCACCGGCAGGTGACCTTAGACACCTTCCTCCATTTAGATAGATTTACTGCTTTCCTAGTGTAGTTTACTTGCTTTCTAGGAGTAGGATTAGCTAGCATACTGAGCAATTGTTAGATTAGCTTAGGAGTAGGGTAATTTAGATCCGATCCATTTCTCTCTGATCAATTTAGATCAGAGAGACCTTTCATGTTCATCATCACCATTTTTCTCCCCTTTCATTTCATTAGATCACCATCTAATTCCTCAATTTTAATTTTGCAAATCACCCATACATTGAGGCCTAATTCCAGACCTGAGAACCTTGGTTCTCAGATCTAAAATTAGAGCCAAAAATCACTTTGGGGGGTCTCCCACTCATTCCATAATTCCACAAAGACCTCTGGATCTTGTTTTACCATTTCAAATTGATGGATCATGTTTAAAATGATTTTTAATGTCCAATTCGGTGATTTGGAATTCATTTTGAGCTTGATTGGATTTGATTAAGTTTTTTTAGGATTTTAATGGGCTTGATCAGGTATTATGCAAGGATTCCATTGTCCTTGAGTTTTGTTTTGATTGATGGATGAGCATGTACCTAATATAAGCCATTGGTTGGAGAGTTCTATCAAGGAGAATTAGTTTCCTTGATTTGAGATAGAACAAGGACCCAACGGGTCATGATCAATCCACAAAATCACCTTGAACACCCATCAATGGTGTTCAAGGAGATTAAGTGGAGAAATCACCATAAGACCTAATGCAAGAGCCCAATTGGGGTGACATTTTACCATCTATATAACTAATTTCATGATTTAACATTGGAGGTTTTGCCTTTCAAAAAAAAACATTGGAGGTTTTGATTGTGACGTATAAGGATGGATTTGAAAGGTTTTGAAAAAGGGAGTTGAAATTCTATTTTATAAAGATGATTTTCAGATCTTCATTTCTGATTGCAAAGAGATTTTTAGATGAGAAATACTCCCAGATTTGGATATTTTGATCTTTGATTAGACTTTTTTAATTCTGATCTTGGATGTTCTTGGGTTGAAATTGGCATTAAGACTGCTGAATTTGAGATTCAGACATAGTAGCAGCCCTTGAAACGGAATTTAAGACATTTGATTTAATTTTGGAACGTCTGAACTGAGTTTCAGTAGCTGTAGTAGATTTATATAGCTACTGAGATCATAGCTGCAGCTGTCGTTTTTGTCTTGCTGCTATGCCGTTGCTACAGTTGCTACTGGAGTTTGCTTTTGATTTGAAATAGTTGGGCGTTGAGTTGGAAATTGAATTGTTAAATGGATGACCTATTGTGTAATGTTGTTTATTATGTGTATAAGAATTCATGTATAGATATTTGATTTTAATCTAGTTTGAATTGCTTGTAATCTTCATTTTTCGATTTATTTGTTAGCCATTAGTGTGTAATCTGCCCAAACCATGAAAATGAGATGATTTTGAGTTGAAATGTGTGCTACTTGCTTGAACACCTCCTATTTAATGTTTAGAACAGTTCTGAATGCTTCTAATGTTATTTCAACCCTCATCCTATACTCTAGTGCCTTAGGATCCTTATGAAAAACTCTTTTAGGCCTAGAATTGTACTTCATTTGTAAATAAATAAAAACACTATAAAAAATCCAAAAAAATAAAATAAAGGTGCAACGAGTAGGATTTTGTATATTTCTAAGTGTTTACAAAGTTTTGAGAACATCTAAACCCCCAACTTGGTAGAACATACCAGCCGATGGTTCAGTATACCTTGGAAACTTAATAAAAGACATCAATATGAAAAATATCAAAAACAGCTTCATTCTTCTCACCTCTTTCTTTCTCTCTCATCCCTGACCTCTATAAAACTCATAAAAATCATAAAAAGTAGAAAAACTTCAAAAATACACAAAAACACTATGTATATTGTGTAAATACATGTATATATAAGCTATTCACTAAGTTAAATATATATATAGAGTGTTTAATGTATATAATAGTTATAAAGAACTTATGTATATATTATATAATGTAAAATAAGTATTTAAGATAACTTAAATTGTATATAACTTATTTATATAATTATCTATTAATTAAATTAACTTATATGTACTATAAGCTATATAAATTAATAAACCCCTACAAATAAACTCATTTATTAATGATACTGTACATATGTATTTATGTATATATAATTAACACTAATGTACCTGTAACCTAATTTAATTATATATATAAAAATTAATTAAGTTATTAAGTTATTAAATAAGTTACTAACTTAACTTAAAATAAATTAGTAAATTAAGTTATTATTGAACAAACTTATGTTGTATATTTGTATCATAGTATTTTAAGTAATTTAAACTAATTTAATTATATTTATATTGTATTATACTATTTACACATAATTTATATGTATAATAGCCTAAAAATAGATATTTAAATGTATATAAATTAAAATAAATCATTTAAAATATAATAAAAACCTGTAATAAATAATTTATTATGTATATTAACTCTGTAATAAGTCAATTCGACACTTAGTTAACTAATTTATACTGTAATTAATAAATTAAATCTTAATTTAACTTGTATAAATGTCAATCTTTAGCTAATTTATTTATATAGTAAATATAACTAATTTTGTAAATAAACTATATAATTATATACCCATATATAAGGGCTTTCTAAAAGTATATTTTATTTAAAAATTGGGATAACATAATGAACCTCAAATCTAGGGCCAAATCAAGCTAAATCACGCAGGTGCACTAGAGCAGCAGTGCCTGAAGGGGCGCCATCTTAGCGCCACATCAGTGGCGTGGGAGTGAGCAGCGTGGCATTTATTGATTTTCTGCATAGCTCCCTTTAGTCGACAAGTGTCGGGCACTAATAAAAACCCATCCCCTCTCGACCCTTATTTGAGCATATGCATGAACTGAGAATGGCATGAGAGATTTGTGTGCGGTGTAGGCCGGGGGTCATGCACTGTGCGTGGGCCTAATCGAGCCCATTAAGGAGACAAAATGCAGAAAAATGCGCCTAATTAAAGAACTAGGGTGGCCCTAGTAGAGTTTTGGTCACACCCGTGAGTGTTTACAGCGGTTGATTGGGTTTTAAGTTAGTTGCATTGTAGTACAGTAGAAAAAGCATTGAAAATAAATAAGAATTTTTATTATTCAAATGTTTAAGTCCGAGGTCAAACATAGGGAGCAAATGGAATTTATTCACTAATCTTAATGAATGTAATTTGACACTTAAATCTACTCAAAATCTAATTCAGAATATAATGCAAGAGTTTATGGATATTAAAATGAGAGCAAAATAGAGAGATTGAATCAGATGTAAAGATATCTGACTCTTCTTCTTTTGTTCTTCTCTTTCTCTTCTTCCTTTCTTTGGTTCTTCTTTTCCTTGGCTTTCTGATTCTTCCTTCTTTCTTCTCTTCTTTCCTTAGCTTTCCTCTTTCTTCTTTTCTTTCCTCTACGTGCTTGCCTTAACTTCTCTTTCTTTTCCTCTCTGGCTTTGGCTCTTGCCTTCTTCTTCCTTGCTTTTCTTCTTTGATTTCTCCTTCCTTCTTTCCTTTAGCTTTGGCTCTTCTTTCCCTGACTTCTCTTGCAACAGTGCCTTTCTCCTTCCTTGTCTTCTAACTCTGCCTGATTTCTCCTTCCTTCTTCATCCTTGATTTCTGCCTTCAGCTTTGCTTTGCTTTTCCTCCTTAGCTCCTCGGCAGCTTTCTTTGCTTTTCTTCTTTGTCTTTGGTCTTCTTCTTTCTTTCTTCCTTGATTTCTCCTTCCTTCTTCTTCTGTTCTGCCTTTCCCTTCTCTTCAGCCGCACCTTCTCTGGCTACAGTGCCTTCTTCCTTCCTTCTCTAGCTTCCTCAGCTTCTTTCTTCCTTCTCTAGCTTCCTTAGTTTCTTTCTTCTTCTTCAGCCTCCTTAGCTTTCCTCTTTCGCCTCAACTTCCTCTACTTTCTCTTTCTTTCTTTGCGACTGCACCTTCCTCTTCTTCTCTTCTCTTCCCTACACACACGAGTGCAAAACCTACCCCTACCCTCCCCCGCGTACACTCTCTCTCTATTTCTCTCTTGGGTTCGCTCTCCTAGAGCCAGCCAATCAGGTATTCGAGTAGGGTCACGTGCACCCAGGTTCAGGCGCACTGGCGTGGGTGGTGTGGGAGAAGTGCAGGGTAAACGGGTCGGTCAGGCCAGGTCCACATAGCATGGGTCGCAGACGAGGCGGGTGAGCGGGCGAGGGGACCTCACCCCATGAACTGAGGCGATAAGGTGGAAACACAAAATCAACTTATATCACTCTACGCACTCTTGACTTTTCAAGGTGGGACTAAAATCCCACCCGCTTCACTCGCGCACCAGTAGGAGTGCTCTGCCTAATTACTGCAGCTATGATCCTTGTAAAGCCACTCACTTGGCTGGATGCATGCACGAGACCAACTCGCGTCACCTGGGCTTGTTCGCCTGGAGCGCAGCAGCCTAGAGTGAGCTTGCAAGCAAGCTTGCTCGTGCTCCAATGGCGAAAAGGGGGTGGACCTGAAACGCACAAATACAGCCTTGCGACCCTGTCAAACCACGTGGGTAGCTTTGCCTTGTCATGGTAAAGGTGAAGCGGTGGGTGGCTGGCTGTGGGGCGGCCTAGGCATGCATGCCTATGTCACTCTGTGGCTGTTGTGATGGGTGTGTTCGGTGGACACTTAGGGAGGTGTTGGCGGTCGATGGAGATGGAGAAAATGCTCAGTGGATGATGGCGAAGGTTATGAGGGGTCTGGCGAGGCGTGTGGAAGCGTGGAGCGATGGAAGCGCCTTTGCCGGTGATCGATCGGAGATGAGGACGATGGTGGTGGTCTGCGGCATCGAGGGAATAAAAATAGCAATAAAGATAGGGGAAATAAAGAGAGGAGAGAGGGGAAGAGAGTTAACCTAACTAAGTGGATGAAAGGGGACAGGAGGGCAGCTGGCCGTACCTGCTGCTGCCGGAGAAGATGGTTCCAGTGGAGGGAGAACGGCGATAACGAAGGGGTTGGAGGTGCGTGCGCGGGTATGGCGCGACGTAGAGGAAGGAGGTGAAGATGGCTCCGCCATTGGTATTGTGGCAGAGCGACGAGAAGGAGGAGTCACCGGAGCCTGCTGGACACTAGGTCGGAGGAGAAGGGAAGAAATTGGAGGTGGTTCTCCGGCCAAGCCAAGCTGAATAAGAGAGGCCGGATCAGGGGGTCTTTTTATAGGTACTGGCAGAGGCTTTTGTGCTTGGAAGGCAAGCTTCCAAGTGCAGGAATCCTCATCGAAGAAGGACTCATTGAGAGACCCAAATCTCTCGAGTGTTCGCATGAGAGATTGGGTGTGAATCACGGCATTTGATTGCATTCAGATGAAAGGGAATTCTTCAGAGAATCCCCCTTTCAAATCTGAGAGGAGATCTCTGAGGAATCAAGGAGCAATCCTCCTTGAATCCTCACCAGAGTAGGACTCCTCTGCTGTAATGGTGGAGGGACCTAATTGCAAAGAGTGGCGAGGAAGATAGGGGGGTCTGCGCATTGATTTTCAAAAGCTAGGGGTTAAAATGTAATTGGGTGAACTATTTTGCAAAGTAGGTCAAGGTGACCTCCCCTTAGGTCCAAATTTTGATGAAAACCTAATTTTGAACTAAGGAATCCAATGGTGAAATTGGATTTTAGGTTTGACCACGTTTGACTGGATATTTTACACAAAAACCCAATTAGGTCAAATATCTAGCTAAGATGCCAATTTAGGTCAAAATAGGTTCCAAAGGCCAATTTGAAGGTTCTAAATCCTAGGGGATATTTTTCCATGAATTTTAGAGGGTTTATTTAATTTTTATTATAATCAGAACCTTGTTGAATTAAGCAGGTCTATTTTAGGGTTATAAGATGTAATTTAATTCTGAGATTGCACATGAACCCTTTTCTGACTGAACCAACCCACTTTTTATCTTATTAAGACCATTTGATTTATGTTTAGCTCCTGAGAAATCCCGTTGATGTACTGCAATGGTAAAATTATAGTTTTACCCTTTGTTTCATGTTTTCTTCTCAGAACAATTATTTCTTGAATTAGGCCCTTCTCTAGGTTATGTAGGAGCTTTTATTCTCTTTCTTAGGTCAAAATGAGCTAGTTAGGGCTCATGATGATGTTCTCATTAGTGAGGGTGCTGTGTATCCCTCGAAAAGGTCACCCGCCAATTAATTAACATAATTTTTCCATTAAGGAGGATTAATTAAGGTGATTAACAAAGAAGAAAGGGCATTTGAAATCAACTAAGTCTCTGAAGAGGCCTTGTGCCTCTGTGACTTGTGTGTGTGTGTGTCTATGTATATATGTATACGGATAATATATATAGTATATATGTAAACACATATATATGTAAGTGTACGTAGTATTGCTTGAGCTCTATTTTGTATATAAATAACATCAGAGATTTAGTGACATATGTATCCATCGTTGTAGATAGAATAAACGTTAGTAAAGACCTTATTTTTACCTTAGCTTATGTATACAGTTTTTCTAAGGTTATATAGCGACACTTATATTTATTACTATAGGTACATTATATGTTACTGTAAATGTTAGTATGTTAACTTAAGTTAGTATAGTATATATTATTACTTATAATTGAACATATATCTAAGTATTAGTATTACAAGTTGTAAATAAATAATATAGAGTATTTAATTATAGTTTTTGATGCTTGTTTATAGATATGTGTTTGCAAGCATTATAATTCATTCTTTGATTCATTCATTCATTGTTGTATATAAAATCAATCTTTTTGGAATTAAAGAATATTATTGGATTTAGAGAGTGATGTATATCAATAACTACCTCTCAGTGAACGACCTAGAATAAACTAGTAAAAATTAAGTATATAAATAAAATTGACGTGACAACGGTTTGTATTTGTGACACATACTACAACAACGACATTTAAAACCCCCTTTTGTACAAATCGGTAGTCGACGATTATATTTTTAGCACCATTGCCAGGGACAAAAACCTGACAATAGTGCTTTACTGTGATTGTTTGACGAATGTCATAGAAGGTCGATTACCTGTCCTTTGGTTTGTGGGACTTGGTAACCTAAGCACCTAAAATCACGCATTAAGTCTGGCTAAGTGCACTATCCCAAAATGTCGAAAACCAGGGACTCTTCGAGGATTGATTCTGGGGACAAGGAATCTGATACAGACCGTGTTTAGGGCCAATTCGAGGCTGGATTTAGGGAAAAATAAAAAGAAAAGAGGGAAAACTCTCTAAATGAAAAATCCTTCTCTATCTCTTTCTTACAAAAATGCACTGGCAAAATGAACTTGGACATGTTACGTCTTTGCACGGGTTCTTTAACCGCTGGGGTCAACAAATCTCCAGGCAGTTTTTGAGGGCCTCAGAAACCTTCGTGGGAAACTCAGGCTAAAGCGGGTCAGGTCTGGATCTTGGCTGGTACTTGAGTACCTTTAGGCCTATTGATGGTATTCTGATCTGATTTCTAGAGATGCAGCTTAGTAAGACATCCTAACAGTTACATCCGACCCAGAGACCTGGTTTGATCCACAGGATGTTTGCTAAGGGACTAGCAAAAGCTAGGTATGTGGATATGATGGAAACACCATCATAGGCCCTAACTGGCCACTCTTAGTCATGTTTAAAAGATAAATGCTCCTACATAACCATCTGAGGGTCATAACTCCACTTCAGGTTATTTTGAGAAAATAATAGGAAACTAGGGTTAATTATGTAATTATAACAGTATATCATGAACACAGAATAACCAAGGGATTTGATATGGGTGAAATGAAGTTAAATGAGCATTAAATTCTAATAAGTGGGTTCATGCAGACAGAAATGGGGTTTCACGCATTTCGAGAACTAATACAGCACCCAAGACCCTAATTTCAAACCTGCTTAAATTACTGAGGTATTTTTCAGAATAAAATTCATCTAAACCTTCTAAAATTCATATAAAATATTCCTTGAGGTTTGGTACCCTTGATTTGACCTTTGGAACCCATTTTGACCTTAAACAAAGTCACAGACACATTTCTGCCCTAATTTAGGTTGTTGCACAAATTGCCCAGTCAAACTTCATCAAAACTGAAATCCGACTTTACCATCAGATTCCTTGGGTCTAAATTAGGTTTGTACTAAAATTTGGGCCCAATCAGAGTTCATTTTGACCTAGTTTGCATTTTAGTCCATCTAAACTCTATTTCTTACACTTGGGCCCCTAACTTTTGAAATCCTTGCATTTAGCCCCCTAACTTATCTTCATTTTCTTCAAATGGGTCCCTACCATCATGGCAGGTGTGAATGCATAGGATTCGAGCTTCAATCAAGGATTTTTCCCTGATTGCTTGGCCAATCCCGTCCAAAATTGAAAGGGATGATCTTGAGGAAGCCCTTAATCATCTAAATCTAGTTTTGGACTCCAAATCCCCTCATGAAGATCATGCGAATTCATAGATTTTAGGGATCTTTTTCCTGAAAATTTGAGCTTCTCAAGCTTGTTTCCAAGCTTGGAAGCTTGCCTGAAGCTTTATAAAAGCCTCCCCATTGCATAGGTGAACTCCTTAGCGAGTTCTAGGCCTAAAATTCCCTCATCTCTACCTCTAGCTGGCTCCAAACTCTGCTACGGTGACTCCTCTATCCAGTCTCCTCGCCTGCTGCCACATAATATAGGCAACAGGTCCACCTTCCCCAGCTTCATTTGTACCTCACCATACCTTTGAGGGGCTCCCTCTCCCTTTAGACGTCGCCGTCCTCCCTCCTGGAGCCACCATCGTCTCCAGCACCAGCCAATCATAGCCCGTGGCATCTCCGCATCCCCTTCGTTAACAACCTCCTTCATTTGACTTTGAATCTCCCATTGACTTGATTCACACACCCAACATCTGCTTCAGTACACCCTTATGCTTGTGCCACCATCATCTCCCTCATCTCCGGTGTACCTCCGGTGACCTTGCAAAATTGGCTCACTGCACTAATCCACTCCCCAGCAGTCTTAATAGTTCCACCATGTCCTCATGACTAGAACCCCTCAAGTAATTGAGAGGATTGGCCTCTCACGCACTCCACCCAACATAAGCACCTTCACACTACCTTCTTGAGGTCGTCTGACCTCCACACTCACCCGCATGCAATGCCCCACCCACCAACTTTCACGACCTGATCCCAGATCCCTACAGGATCTGAGACCGACTCGCTTCGATTAATCCCAAGATCCAGTCGTCCAACAAGAAATAACCAAATAACATTCAACAAACCACAATCACACCAGTACAGTAGCTAAGCAGAAAGAAATTTACAACTGGGGAATAGGAATAGTAATATTATGTCAAAATATAGCCATCACAACAAAACGAGTACATATAGCAGAAGACAAAGCTATAGAAACTCACTACCAAACAGTAGAACTAAAGCTAGGCTCGACTAGGCCCAGCGTCCTCAGCAATCGGTAGCTTGGGCTGCTCAAATCTTTGACCTATACAAAATTTATTTAACTGAAGTCAACTAACGCTGAGAAGAGTGGTGGCTAAGAAGTAACATGCATTAACAAGTAGTTAACATAAAATTTTCCATTTTCCAATTATATTATACTTGTGGGTACATAGAGATCTCTAATTAGGATTTATTAATTAATCTTCTTGTTCCCTATAGGAACAATTTTGCTTGCAGCTTCCTGTGATATAGGATGCCCACGTGGCACTCTCCTGGCCGGGGGAGTCCCACCGAGGTAGTCCTATACTTGGTCTACCACCCCAAGGTCATGGTTGTGATGTAGCAGTGACTATGGCACACGTGATAATAACGTGGGTAGCTACCCTACACTGGCACACAGTCAGTCGTTTCCACTAGCGGGTACGCCTCAACGTACAGTGCGGAACAGTATAGGGCCTTGCCCTTTCAGAACAGAATAGGGGTCTTATCCCTCAGGGGTCTCGCCCCTCCTCAGTCCACGTACCCTCGTCCGACTACTTGGTTTGCCCAACGGGCTAATGAGAGTTGGTGTAGGGTGGCCATGCCTAGCCCTGGGCCCCCTGGGGCGGCTAGCTCCCCCCTACACTAAGTAGCTCACCTCGGTACCACATACACGAGGGTCAGTAAGAGTCCTCGTAGAGTGGCCAAACCCACCCCGGGTCCTAACCCAAGGGCGGCAAGCTCCCCTCTACATCATAAGGGATAGTTGCTCTCTTCGGTACCACGTACACGAAGGTCAGCTTACCTCCCTTAATAGCTACCCATGGGTAGCAAATTTTCAGAACCATACGCTTCTCTGTATTACGGTGTTCTTGCCTACATTCCCCATGGGGTTCGTACATGAGTTTCTTTTTCACATCCGGGTTGGAATGTATGGAACAAACAGTTCAATTTTCATTTTATCACAGTAGTGGTCCATTTTAGATAACAACAGGCATCTTTTGATTACTCAATTATTCACATGTAATTTCCTCTAACCCTAGTGTTCATGCCAAGACCTAGGGTTCAAAAATTAACTCTCGAGTATGCGTTTATTCCTTCCTAGGGTTCATCTCAAGTCCTAGGATTACTTACTTGCATGTATTAAATTAGAGATTTAAGGTTATAACCACTCTACCTGGGTAACCGGGTGGAATGGGGGCTCGTACAGTGGCTCCCGACATCTCCGCTTATCTCGTACATCTGATGGACTGGGGACCGAAAACATGGATTGATGGGCCAAAAGGTTCAGAATGATACAAACAAGGCATCATTATACAGAGAAACTTGTACAAAAAATAGATACGATTTGTTTGCGGAAAAGAGATAATATTAGGGCCTTGCACGGCCCAAAAACACGCTGTTAGATAGAAATCAGACGTTTGGGGAAATGTCCCAGACGTCTTAAAATAGTTCTGAAGGATACCTCTCTCAATGTTCGTCTTTCAAACGTCTAGAACTCAATGCCGATGTCTAAGGACTCCATCAGACGGCTGGGGGTGCTCCCGAGCATCTAAAACTACCTCGGTCTGCTCTCACCTTCTGACACATAAACGTATGCTGTCAGGACTTTGACAGAGAGAAAAAATACGGAAAGTAGATCTCTACTGGATGTCTTTCCCTACCTTCGGATGATCGGTAAGATGTCTGGGTATCCCTCCGGTCGTCTGATTCTACGGAAAAATGACTTCCGCGAAATTGCTCTGGTTTCCCTTGCCTGTAGGCGCTGCACCCTCTGCTCTCGCGCTTCCTCTCTCTCTGGCTCTCCGATCTTCACTTGCTCTCGCCCTCGCTCTGCTCTCGACTATGAGGTGGGCAACGGAGAGGAGGTGAGGGGGGGCGAGATAGCGAAGCATCGTGCGGAGTGGCGTCGCAGGAGGAGGTGTCGTGAGGTGCAGTGAGGGAGGAAGCATGGCGTACGTACGGTCTGCGCCGAAAAGAAAAAGCATTTTCAGACATCTGGTGAACATCCCAGACGTCTTAAATGACCAAAGGGTAGTGGGTCATTTCAATATAACAAACTTAAAGGAAGTTTCATCCCCGAAACTTGAATTTACTAGGGTGAGAGAAAATAACGTAGCAGCGTATAACAAACTTAAAGAGGACTGAAGTAGGTTCGAAGAGTCATACCTTCAAAAAGTTCTGGGTACTGCTCTCACATCGTCGACTCAGGCTCCCAAGTTGCCTCGTCGTACCGCTGGCTTCTCTACAGGACTTTCACCAGGGGTACTTCCTTCCGCCTCAACCTCCGAATGGCTCAGTCTAGTATTTGTACCGGTCTCTCAAGATAGTTCAGGTCATCTCCCACTTCTATGCTCTCATGGCTAAGGACATGGCTGGGGTTGGCGATGTATCTTCTGAGGTTGGACACGTGAAATACGTCATGCACTCTAGAAAGCTGGGGAGGAAGGGCAAGCCGGTAAGCGACGGGTCCTACCCGCTTTAAGATCTCAAAGGGTCCCACATATCTCAGTGCAAGCTTCCCTCTCACCCCAAACCATTGCAAGCCTTTCATCGGCGAAACACGGAGAAAAGCGTGATCCCCAACCTCAAATTGTACCTCCCTATGCTTTAGATTGGCATAGCTCTTTTGCCTGCTCTGGATAGTACGCAGTCGTCGATGGATCTGGTCGATCACCCCTTGACTCTAGCATATCAGATGGGGGCCAACCTCCCACTTGGTCCCCACCTCAACCCAACTCAAGGGAGTCATACACTTTCTCCCATACAGAGCTTCATATGGTGCCATGCCGATGCTCGAGTGGTAACTGTTGTTGTATGCGAATTCTGCCAGAGGCAAATGCTCCTACCAGGAGCCTTTCCCGTCAAGTACACAAGCGTGCAGAAGGTCCTCAAGGGTCTAAATGGTGCTCTTTGACTGTCCATCTGTCTTGGGGTGATAGGTTGTACTGAGCTTCAGACAAGTCCCCAAGGCTCGCTGAAATTTTGCCCAGAACTGGGAAGTGAAACGAGTGTCCTTGTCTGAAATAATTTCGCAGGGAGCCCCGTGAAGGCATACTATGTCTCTGATATATCTCTCTGCCAACTGTGCTGGTCCAAAAGTGACTTGGATTGGCAGAAACGGTGCCATCTTTGTTAATCTATCCATAATCACCTAGACTGCATCATGCCCTCTCTGTGTTATAGGTAACCCCACTACCAGATACATAGTGACACTTTCCCACTTCCATTCTGGAATGGGAATGACTGCAATGGCCCTACAGGCCTCTGATGCTCGGCCTTCACCTGCTGGCATATTAGACGCTGCTGAACGAAAACGCCAACATCCCGCTTCATGTCTCGCCACCAAAAATCATCTCGTAGGTCGTGATGCATTTTCGTGTTCCTGGGATGTATGGTAAATCTGGATCCATGAGCCTCTGTCAAGAGCTCCCTCAATAGCTCCTCATCTCTAGGAATGCACAAGCGTCCCCTCATACGCAGAACTCCATCAGTGAATGAGAACTCTCCTGGGTTCCCTACCAATACTCGATCTCGCTGTGCCCATAGATATGGGTCCGTCATTTGTTCAACCATGATGCGATCCATCAGCTCTGGTTGTGTTTGCCTCGCGACTGTCACTGCCCTGTAGTACCCCTGTGACTCTTAGGGTTGCCAGTTGCTCAACTCCTCCATGAGCCTCCAACTTTGTGCTTGTAAGCAACCCAAGTGGGCGGGCACCTTTCGGCTCAAGGCGTTAGCCACCACATTGGCCTTTCCTGGGTGGTAGGAGATGTTGCAATCGTAGTCCTTCAGGAGTTCCAACGAACGTCTCTGCCTTATATTGAGCTCCTTCTGGTAAAAGAGATATCTGAGGCTCTTATGGTCAGTGAAAATCTCGAACGTCTCTTCGTACAAATAGTGCCTCCAGGTCTTCAATGCGAGGACGCCTGCTACTAGTTCTAGGTCGTGGGTGGGGTAGTTATGCTCATGGGGCTTTAGTTGCCTCAAAGCGTATGCAACAACGTGACCTCACTGCATAAGCACACCGCCACAATCCCTGCAACGAGGCATCCGTGTAGATGATGAATCCGCCGTCGCTGTCAGGGATGGTAAGTACAGGAGCTGAGGTCAACTTCTCTTTCAGCTCCTGAAAACAAGACTCACATTTGTCTATCCAGGCGAAGGGTACATCCTTCCGAGTCAATTGAGTCAAAGAATGGGCAATCTGCGAGAAACCTTGGATAAATCGTCTGTAATAACCAGCCAGCCCCAGGAAACTACGAATCTCTGTCATCAAACGCGGTCTCTCCCACCTGAGTATTGCCTCTACCTTAGCTAGATCCACAGCTAACCCATCTTCTGAGATCACATGGCCCAGGAAGGTGACCTATCTCAACCAGAATTTGCACTTGCTGTATTTGGCATACAACCTGTGTCGTCTCAAGTTATCCAAGACCATGTGAAGGTGTTGCTTATGTTGCATCTAGTCTCATGAATAAATGAGTACGTCATCAATGAAAACAACCACGAACTGATCTAGATTCTGTCGAAAGATGCAGTTCATCAAGTCCATGAAAGCCGCAGGGGCGTTGGTCAATCCAAACCGCATGACCAAGAACTCATAGTGGTTGTACCATGTACAAAAGGCTGTCTTGGAGATGTCGGTCTCCTTAATCCTCAGCTGATGGTATCCTGACCACAGATCTATCTTTGAAAATACCGTGGCATCCCTCAGCTGGTCGAAGAGGTCATCTATGCGTGGTAACGGGTACTTGTTCTTGACAGTGACCCGGTTCAACTGTCTGTAGTCAATGCACAGCTAAAGAGTACCATCCTTCTTTCTGATGAACAGGACGAGGGCTCCCCACAGGGAGGCACTGGGCCTTATGAAGCCCTTCTCTAGAAGATCCTGTAACTGTGTCTTGAGCTCTCGTAGCTCAAGCGGGGCCATTCGATACGGTGCTGAAGAAATGGGGCATGTCCTCGGTATTAGTGAGATCTCGAACTCGATCTCGTGCTCAAGTGGCAGTCCTGGTAGCTCCTCTGGAAAGACGTCGTGGTACTCACAGACCACCGGAATGCTCTGTATACTGTCCACGGGGTCGGGCTCTGCTAGGACACAAGCAAGGAAGCCCTCGCACCCTCGACTCAATAGCTTCGCCGCCCGAAGTGTGGAGATGCACTTGAATCCTCCATCTATAGGCTGGTTGTGGAACTCTAAGGGAGGCAGCTATGGTATGGAGAAAACAATCTTCCTCCCAAAATAATCTACAAGGGTGTGGTATGCAGCCAACCAATCCATCCCCAAGATTACACCAAAGTCATCCATCTGGATCATGATCAGGTCTATCGGAAGACTGTGTCCCACTATCATGACCTCGCAGTCAGTGAGAACCTCCTCGGCAACAAATACTTACCCACCTAGTCCTCTAATCAGGAAGGGCTCCTCTAAAAGTACACTACTCACTCCTATGCAGATAGCAAAACTCGTAGAAATAAACGAATGCGTGGCTCCGAAATCGAAAAGAGTGTAGACAAGTCTGCCAGAAATACTAGCCATAACTGCCACTATGGAGCTCAAAGCTCTAGCATCTCCATGAGTCAGGGCGTTAACACGCCCTTCAGTCCTCGGTATAGAAGAAACAGCTGTGCTCTGGGTCAGGCGGGAGGCAGCGGGCCGGTACCCTCCTTGTGACTGCTGCCCTCCTCCTCGAGCCAGGTATCCGTGGTCACCAGATCGGCCTCCAGCGCTCAGTGTTGGGAGCGTCAGCTGCGTTCCAGTCCTAGATGGACAATTCCTCCGTATGTGGCCCGGCTGGCCACACTTGTAGCAGAGGGGTACGCGACTTCCCTCTATCTATTGTCCCTACTGGTGACTGGGCGGGAGTCTACTGTAGTCAGCTAATCCCTATCGAGGACCCCCAAAGGTCCCTAGTGGACCCACAGAATGGGACGGTTCCCCTGCTGGTGTCTGGTGCCTCCTCTCCCTGCGGCCCTAAGAGTGCTCCTGCGGGTAGGGCCTCTTCCGTCATCCTCCATCAATATCTCGTGAGGACGGGTTAGTCTCCTCCTAGGTCATGGCAGCCTCGACTACGCGGGAGAAGGTAAGCAGCTTCAGGGGCTTTACATACCCCTGGATGGCGAGTTGGAGACCCTCGGTGAATCTCCACAGGCGCTCCTCCATGGTGGATGCGGCTGTTGGGGCAAAGCGTGACAGCTCCAGAAAATGCGTGCGGTACGCGCTAACTGTCATTGCCCCTTGGCGAAGAGTGTGGAACTCTCGCCTCCTCTGATCCTACCAATCTTGTGGGAAGTATTACTCATAGAAGAGCGCCACAAATCGGTCCCACATCAGCTCTCCCTCCTCCTGTCCTCTGACCGCCCTCTACCACCTGTGAGTTGCACTCTCCAGCTTATACGTGGCGAAGGCCACGCGACATTCTGCAGGAGGACAGAGGGTGTCAAAGATCTTCTCCATCTGCTCCAGCCAATCTTCTGCCTCAGATGGGCTTTCCTCCCCCTTGAAAGAGGGGGGTTTCAGCTTCCTGAATTGGCTGAAGACCTCATGGTGTAGTCACAGCGGAGGAAGGGGTGCACCTCCAGGCAAGGAGACTCGTGCCCCGAAGTGTCTGAAGGGGGCGGTAGAGGATCACCCCTTCCCCCTCCAACTCGTCCAATGTCATGGCGGCTTGCCTGCCCCATGGAGGATTCCCCCTTCGCATCCCCAAGAAGGGAAGGTTGAGGAGGAGGCTGATGGAGCTCCTCCCGTATAAGATTCCGGATCAGTTAGGCAGGGTTCAGGGCCTGGATGCCCGGGAGGAGTGGTGGAATGGCTCTATCCTCAGCCATCCTCATCCTCCCCTGCGACCATATCCTCGGCCACGCCCACGTCCACAACCTGCCTCAATAGCTCCCTGGCGAGGCATTTCCTACACAAAGATCGAGGAGGAACGAGATTATTGGTGCCTGTTTGACTAAAGAGAAGATGTGAGACTCAGAAACAGTAACCAAGAGAAAATGTTGTGATGGCTATCTCAGTTACATGTACAAGTGTTGTGTTTTCCAGACTACTTGGTTAATTTCTCGGGATGACCTTACTTTGATACCAACTTGTCATGACCCGATCCCAGATCCCTACAGGTTCTGAGACCAGCTCACTCCGATTAATCCCAAGACCCAGTCGTCCAACAAGAAATAACCAAATAACATTCAACAAACCACAATCACACTAGTACAGTAGCTAAGTAGAAAGAAATTTACAACTGGGGAATAGGAACAGTAATATTATGTCAAAATATAGCCATCACAACAAAACGAGTACATATAGCAGAAGACAAAGCTATAAAAACTCACTACCAAACAGTAGAACTAAAGCTAGGCTCAACTAGGCCCAGCGTCCTCAGCAATCGGTAGCTTGGGCTGCTCAAATCTTTGACCTATACAAAATTTATTTAATTGAAGTCAACTAGCGCTGAGAAGAGTGGTGGCTAAGAAGTAACATGCATTTAACAAGTAGTTAACATAAAATTTTCCATTTTCCAATTATATTATACTTGTGGGTACATAGAGATCTCTAATTAGGATTTATTAATTAATCTTCTTGTTCCCTATAGGAACAATTTTGCTTGCAACTTCCCATGATATAGGATGCCCATGTGGCACTCTCCTGGCCGGGGGAGTCCCACCATGGTAGTCCTATACTTGGTCTACCACCCCAAGGTCATGGTTGTGACGTAGCAGTGACTATGGCACATGTGATAATAACGTGGGTAGCTACCCTACACTGGCACACGGTCAGTCGTTTCCACTAGCGGGTACACCTCAACGTACAGTGCGGAACAGTATAGGGCCTTGCCCTTTCAGAACAGAATAGGGGTCATGTCCCTCAGGGGTCTCGCCCCTCCTCAGTCCATGTACCCTCGTCCGACTACTTGGTTTGCCCAACTGGCTAATGAGAGTTGGTGTAGGGTGGCCATGCCTAGCCCTGGGCCCCCTGGGGCGACTAGCTCCCCCCTACACTAAGTAGCTCACCTCGATACCACATACACGAGGGTTAGTAAGAGTCCTCGTAGAGTGGCCAAACCCACCCCGGGTCCTAACCCAAGGGCGGCAAGCTCCCCTCTACATCATAAGGGTTAGTTGCTCTCTTCGGTACCACGTACACGAAGGTCAGCTTACCTCCCTTAACAGCTACCCATGGGCAGCAAATTTTCAAAACCATACGCTTCTCTATATTACGGTGTTCTTGTCTACATTCCCCGTGGGGTTCGTACATGAGTTTCTTTTTCACATCCGGGTTGGAATGTACGGAACAAACAGCTCAATTTCCATTTTATCACAGTAGTGGTCCATTTTAGATAACAACCGGCATCTTTTGATTACTCAATTATTCACATGTAATTTCCTCTAACCCTAGTGTTCAGCAGCCGACAGCTCGGGCTGCTCAAATCCCTGACCTATACAAAATTTATTTAACTGGAGTCAGCTAACGCTGAGTAGAGTGGTGGCTAAGAAGTAACATGCATTTAACAAGTAAACATAAATTTTTCATTTTCCAATTATATTATATATGTGGATACGTAGAGATCTCTAATTAGGATTTATTAATTAATCTTCTTATTCCCTATAGGAATGATTTTGCTCGCAGCTTCCCGTGATATAGGATGCCCACGTGCCACTCTCCTAGCTGGGGGAGTCCCATCATGGTAGTCCTATACTCGGTCTACCACCCTGAGGTCACGGTCGTGACATAGCGGTGATTATGGTACACATGATAAGCACGCGGGTAGCTACCCCGCACTGGCATGCAGTCAGTCATTTCCGCTAGCGGGTACGCCTCAACGTACAGTGCGGAATAGTATAGGGCCTTGCCCTCTCAGAAAAGAACAGGGGTCTTGCCCTCAGGGGTCTCACCCCTCCTCAGTCCGCGTACCCTTGTCCGACTACCTTGGTTTACCCAACGGGCTAATGAGAGTCGGTGTAGGGTGGCCATGCCTAGCCCCAGGCCCCCTGGGGCAGCTAGCTCCCTCGTACACTAAGTAGCTCACCTTGGTACCATGTACACGAGGGCCAGTAAGAGCCATTGTAGAGTGGCCAAACCCACCCCAGGTTCCAACCCAAGGGCGGCAAGCTTCCCTCTACACCATAAGGGATAGTTGCTCTCTTCGGTACCACATACACGAAGGTCAGCTTACCTCCCCTAACAGTTGCCCATGGGCAGCAAATTTTCATAACCATATGGTTCTCCGTATTATGGTGTTCTTGTCTACATTCCTTGTGGGGTTCGTACAGGAGTTTCTTTTTCACATCCGGGTTGGAATGTATGGAACAAACAGATTAATTTCCATTTTATCATAGTAGTGGTCCATTTTAGATAACAATAGGTGGCTTTTGATTACTCAATTATTCACATGTAATTTCCTCTAACCTTAGTGTTCATGCCAAGACCTAGGGTTCAAGAATTTACTCTCGAGGATACGTTTATTCCTTCCTAGGGTTCATCTCAAGTCCTAGGATTACTTACTTGCACGTATTAAATTAGAGATTTAAGGTTATAACCACTCTACCTGGGTAACTGGGTGGAATGGGGGCTCGTACAGTGGCTCCCGACGTCTCCGCAGGTCCCATACACCCGATGGACTAGAGACCTAAAACATGGATTGATGGGCCAAAAGGTTCAGAATGATACAAACAAGGCAACATTATACAGAGAAACTCGTACGGAAAATAGAGACTGTTTGCGGAAAAGCGATAATATTGGAGCCTTGCATGACCCAAAAATATGCTATCAGACAGAAATCAGACATCTGGGGAAAGGTCCCAGACGTCTTAAAATAGTTCTCAGGGATACCACTCTCATTGTTCCTCTTTCGGATGTCTGGAACTCAATGCCAATGTCCAAGGACTCCATCAGACATTTGGGGGTGCTCTCGGATGTCTGAAACTGCCTCGATCTGCTCTCACCTTCTGACACATATACGTATGCTGTTAGGACTTTGACAGAGAGAAAAAATACGGAAAGTAGATCTCTACTAGACGTCTTTCCCTACCTTCGAACGTTCGGTAAGACGTCTGGGTATCCCTCCGGTCATTTGATTTCGCGGAAAAATGACTTTCGAGGAACTACTCTGGTTTCCATTGCCTGTAGGCACTGCAATAGAACGACGCTGCACCCTCTACTCTTGCTCTTCCTTTCGCTTTGGCTCTTCGCTCTTCACTCGCTCTCGCCCTCGCTCTGCTCTCGACTATGGGGTGGGCAACGAAGATGAGGAAAAGAGGTTTATAAAGGGAGAGGAGGTGAAGGGGGGTGAGATGGCGAAGCGTGATGTGGAGTGGCGTCGTAGGAAGAGGTGTGGTGAGGCACGGTGAAGGAGGAAGCATGGCATACGAATGGTTCTCATCGAAAAGAAAAAGCATTTTCAGATGTCTAGTGAACATCCCAGACGTCCAGACAGACGTCTGGTGAACATCCCAGACATCTTAAATGACCAAAGGGTGGTGGGTCATTTTACCAACGCACTCGCCGTCCCACAACTATCCTCCTTAGCATATTTGATGTGGCCACGAGGCTCTTTTCTGCTTTTCAGGTGACCACTGGACCTCTGCCACCACCTTTGTCTTCTCCGACTCCGCCAACAACCTTCAAGCTGTGTTCTTCAGTGCTCTCTGCTCTAGGTGTTGTGGCTGACTTGCAGGGATTGCTCCTGACTCCTAATTGAAGTAGCAGGTGCTTCCCTCGACCTTAATCAGAGGCGTCTTCAGCTGTTGCTGCATTGCGACGAAGCTGCGTGGGATAGTCCTACATCGTAGAGTGAAGAAGCTTTGACCGTGCATAAAAGGAATTCCTCTCCCCGACCCCTCGCCTAAGACATGGGGGTCGGGTCCCCATTCAACCTCACTCGCTTACCCACCTCGATGCAGTCCTCGCCTGCGACTCATGCCCACAGCCCTGGTCCCTGTTCACACTCAAATACTTGACTGATTACTGATAGCGATTTTTACGCGGTTTGTTAATTAGGTCGTTGTAACGCGCAAAACCGATCAACTCTTAAATTTATATTCCTAGATAGGGAAGTATCTAGGGTCGTCCAAGGAGGCCAAATGTTTGCAAAATTGATTCTCTTGCTTGGAATACAAATGTCAACTTTCTTTTTGGTATTTTTCAATATATCATTTTTTTGTTTTTGAATTAAGACAACATGTGAAATGGTGGCAAGAAGGTGAGACCTAGAATAATTAGGGAGAGGGAGTGAAGAATGCTAAAAACAAAGCAAGTAGAAATGCAAATAAGAAACTACAAAGAAGGCAACTAGATAAATGAAAAAGTGTTTTACAAAAAGGCCTAGTAGAGGAATGCTCCTACTACTAGAAAAATTGAAATAAAGAAAAGCAAACACAAATCCTCTAGATAGATGGTGAAGAAGAGGGCTTCTTGCCCCAAGGTTGGTGGCTCCCAATCTTGAAAAGAATCCTCCAACTCCTTCCATGCTGTGCTCCGCCAAGGTGATGTCCTCCAAGGCAAGCCTTAAGGGGGCGTGCCCTAAGCTTCTCTCTAAGGGTGGACGTCCACCCTAGGTCCTTCTCCTTTGCCTGGCCATCCTCCTTGAAGTGGAAGAGTCCTCCTCCTTGGCGTGGCCCAAGTTGAAGAGAGTGGGGAGAAGAAGGCACCAAAAGGGCTGGTGATGTGCCCCTTTAATCTCCTTCTCTACTCCTTCTTCTTGGTCGTAGGTATAGGTGGTATAGGTAGCAAAATACACTAATGGAGGATGCCCCAAAATGGTGGTAGGTGGTGGGTTTTTATAGAATAGGAAGGGGGCTAAGGTGACTCTTGGAATGGAGGGCTAAGATGAAGAGATGGAGGTGGTTAAGGATCCAATGGCCAAGGTCAATTGGCGCCACCTTAAGGGACACCTAGGGGGTGGTTATGGGTGTTGACATCCCTTGATATTGGTGCCAAAATGGCTTCTATAAGGGGGTCTAAGTTGTCACCAAGAAGGATTCTAGAAGGAGGGGTAGGTGGATGGCTAGGATGGGTTATGTGGGTAGGTGTAGGGTGGATTAAGGGCTGAAAGTTGGCGCCAAAAGAGAGGTGGTTAGGGGTAGTTTTTGGTGGCAACTTTTGGTGTCTTTTAGTGGTGATAATGGGGTGAAGGGCTGGCTAGGAGGTGGCACCAACTTGAGTAGGGTAGCTAGCATAGGTAGGCTTAAGTTGGTGGAGCTAGCTAGGGTTGAATTTGAAGGTGGTGGATGGCCAAGGAGCTGGTTGCTAGCTAAGCTAGCTTAGCTAAAGGGGGAGTAGAGGAGAAGGTGTTGGAGCTAGGGTTTGGAGGGAGGAGCTGAGGAGAAGTCTGGAGCTGGCTGCTGCTGAAGAGGCTGGCATGGAGCTACTCTAACTAGCTTAGCTTGCTAGTTCTTTGCTAGCTGCTAAGCCAAGCTAAAGTAAGCTAGCTTCTACCATAATGAGCTGAGGTGAGATAGGTCTAGTGCTCCCGGGGAGAATCAAGCTGGTTGAGGCAGCTAAGGTAGCTTAGCTCAACTGAGTTGAGCTAAGCTGAGTCCATGGGAGCTGGACTTGAGCTTCCTGAGCTGGGATGAGTTCTTCTTCAGCTGGCTGGAGTTGAGTGGAGTTGGATGTAGCTGGATCTGAGCTGGGGTGAACTCCTATCAACTTAGTTGAGCTAGCTAGAGCTCCCTATGGACTAGTGGGAGATGAGATGAGCTAGACTCAGCTAAGTTGAGCCAGATCTGAGCTAACTTGAGCTAGGGTGAGCTAAGATGAACTCTCTTGAGCTGCCATTCAGCCGAGATTAGCTAAATGGAGCTAGGATGAGCTAACCCTAGTTCAAGTGAGCTAGGTTCCAGCTGTGGTGAGCTGGATCAAGCTGAGTTCCAGCTAGTCTGAGCTTCTCCTTCACCATTTGCCTTCTTGAGTGCTAGGGTTTTAGGGATCTGTATATCTATTCATCTCTAACACTCACAAAAACATATCAAAAAGACAATAAAAAAATGCAATGCATGCCTAACCTATTTTATGCCTAAATGCAGCCTAAAAACCCATTTGCGGAGTAAAATCCTAAGAGCTAGGTTTGTTTAAATGCATAAGAATGATGATAAACTGGCGTTTATCACACCCCCATGCTTATCTTTTGCTAGTCTCTTAGTAAAACTTTAATTTTTTGGAAAACAGAATTTTTGGGAAAACTAATTTTTTTGACTTTTGAGGAAAAAAAAGATTAAGGGACCTTGGTAGATTAAAACACAGGAGGTACGGGATTTGTTAAAGATAAACATCGAGATTTATTTTTGGATTCAACCATTAGACAGAACGGGATCAATATATCCTCCAGAAAATTCACAAATTAACCTCTTGTTAATTCAGATGACTTGAAATGTTTGTTTTTAGGATTTTTCTGGCTCATGAATCTGATTCGTAACTTGCAAAATCCTTTAAAACCTTGTATCTGTGCTTGTGAAAAGCCAACATTTATAAGGGCTTGTTTATTTATTATTACTTTTTTTTTCCCCATGCTTATTTTTAGCTTAGTCTTACAACAGATGTGTCAGGATCATCATTCCCGTTACCATTCCTCGAGGGGGCTCTGGCGCCAGTACTTCGGGATAGCACTGTCCATGACACCACCCAGGAGCTCACAACCCCAAAACACGATGCGGTGAAAAGGGGTGCTCCAAGCAAACTCAAGCTCTTGCTCCGACACTAGGTAGAGCACCATCCAAGATACTTGAGCTGCTAAAATGTGCTTTAATGCTCCGTCCAAAGATATGAAATATAGATATGGAGCAGTGCCGAGGCGGTAACATGTTGACATCGCGTCCTCAAAGGAGGCATTTTCCTCCTTCTCGGCGGTGGGAACTCAAACCAATGATCTGCTTCAGACTTTTACTAAGTCCAAACAAGGGAGTTTTTCAAATTTTTAATTATTTTTAAGTGTTGGCTTGTGTGTGAAAATTGACACAAGAAGTTTCTCAAGACACGCAAGTTTTTGAATCAGAAACTAAGTCAAATACTTTCCGTATTACAAAATAGGATCAAGTCACCTGAACTATCATGAGTTCAGGTGGAATTTTAGAGAAGGATATCTGATCTAGTCTAAAATAGACCTTGGAATTCTAATTATCTGATCCATATCCCCATCCTTAGTTTGTTAAAGATTAAATCCCACTGTACCAAAAGTGAAATTTTCGACCTTAGTCCCGATTTCAAAATTTTTCCTCAAAAAGTTTTCAACATTTTATTTTTTTGGGTATGCAAGCAGGAATTAAATTAAAGAAAAATGCATATTTTTAGGTTTTGAACATCCTAAATTGATCATCAAAATTTAAAAACACCCCCCCATGCTTAAGATATGCCATGTCCTCATGCATTAGGAGGGAAAAGGGATCACCTTAGAGAAGAACAGTCGGGTTTAGGATGAATAAAATCTGGAAAAAGAAGAAAAAAGAGGAAAGCAAGAAAAAATGATGGGTTACCTCCCATCTAGTGCTATCTTTTATGCCATTCAGCCGGGCGTGAAGGTATACACGAAAGACGTAAAATCATGTAAATAATTGGACACTTGGATGCCCGCAAAAAAGGTGTCTTCCTCAAGATCCCTAAAAAGATGAGTGGTAAAGATACAGGGATCAAAATAAAATAGAGAAATGGAAAAAGGACCCAGGTCTGGCCATGGTTTGAATTGATGATGAAAGCCAAACTCAAGTGGATCAGGTGGTAGGTCCAATAGAAAAGGGAGGGGAAAGGAGTTAGTGAGATGCAGGATGGGTGAAGTTAGTGTGGATATTTTTGGTGAAAAAACAGGAAGATGAAAAGGGGGAAAGTCAAACCCTAGTTGATCTGGAAAGTCTTGGATCACATAATTATCCTTAGAATAAGAATCAATAAAATCTAGACCAATAGTGGTCAAAGGTGAATGAGATTTGATAAACATAGATTTCTCAAATACTGCTTCCATTTTATTATCAGTGTCCTCAAAAATTTTGTGATCAATGGACCTCTTGGAAGCTTGAAGTAAATCTAATGAGAAGGTTTGGTTATTGCAACTTATATTCATTTTCCCAGAATAAGAATTGATATTAGCTGTTGCGATAGTCAGAAAAGGTCTTTTAATGATGGCATTAACGAGAACCTTAGGTACCTCTATGTCAAGGACCAGAAAATTTACCAAAAATAGACAATTTTGGACCTTGATGATACTATCCTCAATAACTCCCCATGGTTGAATGGTAGATCGGTCTTCCAATTGAAATTAAACCTTAGTAGGTTTTAAATCACTGAATCGAAATTCCTCAAATAAGACCGGGGGGATGAGATTGCTAGAGGTACCTAAGTTGAGAGGGGCGCGAAAAAAAATGGTGTCAGTTATGATAACTGAGATGAGTGATGTGCCCTGGTCCTTTTTTGTGAATGGCAGCGTGCTCTGAAAAACTGAGCTGGCTATCTTTGAAAGGACCAACCTTTCTAGATTCTGATCATGCCCTTTTGAAGTAAATTTTTTAGAGGCATGGGGAGAATCTAGGAAGGGAATATTCCTCTCGACTTGCTCAAATAAGTCCAAAGGATTGTGGTCAGAGGACTCTGGTTTTGGATTATTGGATTGCAGTTTTTGAGAGTGGGAAATAGGGTTTGAATCAGGTGTTTTTGGGATTTCTTTTTCTTCTTCCTTATTGTGGTTAGGGGAGTCAATCTGCATTGGTTGAGAATCAGTTTCATCATTTGAATGTGAAGGCCTTAAATCCATGGTGGTTTCCTCACTCCTCAAAGTCTCTGCATACGCAGCTTGGTGATCACTGGGAGGAGGTGGGGGGGGACCTGATTTTGATAGAAACTGGGTTGGTGCTGCGATATTGGGTTAATAGGAAGCTAAACCATGTGGTTCTGATGTTGGTATCCACCCAGGTGTTGGTTCCTGGGATAAATAAAGTTTGGTGTGGGTTGGGAAGGTAAGTGTCCTGTAGGCCTTTGAGTCGGAATATCCCCAATTTGATCATTGAGATTGTTAATAAGACAGGTTGTTTCCTTTGTTTTTCTTTGTAACTCCTGTAGGGTTTTCATCATCTGGGCATTAATGTCTTCTTGAGATTACCCAGATTGGTAAGTCTGATTTGAACCATACCCTCCAAACGGGTTCTGTTGTTGGTGTGGAACCGGATTGGTCCAGGAGTGAGCCGGATAATTCCCCCCATTAGAGGAATTTTTCAATTTCTCCTGGAAAGTAGGGACATTTTGGGTGGGGTGATGATTGGGATAAACATAATTCCCTGTTGAACCATAAAAAGCCTCAGAATAATAATTATACTCAGCATGGGATTTATGCATATTTTCTCTCTTGCGGGTATTAAAAGGGGTGAGATGTGGAATGTGTGGAGCTTGGGTAGGTGTGGCAGGACTCCCTTGGTTGGCTAGGTTTGTTAAATCCTTATGCAACTGTTGTTGCTTAACTTGTAGCTGAGCCATGATAGAGTAGAGATTAGGTGGAGGGGCCTGATTAAGTAGCTCCTGGGTGGGAAGATAGGGGAAAGAAAAATTAGCATGCAGGTTAGAGGACCAATTTTGATTTTCCATTTTTAAAGAATAGGAAGAATGCAGGAAAAGTCCTTTTTTGGGGAGGCAAAATCAAGTGGTCCCTCCAAGTGTGGAGTTTTGGACCGCCGCCCGTGCAAAATGGAAGAAATGGTAGGGGAGGAGAAGAGATGGGGATGAGAGAAGTGTACACACAAGCAATCAAATTCTAGACCTAACTTAATTGTGACTCCCTAGAATTTAACGTAAGACTTGGTCTACCTAGGAAATAAGTAATCAACAGTGAATACCCGTTCTATCAACAAATCTAGCCAAGTTGCTTAAGAGGAGGTTTGGGCCCAAGCGTTTTCCAGGAAAATCCCCAGGTGCTTGTACAAACCCGCGCCTGGTCGTTTGACATGGCCCCTCAGCCTGAACACCAGATATAGATGGCAGAATTGGTATTAACTAGAGAAAACTTAAGTCCTATATAGCAAGCCTAAATTGATGAAACCTTAGAGGTCAAATTGCTACAAATTTTAGTTAGGGCTAGGATATTATAGTGTACACGAAATTTGGAGGGCGTTAATTGGGTTGTTGCTATGTTATTTCAATTTTTTTAGTGTGTGTGCAAGAATTGGAAAGTGGCTCCAATCAAGAAGCAAGTTGTCACACAATTTCTTGTATTTTTGTCTTTTAGGATTTGATTTAATTAAATGTGTTTTAGGGTTTTTCTTTTTAAATTTTCAAACAAGTTTGAAACTCCACAATCAAAGGAAAAACAAGTTGTATTGGTGATGGTTAATTTCCTTTAATGTGAGTCTCTAGAAAGAAAGAAAGAAACCCTAAGTCAATTATCCCTAAGACAGAAAATTACTACCAATGAATTAATTTTAGGCTTTCTATATTAAGTAGTGGTCCAAACAAGTCAAACAATACCACTACTTTGAAGAAAATAAAACAAGGATTCCAAAAAACATTTTTGTAAGATTTTAGGAATTTTTTTGATAATTATTTTGAATTTTTAATTGTACTGGTGTCGAAGTCTAAAAATGATACCTGTGGGTATTTTGGACTTGTCAGTATTACCACCAACTTCAGAAAATTTTTGTGATTTTATATGATGTGTAAAATTTCATAAGGATTCTGACAAGCTAAATTTCACAAAAATTGGATGAGTATAAAAATTCTAAAAATCCACAGGCAGTAGCAAAATAGGAAGATTGGAGGGTGTGACCCCTCTACAGTCTATGAATTTTTAAAAATTAAATATTAATCTAATTGGTCTGAAATTTGGAACATATGTTTCCAACTTAATTTAGAATCACTATATGAAATTTTATGATTTTAGGAGGCTTGTGGAGTTAGTAATCGATTTTTCAAGTCCGGATAGAAATCTGGACCCGAAAAATAGAACACCAATACTTGCAATGGAGTGGTGTTAAAGAAGCATTCAAGCAAGCAATGGATTTTAAAATGCACCACTCCACTTAATCAAGTTGTTTAGGGTCCTGAAAGCCAAGTTTAGTGTATTTTAGTAGTTTTTAACTAATTATGTGACCAGAAAGAGGAACTGACCTGAATTTCGTGGAGAATCAAGGTGGTTGAGGCAGCTAAGGTAGCTTAGCTCAACTGAGTTGTGCTAAGCTGAGTCCCCGGGAGCTGGACTTGAGCTTCCTGAGCTGGGATGAGTTCTTCTTCAGCTGGCTGGAGTTGAGTGGAGCTGGATGTAGCTGGATCTGAGCTGGGGTGAACTCTTGTCAACTCTGCTGAGCTAGCTAGAGCTCCCTATGGACTAGTGGGAGCTGAGATGAGCTAGACTCAGCTAAGCTGAGCTGGATCTGAGCTGACTTGAGCTAGGGTGAGCTAAGATGAACTCTCTTGAGCTGCCATTCAGTTGAGATTAGCTGAATGGAGCTGGGATGAGCTAACCCTAGTTCAAGTGAGCTAGGTTCCAACTGTGGTGAGCTGGATCAAGCTGAGTTCCAGCTAGTCTGAGCTTCTCCTTCACCATTTTCCTTCTTGAGTGCTAGGGTTTTAGGGATCTGTATATCTGTTCATCCCTAACACTCACAAAAACATATCAAAAAGACAATAAAAAAATGCAATGCATGCCTAACCTATTTTATGCCTAAATGCAGCCCAAAAACCCATTTGCGGAGTAAAATCCTAAGAGCTAGGTTTGTTTAAATGCATAAGAATGATGATAAACTGGCATTTATTAATTACTTGACTAAACCTGGGTCTCTGAGAGAAAGAAGAAGAAGAAAGAGAGAGGGGGGGTTTTGCCCTTTGCACCTTTGCTCTCTATACTTAGCCCATCTCTAAGAGGCCTTTGCCTTTGTGCTGTGCTATGCTTGCCTCTCTCTTAAGGCATGAAGGAAGGAGAGAAGAGGCCTTCGCCTCTTCTGCTGATGGCTTGTGCCTTCGTCTAATCTCTGCTGGTGCCTTAGTGCTACATACTGTTGGGATATTTAACTGGTTGACATGGCATATTTGATTGAGAGATACTATGCTTTTATTTGAGCTTAATTTTAAGGGTTAATTTGGTGATTTAAATCACCATTTTAACCCGTTCTTTTTGCAATCTGCTTCTTGATTTCATATATATATCATTTTGAGTAGTTCTAAATGAAGCTTTGTTCATAATTGCTTATATTTTTTATTAAATTATGATTAGTGAGATTGAATTGCCATTATTTGCTCCATGTGATCGACCTCGGACTCTTTTGCGATTCTGAGTTATAAATTTAATTATTTTCGAGCAATTGAGGCTTTGCTACGACGATTACTCCTTAAAACTCCTCAATAGCCCACTAACAAGATGTCTTATACATTTGTCAGATGTTTAATTCTTGTCAAGGGTGTTGACATACCACTCTTTTTGGTCAATGCTTTGAACTTTCTTTTCCAAGAGTTCCACCCCTAATGCTATCATATGTCTGTTATTAACCCTGGTCATTTGATAGTCCACCACCCCAACTCGAGGGGTGTGTGTTGTTACAAGGTTCATTTGATCTCACATCAGACATCTAGTGGCATCATCATGTCTGGTGCTATAGGTTTCCCACTTCAGGAGAAAATCCTTCTATAATAAATGACTGGTCAGATGCTTAGACATTTAACCTACAATTATCAAATGTCTGATTACTCAATCAGACATTGCCTGGAGTGTATCAATGCACTTCCACCCCTACAACAGTCACCACTACCAATAACTCCAATTCGCTTTGAATCAACTTAGAGCATATGGGAAGTATGGAAATGAGATCCTACTATTTCTAAACATAGATATACAGCTATGGATTACTCCAAATATCAAAAATCTTCATTGCAAACAATAATCTCGTGACACGTAATCCTCCATTCCAAGGTAGTGGGTGGTTTATGCCACCTACCTTGCTATATCAACTCCATCAAAGGAGGATCCATGATCCAACCTCAGCATCCTTATTGAGATGCTACTTTAAACATGAAATCAAGGAGGTTAGGTGCTCTACTTGAGGATTAGGGAGTCTTGTTGCTGCTATTGTTCCTCGTCTCTTTCAAACTACAGCTGCTTCTTGCTGCAGCCAATCACTTACAGCATTATCTAAATGAAACCAATACATAAACATCAGGTTCAAGGTCTAAAGATTTGAGGAAAATGGGTTTTAGACCCTTTCCTCCTCAAATCTATTACATACAAGGGTGGAGAAGGTCATATCTTCATGGAAACCCAAAACCCAACAATGGAGAAGAGAGACTTACTAATGGAAACACCATCATAAGTCCTAACTAGTCATTTTTTATCTTAAAAAAGGTTAATAAAAGCTCCTACTTATCTATCAGAAGGTCCTAAGGGCACAATTTCCTATTTTGAAAAGAAGAGATGATTACAAGGTTATTTTTGCAAAATTAACAACACTTCATAAACAAAGAATAACCATGGGATATTTTAGGGGTTTATTAGAGGTCAAATGATCATAAATATCTAATAAGTGGGTTCGTGTAGATAGAAACAGGTTTTCACGTGTTTCGAGAATTATTAAACATCAAAAACCCTAAAAACTGACCCGCTTAAATAATTGAGGTTTCGGTCAGGATAAAATTCACCTAGACCTTCTAAAAATCATAGAAAAATATTCTATAAGGTTTGGTACTCTTGCTTTGACCATCGGAACCCATTTTGACCTAAATAGAGTCTTAAATAGATAGTTGCCCTAATTTGGATTTTTGCACAATTTACCTAGTCAAACTTGGTCAAAACCTAAATCTGACTTCACCATTAGATTCCTTGGGTCCAAATTAGGTTTGTACCAAAATTTGGACCCAATTAGAGGTCATCTTCACCTAGTTTGCGTTTCAATCCAGTCTGACTCTTTTTATCATATGTGCACCCTAACTTTTGAAATATATTACAAAAGTGCCCTTACTTTTGTCATCTCCTTCACTGATTTCCCCCTACCACCTGAATCCTACACAGGTTCCTAAACCCAAACCCAATGAGCTTCAATTAAGGATCTTACCTTGATTTGCTAATCAATTCCCTCCAAAATTGTAGGAAAGAATCTTGAGGAATTTCCCAATATATTAAGGCATATTATGGATCCTAAAATGAATCCAAGAGCTCAAGAGAGCTCGAGGATTTTTGGGAACTTTTCCTAGTAAACCGCGAAGTAATCAGGGATCTTTCCTGATCTAGAGCTCGCCCTGAAGCTCTATAAATCTTCCTCGTGCACAACCTTACCCGCTTGGCACGTTTTGGCCTCAGAAAAGCCCTCTTCAACCTCCAGCCACCTCAGCACCTTGCTTCGGTGACCTTCTTCGCTCTCCTCGTTCGGCCGTCCAACAATCAAACTGGATGGCCTATTGCCTTCCTCTCCTCATCGCATGCCTCTCCGGTCAAAGAGAAGGCATTTACCTGCCTCTTTCCTCGTCATCGTCTCGCCGCCCTTTCCATCTTCCTTGGCTCCGGTGGACCAACATCGGAGTTTTCTGCCCCTCTTCTTCGTCCCTGAGGCTCTCTATCACTTTCTTTCCCTTTGTACAATATTCTCCTTCACTCGCACTCCAAATCGACAATGCTACCGCCTTCACGCACTCTGTCTCCCTCCACTTCAGTGAAGCTCCGGCATTGCCTCCAGCTTACTCCACTGCACGAACCTCGCCGCTACAGCCTCCACTAGCTCCACCGCAACTTCCTCAATAAAAGCCCTCTATCAATTAGGGCATTCACCCTCTCCATCACTCCACCAGCCAACCCACATCCGCAGCGTCTTCTCCGTCATCGACAGCCACTCTCCGACCACCATACGCCCTCCACCCATCACCGTTGAGTTCTCCTCGCCACGGTGAAGCTTTTGAGCACTCTAATTGGGGCTTAACTCCTGTGTTCTTGATTTTAGGTACTTTGCCGGACAACTACCGACACCTTCATCTTCTCCGACTCAGTCCACCTCCTCATGGCGCTCATTCAACCTACTATGAATTGGACTCAACATGAACAGCACCCAGAAGCTTGGTTGGGGTTTCAATTGAGCAAAGGCCAACAGCACACGCCTGATTCTTCGATGACATCCCTCTACTACAGCTGCACGACTTCGTGAGAAAAAGATTTTGTGGGATAGTCCCACATCGTAGAGAGCAGACCCCTCCACAGTGTACAAAAGGATTTCATGCTATGGGCTCTTTGCCTCAGTAAGCACGAGGGTGAGGTCCTCCCCATGCATGCCCAACGCATGCCTCACCCGCGATCATGCCACGCGAGCTTGTTTACTTGAGTAGAGATCCGGTTGAGTGGGTTTCTGAGAGAGAAAGGGGGTGGGTTTTGCCCTATGCTGTGCCATCTCAACACTCAGTCTCTAGGAGGCTTTCATGCCTTTATGTTGTGCTTGGCCTTGTTCATGAAGGCCTGAAGAAGAATTACTGAAGGGAACAGTGCGAAAGCACTATAGCTGGGTGTCATTTAAGGCGTCTGAGCACCTATTCCTATTGTCTGATATTCTGAGGAAGTTGCTTCTGATATTGTGGTTAAAATGTTCATACATTAAGTGTGCTTGTAAAACTTAAAGAGTAATTTGGTGATTCAAATCACCATTTTACTCTAATTTTTTTGCACTTTCAAACTTGAGATATCTGATATATCATTTCTGATTATTCTTTTTATTATAATTTCTTATATTTGTGGTGATATTGTGATCTTTAAGATTAATTGCAACACTTGCTCCCTGCGTTTGACCTTGGATTTTCTTGATGATCTTTTGAGTTATAAATATTATTTATTTTCGAGCGATTTCGACCTATACTACAACGCATCTTTTAAAACATCGATTTTGCATGTAAACACTTACCATGATGCTTGGCAGAGAAAGAAAATGGAGAGGTTCTTCCTCTTGATCACACCTCAAAAGCATTTGTTCTTCCTTTGCTGCAGCTGGAGCTCTCCCTCAGCTCTCTCTCTCTCATTGAAAATGGGGATAGAGGAGGAAAATGTGGAATGTGTAGATCAGTGGAGCTCATTCTATCCCAAAGTTATTTCTTTAAAATGGCTTGGAAAATTGTTAGGTGGGCCTTCTACTTCCTATGCTTTAATTTCTCCTTACCAAAGCGTATAACCTATTACTCTAAAGTCCTTCCAATCAACCAAGCTCTACTTTAATGAGGGCTTGGCCTTTGCCCTCAATAGGACCATAATTTAGGTCATAACATTCTCTATTCCCCTAATTAGGTGATTAAGACTCTAATAAAGATTTAAGAGGGTTAATTGCATGATTATCCATAGTTAAATACATATTTGCTAGTGGGCCCTCAAAAGGTGTAAAGCACCCATGGTATTCTTCTTTCGGTAGGTTACAGCAAGACCCACGTCCTTGAGGACATTCATCAAGTCATCATATTCATTAGTGGATTCTTCCATTACGACCATCTTGGCCCTACGTAGTTGTTGCAGCTTATTGTTGGGAAGTCATGAAGGTTGTTCATAAGCCGCTTCCCTTTTGGATCTTCTTCATTTCACCTCTCGTACTAATCAAGCTTGTCATGCCAGATTTGTTACTTGATCTAGTCCCATAAGTCACGGAAATTCTTTGTGGTGTGTTGCTTTGCCTTATGGTAGTGATAGTAAGGGATGTTTGAACCTAGCCTCTTTAACAATAGTGGAGGCAGTAGGATGTCTTATCCTACCGCAAGGATGTATGCTAGAATATCCATCTAATTACAGGTAAGAGGAGTGTACTTCTAGTATAACCCCATTTGGAGTTGCTTCAAGCCCCTATCGTGGTTGCCCCGTGATGGTTGTCATGAGAGTCTACTAAGTGATTTGCTAATTGTTGTTGTATTATTGCCTCCTCCACTCGAATTGTTTGAGTTGTGGTAGTTAGAGTGGCTATTGTCATCCAGGGCATCAACTACCTTCTGATGGGAATAAAAGGAGTCATCCTACTCTGCAAATATGCATGGTCCCATAATTCTACCATGTCTCTAAGTAGGAAATCATTAAGATTGAACCAAAACTTTTCAATCACGATTTGATGATGATGCTCATCCTAGGCAGGGGGATAAATAGCCTGGAAACCTATCATGTCATGTTAGCCGGGACTCGAATTGGCAACCTATTCCCCAGGTGATGATTTGGATTTGAAAGTATGAAATGCAAACACACCATGAGGGCATGTACACTTGAATATTATGCTTTGAAATAATCCATATAGGATGGGAAAGTTTCTCCCTCTATCAAATTTTAGCAACTTTCTCAAGGTTATCTTTAGTGCAATGCTGTCCAGTAAAATATTGGCAAAATTTTTTTGCCAACTCTTGGAAGGTGGTTGATCGTTGACAATTATGTTGCAATAAAAATCGCATTTTAATGTTGTCATTGTTGTAGTATAGATATCACAATACAAACAGATGTTGCGTCATTTTATTTATTTATATAATTTTTATTGGTTTATTTTAGGTCATTCACTAGGAGACAGTTATCGATATACGTCACTCTTTATATTCTAAAAATGTTCTTTTATTCCAAAAATGTTAATTATATTTACAAAATGAATCAATAAATCAATTAATGAATTAATTGGTCAATTATGTATAAAAGAATCAATTAATATGCACTACAATGCCTTAAACGTATCTGCAACTAATTAGGCATCAAAAACTAGGTATGACTGTTATGTACAATTATTTTAAACAACACCTAATTATAGGTATAAAAATAACTAATAATATACACTAGACTAAAGATACTAACATATAATATTAACTATTATAACATATATATATATACAGTAACATATATATGTGTCGCTATAGCCTTAGTAAAAATATGTACAACACATAAGGCAAAAGACTATGTTTACTGACATAATTATATATCTACAGTGACGGATATATTCATCACTAAAGCCAAAGAGTTTATTTATATGTATAAGGCTCAAACAAGCATATACTATTCTATTTGCATATATATATATACATATACATTATATATATATTTATTTATTATACATATGCATATATAGTATATTATATATACTTATACATACTTATATGCATCCACATAAATACACTTAGCAGCTCAAGGTTAAACAGTTAACAGTTAGAAACTTTCACGCACACTTCTCTCTTTAGCACAACCCTCTCTATCAATGCTTACCTTTTTTTATGCTTCAGCTTTTTCTTCAGTTTGGTTCACTTAAACCAAAAATTGGTTTTTTAATGGGTGGGCTGGCCTTTTATGGGATGCACAGCACCATAATGGGGTGGGACCAAAACATTACTAAGCTGACCCATAGTTCTATTAATGTGCATTTTAATTCAATTTCATTTCAGGCCCACAACAGGCTCAGTACAGTGCACAGGCCCCCAGCCCATGCACCAATTCATCAATATGCTCAATATGCTCGGATTAGAGAGAGGGGAGAGTAATATGGTAAGGGTGCACTCAGTGCTGACGGCTGGGTATCCCTCTCACCAAAAACCTTTTATATCACTTCAAAGGCTCGTCACCACATGATGTAGTGCTAAAGCCACGCCCAATTGAGTGCTGCACTACGCTTGTGCGTGATTTGATTTCAAGATTTTGGCCCTCAATTTGAGGGACATAATTAATTCTAAATTTTAAATAAATTATATATTTATAAAGCCCTTATATAAGTCTAGTTAATTGTATAATTAATTTAGTATTATAAGTTATTTAAATATATATTAAAAGTAGTTAAAGTTAGGGATTTATACACTTTAAATTAAGGTTTAATTTCTTAATTAAAGTATAAATTGATAAATTAATCATGTAATTGACCTTATAAATAATTAATTTATATAATAAGGTATTTATTATACATTTCTATCTTATTTTAGAGTCTTTATTTTAATTTATTTACATTTAAATACATGTTTTAGATAGATATATACATATTTAAGCTGTACATACTATTATACAGTATAAATATGTTGTAAATAGGTTGAAAATATTTAAAATTAATATATATAAATGTATAGTATACATTACTTCAGTAATAACTTAATTTACTAATTTATTTTATTTTAACTTAATAATTTACCTAATTAACTTAATAATTTAATTGCCTACAATAATTACATAAATAAATTAATATACAGGTATGGTACAATATATAATAATTACTTAAGTATGTATGTACAGTAATAAATATGGTTATAGGTATATACATAGTTATTTACAATTACTTAGTATTATTTACATTTACTTTAATATAAATTAATATATAATTATGCAATAAGGTTATATATACAATAAATCATCCTAATACTTAATTAAATATATAGAATACAATTTTAAGCTATTTATGTACATCATTTACATATATTACAATATTTACATATAGCTTAGTATTAAGTTATATTTTTAAGTATAAATACAATATACAAGGTATTTTTGAGCTTTTTCTGAATTTTATGGTATTTATATATATAATAGAGATAGGAGATGAGGGAGAAAGAGTGAGATGAGAGAGATAAGAACTCTATTTGGTGTTTTTAACTTTGCTTCTTTTATTAAGTTTCAAAATATATCAAATTGTTGGTTGGTATGTTTTACCAAATTGGGGGTTCGGAATACTTTGCAACTTTGTACACAGTTAGAAAAATACATAATCTTACTCAAGATAGGTTTACTTTATTTTTTTGTGATTTTTTATGGTTTTTATTTATTTACAATCAAGCCCAAACTAGGCCTAAATGAATGTTTTAAAGTGAAACCTAAGGCCTTAACTTGAGTTCTATGTGCTGGAAAAATAACTTAAACACTCAAACATGTCCATCACTTCACATAAGAGATGTTCAAACATTTAAACCTGATTTTCAATTCAATTCTCATGCAAATTTACATTTGGACAGTTAGGGCCTTGAACATGTAGTTGACAGTGGACTTAAACAAGATTTGCAAGCAATTCTAATTAAATTTCAATCCATTTCAAGTACATGAATGCTTGTGTTTTAAATTCTAACACTATACAACATATCATCTTCTTTAAACCTTTAAAATTCCAACTCAAATATATTTCAAAGCCATCAAAACAATGGCTGCTGCTCCTGTTGTAGTTCAGTAGCTGAGATGTGCTGCCATTTTCATCAACTAAGAGCTGCTGCTATTGCTGCTTCAGTAGCTCAAGTTCAGCAGCAATTGTTGCTTCCAGCTGCCATCAAATTCAGCAGCTCATGTTGCTGCTACACTATGAAAACAAGTAGCTACTAGCTACTATTTCAAATTGAAATCAACCTAGATCAGAGCTGAGAAGGTCTCATCTAAGGCACAATAATACCTAAATCACTTCTCTAACAAATCCTATTTATCCAAAAATCCTTTGAAAACCATGTATAAAGTTCTAAAATCCATAGGGCCAATTCTCATTCTTTAAAATATTCAAAAGACTCTAATATGATCTCCTCTTTACATTATAGACAATGTAGAGAAGAGACTCACATTAGGTGTTGAAGTAATTTCAAAACAACTCAAAATCACCATTAGAGCCTTGGAAACATCATTTGCATCTATGAAAGGCAAAGTGAAATCATTTTGGGCAGGAATTCATGTAGCCCTATTTTGGGCTTTTGTTTTAGGATTTGCTTAGGTGATCTGATCACTAGAAGCTCCTAAGCATTAGAGCTCAGTGCTCAAGAGCTTGATCAATCCTATGAAAGCCAGTAGGTCATGGTTTAGGTCTCATCTCAGTGAATTTGATATTCCTAGGCCCCACTACCTAAAAAATAGAGTCCACTTTGAAAATTGTGTTGAAAATCAAGGCATTGAAACTCAAACCCATTACACTCAATCCAATTACACAAAAATGAGCTCGATTCACTTGATTAAAATTTGTTAAAATCAAATTAAATCTTGGTATTCCAACCAAACGTGAGAAACAAATCTATATGAATCAAGTGAATCAATTACAATTGAATGCACGGTGAGAGCATTGGTGAATGTGTGAGCTGAATGAGATGCTCTCAAGTTGATATCTAGTGCTCTAGCAGATCTAAAAGCTAAAGAGCTTTAGATCTGCTGAATGCTTGGGTGAGCGAGTGATTGGCGATTTAAATGCAAGGAAAATGTTCAGAGATGAGTGTGATATGCTGAGGGAGATCAATGGATTGGTATGATATTGAAAAATCACCTCTCTGATATGAATTGATCAAAGAGGGCAAACTCGATCGAGGCTAACTTTACTCTTAATTAATCTAATAGTTCATTAGTGGGTTACTAACTAATTCTACTCTTAGAAAATAGTAAATCTAATCTATGAAAGCATTAAAATTCCTAGCTAAGTAGACGAATGGGATGGTTGGATCCACAACGGGTTGTTGTGGCGACGAAGGAGGATGTGAGGATCTCCAGCGAGTGAATGAGGTCCCTAGGCTACAGCTGGTCGCTACAACAATGAAATGGAGGAGGAAACTCCACCCTTGTCACCAGCAGTCGATGAAGGAGGAGGAGGAGCTAGAGACTTGGATGAAATGATCGGCTCAATGTGGTAGGGAGTTGATGGGCATCGTGCGATCCCATGGGTAGTGTTTAAGTAGGAGTTGGAGTGGATCAAATCACTGGCATGTGAGTTTAATCAAATTTAGGGCGAATGGTGAGATAAAAGGAAGAGACGGGCAGGAAGGAAATGGATGAAATCTGATCATTGGATTAGATCTGGGAGAAGCAATGGTTCTTTGTATAGGCGTGGGGAGAATGGAGATGAATCCACCATAGGATCTAAGGAGCATTGGATGAACGGCCATGACTTCTTGAGTTCTTCGGCGAGAAACAGTGGAAGAGAGGCTCTTCCTAGGTATGTTGTTAACATTGCACAAAAGGTCCTGAAGTCCGAAGGGGTAGAATATTTTCAAGGAAGCCCATTAGTGAGAAGATTCACTGAGGAGCAGTCCCTTCAGTCTTACAACTAGGTCCCTATGGGTTTTTGATGCGAATAAGATGTTAATACATAAGGACCTAAATTTAATTTAATGAATGCATGGTCTTATTGATGTCCAAATGCCATGAAGTTTTTATTGGAGCTCAATTGAACATTTAAGAAGTTAATTCAACCCTTAATTTGTACTTTTGAACTCAAATATGTGTTTAATTTGCAATTAGATCATCATTTTGCATTTATGAATAAAATATCCCATTAATTGACCTAATTATGCATTTTTAACACCAATTTTCTATTTTAGGTCATTTTCCTTAATTTCCACACTTAACCCTTTTATCAAGTTAATAATGTAGTGTTTAACTTACTTTTTAGTTTAACTTAGGTATTTTAGCTATGATGAGCCGCACCTTATCAGTGATTGTCCAGCTTGGTCGTAGTTTCTTGAACCATTCATAAGTTAGCCCGATGAGAAAGGAGGGAAATACTTGATGTAGGTGCACTAGAGGGGGGGTGAATAGTGCAGAATAAGATATATGCGAAAATAAAACAATCTCACAACAAGCATTCACTACAAGAGATAACAAAATTTTAGGTGGAACCCCAAGGGTAAAACCACCACCTAAGCCTTCCCAACTTAGGATTTCCTGATTGATCGAGCCAATCAAAATCCACTAATGTATCACTTAAAATCGAGCCTAAAACAAAGCAATTTGATCAACATTGCAATTTAAAGTAATTTACACTGTAGCCTAAAACAAAGCAAATTCATGCCTAAGTCTGTTTTTGGTCAAAATTGGTTCCTTTGGTCAAAGTGAAGGTTCCAAACATCATGGAATATTTTTCAATGATTTTTAGGAGGTTTAGATTACGTTTATTTCCACCAAAACCCGTTTAATTGAAGTAGGGTTGTAATTAGGGTTTTTATTAATAAAATAATCTTCAAATTACAGAAAACCCTATGTTAGTTAGTTCGAGCCCACTTCTTGGGAATTTAAGTTCATTTGACCACTGATTAACCCCTCATTTGTTCTACATTAGTGATTTTCTCGTTAAAACAACAGAATTAACGAGATTTCCCATCTTCTCGCATTTGTTTCAGAATTGAATTACGACCCTCAGATGATTGTTTAGGAGCTTTTATCACTGGATTCCAACTAAATTAGGTTAGTTATGACGCATGATAATGTTACCATCGGTAGCTCAACCCAAACATAGTTAACTAAGTGATACACAACCACTTGTTAACCAATATACTTGTGACCACAAGTCACTATCCTATTTATAACAAGTACATAACAATTCAAAGTACAACAAGAATATCAATATCACAACAATATCAAACTTTAATCCTATAGCACTAATAAATATATATCAGAGTATTAAGCACTGACTAGACTTATTAAATATGCTTCATTAGAAATATTAAATTCAAAGGTTTAGAATTAATGCACTTTGGGAACCTAGTAGGCAAATCTTCTACTTGATGATGATAGGGTTTCCTCCCTAGATTGTTTATCATATTTTCAACATTGGTGTTTTGGTTATTTATCAAATTTCACATATTTTGTCAACATTGAAAAGGGGGAGCATGTTAAGGAATATATTGAACTTGTGTCCAAGGACCAACATAGTGATTTTGAGGTTAACAAAATATTTAGACATGATTAAAGAGGCTACAATAGTTTTTGTAAAAAATTTAAGGGTAAAATTGTAATTTTTGTAGCCTTGGTGAAACATATATTTGTGAAATATTATTCCATAATCCGACCAAGCACAAATGATTGAGATGTTTGTGACTTATACTATATTATTATTATTGAGAGTGTACATAGATCATATTGGATCATTTTACTAAATTCATAATCCAATCCACTCTTTTTGGATAGGGATTTTTGCAATCTAATCAATCCATTTCAAGGTCTAATTTGATTCGATCCAATCCATTGAATTTCAAATTATTTTGGATTGGATTGGATTTTTCTTGGTTCTTTTTAGATACTGGATTATTTTATACATGTTTTCCTAAATTAATGTAAAATTTCAAAGAGAAAGATTCTAAAACTAAAAGATAACAAGTGATGATAGAGTGAAGAGGAGAGTGGCAAAGAGCTCGTAGAGGAAGGAGGGAGAAGTAGGGCATGTGCATGGGTTGGAGGAGGATAAAGAGGTTGGAAGAGGATAGAGGGCACACAGTCAGTGGGAGGGCTAATGGGAGTGCTCAACTCTAGAAAGGGGAAGTGGAGAGTAGGGAACAATAGTGGGATAGGGTTCACGATGGTTACTTGGGTTAAAAAAAGAGAACGAGCAAGGGAAAGATTTGGAAATGGAGGGGAATTATTTTGGAAAATTTATATTACGCAGATATGTGTGCATTAATTTAATTTTATTTTTTATAGATTGCATGTTAGATTGGATTAAATTATATGTATTATAGATTTTATGGATTATGGATTGAATTGGATAAGGTCTTAACCTAATTTGACCCAATATTTAACAAATTGAAAATTTTATAATCTAGTCCAATTGGATTGAAACATATTAGATTGTACGTGAACCCCTAATGATTAATGATTATTTGTGATTACATGTATGCAAAAGATTTTATGATGAATACGAGTGCATACATGCAATTGTGCAAAAAATTTTGTCCACAATTAAATGCGCTAGAAGTTGAAGATCAAAGAATTATGTTCATTACATGAAAAATTGAATATCACAAGATTCAAGATGTAATTTGAGAAGAAAATTGCATTGAAGACAAGTTTAATTGAGTGTTTACATTTTCAATTATTTTGGCAAATTGTTAAAACTCAAATTGATAATATCATGATATGAGTGGCAATTAGGTTGATGTAACTAATTAGGCTTGGACCAAACCTTGCGAAGTGATCCAAGTCTAGAGAGAGCAAAATAACTAAGTTAATTTGAATTTAGAAGGATTATAGGAAATCACTAATCATTTACATGTAAGTAAACTAGCCATTTAGAGAATGAACATAAAGCCAATCTGCCAAACAATGCTCAATCTGTTAGGCAATGGCTTTTTGATTGGTAAAGAAGATATTTGAGATTTGAACTTGCTAAGGAAGGAATTTTACCCTCAAAAATTATATAAAGGCCGAAGAGGCTCAGGATCCCATGTAGGTAGAAAAGATGCTTTACAACCCATTAAAACCCTTAGGGGTAACCTACAACCGAACCTGACTATTGGAAGCATTTGACTAAAGATGTTTGACAAAAGACCTAATCATGCAAATAGAAATGGCTGACCAAATGAGTGGCCTATTTCCAAGGGCCTTCCCAATAGAGGAAATAGTTGGCAAGGGATTTTTCAGCGAAAATCTTCAGCCAAACTTCAGGTGGGTTTGAATAAAAAGAAATCACTATCGAAGTAGAAACCATTTTAGGTAGAGATGTCCAATTAGTAACGACTTCACCACTTGGAATTATTATGCTAGTCATAAAGGGTTGTGATCCTCATAATAGATTCATTGAGATCCTTGTAACAACGCTAATGAGGAAAAACTAGATAGAGGTGGAAAAAGAAGGAAAACCAAGAAAAGGAATGCCTACTAAGAAATTTCTAGAAGGAATCCTTCATCAAGCAAAAAACCAACTTTCTTAGTCACTTGGGATAAATCCTAATAGCATTAGGAATATTATACTCTATAAAATGACATGTAAAGATGGCTATAGGGATCATCTCAACTATTCTGCATTTACTTGAGAGCAATTAGAGAAAGGGCAATACTATAATCACTCTTCATACTTAGTGGAAAAATGGGGGTTAGATTCCTTCCCTAGATGAACACCTACCTGATGGAATTAGGTAAACAATTCCAAGTGTGTTTTCTCTTTATGATTGAGTGGTCAAATCCAATCTCCCACCTAAATCGAGGAAATTTCGGTCTTCGATGATTGACACTATATGTGGGAAAGTTTTTCTATTCTACCCGCTAAGGGTTTCAACTTGCTAATCTTATGGCACCTTGACACTCTAGGTCCAAGTCCATTTAAGCTAACCAAGAGGCCCTAGTAGAGCCAAGCATGGCATCGGACCATCAAAACCCCCAGCTATAGGAGGAGGGTGCTACACATCCCTCCCCTACCATGTCACAACAAGCAAAAAATAGCTGAGGGGATAAGCAAAAGGGGATTCTGTCACCAGAGAACCAACACTTTCTCACCACTCTTTATCAGGTGGAAATCGATAAAGAAAGGTTTACTAATTGCTTGAATGAGATATGAGATGAGCAGGAGACATATGCAACTTAGCTTTAGGAAGCTAAAGTGACAAGAATGAAGCTTAACAAGCCAAGGCCAAGGCGACTAGGCTACCTAACTCACCACCTAGGTGGGAACTTTGTTCATGCATGACCCCAAAGACATTCTCTTCAACTACGACTCCAAAAACACCTCAAATATAATTGTTGGCATTATATTAGGGAAGAGGAAAATGCTTGCCTCTAAAAAGAATGAGATGAGGCCAGATTGCTACTCAAGCAACAACAGAGTGAGAGTGTCCCTAAAGAGGGTGCTCCATTAGCACTACCTTCTCCATGGCAACCATAAGACAAAGTAGTTCAATTGACAATAACAATCCCCTCACCGGAAGGGGGACCTAGTCCTTAATTTGGTTCACCAGACTATTCACGTATGAGCTAATTGCCATATTTCCTTATGATTAAAGTTGCATGTGCGAAATTTGTATTCGCTTGCAACTAAGCATGTAATGCATCAATACGAATTATTGTAAATGGGCATGCATTTCTGAACAAGTAGAGTGAGCTAGATCGAATTCAAATCTGCATTTTCTAAATGCCTCCTAGAGACGAACGATTGGGACTCAAGTCTTGTTATTTTATAAATTATTTTTGATGAGCATTTTCGCACACTATACTACGATGATATCTCTGTTTTCAAAACACACGTGAGAACTGCCACCTATCAAATGGTGCCATTGCCAAGGAGGAAATGAAATTGATTTTGATTTTTTGAGCTTTTAGTGACAAATATTCCTCTTCTTGTTTGTTGGATGTGCAGGAAAACAGGAAAAATGGGATCTGCGCAAACATCGGGTGCAGAAAAATCATCAAGTGCACATCCCCTCTTACATTAGGATTTTCCTTTTTTGAACCCTAGGTTAGATTTCCTTGTAGCAATTTCATTTGAAAAGAAAGCCTAGTTATTCTCGTTAAAAAAAAAAACTCTAGGTAGTTAGATTAGGTTTCCATTTGAATCTTAGGTTAGTTTGCTTAAAAAAAAGAAATTTTTTTTTGAAATAAAAGCTTTTCCCTTCAAAAAAAAAATTCAAAAGTTTTTGAAAAAAAAAATTTTGAAAAGAAAAAAAAATTATTTTCGTGGAAGGTTTGAATTTTGAATCCAAACACCTTTTAAAAGCTTTTCCACCATTCTCTGATTTTCGACTAGATTTCAAATTCTGACTTAAAAATTCAATTACTGAAAAAGTAACAAGTGAAAAATGCTGAAATTCGGACTATACCTTCATTTTCAAACCATCTTTTAAATGTCATCGTTCATTTGAAGAAATTCAAAGTAGAAAATTTTTAAAGATTTGTGAAGTGCAAGGGGGTCAGAGTGACCCAAATTTGAAAATTTTCAAAATTCAAAAATCAATTTCAAGTAATTCGTGAATTTGTTTTGACTAAAAATGGTGGTGTTTGAAAGCTAATCTCATTGGATTTAATTTTCATATTTTTCCCAAATTTTTGAAGATCATTTGACAGTGTTTCAAAGAAGAAAACCTACCAGGGGTCAAAATTCCATATATGACCCCTTGACATTTAAAAATCTCTATAAATTCGGTTAAAATAGTAAAAATTTAAAAAAAGTATTCTCTTAAAAGATGATTGAAAAAGGAATCTACTTGCTAAATTTCAACTTATTCTGATTCCAATTTTTATCAGAGAATTATTCTTGTTTTCGTGGTCTGTTGAAGAAGAAAAAAAAACCTAGAATTGCATGAACCCTAGGTTACACCTTTAGGGTTACACTCTAGATACCATACATTTATGCTAGACTAGACTTAATCAAGTCTAAGGTTTAGCTGGTAAGCTTGGTCACCTTGTGGGCCACTCAGCATAAACCCCAGTTGAAGAAAAAAGGGGTTAAAGTAAATTGTAAAATACAAAATAAACCTGAATTCGTTGTCGTACTACTGGGTGGTTTCAATCGCTCTTGCCAAACCTGGTGACTAAGTCTGCAGGGTAGTGTCAAACGACCGCGGCTAAGGGTTTACGGAACCGGAGGTGTGAGTCGAAGGAAGAACTTTCCCCTTAGTCCTCTCGTAACCAGACTGGTTGGGTTAACGTGCGAGGTGGGAATTACTTTCAGTTGGTTGAACGACGACTTTTCTCTTCAGGAATTATAATTTTAAACGAAAAATTTGGTCATCTGATCATAAGGACCATCTAATTGATAGGGTCTTAGCCTTGTCTAGCTGGCTGCACCAACCTAGGGGTTGGTTGGTTTATGCGAGGAAGGAGGTCACTCAGACCTCGATTGGTTAGACCTTGGGAGCCACTCCCAAGGAGGCGAGTCTCTTCTCCTGGGCCATCTTCTCCCCCACCCTCTTCTTTTATATGCTTAGTGATGAGAGGCTCATTATGGCTTCTAATTACCCCTAATTAACTAGTTTTCCTAGTTAATTAGCTAGGAATATGTATATATAGGGGTTAATTATGTAATAACGGACAAATCATTAAAGGACCTTAAAATAAGTTAAAAATGATAAATTATAAGCCAATTAATATTATTAATAACTTAATTAATAAATGGACTCAAAATAATATTAATTAATTACTTAATTAATATCTTACTTAACTTAAGTATAACTTAAGACCTAAGTTTTAAATAACTTAAGTAAGTTAATAAATAAATAAATATAAATAAATGGGTCAAAAATGTGAATACAAGGCTCTAATATAATATTTAGCTAAATTATAAATATATATCCAAAGTTAGAAAAGAAAATAATTTAAATTAACCTTAAAAGCCACTATTTGCATTTCAGTCCCTATAATTTATTGCATTTGAGTCCTTTCCTTTCACCTGGGTCCTCATCTTTCCTTGCATATAGGTCCCTGTGAACATCTTCTTCTTCATTTCTTCTTCAGCAGCTTCAACGGCTGTTGATCGGCGATGCATTTATCACCTAACCACCTCACATCTGACGCCATTATTTCCTTACCAAGCTCCTGGAGCTTGCGCTCATCGTCATCTTTCCATCCCACAGTCTGGATGCACCTGAAATCCTAATTAGGACTCAAGGTTAACTTCACCGGCATCGGAGAAGACACTGGTGGTTACCTTGAACCCAGACACATTTGCATCCAGATTAGGCCTCCTTCACAGCCGTCGAACCCTATAAATATCCCTTAAACCCTTCAATTTCGGTAGTTAGCTCCCTTCCCTCTTCCCCTAACTGAAGCTAACTGATAGGCTATTCCCTCCTACTCCAGTGACCTACCTCCACTACCACGCACTTCCTTCGATCATTTCAACCATTTGTCGAGCTCCGCTTTCCTCTACCGCACCTCTGATCAAGGTGATGACTCCGGACTACACTTCCACTCCGCGAATTTGCTCGCCAGACTTCTTCCTTCTTCCCTCTGATTTCCTCCTCCGTTACGACCGTTGATAGAGATATCTCTGCCTTCTTTCGTCTAGGTAACAATAGGATAGGTAAGATAAAGTAGTTAGTTTAGTTAATTAGGTAGTTTAGTTAGGTTAAATGTTAATTTCTTCTGTCATATTCTTCAGCTCTGGCGAGTTCTTTGAGCTCATCTGGAGCACCTTTTCATCTTTTTAATTCATTAATCACATTCCACATTCTTCCATGATCATTTCTAACTCATTGATTTCATGATTGTATCACCTACATGCCTAATCCATCTTCACACTCACCGGCAACTTCCGCTGTCCACGGCGGAAATTTCTAAGACTAGAACACACTCACCGGGGCCCTCCATCACTTCTTCATTATCTAAGGGCCAAGATCTTATGTATAATTAGTATAATTATTGACGGACGTGGAAATCGCATATTTTGAAATCGTTGGAAATCGTAGTATTGTCGCAAAAACCACTCGTCAAAGATATTTGTGATAACGAAACTCTCATAGATCTTTACTCTTTTTAGAACTTGAGTCCCGGTCATTCGTCTCTAGGAGGCGTGAAAACGAATCGAGATTTGGATCGGCTTTTATAACCTAAATCTAACCTAAGCTACTATTTTTGTCTTTTTGTGTTTTTGATTTTTTATTTCGAAAAACGAATTGAAACCAAGATCTAGATAAACTAGCAAAAACCTAAGTGACTATGTGCATCTAAATGAAGCCATGGTGGCCGTGCATGGTGTGAACAAACCAAAGTGTCATATAGGCAAGCAAACATGAGGACAATCAATCATAGAAACATCATGAAATTATTTATGCATGAAAAAAATTATCACACATCATCTACACTAGAAAGCATATAAATGGAAGAAAATCCCTCATGCCGGAAAGTTGCCACTAGGGCCATCGGCCTTGTGTGAGGGTGTAGGCTAGACCTTGGGTGTGCAAACCCGTCTACACGCCTACCAAAAGAGATGGTCGGCCACAAGAGGCTATGGGTGAGCCTTCATGGCCGTCCAAGAAGAAGAAGATGGGGGCTAGTGCACCCAAGTGGAGAGAGGAGGGTGTTGCTCCCTTTCTCTACCAATGGCCGTCCTTGAAGCTTTGGAGAGAAGCTTCTCTAGCTAGCCATCCATGGAGCCTTGGAGGAGGATGAGGAGGACGGCCTTAAGGTTTTGGAGGGTGGAAGCAAGTTTAGAGTGGAGAGTATGGATGGGAGAGTGTATGGAGAGATGGTCCAATTTCGTAGCTCTCTCTTTGCCCTTTATGGAAGGCTCCATTTGGTTGCCACTTTTCGTGGCTCCAAAAATGGCCAATGCCACAATTTTTGGATCTAGGTTTGACACAAGTTGTTAGGGTTTCCAAGAGAGTGTGCATGGGCTTGGTGGGAGTAAAATGGAAGGTGTCCGTGTGTGTGTGGGTGTGTGTTTTTCGTAGGGCTAGATTGTGGGTTTTGGTAGGATTAGGTGCTAAATAGGTTGGGTCAATCTAGATTAAGTGGGTGTGGACCTAATTAAGCTTAGGAAAGTCTAATTGGGTAGGAGTGAACCTAATTAGGTCTAGGTTAAGTCTAATTATATGTGTGCATGTGATTAGGCTAGGGTAACCCTAATAGGTATGAGTTAATTAGATCCTTGGTGGATCTAATTGGGCTCGGGTGCACCCAATCAACTGTAGATGCACCCAATTAGGTATGGGATGGTTCAATTGGGTTATGGATAGGACAAGTAGGGCTATGGATAGTGGACTAGGCTTAGGAGGCCTCTACTTAGGTTTCCTAGGGTGTCCGGTGGGGTTCCTAGGTTAAAATAGGCAAGCTAGGGCTTCCAACACCAAAATCAGGAACCAGACAGCAGTAACAGACATCCAGGATAGTGGTCAGACATCTTATACTACAAAATTGGACGTCTGGACACTAAATTAGATGTCCAATTCTGTGTCAGTATGAGTTTTGGCTTCCTGGATTTTAATTCTGCAGAAATCAGACGTCCAGCCAGACGTCTGGACGTCCGAAAAGGTGCTGGAGAGTGGGTTTTATGTTTTCTAAGGTTGGTTGTGGTTCCTAAGTGTTTAGGAGAGGGATAGGAACATGGATAGTGCTATCGATGTTTGCGTTTTGAGGCTAAGGTACCCTAATGGAGGTTGTTTTGGGTTTGGGAAGGCTGTCCTAGGGTTTCTAAGGGTGGGGATAAGGCTATCCTCCTCACTCCTCTTATCTGGATCAGTCTTCTTCTTCCTTTATTGCTTTATTCCACTATCTCCATCCTAGATCACTTTATTATCTATAAATAGCAATAAAAACCATTAACTAGCAGAATATCTCATCTTATTCTAAATAGACTGATGCAATGCATGGTATGCAAGATATGAGTGCAATATCCACAATTTAAGATAGGTTCAGACATTATTTAGGTTGATTAGGACCCATGATTGCTGTGCAATCATGCCCCCTTGCCTAAACTTTGCTAGTCCCTAGCAAATGCAAGACTAAATTATTTACAGCAAGGGTCCCTAAGGGACTGGTTATTTTATCAAATGTTTGCATAGAGATTTTTCTCCTTTTTGTTTTCATCCTATGCTCTAGAAATCCAGACAATCGTGAAGGTGCAGCTATGTAGCTTTTGCAACGGATTCGAGTGAAAACTAATACACCTCTAAAGCCTGTACTTGATCCTTAATAAAAATTCTAGCAGGATAGGCGGATTTCTTCCCTCGGGGTATTCAAGATATTCTATGAATTTCACCCCGGCTTTGGGCTTAGGTAGAGAATCTTTGAGGGAAAGGATTATATATTTGGTGGCTCATTCTCACTTGGTGCTACATAGAGACTAGTATTACAGAATCTAGATTCCCGGATTACTAAGTAACTCAACTCAGAGAAAGACGAGAAGAACTATGCTCCCTTTTGATTCCTTTGTATTAATTCTCTCTTACTCTTTTTCTTTCTTTTTCCTAAAGGTCACAACCTCACCAGATTCACACATAGGATCTGTATTTGGTGGTCTCACTAGGCGTTAACACCTTAATTGAGTTCTCATAACCCTAACACTAAGTCGAGATTCCTCAGCCAGTATTTGGGCAGTCAGAAACACACGAAAAATACGTTAAGGTCATATTTGGTGGAGCTCAATTTTATTTGGTGGTATTGCCTTAATAAACACTAAATATTCATTCTTTTCTTCTTTTTTCTTCTTTTTCTAATTTTTCTTTTCAGTTTTTCTTTCTTTTCATCATTCTTTTTCTTTTTCTTTTTCTCTTTTTTTTTAATTTTTTTTTTAAGCATAACACAACTGGCATACATCCATGAACTTTATTAAGGAGGCATTATTGGGGATTGGTGGTACTCAAGAGACATTGGGTGACTTATTTGGTGGAAGTGCCTACTCACGGCATCGGGAGAGATGGATAGGACGGTGTATTTCTGACCTTGACATCAATACCCTCCTTCCGCTGGGGATTCCATAAAGAATGGTCGTAACCATCCACCTTAGCCCTAGTTTTATGAAAACTCGCTTTCCGCATATTTGCCGTATTCGGTGGCTCTCACAATTTCGCACAAAAATGTATACGCGGGAATCGAGAGCGAAAACTATGTCTAATTTCAAAGTATCATCACCTAATTATCTAGGATTCCAGATTCCTTGCACTAATTTTAGAGCAGCAGTACACTCTACTCTCATCTCACACTATTTGGTGGATTTTTGGAGGAAAATCTGCCTGACTCCCAAAACATTGTCCATGGGTTCAGGAAAAGAAGCACTGCTCTTCTCGACAAACTGAAGACGTTTATCAGCCTTCACCATGAATCCATTGCAAATTCTACATGTGTGTGAAAAGTTATACTGGATTCCAGGTTACAGGAATCAACTAAAGGATAAAATCCCTAATGCATTCTCTTAATAAAATAATCTTATTCATGAATGCAATATCTATATATGCTATAAACATGTAACCTCATATAATTTGTACTTCGTGAATTTTCCGTATCGGGTTACAATCAGCTTGACCCTAAATTTAGAACAAAAGGTGGGCGGGTGAGTCGGAAGTGGCTGTTGCGAACGATTTCTAGCTCCAATGAGAGCATTGGAGGTGGAGTCGATTGTTCTTTTATTTAAGGTCTTAAAGTACATTTTGCATGCAGCTCCGAGGTTTTCTTAAGTGTTGGCAAAAAAATTTTTTTTTTAGTTTTTTTGTATCTACCCCCCCATGCCTAAGTTCTTGCATGTCCTCATGCATGAATGTAAAAGAAAATAAATGCTGCAGGGAGAGAATGGATAGAAATCACCTGTAATTGCTCCTGAAATTATATTCAACACTGGCCAACTTGTTAACATGCAATATAGAAAAGGGAAATATGCTAAAACAAAAATATGCTATGTATAAAAATGGTTATGTATAGATGATGGTGAAATGGTATTTATACGTGCTGAGTTTAACGCCTCCAGCTGGGCGTACACTTCAAAAAGGATATACCAATACAGTATTGAGAATGGCGAGTAAAATGATAAGAATTTTAGTCTCATTCGCCAATAGCGGACCGCAAATGTAAACTAGCTGTCCATGAATTCCAATTCCAAATAATCAGGAAAATATGTAGATGGAACTTGGGATTATCTGTAGCCAAATGCTACAGAAGAAAGATAGATAAATATGGGTGCCTGGAAGGAATGAAGGTGAAGGCATCCCGAAGAGGAGATGGAGAATGTGGGTGGTAGGGGTATGGGTGGAGTCGTGTGGGGTGAAATCATATGGGTCCTGATAATGGTGATGAATGGAAGGCATGACCCAAGTAGTGTGGTCAGATCTGGAAATCAAGGTCCAGTGATCAGTCTCTGTCTCTACCAAAGATGTTTGGGTCTCATCTTCTTCTTTTATCTCTTCCAAATTGTCCAATGCCAATTCCCAATTATCACATGATTCCCCAAAATTCCTAGCTTCCTCTGATAACTCATCATATGTTATCCCTAATAATCTTTCAATTTCTTGAATATCTATTTCATAAGGGGATATTTCCTTCTTCTCACTTAGATGAAGTTGGGCATTAGATTTAGTAGTGAGTCCCTCCATGAAAGTGGAATGGGCTGAATCATTGATTGAGGAGTTGTTACAGTCTTTTTGATTTTGTTGCTCCGTATATGAGATCATTTGAATTAATTCATCAATGTCTCCATGGGTATTCTCAAATACAACAAAATTATATTTAGGTCCCTTAATGCTTGGTTCCTCAAAATGAAATTATTGGTACTCAGGCCATATATCAAGATCAAGATTCTCAAATAAATCTCCATTCTCAGCTTCCATAGGGTTATCAATATCATCCACCTCGGGTGTTTGATCAACAAAATCCTGCATGACCACCACCGAATCGCAAATCGATTGTGACACACTTGACCCAGATTCAAACATTTCTGGTTTTTGTTGCTCATCCTGGATTCTATGAAGCTGTTTCCTTATATCATCATATTCTCTTGCACTAGCTTCTTTTATTTCATGAATCATTTTGATCAATTGAGTAATCTGGGATTCATTGCAAGGGGTAGGGGTTTGAATTGGGCTAGGTCGATCAAGATAGTCAACCATATTATCAATGATTTGATCTAGTAGGGAGGGTGACTTATGTGATCTAGTGGATTGTTGATTCGAGTCGTGTGGTTCTACCCAGGTGTCAATTGCCATAGTTTCTTCTGAATTACCCTCTGACTCACTTTCCATGTCATCCAGAAAGTACCCTGACTTTGTTTTCTTAGTGGCTGCATACATATCAAAGTGACTGTTGAACGATTACGAACCTACGCTAACGTGTTTGGTTTTGGAAAACCCGTCGTTGTAGTTTGAAAGCGAAGGATTCGAGTTCAACAAATAAAATTTATACCGAAATAAGAATTCCGGGTCGAACTCAGGGAGGCTACGTTGATCTATATTCGCAATTATGTTTTTTTAGGATTTTTGATAAACAAGGCGAAATAATTACAATGGAGCTATCAAACTGAGAGAGAGAGAGAGAGAGAGAGAGAGAGAGAAAGAGAACATGCATTCAATATTTCAATTATTTATACAAGCAAACGAAATGAAAGTTACACTAGAAAGCGGGAAATCAATTACACTATAAAGCAGGAAAATTCTACACTAGAAAAGCTGTAAATAAGAATGGGAGAGAGAAGTTATCCTCCTTGACGGTCGCTTGGAGGATGAGCCGAACGAGACGACGTCTGGACGAACGAGAATGGAGAAGGACGAGGGAGGACGAAGCAGAAGAGCGGGAACGGAGCAGCACACCGTCGTCGTCGCGGGATCCACTTCCGAAGGGGGACGAAAATTTGGACTTTATCTCGCGAGAAGCATCCCGGGTGTGGGACAAGCTTCTCTTGAGCTTTGGAGAGGTAGAGAGGAGAAGGAAGGGATGAAAATTTCGTATGGAGGGGGTCTCCTTTTATAGTTGCAAGGAGTGGGGGCAAAATGGACATTACATCTTCAAAATAATAAATAAGGGGTCTTTAGTGACGGATAAAACCGTCGCTAAAGCCCTCAAAGTGGGCGTAGCCGCCGCGCCCACGCGCGCCTGCTCGGCTGCCCGCGCGTAACGCCTACGCACGTCGCTTGATTTTCAGCCGTCCGATCGCGAGATCGGACGGCTTAAATCGCGTCCGCGCCGGCTGCATAGCGTGCCCGCCCGCGTGCGATCGCGTGTTACGCCCGGCGTGCAATCGCGTGTTACGCCCGGCGTGCAATCGCGCGTTGTCCTGATTGAGCGCGCGCAGCCGTTGGATCTTCATCTGACGCTCGTGCGCGCCCGCTCGCCCGCGCCTTCCACCCACTCACCGCGGCTCGAACCCGCGACCTCCGCTTCGCCCGCAGCTGCGTCGCCGCTGCGCTACGCGGGGGAAATGGTCGCGCGGACGCTTTTAAGCGCGAGCGACCGCAGCCGTTGGATCGAGATCCAACGGCGGAGAGGAGACGGTGCACGGTCTTCACAAGACGCATGCGGCCGATTGGGCGGCTGAGATGGCGCCACATGGCGCCATCTTGGCCGTCCATCTTCTGGAAGTTGTAGATGGTGCCACGGATGTCGAATTGACTCGATTTTTGTGTCGTTGGGCTACGATCGTCGATCCGAATTCATCCGTGTGGTCGGATTTGCCATCTGAAGTGCGGATTTACACCATCCTGGCCCTTGATCTTCTAGGGTTCCCCGGTCTCTATCTGATGCTACGGATGCCTGATTAGGGCGATCTTGGAGTCGTTGAACTCCAATCGTCGCCCTGATCATATCCATACGGTTGGATCTTTGATCCGAGGCCTCGATAAAATATTTGCCCTATCCAAGCACATAAAAGGAGACAATTAACCTCCATTTTATTCAAACTACTCTAAATGCAAGATGATGCATGTAATGCAATATTTATATCATGAAATGCAATCCTATGCTTAAGAACATGCATAAATAGACATTTTAAGTAGTGTAAATGTGTTTACATCATACCCCCATGCCTATCTTTTGCTAGTCCCTAGCAAAAATTATATGCTATTTATAAAAGAATTAGGTTAGATTATTTGGACCTGAGTTATTTTCAATCATTAAGAAATTGTCTACTTAAGAACTGAACTTTCAAAGACACAACAGTGCCCGGGTATCAGCCAAAATGCAGACCGCCTCAAGCCTCGCCTTATTCAAAGAAAAATTTCTTTTTCTGTTTTTACTCTCTTTTTTTTTTTTTTCAAATTTTAGGGTTTAAGAGTGACTTTCTATGGCCATTCAACTCACCCAAGATTTGATGAGAACCCTAAGTTTTAAGCATCTTATTGTGATTGTGATAGACTCGTTGACCGGCAATTAGAACGGACTTCGGATTTCTACGCCTCTAGGTGACCTCAAAAAGAATTCTGCCTAAAGGTGTATCTTTACAACCGGTAGCTTTCTCCCTACTTTTATTATTATTATTATTATTATTTTTTTTTAACGGGGTCAACACAAGGGTGAATCCAGTGTATATCTCCCCGGTTTATTCTACTTCTCCGCTTCTTCCTAAGTGTTTTGGGAATTTTTAGTGCATTTTCTGAGCTGGGTTCTGGACAACCGGTCGATGAGCTGTTACCACCGACAACTTGCCAGCCATACTCGTGCGGCGAAGTGTGGCTTATTTCTTTTTGTTCTTTTCTCCTTTTTGATTTTTTTTTTTTTTTTTTTTTAAGTAGGTGGCTTCCCTGGTCTAAGATTTACCTAAAGGCAGCAAAGAGAAAGGTCCAGTGACTGGGCTCTGGACAACCTACCTATGGGATGTTACCCACGATAACTTGCCAGCCATATCACCCTAGAAGGTTCATTAGCTACCCAATTTCCATTAAAATTGCCGAGCAACGAGTCAGTGCAAAGAAAGTGTGTAGATGCTTAAAACTCAAAATTCCCTTAAATCAGAGGGTGGGTTGACAAGTCGTGTACTTATCACCCAAACTTATTTATTCCAATTATAATAGAATTAAGATGGCGAGAACTCAAAGACAAATCCACATTTTAGTAGATACACAGGCTAATTAAGTCCAAAGACCTGAGGGGTCTTTGTGTTCAGATCCTAATGTAAAATTTCTTAGGATTGAAAAGTCCTAATGTTCAACTAATCCTTCCTAATTTTCTTTTTTTTTTTTTTTTTTTTTTTTTAGAAAGAGAGCAATTTATATGGATTTCACAAAGCTGACCAACTAATTCAAAAATGAATCCACCCCCCCATGCCTAGCTGATGCAATGTCCTCATTGAAAAGGAGACATGAAAGAAAGGGTAGAATATGAAAGATGTCACCTGGATATGAAGCTCGTATCAGCCTTGTGTTATATGTACAACTGCTGAGTTTAATGCCGTCAGCTAGGCGAAGTCCAGCCAAAGAAGTCACAGAATGGCTAGAGCAACAGAGTCTGAAATGGGTTCTGGAAGATTATGGTCAACAACAGGCTTCAGACGTTGACCATTGACTTTAAAGGTGTTACCCGTCTTTGGGTCAGAAATCTGAACGGCACCATTTAGAAAAATCTGATCAATTATGAATGGGCCACTCCATTTAGATCTAAGTTTACCAGGAAAGAGCTTAAGTTTAGAATCGAATAACCAGACCTTCTGGTTTGGCTCAAAGCTCTTGCGGGAAATCATTTGATCATGTAGAGCTTTGGTCTGAGCCTTGTAGATCTTGGCATTCTCATAAGCATCATTTCTAAGCTCCTCCAACTCAGATAGTTGGAGTTTCCTGGTCTTCCCAGCTAGATTTAGATCTAGATTGCATTGTTTGATTGCCCAGAATGCCCTGTGTTCAATCTCTACGGGTAGATGACACGCCTTTCCATACACCAAATGGAATGGAGACATGCCGATAGGTGTTTTATACGCCGTACGGTAGGCCCAAAGAGCGTCCTCAAGCTTTTGAGTCCAATCCTTGCGATCGGGCCTAACCGTTTTTTGCAGAATGTTCTTGATCTCTCGATTAGAGATCTCGGCTTGTCCATTCGTTTGGGGATGGTAAGGTGTGGAAATTCGATGATTAACCCCGTATTTGGCCAATAAACTCCGGAATTGGGCATTAGTAAAATGAGTGCCACCATCACTGATGATAGCCCTCGGAATCCCGAATCTACTGAAGATATTTTTCTTGACAAAGTTGATGACCACCTTGTGGTCATTGGTTCGGGTGGGAATTGCCTCAATCCATTTAGACACATAATCAACAGCGACAAGAATGTACTGATGTCCAAATGAAGGGATAAAGGGTCCCATGAAATCAATGCCCTAAACATCGAAAATTTCGACAAGAAGAATAGGGTTTAAGGGCATCATGTCTCTCTTAGTTATGCTCCCGAGTGCCTGGCATCGAGGGCATGACCGTGAGAAATCCTGGGCATCCTTGAATAAAGACGGCCAATAGAAGCCAGATTGCAAAATTTTTGCAGCTGTCTTTTTCCCGGAGAAATGTCCACCACACCCAGATGCATGGCAGAACTCAAGTATACTGTTGAATTCATTCTCCGGTATGCATCGGCGAATAATCTGATCAGAGCCGATGCGATACAGTTCAGGGTCCTCCCAAAAGTAGTATTTGGCCTCAGATTTGAGTCTATCCCGTTGTTGCTTGGTCCAATCCTGGGGGATTTGACCAACGGCCAAATAGTTAACAATGTCAGCAAACCATGGGGTGTGGACACCTAAAACTGTAAGAATGGTTTCGTCCGGAAAAGTGTCAGCAATCGGAATGTCCGGACAAGAAGAATCACCTAGGAGTCTCGACAAATGATCCGCCACCACATTTTGTACCCCGGTTTTATCCTTGATTTCAAGATCAAATTCTTGAAGAAGAAGAATCCAACGAATAAGCTGGGGTTTAGCATCCTTTTTAGCCAAGAGATGTCTCAAGGCCTAGTGGTCGGTATAAACAATAACATGAGACCCCAAGAGATAAGCCCTGAATTTTTCCAACGCAAATACTACAGCGAGTAATTCCTTTTCAGTAACAGTGTAATTCCTCTAGGCTTCATCCAAAGTTTTACTAGCGTAGTAAATGACAAAGGGCTTTCGATCAATTTTCTGACCCAGGACAGCCTCGACCGCGTAATCAGAAGCATCGATCATGATCTCAAATGGGGTTGTCCAAATAGGTGGTTGCAAAATTGGCGCACAGGTGACTGCCGTTTTTAGGAAATCAAATGCCTTTTGGCATGATTCGTCAAAAACAAACGGTGTTTCTTTGGCAAGAAGATTGCTCAAAGGGCGGGCAACCTTCGAGAAGTCCTTGATGAATCTTCGATAAAATCCCACATGGCCAAGAAATGATCTGATTTGTTTAACTGATGTGGGAGGAGGAAGTTTAGCGATAGCATCAACCTTAGCTTTGTCCACTTCAATTCCCCGTTCAGAGATTACATGACCCAAAACGATGCCCTCTTGGGTCATGAAATGACTCTTTTCCCAGCTAAGGACCAATCGTGTCTTGATACATCGCTTAAGAATCATTTCCAAATTAACCAAACAAGAGTCAAATGATTCTCCGAAAATGGAGAAATCATCCATGAAGACTTCCATAAACTCTCCCACCATGTCGGAAAATATGGCTAGCATACACCTTTGAAAAGTCGCAGGTGCATTGCATAACCTGAAAGGCATCCTACGAAAAGCAAAGGTTCCGTAGGGACAGGTGAAAGTAGTTTTTTCCTGATCCTCGGGATGGATAGGAACTTGGTTGTATCCCGAGTAGCCATCAAGAAAACAGAAGTACTTCTGCTCGGCTAATTTTTCCAGGATTTGATCAATGAAGGGCAGGGGAAAATGATCCTTTTTAGTGGCAGTGTTCAGCTTCCTGTAATCAATACAAACTCTCCAAGATGAAGCTGAACGAGTTGTGACAGATTCTCCTTTCTCATTAGTCACAACAGTAATCCCGGCTTTCTTTGGAACAATCTGAACGGGACATACCCAGGGACTGTCAGAGATTGGATAAATAATTCCTGCATCGAGCCACTTGATGATTTCCTTTTTGACCACTTCTCGCATATTTGGATTCAATCTCCTCTGCATCTGGCGAGAAGGGCGGGATCCATCTTCCAAGAATATTTTATGATTGCAGTAAGATGGCTCGATCCCCCTAAGGTCATGAATGGTCCAACCAATTGCCTCCTTATGTTCCTTTAGGACCTTAATCAATTTAATCTCTTGCTCCTTTGTCAATTTAGCACTGATAATCACAGGGAGCGTATTCTGAGGTCCTAAAAATTGATATTTCAAATTCTCGGGCAATGGTTTCAATTCGAGCTGGGGTGGGGTGATGATTGATGGTCGGGTAGATGCTGAAGATTCAACAAGAGGGAGAGGTTGTGAGTGGACAAAATCAGTAACCTCTTCCGAAGATGTTAAGTCAGAGGGTTGCGGGTCAAATTCATCAACCAAAGAGGAACTTTCAATTGAAGAAACTGTCAAACAAGTTTCAATATTAACATTATCCTCATCAAGTTCCTCAATAACTCCACAATCCTCAAATTTATTGATCGCCTTAAAAATATCTAATTTCATACGTTGGTCCCCAAAGGCGATTTCCATGCTACCGCTTTCACAATTAATGTTGGCCTTTGCGGTAGCCAGGAACGGACGCCCCAGAATGATGGGCGTGCTCCTCAGATTATCTGGTACATCCATGTCAAGGACAAGGAAATCTACAGGAAAATAGAAATCCTTGACCTTAACTATAACATCTTCAATAACTCCTTGCGGGTTTGTGACCGAACGATCCGCTAACTGTAGCGTTACTGAAGTTGGCCGAAGTTCGCCTAACCCAAACTTCTCGTAAAGAGAAGTCGGAATTAGGTTGATGGATGCACCGAGATCCAAAAGTGCTCTATCAAATGTGTAATCTCCGATAACGCAAGAAATCAAAGGAGCACCAGGATCTCTCTTTTTCTGAGGGAGGTAGTGCAGGATAACAGAACTAGCCTGCTCGGAGAGTACCACCTTCCTCGGAACAGATTCTCTCGACTTACGCTTTTGTGTACATAATTCCTTTAAAAATCTTGCGTAAGTCGGTATGTGCTTGATAGCATCAAGGAGCGGGATATTGATCTCAACATTCTTAAATAAATTCAGAAGCTCCTCATTGCTATCAACAGACTTCTTCTTCTTTGCTTTGGTTAAGGCTTCAGGAAAAGGAACACGAGTCAGATCTTTGGAATCGGATTCCTGAGCCTTGATTTCTCCTTTAGAATTCTCTTCTCTCTCCTTAGATTCTTCAGGATTCAAAAGATTAGAATAATGTGGTTGTGGATCCTGAGTCTTCTTACCACTTCTCAAAGTGACAGAATTTGCAGAAGCATAAGAATTTGGGTCTTGAGGAGGGTTAGGAAAGATTGGAGGCGCTTGATTGACCATGAATTGTTGATTTACAGAAGAAGAAGACGAGGAACCCTGCTCAACCACCTGAGCATGCGCGTGTGGGTCCCTCTGATTTCCGTACCCTTGGGCTTGATTGCCCGAATTCGTAATGTTTCGTGGGTTGGGTACGGGTTGGGATGGTAGAGATCCGGGTTGACGAGAGTTAGCAATGAGCCCGGATTGCAAGTTGTCCAGTGAGTTTTTCATTTGCTGCATGAGCTGGAGCATAGATCCTTGCATCTCTACTATTTGATGGTTCAAATCAGCCTGCCCTGCGGGTTGACGGGCATTCCAAGCTGGCTGATTGATCTGATTCGGAGGCAACTGAGTATATACTTGACCCTGACCCATTGGTCGTTGCGGAGCATAATTGCTGGGTCGGAATTGGGTCTGTTGCCTCGGATTTTTCCAAGAGAAGTTAGGGTGGTTTCTCCAACCTGGATTATAGGCATTCGAGTAGGGGTTGGATCTAACATTCTCTTGTACAGCACAGACATCCTCATAAAGTGAGGATGGAGAGAAAGAATAGGAAGGATTAGAAAACCTGGGATCAAAGGCCCCAGTTGGGAACCCATGGGGTTCCGAAAAATGCTGACTCATAGGTTGAGTCGCATCGAGTTGATTCACGAACTCCCGTCCAGAAAGAGCTCGTGAAGAATGGAATCCCGAATTTTGGGATTGCGTGGATTGAGAGTTGTTCATAGAATTGCCAGCCATCCACTCTTCCATTCTTTTAGCAACCAAGTCCACTTTGTCAAGTTTATTACAAATCAATTCCATATCAAATGAATGAGAGTCATGGACTTCATTGACATTTGATCTGGGTTGTTGGGACCGGTTAAAAGTATCCATGGAGTCATGATTTATTGAATTCTCACTCATTTCCTCAAATAAATCATGTGCACTATCTGCATCTTTATTAAGGAAATTGCCTCCGCAAGAAGCATCCACATGATTTCTGAGTTGCTCAGTCAACCCATGATAAAAAATCTGCACGAGTTGCCATTTCGGCACCTCGTGGTGTGGACACCTCCGCAATAAGTCCTGGAATCGCTCCCAGGCCACATGAAACTGCTCCCCCGGCCGCTGGGTAAAAGTAGTGATTGCCCGTCTCAAAGCATTGGTACGACCGACTGGGAAAAATTTCTTCAGAAAGGCCGATTTCAACTCATTCCAAGTTGTAATTGGTCTTCCTATTGTCCTATACCAATGCGCGGCCTTATCCCTAAGAGAGTGAGGGAAGAGCCTCATGATCATTTGCTCCTCGTTTACGTTTCGAGATTTGGTGGTCTGGACCAAAGTGGTCAAGTCCTCCAAGTGTTGAAACGGATCTTCAGAGCCAAGCCCATGATAATGTTTAATCAAGCTTAACACCTGGGGCTTGATTTCTACGTCACCGGCTGGAATCTGGACGCCGGGACGTTCCCCGTAATTTGAAGGATCATAAAAATCCTTCAAGGGCTGAACGCCCTGCATTCTCTGGAACCATTCTTGCATTCTCTGCATTTGTTCCAGCTGCCTTCGAAATTCTTCCTGTGGATTTCCAGGCAGAAGAGGCTGTTGTTCGGCCATGGGATCAAATTGACCAAAATCTAACTTGCGCCTCCTAGAATGTTCTAATGGTCCTTCTAATCGGGGATTCAATGATCGTCTTCCTAGCATAAACTAGGAGTAGGTCGGAAGGACCGGGGATAGGGACCCTGCAGTACAACAAAACAAGGCTGTCCTTAAGTGAGGTAGCCTAAGGATCTACTGACTCCCAACACCAGCCTTAAGACTGTAACTGATTTACTCTACTTGCGTCTGTATAATCCAACCAGTTAGAAGGAGGGACTGGGGAGAAGGTTCTTCCTTTGGCTTTCGCCTCCGGTTCCTAGTGTACCCCCCAGCCGTGGTCGTTTGACGCTACTCCCCTAGCTAGACATCAGATTAAAGTACAAGTAGGTTAATCAAAAACAATCTCAGACTAGGCCTTGAAGAGCGAATCAAACCTTAGGGCCAACGTCTACTCAATTTTATTACGGCCTGGGATTGTGGTGCTTATGGAATGTGATGGGCCCTTACAATGGGTTGTGCCCTTAATGATTGATTGAAATTTGTGTAAGTGCGTGCACAACCAGGGTTTTCAAGCAAGATTATTTATAATGTGTGAATTTTAATGTTCAAATCCTGCTTAAGTAGCTTTTAGGGTTTCAAATTAGGTGAACTGCAATCAAATTTCTAGGCAAACCAAGTTGTAAAACACGGGTGAAGATAGTTTTCCTTTAAAATCAGAAAGAAAGCGGAGTGCCTAGAATATACCTAGATTGAAAACCCTAAGGAGGAGCTACTTGATGAGTTGGTTTTAAATAAAGTGGTGCGGCCCAAACAACTCAAACAATTGGCCACAATTGCACCACTAAGTTAGGCACTCAAAGATGGTTAACCTAGAATGATTTCTACTCTGTTATGTGTTGCTCTGTGTGTACCGGTTCCACAGATCAGAACCCGGTTGAGTAGAAAACAAATCAAGTTAATCAAGTGCCTTGAATGTGGGTGTGTGTTGTGTGTTTGTTGAAAGTTACCCCACAAAATTATCTTTTTGTTATTATTCCTTTTTTTATGAATGAGGGTGAAATGAGTGTGAGTAGAAATCCAAACAACCAAACTATACCTAGGATTTATGCAAACACCTAGGTTAATTGAAATTTGTATTTAATGTGCCGAATGAAATCTATGGAGGGGGAAAGAATGGGGGAGCACTTACAGTTGTCTTCAACTGCACTTTACTCCAGTCTACCGCTTGTTGATTCCTTGATGGAGGTCTCTGTAGAACAATAGACACAAGAGAAAGCTTAGTTAGAAAACAAATAAAGTGCAAGAAATGCGAAGAAAAGATCGGAAATCATTGCCTCCCCGGCAACGGCGCCAAAATGTTGAACGATTACGAACCTACGCTAACGTGTTTGGTTTTGGAAAACCCGTCGTTGTAGTTCGAAAGCGAAGGATTCGAGTTCAACAAATAAAATTTATACCGAAATAAGAATTCCGGGTCGAACTCAGGGAGGCTACGTTGATCTATATTCGCAATTATGTTTTCTTAGGATTTTTGATAAACAAGGCGAAATAATTACAATGGAGCTATCAAACTGAGAGAGAGAGAGAGAGAGAGAAAGAGAACATGCATTCAATATTTCAATTGTTTATACAAGCAAACGAAATGAAAGTTACACTAGAAAGCGGGAAATCAATTACACTATAAAGCAGGAAAATTCTACACTAGAAAAGCTGTAAATAAGAATGGGAGAGAGAAGTTATCCTCCTTGACGGTCGCTTGGAGGATGAGCCGAACGAGACGACGTCTGGACGAACGAGAACGGAGAAGGACGAGGGAGGACGAAGCAGAAGAGCGAGAACGGAGCAGCACGCCGTCGTCGTCGCGGGATCCACTTCCGAAGGGGGACGAAAATTTGGACTTTATCTCTCGAGAAGCATCCCGGGTGTGGGACAAGCTTCTCTTGAGCTTTGGAGAGGTAGAGAGGAGAAGGAAGGGATGAAAATTTCGTATGGAGGGGGTCTCCTTTTATAGTTGCAAGGAGTGGGGGCAAAATGGACATTACATCTTCAAAATAATAAATAAGGGGTCTTTAGTGACGGATAAAATCGTCGCTAAAGCCCTCAACGTGGGCGTAGCCGCCGCGCCCACGCGCGCCCGCTCGGCTGCCCGTGCGTAACGCCTACGCACGTCGCTTGATTTTCAGCCGTCCGATCGCGAGATCGGACGGCTTAAATCGCGTCCGCGCCCGCTGCGTAGCGCGCCCGCCCGCGTGCGATCGCATGTTACGCCCGGCGTGCAATCGCGTGTTACGCCCGGCGTGCAATCGCGCGTCGTCCTGATTGAGCGCGCGCAGCCGTTGGATCTTCATCTGACGCTCGTGCGCGCCCGCTCGCCTGCGCCTTCCACCCCCTCACCGCGGCTCGAACCCACGACCTCCGCTTCGCCCGCACCTGCGTCGCCGCTGCGCTACGCGGGCGAAATGGTCGCGCGGATGCTTTTAAGCGCGAGCGACCGCAGCCGTTGGATCGAGATCCAATGGCGGAGAGGAGACGGTGTGCGGTCTTCACAAGACGCATGCGGCCGATTGGGCGGCTGAGATGGCGCCACGTGGCGCCATCTTGGCCGTCCATCTTCTGGAAGTTGTAGATGGTGCCACGGATGTCGGATTGACTCGATTTTTGTGTCGTTGGGCTGCGATCGTCGATCCGAATTCATCCGTGTGGTCGGATTTGCCATCTGAAGTGTGGATTTACACCATCCTGACCCTTGATCTTCTAGGGTTCCCCGGTCTCTATCTGATGCTACGGATGCCTGATTAGGGCGATCTTGGAGTCATTGAACTCCAATCGTCGCCCTGATCATATCCATACGGTTGGATCTTTGATCCGAGGCCCCGATAAAATATTTGCCCTGTCCAAGCACATAAAAGGAGACAATTAACCTCCATTTTATTCAAACTACTCTAAATGCAAGATGATGCATGTAATGCAATATTTATATCATGAAATGCAATCCTATGCTTAAGAACATGCATAAATAGACATTTTAAGTAGTGTAAATGTGTTTACATCAGTGACTCTTCTCATTGCCGCTACTCACCTCCATACATCCTGAGTAACAGTCAATCCATGCATTGGTCGTAGTCAAGAAAGGTCGACCTAGAATAATAGGTGAATTACTTAGCTTCTCCGATATATTCATGTCCAAGACAATAAAATCGATTGGAAAGCTAAGACCTTGCACTTTAATAATCACATCCTGAACTACCCCCTTTGGTAGTTTGATGGAGCCATCTGCCATTCTAATGGTGATAGGTGTGTGGTGTAGATCTCCAAGTTTGGTGCGGTCAAAAAGGGCGGTAGGAATCAAGCTAATGGAAGACCCTAGATCCACAAGGGCTTTGTTGAAGGTGAATCCCTTTATGGCACAAGATATGAAGGGTTTTCCAGGGTCAATCATTTTGGGTGGTATAGTGCCAGAAACAAATGCACTTATGTTAGCTGATAAAACCACCTCTTTAGGTGTGTAAGTCATTTTTTTCTTTTGTGACTCTTTCTTTAAGGCCTCAAGAAAGGGTAAATGGGTCAAATCAACTTCAGAAGCCTTTTTCTTCTTTTTGTCCCTTGAGTCTGGATCAGAGCTGGATGTGGGTTTGGTCTTATGATTTTTGGTTGAGCCCAAATTAGGTCGTTTGGGTGGGCTCTTAGCTTTTCTCTTCCTTTTAGAGGCCACAGATTTGACCCCCGCACAAGGGCACGTTTGATAGATTGGAGGAGGGGTCGGAAGAATAGGTGGAGAATAGGAGTGAAAAGGTATTTGCATTCGGCGATAAAGTGATTCTTGAAGTCTATTGATTTGATCCCCTTGAGATTTCACATGATTTTCCAACTTAGTCAGCCTTTCTTCATTTTTCTTATCAAAGTCCAACAAAATGTTCATGATATCTTCAAGGGTGGTTGCGGGTTGGGCTGGACTAGATTGTTGCCCTAAAGTGGATTGAGTGGAGTATTGGGCTGGCCTAGATTGATGTTCATTCTGAGTCGGTCTCTATGGTGGTCATGAAAGATCAGGATTGTTTCTCCACTCAGGGTTATACGAATTTGAATATGAAGCAATAGGTGTATCGCCCTGAGTGGGGCTGACTACAGAGGGAGTTGATTAAGAACCTGTTATGTGGTCCTGTACTTGTGATCCATTATTCCAATTCATTAGAGATATCTCATCAGGTACAGGTGTATCAGAAATAATGCATTCCTTAATTGATCTACCCAAATCATGGATTAGGTCCAAAGGTGCCTTTTGGGTTGGCTGAGTCCAGGATGCCTCCCCATGGTAGCAAGAATCAGTAGAATAGCTAGTGGTTCCAAAATAAGGGTCACTAGACCCACTAGGCTGGTTGTTCCAAGTCTCTTGTCCCTGGGAGGAGTGATAAGATTGAGATTGTGCCTGAGATCATCTAATTTGCTCCAGAAGCTTGGCACATTGATCTGTATAGTCCTTGTTATATTCCCGGAATTCAGCAACTATGGATTTCAATTGGTTCTGATCTAGATAAGGGTCAGATCCATGAGATTCAGGTTCTAAATAAGCTGGGGGATAAGGATAATCATATCTCAGCTGGTTAGGATGAGTCTCCCAACCAGGAGGAGTCGAAATCATGGTTGGGTTGGGAGATGGAGGACCCTGAGGATCAAAAGAATGATATGGGTTCATGGATATTTGAGAGAAGATGCGAAATAAAGATAAGAGATAGTCTTCACATCAAATCCCTTCTCATGCAATCACACCCAAATCAGGCTCAAAAAGGTTTGTTTTGAGTCTCTAAATTTAAACCTTAATGTGAATTACCTAGGGTTTGTGCTTCTTCTAAAATCTGCAGTTAGACCTTAGTCTGAATTGAAATCACTCCCTAGAGCAATAAATGAAGAAAAATAATATGAAATTAGGTAGAGATATTAATTTTTCAATAAATTTTTTAGGGAATATTTTTTTAATATTTTTACTATTTTGTGCAATTTTTCACGAATTTTTATATTCCAGGGGGTCAAACAGACCAGATGGACCCTCTACGAGAAGTGCAGTTTGAAACAGTATAAAAAAAATCAAAAAATTCTTGAAAATTCATAGAAAAAACTAGGTTTCAGTGGCTTTCCAACCCCACAAATTTCAAATATATATGATTTATGTAAAGGACATAATTAACATTTAAATTTATAAAAAATAAGAGTGTAGACTATTCTGACCCCCTTCCACTGTGAGAATTTTTAAAATTTTTATAGTGATAATTTTTACAAATAAAAGATGGATATGGAAAGCTAGTTTGAAAACCTAATACCAAACAGAATCCCAAGATTTTTGGACTCCTAATTTCACAGCAATAAATTTTTTAAAATCGTCAATATTTGCTGGCCGAATTTTCAAATCTGATTTTGGTGTGTTTAAATAGTTTCCAAGTTAAAACACACACCAAAGAAAATGATTTTTTTTTTAATTCAGATATGAAATTTTGAATTTGAATTTATATCTATATATAAATGTTTTTTATTTTTTTTTCTTTTTTCTAACCTAAGGAAGCAATAAACTAGAGGATGAAGAAGATACCTACGGTCTTCACCACGGGTCAATGTGTGCGCAGATCCTCATCTTGACACCCTACAATCAAAACAAATAGAAGTTAAGCAAATCCAAATCTAAACTCACGTGTTACCTCCCTGGCAACGGCACCATTTGATGGGCGTGGAAATCGCGTATTTTGAAATCGTTGGAAATCATATTATAGTCGCAAAAACCACTCGTCAAAGATATTTGTGATAACGAAACTCTCATAGATCTTTATTATTTTTAGAACTTGAGTCCCGGTTGTTTGTCTCTGGGAGGCGTGAAAATGAATCGAGATTTGGATCGGCTTTTATAACCTAAGTCTAACCTAAGCTACTATTTTTGTCTTTTTGTGTTTTTGATTTTTTATTTTGAAAAGCGAATTGAAACCAAGATCTAGATAAACTAGCAAAAGCCTAAGTGACTATGTGCATCTAAATGAAGCCATGGTGGTCGTGCATGGTGTGAACAAACCAAAGTGTTATATAGTCAAGCAAACATGAGGACAATCAATCACAGAAACATCATGAAATTATTTATGCATGAAAAAAATTATCACACATCATCTACACTAGAAAGCATATAAATAGAAGAAAATCCCTCACGCCGGAAAGTTGCCACTAGGGCCATCGGCCTTGTGTGAGGGTGTAGGCTAGACCTTGGGTGTGCAAACCCGTCTACACGCCTACCAAAAGAGATGGTCGGCCACAAGAGGCTATGGGTGAGCCTTCATGGTCGTCCAAGAAGAAGAAGATGGGGGCTAGTGCGCCCAAGTGGAGAGAGGAGGGTGTTGCTCCCTTTCTCTACCAATGGCTTTCCTTGAAGCTTTGGAGAGAAGCTTCTCTATCTAGCCATCCATGGAGCCTTGGAGGAGGATGAGGAGGACGGCCTTAAGGTTTTGGAGGGTGGAAGCAAGTTTAGACTGGAGGGCATGGATGGGAGAGTGTATGGAGAGATGGTCCAATTTCGTAGCTCTCTCTTTGCCCTTTATGGAAGGCTCCATTTGGTTGCCACTTTTCATGGCTCCAAAAATAGCCAATGCCACAATTTTTGGATCTAGGTTTGACAGAAGTTGTTAGGGTTTCCAAGAGAGTATGCATGGGCTTGGTGGGAGTAAAATGGAAGGTGTCCGTGTGGGTGTGGGTGTGTGTTTTTCGTAGGGCTAGGTTGCGGGTTTTGGTAGGATTAGGTGCTAAATAGGTTGGGTCAATCTAGATTAAGTGGGTGTGGACCTAATTAGGCTTAGGAAAGTCTAATTGGGTAGGAGTGAACCTAATTAGGTCTAGGTCAAGTCTAATTAGATGTGTGCATGTGATTAGGCTAGGGTAACCCTAATAGGTATGAGTTAATTAGATCCTGGGTGGATCTAATTGGGCTCGGGTGCACCCAATCAACTGTAGATGCACCCAATTAGGTATGGGATGGTTCAATTGGGTTATGGATAGGACAAGTAGGGCTATGGATAGTGGACTAGGCTTAGGAGGCCTCTACTTAGGTTTCCTAGGGTGTCCGGTGGGGTTCCTAGGTTAAAATAGGCAAGCTAGGGCTTCCAACACCAAAATCAGGAACCAGACAGCAGTATCAGACATCCAGGATAGTGGTTAGACATCTTATACTACAAAATTGGACGTCTGGACACTAAATTAGACATCCAATTCTGTGTCAGTATGAGTTTTGGCTTCTTGGATTGTTATTCTGTAGAAATCAGACGTCCAGCCAGATGTCTGGACATCCTAAAAGGTGCTGGAGAGTGGGTTTTATGTTTTCTAAGGTTGGTTTTGGTTCCTAAGTGTTTGGGAGAGGGATAGGAACATGGATAGTGCTATCGATGTTTGCGTTTTGAGGCTAAGGTGCCCTAATGGAGGTTGTTTTGGGTTTGGGAAGGCTGTCCTAGGGTTTCTAAGGGTGGGGATAAGGCTATCCTCCTCACTCCTCTTATCTGGATCAGTCTTCTTCTTCCTTTATTGCTTTATTCCACTATCTCCATCCTTGATCACTTTATTATATGTAAATAGTAATAAAAACCATTAACTAGCAGGATATTTCATCTTATTCTAAATAGATTGATGCAATGCATGATATGCAAGATATGAGTGCAATATCCACAATTTAAGATAGGTTCAGACATTATTTAGGTTGATTAGGATCCATGATTGCTGTGCAATCAATTATCTCATATAAAGTAAATGCCTAAATTTCACCCTCATTTCTAAGCTTGCTGTCAATGGCGGCTCAGAGATGAGTTAATCATCTAATTTCCTAGTTCACTAGCATTGATGCACCCCTCAGAACTCTTTCCTTCACTCAATTGAGTGAGAGGACACTCTCTGAGTTCCACTGAACTCAGAATTTACACTTTCTGAATTCATTGCAAATCTTCTATATTGATAATCAAAGGAGTTAATTGATGAGCTCCTGAGGTTCATAGTGACCTCAGGAAGCTTTCCAGACCTTCAATGACTTGTTTCATTGAGTTTTATACTATTTCGGTCATTTTCTGGACTCACCGGAGCTCCGATGAGTTGAAAGTTGATCTTCAGCCCATAGAACTCTGTGCAGAGCTCCAGAATGACTTCTTATGACATAAGGATTATGTATCGATCGATAATTTGATATTTTGGTGCTTGGAGATTGACTTAGGCTTCTGTCTTCTCCAACTCCGACAGAGTTGGAGAGACATCTTCATTAAGATTGAATTCAATTTAAGAGGTCTAGAAGCTTGAGTGAAGCATGATGATGTCAATCCTGTTGATTGTTTACTCAGAGAAGTTGTAGCTTGTTCTGTCGAACAAACTCAATTAGGATCTCAGGCGATGAGTCCTAAAACCCTAGAATTTTTGACTAAAATTATTTTTGAGACTTTGAATAAATTCCTAAGGATAAATAAAACTAATCTAAGGTCTTAATTGGGATAGAGAAGCTTTAATTTTAAAAGCCAACTTTGAGCTTATTATGGTGAAATCCCAGGTTCAATTTGAGGGTTAATCATTTAATTTTGTGAATTAAAGGGTTGAAATTCTTTCTGGGATGATTTAGAGTGAATTGAGGCTGATTTGATTGAGTTTTATTGAAGATTTTGTGCAAAATTGATCACTGTCCAGTTTGGGTCATTTTTGAACCCAAACTGTTTTTAGTGCATTCTTGATGAGATTTGAATGTCAATCCTGCTCAATTAGGATCTCTGAAACCTTCAGAGATTGTTTGATTTGACATTTGGGACTTTAGCTCTCTGTTGAACTAATTAGAGCTCAAATCTGAGCTTTGTGTTTCCTGTAAGAAGCTCGTAAGCTTCTTCTTTCTGAAGCTTTTCAGAGCTCTTCTTCTTTATCAATAGATGTGGAATCATCCACTGAGATGGTTTAGACCTCATCTAGAGGTCAAAATCCTTCCCTGCAGGTCCTTAGACCTAATTCACCTTCTGTAGGCCATGAATGGCCATGCGATCCTTCCAGTTTCACCCTTCAAATCGAAGGGCTAGAATTAATCTTAACATCAAATTGGTGTTATTATCTTGTAGATCATCTAAAGAGTTTTCGATTGAGTCTTTGTTCGATCGATTTGGTATAGCCAATCAGCCAGAATCGCCGGCTGAAGATTGGCCAGTACCTTGGAAACAAAGTTCCACCTCGGGAGTTTAGAGGCGCATGCCTTAGTATATTTTGAAAAATTGTTGACGACGTTTCGGTCGTCAGCGCTGGGCACAAAGAGAAACTTGTGTGCAAGCGCTTGCATGTGCACGTGCCTGTGTGGGTGTGTGTGTGTGCGCGTAGGTGTATGCCTGTGTGCGTGGGCCCGGGAGTGGGCGTGGATGTGGGCCTGGGAGGCCGAGATTGTGCATGAGATGAAAATATGAAAAATCCACCTAATAAAAGAATTAGGCCCGACTGAGTAGGGTCTGGTCCCACCCCTTGTCGGTGCTATGTATCCTCGAAAGGCCGGGCTTCCCAATAAATAAATATAATTTTGGAATAAAAGGAAGTTAATGGGCTCAGTTAAGTGTGCTAAATTTGGTTAAGTGTGACATAAGTAAATGCACAGAACTAAGGAAGAATTAGAAGAGAATAAACTTAAGGAGAGAGTTAAGAAAAGAGAACAGAGAGGGCTTAGAGGAAGAAGAACAAGAGAAAAAGAAGAATAAAAGAGAGAGAGAGAAAGAGAGAGAGAATTACGACAGAAATTAAAGAGAAGAAAGGGCTGAAGAAGAAGAAGAAAGGAGACTTGTGATATCTAATCTTTACTTTTGTATTTTCATTCTAATAATGTCACTTTTTAATATTTTGAGCTTAATTGATATAATGAGACATTTGTATTCACTTGTATAAATTTTCTTGCCTTAAACTTTTGTAATAAATTGTAATTAGTGAATAAACATGTTTACCTAATTCTTAATGAGAAATCACATGAGTAAATATGTTCCTACTTAATGGAATGTTGCATGCTTTCAAGTGAATATCTTTTATGAAAAATTCATGTACTTAAAATAATCTAATTATAATCCGATTGATTAATTAGTTAGTAATTTATGTTTAGGAGTTAATGGTGAATTAATATAAGTTATGCCTCCCAGTGAACGACCTAGACTCAACCAGTTAAAAAGAATTAAAAATATAAAATGTTAGGTTAACTTGACCCTATACTGACAATTAATATTAATTCAAGTTAACCAAAGTTACTTTCTCATGAGATTAATTAAGTCTAAATAACTTAATTAACTGTGTTGAGGAATTAAATGATCATTTAGCCGCAATGGCTAACCTTGGATCTGGACCTAATTAGGATCTAGAAGAGCTGGACCCACGAGCTTATCTGAGAGCCTAGGTCACTGAATCAGCTCAACCTTGGGATCAGAACCTAAGGTGGCAAAGATGACTTTTCGCTTCGCCTGATCCTTCTCCTCGGGTTACCGAAATGGTTAACCCATATCCTAACCCTGGATATTATGACCCATACCAGCCGGTCCCTCAAAGGATCGCATCTTATAACCTAGGATATGGATTTCATACTCTTGCTTCTCACCCATGGAATATGGGTAGACCTAATTCACCCCCTGGAACCCCTGAAGAACTACTAGTGCATATGCGATCGCATTACAGAATACAGAGAGCCATAGCTAGCGCTAAGGAGAAGGCCACATTCTATCTAAACGAAATCCAAGCTACCACTAATCCAAACCAAAGATGAAGCTGGATTCCGTATCAAGTAGCTTTGATGGAGCTCCTTTAGGGAACAACAGGGATAACAAGGCTAATTAGACAAAATCGGGAAACTCAAGAACTACTGCTATTGAGATATCAAGTGGAAAATAGTCTTGAAGACCTCGAAGAATCTAAAACGACTACGTTGGACGGACACGTGGGAGATTCTTAGGAGCAGATGTTGGAAAATAATTTAGGGGAAGAAGAATCCAGCCTGGATATGAGACAGGAGCAGGAAATATTCAGAATGGGTTCGTCTGAGAACTCCATTCATGAAACTGAGGGAAGGACTGATATCTCCAGGACTGAGCCACGATCGGATTATCCTGAATCTTGGGAGATACCTCTTGGGTTAGATAACCCAACCATGATAAGGGAAGTAGATTCATTTGAGGATATGGATCTTGAGGCAAACATTACATGTGACACTACTGATCAGTCTAGGCCACTTCCCATTGTAGGTGAACCTGTGCTAGGGACAACATCTTCTGATCTTCACTCTTCTCCTTTCACCTACATCCCTAATGTTGATGCTAGAGATTTTGAGATGATACTTTCTATCCTTGATCCTGACATCCGAAGACCAGAAGTAGCTCTGGATGACTTGACTGAAGAAATAAATATGCTACCTGAGGCAGGAATTACTGAGGAGCCCAACGCATACGAGGGTGAAGTCTTGAGCAGAATGAGTTGGGGACGCACCTACCATCCTAGTCAATCTAATGGATGGCTAGACTCTGAGACTGAAGAGTCAGCCTCCGATGAATCAGAGATGAGTACTGATGAGGGCGAAGTAATTTTTGACTAGGATTTCAGTGACCTCCACATAGATCTTCTACTTTCACGGATACCCCATATGATCCAGACCTTGGAGAGGGCATGATCTTTGATGTCAATTTTTGTTATGAGGATCCCTACGACTTAGATTTTGGTTCTAAGATACATGTTGATTTAGTCCCTCAGCAACTTCTTGTTGAATTGTGGGATATGATAAATCAACTGAATCAACATCATGGCCCCCCCTCTAATTATCCTCTATTTTCCACCACCACTCCACACTTTCCCATAGCTAAACTTTTTGGAGTAGGGGTGCACAATCAGTTGGTTCGCATCTCCGGACCACTGATTCTAGGAGCATACGAGCACATCTTTCTCTTAATCTTGACCGGCTCCTATGCTAGAACTGATACATCTGATTGAGTTTTCTCTCAATTGGAGGCATTAAACTCAGCATCTACCCCACATTCTACCATCACCTATACATACCATTTTTATACATAGCATATTTTTCTTTTAGCATATTTCCTTTTCGCATATTGCATACTATCAGGTTGGTCGGTGCTGAACATTAAACTTCAGGAGCAATTCCAGGTGATTTCTACCCATTTACTCCCTGCTGTATTTATCTTCTTTTACATTCATGCATGAGGACATGCAAGAACTTAGGCATAGGGGGGGTAGATACAACAAAATTGAAAATTTTTATGCCAGCATTTAGGAAAACCTCGGAGTTGTATGTCAAACATACTTTAGGACCCTAAATATAAGAACAACTGACTCCACCTCCAATGCTCGCATTGGAGCTAAAAATCATCCGCAATAGCCACTTTCGACTCACCTGCTTACCTTTTGTTCTAAATTTAGGGTCAAGCTGAGTGTAACCCGAAAGGGAAATTTCATGAAGTACAAATAAAAGCGGTTACTTGTTTATAGCATATATACATAGTGCATCCATGAATAAGATTATCTTATTAAGAGAATGCATTAGGGATTTTATCCTCTAGTTGATTCCTATAATATGGAATCCAGTACAACTTTTCAGACACACATAGATTTGCAATGGATTTATGGTGAAGGTCGATAAACGTCTTTAGTCTGTCAAGAAGCAGTGCTTTTTTTCCTGAACCCTTGGACAATGTTTTGAGAGCTAGGCCGATTTTCTTCCAAAAATCCACCAAATAGTGTGAGATGAGAATAGAGAGTACTGGTGCTCTAAGATTAGTGCAAGGAATCTAGAATCCTAGATAATTAGGTGATGATACTCAGATATTAGGCATAGTTTTCACTCTTGGTTCCTGCATATACATTTTTGTGCGAAATTTTGAGAGCCACCAAATAAGGCAAATATGCGGAGAGTGAGTTTTCATAAAACTAGGGCTAAGGTGGATGGTTACGACCATTCTTTAAAGAATCCTTAGCTGAAGGAGGGTATTGATGTCAAGGTAAAAAATACACTGTCCTATCCATCTCTCCCGGTGCCGTGAGCAGGTACTTCCATGAAATAAGCCACCCAATGTCTCTTGAGTACCACCAATTCCTAATAATGCCTCCTTAATAAAGTTCATGAATGTATGCTAGCTTGTGTTGTGTTGAAAAAGAAAAAATTATACATAAAAAAAAGAAAAAAAATTTAGAAAAAGAAGAAAAGGAAAGAAAAAAAGAGTGTGAATATTTAGTGTTTATTTCAATTGCATTGAGGCAATACCACCAAATAAATTTGAGATCCACTAAATAAGACCTTAACCTATCTTTCTATGTTTCTGACCACCCGAATACTGGCTGAGGAATTCCGACTTAGTGTTAGGGTTACAAAACTCAATTAAAGTGTTAATGCCAAGTGAGACCACCAAATATGGATCATACATAAGAATCTGGTGAGATTGTGAGCTCTAAGAAAAAAGAAAACAGAGAGTAAGAGAGAATGAATATAAAGGAACCAGAAAAGAGCATAATTTTTCTTGTCTTTCGCTGAGTTGAGTTTCTTGATAATCTGCAAATCTAGATTCTGAAGTACTAATCTCTATGTAGCACAACTGAGAGTGAGCCACCAAATAAACACCCATATCCCTTAGACATCCTCTACCCAAGCCTAAAGCTGGGGTGGAAATCATAGAATATCTTGGATACCTCGAGGGAAGAAGTTTTCCTATCCTGCTAGAATTTTACTAGGGGTCAAGTATAGGCTTTAGAGGTGAATTAGGTCTTTCACTCAAATCCGTTGCAAAATCTACGTAGCTGCACTTTCACATTTGTCTGGATTTCTAGAGCATGGGATGAAAACAAAAAAGAGAAAAATCTCTAGGCATACACTTGATAAAATAATCAATCCCTTAGGGACCCTTTTGTGAATAATTTAGTTTTGCATTTGTTAGGGACTAGTAAGATTAGGCATGGGGGTATGATTGCGTAGCAATCATAGGTCTTAATTGTCCAGAATTAGGCTAGGACTTAGCATAAGTTAGGATAGTTCATGCATGCATAAGCATTATTTGCATCTTTACTATTCCTCCTATAGCTATGTATATAATAATGCTATAATATACTAATTAGGAGCATTATATAAATTGCAGGAAATAAGAAGCTCAGGAGCTGGATCTGAGACTGGATCTAAAGCTGGACCTGAAGCTAGAGTTGCAGCAGAGCTAGAGCAGAAGACTAAGAATAAGATGTAGTAGACAATAATGTAAGGGCTTAAGGTATGCTATTCGGTTAAGTAGGAATAAAGCAGTAAACTAAGAAGAACTTAGGTCCATCCTAGCCCTAGGACAGCCTAGAAGCTTCCCCAAGCCTTAGCCACCCTTAGATTAGGTTACTGTATCCTAGGAAGCCCTAAAACCCTATTTCCAGCCTCTATCTGGACGTCCAGATGAGTTACAGGATGTCTAGAACCCTTAGCCACAACTCGTGCACCTAAAACTCACTTCTATAGCATTTTAAGACATCCAGACACTTGGTCTGGACATCTAATTTCTACAGACAGAACCTTAATTCTTCCTTGCCTTTGTTTAGATGTCTAGACAACAAGTCTGGATGTCTAACTTTTCACACCTCGAAACGAGGGGAATGTCTCCACCACAATTGAGCTAGAAGCCTCGATTGTTGGTTAGATGGTATAGGATACCTCAACTCGATTTGAGATCAATTTAAGGCCTCCTTTGACTGCCATCTCCTCTCCAGGGGATGGCACCCTCGTATCAGGAGATGGCTCTTCTCTTATAGGAGGGTTAGGGCTATCTTTCTTCCTAAGGGTATAACCACTTCACCCTAAGAAAGGGGTGGTGGTTACTCTACCTATTAACCTAACCCTCCTATTGCCGCATGCTCTGGAACTGCACTCTAGTTCCTGTTTTTGAATTCAAGCTTGGATCTTGAATTCCTAGGTCCCTAAACCCAATTCCAACCCCATAGGAACCTAAATTAAGGTACCCTAACCCTAGTACATCACCTCTAGACCTCCCTAATGACCTAATTAAGTCCTCACTAAACCTAATTGACTTGGATCTTAGTCAATTCCATCAGCCTATTCAATTGGACTCATTAAGTCTAATTGAGCCCTGATCTCAGCACACACTGTCCAATTGGGCTCAATGAGAGTTCAATTGACCTAGACCTACCTTAATTGAGTTGTTTTACTCTCAATTATGGTTTCACACATCCAATTAAACTTGTATCAAGTTTAATTGCATTTTACCTTAATGAATTAGGGTTTACAACCCTAATTTGAGACCTACCTTGACCTAAACGCACTAGAACCTAACCTAATCAACCTAGCCACCTAGGTTTCGACCCACACACACCCACACACACCATATACACGAAAATACCTAGCCTAGAGTTCTCTAGAACTCTCTACCATGTGTTGTTGCCTTGGTTGCTAAAAGGAGCAACCAAGATGCATTCAATTTTTAGATCCACCAAATGTGGATCTAAAAACCACTCATCCATCCTCTCTCTCTCTCACTCTCCCACGATCTCCCACCATAGGCCTCTCTAGAGAGTTCCACACTTCTCTAGAGAGGCTCCCTTGGGTCTACTTAAAGGATCTTTGTGTGGCCATTTGCACCCATCTTGCTTTCCATCTAGTTTTAGCTTCATTCCACCTCCATTACTCCACCTCCATCTCCAAGAGCACACCTCCATGCCAGACCTAGATCTCCTCTAACCTCTCTCCAAGGGCCGTCCTAAGCACCATTGGCTACCCCTCCTTCTCCTCTCAACCAAGTCAAAGGCCATCGGAGCTACCTCTGAATGCCCTTCATTCTGTTAGCTAGATAAGTAGCGTAGTTCTTCATAGATTAATGCTTTATTACTGTTTAGTAGTGTAGCTTAATATTCTCGCCCAATGATGAATGAATAATCCCCCTATAGATTCATGTATGTAGTCATTTTCTGTTAGCTAGTTTATTGCTTTCAAGCTTCCTGTACAAGCTTTCTGCGGGCTTCACTCTGTAGCCACCATGATGCAATTAGTGAAATCATCTTTTATATATCTCTATGTCTATGTGTGAAAATCACCATGAGCTAATTGCCATATTTCCTTGTGATTAAAGTTGCTTGCGTGAAATTTGTATTCTCTTGCAACTAAGCATGTCGTGTATCAATACGAATTATTGTAAACGGGCATGCATTTCTGAATAAGTAGAGCCAACTAAATCGAATTCAAATATGCATTTTCTAAATGCCTCCTAGAGAAGAAAGACCGGGACTCAAGTCTCATTATTTTATAAATTATTTTTGACGAGTGTTTTTGCGCACTATACTACGACGAGATCTTTGTTTTCAAAACACGCGTGAGAATCGCCTCTTATCAAGGTGATGGTGGAGTTTGATCGGCGATCTGCAGTAAAGACGATGATGGAAGAAGAGACTAGGAATGGGGAAGAAGCTCGGTGCCGATGTGCTCTCCAGCGAGGCCTTATACTCAAAATATCGGTCAAAAGACCCTGATTAAATGCTTAAAAGCTCTGGTGTGATGAGCCGGAGCAAAGCCCCAATTGAATGGGCCGTGGAGATGGCTGGATGGAGCTTGCAATGGAGCTCCTCAAGCTCATTAATGGGTGTGCATGGTGAGGGTGATGGAGGTGATGAATGGAGCTGTGGAGCTCCAGCTACCGAATTGAGAGCGATAGAGAGAATAGCCCTAAGTCTATTGGACGAGAGGCGGGAGGAGATGACCTACTGGTGAAGGTCGATGACGACGATGTTGGAGGTGAAATTGGAGCGGAGGAGGCGAGAAGCTCCAAAGTTTTGCATCAAGCTTCGTGGAGTGAAGGGGAAGTAAAGCCCCTTATTAATTTCGTTGATTGATGACTCTACATATTATGTTATAATTAATGTTTAACAACCATGTGCATAAGTGCATATTGAATAGGTCTCAGATGAGCAATTAGACCATATGGATGGATCCGGATCGACAAACGGAGTCCAACAGACTCAAAATCACCCCAATTTGACCTCCGTAGCTCTCGCAACAAGTCCAAGAAGTCCTGACCATTGATCTGATGATCAATGGTCCTCGTTGCACCACGTGGTGCTCATCTGCACCTCACCCACGCGCCTCACATCCGATGAAGGCCTTCCAACGATGCCTCTCCATCGTCAGATGAAGATCCAATGGCGAGGGTTGCACCACACCTCGCCTCAGCCTCCACCGTGCGATTGCATCCAACGGTCGACGTCGCACGCATCTTCGCAACAATCCACAAGGATAGCGCAGTGGGAAAAAGCCACGCTCGTAAGCGAATGGCAAGCGTTCAAAACTTGCTGCACTTCCAAATCCTCACAAGGGCACTCTCCAATTGATTAGAGCCGTTTGATCACAAACAAGCGGCTCTGATAGAGAATACGTGGTGCATTTAGAAGCACTCGATGCATCCACGGGCACCCTGACGCCTACGTCGACGCCCGATCATATGCACACTCAAGGCACGATCTGAAGCGTGATCTTGCACACAATCTCAACCCTCTGATGCAGATCCAATGGTTGAGTGTGCGCTCAGACGTCTTAAAGTAGCGTGCGATCTTAGCGATTCATCTCGACTGTTGAAGCATCGGACGATTGATGTTTGACAGTGCGTGACAGTCGTGAGCGACAGCGGGTACATGACCTGGGTCCTTTAGTGACACTTGAGGTGGGTCTTTAGAGACGTTTTAAATGTCACTATTGATTGATAATACTGCATCTCGGGGTAATAACTCTGTTAAATGGGGTTTATCTTGAGAATAGAATACACAGATGACACATCATAAATGGGAGTGGGAGCATTGCATGCGTCATACATCAAGATTGCTTATAGAACAGTATTAATGGCCATTTGTATGAGTACTTGTCAAAACAGGCCTCAGATGAGCGATCGGACCACACAGATGGATTCAGAATGAGGAACGGAGTCCAACGGACTCGAAATCAGCTAAATCTGACATCTGGAGCTCCCATTATTAGCCCAAGAAGTTTTGACCATTGATCTGATGATCAACGGCCATGGGGCCACCACGTGTCAGCCATGCCACGCCCACAATTTCCTTCAATGCGTAGCATCATTTTTAGCCATTCGATTGCGCATCGGACGGTTGAGAACCACGCATCCGCAACCCTCGACTGTTGGATCTTCATCCAATGGCCATCTGCGTAGTGATCGCACCTCGTCTTCGCGACAAAGTAGTGGGTGTGGCATAGCGGTCCGCGCCTCACCCCCAGACAGTGAGATGTGGGTTCGAGGCGCCGATCGCAGTGCAAATTTGAGCGAGAACGGGCACGCATGATTTCAGCCACTGATGTGTGATCGAACGGCAGGCTTCGAGTGACGCGGTGCAATCGCGTATGTCCATAGTCGACGTGCACGATGACGCGGGGGCGAGGGCGCAATCCAGGCGCGTGCCCCGCGCAGGATCCCAGCCATCTGATCTTCGATCGGAAGGCTTAAGACGCGCGCACACAGATCAGGCGCGAGGAAGCACAGTCGTGGGCGAGCGACCGGCGGGTAGGGGCCTTCACCGACATTTTGGTAAAACCCCTTCTTCGTTTGGAAAGCCCTTCTCCCTATTTAAACCCCTTCCAACCACCTATTCAAGGCGTTCACTCCACTTGCAAGTATTCTACCCCCCTCCTAGCTACCTTTAATCCCCTTTGTAATCACTGGAGATGACGAGCCACCGACGGAGCCCTCTCCACCATCGTGGCTGCCTCGCCATCCCCTCTCTCTCTCTCCTTCCTTCTTTTAAGCTTTACTTTACTTTTGTTCAAGCATTTATCTAGTGTTGTAATTATGAACTAAAGTCTCATGTGAAATGAAGTTGTTTTCTATTCAATTGCTTGCTCTATTTTCTATTCAAGTTGCATGTTGCAAATGAAACAATTCTAACCCTAATCTCTCTCTCTCTCTCGCTTTTCACCCGTGCCTTTTCGTAAGCAAAACCCCACGATTTTCGTGACAATAAGTGACAAGAAGAATCTGGTTTTCACACCTCCCTAAGACCGACACTCGGACTCACATCCATCTCTTTACTTTAAAATCGACGTCGCAAGTGCAAGCTATAACGACACTTCCAAACACAAGTGCACACGCACGTCAGTTTTTGGCGCCGTTGCCGGGGAGGCAACAGATTTGTTTTGTCACTTCCATTTCATGTCCATGCTCACATCATCTAATGCCTTGTCTTCTTTTACTTGATGGTTGCAGGAATTCGATGCTTGGATGGCGAAGCAGCGCAACTCATGATGGTAACAAGGAAGTAGGGGCAACAAGGACCAGTCGTGAGTATTTCTTCACTCATGGTTGTTTGCTTGCTTTAAAATCTAAAAAAAAATTATAAAATTGAAAAAAATTGCCGTGGTGTATGATTGCCTGACCCTCATCTTTAACACATCACCCAACAAAAAAATACACTCTAACATTCTGATTAAATTCTTGGAGTGTTCTTTTTTTTCTTTTTGAGTGGTGTTTGCGAAGTCACCTTTGATTGACTTGAGCCACACCACTCACCCCTAAAAATGACTCATCTAATAGAAGCTGCATGATCATTAGGATGAGTACATTAGGGTTTTAGAGCCTTTACACAACAAAAGGAAATCTACTTTCACCGAACTGTGTGCAAAACTTGATGTGCCCACTGAAACTTGTCTAAAAATATTAAGACACGTTAATCCTAAAAGACACTAAAGTAAGGATAAAACATTAAAAGACACCACATCTAAAAAATTCTCGCTTGAAAACCATGTTTTGATAGGAGCACACACACTGAAAGTGGAAAACTAAGAGGCACTACCCCAATCAACGCCTCATCACATAACCCTATCACAAACACTATCCTAGCCGTTTAAAACAGAGTAGACGTGCCCTAGGCAGGACTGGGTTAAGTCTCGAGAGGTGAGGTTTTGTTCACTGGGCACTTGGCTTTTATTCCCTTAGTAGAATCTGGTGACTAGGCTGCGGGGCAGTGTCAAACGACCACGGTTGTGGGGTCTATGGAACCGACGGTGCAAGCCAAAGGAAGAACCTTCCCTATAATCCCCTCGTAATCAACCTGGCTAGATTAGCTTTGGGAATGGGAGTCCAGTGCTTACGGACTTAATCACCCTTTTGGAGATTTCTAGGTCTCCTGAGGAATACATCAGAAGGACTAGGCTTGTTTGCTTGATTGAACACACACTTCTTGCATCTGTCACTCTCCGCATCCCCTCCTGTTCTTCTCTAGTGTATGCACGGGAGACGCTCACCGCATCCCGAGTTGTTTATTTTGGGACGGGAATCCAGGTGACTTGATTCTACTAGAAACATGGCTAAACCTAGGGTAGATGAGGTTGAGGACCAACCCCCACCAGACACAATGGCCATCATCGAAGCGCAGATTAATGCAAACCACTGGCTTTAGCAGCAATAGATCCACACTATCATGCAAGCCATACACCGGTTGCAGAACCCATAAGGGCAACCACCACTACCTTTCCAAGGCTCGCAAGGGCAACCACCACTTGATCTACTACCATTCCAGGATCCATCGAGTCCCCTCCACGATTTCTAAAATCCTTCCGCTATTAGAGTCGAGCCACACCTTAGGATCCTTGAAGGGAGAGATGATTTTGAGCTAAAACCAAATGTCTTGAGTCTGATTCAGAGCCACTTCCATGGAAGCTCAAATGAGGACCCCTTCCAGCACCTAGAGGATCTTGACTGGATAGCCCGAACTGTGAAACCTAGGAACATTAGCCTTGACATTATTTTGATTAAGATGTTTCCCTTCTCACTGAGAGATAGGGCATCTCACTGGCATAGAACCCTAGGTAGACCCATCACCACCTGGGAAGAACTGAGGCATGCATTCTTGAAGAAATTCTTCCCCATAGGAAAGACTAATGCCCTCAAAAGAGCCATTACTACCTTTACACTCCAGGGTGGGGAATAGTTCCATGAGGCGTGGGAAAGATTTAATGAACTCTTGAGGAAATGCCTACACCACAAAGTACCACGGTGGCAATTGGCCTAGATCTTCTACCACGGTCTGGAAAGCATCCTACGGAACTTCGTCGATGCCTCATGCGGGGGGAACTTCCTGAACAAAGATGAGGAGAGCGTGTTTGAGCTCTTTGAGTCTATGAGTGAAAATTCGCTCAACAATGCCTCCATGACCCAGTTTAACCGATCTAGTCAACCCCGTGGTGGGATTTATGAGGTACAAGCAAATTCTGGAATGGTTGACATGGACATCATTGCCAAGAAATTAGATCGGGTGGAATTGGTGGATAAAAAGATTGATGAGCTACTGAACCAAACCAGGAATCCATTAAAGACCGTCTCCCTAGCAAAGGGAGCGCATAATGTTGACCTGGTCCAGCCCTTAAGCTAACTGAACCTGTAACAGCCCCTAACCACGTTCTAGGGAGGGACCTTTGTTCCCTCAACCCTTGATTACTCTCTTCCCTCCCCATCGACATCTGCTATCCTTGAAGATGTGCAAGTTGTCCAAGGCTATGCTAAACCTGACCCTTTCTCCAACACTTACAACACTGGCTGGTGTAATCACCCTAACTTTAGTTGGACAAACTAGAAACCACCTCAATTCCAGAACCAGCCCAGGCCAAACCAGCAGCTAAAGTTGCCCCCTATCAGCAAGGACCACCAGTTAGACCCCCATATAATCAGAACAGGGTGGCCCTTCTCCCATAGAACCAAATGGACACCCTGAAAAAGATGATGACTGAAATGAACCAGAAACATCAGGAGGAAATGGCCTTAGTAAAGGGATAGTTAAGCCAACTTTTGGACTATAAACAACAATGATTCCTACCTTCCCAGCCATAATCGAACCTACGAAACATGATTAACAGAGGCCCCAATTCGCAAGGGTTCCAGGGCAATCCCGGGCAGGCTCACATGGTCTAGCCAGCCCCACAAACACCCCCTGGGTTTAGTGCTTCTTCGTCCTCGTCTTCTCAAGGATCAACCCATGGTCCCAATGCCTCTGCAAATGCGGTAACCTTGAGAAGCGGCACCAAAACCCAGGATCCGAAATGGCTGACTCTCCCCGAGACTTCACCAGCTGAAACACCCGACTCAGAAGAGGCACTGGAAAAACCCAAGGACCCTGAGATAGATCCTATCCATGTTCAGACACCCTACCCTAAGGCCTTGGAAACAATCAAGAAAAAGAAAAGTGTTGTAGAAACTGAGGAGCTTTTGGAGATCTTTAAGTAGGTTCAGATTAATATTCTGCTCCTCGAAGCCGTTAAGCATATCTCGGCTTACACCAAGTTTTTAAAGGACACCTGTACACCCAAACGTAAGCCAAGATCTCAAGCACCCAGGAAGGTTGTGCTCTCCGAGCAAGCAAGTTCTGTAATATGAAGCAACCTTCCGCTCAAGAGAACTGACCCAGGAGCACCCCTGATATCCTGCAATAGAGCACTCCTGGACTTAGGTGCTTCCATCAATCTGATCCCAACAACCCTGTACCACCAATTTGGTTTCGAAGAGTTGACACCCACACCTGTCACCATCCATCTGGCTGATAGATCAGTGAAGACCCCGAAGGGGGTTGTCGAGGACGTGATTGTGCGGGTCAAGGACTTCTATTTCCCGGTCGACTTCTTGGTGCTCGACATGGAAGTCCCTGAAAAATTACAGAACGCACCCATAATCTTAGGCAGACTTTTCTTAGCTACGGCTAAGGCGAACATTGATTGTGACATGGGATGTATGGAAATCGCCTTCAGAGATAAGAAAATGCAGTTGGATATCTTCCGGGTGACAAAGTCTTTTGATTGCGATTGTGTTAAGGAACATGATCCCGTGGAAACTTTGGTCGAGGAATGCCTCACCCTTAGTTCTATATTAGACCAGCAATCCTGTAATGACTGTTCTGACCTGTCACCATCGCTGCCCATGGACCTCTGTAAGGCTGATTACCATCAAACAACACCATTTGAGGAGATTGATGTTGATCAACTCCCGCCTTTCCCTTTCCCTTCAACTTTTGTTCCACCCGCACCCAAACTAAAGCCACTACCTGAGAACCTCAAGTATGTCTTCCTGGGACCTGACCAGACCTTCCCTATGATTATTAACTCTCATCTAACCCAGGATCAGGAACTCAGGTTGACTGCGACCCTTTCAGAACATCGGGCCATCATTGGATGGACCATTTCGGACTTGAGAGGAATTAGCTCTGCCTATTGCACTCATAAGATTTACCTGGAAGATGGGGCACGACCCTCCCGCCAGATGCAGAGATGATTAAACCCAAATATGCAGGAGGTCGTTAAGAAAGAAATTATCAAGTGGCTTGACGCTGACATCATCTATCCCATCTCTGATAGCCCCTGGGTGAGCCCCACTCAAGTGGTTCCAAAGAAAGCCGGCCTCATCGTTGTTACCAATGAGCATGGCGAATCCATTCCCACCCGCACCACCATTGTTGGTGGGTGTGTATTGATTATAGGAAGCTCAATGAAGCAACCAAGAAGGATCATTTCCCCTTGCCATTCATTGACCAGATCCTTGAAAGATTGGCAGGGCAAAAGTATTTTTGCTTCTTGGATGGATATTCAGGATATAACCAAGTTGCAATTGCTCCTAAAGATCAAGAAAAGACCACATTCACTTGCTCGTATAGCACGTTTGTATTCCGTCGAATGCCGTTCGGGTTATGCAACGCACTTGCTACCTTTCAGAGTTGCATGCTAGCCATTTTTTCAGAAATGGTGGGTGAATACCTGGAGGTCTTTATGGATGATTTTTCTGTATTTGAGAATTCATTCGACCACTATTTGAGCAACTTGGAGAAAATCCTAAAATGGTGTATTGAGGTTAATCTAGTGTTAAGTTGGGAAAAGAGCCATTTTATGGTTCAAGAAGGAATCATCCTCGGTCACATCGATCGCATAGGGGCATTGAGGTGGATCGGGCTAAGGTTGATTTGATTTCCAAACTTTCTCTGCCTAGCTCGGTCCGGCAGATCCGCTCATTCCAGGGACATGTTGGCTTCTACCGAAGGTTCATCAAAGACTTCTCCAAGCTTTCCAAACCCTTAACCGACCTTCAGGCCAACGACGCCATATTCCACATGACCTCTGATTGCATCCAGGCATATCACACCCTCCGGGACTTAGTTTACATAGCACCTATACTTCAGCCCCCAGATTGGTCCTAGGACTTTGAGATTATGTGTGATGCATTAGATTTTGCCATAGGCGCTGTCCTGGGACAAAGACAAGACAAGAAACCCATGGTGATCTACTATGCAAGCAAAACACTGGATGAGGCCTAATGAAATTATACGATCACAGAGAAAGAATTGCTCACTGTAGTTTTCAGACTTGAGAAGTTCCGACCTTACCTATTGGGATCCCATGTGACCATCTATATTGACCATTCAGCCATCTGGCACCTGTTGGCTAAGGAGGGCGCGAAGCCCAGGCTCATCAGATGGATCCTACTCTTGCAGGAATTTGACCTGGAAATCCGTGACAAAGCTGGATCAGAGAATGTGGTGGCTGACCACTTGTCTAGACTTCACCCAGACCACATTGGACCCTCCCTACCTTTATCTGACACCTTCCTCGATGAACACATTCTGGCTGTGCAAGATAAGAAACTGCCTTGGTATGCTGACTATGTCAACTACCTAGTTGTAGAACAGACCCCGCACAGCTGGTCCAGATAGCAACGGGACAGGTTCTTGGCCGAGGCCAAGCACTATTTCTGGGATGATCCCATGCTATTTCACCTCTGTGCTGACCAGATCATCAGGAGGTGTATCCCCGAGAACGAAGTTTAGAGTGTACTATCTTTTTGTCATAACCAAGCTTGTGGTGGCCACTTCTCTGGAAAGAAAACATCTACGAAGGTTCTGCAGTCTGGATTTTACTGGCCTTCCCTATTTAAGGATGCACACAACTTTGCCAAGACTTGCTCGTGCTGCCAAACACTGGGGACCATGACCAGAAAAGATATGATGCCCCTCCAGCCCATTTTGATTGTCAAAATCTTTGACGTTTAGGGTATCGATTTTATGGGCCCCTTTCCACCATCCAACGGCTTTGAGTACATCCTAGTCTCGGTAGACTATGTTTCTAAATGGATTGAAGTCGTCACCACCCGCTGATGCGATCATAAGACTGTCATGGACTTTGTTAAGCAGAACATTTTTTCCCAGTTTGGAATACCAAAGGCCATGATCAGTGATGGTGGAAGTAATTTTATTCACTCCCAATTTCGTGCCCTACTAAGAAAATACGAGGTTAACCACCGCATTGCTACCCCGTATCATCCGCAAACAAATGGGTAGATCGAGGTCTCAAATAGACAAATTAAGAACATTTTACAGAAGATTGTGAGACCTGATAGGAAAGACTGGTCCACACGATTGGATGATACCCTGTGGGCATACAGGATCGCTTTCAAGACCCCGATAGGCATGTACCCTTATCGCCTAGTCTTTGGCAAAGCCTGCCACCTTCCTATCGAATTGGAACACCGGACTTATTGGGCTGTCAAGCAGTGTAACATGGATTCCCAGTTAGTCGGTGTGCAGAGGATGCTCCAACTCTCTGAGCTCGAAGAAATTCGTCGGGATGCCTTTGAGAACAGTCGAATGTATAAGGAGAAAATGAAAGCTGTCCATGACTGACTCATCCATATAAAGACCTTTGAGCCTAACTAGCAAGTCTAGCTTTTTGATGCCTGCCTAAAATTCTTTCTGGGGAAACTCAGGTCCAAGTGGATAAGACCATTTAGGGTGGTCAAGCCTCACTCCAATGGGGCGGTTGAAATTGCTGATCCAAACACTGGGCATACTTTTACAGTCAATGGCCAAAGATTGAAACACTTCCTAGCCCAGGTTCCCCCAAAGGAGAGTGTCACCCTCATTGAGGGATGACACGAAACATCGCCCAGCTGGAGGCATTAAACTCAGCGCTTCCTGGGAGGCAACCCATAGGATTCAGACTGACCCGGTATTCTACGTCACTCAGGTAATATCTTTTTAAACCCCTATTGCATCCATGTATTTGCCAATGAGGACATTGTCCAACTTAAGCATGGGGGAGGGTGGTAAATTGCATGATCCTAAGCTCATTTAATCAGTCTGAATAGAATAAAATTAAAATAAAAAAAATGAATTTAGGAAGAAACTTAGGCATTAGAAATTTGTCAATAGTGGGAAATAATACAAAAAAAACTTAAACACTTAGACTTTTCAGACCTTCAAGCTTAATCAGCCCTGGCGTCCATTAAAATATGGATTTAGCTTCAAATCCTTGCAACCTTAAGCTACTCTAATCCACCAACTAAATAAGGTAATAAGTATATGACTTATCAACTCACCCTTTAACTCAGAAAGACTTTTAGTCTAAGCATCTGCACACATTTGTGCACAGACTCACTCCTTGAAGATTCTGACAGAAATTGGGTAGCTAATGAACTCTCTAGGGTGGTATGGCTAGCAAGTTGTCATGGGTAACAGCCCATTGGAAGTTGTCCAGAGCCCAGCCACAGGACCACTTCTTCTTCATTGCCTCTAGGTAAATTTAAGATCAGGGAAGCCACCTACCAAATAAAAAAAAAGGAGAAAAAGGAAAACAAAATAAACCACACTTCACTGCACGAGTATGGCTGGCAAGTGATCGTGGGTAACAACCCATTGGTCGGTTGTCCAGAGCCTAGCTCAGTAATTGCACAAAAGAAACCAAAACACTTAAGGAAGAAGTGGGGAAGTAGTACAAGCCGGGGAGATATACACTAGAAAAATCCTTGTGTTGACCCCAATTAAAACAAACGGAGGGAGAAAGCTACCGATTGAACAAATACACCTTCAGGCAAAACACTTCCTCTTCCGGTCACCTAGGGGTGTAGAAACTCGGAGTCTGTCTAAATTACCGTTGAGTGAGTTTATCACGATCTTCACTCCAAGATGCTTAGCACATAGAGTTTTGTCCGAGTTTTGGGTGGGTTGGGTAGCCGTAAAAAGTTACCAACCCACTCTTAATTCCAAAAAAGTCTAAAAATAAGAAATATATATATATATTTACATACATTAAAGCAAGGATTCAGGCAATTCGTATTTTGGCAGACACCCGGGCGCTGCTTAGTCTTTGTAGATTAATATCTTAAGTATATTTCCTCCTATTGACAAGTGACGAAATGTCTAAGTAGATTACTTCTTAAATTCTGACTGGAAATAAATGCTAGAATAAACCTTGCTAGTAACTAGCAAGGAGTAAGCATGGGGGTATGATAATACTACATCTCGGGGTAATAACTCTGTTAAATGGGGTTTATCTTAAGAACAGAATACACAGATAACACATCATAAATGGGAATGGGAGCATTACATGCAACATACATCAAGATTGCCTATAGAATAATATTAATGGCCATTTGTATGAGTACTTGTCAAAACAGGCCTCAGATGAGCGATTGAACCACACGGATGGATTTAGAACGATGAACAGAGTCCAATGGACTCGAAATAAGCTAAATTCGACATCCGGAGCTCCCATTATTGGCCCAAGAAGTTCTGCCCATTGATCTGATGATCAATGGCCATGGGGCCACCACGTGTCAGCCATGCCACGCCCGCAATCTCCTTCAACCTATAGCGTCATTTTTAGCCGTCCGATCGCGCATCGGATGGCTGAGAACCATGCATCTGCGTGCCTCTCAGCCGCAGCAGCAGTAACCCCCGACCGTTGGATCTTCATCCAATGGGCATCTGCGCAGCGACCGCGCCTCATCTTCGCAACAAAGTAGTGGGCGTGGCACAACAGTCCGTGCCTCAGCCCCGCATAATGAGACGTGGGTTTGAGGCACCGATCACAGTGCAAATTCTAGCCAGAACGCGCGCGCGTGATTTCAGCCGTTGATGTGTGATCGAACGGCAGGCAGCGATCGACGCGGCTCAATCGCGCACATCCATAGCCGACTCACGCGATGATGCGAGGGCAAGGTTGCGATCCAGGCACGCGCCCCGTGCGGGATCCCACCCGTCCAATCTTCGATCGGACGGCTTACGACGCGTGCACACGAATCAAGCACGAGGAAGCACAATCGTGGGCGAGCGACCGGTGGGCAAGGGCCTTCACCGACGTTTTGGGAAGGGTTTTAGCGACATCCCAAACGTCGCTAAAACCCCTTCTTCATTTAGAAAGCCCTTCTCCCTATTTAAGCCCCTTCTAGCCACCCATTCAAGGCATTCACTCCACTTGCAAGTATTCTACCCCCCTCTTAGCTACCTTTAAGCCCTTTTGTAATCGTCGGAGATGACGAGCGGTCGACGGAGCCCTCTCCACCATCGTGGTTGCCTCGTCGTCCCCTCTCTCTCTCTCTCCTTCCTTCTTTTAAGCTTTACTTATGTTCAAGCATTTATCTAGTGTTGTAATTATGAACTAAAGTTGCATGTTAAATGAAGTTGTTTTCTATTCAATTGCTTGCTCTATTTTCTATTCAAGTCGCATGTTGCGAATGAACAATTCTAACCTTAATCTCTCTCTCTCTCTCCTTTTCACCCATGCCTTTTCGCAAGCAAAACCCCTTGATTTTCATGACAATAAGTGACAAGAAGAATCTGATTTTCACGCCTCCCTGAGACCAACACTCGGACTCACATCCGTCTCTTTACTTTAAAACCAACGTCGCAAACGCAAGCTATAACGACACTTCCAAACACATGTGCACGCGCACGTCATTGACCCATGCACACAAACACACCCTCCTACACCACTATATAAGGACCTATCCCCCTCCACTTTTCACCATCTTCTACCAACCAACTCCACCACTCCATAGAGCATCTAAGCAAGGTTCCGGAGCTGTTGAGCCACCGACAGAAGTCCCTTCACCACCGTGGCTGCTTCACCTCTCCATTTAGCTGCTAGTTTCTTTAGTATAATATTTTTATTGCTTTAAGCTTTCATCTATCATTATCATTGTAAAACTATTCCATTTATGCAATATATTATCATCTTCTATCATCATGTTTGTGTTTCTTTCATTGCTAGCCATAATCATATTGTCATCATAAATCTCTAACCCTATCTCTCTCTTTCTCCTTTTCTCTTTCTCCCTCTCCCTATCTGTCTCTCTTTCTCTCTGTTTTCGCAAGTGAATCAAACAACGTATTTTTGTGACACATTAAAGCGATAAAATGATCCGATTTCACATCTCCCTGAGATTAACACTTGGACTCATTTTTATTATCTTCATTTAATATTGATGTCGTAAATGCACGCTACAACGAATGAATTAACCTTTCACGTTTCCTGATGTCAATTTTTGGTGTCGTTGCTAGGGAGGCAATGGATCTTTTATTCGCTTTCATTTCCTTGGGCATTATTCATACTTGTGTTATCTAACTTGCCTTTCTCTCTTCTTATTGGTTGCAGGAATCTCATACATCAGCAACAGAGGGAGAGTGGATCAGATTGGATCAAAGGAAGTGCAAGAGAAGACCACCATCAACCCGAAGGTTTGATATCTTGTCTTCCCACGATCCAAAGGTAACCCTTCATCTCTGGATCAAGGAAAAGATCTAAGTCATGGTGCTCTAGAAAAAAACCCTCTCTTGTGTCTGTCTAAGGAAACACCACCACTAAGTTCTCAACCCGTTAATTTCACAACACTATTTTACGGACTCAAGTTGAGCATGCAATTAGAGGACTCTTAACACCTCTCAAAATTCTAAAAAAAATCTCAGAGGTGTTCCATCTAGTGGAAAAACTCTTTTTAAAATTTCATAGCCAAACTTTTTGTGGTTTGGCCATGAAAAATTCTCTACTAGAAGTGCGCAAGGTTGTCTTGATTTCTAGAGACTTGTAGGTTGTTTCTGTTGCTGCGAACACTACACAGTTTGGATTTGTAAGAGATTTATATTTCTGGAAAGCTCTTGAAATGCTCTAAATTTATTATGAAGTCTATTTCTACATTTGAAAAGGGTTAGTGCCTTTTCTGATTCAATTCCTAAACTCACGCACTGATCTAGAAGTTCTAGACAGATTGACCCCCTCTTGGAAAAATGTGATTTGGGTGGTCTGTCATCCTCTAAAAATTTTGAAATTGATTTTGTTGAAAAGCTCATTCGATTGTGGTGAGGATAGGGACATTGCTTCCTTTGATTGGACCTTTCTTGATAAAGTCTAACAAAGATTCATTAGAAGTTGCACACCCTAGGATCTTCCACTCTAGGGTGCTTTTAACTTCATAGTCACACAAAAGGCCATAAAGAAAATCAATCTTAACCAACTGTGTGACTACATCTTTGTTCCTTGATTGAATTTGTAAACAAGTGAAATCCTAAAATCCATTAAAGCAAGGTCCAAATTCTAAAAGCCGTTCATCATAATCTTGCTTGATAAAGAACACTTGTTTTGGCATTGGGTCCTTGCACCCAATTGTGCACATAGCTTAATTGAAATTTTTAAGGGCATCAACCCCCTAACGCTCTTCACTTGATCCTTGAGCATAAGCACTGTTCTAGTTTTAATTTGAAATTTAGTAGATGTTGGCCCTAGGATTCATTGAGTTCGTTTTAGGGTATTTTTCATGAACGCATTGCAATTTAGTGACGTCTGCTTGCTCTAAAAGGTGCTAAGTTGGGAGGCTCGATTGTCAAACACCTTAACTAAGCAGCAGTTTAGCATAATTAGCGGCCTTTGGGACATGCTCCTCCTACTTCGCCTTCCCAACTTTACCACCTTCGGGAGTAAGGACAACACCAAATTCGTCGTGTGGTCGGAATTTACTTCTGAAGCGTAGGTCACCTAGGTCTACACTGTAGGCCCTAGATTTGTTTGCTTGGTTGTGCACACACTATTCTCGCATCTGTTTCCCTTCTCATCCCTCCTTTTTCTTCTCTAGTGTACGCACGAAAGGCAATCACTTCATCCTAAATTGGTTGCTTTAGATAGAGAGACTAGGAGGAGACTTGATTTTTCAAGGGCTAGGACTAAGGAAATGGCCGACCAAAGAGTTGAGGACCAACCTCAACCTGATGCCATGGCCATGATTCAGATTGCAACCAACCACCAACTTCAGCAACAATAGATCCATACCATCATGCAGGCCATACACCGACTGCAGAACCCTCAAGGGTAGAATCCTCAAGGGAAACCCCCACTAAACCCACCTAACCCACCACAACCCCTTGAGGGCCAACCAAGGCCTCTTTGTGATTTCTACAATCCATCTGCCACTAGTGTTGAACCATACCTTGTGGTCCCTGAATGAGGAGATGATTTTGAGCTAAAACCTAATGTTTTTAGCTTGATTCAAAGCCATTTCCATGGGAGCTCAAATGAAGACCCTTTTCAACACCTAGAAGACTTAGATCAGATTGCATGGACCGTAAAACCAAGGAACATCCATTTAGACATTATTTTAATCAAGATGTTCTCATTCTCCTTGAGAGATAGCTTCTCATTGGCTTAGAACCTTAGGGAGACCCATCTCCACTTGGGAGGAATTAAGGCATGCTTTTCATAAGAAGTTTTTCCCCATAGAAAAGACTAATGCCCTTAGAAGAGCTATTACTACATTCACCCTACAAAGTGGAGAGCAAATCCATGAGGCATGGGAATGATTCAACGAATTACTGAGGAAATGCCCACACCACGAGGTTCCAAGGTGGCAATTGGCCAAGATTTTCTACCATGGTCAGGACAACAACCTTAGGAATTTTGTGGATGCCTCATGTGGAGGAAATTTTCTAAATAAGGATGAGGAAAGCACGTTCGAGCTCTTTGAGTCAATGAGTGAGAACTTGCTTAATAATGCTTCCATGACCCAAGTTAATCAGTCTAATCAACCACGTGGTGGGATTTATGAGGTGCAAACTAATTATGGGATGGTTGACATGGACATTATAGAAAAGAATTTGGATCGGGTTGAGTTGGTGATAAGAAAATTGATGAGCTATTAAACCAATGCTGAACCCCATTGCAGAACTTCTCCCTAGTGAAGGGAGCACACAATATTGACTTGGTTCAGTCTATGAACCAAGTGCACCTGGAACAACCCCTGACCATGTTCCAGGGAGGGACCTTTACTCCCTCAAACCCTGATTATTCTTTCCCCTCCCCTTCGGCATCTTCTACCTTTGAAGATGCCCATGCCATCCAAGGATATTCTAAACTTGACCCTTTCTTCAACATTTACAACCCTGGATGGCGCAACCACCCTAATTTTTCCTGGTAGAACCAAAAATCAAACCAGTTCCAAAACCAACCTAGGCCAAACCCTCCCTCCTATTAGCAAGGTCCACCTGCTAGACCATCCTATAACTAGAATAGGGAGGCTTTGACACAACAAAACCAAATGGACACTCTGATCAAAATGATGGCTGATATGAATCAGAAACATCAGGAGGAGATGGCTTTAGTTAAGGGACAGTTGAGCAAGCTATTGGATAACAAACAATAGGGGTTCCTTCCTTCTCAGCCACAACCGAACCCTAGGAATGTAATGAATAGAGGCCACAATCCTCAAGGGTTCCAACCAAATCAGGGGCAAGCCCATATAATTCTATAAGCCCCTCAGACATCCCCTAGGTTTTCCACTTCTTCTTAAGGGCCTAACCTTGGTTCTAATGCCTCAACCAATGCGGTTACATTGAGAAACAACACTCAAACCCAGGATCCCAAATGGCTGACCCCTCTTGTGACCCCACTACCTAAGATACTTGATTTTAAGGATGAGCAGGAGGAACCCAAGGATTAGGAACCTGACTTGGTTCAAACCCAAATCCCATGCTTTGAAGCCTTGGATAAGGTAAAGAAGAAAAATGTGGCTGAGAACGAGGAGTTGTTAGAGATTTTCAAGCAAGTATCGATCAATATGCCTCTCCTCGAAGCGATCAAACATATCCCAGCTTATGCAAAGCTTTTGAAGGATGTTTGCACACCCAAGCGTAAGCCTAAGCACCTAGGAAGGTAGTGCTATCTGAGCAGGCAAGTTCGGTGATATTGAGCAGCCTACCTCCTAAAAGGATTGACCTCGGAGCGCCTTTGATCTCATGTAATATTGGTGACATGACCTTTAATAGAGCACTCTTGGACTTAGGTGCTTCAATTAACCTAATCACGACTACCCTTTATCACCAGTTTGGGTTTGGAGAATTAAAGCCCACACCTGTGACTATCCAACTGGCCGACCGATCTGTGAAAACCCCAAAGGGGGTAGTTGAGGATGTAATTGTTCGGGTTAAGGACTTCGACTTCCCAGTTAACTTTTAGTGCTTGACATGGAAGTCCCCGAACAACTACAAAACACACCCATCATCTTAGGCAGACCCTTTTTGGCTACAGCTAAGGCTAACATTGATTGTGACACGGGATGTATGGAAATTGCCTTTGGAGACAAGAAGATGAAATTGGATATCTTTAAGGTGACTAAGTCTTTCGATTGCAATTGGGTCGAGGAATACAATCCTATGGAAGCCCTAGTTGAAGAATGCCTGACTTTAAGCTCTTTAGAGGACCATATGATTCGACTAGCTATTGACTACCCTGACCCATCCCAATCTTTGGAGATTGAACTCTGGAGAACTAATTACCACCAGCAACCTTCATTTGAGGAGATTGATGTCACTCAACTCCCTTCCTTCCCTTATGATAAGAACCTCATCATGAATCCTAACTAGCACAATCTAACCTAGATATGTGAGAAAAAGCTCCTACATAACTCAAAGAAAGGCTTGACTCAGAGAATTCTGAGTTTAAGAAGAAAATAAGTCATAAGGGGTAAAAATGCAATTTCACCAACACAATCTGCAAATAGGGTAACTCAGGCTCCAAACATAGGTCAAACTAACCTAATAAGAAGGAAAATGGGATGATCTGATCCAACAAGGGCTATAGCAACTCCAAGGAATTAAATGACATTCTGTAACCCTAAAACAAATCCACTTCAATTCAAAAGGTTCGAGGTAGGGTAAAAATCGACTAAACCCCCTAAAATTCATAGAAAAATAATCTCTAGGGTTAAGAACCTTCAATTTAGCCTTAGAAACCTATTTTGACTTACATTGAGAACCATGCCCATTTAATGATTTAATTAGGTTTTTACGTAAATTGGTCGGTCAAACAAGGTCTGACCTAGAAACAAAATTCACCATTAAAATCCTTAGGTCCAATTTAGTCATACATAAAAACTTGAGCCTAAGAAGAGACCTTCTTGACCGACTTTGCAATTTGGTCCTCATCTATTACTTTTTGACCCTCAACTTTCGAAACCCTTACATTTTGGCCCCTAGTTTCCTCGTCGTTCTTTGCATTTAGGTCCCTCCTACAAGTCTTTGCGTAGTGCCATGCTCCGGCGACTTTGCGCCGTGCAGGGTGAGGGGGATGTCTTGTAAATTGAACCTGGTGTTCCCTGCGACATCTGCTGTCTTAGGGACACCGCCATGCCGCCTGACGACGCCCACACCTTCCGTGCGAACACGTGAAAGGTATGGGTCACACCTCTGGCCATTCTCCGGTGAGGGAGGCACGTCGCCTCCCTCCGTCCACCCCTCCGCCACTGCCTTTATAATGACCAGCGTCGCCAGCCAGTTCGGGCAGTTTGGTCTTGACGGAGAAAACCCCAACCCTTCCTCTCTCCCCACTCTGACAGGAACCCACTAGCTCCGGAGGCTCCTCCTCCTCCGTCTCGTCGCTCTGTTGCAATACCAGCAGCAGAGCCACCTTCGCTTGATCTCCCTGCGTCGCGCCGTACCAAGCGCATGCCTCCCTGCCCTCTTCCTCGCAGCCGCTCTCTCCCTTTGGGTGTTTCTTCTCTGGCGACAGTCGATACGACTGCCGCCCTGCTCTGGCCCCCTTCATCCCTGTAGGTAGGTTATTGCTATTTCCCTTCGTCCCCTCTTTTTTTCCCCACTGCCTTTCAGTTGGTTACCCCTCGACTGTGCCCGACCACCATCATCTTCCATCCCTCCGGCAACCCTCCGGCGAGTTGCCCCCATCGATCCGCCGCTCCACACAACTCGCCAACTGTCCCAAAACCTCCGCCTCACCCTACCCAACACCCCCCACCCCTCCACTGCCACTCGACACCTCCACAACACTCCCCCAATCAAACCTATTTTTCCGGTTGCAGTCCGACCTAGGGCTGCTGCTAGACACCGCCCCGCAACCTGCTGCACCCCGCACTACCTTCGTCGTGCCACGGCGAAGGTTTCCCTGTGGTCTGATTAGGCCGAGAGGCCCTGTTTGTGTTAGGCAAATTTTCAGCCCCGGTCGCCATTGGTGATGAAGCAAGGAGCTTCCAAGCGAGCTCCAGGCCTCGAAGCAGCAGGACTCCAGCCGAGGCGAATTGGAGAGACCCAGGTGAAGACAGGCAGCTAGCACGCGAAGGGAAGCGAGGACACAGCTGCTGAGGCAAGGTCGCGATTCTTCCTGCGGGCGCGCGCAAGAACGGACGAAGTTTAGTCCAACATCGTAAGATTTCGAAGCGCCGCACCTATTTAAATTGATTTTGTGTTTTTACCTAAGCGCCTCAGAACACGGGGTGAGGTCCCCTTGCCCACTCACCCGCCTCGTCCGTGACCCATGCCACGCGGACCTGGCCGACCCGTTTACCCTGCACTCCTCGCGCACCACCCACGTCGGTGCGCCTGGTCACGGGTACGCTACCCGACCTGATAACCCGGCTCTGGGAGAGCTTCCTATGAGCGATTTACAGAGAGAGAGAGACGTGCGGGTAGAGGGAAGGGCTAGGTTTTGCTGTGCCTTGTGCAGGAACAAGGCGCGAAGGAAGAAGGTTCACCACTTGGCCGCAGGAAGAAGAAGAGGAGCGGAAGAAGAAACTCTGAAAAGGCTCTGCAGCTGAGCAAGACAGAAGACAAGAAAAAGAAGAAGAAGCGGGAAGAAGAAGAGTAGAAGAAGAAGCAGTGAAGGAAGAAAAGAGGGGAAGCGCTGTAGCAGACCGCCATTTAAGTCATCTAACTGTGATATCAGACGACGGATGAAGCTTCAGAGGAGATAAAGCAGAGAAGAAGAAAAAGAAAAGAAAAGGCTCCGCAGCTGAAGAGAAAGAAAAGAGAAGAAGGAAGAAAGAAGATAATGACAAGAAAAAGAAGAAGAACTGAAGAAGAAAAGAACTACAAGACAAGTAGAAGAAGAAGAGGAACTGAAGGCAATCAGAGCCAAGGAAGAAGACCCGTAAAGATAAAGAAAAGAGAAAGAAGAGAAGAAGACAAGCAAAGAGAGAAAGAAGAGAAGAAGAGAAAGCCAAAAGACAGAAATCTATTTCTCCCTCTCTCTCTCTCTCTTATTTTTGTAATAAAGAAACATTGTACTTCTAGAATTCCAGTAGCTCCTTGAGTTCGACCTCGGGAAACTATTTCCGAGTAAAATTTTAATGGTAACGACAACCGTAGCTGTCTTATTTTATACCACAACGACATTACCGTAATAAGCATTAAAACAAACAAAGAGTAGCCACGGTTGGGAAACGACACAATTTTCTTGGCACCATTGCCGGGGAGCAACGGCTATTCTAAAAGCTTTGAATTTCTTTTAAAAGATTGCTAATCTTTTTCTCTCTCTTGTGTGCAGGTAAAGGAAAAGAAGAGCAGCCGCACGACAAACACTCCAACAAACAAGTAATCTCTTTTAGCCCTTTCTTAACTCCCTTAAAATCTGAAAAGGAACAAAAAGAAGAATCAACTTAGGGCTACCTGTGTTATACATAGTAATTCATCAAAATTGCCTATTTCAACACATGCTTAACTGTTCATCCAACTAAGGTAACTAGGGCTAAAACCTTCTTGATTGAGCCCTAGATACTAAAATTTTGAGGCAACTAAAATGGACCAACTAGAGCCAATCCAAGGATTGAAAATCTAGGGTTTCTAGACACACACCTTCTATTAACAAAGAAAAGATCTTCCCAAAAAGAGGTGTGCCTAAACCTTGTTTGAAAAAGATCTATACAAGAGGAACCCTAAGCAAATCAGGCTCTTAAATCCATTTGAACCTTTAAAGAAAGACCCAAAAGCTCTCAAAAGAACCAGAGGCGAAGTTGACCCCTTGGGTCAACCAACCTTCAAATTAGGTCACTTTTTCACTCAAAATACTAAAAAGTTCAAGTGGAACCTTAAGCACCTTGATCTTAAAGTAAAAGAGGTAGACTTAAGAGGTCAAGATCCCCATTCTGGTCTACCTGGAACCGCAGTGACAAGAGAGGTCGGGTGGGGGAAACCCTGTAACCCGTGGGGATGCTCTACCATGTAGGGGTCTTCGCGGGACTCACCCTCTCTGGCTGCCCAGGTAATTCTTAGGTGGACGATCTTTTTGATCAAGGGGTCCATCTGCCCCGCACCTCTATAGTCACCCAACAATTTTTGGGTGTCTCAATTGGGTCTAGCACCTTCTAAACTCATCTATAACAATAGTGCATGTATGGTAGGAGGTCCTTAAGACCACCCTTAAGACCTCCTTTAGAAATTCACTCTCGTCAAGGCCAAGCCTTGACGCCCATGTTTCTGCAGCAACCCCACCACATTATTCTCTCATTTGATTCAGAACCAAGCTCTTCTTCTTCCCCCATCATGGCTCAGCCAGTTGAGGAAGAAAACAATCTGGAGCACCAGCTCCAGCGACTCAATGACCTCTTCCAAAACTTTGTGCACCCACCGCAGTGTCCTATGATGCGGGACCATTATAATCCTACTGCGGTGGCCATTGAGCGTCGAGTCAGAATCCCGACTGGAGGACCTGATTCCGAATTAAAGCCCAATATGATTCATGCTATACCTAAATTCCATGGGCTTAATTCCGAAGATCCCTTCCAGCACATCAAACAGCTGAAGCATCTGGCCCAAACTTTTGGGTCAAATGCACAAAATTGAGATATTCTTCTCATGAAGATGTTCTCCTTCTCTCTTATGGACAAGGCCGCTCATTGGTATCAAACTCAGACCCGAAGAACTTCAGTCCAAATTTTTGAAAAAGTTCTTTCCCGTTGGTCGGACCAATGCCATGCGCCATTAGATTACTCACTTCACTCGGCAAACAGGGGAACCTCTCCATGAGGCATGGGATTGCTTTCAGGATCTCATGAGAAAGTGCCCCCATCACGGAGTTCCTAAATGGGAACAAGTCCAATCTTTTTACCAGGGACTCCGTGAAGACATCTGTCTTTTCGTCAATGCAACCTGCGGAGGGAATATCATGGGTCAACATGAGGACACCGTGTGGGAGATTCTTGAAAACAAGTGCGAGAACTCCATCAACAATGACTCCATGGGATTATTCGACAGGACGAATACCCGCGCATCGATGAATCTTAGAGGAGCACATGAGACGCAGGGCCTGTCCGCATCAGTCGACCTGGAATTAATGGCCAGTCGATTGGACAAGGTCTCAATCATTGAAAAGAAGGTGGATGAGCTGACTCATCACTTGCAGCGAGCCACCTCTGCGCATAGCTCCTTTGCACAGCCTCCTTCCACACGGGAGACTTTGCAAAACATTCTCCATCTATCTTCTCCTGGGATGGATCCATATCCATCATCTGATTCTCGGATCGGAGGGCCATCCGATCCTTTCTATGCCAGTCCGGGGAATTCCATTCCCCCTTTCTCTGACTCTCTGGAGGTTCCTCAAACCTGTGAGGACCTCAACGCCATCCAGAACGACCCATTCTCCAACACCTATAATCTTGGATGGCGAAACCATCCCAACTTTCAATGGGTGGGAAATTCCCAAACCCAAAGACCACCCTTTCAGTCCCGCCCACAACCCCCTCGTCCTTACCAGCCGCTTCAGCCTCGGCCCAACCCTACTTATCCATCAGGGACAAATCAGGATCAAATGTCCCTTATCCTTCAGACTCTGGCTGACATTCAAAGAACGAATGCAGCTATCCAAAAATAACACAAGGATGAACTTACAGAGGTTCATAATCAACTGGCCCAGTTGGCAAATTCTCGCCAGCCAGGCACTCTTCCTTCCCAACCTCTTCCTAACCCGAATAACGTGCCAACAAAGCGGCACATTATGAACCCAAACCCGGGCCAAGCCCATATGATTTATCAGGCCCCCTCTGTTCCTTCACCTGACGAGATGGAGGCTTCCACTTCTTTTGCGGGCTATCAGCAGCAACCCATCTTACCTAATCCCAACCAAAACCAGGCAGGACGTAATTCCGTGACAACCCGTAGTGGTAAGGAAACCCAAGATCCACCTTATCCAAACCACTACAAGCCTGGTAGTGATCCCAAGCCTAGGACGGTAATCCAAGACGTTCCTATCCCTGTCCTAGATCAAAGACCTGGACCTATCCTAGAAGAACCAACCAAGGTTCCATTTCCCGAGGCCTTGACCAAGGGAAAGAAGACTACCAAGCCCATGGCACCTGAGGAGGACCTGGTCAAGCTCTTTGAGCAGGTCCACATAAACATCCCCTTGATGGATGCAATCCGCCACGTACCGGCTTACGCACGATTCTTAAAGAATGTGTGTACACCCCAGCGTAAGACGCGAACCAAGAGTGGGAGTCCAATTGTTCTGTCAGAGCAAGCCAGTTCTGTAATCCTAAGCAGACTCCCACCCAAGGCTAAAGTTCCTGGTACTCCCCTGATTTCCTGCAAGATAGGTGATACCCAATTTGATAGAGCATTGCTAGACTTAGGTGCTTCCATAAATCTGATACCCACATCCTTACTTAACCATCTAGAAGAATCTGAGCTAAAACCAACTGAGGTGACATTACAATTAGCAGATCGATCTATAAAGTCACCAAAAGGGATTCTCGAGGATGTTATTGTAAGAGTGCGAGATTTCTACTTTCTTGTAGACTTTATAGTCTTAGACATGGATGCACCTGAAAACCCTAGGGATACACCAATCATTCTATGGAGACCTTTCTTGGCTACTGCTAGAGCCAACATTAGCTGTGAGGAGGGCCAAATAGAGCTCAAATTTAGGAATCAAACCCTGAAAATTCATATATTTAAGGCCTAACAAGGAATCAATTGCGGTGTCATCGAACAGATTTGTGACATTAGGGCTCTGGTTGATGAAACACACTTTCAGAATGACCTGATTATACCTCATCAACCACAGAAAAATCTTGAATCGCAAATAGAGGAGTCGAATCCAGATTTAGACAACCCAATAGCTCCTACCCTTGAACCTCACATCTATTCTGAACCACTCGCCGCTGCTGATAACCCCATCCTCGAACTAAAGCCCCTTCCTGCTCACTTGAAATACATCTTTCTGGGTTCTAATCAGACCCTTTCTGTGATTATCAATTCCAAGCTCAATCCTGAACAGGAATCCCGTCTGATTGCTGTCCTCCAGCAACATCGCAGAGCCATCGGGTGGACTCTCGATGATCTGACTGGAATAAGTCCCTCGTATTGTACTCATCGTATCTATTCAGAAGAGGGCGCACGACCTTCTCGTGAAATGCAGAGACGCTTGAACCCCAATCTGTAGGAGGTCATGAAAAAGGAGATCATCAAGTGGTTAGATGCCGGGATCATCTACCCGATCTCCAATAGTCGTTGGGTGAGCCCAATTCAGGTCGTGCCTAAGAAGGCAGGACTCACCACTATAAGGACTGAAACCGGAGAAGTCATTCCTACCCGATTAGCCAACTCGTGGAGAGTCTGTATAGATTACCGCCGACTCAATTCCACCACAAAGAAGGATCATTTCCCACTGCCTTTCATTGATTAGATTCTTGAGAAATTAGCGGGAAATAGATTCTTCTGCTTTCTTTACAGGTACTCCAGTTACAACCAAGTGGCAATCCATCCTGAGGACCAAGAGAAGACCACGTTCACCTGCCCCTTCGGAACATACGCATTCCGAAGGATGCCTTTCGATCTTTGCAATGCACCCGCTACTTTTCAGCGGTGCATGCTTGCCATATTCTCAGATATGGTAGGTGACTATCTGGAAGTCTTCATGGATGACTTTTCAGTTTTTGGAGCATCATTTGACGATTGCCTCCAACACTTGGTCCAAATACTCAGGCGATGCATCGATGTGAATTTGGTTCTTTCCTGGGAAAGGAGCCATTTCATGGTGCCTGAGGGAATTGTCCTGGGACATTTAATCTCGGAGAAGGGCATCCAAGTGGATCGAGCTAAGGTTGATCTAATCTCTCGCCTTCCTATGCCTAGCTCGATTAGGGACATCCGTTCTTTTCTAGGGCACGTCGATTTTTACCGTCGTTTCATTCCTGATTTCTCAAAAATCGTGTGCCCCTTGACTTCTCTTCTCTCTAAGGATGTACCCTTTGAAATCTCTAAGGAATGCACACTAGCCTTTGAAAACCTTCGTGACCGAGTCAACCAGGCACCTATCCTACAATCCCCTGACTGGTCTCAACCCTTTGAGATCATGTGCGATGCGTCTGATTTCGCTGTAGGAGCAGTCCTGGGATAGAAAGCTGACGGGAAACCCGTGGTCATCTACTACGCTAGCAAGACACTTGACGAGGCTCAGCGTAACTACACGGTTACAGAGAAAGAGTTGCTAGCCGTAGTATTTGCCCTTGAAAATTCCGATCATATCTCCTGGGTTCCCACGTCATCATCTACTCGGATCACACGGCTGTAAGGCATCTCCTTGCTAAGAAGGACGCGAAGCCCTGACTAATCCGATGGATTTTGCTGTTGCAAGAATTCGATCTCGAGATTCGCGACAAGGCGAGAAGGCAGAATGTGGTAGCCGACCATTTGTCCCGTCTTCCTTCTGAGATTATCAACCCTTCCGGACCCATCACGGAACATTTTCCTGATAAACACCTGCTGACTATTGGTACTAGACTTCCATGGTTTGTTGATATAGTAAACTACTTGGCATCTCATCAGATCCCGTTTGATTGGCCGAAGGCCAAGAAAGACAAATTGCGCTCTGATACCAAGTATTACATCTGGGAAGACCTGTACCTTTTCCGCATAGGTGCTGATCAAATCATCCGGAGATGTGTCCCAGAAGAGGAAATCAACAATATTCTCTCTTTCTGCCATGACCAGGCATGCGGTGGCCATTTCTCTGGGTATAAAATCGCATCAAAAGTCCTCCAGTGTGGCTTTTACTGACCCACACTATTCAAAGACGCATACAGTCACTGCAAGGCATGCAGTCGTTGCCAGACTTTGGGCAACATGAGCCATCGCAACATGATGCCTTTGCAGCCGATTCTCGTATGCGAAATCTTTGATGTTTGGGGGATTGATTTTATGGGCCCCTTTCCTATTTCAGATGGTTTCGAATACATTCTGCTGGCTGTGGACTACGTGTCCAGATGGATCGAAGCCATACCGACCCGAACCTGTGATCACAAAATCGTTCTCAAATTCATTCATCAAAACATTTTCTGAAGGTTCAGGATTCCTCGTGCTATAATCTCTGATGGTTGGACCCATTTCACTAATGCTCAGTTTAGGTCACTGATGACCAAATATGGGGTGTCTCACCAAATCTCTACTCCTTACCACCCCCAAACTAATGGTCTAGCTGAGCTATCAAATCGGGAGATCAAGAAAATCCTGCAGGTCACTATTCGGCCTGACAGGAAGGACTGGTCATCCCGACTTCCAGAAGCCTTGTGGGCCTATAGGACTGCCCACAAAACCCAATTAGGCATGTCTCCCTTTATACTGGTGTATGGGAAGGCGTGTCACCTTCCCGTCGAACTAGAGCATAAAGCCTATTGGGAAGTACGGAACTGTAATCTAGATCTTTCGAAGGCTGGAACCCACAGAAACCTTCAAATCAGCAAGATCGATGAATTATGCCTGGACACGTATGAGAACTCGCGAATCTACAAGGAGTGGGTTAAAGCCTTCCATGACAAGCATATCTCGAGAAAGATCTTTGATCCTGGTCAGAAGGTCCTACTCTTTGATGCCCGACTCAAACTTTTCCCTGGAAAGTTGCGATCCAAGTGGGTCGGACCATACTTAGTCCGATAGGTTTTTGGAAATGGAGTCATCGAAATCAGTCCGCTCAGCCACGATTCTGAACCTTTCATCGTGAACGGTCAGAGACTCAAGCCGTTCATTGATGTAACTTCTACTAATTTGGCTGAATCATCTTATATCCTCCATTCCCCTTGAGCTTATTGCGCCCAGCCGATGGCGTAAAACTCAACGCTTAACGTGAGGTAGCCCGTCATTTTCCTTGAAAGCCTAAAACCTTTTTGACACCTTTGTGCACTTAAGGTTCACCCTTGTAGACAGCCGACTCCACCTCAGATGCTTGCATCTGGGATTAGAAATCGTCCGCAACAATCATCCCGACCCATTCACTCATCAAAACATCTGTCTTAAGGAATGAACTAAGTAAATAAAAATCCCCTAAATCACAATGAGGACATTGCAAACCTTAGGCATGGGGGGGTATAAAAGTGCAAAACTTGTAAGAAAAGGTTTTAAACAAAAAAATTCACATATGCCAAAAACACCATAAAAATTAAATTTTTTTTTAAAAAAAAAAAAAAAGAGGAGAAAGGAAATTTTGTGGGAGAAGGAAAAGAAACAAAATGAAAAAGGAGCGCAAAAATGAAAGAAAAGAGTGATAGTCATTAGTAAGAAACTAAGGAATTGACCTAAGTTCTAGACCTCATTCAAGAAAAGAAATGAAAAGTGCATGGTGAGATTAGTAAGAACGCAAATCTTAGGCATTCTTGGATAGACTCTTAGTACCCATTAAGATCTGGACACTCCTCAAGAGGTTGAGGAAAATGAAAAGATTAAGTATTAGGTCTAAGGCTTAGGGAGTATTTGGCCTCATTAACTAACATTTGGTTTACGGGACTCAGTAACCTAAGCACCCTAACCTTACACACAGCCTGGTTCAGTAAGCGTAAAAATCAAAACACGCAAAAGCGTCGGAAAATTCTGAAAAGTACACCTAGAGTAGGAGCGGCCTATCAACACAAGTTGATTTGGATGAGTTCCCAGCGTGGAGAGGTAGGAAATTCCCCTCAAAGATGCGTAACAAAATATCATCTCCTCGGTGCTTGTCTCTTAGGATATTTTCATATCCTATTAGGGGCATGTAAGCACTCTGCTGGTTCAGATTCCATGGATGGCATTATCACGAAGTGTCAATTGTCAGGGTCTGGATTCGGCCACGGAACACCATGGATGGGATTATCTCGAAATCTCAATAGCCAGGGTTCCAGGGGTTGCCATGGGCGGTGCTATCTCGAAGCATCGATTGCCACGAACCCTTGAGGATTGATGATGGGAACAAGGAATCTGATACAGACTGTGTTGAAAAGCCAATCCTAAGCTAGAATTAAAAAGAAAAAGAGAGAAAACTCTCCAAACAGAAAAATCTTCTATCTCTCTCTCTCTTACAAAATGCACTACGAATTGAGTCAGGGCTAAAATCATTTCAAGCACGGGTGCTTTAACCACAAAGTCCGATAGACCTTAGGTAAGTTCTTGTGGGCCTTAGAAACCTTTGCTAAGGACTGAGGCTGATGCTAGACAGATCTGGATCTTGGTTGGTACTAGAGTACCTTTTAGGCCTATGGTCAGCATTCTAACCTAATCTAAGTTCAAATGAAAAAAGCACTTATCTGAAATTATTAAAAACATCATGGTCTAGAACAAAGGTTAAAACCTTAAGTTTTTGCTAAGGAACTAGCAAAAGCTAAGCATGGGGGTATGATAAGAACCTCATCATGAACCCTAACTAGCACAATCTAACCTAGATATGCGAGAAAAAACTCCTACATAACTCAAAGAAAGGCATGACTCAGAGAATTCTGAGTTTAAGAAGAAAATAAGTCATAAGGGGTAAAAATGTAATTTCACCAACACAATCTGCAAACAGGGTAACTCAAGGTCCAAACATAGGTCAAACTAACCTAATAAGAAGGAAAGTAGGATGATCTGATCCAACAAGGGCTACAGTAACTCCAAGGAATTAAATGACATTCTATAACCCTAAAACAAACCCACTTCAATTCACGAGGTTCGAGGCAGGGTAAAAATCGACTGAATCCTCTAAAATTCATAGAAAAATAATCTCTAGGGTTTAGAACCTTCAATCTGGCCTTAGAAACCCATTTTGACTTACATTGAGAACCATGCCCAATTAATGATTTAATTAGATTTTTACGTAAATTGGCCGGTCAAACAAGGTCTGACCTAGAAACAAAATTCACCATTAAAATCCTTACGTCCAATTTAGTCATGCATAAAAGCTTGAGCCTAAGAAGAGACCTTCTTGACCGACTTTGCAATTTGGTCCTCATCTATTACTTTTTGACCCTCAACTTTCGAAACCCTTGCATTTTGGCCCCTAATTTCCTCATCGTTCTTTGCATTTAGGTCCCTCCTGCAAGTCTCTGTGCAGCGCCATGCTCCAGTGACTTTGCGCGGAGCATGGCGCCGCGCAGGGTGAGGGGGATGTCCTGCAAATTGAACCTGGTGTTCCCTGCAACGTCTGCTGTCGTAGGGACACCGCCATGCCGCCTGACGATGCCCACACCTTCCGTGCATACGCGCGGCAGGTATGGGTCACACCTCCAGCCATTCTCCAGCGAGGGAGGCACTTCGCCTCCCTGCGTCCACCCCTCCGCCACCACCTTTATAAAGACCAGCGTCGCCAGCCGGTTCGGGCAGCTTGGTCTTGACGGAGAAAACCCCAACCCTTCCTCTCTTCCCACTCCGACAGGAACCCACCGCTCCGACGGCTCCTCCTCCTCCGTCTCTTCGCTCTGCTGCAATACCAGCAGTAGAGCAACCTTCGCCTGATCTCCCCGTGTCGCGTCGTACCAAGCATGCGCCTCCCTACCCTCTTCCTCGCCGCCGCTCTCTCCCTCTGGGTGTTTCTTCTTCGGCGACAGTCAATACGACTGCCGCCCTGCTCCGGCCCCCTTCATCCCTGTAGGTAGGTTACTGTTATTTCCCTTCGTCCCCTCTTTTTTTCCCCACTGCCTTTCAGTTGATTACCCCTTGACTGCGCCCGACCACCATCATCTTCCATCCCTCCAGCAACCCTCCGGCGAGTTGCCCCTGTCGATCTGCCGCTCCACACAACTCGCCAACTGTCCCAAAAGCTCCGCCTCACCCTACCCAACACCCCCCACCCCTCCACTGCCACTCCACACCTCCACAACACTCCCCCGATCAAACCTATTTTTCCGGTTGCAGTCCGACCTAGGGTTGCTGCCAGACACCGCCCCACAACCTGTTGCACCCCGCACTACCTTCACCGTGCCACAGCGAAGGTTTCCCTGTGGTATGATTAGGCCGAGAGGCCCTGTTTGTGTTAGGCAGATTTTCATCCCCGGCCGCCATTGGCGACGAAGCAAGGAGCTTCCAAGCGAGCTCCAGGCCTCGAAGCAGCAGGACTCTAGCCGAGGCGAATTGGAGAGACCCAGGTGAAGACAGGTAGCTGGCACGCGAAGGGAAGCGAGCACACAGCTGCTGATGCAAGGTCGCGATTCTTCCTGCGGGTGCGCGCGAGAAGGGACAAAGTTTAGTCCCACATCGTAAGATTTCGAAGTGCCGCACCTATTTAAATTGATTTTGTGTTTTTACCTAAGCGCCTCAGAACACGGGGTGAGGTCCCCTAGCCCACTCGCCCACCTCGTCCGATACCCACGCCACGCGGACTTGGCCGACTCGTTTACCCTGCACTCCTCATGCACCACCCACGTCGGTGCGCCTGGTCAAAGGTACGCTACCCGACCCAATAACCCAGCTCTGGGAGAGCTTCCTATGAGCGATTTACAGAGAGAGAGAGAGACGTGCGGGTAGAGGGAAGGGCTAGGTTTTGTTGTGCCATGTGCAGGAATAGGGCGCGAAGGAAGAAGGTTCACCACTTGGCTGCAGGAAGAAGAGGAGGAGCGGAAGAAGAAACTTTGAAAAGGCTCTGCAGCTGAGCAAGGCAGAAGACAAGAAAAAGAAGAAGAAGCAGGAAGAAGAAGAGAAGAAGAAGAAGAAGCAGCAAAGGAAGAAAAGAGGGGAAGCACTGTAGCAGACCGCCATTTAAGTCGTTTGACTGTGATATCAGACGACGGATGAAGCTTCAGAGGAGATAAAGCAGAGAAGAAGAAAAGAAAAGAAAAGGCTCCGCAGCTGAAGAGAAAGAAAAGAGAAGAAGGAAGAAAGAAGATAACGACAAGAAAAAGAAGAAGAACTGAAGAAGACAAGCAGAAGAAGAAAAGGAACTGAAGGCAATCAGAGCCAAGGAAGAAGACCCGTAAAGATAAAGAAAAGAGAAAGAAGAGAAGAAGAAGACAAGCAAAGAGAGAAAGAAGAGAAGAAGAAAAAGCCAAAAGACAGAAATCTATTTCTCCCTCTCTCTCTCTCTCTTATTTTTGTAATAAGGAAACATTGTACTTCTAGAATTCCAGTAGCTCCTTGAGTTCGACCTCGAGAAACTATTTCCGAGTAAAATTTTAATGGTAACGACAACCATAGCTGTCTTATTTTATACCACAACGACATTACCGTAATAAGAATTAAAAGAAACAAAGACTAGCCGCGGTTGGGAAACGTCACTACCTTACCCATCAAACATTATACCACTTGCACTTGAATTGAAACCTTTGCCTAATAACCTTAAGTATGTCTTCCTAGGACCTGATCATACTTTCCCTGTGATTATGAATGCACACCTGACCAGGGACCAAGAACTTAGGTTGACTACTACTCTTTCTGAGCATTAGGCAGCAATTAGGTGGATAATTTCTGATTTAAGAAGAATTAGCCCTACTATTGCACTCATAAGATCTATTTGGAAGATGGGGCTTGACCTTCTTGCCAGATGCAAAGGCAACTAAACCCGAACTTGGAAGAGGTCATTAAAAAAGAAATAATCAAGTGTCTTGATGCGGAAATCATCTACTCAATTTCCGACAGCCCTTGGGTGAGCCCTACTGATAGCGATTTTACACGGTTTGTTAAATATGTCATTGTAACGTGCAAAATCGATCAACTCTTAAATTTATAAACCTAGATAGTGGGGTATCTAGGGTCATCCAAGGAGGTCAAATGTTTGCAAAATTGATTCTCTTGCTTGGAATACAAATCTCAACTTTCTTGTTTTGGTATTTTTCAATATATCATTTTTTTTTAATTTTTGAATTAAGGCAACATGCGAAATTGTGGCGGGAAAGTGACTTACACTTCAAATTCAAAATACTACTTCTAAGTGGCAAGTAAAGCCTCTCCCTAAGCTCACTCTAGGCAAGTGGAGGCCTAGAATAATTAGGGAGAGGGAGTGAAGAATGCTAAAAACAAAGCAATTAGAAATGCAAATAAGAAATTGCAAAGAACGCAACTAGGTTAATGAAAAAGTGTTTTACAAAAAGGCCTAGTAAAGGAATGCTTCTACTACTAGAAAAATTGAAATAAAGAAAAGAAAACACAAATCCTCTAGATAGATGGTGAAGAAGAGGGCTTCTTGCTCCAAGATTGGTAGCTCCCAAGCTTGAAAAGAGTCCTCCAACTCCTTCCTTGCTGTGCTCCACCAAGGTGATGTCCTCCAAGGCAAGCCCTAAGGGGGCGTGCCCTAAGCTTCTCTCCAAGGGTGGATGTCCGCCCTAGGTCCTTCTCCTTTGCCTAGCCATCCTCCTTGAAGTGGAAGAGTCCTCCTCCTTGGCGTGGCCCAAGTTGAAGAGAGTGGGGAGAAGAAGGCACCAAAAGGGCTGGTGATGTGCCCCTTTAATCTCCTTCTTCTTGGCTGTAGGTATAGGTGGTATAGGTAGCAAACTACACTAATGGAGGATGGGAATTATGTGGTGGTAGGGTAGGGTATTTATAGGATGGGAAGGGGGGTGGTTATGGTGTTTTTTTGGAGGGAAATGAAGGGGTGCTTGGATATTTTTGGAGGGAAAAATGGGAGGGAAATGAAGAGGTGCCTTGGTTTTCCCTCCAAAAATGCCTTCTAGAAGGCAATTTTGGAGGGAAAAAATGGAGGGTGGAGATGGCTTTTGATGGTGGATGTAGGGTGGTGATGGAAGGGATAGTTGGCACCAAAATAAAGTAGGAGTAGGTGGTCTTTTTACTGGAGCTTAGGTAGTAGGGTAGTAGGTTTTGGTGCCATGGAGGTGGACTAGCTAAGTTAATCAGCTTAGCTAGCTTAGCTAGTAGGGAGTAGAGTTGGGGCATTTGGAGCTAGGGTTTTCAGGGAGAAGAGCTGGAGGTAGTCATCTTGAGCTGCACTAGAGCTGGTGTTTGCTAAAGAGAGCTGCAAGGAGCTACCTTAGTTCTTTGCTAGCTACTAAGCCAAGCTAAAGCAAGCTGGCTTCTGCTGAAAGGAGCTGAGGTGAGCTGGGTCTAATGCTCCCTGGGAGGATCAAGCTGGGTGAGGCAGCTAAGGTAGCTTAGCTCAACTGAGTTGAGCTAAACTGAGTCCCTGGGAGCTAGACTTGAGCTTCCTCAGCTGGAATGAAGTCATCTTTAGCTGGCCGAAGTTGAGTAGAGCTGGATGTAGCTGGACCTGAGCTGGGTGAACTCCAGTCAACTCAGCTGAGCTAGCTAGAGCTCCCTGTGGACTAATGGGAGCTGAGATGAGCTAGACTCAGCTAAGTTGAGCGGGATCTGAGCTGACCTGAGCTAGGGTGAGCTAAGATGAGCTCTCTTGAGCTGCCATTCAGCTGAGATGAGCTGAATGGAGCTAAGATGAGTTGAATGGAGCTATGATGATCTAACCCTAGTTCAAGTGAGCTGGAATCCAGCTATGGTGAGCCGGATCAAGTTGAGTTCTAGTTAGTCTGAGCTTCTTCTTCACCAGTTGCCTTCCTGAGTGCTAGGGTTTTGGAGTTCTTACAATCTGCATATCCCTAACACTCACAAAAACACATTAAAAAGATAATAAAAAGTGCAATGCATGCATAACCTAATTGATGCCTAAATGCAGCCAAAAAACTTGTTTGCGGAGTAAAATCCTAAGAGCTAGGTTTGTTTAAATGCATAAGAATGACGATAAACTGGCGTTTATCACCTACTCAAGTGGTACCAAAGAAGGCCGAGCTCACCGTGGTCACAAATGACCAGGGCGAATCCATCCCCCCTGCACAACCACAGCTTGGCAGATGTGTATTGAATATAGGAAGCTTAATGAAGCCACTAAAAAGGACCATTTCCTCTGCCATTTATTGACCAGATTCTCGAAAGATTGGCAGGGTGGAAATATTTTTGCTTCCTGGATGGATATTTAGGATATAACCAGGTTGCTATTTCACCCGAGGGCCAAGAGAAGACCACGTTCACTTACTCGTATGGCACATTTGCATTCCATCGTATGCCATATGGGTTATGCAATGCACCTGCTACCTTTTAGCATTCATGTGAGCCATCTTCTCAGAGATGGTAGGTGAATATTTCGAGATCTTTATGGATGATTTCTCCATTTTTGGAGACTCATTCAACCATTGTCTTAGTAACCTGGAGAAAATCTTGAAACGGTGTATCAAGGTCAACTTGGTTTTAAGCTAGGAAAAGAGCCACTTTATGGTTCAAGAAGGGATTATCCTCGGTCACAGCGTCTCGCATAGGGGCATAGAAGTTGACCGAGCTAAGGTTGATTTAATTTCCAAACTTCCACCTCCTAGCTCGGTCAAGCAAATAAGATCCTTCCTAGGACATGTTGGCTTCTATAGAAGGTTTATAAAAGATTTTTCCAAACTATCCAAGTCCTTGACTGACCTTCTAGCCAACAATGTGCTCTTTGTCATGACACCTGATTGCATCAAGGCCTATACTACCCTTAGGGATATAGTTTTGACTACACCCATTTTACAACCCCTAGACTTGTCCCAGGACTTTGAGATAATGTGTGATGCATCAAACTTTGCTATTGGAGCAGTCCTAGGACAAAGATGAGAGAAGAAACCCATGGTGATCTACTACGCGAGTAAAACTTTGGATGAGGCTCAACGGAATTACACTGTCACAGAAAAAGAGTTACTCACCATAGTTTTTGGATTGGAAAAGTTTCGATCATACCTTCTAGGATCCTATGTGATCATTTACACTGACCACTTGGCTGTTTGGCATTCGTTAGCCAAAAAGGATGTTAAACCCAGGCTGATCAGATGAATCCTACTCCTGCAGGAATTTAACCTAGAAATACACGACAAAGTCGAATCCAAGAATGTTGTAGCCAACCACTTATCTAGACTTCACCCGGAACACATTGGACCCTCACTACCTTTAACTGACACATTTTCTGATGAACAAATTCTAGCTGTGCATGGAAAGAATCTACCCTAGTATGTAGACTTAGTTACTTATTTAGTGGTAGAGCAGACTCCACACAGTTGGTCTAGATAGCAACAGGATAAGTTCTTGGCTAAGGCCAAACATTATTTTTGGGATGATCCTATGCTGTTTAGACTTTGTGCTAATCAAATTAGTAGGAGATGTATCCCTGAAGAGGAGGTTCAATGTGTGCTATCCTTCTATTATGATCAAGCCTGTGGTGGCCACTTCTCTTGGAAGCAGACGACTGCAAAAGTTTTGCAGTCTGATTTTTACTAGCCTTCACTATTCAAGGATGCACATAACTTTACGAAGACTTGCAAGAGATGCCAGACCTTAGGGACCATGACCAGAAAAGATATGATGCCTCTACAACCCATTCTGATCATCGAAATTTTTGATGTCTGGGGAATTGATTTCATGGGACCCTTCCCACCATCAAACGGCTTTGAGTATATACTAGTCTCAGTGGACTACATCTCGAAATGGATTGAAGCCATACCTACTCAAAAATGTGACCATAAAGTTGTCATGGACTTTGTTAAGAAAAATATGTTTTCCCAGTTTGGGATACCTAAGGCCATGATCAGCGATGGTGGGAGTCACTTCATTAATGCCTAGTTTCATTCTTTACTTAAGAAATACGAGGTCACTCACCGCATTGCCACTCCATATCACTCGCAAGTGAATGGGAAAACTGAGGTCTCAAATAGGTAGATTAAGAATATTCTGCAAAAGACTGTGAGACCTGACCAGAAGGATTGGTCCACACGATTGGATGATGCCCTTTGAGCATATTGAACCGCTTTTAAAGCCCAAATAGGCATGTCACCATATCGATTGGTCTTTGGCAAGCTTGCCACCTTCTGGTCAAGTTGGAGCATCGGGCATACTGGGTTGTTAAGCAGTGTAATATGGACTCCCAGATGGCCGATACTCAAAGGAAGCTCCAATTCTCCGATCTCGAGGAGATCCGTCAGGTCGTTTACGAGAACAATCAACTTTATAAGGAGAAGATGAAAGTCATCCACGACAAGCATATTAATAGAAAAACCTTCGAGCCGAATCAGCAAGTCTGGCTTTTTGATGCAAGACTTAAGCTCTTTCTTGGGAGTGATCTAAGTGGATGGGACAGTATCAAGTGGTTAGACCTTATCCCAATGGGGCAGTAGAAATTATTAATCCCAAGACTGGGCAAACCTTTACAGTTAATGGCCAAAGATTGAAATGCTTTCTTGCCCAGATTCCCTCGAAGGAAGCTGTAACCCTCATTGAGGGTTGAACTGGAACTTCACCCAGCTGAAGGTAGTAAACTCAATGCTTCGTGGAAGGCAACCCAGAGGTTTCAAGTTGACCAGATACATGATTGCAACTTAGGTGATTTCTTTCCTTGCCCTCTTGCATACATTTAAATTCCAATGAGGACATTGTCTGAGATAGGCATTGGGGGGGTGGTAACTCTCATGATCTGAGTACAAAAATTGTTAGCTTGAACTAATTTTCATTTCTTTTTAGCCATAAAAAAATTACGAAAAGAAAACTTAGGTATTAGGAGCTTGTCAACTTTAGGAAATGATGCCTTAGGGGCCTGAATGCATAGACACTTCAGGTCTTCGGACTTAATCAGTCCGAGTGTCCAACTAAATGTGGACTTGGTCTCGAGTCCTCGCCACCATAATTTATATTAATCTGGTCAATAAAGTAGGGTGATAAGTATACGACTTATCAAATTGCCCTTTGATTTAGGGTAATTTTTAGTCTAACCATCTACACACATTTTGCACTGACTCACTCATCGGTAGTTCTAACGAAAATTGGGTAGCTAATGAACATACTAGGGTGGTATGCCTGGCAAGTTGTCGTGAGTAATAGCCCATTGGCCAGTTGTCTAAAGCCCACCCACAGGATCATTCTCTTTTACTACTGCCTTGAGGTAAATCTTATATATGGAAAGCCACTATTGTAGCAAACAATCTGCGCAAACAGAGTTGAGTTTTGAAAACCTGTTGTTGTAGTGTGATTTGCGAGAAAAACTGTCAACAGATAAATTTTACCGAAACTCAAAAAGAATTCCAGGTTGAACATAGGAAGGCGGACGTTTGATTAAAAATTGCGTTTGTTTATTTGTCACGAAGTACATTAGCTGGTCGAATTGAATCTAAACTAGCTATCTACTTAAAGAATAAATAATAGAAGAAAGAGAGAGAATACTACAAATAAAGAGTAAACAGAGATAGAATAAATATGGATTTCATTACCATCGAGCAATATTCATTACAACTACTTGCTACACTAGAAAGCGAGAAATCTACACTAGAAAGTGGTAAAAGAAGGTGGAGAGAAGTTATCCTCCTCGACGGCTACTTGGAGGATGAGCCGCAATGACGGAGCGCCCGGACGAAGATGGTGAGATGTGGGATGAAGGAGTACGATGAGGGATGACAGAGAACGGGGCAGGACAATGTCGTAGTAGGATCCACTTGCCGAATGGCGGTGAGAGGACCACCGTGAGATGCTCCACGAAGGAGGTGAGAAGGTGGAAAAATTATATTTTTAACTCTAATGGAGCATCGCAGGTTTGGGACAAGCTCTTAGAGCTTTGGAGGGGGTGAGAGAAGAGAGGAAGGGATGATGAAAGTGTGGGGGTCATAGGGCAATTTATAGGTGAAGTTTGAATGGGAAAATAGGTCATTTTAGCTTAAAACATTAAATGGGGGTTCTTAAATGATGGATTTAAGCGTTACTAAAGACCCCACGTTGCTGAAGGACATGCACACGCCCCTGCCTCCTCTCCTTCTTCGCACAAAACGCTCTTCCCATGTGCACGCAATATCAGCCATCCGATTGTGAGATAGGATGGCTTAAAAGCCATCGCTCCCTCACCTTCATCGCGACTGTGCATGTGATCGAGTGCTTGCATGCACGTTTGATTGCGTGTGTAGTGCTCCTCACATCTGGGTGCGCCACGTGGCCGCTCCATCACTGTCCATCGCACATCCAATGGTCCAATTTGACTGCACTAGCTTGCGCCCTTGATTTAAGGTGGGGCAGGGGTTGATCTTGCAACCTGTGGTTCGCCCACAGGTGTGCGACCAAAATGCCATGCCCCCCTTTGTGTCACTCTTAGGTTTTAAGGGCCGGGCATCCATGGCCATTGGATCAAGATCCAATGGTTGAGATCTTGCCTTCCCCGTGCCTTCAAAGGTTGAGAAGAGATGCTGCGGCAGGCTTAGGTGGATGTGATGCCGTCACGTGGCGCCATCATGGCCGTCCATCTTCTGTGACTTGAAGATGGTGCCACGAATGTTGGATTGGATCGATTTTTGGGTCGTTGGGATGTGATTGTCGATCCAAACCCATCTGTGTAGTCGGATTTGTCATCTGATGTACATATTTACACCATCCTAGCCCCTTGACCTCTGATTTTTCTCGAACTGCATCTGATGCTACGGAAGTCTGATCGGGGTGATCTTAGAGTCGTTGAACTCCAATTGTCGCCTTGATCAGGTCCATACGGTTGGATCTTGAATCTAAGGTCTCGATTAAATGTTGCTCTATTACCTAACCACAAAAAGGGAAAATTAACCTAAACTTTATACAACCTAACCTAAATGCAAGATGATGCATGTTATGCAATATTTATAATATATGATGAAACTCTATGTTTAAGAACATGCAAAAATAGACAGTTTATGTGATATAAATGTGTTTACATCACACCCCCATGCCTATCTTTTGCTAGTACCTAGAAAAACTACATGTTATTTATAAAAGAATTAGGTCGAATTTCTTAGGCGATAGTTATTTTTCAACACTTAGAGATTTCAACTATGACCTGAACTACAGAGACACAACAGCACCTGGGTGTCTGCCAAAATACAGACTGCCTCAAGCCCTCGCCTTATTCAAAGAAGGATCTTTTTCTTCTTTTCTAATTTTTTTGGATTTTTGAGTTTATCATTTCGGAGCAACTTTCTATGGCCACTCAACCCACCCACGACCCAAAGAGCACCTTAAGTTCTAAGCATCTTTATGTGAAATGTGATAGCCTCACTGATTAGCGATTAGAACGAACTTCGGGTTTCTACGCCCCTAGGTGACCATAAAAAGAAATTCTGCCTAAAGGTGGATCTATTCGATTGGTAGTTTTCTCCCTACTTTTTCTTTTATAGGGTCAACACAAGGGCAAACCCAGTGTATATCTCCCCGACTTATTCTACTTCTCCGCTTCTTCCTAAGTGTTTTGGAATTATACGTGCATTTCTTAAGCTCGGTTCTGGACAACCTACTAATGGGTTGTCACCTATGATAACTTGCCAGCCATACTCGTACGGTGAAGTGTGGCTTATTTCTTTTTTTTTCTTTTCTTTTCTCCTTTTCTTTTTTTTTCCTTTTCTTTTTGGATATTTTTCTTTTCTCTTTTCTTTCTTTAAGTACATGGCTTCCCTAATCTAGGATTTACCTAAATGCAGCAGGAAAAGAATGGTCATGTGACTGGGCTTTAGACAACCTACGAATGGGCTGTTACCCCCGATAACTTGCCAGCCATACCACCCTAAAAGGTTCATTAGCTACCCAATTTCCGTTAAACCCACCGAAAAGTGAGTCAGTGCCAATTGTGTGTAGATGCTTAGACTTAAAATCCCCTCAAACCAGAGGGCGGGTTGATAAGTCGTGTACTTATCACCCCATCTTATTTAACAAAATTAATGATAAATTTAGAATGGCAAGGACTCAATAAATAAATCCACATTTTAGTGGACACCTGGGCTGATTAAGCCCAAAGACCTAAAGGGTCTAAGTGTTCAAGTCATACAGTTTTATTTCCTAAGATTGAAAATTTTCTAAAGCCTAAGTTCTCTTTCCTAATTCCATAATTTTTTTTAATAATAAAGAGAAAATAAAAAGAATCTACGGAGCTAACAAGATAATTCAGAGATGAATATCCATCCCCCCATGCCTATCTAATGCAATGTCCTCATTGTATTAAAAAGACATAAAACAGAGTGGAATAGAGTATAAAGCACCTGAGTTACATGAATAACAGGTCAGCTCTGAGGTGAAAAGAAACTGTATACGTGCTAAATTTAGTGCTTTCTTTTAGGCACACTATACAAACAAGAGGAAATAAAGAATTCACAGGTGCAGGTCATCATCAGAATAAGAAAATCTAGCTTTAGACCTACCAGGAGAAGATGTCCACAGATGTGGACCAGATTGTGGTGCAAACTGTTCGCAACACTTTTGTGCGGGTTTTAAAGAGAATATCACGTTGTAGTATAACCGACAAAACATTCAAACAAATATAGAGAATTTTATTACTCGAAAAACTAGAGTCTCCGAGGTCGAACACAGGGAGCAATCTCAGTACTTTCAAAACCAAAGAATACAACTTTTAGATGAAAGTAATTGATTAAAAGAGAGAGAGTTATATAAAAAGAATTTCTAAAAGAAACAGAATTGGACGTCTGATTTCTGTATCAGATGTCTTAAATGTAATCTTCTTTCTCTCTTCTGCCTTCTTCTTCTTTTTCTTCTTTGCTTCTTTTCTTGCGAAGGCTTCTTCTTCCTGCCTTTGTTCCTCTCCTGTCTTCCTTTTCTTTTTGGCTTTTCTGCAGTCCTTCCTTCTCTCAGATCTCTGCCTTGCTCAGCTTCCTTTCTTCAGAGTTCCTTCTTCTTCTGCTCCTATTCCTTCAGTTCTTCTTTGTGCTTTCCTTCAAAGTTTTCTCCTTCCATGTCTTCTCTGCGAGGGCTTCTCCTTCTTTCTCTGCTACACTCAGCTTCTTCTTCCTTCTTTTCTTCCCTTGCTACAGCGGCTAAGTGTTCGCTTCTTCCTCTGCTCCTTTCCTGCGCAAACCACAGCCAATGCAAAACCTACCCTCGTCCCTCTACCCAAACGTCTCTCTCTTTCTCTGCAACTCGCTCAAGGACGCTCTCCCAGAACCACACGGGTAATCGGGTCAGATTCGCACCCAGGACCAGGCGCACCTGCAGGTGGGTGATGCGCGAGGACTACGTTGGTTAGGGTCGGGTCGGATCCCGCCAGATCTGCGAGGTGAAACCGCGGACGAGGCAGGCATGGGTCAGGTGAGGGACCTCACCCCTGTGCTTTCGGAGGCGGTAAGCATAAAACACAAAAACAATTTATACTATACCTGCGTTTTGCGTTTCAACGATGTGGGACTATCTGGCCCGCCGAAATTTCGCGTGCGCCCGCAGAGGAGTCGTCGTGCAATTGCCAAGGCTGGGAGCTTTGCAGCACGCCTTGCAGGCCCTGATCACTTCGCAACACCCACGTGAGCCTACTGCGCCTGGAGCCTGGAGCTGCTGCGCCTAGAGCTGCTGCACTTGGAGTTGCTTCGATCGTTAATGGCGGCAGGAGCTGAAACCTGTCAAACATGAGCACGGCCTATTGGCCTAATCAGACTAGCTGGGCACCTTCGCCGTGGCACGGCGAAGATGGTGCACGGTGCTGCAGGCCGCAGGATGGCCTAGGCATGCATGCCTAGGTCAACCTGTGGCCGGAAGTGTGGGGTTGTTCGGGGGACCGTGGTGGAGGTGTAGAAGGATGATGGATAGGCGGAAGTTGCTCCTAGTGGTGAGGCGGAGCTTACGAGAGGGTTGGCGAGCTATGTGGAGGGGCGGAGTGGTGGGAGCAGCTCGCCGGAGGTCGGTCGGAGGCAAGGAATGTGGAGGTGGTCAGGTACTGTCGGGGGGCAATTAACTAAAGTAATAGGGGGAAAAGAGAGAGGGGAAGATGGAGAAGGTATCTGGAGTGGTTTGGAAGGAAGGGAGGTAGTGGAGTGGACGGTGCGTAATTTCCATCGTCGGGGAAGAAGCACCCTAAGGGAGGGAGCGGCGATGAAGACGAGGTCAGGGGCACACGCACTGGGTATGGCGCAACACGGGAGGAAGCAGTGGAGTTGACTCTGCTGCTGGTATGGCAGCAGAGTAATGAGAAGGAGGGGAGGAGGTCGCCGGAGCTTGCGGGTCTCTTGGCCGGAGATGGGAGAGAGGGAAATTTGGGGGAATCTTCGTCAAAATCAAGCTGAGGATCTGCGGCCGAGTCTGGGGATCCTTTTATAAGCGTTGGTTGAACCTTCTAGCACGTGGAGATCGCGCAATCAACTCTGCCGGCTCACTGGAGATGGAAAGAGGGTGGATATCCAAATCTCTCGTGCGTTCGTATGAGAGATTGGGTTCACACCAGAGATTGTAATTGGCTTTAGAAGGAAGGGAATTCCTCAGAGAATCTCCCTTCCATTTCTAGGAGGGAATCTCTGAGGGATTAGAGAGGAATCCCTCTCTAAACCTTGTCGGAGATCGGTTCTGCCCTAACAATGGCGGCAGGACCTGCTTGCAAAGGTGGCGAGGAACTTAGGGGGCACTCTGCAAAGATATTCAAAAGATAAGGACCAAATTGTGATTTGGGTGTACTAAATTGCAAAGTAGGTCAAGATGACCTCCCCTTAGGTCCAAATTTTGGTATAAAGCTAATTTGGACCTAAGGAATCCAATGGTGAAGTTGGATTTTAGGTTTAACCTCGTTTGACTGGATATTTTGCGTAAAAACCCAAATTAGGTCAGTTAATGTGCTCGGACCCTACTCTAGGTCAAATTGGGTTCCAAAGGTCAAATTGAGTGTTCTAAACCCTAGAGGATATTTTTCCATGATTTTTAGAGGGTTTACTTGATTTTTATCCGGACTGAAACCTTGTTAATTTAAGTGGGTTTGTTTTAGGGTTACCAAATGTCATTTAATTCCTAGATTGCTCCTAAACCCATTTCTGATTGACTCAACCCACTTTTTATCTCATTTAGACCATTTGACCTATGTTTTTCCTCTGAGAAATCCTGTTTATGCACTACAATGGTAAAATTGCAGTTTTACCCTTTAATTCATGTTTTCTTCTCAGAGCACTTACTCCTTTATTTAGGCCTTCTTCTAGGTTATGTAGGAGCTTTTATCTTCTTTATTGGGTCAAAATGAGCTAGTTATGGCTCATGATGAGGCTCTCATCATACCCCCATGCCTAGCTTTTGCTAGTTGGTGTAGAAACTTTTCTCTATAGTTTTATTATTTCGTCGTAGTATAGTATAGAGAGGTGATTACCAGTTTAATACAATTTGTTACTCGGAAATAAAAGAGTTCCCGAGGTCGAACTCAGGGAGCAAGTTGTATTCTAGAGATATACATGTTCTATTACCAAAAATAAAGAGAGAGAGAGAGAGGGAGAGAGATGAAAGTTTGAGTTCTTCTTCTTTTCTTCTTTCTTTCTCTTTGTCTTTCTCCTCTTTAGCTTTTGTTCTTCCTGTTCTTCTTTTGTGTTTATCTCCTTGTGGTCCTCTTCTTCACCTGTGTTGTTCTTCCTTGTTCTTTCCTCTTCTTCTTCTGCTGTTCTTCCTTGTTCTTTTGTTCTTCAGATCTTCTTCTTTCTTCTTTTCTTTTACCTGTCAGGACGTTGTCTCTCCTTCTTTCTTCTTTTCCCTTCAGGACGTCGTCTGATTTTCCAATCAGATGACTTAAACCGCTTGTTGCTACAGTGTCTCCCTTAGCTTTCTTCTTCTTCCGCGGTCCTTCTTCTTCACCTGTGCCTGCACACTTCAGAGTTTACGTCAGAGGACAAAACCTACTCTACCCTCCCCCCCCCGTCTCTCTCTCACAGAATCCGCTCATAGGATAGCTCTCCCAGAGCTGCTGGGTAGCCGGGTACGGGTCGCGCCCGGGTCCAGGCCCACCGGCGTGCGTGGTGGACGAGGAGTGCAGGTCAGTCTAAGTCGGGTCGGGTCAGGTCCGCGGGGCGTGAGCGCGGACGAGGCCGGGTAACCGGGCGGGTGAAGGGGACCTCACCCCGTGAACTGAGGCGAACAGCTTGAGGCACTTTTTGCCTTTAAGCGCCCGTTCGCCTCAGTGGCTCTCTGAGGTGGGACTAAATGTCCCACCCTAATTGAGCGCCCGCAATGGAGAAAGCAGCAGGCAATCGCGGCTTCACGCGAGGCCTTCGCCCCAGCTGTGAGCCTGGGACTCTTCGCGGAGGCGCCCCGCGCAGCCTGGGAGTCAGGCCTGGGCGAAGCGCACCTGGAGCTGCAGGTTGGAGGTGCTCCTTCCACGCAGCAATGGCGACGGCGGTCGAGACACCTGTACACAGAGGAACGGCCTCTCGGCCTAATCAGATACGTGGAGAACCTTCGCCGTGGCACGGCGAAGGTGGTGGGGGGTCTGGCAGGCGACGGGGCAGAGCGTGAGGGGTCGCCCTAGGTCAAACTGCGGGTGGAGAAGTGGGTTTGTTCGGGGGGGTCTGCAGAGGGCGAGTGGCGGGACGTGAAAGGGCGGAGGTTGATCAGGGTGAGGAGGCGGAGATTCTGTGAGGGTCGGCGAGGCGTGTGGGGCTGTGGAGTGATGGGGGGGTCTCGCCGGAGTTTGGCCGGAGACGAAGGGGGTGACGGTGGACAGGAGCGGTCGAGGGTTTAATCAAATAAAAGACAGTGAGGAAAAGAAAGAGGGGGAGATGGGGAGAAGTTCTGACCTAGCTACGGAGACGAAAGGGGTCGGAGCAGGGCGACAGTCGTATCGACTGTCGCCGGAGAAGAAGATGCCCAGGGGAAGGGGCGGCGGCGAGCAGAGGGCCGGAGAGGCGCCATCTGGGTGCGGCGTGGCGCGGGAAGAGCGAGGGAGGGCAACCCTGCAGCTGGTAGTGCGGCAGGGCGACAAGGAGGAGGAGGAGAGGCCGCCGGAGCAAGGAGGGCGTCTGTCGGAGTGGGAAGAGAGGAATTGAGGGGGTATCTCCGTCAGATCCGAGCTGGGAAGAACGGTGGAGCGACGGGGGTATTTATAGGGACCGAATCAGGGAGGAAGGCGGAGGGAGACGACGTGTCTCCCTCGCCGGAGGATGCCGGAGATGGAAACCCATACCGTCCGTGCGTTCGCACGGCCGGTATGGTGGGTTACAGCGACCAGGGGGGTGTCCCTGCGACGGCTGACGACGCAGGGCACCCCCGGTTTACTTGCCAGGCTCTCCCCCTCACCCTACGCGGTGCCATGCTCCGCGCAAGGTCACCGGAGCATGGTGCTGGCAGGTTTTGCAGGGGGGACCTGAACGCAAAGAACGAAGGAGAGTTAGGGGCCAAAATGCGAGGGTTCAAAAGTTGAGGGCCAAAAAGTAAATATATGAGGACCAAAGTGTAAAGTTGGTCAAGAAGGTTTCTTCTTAGGCTCAAGTTTTTATGCATGACTAATTAGGACCTAAGGAATCTGATGGTGAATTTTATTTCTAGATTAAACCTTGTTTGACTGGTCAATTTACGCAAAAACCCAAATTAAGTTATTAATTGGGTATGGTTCTCAATGCAGGTCAAGATGGGTTCCTAAGGTCAAATTGAAGGTTCTAAACCCTAGAGATTATTTTTCTATGAATTTTAGAGGGTTTATTCCATTTTTTATTTTCCTTGAACCTCGTGAATTGAAGTGGGTTTGTTTTAGGGTTACAGATTATTATTTAGTTCCTTGGAATTGCTGTAGCCCTTGCTAGATCATCTCATCCCACTTTTATTCTTATTAAGTTGCTTTGACCTATGTTTGGACCCTGAATTACCCTGTATGCAGATTATACTGGTAAAATTACATTTTTACCCCTTATGACTTGTTTTTTTCCTTAAACTCAGAATTCTTTGAGTTAAGCCTTTCCTTGAGTTATGTAGGAGCTTTTATCCTTTGTATTGGGTCAAAATGAGCTAGTTATGGCTCATGATGAGGTTCTCATCATACCCCCATGCCTAGCTTTTGCTAGTCCCTTAGCAAAAACTTAAGGTTTCAACCCTTGTTCTAGACCATGAAGTTTTTAATAGCTTTAGATAAGTGCTTTTTTATTTGAGCATAGATTAGGTTAGAATGCTGACCATAGGCCTAAAAGGTACTCTTGTACCAATCAAGATCCAAATCTGTCTAGCCTTAGCCTCAGTCTTTAGCAAAGGTTTTTAAGGCCCACAAGAACTAACCTAAGGTTATTGGACTTTGTGGTTAAAGCACCCGTGCTTGAAACGATTTTAGCCCTGGCTCAGTTCGCAATGCGTTTTGTAAGAGATAGATAGAAAGTTATTCTGTTTGGAGAGTTTTCTCTCTCTTTTTCTTTTTATTTCTAGCTTAGGATTGGCTTTTCAACACTGTCTGTATCAGATTCCTTGCTCCCATCATCAATCCTTAAGGGTTCCTGGCAATCGATGCTTCGAGATAGCACCGCCCATGGCAACCCCCGGAACCCTGGCTATTGAGATTTCGAGATAATCCCATCCATGGTGTTCCGTGGCCTAATCCAGACCCTGGCAATTGACACTTCGAGATAATGCCATCCATGGAATCTGAATCAGCAGAGTGCTTACATGCCCCTAGTAGGATATGTAAATATCCTAAGAGACAGGCACCGAGGAGATGATATTTTGTTACGCATCTTCGAGGGGATTTCCCGCTTCTCCACGCTGGGAACTCGTCCAAATCAACTTGTGTTGATCGGCCGCTCCTATTCTAGGTGTTCTTTTCAGAATTTTGCGACGCTTCTGCGTGATTTTGATTTTTACGCTTACTGAACCAGGCTGTGTGTGAGGTTAGGGTGCTTAGGTTACTGAGTCCCGTAAACCAAAAATTAGTTAACGAGGCCGAATACTCCCTAAGCCTTAGACCTAATACTTCAGCTTTTCATTTTCCTTAACCTCTTGAGGAGTGTCCAGATCTTAATGGGTACTAAGAGTCTATTCAAGAATGCCTAAGGTTTGCATTCTTACTAATCTCATTATGCACTTTTCAGTTGTTTTCTTGAATGAGGTCTAGAACTTAGGTTAATTCCTTAGTTCCTTACTAATGACTATCACCTTTTCTTATAATTTTGTGCTCCTTTTTCATTTTGTTTCTCTTCTCCTTCTCCTTTTATTCTTTTTCGAAAATTTTTTTTTAATTTTTATGGTGTTTTTGGCATATGTGAATTTTTTGTTTGAAACCTTTTCTTACAAGTTTAGCACTTTCATACCCCCCCCATGCCTAAGATTTGCAATGTCCTCATTGTAACCTAGGGGGTTTTTATTTAACTTAGTTCATTCCTTAAGATAGAAATTTGGATGAGTGGATGGGTCGGGTTGAATTTTTGCAGACGATTTCTAATCCCAGATGCAAGCATCTGAGGTGGGGTCGGCTGTCTACAAGGGTGAACCTCAAGTGCAAAAAGGTGTCAGAACAAGTTTCAGGTTTTCAAAGAGAATGACGGGCTGCCTCCCGTTAAGCGCTGAGTTTTACGCCATCGGCTGGGCGCAATAAGCTCAAGGGGAAAGGAGGATATAAGATGCTTCAGCCAAATCAGTAGAAGTTACATCAATGAACGGCTTGAGTCTCTGACCGTTCACGATGAAAGGTTCAGAATCGTGGCTGAGTGGACTGATTTCGATTGCTCCATTTCCAAAAACCTGTCGGACCAAATATGGTCCGACCCACTTGGATCTCAGTTTTCCTGGGAAGAGTTTTAGTCGGGCATCAAAGAGTAGGACCTTTTGACCAGGATGAAAGATCTTTCTCGAGATGTGTTTGTCGTGGAAGGCTTTAACCCACTCCTTGTAGATTTGCGAGTTCTCGTACGCGTCTAGGCGTAATTCATCGATCTCGCTGATTTGGAGTTTTTTGTGGGTCCCAGCCTTGGAAAGATCTAGATTACAGTTTCGTACTGCCCAATAGGCTTTATGCTCCAGTTCTACGGGAAGGTGGCATGCCTTTCCGTACACCAGTCTAAAGGGAGACATGCCCAATTGGGTCTTGTGGGCGGTCCTATAGGCCCACAATGCTTCCGGAAGTCGGGACGACCAGTCCTTCCTGTCAGGTCGAACAGTGACTTGCAGGATTTTCTTGATCTCCCGATTAGACAGCTCAGCTAGACCATTAGTTTGGGGGTGGTAAGGAGTAGAGATTCGGTGAGACACCCCGTATTTGGTCATCAGTGACCTAAACTGAGCATTTGTGAAATGGGTCCCCCCATCAGAGATTATTGCACGAGGAATCCCGAACCTTGAGAAAATGTTTTGATGAATGAATTTGAGAACGATTTTGTGATCACAGGTTCGGGTCGGTATGGCTTCGATCCATTTGGACACGTAGTCCACAGCCAACAGAATGTATTCGAAATCATCCGAAACAGGAAAGGGGCCCATAAAATCAATCCCCCAAACATCAAAGATTTCGCATACTAGAATCGGTTGCATAGGCATCATGTCGCGATGGCTCATGTTGCCCAAAGTCTGGCAACAACTGCATGCCTTGCAGTGATTGTATGCGACTTTGAACAGTGTGGGCCAGTAAAAGCCACACTGGAGGACCTTTGATGCGATTTTATGCCCGGCGAAATGGCCACCGCATGCCTGGTCATGGCAGAAAGAGAGGATATTGTTGAATTCCCCTTCCGGGACACATCTCCGGATAATCTGATCGGCACCTATGCGGAAGAGGTACGGGTCTTCCCAAATGTAATACTTGGCATTGGAGCGTAATTTGTCCTTCTTGGCCTTCAGCCAATCGGACGGGATCTGATGAGATGCCAAGTAATTTACTACATTAGCAAACCATGGAAGGCTAGTACCAATAGTCAGCAGGTGCTCATCGGGAAAATGCTCAGTGATGGGTCCGGGAGGGTCAATTATTTCAGAAGGAAGACGGGACAAGTGATCAGCTACCACATTTTGCTTTCCCGCTTTGTTGCGAATCTCAAGGTCAAATTCTTGCAACAACAAGATCCATCGGATTAATCGAGGTTTCGCGTCCTTCTTTGCAAGGAGATGCCTCACAGCCGTGTGATCCGAGTATATGATGACACGGGAACCCAGAAGGTACGATCTGAATTTTTCTAGGGCAAATACTACAGCTAGCAGCTCTTTCTCAGTAACCTTATAGTTACGCTGAGCCTCATCGAGTGTTTTGCTGGCGTAGTAAATGACCACAGGTTTCCCGTCAATTTTCTGCCCCAAAACTGCTCCTACAGCGAAGTCGGATGCATCGCACATGATCTCAAAGGGTTGAGACCAATCAGGGGACTGTAGGATCGGGGCTTGGGTGACTCGGTCACGCAGGATTTCAAATGCTTGAGTGCATTCCTTGGAAATTTCGAAAGGAACATCCTTGGAGAGAAGAGTGGTCAGGGGGCGCGCGATTTTTGAAAAATCAGGGATAAATCGTCGATAAAAATCGACATGCCCTAAAAAGGAACGGATGTCCCTGATCGAGCTAGGCATAGGAAGGTGAGAAATCAGATTAACCTTAGCTCGATCCACTTGGATACCTTTCTCCGAAATTGAGTGTCCCAGGACAATTCCCTCAGGCACCATGAAATGGCTCTTTTCCCAGGAAAGAACCAAATTCACATCGATGCACCGCCTGAGTATCTGGACCAAGTGTTGGAGGCAATCGTCGAATGATGCTCCGAAAACTGAAAAGTCATCCATGAAGACTTCCAGATAATCACCTACCATATCTGAGAATATGGCAAGCATGCATCGCTGAAAAGTAGCGGGTGCATTGCAAAGACCGAAAGGCATCCTTTGGAAAGCGTATGTTCCAAAGGGGCAGGTGAATGTGGTCTTTTCTTGGTCCTCAGGATGGATTGCCACCTGGTTATAACCGGAGTACCCGTCAAGAAAGCAGAAGAACCTATTTCCCGCAAGTTTTTCGAGAATTTGATCAATGAAGGGTAGTGGGAAATGGTCCTTCTTCGTGGAGGAATTGAGTCGGCGGTAATCTATACAGACTCTCCACGAGTTGGCTAATCGGGTAGGAATGATTTCTCCGGTCTCAGTCGTTATAGTGGTGAGTCCTGCCTTCTTGGGCACGACCTGAATTGGGCTCACCCAACGACTATCGGAGATCGGGTAGATGATTCCGGCATCTAACCACTTGATGATCTCCTTTTTCACGACCTCCTGCAGATTGGGGTTTAAGCGTCTCTGCATTTCACGAGAAGGTCGTGTGCCCTCTTCTGAATAGATATGATGAGTACAATAAGAGGGACTTATTCCAGTCAAATCATCGAGAGTCCACCCGATGGCTCTGCGATGTTGCTGGAGGACAACAATCAGACGGAATTCCTGTTCAGGACTGAGGTTGGAATTGATAATCACAGGAAGGGTCTGATTAGAACCCAAAAAGATGTATTTCAAGTGAGCAGGAAGGGGTTTCAGTTCGAGGATGGGGTTATCAGCAGCAGCGGGTGGTTCAGTATAGATGTGAGGTTCAAGGGTGGGAGTTACTGGGTTATTCATATCTGGATTCGACTCCTCTGTTTGTGGGTCAAGATCCTTCTGTGGTTGATGAGGCATAATCGAGTTATTCTGGAAGTGTGATTCATCAACCAAAGTCCTGATGTCACAAATTTGTTCGATGACACCGCAATTAATTCCTTGTTGGGCCTTAAATATATCAATTTTCAGTGTTTGATTTCCAAACTTAAGCTCTATTTGGCCCTCCTCACAGCTGATGTTGGCTCTAGCAGTAGCCAAGAAAGGTCTCCCTAGAATGATTGGTGTATCCCTAGGGTTCTCAGGTGCGTCCATATCTAAGACTATAAAGTCCACTGGAAAATAGAAATCCCGCACTCTTACGATAACATCCTCGAGAATCCCTTTTGGTGACTTTATAGATCTATCTGCTAATTGTAATGTCACCTCGGTTGGTTTTAGCTCAGATTCTTCTAGATGGTCAAGTAAGGATGTGGGTATCAGGTTTATGGATGCACCCAAGTCTAACAATGCTCTATCAAATTGGGTACCACCTATCTTGCAGGAAATTAGGGGAGTACCAGGATCTTTTGCCTTGGGTGGGAGTCTACTGAGGATTACAGAGCTGGCTTGCTCTGACAGAACAATTGGGCTCCCTCCTTTGGTTCGCAGCTTACGCTGGGGTGTACATATATTCTTTAGAAATCGTGCGTAAGCTGGTACGTGGCGGATTGCATCCATCAAGGGGATGTTTATGTGGACTTGCTCAAAGAGCTTGACCAGGTCCTCCTCAGGGGCCACGGGTTTAGTGTTCTTCTTTCCCTTGGTCAAGGCCTCAGGAAATGGGATCTTGGTTGGTTCTTCTAGGATAGGTCCAGGTTGTGGATCCGGGACAGTGGTATCTTGGATAACTATCCTAGGGTCATGGTTATCAGGCTTGGAGTGGTTTGGATAATGCGGGTCTTGAGTTGTTTTACCACTACGTGTTGTTACAGAATTTAATCCGGCCTGATTTTGGTTTGGGTTTGGTAAGAGGGGTGGCTGCTGCTGAAATCCCGCATAAGAAGTTGAGGCCTCCATCTCGTCTGGAGATGGAGCAGTAGGGGCCTGATAAATCCATTGTGCGTGGCCTAAATTTGGATTGATAACGCGCTTTTGGGTTGGCACGTTATTCGGGTTAGGAAGAGGTTGGGAAGGGAGTGTGCCTGGCTGGCGAGAATTTGCCAACTGGGCCAGTTGAGTTTTAACCTCTGTAAGTTCGTCCTTGTGCTGCTTTTGAATAGCCGCATTCGTTCTTTGAATGTCAGCCAGAGTCTGAAGGATTAAAGACATTTGATCCTGATTTGGCCCTGATGGATAAGTAGGGTTGGGCCGAGGCTGAGGCGGCTGGTAATGATGAGAGGGCTGAAAAGGTGGTCTGTGGGTTTGGGAATTTCCCACCCACTGAAAATTGGGATGGTTTCGCCATCCAGGGTTGTAAGTGTTGGAGAATGGGTCATTCTGGATGGCGTTGAGGTCCTCGCAGGTCTGAGGAACCTCCTGAGAATCAGGGAAAGGGGGAATGGAGTTCCCCGGGCCGGTGTAGAAAGGATCGGATGATCCTCCGATCCGAGAATTAGATGGGGATGGATATGGATCCATCCTAGGGGAAGATCGGTGGAGGATGTTTTGCACAGTCTCTTGTGTGGAAGGAGGTTGTGCAAAGGAGTTACGCGTAGAGGTGGCTCGCTGCAAGTGCTGAGTCAGCTCATCCACCTTCTTCTCAATGATTGAGACCTTGTCCAATCAACTGGCCATTAATTCCAGGTCGACTGATGCGGACAGGCCCTGCGTCTCATGTGCTCCCTTAAGATTCGTCGCTGCGCGGGTATTCGTCCTGTCGAATAATCCCATGGAGTCATTGTTGATGGAGTTCTCGCACATGTTTTCGAGAATCTCCCATACGGTGTCTTCATGTTGACCCATGATGTTTCCTCCGCAAGTTGCATTGACGAAAAGGCGGATGTCCTCACGGAGTCCCTGGTAAAAAGATTGGACTTGTTCCCATTTAGGAACTCCGTGATGGGGGCACTTTCTCATGAGATCCTGAAAACGATCCCATGCCTCATGGAGAGGTTCTCCTGATTGTTGAGTGAAGTGTGTAATCTGATGGCGCAAGGCGTTGGTCCGACCAACGGGGAAAAACTTTTTCAAAAACTCGGATTGAAGTTCTTCCCAAGTGTTGATCGGCTGGGTCTGAGTTTGATACCAATGGGCGGCCTTGTCCATAAGAGAAAAGGAGAACATCTTCATGAGAAGAATATCCCGATTTTGCGCATCTGATCCAAAAGTGTGGGCTAGATTCTTTAGCTGTTTGATGTGCTGGAAGGGATCTTCAGAATTAAGCCCATGGAATTTAGGTATAGCATGAATCATGTTGGGCTTTAATTCGGAATCAGGTCCTCCAGTTGGGATTCTGACTCGAGGCTCAATGGCCACCGCAGCAGGATTGTAGTGGTCCCGCATCATAGGACGCTGTGGTGGGTGCACGAAGTTTTGGAAGAGGTCATTGAGTCGCTGGAGCTGGTGTTCTAGATTATTTTCTTCCTCAACTGGCTGAGCCATGATGGGGGAAGAAGAAGAACTTGGTTCTGAATCAGAAGAGAGAATAATGTGAGGGTGTTGCTGCACAAACACGAGCGTCGAGGCTTGGCCTTGACGGGAGCGAATTTCTAAAGGAGGTCTTAAGGGTGGTCTTAAGGACCTCCTTCCGTACATGCACTGTTGGAAGAGGTAAGTTTAGAAGGTGCTGGACCCAATCAAGACACCCAAAAATGTGTTGGGTGACTATAGAGGTGCGGGGCAGATGGACCCCTTGATCAGAAAGATCGTCCACCTGAGAATTACCTGGGCAGCCAGAGAGGGAGAGTCCCGCGAAGACCCCTACACGGTAGAGCGTCCCCACGGGTTACAGGGTTTCCCCCACCCGACCTCTCTTGTCACTGCGGTTCCAGGTAGACCAGAATGGGGATCTTGACCTCTTAAGTCTACCAATTTTAAGATCAGGGTGCTTAAGGTTTCACTTGAACTTTAGTCTTTTAAGTGCAAAGAGTGACCTAATTTAAGGTTGGTTGACCCAAGGGGTCAACGTTACCTCTTGTTTTCTTTGAGAGCTTTTAGGTCTTGTCTTTTAGGGTTCAAGTGTTTAGAGAGCCAATTGTTTTAGGTTTTCTTTGAATAGGTATTTTCAATCAATGGTTTAGGCACACTTCTTTTGGATTTTCTCCATTCTTAATTTAAGTAGTGTGTCTCTAAAACCCTAATGTTGAATCTTATGTTGGCTCTACTTGGTCCAGTTAGTTCTTTGTTGGGTAATTAGGGCTCAAGCAAGAATGTGTTAGCCCTTAAATACCCTTAATAGTGTGCAGGACTAATGAGTTGAAAACATGCAACTCTTTATGGTTACTAAGTATAGAAGATAGGTTAGCCCTATATTGCTTTTCCTTTTCTTTTCTTTCTCTTTAGAGTTTAGGGGTTAATAGCGAGAGGAAAAATTTACCTGTCCTCGGAGTGGTTGTCGTGCGGTTGCTTGTCTTCTTGATTTCCTGTAGCTGCACAAAAGAGAGGAGATTATCAGAAATTAAAAAGAAACAGGAATGTTTACCTCTAGAATAGCCGTTGCTCCCCGGCAGTAGCGCCAAAAACTGGAGTAGGAACTTTTCTCCATAGTTTTATTATTTCGTCGTAGTATAGTATAGAGAGGTGATTACCAGTTTAATACAATTTGTTACTCGGAAATAAAAGAGTTCCCGAGGTCGAACTCAGGGAGCAAGTTGTATTCTAGAGATATACATGTTCTATTACAAAAAATAAAGAGAGAGAGAGAGGGAGAGAGATGAAAGTTTGAGTTCTTCTTCTTTTCTTCTTTCTTTCTCTTTGTCTTTCTCCTCTTTAGCTTTTGTTCTTCCTGTTCTTCTTTTGTGTTTATCTCCTTGTGGTCCTCTTCTTCACCTGTGTTGTTCTTCCTTGTTCTTTCCTCTTCTTCTTCTGCTGTTCTTCCTTGTTCTTTTGTTCTTCAGATCTTCTTCTTTCTTCTTTTCTTTTACCTGTCAGGACGTTGTCTCTCCTTCTTTCTTCTTTTCCCTTCAGGACGTCGTCTGATTTTCCAATCAGACGACTTAAACCGCTTGTTGCTACAGTGTCTCCCTTAGCTTTCTTCTTCTTCCGCGGTCCTTCTTCTTCACCCTTGCCTGCACACTTCAGAGTTTACGTCAGAGGACAAAACCTACTCTACCCTCCCCCCCCCGTCTCTCTCTCACAGAATCCCCTCATAGGATAACTCTCCCAGAGCTGCAGGGTAGCCGGGTACGGGTCGAGCCCGGGTCCAGGCCCACCGGCGTGCGTGGTGGACGAGGAGTGCTGGCCAGTCTAAGTCGGGTCGGGTCAGGTCCGCGGGGTAACCGGGCGGGTGAAGGGGACCTCACCTCGTGAACTGAGGCGAACAGCTTAAGGCACTTTTTGCCTTTAAGCGCCCGTTCGCCTCAGTGGCTCTCCGAGGTGGGACTAAATGTCCCACCCTAATTGAGCGCCCGCAGCGGAGAAAGCAGCGGGCAATCGCGGCTTCACGCGAGGCCTTCGCCCCAGCTGCGAGCCTGGGACTCTTCGCGGAGGCGCCCCACGCAGCCTGGGAGTCAGGCCTGGGCGAAGCGCACCTAGAGCTGCAGGTTGGAGGTGCTCCTTCCACGCAGCAATGGCGACGGCGGTCGAGACACCTGTACACAGAGGAACGGCCTCTCGGCCTAATCAGATACGCGGAGAACCTTCGCCGTGGCACGACGAAGGTGGTGGGGGGTCTGGCAGGCGGCGGGGCGGAGCGTGAGGGTCGTCCTAGGTCAAACTGCGGGTGGAGAAGTGGGTTTGTTCGGGGGGTCTGCAGAGGGCGAGTGACGGGACGTGAAAGGGCGGAGGTTGATCAGGGTGAGGAGGCGGAGATTCTGTGAGGGTCGGCGAGGCGTGTGGGGCTGTGGAGTGATGGGGGGGTCTCGCCGGAGTTTGGCCGGAGACGAAGGGGGTGACGGTGGACAGGAGCGGTCGAGGGTTTAATCAAATAAAAGACATTGAGGAAAAGAAAGAGGGGGAGATGGGGAGAAGTTCTGACCTAGCTACGGAGACGAAAGGGGTCGGAGCAGGGCGACAGTCGTATCGACTGTCGCCGGAGAAGAAGATGCCCAGGGGAAGGGGCGGCGGCGAGCAGAGGGCCGGAGAGGCGCCAGCTGGGTGCGGCGTGGCGCGGGAAGAGCGAGGGAGGGCAACCCTGCAACTGGTAGTGCGGCAGGGCGACAAGGAGGAGGAGGAGAGGCCGCCGGAGCAAGGAGGGCGTCTGTCGGAGTGGGAAGAGAGGAATTGAGGGGGTATCTCCGTCAGATCCGAGCTGGGAAGAACGGTGGAGCGACGGGGGTATTTATAGGGACCGAATCAGGGAGGAAGGAGGAGGGAGACGACGTGTCTCCCTCGCCGGAGGACGCCGGAGATGGAAACCCATACCGTCCGTGCGTTCGCACGGCCGGTATGGTGGGTTACAGCGACCAAGGGGGTGTCCCTGCGACGGTTGACGACGCAGGGCACCCCCGGTTTACTTGCCAGGCTCTCCCCCTCACCCTGCGCGGCGCCATGCTCCGCGCAAGGTCGTCGGAGCATGGTGCTGGCAGGTTTTGCAGGGGGACCTGAACGCAAAGAACGAAGGAGAGTTAGGGGCCAAAATGCGAGGGTTCAAAAGTTGAGGGCCAAAAAGTAAATATATGAGGACCAAAGTGTAAAGTTGGTCAAGAAGGTTTCTTCTTAGGCTCAAGTTTTTATGCATGACTAATTAGGACCTAAGGAATCTGATGGTGAATTTTATTTCTAGATTAAACCTTGTTTGACTGGTCAATTTACACAAAAACCCAAATTAAGTTATTAATTGGGTATGGTTCTCAATGCAGGTCAAGATGGGTTCCTAAGGTCAAATTGAAGGTTCTAAACCCTAGAGATTATTTTTCTATGAATTTTAGAGGGTTTATTCCATTTTTTCTTTGCCTTGAACCTCGTGAATTGAAGTGGGTTTATTTTAGGGTTACAGATTATTATTTAGTTCTTTGGAATTGCTGTAGCCCTTGCTAGATCATCTCATCCCACTTTTATTCTTATTAAGTTGCTTTGACCTATGTTTGGACCCTGAATTACCCTGTATGCAGATTATACTGGTAAAATTGCATTTTTACCCCTTATGACTTATTTTTTTCCTTAAACTCAGAATTCTCTGAGTTAAGCCTTTCCTTGAGTTATGTAGGAGCTTTTATCCTTTGTATTGGGTCAAAATGAGCTAGTTATGGCTCATGATGAGGTTCTCATCACTAGTCCCTTAGCAAAATTTTAAAGTTTTAACTTCCGTTCTAGACCCTGAGTGCCTGTCAACAATCATGATAAGTGCTTCACCTTTTCTTTTGTGATTAGGTAGGAATGCCGACAATAGGCCTAGAGGTACTCAAGTACCAACCAAAATCCAGACCTGTTCCGCTTTAGCCTCAGTCCTCCGCAAAGGTTTCTACGGCCCACAGAAACTAACCTAGGGTTTGTTGGACTCCGCGGTTAAAGCACCCGTGCTTGAGACATTTTTAGCCTAAGTTCAGTTTGCAGTGCATCTTTTTTGTAAGAGAGAGATAGAAGATTTATTTATTTGGAGAGCTTTTCTCACTCTTTTCTTTTTATTTCTAGCTTCGGATTGACTTCTCAACACGGTCTGTATCGGATTCCTCGTCCCCATCATCAATCCTCAAGGGTCCCTGGCTTTCGAGATTTCGAGATAATCCCGCCCATGGTGTTCCGTGGCCGAATTCAGACCCTGGCGATTGACATTTCGGGATAATGCCGCCCATGGTATCTGAACCAACAAAGTGCTTACATGCCCCCAGTAGGATTTTTAAATATCCTAAGAGACAAGCACCAAGGAGACGATATGTTGTTACGCATCTTCGAGGGGAATTTCCCACCTCTCCACGTTGGGAGCTCGTCCAAATCAACTTGTGTTGATTGGCCGCTCCTAATCTAGGTGACTTTTTCAGAACATTAAACGCTTTTCGCGTGATTTGGATGTTAATGCGCACTGAACCAGACTGTGTGTGAATGTGGGGTGCTTAGGTTACCGAATCCCGCAAATCGGAAGTCAGTTAACGAGGCCGAATACTTCCTAAGCCTTAGACCTAATACTCAAACTTCACATTTTCCTCAACCTCTTGAGGATTATCCAGATTTTAATGGATACGTGAATTTTTAAGCTAAAGATTCTAGCCCAAGAGGCCTAAGACCAGCGTTCCCGCTAATCTCTTGTTGTATCTTCGTAGCACTTTTCTTTCCTTTTTCTTGATTCGGTCTAGAACTTCAGTTAACCCCTTAATCTTTTACTAATGACTATTTCTTTTCATTTTCATTTTGTGCTCCTTTTTGTCATTTTACTCTTTTCCTTCTCTTATTTGTGTGACCCTGAATTGTTCCTCCCCTCTATCAAGTCTTTTTTTTTTCTAATTAATGGAACCCTTTCTTGATATGAATTTTCCTAATATTTTGCACTTTCATACCCCCCCATGCTTACGATTTGCAATGTCCCCATTGTAAATTAGGTGGGTTCGATTTCAACTTAGTTCATGCATTAGGACAGGTGTGTGGTGAGTGAATGGGTCGAAGTGACTTGTTGCGAACGATTTCTAGCCTCGGGTAGGGATACCTGAGGTGAAGTCGGCTGTTCTAATGGATGAACCCTAAAGTGCAATATGAATTTCGAATAGCAATGCTAGAAAAAGTTTCGGGTTTTTCAAAGAATGACGGGTTGCCTCCCGTTAAGCGCTGAGTTTTACGCCATCGGCTGGGCGCAATGAGCTCAAGAGGAATGGAGGGTAAAGGATGACTCAGCCAAATCTATATCGGTCATGTCAATGAACGGCTTGAGTCTCTGATCGTTCACGACAAAGGGTTCAGAATCATGGCTGAGTGGGCTGATTTCAATGGCTCCATTTCCGAAGATTTGTCGGACTAGATAGGGTCCGACCCACTTGGATCTTAGCTTTCCTGGGAATAATTTGAGTCTGGCATCAAAGAGTAAAACCTTTTGACTAGGATGAAAGACCTTTCTAGAAATGTGTTTGTCGTGAAAAGCTTTAACCCGTTCTTTGTAAATTCGCGAGTTCTCATACGCGTCGTGGCGTAATTCATCGATCTCGCTCATTTGAAATCTTCTATGGGTTCCAGCCTTAGAAAGATCTAGATTACAAGTCCGTACTGCCCAATAGGCTTTATGCTCCAACTCGACGGGGAGGTGACATGCCTTCCCGTACACTAGTCTGAAGGGAGACATTCCTAGTTGGGTCTTGTGGGCGGTCCTATAGGCCCACAATGCTTTCGGAAGCCGAGACAACCAATCCTTTCTATCAGGTCGAACGGTAACCTGAAGGATCTTCTTGATCTCTCGGTTAGATAGCTCAGCTAAACCATTAGTTTGGGGGTGGTAAGGAGTAGAGATTCGGTGTGACACCCCGTATTTGGTCATCAGTGACCTGAACTGAGCGCTTGTAAAATGGGTCCCTGATGGGTTGGCCCGGATAGGTTGTTAATATGATATTTTTATCGTTGAAATGTGTGTAGTGGTTAACCTAATTTGGACCTAACCATCTCTTTACAAAATTTTTAACCTGGCCTAATTTATTTTATCTTATCACTTTCAAGCCCAGGGTCGAAATAGGGAAGTGGGGTTAAAGTCGAGTTTCTACATTTTCCTTAAAACGCGTCTCTTCCGTTCGTTTATTGTGTTTTTGGCATTTTTCTTATTTAGGTTTTTTTATGGTAATCCTTGTTCTTGAGGCACACCCTCAAAATTGTGTCCTTGGCTTTTAGCCAAACAGAGTCCTAAAACAAGTCTTGCTACTCGCAAGACGAGGTACCTGCAAGTCAAAGATTATCTTTTCCTTTTTATGTATTTTTTTATCTTTTTACTAACAGAAAAGCAAATAGACAGAAAGTAAATATAGTATGTATATATATATGTAGTATATATATAAAGGGGTGGGGGTGGAGGTGGCGATGGAGTGTAGCACTATGTCGAGTCAGTCGATGTCTAGAGAGACGCAACCAACACGACTAGGTGCCGCGTGGAGTGTGGATGGAGGATGGATGATGTATGGGACCACACTTTTTTTGTACGCGTGTATCAGGGAATATCAGCAACTGGTGCAGATATTCCCGCGATACAGCGTATAATAAATAACATGAAAATATATGTACATATGTATGTATATAAGTAAATATATCTATATATATATATGTATAGTTATATATGTATAGATATATATATATAGATATATATGTGTATATATATGTATATAAGTATATATATATATATTACTATATATATGTATATATATATGTATATAGATATGTATATATATATATGTATATAAGTATATATGCCTATATATATATAAGTATATGTATAAGTATATAGATGTATATATAAGTAGATATATATATATATATATTATATATGTGTATGTATACATAACTATATAGATATACTATGTATATATATATATGTATGTATGTATGTATATATATATTTATATATATAGTACTATAAGTGTGTGAGTGTGTGTGTATGTGTTGGTATAGGTGTGTGTGCGTCGGTGAACGTGTGTGTGTGTGCGTTGCTGTGAGTGTGTGTCTGTTAGTGAGTAAAAGAGAGAGAGAGAGAGAGAGAATACGTGAGAGAGAGAGCGGGAGTGGGCGGGAGTGATCAACAGAGAGAGAGAGCGGGCGAGCGAGAGATCGCGGACGCGCGAGTTAAGACGTCTGCCGCCTCCGGCGGACGTCTGACGCCGCGTCGTCTGAAGGCGGAGGCAGACGTCTGAAGACGGCGGATGCGGGCGCAGCTTCGCGTAGGGTTCCTGCAGGCGTGCGCGAAGGCGACGGGCGGGCGAAGGCATGGAGGAGCGAGCGTGGAGGAGGTCTGCAGGTGGTCGAGGAGGGTCGCGGAGGAGGGTAGGGGGTGGCACGAGGCCGTAGCTGGCCGCTGCAGTGCACGCGGCGGATGGCTACAGGTGCAACTGCAGGGACGTCAGGATGGAGGTTGAGCGGGGAATGGCCCTGTAGGCACACGTGAAGTCGACGGGCGGTTGCGGGGACGGTCGCGGAGGAGCAGGAGGACCTACTGCTGCTGCTGCTGCTGCTGCGTGGCTGCTGCTGCCGTGGCTTCAAGCTTCGAAGCTTGGAGCGGCGGCAATGGCGTTAAAGAGAAAAAAAATGAAGCGAGGGAATGCACCACGCCCACCAGCTCGTCGAAGAGCTGGGCGGTGGTGCTCCCACTGTGGTGGTGTGCACCACAGTGGGTTCTCCTGCTCGCCGGGTGCCTCCTCGACGGAGGGCCGACGTATAGGAGGGGAAAGCGGTGGAGAAGATGGTTACGGGTTTGTTTCGTTGCTGCAGCAGCCTCCGTTGCGAGGATGAAGCTGCAGCTTCTTATAGAGGAGGAGAGAGTGGCGTGCCGGCTGCAGCAGGGAGAGGGTGCGCGAGTTGTAGCTATAGGGAGCGGCGTTGGTAGGGAGAAGTGACGTGGAGTAAATGCATGTGGCTACTGCGGGAAGAAGTGCAGCCGCGGGAAGAAGAAAAAAAGAAATCAAGAGAGAAAAAAATGAAAAGAGGTGGAATTTGCAAGGAGGCACTTGAGATAAAATGTAACTATGCAAGCCATTGTTTCACTCCTCTTCCTCTCTTGATTAAATGCATGCATGCAAGCGTTTTTACAAATGCGATTACAGGATCCTATTATGCAATGTTAATGCTAGAAAATAGCACAAGAAGGCGTTATTACAGGCGTGTTTTGAGGTGCAAACAGTCCCTCCGTCGGAAATTATAGCATGTGGAATCCCGAACCTTGAGAAAATGTTTTGATGAAGGAATTTTATAACGACTTTATGATTGTTGGTTCGGGTCAGAATGGCTTCTATCCACTTGGAAACATAGTTAACTGCGAGTAAGATGTATTCGAAGCCATCCGAGATCGGGAAGGGTCTCATGAAATCAATCCCCCAAATATCAAAAATTTCGCATACCAAGATCGGTTGTAGAGGCATCATGTCTCTATGGCTCATGTTGCCTAGAGTTTGGCAACGGGAACATGCCATACAGTGATCGTATGCATCCTTGAAAATTGTGGGCCAGTAAAAGCCGCACTGGAGGACTTTCAATGCGGTTTTATGTCCTGAAAAATGTCGACTGCATGCCTGGTCATGGTAGAATGAGAGTATGTCTTTGATTTCCACTTCCGCGATGCACCGTCGAATTATCTGATCAGCACCAATGCGGAATAGATACGGGTCTTCCCATAGGTAATACTTGGCATCGGAACGCAATTTGTCCTTTTTGGCCTTCGGCCAATCGGGCAGAACCTGATGTGATGCCAGGTAATTAACTATATCAGCGAACCATGGAAGACTTGTACTGATAGTCAGGAGGTGCTCATCAGGGAAATGTTCTGTAATAGGTCCGGAAGGGTCGATTATTTCAGAAGGAAGGCAGGACAAGTGATCAACTACCATATTCTGCTTTCCCGCCTTGTCGCGAATCTCGAGGTCAAATTCTTGCAACAGCAAGATCCATCAGATTAATCGAGGTTTCGCATCCTTCTTTGAAGGAGATGCCTCACAGTTGTGTGATCCGAGTATATGATAACACGGGAACCCAGAAGGTATGATCTGAATTTTTCCAGGGCAAATACTACGGTCAGCAGCTCTTTCTCAGTAACCGTATAGTTACGTCGAGCCTCATCCAGTGTTTTGCTGGCGTAGTAAATGACCACAGGTTTCCCGTCAATTTTCTGCCCCAGAACCGCTCCTACAGCGAAGTCAGATGCATCGCACATGATCTCAAAGGGTTGAGACCAATCAGGGGACTGTAGGATCGGGGCTTGTGTGACTCGATCACGTAGGATCTCAAATGCTTGAGTGCATTCCTTGGAAATTTCGAAAGGCACATCCTTGGAGAGAAGATTGGTCAGGGGGCGCGCGATTTTGGAGAAATCAGGGATAAATCGACGGTAAAAACCAACGTGCCCCAAGAAAGATTAGATGTCCTTAATCGAGCTAGGCATAGGAAGCATGGAAATCAGGTTAACCTTAGCTCGATCCACTTGGATGCCTTTCTCCGAGATTAAATGTCCCAGGACAATTCCCTCAGGCACCATGAAATAGCTCTTTTCCCAGGAAAGAACCAAATTCACCTCAATGCACCACCTGAGTATTTGGACCAAGTGTTGGAGGCAATCGTCAAATGATTCTCCAAAAACTGAATAGTCATCCATGAAGACTTCCAGATAATCACCTACCATATCTGAGAATATGGCAAGCATGCACCGCTGAAAAGTTGCAGGTGCATTGCAAAGACCGAAAGGCATCCTTCGAAATGCGTACATCCCGAAGGGGCAGGTGAATGTGGTATTTTCTTGGTCCTCTGGATGGATTGCCACCTGGTTGTAACCGGAATACCCGTCAAGAAAGCAGAAGAACCTATTTCCCGCTAGTTTTTTGAGGATCTGATTAATAAACGGTAGTGGGAAATGATCCTTCTTCGTGGAGGAATTGAGTCTTTTGTAATCAATGCAGACTCTCCATGAGTTAGCTATTCAGGTTGGAATGACTTCTCCGATTTCAGTCGTGATAATGGTAAGTCCTGCCTTTTTAGGCACCACTTGTATTGGACTCACCCAACGACTATCGAAGATCGGGTAAATGATCCCTGCATCTAACCACCTCATGATCTCCTTTTTCACGACCTCTTGTAGATTAGGGTTTAGGCATCTTTGCATTTCTCTTGAAGGTCGTGCGCCTTCTTCTGTGTAGATTTGATGTGTGCAATACAAAGGGTTTATACCAGCCAAATCATCGAGAGTCCATCCAACGGCTCTTCGATGTTGCTGGAGAACAGAAATCAAACGGAGTTCCTGGTCAGGTGTGAGTCGAGAATTGATAATCACAGGAAATGTCTGATTTGAATCCAAAAAGACATACTTCAGATGTTTGGGAAGGGGTTTGAGTTCCATGACAGGGTTGTCAGCAGCAGCGGGTGGTTCGGGGTTTGTATCCGGAGCAATGGTAGGAGTCATAGGTGTGTCTAGATCATGTTCGCACTCCTCTGTTAGCGGGTTTTGATTCTCCAGTGGTTGATCAGGGGTAATCAGGTTGTCCTCTATATGCAATTCATCAACCATGGCTTTGACATCACATATTTCCTCTATAACCTTGCAATTGATCCCTTGTTGGGCCTTGAAAATGTCAATCTTCATGTTTTGATTCCTACATTTTAATTCTATCTGGCCCTCTTCACAGTTTATGTTGGCCCTAGCAGTGGCCAAAAAGGGTCTCCCTAATATGATTGGTGTGTCCCTTGGGTTCTTAGGTGCATCCATGTTTAGTACTATGAAGTCCATCGGGAAATAGAAATCTCGTACCCTAACAATGACATCCTCGAGTATTCCTCTAGGTGACTTGATGGATCGATCGGCTAACTGCAATGTCACCTCAGTGGGTTTAAGTTCAGATTCTTCAAGGTGGTCAAGGAGGGATGTAGGTATTAAATTTATAGAGGCACCTAGGTCTAGTAAGGCTCTATCAAATTGGGTTTCACCAATTTTACAGGAAATCAAGGGAGTTCCTGGGTCTTTAGCCTTGGGTGGGAGTTTGCTCGAGATGACAAAGCTGGCTTGCTCTGACAGTACGATTGGATTCCCATCCTTGGTTCGCGGCTTACGTTTAGGGGTACATATGTCTTTCAAGAATCTTGCGTAAGCCGGTATGTGGCGAATTGCATCCATCAATCGGATGTTTATCTGGACCTGTTCAAAGAGCTTGATCAGATCCTCCTCCGGAGCCACGGGTTTGGTTATTCTTTTTCCTTTGGTCAAGGCCTCAGGAAATGGGATCCTAGTTGGTTCCTCTAGGATAGGTCCAGGTTCTTGATCTGGGACAGTGGTATCTTGGATAACTATCCTAGGGTCTTGGCTATTATCAGGCTTGGAGTGGTTCGGATAATGTGGGTCTTGGGTTGTTTTACCACTACGTGTTGTTACAGAGTTCAATCCAGCCTGATTTGGGTTAGGTAGGAGGGGCGGCTGCTGCTGAAATCCCGCATACGATGGTGAAGCTTCCATCCCGTCTGGTGATGGAGCAGTAGGGGCCTGATAAATCACATGTGTTTGGCCTGAATTTGGATTCATAACGCGCTTCTGGGTTAGCACGTTATTTGGGTTGGGCAGAGGTTGCGAGGGGAGGGTACCAGGTTGGCGGGAATTTGCCATCTGGGCTAGTTGGTTGTGAACCTCTGTGATCTCATCCTTGTGCTATTTTTGCATTTCCGCATTCGTCTTTTGAATGTCAGCCAGTGCTTGAAGGATAAGAGTCATTTGACCCTAGTTTTGCCTGGATTGGTAGGTGGGATTGGGCTGAGGCTGAGGTAGCTGATATGGACGAGAGGCTTGTGGACGGGGTTGATACGGTGGTCTTTGAGAATTTCCCGCCCACTGAAAGTTAGGATGATTTCGTCATCCAGGGTTGTAGGTATTGGAGAATGGGTCATTCTGGATGGCGTTGAGGTCCTTGTAGTTCTGAGGAGCCTCAGGAAAGTCAGAATACGAGGGTTCAGAGTTCCCTCAACTCGAGTAGAATGGATCGGAGGTCACTCCAGTCCGAGAGGTAGACGGGGGTGGATATGGGTCCATCCCCTTGGCAGATTGGTGATAGATATTTTGCACAGTTTCCCTTGCCAGAGGAGGTCGTGCAAAAGAGTTTTGCGCAGAGGTGGCTTGCTGCAAATGCCGAGTTAGCTCGTCCACCTTCTTTTCTATGATAGAAACCTTGTCCAACCGACTGGCCATCAGTTCCAAGTCGATAGAATTGGACAGGTCTTGCATCTCATGTGTCCCTCTCAGATTCGTCGATGCGCGGGCATTCGTCCTGTTGAATAAGCCCATGGAGTCATTATTTATGGAGTTCTCGCACATGTTTTTGAGAATCTCCCACACCGTGTCCTCGTGTTGACCCATGATGTTTCCTCCTCATGTTGCATTGACGAATAAACGAATGTCTTCACGGAGTCCCTGGTAAAAGGACTGGACTTGTTCCCACTTAGGAACTTCATGATGAGGGCAGTTTCACATGAGATCTAAGAATCGATCCCATGCTTCGTGAAGAGGTTCTCCCGTTTGTTGCGTGAAATGAGTGATCTGGTGGCGCAAGGCATTTGTCCGGCCAATGGGGAAGAATTTTTTCAAAAATTCGGACTGCAGTTCCTCCCATGTGTTGATCGGACGGGTCTGAGTTTGATACCAGTGTGCGGCCTTGTCCATGAGCGAGAATGAAAACATTTTCATGAGTAGGATATCCCGATTTTGTACATCTAACCCGAAGGTCTAGGCCAGATGCTTGAGTTGTTTAATGTGTTGGAATGGATCCTCAGAGTTAAGCCCATGGAACTTTGGTATGGCATGAATCATATTGGGCTTCAGTTTAGAATCAGGACCTCCAATCGGGATTCGTACTCGAGGTTCGATCGCCACCGCAGCGGGATTATAGTGATCTCGCATCATAGGTCGCTGCGGTGGGTTTACAAAGTTCTGAAAGAGATTGTTAAGGCATTGAAGCTGGTGTTCAAGGTTATTCTCCTCTTCAATGGGTTGTGCCATGATGGAAGAAGAAGGAGAACCAGGGTCTGAATCAGATGAAAGATTTATGTAGTGGGGTTGCTGCACAAACAAGGGCGTCGAGGCTTGGCCTCGACGAGAATGAATTTCTAAAGGTGGTCTTAAGGGTGGCCTTAAGGACCTCCTACCGAACATGCACCGAAGGATGTGATGATATTTAGAAGGTGCTGGACCCAATCAAGACACCCAAAAAAAAAAATTGTTGGGTGACTATAGAGGTTCGGGGCGGATGGACCCCTTAGTCAGAAAGGTCATCCACTTGAGAAATACCTGGGCAGCCAGAGAGGGAGAGTCTCGCAAAGACCCCTACACGGTAGAGCGTCCCCACGAGTTACAGGGTTTCCCCCACCCGACCTCTCTTGTCACTGCAGTTCCAGGTAGACCAGAATGGGGACCTTGACCTCTTAAGTCTACCTTTTTTACTTTAAGATCAAGGTGCTTAATGTTCCACTTGAACTTTTAGGTATTTTCAGTGAAAAAGTGACCTAATTTTAAGGTTGGTTGACCCAAGGGATCAACTTCACCTTTTGTTCCTTTGAGAGTTTTTAGGTCCTTTTCTTTTATGGTTCAAATGGATTAAAAGCCTGATTTGCTTAGGGTTCCTTTTGTATAGATCTTTTCAAACAAGGTTTAGGCACACCTCTTTTTGGACAATTTGTTTCCTTGTTTAAGAGAAGATGTGTCTCTAAAGACCCTAGCTTTGTAATCCTTAAATTGGCTCTAGTGGGTCCAATTTAGTTGCCTCAGAAATTAGCACCTAGGGCTCAATCAAGAAAGTTTTAGCCTTAGTTGCCTTAGTTGGATGAACAGACAAAAAATGTGTTGAAATGAAAATCAGGCAACTTGATGAGTTACTAAATATGAAACAGGTAGCCCTAAGTTGATTTTTTTTTTTTTCCGTTTTAGATTTTGAGAGGGTTAAGAGAGAGGGCTTATGGAAATTACCTGTTCTTTGGAGTGTCTGTTGTGCAGCAGCTCTTCTTTCCTTTTTGCTTTGCTTTCCCTGCTTTGGACACAACAAAAGAGAGGAGTTAGGTCAAATATTGGATCAAAAAGTTGTAATCAAAAGCTTTAAAAGTGCCCGTTGCTCCCCGGCAACGGCGCCAAAATGTTCGCAATGCTTTTGTGCAGGTTTTAAAGAGAATATCACATTGTAGTATAATGGACAAAATGATCAAACAAATATAGAGAATTTTATTACTCGAAAAACTAGAGTCTCCGAGGTCGAACACAGGGAGCAATCTCAGTACTTTCAAAACCAAAGAATACAACTTTTAAATGAAAGTAATTGATTAAAAGAGAGAGAGTTATATAAAAAGAATTTCTAAAAGAAAATAGAATTGGACGTCTGATTTCTCTATCAGACGTCTTAAATGTAATCTTCTTTCTCTCTTCTGCCTTCTTCTTCTTTGTCTTCTCTACTTCTTTTCTTACGAAGGCTTCTTCTTCCTACCTTTGTTCCTCTCCTGTCTTCCTTTTCTTTTTGGTTTTTTTGCAGTCCTTCCTTCTCTCAGATCTCTGCCTTGCTCAGCTTCCTTTCTTCAGAGTTCCTTCTTCTTCTGCTCCTGTTCCTTCAGTTCTTCTTTGTGCTTTCCTTCAAAGTTTTCTCCTTCCTTGTCTTCTCTGCGAGGGCTTCTCCTTCTTTCTCTGCTACACTCAGCTTCTTCTCCCTTCTTTTCTTCCCTTGCTGCAGCAGCTAAGTGTTCGCTTCTTCCTCTGCTCCTTTCCTGCGGAAACCACAGCCAATGCAAAACCTACCCCTGTCCCTCTACCCAAACGTCTCTCTCTTTCTCTGCAATTCGCTCAAGGATGCTCTCCCAGAGCCACACGGGTAATTGGGTCGGATTCACACCCGGGACCAGGCGCACCTGCAGGTGGGTGATGCGCGAGGAGTGCGTAGGTTAGGGTCGGGTCGGATCCCGCCAGATCCGCGAGGTGAAACCGCGGACGAGGCAGGCGTGGGTCAGGTGAGGGACCTCACCCCTGTGCTTTCAGAGGCGGTAAGCATAAAACACAAAAATAATTTATACTATACCTGTGTTTTGCGTTTCAACGATGTGGGACTATCTGGCCCGCCCCAATTTTGCGCGCGCCCGCAGAGGAGTCCTCGTGCAATTGCCAAGGCTGGGAGCTTTGCAGCGCGCCTTGCAGGCCCTGATCGCTTCGTAACACCTGCACGAGCCTGCTGCGCCTGGAGCCTGGAGCTACTGCACCTGGAGCTGCTTCGACCGTCAATGGCGGCAGGAGTTGAAACTTGTCAAACACGAGCACGGCCTATTGGCCTAATCATACTAGCTAGGCACCTTCACCGTGGCACAGCGAAGATGGTGCACGGTGCTGCAGGCTGCAGGATGGCCTAGGCGTGTGTGCCTAGGTCAACCTGTGGCCGGAAGTGTGGGGTTGTTCGGGGGACTGTGGTGGAGGTGTAGAAGGATGATGGATGGGCGGAAGTTGCTCCTGGTGGTGAGGTGGAGCTTACGAGAGGGTTGGTGAGCTGTGTGGAGGGGCGGAGTGGTGGGAGCAGCTCGTCGGAGGTCGGTCGGAGGCGAGGAAGGTGGAGGTGGTCAGGTACTGTCGAGGGGCAATTAATTAAAGTAACAGGGGAAAAGAGAGAGGGGAAGATGGAGAAGGTATCTGGAGTGGTTTGGAAGGAAGGGAGGCAGCGGAGTGGACGGCGTGTAACTACCATCGTCGGGGAAGAAGCACCTTGAGGGAGGGAGCGGCGACGAAGACGAGGTCAGGGGCACGCACGCTGGGTATGGCGCAACGCTGGAGGAAGCGGCGGAGTTGACTCTGCTGCTGGTATGGCAGCAGAGCGACGAGAAGGAGGGGAGGAGGTCGCCGGAGCTTGCGGGTCTCTTGGCCGGAGATGGGAGAGAGGGAAATTTGGGGGAATCTCCGTCAAAATCAAGCTGAGGATCTGCGGCCAGGTTTGGGGATCCTTTTATAAGCCTTGGCTGAACCTTCTAGCGCGTGGAGATCGCGCAATCAACTCTGCCGGCTCGCCGGAGATGGAAAGAGGGTGGATACCCAAATCTCTCGTGCGTTCGCACGAGAGATTGGGTTCACACCAGAGATTGTAATTGGCTTTAGAAGGAAGGGAATTCCTCAGAGAATGGGAGGAATCTCTGAGGGATTAGAGAGGAATCCCTCTCTAAACCTCGTCGGAGATCGGTTCTGCCCTAACAATGGCGGCAGAACCTGCTTGCAAAGGTGGCGAGGAACTTAGGGGGCTCTCTGCAAAGATATTCAAAAGATAAGGACCAAATTATGATTTGGATGTACTAAATTGCAAAGTAGGTCAAGATGACCTCCCCTTAGGTCCAAATTTTGGTATAAAGCTAATTTGGACCTAAGGAATCCAATGGTGAAGTTGGATTTTAGGTTTGACCTCGTTTGACTGGACATTTTGCGTAAAAACCCAAATTAGGTCAATTAATGTGCTCGGACCCTACTCTAGGTCAAACTGGGTTCCAAAGGCCAAATTGAGTGTTCTAAACCCTAGAGGATATTTTTTCATGATTTTTAGATGGTTTAATTGATTTTTATCCTTACCGAAACCTTGTTAATTTAAGTGGGCCTGTTTTAGGGTTACCAAATGTCATTTAATTCCTAGATTGCACCTAAACCCATTTCTGATTGACTCAACCCACTTTTTATCTCATTTAGACCATTTGACCTATGTTTTGCCTCTAAGAATTCCCGTTTATGCACTGCAATGGTAAAATTACAGTTTTACCCTTTAATTCATGTTTTCTTCTCAGAGCACTTATTCCTTTATTGAGGCCTTCTTCTAGGTTATGTAGGAGCTTTTATCTTATTTATTGGGTCAAAATGAGCTAGTTATGGCTCATGATGAGGCTCTCATCACAAACCCATACCCCTTGATTGAGTATATCTAAGGTTTTGCATAAAAATGACCTAAAACCTGAGATCAGTATGCAAGCGGGGTCAGGCCTGCGATTTGTGAGGATGCAACCCAAGTCCAAAGAGTTGGATAACATAGAAATCAAAATTAAAAGGATAATCAATGAATTTGTGCTTGGTTGGACATCCTTTGAGTCAAAGATGTCATAAGGATCCTGGTAGAAGGTTGGTGGTTTTAGACAAATAGGTACCCTTGGACTCGATCTTTCACTTCCTCCAGAATTGGGTTCCTAAATCATCATTTCCCAATTCCTATCTTCTGCAATCAGTATTTCAAATTTCGGGACCTCATGCATTTTAATCACCCCATCTGAAATTTTCAAGTCTAAAAGATGCGACTGAATTATAATTGACTTGGGTCTAGTGATCTCAAAATCATCAATATGCTCAAAGGGGTGTAATTGAGGAATAGGGCTTTGAATTGAATCCTTCATGAAATTAGGATCTGAATTTGCCATGAAAGCCCCAACAGGATCAATTTCCTCAGTTATTGGGCCATCATATGATTCACAAAATTCCTCAGGCCCAGTCGTCTTACAGAAATCATGTGCTGTAAACTCAGGTGAGACTTCGCATAATGATTCTTCACCTTCAGAATCAAAGAAATCTAAATCCGCATTGATGTATGTCTCAAAATCAATCACTTTCTGATTCATGGAAGCATATGTTTCCTCATTCCCTAGCTCAGGGATCTCAGGTGAAGAAATCAAATCAGCCTTATTTGATTGCTTTAGAATAACCTGGTCAACCCTGGTCTCGTAAAACGTGTTCCCCCTATAGGTGCATGAGTAGATTCTGACATTGGCTCTCCCGTTAGGGGTTCATCCTGGGAATCCTCCGAAGATTGGACTAAAGCGATCATAAATCTCATCCTCAATTTAGATAACTTCCTAAGTAAAAACTCACCCGGGCCCTTATCCTTAACATCCTGGACCCAATCCAATAGATACTTGTTAAGATCGTCAATCATTTTAATCAGGGGCTCCAATTATTCAGGGCAAGGTGTTGGTTGAGCTTTTAAAGATTGAATGGTATTCCTTAAGTTAGCCAACACCTTATCTTGGACCTGGTTAACCTGAACCAAATGGTTTGGTTCAGGGTTGGGTGGGTTTGGGTTCAGTGCAAGGGAGTTAACAAATTGAGGTTCTTGATACCCTCCCTGATAATAGGTTATTACGGGTTGTTCAAATAAGGGTGATGACCTATACGCAGTATAATCTTGGGAAGGGTAAGGATCAGCATATCCTTCTTGATTGTAGATCATATTAGGTTTTCCAAATGAGGGCGGTGATCTATAATTGATGTAACTTGGAGAAGGATAAGAATCAAGATTATGGTGTCCAAGGTTAGACCCTGAACACGGATGTCGGAAACTGTATTTCCAATCAAAATTATCCCAACTAGAAGATGGATGAGAATAATTCTGGTTGGAAAAATAATCATTTTGAGAATAAGTAGTGCTAGGAGGGTAGGAGTAGAAGTGCTAATAGGATGTGGAAGGATCCATGATAGACGAGAGGAAGGAAGGTGCCCTGCAATACAAACAATCAAATATGTCCTTAAGTGGGCTAGCCTAAAGACCTACAGACTCCCAGAACCTATCTTGAGATAAGGAAACAATTTAATCTACTTCTTTCCAACCAATCCAACCAGTTAGAGGGAGGGACTGGGTAGAAGGTTTTTCCTTTGGCTTGCGCCTCCGGTTCCTAGTGTACCCCCCAACTGCGATCGTTTGATTTTGCTCCCTTAGCTAAACATCATATTGAATGGTAGAAACAGACTAATTGAAAATAATCTTGATTTGGGCTCCGAAGAGTGAGTCCAATCCTTAATGTCAATGTTTACTTTATTTTAACTAGGGTTAGGTTTGAATGTGCTTTGGAATGTGATGGGTCCTTTATCTGGGTTGTGCCCTTAATGATTGATTGATATGTGTGTGTGTGCAAAATCAATGATTTTCAAGCAAGATTATTTTTTGGATGCGGTGAATTTTAGGGTTTCAATCTTGCTTAGTAGCTTTTAGGATTTAACTCTAGGTGTATTCAATCAAGTTCAGTTGGCACACCAACTTTTGAAAGCACAGGTGAAGATGTTTTCCTTTAAAGTTTAAAAGAATGTGGAGTGCCTGGTAAATCCCTAGAAGTTGAACCTATTTGGCAGCTAATTGATGAGTTGATTTTAGTTGAAGTGGTGCGGCCCAAACAACTCAAATAATTAGCCTGATGCACCACTTAATTAGGTACACAAGTGATTACCTAATCTGATTTCTACTCAATTATGTGTTGGTGAGTGTACTAGTCCCAAAGATCGATTTATTGGTTGAGTTTGAAAATCAAAAGAGGTTGTGTACCTCTGTGAGATTTTTAAAATTTTTTCTTTTAGATGTGGAGGGTGAGGTGGGTGGTGGAGACAAACAGTCAATCAGAAACTAACCTTAGAGTTTATAAGAACACTTAGGTTGATTTGCGTTTGTGTTATTACGTGGTGGAATGAAAACTAGTGGGTGGGACGTGGGGGTGAACTTACAGACCCTTCAACAGCACTTTACTCCAATCTACCGCTTTTGCTTGCCTCGTAAGAGTACCTGTAATCACAATAAGAGAGGAGAGAAGTGAGGTGAAAGATAAGTAAGGCGGGAAAAGGAGAAAAAGCAAAGAGCGTCGCCTCCTTGGCAACGGCGCCAAAATGTTGTAACAGAAAATCTGTGCAAACGGAGTTGAGTTTTGAAAAGCCGTCATTATAGTGTGATTTGCAAGAAAAATCATCAACAGATAAATTTTACCGAAACTCAAAAAGAATTTTAGGTCGAACATAGGGAAGCGAAAATTTGATTAAAAATCACATTTGTTTTATTTGTCATGAAGCAGGTTAGCTGGTCGAATTAAATCTGAACTAGCTATCTACTTAAAGAATAAATAATAGAAGGAAAAAGAGAGAATATTACAATTTTTTTCTTTTTGAGAAGGAAAGGAATGCTATCGAATCACTGATAGCAAACCAGGAGAGCTTTTATTTATAAAAAATAATGAAACAATTACATGATCGAACCCCATTGATGTATGAGATTCCAGCAACTATTAACAAGCTTATCCACATTCACTGGACTCTCCTGAAACACACTCATTTCTAGCCCTCCAAATAGACCATAAAACAACCACCATAGATAAACATGACTTATTCACCCTCACGAGAGAACTCCAAAGATTCTCCCATGTGGGAAGAGATTCTCTACAAACTCTCCTCCAAACATAATCTGTTATCACACAAGAAGAAAAAATATGAGTGCTGGAATTGTTATGCATCCCACATAAGTGGCAAAACTGGGTAGGAATTCCCATTCTCCTGTGCCTCAGATCTCTGGTAATCAAGCCATTCCTTTTGCATAACCGCAAAAAAAATTGTATCTTCAGTGGTACCTTCAATTTCCATAACATTTTCCCCACCTCATCAACTTCCGCCATCCTGGATGAGTTAACCAGCTTGTCATAGGCAGCTACTAAGGAAAACATACCCTCCCACTTGTATGTGTCATATTCATCAGGTGTGGGTTTGAAGGTAGCAAGTTCTTGCATGAGGTGCTAACTTTCTGCTCGTGTTCTTGTTTCATGATTATTCCACGTTTCATTATTCAATGACCACTTTTCAGAAGCCGTGTCCCAATAATCATAAACCACGGCATTCTTATCAAAAGCAGCTGCAAAAGCAAGGAGGTACCTATCTTTAATCACCCCCCCAGGCAATCAATTCTCCAGCCAGAATTTGAAGCTTTTTCCATCTCCTAAAATAGATTTGAACAAATTCCAATTATCCACGAAGGCATGCATCACTAAAGACCAAAAGGGAGAGGGTTTATGGGGATTTAGCTGATTCTTCTCATCATTGGCAGCCCCATAGCTATCCTGAACAATCTCTGTCCACATTTTTTTTTTCCCTTGCAGCAGTCGAACAACCCACTTCAACAACAGAGCATCATTAAATTCTTTGAGGGATCTAATTCCCATGCCACCAATCTTTTTTGGCCTGTAGATTGAATCCCATTTTATTGGTTGAAGGAAAGCCCCATGGTGAGAGGCCCCTTTCCAGAAGAATATCTTACGCATCACATCGAGTTTTCTCCAAATTGATTTTGGGGCTCTGAGAACAAAAAATAAAAAAATTGGAATCGATGTAATGACCGAGTTCAGTAAAATATACCTCCCACCTTTTGATAAATAGCGACTACTCCAACCCTCTAACTTCGTAGCCACCTTTTCATATAAGAAGGACCAGTCTATTTTCCTCAGTTTAGTGCACTTCAGAGGCAACCCCAGATATTTGACAAGCAGTGTGACCACAGGCGTGCCCAAGATGGTGGAAATGTCATTTTGGATCATTCCATTCATACCAAAGCAGACCAAGGAAGACTTGTTTCCATTAAGTCTAAGACTAGAAATCTCACCAAAAATCTTTACCATATAAAATAGCACTTGCGCTTCCCTTTTCCCCCCTTCCACGAAAAAGATAGTGTCATTTGCGTATTGGAGAATGGGAGCTAAGGCGTTGTTATTAGACATTGAATACACCCTTATCAATCCATTAGCTGCTAGTTTGCATGCCTATCTTGCCAATGTATCCACTGAAAGGTTAAATATCGGAGGTGCAAGTGGACACCCTTGCCTTACTCCACAATGCGGTTGAATCCATGCTTGACATGGTTTCCCATTTATAAAAGGGGAAAAGGAGGCAGTTATGATACACCTCTTCACCCACTATATCAACTGAGGGGGAAATTTTCTCCTTTTGAGGATTTCCCACAAGTACGGCTAGGAGACTGAATCATAAGCTTTGGAGAAGTCGACTTTCCATAGAAAGGCCTTGGTCTTTTGCCTGTGCCATCCCATCACCATTTCTTGTCCCATAATGAAGGATTCTTATAGCGACCTCCTAGGAAGAAAGGTAGATTGGACCGGCATTATCAAATCCTTTAGTATCTCATGCAATCTAATAGCTATAATCTTACTGATAATAAGATAAATAGAATTTGACAAAGCAATGGGTCTATAATCAGAGAAGTTCTCTGCACTTGATTTTTTTGGTAACAGGAACAAGTAAGACTTATTCAATCTCTCAAACCAGAGTTTCCCAATTCAAATTCATGAATAACCTTCATTACATCCATTTTGACAACATTCCACATTTCTCTGTAGAAGAATACTTGAATCCTATCCAGTCCAGGAGCCCCCTCATTATTCAAATCTTTAATTGCTTTCAATGTTTCTTGTTCAGAAATAGGAGCAACTAGCATGGCCATCTAATCACTATTGACACTTGGGAAATCAGCCGAAGCCATCCTCTAAGAGCCCCTTGGTGTAGCCTTGGCAAGTTCTTTGAAATATTTGACAGCTTCACTTTTGATTTCATTGATAGAAGTAATAGTTCTCTCACCCACTCTAATTGATGAGATGAGATTGAACCTTCTCCTAGCACTGGCCGCTAGATGTAAGAACTTTGTGTTAGCATCACCTTCCTTGAGCCACAGCTGTCTAGACCTTTCACGCCAGTCCATTTCTTTTTTCAAATCTTCCTTCCCAATTGCCTGCTGCATCTGCTGTCTTTGTTGTTGTTCTTGAGAACTCAAAGGCTACCTGCATTCCTTCAAATCTAGATCTCTAATCATTGCCAATGCCTCCACCCTCCTTTGTTCCATGATTATTGCCACTATCTGTCCATATTCTTTCAACATGGAGCGCAGACCTGCCAGCTTTGAAGCCAACTGTTGTGTGGTAGAACCCTACACTTCCTTGTTCTGCCACCAATTAGTTACCATCTCCACAAAGCCCTCCTCCCTAAACCAAGACTTCTTGAGTTTGAAATATGACCCAATGTTAGAATTCACCCCACTGTCCCACACAAGTGGAGTGTGGTTAGAAAAGGGCCTATCAAGGCTCATAACTGCCGATAATTGATGTCTCTCCAGCAGGCTTGGGCTACCAAAGAACCTATCCAACTTAGAGGACTGTCCAGTGCCGTTTCTCCAAGTGAATTCAAGTCCACTGATAGGATACTCAGTGATACCCAAACTCTGCACAACCATCTGGAAGCTAGCCATTGAGCTGTCAGTCCTACCCCCAGGTCTGTCATCATTTGATAAATGACAATTGAAGTCGCCCCTTATAAGCCAAGGCACCTCCTGCACTCTTTGGTGCACTGCAGACAATTCTTCCCAAAGATCTACCCTATCAACAGTAGCACATGGGCCATAAATGCACGAGTGATAGCGAAAATACGCGGTTTGTTAAAATACGTCGTTGTAACGCGTAAATCCGCTTTCGCTCTTAAATTTATAATCCTAGATAGGGAAGTATCTAGGGTCGTCCAAGGAGGCCAATTGTTTGCAATAGTGATTCTCTTGCTTGGAATATATCTCAACTTTCTTTTTGGTAATTTTCAATATACCATTTTTTTTATTTTTGAACTAAGGCAACATGCGAACTGATGGCGGGAAAAGTGTTTACACTTCGAATTAAATAAACTACTTCTAAAGTGGCAAGTAGAGCCTCTCCATAAGCTCACTCTAGGCAAGTGGAGGCCTAGAATAATTAGGGAGAGGGAGTGAAGAATGCTGAAGATAAGCAACTAGAAATGCAAACAAGAAATGCAAAGAAGGCAACTAGATAATTGAAAAAGTGTTTAACAAAAATGCCTAGTAGAGGAATGCTTCTACTACTAGAAAATTGCAATAAAGAAAGAAAACACAAATCCTCTAATTAGATGGTGAAGAAGAGGGCTTCTTGCTCCAAGGTTGGTGGCTCGCAAGCTTGAAAAGAATCCTTCAACTCCTTCCTTGCAGTACTCCGCCAAGGTGATGACCTCCAAGGCAAGCCCTAAGGGGGCGTGCCCTAAGTTTCTCTCCAAGGGTGGACGTCCACCCTATGCTTTTCTCCTTTGCCTGGCCGTCCTCCTTGAAATGGGAGAGTCCTCCTCCTTGGCGTGGCTCAAGTTGAAGAGAGTGGGGAGAAGAAGGCACCAAAAGGGCTGGTGATGTGCCCCTTTAATCTCCTTCTCTACTCCTTCTTCTTGGCCGTAGGTATAGGTGGTTTAGGTAGAAAATATACTAAGGGAGGATGGGAATTATGTGGTGGTAGGGTAGGGTATTTATAGGATGGGAAAGGGGGTGGTTATGGTGTTCTTTTGGAGGGAAATGAAGGGGTGCTTGGTTATTTTTGGAGGGAAAAATGGGAGGGAAATGAAGAGGTGCCTTGATTTTCCCTCCAAAAATACCTTCTAGAAGGCAATTTTGGAGGGAAAAAATGGAGGGTGGAGATGGGCTTTGATGGTGGATGTAGGGTGGTGATGGAAGGGATAGTTGGCACCAAAATAAAGTAGGAGTAGGTGGTCTTTTTGCTGGAGCTTAGGTAGTAGGGTAGTAGGTTTTGGTGCCATGGAGGTGGACTAGCTATGTTAAGCAGCTTAGCTAGCTTAGCTAATAGGGAGTAGAGTTGGAGGCATTTGGAGCTAGGGTTTTCAGGGAGAAGAGCTGAGGAGGAGAAGTCTGGAGCTGGAGCTGGAGCTGGCTGCTGCTGAAGAGGCTGGCATGGGGCTACTCTAGCTAGCTTAGCTTGCTAGTTCTTTGCTAGTTGCTAAGCCAAGCTAAAGTGAGCTAGCTTCTACCAAAATGAGCTGAGGTGAGCTAGGTCTGGTGCTCTCGGGGAGAATCAAGCTGGTTGAGGCAGCTAAGGTAGCTTAGCTCAACTGAGTTGAGCTAAGCTGAATCCTCGGGAGCTGGACTTAAGCTTCCTTAGTTGAGATGAATTCTTCTTCAGCTGGCTGGAGTTGAGTGGAGCTGGATGTAGCTGGATCTGAGCTGGGGTGAACTCCTGTCAACTCAGCTGAGCTAGCTAGAGCTCCTTGTGAACTAGTGGGAGCTGAGATGAGCTAGACTCAGCTAAGTTGAGCTGGATGTGAGCTGAGGTGAACTCCTGTCAACTCAGCTGAGCTAGCTAGAGCTCCCTGTGAACTAGTGGGAGCTGAGATGAGCTAGACTCAGCTAAGTTGAGCTGGATCTGAGCTGACTTGAGCTAGGGTAAGCTAAGGTGAACTCTCTTGAGCTACCATCCAGCTGTGATTAGCTAAATGGAGCTGGGATGAGCTAACCCTAGTTCAAGTAAGCTAGGTTTCAGCTGTGGTGAGCTGGATCAAGCTGGGTTTCAGCTAGTCTGGGCTTCTCCTTCACCATTTGCCTTCTTGAGTGCTAGGGTTTTAGGGATCTGTGCATCTGTACATCCCTAGCACTCACAAAAACACATTAAAACGACAATAAAAAATGCAATGCATGCCTATCCTAATTTATGCCTAAATGCAGCCCAAAAATCCGTTTGCGGAGTAAAATCCTAAGAGCTAGGTTAGTTTTAATGCATAAGAATGATGATAAACTGACGTTTATCACACCCCCATGCTTATCTTTTGCTAGTCTCTTAGCAAAACTTTAATTTTTTTGGAAAACGAAATTTTTGGGAAATCTAATTTTTTTGACTTTTGAGGAGAAAAAGAGATTAAGGGACCTTGGTAGATTAAAACACAGGAGGTACGGGATTTGTTAAAGATCACAATCAGGATTTATTTTTGGATCCAACCATTAGACAGAACGGGATCAATATATCCTCCAGAAAATTCACAAATTAACCCCTTGTTAATTCAGATGACTTGAAATGTTTGTTTTTAGGATTTTTCTGGCTCGTGAATCTAATTCGCAACTTGCAAATTCCTTTAAAACCTTGTGTCTGTGCTTGTGAAAAGTCAACATTTATAAGGACGTGTTATTATTATTATTTTTTTTTTCTTTTTTTTTTCTCCCCCATGCTTATTTTTAGCTTTGTCTTACAACAGATGTGTCAGGATCATCATTCCCGTTACCATTCCTCGAGGGGGCTCTGGCGCCAGTACTTCGGGATAGCACTGTCCATGACACCACCCAGGAGCTCACAACCCCAAAACACGATGCGGTGAAAAGGGGCGCTCCAAGCAAACTCAAGCTCTTGCTCCGACGCTATAGGTAGAGCACCGTCCAAGACACTTGAGCTACTGAAATGCGCTTTAATGCTCTGTCTAAAGATATGAAATATAGATATAGAGCAGCGCCAAGGCGGTAACATGTTGACATCGCGTCCTCAAAGAAGGTATTTTCCTTCTTCTCGGCGGTGGGAACTCAAACCAATGATCTGCTTCAGACTTTTACTAAATCCAAACAAGGGAGTTCTTCAAATTTTTAGTTGTTTTAAGTGTTGACTTGTGTGTGAAAATTGACACAAGAAGTTTCTTGAGACCCATAAGTTTTTGAATCAGAAACTAAGTCAAATACTTTCCATATTACAAAATAGGATCAAGTCACCTGAACTATCATGAGTTCAGGTGGAATTTTAGAGAAGGATATCTGATCTAGTCTAAAATAGACCCTGAAATTCTAATGATTAGATCCAAATCCTCATCCTTAATTTGTTAAAGATTAAATCCCATTGTATCAGAAGTGAATTTTTCGACCTTAGTCCTGATTTCAAAATTTTTCCTCAAAAAGTTTTCAATTTTTTTTTTTTTTGGGTATGCAAGCAGGAAATAAATTAAAGAAAAATGCATGTTTTTAGGTTTTAAACATCCTAAATCGATCGTGAAAATTTAAAAACACCCCCCCATGCTTAAGATATGCCATGTCCTCATGCATTAGGAGGGAAAAGGAATCACCTTAGTGAAGAACGGTCAGGTTTAGGATGAATAAAACCTGGAAAAAGAAGAAAAAAGGAAAGCAAGAAAATGATGGGTTACCTCCCATCCAGTGCTATCTTTTACGCCATTCAGCCGGGCGTGAAGGTATGCACGGAAGACGTAAGATCATGTAAATAATTGGACACTTGGATGTCCGCAATAAAAGTGTCTTCCTCAAGATCCCTAAAAAGATGAGTGGTAAAGATAAAGGGATCAAAATAAAATAGAGAAATGGAAAAATGACTCGGATCTGGCCATGGTTTAAGTGCTTGTAAATTGCCAGATTCTGGTGGGTCGAGTGATAGGTCCAATGGAAAGGGATGGGGAATGGAGTCAATGAGATGTAGGGTGTGTGAAGTTAGTGTGGATGTTTCAGGAAGATGAAAAGGGGGAAAGTCAAACCCTAGTTGATCTAGAAAGTCTTGGACCACATAACTATCCTTAGAATAAGAATCAATAAAATCTAGATCAATAGTGGTCAAAGATGAATGAGATTGGATCAACATAGACATTTCAAATACTGCTTCCATTTTATTATCAGTGTCCTCAAAAATTTTGTGATTAATGGACCTCTTGGAAGCTTGAAATAAATCTAATGAGAAGGTCTGGTTACTGCAACTTATATTCATTTTCCCAGAATGAGAATTGATATTAGCTGCTGCCATAATCAAAAAAGGTCTTCCAAGGATGGCATTAATGAGAGCCTTGGGTACCTCTATGTCAAGGACCAGAAAATTTACCGGAAATAGACAATTCCGGACCTTGATAATACTATCCTCAACAACTCCCCGCGGTTGAATGGTAGATCGATCTTCCAATTGAAATTGAACCTTGGTAGGTTTTAAATCACTGAATCGAAATTCCTCGAATAAGACAGGGGGGATGAGATTACTAGAGGTACCTAAGTCGAGAGGGGCACGAAAAATGGTGTCAGTTGCGACAATTGAGATAAGTGATGTGCCCTAGTCCTTTTTTGTGAAAGGCAGCTTGCTCTGAAAAATTGAGTTGGCTGTCTTTGAAAGGACCAACCTTTCTAGATTCTGATCATGCCCTTTTGCAGTAAATTCTTTAGAGGCATGGGGGGAATCTAGGAAGGGAATATTCCTCTCGACTTGCTCAAATAAATCCAAAGAATTGTGGTCAGAGGGCTCTGATTTTGGATTGTTGGATTGCAGTTTTTGAGAGTGGGAAATAGGGTTTGAATCAAGTGTTTTTGGGGTTTCTTTTTCTTCTTCCTTATTAAGGTTAGGGGGGTCAATCTGCATTGGTTGAGAATCAGTTTCATCATTTGATTGAGAAGGCCTTAAATCCATGGTGGTTTCCTCACTCCTCATAGTCTCTGCATATGCAGCTTGGTGTTCACTGAGAGGAGGTAGGGGGGCCTGATGTTGAAAGAAACTGGGTAGGTGCTGTGATATTGGGTTAATAGGAGGCTGAATCATGTGGTTCTGATGTTGGTAGACACCCGGGTGTTGGTTCCTGTGATTAATAAAGTTTGGTGTGGGTTGGGATGGTGAGTGTCCTGCAGGTCTTTGAGTCGGAATATCCCCAATTTGATCATTGAGATTGTTAATAAGATGGGTTGTTTCCTTTGTTTTTCTTTGTAACTCTTGCAAGGTTTTCATCATCTGGGCATTAATGTCTTCTTGAGATTGCCCAGATTGATAAGTCTGATTTGAACCATACCCTCCAAACGGGTTCTGTTGTTGGTGTGGAACCGGATTGGTCCAGGAGTGGGTCGGATAATCCCCCCCATTAGAGGAATTTTTCAATTTCTCCTGGATAGTAGGGACATTTTGGGTGGGGTGATGATTGGGATAAACATAATTCCCTGTTGAACCATAGAAAGCCTCAGAATAACAATTATACTCAGCATGGGATTTATGCAGATTTTCTCTCTTGCGGGTGTTAAAAGGGGTGAGATGTGGAATGTGTGGAGCTTGGGCAGGTGTGGCAGGATTCCCTTGGTTGGCCAGGTTTGTTAAATCCTTATGCAACTGTTGTTGCTTAACTTGTAGCTGAGCCATGATAGAGTAGAAATTAGGTGGAGGGGCCTGATTAAGAAGCTCCTGGGTGGAAAAATAGGGGAAAGAAAAATTAGCATGCGGGTTAGAGGACCAATTTTTATTTTCCATTTTAAAAGAAGAGGAAGAATGTAGAAAAGTCTTTTCTTGGGGAGGCAAAATCAAGTGGTCCCTCCAAGTGTGGAGTTTTGGACCGCCGCCCGTGCAAAATGGAAGAAACGGGAGGGGAGGAGAAGAGATGGAGATGAGAGAAAGTGTGCAAATCAAACAGACAAAACTAGACCTAACTTAAATGTGACTCCCTAATAATAACCTAAGACTTGGTCTATATAGGAAATAAGTAGTCAATAGTGAATACCCGTTCTATCAACAAATCTAGCCAAGTTGCTTAAGGGGAGGTTTGGGCCCAAACGTTTCCCAGGGAAAACCCCAGGTGCTTGTACAAACCCGCGCCTGGTCGTTTGACACGGCCCCTCAGCCTGAACACCAGATATAGATGACAGAATTGGTACTAACTAAAGAAAACTTAAGACCTAAATAGCAAGCCTAAGTTGATAAAGCCTTAGGGGTCAAGTTGCTACAAATTTTAATTAGGTCTAGGATTCTATAGTGCACACGGAATGTGGAGGGCGTTTATTGGGTTGTTGCCCTGTTATTTGATTTTTTTGTGTGTGTGCAGGAATTGGAGAGTGGCTCCAATGAAAATCAAGTTGTCACACATTTTTTTTTATATTTTTGTCTTTTAGGATGTGATTTAATTAAATGAATTTTAGGGTTTTTCTCTTTAAGTTTTCAAACAAGTTTGAAAGTTCACAATCAAAGGAAAGACAAGTTGTATGTGTGATTGTATATTTCCTTTTAATTGAGTCTCTAAAGAGAAAGAAGAAACCCTAAACCAATTATCCCTGAGACAGAAATTTAACTACCAATGAATTATTTTTAGCTTTCAGAATTAAGTAGTGGTCCAAACAAGTCAAACAACACCACTACTTTGAAGAAAATCAAACAAGGATTCCAGAAAAGATTTTTGTAAGATTTTAGGAATTTGTTTGGTAATAGTTTTGAATTTTTAATTGTACTGGTGTCAAAGTCCAGAAATAATACCCGTGGGTATTATAGACTTTTCAGTATTACCACCGACCTCAGAAAATTTTTATGATTTTATATGATATGTAAAATTTCACAGGGATTCCAACAAGATAAATTTCACAAAAATTGGATGAGTATAAAAATTCTGAAAATTCGCAGACAGTAGCAAAACAGGAAGATTAGAGGGTGTGACCCCTCTATAATCCACGAATTTTTAAAAATTAAATACAAATCCAATTGATATGAAATTTGGAACAGATGTTCCAAACTTAATTGGGAATCACTCTATGAAATTTTATGATTTTAAGAGGCCTGTGGTGTTAGGAATCGATTTTTCAAATCTGGACAGAAATCTAGACCCGAAAAACAGAACACCAATACTTGCAATGGAATGGTGCTAAAGAAGCATACAAGCAAACAATGATTTTAAAATGCACCACTCCACTTAATTTAAGTGTTTAGGGTCCTGAAAGCCAAGTTTAATATATTTTTGGTAGTTTTAATTAATTATGTGACTAGAAAGAGGAACCAACCTGAATTTTCGCGGGAAGAAAAGGATCTTTAAGCTCTCGCTTCCAGATTCCCGCTTTCCCGCTGTAGTTCCTGCACACACAAAAGAAAGAGAAGGGGATGAGATCCACTTCAAGCAAGAGAAAATGAGTTAATGCAAAGCCGTGCCTCCCCGGCAACAGCGCCAAAAAGTGATAGCGAAAATACGCGGTTTGTTAAAATACGTCGTTGTAACGCGTAAATCCGCTTTCGCTCTTAAATTTATAATCCTAGATAGGGAAGTATCTAGGGTCGTCCAAGGAGGCCAATTGTTTGCAATAGTGATTCTCTTGCTTGGAATATATCTCAACTTTCTTTTTGGTAATTTTCAATATACCATTTTTTTTATTTTTGAACTAAGGCAACATGCGAACTGATGGCGGGAAAAGTGTTTACACTTCGAATTAAATAAACTACTTCTAAAGTGGCAAGTAGAGCCTCTCCATAAGCTCACTCTAGGCAAGTGGAGGCCTAGAATAATTAGGGAGAGGGAGTGAAGAATGCTGAAGATAAGCAACTAGAAATGCAAACAAGAAATGCAAAGAAGGCAACTAGATAATTGAAAAAGTGTTTAACAAAAATGCCTAGTAGAGGAATGCTTCTACTACTAGAAAATTGCAATAAAGAAAGAAAACACAAATCCTCTAATTAGATGGTGAAGAAGAGGGCTTCTTGCTCCAAGGTTGGTGGCTCGCAAGCTTGAAAAGAATCCTTCAACTCCTTCCTTGCAGTACTCCGCCAAGGTGATGACCTCCAAGGCAAGCCCTAAGGGGGCGTGCCCTAAGTTTCTCTCCAAGGGTGGACGTCCACCCTATGCTTTTCTCCTTTGCCTGGCCATCCTCCTTGAAATGGGAGAGTCCTCCTCCTTGGCGTGGCTCAAGTTGAAGAGAGTGGGGAGAAGAAGGCACCAAAAGGGCTGGTGATGTGCCCCTTTAATCTCCTTCTCTACTCCTTCTTCTTGGCCGTAGGTATAGGTGGTTTAGGTAGAAAATATACTAAGGGAGGATGGGAATTATGTGGTGGTAGGGTAGGGTATTTATAGGATGGGAAAGGGGGTGGTTATGGTGTTCTTTTGGAGGGAAATGAAGGGGTGCTTGGTTATTTTTGGAGGGAAAAATGGGAGGGAAATGAAGAGGTGCCTTGATTTTCCCTCCAAAAATACCTTCTAGAAGGCAATTTTGGAGGGAAAAAATGGAGGGTGGAGATGGGCTTTGATGGTGGATGTAGGGTGGTGATGGATGGGATAGTTGGCACCAAAATAAAGTAGGAGTAGGTGGTCTTTTTGCTGGAGCTTAGGTAGTAGGGTAGTAGGTTTTGGTGCCATGGAGGTGGACTAGCTATGTTAAGCAGCTTAGCTGGCTTAGCTAATAGGGAGTAGAGTTGGAGGCATTTGGAGCTAGGGTTTTCAGGGAGAAGAGCTGAGGAGGAGAAGTCTGGAGCTGGAGCTGGAGCTGGCAGCTGCTGAAGAGGCTGGCATGGGGCTACTCTAGCTAGCTTAGCTTGCTAGTTCTTTGCTAGTTGCTAAGCCAAGCTAAAGTGAGCTAGCTTCTACCAAAATGAGCTGAGGTGAGCTAGGTCTGGTGCTCTCGGGGAGAATCAAGCTGGTTGAGGAGCTAAGGTAGCTTAGCTCAACTGAGTTGAGCTAAGCTGAATCCCCGGGAGCTGGACTTAAGCTTCCTTAGTTGAGATGAATTCTTCTTCAGCTGGCTGGAGTTGAGTGGAGCTAGATGTAGCTGGATCTGAGCTAGGGTGAACTCCTGTCAACTCAGCTGAGCTAGCTAGAGCTCCTTGTGAACTAGTGGGAGCTGAGATGAGCTAGACTCAGCTAAGTTGAGCTGGATGTGAGCTGAGGTGAACTCCTGTCAACTTAGCTGAGCTAGCTAGAGCTCCCTGTGAACTAGTGGGAGCTGAGATGAGCTAGACTCAGCTAAGTTGAGTTGGATCTGAGCTGACTTGAGCTAGGGTAAGCTAAGGTGAACTCTCTTGAGCTACCATCCAGCTGTGATTAGCTAAATGGAGCTGGGATGAGCTAACCCTAGTTCAAGTAAGCTAGGTTTCAGCTGTGTTGAGCTGGATCAAGCTGGGTTCCAGCTAGTCTGGGCTTCTCCTTCACCATTTGCCTTCTTGAGTGCTAGGGTTTTAGGGATCTGTGCATCTGTATATCCCTAACACTCACAAAAGCACATTAAAACGACAATAAAAAATGCAATGCATGCCTATCCTAATTTATGCCTAAATGCAGCCCAAAAATCCATTTGCGGAGTAAAATCCTAAGAGCTAGGTTAGTTTTAATGCATAAGAATGATGATAAACTGACGTTTATCAACGAGACATACCACTCCAAATTTCCTTGGAGGGATTGGCATTTGTAGGTAAGCACATGCCTATCACGGAAGACTTCAGTTACCATGAGATAGGACTTTCTCCACCATATGGCCATTCCACCAGACCTTCCAGCTACACCCTTCACCACACAATCTGCATATCCAGATTGCCTAAAGAAGTCCCATACATGACCATTCTCCTCCTCCACATGTCTCTTGAATGAGAGCACAATCAATTTCCCACTCAGAGAGGTATCTACATAAGGAAGCCCTTCTCACCTTATTGCGTAGCCCACGCACATTCCAAGTTAACACTCTCATTCCTTGCCTGGTTGATCCCCTTGAGCCAAATAGCCCACATACTCAACCATGATCGAGTTTGCAATGGTCTGCTCTCCAATGGGGGACAGGTTCTCCTTCCTTCTCCTTCTGAGCATGTAAGGAGAGTGACCCACCCCCCTTTTCTGGTTTGGTCCACTACCAAATTTCAGATCAGCTGGAACAGTGAACTGCACCTGGTTTACCTCCTTGAGGGCTCTGTTGTCACTACTGAGCATAATTTCCATGCTTGACTTCCCCTCATCTTTACTACTAGGAACATCTGAATCTCTCTCAAAGGCATCAGCATCATCCATAAAACCATCACCTTTGGCCACTAAGACTTGGCTGCAAACTCCTAAGGCATTAGCATCTTCCATATGCATCAAGTCCTTCTCTACATAGCCTAGATGACAGTCCTTCCTTTTTTTTGACTCAGGGGCTTCATTTGATGAAATGCGACCCACCCTTTCAGCCTGTTGCACCTCCTTAGAGCTAGCCACAGACATCTTAACCTGCCCCTACTCTGGATGCGCAGACACTTGTCCAACCATTGCTAGGCAAATAAGCCATGAAGAGCCCCTACATCTGATTGTAACCCTGTTAGGAACTGAACCAGACTTAAAAACATCAACCTCAATTCTACGTGATCTAATATCACTTTCTCCAATCATGACCTCAGATCCTTCACAGATAGATGAAAATCCTGCAACCATCTTGGCAACAACTCCCTTAGATCTTAAGTGCAATGGCAGTCCCTTGATCTCGAGAAGCACACTCCTAGAACCCATTCTTTAAGGAGGTCGATCAGGGAGAGCCCCATCGAAGGTGGACACCATTCTCCAGACCACATTGATATCTTCAAAAGAACTCGACCGAAATCTCAGCCTTTCCACATCCATCATCCCCAAACCAAAGACTAGAAAGTGAGATTGTGACAACATTGCAACCTTCCAGCCCACAAACAAGGGTTGTAGGGAACATACCAGATTTTGAAATCTCTCGATCGAGGGTTTACCTGTCATAATCTCACCAATCAAAGCACCCTTCAGTATGATCTCCGCAAAAGAGATCTCCTCAGATAACGAGATCTCCACTTCAATTGAATGTCTGCCAAGCACCGGCAGAGGTGGCAGTCGGGGCTCCTTCATCGCTTCCCAGCCTGGACATAGAGATGCCATCTTTGTATACGGTGGTTTCATCCTAGGGCAAGAATCACATTTGTGTCCTTTACCCCTGCATGCTAGGAAGACTAGAGGGTTTCTACAGATCACAGCCATGTGCCCCCTTTGTTACATCTGAAGCACAAGACCTCGCCATTAGCTTTCCTCCAAGGCCTTCTTGGGTAGTTATAGGTTGTCCTACCATCACGTGCTTGCCAGACCCTCTCCCTACTCCTCCAGTTCCTCGACCTCCATGTCTTCCATTCACCCCCTTCCTTAGCCCTAGTTGCTTCCACACCACTACCACCTGCCACCCGATGCCATCGTTTTCATTACCATCGAGCAATGTTCATTACAACTACTTGCTACACTAGAAAGTAGGAAATCTACACTAGAAAGTGGGAAATCTACACTAGAAAGTGGTAAAAGAAGGTGGAGAGAAGTTATCCTCCTCGATAGTTGCTTGGAGGATGGGCCTCAACGACGAAGTGCTTGGATGAAGGTGGTGAGATGCGGGATGAAGGAGAACGGTGAGGGATGATGGAGAATAGGGTAGGATGATGTCGTAGTGGGATCCGCTTCCCGAATGGCGGTGAGAGGACCACCACAGGATGCTCCACGAATAAGGTGAGAAGGTGAAAAAATTATATTTTTAACTCTAATGGAGCATCCCGGGTTTGGGACAAGCTTTCAGAGCTTTGAAGGGGGTGAGAGAAGAGAGGAAGTGATGATGAAAATGTAGGGGTCGTAGGGCTATTTATAGGTGAAGTTTGAATGGGCAAATAGGTCATTTTAGCTTAAAACATTAAATGGGGGGTCATTAGTGACGGATTTAAGCATCACTAATGACCCCACATTGCTGAAGGACGTGCGCACACCCTTGCCTTCTCTCATTCTACGCACAAAACACTCTTCCCTTGTATGCATAATATCACGATCGGACGGCTTAAAAGCCATCGTGCTCTCTCCTTCATCGTGCCTGTGCGTGCGATCGGGAGTTTGCATGCACGTCTGATCATGCGTGCAGTGCTCTCACATCTGGGTGCGCCATGTGGCCTTTCCATCGCCATCCATCGCGCATCCAACTGTCCAATTTGACCGCACCCACTTGTGCCCTTAATTTGAGGCGTGGTAGGGGTCGATCTCGTGACATGTGGTTCGTGATGGGAACACCATCATGAGCCATAACTAGCTGAATTTAGTCATTATTAAGGAATAAATGCTCTTATATAACTAACAGAAAGCCATAATTAATTGCATAATCATTCTGAGAGAAAGACAAGAAACCAGGGTTCAAACTGCAATTTCACCATCATATCTTGAATGCACAATAACTGTGAGTTTTCTTAGGAGTTAATTAAGGGTCAAATGGTCTTACATATCCAAAAAGTGGGTTAATATAGACAGAAAAGGGTTTTCACGTGTTTTGAGAATTAAATGACTTCCAAAACCCTAAAAACAGACCCGCTTAATTAACTAAGGTTCTAGTCAGGATAAAATTCATCTAAAGCTTCTAAAATTCATAGAAAAATATTCTCTAGGTTTTGATACCTTCAATTTGACCATCACAAATCATCTTGACCCAAAATAGAGTCCTAGACAGATATTTGTCATAATTTAGATTTTTGCATAAATTACCTAGTCAAACTTGGTCAAAATCAAAATTGAACTTCACCATTAGATTCCTTAGGTCTAAATTAGGCTTGTTCCAAAATTTGGGCCCAATATGAGATTGTCTTGACCTAGTTTGCAATTTGGTCCTATTTGATTCTTTTATATCACATATATGCCCTTAACTTTCAAAATCCATTCAGAAAGCCCCTAACTTTGTCATCATTTTCACAAATAGGTTCCCATGCCATTTTTGGAAGGTTAAACCTTCACCATCAAGTTTCGAGAGAGGATTTCTCGCTTGATTCTCAATCAATCTCTCCCAAAATTGATATGGGGATTCCTTGGGAAGTTACCTTCCATTTGAGCCATTCCTTGGGCTCTAAGTCTTTTTGAAAAGGTCATGCAAACCTTTTAAAGGTTCGGGTATCCTATTTCGCAAAAACCTTCCCATCTTGGAAGCTTCTTTTCAAGTTTGGAAGAAATTCCTATGGCCTATAAAAGAACCCATGTCGCATGGCTAATCTTTTTAGCAAGTCTTGGCACGTCAAAAGGCTCTAAATCCCTTCCTCCGGTCGCCAACGACTGCTGCTCCGGCAACCTCTTCGACTCTCCTCCTTTGGCCATCCAACCATTAAATTGGACGGCCGACTAGCTTCCCCTCTTTCTCTCAACCCTCCGCAGCCAAAGGGAGGGCGTTCCTCCAGCTGATTCATTATCGCCACCTCTACCTCCTTCTCCAGCTCCGGTCGACCAACACCGGAGCCCTCCACCTCTCTACCATGTCCTTATGCCCCTCTATCTCTCCCTTTTCCTCTCTACATTATTTCCCCACTCACGCAACACACGCACGACCACCAATTCTCCCTCAACGTCGTCACCTTCTTCCGCTCCGGTGAAGCTCCGACGATGCCAATCCACCGCACCACCGCACGAACCTCGCCGCTACCACCCCCATCAGCTTTGCCACAACTCCATTGACTAAAGCCTTAATCTAATTCCACCTATCGCTCACTCTTATCACCTGCTGAACTCCACGCTGATTACATTGTCATCTTGAGGTCATTTGACCTCTTCACTCACTCCCGCACACCACCAAGGCCACCATCACGTTCGCCATTGGCGAGTACATGGATGCATAAGGGTTCAAAAAGATATTACCTGAGTGACGTAAACTACCAGATCAGTCTGAATCCTCTAGGTTGCTCCCAGGAAGCAATGAGTTTAACGCCTCCAGCTGGGCGGTGCTCCGTGTCAGCCCTCAACGAGGGTGACACTTTCCTTTGGGGGAACCTGGGTGTTGAACATGTACGAACCTACTCTAATGTGTTTGGTTTTGGAAAACCTGTCGTTGTAGTTCGAAAGCGAAGAATTCGTGTTCAACAAATAAAATTTATACCGAAATTAAAATTCCAGGTAGAACACAGGGAGGCGGACGTTTGATTTAAAAACTACGCGTTTCTTTTTATTTGTTACAGAATAATTCAATTTAGAACTATCTAATTATTTACAATAAATAGGAGAGAGAGAGAGAGTAAGAGAGAAAGAGAATATTACATAGAGAATTCAAAATGAGATGTAGAATAAACAAGGAATTTTTGTATTGAAGAGATTGTTCATTACAACTAGAAAGCATAAAACAATTACTCTAGAAAGCGATAAATTTACTCTAGAAAGCATTAAAAGAATGGAGAGAGAAATATCCTCCTCGACGATTGCTTGGAGGATGAGTAGATTAATCTAGAAAGCAGTAAATCTATACTAGAAAGTGGTAAAAAGAATAGGGAGAGAGAAATCCTCCTCGACGGTTGCTTGGAGGACGAGCCGGACGGGACGACGCCTGGACGAAGGAGAATGAAGCGGGACGAAGGAGGATGAAGCAGAAGAACGAGAATGAAGCAGCACGCCGTCGTCGTCGCGGGATCCACTTCCGAAGGGGAACGAAAATTGGACTTTATCTCGCGAGAAGCATCCCGGGTGTGGGACAAGCTTCTCTTGAGCTTTGGAGGGGTAGAGAGGAGAAAGAAGGGATGAAAATTTCGTATGGAGGGGGTCTCCTTTTATAGTTGCAAGGAGTGGGGGCAAAATAGACATTACATCTTCAAAATAATAAATAAAGGGTCTTTAGTGACGGATAAATCCGTCACTAAAGCCTCGACATGGCCGTCGCCGCCGCACCCACACGCGCCCGCTCGGCTGCCCACGTGCGTAATGCCTACGCACGTCCGCGAAGTCTCAGCTGTCCGATCGCGAGATCGGACGGCTTACGGCTTAAAATCGCGCCTTCACCGCTGCCGCCCGCCAGCCTGTGCATGCGATCGCGCGTTCACACGCGCGTCCAATTGCGCGTCGGCGCTATCGGGCGCGCGAGGCCGTTGGATCGCGATCGTGCGGTGGATTGGAGGCGTGCCACCACTCCAATTTCTGCGTGGCGAGGCTCGAACACGCGTCCCTTCTTCGCGTTAGAGCGCTCGACCGCTGCGCTGCGGTCGCGTTTGTGTCGAGCGCCTGACTTCAGCGCGGGCGCGTCGCAGCCGTTGGATCGAGATCCAACGGCGGAGAGGAGACGATTGCACGGTCTTCACAAGATGCAAGCGGTCGTTTGGGCGGCTGAGATGGCACCACGTGGCGCCATCTTGGCCGTCCATCTTCTGGAAGTTGTAGATGGTGCGACGGATGTCGGATTGACTTGATTTTTGTGTCGTTGGGCTGCGATCGTCGATCCGAATTCATCCGTGTGGTCGGATTTGTCATCTGAAGTGCAGATTTACACCATCCTGGCCCTTGATTTTCTAGGGTTCCCCGATCTCTATCTGATGCTACGGATGCCTGATTAGGGCGATCTTGGAGTCGTTGAACTCCAACCGTCGCCCTGATCATATCCATAAGGTCGGATCTTTGATCCGAGGCCCCAATAAAATGTTTGCCCTGTCCAAGCACATAAAAGGAGACAATTAACCTCCATTTTATTCAAACTACTCTAAATGCGAGATGATGCATGTTATGCAATATTTATATCATGAAATGCAATCCTATGCTTAAGAACATGCATAAATAGACATTTTAAGTAGTGTAAATGTGTTTACATCACTGGGCAAGGAAATGCTTCAATCTTTGACCATTAACTGTAAAAGTGTGCCTAGTGTTAGGATCAGCGATTTCAACTGCCCCATTAGAGTAGGGCTTAACCACCTGAAATGGCCCAGTCCATTTGGACCTGAGTTTCCCCAGGAAGAGTTTTTGGCAGGCGTGAAATAGCTAGACTTGTTGGTTAGGCTCAAAGGTTTTTCTATGAATGAATCGGTCGTGGACGGCTTTCATTTTCTCCTTATACAGTCGACTATTGTCAAAGGCGTCCCGACGAATTTCTTCGAGCTTAGATAATTGGAGCGTTCTCTGCGCACCGGCTAACTACGGATCCATGTTACTGATAAACGCCAGTTTATCATCATTTTTATGCTTTAAAACTAACCTAGCTCTTAGGATTTTACTCCGCAAATGGGTTTTTGGGCTGCATTTAGGCATAAATTAGGATAGGTATGCATTGCATTTTTTATTGTCGTTTTAATGTGTTTTTGTGAGTGTTAGGGATGTACAGATGCACAGATCCCTAAAACCCTAGCACTCAAGAAGGCAAATGGTGAAGGAGAAGCCCAGACTAGCTGGAACTCAGCCTAATCTAGCTCACCTCAGCTTGATCCAACTCACCTCAGCTTGATCAAGCTCACCGCAACTGGAACCTAGCTTACTTGAACTAGGGTTAGCTCATCCCAGCTCCATTCAGCTAATCTCAGCTGGATGGCAGCTCAAGAGAGTTCATCTTAGCTCACCCTAGCTCAAGTCAGCTCAGATCTAGCTCAACTTAGCTGAGTCTAGCTCATCTCAGCTCCCAATAGTTCACAGGGAGCTCTAGCTAGCTCAGCTGAGTTGACAGGAGTTCACCCCAGCTCAGATCCAGCTACATTCAGCTCCACTCAACTCCAGCCAGCTGAAGAAGAATTCATCTCAGCTCACGAAGCTCAAGTCCAGCTCCCGGGGACTCAGCTTAGCTCAACTCAGTTGAGCTAAGCTACCTTAGCTGCCTCAACCAGCTTGATTCTCCCCGGGAGCACCAGACCTAGCTCACCTTAGCTCATTTTGGTAGAAGCTAGCTCACTTTAGCTTGGCTTAGTAGCTAGCAAAGAACTAGCAAGCTAAGCCAGCTAGAGTAGCCCCATGCCAGCCTCTTCAGTAGCAGCCAGCTCCAGCTCCAGCTCCAGACTCTCCTCCTCAGCTCCTTCCTCCAAACCCTAGCTCCAACACCTTCTCCTCCACTCCACCTTTAGCTAAGCTAGCTTAGCTTATCTTAGCTTAGCTTAGCATAGCTAACAACCAGCTCCTTGGCTATTCATTACCTCCAAAATCAACCCTAGCTAGCTCCACCAACTCAAGCCTACCTAAGCTAGCTACTCTACTCAAGTTGGCGCCACCTCCTAGCCATCCCTTCACCCCATTATCTCCACCAAAAGACACTTCAAGTTGGCGCCAAAAAACACCCCTAACCACCTCTATATTGGCGCCACTTTCAGCCCCTTAAATCCACCCTACACCTACCCACATAAGCCATCCTAGCCATCCACATACCCCCCCTTCTAGAACCTTAAGGTGGCGCCACCTAATGACCTTCTAGAATGCCCATTTTGGCGCCAACACCAAAGGGTGTCAACACCCATAACTACCCCTTGGTGCCCTTTAAGGTGGCGCCAACTCTCCTTGGCCATGGGATCTCCAACCACCTCCATCAACTCATCTTGGCCATCCATTTCAAAGGTCACCATAGCCCCCCTCCTATTCTATAAAAAGCCACCACCTACCACCATTTTTGGGCATCCTCCCTTAGTATATTTTCTACCTAAACCACCTATACCTACAGCCAAGAAGAAGGAGTAGAGAAGGAGATTAAAGGGGCACATCACCAGCCCTTTTGGTGCCTTCTTCTCCCCACTCTCTTCAACTTGAGCCACGCCAAGGAGGAGGACTCTCCCACTTCAAGGAGGATGGCCAGGCAAAGGAGAAAAGCTTAGGGTAGACATTCACCCTTGGAGAGAAACTTAGGTCACGCCCCCTTAGGGCTTGCCTTGGAGGTCATCACCTTGGTGGAGTTCTGCAAGGAAGGAGTTGAAGGATTCTTTTCAAGCTTGGGAGCCACCAACCTTGGAGCAAGAAGCCCTCTTCTTCACCATCTATCTAGAGGATTTGTGTTTTATTTTCTTATTTGCAATTTTCTAGTAGTACAAGCTTTCCTCTACTAGGCCTTTTGTAAAACACTTTATCAATTATCTAGTTGCCTTCTTTGCAATTTTTTTTGTTTGCATTTCTATTAGCTTATTTTCAGCATTCTTCACTCCCTCTCCCTAATTATTCTAGGCCTCCACTTGCCTAGAGTGAGCTTAGGGAGAGGTTCTGCTTGTCACATAAAAGTAGTATTTTAATTCGAAGTGTAAACACTTTTCCCGCCATCAGTTCGCATGTTACCTTAGTTTAAAAATAAAAAAATGATATATTGAAAAATACCAAAAAGAAAGTTGAGATTTATATTCCTAGCAAGAGAATCAATTTTGCAACCATATTGCCTCCTTGGACGACCCTAGATACTTCCCTATCTAGGATTATAAATTTAAGAGCGAAAGCGGATTTACGCGTTACAACGACGTATTTTAACAAACCGCGTGAAATCGCCATCAGTTACATTGCTTGACAGCCCAGTAAGTCCGGTGTTCCAATTCAACAGGAAGATGGCAGGCTTTGCCAAAGACTAGGTGATAAGGCGACATGCCTATCGGGGTCTTGAAAGCGGTCCTGTATGCCCACAGGGCATCATCAAGTCGTGTGGACCAGTCTTTCCTATCAGGTCTCACAGTCTTCTGTAAAATGTTCTTGATTTGTCAATTTGAGACCTCAGTCTGCCCATTTGTTTGTGGATGATACGGGGTAGCAATGCGGTGGTTTACCTCGTATTTTCTAAGTAGGGCACGGAATTGGGAATGGATAAAATGGTTTCCACCATCACTGATCATGGCCTTGGGTATTCCAAACTGGGAAAAGATGTTCTTCTTAACAAAGTCCATGACAGTCCTATGATCGCATCGGTGGGTAGCGACGGCTTCAATCCATTTGGAAACATAATCTACTGAGACCAGGATGTACTCGAAGCCGTTGGATGGTGGAAAGGGGCCCATAAAATCGATACCCCAAACGTCGAAGATTTCAACAATCAAAATAGGCTGAAGGGGCATCATATCTCTCTTGGTCATGGTCCCCAGCATTTGGCAGCGTGAGCAAGCCTTGGAAAAGTTGTGTGCATCCTTAAATAGGGATGGCCAGTAAAATCCAGACTGCAAAACTTTTGTAGCTGTTTTCTTTCCAGAGAAGTGGCCGCCACAAGCTTGGTCATGACAAAAGGAAAGCACACTCTGAACTTCGTCTTCGGGGATACACTTCCTGATGATCTAGTCAGCATAGAGGCTAAACAGCATGGGATCATCCTAGAAATAGTGTTTGGCCTTAGCCAAGAACCTGTCCCGTTGCTGCCTGGACTAGTTATGCAGGGTTTGTCCTACAACCAAGTAGTTGACATAGTCAGCATACCACGACATTTTCTTATCTTGCACGGCCAGGATGTGTTCATCAAGGAAGGCATCAGATAGAGTTAGGGAGGGTCCAATGTGGTCTGGATGAAGTCTAGACAAGTGGTTGATAGCGAAAATACGCGGTTTGTTAATTAGGTCGTTGTAACGCGTAAATCCGCTTTGGCTCTTAAATTTATATTCCTAGATAGGAGAGTATCTAGGGTCATCCAAGGAGGCAATATATTTGCAATAGTGATTCTCTTGCTTGGAATAAATCTCAACTTTCTTTTTGGTATTTTTTCAATATATCATTTTTTTTTTATTTTTAAGCTAAGGCAACATGCGAATTGGTGGCGGAAAAGATGATTTACACTTTAATTTAAATACTACTTCTATGTGGCAAGTAGAGCCTCTCCCTAAGCTCACTCTAGGCAAGTGGAGGCCTAGAATAATTAGAGAGAGGGAGTGAAGAATGCTAAAAACAAGAAAATAGAAATGCAAACAAGAAAACTTGCAAAGAAGGCAACTTGATAACTGAAAAAATATTTTACAAAAAGGCCTAGTAGAGGAAAGCTTCTACTACTATAAAAATGCAATTAAGAAGAGAAAACACAAATCCTCTAGATAGATGGTGAAGAAGAGGGCTTCTTGCTCCAAGGTTGGTAGCTCCCAATCTTGAAAAGAGTCCTTCAACTCCTTCCTTGCAGTGCTCTGCCAAGGTGATGTCCTCCAAGGCAAGCCCTAGGGGGGCGTGCCCTAAGTTTCTCTCCAAGGGTGGACGTCCACCCTAAGTCCTTCTCCTTTTCCTGGCCATCCTCCTTGAAGTGGAAGAGTCCTCCTCGTTGGCATGGCTCAAGTTGAAGAGAGTGGGGAGAAGAAGGCACCAAAGGGGCTGGTAATGTGCCCCTTTAATCTCCTTCTCTACTCCTTCTTCTTGGCCGTAGGTATAGGTGGTTTAGGTAGAAAAATATACTAAGGGAGGATGCCCCCAAATGGTGGTAGGTGGTGGGTTTTTATAGAATAGGAAGGGGGCTAAGGTGTCCCTTGAAATGGAGGGCCAAGATGGAATGATGGAGGTGGTTAAGGATCCAATGGTCAAGGGTGTTTGGCACCACCTTAAGAGGCACCAAGGGGGTAGTTATGGGGGTTGACACCCCTTGATATTGGTGCCAAAATGGCTTCTAGAAGAGGGTCTAAGTTGGCACCAAGAAGGATTCTAGAAGGGGGGTTAGGTGGATGGCTAGGATGGCTTATGTGGGTAGGTGTAGGGTGGATTAAGGGCTGAAAGTTGGCACCAATATAGAGGTGGTTAGGGGTAGTTTTTGGCGCCAACTTAAGGTGTCTTTTGGTGGAGATAATGGGGTGAAGGGATGGCTAGGAGGTGGCGCCAGCTTGAGTAGAGTAGCTAGCTTAAGTAGGCTTAAGTTGGTGAAGCTAGCTAGGGTTGACTTTGAAGGTGGTGGATGGCCAAGGAGCTGGTTGTTAGCTAAGCTAAGCTAAGCTAGTTTAGCTAATGGAGGAGTAGAGGAGAAGGTGTTGGAGCTAGGGTTTGGAGGGAGGAGCTGAGGAGGAGAAGTCTGGAGCTGGAGCTGGCAGCTGCTGAAGAGGCTGGCATGGGGCTACTCTAGCTGGCTTAGCTTGCTAGTTCTTTGCTAGTTGCTAAGCCAAGCTAAAGTGAGCTAGCTTCTACCAAAGTAAGCTGAGGTGAGCTAGGTCTGGTGCTCCTGGGGAGAATCAAGCTGGTTGAGGCAGCTAAGGTAGCTTAGCTCAACTGAGTTGAGCTAAGTTGAGTCCCCGGGAGCTAGACTTGAGCTTCCTGAGCTGGGATGAATTCTTCTTCAGCTGGCTGGAGCTGAGTGGAGCTGGATGTAGCTGGATCTGAGCTGGGGTGAACTCCTGTCAACTTAGCTAAGCTAGCTAGAGCTCCCTGTGGACTAGTGGGAGCTAAGATGAGTTAGACTCAGCTAAGTTGAGCTGGATCTGAGCTGACTTGAGCTAGGGTGAGCTAAGGTGAACTCTCTTGAGCTGCCATCTAGCTGAGATTAGCTGAATGGAGCTGGGATGAGCTAACCCTAGTTCAAGTAAGCTAGGTTCCAGCTGCAGTGAGCTGGATCAAGCTGAGGTAGGCTGGATCAAGCTGAGGTGAGATGGATTAGGCTGGGTACCAGCTAGTCTGGGCTTCTCCTTCACCATTTGCCTTCTTGAGTGCTAGGGTTTTAGGGATCTATATATCTGTACATCCCTAACACTCACAAAAACATATTAAAAAGACAATAAAAAATGCAATGCATGCCTAACCTATTTTATGCCTAAATGCAGCCCAAAAACCCATTTGTGGAGTAAAATCCTAGGAGCTAGGTTTGTTTTAATGCATAAGAATGATGATAAACTGACGTTTATCACACCCCCATGCTTATCTTTTGCCAGTCTCTTAGCAAAACTTAAAGCGGAATTTTTGGGAAATCTAATTTTTTCGACTTTGGAGGAGAAAAAGAGATCAATGGACCTTGGTAGAAAAAGAAACACTGGAACGGGATTTGTTAAAGATAAACATCGGGATTTGTTTTTGGATTCAACCATTAGATAGAACGGGATCAATGTATCTTCCAAAAAAATTCTCAAATTAACCCCTTGTTAATTCAGATGACTTGAAATGTTTGCTTTTAGGAATTTTTTTGGCTCATGAATCTGATTCTCAACTTGCAAAATCCTTTAAATCCTTGTGGCTGTGCTTGTGAAAAGCCAACATTTATAAGGGCATGTTAATTTTTATATATATATATATTTTTTTTTTCTCCCCCATGCTTTTTTTAGCTTAGTCTTACAACAGATGTGTCGGGATCATCATTCCCGTTACCATTCCTCGAGGGGGTTCTGGCACCAGTACTTCGAGATAGCACTGTCCATGACACCACCTAGGAGCTCACAACCCCATAACACGATGCGGTGAAAAGGGGCGCTCTAAACAAACTCAAGCTCTTGCTACGACACTATAGGTAGAGCACCATCCAAGAGACTTGAGCTACTAAAATGCGCTTTAATGCTCCGTCTAAAGATATGAAATATAGATATGGAGCAACGCCGAGGCGGTAACATGTTGACATCGTGTCCTTAAAGGAGGCATTTTCCTCCTTCTCGGCGGTGGGAACTCAAACCAATGATCTGCTTCAGACTTTCACTAAGTCCAAACAAGGGAGTTTTTCAAATTTTTAGTTATTTTTAAGTGTTGGCTTGTGTGTGAAGAGTGACACAAGAAGTTTCTCAAAACATGCAAGCTTTTGAATCAGAAGCTAAGTCAAATAATTTCCATATTGCAAAATAGGATCAAGTCACCTGAACTATCATGAGTTCAGGTGAAATTTTATAGAAGGATATCTGATCTTGTCTAAAATAGACCCTGGAATTCTATTGATCAGATCCATATCCTCATCCTTAGTTTGTTAAAGATTAAATCCCATTGTACCAAAAGTGAATTTTTCGACCTTAGTCCCGATTTCAAAATTTTTCCTCGAAAAGTTTTGAACATTTTTATTTTTTTGGGTATGCAAGCAGGAAGTAAATTAAACAAAAATGTATGTTTTTAGGTTTTGAAAATCCTAAATCGATCGTAAAATTTAAAAATACCCCCCTATGCTTAAGATATGCCATGTCCTCATGCATTAGGAGGGAAAAGGGATCACCTTAGTGAAGAACGGTCGGGTTTAGGAGGAACAAAACCTGGAAAAAGACAAAAAAAGGGAAAGCAAGAAAAAAATGATGGGTTACCTCCCATCCAGTGCTATCTTTTACGTCATTCAGTCGGGCGTGAAGGTATGCACGGAAGACGTAAGATTATGTAAATAATTGGACACTTGGATGCCCGCAAAAAAGGTGTCTTCTTCTAGATCCCTAGAAAATTGATTAGAAATAATATTGGGATCAAAGTTGGATGGAAAATGATAAGTGTAGCCCGAGTCTGGCCATGGGTTTAAATTAGGTTGGGTGCCAAACTCAGGCGGGGTTGGTGGCAGGTCCGTAAGAAAGGGGTCGAGGAAGGAATGGTGAGGATTGGGTGGGTTAGGGGGGTATCAAGAATAAATTTGGGGTCAAGACAAGTTTTCGGATCATAGATTTCGCCGACCACTGATTCTAAATCAGAGTCCTCAAAAAAATTATGGTCGGTAAGGGTATCTATTAACATTGTCTCCTCCACCATATTGGAAATTTTGGTATCTGAGTCCTTAAAGAAGTTATCATCATGGAATCTCCTGGAGTATTTGAAAATATCTAAAGTGAGAGTTTGGCCTGCACAAGTGATATCCATTTTTCCTGTGTGGCAATTGATATTTACCTTTCAGTGGCCAAAAAAGGGCGTCCAAGGATTATTGGGGAGTCCAGTAATGATTCAGGTGCCTCAATGTCAAGAACCAGAAAGTCTGCAGGGAAGACACAATTCTGGACCTTGACTAAAACATCCTCGATAATCCCACGAGGTTTGATTGTAGATCGGTCGGCTAATTGCAGGGTAACCTCGACGGGTTTTAATTCACCGATATGAAATTCTTCATATAAACTCGTGGGAATAATATTTACTGAGGCACCAAGATCAAGGAGGGTGCGATTAAATGTATTGTCATCAATAATTACAGAAATTAAAGGTGCCCCTGGATCTTTCATCTTAGGAGGCAGCTTACTCTGTATGACAGAGCTTACTGTCTCCGAAAGATGCACCTGTCCTAGATTTTTTGCCTGCCTTTTAGGAGTACAAATCTCCTTCAAAAATTTGGCATAGGCAGGTATATATTTGATGTCATCTAGGAGAGGAATATTGATATGAACTTGCCCAAATAGCTCCATGAGTTCTTCTATAGTGGGCTCAGATTTCTTTTTTTTGTTGGTGGTGGGGTAGAGAGCTTGTGGGAAAGGGATGGGAATCTTGTCTTGAGATTTTTGTATTTCTTTTTCTTCCTGATGGGGAGGTGGGGAGTCAATTTGCACAGGTATTTCACCAGGTTGGTGTGGAGGCTCGGGGTCAGTGGTGGTTTTCCCACTCCTCAAAGTTACTGCATGTGCAGTCGGATTATTAATTGGAGGAGGTGGGGGGGCCTGTGATTGCTGAAACCTGGGAGGCTGCTGAGGTGGGGGATTAGGAGGATACTGATTCGGATAGTGTGGAGTTCTGCCTGTATAATAGTTTCCTTGGTGATTAGGGTTGGGCATGGGTTGGGATGGAAGATGTCCTACAGGTCTTTGCATGGGAGTAACTCCAATCTGATTGTTCAGATTTGTGATGTTGCGGGTTACTTCCATCATTTTTGTTTGCATATCCTGTAGGGTTCACAGCATCTGGGCATTGATATCTTGTTGGGATGGCCCAGGATGGAAGTTTGGATTCGACCCATACCCATTAAAATGATATGGTTGGGAGGAAACTTGATTATTTCTGGAGTAGTTCCGGTAATTTTTCCAATTGGAAGAATTTTTAAAGGGGTCCTGGATGGCAGAAATATTTTGAGTGGGGTTAAGATCTGGATAGTTGTAATTTCCCAGTGAATCATGGGCAACCTCAGAATAATCAGCAGGGGCAGTGTTGAGATTGTGCAAATTTTCTCTTCGTGGAAAGTTAGGTTGGGTTAGATGTGGGTGTGGAGCTTGAGTTGATGTGGCCAGTCTTTCCTCAATTTTATTTTGATTAATATGCATCTGGTCGAGTTTTTGAGCAATCAATTGAAGATCATCTTGGGTGACAGGGATAGATTGAGTGCCTATTTCATGAACAAAAACCAAAACTGCGGGTTTTGGGTTCTGCAAAATGTGTTCATAGAAGCTTGATTAAATGAGTTTTCACTCATTTCTTCGAACAGGTCATAGGCACTTTCTGCATCTTTATTTAAAAAGTTGCCGCCACACGAGGCGTCGACAAAATGTCGGATTTGATCTTTTAATCCATGATAGAAGATTTGCACGAGTTGCCATAAAGGAATCTCGTGGTGCGGGCAACTTCTTAAAAGGTCTTGAAATCTTTCCCAAGAATCATGGAAAGTTTCACCAGATTTTTGGTGAAAGGTCGTAATAGATCTTTGTAAGGAATTGGTACGACCTATGGGAAAGAATTTCTTGAGGAAGGCGCTCTTGAGTTGAGGCCATGTTGTGATGGGTCGGCCAATGGTCCTGAACCAATAAGCGGCCTTATCTTTAAGAGATAATGGAAAAAGCCGCATCAGCCATATGTCTTCTTGCACATTTCGGGAACGGGTTGTTTGTGCAAGAAGAGTTAGCTCTTCAAGGTGGCTGAAAGGGTCTTCCCTAGGAAGGCCATGAAAGTGTTTAATTAGGTTTAGGACCGCAGGCTTGATCTCAAAGTCCCCCTCCGGTATGACCACCCCTGGTCGTTCCTCATAATAAGACGGATCATAGAAATCTTTTAGAGGAACAACAGACTGCTGACGGGGTGGTGGGTTTGGCCTTGGATTGGCTAGGTTTTGGATGTTCCTAGTCAATGTTTGTTGATTGGAATTTAATTTATTAATCTGATCAGCCATCAATTTTAAAAGATCAGGTAGGGGGTCTTGATGTTGTGTGTGGGGCAACTCAAGATTAGGGAGCTCCAAGTGTGGGAAGTTACTGGTGGTTGGGTTTTGGGTGGAAGGGTTAGAATTAGGGTTAGTGGTGGGGTTAGAGGTGGACGTGGAAGGGTCAGTGGACCTATTTTGTTGTGTTTCCATTTTTTCAGGAGAAGACAGAAAAAGTGATCTTTTTGCGTGGGGGGCGAAATCAAATGGTCCTTCCAAGTGCGGATTTTGAGACCGTCGCCCGTGCATAAAATGGAAGAACGGGAGGGGAGGAGAAGAGAAAGAGATGAGAGAAAGTGTGCAATTCAAACAAATAAAACTAGACCTAACTTAAATGTGACTCCCTAATAATAACCTAAGACTTGGTCTATATAGGAAATAAGTAGTCAATAGTGAATACCCGTTCTATCAACAAATCTAGCCAAGTTGCTTAAGGGGAGGTTTGGGCCCAAACGTTTCCCAGGGAAGACCCCAGGTGCTTGTACAAACCCGCACCTGGTCGTTTGACACAGCCCCTTAGCCTGAACACCAGATACAGATGACAGAATTGGTATTAACTAAAGAGAACTTAAGACCTAAATAGCAAGCCTAAGTTGATAAAGCCTTAGGGGTCAAGTTGCTACAAGTTTTAATTAGGTCTAGGATGCTATAGTGCACACGGAATGTGGAGGGCGTTTATTGGGATGTTGCCCTATTATTTTGATTTTTTTTTGTGTGTGTGCAGGAATTGGAGAGTGGCTCCAATGAAAATCAAGTTGTCACACAATTTTTATGTATTTTTGTCTTTTAGGATTTGATTTAATTAAATGAGTTTTAGCGTTTTTCTCTTTAAGTTTTCAAACAAGTTTGAAAGTTCACAATCAAAGGAAATACAAGTTGTATGTGTGATTGTATATTTCCTTTAATTTGTGTCTCTAAAGAGAAGGAAAGAAACCCTAAGCCAATTATCCCTAAGACAGAAAATTACTACCAATGAATTGATTTTTGGCTTTCTCAATTAAGTAATGGTCCAAACAAGTCAACAACACCACTACTTTGAATAAAATCAAACAAGGATTCCAGAAAAGATTTTTGTAAGAGTTTAGGAATATGTTTGATAATTGTTTTGAATTTTTAATTCTACTGGTGTCAAAGTCCAGAAATGATACTTGTGGGTATTTTGGATTTTTCAGTATTGCCACCGACCTCAGAAAATTTTTATGATTTTATATGATATGTAAAATTTCACATGGATTCTAGCAAGCTAAATTTCACAAAAATTAGATGAGTATAAAAAAATTAAAAATTCGTGGACAGTGGCAAAATAGGAAGATTAGAGGGTATGACCCCTATGCAATCCACGAATTTTTAAAAATTAAATACAAATCCAATTGATCTGAAATTTGGAACAGATCTTCCAAACTTAATTGGGAATCACTCTATGAAATTTTATGATTTTAGGAGGCATGTGATGTTAGGAATCGATTTTTCAAGTCCAGACAGAAATCTGGACTCGAAAAACAGAACACCAATACTTGCAATGGAGTGGTGTTAAAGAAGCATACAAGCAAACAATGGATTTTATAATGCACCACTCCACTTAATTAAGTTTTTTTGGGATCCTGAAAGCCAATTTTAATATATTTTTGGTAGTTTTAATTAATTATGTGACCAGAAAGAGGAACCAACCTGAATTTCGCAGGAAGAAAAGGAACTTTGAGCTCTTGCTTCCAGATTCCCGCCTTCCCGCTGTAGTTCCTGCACACACAAAAGAAAGAAAGAAGAAGGGGATGAGATCCACTTCAAGTAAGAGAAAATGAGTTAATGCAAAGCCGTGCCTCCCCGGCAACGGCGCCAAAAAGTGATAGCGAAAATACGCGGTTTGTTAATTAGGTCGTTGTAACGCGTAAATCCGCTTTCGCTCTTAAATTTATATTCCTAGATAGGAGAGTATCTAGGGTCGTCCAAGGAGGCAATATATTTGAAATAGTGATTCTCTTGCTTGGAATAAATCTCAACTTTCTTTTTGGTATTTTTTCAATATATCATTTTTTTTTTGTTTTTAAGCTAAGGCAACATGCGAACGGGTGGCGGAAAAGATGATTTACACTTTAATTTAAATACTACTTCTATGTGGCAAGTAGAGCCTCTTCCTAAGCTCACTCTAGGCAAGTGGAGGCCTAGAATAATTAGAGAGAGGGAGTGAAGAATGCTAAAAACAAGCAAATAGAAATGCAAACAAGAAAACTTGCAAAGAAGGCAACTTGATAACTAAAAAAGTGTTTTACAAAAAGGCCTAGTAGAGGAAAGCTTCTACTACTATAAAAATGCAATTAAGAAGAGAAAACACAAATCCCCTAGATAGATGGTGAAGAAGAGGGCTTCTTGCTCCAAGGTTGGTAGCTCCCAATCTTGAAAAGAGTCCTTCAACTCCTTCCTTGCAGTGCTCCGCCAAGGTGATGTCCTCCAAGGCAGGCCCTAGGGGGGCGTGCCCTAAGTTTATCTCCAAGGGTGGACGTCCACCCTAAGTCCTTCTCCTTTTCCTGGCCGTCCTCCTTGAAGTGGAAGAGTCCTCCTCGTTGGCGTGGCTCAAGTTGAAGAGAGTGGGGAGAAGAAGGCACCAAAGGGGCTGGTAATGTGCCCCTTTAATCTCCTTCTCTACTCCTTCTTCTTGGTCGTAGGTATAGGTGGTTTAGGTAGAAAAATATACTAAGAGAGGATGCCCCCAAATGGTGGTAGGTGGTGGGTTTTTATAGAATAGGAAGTGGGCTAAGGTGTCCCTTGAAATGGAGGGCCAAGATGGAATGATGGAGGTGGTTAAGGATCCAATGGTCAAGGGTGTTTGGCGCCACCTTAAGAGGCACCAAGGGGGTAGTTATGGGGGTTGACACCCCTTGATATTGGCGCCAAAATGGCTTCTAGAAGAGGGTCTAAGTTGGCGCCAAGAAGGATTCTAGAAGGGGGGTTAGGTGGATGGCTAGGATGGCATATGTGGGTAGGTGTAGGGTGGATTAAGGGCTGAAAGTTGGCACCAATATAGAGATGGTTAGGGGTAGTTTTTGGCGCCAACTTAAGGTGTCTTTTGGTGGAGATAATGGGGTGAAGGGATGTCTAGGAGGTGGCGCCAACTTGAGTAGAGTAGCTAGCGTAAGTAGGCTTAAGTTGGTGAAGCTAGCTAGGGTTGACTTTGAAGGTGGTGGATGGCCAAGGAGCTGGTTGTTAGCTAGGCTAAGCTAAGCTAAGCTAAGCTAGCTTAGATAATGGAGGAGTAGAGGAGAAGGTGTTGGAGCTAGGGTTTGTAGGGAGGAGCTGAGGAGGAGAAGTCTGGAGCTGGAGCTGGCAGCTGCTGAAGAGGCTGGCATGGGGCTACTCTAGCTGGCTTAGCTTGCTAGTTCTTTGCTAGTTGCTAAGCCAAGCTAAAGTGAGCTAGCTTCTACCAAAGTAAGCTGAGGTGAGCTAGGTCTGGTGCTCCCGGGGAGAATCAAGCTGGTTGAGGCAGCTAAGGTAGCTTAACTCAACTGAGTTGAGCTAAGCTGAGTCCCCGGGAGCTGGACTTGAGCTTCCTGAGCTGGGATGAATTCTTCTTCAGCTGGCTGGAGCTGAGTGGAGCTGGATGTAGCTGGATCTGAGCTGGGGTGAACTCCTGTCAACTTAGCTAAGCTAGCTAGAGCTCCTTGTGGACTAGTGGGAGCTGAGATGAGCTAGACTCAGCTAAGTTGAGCTGGATCTGATCTGACTTGAGCTAGGGTGAGCTAAGGTGAACTCTCTTGAGCTGCCATCTAGCTGAGATTAGCTGAATGGAGCTGGGATGAGCTAACCCTAGTTCAAGTAAGCTAGGTTCCAGCTGCAGTGAGCTGGATCAAGCTGAGGTGAGCTGGATCAAGCTGAGGTGAGCTGGATTAGGCTGAGTTCCAGCTAGTCTGGGCTTCTCCTTCACCATTTGCCTTCTTGAGTGCTAGGGTTTTAGGGATCTATATATCTGTACATCCCTAACACTCACAAAAACATATTAAAAAGACAATAAAAAATGCAATGCATGCCTAACCTATTTTATGCCTAAATGCAGCCCAAAAACCCGTTTGCGGAGTAAAATCCTAAGAGCTAGGTTTGTTTTAATGCATAAGAATGATGATAAACTGGCGTTTATTAGTGGTCAACCACTACATTCTTCGATCCGGCCTTGTCTCGGCTTTCCAGGTCAAATTCCTGCAAAAGCAGGATCCATCTGATGAGCCTGGGCTTTACGTCCTTTTTGGCCAACAGGTGCCGGATGGCTGAATGGTTAGTGTAAATAGTCACGTGGGATCCCAGCAAGTATGATCGAAACTTTTCAAGTCTAAAGACTACAGCGAGCAACTCTTTCTCTGTGACTGTATAATTACGTTGGGCCTCGTCCGACGTTTTGCTCGCGTAGTAGATCACCATGGGCTTCTTGTCTTGCATTTGTCCCAGGACAGTGCCTATGGCAAAATTTGATACATCACACATAATCTCAAAGTCTTTGGACTAGTCTGGGGGTTGAAGTACAGGTGTGGTGGAGACTAAGTCCTGTTGGTGCTAGAGCACCACGATCATTTGTTTTGATGATAACAAAACACGTGTTATTTAACATTTGCAATTTGAGTCCTAGATTTCAGGTCAATTGCAAATGTGGACGTGTTTAGACGGAGTTCGAGCTCGCATCCAGGACGGATTGGAGGAGCTTGACGGAAAACAGAGGAGGTTCGCGTGGAGCGACAGATTGAAGATAGAAGACAAGAAGAATAGGATAGATTCTTTTTTATCCTTTCATGTACTTTTATCTTTATTTTTCTTGCTCTTTATTTTCCTTAGAAATTATGTTAAAGAGCCTCAAAGAACCCTAACAGTAGTCCTAGGAACACCGGCACAACCCTAGGATACTTAGGTTTTCTGTAGAATACTTAGAAAACTAATATAGGGTTCAAACAGCACTTCCAGACGTCTAATTACAAAATCAGACGTCTGATAAAGCATTTTAAGACGTCTGACTGTTGTTTCAGACGTCTGATAATTGTTAGGCTGGACATAGTTAGTTCTGTCTGAGGAAATCAGACGTCCAAACCTTAGACCAGACGTCTTAGGAGACGTCTGATGACTTTGCCAGACGTCCAATTGGTGGACCGTTGGCTGGCTTAGAAAACACTCAAGATTATGACCGTTGGAGCCTTATCAGACGTCCTTAGGCCTTTCCAGACGTCTGATAAATGACCGTTTTGCCTCAGCTGACCCAAAATCTCTTCTCAGAGATTTTCTAGCCGTTGCAACGTTTGGAAATCAATTCCCACAGTAAAAGTAGGTTTCCAGACGTCCAGACTTAGTGCCAGACGTCCTGTATGTCGTCTGATGGACTTGTACAAAAACCCTGTTTAGATCTGATTCAAGTCAGGAGGAAACCCGCATAGAATCAGACGTCTGACCTTGAGATCAGACGTCTTAAAGTGGCATTCCAGACGTCTGATTCCAGAGTTAGACGTCTGATAACCCTGTCAAATGTAATCATTATCCTGATTTCGGCCTGATTCTCTTGGGTTTTGCACCCAACGGCTATGGAAGCTTTTCCAAGCCTTCCAAAACCTTCCTAAGGCCTTTATAAATAGAGGGGAACCTTTGTAACACAAGAGACACACATATACACACTAAGACACACACCTTGCAATACACTTTCAAACCTTTTGTGTCCAAAGAGAAGACTCTCTTGCTCTCCAAGCTCAAGCTCCATTTTCTTGAGAGCATTCAACCGTTGCGCACCCGCTCTCCCGGCGTTGTTAACGAGAGCGACGTAGCGCCATCGCGTGGCACACGCACCGCGTCATTGTCGACGCACTCCTTGCAAAGGGGAGTTTCCTATTTCCTATAGAAGCTAGGTTTAATTATTTTGTTGGCTCTATAGGATTATTGTTTCTTTTATCTTTGTCTTTTGGTTGGGTATTCGCTTTGCGAATTCCCGTCTCCTTCGTGGGACAAAATCCTTCTCGTGGAGAGAAGGGGTTGAGGAACGCTACCCTCGTACTTGTAGCGTGGTTGTACTGAGGTTGAATCACCCTCGTTTAAAGTGATTCGTTTAGTGGATTTTGATCAACTTGGTTGATCGGAAAATCCTAACTCGAGAGGGTTAGGTGGTGGTTTTCACCCGGTTTGGGTTTCCACCTAAAAATACCTGTGTACATTGTGCGATTGATTTTTGTGAGATTGCTTTATATTTTTATTTCCGCATATTATTACGTCACCCCTCCTAGTAGGGAACTTTCAAGTCCCGGAGGGTGTGATAAGCCTGAATGCAATCAGAAGACATGTGGAAGATGGCGTCGTTGGCTAGAAGGTCAGTCAAGGGTTTGGAAAGCTTGGAAAAGTCTTTAATGAACCTTCGGTAGAAGCCAACATGCCCTAGGAAGGAGCGAATCTGTCGGACCAAGCTAGGTGGAGGAAGTTTGGAAATTAAATCAACCTTAGCCTGATCTACCTCGATGCCCCTATGCGATATGATGTGACCGAGGACAATTCCTTCTTGAACCATAAAATGGCTCTTTTCCCAACTTAACACTAGGTTAACCTCGATACATCGTTTTAGGATTTTCTCCAAGTTGCTCAGACAATGGTCGAATGAATTCCCAAACACAGAGAAATCATCCATGAAGACCTTTAAGTATTCACCCACCATTTCTGAAAAAATGGCTAGCATGCAATGCTGGAAGGTCGCAGGTGCATTGCATAACCCGAACGGCATTCGACGGAATGCAAACGTGCCATACGGGCAAGTGAATGTGGTCTTTTCCTGATCTTCCGGAGCAATTGCGACTTAGTTATATCCTGAATATCCATCCAGGAAGCAAAAATACTTCTGCCCTGCCAATCTTTCAAGGATTTGGTCAATGAATGGCTGGGGTAAATGATCCTTCTTAGTGGCTTCATTGAGCTTCCTATAATCAATGCACACCTGCCATGCGGTGGTGGTGCGGATGGGGATGGATTCACCATGATCATTGGTGACAACGATGAGCCCAGCTTTCTTGGGAACCACTTGAGTGGGGCTCACCCAGGGGCTATCGTGGATAGGGTAGATGATGTCGGCGTCAAGCCACTTGATAATTTCTTTTTTAACGACCTCCCACATGTTTGGGTTTAAATGTCTCTGCATCTGGCAGGAAGGTCGGGCCCCGTCTTCCAGGTAAATCTTATGGGTGCAATAGGTGGGGCTAATTCCTCTTAAGTCCGAAATGGTCCATCCAATGGCGGCCCAATGTTCTAAAAGGGTCGCAGTCAACCTGAGTTCCTGATCCTTAGTTAGATGAGAATTAATAATCACTGGGAAGGTCTGGTCAGGTCCCAAGAAGACATACTTGAGATTCTCGGGCAATGGTTTAAGTTCGGGTGCGGGTGGGACCAGAGTCGATGGGAAGGGAAAGGGCAGGAGTTGATCAACATCGATCTCTTCAAATGGTGTCGTGTGATGGTACTCAGCCTTACAGAGGTCCATGGGTAATGATGGTGATGGGTCAGAACAGTCACTATGAGTTTGGTGGTCTGAAACAGAACTGAGGGTGAGGCATTCCTCAATTAGAGTTTCCACGGGATCATTTTCCTCAATGCAACCGCAATCAAAAGACTTTGTTGCCTGGAAGATATCCAATTGCATTTTCCTGTCCCCGAAGGTGATTTCCATACATCCTGTGTCACAATCAATGTTTGCCTTAGCTGTAGCTAAGAAAGGTCTGCCTAAGATTATGGGTGCATTCTGTAATTTTTCAGGGACTTCCATATCGAGCACCAAAAATTCGACCGGGAAATAGAAGTCCTTGACCAATACAATCACATCCTCGACAACCCCCTTCGGGGTTTTCACTTATCTATCATCCAGCTGGATGGTGACAGGGGTTGGTGTCAGCTCCCCAAAACTAAATTGGTGGTACAGGGTTGTTGGAATCAGATTGATAGAAGCACCTAGGTCCAGGAGCACTCTATCAAACGTCATGTCCCCGATATTACAGGAAATCAGGGGCTCTCCTGGGTCAGTTCGCTTGAGTGGAAGGTTGCTTGATATTACAGAACTTGCTTGTTCAGAGAGCACAACCTTCATAGGTGCTTGAGGTCTCGGCTTACGCTTGGTTGTACAGGCATCCTTTAAAAACTTAGCATAAGCAAGGATGTGTTTGACGGTTTCGAGTGGAATATTAATCTGTACTTGCTTAAGGATTTCCAACAGCTCCTCAGTTTCCACAACATTCTTCTTTTTCTTGATTGTTGCCAAGGCCTCAGGGTAGGGTGTCTGAATGTGGATTGGTTCTATTTCTGGGTCCTTGGTTGGTGCCTTTTCTAAGTCGGGTATTTCAGCGGGTGAAGTCTCGAGGAGAGTCAGCCATTTGGGATCCTGGGTTTTGGTGCTGCTTCTCAAGGTCACCGCATTCGCAGAGGCATTGAGGCCATGGGTTGATCCTTGAGATGATGAGGATGAAGAAGCACCAAACCCAGGAGGTGTTTGCGGGGCTGGCTAGACCATGTGAGCCTGCTCGGGGTTGCTTTGGAATCCTTGCGAATTGGGGCCTCTGTTTCGTGGGTTCGGTTGTGGTTGGGAAGGTAGGGATCCTTGTTGTTTACAATCCAAGAGTTGGCTTAACTATCCCTTTGCCAAGGCCATTTCCTCCTGATGTTTCTGGTTCATGTCAGCCATCATCTTTATTAGGATATCCATTTGGTTTTGTGGGGGAGGGGCCACCCTATTCTGATTATATAGGGGTCTAACTGGTGGTCCTTGCTGATAAGGGGGCAAGTGTGGCTATTGGTTTGGCCTGGGATGGTTTTGGAATTGCAGTGGTTTTTGGTTTGTCCAACCAAAGTTGGGGTGGTTACGCCAGCCAGTGTTGTAAGTGTTGGAGAAAGGGTCTGGTTTCGGATAACCTTGGACAGCTTGCACATCTTCAAGGATAGCCGATGTTGCTGTAGAGGGAAGGGAGTAATCAAGGGTTGAGGGAGCAAAGGTCCCTCCCTGGAACATGGTCAGGGGTTGTTCCAGGTTTAGTTGGGTTAAGGGCAGGACCAAGTCAATATTATGCGCTCCCTTTGCTAGGGAGAAAGTCTGTAAGAGGTTCCTGGTCTGGTTCAGTAGCTCATCAATCTTTTTGTCCACCAATTCCACTCGATCCAATTTCTTGGCAATGATGTCCATGTCAACCATTCCAGAATTTGCTTGCACCTCATAAATCCCACCACGGGGTTGACTGGACCTGTTAAACTGGTTCATGGAGACAATGTTGGGCGAATTCTCGCTCATAGACTCAAAGAGCTCAAATGCGCTCTCCTCGTCTTTGTTCAGGAAGTTTCCCCCGCATGAGGCATCGACGAAGTTCCGTAGGTTGTTGTCCAGATTGTGGTAGAAGATCTGGGCCAATTGCCACCTTGGTACTTTGTGGTGTGGGCATTTCCTCAAAAGTTCATTAAATCTTTCCCACGTCTCATGAAATTGTTCCCCACCCTGGAGTGTAAAGGTAGTGATAGCTCTTCTGAGGGCATTGGTCTTTCCTATGGGGAAGAATTTCTTTAAAAATGCATCCCTCAGTTCTTCCCAGGTGGTGATGGGTCTACCTAAGGTTCTAAGCCAATGTGAAGCCTTATCTCTTAATGAGAAGGGAAACATCTTGATTAGAACAATGTCAAGGCTAATGTTCCTAGGTTTCATAGTTTGTGCTATGCGGTCGAGGTCCTCTAGGTGCTAAAAGGGGTCCTCATTTGAGCTTCCATGAAAGTGGCTCTGGATCAGACTTAAGACATTCGGTTTCAGCTCAAAATCATCTCCCCTCTTGGGGATCCTAAGGTGTGGCTCGACTCTAATAGCAGAGGGAATATAGAAATCGCGGAGGGGCCTCGGCTGATCCTGAAATGGCGATAAATCAAGTGGTGGTTGCCCTGGTATGTCTTGGAAAGGTGGTGGTGGTTGTTCTTGTGGGTTCTGTAATCGTTGTATGGCTTGCATGATGGTGTGGATTTGTTGTTGCTGAAGCCGGTGGTTAGCATTAATTTGGGCTTGGATGATGGCCATAGCGTCTGGTGGGGGTTGATCTTCAACCTCATCTACCCTAGGTTCAGCCATGTTTCCAACAGAATTACGTTGCCTAGATTCCTGCCCCAAAACACACAACTCGGGATGCAGTGAGCGTCTCCCGTGCATACACTAGAGAAGAACAGGAGGGGATGCGGAGGGCGACAGATGCAAGAAATGTGTTTCAATCAAGCACACAAGTCTAGTCCTTATGGTGTATTCCTTAGGAGACCTAGAAATTTCATAAAGGGTGATTATGTCCGTAAACACTGGACTCCCCTTCCCAAGGCTAATCTGGCCAGGTTTATTACGAGGGGATTGCAGGGAAGGTTCTTCCTTTGGCTTGCGCCTCTGGTTCTATAGACCCCACAACCGCGGTTGTTTGACACTGCCTCGTAGCCTAGTCACCAGATTCTACCAATGGAATGAAAGCCAAGTGCTTAGCAAACAAAACCTCGCCTTTCGAGACTTAACTCAGTCCTGCCTAGGGCACGTCTACTCAGTTTTAAAGGATTAGGATAGTGCTTGTACTTAGGGTTATGTGATGAGGCATTGATTGGGGTGGTGCCTCTTAATTTTCCACTTTCAAGGTGTGTGCTTCTAGCAAACCATGATTTTCAAGCAAGGGTTTTTTAAGATGTGATGTCGTTTAGTGTTTCATCCTTACTTTAGTATTTTTTTAGGGTTCACGTGTCTTAATGTTTTCAAACAAGTTTCAGTGGGCACGTCAAGTTCTACACACAATTTGGTGAAAGTAGATTTCCTTTTATTCTGTAGAGGCTCTAAAACCCTAATGTACTCATCCTAATGATCATGCAGCTTCTATTAGATGAGTTGGTTTTAGGGTTGAGTGGTGTGGCCTAGGTCAACTCACGGTGGCTTCGCAAACACCACTCAAGAAAAGAAAAGAACACTCCAAGAATTTATTCAGAATGTTAGAGTGTACATTTTTTTTTATGGGGTGATGTGTTAAGGATGTGGGTCAAGCAATCATACACCACGCCAATTTTTTTCAATTTTTACAAATTTTTTTTTTAGTGTTTTCACGCAAGCAAACAATCATGAGAGAAGAATTAATCACTATTGGTCCTCATAGCGCCTACTTCCTTGATACCGTCGTGGGATGCGTCGCTTCGTTGTCCACGTGCCGAATTCCTGCAACCATCAAGTAAAAAGAAAATAGGGCATTAGACAATGTGAGAATGAATGTGGAATGGAGGTGACAAAACAAATCCGTTGCCTCCTCGGCAATGATGCCAAAAACTGACGTGCGGTCGTGCGTGTGTGTTAAGAAGTGTCATTATAGTCGCACTTGCAACGTCGATTTTAAAATAAGTAAACGGAGGTGAGTCCGAGTGTCGGTCTTAGGGAGGCGTGAAAATCGGATTTTGCTTATCACTTGTTGTCACGGAAAGCGTGGAGTTTTGCTTGCGAAAGATGCGATTTTGAAAAGCGAGAGAGAGAGAGAGATTAGGGTTAGAGCGTTCCTTGTTTGATCATGCAACTTAAGCAGAAATTAAAGTAACAATTGAATAGAAGATAACTTGATTAATCATGCACTTTTAGTTCATAGTTTACAACATTAAATACATGCTTCAAACAAAAGTAATGGAAAGCTTAAAAGAGATAGAGAGAGAGAGAGGATGGAGAGCGACGAGGCAGCCACGGTGGTGGAGGAGGCTCCGTCGACGGCTCGTCGTCTCCGATGATTACAAGAGGGCCTAAAGCTAGCTAAGAGAGGGGTGGAGTAGTTGCAAGGGAAGTGAATGCCTTGAATGAGTGGTTGGAGGGGTTTAAATAGGGTTTAAGGGCTTTCTAAAAGAAGGAGGGGCTTTAGCGACGTCCGGAACGTCGCTAAAACCACTCCAAAAGAGTCGGTGAAGCCCTCCAGCCCGTCGGTCAACCGCCCGCTTTGTTTCTTCTTCACACGCGATCCGCAGCCGCTGCGTGAGAGACGTCCGATCGAAGATCGGACGGTTGAGATCTCTCCTCGGTTACGCTTGGATCGCACCTCAGGCGCATGTGTGCGCAGGCATCATCGCCCGACGTGCGCACGCGCGTGGGTGCTTGCGAGCTGTGGCCGCACCGCGTGGCGAAATCTCGGCTGCCTGCGCTGATCGGGAGACCCAATTTCGCCGTGCGCAACCTTCGTCTTTGATTTCATGCTCCACTCGGCTTGAACGCACGTCGCGTGCGTGCGGGCGTGCACGCTAACCATTGCACCACGCCCGCACTTTGTCGTGGCGACTGCGGGCGGGCACGCGAGTCTCAGCCATTCGATCGAAGATCGACGACCGAGATCTGATCTCTACTGGATGAAGAGGTGGCATGTGGTGGAGCAGGGGTGACGTGGCGCAATGTGGGCCGTTGATCTCCAGATCAATGGTCAGAACTTCTTGGGCCCATTGTAGGAGCTCCGAATGTTGGATTTAGCCGATCTTCAGTCCGTTGTACTCCGTTCGTCGTTCTGAATCCATTCGTGCGGTCTGATTGCTCATCTGAGGCTTGCTTTGACAAGTGCTTACACAAATGGCCATTAATATAGTTTTATAAGCAATCTTGGTACATGATGCATGCAATGCTCCCATTCTACTTATGTTGTGCCTTTTATTCTTAAGATGGGCCATATTCAACATAATTATCACCCCCTTATGCTGTGTTATCAAACACGAAGACACCGTGTGAGAGATTCTTAAGAATATGTGTGAGAACTCCATCAATAATGAATCCATGGGCATGTTTGACCAGATGAATGCCCATGCATTGACGAATCCAAAGGGAGCACATGAGACATAGGGCCAGTCCTCTTCAGTCGACTTGGAACTAATGGCTAGTCACCTGGACAAGGTCTCTATTATTAATAAGAGGGTGGATGAACTAACTCGAAAGTTGCAGCGAGCCACTAGTTAGAGTGCTTGATCGGGTTTTAGAAAATGTCATGTTGTAGTACAACCGAAAAAGTATTCAAAACAAATACAATTTTATTACTCGAATTTAAAGTCCAAGGTCAAACACTGGGAGCAAATGAAATTCATGCACTAAGCTCAATAATGAATGCAATTTGAACACATAATACTACTCAAAAATCTAATTAAAAATATAAAGCATGAGTATATGGATAATAAGAATAAATGTAGCTAAACATATAATGGAGGGATTATGAAGGATTGGACGTTTGATTACAAAATCAGACATCTTAAAAATGAAAAGCTACAGTGCCTTTTTCTCTGATTCCTTTCTTCTGCTTCTTCTCCTGTTTTTCTTTCTCTTTCTCTTTATCTTCTTTCTTCTCTGTTATCTGGCATCTCCTTCCCTATTCTTCTTCTGATTCCTTCTTTCTACCTTCTTTCTCTTCCTTGGCATATTCCTTCTTCCTCCTTTCTTCTCCTCTGACTTCGTTGCCTTAGCTTCTCTGCGGCTCTTTTCTTTCCTTCAGCTCCTTCCTTCTCTTTTGACTTCTGCCTTCTCTACCTTAGCTTCTTCTTCTTCTCTGGTCTTAGCCTTGCGAACCTCAGCTTCTTCCTTCTTCCCTGGCTTCTTCTCCTTCCTTCTTCTTTGCCTGACCCTTCTCTTTCCTTCCTTGGATTTGGCTAAGTGTGGAGCCAATCTTTCCATAGCAAAACCCCTCTTCCCCTGCGTAGCATTCCTCTCTTCTCCCTTCTCTATTTCGGTTCGCTCTCCCAGAGCCACATTCAGGTCAGGTAATCGGACCTAACGAAGACCCGGGTCCAGGCTCACCGGCGTGGGTGGTGAGCGAGGAGTGAGTCGGTTCGGGTAAATGGGTCATGGCTAGATCCACGTGGGCAGTGCCACGGATGAGGTCGTGGGAGGGGGAGAGAGGGACCTCACCCCGTGAGTAGGAGGCGACAAGGCTTATGCACAAAATCAATTTATGTGCATACTCCTGCTCACCCACTTTTAAGGTGGGACTAAACGTCCCACCTCCCTTGCGCATGCAGTAGCAGTAGGTGTCTGGCTTAATTTGGGAGGCTGCTTGCGTTGTTGAATCCAATTGGCAGCCTGGACTCACTCGTGCCTCAAGTCCACATCACCTGGGACTCACGCCTGTAGCAGCAGTAGCTGGAACATAGGAAGTAGCTTTAAGCTTCTTCATCCATGGAGACCAGTGTTGCACAAACCTAAAATCATGAGCACAGCCTTGCGGCCTTGTTAAAACATCCAGGGAGATTTGCAAAGGCACGGCGAATAGGTGGTGGTGGTCGGCATGGCATGGGAATGCCTGTGGGAGCGTGCCTAGGGCACACTGCGGCTGTGTGAGTGGGTGTGTTCGGGGGTGCTTTTGGGTGGTCGACGGAGAGATTGGAGTAGTGGGAGATGACCAATGGGGTGTTGTGGAGGTCGTAGGGTGGTTGGCGAGGTGGGTGGAGGTGCGGAGAGACGGGGGTGCCTCGTCGGAGGTATGGCCGGAGGAGGAGAAGGTGATGGTGATCAGTGGCGTCAAGGGGTGTTTTTGAGAAATAAAGAGGGGGAACATGAGTAGAAGAGAAAGGGAAGCTAACAGACCTAAACTAAGGACAAAGGAGACAAGAGAGGTGTCTGGGCTAGTACGGCTGATGCCGGAGATGAAGATCTCCGTAGATGAGGTGGCGGCGAAGATGAGGGCAGTGGCGGCGTCAAGGCTGGTATGGCCGACGTGAATGAATGAAAGGAAGGCAACCCAACCACTGGTATTATGGTCGAGTGATGAGAGAGAGAGAGAGAGAGAGAGGAACCGTCAGAGTTTCGGAGATGTTGTGGTCGGCAAGGAGAGACGAATTGAGGGTGGACCGACTCAATTCCAAGCTGAGGAGATGCAGATGGATCAGGGTTTGCTTAAATAGGCTTTTGAGGATGGGTTTGTGCTTGGAAGCCAAGCAAGGTATGTCTGTAGGAGTAGGAAGCTTCAAAAAGACCTAAATCTCTCCTGCATTTGCATGAGAGATTGGGTACAAATTAAGGTTCAGTGATGGGTTCATAGTAGAGGAGATTACTCAGAGAATCTCCATTCCAATTTTGGAAGGGATTCTCTTGGCAATCAAGGAGGAATCGCCTTCTAAAGTTCGCCGCAGTAGGATTCCCTCTGCTATAATGGAGGAGGGACCTATTTGCAAGGATGATGAATAAGATAGGGGGGTTTCTGCAAAGGTTTTCAGAAGATAAGGGCAGGAATGTAATCAGGTTGGACTTATTTGCAAAGTAGGTCAAGATGAGTTCCCCTTAGGTCCAAATTTTGGTACAAACCTAATTTGAATCTAAGAAATCCAATGGTGAGGTTGGATTTTGGTAAATTCTCTAAGAAACCCTAGAGAATATTTTTCTATAATTTTTAGAGGATTTAGGTGAATTTTATCTGACCAAAACCTTGTTAAATCAAGTGGGTCTATTTTAGGGTTACAAGAAGTCATTTAATTCCCAGAATTCATACGAACCCTTTTCTGTTTGAACCAACCCACTTTTTATCTTGTTAAGACCATTTGACTTGTGTTTAGCCCTTGAGAAAACCCGTTGTTATACTGTAATAGTAAAATTGCAGTTTTACCCCTTATTTCTTGCTTTTATCTCAGAATGATTATTTAGTGAATTAGGACCTCCAGTTGGTTATGTAGGAGCTTTTGTTCTCTTTTATGGGTCAAAATGAGCTAGTTAGGGCTCATGATGGTGTTCCCATCAGCCACCTCTGTCCAAAACCCGTTAGCGCAACCGCCCTTTAGCATGGAGGCTGTGCATAACATCCACCATCGATCTTCTTAGGGGATGGACTCGTATCCACCCCCGTCTGATTCTGGTTCCAGAGGAAACTCTAGACCCACCTATTCTAGTTGGGGGAACTCTAAACCCTTGTATTCTGACTTTTCTGAGGCTCCTCAGACCTGTAAGGACCTCAACGCCATTCAGATGATCCATTCTCAAACACCTACAACCCTGGATGGTGTAATCATCCTAATTTCACATGGTTAGGGAACAATCAAAATTAGAGACCTCAATATCAACCTGACCACAAGCTCCTCGTCCATATTAGCCGCCTCAACCTTGGCCCAACCCAACTTATCAATCCGGACTGAGTCATGCAGATCAAATGACTCTTATCCTTCAAACTCTAACCGACATTCAGAAAACGAATGTGGCTATGCAAAAACAGCACAAAGGCAAGATCACAGAGGTTCGCAATCAACTCACCCAGATGGCAAATCCCCTCCAACTTGGTGCACTTCCTTCACAACCTCTGCCTAATCCGAATAACGTGCCAAACCAGAGGCATGTTATGAAGCTGACTCAGGGCGAAGCTCACTTTGTCTATCAGGCCCCTTCTGCTCCATCACCCGATAGGATGGAGGCTTCAACATCAGACGCGGGTTATTAGTAGCAATTGCCTATTTTTCCCACACCAACCTAGAACCAGGTAGGTTTAAATTCTGTTACTACCCGTAGTGGCAAAGCAACAAAAGACCCACTTTATCCAAGCTACTTTCTGCCCGGTAATGCAACCCCAAACCCTAGGATAGTCATCCAGGATACCTCTATCCCAAATCAAGAACCTAGACCCATTCTAGAGGAACCTACAAAAGTTCCATTTCCAGATGCCTTGACCAAGGGAAAGAGGACAGCCAAACCCATGGCACCTGAGGAGGACCTGGTTAAGCTCTTTGAGCAGGTTCATATAAACATCCCCTTGATGGATGCGATATGCCACGTACCGGCTTACGCATGATTTCTGAAAGACGTGTGTACACCTAAGCATAAGCCGCGAACCAAAGGCGGGAACCCAATCGTACTATCGAAGCAATCCAGCTCCGTTATTTTGAGCAAACTCCGGCCTAAGGCAAAAGACCCAGGCACCCCTCTAATCTCCTGTGCTATCGGTGATATACAGTTCAACCGAGACTTATTTGACCTAGGAGCTTCCATCAATTTGATACCTACATGCCTACTAGACTACTTTGAGGAATCGAAGCTTAAACCAATAGAAATGACCTTGCAATTAGTTGATCGATCGATTAAGTCACCAAAAGGAATTCTTGAGGATGTCATAGTTAGGGTACATGATTTCTATTTTCCAGTGGATTTCATTGTCTTAGACATGGATGCTCTTGAGAATGTGAAGAATACACCGATCATATAGGGAGACCCTTTCTGACTGATAAGACAGTTTTCACTTTCGAATAATGTATTAAGATGATTTATCGTTGTAGGATCAAAGTGGTGGAAAATTGCTTAACAAAATAATTAAAATCAAAATTAAACCACTAATAGAAGAGGGGGTCGTGTCCACAGGGAGGCAATAATGCAATAAAATCATGAATATTTTTCTCGTATTCATTCAATCAAGTGCGAAATCCCGAGTCAAATCTGACATGAAATGTGATGAAAAGAAGATAAACAATAACTAAATATTGTAAGGGTATATGTGTAATTTTTCCTTACTGAATTATTCAATAAATATGTGATGAATCTATGTAATTTCCAATTGACATGCATTAGAGAAAATTTATGCTCATTTTACTCCAAAGCCAATGTTAAAACATGTGAATAACAAAAGCCACGCAATTATAAGGAAGCATGAGTATGAAGTCACAATTTCACCACAATAAAATAATCATAAACTAAAATTCATTTTCATGGAAATGGAATTCAAATGTAAATATTAATCAACCCAAAAATAGAGGATTTCGTTCCTTTGTGCGTGCGAGAAGAGGAGGCGATGGCGGCTCGTAGGAAGCTCGGAGAAGGATAAGCACGATGAGAGCTTTCCGATGATGGTGGTGGTGCTCCGAACGGTTGTCGGTTGTCGCCGACTAGAGTGGAAGAGGCTACTAGCAATGAGGCTCTCCGACTAGCCGTTGGGTGGTCGATTGGTGTGGCCGGAAGTGTGGTTGTGCTTGAGGAGTCGGGACGAGTCCGATGGAGTTCTCGACGCAAAGTTTCGAGGCCGGATTTGATAGCTGCGTTTGTGGGTGCTTTGGGTACCTTCGTTAATAGAGAAGAAGGAGGAGGAGGAGGAGGAGCCTGCTAGAGTGAAGCACTCTATGCGTGCATTGCTGGTGGCGAGGCTAGGTGCTGCTGCTGGGCACGCGAGCGCACGAGTGCTCTGTAAGCCGCTTGGGCACGCGGGCGCTTGTACGACAGTTGCTGCGGGCAGTGTGCGCACACAACAGCAGCGGGCGTGGGAGGTACTGGAGGGTGCGCTGCTGTGAGTGCTACGTGCGGCGAGGGTGAGAGCGCACGTGTGTGCAAGTTGGCGCGGTGGGAGGCGCTGAGGAACATGCGTGGGCGTGGTGAAGGTCAAGGCGCGGTGGCAGATGGCACGTGCGCTGGAGGTGGTGCGCTGGAGGTGGGTGCACTGGAGGTGGTATGCTGGAGGTGGTATGCTAGAGGTGGGATGCGCAGAGGCTGCCGTGAGTTGTTGGCTGAGGTGAGGAGTTGCAGAGACTCTTTAGCGGTGTGGGCTGTCACCCCACACACCCACGATGGTGAGTCATTCTGCCACGGTGAGGCCGATGGTATGGAATGGAAGAGGAGCGAGGTCCTCTAAGCATAGTGAGGAACAAAGTGTGGTGGCCTCCTCCTCAACGGCAGCTGTTCCTTCTCCTTTTGTAGCCACAGCCACTTTGATTTGAAATTCAAAATGCTGTAGCATGATTGTGATGCGCAAGAGGAGGAGGCGAAGCTGGAGGAGTTACCTGTGCAAAGGAGAAAAAGAATAAAAGAATAAAATAACTAGGGTTATTTATACATGACTCCTTAACGTCTATGTTAATTAAAATAGTGCATCTAATTAATTAACTACTTAAATGTATGCAACCCTTGGTTAATTCTAAATGCATGAATTATGTACTTAAGCTAAAAATATGAATTAATTTATTTACATCCTAATATATGCTACCTAAATGTTAAAATTAATTTAATGTCTAGACATTTAGATGCTTAAATAGCCCACGAATATGGGTTAATCAAATACCCTCATGCCTAGTTGTTGCTAGTCCCTAACAAATCCAAGCAAAACCTAGCACTCCAAGTAGACTAGCCAACCCAATCGATCTTCCTTTAGAAACATATTAAGTTCAGACTTTAGACTTAAGGTTCCCAAGTAGTTGCTAAGTTACAGACTAGGTCGGCTAAAGATGAGTTGTTGGCACAAGTTTCCCTGATTTATAACTCTATCCTAAGGTTTATTAATCCTTGAGATTAAAGCATCCATGCATGTGCATTGATCTGAGTTATTTGAGTTAAAGGAAAAAGAATTTTTTTTTTTGAATAATATATATATTTTTTGTTTGATTCCTCTAAGTCTAACTTCAGATCAGCTATCAACACAATCAGTGTCGGATTCATTGTCCCCATCACCGTACCTCGAAGGGTGCCTGGCTTTCGATGCTTTGAGATAGCATCGCCTATAGCAACCCCAAGAACTCCTGGCAATCGACACTTCGAGATAGTATTGCCCATGGATTTCTTAAGCGAATTCAGGCCTGTGGCAATCGGCACTTCGAGATAGGGCCATCCATGGTACCTGAACCGCACAATGCGCTTACATGCCCCGAATAGGATGGATATCCTAAGAGACAAGCGCCAAGGAGGTAATATATTATCATCGCATCCTCAAGGTGAGTATATACTCCACCTCTCCTACGGCAGGAACTCTTCCAATCAAATTTTATTTTCAGGCCTCTCCTAAGTCAAAACTAAGAGAACCAAATTTCTTTTAAGAAATGAATTAAGGTGATTACTTACACAAGACCAAGTGTGTGAAATTTGGATGCTTGGGTTACAAGGACCCGTAAACCAAAAGGTAGAACAAGACTCCAGGTACTACCCCACCTTTTAACTCAATCCCTAGCTTTCCTTCCTCAACCTCTTGAGGAATGGTCTGCAACTTAACTCCTACTTAAGTTTTTAAGTCCACAAAGGACCCTAAAGGTCTAAAGCTAGTATCTCACTTAGCTTCTAAAGTTCGACCCTAGAACCAACTTAGTCTCACCTAGAGTTTTGATTTGCTTAGGAATGCAGGACCTAGCTAGTTAAGCTCAAAACTTTTTTTTTTTAAAAATTTATATATATATATATATATTTTTTTAAAAAATGCAATGTGCATGAATGAATGCAAAATGTAGGCATGCTATAAACAAATGCTTCAGGTCCTCTCCCCCATGCCTGGTTCAAACAATGTCCTCATTGAAAACAAAAATAGTTAAAGGAAGATATTACCTGAGGTGGAGAATGGTAGGAGCTAAGGCTCCTCAAGAGTGACCTCGTCAACCAGATGACCATCCAAAGTAATGTATGATTTTATCCATTGACCGTTGACGATAAAGGGAGTTGCTAAAGAGGAAGGGCTTTTAATCTCCACAGCTCCATGTGGAAACACTTTAGTGATTATGTAAGGCCCATCCCAATGAGATTTTAACTTCCCAGGAAAAAGCTTAAGTCTGGAATTAAAAAGCCAGACTTGTTGGTTGGGCTCAAAGGTCTTTCGAAGTATATACTTATCATGCAAGACCTTATTTCTTTCTTTATAAGCTTGAGAGGTGTCATAAGCATCATTCCTTAGCTCCTCAAGCTCACTTAATTTCAGAAGTCGTGCCTTACTCACCTTTGTTGAATGATTACGAATCGACGCTAACGTGTTTGGTTTTGGAAAAACCTGTCGTTGTAGTTCGAAAGCGAAGAATTCGTGTTCAACAAATAAGATTTATACCGAAAAAGAATTCCGGGTCGAACTCAAGGAGGCTATGTTGATCTATATTCTCAATTATGTTTTTTTTTTAGGATTTTTGATAAACAAGGCGAAATAATTACAATAGAGCTATCAAACTAAGAGAGAGAGAGAGAGAGAAAGAGAACATGCATTCAATATTTCAATTGTTTATACAAGCAAACGAAATGAAAGTTACACTAGAAAGCGGGAAATCAATTACACTATAAAGCAGGAAAATTCTACACTAGAAAAGCTGTAAATAAGAATGGGAGAGAGAAGTTATCCTCCTCGACGGTCGCTTGAAGGACGAGCCGAATGAGACGACGTCTGGACGAACGAGAACGGAGTAGGACGAGGGAGGATGAAGGGTCCAAATGAAGGGTTAGACACATAATCAACAGCGACAAGAATGTACTGATGTCCAAATGAAGGGATAAAGGGTCCTATGAAATCAATGCCCCAAACATCGAAAATTTCGACAGGAAGAATAGGGTTTAAGGGCATCATGTCTCTCTTAGTTATGCTCCCGAGTGCCTGGCATCGAGGGCATGACCGTGAGAAATCCTGGGCATCCTTGAATAAAGACGGCCAATAGAAGCCAGATTGCAAAATTTTTGCAGTCGTCTTTTTCCGGAAGAAATGTCCACCACACCCAGATGCATGGCAGAACTCAAGTATACTGTTGAATTCATTCTCCGGTATGCATCGGCGAATAATCTGATCAGAGCCAATGCGATATAGTTCAGGGTCCTCCCAAAAGTAGTATTTGGCCTCAGATTTGACTCTATCCCGTTGTTGCTTGGTCCAATCCTGGGGGATTTGACCAACGGCCAAATAGTTAACAATGTCAGCAAACCATGGGGTGTGGACACCTAAAACTGTAAGAATGGTTTCGTCCGGAAAAGTGTCAGCAATCGGAATGTCCGGACAAGAAGAATCACCTAGGAGTCTCGACAAATGATCCGCCACCACATTTTGTACCCCAGTTTTATCCTTGATTTCAAGATCAAATTCTTGAAGAAGAATCCAACGAATAAGCTGGGGTTTAGCATCCTTTTTAGCCAAGAGATGTCTCAAGGCTGAGTGGTCGGTATAAACAATAACATGAGACCCCAAGAGATAAGCCCTGAATTTTTCCAATGCAAATACTACAGCTAGTAATTCCTTTTCAGTAACAGTGTAATTCCTCTGGGCTTCATCCAAAGTTCTACTAGCGTAGTAAATGACAAAGGGCTTTCGGTCAATTTTCTGACCCAGGACAGCCCCGACCGCGTAATTAGAAGCATCGGTCATGATCTCAAATGGGGCTGTCCAAATAGGTGGTTGCAAAATTGGAGCACAGGTGACTGCCGTTTTTAGGAAATCAAATGCCTTTCGGCATGATTCGTCAAAAACAAACGGCGTTTCTTTGGCAAGAAGATTGCTCAAAGGGCGGGCAACCTTCGAGAAGTCCTTGATGAATCTTCGATAAAATCCCACATGGCCAAGAAATGATCTGATTTGTTTAACTGATGTGGGAGGAGGAAGTTTAGCGATAGGATCAACATTAGCTTTGTCCACTTCAATTCCCCGTTCAGAGATTACATGACCCAAAACGATGCCCTCTTGGGTCATGAAATGACTCTTTTCCCAGCTAAGGACCAATCGTGTCTTGATACATCGCTTAAGAATCATTTCCAAATTAGCCAAACAAGAGTCAAATGATTCTCCAAAAATGGAGAAATCATCCATGAAGACTTCCATAAACCCTCCCACCATGTCGGAAAATATGGCTAGCATACACCTTTGAAAAGTCGCAGGTGCATTGCATAACCCGAAAGGCATCCTACGAAAAGCAAAGGTTCAGTAGGGACAGGTGAAAGTAGTTTTTTTCTGATCCTCGAGATGGATAGGAACTTGGTTGTATCCCGAGTAGCCATCAAGAAAACAGAAGTACTTCTGCCCGGCTAATTTTTCCAAGATTTGATCAATGAAGGGAAGGGGAAAATGATCCTTTTTAGTGGCAGTGTTCAGCTTCCTGTAATCAATACAAACTCTCCAAGAAGAAGTCAAACGAGTTGTGACAGATTCTCCTCTCTCATTAGTTAGAACAGTAATCCCGGCTTTCTTTGGAACAATCTAAATGGGACTTACCTAGGGACTGTCAGAGATTGGATAAATAATTCCTGCATCGAGCCACTTGATGATTTCCTTTTTGACCACTTCTCGCATATTTGGATTCAATCTCCTCTGCATCTGGCGAGAAGGGCGGGATCCATCTTCCGAGAATATTCTATGATTACAGTAAGATGGCTCGATCCTCCTAAGGTCATGAATGGTCCAACCAATTGCCTCCTTATGTTCCTTTAGGACCTTAATCAATTTAATCTCTTGCTCCTTTGTCAATTTAGCACTGATAATCACAGGGAGCGTATTCTGAGGTCCTAAAAATTGATATTTCAAATTCTCGGGCAATGGTTTCAATTCGAGCTGGGGTGGGGTGATGATTGATGGTCAGGTAGATGCTGAAGATTCAACAAGAGGGAGAGGTTGTGAGTGAACAAAATCAGTAACCTCTTCCGAAGATGTTAAGTCAAAGGGTTGCGGGTCAAATTCATCAACCAAAGAGGAACTTTCAATTGAAGAAACTGTCAAACAAGTTTCAATATTAACATTATCCTCATCAAGTTCCTCAATAAATCCACAATCCTCAAATTTGTTGATCGCCTTAAAAATATCTAATTTCATACGTTGGTCCCCAAAGGCGATTTCCATGCTACCGCTTTCACAATTAATGTTGGCCTTTGCGGTAGCCAGGAACGGACGCCCCAGAATGATGGGCGTGTTCCTCAGATTATCTGGTACATCCATGTCAAGGACAAGGAAATCTACAGGAAAATAGAAATCCTTGACCTTAACTATAACATCTTCAATAATGCCTCGCGGGTTTGTGACCGAACGATCCGCTAACTGTAGCGTTACTGAAGTTGGCCGAAGTTCACCTAACCCAAACTTCTCGTAAAGAGAAGTCGGAATTAGGTTGATGGATGCACCGAGATCCAAAAGTGCTCTATCAAATGTGTAATCTCCGATAACGCAAGAAATCAAAGGAGCACCAGGATCTCTCTTTTTCTGAGGGAGGTAGTGCAGGATAACAGAACTAGCCTGCTCGGAGACTACCACCTTCCTCGGAACAGATTCTCTCGACTTACGCTTTTGTGTACATAATTCCTCTAAAAATCTAGCGTAAGTCAGTATGTGCTTGATAGCATCAAGGAGCGGGATATTGATCTCAACATTCTTAAATAAATTCAGAAGCTCCTCATTGCTATCAACAGACTTCTTCTTCTTTGCTTTGGTTAAGGCTTCAGGAAAAGGAACACGAGTTAGATCTTTGGAATCGGATTCCTGAGCCTTGATTTCTCCTTTAGAATTCTCCTTTCTCTCCTCAGATTCTTCAGGATTCAAAAGATTAGAATAATGTGGTTGTGGATCTTGAGTCTTCTTACCACTTCTCAAAGTGACAAAATTTACAGAAGCGTAAGAATTTGGGTCTTGGGGAGGGTTAGGAAAGATTGGAGGGGCTTGATTGACCATGAATTGTTGATTTACAGAACAAGAAGACGAGGAACCCTGCTCAACCACCTGAGCATGCGCGTGTGGGTCCCTCTGATTTCCGTACCCTTGGGCTTGATTGCTCGAATTCGTAATGTTTCTTGGGTTGGGTACGGGTTGGGATGGTAGAGATCCGGGTTGACGAGAGTTAGCAATGAGCCCGGATTGCAAGTTGTCCAGTGAGTTTTTCATTTGCTGCATGAGCTGGAGCATAGATCCTTGCATCTCTACCATTTGACGGTTCAAATCAGCCTGCCCTGCTGGTTGACGGGCATTCCAAGCTGGCTGATTGACCTGATTCAGAGGCAACTGAGTATATACTTGACCCTGACCCATTGGTCGTTGCGGAGCATAATTGTTGGGTCGGAATTGGGTCTGTTGCCCCGGATTTTTCCAAGAGAAGTTAGGGTGGTTTCTCCAACCTGGATTATAGGCATTCGAGTAGGGGTTGGATCTAACATTCTCTTGTACAGCACAGACATCCTCATAGGGTGAGGATGGAGAGAGAAAAGGAAGGATTAGAAAAACTGGGATCAAAGGCCCCAGTTGGGAACCCATGGGGTTCCGAGAAATGCTGACTCATAGGTTGAGTCGCATCGAGTTGATTCACGAACTCCCATCCAGAAAGAGCTCGTGAAGAATGGAATCCCGAATTTTGGGATTGAGTGGATTGAGAGTTGTTCATAGAATTGCCAACCATCCACTCTTCCATTCTTTTAGCAACCAAGTCCACTTTGTCAAGTTTATTACAAATCAATTCCATATCAAATGAATGAGAGTCATGGACTTCATTGACATTTGATCTGGGTTGTTGGGATCGGTTAAAAGTATCCATGGAGGCATGATTAATTGAATTCTCACTCATTTCCTCAAATAAATCATATGCACTATCTGCATCTTTATTGAGGAAATTGCCTCCGCAAGAAGCATCCACATGGTTTCTGAGTTGCTCAGTCAACCCATGATAGAAAATCTGCACGAGTTGCCATTTCAACACCTCGTGGTGTGGACACCTCCGCAATAAGTCCTGGAATCGCTCCCAGGCCACATGAAACTGCTCCCCCAGCCGCTGGGTAAAAGTAGTGATTGCCCGTCTCAAAGCATTGGTACGACCGACTGGGACAAATTTCTTCAGAAAGGCCGATTTCAACTCATTCCAAGTTGTAATTGGTCTTCCTATTGTCCTATACCAATGCGCGGCCTTATCCCTAAGAGAGTGGGGGAAGAGCCTCATGATCATTTGCTCCTCGTTTACGTTTCGAGACTTGGTGGTCTGGACCAAAGTGGTCAAGTCCTCCAAGTGTTGAAACGTATCTTCGGAGCCAAGCCCATGATAATGTTTAATCAGGCTTAACACCTGGGCTTGATTTCTACGTCACCGGCTGGAATCTGGACGCCGGGACATTCCCCGTAATTTGAAGGATCATAAAAATCCTTCAAGGGCTGAGCGCCCTGCATTCTCTGGAACCATTCTTGCATTCTCTGCATTTGTTCCAACTGCCTTCGAAATTCTTCCTGTGGATTTCCAGGCAGAGGAGGCTGTTGTTCGGCCATGGGATCAAATTGACCAAAATCTAACTTGCGCCTCCTAGAATGTTCTAATGGTCCTTCCAATCGAGGATTCAATGACCGTCTTCCCAGCATAAACTAGGAGTAGGTCGGAAGGACCGGGGATAGGGACCCTGCAGCATAACAAAACAAGGCTGTCCTTAAGTGGGGTAGCCTAAGGATCTACTGACTCCCAACACCAGCCTTAAGACTGTAACTAATTTACTCTACTTGCGTCTGTATAATCCAACCAGTTAGAAGGAGGGACTGGGGAGAAGGTTCTTCCTTTGGCTTTCGCCTCCGGTTCCTAGTGTACCTCCCAGCCGCGGTCGTTTGACGCTACTCCCCTAGCTAGACATCAGATTAATCAGTACAAGTAGGTTAATCAAAAACAATCTCAGACTAAGCCCTGAAGAGCGAATCAAACCTTATGGCCAACGTCTACTCAATTTTATTACGGCCTGGGATTGTGGTGCTTATGGAATGTGATGGGCCCTTACAATGGGTTGTGCCCTTAATGATTGATTGAAAATTGTGTAAGTGCGTGCACAACCAGGGTTTTCAAGCAAGATTATTTATAATGTGTGAATTTTAATGTTCAAATCCTGCTTAAGTAGCTTTTAGGGTTTCAAATTAGGTGAATTGCAATCAAATTTCTAGGCAAACCAAGTTGTAAAACACGGGTGAAGATAGTTTTCCTTTAAAATCAGAAAGAAAGCGGAGTGCCTGGAATATACCTAGATTGAAAACCCTAAGGAGGAGCTACTTGATGAGTTGGTTTTAAATAAAGTGGTGCGGCCCAAACAACTCAAACAATTGGCCACAATTGCACCACTAAGTTAGGCACTCAAAGATGGTTAACCTAGAATGATTTCTACTCTATTATGTGTTGCTCTGTGTGTACCAGTTCCACAGATCAGAACCCGGTTGAGTAGAAAACAAATCAAGTTAATCAAGTGCCTTGAATGTGGGTGTGTGTTGTGTGTTTGTTGAAAGTTACCCCACAAAATTATCTTTTTGTTATTATTTTTTTTTATGAATGAGGGTTAAATGAGTGTGAGTAGAAATCCAAACAACCAAACTATTCCTAGGATTTATGCAAACACCTAGGCTAATTGGAATTTGGATTTAATGTGGCGAATGAAATCTATGGAGGGGGAAAGAATGGGGAAGCACTTACAGTTGTCTTCAACTACACTTTACTCCAGTCTACCGCTTGTTGATTCCTTGATGGAGGTCTCTGCAAAATAATAGACACAAGAGAAAGCTAGTTAGAAAACAAATAAAGTGTAAGAAATGCGAAGAAAAGATCGGAAATCGTTGCCTCCCCGGCAACGGCGCCAAAATGTTGAACGATTACGAATCTACGCTAACGTGTTTGGTTTTGGAAAAACCTGTCGTTGTAGTTCGAAAGCGAAGAATTCGTGTTCAACAAATAAGATTTATACCGAAAAAGAATTCCGGGTCGAACTCAGGGAGGCTACGTTGATCTATATTCGCAATTATGTTTTTTTTCTAGGATTTTTGATAAACAAGGCGAAATAATTACAATGGAGCTATCAAACTAAGAGAGAGAGAGAGAGAGAGAGAGAGAAAGAGAACATGCATTCAATATTTCAATTGTTTATACAAGCAAACGAAATGAAAGTTACACTAGAAAGCGGGAAATCAATTACACTATAAAGCAGGAAAATTCTACACTAGAAAAGCTGTAAATAAGAAAGGGAGAGAGAAGTTATCCTCCTCGACGGTCGCTTGGAGGATGAGCCGAACGAGACGACGTCTGGACGAACGAGAACGAAGCAGAAGAGCGGGAACGGAGCAGCACGTCGTCGTCGTCGCGGGATCCACTTCCGAAGGAGGACGAAAATTTAGACTTTATCTCGCGAGGAGCATCCCGGGTGTGGGACAAGCTTCTCTTGAGCTTTGGAGAGGTAGAGAGGAGAAGGAAGGGATGAGAATTTCGTATGGAGGGAGTCTCCTTTTATAGTTGCAAGGAGTGGGGGCAAAATGGACATTACAACTTCAAAACATTAAATGAGGGGTCTTTAGTGACGGATGAAACCGTCGCTAAAGCCCCCAGCGCACGCTTCGCTTCAACGCCCACGCGCGCCCGCTCAGCCGCCCGCGCGTGTAACGCCTACGCGCTTCTATTGATTTTCAGCCGTCCGATCACGAGATCGGACGGCTTAAAATCGCGCCTTCACCGCTGCCGCCCTCCCGCTTGCATGTGCGATCGTGCGTCCACGCGGGCGTCCAATCGCGCGCCGTCCTGATTGAGCGCGTGCGGCCGTTGGATCTCCATCTGACGCTCATCCGCGCCCGCTCAATTGCGCCTTCCGCTCCCTCGCCGCGGCTCGAACTCGTGCCCCGCGCTAGCGTAAGCGCGCTTGACCGCTGCGCTGCGGGGCGCGGATGGTCGAGCGCATGTTTTAAGCGCCGGGCGGCCACAGCCGTTGGATCGAGATCCAACGGCGGAGAGGATACGGGTGCACGGTCTTCACAAGATGCATGCAGCCGTTTGGGCGGCTGAGATGGCACCACGTGGCGCCATCTTGGCCGTCCATCTTCTGGAAGTTGTAGATGGTGCCACAGATGTCAGATTGACTCGATTTTTGTGTCGTTGGGCTGCGATCGTCGATCCGAATTCATCCGTGTGGTCGGATTTGTCATCTGAAGTGTGGATTTACACCATCCTGGCTCTTGATCTTCTAGGGTTCCTCAGTCTCTATCTGATGCTACGGATGCCTGATTAGGGCGATCTTGGAGTCGTTGAACTCCAATCGTCGCCCTGATCACATCCATACGGTTGGATCTTTGATCCGAGGCCCCGATAAAATGTTTTCCCTGTCCAAGCACATAAAAGGAGACAATTAACCTCCATTTTATTCAAACTACTCTAAATGCAAGATGATGCATGTTATGCAATATTTATATTATGAAATGCAATCCTATGCTTAAGAACATGCATATATAGACATTTTAAGTAGTGTAAATGTGTTTACATCATACCCCCATGCCTACCTTTTGCTAGTCCCTAGCAAAACTATATGCTATTTATAAAAGAATTAAGTTAGATTATTTGGACCTAAGTTATTTTCAATCATTAAGAAATTGTCTACTTAGGAACTGAACTTTCAAAGACACAATAGTGCTCGGGTATCAGCCAAAATGCAGACCGCCTCAAGCCTCGCCTTATTCAAAGAAACATTTCTTTTTCTCTTTTTACTCTTTTCTAATTTTTTTTTTTTTTTGGATTTTCAACTTTTAGGTTTTAAGAGTGGCTTTCTACGGCCATTCAACTCACCCAAGATTTGATGAGAACCTTAAGTTTTAAGCATCTTATTGTGATTGTGATAGACTCGTTGACCGGTAGTTAGAACGGACTTCGGATTTCTACGCCTCTAGGTGACCTAACCAGAATTCTGCCTAAAGGTGTATCTTTACAACCGGTAGCTTTCTCCCTACTTTTATTTTTTTTACGGGGTCAACACAAGGGTGAATCCAGTGTATATCTCCCCGGTTTATTCTACTTCTCCGCTTCTTCCTAAGTGTTTTGGGAATTTTTAGTGCATTTTCTGAGCTGGGTTCTGGACAACCGGTCGATGAGCTGTTACCACCGACAACTTGCCAGCCATACTCGTGCGGCGAAGTGTGGCTTATTTCTTTTTGTTCTTTTATCCTGTTCTCAATTTTTTTTTTTTTTTTTAAGTAGGTGGCTTCCCTGGTCTAAGATTTACCTAAAGGCGGAAAAAAGAGAAAAGTCCAGTGACTGGGCTCTAGACAACCTACCTATGGGCTGTTACCCATGATAACTTGCCAGCCATATCACCCTAGAAGGTTCATTAGCTACCCAATTTCCGTTAGAATCGCCGAGCAATGAGTCAGTGCAAAGAAAGTGTGTAGATGCTTAAAACTCAAAATTTCCTTAAATCAGAGGGTGGGTTGACAAGTCGTGTACTTATCACCCAAACTTATTTATTCCAATTATAATAGAATTAAGATGGCGAGAACTCAAAGACAAATCCACATTTTAGTAGATACACAGGCTAATTAAGTCCAAAGACCTGAGGGGTCTTTGTGTTCAGATCCTAATGTAAAATTTCTTAGGATTGAAAAGTCCTAATGTCCAACTAATCCTTCCTATTTTTTTTTTTTTTTAGAAAGAGAGCAATTTATATGGATTTCACAAAGCTGACCAACTAATTCAAAAATGAATCCACCCCCCCATGCCTAGCTGATGCAATGTCCTCATTGAAAAAGAGACATGAAAGAAAGGGTAGAATATGAAAGATGTCACCTGGATATGAAGCTCGTATCAGCCTTGTGTTATATGTACAACTGCTGAGTTTAATGCCGTCAGCTAGGCGAAGTCCAGCCAAAGAAGTCACAGAATGGCTAGAGCAACAGAGTCTGAAACGGGTTCTGGAAGATTACGGTCAACAACAGGCTTCAGTCGTTGACTGTTGACTTTAAAGGTGTTACCCGTCTTTGGGTCAGAAATCTGAACGGTACCATTTAGAAAAATCTGATCAATTATGAATGGGCCATTCCATTTAGATCTAAGTTTACCAGGAAAGAGCTTAAGTTTAGAATCGAATAACCAGACCTTCTGGTTTGGCTCAAAGCTCTTGCGGGAAATCATTTGATCATGTAGAGCTTTGGTCCGAGCCTTGTAGATCTTGGCATTCTCATAAGCATCATTTCTAAGCTCCTCCAACTCAGATAGTCGGAGTTTCCTGGTCTTCCCAGCTAGATTTAGATCTAGATTGCATTGTTTGATTACCCAGAATGCCCTGTGTTCAATCTCTACAGGTAGATGACATGCCTTTCCATACACCAGACGGAATGGAGACATGCCGATGGGCGTTTTATACGTCGTACGGTAGGCCCAAAGAGCGTCCTCAAGCTTTTGAGTCCAATCCTTGCGATCGGGCCTAACCATTTTTTGCAGAATGTTCTTGATCTCTCGATTAGAGATCTCGGCTTGTCCATTCGTTTGGGGATGGTAAGGTGTGGAAATTCGATGATTAACCCCGTATTTGGCCAATAAACTCCGGAATTGGGCATTAGTAAAATGAGTGCCACCATCACTGATGATAGCCCTCGGAATCCCGAATCTACTGAAGATATTTTTCTTGACAAAGTTGATGACCACCTTGTGGTCACTGGTTCGGGTGGGAATTGCCTCAATCCATTTAGACACATAATCAACAGCGACAAGAATGTACTGATGTCCAAATGAAGGGATAAAGGGTCCTATGAAATCAATGCCCCAAACATCGAAAATTTCGACAGGAAGAATAGGGTTTAAGGGCATCATGTCTCTCTTAGTTATGCTCCCGAGTGCCTGGCATCGAGGGCATGACCGTGAGAAATCCTGGGCATCCTTGAATAAAGACGGCCAATAGAAGCCAGATTGCAAAATTTTTGCAGTCGTCTTTTTCCCGGAGAAATGTCCACCACACCCAGATGCATGGCAGAACTCAAGTATACTGTTGAACTCATTCTCCAGTATGCATCGGCGAATAATCTGATCAGAGCCGATGCGATACAGTTCAGGGTCCTCCCAAAAGTAGTATTTGGCCTCAGATTTGAGTCTATCCCATTGTTGCTTGGTCCAATCCTGGGGGATTTGACCAACGGCCAAATAGTTAACAATGTCAGCAAACAATGGGGTGTGGACACCTAAAACTGTAAGAATGGTTTCGTCCGGAAAAGTGTCAGCAATCGGAATGTCCGGACAAGAAGAATCACCTAGGAGTCTTGACAAATGATCCGCCACCACATTTTGTACCCCGGTTTTATCCTTGATTTCAAGATCAAATTCTTGAAGAAGAATCCAACGAATAAGCTGGGGTTTAGCATCCTTTTTAGCCAAGAGATGTCTCAAGGCCGAGTGGTCGGTATAAACAATAACATGAGACCCCAAGAGATAAGCCCTGAATTTTTCCAACGCAAATACTACAGCTAGTAATTCCTTTTCAGTAACAGTGTAATTCCTCTGGGCTTCATCCAAAGTTTTACTAGCGTAGTAAATGACAAAGGGCTTTCGGTCAATTTTCTGACCCAGGACAGCCCCGACCGCGTAATTAGAAGCATCGGTCATGATCTCAAATGGGGCTGTCCAAATAGGTGGTTGCAAAATTGGAGCACAGGTGACTGCCGCTTTTAGGAAATCAAATGCCTTTCGGCATGATTCGTCAAAAACAAACGGCGTTTCTTTGGCAAGAAGATTGCTCAAAGGGCGGGCAACCTTCGAGAAGTCCTTGATGAATCTTCGATAAAATCCCACATGGCCAAGAAATGATCTGATTTGTTTAACTGATGTGGGAGGAGGAAGTTTAGCGATAGGATCAACCTTAGCTTTGTCCACTTCAATTCCCCGTTCAGAGATTACATGACCCAAAACGATGCCCTCTTGGGTCATGAAATGACTCTTTTCCCAGCTAAGGACCAATCGTGTCTTGATACATCGCTTAAGAATCATTTCCAAATTAGCCAAACAAGAGTCAAATGATTCTCCAAAAATGGAGAAATCATCCATGAAGACTTCCATAAACTCTCCCACCATGTCGGAAAATATGGCTAGCATACACCTTTGAAAAGTCGCAGGTGCATTGCATAACCCGAAAGGCATCCTACGAAAAGCAAAGGTTCAGTAGGGACAGGTGAAAGTAGTTTTTTTCTGATCCTCGAGATGGATAGGAACTTGGTTGTATCCCGAGTAGCCATCAAGAAAACAGAAGTACTTCTGCCCGGCTAATTTTTCCAAGATTTGATCAATGAAGGGAAGGGGAAAATGATCCTTTTTAGTGGCAGTGTTCAGCTTCCTGTAATCAATACAAACTCTCCAAGAAGAAGCCGAACGAGTTGTGACAGATTCTCCTCTCTCATTAGTCACAACAGTAATCCCGGCTTTCTTTGGAACAATCTGAATGGGACTTACCTAGGGACTGTCAGAGATTGGATAAATAATTCCTGCATCGAGCCACTTGATGATTTCCTTTTTGACCACTTCTCGCATATTTGGATTCAATCTCCTCTGCATCTGGCGAGAAGGGCGGGATCCATCTTCCGAGAATATTCTATGATTACAGTAAGATGGCTCGATCCCCCTAAGGTCATGAATGGTCCAACCAATTGCCTCCTTATGTTCCTTTAGGACCTTAATCAATTTAATCTCTTGCTCCTTTGTCAATTTAGCACTGATAATCACAGGGAGCGTATTCTGAGGTCCTAAAAATTGATATTTCAAATTCTCGGGCAATGGTTTCAATTCGAGCTGGGGTGGGGTGATGATTGATGGTTAGGTAGATGCTGAAGATTCAACAAGAGGGAGAGGTTGTGAGTGAACAAAATCAGTAACCTCTTCCGAAGATGTTAAGTCAAAGGGTTGCGGGTCAAATTCATCAACCAAAGAGGAACTTTCAATTGAAGAAACTGTCAAACAAGTTTCAATATTAACATTATCCTCATCAAGTTCCTCAATAAATCCACAATCCTCAAATTTGTTGTTCGCCTTAAAAATATCTAATTTCATACGTTGGTCCCCAAAGGCGATTTCCATGCTACCGCTTTCACAATTAATGTTGGCCTTTGCGGTAGCCAGGAACGGACGCCCCAGAATGATGGGCGTGTTCCTCAGATTATCTGGTACATCCATGTCAAGGATAAGGAAATCTACAGGAAAATAGAAATCCTTGACCTTAACTATAACATCTTCAATAACGCCTCGCGGGTTTGTGACCGAACGATCCGCTAACTGTAGCGTTACTGAAGTTGGCCGAAGTTCACCTAACCCAAACTTCTCGTAAAGAGAAGTCGGAATTAGGTTGATGGATGCACCGAGATCCAAAAGTGCTCTATCAAATGTGTAATCTCCGATAACGCAAGAAATCAAAGGAGCACCAGGATCTCTCTTTTTCTGAGGGAGGTAGTGCAGGATAACAGAACTAGCCTGCTCGGAGACTACCACCTTCCTCGGAACAGATTCTCTCGACTTACGCTTTTGTGTACATAATTCCTCTAAAAATCTAGCGTAAGTCGGTATGTGCTTGATAGCATCAAGGAGCGGGATATTGATCTCAACATTCTTAAATAAATTCAGAAGCTCCTCATTGCTATCAACAGACTTCTTCTTCTTTGCTTTGGTTAAGGCTTCAGGAAAAGGAACATGAGTTAGATCTTTGGAATCGGATTCCTGAGCCTTGATTTCTCCTTTAGAATTCTCCTCTCTCTCCTCAGATTCTTCAGGATTCAAAAGATTAGAATAATGTGGTTGTGGATCCTGAGTCTTCTTACCACTTCTCAAAGTGACAGAATTTGCAGAAGCGTAAGAATTTGGGTCTTGGGGAGGGTTAGGAAAGATTGGAGGGGCTTGATTGACCATGAATTGTTGATTTACAGAACAAGAAGACGAGGAACCCTGCTCAACCACCTGAGCATGCGCGTGTGGGTCCCTCTGATTTCCGTACCCTTGGGCTTGATTGCTCGAATTCGTAATGTTTCGTGGGTTGGGTACGGGTTGGGATGGTAGAGATCCGGGTTGACGAGAGTTAGCAATGAGCCCGGATTGCAAGTTGTCCAGTGAGTTTTTCATTTGCTGCATGAGCTGGAGCATAGATCCTTGCATCTCTACCATTTGACGGTTCAAATCAGCCTGCCCTGCGGGTTGACGGGCATTCCAAGCTGGCTGATTGACTTGATTCGGAGGCAACTGAGTATATACTTGACCCTGACCCATTGGTCGTTGCGAAGCATAATTGTTGGGTCGGAATTGGGTCTGTTGCCCCGGATTTTTCCAAGAGAAGTTAGGGTGGTTTCTCCAACCTGGATTATAGGCATTCGAGTAGGGGTTGGATCTAACATTCTCTTGTACAGCACAGGCATCCTCATAGGGTGAGGATGGAGAGAAAGAAAAGGAAGGATTAGAAAAACTGGGATCAAAGGCCCCAGTTGGGAACCCATGGGGTTCCGAGAAATGCTGACTCATAGGTTGAGTCGCATCGAGTTGATTCACGAACTCCCATCCAGAAAGAGCTCGTGAAGAATGGAATCCCGAATTTTGGGATTGAGTGGATTGAGAGTTGTTCATAGAATTGCCAACCATCCACTCTTCCATTCTTTTAGCAACCAAGTCCACTTTGTCAAGTTTATTACAAATCAATTCCATATCAAATGAATGAGAGTCATGGACTTCATTGACATTTGATCTGGGTTGTTGGGATCGGTTAAAAGTATCCATGGAGGCATGATTAATTGAATTCTCACTCATTTCCTCAAATAAATCATATGCACTATCTGCATCTTTATTGAGGAAATTGCCTCCGCAAGAAGCATCCACATGGTTTCTGAGTTGCTCAGTCAACCCATGATAGAAAATCTGCACGAGTTGCCATTTCGACACCTCGTGGTGTGGACACCTCTGCAATAAGTCCTGGAATCGCTCCCAGGCCACATGAAACTGCTCCCCCGGCCACTGGGTAAAAGTAGTGATTGCCCGTCTCAAAGCATTGGTACGACCGACTGGGACAAATTTCTTCAAAAAGGCCGATTTCAACTCATTCCAAGTTGTAATTGGTCTTCCTATTGTCCTATACCAATGCGCGGCCTTATCCCTAAGAGAGTGGGGGAAGAGCCTCATGATCATTTGCTCCTCGTTTACGTTTCGAGACTTGGTGGTCTGGACCAAAGTGGTCAAGTCCTCCAAGTGTTGAAACGGATCTTCGGAGCCAAGCCCATGATAATGTTTAATCAGGCTTAACACCTGGGGCTTGATTTCTACGTCACCGGCTGGAATCTGGACGCCGGGATGTTCCCCATAATTTGAAGGATCATAAAAATCCTTCAAGGGCTGAGCGCCCTGCATTCTCTGGAACCATTCTTGCATTCTCTGCATTTGTTCCAGCTGCCTTCGAAATTCTTCCTGTGGATTTCCAGGCAGAGGAGGCTGTTGTTCGGCCATGGGATCAAATTGACCAAAATCTAACTTATGCCTACTAGAATGTTCTAATGCTCCTTCCAATCGGGGATTCAATGACCGTCTTCCCAGCATAAACTAGGAGTAGGTCGGAAGGACCGGGGATAAGGACCCTGCAGCACAACAAAACAAGGCTGTCCTTAAGTGGGGTAGCCTAAGGATCTACTGACTCCCAACACCAGCCTTACGATTGTAACTAATTTACTCTACTTGCGTCTGTATAATCCAACCAGTTAGAAGGAGGGACTGGGGAGAAGGTTCTTCCTTTGGCTTTCGCCTCCGGTTCCTAGTGTACCCCCCAGCCACGGTCGTTTGACGCTACTCCCCTAGCTAGACATCAGATTAATCAGTACAAGTAGGTTAATCAAAAACAATCTCAGACTAAGCCCTGAAGAGCGAATCAAACCTTATGGCCAACGTCTACTCAATTTTATTACGGCCTGGGATTGTGGTGCTTATGGAATGTGATGGGCCCTTACAATGGGTTGTGCCCTTAATGATTGATTGAAATTTGTGTAAGTGCGTGCACAACCAGGGTTTTCAAGCAAGATTATTTATAATGTGTGAATTTTAATGCTCAAATCCTGCTTAAGTATCTTTTAGGGTTTCAAATTAGGTGAATTGCAATCAAATTTCTAGGCAAACCAAGTTGTAAAACACGGGTGAAGATAGTTTTCCTTTAAAATCAGAAAGAAAGCGGAGTGCCTGGAATATACCTAGATTGAAAACCCTAAGGAGGAGCTACTTGATGAGTTGGTTTTAAATAAAGTGGTGCGGCCCAAACAACTCAAACAATTGGCCACAATTGCACCACTAAGTTAGGCACTCAAAGATGGTTAACCTAGAATGATTTCTACTCTGTTATGTGTTGCTCTGTGTGTACCAGTTCCACAGATCAGAACCTGGTTGAGTAGAAAACAAATCAAGTTAATCAAGTGCCTTGAATGTGGGTGTGTGTTGTGTGTTTGTTGAAAGTTACCCCACAAAATTATCTTTTTGTTATTATTTTTTTTTATGAATGAGGGTTAAATGAGTGTGAGTAGAAATCCAAACAACCAAACTATTCCTAGGATTTATGCAAACACCTAGGCTAATTGGAATTTGGATTTAATGTGGCGAATGAAATCTATGGAGGGGGAAAGAATGGGGAAGCACTTACAGTTGTCTTCAACTACACTTTACTCCAGTCTACCGCTTGTTGATTCCTTGATGGAGGTCTCTGCAAAATAATAGACACAAGAGAAAGCTAGTTAGAAAACAAATAAAGTGTAAGAAATGCGAAGAAAAGATCGGAAATCGTTGCCTCCCCGGCAACGGCGCCAAAATGTTGAACGATTACGAATCTACGCTAACATGTTTGGTTTTGGAAAAACCTGTCGTTGTAGTTCGAAAGCGAAGAATTCGTGTTCAACAAATAAGATTTATACCGAAAAAGAATTCCGGGTCGAACTCAGGGAGGCTACGTTGATCTATATTCGCAATTATGTTTTTTTTCTAGGATTTTTGATAAATAAGGCGAAATAATTACAATGGAGCTATCAAACTAAGAGAGAGAGAGAGAGAGAGAGAGAAAGAGAACATGCATTCAATATTTCAATTGTTTATACAAGCAAACGAAATGAAAGTTACACTAGAAAGCGGGAAATCAATTACACTATAAAGCAGGAAAATTCTACACTAGAAAAGCTGTAAATAAGAAAGGGAGAGAGAAGTTATCCTCCTCGACGGTCGCTTGGAGGATGAGCCGAACGAGACGACGTCTGGACGAACGAGAACGAAGCAGAAGAGCGGGAACGGAGCAGCACGTCGTCGTCGTCGCGGGATCCACTTCCGAAGGAGGACGAAAATTTAGACTTTATCTCGCGAGGAGCATCCCGGGTGTGGGACAAGCTTCTCTTGAGCTTTGGAGAGGTAGAGAGGAGAAGGAAGGGATGAGAATTTCGTATGGAGGGAGTCTCCTTTTATAGTTGCAAGGAGTGGGGGCAAAATGGACATTACAACTTCAAAACATTAAATGAGGGGTCTTTAGTGACGGATGAAACCGTCGCTAAAGCCCCCAGCGCACGCTTCGCTTCAACGCCCACGCGCGCCCGCTCAGCCGCCCGCGCGTGTAACGCCTACGCGCTTCTATTGATTTTCAGCCGTCCGATCACGAGATCGGACGGCTTAAAATCGCGCCTTCACCGCTGCCGCCCTCCCGCTTGCATGTGCGATCGTGCGTCCACGCGGGCGTCCAATCGCGCGCCGTCCTGATTGAGCGCGTGCGGCCGTTGGATCTCCATCTGACGCTCATCCGCGCCCGCTCAATTGCGCCTTCCGCTCCCTCACCGCGGCTCGAACTCGTGCCCCGCGCTAGCGTAAGCGCGCTTGACCGCTGCGCTGCGGGGCGCGGATGGTCGAGCGCATGTTTTAAGCGCCGGGCGGCCACAGCCGTTGGATCGAGATCCAACGGCGGAGAGGATACGGGTGCACGGTCTTCACAAGATGCATGCAGCCGTTTGGGCGGCTGAGATGGCACCACGTGGCGCCATCTTGGCCGTCCATCTTCTGGAAGTTGTAGATGGTGCCATAGATGTCAGATTGACTCGATTTTTGTGTCGTTGGGCTGCGATCGTCGATCCGAATTCATCCGTGTGGTCGGATTTGTCATCTGAAGTGTGGATTTACACCATCCTGGCTCTTGATCTTCTAGGGTTCCCCAGTCTCTATCTGATGCTACGGATGCCTGATTAGGGCGATCTTAGAGTCGTTGAACTCCAATCGTCGCCCTGATCACATCCATACGGTTGGATCTTTGATCCGAGGCCCCGATAAAATGTTTGCCCTGTCCAAGCACATAAAAGGAGACAATTAACCTCCATTTTATTCAAACTACTCTAAATGCAAGATGATGCATGTTATGCAATATTTATATTATGAAATGCAATCCTATGCTTAAGAACATGCATATATAGACATTTTAAGTAGTGTAAATGTGTTTACATCAACCTTCTCTAAATCCATGTTAACACTTCGAATAGCCCAAAGTGCCTTATGTTCCAACTCAATAGGTAAATGGCACACTTTCCTATACACAATCCGAAAGGGAGAAGTACCCAAAGGGGTCTTATAGGCCATTCGATACGCCCACAAAGCATCATCGAGCTTTTGGGACCAGTCTTTCCTATTTGGTCTAACGGTCTTTTACAAAATATTTTTTATCTCCCTATTCGACACTTCAACCTGGCCACTCGTTTGAGGATGGTAAGGGGTAGCGACCTTGTGAGTCACTCCCAAACTCTTGATTAGCCAATTGAAGTGGTGGTGTCCCCTATCACTTATAATGGTCTTGGGGTAGCCGAAACGAGATATGATATTGGCCTTCACAAATTTCAAAATCATAGAGTGGTCATTTGTGCGCGTAGGAATGGCCTCTATCCATTTAGAGACATAATCAACTGCCACCAAGATATATTCATAACCATGGGACAATGGGAAGGGGCCCATAAAGTCAATTCCCCACACATCAAAAATTTCAACAGATTGAATAGGGTATTGAGGCATTTCATTCCTTTTCCCAATTGTTCTAGTCTATTGACATCTAATACAGGCCTTAATATAATTATGAGAATCCTTAAATAAGGAAGGCCACCAAAAACCAGACTGGAGAACCTTAAAAGCAGTTTTCTTAGAACCAAAGTGTCCTCCACAATGAAGTTCATGGCAAAAACTCAGCACACTTTGTTGCTCCTCTTCAGGTACACAACGTCTCAATACTTGGTCTTGTCCAATTCTAAATAATTCAGGCTCTTCCCAATGAAAATATCTTTCTTGGGAAATGAATCTCTTTCTTTTCTGCTCATCCCAAGAGCCAGGAGTTTGTCCAGTGACCAAGTAATTTACGGTATCTGCATACCAAGGTAAAGTTGGTGTTATCGCCATCAGAGTTTCATCGAGAAATGTCTCTCGGATGTCTCCAGAAAGAGAGTCATTAAGTGGAAGGCGAGACAGGTGGTCAGCCACAACATTTTCTACTCCTTTCTTTTTACATATCTCCAAGTCAAATTCTTGAAGGAGTGGGATCCACCTAATCAGATGTGGCTTAGAATCTTTCTTAGTAATGAGATGTTTCACTGCCGAATGATCAGTAAAAATAACCACCTTAGACCCAAGTAGATAAGACCTAAACTTCTCCAGAGCAAAAACTACAGCAAGTAATTCTTTTTCAGTGACGGTGTAGTTTTGTTGAGGTTCGGTTAAAGTCTTGATGGCATAATACAGCACATGAGGTCTTCCCTCAACCCTTTGTCTAAGGATCGCTCCCACTGCATAATCTGAAGCATCACACATCAGCTCAAATGGGAGTGTCCAATCAGGAGCTCAGAGAATAGGTGCAGAGATCAAGGCCTCCTTTAGAGTTTGAAAGGCCTCGGCACACTTTGAATCAAAATTGAAGGAAGATTCCTTCGCCAACAAGTCACAAAGTGGCCTAGATATTTTACTAAAATTTTTAATAAAGAGCCTATAAAAGCCAGCATGACCTGGAAAGGATCTAATCTGTTTAACGTTCGTGGGCAATGGGAGTTTTGAAATAGAATCAATCTTGGCTTTATCTACTTCCAAACCTTGCTCGGATACAACATGCCCAAGTACAACTCCTTTCTGTACCATGAAATGACTTTTCTCCCAGCTGAGGACTAAACCAGTCTCCTTACATTGCTTCAACACATTCTTCAAGTGTAGGAGACACTGGTCAAAAGATGAGCCATAAATGGAGAAGTCATCCATAAACACTTCAACACACTCGTTAATCATGTCCGAAAAAATAAACATCATACACCGCTGGAAGGTTGCAGAGGCATTACATAATCCAAACGGCATATGCCTGAATGTAAAAGTATCGTAAGGACTCGTGAATGTTGTCTTCTCCTGGTCATCAGGGAAGACTGTAACCTGGTTGTACCAAGAATATCCATCGAGAAAGCAATAATACTTATTCCCTGCCAATTTCTCGAGAATTTGATCAATAAAAGGCAAGGGAAAGTGATCCTTCTGGGTAGCGGTGTTCAACTTGCAGTAATCAATACAGACCCTCCATCCAGTTGAGGATCTAGTGACAACTTGTTCACCTTGGTCGTTAAATTCCACAGTAAAGCCTACCTTCTTTGGAGCCACATGAATAGGACTTACCCATTTACTATCTGCAATGGGATATATGATCCTAGCATCCAACCACTTCAGGATTTCCTTTTTGACCACCTTCCTCATATTAGGGTTCAGACGTCTCTGCATGTCCCTAAATGGCTTGATGGAATCATCAGTATAAATGTGGTGCATGTAGAGTGTAGAGTCTATACCCTTAATGTCAGCAATGCTCCAAGTAATAGCTTCCTTGTGCCTAGACAAGCACTCAATCAGGGCTCCCTCCTGTGCCTCAGATAGCACAGTCAAAATGATAACGGGGAGCATATCATTGGCACCTAGGAAGACGTACTTGAGAGTGCCAGGGAGGGGTTTCAACTCAAGGTTGGGGGTTTGTATGGTTGAGGGTTTCATAATAGACGTCCCCATCTCTGGTAGTAGATCTACCTTAGGCAGAGATGATGGGGGAAGAGACTCAGCAGAAACACCCAGCAATTTCTCAAGTTCTAGTATATCCCCTTCACATTCCTCCAAGAGATGGGAATGCTCATTTATCATGACATGCTGAAGGGGGTCATCACATAACATTGCAGGGGTTGCCTCTTCAATCAGGTCATCTATCACCTCAACTTGAGAACAATCCTCAAGTCTGGCTTGTTTGTAAGCATCAAACACATTAAGCTGGATTTTCCTATTCCCAAAGCCCATTTTCAATGCCCAGTATTGCAATTGATTGAAGCATGAGAAGTTGCAAGGAAGGGGCGGCTCAAAATGATGGAGGGTTTGGTTGGCTTGTTGGTAGGGTCAGTGTCCAAAACTAAGAAGTCAACGGGAAAGAAGAAATCCTCCACTCTTACGAGGACATCTTCCAAAATTCCCCGTGGTGTCTTAAGTGATCAATCTGCAACTTGAAGGATTACAGGGCTAGGCTTCAGATTACCTCCCCCAAGTTATTCATACACATAGCTCGGAAGGATGTTCACCCCCGCACCCAAATCAAGTAGAGCCTCATCAATCTGTAAGTCAGCAATAACTACTGAGATGTATGGGGCTCCTGGGTCCTTAAGTTTTGAGGGTGTGCCATGTTGAACAACTGAGCTAACATAATCAGGCAGGACAACTTTTGATTGGACCTATTTCCTAGATGGCCACTTTTTCATGCACAAGTCCTTTAAGATGTGGGTATAAGACGGAATCTGCCTAATATCTTCAAGCAAAGACAGGTTAATTTGCACTTGCTTGAAAGTTTCCATGATCTCATCCGTCTTATCTTTGGCTCCAGATGAGCCAGCAGAAGTCTATCCAAAGGTGGATAAGTGCCATAGAAAGGGCACTCTCGATCTTTGGGTGGAAGGGTTGTCATGTCAAGTAAGGGGTGGAACGAGGGCAACTTCTTCCGGTGAGGTGATATCAAGAGGAGGAGATTTGGGCAATTCTTCTCCGGTGGGGGTGAAAGTTGGGGTGGATGGTTTTTCATAGGGAGAGACTATAGGAGCATCGGGTTTGGAAATTTCTTTCTCACTCCTCAGAATAGTCACCGCCTGGGCATGCTCCTTAAAGACAATCCCTTTTCCTTTAGGATTCTCCTCAGTAGCACTGGGAGGCTTCCCAGTTTCCCTCTGTCTAACGGCCTCAACAAGGTGTCCTATCTGCGATTTCATTTCATGTATAGCCTTGTCATGAGATTGGATGATGGCACTTTGACTTTCTTGCATAGTTCTCAACATTTCCTTCAATTCATCCATCTCAGAGATCTTTGGTTGGGCAAAGGTCAGAGGTTGGTTCATTTGTTGATTTTGAAAGGGTTGTGGTTTATAATTCCCTGAAGTTGAAACATTCCCTTGTCTCCAAGAAAAGTTTGTGTGATTCCTCCATCCCTCATTATAAGTGTTGGAAAAAGGGTCATTACGAGGTCTAGGACTAAACCGTTGAGCGACATTCAGATCTGCTTGTACAAGCTCAAGGAATTGGGAGGCTAAATGGCAATCCACAGTGGCGTGCGTATTGCCTTGACAAATGGAGCATTCTAAAGCTTGGGATGTGGAGGTGCTAGATGTGAACTGATCCGGGCTCGACATAAGCCTTTCCATATTTTGATTCAACAATTGAATCTGAGAGGCTAAATTCTGGGTGTCCCTTGCCTCATTTGCCTCCAGCTTTCTTTGCATGAGAGTGGATTTTCTATCCATGTAGGCAGAATTCAAGTGAATAGAATTCTCACTCAAAGTATCAAAAAGGTTCCAAGCTTCATCCTCAATCTTAGATAGAAAGGTTGCTGCACAGTCACCATCCACAGTCTGCCTGTGCGAATCATTAAGTCTGGTGTAGAACCTTTCAACTAGTTGCCACTTGGGCACCTGGTGATGTAGGCAAAGTCTCAAAAGGTCATTAAAGTGCTCCTACGCATCATGGAAAGCTTCCCCATCCTTTTGGACAAAACTCATAATTTCCCTCCTAAAGTGATTTATTTTGCTCATGGGGAAGTACTTCAGAAACTCCTTCAGGGCATCCCAAGTGTTAATATCATCAAGGGTATGATACCAATACTTGGCCTTATCCTTAGGGAGAAAGGAAAGAGGGTCCGCATTTGGGCGTCAGCAGTAATGCCCTGTAGCTTCACCATGGAATAGACCTCGGTGAATTCCTCTATATGCCTCTAAGGGTCGTCCCTAGCAATACCATAAAAGGAGGGTAGCAAGGACATGGTACTGCTTTTGATCTCATAAGGATTGTCCCCTCCAGGTCTACATAGTGCAGGGCCATTTTTATTGGTCGGAATGAAATATTCCTTAAGGCTCCTTTGACCAGCCATTTCTTCCCTTGGGTGGTCCCTTCTTGGTTTCTTTCAGATTTAGGATCAAACACAAGTTGTCTCCTAAGAGATCGCCTACCAAGCATGCACTACAAACACAATTCAAAAGGACTTGTTAGGTCTTTACAAATTTAGGCTTTTGACTTTAATTCAAATTGTAGGTGACAAAGCAAGTTGCCCAATCAATTACGCGCCTATTGTCAACCTACGAAATGCCTAAAATGACCAAGTTGGAGCTTAAGTATTGGTACGGTGGGTTCACTCAACTCAGAAATTAAGTTAATTTCACTTAATTAAGAGTAAAAGAAATCACTTAGGTTAACTCGAAGTTGTGTCAGTTATGTATTATAGGGTCGAATTAACCTAACATTTTAGAAATTTTTACTGGTTGAGTCCATGTCGTTCACTGGGAGGCATAACAATTTTCTCCAAATTCACCAATTTTCTTTTATCTCTTTAAGTTTAGGAGGTAAAACTAGTTTAATTTTCATAACATGAATTTTGCCAAAATATTTAACTATAAAGAACATACAAAATTCCATATGCAAGCATATTTACTCAAAATGTTGTAATTTATTAACAAGTAAACGTGCTAGTTTTTCAATTTTATTTCATTCTAAGAAATTAAGGCAGTTAAAAAGTTATACAATTAAAGCATGCCTTTTACAATTAAGAACAAAAAGGAGTTATGCAAGAGAAAATTCATTTATTTTCATCAACAAAGTTTTACAATTAAAAAGTTTTGATGCCTTTTTATTTTTTTCTCAGCCTCTAATCTTCTTCTCCTTTTCTTTCTTTCTCTCTTATTTTCTTCTCTGTCGAGCTCTCTTTCTTCTTTCTTTCCTTGTGTTGTTCCTGCCTTCTCTTCTTCCTTCTCTTCCTTTAATCTCCTGCCTTCTCTTCTTCCCTTAGTTTTTCTCCTTTGTTCCTTAGTTTTTCCTTAACACTCCTTAGCATCCTTCAGCACTCCTTAGCGGCTTCTCTTTCCTTAAGCTTTCAGCTGAACCGGGTTTTTTTTTTTCTTTTTTAACCAAAAGTTTTTTTATTTGCGGTGAGGTCCTTTCGAGGATACACAGCACCCTGAGACCAGGGTGGGACCAGACCCTACTCGGTCCTCGCCTAATTTCGTTTAGGCTTGTTTCAGTTTATTCATTAATCGGTTCACAGTCTCGAGCCGCATCGGCTCAACCTGGCCTCCCAGGCCACACTCGCCCTCCCAGGGCACATTCACATCTGCACGCCCCCAAGGGCGCACACACCTGCAGGCATATGCCCACACACTCAGAACAATGCTCAGATCAGAAGGAATCAGAACCGGTGCGTCGAGTGCTGACGACTGCATCGTCATAGGAACAAACAACTTTATACCCAGGCAGGCACTCGTGGATATCCGAGGTGGGACAAAGCTACCCCTTCCATACCCGAATTTAAAGTTCGTTGAAAAGCTCTAAGGGTAATCTACATAATTTTAGGGTCAATTTAATGTTTTAATGATGTTTGGATCTTCAATTTAAGAGATGAAATCAGGGGTTCTACAGGTTTTAGAAAGCCTGGAAAATGAAATTAAAGTCAGGGAAGTCCTCAGATGGACTTCTCTCATCTATTAGAAGGTTTGTAGATATTATATAAACAATTCTGCTTCTGTTAAGATGGATTTTAAACTCTTGAGACCTACAGAACCTGCAGAGAAGCTTTTCTCTTCTCTGAAAACTTCAGAGGTTGATTTACAGATTTCAATAAGTGCAACAGACACTTTAAAGTGTTCCTAATCTATTTAGATTAATTGTAAAGGTTATAACTAATCAATCTGGGCAGGTTTTAGATTTGAATTTCATCAGAACAGTGCTTCTGCTGGTTTGGGTTCGAAAGTAACCCAACTTGACAGAAATATAATCTTTACTAATTACATCATCTAAGCTTACTTTAATTGATTTCAGATCATCAAATACGATTCCAGCAACAGTTTGCACATCTCAATTCCTCAATTCAAGCTCAGAACACCATTATCAAACTCAGGTTTGATTGTGGAAGCTCGAAGATTGACTTTCTGTTTAGAGCTTCCTCCTAAGAAATTAATGCCTCAATCAGAGTCTTCTTATCGTCAGAAACTCAATCAGATCTTTAGATTTATGTTCTATCCTTAATTTCTAGGGTTTCAAGCTCGCCGCCTGAACTAAAATAAGTGTGTGTTCGACAGAGTATGGGAAAGATTGCTACAATAATTTGCAGGTTAAAATAGCTTCAGTGCATTGCACTGAAGCTTCTGAGTTCCTTAAGTGTTTCTTAAATCCTTCATAACAGACTTCTCCAACTCGCCGGAGTTGGGGAAGCTGAAGTTACATCTAAATCTCCATTGGTTTAAACATCAAGCAAATATCTTTAAAATGATCAGTAATCCTTATTTTATTGTTCTGGAGCCACTTATCAATTTCTAGAGGCTGCAACACAACTTTGGCTCGCCAGAGCTCTGGTGAGTCCAGAAAATGTAAAATGTTTGAACAGATTGACAAAATTAACCATTTTTTATCTAAAAATGATCCTGAGGTTACAAGGAACCTCTTTATCACATTAAATTCTTCATTTGTTCATTAAAATGTAAGATTTGACAGTAAGTTTGTTTCTTAAGAATTTGAATGGTTTAAGCTCAGGAATTGATTTAACTACTCGATTGAGAAGTTAAATCAAGTCAACAGATGTTATTAATCATAAATATATATTTAATTTATAGTTTGAAATGTTCCTGAGCCACCATGGACAGCGAGCACAGGAGATAAATTAAAATTGGGCATTTAATTATAGATGATAATAATAGGTAATATAATGTTGATTAGGGTTCATTAGTGGTGATAGGTGATGAAAGAACCCAATGAAGGTGGAATTAGGTCGATTACTGTCACCATGGACAGTGAAGTAGTCGGTGAAGGTGAGATTTGAATTAGGCGTTTAGGTGATTTAATTAATGATTAAGTGAATTAGAAGTGAACATGGAAGATATAGGAAGGTGTACAGTGAGTTAAAAGACAAAATTGAAGTCTCTGGCGAGCTCAAGGAACTCGCCGGAGTCGGAGGAGATGAAACAAAAATATGAAATTACTCTAACCTAACTAACTAAACTAACTAACTAAGGTGGCCTACTCCTACTCCTAGTCTACTGTTACCTGGACGAAGGGGTCAATAGGGTTTCGCCGAAGTCTCATGGCCGATGATGAAATCAGAGGGTTGAAGAAAGATCTCCGGCGGCGGATTTGAGGTGAAGCGGAGGAATCCTCGTATCGGCACCTTTGTCAGAGGCGCGGAAGACCACGGCGGAGCTCCTCGACTACTTAAGATGGACGGAGGAAGTCAGAAGATGGAATGGGGAATCGTCGGAGGTTTGGAAGAATAGCCTATTAGGTCGATTGCAGTGTTAGAAGAGGGAAGGGAGCCAACTTCCTAAAATCAGAGGTGTGAGGGGGTATTTATTGCAGTCTGCGGCGAAGAGAGGGGCGGGGTCTGGCCGAAGAAGAAGCTCAAGGATCTTAACCTCCGTCGTCATCTCCGACGACGGTGAGGTTATCTCCCACTGAAAAATAGGATTCTCAGTTAATTCAAACCGATGGATCAAGTGGAGGTGGTGAGCGCAAGCTGCAAGAGCTTGGGCAAAGAGAAATGATGTCGGCAGGGCGGTGATCGCGCGGTGGGGTGACTCTCTGTTGCCAGCCGTTCGTTTGGCTGGAGAAGAAGAAGAAGACAAAGAGGGACTTAGAAGTAATAAAGCCTAAGGACCTATGTGAGAAATAAGGACCCGACTGTAATGAATATTAAGGACTAAAATGTAAGCCCAGGCTTTGAAGGTTTATTTTAACTTAAATCTTTTTCAACTTTTTATATATATTAGTAAATAAGGTAAATATTATGTTTACACCTTGAATTTACATTTCTGACCTTTTTAGGTTAATTTATTAGATTAAGTAAAAATCACTTAAGTTATTACATATTTAGGTATACATTATATTTAGGTTACTTATCTTATTAATTAAAGGAATGATTAATAGGATTTCGAGTCCAATTATTATCTAAATTATTAATAATGTTAATTGAATGATAAAATTCCATTTTTAACTTATTTTAAGGTCCTTAACTAAATATCCTTATTCTATAATTAACCCTTATATATTCATAACCTTAGCTAATTAACTAGGAAAACTAGTTAATTAGGGGTAATTAGAGATCATGATGAGTGTCTCATCAAGTACTCTTCCCTAAATCTCAAATGGTAGAGTAACTCCAAAGATGGAAGATCGAGGGATGCAAGTAGGCCTAAGCCTTCCTTTGAAGCTGTGCTTTCGCGATGCTTCTTAACTACCCCCAAAAATCCATGACAGGGTATCCCCCTCTTTGGAGTTACAAAACCTTTGATCTCAAGTTCTGAACACTTCAGAATCCAACGGTCAGAGGACTCTTGTCCTAGTAGTTCCAAGACCTAGGAATGTCTAAATGCGTGCCGTGGTGCAGAAATACAAGTGTGCATACATCGTAAAAATTTTGAGTTTTGAATTTTGAACCATAGCATAATGTCTCAATTCAAGTCCTTGGTTTTTAGTGTTCCTCCTTAACTTAAAATCCTTTTTCAAGAAAATATGTGACCACTTGTTAATTCTTTCAAAATAATTTAGGTGGTCTTGTCTTTACATCCAAATGCAAATGCGTGAACAATATATGGATGCAAAGAAAAAAAGGATGTACCTTGCCTCCTGCAATCTTCAATGAGATGCACGCAAATGTAAGCAAAATAAATCTAGAGGCTGCTCATTCAATCCTAAATGATTTGACCTAGGTGTAGGCAACTTCTAGCAGGCAGCTCGTATTTTTTTTCTTTTTTTTTATACCTATGCACAAGTAATAAAATCAATCCACAAAAGAAAGTAAAAACCTAAGTCTAAATAAATGGGAATAGACTCCCGCAAAAATTACCTACACTGGGGCCTAAAAGAAGGTCATGGAACAAACCCCTAAAATGTACCCCAGAACAAGGGTCTTAAACCAAATGTGTAAGGAAAATTAAGTCTAAAGTCTAAATCCTACTCTAATCAACTTAAAGATTAAATGTGCAAAGATGCTTGTCACATCCTCGTCCTTCCCCTCCTGGCAATTTGGTTCCTTGCAAAATGACTTGAATAATTTCTCCTCTGGTGATGTCAAGAGTCACCTCTCACGATGGTTGGTTTGATGGCGAGTTGTAGAATGTGTGTCGCAGAACATTGCACTCGCACCAGAATAAAAAGATCCAGAGTTAAATATGATTCAAAATTTAAATCAACATGAATGAATGAATGAAAGCGATTTTATTACACTTGTTGCCTTCCTGGCAACAACGCCATTTGATAAGTCAATTTTTGTTTTCATTGTTTCGCATAAAGAATGTCATGTTATAGTATTCAAGTGATGGAAAATCACAAATCAAAACAATAGAAATTAAACCACTCAATAAGGAGTAGGTCGTATCCACAGGGAGAAAATTGCCTAATTAAACTCTTTAATATCAAAAATGAATGTTCACTATTGATTTTGTTAAGAAATCAAGCCAAATCCGCCTTTAAATCAAGATAACAATGAGAAGTTATGCTGAAATTGCATTTGTGTGAAAGTGGAGGGGTATTCAAGCAAAACAACACAATATAATATTAATTAAACAAAAATCCTTCTCTTGTATTGGCAAAGCAATGTAAATTTTAATTCATGGTAAAATAGAGGAATGTTTCTCTCACTTTGTCGCTCATGGGAAATGGAACGGCAGACGGCGAGGCTCTGAGGGAAGGTTAGCCTACTCGTTAGGAGTTCAATGACGGTGGCGGTATGGTGGGAGATGGCCGGTGGCGGCCAACGGCATGGCTGAAGTGGCCGACAGCAGGCTGCTAGAGGTTTTGCTGTGGAGTCACGCGCATGCACGCGGGGAGTTGTGGTTGCATGCGGTGGCTGCTGGTGCGTTTGTAGGAGCGGATGCGCGCGAGTGTGTGCGGAGGTGTGTTGCTAGCTGCGTGCAGGAGGTGAAAGCATGGAGGATAGCACCTACCCTGCTGGGCGTGCATGCAAGGGGGCAGGGACACGCACATGCGATGGAGAGGAAGCTGCTGCACACACGGCTTCTACTGGAAGAGGTCGCTGCACACGTGGACTGTTGGTTGCGAGCATGGCGGAGACGCAGTGAGGGGGCGCAGCGAGGGCATCGCGTGCCTATGCGTAACGGAGCTGGAGGGCGGTTGCACGGGCTATGCGTGGAAGGGAAGATGTGCTTGGGCAATAGGAGGTGGTTGCTGCTGCACGTAGGGATGGCGTGGCGTTGGGTTTGTTTTTAAGGTGAAGACAAATAGAGGAAGAAGAAGAAAGAAGATATGGGGTCGAGCTTCAGATGTTCGGGAAACATCCCAGACGTCTTAACTGAAGGGGGAGATGAGGATGCAGGGCGTCGAGTTGCGACGGATGTGGTGGTAGTTGCTGGTGATGGTGATGAGGGTATTGTACGCTGAGGTGCTTACGGTAATGCAAACAAGCTCCAGATGGCGGTGTGGCCTGTCACGCCACACGCCCACGGTGGTGGAGGCTTGTCGCCACAGTTGAGGTCTATGGTGGTGGAGCGGATGAGAGTGGTGCACTCTTTGCATAGTGAGGAAAGGGAATGAAGGCCTCCCGAACACAGTCATCTCCTCCCCCCTCTTGTAGTTGCAACCAATACATTTGAAATCACAGGAGGCGAGAGCATATCCTCGAAATGCTAGCAGCTGTGAGGAATGAATGGGCATAGGAGGAGGAGGCGGAGCAGTTACCTGCAGAAGAAGAAGAATAATAACAATAATAAAATAATTAGGGTTATTTATACATAACTCCCTAACTTCTATGTTAATTAAAATAATGTTTGTAGTGCACCTAATTGGTTAACTAATCAAATGCATGCAATTCTAAGTTAATTCTAAATGCATTTTGATATGAATGCCACACATGAATTATGCAATTAAGCTAAAATTATGAATTAATTTATTTACATCCTAATGTATGCTATCTAAATGTTAAAATTAACTTAATGTCTAGGCACTTAAATACTTAAATAGCCACAAATATGGGCTAATCAATGTGATGTGTGCAATATGAAGGGCTGATGCCAGTCAGATCATCGAGAGTCCACCCAATGGCTCTCCAATGCTGCTGGAGAATAGAAATCAGGTGTGTTTCCTGATCAAGTGTGAGTCAGGAGTTGATAATCATAGGAAACGTCTGATTGGAACCCAAAAAGACGTATTTGAGATGATTGGGAAGAGGCTTTAATTCCATTACTGGGTTGTCAGCAGCAGCAGGTGGTTTAGGGTGGGTGTCGGGGGCAAAGGAAGGAGCTATGGGTGTGTCTAGGTTGAGTTCAGACTCCTCTAATTGCGGGTTTTGATCCTCTTGTGGTTGATCATAAATAGTTGGGTTTTCCTCGATACATAGATCGTCAACCACAGCCTCGATATCACAAATCTATTCTATAACTCTATAATTACTTCTTTGTTGGGCCTTAAAGATGTCGATCTTTAGTGTCTTGCCCCTAAATTTTAATTCAATTTGGCCTTCCTTACAATTGATATTGGCCCTAGCAGTGGCTAGAAAGGGTCTCCCTTGTATGATCGGTGTATTCTTCACATTTTTAGGAGCATCTATGTCTAAGACAATAAAATCCATTGGAAAATAGAAATCATGTACCCTAACTATGACATCCTTGAGAATTCCTTTTGGTGCCTTAATTTATCGATCAGCTAATTGCAAGGTCATCTCTGTCGGTTTAAGTTCAGATTCCTCGAAGTAGTCTAGTAGGGATGTCGGTATCAAATTTATGGAAGCTCCTAGGTCTAGTAAGGCTCGGTCAAACTGTATATCACCGATTGCACAGGAGATCAGAGGGGTGCCTGGGTCTTTTACCTTAGGCAGGAGTTTGCTCAAAATGACGGAGCTGGCTTGCTCCGACAGTACGATCGGGTTCCCATTTTTGGTTCGTGGCTTACGCTTAGGTGTATACACACGTCTTTCAGAAATCGCGCGTAAGCTGTTACGTGGCGTATCGCATCCATCAAGGGGATGTTTATATGGACCTGCTCAAAGAGCTTAACTAGGTCTCCCTCAGGTGCCATGAGTTTGGTTGTCCTTTTTCCCTTGGTCAAGGCCTCAAGATATAGAACCTGATATGGTTCTTCTAGAATGGGTCCAGGTTCTTGATTTGGGATAGGGGTATCCTGGATGACTATCCTAGGGTTTGAGTTTACATTACCAGGCTGGGAGTGGTTTAGATAAGGTGGGTCCTATGTTGCTTTGCCATAATGTGTAGTAACATAATTCAGTCCTGTTGGTTCTGGTTTGGTGTGGGCAAAAGTGGCGATTGTTGCTGGTAACCTGCATATGATGTCGAAGCCTCCATCCCATTGGGTGATGGAGTAGAAGGGGCCTGATAAACAAAGTGAGCTTGGCCCTTATTTGGGTTCATAACGCACCTCTGGTTTGGAACGCTATTCAAATTAGGCAGAGGTTGTGAAGGAAGTGCACCAGGTTGGCGGGGATTCTCCATCTGGGCGAGTTGATTGCGAACCTCTGTGATCTCGTCTTTGTGCTGTTGTTGCATAGCCACATTCATTTTCTGAATGTCAGCTAGAGTCTTAAGGATAAGAGTCATTTGATCTGCATGAGTCAACCCGGATTGATAAGTTGGGTTAGGCCGAGGCTGAGGCGGCTGATAAGAACGAGGAGCTTGTGGTCGGGGCTGATATTGAGGTCTCTGATTTTGATTATTCCTTGACCTTGTGAAAGTAGGATGATTACGCCATCCTGGGTTGTAGGTGTTTGAGAATGGATCATTCTGAATGGCGTTGAGGTCCTCGTAGGTCTGAGGAGCCTCGGAAAAGTCAGAATATGAGAGTTTAGAGTTCCACCAACTAGAATAGGTGGGTCTAGAGTTCCCTCCGAAACCAGAATCAGAAGGGGGTGGATACGAGTCCATCCCCTAAGAAGATTGATGATAGATGTTAAGCACAACCTCCGTGCCAGAGGCTGGTTGAGCGAATGGGTTTTGCGCAGAGGTGGCTCACTGCAAGTGTCGAGTTAGCTCATCCACCTTCTTCTCAATAATAGAGACCTTGTCCAGATGAGTGGCCATCAGTTCCAAGTTGACAGAAGAGGATAGGCCTTGCGTCTCATGTGCTCCCTTTGGATTTGTCAATGCACGGGCATTCGTTCGGTTGAACATGCCCATGGATTCATTATTGATGGAGTTCTCACACATATTCTCGAGAATCTCCCACATGGTGTCTTCTTGTTGACCCGTGATGTTTCCTTCGCAGGTCACATTGACGAATAATTGAATATCCTCACAGAGTCCCTGGTAAAAAGACTAGACTTGTTCCCATTTAGGAACTCCGTGGTGGGGGCACTTTCGCATGAGATCTAGAAAATGATCTCATGCTTCGTGAAGCGGTTCTCCTACTTGCTACGTGAAATGCATGATCTATTGCCGTAAAGCATTTGTTCGACCAATGTTATCAACGTTTCTGTGCGGATTTAAAGGCGTATTACGTTGCAGTAGAACCGACAAAACGTTTAAACAAATAATTTTATTACTCGAACAACTAGAGTATCCGAGGTCGAACACAAGGAGCAAACTCAGTACTTTGTAAAACCCAAGAATACAACTGTTTAATGCAAATATAATTGATTCAAAGAGTTTTTAAGAAAGATGTAAAAAAAATAGAATTAGACGTCTGATTTATGTATCAGACGTCTTAAATGTGATCTTTCTTTCTCTTTTTCTTCTTCTGCTTTGCCCTTCGGATCTCTTTGCAATCTTCCCTTGTCCTTCTTCTTCTCCTGCGAAGACTTCTTTCTTTCTTCTTCTTCTGTCTTGCTTCTCCTTTCTTCTTTATCTTCTTCTTCTTCTTTGTCTTGCTTCTCCTTTCTTCTGCAGCGGCCACGTCCTTCTCCTGCAATCAGCCTGCCTGCACAGGGGAACAAAACCTAACCCTTCTCCCTCTACCCGCGCGTCTCTCTCTCAAGCAATTCACTCTAACCGCTCTACCAGAGCCAGTCTCAATCGGGTCGGATCGTACCCGGGACCAGGCGCACCTGCAGGTGTGTGATGCGCGAGGAGTGCGTAGGTCTAGGTCGGGTCGGATCCGCCAGGTCCGCGTGGTCAGGCCGCGGACGAGGCGGGTGGGGTCAGTGAGGGACCTCACCCCTGTGCTTTCGAGGCGATAAGAATAAAGCGTAAAAACAACTTATACGGTACCTACCGGTTGCAATCCCACGATGTGGGACTATCTGGTCTCGCCTTCACGCGCGCCTGCAGACACCTCGTCGTGCGATTGCCCCGCAGCTGCTGGCTCTGCTAGCGCTCCTCGGCTGGATTCGTTCACCTCGCGACACTTGCGTTAGTATGCAGCACCTGTAGTCTGGAAGACCGGGTGCCTGGAGCTTCGCGGGAGCTTCATCAGAGGTCGTCCATGGCGGCAGCAGCTCGAATCCTGTCGTACACAAAACGCGCCTCTCGGCCAAATCAGAATAGATAGAGACCTTCGCCGTGGCACGGCGAAGGCGGTGGGCAGTGCAGCAGGCCGCAGGTCGGCCTAGGCGTGTGTGCCTAGGTCAACCTGTGGCCGGAGATGGTGGGTTGGTCGGGGGGTGGTTGTGGAGGGCTGGAGTGGCAGTGGGAGGGTGGAGTGTGTTCCTGGAGGTGAGGCGGAGCTTCCGAGGTGGTTGGCGAGCCGTGTGGAGGGCTGGAGTGGTGTGGGCGGCTCGCCGGAGTGCGGTCGGAGGCGAAGACGATGGAGGTTGTTAGCGTCTGTCGAGGGTCGATCAAGGGAGATAACAGGGGGAAAAGAGAGAGGAGAGGATGGAGAACGTATCTGGGGTTGTCTGGAGTGAAGGGAGGCAGTGGAGAGGATGGCTCGTGACTGCCGTCGTCGGGGAAGAAAGACCCTGGGGGAGGAAGCGGCGACGAAGATGAGGTCAGGAGCTTGCGTGCAGGGTACAGCGCGCCGCGGGAGGAAGAGGCGGAGAGGACTCTGCTGTTGGTATGGCAGCAGAGTGACGAGAAGGAGGGACAGCGGTCGCCGGAGCTTGTGGGTCGTTTGGCCGGAGATGGGAGAGAAGAAATTTGGAGGGGATCTCCGTCAAAATCAAGCTTCAGATGAGTGGTCGGGTCCGAGGGGTGTTTTATAGGTGCTGGCCGCTCCTATCAGAGCGTGAAAGACGCGCAATTAGGTCAGCCGGTTCGCCGGAGTTGGAAGGAAGAAAGATACCCACATCTCTCGTGCGTTCGCACGAGAGATTGGGTTCACACCAGCGAATTTGATTGGCTTTAGAAGGAAGGGAATTCCTCAGAGAATCTCCCTTCCATTTCTGGGAGAGAATCTCTGAGGAATTAGAGAGCCATCTCTCTCGAAACTTCGTCGGAGCTCGGTTCTGCCCTAGTAATGGCGGCAGGACCGGTTTGCAAAGAAGGCGAGGAACTTAGGGGGCTCTCTGCAAGGATATTCAAAAGATAGGGACCTCTTTGTGATTTGGGTGTACTAAATTGCAAAGTTGGTCAAGATGACCCCTCCTTAGGTCCAAATTTTGGTACAAACCTAATTTGGACCTAAGGAATCCAATGGAGAAGTTAGATTTTAGGTTTGACCTTGTTTGACTGGATATTTTGCCTAAAAACCCAAATTAGGTTAATTGAAGAGCTATGACCCTAATCTAGGTCAAACTAGGTTCCAAAGGTCAAATTAAGTGTTATAAACCCTAGAGTATGTTTTTTCATGATTTGTAGAGGGTTTACTTGCTTTTTGTTCTGACCGAAACCTTGTTAATTTAAGCGGGTCTGTTTTAGGGTTACCAAGTGTCTTTTAGTTCTTAGATTGCACATGAACCCATTTCTGCTTGACTCAACCCACTTTTTATCTCATTTAGACCATTTGACCCATGTTTTGCCTCTAAGAAATCCTGTTTATCTACTGCAATGGCAAAATTGCAGTTTTAACCTTTATTTCATGTTTTCTTCTCAGAGCACTTGTTCCTTTAGTTAAGCCTTCTTCTAGGTTATGTAGGAGCTTTTGTCTTCTTTATTAGGTCAAAATGAGCTAGTTATGGCTCATGATGAGGCTCTCATCATACCCCCATGCCTAGCTTTTGCTAGTCCCTTAGCAAAATTTCAAAGTTTTAACTTCCATTCTAGACCCAAAGTGTCCTTAGTTATGATAAGTGCTTCTTTTGTGATTAGGTAGGAATGCCGACAATAGGCCTAGAGGTACTCAAGTACCAACCAAAATCTGGACCTGTTCTGCTTTAGCCTCAGTCCTTCGCAAAGGTTTCTACGGCCCACAAAAACTATCCTAGGGTTTGTTGGACTCTGCGGTTAAAGCACCCGTGCTTGAGACATTTTTAGCCTACGCTCAGTTTGCAGTGCGTTTTTTTTTTTTTTGTAAGAGAGAGATAGAGGATTTATTTGTTTGGAGAGCTTTTCTCTCTCTTTTCTTTTTATTTCTAGCTTCGGATTAGCTTCTCAACATGGTCTGTATCGGATTCCTCGTCCCCATCATCAATCCTCAAGGGTCCCTGGCTTTCGAGATTTCGAGATAATCCCGCCCATGGCAACCCCCGGAACCCTGGCTTTCGAGATTTCGAGATAATCCCGCCCATGGCGTTCCGTGGCCGAATTCAGACCCTGGCGATCGACATTTCGTGATAATGCCACCCATGGTATCTGAACCAGCAGAGTGCTTACATGCCCCCAGTAGGATATTTAAATATCCTAAGAGACAAGCACCGAGGAGACGATATGTTGTTACGCATCTTCGAGGGGAATTTCCCGCCTCTCCGCGCTGGGAACTTGTCCAAATCAACTTGTGTTGATTGGCCGCTCCTAATCTAGGTGACTTTTTCAGAATATTAAACGCTCTTGCGTGTTTTGAATATTTATGCGCACTGAACCAGACTGTGTGTGAATTTGGGTGCTTAGGTTACCGAATCCCGCAAACCGGAGGTCAGTTAACGAGGCCGAATACTTCCTAAGCCTTAGACCTAATACTTAAGCTTCGCATTTTCCTCAACCTCTTGAGGATTGTCCAGATTTTAACGGATACGTGAATTTTTAAGCTAAAAATCTAGCCCAAGAGGCCTAAGACCAGCGTTCCCGCTAATCTCTTGTTATATCTCTGTAGCATTTTTCTTTTCTTTTTCTTGACTCGGTCTAGAACTTCAGTTAACCCCTTAATCTTTTACTAATGACTTTTTCTTTGTCTTTTCCTTTTGTGCTCCTTTCTTTATTTTTTGCTCTTTTTGTCATTTTTCTTTCTTTTCCTCCTCTCATTTGTATGACCCAGAATTGTTCCTCCCCTCTATCAAGTCCCTTTTTTTTTTTTTTTTTTTTTTTTTTATGAATGAAACCCTTTCTTGATATGAATTTTCTGACATTTTGCACTTTCATACCCCCCCATGCCTAAGATTTGCAATGTCCCCATTGTAAATTAGGTGGGTTCGAATTCAGCTTAGTTCATGTGTTAGGACAGGTGTGTGGTGAGTGAATGGGTCGAAGCGACTTGTTGCGAACGATTTCTAATCTCGGGTAGATATACCTGAGGTGAAGTCGGCTGTTCTAATGGATGAACCCTAAAGTGCAATATGAGTTCCGCATAGCGATGTCAGAAACGGTTTCTGGGTTTTCAAAGAATGACGGGTTGCCTCCCGTTAAGCGCTGAGTTTTACGCCATCGGCTGGGCGTAATGAGCTCAAGAGGAAAGGAGGGTAAAGGATGACTCAATCAAATCTATATCGGTCATGTCAATGAACGGCTTGAGTCTCTGCCCATTCACGACAAATGGTTCAGAATCGTGGCTGAGTGGGCTGATTTCAATAGCTCCATTTCCGAAGATTTGGCGGACTAGGTAGGGTCCGACCCACTTGGATCTTAGCTTTCCTGGGAATAGTTTGAGTCGAGCATCAAAGAGTAAAACTTTTTGACCAGGATGAAAGACCTTTCTAGAAATGTGTTTGTCGTGAAAAGCTTTAACCCGTTCTTTGTAAATTCGCGAGTTCTCATATGCGTCGTGGCGTAATTCATCGATCTCGCTCATTTGAAATCTTCTGTGGGTTCCAGCCTTAGAAAGGTCGAGATTACAGGTCCGTACTGCCCAATAGGCTTTATGCTCCAATTCGACGGGGAGGTGACATGCCTTCCCGTACACTAGTCTGAAGGGAGACATTCCTAATTGGGTCTTGTGGGCGGTCCTATAGGCCCACAATGCTTCCGGAAGCCGAGAAGACCAATCTTTTCTATCAGGTCGAACAGTAACCTGAAGGATCTTCTTGATCTCTCGGTTAGATAGCTCAGCTAGACCATTAGTTTGGGGGTGGTAAGGAGTAGAGATTCGGTGTGACACCCCGTATTTGATCATCAGTGACTTGAACTGAGCGTTTGTAAAATGGGTCCCTCCGTCGGAAATTATAGCACGCGGAATCCCGAACCTTGAGAAAATGTTTTGATGAAGGAATTTTATAACGGCTTTATGATTGTTGGTTCGGGTCGGAATGGCTTCTATCCACTTGGAAACATAATCAACTGCGAGTAAAATGTATTCGAAGCCATCCGAGGTAGGAAAGGGTCCCATGAAATCAATCCCCCAAATATCAAAAATTTCGCATACCAAGATCGGCTGTAGAGGCATCATGTCTCTATGGCTCATGTTGCCTAGAGTTTGGCAACGGGAGCATGCCTTACAGTGATTGTATGCATCTTTGAAAATTGTGGGCCAGTAGAAACCACACTGGAGGACTTTCGATGCGGTTTTATGTCCTGAAAAATGTCCACCGCATGCCTGGTCATGGCAAAATGAGAGTATGTCTTTGATTTCCACTTCCGTGACGCATCGTCGGATTATCTGATCAGCACCAATGCGGAAGAGATACGGGTCTTCCCATAGGTAATACTTGGCATCGGAACGCAATTTGTCCTTTTTGGCCTTCGGCCAATCGGGCGGAATCTGATGTGATGCCAGGTAATTAACAATATCGGCGAACCATGGAAGACTTGTACTGATAGTCAGGAGGTGCTCATCAGGAAAATGTTCTGTAATAGGTCCGGACGGATCAATAATTTCAGGAGGAAGGCGGGATAAATGATCAGCTACCACATTGTGCTTTCCCACCTTGTCGCGAATCTCGATGTCAAATTCTTGCAACAGCAAGATCCAGCGGATTAATCGAGGTTTCGCATCCTTCTTGGCTAGGAGATGCCTCACAGCTGTGTGATCCGAGTATATGATAACACGGGAACCCAGAAGGTATGATCTGAATTTTTCCAGGGCAAATACTACGGCCAGCAGCTCTTTCTCAGTAACCATATAGTTACGCTGAGCCTCATCCAGTGTTTTGCTGGCGTAGTAAATGACCACAGGTTTCCCGTCAATTTTCTGCCCCAAAACCGCTCCTACAGCGAAGTCAGATGCATCGCACATGATCTCAAAGGGTTGAGACCAATCAGGGGACTGTAGGATTGGGGCTTGGGTGACTCGGTCACGTAAGATCTCAAATGCTTGAGTGCATTCCTTGGAAATTCCGAAAGGCACATCCTTGGACAGCAGATTGGTCAGGGGGCGCGCGATTTTGGAGAAATCAGGGATGAATCGACGGTAGAAACCGACGTGCCCCAAAAAAGATCGGATGTCCTTAATCGAGCTAGGCATAGGGAGCTTGGAAATCAGGTTAACCTTAGCTCGATCCACTTGGATGCCTTTCTCTGAGATTAAATGTCCCAGGACAATTCCCTCAGGCACCATGAAATGGCTCTTTTCCCAGGAAAGAACCAAATTCACCTCGATGCACCGCCTGAGTATATGGACCAAGTGTTGGAGGCAATCGTCAAATGATTGTCCAAAAACTGAAAAGTCATCCATGAAGACTTCCAGATAGTCACCTACCATATCTAAGAATATGGCAAGCATGCACCGCTGAAAAGTTGCAGGTGCATTGCAGAGACCGAACGGCATCCTTCGAAACGCGTATGTCCCGAAGGGGCAGGTGAATGTGGTCTTTTCTTGGTCCTCTGGATGGATTGCCACCTGATTGTAACCGGAGTACCCGTCAAGAAAGCAGAAGAATCTATTTCCCGCTAGTTTCTCGAGGATCTGATCAATAAACGGTAGTGGGAAATGATCCTTCTTCGTGGAGGAATTTAGTCTTCTGTAATCAATGCAGACTCTCCACGAATTAGCTATTCGGGTAGGAATGACTTCCCCGGTTTCTGTCGTGATGATGGTAAGTCCTGCCTTCTTAGGTACCACTTGTGTTGGACTCACCCAACGACTGTCGGAGATCGGGTAGATGATCCCTGCATCTAACCACTTAATGATCTCCTTTTTTACGACCTCCTGTAGGTTCGGGTTTAGTCGCCTTTGCATTTCTCTTGAAGGTCGTGAGCCTTCTTCTGTATAGATTCGATGCGTGCAGTATGAAGGGCTTATACCAGTCAAATCATCTAAAGTCCATCCAATGGCTCTACGATGTTGCTGGAGAACAGAAATCAAACGGAGTTCCTGGTCAGGTGTGAGTCGAGAATTGATAATCACAGGAAACGTTTGATTGGAATCCAAAAAGACATATTTTAGATGTTCAGGAAGGGGCTTGAGTTCCATGACAGGATTGTCAGCAGCAGCGGTTGGTTCAGGGTTTGTATCGGGAGCAATGGTAGGAGTCATAGGTGTGTCTAGATTGTGTTCGCACTCCTCTGTTAGCAGTTTTTGATTTTCTAGTGGTTGATCAGAAATAATCAGGTTGTCCTCTATGTGCAGTTCATCAACCACGGTTTTGACATCACAAATTTCCTCTATAACCCCGCAATTAATCCCTTGTTGGGCTTTGAAAATGTCGATCTTCAGATTTTGATTCCCAAATTTTAATTCTATCTGGCCCTCTTCGCAGTTTATATTGGCCCTAGCAGTGGCCAGAAAGGGTCTCCCTAATATGATTGGTGTGTCCCTTGGGTTCTTAGGTGCATCCATGTCCAGTACTATGAAGTCCACTGGGAAATAAAAATCTCGTACCCTAACAATGACATCCTCGAGTATTCCTTTGGGTGACTTGATGGATCGATCAGCTAACTGCAATGTCACCTCAGTGGGTTTAAGTTCAGATTCTTCAAGGTGGTCAAGGAGGGATGTAGGTATTAAATTTATGGAGGCACCTAGGTCTAGTAGGGCTCTATCAAGTTGGGTTTCACCAATTTTACAAGAAATCAAGGGGGTTCCTGGGTCTTTAGCCTTGGGTGGGAGTTTGCTCAGGATGACAGAGCTGGCTTGCTCTGATAGTACAATCGGATTCCCATCCTTGGTTCGCGGCTTACGTTTAGGTGTACATATGTCTTTCAAGAATCTTGCGTAAGCCGGTATGTGGCGGATTGCATCCATCAACGGGATGTTTATCTGGACCTGTTCAAAGAGCTTGACCAGATCCTCCTCAGGAGCCACAGGTTTGGTTGTCCTTTTTCCTTTGGTCAAGGCCTCAGGAAATGGGATCCTAGCTGGTTCCTCTAGGATAGGTCCAGGTTCTTGATCTGGGACAGTAGTATCTTGGATGACTACCCTAGGGTCTTGGCGATTATCAGGCTTGGAGTGGTTCAGATAATGTGGGTCTTGTGTTGTTTTACCACTACGTGTTGTTACAGAGTTTAATCCAGCCTGACTTTGGTTTGGGTTAGGTAGGAGAGGTGGCTGCTGCTGAAATTCTGCATAAGATGTAGAAGCCTCCATCCTGTCTGGTGATGGAGTAGCAGGGGCCTGATAAATCAAATGTGCGTGGCCTGAATTTGGATTCATAATGCGCCTCTGGGTCGGCACATTATTTGGGTTGGGCAGAGGTTGCGAAGGAAGGGTGCCAGGTTGGCGAGAATTTGCCATCTGGGCCAGTTGGTTGCGAACCTCTGTGATCTCGTCCTTGTGCTGTTGTTGCATTGCCGCATTCGTTTTTTGAATGTCAGCCAGCGTTTGAAGGATAAGAGTCAATTGATCCTGATTTTGCCCAGATTGGTAGGTGGGATTGGGCCGAGGCTGAGGCGGCTGATATGGACGAGGAGCTTGTGGGCGGGGTTGATATGGTGGTTTTTGAGAGTTTCCCGCCCACTGAAAGTTAGGATGATTTCGCCATCCAGGGTTGTAGGTATTGGAGTATGGGTCGTTCTGGATGGCGTTGAGGTCCTCGCAGTTCTGAGAAACCTCAGGAAAGTCAGAATACGAGGGTTCAGATTGTGGATAGGGGCTCATCCCCTTGGCAGGTTGGTGATAGATGTTTTGCACTGTTTCCCTTGCCAGAGGAGGTCGTGCAACAGAGTTTTGTGCAGAGGTGGCTTGCTGCAAATGTCGAGTTAGCTCGTCCACCTTCTTTTCTATGATAGAGACCTTGTCCAACCGACTGGCCATCAATTCCAAGTCAACAGAAGTGGACAGGTCCTGCGTCTCATGTGTCCCTCTTAGATTCGTCGATGCGCGGGCATTCGTCCTGTCGAATAAGCCCAAGGAGTCATTGTTTATGGAGTTCTCGCACATATTTTCGAGAATCTCCCACACCGTGTCCTCGTGTTGGCCCATGATGTTTCCTCCACATGTTGCATTGACGATTAGACGAATATCCTCACGGAGTCCTTGGTAAAAAGACTGGACTTGTTCCCACTTAGGAACTCCGTGATGGGGACATTTTCGCATGAGATCTAGGAATCGATCCCAAGCTTCGTGAAGAGGTTCTCCCTGTTGTTGAGTGAAATGAGTGATCTGGTGGCGCAAGGCATTCGTCCGGCCAACAGGGAAGAATTTTTTCAAAAATTCGGACTGTAATTCCTCCCAAGTGTTGATCGGGCGGGTCTGAGTCTGATACCAGTGCGCGGCCTTGTCCAAGAGGGAGAACGAAAACATTTTCATGAGTAGGATATCCCGGTTTTGTACATCTGACCCGAAAGTCTGGGCCAGATGCTTGAGTTGTTTAATGTGTTGGAATGGATCCTCAGAGTTAAGCCCATGGAACTTTGGTATGGCATGAATCATATTGGGCTTTAGATCAGAATCGGGTCCTCCAATTGGGATTCGTACTCGGGGTTCAATTGCCACCGCAGCGGGATTATAGTGATCTCGCATCATAGGTCGCTGTGGTGGGTTTACAAAGTTCTGAAAGAGATCGTTCAAGCGTTGAAGTTGGTGTTCAAGGTTATTCTCCTCTTCAATGGGTTGTGCCATGATGGGAGAAGAAGGAGAATCAGGGTCTGAATCAGATGAAAGATTTATGTGGTGGGGTTGCTGCACAAACAAGGGCGTCGAGGCTTGGCCTCGGCGAGAATGAATTTCTAGAGGAGGTCTTAAAGGTGGTCTTAAGGACCTCCTACCAAACATGCACCGGAAGATGTGATGAGATTAGAAGGTGCTGGACCCAATCAAGACACCCAAGAATTGTTGGGTGACTATAGAGGTTCGGGGCAGATGGACCCCTGGATCAGAAGATCGTCCACCTGAGAAATACCTGGGCAGCCAGAGAGGGAGAGTCCCGCAAAGACCCCTACACGGTAGAGCGTCCCTACGGGTTACAGGGTTTCCCCCACCCGACCTCTCTTGTCACTGCGGTTCCAGGTAGACCAGAATGGGGATCTTGACCTCTTAAGTCTACCTTTTTTTATTTTAAGATCAAGGTGCTTAATGTTCCACTTGAATTTTTAAGTATTTTGAGTGCAAAAAGTGACCTAATATTAAGGTTGGTTGACCCGAGGGATCAACTTCACCTTTGAGAGCTTTTAGGTCCTTCCTTTTATGATTCAAATGAATTATCAGCCTGATTTGCTTAGGGTTCCTCTTGTATAAATATTTTCAAACACGGTTTAGGCACACTTCTTTTTGGAAAGTTTGTTTCTTTGTTTTAGAGAAGATGTGTCTCTAAAAACCCTAGCTTTGCAATCCTAACTTGGCTCTAATGGGTCCAATTTAGTTGCCTTAGAATTTAGCACCTAGGGCTCAATCAAGAAAGTTTTAGCCCTAGTTGCCTTAGTTGGATGACAGACAAAAATATGTTGAAATGAAAATCAGGCAACTTGATGAGTTACTAAATATAAGACAGGTAGCCCTAAGTTGACTTCTCCCTTTTTTTTTTTGTCTTTTAGATTGTGAGAGGGTTAAGGGGGAGGGCTTATGGAGATTACCTGCTCCAGTCTGTTGTGCAGTTGCTATTCTTTCCTTTTTGTTTTGCTTTCCCTGTTTGAACACAACAAAAGAGAAGTTAAGTCAGATATTAAATAGAAAAGTTGTACTCAAAAGCTTCACAAGTGCCCGTTGCTCCCCGGCAGCGGCGCCAAAATGTTATCAACGTTTCTGTGCGGATTTAAAGGCGTATTACGTTGCAGTAGAACCGACAAAACGTTTAAACAAATAATTTTATTACTCGAACAACTAGAGTATCCGAGGTCGAACACAGGGAGCAAACTCAGTACTTTGTAAAACCCAAGAATACAACTGTTTAATGCAAATATAATTGATTCAAAGAGTTTTTAAGAAAGATGTAAAAAAAATAGAATTAGACGTCTGATTTATGTATCAGACGTCTTAAATGTGATCTTTCTTTCTCTTTTTCTTCTTCTGCTTTGCCCTTCGGATCTATTTGCAATCTTCCCTTGTCCTTCTTCTTCTTCTCCTGCGAAGACTTCTTTCTTTCTTCTTCTTCTGTCTTGCTTCTCCTTTCTTCTTTATCTTCTTCTTCTTCTTTGTCTTGCTTCTCCTTTCTTCTGCAGCGGCCACGTCCTTCTCCTGCAATCAGCCTGCCTGCACAGGGGAACAAAACCTAACCCTTCTCCCTCTACCCGCGCGTCTCTCTCTCAAGCAATTCACTCTAACCGCTCTACCAGAGCCAGTCTCAATCGGGTCGGATCGTACCCGGGACCAGGCGCACCTGCAGGTGTGTGATGCGCGAGGAGTGCGTAGGTCTAGGTCGGGTCGGATCCGCCAGGTCCGCGTGGTCAGGCCGCGGACGAGGCGGGTGGGGTCAGTGAGGGACCTCACCCCTGTGCTTTCGAGGCGATAAGAATAAAGCGTAAAAACAACTTATACGGTACCTGCCGGTTGCAATCCCACGATGTGGGACTATCTGGTCTCACCTTCACGCGCGCCTGCAGACACCTCGTCGTGCGATTGCCCCGCAGCTGCTGGCTCTGCTAGCGCTCCTCGGCTGGATTCGTTCACCTCGCGACACTTGCGTTAGTATGCAGCACCTGTAGTCTGGAAGACCGGGTGCCTGGAGCTTCGCGGGAGCTTCATCAGAGGTCGTCCATGGCGGCAGCAGCTCGAATCCTGTCGTACACAAAACGCGCCTCTCGGCCAAATCAGAATAGATAGAGACCTTCGCCGTGGCACGGCGAAGGCGGTGGGCAGTGCAGCAGGCCGCAGGTCGGCCTAGGCGTGCGTGCCTAGGTCAACCTGTGGCCGGAGATGGTGGGTTGGTCGGGGGGTGGTTGTGGAGGGCTGAAGTGGCAGTGGGAGGGTGGAGTGTGTTCCTGGAGGTGAGGCGGAGCTTCCGAGGTGGTTGGCGAGCCGTGTGGAGGGCTGGAGTGGTGTGGGCGGCTCGCCGGAGTGCGGTCGGAGGCGAAGACGATGGAGGTGGTTAGCGTCTGTCGAGGGTCGATCAAGGGAGATAACAGGGGGAAAAGAGAGAGGAGAGGATGGAGAACGTATCTGGGGTTGTCTGGAGTGAAGGGAGGCAGTGGAGAGGACGGCTCGTGACTGCCGTCGTCGGGGAAGAAAGACCCTGGGGGAGGAAGCGGCGACGAAGATGAGGTCAGGAGCTTGCGCGCAGGGTACAGCGCGCCGCGGGAGGAAGAGGCGGAGAGGACTCTGCTGCTGGTATGGCAGCAGAGTGACGAGAAGGAGGGACAGCGGTCGCCGGAGCTTGTGGGTCGTTTGGCCGGAGATGGGAGAGAAGAAATTTGGAGGGGATCTCCGTCAAAATCAAGCTTCAGATGAGTGGTCGGGTCCGAGGGGTGTTTTATAGGTGCTGGCCGCTCCTATCAGAGCGTGAAAGACACGCAATTAGGTCAGCCGGTTCGCCGGAGTTGGAAGGAAGAAAGATACCCACATCTCTCGTGCGTTCGCACGAGAGATTGGGTTCACACCAGCGAATTTGATTGGCTTTAGAAGGAAGGGAATTCCTCAGAGAATCTCCCTTCCATTTCTGGGAGAGAATCTCTGAGGAATTAGAGAGCCATCTCTCTCGAAACTTCGTCGGAGCTCGGTTCTGCCCTAGTAATGGCGGCAGGACCGGTTTGCAAAGAAGGCGAGGAACCTAGGGGGCTCTCTGCAAGGATATTCAAAAGATAGGGACCTCTTTGTGATTTGGGTGTACTAAATTGCAAAGTAGGTCAAGATGACCCCTCCTTAGGTCCAAATTTTGGTACAAACCTAATTTGGACCTAAGGAATCCAATGGAGAAGTTAGATTTCGGGTTTGACCTTGTTTGACTGGATATTTTGCGTAAAAACCCAAATTAGGTTAATTGAAGAGCTATGACCCTAATCTAGGTCAAACTAGGTTCCAAAGGTCAAATTAAGTGTTATAAACCCTAGAGTATGTTTTTTCATGATTTGTAGAGGGTTTACTTGCTTTTTGTTCTGACCGAAACCTTGTTAATTTAAGCGGGTCTGTTTTAGGGTTACCAAGTGTCTTTTAGTTCTTAGATTGCACATGAACCCATTTCTGCTTGACTCAACCCACTTTTTATCTCATTTAGACCATTTGACCCATGTTTTGCCTCTAAGAAATCCTGTTTATCTACTGCAATGGCAAAATTGCAGTTTTAACCTTTATTTCATGTTTTCTTCTCAGAGCACTTGTTCCTTTAGTTAAGCCTTCTTCTAGGTTATGTAGGAGCTTTTGTCTTCTTTATTAGGTCAAAATGAGCTAGTTATGGCTCATGATGAGGCTCTCATCAACCAACAGGGAAGAAATTTCTTAGAAACTCGGATTGAAGTTCTGCCCAGGTGTTGATTGGATGTGTTTGGGTTTGATACCAGTGAGCAGCCTTATCCATGAGAGAGAAGGAGAACATTTTCATGAGTAAGACATCCCGATTTTGAGCTTCTGACCTGAAGGTCTGGGCCAAATGCTTGAGTTGCTTGATATGCTAGAAAGGATCTTCGGAATTATGCCCATGGAATTTGTGAATGGCATGAATCATGTTGGGCTTGAGTTCAGTATCAGGACCTCCAGCGGGGATTTGTACTCGAGGTTCAATTGCCATCGTAGCGGGATTGTTGTGATCTCACATCATACGGCACTGCGGTGGGTTTACAAAGGCTTGGAATAGATCATTGAGGCGCTGAAGCTGATTTTCAAGATTGTTTTCTTCTGCTAGTTGCTCCATGATGATGGATGAAGGAGAATTAGGTTCAGATGAATCAGAAGAGATATCGATCGGGTTAGGTTATTGCACAAACAAGAGGGTCGAGGCTTGGCCTCGACAGGAATGAGAAGCTAATGGAGGCCTCAAGGATGGTATTAGAGACCTCCTCCTGAACATGCACCGATGTAGTAGATGAGAGGTAGAATGTGATGGACCAAATCAAGACACCCAATAAATTTTTGGATGACTGTGGAGGTTCGGGGCGGATGATACCCCTTAATCAGAAAGTCGTCCACCTGAGAATTCTTGGGCAACTAGAGAGAGAGAGAGAGTCCCGCAAAAACCCCTACATGGTAAAGTGCCCCCACGAGTTACAGGATTTCCCCCACCCGACCTCTCTTGTCATTGATGACCTAGGTAGACCAGAATGGGGACTTGACCTCTTAAGCCTACTAGTTTTAATTAAGAGTAGGGGTGCTTATGATTTCACTTGAACTTTTAAGGTATTTTTGTGCAAAGTGACCTAATTTGAAGATTGGTTAATCCAACAAGGTGGGTCAACTTCACCTATATTGTCCTTTGAGAATTTTAGGTCCCTCTTTTAGTGTTCAAATGAATTTAAGAGCCTGATTTAGGGTTTTCCTATATAGATCAATTCAATGAAGGCTTAGGCACACATTGTTTGGAAAGATCAATTCTTGATTAAGCAAGTGTGTTTCTAAAAACCCTAAACTGGAATCCTTAATTGGCTCTGATTTGATCCAATTTAATTTGTCCAAATGTGGTACCTAGGGCTTCAAACAAGAAGGTGATGCCCTAGATACCTTAAGATCTTAAGTAGGTGCATAAATCAGGATTTGAGTGTTGTCTAAATAGAATGTATCAAATCAGGCAACTTGATGATTAATCTAAGAATATAATGCAGGTAGCCCTAATTGATTTTTTTTTTCTTTTTTAGCTTTTCAGAATCAGGGCCTTAGAAGAAATTTGGATTTGTGTTTTACCTGCCCCTGGAGTGGTTGGTGTACGGTTGATCTTCCTTTAACGAGTCCCTAAAATAGATCACAATCAAAAGAGATGTAGCAAGTTAGTACCAAGTCTGATATTGCAATCAGGAGATCTGAATTGCACATTACTCCCCAACAACGGTGCCAAAATGTTGTTCGCTCGAGATCAGGTTTTAAATCATTGTGTTGCAGTATAGTTGAAATCTCGCGAAAAATAGATAAAATTTATACTAGAAAAAGTCCAAGGTCGTTCGCTGGGAGCAAGTAAAAATTCAATTCTCAAAATTGCAATTTAAAACAATAGAGATAAGAAATTATAATTAGGAATTGATTCAGAATAATGTGGCAATAAGATCAAGTATCAAACTGCAAAAAGAATAGAGTAAAATGGTGATTTGAATCACCAATTACTCCCTACAATAATGGCAAATGGAACTCAATAGTTATGTATGAAATAAACTCAAATCAATTGTCTGATGGTAGGACCAGACATCTTAAATGTCTAATTCTATAGTGCTCTGATTCTTCTTCTTCTTCTTTTTCTTCTTCTTCTTCTTCTTCTTCTTCTTCTTCTGCTTTTTTTGCTTCTCTTTCTCTGCTTTCTCTCTTCTTCTTTTCTTCTCCTTCACAGACTCTTCTGTGGCACTTCTTCTCTTCCTCTTCTTTTGCTACTCTCTCTTCCTTCTCTTTCTGTCTCTGCTTTTCTTACTTTCTTCTTCACACAGAGGGGGAAGGGACTCCAAATTTTGGCTAAGTGTTAGCCAACTTCCTAGAGAGCAAAACCCTCCCCTACCCCACGTAAATTCTCCACTCTTTCTCTCCTTGGGTCACGCTCTCCTAAAGCCTCCAACAGTACCAGGTTATCGGGTATTCGGACCTCGAGCGCACTCGAGTCCAGGGCTACAGGCATGGGTCGCAGCAGAGGAGTGCAAGGCTTAGGCGTTAATCGGGTCTGCACCAGGTCTGCGGGGGCATGTCGTGGACGAGGCATGTGAGGGGTGCGAGGGACCTCACCCCTTGTGTTTGAGGCGATAAGCCCCAGGCACTTTTACAATTTATGCGGCTGCAAACCTCTGCAAACTTCTGAGGTGGGACTAAAGTTCCACCTTCTTCACGCGTCTGATGATGTAGTGACAAGGGCTGGAATTCGCACCACTGTAGAGACCAATGCTTCCTACTGATGCCTTGAGATCCTACCTAGGAGTATTCCACGCGACCTAGGATGGCTACCTGGGTCTGCGAGAGCTGAAGAAGGCTTTGCCTGCTAATGGCTGCCGGAGGCTAGTACCTGAAATCACCAGAAAGGCCTTTTGGCCATGTCAAAATGTTCAGGAATGATCGTCAGAGCACGGCGAACTTGCTGAGGGGGTCGGCATGGTGTGGGCGTGAGTGATGAGACCTGACAGAGGCAAACTGTGAGTGTGAAGGTGGTAGTGTTCGGTGGCACTGTAGGGGAGTCAATAGCTCTTAGTGAGTGAGGACTTTTGATCGTCGTGATGAGGTGAAGGTGTGGTGCATGGAAGCGACAGCATAGGTGGTCTATGGTGGCCATTAGGGCTCGCTAGAGGTGTACCGGAGAGGTGGAAGACGGAGTCGCGGATGGCGTTGGCGAGGTCAAAGCAGTGTGTTGGATGTGCTAGCGTGATGAGGAGAAGTTAAGGAGTTGGTTGAGAGCAGTAGCAGATGCAGGGGAAAGGAGGTGGCATCGGTTGTGGTATGGCTGGCGCTGTAGAAGGAGGCTGCTCCGGTGGATAGGAAACGACGACGAGGACGGGGGAGAGGCTCCTGCTGGTACGGCTAGGAGTGGAAGAATGAGAGGAATGAGGCTCTGTCACCGGTATTGTGAACGGAGGAAGAGAGGAGGCAGGGAGGGTCGCTGGACATTGAGGAGCGATTCGACCAAGAAAGAGGAGAGGAATTTGAGGTGTTCAAGGTCAAATTCATGCGTGGGAAGGTCGGTTTGATCGGAGGTCTTTTTATAGGCCTTTAGAGGAAGTTTTGGGCTTGGGAAGCAAGCTTTCCAAGATTGGAAAGCTTCACTGGAGATGGGATTTTTTGATACCCTAATCTCTCATGCGTTCACATGAGAGATTGGAAGGTTTTGGGCCATGGGAATCGGCTCAAAAGGAAGGGAATTCCCTGATGAACTTCCCTTTCAAATTTGAAAGGGATTAGTCAAGGAATCAAAGAGATCTTGCCAATTTTAGTTTGCCAGAGCTTGGAGGAATAGGATTAATGGCGGAAAGGACCTATTTGTGAAAATGATGAAAAAATTAGGGGCCTTTTTGTAAGGATTTTGAAAGTTAAGGGCATATATGTAATCAGATAGGACTAAGTTGCAACTAGTTCAAGACAATCTCAGAGTGGGTCCTAATTTTGATAAAAACCTAATTTGAACCTATGAAATCTAATGGTGATGTTGGATTTTGGTTTTGAATAAGTTTGATTAGGTAATTTATGCAAAAACCCAAATTAGGGCAAATGTCTGTCTGAGACTTTGTTTTAGGTCAAGATGGGTTCTGCTGGTCAAATTGAAGGTTCCAAACCCTAGAGAATATTTTTCTATAATTTTTAGAAGGTTTAGGTGAATTTTATCCTGACCAAAACCTCAGTTAATTAAGTGGGTCTATTTTTAGGGTTTCAAAAGTCATTTAATTCTCAAAACAGGCGAAAACCCTTTTGTTTGTTCTAACCCACTTGTTAGCCTTTTAGAAACGTTTGACCCATAATTATCCCCTGAGAAAACTCATGGTTGTACTGCATTCATGATATGATGGTAAAATTACAATTTTAACCTTGGTTTCTTTTATTTCTCTCAGAATGATTATGCAATGAATTACAGTTCTCTGGCGGTTTTGTAGGAGCATTTACTGACTTAATCAGATCAAATTGAGCTAGTTATGGCTCATGATGGTGTTCCCATCACCATGCCATTTTTGGAAGGTTAAACCTTCACCGTCGAGTTTCGAGCGAGGATTTCTCGCTCGATTCTCAATCAATCTCCCCTAAAATTGATACGGGAATTCCTTGGGAAGTTACCTTCAATTTAAGCCATTCCTTGGGCTCTAAGTCTTTCCTAAAAGGCCATGTGAACCATTCAAAGGTTCGGGTATCCTATTTCAAAAAAACCTTCCGAGCTTGGAAGCTTCTTTCCAAGCTTAGAGGGGCTTCTTATGGCCTATAAAAGAACCCCTGTTGCAGGGTCAAGCTTTTCACTAAGTCTTGGTGTGTCAAAAGGCTATAAATCCCTTCCTCCAGCCGCCAACGACCACTGCTCCAGCAACCTCTTCGACTCTCCTCCTCCGGCAGTCCAACCATCAAATTGAATAGCCGACTAGCTTCCCCTCTTCCTCGCAACCCTCCCTAGCCAAAGGGAGGGTGTTCCTCCATCTGATTCATCATCGCTGCCTCGTCACCTCTACCTCCTTCTCCGACTTCGGTCGACCAACACCGGAGCCCTCTGCCTCTCTACTGCGTCCCTAAGTCCCTCTATTTCTCCCTTTTCCTCTCTACATTATTTCCTCACTCTCGCAACACACACACGACCATTGATTCTCCCTCAACGCTGTCACCTTCTTCCGCTCCGATGATGCCAATCCACAGCACCACCGCATGAACCTCACCGCTAACACCCCCATCAACTTTGCCACAACTCCACATGCTAAAGCCCTAACCTAATTCCACCTATCGCTCACTCTTATCACTTACCGAACTCCACGCTCACTGCACTATCATCTTGAGGTCATTTGACCTCTTCACTGACTCCCGTGCACCACCAAGACCACCATCACGTTCACCATCCTCTGGCGATCCTCTTGAGCATATTTGATGTGGTCGTAAGGCCGTTCTCGTGCTTGCAGGTCTTCCATCGGTGCTCCGCCACCACCCCGGCTACAACGACTACGCTTTCAGTCCTCCAACCACATCCACTCCAGATTTCAGCCCTAGTTCACATGGTGTGGTCTCAGGATCCTTCCCAGGTCCTTGACTGGGGTCATCATCGCCTGCAATTGCCTTAATTTGAGGCATGTTCACTACTTGCAGTGCACACAAAGAAAGGGTGGGACTTCAGTCCAACCTTGTTAGCTGACCAGTGCATGAAGCCACTTAAATTGATTTTCTGCTATAGCCTCATTGCCTCAGTAAGAATGGGGTGAGGTCCCCTCGCACGTGCCCACGCATGCCCTCACCCGTGCTCATGCCTCACGGGTTTGGGCTTGGTCCATTTACCCAGATACCCAGGTCTGGTCTGGTTTGCTAGTTCTGAGAGAGGAAGAAGAGAAAATGGAGAGGAGAGGAGGAGGAGGAGTTTTGCTCTGCCGCCCTCCTCTTGACTTTTGTGAGATCTGAGAGAGGCCTTTGCCTCTGCTGGCATGTTGAGTTCTGTGCTATGCCTTCTCTGAAGCTAAAAGAAGAAGAGAAGGAAAAGAAAATGAGATAGAGAAGAAAGAAGAGAAGAGGAAAAGAAGAAAGAAGCCTCTCCCTGAGGCTTGAAGAGAAAAAAGGAAGAGGCCTTTGCCTCTGTTAAGGAGTCTGATACAAGCCTACCATTTGATTGCATACATTTGAGGCTTTATTTCCTTGATTGATACTGTTGATCTACTGGCTATTATTGTGAGGAGTAATTGGTGCTTCAAATCATCATTTTACTCTATTCTTTTTGCACATTGATACTTGACATTATTGATTAGATCACTCTGAATTAATTCTGATTGCAAATTCTTATATCTTTTATTGTGATCTTGAGTATTAAATTGTCACTTGCTCCTTGTGTTCGACCTTGAATTTCATTTGAGTAATAAATATTATATGTTTTCGCACTGATTCCATCTATTTCGCAACGCGACGATTTTGAAACCTATTTCAGAGTGACAAACAGTTTGTCCACAGGCGTACAACCAACACGCCATGCCCCCTTTGTGTCACGCTCAGGTTTTATGGGCCGGGCGTCCATGGCCATTGGATCAAGATCCAACAGCTGAGATCTTGCCTCACCTATGCCTTCAGAGGTTGAGAAGAGATGCTACGGCTGGTTTGGGCAGCTATGATGGCGCCACATGGCGCCATCATGGCCATCCATCTTCTGTGAGTTGTAGATGGTGCCACGGATGTCAAATTGGACTGATTTTTGCGCCATTGGGCTACGATCATCAATCCGAACCTATCTGTGTAGTCGGATTTGTCATCTGATGTATTGATTTACACCATTTTCGCCCCTTGACATCTGATCTTTCTCGGACTGCATTTGATGCTACAGAAGTCCGATCGGGGCAATCTTGGAGTCATTGAACTTCGATCGTCGCCCTGATCAGATTTGTACGGTTGGATCTTCAATCCGAGGCCCCGATTAAATGTTGCCTTGTTACCTGACCACAAGAAGGGAAAATTAACCTAAACTTTATACAACCTAATGTAAATGCAAGATGATGCATGTTATGCAATATTTATAATATATGATGAAACTCTATGTCTAAGAACATGCAAAAATAGATGGTCTATGTGATATAAATGTGTTTACATCAGCCACCTAATTAAAAATAAAAAAAATAAAAAAAAAGAAATAGAAAAAATAGAGAAAGGAGAAGAAAAAAGAGAAAGAAGCCACATTTCATCACACAAGTATGGCTAGCAAGTTGTCATGGGTAACAACCCATTGGCCGGTTGTCCAGATCCTAGCTCATAAAATGCACAGGAATTCCAAAACACTTAAGGAAGAAGCAGGGAAGTAGCATAATCCAGGGAGATATACATTGGGTTCGCCCTTGTGTTGACCCCACGAAAATAAAAGTAGGGAGAAAGCTACCTAATGGAGAGATTTTCGCTTATTTATGAAGATGATAGCAATAAATTGGTATGTCGTGTTTTATGTGGTGGAAAATTTCTCAATAAAAAATTAAAACAAATATCAAATTTAACCACAATAAAAATGTCGTATCCACAGGGAGGAATAGAACCAATAAATTCACGAGTAGAGGATTATAACGTTTGCAAACAACTTCGCGACTTCAATGCTAGGAATATGCTACTCTAAATGGAGCTTGCAATTTCCTTAAAAGTTCAAGGCTATTTATGCAATTTTCATGTCAGGAATTAAGCTCCCTAAAGTATGTATATGATGCAGGTGTAGTGACATATCATGTAAATTTGACTGCATGCAAATCTGATTTGAATTTCAATGTTGAATGATGCACATAGCATAAGTTAAGTAAATTCATGAAACTATAAGTGCATCCATGCAATGTGGCCTGAATAAAATAATAATATCAAAGTGGCAATGGCATGCAATGTAAATTTTAATTGGGGTAAAAACAGAGGATTTCTCCTCTCTCTCTTCCTTGCTTGAACGGTCGTGCGTTGTTGGCAGCGAGAGTCGACGGGATGGTGCACCTCGTCGAGTGCTTCGTGATGGTGGTGACGTGGCGGCCGAAGGTGGCCGGCGGCGGCCGGACGGGGAGAACAACCGCCGGCCTATTGGGCTCTGTTGGAGAAGAACCATGTGTGGAGAGGAGGAAGAGTAGCTGCTCGAGGGCGGGGCTGCCTGTGGGCGTGCAAGGGTGCGCCTGCCGGCATGCTGTTGCCTGCGGGCGTGGTGAGGGCAGTGTGGTGAGAAGGTCCTTTGCGCACGGTGGGGGCACTACAGTGGGCAGGCGGTGGAAGCTGTGGCAGTAGCGCTGTGAGGGGGGGTAGGCTTGCAAGGGCGACTACAGTGTGTGTGGTGGAAGACTGCCTTGCGCTTGCAAGGGCACGGTAAGGTAGTAGCGCAGTTGCAGGCACGCGGTGGGAGGATGGTGAAGGCAGGTTGGGCTGGCGGTGGGAGAGGCTGGAGCTTGCGCGCTGTGGGGTAGGTCGTGGTAGTGTGCTTGCTTGCAGGGTGAACGAAGGCTGTGGCAGTGGGTGGTGTTTGCTTGGTTCCACAGCGCCCGCCCTCTCCACAGTGGGGAAGGTGGAGATGATCCCCGCAAGGGGGAAAAGAAGCCCCTCCTCTCGCCAAAAACACCCTTTCTTATCTCCTGCCCCCCCATCCGCAAGTCAACGGATTTTCAAATCCCTTCTAAACTTGGCCGGCAGCTGTTGGGGTTTGTTGAGGCCGGCCAGAGGTTGAGGAAGGCTTAGTTGAGGTCGGCCTCTGTTGGGGAAAATTTATTTCACCCCCTGTTCTTTTGCAAAATTGTTCCTACAATAATGAAACATAAAATAATTACATACTAAGTTATAGAATGCGATAGAATAGATGAAAACTTAAGTAATGATGCATGCAATCATTCTATAACCTAATGTAGTTATTAACAAACATAAAATGTAAGAATAAAGTTAACTTAGGTGTAACAATAGTCCATTAAAATGGACTCATCGAATACCCCCATGCCTAAGATTTGCTAGTCCCTAGCAAAAATGAAAAATAATAGAAGTAATAAGAATATTTCTTCTTTTCTTATTTCAAAACTTTAGAGATCCAGACAAATGTGAAGTGATAATAGCCTAGGTAATAGATCCAAGTGAAAAGCCAATTCGCATTGGGAGTTCGTACTTCACCCTTGGTAAGTATTTCTGTTGGAATAGGCAACTACTTCCCTCGGGGATAAAGCAGAAGATAATCTATAATTTGACCCCAGCTTTTGGCTTAGGTAGGAGATATCGAGTTGAATGGATTTGTATTTGGTGGCACACACTCATCTGGTGCTACATGTAATCTAGTACTACAGACTCTAGATCTCTAGACTATTAAACAAGTCAACTCGGAGAGAGGCTAAACAACTGTACTCTCCTAATGTTCCTTGGCGCTTACTCTTTTCTTTCTTTTCTTTCTGAGATCCCAAATCTCGCCAGATTTAGTAAGTGTACTCACTGTTTGGTGGCCTCACATGGCATTCACACTTCAATTAAAATCCTAATAACTCTACAACTAAGTTAGAGTCCTCAGTCAGTATTCGGGCGATCAGAAATACTGAAAGGTAGGTATGGGTCGTATTTGGTGGATCGCAATAGGTATTTTTGTTGCCTCAGAAATAATGTTACAAAGATAAAATTATAAACTTAGACTCTTTTCATTTTCTTTTATCTCTTTCTTTTCTTCTTTCTTTTTCTTTTTCCTTTTTCTTTCTTTATCAATCAACATAACACGGCACAGACTTTTATTTATGGGGCATTATTAGGGATGATGATGGTCAAGAGGATATTGTGTGGCTTATTTGGTGGAAGTGCCTACTCTCGGCACCGGAAAGGAATGGATAGGATAGGTGTATTTCTGACCTTTGACACTATTAACCTCCTTCAGCCGAGGACTCTATGAAGGACGGTCGTAACCATCCACCATAGTTATAGCTTTATTAAGACTCAATCTCTGTGTATCTGCCTTATTTGGTGACTCTCAGGAATTCACACAAAGTACACACACAGGAACAGAGAGCAAAAACTATGCCTAACTCTGAAGTATCATCATCTAATTGTCCAAAACTTAAGAGTCCTTACACTAGACTTAGCTCACTAGTAATCTCTCTACTTTCTTCTCACAAATATGAGGTGGATCTACTAGAAGATAGTATGCCTGACTCCCTATTAACTATCCAAGGGTTCAGTAGACTAAAAATGCTTATTGGTTTTCTTCAAAGATCCATTACCCAGTCTACGTGCATATGAACTAAATGTACTGGATTCTAAACTTAAGAAATAATTCAAGAAGAAAAACTTCAATGACAAAGATATTTTGCTAGCGACTAATCCATTCAGCTCAAGAAAAGAGATTTTTTTTTTTGACCTAAATGCAATGCATGAATACTTTCTAAGATGCAAAATGCACCCCCCATGCCTAAATCATACAATGTCCTCATTGTAAAAATTAAAACAGGGGGAGAAAGGAAGGAAATCACCAGATGACGGTGTTATTCAAAATGCTGGGTTGCCTCCCAACAAGCGCTGCATTTTCTGTTAGTAGGCAGGCTTATAAGGAACTTGTAAGTCTTGTTCCAAACAGAAAAAGTGAGTCCCTAAAAATATGCGTAACACCGTGGGCCTAGAAAATAGGTAGCCACAGATGTTGGCAAGCTGATGATGCAATGTAATCCTAAATTCTCACGAGAAGGTATGAAAGCAGAAAACCTCGTTGGCTACCTGGGGAGGTCTAGGAATAACAAAAGGAATATGAAAAGGGACCTCCCGAAATGAAATAAGTGGAGGATAACAAGGATCCTCCAGAGCAGGATGGGTTTTAAAAGATATACACATTATTATTTCAAACACTTGAATGGCGAGACTAAAGTACAAGCATCAATCCATACTCGCCATTCTACCTGAGGATGTACTAGCCTGATATATTCTCCAGAAAGAATGTAAATGAGCAAAGATCTGAGCCAAGGATTGGTTAGGGAGTGTAAGGGTTGTTTGTAGTGTTGGAAGGTAATGATTAAGTCCAATGAGGGCTTAGTCAATGTTAGGTCCAATTCCAACAATGATTCAGATTGTGTATTCTCCCTAACAATTGTTGACAACTTCACGCTACCCTGCTTAGCGTTAATGATCGGAGTCATATTTTTACCTTCCAGTATATGTGAATCAATGGTGTACTCCAAATTATATTCCTTTGATGGCAGGATCGAAATAACATAATCATTAATCTCATCCCCGAATTCTTTTGGTTCACTCAAATTTTCGTCAGGGTGTGAACGTGATTCATTAGTAAAGAAAGGATTTGCTTGAGTATCATCAATTATTTCTGATGGAGGATCCATCATAATGTTTTGGAGTAAGTTTATATCACATAATTCTTTGTTCTCCTCGACGCATAAATCCTCAATTGACGTGTTTTGTCCCTGAGAGTCTCCCCTAGGCTTCTAACTATTTTGTTCGTCCTCCTCTAATATCAACTCCTGGTTAGGTGGAGGATGACTCTCAAATGAAGGGAGGAATCTGGATATCACCATATTATTTATATCCTCTAGGGGTAAATCCTCAAATAATAAATAATTCCCCTGTGATTCACTCCAGATTTTCAGTCCAGGTTCCTCCATTGGGGCATCCTCGTCCTCTGAAATAGACTCTTTATATCCCTGAGACCAAAATTGATCTAATTCATCCTCCATTCCCTTAGGGTCACCTTCATTGGGTGCATTTAAATCCTCAGAATGCTGAATGGTAGGTGTTGATTCCCTAAGTGGAGGGTCAGGAGTAGGCTCACTAAGGGTAGAATGGGATTCCACCAGATAATCAATAGGGGAAGTGATAGGAACAATACAACATTGACCCTGGTTAGTAGGGGTAAGGAGAATACTGTCATTGGGGTCAAGGTCCTCAAGAGGTACCATCTTCCCTTGCTTTTGACTCCAATATAGCTCGGGTGGATAATCACTAGGATCATTCTCCTCTAGTGGACGTGTCTCATTGGGAGAGTCTAAGTGATAGCTACATAAAATTAGATCCCTATTGTCATTGGTTTCCTCAGAATTATTTTCATGATCATGGTCGTATAGGTAGGGATCAAAATTATTGGGAAGAGCATAACTAAGTTGTCTTATTTCTTTGTTTAATTGTTGACTATTCCTCAACATCTCTCCCATGGATTCCATCATTTCCTTTTGCTGTTTTTGCATTTCTATCATAAAAGAGGAGAGGCTACTACTATTAGGTTAGGGAGGATAGTCAATTTCAGGCTCTGGTTGCCTAGGGGTATCGGTCCAACCTCGATACGGAGAATCATGAAGGGTGGGAGGGTTGGGTGTTTGCATAGAAGGGATTCCAGGGTTGGAAAATCCTGCTCCTAGGCTCTACTCAAAAGTGGGAGTTATTGGGCTAGTACTCCTAGGATAAGAATAAGAATGATTCCATGAATTGTCAATGTACCCATCAAAGGATGAATATGCTCGAGGCATGGGATCCTGGTTAAAATATGGGAAGTATTGACTTTGATAATCTAAATGATGGGAGTAAGGGTGATCCATTTCTTTAAGCCAAACAATTTTAACTCTCTTAGGATTTAGAAGAATTCAGAATACAAGCAGAAACTTCCTAGAGAGTTCTATTGCTGTTAAAACAAATGCAAATTCAGTGGGATCTGTTTTTAGTAGATTGTAGGTCTTAGAATTAAATGTTCAGTTGGCGGCCAAACAAGTTTTACAAGAGTTACACTTCCTAGGCCAACCTTCGTTGGTGCCTATAACCTACTCGTAAAGGATGGAAGTCTCGAATCGAGCCCACGCACGAGGAACCGAAGTAACTTGGTGGATAGGCTTATTGATTTTCGACTAACTTCCCTTGTGGTGCAAAGAGGAGAGGTAGAAATTTATCTAGTGACCTTATGTGTGAGGTGAACAGTGTCTCAGGTGTGCAATCATACATTCATGTTTTGAAATCTTACAAACAAGATCCTTTTGCACACAATTTTAAGTCACAGATTTTAAGGTCCAACCTCTCAGCAGTCCCAATTTTTAAAGTGACCACTGAATTAATTTGATTCAAGCACTTTAGTGGTCTTAGATTTAGGTTCAATGTAGATGCATGATAGGTAATTGATGCTTAAGAGAAGACGTACCTTACTCTAGCTTTCTTCGTGCAAGAATGTATGCAATACAGTAAAGACAAACTAGATGCTGCTCATTCAGTCCTAGATGATCGTCCTATAGATATGCAGCTTCTAGTAGGCAGTTAGAATATTTTTATTTTTATTTTATTTTTATTATTTTTAATAATAATAATAAACAAACAAACCTAATCTAACTAACTAACCAACATGCAGTTAAAATAATTGAATAATCCTATAATCTAAATAAATGGGAACACGCTCCCGAAAATACGCTCCCGCATACAAGAGCGATAAGAAATAAAGAAGTACTGAGAATACATTCCCAAAAATACCTGACAAGGGTCCAAAAGACAGAAATTAAGTTCTAATGTCTATCTAAACTAAATCTAAACTAAGATCTAATGACTAAATCAGAAACAGGCTCCTCCGTAAGCCTACGTGCATGGGATCAAGGCCCACATGCTCCTGTTACTGGCCTCCAGGTGGCGTCAAGGTCCACCAAAAAGATTGCCTCTGTCGTGTGCACCCACCGTGTTCGTCGTTCAAGGTCGATGTCGTCGCTCTGTTGCACCTGTTGCCCCGTCAGATTCCTTGCACAATAAGATAAAGAATGACCAGATAATTGCGCAACTCAGAATATTCAAAAATAATAAAGTGAATCTATTACGTCTGTTGCCTCCCTGGCAACGACGCCATTTGATGGAGAGATTTTCGCTTATTTATGAAGATGATAGCAATAAATTGATATGTCGTGTTTTATGTGGTGGAAAATCTCTCAATCAAAAATTAAAATAAATATCAAATTTAACCACAATAAAAATGTCGCATCCACAGGGAGGAATAGAACCAATAAATTCACAAGTAGAGGATTATAATGTTTGCAAACAACTTCGCGACTTCAATGCTAGGAATATGCTACTCTAAATGGAGCTTGCAATTTCCTTAAAAGTTCAAGGCTATTTATGTAATTTTCATGTCAGGAATTATGGTCTCTAAAGTATGTATATGATGCAGGTGTAGTGGTATATCATGTAAATTTGACTTGCATGCAAATCTGATTTGAATTTCAATGTTGAATGATGCACATAACACAAGTTAAGTAAATTAATGAAACTATAAGTGCATCCATGCAATGTGGCCTGAATAAAATAATAATATCAAAGTGGCAATGGCATGCAATGTAAATTTTAATTGGGGTAAAAACAGAGGATTTCTCCTCTCTCTTCCTCGCTTGAACGGCTGTGTGTGGTTGGTAGCGAGAGTCGACGGGATGGTGCACCTCATCGAGTGCTTCACGATGGTGGTGATGTAGTGGTCGGCGGCAGTCGAACGATGGAGAACAGCCGCCGGCCTATTGGGCTCTGTTGGAGGAGAAGAACCATGAATGGAGAGGACGAAGAGCAGCTGCCTGCAGGTGTGCAAGGGTGCGCTTGCGGGCGTGCTGTGGCCTGCGGGTGCGGTGAGGGCAACGCGGTGAGAAGGTCCATTGTGCGCGGTGGGGGCATTGCAGTGGGCAAGCGGTGGAAGCTGTGCCAGTGGTGCTGCGAGGGGGGGCAGGCTTGCAAGGGCAGCTGCAGTGCATGTGGTGGAAGATTGCCTTGCACTTGCAAGGGCGTGGTGAGGCAGTAGCGCGTTTGCAGGCGCGTGGTGGGAGGATGGTGAAGGTAGGCTGGGCTGGCGGTGGGAGAGGCTGGAGCACTCGCACTGTAGGGCAGGCCGTGGCAGTGCACTTGCTTGCAGGGCGCGCGAAGGCTGTGGCAGTGGGTGGTGTTTGCTTGGTTCCACAATGCCCGCCCTCTCCACGGTGGGGAGGGTGGAGATGATCCCCGCAAGGGGGAAACGAAGCGCCTCCTCTCACCAAAAACACCCTCTCTTATCTCCTGCCCCCCATCTGTAAGTCAAGGGATTTTCAAATCCCTTCTAAACTTGGCCGACAACTGTTGCGGTTTGTTGAGGCCGACCAGAGGTTGAGGAAGGCTTAGTTGAGGCCGGCCTCTGTTGGGGAAAATTTATTTCACCCCCCTATTATTTTGCAAAATTATTCCTACAATAATGAAACATAAAATAATTACATACTAAGTTATAAAATGCGATAGAATAGATGAAAACTTAAGTAATGATGCATGCAATCATTCTATAACCTAATGCAGTTATTAACAAATATAAAATGTAAGAATAAAGTTAACTTAGGCGTAACAATAGTCCATTAAAATGGACTCATCACTACCGGTTAGATAGATACACCTTCAGGCGACATTTTCTTTTTCGGGTCACTTAGGGGTGTAGAAACTCGAAGTCCGTTTTAATTGCCGTTGAGTGAGTCTTTCACAATTTTCACAACAAGATGCTTAGTACTTGGAGTCCTTTTCAAGTCTTGAGTGGGTTGGGTAGAGGGAAAAAGTTACATTGAAATCCTCAACACCAAAAAATCCATAAAAAACTAGAAAAGATGAAAAAGAAAAAAAAATATGTATATATATTTGCTTCTATATAGAATAAGGTGAGGTCTTGGGCGGTTGCATTTTCGCAGGCAACCTGGGCACTGTTGAGTCTCTGCGAGTTAGGCACTTTGTAGAAATTTTCTCCTGTTGACAAGTAACTTCTGCCTGAGTTATTAATTCCTAATTCTAGTTGTAGATAGCATTTAGGTTAACCTTGCTAGGGACTAGCAAGGGGTGGGTATGGGGGTATGATGAATCTACATATAATGACAATAATTGTATCAATTAGAGTTAATTTTGAGGGCACATGTGCATTAATGTCATATTATAGTGTACTTTGGAGCATTGCATACATATTGTATTATTCTTGCATTAAGATTGCTTATAATTAATGTTTAATAACCATGTACACAAGTGCATATTGAAAGAGGTCTCAGATGAGCAATCGGATCATACGGATGGATCTGGATTGACGAATGGAGTTCAAGAAACTCAAAATCACCCCAATCTAACCTCTGTAGCTCCCGCAACAAGTCCAAGAAATCCTAACCATTGATCTGATGATCAACGATTCTCGTTACACCACGTGGAACTCATTCGTGCCTTACCCACGTGCCTTACATCCGATGACGGCCTTCTAGCGATGACTCTCCACCATTAGATGAAGATCCAACAGAAAGGGTTGCGCCATGCCTCGCCTCAGCCTCAGCCTCAGCCTCGATCGTGCAATTGCATCCAATGGTCGACGTCATGGGTATCTTCATGGCAATCCAGGAGGATAGCGCAGGGGGTGAGAGCTGTGCTTGCAAGTGAGTGACAAGTGTTTGAAACTTGCTATGCTTCCAAATCCTCGCAAGGGCATGCTCCAATCGATTAGAGTTGTTTGATCGCAAGCGAGCGGCTTTGATAGAGGATACGTGGAGTAGTCAAAAGTGCTAGATGCATCCACGTGCACCCTGATGCCCACACCAATGCCCAATCATACACACACCCAAGGCACAATCTTGCACGCAATCTCAACCCTCTGATGCAGATTCGACGGCTAAGCGTGCGCCAAGACGTCTTAAAGCAGCGCGCAATCTCAGTAGCTCATCTCGACTGTTGATGAAGCATCGGACTACTCACCTTCGACCGCACGCGATAGCTGTGAGTGCCAGCAGGCACATGAATTGGGTCCTTTAGCGATGCTTGTGGTGGGTCTTCAGCGACGTTTTAAATGTTGCTGTTGACCCATGCATGCAAACACACCCTCCTACACCACTATATAAGGACCTATCCCTCTCCACCTTTCACCATCTTCTACCAAGCAACTCCACCACTCCATAAAGCATCCAAGCATGGTTCTAGAGCTATTAAGCCATCGACAAAAGCCCCTCCACCGTCGTGGCTGCCTCACCTCTCCATTTAGCTACTAGTTTCTTTAGTTTAATATTTTTGTTGCTTTAAGCTTTCATTTATCATTGTCGTTGTAAAACTATTCTGCTTATGCAATATATTATCATCTTCTATCATCATGTCTGTGTTTCTTTCATTGCTAGCCATAATCGCATTGTCATCATAAATCTCTAACCCTATTTTTCTCTTTCTCCTTCTCTCCCTCTCCCTCTCCCTATCTCTCTCTCTCTTTCTCTCTGCTTTCACAAGTGAATCAAACGATGTATTTCTGTGACACATTAAAGCGATAAAATGATTCGATTTCACACCTCCCTGAGATCGACACTTGGACTCATTTTGATTATCTTCATTTAAAACTGATGTCGTAAATGCACACTACAATGAACGAATTAACCTAACGTGTTTCCTAACGTCATCGATAAGGCGATGGATGAAGGTGTTGGAGAATCTCGGATGGTGCATCGTTAATGGCACAAGGAAGAGGAAGATGAGGAGGTGTTTCACATCTAAACAAGCATGAACTTGATCCTTGGTGGATGGCCAAACTTTATAGCCCCAAGGCAACGCGAAGAGAAGCGAGGATTCGAAGAAACGAGCTTCGCAAATAGCGAGAAACCGCAGTGGATTTGACTATGGATTGCAAGCTCCAGACGTGGTCTCCCATGACGAAATCTTCGCTAAAAGACGCGGACGAGCTTAGGGAAGAAGTCCACCAAGTTTCGTGGAGAATGGTGGCTCGAGTCAGTAGGGATTCATGATCAAATCTCGCCTTCTCACATGCCACGGTCGGTTTTAAGGTAGAGGGACCTGTTTGTGAAGAAGATAAGAAGGTGGGGGGATCTTTGCAAATAAACTTGAAAGATAGGTGGTCTTTAAAGTTTTAAGGGTCAAATTGCAAACTAGGTCCAGATGAAGTCCAAATGGGATCAAATTTTTATGGTAACCTAATTTGGGCATGAGGAATTTAATGGTGACTTCAATTTTAGGTTTTGGTATCATTTGCATGGTTAGTTTACAAATTCACCTAAAATGCACCAAATACCCGCCTATAGAATAACCCTTAATTGTTATTTCTGTTTAAGGTCAAAATGGGTTCCGATTGTTAAATTGATTATTTTAATCCTCATAGAATATTTCTATATGATTTTTAGAGGATTTATATTATATTTATTTCCACTAGAACCTTATTAATTTTAGTGGGGCCAAATTTAGGGTTAATTAATCATTAATAACTTGTTAATTCGATAAAACTCTAGATTGATCAGTTTAAGCTCACTAGTTTGTCGTTTAGGCTTGTTTGACCTCTAATTCACCATGGGTTTACCCCTTAGCTATTCTACATTTATAATTGTTCGTGAAAATAGCAAAATTAATCCCTTTTTTTATTAGTTTCTCTTTCTCCAGCTCTGATTGAATTATACCCTTTTGTATATTAGTTAAGTGAATTTAACCTTAGAACTTAGCCAAATTAAGCTAGATATAGAGGATGATGGCAATGCCATCAAGCTTGAAATAGTGTTACACTAAATGCAAACAATAGAAGGTCACCATTTCAAGTGTGCCATAACACATAGGTTTGGATGAATATCTATGTCCTAAATGGTATAGGAGTTATGGCCAAACTACTAATCTTCTTCTATGGTAGTGTAGTTGCTAAGGAGGAAGTTCTTATTAAGAGGTTGACCATTGCTAAATGCTCTTAGGTTTCATTAATTTGATGCCTGAAATTAAGCATCATTTTTTTGTTGCCCATATTATTGTTGGTGCTTCTATTGGTGTGACTATTGTTATGTTGATTATCCAATGATGAGGTTTCAATATTCATTCATGTCATGGCCTTCCTATATATTATGGAACTTGTAGAATTTTTTGCTTTTCATTATCATTTGTGTCACTTGAGGGGCTATAACCCTTGGTTCTTCTTGACATGGGTTTCTGACAAGGTTAGAGCAACTTAGAGGGAAGCACAACAAAGGAACATCGGGCTTACCTTCCTTTCTTTCCCTTCCAATGGAAGGGCAACTGTTATTATAGCTTTACCTATTTCTGCACCTACTTCAATTTCCTTTCTCCTTAAAAGATCTTTTGAAGTTGAAGCTTCATCCATTTTGCTTCGTAGTTGATGTGGGGACTAGTTTTATAAGGAACAAGTGCATCTCAACTATGAGCTTTCTATAGGAGTCTCCCCAACAAAGGGTACAACCTCCTTGCTAAGGCTTTTATGATGCATGTATTTACTCTTGAAATGGTTCAAGTGCTCTTCTAGTGTATGTCACTATTGTTGGATAATGGTGGAGAGAATTATTAGGTTTCCATTCTTTCATCAGTTTACAAACAATTACCATAGGAAAAGGACCTTTAGAGCTAGGAAGAAGTTGACCTACCCTCTAATAATCTAGAAACCCACTTATTAGCTAACCACTTTAGTATGAAATGGAAGGTCAAGTAATAAGCATACTCAAACTTCCTTTCTATGATAAGGAGGTCCTAGAAGTGGCCTAATTGTTCCTAGGAGTTTGACAAACCTTCATAAAGCTTGAGAAGAGGCCTATATACTTGTGAGGAACTTTGCCTTCCACATCCATTCACTAAGTGGACATTTAACTCTCATTGGAAGTGGGCAAGGGGACTTTTCTAAGTCATGCTTGAGCATGGAAATGCCATTGAGACTTAGTCAATATGGGCAAGCCCGTCGTATCTCTTCAACCATTCACCCTTTCCTAGCTTGTCAGCATGTCTTCTTCATTAGGAGGGCATATTGGTCATTAGAAGAACAAAGAAAAAGGATCCTAGTATACCATGGTGCTTCATAGAGGTTCCCTTAATGCACTTAGCAGTAGGTTCTTGCCAATAGGAGGTCTTGTTAGCACCTTTATCTCCCTTTAAGTATTCTTTGTCCTGCAGACATCACTTAAGTTCCAGGAGGAACACTTAAGAGTCTCAAATGCTTTAGTAAGCAGCTCAAAAACAAGTTTCAAGTGTAATAATGCTTGACCAATGATTCCTTCACCTTCTACTATGAACATTTTAGGGTGAACCATAAGTAAGGGCCTGATGGGTGTCCAAAGATTTCTATATCCTAAGGGCCTTTGGCATTGTACATTGTAATGATTTTTCTCTAGCCATGCCTTTGCAAATGATAACCCTATGGAGGGCAAGGGCCCTTCATGCATAATAACTAGGGTTCTCATGGGGGCAATTGAGTTATTAGTGGGAAGCAAATTTGTGAGAGTGAAACATAGGTTTTCCCCCCTTTGTTATTTGAGATCGTGTGCTAACCACCATTCTTAAAGAAGAAAATCGAAGGCTAACCTAAAGAAGTCTTTGAATGATAGTTGACAGTGAAAGGTCTAGACAAACTACCACCAAATAGGTTTCAAATTGGGGTTCTACATGATGGGTTTAACTATAGAAAAAGAGAGACCAACAAAGTGATCACAAGTTCAAACTAATAGGCCCTACATCTAGCAGAAAGATAGATCTTCTAAATATTAGGGATTTTTACATAAATGTCCCTATAATCCTTTGATATTACATGATAACTCTGCATTCAATGATAATAATTCCATCAACTGGGGTTAGTTTTGGGGATATGTGCGCACTAATAACATACCATGATGGGCATGGGAGCACTGCATGCATTGCAAATTAAGATTGCTTATAAATTAATGTTTAATGACCATATATATAAGTGTATGTTGAAATAGGCCTCAGATGAACAATCAGACCGCACGTATGGATTCAGATCGACAAATGGAGTCCAACGGACTTGAAATCACTTAAATCCGACATCCGAAGCTCCCTCGACCAGCCCAAGAAGTTCAATCAGATCAACGACCCATGACGTGCCACATGGTGCCCGCCTACTGCATCCACCACCTTTCTTCATCATGCAGGACCAACCGCAGCCGTCCGATGGGAGGATTCACGAAGACCACAACCATATTACTTCGTTGGCATAGTGGTTAGCACCTCAAATCCCTGCACGCAAACGCGCGTTCGAGCTGGGGTAGGACTCAAAATGGTAGCAGAGGTGCGCACGAAGGAAATTCAGCTGTAGATGAAGGCGTGGATGGTGCAGATGGTAGCTACGTGGCTCTTTGGATGCGTGCCATCACCTGCGCATGCTCAAGGCGTGATCCATAGCGCGCACCCACGCAAACTTTCAACCTTCCGATCATCCATCGGACGACTCACATGGTGTGCACACGGATCACACAGGCAAAGGAAGCACGTGCGTGCGCTTGGACTGGCGGATGAGGGGTTTCACCAACGTTTCTAGAATTGGTTTAGTGATGTCCTGGATGTCGCTAATGCCCTTACTTAGTTTAGAAACCCCTCTTCTCTATATAAACCCTCCCAACCACCCCATTGAAAGGATTGAATACACACACACCTTCCATGCTACTCTATCCTTCTCCTAGCTCCACCAAATACTCCATACCCACCTCAGAGTTGCCAAGCTACTGATGGAGCCTCCCTCCACCGCTATGGCCACCTTGCCTCCTCCTCGCACTCTCTTTACTTTAGTTTATCTTGCACTTGTTTAAGCTTTCATCTATTGTTGTAGTTGTAAACAAACTTTAATTGCATGTTATATATTGATGATGTTTCATATATTGTAGCTCACATCCTCTTAATGCCTGTCATGTTTTAAACATGATCTCTAACCCTACTCTCTCTCTCTCTCTCATTTTCTCTCAAGCAAGCAAACCACCCATTCCTGTAACAACTAAAGCGACAAAATAATCCGATTTTACGCCTCCTTGTGTTCGACACTTGGACTCACCAACTCCACATCTTAAATTAAAATCGACGTTGCAAGCACATCCTATAATGGCATAAATAAACAACCGTGTTCCTCATGAATCATTACGTATATATCCCTGAGTTCTTGGATATTACATAAATACCTCTGAAATCTTATCTCCGTTAACAAATATGTCCTTCCGTTAGTTTTAACTTTAATAGTAGTAATTGTGGGTAAAAGTCTTACATAAATACCCCTATAATCTTTTGATATTACATACATACCCTTAGGTTCTTGGATATTGCATAAATGCCCTAAAAATCTTGTTCCCATTTACATGAGACACCCATAAGTGAGCTTCTATTAGTTTTAACCTTAACGACCATTAATTATAACTTCTTAGATATTACATAAATACCCCTTAATACTTTTCTCCGTTGATAGATATGACCTTTCGTTAGTTGTCGTTAGCAACTTAATCGAAGTTTGTCTGAACTTAATCATCGTATCATGACCTCTGGTTAACTTTAATGGTTGATGCATTATCTGGGAATGGAAGAAAAATATGAGTCATCTACCAACTCTACTTACATGCTAACATGTTCTCATCAAGTTTTAGAAATGCATCGCAATATAGCAACGAAAATGAATCAACACTTAAATTTATATGATTGAAAAAGAGTTCTGAGGTCATTTGCAGGGAGCAAAAGATAGCAATATAAACCACTAATCAAGTAATCAAGTGAAGCTCAAAAGATTGATATAACAAAAAGATATGCAATGTGAAGCAATGTATATATCAAGCTTAATCAAAATATATATGAGGTAAGTGTCAAAGAGTAAAAAATTTGGTTGCAACAAGAGAGGATAACTCGTCAACGCTTAGTAAATCACTACCCCAAAGTGAACTCAAGGCCTCAATTAGACATATGCACTAATCCCCAAATGACTTATCTTTCAAAATCAGACCCAAGGTAAGATGTCTAATTTCCACCTAAAGCAAACCCCACTTCTCTCAACCCAAACCTTTCTCTTTCTCTCCCTAATTGAACCCTAATCAGATCCAGACCTAGGACCAGACCCGCATGGCGTGAGCGCAGGAGATGCTGACGAATGGATTTTTTGCTTTAAAGTCGCTTGCAGTTTTATGTGGTGGAAAAATTGACTAATCAATATTTAAAAAGAAATAACCACTCGCAGAGGAGCGGGTCGTATCCACAGGGAGGCAATGACGTATTTACATTCGCACCAGTTAAAAACGTTTGTTCGTAGTTAGTTTGGCAAGAATCAAGCCAGAATTGCCTTCAGATTAAGGTTGAAATAAGAAACAATGCTGAAATAGCAATTATGAGTAACTAGAGGATATTTGTCACAATGCAGAATCAATCAAATATTATTAAAAATTGACAATGGCAGAAAATGTAATTTTTAATGGGTCGGTTACTGTAGCAAAACAGCAAATTTTTTCCCCTTTGCCGTGCGCGACGAGGAGTGGACGGCTGGACGTGAGAAGCTCGGAGGAAGTTCCTTGGATTGAGGGCTTCAAAACGGTGGTGGCAGCGTGTCGCACGGTGGCCGGAGTCAGCCAGACGAGCTCCGGCGGAGGTGGCTGCAGCCGGTGCTGCAGCTGCTGTTGGCGAGCGATGCGCGCGCTGGCTGGAGGCGTGGGCGGACTGCTGCGGGTTGGCTGGAGGGCGTGGGAGCGCACGCAGCCTGTTGGTGGTGAGGGCTGCTACACGGGCGATGAGCGGTGAGGTGCTGCAGAGTGAAGGTGTCGCGGGTGTGCTGCAGGCAGGTGCGCGCAAAGGTTGGAGGTGTTGGTGGAAGCTTGCAGTGGGAGTTACAGGTACGGAAGGAGGGCGTGCGCGGTTGTGCGGGTGCGGCTGCAGCTGGCGTGGGTGTGCAGGCGGTTGCGCGCTCTGTTGGCGTAGGTGTGCAGGCGGTGAGAGCAGGAGGAAGTGGCGAGTTCTTGCGTGCGGCTGGAGGTGAGCGAGAAGATTGCTGTGGCGTGGGTGGCGTGGGTGCACAAGCTGGAGGGCGTGGAGATGGCGTTGGAGGTGAAATGGGCGGATGGTGATTGCTGCTGGAGTGGGTGTGGCTTCAGACGTCTGGGAAATTTCCCGGACGTCTTAACTGACTGAAAGGGTGATTGCATAGTGGCTGCGGTGGTGGTTGTTGATGACGACGGTGAGGGAGATGCACGCTAAGGTGCTCACGGTAATGCGAACGACCTCCGGATGGCAGTGTGGCCTATCACACCACACGCCCACGGTGGTGGAGGGTCGTCGCCGTGGTTGAGGCCGGCGGTGTGGAATGAAAGAGAGAAGATCTCTCTGCACAGTGGTGGGTCGGTGGTGGAGGCCTGTCTCGCCTAGCATCCTCTCTCCTCCTTTTGTAGTGGCCTGCACAAATTTGAAATCAGCTGCCCAACCAGATCCAACACATCCGCTCCTCCTTGAATGCGTTCTTCACTGCGGCAGCTGGTGGCGTTGGAGCGGCAGCCAGCCGTTCCTGCAAGAAGAAGAATAAAGAAAATAATGTTAAAATATTATGATCATTTATATACAAACCCTCAACTTTTATGTTAACTAAAACAATGTATCTAATTGGTTAACTAATTAGATGAATGACATTCTAAGCTAATTCTAAATGCACTTAAAATATGAATACAATGCATGGATTATGTAATTAAATTAAAAATATGAATTAATCTATTTACATCCTAATTTATGCTAAATAATTGTTAGAATTAACCTAATGTCTAGGCACTTAAATACTTAAATAGCCCACAACTATGGGCTAATCAAATACCCCCATGCCTAGTTTTTACTAGTCGCTAGCAAAATTAAGTGAAACCTAGCACTCCAAGTGGACTAGTCAACTCACTTAGTCTTCCTTCAGAAGCATATTAAGTTCAGACTCTAGACCCAAGGTTCCTAAGTAGTTGCTAAGTTAGAGACTAGGTTGGCTAAAGACGAGTTGCAGGCACAAGTTTCCCTGATTTTAGATTCTACCCTAAAGTTTATTGCCCCCAGTAGGATGGATATCCTAAGAGACAAGCGCCGAGGAGGTAATATGTTATCATCGCATCCTCAAGGTGAGTATATACTCCCCTCTCCTGAGCCTCTCCTAAGTCAAGACTAAGAGAACCAAATCTCTTTTCAGAAAGATAGAAATTAAGTTAATTACCAGACCAAGTGTGTGAAATTTGGATGCTTGGGTTACAAGGACCTGTAAACCAAAAGGTAGAATAAGACTCCAGGTACTACCCCACCTTTTAACTCAAACCCTAGCTTCCCTTCCTCAACCTCTTGAGGAATGGTCCGCAACTTAACTCCTACTTAAGTTTTTAAGTCCACAAAGGACCCTAAAGGTCTAAAGCTAGCAGCTTATTTAGCTTCTAAAGTTTGACCCTAGAATTAATTTAGTCTACCTTAGAGTTCTGATTTGTTTAAGAATGCAAGATCTAGCCAGTTAAGCTCAAAACTTTTTTCTTTTAATTTTTATTTTCTCTTCTTTTTTTTTTTGTCATTTTCTCTTTTTTTTTATATGCATGCTATAAATAAAATGCCTCAGGTCCTCTCCCCCATGCCTGGTTCAAACAATGTCCTCATTGAAAACAAAAATAGCTAGAGGAAGATATTACCTGAGGTAGAGAATGGTAGGAGCTAAGGCTCCTCAATAGTGACTTCGTCAACCAGATGGCCATCTAAAGTTATGTACGGTTTTAACCGTTGACCGTTGACGATAAAGGGAGTCGCTGAAGAGGAAGGATTTTTGATCTCCACAACTCCATGCGGAAATACTTTGGTGATTATGTAAGGCCCATCCCAACGAGATTTTAACTTCCCAGGAAAAAGCTTAAGTCTAGAATTGAAAAGCCATACTTGTTGGTTGGGCTCAAAGGTCTTTCGAAGAATAAACTTATCGTGAAAGACCTTAGTTCTTTCTTTATAAGCTTGAGAGGTGTCATAAGCATCATTCCTCAGCTCCTTAAGCTCACTTAATTCTGGAAGTCGTGCCTTACCTGCCTTTTCTAAATCCATGTTAACACTTCGAATAGCCCAAAGTGCTTTATGTTCCAACTCAACAGGTAAATGGCACGCTTTTCCATACACAATCCGAAAGGGAGAAGTACCCAAAGGGGTCTTATAGGCCGTTCGATAAGCCCACAAAGCATCATCGAGCTTTTGGGACTAGTCTTTCCTATCAGGTCTAACGGTCTTTTCCAAAATATTTTTTATCTCCCTATTTGATACTTCAACCTGGCCACTTGTCTGAGGGTGGTAAGGGGTAGAAACCTTGTGAGTCACTCCCAAACTCTTGATTAACCGATTGAAGTGGTGGTTTCGGAAATGAGGTCCCCCATCACTTATAATAGTCTTGGGGCAGTTGAAATGGGATATGATATTGGCCTTCACAAATTTCAAAATCACAGAGTGGTCATTTGTGCACGTAGGAATGGCCTCTATCCATTTAGAGACATAATCAACTGCCACCAAGATATATTCAAAACCATGGGACGACGGGAAGGGGCCCATAAAGTCAATTCCCCACACATCAAAAATTTCAACAGATTGAATAGGATGTTGAGGCATTCATTCTTCTTCCCAATCGTTCCAGTCCGTTGACATCTAATATAGGCCTTAACAAAATTATGAGAATCCTTAAATAAGGAAGGCCACCAAAAATCAAACTGGAGAACCTTAATAGCAGTTTTCTTAGCACCAAAGTGTCCTCCACAATGAAGTTCATGGCAAAAACTCAGCACACTTTATTGTTCCTCTTCAGGCACACAACGTCTCAATACTTGGTCTTGTCCAATTCTAAATAATTCTGGCTCTTCCCAATGAAAATATCTTGCTTGAGAAATGAATCTCTTTCTTTTCTGCTCATCCCAAGAGCCAGGAGTTTGTCCAGTGACCAAGTAATTTACAGTGTCTGCATACCAAGGTAAAGTTGGTGTTACTGCCATCAGAGTTTCATTGGGAAATGTCTCGTGAATGTCTTCAAAAAGAGAGTCATTAAGAGGTAGGCAAGACAGGTGGTCAGCCACAACATTTTCTACTCCTTTCTTTTCACGTATTTCCAAGTCAAATTCTTGAAGGAGTAAGATCCACCTAATGAGACGTGGCTTAAAATCTTTCTTAGCAATGAGATGTTTTACTGCTGCATGATCAGTAAAAATAACCACCTTAGACCCAAGTAGATAAGACCTAAACTTCTCCAGAGCAAAAACTACAACAAGTAATTCTTTTTCAGTGATGGTGTAGTTTTGCTGAGGTTCGGTTAAAGTCTTGCTTGCATAATGTAGCACATGAGGTCTTCCCTCAACCCTTTGTCCAAGGATAGCTCCCACTGCATAATCCGAAGCATCACACATAAGCTCAAATGGGAGTGTCCAATCAGGAGCTTGGAGAATAGGCGTAGAGATCAAGGCCTCCTTTAGAGTTTGAAAGGCCTCGGTACACTTTGAATCAAAACTGAAGGAAGATTCCTTCGCCAACAAGTCACAAAGTGGCCTAGAAATCTTACTAAAATTTTTAATAAAGCGCCTATAAAAGCCAGCATGGCCAAGAAAGGATCTAATCTGTTTGACATTCGTAGGCAATGGAAGTTTGGAAATAGAACCAATCTTGGCTTTATCTACTTCCAAACCTTGCTCAGATACAACATGCTCAAGTACAATTCCTTTCTGTACCATGAAGTGACTTTTCTCCCAACTGAGGACTAAACCAGTCTCCTTACATCGTTTCAACACATTCTCCAGCTGCAGGAGACACTGGTCGAAAGACGAGCCATAAATAGAGAAGTCATCCATAAATACTTCGACACACTCGTCAATCATGTCCGAAAAGATAGACATCATACACCACTGGAAAGTAGAAGGGGCATTACATAATCCAAACGGCATATGCCTGAATGCAAAAGTACCGTAAGGACTCATGAATGTCGTCTTTTCCTGGTCATCAGGAAAGACTGCCACCTGATTATACCCAGAATATCAATCGAGAAAGCAATAATACTTATTCCCTGCCAATTTTTCGAGAATTTGATCAATAAAAGGCAAAGGAAAGTGATCCTTTTGGGTAGCGGTATTCAGCTTGCGGTAATCAATACAGACCCTCCATCCAGTTGAGGGTCTAGTGACAACTTGTTCACCTTGGTCGTCGAGTTCCACAGTAAAGCCTGCCTTCTTTGGCACCACATGAATGGGACTAACCCATTTACTGTCAGCAATGGGATATATGATCCCAGCGTCTAACCACTTCAGGATTTCCTTTTTTACAACCTCCCTCATATTAGGGTTCAGACGTCTTTGCATGTCCCTAAAAGGCTTAATGGAATCATCAGTATAAATGTGGTGCATGCAGAGTGTAGAGTCTATACCCTTAATGTCAGCAATTCTCCAAGCAATAGCTTCCTGGTGCCTAGACAGGAATTCAATCAAGGCTCCCTCCTGTGCCTCAGATAGCACAGCCGAAATGATAATAGGGAGCGTATCATTGGCACCTAGGAAAACATACTTGAGAGTGTCAGGGAGGGGTTTCAACTCAAGGTCGGGGGCTTGTATGGTTGAGGGTTTCATAATAGATGTCCCCATCTCAGGTAGCAAATCTACCTTTGGCGAAAATGATGGGGGAAGAGACTCAGCAAAAACTCCTAGCAATTCCTCTAGTTCTAGTATATCCCCTTCACATTCCTCCAAGAGATGGGAATGCTCATTTAGCATGACATGCTAAAGGGGGTCATTACATAACATTGCAGGAGTTGCCTCTTCAATCAAGTCATCTATTGCCTCAACTTGAGAACAATCCTCAAGTCCGGCTTGTTTGTAAGCATCAAACACATTAAGTTGGATTTTCCTGTTCCCAAAGCCCATTTTCAATGCCCCAGTATTGCAATTAATTGAAGAATGAGAAGTTGCAAGGAAGGGGTGGCCCAAAATGATGGAGGGTTTGGTTCGCTTGTTGGTAGGGTCAGTGTCCAAAACTAAGAAGTCAACGGGAAAGAAGAAATCCTCCACTCTTATGAGGACATATTCCAAAATTCCCTGTGGTGTCTTAAGTGATCGATCAGCAACTTGAAGGATTACAGGGCTAGGCTTCAGATTGCCTCCCCCAAGTTGTTCATACACGTAGCTCGGAAGGATGTTCACCCCCGCACCCAGATCAAGTAGAGCCTCATCAATTTGTATGTCACCAATAACTACAGAGATGTATGGGGCTCTTGGGTCCTTAAGTTTCGGGGGTGTGCCATGTTGAGCAATTGAGCTAACGGAATCAGGCAAGACAACTTTTGATTGGACCTGTTTTCTAGATTGTCGCTTTTTCGTGCATAGGTCCTTTAAGAAGTGGGCATAAGACGGAATCTGCCTGATAGCTTCAAGCAAAGGCAGGTTAATCTACACTTGCTTGAAAGTTTCCATAATCTCATCCGTCTTATCTTTGGCTCCAGATGAGCTAGTAGAAGTCTGCCCAGAGGTGGATAAGCGCTCTGGAAAAGGCACTCTCGATCTCTGGGTGGAAGGGTTGTCATGTCGAGTAAGGGGTGGAACGGGGGCAACTTCTTCTGGTGAGGTGATTTCAAGCGAAGAAGATTTGGGCAAGTCTTCTCCGGTGGGGGTGAAAGTCGGGGTGGATGGTTTTTTAGGGGGTGAGACTATAGGAGAATCGGGTTTGGAAATTTCTTTCCCACTCCTCAGAATAGTCACCGCCTGAGCATGCTCCCTAAAGACAATCCCTTTTCCTTTAGGATTTTCCTCAGTAGCACTGGGGAACTTCCCAGTCTTCCTCTGTCTAACAACCTCAACAAGGTGTCCAATTTGTGATTTCATCTCATGTATAGCCTTGTCATGAGATTGGATGATGGCACTTTGACTTTCTTGCATAGTTTTCAACATCGCCTTCAATTCATCCATCTCAGAGGTTTTAGGTTGGGCAAAGGTCTGAGGTTGGTTCATTTGATGGTTTTGAAAGGATTGTGGTTTGTAATTCCCTGAATTTGAGACATTTCCTTGTCTCCATGAAAAGTTTGGGTGGTTCCTCCATCCCTCATTATAAGTGTTAGGAGAAAGGATCATTACGAGGTCTTGGACGGAACCCTTGAGTGGCATTCGAATCCGCTTGTACAAGCTCAGGGAATTGGGAGGTCAAGTGGCAATCCATAGTGGCGTGTATTGCCTTGACAAATTACGCATTCGGAAGCTTGGGATGTGGAGGTGTTAGGTACGAATGAACTCGGGTTCGACATAAGCCTTTCCATGTTTTGATTCAATAATTGAATCCGATAGGCTAAGTTCTGGGTGTCCCTTGCTTCATTCGCCTCCAACTTTCTTTCCATGAGTGTGGGTTTTCTATCCATATAGGCAGAATTCAAGTGAATAGAATTCTCACTCAAAGTATCAAATAAGTTCCAAGCTTCATCCTCAGTCTTAGATAGAAAGGTTCCTGCACAGGCACCATCCACAGTTTGCCTATGTGAATCATTAAGTCCGGTGTAGAACCTTTCAACTAGTTGCCATTTAGGCACTTGGTGATGTGGGCAAAGTCTCAGCAAATCGTTAAAGCGCTCCCACGCATCATGGAATGCTTCCCCATCCTTTTGAATAAAACTCATAATTTCCCTCCTAAAGTGATTTGTTTTTCTCATGGGGAAGTACTTCTTCAAAAACTCCTTCTTTAGGGCATCCCAAGTATTTATATTATCAAGGGTGTGATACCAATACTTGGCTTTGTCCTTTAGGGAGAAGGGAAAGAGGGTCCGCATTTGAGCGTCATCAGTAACGCCCTGCAGCTTCACCGTGGAACAGACCTCGGTGAATTCCTCAATATGCCTGTAAGGGTCTTCCCTAGTAGTACCATAAAAGGAGGGTAGAAAGGATATGGTACTACTTTTGATCTCATACGGATTATCCCCTCCAGGTCTACGTAGTGCAGGGCCAGCTTGATTGGTTGGGATGAAATATTCCTTAAGGCTCCTTTGACTGGCCATATCTACCCTTGGAAGGTCTCTTCTTAGGATTCTTTCAGGTTCAGGATCAAATACAAGTTGTCTCCTAAGAGAACGCCTACCAAGCATGCACTACAAACACAATTCAAAAGGACTTCTTTGGTCTTTATAGATTTAGGCTTTTGACTTTAGTTCAAATTATAGGTGACAAAACAAGTTTCCCAATCAATTACGCGCCTATTGTCAACCTTCGAAACGCCTAAAAAGACCTAGTTGGAACTTAGGTGTTCTTCCCTAAATCTCAAATGGTCAAGTAAATCCAAAGACGGAAGATTGAGGGATGCAAGTAGGCCTAAGCCTTCCTTTGAAGCTGTGCTTTCGTGGTGCTTCTCAACTACCCCCAAAAATCCTTGACAGGGTATCCCCCTCTTTGGATTTACAAAACCTTTGATCTCAAGTTCCTAACACTTCAGAATCCAACAGTAGGAGGGCTCTTGTCCTAGTCGTTTCAAGACTTAGGAGTGTCTAAATGAGTGCTGTGGTGAAACAGATATAAGTGTGCATTCACCGCAAAAGGATTTTGAATTTTGAATCGCACACCATGTTTTACAATCAAGTCCTTGATTTTTAGATGTCCCTCCTTTAATTAGTCCTTTTTTTTTTGAATATATGTCACCACTTGTTAAATAGCTTCAATACAGACTTTGTGGTCTTTGAATTAAATCCCAAATGCAATGCGTGATCAAGAATAGGATGCAAAGTAAGAGAATGCGTACCTTGCTTCCAGCAATCAACGATGCAAGAATGCACGCAATGCAGAGAAGTAAATCTAGAGGCTGCTCATACAGACCTAAATGGTTTGTCCTAGGGCAGGCAGCTCATTTTTTTTATTTTTTATTTTTTAATTTTTAAACTACTTATGCACAAGCAAATAAAAGTAATCAAAAAAAAAAAAAACCTAACTCTAAAGAAAAGGGAGCATTCTCCCAAAAATTACCCAACACGGGCCCAAAACAAAATCAGGGAACAAACCCCTCAAAATATACCCCAGAACAAGGGTTTCAAACCAAATGCAATGAAAAATTAAATCTAAAGTCTTAATTCTATCAGACTAGAGACTAAATATACAATGATGTCCTTCACGTCCTCGTCCTTCTCCTCCTTTCAAAATTGCTCGTCCAATTCTCCTCTGGCGACGTCAAGGGTCGCCTCTCACAGTGGCTGATTCTTGCACAAATTTTCTTGCACAGAAAAGAAAATAATAAATGGTCAAATCACTGTGCAATTGACAAATAATCAAAATAAAATCAGGCAAAATTATTGCATCTGTTGCCTCCCTGGCAACAGCGCCATTTGACAAATCGATTTTTTGCTTTAAAGTCGTTTGCATTTTTATGTGATGGAAAAATCGATTAATCAATATTTAAAAAGAAATAGCCACTCGCAAAGGAGCGGGTCGTATCCACAGGGAGGCAATGACGTATTTAAATTCGCACCAGTTAAAAATGTTTGTTCGTAGTTAGTTTGGACATGAATCAAGCCAGAATTGCCTTCAGATTAAGGTTGAAACAAGAAACAATGCTGAAATAGCAATTATGAGTAACTAGAGGAAATTTGTCGCAATGCAGAATCAATAAAATATTATTAAAAATTGACAATGGCATAAAATGTAATTTTTAATGGCCCGGTTACTGTAGCAAAATAGGGGATTTTTTCCCCTTTGTCGTGCGCGACGAGGAGTGGACGGCCAGACGAGAGAAACTCGGAGGAAGTTCCTTGGACCGAGGGCTTCGAAACGGTGGTGGCAGCGTGTCGTGCAGCAGCCGGACGAGCTCCGGAGGAGGTGGCTGCAGCCAGTGCTGCAGCTGCTATTGGAGGGCGGTGCGTGCGTTGGCTGGAGGTGTGGGTGGACTGCTACGCGCTGGCTGGAGGGAGCGGGAGCGCGCGCAGCCTATTGACGGTGAGGGCTGCTGCGCGGGTGGTTAGCGGTGAGGTGCTGCAGACTGAAGGTGTCGCGGGTGTGCTGCAGGCGGGTGCGAGCAAAGGCTGTAGGTGTTGGCAGAAGCTTGCAGTGGGTGTTACAGGTGAGGAAGGAGGGTGTGCGCAGTTGTGCGGTTGCGGCTGCAGCTGGCGTGGGTGAGCAGGCGGATGTGCGCTCTGTTGGCGTAGGTGTGCAGGCGGTGAGAGCGGGAGGAAGTGGCGGGTTCTTACGTGCGGCTAGAGGTTAGCGGGAAGACTGCTGCAGCGTGGGTGGTGTGGGTGCGCAGGCTGGAGGGCGTGGAGATGGCACTGGAGGTGAAATGGGCGGACGGTGATTGCTGCTGGAGTGGGGTGTGGCTTCAAATGTCCAAGAAATTTCCCGAACATCTTAACTGACTGAAAGGGTGATTGCAGAGTGGCTGTGGTGGTGGTTGTTGATGATGACAGCGAGGGAGATGCACACTAAGGTGCTCACGGTAATGCGAACGACCTCTAGATGGCGGTGTGGCCTATCACACCACATGCCCACAGTGGTGGAGGGTCGTCGCCGCGGTTGAGGCCGGTGGTGTCGAATGGAAGAGAGAAGATCTCTCTGCACAGTGGTGGGTCGGTGGTGGAGGCCTATCTCGCTCAGCATCCTCTCTCCTCCTTTTGTAGTGGCCTGCACAAATTTGAAATCAGCTGCCTGACCAGATCCAACACATCCGTTCCTCCTTGAATGGGTTCTTCACTACGGCAGCTGGTGGCGTTGGAGCGGCAGCTAGCCGTTCCTGCAAGAAGAAGAATAAAGAAAATAATGTTAAAATATTATGGTTATTTATATACAAACCCTCAACTTTTATGTTAACTAAAATAATGGACCTAATTGGTTAACTAATTAGATGAATGACATTCTAAGCTAATTCTAAATGCACTTAAAATATGAATGCAATGCATGGATTATGTAATTAAATTAAAAATATGAATTAATCTATTTACATCCTAATTTATGCTAAATAATTGTTAGAATTAACCTAATGTCTAGGCACTTAAATACTTAAATAGCCCACAACTATGGGCTAATCAGAGGCCTGCGTAGGGGACTTGTTGCATGTGAAAAGAGGAGATTTAATATGCATTTATTGTAATACACTCCTCAATCGCATAACGAAACATTTAAATTTATAAAACTCAGATTCTAATTAGAGTTCGAAGTCGTTCACAAGGAGAAAATATGGAATTCACACATTAATCTTCATTCAGAATAGATGAGCACAATAAATTGAGTATAATAAAAATATTCAATGAATACAACTTGTCAAATTGATATTTGTTGACACGGTCTCGATCGTGTTTTAACAGTTAGTTACGTCGTAGCATAGGTGATCAAGCGTTGTCAACAAATAAAAGTTTATTGCTTGAAGACCTAAGTATCCGAGGTCAAACACAGGGAGCAATTGAAATTTATTACTAATCTCAAGAATGTAATTGAACACTTAATTACTCAAAACTTAATTCAAAATATATAAATGCATGAGTTTGAAAATTAATTGTGGCAAAAAGAAAGAATTTGGATTTCTGATCATGGGATCAGACTTCTTAAAAGATGTTTCCCTTGTCCTTCTTCTGATTTTCTTCCTTTCTTTTTCTTTATGCTTCTTTCTTCTCTGCAGTTGCCTTACTTCTTTCTCCTTTTCTCTGCAGTTTCTTTCTCTCTGTGGGTCTTCTTCTTCCTTGGCTCTACTTCCCTTGCCTTCAGCTTCTCTTCTTCTTCTGCTTGTCTTTCCCTTTCTTTATTTCTTCTTCCTTCTTTAGTTCCTCTTATATTTGTCTTGCCTCTGGTCTTTCCTTCTCTTTTTCTTCTGCGAAGGCTTCGTTCTTCTTCTTTTCCTTTGCTAGCAGCGGCTAAGTGTCAGCTTCGCTTCTCCCTTCTACCTTCCCTGCACAAACCAAAGAGGAGCAAAACCTACCCCTCTACCCACACCCACGACTCTCTCTCTGTAAATCACTCTTCAACACGCTCTCCCAGATCCAGGTAAACGGGTTGGATCGCGTGCCCGGGTCCAGGTGCACTGGCGTGAGTGTGGGCGCGAGGAGTGCTCAAGATGGTGTCAGGTCGGGTCTCCAAATCCGTGTGGTGAGCTCACATACGAGGCGGTGAGAATAGGTGAGGGACCTCACCCCATGTGCTTTCGGAGGCAATCGTCTTATATCACAAAAATAATATAAATCACTCCAGCGCTTCATAGCTTACCGAGGTGGGACTATTGTTCCACCTCTCTTTCGTGCGCGCCCACAGGAGTCCATTCTCCAATTGCCACAACTGCAGGGTTTGCAGCGTCACTTGCTGGGCCAGATGTCTTCGCGATGCCTCCCTGAGATAGCTGGACCTGGGCTCCTGGAGCATTGCAGCCTGGAGCAAGCAAGCAGCTCCCTCGAGTTACCGCTAATGGCGGCCGGAGCGTGAAACCTGCCTGACACAAAAAGAGCCTTGCGGCTTAATCATACCATAGGAGCACCTTCGTCGTGTCATGGCGAAGGTGAGGAGCTAGGTGGCAGGCCACGGGGTGGCTTAGGCTTGCGTGCCTAGGTCGCCTTGTGGCTAAACGGATGGGTGTGATCGGGGGGTAGTTGTGGAGGCGTAGAGGGTCTATGGATGGGTGGATGATGTTCAGTGAGGTGAGGTGGAGGTTATACGGTGGTCGGCGAGACGTGTGGGGCTGCGGAGTGATGGGAGCATCTCGCTGGAAGGTGGCCGGAGATGAAGAAGATGGTGGTGGATAGCAGCGGTCGAGGGGCGTTTGGTGAAATAAGATGAGGGAAATGAAAGAGGGGATAGAGAATAGCAGTTATAACCTAACTAAAGGGACGAAGGGGGCGAGAAGGTGGCCGGCAGTACCTGCTGTTGCCGGAGAAGAAAATGTCCAGTGGAGGAAGACGGCGGCGACGAAGGGGCTAGGGCAGCTCACGCGAGTGTTGCGTGACGCGGAGGAGGATGAGGAGGATGGCTCTGCCACTAGTTTGTGGCAAAGCGACGAGGAAGAGGAGGGGGGCTCGCTGGAGCTCACTGGACCCCTTGGCCAGAGAAGAATAAGAGGAAATTGAGGTGGAATCCCGGCCAAGTCGAGCTAAGGAGGTGCGGCCGAATTTAGGGGTTAATTTATAGGTGTTGGCCGAGCTTCTGGTGCGTGGAGGGCAAGCCTTCTGCCACTGATGTCTTGTCGAAGATGGAAGGTAGTTAGATACCCAAATCTCTCGTGCGTTCGCACGAGAGATTGGGTGCAAATCTGGGATCATGCTTAAGTTTAGATGGAAGGGCATTCCTCAGAGAATCTCCCTTCCAAATCTGGGAGATCTCTAAGGAATCAGAGAGTATTCCCTCTCTAATCCTCATCGGAGTAGGATCTCTCCCCAATAATGGTTGAGGGACTTGCTTGTAAGAGTGGCGAGGAAGTTAGGGGGGTTTATGCAATGGTTTTCAAAAGATAGGGACCAAAATGTGATTGGGTGTGCTAAATTGCAAAGTAGGTCAAGATGACCTCCCCTTAGGCCAAAATTTTGGTAAAAACCTAATTTGGACATAAGGAATCCAATGGTGAAGTTTCATTTTAGGTTTGACCACGTTTGACTAGATATTTTGCGCAAAAACCCAAATTAGGTCAATTAATGAGCTAGGACCCTAATCTTGGTCAAACTAGGTTCCAAAGGCCAAATTGAATGTTCTAAACCATAGGGGATATTTTTACATGATTTTTAGAGGGTTTACTTGATTTTTATTTTGACAGGAACCATGTTGAATTAAGCGGGTCTGTTTTAGGGTTACCAGATGTCATTTAATTCCTGGTTTGCACGTGAATCCATTTCTGATTGCATCAACCCACTTTTTATCTTATTTAGACCATTTGACCTATGTTTTGCCTTTGAGAAATTCCGTTTATGTACTGCAATGGTAAAATTGCAGTTTTAACCTTTATTTCATGTTTTCTTCTCAGAACACTTATCCCTTCAATTAAGCCCTCTTCCAGGTTATGTAGGAGCTTTTATTCTCTTTATTAGGTCAAAATGAGCTAGTTATGGCTTATGATGAGGCTCTCATCAATATTCAAATATAATCCAATGTATCTCAGAAAATGTAGAGATAAAAGGAATAGAGAAAAACTATAAAGTGGTGATTTAGATCTCCATTTAGATCCCTCTAATTAAGCATATCTCATATTCAATTTATTCAAATAATCCAACAGTACATTTAATTAATTCAACTTGGGTACTTAAATAATCCAACAGTACCAGAATCAAAGGCTCAATCAGATGTTGCTCAACATAACCAGACAACTTAACCTTGACATAGCAGAGCTTCACAAAAGGCACAAGGGTGCCAAACCTTCTTCAAAGCCTTCTCTTCTTCAGGTCTTCGTAAGACCTCTTCAAGCCTTCAAGACCAAGGCCTTCTCTTCACAGCATAGGGCAAACTTTCCTCAGAGGTTAAGTGTGAGAGCCTCTCTCTCCCTTCAGCACATGCCCAAGGCAGTTCAAAGCAAAACCCTCCCTCCTCCTCTTCACAGATTTCTCTTTTCTTTTCTCTCAGAATCGAGGTTAATTGGGTTAAGTATCAGGTAATTGGATCCTAAGCAATGGCTAGACCCACGTGCTGTGTGCATGGGTGAGGCGTAATAGCGCGAGGAGGCACGTGTGTGGGGGACCTGACCCCCTGTGTTATTGGGAAACCGAGCTAAGGTAGAAAATCCTCTTAAGTGTCTATAGCTGCTCCTCATCTAACGATGTAGGAGTATACATCCCACTCTTCCTTCACACGTAGAAGCAGCCAAGCTCGTTCTAATTGAAGGTGCTATAGCTGCGAATGCCTTCGATTGCTGGTACAGATATACTCCTGGGTTGAACCCATAGCACATGGGCTTAGAAGCTGGGTCGGGGCAGGTCAGAGTGAGGCGAACGGCGTCGGAGACGATGGATGCAATGACGAGCAATGGTGAGACCTGCAAGTCACAAATACAGGCTCAAAAGCCCTAGTTAAAATGCTTAGGAGCTTCCTTGGAGGACGGCAAATGTGTAGGTGGTGTCCTTGTGGTGCGTGGAGGCATGTGATGTCTAGCAAAGTCAAGGAATAAGTGCGACGATGGGTGAGTTCGATGGGCGATTTGCATGATCAATCCCCTCAATTTCTTGAGGGGTTTTGGTGAGCATGGAATGGCATAGGTTGTGGGACTGGTGGCGTGGAGTTTGGTGGCTTGTGGAGTATGGGAGGCCTCACCGGAGTTCAACTGGAGTGAAGGAAGATGGAGGGGAAGAGGGCAAGTTGTCGGTTGAAATAAGAAAGGGATGGGTTGTACCTAATTTGGAGAAGGAGAGGGAGGACAAAGGGGATGAAGAAAGGCACTAGCTATGATTGGCCGACGTCAGGGAAGGTGAAGTCTCCGATGGTGGAACAACGACGATGAAGAGGGTTTGGGCACTCCTGCTGTGGCTGGCGAGGAGCGGAGGAAGGAAGATGGCCCGGGCAAGGAAGTCAAAGGGAGAAGGGTCGTCGGAGCTACGGTGGAGGTGGTTGGAGAGGGCAAATTGGTGAATAATTGTAGCTAAATCGAGCTAAGGGGCACGGTACGAGGTTCTAGAGCTTTTATAGAGCTCTTAATCGAGCTCTAGATCAAGAAACAAGCCCAATTTGGCTTGTGATTGAAGCACAAAACACCCACTAATTTTGTGGGTTTGTTAGGGCAAACAAGTGTGATTTGGGATCCTAAATTGCCTTCAGAGGATTCCTCGCAATGTGAACACCAATCCCACCAAATTTGGTGGAATTTGGAGTTGATTTGAGTAGGATTTGAGGCGGTAAAAAGCTTCTTTGAGGTCAATTGACCTCCAATGGTAGCAAGGACCTATTTGCAAGGAAGATAAGGAAGTTAGGGACCTATTTGGAAGGGTTTTCAAAAAGTAGGGGCTTGGATGTGAGGAATAGAGTTTTAAAGGATTAGAATGCAAACTACTTAAAGATGGACTTTGATTGGACCCAAATGTTGATAAAAATCTAATTTAGACCCAGGGAATCTGATGGTGAAGTCTTATTTTAGTTTTGACCAAGTTTAACTGGAAAATTTACGTAGAAACCGAAATTAGGGTAGAAATTTGTCTAACTCTATTCAAGGTCAAAATAGGTTTAGATGGTCAAATCAAGGATACCAAACCTTAAGGAATATTTTTCTAAGAATTTTAGGAAGTTTAGATGAATTTTATCCTGACCAGAACCTTTGTAATTTAAGCAGGTTTGAAATTAGGATTTTAGGTGCAGAATCAGTTCTCGAAATGCGTGAAACCCCATTTTTGTCTGTGTGGACCCACTTATTAGACTTTAATGCTCACTTGACCATAGATTAACCTCTGACAAACCCCGCGGTTATTCTGCTTACATAATGTGGTGTTAAAACTGTAGAATTAACCCTGATTTAGTGTTCTTTTCTCAGAATGGATATGCATGGAGTTATGGCTCTCAGGCGACTATGTAGGAACATTTGTCACTTGATTATGACTAATTAAAGCTAATTATGGCTCATAATGATGTTATCATCAGGACTCGACCCCTTGTAGTCTTGGGTAAGAGGGTAGTGAGCGCAGAACGTTAAGTAGCAACTTCCAAAATAAGTCCCCTCGATGTAAGACTATCTTTTCCCTTTTCTCTTCGCATGCTTGTGTGGAGAAGTTGCATGCAATTGGTGATGCTATTGTCGTTGGGTCACCCAATCAAGAGCCCAAGTAGGCTCTTGGAGGTGGCCCACGTCGATTGACAGTGGTGATGAGGTGGATGCTTGTTGGATGGAGGCTGCCAGAGGTGAGGAAGACGATGATGACGATGACAACTTACAAGATGAATACGGACCTAAAGGCCTAAATTAGAATGTTCAGTAGCTTCAATGAAGCATGGCCAATGTGTTTGTAGTAGCAGTTTGGTGAACGGTGGTGAGTTGCGGTTGGAGGGTGGAGGTGAGCGGAGGTCCGACGTACGTGGTCGAAGAAGGTGATGGAGGCGGAATAATGAGCAATTAAGTTAGGCAAGAGTTTTATCGATGTGAATGGAAGATTTTGCCTAACTTAATTCAGGCAGATGAGGGCAGATGGGGTCTGACATTGACGGTGGTCGGTGGAGGTGATTGCTGGAATCAGAAATGGAGAAGGAGAGGGAGAATAGAGTTGTGGAGTGACCTAAAGGTAATTGGAGGGTTAAGAAGAGAAAGCCCTAGGCTAAATTAGGAAGAGAGTGGGAAAAGAGTTTCATCGGTGGTGTGCTGGTGATGATGAAGTAGGGGAGGTCGGTCAGAGAGGAGGGAGCTGAGACGGAGGCTAAAGTTTCATGGGAAGCTTTGTATGAAGATGAGGAAGAAGAACCCTCTACTTATTGTGAGTGGCGGAGGGCAAGGATGGGGATAGAAGAGCTCTGGAGGTGCATTTGTTTGCCGCCAGAGATGAGGAAGATAGGGGGATTGATGGTTAAACAAGCATGAGTTGATCAAGTAAATGTTGAGGGCTTTATATAGGAGAGGAATCCCTCTTAATTAGACCAAGAATTGCAAGTTGGACTTGCAATTTTGGCAAGCCTTGAGCCTGTTGGTGCAATCTCCAGCCATGATTGAGCTCATGAAGTAGCTTAGAGGATCGAGAGGGATCTCAGGAGTAATCTCACCAATTTTAGTGAGATTACATCCTGATTCGATCCCTCAAATTGAGGATCAAAAGTTGGCATGTTGGGTTTGAGTCCTACTATTGCCATCTTTGGTCAGGGAAGATGATGATGGCAGTAAAGGCATTTATGTAGAAAAATGACAAAAATTAAGGACTTGAGTGTAAGAATAATCAAAAGATAGGGGTGGTTTTGTGACAATTAGGAACTTAGGGGTTAAAATACAAACTAGGTCAAGATGGACTTTGATTAGGTTCAAATTTTGGGGTTAACCTAATTTGAACCCAAGGAATCTAATAGTGACTTCAAATTTGGGTTTTGATCATGTTTGGCTAGGTAATTTACCCATAAGCCCAAAACAAGATAAAATTCCATTTAAGTCTCTGTTTTTAGTCAAATCAAGCTCTGATGGTCAAAGTGAAGGTACCAAATCTCTTAAAATATTCTTAAATTATTTTTACGAGGTTTAGATTGCATTTATTTCTACATGAACCCTTTAAATTTAAGTGCTACTGAAATTAGGATTTTTATGTAATAAATTAATCGTCAGAGTGCAGAAAACCCTAATTCAGTTAGCTTAGGCCCACTTCTCAGGAAATTAAGCTCATTTGACATTGGATTAAGCCCCAATTAATCCCTTAGTTAATATGCATTTGTGCTTAGGTGTTAAAATGGCAGATTAATTGATTTTCTTGTCTTCTCAAATGGGATTCAGAATAGAGGTATGATTTTCTAATGAATATTTAGAGCATTTATTACCGCAGTTAGGCTAAATTAAGCTTATTAACATCAATGATGGTGCTACCATCATACTCCCATGCCTAACTTTTGCTAGTCTCTAGCAAAATCCTATGGAACAGATTAGATCTCTAGACCAGATTTTGCCATCAAGATGCTTGATTGTATTGCCTGATGCGAAATTTAGCATGATTTGTAATTAGGGCTTTTAGATTCGTTGTAACACTAGAAATTGCATATGCTTTTAAAATTTGTAACCTAGATAGAGGAGTATCTAGGGTCGTCCAAGGAGGCCAAATGTTTGCAAAAATACGTCTCTTGCTTGGAAATCGAACTCAACTTTCTTTTTGGTGTTTTTCAATATATAATTTTTTGGGGTTTTGAAATAACGGCAACAGGCGAGCTTTGCTGATAGCTGGAAAACAACTAATACCTATTTTAATAAAGCTAACCCTAAGGTGACAGGTAGAACCTCTCCCCAAGATCACCCTAGGCACGTGAAGGCCTAGAGTAATTAGGGAGAGGGAGTGAAACAAATGCTAGGCAAAACTTGTAAAAAGCTATGCAACAAAAATTAAGAGAAGGCAACTTGATTAAATGAAAATTATCTACACAAAACCTATAGAGGAACGCTTCTACTCTACTTGAAAATACATGAAAAATAAAACACAAATCTTCTAGATAAAATGGTGAAGAAGAGGGCTTCTTGCTCCAAGCCAAGTAGCTCCTTGACTTGAAAAGACAACTCCTTCTTCTCCTTCCTTGAGATGCTCCTCCAAATGATGTCCTCCAAGGTGGAAGCTACCACCTTCAATGATCTCCTTCAAGGGTGGCGTGCACCACCCTTGCTCCTCCTTGCCTGGCCATCCTCCTAGTGGAGGATTGCTCCTCCTCCTTGGCGTGGCGCAAGGGAGAAGAAAAAGGGGAAGAAGGCACCAAGGGGGCGGGTAGGTGCTCCCTTAATCTTCTTCTCTTCTTCTTCTTCCTTGGCCGTGGGTATGGTGGTTGTAGGGTGGAATTATCCTAAAGGGAGGATGGATTTTTTTGGTGGAATGTGGTGGGTTTTTATAGAGGTGGAAGGGGGTAGGGTTGGCGTGAGTAGTTGGAGGGCTAGGATTGATTTTAGGGGTGTTTATGGGTGGTTAGGTTGATCCTAGGGCTAAGGTTAATTGGTGCCACCTAATGGGTGGTAAGGGGGGTTGTTATGGTGGCCAAAAGGCACCTAAAGTTGGTGCCAATTGTGGGTCTTCTAGAAGGTGTTGAGGTGGATGGTGGAGATGGGATCAAAAGGAGATGAATGGTGGGGATTTATGGTGGTTTTGGAGGGAAAGTTGGTGCCACCTAGGAGGTGGCTTTTGGAGGTGGTGGGATGAAAGGTGGTGATGGTGGTGGTGCCAACTTGGAGTAGGGTGGAGCTAGCTTAGGTGAGCTTAGGTAGGTTAAGTTGGTGGAGCTAGCTAGGAAGGGTTTTTAAGTAGTGGATTACCAAGGGAGCTGGAGCCTAGCTAAGATAAGCTAGCTTAGCTAGTAGTGGAGTAGAGGAGGAGGTATTGGAGCTAGGGTTTGAAGAGAGAAGCTGAGGAGGAGAAGTCTGGAGCTTGAACTGGAGTTGGCAGTTACTGAAGAGGGTGGCATGGAGCTACTCTAGCTGGCTTAGCTTGCTAGTTCTTTGCTAGTTGCTAAACCAAGCTAAAGTAAGCTGGCTTCTACCATAAGGAGCTGAGGTGAGTTGGGTGTGGTGCTCCTGGGGAGGATCAAGCTGATTGAGGCAGCTAAGGTAGCTTAGCTCAGCTAAGTTAAGCTAAGCTGAGTCCCTAGGAGCTGGACTTAAGCTTCCTGAGCTGAAATGAATTCATCTTTAGCTAGATGGAGTTGAGTGGAGCTGGATGTAGCTGGACCTGAGCTGGGGTGAAATCCAGTCAACTCAGCTGAGCTAGTTGAGCTCCTTGTGAACTAATGGGAGCTGAGATGAGCTAGATTAACTATGTTGAGCTGGATCTGAGCTGACCTGAGCTAGGGTGAGCAAAGATGAGCTCTCTTAAGCTGCCATTCAGCTAAGATGAGCTGAATGGAGCTTGGGTGAGCTAACCCTAGTCCAAGTGAGCTAAAATCCAGCTATGGTGAGATGGATCTGGCTGAGTTCTAGCTGGTTTGGGCTTCTCCTTCACCAGTTGCCTTCCTTAGTGCTAGGGTTCTAGGGATCTAGCAATCTGCTTATCCCTAACACTCACAAAAACATATCAAAAAAATAATAAAAGGTAAAATGCATGCCTATCCTAATTTATGCCTAAATGTAGCCCAAAAACCCATTTGCTGAGCAAAATCCTAAGAGCTAGGTTTGTTTTAATGCATAAGAATGATGATAAACTGGTGTTTATCACCACCTCTCTAGAAATTAGATTAGAATAACAACAATAGGCCTAGAGGTACTCAAGTGCCACCCAATATCCAGACATGACCAACCTTAGCCTTGGGTCTGCAATGAAGGTTTCTAAGGCCCATAGAATCTATCCTGAGGTTTGTTGACCCAAGTGATTAAAGCACCCGTGAGTACGTGTAGCAAGGTCCAGGTTTAATTTACCAGTGTATTTTTAAGAAGAGAGAGATGGATATGTATTTTGAGATTTTTCTCTCTTTTATTTTTAAATTCCCCTAAATTCAACATCGGATTGTCCCTAAACACAGTTTGTATCAGATTCCTCATCCCCATCATCAATCCTCGAAGGGTCCATGGCAACCCAAAGTATCTTGGCTTTCGACACTTTGTGATAGTGCCGCCTATGGTGTTTTGTAGCTAAATCCAGACCTTGGCAATTGACATTTCATGATAATGCCGCCCATGGCATCTAAACCAGCACATGGTGCTTACGTGCCCCGGTAGGATATGTAAATATCTTAGGAGACAAGCATTGAGGAGATGATATGTTATAATGCATCTTCAAGAGGTGTATTGTTGCTCCTCCTCTCCATGGTGGGAACTCATCCAAATCAACTTGTCTTTGAGCCACTCCTAAGTAAGATTTTCAAGAAGACATTTTTCATAATAGAACACTTTATGACATTATTTTCATTAAGCGCACTGAACCAGACCGATGTGAATTTTGGGTGCCTAGGTTACCAAGTCCCGCAAACCAAAGGGCAGACAATGGGGTTGAATACTCTCTAAGCCGTAGACTTAATACATCAGTCTCATAACTCCCTCAACCATTTGAGTACTGATTCAGATCTTAAGAAATATATGAATGTTTAAGCCCATAATAGGCCCAAGAGGCCTAAAGTTGGTATCGTTCACTTATCTCCTAAGATTTTGCCCTTCAGGTCTTAATTCAACATCTGATCCAGCCTAAAACTTAGGTAGGTTCCATACTCAATTGCTGGGACCAACACAATTTTTCTTTTTATGATCCTTTTTCCCTATTTTTTCCTTCTTTTTCTCAAGTTAATTTGTTTATTAACTTAAATTAAACAAATAAAAGTGTTTATTTAACATAAGCTAGTTAAGTAATTTATTCACTTAAAATAAAATAAATTAGTAATTTAATTTAATACTGAAGTAAGTTACAATGTATACTTGTATAATGTTATATTAAATATTTCCAATGTATTTATACTATATTTATAGTATATTATAGTATTTATAACTTAATTATGAACATAACTAGCTAAAACATGTATTTAAATGTATATAAATTAAAATAAAGTTTCTAAAATATAATAATTTATTATGAAAATGAACTCTGTACAAAGTCAATTTCATGATTAATTAACCAATTTGTACTCTAATTAACAAATTAAACCCTAAATTAATGTGTATAAACCCCTACTTTAACTAATTTAATTATATATCTAAATAATTTATTTCTCTAAATTAAGTATACCATTATATAGCCCTATATAAGGGCTTTTCAAAAATATAATTTATTTTAAAATTGGACTTAAATTGGGCACTCAAATCGAGGGTCAAAGCATTGAAATCCGCACAAGTGCATGCACGGCTCAACGCTCAAATGGTGCTGCTTTTAGCACCACATCGTGCACGTTGAGCCGCTTTGAGTAGTATAAAATGAATTCATGCGCTTGGCTGATAAACGCCAGTTTATCATCATTCTTATGCATTAAAACAAACCTAGCTCTTAGGATTTTACTCCGCAAACGGGTTTTTGGGCTGCATTTAGGCATAAATTAGGTTAGGCATGCATTGCAATTTTTATTATCTTTTTGATATGTTTTTGTGAGTGTTAGGGATGAACAGATATACAGATCCCTAAAACCCTAGCACTCAAGAAGGTAAATGGTGAAGGAGAAGCTTAAACTAGATGGAACTCATCTTGATCCAGCTCACCACAGTTGGAACCTAGCTCACTTGAACTAGGGTTAGCTCATCCCAGCTCCATTCAGTTAATCTCAGCTGAATGGTAGCTCAAGAGAGTTCATCTTAGCTCACCCTAGCTCAAGTCAGCTCAGATCCAGCTCAACCTAGTTGAGTCTAGCTCATTTTAGCTCCCACAAGTCCACAGGGAGCTCTAGCTAGCTCAGCTGAGTTGATTGGAGTTCACCCCAGCTCAGATCCAGCTACATCCAGCTCCACTCAACTCCAGCCAGCTGAAGAAGAACTCATCCCAGCTCTTGCTATTTGCAAGACAGAGTACCTGCAAGACAAGGATTATCTTTTCTCTTTTACTCTTTTTTTTATCTTTTTAATAGCAGGAAACAAAAGAGAAATAAAAACAAGATAGGTTGCTTATAGAGAAATAAATATAGTCTATATATATATATATATTATATATATAGGGGTGGGGGTGGAAGTGGAAATGGCGTGTAGCACAGCGTCAAGTTCGTCCACGTCTAGAAAGATGTAACCAATAAGACGAAGTGCCGTGTAGAGTGTAGGATGGATGTGTGGGAGTGTGTGCGGAGGCGCTTGCTTTACGCGGGTATCGGGGAATATCAGCAACTGGTGCAGATATTCCTGAGATATAATGCGTGGTGGAGTGACTACTGCAAGGGTGTACGGATACAGGTAGGTGATGTGTATGTAAATATATATATATATGTATGTATGTATATATTGATAGGGTTATAATTGTATAGGTGTATACGTAGTTATGTATATATATATATATATATATATAGATATGTAAATATATATATAGGTATATATATATATTTATAACTAGATATATATGTATATATATTTAACTATATAGATATATATATATATAGTAATATATGTATGTGTATATATGTATATATGTATAAATAAATAAATATATATATATATATACATATGTATGTATGTATATATACTTATATATAGTTGTATAGGTATGAATATATATAAATATATAAATATATATATGTATATATGTATAAGTATGTATAGGTGTGTACAAGTGATGTGTGAGTGTACGAGTGTGCATGTGTACAAGTCTGTGTGTGTGCATGAGTGTGGGAGTCTGCTGGAGAGGAGTGTGAGAGAGAGCGGCTGAGTTAAGCCGTCTGGGGGCTATGTGCGACGTCTGGGGGCTGTGTGCACGCGTAGACACGCAATGCAGAGTGAAGACACTGGAGAGAACGCGCGCTGTTGTCGTGCGCAGGCGGGTGCAGGAGTGTGAGAGAGAGGGTAACGCAACGCATGACGTAGCACAGCGCACTGCGTTGCGAGCGGGAGTGGACGCGGGTGAAGACGGGCACGGGCGTATGCAGACGCGGGCACAGGCGCTGACTGGTTGGAGGTGGTCGTGAGGAGGAGAGAGAGCATGCGGTAACCGGATAAGTGAGAAACAACCCGGTCACTGCACTGTAGCTACAGTGTTGCATTGAGAGGCATGAACAGTAGCTACAGTGCCGCGCGGGATGGACAACCAGTTGCGGCCGGTTCTGCATGCGCGAGCATGCTAGAAGGCACGAGCATGCGCGGGGAGAACCTGCGGACATCGCAGGAGTGCACGAGATGGCTTGCACTGCTGCTGGAGGCCGCTGCGCTGCTGCTGGAGCTCCAGAGCTTGAAGCTTCTGATAATGGCGATGGTGTTCAACGGTGAAAACAGAGGGCGAAACCACCACGCCCACCTACTCACGAAGGAGCTGTGCGGTGGTGGAACTCACAGTGGTGGTCGTGGGACCACTATGAGCTTGCTCCTGCTAGCAGTGTGTCTCTTCAGTGTGAAGAGAGACTGCGTATGGAGAGGGAGAGGGGAGGACGATGGCCTGGAGGAAAGGTGTCTGTGGTCGTGTATGTTCCAGGCTCCCTCCGCAAGGGAGAGGGCAAGGCTTTTTAAAGAAGAAGGAGCCTGCCACAGCCATGATGCAGGCAGAGCATGCTGCTGGCAGGGGAATGGCGTGAAGAGAAGCAAGCCCCATGCCCTGAGCCACATGAGGGAGATGATTTCAAAGTCAAAATAAAAAAAGAGAATGGTGAATTTGCAATGAAACCCTTGATGAAGACGTTAATTACATGGCCAATTATTCGCATTATCCTCCCCTCTTAAAAAATGCATGCATGTGTCTTTTTACAAATGCAACTATAGCTACCTATGATGCAATGGCAGTGCTAGGAAATAACACAAGATGGCATATTCATTGGTGTATTTTTGCTATGCAATCATACCCCCATGCCTATCTTTTTCTAGTCCCTAGCAAAACATTTTGTATTGTATTTAGAAATGTTCTTAAGTTGAAGATTTTCTTCTAAAGTGACGTGGGTGTGTTTATTTGTTGGATATTGTGAGAACCAATTGCAGAGAAGACTACCAGTACTTTAAGTCTTATGTGACATAGACCATCTCTCGACTAACCTGGACTCTTGATATTTAAACCTTAAGTACGATTTCCAGGACTCAGAAGGATTTTGTCGTACTCGAGAGCTCACGAGATTATGGCTTGTGCATAGTGAAGGATCAAGACTGATCAGATGAACATTAAGACTCAAGCCCAGTGATTGCAAAATACGCGTGATTTGTAAAAGCGGATTTTTAACGTCGTTGTAACACGCGAATCCGCTTTCGCTTTTAAATTTATATCCTAGATAGGGGAGTATCTAGGGTCGTCCAAGGAGGCAAAAATTGCAAAATTAATCCTCTTGCTTACAGATAGTTCTCAACTTTCTTTTTGATATTTTTCAATATGTAATTTTTTTTGTATTTTGAAAAGACGAGGGCAAACTGCAGATTGTAGCTAAAAGAACTAACACCTACAAATGATTAACTAAAATCTAAAAGATAGAAATATCTTCTTCCTAAGCTCACTCTAGGAAAGTGGAGGCCTAGGGTAATTAAGAAGAAGAGGTGAAACAAGTGCTAGAACCAAAACAAACAACTGCAATAAAAAGCTAAAAGAAGGCAATTTTGATTGAGTAGAATGAGTGTTCTTTTCAAGGACAAGTAGAGGAATGCTTCTACTAAAATTAAACAATCTAAAAGCAAGAACAGAAACACAAATCCTCTTGTAACAATGGTGAAGAAGGTTGTCTTCTTGCTCCAAGCCTAGCTACTCCTTGGCTTGAAAAGAGGGCTTCCTTCTCCTCCTTCCTTGAGAGCTCCTCCAAGGTGGAAGCTACCACCTTTAATGCTCTCTCCAAAGGGGTGGGCGTGCACCACCCTCAAAAACTCCTCCAAGGTGGCGTGGACCACCTTCAAGATCTCCCCCAAGATCTTCCTTGCCTGGCTTCTCCTTTGGCTGGCGTGACCCAAGAGAGAAGGGAAGAGGGGAAGGCACCAAGGGGACAGAATATCCCCTTAATCTTCTTCTTCTTCTTCTCTCTTGGACGTGGGCTTCTTGGTGGAATATGAGAGTGAAATTGCTAGCCAAGGATGACTTGAATGGTGGTGGGTAGTGGTCTTTTTATAGGGTAGGATGGGGGGTTAAGGTGCCCCTTGAAATGGAGGGCTAGGATGGAAGAATGGAGGTGGTTGGTGATCCTATGGCTAAGGAGAGTTGGCGCCAACTCAAGGGGTGTTAAAGGGGGTAGTTATGGTGGTGTTGGTGTCTTTTGGTGGTGGAGAGACACCACCATGTTGGCGCCAACATGGGATCTTCTAGAAGGGGGGTTAGGTGGATGGTGGAGATGGGTTCAAGGGGGATTGTGTGGTGGAGATGAGGGGAGATTTTGGAGGGAAAAGTGGCGCCATTAAGGGGTGGTTATGGGTAGTTTTTGGCACCACTTTTAGGTGTCTTTTGGAGGTGGTGGGTAGGTTAGGTTTCTTGGGGTGGTACAAGCCAAGGAAGTTGGAGCATAGCTAAGCTAAGCTAAGCTAAGCTAACTTAGCTAATGGAGGAGTAGAGGAGAAGGTAATGGAGCTAGGGTTTGGAGGAAGCAGCTGAGGAGGAGAAATCTGGAGCTGGAGCTGGCTGCTACTGAAGAGGCTGGTATGGGGCCACTCTAGCTGGCTTAGCTTGCTAGTTTTTTGCTAATTGCTAAGCCAAGCTAAAGTGAGCTAGCTTCTACCAAAATGAGCTGAGGTGAGCTAGGTCTGGTGCTCCCGGGGAGAATCAAGCTGGTTGAGGCAGCTAAGGTAGCTTAGCTCAACTGAGTTGAGCTAAGCTGAGTCCCTGTGAGCTGGACTTGAGCTTCCTCAGCTGGGATGAATTCTTCTTCAGCTGGCTGGAGCTGAGTGGAGCTGGATGTAGCTGGATCTGAGCTGGGGTGAACTCCTGTCAACTTAGCTGAGCTAGCTAAAGCTCCCTGTGGACTAGTGGGAGCTGAGATGAGCTAGACTCAGCTAAGTTGAGCTGGATCTGAGCTGACTTGAGCTAGGGTGAGCTAAGGTGAACTCTCTTGAGCTGCCATCCAGCTGAGATTAGCTGAATGGAGCTGGGATGAGCTAACCCTAGTTCAAGTAAGCTAGGTTCCAACTGCGGTGAGCTGGATCAAGCTGAGGTGAGCTGGATTAGGCTGAGTTCCAGCTAGTCTGGGCTTCTCCTTCACCATTTGCCTTCTGGAGTGCTAGGGTTTTAGGGATCTATATATCTGTACATCCCTAACACTCACAAAAACATATTAAAAAGATAATAAAAAATGCAATGCATGCCTAACCTATTTTATGCCTAAATGCAGCCCAAAAACCCGTTTGCGGAGTAAAATCCTAAGAGCTAGGTTTGTTTTAATGCATAAGAATGATGATAAACTGGCATTTATCACCCAGGGTTTCACGAATCTTTAAGTGCAGGTTGGTCCCAATTTTGGCTCATGTCTTCGGATTGACCCTTAAAAAGATGATGGAAAACTCAACTCCCATTTTATCACATTTGTGGCTCTAAGAATATATGGTAAAAATAGGGTATTTGTAACATGCCCTGAAAAACTGTTTAGGGAGATGACTTTACAGGTATTTGTGAGATATACTAACTTAGTTGCATAGATTCTTTTTTTTATTTTTGAAACAAGTGTCAGTATATCTCTTACAACTCTATTTAGAGGAGCACACTTTTCTTTTGGTGGGAGAGTTCCTTTTTGGTGGAAGGAGTTTCTCCTAGACACAAGACTAAAGCCTGGGATAAAAAGTCTACCTGCACACACAGGTAAGGACTCCACCTTCCCTAATGAACACTAGGGTTGGATCTTATGTTCACCTGGTCTTTCTTGATATGTGTAGTGTGAACCAAGATTACTTAGGTACTTGAGTAGAAGCAAACCAACGGATCCTGTATTGATGTCTTAGGTACAAGAATACGTCCTTAGTTAGGAGAGATTCCAATCTATCTTGTCAATGCTCAAGTGAATTAAGCCGAGCCTGAGCGAATCAAGCTTCTGTGGCCTGGAAAGTCTTCAAAATAGTGGTTGAATATCCATAAACACTTATTGTATTTTTGTTTTAGCCTACAGATCATTACTAAACACCTTTTTTTTTTATGTACATATTTATAGATGGATGGAAGCTGCATGATACCATAAAATACCCAGATCCTATAGATGCCTATCCACCCCCCCATGCCAAACGATGCTATGTCCTCATATGCATGCAGGGTAGGGTAGAGGAAGGTCCAAAGATCGGGGAACAAGAGCTGAGTGCAAGGTATATAGCAGGGTGGTAGGATGGGTGGATGGTGGGTGGTGAAGTGAAAAGGTGCGAAGTGAAGTGTACGTGACAGTGGAGGAGTGTTGCTGGGGTGCCTCCCAACGAACACTGAATTTAACATCCCCAGCTGGACTCAGGATGAGGCACGAAAATAGTTACCCTCCAGTAGGGCAACCGTTTCTCCAATGGGGCAGGTTCATGAGTAAGATAAGGTTTTAAATGCTGCCCATTGACTGCAAATTTATGCCCAGATTTGGGATCTTCAATTTCAACGGTCCTGTTGGGGAATGGTCTCGAGACTAGGAAGGGACCGGTCCATTTAAACTCCAATTTCCCTGGAAAGAATTTGAGCCGAGCATTGTAAAGACAAACTTGCTGAGTTGGCTCAAATTCCTTCCGCCGAATTCAGCTGTCGTGAAAAGCCTTAGTGCGTTGCTTGAAAGTTAAGGCAGAATCATAGGCTTCACGACGGAGCTCTTCCAGCTCTTGGAGTTGGAGTTTCCTTTCTCGACCACACAGGTCTGGGTCGAGGTTACATTGGCGAACCGCCCAATAAGCATGGTGCTCCAACTCCACGGGCAAATGACAAGGCTTCCCATAAATAATTCTATAAGGAGACATACCTAGGGGAGCCTTGAAGGTGGCCCGATAAGCCCAAAGTGCATCAATCAGCTTGTCGGACCAATCCTTATGGTCAGGCCGAACCGTTTTCTGGAGAATTTGCTCGATTTGCTGGTTCGACACCTCAACCTGGTCGTTAATCTGAGGATGATACGGGGATGCGATACGATGGTGGACTCCATATTTCCTCAGAAGTGCCCGAAAAGAAGCATGGGTAAAATGGCTTCCTCCATCCAAGATAATGGCTCGAGGGATCCCAAAGCGTGCAAAAATGTGGTCTTTGACAAATCGAGTGGATATGACATGGTCAGCATGGTGCGTGCGAATAGCCTTGATCCATTTCGAAACATAATCAATAGCAACGAGGATGTATTCGAAGCCGTTGGAAGGAGGAAAGGGACCCATAAAATCGATTCCCCAAATGTCGAAGATTTCAGCAGCTAGGATGGGTTGCAAGGGCATCATGTCACGACGTGACATTGACCCTAACGACTGGCACCTAGTGAAATGTTTGGCATAATTGTGTGCATCCTGATGAAGGGAGGGCCAAAAGAAACTGCACTGCAACACCTTGGCTGTAGTTTTCCTCCCAGAGAATGGCCTCCGCAGGCCTAATCATGGCAGAAGGATAGCACACTGGGGAATTTGCTGTCAGGAATACAGCAACGGATGATCTGATCAGCACCTATTTGAAAAAGAAGTGTATTATCCCAGAAATAATACTTTGCTTCTGCAATGAGATGCTCGCACTGGTTTTTAGGCCAGCCACGTGGAAGGGAACCAAAAGCAAGGTAATTGGTAATGTTGGCATACCAAGGTCCACTTGCCACATTAATTGCCAATAGGTGCTCATCGGGAAAAACCTCGTTAATCGGCAGGGTAAGTCTAATGTGGTCAGGGTCCAGTCTAGAGAGATGATCAGCCACAACATTCTAGGCTCTGGCCTTATCGCGGATCTCAATGTCAAATTCCTAGAGTAGAAGGATCCAACGAATCAGTCTAGGCTTGGCATCCTTCTTGTGCATGAGATGGCGAATGGCTACGTGATCAGTGAATACAATAACATGCAAGCCTAGAAGGTAAGAGCAGAATATCTCCAGCCCAAAGACGACCGCCAGTAGTTCTTTCTCAGTGGTTGTATAATTATGCTGGGCCTCGTCCAACGTCTTACTGGCATAGTACACCACGAAGGGGTGTCTATCGCGACTTTGTTCTAGGATGGCTCCGACTGCAAGGTTAGAAGCATCACACATGAGTTCAAAGTCGAGGGACCAATTAGGTGGCTGGAGAACAGGGGCCTTGGTGACAGCATCACGCAGCTGCGTGAATGCTCGTATGCAGTCAGGGCCCATAATAAAGGGTACATCGGTCAATAGGAGATGAGTTAAGGGTCTAGAAATCTTAGAGAAGTCTTTGATGAATCTCCTAGAGAAACCGACGTGTCCCAAGAAGGAGCGGATTTGTTTGACAGAGCCAGGCACAGGTAAATCAGCAATTACATCAAGCTTAGCTCTGTCAACCTCGATACCCCTATCGGAGATGATATGCCCGAGAACAATTCCCTCATGTACCATAAAATGACCTTTTTCCCAGGAAAGCATGAGGTTCACATCAATACATCTCCAAAGGATACGGGTCAGGTTGGCAAGACAGTCATCAAAAGAAGGCCCAAAGACCGAAAAGTCATCCATGAAAACCTTGAGAAAGTCACCCACCATGTCATGGAATATCTCCAGCATACATCTCTGGAAAGTTGCTAGCGCATTACAAAGTCCAAACGGCATCCTTCTTAATGCAAAGGTGCAGAAGGGGTAGGTAAAGGTGGTTTTCTCTTGGTCCCTAGGGTCAATTGCCACCTGGTTATATCCAAAGAATCCATCCAGGAAACATAAAAATTTATTTCCCACTAACCGCTCCAGGATTTGGTCAATGAAAGGTAGCAGAAAGTGATCTTTCTTAGTTGTAGCATTAAGTTTCCTATAATCTACACACACTCTCCAAGATGTAGGAGTGCGTGTAGGGATGGATTTGCCCTTGTCATTGACATGGATGGTGAGTCCCGCCTTTTTGGGCACGACATGAATCGGACTCACCCAGGGGTTATCGCTGATTAGGTAGATTATACCCGCATCCAGCCACTTAATAATTTCCTTTTTAATGACCTCCCGCAAGTTAGGGTTCAGACATCGCTGCATCTCGCGGGAAGGTTGAGCCTCCTCCTCCGAAGTGCAGTAGGAGGGGCTAATGCCGGTTAAGTCTAATAAGGACCATCCAATGGATGCCTTGTGTTTCATAAGGACCTTTGTTAGTTTGCACTCTTGCTCCCTGGTCAATTTTGAACTAATGATTACGGGGAGCATTTCATTTGGTCCCAAGAAAACATACTTAAGCGAATCAGGCAACTCTTTCAGCTCGGGAGTGGATGGTGAAAGATCTGGCATTCCTTGGGATGAGAGTTTCCCAAGAAGATCAGAAGAACATAAGTCAGGAGGAAGAAGTTGGCCCTTAGTTTGGCCAAGAAGAGGGGCATCTTGGATAGATGGATCCAAAAAGGGATAGCCCCAGTGAGTAGTATGTGGGCTCAAGGTCCCAGTGTGGAGTTACAATTCCGCCTGATTTGGCAGGAAAGAAAGGGCAATCCGATCTTCAAGAGTGTGGACCGGCAGTGAGTAGCCTGAATATGACTCAAACCACGAGGTATGGGAAGAGGAGAAAACCTCGTCAGAAGTCTGGTCAGAAGAAGGTACGGGAAAAGGGAGGGATGGGGGAACGTCACAATATGTGTCGGTCAGGCAATCATCTGTGTTTAAAGGCAATCCAAAGCAGTCAGTATAGGTCCCAATAAGTCCAATACACGTGCTGACGGCCATGTCCTCGTCAGACGTGTCATCCTCGATGCAATCATAATCAAAGTTCTTGGCTGTCTTGAAGATGTTAAGCTTGAGCTTCTCAGATCCAACAGCAATCTCAATACAGCTCGACTCGCAGTCGATATGGGCGCGGGCTATGGCCAAGAAAGGTCGACCAAGGATGATCGAACAATCAGAAAGTGAACTAGGAACTTCTATATCCAAAACAAGAAAGTCAACAGGAAAACAGAGACTGTTGACCTTAACCACCACGTCTTCCACCACACCCTTTGGTATTTTGACAGAACGATCTACCAACTGTAACGTGACAGGGGTGGGTTTCAGATTCCCTAAGGCAAATTTCTCAAGCATGATGGTTGGAATAAGATTGATGGAAGATCCTAGATCAAGCAAAGCACGGTTAAAATTGCAGCCTTGGATGCTACAAGAAATAAGTAGTGTGCCTAGATCTTTCTGCTTCGGTGGTAGATTTGACAGTATAGCACAACTCGCATGAGGCGAGAAAACCACCGGATTCTTTGTTTTCTTTGACTGTCGCCTGGGTGTAGTGTAGTCTTTGAAAAATCAGGTGACAATAGGTATGTGGTCGATAGCCTCTAACAGGGGTACCTTGATTTCAACATCCTTGGATAAATTACGCAGGTTATCAAAGGCCTGTGTATCCTTTTTCTTGCCTTTTGGCTCCCTCAGCAGAGCCTCAGGGAATAGGACCAATTCTAGCACTAGTTTGGGTGTATCGTCCTCTCACGAATGCGGTGTGCATCCCGAATGAGAGGGCGATGAAAAAGATGGGCCAGGATCAGGTCGAGGCGGATCGACGGTTTGCTTACCGCTCCTCGTAGTAATCGCATTGGACATTGCAGGTTTAGTGGGATCATAAGGAGGAGGAGGGTTCACAATAGGGATAGAAGGGTGATGTGCTGCAGCAGGATTAGCCTGAAATCTCGGTGGAATGCTTGGAGCCTGCAGAATCTGATGAACCTACCCTTGAGAAGGTTGTACTTGTGGTTGAGGACCACGGGGTACGAAATTTCATGGGTTTGGAACAAGTTAGGCTGGAAGAGTGCCTTGAGATCGAGTCGCCATGAGTAGTTGACTGATCTCAGCGCACCAATTGGTGCTGAAGAGAGGTCATGTTCTCTTCATGGCTCTTAGACATTTCCGTCATCATTCGCAGCAGTTTATCAAGAGGACTTGATGCGTGTTCTGTTTGCGGTATGCAAGGACTTAATGGCGGATTCGCCACTGGATTAGACTGGGCCCTTGGGATGACGGGTGCGGACAGTCGCATTGGCCCACCTGCGAGGTTTTGGCACTGTGAGTTATTGGATGATGCGAAGTTCAGATGATTTCGCCACCCTAGGTTATAAGTATCATAGAATGGGTTTTTCCCCAGGGCGTAAGCGTCTTCTAAGTCAGAAGACGAGTCTGCATGTAAATATGCATCCGAGCACATGGAGGCTTGGTCTTCCGTGTCAAAATGCTGGCTTGTAGAAGCCAAATCCACATGACTTACCGAATCGCTTGGCACGACACTCTGTAAGGAAGATCTCACGAGGGTTTTGGGGATAAGCCTGGTGTTGGAAGGATTGGGATTGTGACGAAGTGATGAGGTGGGGGTGTTTGCCATAGAACGGGCGGGATTGGCCAGAAGCTCGTCCAGCTCTTGTGTACGATGGAGACTTCATCCAATTTTTGTGCGATAAGGTTAAGATCAGTGGATGAATGGGAGGGTCCCGTGTCAACTTCGTGAACATTACGGGGCAGGCTGGTACGATTAAAGGCGACAATGGAGGCATTGTTCATTGAGTTTTCGCTCATTCTTTCAAATAATTTGAATGCTACATTCTTGTCTTTATTCATGAAATTCCCTCCGCAAGAAGCGTCTGCAATCTGCTTCAAAGTCTCATTTAGCCCATAATAGAAAATCTGGGCTATATGCCACTTAGGTAGACTGTGGTGCGAACACTTCCGGAGGAGGTCATTATACCTCTCACAAGCCTCATGAAACTGTTTGCCGTTTTGTTGCGTAAAGGAAGTTATAGCATGACGAAGTGCATTGGTTCGCTTGATTGGGAAGAATTTCTTGAGAAATGCTGTTCGCATCTCTTCCCAAGAATGGATGGTTCTCCCAAGGGTGTGTAACCATTGCGATGCTTTATCCCGCAATGAAAATAGGAACATTTTCATGAGGACAATTGATAACCCGATGTTTCTTGGTTTAACCATTTCATCCAATCGGGTTAGGTCCTCCAAATGGAGAAAAGGATCTTCACTTGCAAGACCATGGAAGTGAAAGTTAATCAGGCCAATTATATTGGGTTTCAGTTCAAAATCGTCCCCGCCCATGGGGACCCGAATTTGTCCTATGGTCTCTGTAGCAGCGGGATTTTGATAAGGGCTAAGAGACCTAGGCTCCTCCTGTTTGGGAGGGTTCTGCATTTCCTCCAAGGTTTCCCTAATGGCTTCAATCTGTTCATTATACATTTCCATTTGGGCTTGGAGGCGGGTTATGGGGTCCATGGCTCCACCACCTGGTGGGATTTGAGGGCGGTCTCCTCCCTTGGGATTTGGGGGTGGGTGTGTAGCCATGTTTGTGGAGGAGGATGACGATTTGGTTTCTGTCCTTCTAAAATTATCAGACAATTCAAACAATTTAGGGTTTGTGACCTCCTTCCAAACATGCACTACAGCAGGAAGAATTGGGGAGATAAGAAGGGAAAGGGATGAGAGAAATGACGTCGCAAAGGTACACTTGATGACAAATCAAGGCAATCAAAGTCCTAACCTCTACAGTGTGCCCTTAGACCTAAAGGTCTAAGTTACCTACTATCACAACCTACAGAACCAAATGCGAGCACCGCGGAACCATCGAGCCAGATTGAAAGGCCGTTTGCCCCAGTCTTAGACACCCGATAGCACGCGGGAACCCACACCAGCACGTAGGCGTTACACACAGGTAGTTAGACCTCCAATCCTTAATAAGGGTCAAGTTGCTACCAATTTTAATTAGAGGATTAGGATCAAGTGCTTCAGGAATGTGAAGGGCGTTTTATATGGGTAATGCCCAAGTGCGTTATTTTTAGAAAGTGTGTAAACCAAGCATGCAACGGGGAAATCTCCCCGAATTGAAGTTTTAGTTGGTGAATGGTTTTTAGAATTTCAACCTTAAGTAGTATGGATTTTGAGATTTCGTTGAGTTACCAATTGAACCAATCTCCGGGTTTTTGAGAAAATACAAGTTCTTCTATGCCTAACAAACCCTTCTTCAATATGAGTTGGTTAATGCATGCTAAAAATGCAATGGGCTTCCCTAGGTGGAAATTTCTATGTGTGGATACACGAGTCAATTTTAGGTTAGTGTGAAAGGGAGCCAAAGCACTTCAATTCAAGTGCTCCCAATCACCAGAATGATGTTCCACACACAAGGCTCAACCACAAGATAATGTAAATAAAATCAAAGTGTTGGGGTTGAAATATTCGGGATCAAATCTAAGGCACGTGAAAGGTCGTGGTGGGGTTGGAATCAACTCAATTCCAAGTCTCCGCACCAAAAAAATTGTGTTCCCGAATTGCGGATAAAGGAGGCAAGGAGGATGGCAGTTAATCTTTTTAATCTTGCCTCAGAGAGCGCATCCCATGACAAAAGATTCAAGAGTCAAGATTCTTGGATCTTTGCTATGCGAAGTTTGGCGGGAAATCCAAGGGTGGTGGGTGTGATAGCAGACAATCAAACAAGTGATTTTTAATCCACTTGCCCCAAGAAATCACAAGAAGTGTTTTTAGGTTTTTTTTTTTTATTAAGGTGACAAGTTGACCTAAGTTGCTAAGAGAGAGAGACCTACCTTTTCAGCAACATGGGCGAAGCTCCAGTGCGGTGCCGACGACTTCACCCTCTCGTTCCCACCTTGGATCTGCCTACGTCCCCTACTTCCTCTACTTGCCTCCTCCTTGCAATTGGTTTTCCTGCACACCAACAAGCAAAAACACCCATGAAGAGAAGGGTGTGAGAAAAGAAAATCAAAGGAATGGTGTAGAAACTTACCTCAATGCATACCTCCCCGACAACGGTGCTAGAAAAAGGTGTGTTAGAACTCGAATAGGTTGTGTTAATATGGTGAAGTTATCGTTGGAGTATAGTGGTTAACCTAAATCGAGTCTAACCATCTTTTTACGAAATTTTTAACCTGGCCTACTTAATTTTAGCTTGGTCACTTTTAGGCCCAGGGTCGATCTCAGGGAGGCGGGGATTAAAGGTGAAGAAGTTTCTACGCCTTACCTAAAACGTATCTTGTTTTTGATTTTTTTTCTATTTAAGATTTTTTTGCTGATAATTTTGTTCTTGAGGTACACCCTCAAAATCAGGTCCTTGGCTTCGAGCCAAATTGTTCTTGGCTTTGAGCCAACTTAGGGTTTCTAAAAGAAACTGGTCCTGCTATTCGCAAGATTGAGTACTTGAAAGACAAGGATTATCTTTTCTCTTTTACTCTTTTTTTTATCTTTTTAATAGCAGGAAACAAAAGAGAAATAAAAACAAGATAGGTTGCTTGTAGAGAAATAAATATAGTCTATATATATATATATATATATATATTATATATAGGGGTGGGGGTGGAAGTGGAAATGGCATGTAGCATAGTGTCGAGTTGGTCCACGTCTAGAAAGATGCAACCAACAAGACGAAGTGCCACGTAGAGTGTAGGATGGATGTGTGGGAGTGTGTGCGGAGGCACTTGCTTTACGCGGGTATCGGGGAATATCAGCAACTAGTGCAGATATTCCCACGATATAATGCGTGGTGGAGTGACTAGTGCAAGGGCGTATGGATACAGGTTGGTGATGTGTATGTAAATATATATATATGTATATATAGATAGGGTTATAATTATATAGGTGTATATGTAGTTATGTATATATATATATAGATATGTAAATATATATATAGGTATATATATATATATTTATAACTAGATATATATGTATATATATTTAACTATATAGATATATATATATAATAAATTATGTATGTGTATATGTGTATATATATATATATATGTATTTATATCTATAGATATATATGTATATATGTATGTATATATTTATATATGTATAAATATATATATGTATATATGTATAAGTATGTATAGGTATGTACAAGTGGTGTGTGAGTGTACGAGTGTGTATGTGTACGAGTGTGTGTGTGTGTGTGTATGAGTGTGGGAGTCCGCTGGAGAGGAGTGTGAGAGAGAGCGATTGAGTTAAGCCATCTGTGGGCCGTGTATGACGTCTGGGGACTGTGTGCACGCGCAGAGCGCAAACGCTGGAGAGAACGCACGCACTGTCATCGCGCGTAGGCGGGTGCGGGAGTGTGAGAGAGAGCGCAACGCAGCGCATTGCATTGCAGACGGGAGTGGATGCGGGCGAAGACGAGCGCGGGCCTATGCAGATGCGGGCGCAGGCGCTGACTGGCTGGAGGCGGTAGCGAGGAGGAGAGAGAGCGTGCGGTGACTGGATAAGTGAGAAACAACCCGGTCACCGCACTATAGCTACAGTGTCGCACTGAGAGGTGTGAACAGTAACTACAGTGCTGCACAGGATGGACAACCGGTTGTGGTCGGTTCTGCGTGCGCGGGTGCGTTGGAAGGTGCCTGCATGTGCGGGGAGAGCCTGCGAACGTCGCAGGAGTGTGCGCGATGTCCTGCGCGGCTGCTGGAGGCCGCTGCGCTACTGCTGGAGCTCCGGAGCTTGGAGCTTCTGACAATGGCGATGGTGTTCAGCGGTGAAAACAGAGGGCGAAACCACCATGCCCACCTGCTCACGAAGGAGCTGGGTGGTGGTGGAACTCACAGTGGTGGTCATGCGACCATTGTGAGCTTGCTCCTGCCCACAGTGTGTCTCTTCAGTGCGAAGAGAGACTGCGTATGGAGAGGGAGAGGGGAGGACGATGGCCTGGAGGAAGGGTGTCTGTGGTGCTGTATGTTCCAGGTTCCCTCCGCAAGGGAGAGGGCATGGCTTTTTAAAGAAGAAGGAGCCTGCCACAACCATGCTGCAGGTAGAGCATGCTGCTGGCAGGGGAATGGCGCGAAGAGAAGCAAGCCCCATGTCTTGGGTCGCGTGAGGGAGATGATTTCAAAGTCAAAATAAAAAAAGAGAATGGTGAATTTTCAATGCGACCTTGATGAAGACGTTAATTACATGGCCAATTATTCACATTATCCTCCCCTCTTAAAAAATGCATGCATGTGTCTTTTTATAAATGCAACTATAGCTACCTAAGACGCAATGGCAGTGCTAGGAAATAACACAAGATGGCATATTTATTGGTGTATTTTTGCTGTGCAATCACAGACCTAGCTCACCTCAGCTCATTATGGTAGAAGCCATCTCACTTTAGCTTGGCTTAGCAGCTAGCAAAGAACTAGCAAGCTAAGCCAGCTAGAGTAGATCCATGCCAGCCTCTTCAGCAGCTGCCAGCTCCAGTTCCAGCTCCAGACTTCTCCTCCTTAGCTCCTCTCTTCAAACCCTAGCTCCAATACCTCCTCCTCTACTCCATAGCTAGCTAAGCTAGCTTAGCTTTGCTTAGCTTAGCTAGCAAGCAGCTCCTTGGCCATCCACCACCTTCAACTCAACCCTAGCTAGCTCCACCAACTTAAGCCTACCTAAGCTAGCTATCCTACTCATTTTGGCACCACCTCTTCACCACCTTTCACCCCTCAACTAACCACCAAAAGACACCAAAAGTTGGTGCCAAAAATAATCCTAACCACCTCCCTTTTGGCTCCAACTTTCAGCCCCTTTATCCACCCTACACCTACCCACATAACCCATCCTAGCCATCCACATACCCCCCTTCTAGAACCCTAAGGTGGCGCCACCTAATGGCCTTCTAGAAGGCCCATTTTGGTGCCAATTCTAAAGGGAACCAAAGCCTTAACTACCCCCCTTAGCACCCCTTAGGTGGCGCCACTTATTCTTAGCCCTAGGATCCCCAACTACCGCCCATATCCAATCCTAGCCATCCATTCCAAGAGCCACCTATGCCCCCCTTCCTACACTATATATACCCGCCTAACTTCCCACATTTTCTTCATCCACCATTAATGTATTTTTCTACCTATACCCACCTACACCTACGGCCAAGAAGAAGGAGTAGAGAAGAAGATTAAAGGGGCACATCACCAACCCCTTTGGTGCCTTCTTCTCCCCACTCTCTTCAACTTGGGCCACGCCAAGGAGGAGGACTTTTCTACTTCAAGGAGGATGGCCAGGCAAAGGAGAAGGACCTAGGGTGGACGTCCACCCTTGGAGAAAAGCTTAGGGCACGCCTCCTTAGGGCTTGCTTTGGAGGACATCACCTTGGAGGACATAGCAAGGAAGGAGTTGGAGGACTCTTTTCAAGCTCGGGAGGTACCAAGCTTGGAGCAAGAAGCCCTCTTCTTCACCATCTATCTAGAGGATTTGTGTTTTCTTTTATTTATTGCAATTTTCTAGTAGTAGAAGCATTCAACTACTAGGCTTTTCTGTAAAACACTTTCTCATTAATCTAGTTGCCTTCTTTGCAATTTCTTTAGTTGCATTTTTAATTGCTTTGTTTTTAGCATTCTTCACTCCCTCTCCCTAATTATTCTAGGCCTCCACTTGCCTAGAGTGAGCTTAGGGAGAGGCTCTACTTGCCACTTTAGAAGTAGTGTATTGAGTTAAGTGTAAGTCGCTTTCTCGCCAATAGTTTCGCATGTTGCCTTAATTTCAAAAACATAAAAATGATATATTGAAAAAGACCAAAAAGAAAGTTGAGATCTATTTTGTAAGAAAGAGAATTAATTTTGCAAACATATTGCCTCCTTGGACGACCCTAGATACCACACTATCTAAGTTTATAAATTAAGAGTTGATCGGTTTTGCGCGTTACAACGACGCATTTTACAAATCGTGTAAAATCCGTATCATTGGATGCTCAGTCGTCATGAGAATAGGGCACCGAACCCATATCCCTCTCTGATCTGAACATGGCATATACGAGCATTTGTATGAATAGTGGTGGGTCAGGGGCTCTACACTATAGCTAGGTCTGTATGAGCCTAATATTGGGCCTGGAATTGGATTTAAATGAACCTAATAATGAACTAGGGCTGGCCGCTTGTAATGGTTTAGTCCCACCTTTATGGGGGTGTTGTGTATCCCTCGAACAAGGCCGACCCACCCACGTAAAACCAAAATTTTTGGTAGGTGAACAGTAGCTGAGCCGAGTTCAAATGAGAAAGAGAGAGGCCCTCAAATGACTATGTGTTGAGGAGAAAAAAGGAAAAGAGTAGCCGCTAAGCAGCTAACTATTGGTGTTTGCGAGAGCTTGTGTGTGTATGTGTATGTTTATATATATATATGTGTGCAGTGTAATTATAAGTATATATAGTATAAGTATACAGTATAGTATATATATGTAAATAATGTAATAAATGATTATAATTATGTATACGCATATAATTAATATATATGTATAAGTAGTATAGATATGTTTGAGCTCTTTTATATATAAATAAATCAGAGCTTTAGTGACAGATACATTCATCACTGTACATATGTATATATGTTAGTAAAAGTAGTTATGTTTGCTTTATCTGTAGGAAATACTTTACTAAGGTTTTAACGACATATATATATGTTACTGTATATTTAATATATGTTACTATAGATATTAGTATGTTAATATAACTTTGCATAGTAGATATTAGTAGCTATTTTTGTACCTTAATTTAGGTATTACTTATATTAGTTGTATATAATTAATATAGTGTAGTATTAGTTACTTTTTGATGCTTGTTTGTTGTACATTTATTTCAGGCATTTTAACGAACATTAATTGATTCTTTTGTACATAATTAACCAATTCTTTCATTTATTGATTCATTGATTCGTTTTGTAAATAAAATTAATATTTTTGGAATAAAAGAACAGTTTTTGACTTAGAGAGTGATGTATATTAATAACTACCTCCTAGTGAACAATATAGAATAAACTAGCAAAAATTGTAATTAAATAAAAATAACACGACATCGATTTGCATTTGTAACAACCTATACTACAACAATGACACATAATTCAACCTCTTTAGTGCAAATTGGTCGTTGACGGTTATATTTTTGGTACCGTTGCCAGGGCCAAAAACCTGACAATAGTGCTTTATTATGATTGTTGATGTCTTTCTACCATAATTTTTGGCATCGTTGCCAGGGAGGTAACTCTCTATACGCCAAAATTTTTTTTTATTCTTCATTTGTACATATTTTTGATTTGTTCGTATATAATCATTCTTTTATTCATATTCTTTGTTGTATATAGATTCCTTTATTCATTATATTCTTTGATTGATTTTTGTATATAATTATCTTACTAATCATTTGTTGTTCTTCTAGGTGGAGATTTCTTCCTGGCAAATCGTTGCCCCTCAGACTCGACTTCCCAGAGGAATTTTTCAGTAAGAGCTGCATTTTCCTGCTTTCCTAGATTAGTATAGTGGTAGTTGAGATCTAGCTATATTCTTAGGATATATTTGTTAGGCATAAGTTGTGAGAGCCTATTCTCACACATTCTTGTAATAACTTGGACTCTATATCTCTCTACTCATCTCTCATCGACGTAGTTTTTCCGTACGTGATTTTCCGTATCGATTTCTTTTTGATTTGCTTTTGCTTGTTGCATTTAGAAAATCCAAAAAAGACATTATAAAATAAAAAATACAAAAAGAATCTCATCCCTTATTTAGCAGCAACATATTATAGGCATCCATACTAAGGTTGCACATCTTTCCAGCTAGATTTCACTATAGTCAAATTGCATATTGTAAAATTGCTGGAGTCAGGTACACACTTCTATCCTTCTTGAGCTCCTGCATCTTTGCATTTTACTTAAACCTAAAAAGACCATCTGTTGTTTGAAAAGATTAAAAAGCTATACAAGCTGCATAGAATACACTTCTTAAAACTCAAATTAAATTCAAAAGGAGATGCTAAAATTATTTGAAACCTTGATTGAGTTTTCACTGATATCTGTTGATTGCTTATTGTGTACACACTACATGATCATATAAGATTCACAAATACACAGGTTTCTATCTCATCTCCTTAAGCAACCACAGGGTTTGGATTTGTACGCTAGTCTTTTCTAGATTCTGAGTGGACTTTAGAGGTCTGCACCTCATTCGATTTTCTGTAGGATGCGTACATTTGTACCAAAACATTTGTTTGAGTACTACTACTTTTCACGTAATAGGCCCCTAGAAAAAATCACAGGGTTTCTTGCTTGATTGATTGATTGATTGGTCTTTTATGAGATTAATATTGGGATTTCTAGTTTTATTTGAGATTGATTGAGAGTGATACTTTCCTTTGAGTTGTGACTGTTTCGAAAAATTTATTTTGCAAAAATCAACTCAATGGAAGCTTGGTGATCCCGAAATCCTAAGTTAGTACCTCCCTTAGGTGATGATGCCCAAGCTTCTACTTCCACCTCTATGCCTTCCACATCCAATCCTATTCCTTTTAGGCCTTAAACTCCCATCCATCATCCTGTTCATCCGGAGGATGACATTGATTTTGCACAATTCGAGGATTTTGAAGCACTTCCTCCACATCTCTTTACACATCCTCTACCACCACCACCACCAAACCATAGGTTTCAACCTCCTCCATACCCTAACTTTCCCAACCAACCACTACTGGAGAGAGGTCCCCAACCTAGTCTTCAACACCCGTTTGAAACACAACTGCAAATGAATACCCTAACCCAATAGGTGCAATAGCTTACACAAGCTGTTAATCTATTAGCTAATGATAACGTAAGCATCAGCCATATCTAGTTTTATTTAGTCATATTCAATCATTAAATTCTCCTACATAATCTCCAGAAGACAGTAATTCATTGGACATCCTTTCTAAGAGAATAACAAGAAACTAGGGTTAAAACTATAATTTTACCATCCTATCATGAATTCAGAGTAACCACGGGGTTTCTCAGGGGTTAATTAAAGGTTAAATGTTCATAAATATCTAATAAGTGGGTCCATGCAGATAGAAATGGGTTTTCATGCATTTCAAGAATTAATGGACATCTGAAACCCTAAAAACAGACCTGCTTAATTAACTGAGGTTTTGGTCAGAATAAAATTCATCTAAACCCTATAAAAATCATATAAAAATATTCTCTATGGTTTGTCATCTTTGATTTAACCTTCATAACACATTTTGACCTAAAACAGAGTCAGACGAACAGTTGCCCTAATTTGGGTAACTACGCAATTTACCTAGTTAAACTTCGTCAAAACCTAAATCCAACTTCACCATCATATTTCTTGGGTCCAAATTAGGTTTGTACCAAAAGTTGGGCCCAGTCAAAGATCATCTTGACCTAGTTTGCATTTTGGTCCAGTTTGAGTCTTTTCTCTCACACACATGCCCCTAACTTTCAAATTCTTTTCAAAAGACCCCTATATTTGTCGTATTCTTCGCAAAAAGGTCCCTACCTCATCCATGTCCTACTCCTACAACTCTGACGACCTTCAATCAGAGTTTTCTCCCTGATTTCATGCTCAGTCTCTTCCAAATTTGGAATAAAGACTCCAAAGAGATTTCTCTACAAATTGAACCTATTCGTAGGCTCCAATTCTTTCCCAATGTCTCATGTGAACGCATGAGAAATGTGGGTATCATTCTCCGGTAAGCCTACCAAACTTGGAAGCTTGGTCTCCAAGCCTTAAAACCCCTTCCCATGGCCTATAAAAGGAGTAGGGGTAAGAACCCTAGCTCCTTAGTCCGGTTTGGCCTTAAAATTCCTCAATTTTCCTCTTCCCTCGGCCACCTCCACCATGACTCCAGTGACCTTCTCAACCTCCCTCCTCTGCGCCTCCAATGACCAAATTGGAAGCACAGCAACCTTCCCCATCTTCCTCCGTGTCTCGCTAGCCACTGCGAAAGCATTCTCCCTCTTTCTTTGCCGTCGTCTCCCTCACGGAGGGTTCGTCTTCCCCACATTCGGCAATCACACCAATGTGGAAATCTCCCTTATTTTGTTCTTAATTTAGGTCCTCTCGACTCCTTTCCTTCCTTAGGTTTTATTTATCAACTAAAATCCAAAAATCAACCCTCAACCTAACCACCATCCGTCATCTCTCCCATCTCCGGCCAAACCTCCGGCGAGGTCCATCTCACACCACAAGCCGCCAACTGCCACGCCAACGACCCCACAACCTCCACCATCTCACACCTGTCAAAACCCTTAACCTATTTCATCCTCTCGACCACTCAAACCCCCCGTAGAGCAACCCATCATCCACACGCCATCTCCACCTCCGTCCAACCACTCCATGCACTCCCACACCCCATGGACGTCGCCATCACGTTCCACGACCTATGGAGATCCTCTTGAGCCTTTTAACGAGGGCTTTTAGCCTATACTTTGTGTTTCGGGTCTTCCATCGGAGCTTCACCAGCAAGTCACCTTCTCTGGCTGTATTCATCAAGTTGCATCTCTATTCTTTGCCAAGAGCTACGCCTAAGTGGTGAGGAATTAAGACCTCTAAGCATCCAAGTTCTTAATTGGAAGGAAGAGGCACAGCTGCACTTGCAATTTGGGAGAGATTTCATCTCTGCAGCAGCATGCGAGGAAAGGGAACGCAATAGTCCCACATCGTGAGATTTGGAGCATGCGATAGCACATAAATTGTATTTGTGTTATGGACGTACTGCCTCAAAACACGAGGGTGAGGTCCTCCTTACCTGCCTTCACTGACCCAACCTGACCTACTGCCTTCACTCCTCAGCTGCGATCACGCCCGTAGCCCTAGACCCGGGTACGTGCTTGACATGAATACCCGATTCGATTGCCTGGTTTCAGTGAAGAGAAGAGGAGGAAGAGAGAAAGAAAGAGAGGGTGGGGAAAAGGGGGTTTTGCTCCTGAAGCCTTCCAACACTTGTCCTTGAAGAGGTTAAGAAGAATAGGGAAGAAAGGCAGAAGTAAAAGAAGTAGAAGAAGGAGAGAAAGAGATGGAAGGGAAACCAAAGAAGAAGCTAAGGAAAGGAGCCATGCCAACAAAAGAAAGTAGAATAGTAGAAGAAGAAGAAACACTGTAGAAACGGCATTTAAGTCATTTGATTGCAAAATTAGATGTCTAATTTTACTATTCATTCATTTGGTTCTCTCCAGTAATTGCTATATATGTGTTAGACTAATAATTGGTGATCCAAATCACCATTATTTTGTCTAGACTTCTTTTTGTCTCTTCATATACTCATACTGTACATTGAATATTAGCCTTTGAGTAATTAATTGTGCTCATTTATATTATTTGTTGAGATTAACTTGTAAATTCCATATTTGCTCCCTGTGTTTGACCTCGGACTTAAATTGGAGTAAGAAATTGTATTTGTTGACGAGCAATTTTGGTCTATACTACAACGTATCAATCTTAAACATTGATTTCGCACGTTAAACATTTTGACATCGTTGCCGGGGAGCAACGCGCAATTCACAACTATTCTTGTATTATTTGATTACATTTGAGCATTCACTTACCCTGTTTCCTTTATTGTGATTTTGCAAGGAACTTCACGAGGAGATCTTCCACGGAAATCAGCCACTCCCAGGGTAGGTAATCTTTATTCTTCCCTAATCAACCTCCTAATCTTGAGAAGATAAAAAAGGAAACAATCAATCTGGAATCAATGGCCTTATTTTCTTACTAAATCATCATTTAAAAAGGCAAGTTTCCTAATTTGCGAAAAATTTTCATATCTGATTGAAGTTTTGAAGCGATTCTGTTTAGAATTCCCTACTCTATTTCATGTACCTATTAGGGATTACGCTTAAGTTCTAAGCATCTTGGACTACTCACTTTCTTATTTGAAGTTCAAGGTGTACATCTTAAGATTTAATTGGACTTGAAATAAAGGCAACTAGGGTTTCTACATTAGGGTTTGAAGTGTTAGAACACATTTGCCTGCAGTAAGAGAATAAATCCTCCCGCATTTCTGTGCTACCCAAGCCCTGTTTGAAAAGATCTAATAAAAAAAACCCTAAAAATAAAGCTCTAAAATCACTTGAACCCTAAAATCTTGGACCTAATAAATTAAGAGTCATTCAGGGTGATTTCTGGGTCTTGACCTAGGTTTCATTTTGCATCATTAGGGCAGGTCAAGTGAAGTTGACCTACATTGTATGCCAACCAACCTCCAAATTAGGTCACAAGTTAAATCAATTTCTAATCAAGTGAAACTCAAGGCATAAATCAGGACTTAAAATTGGTAGACTTAAGGTCTTAAGTTTGTACATTCCGGTCTACTTGGAACCGGAGTGACAAGGAAGGTCGGGTGGGGGAAACCCTGTAACCTGTGGGGATGCTCTACTGTGTAGGGGTCTTTGCAGGGCTCTCCCTTCCTGGTTGCCCAGGTATTTCTTGGGTGTACGGATTTCTGATTTAGAAGCATCATCTGCCTCGAAATTACCTTATTCATCCAAAAATCTTTGGGTGCCTCGATTAGGTCCAAATAACAACCATTCCCTCATCTATTCTCTAGAGCACACACACATCATCATAGGAATCTCTTTCAGATCTAATCAACTTCAATCTAACTTGAGCTTGATTCTTCATTCCGATCCACCACCTAATTCAAAAATGCAACCTAACATGTTACTAGACCCATTTTAGGATATGCAGGTTAATGTGTCAAACACAACAAATTTCATTGCAGAACTGGCACAACAAATTTTGACACAATTAGAAAATGGTTCAACTTGGAATGTTCTCATTCCAAGATATTGGGAAATTGAGAGATGGCATAATGGTGAGTATATCTTATGTAGATTTGAGCCATCACTATGGAAAATACACCAAGATGACCTTGAAAGAAGAGACAAGATGATGCAGATGTTAAAACGTGTTATCGATCAAAGACATCAATACAGCCTTGAGACATCTTGGGGTAATCAACATAATTTCCTAAATCCTAGGTTTGATGATCAAGGTTATTATGGACCCCCCACCCAAATGGAATTTGATTCAAATTACATACAGATTGACACACTTGATCTTGAGATTGGCTGGGAGGTTCCTGTAAATCCCTAGTTGGAGGGGGTGAGATCAGCGTGACGTAAAAATAATGCGGAATTATAAATAGAACAATCTCACAAAATAACAATCACACAATGTACACAATGATTTTTAGGTGGAAACACAACCCAGGTGAAAACCACCACCTAACCCTCTCGAGTTAGGATTTTCCGATCAACCAAGTTTATCAAATCCACTAACGTACTACTTAAACGAGAGTAGTACAACATCAATTACAACCACGCTGCTTTATACGAGGGTAGTGTACCTCAAACCCCTTCTCTTCACAAGAAGGATTTTGTCTCACGAAGGAGACGGGAATTCGCAAAGCGAATATCCAACACAAGCAAAGTAAAATAGAAGAATAGTCCTATAGAGCCAACAAAGTAATTCTTGACCTAAGATTCTATAGGAGTAAGGATGCTTCCCTTTGCAATAAGTGCGTTGACGATGCGGATGCGTGAACTACACAAAGGCACAACGGCGCTCTCGTGAATTACGGTGGGAGAGTGGGTGCATAGCAGGACGAAGCTCTTAGGTGAAGTGAGTGCTTGTAGAGCTAGAGCTTCTTCTATAGATCAATTTGACACAAAGATGTGGAAATGCTTGTACTTGGTGTGTCTTTGAGTGACAAAGGTTCTCCACTATTTATAGAGGCCCTAGGAAGGCTTTGGAAGGCTTCTATAGCCGTTGGGTGCAAGCTCCAAGAAAATCAGGCCGAAATCAGGATTAATCATTACACTGACAGGGTTATCAGATGTCTGATCCTGGCATTGGACATCTGGAAAACCAGTTGTCTAGGAACAAAGTCAGACATCTGATTTTAGGCGGGTTTCCTTCCTGACTTGAATCAGATCTAAACAGGGTTTTAGTGAATTGTCATCAGATGACATACGGGACGTCTGGAAAGATGTCTGGACATCTGGGAACCTACTTTTCTACGGGAATGGATTTCCAAGAGAGTGCAATGGCTATAAAATCTCTGAGAAGAGATTTTGGGTCAGCCGAGGCAAAACGGTCATGTATCAGATGTCTGGGGTCCTCTACGGACGTCTGATACGAGGCTAACGGGCATATCCTTCATTGCTTGCTAAGCCAGCCAATGGTCCACTAATTAGACGTCTGGCAAAATCATCAGACATCTTCTAAGACGTCTGGACTAAGGTCAGGACATTTGATTTCATCAGACAGAACTAGCTAAGTCTAGTCTAAACATAATCGGACGTCTGAGTCAACACTCAGACGTCTTTAAAATCATTATTAAATGTCTGGTTTTCAGATTAGACATCTGAAAAGGCTGTTTGAATCCTATTTTGGTTTTCTAAGTTCTCTACAGAAAACTTAAGTATCCTAGGGTTGTGCAAGTGTTTCTAGGACTACTGTTAGGGTACTTTGAGGCTCTTTAACATGAATCTAAGTAACAAAATAAAGAGCAACAAAAGAAGCAAAAAATACATAGAGTACAAGTAAAGGAAATCTATCCTATTCTTCATCTCCTTCCTTCTTTAAGCTATCACTCCTCGTGAAGCTCCTCTATTCTCCATCAAGCTCCTCCAATCCATCCTGGATGCGAGCTCGAACTTCGCCTGACCACGTCTCCCTTTGCAATTACCCTGAAATCTAAGAATTTAAGTGCAAATGTTAAATGACACGTGTTTTTTTATAATCAAAATAAATGATCGTGGTGCTCTAGCATTAACAGTTCCGATTGCAGGTGATCATGATTTCGAACCAGCCTTAGGAAGCCAGGAAATTGGTCCATCAAGCCTAGATTTCCTAGACACCTATGATAATGACATTGAGTCAAAACCTCTTGAGGGTGTAAATTCCATCCCTTGTTCTGATAAGGTGACTCTCAAGAATAATTCTGACATCCCTATAGAGCCCAACCTAGATTCTAGTGATTCAACCCACACCCTTAACCTAGAATCTGGATTTGAGCCTTATCAGGAGGATTACAAGGCCCCGTGTGATACAAGTAAAATTTTGAATCCAGAATACGATTCAAGGCCCGTATTTGATGAGTACACTTCTTCAAACTCCTCAGAGATACATACTGATTTTTCAAAAGTCATGCTGATCTATGATTCAGAAATCGAGGAGCTGGAAGAGTTGGGTTTTAATTGGGTCTTCCCTACAAGCCAAGAACCTGAGCCTATACCTACTAGGGACACCTTTTTGAGCTCAGAATTTGAAATTAGGTTAGATCCAAGTCAGGTTGTCGATTCTACATCCCTTGATTTATTCCATGGTGGAACCTCTGATCCTGAATCAGATTCAGAACACGATCTTCGCAAGTTCTTTGACGATTTCGAATCTTACTCTGACATCAGAGAACTATTGTTTCCTAATGAATTCAAATCAGTTTACGACCTCAGCGACCACAACCCATCTTTTGATTCTGATACTGAGGGCAATGATTTAAAAGAAAACACCTCTTCTGCTCCATTTATAAAACCTTCCAAAACCCGCTTTCAATCCTGACCCACAATCGGAATCAACTTTTACTCTAGTTCTCCTCTTGATGATCCGGTAGCACATGATTCTCCTCCACATTTCAATCGAGTTTCAGATATTGATCAGACTACAAATCATGCCTCATCCTTCTCTGATCACCCCCATAGGGATCTCACATCCTCCATAGATCCATTCTCTTTGGAAGATCCCTACTTTGACTAGGCTGATTGTACTAAGCCAAACCTTGGATTTACATTTTCACATCTTTTCAAGTTTCAAAGTATCTGGTGGGCACCACATCTACTGATTCACATCCATCAACCCACCAAACTAATTGGGTTTGCACTGCATCATCAGCCTGTCGATCTGAACAAGCACCTGGTTGGACCAACCAAGCTATTGATCAAGGTGCTTGTTCTACAAAACTCCAATGATTTGACCACTCCTCCATGACCATTTTCTACTCAGTTGAAGGCATTGAACTTAGCACTTAATGGGAGGCAACCCGTCATTTCAAAAACCCGATAACCTTCCAATTATCCTTTTGAGCTTCACATCTACTGCACTTTGAGTTCAGTTTTAGAATGGTCGACTCCACCTCTGGTATTCATACCAGAGCTTGAAATCATCCGCAACAGTCATCCCGACCCATTCGCCCACCCATTTATCCTATTCTAATCCTTGAACCAACTGATTTCATATCCTCCGATTGATAATGAGGACATTGCAAGACTTAGGCATGGGGGGTGTTATAGTGCAAATGCATAAAAATTTAAATTTCTTAAGGGTTCTCACAAAAAATTACATATTCCAAAGAAACCAAAAAAATTGAAAAAAAACACAAGAAAAATGGAGAAAGGGGAGGAAATTTTGTGAGATTAATTGCATATCATTTGGAGGAAAAGAGGAGGTGATTTTAAATATTAAAAAGGAGCTACAATTTGAAACAAAAATGTGAAGTCATTAGTAAAAGATTTTGGAATCTACTTAAGCTCTAGACCAAATCAAAAGAAAAAATTAAGTCCTAGAATAACAGAGAGATAAAGAGATTAGTATGAGTGCTAATCTTAGGCCTCTTGGGCTTGTTTTAGGGCTTAAAAATTCACGTATCCATTAAGATCTGGATAGTCCTCAAGAGATTGAGGAAAATGCAAAGCTTATGTAGTAGGTCTAAGGCTTAGGAAGTATTCGAGCTCGTTAACTGACCTTTAGTTGCTGGACTCGGTAACTTAAGCAACCCAAATCACACACAGTCTGGTTCAGTGTGCTTAATATCAAAATAACGCAAATGCGTTAATTCTATTCTGAAAAAGCTACCTAGATTAGGAACGGCTAATCATCACAAGTTGATTTGGATGAGTTCCCGATGTGAAGAGGTGGGAAATTCCCCTCGAAGATGCGTAATAACATACCGTCTCCTTGGTGCTTGTCTCGTAGGATATCTAAATATCCTACTGGGGGCACGTAAGCACCTTGTGCTAATTCAAGTACCATGGGTGGGATTATCCCAAAACCTCGATCGCAAGGGTCTGAATTTAGCTATAGAACACCATGGGCGGTATTATCACGAAGTGTCAAAAGCTAGGGTTCTGGGGGTTGCCATGGGCGGTGTTATCTCGAAGCATTGATTGCCAAGGACCCTGTGAGGATTGATGGTGGGAACAAGAAATCTGATACAGACCGTGTTTTTGAGCAAATCTGAAGCTAGAAATAAAGAAAAAGAGAAAGAAAACTCTCCAAAAGTACAAGAATTCTTCTATCCCTCTCTCTTACAAAAATGCACTGCAGGCTAAACCTGGACTAACCATGTTATATGCATGAGTGCTTTAACAGCTGGGTCTAACAAACCTTAGGTTAGTTCTTGTGGGCCTTAAAAACCTTCACGGAAGACTAAGGCTAAAGCTGATCAGGTCTAGATCTTGATTGCTACTTGAATACCTCTAGGCCTACTATTAGCATTCTGATCTAGTTTCTACAAGGAAGAAAGAATCAGGACTTCGAACATCAAGGAATGGTCTAGAATTTGAGTTAATTATGTGAGATTTTGCTAAGGGACTAGGAAAAGTTAGGCATGGGGGTAAGATGTTATAGTGCAAATGCATAAAAATTCAAATTTCTTAAGGGTTCTCAAAAAAAAATTACATATTCCAAAAAAACCAAAAAAAAATTGAAAAAAAAAACATGAAAAATGGAGAAAGGGGAGGAAATTTTGTGAGATTAATTGCATATCATTTGGTGGAAAATAGGAGGTGATTTTAAATGTTAAAAAGGAGCTACAATTTGAAACAAAAATGTGATAGTCATTAGTAAAAGATTTTGGAACCTACTTAAGCTCCAGGCCAAATCAAAAGAAAAAATTAAGTATGAGAATAACAGAGAGATAAAGAGATTAGTATGAGTGCTGATCTTAGGCCTCTTGGGCTTGTTTTAGGGCTTAAAAATTCATGTATCCGTTAAGATCTAGATAATCTTCAAGAGGTTGAGGAAAATGCGAAACTTATGTAGCAGGTCTAAAGCTTAGTAAGTATTCGACCTCACTAACTGACGTCTAGTTTGCGGGACTCGATAATTTAAGCACCCTAAATCACACACAGTATGGTTTAGTGTGCTTAATATCAAAATCACATAAATGCGTTAATTCTGTTTTGAAAAAGCTATCTAGATTAGGAGCGACTAATCAACACAAGTTGATTTGGATGAGTTCTCAGCACGAAGAGGTGGGAAATTCCCCTCGAAGATGCGTAATAACATACCGTCTCATTGGTGCTTGTCTCGTAGGATATCTAAATATCCTACTAGGGGCACGTAAGCACCTTGTGCTAATTCAAGTACCATGGGCAAGATTATCGTGAAATCTCGATCACCAGGGTCTGAATTTAGCAACAGAACACCATGGGCGGCATTATCACGAAGTGTCGAAATCTAGGATTCTGGGGGTTGCCATGGGTAGTGTTATCTCGAAGCATCGATTGCCAGGGACCCTACGAGGATTGATAGTGGGAACAAGGAATCCAATACAGACCATGTTTTTGAGCCAATCTGAAGCTAGAAATAAGGAAAAAGAGAGAGAAAACTCTCCAAAAGTATAAGAATTCTTCTATCCCTCTCTTACAAAAATGCACTCCAAACTGAACCTAGACTAACCATGTTACACGCATGGGTGCTTTAACCGCTAGGTCCAACAAACTTTAGGTTAGTTCTTGTGGGCCTTAGAAACCTTCACAGCAGACTGAGGCTAAAGCTAGTTAGGTCTAGATCTTGACTGGTACTTGAATACCTCCAGGACTACTATTAGCATTTTGATCTAGTTTCTAAAAAGAAGAAAGAATCGGGACTTTGAACTTCAAGGCATGGTTTAGAATTTGAGTTAATTCTGTCAGAGTTTGCTAAGGGACTAGTAAAAGTTAGGCATGGGGGTATGATGATAACATCATCATCAGCTATATCTAGCTTTATTTAGTCATATTCTATCATTAAATGCTCCTACATAACCGCCAGAAGACAATAATTCATTGCACATCCTTTTTAAGAGAATAATAAGAAACTAGGGTTAAAACTATAATTTTACCATCTTGTCATGAATGTAGAGTAACCACGGGGTTTCTCAGAGGTTAATTAAAGATCAAATGTTCATAAATGTCTAATAAGTGGGTCCATGCAGCAGAAACACGTTTTCACGCATTTCAAGAATTAATGGACATTTAAAACCCTAAAAACAGACCTGCTTAATTAATTGAGGTTTTGATCAGGATAAAATTCATCTAAACTCTCTAAAGATCATATAAAAATATTCTCTAGGGTTTGGCATCTTTGATTTAACCTTCAGAACCCATTTTGACCTAAAATAGTCTTAGACGAACATTTGCCCTAATTTGGGTAACTGCGCAATTTACCAAGTCAAACTTGGTCAAAACCTAAATCCAACTTCACCATCAGATTTCTTTGGTCCAAATTAGGTTTGTACCAAAATTTAGGCCCAATCAAAGATCATCTTGACCTAGTTTGCATTTTGGTCCAGTCTGAGTCATTTCTCTACACACATGCCCCTAACTTTTGAATTCTTTACAAAAGCCCCCTATATTTGTCGTCTTCTTCACAAAAAGGTCCCTACTACCTCCACATCCTACTCCTACAACTCCAGCGACCTTCAATCAAAGTTTTCTACTTGATTTCGTGCTCAATCTCTTCCAAATTTGGAATGAAGAATCCTAAGAGATTTCTCTACAAATCAAACCTATTCGTGGACTCCAATTCTTTCCCAATCTCTCATGCGAATGCATGAGAGATGTGGGTATCATTCTCCGGCAAGCCTACCAAGCTTGGAAGCTTGGTCTCCAAGCCTTAAAACCCCTTCCCATGACCTATAAAAGGACTAGGGGCATGAACCATAGCTCCTTAGTCTGGTTTGGCCTTAAAATTCCTCAATTTTCCTCTTCCCTCGACCACCTTCACCGCGACTCTAGCGACCTTCTCGACCTCCCTCCTCTGCACCTCCAATGGCCAAATTGGAAACGTAGCAACCTTCCCCATCTTCCTTCGCATCTCGCCAGCCACCGCGAGAGCATTCTCCCTTTTTCTTCATTGCTGTCTCCCTCATGAAGGGTTCATCTTCCCCACGTTCGGCAATCACAATGACGTGGGAATCTCCCTTATTTCATTCTTAATTTAGGTCCTCTTGACTCCTTTCCTTCCTTAGGTTTTATTTATCCCCTAAAATCTAAAAATAACCCTTGACCTAACCACCATCCTTCATCTCTCCCATCTACAGCCAAACCTCAAGCGAGGTCCATCTCACACCACAAGCCGCCAACCACCTCGCCAACAACCCCACAACCTCTGCCATCTCACGCCCATCAAAACCCCTAACCTATTTCATCCTCTCGACCACTCAAACCCTCCGTCGACCAACCCATCATCCGCACACCATCTCCATCTCCGTCCGACCACTCCATGCACTCCCACACCCCACGGATGCGGTCATCATGTTCCATGACCTATGGAGATCCTATTGAGCCTTATAATAAGCTCTTTTAGCCCGTACTTTGTGTTTTAGGTCTTCCATCGAAGCTCCGCCGCTGTGTCACCTTCTCCGGCTGTATTCATCAAGTCACGACCCTATTCTTCGCCAAGAGTTATGCCTAGTTGGTGAGAAATTAACACCTCCAAGCATCCAGGTTCTCAATTGGAAGGAAGAGGTGCAGCTGCACTAGCAATTGGGAGAGATTTCATCTCTGCAGCAACATGAGAGGAAAGGGAATGCAATAATCCCACATCGTGAGATTTGGAGTGTGCAATAGCAGATAAATTGTATTTGTGTTCTAGGCTTACTGCCTTAGAACATGAGGGTGAGGTCCTCCTTACCCACCTTCACTGACCTAACCTGACCTACTTCCTTCACTCCTCGATTGCAATCACGCCCGCAGCCCTGGACCCGGGTATGCGCTTGACCCGAATACCCGATCCGATTGCCTGGTTTTAGTGAAGAGAAGAGGAGGAAGAGAGAAAGAAGGAGAGAGAGGGGAAAAGGGGGTTTTGCTCCCGAAGCCTTCCAACACTTAGACAAAGTTCGAGAGTTTCTCCCTTGTGCATGAAGAGGTTAAGAAGAAGAGAAAAGAAAGGTAGAAGTGAAAAAAGTAGAAGAAGAAGAGAAAGAGAAGGAAGAGAAGCCAAAGAAGAAGCTAAGGAAAGGAGTCGTGCCGACAAAAGAAAGAAGAAAAGCAGAAGAAGAAACACTATAGGATCGACATTTAAGTCGATTGAATGTAAAATCAGACATCTGATTTATTGTTCATTCATTTGGTTCTCTCCAGTAATTGCTATATATGTGTCAGACTAATAATTGGTGATCCAAATCACCATTATTTTGTCTAGATTTCTTTTTGTCTCTTCATATACTCATGCTATACATTGAATATTAGCCTTTGAGTAATTAATTGTGCTCATTTATATTATTGGTTGAGATTAGCACGTGAATTCCATATTTGCTCCCTGTGTTCGACCTCGAACTTAAATTTGAGTAATAAATTGTATTTGTTGACGAGCGATTTTGGTCTGTACTACAATGTATCAATCTTAAACATCAATTTTGTGCGTTATACATTAGCAAATCCCCAACCTCAACCTAGAGCTGCCCAGGCACCACAACCTCGTAGACCACAACTACGAGATTACTATAATCCTGCAATTGCACCACCTATGCCTATGTTACACTATCCTGCTGGGGGTCATGCTGCTGAACTGAAGCCGAACCTAATTGCACTTATTCCTCACTTCCATGGTCTTACTTTTGAGGACTCCTTTTAGCATTTAGAGGAGCTAAAAAATCTTGCTCAAACTTTGGGTCTGAAAGGTCATGATCAGCACATGCTTTTGATCAAAATGTTCTCCTTTTCATTAAAAGATAAGGCAACCTTCTAGTTTAGAACACCAGCATGGACTACACCTATAGAAACATGGGCTTCTTTGGAACATGAGTTCCTTAAGAAGTACTTTCCCGTAGCCCCTACAAATGCCTTGAGACGTGCCATCATCACCTTCACACAAAACTCAGGAGAACAAATGCACGAGGCTTAGGAGAGATTCCATAAGCTTTTGAGAAAGTGTCCCCACCATGGTGTCCCACACTGGCAACAGGTCCAGATCTTCTATCATGGGCTCCATGATGGCACAAGGAATTTTGTTGATGCCACTTGTGGAGGCAATTTCCTATGTCAAGACGAGGGCTCAACCTTTGAGCTCTTCGAAGGCATGACAGAAAATTCTATTAACAATGATTCGATGAATGTCTTTAATAGAAATTCTTCTTATTCCCACTCGTACATGGGGGTATACGAAGCCCAATCCAGCACAGGAGATTTAGAAATTGTGGCTGCTGACGTCGAGAAACACGTTAGGTTAATTCATTCGTTGTAGCATGCATTTATGACATCAATTTTAATTATAATAATCAAACGTGAGTTTGAGTGTCGAACACGAGGAGGCAAGAAATCGAATCATTTTAAAATGGACTTTGGGTTTCTACCCCTTAGGTGACCCGAAAGAGAAATTGTTGCCTAAAGGTGTATCTATCTGACCGGTAGCTTTCTCCCTACTTTTTATTTTTGTGGGTTCAACACAAGGGCGAACCTAGTGTATATCTCCCCAGATTATGCTACTTCCCCGCTTCTTCCTTAAGTGTTTTGGAATTCTTGTGTATTTTATGAGCTATGATCTGGACGACTGGCCAATGGGCTGTTACCCACGATAACTTGCCAGCCATACTTGTGCAATGAAGTGTGGCTTATTTCTTTTTTCTTTTGTCCTTTTTCTATTTTTCTATTTCTCTCTATTTTTTTTTTAAGTAGGTGTCTTGTTTGATCTAAGATTTACCTAAAGGTAGTAGTAAAAGAGAATGGTCTTGTGGCTGGGTTCTGGACAATCAGCCAATGGGCTGTTACCCATGACAACATGCCAGCCATACCACTCTAGAAGGTTCATTAGCTACCCAATTTCCTTTAGAATCGCCGATGAGTCAGTCAATGCAAAACGTGTGTATATGCTTAAACTAAAAATCCCCCCAAATCAAAGTGCGGATTGATAAGTCATATACTTGTCACCCTACTTTATTGATCATATTAATATAAATTATGATGGTGAGGACTCAAGACCAAGTCCACAATTTAGTGGACACCTAGACTGATTAAGTTTGAAGACCTGAAGAGTCTAAGCATTCAAGTCCTTAACGTATCATTTCCTAAAGTTGACAAGCTCCTAATACCTAAGTTTTCTTTTACTAATTTTTTTTTATGGCTAAAAAGAAATAAAAATTAGTTTAAGCTAACAATTTTTGTACTCAGGTCATGAGAATTACCACCCTCCCATGCCTATCATAGACAATGTCCTAATTGGAATTTAAATGTATGCAAGAGGGCAAGGAAAGAAATCACCAGAGTTACAATTGTGTATCTGGTCAGCTTGAAACCTCTGGGTTGCCTCCCAAGAAGTGCTGAGTTTATTGCCTCCAGCTGGGCGAAGTTCCAATTCAACCCTCAATGAGGGTTACAACTTCCTTTGGGGGAATCTGGGCAAGAAAGTGTTTCAATCTTTGGCCATTAACTATAAAGGTTTGCCTAGTCTTGGGGTTAGCAATTTCTACTACACTGTTGGGATAAGGTGTAACCACTTGATACGGTCCCATCCACTTAGATCTCAGTTTCCCAGGAAAAAGCTTAAGTCTTGCATCAAAAAGCTAGACTTACTGATTTGGCTCGAAGGTTTTTCTATTAATGTGCTTATCGTGGATAATTTTCAACTTCTCCTTATAAAGTCAACTATTCTCATAAGCATCCTAAGGGATCTCCTTGAGCTCGGAGAGTTGGAGCTTCCTTTGAGTTCCAGCCATCTGGGAATCCATATTACACTTACTTAATGACCCAGTATGCTCGGTGCTCCAACTCAACCAGAAGGTGGCAACCCTTGCCAAAGACCAACTGATATGGTGACTAATGAGAATACCATCGTGAGCCATAACTAGCTTAATTTGGCTTGATAAAGTTGATAAAAGCTCCTACATAACCATCAGAGGGTTATATAAGCATAATGTTCTATTTTAAGAAGATAAGAAACCAAGGTTATTTCTACAATTTTAATCGCATTTCACAAATACATAATAATCATGGGGTGTTTCAGGGGTTTATTAAAGGTCATATGGTCATTAATGTCTAATAAGTGGGTTTATACAGACAGTAACGGGTTTTCATGCATCACGAGAATTAAATGACATCTGAAATCCTAAAAACAGACCCACTTAATTCACTATGGTTATAGTCAGGATAAAATTTACCTAAACCTTTTATAAATCATGGAAAAATATTCCATAAGGTTTGATATCTTTAATTTGACCATTGGAAACTATTTTGACCTAAAATAAAGTCTCAGATAGACAGTTGCCCTAATTTGATTTTCTATGCAATTTACCTAGTCAAACTTGATCAAAAACTAAATTCGACTTCACCATCAGATTCCTTGGGTCCAAATTTAGTTGATACGAAAATTTGGGCTCAATCAAAGATCATCTTGTCTAAGTTTGCATTTGATCCTGTCTAACTCTTTTTATCACACAATGGCCCTTAAAATTTTTGAATTCTTCAAAAAAAGGTCCCTAACTTTTTCATCATCTTCACATTAGGTCCCTACCTCCATTAATGTGAACAAGTTGAGCTCTAGTGAGATTCGAGCATGATTTTCTCGCTCGATTCTCTACCAAACAATCCCAAATTTGAACCAAAGATTCCTTGTGAATTTCCCTTCCAAATGAGATCGGTCTTGGATCCCAATTCCTTTCCAAAAGTTCATACGAACTCTTTGAAAGGAAGGGTATCTGGCTTGATCGAAAATCATGGTGTTCACAAGGAACTTTGTTCTATGGCATACAAATGATCCTACATCAAGTTCCTCACTGCTACTCATTCTGAATTGGTGTTTTAGGAAGTAATACGTCGTAGTATAGCCGATAAAATACAAAAAACAAATAGAATTTATACCCGAATGAAATCCGAGGTCAAACATAGGGAGCAATTAGCAATTTAATACTCAAGATTACAATTTCCAAACATAATATAGCAATATAATGGAAATTTGAAGCACAAAGGATATAAATATAAAAGCAAGAGTCAATGTAGCCAAAAAGATTAGGGTAAAATGGTGATTTGAATCACCACATTAACCTATTACAATTTTACTAAATAATGCAATGGTACTAGTCAACCAAATGCCACGTAAATTGTGTGCACAGTGCACTCCCTATCAGAGATCAGATGGTTGGAACTTTAGTCAGACGGCTTAACCGTCCAGATGGTACAGTGCCAAGAGGGCACTCTTCTTCTTGGCTTCTTCTTCTTTAGCTTCTCCTCTTCTTCCTTTCCTTTCTCTCCTTGGCTTCTTCTTCTTCTTTTCTTTCTCCTGCCTTAAGCTCTTTTCTTCTTTCTTTTTTCTTCATGCACAAGGGAGGAAACTCACGAATTTTGGCTAAATGTTGGGGGCTTTCAGGAGCAAAATTCCCCCTTTCCCCCTCTCTCTTTCTCTCAATCTCAAACCCAAGTGTATAAACAGGTCGGTAACCTGATAATCAGGTCTGGGTCCAAGTCCACGGGCAATGGTCACGAACGAGGGTGCGTAGGCTGTGCAGGGGACCTCACCCCCTAGTGTCGAGGCAGTAAGGCTTTGACACTTTTTCCTTTTATTTGTGGTTGAGGCTCCATTGCTTGCTGATGTGGGACTGAAGTCCCACCTTTGTTCTTCACACAAAGTAGTGAAAGCTGCAGCTGCTTCCTTCATCAAATTGGCATAGTGTTCTTAGTCAAAGGCCCAAATTGATTGGCAGGGAAGCTTCTTAAGCAGAATCCATGTCACCTGGAGCGAGTGTCTGGGAACTGTGTTGCAAGAACATGTGCTGGAGCTCTGTCGAAACAGCTGTGTCAATGGCGACCGATGACGAGTACCTAAAAATCACAAAAAGGGCCTCATGGCCGCGTCAGAGGATTTCAAAAGCATCTCCAGGTGACGACAAGTGCAGTGAAGTGTTTAGGTACGGCGGCGTGGTCAAGAACCTTCGGGAGAAGGCCATGAGTGCGGGTGAAGGTGTGTGTTTGATGGTTCTATAGGGGGATCAATAGCCCTTGATGAGTGAGGGATTTTGATCGTCATGATGAGGTGGTGACTGTGTAGCAATCATAGGCCCTAATTCGCCTGAATTAAGGTAGAACCTAGCTTAACATGGCCATTCCACATGCATACACATTGTACTTTGCATCCTAGATGATTTATATGTTTTATATATAATATGTGCTATTTGAGAGGTATTAATAATTGCAAGTAGTCTAGCGTTGCAGATGACTGATCCAACCTTATGGATCTATTTGGAATGACGACGGGAGGCCAACGCTTCCAAGAGTGCATCAATTAGACTCCCGTAGCACCCTAAGGAGTTCGTGGAAGAAGCAGGAGCCAAGGGGCAAATTGAAGAATATCTGGACCTTAGATGACAAATCCAACCGCACGGATGGATCCGGATCGATGTTCGCAGTCCAACGACGCAAAAATCAACTCAATCAGAGGCCTACATCATCAGATACAAGGAGAAGATGGATGGCTACGATAGCACCATGTGGCGCCATCGCAATCGCCCCTCACTACACCCCAATCTGGGAAGGAAAATCATGGGCCTTTGGATCCTCATCCAACGACCACGATGCATCCACGTCGCCCACCTCTAGCTGCCTTATCAAGCAAGGGAGAGATCTTGACCGTTGGATTTCCACCCAACGGCCGAAGGTGGCTGCACAGGATTTGGAAACTGCAACAATCCGCGTGCATAGCACAGCGGAGAGCGAGCTTAACAACCAATGTGTGATGCAGGTTCGAGTCGCGATATGGGAATCAACTGTGTGTGGATGAAATTTAGCCGTAGGATCTTCATTGGGCGGATCAGGTGCGGACGCATGGCAGGCGGATGAAGACGTGCGTGATAACGAGCACCCTAGGAATTAGAGGGCGCTGCGCATGATTTTTAAATTGTTCGATTGAGAGATCAGACGGCTGATATGGTTTAGGAAGATGAGGGGCGGATTGAGGGTGAGCGGCGGGCGTGCGGACGAAGCGACGAGCTGTGGGTAAGCGAAGGCCATTAGATGCAGATCTAAGGGTGCACAGTGAGCCATGTGTCAGCACCAAAGCAAACTGTGGATGGAAGAAGGATTTGGAAGGCTTAATCAGGATAGTTGATCTCCTGATCAACGGATTTGATTAATCTGAAGCCTTTGCATGGAATTAAGGGCTTAAATGCCCTAAATGCCCTTCACAAAAGCTATAAAAAGAGGCCTAAGGGTCCCCTTTGAAGGCATTCATTACTTTCTTCTTCTTCCTCCTTCTACAACTCCTCTCCCTTCTTATTCTTCCCATCTTCTCTGCCTCTATCTCTGCATCTCCATCTAAAGCATCCATTGGGCCAACCTGATGGATCGTTGCTACTCTTCCCAACCTCTCCAGAAGGCCACCACGAAACACTCGTGGTGCCCTTATTCTGTTATATAAGTAGTTTATGTTAGAATTTGTTTAGTTAGATGTATGCAATTCATGTTCAAACTCTCTGATTGATATATATATTATGATATTGTGTCTATACTATTTAGTAATTATATTGAGAACAAATGCATGAGATCAAAAGTGCTTTCTACCTCCCTGTGATAGACCGGGACTCACCAGTTCCATTAATTAAATTGCCTGAGATGTATTTCGCACTGTACTACAATGTGCTAATCTTCTATGCGATCTATGCCCCGAATAGGCGGAGGTGTGGAGCATGGGAGCGGTGTGTTAGAGTGCGTGTGGAAGCCGCCAAGGCTCGCCAGAGGTATGTCGGCGAGGTGGAAGATGAAGTCGCGGGAGGCGATGCGATGGTTGAGTCGAAGTGGCGAAGACGAAGTTGTGAAGTAGCAGAGCTAGAGAGTTGATCTGAGTAGGTAGCGGATGATGAGGAGGAGTGACGCTAGGTGTGGTATGGTTGGCATCAGAGACGAAGGGAGCTCCGATGGGAGAGAACGACGATGACGAAGGGAGAACAAGCACCTCGGGGGTATGTCGAGGTGCGAAAGAAGCTGGGGAGTCGAGATCGACCAGCTATAGTCTGTGACGGCCGGTGAAGAATCTCAGAGGAAGGGGTCGCCGGAGTGAGGCGAAGTGAGCCGAGGAGGAGAAGAAATAGGGCTAGATTTGGCTCAATTTCTCGCTAAAGAAGAGGGGAATGCCAAGAGGGTCTTTTATAGGCTAGAGGGTGAGCTTTCAAGCTAGGAAACCAAGCTTTGAAAGCTCGAAAATCACCAAATAGGTTTAGGATTTCCAAAAGTTCGCATGAACTCTTGGACAAGATTTGGAAGGCAAGACCTACCTCAGATTGAAGAGCAACTCCTCAAGAATCTTCCTTCCAAATTTGGAAGGGTTTCATCGTGAAATCAAGGAGAATCTCTTGATTGAAGGTCAGTGGTTCATGGGTTCACATAGTAATGGCAGTAGGGGCATTTCTATGAAGAAGATGAAGAAGTTAGGGGCTTTTGTAATAATTTCAAAAACTAAGGGGTTATTTGAGAGAATAAGAGTCAAACTTGGACTAAAATTCAAACTAGATTCGAATAATCTCATATTGGGCCAAAATTTGATACAAACCTAATTTGGACCCAAGGAGTCCAATGGTGAAGTTGGATTTTGGTTTTGACCTAATTGCCTAGGTAATTTATGCAAAAACCAAAATTAGGGCAATAGTCTATCTGTGACTCTGTTTTGGGTCAAAATGGGTTCTAATGGTCAATTCAAAGATTTTAAACCCTAAAGAATATTTTTCTATGAATTTTAGAGGGTTTATGTGAATTTTATCCTAAGCATAACCTCAATAGATTAAGTCAGTCTACTTTTAGGGTTTCAGATGTCATTTAATTCTTGAAATATGTGAAAACCTATTTCTATCTGCATGGACTCCCTTATTAGAATTAAATGCATATTTGACCTTTAGTAACCCGTGAAAAAACCCGTGGTTATTCTATTTTCATAGATTACTGGTAAAATTGTAGAAATAACCTTCTATTCTTTTCTTCTTTTCAAAACAGCTTAAACTGCCCAAGAGACCTTCTGATTGATATGTAGGAGCTTTTATTGACTTTATCAGATCAAATTGAGCTAGTTATGGTTCATGATGGTGTTCCCATCACTCACCTTTTTAGCGAGTTTTGGTCAAAGAAAACCTTCTCTCTCCCTTGTCCAGCCACCTTTGAACTTAGCTCTGGCGACTCCCCTCCACTCTCCTCTTCTGGCTGTCCAACCATCAAATTAGACGGCCAACCAGCTTCCCTTCTTTCTCACTATCATTCCCAGCCAAAGTGTGATCGACTTCCCTGTCTTCGTCCTTATCGCCACCTCACCATCCTCTTCTCGTTCTCCAGCTCTGGTCAAGCCACGACCGATGCTCTCCATCCCTCTATCTCTCCTCGAATCCCCTTTGCTTCTTCCTCTCCTCCTCTACATCATTTCCCCTCCTCTCGCACCTTGATTCGACCACCACACTACCTGTTCCCCATCATCTTCCTCCTCTCCAATAGCAACTTCGGTGAGATCTCCCCGATAAAACACCACACCAAACGCCATGCCACTGGTCCCATAAGCTCCAGCATCCCTCCACAAACAAAACCCCTCAAGAAATTGAAGGGATTATCCATCCAAACCATCCCCCGAGCAAACCCCCTTCACATCTTCATCTTTGACCTTGCCGGACCTGCATGACCACTCTCACACCACACTACCGCCAATAGCACACTCATCGTTCCTCGACAATACTTCTGAATGCCTCTGACGTGGCTGCAAGGCCGTGTTCTTGCTTTTCAGGGTGTTTGCCATCACTCCACCGCTACGTCATCCCTCCAACTTTGTTCATGGTGCTCTAACCACGAGTGGTCTACATCGCATCCCCAGGTGGTGCGGGTGACCGGGAGGAATAATCCAAGGCCTTCAATTGCGGATGCTGACCTCAGCCACTACCCCAATTCGACGAAGAAGCACCTGCTACTATGCGAAGAAACGAAGCGGGTGGGATAGTCCCACCTCATGAGTTGCTGAAGCCTACGCGGGACATAAATTATTTTTGTGATCTCTGCTGGTTGCCTCTGAGAGCATGAGGGTGAGGTCCTCCCACGCATGCTCCAACGCACGTGCCCTCGCCCACTATGCACGCCACATGGATCTAGGTGTGGGTCCAATTACCTAGATTCGTACGGGTTTTTGAGAGAGAAGAGAAGAATAAAGAGAGTGAGAAGGGTGGTTTTTGACCTTTATGCCTCTGCTCTCAACACTTAGTCTCTGAGAGGCTTTGGTGCCTCTATGCTATGCTTATGCCTCTCATCGAGGCTTGATGAAGAAGAGAGGCCTTCGCCACTATTGCTGGTTCTAGGCTGCTGTTGCATCATTGAGATACTGATTAACGTGGAAATTGGTTGATATTCACTGTTCAAATATTTCAAGTAATTGTGATTAAGTTGTTTAGGGTTAATTTGGTGATCCAATCACCATTTTAACCCATTATTTTTTCACATTGGTAATTGAATTATTGATATATCATTCTTGAATAGTTTTGAATCAAGTTTAGGGTGCAATTACTTATATATTTTACTTGGAATTGTGATTTTGAGATTGATTGCTACTTGCTCCTTACGCTCGATGTTGGATTTCCATTCGAGCATAAATTTTATTTGTTTTCACACTTTATCAGCTATACTATGACGTATCATTTTTCAAACCCTGATTCAGAGCGATAAATAGTGACATGCCTATCGGGGTCTTAAAAGCGATCCTATATGCTTAAAGGGCATCATTCAATCGTGTGGACCAATCCTTCTGGTCAGGTCTCATAGTCTTTTGTAGAATATTCTTAATCTGCCTATTTGAGACCTCAGTTTGCCCATTCGTTTGTGGGTGATACGGGGTGGCAATGCGGTGAATGACCCCATATTTCTTAAGTAAGGCACGAAACTGGGCATTAATGAAGTGACTCCCACCATCGCTGATCATGGCCCTAGGTATCCCAAACTGGGAAAATATATTTTTCTTAAGAAAGTCCATGACAGGCTTATGGTCACATTTTTAGGTAGGTACATTTTCAATCCATTTTGAGATGTAGTCCACTGAGACTATTATATACTCAAAGCCGTTTGATGGTGGGAAGGGACCCATTAAATCAATGCCCTACACATTGAAAATTTTGATGATCAGAATGGGTTGTAGAGGCATCATATCTTTTCTGGTCATGGTCCCTAAGGTCTGGCATCTAGTGCAAGTCTTCGCAAAGTTATGTGCATCATTGAATAGTGATGGCCAGTAAAAATCGGATTGCAAAACTTTTGCAGTCGTCAGCTTTCCAAAGAAGTGGCCACCACAGGCTTGATCATGACAGAAGGATAGCACACTTTGAACTTTCTCTTCAGGGATACACCTGCTGATGATTTGATCAGCATAAAGTCTAAATAACATAGGATCATCCCAGAAATAATGTTTAGTCTCATCCAAGAACTTATCCTGTTGTTGTCTAGACCAACTGTGCGGAGTCTGCCCTACCACTAAATAATTATCTAAGTCTGCATACTAGGGTAGACTCTTTCCATGCACAACTAGAATTTGTTCATCAGGAAATGTGTCAGTTAAGGGTAATGAGGGTCCAATGTGTTCCGGGTGATTTCTGGATAAGTGGTCGGCTACAACATTCTTAGATCCGTCTTTGTCACGTATTTCCAGGTTAAATTCCTGCAGGAGTAGGATCCATCTGATCAGCCTGGGTTTAGCATCCTTGTTGGCTAACAAATGTTGAATAGCCGAGTGGTTAGTGTAAATGATCACGTGGGATCCTAGAAGGTATGATCGAAACTTTTCCAATCCAAAAACTATGGTGAGCAACTCTTTTTCTGTGACAGTGTAATTATGTTGAGCCTTATCCAATGTTTTGCTCGCATAGTAGATCACAAGGGGTTTCTTCTCTCATTTTTGTCCTAAGACTGCTCCAATGGCAAAGTCTGATGCATCACACATTATCTCGAAGTCCTGGGACTAGTCTGGGTGCAGTCAAGACTATATCCCTAAGGGTAGTGTAGGCCTTGATGCAATCAGGTGTCATGTCAAAGAGCACATCGTTGGCTAGAAGGTCAATCAAGGGCTTGGATAGTTTGAAAAAATCTTTTATAAACCTTCTATAGAAGCCAACGTGTCTTAGGAAGGATCTGATTTGCTTGATCGACCTAGGAGGTGGAAGTTTGGAAATTAAATCAACCTTAGCTTGGTTAACTTCTATGCCCCTATGTGAGATGATGTGACTGAGGACAATCCCTTTTTGAACCATAAAATGGCTCTTTTCCTAGCTTAAAACTAGGTTGACCTCGATACATCGTTTCAGGATTTTCTCTAAGTTACTAGGAAAATGGTCAAATGAGTCTCCAAAAAGGGAGAAATCATCCATAAAGACCTCCAAATATTCAACTACTATCTCCGAGAAGATGGCTAACATGCAACGTTGAAAGGTAGCAGGTGCATTGCATAACCCGAATGGCATACGGAAAAATGCAAACGTGCCATACGGGCAAGTGACCGTGGTCTTTTATTGGTCCTCGGGTGCAATAGCAACTCAGTTATATCCTGAATATCCATCCAGGAAGCAAAAATATTTCTACCCTACCAGTTGTTCGAGAATCTGGTCAATGAATGGCAGGGAAAATGGTCCTTTTTAGTGGCTTCATTAAGCTTCCTATAGTCAATACACACCTATGGTGGCGTGACTTCTGTCTTTATTTATATTCATTTTAGTATATGACAGAACAGTTACCAACTTAATATAAGATTTTTTTACTCGGAATAACAAGATTTTCTCGAGGTCGAACTCAGGGAGCAACTACGTTTCTAGAAGACTAAATAAGATCTCTATTATGTTACAAAAATAAGAGAAAGAGAGAGAGGGAGAGAGGGGGGCTAGAGTTCTCTTGGCTTCTTCTTCTTCTCTCTTCTTTTCTTTCTTTCTTTCTTCTTTCTTCTGCAGAGTCTTCTTTTCTTCTTTCCTGCTCTGCTTGCTTCTTCTCTTTTCTTCTCTGCGGTAGTGGTGATCTTCCTCTTCTTTTTCTTTCTTTCTTCTTCTTCTTCTCTTCCTGCCTTCTTCTGTTCTTCTTTTCTTTCTTTCTTTTCTTCCTGCCTTCTTCTTTCTTCTTTTCCTTCCTGCCTTCTTCTTTCTTCTTTTCCCTCCTGCCTTCTTCTTTCTTCTTTTCCGTCCAGCCTTCTTCTTTCTTCTTTTCCTTCCTGCCTTCTTCTTCTTCTTGGCGGCTACAGGGATTCCGACATCTGATGCAGTGCTTAGACGACTTATCTGTGACCTTGCTACAGTGCCTCCCTTCTTCTTTCTTCTTCTGTTTCTCTCCTTCCCTCCTTCTTCTTCAGCTGCTGTTGAGCGGCTAGGGCTTTGGCTGCTTCTCTTCTTCTTCTTCTTCTTTTCCTCCTGCATGCTCACACAAAGGTCAGAACAAAACCTACCCCTACCCCTTCCCCACGTCTCTCTCTTTCTCAGAATTCTCTCTTAGGACTGCTCTCCCAGAGCCGAGTAATCGGGTGCGGGTATCGCGCCCGGGACCAGGCCCATCGGCGTGCGATGGTGGACGAGGAGTGCGCGGTTCGGGTAGTCGGATTCGGCCCAGACCCGCGGGGCGTGAGCGCGGGCGAGGGTGAGCGAGCACGTGGCGTGCTGCATGCGAGAGAGAGGGACCTGACCCCTATGTTCAAAGGTAGTAAGCCTTAAGCACTTTTTCAATTTAAGTGCCGGTGCTTGGCCACGCACTACCGATTTGGTGCCCGTAGGTGAGCAATCTGCTGCCAATTGAGGTAGCCCGTAAGGCCTTCGCCCCAACTGCAGGCCTGGGTGTCTTCGCGACTCCTGCCTGCGCAGCCTGGGATGTGCGCTTGGGTAGGAAGATGCCTGCAACTGCAGGTAAAGCTGCTGCAGCTCGTCGACAATGGCGGCGAGAGGGCACGAACCTGAAATCATAGCTACAGCCTCTCCACCCAGTCAGAACACGTGGGAAGCTTCGCCGGAGTGTGGCGAAGCTTGTGCGGTGGTCGATGGGATGCGGGAGTGCCTGCAGAGGCTGACCTAGGTCAGACTGTGGGCGGAGACGTGGGTTTGTTCGGGGGGTGGTTGGGTGGCGCTTGGCAGTGGATGGAGAGGGGGGATCGGTGGAGTGAAGTGTGAGGGAGCTTCTGGGTTGGTCGACGAGGTGTGAAGGGGTCTGTGAGCGTCGGGTGGACTCGCCGGAGGGGGTGATCGGAGGTGGAGAAAGTGAGTCTGGACAGTGGTTGGTGGGTGGTCGAAAGGGCAGATTAGAAGAGGGAAAATACAAGAGAGAAAGAGAGGAAGCTATCTACCTAATTACTCGACGAAGGGGGAGGGCAGAGTAGCCGGCTCATATCTGCTGGAGCTGGAGACGAAGATGCCCTGGAGGAGGGTTTCGGCGACGAGGAAGCAGACGGAGGGCGCCGGCGGGTATAGCCTAGCACGGACGACAGGGCAGAGTAAACCCTACTGCAGGTAGGGCAGCAGAGCGACGAGGAGGATGAGGAGGTCATCAGAAGCTTTGGGCTCTCTAACCAGAGGAGAAAGGGATGAAGAGGGGGTGTTTCTCCGTCAAAGAAAGCTTGAAGGAGTCGGTAAGGTCTACCGCTCCTTATAAAGGGCTTGGCGCGTAGAGAGGGGCGAGGTGGCGTCGTGCCAGCCTCACCGGAGTAAGGTCGGAAGGGACACCCATGCCTTCCGCGCGTTCGCACAAAAGGCCTGGTGGTCGACAGAGGTCATGGGCGGGTCGCTGCGACAGAGGACGTCGCAGGGAACCCCGCTTCTGTTCTAGAGGACGGCAGCCCTGCCCTGCGCGGCGCCATGCTCCGTGCAAGGTCGCCGGAGTATGGCGCTGCGTAGAAGTTGCAGGGAGGACCGTTCTGCAAAGAAGGATGAAAAGTTGGGGACCTAAATGTAAGGGTTTCAAAAGATAAGGGTCAAAAAGTGAATAAAGAGGACCAAATTGTAAATTCGGTCAAGGGGGTCTCTTCTTAGGCTCAAGTTTTTATACAAGACTAATTTGAACCTAAGGATTTTAATGGTGAATTTTAATTCTAGGTTGGACCATGTTTGACCAGCCAATTTGTGCAAAAACCCAAATTAAGTTATTAATTGGGCATGGTCCTCTTTTTAGGTCAAAATAGGTTTCTAAGGCCAAACTGTAGGTTCTAAACCCTAGAGAATATTTTTTTATGAATTTTAGAGAGTCAGTTGATTTTAATTTTACCGCGAACCTCGTGAATTGAAGTGGATTTGTTTTAGGGTTATAGAATGTCATTTAATTCCTAGAAGTTGATATAACCCTTTTTAGATCAGATCATCCCACTTACCTTCTTGTTAAGCTTGTTTGACCTATGTTTGGACCCTTAATTTCCTTGTTCGCAAATTGCATTGGTAAAATTGTAGTTTTACCCCTGATGATTTATTTTATTCTTTAACTCAGAATTCTCTGAGTTAAGCCTCTCTTTGGGTTTTGTAGGAGCTTTTTCATAAATATTTGGATTAAATTGTGCTAGTTAGGGTTCATGATGAGGTTCTTATGATACCCCCATGCCTAGCTTTTGCTAGTCCCTTAGCAAAATTTTAAGGTTTCAACCCATGTTCTAGACCATGAAGTTCTTAATGATTTCAGATAAGTGCTTTTTCTTTTGCAACCTAGATTAGGTCAGAATGCCAACCATAGGCCTACTTTGGTACCAACCAAGACCCAGATCTGTCTAGCCTCAGCCTTTGTCCTTAACAAAGGTTTTTAAGTCCTACAAGAACTAACCTAAGGCTTATTGGACTTTGTGGTTAAAGCACCCGTGCTTGAGATAATTTTAGCTCTGGCTCAGTTCGCAGTGCATTTTGTAAGAAAGAGAGGTAGAAAATTTATCTGTTTGGAGAGTTTTCTCTCTCTTTTTCCTTTTAATTCTAGCTTAGGATTCTCTTTTCAACACGATCTGTATCAGATTCCTTGTCCTCATCATCAATCTTCAAAGGTTCCTGGCAGTCGATGCTTCGAGATAGCACCGCCCATGGTAATCCCCAGAACCTTGGCTGTTGAGATTTCGAGATAATCCCATCCATGGTGTTCCGTGGCCGAATTCAGACCCTGGCAATTGACATTTCATGATAATGCCATCCATGGAATCTGAACCAGCAGAGTGCTTACATGCCCCCAATAGGATATGTAAATATCCTAAGAGACAAGCACCGAGGAGATGATATTTTGTTATGCTTCTTCGAGGGGAATTTCCCACCTCTCTGTGCTAGGAACTCATCCAAATCAACTTGTGTTGATCGGACGCTCCTACTCTAGGTGTCATTTATAGAATTTTTGTAATACTTCTACGTGATTTTGATTTTTATGCTTACTGAACCAGGCTGTGTGTGAAGCTAGGGTGCTTAGGTTACTGAGTCCCGTAAACCAAAAGTTAGTTAACGAGGCCAAATACTCCCTAAGTCTTGGACCTAATACTTAAGCTTTTCATTTTCCTCAACCTCTTAAGGAATGTCTAGATCTTAATGGGTACTAAGAGTCTATCCAAGAATGCCTAAAGTTTGCATTATTACTAATCTCACTGTGCACTTTCCATTTCTTTTCCTGAATGAGGTCTAGAACTTAGGTTAATTCCTTAATTTCTTGCTAACGACTATCACTTTTTTCTTTCATTTTGTGCTCCTTTTCATTTTGTTCCTTTTTCTCCTCCTCCTCCTTTGTATAGTCCACAAAATTTTCTTTCCTCCTCTCATTTTATTATTCTTTTTCAAAAATTTTTTTAATTTTTATGGTGTTTTTGGCATATGTGAATTTTTTTTGTTTAAAACTTTTTCTTACAAGATTTGCACTTTCATCCCCCCATGCCTAAGATTTGCAATGTCCTCATTATAACTTAGGGGGTTTTTATTCAACTTAGTTCATACATTAGGACAGATGTTTGATGAGTGAATGAGTTGGGGTGACTGTTGCGGACGATTTCTAATCTTAGATGCAAGCACCTAAGGTGGAGTCGGCTGTCCTAAAGGGTGAACCTTAAGTGCACAAAGGTGTCAGAAAAGGTTTCAGGTTTTCAAAGAGAATGACGGGTTGCCTCCCGTTGAGCACTAAATTTGTCTCCTTCAGCCAAGCGGGAAATGGGATGTAGAGAGAATGGTTAAATCAGTAGATTTTAGTATAACAAGCACCTTGATCAAGAGCCTGGTTGGTCCAACCAAGTGCTTGTTCAGATCAATAGGCTGATGATGCAGCCCAAACCCAATCAATCTAGTGGGTCGATAGACGTAGATCAAAAGGTGTGGAACCCACCATATACTATGAAGCTCAGATGAATGTGGAAATGTGAATGCGGGGTTTGGCTGAGTCGAATCAGCCTGGTCAGAGTAGGGACCTGAAAAATAATCAATGAATGACGCAGAAACCCTACAGGGATGATCAGAGAATGATGGAGCATGGTCTTTTGTCTGATCAGTGTTCGCAACCCGATGTGGAATTTCAATCGGCTCGGTGAGAGGTGAATCTGAATAGAAATTGAGTTCGGTTGCGGGTCGGGGTTGAGAAGAGGTTTTGATTAGTTTTGTGGGTGTGGAAGAGGTGGCTTCAATGAGAACTGTGTATGAGGGCTCTTCTAGAAACAAATGACAGGTGGTCTCCTGTAAAGAGTCCTCCGGGTAACTATCAAATGCCTGAAGAGTGTTTACAGGATGACGGAAATTTGAATTGAGAAAAGATTTGAATTCTGGGTTGCAATCACTCTTGGCATTTTCTGTTTTTGGTTCCTGTGGATCGAAAAGAAATGATTCTATGTTATTTGAATCAGTGATCTCAGGAACCGGGACCTCAAAGTCGGAGTTAGAGAATGAGTCAGGTGAGCAGAGGTCGTAGACTGGCTTGGTGTGCTCAGGAAAGAGAGTCTCTCCAAAATTATAGTTAGATCTGAAGTTGTCGGAGAGCTTGTGAAAATTGAGTTCTAAATGAGATTCATGATCATGAATTCCCCCGCAGCATAAATCATCTGATGTGGAATCAGCAGCCTGACTGGGGTCTAGCCTATATGTCAAATCTGGGCTTAAAAAGGTGTTCTGTTTAGGCTCAAGTTCCAAGCTGGTAGGATAGACCCAATTGAAACCCTACTCATCCAACTCCTCAATTTCTGTATCGTAAATTGGCATGTCTTCCAGAAAGTTGGAAGTTGAAGAGGGATATTCACCAAATAGAAGTCCGGAATCATATTCTGTATCAAAAATTTGATCTTTATCATATGGGGCCTCATAATCTTCCCAATAAGTTTCAGATCTAGGTTCTAGGTTTAGGATGTGGGTAGAATTACTAGAACCTAAGTCCGAATAACCTTTGAGGGTCACCTTATCAAAATAAGGGGCGGAATTTATACCCTCAAGAGGTTCAGTTCTGATCTCATTATTGCAGGAGTCTTGGAATTCTAAGCTTGGCAATTCATGGTTTAGGGTTGGCTCAATATTATGTTCTCCTGCAGTATCCCAACCTAGTTCAATATTAGGCATGTTGTTTTCTATCTGGGTTGGGAATTCACAACCACTTTGTGCCTCAGTCCCGAGATCGGGGAAACCGGATTGATCCTTAATACTATTCCAAGATGGTTTATCCTCTGTTTCTGGTATATATGGGTATTTTTGGTTGATAGTTTATTCCAGTAATCTCATCATCTCTACCTGTTTTTCAAGAGCATCTTGGTGTTGTTCCCAAAGTATAGGATTTGTCAAGCATTGAAGGTATTCAGATTTGTGTAATTTTACTATCTCAATGTATCCTGTTAGGAGCATTTCTCGGGTTGATCCTTTTGAAATTTCTGTCAATAGAATTTGGGCATAGTTTATGATGAAGGCAATGGTTGTTGGGACATCAACCTGAATGTTTTCCATTGGTGTTTGAGGGTTTATACTTAATTTCATAAAACTCAAGGGCATCCTCAATCATCCTATCTCTAATGGATCTTTACGATTCAGGTTTCTCAAAGGGTAATGCTAAGTAACCAAGCTGCATACTTGGATCAGGCGGTAAAATCAAGATGTAGAATTTTGATGTAGAAACTCAAGTTGTGCCATGATGGAAGAAAGGGACATAGTTCAGAATCAGAGGAAAGGTCTATGTGAAGTGTTGGTTGCACAGACAAGGGCACCGAGGCTCGGTCCTGGGGAGAGTAAATTTCTAAAGGAGGTTTCAAGGACCTCCTACCAAACATACACTGAAGGAGTGGATGAGTTTAGCAAGTACTGGACCCAATTAAGACACCCAAAATGTTGGGTGACTATAGAGGTGCGGGCAGATGGACCCCTTGATCAAAAGATCGACCACCTGAGAATTACTTGGGCAGCCAGAGAGGGTGAGTCCCGCGAAGACCCCTAAATGGTAGAGCGTCCCCACGGGTTACAGGGTTTCCCCCACCCGACCTCTCTTGTCACTGAGATTCCAGGTAGACCAGAATGGGGACCTTGACCTCTTAAGTCTACCACTTTTAGTTAGGATCAAGGTGCTTAGGTTTTCACTTGAACTTTAGCCTTTTGAGTGCAAAGAGTGACCTGAGTTGTAGGTTGGTTGACCCAAGGGGTCAACTTCACCTATTAGTTCCTTTGAGAGCTTATTAAGTCTTGTCTTTTAGGGTTCAAGTATTTTTAAGAGCCAAATTGCTTAGGGTTTCTTTGGATAGGTATTTTCAGACAAAGGCTTGGGCACACTTCTTTTGGGATTTCTCAATTCTTGCTTAAGAAGTGTGCCTCTAAGACCCTAATGTTGAATCTTATGTTGGCTCTACTTGGTCCAGTTATCTCCTTGTTGGGTAATTAGGGCTCAGGCAAGAAGGTGTTAGCCCTTAAATACCCTTAATAGTGTGTGCAGGAATAGTGGGTTGAAAACATGCAGCTGTTACTAGGTATGAAAGACAGGTTATACCTATATTGTTTATTCTTTTCTTTTTCTTCCTCTTTAGAATTTAGGGGTTAATAGTGAGAGGATAGAAAATTACCTGTCAGTGATTGTTGTGTGGCTGCTTCTTGATTTTCCTGTACCTGCACAAAAAAGAGAGAAGAGATTATTAGAAACTCACAAATAGAGATTTTATAGCTTCTAGAATAGCCGTTGCTCCCCGGCAACGACGCCAAAAATGGGTGGCGTGACTTCTGTCTTTATTTATATTCATTGTAGTATATGACAAAATAGTTACCAGCTTAATACAAGATTTTTTTTCTCGGAATAACAAGGTTTTCCTGAGGTCAAACTCAGGGAGCAACTATGTTTCTAGAAGACTAAATAAGATCTCTATTATGTTACAAAAATAAGAGAAAGAGAGAGAGAGAGAGGGGGGGCTAGAGTTCTCTTGGCTTCTTCTTCTCTCTTCTTTTCTTTCTTTCTTTCTTCTTTCTTCTGCATAGTCTTCTTTTCTTCTTGCCTGCTCTGCTTGCTTCTTCTCTTTTCTTTTTCTTCTCTACGGTAGTGGTGATCTTCCTCTTCCTTTTCTTTCTTTCTTCTTCTTCTTCTCTTCCGGCCTTCTTCTTCTGTTCTTCTTTTCTTTCTTTCTTTTCTTCCTTCCTTCTTTCTTCTTTTCCTTCCTGCCTTCTTCTTCTTCTTGGCAGCTGCAGGGATTCCGACGTCTGATGCAGTGCTTAGACGACTTATCTGTGACCTTGCTACAGTGCCTCCCTTCTTCTTTCTTCTTCTGTTTCTCTCCTTCCCTCCTTCTTCTTCAGCTGTTGTTGAGCGGCTAGGGCTTCGGCTGCTTCTCTTCTTCTTCTTCTTCCTTTCCTCCTGCATGCTCACAAAAAGGTCAGAACAAAACCTACGCCTACCCCTTCCCCACGTCTCTCTCTTTCTCAGAATTCTCTCTTAGGACTGCTCTCCCAGAGCCGGGTAATCGGGTGCGGGTATCGCGCCCAGGACCACGCCCACCGGCGTGCGATAGTGGACGAGGAGTGCGCGGTTCGGGTAGTCGGATTCGACCCAGACCCGCGGGGCGTGAGCGCGAGCGAGGGTGAGCGGGCACGTGGCGTGCTGCATGCGAGAGAGAGGGACCTGACCCCTGTGTTCGAAGGCAGTAAGCCTTAAGCACTTTTTCAATTTAAGTGTGGGTGCTTGGCCACGCACTTACGAGGTGGGACTAAAGTCCCACCTCCCGATTTGGTGCCTGTAGGTGAGCAATCTGCTGCCAATTGAGGCAGCCCGTAAGGCCTTCGCCCCAACTGCAGGCCTGGGTGTCTTCGTGACTCCTCCCTGCGTAGCCTGGGACGTGTGCTTGGGCAGGAAGATGCCTGCAGCTGCAGGTAAAGCTGCTGCAGCTCGTCGACAATGGTGGCGAGAAGGCGCGGACCTAAAATCACAGCTACAGCCTCTCGGTCCAGTCAAAACACGTGGGAAGCTTCGCCGGAGTGTGGCGAAGCTTGTGCGGTGGTCGGCGGGATGCGGGAGTGCCTGCAGAGGCTGACCTAGGTTAGACTGTGGGCGGAGAGGTGGGTTTGTTCGGGGGGTGGTTGGGTGGCGCTTGGCAGTGGATGGAGAGGGGGGATCGGTGGAGTGGAGTGTGAGGGAGCTTCTGGGTTGGTCGGCGAGGTGTGAAGGGGTTTGTGGGCATGGGGTGGACTCGCCAGAGGGGGTGATCGGAGGTGGAGAAAGTGAGTCTGGACAGTGGCTGGTGGGTGGTCGAAAGGGCAGATTAGAAGAGGGAAAATACAAGAGAGAAAGAGAGGAAGCTATCTACCTAATTACTCGACGAAGGGGGAGGGCAGAGCAGCCAGCTCGTATCTGCTGGAGTTGGAGACGAAGATGCCCTGGAGGAGGGTTTCGGTGACGAGGAAGCAGACGGAGGGCGCTAGCGGGTACAGCCTAGCACGGACGATAGGGCAGAGTAAACCCTGCTGCAGGTAGGGCAGCAGAGCGATGAGGAGGAGGAGGAGGAGGTCGTCGGAAGCTTCGGGCTCTCTAACCAGAGGAGAAAGGGATGAAGAGGGGGTGTTTCTCCGTCAAAGTAAGCTTGAAGGAGTCGGCAAGGTCTCCCGCTCCTTATAAAGGGCTTGGCGCGTAGAGAGGGACACCCATGCCTTCCGCACGTTCGCACGGAAGGCCTGGTGGTCGGCAGAGGTCATGGGCGGGTCCCTGCGACAGAGGACGTCGCAGGGAACCCCGCTTCTGTTCTAGAGGACGGCAGCCCTGCGCGGCGCCATGCTCCGTGCAAGGTCGCCGGAGTATGGCGCTGCATAGAAGTTGCAGGGAGGACCGTTCTGCAAAGAAGGATGAAAAGTTGGGGACCTAAATGCAAGGGTTTCAAAAGATAAGGGTCAAAAAGTGAATAAAGAGGACCAAATTGTAAAGTCGGTCAAGGGGGTCTCTTCTCAGGCTCAAGTTTTTATACAAGACTAATTTAAACCTAAGGATTTTAATGGTGAATTTTAATTCTAGGTTGGACCATATTTGACCAGCCAATTTGTGCAAAAACCCAAATTAAGTTATTAATTGGGCATGGTCCTCTTTTTAGGTCAAATTAGGTTTCTAAGGCCAAATTGTAGGTTCTAAACCCTAGAGAATATTTTTTTATGAATTTTAGAGAGTCATTTGATTTTTATTTTACCTAGAACCTCGTGAATTGAAGTGGATTTGTTTTAGGGTTATAGAATGTCATTTAATTCCTGGAAGTTGATATAACCCTTTTTAGATCAGATCATCCCACTTACCTTCTTATTAAGCTTGTTTGACCTGTGTTTGGACCATTAATTTCCTTGTTCGCAAACTGCATTGGTAAAATTGCAGTTTTACCCCTGATGATTTATTTTATTCTTTAACTCAGAATTCTTTGAGTTAAGCCTCTCTTTGGGTTTTGTAGGAGCTTTTTCATAAATATTTGGATTAGATTGTGCTAGTTAGGGTTCATGATGAGGTTCTCATTAACTTGCCACGCAGTGGTTGTATAGGTGGAGATGGATTTGCCTTGGTCATTTGTGACCACGGTGAGCCTGGCCTTCTTTAGTACCACTTGAGTAGGGCTCACCTAGGGGCTGTCGGATATCGGGTAGATGATTTCCACATCAAGCCACTTGATTATTTCTCTTTTAATGACCTCTCACATGTTCAGGTTTAGTCACCTCTACATCTGGCAAGAAGGTCAAGCCCCATCTTCCAAATAGAAATTATGAGTGCAATAAGTAGGGCTAATTCCTTTAAATCAGAAATTGTCCACCCAATTGCTACCCGATGCTCAGAAAGAGTAGTAGTCAGCTTAAGTTCTTGGTCCCTGGTCAGGTGTGCATTCATAATCACAGAGAAAGTATGATCAGGTCCTAGCAAGACATACTTAAGGTTATTAGGGAAAGGTTTCAATTCAGGTGCAGGTGGTACAATGTTTGATGGGTAAGGGAAGGGAGGGAGTTGAGTGACATTAATCTCCTCAAATGGAGGTTGCTGGTGGTAATCAGTTCTGCAGAGTTCAACCTCCAGAGATTGGGATGGGTCAGGGTAGTCAATAGCTGGTCAAATCAGATGGTCCTCTAAATAGCTTAGAGTTAGGCATTCTTCAATTAAAGTTTCCACGGGATCATATTCCTAGACCCAACCGCAATTGAAAGACTTAGTCACTTTGAAGATATCCGATTGCATCTTCTTATCTCCAAAGGTGATTTCCATACATCCTGTGTCACAATCAATGTTAGCCTTGGCCGTAGCCAGAAAGGCTCTGCCCAGGATGATTAGTGTGTTTTGTAGTTGTTCAGGGACTTCCATGTCAAGGACTAAAAGGTCAACTGGGAAGTAAAAGTCTTTAACCTAAATAATTACATCCTCGACTACCCCATTCAAGGTTTTCACAAATCGGTCAGCCAGTTGGATAGTCACAGGTGTGGGCTTTAATTCTCCAAACCCAAAATGGTGATAAAGAGTAGTCGGGATTAGGTTAATTGAAGCACCTAAGTCCAGGAGTGCTCTATCAAAGGTCATGCCACCAATATTACATGAGATCAAAGGCGCTCCGGGGTTAGTCTTTTTAGGAGGTAGGCTGCTCAATATCATCAAACTCGCCTATGCTGATAGCACTACCTTCCTAGATGCTTGGGTTCTTGGCTTACACTTGGGTGTGCAAGCATCTTTCAAAAATTTTGCGGAAGCTGGGATATGCTTGATTGCTTCAAGGAGAGGTATATTGATCTGTACTTGCTTGAAAATTTCTAACAACTCATTTTCAGCCACATTTTTCTTCTTCTTTACCTTATCCAAGGCTGCAGGGTATGGCATTTAGGTTTGAATTGGGTCAGGTTGTTGATCCTTGGGTTCCTCCCACTCATCCTTAGAATCAAGCATCTCAGGTAGTGGGGTCACAGGAGGGGTCGGCCATTTGTGGTCCTAGGTTTGAGTGCCAGTTCTCAAGGTAGCCACATTGGCTGAGGCATTGGAACCAAGGTTAGGTCCTTGAGAAGAAGTGGAAAACCCTTGAGGCATTGTCTGAGGGGCTTGTAGAATCATATTGGCCTACCCCTGATTTGGTTGGAACCCTTGAGAATTGTGGTCTTTGTTCATTACATTCCGAGGGTTCTATTGTGGCTGATGTGCATACATCTAAATAGCCAAAAATGTCTATTAATGGATGTTCTTAGTACCATATTAGCATCATGCATTGTAAATATTGCATAACATGCATAATCACGCATTTAGGTCAAATTGTATAAATTGTATAGTAATTGTCTCCTTTTATGGCCAGGGATAGGGTGACTTTTAATCGGTGCTTCGGACAGAAGATCCAACCGTATGGATCTGATCAGGGCGACGACAGGAATTCAACGACTCCAAGATCGCCTTGATCAGACATCCATAGCACCATATATAGTCTGAGGAAGCCTAGAGATCAAGAGCTAAGATGGTGTCAATCTGCACTTCAGATGACAAATTCGATTGAACAGATGGATTCGGATCAACAATCGAAGCCTAACAGCGTGAAAATCGATCCAATCCGACATCCGTGGCTCAATCTACAACACAAAGAAGATAGACGGTCAGGATGGTGCGTACAGCCACTCTTAAACCCTAAAATTTGAAAATCCAAAAAAATTAGAAAAGAGTAAAAAGGGAAAGAAATTTTTGTTTGAATAAGGAGAGGGCTTGAGGCGGTCTGCATTTTGGCTAATACCCGAGCACTGTTGTGTCTTTGAAAGTTCAGTTCCTAAGTAGACAATTTCTTAATGATTGAAAATAACTCAAGTCCAAATAATCCAACCTAATTCTTTTATAAATAGCATATAGTTTTTGCTAGGGACTAGCAAAAGATAGGCATGGGGGTATGATGTAAACACATTTACACTACTTAAGATGTCTATTTATGCATGTTCTTAAGCATAGGATAGCATTTCATGATATAAATATTGCATAACATGCATCATCTTGCATTTAGAGTAGTTTGAATAAAATGGAGGTTAATTGTCTCCTTTTATGTGCTTGGACAGGGCAAACACTTTACCGGGACCTCGAATCAAAGATCCAACCGTATGGATGTGATCAGGGCGACAGTTGGAGTTCAACGACTCCAAGATCGCCCTAATCAGACATCCGTAGCATCAAATAGTGACCGGGGAACCCTAGAAGATCAAGGGCCAGGATGGTGTAAATCCACACATCAGATGACAAATCCGACCGCACGGATGAATTCGGATCGACGATCGCAGCCCAACGACACAAAAATCGAGTCAATCCGACATCCGTGGCACCATCTACAACTTCCAGAAGATGAACGGCCAAGATGGCGCCATGTGGCACCATCTCAGCCACCCAAACGGCCACTTGCATTCTATGAAGTCCGCACACCTGCCCCCTCTCCACCGTTGGATCTCCATCCAACGGCTGTCGACGCGGCTCTTTAAAGTCGTCCGCGCGACCTTTTGGGTGAGGCAGCGCACTGGTCCAACGCCTTATCGCGAGACGCTGGCGCGCGTTCGAGCCCCGCCAAGCGATTTCTGAGGCGAGCGGGTGCTCCTTCATCAACCATCAGATCGCAATCCAACGGCCGCGTGTGGCCAATAGTGCCGACACGCGATTGAACGTGCGGGGCGGACGCGTAATCGGACGCGCGGGCGGGCGCGCAATGCAGCGGGAGAAGGCGCGACTTAAGCCGTCCAATCTCGCGATCGGACGGCTGAGGATCGCTGGACGTGTGTGTACATTGGGCGTGCAGGCAGCTGAAGCGGCGCGCGTGGGTGCGGAAACTACGCCCACGTCGGGGCTTTAGTGACGGATTTATCCGTCACTAAAGACCCCTCTTTTATTATTTTGAAGTTGTAATGTCCATTTTGCCCCAACTCCTTGCAACTATAAAAGGGGACCCGCTCCATATGAAATTCTCATCCCTTCTTTCTCCTCTCTACCCCTCCAAAGCTCAAGAGAAGCTTGTCCCACACCCGGGATGCTTCTCACGAGATAAAGTCCAATTTTCGTTCCCCTTCGGAAGTGGATCCCACGATGACGATGGCATGCTGCTTCGTTCCCATTCTTCTGCTTCATCCTCCTTCGTCCTGCTTCGTTCTCCTTCGTCCAGGCGTCGTCCCGTCCGACTCATCCTCCAAGCAACCGTCGAGGAGGATTTCTCTCTCCCTATTCTTTTTACTGCTTTCTAGTATAGATTTACTGCTTTCTAGATTAATCTACTCGTCCTCTAAGCGACCGTCGAGGAGGACATTTCTCCCTCCATTCTTTCAATGCTTTCTAGAGTAATTGTTTTATGCTTTCTAGTTGTAATGAACAATCTCCTCAATGAAAAATTCCTTGTTTATTCTACATCTCATTTTGATTTCTCTGTGTAATATTCTCTTTCTCTCTTACTCTCTCTCTCTTCTATTTATTGTAAATAATTAGATAGTTTTAAATTGAATTATTCTGTGACAAATAAAAAGAAACGCATAGTTTTTAAATCAAACGTCCGCCTCCCTGTGTTCGACCCGGAATTTTAATTTTGGTATAAATTTTATTTGTTGAACACGAATTCTTCGCTTTCGAACTGCAACGACAGGTTTTCCAAAATCGAACACGTTAGCGTAGCGTTCGTAAACGTTCAACACTCCACACCTGCTCCTTCACTTTATCTTGTACTTGTTGAGCTTAAACCTCTTCCTGACTCTTTAAAACATGTCTTCTTAGGACCATATCATACTTATCCTGTGATTGCCAACTCCCACTTATCGTCTGATCAAGAATCACAACTCTTATTTGTCCTAAGAGCACATAGACAAGATATAGAATGGAGCCTTTCTAACCTAAGTGGCATTAGTCCTTCCTACTGCACACATAGAATATTCACTGAAGAAGGATCTAAACAGACTAGATAGCCACAGCATAGACTGAACCCTACACTTCAGGAGGTGGTTAAAAATGAAATGATTAAGTGGTTAGACAATGGAATTATCTTCCCTATATCTGACAGTCAATGGGTAAGTCCTATTTAGGTTGTGCCTAAGAAGAATGAACTTACCGTTATAACCACTGATTCTGGAGAAGTCATCCCTATACGGATTGCTAGTTAGTGGTGAGTATGTATTGACTATTGCAAACTCAACCAAGCCACGAAAAAGAATCATTTCCCATTGCCCTTCATTGATTAGATACTGGAAAGATTAGTAAGGAATCGATTTTTCTGCTTTTTGGATGGCTACTCAAGTTATAATTAGGTGGCAATTCAACTCGATGGCTAAGAGAAAGCAACTTTCACTTGCCCCTACGGAACCTTTGCATTCCATAGGATGCCATTTGTATTATGCAACGCACCTGCTACATTTCGATGGTGCATGTGTGCAATCTTCTCTGATCTAGTAGGTGAATGTTTAGAAGTCTTCATGGATGACTTCTCAATTTTCGAGAGCACATTTGATGCATGCTTAGACCACCTAACCAAGGTCCTGCAAAGATACATCAACGTGAATTGGTACTTTCTTGGGAGAAATCACATTTCATGGTACCTGAAGGACTTGTCTTAGGTCACCTTATTTCTATTAAAGGAATTGAGGTTGACTATTGTTTGCATGCTAAATCGGGGTTTTAAAATCATTTCGTTGTAATATAGCCGAAAATAGTGCGTGAACAAATACAATTTATAGCTTGAAAGAAATCTATGGTCGAACACAAGGAGCAAGTGTTGCAATTAACCTTAAGATCAAAATTTTAAGCAAAATATAAGAATATAATGGAAATCTCAAGCACAAATAATATAAATATAGAAGCAAGAGTCAATTTAGCCCAAAAGATTAGGGTAAAATGGTGATTTGAATCACCAAATTACCCTATTACAATTGTATCAAATATCTCAACAGTATCAATCAACCAAATGACATGTCGGATAAGTGCACAATGCACTCCTTGTCAGAGATTAGACGGTTGGAACTTCAGTCAGACGGCTTAACCATCCAGATGCTACAGTGCCAAGAGGGCACTCTTCTTCCCTTCCTTTCTCTCCTCAGTCTCAAGGGAAGGCACAATATAGAGGCACGGTTGCCTCGTAGAGACTAAGTGTTGAGAGGGATTCAGTGAAGCAAAACCCCCCTTCTCTCTCTCTCTCTCTTTTTTCTCTTCTTCTCCTCTCACTAATACCCGATTGATTAGGTAACTGGGCAGGTATTTGGATCCGAATAGGGGACCAGGGCTACCGGGCATGGTGATAGCCAAGGAGTGAGAGCTTGCACTGAGGGACTCAACCCCTCATGTATTGGGCGAGGGGTTGTGGGGAGAAAATCAATTTATCCCATGCTGTAAGCTTGTTAGGCACCGATGTGGTACTAAAGTCCCAGCAATTCTCCATGTGAAGTGTTGCTAACTTCTGATTACGATCGAAGGAGAGGTAGACTCCTTCAATTGGAGACCTGGGCACGTGCCTGGAAGAGAGCCACAACACCTGCAAGTATTGGCGATGAGGAACACGGCTAGAATACGGCAGCCTAGGTCGAGGAAGATGACCTGTAGTGGCGGAGAGGCGGTGAGAACCTGAAAAGGATAAAATGACCTCTCAGCCCTGTCAGAATTGCTCAGGAGCTTCGAGCGAGTGAGACAAATGTGGTGGTGGCAGAGGCGTGTGATGACAGTGGTCATGGTGGGCTGGCGAAGGCGGAAGGTGAGAGCGGTCGTGGAGGTGCTCGGGGAGATGATGGGTGCAACAATCCCCTCAATTTCTTGAGGGGTTTTGTTTGCGTGGATGAGGCGAAGGTCGTAGGCTCGTCGGCGAAGTGTTTGGAGCAGTGGAGTGAGCAGAGAGCTTCGCTGGAGGAGTGGCTGAAGTAGAGGAAGATGAAGTTGCGGAGGGTGAAGCAGTGGTCGAATTTGTGTCGTGAGTGCGGGAATGAGAGGTAGAAAGGGAGAGAAATGATCTAAGTAGGTAGCGAACGACGGGGGGAGAAGCGATACCAGAGACGAAGAGAGCTCCAGTAGGAAAGAATCGGCAACGACGAGGAGAATTAGGGCGCTCGCTGGTATGGCGTGATGCGAAAGATGGAGAAGGAGAATCTGCTGCTGGAATTGTGAGTGGTGGAAGAGAGTGGTCGAGGGATGTCACTAGGCATCATGGAGCTTTTCGGCTGGAGAGGAGGGAGGAAGAGGAGGTATTCCAGCTAAAAACAAGCATAAAGAAAATGGTTTATCCTCAGGAGTCTTTAAATAGGACTTAGAGGAAGGTTTGAAGCTCGGAAATGAAGCTTTCAAGCTTGGTAAGTTTGCCAGAGTAGGACACCCACATCTCTCATGCGTTCGCATGAGAGATTGGAAAAGAAATGGAGACCTGGACATGGCGCAATAAGGAGATTACCTTACGAATCTTCCTTTCAATTTTGAGAAGCATTCGTCAAGAAATCATTGTGCTGTTGCCAAAAGAAGCTCGCCAGAGTAGGATTCCTTGTCAATAATGGTGGAGGGACCTTTTTGCAAAGAGTGACGACAAAAATGGGGTCCTATTTGTAATGAATTTCAAAAGCTAGGGGCACTTGTGAAATAAATAGGACTGAAATGCAAATTAGGTCTAGACGATCTCTGATTGAGCCTAAATTTTGATATAAACCTAATTTGGGCCCAAGGATTTCAATGGTGAAGTTGGATTTTGGTTTTGACCTAGTTTGATTTGATAATTTATGCAGAAACCCAAATTATGGCAATAGTTTATCTGTGACTCTATTTTAGGTCAAAATGGGTTCTGATGGTCAATTCAAAGATGCTAAACCCTAGAGAATATTTTTTTATGAAGTTTAAAGGGTTTATGTGAATTTTGTCTTGACCAGAACCTCAGTTAATTAAGCGGGTCTATTTTTAAGATTTTAGATGTTCATTAATTCTCGAAATGAGTGAAAACCCATTTCTGTCTACATGGACCCACTTATTAGGCATTAATGACTAAATCACCTTTAATAAACCCCTAGCATACCCTGTGGCTATTCTGTATTTGTGATAAGATGGTAAAATTGTAGAAATAATCCTGTTTTTCATTTTTTCTTCTCAAAATAATTCATCTTACTCAAGAGACCTTCTGACTGATATGTAGGAGCTTTTATTGACTTTATAAGACCAAATTGACCTAGTTATGACTCATGATGGTATTTCCATCATACCCCCATGCCTAGCTTTTGCTAATCCTTTAGCAAAATTCTATGAATCAAATCAGTTATCTAGGTCGGATGTAACCGTTAAGATGCCCTACTAAGCCGCATCTCTAGGAATCAGATCTTAATACCAACAATAGGCCTAGAGGTACTCAAGTACCAAGCCAGATCCAAACCTGACTAGCTTTTGTCTCAGTCTGTCGTGAAGGTTTCTAAGGCACAGGAACTAACCTAAGGTTCGTTGTACCTAGTGGTTAAAGCACCCGTGCTTGAAACATGGTTAGTCTAGGTTCAGTTTCCCAGTGCATTTTGTAAGAGAGAGATATAGGAGAATTTGATTTGTGGAGAGCTTTCTCTCTCTCTTTTTTCATTATATTTTTCCTTAGATCCATTTTTAGATTGGCCCTAAACATGATCTATATCGGATTCTTGTCCCTACCATCAATTCTCGTAGGGTTTCTGGCAATCGATGCTTCGAGATAGCACCGCCCAAGGAAACCCCCAGAACCCTGGCTTTTGAGATTTTGGGATAATCCCTCCCATGGCATTCTGTAGCTAAATCCAAACCTTGGCAAACGACATTTCATGATAATGCCGCCCATGACATTTGAACCAACACAAGGTGCTTACATGCCCTTGGTAGGATATTTAGATATCCTATGAGACAAGAACTAAGGAGACGATATGTTATTGTGCATCTTCAAGGAGAATTTCCCGCCTTTCCGCATCAGGAACTCGTCCAAATCAATTTGTGTTTTCGAGCTGCTCTAATCTAGATCTTAGGACCATTTTCTGAACAAAAGAAATGCCCTTTGGCATGATTTTATTATTTAAAGCGTACTGAACCAGACTATATGTGATTTAGGGTGCTTAAGTTACCAAGTCCCGCAAACCAGAGGTCAGTTAACGAGGCCAAATATTACCTAATCCTTAGACCTAATACATAACCTTTGCATTTTCCCCAACCTCTTGAGGACTAATCTAGATCTTGATAGGTACGTGAGTGTTTAAATCTAATTAGATCCAAGAGGCCTAAGGTTGGTATTCGCCACTAATCCCTTATGTTTTATCTTTCCAGGTCATAATGTATAATTCAATCCAACCTAGAAGTTAGGTAAGTTTCATATTACTTTGAAGGGACTCAATTTCTTTCTTTATCTTTTTGCTCCTTTCATTTTTTTCAATTTTTCTTCTTTCCTCATTTTTATCAAAAATGTCTTTCCTTTTTCCTCAACCCCCTTTTTTTTAATGTGAAACCCTTATTGTGAATTGATTCTCACGGCATTTTGCACTTTAATCCCCCTTATGCCTACATTTTGCAATGTCCTCATTGTAAATTACATGGGTTCGAGTTCAACTTAGATCGTACATTAGAACAGGTTCAAAGGGTGGGTGGACGGGTCGGAATGACTGTTTGCGGACGATTTCAAGCTCTTGTATGAGTACCAAAGGTAGAGTCAAATGTTCTAATGGATGATTGTGCAGCAAGCATAGGTCTTAATTGACCTAAATTAGGCTAGGATCTAGCATAAATTAGGGTAATTCATGCATGCATAAGCATTATCTACATCTTTACTGCTTTCCTTTAGTTATGCGTAAAATAATGTTATAATGTGCTGATTAAGTGTATTATGTTGATTACAGGCAATAAGCTGATCAGGAGCTAGATTTGGAGCTGGATTAGGAATAATGAGTGTTGCAGGAGGACTAGAGCAAAAGACTTAGATTAGACATAGGAAATAATGATGTAAGGGAGTTAAGGTTGCTATTCTATTAAGTAGGAATAAAGCAGTAAAATGTGAAGACCTTAGGTCCATCCTAGCCCTAGGATAGCCTAGAGATTTCCCCCAAGCCTTAGCCACCCTTAAATTAGGTCATAGCACCCTAGGAAGCCCTAAAACCCTAGTTCCAACCCTTATCTGGATGTCCAGATAAGTTATAGGACATCTAGAACCCTTAGCCACCTCCCGCACACCTCAAACCCACTTTTGTAGTGTAATTGGACATCCAGACACTTTGTCAGACGTCCAATTTCTGCAGAATACCCAAAACAGAACCTAGATTTTCCCCTGACTCAGATTGGATATCCAAAACTAAAGTTTGGACTTCTGATTTTTTAGTATAAGTCGTCTGATCATGTTTTCGGACATCTGGAACTGGTCTCTAGTTCCTGTTTTGAGACTCAAGCATTGATCTTGGATCTCTAGCTCCTTAGACCTAATCCCAACCCTATAGGAACCTAAATTAAGGTGTCCTAACCCTAGTACATCACCTCTAGACCTACCTAAGGACCTAATTAGGTCCTCACCAAACCCAATTTACTTAGATCAAAGTCAATTACTGATTGCACAGCAAAAATACACCAGTAATTATGCCATCTTGTGTTATTTCCTAGCATTACCATTGTATCTTATGTAACTATAGTTGCTTTTGTAAATTAACACATGCATGCATTTATTGAGAGAGGAGGAGAATGCGAATAATTGGCCATCTAAATAACATCCTCATCAAGGGTTGCATTACAATTTCACCATCTTCATTTTTTATTTTGACTTTGACTTCTTCTCCCTCGCGCGGCTGCAGGGCATGGGGCATGCACCTCTTCGCGCCATTCCATCAGCAGCATGGCTGGACATGCAACACGAGCAGCATGGCTATGGCAGGCTCCTTCTTCTTTAAAAAGCCTTGCCCTCTCCCTTGTGCCAAGGGCCGACAACACACACCACCTTCAGACACTGTCCTCCACCGTCAGGCCAACCTCCTCCCCTCTCCCTCTCCATACGCAGTATCTCTTCTCCTTAAAGAGACAAACTGCGGGCAGGAGAATGCTCACAGTGGTCCCACGACCACCACTGTGAGTTCCACCACCGCCCACCTCCTTCGTGAGCTGGTGGGCGTGGTGGTTTCACCATTTGATTTCATCGTTGAATGCCCTCGTCGCCATTGTCAGAGCTTCAAGCTCGGAAGCTCCAGCAACAGCAACGGCCGCCTGAAGCAGCGTAGGCCACCGCGTGCACGCCAGCAGACCTCCGCGACCTCTTCCTGCACGTGCAGGCGCTTCCCAGTGCACCTGTGCACGTAGAACCGGCTGCTACTGGTCGCCCGCTCCCACACGGCACCGTAGCCACTGTTCACACCTCTCAACGCGACACTGTAGCCACCGGCTTGTTTCTCACTTAGCCGGTGGCACAGCGCTCTCTCTCCTCACCCGCTACCCGCTCTAGCCGGTTTCCCGCGTCTGCGCCTGCGTCAGCGTCTGCGCCCATGCCCGCTCCCGCTCGCAACGTTGTGCGCTGCGCTGCACTCCTACACCTGCCTGTGCATGAAGACAGTGCACACGTTCCCTCTAGCGCTCGCGTGAAGCCCTTATGCGCCTGTGCGTGCCCGCTCTTGCCAGACGACTTAACTCCTTCCTCTCTTTCACACTCACCCGCCAGTGCGTGCACACACACACTCACTTGTACACACTCACGTGTACTCTCTCACACACACTTGTACACACACACACACCCTTATAAACTCACGCCTATACACATATATATTTATAAATCCACCCACATATATACATAAATATATATCTGCATATATATATATTTATACATATATACATATATATCTATATATATCTATATACATAGATACTTATACAAATAGATCTATATACATATATACATATAAATATCTATACACATATTTTACTATATATATATATATATCTATATAGTTATAAATATATATATACACAGATATATATATCTAGATATATATATATACACAACTACATATATACCTATATAGTTATAACCCTATCTATATACATATATATATATATATTTACATACACATCACCTACCTGTATCCATACGCCCTTGCACTAGTCACTCCACGCATTATATCACAGGAATATCTGCACCAGTTGCTGATATTCCCCGATACCCGCGTAAAGCAAGCGCCTCCGCACACACTCCCACACATCCGTCCTACACTCTACGCGGCACTTTTCTTGTTGGTTGCATCTTACTAGACGTGGACCAACTCGACACTGTGCTACACTCCATTTCCACTTCCACCTCCATCCATATATATATAGTATATACATATCTATATATATAGAGACTGTATTTATTATATTAAGGTAAGTATTCCTTTCTCTACAAGCAACCTACCTTATTTTTATTTCTCTTTTGTTTCTTGCTATTAAAAAGATAAAAAAAAGAGTAAAAGAGAAAAGATAATTCTTGTCTTGCAGGTACTCGGCCTTGCGAATAGCAGGACCAGTTTTTTTTGGAAACCCTAAGTTGGCTCAAAGACAAGAACAATTTGACTCAAAGCGAAGAACTTGATTTTGAGGGTGTGCCTCAAGGACAATATTATCAACAAAAAAATCTTAAATAAAAAAAACAAAAAACATAATAAACACACAAAAGAGATACGTTTTAGGAAAGGCATAGAAACTTATTTACCTTTAATTCCCACCTCCCTGAGATCGACCCTGGACCTAAAAGTGACCAAGATAAAATTAAGTAGGCCAGGTTAAAAAAACAAATTTGTGAAAGATGGTTAGACTCGATTTAGGTTAACCACTATACTCACTTCAACGATAATTTCACCATATTAACACAACCTATTCGAGATCTACCATGATTTTTCTGGCGTCGTTTCCGGGGAGGTGCGCATTGAGGTAAGTTTCTACTCTATTCATTTGATTTTCTCTTCTCACACCCTTCTCTTCACAGGTGTTTTTGTTTGCTAGTGTCCAGGTAAACTAGTTGCAAGAAGGAGGCAAGCAGAGGAAGTCGGAGACGTGGGTAGATCCAAGGTGGGAATGAGAGCGTGAAGTCACCGATGCCGCACTGGAGCTTCGCCCACATTGCTGAAAAGGTAGGTCTCTCCCTCTATTAGCAACTTAGGTTAACTATTCACCTAGATAAAAAAAAACCTAAAAACACTTCTTGAGATTTCTTGGGGCAAGTGGATTAAAAACCACTTGCTTGTTTGTCTGCTATCACCCCCACCACCCTGGGATTTCCCGCCAAACTTCGCATGGTGAAGATCCAAAATCTTGATTCTTGAATCTTTCATCGTGTGAAGTATCATTTGAGGCAAGATTAAATAGATTGATTGCCATCCCTCCTTGCCTCATTTATCCACAATTCAGGATCACATTTTTCGGTGGAGAGATTTGGAATTGAGTTGATTCCAACCCCACCACAACCTTTCACCTGCCGAAGATTTGATCCCAAATATTTCAACCCCAAAATTTTAATTCTCTTTACATTATCTTGTGGTTGAGTCTTGTGTGTGGAACGTCATTTTGGTGATTGGGAGCACTTGAATTGAAGTGCTTTGGCTCCCTTTCACACTAACCTAAAATTGACTCGTGCATCCACACATAGAAATTTCCACCTAGGGAAGCCCAGTGCATTTTTAGCATGCATTAACCAACTCACATTGAAGAAGGGTTTGTTGGGCATAGAAGAACTTGTATTTTCTCAAAACCTGGAGATTGGTTGAATTGGTAACTTAATGAAATCTTAAAATCCATACTACTTAAGGATGAAATTCTAAAAACCATTCACCAACTAAAACTTCAATTCGGGGAGATTTCCCCGTTGCATGCATGGTTTACACACTTTCTAAAATCAACGCACTTAGGCATTACCCATATATAACGCCCTTCACATTCCTGGAGCACTTGATCCAAGGCCTCTAATTAAAACTGGTAGCAACTTGACCCTTATTAAGGATTGGAGGTCTAACTACCTACATGTAGTGCCTACGTGCTGGTGCGGGTTCCTGCATGCTATCGGGTGTCTAAGACTGGGGCAACGGTCTTTCAATCTGGCTTAGTGGTTCCGCGGTGCTCGCATTTGATTCCATAGGTTGTGATAGTAGGTAACTTAGATCTTTAGGTCTAAGGGCACATTATAGAGGTTAGGACTTTGATTGCCTTGATTTGTCATCAAGTGCACCTTTACGGCATCATTTCTCTCATCCCCTTTTCCCTTCTTATATCCCCAATTCTTCCTGCGGAAGTGCATGTTTGGGAGGAGGTCACAAAACCCTGAATTGTTTGAATTGTCTGATAATTCTAGAAGAAAAGAAACAAAATCGTCATCCTCCTCCACAAACATAGCTGCATGCCCACCCCTAAATCCCGAGGGAGGAAACTGCCCCCCTCAAATCCCACCAGGTGGTGGAGCCATGGACCCCATAACCCGCCTCCAAGCCCAAATGGAAATGTATAATGAACAGATTGAAGCCATTAGGGAAACCTTGGAGGAAATGCAGAACCCTCCCGAATGGGAGGAGCCTAGGTCTCTTAGCTCTTATCAAAATCCCACTGCTACAGAGACCATAGGTCAAATTCGGGTCCCCATGGGTGGGGACGATTTTGAATTGAAACCCAATATAATTGGCCTGATTAACTTTCACTTCCATGGTCTTGCAAGTGAAGATCCTTTTCTCCATTTGGAAGACCTAACCCGATTGGCTGAAATGGTTAAACCAAGAAACATCGGGTTATCAATTGTCCTCATGAAAATGTTCCCGTTTTCATTGAGGGATAAAAAATCGCAATGGTTACGCACCCTTGGGAGAACCATCCATTCTTGGGAAGAGATGCGAACAGCATTTCTCAAAAAATTCTTCCCAATCGGGCGAACCAATGCGCTTCACCGTGCTATAACTTCCTTTACGCAACAAAACTGCGAACAGTTTCATGAGGCTTGGGAGAGGTATAATAACCTCTTCCTGAAGTGTCCGCACCGTGGTCTGCCTAAGTGGCATATAGCCCAAATTTACTATTATGGGCTAAATGAGACTTTGGAGCTGATTGCAGATGCTTCCTGCAGAGGGAATATCATGAATAAAGACGAGAATGGAGCATTCGAATTATTTGAAAACATGAGCGAAAACTCAATAAACAATGCCTCCATTGTCGCCTTTAATCGGACTAGCCTACCCCGTAATGTTCATGAAGTTGACACGAGACCCTCCCATTCATCCACAGATCTTAGCCTTATCGCACAAATATTGGATGAAGTCTTCGTCGTGCACAAGAAGCTGGACGAGCTTCTGGCCAATCCCACCCATTCTATGGCAAACACCCCCACCTCACCACTTCGTCACAATCCTAATCCTTCCAACACCAGGCTTCCCCAAAAACCCTGTGAGATCTTCCTTACCGAGTGTCGCACCAAGCAATTTGGTAAGTCATGTGGATATGGCTTTTTAAGCCAGTATTTTGACATGGAGGACCAAGCCTCCGTGTGCTCGGATGCATATTTACATGCAGACTCGTCTTCTAGCTTAGAAGATGCTTGTGCCCTGGGGAACAACCCGTTCTCTTCTACTTATAACCCAGGGTGGCGAAATCATCCTAACTTTGCTTGGTCCAATAACCTGCAGTGCCAAAACCCCGCCGGTGGGCCAATGCGACCCTCCACACCTGTCATCCCAACAGCCCAGTCTAATCCTATGGCGAATCCGCCATCGGGTTCTTGCATACCACAAACAAAGCACGCATCAAGTCCTCTTGATAAACTGATGCGAATGATGACGGAAATGTCTAAGTGCCATGAAGAGAACATGACCTCTCTTCAGCACCAATTGGCACAACAGAATGCTGAGATCAGTCAACTACGCATGGAGACTTGATCTCAGGGCACACTTCCAGCCCAACCTGTTCCCAACCCACGAAATTTCGTACCCCGTGGTCCTCAACCACAGGTACGACCTTCTCAGGGGTAGCTTCATCAGATTCTGCAAGCACTGAGCATTCCTCCGGGATTCCAGGTTAATCCCGCAGCAGCACCTCACCCTTATGTCCCTATTGTGAACCCTCGTCCGCCTTATGATCCCACTGGACCCGCAACGTCCAATGCGATTACTACGAGGAGCAGTAAGCAAACCATCGATCTGCCTCGACCTGATCCTGGCCCATCTTTTTCATTGCCCTCTCATTCGGGATGTGCACCACATTCTCATGAGGACGATACACCTAAACTAGTGCCATAATCAGTCCCATTCCCTGAGGCTCTACTGAGGGAGCCAAAAGGCAAGAAAAAGGATACGCTGGCCTTTGATAACCTGCATAATTTATTCAGGGATGTTGAAATCAAGGTACCCCTGTTAGAGGCTATCGACCACATACCAACTATCGCTCGATTTTTCAAAGACTACACTACACCCAAGCGACAGTCAAAGAAAACAAAGAATCCGGTGGTTCTCTTGCCTCATGCGAGTTGTGCTATACTGTCAAATCTACCACCGAAGTAGAAAGATCTGGGCACACCTCTTATTTCTTGTAGCATCCAAGGCTGCAATTTTAACCGTGCTCTACTTGATCTAGGATCTTCCATCAATCTTATACCAACCATCATGCTCGAGAAATTTGCTTAGGAAATCTGAAACCCACCCCTGTCACGTTACAGTTGGCAGATCGTTCTATCAAAATACCAAAGGGTGTGGTGGAAGACGTGGTGGTTAGGGTCAACAGTCTCTGTTTTCCTTTTGAGTTTCCTATCTTAGATATGGAAGTTCCTAGCTCACTTTCTGATTGTCCGATCATCCTTGGTCGACCTTTCTTGGCCACAGCCCGCGCCCATATCGACTGCGAGTTGGGCTGTATTGAGATTGACGTTGGATCTGAGAAGCTCAAGCTTAACATCTTCAAGGCAGCCAAGAACTTTGATTGTGATTGCATCAAGGATGACACATCTGACGAGGACATGGCCGTCAGTGTGTGTATTGGACTAATAAGGACCTGTTCTGACTGCTGTGGATTGCCTTTAAACACAGACGATTGCCTGACCGACACATATTGTGACATTCCCCCATCCCTCCCTTTTCTCGTACCTTCTCCTGACCAGACTTCTGACGAGGTTTTCTCCGCTTCCCATACCTTGTGTTCTGAGTCATATTCAGGCTACTCACCACCGATCCACACTCTTGAAGACCGGATTGCCCTTTCTTTCCCGCCAAATCAGGCGGAATTGCAACTCCACACTAGGACCTTGAGCCTACATACTGCTCACTGGGGCTATCCCTTTTTGGATCCATAAATCCAAGATGCCCCTCTTCTTGGCCAATCTGAGGGCCAACTTCTTCCTCCTGCCTTGTTTTCTTTTGATCCGCTTGAAACACTCTCGTCCCAAGAAATGCTAGATCTTTCACCATCCTCTCCTGAGCTAAAATAGCTGCCTAATATGCTTAAGTATGTTTTCTTGGGACCAAATGAAATGCTCCCTGTAATCATTAGTTCAAAATTGACCAGGGAGCAAGAGTATAAACTAACAAAGGTCCTTATGGAACATAAGGCAGCCATTGGATGGTCCTTATCAGACTTAACTGGCATTAGCCCCTCCTACTGCACTCACCATATATATACGGAGGAGGAGGCTCGACCTTCCCGCGAGATGTAGTGACATCTCAACCCTAACATGTGGGAGGTCGTTAAAAAGGAAATTATTAAGTGGCTGGATGCGGGTATAATCTACCTGATCAGCGATAGTCCCTGGGTGAGTCTGATTCACGTTGTGCCCAAAAAGGCGGGACTCACCATCTGTGTCAATGACGGGGGCGAATCCATCCCTACACGCACTCCTACATCTTAGAGTGTGTGTGTAGATTATAGGAAACTTAATGCTGCAACTAAGAAAGATCACTTTCTGCTACCTTTTATTGACCAAATCCTGGAGCGGTTAGCAGGAAATAAATTTTTCTATTTCCTGGATGGATTCTCTGGATATAACCAGGTGGCAATTGACCCCAGGGACTAAGAGAAAACCACCTTTACCTGCCCCTTCGACACCTTCGCATCTAGAAGGATGCCTTTCAGACTTTGTAACGCACCAGCAACTTTCCAGAGATGTATGCTGGTGATATTCCATGACATGGTGGGTGACTTTCTTGAGGTTTTCATGGATGACTTTTCGGTCTTTGGACCCTCTTTTGATGACTGTCTTGCCAACCTGACCTGTATCCTTCAGAGATGTATTGATGTGCACCTTATGCTTTCCTAGGAAAAAAGTCATTTTATGGTACACGAGGGAATTGTTCTCAGGCATATCATCTCCGATAGGGGTATCGAGGTTGACAGAGCTAAGCTTGATGTAATTGCTGATTTACCTGTGCCTGGCTCTGTTAAACAAATTTGCTTCTTCTTGGGACACGTCGGTTTCTATAGGAGATTCATGAAAGGCTTCTCCAAGATTTCTAGACCTTTAACTCATCTCCTATCGACCGATGTACCCTTTGATATGGGCCCTGATTGCATACGAGCATTCACGCAGCTGCGTGATCCTATCACCAAGGCCCCTGTTCTCCAGCCACCTGATTGGTCCCTCAACTTTGAAATCATGTGTGACGCTTCCAACCTTGCAGTCGGAGCCATCCTGGGACAAAGACACAATAGATACCCCTTCGTGGTGTACTACGCCAGTAAGACGTTGGACGAGGCCCAACATAATTATACTACCACTGAGAAAGAACTACTGGCAGTTGTCTTTGGGCTGGAGAAATTCCGCTCTTACCTTTTGGGCTTGCATGTTATTGTATTCACTGATCACGCGGCCATTCTCCATCTCATGCATAAGAAGGATGCCAAGCCTAGATTGATTCATTGGATCCTTCTGCTCTAAGAATTTGACATTGAGATCTGCGATAAGGCCGGAGCCCAAAATGTTGTTGCTGATCATCTCTCGAGACTGGACCCTGACCACATTGGACTTACCCTACCAATCAATGAGGTTTTTCCTGATGAGCACCTATTCTCAATTAATGTGGCAAGTGGACCTTGGTATGCCGACATTGCCAATTACCTTGCTTCTGGTTCCCTTCCACGTGGCTGGCCTAAAAACCAGCACGAGCGTCTCATTGCAGAAGCAAAGTATTATTTCTGGGATAATCCACTACTTTTTTGAATAGGTGCTGACCAGATCATCCGTCGCTGTATTCCTGACAGCGAATTCCCCAGTGTGCTATCCTTCTGCCACGATCAGGCCTGCAGAGGCCATTTCTCTGGGAGGAAAACTGCAGCCAAGGTGTTGCAGTGCGGTTTCTTTTGGCCCTCCCTTCACCAGGATGCACACAATTATGCCAAACATTGCACTAGGTGCCAGTCGTTAGGGTTAATGTCACATCGTGACATGATGCCCTTGCAACCCATCCTAACTGTTGAAATCTTCGACATTTGGGGAATCGATTTCATGGGTCCCTTTCCTACCTCCAACGGCTTCGAGTACATCCTCGTTGCTGTTGATTATGTTTCAAAATGGATCGAGGCTATTCCCACGCGCCATGGTGACCATGTCATATCCACTCGATTTGTCAAAGACCACATTTTTGCACGCTTTGGGATCCCTCGAGCCATTATCTCGGATGGAGGAAGTCATTTTACCCATGCCTCTTTTCAGGCACTTCTGAGGAAATATGGAGTCCACCATCGTATTGCATCTCCATATCATCCTCAGATGAACGGCCAGGCTGAGGTGTCGAACCGGCAAATCAAGCAAATTCTCTAGAAAACAGTTCGGCCTAACCGTAAGGATTGGTCCGACAAGCTGATTGACGCACTTTGGGCATATCAGACCGCCTTCAAGGCTCCCCTATGTATGTCTTCTTATAGAATCGTTTACGGAAGCCTTGTCATTTGCCCGTGGAGATGGAGCCCCACGCTAATTGGGCGGTTCGCCAATGTAACCTCGACCCAGACCTATGTGGTCGAGAAAGGAAACTCCAACTCCAAGATCTGGAAGAGCTCCGTCGTGAAGCCTATGATTCTTCCTTAACTTTCAAGCAATGCACTAAGGCTTTTCACGACAGCCAAATTCGGTGGAAAGAATTTGAGCCATCTCAGCAAGTTTGGCTTTACAATGCCCAACTCAAATTCTTTCCAAGGAAATTGAAGTCCAAATGGACTAGTCCCTTCCTGGTCTCAAGACCATTTCCCAATGGGGCCGTTGAAATTGAAGATTCCAAATCTGGGCATAAATTTACGGTCAATGGGCAGCGTTTAAAACCCTATCTTACTCATGAACCTGCCCCCGTTGGTGAAACTATTGCCCTGCTGGAGGGTAACTAATTTCGTGCCTCACTCTGAGTCCAGCTGGGGACATTAAATTCAGCACTTGTTGGGAGACACCCTAGCAACACTCCTCTACGTACACACTTCCGTGTCATTTCACTTCACCACCCACCATCCACCCACCCTACCACCCTGCTATATACCTTGCACGTCAGCTCTCGTCTCCCGATCTTCGCACCTTCCTCTACCCTGCATGCATATGAAGACATAGCATTGTTTGGCATGGGGGGGTGGATAGGCATCTATAGGATCTGGGTATTATATGGTATTATGCAGCTTCCATCCATCTATAAATATGTACATAGCAAAAAAAAAAAAAAGAAAAAAAAAAGGTGTTTAGTAATGATCTGAAAGCTGAAACAAAAAAATACACTAAGTGTTTATGGATATTCAACCATTGTTTTGAAAGACTTTCCAGGCCACAGAAGCTTGATTCTCTCAGGCTCAGTTTAATTCACTTGAGCATTGACAAGATAGATCGGAATCTCTCCTAACTAAGGACGTATTCTTGTACCTGAGACATCAGTACAGGATCCGTTGGTTTGCTTCTACGGGAGAGCCTAAGTAATCTTGGTTCACACTACACATATCAAGAAAGACCAGGTAAACATAAGATCCAACCCTAGTGTTCATTAGGGAAGATGGAGTCCTTACCTGTGCGCATAGGTAGACTTTTTATCCCAGGCTTTAGTCTTGTGTCTAGGAGAAACTCTTTCCACCAAAAAGGAACTCTCCCACCAAAAAAGTGTGATCCTCCAAATAAAGTTGTAAGAGATATACTGACACTTGTTTCAAAAAAAAAACTATGCAAATAAGTCATTATATCTCGCAAATGTCTGTAAATTCTTCTCCTTAAAAAGTTTTTCAGGGCAAGTTACAAATACCCTATTTCTACCATATATTCTTTGAGCCAAAAATGTAATAAAATGGGAGCTGAGTTTCAGTCATCTTTTTAAGGGTCAATCCGAAGACACGAGCTAAAATTGGGACCAACCTGCACTTAAAGATTCGTGAAACCCTGGGCTTGAGTCTTAATGTTCATCTGGTCAGTCTTGATCCTTCACTATGCACAAACCATAATCTCTTGAGCTCTCGAGTACGACAAAAACCTTCTGAGTCCTGGAAATCATACTTAAGGCTTAAATATCAAGAGTCCAGGTCAGTCGAAAGATGGTCTATGTCACGTAAGACTTAAAGTACTAGTAGTCTTCTCTGCAATTGGTTCTCACAATATCCAACAAATAAACACACCCATGTCGCCTCAGAAGAAAATCTTCAGCTTAAGATCATTTCTAAATACAATACAAAATGTTTTGCTAGCAAAAATACACCAGTAATTATGCCATATTGTGTTATTTCCTAGTACTACCATTGTATCTTATGTAACTATAGTTGCTTTTGTAAATTAACACATTTATTGAGAGGGGAGGAGAATGCGAATAATTGGTCATCTAATTAACATCTTCATCAAGGGTTGCATTACAATTTTACCATCTTCATTTTTTATTTTTACTTTGAATTCTTCTCCCTCTCGCGGCTGTAGGGCATGGGGCATGCACCTCTTCACGCCACTCCTCCACCAGCAGCATGGCTGTGGCAGGCTCCTTCTTTAAAAAGCCTTGTCCTCTCCCTTGCACCGAGGGCCGAAAACACACACCACCTTCAGACACTGTCCACCGTCAGGCCAACCTCCTCCCCTCTCCCTCTCCATACGGAGTATCTCTTCTCATTGAAGAGACACACTGCGGACAGGAGAAAGCTCATAGTGGTCCCACGACCACCACTGTGAGTTCCACCACTTCCCAGCTCCTTCGTGAGCCAGTGGGCGTGGTGGTTTCACCATTTGATTTCACCGCTGAATGCCCTCGCTGCCATTGTTAGAGCTTCAAGCTCGGAAGCTCCAGCAGCAGCAACGGCTGCCTGAAGTAGCGTAGGCCACCGCACACATGCCAGCAGACCTCCGTGACCTCTTCTCGCATGCGCAGGCGCTTCCCAGCATGCTCGTGCACGCAGAACCGGCCGCTACCAGTCGCCCACTCCCGGTGGCACTGTAGCCACTGTTCACGCCTCTCAGCACGACATTGTAGCCACCGGCTTGTTTCACACTTAGCCGGTGGCACAGTGCTCTCTCTCCTCGCTTGCTACCCGCTCCAGCCGGTTGCCCGCGTCTGCGCCCATGCCCGCTCCCACCCGCAACGTTGTGCGCTGCGCTACACTCCAGCACCCGCCTGCGCACGAAGACAGCGCACGCGTTTCCTCCAATGCCCCCGTGAAGCCCTTGTGCGCCTGCGCGTGCCCTGCCCGCCAGACGTAACCCGCTCCCACCAGATGACTTAACTCCCTCTCTCTCACACTCACCCGCCAGTGCGAGCACACACACACTCACTTGTACACACTCACGTGTACTCTCTCACACACACTTGTACACACAAACACACCCTTATAAACTCACGCCTACACACATATATATTTATAAATCCACCCACATATATACATAAATATATATCTGCATATACCTATATATATATTTATTTATACATATATATCTATATATATCTATATACATATATACATATAAATATCTATACACATATATTACCATATATATATCTATATAGTTATAAATATATATATATATTTATTTATTTATAAAAATATATATACACAAATATATATATCTAGATATATATATATACACAACTACATATATACCTATATAGCTATAACCCTATCTATATACATATATATATATATTTACATACACATCACCTACCTGTATCCATACGCCCTTGCACTAGTCACTCCAGTACACATTATATCGCGGGAATATCTGCACCAGTTGCTGATATTCCCCGATATCCGCGTAAAGCAAGCGCCTTCACACACACTCCCACACATTTGTCCTACACTCTACGCGACACTTCGTCTTGTTGGTTGCATCTTACTAGACGTGGACTAACTCGATACTGTGCTACACTCCATTTCCACTTCCACCTCCATCCCTATATATATAATATATACATATCTATATATATAGAGACTGCATTTATTATATTAAGCTAAGTATTCCTTTCTCTACAAGCAACCTACCTTATTTTTATTTCTCTTTTGTTTCCTGCTATTAAAAAGATAAAAAAAGAGTAAAAGAGAAAAGATAATTCTTGCCTTGCAGGTACTCGGCCTTGCGAATAGCAGGACCAGTTTTTTTTTGAAACCCTAAGTTGGCTCAAAGCCAAGAACTTGGTTTTGAGGGTGTGCCTCAAAGACAATATTATCAACAAAAAAATCTTAAATAAAAAAAAAACCAAAAACATAATAAACGCACGGAAGGGATACGTTTTAGGAAAGGCGTAAAAACTTATTCACCTTTAATTCCCACCTCCCTGAGATCGACCTTGGACCTAAAAGTGACCAAGATAAAATTAAGTAGGCCAGGTTAAAAGAAAAAAATTTGTGAAAGATGGTTAGACTCGATTTAGGTTAACCACTATACTCACTTCAACGATAATTTCACCATATTAACACAACCTATTCGAGATCTACCAATTACCATCACCTAAGTCAATTGGACTCGTTGAGTCCAATTGAGCTCAAATCTCAACCCACACAAGTTCAATTGTACTTAGTCAGAGTTCAATTGACCTAAACCCAACCTAATTGAGTTATTTCACTCTCAATTAGGTTCACACTCATTCAATTAAACTTTGGTTAAGTTTAATTGCAATTTCCCCTTAGCAATTAGGGTTTGCAACCCCAATTCAAGGCATACACCTACCCAAATCCCTTAGGACCTAACCTAGACCTCTTAGACACCTAGGGCACAACCACACACACACACACACACACCCATTCACGCACACACACTCCTATAGAGTTCTCTAGAACTCTCTTGGAGTGGCGCCAACTCTTGGTTGCAAAATTTAGCAACCAAGAGGCATTCAATTCTTAGATCCACAAATGGTGGATCTAAGAAACCACCAATCTCTCTTTTGGCTGGCCATTCTTGGACTCTCTCTAGAGAGTTCCACACTTCGCTAGAGAGAGTCCCTTAGGTCTATAAAATGACCTAAGAGGTGGCCATTTTCACCCAGCCACTTTTGGCCATACACGCTTGGCTCCATCCACCTCCACTTAGGCTAGCCACCACCATCTCCACGAGCTGAGCACCACCATGAAGGACACCATGCCAGGATGCTGGATCACTCCTCCAACATCTCTCTAAGGGCTAGCCTAAGATCCATTGGCCGTCCCTCATTCTCCTCTCTACCACTCCAAGGCCATCGAAGCCCACCTCCGAATGCCCTCACTTCTGACAGATTAGTAGCTAGCTCTTTACATTTATTGCTTTTATTTACTGCTTGATAGTGTAGTCCTTATTCTCCCCCAATGATGCATATAAAATCCCCTCGTAGTTTCTTGTATGTGATTATTTTCTGGTAGCTAGATTTACATTTTTAAGCATTTTTGTACAAGCTTTCCTCTACAGTTCTTGTTGCAAACACTTCTCCAATTGAATGAATGAAAAATACATTTATATATATATATCTCTATGTTTGAAATCACCATGAGCTTATTGATTGCCATCTTTTCTGCGTGATTCCAGTTGCCTGTTTTCATTTATTTATCTATTTCGCAACAAGCATGTCATTTCCGGAAAATATAGAAAATCTAACTATAGACGCATTTTCTGTAAACAATCACCACCTCACTAGAATCGTGCGCACAGAAACTCACACTTTCACCTTTGTGATCTATTTAACACATGCGCATGTAGTCAGGGTTCATAATAGAAGTGGTGAAATCTTAATCAGGAGACTGAAAATCAGTGTGCGATTTTAAACAAAGTAGAGTGGTAAAGGATTGAATTCAAAAGTAAACTAAACGCCTCCTAGAGATGAATGACCGGAACTCACGTCTAATTATCTTTTATTAAATATTTTTGTTTGATCGTATTGTGCAGTTACTATGATGCTTTTCCTATCAGAACGTGCTCTATGCTCCCAATAATGGACGAAGCCTAAAGTGCAATATGAGTTTAGCAAAGAGATGTGTCAAAAAGGTTTCGGGTTTTTTTAAGAAAATGATGGGTTTCCTCCTGTTGAGTGCTAAGTTTAACACCATCCGCTGGGTGCAATAAGCTCAGGGAGAATGGAGATCAAAAGATACCTCAGCCAAGTTCATATCAGTGAGCTCAATGAATGGCTTACGTCTCTAGCCATTCACGATGAAACATTCAGAATCATGACTGAGTTAACTGATTTCGACGGCTCCATTTCCAAAGATTTTTCTTACCAAAAAAGGTCCAATCCATTTAGATCTGAGTTTGCCTAGGAAAAGTTTTAGCTTGGCATCAAATAGTAGGACCTTCTGACCAGGATGGAAAGTTTTTCTAGAAATATGTTTGTCATGAAAAGCCCTTACCCACTCTTTGTAAATTCACGAGTTCTCATACACGTCATTGCGTAGTTCCTCGATCTCGCTCATTTGAAGCTGACGGTGGGTTCTGACCTTAAGCAGATCTAGATTGCACTTCTGTACTGCCCAATAGGCTTGTGCTCCATCTTGACAAGGAGGTGACATGCCTTCCCGTGCACCAATCTGAATGAATACATACCTAATTGGGTTTTGTGGGCAGTCCTATATGCCCACAAAGCTTCTAGAAGTCAGGCCAACCAGTCCTTCTTGTTAGGCAGAACAGTGACCTGGAGGATTTTCTTGATCTCTTGATTAGATAGTTCAACCAATCCATTGGTTTGGGGGTGATAAGGAGTTGAGATTCAGTGTGACACCTTGAATTTGATCATTAGGGATCTGAACTATGCATTTGTAAAATGGGTCCCTCCATCAGAGATAATGTTACGTGGGACACCAAATCGAGAAAAGATGTGCTGATAAATGAACTTGATTACCACTTTATGATCATTGGTTCAGGTCAAGATAGCTTCGATCCATCTAGACACGTAATCTACAATGAGGAGAATGTAATCAAAATCGTTCGATTTAGGGAAGGGTCCCATCAAATCAATCCCCCATATCTCAAAGATTTTGCATACGAGAATCAGCTGTAAAGGCATCATATCACAGTGGCTCATGTTGCCCAAGGTCTGGCAATGAGTGCATGCCTTACAATAATCATATGCATCCTTGAAGATCATGGGCCAATAAAAGCCACACTGGAGGACTTTAGCTGTGGCTTTATGTCCGGAGAAGTGTCCGCCGCAAGCCTGGTCATGGTAGAAGGACAGAATGTCTTGAATTTCTGCTTCTAAGATGCATCGTATGATGATCTGATCAGCACCAATGCGGAAGAGGTACGGGTCTTCCCTGATGTAGTACTTGGCATTAGAAAGCAACTTGTCCCTCTTGGTGTTTAGCCAATCAGATGGGATCTGAAGTGATGCCAAGTAGTTAACCAAATCAGCATACCAGGGAAGTCCAGCTCCAATAGTCAGGAGGTGCTCATCAGGAAAGTGCTTTGTGATTGGTTCGGAAGGGTTGATGATATCAGAAGGAAGGTGGGACAAGTGCTCAGTTACACGTTCTATTTTCTCGCCTTGTCGCGAATCTCAAGGTCAAATTCTTGCAACGGCAAGATCCAGTGGATTAATCGAGGTTTCGCATCCTTCTTTGCGAGGAGGTGCCTCAAGGTGGTGTGATCCGAGTATATGATAACACGGGAACCCAAAAGATAAGATCAAAATTTTTCGAGGCCAAATACTATAGCTAGCAGCTCTTTCTCAGTAACAATGTAGTTACGCTAAGCCTCGTCAAGTGTCTTGCTAGCGTAGTAGATGACCATAGGTTTTCCATCTATTTTCTGCCCAAGTACCGCATCCATGGCATGGTCAGACGCATCGCACATGATCTCAAAGGGTAGAGCTCAATCAGGGGATTGCAGGATTGGTGCTTGACTAACTCGATCACGTAGGCTCTCAAATGCATGAGTGCACTTGGTGATTTCGAAGGGGACATCCTTTGAAAACAAATTAGTCAGGGGGCACATGATTTTCGAGAAATCGGGAATGAATCAACGATAAAAATCAACATGCCCTAGGAAAGAACGGATGTCCTTGACTGAGCCAGGCATGGGTAGCTTGGAAATCAAATTAACCTTAGCTTGATCAACCTAGATGCCTTTTTCAGAGATGAGGTAACCCAGGACAATTCCCTCAGGTACCATGAAGTGGCTCTTTTCCCAGGAAAGAACTGAATTTAGATCGATACAATGCCTGAAGATTTGGACCAAGTGCAGGAGGCAATCATCAAAAGATTCCCCAAATACTGAGAAGTCATCCATGGAGACTTCAAGGTACTCACCTACCATATCTAAGAATATGGCAAGCATGCACTGCAAAAAAGTAGCGGGTGCATTACAGAGATCGAACGGAATCCTACGGAACAGGTATGTCCCGAAGGGGCAGGTGAAGGTGGCCTTCTCTTGGTCCTCAGGATAGATTGCCACCTGGTTAATACCAGAGTACCCTTCCAAGAAGCAAAAGAATCGCTTCCCTGCCAATTTCTCGAGTATCTGATCAATAAATGGTAGTGGGAAATGATCCTTTTTCATGGAGGCATTTAGTCTTCAGTAATCAATACAAACTCTCCATGAGTTTGCAATGTGAGTCGATATAGTTTCTCCAGTATCAGTCGTAATAATGGTGAGTCCTGCATTTTTGGGCACAACCTGGATTGGACTCACCCAATGACTATCGGAGATCGGGTAGATGATACCTGCATCTAGCCACTTGATGATCTCCTTTTTTACAACACCCTGCAGATTTGGATTTAGGCGTCTCTGCATTTCACGGGATGGTCGTAAGCCCTCTTCGATGTAGATGTGATGTGTGCAATATGAGGGGCTGATGCCAGTCAGGTCATCGAGAGTCCAACCAATGGCTCTCTGATGCTGCTGGAGGACAGAAATCAAGTGGGTTTCCTGATCAGAGGTAAGGCGGGAATTGATAATCACAGGAAATGTCTGATTAGAACCCAAAAGACATTTGAGATGGTCAGGGAGGGGTTTCAACTATATGACTGGATTTTCAGCAACAGTAGGTGGTTCAGGGTGAGGTTTAGGAGCAATGGTAGGAGCTAAAGGTATCTCTAGGTCTAGTTTAGGTTCCTTTAAGTGTAGGGTTTGATCCTCTTGTGGTTGAATATCAGGGATAAGAGGGTTTTCCTCGACACATGGGTCGTCAACCATGGATTCGATGTCGCAAATTTGTTTGATAACCCATAATTAATTCCTTTTTGGGCTTTAAAGATGTCAATCTTTAGTGTCTTATTCCCAAATTTTAACTCAATTTGGCCCTCCTCACAATTGATATTGGCCCTAGCTGTGGCCAGAAAAGGTCTCCCTAAATTGATCGGTGTGCTCTTCAAGTTCTCAAGAGCATCCATGTCCAACACTATAAAACCCACGGGGAAGTAGAAATCACGTTCCCTAACTATGACATCCTCGAGAATTCCTTTTGGTGACTTAATAGATCGATCGACTAATTGCAATGCTACCTCTGTCGGTTTGAGCTCAGTTTCTTCAAGGTGGTCAAGCAGGGATGTAGGTATTAGGTTTATGGAAGCTCCAATATCCAATAAGCCTCTATCAAACTGTATATCACCGATAGCACAAGAGATCAACTGGGTGCCTGGGTCTTTTGCCTTAGGTGGGAGTTTGCTCAAAATGATGGAGCTGGCTTGCTCCGACAGTACGATTGGGTTCCCACCTTTTGTTCGCAGCTTACGTTTTGGTGTACATATATCTTTTAGGAATCTTGCGTAAGCCAGTATGTAACGAATTGCATCCATCAATGGGATGTTTATTTGGACCTACTCAAAGAGCTTGACCAGGTCCTCCTCGAGAGCCATGGGTTTGGGTTTCTTCTTTCCCTTGGTCAAGGCCTTGGGAAATGGGACCTCAGTTAGTTCCTATAGAATTGGCTCAAGCTCTTTATTAGGGATCGAGGTGTCCTGGATGACCAATCTAGGGTTAAGGTCTACAGTCTCAGGCAAGTTGTGGCTAGGAAAAGGTGGGTCCTTTATTGCTTTGCCACTACGGGTGGTGACCAAATTTAATCCTGCCTGATTCTGGTTTGGGCTAGGGAGGATAGGTGTCTGCTGCTGACATCCAGAAAAAGAGGTTGAAGCACCCGTCCTATCAAAGGATGGAGCAGAATGGGCTTGATAGACAAAGTGGGCTTAGCTCTAATTTGGATTCATAACGTGCCTCTGGTTTGGCACGTTTTTTGGATTTGAAAGAGGCTGAGAAGGGAGTACACTCGGCTGGCAAGCACTTGCCAGCTGAGCCAATTGCTTTCGCATCTAAGAGATCTCTTGTTTATGTTGTTTTTGCATATCAAACAAGGTCTGGAGAATCAAAGATGTATGATCTTCCTTAGGTGGTCTAGATTAAAAATTTTGATTGGGCCTTGGTTGAGTGGGTTGATAGGGACGTGGGTTTTGTGGTCAGGGTTGGAATTGAGGTCTTGAATGTGGGTTATTTCCCGACCACGCAAAGTTTGGATGATTACTCCATCCAGGGTTGTAGATATTGGAGAAAGGATTGTTCTAAAGGGTGTGGAGATCCTCGCAGGTTTGAGGAGCTCTAGAATAATCAGGATACGAGGGTTCAGAGTTCTCCCAACTGTGGCAGGCTGGTCTGGAGTTTCCTCTGAAGATATAATCAGATGGGGATGGAGGTGGATATACATCCATCCCCAGAGGGTGGTAGATATTTTGTGCAGTTTCCCTACCTGAGGGTGGTGGTCTATATGTGCTTTGTGGTGTAGAGGTGGTCTTGTGTAGATGTCGAGTGATGTCGTCCACCTTCTTCTCAATGATGGAGACCTTATCCAATTGACTAGCTACCAACTCCAAGTCAACTAATGTGAAAAGGCCTCGAGATTTGTGTATCCCCCGATTGTTTGTCAATGTGCAGGTGGGCATCCGGTCGTACGCACCCAGTGACTCATTGTTTAGGGAGTTCTCATACATGTTCTCGAGAATTCCCCAAATCTCATCTTCATGCTGACCCATGATGCTGCCACCACAGGTTGCATTGAAAAATAGCTTGATATCATCACGGAGCCCATGGTAAAAGGATTGGACTTGTTCCCACTTCAGGACTCCGTGATGGGGGCATTTGCACATGAGATCCAGAAAATGATCCCATGCTTCATGTAGAGATTCTTCTGCTCCTAGGGAGAAGTGCATGATTTGGTGCTGCATAGCATTTGTGCGACCAATGGGATAGAATTTTTATAGGAAGGCGGTTTGAAGTTCTTCCCATGAGTTGATCACGTGTGGATAAGTTCGAAACCAGTAGGCAACTTTGTCGGCCAGAGAGAAGGAGAAGATCTTTAAGAGCAAGCCATCTCGATTCTACATGTTTGCCCCAAAGGTGTGGGTCAGATGCTTCGGATTCTTGATGTGTTGGAAAGAATCCTTGGAGTTCAAGCCATGGAATTTTGGAGTCATGTGAAGCATACTAGGCTTGAGTTCCAGCTCGGGTCCTCCCGCAGGGATATTGATCCATGGTTTGATCTCCACTGCCACGGGATTGCAGTGATCTCGCATTTGAGGATGTGGCGGTCAGTTGATGAAAGCATTGATCTGATCTCCGAAATCAAAGAATTGTTGTGGTTCAAAGTTAGGTCATTCTGGCTAATCCATGGTTGTGATTGGGGGTTCAGGCTTAGAATCAGAAGAAATGTCAATATGATCAGGTTGTTACATAAACACGAAGGTTGAGGCTTGGTCTCAACGAGAGTGAATAGCTAATGGAGGCCTCAAGGGCGATTTTAAGCCCTCCTCCTAAACATGCACCAATGGAGAAGATGAGAGATAGAATGTCAGATGGACCCAATTGAGGCACCCAAAGATTTTTGGATGACTATAGAGGTTAGGAGCGGATGATACCCTTGGATCAGAAAGTCATCCACCTGAGAATTACCTAGGTAGCCAGGAAGGGACAGTCCCGCAAAGACCCCTACACGATAGAGCATCCCCATGGGTTACAGGGTTTCCCCCACCTGACCTTCCTTGTCACTGAGGGTCCAGGTAGATTAGAATAGTGACTTGACCTCTTAAGTCTACCAATTTTAAGTTTAGAGCAAGGTGCTTATTATTCCACTTGAACTTTAAGATAGTTTTTGCAAGGTGACCTAATTTGAAGATTGGTTGACCCCACAAGGTGGGTCAACTTCACCTATTTGTCCTTTGAGATTATTAAGTGCTAATTTTTTAAGATTCAAGTGGATATTTAGAACTTGATTTTAGGGTTTGCTTTCTTAGGTCAATTCAAACAAGGCTTGGGACACACACAAGTCAGGAAAATATATTATTGATTAAGCAAGTGGAGTCCTCAACCCTAGAATAAAAATCATATGTTGGCTCTAATTAATCCAATTAGTTTCATCCTAATTTGGTACCTAGTGCTCAAGTAAGAAGGTGATAGCCCTAGATACCTTAAACCCTAAGTAAGTGCAGAAATTAGGGTTAGGGTTTGTCTATAAAAGAATCAAATTAGGCAACTTATGGGGATTGATTCTAAGAATAGAATGCAAGTTGATCCTAATTGATTTTTTCCTTTTTTTTTAGCTTTTCAGAATCAGGGGCTTAATGAGGATGGAAAATGAGATTACCTGCCATTGGAGTGGTTGTTGTGCAGTTGATCTTGCTCCTTGGTTAAATCCCCCCTACACAATCACAATCAAAAGAGATAAATCAAGTTAGTATCAAGTCAGGAATTGTAATCCAGAGATCAAATTGCGAGTTGGTCCCCAGCAACAGTGCCAAAATGTTTGCGTGCTAAATCGGGGTTTTAAAATCACTTCGTTGTAATATAGTCGAAAATAGCACATGAACAAATACAATTTATAGCTCAAAAGAAATCCGAGGTTGAACACAGGGATAAAGTGTTGCAATTAATCTTAAGATCAAAATTTTAAGTAGAATATAAGAATATAATGGAAATCTCAAGCACAAATAATATAAATATAGAAGCAAGAGTCAATGTAGCCAAAAAGATTAGGGTAAAATGGTGATTTGAATCACCAAATTACCCTATTACAATTGTATCAAATGTCTCAGCAGTATCAATCAACCAAATGCCACGTAGGATAAGTGCACAGTGCACGCCCTTTTCATACACTGAAGGAGGCCTTGACCTTTGTGCCTATTCTCTGAGCTCCTAACTGGACACTCCCATTTGAGTTGATGTGTGATGCTTCAGATTATGCAGTTGGAGCTGTTCTTGGATAGAGGGTTGAGGGAAAACCACATGTGCTGCATTATGCTAGCAAGACTTTAACTGAACCACAGCAAAGCTACACAGTCACTGAAAAGGAATTACTTGCTATAGTTTTTGCTTTGGAGAAGTTTAGGTCTTACCTTCTTGGATCAAAGGTGGTCACTTTTACTGATCATGCGGCAGTGAAACATCTCATTGCCAAGAAAGATTCTAAGCCACGTTCGATTAGATGGATTCTACTCCTTCAAGAGTTTGACTTGGAGATTCGTGAAGAGAAGGAGTGGAAAATGTAGCAGCTGACCACCTGTCTCGCCTTCCCGCTGATGACTCTCAATCTGGAGACATCCGCGAGACATTTCTCGATGAAACCCTTATGGCGGTAACACCGACTTCACCTTGGTATAAGGATACAGTTAACTACTTGGTCACTGGAGAAACCCCTCGCTCTTGGGATGCGCAAAAATCGAAGCGATTCATTTCCCATGCAAGATTCTTTCATTGGGAAGTGCCAGAATTATTTCATATTGGACAAGACCAAGTTTGGAGATGATGTGTGCCTGAAGAAGAGCAACAGAGTGTGTTGAGATTTTTCCATTAGCTTCATTGTGGAGGACACTTTGGTGCCAAGAAAATAGCTTTTAAGGTTCTCTAGTCTGGTTTTTGGTGGCCTTCTTTATTTAATGATTCCCATTACTTTGTTAAGGCCTATCTCAGATGTCAACGGACTCAAACGATTGGGAAGCGGAATGAGATGCCCTAACACCCTATCCATCCTATGGAAATTTTTGATGTTTGGGGGATAGACTTCAAGGGTCCCTTCCCTTCGTCCCATGGATTTGAATATATCTTGGTCGCAGTGGATTACGTCTCCAAGTGGATAGAGGCCATTCCTACACACATAAATGACCACTCTGTGGTCTTGAAATTTATGAAGGCCAATATCATATCTCGCTTTGGCTGCCCCAAGATGATTGTAAGTGATGGGGGCCTCATTTTCGAAACCATCATTTCAATCGGCTACTCAAAAGTCTTAGAGTAACTCACAAGATTGCTACCCCTTATCACCCTTAGACAAGTGGCCAGGTTGAAGTCTTAAATAGGGAGCTCAAGAACATTTTAGAAAAGACTATTACACCAGATAGGAAGGACTGGTCCCAAAAGCTCGATGACGCTTTATGGGCTTATCGAGTAGCCTACAAAACCCCTTTGGGTATGTCTCCCTTCCAGATTGTATACGGGAAAGCATGCCACTTACCCGTTGAACTTCAACATAAGGCACTTTGGGCTATCTGAAGTGTTAACATGGATTTAGAGCAAGCTGGTAAAGCACATTTACTAGAGTTGACTGAGGTTGAAGAGTTTAGGAATGATGCTTATGACACCTCCTAAGCTTATAAAGAGAGAACTAAGGTCTTGCATGACAAGTACATCCTTAGAAAGGCCTTTGAGCCCAACCAACAAGTCTGGCTTTTCAATTCCAGACTTAAGTTGTTTCCTGGAAAATTGAAATCACATTGGGATGGGCCTTATATTGTCACCAAAGTATTTTCGCATGGGACTGTGGAGATCAAGAGTCCTTCCTCTTCAGCACCTCCCTTCATCGTCAACGGCCAACAATTAAAACCTTATGTAACTTTGGATGGCCAGCTGGTTGACGAGGTCACTCTCAAGGAGCCTTAGCTCCTTTCTTTTCCGCCTCAGGTAATATCTTCCCTTGGTCCTACTTTCAATGAGGACATTGTTTGAACAAGGCATGGGGGCAATAGGACCTGAGGCATCTGTACATAGCATTTATACATAGTCCATTCATGCATTTAATTTAAATATTCTACATTGCATACATTTGATCATAAAAAAAAAAAAGAAAACATTTTACATCATTGAGATTAACTGGCTGAGTCCTGCATTCTTAGGTAGACCAGAACTTTAGGTTAGACTATGTTGACTCTAGGTGTCTGACTTTAGAAGCTAAGTTGAAGTACTAGCTCTAGACCTTTAGCATCCTATGTGGACTTAAAAACTCAAGTAGGAGTTAAGTTGCAGACCATTCCTCTAGAGGTTGAGGAAGGAAAGCTAGGGATTGAGTTAAAGGCTGGGTAGTATCTGGTGTCTTTTTTTACCTTTTAGTTTACAGGTCCTCATAACCAAAGCATCCACAATTCACACACATTTGGTCTTGTGTAAATAGTGATCACCTTAATCTCTTTCTTGGGGAAAAAAGTTTGGTTCTCTTAGTTCTGACTTAGGAGACTTAGGAGAAGTTTGAAAGCATAAGTTGATTGGAAGAGTTCCTACCGTAGGAGAGGTGGAGTACATACTCACCTTGAGGATGCGATGATAACATGTGACCTCCTTGGCGCTTGTCTCTTAGGATATCCATCCTACTGGGGGCATGTAAGCACATTGTGTGGTTCAGGTACCATGGGCGGCCCTATCTCGAAGAGCCGATTGCCACAGGCCTGAATTTGCTTTAGAAATCCATGGGCGATACTATCTCGAAGTGTCGATTGCCAGGAGTTCTTGGGGTCGCTATGGGCGGTGCTATCTCGAAGCATCGAAAGGTAGGAACCCTTCGAGGTTCGGTGATGGGGACAATGAATCCGACACAGGCCATGTTGATAGCTTATCCAAGGTTAGACATAGAGGAATCAAAAAAATAATAATAATTAAAAAAAAAGTCACTTTCTTACTCTCTTTCCTAGTTGGCAATCAAACCAACGTTAAATAACTCAGACCAATGCACATGCACGGATGCTTTAATCTCTAGGACTAATAAACCCTAGGGTAGAGTTAGAAATCAGAGAAACCTGTGCCTGCAACTCATCTTTAGCCGACCTCGTCTATAACATAGCAATTACTTGGGAACCTTAGGTCTAAAGTCTAAAATTAACAAGTTCTAAAGGAAGACCATTGGGTTGGCTAGTCCACTTGAAGAGTTGGGTTGTTGCTTGAATTTGCTAGGGACTAGCAAAAACTAGGCATGGGGGCATTTGATGAGGCCATATTTGTGGGCTAATTAGTTACTTAAATGCCTAGGAATTAGATTAATATTGGCATATAAATTGCATCAATAAGATGTAAATAGATTAGTCTAGGTATTTATTTATTTACATATTCCATGCATTGCATTCATACTTAGAATTCATTTATAGTAGCATACATTAGAATAGTTAATCTTTTAGGTTGCATTACATGTATTATTTTATTTCACATTTCTTTTAAGGGTTTGCACATAAATAACCCCTTATTTATTTCTTTATTTGTTTCTTCTCTAACGGCTGCATGCAGGAGAGTGCGCGAGCTAAATGCACAGGCAAAAATCGTGGATCTCTGTTCCCACGATCTGCATCGCTTCTTCTTCAACCAACCCCTGCCTATGCCTACACTCCTCTTGCAGCATAAAAGGAGGGTTCCTGCATCCTTAGCAGGGAGGCCACCACCATTCCGATCCACCACTGCGTAGAGCGTTAAAGCTTTTCCATTCCACCACCACCGGCCTCCTATCGCGAGCATAAGTCCACACCATCGCAGATAGGCGAGGTGATAGACCGATGCACCATCAGTGGCTTGTGCAACTCACCGTGCCTGAAGGCCATGCAACCACCGCCAACAACCACCTTCAGTTCCTCGCCCCCGCGCCAGTTAAGACGTCAGGGAGTGATCGCAGACATCTGACTTCCCATATCTTTTTACATCTTCTTCTTATTTCCTGTTGCTCTGTTTCCCCTCCACTTCCATAAAACCATTTACCATCCACACCAGCAGCAGCTGCCACCTGCGGACAAGCCCTCCACGCACCCACACGGCCAGCGCTCCTCTGGCCACATGCCTGTAGCGTGTAGCAACAGCAACTGCAAGCTCCACCCATGAACTACCTCCTCCAGTGCACCTCCTGCAATCGCACACTGCACTAGACCTCCATGCGCGCGTGCAGCCTGCAGTGCCTGCCCTTTAGCACGCATCGCCTCCGCTCCCCTCTACACGCCAGCACCTTCGCAAGCCCCTTTAGCACCTCGCCAACCCCCGCAGCGCCTTCTCTTGCAGCTGCGCGCGTCATCTACACCCCTCCACGCACAGCAGCAAGGGCGCCTTCCCCTCCGCGCACGCTGCCTCCAGCAAGTGTGCTCTGCTCACGAGCACCCGTGTGCGCCTGTGCGTGACCGCATGCCCCCGTCCGTGCCCACGCAAGCAGCGTCGCGCCACCATCCTCAGCGGCTGCAGCCACTGCCGGAAACCACCCTTCGCCGAAGCTCCGTTTGGTCGACTCCGGCCATCTCGCAACCTGCCACCGCCACTGCCGCGAAGCCCTTTCTCCAGCCAACCTAATCCCAGAAGGGTTCCTCGAACGAACCTTTCTCCCGTGAGCGAGGAGAGAGGTAGAATCCTCTGTTTTTGGTGGTATTAGTATTTACATTTCATGCCATTGCCACAAAAATGATTTTTGATTTATTATTATTTTATTATGATGATTTTATGCAAAGAACCTCCTTCTTTCTCGTAAATGCAAAATCAGTATGTTAAAGTCTTTTATCTTGATTGAAAAGCGATTTTGGCTTGATTTCTTGATGAAATTAATAGTGAACATTGGTTTTCGACCCTGACGAGTTTAAATAGGCCATTGCCTCCCTGTGGATACGACCTGCTCCTAATTGAGTGGTTACTTTAATTATTGATTAGTCGATTTTTCCACCACTTACATGCTACAACAACGTGTTATTTCATTTGCAAAACTTAATTGAAAGTGGAAAATCATCTCGTCAGCGGGCAGGCAGGGTGACAGACCGTCGTGCCATCCGTGGATTGTGCAGTTTACCCCAAGCATGTGCCTAAAGAACACATAGTTAACACCAGCCACCACTGCCAGCACCACTGCCAGCAACCATCCACGCCAGTTAAGACGTCTGGGAATGATCCCAGACGTCTAACCTCCACCTTCCTCTTCGTTTTTCCTCCACCAAAAATAACCCAAACACCCTCACTGGACCTCCACTACCCACGCTCACCTCATCACCTGCAGCAGCACCAATCCCGCGTGTCCACCGCCTCCACACCTCGCCATCTTCGCTGCGCCTCCACGTGCACCCCTCCATGCTGCACCACCTCCTCCAGCGCACAGCAGCAGCAGCTGCCCTCCTCCAGCACACCATCTGCGGCCACACGCTACGCCAGTACCTCCAGTGCACCCAGCTTGCACACCCGTCCGGTCACATAGCAGCAGGCGTGCCTTCTCCTTTGCATGCGTCTGATGAGGGCCTCATCATGAGCCATAACTAGCTCATTTTGACCCAATAAAGAAGATAAAAGCTCCTACATAACCTAGAAGACGGCTTAACTGAAGGAACAAGTGCTCTGAGAAGAAAGCATGAAATAAAGGTTAAAACTGCAATTTTACCATTGCAGTTCACAAACGGGATTTCTCAGAGGCAAAACATAGGTCAAATGGTCTAAATGAGATAAAAAGTGGGTTGAGTCAATCAGAAATGGGTTTATGTGCAATCTAAGAATTAAATGACACTTGGTAACTGTAAAACAAACCCGCATAAATTAACAAGGTTCCGGTTAGAATAAAAATCAATTAAACCCTCTAAAAATCATGGAAAAACATTCTCTAGGGTTTGGAATAATTAATTTGGCCCTTGGAACCTAGTTTGACCTAGATTAGGGTCCTAGCTCTTCAATTAACCTAATTTGGGTTTTTACTCAAAATGTCCAGACAAACGAGGTCAAACCTAAAATCCAACTTCACCATTGGATTCCTTAGGTCAAAATTAGGTTTTTACCAAAATTCTTGACCTACTTTGCAATTTAGTACACCCAAAGCACAATTTGGTCCCTATCTTTTGAATATCTCTGCAGAGAGCCCCCTAAGTTTTTCGCCCCCTTTGCAATCCGGTCCTGCCGCCATTGTTAGGGCAGAACCGAGCTCCGGCGAGGTTTAGAGAGGGATTACTCTCTAATCCCTCAGAGATTCCCTCCCAGAAATGGAAGGGGGATTCTCTGAGGAATTCCCTTCCTTCTAAAGCCAATTACAATCGCTGGTGTGAACCCAATCTCTCATGTGAACGCACGAGAGATTTGGGTATCTTAACTTCTTTCCACCTCCGGCGACCAACCTCAGACGCTGGCACGCCCTCCACGCTCTGCACACCCGGCCCAGCGTCTATAAAAGAGACTACACCTCCGGCCGCTCGATCTAAGCTTGATTTTGACGGAGATCCCCTCCAAATTCCCTCTCTCCCATCTCCGGCCAAATGACCCGCAAGCTCCGGCGACCTCCTCCCCTCCTTCTCATCGCTCTGCTGCCATACCAGCAGCAGAGTCAACTCCGCCACTTCCTCCCGTGTCGCGCTGTACCACGCGCGCGTGCCCCTGACCTCATCTTTGTTGCCGCTTCCTCCCTCAGGGTCCTTGTTCCCCGACGACGGCAGTTACGTGCCGTCCTCTCCGCCGCCTCCCTTCCTTCCAGACCACTCCAGATACCTTCTCCCTCCTCTCCTCTCTCTTTTCCCCCTGCTATTTTATCTGATTACCCCTCGACAGTGCCTAACCACCTCCATCGTCCTCGCCTCCTACCGCCCTCCAGCGAGCTGCCCACACCACTCTGCCCCTCTACACGGCTCGCCAACCCCCTCGTGAGCTCTGCCTCACCATCAGGAACTCACTTCACCCCACCACTGCCACTCCAGACCTCCACAATCACCCCCCGAACAACCCAACATCTCCAGCCACAGGTTGACCTAGGCACGCACGCCTAGGCCGACCTGCAGCCTGCAGCACCGCCCACCGCCTTCGCCGTGCCATGGCGAAGGTTTCTAGCCAATCTAATTGGGCCAATAGGCCGTTCTTGTGTGTGACAGGTTTAAGCTCCGGCCGCCATTATCAGTCGAAGCAGCAAGGAGCTTGCAGCAGCTTCAGGTACCAGGACTCCTAGGCTGCAAGTGCAGCAGACTCACGTGAGTGTCGCGAAGTGAGTGAGGCTAGCAAGTCGCACAGAGAGGCCAGCAGCTGGAGCAATCGCGCGACGAAAGCTCTGCGGGCGCGAAAGCAGGACCGAACAGATAGTCCCACGTCATGGGATTGCAAAACACAGGTATCATATAAATTATTTTTGTGTTTTAAGCCCATTGCCTCCGTAAGCATAGGGGTGAGGTCCCTCACCTGCCCTCACACCCGCCTCGTCCGCGGCTTGACCTCGTGGATCTAGCGGGATCCGACCCGACCTAAACCTGCGCACTCCTCGTGCATCACCACCTGCCGGTGCGCCTGGTCCCGGGTGCGAATCCAACCCGACTACCTGTGTGGCTCTGGGTGAGCGTTGTTGAGTGAATTGCATGAGAGAGAGACAGACGCTTGGGTAGAGGGACGGGTGTAGGTTTTGCTTTGACTGTGGTGTGTGCAGGAAGGAAGAAGCGAAAGAGGCAGCGAACACTTAGCCGTTGCAGAACAGGAAGAGAAGAAAGAAGAGGCTGTGTAGCAGTGAAAGGAGAAGTTTTCGCATAGAAGAAGAAGGAAGAAGGAAGACAAGGCAGAAGAGAGAGAAGAATGGAGAGAGGCCAAGTGAAGAAGAAGAAAGGCAAGGCAGAAGAAGAAATAAGAGAAAAGAAACAAAGGCAAGAAGAAAAAGCCTGCACAAGACAGAAGCAAAGGCAGAAAGAGAGAAGAGCAACGAAGAAGAAGAGAGAAAGGAGATTACATTTAAGACGTCTGATACAGAAATCAGACGTCTAATTCTATTTTTATTTCAGAAATCCTTTTTAAAATTCTCTCTTTGAATCAATCCTTTTCATTTAACAATTGTATTCTTTGGTTTTAAAAAGTACTGAGCTTGCTCCCTGTGTTCGACCTCGGATACTTTAGTTTTTCGAGTAATAAAATTCCTTATATTTGTTTAAACGTTTTGTCGGTTATACTACAACGTGATATACTTTAAACCCGCACAAAAAAGTGAGAACAGCGTCCAACCTGCACGTGCCCTGCCAGCACCTCCGCGTGCTCTCTCTTGTGCGCCACATGCAGCGCCCACCCCTTCAGCACCCCCAGCAGCTGTGCACCTGCAGGCTCCCCGCACCCCCCTATGCTCCACCTACAGAGCCCTTGCATGTATCTGCAGCGCCCGCACGAGCCTACAGTGCCCATGAATGCCACCGCGCCCCCTGCAGCAAGCGTAGCCAACAGCAAGAGCCGCCGGAACCCACCTTCACCGGAGCTTCATCCGACCGACTTCGGCCACCGCACAACTCGCCGCTGCCACCATCGCGAAGCCCTCAGTCTAGAGAGCTTCCTCCAAGCTTCGCACCTCCGGCCATAACCTCATCCTCACGCACAAATAAGGGAAAGTTTTCCCCAGTTTTTCTACAGTAAACCACCAATTAGTTTTTACGATTCATGCCATTGTGAACTTCATTTTCTGATTAAATTATTCTGGTGATTTTATGCAAAGAACCTCCCTCTTTCTCGTAAATACATTATCAACATGTTAAAGTCTTATTATCTCATTTGAAAAGTGATTTTGGCTTAATTTCTTGATGAAACTAATAGTGAACATCGATTTTTGACCCTTGCGAGTTTAAATAGGCCACTGCCTCCCCATGGATACGACCCGCTCCTAATTGAGTGGTTATTTTAATTGTTGATTAGTCAATTTTTCCACCACTTGCATACTACAACAATGCATTATTTCATGTGCGAAACTTAATCAAAAGTGGAAAATTGGCACGTCAAATGGCGCTGTTGCCGGGGAGGCAACAGGCTTGTTAGACTCGCATTTATCTATTTATTTATTCACACATTATTTTTAAGGCATTTTTTAACTTCGATCTTTTCAGTGTGAGGAACACATATCTTCTACACTTGCCGCACCAGCCTCAAAGATCAGGCAACCCTCGACACCATTCATTGGCCACACATTAGGAGCAACATAGCTATTGTATGCACAACTGAGGTGGACCTTGAGCCACAATTCGGAAGAGAACATTTTAAGGAAGCTGCAAGCTTCAACTCCTCCATTCCAAATAGATAAAATAGATAGTATATTAGATTAGTTTAGATTTAGTTTAGACTTCACATACATTTGGTTTGGGACCCTTGTTCTGGGGTACAGTTTTAGGGGTTTGTTCCCCGATTTTGTTTTAGGCCCATGCTGGGTAATTTTTGGGAGTCTATTCCCTTTTTCTTTAGATTTAGGTTTTTATTTTCTTTTGTGGATTGATTTTATTTTGATTGTGCATAAGTAGTTTAAAAAAATAAAAAATAAAACACAAGCTGCCTGCCCCTAGGACGAACCATTCAGGTCTGTATGAGCAGCCTCTAGATTTATTTCTCTGCATTGCATGCATTCTCTCATCGTTGATTGCAGGGAGCGAGGTATGCATTCTCTTACTTTGCATCCATATTTTGATCACGCATTGCATTTTGGACTTAATTCCAAGACCACATAAGTTGTCTTGAAACGATTTAACAAGTGGTAACATTTTTTGGAAAAGGACTAATCAATAGGAGGAACATATAAAACCCAAGGAGTCGATTTGAGACATTGTCCTGTGATTCAAAAAAATTCAAACCTTTTTGGGGTATGCACACTTGTTTGATCCTTGCACCAAAGCACACATTTAGACACTCCTAGGTTTTTGAGCTGCTAGGAAAAAAACTCTCCTATCATTGGATACCAAAGTGTTTGAAACTTAAGCTCAAAGGTTTTGTAACTCTAAGTAGGGGGATGCCCTGTCACCGAGTTTTGAGGGTAGTTAAGAAGCACTGCAAAAGCACAGCTTAAAAGGAAGGCTTAGGCCTACTTGCATCCCTCAATCTTCTGTCCTTAGAGTACTTTACCATTTAAACTTTAGGGCAGAGCGCCTAAGTTCCAATTAGGTCTTCATTAAGGCATTTCGTAGGTTGACAATAGGCACATAACTGTTTGGGCAATTTGTATTGTCATCTACAACTGGACTTAAATCTCAAAGGCCTTAATTGATTAAAGACACAAAAGTCCTTTTGAATTGTGTTTGTTTGTGTATGTTTGGTAGGTGATCTCTGAGGAGACAACTTGTGTTTAATTCAGAACCTGAAAGGATCCTTAGGAGAGCCAACCAAGATAGAAAAGAGATGGCCAAGGAAAGAAAGAATAGAATTGTGGAAAACCAACGATCTTTGAGAGATTATTTTATCCCTATCAATCAACCTGGCCATACACTGAGAAGACTTAGGGGAATAATCCATATAAAATCAAGAGTAGTACCATATCTCTGTTGCCCTCATTCTATGGTACTTCTAGGGAGGACCCCTACAGGCATCTGGAGGAATTCACCAAGGTCTGTTCCACGATGAGATTGCAGGGTGTTACTGATGATGCCCAAAAGCGAACCCTCTTTCCTTTCTCCCTCAAGGATAAGGAGAAGCATTGCAATCACACTTTAGATGGTAGAGTGGATACTTGGGAAGCCTTGAAAGGAGAGTTTTTGAAAAAATACTTCCCCATGAGCAAGACCAATCACTATAGGAGGGAAATCATAGGTTTTGCTCAACAAGATGGAGAACAATTTCATGATGCATGGGAGCGCTTCAAAGATTTGTTACGCTTATGTCCCCATCATCAAGTGCCAAGATGGCAACTTGTAGAAAGGTTCTACACTGGATTAAATGACAAGCACAGGCAAACAGTGGATGGAGCCTGTGCAGGAACCTTTCTTACAAAAACTGAAGATGAGGCTTGGGATCCTTTTGAGACCTTGAGTGAGAATTCTATCCATTTAAATTTTTCCTATTTGGATAGGAAACCCACTCTTATGCAGCGAAAGATGGAGGCAAATGAGGCTAGGGATACCCAGAATTTGGCCTTCCAGATTCAATTGTTGAACCAAAACATGGAAAGGCTTATGACAAACCCTAGCCAACTCATGCCAAATGCCTCTATTTCCCAACCTTCTGAATGCTCCATTTGCAAAGGCAATACGCACGCTACTATGGATTGTCATTTGGCCTCCCAATTCCCTGACCTTGTACAAACAGACCTGAATGCCGCCCAAGGGTTCCGACCCAGGCCTCGTAATGACCCTTTTTCCAATACTTATAATGAGGGATGGAGGAACAACCCCAATTTTTCATGGAGACAGGGGAATGTCTCTAATTCAGGGAATTACAGGTTCCAACCCTTTCAGACTCAACAGTATAATCAACCTCCTGTGCCCTCCCAACCATCCAAGACTTCTGAGATGGATGAGCTTAAAGCCATGCTGAAAGCCATGCATGAGAATCAAAGCATGATCATCCAATCTCATGACAAGGCAATCAACGAGATGAAATCACAAATTGGACACCTTGTCGAGGCCATGAGTAAAAGAGAGACTAGGAAGCTTCCCATTTCATCTAAGGAGAACCCTAAAGGGAAAGGGATTGTTTTTAGGGAGCATGCCTAGGCGGTGACTATTCTGAGGAGTGGGAAAGAAATTTCCAAACCTGATGCTCCTATAGTCCCACCTTCCGAAAACCCATCCACCCCGACTTTCAACCTCACTGGAGAAGAGCAACCCAACTCATCTTCGTTTGAAATCACCTCATCAGAAGAGGTTGTCCCCGTTCCACCTCTTACCCGACATGACAACCCTTCCACCCAGAGACCGAGAGTGCCCTTTCCAAAGCACTTATTAGACTCAAAGCAGACTTCTGCTAGCTCATCTGGAGCTAAAGATAGGATGGACGAAATCATGGAGATTGTCAAACAAGTTCAAATTAACCTACCCTTGCTTGAAGCTATCAGGCAGATTCCGTCCTATGCTAGCTTTCTTAAGGACCTGTGCATGAGAAAGTGGTAATCAAGGAAGCAGGTCCAATCAAAGGTTGTCCTACCTGATTCTGTTAGCTCAATTATACAACATGGGACACCCTCGAAACTTAAGGACCCAGGAGCCCCTTACATCTCAGTGGTCGTTGGTGACATACAAATAGACGAGGCTCTACTTGATCTGGGTGCGGGGGTGAACATCCTTCCGAGCTATGTATATGAACAACTTGAAGGAGGCAATCTGAAGCCTTCCCTTGTAATCCTCTAAGTTGCAGACCGTTCTATAAAGACACCACGGGTCCTGCTTGAAGATGTCTTCGTGAGAGTGGAGGATTTCTTTTTCCCCGTTGACTTTCTAGTTTTGGACACTAACCCTACCAACAAACCCACAAAGCCCTCAATCATTTTGGGCCACCCTTTTCTTGCGACTTCTAATGCTTCAATTAATTGTCACACTGGAGCATTAAAAATGGGCTTTGGGAACAGGAAAATTCGACTAAATGTGTTTGATGCTTATAAACAAGCAGGATTTGAGGATTGTTCCCAAGTTGAGGAGGTAGATGATCTGATTGAAGAGAACTCCTGCAATTTTATGTGATGACCCCCTTCAGCATGTCATGCTAAATGAGCATTCCCATCTCTTGGAGGAATATGAAGGGGATGTGCTAGAACTTGAGGAATTGCTTGAAGTTTCTATTGAGTCTCTTTCCCCATCACGTCTGCCTAAGGTAGATCTGCTACCGGAGATGGGGACTTTTATTATAAAACCCTCAACCATACAAGCCCCCACCTTGAACTAAAACCCTTTCCTGACTCTCTCAAGTATGTATTCCTTAGGCCAAATGATACTCTCCCTGTAATCATCTCATCTGCACTATCTGAAGTCCAAGAAGGAGCCTTGTTAAACTGTTTATCAAGGCACAAGGAAGCCATAGCTTGGACAATTGCTGATATTAAGGGTATAGACTCTACACTTTGCATGCATCACATTTATACTAATGATTCCATCAAACCCTTTTGAGACATGCAAAGATGTCTTAACCCTAACATGAGGGAAGTGGTTAAAAAGGAGATTCTAAAGTGGTTGGACGTTGGGATCATTTATCCCATCGCAGATAGCAAATTAGTTAGTCCAATCCATGTGGTGCCAAAAAAGGCAAGCTTCACAGTAGAAACAAATGACCAGGGTGAACAATTGGTGACCAGACCCTCAATAGGTTGGAGGGTCTGCATTGATTACCGCAAACTGAACACCGCTACCCAGAAGGATCACTTTCTTTTGCCCTTTATTGATCAGATCCTTGAAAGATTGGCAGGGAACAAATATTTCTACTTTTTAGATGGATATTCTGGGTACAACCAGGTTGCAGCCTTCCCTGGTGATCAGGATAAGACAACTTTCACTAATCCTTACGGCACTTTTGCATTCAAGCGTATGTCGTTTGGATTATGTAATGCACCTACAACTTTCCAGCGGTGTATGATGTCCATTTTCTCAGACATGATTGACAAGTGCGTCAAGGTTTCTATGGATGACTTCTCCATTTACAGCTCATCTTTCGACCAGTGTCTCCTGCACTTAGAGAATGTGTTGAAGAGATGTAAGGAGACTGGTTTAGTCCTAGCTGGGAGAAAAGCCACTTTATGGTACAGAAAGGCATTGTACTTGGGCATGTTGTGTCTAAAAGGGGCTTGGAAGTAGATAAGGCTAAAGTTGATTTTATTTCCAAACTTCCATTGCCCATGAATGTCAAACAGATTAGGTCCTTTCTGGGCCATGCAGGTTTTTATAGGAGATTCATTAAGAATTTTAGCAAAATTTCTAGGCCACTTTGTGACTTATTGGTGAAGGAATCTTCCTTCGATTTTGATTCAAAGTGTGCCGAGGCTTTTCATACGCTGAAGGAGGCCTTGACCTCTGTGCCTATTCTCCGAGCTCCAAACTGGACACTCCCATTTGAGCTGATGTGTGACACTTCAGATTATGCTGTGGGAGCCGTTCTTGGACAGAGGGTTAAGGGAAAACCACATGTGCTGCATTATGCTAGCAAGACTTTAATTGAACCACATCAAAACTACACAATCACTGAAAAGGAATTACTTGCTGTAGTTTTTGCTTCGGAGAAGTTTAGGTCTTATCTTCTTGGATCCAAGGTGGTCATTTTTACTGATGATGCAGCAGTGAAACATCTCATTGCCAACAAAGACTCTAAGCCCTATTTAATTAGATGGATTCTACTCCTTCAAGAGTTTGACTTGGAGATTCGTGAAAAGAAAGGAGTGGAAAACGTAGTGGCTGACCACCTGTCTCATCTCCCCCTCGATGACTCTCAATCTAAAGACATCTGCGAGACATTTCCCGATGAAACCCTTATGGCAGTAACACCAACTTCACCCTGGTATGCAGATATAGTTAATTACTTAGTCTCTGGAGAAATCCCTGGCTCTTGGGATGCACAAAAACGGAAGCGATTCATTTCCCAAGCTAGATTCTTTCATTGGGAAGAGCCAGAATTATTTCATATTGGACATGACCAAGTTTGGAGATGATGTGTGCCTAAAGAAGAGCAACAGAGTGTGTTGAGTTTTTTTCATGAGCTTCATTGTGCAGGATACTTTGGTGCTAAGAAATAGCTTTTAAGGTTCTCCAGTCCGATTTTTGGTGGCCTTCTTTATTTAAGGACTCCCATTACTTTATTAAGTCCTATCTCAGATGCTAACGGACTACAACGATTGGGAAGCGGAATGAGATGCCCCAACACCCTATCCATCCTATGGAAATTTTTGATGTTTGGGGGATAGACTTAATGGGTCCCTTCCCTTCGTCCCATGGATTTGAATATATCTTGGTGGCAGTGGATTACGTCTCCAAGTGGATAGAGGCCATTCCAACGTGCACAAATGACCATTCTGTGGTTTTGAAATTTGTGAAGGCCAATATCATATCCCGCTTTGGCTGCCCCAAGACGATTATAAGTGATGGGGGACCACATTTCCAGAACCATCACTTCAATCAGCTACTCAGGAGTCTGGGAGTAACTCACAAGATTGCTACCCCTTACCATCCTCAGACAAGTGGCTAGGTTGAAGTGTCAAATAGGGAGCTCAAGAAAATTTTAGAAAAGATTGTTAGGCCAGATAGGAAGGACTGGTCCTAAGAGCTTGATGACGATTTATGGGCTTATTGAACGGCCTACAAAACCCCTTTGGGTATGTCTCCCTTTCAGATTGTGTATGGGAAAGCGTGCCACTTACCCGTTGAACTTCAACATAGAGCACTTTGGGCCATCCAAAGTGTTAACATGGATTTAGAGCAAGCTGGTAAAGCACGTTTACTGGAGTTGACTGAGGTCGAGGAGATGAGGAATGACACTTATGACACCTCCCAAGCTTATAAAGAGAGAACTAAGGTCTTGTATGATAAATATATCCTTATAAAGACCTTTGAGCCCAACCAACAAGTCTGGCTTTTCAATTCCAGGCTTAAGTTGTTTCCCGAAAAATTGAAATCACGTTGGGATGGGCCTTATATTATCACCAAAGTATTTCCGCATGGGGCTGTGGAGATCAAGGACCCTTCTTCTTCAGCACCACCCTTCATCGTCAACGGCCAACGATTAAAACCTTATATGACTTTGGATGGCCATCTGGTTGATGAGGTCACTCTTGAGGAGCCTTAGCTCCTTTCTCTTCTGCCTCAGGTAATATCTTCCTTTGGACATTCTACTTTCAATGCGGACATTGTTTGAACTAGGAATGGGGGGATAGGACCTGAGGCATCTGTACATAGCATTTATATATAGTGCATTCATGCATTTAGTTAAAACATTCTACATTGCATACATTTGCATTATTAAAAAAAGAATATTGAGCTTAATTGGCTAGGCCCTACATTCTTAGGCAGACTAGAACTTTAGGTTAGACTATGTTGACTCTAGGTGTCTGACTTTAGAAGCTAAGTTGAAGTACTAGCTCTAGACCTTTAGGGTCCTTTGTGGACTTAAAAACTCAAGTAGGAGTCAAGTTGCGGACCATTCCTCAAGAGGCTGAGGAAGGAAAGTTAGGGATTGACTTAAGGGTTGGGTAGTACCTGATGTCTTTTTCTACCTTTTGGTTTAAGGGTCCTTGTAACCTAAGCATCCACAATTCACACACATTTGGTTTTGTGTAAATAAGTGATCACCCTAATTCCTTTCTTGGAGAAAATTTTGGTTCTCTTAGTTCTAACTTAGGAGAAGCTTGAAAACACAAGTTGATTGGAAGAGTTCCTGCTATAGGAGAGGTGGAGTGCATACTCACCTTGAGGATGCGATGATAACATGTCACCTCCTCGGCGCTTGTCTCTTAGGATATCCATCCTACTCGGGCCATGTAAGCTCATTGTGCAGTTCAGATACCATGGGCGACCCTATCTTGAAGTGCCGATTGCCACAGGCCTGAATTTGCTTTAGAAATCCATGGGCGATACTACCTCGAAGTGTCGATTGGCAGGAATTCTTGAGGTGGCTATGGGCGGTGCTATCTCAAAGCATTGAAAGCTAGGCACCCTTCGAGGTTCGGTGATGGGGACAATGAATCCGACACAGACCGTGCCGATAGCTTATCCAAGGTTAGACTTAGAGGAATCAAACAAAAAAAGTTATATATTAAAAAAAATCTCTTTCTTACTCTCTTTCCTAGTTGGCAATCAAACCAACCTCAAATAACACAGACCAACGCACATGCACGGATGCTTTAATCTCTAGAACCAATAAACCCTAGGGTAGAGTTAGAAATCAGGGAAACCTATGCCTGCTACTTATCTTTAGCCGACCTAGTCTGTAACTTAGCAATTACTCGGGAACCTTAGGTCTAAAGTCTGAACTTAACATGTTTCTAAAGGAAGAATGATTGGGTTGGCTAGTCCACTTGAAGAGTTGGGTTATTGCTTCGATTTGTTAGGGACTAGCAAAAAACTAGGCATGGGGGCATTTGATGAGCCTATATTTGTGGGTTTTTCCTTACTTCTTTTATTTATGAGTTCAACACAAGGGCGAACCCAGTGTATATCTCTCTGGTTTATTCTACTTCCCTGCTTCTTCCCTAAGTATTTTGGGAATTATTGTGCATTTTTTGTGAGTTGGGTTCTGGACAACCAGCCAATGGGCTGTTACCTACGACAACTTGTCAGCCATACTCGTGCGGTGAAGTGTGATTTTTTATTATTTATTTTTTTCACCTCTTTCTATTTTTTTTCTTTCTCTCTCTCTCTCTATTTTTTTTTAAAGTAGGTGGCTTCATTGATCTAAGATTTACCTAATGGCAGTACAATGAAAATGGTCTTGTGACTGGGCTCTAGACAACCGGTCGATGAGCTGTTACCATCGACAACTTGTCAGCCATACCACCCTAGATAGTTCATTAGCTACCCAATTTCTGAAGAAACCGCCGAGAAGTGAGTTAGTACAAAAAAGTGTGTAGATGCTTAGGCTTAAAGTCCTCTCAAATCAGGGGGCGAGTTGATAAGTCGTATACTTATTGATGAGCCCATATTTGTGGGCTAATTAGTTACTTAAATGCCTAGGAATTAGATTAATATTGACATATAAATTGCATACAATAAGATGTAAATAGATTAGCCTAATTATTCATTTATTTACATATTTCATGCAATGCATTCATACTTAGAATTCATTTAAAATAGCATGCCTTAGAATAGTTAAGCTTTTAGGTTGCATTACATGCATTATTTTATTTCACATTTCTTTTAAGGGCTTGTACATAAATAACCCTCATTTAACTTCTTTATTTTATCTTCAATGGATGCATGCAGGAGAATTGTGCCGGCTAAATGCACAAGCAACAATTGTGGATCTTTTGTCCCACGATCTGCGTCGCTTCTTCTTCAACCAACATCTGCCTGCATTCGCACTCTTCTACAGTTATAAGAAAGGGAGAGCCTCAACCGGGCTCTAGAGGCCACCACCATCTTGATTGACCATTGCGTAGAACTTTTGAGCTTCTTCACATCACCACCGCTGATGAGTCCATTTTAATGGACTATTATTACGCCTAAGTAATTCAATTCTAACATTATATGTTTGTTAATAATCACATTAGGTCATTAAATGATTGCATATGTCATTATTTAAGTTTACATTTATTCTATTGCTTACTATGTAATTATTTTATATTTCATGAAGGTCCCGCAACAGCACACTCATTACATCTACTCCATCAGGGTAATAATCGGGAAGAAGAGGGAGGAGGATCAATTGCGGAAAAGAACAAGGGGGTGAAAAGATATTTTCCCCCACAAATTTCTCAACCTACTGCCGACCTCAACAACCCCACCAACAGCACCGGCCATGTTTAGTAAGGGATTTTGAAAATCCCTTGACTCACAGGGGGAGAGGAGATAAAAAGAGAGAGGCAGAGAGGCTTGAGAGAGGAGACCATCGTGAAGAAGAGTGTGTGCACTATGAAGAGAGCATTCACTATGCACACCAACTTCCACCGCCTACCCACCACCAGCCCAGCCTGCCTTCACCATTCCACCACACGCCTACAGGCAGCCAAGCGCCCTTGCAAGCCTGCAGCCACGCCCCTCACTAGCCACCCACCGCGTGCACTGCCTTCACCAACCTCCTGCAGTACCGCAGTGCTCCCACAACAACCGCGCACCATGCAAGCAGCACCACCCCATCGCACGCTTGCACTACCACAACCAAGTGCACACCAACCTGCAACTGCACCCTCAGGCATGCCCTACCACGCCCGCAGGCAGCCCCGCCTGTAGGCCTGCCCCACCCTCGCAGCGCCCTTGTGCGCAGCCACACCCTCTCCAGCGAGAGCACGGTTCATCTTCTCCAGCCCAGCCGCCCGCAGGTAGCCAAGCGCCCGCAGGCAGATCGCGCGCAGCCACACCCGTAGTGCAGCCGCCCGCAGGTAGCCTAGTGTGCCCATGTCCATGCGCCTAGCATGTAGCCATGCAGCCTGCAGCAGCAGCTCTTCATCTTCTCCGTCAACAGGCCGGTACCCTCCTCCACCGTCCGGCTGTCGCCAGCCACCTCTGGTCATCGCGTCACAACCATCGCGAAGCACTCGTCGAGGCACACCACCCCGTCGACTCTCGTCGTCAACTGCGCACAGCCGTTCAAGTGAAGAAGAGAGAGGAGAAATCCTCTATTTTCTCCCCAATTAAAATTTACATTGCATGCCATTGCCATTTTGATATTATTATTTTATTCAGGCCACATTGCATGGATGCACTTATAGTTTCATGAATTTACTTTACTTGTGTTATGTGCATCATTCAACATTGAAATTCAAATCAGATTTGCATGCAAATCAAATTTACATGATATGCCATTACACATGCATCATATACATATTTTTGGGAGCTTAATTCCTTATGTGAAAATTGCATAAATAACCTTGAACTTTTAAGGAAATTGCAAGCTCCATTTATAGTATATTCCTCGCATTGAAGTTGCAAAGTTGTCTGCAAGCAACATCATCCTCTACTCGTGAATTTGTTGATTCTATTCCTCCCTATGGATGTGACATTTTTATTGTGGTTAAATTTGATATTTATTTTTGATTTAGAGATTTTCCAGCACATAAAACACAATGACATATCATTCTATTGCTATTTTAATTAAGTGAAAATCTCTACATCAAATAACGCCATTGCCGGGGAGGCAATAGATGCAATATATTCACTTTATTATTTTTGAATATTCTAAGTTACGCAATTATCTTATCTTTTTTTTTTATTGTGCAAGGAATCTAACGGGGAGACTAGGCACAACAGAGTGGCGACATCAACCTCGAGCTAAGCCACACGAGGAAAAGACGTAGGAGACTTGGATCCTGCTTTCACAAGGGATTCTCCATCATCACAAAATTTATTTCTGTCTTCTCGCCCTTGTAGTAATTGGGGCTGAATTTTTGGGGGTCTGTCCCCACATTCTTTAGCTACTAGGGTTTACATTTTTCCTCATGCGTGATTCCATTTTTTGCTTGCTTGCCTTTAAAACTAACAAAAGAAAATATCGAGCTGCCTGTTTAGGAGTTGTATGCCCTAAGGTGCACACATTTAGGGGTGATTGAGCAGCACATTAGATCTTATTATTACATTGCAAGCATATTAGCACGAAGATTGCTGGAGATAGGTACACCTTTCTAACTTTTGCATTCAGCTCCTGTTCACACATTTGCATTCAAATTAAAATTCAAGACCACTAAGTTATTTGAATTTACTAATTCAGTGGTTGCATAACTAAAAGTGGGACTGATAATCAGATTTGACCCTAAAATCAATTCACATTTGATCTGATTTTAAGGGACTTGTCTGTGTTTTCAAAAAATTAAAAAGATTTGCGGTGTGATGCACACTTCTGACACTGAGCACACACATTAGGCACCACACTAAGGCTCGATCCCTTAAGGCTATAGGCACCGATCTCTTTATCGGTGCAAACCCTCCTATTGTGCTTTGTGGTGGTGGTGGTACTATCTTTTGACCAAGTGTTTTGATACTTCACAAAGGGGGACACCCCTTAAAGGAACAAAAGGGTAGTTAAGGGGCACCGCATACGCATCGCCTCAAAGGAAGGGTTCGCCCTATTTGCATCCCTTTGTTCGTCCTTGGAGTAACTTCTCACTTGATCACCTGGGAGTATCATCCAAGCAAAGTATAGCTCGTAGGGCACTCGAAGGTTGAATTAAGGCACGTAATTGCAGTGAAAAACTTGTTTGGCCATCTATATCAACTAATTCGACCTCCGCAACAAAGAAGGTTAATATTTCAAGTCATCACCCCTCTTATACCACTTACGTGGGAACGGAGGGATAAGCCTTGACCTTTTGACTTATCTTTGGAGTGGAGGTTTCACTTACTCAGTAAGAACTTGAATTGTGATTGATATTGTATGCTTGGTAGATGCTCTCTTGAGGGTAGTCTAGTGTTTGATCCTGAGCCTGAGAGAATTCTTAGGAGAGCTCACCTAGGAGAGAAAAGAGAAGGAATGGCTGATCAAGGAGCAAATCAAAAAAGGATCCTAAGGGACTATTTTATTCCAACTAACCAACCCGCACAAGCACTGAGAAGACCGGCAGGGGATAATCCATATGAGATCAAGAGCAGTACCATATCTTTGTTGCCTTCCTTTTATGGTACTACTAGGGAGGACCCCTACCGGCATTTGGAGGAATTCACCGAGGTCTGTTCCACGGTGAAGCTCCAGGGCTTTACTGATGAAGCCCTGATGAGGACTCTATTTCCTTTCTCCCTAAAGGATAAGGCCAAGCACTGGTATCATACCCTCGATGCAAGGGTAAATGATTGGACCACCCTTAAGGGAGAATTTTTGAAAAAGTATTTTCCTATGAGTAAGACCAACCATTACAGAAGAAAGATTATGGGTTTTACTCAACAGGAATGGGAGAAATTTCATGAGACTTGGGAGTACTTTAATGACCTTCTTAGGTTATGCCCCCACCATCAAGTGCCAAGATGGAAGTTGGTCAAAAGGTTCTATAACAGATTATCTGAAAGGAATAGGCAAACCATCGATGCAGCCTTTACAGGAACCTTCATGACCAGAACTGAGGATGAAGCCTGGGCATTATTTGAAACACTAAGCGACAACTCCATACATTTGTCCTCTACCTATCAAGAAAGAAAACCATCAATCTTGCAGAGGAAGATAAAGGCCCATGAAGTTGTGGCTTCTCAAGATTTGGCTTATCAGATTCAATTATTGAATAAAAACTTTGATAGGCTTTTAGCAAATCCCGGCATGAACCCGCAAGCAGCCTCTATCTTTCAGGCTTCAAGAGAATGCTCCATTTGCCAAAGCACAATGCACACCACTACGGAGTGCCATCAGGCAAATCAATTCCCTGAGTTGATTCAAGCCGACTTGAATGCAGCCCAAGGTTTCCGCCCTCCTCTCAATAACCCTTATTCCAATACCTATAATCCGACGTGGTAGAACCATCCAAACTTCTCTTGGAAGCAAGGTGATGCTTCTAACTCAGGGAATACAAGACCCTTTCCTCCCCAACCCATATACCAACCATCTTATGAAAACCCTCCTCAGAATAAGTCCTCCGAGATGGATGAACTTAAAGCTATGATGAAAGCGATGCAAGAGCATCAGAATATGGTCACCAATCTCAGAATAAGATGATTACTGATATGCAATCCCAAATTGGTCATCTTACTGAGGCAGTTAGGCAACGTGATCTAGGGAAGCTGCCTAGCTCTTCTGAGGAGAACCCTAAGGGAAAAGGGGTCGTATTCAGGGAGCACGCCCAAGCGGTGACCGTGCTGAGGAGTGGAAAGAAGATTGACAAGCCTGATAACACTCCTACAGTTACATCTTAGAATTCCCCTTCTACACCTGACCTAACTTCCATCTCCACCGAGGAAGAGCCACATTGCTCTCCCTCGCACAAAATCACCTACAATGAGGATGTCGTCCTTCCACCACCCCTTTCCCACCATGACGACCCCTCTACCCAGAAGTTGAGGGTGCCCTATCCAAAGCGCTTATCTACTCCTGGGGAATCTTCTGTTGGCTCGTCTGGAGCTAAGGATAGGACGAAAGAGATTATGGACACTTTTAGGAAAGTCTTGATTAACTTGCCTCTGTTGGAAGCTATTAAACAGATCCCATCCTATGCCAAGTTTCTGAAGGACCTATGCACCCAAAAGCGCCGATCCAGGAAATAGGTCCAAACCAAGGTCATCCTACCTGACCATGTTAGCTCGGTTCTCCAGCATGAAACACCCCCCAAAATGAAAGACCTAGGGGCCTCGCATATTTCAGTGGTTATAGGTAACCAACACATTGACAAGGCTCTGCTCGATTTGGGTGCAGGGATGAACATTTTACCGAGCTCTGTCTACAACCTTTTGGGAGGAGGCAAGCTAAAGCCTAGTCTAGTAATCCTCCAGGTTGCAGACACATCACTTAAGACACCATGGGGATTGTTGGAAGATGTCCTTGTGAGAGTGGAGGATTTCTTCTTCCCTGTTGACTTTCTGGTGCTTGATATTGACCCATCAAATAAGCCCACAAAGCCATCCATTATTCTAGGATGCCCCTTCTTGGCCACGGCCAATGCCTCTATAAATTATAGATCTGGGGCACTTAAAATGGGCTTCGGGAACAAGAAGATTCGGTTGAATGTTTTTGATACTTACAAGCAATCCGGATTTGAAGATTATTCTCAGATTGAGGTCGTTGATGAAATAATTGAAGAGACTACTCCAGCACTCTTATGTAGAGATCCCCTTCAGAAGGTCATATCTAAGGACCATCCCCAGATTATTAAAGAAATTGAAAGGGAAATGCCCGAATTAGAAGAGTTGCTGGGGATACACACTGAGTCTCTGTCCCACCCTAGATTGTGAAGGTAGATCCGCTACCTGAGACGAGAACATCTCAACTAAAACCCCTCAATCCAAAAGGCTCCTAAGTTGGAGTTGAAACCCCTCTCGAGCACATTGAAATATGCTTTCCTTGGCCCTAATAATATGCTCCCCATTATTATCTCGTCTGCATTATTTGAATTGCAGGAGGGTGCTCCGCTTGAGTGTTTACAAAGGCACAAGGAAGCAATTACCTGGTCAATTGCTGATATTAAGGGTGTTGATCCCTCTCTTTGCATGCATCATATATACACGGACGAGTCTGTGAAACCTTTCTGAGACATGCAGAGAAGGCTCAATCCAAATATGTGGGAGGTCATTAAAAAGGAGATTCTGGCTAGATGTGGGGATTATCTATCCCATTTCAGATAGTAAATTGGTCAGTCCTATCCATGTAGTACCCAAAAAGGCAGGAATCACTATGGAGGAGAATGACCAAGGAGAGCTGGTGACCACTAGACCCTCAACTAGTTGGAGGGTCTGCATTGATTACCGTCGTTTGAACACAGCTACCCAGAAAGACCATTTCCCCTTACCGTTTATCGATCAAATTTTGGAACGATTGGCAGGGAACAAGTACTATTTTCTTGATGGGTACTCTGGGTATAATCAGATAGCCATTTTTCCTGACAATCAGGAGCGTACCACCTTAACGAGTCTGTATGGCACATTTGCGTTCCACCGAATGCCATTCGGGTTATGTAATGCTCCTGCCACTTTCCAATGTTGTATGATGGCTATCTTTTCTGATATGATTGACGAGTTCGTTGAAATTTTCATGGATGACTTCTCCATTTATGGCTCATCGTTTGACCTATGCCTTTTGCACCTTGATAAAGTCTTAACCTATTGGGATGTGTTTTAGTCTTTTAACCTCAATGTGAATAGAAAGGGGAACCAACCTGAATTTCACGGGAAGAAAAGGATCTTTAAGCTCTCGCTTCCAGATTCCCACCTTCCCGCTGTAATTCCTGCACACAAAAAAGAAAGAAAGAGAAGGGGATGACATCCACTTCAAGCAAGAGGAAATTAACTAATGCAAAGCTATGCCTCCCCGGCAACGGCGCCAAAAAGTGATGGGGATTTTACGCGGTTTGTTAATTAGGTCGTTGCAACGCGCAAAATCGATCAACTCTTAAGTTTATATTCCTAGATAGGGGAGTATCTAGGGTCATCCAAGGAGGCCAAATGTTTTCAAAATTGATTCTCTTGCTTAGAATACAAATCTCAACTTTCTTTTTGGTATTTCTCAATATATCATTTTTTTTGTTTTTGAATTAAGACAACATGTGAAATGGTGGCAGGAAGGTGATTTACACTTCAAATTTAAAATACTACTTCTAAGTGGCAAGTAGAACCTCTCCCTAAGCTCACTCTAGGCAAGTGGAGGCCTAGAATAATTAGGGAGAGGAAGTGAAGAATGCTAAAAACAAAGCAATTAGAAATGCAAATAAGAAATTGCAAAGAAGGCAACTAGATTAATGAAAAAGTGTTTTACAAAAAGCCTAATAGAGGAATGCTTCTACTACTAGAAAAATTGAAATAAAGAAAAGCAAACGCAAATCCTCTAGATAGATGGTGAAGAAGAGGGCTTCTTGCTCCAAGGTTGGTGGCTCCCAATTTTGAAAAGAATCCTCCAACTCCTTCCTTGCTGTGCTCCGCCAAGGTGATGTCTTCCAAGGCAAGCCCTAAGGGGGCATGCCCTAAGCTTCTCTCCAAAGGTGGACGTCCACCCTAGGTCCTTCTCCTTTGCCTGGCCATCCTCCTTGAAGTGGAAGAGTCCTCCTCCTTGGCGTGGCCCAAGTTGAAGAGAGTGGGGAGAAGAAGGCACCAAAAGGGCTGGTGATGTGCCCCTTTAATCTCCTTCTCTACTCCTTCTTCTTGGCCGTAGGGATAGGTGGTATAGGTAACAAAATACACTAATGGAGGATGCCCCAAAATGGTGGTAGGTGGTGGGTTTTTATAGAATAGGAAGGGGGCTAAGGTGGCTCTTGGAATGAAGGGCTAAGATGAAGAGATGGAGGTGGTTAAGGATCCAAAGGCCAAGGTCAATTGGCGCCACCTTAAGGGACACCGAGGAGGTGGTTATGGGTGTTGACACCCCTTGATGTTGGCACCAAAATGGCTTCTAGAAGGGGGTCTAAGTTGGCACCAAGAAGGGTTCTAGAAGGAGGGGTAGGTGGATGGCTAGGATGGGTTATGTGGGTAGGTGTAGGGTGGATGAAGGGCTGAAAGTTGGCGCCAAAAGAGAGGTGGTTAGGGGTAGTTTTTGGCACCAACTTTTGGTGTCTTTTGGTGGTGATAATGGGGTGAAGGGATGGCTAGGAGGTGGCGCCAACTTGAGTAGGGTAGCTAGCTTAGGTACGCTTAAGTTGGTGGAGCTAGCTAGGGTTGAATTTGAAGGTGGTGGATGGCCAAGGAGCTGGTTGCTAGCTAAGCTAGCTTAGCTAAAGGTGGAGTAGAGGAGAAGGTGTTGGAGCTAGGGTTTGGAGGGAGGAGCTGAGGAGGAGAAGTCTGGAGCTGAAGCTGGAGCTGGCTGCTATTGAAGAGGCTGGCATGGGGCTACTCTAGCTGGCTTAGTTTGCTAGTTCTTTGCTAGTTGCTAAGACAAGCTAAAGTAAGCTAGCTTCTACCATAATGAGTTGAGGTGAGCTAGGTCTGCTGCTCCCAGGGAGAATCAAGCTGATTAAGGCAGCTAAGGTAGCTTAGCTCAACTGAGTTGAGCTAAGCTAAGTCCCCGGGAGTTGGACTTGAGCTTCCTGAGCTGGGAAGAGTTCTTCTTCAGCTGGCTGGAGTTGAGTGGAGCTAGATGTAGCTGGATCTGAGCTGGGGTGAACTCCTGTCAACTCAGCTGAGCTAGCTAGAGCTCCCTGTGGACTAGTGGGAGCTGAAATGAGCTAGACTCAGCTAAGTTGAGTTGGATCTGAGCTGACTTGAGCTAGGGTGAGCTAAGATGAACTCTCTTGGGCTGCCATTCAGCTGAGATTAGCTGAATGGAGCTAGGATGAGCTAACCCTAGTTCAAGTGAGCTAGGTTCCAGCTGTGGTGAGCTGGATCAAGTTGACTTCCAGCTAGTCTGGGCTTCTCCTTCACCATTTGCCTTCTTGAGTGCTAGGGTTTTAGGGATCTGTATATCTGTACATCCCTAACACTCACAAAAGCGTATTAAAAAGACAATAAAAAATGCAATGCATGCCTAACCTAATTTATGCCTAAATGCAACCCAAAAACCCATTTGCGGAGTAAAATTCTAAGAGCTAGGTTTGTTTTAATGCATAAGAATGATGATTAACTGACGTTTATCAGCAGGGCATTGTGTTAGGGCATATAGTTTCCGAGAGAGGATTAGAGGTGGACACTGCAAAAATTGATTCCATCTCTAAGCTCTCATTGCCCTCCAATGTTCATCAAGTTAGATCTTTCCTTGGCCATGCTGGATTTTATAGGCGCTTCATTAGAAATTTCAGTAAAATCTCTAAGCTACTCTATGACCTGTTAGTGAAGGATGTCTCGTTTGATTTTGATGATAGATGTGGCAAGGCTTTCCAAGTCTTGAAGAAAGCCCTTATTACCACATCAATTCTCCAAGCACCAGATTGGACCCTCCCGTTTGAGCTAATGTGCGATGCTTCTGATTTTGTAGTGGGAGCGGTCATAGGTCAAAGGGTTGATGGCAAACCTCATGTGCTGCATTATGCCAGCAAGACCCTTACGGATCCTTAGCAAAACTACATAGTCACTGAAAAGGAACTTCATGTTGTAGTATTTGCTTTCGAAAAGTTTTGGTCATATCTTTTGGGATCCAAGGTTGCGGTGTTCACTGATCATTCTGCCCTAAAGCATCTTCTTGCTAAAAAGGACACCAAACCTCGCCTAATTCGTTGGATTCTACTACTCCAGGAATTTGACCTGGAAATTAAAGACAAGAAAGGAGTTGAGAATGTGGTAGCAGATTATCTATCTAGGATCCCTATTGAGTCATTAAACCCTGCTAGCAGTATTCAAGAGACTTTCCCTGATGAGTCTCTGATGGCTGTGGAATCTAAAACTCCTTGGTTCGCTGACATAGTGAACTCTCTTGTCACGGGCATTACCCCCAGTACTTGGGATAAGCAGAAGTGAGATAGGTTTCTTGCTAACGCTAAATTTTATCACTGGGAGGAACTCAAGCTTTTTAGAGTAGACCCTGCTTTTTCGTCGTTGCGTCCTTGATGAAGAACAAAGAAGTGTTCTGAGTTTTTGCCATGACCTCCATTATGGGGGACATTTTAGTGGGAAGAAGACTGCCCATAAGGTTCTTCATTTTGGCTTTTGGTGGCCCACATTATTCCGAGATGCACATACGTATGTGGGTACATGTCTACATTGCCAGCAGACGGGAACCATTAGAAAAAGGGATGAGATGCCCCAACAACCTATCCTACCTATTGAGATCTTTGATATTTGGGGCATTGACTTCATGGGTCCCTTTCCTATGTCCTTTGGATATGAATACATCCTTGTGGCTGTAGACTACGTATTGAAATGTATAGAAGCCATACCCACGCGAACCAATGACCATTCCGTGGTTTTGGGCTTTGTTAAGGCTAATATCATTTCTCGGTACGGGTGCCCAAGGACGATCATAAGTGATGAACGACCTCACTTCAAGAACGTACATTTCACAAGACTACTTCAAAATTTGGGAGTCAACCATATGATAGCGACACCTTACCATCCCCAAATGAGTGGACAAGTTGAGTGTCTAATAGGGAGATTAAGTGAATTTTAGAAAAAATTGTCAGGCCCGATCGGAAGGATTGCTCTAAAAAACTAAATGATGCTCTTTGGGCCTACAGAATCGCGTATAAGACTCCCTTGGGCATGTCTCCTTTCCATCTTGTCTACGGAAAAGCATGCCACCTTCCCGTTGAAACCCAACATAAAGCCTATTGGGCTATTAAAAATGTTAACTTGAATCTGGATAAAGCGGGAAAGGCACGTATGTTAGAATTAAGTGAGCTTGAGGAGCTTTGTAATGAAGCCTATGAAACTTCTCAAGCTTACAAGCAACGTACAAAAGTCTTCCATGATAAGCACATCATTAGAAAGACTTTTGAGCCCAACCAATGGGTCTGGCTTTTCAATTCTAGACTTAAATTATTTCCTGGAAAGCTCAAGTCCCTCTGTGATGAGCCATACGTTGTTATCAATACTTTCCCTCATGGAGCTATAGAAATTCGGAACCCTACTTCAGGTGCGAGCTTTAAGGTAAATGGCCAGCGACTTAAACCTTATATTACTCTTTTAGATGGCCAGGTTTTGGATGCACTTCGGCTTGAGGAGCCTTAGCTCCTCCCACTCTCCTCCTCAGGTGATATTCTTCTATGTCTACATTTTTCCAATGAGGACATCGTTAGTCTTAGGCATGGGGGGTATAACCTAAGAATGTTTATAGCATTTATAAATATTTGCATACATAAAAAAAAACTCTTATTTTCTTGAGCTGAATTGGTTAGTCCCTAGCAAAACATCTTTGTCAATGGAGGTGTCATTAAAGAATTTTCTTCTTGAATTATTTCTTAAGTTTAGAATCCACTACATTTACTTCACGAGCAGGTAGACTGGGTAATGGATCTTTGAAGAAAATCGATAAGCATTTTTAGTCTACTGAACCCTTGGACAATTAATAAAGAGTCAGGCATACTATCTTCTAGTAGATCCACCCCATAATTGTAAGAGGAAAGTCGAGAGATTACTGGTGCGCTAAGTCTAGTGCAAGGACTCTTAACCTTTAGATAATTAGATAATGATACTTCAGAGTTAGGCGTAGTTTTCGCTCTCTATTCCTGTTTGCGTACTTTGTGTGAATTCCTGAGAGTCACCAAATAAGACAGATACACAAAGATTGAGTCATAATAAAGCTATGACTATGGTGGATCGTTACGACCATCCTTCATAGAGTCCTCGACTGAAGGAGGGTAATAGTGTCAAAGGTCAGAAATACATCTGTCCTATCCATTCCTTCCTGGTGCCGAGAATAGGCACTTTCACTAAATAAGCCACACAATATCCTCTTGACCACCATAATCCCTAATAATGCCTCATAAATAAAAGTCTGTGTCGTGTTATGTTGGTTTATAAAAAAAAAAAAACAAAGAAAGAAGAAAAAGAAACAATTATATTACAAAAAAAAAAAAAGAAAAGAGAGAGAGAAAAGAAAAAGAAAAGAATCCAAGTTTATAATGTTATCTTTGTAACATTGTTTCTGAGGCAACAAAACACCTATCGCGATCCACCAAATATGGCCCATACCTAACTTTCAGTATTTCTGATCGCCTGAATACTGGTTAAGGACTCTAACTTAGTTGTAGAGTTATTAGGACTTTAACTGAAGTGTGAATGCCATGTGAGGCCACCAAATAGTGAGTACACTTACTAAATCTAGCAAGATTTGGGTTCTCAGAAAGAAAAGAGTGAGCACCATGGAACATCAAGGGAGCATAGTTGTTTAGCCTCTCTCTGAGTTGACTTGTTTAATAATCTAGAGATCTAGAGTTTGTAGTATTAGATTACATGTAGCACCAGATTAGTGCGTGCCACCAAATACAAATCCATTCAACTCAATATCTCCTGCCTAAGCCAAAAGCCAGGGTCAAATTATAGATTATCTGCTGCTTTATACTCGAGGGAAGTAGTTGCCTATCCTGACAGAAATATTTACCAAGGGTAAAGTACGAAGTCCCAATGCTAATTGGCTTTTCACTTGGATCTGTTACCTAGGATATCATCACTTCACATTTGTCTGGATCTCTAAAGTTTTGAAATAAGAAAAGAATAAATCTTCTGATTACATCTATTATTTTTCATTTTTACTAAGGACTAGCAAATCTTAGGCATGGGAGTATTTGATGAGTCTATTTTAATGGACTATTGCTACGCCTAAGTAATTCAATTCTAACATTGTATGTTTGTTAATAATCACATTAGGTCATTAAATGATTGCATATGTCATTATTTAAGTTTACAATTATTCTATTGCTTATTATGTAATTATTTTATATTTCATGAAGGTCTCGCAACAGTGTACTCGTTACATCTCCTCCAATTAATCTACTCCATCAGGATAATAATCGAGAAGAAGAGGAAGGAGGATCAATTGTGGAAAAGAACAAGGGGGTGAAAAGACATTTTCCCCCACAAATTTCTCAACCTACGGCCGACCTCAACAACCCCACCAACAACGTCGGCCATGTTTAGTAAGGGATTTTAAAGGGATTTTGAAAATCCCTTGAGTCGCAGGGGGAGAGGAGATAAAAAGAGAGAGGTGGAGGGGCTTGAGAGGGGAGACCATCGTGAAGAAGAGTGCATGCACTGTGAAGAGAGCATGCACTGTGCGCACCAACTTCCACCGCCTGCCCACCGCCAGCCCAGCCTGCCTTCACCATTCCACCGCACGCCTCCAGGCAGCCAAACGCCCTTGCAAGCCAACAATTGTGCCCTTTGCCAGCCACCCACCGCACGCACTGCCTTCACCAACCTCCTGCAATACCACAGCGCTCCCACCGCAGCCACGCACCTTGCAAGTAGTACCACCCCACCGCACGCTTGCACTGCCACAACCAAGTGCACACAACCTGCAACTGCGCCCTTAGGCGTGCCCTACCATACCCGCAGCATGCCCCGCCTGCAGGCCTACCCCACCCTCGCAACTTCCTTGTGCGCAGCCGCACCCTCTCTAGTGAGAGTGTAGTTCATCTTCTCCAGCCCAGCCCCCCACAGGCAGCCAAGCGCCACTAGGCAGACCAAGTGCAGCCACGCCCGTAGTGAAGCTACACGTAGGCAACCTAGCGCACCCTTGCGTGCGCGCCCAGCGCATAGCCAGGCAGCTTGCATTAGCTGCCCTTCATCTTCTCTACCAACGAGCTGGCTCCCTCCTCCACCGTCCGGCCACCACTGGCCACCTCCGGCTGTCGCGTCACCACCATCGCGAAGCACTCGTCGAGGCACACCACCCCGTCAACTCTCGCCATCAACCGCGCACGGCCATTCAAGTGAGGAAGAGAGAGGAGAAATCCTCTATTTTCTCCTAATTAAAATTTACTTTGCATGCCATTGCCATTTTGATATTATTATTTTATTCAAGCCACATTGCATGGATGCACTTATAGTTTCATGAATTTACTTTACTTGTGTTATGTGCATCATTCAACATTGAAATTCAAATCAGATTTGCATGCAAATCAAATTTACATGATATGCCATTGCACATGCATCATATACATATTTTTAGGAGCTTAATTCCTGATGTGAAAATTGCATAAATAACCTTGAACTTTTAAGGAAATTGCAAGCTCCATTTAGAGTAGTACATTCCTCGCATTGAAGTTGCAAAGTTGTCTGCAAATAGCATCATCCTCTACTCATGAATTTATTGGTTCTATTCTTCCTTATGGATGTGACATTTTTATTGTGGTTAAATTTGATATTTATTTTTGATTGAGAGATTTTCCACCACATAAAACACAACGGCATATCATTAATTACACAGCAATCATAGGTCTTAATTGACCTAGATTAGGCTAGAACTTAGCATAAGTTGGGGTAATTCATGCATCCGTAAACATTATCTGCATCTTTACTGCTTTACTTTACCTATGCATAAAATAATGTTATAATGTGCTGATTAAGTGCATTATGTCGACTGCAGGCAATAAGCTATTCTGGAGCAGGAACTGAAGCTGGATCAGGAATAACGGGAGTTGGAGCAGAGCTGGAGCAGAAGGCTTAGATTAGATGTAGGAATAATGATGTAAGGGAGTTAAAGGTTTGCTATTCTATTAAGTATGAATAAAGCAGTAAAATGTGAAGAGCTTAGGTCCATCCTAGCCCTAGGATAGCCTAGAGACTTCCCCAAGCCTTAACCACCCTTAGATTAGGTCACAACACCCTAGGAAGCCCTAAAACCCTAGTTCCAACCCTTATCTAGACGTTTAGATAAGTTATAGGACATCCAGGACCCTTAGCCAACTCCTGCACACCTCAAACCCACTTCTGCAGTATTATTAGATGTTCAGACACTTTGTCAGACGTCCAATTTCTACAAAATACCCAAAATAGAACCTTGATTTCCCCCTGACTCAGATTGGACATCTAGAACTGAAGTCTGGACTTCTGATTTTTGAGTATAAGTCATCTGATCACATTATTGGACGTCTGATATTGGTCTCCAGTCCCTGTTTTGAGATTCAAGTCTTGATCTTGGATCTCTAGCTCCTTAGACCTAATCCTAACCCCATAGGAACCTAAATTAAGATGTCCTAACCCTAGTACATCATCTCTAAGCATACCTAAGGACCTAATTAGGTCCTCACCAAATCCACTTGACTTAGATCAAAGTCAATTACCTTCACCTAAGTCAATTGGACTCATTGAGTCCAATTGAGCTTAGATCTCAACCCACACAAGTTCAATTGGACTTGGTGAGAGTCCAATTGACCTAAACCCAACCTAATTGAGTTATTGCACTCTCAATTAGGTTCACACTCATCCAATTAAACTTAGGTTAAGTTTAATTGCATTTTTCCCTTAGCAATTAGGGTTTGTAACCCTAATTCAAGACCTACACCTACCCAAACCCCTTAGGACCTAACCTAAACCACCTAGCCACATAGAGCACGGCCACACCACACACACACACACCCATTCATGCACACACACTTCTCTAGAGTTCTCTAGAACTCTCTTGCAGTGGCGGCACCTCTTGGTTGCCAAATTTAGCAACCAAGAGGCATTCAAATTGGGATCCACATTTTTTGTATCTCAAAAACCACCTCTATCCTCATGTGGCCGGCCACTCTTGGACTCTATCTAGAGAGTTCCACACCTCTCTAGAGAGAAGCGCTTGAGTCTATAAAAAGACCCCATGGGCGGCCAAGTGCACCCATTCACATCCCTTGGCTTCCATCCACTAGTTGACACCACTCACCTCATTGGCTCCATGCACTCCCACCTTCACTTAGGTTAGCCACTCCACCTCCACGAGCTCACCACCATCATGGAGGACATCATGTCGGGATGCTGGATCAATCCTCCCTCTCTCCAAGGGTCGGCCTAAGCTACATTGGCTGCCCCTCATTCTCTTCCCAACCACTCCAAGGCCATCAGGGACCACCCCTGAATGCCCCTTCGTTCTGCTAGATTTAGTTTATGCTCTTCATAATTTTATTGCTTTTTATTACTGCTTAGTAGAGTAGTCTTTATTTTCCCCCAATGATGCATGCAAAATCCCCCCGTAGATTCTTGTATGCAGTCATTTTCTGGTAGGTAGATCTATATTTTTAAGCATTCATGTACAAGCTTTCCTCTATAGTTTTTGTTGCAAACAACTCTCCCACTGAATGAATGAAAAATTCTTATATATATATATATGTCTCCATGTTGTGAAATCACCATGAGCTTATTGATTACTATTATATTTGCGTGATTCAAGTTAACGTTGCCGGTTTTAATTGTCTATCTGTTCCGCAACAAGCATGTCATTTCCCGAGAATATAGAAAACCTAACGATAGATGCATTCTCCATAAATAATCACCACCCCACTAGAATCGTGTGCATAGAAACTCACACATTCACCTTTGTGATTTATTTAATGCATGCGCACGTAATCCGAGTCCATAACAGAAGTGGTGAAATCTTAATTAAGAGATTGGAAACCGGCGTGTGTTTTTAAACAAAGTAGAGTGGTATAAGATCGAATTCTAAAGTAAAACAAATGCCTCCTAGAGACCAATGACCGGGACTCAAGTCTCATAATTTTTACAAACTTATTTTTTACGAACATTTTTGTGCAACTATACTACGATTCTGACGACTTTCAAATGTGCGAAAATGGTTCTGTCAATCATTCTATTGCTATTTTAATTAAGTGAAAATCTCTACATCAACCGCCGGTCTCAACCATGTGCACAAGTCCACAGTACCGCAGGCAGGTAGGGTGACAGACCACCGTGCCATCCGTGGCTTGTGCAGTTTACCGCGAGCGTGTGCTTGAAGGCCACGTAGTTAGCACCAGCCACCACTGCCAACACCACAGCCAGCAACCATCCACGCTAGTTAAGACGTCTGGGAATGATCCCAGACATCTGACCTCCACCATCCTCTTCGTTTTTCCTTCCTCTGTTTTTTCTCCACCAAAAATGACCCAAACACCCTCGCCGCGCCTCCACTGCCCGCGCTCACCTCACCACTTGCGACAGCACCAATCCCGCGTGCCCACCGCCTCCGCGCCTCACCATCCTCGCTACGTCTCCACGCTGCACCACCTCCTCCAACACACAGCAACAGCAGCTGCCCTCCTCCAGTGCACCACCATTGCCTGCATGTTGCGCTAGCACCTCCGGCACACCCATCTCGCCCACCCCTTCGTGCACATAGTAGCAGGCACGGCTTCTCCTCCACACGCGCGTAACCTACATGCGCCCCGCCAGCACCTCCGCCCGCTCACTCCTGCGTGATAAATGCCATTTTATCATCATTCCTATGCATTAAAACAAACCTATCTCTTAGGATTTTACTCTGTAAATGGGTTGTTGGGCTGCATTTAGGCATTAATCAGGTTAGGCATGCATTGCATTTTCTTTTGTTGTTTTAATGTGTTTTTGTGAGTGTTAGGGATGAACAAATATACAGATCCCTAAAACCCTAGCACTTAAGAAGGCAAATGGTGAAGGAGGAGCTCAGACTAGTTGGAACTCAGCTTGATCCAACTCACCACAGCTGGAACCTAGCTCACTTGAACTAGGGTTAGCTCATCCAAGCTCCATTCAGCTACTCTCAGCTAAATGGCAGCTCAAGAGAGTTCATCTTAGCTCACCCTAGCTCAAGTCAGCTCAGATCCAGCTCAACCTAGTTGAGTCTAGCTCTTTTTAGCTCCAACTAGTCCATAGGGAGCTCTAGCTAGCTCAGCTGAGTTGACTGGAGTTCACCCCAGATCAGATCCATCTACATCCAACTCTACTCAACTCCAGCAGCTGAAGAAGAACTCATCCCAGCTCAGGAAGCTCAAGTCCAGCTCCTGGGGACCTAGCTTAGCCAAAGCTAATTGAGCTAAGCTACCTTAGCTGTCTCAACCAGCTCAATCCTCCCCGGGAGCACCAGACCCAGCTCACCTCAGCTCCATTCAACAGAAGCCAGCTCACTTTAGGTTGGCTTAGTAGCTATCAAAGAACTAGCAAGCTAAGCCAGTTGGAGTAGCCCCACGTTGACCTCTTCAGCAGCTACCAGCTCCACTTCAACTCCAGACTCTTCAGAACTAGCTCCTCCCTCCAAACCCTAGCTCCAACACCTCCACCTCTACTCCACCATTAGCTAAGCTAGCTTAGCTTAGCTTAGCTATGCTCCAGCTTCCTTGGCTTGTACCACCCAAAAACCCTACCTAACAACTCCACCAACTAGCTCCACCTAAGCTCCACATAAGCTAAACCTACTTGGCGCCAACATAGCCTACCCACCACCTCCAAAAGACACCTAAAAGTGGCGCCAAAATCACCCAAACTACCCCCTTGTTGGCGCCACTTTTCCCTCCAAAAATCCCCTTCATCTCCACCACACATCTCCCCTTAAACCCATCTCCACCCTCCACATAATCCCACCTTCTAGAAACCTCAAAGTTGGCGCCAACCCACGGCACCTATCCATGGTTGGTGCCACTTTTAGGTGCCTCTTGACCAACCCTAACTACCCCCCTTACACCCCTTAGGTGGTGCCAACCATCCTTAACCCTAGGATCATCTAACCACCTCCATCCTCCCATCTTAGCCCTCTATTTCAAGAGGCACCTTAACCCCTCATCCTACCCTATAAAAAGACCACTACCCACCACCATTCAAACCATCCTTGGCTAGCAAATTCACTCTCATATTCTACCTAGAGCCCACGGCCAAGAGAGAAGAAGAAGAAGATTAAGGGGATATTCTGTCCCTTTGGTGCCTTCCCCTCTTCCCTTCTCTCTTAAGCTATGCCAACCAAAGGAAAAGCCAGGAAAGGAAGATCTTTGGAGGAGATCTTGAAGGTAGCCCACGCCACCTTGGAGGAGCATTTGAGGGTGGTGCACGCCCACCCCTTGGAGGAGAGCATTGAAGGTGGTAGCATCCACCTTGGAGGAGCTCTCAAGGAAAGAGAAGAAGGAGGCCCTCTTTTCAAGCCAAGGAGCAGCTAGGCTTGGAGTAAGACGACTCCCTTCTTCACCAAATTTTGCAAGAGGATTTGTGTTTCTTTATTGTTTTTAGATTTTTTCATGTCTAGTAGAAGCATTCCTCTACTTGTCTTGGAAAAGAACACAAATTCTAGTTAATCAAATTGCCTTCTTTTCACTTTCTATTGCAATTGTTGTTTTTGTTCTAGCACTTGTTTCACCTCTTCTTCCTAATTACTCTAAGCCTCCACTTTCCTAGAGTGAGCTTAGGAAGAGGATATATCTATCTCTTAAGTTTTAGTTGAGTAATTGTAGGTGTTAGTACTTTCCGCTACAATTTGCATTTTGCCCTCGCCTTTTCAAAACAAAAAAAAAAAAAACATATTTAAAATATCAAAAAGAAAGTTGAGATCTATTTTGTAAGCAAGAGAATTAATTTTGCAAACATTTGGCCTCCTTGGATGACCCTAGATATTCCCCTATCTAGGATTATAAATTTAAGAGTTGATCGATTTTGTGTGTTACAACAACGTATTTTACAAATCGCGTAAAATCTGTATCACTTTTTGGTACCATTGCTGGGGAGGCACGGCTTTGCATTAGTCAATTTTCTCTTTCTTGAAGTGGATCTCATCCCCTTCTCTTTCTTTTCTTTCGTGTGTGCAGGAATTACAGCGGGAAAGTGGGAATTTGGAAGCAGAAGCTTAAAGTTCCTTTTCTTCCTGTGGATTTCAAGTTGGTTCCCCATTTCTTGTCACATTTAGCCTAAAAAACTACCAAAATACACTAAACTTGGCTTTCAAGACCCTAAACACTTTAATTAAGTGGAGTGGTGCCCATAAAAAATTCATTGTTTACTTGAATGTTTCATTAACACCACTCCATTGCAAGTATTGGTGTTCTATTTTTCGGGTCCAGATTTCTGTCCGAAATTGAAAAATGGAATCCTAACACCACAGGCCTCCTAAAATCACAAAAATTGCATACAGTGATTCCAAATTAAGTTAGGAACATTTATTCCAAATTTGATATCAATTGGCTTTGTATTTAATTTTTAAAAATTCATGGACTGTAGAGGGGTCACACCCTCTAATCTTTCTATTTTGTTACTATCTGTGAATTTGTAGAATTTTTATACTCATCCAATTTTTGTGAAGTTTAGATTTTTGAAATCCTTGTGAAATTTTGCACATCATATAAAATTACCAAAATTTTCTGAGGTCAGTGGTAATACTGAAAAGTTCAAAATATCCATAGGTATCATTTCTGAACTTTGACATCAGTATAATTAAAAATTCAAAAAAATTATCAAAAAAATTCCTAAAATCTTACAAAAATCTTTTCTGGAATCCTTATTTTATTTCACATAAGGTAGTGGTGTTGGTTGCATTTTTTGGACCACTACCTATTCAGGAAGCCTAAAAAAATATTCATTGGTAGTCATTTTTTGTATTAGGGTTCAATTCCAAGTAGGGTTTCTTTCTGCTTTTTAGTCACATAATTTAAAGGAAATATACAATCACCCATATAACTTGTTTTTCCTTCGATTGTGGAGTTTCAAACTTGTTTGAAAATTTAACAAGAGAAACCCTAAAACACATTCAATTAAATTGAATCCTAAAAGACATAAATACAAAAAACAAAATTTGTGTGACAACTCGATTTGCATTGCACTTTCCAATTCTTGCACACACAAAAAAAAAATTGAAATAACAGGGCAACAACCCAATTAACACCCTCCACATTCCGTGTGCACTGTAGTATCCTAGACCTAACTAAAATTTGTAGCAACTTGACCCCTAAGGCTTCATCAACTTAGGCTTGATATCTAGGTCTTAAGTTTTCTTTAGTTAATACCAATTCTATCATCTATATCTGGTGTTCAGGCTGAGGGGCAGTGTCAAACGACCAGGCGCGGGTTTGTACAAGCACTTGGGGTTTTCCCTGGGAAACGTTTGGGCCCAAACCTCCCCTTAAGCAACTTGGCTAGATTTGTTGACAGAATGGGTACTCACTATTGATTACTTATTTCCTACATAGACCAAGTCTTAGGTTTCTTATTAGGGAGTCACACTTAAGTTAGGTCTAGCTTTGTTTGTTTGAATTACACACTTTCTCTCATCTTTTTCTCTTCTCCTCCCCTCCCATTCTTCCCAAATAGTGCATGCACGGGCGACGGTCCCAAAAACCACACCTTGAGGGACCATCTGATTTCGCCCCTCGCAGCAGAAAATAATTGTTTTCTTCCCCCTCCTCTTCTAAAAAAATGGAAAACCCAGGAAGCCAACAAAAAAATTCTGCTTCCACTTCTAACCCGTCAGCCGACCCACAAGCTAACTTCACCCTCCCTCACCTCCCTAACTTGGAGCAACCAGAAATATCAGCAGGGCCAGGTGGCCCTCCAATTATAACTCAAAATCCAAATCCCTTTGCATTAATGGTCGACCATTTGGTTTGACTACAACAAAATCAAGAAGATTTCTCTAGGACTGTCACGAACCTAGCTAATCAAGGACAAAATCCACCACCCCGCCAACAGCCTATCATTCCTCTTAAGGATTTCTATGATCCTTCCAATTATGAGGAAAGACCAGGGGTGGTCATACCACAAGGGGATTTCGAGATCAAACCAGCCATTCTAAACCTTCTCAAACATTTTCATGGTCTTCCAAGAGAGGACTCTTTTTGTCATCTCGAGGAATTAACTATCCTCGCTCAAACCACTCGTTCCCGCAATGTGCAGGAAGACATGTGGTTAATGAGACTTTTTCCTCTCTCTCTTAAAGACAAAGCATCTCATTGGTTTAGAACGGTTGGGCCCCAATTAAAAAGCACTTTTCTAAAAGAATTTTTTCCAATCAGTCGAACGAATGCATTAAGAAGATCCATAACGACCTTTCAATAGAAAATTGGTGAACCCCTCTACGAAGCCTGGGAAGGATTTCAGAAACTTCTAAGAAGTTGTCCCCACCATGAAATTCCACAATGGCAGCTAGTGCAGATCCTCTATCATGGATTAGAAGATCAATTGAAATGATTTGTGGATGCCTCATGTGGGGGCAATTTTCTTAACAAAGACACCGAAAGTGCCTATCTCCTCTTTGAAGAAATGAGTAAAAACTCATTTAACATGACTTCAATGGACACTTTTGGCAGATCACAAAACCCCAGACATGGAGTCCATGAAATTGACTCCAAATCCACCTCTGTTCCAGTCACTCAAGATGATCTATATATGTTGGCTCAACGACTGGACCAAATGCAAATTCACCAAAAGAAAATGGAAGAAAAGCTCATAAATAAACAAGCTCCACACATTCACTCTCCACACACTAACCCCCCTCACATTCTCCGAAGAGAAAATCTACACAACATTGATGCCACATCTGCTGACCAACACTTTCCCGATGATTTCCTGCAAGATTTGACTGGGAATTTTGATCAAAATATTTTTGATCCCACCTCAGAAAATATTTATGCTCTCCAGGAGCAATTTAGAAACCCCTCCAACACTTCCAATCAAAACTGGAGGACTAACTCAAATCACTCCTAGAAAAACCCGAACCCGATTCCTTTTCCCAAACAAAACTATTTTGGGAATTATGGGCAACCTATGTATCAACCTGGACCATCCTAGGACGATATTAACAATCAGGTCATGAAAACTCTATAAGGAATGCAGACTCAAATTACATAAGTAACCCGCATGATTACCAACTTGCAACACCAAGTTAAGGTTACTCCTGATCATCGACCTATTGGGAATCTACCTTCCCAACCCATGCCCAACCCAAATAATCAAAGGAATCAGTTCCAAGGTGGATATCCCAGTCAACCCATTCAACTAGAACCTCAGCATCCACTGGGTTTCAATAACAGTCAGGCTTCTCGTCCTCATCCTAGAAACAACCAGACTGCAAATGTAGTTACCTTAAGGAATGGGAAAACCACTCACAATCCCCTGCCTGTTAAAGAAACCCACTTTAATGAAACACAGATCAACTCTTCCCCTCCTATTGTTCAGGAACCAATTAATGCAAAATAGGGAAACCCTGCCCCATTTCCACAAGCCCTCCACTCTTCAAACAAGAAAAAGAAGAAATTCGAGCCCATTAAGAAGGAATTAATGGATTTATTTGGGCAAGTAGAAATTAATATCCCTCTCCTAGATGCCATTAAATACATCCCTGCCTATGCAAAATTCCTAAAAGATTTATGTATTCTGAAAAGGCAGCCCAGAAATTTAGGAAAGGTGATCCTTCCAGAGATAGTCCGCTCAATTGTGCAGAGTTGACTGCCTCTTAAGAGAAAAGATCCTCGCGCCCCCCTAATTCAAGTTATCATTAATGATACCTCATTTGATCGCGCTTTATTGGATCTTGGTGCCTCAATTAATCTTATCCCCACAGTTGTTTTTGAGGAATTTAAGATCGGTGAATTAAAGCCTGTTGAGATTACTCTCCAATTAGCCGACCGATCTACAATTAAACCAAGGGGAATTGTTGAGGATGTTCTTGTCCAGGTCAAAAATTGTCTATTCATAGTAGACTTTTTAGTCTTGGACATAGAGGTACTAGAAGCACTAAAGTTTGCCCCCATTATTCTTGGAAGACCATTCTTAGCCACCGCCCGTGCAAATATTGATTGTGATTATGGAAAGATGAAGATCATGTGTGGTGGTGAATCTGTAACCCTAGACATTTTTCAAGCTTCTAGGCGATTCCAAGAACCAGATTTCTTTGATGATTCGAATTCAGAAATAGAAAACATTGTGGAGGAAACTTTGCAGATTTCCCATTTAGGTTCCTATTTTGCTATCAATATGGTTCCTGAATAATCACTTCTTCTCACCCTTCCACCCTAACCACACGTCCAGCTAACCTTCCAGCTGACCCTTTCACTCTCACCTCACCACTAACCCACAAAGCAGAAACTCTCTCGGAGTCGGGCCCACAATTGGAACTAAAACCTTTGCCTGACTCCCTTAAATATGTCTTCTTAGGTCCTAATCTAACCCTGCCCTTGATTATAAATGCTGGACTTACCGGGGCATAAGATCACAAACTTCTCCAGGTTTTGAGTAAATATCGAAAAGCTATTGGCTGGACCATTTCTAATCTTAAGGGTATTCATCTGTCCTATTGTACACATCGTATATATTTAGAGGATGATTCTCGCCCCTCCCGCCAACCACAAAGGTGCTTGAACCCTATTATGCAGGAGGTGGTAAAAAAGGAGATTATTAAGTAGCTGGATGCTGATATCATCTACCCCATTTCTGACAGCTCCTAGGTTAGTCCAACACAAGTTGTGCCCAAAAAGGCTGGACTTATAGTTGTCACTAATGATAATGGGGAGAATGTAGCCACTCGAACTGCTTCTTCTTGGCTCGTGTGTATTGATTATCGAAAATTAAACACCGCCACCAAGAAGGACCATTTCCCGCTCCCCTTTATTGATCAAATCTTGGAGTGGTTAGCTGGACGGGATTTTTACTATTTTTTGGATGGTTATTCCGGCTATAATCAGGTAGCGGTTCATCCTGAGGACCAGGACAAAACAACTTTCACCTGCTCCTTCGGAACCTTTGCTTTCCGAAGGATGCCCTTCGGTCTTTGCAACGCACCTACGACTTTTCAAAGGTGCATGCTTGCAATTTTTTCAGACCTAGTAGGTGAATGTTTAGAAGTCTTTATGGATGACTTCTTTATTTTTGGAGATTCTTTTGACCATTGTCTCAAAAACCTTGAAAGAACTCTCCAAAAATGCATAGAAGTTAATCTGGTCCTCAATTGGGAAAAAAGTCATTTCATGGTCCAAGAAGGTATTGTCTTGGGCCATGTTATTTCAAAATAAGGAATCACGGTAGATAAAGCAAAAATAGATGCTATATCTAAGCTCCCACCTCCCACTACTGTCAAACAGATCAGATCCTTTTTGGGTCATGTGGGTTTCTACCGTCGATTTATACAAAATTTTTCCCAAATTTCCAAGCCCTTAAGTCAGCTTCTCACTAAAGACCAGCCATTTGATTTTAAAGATAAGTGCCTGGAGAGTTTTTCTAGGTTGAAGAAAGAGGTTACTGAGGCACCAATATTGCAGGGACCTTATTGGAATAGTCCTTTTGAATTAATGACAGATGCCTCAGATTTTGCTGTAGGGGCCGTTCTAGGGCAAAGAATTGGCACCGTTGTGATCTATTATGCTAGCAAAACTCTTAATGATGCACAACAGAATTACACGGTTACTGAAAAGGAACTTCTTGCCATTGTATTTGCCTTAGAAAAATTTAGATCTTATCTGTTGGGGTCACATGTCATTGTATATAAATATTTGCAGACAAAGAAAGATGCGAAACCCCGCCTTATCCGTTGGATTTTACTGCTCCAGGAATTTGACCTGGAAATTAAGGATAAGGTGGGATCGCACAATGTAGTGGCCGACTATCTCTCTCGTCTTATGATGAATGACATAATGACCCCACCAGATCAGTTCCCTGATGAAAGCATTTTAGCTACTACTACCCTCCCTTGGTTTGCGCCCATCGCAAACTACTTAGCAACAAAATAAATCCCCGCTGATTGGCCAAAAACAAAATGGGATAAGTTCTTTGATGATATTAAATATTATTTTTGGGAGGAGCCTGACCTTTTCCGCATTTGTGCCGATCAGGTCATTCGACGATGTGTACCCAATTCTGAAATCCAAGATATTTTGACACATTGTCACTCAATGGCCTGTGGCGGACATTTTTCGGGCAAGAAAGCTATAGCTAAAATCCTTAATGCTGGATTTTATTGGCCCAGCTTGCACAAAGATGCTCATGACTTTGTTCGGTCCTGTGTGCATTGCCAGAGCATCGGCAACATGACTCGAAAGGATATGATGCCCCTTAATCCTATTTTAGAGGTTGAAATTTTTGATGTTTGGGGCATCGACTTCATGGGACCATTAATCAACTCTGGTGGGTATTTATATATATTAGTCGCAGTCAACTATGTTTCAAAATGGATAGAAGCAATACCCACCTGCACTAGTGATCACCGTGTGGTTGTCGAATTTCTTAAGAAAAATATTTTCTCAAGATTTGGCATGCCAAAAGCCATTATCAATGGCGGAGGCTCACATTTCACCCACTCACAATTCCGTTACCTTCTTTCTAAATATGGGGTTAATCATAAAATTTTCACACCTTATCACCCCCAAACAAATGGCCAGGCTAAAGTTTCTAACCGGGAAATTAAAAATATTTTACAAAAGACGGTTAGGCCTGACCATAAAGATTGGTTCACCAAATTGGATGACGCTTTATGGGCTTACTGTATCGCTTTTAAAACCCCGCTCGACATGTCTCCCTTCCATCTTATTTTTGGGAAGGCATGCCATCTCTCAGTAGAATTAGAACATAGGGCTTTTTGGGTAATAAAACAACTCAACATGGATTTATCTGACGCCAGTACTCATAGAAAATTATAATTAATTGAATTGGAAGAATTACATAATTTTTCCTATGAAAATGCGAGGATTTATAAAGACCGAACAAAGAAATTTCACAATAAATATATTGTTCGGAAACACTTTGACGTTAATCAACGCATTTGGCTTTTCAATGCGAGATTACGTCTTTTTCCTGGCAAATTAAAATCTAAATGGACCGGCCCCATTATTGTCCATAAAATATATCCATACAGCGCTGTTGATCTTTTTGATCCAAAAACTAATTCGACCTTTCAAGTCAACGGCCAACGTTTAAAGCCCTATTTTGATCATACGCCTAATCTTCCGTTTGAATCTTTTAATTTTACTGAGCCAGCCACCCTTGATCACTAATGCACACTACACCCGGCTGAATGGTGTAAAAGATAGCACTGGATGGAAGGTAACCTATCATTTTTTCCTGCTTTCCTTTTTTCTTCTTTTTCCAGGTTTTGATCATCCTAAACTCACTCGTTCTTCACTAAGGTGATCCCCTTTCCCTCCTAATGCATGAGGACATTGCATATCTTAAGCATGGGGGGGGTGTTTTTAAAATTTGACGATCAATTTCGGATTTTCAAAACCTAAAAACATGCATTTTTCTTTAGTTATTTTATTTTCCTCCTTACATACCCAAAAAATAATAATAATAAAATAAAATAAAATAAAAATGTTGAAAACTTTTCGAGGAAAAATTTTTGAAATCGGGACTAAAGTTGAAAAAGATTCACTTTTGGGTACAATGGGATTTAATCTTTAACAAACTAGGGATGAGGATGCAAATCTAATCATTAGAATTTCAGGATTTATTTTTAGATTAGATCAGATATCCTTCCCTAAAATTCCACCTGAACTCATGATAGTTCAAGTGACTTGATCCTATTTTGTAATGTGGAAAGTATTTGGCTTAGTTTCTAACTCAAAAACTTACATTTCTTGAGGAACTTCTTGTGTCAATTTTCACACACAAGCGAACACTTAAAAACAACTAAAAATTTGAAAAACTCCCTTGTTTGGACTTAGTAAAAGTCGGAAGCAGATCATTGTTTGAGTTCCCACCGTCGAGATGGAGGAAAATGCCTCCTTTAAGGACACGATGTCAACATGTTACCGCCCCAGCGCTACTCCATATCTATATTTCATATCTTTAGATGGAGCATTAAAGTGCATCTTAGCAGCTCAAGTGTCTTGGACGATGCTCCACCTATAGTGTCGATGCAAGAGCTTGAGTTTGCTTGGAGCGCCCCTTTACACCGCATTGTGTTTTGGGGTTGTGAGCTCCTGGGTGGTGTCATGAACAGTGCTATCCCGAAGTACTAGCGCCAGAGCCCCCTCGAGGATTGGTAATGGGAATGATGATCCCGACACATCTGTTGTAAGACTAAGCTAAAAATAAGCATGGAGAAAAAAAAAGTAATAATAAATAAATTAACATGCCCTTATAAATGTTGGCTTTTCACAGGCACGGACACAAGGTTTTAAAGGATTTTGCAAGTTGCGAATCAGATTCATGAGCTAGAAAAATCCTAAAAACAAAAATTTCAAGTCATCTGAATTAACAAGGGGTTAATTTGTGAATTGTCTGGAGGATATATTGATCCCGTTTTGTCTAATAGTTGGATCCGAAATAAATCTCGATGTTTTTCTTTAACAAATCTCGTACCTCTTGTGTTTAGATCAACCATGGTCCCTTAATCTCTTTCTCCTCAAAAGTAGAAAAAATTAGATTTCCCAAAAAATCCATTTTCCAAAACATTTGAAGTTTTGCTAAGAGACTAGCAAAAGATAAGCATGGGGGTGTGATAAATGTCAGTTTATCATCATTTTTATGCATTAAAACAAACCTAACTCATAGGATTTTACTCTGTAAATGAGTTTTTGGGCTGCATTTAGGCACTAATTAGGTTAGGCATGCATTGCATTTTCTTTTGTTGTTTTAATGTGTTTTTGTGAGTGTTAAGGATGAACAGATATACAGATCCCTAAAACCCTAGCACTCAAAAGGCAAATAGTGAAGGAGGAGCTCAGACTAGCTGGAACTTAGCTTGATCCAGCTCACCACAGCTGGAACCAAGCTCACTTGAACTAGGGTTAACTCATCCTAGCTCCATTCAGCTACTCTCTACTAAATGGCAGCTCAAGAGAGTTAATCTTAGCTCACCCTAGCTCAAGTCAGCTTAGATCCAGCTCAACCAAGTTGAGTCTAGCTCATTTTAGCTCCCACTAGTCCACAGGGAGCTCTAGCTAGCTCAACTGAGTTGACTGGAGTTTACCCCAGCTCAGATCCAGCTACATCCAGCTCCACTCAACTCCAGCCAGCCGAAGAAGAACTCATCCCAGCTCAGGATGCTCAAGTCCAGCTCTCGAGGACCCAGCTTAGCCCAAGCTAATTGAGCTAAGCTACCTTAGCTGTCTCAACCAGCTCAATCCTCCCCTGGAGCACCAGTCCCAGCTCACCTCAACTCCATTCAACAGAAGCCAGCTCACTTTAGCTTGGCTTAGTAGCTAGCAAAGAACTAGCAAGCTAAGCCAGATGGAGTAGCCCCATGTTGACCTCTTCAGCAGCTGCCAGCTCCACTTCAGCTCTGGACTCTTCAGAACCAGCTCCTCCCTCAAAACCCTAGCTCCACCTCCACTTCTACTCCACCATTAGCTAAGCTAGCTTATCTTAGCTTAGCTTAGCTATGCTCCAGCTTCCTTGGCTTGTACCACCCAAAAACCCTACCTAACAACTCCACCAACTAGCTCCACCTAAGCTCCACATAAGCTAAACCTACTTGGCGCCAACCTAGCCTACCCACCACCTCCAAAAGACACCTAAAAGTGGCACCAAAACCACCCTAACTACCCCCTTGTTGGCACCACTTTTCCCTCCAAAAATCCCCTTCATCTCCACTACACATCTCCCCTTAAACCCATCTCCACCCTCCACATAATCCCACCTTCTAGAAACCTCAAAGTTGGCACCAACCCATGGCACCTCTCCATGGTTGGCGCCACTTGTAGGTGCCTCTTGACCAACCCTAACTACCCCCCTTACACCCCTTAGGTGGCGCCAACCATCCTTAACCCTAGGATCATCTAACCACCTCCATCCTCCCATCTTAGCCCTCTATTTCAAGAGGCACCTTAACCCCTCATCCTACCCTATAAAAAGACCACTACCCACCACCATTCAAACCATCCTTGGCTAGCAAATTCACTCTCATATTCTACCTAGAGCCCACGCCCAAGAGAGAAGAAGAAGAAGAAGATTAAGGGGATATTCTGTCCCTTTGGTGCCTTCCCCTCTTCCCTTCTCTCTTGAGCTACGCCAGCCAAAGGAAAAGCCAGGAAAGGAAGATCTTTGGAGGAGATCTTGAAGGTGGTCCATGCCACCTTGGAGGAGCATTTAAGGGTGGTGCACGCCTACCCCTTGGAGGAGAGCATTGAAGGTGGTAGCATCTACCTTGGAGGAGCTCTCAAGGAAGGAGAAGAAGGAGGACCTCTTTTCAAGCCAAGGAGCAGCTAGGCTTGGAGAAAGATGACTCCCTTCTTCACCAAATTTTTCAAGAGGATTTGTGTTTCTTTTATTGTTTTTAGATTTTTTCATTTCTAGTAGAAGCATTCCTCTACTTGTCTTGGAAAAGAACACAAATTATAGTTAATCAAATTGCCTTCTTTTCACTTTCTATTGCAATTGTTGTTTTTGTTCTAGCACTTGTTTCACCTCTTCTTCCTAATTACTCTAGGCCTCCACTTGCCTAGAGTGAGCTTAGGAAGAGGATACATCTATCTCTTAAGTTTTAGTTGAGTAATTATAGGTGTTAGTACTTTCCGCTACAATTTGCATTTTGCCCTCGTCATATCAAAACCAAAAAAGAAATACATATTTAAAATACCAAAAAGAAAGTTGAGATCCATTTTGTAAGCAAGAGAATTAATTTTGCAAACATTTGGCCTCCTTGGACGACCCTAGATACTCCCCTATCTAGGTTTATAAATTTAAGAGTTGATCGATTTTGTGCATTACAACAATGTATTTTACAAACCGCGTAAAATCCGTATTACTGCGTGCCACCTACAGTGCTTGCCCCTTCAGCGCCTCCAGCAGTTGGGCACCTGCAGGTTCCCCGCACCCCCTACACGCCACCTCTAGAGCCCCTATGTGCGATCTGCAGCACCCGCACGCTCCTACAGCGCCTATGCACGCCTTCGTGCCCCCTCCAACAAGCACAGTCAGTAGTAAGAGCCATCGAAACCCACCTTTACCGAAGCTTCATCCGGCTGGCTCCAGGCACCTCGCAACTCGCCGCCGTCACCATCGCGAAGCCCTCAATCTAGAGAGCTTCCTCCGAGCTTCGTACCTCTGGCCATAACCTCCTCCTCGCACACGGACAAGGGGAAGTTTTCCCCTATTTTGCTACAGTAAACCACCAATTAGCTTTTACAATTCATGCTATTGTGAACTTCATTTTTTGATTAAATTATTCTGGTGATTTTATGCAAAGAACCTCCCTCTTTCTCGTAAATACAATATCAGCATGTTAAAGTCTTATTATCTCATTTGAAAAGCAATTTTGGCTTGATTTCTTGATGAAATTAATAGTGAACATCAGTTTTTGACCCTTGCAAGTTTAAATAGGCCAATGCCTTCCTGCGAATACGACCCACTCCTAATTGAGTGGTTATTTTAATTGTTGATTAGTCAATTTTTCCACCACTTGCATACTACAACAATACGTTATTTCATGTGCGAAACTTAATCGAAAGTGGAAAATCGTCACATCACTTATCACCCCAATTTATTTACCAAATTAAAATGAATTTGGATTAGTGAGGACTCGAGACTAAGTCCACATTTGAGTGGACACCTAGGCTAATTAAGCCCAAAGACTTGAAGAGTCTAAGTGTCTAGGTCTTATCATATCATTTCCTAAAGTTAATAACTTCCAAATGCCTAAGTTCTCTTCTCATTCTTTTTTTTATCTTTTTGAATTTTCATTTTTTTTATAAGAATCAAATAACAGGAAATTGCTGTTACAGCTGACAAAAAGGTTATAAAATATGTCCACCCCCCCATGCTTAGCTGTTGCAATGTCCTCACTGTGAAAAATGAAAGCATGCAAGATAGTAGAAATGGAAGAATAGCACCTGGTTTTTGTGAGACTCTGGTTAGCTTGGAACAGTCTTTACATGTGCTGAGTTTAGTGCCTTCAGCTAGGCGAGGTCCTCAATCAAATATAACTAACATTGAGGCTGCAATAACACAATTTCTGGGCCCCAAGGTTTAGGTCCCAGAGAGTGAAAATGGACTTGCCAAAGAGATGATCAATGAAAGTGGCAAGCTGGTGGTGCAAGGAGAACCCAAATGGTCTCCAATAGGAGTTTTGTTGATTTATTACAGAGGAAGTGTGGTTGGGTATAGAATTTGTGCAATAATTAGGTGAAAAAGGATGATGAGGGTTTTGTGATGTGCTAGGGATTTGTGGGTACTCTAGAATACCTAAAGTTTGAAGAGTTCTTCCCTAATGCTCAATTTCATCCTCACACTCTAGGTTCTTAAACCAACCATCCTGATCCTCAGAATTCCCACCCACAAGTTGGATCTCAAACTCTAAGCATTCAGGATAAGGATGTTGTTGGGTTTTAACTTGATCACGTGAATCATCCAACAAATTTCCAATTTCATATATATCTTCCTCATCTCGTGTTGCTACAATTAGTTGCATTTTTGCTTTGTCCTCAATTATTTCCGCAACCGTGTGATCTTCTTCCCGAGTTTGGGTTGATTTGGCGATTAAAAGTTTGTCTAAGGTATGTATGGCCATTACTTCCTCTATTCTACCAAGCTCCTCCATCGAACCACACTTAATTTTATTCTTCTTTGAGACCTCAAAAATATTGAATCGATTTGTCTTAACCCCTGAGGCCATTTCTATATTTCCCAATTCACAATCAATCCTCGCCTTGGCAGTAGCCAGGAAAGGTCTTCCCAAAATAATCGGGGTGTAGTTTAGCTGTTTTGGGGCTTCCATGTCCAGGACCATGAAATCAGCAAGGTAATGCAAATCAATTAACCTTGATTAAAACATCCTCCAAAGTACCCCCTTGGTTTTGTAATGGATCTATCAACTAACTGCAAGGTTATGTCAGTGTGTTTTAGGTAGCCTAGACCCAATTCCATGTGTAGTGAGGTGGGGATCACATTAATGGAAGCACCCAAGTCAAGGAGGGCCCGGTCAAAAGTAATGTTTCTTATTGTGTAGGAAATCAGCGAGGCTCTCGGGTCCTGCTTTGTAGGAGGTAGCTTGTTTAGGATTAGCGTGCTTGTGTTATTGGACAAAACTACTCTCCTATTGTTTTCAGATTTTTCTCTACGTCTTTCTTTATATGCATTCAGTAAACCTATGGCGTAGGCAAGGATTGATCCGATAGCTGTGAGGAGTAAAATGATTGTCAATTTGAAAGCTTGAAGTAAGGGCATCCTTTCCTCCAATTTCTTCTCCGACTTTTTTTGTTTGCCCATACAACAACATACTCCCAAATCAGACTCTGATGTTTCGTTGATCACATTCTTAGTTGGGAATCTGGAATTCTTACTACGGGGCCTAATGGGGTTGACATGGGGTTGGGTAGGTCCCTTGTGTCTACTACCACTCCTCAAGGTGATGGTGTTTGCAGTGGCAAAATGCTGTTGCTTAGTGTCTTGGGGAGGGTTGGGCAAAACAAGAGGCTCCCAGTTGATTATGGTAGGAACATGGTTTGCTCCGAGAGGGGCTGGGGTAGCCTGATAGATAGTATGAGCTTGAGCATATGACTCCCCATTATTACCAAACCCTTGAGGCCCAGCGCCTCGGTTCTGTACATTCCTTAGGTTTGGTACAAGTTTTAATGGTAGAGATCTAGGTTGTCGGTTGTTTGCACTGAGTTTGGATTGCAAGGTATCCAGCGAAGTTTTCATTTGTTGCATGAGCTGGATCATTGACCCTTGCATTTCTACCACCTTCAGGTTTAAATCAGCCTGCTCGGTGGGTTGTTGAGCATTCTCATGGACTGATTAACCTGATTCAATGGCAACTGAGTATATACATGACCTTGACCCATTAGTTTTTGCAGTACATAGTTGTTGGGGTCGATATTGGGTCTGTTGCCCCTGATCTTTCCAAGAGAACTTAGGATGATTTTTCTAACCAGAATTATAGGAATTCGAGTAAGGGTTGGACCTAACATTCTCCTGCACAGCCTGAACATCCTCATAAGATGAGGATGAAGAAGGATTATTAAAATTGGGATCAAAGGCCCCAGTTTGGAACCCATAAGGTTCTGAGAAGAGTTGGCCCGAAGGTCGAGCTGACTCCAACTAGTTCACAAACTCCCATCGCATAGGAGCTTGCGAAGAATGGAATCCCGATCCCTGGGATTGAGTGGATCTAGAGAAATTAGAGTTTCCAGACATCCACTCTTCCATTTTTTTAGCAACCAGATCCATCTTATCTAATCTATTGCTGATCAATTCCATATTAGTTGTATGAGAATCTTGGACATCATTGGCATTTGATCTAGTTTGTTGGGATCAGTTGAAGGTTTCCATGGAGGCGTAGTTTAAAGAATTTTCACTCATTTCCTCAAACAAATCATACATGCTATCTATGCCTTTGTTTAAGAAGTTGCCTCCGCAAGAAGCATCCACATGATTACGGAGTTGATCATTCAACCCGTTATAAAAAAATCTGCACAAGTTGCCACTTAGGCACCTCGTGGTGTGGACACTTCCGCAACAGATCCTGGAGTCTCTCCCAGGCCCCATGAAATGGTTCCCCCTACCTATAGGCAAAAGTGGTAATTGCCCGCCACAACGCATTAGTTTGCCCAATTGGGGAGAATTTCTTCAGGAAGGCCAATTTCAAAGCTGTCCAGGTAGTAATCGGTCTTCCAATGGTATGATACAAATGTGCAGCCTTATCCCTGAGTGAATGGGGGAAAAGCATCATGAGCATCTATTCTTCATCCACATTCCGCAATTTGGTGGTCTGAACTAAAGTGCTCAAGTCCTCCAAATGTTGGAATGGGTCCTCTGAGCCAAGCCTGTGAAAGTGTTTAACTAGACTCAAAACCTGGGGCTTGATCTCAACATCACCGGTAGGGATCACAACATCGGGACGATCCTCATAATTTGAAGGATCATAAAAATCCTTCAAGGGTCGAGCACCTTGACCATTCATTCGTTAGAACCATTGCTGCATCTGCTGCAATTCTTCCAACTACCTCTGAATTAGCTCCTACTGGTTCGGGGGTGGGGGAGGTGGTTATTGATCAGCCATTGGATCTGCTTGGCTATAGCTCAACCTCTGCCTCCAGGAATGGTCTAAAGGTCCTCCAAATGAGGGTTCAATGACCTCCTTCCAAGTAAACACTGGAAGGAAGTCGGAAGACACCCTACAGCACAAAAAATATAAGCCTGTCCTTAGGTTGGGTAGCCTAAAGGTCTACAGACTCTCAGAATCCATCCTAAGATTATGGATGATTTATTTTGCTTATGTCCAGGCAATCCAACCAGTTAGAAGGAGGGACTGGGGAGAAGGTTCTTCCTTTGGCTTGTGCTTCCGGTTCCTAGTGTACCCTCCAGCCACGGTCGTTTGACGCTACTCCCCTAGCTAGACATCAGATTGACTAGTATAAGTAGGTTAATCGTGAATAATCTCAATCTGTATCCCGACGAGCAAATGAATCCTTAGGGCCAACGTCTACTCAATTTTAGTTGGGCTTGGGACAATGGTGCTTTAGGAATGTGATGGGCCCTTAATAGGTTGTGCCCTTAATGATTTGTTTGAGAATGTGTGAATGTGCACAACCAAGAAGTTTTCAAGCAAGATTATTAATGATGAGGTGAGTTTTAGGGTTCGAATCTTGCTTAGCAGCTTTTAGGATTCAAATGTTAGGTGTATTCAACAAAGTTTTGTGAGGCAAACCAAGTTTTGAAAGCACATGTTCAAGTATTTTCCTTTATAAACTAAGAAAATATGGAGTGCTTGGCTTGACCTAAATATTGAATCCTATGGGGCAGCTACAAATGAGTTTCTTTGAAATTAGGTGGTACGGCCCAAACAATTCAATCAATCGGCTCAAATGCACCACCGATTAAGGCATGCAAAAAGGTGATTAATCTACTATGATTTCTACTCTTTTATGTGTTGATTTAGTGTACCAGGTCCATAGGTCGGAATCCTAATTGAGTAGATGAAAATCAAGTCCGATTATGTGCCTCCGATGTGGATGTATAAAGTGTGTAAATTGATTAGTCCCACAGAAAATATCCTTTTGTTTTTTATTTTTTAAATGCAGGGGTGAAATGGATGAAGGTGGCAAACAAGACAAACAATTCTATCCTAGGATTTATGCAAGCACCTAAGTAGATTTGGTCTTGGTTATGAGTGTGGTGAAATGAAACTAGTGGGGGGGAATGTGGGGGACACTTACAAAGCACTCTACCCGCACTTTACTCTGGTCTACCACACTTGGATCTCCATGCTAGGGCACCTACAAGATAATAGATCAGTGATAAGCGGGGTTGGTGCTATGTAAATGCAAAGAAGAGCAGAAAACAATAAAGTAAATTCTGTTGCCTCCCTAGCAACGGCGCCAAAATGATCTCACGGGTTTCGCGTGCTTGAAATCGGGGTTACGAGTAACCCATCATCGTAGTTGTAAAACTCGTGATCAAATATAATTTATACCAAAACTCCAAGGGAGTCTCGGGTCGAACACAGGGAGGCGACGTTTACTTTGTATGAAAACCATGCTTCGATTTGTTTATTTTTGGTGTTTTAGGGTTTTTTTTATTTTTTGAAATAAAATGACAATCAATCACAAGAGAGAGATAAAATTGAATATGATATATTGCATGAATGACAATTACAATAATCTAGAAAACATAAAAAGAGAGGGAGGTGAGAAGAAATCTCTCGAAGCAGCTGTTCGGTGAGACGACGGTGCCTGGAGGAAGCTCGAATGAAGGAGTTGGGAAGCACGACGACGGAGGTGAGAAGTAGGAACGTTAGGTAAAGGAAAACTTCAGCGCAGCTCCAGAATGGAGGTGAGAAGGTGGAGAAGATCTGCTACCGGAATGGAGGTGGGAGGATGGCTACAAGGCGACCTATGAATGGGGATGAGAAGATGGAGGAATATTTGGTGGGGCTAAGTTTCGTTACACTAATAGGCACCTTGGGAGCTTGAGAGCAACTCTAAGAGAGCATTTGTAGGCTTGCTAGAGCTTGGGAGTCGGTGGGAGTAGAGTAGGTAGAGATGGCTTGGAAGGGAGCGGGTGTTGGTCCTTTTATAGTGGATGAAAAGAGGCTAGAATAGGCATGGGACCATTAGCAACCTCCAAGTCATCGTTGTAGGAAGCTCACGCCCACATCTGGCCATGCTGGCGTGAGAATAATTAGCGATGGCTATAAGCGTCGCTGAATGTCTGCCAGGCTATCGCTGAAGGCTGGCGCCAACCGAGCATGCGCCTACCCATGCGAGCTGCGCTGTCTTGCCTCATGCGAGTGGATTGCACGGAGGCCCTGTTGGCGTGCAAGTTGGCATGCGCTAGCGTATGCGCGTGCGTGCTGTTGGTTCGTGCTAGCGCTGCTGCTGCATGCGCGCACGTCCAATTGACAAGGGGGTGCTATGGGTCTCAAACTCGTGTCTTGCATCTGCAGAGAAGGCACCTCACCATTTAGCCAAGGTGCACTCTTGGTCAAGTGTAGAGAATTGCTGACGTACGGTTTAGGCCACCCTCGGCCGTTGGATTGAGATCCAATGGCTAAGATCCCTCCATGTAGTGGGCTTGAGGACGTGCCAGCTCAGGTGGGTCGGCTTGGATGGCACCACGTGGTGCAATCTGGGCCATCCGTCTTCTTCTTCTTGTGGAGGGTACTATAGAGCTCCGATCGGGGTGATTCTCGCTATGAAAGACTGCGATCATCACTCCAGATCCATCCGTACGGTCGGATTTTTCATCTGAAGTCTATAAGGACATCACACTGCCTCCTAGCCATATAAACGTAAGGAATTAATATACAAAACATATAACTATCCTAAATGGGATGCAATGGATGTTATGCAGTATTTATAACATGATATGCAATGCTAAGCCTAGGAACTATCATAAATAAGCATTTTATCATGAATTCATGTGTGTTTATCAACAGGCAATCTCAGCCTTCCATCCCTTGCATCCTTGATCCAACGGCCATTTCTTATCCAAATTTCGTGTGCCTTTGCACGTGGCATCACCATCCTCCCAAGATCCGATCCTACGACCATGATTTGATTTGGATGCTCTCGTGCCCCTCTCAAGCTCGCATCCATCGCCCATGCCCTAGGAGCTGATAAATGCCAGTTTATCATCATTCTTATGCCCTAAAACAAATCTAGCTCTTAGGATTTTAACTCTGTAAATGGGTTTTTGGGCTGCATTTATGCATCACTTAAGTTAGGCATGCATTGCATAATTTTGTTGTTGTTGACACGTTTATTTGAGTGTTAAGGATGAATAGATAGTTAGATCCCTAAAACCCTAGCATTTAAGGAGGCAATAGGTGAAGTGGAAGCTCAATTCAGCTAAACCACAACTAAATCCAACTCATTATAGGTAGATGCCAGTTCACCTGGGTTAGTGCTAGCTCTCTTAAGCTCCATTCAGCTCATCTTAACTAGATGGTAACTCAAGGTAGCTCAACTTTGCTAAACGTAGCTCAAGTCAGCTCGGATCCAGCTTAACTAAGTTGAGCCTGGCTCATCTTAGCTCCAATCAATTCACTGTGAGCTCTAGCTAGCTCAACTAAGTTGATAGGAGTCCACCTTGATTGCGCACCAACCATAGGCCCTAATTCGCCTGAATTCAGCCAAAACCTAGCTTAACATGGGCATTCTGCATGCATACGCATCGTATTTTACATCGTAATTGATTTATATGTTTTATGCATTTTACTGTGCTATCTGAGAGGTATTACTCATTACAGGTAATTCAGGGTTGTGAATGACCGATCCAAACTTATGGATCTGTTTAGAATGACGAAGGGAGTCCAACACTTCCAAGATCGCATCAATCAGACTCCTGTAGCACCCTATGGAGTCTGCAGAAGTGCAAGAGCCAAGGGGCAAATTGAAGAAGATCCAGACCTCAAATGACAAATCCAACCACACGGATGGATCCGAATCAACGATCGCAATCCAACGGCATAAAATTCAACTCAATCGGAGGCCTACATCATCAGATACAAGGAGAAGAAGATGGATGACCACGATGGCACCATGTGGCACCATCATAGCCACCCCCTCGCCATGCCCCAGCCTCTGAAGATCATCTTTCGTGTGTTGTGGGCCATTGGATCCCCATCCAATGCCCACGAATGCGCCACACCACCCACCTCCAGCCGCTTCATCGAGCGAGGATGAAATCTTGACCGTTGGATCTCCATCCAACGGCTAAGAGAGGCCATGCGGAGATTGGAAACTCAACACAGATGTGTCCACAGCATGTTGGTTAACGGATGCAAGTTCGAGGAGCGCCAAGCATGAAATCAGGGAAGGTGTTGAGTGCGAGCGTGATTGACCATAGGATCTTCATCAAGCGGTGACAGGGGCGGCCGCATGGTACACGCAGATGCAAGGGAGAGAGGACACACATGATGACACGTGCTTTAGGATTCAAAAAGGTAGCGGTGCTGGTTTTAAGCCATCCGATTGTAAGATCGAACGGCTGAGGCTTAAGGGCGCACAATTGGAAGTACGTGGGTGTGAACTTGAGCCATTTGATCATACGAATGAACGATCGAGGATAAGATGCTAAAACGAGGTGTGCGGTGCGAGTGAAAGAGGAAATGGTGAGCGCGGGAGAGCGACAACCGTGAGATGGAGATCAGAGGGCGCACGTTGTGCCACATGTCAGCTCCAGATTAAATATGTGAATGGAGAAGGACTTGGAGGGCTTAATGTTTACGAGCGACATCGATGTTATAAAAGTTGTGTCGTAGTATAGGTCGAAATCGTTTGAAAACAAATAAGACTTGTAACTCGAATGAAAGTTCGAGGTCGTTTACTGGGAGCAAATAGGAATTCACGAACTAATCTCAATTCTAAGTAAAAGATATGAGCAATTACAATCAGAATTGATTCAAAATGATATAGCAATAATTTCAAGTAGCAATGTGCAAAAAGAAGAGGGTAAAATGGTGATTTGAATCACCAATTACTCCTATATAGTAATAGCAAGTAGAAGCACAATATCAATTAAGAAGCTCAAATCAAATGTTTGATGGTAGGATCAGACGTCTTAAACATCTAATGCTACAGTGTTTTTCAAGAGTCTCTCTTCTTCCTTTCTCTACTCTTCTTTAGCTCTCCTTCATTTCTTCTTCTTCAGAACTCTTTCTTTCTTCTTTGCCTTTCTACTGCTCTCCTCCTCTTCTCCTTTCTTTCTTTGCTTCTTTTTGCGACTAAGGGTCGCACAGGTACCAGAAAGAGCAAAAACCCCCTGTCCCCATGCTCTCTCTCTCTCTCTTTCTCTCTTTGGGTTCCACTCTTCGAGAGTCTTGCACTGTAATAGGTAATCAGGTATTCGGGTCAAGCGCATACCCGAGTCTAGGCTCACCAGTAGTGGGTGATGAGCGAGGAGTGTGAGGTTAGGCGGGCCGGATCGAGTGAGGCTAATGGGACCTCACCCCGTGTTCTGAGGCAATAAGCCTAGAACGCAAAAGCAACTTATATCACTGTACCGCTTCTGCTATTGAAAATGTGGGACTATGTCGCACGGCTTCTTCATGCGTGTGCTACTGATGGAACGCTCACTCAATCGAAGCTGAAGTAGCACTCGGTGCTCCAAATTGGAGGCCTGGGTCACTTCCTAGGATGAGTCCGCGTAGCCTGGAACAAGCGCCTAGAGTGAATGCGACCGTGGAACTCAAGACATGTCAAAGAACTTCAAGGGTGACGGCGGAGCTCTGGTCGGACCTGAAATAAAGGAATACGACCTCTCGGCCCAATTAAACACATTCACCAATATCGTCGGAAGGTGTGGAGCGAGATGGCAGTGGTTTCGTGGTGTGTGGAGGTGTATGGTGGACGGACGGAGTCGGGGATGGAAGCTGGTGATGGGTGTATTCGAGGGTGTGCTGGGTGCATGAATGGAGAGATAATGAGAGGGATTTTGTGCAAGAAGGTGAGGCGAAGCTTCTGGGAGTTTCGACGAGGCAGATGGAAGGGTGTAGCCACAGGGATGCCTTACCAGAGGGATTGCCGGAGACAGGGAAGATGGAGGTGATAGCGTGTGTCGAGGGTCGAAACAGGGATAAGAAGAGTGAGAAACTAACCTACAAGTTAAAATAAACTAATATAACCCTAATCTAATGGATGAAGGGGACGGGGCAACGAAGGTTATGGTATGGCTGGCATTGGGGAAGAAAGCACTCTTGTGGGTGGTAACGGCAACGACGACGGAGATTGGGAGGCACCTACTGGTATGGCGCGACACGGAAGAAGCTGAGGGGGAGGAATCCACCGTTGGAATTGCGGTCAGACGTCGAGGAGGATTAGGAGTCGCCGAACATCAAGGAGTCTCGATCGGATGAGGAGAGACGAATCAAGGGTAACTCCGATCGAATTCGAGCGTGAGAAGCACGGTCTGCCCTGGGGAGTCTTATATAAGCCGTGAGAAGGTGACTAGAGCTTAGGAAGCAATCTTCCCAATCTTAGAAGGTCTCTGAAGTTGGAAACTTGAAAGATACCCAGATCTCTCATGCGTTCGCATGAGAGATTGAGAAGGTTGTAGGGTTCAAGGATGGTTGCATTGGAAATAAGACTCCTCAAGGAATCCCCCTTCCAATTTTGGAAGGGATTGAGCAAGAAATCAAGGAGATCTTCCCATTTGAAGGTCGTTGGAGCTTTAGGATTAGTAGTTGAGGGTGGTAGGGACGTATTTGAAGAAGAAGGCGATAAATTTAGGGACCCAAATGTAATTTATTCGAAAGTTAGGGGCATACATGTAAAGAAAAGAGTTAGACATGGCCAAATTGCAAACTAGGTCAAGATGAACTTAGATTGGGCCTAAATTTTGGTACAAACCTAATTTGGACCTAAGGAATCCAGTGATAAAGTTAGATTTTGGTTTTGACCTAGTTTGACAGGGTAATTTATGCAAAACCCAAATTAAGGCAAAAGTCTGTCTATGGCTCTATTTTTGGTCAAGACGGGTTCTGATGCTCAAATTGAAGGTACCAAACAATAAAGACTATTTTTATATGAATTTTAGAAGGTTTAGGTGAATTTTATCTTGACCAAAACCTCAGTTAATTAAGCAGATTTGTTTTTAGGATTTCAGAAGTCATTTAATTCTCAAAACACGCGAAAACCCTTTTCTGTCTGTACGGATAGCGATTTTACGCGGTTTGTTAATTAGGTCGTTGTAACGCGTAAATCCGCTTTCGCTCTTAAATTTAAAATCCTAGATAGGGAAGTATCTAGGGTCGTCCAAGGAGGCAATATGGTTGCAAAATTGATTCTCTTGCTAGGAATATAAATCTCAACTTTCTTTTTGGTATTTTTCAATATATCATTTCTTTGTTTTTAAGCTAAGGCAACATGCGAACTGATGGCGGGAAAAGTGATTTACACTTCAATTTAAATACTACTTTTATGTGGCAAGTAGAGCCTCTCCCTCAGCTCACTCTAGGCAAGTGGAGGCCTAGAATAATTAGGGAGAGGGAGTGAAGAATGCTGAAAATAAGCTAATAGAAACGCAAACAAGAAATACAAAGAAGGCAACTAGATAATTGATAAAGTGTTTTACAAAAGGCATAATAGAGGAATGCTTCTACTACTAGAAAAATGCAAATAAGAAAAGAAAACACAAATCCTCTAGATAGATGGTGAAGAAGAGGGCTTCTTGCTCCAAGGTTGGTGGCTCCCAATCTTGAAAAGAGTCCTTCAACTCCTTCCTTGCAGTGCTCCACCAAGGTGATGTCCTCCAAGGCAAGCCCTAAGGGGGCATGCCCTAAGCTTCTCTCCAAGGGTGGACGTCCACCCTAGATCCTTCTCCCTTGCCTGGCCGTCCTCCTTGAAGTGGAAGAGTCCTCCTCCTTGGCGTGGCCCAAGTTGAAGAGAGTGGGGAGAAGAAGGCATCAAAAGGGCTAGTGGTGTGCCCCTTTAATCTCCTTCTCTACTCCTTCTCCTTGGGCGTAGGTATAGGTGGATGTAGGTAGAAAAATACACTAAGGGAGGATGCCCCCAAATGGTGGTAGGTGGTGGGTTTTTATAGAATAGGAAGGGGGCTAAGGTGTCCCTTGAAATGGAGGGCCAAGATGGAATGATGGAGGTGGTTAAGGATCCAATGGCCAAGGGTGTTTGGCGCCACCTTAAGAGGCACCAAGGGGGTAGTTATGGGGGTTGATGCCCCTTGATATTGGTGCCAAAATGGCTTCTAGAAGAGGGTCCAAGTTGGCGCCAAGAAGGATTCTAGAAGGGGGGTTAGGTGGATGGCTAGGATGGCTTATGTGGGTAGGTGTAGGGTGGATTAAGGGCTGAAAGTTGGTGCCAATATAGAGGTGGTTAGGGGTAGTTTTTGGAGCCAACTTAAGGTGTCTTTTGGTGGAGATAATGGGGTGAAGGGATGGCTAGGAGGTGGCGCCAACTTGAGTAGGGTAGCTAGCTTAAGTAGGCTTAAGTTGGTGAAGCTAGCTAGGGTTGACTTTGAAGGTGGTGGATGGCCAAGGAGCTGGTTGTTAGCTAAGCTAAGCTAAGCTAGCTTAGCTAATGGAGGAGTAGAGGTGAAGGTGTTGGAGCTAGGGTTTGGAGGGAGGAGCTGAGGAGGAGAAGTCTGGAGCTGGAGCTGGAGCTGGCTGCTGCTAAAGAGGCTGGCATGGGGCTACTCTAGCTGTCTTAGCTTGCTAGTTCTTTGCTAGTTGCTAAGCCAAGCTAAAGTGAGCTAGCTTTTACCAAAATAAGATGAGGTGAGCTAGGTCTGGTGCTCCCAGGGAGAATCAAGCTGGTTGAGGCAACTAAGGTAGCTTAGCTCAACTGAGTTGAGCTAAGCTGAGTCCCCGGGAGCTGGACTTGAGCTTCCTGAGCTGGGATGAATTCTTCTTCAGCTGGCTAGAGCTGAGTGGAGCTGGATGTAGCTGGATCTGACCTGGGGTGAACTCCTATCAACTTAGCTGAGCTAGCTAGAGCTCCCTGTGGACTAGTGGGAGCTGAGATGAGCTAGACTCAGCTAAGTTGAGCTGGATCTGAGCTGACTTGAGCTAGGGTGAGCTAAGGTGAACTCTCTTGAGCTGCCATCCAGCTGAGGTTAGCTGAATGGAGCTGGGATGAGCTAACCCTAGTTCAAGTAAGCTAGGTTCCAACTACGGTGAGCTGGATCAAGCTGACATGAGCTGGATCAAGCTGAGGTGAGCTGGATTTGGCTGAGTTCCAGCTAGTCTGGACTTCTCCTTCACCATTTTCCTTCTTGAGTGCTAGGGTTTTAGGGATCTATATATCTGTACATCCCTAACACTCACAAAAACATATTAAAAAGACAATAAAAATTGCAATGCATGCCTAACCTATTTTATGCCTAAATGCAGCCCAAAAACCCGTTTGCGGAGTAAAATCCTAAGAGCTAGGTTTGTTTTAATGCATAAGAATGATGATAAACTGGCGTTTATCATGTACTAACCCACTTGTTAGACTCTTAAGATCATTTGACCCTTAATTAACCCCTGGAGAAACCCACGGTTATTTTACATTCATGATATGATGGTAAAATTGTAGTTTTAACCCTAGTTTCTTGTATTTCTCTCAGAAAGGATTTCTAATGAATTATGGCCTTTTGATGGTTATGTAGGAGTATTTATTCTTTGATAATGACTAATTAAAGATAGATATGGTTGATGATGACATTATTATCACTTGACCTGGACCGTTGATCTCCTTAGCAACAGATTTGATCAACCTAAGGCTATTGCACGAAATTAAGGGCTCCAATGCCCTAAGTACCCTTCACAAAAACTATATAAAGAGGCCTAAGGGTCCAATTTGAAGGCATTCAATTATTTTCCTTCTTCTTCCTCCTACAACTCCTCTACCTTCTTCTTCCCGCCTTCTCTACTTCTGTCTCTGCATCTTGTTCCAAAGAGTCTGTCGAGCCACCTTGGCGGATCGTTGCTGCTATCTTCAACCTCTCCAGAAGGCTACCATGGACCACACGTGGTGCCCTTGCTCTGCTACATAGATAATTTATGTTCATGCTTAGGATTTGTTTAGTTATAGTTACATGTATAAAATTCATGTTTAAACTCTCTGCTTTATATATATATTACGATTTATTGTCTATGCTATTCAGTAATTAGATTTATAACAAGAGCATGAAATCAAAAGAGTTTTCTGCCTCCCTGTGATTGACCGAGACTCACCAGTTCCATTAATTTATTTGTTGAGATGTATTTCACACTATACTACAACACATTTATCTTTTACGCGATCTACGCCCCGAACAAATTGGTGCCATTGTCGGGGAGGCATGGCGACTTTTGATTTCATCTCTAACATAGTATTTTTGTGTGCAGGTTGAACCACACAAAGAGGTGAATGAGGCAAAGTGGGTGCTGTGAAAATCAGGTGCACACATTCTTGTTAGAAACTTGGCCAGAATTGATTGCCATCTTTAAAATTCAATAGACGTGCTTCTGATGCTCCAAAAATTCTAAAATTTGGACTGGAACTAGATTTTCAAATTATCTTTCCAATGCCACCTTTCCCAAAAAGAAATTCCATCGTGGAATTTTTAAAAATTTGTGGGTACATATAGACCAGATTGCTTGAAAACAGAACTTTTATGAACTTTGGAAATCAATTCTGACCAACATACAAATTGGATTTACTCACGATTGGTGGAGTTTGAAAGATAATCAAATTATACTTCATTATCATATTTTTACAAAATTTTTAGAGCATATTTGATATCCTTTCCAACAAAAAAATCAACATGGGGTCTAAATCCAAAATTTGACCCTTGGTTTGTTAAAACTTCATAACTACTTGTTCGAAATAGTAAAAATTTTGGACAAATACTCTTCGAAAAGCCTATTGAAAAAGGAATTTTCTTGCCAAATTCCAAATCATTTGGATTTCATCTTACTTGAGAGTATACATTTGAATTGAGGTCTTCAATTTGAAAAAAAAAACATAGAAGTGCCTGAGCCAATAGGACCACGATGGACTAACTTGGACTTAGTCGAGCCCAGGTGTTAGTCGGTGAGGCAAATCACCTTGTGGATCATCCATCATTTACTACATTGAAGAAACAGGCTAAAATTCACAAAAATATATCAAATAACCTGCATTTGGCTTGAAACTAATGGATAGTGTCAACCTCTCCTACAAAACCAGGTGTCTAAGCCTGCGGGGTAGCGTCAAACGACCGCGGCTACGGGTAACGAAATCGGAGGTGAAAGCCGAATGAAGAACCTTCATCATAGTCCCCTCATAACCAGCCTGGCCGGGTTAGCCTGAGAGGCAGGAATTCCTTGCAGTCAGTCTCTCGTCAAATTTTTTTTATAACATGAACTTAAAATGAAAAATCCAATCATCTGATCTAAAGGACCACTTTGATTAACAAGACCTTAGCCTTGTTCTGCTTGACCACACCAACCCTTTGAGTTGTTGTATGCAAGGAGGAAGGTCGTTAGGGCCTAAAGTTGTGGGACCTTGGGAGTCGAACCCAAGGTGGCAAAGGCGATTCTCGCCTGACCTTACTTCCCAACCTTCTTCCACTCGATTAGCTGAGATGGCTAATCCCAGTCCTCGAGTTGGTCAGGACCTTGAAAATCAGGACCCAATTGCTAGTCTAGAAGCCAGGGTCGAGGAAACTCAACAAAAATACAAGTAGAGCATTGACAATATTCTCACAACACTTGAAAGGAAGTAGCATCCACCACGCAGAGAACAACTGTAGGACTTCTATGATCTGATGGCAACAATTATAGCACCTCAGGTCCAGATTCCTGCAAGCAGAGACACATTCAAGTTGAAGCAAAATATCATAAGTCTGATTTAGACTCATTTCCATGGAAACTCGAATGAGGATCCCTTCCAGCACATCGAAGATCTGAGTCGAATTACAGAGTTGGTTTGACCCAGGAATGTAGATATCGAAATTGTTCTCATGAAGCTTTTTCCTTTTTCTCTTAAGGATAAAGCTACTTATTGGTTCAAGATTATCAGGAGGCCAATTGGAGCCTGGGAGGAATTACATCGCGAATTCCTCCAAAAATTCTTCCTAATTGGTCGAACAAATGCTATGAGGTGCGCGATCATGACCTTTGCCCAAGGCCTTGGAGGGAAGTTGCATGACGCCTGGGATAGATTCCACGATCTTCTACCCACACCATGGTGTACCTAGATGGCACCTCGCTCAAGTATTTTACCATGGGGTGGATGACACACATTGATACCTAGCCAATGCATCCATGCATCTAGCGGTGGGAATTTCCTCGGGAAGGATGAGAACAACACATTTGAATTGTTCGAGTCCTTAACAAAGAACTCGATGAATGCCACCTCAATGAACCAATTCCAATGACTTGGACAGCAATGAGTCAGTGTCCACAAAGCTCAAGCTGAGTCTGCCCGAGCTGACATGGACATTATCACCAAAAAGCTGGATCAAGTTGATCTACTCGATGAATTAATGCGAACAAGATCTGGATCTTCTAGCAGCAGTGCTCCATCTTACTCCTCTCAAGCATCTCGAGCCCCCTCCACTCATACATATCCTCTCACTCAGGATGTTTTCTTTCCATCTCCGTGGGATCCTATGTACCAGAAACCCATGAACAATGTGGATCTGGCACCGTACAATTAGGGTTACGCACCACATGATGATGCGACTGCATATTCTTTTGATGAATTTACATCTGAGACGTCTTCAGCCTATGAAGATGTCAATGCTATTCAGAGTTATGGGTGTAACAACCCGTATTCTAAAACGTATAACCCTGGTTGGTGTTAGCATCCCAATTTCTCCTGGTCTTGTAACCTATAGAGATCGAGTCAAGCTCCACACTACCAGACCAGACAATACGGGAATGCATAGAACACATATCCTAGGTAGCAGCCATTCCTATCTCAGCAGCAACAAACCTATTCTATTTATCAGCCGCTGCACCAAGCTGCCAACTATCCTCCAAAGCGAGCCGAGTAATAAGTCCACTTTTGTGGACTATTATTTAGCTTAAGTACTATTTAATTATTTGTTCTTAGTTGTTAATTAATTAGGAGTTATATGGCAATTCACCTTGGCTTGCATTTAATTTTATGCTTCAATTTTACATTTAATAGCATATGTTATGATAATATAATTTATTTGATGAATGCAGGTTAGGTACAAGAATCAGGTGCTAATTTTTACTTATATAAGACATCTGGGACTTGGATTGGATGTCTGGAATTGCTGTCAAAAATTCGCGGCATTACATTTTTTTTTAAGACGTCTGATGCTCCAGTTAGACATCTGAAGAAGAAACCGCCCGTGCTTATCTGTCGTTCCAACCACTCGCGATTGTCGAGAGTAGTTGGAGATACTTGCAGCTGAAGGAAAAGGAAGAGAGTTTGCTTCAAAAAGAAGTCACGTAGACCGAGGAGAGGGGCAGATCATCCTCCCTTGGTGGGGATCTTCTCCCTCTCACCACTGTGGAATAAATGCACCCTGTGCTTCAAGCTTGCACCGTGGTCTCTGCGCACCAGCATACACCATCCTGTCCACCGCATGCGTGCGCCTTGCAGCACCCGTAGACACCGCACCAAGGGCCTGCAAGCGCAACACCCACCAGCCTATCCACCACACGTGTGTGCACCCTTGCAACCTCGCCAGTGCCCGCAGGCGCCACATCCATCAACCGCGCACTACCACAGCGCAGGCGCCGCACCCTTGCAGCCACGTGCAGCATGCAACCACATAGCGCGCACAGCACAAGACGCCGCACCAAGCCACGCGCAGCGCGCCACACACCCTTACTCGACATCGCACTGTTCATCTTCTTCCCCCAAGGAACCCATTGCCGGCCATCCACCTCCAAGTGCAGCCACCTCCATGTGCCACGAAGCTTCGCTCCAACAGCGCCATCGAATTTGCCTTGCCCTCACAAGGCCACCCACGCTCGCTGCAGACCTTCCCGCCATCCATACGCACCCGTGCGCAAGCCGCCGCTGATAGCATACAAAGCTCCGACCGGCCACTGCCGACCATCTCCATCGACGCCATGACCACCAACGTGAAGCCTGCATCCTGGCCGATCGACTCCGAGCACTGCGCCTCCAGCCGCACCTTCTCCTCCGCATGCGCACGAGGGGAACAAAATCCCCTGTTTTGCTACAGTAATACTCCAATTAAAAATTATGACTTTTGCCATTGCTGGTGTACTATTCACTTATTTACTGAATAAATTTATTGATGTGAATTTGCATAGATACCTTTTTATTCAGTTGAAATTATTTGGGGTGGAATGTCTCTACCGAATGAGATCGAGCATGTCATACTGATTATAGTAAACAAGCTACATTTTATTAGAGATTAATATTTATGGTGTTTTCCTGTGCCAAGATCACTTGCTAACAAAATATTATATGATGATGATTTTGCATCTAAACACCTACATTCTTGATTAATTGGTTAAAACGAGCAGTTATGTGAGAAAAAGAATCGCACAAATTAGTATGCACACCCATTGAGTTTCTCGAATAAATGAAACACTATTTACTAGTTTAAATAAGCTAATTCCTCCCTGTGGAGATAACCTAACTATTTGTGGTTAGATTCTGAAAATTAAAATGTTTTGAAAAGCTATTTTCTACCACGTGATTAAATACAACAACACATCATTTTATGTTAATGTTTTCAAGGAAAATGAAGATTCCACTTTCACCAACCCTTTGCAGTCTCTGAAGGAGGAATTGTAGACATCAATTCAGAAATCTACTCATAACCTACAAATAATGAAGGCAATGGTTGACCAAATTCAGAGCATACAAAACATGAAAAACCAAATGATGCAGGAGCATAGGTCACAAGGAGCTTTGCCCTCCCAACCTGTCCCAAACCAGAGATATGTGCAGAATCAGAGCGCCCCACCTAGATTCCAAGCACCACAGGGGCAGGCACATGTTGTTCTGCAAGCACCTCCCACACCACCTGGTTATGGCCTCGATCAGCCACCTTTATTGCCAAACCCTGTGTATTCAGGACAACCCACTCCTCTACCCCTTCATGGACAGCACGCCGATGTAAAAGTTGTAACCTTAAGGAGCATAAAGACTACACAAGACCCACTACCTAGGCAAGTGGGTAATGATTTTTCCTACTCTCTACCGCAAGATGGCTCACAACCCTCTTCCTTGCACATGCCATCTTCATTAGATAAAGGAAAGAAGCCCCTAAACCTTGAGATTCCCGTCCCTTTTCCTACTGCTCTAACGTGAGATTCAACATGGAAAAAGGATACGTGAAATTTTGAGGACCTGAAATCTATGTTCAAGGAAGTTCACATTCAAGTCCCTCTCCTCGAAGTAATAGATCACATCCCTACTATTGCTAGGTTCTTCAAGGACTACTATACTCCGAAGCAACAACAGAAAATCGGACGACAGGCGGTATTATCTAAGGAAGCCAACGTAGTTATCTTAGCTGACTTCCCACCCAAAAAGAAGGACTCAGGCACACCACTGATTTCCTGCTTCTTGCAGGATTCCCCTTTTGATAGGGCCCTTCTTGATTTGGGGTCGTCCATCAACCTAACTCCCACCGCAGTATTTGATCGATTTCGATTCAGGGAGTTAAAGCCTACCTCAGTTACCGTATAGTTGGCTGATCGATCGGTGAAAACGTCGATGGGGGTGGTTGAAAATGTGCTCGTGAAAGTCCAAGGATTCTGCTTTCCAGCGGACTTTTTTTTTTTGAGATTGAAAGGAATGCTATCAAAAACGATAGCAAACCGGGAATTATTCTATTAAAAAATCAACTATAAGAATTTACAGAGAATCACTCCATTCCTGAACAAGAGAGTCACAACTCCAAACGACTTTCCCCACACACACCAACCACCCCTTAAAGAACTTCTCATTTCTAACCCTCCATACACTCCAAAGCATGGCTACCATAGTTACTTGTGGTTTCCCATGAGTTTGAAAATCCCTCCAAAGGCCTTCCCATGTTGGCAAGGGATATCCACACACGGATCTCCATATTTGGTTAGTCACCAAACACAATGAGAATAAATGTCTCACACTATTAGTGGGGAAATCACATAGGGGGCAATGTTGTAGTTGGGTTCCCATCCTTTTGTGTCGCAGCTCTCCCGTGACAAGTCCTTCTCTTCTACACAGCCAAAGGAAAATTTGCACTTTAAGGCGTATGCATAGCTTCCATAAACTTGCACTTTGTCTATCAATCTCCTCCATGTCGATTGGATCATTTGCATGCGATAAAACACTGTATGCTGTAGCATATGTAAATCTTCCATGGGACCATTCAAACCTATCCACTCCACCCTTTGGCGCGAAGTTTTGCAAATCATGAAGTAATCTGTCCATCTCTTCCCTTGCTCTGCCACCTTCAAGTAGGTTACACCCAGCTGGCGCCTAAAGCTTGCGGTCTGCATCCCAGCAACTGACCACTGATGCTGTCTTATCTGCTACTACATCAAATGCTCATGGATATATCTCATTCAGTAGCCCCCTCTGAGACCACCAATCAGTCCAGAACATAATGTCTGCACCATCCCCAAGCAGCAGCTTGAAGTGATGCCAATTCTCTTACATAGCCTTGGCCACTGATTTCCAGAAAGGTGAAGATCTGCATGGTTTCAATCTTGACCGCTCCATGTGTGAAACTCCATATGAATCCATGATCAATTCAGTCCACAAGTTGCTACCACCACCAAGAAGTTTAATCGCCCATTTTAGTAGTAAGGAATCATTGAATTCCTTCAATGATCATATCCCCATACCACCCTCCTTCTTTGGTCTACACATCCCACTCCATTTCACCGGTTGGAGGAAATTCCCTTCAGATTTAAACCCTTTCTAAAAGAATCATTTGTGTATCACATCCAACCTCTTCCATACAGATTTTGGAGATCTGAACATGGAGAAATAAAACATCAAAATGGAGGTGATGACGGTATTAAGAAGGATCAGTCTCCCACCCTTCGATAGAAATCAACTACTCTAGTTCTCAAGCTTCGCAATGATTTTGTTGAAGAGGACGTTCCAATCACTTTTTTTCAGTTTCGAGTCTTTCAGTGGAAGCCCCAAGTATTTCAAGGGTAGGGTTGTGATTGGAGTATGCAAAATTTCAGAAATCGTGGCACTCTCCTGCCCCTCCATTCCGAAGAAAATTAAAGAAGACTTGTCACCATTGAGCTTCAAGCCAGAAATTTTCCCAAAAATAGATACCATGCTAAACAGCACCTTAGCTTCCCTTGCACCACCCTCCACAAAAAGGACTATATCGTCAGCATATTGGAGAATCGGTGCCAAAGATCAGGAGTTCAACATCGAATACCCTCTCACCATGCCCACACTTGATAATTTGCAAAAAAACCTGGCAAGGGTATCCACAACCAAGTTGAAGACCAAGGGAGCCAGGGGGCATCTCTGTCGGACTCCACATTGCGGCTGAATCCAATTACCACACGATTTTCCATTGATCAGTGGAGAAAAGGATGCTGTTGTTATGCATCTCTTCATCCATTGGATCCAAATAGAAGGGAATCTCCTTCGCTTAAAAATTTCCCATAGATAGGGCCAAGATACTAAATCATACGCTCGTCTGAAGTCCACCTTCCACATATAGGCCTTACACATTCTACGCCACCCCATCACAACTTTCTGTGCAACAATGAAAGATTCCTGCAAAGACCTATCGGGAAGAAAGGCAGATTGCACTGGGCTGATCAAGTCCTTCAGTACCCTCTTCAATCTATTGGACAAAATTTTCCCAATAATTATATAAATGGAGTTAGACAAGGCAATCGGTCTAAACTCTGATAGACTCTCTACACCCGACTTCTTTGGTAACAAGAATAGATAGGATCTATTAAATCTCTCAACTCCAGAGTTCCCAACCTAAAACTCTCTTATGACCTCCAACACATCAGCCTTTACAGTTGGCCAAAATTCCTTGTAAAAAAAATCTGGAATCCATCTGGGCTTGGAGACCCTTCAGCATTCAGATCTTGCATGGCTACTACCACCTCTTGCTCAAAGATAGGCACTATCAATTGTTCCCCCTCCTCATTTCTAACTCTTGGCATATCTGAAGATTTCATCCTCCACTACCTCCTTCCCATTGATCTAGTGGAATCCTTGGAAAACTTGATAGTTTCTCTTTTGATTTCATCCATAGTCGTAAGGACTTGATCCCCCACTCTCAACGCAGCTATGAGATTGTGACGCCGTCTTGAACTGGCTGCTAAGTGGAAGAACTTAGTGTTCACGTCCCCTTCTTTCAGCCATAACTATTGAGATTTCTCCCTCCAGTTGATTTCTCTCTTCAAGTCCTCCTCAGCCACCACCGATTGCCAATGGATACACCGGCACCTTTCCACCTCAGATAGCAGGCCCATATCTTCTCTGATATATAGACTCTTCACCATCTCTAGGGCCTCAGTTCGTCGTTGACCTCTCAGAATCTTAGAGGTGAGTCTAAATTCCCTCAGAACGTTACGCAACTCCCTCAGTTTAGTAGTTAACATGACGGTTGCAGATCCAGCCACAAACTCTGAGTTCCACCAACGAGAAATCATCTCCCTACAGCCTTCCTCCTTAAGCCATGACTTCCTAAATTTAAAATAGGTACCACACGAGGCACCTTCACCACAATTTCACATGAGCGGAGTATGATCTGAAAAAGGACAAACCAAACCTACCACCAGTGATAATTGGAACCTCTCCAGCAATTCAAGGTTCCCAAAGAAGCGATCCAACTTGGACATTTTCTCATTACCATTCCTCCATGTATATTCAGCTCTGGTGGATGGATATTCATTTAGACCCAGCTCTGCTACGGCCAAATGAAACCCAGTCGATGCTTGATCAACCCTCCTACTCACCCTATCTACCTCAGACAATGTGCAATTGAAATCACCCCCCACCAACCATGTCCTCCTAGATGTCCTTGCTACCACATGAGAAAGTTCTTCCCATAATCCAGATCTCTGGCTAGCTACACACGGACCATATATACATGTAACAAAAAATTCATGTTCACTACAGCTCATTCTGAACCTGCAGATCAATTGGTGAGTCTCCTTCCATGAGTCCATTAGAAGTAGACGAGATCACTTCCACCAAATAGCCAAGCCACCAGATCTTCCCATAGCATCTAAAGATATCACCTCTGCCTATCCATTTTGCAGCAATGAGGACTACATAGAGGCATCCCCTTCTTCAAGATGTGTCTCCTGTAAGAGTGCACAATCCGCTTCCCACTCCCGCAAGTAACGTGCCAGAGATGCCTTCTGAATGCCATTGGGCAACCCACGCACATTCCAGGTGAGGATCTTCATTCCTTCACCTGATTATCACCCATCTTTCCTTTTGGGAAGCGTTCCACCTGCAAAATGGCCGCAATGGCCTTCTCATCAATCCCCTTCCAACCTCCCACCATGCATCCCCTCAACTTGTAGGGAGACCTGACAACCTTCATTTTGTAGGAAGATCCTACACTAAACTTTAAATTCCCCACAATAGCAGGATTAAGCACCAACACAGCCTTCCCATTGATGGAGATTTCACGCGGTTTGTTAAATACGTCGTTGTAACGTGCAAAATCGATCAACTCTTAAATTTATAATCCTAGATAGGGAAGTATCTAGGGTCGTCCAAGGAGGCAATATGGTTGCAAAATTGATTCTCTTGCTAGGAATATAAATCTCAACTTTCTTTTTGGTATTTTTCAATATATCATTTTTTTATTTTTAAACTAAGACAACATGCGAACTGATGGCGGGAAAAGTGTCTACACTTCGAATTAAAATGCTACTTTTATGTGACAAGCAGAACCTCTCCCTAAGCTCACTCTAGGCAAGTGGAGGCCTAGAATAATTAGGGAGAGGGAGTGAAGAATGCTGAAAGTAAGCTAATAGAAATGCAAACAAAAAAAAAAAAAATTTGCAAAGAAGGCAACTAGATAATTGATAAAGTATTTTACAAAAGGCCTAGTAGAGGAAAGCTTGTACTACTAGAAAATTGCAAATAAGAAAATAAAACACAAATCCTCTAGATAGATGGTGAAGAAGAGGGCTTCTTGCTCCAAGGTTGGTGGCTCCCAAGCTTGAAAAGAATCCTTCAACTCCTTCCTTGCAGAACTCCGCCAAGGTGATGACCTCCAAGGCAAGCCCTAAGGGGGCGTGCCCTAAGTTTCTCTCCAAGGGTGGATGTCCACCCTAAGCTTTGCTCCTTTTCCTGGCCGTCCTCCTTGAAGTGGGAGAGTCCTCCTCCTTGGCGTGGCTCAAGTTGAAGAGAGTGGGGAGAAGAAGGCACCAAAAGGGCTGGTGATGTGCCCCTTTAATCTCCTTCTCTACTCCTTCTTCTTGGCCGTAGGTATAGGTGGTTTAGGTAGAAAATATACTAAGGGAGGATGCCCAAAAATGGTGGTAGGTGGTGGCTTTTTATAGAATAGGAGGGGGGCTATGGTGCCCCTTGAAATGGAGGGCTAGGATGGAAGGATGAGGGTGGTTGGTGATCCTATGGCTAGGGTGAGTTGGTGCCAACCCAAGGGGTGTTAAAGGGGGTGGTTATGGTGGTGTTGGTGTCTTTTGGTGGTGGAGAGACACCCCCATGTTGGCACCAACTTGGGGTCTTCTAGAAGGGGAGTTAGGTGGATGGTGGAGATGGATTCAAGGGGGATTGTGTGGTGGAGATGAGGGGGGATTTTGGAGGGAAAAGTGGCGCCACTAAGGGGTGGTTATGGGTAGTTTTTGGCGCCACTTTTAGGTGTCTTTTGGAGGTGGTGGGTAGGTTAGGTTGGTGCCAAGTAGGTTAGCTTATGTGGAGCTTAGGTGGAGCTAGTTGGGTGGAGTTGGTAGGTGGGTTTTTGGGGTGGTACAAGCCAAGGAAGTTGGAGCATAGTTAAGCTAAGCTAAGCTAAGCTAGCTTAGCTAATGGAGGAGTAGAGGAGAAGGTGTTGGAGCTAGGGTTTGGAGGGAGGAGCTGAGGAGAAGTCTGGAGCTGAAATTTGGAGCTGGCTGCTGCTGAAGAGGCTGGCATGGAGCTATTCTAGCTGGCTTAGCTTGCTAGTTCTTTGCTAGCTACTAAGCCGAGCTAAGGTAAGCTAGCTTCTACCATACTGAGCTAAGGTGAGCTGGGTCTGGTGCTCCCGGGGAGAATCAAGCTGGTTGAGGCAGCTAAGGTAGCTTAGCTCAACTGAGTTGAGCTAAGCTGAGTCCCTGTGAGCTGGACTTGAGCTTCCTGAGCTGGGATGAATTCTTCTTCAGCTGGTTGGAGCTTAGTGGAGCTGGATGTAGCTGGATCTGAGCTGGGGTGAACTCCTGTCAACTTAGCCGAGCTAACTAGAGCTCCCTGTGAACTAGTGGGAGCTGAGATGAGCTAGACTCAGCTAAGTTGAGCTGGATCTGAGCTGACTTGAGCTAGGGTGAGCTAAGGTGAACTCTCTTGAGCTGCCATCCAGCTGAGATTAGCTGAATGGAGCTGGGATGAGCTAACCCTAGTTCAAGTAAGCTAGGTTCCAGCTATGGTGAGCTGGATCAAGCTGGGTTCCAACTAGTCTGGGCTTCTCCTTCACCAATTGCCTTCTTGAGTGCTAGGGTTTTAGGGATCTGTGAATCTGTACATCCCTAACACTCACAAAAACACATTAAAACAACAATAAAAAAATGCAATGCATGCCTATCCTAATTTATTCCTAAATGCAGCCCAAAAACCCGTTTGCGGAGAAAAATCCTAAGAGCTAGGTTAGTTTTAAAGCATAAAAATGATGATAAACTGGTGTTTATCACACCCGCATGCTTATATTTTGCTAGTCTCTTAGAAAAACATTAATTTTTTTTTTTTTTTGGAAAACGGAATTTTTGGGAAATCTAATTTTTTTGACTTTTGAGGAGAAAAAGAGATTAAGGGACCTTGGTAGATTAAAACATAGGAGATACGGGATTTGTTGAAGATAAACATCAGGATTTGTTTTTTGATCCAACCATTAGATAGAACGGGATCAATATATCCTCAGAAAATTCACAAATTAACCCCTTGTTAATTCAGATGACTTGAAATGTTTGTTTTTAGGATTTTTCTGGCTCGTGAATCTGATTCGCAACTTGCAAATTCCTTTAAAACCTTGTGTCGTTGCTTGTGAAAAGCCAACCTTAATAAGGACGTGTTATTATTATTATTTTTTTTTTTCCCCATGCTTATTTTTAGCTTAGTCTTACAACAGATGTGTCGGTATCATCATTCCCATTACCATTCCTCGAGGGGGCTCTGGCGCCAGTACTTCGGGATAGCACTGTCCATGACACCACCGAGGAGCTCACAACCCCAAAACACGATGCGGTGAAAAGGGGCGCTCCAAGCAAACTCAAGCTCTTGCTCCGACGCTATAGGTAGAGCACCGTCCAAGATACTTGAGCTGCTGAAATGCGCTTTAATGCTCCATCTAAAGATATGAAATATAGATATAGAGCAGCACCGAGGCGGTAACATGTTGACATCGTGTCCTCAAAGAAGGTTTTTTCCTTCTCGACGGTGGGAACTCAAACCAATGATCTGCTTCAGACTTTTACTAAATCCAAACAAGGGAGTTTTTTCGAATTTTTAGTTATTTTTAAGTGTTGGCTTGTGTGTGAAAATTGACACAAGAAGTTTCTCAAGAACCGCAGGTTTTTGAATCAAAAACTAAGTCAAATACTTTCCATATTACAAAATAGGATCAAGTCACCTGAACTATCATGAGTTCAGGTGGAATTTTAGAGAAGGATATCTGATCTAGTCTAAAATAGACCCTGGAATTCTAATGATCAGATCCATATCCTCATCCTTAGTTTGTTAAAGATTAAATCCCATTGTACCAGAAGTGAATTTTTCGACCGTAGTCCCGATTTCAAAATTTTTCCTCAAAAAGTTTTCAATATATATATATATATTTTTTTCTTTTTGTTTTTTGTTTTTGGGTATGCAAGCAGGAAATAAATTAAAGAAAATTGCATGTTTTTAGGTTTTAAACATCCTAAATCGATCGTAAAAATTTAAAAACACCCCCCCATGCTTAAGATATGCCATGTCCTCATGCATTAGGAGGGAAAAGGGATCACCTTAGTGATGACGGTCGGGTTTAGGATGAACAAAACCTGGAAAAAGAAGAAAAAAGGAATGCAAGAAAATGATGGGTTACCTCCCATCCAGTGCTATCTTTTACGCCATTCAGCTGGGCGTGAAGGTATGCACGGAAGACGGAAAATCATGTAAATAATTGGACACTTGAATGTCTTTAATAAAAGTGTCTTCCTCAAGATCCCTAAAAAGATGAGTGGTAAAGATAAAGGGATCAAAATAAAATAGAGAAATGGAAAAAGGACCCCGGTCTGGCCATGGTTTGAATTGATGATGAAGGCCAAACTCAGGTGGATCAAGTGGTAGGTCCAATAGAAAAGGGAGGGGAAAGGAGTTAGTGATATGCAAGATGGGTGAAGTTAGTGTGGATATTTTTGGTGAAAAATCAGGAAGATGAAAAGGGGGAAAGTCAAACCCTAGTTGATCTGGAAAGTCTTGGACCACATAATTATCCTTAGAATAAGAATCAATAAAATCTATATCAATAGTGGTCAAAGCTGAATGAGATTGGATCAACATATACTTTTCAAATACTACTTCCATTTTATTATCAGTATCCTCAAAAATTTTATGATCACTGGACCTCTTGGAAGCTAGAAATAAATCTAATGAGAAGGTCTGGTTACTACAACTTATATTCATTTTCCCAGAATGAGAATGGATATTAGATGTTGCGGTAATCAAAAGGGGTCTTCCAAGAATGGTATTAATGAGAGCCTTAGGTACCTCTATGTTAAGTACCAGAAAATTTACCGGAAATAAACAATTTCGGACCTTGATAATACTATCCTCAACAACTCCCTGCGGTTGAATGGTAGATCGATCTTCCGATTGAAATTGAACCTTAGGAGGTTTTAAATCACTGAATCGAAATTCCTCAAATAAGATTGGGGGGATGAGATTACTAGAGGTACCTAAGTTGAGAGGGGCGCGAGAAAAAATGGTGTCAGTTATGACAACTGAGATGAGCGATGTGCCCTGGTCCTTTTTTGTGAAAGGCAGCATGCTCTGAAAAACTGAGCTGGCTGTCTTAGAAAGGACCAACCTTTCTAGATTCTGATCATGACCTTTTGAAGTAAATTTTTTAGAGGCATGGGGAGAATCTAGGAGGGGAATATTCCTCTTGACTTGCTCAAATAAGTCCAAAGGATTGTGGTCAGAGGGCTCTGATTTTGGATTGTTGGATTGCAGTTTTTGAGAGTGGGAAATAGGGTTTGAATCAGGTGTTTTTGGGATTTCTTTTTCTTCTTCCTTATTGAGGTTAGGGGAGTCAATCTGCATTGGTTGAGAATCAGTTTCATCATTTGAATGTGAAGGCCTTAAATCCATGTTGGTTTCCTCACTCCTCAAAGTCTCTGCATACGCAGCTTGGTGGTCACTGGGAGGAGATGGGGGGGGCTGATTTTGATAGAAACTGGGTTGGTGCTGTGATATTGGGTTAATAGGAGGCTGAACCATGTGGTTCTAATGTTGGTATCCACCTGGGTGTTGGTTCCTGGGATTAATAAAGTTTGGTGTGGGTTGGGATGGTGAGTGTCCTGCAGGTCTTTGAGTCGGAATATCCCCAATTTGATCATTGAGATTGTTAATAAGACGGGTTGTTTCCTTTATTTTTCTTTGTAACTCCTGCAGGGTTTTCATCATCTGGGCATTAATGTCTTCTTGAGATTGCCCAGATTGATAAGTCTGATTAGAATCATACCCTCCAAACGGGTTTTGTTGTTGGTGTGGAACCGGATTGGTCCAAGAGTGAGCCGGATAATTTCTCCTATTAGAGGAATTTTTCAATTTCTCCTGGAAAGTAGGGACATTTTGGGTGGGGTGATGATTGGGATAAACATAATTCCCTGTTGAACCACAGAAAGCCTCAGAATAATAATTATACTCAGCACGAGATTTATGCAGATTTTCTCTCTTGCGGGTGTTTAAAGGGATGAGATGTGGAATGTGTGGAGCTTGGGTAGGTGTGGCAGGACTCCCTTGGTTGGCTAGGTTTGTTAAATCCTTATGCAACTGTTGTTGCTTAACTTGTAGCTGAGCCATGATAGAGTAGAGATTAGGTGGAGGGGCCTGATTAAGTAGCTCCTGGGTGGAAAAATAGGGGAAAGAAAAATTAGCATGTGGGTTAGAGGACCAATTTTGATTTTCCATTTTGAGAGAAGAGGAAGAATGCAGGAAAAGTCTTTTTTGGGGAGGCAAAATCAAGTGGTCTCTCCAAGTGTGGAGTTTTGGACCGCCGCCCGTGCAAAATGGAAGAAATGGCAGGGGAGGAGAAGAGATGGGGATGAGAGAAGTGTGCACACAAGCAATCAAATTCTAGACCTAACTTAATTGTGACTCCCTAGAATTTAACCTAAGACTTGGTCTACCTAGGAAACAAGTAATCAATAGTGAATACCCGTTCTGTCAACAAATCTAGCCAAGTTGCTTAAGGGGAGGTTTGGGCCCAAGCGTTTCCCAGGAAAATCCTCAGGTGCTTGTACAAACCTGTGCCTGGTCGTTTGACATGGCCCCTTAGCCTGAACACCAGATATAGATGACAGAATTGGTATTAACTAGAGAAAACTTAAATCCTATATAGCAAGCCTAAATTGATGAAACCTTAGGGGTCAAATTGCTACAAATTTTAGTTAGGTATAGGATACTACAGTGCACATGGAATGTGGAGGGCGTTATTGGGATGTTGCCCTGTTATTTAGATTTATGTGTGTGTGTGCAGGAATTGGACAGTGGCTCCAATGAAAATCAAGTTGTCACACAATTTTTTTGTATTTTTGTCTTTTAGGATTTGATTTAATTAAATGTATTTTAGGGTTTCTCTAGTAAAATTTTCAAACAAGTTTGAAAACCCACAATCAAAGGAAAACAAGTTGTATGGGTGACTGTATATTTCCTTTGAATTAAGCCTCAAAAGAGAAAGAAAGAAACCCTAAGCCAATTATCCCTAAGACAGAAATTTAACTACCAATGAGTTATTTTTTAGGCTTTCAGAATTAAGTAGTGGTCCAAACAAGTCAAACAACACCACTACTTTGAATAAAATCAAACAAGGATTCCAGAAAATATTTTTGTAAGATTTTAGGAATTTTTTTGATAATAGTTTTGAATTTTTAATTGTACTGGTGTCAAAGTCCAGAAATAATACCCGTGGGTATTATAGACTTTTCAGTATTACCACCGACCTCAGAAAATTTTTATGATTTTATATGAAATGTAAAATTTCACAAAAATTGGATGAGTATAAAAATTCTGAAAATTCGCGGACAGTAGCAAAATAGGAAGATAAGAGGGTATGACCTCTCTGCAATCCACGAATTTTTAAAAATTAAATACAAATCCAATTGATTTGAAATTTGGAACAGATGTTCCTAACTTAATTGGGAATCACTCTATGAAATTTTATGATTTTAGGAGGCCTGGGGTGTTAGGAATCGATTTTTCAAGTCCGGACAGAAATCTGGACCTGAAAAACAGAACACCAATACTTGCAATGGAGTGGTGTTAAAGAAGCATACAAGCAAACAATGGATTTTAAAATGCACCACTCCACTTAATTTAAGTGTTTAGGGTCCTGAAAGCCAAGTTTAATATATTTTTGGTAGTTTTACTTATTTATGTGACCAGAAAGAGGAACCAACCTGAATTTTCGCGGGAAGAAAAGGACCTTTGAGCTCTCTCTTCCAGATTCCCGCCTTCCCGCTGTAGTTCCTGCACACACAAAAGAAAGAAAGAGAAGGGGATGAGATCCACTTCAAGCAAGAGAAAATGAGTTAATGCAAAGCCGTGCCTCCCCGGCAACGGCGCCAAAAAGTGATGGCGATTTCACGCGGTTTGTTAAATACGTCGTTGTAACGTGCAAAATCGATCAACTCTTAAATTTATAATCCTAGATAGGGAAGTATCTAGGGTCGTCCAAGGAGGCAATATGGTTGCAAAATTGATTCTCTTGCTAGGAATATAAATCTCAACTTTCTTTTTGGTATTTTTCAATATATCATTTTTTTATTTTTAAACTAAGACAACATGCGAACTGATGGCAGGAAAAGTGTTTACACTTCGAATTAAAATACTACTTTTATGTGACAAGCAGAACCTCTCCCTAAGCTCACTCTAGGAAAGTGGAGGCCTAGAATAATTAGGGAGAGGGAGTGAAGAATGCTGAAAGTAAGCTAATAGAAATGCAAACAAAAAAAAAAAAAATTTGCAAAGAAGGCAACTAGATAATTGATAAAGTGTTTTACAAAAGGCCTAGTAGAGGAAAGCTTGTACTACTAGAAAATTGCAAATAAGAAAATAAAACACAAATCCTCTAGATAGATGGTGAAGAAGAGGGCTTCTTGCTCCAAGGTTGGTGGCTCCCAAGCTTGAAAAGAATCCTTCAACTCCTTCCTTGCAGAACTCCGCCAAGGTGATGACCTCCAAGGCAAGCCCTAAGGGGGCGTGCCCTAAGTTTCTCTCCAAGGGTGGATGTCCACCCTAAGCTTTGCTCCTTTTCCTGGCCGTCCTCCTTGAAGTGGGAGAGTCCTCCTCCTTGGCGTGGCTCAAGTTGAAGAGAGTGGGGAGAAGAAGGCACCAAAAGGGCTGGTGATGTGCCCCTTTAATCTCCTTCTCTACTCCTTCTTCTTGGTCGTAGGTATAGGTGGTTTAGGTAGAAAATATACTAAGGGAGAATGCCCAAAAATGGTGGTAGGTGGTGGCTTTTTATAGAATAGGAGGGGGGCTATGGTGCCCCTTGAAATGGAGGGCTAGGATGGAAGGATGAGGGTGGTTGGTGATCCTATGGCTAGGGTGAGTTGGCGCCAACCCAAGGGGTGTTAAAGGGGGTGGTTATGGTGGTGTTGGTGTCTTTTGGTGGTGGAGAGACACCCCCATGTTGGCACCAACATGGGGTCTTCTAGAAGGGGAGTTAGGTGGATGGTGGAGATGGATTCAAGGGGGATTGTGTGGTGGAGATGAGGGGGGATTTTGGAGGGAAAAGTGGCGCCACTAAGGGGTGGTTATGGGTAGTTTTTGGCGCCACTTTTAGGTGTCTTTTGGAGGTGGTGGGTAGGTTAGGTTGGTGCCAAGTAGGTTAGCTTATGTGGAGCTTAGGTGGAGCTAGTTGGGTGGAGTTGGTAGGTGGGTTTTTGGGGTGGTACAAGCCAAGGAAGTTGGAGCATAGTTAAGCTAAGCTAAGCTAAGCTAAACTAGCTTAGCTAATGGAGGAGTAGAGGAGAAGGTGTTGGAGCTAGGGTTTGGAGGGAGGAGCTGAGGAGAAGTCTGGAGCTGAAATTTGGAGCTGGCTGCTGCTGAAGAGGCTGGCATGGAGCTATTCTAGCTGGCTTAGCTTGCTAGTTCTTTGCTAGCTACTAAGCCGAGCTAAGGTAAGCTAGCTTCTACCATACTGAGCTAAGGTGAGCTGGGTCTGGTGCTCCCGGGGAGAATCAAGCTGGTTGAGGCAGCTAAGGTAGCTTAGCTCAACTGAGTTGAGCTAAGCTGAGTCCCTGTGAGCTGGACTTGAGCTTCCTGAGCTGGGATGAATTCTTCTTCAGCTGGTTGGAGCTGAGTGGAGCTGGATGTAGCTGGATCTGAGCTGGGGTGAACTCTTGTCAACTTAGCCGAGCTAACTAGAGCTCCCTGTGAACTAGTGGGAGCTGAGATGAGCTAGACTTAGCTAAGTTGAGCTGGATCTGAGCTGACTTGAGCTAGGGTGAGCTAAGGTGAACTCTCTTGAGCTGCCATCCAGCTGAGATTAGCTGAATGGAGCTGGGATGAGCTAACCCTAGTTCAAGTAAGCTAGGTTCCAGCTATGGTGAGCTGGATCAAGCTGGGTTCCAACTAGTCTGGGCTTCTCCTTCACCAATTGCCTTCTTGAGTGCTAGGGTTTTAGGGATCTGTGAATCTGTACATCCCTAACACTCACAAAAACACATTAAAACAACAATAAAAAAATGCAATGCATGCCTATCCTAATTTATGCCTAAATGCAGCCCAAAAACCCGTTTGCGGAGAAAAATCCTAAGAGCTAGGTTAGTTTTAAAGCATAAAAATGATGATAAACTGGTGTTTATCACCCATCCTGCCCTTCCTCTAGCTTTATCCCTTGTATTCCCTCCATTACACTGCTACCTTCCTGATCCCCTCCCACATCACTACATTCTGCCATCACCATGATAGGTTGGTCAGCAGCTACGGCCTCATCTTCCATACCCTCAAATTCGTGGTTTTCCTTCCTTTTCTTAGGCTCTGGACAGTCAACCTATAAATTATTACAATATTCAATTTTGCTCCTACCACTGACAACCTCTACAAAGGATCTACCATCCCTGTACTTAGTAACCCGCACTTCGCAGAACATTATTTTCAAACGGAGCATCCATGAACTTCCCCTATATCAAAGAATAATCTTCTCCGACACAAACCCCCTTTTAATCATTCGAACCTCCACCACTATAGATCTTCCATCCCCTTCTTGCAGTCCCACATCAATGCCCTCTTCAAGAGTCATGAACCCTGTAGTTACCTTCTCAACAACACCTCGCATCCTCAAATGTAGAGGTAGGCCCCAGATCTCTAGTCTTCCCATCCTAACCTCTGCACGCTGAGGGGGCCTCTCCTGTGAGGCACCATCAAAAGGCGAGACCAGCCGCCAAATTATCATTAAACAATCGAAATAGCTCGTGCTGAATTGAAGTTTCTCCACATCCAACATTCCCAACCCAAATAAAACAAATCTCGATTTACCCAGCATCGAGATCTTCTAATTAGAGGAGGAAAGGGATAGAGAACTCACAAATCCACAAATTTCATCAAGACTCGTAAACCCCATCATGATCTCCCCAATTAGGGTGCCCTGTAGCACCAACTCAGCAGCAGCGACGTCATCAGCATATGGTACCTCCACATCCATCACTTGGTCTAGAACCTCAGGAGGGGGGGCAAACGAGTTCTCCCCCAAACCTGGTTACGGGGCACCTTATCTCTGTAGGGTTTCACTGTCTTACTCTTACCACATGAATCCCTCCTATGCCCCAAGACACCGCATGTAAGGCAAAGGATTGGATCCCTACAAACGTCCGCCATGTGCCCTCTCCTTCTACACCTATAGCAAACAACATCTCCATTCTTCTGATTCCATCTCTCATTCCTATCCTCTGCCCTCGTCCTACTAGAGGGTGCATCGAAGGTTTTCCTGCCAGAATCCCTGCGTCGCCATCCCCTGGATCTCCAAGTTCGCCATCTTTCGTCGACCCCTCCGTTGCCGCCATCGTCCATCCCAAACCCTTGATCCATCCAAACCGCCATTCTTTTTTTTCTTGTTTTGTAGTTTTCTTGTTGTTATAGAAGCTTTCCTCTGATCCAAGACCACCTAATTGCATGAATCTAATTAATTCAGTGGTCACTTTCTTTCCAGCGAACTTTTTTGTTCTTGATATGGAGGTTCCTCCTAATCTCTGTGATGCACCGATTATTCTTGGTCACCTGTTCTTGGCAACCGCCTGTGCAAACATTGACTTTGCATCGAGGTGCATGGAGATTGCCCTAGGAAACGAAAAGCTTAGACTGGACATTTTCAGGGAATCAAAGAACTTCGATTGTGATCTAATCGAGGAGGATGGTGAAGATGAAGATTCAACTTTCTGTAGGAACATTGGACTCCTCTACAGCGACCCAATGGCACATTCATCTTCACTATCAGGGGTCTTAGATCATAGTCCACACAGGACTGAGACTAATAACATACACATTTCATCCCATGGATCTGGTTGTCATGGGTGTTCATCTGCTCCAAACACCCCTGATCTTGACCATCCTGTCCTCTCTTGCACTGATATCTTAAGACTGGATTACATTACCACTGTAGACGGATTCTCCATTAGTTAGGATCAGCAGATTTCTGTTGTTTCTTCCTCTCCTCCCTTGCATAAACCCTCTCCCCATCCTCCGCTACTAGAGTTACAGCCCTTACCTGATTCGCTCAAGTATGTGTTTCTGAGAGAAAGTGAGACGTATCCCATGATTGTCAATGCTCACTTGACTCCAGACCAGGAACACCAGTTGATCTCCATTCTGCAAGCACATATGGCTGATATCGAGTGGGGCATTGCTGATCTCCACGGGATTCGCCCCTCATATTGCACTCACCATATCTACACTGATGAAGGGGTGAGACCATTGAGACAACCTCAGAGGTGTGTAAATCCAAATAGGTTGGAGGTTGTCAAGAAGGAGATCATTAAATGACCAGATGCGGGCATTATATATCCAATTTCCGACAGCTAGTGGGTGAGTCCCATTCAGATTGTGCCCAAAAAGGTGGGACTCACCATGATCAAAAATGAAATGGGTGAATCCATCCCGACCCACACCACCACTTCTTGGCGGGTCTGCATTGATTACAAGAAGCTAAACTCGGCTACCAAAAAGGATCATTTTCCTTTACCCTTTATTGATTAGATTTTAGAACGGCTGGCCGGGCGTAGTTTCTTCTATTTTCTGGATGGATACTTTGGGTACAATCAAGTAGAAATCAACCCAAAAGATCAAGACAAGATGACTTTTACATGTCCCTTCGGAACATTCGCTTTTAAGCGGATGCCCTTCGGCCTCTACAATGCACCAGCTACTTTTCTGCGATGCATGATGGCTATCTTTTCAAAAATGATCAGGGATTGTGTAGAAGTGTTCATGGATGACTTCTCCATGTTTGGATATGATTTTTCATCTTGTCTTGATAACCTCACAAAGATCCTGAAGAGGTGTATAGAAGTTAACCTAGTACTCTCATGGGAAAAAAGCCATTTTATGGTGAGGGATGGCATCGTACTAGGTCACAGGATCTCCTCTAATGGACTCGAGGTCGACCGAGCTAAGTCCAAAACCATTTCACGATTACCACTGCCTAGCACAACCAGGCAAATCAGCTCGTTCTTAGGGCATGTCGGATTTTATCAAAGATTCATTTGAGATTTTTGGAAAATTACTCGTCCATTAATGAATCTTCTGGTAACCGACACTCCCTTTGATTTCAACTCTCGTGTCTCAGTGCTTTCGATACCTTGTGAAGCACCGTTTCAAGTGCACCTATTCTCCAACCTCCCGACTGGTCTCTCGAATTGGAGATGATGTGTGATGCCTTCGACTTCACTATCGAAGCCATTCTTAGCCAGCATCGGGAGCACCATCCATTTGTAATATACTTTGTTAGCAAAATGCTAAACGAGGCTCAGCATAACTATACAGTCACTATGAAAGAATTGCTAGTTGTGGTATTCAGGTTGGAGAAATTCAAGTCATGCTTACTCAGGTCCAGAGTTATTATCCACACTGGACATTCCGCCCTCCGGCATTTCTTGGCAAAGAAGGACACCAAACCCCGCCCTATCAGATGGATCCTTCTTTTACAGGAGTTTGATGTTGAGATCCATGACAAAGCTGTAGCCCATAATGTTGTGGCGGATCACTTGTCTCGATTAGACCCAAACTATATTTGTACTCCCCACTGATATCAAACCAATTTCCAGATGAGTCTCTGCTATCCATCAACTTTGTTGAGTTTCCTTAGTATGCTGATATAGCGAACTATCTCATCGTAGGCAGGCTACCTACAGGATTATCCAAGGATCAAAAAGACAAATTTATCTCAGAGGCCAAATTCGATTTTTGGAATGACCCACTGCTTTTTCGCATTGGGGCAGATCAGATCATCCATAGATGCATTCCTGACTCAAAAATCTCTAGTGTGGTATCCTTCTATCGCAGCAATGCTTGTGGGGGTCATTTCTCAGGCCAAAAGACCGTTGCAAAGATTTTACAGTCGGAATTTTTCTAGCCAACCATTTTCAAAGATACACACGAGTTGCCAAATGCTGTAAGTGATGCCAGTTGATCGGTTCTATGACCCGGAGAGACATGATGCCTCTCCAATCTATTCTCATCATAGAAGTGTTCGACGTATGGGGCATCGACTTTATGGGCCCTTTCCCGAACTCGCACGGCTTTGAGTACATGCTTCTCATAGTTGACTATGTCTCAAAGTGAGTTGAAGCTATCCTAGCAAGATGAGTTGATCATAAGACTGTTATATCCTTCGTCCAGGAATTCATTTTTGCAAGATTCGAAGTTCCTCGTGCCCTGATAAGCAATGGGGGTAGTCACTTCATCCATGCCCATTTCAGGTCATTATTGAAGAAATACGAGGTGCAGTACTGCATTGCTACATCGTATCACCCACAAACCAATGGGTAGGTTGAAGTATCAAACTGTCAAATCAAGCTTATCCTTCAAAAGATTGTTAGACCTGATAGGAAGGATTGGTCTGATCGGTTGGTTGATGCACTATGGGCATATCAGACCACATACAAGGCCTTGCTCGGAATGTCGCCATACCGCATGGTGTATGGAAAGGCCTGTCACCTTCCTGTGGAGCTGGAGCACCATGCCTTTTGGGCAGTGCAGAAGTGTAATTTTAACCTCGAGACCGGAGGTTATGAAAGGAAGCTCCAACTCAGTGAGTTAGAGGAGATTAGGCGGGAAGCTTACAAGAATGCAAAAATATACAAAGACAAGACAAAGGCTTTCCATGATCGACACATCCAGAGGAAAGAGTTCGCACCTAACCAGCAGGTCTGGTTGTTTGATTCCTGACTCAAATTCTTTGTGAGAAAACTCAAGTCCAAGTGGACTGGGCCTTATCTGGTGATCCACCAGTATCCTAACGGGGCGGTCCAAATTAGAGACCCAAAATCTGGGCATGTTTTTATGGTTAATGGCCAGCACCTCAAACCATTTTTCGCCCAGGAACCTCCTCCTATTGATGAAACAATACATCTTCTCAAGGACGTGTGACTGACAGGTTGCCCAGCTAGAGGCGTTAAACTCAGCATGTATACATATATACATACCATATATACATAGCATATTTCATTTTTGTATATTGTTTTTCATATTATGTATGGAATTGCAGTGATGGCATGAGCTGAACGGCAACTCAGAAGCAGTTCCAAGTGATTTCTATCCACATACACCCTGCCTTATTCCAATTTCTTTTATTCATGCATGAGGACATGCAAATACTTAGGCATGGGGAGGTAGTCCATAAAAACTAAAAATTTTCTGCCAACAAGTGGGGGATTAGATTGTTTCATCAAGAGGTTTTATTAAAGATTTACTCTTGAGTAGATTCCTAATCTTAGAATCCAGTATAACCTCACACCTGCATGTAGAATTTGTAATGGATCCACTGTGAAAATCGATATACATCTCTAGTTTTTCAAGAAGAAGCATTGCTTCTTCTCCTGAACCCTTCGACAGCAATCAGGGAGTCAAGCGAACCATCTTCTTGTAGATCCACCAAAACATATGTGAGAGGAGAGTAGAGAGTCTATTGGTGCTCTAAGGCTAGTGTAAGGAATCATTAATTTTGAATAATTGACTAATGACACTCGGAGTTGGGCATAGTTTTCGTTCTCAGTTCTTGCGTACTAATTCTATGAGAAATTCCTTGCAAGAGCCACCAATTAAGGCAAATACACAGAGAGCAAGTTCTGATAAAACTAGGACTGAGGTGGATGGTCATGACCCTCCTCTACGGAGTCCTCGACTGAAGGAGGGTACTAATGTCAAGGTCAGAAATATGTCGTCCTATCCGTTCCCTACCCGGTGTCAAGAATAGGCACTTCCACCAAATAAGCCACCCAAGATCCTCTTGGTTATCCCCAAAAATCCAAAATAATGCCTCATGAATAAAAGTACGTATGTCGTGTTGCATTATGGAGTTATGCTATGTTGGTAACGGCATTGTGCCAATAGATATGAAAAAAAAAAGTAGAAAGAAAAAAAAAGAGTGTTATGTTAAGAAGTTTGAGTTATGTAAGTCAAGTGTTTTGAGGAAAAAACACCTGCCACCCCCACGAACCACCAAATACAACCTTAACCTATTTTTTCTGTACTTCTGACCACTTGAATACGGGCTGAGGGGTCTGACTTAGTCGTAGGGTTATTAGAATCTAATTAAAGTGTAATGCCATGCGAGACCACCAAACACATTTGCAAATCTGGTGAGATGTGAGCTCAGGAAGAAAAAAAAGAAAAAAGAAAAGAAAAAGAGAGAGAGAAAGAGAAAAGAAAACGTATAAAAGATTAAAGAGAGCACAATTTTCCAACCACTCTCTAAGTTGATTTATTCGATAATCTAGAACTCTAGATTCTGAAATACCGGTCTCTATGTAGCACCAAAAGAGAGTGAGCCACCAAATACAAATCCAGTTAACTCAAACATCTCCTACCTAAGCCAGACACCAGGGCTAAAATCAAAGAATATTTTATAACCCTGAGAGAAGAGGTTTGCCTATCCCGATAGAATTTTATTAGGGGTCAAGTACAAGCTTTAAATATATATCGACTCTTCACTTGGATCTGTTGCAGAAGCTACAACATTACATGTTCATGGGTATCTGGATTCTGAATTTTTGGATGAAACAAAAAGAAACAAACCTTTAGTTAAACTCTTGATAAGATGCATTTAGTCTTACACTTGCTAGGGACTAACAAGATTTAGGCATGGGGTTATGATTGCACAACATCCATAAGGCTTAATTCACCTGAATTAAGCCAGAACCTAGCTTAACATGAACATTCTGCAGGCATATGCATCGTATTTTACATTGTAATTGATTTATATGTTTGATGCATTTTACTGTGGTATCTAAGATGCATTACTCGTTACAGGTAATTTGGGGCTGCAGATGACCAATCCAACCTTATGGATCTATTTAGAATGACAAAGGGAGTCCAACGCTTCCAAGATCGCATCAATCAGACTCCTATAGCACCCTATGGAGTTCGTAGAAAAGAAAGAGCCAAGGGGCAAATTGAAGAAGATCTGGACCTCAAATGAAAAATCCAACCACACAGATGAATCCGAATCAACGATCGTAGTCCAACGGTGCAAAAATCAACTCAATCAGATGCCTACATCATCAGATACAAGGAGAAAAAGATGGACGGCCACGACGGCACCATGTGGCACCATCCTAGCTGCCCCCTCGCCGCACCCTAGCCTCTGAAGATCATCCTTCGTGCGTTGTGGGCCGTTGGATCCCCATCCAACACCCACGAACGTGCCACGCCGCCCACCTCCAACCGCTTCATCGAGTAAGGATGAAATCTCGACTGTTGGATCTCCATCCAACGGTTGAGATCGGTCGTGTGGAGATTGGAAACTCGACACAAACGCGTCCACAGCGTGTTGGTTAGCACCTTCGCACCTAAGCAACCGACGCAAGTTTGAGGAGCACCCAGTGTGAAATCAGGGAAGGTGTTGAGCGTGGGCGCGATTGACCATAAGATCCTCATTGAGCGGCGACAGGGGCGGCCACGTGGTGCATGCGGATACGAGGAAGCGAGGACGTGTAAGGGTGCACGATTGGAATTGCACGGGCATGAATCTGAGCTGTTTGATCATATGATCAAACAGTCGAGGATCAAACGCTAAAACGAGACATATGGTGCGAGTGAAAGAGGAAACAGCAAGTGTAGGAGAGGATCGACTGTGCGATGGAGATCAGAGGTCGCACGTTGCGCCATGTGTCAACTTCAAATTAAATCCGTGAATGGGGAAGGATTTGGAGGGCTTAATCAGGACTATTGATCTCCTGATCAACGGATCTGATCAACCTAAGGCTATTGCACAAAATTAAGGGCTCCAATGCCCTAAGTACCCTTCACAAAAACTATATAAAGAGGCCTAAGGGTCCCCTTTGAAGGCATTCAATTATTTTCCTTCTTCTTTCCTCAACCTTCTTCTTCTTCCCACCTTCTCTGCCTTCATCTCTGCATCTTCTTCCGAAGCATCCCACGAGCCACCTTGGCAGATTGTTGCTGCTACCCTCAACCTCTCCAAAAGGCCACCACGGACCACCCGTGGTGCCCTTGTTCTGCTACATAGATAGTTTATATTCATGCTTAGAATTTGTTTAGTTATAGTTACATGTATGCAATTCATGTTCAAACTCTCTGCTTGATATATATTGATAGCGAAAATACGCGGTTTGTTAAAATACGTCGTTGTAACGCGTAAATCCGCTTTCGCTCTTAAATTTATAATCCTAGATAGGGAAGTATCTAGGGTCGTCCAAGGAGGCAATATGGTTGCAAAATTGATTCTCTTGCTTGGAATATATCTCAACTTTCTTTTGGTAATTTTCAATATACCATTTTTTTTTTGTTTTTTGAACTAAGGCAACATGCGAAATTATGGCGGGAAAAGTGTTTACACTTCCAATTAAGTAAACTACTCTAAAGTGGCAAGTAGAACCTCTCCCTAAGCTCACTCTAGGAAAGTGGAGGCCTAGAATAATTAGGGAGAGGGAGTGAAGAATGCTGAAAATAAGCTAATAGAAATGCAAACAAAAAAAATTGCAAAGAAGGCAACTAGATAATTGATAAAGTGTTTAACAAAAATGCCTAGTAGAGGAATGCTTCTACTACTAGATAATTGAAATAAAGAAAGAAAACACAAATCCTCTAAATAGATGGTGAAGAAGAGGGCTTCTTGCTCCAAGGTTGGTGGCTCCCAAGCTTGAAAAGAATCCTTCAACTCCTTCCTTGCAGTACTCCGCCAAAGTGATGACCTCCAAGGCAAGCCCTAAGGGGGCGTGCCCTAAGTTTCTCTCCAAGGGTGGATGTCCACCCTAAGCTTTTCTCCTTTGCCTGGCCATCCTCCTTGAAGTGGGAGAGTCCTCCTCCTTGGCGTGGCCCAAGTTGAAGAGAGTGGGGAGAAGAAGGCACCAAAAGGGCTGGTGGTGTGCCCCTTTAATCTCCTTCTCTACTCCTTCTCCTTGGGCGTAGGTATAGGTGGATGTAGGTAGAAAATACACTAAGGGAGGATGCCCCAAAATGGTGGTAGGTGGTGGCTTTTTATAGAATAGGAGGGGGGCTATGGTGCCCCTTGAAATGGAGGGCTAGGATGGAAGGATGAGGGTGGTTGGTGATCCTATGGCTAGGGTGAGTTGGCGCCAACCCAAAGGGTGTTAAAGGGGGTGGTTATGGTGGTGTTGGTGTCTTTTGGTGGTGGAGAGACACCCCCATGTTGGCGCCAACATGGGGTCTTCTAGAAGGGGAGTTAGGTGGATGGTGGAGATGGATTCAAGGGGGATTGTGTGGTGGAGATGAGGGGGGATTTTGGAGGGAAAAGTGGCGCCACTAAGGGGTGGTTATGGGTAGTTTTTGGCGCCACTTTTAGGTGTCTTTTGGAGGTGGTGGGTAGGTTAGGTTGGTGCCAAGTAGGTTAGCTTATGTGGAGCTTAGGTGGAGCTAGTTGGGTGGAGTTGGTAGGTGGGTTTTGGGGTAGTACAAGCCAAGGAAGTTGGAGCATAGTTAAGCTAAGCTAAGCTAAGCTAAGCTAGCTTAGCTAATGGAGGAGTAGAGGAGAAGGTGTTGGAGCTAGGGTTTGGAGGGAGGAGCTGAGGAGGAGAAGTCTGGAGCTGGAGTTGGAGCTGGCTGCTGCTGAAGAGGCTGGTATGGGGCTACTCTAGCTGGCTTAGCTTGCTAGTTCTTTGCTAGTTGCTAAGCCAAGCTAAAGTGAGCTAGCTTCTACCAAAATAAGCTGAGGTGAGCTAGGTCTGGTGCTCCCGGGGAGAATCAAGCTGGTTGAAGCAGCTAAGGTAGCTTAGCTCAACTGAGTTGAGCTAAGCTGAGTCCCCGGGAGCTGGACTTGAGCTTCCTGAGCTGAGATGAATTCTTCTTCAGCTGGCTGGAGTTGAGTGGAGCTGAATGTAGCTGGATCTGAGCTGGGGTGAACTCCTGTCAACTCAGCTGAGCTAGCTAGAGCTCCCTGTGAACTAGTGGGAGCTGAGATGAGCTAGACTCAGCTAAGTTGAGCTGGATCTGAGCTGACTTGAGCTAGGGTGAGCTAAGATGAACTCTCTTGAGCTGCCATCCAGCTGAGATTAGCTGAATGGAGCTGGGATGAGCTAACCCTAGTTCAAGTAAGCTAGGTTCCAGTTGCGGTGAGCTTGATCAAGTTGAGGTGAGTTGGATCAAGTTGAGGTGAGCTGGATTAGGCTGAGTTCCAACTAGTCTGGGCTTCTCCTTCACCATTTGCCTTCTTGAGTGCTAGGGTTTTAGGGATCTGTGCATCTGTACATCCCTAACACTCACAAAAACACATTAAAACAACAATAAAAAATGCAATGCATGCCTATCCTAATTTATGCCTAAATGCAGCCCAAAAACCCGTTTGCGGAGTAAAATCCTAAGAGCTAGGTTAGTTTTAAAGCATAAAAATGATGATAAACTGGCGTTTATCATATATATATTGTGATTTATTTTGTATGCTATTTAGTAATTAGATTTAGAATAAGAGCATGAAATCAAAAGCATTTTCTGCCTCCTTGTGATCGACTAGGACTCACCAGTTCCATTAATTATTTTTCGAGATGTATTTCGCACTATACTACAATGCATTTATCTTTTACACGATCTACGCCCCGAACACACCTTAGCTCAAGTCCAGCTACTTCCAGCTCTACTCAACTCAAGTCAGTTGAAGATGACCTCAACTAGCTCAAGCCAGCTCAAGTCCAGCTCCCGGAGACTCCACTCAGCTCAACCTAGTTGAGCTAAATTATTTAACCTAAGCTAGCTACTCTAGCTAGCTAGGTTATCTCCGGGAAGATCTGACCAAGCTTAATTCAGCATAAGCTAGCTTACTTTAGCTTGGCTTGGCAGCTAGCAAAGAACTAGCAAGTTAAGCCAACTAAGGTAGCTCATTGTTCTCTTCAGCAACCACCAGCTCCAGTGCACCTCCAGATAGCTCTTCCTCAACTCCTCTATCCAAAACCCTAGCTCCCTCCTACCTTCTCCAGTACTACCCTACTAGCTAAGGTAGCTAAGCTAGCTTAGCTTAGGTCCACCTAAGCTCCCTACTCATGGCCGTCCACCTAACCCTAAACACCACCTAAGTTAACTACCTAAGTGATAAACACTAGTTTATCATTATTCTTATGCATTAAAACAAACCTAGCTCTTAGGATTTTTCTCCGCAAATGGGTTTTCGCATTACATTTAGGCATAAATTAGGTTAGGCATGCATTGCATTTTTTATTGTGTTGTTGATGTATTTTTGTGAGCGTTAGGGATAAACAAATTGCTAGATCCATAGAACCCTAGCACTCAGGAAGGCAACTAGTGAAGGCAAAGCTCTCACCAACTAGAACTCAGCTTGATCCAACTCACCATAACTGGAATTCAGCTCACTTGAATTAAGGTTAGCTCATCCTAGCTCCATTCAGCTCATCTCAACTGAATGGCAGCTCAAGAGAGCTCATCTTAGATCACCCTAGTTCAGGTCAGCTCAGATCCAGCTCAACTTAGCTGAGTCTAGCTAATCTCAGCTCCCATTAGTCCACAGGGAGCTTTAGCTATCTCAGCTAAGTTGACTGGAGTTCACCCCAGCTTAGGTTTAGCTACATCCAGCTCCACTCAACTCTAGCCAACTGAAGATGACTTCATTCCAGCTCTGGAAGCTCAAGTCCAGCTTCCAGGGTCACAGCTTAGCTCAACTGACTCAGTTGAGCTAAGCTACCTTAGATACCTCAACCAACTTGATACTCCTCGGGAGCACCAGACCCAGCTCACCTCAGCTCATTATGGTAGAAGCCAGCTCACTTTAGCTTGGCTTAGTAGAAAGCAAAGAACTAGCAAGCTAAGCTAGCTAGAGTAGCTCCATGCCACCCTCTTCAATAGCTGCCAACTCCAGTTCAAGCTCCAGGCTTCTCCCCCTCAGCTCCTCTCTTCAAACCCTATCTCCAATACCTCCTTCTCTACTCCATAGATAACTTAGCTTAGCTTAGCTAGCAACCAGCTCCTTGGCCATCCACCACCTTCAACTCAACCCTAGCTAGCTCCACCAACTTAAGCCCTATCTAAGCTCACTTAAGATAGCTATCCTGTAACGAACGCACGCCCCAGACGTCTTTTAAGACGTCTGGGAGGTGGCCCAGACGTCGGACCAGACGTCTGGGTTCACTTCCAGACGTCGTATCAGACGTCTGGGATTGTTGCCAGACGTCTGTAAATCTGTTATCTCTGACATGTGCGGGTCGTCTACGCACCTGAGCACGCAGACTAGCATATTCGCTTATTCCTCCCTCCTGCAGCTGCAGATTCCCCTGCCGCGCTCCTTCTCTCTCTCCGGCTACAGTGAGCGCGGAGGAGGTGCTGCGAGCGAGAGCAGCGCTCAGCCATGAGGGCGAGCTCGCCGGGGCTGCCAGGGCCGGCCGGCGGGGAGCGCAGCGGGCGCGGGGCGACGTGGGGGGGACTGTTGCGGTCTGGGCAGCAGGCGCACGAGGTGCGACGAGGCGCGGCGTCGCGAGCGGAGGGCGAGTCGTGGCCTGATTCTGGAAACATTTCCAGAATAAGACGTCTGGGCTGATAGCCAGACGGCGGAGGCGACGTCTGGAAGACCATCCAGATGTCTGAAAGGTGAGTTCTTCCGTCTTCTTCCTTCCTGTCGACTGACCGTACTGAGAGAGAGAGTTGGGTGCACGCAGGCTCGGTGATTCGCCATCCAACGCTAATCAGACATCTGGCTGTAGTACCAGACGGCGGGAGCGACCTCCAGACGTCCGGGGTGACCATCGGACGTCTGGGAACTAGGCCAGATGCCCCCGCAGGCTTCTGGATGTCTGAGAGCCCACGCAGAGTGAGGTAATTCCCTGATCCACTTTTTAAGACGTCTGGAAGAAGTTCAAGACGTCTGATTTTACACTGTTTCGTCGTTTTCGACCCGTTTCGGGCCCGTTCGGGCTCCGTTTTCCGCATTTCGAGTTGCGTTCTTTTCGGAATTACATCCTCTACCTGTCTACAGTAGCTGTATACTGTTTTGAAAAGTTCCTTGTTGTTGAACGCTACGAACCTACGCTAACGTGTTTGGTTTTGGAAAACCTGTCGTTGTAGTTCGAAAGAGAATTCATGTTCAACAAATAAAATTTATATCGAAATTAAAATTCCGGGTCGAACACAGGGAGGCAGACGTTTGATTTAAAAACTACACGTTTCTTTTTATTTGTTACAGAATAATTTAATTTAGAACTATCTAATTATTTACAATAAATAGAAGAGAGAGAGAGAGTAAGAGAGAAAGAGAATATTACATAGAGAAATCAAAATGAGATGTAGAATAAACAAGGAATTTTTGTATTGAAGAGATTGTTCATTACAACTAGAAAGCATAAAACAATTACTCTAGAAAGCGATAAATTTACTCTAGAAAGCATTAAAAGAATGGAGAGAGAAATGTCCTCCTCGACGATTGCTTGGAGGACGAGTAGATTAATCTAGAAAGCAGTAAATCTATACTAGAAAGCGGTAAAAAGAATAGGGAGAGAGAAATCCTCCTCGACAGTTGCTTGGAGGACGAGCCGGACGGGACGACGCCTGGACGAAGGAGAACGAAGCAGGACGAAGGAGGACGAAGCAGAAGAATGGGAATGAAGCAGCACGCCGTCGTCGTCGTGGGATCGACTTCCGAAGGGGAACGAAAATTGGACTTTATCTCGCGAGAAGCATCCCAGGTGTGGGACAAGCTTCTCTTGAGCTTTGGAGGGTTAGAGAGGAGAAAGAAGGGATGAAAATTTCGTATGGAGGGGGTCTTCTTTTATAGTTGCAAGGAGTGGGGGAAAAATAGACATTACATCTTCAAAATAATAAACAAGGGGTCTTTAGTGACGGATAAATCCGTCACTAAAGCCCCGACGTGGCCGTCGCCGCCGCACCCACGTGCGCCCGCTCGGCTGCCCTCGTGCGTAACGCCTACGCACGTCCGCGAAGTCTCAACCGTCCGATCGCGAGATCGGACGGCTTAAAATCGACGCGATCGGACGGCTTAAAATCGCGCCTTCACCGCTGCCGCCCGCCCGCCTGTTCGTGCGATCGCACGTTCACGCGCGCGTCCAATCGCGCGTCGGCGCTATCGGGCGCGCGCGGCCGTTGGATCGCGATCGTGCGGTCGATTGGAGGGGTGCCACCGCTCCAATTTCTGCGGGGCGCGGCTCGAACGCGCGTCCCTTCATCTCGTTAAAGCGCTCGACCGCTGCGCTGCGGTCGCGTTTGTGTTCGAGAGGTTGACTTCAGCGCGGGCGCGTCGCAGCCGTTGGATCGAGATCCAACGGCGGAGAGGAGACGGGTGCGCAGTCTTCACAAGATGCAAGCGGCCGTTTGGGCGGCCGAGATGGCGCCACGTGGCATCATCTTGGCCGTCCATTTTCTGGAAGTTGTAGATGGTGCCACGGATGTCGGATTGACTCGATTTTTGTGTCGTTGGGCTGCGATCGTCGATCTGAATTCATCCATGCGGTCGGATTTGTCATCTAAAGTGAGAATTTACACCATCCTGGCCCTTGATCTTCTAGGGTTCCCCGATCTCTATCTGATGCTATGGATGCTTGATTAGGGCGATCTTGGAGTCATTGAACTCCAATCGTCGCCCTGATCACATCCATACGGTTGGATCTTTGATCCGAGGCCCCGATAAAATGTTTGCCCAATCCAAGCACATAAAAGGAGACAATTAACCTCCATTTTATTCAAACTACTCTAAATGCAAGATGATGCATGTTATGCAATATTTATTTCATGAAATGCAATCCTATGCTTAAGAACATGCATAAATAGACATTTTAAGTAGTGTAAATGTGTTTACATCACTTGTGTTTGATCCTTGTGATAGGACTCCATTCCGTTGCAGTCTCGGGGGTCGTGGAGGCACGCGGGATTCCCGACCACGCCCCCATTACTCCCGTTGTGCCTGGTAGAGTGGCTTTTAAGTATAATCTGTTAAATTATGGAACCATACATAGAACCTAGGACATTGCATGAATCCTAGGAATGAGAAATAGATTGAATGATAGATCCTAGGTGTTGCATGAATCCTAGGGCTGGAAAACTAGATTGTATGATAGATCCTAGGATACGGCATGAATCCTAGGACGGGAAAACTAGTGGAATGTATGAATACTACAGTTTTGGAAAAATGGAAAGGAACAAAAAGCTGCCTGTAATTTAAATTAACAGCTGCCTGCTATGAATAAACGTGATTGAGAACATGGATTGTAAGAACGTGAAATTGGAAAGTGAAACCTGGATGTTTTGAGTTAAAGAACTGGAACCCCACGGGGAATTAGGAGTGGAACTCCTGGACAGAGAAAGGAATGGAAATGAGAAAGAAAGTTGTAGTTGTGTGCTGTCTCTTGGGTACGTAGTACCAAGGGAAGTACCTGTACCTGTTTAGTGCAGAGTGGGGCCAGCCACCCCAGGGACCCGGGGTTAGGACCGGCCGCTCTGTACCGACTTGTTGGCCCTCGTGTACGTAGTACCGAGGAGAGCTACTAGTGTAGGGAGGTACTAGCTACCCCACGGGCCCCGGGGTTCTGCTAACCTCCTACACCGACTTGTTAGGCCCATTGGGGCAAACCAGGGTAGTCAGGCGAGGGTGCGCGGACTGTGGAGGGGCGAGGCCCCGGTTTGGTTACTGTGGTGGGGTTGGACCCCTGTTACTGAGAGGGCTCTGCCCTGGACTAGTTCCGTGCTGTGCTTTGGGCGCATCCGTTAACGAAAACGACTGACCGCGTGCCAGTACGGGTTAGCTACCTGTGCATTTTTCGCAGGTGCCGTAGTCACCGTTACGTTTGTCAGTGACCTTGGGGTGGTTGACTGAGGGTAGGATCACCACGGGGGACTCTCCTGGCTAGGAGAGCACCACGTGCTACTTCTACTTTTTGGAAAAGACTGCAATCAAGATCGTTCCCACGAGGAACATTCGAGATCAAGTAAAGGATCTGAGAAATAAATGAAATCAGGAGACAATTGAAAGATGAAAATAAAGAAAGTAACAGAACATAACAGCTACTGTACACTCTACTGTTTTCTCTAGTTTTGTTGCCACTCTACTCAGCGTTTTGCTGACGTGTTACACTCGTTACCTTTCAGGACCAGGTGTTGAGCAGCTAGGGTCATCGGCTGCAGAGGACGCTGGGCCGAGTAGGGTCCAGTAGAGTTACCACTGTTCTCTTGTACTTCCTTTTGTTTCCACTGTAGTGAGTAGTTCTTGTTACCACTGTACTTTTCTTTACATGCAGTTCATATTATGTTAAGAATGTTGTTCTACTGTTGTGGTGGTATATACTGTAGTGGTTTCTTTCCTTACTGCTGTATTTTCTTACTGTTAGTTATATTCATGCTGAATGTGGTTTATTTTACTGCTCTTTTGGTTACTTCCTCGTTGGATGACTAGGTCTTGGGATTAGTCGAGTCGGTCCGGTTCTCTTGTCTCGTAGGGACTCGGGAATCGGGTCGTTACATATCCTATTCCAAGTTGGCGCCACCACCTAGCCACCTCTTCACCCCATCATCACCACCAAAAGGCACCAATTTTGGTGCCAAAACCTAACCCTAACTACCCCCCTTTTTGGTGCCAACATCCACCCGCATATCCACCATACACCTAACCCTACAACCACATCTAGCCATCCACCTAACCCCCCTTCTAGAAGCCAAAAGTGGCACCAACTATAGATGCCCTTTGGCCACCATGACCACCCCCTTAACACCCTTTAAGGTGGCGCCAAATAGCCCCTTCCCTTGGATCATGATAACCACCCATAACCACCCTATAAGTCCATCCTAGCCCTACATGTGTCCATGCCAACCCCTCCCCGCCTAAATCCTATACAAACCCATCACCTACCACCATTTTTATCATCCTCCATTAGTGTATTATTCTACCTATACCCACCTACACCTACGGCCAAGAAGAAGGAGTAGAGAAGAAGATTAAGGGGGCACATCACCTGCCCCTTTGGTGCCTTCTTCTCCCCACTCTCTTCAACTTGTGCCATGCCAAGGAGGAGGGTTATTCTACTTCAAGGAGGTTGGATAGGCAAAGGAGAAGGACCTAGGGTGGACGTCCACCCTTGGAGGAGGAGAATTGAAGCTGGTAGCTACCACCTTGGAGGTCACCATCTTGGAGGAGCATAGCAAGGAAGGAGAAGGAGGATCCCTTTTTAAGCCTAGGATCCACTAAGCTTGGAGCAAGGAGCTTCCCCTCTTCACCAACACTTCAGGAGGATTTGTGTTTTATTTTATTTATTACAATTATCTAATAGTAGAAGCATTCCTCTACTAGGGTTTGTAAAACATTTTTTCTCCTTGAGTAAAGTTGCCTTTCTTAATTGTTTTCTTTTACTTTTACCTTAGTGTAATCACACCCTCTCTCTAATTACTCTAGGTTCCCACCTACCTAGGTGAGCTTAGAGAGAGGAATTACTTGTACTTAGGTTCTAGTTTAGTAAATTTAGGTGTTAGCCATCTTCCCACCATCAATTTTATGTTGTTTTAGTTATTTCAAAACAAAAATTAAATATTTTAAAACACCAAAAAGGAAGTTGATTTCCATTTCTAAGCAAGGAATTTTGATTTGCAAACTTTCCTCCTTGGACGACCCTAGATACCCCACTATCTACGTCTTATAAATTTTAAAAGTGAATCCATTTTTGTGCGTTGCAATGACTTAAAACCCCAATTTAACAAACCACGCAAAAACGCGATCACTAAGCCTTCCTACTTTTGGCGCCAACATCACCTTCCTTGCAACCCTTCACCTTGGCACCAAAAATGATGCCCCTTCACCCCTCAACCACCACCAAAAGGCACCTACTTTTGGCACCATTCTTTCCCTCCAAAAACCCCACCATCACCACCTTACACCTACCCTCTCAACACACCCTAACCCTCCACCTAACCACCTTCTAGAACGCCCCCAAATTGGTGCCATGTTGGTGGTTGCCAACCACCTTGGAGGACCATCTTTTGGCCCATGATCACCCCCCTTACACCCATTGGGGTGGCACCAATCTATCCCCTCCTTAGGAACCTTCAACCACCTCCATCATGCCATCCTAGCCATCCAACCAAAGGCCACCAAACCCCCTTCATATCCCTTGGTTTGGTGCCAACTAACTTAGGCCTTAGGATCATCTAACCACCACCAAAAACCTATCCTAACAATCCATTACCATGCACGCCTACCCTACCCCCTTACCACTCTATATATACCCAGATAACCACCACATAAAACTCACCTTTGGCTTCATTATTCCACCATTATTCCACTTACTATAGCTGGCCAAGAGAAGGAGAAGAAGATTAAGGGGACACTCTGTCCCCTTGGTGCCTTCCCCTCTTCCCTTCTCTCTTGTGCCCACGCAAGCCAGAGGATAAGCCAGGTAGGAGGATGTTATTCGCTCTAAAAAGGGTTTTAAAATCATTGCGTTGTAAGATCTGCAAGGATTCAATTCCCACGTGGGAGGATTTATGGAGCTCTTTTTTAATTTCTAATAAGCCATAAGTGCCCATGGTGGCTATTTTATGGTCGGTATGGAGAGTTAGAAATGAGAAATTATTTCAAGAGAGTCCAGTGAGTGTGGATAATATTGTAAACAATTGTTGGAATCTCATACATTTGTGGGGTTCAATTTTGTAATCCTTTTGTTTCATATAATCAATAATAGCTCTCCTAGTTTGCTATCGGCAATTCGACAGCTATTGAAGCTACAGGTTACTACGCTATCATATTTGGTTTTGAAAAACCTATCGTTGTAGTTTGAAAGTGAAGAACCTGTGTTCAACAAATAAAATTTATACCGGAATAGAAATCCTAGGTCGAACTTAGGGAGGCAGACATTTGATTAAAAATACGTGTTTGTTTTATTTGTCACGTAACAGAATAATTGGTTGAAAATTATTTAACAAATAATAAATAGAAGAGAGAGAGAGAATATTACAAATAAAAGTAAAAGGGATGTAGAATAAACATGGATTTCACTATCAGAAAGTTGTTCGTTACACTACTCATTATGACTAGAAAGCGAGAAATGATTACACTAGAAAGCAGTAAAAAGAATGGAGAGAGAGATATCCTCCTCGACGATCGCTTGGAGGACGAGCCAGACGAGACGACGCCTGAAAGATAGGGAACGGAGTGGGAAGAAGAAGGACAAAGAAAAAAGAATGAGAATGAAGCAGCATGTCATCATCGTCGCAGGATCCACTTCTCAAATGTAGAGAGAGGACAACTGCAGGATGCTCCACGAAGGGGGACAAAGGTGGAAAAATTAAGATTTTCACTCTAGAGGAGCATCCCGTGTTTGGGACAAGCTCTTAGAGCTTTGGAGGGGGTGAGAGAAGAGAAGGGATGAGAATTTTGTATGGAGGGGGTCTCCTTTTATAGTTGTAAGGAGTGAGGGCAATTGATCTTTTTATGTTGAAAATCATTAATTTAGGACCTTTAATGACTAATAAATCTATCACTAAAGGCCTGAACATGGCCGTAGTGGGGCAATGCGTGCACGCACGCTCACCTCCCCGCACTCAACGCCTGTTTACGTCCTCCAAATCTCGACCGCTCGATCGTGAGATCGAACAGCTGAGAGTGCTCCTCACCGCGCCTCCTCTACGCGCACATACACGTGCGATCTCGCGTCACATGGGGGCGTGCGATGGCGCGTGGATGCTGTTGGGCGCCCACAGCCTCTAGATCCTCATCGGGCAGTCGATTGAGCACGCGCCCCCGCTCCAATTGAGGTGTGGCGAGGCTCGAATGCGCCCCTCAGCTTTGCATTAAAGCGCTCGACCAACGTGCTGTGGGCACGTTTGTGTCGAGCACTTAACTTAAGCATGGAAACCTTGCAGCCGTTGGATCTTGATCCAATGGCGGGGAAGCGCTGGTGCGGGTGCCTTCAACGGATGCGTGCAGTCGGTTGGGTGACCGAGATGGTGCCACGTGACACCATCTTAGCCGCCCATCTTCTGGGTGATGTAGATGATGCCACGAGTATCGAATTGAGTCGATTTTTGTGCCATTAGGCTGCGATCGTCGATCCAAATCCATCCATGTGGTCAGATTTGGCATTTGAAATGCGGATTAACACCATCTTGGCTATTGATCTTCTAGGGTTCCTCGATCTCTATCTGATGCTACGGATATCCGATTAAGGCGATCTTGGAGCCGTTGAACTCCAATCGTTGCCCTGATCAGATCCATATGGTAGGATCATCGATCCGAGACCCCAATAAAATGTCACCCTGTCCCTGAACATAAAAGGAGACAATTAACCTCCATTTTATTCAGACAAAATGATGCATGCTATGCAATATTTATAGTATGCAATGCAATTCTATGCCAAAGAATATGCTTAAATGGACATTTTATGTAATATAAACACGTTTACATCACACCCCCATGCCTATCTTTTGCTAGTCCCAATCAAAACTACATGCTATTTATAAAAGAACTAGGTTGGATTACTTGAGCATAAGTTATTTTCAACATTAAGAAAATTTTTTACTTAGGATCTAAACTTTCAAAGACACAACAGCGCCCAGGTATCTGTCAAAATGCAAATTGCCTCAAGCCCTCGCCTTATTCAAAGAAAATTTTATTTCTCTTTTTCTTCTTTTCTAATTTTTTTTGGATTTTTGAGTTTAGGGTTAACGAGTGGCTTTCTACGACCATTCAACTCACCCAAGATTTGATGAGAACCCTAAATTCTAAGCATCTTATTGTGAATGAGATAAACTCGTTGATCAGCAATTGGAACGAACTTCGGGTTTCTACGCCTCTAGGTGACCTTAAAAAGAAAGTTCTGCCTAAAGGTGTATCTTTATGACCGGTAGCTTTCTCCCTACTTTTATTTTTATGGGGTCAACACAAGGGTGAATCCAGTGTATATCTCGATTTATTCTACTTCTCCACTTCTTAATAAGTGTTTTGGGAATTTTCGGTGCATTTCTTGAGCTGGGTTCTGGATAATCGGTCGATGAGCTGTTACCACAGACAACTTACTAGCCATAGTCATGCGGTAAAGTGTGGCTTATTTCTTTTATTTTCTTTTTCTTTTTTCGTTTTTTTTTTTTAAGTAGGTGGCTTCCCTAGTCTAAGATTTACCTAAAGGTAGCAAGAAGAGAATGGTCTAGTGACTGGGCTATGGACAACCTACCTATGGGTTGTTACCCACGATAACTTTCCAGCCATATCACCCTAGAAGGTTCATTAGCTACCTAATTTTCATTAAAACCGCCGAACAACAAGTCAGTGAAAAGATAATGTGTAGATGCTTTAGACTTAAGGTTCCCTCAAATCAGAGGGCAGGTTGATAAGTCGTGTACTTATAACCCAAAATTATTTATTCAAATTAAAATATAATTTAGGTTGGAGAGAACTCGAAAAACAAATCCACATTTTAGTGGATACACGGGCTAATTAAGCCCAAAGACCTAAAGGGTCTTTGTGTTCAGATCCTAATGTAATATTTCCTAAGATTGAAAATTTTCTTAAGCCCAAGTTCTCTTTCCTAATTCCATAATTTTTTTTAATATATAAATAAAAGAAAATAAAATGAATCTACGAAGCTAACGAATTAATTCAGAGATGAATATCCACCCCCTATGCCTATCTAATGCAATGTCCTCATTGTATTAAAAAGACATAAAATAGAGTGGAATAGAGTAGAAAGCACTTGAATTGCGTGAATGACGAGTCCGCTTCGAGATAAAGAAAAACTGTATATGTGCTGAATTAGTGCCTTCAGCTAGGCACACTATACAAAGAAGAGAAATAAAGAATTCACAGGTGCAGGTCAGAATCAGAATAAAAAGATGAAACCTCTAACCTGCCACTAGATGTCCACAAATGTGGACCAGATTGTGGTGCAGACCCATATCCCATAATCAAGAATATCGAAGGTTTTGGATAAAAATTACCCAAAACCTAAAATCAATATAAAAGTGGGGTCAAGCCTGCGATTTTTGAGGATGCAATCCAAGACCAAAGAGTCGGGTTAGAAAAAAATCAAGCTCCAAAGGATAATCAATGAATGTGTGCTTGGGTTGAACATCCTCAGAACAAATGTCGTAAGGGTCCTAGTTTGATGATTTCAGCTTAATTGGAACCCCTAGACTTGGTCTTCTACTTCCTCCAAAGTTTGCTTCCAAAATTAAAATTTCCCAACTCCTATCCTCCTTCATAATGTCAAATTTCGAGATCTCTTGCATATTAATCACCCCGCCCAAGTCTAAAAGATGTGACTAAATCAGAATTGACTTGGGTCTAATAATCTCAAAAATAGAATCGTCAATAAGCTCAATGGGGTGTAACTAACAATCAGGGCATTGGATTGAATCCTCCAGAAAATGAGATTCTGGATCCGTCATGTGAGCCCTAATAAGATCAGTTTCCTCAGTTATTAGGCTATCAAATGATCTATCAGGTTCCTCAGGCCCAATCATCTCATAGAAATCATGTTCTGTAAACTCACATGAGACTTCGCAAACTGAATCTTCACCATCAGAATCAAAGAAATAAAAATCCGTAGTAATGTATATCCCAAAATCATCCATCACTTTCTGATCCATGGAGACATATGTTTCCTCGTACCTTGGTTCAAGGATCTCAGGTGAAGAAATCAGATCATCCTTAATTGGTTGCTCTAATTCAATCTGGTCAGCCTCGTAACGTGTGTCCCCTTCAACAGGTGCCTGAACGGGTTCTGACATGGGCTCTCCTAAAGGGGGTTCATCCTGGGAATCATCCCATGATTGAACTAAAGCAACCACAAATCTCATTCTCAATTTTGCTAACTTCCCAAGTAGAAACTCACCTGGGTTCTTATCCTTAACATCCTGGAGCCAATCCAACAAATATTTGTTCAAATCATCAATCATCTCAATCAGGGGCTCCAATTTTCCAATACAAGGTATTGGATGAACTTCTAAAGATTGTATGATATTCCTCAAGTTAGTCAGAACCTTATCTTGAACCTGGTTACCCTGAACCAAATGACTTGTTTCAGGGTTGAGCGGGTTTAGGGTCAATACAGAGGAGTTAACGAATTGAGATTCATGATACCCTTCCTGATAATAGGTCATTTCGGATTGTTCAAAAGGTGGTGATGACCTAAAGGCAGTGTAATCAGAGGATGGGTAAGGATCAGTGTATCCTCCTTGATTATAGATCGTATTAGGTTGTCCATGAAAGGGTGGTGATCTATAATTGATGTGGCTCTGAGAAGGATAGAAATAATAATTATGGTGTTCAGGGTTAGACCCTAAACACGGAGGTCTGGAACTGTATCCGTAATCCGAGTTATCCCAACTAACCAATTGTTGATTACAGTACGAGTCAGGATAATCATGTTGAGGATAACTCATAACAGGAGGGAAAGAGCGGGAATGCATATAAAATATGGAAGCATTCATGATAGATGGGAGGAAGAAAGGTGCCCTGCAATACAAGTAATCAAAACATGCCCTTAAGTGGTATAGCCTAAAGACCTACAGACTCCCAGAACCCGTCTTGAGATAAAGATACGATTTGATCTACATATGTTTGTTCAATCCAACCAATTAGAAGGAGGGACTGGGAAGAAGGTTCTTCCTTCGGCTTGTGCCTCCGGTTCCTAGTGTACCACCCAACCGCGATCGTTTGATTCTGCTCCCCTAGCTAGACATCAGATTAAACAGTAAAAACAGACTAATCGAAAATAATCTCATTCTGGGCTCCAAAGAGCAAGTCGAATCCTTAAGGCCAACATCTACTTTGTTTTATTTAGGGCTAGGTTTGAATGTGCATTGGAATGTGATGGGCCCTTGATCTAGGTTGTGCCCTTAATGATTGATTGATGTGTGTGTGTGTGCACAACCAGTGGTTTTCAAGCAAGATTATTTTTGATGTGGTGAATTTTAGGGTTCAAATCTTGCATAATAGCTTTTAGGATTCAACTTTAGGTATTTTCAAACAAGTTTTGTTGGCACACCAGGTTTTGAAAGTACAGGTGAAGATGTTTTTCTTTAAAACTTAAAAGAATGTGGAGTGCCTGGTAAATCCCTAAGAGTTGAACCTATGCGACAGCTACTTGATGAGTTGATTTTAATTGAAGTGGTGCGGCCCAATCAACTCAAACAATTGGCCTGTTGCACCACTTAATTAGGCACACAAGTGATTATCTAATCTGATTTCTACTCAATTATGTGTTTAGATGTGTGTACCGATTCCAAAGATCGATTTATCGGTTGAGTCTGAAAACCAGATGAGGTTGTGTACCTCTGTGAGATTTTTTTTTAATTTTTCTTTTTAAATGTGGAGGTTGAGGCGAGTGTAGGAGTCAAATAAACAAACAAAACTAACCTTAGAGTTTATAAGAACACCTAGGTTGATTTATGTTTGTATTATTACGTGGTGGAATGAAAACTAATGGGTGCGAGGTGGGGGAGAACTTACAGAACCTTCCACAACACTTTGCTCCAATCTACTTCTTTTGCTCGTCTCAAAAGAGTACCTGCAATCACAATAAGAAAGGAGAGAAGTGAGGTAAATGATTTGTAAGTTGGAAAACGCGAAAAAAATCAAAGAGCGTCGCCTCCCCGGCAACAGCGCCAAAATGTTGAAGCTATGGGTTACTACGCTATCGTATTTGGTTTTGAAAAACCTGTCGTTGTAGTTTGAAAGTAAAGAACTTATGTTCAACAAATAAAATTTATACCGGAATAGAAATCCCAAGTCGAACTCAGGGAGGCGGACGTTTGATTAAAAATACACGTTTGTTTTATTTGTCATGAAACAGAATAACTGGTTGAAAACTATTTAACAAATAATAAATAGAAGAGAGAGAGAGAATATTACAAATAAAAGTAAAAGGGATGTAGAATAAACATGGATTTCATTATCAAAAAGTTGTTCGTTACACTACTCATTACAACTAGAAAGCGGGAAATGATTACATTAGAAAGCAGTAAATCTACTCTAGAAGTAGTAAAAAGAATGGAGAGAGAGATATCCTCCTCGATGATCGCTTGGAGGACGAGCCAGTCAGGATAATGCCTGGAAGATGGGGAACGGAGCGGGAAGAAGAAGGATGAAGCGGAAAGAACAAGAACGAAGCAGCACGTCGTCGTCATAGCACGATCCACTTCTCGAATGCAGAGAGAGGACAACCGCAGGATGCTCCACGAAGGGGGATAAAGGTGGAAAATTTAAGATTTTTTACTCTAGAGGAGCATCCTGGGTTTTGGATAAGCTCTTAGAGCTTTGGAGGGGGTGAGAGAAGAGAAGAAGGGATGAGAATTTCGTATGGAGGGGGTCTCCTTTTATAGTTGCAAGGAGTGAGGGCAATTTGTTCTTTTTATGTTGAAAATCATTAATTCAGGACCTTTAGTGACGGATAAATCCATCACTAAAGGCCTGAACGTGGCCGTAGTGGGGCGACGTGTGTGCGCCTGCTCACCTCCCCACGCTCAATGCACGTCCACGTCCTCCAAATCTCGGCTATTCGATCATTAGATCGAACGGCTGAGAGCGCTCCTCACCACGTCTCCTCTACGCAAACATATGCATGTGATCCCGACACATGCGGGGGCGTGCAATGACGCGTGGATGCTATCAGGCGCCCACAGCCGCTGGATCATCATCGGGCGGTCGATCGCGCACGCGCCCCCGCTGCAATTGAGGCGTGGCGAGGAACGAACACGCGCCTCAGCTTCGCGTTAAAGCGCTCGACCAATGCACTGTGGGCCCGTTTGTGTCAAGCGCTTAACTTAAGCGCGGGTGCCTCATAGCTGTTGGATCTTGATCCAATGGCGGGGAAGTGTGGTGCGAGCACCTTCAGCGGATGCGTGTAGTCAGTTGGGCAGTCGAGATGGTGCCACGTGGCGCCATCTTGGCTATCCATTTTCTGGGTGATGTTGTTGATGACATGGGTATCGGATTGAGTTGATTTTCACGTCGTTAGGCTGCGATCGTCGATCTGAATCCATCCGTGCAAATGGATTTGGCATTTGAAATGCGGATTAACACCATCTTGGCCATTGATCTTCTAGGGTTCCTCGGACTCTATCTGATGCTACAGATATCCGATTAAGGCGATCTTGGAGTCGTTGAACTCCAATCATGGCCCTGATCAGATCCGTATGGTTGGATCTTCAATCCGAGACCCTGATAAAAAGTCATCCTGTCCCTGAACATAAAAGAAGACAATTAACCTCCATTTTATTCAAACTAATCTAAATGCAAGATGATGCATGCTATGTAATATTTATAGTATGTAATACAATTCTATGCTAAAGAACATGCATAAATAGACATTTTATGTAATATAAATATGTTTACATCAATAGCATTCCTTTTCTTTTCAAAAAAAAATCATTGTGTTGTAGTATAAATCGAATCAACGCGAAAATAATATTTATACTCGAAAGAAATTCGAGGCCGTTCACTGGGAGCAAGTGGAAAATATGAATCTCAGGATCACAATATATAAGCAATTTCAGCCAAAACTTAATTCAGAATAATATGTCAAGAATTCAAATATCAATGTGCGAAAATAATAGGGTAAAATGGTGATTTGAATCACCAATTACCCTTATACAATAATACCAAAGAAATGCAAATCAAGTTATGTCAAGATAATATAGCCTTAGAATCTCGAAGAATGATTATCAGGTGTGATGATCTGATCAGACGTCTTAAACGTATGATGCTACAGTACTTTTCAAGCCTCACACCTTCTCTTATTTCTCTGCTCTCTGCTCTATCTTCTTCATTTCTCCTCACGACTAAGTGTCTCACAAATGCTGGTGAGAGCAAAACCCCCCTTCCCTTACACTCTCTTTCTCTCTTCCCCTTCTCTTTCTCAATGTCAGCTCAGATGCTCGAGTAATCGAGTTTCAGGGATCCGCATACCTAGGACCAGGGCTACTAGCGTGGGTAGTAGCCGAGTTGTGAGTACAGACTTAGGCGAGTATATGGGTGCAGGTATGGTGCTGGGGACCTCACCCCCGTAGTGTTTGAGGCAAATAGCCATTGACACATTTTCCTTTTATGCCACAGTTGCACTTCCAAAGTCTACGATGTGGGACTATAAGTCCCTGATCTTTCTTCACACAGCGGCTGTACGTGGTCCTGCTTCAAATTAAGAGTGAGGATGCTTCTATCCTCTTCAATTGAGAACCTGGATCTCTTCAAGACTTCGAGCCGCATCACCTGGAGCAAACGCTTTGAGTTAGTGAAACCTAGAGAGAGCTTCAAGCAAGCCTAAAGCTCCTGCGTTCCCTACACCTGAAATCAAAAACTGGCCTCTTGGCCACGTCAAAACAACTCAGGAAGCATCATCGGATGATGACAAACGTAACCGTGGTGGTGCGGAGGCAATTGGCAGAGTGAGGAGGTCTGATGACCTTGAACTATTGATGTGGAGGGCATTGTGTTTGACAAAGGGTTTGAAGGGGCAATAGCCTAACTAGGTTAGGGCTTTTACTCCTGGGATTGAGGCGAAGGTGTAGGGATAAGTGGTGGCTGATTTGGTGGAGTGTGGTGGCCATGCGAGCTCGTCGGTGGTACGCCGGCAAGGTGGAAGACGAAGGGCATGCGAGTGAGTTGGTGATCAAAATGCAGAGTGGCTGGTGTGGTTGTGAAGTAAAGACACTAGGGAACTTATCTAGGTGGTTGATGGACGACGAGGAGTAGAAGCGATGCCGGTTCTGGTGTGGTCGGCGTCGAGGACTAAGATGACTTCGGTGAGGGTAGGACGGACGAGGACAACGGAGGGAGAGACGCCCGTTGGTTTCGCGCGACGCGGAGGAAGACGAGGAAGAAGAATCAGTCACCAGTATTGCGAGCGGACGATGAAGGAGGTCAGAAGAAATCACCGGAGCTCGAGGAGCCTTTCGTTCGGAGTAGGAAGGAGGAATGTGGGGAATTTCGTGCCAAAATAGAGCTTGAAATGATCGATGTGTATTGGGAATCCTTTTATAGGCCTTCAGAGGGTGGTTGAAGCTTGGAAATCAAGTTTGCAGGCTTGGAAGGTTCGCCAGAATAGGAAACCCAAATCTCTCAAGCATTTGCATGAGACATTGGGAAAGAATTAAAGCTCATGAATCGGACTGATTGGAAGATAATTTCAAGAGGGATCTTCGATTCAAATTTGAGAAGGTTTGATTGGGAATCGAGTGAGAAATCTCCACTCGAATCTTGCTAAAGCAAGGTGCATTCACACCAATGGCGGTAGGGAACAGATTGTAAAGAAGATGACAAAAGTTAGGGACCCAAATGTAGATTTTTGAAAGTTAGGGGCACGGGTGTGAGAAAAAATAGTCAAATAGGACCAAAATGCAAACTTGGTCAATATGACCTTCTATTTGGCCCAAATTTTTGTGAAAACCTAATTTTGACATAAGGAATTCAATGATGATGTTGGATTTTGGTTTGGACTTCATTTGACTACGTAATTTATGCAAAAACCTAAATTAGGGCAAAAGTTTGTCTGTAGCTCTATTTTGGGTCAAGACAGGTTCTAATGGTCAAATTGAAGGTACCAAACCCTAGAGAATATTTTTATTTGAATTTTAGATGGTTTAGGTGAATTTTATCCTGATTGAAACCTCAGTTAATTAAGTGGGTCTATTTTTAGGGTTCAGATGTCCATTAATTCCTATAACACATGAAAACCCGTTTCGTTCTGTATGAACCCCCTTAATAGACTCTAAAGCATATTTGACCTTTATTCAACCCCTGAGAAAACCTGTAGTTATTCTATTTTTATGATAGAATGGTAAATTTACAGAAATAACCCTATGTTCTTATCTTCTTATCAAATCAATGTTTTGCACCCTTATGACCTTCTGAAAGATATGTAGGAGTTTTTATTGACTTAATCATATCAAACTGAGTTAGTTATGACTCATGTTGGTGTTCCCATCATACCCCCATGCCTAGCTTTTACTAGTCCCTTAGCAAAACCATCTGAATTGAACTAGTTATCTAAGTCGAATTTAACCGTCAAGATGCCTTACTAGGCTGCATCTCTAGGAATCAGATCTTAATACCAACAATAGGCCTAGAGGAACTCAAGTACCAGCCTAGATCCAAACCTGACTAGCTTTCTCCTCAGTCTGTTGTGAAGGTTTCTAAGGCCTGCAGGAACTAACCTAAGGTTTGTTGAACCTAGTGGTTAAAGCACCCATGTTTAAAACATGGTTAGTCTGGTTTAGTTTGCCAATGCATTTTGTAAAAGAGAGATTAGAAGGAGATTTTCATTTGTGGAGAGTTTTCTCTCTCCTTTCTTTTCATTATATTTTTCCTTAGATCCATTCTCGGATTAGCCCTAAACAAGGTCTGTATCGGATTCCTTGTCCCCACCATCAATCCTCACAAGGTCCCTGGCAATCGATGTTTCAAGATAGCACCGCCCATGGCAACCCCCAGAACCCTGGATTTCGAGATTTCGGGATAATCCTGCCCATGGTGTTTTATAGCTAAATCCAGACCCTAGCAATCGACATTTTGTGATAATGCTGCCCATGGCATCTGAACCAGCATAAGGTGCTTACATACCCTCAGTAGAATATTTAGATATCCTAGGAGACTAGCACCGAGGAGACGATATGTTATTGTGCATCTTCGAGGGGAATTTCCTACCTCTCCACGCTGAGAACTCATCCAAATCAACTTGTGTTTTCGGGCCGCTCCAAATCTAGATCTTAGGACCTTTTTCAAAATAGATTAAATGCCTTTTGGCATGATTTCATCTTTAAAGTGCATTGAACCAGACTGTGTGTGATTTAAGGTGCTTAAGTTACCGAGTCTCGCAAACCAGAGATCAATTAACGAGGCCGATTACTCCCTAGGCCTTAGAACTAATACTCAAGCTTTGCATTTTCCCCAACCTCTTAAGGATTAAGCTGGATCATGACAAGTACGTGAATGTTTAAATCAAAATTGATCCAAGAGGCCTAAGGTCGGTATTCGCCACTAATCCCTTAAGTTTTAGCCTTTCAGGTCTTAATTGATCATTTGATCCAACCTAGAAGGTGGGTAGGTTCCAAATTGTTTCTAAGGGACTCAATTCTCTTTTCTTTTTCTTTGTGCTCGTTTCTTTTTAATTTTCAAAATGGCTCCTCTTTTTCCTCAACCTCCTTTTTTTTTGGAATATGTAATTTTTTTGATAAAACCCTTTCTTGTGAAGTGATTCTCACAGCGTTTTACACTTTAATTACCCCCCATGCCTATGATTTGCAATGTCCTCATTGTAAATTAAGTGGGTTCTAGTTCATCTTAGATCATACATTAGAATAGGTTTTAGGTGGGTGGACGAGTCAGGATGACTGTTGCGGACGATTTCAAGCTCTGGTATGGGTACCAGAGGTGGAGTCGACTATTCTAATGGATGAACCCTAAAGTGCAATATGAGTTCAGCAATGAGATGTGTCAAGAAGGGTTTCAGATTTTTTCAAAAGTTGACGGGTTGCCTCCCGTTAAGCGTTGAGTTTAATGCCATCAGGCAGGCACAATAAGCTCAGCGAGAATGGAGATCAAAAGATACCTCAGCCAAGTTTGTATCAGTGAGTTCAATGAACGGCTTAAGTTGCTGGCCATTCACAATAAAAGGTTCAGAATCAAGGCTGGGTTCACTGATTTCAATGACTCCATTTCCGAAAATACGTCGGATAAGATATGGTCCAATCCATTTCGATCTGAGCTTGCTCGGGAAGAGTTTTAGCTTGGCATCAAAGAGTAGGACCTTTTGACCAGGATGAAAGATCTTTCTGGATATGTGCTTGTCGTGAAAGGCCTTAACCACTCTTTGCATATTTGCGAGTTCTCGTATGCGTCATTGCGTAGTTCATTGATCTTGCTCATTTGAAGCTATTTGTGGGTTCTAGCCGTAGAAAAATATAGATTACACTTCCGTACTACCCAATAGGCTTTGTGCTCCAACTCGACGGGGTGGTGACATGCCTAATTGGGTCTTGTTGGCAGTCCTATAAGCCCACAAGGCTTCCAGAAGCTGGGATGACCAATCTTTCCTGTCAGGTCGAACAATGACATAAAGGATTTTCTTGATCTCCCAATTTGATGGCTCAGCTAGACCATTGGTTTGGGGATGATAAGGAGTTGAGATTCGATGCAATACCCTGTACTTGGTCATCAGTGATTTGAACTAAGCGTTCGTGAAATGGGCCCCTCCATCAGAGATAATAACATGTGGGACACTGAACTGTGAAAAGATGTTCTGGCGAATGAATTTGATTACCACCTTATGATCGTTGGTTCAGGTCGGGATGGCTTCGATCCATTTGGACATGTAGTCCATAGCGAGGAAAATGTACTTGAAGCCATCCAAAGTAGGGAAGGGTCCCATGAAATCAATCCCCCAAATATCAAACATTTCGCATACGAGAATCGGCTGTAAAGGCATCATATCGCAGTGGGTCATGTTGCCCAAGGTCTAGCAACGAGTGCATGCCTTACAGTGATTGTATGTGTCCTTGAAAATCGTGGGCCAGCAAAAGCTGAAGTGGAGGACTTTTGCTGTGATTTTATGTCTGGAGAAGTGTCTGCCACAGGCCTGGTCATGGCAGAAGAACAAAATGTCCTGAATTTCCTTTTCCAAGATGCAACATCTGATGATCTGATCAGCACCAATGCAGAAGAGGTACGGGTCTTCCCAAATGTAGTACTTGGCATCGGAAAGCAACTTGTCCTTCTTAGCCTTCGGCTAGTCAGATGGGATCTGATGTGATGCCAAGTAGTTCACCAAATAAGCATTCCAAGGAAGTCCTATTCTGATAGGCAGGAGGTGCTCATTAGGAAAGTGTTTTGTGATGGGTTTGGAAGGGTCGATAATGTCATAAGGAAGGTTGGACAAGTGGTCAGCTACCACATTCTGCTTTCCTGTCTTGTCGTGGATCTCGAGGTCGAATTCTTGTAACAGCAAGATCTAGCGGATTAGTAGAGGTTTCATGTCCTTCTTTGTGAGGAGGTGGCTCACTATAGTGTAATCTGAGTATATGATAACACGGGAACCCAAAAGATAAGATCTAAATCTTTCCAGGCCAAATACTAATGCTAGCAGCTCTTTCTCAGTAATTGTGTAGTTACGTTGAGCCTCGTCAAGTGTCTTTCTAGCTTAGTAGATGACCACTGGTTTCCTATCTATTTTCTGCCCAAGTACCGCACCCACAGCATAATCAAATGCATCACACATGATCTCAAAGGGTTGAGACCAATCAGGTGACTGCAGGATAAGTGCTTGGGGAACTTGATCACAAAGGATCTCAAACGCATAAGTGCATTCCTCGGTGATTTCGAAGGGGACATCCTTAGAGAGGAGATTAGTCAAGGGGCACGCGATTTTAAAAAAATCAAGAATAATCGACGGTAAAAGCTAACGTGCCCTAGAAATGAACAGATGGCCTTGACTGAGCTAGACATAGGGAGTTTGGAAATTAGATCCACCTTGGCTCGATCAACTTGGATGCCTTTTTCAGAGACGAGATGTCTCAAGACAATTCTCTTAGGTACCATGAAGTGGCTCTTTTCCCAGGAAAGAACCAAATTCATGTCAATGCGCCGCCTGAGGATTTGGACCAAGTGTAGGAGGCAATCATCAAAAGATTCCCCAAATACCGAGAAGTCATCCATGAAGACTTCAAGGTATTCACCTACCATATCTGAGAATATGTCAAGCATGCACCACTGAAAAGTAGCAGGTGCATTGCAGAGACCGAATGGCATCCATCAGAATGCGTATGTCCCAATGGGGCAGGTGAAGGTAGTCTTCTCTTGGCTCTCAGGATGGATTGCAACTTGCTTATAACCGGAGTACCCATCCAAGAAGTAGAAGAATCGATTTCTCGCTAGTTTCTTGAGGATCTGATCAATGAACGGTAGCGGGAAATGATCCTTCTTTGTAGAGATATTGAGTCTTCTGTAATCAATGCAGACTCTCCATGAGTTAGCTATATGGGTTGGTATAGTCTCTCTGGTTTCAGTCGTAATTACGGTGAGTCCTGCCTTTTTCGGCACAACCTAGATTGGGCTCACCCAACGACTGTCCGAGATTGGGTAGATGATACCGACATCTAACCACTTGATGATCTCCTTTTTCACAACATCCTGTAGGTTTGGATTGAGGCGTCTCTGCATTTCACGGGATGGTCATGAGCCCTCTTTGGTATAGATGTGATGTGTGCAATATGAGGGACTGATGCCAGTTAGATCATCGAGAGTCTATCCAATGGCTCTTCAATGCTACTGGAGGACAGTAATCAAGTGTGTTTCCTGATCAGATGTGAGTTGGGAGTTGATAATCATAGGAAATGTTTGATTCGAACCCAAAAAGACGTATTTGAGATGGTCAGGGAGGGGTTTCAATTCCATAACTGGATTATCAGCAGCAGCAAGTGGTTCATGGTGGGTGTCGGGTGCAAAGGAAGGAGCTATGGGTGTGTCTAGGTTAGGTTTAGGCTCCTCTAATTATGGGTTTTGATCATCTTGTGGTTGATCAGAAATAATCGAGTTTTCCTCGATACATGGGTCGTCAACCATGGCCTCGACATTGCAAATTTGTTCGATAACTCCGTAATTAATTCCTTGATGGGCCTTAAAGATGTCAATCTTTAGTGTCTTGCTCCCAAATTTCAACTCAATTTGGCCCTCCTCACAATTAATATTGGCCTTAGCTACGCTAGAAAAGGTCTCCCTAATATGATCGGTGTATTCAAGTTCTCAGGAGCATCCATGTCTAAGACGATGAAATCCATGGGAAAGTAAAAATCATGTATCCTAACTATGACATCCTCGAGAATTCCTTTTGGTGACTTAATAGATCAATCGGCTAACTGTAAAGTCATCTCTCTTGGTTTAAGCTCAGATTCTTCAAAGTGGTCTAGCAGGGATGTGGCTATCAAATTTATGGAAGCTCCAAGGTCCAATAAGGCTCGGTCAAACTATATATCACCGATAGCATAGAAGATCAAAGGGTGATGGGAACACCATCATGAGTCATAACTAGCTCAATTTAATCATTATCAAGGAATAAATGCTCCTACATAATCGCCAGAGAGCCCTAATTCATTACATGATCATTTTGAGAGAAAGATAAGAAAACAGGGTTAAAATTGTAATTTTACCATCATATCTTAAATGTAGAACAACCATGGGTTTTCCCAGGGGGTAATTAAGGGTCAAATGGTTTTAAATATCCAACAAGTGGGTTAATACAGATAGAAAAGGATTTTTGCGTATTTTGAGAATTAAATGACTTTTGAAACCCTAAAAACAGATCCGCTTAATTAACTAAGGTTCTAGTCAGGATAAAATTTACCTAAACTCTCTAAAATTCATAGAAAATATTCTCTAAGGTTTGGTGCCTTCAATTTGACCATCAGAACCTGTCTTGACCAAAAATAGTCTTAAACTGACATTTACCCTAATTTGGGTTTTTGCATAAATTACCTAGTCAAACTAGGTCAAAACCAAAATTCAACTTCACCATTGGATTCCTTAGGTCAAAATTAGGTTTGTAGCAAAATTTGGGCCTAATCTGAGACTATTTTGACCTAGTTTGCAATTTGGTCCTATCTGATTTTTTTTTTTTTGAAACAGAAAGGATAGCCATCGAATCGTCGGTAGCAATCCGGGAGAGCTTTTATTTATATAAATAAAAATTTACAAAATTGAACCCCACATATGTATGAGAGTCCAGCACATATTTACAATATTATCCACCCTTACTGGTCTCTCCTGAAATAATTTCTCTTTTCTAGCTCTCCAAACCGACCATAACACTGCCACCATGGACACATGAGGCTTATTTGTAACTAAAAAGGATTTCCAAAGATTTTCCCACGTGGGGATCAAACCCTACAAACCTTTCTCCAAACACAATCTATAACCATGCAAGAGGAGAAGATGTGTCGGCTGCAGTCATTATGTAACCCACATAGCTGGCAGAACTGAGCGGGGGTGCCCATCCTCCTATGCCACATGTCACCCGTAATCAGGCCATCCCTTCTGCATAGGCACAAAAAAATTTGCACCATTAATGGGACTCTCAACTTCCATAAGTTCCTCCCAATCTCATCCACCTCTACCAAACTGGACGATCTAATGAGATTTTTATATGTAGCCGCTGGGGAAAAAATCCCTTCCCATCTGTATGTATCACACTCTTCTGGCTTGGGTTTGAAAGCATTCAGTTCTTGTAGGAGGCATTGATTCTCCATCCATGTCCTAGTTTCATAGCCATTCCTCTCGTCAATATTTATCTTCCACTTTTTTGATTCGATATTCCAATAATCACCCACCACCGCATTTTTATCTGAAGCAGCCGAGTATGCAAGAGGATATCTATCCTTTAGTACCCCATTTGGTGTCAATTTTTCACTCCAAAATTTGAAACTTCTTCCATCCCCCAAGTATGATTGGAACAAATTCCAATTTTCAGCCATAGCACCACCACAGGGGCCCAAAAAGGAGAGGGCTTGGTCGGATTCTGACGACTTTTCTCATCATTTTCCACTCTGTAGCTGTCAAGCATAATCTCTGTCCAAGGCTTTTGTTCCCCTTGCAACAACCTAACTGCCCATTTTAAGAGCAAGGCATCATTAAATTCTTTAAGAGATCTTATTCCCATGCCACCGTACTTCTTTGGAGAGCACATTGTATCCAATTTAATAGGATGTAAAAATTTACCTTGGTGAGAGGCTCCTTTCCAAAAAAATCTTTTACACATAACATCATGTTTCTTCCAGATTGACTTTGGAGCTCTGAGGATGGAGAAGAAAAAGACTGGAATAGAAGTAATCACAAAATTCAGCAGTATAAGCCACCCCCCTTTCGATAAGTACCTACTACTCCAGCCTTCTAACTTCGTAGCCACTTTCTCAAAGAGAAAGTTCCAATTAACCTTCTTCATCTTTGTACACTTCAGCGGTTGGCCCAAGTATCTGATTGGCATTGAGATCGCGGGCGTGCCTAAGATAGAAGAGATATCACTCTGATCATTACCATTCATGCCAAAACAAACCAAAGAAGATTTACTTCCATTTAGCTTTAGACCTGAAATTTCTCCAAAGATGCTAACCATATAAGAGAGCGCTTGTGCTTCCCTTTTCCCTCCTATAACAAAGAAACTGTGTCATCTACATATTGAAGAATGGGGGCCAGAGCCCTTTTATTTGTCATCGAATAGCCCCTAATCAATCCATCTTCTACCAACTTGCATGCATATCTGGCTAAAGTATCCACAACAAAATTAAAAATCAACAGAGCCAGAGGACAGCCTTGCTTCACCCCACACTAAGGTTGAATCCAAGCTTTACAAGGTTTCCCATTTATCAATGGGGAATAGGAGGCAGTCATGATACACCATTTCATCCATTGGATCCATAGGTCGGGGAACTTTCTTCTTTTAAGGATTTCCCATAGGTATGATCACGAAATTGAATCATATGCTTTAGAGAAATCTACCTTCCATAGGAAGGCCTTAGACTTCCTTCTATGCTAGCCTGTCACCATTTCTTGATCCATAATAAAAGATTCCTGTAGAGACCTCCCAGGTAAAAAAGCAGGCTGAACAGGCATAATCAGGCCTTGCAGAACACCACAGATTCTATTGGCGAGGATTTTGCTAATGATTAAGTATATGGAATTCGACAACGCAATAGGCCTATAGTCGGAGTGATGGGAACACCATCATGAGCCCTAACTAGCTCATTTTGACCTAATGAAGAGAACAAAAGCTCCTACATAAGCAACTGGAGGTCCTAATTCACTGCATAACCTTTCTGAAAGAAGAGCAAGAAACAAGGGGTAAAACTATAATTTTACCATTTCAATACAACAATGAGTTTTCTCAAGGGTTAAACATAGGTCAAATAGTCTTAACAAGATAATAAGTGAGTTAAATCAGACAGAAAATGGTTCGTGTGAGTTCTGTGAAGTAAATGACTTCTTGTAATCCTAAAATAGACCCACTTGATTAAACAAGGTTCTGGTCAGGATAAAATTCACCTAAACCCTATAAAAGTCATAGAAAAATATTATCTAGGGTTTAGAACCTTCAATTTGGCCATTGGAACCTATTTTCACCTAGAATGGGGTCTCAGACATATATTTGCCCTAAATTGAGTTTTTACGTAAATTTCTCAGTCAAACATGGTCAAACCTGAACTCCAACCTCACCATTGGATTTCTTATGTCCAAATTAGGTTTATACGAAAATCTGGACCTAAGGGGAACTCATCTTGACCCACTTTGCAAACAAGTCTGACCCAATTACATTTCTACCCCTATCTTTCAAAAACCCTTACATTTGACCCCTTATCTTTTCATCATTCTTTGCAATTAGGTCCCTCTACCATTATAATGGAGAGAATCCTACTTCGGCGAGTTTGAGAAGGTGATTTCTCCCTTATCTCTCAGAGAATCCCCTTCAAAATTGGAAGGGAGATTCTCTGAGAAATTCCTCCAATGGGAACCCAATTTGGTACCCTACTTGGTACCCAATCTCTCATGCGAACGCATGAGAGATTTGTGTCTCTTTCGAGTTACCATCGCCAGCGAACCTACCTTGCTTGGAAGCTTGGCTTCCAAGCACAAAATCGATGTCCAGAGAGCTATTTAAGGAGCCCCAGTACAACCGCATCTCCCAAGCTTGAAATTAGCTAAAGAACCCCCTCAATTTCGTCTCTCCTCCTTTGGCCGACTCGCTTCTCAAGCTCTGGAGACCTCTCCTACTCTCTCTCTCATCGCCTAGCCACAATACCGATGGTAGTTTCCTCTTCCTCATGCTCGTTCGCATCTCACAGCACCCGCCGACGCCCCTGCCTCCCCTTCGTCCTCGCCAACCACCTTCTTTGAGCACCTTCGTCTCTGGTGTCGGCAATACGAGCCAGACGCCATCTCCGTCTCCCCCTTCGTCTCTTCACCGCTAGATAAGTTCCTCTTACCCTCTACTCCCTTTCCCCCTTTATTTCCACAACCGACTACTGCCGCACTCCACCACCATCATCCCCTTCACCTCCGGCCACCAACTCCGGCGAGTTTGCCCCACCTCCACAAATCACCTCCCTCCTCACCGACCAATCCATAAGCACCGCCTCGACTCACTGATCACAATCCCCCACTCATATCACTCCGCCACTCACCCAAACGCACCCTCGAACACACCCACACACATGGCTGCAGTGTGTCCTAGGCATGCTCCCACAGGCATTCCCACGTCATGTCGACCACCCCTACACACTCGCCACACCTTGGCGAAGCTCCCTGAGTTTTTTAACATGGCTGCAAGGCCGTTGTAGTGATTTCAGGTCCAAGAGCTCTCCGCCATTGACGTCGGGCTTGAAGCTTGCTTGCAAGTTGCTCTAGGCCATTTTCACTCCAGGTCACAATCCCAGGTTGTGTGAAAAGACTTAGCGAACATCTCCAGGCATCCAATTGGTGTCGAGGGTCATAGCTGCAGCTGCAATCGACGGAACCACTCTGCTGCAGGCATGCACGAAAGGAGGTGGGAAGATAGTCCCACCTTGGAAAGTTGTGGAGCACCGCACCCGCATAAAAGGAACTTCTGCAATAGCCTTGTTGCCTCCTACTCACGGAATGAGTTCCCTCTCTCACCTGACCCAACCGCCTCGTCCTCGACCATTCCCCGTGGACCTGGTGACCCGACTCGACTAGCACACCACCGCACGCTGGTGGGTCTGGTCCTGGGCCCGTACCCGACCCGACCACCACACCTCGCCCACCACTACACGCCAGTGGGCCTGGTCCCGGGTGCGTACCCGACCCGATTACCCGAGAAGCATGGCTCTAGGAGAGCAAAACCTAAGAGAGAAAAGAGAGAAGAGAGCTCGCACGGGTAGGGGGTAGGTTTTGCTCTGCAGGTCGAAAAGGCGAAGAAGCCAAGCCAAAGGAAGAGGAAGGAGAAGACAAGGACGAAGAGAAGGCAAGGAAGCAATCTAAGGCAGAGTAAGGAAGAAACTGAAGGCAGAAGAAGCAGGTTAAGGCAGAGAAAGAAAGGGAAGGAAGAAACTGCAGGCAGAAGAAGCTGAAGGCAGAAGAAACTGAAGGCAAAGGAAAGGCAGCTGGCAAGAAAGAAAGAAGAAAGCCAAAGAAGAGAAGAAGGCAGAGGAAGCTCAAGAAAGGCTAAGGTAGGAGAAGCCAAAAATCAGAAGAAGGAAGGAAGGAGAAGACAGAGAAAGCTAAGAAGAGAAAGAAGAAGAGCTGTCCAAGGCAAACTCAGAAGGAGAAGAGAATCAGAGAGAGAGAAGAAATTCTCATATTTTTTATTCATAATTGATTTCTTGAATATTTTTTTCTATATATCTACTCTTATAGTTTTGCATTGTGACATTGACATTATTACATATTCTTCTAATTGTGATCGTGATTTTTAAAGCACCAATTTGCTTCCTGTGTTTGACCTCGGATTTTAAAATTCAAGTAATAAATTGTATTTGTCTTTGAACACTTTTTCGACTGTACTACAACGTGATATTCTTAAAACCCGATCAAGCGTGACAAACATTTTAGCGCCGTTGTCGGGGAGCAACGAGCGATTTAGAAATCTTGATTGCAATTGCTGATTTGGTACTAACTTACTATATCTATTTTGTTGTGGTTGTTTCAGGGGAGAAGATTCAACAAAAGATAGCCGCACATTAAACACACTAGGGGTAGGTAATTTCTGATTAATCTCTTTCTCGTAAGCCCCTCATTCTCAAAAGGAAGAAAAAGATAAAATCAATTAGGGCTACTTGCTTTCCATTCCTAGCTAGTTCACCAAGTTGCTTGATTTGATTTCAACAACAATACTGCTTTATGCACCCATTTAAGGTAACTATGGCTACCACTTTCTTGATTGATCCCTAGATACCATATTTTGGCAAACTAAATTGGACCAAGATTAGAGCCAAATTAAGGATCTCAATTTAGGGTTTTAGAGACACACCTTCATAAGCAAGAATCAACTTTCCAAAAAGAGGTGTGCCTAAGCCTTGGTTGAAGAGATTTATTCAAGAAAACCCTAAAATACAGGCTCTTAATCTCACTTGAATCCTAAAAGAAGGGACCTAAAAACTTCTCAAAGGACAAATAGGTGAAGTTGACCCCCTTGTTGGGTCAACCAACCTTGAAATTAGGTCACTTTTGCACCCAATACATCTAAAGTTCAAGTGAAATCTTATGCACCCTTGCTCTTAACTAAAATTGGTAGACTTAAAAGGTCAAAGTTCCCATTCTAGTCTACTTGGAACATCAGTGACAAGAGAGGTCGGGTGAGGGAAACCCTGTAACTCGTGAGGTCACTCTACCGTGTAGGGGTCTTTGCGAGACTCTCCCTCTCTGGCTGCCTAGGTATTTCTCAGGTGGATGGCCTTCTTACTAAGGGGTATTGGAACGTGGCGGCAATCGGGTTTGAGGGTTTTGGTTTTGTTATAACGTTGTAGTAAAGCCGGTTATTACCAACATTTCAAATATAAATTTTTTACTCGGAAAATGAAAGAGTTCCCGAGGTCGAACTCAGGGAGCAAGTCGTATTCTAGAGATATACATGTTTCTTTTACAAAATAAAGAGAGAGGGAAAGAATTTGTTGTGATGTTCTTCTTTCTTTCTCTTTCTTCAGATCTCCTTCTTCTTCCTTGGTTTCTGTCTTGGCCTCTCTTCTTCTTTTTCTGCAGTCTCTTCTGTGAATGTTTCTTCTTCCTTTCTTTCTTCAGATCTTCTTCTTCTTCTTCCCTGGCTGCAGAGCTTCTACCTTCAGCTACTAAGTCTTCCTTTCTTCTTCAGATGCTTTGGCCGTTGCTCTTCCTTCTTCTTCAGATCTCCTTCTTCTTCTTCCTTGGCTGCTGCTCTTCTTTTCTTTCTTTCTTCAGCCTGCCTTCTTTCCTGCTCTGGCTGCTGACCTTCCGTCGTCTGACCCGGTGCTTCGACGACTTAACTGTGCATTTGCTATAGTGCAGCTCCTTCTTCTTCGCCTGCACTTCTTCTTCTTTGGCCTGCACACTTCAGAGTTTTTCGTCAAGAGGCAAAACCTACTCTACCCTCCCCCCCCCCGCGTCTCTCTTTCTCTCTGAAACCACTCTTGGGAAAGCTCTCCCAGAGCTACCGGGTAATCGGGTTCGGGTCAGGCCCGGGTCCAGGCCCACCGGCGTGCGTGGTGGGCGAGGAGTGCAGTCAGTCTAAGTCAGGTCGGGTCAGGTCCGCGAGGCGTGAGCGCGGACGAGACCGGGTAACCGGGCGGGTGTAAGGGGACCTCACCCCGTGTACTGAGGCAATGAGGCTAGTGCACGAAATCAATTTAAACAGTGGAACATGTGTGAGGCTTACCGATGTGGGACTAAACGCAGACCGTCCCTCGCGTGCGCCTGCTGGGAGACCACGGCTTGGCTTCTGCAGCTGCGGCTTCTATCTGCATACGTTGCTGGCTGGCTGCCTTCGCACGACGCCCCGTACCCCACAGCAGCTGGAGACCTGGCGTCCTCAAGCCTGGAGCGCGGAGAAGCTGCTTTAATGTGCGTCAATGGCGGTCGGACCTCAAAACCTGTCGGACACGAATATGGCCTCGCGGCCTAATCAAACCACTGGGGAACCTTCGCCGTGGCACGGCGAAGGTGAGGAGCTGCGCGGCAGGCCGCAAGGAGGTGTCTGGTGGCAGCCCTGGGTCGGACTGCAACCGGAGGAATGGGTTTGTTCGGGGGAGTGTTACGGAGGTGTGGAGTGGCAGTGGAGGGGTGGGGGATGCTCAGTGTGATGAGGCGGAGGTGCGGTGAGGGTCGGCGAGCCGTGTGGGTTGCTGAGGTGATGGGAACGGCTCGCCGGAGGGTGGTCGGAGGCGAAGGGGGTGAAGGTGGTCAGTGTCGGTAGAGGGCTTAATTGAATAAATTGAAAGCGGGGAAAGAAAGAGGAAGAGAAGGGGAGTAGCTCTAGCTTACTTGCAGGGACGAAGGGGGAGGAACAGGGCGACAGTCGTATCGACTGTCGCCGGAGAAGACGATGCTCAGGAAGAGGGGCGGCGGCGAGCAGAGAGCCGGAGAGGCGCCAGCTGGGTGCGGCGTGGCGCGGGAAGAGCAGGGGAGGAAGTCTCTGCTGCTGGTATTGCGGCAGAGCGAAGAGGTGGAGGGGGAGGAAGCCGCCGGAGCTGGTGAGTGTCTGCCGGAGGAAGAAGAGAAGAAAGCTGGGGGTTTTCTCCGTCAGATCCAGGCTGCCCTGGTCGGTGGAGCAGCGGGGGGTATTTATAGGGATGAAACAGGGAGGAAGGCGGAGGGAGACGACGTGTCTCCCTCGCCGGAGAATGGTCGGAACACAAACCCATACCGTCCGTGCGTTCGCACGGCCGGTATGGTGGGCTACAATGACCAGGGGGGTGCCCCTGCGACGGCTGACGACGCAGGGCACCCCCGGTTTACTTGCCAGGTCCCCCACCTCACCCTGCGCGGCGCCATGCTCCGCGCAAGGTCGCCGGAGCATGGTGCTGGCAGGGTTTTGCAGGAGGGACCTGATTGCAAAGAACGAAGGAGAGTTAGGGGCCAAAATGCGAGGGTTCAAAAGTTGAGGGCCAAAGAGTAAATATATGAGGACCAAAGTGTGAAGTCGGTCAAGGAGGTTTCTTCTTAGGCTCAAGTTTTTATACATGACTAATTAGGACCTAAGGAATCTGATGGTGAATTTCATTTTCATATTAAACCTTGTTTGACCGGTCAATTTGCGCAAAAACCCAAATTAAGTTATTAATTGGGCATGGTTCTCAATGTAGGTCAAAATGGGTTCTAAAGGCCAAATTGAAGGTTCTAAACCCTAGAGATTATTTTTCTATGAATTTTAGAGGGTTTATTCTATTTTTACTTTGCCTCGAACCTTGTGAATTGAAGTGGGTTGTTTTAGGGTTACAGATTATCATTTGGTTCCTTGGAAGTGCTGTAGCCCTTACTAGATCATCTCATCCCACTTTTATTCTTATTAAGCTGTTTTGACCTGTGTTTGGGCCCTGAATTACCCTGTATGCAGATTATACTGGTAAAATTGCACTTTTACCCCTTATGACTGGTTTTCTTCTCAAACTCAGAATTCTCTGAGTTAAGCCTTTCCTTGAGATATGTAGGAGCTTTTATCCTTTGTATTAGGTCAAAATGAGCTAGTTATGGCTCATGATGAGGTTCTCATCAGGTATCATCCGCCTCAAACCTCTATAGTCATCCAAATTTTTTAGGTGTCTTGATTGGGTCCATCACATTCTACTCTCATCCAAACCATCAATGCATGTTCGGTAGGAGGTCCTTAAGACCATCCTTGAGGCCTCCTTTAGTGATTCACTTCCGTCGAGGCCAGGCCTCAACTTCCATGTTTATGCAGCAACCCTACCACATAGACATCTCCTCTGATTCATATGAACCCAATTCTCCTTCTTCAATCATCATGGCACAACCAGTAGAAGAAGAGAACAACCTTGAGAACCAACTTCAGCGCCTTAATGATTTATTTCAAGCTTTTGTGAACCCACCGCAGCATCCTATGATGCGAGATCACTACAATCCCACTGCAGTGGCAATTGAACCTCAAGTCCAAATCCTGATTAGAGGTCCTAATTCTGAACTCAAGCCCAACATGATTCATGCTATTCCTAAGTTTCATGGGCTTAATTCCAAGGATCCCTTCTAGCACATCAAATAACTTAAGCATCTGGCCCTGACCTTCGGGCTAGATGTCCAAAATCAGGATATTCTTCTCATGAGGATGTTCTCCTTCTCTCTCATGGACCAAGCAGCTCACTGGTATCAGACTCAAACGCGTCCAATCAACACATGGGTTGAACTACAATCCAAATTTTTGAAAAAGTTCTTCCCAGTTGGTCGGACGAATGCCTTACGACACCAAATCACACACTTCACCGAGCAATCTAGAGAACCACTTCATGAAGCATGGGACCATTTCCTGGATCTCATGTGAAAGTGCTTCTATCACGGAGTTCCTAAATGGGAACAAGTCTAGTCTTTTTACCAGGGACTCCGTGAAGATATCTACTTATTCGTCAATGCAACCTGCGGAGGAAATATCATGGGTCAACACGAAGACACTGTGTGGGAGATTCTCGAAAATATGTGCGAGAACTCCATCAATAATGACTCCATGGGCTTATTCGACCGGACGAATGCCCACGCATCGACGAATCCAAGGGGAGCACATGACGGAGAAACATTCCGCTCCTAACTTCTTTGGTAACAAGACGAGGTATGATTTGTTTAGCCATTCAAATCCAGAATTTCCCTTTTCAAATTCATGTATAACCCCCATCACTTCCTCTTTAAGAACACTCCACATCTCTTTGTAAAAAAAGACTTGAACCCCATCTGGCCCTAGAGCTCCCTCATTATTTAAATCTTTGATGGCATCCATAGCCTCCTGTTCAGTAATAGGTGCAACCAACATTGTAGCTTGCTCATCACTAACACACGGGAATGCAGTCGCAACCATCCTCCACATACCTCTTGGTGCAGCCTTTGATTTTTCCTTGAAGTATCGCACAGCTTCATGCCTGATTTCATGAGTGGAAGAGATGTTTCTCTCACCAATTTTGATAGTAGCAATGAGGTTGAATCTCCTTCGAGCACTGGCTACAAGGTGAAAAAAGGTCATATTGGCATCCCCTTCCTTGAACCACAATTGTCTAGACCTCTCACGCCAATCCATCTCTTTCTTTAAATCCTCCTCAGTAATGATTTGCTGCCAATATTTCCTATCTTCCTAATCTTGAGTGTTCAGACCCACTATGCTTTCCTTCATATCAAGCTGTTGTGCCTCTGCTAATGCGTCAAGTCTCTTCTGCTCTCTAATAGCTGCTATTGTTTGCTGAAACTCCCTTAGTAGTATGCACATGTTTGCCAACTTTAGAGCCAGGCTTTGGGTAGCAGAGCCTGCAGTCTTCTTATTTTTCCACCAGCTAGTCAGCATATCTTTAAACCCCTCTTCTCTAAGCTAGGATTTTTTGAACTTGAAGTATGACCCAACATCCGCATTCACCCCACTGTCCCACACAATTGGCGTATGGTCAGAAAAAGGCCTATCAAGGCTCATGGCTGAGGACAATTGAAATTGCTCCAAGAGACTAGAGTTACCAAAGAATCTATCCAATTTGGACATGAGCCCACTGCCATTTCTCCAAGTAAACTCAATACCACTGATCGGATATTCACTGATGCCTAGATTCTGCACAACCAGTTGGAAGCCTGCCTCTGCACTATTTGTGTTACCCCTAGGACGGTCCCCACTTGATAAGGTACAATTGAAATCTCCACCCACGAGCCAAGGTAGCTCTTGGACCTTCAGATGTGCTGCTGATAAGTCCTCCCATAACTTCAATCGGTTAGCTGCTGCACAAGGACCATACACACATGATACAAACCAATCCAACTCCCCTTGGTGACTCTGGCATCTACATGTAAGTATATGCCTGGCCCGATGAACTTCAACCACTATAAAGCTGGACTTTCTCCACCAAATAGCCAGCCAACGAGATCTGCCATTTGCAGCCAACCCCACACAATCTACTCTCCCAGATTACCTCAGGGTGTCCCAGGCAAGATTATTATCGTCCTCTAGATGTGCCTCTTGAATAAGAGCACAATCAATATCCCACTCCATAAGATATCTGATAAGAGAAGCTCTTCTCACCTTATTGCGTAACCCACGCACATTCCACATTAAAATTCTCATCCCTTATATGATAAGAGAAGCTCTATATGATTCTTTTATATCACACATATGCCCTTAACTTTCAAAATCCTTACAAAAAGGCTCCTAACTTTGTCATCATTTTCACAAACAGGTCCCTACTGCCATGAATCCTATTCCTATAAACTTCGGTGACATAAATTTGGCAAGTTCTCCTTGATTCCTTGATGAATCCCTCTCAAATTTGAAAGGGAAGTTCGTCAAGGAATTCCCTTCCTTTTGAGCCAATTCCTAAGCTCCTAAACCTTACCAATCTCTCATGCGAACGCATGAGAGATTAGGGTATCTTGGGATTTCTTTCTCCGGCGAGCTTTCCAAGCTTGGGAAGCTTGCTTCCTAAGCCCAAAACGTCGTCTAGAGCCCTATAAAAGGACCCCCATGGCCTTGATCTTTTCCCTAGCAAGTTTTGGCTTGAGAAATCCTCCTCTACTCCATCTCCGACCACCTTCAAACTTAGCTCCAGCGACTCCTCTCCCCTCTCCACCTCCAACTGTCCAACCATCAAATTGGATGGCCGACTAGCTTCCCCTCATCCTCGCGAACCTCTCCGATCAAAGAGAGGTCGTGCCTCTGCCTCAATTGACGTCGCCACCTCATCGATCTCTTCTCCTTCTCCGACGTCAGTCTACCACCACCAGCTGCCTCTGCCCCTCTACCTCATCCCTAAGTCCCTCTATCTCTCTCTTTTCCTCTCTACATTATTCTCCCACTCACGCAACACACGCACAACCACCGATTCTCCCTCAACATCGTCACCTTCCATCACTCCGACGACACCTACACACTGCCACACCACTCGAATCTCGCTGCTATCACACCCATTAGCATCGCCACCTTTCAAAGAGCAAAAGCCCTCTGGTTGTTCACTCGATTGGCCTCTCTGTAGGCCTCCCGAACAACCCATCACCGCACCTCCAGTCCTGACTCTGTCTAACCACCATAGCCACTCCCACTCCATACTGAACCCCTCACACATTCGCCATCCCAAGGCGATCCATCTGGACTATTTTGATGTGGCCGCAAGGCCGTATTTTACATTTTAGGTGTTCGCCGGATAGCCGTTGCCGCCTCTGCCTTCTCCGACTTCGACGGCCTTGTTCTCACAGTATTCTTCCTTGCCTCCACACCAAGGTGGTGTGGAATCCCTCTAGCTATAGTTCCAGATTCCTGATTGAAGCAGCCAGTGCCTTCCTCGCTCGCAATTGCAAGCTCGACTTGCTGCTGTTGACATACGAAGAAGTTGTGGGACTTTAGTCCCATATTGTGGGTTGCTGAACCGTACGCACGGCTTAAGTTGATTTTGTGCATTTGCTTGGTTGCCTCGCATGCATAGGGGGTAAGGTCCCCGCACGCATGCGCATATGCACGCCCTCACCCGCACCCATGCCTCGCAGGTCTGGGCTTGGTCCATTTACTCGGATACCCGGGTCTGGTTTGGTTTGCTCATTCTGAGAGAAGAGAAAGAAAAAGGAAAGGAGAGAGGTGGGGGGTTTTGCTTTGCCGCCCTCCTCTCAACACTTGTGAGATCTGAGAGAGGCCTTTGCCTCTACTAGCGTGCTGAGTCCTGTGCTGTGCCTTCTCTGAAGCTAAGAGAAAAAGAGAAGAGAAGAAAGAAGAAGAGAAGAACTTGAAGAAGAAGAGTCCTTTGCCTCTATTAAGGCATCTGAGTGCCTATTCTGTCATCTGATATCTGCTGATACCTTGGTTCTGTTGATTAAATTGAGATTCGTTTGGCTTATATGATCTATTACTTTGAGTAGCTTGCAAAGCTTAACATTATAGGGTAATTTGGTGATTCAAATCACCATTTTACCCTCTCTTCATTTTGCATTATTGACATCAGATTTCATTTATGTATCATTCTTTTTTGAAATTCTTATATTGCATTTGAATTGCGATCTTGAGAAGTGTTTTGCCAATTGCTCCCTATGTTCGACCTCAGATTTCTTTCGAGTATAAATATTATTTGTTTTTCGCATTGATTCGATCTATACTACAACACGATGATTTTAAAACCCATTTCAGAGAAGATAATAGAGGGGTGCTTGGGTCTTTTGCCTTAGGTGGGAGTTTACTCAAAATGATGGAGCTGGCTTTCTCCGACAATATGATCGGGTTCTTGCCTTTGGTTCGCGGCTTATGCTTGGTTGTACACACATCTTTTAGGAATCATGCGTAAGCTGGTATGTGGCGAATTGCATCCATCAAGGGAATGTTTATTTGAACCTACTCAAAGAGCTTGACCAGGTCCTCCTCAGGTGCCACAGGTTTGGTTATCTTCTTTCCTTTGGTCAAGGCCTCAGGAAATGGAACCTTATATGGTTCCTCTAGAATTGGCTTGGGCTCTTTATCAGGAATGGGCATGTCCTAGATGACCAATCTAGGGTTACGGTCTATAGTCTCAGGCATGTCATGGCTAGGAAAAGGTGGGTCATGTGTTTCTTTGCCACTACGGGTGGTGACGGAATTTAATCCTACCTAATTTTGGTTTGGGTTGGGCAAAATAGGTGTCTACTGCTGAAATCCAGAGTATGAAGTTGAAACATCCATCCCATTAGGTGATGGAGTAGAAGGGGCTTGATAAACAAAGTGAGCTTGGCCCTGATTTGGGTTCATAACATGCCTCTGGTTCGGCATGTTATTTGGATTTGGAAGAGGCTGGGAAGGAAGTGCACCAGGCTAGAGAGTACTTGATAGCTGGGTCAATTGATTGCGTAGCTCAGAGATCTCTTCTTTGTGCTATTTTTGCATGTCAACCAAGGTCTAAAGAATCAAAGATGTCTCATCTTCTTTAGGTGGTCCAGACCGGAAATTTTGATTGGGCCTTAATTGAGTGGGTTGATATGGTCGTTGGTTCTGTGGTCGGGGTTGGAATTGGGATCTCAGATTTGGGTTATTTCCTGACCACAAAAAGTTAGGATGATTACGCCATCCAAGATTATAGGTGTTGGAGAAATGATTATTCTAGATGACGTGGAGGTCCTCGCAGGACTGAGGAGCTCCAAGATAATCAGGGTACAGGGGTTCAGAGTTCCCCCAAATGTGGTGGGCTGACCCGGAGTTGCCTCCGAAGCCATAATTAGATAGGGGTGGATGTGCATCCATCCTCGAGGAGTGGTAGATGCTGTGCGTAGCCTCCCATCCCGTGGGTGGGTGTGCGTATGTGCTTTGAGGTGCAGCGGTGGATTTCTGTAGATGACGAGTGATGTCGTCCACCTTCTTTTCGATAATGGAGACCTTATCCAATTGACTGGCTACCAACTCCAGATCAATGGATGTGGAAAGGCCTCAGGATTCGTGCACCCCCCAATTGTTTGTCAATATGCAGGTGGACGTCTGGTTGTACGCACCCAATGACTCATTATTCAGGAAGTTCTCGCACATGTTTTCAAGAATCTCCCAGATCGTGTCCTCATGTTGACCCATGATGCTACCACCACAGGTTGCATTGACAAATAGCTTAATGTCATCACAGAGCCCCTGGTAAAAGGATTGGACTTGTTCCCACTTTGGAACTTTGTGATGGGGGCACTTACGCATGAGATCCAGAAAGTGATCCCATGCCTCGTGTAGAGATTCCCCCACCCTTGGGAGAAGTGCATGATTTGGTGCCGCATCATGGTTGTACAACCAATGGGGTAGAATTTTTGCAAGAAGGCAGTCTAAAGTTCTCCCCATGTGTTGATTGTGTGTGGTTGAGTCTGAAACCATTGAGCGGCTTTGTCAGCCAGAGAGAATGAGAAGAGTTTTAAGAGTAATTCGTCCCAATTCTGCACATCTACCCCAAAAGTGTGGGCCAGATGTTTTAGGTTTTTGATGTGCTGGAAAGGATCCTCAAAGTTCAAGCCATGATATTTTGGGGTCATATGAAGCATGCTAGGCTTGAGATCCACCTCGGGTCCTCCCGCAAGAATATTGATTTGGGGTTCGATTTCCACCACTGTGGGATTATAGTGATCTTACATTTGAGGATGCGGCAGTAGGATGATGATGGCATTGATTCAATTTTCGAAATCATGGAATTGTTGCTCAAGGTTAGGTTGATCTTCTTGGTGATCCATAGCTAATAAGGGGGAAGAAGCTTCTGAATCAGAAGATATGTCAATGTGATCAGGTTGTTGCAAAAATACAGAAATCGAGGCTTGACCTCGACAAGAGTGAATAACTAATGGAGGCCTCAAGGGTAGTCTTAAGGACCTCCTCCCAAACATGCACTGATGGAGTAGATGAGGGGCAGAAGGTGATGGTCCACTCAAGACACCCAAATATTTTTGGATGACCATAGAGGTTTGGGGCGGATGATACCTCTAAGTCAGAAAGTCATCCACCTGAGAATTACCTGGGCAGCCAGAAAGGTAGAGTTCCGCAAAGACCCCTACACGGTAAAGCATCCCCACATGTTACAAGGTTTCCCCCACTCGACCTTTCTTATCACTGAGGATCCATGTAGAGCAAAATGGTGACTTGACCTCTTAAGTCTATCAATTTTAAGTTAAGAGAAAGGGTGCTTATGATTTCACTTGAACTTTAAGATGTTTTAGTGCAGGGTGACCTAATTTGAAGATTGGTTAACCCAACAAGGTGGGTCAACTTCACCTGTTTGTCCTTTGAGAAATTTAGGTCCCTCTTTTAGTGTTCAAATGAAATTAAGAGCCTGATTTTAGGGTTTACTTGAATAGATCAATTCAACCAAGGCTTAGGCACACACTATTTGGGAAGGTTAATTCTTGATTAAGCAAGTGTCTCTAAAACCCTAAACTAGAAACCCTAATTGGCTCTGATTGGTCCAATTCAATTCGTCTAAATATGGTACTTAGGGCTCAAGCAAGAAGGTGATTGCCCTAGATACCTTAGAACCCTAAGTAGGTGCACAAATCAGGGTTGGGATGTTCTCTAGAATGTATCAAATTAGGAAACTTGTGATGGTTATTCTTAAGAATAGAATGCAAGTAGCCCTAATTGATTTCTTCCCTTTTTTTAGCATTTTAGAATCAGGGGCTTAGGGGAAATTGGATGGAGTTTACCTGCCCCTGGAGTGTTTTGATGTGTGGCTGATCTTCCTCCAATGAATCCCTATCACAAATCATAGTCAAAAGAGATAGAACATCTTAGTATCAAATCAAATGATGTAATCAAGAGATCAAAGTTTCTCATTGCTCCCTAGCAAGGGCGCCAAAATGTTATTTGCTCTGAAACGGGTTTTAAAATTGTCGTGTTGCAGTATAGATCGAATCAACATGAAAAAGAAATAATATTTATACTCAAAAGAAATCTGAGGTCATTCGCTGGGAGCAAGTGGCCAATATGAATCTCAGGATCACAATATGTAAGCAATTTCAGCCAAAACTTAATTCAAAATAATATGTCGAGAATTCAAGTATCAATGTGCAAAAATAATAGGGTAAGATGGTGATTTGAATCACCAATTACCCTTATACAATAATACCAAACAAATGCAAATCAAGTTATGTCAAGATAATATAGCTTCAGAAGCTCGAAGAAGGATTATTGGGCGTGATGATCTGATTAGACATCTTAAATGTCTGATGCTATAGTACTTCTCAAGCCTTGCTCCTTCTCTTCTTTCTCTGCTCTCTGCTTTGTCTTCTTCACTTCTTCTCCTTGCGACTAAGTGTCGTACAAGTGCTTGTGAGAGCAAAACCCCCTGCCCCTGCACTCTCTCTTTCTCTCTTCCCCTTCTCTTTCTCAATGTTAGCTCAGATGCTCGGGTAATCGGGTAACAGGGATCCACGTACCTAGGACCAGGGCTACCGACGTGGGTAGCAGCCGAGGTGTGAGTAGAGGCTTAGGCAGGTATACGGGTGCGGGTATGGTGCTAGGGACTCACTCCCGTAGTGTCTAAGGCAAATAGCCACAAACACATTTTCCTTTTATGTCACAGTTGCACTGCCAAAGTCCACGATGTGGGACTATAAGTCCTTACTCTTTCCTCACACAGCTGCTGTACGTGAACCTGCTTCGAATTGAGGGTGAGGATGCTGCAATTGAGGACCTGGATCTCTTCAAGACTACGAGCCACATCACCTGGAGAGAATGCCTGGAGTTAGCGAAACCTAGAGCGAGCTTCAAGCAATCTTAAAGCTCTTGCGTTAATGGCATTACAGTCCCTGCACCTGAAATCAAAAGATGGCCTCTTTGCCAAGTCAAAACAACTCAGGAAGCATCGCCGGACGATGACAAACATAACCGTGGTGGTGCGAAGGCGATTGACAGAGTGAGGAGGTTTAACGACCTCGGACTATTGGTGCGGAGGGCGTGGTGTTCGGTAGAGGGTTTGAAGGGGCAATAGACCTAACTAGGTTAGGGCTTTTGCTCCTGGGATTGAGGTGGAGGTGTAGGGATAAGTAGTGGCTGATTTGGTGGAATGTGATGGTCGTGCAAACTCGCCGATAGTACGCCAGCGAGGTGGAAGACGGAGGGCGTGCGAGTGAGTCGATGATTGAAATGTAGAGTGGTTGGTGTGGTTGTGAGGTAAAAATGCTAGGGAACTTATCTAGGTGGTTGATGGACAACGAGGAGTAGAGGCGATGTCGGTTCTAGTGTGGTTGGTGCTGGGGACGAAGATGACTCTAGTGAGGGTAGGACGGTGAGGACAACGAAGGGAGAGACACCCGTTGGAATGGCACGATGCGGAGGAAGATGAGGAAGATGAATCCATCGTCGGTATTGCGAGCAGATGATGAAGGAGGCTGGAAGAAATCTCCGGAGCTCGAGGAGCCTTTCGGCTGGAGTAGGAAGGAGGAATGTGGGGAATTTTCGGCCAAAATTGAGCTTAAAATGATCGGTGTGTATTGGGGATCCCTTTATAGGATGATGACGACGACGAAGGGAGAGACACCCGTTGTAATGGCACAATGCGGAGGAAGATGAGGAAGATGAATCCATCGTCGGTATTGCGAGCAGACGATAAAGGAGGCCGGAAGAAATATCTAGAGCTCGAGGAGCCTTTCGGCTGGAGTAGGAAGGAGAAATGTGGGGAACTTTCGGCCAAAATCGAGCTTAAAATGATCGGTGTGTATTGGGGATCCCTTTATAGGCCTTTAGAGGGTGGTTGAAGCTTGGAAATCAAGTGTGTGATCTTGGAAGGTTCACCGAAATAGGAAACCCAAATCTCTCATGCGTTCTCATGAGAGATTGGGAAAGAAATGAAGCTTAAGAATCAGTTTGATTGGAAGATAATTTCAAGAGGGATCTTCGATTCAAATTTGAGAAGGTTTGATTGAGAATCAAGTGAGAAATCTTTGCTCGAATCTCGCTGGAGCAAGGTGCGTTCACACCAATGGCGGCAGGGACCAGCTTGTAAAGAAGATGACAAAAGTTAGGAACCCAAATGCATATTTTTTGAAAGTTAGGGTCACGGGTGTGAGAAAAAATAGTCAAATAGGACCAAAATGCAAACTTCATCAATATGATCTCCTATTGGGTCCAAATTTTGGTGAAAACCTAATTTGTACCTAAGGAAGCCAATGGTGGAGTTGGATTTTAGTTTTGACCTTGTTTGGATAGGTAATTTATGCAAAAACCCAAATAGGGTAAAAGTATGTTTGTGGCTCTGTTTGGGGTCAGGATAGGTTTTGATAGTCAAATTGAAGGTACCAAATCCTAGAGAATATTTTTATATGAATTTTAGAGGGTTTAAATGAATTTTATCCTAATCGAAACCTCAGTTAATTAAGTGGGTCTATTTTTAGGATTTCAGATGTCTATTAATTCCTGTAACACATGAAAACCCATTTCGTTCTATATGAACCCCCTTAATAGACTCTAAAGCATATTTGAACTTTATTCAATCCTTGAGAAAATCCATGGTTATTCTGTTTTTATGATAGAATGGTAAATTTGCAAAAATAACCCTGTATTCTTATCTTCTTCTCAAATCAATGTTTTGTGACCTTAAGACCTTCTGAAAGATATGTACAAGCTTTTATTGACTTAATCAGATCAAACTGAGCTAGTTATGGCTCATGATGGTGTTCCCATCAGACATCCAGGAGGAGATTTTTAGGGTGGTGCATGCCCACCCTTGGAGGAGCATTCTAAGGTGGAATTCTTCCACCTTTGGAGGAGCTAGGATACACCCACCAAGGGCTTGCCAAGGAGAAAGTAGCATCACTGGAGGAGCACTTCAAGAAAAGATTAGAAGAAATCATTTTCAAGCCTAGGAGCAGCTGAGATTTGAGTAAGGATCTCCTCCTCTTCATCATCATCGTAGGAGGATTTGTGTTTGCATTTTTTTTGCATTATCATTCATATAGTAGAAGCATTCCTCTACTAGTCATTTTGTAAAACATTTTTCTCCTTAATCAAAGTTGCCTTTCCACCATTGTTTTGTTGCATTTTCTTGCTAGTACCATAATTCACTCACACCCTCTCTCTAATTACCCTAGGTCTTCACGTACCTAGGGTGAGCTTAGGGAGAGGATTTTTCTTGTCACTTAAGTTTTAGCTTTATTAAAGTAGGTGTAGTTTTTCTCTGCTTATTACCTTATTGCCGATTATTTCAAAATCCCAAAAAAAAATTCATATTCAAAAATTATAAAAAGAAAGTTGATTTCCCGATAACAAGTGAGTGTTTGAATTGCATTTCTACCTCCCTTGGAACGACCCAAATACTTTTCCAAGTACTCGATTTTTATAAATTTTAAAAGCGGTCGGAATTGCACATTACAATGATAAAAACCCTAATTTCAAGTCGCACAATTTTTCGCATCACTTTTTTGCATCGTTGTTGAGGAGGCACAGCTTTGCATTATCCTATTTCTCTTGCTTGATACGCGAATCTCATCCCCTTCTTTTTCTTTCTCTCGTGTGTGTAAGCACTATAGGAAAAAGATGGGATTTTTGGAAGCGAAAGCTTAAAGTCTTTGTCTTCCAACGAATTCGAGGTTAGTGTCCATTTACTTGTCACATTAAACCTAAAAACTATCAAAAAAATACTAAATTAGGCTTTCAGGATCAAGAACATCTAAATTTGGTAAAGTGGTGATTCATAAAAATCATTGTTTGCTTGTTTGAATCATTTAACACTGCTTTACCCTAAGTGTTTGTGTTCTGATTTTCGGGTCCAGACTTTTGTCTGGAATTCAAAAATCAATTCTTGACACCACAAGCCTCTTAAAATCTTCAAATTTCACCCAAAAATTCCAAATTAAATTAGGAACATATGTTCCAAATTTCATATTATTTGGAGTTGTATAGAAAGTTTAAAAATTTGTGGACCACAAGGGGTCATCTCCTCTAATTTCATTATTTTGTTACTGTCTGTGAATTTTAGGAATTTTTATACTTGTAAAATTTCTATCAAATTTAGCTTTCTGGAATCCTTGTGAAATTCTACATAACATATAAAATCGCAAAAATGTTTGGTGGCCAGTGGTGGCACTAAAAAGTCCAAAATACCCGTGGGTGTTATTTCTAGACTTTGACACCAGCACAAATAAAAATCAAAAAATATCAAAGGAATTCCTAAAATCATAAAAAATATTTTTTGGAATCCTTGTTTGATTTGTCTTCTAATAGTGGTGTTGTTTGCTCTATTTGGTTCACTACTTAACAAGAAAAGCCGAAAATAATTCACTGATAGTAACATTTCTGCTTAGGAATTCAAATCAATTAGGGTTTTCTTTTCATTTTATAGTCTCACATCATAAAGGAAATCTACATTCACCAATACAACTTGATTTTTGTTTGTTTGTGGAACTCAAAACATGTTTGAAAGCATAAGAAGAAAACCCTAAAAGACATTAATCTAAATCAAATCCTAAAAGCAGAAACACAACAGATTTTGTGTGACAAGATTGATTTGGCATTGGACTCACTCCGTCCAAGTTGCACACACCAAAAAATTGAAATAACAGGGCATTACCCTAATCAATGCCCTCCACATTCCTGTACACATTCAGGTACCCAAGCCTAATTAAAATAAGTAGTCATTTGACCAGTTAAGGACTTCATCCAATTTAGGCTTGATATCCGACATTTAAGAATCATTAAGTGCTCCTAATTCCCTTAGAAAATGCGGTGACAGACTTGGAGGGAAGTCAAATGATAGGTAAGGGTTTACACAAGCCCCTGGTGATTTTCCTAGGACATGCTTGGGCCCAAGCCACCTCTTTAGTTTAGTCGAGTGCTGTTTGGGAAGTGGGTCCACTTGTTGATCCCTTACTTGCCGGGTTCCCAAGTCTTAGGTTTTTAAGGACTCAACCCTAAGACAACATTAGGCTTATTTGCTTGATTTGCACACCTTCTCAAATCTCTCTTCTCCTCCCCTCCCTGTTTTTCGTCACAAAATGCGTAAAAGATTATTTCTATCGTTGTAGTGCGAATCACATCAAAACAAATAATTTTATAAATATTTCGAAAAGTACTTAGTCGTTCCTAGGGAGGCAAGACACGATTTTCAAAGCCTTTCATACTAACTAATCTATCCTATTGCAACATAGAAATAGAGATCAGATATTCAGAAAATTAGATTTTTATTGCTAATGGCAAACTATTCTAAAACTAGGAATTAAAACAACTATGCTAGAGAATAAAGAGAGTGAGAAAAGTAGATGAAGGGCAGCATCACTTGTGGGATGCTTGTGCGAAGTGTGGCAACACTTCAAATCTAGAGCACTGGGAGGAAGACTAGAGAGATGTTGCAAAGGGAGAGGCAGAAGTGTCTAGTGGAAGTTACCTCTCAATTGGGGGCTCTAGGGCTCTTTTTATAGCTTCAATGAGGGGCAAAGTAGGTATTTAGGCCCCCAAAATCGTGCAACAACTTAGATGCGATCAGATCCATCGATTGGGAGATCAACGGATCAGATCATGCCTCAAAATAACCCCCTACTCACCTTACACACGTGGATTTAACCTGCTGTTGACACGTGGCAGCCTTTGAGCTGCCAAATCATGATCGCGCACACTGCTCGCGCTCCTCGCACTTGTGCTCGTGTCTTTATGTGCACTTTCAATTTCAATCATCCTATCTCATGATCAGATGGCTTAAAAGGATCGCAGCATGGCCTTTGTCCTTGCATGTATCGGGGCATCGGGTTAGGCGTTGGATCACACGTTCATCCACACCGTCGCATCGCTTGCACCATATTGCACCACACAGCTGCCTCTGTGTCGTCTGATCCCATCTAACAGTCCAATTGCGCTCGTGCTCCACCGCCTCACCGATTTTGCACTTAGGGTGAATGGAACTTGTGCCACTTGCTCTCACATGGAAGCACTAACTAACGCGCTGCGGTCGTGTTTGAGTCGTGATGTTGGTTTTGTCGTGCGGCCACTCTCAGCCATTGGATGAAGATCCAACGGCTGAGATGCTTTCTCTCTCAGTTGATGAAGGTGCGGTGGTGGGTTGTTAGGATGGTGCCACTTGGCACTATCCTGACTGTTCATCTTCCTGCCTTTGTAGATGATGCTATAGGGCTCCGATCAAGTTGATCTTTACGTCATTGGACTATGATCATTGATCTGAATCCATCCGTATGGTCGAATTTGACATCTGAGGTTTGGATCTCTACTATCTTGCTCCTTAGCCTCTGTTCTTCTACGGGTTGTATGTGATGCTATGGATGTCTGATCAAGACAATTCCGGAAGCGTTGGACTTCTGTCGTCGTCCTGATAATATCCGTACAGTCTGATCTATCATCTATGACCCTGAATCATCTAGAATTAATATTGTCTCTCTTTAAGAGCATAAAATGGCAGTATTATCTATAAAGCTACCAAACTAACTACTATGCAAATTATTATGCTTATACATTCATTGTTTCTAAGTTGATCTAGAATCTAACTTAATTCAGGTAAATTAGGTCTTATGATTGCTGTGCAATCACACCCCCATGCCTGAATCTTGCTAGTCTTTAGCAAATGCAACACTAAATGCAAAGTGATCCTAAATGAATAATTTCTATCAAGAGCTTGACTAGAGATTTATTTCTTTTATTTTCATCCAAAACTTTAGAAATCCAAACAGTCGTGAAAGTGTAGCATTGTAGCCTTTGTAATGGATCTAAGTGAAAAGTTAATCCACATCTAAAACTCGTACTTGACCCTTAGTAAAATTCTTTTGGGATAAGCAAATTTCTTCCCTCAGGGTTATAAAATAATCTGTAATTTCAGCCCCAGATTTTGGCTTAGGTAGAAGATGTTTGAGTCAAGTGGGTTCGTATTTGGTGGCTCATACTCATTTGGTGCTACACATAGACTAGTACTATAGAACCTAGATTTTCAAATTTATTAAATAATTCAACTCAAAGAAAGGCAGAGAAACTGTGCTCTCTTTTAGTTCCTTTATACTCATTCTCGCTCTTTCTTTTTCTTTCTCTTTTTTTTCTCTTTTCTTTTCTTTTTCCTTTCTAGCTCACAATCTCACCAGATTTGTCAATATATTTGATGACCTCTCATGGTATTAACACTTTGATTAAGCTCTGATAATCCTATGACTAAGTAGGAATTCCTCAACCTATATTCAGGCAGTCAAAAATACAGAAAAGTAGGTCAAGACTGTATTTGTTGGATTGTAAAGGGAATGGGTATTGTTTCCTTAATGTACTTGACACAACGTAATTAACACACTCGCTTTTTTTTCTATATATATATATATTGCTTTTCTCTTTTTTTCTTTTTCGTCTCTTTTTTTCTTATATATTTATTTCTACCAACACAACGTACTGCATTACCCATGCACATTTTTATTCACGAGGTATTATTTGGGATTGGGGGTGTTCAAAAGGATATCTGGTGGCTTATTTAGTGGAAGTGCCTACTCTTGGCACCGTGAAAGGAATGGATGAGACAATGTATTTCTGATCTTGATATTAATATCCTCCTTTAGCCGAGGATTCCATAAAGGATGATCATAACCATCCACCTTAGTCCTAGTTTTACTAGAACCTGCTCTTTGTGTATTTGCCTTATTTGGTGTCTCTACCAAAAATTCGCACAAAGAATTTATACGCAGGAACTGAGAGCGAAAATTATGCCTAACTCCAAGTATCATTATCCAATTACCTAGAAACTTAGTTCCTTATACTAGCCTCGAAGCACCAGTAGACTCTCTACGCTCACCTCACACTTATTTGGTGGATCTACTAGAAGGTGATTTGCCTGACTCCTTAATTACTATCCAAGGGTTCAGGAGAAGAAGCATTGCTTCTTCTCGGCAAACTAAAGATGTCTATCGGTCTTCATAGAGAATCAATTGCAAATTCTATGTGTAAGTATGAAAATGTACTGGATTCTAAATTCAGGAATCAACTTAAGAATAAATCACCAATAAAACCTTCTTGATAAAAATTCTTTATGCATGAATGCAATTTTTTTTTCTGACATAAAAATAAGCATGCAATGTCCACCCCTCCATGCTTATTCGTTACAATGTCCTCATTGAAATGTATGCAGAAAAATCAAAATGTAATAAGCAAAAGGAGGGGATATCACCTGACTAAGCTTGTTAATCTAGGTCAGCTTGATTAGTCGAAAATGAAAAATACCTGTATAGAATACTGGGTTGCCTCCCAGCCAGCGCTAAGTTTAATGTCATTGGCCGGACCTAAACCCAAAAGAAATATGTATTTCAATATTGTGGGTCAAGAGAAGGAGTAATAATTGTTGCTAAAAGATTCAAGATTAATATAAAGATATGATCATGTGGTCCAAGAATCAGTGATCCACAAATGCGGACCAACTGATGATGCAATCCTACTCCGAAGTGTTTTTCCAATTCAAAAAATAGAATAGGGTTAGATAGATGAGGTTCATGATGTATAGCCTGTTCATTAATCCAATTCCATAATTCAAGAAGAGGTGGTGGAGGGTCTGGATTGAAATCATGATTGAAATTTAGATCTGGTTCTGAATTAGAATCATAAGGGTCCTCATAATGGTAATTGATGTCAAAAATCATGAATTCTCCAGGCTTCAGGTCATATGAGGATAAAGGTAGAGTTGTGTTGAATTTTTCAAAACCCTCATCAGAAATTACCTCTTCCTCATCAGAAACCAATTCCTCCTCAGAATCAAGCCATCCATTTGAACCAGTTGGATCATAAGTTCTTTCCCAGTCCATAACGCCTTGAACTTCTTTTTCTGAGGTCGTTTCTTTGTTTTCCCGGTTCATGTCCTTTGCTTGTCCAATGTCTCGAACCCCCTCAAAATCAATAATTCTTGAATTTCAGGGTGGATATACTGAGGATTCTTTATGTCGTCATCTAATTCATCATAAGATACTCCCAATAGTTTCTCGATCTCACAAATGTCTTTTTCAATTTGATTATCTATGGGAGGTCGTAGATCAAAAACATCCTCAAGTACATCACTTCCTTGCCTTTCTTATTGATCTTGAGATCAGATAGAATTCGGATCATCCTTAGTGTGAATTGCCAAGACCTTCTCAATTATTCTGACGACCTCAACAGAACCACAATTCACTTTATTCTTTTGGGAAGCTTTAAAGGTATTGAGTTGACAAGTTTTCCTTCCAGAAGTGATTTACATATTCCCTATCTCACAGTTGATTAGAGCCTTGGCTATGGCCAAGAAAGGTCTTCCTAAGATTATTGGGGTGTGGTTCAAGTTTTCTGATGCCTCCATATCTAAAACTAGAAAGTCCACAAGGTACTCAAAATCCCTCACTTTTATAATCACAATTTGTAAGAGTCCCTTTGGAATCTTGGTTGACCTATCTGTAAACTGAAGGGTAACATCAGTGTATTGCAAGGGACCTAAATCCAATTCTTCATATAATTCCGTGGGGATTAGATTGATGGAGGCACCATGGTCCAGTAAGCCTCGTTCCAAGATAAAACCATCTATTTCACATGAAATCAAGGGGTCCCAGAATCTTTCTTTGTAGGAGGGAGCCTACTCAAGATAATAGCACTAGCTTGTTCAGAAACTATGACCTTTTTTGATGATTTGGACTGGCATTTCGATGTGCACAATTCCTTAAGAAATTTCACACAGGCCGGGATGTTATCAATGGCTTCAAGGAGTGGTATATTCACCTAGACTTACCTTAAAATCTCAAGCCACTCCTTAGATTGATTGATTTTCTTTTCCCTGGATTTGTTCAAGGCTTTAGGAAAAGGTGCTTGAGAGAAATCATGGGTGTTCAAATCCTGAGTCTTGTTTTTTAGATTAGCTTGGTCTCCCAGGTTAGATTCGGGCTCCTCAAGATCTTGGTAAGATTTGGGTGTAGAATGATATGGATCTTGGATTCGTTTCCCACTTCTCAAGGTGACAGCACAGGCATAAGCATTAGGGTTAGAAGGGTGAGGTGGGTTTTGCAAAATGGGTTGAGCCTGAGTTGGGTTGGGGTTAACAAAGCTAGGTGGGTGCTAGGGAGCAAGTTGAATTTTGTGTGCCTGTTGCTCCCATGTGTTGTTTTGGTTATCCATATTGAAATTACTTGAGGTGGGGACAGGTTGGGATATTAGCATCCCTTGTTGTCTAGCATCAACTAATTGGTCAAATCATCCCGTCAAATTTGTCCTCAATTGATCCATTTCTTCTTTATGTCTTAGATTCATTTCCCACACTTCTTTAAGGACCAAACTCAAATCAGAAGGCTCGATTTCCTGAGTAGGTTGTGGCTGGTATGTGTGTGGTTGTGTGTACCTACTAGGTAGCCCATAAGTGCTTGGCTTAGTCAAGTTAGGTCCCCAGGCGAGTTTCTAACTTGACCAAGCAAAGTTAGGATGGCTGTGCCATCTAGGGTTGTAAGTGTTCAAATATGAATCATTTCTAGTGTATCCCTGGAGTGCATTCACATCCTCATAATAATTAGGCATCGAGATGCTTAATTCATAATTTGAAGGCATCAAGGTCCCTCCTTGGTACCCAGAAAGAGATGGGCCCAAGTAAAGTTGGCTCATGGGTGGAGCCATGGTTAGGTCATTAATATTATGCACTACTTCCTAACCTAGAGTATTGGGGATTTAGCTGCAGGTTAGCCTAAAAGTTCCTTGAGTAGGCATAGGGTTTATTTTGGAATGTGTACCTAAGGAATTCCCACCCTTCAGAAGGTTGTCCAATTTCTTATCCAAACTCTACATTTTTCCCAACGAGTTCCACCTTATCCAATCGTTGTGCAATTAGCTCTAAATCAACCGAGTTTGAATTTCATAGACTCCGCTCCTTGGTTGACTTGACCTGTTGAAGGCAGACATTGAGGCATTGTTGAGGGAATTCTCACTCATATTCTCAAATAATTCAAAGGCTCTCTCAACATCTTTGCTTAGGAAATTTCCCCCACATGCAACATCAATGAAATTCTTCAAATTATCACTTAACCCATAATAAAAAATATGAACCAAGTGCCACTTTGGAATCCCATGATGAGGGCATTTCATAGCTACGTCATTAAATCTCTCCCAAGCCTCATGCAGTTGTTCCTCAAGGTTATGCTTGAAGGTTGTAATGGCATATCTAAGGGAATTTGTTTTTCCTACGGGAAAGAATTTTTTCAGAAATGTGCTTCTCAAATCTTCCCAAGTTAGGATTGGTCTACCAATAGTCCTCAACCATTGAGAAACTTTATCCTTTAAGGAAAATGGGAACATTTTCAACATTAGGGTACCTTCATTCATGTTCCTAGGGCCAAAGATCCTTCCTATGTGTAGAAGTTCTTCAAGGTGGTGGAAGGAGTCATCGAAATCGTGGCCATGGAAGTGGGGAATCAGATTGATGATTTGTGGTTTAAGTTAAAAATCATCCCCATCCTGAGGTACCCTAAAAAAAAGGCTCTGGTTGGGTATCAGGAGGATTGTAAAAGTTTCTGAGAGGCCGATCTGCTCTTCCATTTTGGAGTCGGGTAATGGCTTGTACTATGACCTGCATTTGTCTGTCATCGTGCCAGCCCTGCCTATCAATTTGCCTCTATAAGAGAGCCATTAGATCCATATTTTGTTCCTCCTCTTCAATATCATCTTCCTCGTGGTGACTAGCCATTGAAGAGGGTTTAGATTTAGATCTTGGATAATCAAGTCTTCTCCTAGGATTTCTCTCTAAAGGTGGTAGTAAATCAGGATGTAGAGATCTTCTACCTTGCATGCACCAGAAGAATGTCTGCAGATGAGAGAGAGAAGAAAGATGCGAGAATACCCCATCCTCTCAGTACAAGCAATCAAGCTAGTCCTTAGAGTGTAAACCCTAAATAGACCTAATCCTGGCTCTCCAAAACACGACTAGGTTAGATTAACCCTTGAATTACTTGGCTGGCCAGAAGGGTAGGACCCCCTAGGACACCCTGTACGGTGGGACACCACTAAGGGTTACACGGTTACTGCACCAACCTTTTTTATCACCAGTGGGTCCAAGTAGATAAGTTTTTAACTTTAGCCTAATCTAATTTCAAGTCACCAAGAAAATTAGTCCTGCCTAGGGCATGTCTACTCAATTTTAGATTTAGTCTTGAGGTGCTTTTGGAATATGATAGGCATTAGGGGTTGTTTACCTTAAAATTATTTTAGAAGTGTGAAGTGCACAAGCAAGGGGTTCACAAGTAATTTTTATGACGAAGTGAATTTTAAGGTTCAATTACTTGTATTAGTGAGTTTTAGGATTCACTTTAGTAAATATCTTCAAGCAATGGTTCTGCTGAGGCACACAAGAGGTTTTACAAGTCCCAATTGTTTGATAGATTTCCTTTAAGTATAGAAATGCAAGTGTGCTCTACCCTAGTGTGAAACCCTAAGAGCAGATAGTGCTAAATGATTAGGTTTAAGTCCAAAGCAAGAAAGGTAGTGCGACCCAATCAATGCAATCAATTGGTCCTATTGCACTACCAACTAAGTAATCAGAAAATATTTTTTCAAGAATTTTAATGCATGTTTTCTATTTTTTTCAGATTTAAAGTTTACTGTGGGTTCTATAGTCTATTTTGACCCTCAGTTGGTGATTGAATAGTACGTGCAATCAAACATGCATAAAATATTTTTTCAGATTTTTCCTAAATTCTTGACTTTCATAGAAATTCAGTACCACAAATTTAGAGTCAATCTGAGTTGTATAAAAATTCCTATGATTTTTTCAACTCCGAATAATTAGGAGCAATAATAGATTTGATATCAGTTAAGTTCGTAAATTTTTTAAATTTTTAAATAACTCAGAATGATGCAAAATTTAAGCATGTTGTTCCTGACTTCAAAAATCATGTCCAGTAAACATTTTAGAACTTTTGGACATGTAAATTTTTGGAAATTAAATTTTTAATATGAGAGTTTATTTCAGCCTGAAAATATAGGAGGTGGTTATGTTGATTCCCACCACCAAGAGAATTTTTTTTTTTCAAAAAGCAAGAAAATGTGCAAGCACTTAATTTTTTTTATTTCTTTTCGAAAAGAAATCTAACCTAATCTAAGATACGAGTACTTACCTGAGATTCGAACCCTTTTTTTTTCTTTCCGTTGGTGTGCATTTCTTCTCATAATTCTACGATTACTGTGCACATACAATAAAAAAGAATAGCAAGTTAGAATCTCAAATAAGTACTAGAAAGAAAATCTTCAAAAATTTTCATTGCCTCCCCGGCAACGACGTCAACTTGTTCATCATGAAACACGTAAAAGATTATTTCTATCATTGTAGTGTGAATCATGTCGACATAAATAAATTTATAAATATTTCAGTAAGTACCGAGTCGTTCGCAAGAAGGCAAAACATGATTTTCAAAGCCTTTCGTACTAACTAATCTATCCTATTGCAGCATAGAAACAGAGATTAGATATTCAGAAAATCAAATTTTTATTGCTAATGGCAAGCTGTTCTCAAACTAGGAATTAAAACAACTATGCTAGAGAATAAAGAGAGAGAAAAGTAGATGAGGGACAGCACTGCTTGTGGGATGCTTATGCGAAGTACGACAGCAATTCAAATCTAGAGTGCTGAGAGGAAGACTGGAGAGATGTTGCAGAGAGAGAGGCTAGAGAAGTGTCTAGTGGAAGTTGCCTCTCAACTGGGGGCTTTAGGGCTCTTTTTATAGCTTTAATGAGGGACAAAGTAGGTATTTAGGCCCCTAAAATCATGCAACAACTTAGGTACGATCAAATCTGTCGATTGGGAGATCAATGGATCATATCGCAACTCAAAATAACCCTCCACGTGCCTTAAACGCACGAATTTAACTTGCTGCTAACACGTGACATGATGGCCTCTGAGCCGTTGGATCACAATTACGCACATAGCCCGCGCTCCTGACGTGTGCGCTCGCATCTTTACATGTGCTTTCGATTTCAACAGTCTGATCTCGTGATCGAACGTCTTAAAAGGATTGCAGCACTGCCTTTGTCCTTGCATGTATCAGGGCGTCGGGTTGGGCGTTGGATCGCACATTCATTCGCATTGCCACATTGCTCACGCCATATTGCGCCACGTGGCTGCCTCCACGTCGTCCGATCCCATTTGATGGTCCAATTGCGCCCACGCTCCACCACCTTGCCAATTTTGCTCTCAACGCAAATCGAACTCACATCGCTTGCTCTCATGTGGAAGCTCTAACCAATGCACTACGGCCGCATTCGAGTCACGATGTTGGTTTTGTCGCACGGCCACTCTCAATCATTGGATGAAGATCCAACAGCTGAGATGTTCTCTCTCTTAGTTGATGAAGGCACAGCGGTGGGCTGTTAGGATGGTGCCACGTGGCACCTTCCTAACCGTTCATCTTCCTACCTTTGTAGATGATGCTACAGGGCTCCGATCGGGTTGATCTTTACGTTGTTGGACTACGATCATTGATCCGGATCCATCCGTACGGTCGGATTTGACATCTAAGGTTTGGATCTCTGCTATCTTTCTCCTCAACCTCTATTCTTCTATGGGCTGTATGTGATGCTACGGACATCTGATCATGACAATTCCAGAAGTGTTGTACTCTTGTCGTTGTCCTAATCAGAAGTGTTGTACTCTATCATCTGTAGCCCCGAATCATCTGCAATTAATATTGACACTCTTTTAGAGCATAAAATGGCAGTATTATCTATAAAGCTACCAAACTAACTACTATGCAAATTATGATGCCTATGCATGCATTGTTCCTAAGTTGAGCTAGAATCTAACTTAATTCAGGTAAATTAGGTCCTATGATTGCTGTGCAATCACCCGTCCTCCAAGTGCATGCACGAGTGAAGGTCCCAGAGCTCACATCTCGAGGGACCATTTGATTTTGCCCCATACGTAAAAGATCCTTATTTTCTTCTTCCTCTAATTCAAACATGGAAAACAGGTCAAATAATTCTGCTTCCACATCCCAACCCGAACCTAACCCATCAGCTGACCCACAAGATGAATTTCCCATCCCTAACCTACCACATTTAGAGCTACCACAAAACCCTGAACGGCCAAGTGGCCCTCAAAATCAAAATACAAACCCCTTCTCTTATGGTCAACCAATTGGTTTGACTTCAACAAAACCAGTAGTAGTTGGCTAGGACAGTCATGAACCTAGACAACCAAAGACTGGGTCAGCCACTTGGGGAACCTCTCGTACCTCTTAAGGATTTCTATGATCCTTCCAATTATGAAGAGAGACCCGGAGTGGCTATACCCCAAGGGGATTTCGAAATTAAACCCACCATTCTAAACCTAATCAAACATTTTCATGGTCTTCCGAGACAGGACCCCTTTTGCCACCTTGAGGAGCTAACTGTCCTCGCTTAAACCACCTGTTCCTGCAATGTACAGGAAGAGGTGTGGCTCATGAGACATTTTCCTCTCTTGCTAAAAGATAAAGCATCACATGGGTTTCGAACGGTCAGTTGTCCTATCACCACCTGGCCCCAATTAAAAAGCACTTTTCTTAAAAAAATTCTTTCTGATAGGTCGTACAAATGCTTTAAGACGATCAATAATGACCTTTCAACAAAAAAATCAGTGAACCTCTCCATGAGTCTTGGAAGAGATTTCAAGAATTACGTAGAAGTTGCCCCACCATGAAATTCCACGATGCTAGTTAGTGCAGATCTTCCATCATGGATTGGAAGATTAATTAAAACGATTAGTCGATGCTTCATGCAAGGGTAATTTCCTTAATAGAGATGCCGAAAGTGCCTACCTCCTTTTTGAAGAAATGAGTGAAAACTCATTTAATATGGCCTCAACGGATACTTTTGGTAGAACTAACAACCCAAGACTCGAAGTTAATGAAATTGACTCCAAATCCACATATGTTCCAGTCACATAGGATGATCTACACATGATAGCTCAATGACTGGATCAGATGCAAATCAACCAGAAGAAAATGGAAAAAAAGCTCACCCAAAAACAAGCTCCTTACCCTAACTCCCCTCACCTTCTCAAAAGAGAAAATCTACACAATATCAATGCTACCCCTGCTGGGCAGCAATTTTCATCTGAATTCTCACAAGATCTGATTCAGACTTTTGATTTTATGAATTAAAATCTTTTTCACCCCACCACTGAAAAAATTTTGACTCTTCAAGAGCAATTTAGAAATTCCTCCAATTCTTACAATCAAAATTGGAGGACCAACCCAAATCCCTCCTAGAAAACCCCAAATCAAGTTTTGTTTCCCAAACAAAATCAATTTGGGACTTATGGGAAAAACACATATCAACCTGGACCATCCCAGGAAGATATCAACACCCAGGTCATGAAGACTTTGCAAGGAATGCAGACTCAAATGACTGAAGTAACCTACATGATCACGAATTTACAACATCAAGTAAAGGTTACTCCTGATCACAGACCTGCTGGCAACCTACCATCCTAACCCATGCCCAACCCTAGCAACCAACGGAATCAATATCAAGGTGGATATCCCAGTCAACCTATCTACCCAGCACCCCAGCATCCACTAGGTTTTAATCAAAATTAGGCCTCCCATCCTCCTCTTAGAAACAACCATACTGCAAATGCAGTTATTCTGAGGAACGGGAAAACTACTCATGATCCTTTGCCTGCTCAAGAAACCCACCTAATAGAAAAGTAGATCAACTCTTCTCCCTCTTCCTCTAACCCCGTTCAGGAACCCATAAGTGCAAAACAGGAAAATTTCCTACTGTTTCCATGAGCCCTTCACTCTTCACACACTAAGAAAAAGAAATCCAAGCCCACTGATAAGGAATTGATGGATCTTTTTGGGCAAGTAGAAATAAATATCCCTCTCCTAGATGCCATTAAATATATCCCTGCCTATGCCAAATTCTTAAAAGATTTGTGTACCTCCAAAAGGAAGCCAAGAAACCTAGGAAAGGTGATTCTTCCAAAGATAGTAAGCTCAGTTGTGCAAATCAAACTACCTCTGAAAAGAAAAGATCCAGGTGCCCCCCTAATTCAAGTGGTCATTAATGACACTTCTTTTGATTGCGCCTTATTGGATCTCAATGCCTCAATTAATCTCATCCCCACTATCATTTTGAGGAATTTAAGATCGGTGAATTAAAGCCTGTTGAGGTAACACTTCAATTAGCAGATCGATCTACAATCAAACCAAAGGGGATTGTTGAGGATGTCATCATCCGGGTCAAAAACTGTCTATTTGTTGTAGACTTTTTAGTCCTAGATATAGAGGTACCTGAAGCTTTAAAGAATGCCCCCATAATTCTTGGAAGGCCATTCTTAGCCATTGCCAAAGGCAATATTGATTACGATTCTGGAAAGATGAAAATCATGTGCGGTGGTGAATCTATTACCCTAGATATCTTTCAAGCTTCTAGGCATTTCCAAGTACCATATTTCTTTGATGACTCGGATTCTGAGATCGAAAATTTAGTGGAGAAATCAATTCAAATTTCACACATGGGTTCCTGAACAATCTGATTTAACCCACCCTCCCACCCTAACCACACCTTCTCCATCTAACTCTTCATCTAACTCCTCCCCCCTTACTTCACCCCTAGATCACAAAGCAAATCATCTCAGAGCCAGGCCCCCAACTTGAGTTAAAACCCTTGCCCAACTCCTTTAAATATGTTTTACTTGAACCAAACAAGACCATGCCCCTGATTATCAATTCTGGACTTAGTGGGGCACAAGAGGAAAAACTTTTCCAGGTTTTGAGTAAAATAGAAAAGCTATTGGCTGGACCCTTTCTGATCTTAAGGGTATAAATCCATCCTATTGCACCCATAGAATATATCTTAAGGACGATTCTTGCCCCTCCCGTCAACCACAAAGGTGCTTGAACCCTAATATGCAGGAGGTGGCAAAAAAGGAAATTATAAAGTGGCTTGATGCTGATATCATCTACCCCATTTCTAACAGCTCCTAGGTTAGTCCCACATAGGTAGTTCTTAAAAAAGTTGAACTAACAGTTGTCACAAATGAACATGGGGATAATATAGCCACTAGAACCACTTCTTGGCGCGTGTGCATTGATTCCCAAAAACTGAACACCACCACCAAGAAGGACCATTTTTCGCTCCCTTTTATTGATAAGATATTGGAGCAATTAACCAGACGTGATTACTACTATTTTCTAGATGGTTATTCTGGCTATAATCAAGTTGCAGTCCATCCTGAGGATCAAGAAAAAACTACATTCACTTGCCCCTTCAGAACCTTTCCAAAGGATGCCTTTCAATTTTTGCAACACACCTACGACTTTTCAAAGGTGTATGCTTGCAATTTTTTCACACCTGGTCGATGAATGTCTTGAAGTCTTTATGGATGACTTCTCTGTTTTTGGAGACTCCTTTGATCTTTGTCTTAGAAATCTTGAAAGGACTCTCTAGAAATGCATAGAAGTTAACATGGTCCTCAATTGGGAAAAAAGTCATTTCATGGTCCAGGAAGGCATCGTCCTAGGCCATGTCATCTCCAAAAAAAGAATTGCAATAGATTGAGCTAAAATTGATGCTATCTCTAAGCTCCCACCACCCACTACTGTAAAACAGATCTGATTTTTTTGGGGCACATGGGCTTCTACTGCCGTTTCATTAAAAATTTTCCCCAAATCTCCAAGCCCTTAAGTCAATTACTTACTAAAATCAGCCTTTAGATTTTAATGATCAATTCCTGGAGAGTTTTAATAAGATGAAGAAGGATGTCACAGAGGCACCAATTTTACAGGGACCTGACTGGAATTGTCCCTTTGAGTTAATGACCCATGCCTCTGATTTTGATGTGGGGGCCGTTCTATGGCAAAGAATTGACAAGAAGCCGGTTGTGATCTACTATGCCAGTAAAACTCTTGATGATGCATAATGGAATTACATAGTAACTAAAAAAGAACTTCTCACCATTGTCTTTGCCCTAGAAAAATTTTGCTCATATTTGTTGGGGTCACATGTCACCATATACATCGACCACTCAGTACTCAAATATTTGCTGGACAAGAAAGATGCCAAACCCCACCATATCCGTTGGATTCTACTGCTCCAAGAATTTGACCTGGAAATCATGGATAAGGCGAGGTCGCAAAATATTGTGGCTGATCATCTCTCTCATCTCATGAAGAATGGCATGTTGACCCCTCTTGATGTGTTCCTTGATGAGACCATCTTAGCTGCTAATACCCTCCTCTGGTTTGCACCTATTGCAAACTATTTAGCAATAGAACGAATCCCCTTTGATTGGCCAAAAACCAAAAGGGATAAGTTCTTTGCTGACATCAAATATTATTTTCGAGAGGAGCCCAACCTTTTCCACATCTGTGCTGATCAGGTCATTCAACGGTGTGTCTCTAACTCAGAAATTCATGATACTCTGACACACTGTCACTCAATGGCTTGTGGCGGTCATTTTTCAGGCAAGAAAATTGCAGTTAAGGTCCTCACTTATGGATTCTTTTGGCCCAGCATGCACAAAGATGCTCATTCTTTTGTTCAATCCTATGTAAGTTGCCAAAGCATCAGCAAGATGACTGATGCGAAAAATCGCATGATTTGTAGTTAGGGTTTTTAAAGTCCTTGTAACACGCAAAATCGCATACGTTTTTAAATTTCTATTCCTAAATAGGGGAGTATCTAGGGTCATCCAAGGAGGCAAGTTTGCAATTCAAATCTCTTGCTTTTAAAGGAAACTCAATCTTTCTTTTTGGTATTTTAAGTATATAATTTTTATGTTTTTGAAATTAAGGCAACATGCGAAGTTGTTGGCGGGAAAAATTACTACACCTACTATGCTAATCTAAGTGACAAAAATTATCCGCTTTCTAAGCTCAACCTAGGCGCGTGGAGGCCTAGGTTAATTAGAAAGGAGGAGTGAAACTACACTAAAGATAAAGCAAGGTAATGCAATAAAAGAGTGCAACAAGGAATCAAGGCAACTTCTTTTCTTTTGTATTAAAGGAAATTGTCTACTAGTAGATGAATGCTTCTACAAAAAAAAACAAATTGAAAAACAAAATAAAGACAAATCCTTTAGATGATGATGGTGATGAAGAGGATGAAGCTCTTCTTGCTCCAAGCCTGGTAGCTCCCGGGCTTGAAAAGAAGGTCTTCAGCTCCTTCCTTCTATAGCTTTGCCAAGATGATGTCCTCCAAGGCAAACCCTTAAGGGGTGTGCCTTATGCTTCTCTCCAAGGGTGGACGTCCACCCTAAGTCATTCTCCTTTGCCTGGCCATCCTCCTTGAAGTAGAATGCTTCTCCTCCTTGGCATGGCACAAGTTGAAGAAAGTGGGGAGAAGAAGGCACCAAGGGGCAGGTGATGTGCCCCCTTAATCTTCTTCTCTACTCCTTCTTGGCCATAGGTGTAGGTGGATGTAGGTGGAATTAAACACTAATGGAGGATGGGAATTATGTGGTGGTAGGGTAGGCTATTTATAGGATGGGAAGGGGGGTGGTTATGGTTTTTTATGGAGGGAAATGAAGAGGTGCTGTTGAACGATTACGAATCTACGCTAACGTGTTTGGTTTTGGAAAAACCTGTCGTTGTAGTTCGAAAGTAAAGAATTCATGTTCAACAAATAAGATTTATACCGAAAAAGAATTCCGGGTCGAACCTAGGGAGGCTACGTTGATCTATATTCGCAATTATGTTCTTTTTTTAGGATTTTTTATAAACAAGGCGAAATAATTACAATGGAGCTAGCAAACTAAGAGAGAGAGAGAGAGAGAGAGAAAGAGAACATGCATTCAATATTTCAATTGTTTATACAAGCAAACGAAATGAAAGTTACACTAGAAAGCGAGAAATCAATTACACTATAGAGCAGGAAAATTCTACAGTAGAAAAGCTGTAAATAAGAATGGGAGAGAGAAGTTATCCTCCTCGACGATCTCTTGGAGGACGAGCCGAACGAGACGACGTCTGGACGAACGAGAACGGAGCAGCATGCCGTCGTCGTCGCGGGATCCACTTCCGAAGGAGGACGAAAATTTAGACTTTATCTCGCGAGGAGCATCCCGGGTGTGGGACAAGCTTCTCTTGAGCTTTGGAGAGGTAGAGAGGAGAAGGAAGGGATGAGAATTTCGTATGGAGGGGGTCTCCTTTTATAGTTGCAAGGAGTGGGGGCAAAATGGACATTACAACTTCAAAACAATAAATGAGGGGTCTTTAGTGACGGATGAAACCGTCGCTAAAGCCCCCAGCGCGCGCGTCACTTCCGCACCCACGCGCGCCCGCTCAGCCGCCCACGCATGTAACGCCTACGCGCTTCTATTGATTTTCAGCCATCCGATCGCGAGATCGGACGGCTTAAAATCGCGCCTTCACCGCTGCCGCCCGCCCGCCTGCACGTGAGATCGCGCGTCGTCCTGATTGAGCGCGCGCGGCCGTTGAATCTCCATCTGACGCTCATCCGCGCCCGCTCAATCGCGCCTTCCGCTCCCTCGCCGCGGCTCGAACTCGCGCCCCGCGCTCGGGTAAGCGCGCTCGACCACTGCGCTGCGGGGCGCGGATGGTCGAGCGCATGTTTTAAGCGCCGGGCGGCCACAGCCGTTGGATCGAGATCCAACGACGACGAGGAGACGGGTGCGCGGTCTTCACAAGATGCATGTGGCCGTTTGGGCGGCTGAGATGGCACCACGTGACGCCATCTTGGCCGTCCATCTTCTGGAAGTTGTAGATGGTGCCACGGATGTCAGATTGACTCGATTTTTGTGTCGTTGGGCTGCGATCGTCGATCCGAATTCATCCGTGCGGTCGGATTTGCCATCTGAAGTGTGGATTTACACCATCCTGGCCCTTGATCTTCTAGGGTTCCCCGGTCTCTATCTGATGCTACGGATGCCTGATTAGGGTGATCTTGGAGTCGTTGAACTCCAATCGTCGCCCTGATCACATCCATACGGTTGGATCTTTGATCTGAGGCCCCGATAAAATGTTTGCCCTGTCCAAGCACATAAAAGGAGACAATTAACCTCCATTTTATTCAAACTACTCTAAATGCAAGATGATGCATGTTATGCAATATTTATATTATGAAATGCAATCCTATGCTTAAGAACATGCATATATAGACATTTTAAGTAGTGTAAATGTGTTTACATCATACCCCCATGCCTACCTTTTGCTAGTCCCTAGCAAAACTATATGCTATTTATAAAAGAATTAAGTTAGATTATTTGGACCTGAGTTATTTTCAATCATTAAGAAATTGTCTACTTAGGAACTGAACTTTCAAAGACACAACAGTGCCCAGGTATCAGCCAAAATGCAGACCGCCTCAAGCCTCGCCTTATTCAAAGAAACATTTCTTTTTCTCTTTTTACTCTTTTCTAATATTTTTTTGTTTTTTTTTTTTCGGATTTTCAACTTTTAGGGTTTAAGAGTGGCTTTCTACGGCCATTCAACTCACCCAAGATTTGATGAGAACCCTAAGTTTTAAGCATCTTGTTGTGATTGTGATAGACTCGTTGACCGGCAGTTAGAACGGACTTCGGATTTCTACGCCTCTAGGTGACCTAACCAGAATTCTGCCTAAAGGTGTATCTTTACAACCGGTAGCTTTCTCCCTACTTTTATTTTTTTTACGGGGTCAACACAAGGGTGAATCCAGTGTATATCTCCCCGGTTTATTCTACTTCTCCGCTTCTTCCTGAGTGTTTTGGGAATTTTTAGTGCATTTTCTGAGCTGGGTTCTGGACAACCGGTTGATGAGCTGTTACCACCGACAACTTGCCAGCCATACTCGTGCGGCGAAGTGTGGCTTATTTCTTTTTGTTCTTTTCTCCTGTTCTCAGTTTTTTTTTTTCTTTTAAGTAGGTGGCTTCCCTGGTCTAAGATTTACCTAAAGGCGGCAAAAAGAGAAAAGTCCAGTGACTGGGCTCTGGACAACCTGCCTATGGGCTGTTACCCACGATAACTTGCCAGCCATATCACCCTAGAAGGTTCATTAGCTACCCAATTTTCGTTAGAATCTCCGAGCAACGAGTCAATGCAAAGAAAGTGTGTAGATGCTTAAAACTTAAAATTCCCTTAAATCAGAGGGTGGGTTGACAAGTCGTGTACTTATCACCCAAACTTATTTATTCCAATTATAATAGAATTAAGATGGCGAGAACTCAAAGACAAATCCACATTTTAGTAGATACCAAAGCTAATTAAGTCCAAAGACCTGAGGGGTCTTTGTGTTCAGATCCTAATGTAAAATTTCTTAGGATTGAAAAGTCCTAATGTCCAACTAATCCTTCCTAATTTTTTTTTTTTTTTTTTTTTTTTAGAAAGAGAGCAATTTATATGGATTTCACAAAGCTGACCAACTAATTCAAAAATGAATCCACCCCCCCATGCCTAGCTGATGCAATGTCCTCATTGAAAAAGAGACATGAAAGAAAGGGTAGAATATGAAAGATGTCACCTGGATATGAAGCTCGTATCAGCCTTGTGTTATATGTACAACTGCTGAGTTTAATGCCGTCAGCTAGGCGAAGTCCAGCCAAAGAAGTCACAGAATGGCTAGAGCAACAGAGTCTGAAACGGGTTCTGGAAGATTACGGTCAACAACAGGCTTCAGACGTTGACCGTTGGCTTTAAAGGTGTTACCCGTCTTTGGGTCAGAAATCTGAACGGCACCATTTAGAAAAATCTGATCAATTATGAATGGGCCATTCCATTTAGATCTAAGTTTACCAGGAAAGAGCTTAAGTTTAGAATCGAATAACCAGACCTTCTGGTTTGGCTCAAAGCTCTTGCGGGAAATCATTTGATCATGTAGAGCTTTGGTCCGAGCCTTGTAGATCTTGGAATTCTCATAAGCATCATTTCTAAGCTCCTCCAACTCAGATAGTTGGAGTTTCCTGGTCTTCCCAGCTAGATTTAGATCTAGATTGCATTGTTTGATTGCCCAGAATGCCCTGTGTTCAATCTCTACGGGTAGATGACACGCCTTTCCATACACCAGACGGAATGGAGACATGCCGATGGGCGTTTTATACACCGTACGGTAGGCCCAAAGAGCGTCCTCAAGCTTTTGAGTCCAATCCTTGCGATCGGGCCTAACCATTTTTTGCAGAATGTTCTTGATCTCTCGATTAGAGATCTCGGCTTGTCCATTCGTTTGGGGATGGTAAGGTGTGGAAATTCGATGATTAACCCCATATTTGGCCAATAAACTCCGGAATTGGGCATTAGTAAAATGAGTGCCACCATCACTGATGATAGCCCTCGGAATCCCGAATCTACTGAAGATATTTTTCTTGACAAAGTTGATGACCACCTTGTGGTCATTGGTTCGGGTGGGAATTGCCTCAATCCATTTAGACACATAATCAACAGCGACAAGAATGTACTGATGTCCAAATGAAGGGATAAAGGGTCCCATGAAATCAATGCCCCAAACATCGAAAATTTCGACAGGAAGAATAGGGTTTAAGGGCATCATGTCTCTCTTAGTTATGCTCCCGAGTGCCTGGCATCGAGGGCATGACCGTGAGAAATCCTGGGCATCCTTGAATAAAGATGGCCAATAGAAGCCAGATTGCAAAATTTTTGCAGCCGTCTTTTTCCCGGAGAAATGTCCACCACACCCAGATGCATGGCAGAACTCAAGTATACTGTTGAATTCATTCTCCGGTATGCATCGGCGAATAATCTGAACAGAGCCGATGCGATACAGTTCAGGGTCCTCCCAAAAGTAGTATTTGGCCTCAGATTTGAGTCTATCCCGTTGTTGCTTGGTCCAATCCTGGGGGATTTGACCAACGGCCAAATAGTTAACAATGTCAGCAAACCATGGGGTGTGGACACCTAAAACTGTAAGAATGGTTTCGTCTGGAAAAGTGTCAGCAATCGGAATGTCCGGACAAGAAGAATCACCTAGGAGTCTCGACAAATGATCCACCACCACATTTTGTACCCCGGTTTTATCCTTGATTTCAAGATCAAATTCTTGAAGAAGAAGAATCCAACGAATAAGCCGGGGTTTAGCATCCTTTTTAGCCAAGAGATGTCTCAAGGCCGAGTGGTCGGTATAAACAATAACATGAGACCCCAAGAGATAAGCCCTGAATTTTTCCAACGCAAATACTACAGCTAGTAATTCCTTTTCAGTAACAGTGTAATTCCTCTGGGCTTCATCCAAAGTTTTACTAGCGTAGTAAATGACAAAGGGCTTTCGATCAATTTTCTGACCCAGGACAGCCCCTACCGCGTAATCAGAAGCATCGGTCATGATCTCAAATGGGGCTGTCCAAATAGGTGGTTGCAAAATTGGAGCACAGGTGACTGCCATTTTTAGGAAATCAAATGCCTTTCGGCATGATTCGTCAAAAACAAACAGCGTTTCTTTGGCAAGAAGATTGCTCAAAGGGCGGGCAATCTTCGAGAAGTCCTTGATGAATCTTCGATAAAATCCCACATGGCCAAGAAATGATCTGATTTGTTTAACTGATGTGGGAGGAGGAAGTTTAGCGATAGCATCAACCTTAGCTTTGTCCACTTCAATTCCCCGTTCAGAGATTACATGACCCAAAACGATGCCCTCTTGGGTCATGAAATGACTCTTTTCCCAGCTAAGGACCAATCGTGTCTTGATACATCGCTTAAGAATCATTTCCAAATTAGCCAAACAAGAGTCAAATGATTCTCCGAAAATGGAGAAATCATCCATGAAGACTTCCATAAACTCTCCCACCATGTCGGAAAATATGGCTAGCATAGACCTTTGAAAAGTCGCAGGTGCATTGCATAACCCGAAAGGCATCCTACGAAAAGAAAAGGTTCCGTAGGGACAGGTGAAAGTAGTTTTTTCCTAATCCTCGGGATGGATAGGAACTTGGTTGTATCCCGAGTAGCCATCAAGAAAACAGAAGTACTTCTGCCCAGCTAATTTTTCCAAGATTTGATCAATGAAGGGCAGGGGAAAATGTTCCTTTTTAGTGGTAGTGTTCAGCTTCCTGTAATCAATACAAACTCTCTAAGAAGAAGCTGAATGAGTTGTGATAGATTCTCCTCTCTCATTAGTCACAACAGTAATCCCGGCTTTCTTTGGAACAATCTGAACGGGACTTACCCAGGGACTGTCAAAGATTGGATAAATAATTCCTGCATCGAGCCACTTGATGATTTCCTTTTTGACAACTTCTCGCATATTTGGATTCAATCTCCTCTGCATCTGGCGAGAAGGGTGGGATCCATCTTCTAAGAATATTCTATGATTACAGTAAGATGGCTCGATCCCCCTAAGGTCATGAATGGTCCAACCAATTGCCTCCTTATGTTCCTTTAGGACCTTAATCAATTTAATCTCTTGCTCCTTTGACAATTTAGCACTGATAATCACAGGGAGCGTATTCTGAGGTCCTAAAAATTGATATTTCAAATTCTCGGGCAATGGTTTCAATTCGAGCTGGGGTGGGGTGATGATTGATGGTCGGGTAGATGATGAAGATTCAACAAGAGGGAGAGGTTGTGAGTGAACAAAATCAGTAACCTCTTCCGAAGATGTTAAGTCAGAGGGTTGCGGGTCAAATTCATCAACCAAAGAGGAAATTTCAATTGAAGAAACTGTCAAACAAGTTTCAATATTAACATTATCCTCATCAAGTTCCTCAATAAATCCACAATCCTCAAATTTGTTGATCGCCTTAAAAATATCTAATTTCATACGTTGGTCCCCAAAGGCGATTTCCATGCTACCGCTTTCACAATTAATGTTGGCCTTTGCGGTAGCCAGGAACGGACGCCCCAGAATGATGGGCGTGTTCCTCAGATTATCTGGTACATCCATGTCAAGGACAAGGAAATCTACAGGAAAATAGAAATCCTTGACCTTAACTATAACATCTTCAATAACGCCTCGCGGGTTTGTGACCGAACGATCCGCTAACTGTAGCGTTACTAAAGTTGGCCGAAGTTCGCCTAACCCAAACTTCTCGTAAAGAGAAGTCGGAATTAGGTTGATGGATGCACCGAGATCCAAAAGTGCTCTATCAAATGTGTAATCTCCGATAACGCAAGAAATCAAAGGAGCACCAGGATCTCTCTTTTTCTGAGGGAGGTAGTGCAGGATAACAGAACTAGCCTGCTCGGAGAGTACCACCTTCCTCGGAACAGATTCTCTCGACTTACGCTTTTGTGTACATAATTCCTTTAAAAATCTTGCGTAAGTCGGTATGTGCTTGATAGCATCAAGGAGCAGGATATTGATCTTAACATTCTTAAATAAATTCAGAAGCTCCTCATTGCTATCAATAGACTTCTTCTTCTTTGCTTTGGTTAAGGCTTCAGGAAAAGGAACACGAGTCAGATCTTTGGAATCGGATTCCTGAGCCTTGATTTCTCCTTTAGAATTCTCCTCTCTCTCCTCAGATTCTTCAGGATTCAAAAGATTAGAATAATGTGGTTGTGGATCCTGAGTCTTCTTACCACTTCTCAAAGTGACAGAATTTGCAGAAGCGTAAGAATTTGGGTCTTGGGGAGGGTTAGGAAAGATTGGAGGGGCTTGATTGACCATGAATTGTTGATTTACAGAAGAAGAAGACGAGGAACCCTGCTCAACCACCTGGGCATGCGCGTGTGGGTCCCTCTGATTTCCGTACCCTTGGGCTTGATTGCCTGAATTCGTAATGTTTCGCGGGTTGGGTACGGGTTGGGATGGTAGAGATCCGGGTTGACGAGAGTTAGCAATGAGCCCGGATTGTAAGTTGTCCAGTGAGTTTTTCATTTGCTGCATGAGCTGGAGCATAGATCCTTGCATCTCTACCATTTGATGGTTCAAATCAGCCTGCCCTGCGGGTTGACAGGCATTCCAAGCTGGCTGATTGACCTGATTCGGAGGCAACTAAGTATATACTTAACCCTGACCCATTGGTCGTTGCGGAGCATAATTGCTGGGTCAGAATTGGGTCTGTTGCCCCGGATTTTTCCAAGAGAAGTTAGGGTGGTTTCTCCAACCTGGATTATAGGCATTCGAGTAGGGGTTGGATCTAACATTCTCTTGTACAGCACAGACATCCTCATAGGGTGAGGATGGAGAGAAAGAAAAGGAAGGATTAGAAAAACTGGGATCAAAGGCCCCAGTTGGGAACCCATGGGGTTCCGAGAAATGCTGACTCATAGGTTGAGTCGCATCGAGTTGATTCACGAACTCCTGTCCAGAAAGAGCTCTTGAAGAATGGAATCCCGAATTTTGGGATTGAGTGGATTGAGAGTTGTTCATAGAATTGCCAGCCATCCACTCTTCCATTCTTTTAGCAACCAAGTCCACTTTGTCAAGTTTATTACAAATCAATTCCATATCAAATGAATGAGAGTCATGGACTTCATTGACATTTGATCTGGGTTGTTCGGACCGGTTAAAAGTATCCATGGAGGCATGATTAATTGAATTCTCACTCATTTCCTCAAATAAATCATGTGCACTATCTGCATCTTTATTGAGGAAATTGCCTCTGCAAGAATCATCCACATGGTTTCTGAGTTGCTCAGTCAACCCATGATAGAAAATCTGCACGAGTTGCCATTTCGGCACCTCGTGGTGTGGACACCTCCGCAATAAGTCCTGGAATCGCTCCCAGGCCACATGAAACTGCTCCCCCGGCCGCTGGGTAAAAGTAGTGATTTCCCGTCTCAAAGCATTGGTACGACCGACTGGGAAAAATTTCTTCAGAAAGGCCGATTTCAACTCATTCCAAGTTGTAATTGGTCTTCCTATTGTCCTATACCAATGCGCGGCCTTATCCCTAAGAGAGTGGGGGAAGAGCCTCATGATCATTTGCTCCTCGTTTACGTTTCGAGACTTGGTGGTCTGGACCAAAGTGGTCAAGTCCTCCAAGTGTTGAAACGGATCTTCGGAGCCAAGCCCATGATAATGTTTAATCAGGCTTAACACCTGGGCTTGATTTCTACGTCACCGGCTGGAATCTGGACGCCGGGACATTCCCCGTAATTTGAAGGATCATAAAAATCCTTCAAGGGCTGAGCGCCCTGCATTCTCTGGAACCATTCTTGCATTCTCTGCATTTGTTCCAACTGCCTTCGAAATTCTTCCTGTGGATTTCCAGGCAGAGGAGGCTGTTGTTCGGCCATGGGATCAAATTGACCAAAATCTAACTTGCGCCTCCTAGAATGTTCTAATGGTCCTTCCAATCGAGGATTCAATGACCGTCTTCCCAGCATAAACTAGGAGTAGGTCGGAAGGACCGGGGATAGGGACCCTGCAGCACAACAAAACAAGGCTGTCCTTAAGTGGGGTAGCCTAAGGATCTACTGACTCCCAACACCAGCCTTAAGACTGTAACTGATTTACTCTACTTGCGTCTGTATAATCCAACCAGTTAGAAGGAGGGACTGGGGAGAAGGTTCTTCCTTTGGCTTTCGCCTCCGGTTCCTAGTGTACCCCCTAGCCGCGGTAGTTTGATGCTACTCCCCTAGCTAGACATCAGATTAATCAGTACAAGTAGGTTAATCAAAAACAATCTCAGACTAAGCCTTGAAGAGCGAATCAAACCTTAGGGCCAACGTCTACTCAATTTTATTACGGCCTGGGATTGTGGTGCTTATGGAATGTGATGGGCCCTTACAATGGGTTGTGCCCTTAATGATTGATTGAAATTTGTGTAAGTGCGTGCACAACCAGGGTTTTCAAGCAAGATTATTTATAATGTGTGAATTTTAATGTTCAAATCCTGCTTAAGTAGCTTTTAGGGTTTCAAATTAGCAGAATTGCAATCAAATTTCTAGGCAAACCAAGTTGTAAAACACGGGTGAAGATAGTTTTCCTTTAAAATCAGAAAGAAAGCGGAGTGCCTGGAATATACCTAGATTGAAAACCCTAAGGAGGAGCTACTTGATGAGTTGGTTTTAAATAAAGTGGTGCGGCCCAAACAACTCAAACAATTGGCCACAATTGCACCACTAAGTTAGGCACTCAAAGATGGTTAACCTAGAATGATTTCTACTCTGTTATGTGTTGCTCTGTGTGTACCGGTTCCACAGATCAGAACCCGGTTGAGTAGAAAACAAATAAAGTTAATCAAGTGCCTTTAATGTGGGTGTGTGTTGTGTGTTTATTGAAAGTTACCCCACAAAATTATCTTTTTGTTATTATTTTTTTTTTATGAATGAGGGTGAAATGAGTGTGAGTAGAAATCCAAACAACCAAACTATTCCTAGGATTTATGCAAACACCTAGGTTAATTGGAATTTGGATTTAATGTGGCGAATGAAATCTATGGAGGGGGAAAGAATGGGGGAGCACTTACAGTTGTCTTCAACTGCACTTTACTCCAGTCTACCGCTTGTTGATTCCTTGATGGAGGTCTCTGCAAAACAATAGACACAAGAGAAAGCTAGTTAGAAAACAAATAAAGTGCAAGAAATGCAAAGAAAAGATCGGAAATCGTTGCCTCCCCGGCAACGGCGCCAAAATGTTGAACGATTACGAATCTACGCTAACGTGTTTGGTTTTGGAAAAACCTGTCGTTGTAGTTCGAAAGCGAAGAATTCGTGTTCAACAAATAAGATTTATACCGAAAAAGAATTCCGGCTCGAACTCAGGGAGGCTACGTTGATCTATATTCGCAATTATGTTTTTTTTTAGGATTTTTGATAAACAAGGCGAAATAATTACAATGGAGCTAGCAAACTAAGAGAGAGAGAGAGAGAGAGAACATGCATTCAATATTTCAATTGTTTATACAAGCAAACGAAATGAAAGTTACACTAGAAAGCGGGAAATCAATTACACTATAGAGCAGGAAAATTCTACACTAGAAAAGCTGTAAATAAGAATGGGAGAGAGAAGTTATCCTCCTCGACGGTCGCTTGGAGGACGAGCCGAACGAGACGACGTCTGGACAAACGAGAACGGAGCAGGACGAGGGAGGACGAAGCAGAAGAGCAGGAACGGAGCAGCACGCCGTCGTCGTCGCGGGATCCACTTCCGAAGGAGGACGAAAATTTAGACTTTATCTCGCGAGGAGCATCCCGGGTGTGGGACATGCTTCTCTTGAGCTTTGGAGAGGTAGAGAGGAGAAGGAAGGGATGAGAATTTCGTATGGAGGGGGTCTCCTTTTATAGTTGCAAGGAGTGGGGGCAAAATGGACATTACAACTTCAAAACAATAAATGAGGGGTCTTTAGTGACGAATGAAACCGTCGCTAAAGCCCCCAGCGCGCGCGTCGCTTCCGCGCCCACGCGCGCCCGCTCAGCCGCCCACGCATGTATCGCCTACGCGCTTCTATTGATTTTCAGCCATCCGATCGCGAGATCGGACGGCTTAAAATCGCGCCTTCACCGCTGCCGCCCGCCCGCCTGCACGTGAGATCGCGCGTCCACGCGGGCGTCCAATCGTGCGTCGTCCTGATTGAGCGCGCGCGGCCGTTGAATCTCCATCTGACGCTCATCCGCGCCCACTCAATCGCGCCTTCCGCTCCCTCGCCGCGGCTCGAACTCACGCCCCGCGCTCGCGTAAGCGTGCTCGACCACTACGCTGCGGGGCGCGGATGGTCGAGCGCATGTTTTAAGCGCCGGGCGGCCACAGCCGTTGGATCGAGATCCAACGACGACGAGGAGACGGGTGCGCGGTCTTCACAAGATGCATGCGGCCGTTTGGGCGGCTGAGATGGCACCACGTGGCGCCATCTTGGCCATCCATCTTCTGGAAGTTGTAGATGGTGCCACGGATGTCGGATTGAATCGATTTTTGTGTCGTTGGGCTGTGATCGTCGATCCGAATTCATCCGTGCGGTCGGATTTGTCATCTGAAGTGTGGATTTACACCATCCTAGCCCTTGATCTTCTAGGGTTCCCCGGTCTCTATCTGATGCTACGGATGCCTGATTAGGGCGATCTTGGAGTCGTTGAACTCCAATCGTTGCCCTGATCACATCCATACGGTTGGATCTTTGATCCGAGGCCCCGATAAAATGTTTGTCCTGTCCAAGCACATAAAAAGAGACAATTAACCTCCATTTTATTCAAACTACTCTAAATGCAAGATGATGCATGTTATGCAATATTTATATTATGAAATGCAATCCTATGCTTAAGAACATGCATATATAGACATTTTAAGTAGTGTAAATGTGTGTACATCAGGTGCCTTGGTTTTCCCTCCAAAAATACCTTCTAGAAGGCATTGATTTTGGAGGGAAAAAATGGAGGGTGGAGATGGGTTTTGATGGTGGATGTAGGGTGGTGATGGAAGGGATAGTTGGCACCAAAATAAAGTAGGAGTAGGTGGTCTTTTTGCTGGAGCTTAGGTAGTAGGGTAGTAGGGTAGTAGGTTTTGGTGCCATGGAGGTGGACTAGCTAAGTAGCTTATCTAGCTTAGCTAGTAGGGAGTAGGGTTGGAGGCATTTGGAGCTAGGGTTTTCAGGGAGAAGAGCTGGAGGTAGTCATCTTGAGCTGCACTGGAGCTGGTGGCTACTGAAGAGAGCTACAAGGAGCTACCTTAGCTGGCTTAGCTTGCTAGTTCTTTGCTAGCTACTAAGCCAAGCTAAAGCAAGTTGGCTTCTGCTGAAAGGAGCTGAGGTGAGCTGGGTCTAATGCTCCCGAGGAGGATCAAGCTGGGTAAGGTAGTTAAGGTAGCTTAGCTCAACTAAGTTGAGCTAAGCTGAGTCCCCGGGAGCTGAACTTGAGCTTCCTAAGCTGGAATGAAGTCATCTTCAGCTGGCCGGAGTTGAGTGGAGATGGATGTAGCTAGACCTGAGCTAGGGTGACTCCAGTCAACTCAACTGAGCTAGCTAGAGCTCCCTGTGGACTAATGGGAGATGAGATGAGCTAGACTCAGCTAAGTTGAGCTAGATCTGAGCTGACCTGAGCTAGGGTGAGCTAAGATGAGCTCTCTTGAGCTGTCATTCAGCTGAGATGAGCTGAATGAAGCTAAGATGAGCTAACCCTAGTTCAAGTGAGTTGGAATCCAGCTATGGTGAGCTAGATGAAGCTAAGTTCTAGTTAGTCTGAGCTTCTTCTTCACCAGTTGCCTTCCTGAGTGCTAGGGTTTTGGAGTTCTGACAATTGTATATCCTTAACACTCACAAAAACACATTAAAAAGACAATAAAAAGTGCAATGCATGCCTAACCTAATTAATGCCTAAATGCAGCCCAAAAACCCATTTGCGGAGCAAAAGCCTAAGAGCTAGGTTTGTTTTAATGCATAAAAATGATGATAAACTGGCGTTTATCAATGACTCGGAAAGATATGTTGCCCCTAAATCCGATATTAGAAGTTGAAATTTTTGATGTATGGGGCATCTACTTCATAGGACCATTCATCAACTCTTGTGGGTATTTATATATACTAGTCACAATGAACTATGTATCAAAATGGATTGAAGCAATACCCACCCTCACCAATGATCACAAGGTTGTAGTCGAGTTTATCAAGAAAAACATTTTTTCACGATTCGGCATTCCAAAGGCCATCATTAGTGATAGAGGATCACATTTCACTCTCACAATTCTATCACCTTTTTCCAAATATGGGGTTAATCATAAAATTTTCACTCCTTACCACCCTCAAACAAATGAACAAGCAGAAGTTTCTAATAGGGAGATAAAAAATATTCTACAAAAGACGATTAGGCCCGATCGTAAAGACTGGTCCACTAAATTGGACGATGCTTTATGGGCCTACCGTATAGCTTTTAAAACTCCTCTCAGCATGTCTCCTTCCCATCTGATTTTTGGAAAGGCATGTCATCTCCCGATCAAACTCGAACATAGGGCTTTTTTGGGCAATCAAACAATTAAACATGGATTTATCCGAAACCGGTAACCACAGGAAGTTACAATTAATTGAATTGGAAGAATTACGTAATTTCTCTTACGAAAACGCACGAATTTATAAAGACCGAACAAAAAAATTTCATGATAAATATATTGTTCGAATAAATTTTGATGTCAAGCAACGCGTTTGGCTTTTCGACGTCAGATTACTGATGTAAACATGTTTATATCACATAAACCATCTATTTTGCATGTTCTTAGACATTAAGTTGCATCATACATTATAAATATTTTATAACATGCATCATCATGCATTTAGATTAGGTTGTATAAATTTTAGGTTAATTTTCCCTTGTTGTGATCAGGTAATAGGACAACATTTAATCGGAGCCTCGGATTGAAGATCCAACTGTATGGATCTGATCAGGGTGATAATTGGAGTTCAATGACTCCAAGATCACCCTGATCGAACTTCCATAGCATCAAAATAATCCAAGGAAGGTCAGAGATCAAGGGCCAAGATGGTGTAAATCCACACTTCAGATGGCAAATCCAATTGCACGAATGGGTTCGGATTGACGATCATAGCCCAATGATGCAAAAATCAGTCCAATCCAACATCCGTGGCATCATCTATAACTCATAGAAGATGGACGGCCAAGATGGCGCCACATGGCACCATCCCAGCCGCCCAACGCACTCCAAGGCTTCCTGCTCCACCTCTCTAAGTGAACTTCAACACTTGATCTCAACCATTGGATGACGATCCAATGGCCGAGATTGGTTGAGCACAAAAGCAGCACCACGCCTCAAACGCACGCGTAGCACAGCAGTTAAGACGCTGAGTAAGCATCGAGCGTGCATTCGAATTGCAGCGCCGCACTCTCCTTATCATGTGCGAGCGCGAAATCCAGTCGTTCGATCAAGCGCCAATGGCACAGATCAACTGATCAGCTAAACATGCGATTGGACACTCAAGTTCACGCCTGATCTGACGTGCGAGCGCGCAACGAAGGCACAGGCGAGATCGATTTTAAGCCATCCGATCTCGCGATTAGATAGCTGAGGACATGCAGATGTGCAATGGCATTGAAGCGCAAGGAGAAGAAGAGGTGCGCGGCACACGCACGCACATCGCCCACTATCTGGGATTTAGTGACGGTTTTATTCATCACTAAAGACCTTGATTTAATGTTTTAAAGTGTTATGACCTATTTGCCCCCTCCAATCTATACCTATATATAGCCCTACGACCCCCACACTTTCTTCATCCCTTCTTCTCTTCTCTCACCCCCTCCAAAGCTCTAAGAGCTTGTCCCAAACCCGGAATGCTCCATTTGAGTTAAAATTATAATTTTTCCACCTTCTCATGCCCTTCATGGAGCATTCTGCGGTGGTCCTCTCACCGCCATTCAGGAAGCAGATCCCGCTACAACTTCATCCTACCCCGTTCTTCGTCATCCTTCATCGTTCTCCTTCGTCCCGATCTCACCACCTTCGTCCGGGTGCTTCATCGTTGCGGCTCGTCCTCCAAGCAGCCGTCGAGGAGGATAACTTCTCTCCACCTTCGTTTACCACTTTCTAGTGTAGATTTCCTACTTTCTAGTGTAGTAAGTAGTTGTAATGAACATTGCCCTATGATAATGAAATCCATGTTTATTCTATCTCTGTTTTCTCTTTATTTATAATATTCTCTCTCTTTCTTCTATTATTTATTCTTTAAGTAGATAGCTAGTTTAGATTCAATTCGACTAGCTAATCTATTTTGTGATAAATAAAACAAATGCAATTTTTAATCAAACGTCCGCCTTCCTGTGTTCGACCTGGAATTCCTTTTGAGTTTCGGTAAAATATATCTGTTGACGATTTTTCTCGCAAATCAAACTATGATGATGGGTTTCCAAAACTCAACTTTCATTTGCGATAATTTTCCACTCCAACAATTATGAATTTTTCTAGGAAAACTAAAATCCAAGTGGGTCAACACGTTTATTATCCTTAAAACTTATCCATATGACACTGTTAATCTTTTCAATCCTAAAACGAATACTATTTTTCAAGTCAACGGCTAGCATTTAAAGCCCTATCTAGATAATACTCCAAATCTCCCATCTGACACTCTTGATTTAACCGACTTACCCTTTAATGATCATTGATACAATTCACTCCCAGTTGAATGTCATAAAAGATAACACTGGATGGGAGGTAACCCATCATTTTCCTGCTTTACGTTTTTTCTTTCTTTCAGAGGTTTTGTCTATCCTACTTTGGACTGCCCTTACTATGGTGATCTCTTTTCCCTTCCTATTGCATGCAGACATGCCATATCTTAAGCATGAGGGGGTGTTTTTAAGTTTTGACGATTAAATCATGATTTTCAAAACCCAAAAACATTCAATTTTGTTGTTTCATTTTCAACATGCATACCCAAAAAAATAAAAAAGCTATAAACTTTTTGAGGAAATTTTGAAATCAGGACCAAGGTTGAAGACTCACTTTAAGGTACAATGGGATTTAATCTTTAACAAACTAGGGATAAGGATATGGATCAGATTATTAGAATTTTTGGGTCTATCTTTAGACTAAATCAAGTATCCTTTAAATTCCACTTGAACTCATGATGGTTCAGGTGACTTGATCTCCTTTCGTGACCTGGAAATTACCTAGCTTATTTTCCAATCCAAAAACTTGCATCTCTTGCAAAATTATTGTGTCAAATTTCACACATGAGCCAACACCTAAAAAACATTTAGAAATTAGAAAAGCCCCTTGTTTGGCCTTGGTGAAATCCAAAGCAGATCATTGGTTTGAGTTCCCACTGCCAAGAAGGAGGAAAATGCCTCCTTTGAGGATGCGATGCCAACATGTTACCACCTCGGTGCTGCTCTATATCTATATTACATATCTTTAGATGGAGTATTAAGGTGCAATTTTGCAGCTCAAGTGTCTTGGATGATACTCTACCCATAGAGTCGAAGCAAGAGCTTGAGTTTGCTTGGAGTGCCCCTTTACATCACATAGTGTTTTGGGGTTGTGAGCTCCTGGGTGGTGTCTTGGACAATACTATCTAGAAGTGCTGGCGCCAGAGCCCCCTCAAGGATTGGTAACAGGAATAATAATCCCGACACATCTGTTATAGGATTATGCTAAGAATAAGCATCGGAGAGATTCAAAAGAAAAAAAGTTTTAAACAAGTACATGACCTTATAAATGTTGGCATTCACAAGCACAGACACAAGGCTTTAAAGGATTATGTAAGTTGCGAATCAGATTCAAGAGTTGGAGAAATCCTAACTACAAAATAATTTCAAGTCATCTGAATTAACAAAGAGTTAACTTGTAAATTTTTGGAGGACACGTTGATCCCGATTCATCTAATCTTTGGATTCGAAGATGAATCCTGATGTTTATCTATAACAAATCCCATGCCTCTCATGTTTTAACCAGCCAAGGTCCCATAATCTCCTTCTTCCAAAAGTAAAAAAAAAAATAATTTTCCTCAAAAATTCATTTTGTGAAAATTAGTTTTGTTAAGAGACTAGTAAAAGATAAGCATGGGGGTGTGATAAATGCCAGTTTATCATCATTCTTATGCCCTAAAACAAACCAAGCTCTTAGGATTTTAACTCTACAAATGGGTTTTTGGGCTGCATTTAGGCATCACTTAGGTTAGGCATGCATTGCATAATTTTCTTATTTTTGACACGTTTATTTGAGTGTTAGGGATGAATAGATAGTCAGATCCCTAAAACCCTAGCATTCAAAATGGCAACAAGTGAAGAGGAAGCTCAATTCAGCTCAACCACAGCTAAATCCAGCTCATCATAGCTGGATACTGTTTAACAGAAGGCGAGATTGATTTATAAAGAATACATGATGCATCGTAGTATAGTTGAAATGGCCTTGTAAAGAAATAAGAATTTTATTACTCGAATGTTTAAGTCCGAGGTTGAACATAGGGAGCAAATGGAATTTATTCACTAATCTCAATAAATGTAATTTGAATACTTAAATATACTCAAAATCTAATTCAGAATATAATGCAGGAATTTATGAATACTAAAATATACCAATAAAAGAGAAATTGAGAAGAATAGGATAAAAAAGTATTTGACTCTTCTTCTCTTTGACTTGTTCTTCAGTTTCCTCTTCTTTTCTTCTTTCTTTCTTCTTCTTCTTTTCCTTGGCTTTGGTCGATGGCTTCTTTCTTCTTCTTCTTCTTCTGTTCTTTCTTCTTCTTGGCTTCTCTCCTTTCCTTAGCTTTCCTCTTTCTTCTTTTTCTTCCTTTCCTCTACCTTAGCTTTGCCTTTGTGTTTTCTTCAGTCGCACCTTCTCTACTACAGTGCTTCTTCTTCCTTCCTTAGCTTCTGCCTTCTCTACCTTTCTTCCTTGGCTTCTGATTTCCTTCTTTCTCTTTCTTCTTCAGCTGCACCTTCTCCTTCCTTCTTCCTTCAACTTCCCCATCTTCTGCCTTCTTCTTCTTTTTGCCTTCAAATTCCTCTTCTTTCTGCGGTCTTCTTCCTTTCCTTTAGCTTCCGAAGCCCTTAGCTTTGGCTTCTTCTTTCCTTCTTCTTATACCTTCTCTGCCTTTCTTCCTTGGCTCCTGATTTTCTTCTTTCTCTTGCCTTCTCCTTCTTTCTCCTTCCTTCTTTCTTTGCCTTTGCTTTCTCGGCCCTTGCCTCTTCTTCAGCTACACCCTCTCTGCTATAGTGCCTCTTCTTCCTTCCTTACTTAGCGTCCTCTACTTTTCTTCCTTAGCTCCTCTACGGCTGCAACTTCTTCTCCTTTCTTCCTTTCCTTGCACACACGAGTGCAAAACCTACCCCTACCCTCCCCACGTACACTCTCTCTCTTTTCTCTCTTAGGTTCGCTCTCCCAGAGCCAGCCAATTGGGTATTCGGGTCAGGTCACATGCACCCGGGTCCAGGCGCACCGGCATGGGTGGTGCACGAGTGCAAGGTTTATCGAGTCAGGTAGCTAGGTTCGCATAGCATGGGTCGCAGACGAGGCGGGTGAGCTGACGAGGGGACCTCGCCTAGTGTTCGGAGGCAACCAACCGATAATACAAATTCAACTTATAACACTTACCACACTCCTAACTTTCTGAGGTGGGACTTCTCCTAACTTTCCGAGGTGGGACTAAAAGTCCCACCCACTTCTCGCGCACCCGCAGGAGGTTGCTTTGCCTAATTGCTACAGTTGTGACGCTCGAAGCCAATTTCCTGGCTGAATGCTCGCATAAGGTGAATCCGCATCACTTGTGGCTTGAGACCTGGAGCGAGCTTGCGAGCTCCTTCGAGTCTACATTAATGGCGACAAGGGCTCGATCCTACGATCAACCAATACGACGTTGCGGCCTCATTAAACCACACAGGAAGCTTCACTGTGGCACAGCGAAGGTGTCTAGGTAGATGGCTGGCCACAGGGTGACCTAAGCATGCGTGCCTAGGTCAGACTGTGGATGTGATGATGGGTGTGGTCAGGGGGAGTTTGTGGAAGTGATGGCGATTGATGATGGGGATAATGGTCAGTGGAAGATGGCAGAGATTTTGATGGGTCTGGCAAGGTGGATGGATAAGTGGAGGTGACAGAGACACCTCGCCAGTGGTCTACCAAAGGTGGAGAAGACTGTGGTGGTCTGCGGTGTCGAGGGGTTGAAAATAGAAATAAAGAAGGGGGAAATACAGAGAAGAGAGAGGGGAAGAGATTTAACCTACTTAAGGGATGAAGGGAGATAGAAGGGTGGCTGGGGCATACCTACTGCCGCCGAAGAAGAAAGTTCCAGTGGATGGAGGACGACAATGACGAAGAGGCTTTTGGCGTGTGAGCAGGTACGACGCGACGCAGAGGAAGGAGGTGAAGATAGCTCTGCCACTGGTATTGTGGCAAAGCGACGAGAAGGAGGAGGAGTCACTGGAGCTCGTTGGATGCTTTTGCCGGAGGAGGAGGGAAGAAATTGGAGGGTTTTCTTCGGCCAAGCCAAGCTGGATCTGAGTGGCAGGGACAGGGGAGCCTTTTATAGCATCTGGCAGAGGCTCTTGTGCTTGGAAGGCAAGCTTCCAAGCATAAGAATCCTCACCGGAGTAGGACTGTGCAAGAGACCCAAATCTCTCGAGCGTTCGCACAAGAGATTGGGTACGAATCAAGTCTTGGGCTTGCGTTCAAATGGTAGGGAATTCCTCAGAGAATCTCCCTTTCAAATCTGAGAGGGGATCTCTGAGGAATCAGGGAGAAATCCTCCTCGAATCCTTGCCAGAGTAGGACTCCTCCGCTGTAACGGCGAGGGGACCTAATTGCAAAGAGTGGCGAGGAAGATAGGGGGTCTGCGCAATGATTTTCAAAAGTTAGGGGTCAAAATGTAATCAGGTGGACTATTTTGCAAAGTAGGTCAAGGTGCCTTTCCTTAGGTCCAAATTTTGATACAAACCTAATTTGGACCTAAGGAATCCAATGGTGAAGTTAGATTTTAGGTTTGAACACGTTTGACTGGATATTTTACATAAAAACCCAATTTAGGTCAAATATCTAGCTAGGACCCCTACTTAGGTCAAAATAGGTTCCAAAGGCCAATTTGAAGGTTCTAACCCCTAGGGGGTATTTTTACATGAATTTCAGAGGATTTAGTTGATTTTTATCCTGACCAGAACCTTGTTGAATTAAGTGAGTCTATTTTAGGGTTATAAGAAGTCATTTAATTCTTATATTGCACATGAACCCATTTCTAACTGAACCAACTCACTTTTTATCTTCTTTAGATCATTTGACCTATGTTTAGCCCATGAGAAATCTCGTTGATGTACTGCAATGGTAAAAATGCAGTTTTATCCTTTGTTTCTTGTTTCTTTCTCAGAATAGTTATTCCTTGAATTAGACCCTTCTCTAGGTTATGTAGGAGCTTTTGTTCTCTTTTCTAGGTTAAAATGAGCTAGTTAAGGCTCATGATGGTGTTCCCATCATACCCCCATGCCTAGCTTTTGCTAGTCCCTTAGCAAAATTTCAAGGTTTTAACGTCTATTCTAGACCATGAGTTTCTTTTACCAGTTATGATAAGTGCTTTTTCTTTTTCTTTTGATTAGGTTAGAATGCCGAGAGTAGGCAAAGAGGTACTCCAGTACCAACCAAGATCTAGACCTGACCAGCTCTAACCTTGGTCCTCCGCGAAGGTTTTTAAGACCCGTAGGAACTATCCTAAGGTTTGTTGGACTCCACGGTTAAAGCACCCGTGCTTGAGACATATTTTAGCCTCGGTTCAGTTTGCAGTGCATTTTTTGTAAGAGAGAGACAGAGGATTTATTTATTTGGAGAGTTTTCTCTCTCTTTTCTTTTATTTCTAGCTTCGGATTGGCTTCTCAACATGGTCTGTATCGGATTCCTTGTCCCCATCATCAATCCTCAAAGGTCCATGGCAATCGATGCTTCGTGATAGCACCACCCATGGCAACCCCCAGAACCCTGGCTTTTGAGATTTTGAAATAATCCTGCCCATGGCATTCCGTAGCCAAATGCAGACCCTGGCAATCGACATTTCGTGATAATGCCGCCCATGGTATCTGAACAGCAGAGTGCTTACGTGCCCCCGGTAGGATCTGTAAATATCCTAGGAGACAAGCACCGAGGAGACGATATGTTGTTACACATCTTCGAGGAGAATTTCCTACCTCTCCGCACCAGGAACTTGTCTAAATCAACTTGTGTTGATCGGCCGCTCCTAATCTAGGCAACTTTTTTTTAGAACATTTAAACGCTTTTTACGTAATTTTGATAGTTATGCGCACTGAACCAGACTGTGTGTGGATTGGGGTGCTTAGGTTACCGAGTCCCGCAAACTGAAGGTCAGTTAACGAGGCTGAATACTCCCTAAGCCTTAGACCTATTACTTAAGCTTCGCATTTTCCCCAACCTCTTGAGGATTATCCAGATCTTAGTGGATACTTGAATTTTTAAGCCTAAGAGTCTAACCCAAAAGGCCTAAGATCAGCGTTCCTACTAATCTTTTTTTGTGTCTCATTAGCACTTTTTTTCTTTATTCTTTTCCTTGATGTGGTCTAGAATTTCAGTTAATCCCTTAATCTCTTACTAATGACTATCTCTTTTTTTCATTATTTTGTGCTCCTTTTTATTGTTTTGCTCTTTTCCTCCTCATGTTTATATGGCTTCAAAATTTTCTTCCCTCCATTTTTTTGTTCTTTTTCATAATTTTCCATTTTTTTGGTATTTTTGACATATGTAATTTTTTGTGAGAATCTTTCTAACTTTTCTTGGTTTCTGTATGTTTGCACTTTACCACCCCCCATGCCTAAGTTTTGCAACATCCTCATTGTAAACGAAGGGTGTGAAACAGTGTTGGGTCCAAGGACTTAGAACAGGATATATTGGGTGGGTGAATGGGTCGGGAAATAACTGATGCGGACGATTTCAAGCTCTAGTACATGTACTAGAGGTGGGATCGGCTGTTCTAAGGTTGAACTCAGGGTGCAATAGACGTGAAGTACGGATGGATAATCAGATGGATCTCGAGTTTTTGGGATGATGGGTTGCCTCCTGTTAAGCGCTAAATTCAGCACCTTCAGCCGAGTGGGAAATGGTATGGAGAGGGAGTGGTCAAATCAGTAGAGTTTTGTAGAACAAGCACCTTGATTAAGAGTCTGGTTGGTCCAACCAGGTGCTTGTTCAGATCAGTAGGCTGATGATGCAGCCCAAACCTATTAATCTGGTGGGTTGATAAATGTGGATCAGAAGATGTGGAACCCACCATATGCTATGAAGCTCGGATGGATGCAGATGTGTAAACTAGGGTTTTGGTTGAGTTGAATAGCCAAGTCAACGTAGGGATCCAAAAAATAATCAGTGAATGATGCGGAAACCCTACAGGGGTGATCAGAGAATGATGGAGCATGTTTTTCAGTTTGATCAATGTTTGATACCCGATATATGTGTGGAGTTGAATTATCTGCAATCGGCTCAGTGAGAGGGGAATCATAATAGAAATTGAGTCCGGTTGCGGGTTGGGGTTGGAAACGGGTTTTGCTGGGTTCTGTATATATGGAAGAGGGGGCTTCAATAAGAATTGTATATGAGGGCTCTTCTAGAAAGAAGTTACAGGTGGTTTCATGTAGAGAGTCCTCATAGTCGCTTTCAAAATCGAAAGTGAATGCCTGAAGAGTGTCTATAGGATGATCGAAATCTAAGTCGAGAAAAGATTCAAATTCTGGATTACAATCACTCTCGGCATTTTCTGGTTTTGATTCCTGAGGATCGAAAACAAATAATTCCATGTCACTGGAACTTGATCTTAAATCAGTGATCTCGGGAACCAGGACCTCAGAGTTAGAGTCAGAAAATGAATCATGTGAGCTGAGCTCGTAGATTGGCTTGTAGCATTCAGGAAGCAGAGTTTCTTCGAAATCATGGTCAGATTCGAAATCGTCGGAGATATTGCGAAAATCAAGTTCTGAATGAGATTCGAGATCAAAGTTCCACCACAGAATAAATCATATGATGTAGATTCAGCAGCCTGACTGGGTTCTAGCCTATATGTAAATTCTAAGCTTAAAAAGGTATCCTTATTTGGTCTAGGCTCAAGTTCTAGGTTTGTGGGAAAGACCCAATCAACACCCCACTCGCCCAACTTCTCGATTTCTATATCATAAATTGGTGTGATTTTCGAAAAATTGATCTGATTCTCTGAGGATGTTAGAGAGGGATATTCTTCAAATAGAGACCCAGAATCATATTCCTCATTGAAAATTTGATATTCTTCATACAAGGCCTCGTAATCTTCCTAATATGTTTCAGATGCAGATTCTATGCTTAGGATATGGGTTGAATCACTAGAATCTAGGTTCGAGTAACCTTCGAGGGTCACCTTATCAGAATAAGGGGCTGGATTTATACCCTCGAGAGGTTCAATGCTAATCTCATCATTGCAGGAGTTTTGGAATCTTATGCTTGGTGATCCATGGTCTAGGGTTGTCTCAACATTATGTTTTCCTGCAATTGGAACTTCCCAACCTTCTTCAATATCAGGCATGTTGTATTCTATCTGGGTTGGGAATCCACAACCACTCTGTGCCTCAAATCCGAGATCTGGGAAATCGGATTGATCCTTAATACTATTCCAAGATGGTTGATCATCTGTTTGTGGCATATATGGGTATTTCTGGTCGATAATTTGTTTCAATAATCTCATTATCTCTTCTCATTTTTCAAGATCATCTTGGTGTTGTTCCCAAAGTATAGGATTTGTCATGCATTGGAGGTATTCAAAATTGTGTAATTTCTCTATCTCAATGTATCCTGTTATGAGAATGTCTCGGGTTGATCCTTTTGTGGCTTCAGTCAATAATACTTGGGTACAGTTTATGATGAAGGTTGTGGTTATTGGTACATTAACCTGAATGTCTTCTATTGGTGTTGAGGTTTTGTATTCAATTTCATAGAATTCAAGGGCATCCTCAATCATCCTATCTCTCATGGATCTCTGTGATTCAGGTTTCTTGAATGGTAATCCTAAATAGTTTGGCTACATATTTGGATCAGGTGGTGGAATCAAGATGTAGAATCAGAGTTTGGATCAAGATGTAGAATCAAATTGTGAAGAGATTAAATCTGAATAAAGAGTCCCACTGAAAATGTATGTGTGTACTCTAAAGAGAGGAGATGAGGTACTAGAGGTGTTTTTGACCCAATCGAGGCAGCCAAAGACTTTGGATGACTATAGAGGTTCAGGGCGGATGATACCCCTGGATCAAAAAGTCATCCACCTGAGAATTACCTGGGCAGCTAAAGAGGGAGAGTCCTGCAAAGACCCCTACACGGTAGAGCGTCCCCATGGGTTACAGGGTTTCCCCCACCCGACCTCTCTTGTCACTGAGATTCCAGGTAGACCAGAATGGGGACCTTAACCTCTTAAGTCTACCACTTTTAGATGTAAGGTGCTTAGGTTTTTCACTTGAACTTTAGATATTTTAGTGTTGTGACCTAATTTGGAGGTTGGTTGACCCAAGGGGTCAACTTCACCTATTTGTCCTTTTAGAGTTTAGGTCCTTTCTTTTAGGGTTCAAGTGAACTTAAGAGCTTAATTTTTAGGGTTTCTCTTGAATAAGTCTTTACAATCAAGGGCTTGGGTAGCACACAAGTGCGAGTGGGTTTGTTTCTTTTTATGTAGGCACGTGTGAACTAGCACTTCAAAAACCCTATTGTAGAAACCCTAATGTGGTTCTATTTCCAATCCTCTTTGCTTTTCACAAAAGTTCTCTTTGGACTTCAAAACAAGAAGTGTGTAGTCCGCAGAGATTCAGAAATTAAGCGTGATCCCTAACAGGCACAGGAATTTGTGGGATAGGATCTCTAAAAATCACTTCAACTTCAGTAAGATTTGAAAAAAATTTCAAAATCAGGAAACTTTTGCCTTAAAAGATGGTAATTACTATAGAAAGAAGGCAATTGATTCCTAATTCATTGCTACCTTTTTGTCTTCCTAGGATTAGGAGATGGATTTAGGGAAGAAGAGAGATTACCTGCCCTGGAGTGGTTGATGTGCGCGGGAGATTTCCTCGTGAAATACCTTGCAAGATCACAGCAAAACAAATAGGGCAAGTTAGTGTTCAAATATAATCACAAATAATGCAAAGATTAGTGATGATTTGCACGTTGCTCCTCGACAACGGTGCCAAAATGTTATTCACACTTAATCGGGTTTTAAAAAGGTGGCATTGCAGTATAGTCGAAAATGTGTTGAAAATAAATAAGAATTTTTATTACTCGAATGTTTAAGTCCGAGGTCGAATACAGGGAGCAAATGAAATTTATTCACTAATCTCAATAAATGTAATTTGAACACTTAAATCTACTCAAAATCTAATTTAGAATATAATGCAAGAATTTATGAATACTAAAATATAGCAATAAAAGAGAAATTGAGAAGAATTGGATAAAAAGTATTTGACTCTTCTTCTCTTTGACTTGTTCTTTAGCTGCCTCTTCTTTTCTTCTTTCTTTCTTCTTCTTTCCCTTGGCTTTGGTCCAAGGCTCCCTTCTTCTTCTTATGTTCTTTCTTCTTCTTTGCTTCTTTCCTTTCCTTAGCTTTCCTCTTTCTTCTTGTTCTTCCTTTCCTCTGCCTTAGCTTTGCCTTTGCCTTTTCTTCAGCCGCACCTTCTCTACTACAGTGCTTCTTCTTCCTTCCTTAGCTTTTGCCTTCTCTGCCTTTCTCCCTTGGCTTCTGATTTCCTTCCTTCTCTTTCATCTTCAGCCGTGCCTTCTCCTTCCTTCTTCTTCCTTCAGCTTCCCCAGCTTCTGCCTTCTTCTTCTTTTTACCTTCAGATTCCTCTTCTTTCTGCGGTCTTCTCCCTTTCCTTTAGCTTCCGAAGCCCTTAGCTTTGGCTTCTTCTTTCCTTCTTCTTATACCTTCTCTGCCTTTCTTCCTTGGCTCCTGATTTCCTTCTTTCTCTTGCCTTCTTCAGCTGTGCCTTCTCCTTCTTTCTCCTTCCTTCTTTCTTTGCCTTTGCTTTCTCGACCCTTGCCTCTTCTTTAGCTGTACCCTCTCTGCTACAGTGCCTCTTCTTCCTTCCTTACTTAGCGTCCTCTACTTTTCTTCCTTAGCTCCTCTGCGACTACAGCTTCCTCTCCATTCTTCCTTTCCCTACACACACGAGTGCAAAACTGGTGGAACGTGTTTTCGTCTTTATGTTATTATGGTTTACAATCATTGAAGTACATGATAAAACAGCTACCAGATTACTACAAATTTTTTTTTTTACTCAGAAAAAAAGTTTTCCCGAGGTCGAACTCAGGGAGCAACTAGAATTCTAGAAGTATAAAAGTTCTCAATTAGGTTACAAAAATAAGAGAGGGAGAGAGAGAGAGAGGGAGCTAGAGTTCTCTTGGCTTCTTCTTCTTCTCTCTTCCTCTTCGTTCTGTCCTTCTTTTTCTTCCAGCTGATCTCCTTCTCTTCTTTTTCCTGCAGAGTCTTCCTTTCTTCTTCTTTCTTTTCTTTTCTTCTTCTTCTGCAGCTATGGTGATCTTCTTCTTCTTTCTGCTTCTCTTCTTTTCTTTTTCTTCTTCTCTGCTTCCTTCTTTCTTTTCTTCTCTTACAGTTCCCTCTTCTTTTCTCTTCTTTTCTGTTCTGGCCGCTGCCCTTCCGTCGTCTGACTTGATGCTCAGACAACTTAACTGTGGGTTTGCTACAGTGCGGCTTCTTTTCTTCTTCTTCAGCTCCTCTCCTTCCTTTCTTCTTCAGCTCCTCTGTGCGGCTAAGGCTCTGGCCGCTCCTCCTCTCTTCTTCTTCCTTAGCTTACTTCTTCTTCTTCTTTCTTTCTTCCCTGCATGCACGCACAGTGGTCAGCGCAAAACCTACCCCTACCCTTCCCCGCGTCTCTCTCTTTCTCAGAATCTCTCTTAAGACTGCTCTCCCAGAGCCGGGTAATCGGGTTCGGGTAGCGCACCCGGGACCAAGCCCACCGACGTGCGGTGGTGGGCGAGGAGTGCGTGGTCAAGTAGTCGGATCCGGCCCAGACCCGCGGGGCGTGAGTGCGGGCGAGGGCGAGTGAGCGCGTGGCGCGCTGCGTGGGTGAGAGGGACCTGACCTCTGTGTATCGAAGGCAGTAAGCCCGATACACTTTTTCAATTTAAGTGTTAGCGCTTGGCCGCACACTTACGAGGTGGGACTAAAGTCCCACCTCCAAATCTCGCGCCCGCAGGCGAGGGAACTTCAGCCAATTGGGGCAGCTGTGAGGCTTGCGACCCAATTCGCAAGCCTGGGCTCCTTCGCAGCAGCAATCCGCGCTGCCTGGGACTCGCGCCTGGGCTGGAGAATGCCTAGAGCTGCGAGCGAAGGAGCTGCAACAGCTCAGCAATGGCAGTGAGGGGGCTCCGACCGGAAAGCAGAAAGGAGACCTCTTGGCCACATCAGAAAACAGGGGAAGCTTCGCAGGAGTGCGGCAAAGACAGTGCGGGGGTCGGTGAGGCGCTAGGGTGCATGTGGAGGTAGCCCTAGGTCAGACTGTGTGCGGGAAGATGGGTTTGTTTGGGGGGTGATTGGGCTGTGATTGGCAGTGAATGGAGAGGGGGGATCAGTTGAGTGGAGTGAGGGGAATCTTCTGGGGTAGTCGACAAGGGGTGAGGAGGTCTGTGGAAGTGGAATGGACTCGCCGGAGAAGGTGATCGGAGACGGAGCAGGTGGAGGTGGAAGTCGCGTGCGGTGGAGTAAAAAGGTAAATTAAGAGAGGGAAAATGTAAGGGAGAGAGAGAGGAAACTATGTACCTGTTTACTCGACAAAGGGGAAGAGAGAAATGCCCGGCTTGTTCCTGCCGGAGCTGGGGACGAAGATGCCCTAGAGGAGGATATCGGTGACGAGGAGGTAGACGGAGGGTGCCAGCTGGTACGGCCTAGCGCGGACGACAGGGTAGAGTAAACTCTGCTGCAGGTAAGGCAGCAGAGCGACGAGGAGGAAGAGGAGGAGATCGCCGGAGGCTTCGGGCCCTCTGACCGGAGGAGGAAGAGACGAAAGGTGGGGTATTTCTCTGCCAGAGGAAGCTTGAAGGAGTCGGCTGACCTTACCGCTCCTTATAAAGACCTTGGCACGGAGAGGGAAACGAGGTGGCGGCGTGCCAGCCTCGCCGGAGAATGGCCGGAGAGGATACCCATGATTTTCGTGCATTTGCACGAGAGGCATGGTTGATGGCAGAGGGCATGGGCGAGTCCCTGCGACAGAGGACGTCGCAGGGAACCCCCCGTCTGTTCTAGAGGACGGCCGCCCTGCCCTGTGCGACGCCATCCTCCGCGCAAGGTCGCCGGAGGCATGGCACTGCGCAAAAGTGGCAGGGAGGACCGTTCTGCAAAGAACGACAAGTTGGGAGCCTAAATGTAAGGGTTTCAAAAGATAAGGGTCAAAAAGTAAATAAAGAGGACCAAATTGTAAAGTCGGTCAAGATGGTCTTTTCTTAGGCTCAAGTTTTTATACCAGACTAATTTGAACCTAAGGATTTTAATGGTGAATTTTGATTTTTGGCTGGACCATGTTTGACTGGTCAATTTGCGCAGAAACCTAAATTAAGTCATTAATTGGGCATGGTTCTCATTTTAGGTCAAAGTAGGTTTCAAAGGCCAAATTGAAGGTTCTAAACCCTAGGGGATATTTTCCTATGAATTTTAGAGGGTTTAGTTGATTTTTATCCTGCCTCGAACCTCATGAATTAAAGTGGATTTGTTTTAAGGTTACAGAATGTCATTTAATTCCTAGAAGTTGCTATAACCCTTTTCAGATCAGATCATCCCACTTCCCTTCTTATTAAGCTTGTTTGACCTATGTTTGGACCCTTAATTACCCTATTTGTATACTGCAATGGTGAAATTACAGCTTTACCCCTGATGATTTATTTTATCCTTTAACTCAGAATTCTCTGAGTTAAGCTTCTCTTTGGGTTTTGTAGGAGCTTTTTCACACATATTTGGATTAGATTGTACTAGTTAGGGTTCGTGATGAGGTTCTCATCAAAAACCTACCCCTACCCTCCCCGCGTACACTCTCTCTCTTTTCTCTCTTAGGTTCGCTCTCCTAGAGCCTGGCAATAGGGTATTGGGGTCGAGTCACGTGCACCCAGGTCCAGGCGCATCGACGTGAGTGGTGCACGAGGAGTGCAGGGCTTATCAGGTCAAGCAGCGAGGTTCGCGTAGCATAGGTCACGGACGGGGCAGGTGAGCGGGCGAGGGGAACTCACCCCATGTTAAGAGGCAACCAGCCGATAATACAAATTCAACTTATATCACTTACCGCACTCCTAACTTTCTGAGGTGGGACTTAAAGTCCCACCTGCTTCTCTCGCACCCGCAGGAGGTTGCTTTGCCTAATTGCTGCAGCTGTGACGCCTCTCGAACCCAATTACCTAGCTGAATGCTCGCATGAGGTGAATCCACATCACCTGTGACCTGAGACCTGGAGCACAACTGCCTAGAGCGAGCTTGCGAGCTCCTTCGAGTCTGCATTAATGGCGACAGGTGCTCGATCCTGCGATCAATCAATACGGCCTTGTGGCCTCATTAAACCACACAGGAAGCTTCGTCGTGGCACAGTGAAGGTGTCTAGGTAGATGGCTAGCCATGGGACGACCTAGGCGTGCATGCCTAGGTCGGACTGTGGTCGTGATGATGGGTGTGGTCGGGGGGAGTTTGTGGAGGTGATGGCAGTCGATGAAGATGGCGATAATGGTCAGTGGAAGATGGCAAAGGTTTTGAGGGGTCTGGCGAGGTGGATGGATAAGTGGAGGTGATGGAGACACCTCGCCGGTGGTCTACCGGAGGTGGAGAAGATGGTGGTGGTCTATGGTGTTGAGGGGTTGAAAATTGAAATAAAGAAGGGGGAAATATAAAGAAGAGAGAGGGGAAGAGATTTAACCAACTTAAGGGACGAAGGGAGATAGAAGGGCGGCTGGCACGTACCTGCCGTCGCCAAAGAAGAAAGTTCCAATGGAGGGAGAACGGCGACAACAAAGAGGCTTTTGCTGCGTGCGTAGGTACGGCGCAATGCGGAGGAAGGAGGTGAAGACATCTCTGCCACTGGTATTGTGGCAAAGCGACGAGAAGAAGGAGGAGGAGTTGCCGGAGCTTGCTGGATGCTTTGGCCGGAGGAGAAGGGAAGAAATTGGAGGGTTTTCTCCGGCCAAGCCAAGCTGGATCAGAGTGGTGGGGACAGGGGGACCTTTTATAGCATCTGGCAGAGGCTCTTGTGCTTGAAAGCAAGCTTCCAAGCGCAAGAATCCTCACAGGAGTAGGACTATGCGAGAGACCCAAATCTCTCGAGCGTTCGCACGAGAGATTGGGTGTGAATCAAGGCTTGGGATTACGTTCAAATAGTAGGGAATTCCTCAGAGAATCTCCCTTTCAAATTTGAGAGGGGATCTCTGAGGAATCAGGGAGAAATCCTCCTCAAATCCTCATCGGAGTAGGACTCCTCCGTTGTAATGGTGGAGGGACCTAATTGCAAAGAGTGGCGAGGAAGATAGGGGGTCTGCGCAATGATTTTCAAAAGCTAGGGGTCAAAATGTAATTGGGTGGATTATTTTGCAAAGTAGGTCAAGGTGACCACCCCTTAGGTCCAAATTTTGGTACAAACCTAATTTGGACCTAAGGAATCCAATGGTGAAGTTGGATTTTAGGTTTAATCATGTTTGACTAAAAATTTTACACAAAAACCCAATTTAGGTCAAATATCTAGCTGAGACCCCTACTTAGGTCAAAATAGGTTCCAAAGTCCAAGTTGTAGGTTATAAACCCTAGGGGGTATTTTTCCATGGATTTTAGAGGGTTTATTTTATTTTTATCCTAACCATAACCTTGTTGAATTAAGTGAGTCTGTTTTAGGGCTATAAGAAGTCATTTAATTCTTAAATTGCACATGAACCCATTTCTAACTGAACCAACTCACTTTTTATCTTCTTCAGACCATTTGACCTATGCTTAGCCCCTGAGAAATCCCGTTGATGTACTGCAATGGTAAAATTACAGTTTTACCCTTTATTTCTTATTTCTTTCTCAGAACAGTTATTCCTTAAATTTGTCCCTTCTCTAGGTTATGTAGGAGCTTTTATTCTCTTTTCTAGGTTAAAATGAGCTAGTTAGGGCTCATGATAGTGTTCCCGTCAGATACCAACTTACTTGGGTTAGGGTTACCTCTCTTAAGCTCCATTCAGCTCATCTTAACTAGATGGTAGCTCAGGGTAGCTCAACATAGTTCAAACTAGCTTAAGTCAGCTTAGATCCAGCTCAACTTAGTTGAGCCTAGCTCATCTTAGCTCCAATCAGTTCACCGGGAGCTCTAGCTAGCTTAACTAAGTTGACAGGAGTCCACCTCAGCTCAGGTCCAGCTACTTCCAGCTCCACTCAACTCAAGTCAGCTGAAGATGACCTCAACTAGCTCAGGCCAACTCAAGTCCAGCTCCAGGAGACTCCACTCAGCTCAACCTAGTTGAGCTAAACTATTTAACCTAAGATAGCTACTCCAACTAGCTAGGCTAACTGGGAAGATCAGACCCAGCTCACCTCAGCTCAATTTAGCAGAAGCCAGCTTACTTTAACTTGTCTTATTAGCTAGCAAAGAATTACCAAGCTAATCTAGCTAAGGTAGCTCCTTATTGTTCTCTTCAATAACTACCAGCTCCAGTGCAGCTCGAGATAGCTCTTCCTCAACTCCTCTATCCAAAACCATAGCTCCCTCCTACCTTCTCCACTACTACCCTCTAGCTAAGCTAGCTTAGCTTAGGTCCACCTAAGCTCCCTACTCATGGCTATCCACCTAACCCTAAATACCACCTAAGTTAACCACCTAAGCCTTCCTACTTTTGGCACCAACATCACCTTCCTTGCAACCCTTCACCTTGGCGCCAAAAATAATGCCTCTTCACCCCTCAACCATCACCAAAAGGCACCTACTTTTGGTGCCATTCTTTCCCTCCAAAAACCCCATCATCACCACCTTACCCTACCCTCTCAACACATCCTAACCCTCTACCTAACCACCTTCTAGAACACCCCAAAATTGGCACCGACTTGGTGGTTGCCAACCACCTTGGACAACCATCTTTTGGCCCATGATCACCCCCAATTACACCCATTGGGTTGGCACCAATCTATCCCCTCCTTGGGATCCTTCAACCACTTCCATCATGCCATCCTAGCCATCCAACGAAAAGCCACCAAACCGCCTTCATATCCCTTGGCTTGGTGCCAACTAACCTAGGCCTTAGGATCATCTAACCACCATCAAAAACCTATCCTAACCATCCATTACCATGCACACCTACCCTACTCCCTTACCACTCTATATATACCCACATACCACCACATAAAACTCACCTTTGGCTTCATTATTCCACTATTATTCCACCTACTATAGCCAACCAAGAGAAGAAGGAGAAGAAGAAGATTAAGGGGACACTCTGTCCCCTTGGTGCCTTCCCCTCTTCCATTCTCTCTTGTGCCCACACCAGCCAGAGGACAAGCCAAGTAGGAGGACGTCTTAGAGGAGATTTTTAGGGTGGTGCATGCCTACCCTTGGAGGAGCATTATAAGGTGGAATTCTTCCACCTTTGGAGGAGCTAGGACACGCCCACCAAGGTCTTTCCACGGAGAAAGTAGCATCTATAGAGGAGCACTTCAAGAAAAGATTAGGAGAAATCCTTTTCAAGCCCAAGAGCAGCTGAGCGTGGAGCAAGGATCTCCTCCTCTTCATCATCAGCACAGGAGGATTTGTGTTTGCATTTTTTTTGTATTTTCATTCATATAGTAGAAGCATTCCTCTACTAGTCATTTTGTTAAACATTTTTTCGTAATCAAAGTTGCCTTTCCACCATTATTTTGTTGCATTTTCTTACTTTTATCATAGTGCACTCACAATCTCTCTCTAATTACCCTAGGTCTTCACGTACCTAGGGTGAGCTTAGGGAGAGGATTTTTCTTGTGACTTAGGTTTTAGCTTTAGTAAAGTAGGCATAGTCTTCCTCCACTTATTAACTTGTTGCCTATTATTCAAAACCCAAAAAAAAAAATCATATTCAAAAATTATAAAAAGAAAGTTGATTTCCTAATATCAAGCGAGAGTGTTTAAATTGCATTTCTACCTCCCTTGGGACGACCCGAATACTTTCCCAAGTACTCAATTTTTATAAATTTTAAAAGCGATCTAAATTATGCGTTACAACGATAAAAACCTTAATTTCAAATTGTGCAATTTTTTGCATCAGGAGCCTAATCCCACCACTACGGTGATTACATTCCGTGAAGCACCTACTTAAGCTATTCCAGAGCTTGCGTGCAGACCATTGATAAACGCCAGTTTATCATCATTCTTATGCATTAAAACAAACCTAGCTCTTAGGATTTTACTCCGCAAACGGGTTTTTGGGCTGCATTTAGTCATAAATTAGGATAGGCATGCATTGCATTTTTTATTGTTGTTTTAATGTGTTTTTGTGAGCGTTAGGGATGTATAAATTCACAGATCCCTAAAACCCTAGCACTCAAGAAGGCAATTGGTGAAGGAGAAGCCCAGACTAGTTGGAACCCAGCTTGATCCAGCTCACCAAAGCTGGAACCTAGCTTACTTGAACTAGGGTTAGCTCATCCCAGCTCCATTCAGCTAATCTCAGCTGGATGGCAGCTCAAGAGAGTTCACCTTAGCTCACCCTAGCTCAAGTCAGCTCAGATCCAGCTCAACTTAGCTGAGTCTAGCTCATCTCAGCTCCCACTAGTTCACAGGGAGCTCTACCTAGCTCAGCTGAGTTGACAGGAGTTCACCCCAGCTCAGATCCAGCTACATTCAGCTCCACTCAACTCCAGCCAGCTGAAGAAGAATTCATCTCAGCTCAGGAAGCTCAAGTCCAGCTCCCGGGGACTCAGCTTAGCTCAACTCAGTTGAGCTAAGCTACCTTAGCTGCCTCAACCAGCTTGATTCTCCCTGGGAGCACCAGACCTAGCTCACCTCAGCTCATTTTGGTAGAAGCTAGCTCACTTTAGCTTGGCTTAGTAGCTAGCAAAGAACTAGCAAGCTAAGCTAGCTAGAGTAGCCCATGCCAGCCTCTTCAGTAGCAGCCAGCTCCAGCTCCAGACTCTCCTCCTCAGCTCCTTCCTCCAAACCCTAGCTCCAACACCTTCTCCTCCACTCCACCTTTAGCTAAGCTAGCTTAGCTTATCTTAGCTTAGCTTAGCATAGCTAACAACCAGCTCCTTGGCCATTCATTACCTCCAAAATCAACCCTAGCTAGCTCCACCAACTCAAGCCTACCTAAGCTAGCTACTCTACTCAAGTTGGCGCCACCTCCTAGCCATCCCTTCACCCCATTATCTCCACCAAAAGACACTTCAAGTTGGTGCCAAAAACCACCCCTAACCACCTCTATATTGGCGCCACTTTCAGCCCCTTAAATCCACCCTACACCTACCCACATAAGCCATCCTAGCCATCCACATACCCCCCTTCTAGAACCTTAAGGTGGTGCCACCTAATGACCTTCTAGAATGCCCATTTTGGCGCCAACACCAAAGGGTGTCAACACCCATAACTACCCCTTGGTGCCCTTTAAGGTGGCGCCAACTCTCCTTGGCCATGGGATCTCCAACCACCTCCATCAACTCATCTTGGCCATCCATTTCAAAGGTCACCATAGCCCCCCTCCTATTCTATAAAAGGCCACCACCTACCACCATTTTTGGGCATCCTCCCTTAGTGTATTTTCTACCTACATCCACCTATACCTACGCCCAAGGAGAAGGAGTAGAGAAGGAGATTAAAGGGGCACACCACCAGCCCTTTTGGTGCCTTCTTCTCCCCACTCTCTTCAACTTGGGCCACGCCAAGGAGGAGGACTCTTCCACTTCAAGGAGGACGGCCAGGCAAGGGAGAAGGACCTAGGGTGGACGTCCACCCTTGGAGAGAAACTTAGGGCACGCCCCCTTAGGGCTTGCCTTGGAGGTCATCACTTTGGCGGAGTACTGCAAGGAAGGAGTTGAAGGATTCTTTTCAAGCTTGGGAGCCACCAACCTTGGAGCAAGAAGCCCTCTTCTTCACCATCTATTTAGAGGATTTGTGTTTTCTTTCTTTATTTCAATTATCTAGTAGTAGAAGCATTCCTCTACTAGGCATTTTTGTTAAACACTTTATCAATTATCTAGTTGCCTTCTTCGCATATCTTGTTTGCATTTCTATTTGCTTATTTTCAGCATTCTTCACTTCCTCTCCCTAATTATTCTAGGCCTCCACTTGCTTAGAGTGAGCTTAGGGAGAGGCTCTACTTGCCACTTTAGAGTAGTTTACTTAATTGGAAGTGTAAACACTTTTCTCGCCATAATTTCGCATGTTGCCTTAGTTCAAAAAAAAAAAATGGTATATTGAAAATTACCAAAAGAAAGTTGAGATATATTCCAAGCAAGAGAATCAATTTTGCAACCATATTGCCTCCTTGGACGACCCTAGATATTTCCCTATCTAGGATTATAAATTTAAGAGCGAAAGCGGATTTACGCGTTACAACGACGTATTTTAACAAACCGCGTATTTTCGCTATCAACCATCGACCTCCACTTCCTTGAGGTGATCCTTTCATCCTCTCCAGCTCACTCTCCCCATACACCTCTATCCGCCACCCATGGCAGTGGAATTCACTTCTCTCCGACTCTCCTTACTGCTAAGGATCACGTAGCACCTGAGGGAAGCATCGAGCTTCACTAGCAGACTTTGAATCCGTTGGAGATCCCCCACTCATCACTGCAGCCACCAACTACAGATCTTCTCGACAAGTCCCATTCGTCCACTTAGATTAGGTTTTACATGATGACTAGAGTACCTTAGATTAGTAATTAGAGTATGATTGCGCAGCAATCATAGGTCTTAATTGGCCTAGATTAAGCTAGGACTTACCATAAGTTAGGGTTATTCACGCATACATATGCTTTGTTTGCATCTTTACTGCTTTCCTTTAGCTATGCATGAAATAATGTTATAATGTGCTGATTAAGTGCATTATGTCAATTGCAGGCAATAAGCTGATCAGGAGCTGGATCTGAAGCTGGATCAGGAATAACAAGAGTTGTAGCAGAGCTGGAGTAGAAGGCCTAGTTTAGATGTAGGAATAATAATGTAAGGGGGTTAAAAGTTTGCTATTCTATTAAATAGAAATAAAGCAGTAAAATGTGAAGAGCTTAGGTCCATCCTAGCCCTAAGATAGCCTAGATACTTCCCCAAGCCTTAGCCACCCTTAGATTAGGTCACAACACCCTAGGAAGCCCTAAAACCCTAGTTCCAACCCTTCTCTGGACATCCAGATAAGTTTTAAGACGTCCAAGACCCTTAGCCAACTCCCGTACACTTCAAACCCACTTCTACAGTGTTATTGGACGTCCAGACACTTTGTCAGACGTCTAATTTCTACAGAATACCCAAAATAGAACCCAAAATCCTTCCTGACTCTGATTGGACGTCCAGACAACAAGTCTGGACTTCTGATTTTTGAGTATAAGATGTCTTATTCTATAATTAGACGTCTGATACTACTCTCCAATTCCTGTTTTGAGATTAAAGCCTTGATCTTGGATCTCTAGGTCCCTAAACCCAATTCCAACCCCATAGGAACCTAAATTAAGGTGCCCTAACCCTAGTACATCACCTCTAAACCTTCCTAAGGACCTAATTAGGTCCTCACTAAACCTAATTGACTTGGATCTTAGTCAATTCCATCAGCCTATTCAATTGGACTCATTGAGTCCAATTGAGCCCTGATCTCAGCACACACTGTCCAATTGGACTCAGTGAGAGTCCAATTGACCTATACCTGACTTAATTGAGTTGTTTTACTCTCAATTAAGTTTCCACACACCCAATTAAACTTTTATTAAGTTTAATTGCACTTTACCTTAGTGAATTATGGTTTATAACCCTAATTTGAGACCTACTTTGACCTAAACCCACTAGAACCCAACCTAATCAACCTAGCCACCTAAGTTTCGACCCACACACACCCACACACACCATCCACATGAAAATATCTAGCCTAGAGTTCTCTAGAACTCTCTACCATGTGTGGTTGCCTTGGTTGCCAAAACTAGCAACCAAGAGCCATTCAATTTTTAGATCCACATTTAATGGATCTAAAAACCACCATCCACTCGCTCTCTCTCACTCTCCCACGAGATCCCACCATAGCCCTCTCTAGAGAATTCCATAATTCTCTAGAGAGCTTCCCTTAGGTCTATAAAAAAACCCCTTGGGTGGCCATTTGCAACCATTCACTCCCTTGGCAATTGCTCTCCATTAGTGCCATTCACACCACCTCAACTTAGCCACTCACTCCATCTCCACGAGCTCACTACCACCACCATGGAGGACGCCATGCTGGGATGCTGGATCAACCCTACTTCTCTCCAAGGGTCGACCTAAGCTACATTGGTTGCCCCTCCTTCTCTCGACCACTCCAAGGCCATCGGGGACCACCCCTGAATGCCCTCTATTCTTCTAGCTTTAAATCATGCTCTTCATAATCTTTATTGCTTTCATTTACTACTTAGTAGTGTAGTCTTACTTCTCCCCCAATGATGCATGCAAAATCCCCCCGTTGATTCTTGTATGCAATCGTTTTCTGGTAGTTAGATTTAATTTTAAGCATTCATTTATAAGCTTTCCTCTAGATTTCCTTGTGCAACAACTCTCCCATGATGAATGAAATTTCATTTTATATATATATATATATCTCTTATGTGTTTGAAATCACCTTGAGCTGAATTATTATCATATTTGCATGATTTAAGTGCCTGTTCTTTAACCGCTTATATATTACGCACCAGCATGTCGTTTAAATAAAGTAGAGCGGCTTTAAGATCGATTTCAAAAGCAAAAACAATGCCTCCCAAAGACGAACGGCCGGGACTCAAAGTCTCGTTATTTTCAAAATAATATCTTTGTTGGATCGTATTTCGCAACTATACTACGACGCTTTTATCAAAAATGCGAGCTACGATTTCTCCCAACAAAATGGCGCCATTGCCGGGGAGGCAATGTCATTTTTCTTCATTTCGATCTTTTAATCTATCACTGACAAATCTACCTCTACTTTGTTTTTTATGTGCAGGACAATACAGAACGAAAACGGGATCCACGCACACATCGAGCGCGGCAAAGAAAAATCATGTGCACGTCATCTTTCATAGATTAGGTTTATTTTCTGAACCCTAGGACTAGATCTACTTCCTGCAATTTCTTTTTTTAAAAAAAAAAGAGATTTTTCTTATTTTCGTGGAAAAGAAAAAAAATCAAAAAAATCAAAAAATTTTGAAAAAAAAATCTAAATTGGATTTCCTTTTGAATCTAGGTTAGAAAAAAAAGAAAAGAAAAAAAAGAGATTTTCGTTGAATCTTTTGAAAAATTCTTTTTGAAGAAAAAAAAGTGCAAAAGATTAAAAAGAAAAAAAAAACCATTTTTGGTGGAAGGCTTGAATTTCAAATTCAAATCTCTTTAAAAGCTTTTCCACCACCTTCTGATTCTCGGCCAGATTTCAAATCTCACCTAAAAATTCGATTGCCAAAAGATCTGTTAGCGAAAAATTCTGAAATTCCTGAAAAACCTTCATTTTTAAACCATCTTTCAAATGCCACCGTTAGTTTGCGAAAACGCCAAGTATAAAATTTTTAAAAATTCGCGAAGTGTACAGCGGTTAGATAGACCAAGATTCAAAAATTTTCAAAGTTCCAAAAGCGATTTCGAGCAATCCACGAATCTGTTTTGACTAAAAATGGTGGGGTTTAAAAGCTGATCTAATTGGCTTTATTTTCCGTATTTTTCCCAAATTTTTGAAGATCATTTGATACTGTTTCAAAGTGAAAAATCGTCTAGGGTCAAAGTTCCAAATCTAACCCCCTGATATTTAAAATTTCCTAAAAATTCGGTTGAAATAGTAAAAATTCTAAAAAAATATTCTTTGGAAAACTAATTTAAAAAGGAATCTACTCGCAAAATTTCAAATTAATTGGATTCCAATTATTATTATAGAATCAACATTATTTTTGTGGTCTGTTAAAATAGAGAAAAAAAATCCTAGAAGTGCATGCAACTTAGGTTGAACCGTTAGGGTCACAAATAGAGACCACACTTTTGGCTAACCTAGACTTAATCAAGTCTAGTTAGCCGGTGAGCTTGGTCACCTTGTGGGCCACTCACCACAAACCCCACTGAAGAAAACGGGTTAAAAACTAATTTTAAAACACGAAATCAACCTGAGTTCGTTGTCGTACTATTGGATGAGTTTAATCTCTCTTGCCAAACCTGGTGACTAAGTCTGTGGGGTAGTGTCAAACGACAGCGGCTCAGGGATCAATGGAACCGGAGGCATAAACCGAAGGAAGAACCTTCCCCTTAGTCCCCTCGTAACTAGACTGGCTAGGTTAACTTGAGAGGCAGGATTCACGTTTAGTCGGTTGTACGATGAACTTATCTTCAGGAATTCAAATCCCTAACGAAAAATATGGTCACCTAATTTATAAGGACCAATTGATTGACTGGGCCTTAGCCTTATTCTACGTGGCTACACCAACCCAGGGGTTGGGCGGTGTATGCACGGAAGGAGGTCACTTCAACCTCACTTGGTTGGACCTTGGGAGCCACTCCCAAGGAGGCGAGTCACCTCGCCCAGACCATTTTCTCACCCCATTTCTTCTATCTACTGAGCCGCAATGGCTAACATTGGATCTGGACCTAATCAGGATCCAGACCCACGAGCTTATCTGAGAGCTCGGGTCACTGAATCAGCTCAACCTTGGGATCAGAACCCAAGGTGGCGAAGATGACTTTTCGCTTCGCTTGATCCTTCTCCTCGGGTTACCGAAATGGTTAACCCATATCCTAACCCTGGATATTATGACCCATACCAGTCGGTCCCTCAAAGGATCGCATCTTATAACCCAAGATATGGATTTCATACTCCTGCTTCTCACCCATGGAACATGGGTAGACCTGATTCACCCCCTGGAACCCCTGAAGAGCTACCGGCGCATATGCGGCCACATTATAGAATATAGAGAGCTATAGAGAGCAGTAAGGAAAAGGCCGCATCCTATTTACGCGAAATCCAGGCTATCATTGAGCCGAACCAAAGACAAAGCCGGATTCCTCATCAACAAGCCGTGATGGAGCTCCTTTAGGAAACAGCAAAGATAACAAGGCGAATTGGACAAAATCGGGAAACTCAAGAACTATTGCTTTTGAGATATCAAGTGGAAAATAGCATTGAAGACCTCAAAGAATCTGAAACAACTACGCCGAAAGAACACACAGAAGATTCTCGGGAGCAGATGCCCGAAGATCACTCAAGGGAAAAAGAATCTAGCATGGATATGAGACAGGAGCAGGAAGTATGCTGAATGGGTTCATCTGAAATTGAGGAGGAAAGGACTGATATCTCCAGGACTGAGCCGCAATCAGATTATCCTGAATCCTGGGAGACACCTTTTGGGTTAGATAACCCGATCGAGACAAGGGAAGTAGATCCAATTGAGGATATGGATCTTGAGGCAAACATTACATGCGACACTACTAATCAATCTAGACCACTTCCCATTGTAGGTGAACCTGTGCTAGAGCCAACATCTTCTGATCTGCACTCTTCTTTCACCTACATCCCTAATTCAGATATTAGAGATTCTAAGATGACACTTTCTATCCTTGATCCTAACATCCAAAAACCAGAAGTAGCTATGGATAACTTGAACAAAGAAATAAATATGCTACCTGAGGTAGGAATTACTGAGGAGCCCAATGCATATGAGGGTGAAGCTTCGAGCAGAATGAGTTAGGGACGCACCTACCATCCTAGTCAATGGCTCGACCTCGAGCCTGAAGAGACAGCCTCTGATGAATCAGAGATGAGTACTGATGAGGATGAAGTAATTTCTGACGAGGATTTCAGTGGCCTCCCCATAGATCTTCTACTTTCACGGATACCCCCATATGACCCAGAGCCTGGAGAGGGCATGATCTTTGATGTCAATTATCATTATGAGGATCCCTATGACTCAGATTCTGGTTCTGAGATACATGTTGATCTACTCCCTCAGCAACTTCCTATTGAATTGTGGGACATGATAAATCAGCTGAATCAACATCATGATCCCCCCTCTGATTATCCTCTATTTTCCACCACCACTCCACACTTTCTTATAGCTAGACTTTTTGGAGTTGGGGTGCACAATCAACTGGTCCGCATCTCTGGACCACTGATTCTAGGAGCATACGAGCACATCTTTCTCTTAATTTTGACCGGCTCCTATGCAAGAATTGATACATCTCATTGAGCTTTCGCCCAGCTGGAGGCGTTAAACTCAACACATATAGATACCATTCACCCCACATTCCACCATCATTTTTATACATAGCATAGTTTTGTTTTAGCATATTTCCCTTTTATATTGCATATTAACAGGTTGGCCGGTGCTGAATAGAATTTCAGGAGCAATTCCAGGTGACTTCTACTCACTCATCCTCTGTCGAATTTATTTTCTTTTATATTCATGCATGAGGACATGCAAGAACTTAGGCATGGGGGGGTAGATACAGCAAAAACTGAAATTTTTTTTTTGTGCCAACACTTAGGAAAACCTCGGAGCTGCATGCAAAACGTACTTTAAGACCTTAAATAAAAAGAACAACCGACCCCACCTCCAATGCTTGCATTGGAGCTAGAAATCATTCGCAACAGCCACTTCCGACTCAACCGCTCACCTTTTTTTATAAATTTAGGGTCAAGCTGATTGTAACCCGATAAGGGAATTTCATGAAGCATAAATTATATGAGGTTACATGCTTATAGCATATATAGATATTGCACTCATGAATAAGATTATTTTATTAAGAGAATGCATTAGGGATTTTATCCTTTAGTTGATTCCTGTAATCTGGAATCCAGTACAACTTTTCACACACGTAGAATTTGCAATGGATTCACGGTGAAGGCTGATAAACATCTTCAGTTTGTCAAGAAGAAGCAGTGCTTCTTTTCCTGAACCCTTGGACAATGTTTTGGAAGTCAGGCAGATTTTCCTCCAAAAATCCACCAAATAGTGTAAGATGAGAGTAGAGTGTACTGGTGCTCTAAGATTAGTGCGAGGAATCTGGAATCCTAGATAATTATGTGATGATGCTCTGAGATGAGACATAGTCTTCGCTCTCGGTTCCTGCGTATGCATTTTGTGCGAAATTGTGAGAGCCACCGAATAAGGTAAATACGCGGAGAGCGAGTTTTCATAAAACTAGGGCTAAGGTGGATGGTTACGACCATTCCTTACGGAATCCTCAGCTGAAGGAGGGTATTGATGTCAAGGTCAGAAATACACCGTCCTATCCGTCTCTCCTGGTGCCATGAGTAGGCACTTCCACCAAATAAGCCACCCAATGTCTCTTGAGTACCACCAATCCCTAATAATGCCTCCTCAACAAAGTTCATGGATGTATGCTAGTTGTGTTATGCTGAAAAAATAAAAAATAATAAAATAATAAAAAAATAATTTAAAAAATGAGAAAAAGAAAAAGAAAAAGAATGATGAAAAGAAAGAAAAATTGAAAAAAAAAATTAGAAAAAGAAGAAAAAAGAAGAAAAGAATAAATATTTAGTGTTTATCAAGGCAATACCACCAAATAAAATTGAGCTCCACCAAATATGGCCTTAACCTATTTTTCTTGTGTTTCTGACCGCCCGAATACTAGCTGAGGAATTCCGACTTAGTGTTAGGGTTATGAGAACTCAATTAAAGTGTTAATGCCTAGTGAGACCACCAAATACAGATCCTATGTATGAATCTGGTGAGGTTGTGAGCTCTAAGAAAAAGAAAGAAAAAGAGTAAGAGAGAATGAATACAAAGGAATCAAAAGAGAGCATAGTTTTTCTTGTCTTTCTCTAACTTAAGTTACTTAGTAATTCGAGAATCTGGATTCTGTAGTACTAGTCTCTATGTAGCACCAAGTCAGAATGAGTCACCAAGTATATAATCCTTTCCCTCAAAGATTCTCTACCTAAGCCCAAAGTCAGGGTGAAATTCATAGAATATCTTGAATATCCCGAGCGAAGAAGTCCGCCTATCCCACTAGAATTTTTACTAGGGGTCAAGTACAGGCTTTAGAGGTGCATTAGTTTTCACTCGAATCCGTTGCAAAAGCAACATAGCTGCACCTTCACGATTGTCTGGATTTCTAGAGCATAGGATGAAAACAAAAAGGAGAAAAATCTTTATGCAAACACTTGATAAAATAACCAGTCCCTTAGGGACCCTTGCTGTAAATAATTTAGTCTTGCATTTGCTAGGGACTAGCAAGATTTAGGCATGGGGGTATGATTGCACAGCAATCATAGGTCTTAATTGGCCTAGATTAAGCTAGGACTTAACATAAGTTAGGGTTATTCACGCATACATATGCATTGTCTGCATCTTTACTACTTTCCTTTAGCTATGCATGAAATAATGTTATAATGTGCTGATTAAGTGCATTATGTCAATTGCAGGAAATAAGCTGATCAGGAGCTAGATCTGAAGCTGGATCAGGAATAACAGGAGTTGTAGCAGAGCTGGAGTAGAAGGCCTAGTTTAGATGTAGGAATAATAATGTAAGGGGGTTAAAAGTTTGCTATTCTATTAAGTAGAAATAAAGTAGTAAAACGTGAAGAGCTTAGGTCCATCCTAGCCCTAGGATAGCCTAGAGACTTCCCCAAGCCTTAGCCACCCTTAGATTAGGTCACAACACCCTAGGAAGCCCTAAAACCCTAGTTCCAACCCTTCTCTGGGCGTCTAGATAACTTTTAAGACATCTAGGACCCTTAGCCAACTCTCGCACACTTCAAACCCACTTCTGCAGTGTTATTGAACGTCCAGACACTTTGTCAGACGTCTAATTTCTACAGAATACCCAAAACAGAACCCAAAATCCTTCCTGACTCTGATTGGACGTCCAGACAAAAAGTCTGGACTTCTGATTTTTGAGTATAAGACGTCTGATTCTATAATTAGACATCTGATACTGCTCTCCAATTCCTGTTTTGAGATTTAAGCCTTCATCTTGGATCTCTAGGTCCCTAAACCCAATTCCAACCCCATAGGAACCTAAATTAAGGTGCCCTAACCCTAGTACATCACCTCTAAACCTCCCTAAGGATCTAATTAGGTCCTCACTAAACCTAATTGACTTGGATCTTAGTCAATTCCATTAACCTATTCAATTGGACTCATTGAGTCCAATTGAGCCCTGATCTCAGCACACACTGTCCAATTGGACTCAGTGAGAGTTCAATTGACCTAGACCTGACTTAATTGAGTTGTTTTACTCTCAATTAAGTTTTCACACACCCAATTAAACTTGTATTAAGTTTAATTGCACTTTACCTTAGTGAATTAGGGTTTATAACCCTAATTTGAGACCTACCTTGACCTAAACCCACTAGAACCCAACCTAATCAACCTAGCCACCTAAGTTTCGACCCACACACACCCACACACACCATCCACACGAAAATATCTAGCCTAGAGTTCTCTAGAACTCTCTACCATGTGTGGTTGCCTTGGTTGCCAAAACTAGCAACCAAGAGCCATTCAATTTTTAGATCCACATTTAGTGGATCTAAAAACCACCATCCACCCTCTCTCTCTCTCACTCTCCCGCGAGCTCCCACCATATCCCTCTCTAGAGAATTCCATAATTCTCTAGAGAGCTTCCCTTAGGTCTATAAAAAGACCCCTTGGGTGGCCATTTGCAACCATTCACTCCCTTGGCAATTGCTCTCCATTGGTGCCATTCACGCCACCTCCACTTAGCCACGCACTCCACCTCCACGAGCTCACTACCACCACCATGGAGGACGCCATGCCGGGTTGCTGGATCAACCCTACTTCTCTCCAAGTGTCGGCCTAAGCTACATTGGCCGCCCCTCCTTCTCTCGACCACTCCAAGGCCATCGGGGACCACCCCTGAATGCCCTCTATTCTTCTAGCTTTAAATCATGCTCTTCATAATCTTTATTGCTTTCATTTACTGTTAGTATTGTAGTCTTACTTCTCCCCCAATGATGCATGCGAAATCCTCCCGTTGATTCTTGTATGCAATCGTTTTCTGGTAGTTAGATTTAATTTTAAGCATTCATGCATAAGCTTTCCTCTAGATTTCCTTGTGCAACAACTCTCCCATGATGAATGAAATTTCATTTTATATATATATATATATATATATATATATATATATATATATATATATATATATATATCTTATGTGTTTGAAATCACCTTGAGCTGAATTATTATCATATTTGTGTGATTTAAGTGCCTGTTCTTTAACCGCCTATATATTACGCACCAGCATGTCGTTTAAATAAAGTAGAGCGGCTTTAAGATCGATTTCAGAAGCAAAAACAATGCCTCCCAGAGACGAACGACTGGGACTCAAAGTCTCGTTATTTTCAAAAAAATATCTTTGTTGGATCGTATTTCGCAACTATACTACGACGCTTTTATCAAAAATGCGAGCTACGATTTCTCCCAACAGAGTACAGTAGCTTTGTTAGGAGTAGATCAGATAGTTGAATTCGTGGATTTTTTCTATTAGCTTAAGAGTAGAATAATTAGATTCGATCCGCCCTCTCTGTTCAATTCAGATCAGAGAGGAGTTTTCATGCAATCATCTTGATTCATTGATCTTCCTGTACATCTCACAAACCATTTCACTCATTTCCTCACATTTTAATCCATAATCCACCTCATTCACCCGAGCATGTCTAGATATAGAATTCTTGGACTTTGTAATCTAGATAGCACACACAATCATCTAGGGGTTTCTTCATCCATTTCAAATTGTCACAAGGAACCTTGATCTGGTTTTTATTGAGCTGAAATGAAGATGGTTTCATATTTGTTTTGATTTGACATTAATCAGAGTTTCGGATTGAAATGTGAATGCATCTATAGCCTGATTTAATTTCTCTTCTTCATGTTGTCTATGACATAAGAGGAGTATTAGATCAAGATTATTGTAGATTTGTGAACTCTGATTTCTATTTGGATTTGTTGCTCATATTTGATTTGAAAAGACTTGGATGATTGAGCTTTCACATATTAAATCTTGAGATGAATCTACATCTTACACTGTCTATAGTATAAGATGGAAGTTAGATTAGGTTTTTAATATTCTTAGGAGATGAATTTTAGTTTTCAATGGTTTGAAATGAATTGGAGGTGATTTCCTATGAGATTTTTATCATATACATCAGATCTGATCTTCTAAGAGAGGTTTGATATGTTGCATTTAATGAAAGTTTTTAATGCACGGATTTGATTTTTAATGAGCTTAAAGTGAGATCAGCGTGTATTTGGATTTGCAAATGTGCATTTGTGATTCAAATCTCCCAAAAATCAGTAAACTAAAGTGCTGCATAGCAGCTACATTTAGTGGAGTTTCTCTCTATTTTCAGTGGGTTTTTGGAATTTAATGTCGTTTCTAGAACTTATTCAATCCATTGATCAAAGTTTCTAGATCTGCAATGACTCAGTGAACCCTTGGATCAGATCTATTTGATCTAATCAGATCTTGAAAAGCAACTATCAGCTGCTAAAATGGCTGCAGCATGTTTTTAGGTCGTCTGAGTAGCTAAGGCAACGTCTCATTTGAAGTTTGGCAACACCTAAACTGTTGTTTTGGAGCAACAATTGTAGCAGCTTAGCTGCTGAAATGGAGCAGCTATCTAAGCTGCTATTTCAGTCACTTTCGAGTTGGGATTTGGATAGATTTAGGGATTGTAATGTAGTTGACATGTTTCCTAGGGTTAGAACTTAATGTACAAGCATTCATGTACCTAAAATGGATTGAAATTTAAATAGAATTGCGTGTAATTATCTTTAGGAATTCATTGTCGGCTAATAAATTGAGAAAATTGTCCAACATGCTAGTTTCATGAAATTAATATTCAAAATCATGTGTAATACTTCAAATACCTTTCATATATTATAATGGACATATTTGATGTTTTAGAGTTCACTCTCAGCTAGTAGATCTCAACTTGAGGCCTTAGGTTCTCTTTCAAACACTCTTCTAGGCCTAAACTTGGGTTAACTTGTAAATAAATAAAAATTATAAAAAAATAAAATAAACTTGTCTTGAGTAAGATCAGGTATTTCTTTAAGTGTTCACCTAGTTTCAAGGTAATCTAAACCCCCAACTTAATAGAACATACCAACCGACGGTTTAATATATCTTGGAATTAAATAAAAAGACCTAAGTTCAAAAATCACATAAAGAAATCTATCTCTCTCATCTCACTCTTTCTCTCTCATCCCCTACCTCTCTTATATATATAAAAACTATAAAAATAAGAAAAACCCCTAAAATACCCAAAAATACTCTATATACTATGTATATACTTGTATATATAAATTAAAGCTAAGCTAAGCATATATATTGTATAATATGTACAAAATGTCTATAATTAACTTATATCTGTATTCTGTATTTTAAATTAAATATTTAGAATGATTTATAATATATATATCTATTGTATAATTATCTATTAATTTATATTAACTTAAATGTATAATAACTTAAGTAATTATATAAACCTATCTATATGTACATAATTGTACTTAATAGTGTACATATGTATTTAACTATATAATGTGAACTATATAATACCTGTAAGTTAATTTAATTTGGTAATTATAGTAGGTAATTAAGTTATTAAGTTAATTAAGTAATTTGTTAACTTAAAATAAAATAAATTAGTAATTTAATTTAATACTGAAGTAAGTTACAATGTATACTTGTATAATGTTATATTAAATATTTCCAACATATTTATCCTGTATTTATAGCATATTACAGTATTTATAACTTAAGTATGTACATAACTAGCTAAAACATGTATTTAAATGTATATAAATTAAAATAAAGTTTCTAGAATATAATAAAAATGTATAATAAATAATTTATTATGTAAATTAACTCCATACAAAGTCAATTTCATGACTAATTAACCAATTTGTACTTTAATTAACAAATTAAACCCTAATTTAATGTGTATAAACCCCTAACTTTAACTAATTTAATTATTTATCTAAGTAATTAAATTTCTCTAAATTAATGTTGAACGTATGGGTTGCTACGTTAACATGTTTGGTTTTGAAAAAAAATCGTGTCGTTGTAGTTTGAAAGCGAAGAACTCGTGTTCAACAAATAAAATTTATACCAGAATGAAAATCCTGGGTCAAACATAGGGAGGCGGACGTTTGATTTAAAAAATACACGTTTATTTTATTTGTCACAAAGTAAATTAATTGATTACAACTATCTAACTGTTTACAATAAATAGAAGAGAGAGAGAATAATACAAATAAAAATCAAAAGAGATATAGAATGCACATGGAATTCATTATCGAAAGGATTGTTCATTACATTAAATATTACGACTATAAAGCAGGAAAATGATTACACTAGAAAGCAGTAAATCTATTATAGAAAGCAGTAAAAAGAATGGGGAGAGAGATATCCTCCTTGACGGTTGCTTGGAGGACGAGCCGGACGGGACGACACCTGGACGAAGGATGGAGTAGGACGAAGGAGAATGAAGCAGAAGAACGGGAACGGGGCAGCACGTCGTTGTCGTCGCACGATCCGCTTCCGAAATGGGGACGAAAAATTGACTTTATCTCGCGAGATGCATCTCGGGTGTGGGACAAGCTTCTCTTGAGCTTTGGAGAGAGAGAAAAAAGGAAAAGGTGAGAATTTCATGTGGAGGGGGTCTCCTTTTATAGTTGCAAGGAGTGGGGACAATTTGGTCATTACAACTCTAAAAACATTAATTCAGGACCTTTAGTGACGGATAAAACCATCACTAAAGGTCCGAACGTGGCCGACGTGGGCGACGCCCTCACGCCTCTTCGCCTGTTCACGCCTCAACGCACTCTCACGTTCGCTGAATCTCAGCCATTCGATCGTGAGATCGAACGGCTGAGATGCATTCCTCATCGCGCCTTAACTGTGCCCGCGTCAGATCGAGCGTTGAAACGCGCGTTTGATCACGCGTGCATGATTCGTGCACCCAGATCATGCCACATCTCCACATCTGAACCGTCCACTCACCATCCTACGGCTCAACTGAGCCTGCTCCATGCCCGCGCCTGATTTGAGGCTCGCGAGGGCTCGACCCCGCGACCTCTACTTCGCCCGCAGCGTCGTCTCCGCTACGCTACATTGTCCAGATGGTCGTGCGAATGTTTTGAGCGGCGCGTGCTCATGGTCGTTGGATCAAGATCCAATGGCCTAGATCATGCATTGGATTTTCTTTGGAGAGGCAGCGGCGGTCTTGAGCGCCGGTTGGATGGCTGAGATGGCGCCACATGGCACCATCTTGGCTGTCCATCTTCTGGATGATGTAGATGGTGCCACGGGTGTCGGATTGTGTCGATTTTTGCGTTGTTAGGCTGCGATCGTCGGTCCAAATCTATCCGTGAGATTGGATTTGTCGTTTGAAGTGCGGATTCACACCATCTTGGCCCTTGATCTTCTAGGGTTCCCTAGTCTCTATTTGATGCTACAGATGCCTGATTAGGGTGATCTTGATGTCGTTGAACACCAATCGTCGCCCTGATCACATCTGTACGGTTGGATCTTCGATCCGAGGCCCCAATAAAAAGTTTTCCCTGTCCATGAACATAAAAGGAGACAATTAAACTCCATTTTATTCAAACTACTATAAATGCAAGATGATGCATGTTATGCAATATTTATAGCATGCAATGCAATCCTATGCTTAAGAACATGCATAAATAGACATCTTAAGTAGTGTAAACATGTTTACATCAATTAACTATACCATTATATAGTCCTATATAAGGGCTTTTCAAAAATATAATTTATTTTAAATTTGAACTTAAATTGGGCCCTCAAATCAAGGGTCAAAAAATTGAAATCCATGCAAGTGCGCACGGCTCAACGCTTAAATGGCGTGGCTTTTAGCGCCACATTGTCCACGTTGAACTGCTTTAAGTAGTATAAAACGAATTCACGCACTTGGCTACTCAGTCGCCACGAGCACCGAGCATCGAACCCATATCCCTCTCCTTTAATCTGAACATGGCATATATGAGCATTTGTATGAACTATGGTGAGCCAGGGGCTCTGCACTGTAACTAGGTCTGTATGAGGCTAATATTAGGCCTAGAATCATATTTAAATGAGCCTGATAATGAACTAGGGCTGGCTGCTAGTAGAGGTTGGGTCCCACCTTGACGGGGGTGCTGTGTATCCCTCGAACGTGACCGATCCATCCGCTTAAAACCCAAATTTTTGGTAGGTGAACAGTAGCTAAACTGGGCTCAAATGAGAAAGAGAGAGGCCCTCAAATGACTATGTGTTGAGAAGGAAAAGAAAGGGAGTAGCCACTAAGCGGCTAAGTGTTGGTGTTTGTGAGTGCTTGTGTGTGTTTGTGTATGTTTATATAAATATAAATATGTACAGTGTAATTATAAGTATATATAGTATAAGCATACAATATAGTATATGTATATAAATAATGTAGTAAATGATTATAAATATGTATACGCATATAATTAATATATATGTATAAGTATAAATAGTATAGATATGTTTAATCTCTTTTATATATAAATAAATCAGAGCTTTAGTGACAGATACATGAGTCACTGTACATATGTATATACATTAGTAAAAGTAGTTCTATTTGCCTTATGTTTTGTAAATACTTTACTAAGCTTTTAGCGACATATATATGTTACTGTATATTTAATATATGTTACTATATATTTAATATATGTTACTATAGATATTAGTATGTTAATATAACTTAGTTTAGTAGATATTAGTAGCTATTTTTGTACCTTCATTTAGGTAATACTTATATTAGTTGTATATAATTAACATAGTGTAGTATTAGTTAGTTTTTTATGCCTGTTTATTGTACATTTGTTTCAGGAATTGTAATGAACATTAATTGATTCTTTTATACATAATTAACCAATTCTTTCATTTATTGATTCATTAATTCATTTTGTAAATGAAATTAACATTTTTGGAATAAAAGAACATTTTTGAACTTAGAAAGATGTATATCAATAACTACCTCCCAGTGAACGACCTAGAATAAACCAGTAAACATTATAATTAAATAAAAATGACACGACGTCGGTTTGCATTTGTGACAACCTATACTACAATAACGACACAAAATTCAACCCTTTTAGTGTAAATCAGTCGTCGACGGTTATATTTTTGGCCCTGTTGCCGGGGATAAAAACCTAACAATAATGCTTTATTATGATTGTTGATGTCATTCCACCATAATTTTTGGCTCCGTTGTCGAGGAGGCAACTCTTTATACACCAAAATTTTTCTTTTATTCTTCATTTGTACATATTTTTTATTTGTTTGTATATAATCATTCTTTTATTCATATTCTTTGTTGTATATAGATTCTTTTTAGTATATTCTTTGCTTGATTTTTGCATATAATTGTCTTGCCAATCATTTGTTGTTTTTGCAGCACTTGAGGAGGACTAGGAGTAGTGTCTTCTTCCAGGTGGAGTCTTCTTCCTGGCGAATCGCTGCCCCTCAGACTCAACTTCCTGGAGGAGTTTTTCAGCAGGAGTTGCATTTTCTTGCTTTCCTGGATTAGTGTAGTGGTAGTTTAGATCTAGGTATATTCTTATGATTATATTTGTTAGGCATAAGTCGTGAGAGCCTGTTCTCATACACTCTTGTAATAACTTGGACTCTTTGGACTCTCTATATCTCTCTACTCATCTCTCATCGATGTTATTTTTTTGTATGAGATTTTCCATATCGATTTCTTTTTTATTTTTTTTTGCTTGTTGCATTTAGAAAATCCAAAAATATATATACATATAAAATCAAAAATACAAAAAAAATCTCATCCCTTATCTAGCAGCAACATATTATAGGAATCCATACTTAAGTTGTACATCTTTCCTGCCCTCTTCGATATAGATACGGTAGGTGCAATACGAGGGACTTATTCCAGTCAGATCATCTAGAGTCCATCCAATGGCTCTTCGATGTTGCCAGAGGATAGAAAGCAGCTTTGTTTACTAATCAGGAGTGAGATGAGAGTTGATAATCCTAGGAAATGTTTGATTCAAACCCAGCAATCCGTATTTCAGATGATTCGGGAGGGGCTTTAATTCAAGCACCGAGTTATCAGCAACAGGTCAGGGTTCGGACTTGGCCTCAGAAGATAGGGTGGAAGCTAAGGATACATTTAGATCAGCTTCTGACTTCTCGATCTGTGGGTCAAGATCTTACTATGGTTGACGTTCTGGAAGAATCGAGTTTTTCTCTGAAATCAAGTCCTCAACAAAGGAACTAAAGTCACAAACTTCTTCGATCACCCCATAGTTTATTCCTTTCTAGGCCTTAAAGATATCAATCTTCAATGTCTTGTTCCTGAATTTCAACTCGATCTGGCCCTCTTCGCAATTGATATTTGCCCTAGTTGTGGCAAGGAACGATCTCCCTAAGATGATTAGTGTGTCTCTCATATTTTTAGGAGTATCTATGTCTAATATAATGAAGTCCACCAAGAAGTAGAAATCTCGTATCCTAACTAGAACATTCTCAAGAACTCCTCTTGGTGACTTTATTGATCTATCAGCCAGCTGTAGAGTCACCTCAGTCAGTTTCAACGTAGTTTCCTCAAAATGATCTAGTAGGGATGTGGGGATCAGATTTATGGAGACTCCTAAATCCAATAAAGCTCGATCGAACTCTAAGTTGCCTATCTTTCAAGGGATCAGAGGGGTGCCATGAACATTCACTTTTTGCAGGAGTTTGCTTAAGATGATAGAGCTGGCTTGCTCAAACAATAGAATCGGATTCCCGACTTTGTTTTGCATCTTACGATTTGGTGTGCATAAGTCCTTCAGAAATCTTGCGTAAGCCAAGACATGGCGGATTACATCCATCAAGGGGATGTTTATTTGGACTTGTTCAAAGAGCTTGACCAAGTCTTCCTCGAGTGCCACGGGTTTGGGTTTCCTGTTTTCTTTGGTCAAGGCCTTGAGAAATGGAACCTCTGTTGGTTCCTCTAGGATTGATTCAAGCTCTAGATCTGGGATAGGTGTATCCTGGATGATCATCTTAGGGGTAGGCTTTGAACTATCAGGGCTGGAGTAGCTAGGATAAGGTGGATCCTGAGTTGTTTTGCCACTACATGTAGTAACAGCATTTAGGCTAGCCTAGTTTGGGTTCAAAGTTGGTAAGAGTGGTGGTTGTTACTGATATCCCACATATGATGTGGAAGCCTCCATCTCGTCGAGTGATGGTGCAAAAAGGGCCTGATAGACATAGTGAGCTTGGCCCTAATTTGGGTTCATAACGCACCTCTAGTTCAGCATGTTATTCGGATTCAGTAGAGGTTGGGAAGCTAGTGCACCAGGCTGGCTAGTCTCAGCCATCTGTGCAAGTTGATTTCGAACCTCTATGATCTCTTCCTTGTGTTGTTTATGCATAACTGTATTAGTCTTTTGGATGTCAGCCAAGACTTGCAAAATCAAGCTCATTTGATCTTCCTTGGTAGGCCTGGATTGGTAATTCAGGTTGGGCCTAGGCTAAGTAAGTTGATATGGTCACAGAGCTTGTGCTCAAGGTTGGAATTGAGGTCTTAAGTTCTGACTATTTCTTGACCACACGAAATTTGGATGATTGCGCCATCCAGGGTTATATCAGTTGGAGAATGGATCATTTTGGATGGTGTGGAGATCCTTGTAGGTTTCAGGAACTCTAGAGTATTCAGAGTACGAGAGCTCAGAGTTCCCCCAACTAGACTAGGATGGTCCAGAGTTTCCTCCGAAAACAGGATCAAACGGGTTTGGATATGTGTCCATCCCCTGATATGCATGGTAGTGAATGTCATGCACGGCCTCCCTACCTGAGGGCAATTGTGCATACGTGTTTTGCTGTGAAGAGGTGGCTCTCTACAGATGTTGAGTCAATTCGTCCACCATCTTCTCGATGATGGAGACCTTATCCAGGCAACTAGCCACCAACTCTAGGTCGACAGATGTGGATAGGTCACATGTCTCACATGCTGATATGGACACATCCAATTAGGCTAAAATGCCTATTCATGCATTTTCCTAGGCTTAGATTGGCATTTCATGTTATAAATATTGCATAGCATGCATCATTCTGCATTTAGAGTAGTTGTATATATTTTAGGTTAATTAGGTCCTTTTATGGTCAGGAGAGAAGAAGACTTATTTCAAGGCCTCGAATCGATGATTGGACCAAACGGATCTAATTAGGACAACGATCAAAGTCTAATGGCTCCGAAATCATCTAGATCAGAGAACCGTAGCATCATACAAAGTCCAAGGAAGATCAACGGCCAGGTGGCAATGCGACATCCATATGGGTTTTGGATGGAAAATCCAACCATACAGATGGATTCGAAGTGACGATCACAATCCAGCAACGTGGGAATCATCTCGATCTAAGCACCGTGGTACCCTCTACAAAAGAAAGAAGAATTCACGGCCCAGATGGCACCACGTGGCGCCATCTAGGTCGCCCAATGCTGGCCAGCAATAGCGCACCGTGCACAGCCGCAGCTGCGCGCAGCAACAACGTAGCGCATGCTAGCGCGCGCACGTGCAACACAACGCGAGGAGCACGGACATGTGAATAGTGCAGCGCGCAATGCACACACCAGTGGAGCGAGTGCCAACAGAGGATAGGTGCGGATCTTCAACGACGCAGGCCTTTAGTGATGCTTGCAACTGTCACTAATGGTCTGCGAGCGTTAGCAAGAGAAATTGAAGGGCAGATCTTCAACGACAGCTGCAGGGATCTATAGCGACGTTTACGGATATCAATAATAACCCAGATGCGAATTTGTTCTTCCTCTACTATAAAAGGATCTACCCACCACCATTCCAAACCATCTCTTCCTTTCTTCCTCTCACCACCTCCAAGGCTCTAGAGAGAGCTTGTCCCAAGCCTGGGATGCTCCTTTAGAGTAGAAAATCAAATAGTTTTCCCTCCCCTCATCCCCATTCATGGAGTATCCCGTGGCCATCGTCTCACCGCTCTTCAAGAAGAAGATCCTCGCCACGATGCCATCCTACCCAGCCCTCCATCCTCCGGCTCCGTCCCCGTTCGTCCCACTCCTCACCACCTTCCTCCAAGCGACATCAGAGCAAGTTGTCCTCTGAGCGACTGTCGAGGGGGATTTCTCTCACCTCTCTCTATCTTTTTACGCTTTCGTAGTGTAGATTTCCTGCTTTTGTAGTGTAATAAACATTCGTTTATAGATAGGTGATTATTTTTCTCTCTCTTATATTTTTGCAAGTAGATAAAGTTTTCATCAACCTAATCTCTTGCTTAATAAAAATACAAAAAAATATTAGAAAAGATAAAAATGACCAAAAATAAATAAAAGCGAAGTGCGGAATTTTACAAAACCAAACGTTCGCCTCTTTGTGTTTGACTTAGGACTCACTTTTCAAGTTTTGATTATAAATTTTATTTGATAGATGCATTTTGTGAGCTACGACGATGAGTCCTACAAACCTTGATTTGAATTCGCGAAGCGCGTTGGCATCATTTTGGCATCGTTGCCGGGGAGGCAACGCTCTTTGGTTTTTCTCGCATTTTTTCTGCCTTACCTAACTTTTATCTCACTTTTTCTCTGATCTTACCGTGATTCCAGGTACTCTTCTAAGGCGGGCCAAAGAAATTAGATCGGAGAAAAGTGCGGATGAAGGTTTTGTAAGTTTATCCCCACCACCCCCACCCACTAGTTCATTTCACCACACTAATAACTCAAACCCAAATCAACTTAGGTGCTTTTTATAAACCCTAGGATAGATTTGGTTGTTTGTTTGCCACCTCCACTCATCTCACCCCCACATATATAAAAAAATAAAAAAAAATACTTATTTCTTGTGGGATTTTCTGAAAGCTACACACTTAACACCTACAATTTCTCACCTAAAGGCACACAATCACATCGATTCTACCACTTAACTGGGATCTAAACTGTGGACCTGGTACACTTAAGTCAACACACAAATAAGTGAGTAGAAATTTGAATAGGTCAAACATTTCCGTGTGCCTTAACTAAGTGGTGCAATAAGCAAATTGATTGGACTATTTGGGCTGCATCACTTAAGATAAAAGCGATCCATCAAGTAGCTTGCCACTTAAGGTTGATTCTTAGGGCTGAACCAGGTACTCCACATTATTTTTGATTTTTAAAGGAACATATTTACACCCGTACTTTCAAAACTTGGAGTGTTCTTCTAAACTTAATTGAATATACCTAAGAGTAAACCCTAAAAGCTACTAAACAAGGTTAAACCCTAAAAGACACATCATCAAATAACCTTGTTTGCAAACCTTGGTTGTGCACGCACACACATTTTAACTGATCATTAAGGGCACAACCCATCTAAAGGGCCCATCACATTCCAAGAACACAATCATCCTAAGCCTAATTAAAACTGAGTAGACGTTGGCCTTAAGGATTGATTCGCTCTTTGAGGTTCAAACTGAGATTTTTTTCGATTAATCTGCTTCTGCCGGTCCATCTAATGTCGAGCTAGGGGAGTAGTGTCAAACAACCGCAGCTGGGGGGTACACTAGGAACCGGAGGCGCAAGCCAAAGGAAGAACCTTCTCCCCAGTTCCTCCTTCTAACTAGTTGGATTAGCCGGATAAAAGTAGACTAAATCATTTACAATCTCAAGACAGGTCTTGGGAGTCTGTAAATCTTTAGGCTACCAACATAAGGACAGGTTTGGTTGATTGTACTGTGATGAGAGCCTCATCATGAGCTATAACTAGCCCATTTTAACATAATAAAGAGAATAAAAGCTCCTGCATGACTTAGAAGAGGGCTTAATTGGAGGAATAAGTGTTCTGAGAAGAAAATATGAAATAAAGGTTAAAATTATAATTTTACCATTGCAGTACATAAATGGGATTTCTCAGAGGCAAAACATAGGTCAAATGGTCTAAATGAGATAAAAAGTGGGTTGATTCAATCAGAAATAGGTTCATGTGCAATCCAGGAATTAAATGACATCTTGTAACCCTAAAACAAACCCTCTTAATTCAACAAGGTTCCGATCATGATAAAAATCAATTAAACCCTCTAAAAATCATGTACAAATATCCCCTAGGGTTTAGAGCATTCAAATTGGCCTTGGGAACCTAGTTTGACCTAGATTAGGGTCTTAGCTCATCAATTGACCTAATTTGGGTTTTTACGCAAAATGTCTAATCAAACGTGGTCAAACCTAAAATACAACTTCACCATTGGATTCCTTAGGTCAAAATTAGGTTTGTACCAAAATTTGGACCTAAGGGGAGGTCATCTTGACCTACTTTGCAACTTAGTACACCCAATCACATTTTGGTCCCTATCTTTTGAAAACCATCACAAAGAACCCCCTAGCTTCCTCACCAATCTTACGATCAGGTCCCTTCACCATTATTGGGGAGAGATCCTGCCCCGACGAGGATTAGAGAGGGGATACTCTGTGATCCCTCAGAGATCTCCTCCCAGAATTGGAAGGGAGATTCTCTGAGGAATCCCCTTCCATCTGAGCTCGATCATGATCCCAGATTTGCACCCAATTTCTCGTGCGAACGCACGAGAGATTTGGGTATCTAACTACCTTCCATCTCCGGCGAGACACCGGTGGCAAAAGACGTGCCCTCCACGCACCAAAAGCACGGCCAGCACCTATAAATTAAACCCTAACTCCGGTCGCACCTCCTCAGCTCAACTTGGCCGGGATTCCACCTCAAATTCATCTCCTTCTTCTCCGGCCAAGGGGTCCAACGAGCTCTGGCGAGCCACCCTCCTCTTCCTCGTCGCTCTACCACAAAACTAGTGGCAGAGCCATCTTCCTCATCCTCCTCCGTGTCGCGCAACACCCGCATGCACTGCCCTAGCCCCGACGTCACCGCCGTCTTCCTCCACTGGACGTCTTCTTCTCCGGCGACAACAGATACTGCCGGCCACCTCCTTGTCCCCTTCGTCCTTTTAGTTAGGTTAAAACCATTCTCCTCTATCCCCTCTTTCGTCTCCCTCATTTTATTTCATCAAACATCCCTCGACCGACGCTGTTCACCATCACCTTCCTCATCTCCGACCACCCTCCGGCGAGACGATCCCATCGCTCTGCAGCCCCACATGCCTCGCCGATCATCGCATAACCTTCGCCTCACCTCACTGAGTAACCTCCGCCCATCCACAATCCCTCTACACCTACCCAATAGTCCCCCGAACACACCCATCCATCCGGCCACAGGGCGACCTAGGCACGCACGCCTACGCCGCCCTGCGGCCTGCCACCTAGCATTTCACCTTCGCCATGACACGGCGAAGGTCCCCCGGTGATCTGATTAAGCCGCGAGGTTCTTTTCGTGTCATACAGATTTCATGCCCCGGTCGCCATTGACGGTAACTTGAAGAAGCTCCAAGCTCGCTCCAAGTCACAGGACTGCAAGGCTCCAGGAGCAACTTGTAATTCCCTACTCAGAGGGGGTGAGATCAGTGTGACGTAAAAAATGCGGAATTGAAAAAAATACCAATCTCACAAAATAGACAAACACACAAAATACACAATTATTTTTAGGTGGAAACCCAAATCGGGTGAAAACCACCACCTAACCCTCTCGAGTTAGGATTTTCCGATCAACCAAGTTGATCAAATCCACTAACCGAATCACTTAAACGAGGGTGATTCAACATCAATTACAACCACGCTACTTTATACGAGGGTAGCGTACCTCAAACCCCTTCTCTTCACGAGAAGGATTTTGTCTCACGAAGGAGACGGGAATTCGCAAAGTGAATACCCAACCAAATAACAAAGATAAAGAAACAACAATCCTATAGAGCCAACAAAGTAATTTAAACCTAGCTTCTATAGGAATTAGGAAACTCCCCTTTGCAAGGAGTGCGTCAAATCGATGACGCTGGTGCGTGAGCCACACGACGGCACAACGTCACTCTCGTGAACTATGGCGGGAGAGTGGGTGCGCAAATGCTTGATGCTCTCAAGATGTGGAACTTAAGCTTAGAGAGCAAGAGATTTTCTTCTTAGAATCAAGAGACACAAAATGGTTTGAAAGTGTATTACAAAGTGTGTGTATGTGTGCAAGAGGTTCCCTTCTATTTATAGAGGCCTTAGGAAGGCTTTGGAAGGCTTAGGAAAGCTTCCATAGCCGTTGGATGCAAAGCCCAAGAGAATCAGGCCGAAATCAGGAACAATGATTGCACTGATAGGCTTATCAGACATCTGATCCTGGCATCAGACGTCTGGAAGATCAGTTTAAGACGTCTGGGAACAACATCAGACGTCTGATTTTAGGCGGGTTTCTTCCTGACTTGGATCAGATCTAAACAGGGTTCTAGCACAAGTCCATCAGATGACATACAGGACGTCTGGCACTATGTCTGGACGTCTGGAAACTTACTTTTTCGTGGGAATGGATTTCCAAGAGAGTGCAACGGCTAGAAAATCTCTGAGAAGAGATTTTGGGTCAGCCGAGGCAAAACGGTCATATATCAGACGTCTGGAAAGGCTTAAGGACGTCTGATAAGCCTCTAACGGTCATATCCTTGATTGTTTGTTAAGCCAGCCAACGGTCCACTATTTGGACGTCTGGCAAATTCTTCAGACGTCTTCTATGATGTCTAGACTAAGGTTTAGACGTCTGATTTCATTAGACAGAACTAACAAGTCCAGCCTAAATGTTTATCAGACGTCTGAATCAACAGTCAGACGTCTTAAAACACATTATCAGATGTCTGATTTTGGAATTAGACATCTGAAAAAGCTGTTTGAACCCTATTTTGATTTTCTAAATTCTCTACAGAAAACCTAAGTATCCTAGGGTTGTGCAGGTGTTCCTAGGGCTACTATTAGGGTACTTTGAGGCTCTTTAACATGAATCTAAGTAACAAAAATAAAGAGCAACAAAAGAAACGATAAATACAAATAGTACAAGTGAAGGAAGTCTATCATATTCTTCATCTCCTTCCTTCTTCAAGCCATCGCTCCTCGCGAATCTCCTTTTTTCTCCATCAAGCTCCTACAATCCATCCTGGATACGAGCTCGAACTCTGTCTAATCACGTCTCCATTTGCAATTTGCCTAAAATTTAAGACTTCAAGTGCAAATGTTAAATGACACGTGTTTTGTTATCATCAAAACAAATGATCGTGGTGCTCTAGCACCAACAATCTCCCCCTTTTTGATGATGACAAAACCATAAATAATAATGCAAAAAATCCTCCCCCTTTTTGACATTATCAGAAAGGTTTAATTGATTTTACATTTCCTATAACTCCCCCTGAAAACAAGCTCTTCTATGAATTTCAAAAGTAATGTTCTCCCCCTTTCTGTAACAACAAGATAGCTATTATTTTCTCCCCCTTACTAAAGGAAATTTAGCTAACTTGCATCTCCCCCTTAAAAATTGACAATTAGCTCATAAATTTTTTAACTCCACCTATCTAAATGCTAATGATAAAAAGATAGGGTGAACAATTTTTACCTCACCTACCATGGCCAATAAAATGGTCTAAAGGGTGGTGGTGGATGCCACATCGGATGGGGCTCCCATCCATAGCTTAAAGGCCCGGGCATTGGCACCGGTCTCCAGTCTGGCGGTCGACATGCGGCGGGATCATTGTTTGTTCGCCGTCTCGTCAATCTTCTCCTCCTTGGTCTACTCCTTGGTCCTCCCAATTCGAGTTGACCAGCCTTGAGCTTGTAGGTCCAGTCCTTCGTGTTGTAGTTATCCCTGAAACCTACAAAACAAGATTCCAATTCTTTTTTCGGTATCCAAGTGGGCTTGGATTCGGATCTGTTAGCGGGTCTCCTTGATGGAGATCCTTTTTCAATCTTAGGGCTATAAAAATTATCTACTTTGTTGATTAATTTGTTAGAGTTTTCCCTAAGACATGCAATTTCTTTTTCTATAGTATGCATCTTAGTTTTTAAATCACAGATTTCTAACTTTAAACTATCATTTTCCTCGATCAATTTATTATTTTCATTGATGAGGTTATGATTTTCTAATAATAGGTTATCAATTTTAGGATTAGCTTCTATGTCCTTAAGTTATTTTTCTAACCTATCATTTTCATTTTTAAGAAAACTAAGGTTCTTTTTAATGCTTTTGTTTTCTATTCTTAATGATTTACTAACATCAAATAGTTTATTAAAAGCTTCTTGTAAATCGAAATTTACCTCGTTGTCGGAGTCGCTTCCGTTTTCACTGTCGCTAGTGCTTCCTCTGGCCATGAAACCAAAGCAAGCGGTTTCTTCTTCTATAGACTTTTCTTCTTCTTCCTCCGAGCTCGAATCGTCCCAAGTGGCTTGGAACGCCTTCTTCTTAGATTTCTTCTCCTTTTCCTTCTTCTTCTCCTTTTTGAGAAGAGGGCATTCTGGTCGTAGATGCCCTTTCTCGTTGCAGTGGTAGCAACGTCTCAAGCTCTCCTTCTCCTTCTTTGATTCCCTACACAACTTGGAAAGCTTTTTAGGTAAAATTTTAATGTCTTCGTCGTCGGAACTTACCTCGCTATCCGACGTGGCACTGAAGGCGAGAGTCTTCTTCGGTTTAGGCTCTGATGTATCCTTCTTCTTCTGCTTCAACTTAGTCTTGTAGGCCATTAGATTGCCTAGGAGATCTTCCATGTTTAGCTCCTATGATTCATTCGCCTCCTCAATGGCGGTGACTTTCTGTTCCCACTCCGGTCCAAGGGAACGAAGAAGCTTCCCTTGAAGCTCCCCCTTAATGAAATCTTCCCTAAAGCTTTCAAATTATTTACAATGAGAGTGAACCTAGTGTTCATCTCACTTAAAGATTCGTTAGGCTTCATAGAAAAAGATTCAAATTCTTGTGAAAGTAAATTAATTTTAGAAGACTTTACCTTAGAGGTTCGTGAGTTACCTCAAGTGTGTGCCAAATCTCGTATGCGGTGGCGCATTGTGAGATTCTGTTGAACTCCTCCGGGCTGAGTGCGCAGTACAACGCGTTCATAGCTTTCGTGTTGAGTGAGAGTTCTCGAATTTGCTGCTGTGAGTAGCCTACTGCAGGTTTTTCTGGGACGTTGAAGGGGGTCTCGCAACGGTCCCATATTGTAAATTCAGTGGCTTGAAGCCATATCTTCATCCGTAGCTTCCAGTAGCTATAGTTGTTCCCGTCGAAATAGGGTGGTCGGACGGTGGACTGCCCCTCGGAAATCCTGCTTGCGAAACTGCTCCCCTCCATAGGATCTTCGCTGGTGTGTAACGCCGATAATGCAAAACCTGCTCTGATACCAATTGTAATTCCCTACTCGGAGGGGGTGAGATCAGTGTGACATAAAAAATGCGGAATTTAAAAAAATACCAATCTCACAAAATAGATAAACACACAAAATACACAATTATTTTTAGGTGGAAACCCAAATCGGGTGAAAACCACCACCTAACCCTCTCGAGTTAGGATTTTCCGATCAACCAAGTTGATCAAATCCACTAACCGAATCACTTAAACGAGGGTGATTCAACCTCAATTACAACCACGCTACTTTATACGAGGGTAGCTACCTCAAACCCCTTCTCTTCACGAGAAGGATTTTGTCTCACAAAGGAGACGGGAATTCGCAAAGCGAATACCCAACCAAATAACAAAGATAAAGAAACAACAATCCTATAGAGCCAACAAAGTAATTTAAACCTAACTTCTATAGGAATTAGGAAACTCCCCTTTGCAAGGAGTGCGTCAGATCGATGACGCGGGTGCGTGAGCCACGCGACGGTGCAACGTCGCTCTCGTGAACTATGGCAGGAGAGTGGGTGCGCAAATGCTTGATGCTCTCAAGATGTGGAACTTGAGCTTAAAGAGCAAGAGATTTTCTTCTTAGAATCAAGAGACACAAAATGGTTTGAAAGTGTATTACAAAGTGTGTATGTGTGCAAGAGGTTCCCTTCTATTTATAGAGGCCCTAGGAAGGCTTTGGAAGGCTTAGGAAAGCTTCCATAGCCATTGGGTGCAAAGCCCAAGAGAATCAGGCCGAAATCAGGAATAACGATTGCGCTGACAGGCTTATCAGACGTCTGATCCTGGCATCAGACGTCTGGAAGATCAGTTTAAGACATCTGAGAACAACATCAGACGTCTAATTTTAGGTGGGTTTCGTCCTGACTTGGATCAGATCTAAACAGGGTTCTAGCGCAAGTCCATTAGACGACATACAGGACGTCTGGCACTATGTCTGGACGTTTGGAAACCTACTTTTTCGTGGGAATGGATTTCCAAGAGAGTGCAACGGCTAGAAAATCTCTGAGAAGAGATTTTGGGTCAGCCAAGGCAAAACGGTCATATATCAGACGTCTGGAAAGGCTTAAGGACGTCTGATAAGCCTCTAACGGTCATATCCTTGATTGTTTGTTAAGCCAGCCAACGGTCCACTATTTGGACGTCTGGCAAATTCTTCAGACGTCTTCTATGATGTCTAGACTAAGGTTTGGACGTCTGATTTCATCAGACAGAACTAACAAGTCCAGCCTAAATGTTTATCAGACGTCTGAATCAACAGTCAGACGTCTTAAAACACATTATCAGACGTCTGATTTTAGAATTAGACGTATGGAAAGGCTGTTTGAACCCTATTTTGGTTTTCTATGTTCTCTACAGAAAACCTAAGTATCCTAGGGTTGTGCAGGTGTTCCTAGGACTACTATTAGGGTACTTTGAGGCTCTTTAACATGAATCTAAGTAACAAAAATAAAGAGCAACAAAAGAAACAAAAAATACAAAGAGTACAAGTGAAGGAAGTCTATCCTATTCTTCATCTCCTTCCTTCTTCAAGCCATCGCTCCTCACAAATCTCCTTTGTTCTCCATCAAGCTCCTACAATCCGTCCTGGATACGAGCTCGAACTCCGTCTAATCACGTCTCCATTTGCAATTTGCCTAAACTCTAAGACTTCAAGTGCAAATGTTAAATGACACGTGTTTTGTTATCATCAAAACAAATGATCGTGGTACTCTAGCACCAACACAGCTGACTCGAGGAGGTATTGCGAAGACTTCGGCTCCTGCAAGAGGGGCTGCAAAGTCCGCAGCTGTGGGAATTGAAGGCATGGACTCCTGCAGGCGTGCAAGCGAATGCAGCGACCATTAGTCCCACATCGTGAAGTTACAAAGCGCTGGCGTGGCTTATATTGATTTTGTCATATCAGCTCGTTGCCTCCGAACCCACTTGGGGTGAGGTCCCCCACCTTACCACTGCACCTCGTCCGCAAGTTCACCACGCGAATCTGGCAACCCGACCCGATCTGGCAACCCGACCCGACCTTGTCCTGAGCACTCCTCGCTCACCACCCTCACGCCGGTGCGCCTGGACATGGAGATGTCTTGAGAGTGGTTTACAGAGAGAGAGAGAGACGCGTGGGTGTGGGTAGAGGGTTAGGTTTTGCTTTGCTGTGGTTTGTGCAGGGAAGGAAGGAAGAAGCCAACACTTAGCCGCTGCAAGCAGAGGAAGAGAGAAGGAAGGAGGCTCTGCCAAGGAAGAAAGGCAAGAAACGCCAAGGGAAATAGAACTGAAGAAGAAGAAGGAAGGAAGCCTTCGCAGAGGAAAAAGAGAAGAAAAGGAAGAGGCGAAGGAAAAAGAGAAGAACTGAAGAAGAAGAAGAGGGACTGAAGGCAAACAGAGCCAAGGAAGAAGAAGACCCGTAAGGAGAAAGATACTGCAAGAGAAGAAAGAAGCAAGGCAGAAGAAAATAAGAAGAAAAGAAGCACTGCAAAAAAGAAAGAAGAAGCTCAAAGAAGAAGAAAGGAGGAAAATCAGAAGAAAAATAAGAAAAGGGAAACACATCTTTTAAGATGTCTGATCCCATGATCAGACATCCAAATTCTTCTTTTTGCCACAACTATTTTTCAAACTCATGCATTCACATTTGAATTAAAGTTTTGAGTAATTAAAGTGTTCAATTACATTCTTGAGATTAGTAGTAAATTCCAATTGCTCCCTGTGTTCGACCTCGGATACTTAGGTTTTCGAGTAATAAAACTTTTATTTGTTGACGACGCTTGATCACCTATACTACGACGTAATTAACTGTTAAAACGCGATCAAGAAAAACGTCAACATTTTTGGTGCCGTTGCCGGGGGGCAATGCGCAATTTATCACTAGTCTCTACATTCTTTTTATCATATTGAACACTAACTTGCCCTACTTTGCTTTGTTGTGATCTTGCAAGTATTTCACGAGAAAATCCCTCCCTCAAGTCAACCACTCCAGGGCAGGTAATTTCTTTTCTTCCTTAAACTATCCCCTAAGCTTTGAAAGATAAAAGAAAGAAAATTAATTTAGGAATCAATTGCCTTCTTTCTATAGTAATCACCATCTTTAAGGCAAATGTTTCCTGATTTTGCAAAAATTTTTTCAAATCTTCTTGAAGTTGAAGTGATTTTTTTTAGATTATATCCCACAAATTCATGTGCCTAATAGAAATCATGCTTAATCTCGACGGACAACACACTTCTTGCTTTTAAGTCCAAAGAGAACCTTTTCAAAAAGAAAGAGGATTGGAAATAGAACCAAATTAGGATTTCTACAGTAGGGTCTTGAAGTGTTAGTCACACATGCTTGTATAAAAGGAAATAAACCCCCCCGCATCAGTGTGCTACCCAAGCCCTTGATTGAAGAGATCTAAACAAGACAGACCCTAAGAAAAATTGAGCTCTAAAATCACTTGAATCTTAAAATCTTGGACCTAATAAACTGGGAGTCAAATCAAGATGATCACTAGGCCCCAAGCCTAGAATCATTCTGCCATCTATAGGACAGGTCAGGTGAAGTTGACCCCTTGGGTCAACCAACCTCCAAATTAGGTCACAACATCAAACTATCTAAAGTTCAAGTAAGAACCCTAAAGCACCTTTGAAATAAAAGTGGTAGACTTAAGAGGTCAAGGTCCCCATTCTGGTCTACCGGGAATCTCAGTGACAAGAGAGGTCGGGTGGGGGAAACCCTGTAACCCGTGGGGATGCTCTACCGTGTAGGGGTCTTTGCGGGACTCTCCCTCTCTGGCTGCCCAGGTAATTCTCAGGTGGACGATCTTCTGATCCAGGGGTACCATCTACCCCAAACCTCCATAGTCATCCAAACGTCTTTGGGTGTCTTGATTGGGTCAAAAACATCTTCAGTCCCTCATCTTTTCTCTTTAAAGCACATACATTTTCAGTGGGACTCGTTATTCAGATCTAATCGCTTCATAACTTGATTCTACATCTTGATTCAAACTCTGATTCTACATCTTGATTCCACCACCTGATTCAAATATGTAGCCAAACCACTTAGGACTACTATTCAAGAAACCTTAATATCGGAGATCCATGAGAGATAAAATGATTGAGGATGCCAAGAAATTCTATGAAAAAGAAGAAACCTCAACACCAGTAGGAAACATTCAGGTTGATGTCCCAACAACCACAACCTTTATCATAACTTATGCCCAAGTATTATTAGCAGAAGCCACAAAAGGATCAACCCGTGACTTGCTCATTATTGGATACATTGAGATAGAAAAACTGCACAATCTTGAATACCTTCAATGTATGACAAATCCTCGACTTTGGAAGCAACACCAAGATAGTCTTGAAAAATGGGAAGAGATAATGAGATTAGTAAAACAAATTATTGACCAGATGTACCCGTATATACCACAAACAGAGGATGAACCATCTTGGGACAACATCGAGGATCAATCTGATCTCGGGTTTGAGGGACAAAATGGTTGTGGATTCCCAACCCAGATGAAGTATAATGTGCCTGACATTGAAGAAGGGTGGGAAGCTCCAAATGCAGGAAAATACAATGTTGAGCCCATTCTAGAATTCCAAAACTCTTGCAATAATGAATAGAACTGAACCTCTCAAGGGTGTAAATTCCGTCCCTTATTCTGATAAGGTGACCCTCGAAGGTTATTCAGACCTAGATTCTAGTAATTCAACCCACATCCTAAGCCCAAAATCTAGATCTGAAACCTATTTTGAAGATTTCAAGGCCCCATATGAAGAAGATCAATCTTTTAATGAAGAATATGATTTTGGGCCTCTATTTGATGAATATCCCTCGCCAACATCCTCAGAGGAACTAATCGATTTTTCGGAAGTCACGCCAATTTACGATACAGAAACTGAGGAGTTGGACGAGTGGGGTTTCAATTGGGTCTACCCTACTAGCTTAGAACCTAAGCCTCTACCAGATAGGGGCACCTTTTTAAGCTCAGAATTAACATTTAGGCTAGACCCCAGTCAGGCTGCTGAATCTACAACATATGATTTATTCTATGGTGGAACTCACGATCTTGAATCTCATTCCGATTTTGATTTTAGCAAATTCCGACGATTTCAAATCTAACCATAACATCGGAGAAAATCTGCTTCCTGATTATAACAAGCCAATTCTCTTTGAAGCCACCTGCTCCACATATACAAAACCAATCAAAACCTATTCTCTACCCCAACCCGCAATCGGACTCAATTTCTATTCTGATTCACCTCTCATTGAGCCGTTTGTAGATGATTCAACTCCATACCTATACCAGGTATCGGGTATTGATCAGACCGAAAATCAGGAGCCATCATTCTTTGATCACCCCTGTAGGGTTTCCACACCACACATTAATTGTTTTTCGGAACCCTACTCTAACCAGGCTGATTCGACTCAGCCTAAACCCGAGTTTTCACTTCCATATCCATCTGAATCACATTGCATATGGTGGGTTCCGCATCTGTTGATCTACATCTATCAACCCACCAGACTTATTAGGTTTGGGCTACATCATCAGCCGACTGATCTTAACAAGCACCTGGTTGGACCAACCAGGCTCTTAATCAAGGTGCTTATTTTACAAAATTCTGCTGATTTGACCACTCCCTCTCTACCCCATTTTCCGCTCGACTAAAGGCATTGAATTTAGCGATTAATGGGAGGCAATCCGTCATCCCAAAAATAGAGACCCGTCTGATTATCTGTTTGTACTCCATGTCCATTGCACCTTGAGTTCAGCCTTAGACAGTTGATCCCACCTCTGGTACACGTACCAGAGCTTGAAATCGTTCACATCAGTCATTTCCGACTCATTCACCCACCTGATGTATCCTATTCTAAGTCCCTGACCTCAACACTATTTCACACCCTCCGTTTACAATGAGGACATTGCAAAACTTAGGCATGGGGGGGTGATAAAGTGCATACATACAGAAGCAAGAAAAAGTCAGAAGGAATCTCACAAAAAAAAGTCACATATGTCAAAAACACAAAAAATTGAAAAATTATGAAAAAGAACAAAAAATGGGGGAGGGAGGAAATTTTGTGAGCCACATAATTATAAGGAGGAGAAAAAGAGCAAAAATGACAAAAGGAGCACAAAATGAAAAAGAAAAAGAAATAGTCATTAATAAAAGATTAAGGAATTAACTGAAGTTCTAGACCAGATCAAGAAAAGAAATAAAAGAAAAGTGCTAAGGAGACATAACAAGAGATTAGCGAGAACGCTGGTCTTAGGCCTCTTGGGCTAGATTCTTTAGCTTAAAAATTCACGTATCCACTAAAATCTAGATAATCCTCAAGAGGTTGGGGAAAATGAGAAGCTTAAGTATTAGGTATAAGGCTTAGGAAGTATTCGGCCTCGTTAACTGACCTCCGATTTGCGGGATTCGGTAACCTAAGCATCCCAAATTCACATACAGTCTGGTTCAGTGCGCCTAAATATCAAATCACGCAAAAGCGTTTAATGTTCTGAAAAAGTCACCTAGATTAAGAGTGGCCGATCAACACAAGTTGATTTGGACGAGTTCCCGGTGCGGAGAGGTGGGAAATTCCCCTCGAAGATGCGTAACAACATATCATCTCCTCGGTGCTTATCTCTTAGGATATTTAAATATCCTACTGGGGGCATGTAAACACTCCGCTGGTTCAGATACCATGGGCGGCATTATCACGAAATGTTGATCGCCAAGGTCTGAATTCGGCCACAGAATGCCATGGGCGGGATTATCTTGAAATCTCGAAAGCCAGGGTTTTGGGGGTTTCCATGGGCGGGATTATCTCGAAATCTCGATAGCCAGGGACCCTTGAGGATTGATGATGGGGACGAGGAATCCGATACAGACCGTGTAGAGAAGCTAATCCGAAGCTAGAAATAAAAAGAAAAAGAGAGAGAAAGCTCTCCAAACAAATAAATCTTCTGTCTCATACAAAAATGCACTGCAAACTGAACCTAGGCTAAAAATGTCTCAAGCACGGGTGCTTTAACTGCAGAGTCCAACAAACCCTAGGTTAATTTCTGTGGGCCTTAAAAACCTTTGCGGAGGACTGAGGCTAAAGCGGGTCAAGTCTGTATTTTGGTTGGTACTTGAGTACCTCTAGGCCTATTGTCGGCATTCTAACCTAATCACAAAGAAAAAGAGAAGCACTTATCATAATTGATGACAAACACTCAGGGTCTAGAACGGAAGTTAAATCCTTGAAATTTTGCAAAGGGACTAGCAAAAGCTAGGCATGGGGGTATCCTGAGAACCTCATCATGAGCTATAACTAGCCCATTTTAACATAATAAAGATAATAAAAGCTCTTGCATGACTTAGAAGAGGGCTTAATTGGAGGAATAAGTGTTCTGAGAAGAAAACATGAAATAAAGTTTAAAATTGTAATTTTACCATTACAGTACATAAACGGGATTTCTCAGAGGCAAAACATAGGTCAAATGGTCTAAATGAGATAAAAGGTGCGTTGATTCAATCAGAAATAGGTTCATGTGCAATCCAGGAATTAAATGACATCTTGTAACCCTAAAACAAACCCTCTTAATTCAACAAGGTTTCGGTCAGGATAAAAATCAAGTAAACCCTCTAAAAATCATGGAAAAATATCCCCTAGGGTTTCGAACATTCAAATTGGCCTTGGGAACCTAGTTTGACCTAGATTAGGGTCTTAGCTCATCAATTAACCTAATTTGGGTTTTTACGCAAAATGTCTAATCAAACGTGGTCAAACCTAAAATCCAACTTCACCATTGGATTCCTTAGGTCAAAATTAGGTTTGTACCAAAATTTTGACCTAAGGGGAGGTCATCTTGACCTACTTTGCAACTTAGTACACCCAATCACATTTTGGTCCCTATTTTTTGAAAACCATCACAAAGAACCCCCTAGCTTCCTCACCAATCTTACGATCAGGTCCCTCCACCATTATTGGGGAGAGATCCTACTCTGATGAGGATTAGAGAGGGGATACTCTGTGATCCCTCAGAGATCTCCTCCCAGAATTGGAAGGGAGATTCTCTGAGGAATCCCCTTCCATCTGAGCCCGATCATGATCCCAGATTTGCACCCAATCTCTCGTGCGAATGCACGAGAGATTTGGGTATCTAACCACCTTCCATCTCCGGTGAGACGTTGGTGGCAGAAGATGTGCCCTCCACGCACCAGAAGCACGGCCAGCACCTATAAATTAAACCCTAACTCCGATCGCACCTCCTCAGCTCGTCTTGGCCGAGATTCCACCTCAAATTCATCTCCTTCTTCTCTGGCCAAGGGGTCCAGCAAGCTCCGGCGAGCCCCCCTCCTCTTCCTCATCGCTCTTCCACAAAACCAGTGGCAGAGCCGTCTTCCTCATCCTCCTCCACGTCACGCAACACCCGCGTGCTGCCCTAGCCCCGTCGTCGCTGCTGTCTTCCTCCACTGGACGTCTTCTTTTCCAGCGACAATAGATACTGTCGGCCGCCTCCTTGTCCCCTTCATCCCTTTAGTTAGGTTAAAACCATTCTCCTCTATCCCCTCTTTCATCTCCCTCATTTTATTTCATCAAACATCCCTCGACCGACGCTGTTCACCATCACCTTCCTCATCTCCGGCCACCCTCCGGTGAGACACTCCCATCGCTTCGCAGCCCCACACGCCTTGCCGATCATCGCATAACCTCTGCCTCACCTCACTGAGTAACCTCCGCCCATCCACAGTCCCTCTACACCTACCCAACAATCCCCCGAACACACCCATCCATCTGGCCACAGGGCGACCTAGGCACGCACGCCTAGGCCGCCTCGCGGCCTGCCACCTAGCATTTCACCTTCGTCGTGACACGGCAAAGGTCACTCGGTGATCTGATTAATCCACGAGGCTCTTTTCGTGTCTAACAGATTTCACGCCCCGGCCGCCATTGACGGTAACTTGAAGCTCCAAGCTTGCTCCATGTCACAGGACTGCAAGGCTCCAAGAGCAGCTGACTCGGGGAGGTATTGGGAAGACTTCTGCTCCTGCAAGAGGCACTGCAAAGTCCGCAGCTGTGGAAATTGAAGGCATGGACTCCTGCGGGCGCGCAAGCGAAGGCAACGACCATTAGTCCCACATCGTGAAGTTACAAAGCGCTGGCGTGGCTTATATTGATTTTGTCTTATCAGCTCGTTGCCTCCGAACGCACTTGGGGTGAGGTCCCCCACCTTACCACTGCGCCTCGTCCGCAAGTTCACCACGCGAATCTGGCGACCCGACCCGACTTATCCTGAGCACTCCTCGCGCACCACCCTCACGCTGGTGCGCCTGGACACGGAGACGTCTTGAGAGTGGTTTACAGAGAGAGAGAGATGCGCGGGTGTGGGTAGAGGGTTAGGTTTTGCTTTGTTGTGGTTTGTAATGGGAAGCAAGGAAGAAGCCAACACTTAGCCACTGCAAGAAAAGGAAGAGAGAAGGAAGGAGGCTCTGCCAAGGAAGAAAGGCAAGAAACGCCAAGGGAAACAGAACTAAAGAAGAAGAAGGAAGGAAGCCTTTGCAGAGGAAAAAGAGAAGAAAAGGAAGAGGCGAAGGAAAAAGAGAAGAACTGAAGAAGAAGAGGAACTGAAGGCAAACAGAACTGAAGCAAAGGAAGCAGAGCCAAGGAAGAAGAAGACCCGTAAGGAGAAAGATACTACAGGAGAAGAAAGAAGCAAGGCAGAAGAAAATAAGAAGAAAAGAAGCACTGCAAAAAAGAAAGAAGAAGCTCAAAGAAGAAGAAAGGAGGAAAATCAGAAGAAGAAAAATAAGAGAAGGGACCAAATTCTTCTTTTTGCCACAATTATTTTTCAAACTCATGCATTTACATTTGAATTAAAGTTTTGAGTAATTAAAGTGTTCAATTACATTCTTGAGATTAGTAGTAAATTCCAATTGCTCCCTGTGTTCGACCTCGGATACTTAGGTTTTCGAGTAATAAAACTTTTATTTGTTGACGACGCTTGATCACCTATACTACTACGTAATTAACTGTTAAAACACGATCGAGAACACGTCAACATACTGTAGGGCACCTTTCTCTATTCTGTTTTCCCTCCTACTCCACAATGTATCCTTCCATATCTTTCACACATTTCCAATCCTACCCTCCTACCAACACGTATCCTCAAGATGATTACTATCCCGACTCAACTTATGATTACCCATCCACTAGCCAGGATAACTTTGATTGGGGATATGAATCCGGACCTCAGTGTCCAAGGCCTAACCCTAGACAATAAGACTATGATTACTATCCTTCCCAGAGCTACAATGATTATAGATCTCCATCCTTTGATGATCAACCTAACCAGATCTACAATCATGAAGGATATGCTGATTATAACACTTACCCTCCCTAAAATTATGTTGAATATAGGTTGCCACCAACCTTTAAACAACCTGAAATGACCTACTATCAGGGAGGGACCCGAGAACCTCAATATCTCGACTCCTCTAGATTTAACCTGAACCCACCCAAACCTGAATCGAACCAATCGGTTCAAGTGAACCAGATCTAGGATAGGGTGTTGGCTAATTTGAGGAACACTATACAATCTTTAGAAGCTCAGCCAACACCATGCACTAAAGCATTGGAGCCTATGATAAAAATGATTGATGAGTTGAATAGCTCTTTATTGGATTTGCTCCAAAATGTTAGGGATAGGGACCTGGGTGAATTTCTTCTTGGGAAGTTGTCAAGGTTGAGGATGAAATTTGTGATTGCCCTAGTCAAATCTTGAGATGATTCTCAAGATGAACCCCCTGTAGGAGAGCCAATGTCTGAACCCACTCAGGCGCCTGTCGGGGGGGATACATATTCTGAGATTGGAGATGACTAGGATGGGCTAGAGCAACCCTTTGAGGATGAATCGAGTTTCTCACCTGAGATCCTAGAGCCAGGGAATGACGAAAAACATGTCTCCACGGACCATGAAATGACATATGATTTTGAGACATATATAAATGAGGATCATGGATTCTTTGATTCTGAGGGTGAGGAATCTCTTAGTGAAGTCTCACTTGAGCTTAAGGAAGATGATTTTAGTGAAACAAATGGGCTCGAGGAGCATGACGAACCATTTGATAGCCCAGTCATTGAAGATTTTGATTCGGTTGGGGCTAACTTGGAGGATTCGAATCCTCATTTACTTGATGATTCAATGAGTGACCCCATTCCTCATTTGCACCCTGAAGAGCTGACTTCTGAGATCACTGTGCCCAAATCAATCTTGATTAAACCACGATTTCTGGACTTGGGAGAAGCATATGGAGTGAATGATATGCTAGAGGTCCTGGAGCCTGAGCCCTTGATGTTGGAAGATAGAATTGTTGAAATAAAAATTTGGGAGGCTAATTCTGAGGGAACTTTGATTTTGGATCTAAGGGTACCTATTGACTTGAAACCACCTACTTTCTACCAAGACCCCTATGATATCTTTCACATGCAACCCAAGCTCGAAATAACTAATTATTTTTCTGAGCTGAACATTAGGTAGACATTTGAATCTAGTGAAACAAATCTACCCATTGTCCGCCACTTTAGTCTTGGGTTGCACACCACAAAATCATAGGTCCAACCCTGCAAACATAATAATCTTAGGTTTGGGTGATTTTCATCCAGAACCTTAGAACTACTCGACTCTGGGGCATGGGTCTGCATCATAATCTGGTCCACATCTGTGGACATCTTCTACTGATGGTTTTCAGGATCAACCTTTTGATTTTGATTCTGACCCGCACCTGTAAATTCCTAATTTCTTCTTTGCATATATATTATGCCTAGCTGAAGGCATTGAACTTAGTGCGTGTGTATACTCTCTTCTCTCTACGGAGCTGACTGGGTTGTCACAAAATTCAGGTGATATTCTGTCTACTCTACCCTTTTCATGTCTTTGTTTTTACAATGAGGACATTGCATCATTTAGGCATGGGGGTTAGATAATCAATTCCTGAAATCATTTTGTTAACTCCGTAGAATTTCTTTTAGTTGCTTATAAAATTTAAAAAAAATTAAAAATTTGAAAAAGATAAAAAAAAGAAAGAAATTAGGAAAAGAGAACTTAGGCATTTGAAAGTTATTAACTTTAGGAAATGATACGAGAGGACCTAAACACTTAGACTCTTTAGGTCTTCAAGCTTAATTAGCCCAGGTGTCCACTTGAATGTAGACTTAGTCTCGAGTCCTCACCGATTAAAATTCATTTTAAGTTGGTAAATAAATTAGGATGATAAGTATGCGACTTATCAACCTGCCCTCTGATTTGGGGGTACTTTAAGCCTAAGCATCTACACACTTTTTTTACACTGACTCACTTTTCGGCGATTTCTTTGGAAATTGGGTAGCTAATGAACTATTTAGGGTAGTATGGCTGGCAAGTTGTTAGTGGTAACAGCTCATCGGTAGGTTGTCCAGAGCCCAGTCACAAGACCATTTTCGTTGTACTGCCTTTAGGTAAATCTTAGATCAGAGAAGCCACCTAATTAAAAAAAAAAGAAAAAAAATATAGGAAAAGGAGAAAAAAATAAAAAGAAAAACAAAGCCACACTTCACCGCACGAGTATGGCTGGCAAGTTGCTGTGAGTGACAGCCCATTGGTCTGTTGTCCAGAACCCAGCTCACAAAAAAATGCACAATAATTCCCAAAACATTTAGGGAAGAAGTGAGGAAGTAGAATAAACCAGGGAGATATACACTGGGTTCGCCCTTGTGTTGACCCCATAAATAAAAGTAGGGAGAAAGCTACCAATCTAAAAGATAAACCTTTAGACAATGTCACCTAAGGTTGTAGAAACCCAAAGTCCATTTCAACTGCCGCCTAGTGAGTCTTTCACTATTTTTGCAAGATGCTTAGTACTTAGAGTCCTTTTCGAGTCTTGGACGAGTTGGGTAGCCGTAAACATTATCCCGGAACTCTCAAACTCCAAAAGTACAAAAAAATTAGAAAAGAAGAAAAAATAAAAAAAAATGTATATTTCCTTTTCAAATAAGGCAAGGACTTAGGCGATTTGCATTCTGGCAGGCACCCGGGTACTGTTGAGTTTTCATTGTTTAGGACCTTAGTTGAAATTTTCTATTGTTAATAAATGACTTAGGCCTAAGCGATCTAATCCTAATTTTGATTTTATACATAGCATGTAGTTTAATTTTTCTAGGGACTAGCAAAAGATAGGCATAGGGGTATGATATAGACACATCTATCTAGGTTAAAATGCCTATTCATGCATGTTCCTAGGCTTAGATTTGCATTTCATGTTATAAATATTGCATAGCATGCATCATTCTACATTTAGAGGAGTATATATTTTAGGTTAATTAGGTCCTTTTATGGTCAGAAGAGAAGACTTATTTCAGGGCCTCGGATGGATGCTCGGATCGTACGAATCTAATTAGGACGACGATCAGAGTCTAATGCCTCTGAAATCGTATGGATCAGAGAACCGTAGCATCATACGAAGTTCGAGGAAGATCAACGGCCAGGGGGCAATGCGACATCCATACGAGTTTCGGATGGAAAATCCGACCATAAGGATGGATCCGGAGTGACAATCGCAATCCAGCAGTGCGGGAACCATCTTGATCTGAGTACAATGGCACCCTCTATAAAAGAAAGAATGGATGGCCCAGATGGTGCCACATGGCACCATCCAGGCATCCCAACGCTGGCTAGCAGCAGCGCACCGCGCACAGCCGCAGCCGTGCGCAGCGCATGCCAGCGTGCGCGCGACACGGCGCGGGGAGCATGGGCGCGTGAAGCTCACAGCGCACGATGCGCGTGCCAGCGGAGAGGGTGCCAATGGAGGAGAGGCACGGATCTTCAGCGACGTAGGCCTTTAGTGACGCTTGCAGCTGTCACTAATGGTCTACGCGTGCCAACAAGAGGAATTAAGGGCAGATCATCAGCGACAGCTGCAGGGATCTGTAGCGATGTTTACGGACATCAGTAATGACCTAGATGTGAATTTGTTCTTCCCCCTCCACTATAAAAGGACCTACCCATCACCATTCCAAACCATCTCTTCCTTTCTTCCTCTCACCACCTCCAAGGCTCTAGAGAGAGCTTGTCCCAAGCCTGCGATGCTCCTCCAGAGTAGAAAATCAAATAGCTTTCCCTCCCCTCATCCCCATTCGTGGAGCATCCCATGGCCGTCCTCTCACCGCCCTTCACGAAGAAGATCCTCGTTGTGACGTCATCTTGCCCCGCCCTCCATCCTCCGGCTTTGTCCCCGTTCGTCCCACTCCTCACCACCTTCCTTCAGGTGATGTCAGAGCGAGTCGTCCTCCGAGCAACTGTCGAGGGGGATTTCTCTCACCTCTCTCTATCTTTTTATGCTTTCATAGTGTAGATTTCCTGCTTTTGTAGTGTAACAAACATTTATTTATAGATAGATTATTTCTCTCTCTTTCTCTTTCTTATATTTTTGCAAGTAGATAAAGTTTTCATCGACCTAATCTCTTGCTTGATAAAAATACAAAAAAGAAATTAGAAAAGATAAAAAAGACCAAAAACAAATAAAAGCGAAGCACGAAATTTTACAAAACCAAACATTCGCCTCCCCATGTTCGACCCAGGACTCACTTTTCGAGTTTCGGTTATAGATTTTATTTGATAAATGCGTTTTGCGAGCTATGACGACGGGTCCTCCAAACCCCTATTTGAATTTGTGAAGCACACCCCCATCACATGCCCCTCGTGTGTTTGTCAATGCATGGGTAGTCGTCCGGTCGAACACACCCTAGACTCATTATTTATGGAGTTCTCTCACATGTTCTCGAGAATCTCCCAAATGGTGTCTTCATGTCGACCCATGATGTTGCCACCATAGGTTGCATTGACAAATAACTTGATGTCCTCACAGAGTCCTTGGTAAAAAAATTAGACTTGTTCCCATTTAGGAACTCCGTGATGATGGCATTTCCGCATGAGATCTAGAAAGCGATCCCATGCCTCATGAAGTGGTTCTCCCACATTCTGCGTGAAATGTGTGATCTGGTGCCTCAAGGCATTGGTGCAACCAACTGGGAAGAATTTCTTCAGGAATTCAGATTCGAGTTCCACCCATGTGTTGATCGGTTGAGTCAGGGTTTGATACCAATGGGCAGCCTTATCTATAAGAGAGAAGGAGAACATCTTCATGAGTAGGATGTCCCTATTTTGAACAGGTGATCCAAAGGTCTGGGCCAGATGTTTCAGCTATTTGATGTGCCAGAAGGGGTCTTCAAAGTTCAAGCCATGGAATTTGGAGATCACATTAATCAGATTCGACTTTAATTCAGTGTCAAGTCCTCCAGCTAGGATTTGCACCTTGGGTTTGATAGCCACCACTGCGGGATTATAGTGATCTCGCATCTGCGGGCACTGTAGGGGATTCATAAATGCATGGAATAGATCAGTGAAGCGCTGTAATTAATTCTGAACATTAGGCACTTCTTCTTCTAGATTCTCCATGAATGCAGACGATGGAGAGCCAAGCTCAAATGTGGATGGATCGAAAGAGATCGCGATTTGATCGGACGGAACACAAACAATTGGGTCGAGGCTTAACCCCAACTAGAATGAACTGCTAATGGAGGCCTCAAGATTGGTCTTAAGGATCTCCTCTCGTACATACACTATGGAGTCAGACGAGGGACATAATGTGTATTGGACCTAATCGAGGCACCCAACAAGGCTGGGTGGCTATGGAGGTTCAAGGCAGATGGTGCCTCTATATCAGAAACTCACCCACCCAAGAATTACTTGGGTAGCTAACATAAACGACATCATCAATCATAATAAAGAACTATTGTCGGGTTTTTGTTCCTCGGCAACGGCACCAAAAATATGATGTGCGACGATCGGTGTTGTAATAAAAATGGTGTTTTAGATGTCATTGTTGTAGTATATTTGTCATAATGCAAATAGATGTCGCGTCATTTTATTTAATTACAAGTTTTACTGGTTAGGTTCCAGGTCATTCATTGGGAAACAAGTATTGACATACATCACTCACTATGTCCAAAAATGTTCTTTTATTCTAAAAATGTCAATTTTATTTACAAAATGAATCAATGAATCAATTAATGAATGACTTAGTTAATTATAGACAAAAAGAATCAATTGATAAACACTACAATGCCTTAAACAGATTTATAAATAACCGGCATTAAAAACTCTATTTAACTACACTAAGTTAGTTATGTACAACTACTCTAAGTAATACCTAAATATAGGTACAAAAATAACTACTAATATGTATTATACTAAATTATATTCACATACTAATATCTCTAGTAACATATTCTATACATACAGTAACATAGTTATATGATGCTATAGCCTTAGTAAAATATATACACAACATAAGGAAAAAATAACTACCTATATTAATATATATACATATCTACAGTGACGGATACAACTATCACTAAAGCCTTAGTGTTATTTATATACAAATAAGACTCAAACAATAGTTGTTCTACTTATAGTCTACTAATATACATATACATCTATACTATACGTCTGTATACTTTATTTACATATAATTATTTATATTATTTATATACATATATTTATACTATATTATACATATGCACACACCAGCACACACATACTCTCACAACACTTAGTTCTAACACTTAGTCATTATTCTCTCAAACACCTCCTCCTTTCTCTTCACTCTCCTCAACAATTAGTTTTTTTTAGCTCCTTTCTTCCCACAGCTTCAATTCACTGTTCATTAACCCCAAAATTGGGTTTCTTTTATGAGTGGGTTGGCCCTTTTTGTGGGATACACAGCACCCTATAGGGGTGGGATCAAACCACTACTAGGGACCAACCCTAGTTTAATTATTGTATATTTTCATTCAATTTTAGGCCCATGACAAGCTCAATATGGGCCCAGCTATAGCGCATGACCCCCAGCCCATCACTGTACATAATGCTTAAATATGCTCGTACCATGAGAGGAGAGGTATATGGGTAATGGGCACCCTGTGCCATGATGATTGCTTGGCATAACCTAAATCAATTTATACTATGTTGACATTTCCGCAGCCACCGATGTGGCACTATGTTTCAGTGCAATCGAGCGCTACGCTGTGCTTTCGTGTGTCTTGATTTGATGATTTTAGCCCTCAATTTGAGGGCCATAATTAATTCTAATTTTAAATTAAATTACATGATTACAAAGCCCTTATATAGGGATATATAATTGTATAATTTATTTACAAAAATAAATTAATTAAATATATAATAATATTACTTAAAGTTATGATTTCTTTTTTCCTAAGGGGAGGGAGGGAGGAGACCCCACCCCCACGAGGGTCCCCGAATTTCTCGCTTACCACAGAGCACCTCTGTGATCTTAGCCATGGCTACTCTCCGGCACCAAATCGAGGCGGGGAAATAAAGTTATGAAATTATACACATTTAATTATGGTTTAATTTATTAATTAATGTACAAATTGTTAAGTTAATCATGAAATTGACTCTATACAAAGATAATTTATATAATAAATTAATTATTACGTATTGGTAATTTATTTTAGAGCCTTTATTTTAATTTATCTACATTAAATACACATTTTCAGTATATATTTACATAATTAAGTTATAAATACTATAATACAATACAAATACAGTATAAATAGGTTAAACATACTTAAAATAATACTATACATGTATATTATAGATTACTTCAATTTTAACTTAATTTACTAATTTATTTTATTTTAAGTTAATAATTTACCTAATTAACTTAATAACTCAATTACATACAATAATTACATAATTAAATAAATATAAAGGTATAGTATAGTATATAATACTTAGTTAAATACATATGTATAGTATTAAATAACGTTATAGATATATACCTTAGTTTTTATAATTACTTAAGTTTATATACATTTAGGTTAATATAAATTAATATATAATTATACAATAAAGTTATATATATAATAACTCATTCTAAATATTTAATTAAATATAAATTGATTGCATATATAAGTTAATTATGTATATTATTTACATATTTTACAATATATGCATTTAGCTTAGTTTTAAATCATATTTACAAGTATATACACAATGTACAAGATATTTTTGAGTATTTTTGGGGATTTTCTGATTTTTATAGTTTTTATATATATAAGAGAGGTAGGGGATGAGAGAGACAGAATGAGATGAGAGAGAGAGAGAAAAGTTCTTTTTGATCTTTTTAACTTTGGTCCTTTATTAAATTCCAAAGTAAACTGAACTGTTGGCTGGTATGTTCTACCAAACTGGGGGTTTGGATTACTTTGAAACTTTGCATGCACCTAGAAAAATACATGATCTTACTCAAGAGAAGTTTATTTTATTTTATTTTTTATGATTTTTTTTATCAATTTTATTTATATGCAAAGTTAACCCAATTTAGACCTTAATGAATGTTTTGAAATGAAACTTAAGACCTAAAATGGATTCTAAGGGGCTCGAAAGAGGATGTTGAGTTATAAACATATCTAACTAACACTATTAAACATGATGGAGCATTAAAACTAAATTTTTCACAAAAATTTGCATTAAATCATTGTTTGGACAAATTATACAAAGATATGCTACTGACATTGATTTTCTATATGAATTACCAGCAATTCAAGTGAATTTAACTCAAATACTTATACATGAATGCTTGCACATGATGTTCTATTAATATAATCCGACCACAACTCATCTAAGCCCAAAACTCAGCTTAAATCCCCTTGAAATCAGTCCATGTGCATCTACAGTTGTTGTTCAGTGCTATTGCTATTCTGCTGAAAGCAGCATCCATTACTACTTTTGTTATTGATCTGAGAAGCAATTTGCTATAGCTGCTTAGAAAATTCAGACCTTTGAGGTTTGCATCCGAGCTCTAAAAATTTGCTCTCAAATTTGAAAAAATCAAATCTGAGAGCTACCAACTCCATCCAAGCAAAATCCATTCTCAATTCTACTGAAAACCACTTAAAAATTAGTATCAAACATTTCTAAAGATTTGAAAACCATTTCACACAAAATCTTCATTACGAAGTTCTGAAACCTTAATTCTATCCATTCTCTTTGTCATAAACAACATAAGAGAATTGGATTGAATTCGATAATAAATCTACTACTCAATCAACTCAAAATCTCTATCAGAATCCTCAAAAACCTTATTCAATCTTCAAATAATAGATTTAAAGCATTTTGAATCAGGAAATTAATGTTGCCCAAATTGGGCTGTTGCTATGGATCTACAAAGATGATTTAATCATCTAGAAAGCATGCATGCCATTAATTGGTGTGCAGGTGTTCTAGGTGATCCTTTAGAATCAAGTAGATCAATGTGAAGACCTCAAATCCATGCTTGGATTTTTCACAGGTCTTCACTCCCTCAATGAAGAACAAACATGACCTAAGCTAAAACTTAGGCATAGCTAAATCTGGCGATAGAGTTTAGATTAAAGAGCTTAGATCATTCACATTAAGTTCAATTAACCAAATGTAAGCTCAATTTGATCAATTAGAGTTAATAGAAACATGATTGCATCATAAATCCTCATTCAATCTCAAAATTTAGATTAGTTCCAAACAACCAAATAAGCACAAATCAAAGTGCAGTGAGGGTGATTGCGACTTAATGATATGGATGAAATCACCCTCAAGTGATTTAGATCTGAAAGCTAGAAAACTTCAAATCTAAATCAGCTCACATGGATGGAATCATTAGATGACTGAAAGCATAGGTAGATCAGTGAACGTGGATTGTGAGGTGAAAAAGGAGATTAAATGAACATAATTAATGGGCAAATTTGTCTCCTCTGATCTGAATTGATCAGAGGATGTGGGTGAGTGAAATACTACCTAATCTAATCTACTCCTAACTCTAACAATCAAACCATTGAATTCATTGTCTGATCTACTCCTAACTAATCTAAATTAAATTAGAAACCATTAAATCTAATCTAGAAAGTAGTAAATCCTACTCTAAAAGGAAGAACAGGACCTTGAAGAAGATCTGCAGCTGATGGCTACAGCGACGAATGGGGGAGAATCTCCAGCAATTTGAAAGTCAACTAGTGGGACTCAATGTTGCCCTCAAGTGCTATGTGGTCCTTAGCAGTGAGGACTGGTCGTAGGAGGTGGAATTCCATCTCATAGGCAGAGGAACAGAGGTGTTACGAGGAGAGGAAACTGAAGAGGATGAATAGATCGACTCAAGAGGTGTAGTGGGGAGTCAATGCTTTGCACGCAACCCCAGGGAGGTTATTAAGTAGCAGAAGGGGTGATTATGTTGATCGGATAGGTGAAATTAAGCGTAAAGGATTTTGGCAATGGATTTGTGAGAGATGTGTGTACAGGAAGTTCAAATCAACTTTCAACCACTAGATGGGATTTGGAATGGGGGGTGAAGCTACATGCAAAGGCACACGAAGTTTGGTGAAGGATCTGCCATAGGATCGAAGGCTCATGCAATCAACGATTGTGGCAACGCGAGTTCATCACGAGCTACAGTGAACCGCTACATCAGGTCTAAAGGGATTTTTTCATGGAAGGCCTTAAGGGCGAAGTGATAGAAATTTTGTGCTCAAGCCCATAAGTGGCAAGAAGTAATGCAGCGTGATCCTTAGAATCTTGATACAAGGTCCCTGGTAGCTTGCAGAAAGGTCCTTGAGACGTTTTAGGTAAATGGAATGTGAAGGATGAAGGGCCTATGTAAAACAAAAAATGCAAGGTCCTAATGATATTGATAAACGCCAGTTTATCATCATTTTTATGCTTTAAAACTAACCTAGCTCTTAGGATTTTACTCCGCAAACGGGTTTTTGGGCTGCATTTAGGCATAAATTAGGATAGGCATGCATTGCATTTTTTATTATTGTTTTAATGTGTTTTTGTGAGTGTTAGGGATGTACAGATTCACAGATTCCTAAAACCCTAGCACTCAAGAAGGCAATTGGTGAAGGAGAAGCCCAGACTAGTTGGAACCCAGCTTGATCCAGCTCACCATAGCTGGAACCTAGCTTACTTGAACTAGGGTTAGCTCATCCCAGCTCCATTCAGCTAATCTCAGCTGGATGGCAGCTCAAGAGAGTTCACCTTAGCTCACCCTAGCTCAAGTCAGCTCAGATCCAGCTCAACTTAGCTGAGTCTAGCTCACCTCAGCTCCCACTAGTTCACAGGGAGCTCTAGCTAGCTCAGCTGAGTTGACAGGAGTTCACCCCAGCTCAGATCCAGCTACATTCAGCTCCACTCAACTCCAGCCAGCTGAAGAAGAATTCATCTCAGCTCAGGAAGCTCAAGTCCAGCTCCCGGGGATTCAGCTTAGCTCAGCTCAGTTGAGCTAAGCTACCTTAGCTGCCTCAACCAGCTTGATTCTCCCCGATAGCACCAGACCTAGCTCACCTTAGCTCATTTTGGTAGAAGCTAGCTCACTTTAGCTTGGCTTAGCAACTAGCAAAGAACTAGCAAGCTAAGCCAGCTAGAGTAGCCCCATGCCAGCCTCTTCAGCAGCAGCCAGCTCCAGCTCCAGACTTCTTCTCCTCAGCTCCCTCCTCCAAACCCTAGCTCCAACACCTTCTCCTCTACTCCTCCATTAGCTAAGCTAGCTTAGCTTAGCTTAGCTTAGCTTAACTTAGCTATGCTCCAACTTCCTTGGCTTGTACTACCCCAAAAACCCACCTACCAACTCTACCCAACTAGCTCCACCTAAGCTCCACATAAGCTAACCTACTTGGCACCAACCTAACCTACCCACCACCTCCAAAAGACACCTAAAAGTGGCGCCAAAAACTACCCATAACCACCCCTTAATGGCGCCACTTTTCCCTCCAAAATCTCCCCTCATCTCCACCACACAATCTCCCTTGAAACCATCTCCACCATCCACCTAACCCCCCTTCTAGAAGACCCCATGTTGGCGCCAACATGGTGGTGTCTCTCCACCACCAAAAGACACCAACACCATCATAACTACCCCCTTTAACACCTCTTGGGTTGGCGCCAACTCTCCTTAGCCATAGGATCACTAACCACCTCCATTCTTCCATCCTAGCCCTCCATTTCAAGGGGCACCTTAACCCCCCATCCTACCCTATAAAAAGACCACTACCCACCACCATTCAAGCCATCCTTGGCTAGCCATTTCACTCTCATATTCCACCAAGAATCCCACGTCCAAGAGAGAAGAAGAAGAAGAAGATTAAGGGGATATTCTGTCCCCTTGGTGCCTTCCCCTCTTCCCTTCTCTCTTGGGTCACGCCAGCCAAAGGAGAAGCCAGGCAAGGAAGATCTTGGAGGAGATCTTGAAGGTGGTCACGCCACCTTGGAGGAGTTTTTAAGGGTGGTGCACGCCCACCCCTTTGGAGAGAGCATTAAAGGTGGTAGCTTCCACCTTGGAGGAGCTCTCAAGGAAGGAGAAGAAGGAGGCCCTCTTTTCAAGCCAAGGAGCAGCTAGGCTTGGAGCAAGAAGACAACCTTCTTCACCATTGTTACAAGAGGATTTGTGTTTCTTTTCTTGCTTTTAAATTGTTCAATTCTAGTAGAAGCTTTCCTCTACTTGTCCTTGAAAAGAACACTCATTCTACTCAATCAAAAATTGCCTTCTTTTAAGCTTTTTATTGCAGTTGTTTGTTTTGGTTCTAGCACTTATTTCACCTCTTCTTCCTAATTACCCTAGGCCTACACTTGCCTAGAGTGAGCTTAGGAAGAAGATATTTCTATCTTTTAGAATTTTAATCATTTGTAGGTGTTAGTTCTTTTCGCTACAATCTGCCGTTTGCCCTCGTCTTTTCAAAATACAAAAAAATTACATATTGAAAAATATTAAAAAGAAAGTTGAGATTGTATTCCAAGCAAGAGAATCATTATTGCAATTTTTGCCTCCTTGGACGACCCTAGATACTCCCCTATCTAGGATATAAATTTTAAAAGCGAAAGCGGATTTACGCGTTACAACGACGTATTTTAACAAACCGCGTGAAATCGCTGTCACTTTTTGGCGCCGTTGCCGGGGAGGCACGGCTTTGCATTAACTCATTTTCTCTTGCTTGAAGTGGATCTCATCCCCTTCTCTTTCTTTCTTTTGCGTGTGCAGGAACTACAGCGGGAAAGCGGGAATCTGGAAGCGAGAGCTTAAAGATCCTTTTCTTCCCGCGAAAATTCAGGTTGGTTCCTCTTTCTAGTCACATAATTAATTAAAACTACCAAAAATATATTAAACTTGGCTTTCAGGACCCTAAACACTTAAATTAAGTGGAGTGGTGCATTTTAAAATCATTGTTTGCTTGTATGCTTCTTTAGCACCATTCCATTGCAAGTATTGGTGTTCTGTTTTTCGGGTCTAGATTTCTGTCCAGACTTGAAAAATCGATTCCTAACACCACAGGCCTCCTAAAATCATAAAATTTCATAGAATGATTCCCAATTAAGTTTGGAATATCTGTTCGAAATTTCAGATCAATTGGATTTGTATTTAATTTTTAAAAATTCGTGGATTACAGAGGGGTCACACCCTCTAATCTTCCTGTTTTGCTACTGTCCGCGAATTTTCAGAATTTTTATACTCATCCAATTTTTGTGAAATTTATCTTGTTGGAATCCCTGTGAAATTTTACATATCATATAAAATCATAAAAATTTTCTGAGGTCAGTGGTAATACTGAAAAGTCTATAATACCCACGGGTATTATTTCTGGACTTTGACACCAGTACAATTAAAAATTCAAAACTATTATCAAACAAATTCCTAAAATCTTACAAAAATCTTTTCTGGAATCCTTGTTTGATTTTCTTCAAAGTAGTGGTGTTGTTTGAGTTGTTTGTACCACTACTTAATTCTGAAAGCTAAAAATAATTCATTGGTAGTTAAATTTCTGTCTCAGGGATAATTGGTTTAGGGTTTCTTCTTTCTCTTTAGAGACTCAATTAAAAGGAAATATACAATCACACATACAACTTGTCTTTCCTTTGATTGTGAACTTTCAAACTTGTTTGAAAACTTAAAGAGAAAAACCCTAAAATTCATTTAATTAAATCACATCCTAAAAGACAAAAATATAAAAAAAATTGTGACAACTTGATTTTCATTGGAGCCACTCTCCAATTCCTGCACACACACAAAAAAATCAAATAACAGGGCAACAACCCAATAAACGCCCTCCACATTCCGTGTGCACTATAGAATCCTAGACCTAATTAAAATTTGTAGCAACTTGACCCCTAAGGCTTTATCAACTTAGGCTTGCTATTTAGGTTTTAAGTTTTCTTTAGTTAGTACCAATTCTGTCATCTGTATCTGGTGTTCAGGCTGAGGGGCCGTGTCAAACGACCAGGCGCGGGTTTGTACAAGCACCTGGGGTTTTCCCTGGGAAACGTTTGGGCCCAAACCTCCCCTTAAGCAACCTGGCTAGATTTGTTGATAGAACGGGTATTCACTATTGACTACTTATTTCCTATATAGACCAAGTCTTAGGTTATTATTATTAGGGAGTCACAATCAAGTTAGGTCTAGTTTTTGTTTGTTTGAATTGCACACTTTCTCTCATCTCTTTCTCTGCTCCTCCCCTCCCCGTTCTTCCATTTTATGCACGGGCGACGGTCTCAAAATCCGCACTTGGAAGGACCATTTGATTTCGCCCCCCACGTAAAAAGACCACTTTTTCTGTCTTCTCCTGAAAAAATGGAAACACAACAAAATAGGTCCACTGACCCTTCCACGTCTACCTCTAACCCCACCTCTAACCCTAATTCTAACCCTTCCACCCAAAACCCAACCACCAGTAACTTTCCACACTTGGAGCTCCCCAATCTTGAGTTGCCCCACACACAACATCAAGACCCCCTACCTGATCTTTTAAAATTGATGGCCGATCAAATTAATAAATTAAATTCCAATCAACAAACATTGACTAGGAACATCCAAAACCTAGCCAATCCAAGGCCAAACCCACCACCCCGTCAGCAGCCTGTTGTTCCTCTAAAAGATTTCTATGATCCATCTTATTATGAGGAACGACCAGGGGTGGTCATACCTGAGGGGGACTTTGAGATCAAGCCAGCCGTCCTGAACCTGATTAAACACTTTCATGGCCTTCCTAGGGAAGACCCTTTCAGCCACCTTGAAGAACTAACTCTTCTTGCACAGACAACCCGTTCCCGAAATGTGCAAGAAGACATATGGCTGATGCGGCTTTTTCCATTATCTCTTAAAGATAAGGCCGCTTATTGGTTCAGGACCATTGGCCGACCCATTACAACATGGCCTCAACTCAAGAGTGCCTTCCTCAAGAAATTCTTTCCCATAGGTCGTACCAATTCCTTACGAAGATCTATTACGACCTTTCACCAAAAATCTGGTGAAACTTTCCATGATTCTTGGGAAAGATTTCAAGACCTTTTAAGAAGTTGCCCGCACCACGAGATTCCTTTATGGCAGCTCGTACAAATCTTCTATCATGGATTAGAAGATCAAATCCGACAGTTTGTCGACGCCTCGTGTGGCGGCAACTTTTTAAATAAAGATGCAGAAAGTGCCTATGACCTGTTCGAAGAAATGAGTGAAAACTCATTTAATCAAGCTTCCATGAACACATTTTGCAGAACCCAAAACCCGCAGTTCGGTGTTCATGAAATAGGCACTCAATCTATCCCTGTCACCCAAGATGATCTTCAATTGATTGCTCAAAAACTCGACCAGATGCATATTAATCAAAAGAAAATTGAGGAAAGACTAGCCACTTCAACTCAAGCTCCACACCCACATCTAACCCAACCTAACTTTCCACAAAGAGAAAATTTGCACAATCTCAACACTACCCCTGTTGATTATTCTGAGGTTGCCCATGATTCACTGGGGAACTACAACTATCCAGATCTTAACCCCACTCAAAATATTTCTGCCATCCAGGAGCCCTTTAAAAATTCTTCCAATTGGAAAAATTACCCGAACTACTCCTGGAATAATCAAGTTTCCTCCCAACCATATCATTTTAATGGGTATGGGTCGAATCCAAATTTCCATCCTGGGCCATCCCAACAAGATATCAATGCCCAGATGTTGCGAACCCTGCAGGATATGCAAACAAAAATGACGGAAGTAACCCGCAACATCACAAATCTGAACAATCAGATTGGGGTTACTCCCACGCAAAGACCTGTAGGACATCTTCCGTCCCAACCCATACCCAACCCTAATCACCAAGGAAACCATTATATGGGCAGAAATCCACATTATCCACATCAGCCTCCTCCTAATCCACCACCTCAGCAGCCGCCCAGGTTTCTGCAATCACAGGCCCCCCCACCTCCTCTAAATAATAATCCGACTGCACATGCAGTTACTTTGAGGAGTGGGAAAACCACCACTGACCCCGGGCCTTCACACGAACCTGGTAAGATACATGTGCAAGTTGACTCCCCACCTCCCCATCAGGAAGAAAAAGAACAACAAAAATCTCAAGACAAGATTCCTATCCCTTTCCCACAAGCTCTCTACCCTACCACCAACAAAAGAAAGAAATCTGAGCCCACTACAGAAGAACTCATGGAGCTATTTGGGCAAGTTCATATCAATATCCCTCTCCTAGATGCCATCAAATATATACCTGCCTATGCTAAATTTTTGAAGGATATTTGTACTCCTAAAAGGCAGGCTAAAAATCTAGGACAGGTGCATCTTTCAGAGACAGTAAGCTCTGTCATACAGAGTAAGCTGCCTCCTAAGATGAAAGATCCGGGGGCGCCTTTAATTTCTGTAATTATTGATGACACTACATTTAATCGCGCCCTCCTTGATCTTGGTGCCTCTGTAAATATTATTCCCACAAATTTATTTGAAGAATTTCAGATCGGTGAATTAAAACCCGTCGAGGTTACCCTGCAATTAGCCGACCGATCTACAATCAAACCTCGTGGGATTGTTGAGGATGTATTAGTCAAGGTCCAGAATTGTGTCTTCCCTGCAGACTTTCTGGTTCTTGACATTGAGGCACCCGAATCATTACTGGACTCCCCGATAATCCTTGGACGCCCCTTTTTGGCTACTGCAAAGGCAAATATCAATTGCCACACAGGCAAAATGGATATCAACTGTGCAGGCCAAACTATCACCTTAGATATTTTTAAATCCTCCAGGAGATTCCATGATGATAACTTCTTTGAGGACTCAGATACTGAAATTTCTAATATGGTGGAGGAGACAATGTTAATAGATACCCTTACCGACCACAGTTTTTTTGAGGACTCTGATTCAAACTCAGTGGTCGGCGAGATCTGTGATTCGGAAACTTGTCTTGACTCCAAATTTGTTCCTGATACCCCCCCTGACCCACCCACTATTAACGCACCTAATTTTTCCACACTAACTCACCATTCCTTCCCCGACCCCTTTCTTACGGACCTGCCACCAACCCCACCCGAGTTTGGCACCCAACCTGAATTAAAACCATGGCCAGACTCGGGTCACACTTATCAATTTCCATCTCACTTTGATCCCAATATTATTTCTAATCAATTTTCTAGGGATCTAGTCGAAGACACCTTTTTTGCGGGCATTCAAGTGTCCAATTATTTACATGATTTTCCGTCTTCTGTGCATACCTTCACGCCCGGCTGAATGGCGTAAAAGATAGCACTGAATGGGAGGTAACCCATCATTTTCTTGCTTTCCTTTTTTCTTCTTTTTCCAGGTTTTATTCATCCTAAACCTGACCGTTCTTCACTAAGGTGATTCCTTTTCCCTCCTAATGCATGAGGACATGGCATATCTTGAGCATGGGGGGGTGTTTTTAAATTTTTACGATCGATTTAGGATGTTTAAAACCTAAAAACATGCAATTTTCTTTAATTTATTTCCTGCTTGCATACCCAAAAAAAAAAAAAAAAAAAAAAAATTGTTGAAAACTTTTTGAGGAAAAATTTTGAAATCAGGACTAAGGTCGAAAAATTCACTTCTGGTACAATGGGATTTAATCCTTAACAAACTAAGGATAAGGATATGGATCTGATCATTAGAATTCCAGGGTCTATTTTAGACTAGATCAGATATCCTTCTCTAAAATTCCACCTGAACTCATGATAGTTCAGGTGACTTGATCCTATTTTGTAATATGGAAAGTATTTGACTTAGTTTTTGATTCAAAAACCTGCGATTCTTGAGAAACTTCTTGTGTCAATTTTTACACACAAGCCAACAACTAAAAATTTGAAAAAACTCCCTTGTTTGGATTTAGTAAAAGTCTGAAGCAGATCATTGGTTTGAGTTCCCACCGTCGAGAAGAAGGAAAAAACCTTCTTTGAGGACGCGATGTCAACATGTTACCGCCTCGGCGCTGCTCTATATCTATATTTCATATCTTTAGACGGAGCATTAAAGCGCATTTCAGCAGCTCAAGTTTCTTGGACGGTGCTCTACCTATAGCGTCGGAGCAAGAGCTTGAGTTTGCTTGGAGCGCCCCTTTTCACCGCATCGTGTTTTGGGGTTGTGAGCTCCTGGGTGGTGTCATGGACAGTGCTATCCCGAAGTACTGGCGCCAGAGCCCCCTCGAGGAATGGTAACGGGAATGATGATACCGACACATCTGTTGTAAGACTAAGCTAAAAATAAGCATGGGGGAGAAAAAAAAAAAAAATATATATATATATATATATATATATATAATAATAATAACACGTCCTTATAAAAGTTGGCTTTTCACAAGCACAGACACAAGGTTTTAAAGGAATTTGCAAGTTGCGAATCAGATTCACGAGCCAGAAAAATCCTAAAAACAAACATTTCAAGTCATCTGAATTAACAAGGGGTTAATTTGCGAATTTTCTGAGGATATATTGATCCCGTTCTATCTAATGGTTGGATCCAAAAACAAATCCTGATGTTTATCTTCAACAAATCCCGTATCTCCTGTGTTTTAATCTACCAAGGTCCCTTAATCTCTTTTTCTCCTCAAAAATCAAAAAAAATTAGATTTCCCAAAAATTCCGTTTTCCAAAAAAATTAATGTTTTGCTAAGAGACTAGCAAAAGATAAGCATGGGGGTGTGATAAACGCCAGTTTATCATCATTTTTATGCTTTAAAACTAACCTAGCTCTTAGGATTTTACTCCGCAAACGGGTTTTTGGGCTGCATTTAGGCATAAATTAGGATAGGCATGCATTGCATTTTTTATTATTGTTTTAATGTGTTTTTGTGAGTGTTAGGGATGTACAGATTCACAGATTCCTAAAACCCTAGCACTCAAGAAGGCAATTGGTGAAGGAGAAGCCCAGACTAGTTGGAACCCAGCTTGATCCAGCTCACCATAGCTGGAACCTAGCTTACTTGAACTAGGGTTAGCTCATCCCAGCTCCATTCAGCTAATCTCAGCTGGATGGCAGCTCAAGAGAGTTCACCTTAGCTCACCCTAGCTCAAGTCAGCTCAGATCCAGCTCAACTTAGCTGAGTCTAGCTCACCTCAGCTCCCACTAGTTCACAGGGAGCTCTAGCTAGCTCAGCTGAGTTGACAGGAGTTCACCCCAGCTCAGATCCAGCTACATTCAGCTCCACTCAACTCCAGCCAGCTGAAGAAGAATTCATCTCAGCTCAGGAAGCTCAAGTCCAGCTCCCGGGGATTCAGCTTAGCTCAGCTCAGTTGAGCTAAGCTACCTTAGCTGCCTCAACCAGCTTGATTCTCCCCGATAGCACCAGACCTAGCTCACCTTAGCTCATTTTGGTAGAAGCTAGCTCACTTTAGCTTGGCTTAGCAACTAGCAAAGAACTAGCAAGCTAAGCCAGCTAGAGTAGCCCCATGCCAGCCTCTTCAGCAGCAGCCAGCTCCAGCTCCAGCTCCAGACTTCTTCTCCTCAGCTCCCTCCTCCAAACCCTAGCTCCAACACCTTCTCCTCTACTCCTCCATTAGCTAAGCTAGCTTAGCTTAGCTTAGCTTAGCTTAACTTAGCTATGCTCCAACTTCCTTGGCTTGTACTACCCCAAAAACCCACCTACCAACTCTACCCAACTAGCTCCACCTAAGCTCCACATAAGCTAACCTACTTGGCACCAACCTAACCTACCCACCACCTCCAAAAGACACCTAAAAGTGGTGCCAAAAACTACCCATAACCACCCCTTAATGGCGCCACTTTTCCCTCCAAAATCTCCCCTCATCTCCACCACACAATCTCCCTTGAAACCATCTCCACCATCCACCTAACCCCCCTTCTAGAAGACCCCATGTTGGCGCCAACATGGTGGTGTCTCTCCACCACCAAAAGACACCAACACCATCATAACTACCCCCTTTAACACCTCTTGGGTTGGCGCCAACTCTCCTTAGCCATAGGATCACTAACCACCTCCATTCTTCCATCCTAGCCCTCCATTTCAAGGGGCACCTTAACCCCCCATCCTACCCTATAAAAAGACCACTACCCACCACCATTCAAGCCATCCTTGGCTAGCCATTTCACTCTCATATTCCACCAAGAATCCCACGTCCAAGAGAGAAGAAGAAGAAGAAGATTAAGGGGATATTCTGTCCCCTTGGTGCCTTCCCCTCTTCCCTTCTCTCTTGGGTCACGCCAGCCAAAGGAGAAGCCAGGCAAGGAAGATCTTGGAGGAGATCTTGAAGGTGGTCACGCCACCTTGGAGGAGTTTTTAAGGGTGGTGCACGCCCACCCCTTTGGAGAGAGCATTAAAGGTGGTAGCTTCCACCTTGGAGGAGCTCTCAAGGAAGGAGAAGAAGGAGGCCCTCTTTTCAAGCCAAGGAGCAGCTAGGCTTGGAGCAAGAAGACAACCTTCTTCACCATTGTTACAAGAGGATTTGTGTTTCTTTTCTTGCTTTTAAATTGTTCAATTCTAGTAGAAGCTTTCCTCTACTTGTCCTTGAAAAGAACACTCATTCTACTCAATCAAAAATTGCCTTCTTTTAAGCTTTTTATTGCAGTTGTTTGTTTTGGTTCTAGCACTTATTTCACCTCTTCTTCCTAATTACCCTAGGCCTACACTTGCCTAGAGTGAGCTTAGGAAGAAGATATTTCTATCTTTTAGAATTTTAATCATTTGTAGGTGTTAGTTCTTTTCGCTACAATCTGCCGTTTGCCCTCGTCTTTTCAAAATACAAAAAAATTACATATTGAAAAATATTAAAAAGAAAGTTGAGATTGTATTCCAAGCAAGAGAATCATTATTGCAATTTTTGCCTCCTTGGACGACCCTAGATACTCCCCTATCTAGGATATAAATTTTAAAAGCGAAAGCGGATTTACGCGTTACAACGACGTATTTTAACAAACCGCGTGAAATCGCTGTCAGATATCCAAATGCAACTAAGCTTTTATTGAAGCTTAATTGAACATTTAGAAATATGATTTCACTTTCAATTTGAACTTGTAAGCCCAAAGATGTGTTCAATTTGCAATTGGATCACCATTTTACACTTGGTAATGAAAGAGCGATCTTTATTTTTGTTGAAAACTTTAGCATGAAATGACATGTTATATGTAATCATGTGGTAGAAAATCGCTTTTCAAAATATTTTAATTCTCAAAACTAACAACGAAGAGTTAGGTCAACTCTACAGAGAGGAATTAGCCTATCAAAAATGAGTAATGATGCATCAAGTAATCGAAAATATCAACGGATGTGCATGCTAACTAGTGTTCTCATTTCTAGCATAAATTCTCAATTTAGATAATTAATCAAGAATATGAGGGCACACATGCAAAATCACCACCATGGAAATACCAGAATTGCTATCTTAATACTGACAAGCATCATCAAATTTAATTAAATCAGAATTTGTTCCCCATAACAATGATACATGTTTGCTTAGTCATGAGATGAATGTAATGTGACTGCAGGCAATACAATTAGAATTGAGGGACATTCATGCAATTCTACCATAATATAATAATAAGATAAATAAGTGAATAGTGTTGTCCACAATGGCAGGATTCGTAATTTTTAATGGTACCCAAAACAGAGGATTTCTCCTCTCTCTTCCTCGCACGTGAAGAGGGAAAGCCAGCCGTCCATTGACGAGTAAGGGAGGTTGAGGAAGATGAGGCGATCCGATGGAGGTCACGGCGTCGACAGAGATGGCCGGAGGTGGCCGGCTGGCGGAGAGGAGCAGCGTCGGCGTTGGGTTCTGATGGAGAAGACGAACAGTGCATGGAGAGGAGGAAGAGCTACTGTAGTTGTCGTACGTGGCTGTGCGATGGCGCGCGCACAAGGGCATGCAAGGGAATGCGCTGCCTGCGGGCGCGGAGCTGCCGAAGGTGCGTTGGGTTCCTTGTTGCAAACAGGGCAGGCATGGAAAGAAGACGAAGAAGAGGAGCACGGTCTGCACACACGTGTACAAGGGCGCGTGAGGGGATGCATTGTCTGCAGGTGCGTGGCTGCCTGCGGGCGCGGTGAAGGTGATGCGTGCGCTTGCAAGGGCTGTGGTGGCTGTGGCGGTGCGCGCACTTGCAAGGGCTACGGTGGCTGTGGCAATGCACGCGCTTGCAAGGGCTGCGGTGGGAGGATGGTGGCATAGTGCTTAGCACACGGTGAGAGAGGTTTGCGGTGGTGGTGCTCGCTGGTTACATAGTGCATGCCCTCTCCACTGTGGGGAAGGTGGAGATGATCCCCATAGGGGGAAAGGAAGACGACCCCTCCTCTCACCAAGAGCACCTTCTTTTATCTCTCCCCCCCTTCTGCAAGTCAAGGGATTTTCAAAACCCTTACTAAACATGGCCGGCGGCTGTTAAATTTGTTGAGGCGGTAGCTATTGGGGGAGGTGTTGTTGAGGTCAACCGACTGTTGAGGGAGGAGAAATTTCTTTTTATCACCCTTTTCTTTGCAAAATTATTCCTACAATAATGAAACACAAAATAATTACATACTAAGTTATAGAATGCGATAGAATAGATGTAAACTTAAGTAATGATGCATGCAATCATTTTATAACCTAATGTAGTTATTAACAAACATAAAATGTAAGAATAGAGTTAACTTAGGCGTAACAATAGTCCATTAAAATGGACTCATCAGGTAATAGAATATCTCATTTTGTGACCTACTTATGCGTTTTTAACACAAATTCGATGTTATGTAGCATTTTAATAGAACTTCTCATGCTTAACCCATTTCTTGTGTTAATTATGTAGTGTTTAACCTAGCTTCTAGCTTAACTTGGGCATTTTAGCTATGATGAGCCACACCTCATTAGTAGCTAGGAAGGGAGAGTCCTACGTCCCCACGGGTTACAGGGTTTCACCCACCCAGCTTTCCTTATCACTAAGATTCCAAGTAGACCAGAATGTGTGAGCTTGACTCTTAGGTCTACTAATTTTAATCCTACTTATACCTTGAATTTCACTTGAACTTGAAGTTGATTTGATTTGTAACCTAATTTGGAGGTTGGATGATTCACAAAGTAAACCAACTTCACTTGACCTATCCTAAAGTTGAGGATGAGGTTTGGGTCAAGAACCCAAATCACCCTAAATTGTTTTGTAAACAAGTTATTAGGTCCCAAATTTTAATGATCCAAGTAATTATTAGAATCTTTTTTTTAGGATCCATCTGATTAGATCAATTCAACCAAGGGTTTGGGTAACACATAATGCAGGAAATATATTTTCTTTTAAAGTAGGTAAGTGTGTACTCCTGGAAACCCTAATTTGAAAATCCTAGATTAGCTCTATTTCCAAGTCCAATTCTTCCAAAAGATGGTACCTTGGGCTCAATAAAGAAGGTGCATAGCCCAAGGAACCTTATGTCCCTAGTAGGTGCAAGTATCAAGATGAGGATCTCTAGTCAAATCGAATTAAATCAAGAAACTTGAATGATGATTACTAAATAAGTAAAGCAAGTTGATCCTAATTGATTTCCTTTTCAATCTTTCCAAGAGATGAGGGGCTTAAAGAAGAAGGAAATAAGATTACCTGCGCGCCAAAATGTTGTATCGCTTCTACCATATTTTAGAAAATTGATATGTCATAGTATAGGCGATAAAAGCGTAACAACATTTAAATTTGTAATTGCTCGAAAAACCATGAGTTCCAAGGTCGTTCCAAGGAAGCAAGTATAACAATTCAATCCACGAATCACAACAATCAGAAATAATGATGCAATGAATATTCAATCACAAATATAAGAATAATCAATTAATGCTTAGAATTGTATCTCAGAGTAAAAATAAAAGAGAATAAAAATGGTGGTTGAAACCACCAAATATTCCCAACAGTAAGCATAATATATAATCAGATCAACATTCTCAAACCACAATCAGAATCAATTTCTTTCTTAGATCAGATGTCCAACTAAGGCCTCAGATGCCTTAATTGTCGAGCCTAGATCACCTAAATTTGCCTAAGTGTTAGGCACGGATCCCAAGATTATACAGTGCAAAACCCCCCTCCTTCCCTTAGAATTTCCTTTCTATCTCTCCAGAACTGGGTCAAAGGGCATACGAGTAATCGGATCTGGGTCTAGGACCACCAGCGTGCATAGCGAGCAAGGAGTGAGTGGGTGAGAGAGTGAGGGACCTCACCCCTGTGTGTACTAAGGCAATAGGGTAACAGATAGAATTCAATTTGTACACTTTTTTTGTTTAGCCCTGTACGATGTGGGACTAAAAGTCCCAGCTCTTTCGCGTGTTGCTATTGTAGCTGCTCCACTTGATTACCTCTGCTGATGGTATTCTTCCTCTAAATCGAAGACCTAAAAGGCTTCCTGGGATCTATCTGCATCTGTTGGAGGTGGTGAGGTGGTGGTTGATGGCCGGAGCATGGCGGATGACGTCAGCTTGAACTATGGCGACAACGATGATCTGAAACAAGTAGCACGGGTTGTAGGCCCCAATTAGAAGGCTCAAAAGGATCACCAGAGCTTGTGGAGTTTGATGGCGAGGTGTATGTGATGAATGCGTGAGTGTAGTGGTCAGTCGAAGTCTATGACGATGAAGATGGAGTGCAGTGTTCGGCCAAAGTTTAGAGTGGTCAAAAGCCTAAATAGGTAGAGGGCTTTTGGTCGTTGGGTCGCGGTGAAGGTTTTGGATGTGGTGGCATCGTGTTTGGTGTAGTGTGGCACCGATGTGAGCTAGCTGGAGCTCCTGCTGGAGGCGGAGAAGATGAGGGGGGAAGAGTGGTGGCAGTTATGGAAACCTAGCTCTAAGGGCCTAAGAAGACTATAGGAAGGTAGAGGAAGAAGAAGATGGCCTTATTGAGGGACAAGGAGATGAGGCGTGCCCAGCATTGACCAGCCGGACGCGAGGAAGATGATGAACTCAGGTGAGGGAGAGAGCTCTTGCTGTGGTCAGTGAGGAGTGGAAGAGAGAGAGGAAGAGCTTAGGCCATCCAATTTGATGGTTGGATGGCCAGAGGACGGAGATCGAGGAGGTCATTGGAGCGCAAGTCGGAGACGATTGGAGGATGAAGAGGAAGTTAGTTTTTGGTCGATTCTTGGTTGAGTATGCTGGGAGATCCTATGACTTATATAGGTGTTGAATTGATTTCCTCGTGATTTTTGCAATCAAAATCCACTAAAAACGTAGAGTTCACCTGAGCTCCTGTTGATGGGCTATCAAGGAGTTTTAAGGAGTAATTGTCATAGCAAAGCCTCAATTGCTTGAGAACAATTAAATTTATAACTTAGAATCATAAAAGATTTTGAGGTCGATCACAATGAGAAAATATGGAACTCACAACACTTATCTTCATTTAAAACAAATGAGCACAATCAATTGATCACAAAATAGATATTCAGTGAATAAAGCTGATAGATTGATATTCTAATGCATCTCAAAAGATCATGGGATCAAAAAGAAAAGAAAATCAAAACAATGGTGATTTGAATCACCACTTATTCTCTTTAGTTAAGCATGCATTCAATTACTCAAATTATTCAAATCAGAATTCAATGTAGACTTAGGTTCTTAAATCATTCAATAGTAACCATAATCAACCTCTACGAGAATAGGCACAAGGCTAAGGCTTTCTAAGAGCCTTTCTTCTTTCACACCTCTCTCTCTCTCTCTCTCTCTTCAAGCCTTCTTCTTCTCTTCTTCTTCTCAAGCCTTCTTAAGAACAGAGCACCACTTTCCTTCAAAAGCTAAGTGTTGCACAGGGCCAAGGCAGAGGAGCACGCAGCAAAACCCACCCCCTTCCTCCTCATAAATCCTTCTTTCATCTCTCAACCCAGGGCTATTCAGATCCAGATATGGGTAAGCGGGTAATCGGGTTTGACCAAGGTCACTAGGGGTGCGGGTGACCGAGGAGTGCATGAGTGGGTGAAGGGAACCTCACCTCGTGTTCTGAGGCAAAGAGCCTAGAACATAAAATAGATATATGCACTGCTTTTGGTCTGGAATCCCACAATGTGGGACTATATGAAGGGGCTTCCTTTGTATGCAGCTACTGGGATTTCGTCGCCTTAATCGAGCTACTACTGGCGTCCCTCTCTTCAATTGAGGATGTAGCACTACTCCTGAAGATCACTCGCTTCAATTAGGAGTGGTTGCAGGGCATGTGTTAGTCGACAGACAGCAAACAGTATCGAAGATGATGGCGGCGATGGCGAGCGGCGGCGATACCTGCAAACATGAACACGGGCTCAAAGGCCCCAATCAGAAGGTTCAACAGGGTCGCCGAAGGATGGCAAAGGTGGTGGTGGCAGTTTCGTGGTGAATTAGGGTGTGTGGTGGTCAAACGAGGTCAAAGAGGGAGTGCGGTGAAGCTCGAGTTCGTTGGAGCGCTTGGTGATCCAATCCCCTCAATTTCTTAAGGGGTTTTGGACAGTGGGGAACGGTGGATGTTTTGGATGTGGAGACGAAGGTGTTTGGTGCAGTGTGATGAGCGATAGGCTTTGCCGGAGCATTGCTAGAGCGAAAGAAGATGACGGGGGAGGGAGGTGAGTGGTAGTTGAATTGGAGTGGAAAGGAGTTGGAGAGGCTTAGGAGAGGGAAAGGAAGCTATTGAACTAAGGGATGGAGGAGATGAAGATTTGGTGCCAACTTTGGTTCACCGACGTCGGAGACAAAGGGGACTCCATTGAGAGGGACGGTGGTGAGGAGAGGGGGAGGCAGCTCTCGCTGTGGCTGGCGAGACGTGGAGGAAGATGAGGAAGATCGCTGTTCGTAACGCTTTTGCGGGTTTTAAAAGAATGTCACGTTGTAGTATAGCCGACAAAGCGTTCAAACATATAAAGAGTTTTTATTACTCGAAAATCGGAGTATCCGAGGTCGAACACAGGGAGCAATTGGAATTTACTACTAATCAAAATGTAATTGAACACTCTAATTTACTCAAAACTTAAATTCAAATGTATTTAAAAAGTAATTCAGGCAAAAGAGTAAAATTGGATGTCTGATCTTGTGATCAGACGTCTTAAAAGTGTTATTCTTCTCTTCTAATATTTCTTTCTCCTCTTCTCAGCAGTCTCTCCTTCTTCCTTCTGATCTTGGCTTCTGCGAAGGCTTCTTCTTCCTCTTCTCTTCTCTTCTCTTTGCAATCTTCACTTGGCCTCTCTTCTTTCTCTGCAGTCTCTCTTCTGCCTTCTTCTTCTTCTTTCTACGAAGGCTTCTCTTTCTTCCTTGGTCTCTGTTCTTCCTTCTCTGCCTTGCTCAGCTTCTTCTCTTGCAATCCTTCTTTCTTCCTTCTCTTCTCTACCTTGCCTTCTTTCTTCCTTCTCTTCTTCTTCCTCGCAGCTAAGTCTTTCTTCCTCAACGTTCAGCCTACCTGCACAGAACAAAACCTATCCCTTTCCCTCTACCCGCGCGTCTCTCTCTCTCAACAATTCACTCAAGGACGCTCTCCCAGAGCCACACAGGTAATCGGGTTGGATTTCGCACCCGGGACCAGGCGCACCTGCAGGTGGGTGATGCGCGAGGAGTGCGTAGGTTAGGGTCGGGTCGGATCCCGCCAGATCCACGAGATGAAACCGCGGACGAGGCGAGTGGGTCAGGTGAGGGACCTCACCCCTGTGCTTTCGGAGGCGGTAAGACAATATCACAAAAACAATTTATGGTACACCTGTGTTTCGCGTTTCCACGATGTGGGACTATCAAGCCTCTGCCCCGCTCTCGCGCGCGCCTGCAGACCTTCGTGCAATCGCCACAGCTGAGAGCTTCTCAGCGCTGCTTGCTGGACCCGAGGGCTTCGCAACGCTCTCGCGAATCTGCTGCGCCTGGAGCCTGGGAGACCTAACGCCTGGAGCTGCTTTGGAGCTTCTTCAACTGTCGTCAATGGCGGCAGGAGCATCAATACTGTCAAACACCAATACGACCTATTGGCCTAATCAGACCAGCTGGGGACCTTCGTCGTAGCACGACGAAGGTGGTGAACGGTGCTGCAGGCTGCAGGATGACCTAGGCGTGCGTGCCTAGGTCAACCTATGGCCGGAAGTGTGGGGTTGTTCGGGGGGTTACTGTGGAGGTGTGGAGTGGCAGTGGAGGGGCAGAAAGTGTTCCTTGTGGTGAGGCGGGGCTTATGAGATGGTTGGCGAGCCATGTGGAGGGGCGGAATGGTGGGAGCGGGTCGCCGGAGGTCGGTCGGAGACGAGGAAGATGGAGGTGGTCAGCGACGGTCGAGGGGCAATTCAATGAAATAACAGGGGGAAAAGAGAGAGGGGAACACGGGGAGTAGTTCTAACCTAATTGTAGGGACGAAGGGGGACGGAGGGCGGACAGCTGTACCTGCTGTCGCCGGAGAAGAAGCTGCCCAGTGGAGGAGGACGGCAGCGACGACGAGGCTGAGGCGACGTGCGCGGGTATTGCGCGATGCAGAGGAGAGTCAGGAAGATGACTCTGCCACTGGTTTTGTGGCAGAGCGAAGAGGATGGGAGAGGGAGCTTGCCAGAGCTTGCTAGACGCTTGGCCGGAGAAGAAAGAGACGAATTGGGGGTGGAAGTCCAGCCAAGTCAAGCTGTAGATGAGCGGTTGGAGGTGTGGGTTCTTTTATAGGCACTAGGCCGTCCTTCAGAGCGTGGAGGGCATGCCTATTGCCTCTGATGGATCGCCGGAGTAGGAAAGAGGTTAAGATACCCAAATCTCTCGTGCGTTCGCACGAGAGATTGGGTTCACACCAGAGATTGTGATTGGCCGTAGATGGAAGGGAATTCCTCAGAGAATCTCCCTTCCATTTCTAGGAGGGGATCTCTGAGGAATCAGAGAGTAATCCCTCTCTAAACCTCGTCGGAGGTTGCTTCTGCCCTAACAATGGCGGCAAGACCTAATTGCAAAGGTGGCGAGGAAATTAAGGGGCTCTCTGCAAGGATTTTCAAAAGATAGGGACCAAGTTGTGATTTGGGTGTACTAAATTGCAAAGTAGGTCAAGATGACCTCCCCGTAGGTCCAAATTTTGGTATAAACCTAATTTGGACATATGTAATCCAATGGTGAAGTTGGATTTTAGGTTTGACCTCGTTTGAATGGATATTTTGTGTAAAAACCCAAATTAGGTCAATTAATGTGCTAGGACCCTAATCTAGGTCAAACTGGGTTCCAAAGGCCAAATTAAGTGTTCTAAACCCTAGAGGATATTTTTCCATGATTTTTAAAGGGTTTACTTGATTTTTATCCTGATCGAAATCTTGTTAATTTAAGCGAGTCTATTTTAGGGTTACCAAATGTCATTTAATTCCTAAATTGCACATGAACCCATTTCTGATTGACTCAACCCACTTTTTATCTCATTTAGACCATTTGACCTATGTTTTTCCTCTGAGGAATCCCGTTTATGTACTGCAATGATAAAAGTGCAGTTTTAACCTTTAATTCATGTTTTCTTCTCAGAGCACTTATTCCTTCATTTAGGCTTCTTCCAGGTTATGTAGGAGCTTTTATCTTCTTTATTGGGTCAAAATGAGCTAGTTATGGCTCATGATGAGGCTCTCATCAATCGCTGCACCTCCAAATTGTTTGTTGGAGGTGCAGATGAGGGAGATCGAGAGGGCCGCCGGAGCGTAGGTCGAAGTCGGCCGAGGGAGAGAAGGAGGACTTGTTCTAACTTTAAGCCTAGCTAAGGAAGAGCAGAATTGCATCGCCGACTCTTTTATAGGCCTTAGGAAATGCTTCTAAGCAAGGAAAGAAGCTTTCAAGCTTCGAGGATTTCACGCACATAAGATACCCGCATCTTCCAAGCGTTTGTATGGGAGATTGGGAATGAATCAAGGTCCATGACCAAGTTCATTTGGAAGGGAATTCCTCAAGGAATCTCCCTTTCAATTTTGGGAGAGTTTGATTAAGAATAGAGTGAGAAATCCTTGCTCGAATCTCGACGGAGCTTGATGTGTTCACACCAATAGAGGTAGGGACCCATTTGCAAAGAATGACGAGAAAGTTAGGTCCCTGATTGCAAGGATTTCAAAAGCTAGGGGCATATGTGAGAGAGAAAGAGACTAACTAGATTAAAATGCAAACTATGTCAAGATAGACTCTGATTGGGCCCAAATTTTGGTAAAAACCTAATTTGGACCCAAGTAATCTTGTAGTGAAGTTGGATTTGAGTTTTGACCAAGTTTGACTGAGATGTTTATGTAGATACCCAATTTAGGGCGGAATTGTGTCTGAGACTCTATTTGAGGTCAAAATGGGTTCCAAAGGTCAAATCAAGGCTACTAAACCTTATAGAATATTTTTCTCTAAACTTTAGAGGATTTAGATGAATTTTATCTTGACCAGAACCTCTGTTATTTAAGCGAGTCTGAAATTAGGATTTTGGGAGTTATATCAGTTCTCGAAATATGTGAAACCCTGTTTCTATCTATGTGGACCCCTCTTATTAGACTTTCATGCTCATTAGATCTTAGATTAACCCCTCAGAAACCCCATGATTATTCCACAATCATGATATGCTATTAAAACTGCAAAATTAACTCTATTTTAATGTATTCCTCTCAGAATGGATATTCAGGGAATTATGGCACTCAGGCAACTATGTAGGAGCATTTGTCAATTAATCATGATTAATTAAAGCTAGTTATTGCTCCTGATGATGTTATCATCATCTCTTAGGTCAATCACAGATCTCATGGGATGGTTTAATCGATAGAGGACTTTCTTGGAAGTAATTTCTCCAAGTTTAGAGAGATTCCACCTTAGATTAGAGGAGAAATCTCTAATCAAAGGTTGGTAGCTTTGGGTTGAAGGTTCTGTTCACATAGTAATGGTGGTAGGGACCTATCTACAAAAGTGAAGAGAAGTTAGGGGTACAGATGTAAGGAAAATTGAAACTTAGGGGTATAAGTGTGGAAAATAGAGTTTTTAGGGTCCAAAATGCAAACTAGTTTTTAGGGTTCTGAAATGCAAACTAAGTCAAGATGGACTTTGATTGTATCTAAATTTTGGTGTTAACCTAATTTGGACCCAAAGAATCTAATGGTGAACTTGGATTTGAGTTTTGACCACATTTGACTGGGTAAATTGAGCTAAAATCAGGGTAAATTCCCGTCTGAATCTCTATTCTTGGTCAAAATGGGTTCAGATAGTCAAAGTGAAGGTATCAAACCTCTTATAATATTTTTTAATGATTTTTATGAGACTTAGATTAATTTTATCTCAACCAAAAGCCTTTCAATTAAACTATGGCCAATAATTAGGGTTTTTAGTCTTGTTTTAGTTCTTGAAATGCGTGAAACCCTTACTCAATCAATGTGAGCCCACTTTTTAGTCTTTAAATTTCATTTGACCATTAATTAACCGTTAAGTAAACCCATGGTTAATCTGCATTTTTTATGTGTAGCTAAAACAACAGAATTAACCCTATTTTCTTTTCTTCTCAGATCAGTTCAGCACGGATTTACTATCCTTAGACGATCATTTAAGAGCATTTATCATTTGAATCTAACTAATTTTGGCTAGTTAGGACTCATGATGTCATTCCCATCACCACCTTCCTCCTTCCTTGTGGCTTCTCGAGCTCCTTTAGATGGTTTTTCTCGCCCTTCTGTCCACCTCTTCTTGGTTGCTCTATGGGTTCTTGTTGCTTGTTATGGCAAGTGGCATCTTCGCGACAATGGCAGTCACACGTTGACATCTACAGTTATGGTGATGCTACTTTGCAAGTGGCGAGGTTCTTGTAAGCGTGGCAGATGTGGTGCTGTCGTGACCTACTCATGGTGGTGGCAACGATGTCTATGGTTGCAGCCCCACCAGTGGTTGGCCTCATTGTTGCTTCTCGTGGTGCCCACAACGATGTCGATGAGAGTGCTATTCTCTGCGGTGGTTCTCGTAGCAGGGTCGACGACATCAGAACTTGAGGATCCTTCCCTTCGAGCGTACTTGGTTGAAGGAGTATATCGCATATATCATTATCTTTGGCTGTAGATTACATTCCCCCTCATCATCTCCTCGTTGATACTATACTTTAGTGTTATTTGATGCTCGAGTTTCATTCTCCCCTGTGGCCTATATTTTGATGTGTTAGGGATCATGTGTGACATCAGACTTTATTTAGCTGAGATTTACTCGATTTGTTTCAGGTTTGATTTCCTTTCGGATTGTTGCTTACACGAATCGATCTGATCACCAAGTCTCCCTCCTGATGGCACAGCCGTTATCAACAAGCGTAGAGTCGTTGCTACGCAGAGCAACTTGCCCCTCCTTAGGAGGGTGTTTGGGTCTTTATCTTTCTCCTCTACCCTTACTTGGGTCTCATCTTATTGTATCTGGTTCTTCCTTTTAATGAAATAGTTTATTATAAAAAGAAAAAGAAAATAGATAAAATTTTACTAAATATGGTTATAAATATTAAAAATATGTATAACAAAATGTCGTTATTAGATGGAACTTTGCCGGAGATGAAATTCATAAACATATCTGCAACCTTTATGGAATATTTGGAGGTGAGATGAAATATTGTAGAGGTAAATTAAAATAGAATAAGTAGAGATAAATATTTGTTTGGGTGGTGAAATAAGTAGATGGTTAAGTAAGGAATAAAAATGACTAATGCAATGTTAGTAGAAATTTATTTAATAATATAAGTGGGAGTGAAAAATATTAATGAATATTTATTCAATATTAAAAGTGAAAATATAAGATATAGTAGATATTTATTTAATAGTAAGAATAAAAGTGAAAATTATTATAATTTAATTGAAATAATTTAAAATAATTACATAAAATTTTGTGTTGAAGTGATTGAACAAATTTCGACAAAAATCTCATGATAAAAGTAAATACCTTTAAGTTTCACCACCAAACGGAACCTTAGCGAGGATAGAAAGTAGATACAAATGTGTATTGATTATCTCGGAAACGGAAGTGGAAAAGATAGCGAAAATCCATGATCGGTTGTGCCTTTACTAGTGTACCGCCCGCTACCAAATCATATGGTTCCGTTCTCACACGCAAGGGAATGCCGATGCCCTATCTTGGAGTATCTGTTTTCCGCTTGCGGTTGTCGTGATGTCATACGAGACAATATATAAGTATGATACACCTCTTTGTATAATTGTATCCCTGAGGATAAAATCGTGGGCCTGGAGGCGAGCTGGACAGGCCCACTCGTTGCAAAAAGTTAGTGGCCCCAAGACAAAGCACATCTTTCGTGTCCTGGTCCCATATCTGAAGCAGGAACTGGTGGGCCCACCAAGTTCCCAGTGGAACGGCCATTGTCTCGTTTGGTCGTGGATTCTCACTTGATTCTAGTTAAGCGGTGGATTGATATATTATAAATTACTTTGTAAATTTTTGGTAAATTTCATCTGAATATGATTTAATTTGATCTGTAAAATTTAACTTGAATTCTATCGTGTTCGATATGATTTTATCCAAAAAAAAAAAAAAAAGATTGGATTTGGATATGAATATAGGTATAAATTTATATTCGATTATCTAATTTGAATAAAATTTTTACTTATTCAAGATATATAAATTTCACATTAAATCTTTTATCTTCACGATCCTAATTTTTCTCATGATTATCTTTATGATTTTAAAGGTCATAAATATTTTTTAAGCTTCCATTTAATATTTATTTCAAAGATAAGGATTTTTGTTTGGAATATATTTATATGTATCTTTTATTAGTATTTTTATTTTTAATGTATTTCCATTAAAATTTTCTTTTTGTAATAATATTATCGGTGATTATCAGAGATCAATAAAATTAAAGTAGTTCGAACTTATATATTTAGAGCTTGTTAAAATAAATAATTAATAAATTATATTATAAATTTTTACTTTTTTACTTTAACTTAACACAATTTGATTCTAAAATCAATTTATAAATCAATATTCGATGGATAAATATGTATTCAATAAGTAGAAAGATATATGTTGGATTTGGATTTTCTATCCAATGGGTAAATAAATTAGATATAAATATAAATATTGTAAATTTATATGGATATAAATTTAATTAAATCCGATACGAACCTGATCCATTTGCTTCTTAATTGTGTATTAATGTGATGTAAAATTAGAAAGATGATTATTATTTATTTACTTTATATTTAATAATTTTTTTTATCGTTAGTTTATTGGAGAATGAAGTATTAAATTAGATGTGATAACTTGAATTCTCCAAAATTGGGTGAGTTATGTTACTGTTCGTATACCGTTTGCCGAGTCGTTATAAGGTAGGATACTCCATCCTTATGCCCCTCATCCGAACGAGATGGGATGCTCGAGACTGTGGGTCAGTCTTCTCCATCCGCTGGGGGTACTCACTTGGCCCACAAATTTTGACCGTTAAAACTAATGAGATTGCTTTCGTAGAGGGATCTGGATTCTCCCCATGCTGTCCTTCAATTCGTTTTTCAAATAATTACTTGCCGACCTCAATCAATCGATGTTTGGGTTGGCACGACTAAGAAAGACAAAAGAGAACTCGACTGTGGCTTTCACTGTCGAATCGACGCTCCCACCTTAAAAGAGATGGGTACTCGTCTCGAAAGTGGATGTGCTGCCGACCGTGCTGCCGTTGGGAGCAAATGGAGGGTGGTGATGTCGTACGTGGAAGAGAGTTTCGAATTTCGAATGGAGAGTTGGTCCTCGATAGCTCATTAAGAAAGAGGTTTCATGTTTTCCGGTCTTTTCAGTTTTCAATAAAAAAAAAAGTTTTGGATGTGTTTGATAAGTAAATTAAGTTAATCTATATTTGATTTTGTTTAAATGTCTAACATCAAAATTTATTTATTTCATCATTTTATTTTAGTCCTCTACTTATTTTTGTTGGCTAAAAATAAAGGGTGACGGAGTGAGAAAATCACAGTGAGATGATTTGGGAATGGGGCAAATGGGACATGCATATGACCTATAAAAGAGAAGATAAGAGTATCTTACAGAAGCCCGATCCAAGAAAAATTTACTTCTCCCCTCTTGTATAAGATTAGCATCAGAGACGATGCACACCATTGGTCATCCACGGCACCTCCAGTAGCCCTCTCTCCCCCACGTCTCCAGTGCAAGATCAGAGGTCACTAAATATCTCCAATGGAAGTGCAAAGCTCTTACGAGAATAGAGCACAAGCTTCGAACTCCACTTTTATCGTCGCCACACAGAGATGTTGGGGAGGAGCCTTTCACCAACAAATTCCATTTAGGGTCTTGAGAGACATGACAACAAAATTGATTGCACTTAAATTGGCCAAGTTAGAGAAGCTTATTAGTATTAACTATAACATGTGGAGCCAGAAAGATGGTGTGGTCTAATGCATGGTAATTTAGATGGGCTGATTGATACCCTTGCTTCGAAACTTTCAAAAAATCCCACTAATGAAGAAAAGGTTGCCCATGAGAAAGCTTATGAGCAGTGAGAGAAAAATAATAAGAAAACATGTAGTTTTATGTTGATGCACATGGGTGATGACTTGATAAAGGTCATTGAGAATCATAAATCTACATATGATTTATGGAGCGCTATCAAAGAAAATATGACTCCCAAATAGAAGTGAACATGCACTTTTGCATAAGCAACCTTTGGCCTCGTTAGTTGAATTACCTATCGGACTCTCCTTCATGAAGGCCAACCATGGGTGCATGAAACCCACCATTAGTCATGCACCCATGGTCTTGCTAGTGTATTGTTGATTGCAGCTTGGTTTCTGGTGCATGCGACTGCTCTCCCTTTCTACTTCTCGTGATTGAACACCAACTCGATCAACCTCAAGCCCCACCCTCTTCCTCGTCTTCACGTTGCATGCAAACAAGGGGACAGGGAAAACACATACCTTCACACCCACGACTGCCCTTCATTGAACGTCCTTCGGTTAGGCCTTGTCACCAACAGTATGCATGTGGTCCACCTTTGCACTTGCACAAACGTGAGAGTAGGAAGGGAAAGAGAGCGGTGGGAGAGAGGGAAAAGAGAAGAATGTGGTCCCTCTCTCACTTTGTTTCTCTCATGTGTAGGTGATGAGGTGTGGCTCATCATAGCTAAAATGCAAAGTTAAGTTAGAAACTATGTTAAAATACTACCAATTAACTCAAGAAAAAGTTAAGTGTGGGAATTATGGAAAATAACCTAAAATATCAAATTTTTGTTAAAAATGCATAATTAGGTCACATTGGAGAGATTATGTATCTAAGTATATAAGTGGATGTATTAAATGCCAATTGTACACAAAATGAGCTCAAATTTATAAATCAATTATGGAAATAATTTCTAAAATATTCTAAATGCATGCCATAAAAACTTCATTGAGTTTTAACACTATTAGGACTTTGGAATTAAGGTTTTACACTTAGGTCTTTCTTATATCAATAAACCTTCACATTTTATGCATGCAAAAGTTATCAAGGACTTTATTGCAAGCAGTCAAGGACCTTTTGGTAACCTTTCTTATCACTTATGGTTTCACTTGGTAAACTTTCTACTGGTTAACCTCCAGGGCTAAAGGTGCAAATGCACCAATAGACTTGAAGCAGCAGCTGCTCCTCTCTGAGCCTTATGAAGAACTCAGTTGACCTCCACCATTCATTCTTTTTTTCACTAATCCAATAGTGAATCTAGAACCAACCCTCAATCGTCGGTGCACACACCTTTGTGCCAGTCTCGAGATCACATCGATGGCCCTCTTTCATCTCCAAAAGTTCCCGCACTCCTCAGCTTCCATCCCCACCATTGATGCTTAACATCTCTGACTTATTGATTCCAGTCACCACAGTCTCCCTTGCCTATAAGTTGAGCTCCTTAGTGACCTATGCTCTTTTACCAACTCCCTCCCCCCTAAGCATGATCATCGTCTGCCCCAACAGTCCCTTTTTCTCCTTCCTCGGCTATTGGTGATAGCGATAGCTTCTTCTACCCTTTCATTGCCACAGCAACCCACTGTGGATCCAAGAATCTCATTCTTCCACTAGAGGTCTCTCAAATTTCATCGCTACAGTGACCAGCTGTAGCCCAGAGATCCCCTTTTATCCATTTAGATTAGGATTTTTAATCGCTTTCCTAGATTAATTTTACTGCTTTGTTAGAGTAGATTAGATTAGAGTAGGTAGTCTAGATTGGAATTTATCACTTGATTGTGTTAAATTAGGAGTAGATTAGTGTAGATGTAGTTCTTCACCTAACCACCTTCTCTTATCAATTCAGATAAGAGAGGATGAATTCGGACTTTCATTTCGATTCACATTCTTCCCCCTCACTTCACGGCCATCTTCTATTGATTTCCTTACTGAATTAATCACAATTCATTCCATCCACAAGAGTAGCTTTAGATATAAAGCTCTCTAGCTTTTAGATCTATCGTGCACTCAATTCCACTTGAGGGTTCTTTCACACACCTCAGCTAATCACAAGAACCCTCCCACAGTGTTGAATTGTACTTGATTTGATTTATTGAATCGATTTGTTTATCATGGCCAATTGAAGATTTTTAGAGAAATTGTGTTTAAATTGATTTCAACTGGTCAAATTGTGTCCATATGTGCTTAATTGAATTGTTTGCAATTGATTTGGATTAATTCAATTGAGTTTTTATCAAGAGGATTGATTACACCCAATTTCAATTGTTGATATTGTTGTCTTCTCTACCTAGGTAGAAGGAGCTGAGGAAAATCCATGCATGGATTGGAAGCTCTAGCAATGACCTGATATTACTTATAACATCGCCTAACAAACCTAAACACTGATCAATAGTGTGCAAGGTTCTTAGTTGAGCAACTCAACAATGCAGTCGCAGATCAAATGCCCAGGAGGGCGACATCTGAGATTTGTTGAAAATAATTTCAATCTGCCATTTGAGGGTTTGATTAACTTTGAATGGTTTTAATGATGATCTAGGTTCATTTTGAAAGTGATTTGAATGCCTGATTTGATTCTTCTTTCGTCACTGTTTATAGTGAAGGAAAGGAGATCGATTAGGGTTTTTTAAATGCAATGAGTCTTGGATTTGATATTTGTAGAATTCCAAGACTGATCATTTGCAACATTTGAGGTTAGGGTTTAATTATTTTGAATAGGATTTGGGATTTTCAATCTCAATGATCAAGCTCCAAACCAATCTGGAGTCCTGATGTTTCAATCAAGTTTCTAATATTTGGAACAAGATTATAAAGGGATTTTAATGCTTCTATGACAAGAGTGAGTGATTGCAATAGTATGTTGGAGCTTTAATGTTGATTTGATTGGTGTTTTTCAATCTAGCAGCTATGGTTGCCTGGGTATATTTTTGAATGAATCCACTTGTAGTTTTGAAATGAGCTTTTGCTGATGGTTGAGTTTATAATTGATCCTATGGACTAGACTTGACATAAAAGTACTCTTCTAATGACTAAAGAAGTTTGGGATGCATTGTTAAATCTTGATATTGGTCTAAAGTTATTTCTAATAATAGTAGCCATTAAGAGTTCTAGAATTACTGCTGCTCTAATTTAAGTGTTTCTAAGGTTACTGGAGGTTCAATTGTGTTCACCAGATGGGTTGATTTGAGAACAAGCCTTCCATGACTTGTATAGGTTATACCTAGGCTTAAATGAGTTGTAAATAATTTTTTAATCACTATTGAAAATCATTGTTAGCAAATGAATCATTTGCTATTTGTCCAAATTGAATTTCATGTTGGTTTTAATGCTTAATTCATGATTTTGAGTTTACAATGACTTTCTAATGAAGTTTGGATGTTCATAATGCTTGTCTTTATTTCCAACATATTTAAACAAATTCTTTGACTTATTTGCAATTTCTAAACATTATTAAGCCATTTTCCAGTTTTCCTTCGGAAAAATGTGTGAAAAATATAAAAAGAGTGTAAACAAATAATTGAAAGGTGTCTTGAGTGAGATTAGAATATGTTGGAGGCGTCTGTGTCTTTAGATGTAGGTTTTGAATCCTTTAGTTAGGAGAACATACCTACAGAAATTCTAGACTTTTCAGGTTTAGAAATAAAGACAACTAAATTAAAAAGCTAAAAAGAATATTTATACTAAGTTATATTGTATATTGTATGTATACCTATATTATGTAAGATGATTTATATACATATGTAAATTATATTTATATATAACTTCTATATATATATACTTATATATAATGTGTGTAATAGTATATATATATATATATATATATATATATATATATATATATATATATATATATATATATATATATAACTTAACGTACTCATTATAGTATTTATTATGTAAAATAAAATATTTGTAATCATTTATTTAAGTATGTATTGTATATGTATATTAATATAAGTTAATGAAGTATATTAGTAAATTAAGTTAATTTAAGTTAATAATTTAAATAAGTAATATACTAATTAAGTTATACTATATTCTAATAATTTATATTTTAACTTATTTCTATTATATTTACTATAGGGATGTATATATTGTATAATTAAGTTATATGCATATAGTGTATATGTGTGTATAAAATAGGTAAGTAGCTTAATAAATCAAATTAAATTATTTAAAATTCTTAATTAATCATGTATATATGTATATTAACATAATTGGACCTTAATTAAGTAATTTATATAGTAATTTTAGTGGACATTAATAATTATAGATAAATATAACCGTTTAAAACCCTTAACTTTAACTAATTTAAAAACACATTAATACACATAATTAACTTAATCTAATGACTTCAATAGATAGCCCTATATAGTAGCTACACAACCATGTAATTTAATTGTAAATCAGAACCCTAATTATTCACTAAGCCTCATTGCAATAAATCACATACGTGCAGCTGAAATTGAAGGCTTTGTTTAGTGCCACATTGGTGGCGTTGAAAGCACCACAGCACTATATCAGCAATCTCGTGCCGTAGCTGTCTGAGCAACTTGGATGTAGACGCTACGACATGCCTTGCATGTTATCTGGAAACCCCGTGCACTACGTGTGCGCTTGTGTGTGCACGTATGCATTTGGGTGCACATGCGCTTGTGTGTGCATGGGCCTGGGATGGAATTTGAGTGGGCCTAATTGGACCAGATTTGAGGTGATTTGTGGCTATGCCCTCACCTATTGGGTGAGTCTGGTAGCGACCAATCCAACCTATGGCTATTGATCTGCACGAACAACTCACCATTCTTTTTGAACCACAATGTGTTAGTGGGCTTGAGACTTAAATTTTAAGCTAAGTGTTTATGCATGAGTTTGTGTGAGCTAAGCTAAATATTTGTATAAGTGTTGTATATATATGTCAAGTGTTTGTGTTGTGTGTGTAAATTAAGATTAAGTGTTAATTAAAATAAGAGTAGAGTATATAAGTAGGTTGTATTTAGTTTCTTTTTGCCCTTAATTTGTAAATATTCTTTGAGGCATATTTTGGAATAAAATTTTGTGTTTGTTAATTTAAATTCAATTCTTAATGCCTTCTTTACATATATTCTTAAGGCATTATACAATACTAATAGTGATTCATTCTTTTAACCAAGACTAATTGACTTGTATATAATTGATTCCTTTTTTGTAAATAATAATGATTCTAATTCAAATAAAATTAACATTTTTTGCAATAAAATATAAAATTTGGATCCTAGAGGATGATGTATATCAATAACTGCTTCCCAGTGAACGATCTAGAATAAAATCAATAAAAATTGTAGATAAATAAAATAGCATCTGTCTGGATTGCGATACTATACTACTATAATGATAATAAACCCTAATTAACTAGTGATTCGGATTAAACATCAGTAGGCCTTGGTGTCTTGAGCGACTGGCAGTGTAGCCCACTTAAATAACCCTAGAAGGGCATGCTAGGGTTTTATGAATCATGAAAGAGATGTATGTGCTCTTGGTTTGGTTTGCACATACCCACGTTTCCATAAATTTTATTTTTCAAGCAACTTTTGCTACACTGCTCAGATTCCCACAAAATTGGTCTCGTTGGAAAGCTTGTGACGAGAAGAATCCAATGATACCATATATTGTATATTCTAAGCAAATTTTAGCTAATGGTTGACTAGGGTTGACCAAAACTCTCACTTCTTCCTTGTTAGCTATGTTGACCCGATTCGTGCCCAATAAGTGTCAACGAATTCATTTTGCCACGCTTGATCTAGATTTGGACTTGGATTTGGATTTTCGGACATAACATTTAGACACTTAACAAAACCTTAGACTTAAATCCAAAACCCAAACAGAACTATCCTTTACAAATCAGACTTCTAACACCTTCATTAGAAGTCCAATCCTTCACTGATAAGACATCTAACACTTCCATCAAGTGACCTAAAACACAAAATGAGTCCTTTAACCATTTAATCATATGTCCCCTAAGATGAACATTTACAATCAAATGTTTACTCTATCAGACATCCAACAATCATTTCAAACATCTAGACAACCAACAAACAAATTCGATGACCTAAAACCTTAAATGAGTTGTCCAACACTTTATTAGATGTATCATGTACTAAATGTTGGTAGACCAATGTTCACTTTATTTTATTAGACATCCAAACACTTTCCTAGACATCCTATATGACCATTAGATGACCTATGTGATCATTGGTCGACACTTAGCTATCCATTGGCTCATATAAAATTTGCAAAAGCTAAAGATCTGGTGTCAAAACAAAGATCAAGAATTGATTATCATACCAGACATACAACATGACCATTAGATGTCTTATCAAACGTTTGACCACTTAGCCAAGTAACTCTATGGACCCTAAATCCAAGTGCAATAAAATTGAGTCTCAGCAATCAGATGTCTAACATTATAATCAGATGACCTATAAGTTGAAATAAGTCATCTTATTCATTGATCAGACGTCCTCTAAGAAAGCATCTCATGAACACCTTTTTGAGGCCTTTTTGTCAAATAACTTAGTCTTTCATCAATCGTTTAACTAGACCTCAGTAGATGTTTAACTGACTTATTAGATGTTTGATACTACACTATTTACTATGAATCCTTTTGTAATCTTTTTTGATTTCTAGATATTCATTCCCTAATCACTTTCAATAGCCGTATAACCTCACTCAACACATCTAGAACCTTCCTAACACCTTTATAAATACCTCTAGTGGTTGCCCTTGCTCAAAAGAAGATAAGATACAATTCTTCCTACCATTTGTATTAGAACAAGTAGTTTATCTTAGAAGAACTCTCAAGAAACTTGCTGCTCTCTTAATGCTCAAACTCTGCTCTCATTGACCACCTGCTAGGGTACTCACATTCCTACTGAAGCACATTGTTGAATATCTAAAAGAGAACTTCTCTTTAATCTATAAAAGCTAGTTAAAATATTTTACTTGTGACTCTATAGGACTTCTTTTGTATTTTGATTTCTTTGTTGTAATTGAAAATTGTATAAAAGGGGGGTGATTTATGCTATTTGAGAATAATAGACAATTAAAAGTCATACCATGTGAATCAAACCACAAATGACACAATTATTTAAAGAGGAAACTCCAATCGGGAAAAACCTTTACCTGGTTATCCCTAACAAGGATTTTGTTCTTGCTTCCTTGCAAGAATCACTAATCACACCACTAAATTGAGGGTAGTACACCTCAATTACAATCCCTCCTTCTTGAACACTCTCAAGAAGGTATTTTGTTCCTCTCCACAAGAGAAATAGGGAAGCCTACACCTTATGCACCCAAGAACATCAAATCTAAAAAATAATACAATTTCAAGTCCTAAAGAGCCAATAAATTATGCAAGTATGACTAAACAAACATACTGCCTTGAGTAGAAAATTTAAAATTTGGAGTGTAGGAAGTGTTGGACCTTTGTTCCACATTTCTCTAAGTTTTGATGTTAACAAAAACCCATTTCGTATTAATAATTCTTTCATGAGCTATCTTGCAAAAAATAGGTTCATGAGGGTGAAGGATCTTATTGAAATGTTGAGCAAAATATCGAATGGTGAATGGATGATAAATGGATGGCGAATAGATGAAGTTGTTTTTATGTTTTAGTAGACGATGTAATGCCTCCTAACAAGAAAATTAAAGTACGTGTTAAAAGTAAATTAGAGATAATTGTTCGGAATCACATTCGATACAAATGACATTTTCAAAACTCTAATTGATTTGATTTAGAGATATGAGAGAATGCTAATTAAAGTATCAAAAAGACAAACGAAAATTTCTTAAGTCAAAAGACAAAATAATTGAAAAGGTACTTGTTGCAAGTATCAATACTAATCAGTAGTACCAGTACCTACCAGCCATAGGTTTGAGAACTTAACTCAAGCTATGATCAACAAGTACTGTAGTACTTATGATGAGTACCAATACATGATACTTACAGTTTCTAAGTTAATATGTTCCGAACCTTTGTCTAAACCTAACAAGTATCGGTGTGCATCTTCAGTACTGGTACATGTAGGCTACAGATTGGCTCTAAAGTTCATTATGAACTCAACTTGTGAGTAATAAGTACTGATACTCAAGATGAGTACCGTTACCTGTTAGCAGTTGGTACTCAATAGAGAGCGCTATGTATCAGTACCCATGCCTTATTTGTAGTGGTTGTAGAAAATCTATAAGTAGCTAGTATTGGCACCCGTATATGAGTACTGGTGCCAACTATTCGTTGAGTCAAATCCGAACAACTGATTTGCTTTAATTGCCATTTAAATTAATATAATTAGTCTCCAACGGGTATGGAGTGTGGAAAGGTGCATTCTAGCCTATAAATAAAACCCCTTTGGGTCTATTTCTCTACTGTTGAACGATTACGAACCTACGCTAACGTGTTCGGTTTTGGAAAACCTGTCGTTGTAGTTCGAAAGCGAAGGATTCATGTTCAACAAATAAAATTTATACCGAAATTAAAATTCCGGGTCGAACACAGGGAGGCGAACGTTTGATTTAAAAACTTCGCGTTTCTTTTTATTTTGTCACGAAGAAATTCAATTTAAACTATCTAAGTATCTACAACAAAATAGAAGAGAGAGAGAGAGAGTAAGAGAGAGAGAGAGAATACTACACATGGAAATCAAAATGAGATGTAGAATAGACAAGGAATTTATCATAAAAGAGATCGTTCATTACAACTAGAAAGCATAAAGCGATTACTCTAGAAAGCAGTAAATCTATATTAGAAAGCAGTAAAAAGAGTAGGGAGAGAGAATCCTCCTCGACGGTCGCTTGGAGGACGAGTAGATTAATCTAGAAAGCAGTAAATCTATACTAAAAAGCGGTAAAAAGAATAGGGAGAGAGAAATCCTCCTCGACGGTCGCTTGGAGGACGAGCCGGACGGGACGACGCCTGGATGAAGGAGGACGAAGCGGGACGAAGGAGGACGAAGCAGAAGAACGGGAACGGAGCAGCACGCCGTCGTCGTCGCGGGATCCACTTCCGAAGGGGGACGAAAATTTGGACTTTATCTCACGAGAAGCATCCCGGGTGTGGGATAAGCTTCTCTTGAGCTTTGGAGAGGTAGAGAGGAGAAGGAAGGGATGAAAATTTCCTATGGAGGGGGTCTCCTTTTATAGTTGCAAGGAGTGGGGGCAAAATGGACATTACATCTTCAAAATAATAAATAAGGGGTCTTTAGTGACGGATAAAACCGTCGCTAAAGCCCTGACGTCGCCGTCGCCGCCGCGCCCACGCGCGCCCGCTCGGCTGCCCACGCGCGTAACGCCTACGCACGTCCGCGTAGTCTCAGCCGTCCGATCGCGAGATCGGACGGCTTAGATCGCGTCCGCGCCCGCTGCGTAGCGCGCCCGCCCACGTACGATCGCGCGTTACGCCCGGCGTCCAATCGCGCGTCGTCCTGATTGAGCGCGCGCAGTCATTGGATCTTCATCTGACGCTCGTCCGCGCCCGCTCGCCCGCGCCTTCCACCCCCTCACCGCGGCTCGAACCCACGACCTCCGCTTCGCCTGCAGCTGCGTCGCCGCTGCGCTACGCGGACGAAATGGTCGCGCGGACGCTTTTAAGCGCGAGCGACCGCAGTCGTTGGATCGAGATCCAACGGCGGAGAGGAGACGGTGCGCGGTCTTCACAAGACGCATGCGGCCAATTGGGCTGCTGAGATGGCGCCACGTGGCGCCATCTTGGCCGTCCATCTTCTGGAAGTTGTAGATGGTGCCACGGATGTCGGATTGACTCGATTTTTGTGTCGTTGGGCTGCGATCGTCGATCCGAATTCATCCATGTGGTCGGATTTGCCATCTGAAGTGCGGATTTACACCATCCTGGCCCTTGATCTTCTAGGGTTCCCCGATCTCTATTTGATGCTACGGATGCCTGATTAGGGCGATCTTGGAGTCGTTGAACTCCAATCGTCGCCCTGATCATATCCATACGGTTGGATCTTTGATCCGAGGCCCCGATAAAATATTTTCCCTGTCCAAGCACATAAAAGGAGACAATTAACCTCCATTTTATTCAAACTACTCTAAATGCAAGATGATGCATGTAATGCAATATTTATATCATGAAATGCAATCCTATGCTTAAGAACATGCATAAATAGACATTTTAAGTAGTGTAAATGTGTTTACATCATACCCCCATGCCTATCTTTTGCTAGTCCCTAGCAAAAACTATATGCTATTTATAAAAGAATTAGGTTAGATTATTTGGACCTGAGTTATTTTCAATCATTAAGAAATTGTCTACTTAAGAACTGAACTTTCAAAGACACAACAGTGCCCAGGTATCAGCCAAAATGCAGACCGCCTCAAGCCTCGCCTTATTCAAAGAAAAATTTCTTTTTCTCTTTTTACTCTTTTCTAATTTTTTTTTTTTTTTTTTTTTGGATTTTCATATTTTAGGGTTTAAGAGTGGCTTTCTACGGCCATTCAACTCACCCAAGATTTGATGAGAACCCTAAGTTTTAAGCATCTTATTGTGATTGTGATAAACTCGTTGACCGGCAATTAGAACGGACTTCGGATTTCTACGCCTCTAGGTGACCTCAAAAAGAATTCTGCCTAAAGGTGTATCTTTACAACCGGTAGCTTTCTCCCTACTTTTATTTTTTTTAACGGGGTCAACACAAGGGTGAATCCAGTGTATATCTCCCCGGTTTATTCTACTTCTCCGCTTCTTCCTAAGTGTTTTGGGAATTTTTAGTACATTTTCTGAGTTGGGTTCTAGACAACCGGTTGATGAGCTGTTACCACCGACAACTTGCCAGCCATACTCGTGCGGCGAAGTGTGGCTTATTTCTTTTTGTTCTTTTCTCCTTTTTGATTTTTTTTTTCTTTTATTTTTTTTTTTAAGTAGGTGGCTTCCCTGGTCTAAGATTTACCTAAAGGCAGCAAAAAGAGAAAGGTCCAGTGACTGGGCTCTGGACAACCTACCTATGGGCTGTTACCCATGATAACTTGCCAGCCATATCACCCTAGAAGGTTCATTAGCTACCCAATTTCCGTTAAAATCGCCAAACAACGAGTCAGTGCAAAGAAAGTGTGTAGATGCTTAAAACTCAAAATTCCCTTAAATCAGAGGGCGGGTTGACAAGTCGTGTACTTATCACCCAAACTTATTTATTCCAATTATAATAAAATTCAGGTTGGCGAGAACTCGAAAAATAAATCCACATTTTAGTGGATACATAGGCTGATTAAGTCCAAAGACCTGAAGGGTCTTTGTGTTCAAACCATAATATAGTATTTCTTAAGATCGAAAATTTTCTTAAACCCAAATTCTCTTTCCTAATTTTGATTTTTTTTTTTATAAAATAAAACAAATCTACGGAGCTGACGAATGAATTCAAAGATAAATATCCACCCCCCCATGCCTATCTAATGCAATGTCCTCATTGTATTAAAAAGACATAAAACAGAGTGGAAAAGCGTAGAAAGCACCTGAATTGCGTGGATATCGGGTCCGCTCCGAGATGAAAATGAAAAAGAACTGTATATGTGCTGAGTTTAGTGCCTTCAGCAGGCACACTATACAAAGAAAAGAAATGAAGAATTCAGAAGTGCAGGTCAAAATTAGAATAAACAGAAGAATCCTCCGACCTGTCAACAGAGGTCCACAGATGTGGACCAGATTGTGGTGCAGACCCACACCCCATAATCGAGAATATCTTAGGTTCTGGATAAAAATTACCCAAAACCTAAAATCAGAATGTAAGCGGGATCGGGCCTGCAATTTCTGAGGATGCAACCCAAGACCAAAAAGTTGGGTTACAGAAAATTGAAGCTCAAAAGGATAATCGTTGAATGTGTGCTTGAGTTGAACATCCTCGAAACAAATGTCGTAAGGGTTCTGGTTTGATGGTTTCAGCTTAAAAGGAACCCTTCGACTCAATCTTCCATTTCCTCCAAAATTAACTTCCCAAATCAGAACTTCCCCGCTCCTATCCTCCTCATTAAGTGTATCAAATTCCAGGACCTCTTGTATATTCATCACCCCGTCTGGAATCTCCAAGTCTAAATGATGTGGCAGAATCAAAATTGACTTGGGTCTAATTATCTCAGAATTAGAATCATCAATAAGCTCAACAGGTGTAATTGATAATCAGGGCATTGAATTGATTCCTCCAGAAAATGCGATTCTGGATCCGTATCGTGTGCCCTAATAAGATCAGTTTCCTCAGTTATTGGGCTATCAAATGATCTATCAGATTCCTCAGGCCCAATCGTCTCACAAAAATCGTGATCTGAAAACTCGTGTGAGACTTCGCAACTTGAATCTTCACCATCAGGATCCGTATCAATGTATGTCCTAAAATCATTTGTCACTTTGCGTTCCAAGGAGACATACGTTTCCTCGTAACCCGGCTCAGGGATTTCAGGTGAAGAAATCAGATTATCCTTAATTGGTTGTTTTAATTCAATCTGGTCAGCTTCGTAACACATGTCCCCCCAACAGGTGCCTGAGCGGGTTCTGTCATTGGCTTTCCTGAAGAGAGTTCATCCTGGGAATTATTCCAAGATTGAATCAAAGCAACCACAAATCTCATCCTTAATTTCGCTAATTTCCCAAGTAGAAACTCACCCAGGTTCTTATCCTTAACATCCTGGAGCCAATCCAACAAAGACTTATTTAAATCATCAATCATTTCAATCAGGGGCTCCAATCTCTCAATGCAAGGTATTGGCTGAACTTCTAAAGATTGAATGATATTCCTCAAGTTAGCCAGAACCTTATCTTGAACCTGATTAACCTGAACCAAATGAGTTGGTTCAGGGTTGGGCGGGTTTGACATCAATGTAGAGGAATTAACGAATTGAGATTCGTTATACCCATCCTGATAATAGGTCATTTCAGATTGTTCAAAAGATGGTGATGACCTAAAGGCAGTGAAATCAGAGGATGGGTAAGGATCAGTGTATCCTTCTTGATTGTAGATCGCATTAGGTTGTTCATGAAAGGAGGACGATCTATAATCGATGCAACTCTGAGAAGGATAGAATTGAGAATCAAAGTGTTCAGGGTTAGACCCTAAACACGGGGGTCCGGAATTGTATCCCCAATCCGAATTATCCCAACTAACTGATGGTCGATTACAATACGAGTTGGGATAATCGTCATGTTGAGGATAATTTACAACAGGAGGGAAAGAGCGGGAATGCGTGAAATATGTGGAAGGATTCATGATACACGGGAGGAAGAAAGGTGCCCTGCAATACAAACAATCAAACCTGTCCTTAAATATGTTAGCCTAAAGACCTACAGACTCTTAAAACCCGTCTTGAGATAAAGGAACGATTTGATCTACTTCTGTCTGTTCAATCCAACCAGTTAGAAGGAGGGACTGGGGAGAAGGTTCTTCCTTCGGCTTGCGCCTCCGGTTCCTAGTGTACCCCCCAGCCGCGATCGTTTGACTCTACTCCCCTAGCTAGACATCAGATTGAACAGTAGAAACAGACTAATCGAAAATAATCTCGTTCTGGGTTCTGAAGAGCGAGTCCAATCCTTAAGGCCAACGTCTACTTTGTTTTATTTAGGGCTAGGTTTGAATGTGCTTTGGAATGTGATGGGCCCTTTAAATGGGTTGTGTCCTTAATGATCGATTGATTTGTGTGTGAGTGCACAACCAGTGGTTTTCAAGCAAGATTGTTTTTGATGTGGTGAATTTTAAGATTCAAATCTTGCTTAGTAGCTTTTAGGATTCAACTTTAGGCATTTTCAATCAAGTTTCGTTGGCACACCAAGTTTTACAAGCACAGGTGAAGATGTTTTCCTTTAAAGTTTAAAAAGAATGTGGAGTGCCTGGTAAATCCCTAAGAGTTGAACCTAATTTGCAGCTACTTGATGAGTTGATTTTATTTGAAGTGGTACGGCCCAATCAACTCAAACAATTGGCCTGTTGCACCACTTAATTAGGCACACAAATGATTACCTAATCTGATTTCTACTCAATTATGTGTTTGGATGTGTGTACCGGCTCCTAAGATCGGTTTACCGGTTGAGTTAGAAAATCAGATGAGGTTGTGCACCTCTGTGAGATTTTTTTTATTTTTTTTCTTTTTTTTTTTTTTAATGTGGGGGTTGGAGTGAGTATGGATGTCAAACAACAAAACAATCTGACCTTAGAGTTTATAAGAACACCTAGGTTGATTGATGTTTGAATTATTATATGATGAAATGAAATCTATTGGGTGGGAGGTGGGGGATAACTTACAAAACTTTCCACAGTACTTTACTCCGATCTACCGCTTTTGCCTGCCTCAAAAGAGTACCTGTAATTACAATAAGAAAGGAAAAAAGTGAGGTAAATGATTTGTAAGTTACAAAATGCAAAGAGAAATCAAAGATCGTTGCCTCCCCGGCAACGGCGCCAAAATGTTGAAAGATTACGAACCTACGCTAACGTGTTCGGTTTTGGAAAACCTGTCGTTGTAGTTCGAAAGCGAAGGATTCGTGTTCAACAAATAAAATTTATACCGAAATTAAAATTCCGGGTCGAACACAGGGAGGCGAACGTTTGATTTAAAAACTTCGCGTTTCTTTTTATTTTGTCACGAAGAAATTCAATTTAAACTAAGTATCTACAACAAAATAGAAGAGAGAGAGAGAGTAAGAGAGAGAGAGAGAATACTACACATGGAAATCAAAATGAGATGTAGAATAGACAAGGAATTTATCATAAAAGAGATCATTCGTTACAACTAGAAAGCATAAAGCGATTACTCTAGAAAGCAGTAAATCTATATTAGAAAGCAGTAAAAAGAGTAGGGAGAGAGAATCCTCCTCGACGGTCGCTTGGAGGACGAGTAGATTAATCTAGAAAGCAGTAAATCTATACTAAAAAGTGGTAAAAAGAATAGGGAGAGAGAAATCCTCCTCGACGGTCGCTTGGAGGACGAGCCGGACGGGACGACGCCTGGATGAAGGAGGACGAAGCGGGACGAAGGAGGACGAAGCAGAAGAACGGGAACGGAGCAGCACGCCGTCGTCGTCGCGGGATCCACTTTCGAAGGGGGACGAAAATTTGGACTTTATCTCACGAGAAGCATCCTGGGTGTGGGACAAGCTTCTCTTGAGCTTCGGAGAGGTAGAGAGGAGAAGGAAGGGATGAAAATTTCGTATGGAGGGGGTCTCCTTTTATAGTTGCAAGGAGTGGGGGCAAAATGGACATTACATCTTCAAAATAATAAATAAGGGGTCTTTAGTGACGGATAAAACCGTCGCTAAAGCCCCGACGTCGCCGTCGCCGCCGCGCCCACGCGCGCCCGCTCGGCTGCACGCGCGCGTAATGCCTACGCACGTCCGCGTAGTCTCAGCCGTCCGATCGCGAGATCGGACGGCTTAGATCGCGTCCGCGCCCGCTGCGTAGCGCGCCCTCCCGCGTGCGATCGCGCGTTACGCCCGGCGTCCAATCGCGCATCGTCCTGATTGAGCGCGCGCAGCCGTTGAATCTTCATCTGACGCTCGTCCACGCCCGCTCGCCCGCGCCTTCCACCCCCTCACCGCGGCTCGAACCTGCGACCTCCGCTTCGCCCGCAGCTGCGTCGCCGCTGCGCTACGCGGACGAAATGGTCGCGCGGACGCTTTTAAGCGCGAGCGACCGCAGCCGTTGGATCGAGATCCAACGGTGGAGAGGAGATGGTGCGCGGTCTTCACAAGACGCATGCGGCCAATTGGGCTGCTGAGATGGCGCCACGTGGCGCCATCTTGGCCGTCCATCTTCTGGAAGTTGTAGATGGTGCCACGGATGTCGGATTGACTCGATTTTTGTGTCGTTGGGCTGCGATCGTCGATCCGAATTCATCCGTGTGGTCGGATTTGCCATCTGAAGTGCGGATTTACACCATCCTGGCCCTTGATCTTCTAGGGTTCCCCGGTCTCTATCTGATGCTACGGATGCCTGGTTAGGGCGATCTTGGAGTCGTTGAACTCCAATCGTCGCCCTGATCATATCCATACGGTTGGATCTTTGATCCGAGGCCCCGATAAAATATTTGCCCTATCCAAGCACATAAAAGGAGACAATTAACCTCCATTTTATTCAAACTACTCTAAATGCAAGATGATGCATGTAATGCAATATTTATATCATGAAATGCAATCCTATGCTTAAGAACATGCATAAATAGACATTTTAAGTAGTGTAAATGTGTTTACATCATCTACACAAAACCATTCTACTCTCTCTTGCTCTAAAAACTTCTTTTACTCTCCAATTTCTAGCAAAAGAGAGGCTTGTTGCATGGCAAGATCTTCAAGTAGAAATTCTGAATTAGCAACAAGTCTGTGGGTATGAGAGGCTTTGGATCTCAATCGATTAGCATACTGATACTTTTCCTTAGCTCCCTTTGGTAAAATCTTTTAGTTACATTTTGTTGGTAGGCTTAGGATTAAAAGTCATAAGCTTTGTTATTTTGCTTACACCTGTACTCTTCCTTTTATTTTTATATTCATATAATTGGGTTGAGGTAACTCATTAATTACCTCTTTTTATAGTGAATTGATTCCCTCATAGTTGAGGGAATCATGCTAAAAATCCCCATTTGGGAGATTTAGGTAGTAAAGTACCTAAGTGAGGGGAACCACTATATATATCTAGTTTTCATTCTTGTGGTTTGATTTTTTTTTGTGCAATATATTTTTACCACGCTATTCATATCCCTTCTAGTGTGCTTATGAAATTCAGATTCTACCAGGAAGCGAAGTATGGAAGCTTCTTGTAAGCGAAATATGAAAATGAGTGCTTTTGTGAGCAAGAAATCTCTAAGAATATTTGAGATCAATGGCACTTGAGAGAGTTGGTGTATCTTTCTTCAAAACCTTCATAGGATATTTATACAAGTGATAGGAGCCTTAGAAATCATTTAAAATTTGTAATAGGGTCATTGGAATTCAAAATCAAAAGATGCCATGATGAAAAGATGTGACAAAATTAAAAAAATTTGAAATTTATTTCTTTGTTGATCAATTAATGCACTACAACTACGGTACATATTCAAAAATTAATCGATTAAAGAAAGAGAAATTAATCGATTAATTTTTTTTATCATAAAGCTGTGTAAGATAAAACAACCCAAAATTAATCTATTAAGAAAGAAAAGTTAATCGTTTAAGTTTTCCATCTCATAGAATTGTACAAGTCAAAATGATCAAAAAATAAATCGATTAAAGAAGGAAAAATTAATCGTTTAATTTTTCTTCAACACAAAACTATGCCAGGGTTAAGAGCTAAAAATTAATCAATTAACTAATCGGTTAATCAACCATCAAGACTTCCATGTTGGTGAGTTAATCGATTAATTTATAATATTAATCGATTAATTTATTATTCACAATGTTGAAATTTTTGAAACTTGTGTCTTTTGGCTAAAGGGTCTCCAAGTTGGTAACTACCCTTTTAGACTTACCTTAAATGTTCCTAATCAATTAATTTCTATTTTAAATGAATTTTGAAACTTTTTCTAACTATTTTTAATGAGTAAAACCTAATAATTGAGTGGAGTTCTTATGGATCTTTATATTTGTTCTAGAAAAATAAAAAGAACACTTTAGCTTCTCCAAATAAGTCCTTGAAGCTTGTTGAAGGTTGAATTAAGTAGTCACCTTGCATCATTAACATCTCTTGTATTTTTATTTCTAAACTTTTTATCTTATCAAATAAACTCGTTAAACATTAATAGCTTATTTTGTTGACATCAAATTAACTTAATTAATGCTTAGCACTAAGTAATTGGGTATTCGACTTGTCGAATCCTTGTTTATTCTTGCATGGAAAGGAAAAACTCTTCAGTTGGGATTGGAAAGCGATTTTGTAATTGAGTGTTACGAACGTGTGCCCCAGACGTCTTTTAAGACATCTGGGAGGTGGCCCAGACGTCGGACCAGACGTCTAGGATCACATCCAGACGTCTGACCAGACGCCTGGGATCATTTCCAGACGTCTGGAAATCAGTTATTTTCGACACGCGCGGGTCGTCTGCGCGCCTGAGCGCGCAGACCACATATTCGCTTATTCTTCTCTCTGCGGCTGCAGACGCCGCTGCCGTGCTCTCTCTCTCTCCTCCTCGCGCTTCCTTAAAAAGACCACGCCTCCCCTCGCTTCCATCGCCTCCACCCCTTTCCTCTTCTTCTTCCAGTGAGCGAGCGTGAGAGCGGGTGCGGGGTTGCTGCAGCGGCGACGGCCGTAGTGAGCGCGGAGGGGGTGCTGCGTGCGAGAGCGGCGCTCAGCCGTGAGGGCGAGCTCGCCGGGGCTGCCAGGGCCGGCCGGTGGGAAGTGCAGCGGGCACGGAACGACACGGGAGGCCTGCTGCGGCTCGAGCAGCAGGCGCACGAGGTGCGACGAGGCGCGGCGTCGCGAGCGGAGGGCGAGTCGCACCCTGGTTCTGGAAAAATTTCCAGAATCAGACGTCTGTGCTGATAGCCAGACGGCGGGGTCGACGTCTGGAATACTGTCCAGATGTCTGAAATGTGAGTTTTCCGTCTTCTTCTTCCTTCCTGTCGACTGACCGTACTGAGGGAGAGAGATGGGTGTGCGCAGGCTCGGTGATTTGCCATCCAACGCGAATCAGACGTCTGGCTGTAGTACCAGACGGTGGGAGTGACCTCCAGACGTCCGGGGTGACCATCGGACGTCTGGAAACTAGGACAGACATTCCCGCAGGCTTCTGGACATCTGAGAAACCACGCAGAACAAGGTAATTCTCTGATCCACTTTTTAAGATGTCTGGAAGAAGTTCCAGACGTCTGATTTTGCACAGTGTCGTCATTTTCGACCCGTTTAGGGCCCGTTCGGGTTCCGTTTTCCTCGATTCGAGTTGCGTTCTTTTCGGAATTAATTCCTCTACCCATCTACAGTAGCTATACACTGTTTTGAGACACTCCTTGTGTTTGATCCTTGTGATAGGACCCCGTTCCATTGTAGTCTCGGGGGTCGCTGAGGCACACGAGATTCCCGATCACGCCCCCATTACTCCCGTTGTACCTGGTAGAGTGGCTTTAAGTTATTAATAAAATCTGTTAAATTATGGAACCATAAATAGAACCTAGGACATTGCATGAATCCTAGGAATGAGAAATAGATGGAATGATAGCTCCTAGGTGTTGCATGAATCCTAGGGCTGGAAAACTAGATTGTATGATAGATCCTAGGATATGGCATGAATCCTAGGATGGGAAAACTAGTGGAATGTATAATACTGCAGTCTTGGAAAATGGAAAGAGATATAAAGCTACCTGTAATTTGAATTAACAGCTGCCTGTTGTGAATAAATAACGTGGTTGAGAACATGGATTGTAAGAATGTGAAACTGGAAAGTGAAACCTAGATGTTTGAGTAAAAAGGATGGAACCCTACGGGGAAGTAGGAGTAGAACCCCGGGAAAGTGAATGGAATAGTATTGGGGAAGTGAGCTGGCCCTTGAGTACAGAGTACCAAGGAGAGCGACTGTCCCCCTGTTTAGTGCAGAGCGGAGCCAGCCGCCCCAGGGACCCGGGGTTCGAACTGGCCACTCTGTACCGACTTGCTGGCCCTCGCGTACGTAGTACCGAGGAGAGCTACTAGTGTAGGGAGGTACTAGCTACCCCACGGGCCCCGGGGTTCTACTAGCCTCCCACACCGACTTGTTAGGCCCGCTGGGGCAAACCAGGGTAGTCAGGCGAGGGTGCGTGGACTGTGGAGGGGCAAGGACCCGGTTTGGTTACTGTGGAGGGGTTGGACCCCTGTTACTGAGAGGGCTCTGCCCTGTACTGGTTCTGTGCTGTGCTTTGGGCGCACCCGTTAACGGAAACGACTGATCGCGTGCCAGTACGGGTTAGCTACCTGTGCGTTTATCGCGCGTGCCGTAGTCACCGTTACGTCTGTCAGTGACCTTGGGGTGGTTGACTGAGGGTAGGATCACCACGGGGGACTCTCCCGGCCAGGAGAGCACCACGTGCTACTTCTACTTTTTGGAAAAGACTGCAATCAAGATCGTTCCCACGAGGAACATTCGAGATCAAGAAAAAGATATGAGGAATAAATGAAATAGTGAGACAATTGAAAGATGTGAATAAAGAAAGTAATCGAACATAACAGCTACTGTACACACTACTGTTGTCTTTAGTTTAGTTGCCACTCTACTCAGCGTTTTGCTGACGTGTTACACTCGTTACCTTTTTCAGGACCAAGTGTTGAGCAGCCAGGGTCAGCGGCTGCAGAGGACGCTGGGCCGACTAGGATCCAGTAGAGTTACCACTGTCTCTTGTACCTCTTTTTGTTATGTTGTAGTGAGTAGTTCTTGTTTCCGCTGTACTTTCTTTACCTGCAGTTCAAATTATATTATGAATGTTGTTCTACTGTTGTGGTGGTACATACTGTGGTAGTTTCTTTCCTTACTGCTGTACTTTCTTACTGTTAGTTATATTCATGCTGAATGTGGTTTATTTACTGCTCTTTTGGTTACTTCCTCGTTGGACGACTAGGTCTTGGGATTAGTTGAGTCGGTCCGGTTCTCATATCTCGTAGGGACTCGGGAACCGGGTCATTACATTGAGGTACACCACTCTCAATTCAAGTGGTGTTGATAGCGGATTGTTGATCGCTTGGTGATTAGGAAATCCTAACTTAGGGAAGACTTAATGTTAATGCTTAGGTCCTAATATTTATTTTGATGTCTTATGCACAACTATATTTTGTCACAAAGTTGTTTGTAGAATTAGATATTATGGAAGATCTCAATTATGATGAAAGGAAGCTCTCATGATAATGAAGATGTTGATTGCAGCAAAAAAAAATCAAAGAAAATCTAATTTGATAATTCCTAGCCTCTTCTACATTTTATTTTATGTTTTAATTAGTCCTTAGATTTTTACTAAGAGCCAATTGCACACATTCACATGCACAAAATAAGTTTAAGTGCCTAAATACAGCATTTCTAATGTTCTACATGTCCATAAAATAAATAAATAAACTCTAAAATATTTTTCATAAATCCCATTCATGTAAAATACTCTAAAATATATTATAAAACAAAATTAAGATTCTAGAATGGTAGTTATAAGCCTTAAGATATTCTAATTACTAAAAAATATGTAAAATACTTTTAAAATATATCATAAAATAAAAATTATTCTTCTAGAATGGGTGGCTACACTTTCTAGAAGGTTGGTGTCCAATTTCAAACATTACGTCACTTCATAGGAGAAGTTACAAGTGTGTTTGCATCTTTTCACAAAAGAAAAACTACCCATATAACCACTCTTTCATATTTGGCCAGCTGCGAAATTAATCGATTAATTTTGTTAGTCAATTTTCTACGACTTTTCAAAGAACAATTCAGAGTTTATTAACTGATCAGCTAATCGATTAATCAGACTTCCAGTAGTTATATTCAAATTTCTACATGTGCTAACGACTTGATTGGCTAACATCTATTGGATTCACACCCTTTCATATGATCATAACTTTTTAATTTTTTATATAAATACCCTACATGGGTTCTTTCTTTTACACAACAACAAAAATACATTTCTATACAACTTTCTCCTACTTTCTACTTGCAAAATACATTCTTGAGAAGTTACTTTCAATCAAGCCTTCACACACTAACATTTGTGCCTTCAAGAAGCATACCCATGCCAACTTAGTGCTTCAAGAAAAAAACTTCAAGCTTCTACATCCCTAGATAGTGCCAACTTGGTGATCCTAGAAGAGGATCTTCTTCTCTACTTCCTCCACGCCAATTTTATTCATTTGTGAAGAAAGTACAAGGGAGTATTTTGGTTACTTGATATTTCTTCATATATCCATTTTGTTATCTTTGGAGGCAAATTGAAAATACAAAATTCTTGATATTAGAATCATGTGCTTTTACTTTGTATATCCTTGATTCTAAAATTTTTAATATACTTCCTTAAGTGCAAATTAATTTGATTTCTATCAAAAGGAAGCTACAACAAAATATTTCTTAGCACAAATCATTATATCAAACTCTATTTTCCCTTATGCAAAAGGTTTAATCATTTTCAAAAGGAATTAAAAAGAATTCTTGTGAGTCTTATTACAATTGATAAATAGTTGCACATTGGCTAAATAGGTCTCGTATCAATGTTTTGTTATCTTGTTTTTGTTGTAATTTGGGTCCAGGGTTGTTGGCTTCCCATTTTTCTAGCAAGTGAAGAACAAAAAACCTTCTTGTGGGTTGTACAAGAAGGGGTTTATGCGATAAAGGCTCACTACCCTTAGTTGAAGTAGTGAAGTTTAGTGGTTTTCTTGCTTGGAGAGCAAGAGGAAAATCCTAGTTGGGGATCAACTAGGTAGAGGCTTTTCCCAGTTTGGGTTTCCCTTATAAATCTTGGTGTCATTTGTGGATTGAATTTTTGTGGTTGCCATTACTTTCATTGAATATTTGAATCATACAATTCACCACCCTCTTGTATAATTATCACTTAGGTAATGGTTTTTACCCTTTAGGATTTTTCACCTAAAAATTTCTTGTGTCTCATTTTATGATGATTTTATTTGTGTATCTACTTTGAATATCCTTATATTATTTGATTTCACTAATCACCCCTCTTCTAGTGCACTCTTACCAAGCACCTAGGGAAGGGATCGCATTTTGAGAGTTCTTGTACTTACAAGTACTTGGTGCAGAAGAGACTTGTTCTCTCATAAGACATTGGTTTATGTCCTGTATGTGTGAACTCTATCACCAATTGCTTGTCTCTTGTGAGATTTCCAACATATGTCTGACTTTTCCCCTTCCTATCTTGCATTTAAACCTGGAGTTCTAGTGTAGGTATTGGTGGTAAGTTATTCATACCACTTGTTGATAGAGGAATCATCAATGGTAATAATGTGCCTATTGGTTTTATTCCTTATAATGATGCACATGTAGACTGTGGTTATGTGGAATGCACCCACTTGTACTAAGATATAGTTTTTAATGGGCATTGGACGCCATCGTCGAGGCCGCCAAGGGCCATCAAAGAATTTGTATGCATAGGAAATGTAGCGTAGCCATGAGAAAATAAAATAAGCAAGCAACCACATGAATACGGGCGATTGTTGACCCAGTTCCACCTAAAGAGGTGTACGTCTGGGGAGGGGATTTAATCGTCAATATCTACTATATGTCGAGTAGTACATGAGCTATGGCTCTTTTAGTTGCCCCCCTTTGGGTGTGTTTCCTTCCATGTGGAAGTAGGAGCTAATTTATAGAGTACAAATCATGGGGGTTACTGATGAGATGTGGCTCATCATAGCTAAAATGTCCAAGTTAGGCTAGAAACTAGGTTAAACACTATTTTATTAACATGATAAATGGGTTAAGTGTGGGAATTATTGAAAATGGCCTAAAACATCAATTCTATGTTAAAAATGCATAATTAGGTCACTTTTAAGAGATTCTATAGTAAATATGTAAATGAATGATTCAAATGCAAATTGAACACCAAATGAGCACAAATTCACAAATTAACTATGGAATTATGTTCTAATATGTTCAATTAACATGCCATAAAAATCTTATTGCAGTTGGACATCATGTGGAGCTTGAAATACATGCATTACACTTAGGACCTCAAGCCTTCACATTTTATTCATTAAAAACTTGTTAGGGTCTTCTATGCAAGTCGCTAGAGACCTGACTGTCATGATCTTCACCACGTATGGGTTTAGTTTGCTATTTCTCTACCCCTTCAATCTGAGGGCTTGGTGCATAATTTTCCCAACAGACTTGGGGGGCACCACCTTGCGCATTGTTCATACTGAAGAATACGACTCTTTTGAGATGTTCATTCTTTGATCCACCTGATCAACAGTAGATCTCCTACCAACCTCTAATCCTTGGTGCGAGCGCCTTCGTGCCAAGTTCCAGATCTCATCCTATGGTCCTCTTTCATCCAAAATCATTCCTGTACACCTTAAACCTCATTTCATCTGTTGATACCGTACGGTCCTAATCCCTTGATCCAGTCGTTACACCTCCCTCACACCTATATAAGGTCCTACATAGGTGTCCTGCAACTCATATCGGCTCCCCTCCTACATCTCGTGGGTCGATCGTTTGTCCTCTCTAGCTTCCTCTTCCTCCTCATTCAGCTCGGATTGCAAAACTATACTACAACACATCAATTAACCATAATTAACTAGCTCTCCAGATCGTACATCATTTTTTAACGCCGTTGTTGAGGAGGTAACTCTCTATATGCCAAAATTCATTTTTTAATTCTTTCTTTTGTATACATATTTAAATTTCCTTGTAAATATTCATTCTTTTATTCATTACATTCTTTGATTTGTTTGTATATAATTGTCTTATTAATCATTTGTTGTTTTTGCAGCACTTGAGGAGGAGTAGGAGGAGGACTGTCTTCCTCCTGGAGGAGATCTGCTTCTCAGAAGATACATTACAACTTTGACTCAACTTCTTGGTGGAGTCGACCTTGACTTGGAGTAGCTATTTTTCTTGCTTTCTAGAGTAGTATAGATATTAGCTTTTAGACTTAGGTATACACTTAGGATTACTTGTTAGGCATAAGTTGTGAGAGCATGTTCTCACACACCAGTTGTAATGATTAGGATTGTGGACTTTTGATTTCTCTACTCTCTGATAAACGCCAGTTTATCATCATTCTTATGCATTAAAACAAACCTAGCTCTTAGGATTTTACTCCGCAAACAGGTTTTTAGGCTGCATTTAGGCATGAAATAGGTTAGGCATGCATTGCATTTTTTTATTATCTTTTTAATATGTTTTTGTGAGTGTTAGGGATGAACAGATATACAAATCCCTAAAACCCTAGCACTCAGGAAGGCAAATGGTGAAGGAGAAGCTTAGACTAGCTGGAACTCAGCCTGATCCAGCTCACCACAGCTGGAACCTAGCTCACTTGAACTAGGGTTAGCTCATCCTAGCTCCATTCAGCTAATCTCAGCTGAATGGCAGCTCAAGAGAGTTCATCTTAGCTCACCCTAGCTCAAGTCAGCTCAGATTCAGCTCAACTTAGCTGAGTCTAGCTCATCTCAGCTCCCACTAGTCCACAGGGAGCTCTAGCTAGCTCAGCTGAGTTGACAGGAGTTCACCCCAGCTCAAATCTAGCTACATCCAGCTCCACTCAACTCCAGCCAGTTGAAGAACTCATCCCAGCTTAGGAAGCTCAAGTCCAGCTCCTAAGGACTTAGCTTAGCTCAACTCAGTTGAGCTAAGCTACCTTAGCTGCCTCAACCATCTTGATTCTCCTCGGGAGCACCAGACCTAGCTCACCTTAGCTCATTATGGTAGAAGCTAGCTTACTTTAGCTTGGCTTAGCAACTAGCAAAGAACTAGCAAGCTAAGCCAGCTAGAGTAGCCCCACGCCAGCCTCTTCAGCAGCAGCCAGCTCCAGACTTCTCGTCCTCAGCTCCTCCCTCCAAACCCTAGCTCCAACACCTTCTCCTCTACTCCACCTTTAGCTAAGCTAGCTTAGCTTAGCATAGCTTAGCTTAGCTAGCAACTAGCTCCTTGGCCATCGACCACCTTCAAATTCAACCCTAGCTAGCTCCACCAACTTAAGCCTACCTAAGCTAGCTACCCTACTCAAGTTGGCGCCACCTCCTAGCCATCCCTTCACCCCATTGTCACCACCAGAAGACACCATAAGTTGGCGCCAAAACTACCCCTAACCACCTCTATATTGGCGCCAACTTTCAGCCCTTAATCCACCCTACACCTACCCACATAATCCATCCTAGCCATCCACCTACCCCTCCTTCTAGAACCCTTCTTGGCTCCAACTTAGACCCCCTTCTAGAAGCCATTTTGGCACCAATATCAAGGGATGTCAACACCCACAACCACCCCCTATGTGTCCCTTAAGGTGGCACCAATTCACCTTGGCCATTGGATCCTTAACCACCTCCATCTCTTCATCTTAGCCCACCATTCCAAGAGTCACCCCTTCCTATTCTATAAAAACCCACCACCTACCACCATTTTGGGGAATCCTCCATTAGTGTATTTTGCTACCTATACCACCTATACCTACGACCAAGAAGAAGGAGTAGAGAAGGAGATTAAAGGGGCACATCACCAGCCCTTTTGGTGCCTTCTTCTCCCCACTCTCTTCAACTTGGGCCACGCCAAGGAGGAGGACTCTTCCGCTTCAAGGAGGACGGCCAAGCAAGGGAGAAGGACCTAGGGTGGACGTCCACCCTTGGAGAGAAGCTTAGGGCACGCCCCCCTTAGGGCTTGCCTTGGAGGACATCACCTTGGCGGAGTACAGCAAGGAAGGAGTTGGAGGATTCTTTCAAGATTGGGAGCCACCAACCTTGGAGCAAGAAGCCCTCTTCTTCACCATCTATCTAGAGGATTTGTGTTTTCTTTTCTTTATTTTAATTTTTCTAGTAGTAGAAGCATTCCTCTACTAGGCCTTTTTGTAAAACACTTCATTAATCTAGTTGCCTTCTTTGCAATTTCTTATTTGCATTTCTACTTGCTTTGTTTTTAGCATTCTTCACTCTCTCTCCCTAATTATTCTAGGCCTCCACTTGGCTAGAGTAATCTTAGGGAGAGGTTCTACTTGCCACTTAGAAGTAGTATTTTAAATTTGAAGTGTAAATCACCTTTCCGCCACCATTTCGCATGTTGTCTTAATTCAAAAACAAAAAAATGATATATTGAAAAAAATACCAAAAAGAAAGTTGAGATTTGTATTCCAAGAAAGAGAATCACTTTTGCAAACATTTGGCCTCCTTGGACGACCCTAGATACTCCCTATCTAGGAATATAAATTTAAAAGTGAAGCGGATTTACGCGTTGCAAGGACACTAAATTACCTAATTAACAAACCACGTATTTTCGCTATCACTTTTTGGCACCGTTGCCGGGGAGGCACGGCTTTGCATTTGTTAATTTTATCTTGCTTGAAGTGGATCTCATCCCCTTCTCTTTCTTTCTTTTGTGTGTGCAGGAATTACAGTGGGAAGGCAGGAATCTGGAAGCGAGAGCTCAAAGATCCTTTTCTTCCCGTGAAATTCAGGTTGGTTCCTCTTTCTGGTCACATAATTAATTAAAACTACCAAAAACATATTAAACTTGGCTTTCAGGATCCCAAACAAATTGATTAAGTGGAGTGGTGCATTATAAAATCCATTGTTTGCTTGAATGCTTCTTTAGCACCACTTCATTGCAAGTATTGGTGTTCTGTTTTTCGAGTCCAGATTTCTGTCCGGACTTGAAAAATCGATTCCTAACACCAAGTTAGGAACATCTGTTCCAAATTTCAGATCAATTGGATTTGGATTTAATTTTGAAAAATTCTTGGACTGCAGAGGGGTCACACCCTCTAATCTTCCTATTTTGCTACTGTCCATGAATTTTTAGAATTTTTATACTAATCCAATTTTTGTGAAATTGATCTTGCTAGAATCCTTGTGAAATGTTACACATCATATAAAATCACAAGAATTTTCTGAGGTTGGTGGTAATATTGAAAAGTCCAAAATACCCACAGGTATCATTTCTGGACTTTAACATCAGTACAATTAAAATTCAAAATAATTAGCAAAAAAATTCCTAAAATCTTACAAAAATCTTTTTTAGAATCCTTGTTTGATTTTATTCAAAGTAGTGGTGTTGTTTGATTTGTTTGGACCACTACTTAATTCAGAAAGCCTAAAATTAATTCATTGGTAGTAATTTTCTGTCTTAGGGATAATTGGCTTAGGGTTTCTTTCTTTCTTTTTAGAGACTCACATTAAAGGAAATTAACCATCACCAATACAAATTGTCTTTCCTTTGATTGTGAAGTTTCAAACTTGTTTGAAAATTTAAAGAGAAAAATCCTAAAACACATTTAATTAAATCAAATCCTAAAAGACAAAAATACAAAAAATTGTGTGACAACTTGATTTTCATTGGAGCCACTCTCCAATTCCTGCACACACCAAAAAATCAAAATAACAGGGCAACAACCCAATAAACACCCTCCACATTCCGTGTGCACTATAGCATCCTAGACCTAACTAAAATTTGTAGCAACTTGACCCCTAAGGCTTTATCAACTTAGGCTTGCTATTTAGGTCTTAAGTTTTCTTTAGTTAGTACCAATTCTGTCATCTATATCTGGTGTTCAGGCTGAGGGGCCGTGTCAAACGACCAGGCGCGGGTTTGTACAAGCACCTGGGGTTTTCCCTGGGAAACGTTTGGGCCCAAACCTCCCCTTAAGCAACTTGGCTAGATTTGTTGATATAACGGGTATTCACTATTGACTACTTATTTCATACATAGACCAAGTCTTAGGTTATTATTAGGGAGTCGCATTTAAGTTAGGTCTAGTTCTGTTTGTTTGAATTACACACTTTCTCTCATCTCTTTCTCTTCTCCTCCCCTCCCATTCGTCCATTTTATGCACGGGCGATGGTCTCAAAATCCACACTTGGAAGGACCATTTGATTTCGCCCCCTGCACAAAAAGACCACTTTTTCTGTCTTCTTCTTCTGAAGAAATGGAAACACAACAAAATAGGTCCACTAACCCTTCCACTTCCACCTCTAACCTTACCTCTAACCCCATCACTAACCCTAATTCTAACCCTTCCTCCCAAAACCCACCCACCATTAACTTCCCACACTTGGAGCTTCCTAATCTTAAGTTGCCCCACACACAACATCAAGACCCCCTACCTGATCTTTTAAAATTGATGGCCGATCAGATTAATAAATTAAATTCCAATCAACAAACATTGACTAGGAACATCCAAAACCTAGCCAATCCAAGGCCAAACCCACTACCCTGTCAGCAGCCTGTTGTTCCTCTAAAAGATTTCTATGATCCGTCTTATTATGAGGAACGACCAGGGGTGGTCATACCAGAGGGGGACTTTGAGATCAAGCCTGTTGTCCTGAACCTAATTAAACACTTTCATGGCCTTCCTAGGGAAGACCCTTTCATCCACCTTGAAGAGCTAACTCTTCTTCCACAGAGAACCCGTTCCCGAAATGTGTAAGAAGACATATGGCTGATGCGACTTTTTCCATTATCTCTTAAAGATAAGGTCGCTTATTGGTTCAGGACCATTGGCCGACCCACCACAACTTGGCCTCAACTCAAGAGCGCCTTGCTCAAGAAATTCTTTCCCATAGGTCATACCAATTCTTTGTGAAGATCTATTACGATCTTTCACCAAAAATCTGGTGAAACTTTCCATGATTCTTGGGAAAGATTCAAGATCTTTTAAGAAGTTGCTCGCACCACGAGATTCCTTTATGGTAGCTCGTGCAAATCTTCTATCATGGATTAGAAGATCAAATCCGACATTTTGTCGATGCCTCGTGTGGCGGCAACTTCTTAAATAAAGATGCTGAAAGTGCTTATGACTTATTTGAAGAAATGAGTGAAAACTCATTTAATCAAGCTTCCATGAACACATTTTGTAGAACCCAAAACCCACAGTTCGGTGTTCATGAAATAGGCACTCAATCTATCCCTGTCACCCAAGACGATCTTCAATTGATCGCTCAAAAACTCGACCAGATGCATATTAATCAAAAGAAAATTGAGGAAAGACTAGCCACATCAACTCAAGCTCCACACCCACATCTAACCCAACCTAACTTTCCACGAAGAGAAAATTTGCACAATCTCAACACTACTCTTGCTGATTATTCTGAGGTTGCCCATGATTCACTGGGGAATTACAACTACCCAGATCTTAACCCCACTCAAAATATTTCTGCCATCCAGGAGCCCCTTAAAAATTCTTCCAATTGGAAAAATTACTCGAACTACTCTTGGAATAATCAAGTTTCCTCCCAACCATATCATTTTAATGGGTATGGGTCGAATCCAAACTTCCATCCTGGGCCATCCCAACAAGACATCAATGCCCAGATGCTGCGAACCCTGCAGGATATGCAAACAAAAATGACGGAAGTAACCTGCAACATCACAAATCTGAACAATCAGATTGGGGTTACTCCCACGCAAAGACCTGCAGGACATCTTCCATCCCAACCCATGCCCAACCCTAATCACCAAGGGAACCATTATATGGGCAGAACACATTATCCAAATCAGCCTCCTCCTAATCCACCAGCTCAGCAGCCGCCCAGGTTTCTGCAATCACAGGCCCCCCCACCTCCTCCAAATAATAATCCGACTGCACATGCAGTTACTTTGAGGAGTGGGAAAACCATCACTGACCCTGGGCCTTCACACAAACCTGGTGAAATACCTGTGCAAATTGACTCCCTACCTCCCCATCAGGAAGAAAAAGAAATACAAAAATCTCAAGACAAGATTCCTGTCCCTTTCCCACAAGCTCTCTACCCCACCACCACCAAAAACAAGAAATCTGAGCCCACTACAGAAGAACTCATGGATCTATTTGGGCAAGTTCATATCAATATTCCTCTCCTAGATGCCATCAAATATATACCTGCCTATGCTAAATTTTTGAAGAAGATTTGTACTCCTAAAAGGCAGGCCAAAAATCTAGGACAAGTGCATCTTTCGGAGACAGTAAGCTCTGTCATACAACGTAAGCTACCTCCTAAGATAAAAGATCCGGGGGCGCCTTTAATTTCTGTAATAATTGATGACACTACATTTAATCGCGCCCTCCTTGATTTTGGTGCCTCAGTTAATATTATTCCCACGAGTTTATTCGAAGAATTTCAGATTGGTGAATTAAAACCCGTCGAGGTTACCTTGCAATTAGCCGACCGATCTACAATCAAACCTCGTGGGATTGTCGAGGATGTTTTAGTCGAGGTCCAGAATTGTGTCTTCCCTGCAGACTTTCTGGTTCTTGACATTGAGGCACCTGAATCATTATCGGACTCCCCAATAATCCTTGGACTCCCTTTTTTGGCCACTGCAAAGGCAAATATCAATTGCCACACAGGCAAAATGGATATCAACTGTGCAGGCCAAACTATCACTTTAGATATTTTTAAATCCTCCAGGAGATTCCATGATGATAACTTCTTTGAGGACTCAGATACTGAAATTTCCAATTTGGTGGAGACAACGTTAATAGATACCCTTACTGACCATAATTTTTTTGAGGACTCTGATTCAGAATCAGTGGTCGGCGAAATCTGTGATCCGGAAACTTGTCTTGACCCCAAATTTATTCCTGATACCCCCCCTAAGCACCTTAACCCACCCACTATTCACGCACCTAATTTTTCCACACTAACTTCACCCAATCCTCACCATTCCTTCCCCAATTCCTTTCGTACAGACCTGCCACCAACCCCACCCGAGTTTGGCATCCAACCTGATTTAAAACCATGGCCAGACTCGGGCTACACTTATCATTTTCCATCCAACTTTGATCCCAATATTGCTTCTAATCAATTTTCTAGGGATTTAGAAGAAGACACCTTTTTTGCAGGCATCCAAGTGTCCAATTATTTACATGATTTTACGTCTTCCGTGCATACCTTCACGCCCGGCTAAATGGTGTAAAAGATAGCACTGGATGGGAGGTAACCCATCATTTTTTCTTGCTTTCCTTTTTTCTTCTTTTTTCAGGTTTTGTTCATCCTAAACCCGATCGTTCTTCACTAAGGTGATCCCTTTTCCCTCCTAATGCATGAGGACATGGCATATCTTAAGCATGGGGGGGTGTTTTTAAATTTGACGATCGATTTAGGATTTTCAAAACCTAAAAACATGCAATTTCCTTTAATTTATTTCCTGCTTGCATACCCAAAATAATAATAATAATAATATTGTTGAAAACTTTTTGAGGAAAAATTTTGAAATCGGGATTAAGGTCGAAAAATTCACTTTTGGTACAATGGGATTTAATCTTTAACAAACTAAGGATGAGGACATGGATCTAATCATTAGAATTTCAGGGTCTATTTTAGACTAGATCAGATATCCTTCTCTAAAATTCCACCTGAACTCATGATAGTTCAGGTGACTTGATCCTATTTTGTAATACGGAAAGTATTTGACTTAGTTTCTGATTCAAAAACTTGCGTGTCTTGAGAAACTTCTTGTGTCAATTTTCACACAAGCCAACACTTAAAAACAACTAAAAATTTAAAAACTTCCTTGTTTGGACTTAGTAAAAGTCTGAAGCAGATCATTTGTTTGAGTTCCCACCGCCGAGAAGGAGGAAAATGCCTCCTTTGAGGATGCGATGTCAACATGTTACCGCTTCGGCGATGCTCCATATCTATATTTCATATCTTTAGACGGAGCATTAAAATGCATTTTAGCAGCTCAAGTGTCTTGGACGGTGCTCTACTTATAGTGTCGAAGCAAGAGCTTGAGTTTGCTTGGAGCACCCCTTTTCACCGCATCGTGTTTTGGGGTTGTGAGCTCCTGGGTGGTGTCATGGATAGTGCTATCCCGAAGTACTGGTGCCAGAGCCTCCTCAAGGAATGGTAACGGGAATGATGATCCCGACACATCTATTGTAAGACTAAGCTAAAAATAAGCATGGAAAAAAAAGTAATAATAAATAAATTAACACGCCCTTATAAATATTGGCTTTTCACAAGCACAGACACAAAATTTTAAAGGATTTTGCAAGTTGCGAATCAGATTCATGAGCCAGAAGAATCCTAAAAACAAACATTTCAAGTCATCTGAATTAACAAGGGGTTAATTTGTGAATTTTCTGGAGGATATATTGATCCTATTTTGTCTAATGATTGAATCCAAAAATAAATCCCGATGTTTATCTTTAACAAATCCCGTACCTCTTGTGTTTTAATCCACCAAGGTCCCTTATTCTCTTTTTCTCCTCAAAAGTAAAAAAAAAATTAGATTTTCCAAAAAATTCTGTTTTCCAAAAAAATTAAAGTTTTGCTAAGAGACTAGCAAAAGATAAGCATGGGGGTGTGATAAACGCCAGTTTATCATCATTCTTATGCATTAAAACAAACCTAGCTCTTAGGATTTTACTCCGCAAACAGGTTTTTAGGCTGCATTTAGGCATGAAATAGGTTAGGCATGCATTGCATTTTTTTATTATCTTTTTAATATGTTTTTATGAGTGTTAGGGATGAACAGATATACAAATCCCTAAAACCCTAGCACTCAGGAAGGCAAATGGTGAAGGAGAAGCTTAGACTAGCTGGAACTCAGCCTGATCCAGCTCACCACAGCTGGAACCTAGCTCACTTGAACTAGGGTTAGCTCATCCTAGCTCCATTCAGCTAATCTCAGCTGAATGGCAGCTCAAGAGAGTTCATCTTAGCTCACCCTAGCTCAAGTCAGCTCATATTCAGCTCAACTTAGCTGAGTCTAGCTCATCTCAGCTCCCACTAGTCCACAGGGAGCTCTAGCTAGCTCAGCTGAGTTGACAGGAGTTCACCCAGCTCAAATCTAGCTACATCCAGCTCCACTCAACTCCAGCCAGCTGAAGAAGAACTCATCCCAGCTTAGGAAGCTCAAGTCCAGCTCCTGAGGACTTAGTTTAGCTCAACTCAGTTGAGCTAAGCTACCTTAGCTGCCTCAACCATCTTGATTCTCCCCAGGAGCACTAGACCTAGCTCACCTTAGCTCATTATGGTAGAAGCTAGCTTACTTTAGCTTGGCTTAGCAACTAGCAAAGAACTAGCAAGCTAAGCCAGCTAGAGTAGCCCCACGCCAGCCTCTTCAGCAGCAGCCAGCTCTAGCTCCAGACTTCTCCTCCTCAGCTCCTCCCTCCAAACCCTAGCTCCAACACCTTCTCCTCTACTCCACCTTTAGCTAAGCTAGCTTATCTTAGCATAGCTTAGCTTAGCTAGCAACTAGCTCCTTGGCCATCGACCACCTTCAAATTCAACCCTAGCTAGCTCCACCAACTTAAGCCTACCTAAGCTAGCTACCCTACTCAAGTTGGCGCCACCTCCTAGCCATCCCTTCACCCCATTATCACCACCAGAAGACACCATAAGTTGGCGCCAAAAACTACCCCTAACCACCTCTATATTGGCGCCAACTTTCAGCCCTTAATCCACCCTACACCTACCCACATAATCCATCCTAGCCATCCACCTACCCCTCCTTCTAGAACCCTTCTTGGCGCCAACTTAGACCCCCTTCTAGAAGCCATTTTGGCGCCAATATCAAGGGATGTCAACACCCATAACCACCCCCTAGGTGTCCCTTAAGGTGGCACCAATTCACCTTGGCCATTGGATCCTTAACCACCTCCATCTCTTCATCTTAGCCCACCATTCCAAGAGTCACCCCTTCCTATTCTATAAAAACCCACCACCTACCACCATTTTGGGGAATCCTCCATTAGTGTATTTTGCTACCTATACCACCTATACCTACGACCAAGAAGAAGGAGTAGAGAAGGAGATTAAAGGGGCACATCACTAGCCCTTTTGGTGCCTTCTTCTCCCCACTCTCTTCAACTTGGGCCACGCCAAGGAGGAGGACTCTTCCACTTCAAGGGGGACGGCCAAGCAAGGGAGAAGGACCTAGGGTGGACGTCCACCCTTGGAGAGAAGCTTAGGGCATGCCCCCCTTAGGGCTTGCCTTGGAGGACATCACCTTGGCGGAGTACAGCAAGGAAGGAGTTGGAGGATTCTTTCAAGATTGGGAGCCACCAACCTTGGAGCAAGAAGCCCTCTTCTTCACCATCTATCTAGAGGATTTGTGTTTTCTTTTCTTTATTTTAATTTTTCTAGTAGTAGAAGCACTCCTCTACTAGGCCTTTTTGTAAAACACTTCATTAATCTAATTGCCTTCTTTGCAATTTCTTATTTGCATTTCTACTTGCTTTATTTTTAGCATTCTTCACTCTCTCTCCCTAATTATTCTAGGCCTCCACTTGCCTAGAGTAAGCTTAGGGAGAGGTTCTACTTGCCACTTAGAAGTAGTATTTTAAATTTGAAGTGTAAATCACCTTTCCGCCACCATTTCGCATGTTGTCTTAATTCAAAAACAAAAAAATGATATATTGAAAAAAATACCAAAAAGAAAGTTGAGATTTGTATTCCAAGAAAGAGAATCACCTTTGCAAACATTTGGCCTCCTTGGACGACCCTAGATACTCCCCTATCTAGGAATATAAATTTAAAAGCGAAGTGGATTTACGCGTTGCAACGACACTAAAGTACCTAATTAACAAACCGCGTATTTTCGCTATCACTCTCTATTTCTCTCATCGATTTGATTTTTTCAATTTGCTTCTTTTTTATTTGATTTTGTTTTTTGCATTAGAAAAAGCCAAAAAAAATTAGAAAAATAAAAAATACCAAAAATATCTCATTTCTTATCTAGAAGTAGCATGATTTAGGCATTCCATACTTAGGAATTGCATTCTTCTTGCTAGATTTTCTTTACTTGTCAAATTGCATAATTGTTGAGTGCTGGAGCCAGGTACATATTCTATCCTTCTTAGCTCCTGTCATCCTTGCATTTGACTAAGCTAATCAAGACCATCACTTATTTTGTAAAAGACTAAAAAGCGAGACATTTGCCTACAAAACACTCCTAAGAACTCAAATCTAAATCCAAAAGGAGACTCAATAACTTGATTGAAACCTTGTGTGACTATTTTCACCAATATCTGTTGATTGCTTATCGTGTGTACACTACACAATCACATAAGGTATACACACGGATTCTATCTCATCTTTTTATGTACCCACAGGGATTTGGATTTGCACACCATTTGATGGTAACACCATCATCATCCATAAGTAGCTTAATTTAGATAATTTCCAAGGTTAAATTCATCCTACTAATCATAAAAAGGGTATAATTCAATTATGTCTTGAAGAAGAGAAGCAAATGGAAATTAAGATAATTCTACTATTTTAATGAGTATTTACAAATGTAAATTAACTAAGAGGTGATCCTAGACCTAATGAAAGGTCAAATGAACTCAAATTCTCAAGAAGTAGGCTTGAACTGACTGATTCAGGGTTTTTTCGAGAATTAAATGTTAATTCATGAATGAAAACCCTAATTACAACCTCACTTTAATTGAAGGGGTTCTAGTGGAAATAAATGTAATTTAAATCTTCTAAAAATCATCAAAAAAATTTTTTTATGAGGTTTGGAACATTCAATTTACAAAATGAACCTATTTTGGCAAAAAACAGAGACCAAGGTGGGAAATTGAGACATTTTAGGTTAAAGTGTAAGTTGACTAGTCAAACTTCACTAAAACCCAAAATTGATGTCCCCATTAGATTCCTTGGATCCAAATTAGGTTACCCTTAAATTTTGAGCCCAATCAGCTTCCATCTTGACTAAGTTTGCAATTTACCCCATTAGTCTTTGATTATTGCAAAAACCCTCCTAAGTTTTGAAACTTCGTGCATCAACGTCATTGATGTAAACATGTTTACATCGCATAAGATGTCTATTTATGCATGGTCTTAAGCATAGAATTGCATTGCATACTATAAATATTGCATAGCATGCATTATCTTGCATTTAGATTAGTTTGAATAAAATGGAGGTTAATTGCCTCCTTTTATGTTCACGGATAGAGCAAACATTTTATCGGGGCCTCGGATTGAAGATCCAACAGTACAGATGTGATTAAGGCGACGATTAGAGTTCAACGACTCCAAGATCGCCCTAATTAGACATTTGTAGCATCAGATGGAGATCGGGGAACCCTAGAAGATCAAGGGCCCAGATTGTGGGAATTCACACTTCAAATGACAAATCTGACTACACGGATGGATTCAGATCGACGATTGCAGCCTAACGGCGTGAAAATTGACTCAATCTGACAACCGTAGCACCATCTACGTCATCCAGAAGATGGACGGCCAAGATGGTGCCACGTGGTGCCATCTTGACCGCCCAATTGACCGCCCTCAACTTCTGAAGATGCTAGCACCCACGAATCTCCACCGTTGGATCATGATCCAACGGCTGAGATTGCATCCCAACCGGCGTGCTCAACTTCTGAAGTTGCACCTGAAAAACCACCTTGACCGTTGGATCTCAATCCAACGGTCCTGATCGCGCACGCACGAAAACATCTTCGCGACATAAACGCCGTTGTAGCGCAGCGGGTGTACGTGCTTACACGAGCGAGCGGTGCGCGATCGACTCCTCGTGAGCGGTTGCTGGGGCGCGAGCGAGCGGGCTTCGCGACCGCTCGGTCGCGATCGAGAGGCTACAGGTGCTCAATAGCACCCACGCGCTATTGCATGCTCGCGCCTCACGCGAGATTGTACACGGGAGTTGCGTGTAGAGGAGGCAGGCGGAGGGACGAGTTAAGCCATCTGATCTTACGATTGGATGGCTAAGATCGGCAGAAAGTGGGAAGGCATTGAGCGAGAGGAGGTGAGCGGGCGCGCGAGCAGCCACCCCACTACGCCCATGATGAGGCTTTAGCGACGATTTTATCTGTCACTAAAGGCCCCTGATTTAATGTTTTTTAAATTAAAATGACCAAATTGCCCTAACTCCTTGCAACTATAAAAGGAGACCCCCTCTACATAAAATTCTCATCCCTTCCTTATCTTCTCTCCCTCTCCAAAGCTCAAGAGAAGCTTGTCTCACACCCGGGATGCTTCTCAAGAGATAAAGTCAAATTTTTGTCTCCCTTTCGGAAGCAGATCCCACGACGACAATGACGTACTGCCCCGTTCCTGTTCTTCCCGCTTCATCCTCCTTCATCCTACTCCGTTCCCCGTCTTTCAGGCGTCGTCCTGTCCGGCTCATCCTCCAAGCGACCATCGAGGAGGATATCTCCCTCCTCATTCTTTTACTACTTTCTAGAGTAGTTTTACTGCTTTCTAGAGTAGATTACTGCTTTCTAGTGTAATCATTTTCCCGCTTTCTAGTCCTAATGTTTAGTGTAACAAACAATCTTTTTGATGATGAATTCCATGTTCATTCTACATCTCTTTTTGGTTTTTGTTTGTAATATTCTCTCTCTCTTCTATTTATTGTAAATAGTTAGATAGTTCTAATCAATTAAATTACTTTGTGACAAATAAAACAAATGTGTATTTTTAAATCAAATGTCCACCGCCCTGAGTTCGACCCAGGATTTCTATTCCAGTATAAATTTTATTTGTTGAACATGAATTCTTTACTTTCAAGCTACAATGACAGGTTTTTGAAAACCAAACACGTTAACGTACCAACTCGTAGCTTCAACAGTCCTTGGCTGACATCACCTTGACATTAGCCAATCGTCTTCTTCCAAATTGAACCACTACAGCTACCATCTATGAGAGATTTGCAGCGGTTGGAGATCAAGCAATTCTCGACCAAATCCCACAAAAATTGGTTGGATTGATTGCCGAATCATAACAAATCCAGCAAGCCAGATCTCGAGCTCTATTTTAGCATGATTCTCCTCTATCCTAGCAGAGAATTGTGAGTCCTTGTTACGACCCGACTCCCGGATCCCTACTGGACCTGAGACCGGCTCACCTTGACTAATCCCAAGACCTAGTCGTCCAACAAGAAATAACTAAAAGTAGGAAAATAAACCATATTCACATATGCCATATAACTAAGCAGAAGAAACATGCAAAGCAGTAAAGGAAATAGAATAGCTGTCTCAGTACATACCACCAGAATTATAACAACGAAAGTAGAAAGGAAACAGAAGTAGCAGAACAGTAACTAAGAGTCCATTACTTACTACAACAGTAGAGAAAAAAAGAAAGTGCTGAAGAAAACTACGGTTGGACTCGACTGGGCCCAGCACCCTCTGCAGCTAGAAGCTCGGGCTGCTCAACTCCTGGTCCTGAACAGTGTTATGAAAAGACAGAGTCAGCGAATGCTGGGTAGAGTGGTGTTTATATTATCTAAGTACAAAACAGTAAAAACAACAGGTTTAATTCTCATTTCTATTTATCTATTTTATATATTTTCGTTTCACCCATTTTTCAAAGTATCCAGATATTTCTTGATCTTGCATGTTCCTTGTGGGAACGATCTTGATTACAGTCTTTTCCGTAGAGTAGAAGGACACGTGGTGCTCTCCTGGTCGGGAGAGTCCCCCATAGTAGTCCTACACCCAGTCAACCACCCCGAGGTCACTATTAAGACGTAGCGGTGACTACGGCACGTATGATAAGTGCATGGGTATCTACCCTGCACTGACACACGGTCAGTCGTTTCCGCTAGAGGGTATGCCTAAAGTATAGCACGGAATAGTATAGGGCCTTGCCCTCTTAGAATAGGGGTCTCACCCCTCAGAACAAAATAGGGGTCTTGCCCCTCCATAGTCTGTGCACCCTCGTCTGACTACCCCAGTTTGCCCAGAGGGCCTAACAAGTCGGTGTAGGATGGCTAGCCAAACCCCAGGCCCCGTGGGGTGGCTAGCTCCCTCCCTACACTAGTAGCTCGCCTCGGTACCACGTACGCAAGGGCCAACAGGAGTCAGTGTAGAGTGGCCAATCCTAACCCTGGGTCTCAACCCAAGGGAGGCTAGCTCCGCTCTACACAAAAGGGGACAGTTGCTCTCCTTGGTACCACGTACTCAAGGGCCAGCACACTTCCCGTCTACATTCCAGGTTTCCATCTATCCATAGGAGTTCTACTCCTAATTTTCCGTAGGGTTCATGCTCATGCTTACCTCATTTATCCTGATTCAGATCTCATCTTTCATAATTCATTTCTCATGCATATACAGGCAGCTTGTGTTCTAACAAGCAACTCGCAATTATAATATAGCCATTTGCTAGCAGTTTATCTCAATTACGCATGAAAGTAAACCATATAGTACAAACAGGTTCATTCATTTCTCTACCCCAGGATTCATTCAAAATCCTAAAGTTCCATTTGGCTAATTCAACCAAGCACATTCTTATTCAAATATTAATAACTAGGTTAAACCACTCTATCAGGAAACACGGGAGTAATGGGGGCTTCAACCACAAACCCACACGTCTCTGCGAGTCCCAAACACTCCGCAAGCTGAAACCCTATACCAGGGAATACATCACAGAAAAGGAGAGTTCAGAAAAGTGTATAATAGACTTTAATACGTAGAGGAACTCAAGAAGAAAGTACAGGTATTTCATTTGCTTAAAATGAACCCCGATCGAACCCTAAACAGGTAAAAAACATGCCTACTACTCAAAATTAGACATCTGGGAATAATCCCATACGTCTTAAAAGGTGTCAGATTTGACCTTGTGTCTCCTGCGATATCCTCAGACATTCAGACCTTCTCTGCGACCGTCTGGAAGCAGTTCCAGACATCGGACAATGTCTCTGGTCGTCTGGACGCACCTCCGGACGTCTGGTGATGTGATCAGACGTCTAAAATTGTGTGGGAAAGCATTCCACGCTCCTTCCCAAAGCTGCACCTACGTACGCAAACGTAGGCGCAGTTAGCCGACAACAACCCCTGCGCTGTGATATGCATGGCATAAGGAGATACGTATCTTGTGATATATGTGCTTTTAGACGTTTGGCCTTAGCTCCAGATGTCCAAGTACCCTGCCAGTCGTTTGGACTCCACTGCAGGCATCTGATACTAGAAAACTTCCAGTATTAGGAGCTCCTCACAGCTCGCTCTATTCGCTCCTCCTCCCGCAGCGGTAGCTCCAGCCGCTGCAAGAGCTTGAGTAGCTCCTCATCGGCTCCTCCTCGAGCTCCACTGAAGCTCTGCCAAGCTTCCACTGAAGCTCCACCAACCTTGGTCCTCCTCCTTCCACGCTCTTCTCCTTCCTCCCTCTCACTCTCCCTCACTCGCCCTCCACTCGCCTCTCTCATCTGCCCTTGCCATTATCGCACAGGAGATCTGGAGGTGGTGGTGGTTGGTGGTGTGAGGGGAGAAGGGGAAGGAGGGGTATAAATAGGAGGGTGTAGGGTTTAGGGTTCGGGGGGGATGAGGAAGAGAGAGAGAAAGGAATGATTTCTATGTGCTGCCCGCGTGCAGAACACGGTGAACAGTACAAAAAATTCCACTTTCAGACATCCGGGAATGGGTCCAGATGTCTAGACTGACATCTGACTGAAACTCCAGATGTCTTAAATGGCTAAAAGCGTAACGGTCATTACATCATAATAAACTTAAAGGAAGTTTCGTCCCTGAACCTTGAGCTAGCTAGGGTGCAGAAAGAGGAACTTCAAAACTCATAACAAACATAAAGAGGACCAAAGTAGATCCGAAAAGACGTACCCTCAAAAAGCTCTGGGTACCACTCTCACATCACCGCTTCAGGCTCCCAGGTCGCCTCCTCGTACCGCTGGCTTCTCCATAGGACCTTCACCAGTGGTACCTGCTTCCATCTCAGACTCCGGACGGCCCTATCTAGTATCTATACTGGTCTCTCGGGGTAGGTCAGGTCGTCACCCACCTCGACACTCTCGTGGCTCAAAACATCACTAGGATCAATGACATACTTCATGAGGTTGGACACGTGGAACACGTCGTGCACTCCAGAAAGCTGGGGAGGAAGGGCAAACCGGTAAGCAACGGGTCCCACCCTCTCCAGGACCTCAAATGGCCCCACAAACATCGGCGCAAGCTTCCCTTTCAACCCAAAATGCTTGACCAAAACCATTCACGCATTTTGAAAGTCGTTGGAATCGTATTATAGTTGTGCAAAAACGTTCGTCAAAAATAAGTTTGTAAAAATTACGAGACTTGAGCTCGGTCGTTCGTCTCTGGGAGGCGTTGCTTTCACTTTTAAAATCGATCTTTTTACTACTCTACTTCGTTTAAAGACACACGCCGATTTCCAATCTCCTAACTAAAACTTCACCACTTCTGTTATTAACTGGAATTACGTGTGCGTGCATCAAATAAATTACGAAGGTGAACATGTGAGTTTCTGTGCACACGATTTTGGTGAGGTGGTGACTAGTTATGGAGAAAGCATCTATTGTTAGATTTTCAATATCCTTGGGAAATGACATGCTGGTGCGTAATGGATAGATAGTTAAAGAGCAGGCACTTAAATCACGCAAATACGATAATTATTAAGCTCGTGGTGATTTCAAACACATAAAGAGATATATATATATACAAAAATGCTTTTTCATTCATTCATTGGGGAGTTGTTTGCACAAGGAATTTAGAGGAATGCTTGTACATAAATGCTTGAAAATTAAACCTAGCTACCAGAAAATGATTGCATACAAGAATCGATGGGGGGATTTCGCATGCATCATTGGGGGAGAAGTAAGACTACACTACTAAGCAGTAAATAAAAGCAATAAAATTATGAAGAGCATAAATTAAATCTAGAAGAATAAAAGGGCATTCAGGGGTGGTCCCCGATGGCCTTGGAGTGGTCAAGAGGAGAATGAGGGGCAGCCAATGTAGCTTAGGCCGACCCTTGGAGAGAGGTAGGGTTGATCTAGCATCCCGGCATGATGTCCTCCATGATGGTGGTGAGCTCGTGGAGGTGGAGTAGCTGACCTAAGTGAAGGTGGGCGTGCCAATGAAGCCAAGGATGTGAATGAATGCACTTGGCCGCCCATGGGGCCTTTTCAAAGACCCAATGGCTTCTCTCTAGAGAGGTGTGGAACTCTCTAGAGAGAGTCCAAGAGTGGCTGGCCACATGGGGGTGGAGGTGGTCTTTGAGATCCAAAAATTGTGGATCTCAATTTGAATGCCTCTTGGTTGCTAAATTTGGCAACCAAGAGGTGGTGCCATCTCAAGAGAACTCTAGAGAACTCTAGAGAAGTGTGTGCGTGAATGGGTGTGTGTGTGTGTGTGTGTGGTCGTGCTCTATATGGCTAGGTGGCTTAGGATAGGTCCTAGGGGGTTTGTGTAGGTGTAGGTCTTGATTTTAGGGTTACAAACCCTAATTGCTAAGGTGAAAATGCAATTAAACTTAACCTAAGTTTAATTGAATGAGTGTGAGCCTAATTGAGGGTGACATAACTCAATCAGGTTGGGTTTAGATCAATTGGACTTTCACTAAGTCCAATTAAACTTGTGTGGGTTGAGATCTAAGCTCAATTGGACTCAATGAGTCCAATTGACTTAGGTGAAGGTAATTGACTTTGATCTAAGTCAATTGGGTTTGGTGAGGACCTAATTAGGTCCTTAGGTAGGTCTAGAGGTGATGTACTAGGGTTAGGACACCTTAATTTAGGTTCCTATGGGGTTAGGATTAGGTCTAGGGAGCTAGAGATCCAAGATCAAGACTTGAATCTCAAAATAAGAACTGGAGACCAGTATCAGACATCCAATAATAGGATCAGACGACTTATACTCAAAAATCAGAAGTCCAGACTTCAATTCTGGATGTCCAATTTAAGTCAGGGGGAAATCAAGGTTCTATTTTGGGTACTCTGCAGAAATTGGATGTCTGACAAAGTGTTTGGACATCCAATAACACTGCAGAAGTGGGTTTGAGGTGTGCAGGAGATGGCTAAGGGTCTTGGATGTCCTATAACTTATTTGGACGTCCAGGTAAGGGTTAGAACTAGGGTTTTTGGGCTTCCTAGGGTGTTGTGACCTAATCTAAGGGTGGCTAAGGCTTGGGGAAGTCTCTAGGCTATCCTAAGGCTAGGATGGACCTATGCTCTTCACATTTTACTGCTTTATCCCTACTTAATAGAATAGAAAGCCTTTAACCCCCTTACATTATTGTTCCTATATCTAAACTAAGCCTTCTACTCCAGCTCTGCTACAACTCCCATTATTCCAGATCCAGCTTCAGATCCTGCTTCAGATCTGCTTATTGCCTGCATTCGACATAATGCACTTAATCAGCACATTATAACATTATTTTATGCCTAGCTAAAGTAAAGCAGTAAAGATGCAAATAATGCTTATGCGTGCATGAATTTCCCTAACTTATGCTAAGTTCTAGCCTAATTTAGGTCAATTAAGACTTATGATTGCTGCGCAATTATACCCCCATGCCTAAATCTTGCTAGTCCTTAGCAAATGCAAGACTAAATTATTTATAGCAAGGGTCCCTAAAGGACTGATTATTTTATCAAGTGTATGCATAGAGATTTTTCTCCTTTTTATTTTCATCCTATGCTCTAGAAATCCAGACAATCGTGAAAGTGCAGCTATGTAGCTTTTGCAATGGATTCGAGTGAAAAACTAATTCACCTCTAAAGTCTGTACTTGACCCCTAGTAAAAATTCTAACAGGATAGGCGGACTTCTTCCCTTGGGGTATTCAAAATATTCTATGAAATCCACCTCGGCTTTAGGCTTAGGTAGAGAATCTCTGAGGGAAAGGATTATATATTTGGTGGCTCATTCTCACTTGGTGCTACATAGAGTCTGGTGCTACAGAACCTAGATTCCCGGATTACTAAGTAACTCAACTCAGAGAAAGACAAGAAAAACTATGCTCCCTTTTGATTCCTTCGTATCTATTCTCTCTTACTCTTTTTCTTTTCCTTTTTTCTTTCTTTTTCTTAGAGCTCACAACTTTACCAGATTCGCACATATGACCTGTATTTGGTGGTCTCACTGGGCATCAACACTTTAATTGAGTTCTCATAACCCTAACACTAAGTCGGAATTCCTCAGCTAGTATTTGGGCAGTTAGAAACACACGAAAAATAGGTTAAGGCTATACTTGGTGGATTTCAAATTTATTTGGTGGTATTGCCTCAATGCAACTGAACTAAATATTCACTCTTTTCTTCTTTGCTTTTTCTTTTTTTTTAATTTTTTTAAATTTTTCTTTCTTTTCATCATTTTTTCTTTCAATTCATCTCTTTCTTTCTTTTTTTTTTCAACATAACACATCCATGAACTTTATTAAGGAGTCATTATTAGGGATTGGTGGTACTCAAGAGACATTGGGTGGCTTATTTGGTAGAAGTGCCTACTTACGGCACCGGGAGAGACAGATAGGACGGTGTATTTCTGACCTTGACATCAATACCCTCCTTCAGCCGAGGATTCTATAAAGAATGGTCATAACCATCCACCTTAGCATTAGTTTTATGAAAACTCACTCTCCGCGTATTTGCCTTACTTGGTGGCTCTCAAAATTCGCATAAATGTATACGTAGGAACCGAGAGAGAAAGCTATGCCTAATCTCTGGGTATCATCACCTAATAATCTAGGATTCCAGATTCCTTGCACTAATCTTAGAGCACCAGTACACTCTACTCTCATCTCATACTATTTGGTGGATTTTTGGAAGAAAATATGCCTGACTCCCAAAACACTATCTAGGGGTTCAAGAAAAGAAGCACGGCTTCTTCTCGACAGACTAAAGACGTTTATCAGCCTTCATCATGAATCCATTGTAAATTCTATGTGTGTGTGTAAAGTTGTACTGGATTCCAGATTACAGGAATCAACTAGAGGATAAAATCCCTAATGCATTCTCTTAATAAAATAATCTTATTCATGAATGCAATATGTATATATGCTATGAACAATTAACATCGGAGAATTTGTACTTCATGAAATTCTCGTATTGAGTTACAATCAGCTTGACCCTAAATTTAGAACAAAAGGTGAGCGGGTGAGTCGGAAGTGGCTGTTGCGGACGATTTCTAGCTCCAATGTGAGCATTGGAGGTGGAGTCGGTTGTTCTTTTATTTAGGATCCTAAAGTACGTTTTACATGCAGCTCTGAGGTTTTCCTAAGTGTTGGCAAAAAAAAAAAATTCAGTTTTCCTGTATCTACCCCCCCATGCCTAAGTTCTTGCATGTCCTCATGCATCAATATAAAAGAAAATAATTCTAACAGAGGATGAGTGGGTAGAAGTCACCTGTAATTGCTCCTAAAATTATATTCAACACTAGCCAACCTGTTAACATGCACTATATAAAAGGGACATATGCTAAGACAAAAATATGCTATGTATAAAAATGGTTATATATAAATGATGGTGGAATGTGGAGTGAATGGTATTTATACGTGCTGAGTTTAACGCCTCCAGTTGGGCGAACACTCAATCACATGTCCTCACTAAGATGAACATTCTCGTCTGGTGGAGGAGGTTCTTGGGCCAAAAATGGCGTGAGGCGCTGGCCATTTACCGTGAATATATGCCTAGATTTTAGGTCTTTGATCTGGATTGCCCCATTAGGATATGGCTGTATCACAACATACAGGCCAGTCCACTTGGACTTGAGCTTCGCCGCGAATAGTTTTAGTCATGAATCAAACAACCAGACTAGCTGGTTGGGCGTGAATACTTTCCTCCAGATGTGGCGATCGTCAAAGGCCTTGGTCTTGTCCTTGTATATTAATGCATTCTCATAGGCCTCCCGCCGGATCTCTTCTAATTCACTGAGCTGGAGTTTCCGTTCTCAACCTCCTGCATCGAGGTCAAGGTTACATTTTCACACCACCCAAAAGGCACAGTGTTCCAGCTCTACAGGAAGGTGACAGGCCTTGCCATATACCATGCGATATGGTGACATTCCGAGTGGGGCCTTGTATGCGGTCCGATATGCCCAGAGTGCATTGATTAATTTGTCGGACGAATCCTTCCTGTCTGGTCTAACCGTCTTTTAGAGAATCAGCTTGATTTGACGGTTAGACACTTCAACCTGCCCATTGGTCTGCAGGTGATACGGGGTGGCTATGCGGTGATGTACCTCGTATTTCTTTAATAAAAACCTGAAATGGGCATGGATGAAGTGGCTTCCCCCATCGCTAATTAGAGCGCGGGGTATTCCGAATCTCACAAAAATATTTTGCCGTACGAAAGAAATAACGGTCTTGTGGTCAGCCCGTCTCGTCATGATGGCCTCGACCCACTTCGAGACATAATCAACGGCTAGCAATATGTACTCGAAGCTATGCGAGTTCGAAAAAGGGCCCATAAAATCGATACCCCAAACGTCGAACACTTCTATGACCATGATGGGTTGGAGTGGCATCATGTCTCTCCTGGTCATAGAGTCGACCGACTGACACCGTTTGCAGTGTTGGGCGTAATCGTGTGTATCTCTGAAGATGGTTGGCCAGAAAAATCTCGACTGCAAAATTTTTGCAGCGATTTTCCATCCTGAGAAATGGCCACCACACGCATCATTGTGGCAGAAAGATAACACACTGGGGATCTCAGAGTCTAGGATGCATCTGTGAATAATCTGATCCGCTCCAATGTGGAAGAGCAGTGGGTCATCGCAAAGGTAGTATTTGGCCTCTACAATGAATTTGAGTTTCTGATCCTTGGATAGGTTCATTTTGCCTACGGCAAGATAGTTCACGAAATCCGCATACCAGGGGAACTCAACAGAATGAATTGCCAAAAGAGATTCACCCGGAAATTGTTCATGGATAGGCAGGGAATAAGGAATGTGGTCTGGGTCCAATCTGGATAGGTGATCCGCCACAACATTTTATTTTCCGACTTTGTTGTGGATTTCGATATCAAATTCCTGCAATAGAAGGATCCATCTAATGAGCCGTGGTTTGGCATCCTTCTTTGCCAACAAATGCTGGAGGGCGGAGTGGTCAGTGAAGATGATGTCCTTGGACCCTAATAAATATGATCTGAATTTCTCCAACCCGAATACTACTGCTAGCAGTTCTTTTTCGGTGATAGTGTAATTGCGCTGAGCCTCATTCAGCGTCTTGCTAGCATAGTATATGACAAAGGGTTCTTTCTCCCGACATTGGCCTAAAACAGCACCAACGGCAAAATCAGAAGTGTCGCACATCATTTCGAAGTCAAGTGACCAGTCGAGTGGTTCGAAAATTGGGGAGTCGGACATAGTGCTTCGTAAAGTCTCGAAGGCGCTAAGACACGAGGTATCAAATTCAAATGGGACATCGGTAACCAGGAGATTCCTCAAAGGTCGCGTAATTTTTTAGAAATCACGTATAAATCTCCGATAGAAGCTGACGTGTCCCAAGAATGATCTAATATGCTTGACCGAGCTAGGTGGTGGTAAGTGGGAGATAATCTCTGATTTAGCCAGGTCGACCTCGAGTCCATTTTTGGAGATCCTGTGCCCTAGTACTATGCCATCCCTCACCATGAAATGGTTTTTCTCCTAGGATAGTATTAGGCTTACCTCAATACACCATTTCAGGATCTTGGTGAGGTTATCAAGACAAGGTGTGAAATCATCTCCGAAAACAACCCTAAAATGTCAGAGAAGATAGCCATCAAACAACCCTAAAATGTCGCTGGTGCATTGTAGAGGCCAAAGGGCATTCGCTTGAAGGCGAATGTTCCAAAGGGGCATGTGAATGTGGTATTGTCCTGATCTTCTGGGCTAATCGCTACTTGATTATACCCAGAGTATCCATCCAGAAAGCAGAAGAAACTGCATCCGGCTAACCGTTCCAAGATCTGGTCAATGAACGGCAAGGGAAAGTGATCCTTCTGGGTAGCCGTGTTCAGTTTCCTATAGTCAATGCAGACCCTCCAAGATGTCGCAGTGTGGGTCGGGATGGATTCGCCCTTATCATTTTTCATGACAGTGAGTCCTGCTTTCTTGGGCACTATCTGAATCGGACTCACCCACTGGCTGTTTGAGATTGGATATACAATGCCTGCATCTAGCCATTTGATGATCTCCTTCTTAACAACCTCTAGCATATTTAGGTTAAGCCGTCTTTGAGGTTGTCTCGAAGGTTTCACCCCCTCATTCGTGTAAATGTGATGAGTGCAATACGAGGGATGAATATCACGGAGATCAGCAATACTCCACCCGATAGCAGCCCTATGGTCTTGAAGCGTAGAAATCAATTGATGCTCCTATTCTAGGGTTAAGTAGGCATTGATAATGACTGGATATGTCTCACTTTCGCCCAAGAACACGTACTTGAGTGAGTCAGGTAAGGGCTTCAATTCAATCACAGGTAGGTCGGAATCAGATATGAGAGTGGGAGGAGCAGAATCGAGGGTGGGAATCTGCTGATCCATATGCACGTGAATTCCCGCTGAGTTGCTTCCTGTAAAATCGGTTGTAACTGAGTTAACGGGAAACTCGTTAGCTGTAGTCACGTCTTTCTACAATAACAGGGGCGATTCAATAATATATGGATCAGGATAGTTGGATTTAGGGGTGCTGTGGTCTGAAGCACACCCTAATAAGTCAGATCCTCGGGGAGATATCTACAATGCAGTGGTTTCAGTCCCGTGTGGATCAAGGTCTGAGAACCTTGATAGTGTAAACGAATGAGACATTGGGTCATCACAAAGGAGCCCAATGTTACCACATTATGTTGAATCTTCATCTTCACCATCCTCCTCTATTCGATCACAGTCAAAGTTCTTTGCTACCTTGAATATGTCTAGTCGAAGTCACTCATTGCCTAGGGCAATCTCCATACACCCAGATGCACAATCAATGTTAGCTCGGGCTATTGCCAGAAATGGGCGACCCAAAATAATTGGTGCATCTTGGAGATTAGGAGGAACTTCCATATCGAGAACGAAAAAATCTACGGGAAAGCAGAACCCGCGGACTTTCACAATCACGTTCTCAACCACCCCGTCAGTGTTTTGACTGATCTGTCAGCCAGCTGAATCGTAACCGAGGTGGGTTTCAACTCCCCAAATCAAAATCGATTAAATACGGTGGTGGGAGTTAAGTTGATGGACGAACCCAAATCTAGAATGGCCCGATCAAATGGAGAATCCTTCAAGAAGCAAGATATGAGTGGGGTATCAGGGTCTTTCTTCTTCGGCGGCAAGTCTGCTAGAATCACGGCACTAGCCGCTTTCGACAATACCGCCTGTCGTCCAATTCTTGGCTGTCGCTTCGGGGTACAGTAGTCCTTGAAGAACCTAGCAACAGTGGGAATGTGATCGTTTGCTTCGAGGAGGGGGACCTGAATATGTACTTCCTTAAACATCGATTTCAGGTCCTCAAAATTCCGTGTGTCCTTTTTCCGTACTACATTTTGTGTCAGAGCCTCAGGAAAAGGGACGAGAATCTCAGGGTTAAATGGCCTCTTACCCTTATCTACCACAGGTGGCTCCTGAGATGATGAAGACAGAGTCGAACTAGCTTGTGGCGAAGGGTGGGAAAAATCAGAACCCGCCTGCCTAGGTAGTGGGTTGAATGTCTTCCTTCCGCTTTGCAAAGAAACAGCGTGTGCATTAGCTTGCTGTCCATGAGGTGTTGGGGGAGTGGAAGGGGCAGAATACGCGGGATTTTGCAAAGGCGGCTGGCCTTGTGCGTAACTGGATGGTGCAGGAGGTGCCTGTAATATGCATGTGCTTGTTCCTGCGATGCTTGAAACCTAGGCGGGGTGCCCTGGTTCTACATATATCGAGGATTCGGGATGGGTTGGGAGGGCAAGGCTCCCTGAGTCCTATGCTCCTGCAACAGCTAGTTTTGCATGTTCTGTATGGTCTGAATCTGATCAGCCATCGCCTTCATAATCTACAAGCTATCTTGTGTAGACTTCCTCATTGATTCTTACAGCTCCTCTTTCAATGCCTCCAACAGGTCAGCCCGCTTTGGAGGGTGGTTGGCAGCTTGGTGCATCGGATGGTATAACGAGCAAGGTTGCTGCTGCTGAGGCGGGAATGGCTGTTGCCTAGGGTATGTGTTTTGCGCATTCCCGTATTACCTGGTCTGATAGTGTGGATCTTGATGTGGTCATTGTGAATTACCAGACCAGGAGAAGTTCGGATGCTGGTGTCAACCAGGGTTATATGTCTCTGAATACGGGTTATTACGCTCGAATCCTTGGATAGCGCTGACGTCCTCGTAGGCCTAAGATGTCTGAGACGTATATCCGTCAAGGGGATACGCATTATAATCTGCGGGTGGTGCATAACCCTGGTCATAAGGTGCCAGATTTGGATTGTTTACAGGATCTTGATATGCGGGATCTCGTAAATACGAAGAAGGTGCATCCTGAGTGAGTAGATTAACTCGAGCAGGTGGGGCTCGGGCTGCATAGGAGGGTCGTGAGCTAGCAGAGCTCAAGTCAGATTGACCATGACTAATCTGGTCAATCTTCTTCTTGATTAAGTTTATTCTATCCAATTGCTTGACGATGATATCCATGTCGGCTTGAATAGACTCAATGTGAGCCTCGTGGACACCAACCCACTACTAACCAAGCTGTTGGAACTGGTTCATAGATGCAGCATTCATCGAGTTCTCCGCTAATGATTCAAACAGCTCAAATGCACTGTTCTCGTCTTTTGCGAGAAAATTTCCGCCGCTAAATGCATTGGCCTGATACCGATGTGTGTCATCCAGCCCATGGTAAAAAATCTGAGCTAAGTGCCATCTGGGTATACCATGATGCGGGCATTTTCGAAGAAGGTCGTGAAATCTGTCCCATGCTTCGTGTAATTTCTCCCCAGCTCCCTGGGAGAAAGTCGTGATTGCGCGTTGCATTGCATTTGTTCGATCGATTGAGAAGAACTTTTGCAGGAATTCACGTCGTAATTCCGGCTAGGTTCCAATTGGCTTCCCAATAGTCTTGAACCAGTATGAAGCTTTGTCCCTCAACGAGAATGGGAAAAGCTTCATCAGAACAATCCCAAGATCAACATTCCTTGGTCGGATCATTTCAGCGAGTCGACTCAGGTCCTCAAGGTGCTGGAACGGATCTTCGCTTGAGTTCCCATAGAAATGAGTGCTAATAAACCCAATTACATTGGGCATGAGCTCAAACACGTCTCCGCCTGCGGGAATTCTGATAAATGGTACGAGGATTTGTGCGGCTGGGTCGTAGAAATCCTGCAGTTGTTCTCCTCGCGACGGGTGCTGCATCCTGTCAAGTGACGTAAGAATGCAATCCATGATCTGCTAATGCTGCTCCTTAGATTCGGCGACCCGGGCTTCCAGACGAGCCATCGGGTCCAGATTCTCGATGTCCTGACCTGGGCTAGGTCCAGGTCCAGGATTTGCCATGGTGGCTCTTGGAGTAGAAGAAATGGGGGGAAAAGATGGTCCGAGCGAGGAGACTCGCCTCCTTGGGAGTGGTTCCCAAGGTCCAACCAAGCGAGGTCGAAGTGACATCCTTCCGTGCATACACCGCCCAACCCCTGGGTTGGTGTGGCCACGCAGGACAAGGCTAAGGCCCTGTCAATCAAATGGTCCTTATAGACCAGGTGACCAGATTTTTCGTTGGAAAATTGAATTCCTGAAGATAAGTTCGTCGTTCAACTAACTGAAGGTGATTCCCACCTCAAGCTAACCCAACCAGTCTGGTTACGGGGGGACCAAGGGGAAGGTTCTTGTTGACCCCCGAGCCGTGGTCATTTGACATTACCCCGCAGACTTAGTCACCAGGTTTGGCAAGAGAGATTAAAAACACCCAGTAGTACGACAATGAACTCGGGTTGGTTTCGTGTTTTAGAATTAATTTTTAACCCGTTTTCTTTAGTGGGGTTTGTGGTGAGTGGCCCTCAAGGTGACCAAGCTCACCGGCTAACTAAACCTGATTAAGTCTAGGCTAGCTCAAGGTGTGGTCTCTAGTTGTAACCCTAAAGATTCAACCTAAGTTGCATGCACTTCTAGGTTTTTTTTTTTGTTTCAGCAGACCACAAAAGTAATATTGGTTCTCTGATAATAATTGGAATCCAATTAATTTTAAATTTTGCGAGTAAATTTCTTTTTTCAATTAGTTTTCCAGAGAATATTTTTTTGGAGTTTTTACTGTTTCAACTGAATTTTTAGGGAATTTTGAATATCAGGGTGTTAGATTTGGAATTTTGACCCCTGGTCGATTTTTCGCTTTAAAACAATATCAAATGACCTTCAAAAATTCAAAAAAAATATAGAAAATAAAGCCAATGAGGTCAGCTTTCAAACCCCACCATTTTTCGTCAAAACAGATTCATAGATTGCTTGGAATCGCTTTTTGAAATTTGAAAAATTTTGAATCTGGGTCAGTCTGACCCCGTGCACTTCATGAATTTTTAAAAATTGTATACTTGGAATTTTTTTAAAATAACGGTAGTGTTTGAAGAATGGTTTGAAACTGAAAATTTAGCATGAATTTCATAATTTTTTGCTTACTGAGTTTTCAGCAATTGAATTTTTAAATCAAGCTTGAAATCTGGTCGAAAATCAGGAGATGGTGGAAAAGCTTTTTGAAGAGGTTTGAATTTGAAATCTAAGCCTTCCACCAAAAATGCTTTTTTTTTTCAAAACTTTTGCAAGTTTTTTTTTTCAAAAAGAATTTTTCAAAATATTCAAAGAAAATGTCTCTTTTTTTTCTTTTTTGAACTAACCTAAGATTCAAAAAGGAAACCTAATCTAGATTTTTTTTTCAAATTTTGATTTTTTTTCTTTTTCATGAAAATGAGTAAAATCTTCTTTTTTTTTTTCTTCACACAAGAGATTATAGGAAGTAGATAAAGTCCTAGGGTTCAGAAAATAAACCTAATCTAGGAGAATGCGATGTGCACCTGATTTCTTTTCCGCACTCATGTGCGCAGATCCCGTTCTTTTTCCATTTTTCCTACACATAAAAACTAAAGTAGAGAGAAATTTGTCAGTGATAGTCTAAAAGATCGAAATCAAAGAAAAGGACGTTGCCTCCCTAGCAACGGTGCCATTTGACCGAAACCATTTTCACACATTTTGAAAGTCGTCGGAATCGTAGTATAGTTGTGCAAAAATGTTCGTCAAAAATAAGTTCATAAAAATTACGAGACTTGAGTCCTGGTCATTTGTCTCTAGGAGGCATTGCTTTCACTTTTAAAATCGATCTTTTTACTACTCTACTTCGTTTAAAGACGCACGTCGATTTCCAATCTTCTAACTAAAACTTCACCACTTCTGTTATTAACTCGGATTACGTGTGTGCGCATCAAATAAATTATGAAGGTGAACGTGTGAGTTTCTGTGCGCATGATTCTGGTGAGGTGGTGACTAGTTATGGATAAAGCATCTATTGTTAGATTTTCAATATCCTCGGGAAACGACATGCATGTGCGTAATGGATAGACAGTTAAAGAGCAGGAACTTAAATCACGCAAATACGATAATTATTAAGCTCGTGGTGATTTCAAACACATAAAGAGATATATGTATATATATACAAAAATGCATTTTCATTCATTCATTGGGGAGTTGTTTTCATAAGAAATCTAGAGGAAAGCTTGTACATAAATGCTTGAAAATTAAACCTAGCTACCAAAAAATGATAGCATACAAGAATTGATGGGGGGATTTCGCATGCATCATTGGGGGAGAAGTAAGACTATACTACTAAGCAGTAAATAAAAGCAATAAAATTATGAAGAGCATGAATTAAATCTAGAAGAATAAAAGGGCATTCAGGGGTGGTCCCCGATGGCCTTGGAGTGGTCGGGAGGAGAATGAGGGGCGGCCAATGTAGCTTAGGCTGACCCTTGGAGAGAGGTAGGGTTGATCCAGCATCCCGGCATGATGTCCTCCATGATGGTGGTGAGCTCGTGGAGGTGGAGTAGCTGACCTAAGTGAAGGTGGGCATGTATGGAGCTAATGAGGTGAGTGGTGCCAATGAAGCCAAGGATGTGAATGAATGCACTAGGCCACCCATGGGGTCTTTTCATAGACCCAATGGCTTCTCTCTAGAGAGGTGTGGAACTCTCTAAAGAGAGTCCAAGAGTGGCCGGCCACATGGGGGTGGAGGTGGTCTTTGAGATCCAAAAATTGTGGATCTCAATTTGAATGCCTCTTGGTTGCTAAATTTGGCAACCAAGAGGTGGCGCCATCTCAAGAGAACTCTAGAGAAGTGTGTGCGTGAATGGGTGTGTGTGTGTGTGTGGTCGTGCTCTATATGGCTAGGTGGCTTAGGATAGGTCCTAAGGGGTTTGTGTAGGTGTAGGTCTTGATTTTAGGGTTGCAAACCCTAATTGCTAAGGTGAAAATGCAATTAAACTTAACCTAAGTTTAATTGAATGAGTGTGAGACTAATTGAGGGTGACATAACTCAATCAGGTTGGGTTTAGGTCAATTGGCTCTCACTAAGTCCAATTGAACTTGTGTGGGCTGAGATCTAAGCTCAACTGGACTCATTGAGTCCAATTGACTTAGGTGAAGGTAATTGACTTTGATCTAAGTCAATTGGGTTTGGTGAGGACCTAATTAGGTCCTTAGGTAGGTCTAGAGGTGATGTTCTAGGGTTAGGACACCTTAATTTAGGTTCCTATGGGGTTATGATTAGGTCTAGGGAGCTAGAGATCCAAGATCAAGACTTGAATCTCAAAATAGGAATTGGAGACCAGTATTAGACATCCAATAATAGGATCATACGACTTATACTGAAAAATCAGAAGTCCAGACTTTAGTTCTGGACATCCAAATTAAGTCAGGGGGAAATCAAGGTTCCATTTTGGGTACCCTGCAGAAATTGGACGTCTGACAAAGTGTCTGGACGTCCAATAACACTGTAGAAGTGGGTTTGAGGTGTGCGGGAGATGGCTAAGGGTCTTGGATGTCCTATAACTTATCTGGACGTACAGATAAGGGTTAGAACTAGGGTTTTAGGGCTTCCTAGGGTGTTGTGACCTAATCTAAGGGTGGCTAAGGCTTGGGGAAGTCTCTAGGCTATCCTAGGGCTAGGATGGACCTATGCTCTTCACATTTTACTGCTTTATTCCTACTTCATAGAATAAGAAACCTTTAACCCCCTTACATTATTGTTCCTATATCTAAACTAAGCCTTCTACTCCAGCTCTGCTACAACTCTCTTTATTCCAGATCCAGCTTTAGATCCTGCTTCAGATCTGCTTATTGCCTGCAATCGACATAATGCACTTAATCAGCACATTATAACATTATTTTATGCATAGCTAAAGTAAAGCAGTAAAGATGCAAATAATGCTTATGCGTGCATGAATTTCCATAACTATGCTAAGTTCTAGCCTAATGTAGGTCAATTAAAACCTATGATTGCTGCATAATCAATGCTGCAGGCCCTTCATGGGCGAAAAACGGAGAAAGACGTGATCCCCAACCTCGAACTACACCTCTCTGCATTTCCGATCAGCATAACTCTTCTGCCTGCTCTTGATAGTGAGGAGTCGTCTGTGAATTTGCTCTATCACCTCCTGACTGCTCTATCCCCTGTCAACACCCTGTCTTGCCAAACCATCCCCTGAAATCACGTGGCCCAAGAAGTCACCTGCCTCAACCAAAACTCGCACTTGTTGTACTTGGCATACAGCCTGCACCGCCTCAAAGTGTCTAGGATTATCCGTAAATGCTGTCCATGCTGCGCCTGATCCCGTGAGTAAACGAGCACGTCGTTGATGAACACCACCACAAACTGGTCCAAGTACAGCCTGAAAACCCAGTTCATCAAATCTATAAAAGCAGCGGGGGCATTGGTCAACCTAAATGGCATGACTAAGAACTCGTAGTGCCCATACCGGGTACGGAAAGCTATCTTGGAGATGTCAGTCTCCCTGATCCTCAATTGGTGGTAGCCCAACCTCAGATATATCTTGGAGAACACTATGGTGTCTCACAACTGGTCGAAGAGGTCGTCAATCCTCGACAGCGGATACTTGTTCTTAATGGTGACCCTATTCAGCTATTGGTAGTTGATACAAAGTCGCAAGGTATCATCCTTCTTCTTCACAGGCAGCATAAAGGCTCCCCATGGGGATGCATTAGGCCTCACAAAGCCCTTCTTCAATAGGTCCTGTAGTTGTGACTTGAGCTCTCACAGCTCAAGCGGTTCCATCTGGTCCGGTGAAGTAGAAATGGGGTTGGTCCCCGGTACCAGTGAGATCTCAAACTCGATCTCACGCTCAGGTGGTAGTCCTGGCAGCTCCTCTGGAAAAACGTCGGGGTACTCGCAAACCACCAGAAGCCGCTACACTCTGGGTCGGGCGAGCAGTCGTTGGCCGGTACCCTCCTCGTGACCGCTGCCCTCCCCTACATGCCTGGTGACCACGACCACCAGCTCGGCCTCCAACACTTGATGCGGGGAGCATCTGTTGTGCTCCATCCCTAGATGGGCAGTCCCTCCAGATGTGGCCCGGCTGGATTATTAGCCTGATGGAGATTATTAGCCCTAGTGGGGAGCATCTGCTGAGCTTCCTAATTATTAGCCTGATGGAGATTAATTTGAGGAGATGGGTGCGTTGTTGTGGAACCCTGCATGAAATGTAATTACATAGGAAGAAATGTAAACTTAAACAATGACACATGCAATCATTTAATGACCAAATGTGATTATTAACAAACATATAATGTTAGAATTGAATTACTTAGGCGTAATAATAGTCCATTAAAATGGACTCATCAAATACTCACATGCCTAAGATTTGTTAGTCCTTAGCAAAAATGAAAAATAATATAAGAAATCAGAAGATTTCTTCTTTTCTTATTTCAAAACTTTAGAGATCCAGACAAATGTGTAGTGATGATAGCCTAGGTAACAGATCCACATGAAAAGCCAATTTGCATTGGGAGTTCGTACTTCACCCTTAATAAATTCTATCGGGATAAGCAACTACTTCCCTCGGGGATAAAGTAGAAAATAATATGTAAGTTGACCTCGACTTTTTAGCTTAGGCAGGAGATGCTGAGTTGAATGAATTTATATTTGGTGGCACACACTTATCTGGTGCTACATATAGTCTAGTACTACAGACTCTAGATATCCAGACTATCAAATGAATCAACCCAGAGAGAGGCTAAACAACTGTGCTCTCTTGATGTTCCTTGGCTCTCACTCTTTTTCTTCTTTTCTTTCTAAGATAACAAATCTCGCTAGATTTAGTAAGTGTACTCACTATTTGGTGGCCTCACATGGCATTCACACTTCAACTAAAGTCCTAATAACTCTACAACTAAGTTAGAGTCCATAGCCAGTATTCAGGCAATCAGAAATGCTGAAAGGTAGGTATGGGTCATATTTGGTGGATCGTGATAAGTGTTCTGTTGCCTTAGAAACAATGTTACATAGATAACATTATAAACTTCGACTCTTTTCTTTTTCTTTTCTCTCTCTCTTCTCTTTCTTTCTTTTTTTTTCACTTTTTTTTTATTTTTGTTTCTTCTTCTCTTTCTTTTTCTTTCTCTTTTTCTTTTTCAACACAACACGATACTGACTTTTATTTATGATGCATTATTAGGAATGATGATGGTCAAGAGGATATTGTGTGGCTTATTTGGTGGAAGTGCCTATTCTCGGCACCGGGAAGGAATGGATAGGACAGGCATATTTCTAACCTTTGACACTATTACCCTCCTTCAGCCGAGGACTCTATGAAGGACGGTCGTAACCATCCACCATAGTCATAGCTTAATTAAGACTCCATCTCTGTGTATCTACCTTATTTGGTGACTCTCAGGAATTCACACAAAGTACGCACATAGGAACAGAAAGCGAAAACTACGCCTAACTCTGAAGTATCATCATCTAATTGTCCAAAAGTTAAGAGTCCTTGCACTAGACTTAGCGCACCAGTAATCTCTCTACTTTCTTCTCACAAATATGAGGTGGATCTACTAGAAGATAGTATGCCTGACTCCCTATTAACTATCTAAGGGTTCAGTAGACTACAAATGCTTATTGGTTTTCCTCAAGGATCCATTACTAAGTCTACGTGCATGTGAAATAAATGTACTAGATTCTAAACTTAAGAAATAATTTAAGAAGAAAAACCTTCAATGACAAAGATATTTTGCTAGGGACTAATCCATTCAGCTCAAGAAAAGAGAACTTTTTTTTTTATGCTAACCTAAATGCATGAATACTTCCTAAAATGCAAAATGCACCCCCATGCCTAAATCCTACCATGTCCCCATTGTAAAATTAAAATAGCAGGAGAAAGGAAAGAAATCACCTAACAACGGTGATATTCAGAACGCTGGGTGGCCTCCCAACAAGCGCTGCATTTTCTGTCAGCAGCCTAACTTAGAAGGAACCTGTAAGTCTAGTTCTAGATAGAAAAGGTTAGGCCATAAAAATATGCGTAACAGTGCGGGCCTAGAAAACAGGTAGCCACGGATGTTGGCGAGCTGATGATGCAACATAATCCCAACTTCTCGTCAGAAAGTATGAAAGAAGAAAATCTCGTTGGCTACCTGGGGAGGTCTAGGAATAAGAAAGGGAAAATGAAAAGAGGCCTCCCGAAATGGAATAAGTGGAGGATACCAAGGATCCTCCAAAACAGGACGAGTTTTAAAAGATATAAACATTAATAGTTCAAACCCTTGAATGGTGAGACTAAAAGTACAAGCATCAATCCACACTCGCCATTCCACCCGAGGATGTACTGGCCTGATATGTTCTCCAAAAAGAATGTACATGAGCAGAGATCTGACCCAAGGATCGGTTAGGGAGTATAAGGGTTGTTTGTAGTGTTGGAAGGTAATGGTTAAGTCCAATGAGGGCTTAGTCGGTGTGAGGTCCAATTCCAACAATGATTCAGATTGTGTATACTCCTTAACAGTTGTAGAAACTTGCACGTTACCCTACCTAGCATTAATGATCAGAGTCATATTTGAATCAAGGGTAGACTCCAAATTACAACTCTTTGATGGCAGGGTGAAAATATCAGAATCATTATCATTAAGCTCATTCCCGGATTCGTTTGGTTCACTCAAATTTTTGTCGGGGTGTATATGTGATTCATTAGTGAAAACAGGAGTTGGATCAGTATCCTTAATTATTCCTAAAGGAGGATCAGTCTTAATATTTTGGAGCAAGCCTATATCTCTAAATTCGTTATTCTTCTCGGGGTATAAATCCTCAATTGATGTGTTTTGCCCCCGAGAGTCTCCAATAGGCTTCTCACTATTTTGTTTGTCCTCCTCTAATATCAACTCCTGTTTTGATGGAGGATGACTCTCAAAAGAAGGGAGGAATCTGGATTTCACCATATTGTTTATATCCTTTAGAGGTAAATCCTCAAATGATAAATAATTCCCCTATGATTCACTCTAGATTTTCAGTCCAGGTTCCTCTATTGGGGCATCCTCATCCTATGAAATAGACTCTTCATATCCTTGAGACCAAAATTGATCCAATTCATCCTCCCTTCCCTTAGGGTCACCTTCATTGAGTGCATTTAAATTATCAGTATACTGAATGGTAGGTGTTGATTCCCTAAGTGGAGGGTTAGGAGTAGGCTCACTAAGGGTAGAATGGGATTCCACCAGATAATCAATAGGGGAAGTGATAGGAATAATACAACCTTGACCCGGGTTAGTAGGGGTAAGGAGAATACCATCATTGGGGTCAAGGTCTTCAAGAGGTACCATCTTCCCTTGCTTTTGACTCCAATATAACTCGGGTGGATAATCACTATGATCGTTCTCCTTTAGTGGCCGTGTCTAATTGGGAGAGTCTAAGTGATAGCTACATAAAACTGGATCCCTATTGTCATCGGGTTCCTTCGAATTATTTTCATGATCATGGTCGTATGGGTAGGGATTAGAATTACTGGGAAGTGTGTAGCTAAGTTGTCTTATTTCTTCATTTAACTATTGACTATTCCTCAACATCTCTCCCATGGATTCCATCATTTCCTTTTGCTGTTTTTGCATTTCTATCATAAAAGAGGAGAGGCTACTACTATCAGGTTGGGGAGGATAGTCAATTTCATGCTCTGGTTGCCTAGGGGTATCAATCCAACCTCGATACGGAAAATCATGAAGGGTGGGAGGGTTGGGTGTTTGCATAGAAGTAGGGATTCCAGGGTTGGAAAATCCCGCTCCTAGGCTCTGCTCAAAAGTGAGAGTTATCGGGCCAGTACTCCCAGGATAGAAATATGAATGATCCCATGAATTGTCAATGTACCCATCAAAAGATGGATACGCTTGAGGCATGGGATCCTGATTAAAAGATGGGAAGTATTGACTCTAATAATCTAAATGATAGGAGTAAGGGTGATCCATTTCTTTAAGCAAAATAGTTTTAACTCTCTTAGGATTTAGAAGAATTCAGAACACAAGCAGAAACTTCCTAGAGAGTTCTACTATCAAAGCAAATGCAAATTCAGTGGGATCTATTTTTAGTAGATTGTAGGTCTTAGAATTAAATGTTCAGTTGGTGGCCAAACAAGTTTTGCACAAATTACGCTTCCTAGGCCAACCTTCATTGGTGCCTATAACTTACTCGCAAGGGATGAAAATCTCGAATCAAGCCCACACACGAGGAATCAAAGTAACTTGGTGGATAGGCTTGTTGATTTTCGACTAACTTCCCCTGTGGTGCAAAAGAGGAGAGGTAGAAATTTATCTAATGACCTTATGTGTGAGGTGCACACCATTTCAGGTGTGTAAACATACGATCGTGTTTTGAGTTTTGAAATTTTGCAAAAAAGGTCCTTTTGCACATAATTTTAAGTCACAGATTTTAAAGTCCAACCTCTCAGTAGTCCCAATTTTTAAAGTGACCACTGAATTAATTTGATTCAAGCACTTTAGTGGTCTTAGATTTAGGTTCAATGAAGATGCATGATAGGTAATTGATGCTCAAGAGAAGACGTACCTTACTCTAGCTTTCTTCATGCAATAATGTATGCAATACAGTAAAAATAAACTAGATGTTGCTCATTCAGTCCTAGATGGTCGTCCTATAGATATGCAGCTTCTAGTAGGCAATTCAAAATTTTTTTTTTTCAATAATAATAATAAGCAAACAGACCTAATCTAGCTAACTAACTGACATGCAGTTCAAGCAATTCAAATAATCCTATAATCTAAATAAATGGGAACATGCTCCCGAAAATACGCTCCTGCATACAAGAGCGATAAGAAATCAAGAGGCACTAGGAACACGTTCCCAAAAATACTCGACAAGGGTCCAAAAGACATAAATCAAATTCTAATGTCTATCTAGACTAAATCTAACTAAGATCTACTAGCTAAATCAAAAACAGGCTTCTCCGTAAGCCTATGTGCGTGGGATCAAGGCCCACGTGTTCCTGTTGCTGGCCTCCAGGTGGCGTCAAGGTCCACCAAAAAGATTGTCTCCGCCGTGCACGTCGTTCAAGGTCAATGTCGTCGCTCTACTGCGCCTGTCGTCCCGTTAGATTCCTCGCACAATAAAAAAATATGATCAGATAACTGTGCAATTCAGAATATTCAAAAATAATGAAGTGAATCTATTGCGTTTGTTGCCTCCCCAGCAATGGGACTGAGAGAGTTTCGCTTTCTTATGATATGTCATTGTAGTTAATGTGGTGGAAATCTCTTAATCAAAGATTAACATAGATATAAATTTAAACCACAAAAAGGATGTCACATCCAAAGGGAGGAATAGACCAATAAATTCACGAGTCGAGGAATATACTGTTTGCAGATACTATTGCGACTTTAATGCGAGGAATTTGCTATTTTAACTGAAGCTTGCAATTTCCCTAAAAGTTCATGGGTATTTGTGTAGTTTTCACGTCAGAAATTAAGCTCGAAAAATATGTGTATGATGCATGTGTAAAGGCATATCATGTAAATTTAACTTGCATGAAAATCTGATTTAAAATTCAAAGTTAAATCATGCACATAACACAAGTGACGTAATTTCAGGAAAGTATAAGTGCATCAATGCAATGTGGCCTAAATAAAATATTATTATCTAAATGGCAATGGCATTAGATGTAAATATTAATTGAGGAGAAAACAGAGGATTTCTCCTCTCTCTTTTTCGCGAGGATGGCCGTGTACGGTTGGCGGCGAGAGTCGACGGGGTGGTGTGCCTCGACGAGGGCTATGCAATGGCGGTGACGTGGCGACCGGAGGTGGCCGGTGGTGGCCAGACGGAGGAGAATGGCCGCCGACCTATTGGCCTTGTTGGAGGAGGAGGCCGCACGTGGAGAGGGTGGGCCATTGTTGCAGCCCGCACGGCTGCGGGTTGGGCGCGAGCACGCAAGGTGTGTACAGGGACGCGGCTGGAGTGGCCTGCGAGCGTGGCGCCTACGGGTGTGGGCATCTGCTGCCTACTGTGTAGCACCTGTAGGCGAGGCTTGTAGGGTGTGGTGGAAGGTGAAGCAGCACTAGAGGGCGCGCAAGGGCGCGGGTGAGGGCGTGCGAGGGTGCTGGAGGGAGCACAGCGCCTGCGGGCAGCTGCTGGCTTGGGCGCCTGCAGGTGGTGGAAGGTGATGGCATGAGGTGCACTAGTGCTTGCAGCGCTTGTAGGGCATGGCTGTGGCATCTGCGGGCGAGGCTTGCTACTGCCTGTGGGTGCTGGTGCAGCACGGGGGCTTGGTGCAGGCATGTGATGGCGGTGGAGGGAGCGAGGGCGATGGTGTGGCTGCAAGGGCGCGCGCACAGTGGACAGGTGGTGGAAGGGCGCTTGGTGCAGTAGCGTGGTGGAGGCTGGTGCAGGCTTGCAGAGGGCGTGGGTGCAGGCGGTGGAAGGCTTGGCAGTTGCAGGCGCGCGGTGAGGGCAGGCGAAGAAGGGCTTGGCTATGTGGTGATGGCGGTGGAAGGTGTGCACAGTGAACGCTTGGTTCACAATGTCCACCCTCTCCACGGTCGAGAAGAAGGATATCCCCCCAGGGGGAGGAAGAAGAACCGACGATCCCCTCCTCTCCTATGCCCAGTCTCCTCTTAACTCCTCTCACCCGTGCCAATTAAGGGATTTTCAAATCCCTTACTAATTTTGGCCGGCGGCTATTGGGTTCAGTTGAAGGAGGATGGTTGTAGGTGGAGATATTTGTGGGGGGGAAGATATCTTTCCACCCCCCTATTCTTTTCCACAATTGTTCCTCCTCCCTCTTCTTCCTGATTATTAGCCTGATGGAGATTAATTTCAGGAGATGGGTGCATTATTGCGGGAACCTGTATGAAATGTAATTACATAAGAAGAAATGTAAACTTAAACAATGACACATACAATCATTTAATGACCAAATGTGATTATTAACAAACATACAATGTTAGAATTGAATTACTTAGGCGTAATAATAATCCATTAAAATTGACTCATTACATAAGAAGAAATGTAAACTTAAACAATGACACATGCAATCATTTAATGACCAAATGTGATTATTAAAAAACATACAATGTTAGAATTGAATTACTTAGGCATAATAATAGTCCATTAAAATGGACTCATCAGTCCTACATTAGGTCCTCCTCTCTTGGCCTCTGACTGCCCTCCACCACTTGTGTGCCGCGTTCTCTAGCTGGTACGTGGCAAAGGCCACGCAGCACTCCATGGGAGGGCGAAGGGTGTCGAACACCTTCTCTATCTGCTCCAACCAGTCCTCTGCCTCAGCCGGGTCCTCATCCCCCTTGAAGAAGGGGGGCTTCAACTTCCGAAACTATCCGAAAAGCTCATGGTGTAGCTGCAGTGGGGGAATGGGCATGCCTCCAGGCAAGGAGGGCTCATGCTCAAAAGTGTCAGAGTGTGGTGGGGGCGGTGGAGGACCACCCCCTCTCCCTCCTGCTCGTACGGCGCCGCGACGGTCTCTCTGTTCCACTGAGCACTCCCCTTCCACATCCTCAGGGATTGGTGCCCATGGAGGCTGGTGGAGCTCTTCTCGCACGATGTCTCTAATCAGCTAGGTGAGATCCTGGGCCTGAATGCCCGGGAGAAGAGGTGGGTCAACTGGTACCTCAGGCCCGGCACGTCTGCCCCTCCAACCTCGTCCATGGCCGCGACCATGGCCCGCCTCGAGAACTCCCCGACGAGGCATCTCCTACAAGGAGATGCGAAAGTTAGAACAAGAGGGTCAATGATACCGAATTACATTGAGAAAAGACTCGGAACGAATATCAAACGATACGTTGTGGTGGCTATCCTAGTTATATGCACGGAGCAGTTATTCTTAAGCCAATTGGTTTATTTCTTAGGATGACCTTGCTCTGATACAATCTTATTACGACCCGGTTCCTGGATCCCTATAGGACCTGAGACCGGCTTGCCTCGACTAATCCCAAGACCTAGTCGTCCAACAAGAAATAACCAAAAGCAGGAAAATAAACCATATTCACACATGCCCAATAACTAAGCAGAAAAAACATACAAAGCAGTAAAGGAAATAGAACAACTGTCTCAGTACATACAACCACAACTACAACAACGAAAAGCGGAAAGGAAATAGAAGTAGCAGAATAGCAACTAAGAGTCCATTACTTACTACAACAGCAGAGAAAAAAAGAAAGTGCTGAAAAAAACTACGGCTGGACTTGACTAGACCCAGCACCCTCTGCAGCTGGAAACTCGGGCTGCTTAACTCCTGGTCTTGAACAATGTTATGAAAAGACAGAGTTAGCGAATGCTGAGTAGAGTGGTGTTTATATTATCTAAGTACAAAACAGTAAAAACAGCAGGTTTAATTTTCATTTCTATTTATCTGTTTTATATGTTTCCATTTCACCCATTTCTTAAAGTATCTAGATATTTCTTGATCTTTCATGTTCCTCGTGGGAACGATCTTGATTGCAGTCTTTTCCATAGAGTAGAGGGTACATGTGGTGCTCTCCTGCCCGAGAGAGTCCCCCGTGGTAGTCTTACACCTAGTCAACCACCCCGAGGTCACTGTCAAGACGTAGCGGTGACTACAGCACTCGTGATAAGCACATGGGTAGCTACCCTGCACTGACACGCGGTCGGTCGTTTCCGCTAGCAGGTACGCCCAATGTACAGCACGGAATAGTGTAGGGCCTTGCCCTCTCAAAATAGGGGTCTCGCCCCTCAGAACCAAACAAGGGTCTTGCCGCTCCACAGTCCGTGCACCCTCGTCTGACTACCCCGGTTTGCCAAGAGGGCCTAACAAGTCGATGTAAGGTGGCTAGCCAAACCCTGGGCCCCGAGGGGTGGCTAGCTCCCTCCCTACACTAGTAGCTCACCTCGGTACCAGGTACGCGAGGGCCAACAGGAGTAGGTGTAGAGTGGCCAACCTAACCCCAGGTCTCAACCCAAGGGAGGCTAGCTCTGCTCTACACAAAAGGGGATAGTTGCTCTCCTTAGTACCACGTACTCAAGGGCCAGCACACTTCCCATCTACATTCCAGGTTTCCGTCTATCCTTAGGAGTTCTACTCCTAATTCCCCGTATGGTTCATGCTCATGTTCACCTCATTTATCCTAATCCAGATCTCATCTTTCACAATTCATTTCTCATCCATATACAGGTAGCTCGTGTTCTAACAGGTAACTCACAATTATAATACAGGCATTTGCTAGCAATTTATCTCAATTACGCATGCAAGTAAACGATACAGTACAAATAGGTTCATTCGTTTCTCTACCCTAGGGTTCATTCCACATCCTAGAGTTCCATTTGGCTAATTCAACCAAGCACATTCTTATTCAAATATTAATAACTGGATTAAACCACTCTACCTAGAAACACGAGAGAAATGGGGGCTTGAACCGCAGACCCACAAGCGATTCGTGCATCCACACATAGAAATCTCCAATTAGGGAAGCCCATTGCATTTTAGCATGCATTAACCAATTGACATTGAAGAAGGGTTTGTTGGGCTTAGAAGCAAACTTGTATTCTCTCAAAAACCCGAAGACTGGCTGAATTGGTATTTCAGCGAATTCCTAAAATCCATACTACTTAAGGCTGAAACTCTAAAAACCATTCATCAATTAAAAACTTCAATTCGGGGAGATTTCTCCGTTGCATGCTTGTTTTACACACTTGAAAAATCAATCACTTGGGCATTGCCCGTAAACAACGCCCTTCACATTCCAAAACCACTTGATCCTAAGCCTCTAACTAAAATTGGTAGCAACTTGACCCTTATTAAGGATTGGAGGTCTAACTACCTGCGTGTAGCGCCTACGTGCTAGTGAGGGTTCTCGCGTGCTATCGGGTGTCTAAGACTGGGGCAAATGGCCTTTCAATCTGCCCCGGTGGTTCCGCGGTGCTCGCATTCGGTTCCGTAGTTCATGATAGTAGGTAACTTAGATCTTTAGGTCTAAGGGCACACTGTAGAGGTTAGGAATTTGATTGTATTGATTTGTCATCAAGTGTACCTTTGCGGCATCATTTCTCTCATCTCTTTTCCCTTCGTATCCTCCCAATTCTTCCTGCAGTAGTGCATGTTTAGGAGGAGGTTACAAAACCCTGAACTGTTTGAATTGCCTGATAAATCTAGAAAAGAAGATGAATCGTCCTCCTCCACAAACATGGTTGCACGCCCACCCCCAAACCCCGAGGGAGGAAACCGCCCTCAAAACCCACCAGGTGGTGGAGCCTTAGATCCCATAACCCGCCTCCAAGCCCAAATGGAAATGTATAATGAGCAAATTGAAGCCATTCGGGAAACATTGGAGGAAATGAAGAACCCTCCCGAATGGGAGGAGCTTAGGTCTCTTAGCTCCTATCAGAATCCCGCTGCTACAGAGACCATAGGACAAATTCGGGTCCCCATGGACGGGGACGACTTTGAACTGAAACCTAACATAATTGGCCTAATAAATTTTCACTTCCATGGTCTTGCAAGTGAAGATCCTTTTCTCCACTTGGAAAACCTAGCCCGATTGGCTGAAACTGTTAAACCTAGAAATATCGGGTTACCTATAGTCCTCATGAAAATGTTCCCGTTTTCATTACCGGATAAAGCGTCGCAGTGGTTACGCACCCTTGGAAGAACCATCCACTCTTGGGAAGAGATGCGAACAACGTTTTTCATGAAGTTCTTCCCAATCGGGTGAACCAATGCGCTTTGCCGTGCCATCACTTCATTTACACAACAAAACGATGAACAATTTCATGAGGCGTGGGAGAGGTATAATGACCTCCTCAGGAAGTGTCCGCACCACGGTCTGCCTAAGTGGCATGTAGCCCAGATTTTCTACTACGGGCTAAATGAGACTTTGAAGAAGATTGCAGACGCTTCCTGCGGAGAGAATTTTATGAATAAAGACGAGAATGGAGCATTCGAATTATTTGAAAATATGAGCGAAAACTCAATGAACAATGCTTCCATTGTCTCCTTTAATCATACCAGCCAACCCTGAAATGTCCACGAAGTTGACACGGGACCCTCCCATTCATCCACTTATCTCAGCCTTATCGCACAAAAATTGGATGAAGTCTCCGTCGTGCACAAGAAGCTGGACGAGCTTTTGGCCAACCCCTCCCGTTCTATGGCAAACACCCCCATCTCAGCACTTCGTCACAATTCCAATTCTTCCAACACCAGGCTTTTCCCGAGAAACCCCGTAAAACCTTCCTTACCGAGTGTCACGCCAAGTGACTCGATAAGTCATGTGGATCTGGCTTCTGCGAGCGAGTATTTTGACACGGAGGACCAAGCCTCCGTGTGCTCGGATGCATATTTACATGCGGACACGTCTTCTGGCATAGAAGACGCTTGCACCCTGGGGAACAACCCGTTCTCTACCACTTATAACCCAGGGTGGCGAAATCATCCGAATTTCACATGGTCCAACAACCCGCAGCGCCAAAACCCCACGGGTGGACCAATGCCACCGTCCACACCCGTCATCCCAAGGGCCCAGTCTAATCCTATGGCGAATCCTCCATCAGGCCCTTGCGTACCGCAAGCAGAACACGCATCAAGTCCTCTTGATAAATTGATGCGGATGATGACGGAAATGTCAAAGCACCATGAAGAGAACATGACCTCTCTTCGGCACCAATTGGCGCAGCAGAATGCTAAGATCAGTCAACTACGCATAGCGACTCGATCTCAGGGCACTCTTCCTACCCAACCTGTTCCAAACCCGCTAAATTTCGTACCTCGTGGTCCTCAACCACAGGTACGACCTTCTCAGGGGTAGGATAATCAGATTCTATAGGCTCCAAGCATTCCATTGGGATTTCAGGCTAATCCCACTGCAACACTGCACTCTTATGTTCCTATTGCAAACCCTCCTCTGCCATATGATCCCACTGGACCCGCATCGTCCAATGCTATCACTACGAGGAGCGGTAAGTAGACCGTCGATCCACCTCGACCTGATCGTGGCCCGTCTTCTTCATCGCCCTCTCATTCGGGATGCGCACCGCATTCGCGAGAGGACGATACACCCAAATTGGTGCCAGAATCAGTTCCATTCCTTGAGGCTCTACTGAGGGAGCCAAAAGGCAAAAAGAAAGATACGTAGGCCTTTGATAACCTGCGTAATTTGTTCAAGGATGTAGAAATCAAGGTACCCCTGCTCGAGGCTATCAACCACATACTTACTGTCACCCGATTTCTCAAAGACTACACAACACCCAGGCGACAGTCAAAGAAAACTAAAAATCTGGTGGTTCTCTCGCCTCATGCGAGTTGTGCTATACTGTCAAACTTACCACCAAAGCAGAAAGATCCGGGCACACCGCTTATTTCCTGTAGCATCCAAGGCTGCAATTTTAACCGTGCCCTGCTTGATCTAAGATCTTCCATCAATCTTATACTGACCATCATGCTCAAAAAATTTTCCTTGGGAAATCTGAAACCCACCCCTGTCACGTTACAGTTGGCAGATCGTTCTGTCAAAATCCTGAAGGGTGTGGTGGAAGACGTGGTGGTTAGGGTCAACAGTCTTTGTTTCCCTGTTGACTTTCTTGTTTTAGATATGGAAGTTCCTAGCTCACTTTATGATTGTCTGATCATCCTTGGTCGACCTTTCTTGGCCACAGCCCGCACCCATATCGACTGCGAGTCGGGCTATATTGAGATTGCCGTTGGATCTGAAAAGATCAAGCTTAACATCTTCAAGGCAGCCAAGAACTTTGATTGCGATTGTATCGAGGAGACACGTCTGACGAGGACATGGCCATCAAGGCATGTATCAGACTATTTGGAACCTATTCGGACTGCTACGGATTACCTATAAACATTGACGATTGCCTGACTAACACCAATTGTGACGTTCCCCCATCCCTCCCTATTCCCATACCTTCTCCTGACCAGACTTCTGACGAGGTTTTCTCCGCTTCCCATACCTCGTGGTTTGAGTCATATCCAGGCTACTCACCACCAGTCCACACTTTTGAAGACCGGATTGCCCTTTCTTTCCCGCCAAATCAGGCGGATTTGCAACTCCACACTGGGACCTTGGGCCCATATACTTCTCACTGGAGCTATTCCTTTTTGGATCCATCTATCCAAGAAGCCCCTCTTCTTGGCCAATTTGAGGGCCAACTTCTTCCTCCTGACTTGTTTCCCGATCCGCCTGGGACACTCTCGTCCCAAGAAATGCCAGACCTTTCACCATCAACCATCACTTTTCACGCCACTATCACGATCACTTCACTTTTCACTTCACCACCCACCATCCATCCACCCTACCACCCTACTGTATGCCCTGCACCTCAGCTCTCGTTACTCGATCTTTCGTCCTTTCTCTACCTTTTCCTGCATGCATATGAGGACATAGCATCATTTGGCATGGGGGGGTGGATAGGCATCCATAGGATCTGGGTATTTTATGGTATCATGCAGTTTCCACCTATTTATAAATATGTAAGAAAAAGAAAAAGAAAAAGAAAAAAAATATATATATAGTGTTTAGTAATGATCTGAAGGCTGAAACAAAAATACAATAAGTGTTTATGGATATTCAACCTCTATTTTGAAGACTTTCCAGGCCACAGAAGCTTGATTCGCTCAGGCTCAAGCTTAATTCACTTGAGCATTGACAAAATAGATCAGAATCTCTCCTAACTAAGGACGTATTCTTGTACCTGAGACACCAGTACAGGATCTGTTGGTTTGCTTCTACTTGAGAGCCTAAGTAATCTTGGTTCACACTATACTTATCAAGAAAGACCAGGTGAACATAAGACCCAACCCTAGTGTTCATTAGGGAAGGTGGAGTCCTTACCTCTGCGCGCAGGTAGACTTTTTATCCCAGGTTTTAGTCTTGTGTTTAGGAGAAACTCTTTCCACCAAAAAGAAAAGTGTGCTCCTCCAAATAATGTTGTAAGAGATATACTGATACGTGTTTCAAAAAAAAAAAAAAGATGCAAATAAGTCAGTATATCTCACAAATGTCTGTAAAGTCTTCCTCCTACAAAAGTTCTTCAGGGCAAAGTACAAATACCCTGTTTTCTTTGAGCCACAAATGTTAGAAAATGGGTGTTGAGTTTCCATCATCTTTTTAAGGGTCAATCCAAAGACATGAGCTGAAACTGGGACCAACCTGTACTTAAAAATTCGTGAAACCCTGGGCTTGAGTCTTAATGTTCATCTGGTCAGTCTTGGTCCTTCACTAGGCACAAGCCATAACCTCTTGAGCTCTCTAGTATGGCAAAAACCTCTTAGGTCCTGGAAATCGTACTTAAGGTTTAAATATCAAGAGTCCTGGTTAGTTGAGAGATGATCTATGTCATGTGAGACTTAAAGTACTAGTAGTCTTCTCTACAATTGGTTCTCACAATATCCAACAATAAACACACCTATGTCGCCTCAAGGAGAAAATCTTCAGCTTAAGATCATTTCTAAATACTACAAAAAAATGTTTTCCTAGGGACTAGCAAAAGATAGGCATGGGGGTATGATTGCACTGCAAAAATACACCTGCAATTGTGCCATCTTGTGCTATTTCCTAACATTACTAGTGCATATTAGGTATCCTTAGTCGCATTTGTAAAAATACACGCATGCATGCATTTAATTGAGAGGGGAGGAGAGTGAATAAAATGACCTCGCAATTCACATTTTCTTCAAGTACTGCTTTGCAAAATTTCCATCTTTATTTTTATTTCTACTTGGCTTTGAATTCTTCCCGTGGCTGCATGGCATGGCTGGACCTTCCTCCTCGCACCATGTCCTGCTCAGCCATTCCCTGCTCGCCACTCCCTGCAGCCGCATGCAAGCCATGCACAGCCAGGGCATGGCTGTGCATGCTTCCATCTTCTATAAAAAGGGCTCGACACCTTCTTGCAAGAGGGAGCCTGGTCCAGCCAAAAAAAAAAAGAACTCCACAGCAACTTCTTCTCCAGGCCGTCTCCTTCCCCTCTCCCTCCATACGCAGGACATCCTCCTCTGAGGAGCCACTCTGCGGGCAGGAGTCCATCACTGTGGTGCACACCCACCACCGTGAAACCACCACCGCCCAGCTCATCAAAGAGCCGATGGGCGTGGTGGTCTTCTCTTCCCTGTTTCAATGTCCAAGCCACTTCAGCCATTCGAGCAGGAGCTTCAAGCTTTGAAGCTCAAAGCTCCGCACGTAGCAGCAAGGCGGCAGCAGCCGCCCCAGCCCTTTCCGTGCACGCCTGCAGGCCGCCCTCGCCTCCAGCGCGTGCCTGTAGGCGCCTTCGCCTCCCGCTTCTTCTCACTGCACTCGCCTTTCTGCCCGCAACCAGCCACCGTACGCCCCTGCAGCGGCCGACCAAGCTTCACCGCGCCTGCTAGCCAACACCTGCAGGCCACGTGCACCCTATCGCGCTCCTTCGCCCGCAACCCAGCCTTCTCCGTGCACTCTGTCGCGACGTCCTGCCTGCAAGCCAACAGCCGGCGCATCCCTTCCACGCGCGCGCCAGCCTGCGTGTGCCAGCAGCAAGACACTCGCACTCACAGCACCTACAGCACCCGGTTGCGCTGCTCGCTCGGCCACTGTAGCCACTGTTCACGTGTTTCTGCGGAACACTGTGGCTACAGTGGGGTGACCGGTAAGTTTATCACTTATCCAGTCACCTGGCGCACTGCTGCCAGCCACTGCTCTCACCCGCGTCCAACCCTGCGCCCGCTCCAGCGCCCACCCGCGTGTCTGCATGCGCCCGTGTCGCCTGCACCCGCCCACATCGCCCTCTCCCTTTGCCCGCGTACGTCTACGTGCGCCAGCTCCAGCTCTCCGCACAGCGCTGTGCACTGCGGTCCTCTCCGCGCTCACACCCTCCCAGCGCACGCCTCTCTACGTGCATATGCGCCTGTATATGCGCTTGAAGCCTCAGACGACGTTCTGCTGTGCGCGGACGGCTTAAACGCCCCCTTCACTCTAGCAGGAAGCCCTCTCTCTCTCTCTCTCACAGCACTCTCTCCCTATCTCCCTGCCGACACTTACACACACACTCACACTCTCATACACACACACACACCTATACACTATTATAGACTTATATATATATACATATATATATATACTTATATCTATACATATAGTAGTATCTATATACTTAAGTATTAGTATACATACATATATATATCTATATATTTATATAAATATATATATACATATATATTTACATATCTACATATACTTATATACACACACACATATATATATATATATTATTACCTATATAACTAAGTATAAGTATAGACACATATACATATATATACATATATACACACCTACTTATACATATATATCTATATATATACACAAATATACATACATATACATATATATATATATAGATAGATATGTATATGTATTTTATATATATATATATACATATATATATATATATATATATATATATATATATATATATATATATAAAATACATATACATATCTATCTACATATATCTATATATACATATATTACTATATACATACACATATATATATATACATCTATATAGTATGATATACATACATATACATATATATATATATATATATATTTACATATCTATATATATATAAGTACATATATACCTATATATTTATAACCATATATACATATAGATATATTTATATATATACATATATATATATATTTTTCTTTCACATTACTTACCATACGTTGTATCGTGGGAATATCTGCACCAGTTGCTGATATTCCCTGATACACACGTACAAAAAGCGTGGTCACACTCATCTTCCTTCAATCCACCTTACACTCCACACAGCACCTCGTCCTATTGGTTGCATCTTTCTAGACGACGACCGACTCGACACCGTGATACACTCCATCTCCGCCTCCACCCCCACCCCTTTATACATATATATATGCATATATATATACTATATTTACTTTATTTCTACTTCTCTTTCCTGCCAATAAAAAGATAAAAAATATATATATAAAAGAGAAAAGTTAATCCTTGACTTGCAGGTACTCCGTCTTGCGAATAGCAAGGCCCGGTTTGGAACCCTGATTTGGCTCAAAGCCAAGAACCTAATTTTGAGGGTGTGCCTCAAGGATAAGAATTATCAGAAAAAAAAATCTAAATAGAAAAATACCAAAAACACAATAAACGAACGGAAGAGATTCATTGTAGGAAAGGCGTAGAAACTTGACTTCTAACCCCACTTCCCTGAGTTCGACCCTGGGCCTAAAAGTGACCAAGATAAAATCAAATAGGCCAGGTAAAAAAATATTTTGTAAAGAGATGGTTAGGCTCGACTTAGGTTAACCACTATACTCATTATAACGATTAAATCACCATATTAACACACCTATCTGGGTCCCGACCAGCGGCAGAGAGTCATCGCACCGCGCGATTACCGCCCTGCCGACATCATCCTTCCTTGTCTAAGCTCTTGCAGCTTGCGCTCACCACCTCCACTTCATCCACCGATCTGGATTAATCGGGAATCCTATTTTTCACTGGGAGATAACCTCACCGTCGTCAGAGATGACGATGGAGGTTAAGCTCCTCGAGCTCCTTCTTCGACTAGACCCCGCCACTCTCTTTGCCGCAAACTGCTATAAATACCCCCTCACACCTCAGATTTTATTCAAGTTGGCTCCCTTCCCTCTTCTAACACTGCAACCGACCCAATAAGCTATTCGTCCAAAACTCTGACGACTTTCCATTCCACTTTCTGACTTCCTCTGTCCATCTTAAGCAGCCGAGGAGATCTGCCGTGGTCTTCCGCATCTCTGACACAGGTGACGACCTAAGGAATCCTCCGTTCCACCTCAAATCTGCCCGCCAGAGATCTTTCTTCCACCCTCTGATTTCGTCGTCCGCTATGAGCCTTCAGTGGAACCCTATTGACCCCTTCGTCCAGGTAACAATATATTAGGAGTAGGAGTAGGAGTAGGCTAGCTTAGTTAGTTAGTTTAGGTAGTTAGATTAAAGTAATTTTATATTTTAGTTTCATCTTCTCCGACTCCGGTGAGTTCCTTGAGCTCGCTAGAGCTTTAATCTTGTTTTTTTAAATCACTGTACACCTTCCCGTATCTTCCATGATCATTTATAAATCACTTAATTGCTAATTGAATCACCTAATCGCCTAATTCAAATTTCACCTTCACCGACTACTGTCACTGTCTATGGTGACAGTAATCGAGATAATTCCACATTCATGGGTTCTTTCATCAACTATCCACCACTTATGAATCCTAATCGACATTATAATACATATAAATATCACATATAAATTAAACGCCCAAATTTAATTTAGTTCCTGAGCTCGTTGTCCATGGCGGCTCAGGAATAGTTCAAATCTTAAATTAATATATATTTATGAATATAAACACTTGTTGACTTGTTTTAACCTCTCAATCAAGTGGTTAAACAAGTCCTGAGCTTATTTCAAATCAGATCTTTAAGAAAATGATTTCACTGTCAAATCTTAATTTTAAGAGATAAATGAAGAATTAAGTGTGATACTGAGGTTCCTTGCAACCTCAGGATCTTTTCTAAATCAAAAATGGTAAGTTTTATCAATCTGTACACACTTTTCTTATTTTCTGGACTCACCGGAGCTCCGGCGAGCTCCGACGAGCTAAAACTGTGTTTCAGCCTCTAGAACTTGTTGAGAAGCTCTAGAATGATAAAATATGGATCACTAATTAATTTGAGGATATTTGTTTGAGGATTTAGCCACTGGAGCTGTAGAATGAACTTCATCTTCCCCAACTCCGGCGGAGTTGGAGAAGTTTGTTAGGAGAGATCTGAGAAGCATTTAAGGAGCTTAGAAACTTCAGTGCGATGCACTGAAGCTATTTAAACCTTTAAAACACTGTAACAACCTTCCATTAGCTCTGTCGAACACACACATTTTCAAATTCAGGTGGCGAGCCTAAAACCCTAGGAATTAAGGTCAGTACACCATCCTGAAGATCTGAATAAATTTCTGATGTTGAGGAAACTCTAATTGAAACTTTGATTTCCTGTGGAAAAGCATTGAACAGAAAGTCAACTTTTGTGCTTCCACAGTCAAACATGAATCTGATAATGGAGATCTGAGCTTGAATTGAGGTATTGAGGAGTGAAAATTGTTTCTGGAAACTTGTTTGATGATCTGAAAGTGATTAAAGTGAGCTCAGATGATTTATTTAGTGAGAATTTAGTTCCTATCAATTTAGGTTACTTTCGAACCCAAACCAGTGGGAGAAGCATTTTGATGAAATTTAAATTTAAATCCTGCCCAGATTAATCTGTTATAACCATTAGAATTAGTTTAAATTGATTAGAAACACTTTTAAGTGCCTGTTGCACATAATGAAGTCTAAAATATGAACTCTGAAGCTTTCAGAGAAGTGAAGAGCTTCTCTGCTGGTTTTGAAGGTCTTAAAAGCTTAAAACCTATTCTAACATATGCGGAATCAATTATATAACATGTATAGACCTTAAAATAAGAGAGAGAAGTCCATTTGAGGACTCTATAGATTTAATTTCACTTCCAGGTGTTTAAATAACCTGTAGGAACCCCTGATTTCATCTTTTAAATTGAAGAAGAAAACATCTTCAAAACATTAAATTGACCCTGCAATTACGTAGATCTATCTTAGAGCTTTCTAACAAACTTGAAATCACTCAATTTGGAGCTCTGGATAGAAAGTTATGATCATTTGAAGTTGGATCTGGAAGGGGTAGGTTAGTCCCACATCGCTAGTTCACGAGCAATAGTTCCACATCGTGGATTCAGGAAGGCACCACAGCAAATAAAGGAAAAAAGTTGCGTAGCCTGTTTGCCTTCGAACACTGGGTTTAGGTCCCTACCCCACGCCCCTCTGCACATGCTCCTCACATGCTTGTCCATGCCCTTGCCCGTTCACATGCCACGTGGGTCTGGGTGTGGATCCGTTTACCTAGCTACCCGGGTCCGATCCATCTATTTTGAAGAAGAAGAAAAGGAAGAGAGAGGGGGGGTTTTTTACCCTTCGTGTCTCTACTCTCTATACTTAGCCGATTATTAAGAGGCCTTTGCCTCTGTGGTGCTGTGCTTACCTCTCTCTTGAGGCACAAAGGGGAGAGAAGGAGGCCTTTGCCTCTTCTATTAGAGTTGTACCTCGAGCAACTTAAGGCGTCTGATGCCTTGTGCCTTCATCTAATCTCTGCAGGTGCCTTAATTCTACATACTGTTGGAATATTAGACTTGGTTGGCATGGCATATTTGGTTGAGATTTACTGTTCAATTATTTGAGATACTTGTGAGCTTAATATCAGGGGTTAATTTGGTGATTCAAATCACCATTTTAACCCAACCTTTATGCACTTTGCTACTTGATTTCATATATATATCATTTTGAGCTGTTCTAAATGAATCTGTGGTCATAATTACTTATATTTCTAATTAAATTGTCATTAGTGATATTGAATTGCTATTAGTTGTTCCCTGCTATCGACCTCGAACACTTTCTCGATTCTAAGTTATAAATTTAATTATTTTCGAGCAATTGAGGCTTTGCTATGACGATTACTCTTTAAAATCCCTTGATAGCCCGTTAACATTTTGGTGCCGTTGCCAGGGAGCAACACACAATTTGATTTCACTTATTACAAATTTTGATCTGATACTAACTTGTTCTACCTATTTTGTTGTGGTTGTACGAGGTACAAAGCTAAGATCAGCCGCATGACAGCCACTCCAGGGTTCCATCCTCTTAAGCCCCTATTTCTAGAAAGAAGTAAAAAGGAAATCAATTAGGATCAAACTTGCATTATTTTCTTAGAATTAATCACCCAAGTGCCTAATTTGATTCTCTAGAGATCCACTTCCAGATTTCTGCACCTAGTAGGGACTTAAGGTATCTATGGCTATTCACCTTCTTGATTGAGCCCTAGGTACCCAATTTGGAAAGAACTGATTGGACCAAAGGAGCTAAATTAGGGTTTCCATCTTAGGGTTGAGAAAACACACCTGCCTGAAATAATGAGAATTGATTTTCCTGCATTGTGTGTCACCCAAACCCTTGCTTGAATTGACCTAATCAAGAGAACCCTAGAATTAAGCTCTAATCATCCATTTGAATCCTAAAACTTGGGACTTAATAACCTATTTGCAAATCATTTAGGGTGATTTTGGGCTCATTACTCAACTCATCCTCAACCTTAGGGCAGGTTAGGTGAAGTTGATCCACCTTGTGGGTCAACCAACCTTCAAATTAGGTCACCAAGCACAAATCAAATATAAAGTTCAAGTGAAATTCTAAGAACCTTAATTCAGGTTTAAAATTTGGACTTAAGGGGTCAAGTTGCTCATTTCGATCTACTTGGATTCTCAGTGACAAGGAAGGTAGGGTAGGGGAAATCCTGTAACCCGTGGAGACGTTCTATCGAGTAGGGGCCTTTGCGGGACTCTCCCTTCCTGTCTGTCTAGGTATTTCTCGAGTGAATAATTTTCTGATCAAGAGGTATCATCTGCCTCAAACCTCCTTAGTCATCCAAAGATTTTTAGGTGCCTCGATTTGGTCTATTACACCTTCTGTCTCTCATCTAGCTCACTAGTGCATGTTCAGGAGGCGGTCCTTAAGACCATCCTTGAGACCTTCATTAGCAGTTCACTCCCGTCGAGGCCAAGCCTTGAATCACTTGTTTGTGCTACCTTTCAATCATATTGGTATCTCTTCCAACTCTTCTGCTTCTGAGCCCAGATCTCCTTCAGCTATATCTATGGAAAATCAAGAAGAAGAACCCAATCTCCAGAATCAGTTACAGCACCTTAGCGATCTTTTCCAAGCATTCATGAATCCACTGCAGCATTCTATGATACGAGATCATTACAATCTCGTTGCGGTAGCAATCGAACATAGAGTTCAAATCCCTACTCGAGGACTTGATACTGAACTCAAGCCCAATATGCTTCATGCTATCTGATGATAATGTCATCATCAGCCATATCTAGCTTTAATTAGTCATATTCCATTAATAAATGCTTCTACATAATCGCTAAAGAGCTATAATTCATTGCACATCCTTTCTGAGAGATAAACATGAAAATAAGGGTAAATTTATAGTTTTAACAGAATATCCTAAATGTAAAACAATCATGGGATTTCCCAGGGGTTAATTAAAGGTCAAATGTTCATAAATGCCTAATAAGTGGGTTCATGCAGAATGAAACGAGTTTTCATGCGTTTTGAAAATTAAATGATATCTGAAACCCTAAAAATAAACCCACTTAATTAACTGAGGTTATGGTTAGGATAAAATTCACCTAAACCTTCTAAAAGTCATAGAAAAATATTTCCTAAGGTTTGGTACCTTTGAATTGACCATCTGAACCTAATTTGACATAAAATAGTCTCAAACAGATAATTATCCTAATTTAAGTTTTTGCATAAATTACCTAATCAAATTTGGTCAAAACCAAAATCCAACTTCACCATCAGATTCCTTGAGTCCAAATTAGGTTTGTATCAAAATTTGGGTCCAATCAGAGATTACCTTGATCTAGTTTGCATTTCAGTCCAAATAGACTCTTTTTTCTCTCATACATATGCCCTTAACTTTTGAAATCCTTGCAAATAGCCCCCTAACTTCTTCATCTTCTTCACATCCAGGTGCCTACCTCCATTAGGAATAGTTACAGCTCACCAACGAGATTCGAGCAAGATTTTCTCGCTCGTTTCTCAATCAATCAATCCCAAATTTGAACCAGAGATTCCTTAAGGAATTCTCTTTCAATCAGACCCAACCTTGGACCCTAAGACTTTCCCAATCTCCCATGTGAATGCATGGGAGATGTGGGTATCCCACATGCGTGAAAACTCCGAAGATGTCAAGCTTCTTTCCAAGCTTGAAACTCCTCCTTAGGGCCTATAAAAACACGCCCAATGCATGCCTTACCTCCTTAGTTTGGTTTGGAGGCCGATTCCCTCTTCTTCCCTTCTCCCCAACTTCCATCTCCACCAACTCTAGTGAGCTTCTTCGTTTAGCCTCTTTGCTCACCGTCACGAACACTAGCTAGCGTGTTTGTCTTCCCCAACTTCTTCCGCTCCTCGCAATACGCGTAGGATCCCCTCAGGCACCTTCTTACCTTGCTGTTCGCCCCTCTAGAGAGTTCTCCTTCCACGATGCCGGCCAAACAAAGCCGGCACCTCTCCATCCCTTTCGTCCACTTAAAGTAGGTTAGTTAGGTCCCTTCTAATCTCTAGGTCATTTCCCATATTCAAAACCTAACAACCCCTCGACCTCACAGCCATCCACCTTCATCTCCACCTCTGACCGCACCTCCGGCGAGGCTCTCCACACGCTACACACATCCAACCACCTCACCACCTACTCCACAACCTTCGCCACAACACCACAAACAAAACTCCTCACCTATTCCACTCTCTCGACCAACGAAGCACGCCCCGAAACAACCCACTGCCGCACGTCCAACCCCGACTCTATCTGGCCACCATACACCCTCACACAGCACGCCATCACCACCCACACATTTGCCGTGGTCCAGCGATACTCTTGAACGCTTTTGATTGGGCCAAAAGGCCATGTTCTTTCTTTTCAGGTTTTTCCCTTCGCCACCATTAACGAAGGAGATCCAAGCAAGCTTGGAGTCGTGTTCTTGTGGTGTGAGCTCTAGGCTCCATCTCTAGGCTGTGCGGAATAGCCCTAAGACCACTTCTAGGTGGTCAATTAAAGCCCCTGACCTTAGTAGCTACGGTAATCAGAGGAATCTCCTTGCTGCAAACCCACACGAAGAAAGGACGTGGTTTAGTCCCACATTGGAAAGTGAAGAGGCGTTGGCTGCTCATAAATTGAATTTGTCATCTGGCCTTATCGCCTCAGTGCACTGGGGTGAGGTCCTGCCCACCATGCACATGCCTGACCCACCTAAGCTTCTCTCACTCCTCGGTTGTGATTCATGCCCGTAGCCTTGGACACGGACAAGTGACCCGTATACCCGATTAACCCAGCTATATTGAGAAAGAAGAGAGGAGGAAGGAAAGTGAGAGAGAGCGGGGTAGGGGTGGGTTTTGCTCTTCAGAAAAAGAGCCTGACACTTAGTTGAGAAAGGAAAAGCTAAGGAAGAAGAAGGAGAGGAAGGAAGGAAGAAGAAGACAGGGAGCTGAGATTAGAGAAAAAGAAAGGCAGCAGAAGAGAAGAAGAAGAAGAACAGAAGCTTGAAGAGTACTGTAGCAGGTGACAGTTAAGTCATCTGATTCTTAAATCAGATGTCTGATCACTGTTCCTTTATTTGAGATGATTGAGTAATCGATATACATGTGCTTAGACTAATAATTGATCTAAATCACCATTATTTTGTTTTAGGTATCTTTTTGTCTCTAGATACATTGATCTTCAATGAATACTTAATGTGACAGATTAATATTCATTGAACATCATTATAGTACTTCATTTATTGTGCTCATTTAGATTTCAATTGAGATTAGCGTGTGAATTCCTATTTACTCCCTATGTTCGACCTCGGACTTCATTTCTAAATTTTCAAGTTATAAATATTATTTGTTGAAAATCTATTTAGGAGACTTTACTAGAATGAGATGCATTTAAACTCCTGAAAGGCCTCGTTCAACATCGTCAAAATGTTAACATACGAAATCGATGCTTTAAAATACTTCATCGCAGTATAGTCAAAATCACACGAGAATAAATACAATTTATACTCGAATTTTAAAGTCCGAGGTCATTCACTAGGAGCAAGTATTGCAATTAATCTCAAGATCACAATATAACCACAAAGATGAGCAATTTATAATGAAAAATCCATGCAAGAATGATATATATATATATGAATACCAATGTCAATGTGCAAAAAGAAGAGGGTAAAATGGTGATTTGAATCACCAATTACCCTTATACAATAATACCAAATAAGTGCATAGTATCAACCAAATAATTCCACCCAAGGTAAGTAAGCAGTATAGCCTTAGAAGCACAGATTGGTGGAATCAGACGTCGGATGCTTATGATAGATGACTTAAACAAGCCCCTGCTACAGTGCGTGTGCACTGTTCTTCTTCTTCTCTTCTCTGCTTTTCCCTTTCTCAAGTCATGCACAGAGGCAAAGGCCTCTTCTCCTCAAGTGTTAGAGAGTTAGAGAGTGAAGCAAACCCCCTTCCCTATCTATTTCTTTCTTCCTCTTCTCAAACTTGACTAATCGGGTAACCAGATCCGGCTAGGGGACTAGGTTCGCGTGGCGTCGGTCACGAATGAGGTGTGCAGAGGCAGTGATGGGGACTCGACCCCCGTGTGCTGGGTAGAGAGCCTAAAGCACAAAATCTCTTTATTTGCTACAGTTGCGTCTTCAATCTACGATGTGGGACTATCCCACTGAGCTCCTTCTTGCGTGAAGTAGTAGCAGAGGGGGCGTCTGATTGGTGATGTTCGAGACACTGGTAGCTGCAATTGGGTGCCTAGGAAGGCACCTGGGAGTCATCCGCATAGCCTGGGCGTGGAATCAAGGGAGAGTACGGCACAAACTAGGCTTCAAAGGTTGCTTGAAGAAGCTTCATTAATGGCATGAACCGCGAACACCTGCAAAGAGAAAAATGTCTCGATGGCCACGTCAGAGATGCTCAGGAGCTTTGCTGTGGCATGGAAAGGGCGATGGTGGTGGTGATGAGTTGTGAGCGGTGTTGGAGAGGGCTGGTGAAGGCGTATTGTGAACGTGATGGTGGTGGTGTTCGGTAGGTGGTTAGGGCAAGCAATCCCCTCAATTTCTTGGGGGATTTTGCTCACGTGGATGAGGTGGAGCTTTTGGGATCGATGGTAGGTGATTTGGTGGAGTAGAGTAGGCACGTGACCATGCCGAAGGTATGCAAGCCATGGGAAAGAGGATGATGGTGCGGGTGCGACGGTGGTTGAAACAACAATTTGATGATGCTGCGGAGATGAGTACATGACGAGGAGTCGACGGAGGTAGCTAGTAGACGAAGGAGGATGGAGGAGGTGCCGGTTGTGGTATGGTCGACGTCGGAGAAGGAAGTAGCTCCGGTGGGGTAGAACGATGATGACAGAGGGTTAAGGAGCACCTCACCGGTATTATGAGGTGAGGAAAGACAAGAGGAAGAAGAACCGGTTACCTATTGTACGTGGTGGCTGGCAAAGAGGTCGGAGGTGGAGAGTCATCGGAGCGAGGTGGAGCGAGTCAAAGGTTGGAGGAAGAAGAGGAATTTTTGGCTCTATTTCTCGCTACAGAGGTGAGGAATGTCATGGGAGGTCTTTTATAAGGCTTAGGAGAGCTTGGAGAATAGGAAACAAGCTCCATAGCTTGCTTAGGATTCAAGAAGAACCCCACTAATTTCGTGGGTTCTCATGCACGAATCAGAGGGAGTTAGGAGTCAAAATTGATCCCAATATGTTTCCCTAGGTGTGAACATCAATCCCACCAAATTTGGTAGGATTTGATTGAAGTTTGAGTAGGATTTCAACTGGTCAAAGCTTTCCTGGAGGTCGGTTGACCTCCAATGGCGGCAAGGACTAAAAAATGAGGAAGATGAAGAAGTTGGGGGCTTTTTGCAAGGAATTCAAAAGTTGAGGGGCTATTTGCAAGAAAAAGAGTCAAATCAAGATTGAAATGCAAACTGGGTCAAGATAATCTCATATTGGGCCTAAATTTTGGTATAAACCTGATTTTGATCCAAGGAATCTAATAATGAAGTAGGATTTTAGTTTTGACCATGTTTGACTGGAAAAATTATGCATAATCCCAAATTAGGGCAACTTTCTGTCTATGACTCTATTTTAGGCCAAAATGGGTTATGATGGTCAAATCAAAGATACAAAATCCTATAGAATATTTTTCTATGAATTTTAGAGGATTTAGGTGAATTTTATCCTAATCATAACCTCATTTAATTAAGCAGATCTTTTTTTAGGGTTTTAGATGCCCATTAATTCTTAAAATGCGTGAAACCCATTTCGTTCTGCATGGACCCACTTATTAGACATTAATGACCATATGACCTTTAATAAACCCTTGAAATACCCCATGGTTATTTTGTATTTGTGGAATGCTGTTAATTTTGCAAAAATAATCTTGTATTATTCTCTTCTTTTTAAAATACGATATGTGTCCAAGCCCTTGCGTGAAGACTCCAGCAGCTGCAGCCCTTCAATTTGGCCAAGCACGCTCTGTGGCAAACGCGCGAAGGGAGGTGGGACATTTAGTTCCAGCTCGGAAGTGGAAGGTAGCCTGCGTACGCATGAAAGGAAAAAGTGTTAGAGGCTCTTTGCCCCTAACACTAAGGGTGAGGTCTTCCTCCCCCCCTCTCACGGACTCATCCGTGATATAGCCCGTGGACTTAGCCATGACCCGACTACCCAACCTATTCACTCCTCGCTCACCACACACATCGGTGAGCCTGGACCCGAGTCTCCGTTAGGTCCGATTACCCGACCGATTAAGGGCTCTGGGAGAGCGAAGCTGAAATAGAAAGAGAGAAAGAGAGAAGAGAGCTATGCAGGGGAAGGGGGGTTTTGCTCTAAGGAGTTTACCTTCGACACTTAGTCGAATTCAGAGAAAGATCAAGGCTGAATGAAAGAAGGAAAGAAGAAGAGAAGGCCAGCACAGCTTAAGGCCAAGCCAGAAGAAAGAAGAAGAGGGCTCGCAAAGGTAGAGAAAGACAAAGAAGAGAAAGAGAAGGATTGGAATTCAGACATAAGCCAAAGAAGAAGAAGGAAGGAGAAGACAGAGGCAGAGAAAGAGAAAAGCAATCAGACACTTTAAGTCATCTGATTAAAGAATCTGATGATAGATTTTAGCCTCATTACATATTTACATTAAATCATTTGGTGATATTGTAGGAGTAATTGGTGATCTACATCATCATTTTACTTCCATATTTTTGTACTCTGATACTGCTATTATTGCAATTTCTTTCAAGTTTAAATTGTGATCTTAATTTCTAAATACCGATTTGCTCCCTGTGTTCGACCTCAAAAATCTTTTCGAGTAATAAAATTATATCTATTTTGAACACTTTTTCGGTTATACTACAACGCAATACTTTTAAAACCTGATTCAGCACAACGAACAGCCATCCCACCTCCACAGGCCACCAAAACCCTCACCGACCCTCGCAAAACCTTTGCCACACCTCACTAAGCATTTCCCCTCACCTTATTCACTTCATCACCCACCCAAGTCACCCCCCGAACACACCCACTCACACGCACACAGTCTGCCCTAGGTACGCACTCACAGACACCCACATGCCACGCCACCAGCCCCGTCGCATCCGACGTGCTCCGACGACATTCCCTGAGCGCTTTGACATGGCCAAAAGGCTATTCTGTTGTTTTCAGGTTCCAGGCCTTGGCCACCATTGGCGAGCAAAGCTCGAAGCTTACTTGAGGCTACTCTAGGCTTTGCTATGCCAGGTTGCGCGAAAGAGTCTTACGCATGGTCCCAGGTCTTCAATTGGTGTTGCGAGCCTCAACAGCTGATACAATTGGAAGCACCATCCCTGTTGTAGGAGCATGAGAAAAGCGGTCCGTGGATAGTCCCACATCGGGAACTTTTGAAGCTGCACACCCACATAAATTGAAAAAGTGGTGTTAGCTATTCGCCTTAGTTACCATAGGGTGAGGTCCCTCACACCTACACCCGGTCTCATCTGCGACACTACCTTCGCGGATCTGGCCTGACCCGACCTGACCTGCACTCCTCGCTCACCACCACACACCGGTGAGCCTGGACCCAGGTATGAGCCTAACCCGATAACCTGGATACCTGTGGCTCTGGGAGAGCGGATCCTGAGAGAAGAAGAGAGGAGAGTCACACAGGTAGGGGGAGGGGTTTGCTACAGGAACCTTCAGCTGACACTTAGCTGATTTTGAAGAAGAAGAGGAGGTCAGGGTTGAAGGCAGAAGAAAGAAGAAGAAGAGAAGGAAGAAGAGAAGGCTCGCAAAGGCAAAGGAAGAAGAAGAAGAAGAAGAGGAGGCCAGAGCAGAAGAAAGCCAAAGGCAAAAGAAGAAAGAAGAAGAAGAAGAAGAAGAAGAGAAGGATCGCAGAGATAGAAGAAGAAGAAGAAGAAGAGGAGGAGGAGGAGGCCAGAGAAGAAGAAAGAGCTAAAGAGGAAAGGAGAAGATAGAGAAAGCACAGGCCAGAGAAGAAGAAGAGGAGGCCAGAGCAGAAGAAAGCCAAAGGAAAAAGAAGAAAGAAGAAGAACTAAGGATAGAGAAGCAAAAGAAGAAGAAGAAAGGAAGACTTAGAGAAAGAGAAGAAGCAAAGACAAGAAGAATCAAACAACTTCAAGTCGTCTGATTTCCTCATCAGATGACAGATCATTAACTCTCATTGCATATTCATACATTGAGTTCCTTAGTGATATTGTAGGAGTATTTGGTGATCTAAATCACCATTTTACTCTCATATTTTTGCACATTGCTACTGCTATTATTACAATTTCTTTCAGTTTGAATTGTGATCTTGATTTCTAAATCCCATATAGCTCCCTGTGTTTGACCTCAGAACTTATTCGAGTAATAAAAATTGTATTTGCTTTCAAAGCGATTTTAACTATACTGCAACGCGATTATTTTAAACATTGATCTCTCCTTGTGTAAAACATTCAGCCTTGTTAACTGACCTCTGGTTTATGGGACTCGATAACCTCAGCACCCCAATCCACACACAGTCTGGTTCAGTACTTTTAAGTATCAAAATCACACAAATGCATTAAATCTGTTCTGAAAATGTTACCTAGATTAGGAGCAGCTGATCAACACAAGTTGATTTGGACGAGTTCCCGACATGGAGAGGTGGGAAATTTCCCTCGAAGATGCACAATAACATATTTTTTCCTCGGTGCTTGCCTCCTAGGATATCTAAATATCCTACCGGGGGCATGTAAGCACCTTGTGCAGGTTCAGATGCCATGGGTGGCATTATCACGAAATGTTGATTACCAGGGTCTGTATTTAGCTACAGAACACCATGGGTGGGATTATCTCTAAATCTCGAAAGCTAGGGTTTTGGGGGTTTCCATGAGCAGTGCTATCTTAAAGCATCGATTACCAGGGACCCTGCAAGGATTGATGGTGGGAACTAGGAATCCAATATAGACTGTGTTGTAAACCTAATCCGAGGCTAGAAATAAAAAGAAAAGAGAGAGAAAACTCTCCAAAAATAAAGAAAAAATCTTCTGTCTCTCTCTTACAAAAGCATACTACAAACTGAACCTAGGCTAAAACATGTTACAAGCATAGGTGCTTTAACTGCGGAGTTCAACGAACCCTAGGTTAGTTCCTGTGAGCTTTAGAAACCTTTGTGGTGGACTAACGCTAGAGCTGGTCAGGTTTGAATCTTGGTTGATACTTGAGTACCTCTAGGCCTATTATCAGCATTCCGACCTAATCTATAAAAGAAAGCACACAACAGAGTTCTGAGCATAAAAAGACGTGGTCTAGAATTTGAGTGAATCCCTTGAAATGTTACTAAGGGACAAGCAAAAGCTAGGCATGGGGGTAGGATGGGAACACCATCATGAGCCATACCTAGCTCATTTTGATCTAATTAAGTTAGTAAATGCTCCTACATGACTGTAGAAAGTCATAATTCATTGGAAATCCATTCTGTGGGAGAGATAAGAAACGAGGCTTAAAACTATAATTTTACCATTATAACTTGAATACAGTACAACCATGGGTTTTCTCAAGGGTTAATTGAGGGTCAAATGGTCTTAAAAGGATAACAAGTGGGTTAGAATAGATAGAAAAGGGTTTGCACGTATTTTGAGAATTAAATAACTTTTGAAAACCTAAAAACAGACTTGCTTAATTAACTGAGGTTTTGGCTAGAATAAAATTTACCTAAACCCTCTAAAATTCATAGAAAAATATTCTTTAGGGTTTGGTACCTTCAAATTGACCATCAAAACTCGTTTTGGCCCAAAATAGAGTCTCAGACAGACATTTACCCTAATTTAGGTTTTTACATAAATTACCTAGTCAAACGTGGTCAAAACCAAAATCTAACTTCACCATTGGATTCCTTAGGTCAAAATTAGGTTTGTACCAAAATTTGGACTCAAGATGAAATTGTCTTGACCTAGTTTGCAACTTGGTCTTGTCTGATTATATTTTCCCTTAACTTTCAAAATCTTTACAAATAGACCCCTAACTTTGTCATCATCTTCACAAATAGGTCCCTACCACCATTAATCCTATTTGTACAAGCACCAGTGACCTAAAATTGGCAAGAACTCCTCGATTCCTTGACGAAACCCTTTCAAATTTGAAAGGGAAGTTCATTAAGGAATTCCCTTCCTTTTAAGCTAAATCCCATGCACCATAACCTTTCCAATCTCTCATGCGAACGCATGATAGATTTGGGTTTCCTACTCTGGCGACAATTCATAACTTGGAAGCTTGGCTTCCAAGCTCAAAATCACCTCCTGAGCTCTATAAAAGCAAGCCTAGATCAGGCCGAACTCCCCAAGCTCAATTTTGATCGGGATCTCGCCTAAATTCCTCTCTCCTGACCTGCCAAAAGGCCCCTTGAGCTCCGCCGATCCCCTTTGACCTCCCTCATCATCCGTCCACAATACCAGCAGTGGATTCATTTTCCTCACCTTCTTCCGTGTCGAGCAGTACCAGCCAGCATCCCTATCCCATTCATCCTCACCGTCCAACCCTTATCAGAGCCAGCTTCGTCTCTAACACTGATCATACCACAACCGGTGCCATCTCTGTTCCCCATCTTCCGCTACCTCTTCCAGACGACTCCTCAGCTTACCCTCATCACAACAACAACTTCAAAACTCCGTTTCGACCCTGCCAACAATCTCCAACTCCATCTTCCATCTCGTCGGCAGACCTCTGGCGAGTGCTAGCGGCCTCCACAGCCTACCTACGCTGCCGCTCTTGCACTCCACACCTTCACCGTTCACCGTAGATTAAAAACCATAACTTAGTTAGGGCTATTGATCACTCTCGCTCGCCCCCGAACACACCCACCTTCACACGCACTGTCCGACTTCACCCCACATGCACAAACCACTCCATGCCACACAACCATCACTATCGCACTTGCTGTGGTCCAACGATCCTTCCTGAGCCTTCTGACGTGGCCGAAAGGCCCTCTTGTTGATTTCAGATACTCACCGCCTCCGCCATTGATGCAGCAATCTTCGAGCTTGCTTGAAGCTCGCTCCAAGTCTTGACAGCCCCAGGTGGAAGTCCCAGGTTGTGCGGATTTGTTCCAGGCACTACCCCAGGTGGTCAATTGGATGCCTTGGCCTCGCGAGCTGAGGCAATTGAAGAGAAGACTATGCTGCTGCAGATGCATAAAAGGAAGGTGGAGCACACCACAGTGCATAAGTTGATTTTGTGTCTAAGGCTTATCGCCTCAGACACTGGGGGTGAGGTCCCGCTCACCCGCTCACCTGCACCTCGCCTGTGACCCATCCCCCGTGGGCCTAGCATGGACCCGACCCACCTAACCCGTTCCACTCCTCGGCTGTGATCACGCCCATAGCCCTGGGCCTGGGTGCACTCTAGATCCAAAACCCGAATACCTGGCACTCTGGAAGGCTCTAGGAGAGCGTGACCCAGAGAGAGAGAGAAAGATAGTGCACGGGGGCAGAGGGGTTTTGCTACAAGAAGTAACGGCTGACACTTAGCCATTTGAAGAATCTTCCCCCTCTACGTGAAGAAGGAGAACTAAGAAGAAAGAAAGAAGAGGAGAAGGCCTGAGCACAAAAGGAAAAGAGAAGGAAGGGGAGCTGCACAGGAAGAGAAAAAGAAGGGAAGCAGAGCATAGAGAAGAAAGGCAGAAGAAGAAGAGGGACCCTTGAGTCTCTAGACAGCACTGTAGCACAGGACTGTCTAAGCCGTCTGATACATTTGATTACATATATTTGAGGCTTTGATTTAGTTGTTATTTGTGAGGAGTAATTGGTGATTTAAATCACCATTTTACTCCATTCTTTTTGCACATTGATACCTGACATTATTCTTGTTGCAATCTCTTATATTTCTGATTCAAATTGCTATCTTGAGTTTTGAATTCCATATTGCTCCCTATGTTTGACCTCAAACTTAAAATTCGAGTAATAAATATATTTGTTTTCAAAGTGATTTCGACTATATTACAACGTAGTTTTTAAAACCTCAATTTCGCTGCGAAGAAATGGAAAATGTTAAACTATCATTTTCATCTGATTGTTATCAAATATCAACATTAGAGGAGTGCTTTTTTAAAGTACTGAATTTTATAAAAGCTCCATATGGGCATTCTTCAAATATTTGTAGAAAGATCAACTTGGACAACAAGATGATAGGGTTGAAAAGTCATGACTATCACATCCTTATGCAACAACTGCTTCCATTTGCAATTCGTGGCTTACTACTAAGCAACATCTATTGACCAATCATAAATCTTTGTTCTTATTTCAATAAACTAGGCTCCAAAGTTATAGATAGAGAAGATGTAGTGTACTTATGTGAATTGGAAAGGATATTCCCACCATCATTTTTCACAATCATGATGCATCTACCTATTCATTTAGCATATAAGGAAAGTGTTGCAGAGCTTGTACATTATCGATGGATGTACCCTATAGAGAGATACTTGCTAACCTTGAAAAGAAGTTGGATTTGAGAGCCTAATTGCATCACTCGAAATGCAATTGTTATATGGTAAAGTGAGAATTCATGTTGAAATCAGTGAGATTTGGGGGAGGCTTTTAGTCCCATACTGGAAGTGGACAAGCTTCTTGGTGGGTGTAAAAAGCTTCTGCCTCCCATAGCTTATGTAGCAAAGAGTGAGAGGTAGGGCTGGGGACCACTCATGCACGCACGCCCCGCCCCGGCTCCGACTTCGGCTTCAACTCGGGCTCAAGTGAGAATCAATTTGGAACTTAGAACTTGGACTCTTTTGCTATGAACTTTTAATCTCACGATTTTGACCTGGAATGGTCAATCAAAAGGTAAAATTGATCGACCAATTTATTTTGGTTGATCAATGGACATAATTGGTCAATCAATTGCCGTATTTCCATAAAACGAGAATTTCCATAAACGTCTGGTCGTGGGCTCTATATAAGGGCCACAAGGGGACTCTCATTTGACACACAACAAGAGTAGAAAAACTCTCTCCACTCTCCCCCTTTCTCTCTCATTCTTGTCTCCCTTTCTTGGTGCTTTTGTTCAACATAAGATTGGTAGTAAAATCTCTAATCACTTTTGTCGATCTTGCACAAGGAGATTGAGAGATTCACGATAAGTTTTTTGCTTGATCAAACCATAAATTGGTAGATCAATCGGGAATTTGGATGGAAATCAAATTGCCTCGGCTTCATACTCCTAAGGTGGTTTTCGAGGACGTTCAAGATTGGAGTGCACCGAATCTTGGAGGTGGATCGTCGTATCCTAGGAGGAGTTCGTTGTATCCTTGTGTTGCTTCTATTTAGCATGAGTTGTGGGAGGATCTTTCTGAAATAGCAGTCCACGCACATGGGACTCCATGGCTAGTGGGTGGTGATTTCAACTGTGTTTTGACAGGGATGGATAGACCAAGTGGCATGGTGGACAGTGCATCTCTTGGTTTTCAATTGACGGTACAATACTTGGGCTTGAATGAGTTCCCCTCCTCAGGAGTAGAGTACACATGGAGAAATGGAAACGACCTGATGTCTAAGCTAGATAGATTCTTTGGGAATGCAGATCTCTTGGATAAATTTTAGCTATCATTTGTATCTGGTTTAGAGCAGCCCTTTTTAGATCATACACCGTTGGTCTGGGATAGTGGTGAGCATACACGTACAGGGTCATACTTCAAGTTTATAAGATCATGGCTGAGAGAACTAGGCTTTCGTGAAATGTTTGAAGCATGGTGGAGGGCCAAACATGTAGAAGGGTCTGCTATAATCAGGTTGGCATCAAAGTTGTCTTCTATGTGCACCATGCTTAAGGAATATGGGGTAGTGATATCTACATTGTGAGAGCAAAGGTGCCATGAAGTGTTATTGGAAATTCAAAGTTTAGATGCAAAGGAGTCTATATCTTCTTTATCTGACCAAGAACTGGAAATGAGGAGAGGTTGGCAAGAGGTGGTAGCGGAGGAGGATTTAAAGCATGAAATGGATTGGCAGGAACGTTCAAAGCAACTCTGGCTTAAATAGGGGGATGCCAAAACAAAATATTTCCACCTTGCAGCTAGCTCACGCAAAAGACAGAACTTGATATCCTCTATTGTCGAGGGTGATCAGAGAATTACTTCCTTGCAGGAGATTAGGTCTAAAGCCATCAAACACTTCAAGGATTCTTCACGGGCAGCAGACAGGGGACATTGGAGAATGGCAGTAGGTGTTTCTCTAATTTCAGAAGAGCAGGCCAACAGATTGACTACAGCCATATCTGAAAAAGTTGTGGATGCTATTAGAGAATTGAATAATGAAGGATCACCAGGTCCTGATGGTGTTCAAGTCTTTTTCTACAAAGAACTGTGGAATTTGCTTGGTGGGGAGGTGATGGAGGTCATTAGGGAATTTGAGAGAGGCAACTATGGTTTTAATAAGATAAACAGATCATATCTTTTCCTTTTACCAAAGAAACAAGGCGCGGACAGATTTTCTGAGTTCAGACCTATTGCACTCTCGAATTCCATCTATTTGGTGGTGAGCAAAGTCTTGGCGACCAGGCTGCGGGGTGTCTTACAAGATCAAATTCTTCTTGTTCAATCAACATTTCTTCCTAATAGATCTCTACAAGAATCTTTCATCATGGCTAAGGAGATGGTGAGTGGATGGCACAGGAGGAAATGCAAGGCCTTTATGTGGAAAGTGGCTTTCTGAAAGGCTTATGATTCTGTTTCATGGCCTTACTTGTGGGAGGTATTCAAAAGAAGAGGCTTCCCACCTATATGGATTCGTTGGATGAAGTTGTGCATCACCACTACTTCCTTCACCCCCTTGATTAATGGTAAGCCCTGCGAGGCATGGATACAACCACAATACAGAGTTAGACAAGGGTGCTCACTTGCTCCATTGGTGTTTAACCTTGCAGTTGACACTCTAGCTAGATACGCTTGCAGGTTATCAGAGGTTGGTATAATCAGAGGCTATTCCATCTCCAATAGGAGGGCCATGGCTTCAGTACTCCAATATGCTGATGATACTATTTTTTTTTGTAGAAGGGGCAGAACTTGAAGCTCAAGCTTTATGGCATATGGTTAAGATCTTCGGAGACATTTCAAGTTTGAAATAGAATGTGAAAAAATCTTCCTTGGTTAGTTTTGGACTTAGTGATCAAGAGTAAGCAGCATTATCTTCTATCTTGGGCACTCCACGCACTACACTTCCAATTAAATACTTGCGGCTGCCTCTGAGATGCTCCAAGTTGAAGAAGAGTGATTAGAATGTTTTATTTGACAAAATTTCTATTAAGTTAGAAAGTTGGAACAACCGGTATCTGTCCAAGGGAGGAAGACTCATTTTATTGAATTATGTTATTACCTCCATCCCAGTCTTCTACTTCTCCATTTTCAAAGGCCCTATGTCCATCTGGAAGCTCATTGATGTGATGAGAAAGCAATTTTTCTGGAAGGGTGCATGTCATGAAGGAAGATTTATGCAACCTTTGAAGTGGGAGCAGCTATGTCTGCCCAAGGAACATGGTGGATTGGGTATTAAATCCCTTAAGGAGTTCAATGAGGCTTTATTAATCAAGTGGGCAATCAAACTCCTTAATGGTGAAGAAAAGTTGTGGACTGATCTCATTAAGGCCAGCTATGGCAGCTCCAACAGTGCTTTGAATAGACTGTGCCCATCAAAGCCTTCTCCTTTTTGGTTGTCTGTGATACAAGCCTTAAAAGCAAATTGGCAGGTACTGCAACCAGTTCTAGGGGATGGCAGCTACTTTAGCTTCTAGCATGAGGAGTGGTCTTCGCTCGGTGTTCTGAAAGAAGCTTACCCGAGAGTTTATGTAGCTGCTGCAAGTAAGGATGGGCTGGTCTGCAACTATTGGTCTGAACAGGAGTACTGCTACCAGTTCAGTGGGGTTGAAATGAGCAGGGAAGGCACTCAACTGTGGGAGGAGAAGATGCGGCTGATGTCAGATTTGCGGAATTTCAGACCAAGGGCTGGATTGGAAGACAGCTACATATGGGATGGTATTTACACTATAGCCCGCGCCTATGGGAAGATAATGGGCATATCCAGAGCAGCGAAGATTGATTTAATTGGCAAGAAGTTATGGCTATTGAAAATTCCACTCAAAGTTTAAATTTTTCTTTGGTTGTGTAGGAGGGAGGGCTTGATTACAGGGGACTTGAGGCATAGGAGGATGGGTAGTGCTCTGCAAGTTTGCTCCCTATGTGGGTTACACACCGACAGCCTAGTTCACATATTTTCATCATGCCTGACAACAGATGCAGTTTGGAGAAGAACATGTCAAGAACCACTTCCTATGTGGGATTCTTTATGGCAAAATTTTTACTATGAGATAAGCCACACAAGCACATGGCTACGATTTTCTGGTGTGTGTGGAGGGTGAGGAATGAGCATTTATTTCAGGAGAGACCAGTGTGTGTCGAGCAAATTGTAAATGAGTGCTAGTCCCTCATACATATGTGGAGAGCTGTATTGTAATGATTCCCTTTTTTTTATATATGATAAATAAAAGCCCTCCCTAATTGCTATCATAGTACGATAGCTTTCCTTTCAGTTTCAAAAAATATATATATACGTCTCTAAAGCCTTAGCAAAATATATGCAAACCCTAAAGCTAAAGCATATACATATATACTCTATACTCATACTCATATACTATATATGCTTATATATATATATATATATACATATACAATATACTAATATACATACGTATGCAATTACGTATACACTATACTTACATATTCTACTTAACACATGCATATACTATACACATATACTCACACACAGTATACACACTCAGCACTTACAACACTTATGCTTTGGACACTAAAGTCTCACTTAACACACATTGAAGCTCCAACACTTAGATTTTTTTTAGGCTCTTAACTTCTCAATACTTAGCACTTGGACCAAAATAAAGTTTTTTAATGGGCAAACTGGGTTTTTCGTGGGATACACAGCACCCTCACGGGTGGGACCAAGCCACTACTAAGCTCGGTCCTAGTTTGATTATGTATATTTTTATCCAATTTCACTCGAGCCCAAACTAAGCCCACATAGGCCCAATACTGTGCACAGCGAGCTCCCAACCCACTCAATGCTCAGAGTATCGTGCATGGTCAGAGGGTATGAGTAACAATTTATTTGCACCTAATGCTTGACGACTGGTCATGCACTGCGCACAATTCCTTTTACGTGGCCACGTGACATTGTCATCCCACGATGTGGGATTAATCACAGCACTATTTAAGTCTCGCAACGTGTACTAAAGACAAAGTTTTGGCCTCGAATTGAGAGCCCAATTTAAGTCCAAATTCTAATTAAAATATAGGGTTGGAAAGACCTTATATAGGGCTATACAATTATAAATTAATTTATAAAAATAATTTATTTAATTATATATAAAATTAGTTAAAGTTAGTGATTTATGCAAGTTAAATTAGAGGTTAATTACTTGATTAATATACAAATTAATAAATTAATGATGCAATTAACTTTATAAATAGTTAATTTATATAATAAGGTATTTATTATATATTTTTAATTTATTTTAGAAGATTTATTTTAATTTATATACATTTATGTACACGTTTTAGATATATAAATACTCATATGCAATATACATACTACTATACAGTATAAATACATAATAAATAGGTTGAAAATACTTGAAACTAATATATACAACATAGCTTACTTCAATAAAAAATTAAATTACTAATTTATTTTATTTTAACTTAATAATTTACCTAATTAACTTAATAATCTAATTATCTACAATAGATATATAAATAAATTAATATACAGGTATAAATAGTTATATAATAATTACTTTAATATGTATGTACAGTAATAGATACTATTATACAAGTTTACATATTTATTTATAATTACCCTAGTTTAAATAAATTTAATTTAATATAAGTTAATATATAATTATATAATAAAATTATATATACAATAATTCATCCTAAATACTTGCTTAAATATATATAATACAATTATAAGTTGTTTATGTACATTATTTACATATATTACAATATTTACATTTAACTTAATATTAAGTTATATTTACGAGTACAAATAGTACATACATGGTATTTTTATGCAATTTTTGGCTTTTTCATATTTTTATAGTGTTTTTATGTTTAATATGGATAGGAGAGGAAAAAGAGAAGGTGAGATAAGAGAGAGAGGAAATTTTTTTAGCATTTTTTATTTGATTTCTTTTATTGAGTTTCAAAGTAGATCGAATCGTTGGCCGGTATGTTTTACCAGCCTAGGAGTTTGGAATGCTTTGAAACTTCATATACTTAAACAAATATCTAATCCTACTCAAGATAATTTTCTTTTATTTATTTACAATACTTTAAGATTTTTTTCTAAATTTTCAAGTTCAACCAAATGTGACCTTAAAGGAGTGAAGTCAAGTGAACCTAAGGCCTACTTTTCAGTTCTAATAGCTTAAAAAGTGATTTAAGAATTCACAAACATTCAGCACATCACAAGAAACATGTTGGAGCAATTAAACACAAGTTTCACAATGAATTTCACTAAAATCACATGTTGGACAGTTTTAACAATATACATGTAGCTGATAAAGGATTTAAACAAGGTTTTCATGCAATTTAGATAAGGTTAAAATCAAAACCTTGTACCTGAATGCTTACAAATGTTGTTTGAACTATATAATACATGTCTGCTTCTTAAAATCTTCAAAATGACCCAAAATCCACCCTAATTCCTTTCCATCCAGATCATTGTTGACATATTTCAACAGCTACTGGTACTTAGAGTTTAGCGACTATTGCTGCTACACAAGACTAGTAGCTAATCCAACTGTTGTTCATGCTATTTACATCTGCTACTGCTTTTGTTGTTGCTGCCAAATTGAGCAGCTGATTGCTGCTCATTATAAGGAAACCAACTCATCCATAAATCCACTGTGAGATCAAAGATTAAATCTACTAGAAGATCTCTAAATTAGAAGAAAACAAAGCAGCTACTGCTGCTTCTGTACATATCAAATCAGCGACTGAAACAATGAAATTCCCACTCTAAATCATTGCAAACACTCTCAAAAGGTCCGAAATCAATTGAAATCAAATCAAAAATCTAGGGAACTCTAAAACCCTAGTTCAATCCTTTTCTCTTTGGCATAGACAACAGAAGAGGATTGGACTAAACTAGTCATTAAATCCACTTATAAATTGAATCAAAAATTCATTAAGATTACTTAAACCTCATTTTAACCTTTATCAACAAACTAAAACCAGTTTGAATTGAGAAACCATATCACCTAGGAGGCCTTTTGATGTGGGATCATTATGGTAATCTAATCACCCAATAAATCTATACACTATGAATTAGTGTTCAGCATATCATTGCAATCCTCCTAAACCCCTCATATCATTGCTTAGGCTTCAAATCCGAACATCGAATTTTAATCAGCCTAGACTCTACAGAGAAGAACAGGAGCTGAAGTAGAAATTGGGTGCAAATAATCAAAGTTGAGAAAATCTGATCAAATGAATCTAAAGCAATCGCAATACATCCAAGCAAACTCAGATAAACTCAATTTCAATAATTAAATCTAAATTAGTTGCAATTTCTCATAAATTCACTCAATTGGTCATTGAATCCACATCTAATAAAATCATCAAATCAGCTCAATTCAAACTCAGGGGAGGGTGATTATGATCAGATGACATGAATGAGATCACCTTCAAATGAATTTGACACACCAATAGATTTGTAAACCCTTGAGCTTTAGATCTATTGGTTGCCTGATGGATGGGTGAACCATGGATTAAAATACGAGCAAAATCAATGAATGTGGATTATGAAGTGATGAGGGAGCTCAGATGAACACTATGAAGGGATGAATTCGTCTGCTTTGATCTGAATTGATCAGAGAAGGCAAATTTGGTGAAAAATGACCTAATCTAATATACTCCTAAATCTAACAATCAATCCATGAGATCACTAACTAATTCTACCCTAGAAAGATCTACACTACACTAGCAAACACTACAAGGATCCTAGAAAGTGATAAAGTCTACTCTAATTGGAGGAATGGGTTGCCTGGATCCACAGCGAGTTGTTGTGGCGACGAAGGGGGATGCGAGGATCTTCAGCTGAAGAATGAGGTCCCTGGGCTACAGCTGGTCACTACAACGACAAATCAGAGGGGGAGACACAGCCCCTATCACCGGCGGTCGACAAGGGAGGAAGGGGAGCTGAAGACATGGATGAAAGGATCGGCTCAAAGGGGGAGTCGATGGGGGTCACGCGAGCACTGAGCAGGTGCTTAAGAAAAATGAGGGAGTAATCAGGGCACCACAAGGTGCAATTAGGCATTTAGGGCTTCAATGGTGGGATGTGTTCGCGAGGCACGTGGGAAAGCTCAAACCAAAAACCCATCATTGGATTAGATCTGGATAAGGTAATGGTTCTTCGCGCAAAGGCACGGGAAGATTCGATAAAGATCCATCATTGGATGGGTGGAACAATCAATCGACAGTTGCTGCTGTTGATGTTCCTTGTGCATGAACAATGCGTAAGGAGAGATATGCAAGGCTGTAAAGACCTGTCCAATTTTTAGCCTTTTAAGACATCTGGAGTGTCAGTCAAACGTCTGGACCCTTTCCCAGATGTCTGAAAATTAAATTTCTGTATGCCTTCTGCATTCTGCACGTGGGCGACGTGCAGAACTCTTCTCTCTCTCTCCTTTTCCTCCTCCCTCCACCTTGCAGAACCCTAGCTGCGGCCTTATAAAAGGCCACCCCCTTCCTCTCCTCTCCACTCCACCATTACCACCACACCCCACTCCACTGTCATAAGCAAGGGTGAGCGAGAGAGAGTGTGAGAGTAAGGAGGAGGAGGGTGCGTGAGAAGGAGGAGAAGGCCAAGGTCGAGAGCTTCGTGGAAGCTCGCACGGCCACTGCGGCGCGTGTAGGACGAGGAGGGCGTTGGAGCATCGTCCTCAACCACCTGCAGCAGCTAGAGCTGCGGCAAAGAGAGAGGAGATGCGGCGGAGCATGGCGAGAAGCGCAGGAGCGCAGTCTGATACTGGAATTTTTCCAGTATCAGACATCCGAAGTGTCTTCCAGATGACCGGCTGGACGTCTGGCGTCAACACCAGATGTCTAAAAGCATTTGTATCGCGAAGGTACGTCTTCTTCGCGGTTACGGCCATGCAAGCCACACCGCAAGCGATTTGGTTTAGGCTAAACTAGGTTGCTGCTCTATCATGCACAGGAGCAGCCTTGGGAATGTGCACGGAATGCCTTTCCACACACTTTCGGATGTCTGGATAACTTATCAGATGACCGGAGGCATTTCCAAACAACCGGAGGACTGGTCAGACGTCTGGAACTGTTTTCAGATGTCGCGGGGGAGTTCTGGACGTTTGAGGTCACTGCAGGAGCTGGAGGTGAGTCTGTGACTTTTAAGACGTCTGGACTTGTTTCCAGACATCTGATTTTGGTCTACAGACACGTTTTTGACCCGTTTGGGGTCCGATCAGGATCCGTTTTACACAAACAAAATATCTGTGGTTTCCTTGTGAGTGTCTCTATGTATTAGAAACCTTTATATACTGTTCTGAACCTTCCGGTGTAATGTGTTCCTTGGTTTAGGACTTCGACCTACTGTGTGTTGGGGGCTCACAGAGGCACGTGGGTCTACGGTTCGAGCCCCAGTACTCCCGGATTGTCTGGTAGAGTGGTCCACCCCTGTTATACTTATTAAATATGAATGCATTTATGAAAATTAGTCAACTGGAAACCTAGGATGTGGCATGAACCCTAGGATAGAGAAATGGTTGAACCATTTGTTCTGCGTAATTGTAATTGTGTATATATATAAATGAACTAAATTGCTAGCCACTGCCTATAAATAAATATGAGCTGCCTGTTAGAATATGAGCTGCCTGAGATAACAAACAGTTACCTGTGATATCACTTGTTGCATGTATTAAAATGTGAAAAAATGAGATGCCTGTGTATAAATGAGAACTAAAGTCTAAATGATGAAACCTGGATTGGAATAATATGATGAACATGAGAATGAACCCTATGGGGAGTTAGGAGTAGAGCTCTTGTGGATAGATGGAAAAGTCTGGAAATGTGGACGGGAAGTGTGATGGCCCTTGAGTACGTGGTACCAAGGAGAGCAACTGTCCCATTTTAGTGTAAAGCAGAGCTAGCCACCCTTGGGTTGGGACCCGGGGTTAGGATTGGCCACTCTACACCGACTTCTGTTGGCCCTCTTTATTGACGAGGCGAACTCGTGTTTTAAAAGATGTCATGTTGCAGTATAGATGAAATCACTGCGAAAACAAATAAGAATTTATAACTCGAAAACCAAGGTATCCGAGGTCAAACACAGGGAGCAATTGGGTTTTTAAAAACTTAAGAGCACAACTCTCAATTTAATAAAAAGCAATAACCAATAAAATCAAAATTGAGAAGTAATGTCAATGTAGAAATAATGCTAAAAAATTGGACATCTAATGAAAAATCAGATATCTCAAAAGCTCTTGCTACAGTGCTTGATTTGCCTTTCTCTTTCTGATTTTTGTCTTCCCTTTCTCTCTTCTTTCTCTTTCTCTTTGCTCTACGGTTGTGCTTCTTCTGCCTTGTTCTTTGGCTTCTTCTTATTCTTTTCTTCTTTGTCTTTACTTGTCTTCTTCTTCTGCTTAGCCGCTCCTGCTTCTCTCTTTCTTCTACCCTTGACTTTCTTCTTTCTCTTCTTTCTTCTTCTGCAGCTAAGTCCCTGCTTGGCTTTGGCTTCCTTTACCTTCAGCAGCTACCTTCTTCTTCTTCTTCTCTTCCTCTGCCATGGCTAAGTCCTTCCTTCTTCAGCCTTTGCCTTCAGCCGCTACCTTCTTCTTCTTCTCTTCCTCTACCGTGCCTCTTCCTTCCTTAGCTCCTTCTTTCCTGCGTAGCACAATGAAGCAAAACCTACCCCTACCCCCCCATGTCTCTCTCTCTCTCTTTCTCTCTTGGGAACGCTCTCCCAGAGCGGGCTAATCGAGTCAGGTGCGTGCCTGGGTCCAAGCACATCGGCGTGGGTGTGATGCGCGAGGAGTGCTAGGTCTAGGTAATCGGGTCAGGTGCCAGGTCCGCAGGGGCAGGGGTCGCGGATGAGGCATGAGCGAGTGAGGGCGAGAGACCGCACCCCTATGTTACTTGAGGCAACCAACCAAAGAGACAAATTCAATATAAGTGTCACAGCTTACCCCTGAGTTTATAAGGTGGGACTAAATGTCCCACCCGCTTCTGCTGGCACCTGCAGGAGGAGAAACCACGCAATTGGAGTGGCTGGAAGTCTCACAAAGTCTGCTCTCAAGCTGGATGCCTTCTCACATCCAACGTGCATAGCCTGGAGCCCTGAAGCCTGGAGCGCGCGGCCTGGACCTCTGAAGCAAGCAAGCTTGCTTCAGTGCTAATGGCGAAAGGAGGCTCGGACGTGCATGACACGAAGACGGCCTTGCGGCCCTGTCAAACAACAGGGAAAGCTTCATTGTATCATGGCGAAGGTGAGGCGAGGGTCAATGTGGCGTAGACCAGCCTAGGCGTGCGTGCCTAGGTCAGACTGTGACCGTGCGGGTGGGTTTGTTCAGTGGAAGTGTGGAGCATGTGTGGTGATTAGTGGACGGGTGAAAAGTGATCAGTGGGTGATGGAGAAGGTGATGAGGTTGGTGGAGAGGCGTGTGGAGGTGCAGAGTGGTGGATGCATCTCGCTAGAGGTCAGTCGGAGATGAGGAAGATGAAGGTGGATGGTGGCAGTCGAAGGGCGGTTTATGAAATAAAATGAGGGAAAATGAAGAGCGAGAGGAGAGAAACTTATCTGAGGGTATTGGGATGAAGGGAAGGCAGAGGAGACGAGCAGCACATATGTGTCGTCGTCGGGGAAGAAGGCCCTGAGGTGGAGATGACGGCGACGAGGAGAAGGTCGGAGAGGCGTGCGCTGGTGCGGCGTAACGCGAAGGAACAAGACGAAGCTAACCCTGCCACTGGTATGGTGGCAGAGCGACAAGAGGAGGGAGGAGAGATCGCCGAAGCTTGCATGAATTTGATTGGAGATGAGGAGGGAAGAAATTGAGAGGGTATCTGCGACCAAATCAAGCTTGGCAAATGCGCAAAGGACCGGGGGTCCTTTTATAGTTGTTGGCCGAGCCCTTTGTGCTTGGAAGGCAAGCCTTCCAACGCAAAGTCCTCACCGGAGAAGGAAGGTGCGTAGGACACCCAAATATCTCGAGCATTCGCATGAGAGATTGGGTGTAAATCTGATCTGGAGATCTCGTTCATACGATGGAGAAATCCTCAGAGAATCTCCCTTCCAAATCTGGGAGATCTCTGAGGATTCGAGGAGATATCAGCCTCAAATCCTCACTGGAGTGGGCTTCCTCCTTTGTAATGGCGAAGGGACCTGAATTTAATGGTGGCTAGGAAGTTAGGGGGCTCTACGCAACAGTTTTCAAAAGTTAGGGGCCAGAATGTAATTGGGTGGATCATTTTGCAAAGTAGGTCAAGATGACCTTCCCTTAGGCCCAAATTTTGGTACAAACCTAATTTTGACCTAAGGAATATAATGGTGAAGTTCGATTTTATGTTTGACAATGTTTGAATAGACATTTTGCATAAAAACCTAAATTAGGTAAAATACTGAGCTAGGACCCCAATCTAGGTCAAAATAGGTTCCAAAGACCAAATTGAAGATTTTAAATCCTAGGGGATATTTTTCCATGAATTCTAGAGGATTTATTTGATTTTTATCCAGACCAAAACCTTGTTGAATTAAGCAGGTTTGTTTTAGGGTTATAGAATGTCATTTAATTCTTAAATCTCACAATAACCCTTTTCTAACTGAACCATCCTACTTTTCCTTCTATTAAGTCCAATTGACCTATGTTTAACCCTTGAGAAATCCTGTTGATGTATTGCAATGGTAAAATTGCAGTTTTACCCTTTAGTTTATATTCCTTTCCTAGAATAGTAAACCCTTGACTTAGGCCTTCCTTTAGGTTATGTAGGAGCTTTTGTTTACTTTCTCAGGTCAAAGTAAGCTAGTTAGGGCTTACGATGAGGCTCTCATCACTCGCGTACATGGTACCGAGGCAAGCTACTAGTGTAGGGAGGGAGCTAGCCACCCCACGGGGTCGTTCAGCTAGCCACCCTACACCGACTTGTTAGGCCCTTTGGGCAAACCGGGGTAGTCAAACGAGGGTGCCCGAACTGTGGAGGGGCGAGACCCCTGTTTGGTTCTGAGGGGCTAGACCCCTATTTCTGAGAGGGCTAGGCCCTATACTGTTCCGTGCTGTACTTTGGGCGTACCCGTTAGTGGAAATGACTGACCACGTGTCAGTGCGGGGTAGCTACCCATGCACTTATCGCGCATGCTGTAGTCACCGCTACGTTTGTCAGTGACCTCGGGGTGGTTGACTAGGTATAGGACTACCACGGGGGACTCTCCCAGCCAGGAGAGCACCACGTGTACCTTCTACTCTTTGGAAAAGACTTCAATCAAGATCGTTCCCACGAGGAACATGAAAGATCAAGAAAAATCAGAATCGTAACCAAATGGGGTGAAAAGGAATTACCTGTAAAATAAAATAACTTGAAAAGGATAAATATACCTACTACTTTTCCTACTTTAGATAGTGTGGTTACCACTATACTCAGCGTTCACTGACTCCATCTTTTTCACAAAACTATTCAGGTCCAGGAGTTGAGCAGCCCGAGCTACTGGCTGCGGAGGGTGCTGGGCCCAGTCGAGCCCAACCGTAGTTTTCAGTACTTTTTGCTGTACTCTCTTTACGGCTATAGTGAGTTTCATACTTTTTGCTATTGTTCCTGTTACTGCTTCTTTCGTTTCATTTTTCCTGTTATTGTGGTGGTATGTACTGAATTAGTAGCTATTACTTTCCTTTACTGCTTGTACTTTTTTTTTTTACTGCTCAGTTACATTGCATGTGTGAATGTGGTTTACTTTCCTCCTTTTCGATTATTTCTTGTTGGATGACTAGGTCTTGGGATTAGTCGAGGCGAGCCGATCTCGGGTCCTGTAGGGATTCGGGAACTGGGTCGTAACAAAGGCTGTTGGGACATTTACAAAGATGGACTTATAGTGAAGGGGTAAAAATTTGTAAAGTAACCTGATGAGAGCCTCATCATGAGCCCTAACTAGCTCATTTTGACCTATGAAAGAGAATAAGAGCTCCTACATAACCTAGAGAAGGCCTTAATTCAAGGAATAAGTGTTCTGAGAAGAAAATATGAAATAAAGGTTAAAACTGTAATTTTACCATTGCAGTACATAAACGGGATTTCTCAGAGGCAAAACATATGTCAAATGATCTGAATAATATGAAAAGTGGGTTGGTTCAATCAGAAATGGGTTACTATGCAATCCAAGAATTAAATGACATTCTATAACCTTAAAACAGACTCGCTTAATTCAATAAGGTTCTAGTCAAGATAAAAATAAAATAAACCCTCTAAAATTCATGGAAAAATATCCCTTAGAGTTTATAACCTTCAAATTGGCCTTATAACCTATTTTGACCTAGATTGGGGTCCTAGCTCATTAATTGACCTAATTTAGGTTTTTATGCAAAATATCCAGTCAAACGTTGTCAAACCTAAAATCCAACTTCACCATTGGATTTCTTAGGTAAAACTTAGGTTTGTACCAAAATTTGGACCTAAGGGGAGGTCATCTTGACCTACTTAGCAAAATAGTACACCCAAATTACATTTTAGCCCCTATCTTTTGAAAACCATTACACAGACCCCCTAACTTCCTCGTCACTCTTACAAACAGGTCCCTCCACCATTAATGGGGAGAAATCCTACTCCAGTGAGGAATGGAGGGGGAGTACTCTCTGATTCCTCAGAGATCTCCAAGATTTGGAAGGGAGATTCTCTGAAGAATTCCCTTCCATCTAAGCTCGATCCTAATCTCTGATTTGCACCCAATCTCTCATGCGAACGCACGAGAGATTTGGGTGTCTAACTGATTCCATCCCCAACGAGTATTCGCACGCTTGGAAGCTTGTCTTCCAAGCACAGGAACCCCTGCCAGCATCTATAAAAGAATCCTCATCCCTGGCCGCACCTCCTCAGCTTGACTTGGCCAGAGATCCACCCCAATTTCATCCTCTTCTCCTCCGGTCAAGTGGTCTAGCGAGCTCCGGCGAGCCTCCCTCCTCTTTCTCATCGCTCTGCCACAATACCAGTGGCAAAGCCATTCTCACCATCCTCCTCCGCATCGCGCAACACCCGCGCGAGCATCTCTAGCCCCATCGTCGTCGCTATCTCCCTCCACTGGACGCCGTCTTCTCTGGCGACAGCAGGTACTTCCAGTCGCCATCTCTCCCCCTTCGTCCACTTAATTAAGTTAGACTTACTCCTCTTTATCCTCTCCTCAATTCCCCTCAATCTATTTCATGAATTACCCCTCGACTGCCACCGTCCACCGCCATTTTCCCCATCTCCGGCCAACCTCCGGTGAGACGCCTCCATCGCTCCACGCCTCCACACGTCTCGCCACCAACCTCAACACCTCCGCCATCGACCATTGAACACTTTCCACCCACTCACAGACCGCCATACTCACTCCACACTTCCACCGAACACACCCACTCCCACGGTCACATCCGACCTAAGCACGCACGCCTAGGCCGGTCTGAGCCACATCAACCCCCGCCTCACCTTCACCATGACACGAAGAAGGTTCTCTTGTGGTTTGATAGAGCCGCAAGGCTCCTTTTGTGTCGTGCAAGGTAGAGCTCCCATCCACCATCAACGAGCACACGAGCTTGCTTGTTCTCCAGCTTCAGGCCACAAGCTTCAGGATTCGAGCTCCCAGGCTGTGCGAGTTGAGAGTGTGCGCAAGTCAAGCCTGATAGCGGGTGTCGCGAGACCTGTAGCTGCATCTATTGTGAAGTCACTCTCCTGCAATTGCCAGCAGAAGCGGGTGGGACTTTTAGTCCCACCTCGGTAAGTCTTGAGTTCTCTGAGTGGTTTAAGTTGATTTTGTGTTCTTCCTTGTTTGCCTCGAAATCACTGGGGTGAGGTCCCTCGCCTCACCTATCACGCCTCGTCCATGACATATACTTCGCAGATCTGGCAACCCGACCCGACTAACCTACAGAGCACTCCTCACACACCACACCCACAACGGTGTGCCTAGACCCAGGCACGTGACCGACCCGATTACCCGGCTCTAGGAGAGCGTAATGAAGAGAAATACACACACAGAGAGAGAGACGCGTGGGGGTGGGTAGAGGGTTAGGTTTTGCTCTTCGGTGTGTGTAGGGAAGAAAGAGAAGGAAGGTGCAGCTAAAGTTAAGGCACGGTGAAGTGAAGATAGACAGGAAGAAGAAGAAGAAAGGTTGAAGCCAAGGGAAGCAGAGCTAAGAAAGGCTAAAGGAGGAAGAAGCAAGAAAGAAGAAGAAGACACGCAGAGGAAGAGGTGAAGCTGACACTTAGCCGCAGACAGCCAGCAGAAAAGAGAAGACTTAAGAAGGAAAGGCAGAAGACAGAGGAAAATAAGAAACAAGGAAGAAGAAAGGAAAAGCTAGAAAGAGCTACAAAGAAGAAACAAGGAAGAAGAAGCAGACGGCCAAAGACCAAAGAAGAATAGAAGAAAAAGGAAAATCAAGGAAAGACAGAAGGAAGAAGAAGAAGAGAAAGATGCAAGGAGAAGAAATAAGAGAGTTAAAAGAGAAAACATCTTTTTAAGATGTCTGATCCCATGATCAGACATCCAATTTCTCTATTTTTGCCACAATTGACTTTTAAACTCTTGCATTTAAATTCTGAATTAAGTTTTGAGTAATTCTAAGTGTTCAATTACATTATTGAGATTAGTGAATAAATTCCATTTGTGTGTTCGACCTCGGATACTTAGGTTTTCGAGTAATAAATTTTTATTTGTCGTCAACGCTTGGTCACCTATACGACGATGCAACTAACTGTTAAAACACGGTCAAGCGCTGCCAACATTTTGGCACCGTTGCCGGGGAGCAACGCGCAATCTATCACTAATCTTTGCATTCTCTTTTTCATATTGAACACTAACTTGCCCTACTTTGCTTTGTTGTGATCTTGTAGGTATTTCACGAGAAGATCCCTCCCACAAGTCAATTATTCCAGGGCAGGTAATCTCTTTTCTTCCTTAAACCATCCCCTAATCCTTGAAAGACAAAAGGAAGCAATTAATTTAGGAATCAATTGCCTTCTTTCTATAGTAATCACCATCTTTAAGGCAAACGCTTGCTGATTTTGCGAAAATTTTTCAAATCTTCTTGAAGTTGGAGCGATTTTTTTAGATTCTATCTCACAAATTCATGTGCCTAATAGAAATCACGCTTAATCTCTGCGGACAACACATTTCTTGCTTTTAAGTCCAAAGGGAACCTTTTTCAAGAAGAAAAGAGGATTGGAAATAGAACTAAATTAGGGTTTCTACAGTAAGGTTTTGAAGTGCTAGTCACACGTGCCTATTTAAAAGGAAATGAACCCTCCCTCATCAGTGTGCTACCCAAGCCCTTGATTGAAGAGATCTAAACAAGACAAACCCTAAAAAAAAAGAAAAAATTGAGCTCTAAAATCACTTGAATCTTAAAATCTTGGACCTAATAAACTGGGAGTCAAATTAGGGTGATCTCTAAGTCCCAAGCCTAGAATCATTCTGCCATCTTTAGGACAGGTCAAGTGAAGTTGACCCCTTGGGTCAACCAACCTCCAAATTAGGTCACAACATCAAAATAGCTAAAGTTCAAGTGAGAACCCTAAAGCACCTTTGAAATAAAAGTGGTAGACTTAAGAGGTCAAGGTCCCCATTCTGTTCTACCTGGAATCTCAGTGACAAGAGAGGTCGGGTGGGGGAAACCCTATAACCCATGGGGACGCTCTACCGTGTAGGGATCTTTGCGGGACTCTCCCTCTCTGGTTGGCCAGGTAATTCTCGGGTGGACGACCTTCTGATCCAGGGCTATCATCCGCCCCGAACCTCCATAGTCATCCAAACGTCTTTGGGTGTCTTGATTGGGTCAAAAACATCTCCAGTCCCTCATCTTTTCTCTTTAGAGCACACATGTACATTTTCAGTGGGACTCTTTATTCAGATCTGATCGCTTCATAACTTGATTCTATATCTTGATTCAAAGTCTGATTCTACATCTTGATTCCACCACCTGATCCAAATATGCAGCCAAACCACTTAGGACTACCATTCAAGAAACCTGAATATTGGAGATCCATAAGAGATAGGATGATTGAGGATGCCCTGAAATTCTATGAAAAAGAAGACAAAACCTCAACACCAGTAGAAAACATTCAGGTTGATGTCCCAACAACCACAACCTTTATCATAACTTGTGCCCAAGTACTATTAGCAGAAGCCACAAAAGGATCAACCCGAGACTTGCTCATCACATGATACATTGAGATAGAAAAATTGCACAATCTTGAATACCTTCAATGCATGACAAATCCTCGACTTTGGAAGCAACACCAAGATGATCTTGAAAAACAAGAAGAGATAATGAGATTATTAAAACAAATTATTAACCATAAATACCCATATATGCCACAAATAAAGGATGAACCATCTTGGGACAACATCGATGATCAATCTGATCTCGGGTTTGAAGCACAAAATTGTTGTGGATTCCCAACCCAGATGGAGTACAATGTGCCTGATATTGAAGAAGGTTGGAAAGCTCCAATTGCACAAAAACACAATGTTGATCCTACTCTAAACCATGAATCACCAAGCTTAGAATCCCAAAACTCCTGCAATAATGAGAGTAGAACTGAACCTCTCAAGGGTGTAAATTCCACCCCTTATTCTGATAAGGTGACCCTTGAAGGTTATTCAGACCTAGATTCTAGTGATTCAACCCACATCCTAAGCCTAGAATCTAGATCTGAAACCTATCGGGAAGATTTCGAGGCCCCATATGAGGAAGATCAATTTTTCAATGAAGAATATGATTTTGGGCCTCTATTTAATGAATATCCCTCGCCAACATCCTCAGAGGAACCAATCGATTTTTCAGAAGTCATGCCAATTTATGATACAGAAACTGAGGAGTTGGATGAGTGGGGTTTCAATTGGGTCTACCCGACCAGCTTAGAACCTGAGCCTCTACCAGATAAGGACACCTTTTTAAGCTTAGAATTGACATCTAGGCTAGACCTCAGTCAGGCTGCTAAATTTACAGCATATGATTTATTCTATGGTGGAACTCATGATCTTGAATCTCATTCAGATTTTCGCAAACTCTTCGACGATTTCGAATCTGACCATAACATTGGAGAAAATATGCTTCCTGACTATAACAAGCCAATCCTTGACCTCAGCTCACATGACTCATTCTCTAACTTCGATTTTGAAAAAACCACCTCTTCCACACATACAGAACTGATCAAAACCCGTTCTCTACCCTGACCTGCAATCGAACTCAATTTCTATTCTGATTCACCTCTCACTGAGCCGTTTGCAGATGATTCAACTCCACATCTATACCGGGTATCGGGTATCGATCAAATTGAGAAACATGATCCACCATTCTCTGATCTCCCCTGTAGGGTTTCCACACCATGCACTGATTATTTTTCGGAACCCTACCCTGACTAGGCTGATTCGACTCAGCCTAAACCCGAGTTTTCACTTCCATATCCATCCGAGCCACATTGCATATGGTGGGTTCCTCATCTGTTGATCTACATCTATCAACCCACCAGCCTGATTGGGTTTGGGCTACATCATCAGCCTGTTGATCTTAACAAGCACCTAGTTAGCTCAACCAGGCTCTTAATCAAGGTGCTTGTTTTACAAAATTCTGCCGATTTGACCACTCCCTCTCCACCTCATTTTCCGCTCGGCTAAAGGAGTTGAATTTAGTGCTTAACCGGAGGAAACCTATCATTCCAAAGTTAGAGACCCGTCTGATTATCTGTCTGTACTCCACATCCATTGCACCTTGAGTTCAGCCTTAGACAGTTGATCCCACCTCTGGTACGCGTACCAGAGCTTGAAATCGTCCACAACAGTCATTTTCGACCCATTCACCCACCCGATGTATCTTATTCTAAGTCCCTGACCTCAACACTATTTTACATCCTCTGTTTACAATGAGGACATTGCAAAACTTAGGCATAGGGGGGTGATAAAGTGCATACATACAGAACCAAGAAAAAGTCAGAAGGATTCTCACAAAAAAAAATTCACATATGTCAAAAACACAAAAAAAATTAAAAAATTATGAAAAAGAACAAAAAATGGAGGAGGGAGGAAATTTTGTGAGCCACATAATCATAAGGAGGAGAAAAAGAGCAAAAATGACAAAAAGGAGCACAAAATGAAAAAGAAAAAGAGATAGTCATTAGTAAGAGATTAAGGAATTAACCAAAGTTCTAGACCACATCAAGAAAAGAGAAGAATGAAAGAAAAGTGCTAAGGAGACACAAAAAGAGATTAGCAGAAATGCTGATCTTAGGCCTTCTAGGCTAGACTCTTAGGCTTAAAAATTCACGTACCCGCTAAGATCTGGATAATCCTCAAAAGGTTGGGGAAAATGCGAAGCTTAAGTATTAGGTCGAAGGTTTAGGAAGTATTCAGCCTCGTTAACTGACCTTTGGTTTACGGGATTTGGTAACCTAAGTATCCCAATCCACACACAGTCTGGTTCAGTGTGCATAATTATCAAAATCACGCAAAAAGCATCTCAATGTTCTGAAAAAGTCACCTAGATTAGGAGCAGCCGATCAACACAAGTTGATTTGGACGAATTTTCGACGTGGAGAGGCGGAAAATTCCCTTCGAAGATGCGTAACAACATATCATCTCCTCGGTGCTTGTCTCTTAAGATATTTAAATATCCTACCGGGGGCACGTAAGCACTCCGCTGGTTCAGATACCATGGGTGGCGTTATCTCGAAATGTCTATCGCTAAGGTCTGGATTCGACCACGGAATGCCATGGGCAGGATTATCTCAAAATCTCGAAAGCCAGGGTTCTGGGGGTTGCTATGAGCGGTGCTATCATGAAGCATCAATTGCCAGGGACCCCTGAGGATTGATGATTGGGACGAGGAATCCGATACAGACGATGTTGAGAAGCCAATCTGAAGCTAGAAATAAAAAGAAAAGAGAGAGAAAGCTCTCCAAACAAATAAACCCTCTGTCTCTCTCTTACAAAAACGCACTGCAAACTGAACTTAGGCTAAAAATGTCTCAAGCACGGGTGCTTTAACCACGGAATCCAACAAACCCTAGGATAATTTCTGCGGGCCTTAGAAACCTTTGCAGAGGACTGAGGCTAAAGTGGGTCAGGTCCGGATTTTGGTTGGTACTTGAGTACCTTTAGGCCTATTGTCGACATTCTGACCTAATCACAAAAGAAAAAGAAAAGCACTTATCATAATTGGTGACAGACACTCAGGGTCTAGAACAGAAGTTAAAACCTTGAAATTTTGCTAAGGGACTAGCAAAATCTTGGCATGGGGGTATGATGAGAGCCTCATCATGAGCCCTAACTAGCTCATTTTGACCTAAGAAAGAGAATAAGAGCTCCTACATAACCTAGAGAAGGGATTAATTCAAGGAATAAATGTTTTGAGAAGAAAACATGAAATAAAGGTTAAAACTGTAATTTTACCATTGCAGTACATAAACGGGATTTCTCAGAGGCAAAACATAAGTCAAATGATCTGAATAAGATGAAAAGTGGGTTGGTTCAATCAGAAATGGGTTACTATGCAATCCAAGAATTAAATGACATTCTATAACCCTAAAACAGACCCGCTTAATTCAACAAGGTTCTGGTCAGGATAAAAATCAAATAAAGCCTCTAAAATTCATGGAAAAATATCCCTTAGGGTTTATAACCTTCAAATTGGCCTTTGGAACCTATTTTGACTAAGATTGGGGTTCTAGCTCATTAATTGACCTAATTTGGGTTTTTGTGCAAAATATCCAGTCAAACACCCACTCCCATGGTCACATCCGACCTAGGCACACACGCCTAGGCTAGTCTGAGCCACGCCGACCCACGCCTCACCTTCGCCGTGACACGGCGAAGGTTCTCCTGTGGTCTGATAGAGCCGCAAGGCTCCTTTTGTGTCGTGCAGGTGATAACACCACGCAAGGGGGTAGTAATTAGGTTGAATATGACCCATCTTTAGAATAAAAGGCACAACATAAAGTAGAATAGGAGCATTGCATGCATCAAGTACCAAGATTGCTTATAAACTGTATTAATGGCCATTTGTGTAAAGCATTTGTCAAAGCAGGCCTCAGATGAGCAATCGGACCGCACGGATAGATTCAGGATGACGAACGGAGTCTAACGGACTCAAGATCGGCCAAATCCGACATCCGGAGCTCCCACAATGGGCCCAAGAAATCCTGACCGTTGATCTGGAGATCAACGGCCTAGAACGTGCCACGTCGCCCCGCCCCCGCCGCTCGCACGCCCCCAAGCCAGCCAAGGACGCATCTCGGCCGTTGATCTTCGATCGAACGGCCGAGATCCGCGCGCTCGCTCGCGGTCGCCGCGACAAAGCGCGGGCGTGGCGCAACGGTTAGCGCGCACGCCCGCGTCGCGGCGACGCGTGTTCGAATCGCGCGGAGCGGAAATCACTTGCGGGCGAAGGGCGCGACAAAATTGAGCCGCGCGATCAGAAGCGAGCGGCTAGGATTGCGCCACGCGGCACGACGACAGCGCCCCACCTCCCACGCGCGCGCGCACGCCGGGCGGAAACGCGCGCGCGCACGCGCACCCGAAGCGCGATCCTAGCGCAGGCACGGGAGGATCTCAGCTGTCCGATCTTCAATCGGACGGCTCTCGTTCGACATCCACGGATCGCGCCTGAAGAGAGAGAGGGGCGGGCGACTGACCGGCGGTAGAAGGCCTTCACCGACGTATCTGGAAGCGGTTTTAGCAATGTTCTGGATGTCGCTAAAGCACATTCTTCTTTTAGGAAGCCCTTAACTCTATTTAAACCCCCTTCTACCACCATTCAAGGCATCCTCTCCCACTTGCAACTACTCCACTCCTCTCCTAGCTAGTCTTAGGCACTCTTGTAATCGCCGGAGACGACGAGCCGCCGACGGAGCCTCCTCCACCGCCGTGGCTGCCTCGTCGCTCTCCACTCTCTCTCTACCTCTCTCTCTCTCTCTTTTAAGCTTTCATTTACTTTTGTTGAAGCATGTATTTAATATTGTAAACCATGAACTATGAATGCATGTTTAATGAAATTATTTTCCATTTAGTTGCCATTTTAATTTCTGTTTAAAGTGCATGATCAAAACCAAGAGCTTTCTAACCCTAAACTCTCTCTATCTCTCGCTTTTCAAAACCGTCTCTTTCGCAAGCAAAACTCCGCCTTTTTCATGACAACAAGTGGTAAACAAAATCCGATTTCCACGCCTCCCTGAGATCGACACTCGGACTCACCTCCGTTTACTTCTTTTAAAACCGACGTATCAAGTGCAACTATAACGACACCTCTTAACACACACGCACGAAGGCACGTCAGTTTTTGGCGCCGTTGCTGGGGAGGCAACGGATTTGTTTTATCACCTCCATTCCACCTTCATTCTCATATCGTCTAATGCCCTATTTTCCTTTTTACTTGACGGTTGCAGGAATTCGGCGCATGGACGGCGAAGCGACGCATTCCACTATGGTAGCAAGGAAGTAGGCGCCTCGAGGACCGATAGTGAGTACTCTCTCTCTCATTATTTGCTTGCGTGAAAAAGCTAAAAAAATCATAAAAACTGAAAAAAATTGGCGTGGCGAATGATTGCTTGACCCACATTCTTAACACACCACCCTACAAAAAAATGTACACTCTAATATACTGGACAAATTCTTGGAGTGTTCTTTTCTTTCTCTCTTGAGTGGTGTTTGCAAAGCCACCGTGAGTTGACCTGGGCCGCACCACTCAACCCTAAAAACTAACTCATCTAATAGAAGCTGCACGATCTTTAGGATGAGTACACTAGGGTTTTTAGAGCCTCTACAGAAGAAAAAGGAAATCTACTTTCATCAAATTGTGTGTAGAACTTGACGTGCCCATTGAAACTTGTCTGAAAGCATTAAGACACGTCAACCCTAAAAAAACACTAAAGTAAGGATGAAATATTAAAAGACACCACACCCTAAAAATTCTTGCTTGAAAACCCTGTTTTATAGAAGCACACACCTTGAAAAGTGAAAAATTAAGAGGTACCACCCCAATCAACGCCTCATCACACTACCCTAAGCACAAGCACTATCCTAACCCGTTAAAACTAAGTAGACGTGCCCTAGGCAGGACTGAGTTAAGTCTCAAAAGGTGAGGTTTTGTTCGCTAGGCACTTGGCTTTCATTCCCTTGGTAGAATCTGGTGGCTAGGCTGCGGGGCAGTGTCAAACGACCGCGGTTGTGGGGTCTATGGAACCGGAGGCGCAAGCCAAAGGAAGAACCTTCCCTGCAATCCCCTCGTAATCAACCTGGCCAGATTAGCCTTGGGAAGGGGAGTCCAGTGTTTACGGACTTAATCAACCTTTGTGAGATTTCTAGGTCTCCTAAGGAATACACCATAAGGATTAGGCTTGTTTGTTTGATTGAGTGCACAACTCTCTCTCATCTGTTCTTCCCGCATCCCTCCATGGATTTCAATGCCTATCCATCTTACCCAAATTACCCCCAACAGGATTTGTATGCTAACCCAAGTAGACCATACCCACAGCCGACTTGGGCTAACCAACCACCAAGTTGGGGATGCAACCTGGAATATCCCTCTTGGCCCAACTATGACCAAACCGTACCAACCTCTTATTGGAATACACCTAACATAGCCACCCAAGGGTACGATTCAAATTGTGGGGCTCCATATCTCGATTGTCCTCACGATGCCTCCTCATTTAGGTCCGACCCGCTCTACTGTAATAGGACCTACACTTTAGGAGAACACCAAGAACCCTACCCATCTCAGGATAATAACCAAGAAAGGTCATCTGAATTCAACAACCTTGCCTACTTGACCTTTGGATTAGAAGGAGTTCTAGACAAATGGAAATCAGAAAATGCTCAGAAATCTAGGCAAGCCCAGGATCATCAACCTCTGATTTGGTCCCCTGATGAAGAATCTGACTGGGAGGAGGACTTAGAATCTCAACTATTCTGGAGTAGGACCAAACAGAGAATGGTTCCTCTTGAAGAACTGGACCCTGAACATGATAGAATAGAGGACCCACCCAAGAACTTAAACACCAATATGGATTCTGATCCACAACCTCAACCATACTCTCTTAACCTGGATTTCAAGGAGGAAATCCAAAGGACACCACATGACACCATGTCAATTCTTGATAACCTCCAGTTAGAACTACACAGACAGAATCAAGAATTGGTTAAAGGGCAACATGCCATGTTGGAGTTGTTCCAACAATTGGGGGAAGAAGGCCAAAGAAAGCTGTTGCATACAACGCCATTCATGGAATTCATAAAGCAAGGATCTACCATGATCAATTGGACTACACCTAGTCATCCTGATTTGGTTCAGTCCACCATTGATACCCCTCAGGAGTTGGATAGCTCAATGGATAAGGACAGTAAGGATTCCTTGGAACACAATTTGGGGAGCATTGAGAACAAACATCAGGAGGAAACTGAGAAGGTGAGGGGAGAGACCTTGGAATCTGAATCTAATCGGCTCAAGACAAGTAATCCGGTGGGAGTAGCAGCCAACGTCGGAGATGGAGAATGGAGTTACAATTTCAAAGAAATTGATTATGAATCGGTTAGAATCCCCATCACAAATTTGGAGGAGGGCCGAGAGAAAGAATATGATCTAGAGGATGAAATTGACCCTACCTCTAATGCAACCCCAAACAGTGAATCTGATACAAAGGAGGTTGAAGAAAATATTCTTGAGATCAAGGTCTTGGAGGGAATGAGCAATGAAACCATAGTTGCGGAAGAGATGGATTCGTCTTTGAAGAGAAGACTCATGCTTGGTTGTAGGGCTCAGTATGAAACTCTGGACTTTGTTACTTGCCCTACCAGAATAAAGATCCCGCAACCCGAATGCACTAGAATTGATACACTTTCGATGGATTACAATTTTATGGGGACACAAGCTGAATATAAGACCTACATCTTTAGTGTTTGGCACGTCATATTTGAGGTGCGTTCGTCCACAACAACTTGTTTGCATGCCCACAAACTAAGAGAGGATCTGACACGGGCATGCATGATATATCTGTTACAGAATTCCCGCCCCTTAGGAACGGGACTCCACCACAACCTTATTCGCATCTGTGGACTTCTGATTTTGGGTTTGGTTAATTTTGAACATATCTTCTTGACCCAAGTCATTCCTGTTTGTGCACCGCCCAGCTGGAGGCGTTAAACTCAGTGCTTCCTGGGAGGCAACCCAGCGGATTCAGACTGATCTGGTAGTCTACGTCACTCAGGTACTATCTTTTTAAACCCTTCTGCATCCATGAATCTGCCAATGAGGACATTGTCCAACTTAAGCATGGGGGGGATGGTAAATTGCATAATCCTGAGCTTAATTAATCAGTCTGAATGAATAAAAAAAAAAAATTTGAATTTAGGAAGAAAAACTTAGGTATTAGAAACTTGTCAATAGTGGGAAATAATACAAAAAGAACTTAAACACTTAGACTTTTCAGGCCTTCAGGCTTAATCAGCCCTGGTGTCCGTTAAAATATAGATTTAGCGGTGAGTCCTGGCAACTTTAAGCTATTCTAATCCACCTACTAAATAAGGTGATAAGTATACGACTTATCAACTCATCCTCTAACTCAGGAAAACTTTGAGTCTAAGCATCTGCACACATTTCTGCACAGACTCACTTCTCGGAGATTTTGACAGAAATTGGGTAGCTAATGAACTCTCTAGGGTGGTATGGCTGGCAAGTTGTCGTGGGTAACAGCTCATTGGCAGGTTGTCCAGAACCCAGCCACAGGCCATTTCTTTTTCGCTACCTCTAGGTACATTTGAGATTAGGGAAGCCACCTACGTAAAAAAAAAAATAATAATAATAATTTAAAAAAAAAAAAGGAAAAAGAAGAAAAGAAAATAAACCACACTTCACCGCACAAGTATGGCTGGTAAGTGATCGTGGGTAACAGCCCATTGGTCGGTTGTCCAGAGCCCAGCTCAATAATTGCACAAAAAGGAAGACCAAAAACACCTAAGGAAGAAGCGGGGAAGTAGTACAAGCCGGGGAGATATACACTGGAAAATCCTTGTGTTGACCCCAAGTAAAATGAACGTAGGGAGAAAGCTACCAATCGAACAAATACACCTTCAGGCAAAAATTTATTTTCTTTTCCGATCACCTAGAGGCGTAGAAACTTGAAGTCTGTCTCAATTACCGTTAAGTAAGTCTATCACAACATTCACACCAAGATGCTTAGCACTTAGGGTTTGGACCGAGTTTTGGGTGGGTTGGGTAGCCGTAAAAAGTTACCAACCCACACTGAATTCTAAAAATTCTAAAAAGACATATATAGATATATACGTATACATAAGTATAGTTATATATACAAAGCAAGGATTCGGGCGATTCGTATTTTGGCAGACACCCGGGCACTGCTTAGTCTTTGTAGATTAAGATCTTCGTATAGTTCCTCTTATTGACAAGTAACGAAGTGCCTAAGCAATTACTTCTTGAATTCGCCAAAGAAATAAAGGCTAGAATAAACCTTGCTAGGGACTAGCAAGGAGTAAGCATGGGGGTATGATAACACCACGCAAGGGGGTAGTAATTAGGTTGAATATGACCCATCTTTAGAATAAAAGGCACAACATAAAGTAGAATAGGAGCATTGCATGCATCAAGTACCAAGATTGCTTATAAACTGTATTAATGGCCATTTGTGTAAAGCATTTGTCAAAGCAGGCCTCAGATGAGCAATCGGACCGCACGGATAGATTCAGGACGACGAACGGAGTCTAACGGACTCAAGATCAGCCAAATCCGACATCCGGAGCTCCCACAATGGGCCCAAGAAATCCTGACCGTTGATCTGGAGATCAACGGCCTAGAACGCGCCACGTCGCCCCGCCCCCGCCGCTCGCACGCCCCCAAGCTAGCCAAGGACGCATCTCGGCCGTTGATCTTCGATCGAACGGCCGAGATCCGCGCGCTCGCCCGCGGTCGCCGCGACAAAGCGCGGGCGTGGCGCAACGGTTAGCGCGCATGCCCGCGTCGCGGCGACGCACGTTCGAATCGCGCGGAGCGGAAATCACTTGCGGGCGAAGGGTGCGGCAAAATTGAGCCGCGCGATCAGAAGCGAGCGGCTAGGATTGCGCCACGCGGCGCGACGACAGCGCCCCACCTCCCACGTGCCCGCGCACGCCAGGCGGAAACGCGCGCGCGCACGCGCGCCCGAAGCGCGATCCTAGCGCAGGCGTGGGAGGATCTCAGCCGTCCGATCTTCAATCGGACGGCTCTCGTTCGACATCCACGGATCGCGCCTAAAGAGAGAGAGGGGCGGGCGGCTGACCGGCGGCAGAAGGCCTTCACCGACGTATCTGGAAGCGGTTTTAGCGACGTTCTGGATGTCGCTAAAGCACATTCTTCTTTTAGGAAGCCCTTAACTCTATTTAAACCCCCTTCTACCACCATTCAAGGCATCCTCTCCCACTTGCAACTACTCCACTCCTCTCCTAGCTAGTCTTAGGCACTCTTGTAATCGCCGGAGACGACGAGCCGCCGACGGAGCCTCCTCCACCGCCGTGACTGCCTCGTCGCTCTCCACTCTCTCTCTACCTCTCTCTCTCTCTCTTTTAAGCTTTCATTTACTTTTGTTGAAGCATGTATTTAATATTGTAAACCATGAACTATGAATGCATGTTTAATGAAATTATTTTCCATTTAGTTGCCATTTTAATTTCTGTTTAAAGTGCATGATCAAAACCAAGAGCTTTCTAACCCTAAACTCTCTCTATCTCTCGCTTTTCAAAATCGTCTCTTTCGCAAGCAAAACTCCGCCTTTTTCGTGACAACAAGTGGTAAACAAAATCTGATTTCCACGCCTCCCTGAGATCGACACTCGGACTCACCTCCGTTTACTTCTTTTAAAACCGACGTATCAAGTGCAACTATAACGACACCTCTTAACATACACGCACGAAGGCACGTCAGCAGGGTAGAGCTCCTGTCCGCCATTAACGAGCACACGAGCTTGCTTGTTCTCCAGCTTCAGGACGCAAGCTTCAGGATTCGGGCTCCCAAGCTATGCGGGTTGAGAGTGTGCGCAAGTCCAGCCTGATAGCGGGTGCCGCGAGACCTGCAGCTGCATCTATTGTGAAGTCACTTTCCTACAATTGCCAGCAGAAGTGGGTGGGACTTTTAGTCCCACCTCGGTAAGTCTTGAGTTCTATGAGTGGCTTAAGTTGATTTTGTGTTCTTCCCTGTTTGCCTCGAAATCATTGGGGTGAGGTCCCTCGCCTCACCTATCACGCCTCGTCCGTGACATATACTCCGCTGGCCTGGCAACTTGACCCGACTAACCTACCGAGCACTCCTCGCGCACCACACCCACGACGGTGCGCCTAGACCCAGGCACGTGACCGACCGGATTACTCAGCTCTGGGAGAGCATACCGAAGAGAAATACACAGAGAGAGAGAGACGTGCGGGGGTGGGTAGAGGGTTAGGTTTTGCTCTTCGATGTGTGCAGGGAAGAAGAAGGAGAAGGAAGGTGTAGCTGAAGTTAAGGCACGGTGAAGCGAAGATAGACAGGAAGAAGAAGAAGAAAGGTTGAAGCCAAGGGAAGCAGAGCTAAGGAAGGCTAAAGGAGGAAGAAGCAAGAAAGAAGAAGAAGACCTGCAGAGGAAGAAGGTGAAGCTGACACTTAGCCGCAGATAGCCAACAGAAAAGAGAATCCTTAAGAAGGAAAGGCAGAAGGCAGAGGAAAATAAGAAACAAGGAAGAAGAACGGAAAAGCTAGAAAGAGCTACAAAGAAGAAACAAGGAAGAAGAAGCAGACGGCCAAAGACCAAAGAAGAATATAAGAAAAAGGAAAATCAGGGAAAGACAGAAGGAAGAAGAAGAAGAGAAAGCTGCAAGGAGAAAAAATAAGAGAGTTAAAAGAGAAAACATCTTTTTGAGACGTCTAATCCCATGATCAGACGTCCAATTTCTCTATTTTTGCCACAATTGACTTTTAAACTCTTGCATTTAAATTATGAATTAAGTTTTGAGTAATTCTAAGTGTTCAATTACATTATTGAGATTAGTGAATAAATTCTTTTTGCTCCCTGTGTTCGACCTCGGATACTTAGGTTTTTGAGTAATAAATTTTTATTTGTTGTCAACGCTTGGTCACCTATACTACGACGTAACTGACTGTTAAAACATGATCAAGCACTGCCAACATAACCCATAAATGATAGAAATGGTAACCAACAAGTCCCTGACAGCTTGCCAAGAGGCCCTTGCAACTTTTGTATGTAAAGAAATCTTATGAAATGAGGACCTAAATGTAATGTTATGAATGCAAGGTTCTATTGATGTCCAAATGTCATGATATTTTTATTAGAGCGTAATTGAACATATTAGAACATAATTTCATCTTTAATTTATACTTTTAAACTCAAACATGTATTCAATTAGTAATGGGATCATCAATTTACATATGTGAATAGAATATCTCATAAATTGACCTAATTATGCATTTTTAACCCAAATTTGATGTTTTATGTCTTCTTCCTTAACTTCCACACTTAACTCATTTATAGTGTTAATAAGATGGTATTTAACCTAGTTTCTAGCTTGAGCATTTTAGCTATGATGAGCCACACCTCATCAGCACTATTCTATTTTTGGTGGTTTTTTTTACAGAACATTAGATTTTAATTAGATGAAGTATATTTAATGCTTATTTGACCTATTTTAAGTACAGTGCCTAGAGGATATGGTCCATATATATGTATGTGTGTATGTATACAGGAAAAGTATCTTTTAAGCATTATTCTCAAAAGATACTAAATGGGCATGCAATCATATCCATTGAATCATATTGTTGTTAATGGAAACCACCATATATGCAAAAGTTGGTTTAGTAAATCATCATTCATATTTGGAATGTACTCAATCAATTATTACATTATTTTTAGAATATATTATTTCACATAAATGTGGAATTGTATTACAAACTATCCATGAACTATATCTAGAATACAATCAATTAATCATTACATTATTATTGGAAAGTAACTATATTGTATTAATGCTTAGTCATATTACAACTCTCTTCTTTTAACAAGAACAAAGTTGTATTACAATTATCATAGTTAAATTACAAGTACCACAATTAAAAATTAATTTAATCGATGTATTGAACTTCTATATAGTTGTATTACAACTCTTTATACGATTGTATTATGATTGTATTACCATTATCAGAATTATATTAGAAGTATCACGATTAAAAATTTATCTAATAGTTGTATCACGAGTTTTATATGGTTGTAATACAACTCTTTTGATTAGATTGTATCATAATTGTATTACAACTTCGATTTTACTACCTAAGGGGTTTACGTGTTCTTTAAGGAATGCTTTCAATTTTTAATGCATGGTTAACTTTAATTTCTCATTTATAAGTAGTCCCAGCAATATCATCCTTTTAAGGAAAATTCATACGTAATTAATTATACTCATTCATACTTTTGATATTTTTACATTGAATACATGATTAAGAAATTACTCTTCTCTAAAAGTGATGGTTTTATTAATAACTATTAGATCACGATCTATTGGTAGAGAAGTTGTGCTCATATGACCTTTTATGAGCACAATGCGCAGAAGATTCATCTCCTATGTATATATATGTATATAGGAAAACTATCCATTGAGCACTATGCTCATAAATCTTCAAAACAAACTATCGTTGTGCACGTTGGATGATGTTTTCCATTGATGAAAACTACTATACATGTCAAAAAGTGATTTAGAAAATCACCCATTGTATAAGAATGCACTCAATTAATCATTATACTATTTCTGAAAAATATCTTTGCGTATGAATGTCCATTTGTATTATAACGCTATTCATAAACTATATTTAGAATATAATTAATCAAATATTACATTATTATTGGAAAGTAACTATATCACATTAATGTTAATTAATCGTATTACAACTCTTTTCTTAACGAAAATTAATTTGTATTACAAGATGTCACATGTATTATAATTCAATTTTCCATTTATAATACAAATTCTTACATTTCCATTACAATAAATAATTGTAATATAAGTTCATCATATACATACAAGTTTATTTTCACTTGTAATATAAGTTTTTGTACTTTTTTTATAGTAAATATTTGCAATACAAGTTTATTATGTGTTACAAGTCAGTTTTTCACTTATTTTTCATTTTTTTAATACACAATTGTAATTGTCTTTGAATTTAATCATCTTGTAATACATTATTTTGATCATGATCCATCCTTTAAAACACGCATATTTTTTCGTTACAAAATTCTTTTTGATTGTTACAACACTCATGCATAATTGTTACAATCACATCTTCCTAATATTACAACACATACATGTTTTTCTTTATTACAATCATTTTACATTTCTAACTCATATGTTACATTATTTTAAGATTCCACCATCGAGATTTATGAATTCTTTCTTTCTTTTTTCATGTAATTTTATTTTTCCATTAATGATATTAGTATTATTAAAACTCTTATCTTACAAGTAATTAATTATTACTTATATATAGAATGTTAATTTATCGAGATATTAGTGCATCTTTTTTTAGGATGTTTTTTTTATTCTATTTATTCAAGTTGTATTATTTTAGTAACTTTCCTTATTTATGGTGCAATGGAAAACCACTTTAAGTAATATGGTGATATTCGTTATGATCATGGGATCTTCATCCAATGTATGATACATTGTGCTCGCTTAATTATTTTTAAGTAATGTACTCGATGGATAGGGCCCTTGTGTATGTGTATATATATATATAGGAAAAATATCCATTGAGCATCGTACTCAAATTATCTAAAAAGCTTAAAATGGTGACCATTGGATTACACAATCATTTGATGAAACCACTGCACTATACCGTAAATGATTTTAACCAAACCACACAAACTACCGATTAATTTTGGAAATAACCAATCATAATTATCTTATTATATATAGAATATAACAACGAATCCCACAAATTTCATATTGATTATCTTCCATAATAACGTCAATTGCTTATGTTATAATTAATTATGTTTTGCCTACTTGTATTACAAGTCGATTGTTTATTATTTTATGTGTTGATGCCTTGTATTACAACTAGATTATCCATTATTTTGTGTTGTTCACTTGTATTACAGCTAACTTTCTATTATTTTATTTGTTGTTGGCTTGTATTACAACTCAACTCCCAACATCCTTGTTACTCAATGTCTCTTTGTAACATAAAATTTATATTGAAAGAAAGCAATGATTACAAAGCAGCTACAACATATTACAATATCTTATATTGAACGTTACAACTATTCACCACTAGGAGATGTCAGAACACAACATATTACAATAATACGTTACATGTATGTCTCCTTATTTATTTTCTATCAGAAACAAATCATGCATACATTGCAAAAAATATACATTTAATTCAATGAAATCTTATGCAATTGCAATTTGATCATATATGATATACATATTAGATGCGATATATTATGTATTGCAAAGCCTCTACGACACATTGCACGTAATATTCAAAGCCTTTCACAAATCAGTTGTTACAACATTTTATTTGGTTTGTTACAAAAATCCATTTATTTGTTACCACTTACCTATCAAGGTGTTACAACTGTACACACTTATCGTTACAAACGTTGTTTAATTTTGTTACAAGAACTTTACAGATAGTAACATAGATTCCTCTCTAATTTCAGGCACCGAACAATTGGATTTACTTAGTTGGTCTTATTTTTTCAAATTCTTACGTATTTAATATGGATATTTATGATTTTAAATATTTTGTTGTTGTATTACAATCAATCTACATATCTATTTTTAGAATATGTAGATATGATTAGTTATTATCACATCCTACATTTTAGGTAACTTAATGATTATAAATGCACATAAATTACATTTATGTTAAGCACCTTCAATCTCGAAGCTGTTGTAATATCACTTTCGTTGATATGAGTGGTATTTACTATATTCATACGATCTTAGTCTAATAGACTATATTACATATTCATCACCCATTTTGTAAATACTGTACTCTCCATATCCATCTCCTATATATATATTGTGCAACACATTTTTTTTTTCTTAAAAATTCTATTAAAACATGAAGAAGAAAAGGAAAAAGAGTTAAATAATCCAAATTTGGATGATTACGTACCATTTCGATTGTCTCTTTGCACCTTGGTTTTTTCTATATGCTTCACAATCTTCGGTGAATGCAATGATATTCAACTGCTACATTTGAGTGTTGCAAATATTTTTATATTTGAGTTTACAGAATCGATGTGCGCAATCGCCAGATAATTTTTAACTTTTTCCCTCGACTATATATATATATATATATATATATATATATATATTTTAACATTTCTGACGTAGGATCGAGACTGATGCTCATGCATCCAAACACCCCCACCCAACTGAAAGAGAGAAGAAGAGAAAAGAAAAACAGTTTACATAAAGGTGACTTCCTCCTCTACTTTTCGTCTAATCCTGACATATTCAAATTGTCGTGTGAACCAAATCCGCTGAGAACTCAAAGGAAGTCTTAACACCAATGTTTGGTTCAATACCGAACCTTTGAACTTACATTCACACCTAGGAACAAAAGAGTATCGTTTCCTTAGTTTATACGCACACAACAACAGAATCTTTTGTCACGCAACGCATCTTCCACCGGATTTATTCCCCTATGCATATGCTAACCTTTAGGCAGGAAGGCAATTTGATCCCACTCTTTGGACTGGACCGTCGCACCTCTCTCTCATTTTTTTGTTTTTCTAAGATCAACTATTTTCATTAAAGGGTGGAACCTGGTACATAAAGATATGTTTCAAAAGGGAAAGAAAGATAGAAAATCCTATCACTCTCCAACGAGGGGAAAGTTGCTCCCCATAGAGATGGGAGAAATCAAACACAAAAAGAAAACAAGAAATAAAGTAAAAAAAAAAAGACGCGAGGTATTATTAGGAACCAATCAGCCTCTCGAAAGATATCAACCCTGCACTCATAGATGCAACAAGATGCTAATGAAATGAATCTCGAAGAACATACTAACGAGTGAATCAAATAATATCGACCAAAAGGTCGAAACCGGATTCCTGACTTGAGTCAGAAAACTCGATCAAATGAGGCCCGAAGTCTCCCGCAGTCCCCATCCAAAATGACCTAAACTAAAAAGAAAAAAAAAAGGAAAGGAACAACCCACCACAACTCACAATAAGCAAGATAAGGAGCATACAAAATGGCAAGAACACGAAAACACAATAGTGAGATCCCCATGCACACCATCTCCACATCCACCGCCACGCACCACCACCATCCACGCAAGGAGGCCAGCCATTTCTACCGCCAGAGCACCGCTGCACCACCGCACCACCGTCCACGCGAGCTAGGATGCCCCGCCAAATCGCAGCGGGCACACCACTGTGCACCACCGTGCCACCAACCGCATAAGGACTCCCTGCAGTAGAAGCCAATGACTAACAGAGACAAAAGGATGATGAACACCACCGACCGACCACGATCGGCGGAGTCTAGTAGCCCTAAAACGCATTGAGAGAGGGCAATCATTGAGCGTAGAACTCGCTGTCACGCCACTCGAGAGCTACCACTGAGAGCTACCAACAGCCTTGCATGTTTAAAATGAAGGAGTAGGAAGGTTCCGGAGGGAGTGGGAGGAGATCTGACGAGAGGGGAGGGCCCCGATTGACCCCGATGGCCAATCAGGACCCTTACTGTAGCAATTGGACTTCTTTCACCGAGGAGAGGGGAGAGGAGAGTTGGGACCGCCACCTTTCTTTTTTATCACTCACTGGTCACATGTTTATCCTTGCATGATGGAATAGGGAAGGTTGAAGAAGTTTATAATAAGAAATAGTATATATCAAATTGAGTTTAGCTCACATCCAATTGTTATTAATGAAAAGGAAAAGAAAGGTATGTTACAACACATTTTGAAATGGATAGAGTGAGAGAACATGGTGGATCACTGTATGTGACGATTTTAATTAATGAATTTTGATTTTTCTTCGATGAAAATTATCTTTTATAAATAAAAAATCACTTTACACTACCTTGATGTCTTAGTAGGTGGCTAGCACTCCAATACCCCGTCAAAAGGGGAACGGAGTGTCGCGAGTTCGAGTCCAGGATTTACTTAATGGCATGGGCAAGCGATGGTTCCCATCGTCACCAAAGATTTGCATGCAAGGGTTTCCTTGTCATAAAAAAAAAAAATCACTTTTCAAATGAAAAATTATTTTTCATCGATGGAAAGGTCAAACACGTCGGGATACTTTTATTTTCAATCAATTTATTTTAATTTTTAAATGATAAAAAATTATTTTCAACTGATATATTTTGATTTTTAATCAATTTATTTGATTTTTAATTGATATATTTAAATTTTTAAATAATATATTTTAATTTTCACTTGATATATTTTAATTTTTAATATGTATATTTTATTTTTTAACTGATATACATTTTACTTTTTTTGTTTAGCAGGTTCATGAGTGAAAAAAGCTATTCTTACTTTATCATTGTAATAGCTATTCAAGGAAATACCAAACCAAACACGCCTTTGTTACATGGAGGAAGATCTTCCACAAACGCAGAATAGTTACTCCGGGTTAAAAACTCTCCTTAGACATAGCATTTCCCAGGAAGGCTGCCCTTTACAAATGAGGCCTTGGATTTTTAGTCTTTCATAACCCAAATCAAGCTATAAATGCGTAGATGATAGTCAACGTCTGATAACTTTTATCATTTTCCATATATAGCTAACTCTAAGATGGATGAATGGAAACAAACTTCAAATGAAAAAAAATATGAACATGATAAAAATCGTTTTATTCTCCATGCTTATCAACATCCTTCTAGTATAGATATCCCTTGCAAAGAAAGGTGAATTCTCACATACATAATCTAAGGAAAAAAGTCCTTGCCTAGTGTGTTCCCTTCTACACCTTGTGCACCCTCTTAGCCACTAGCATGCCCCTGAGTGTTTCTGTGTTCTTCTCCTTAGTGTTTCCCTTTTATTTCCTATGTATCAAATCTCTCCGTTACGTAATCAGTTCACCCATTCTTTTGCTCACCGACATATCCATTCTTACCACCTTCCATAAGCATTAACACCATCCCATCATTCCTTCTTCTATATCTCACAGTGCTTCCCTAGTTTCTCCCATCTTCATTAAGGGCATTAATTTACTACTTTGAAGTTTCTGCAATGGTGGGAAGGTTAAAAAAGAGGTAGTTAAGATGCTTCACATTAAAGAAGTACCCCCCTTAGCTTTTTTGACCGGTCAATGTTAGAAGATCTTGATGGTTAGAGAGGATTCTTACTAGTAATATGGTGAAAGGACTTGCTTTCTTAGAGATGATGAAGGCTTGGAAAGGTCCCCATTTGTTTGCTTTGAACATTACAGTAATAATATTCATAATATTTGCACCCATCCTACATGGATGTAGCAATCTAATATTAACTCGTATATTATCTTGTAATTAAGAATCAAGTCGTTCAGGAGGTTGGATAAGTGTTAGGAGACCTACGAGAAGTGATAAGGTCGAGTTTAAGCAAGAGAGCTCCTAATATTTTGTTATGACCACTAATTAAAATTCAACCATCACAATATCAATTTCAATTGAATAAAAATGTTTCCTTTGGAAAGAGGAACACGTATGAGAAAGAATGGGGTCAGTCAGATTTTAGATGTGAAAGTTATAGTAAGTTGGATTGAGCAATTAATGTCAATTTAGGTACCTAGATGCAAATCTGTTGCCTAAATCTAGTGGTAGCATGAGTTTCCCACCTCTAATCAATCTAATCATGACTAGGCCAACTTGGTCACCCACATATCCATTCTTACCACCTTCCATAAGCATTAACACCATCCCCTCATTCCTTCTTCTATATCTCACAGCGCTTCCCTAGTTTCTCCCATCATCATTAAGGGCATTAATTTACTACTTTGAAGTTTCTGCAAAGGTGGGAAGGTTGAAAAAGAGGTAGTTAAGAAGCTTCACATTAAAGAAGTACACCCCTTAGCTATTTTGACCGGTCAATGTTAGAAGATCTTGGTGGTAGAGAGGATTCTTACTAGTAATATGGTGAAAGGACTTGCTTTCTTAGAGATGATGAAGAAGGCTTGGAAAGGTCCCATTATTCTTAAGGATTTGGTAGATAATGCCCAATTTGTTTGCTTTGAACATTATAATAATGATATGCATAATATTTATACCCATACTCCATGGATGAATCAATCTAATATTCACCATGATTAACTCGTATATTATCTTGTAATTAAGAATCAAATCCTTCATGAGGTTGGATAAGTGTTAGGAGAACTAGGAGAAGTGATAAGGTTGAGTTTAACCAAGAGAGCTTGTGATATTTTGTTAAGATCGCTAAATAAAATTCAACCATCACAATATCAATTTCAATTGAATAAAATGCTCTTTGCAAAGAGGAACACGTATGAGAAAGAATGGGTGATACGACCTGACCTCAGTTCCCTACAGAATCTAAGATCGGCTCGTTCCAACTAATCCGAAGACTCAGTTGTTCAACGAGAAATAACCAAAAGCAGAAAATATTATAATCACACATGCAATGTAACTAAGCAGAAATAAATAAGAAATAGTAATGGAAAATAGAGCGAGAAGTCTCAAAAATATTACATACCACAAGCGGAAGAGTACTACAACATACATACATAGCCATCACAATTACAATAGAGGGAAATATAACATGAACAGAAATATAATAGAAACATCTAATACACGCTAAAGGTACTCACTGCTACAAAGAGCTCCGAAACAAAAAGGAGAAACACTACGACTGGGCTTAGCTCGGCCCAGCACCCTCGGCAGTCAGTGGTACTGGCTACTCAACTCCCTGACCTGAACATGGTACAATGCTAACTCTGCCAAAAGGGGATGGTCTTAAAGGTAAAATGCACAGAGGATACATCATAAAAAGAAATGAGAGCATCGCATGCATTGCACATCGAGATTGCTTATAGTGCATTATTAACGGCCATGTGTACAAGTACATGTCAAAATAGGCCTCAGATGAGCGATCGGACCATATGGATGGACTCAGAGCGACGAACGGAGTCCAACAGACTCAAAATTAGCTAAATCTGACATCCGGAGTTCCCACAATTGGCTCAAGAAGTTCTGACCGTTGATCATCAATTGATCTGATGATCAACGGTCATAAGGTCGCCACGTGTCAGCATCACCACGCCCCTCAACCTCCCTTCATCATGCGGCACCACTTTAAGCCATCCGATCGCAAATCAGACGGTTGGAAATCGTGCACCCGCGCCCTCCGCATCCACGCATCCAACCCCACATGAAGATCCGACCGTTGGATCCCCATCCAACGATCAGCAGCAGCCGCGCATAAACTCTCTGCGTGACCATTTGCGAGGGCAGCGCATCGGTCGCGCCCCCACAATTCACCTGCAAGACGCACGATCGAATCCGCTCGCCTCGCCTCATCAGCTGATTTCGCCTACACACTCAAATTCAGCCTCACGATCACCATCGAGCGGCCTCGATAGCGCTACACGGCGCACCCACAGACGTCGATCCTCCACGCGCGCGCCTACACCATTCGACGACACCCGCTCTCACGTGCGCTTGAGGCGCAATCCAAGCGCGACCTTCGCAAAATGTTAGCTGTCCGATCCACGTTCGAACGACCCACAATGCACGTGCATAGATCGTGCATGAAGAAGCGTGGGTGCACGCATGAGATCGCTGGGAAGGAGGCTTCACCGACGCTTTTAGCATGGGTTTAGTAATGTCCCGGATGTCGCTAAAGCCCATACTTAAAATAGAAACCTCTTCTTCCTATATAAACCCCTCCCAACCACCTATGTAAAGCATTGAATTCACCTTGCAAGTGTTGTAACACCCTCCTAGCACCCTTTAGCCTCTCTTGTAGTCAACAAAGTCGACGAGCCGCCGACGAAGCCTCTTTCCACCATCATGGCTGCCTCACCGTCTCCTCTCTCTCTCTTTCTTTCCCTTTAATCTAGCTTTACTTCCTTTTTTAGTCAATCATTTAGCTACCGTTGTATTTGTAAAACTTGATTTGCATGTTTAATATAATGTTGATGTTGTTCTCCATCTTGCTTTGAGTAATTACTATGCTTTAAAAGACCCTAACCCTACTCTCTCTCTCTCTCTCTCGCTAGTTTTTCTACCACTTCTCATCTCAAGCAAAAACTCATTATCTCTATGGCATTAAGTGACAAAGAAAATCCGATTTTTACACCTCCCTATGATCAACACTCGAACTCACGTCCGTTTCTTCTTTTAAAATCGATGCTGCGAACACGAACTATAACGATCCTTTTAAACAAACACGTCTTTCGCACGTCAATTTTTGGTGCCGTTGCCGGAGAGGCAACAGATTTATTTTGTCACTTCTATTTTACATCCATGCTCACATCATCTAATGCAATTTCTCCTTTTACTTGATGGTTGCAGGAATTCGACACTTGGATGGCGAAGTAGTGCAACTCGTGATGATAAAGATGGAGTAAGCGCAACAAGGACCGATTGTGAGTAATTCTTCACCCGTGGTTGTTTGCTTGCCTAAAAAAGAATCTAAAAAAAATTGTAAAATCGAAAAGAATTGGCATGGTGCATGATTGCCTAATCCACATCTTTAACACATCACCCAACAAAAAAAATACACTCTAACATTATTAATAACCTAACCTTTTTGGAGTGTTCTTCTTTTTGAGTAGTGTTTGCTAAGCCACCGTGAATTGACATGGGCCGCACCACTCAACCCTAAAATCAACTCATCTGATAGCAATTGCATGAATACTAGGATGAGCACTTTAGGGTTTTAGAGCCTCTTCACATCAAAGGAAATCTACTCTCACTAATCGTGTGCAAAACTTGGCGTGGTCACTTGAAACTTTTCTGGAAACATTAAGACACGTCAACCCTAAAAGATACAAAAGTAAGGAAAACATTAAAAGATATCACATCTTAAAAACAATCCTTGCTTGAAAACCATGTTTTGATAGGAGCACACACATTGGAATTGGAAAACTAAGAGGCACCACCCCAATCAACGCCTCATCACATAACCCTAGCACAAGCACTGTCCTAGCCCTTTTTAAAACAAAGTAAACGTGCCCTAGGCAGGACTGGGTTAAATCTCAAGAGGTGTGGTTTTGTTCGCTGGGCACTTGGCTTTCATTCCCTTAGTAGAATCTGGTGGTTAGGCTGCGGGGAAGTGTTAAACGACCGCAGTTGTGCGGTCTATGAAACCAGCGGCGCAAGCCAAAGGAAGAACCTTCCCTACAATCCCCTCATAATCAACCTAGCCAAATTAGCTTTGGGAAGGGAAGTCCAATGCTTACGGACTTGATCACCCCTTTGGAGATTTCTAGGTCCCCTAAGGAATATACCATAAGGGCTAGGCTTGTTTGCTTGGTTCTGCACACACACTTCTCGCATCTGTCACTCTTCGCATCCCCTCTTGTTCTTCTATAGTGTATGCATGGGAGACGATAACTTCATCCCGAGTTGTTTGTTTTGGGACGGGAATCCAGGCGACCTGATTTTGCTAAAGATATGGCTGAACCTAGAGTAGATGAAGTTGAGGACCAACCCCCACCAGACACAATGGCCATCATTCAGGCTCAGATCAACACAAACCACCGGCTTCAGCAGCAACAAATCCACACCATCATGCAAGATATACACCGGTTGCAAAACCCATAGGGGCAACTACCACCAACTTTCCAAGGCCCACAAGGGCAACCGCCACTTGATCCACCACCATTCCAGGACCAACCTAGGCCCCTCTGCGACTTCTACAATCATTCCACTATTCGAATCGAGTCACACCTTAGGATCCCGGAAGGGGGAGATGATTTTGAGCTAAAACCAAATGTCTTAAGTCTGATTCAGAGCCACTTCCATGGAAGCTCAAATGAGGACCCCTTCCAGCACCTAGAGGATCTTGACCAGATAACTCAGACTGTGAAACCTAGGAACATTAGCCTTGACATTGTTTTGATTAAGATGTTCCCCTTCTCACTGAGAGACAAAGCATCTCACTGGCTTAGAACCCTAGGTAGACCCATCACCACTTGGGAAGAACTGATACATGCATTCTTAAAGAAATTCTTCCCTATAGGAAAAACCAATGCCCTCAGAAGAGCCATTACTACCTTTAAACTCCAGGGCGAGGAACAGTTCCATGAGGCGTGGGAAAGATTTAATGAACTATTGAGGAAATGCCGACCAACGAAGTACCAAGGTGACAATTGGCCCAGATCTTCTACCACGGTCTGGACAGCAACCTACGAAACTTTGTCGATGCCTCATGCGGGGGGAACTTCCTGAACAAAGATGAGGAGAGCGCGTTTGAGCTCTTTGAGTCTATGAGTGAAATTCGCTCAACAATGCCTCCATGACCTAGTTTAGCCGATCCAGTCAACCTCGTGGTGGGATTTATGAGGTACAAGCAAAATCTGGAATGGTTGACATGGATATCATTGCTAGGAAATTGGATCTAGTGGAATTGGTGGATAAAAAGATAGATGAGCTACTAAACCAGAGCAGGAACCCGTTACAGACCTTCTCCCTAGCAAAGGGAGCTCACAATGTTGACCTAGTCCAGCCCCTAAGCCAAATGAACCTGGAACAACCCCTGACCACGTTCCAGGGAGGGACCTTTGCTCCCTCAACCCTTGATTACTCTCTTCCCTCCCCCTCGACATCTGCTATCCTTGAAGATGTACAGGCTATCCAAGGTTATTCTAAACCTAACCCTTTCTCCAACACTTACAACACCGGCTGACGTAATCACCCAAACTTTGCTTGGATAAACCAGAAACTGCCTCAATTCCAGAACCAGCCCAGGCCAAACCAACAGCCAAACTTGCCCCCTATCAGCAAGGACAACCAGTTAGACCCCCATATAATCTGAATAGGGCAGCCCCTCCCCCACAAAATCAAATGGACACCCTGATAAAAATGAAGGCTGAAATGAACCAAAAACATCAGGAGGAAATGGCTTTAGTAAAAGGACAGTTAAGCCAGTTGTTGGATTGTAAACAACAAGGATCTCTGCCTTCCCAACCACAACCGAACCCACGAAACATGATTAACAGAGACCCCAATTCGCAAGGTTCCAAGGCAATCCCGGGAAGGCTCACATGGTCCAGCCAGCGCCACAAACACCCCCTGGGTTTGGTGCTTCTTCGTCCTCGTCTTCTCAAGGATCGACCCATGGTCCCAATGCCTTTGCAAATGTGGTAACCTTGAGAAGTGGCACCAAAACCTAGGATCCCAAATGGCCGACTCTTCCCGAGACTTCACCTTCTGAAACACCAGACTAAGAAGAGGCATACAAAAAACCAAAGGACCCAGAAATAGATCCTATCCACATTCAGACACCATATCCCGAGGCCTTGGAGACAATCAAGAAGAAGAAAAGTGTTGTGAAAACTGAGGAGCTTTTGGAGATCTTTAAGCAAGTTCAGATTAATATTCCGCTCCTCGAAGCCGTCAAGCACATTTCGGCTTACGCCAAGTTCCTAAAGGATGCATGTACACCAAAACGTAAACCAAGGCCTCAAGCACCTAGGAAGGTTGTGCTTTCAGAGCAAGCTAGTTTCGTAATATCAAGCAACCTTCCGCTCAAGCGAACTGACCCAGGAGCACCCTTGATATCCTACAATATCGGGGACATGACATTTAATAGAGCGCTCTTGGATTTAGGTGCTTCCATCGATCTGATTCCGACAACCCTGTACCACCAATTTGGATTCAGAGACTTGACACCCACACCTGTTACCATCCAACTGGCTGATAGATCTGTAAAAACCCCAAAGGGGGTTGTCGAGGACGTAATTGTGCGGGTCAAGGACTTCTATTTTCCGGTCTACATTTTGGTGCTCGACATGGAAGTCCCTGAACAACTATAGAACACACCCATCATCTTAGGTAGACCCTTCTTAGCTATGGCTAAGGCAAACATCGATTGTGACATGGGATGCATGGAAATCACCTTCGGAGACAAGAAAATGCAGTTGGATATCTTCCGGGCGACCAAGTCTTTTGATTGCGACTGTCGAGGAACACAATCCAGTGGAACCTTTGGTCAAGGAATGCCTCATCCTTAGTTCTGTCTCGGACTACCAATCCTATAACAACTATTTTGACCCATCACCATCTATGCCCATGAACCTTTGTAGGGCTGATTACCATCAACCAACACCATTCGAGAAAATTGATGTTGATCAACTCCCGCCTTTTCCCTTCCCATCAGACATTGTGCCACACACACTTGAACTGAAGCCGCTACTCGAGAATCTCAAGTATGTCTTCCCGGGACCTGACTAGACCTTTGCCGTAATTATCAACGCCAACCTAACTAGGGATCAGGAACTTAGATTGACAGCAACCCTATCAGAACATAGGGCTACCATTGGCTGAACTATTTCAAATTTAAGAGGAATTAGCCCCACCTATTGTACCCACAAGATCTACCTAGAACATGGGGCACGACCATCCCATCAGATGCAGAGATGGTTAAACCCAAATATGCGGGAGGTCGTTAAGAAGGAAATTACCAAGTGGCTTGACGTCGACATCATCTATCCCATCTCCGATAGCCCCTGGGTGAACCCCACTCAAGTGGTTCCGAAGAAAGCCAGGCTCACCGTTGTCACCAATGAACATGGCGAATCCATCCCCACCCACACCACCACCGTATGGCGGGTGTGTATTGATTATAGGAAACTCAATGAAGCAACCAAGAAAGATCATTTCCCCCTACCATTCATCGACCAGGTTCTTGAAAGATTGGAAGGGCAAAAGTATTTTTGCTTTCTGGATGGATATTCAGGATATAACCAAGTTGCAATTGCTCCTGAAGATCAAGAGAAGACTACATTCACTTGCCCGTACGGCACGTTTGCATTCCGTCATATGCCGTTCGGGTTGTGCAATGCACCCGCTACCTTTCAGCGTTGCATGCTAGCCATTTTTTCAGAAATGGTGGGTGAATACCTGGAGGTCTTTATGGATGTGATGTAAACACGTTTACACTACTTAAGATGTCTATTTATGTATGTTCTTAAGCATAGGATTGCATTGCATGCTATAAATATTGCATAACATGCATCATCTTGCATTTAGAGTAGTTTGAATAAATGGAGGTTAATTGTCTCCTTTCATGTGCTTGGACAGGGCAAACTTTTTATCGGGGCCTCAGATCGAAGATCCAACTGTACAGATGTGATCAGGGCGACGATTGGAGTTCAACGACTCCAAGATCACACTAATCAGGCATCTGTAGCATCTGATAGTGATCGGGAAACCCTAGAAGATCAAGTGCCAAGATGGTGTAAATCCACACTTCAAATGACAAATCCAACCACACGGATGGATTCGGATCGACGATCGCAGCCTAACGACGGAAAAATCGAGTCAATCCGACACCCGTGGCACCATCTATATCATCCAGAAGATGGACGGCCAAGATGGTGCCACGTGACGTGATAACACTACACAAGGGGGTGATAATTATGTTGAATATGGCCCATCTTTAGAATAAAAGGCACAACATAAGTAGAATAGGAGCATTGCATGCATCATGTACCAAGATTGCTCATAAACTGTATTAATGGCCATTTATGTAAACATTTGTCAAAGCAGGCCTCAGATGAGCAATCAGACCACATGGATGGATTCAGAACGACTAACGGAGTCCAACGGACTCAAGATCGGCCAAATCTGACATCCGGACCTCCTACAATGGGCCCAAGAAGTTCTGACCGTTGATCTGGAGATCAACAGCCCAGATTGCGCCACGTCAGCCCCGCCCCACCACGCGCCACACCTTCAGCAAGCCAAGATCAAATCTCGGCCGTCGATCTTCGATCGAACGGCCGAGACTCGCGCACCAGCCAGCGGTCGCCGCGACAAAGCGCGAGCGTGGCGCAACGGTTAGCGCACACGCCCGCACGCATGCGACGCGGGTTCGAGCCGCGCGGAGGCGAAATTGAAGACGGGAGATGGGCGTGGAGAAATTGGGCCGCCCGATCAGCAGCGGGCGGCCGAGATCTTGCCACGCGGCACGACCGCAGCTCACAAGCGTCCACGCATGCGTGCACGCCGGGCGATGACGCGTGCGCACACACGCGCCCGAGGCGCGATCCCAGCGCAGCCGAGGAGGACTCTCAAAGATCAGACGGCTCTCGTTCAGCAGCCGCAGATCGCATGAAGAGAAGAAACGAGGTGGGAGGCTGACCGGCAGCTGGAGGGCTTCACCGACATTTTTGGAAGTGGTTTTCGCGACGCTCTGGATGTCGCTAAAGCCCCTTCTTCTTTTAGGAAGCCCTTAACTCTATTTAAACCCCCTCCAACCACCATTCAAGGCATTCACTCCCCCTTGCAACTACTCCACCCCTCTCTTAGCTAGCTTTAGGCACTCTTGTAATCGCCGGAGACGACGAGCCGCTGACGGAGCCTCCTCCACCGCCGTGGCTGCCTCGTCGCTCTCCACACACACACACACTCTCTCTCTCTCTCTTTTAAGCTTTTTATTACTTTTGTTGAAGCATGTATTTAATATTGTAAGTTATAAACTACAAGTGCATGTTTAATGAAGTTATTTTCCGTTCAATTGCCATTTTAATTTATGTTCAAGTTGCATGATCAAAACAAAGAGCTTTCTAACCCTAAACCTTCTCTCTCTCTCTCTCTCACTTTTCAAAATCGCATCTTTCGCAAGCAAAACTCCGCACTTTCCGTGACAACAAGTGATAAGCAAAAATCCGATTTCCACGCCTCCCTAAGACCGACACTCGAACTCACCTCCGTTTAATTATTTTAAAATCGACGTTGCAAGTGCGACTATAACGACACTCCTTAACACACACGCACTAAGCCACGTCATGGTGCCATCTCGGCCGCCCAAACGATCGCACGCACCCACTGAAGCTTCCACATCCGCCCTTCTCCGCCATTGGATCAAGATCCAACGGCTGTGGATGAGGTGCGTTGAACGATTTGGGCAAGGCAGCGCAGCGGTCCAGCGCCTTATCGCGAGGCGCTGGCGCACGTTCGAGCCTCGCCACGCGAAATCTGGAGCGGGGGGCGCGTCGTTTATCGACAGTCATCGCAATCCAACAACTGCGCGCGCCCGATAGCGTCCACGTGCTATTGCACGCGCGGCGTAACGCGACATCGTACGCGTTGGGGCGGGCGCGTAGTGAGGCGGGCGAAGGCGCGATCTGGGCCGTCCAATCTCGCGATCGGATGGCTGTAGATGGCTGAATGTGCGGCGAGCGTTAGGCGCGAGCAGACGAGCGGGTGCGTGCAGGTAGCGCCCACTATGCCCATATTGGGGCTTTAGCAACGGTTTTATCCGTCACTAAAGATCCCTTATTTAATGTTTTAAAGATGTAATGTCCAATTTGCCCCCACTTCTTGCAACTATAAAAGGAGACCCCCTCCACATGAAATTTTCATCCCTCCCTTCTCTTCTCTACCTCTCCAAAGCTCAAGAGAAGCTTGTCCCACACCCGGGATGCTTCTCGCGAGATAAAGTCCAAATTTTCATCCCCCTTCGAAAGTGGATCCCGCAACGACGACGACGTGCTACCTTTCTTCTGCTTCGTCTTCCTTCGTCCTGCTTCATCCTCCTTCGTCCAGGCGTTGTCCCGTCCGACTCGTCCTCCAAGCGACCGTCGAGGAGGATATCTCTCTCCCCCATTCTTCTTACTACTTTCTAGAATAGATTTACTGCAAGCTAGAGTAGCTTGGCTCGTCCTCCAAGCGACCGTCGAGGAGGATATTTCTCTCTCCATTATTTTAATGCTTTCTAGAGTAAATTTAATGCTTTCTAATGTATTTGTTTTCTGCTTTCTAGTTGTAATAGTGAAACAAAAAATCTCCTTAATGATGAATTCCCTGTTTATTCTACATCTCGTTTTGATTTCTATTTGTAATATTCTCTCTCTCTCTTACTCTCTCTCTCTCTTCTATTTATTGTAAATAGTTAGCTAGTTTTAATTAATTGAATTACTTCGTGACAAATAAAATCAAACGCATAGTTTTTAAATCAAACATCCGCCTCCCTGTGTTCGACCCGGAATTTTCATTTCGGTATAAATTTTATTTGTTGAACACGAGTTCTTCACTTTCAAACTACAACAACAGGTTTTTCAAAACCAAACACGTTAGCCTAGCAATTTATACGTTCAACAGGATGATTTCTCTGTATTTGGGAATTCATTCGACCACTATTTAAGCAACTTGGAGAAAATCCTGAAATAATATATCGAGGTTAATTTGGTGTTAAGTTGGGAAAAGAGTCATTTCATGGTTCAAGAAGGAATCGTCCTCGATCACATCATATCACATAGGGGCATTGAAGTGGATCGGGCTAAAGTTGATTTGATTTCCAAACATCCTCCGCCTAGCTTGGTTCGGCAGATTCGTTCGTTCCTTGGACATGTTGGCTTCTACCGAAGGTTCATCAAAGACTTCTCCAAGCTTTCCAAACCCTTGGCGACCTTCTGGCCAATGACACCCTATTCCACGTGACCTCTGATTGCATCCAGGCTTACCACACCCTCCGAGACTTAGTCTCCTCAGCACCTGTACTTCAGCCCCCGGATTGGTCCCAGGACTTTGAGATCATGTGTGATGCATCAGATTTTGTCATAGGTCCCGTCCTGGGACAAAGACAAGACAAGAAACTTGTGGTGATCTACTATGCGAGCAAGACGTTGGACGAGGCCCAACGAAATTATATGTTCATAGAAAAAGAACTGCTCGCTGTAGACCAGGTCATTTTATCCACACCCAATTCAGTGCCCTACTTAGAAAATATGAGGTTAACCACCGCATTGCTACCCCATATCATCCGCAAACAAATGGGTAGACTGAGGTATCAAACAAGCAGATCAAGAATATTCTATAGAAGACTGTGAGACCTGACAGGAAGGATTGGTCCGCACGACTGGATGATGCCCTGTGGGGATACTGGACCGCTTTCAAGACCCCGATCAGCATGTCACCTTATCGCCCGGTCTTTGGCAAAGCCTGCTTCCTTCCTGTCGAGTTGGAACACCGGGCTTACTGGACCGTCATGCAGTGTAACATGGATCCCCAGTTGGCCAGTGCACAAAGGATGCTCCAACTCTCCGAGCTCGAGGAGATTCATCAAGACGCTTTTGAGAATAGTCGGCTACACAAGGAGAAAATGAAAGCCGTCTACAACCGACTCGTCCCTAGAAAAACCTTCGAGCCTAATCAGCAAGTTTGGCTTTTTGATGCCTGTTTGAAACTCTTTCCAGGGAGGCTCAGGTCCAAGTGGACATGACCATTTAGGGTAGTCAAGCCCTACTCCAATGGGGCGATTGAAATCGCTGATCTGAATATTGGGCACACTTTCACAGTCAATGGCCAAAGATTAAAACACTTCCTCACCCAGGTTCCCTCGAAGGAGGTTGTCACCCTCATTGAAGGATGACATGAAGCACCGCCCAGGTGGAGGCATTAAACTCAATGCTTCCTGGGAGACAACCTAGAAGATTCAGACTAATTTGGTATTTTACTTCACTTAAGTAATATCTTTTTTTTCTTTTTTTTTTCTTTTTTTTGACCCCTATGCATCCATGTATTTGTCAATGAGGACATTGTCCAACTTAAGCATGGGGGGGTGGTAAATTGTATGATTCTGAGTTCATTTAATCAGTCTGAATAGAATAAAATAAAATAATTAAAAAAATTGAATTTAGGAAGAAAAAAAACTTAGGCATTGGAAATTTGTCAATAGTGGAAAATAATATAAAAAGAACCTGAACACTTAGACTTTGCAAGCCTTCAGGCTTAATCAGCCCTGGTGTTCGTTAAAATATGTATTTAGCTTCAAATCCTTACAACCTTAATCTATTCTAATCCACTAACTAAATAAGGTGATAAGTATACGACTTATCAACTCGTCCTCTAACTCAGAAGGACTTTTAGTCTAAGCATCTGCACACATGTTTGCACAAACTTACTCCTTGGAGATTCTGACAAAAATTGGGTAGCTAATGAACTTTCTAGGGTGGTACGGCTAGCAAGTTGTCGTGGGTAACAGCCCATTGGTAGGTTGTCTAGAGCCCAGCCATGGGACCACCTTCTTTTTATTGCCTCTAGGTAAATTTGAGATCAGGGAAGTCACCTACCAAATAAAAATAAAATAAAATAAGAGAAGAAAAAAAGAACAAAATAAGTCACACTTCACTGCACGAGTATGGCTGGCAAGTGATCGTGGGTAACAGCCCATTGGTCTATTGTCCAAAACCCAACTCATTAAATGCACAAAAAGACCCAAAACACTTAAGGAAAGTAGAGTAGGCTGGGGAGATATACACTGGAAAAATCCTTGTGTTGACCCCAAGTAGAACAAACGTAGGGAGAAAGCTACCGATCGAACAAATACACCTTCAGGCAAAACACTTTCTTTTCCGGTCACCTAGGGGAGTAGAAACCCGAAGTTTGTCTAAATTACCATTGAGTGAGTCTATCACGATCTTCACACCAAGATGCTTAGCACTTAGAGTTTTTCCGAGTTTTGGGTGGGTTGGGTAGCCGTAAAAAGTTACCAACACACTCTTAACTCCAAAAATCTAAAAATAAGAAAAGATGAAAATATATATATATACATGCCTTAAAGAAAGGATTTAGGAGATTCATATTTTGGCAGACACCTGGGTGCTGTTTAGTCTCTATGGATCAAGATCTTAGTATATTTCCTCCTATTGACAAGTAACAAATTGTCTAAGTAATTAGTTCTTGAATTCTGACGGAGAATAATGCGTAGAATAAACCTTGCTAAGGACTAGCAAGGTATAAGCATGGGGGTGTGATAACACTGCATTGTACAATGCTAACTCTGCCAAAAGGGGATGGTCATAAAGGTAAAATGCACAGAGGATACATCATAAATAGGAATGGGAGCATCACATGTATTGCACATCAAGATTTCTTATAGTGCATTATTAACGACCATGTTACAAGTACATGTCAAAACAAGCCTCAGATGAGCGATCGGACCGCACGAATGGACTTAAAGCGATGAACGGAGTCCAACGGACTTGAAATCAGCTAAATCCAACATCCGGAGCTCCCACAATTGTTCCAAGAAGTTCTAACCGTTGATTTGATGATCAACGGTCATAAGGCCGTCACGTGTTAGCATCGGATCAACGGTCATAAGGCCGTCACGTGTCAACATCGCCACACCCCTCAACCTCCCTTCATCGCATGGCACCACTTTAAGCGATTGGACGGCTAGAAATCGCTCACCCACGCCCTCTGCATCCACGCATCCAACACCACACGAAGATCCGACCGTTGGATCCCCATCCAACGGTCGGCAGCAGCCGCACCTAAACTCTCCATGCGACCATTTGCGAGGGCAGCGCATCGGTAGCACCCTCGCAATTCACTTGTAGGATGCACGTTCGAATCCGGCTGTCGCGCCTCATCAGCCGATTTCGCCCGCGCACTCAAATTCAGTTGCATGATCGCCATCGAGCGGCCTCGATAGCGCTACGCGGTGCACCCGCAGATTTTGATCCTCCAGGCGTGCTTCTACGCCGGTCGACATGCCCTCACTCACGCGCGCTTGAGGCGCAATCCAAGCGCGCCCTTCACGGAATGTCAGTCGTCCAATCCGCGATCGAACGGCCCACAACGCGCGCGCACAAATCACGCATGAAGAAGCACGGGGGCGTGCGTGAGACCGCTGGGAAGGAGGCTTCACCGACGCTTTCAGCATGGGTTTAGCGACGTTCCGGACGTCGCTAAACCCCATACTTAAAATAGAAACCTCTTTTTCCTATGTAAACCCCTCCCAACCACCCATGTAAAGCATTGAATTCACCTTGCAAGTGTTGTAACACCCTCCTAGCCCCCTTTAGCCTCTCTTGTAGTCAACGGAGTTGACGAGCTGTTGACGGAGCCTCCTTCCACCGCCGTGGCTGCCTCGCCGTCTCCTCTCACTCTCTCTTTCTTTCCCTTTAATCTAGCTTTACTTCCTTTTTTATTCAATCATTTAGCTACCATTATATTTGTAAAATTTGATTTGCATATTTAATATAATGTTGATGTTGTTCTCCATCTTGCTTTGAGTAATTACTATGATTTAAAAGGCCCTAACCCTACTCTCTCTCATTTTTCTGCCACGTCTTCTCGCAAGCAAAAACTCGTTATCTCTGTGATATTAAGTGACAAAGAAAATCTGATTTTTACGCCTCCCTGTGATTGACACTCGAACTCACGTCCGTTTCTTCTTTTAAAACCGACACTGCGAACACGAACTATAACGATCCTTTTAAACAAACACGTCTTTCGCACGTCAGTGGCTCAAGCAATATTCATTCACTCAATTCTGGCCTAGGGTTCATTTCATATCCTAGGGTTCAATCAATTCATTCTATGATAGCATGCATTTGATTTATTAATTCATAATATTGAGAAAAACCACTATACTGGGATACACGGGTGGAATGGCGGCTCGAATCGCAGATCCCATCGTCTCCGCATGTCCCGTATACTCTACTAGCTGGAGACCTATACAATTGACCAAATAAATTAAACGAGTTCAAAAGAGTATACAAGTGACACTAATACGTAGAAAAACTCGAACGAAAACCAACGATGCTTCATTTGTGCAAAATCGACTCCGTTTGGGCCCTAAACGGGCCAAAAACGTGCATACTATCTATAATCAAATGTTTAAGACTAGACCCAGACGTCTTAAACAACCTCAGAATCTCACCTTGCTTTCCTAATGACTTCCTCAGACATCTGAATCCCTCCACAACCGTCTAAGGGAGATCCTAGGAGTCTGACACTCCCTCCAGTCGTCTAGGAGTGCAGTTAGACATCTAGAACTATTTCCAAACGTCCTAAAGCACCTCGAAGGGCGTGCCATATGCCTTTCCCACATCCTGTACCTGTGCATGTGCACGGGTTTAAAAACACGACACGTAAAAACATAATTACATGCATGCAGGCACGTACAAAGGACATATCTCGACACCCTACGTGCTATCAGACATCCGCTGCCAGCTCTGGACATCCTTAGGCTCCTCCAGACGTCTGGATAGCATCCCAGATGTCTAATACTATGGAAAAATGTTTCCGCAGTGCACCCTGCGAACCTTCTTCTCGCGCTCGTCTCTGCCCGCAGAGACCGCAACAACTCCTACAACAACTGTAGGAGGTCGTGGAGCTCCTGTCCATGAGCTCCCTCGGCCGCACCTCCTACTCCTCCCCTCACCCTCTCTCCCTCTCTCTCTCGAGCTCCTTGCTCTCCCTCTCCCTCACCCACGCTTCTCCCTCTCTCCTTCTCCGTCTCGAGCTTCCCTCCTTCCCCTACTCATGGCTGCAAGGAGACGGGGAAGAGGAAGTGGTCACCGGCAGGTGGTGGAGGAACGAAGGTGGAGGTGGTGGTGGTGTGGAGAGGTGAGGGAGATGGTGAGGGTGGTGGGGGTGTTAAATAGGGAGAGGTGAGGGTTTGTGAGGGGGGGGTGTGCATGGGTGTGTCGTGTGGGTGTGTTGTGTGGGAAGAGAGAGAGAGAGAGTAAAATTGCGAAATCTCCCCCACATAACCTTTCTCTTCCCGCAAGGCCCACACACCTAAACCCAGGGGACTTAAAATTTCGGTTACGCCCCTATCTTTCCGAAAAACTTCTAACAGCCCTTGGAAAGGGTCATTTCAATGGGGCAATCACATATTAGATGTGAAAGTCATAGTAAGTTGGACTGAGCAATTAATGTCAATTTGGGTGCCTAGATGAAAATCTGTTGCCCAAATCTAGAGGTAGCATGAGTTTGTCACCTCTAATCAATCTAATCGTGACTAGGCCAACTTGGTCACCCAAACTCAATTCTAGACACTTAAATCTAACAACTTGAGTGTGATAATCATCCTTTTTCATGGAAATTTGTGTCATTAATACCATAATTCTTGAGACCAAAAAGCTTAAGCATGTCCATACTACTTGGTTGAAATTAAGGTCAAAAAAAAGGAAGAAACCTTGGAATTCAAGCTATGGTTCTTGAATCATGTAAATTATGGTCTTTTATGCATATTAATTTTAAATTCGATGATGATTTTGAGTTGGACCCCTACCTCATCATTTTGGTTGCCTAAAGGAGTCATGGGTAACCTCCTATAAATATCCCTCAACCTCATCCAACTAGAATCATATCAAAATCACTAAATTTTTACTCGAGCATTGTGAAAGAAAGGAGTGATCCTTCAATGAAGGATCAATGATTTCTCGGTAATCCAGTAAAAACATGATGCATTCTTGGTGAAGTTGAAAATCTCTCTTGAAGCTCTATGATGTCTTGATCTCCATTAGTGGATGGCCTGTCAAGTAAGGAGAAATCGACCCTATTTCAATTCATTTCAAATTTTAGACATGAATGGCTTTCAATTTCCAACTTTAATATTTATCAATGTACAACTTTTTCTCCCGAATCATTGATTTATAATGGTGTATGTAACAACCCAAGCCTAGACCTGAGTCTAATTAAGAAAAACTGACATTGACAACTTGTTGCGTATGAGCCCAAAGAACCTAAGCAACCACCTGAAATGCTTAAGCCCAAGTTCTTAAGTAATAATTCCCAATCCTTATATCCCACCACTCACTTTTATGAGCTTTCAATGTGGGACTATTTTTTTGGGGTGTTACTGATGTAAACACATTTACACTACTTAAAATGTCTATTTATGCATGTTCTTAAGCATAGGATTGCATTTCATGATATAAATATTGCATTACATGCATCATCTTGCATTTAGAGTAGTTTGAATAAAATGGAGGTTAATTGTCTCCTTTTATGTGCTTGGACAGGGCAAATATTTTATCGGGGCCTCGAATCAAAGATCCAACCGTATGGATATGATCAGGGCGACGATTGGAGTTCAACGACTCCAAGATCGCCCTAATCAGGCATCCGTAGCATCAGATAGAGACCAGGGAACCCAAGAAGATCAAGGGCCAGGATGGTGTAAATCCGCACTTCAGATGGAAAATCCGACCACACGAATGAATTCGGATCGAAGATCGCAGCCGAACGACACAAAAATCGAGTCAATCCGACATCCGTAGCACCATCTACAACTTCCAGAAGATGGACGGCCAAGATGGTGCCACGTGGCGCCATCCCAGTCGCCCAATCGGCCGCAGGAGTCCTGTGAAGACCGCGCACCGTCTCCTCTCCGCCGTTGGATCTCGATCCAACGGCTGCGGTCGCTCGCGTTTAAAAACGTCTGCGCGACCATTTCGCCCGCGTAGCGCAGCGGCGACGCAGCTGCGGGCGAAGCGGAGGTCGCGGGTTCGAGCCGCGGTGAGGGGGTCGAAGGCGCGGGCGAGCGGGCGCGCACGAGCGTCAGATGAAGATCCAACGGCCGCGCGCACCCGATAGCGCCGACGCGCAATTGGACGCTCTGGTGGGCGCGCGATCACACGCGGGCGGTGCGCTACGCAGCGGGCGCGGACGCGTTCTAAGACGTCCGATCTCGCGATCGGACGGCTGAGACGACGCGGACGTGCGTATGCGTTACGCGCGCGGCCAGCCGAGCGGGCGCACGTGGGCGCGGCGGCGACGGCGACGGCGAGGCTTTAGCGACGGTTTTATCCGTCACTAAAGACCCCTTATTTATTATTTTGAAGATGTAATGTCCATTTTGCCCCACTCCTTGCAACTATAAAAGGAGACCCCCTCCATACGAAATTTTCATCCCTTCCTTCTCCTCTCTACCTCTCCAAAGCTCAAGAGAAGCTTGTCCCACACCTGGGATGCTTCTCGCGAGATAAAGTCCAAATTTTCGTCCCCCTTCGGAAGTGGATCCCGCGACGACGACGGCGTGCTGCTTCGTTCCCGTTCTTCTGCTTCGTCCTCCTTCGTCCCGCTTCGTTCTCCTTCGTCCAGGCGTCGTCCCGTCCGGCTCGTCCTCCAAGCGACCGTCGAGGAGGATAACTTCTCTCTCCCATTCTTATTTACAGCTTTTCTAGTGTAGAATTTTCCTGCTTTATAGTGTAATTGATTTTCCGCTTTCTAGTGTAACTTTCATTTCGTTTGCTTGTATAAACAATTGAAATATTGAATGCATGTTCTCTTTCTCTCTCTCTCTCTCTCTCTCTTAGTTTGATAGCTCCATTGTAATTATTTCGCCTTGTTTATCAAAAATCCTAAAAAAACATAATTGCGAATATAGATCAACGTAGCCTCCCTGAGTTCGACCCGGAATTCTTTTTCGGTATAAATCTTATTTGTTGAACACGAATTCTTCACTTTCGAACTACAACGATAGGTTTTTCCAAAACCAAACACGTTAGCGTAGATTCTCGTTCAACATTTTGGCGCCGTTGCCGGGGAGGCAACGATTTCCGATCTTTTCTTCGCATTTCTTGCACTTTATTTATTTTCTAACTAGCTTTCTCTTGTGTCTATTGTTTTGCAGAGACCTCCATCAAGGAATCAACAAGCGGTAGACTGGAGTAAAGTGCAGTTGAAGACAACTGTAAGTGCTCCCCCATTCTTTCCCCCTCCATAGATTTCATTCGGCACATTAAATCCAAATTTCAATTAACCTAGGTGTTTGCATAAATCCTAGGTATAGTTTGGTTGTTTGGATTTCTACTCACACTCATTTCACCCTCATTCATAAAAAAAGGAATAATAACAAAAAGATAATTTTGTGGGGTAACTTTCAACAAACACACAACACACACCCACATTCAAGGCACTTGATTAACTTGATTTGTTTTCTACTCAACCGGGTTCTGATCTGTGGAACCGGTACACACAGAGCAACACATAACAGAGTAGAAATTATTCTAGGTTAACCATCTTTGAGTGCCTAACTTAGTGGTGTAATTGTGGCCAATTGTTTGAGTTGTTTGGGCTGCACCACTTTATTTAAAACCAACTCATCAAGTAGCTCCTCCTTAGGGTTTTCAATCTAGGTATATTCTAGGCACTCCGCTTTCTTTCTGATTTTAAAGGAAAACTATCTTCACCCGTGTTTTACAACTTGGTTTGCCTAGAAATTTGATTGCAATTCACCTAATTTGAAACCCTAAAAGCTACTTAAGCAGGATTTGAACATTAAAATTCACACATTATAAATAATCTTGCTTGAAAACCCTGGTTGTGCACGCACTTACACAAATTTCAATCAATCATTAAGGGCACAACCCATTGTAAGGGCCCATCACATTCCATAAGCACCACAATCCCAGGCCGTAATAAAATTGAGTAGACGTTGGCCCTAAGGTTTGATTCGCTCTTCAAGGCCTAGGCTGAGATTGTTTTTGATTAACCTACTTGTACTGATTAATCTGATGTCTAGCTAGGGGAGTAGCGTCAAACGACCGCGGCTGGGGGGTACACTAGGAACCGGAGGCGAAAGCCAAAGGAAGAACCTTCTCCCCAGTCCCTCCTTCTAACTGGTTGGATTATACAGACGCAAGTAGAGTAAATCAGTTACAGTCTTAAGGTTGGTGTTGGGAGTCAGTAGATCCTTAGGCTACCTCACTTAAGGACAGCCTTGTTTTGTTGTACTGCAGGGTCCCTATCCCCGGTCCTTCCGACCTACTCCTAGTTTATGCTGGGAAGACGGTCATTGAATCCCCGATTAGAAGGACCATTAGAACATTCTAGGAGGCGCAAGTTAGATTTTGGTCAATTTGATCCCATGGCCGAACAACAGCCTCTTCTGCCTGGAAATCCACAGGAAGAATTTCGAAGGCAGCTGGAACAAATGCAGAGAATGCAAGAATGGTTCCAGAGAATGCAGGGCGTTCAGCCCTTGAAGGATTTTTATGATCCTTCAAATTACGGGGAACGTCCCGGCGTCCAGATTCCAGCCGGTGACGTAGAAATCAAGCCCCAAGTGTTAAGCCTGATTAAACATTATCATGGGCTTGGCTCCGAAGATCCGTTTCAACACTTGGAGGACTTGACCACTTTGGTCCAGACCACCAAGTCTCGAAACGTAAACGAGGAGCAAATGATCATGAGGCTCTTCCCTCACTCTCTTAGGGATAAGGCCGCGCATTGGTATAGGACAATAGGAAGACCAATTACAACTTGGAATGAGTTGAAATCGGCCTTTCTGAAGAAATTTTTCCCAGTCGGTCGTACCAATGCTTTGAGACGGGCAATCACTACTTTTACCCAGCGGCCGGGGGAGCAGTTTCATGTGGCCTGGGAGCGATTCCAGGACTTATTGCGGAGGTGTCCACACCACGAGGTGCCGAAATGGCAACTCGTGCAGATTTTTTATCATGGGTTGACTGAGCAACTCAGAAACCATGTGGATGCTTCTTGCGGAGGCAATTTCCTTAATAAAGATGCAGATAGTGCACATGATTTATTTGAGGAAATGAGTGAGAATTCAATAAATCATGCCTCCATGGATACTTTTAACCGGTCCCAACAACCCAGATCAAATGTCAATGAAGTCCATGACTCTCATTCATTTGATATGGAATTGATTTGTAATAAACTTGACAAAGTGGACTTGGTTGCTAAAAGAATGGAAGAGTGGATGGCTGGCAATTCTATGAACAACTCTCAATCCACTCAATCCCAAAATTCGGGATTCCATTCTTCACGAGCTCTTTCTGGACGGGAGTTCATGAATCAACTTGATGCGACTCAACCTATGAGTCAGCATTTTTCGGAACCCCATGGGTTCCCAACTGGGGCCTTTGATCCCAGTTTTTCTAATCCTTCCTTTTCTTTCTCTCCATCCTCACTTTATGAGGATGTCTGTGCTGTACAAGAGAATGTTAGATCCAACCCCTACTCGAATGCCTATAATCAAGGTTGGAGAAACCACCCTAACTTCTCTTGGAAAAATCCAGGGCAACAGACCCAATTCCGACCCAGCAATTATGCTCCGCAACGACCAATGGGTCAGGGTCAAGTATATACTCAGTTGCCTCCGAATCAGGTCAATCAGCCAGCTTGGAATGCCCGTCAACCCGCAGGGCAGGCTGATTTGAACCATCAAATAGTAGAGATGCAAGGATCTATGCTCCAGCTCATGCAGCAAATGAAAAACTCACTGGACAACTTGCAATCCGGGCTCATTGCTAACTCTCGCCAACCCGGATCTCTACCATCCCAACCCGTACCCAACCCACGAAACATTACGAATTCGGGCAATCAAGCCCAAGGGTACGGAAATCAGAGGGACCCACACGCGCATGCTCAGGTGGTTGAGCAGGGTTCCTCGTCTTCTTCTTCTGTAAATCAACAATTCATGGTCAATCAAGTGCCTCCAATCTTTCCTAACCCTCCTCAAGACCCAAATTCTTACGCTTCTGCAAATTCTGTCACTTTGAGAAGTGGTAAGAAGACTCAGGATCCACAACCACATTATTCTAATCTTTTGAATCCTGAAGAATCTGAGGAGAGAGAAGAGAATTCTAAAGGAGAAATCAAGGCTCAGGAATCCGATTCCAAAGATCTGACTCGTGTTCCTTTTCCTGAAGCCTTAACCAAAGCAAAGAAGAAGAAGTCTGTTGATAGCAATGAGGAGCTTCTGAATTTATTTAAGAATGTTGAGATCAATATCCCGCTCCTTGATGCTATCAAGCACATACCGACTTACGCAAGATTTTTAAAGGAATTATGTACACAAAAGCGTAAGTCGAGAGAATCTATTCCGAGGAAGGTGGTACTCTCCGAGCAGGCTAGTTCTGTTATCCTGCACTACCTCCCTCAGAAAAAGAGAGATCCTGGTGCTCCTTTGATTTCTTGCGTTATCGGAGATTACACATTTGATAGAGCACTTTTGGATCTCGGTGCATCCATCAACCTAATTCCGACTTCTCTTTACGAGAAGTTTGGGTTAGGCGAACTTCGGCCAACTTCAGTAACGCTACAGTTAGCGGATCGTTCGGTCACAAACCCGCGAGGCGTTATTGAAGATGTTATAGTTAAGGTCAAGGATTTCTATTTTCCTGTAGATTTCCTTGTCCTTGACATGGATGTACCAGATAATCTGAGGAACACGCCCATCATTCTGGGGCGTCCGTTCCTGGCTACTGCAAAGTCCAACATTAATTGTGAAAGTGGTAGCATGGAAATCGCCTTTGGGGACCAACGTATGAAATTAGATATTTTTAAGGCGATCAATAAATTTGAGGATTGTGGAGTTATTGAGGAACTTGATGAGGATAATGTTAATATTGAAACTTGTTTGACAGTTTCTTCAATTGAAAGTTCCTCTTTGGTTGATGAATTTGACCCGCAACCCTCTGACTTAACATCTTCGGAAGAGGTTACTGATTTTGTCCACTCACAACCTCTCCCTCTTGTTGAATCTTCAGCATCTACCCGACCATCAATCATCACCCCACCCCAGCTCGAATTGAAACCATTGCCCGAGAATTTGAAATATCAATTTTTAGGACCTCAGAATACGCTCCCTGTGATTATCAGTGCTAAATTGACAAAGGAGCAAGAGATTAAATTGATTAAGGTCCTAAAGGAACATAAGGAGGCAATTGGTTGGACCATTCATGACCTTAGGGGGATCGAGCCATCTTACTGCAATCATAGAATATTCTTGGAAGAGGGATCCCGCCCTTCTCGCCAGATGCAGAGGAGATTGAATCCAAATATGCGAGAAGTGGTCAAAAAGGAAATCATCAAGTGGCTCGATGCAGGAATTATTTATCCAATCTCTGACAGTCCCTGGGTAAGTCCCGTTCAGATTGTTCCAAAGAAAGCCGGGATTACTGTTGTGACTAATGAGAAAGGAGAATCTGTCACAACTCGTTCAGCTTCATCTTGGAGAGTTTGTATTGATTACAGGAAGCTGAACACTGCCACTAAAAAGGATCATTTTCCCCTGCCCTTCATTGATCAAATCCTGGAAAAATTAGCCGGGCAGAAGTACTTCTGTTTTCTTGATGGTTACTCGGGATACAACCAAGTTCCTATCCATCCCGAGGATCAGGAAAAAACTACTTTCACCTGTCCCTACGGAACCTTTGCTTTTCGTAGGATGCCTTTTGGGTTATGCAATGCACCTGCGACTTTTCAAAGGTGTATGCTAGCCATATTTTCCAACATGGTGGGAGAGTTTATGGAAGTCTTCATGGATGATTTCTCCATTTTCGGAGAATCATTTGACTCTTGTTTGGTTAATTTGGAAATGATTCTTAAGCGATGTATCAAGACACGATTGGTCCTTAGCTGGGAAAAGAGTCATTTCATGACCCAAGAGGTCATCGTTTTGGGTCATGTAATCTCTGAACGGGGAATTGAAGTGGATAAAGCTAAGGTTGATGCTATCGCTAAACTTCCTCCTCCCACATCAGCTAAACAAATCAGATCATTTCTTGGCCATGTGGGATTTTATCGAAGATTCATCAAGGACTTCTCGAAGGTTGCCCGCCCTTTGAGCAATCTTCTTGCCAAAGAAACACCGTTTGTTTTTGATGAATCATGCCAAAAGGCATTTGATTTCCTAAAAACGGCGGTCACCTGTGCGCCAATTTTGCAACCACCTATTTGGACAACCCCATTTGAGATCATGACCGATGCTTATGATTACGCGGTCGGGGCTGTCCTGGCTCAGAAAATTGATCGAAAGCCCTTTGTCATTTACTACGCTAGTAAAACTTTGGATGAAGCCCAGAGGAATTACACTGTTACTGAAAAGGAATTACTCGCTGTAGTATTTGCGTTGGAAAAATTCAGGGCTTATCTCTTAGGGTCTCATGTTATTGTTTATACCGACCACTCGGCCTTGAGACATCTCTTGGCTAAAAAGGATGCTAAACCCCGGCTTATTCGTTGGATTCTTCTTCTTCAAGAATTTGATCTTGAAATCAAGGATAAAATCGGGGTACAAAATGTGGTGGCGGATCATTTGTCGAGACTCCTAGGTGATTCTTCTTGTCCGGACATTCCGATTACTGACACTTTTCCGGACAAAACCATTCTTACAGTTTTAGGTGTCCACACCCCATGGTTTGCTGACATTGTTAACTATTTGGCCGTTGGTCAAATCCCCCAGGATTGGACCAAGCAACAACGGGATAGACTCAAATCTGAGGCCAAATACTACTTTTGGGAGGACCCTGAACTGTATCGCATCGGCTCTGATCAGATTATTCGCCGATGCATACCGGAGAATGAATTCAACAGTATACTTGAGTTCTGCCATGCATCTGGGTGTGGTGGACATTTCTCCGGGAAAAAGACGGCTGCAAAAATTTTGCAATCTGGCTTCTATTGGCCGTCTTTATTCAAGGATGCCCAGGAGTTCTCACAGTCATGCCCTCGATGCCAGGCACTCGGGAGCATAACTAAGAGAGACATGATGCCCTTAAAACCTATTCTTCCTGTCGAAATTTTCGATGTTTGGGGCATTGATTTCATGGGACCCTTTATCCCTTCATTTGGACATCAGTACATTCTTGTCGCTGTTGATTATGTGTCTAAATGGATTGAGGCAATTCCCACCCGAACCAATGACCACAAGGTGGTCATCAACTTTGTCAAGAAAAATATCTTCAGTAGATTCGGGATTCCGAGGGCTATCATCAGTGATGGTGGCACTCATTTTACTAATGCCCAATTCCGGAGTTTATTGGCCAAATACGGGGTTAATCATCGAATTTCCACACCTTACCATCCCCAAACGAATGGACAAGCCGAAATCTCTAATCGAGAGATCAAGAACATTCTGCAAAAAACGGTTAGGCCCGATCGCAGGGATTGGACTCAAAAGCTTGAGGACGCTCTTTGGGCCTACCGTACGGCGTATAAAACACCTATCGGCATGTCTCCATTCCGTCTGGTGTATGGAAAGGCGTGTCATCTACCCGTAGAGATTGAACACAGGGCATTCTGGGCAATCAAACAATGCAATCTAGATCTAAATCTAGCTGGGAAGACCAGGAAACTCCAACTATCTGAGTTGGAGGAGCTTAGAAATGATGCTTATGAGAATGCCAAGATCTACAAGGCTCGGACCAAAGCTCTACATGATCAAATGATTTCCCGCAAGAGCTTTGAGCCAAACCAGAAGGTCTGGTTATTCGATTCTAAACTTAAGCTCTCTCCTGGTAAACTTAGATCTAAATGGAGTGGCCCATTCATAATTGATCAGATTTTTCTAAATGGTGCCGTTCAGATTTCTGACCCAAAGACGGGTAACACCTTTAAAGTCAACGGTCAACGTCTGAAGCTTGTTGTTGACCATAATCTTCCAGAACCCGTTTCAGACTCTGTTGCTCTAGCCATTCTGTGACTTCTTTGGCTGGACTTCGCCTAGCTGACGGCATTAAACTCAGCAGTTGTACATATAACACAAGGCTGATACGAGCTTCATATCCAGGTGACATCTTTCATATTCTACCCTTTCTTTCATGTCTCTTTTTCAATGAGGACATTGCATCAGCTAGGCATGGGGGGGTGGATTCATTTTTGAATTAGTTGGTCAGCTTTGTGAAATCCATATAAATTGCTCTCTTTCTAAAAAAAAAAAAAAAAAAAAAAAAAAAGAAAATTAGGAAGGATTAGTTGGACATTAGGACTTTTCAATCCTAAGAAATTTTACATTAGGATCTGAACACAAAGACCCCTCAGGTCTTTGGACTTAATTAGCCTGTGTATCTACTAAAATGTGGATTTGTCTTTGAGTTCTCGCCATCTTAATTCTATTATAATTGGAATAAATAAGTTTGGGTGATAAGTACACGACTTGTCAACCCACCCTCTGATTTAAGGGAATTTTGAGTTTTAAGCATCTACACACTTTCTTTGCACTGACTCATTACTCGGCAATTTTAATGGAAATTGGGTAGCTAATGAACCTTCTAGGGTGATATGGCTGGCAAGTTATCGTGGGTAACAGCCCATAGGTAGGTTGTCCAGAGCCCAGTCACTGACCTTTCTCTTTTTGCTGCCTTTAGGTAAATCTTAGACCAGGGAAGCCACCTACTTAAAAAAAAAAAAAAAATCAAAAAGGACAAAAGAACAAAAAGAAATAAGCCACACTTCGCCGCACGAGTATGGCTGGCAAGTTGTCGGTGGTAACAGCTCATCGACCAGTTGTCCAGAACCTAGCTCAGAAAATGCACTAAAAATTCCCAAAACACTTAGGAAGAAGCGGAGAAGTAGAATAAACTGGGGAGATATACACTGGATTCACCCTTGTGTTGACCCCGTTAAAAAAAAATAAAAGTAGGGAGAAAGCTACCGGTTGTAAAGATACACCTTTAGGCAGAATTCTTTTTGAGGTCACCTAGAGGCGTAGAAATCCGAAGTCCGTTTTAATTGCCGGTCAACGAGTCTATCACAATCACAATAAGATGCTTAAAACTTAGGGTTCTCATCAAATCTTGGGTGAGTTGAATGGCCGTAGAAAGCCACTCTTAAACCCTAAAATTTGAAAATCCAAAAAAAAAAAAAAAAAAAAAGAGAGTAAAAATAGAAAAAGAAATTTTTCTTTGAATAAGGCGAGGCTTGAGGCGGTCTGCATTTTGGCTGATACCCGGGCACTGTTGTGTCTTTGAAAGTTCAGTTCCTAAGTAGACAATTTCTTAATGATTGAAAATAACTCAGGTCCAAATAATCTAACCTAATTCTTTTATAAATAGCATATAGTTTTTGCTAGGGACTAGCAAAAGATAGGCATGGGGGTATGATGTAAACACATTTACACTACTTAAAATGTCTATTTATGCATGTTCTTAAGCATAGGATTGCATTTCATGATATAAATATTGCATTACATGCATCATCTTGCATTTAGAGTAGTTTGAATAAAATGGAGGTTAATTGTCTCCTTTTATGTGCTTGGACAGGGCAAATATTTTATCGGGGCCTCGGATCAAAGATCCAACCGTATGGATATGATCAGGGCGACGATTGGAGTTCAACGACTCCAAGATCGCCCTAATCAGGCATCCGTAGCATCAGATAGAGACCGGGGAACCCTAGAAGATCAAGGGCCAGGATGGTGTAAATCCGCACTTCAGATGGAAAATCCGACCACACGAATGAATTCGGATCGACGATCGCAGCCGAACGACACAAAAATCGAGTCAATCCGACATCCGTAGCACCATCTACAACTTCCAGAAGATGGACGGCTAAGATGGCGCCACGTGGCGCCATCCCAGCCGCCCAATCGGCCGCAGGAGTCCTGTGAAGACCGCGCACCGTCTCCTCTCCGCCGTTGGATCTCGATCCAACGGCTGCGGTCGCTCACGTTTAAAAACGTCCGCGCGACCATTTCGCCCGCGTAGCGCAGCGGCGACGCAGCTGCGGGCGAAGCGGAGGTCGCGGGTTCGAGCCGCGGTGAGGGGGTCGAAGGCGCGGGCGAGCGGGCGCGCACGAGCGTCAGATGAAGATCCAACGGCCGCGCGCGCCCGATAGCGCCGACGCGCAATTGGACGCTCTGGTGGGCGCGCGATCACACGCGGGCGGTGCGCTACGCAGCGGGCGCGGACGCGTTCTAAGCCGTCCGATCTCGCGATCGGACGGCTGAGACGACGCGGACGTGCGTATGCGTTACGCGCGTGGCCAGCCGAGCGGGCGCACGTGGGCGCGGCGGCGACGGCGACGGCGAGGCTTTAGCGACGGTTTTATCCGTCACTAAAGACCCCTTATTTATTATTTTGAAGATGTAATGTCCATTTTGCCCCACTCCTTGCAACTATAAAAGGAGACCCCCTCCATACGAAATTTTCATCCCTTCCTTCTCCTCTCTACCTCTCCAAAGCTCAAGAGAAGCTTGTCCCACACCCGGGATGCTTCTCGCGAGATAAAGTCCAAATTTTCGTCCCCCTTCGGAAGTGGATCCCGCGACGACGACGGCATGCTGCTTCGTTCCCGTTCTTCTGCTTCGTCCTCCTTCGTCCCGCTTCGTTCTCCTTCGTCCAGGCGTCGTCCCGTCCGGCTCGTCCTCCAAGCGACCGTCGAGGAGGATAACTTCTCTCTCCCATTCTTATTTACAGCTTTTCTAGTGTAGAATTTTCCTGCTTTATAGTGTAATTGATTTTCCGCTTTCTAGTGTAACTTTCATTTCGTTTGCTTGTATAAACAATTGAAATATTGAATGCATGTTCTCTTTCTCTCTCTCTCTCTCTCTCTTAGTTTGATAGCTCCATTGTAATTATTTCGCCTTGTTTATCAAAAATCCTAAAAAAACATAATTGCGAATATAGATCAACGTAGCCTCCCTGAGTTCGACCCGGAATTCTTTTTCGGTATAAATCTTATTTGTTGAACACGAATTCTTCGCTTTCGAACTACAACGATAGGTTTTTCCAAAACCAAACACGTTAGCGTAGATTCTCGTTCAACAGTTACAACCTCCCTCACTTGAAATCTTAACGTCCTCGTTAGGGTTCGATACTCCTAGCAATAGTGGTGGCTCCACCTCATGGCGCACTCTTTAGCCATCCCAATGGCAACACTTTTGTCCTACTAGAGGGAGTTTGACTCTAACACAATTTGTAACGACTTGAGCCTAGATCAAACTCTAATTGAGAAAAGCTGGCCTTGACAACTTGTTGGGTATGAGCCAACGGACTCAAGTAACCACCCAAAATGCTTAAGCCAAAGTTCTTAAGTAGTAATTCTCAATCCTTATATCCCACTAATGGGAACACCATCATGAGCCCTAACTAGCTCATTTTGACCCAAAGAAGAGAATAAAAAGCTCTTACATAACCAACTGGAGGTCCTAATTCACTGAATAATCATTCTAAGAGAAAAGCAAGAAACAAGGGGTAAAACTGTAATTTAACCATTGAAGTACAACAACGGGTTTTCTCATGAGCTAAACACAGGTCAAATGATCTTAAACAAATAAAAAGTGGGTTGGTTCAACATGAAAAGTGTTCATGTGAATTCTGGGAATTAAATGACTTCTTGTAACCCTAAAATAGACCCACTTGATTTAACAAGGCTCTGGTTAGGATAAAATTCACCTAAATCCTCTAAAAATCATGGGAAAATATTATCTAGGATTTAGAACCTTCAATTTGGCCCTTGGAACCTACTTTGACCAAAATTGGGGTCTTAGACAAATATTTGCCCTAAATTAGTTTTTTCATAAATTGCCTAGTTAAACATGGTCAAACCCAAAATATAACTTCACCATTGGATTTCTTAGGTCCAAATTAGGTTTTTATCAAAATTTGGACCTAAGGGAAATTCATCTTGACCCACTTTGCAAATAGGTCCAGCCCAATTGCATTTCTACCCCTATCTTTTGAAACCTCTGCAGAAACCCCCTAGATTCTTCTTCATTCTTTGCAATTAGGTCCCTCCACCATTATAGCGGAGGGAATCCTACTCCGGCAAGATTTCAAAGGCAAGATCTCCCTGATCTAAGAGAATCCCCTTCAAAATTGAAAGGGAGATTCTCTGAGAAATCTCCTCCAGTATGAACACAATTTGAGGCTCTATTTGGTACCCAATCTCTCATGTGAATGCATGAGAGATTCGGGTCTCCTCCAAGTTTCCATCTTCGGCAAACTTGCCGTGCTTGGAAGCTTGGCTTCCAAGTACAAATCCATCCTCAGAGGCTTATATAAGCATACCCAAATCACCCTGCATCTCCCAAGCTTGAAATTGGTCGGAAAATCCCTTAAATTCATCTCTTCCTCCTCCATCCAGTGGCTCATCAAGCTCCGGTGACCTCCCTCTCTCTCCCTCGTCTCCTAGCCACAATACCAGTGGTAGGTTCTTCTTCCTCCTGCTCATTCGCATCGTGCCGCACCCGCCGACACCTCTGCAACCCCTTCATCCTTGCCATTCTCCCCCACTGAGCACCTTCGTTCTCCGGCGACGACAATACCAGCCGACCACCATCCCTACCTCCCCCTTCTTCTCTTTACACCCAGATAAGTCCCTTTTCCCTTCTACTCCTTTTTTCCCCTCTTTAACTCTCAAAAAACACCCCTCGACGCACTCCATCACCATCATCCCCTTCACCTCCGACCAAACCTCCAGCGAGGCATCCCCGTCGCTCTGCACCTCCATCCGCCTCACCAACCACCCCCTAAGCTCTGCAACACCTCACTGAACATAACCCCTCACCTCACTCACCGCACCACGCACACAAACCACCCCCCAAACACACCCACTCACACTCACACAGGTTGCCCTAGGCACGTGCACTCAGGCAACTGCATGCCACGTCGACCCCCGCAATACACTCGTTGTGCTTCGACGAAAACTACTGAGCATTTTGACGTGGCCGCAAAACCGTTGGCTTGATTGCAGGTACAGGAGGGTTGCCGCCATTGACGAACAGCAAGGAGCTTGCTTGTGAGCTCTCTTCAGGCCCGCCCACTCCAGGCTTGCATCCCAGGTGTGCAGAAGTCCCTCGCTCACAACTCTAGGCAGTCAATTTGCATCGAAGGCTGAAGCCACAGTTGCAATCGAGTGAAGCATCCCTGCTACAGGCATGCACAAGGGAGGTGGGAAGATAGTCCCACCTCGGAAGCTGTTGGCGCACTGCACCTGCATAAGAGGAAAAATTGCATAGGCTTTATCGCCTCAGTACCATGGGGTAAGGTCCCACTCACCCTTCACCTGCCTCGTCCATGACCTTACCATGACGGACCTGGTTTGACCCGTTTACCCGACCTAGTGATGAGTGGCTACTCATCATGGCTAAAAGGCTGAAATTAAGCTAGACACTAAGCAAAACAATATCAAATTAACATATAAAAAGGGTTAAGTGTGGGAATTAAAGAAAAGACCTAAAACTTTTAATATGTGTTAAAATCTCCTAATTAGGTCACAAAAATGAGATATTCTGAAAACTAAAGAACAAATGATGATCCATGCATCAATTGAACACATAAACAAGTTTGAAAAGCCAAATCAGAAGTAAAATCAATGTCGTAAATGTTCAATTAAGCACATGTAAAAATTTGAAAGCAATTGGACATCATTTAGGCTTAGAAATAAATAGATTACAATTAGGTCCTTCATGCATTACATGTCTACCCTTCAAAACTCCTTTTTGGACCTATTTGCAAGCCGCAGGGACCCTTTTGTAAGACTGCAGGGCCCTTCCAGCTGCTATTCTTCTCACTTTTGGACCTGCACGCTATTCTTCTACCCCTTCTTCTAAGGGTCCGTCTGCAAATTTCCCCTTTATTTCAGCGAGAAGCTGAGTTCTTCACGCGCACTGTAGCGCGCGAAGAACACAGCCATTCTCGACCGTCCATCGCACTTTTGATCTCGATCTGCGGCTGGATTCAAATGGAACCTTCGCGCGATTCGGTGCGTGCGTTCACCTCTCTTCCCAGATCTCATCTGACGGTCAGATTTCTCTCTTGACTCGCCGCGCGCTCTACCCATCTCATCCTCACCGCCGGCCTGATTCTGATTAACCTCACCCTTGCGGTGATCTCAGTCACTGAGCTGCTATTTAAGCACCTCAGTGGTGTCGCGCGCGAAGGATCGCTCCCTCCTACATCTCTTAGCGATCAATTCTTCCACTCCAGTCTCTCCTCCTCACCTAGACCCTGATTTCACAGCCACCGGCTGTGGAATCATCGCCTGCTCTCGACCCTCCTCGTCGCTAAGGACCTCGTAGCACCTGAGGACGACCCTGGAGTCTCACTAGCAGACTCTTCCCTCCGCTGGAGTCACCCTCCTCCTTTCTTCCTCCTTAGCCGCCGGCTAAGGACCCATAGGTCCCATTCTTCCTTTTAGTTTAGTTTTTAATTCTGCACAAGTAGTGTTAGATTTAGTTTGCAGTAGTTTAGAATAGATTTAGTTTTAATTGTTAGTGTTTAATGTTAGCTGTAGTTAGATTAGTCTTAGGAGTAGAATTAGTATTAGATCCCCTCCCTCACCTCCTCTGATCAGTCCAGATCAGAGGGGAAGAATCATCTGCTCATTAATCAATTTATCTCCCTCTTCATGTTTTGTTTTTCCCATCATCCAGATTCTGATTCTTGTTTTTTTTCCTTTTAACGATGAATCTTTCACCAATCACCCACACATCCGGACCCAATTCCAGATCTGATGGTGTACTGCCTCAGATCTGAAATTGGCGTCACAAGCACCATTTGGGGCTTCTCACTCACCCCATTTGTGTTCACAAAAGCCCCTTTTATTTTAGATTGATTGCCTCAGTTTGTCAGATTCACTTTAACATGGGTTTTGAAGAGATTTTGCTTTCTGAAATGTCTTGACAGATCTGACAAATTGAAGGGATTTTGGTTTTCCTTGAGGGCAAGGATTCTGAGAAGTTCTCTGGTGACAGAGAACAAATCAGAAGAGCCTTTCATGAATTTGCTTCTGCCTTGATCTGAATGCATTCGCTAGCTTTTATAAATTCCTTTAATGCATTCTTTTTCTGATTTGTCATTTCAGAACTGCCATACACCACCTGTTTGACAATTATTTTCGTATGGTGATTCTCTAACCTAAGGAGTTTTCCATACTCCTTAAGGTTGCAAGAAACTGGGATTGTATGTTTTTGGTTTTAATTGATTGAGTTAAGTCTTCCTTCATGCTGTCTATGGCATTAGGAAGACTAACTCAATGCCATTTGTGTTTTGATCTGAAATGATGCTTTTGATAAGGGCTTTTCCTTGTGGGTATTTGAACTGAATTCTTATGTGATTTTCGTGAGATTTATACCCTTATCAGATTTGGATTTCAACTCTTTAATTTTTAGTTTGTTCTGAATTTTCTCTTATTCCCGGTTATACAGTAAAATGCTGCAAACTGCAGCTACATTCCCCTCTTCTCTAAATTCTCCTCTTCTCTGTGAATGCTTTCCCCCTCTTCAAATGGACTAACTGCAGCAGCAGTTAGCCCATTTGAAAGTGGCTTAAGCCACTGACACTGCTAAAACACCCTGAGCAGCACATTCTCTTCCCTCTCCATCTCCTCTGACAGTAGCTTAGCTGCTGTTTAAAATGAAATAAAAACTTAATTAACCCTCATTCCCTAAATTCCTACTAAAACCTAATTATACATACTTAATTTCACACTGTAAATATACATATCCATACTATTATAACTATAATATACAGCCTGATTATGTACGTAGACATACATAGATATACTGTAAATACTGTATAAACTTGTACATAAATCTATATACATATGTAATCTATGTAAATATATGTATAAATACTGAACTATTATGTATGTATTTACTGATATATGTATATGTATATATACAGATTCATATGTACATATTCAGTAGCTATATTGTAGAATAAATTAGCTAAATTAATAATTTAGAGCTATAATTAAGTAAATAAATCTATAGACTTAGGTTAACATATATAGTAAGTAATTTAAGTTAGTTAAAGTACAATTATACCTAGCATAGCTTACTGTAACTTAGTTTTATTTAAAACACTCAGAACAGCTAGTTTAGCTTAAATAAAATAGAAATAAATTCGTAAATATACAATAAAAATATGTATAAAATACTTAAGTATGTAAATTAAATCTGTATAAGGTCAATTAGACCATTTACTAACTATTTTATAAGTAATTAACTATTTAATCACCTAAATCAACCTGTACAATCAGCCTAGTTTAGCGAATTTATTTGTATAGTAAACATATTTAAAATTCAAAATTAATTAATCAATTATGTAGTATTATGTAAATACTTTATTAACCATATTTTATTTTATTTTATTTAATAATTTATGGCCCCCAAATCGAGGGCCAAAAGCACGATCAGACGCAGCTGCGCCTGATTTCCAGCGCACGATGTGGCGCTGGAATAGCACCACATCGTGTGCTGCAAGTCAAGCGCAGCCACATAAATGCAATTCGTGTTTCCTATAGGCTAGTCGTCACGGGTGCCGGGCGCCCGAAACACCGCCTTTACCCGATTACCCAATGAGCTCCGGTCTGAGTACCCTGTCTGATTTGCGATTAGTATGTGACGCGTGTGTGTGGCCGGGGGCCCGAGCGTGTGCGAGCATATGGCGTTGGGCTGAGGCCTGGCGCTGAGATTAAAGACATAATTAAGCCACCTAATCTGAGATTAGGGCGCGCTTAGTAGAGGTCTGGTCCCACCCTTAGGGTGCTGTGTATCCCTCGAAAAGCGTGCCCGCAAACTAAACACGTTTTAAACTAATGACATTAGCCTAATCCCCTCCCCACCGCAGCCTCTGAAATATGCTAAGACAGAAGAGTTAACAAAGAAAAGAACAAGAGTAATAAAAAGAGAAAGAAGAAGATGAATACTTAGAAGAAAACAGAAATATGAACACAAGAAGAACAGGAGTTAAGAATACAAAGAACAGAGACTTAATGAAGAATGAAAGAGAAACAAAGAAAAAGAATAAGTAGTATACATACGTATAAGTAAATCTATATAATTACTAACAGAATAAAGCGACACTATAAACGTCGCTAAAGATCTCAGTTTTGCCTCTTTAGGTTGTATATAATGTTTTCTGAGATTTAACGACGCTTATATCTGTCACTGAAACTGCTGTATATGTTACTGTACATAACAGACTAATAAGTTAAATTTCTACACCATTGCATTCTAATGTATTATATACTATTATGATAGTACTAATAGGATAACTTGTAAATACATAGTTTAGAGTATAATAATAGATTGTTTGATGCTTGTTCATAGTTAGTATTTTTGCAAGCATTTCTTAGTAATTAGGTAAATAAAACACACATTCATTCATTCTTTAATAAAATGTAAAGTTTTTTTTTTTTTTTTGAATAAGAAGACAATTTTGAGATAATCAAAGAGTGACCGAATTAAATTCAATAAATTGCCTCCCAGTGAACGACCTGGAACAAAACCAGTAAAAATTAGATAAATAAGCAAATGATAATAATGGTTGTAATGACTGGAACTCACCCATACTCACCACTATACGACATCCTTAATGTTATATTATACACCCTGTACTACAACGACATAATCAACAATTATTACCAATTGCAACCACAACAATCACATTTCAATGCCCATCACCTAGCACTCCTCACTCACCACCGCACGTCAGTGGGCCTGGTCCCGGGCGCGTACCCGACCCGATTACCCGAGACGGTGGCTCTGGGAGAGCGAACCTAAGAGAGAAAGAGGAGAAAAGAGCACGCGCGGGTAGGGGTAGGTTTTGCTTTGCATGGAAAAAGAGAAGAAGGAGAAGAAGAAGAAGCCAAGGAAGAAGGTGGAGGCCAGAGAAAGCTAAGGAAGGAGGAAGACAAGGCTGAAGAAGAAGCTGAAGAGTTGAAGAAGAAAGAAGAAAGAGAAAGAAAGAGAAGGAAGGACTGAAGGCAGAAGAAGAAGGAGCCACTAGAGAAAGAGAGAAAGAAAAAGAAGGAGAAGCATCTAAAGGAAGAGAAAGGTTAAGGCAAGGCATCAGAGATTGAAAGAAGAAGAAGAAAGAGGACAGCTAGAGACAGAGAAGAGATCAGAATAGAGAAGAAAAGGGAAAAGCACTGTAGCATCACATATTTAAGACGTCTGCGAATCAGACATCCAATTTTTGTGCTTATTCACATACATTGATATTCTGTGTTTACATTTATCTTTTTGTACTACAACTCTGGTTTTTATTGCATATTATATTCAATTTCTCAAGTTGTGCTCTTGATTTCTAAACCTTAATTTGCTCCCTGTGTTCGACCTTGAACTTAAACTTTGAGTAATAAAATCTATTTGTTTTCAAAGCAATTTCAACTATATTACAACGATTTACTTTAAAACTCAATTTCTCCTTGTCAACACCCACCACTTACTTTCATGAGTTTTCGATATGAGATTACTTTTTTAGGGTGCTACAGTGTATGTGAGTTTGGGGAATCAGTCAATCAACCCTTCTCTTGTCTAAAATGATGACAAATTTTAGTGGAATCATTGGATTCCATGAACAACATTATCTGAATTTTTGATGAGCAATTCCACCTATTGTGGACATTTTGATGGAATTTAAACCCTAAGAGTGTTATAGAAACCACTTCCCAAGTGTTAGGGAAATTTAGGAATTAATCGATTTCAAGATTAAGTTGAATTAAGCATCAAATCAAATTGGGAATGACTTTTGATGAGCCCATATTTGTGAGCTAATTATGTATTTTAACGCCTAGACACTAAGTTAACATGTATATTTATATAGCATACATTAATAGGATAACATAAAATTACCTATTTCATGCATTACACGCATTGATAATATCATTTAGAATTTATTTAGAATATCATGCATTGAAATAGGTTGCATTACATATAGTGTTTTGGATTTAACATAGAAGTTAAGGTTTTACATATAAATAACCCAATAATCATTTTATTTTATTTTTATTTTCTTCTTCTCCACAGCAATGGCCTCCCAATACTAAATGCGCACCTTAATGGCTGAGGAGAGTGGATCCTGCACATCGTCGTCACTTCCTCTTCTCTACGTTGCTCCCTCTTCTCCATGTTCTTGCAACCATAAAAGAAGATTCCAACCCCACATCACCGGAAGGTCATCACCCTCGATTCACTACTGCATAGAGAGTCATGCTATCCTCCATTCCACCACTGCCAGTGAAATGACCTGCTGCCATTTGGGTTGGTTAAGACATCTGGTTTATCCATCAGACGTCTGTCCAGACGTCTAGATAGATGGTCGGACGTCTGAAAGTAGAAGAACCATACCTTGTTTTCTTTTCCTGCGCACACGCAACACACACACCCCCTCTCTCTTCATGCCAAACCCTAACCCTTTCCTATTTAAACCCCCACACCCACGCCACTCTCTCCATCACCACCAGCCACCACCTTCATCTTTTCCCTCCTGCCGGCCGCCACCTTCCTCCCAGCCTCCAGCGCGGCGAGTGGAGAGGAAGAAGAGAGACGGGACACGGAGGAGGAGGAGAGGGGAGCGAGAGCGTGGGAGGAGCTCGAGGGGAGGAGCTCTTGAGGGAGCCATGGGAGCTTGGAGGAGCTCGTGTGGGAGGAGTTGAGGACGCGTGCGAGGAGGAGGAGCTCGCGAAGGTGAGCTTCACGACCTCCTGAAGCTACTGGCATAGCAGCTGCAGGCGGCGTGGAGGGGTTCGCGCGGAGAAGAAGCTCGCAAGAGTTCTGCATACTAGATATTTTCCAGTATCAAACTTCTGGAGCACATCCCAGACATCTGGAGTAGCAGGGGGACATCCGGAGCTGAAGCGGGACGTCTGAAAGCACGCTTTTGTGCCAAGGTACGTACTTCTGCATGGTTCCGGCCATGTAGACCTTACTGTAGGAGTTTTGTTTAGCTGTTTTAGCTCTGCGCATGCATACACAGGGGTAGAGCATTGGAAAGGCGCATGGTGCACCCTTCGAGGTGTTTTTGGACATCTGGACACGTCGACACACATCTGGCTGCACTCTCAGACGACCAAATGTAGAGTCCAACGTCTGGAACTCCCCTCAGACGATCGCAGAAGGATTCAGACATCCAAGGAAGCCGCAGGAAACCCAGGGTGAGTACTGACATCTTTTAAAATGTCTGGGGTTAGTCCCAGACATCTAATTTTGGACAGTGTGAGTGTTTTTGGCCCATTTAGGGCCCAAATGGAATCGGATTTACACAAATGAACTACCGTTGTCTTTCGCTTGAGTTTCTCCATGAGTTAGTGTCATTTGTATATGGTTTTGGACTTGTTTGATGTGGTTGGTCAATTGTATAGGTCTCCAGCCAGTCAAGTACGCGGGACCCGCGGAGGCGACGGAATCTACGGTCCAAGCTCTCATTCCTCCAATGTTTTCCGGTAGAGTGGTTTACATTAATATTATGATGTAAACAAATAAACTACATGTTAAAAATAACTTGAATGAACCATAGGATGAGAATGAACCCTAGGGCAAGAACAAATGAGTATGGTTTGAGCTACACTGTTTACTTGAGATGTATGTAAAACTCTAAATGCTAGTAAATGTATTAGTTTATTGATGTGATGCTTTCTCAGTTAGTAAATCACGAGCTGCCTGTTTTAAGAATGAAACCAGTAATGTAAATAGAGAGATCGGAAATGTTGGAAAATGAAATGAAAGGAATACCAGCATGAACCCTATAGGGAATTAGGAGAACTCCTGTAGACAGGAAGTGAGCTGGCCCTTGTGTATGCGGTACCAAGGAGAGAAACTATCCCTTTAGTGTAGAGGGGAGCTAGCCGCCCTTTGGGTTGAGCCCCGGGGTTAGGCCTAGTCACTCAACATCGACTCTTTTTAGCCCTTGTGTACATGATACCGAGGTGAGCTACTTAGTGTAGGGAGGGAGTTAGCCACCCCATGGGGCCCGGGGTTAGGACTAATCGCCCTACATCAACTCTTATCAAGCTCACTGGGCAAACTAGGATAGTCAGACGAGGGTACGCGGACTATGGATGGGCGAGACCCCTATTCTGTTCTGAGGAGCGAGACCCCTATTCTAAAAGGGCAAGGCCCTGTACTACTCTGTGCTGTACCTTTAGGCGTACCCGCTAGCGGAAATGACTGACAGCATGCCAGTGCGGGATAGCTACCCGCATGCTTATCACGCTACATCACGACCATGACCTCGGGGTGGTTGACTGGGTGTAAGATTACCACGGGGGACTCTCTCGGCCAGGAGAGCACCACATGCACATCCTACATCATGGAAAAGACTGCAATCAAGATCGTTCCCGTGAGGAACAGACGAGATCAAGAAATGATTAGATGAATAAAGGAGCAACAAATTAGAACTACTTGGTTGAGCTAAATGAAAATGGATAGTTAATTACATTAATTAATTTCTTATCTTAATTACATGTAAATGGTTGAATTACCACTCTACACAGCATTCGCTGACTCCAGAAATTCTATAACCTTGTCCAGGTCAGGGAGTTGAGCAGCCAGCACTACCGACTGCAAAGGAAGTTGGGCCCAATCGAGCCCAACTTTAGCTGTGTTTCCTTACTGTTTCTTAGCTTCTATCGTAGTAGTGAGTATTTTGTTCTATGTAATATTGTTTCAGTTACTTTTCCATTATACCTTTTCCTGTCGTAGTTATGATGGCATGTAATATTGTGAGACTGTTCGCTTTGTTTCTTTTACTGTCTCTTGATTTTCTTTCTGCTTAGTTACATTGCATGTGTGGTTGTGAAATATTTCCTGCTTTTGGTTATTTCTCATTGGACAACTAGGTCTTGGGATTAGTTGAGGTGGGCTGGTCTTGGGTCTTGTAGGGATCTGGGATTGGGTCATAACAGCCAGCCTCAACTGCGAGTACAAGTCCACACACCACGGGCAGGTGGGGTGACAGACTGCCGCACCATCAGTGGCTTGTGCAGCTTACTGTGAGTGTGTGCCTGAAGGCCACGCAGTTATCATTCCTCACCACTATCACCGTCAACACCACCATAGCCACGCACCAGCAGCCAACCCCGCACATTTAAGACGTCTGGGAATGTTCTCAAATGTTTGATCTCCCAACAGTGTCTTCTTCTTCTTCATCTCCTTCTACTGTTGCTCAAGGAACCCATCATCACCACTACACCTCTCGCCATGCCGCGTCCTCTCCTCGCTTGCGCACACCCAACAGTAACGCCCTCAACTGCTACACGCAACCATCTCCATGACCACAGTGCGACCAGTGCTCCCCATGTGCACCCGCGTAGCTTGCGGCCCCCCTCCTCCGTGCGTAGCACCCACCTGCATGCAGCCCTTGAGCAGCACTGCGCCCCCTCGCTACAGACCACGCACACCTCTAGCAACTCCCTCGCCTACGCCCGCACTCCTCCAGCAATCCCGTGCCCCCTTTAGCAGTGCGTAGCACCGCTTCCGCCACCTACGGTCGATAGCAGCAGCACCTGCAGCCGCTCTCAATAGCTTCCACGCGCACACCAGCATGACCCGCGCACGGCCTCACCGACCCCTCCAGCAAGCGTGTGGGCATTTCACACCCCTTGCATGCGCACCTTCGCAAGCGCCACACCAGCAGCAGCAGAGAGCTGCAGCTACCGCCACCCGCCGCCGCTCCTCACCTCCAACCGGCCACCTCCAGCCACACCGTGCCTCGCCACCACCACCAAAAGAAGCAACCCAGCAGTAGCTACCTCCGGCGAGATCCTCCCCTATTTTGCTAAAGTGAAGAGGGTATTACTTATTACATTGCCATGCCATTGTGAAATTTTATTACTATTTTATTGTGCTACATTACAAAATATATCCTTCAATTGTGCAAAATTGCTATTTCATCATTAACTCTTATTGTTTATCAAATCTGAAAGCGATTTCTTGACGAAATTAATAGTGAACATCAATTTTTGACCCTTGCGAGTTTAAATAGGCCATGGCCTCCATGTGGACATGACCCGCTCCTAATTGAGTGGTTATTTTAATTATTTTGATTAGTCGATTTTCCACCACTTGGAAATACAATAACAAATTATCTTAGTCATCATTTTCGAAAGCAAAAATCTATTCATCAAATGGCATCGTTGCAGGGGAGGCAACGAGACTATTAGACTCGCATTTATTTAATTATTTGTTTACATTTTATTTGAGGCATATTTTAATTTGATTATCTATTTGGTACGAGGGTACTTGTATTCCGAGACGAGTTGATGCACCAGCCTCAGCAACACTAAGGTGGACCTTATTTCCACCGATTAGAGGAGAAACCAAGCTTCGTATCTACGAGGAGGAGCTTGAACATTGGTGAACCTTGTTGTCACCAACTAGGAGGAGGACATCCAGAGTGATCATCTTCATCTCCGTCGATTTTTCAATAGATAGATTTAGGTTTTAGAACTTTATTTTTCTTTATTTTCTTGCACATACATTTGGTTTGAAACCCTTGTTCTGAGGTACATTTTTAGGGGTTTTTTCCTCGATTTTATTTTAGGCCCGTGTTGGGTAATTTTTCGGGAGTCTATTCCCATTTCTTTAGACTCAAATTTTTCTTCTCTTTTGTGGATTGATAATATTTGTGCTTAAGTAGCTAAGAAAAAAGAAAACAAAACACGAGCTGCCTACCCCTAGGATGATCCATTCAAGTGTGTATGAGAAGCCTGTAAATTTATTTTCTACATTGCGTGCATTCTTGCATCGCTGATTGCTGGAAGCAAAGTACGCATCCTCTTACTTTGCATCCATATCTTGATCACGCATTTGCATTTAGACTTAATTCCTAGACCACATAATTTGTCTTGAAACGATCTAACAAGTGGTCACATTAAATTTCTGAAAAGGACTAAGTAAAGGAGGAACACCATAAAACCCAAGGAGTTGATTTGAGACATTGTGTTGTGGTTCAAAATTCAAATTCAAACTTTTTCAGTGAATGCACAAGTGCATGGCTGCACACTAAAGCACACAATTAGACACTCCTAGGTTTTGACCTGCTAAGAAAGAACTCTCCTACCATTGGATACAAAGTGCTTGAAACTTAAGTTCAAAAGTTTTGTAACTCCAAGGAGGGGGATACCCTATCACGGATTTTTTAGGGTAGTTAAGAAGCACCGTGAAAGCACAGCTTCAAAGGAAGGCTTAGGCCTACTTGCATCCCTCGATCTTCCATCCTTAGAGTACTTTACCATTTGAACTTTAGGGTAGAGCACCTAAGTTCCAATTAGGTCTTCATTAAGGCATTTCGTAGGTTGACAATAGGCACGTAATTGATTGAGAAATTTGTATTGTCACCTACAATTGGACTAAAATCTCAAAGGCCTTAATTGATTAAAGACATAAAAGTCCTTTAGAATTGTGTTTGTATTGTTTGTGTATGCTTGGTAGGCGATCTCTGAGGAGACAACTTGTGTTTAATTCAGAACCTGAAAGAATCCTTAGGAGAGCCAACCAAGAGAAAAGAGAGATGGGCGAGGAAGGTGAAAATAGAATTGTGGAGAACCAACGATCTTTGAGAAATTATTTTATCCCTACCAACCAACCTGGCCATACACTGAGAAGACCTGGGGGAACAATCCATATGAAATCAAGATTAGTACCATATCTCTATTGCCCTCATTCTATGGTACTTATAGGGAGGACCCCTACAGGCATCTGGAGGAATTCACCGAGGTCTGTTGCACGGTGAGATTGCAGGGTGTTACTGATGACACCCAAATGCGAACCCTCTTCCCTTTCTCCCTCAAGGATAAGGGGAAGCATTGGTATCACACTCTAGATGGTAGAGTGGACACTTGGGATGCCTTGAAGGGAGAGTTTTTGAAAAAATACTTCCCCATGAGTAAGACTAATCACTATAGGAGGGAAATCATAGGTTTTGCTCAACAAGATGGAGAACAATTTCATGATGCATGGGAGTGCTTCAAATATTTGTTACACTTATGTCCCCATCATCAAGTGCCAAGATGGCAACTTGTAGAAAGGTTCTACACTAGATTAAATGACAAGCACAGGAAAACAGCGGATGGTGCCTATGCAGGAACCTTTCTTAAAAAAATTGAAGATGAGGCTTGGGATCTTTTTGAGACCTTGAGTGAGAATTCTGTCCACCTAAATTATGCCTATTTGGATAGGAAACCCACTCTTATGTAATGAAAGATTGAGGCAAATGAGGCTAGGGATACCCAGAATTTAGATTTCCAGATTCAATTGTTGAACCAAAATATGGAAAGGCTTATGCCAAACCCTAGCCAACTCACGCCAAATGCCTCTACTTCCTAAGTTTCTGAATGCTCCATTTTTCAAGACAATACGCATGCTACTATGGATTGTCATTTGGCCTCCCAATTCCCTAACCTTGTACAGGCGAACCTGCATGCCGCCCAAGGGTTCTGTCCCATACCTCGTAATGACCCTTTTTCAAACACCTATAACAAGGGTTGGAGGAACCACCCCAATTTTTCACGGAGACATGGGAATGTCTCTAATTCAGGGAATTACAGACCCCAACCCTTTCAGACTCAACAGTATAATCAACCTCCTATTCCCTCCCAACCATCCAAGACTTCTGAGATGGATGAGCTTAAGGCCATGCAGAAGAATCAAAGCATGATCATCTAATCTCATGACAAGGCAATCAATGAGATGTAATCACAAATTGGACACCTTCTCAAGGCCATAAGCAAAAGGGAGACTAGGAAGCTTCCCAGTTCATCTGAGGAGAACCCTAAAGGGAAAGGGATTATCTTTACGGAGAAAGCCTAGGCGGTGACTATTCTGAGGAGTGGGAAAGAAATTTCCAAACTTGATGCTCCTATAGTCCCACCTTCTGAAAACCCATCCACCCCAACTCTCACCCCCACCAGAGAAGAGCCACCCAACTCTTCTCCGCTTGAAATCACCTCACCGGAAGAGGTTGTCCCTATTCCCCCACTTACCCGACATGACAACCCTTCCAACCAAAAATCGAGAATGCCCTTTCGAAAGCACTTATCTGACTCTGGGTAGACTTCTGCTAGCTCATCTGGAGCCAAAGATAGGACAGATGAAATCATGGAGACTTTCAAACAAGTGCAGATTAACCTGCCCTTGCTTGAAGCTATCAGGAAGATTCCATCCTATGCCCACTTTCTAAAGGACCTGTGCACAAAAAAGCAGCAATTGAGGAAACATGTCCAATCAAAAGTTGTCCTACCTGATTCTGTTAGTTCAATTATACAACATGGGACACCCCCGAAACTTAAGGACCCAGGAGCCCCATACATCTCGATGGTTGTTGGCAACCTACATATAGACGAGGCTCTGCTTGATCTGGGTGCAGGGGTAAACATCCTTCCGAGCTATGTATATGAACAACTTGGAGGAGGCAATCTGAAGCCTTCCCCTGCAATCCTCCAAGTTGCAGACCATTCTTTGAAGACACCACGAGGCCTGCTGGAAGATGTCCTCGTAAGAGTGGAGGATTTCTTCTTCCCCATTGATTTTCTAGTATTGGACACTAACCCTACCAACAAACCAACAAACCAACCAAGCTCGCCATCATCTTGGGCCGCCCTTTTCTTGTGACTTCTAATGCTTCAATTAATTGTCACACTGGGACATTAAAAATGGGCTTTGGGAACAGGAAAATGTGGCTTAATGTGTTTGATGCTTATAAACAAGCTGGATTTGAGGATTGTTCCCAAGTTGAGGTGGTAGATGATCTGATTGAAGAGACAACTGCTACAATTTTATGTGATGACCCCCTATATCATGTCATGCTAAATGATCATTCCCATCTCTTGGAGGAATGTGAAGGGGATGTACTGGAACTTGAGGAATTGCTTGGAGTTTCTACTGAGTCTCTCTCCCCATCATATCTGCCTAAGGTAGATCTGCTACTTGAGATGGGGACTTCTGTTATGAAGCCCTCAACCATACAACCCCCGACCTAGAACTGAAGCCCCTCCCAGACTCTCTCAAGTATGTATTCCTTGGACCAAATGATATGCTCCCTGTAATCATCTCATCTGCACTATCTTAAGTGCAAGAGGGAGCCTTGCTAGATTGTTTATCAAGGCACAAGGAAGCCATAGCTTGGATGATTGCTAATATTAAGGGTATAGATTCTACACTCTGCATGCATCACATTTATACTAATGATTCCATCAAACCATTTCGAGACATGCAGAGATGTCTTAACCCTAACATGAGAGAGGTGGTTAAAAAGGAGATTTTAAAGTGGTTGGACGTTGGGATCATTTATCTCATCGCAGATAGCAAATGGGTTAGTCCAATCCATGTGGTGCCAAAGAAGGTAGGATTCACGGTAAAAATAAATGACCAGGGTGAACAAGTGGTGACTAGACCCTCAACTGGCTGGATTGTCTGCATTGACTATCACAAACTGAGCACCGCTACCCAGAAGGATCACTTTCCCTTGCCCTTTATTGATCAGATCCTAGAGAGATTGGTAGGGAATAGGTATTTCTGCTTTTTAGATGGATATTTTGGGTATAACCAAGTTGCAGTCTTCCCCGATGACCAAGATAAGACAACTTTTACTAGTCCCTACGGTACTTTTGCATTCAGGCGTATGCCATTTGGATTATGTAATGCACCGGCAACCTTCCAACGATGCATTATGTCCATTTTCTCGGACATGATTGACGAGTGCATCGAAGTTTTTATGGATGACTTCTCCATTTGCAGCTCGTCTTTCAACCAGTGTCTCCTGCACTTAGAGAATGTGCTGAAGAGATGTAAGGAGACTGGTTTAGTCCTCAGCTAGGATAAAAGCCACTTCATGGTACAGAAAGGCATTGTACTTGGGTATGTTGTGTCTGAAAGGAGCTTGGAAATAGATAAGGCTAAGGTTGATTCTATTTCCAAACTCCCATTTCCCACGAATGGCAAACAGATTAGATTCTTTCTGGGCCATGCAAGCTTTTATAGGTGATTCATTAAGAATTTCAGCAAAATTTCTAGGCCACTTTGCGACTTATTGGCTAAGGAATCTTCCTTCGATTTTGATTCAGAGTGTGTCAAGGCTTTTCATACGCTAAAGGAGGCCTTGACCTCTGCGCCTATTCTCCGAGCTCCAGATTGGACACTCCCATTTAAGCTAATGTGTGATGCTTTGAATTAGCAGTGGGAGCAATTCTTGGACAAAAGGTTGAGGGAAGACCACATGTGCTGCACTATGCCAGCAAGACTTTAACTGAACCACAGAAAAACTACATAGTCATTGAAAAGGAATTACTTGCTATAGTTTTTGCTCTGGAGAAGTTTAGGCCTTATCTTCTTGGATCCAAGGTGGTCATTTTTACTGATCATGCGACAGTGAAACATCTCATTGCCAAGAAGGACTCTAAGCCACGTTTAATTAGGTGGATTCTACTCCTTCAAGAGTTTGACTTGGAAATTCGTGAAAAGGAGTGGAAAATGTAGTGGCTGACCACCTATCTCACCTTCCCTTTGATGACTCTCCATCTGGAGACATCCGAGAGACATTTCCCGATGAAACCCTTATGGCGGTAACACCAACTTCACCCTAGTATGCGGATACAGTTAATTACTTGGTCACTAGAGAAACTCCTGGCTCTTGGGATGAGTAGAAACGGAAGCGATTCATTTCCCAAGCTAGATTCTTTCATTGGGAAGAGCTAGAATTATTTAATATTAGACAAGACCAAGTTTGGAGATGATGTGTGCCTGAAGAAGAGCAACAGAGTGTGTTAAGATTTTGCCATGAGCTTCATTGTGGAGGACACTTTGGTGCTAAGAAAATAGCTTTTAAGGTTCTTCAATCCGATTTTTGGTAGCCTACTTTATTTAAGGATTCCCATAACTTTGTTAAGGCCTATCTTAGATGTCAATAGACTGGAATGATTGGGAAGCAAAATGAGATGCCCCAACCCCATATCCAACCTTTGGAAATTTTTGATGTTTGGGGGATAGACTTCATGGGTCCCTTCCTTTTGTCCTATAGATTTGAGTGGATTATGTCTCCAAGTGGATAGAGGACATTCTTACTCTCATAAACGACCACTATGTGGTCTTGAAATTTGTGAAGGCCAATATCATATCTCGCTTTGGCTGCCCTAAGACGATTATAAATGATGGGGGACCTTGTTATTGGAATCACCACTTCGATCGGCTACTTAGGAGTCTGGGAGTAACTCACAAGATTGCTACCCCTTACCATCCTCAGACGAGTGGCCAGGTTGAAGTGTCAAATAGGGAGATCAAGAACATTTTGGAAAAGACTGTTAGGCCAGATAGGAAGGACTGGTCCCAAAGGCTCGATGATGCTTTATGGGCTTATCGAACAGCCTACAAAACCCCTTTGGATATGTCTCCCTTCTGGATAGTGCACTTAGCTATTGAACTTCAACATAGGGTACTTTGGGCTATCCGAAGTGTCAACATGGATTTAGAGCAAGCAGGTAAGGCACGTTTACTGGAGCTAACTGAGCTTGAGGAGCTGAGGAATGATGCTTATGACACCTCCCAAGCTTATAAAGAGAGAACCAAGGTCTTGCATGATAAGTATATCCTTAGAAAGACCTTTGAGCCCAACCAACAAGTCTGGCTTTTCAATTCCAGACTTAAGCTTTTTTTAGGGAAATTGAAATCATGTTGGGATGGGCCTTACATTATCACCAAAGTGTTTCCGCATGAGGCTGTGGAGATCAAAAGCCCTTCCTCTTCAGCATCATCCTTTACTGTCAAGGGTCAACGATTAAAACCTTACGTTACTTTGGATGGCCATCTGGTTGATGAAGTCACTCTCGAGGAGCCTTAGCTCCTTTCTTTCCTACCTCAGGTAACATCTTCCCTTGGACATTTTACTTTCAATGAGGACATTATTTGAATCAGGCATGGGGGGATAGGACCTGACGCATCTGTACATAGCATTTATACATAGTGCATTCATGCATTTACTTAAAACATTCTGCATTGCATACATTTGCATTATTAAAAAAAAAAATAGAGAAAAGAAAAACATTTTGCACTATTGAGCTTAACTGGCTAGGCCCTACATTCTTAGGCAGACTAGAACTTTAGGTTAGACTAAGTTAACTCTAGGGTTTGACTTAGAAGCTAAGTTGAGCAACAAGTTTTAGACCTTTAGGGTCCTTTGTGGACTTTAAAAAGAAAAAAAAAACTCAAGTAGGAGAAAGCTAGGGATTGAGTTAAAGGCTGGGTAATACTTGATGTCTTTTTCTATCTTTTGGTTTATGGGTCCTCGTAACCTAAGCATCCACATTTCACACACACTTGGTCTTGTGTAAATAATGATAATTCTTGGAGAAAAATTTAGTTCTCTTAGTTCCAACTTAGGAGAAGCTTGAAAATACAAGTTGATTGGAAGAGTTCCTACCACAGGAGAGGTAGAGTATATACTCACCTTGAGGATGCAATGATAACATGCCACCTCCTCGGCGCTTGTCTCTTAGGATGTCCATCCTACTGGGGGCATGTAAGCACATTGTGCGATTTAGGTACCATGGGCAGCCCTATCTCGAAGTGCCAATTGCTACAGGCCTGAATTCACTTTAGAAATCCATGGGCGATACTATCTCGAAGTGTAGATTGCCAGGAGTTCTTGGGGTCGCTATGGGCGATGCTATCTTGAAGCATCGAAAGCCAGGCACCCTTCGAGGTTCAATGATGGGGATAATGAATCCGACACAGACCGTTGATGGGAACACCATCATGAGCCATAACTAGCTCATTTTTACCCAATCAAGTCAGTAAATGCTCCTACATAACCACCAGAGAGTCATAAGTCATTACATAATCATTCTGAATGAAAAATAAGAAACCAAAGCTAAAACTGTAATTTTACCAGCTTATCATGAATACAGTATAACCACGAGTTTTCTCAGAGGTTGAATGAAGGTCAATTGGTCTTAAAATGATAACAAGTGGGATAGAACAATCAGAAAAGGGTTTGCACGTGTTCTGGGAATTAAATGACTTTTGAAATCCTAAAAATAGACCTGCTTAATAAACTAAGGTTCTGATCATGATGAAATTCACCTAAACCCTCTAAAAATCATAGAAAAATGTTATCTAGGGTTTAGAACCTTAAATTTGACCATCAGAATCGGTTTTGACCCAAAACAGAACCACGGACAGACATTTGCCCTAATTTAGGTTTTTACATAAATTACCTAGCAAACATTGTCAAAACCAAAATCCAACTTCACCATTGGATTCCATAGGTCCAAATTAGGTTTGTATCAAAATTTGGACCCAAGATGAATTTGTCTTGACCTAGTTTTCATATTGGTCCTGTCTAATTACATTTCTACCCTTAACTTTCAAAATCCTTTCAAATAGGCCCCTAACTTTATCGCAATTCTCACAAATAGGTCCCTACCACCATTAAACCTATTCCTACTTTCTCTGGCGACCTTAAAAAGGAAAGAACTCCCTCTTTTCTTGACGAATCCCTTTCAAATTTGAAAAGGAAGTTCGTCAAGAAATTTCCTTCCTTTTAGACCTAATCCTAAGCCCTGAAACCTACCCAATCTCTCATGCGAATACATGAGAGATTTGGGTATCAAGAAACTTCCAACTCCGGCAAGCATTCCTAGCTTGGAAGCTTGGCTTCTAAGCTTAAAACTCTCTCTAAAGCCCTATATAAGGACCCTCAAACCTCGCCAAGTTCCCTAAGCTTGAATTCCAACCGCGAAATCCCCTTTTCCTCCTTCCTCTTCCAGCTGTGAAGCTCCACAAGCTCTGGTGACTCCTCCTGTCCTCTCTCATCGTCTGACCACAAAACCAGTGGCCAGATTCTCTTTCCCTTCCTCGTCCACACTTGGCCATAGCAGGAGCTCTTCTACCGCCGTCGTCGTCGCCATCTACCTCCTCTTAGAACCTTTCGTCCACGGCACCGACCAACCACAGCTGACGCCACCCTACCCCTTTCATTCTTAGATTAGGCTCCAACGTTCCCTATCCTTCCCTCCTTTTTCCCTACTTCTATCCCTCAAAAGCAACCGCTAACTACACATCTCCCCCTCCGTCTTCTTCTGCTCCAGTGAAGCTCCGGCAATGCCCAACTGCCGCTCCACCACACGAATCACACCGCTATCACCTCCATAAGCTCTACCTCGTGCATTTTTGCTAGGAAAACATCATAGTATAGTGTGCAATATGATCAAATAAAGATATTTGTAAAAAGATAATGAGACTTGAGTCCCGATCGTTCGTCTCTGGGAGGCGTTTGTTTTACTTTAGAGTTTGATCTTTTACCACTCTACTTTGTTTAAAATTGCACTCCGGATTTCAATCTCTTGATTAAGGTTTCACCACTTCGATTATGAACCCTGATTACGTGCGCATGTGTTAAATAAATCACAAAGGTAAACGTGCGAGTTTCTGTGCGCACGATTCTAGTGAGGTGGTGACTATTTACAGAGAATGTGTCTATCATTAGATTTTCTATATTTTCAGGAAACGACATGCTTGTTACGGAATAGATAAACAATTGAAAACAGACAACTTGAATCACGCAAACAGGATAGCAATCAATAAGCTCATGGTGATTTCAAAACATGGAGATATATATATATAAACGCATTTTTTATTCATTCATTTGGCGAGTTGTTTGCAACAAGAACTGTAGAGGAAAGCTTATATAGAAATGCTTAACATGTAAATCTAGCTACCAGAAAACGATCGCATACAAGAATCTACGGGGGGGTTTTGCATGCATCATTTGGGGAGAATAAGGACTACGCTACTAAGTAGTAATAAAAAGCAGTAAAACTATGAAGAGCATAAACTACTAATCTAAATCTAGCAGAACAAAAGGGCATTCGGGGTTAGTCCCCGATGGCCTTGGAGTGGTCAGGAGAAGAATGAGGAGCGGCCAATGGAGCTTAGGCCGGCCCTTGGAGAGAGAGAGGAGTGATCCAGCATGCCAGCATGGTGTCCTTCATGGTGGTGGTGAACTCGTAGAGATGGAGTGGCTAGCTTAAGTGGAGGTGGATGTGAATGGAGCCAAGGAAGTGAATGGGTGCAAATGGCCACCCATTCGGTCTTTTTATAGACCCAAGGGCTTCTCTCTAGAGAGGTGTGGAACTCTCTAGAGAGAGTCCAAGAGTGGCTGGCCATATGGTTGTGAGATCCAAAAAATGTGGATCTCAATTTGAATGCCTCTTGGTTGCTACATTTGGCAACCAAGAGGTGGCGCCACTTCAAGAGAGTTCTAGAGAACTCTAGAGAAGTGTGTGTGCATGAATGGGTGTGTGTGTGTGTGGTCGTTCTCTATGTGGCTAGGTGGTTTAGGTTAGGTCCTAAGGGGTTTGGGTAGGTGTATGTCTTGAATTAGGGTTACAAACCCTAATTGCTAAGGGGAATTTGCAATTAAACTCAACCCAGGTTTAATTGAATGGGTTTAGGTCAATTGGACTCTCACTAAGTCCAATTGAACTTGTGTGGGTTGAGATCTAAGCTCAATTGGACTCAATGAGTCCAATTGACTTAGGTGAAGGTAATTGACTTTGATCCAAGTCAATTGGGTTTGGTGAGGACCTAATTAGGTCCTTAGGTAGGTCTAGAGGTGATGTACTAGGGTTAGGACACCTTAATTTAGGTTCCTATGGGGTTGGGATTAGGTGTAGGGAGCTAGAGATCTAAGATCAAGGCTTAAATCTCAAAACAGGGACTGGAGACCAGTACCAGACATCCAAAAATATGATCAGACGACTTATAATCAAAAATCAGAAGTCCAGACTTCAGTTCTGGACGTCCAATCTGAGTCAGGGGGAAATCTAGGTTCTGTTTTGGGTGTTCTGTAGAAATTGGACATCTGACAAAGTGTCTAGACATCCAATAATTCTGCAGAAGTGGGTTTGAGGTGTGCAGGAGTTGGCTAAGGGTCCTAGACGTCCTATAACTTATCTGGACGTCCAAATAAGGGTTGGAACTAGGGTTTTAGGGCTTCCTAGGGTGTTGTGACCTAATCTAAGGGTGGCTAAGGATTGGGGAAGTCTCTAGGCTATCCTAGGGCTAGGATGGACCTAAGCTCTTCACATTTTACTGCTTTATCCCTACTTAATAGAATAGCAAACCTTTAACTCCCTTACATTATTATTCCTACATCTAATCTAAGCCTTCTGCTTCAGCTCTGCTACAACTCCCGTTATTCCAGATCCAACTTCAGATCCTGCTCCAGATCAGCGTATTGCCTGCAATCGACATAATGCATTTAATCAGTACATTATAACATTATTTTATGCAAAGCTAAAGTAAAGCAGTAAAGATGCAGATAATGCTTATGCATGCATGAATTACCCTAACTTATGCTAAGTTCTAAACTAATCTAGGTCAATTAAGACCTATGATTGCTGCGCAATGAAACCCCTCTCCCCATTCATCCACTCGCCCACTCAAACCCATTGTTGAACGGCCCACTGTTCTCCAACCTCCGCCGCTTCCGCCCCACACACACTGACCACACCACACCATGAAACCACTTCCACCACGTCTATCATACTCCGACGAACCTTTTGAGCTTGTCTGATGAGGTCGAAAGACTGTATTCGCCTTTTTCAAGTCCCAGGTCATACCGCTATTGACGAAGCTTCGACTGAAGCTTGAAGCTTGCTTCAAAGCCAACAGCTCTAGGTCTTTGACTCCAGACGAAGCGGATTTGGTCCAGGAACACGCTCGCCTGGTCAATTGGAGTTGTTGACCGTCGCGAATTAGACAAAGGCATCAGCTGCAGGTGCACGCGAAGAAGCGAGAGTAGATGGTCCCACATCGGTTGCTGAGGAGCGCCTGCCCTCACATAAATTGTATTTGTGCTATAGGATTATCACCTCAACACGCACAGCGGGTGAGGTCCCCACATGCCCCCCTCACGCTCCTCGTCCGTGACATCTCTCTCGTGGACCTACTGCGCCTGATAACCCTCCTAAGCCCTACACTCTTCAGTTGCGACCCACGCCCGCAGCCCTGGTCCTAGGTACGCTCTAGGTACGATTACCCGTATACCCGATACTGTGGAAGGCTCTAGGAGTGCGTGACCTAGAGAGTGAAAGAGAGATTGCACGGGGTAGGGGGAAGGTTTTGCTATAGAAGACATTGGCTGACACTTAGCCAAATTCAAGAAGCCTCCCACCTTTATGTGTGAAGAAGGAGAACAAAGAAAGGAAGAAGGAAAGAAGAAGGACCGTAGCTGAAGAAGAGAGACAAGAAAGACAAGAGCAAAAGAAGAAGAGGTTGAGCAGAAGAGCAAAAGAAAGAGAAGAGGGAGCAGTAGCAGAGAAAGAAGAGAAAGAAGAGGTTAAGAAAAGAGAAAGAAAGCTATGCACTGTAGCATCAGACATTTAAACCGTCTGATATTGCTAAGCTTTATTTGATTGACACTATTGAGAAATTGTGAGGAGTATTTGGTGATTCAAATCACCATTTTATCCCATTATTTTTGCACTATTGACATCTATTTTCACTTCTATATCATTACTGTTTAGAGTTTTATTACAAATTGCTTATATTACATTTAAATTGCAATTCTTGAGATTTAAATTCCATATTGCTCCCTGTGTTCGACCTCGAAACTTTTTCGAGTAATAAAATTTATTTGTTTAAGCACTATTTTGGCTATACTACAATGTGGCATTCTTAAAACACCGATTTAGCACGAAGAACATTTTGGCGCCGTTGCTGGGGAGCAACGGGTAATTTAGAACTCTTGATTGTAATTTCAAATTCAGATTATAACTTGCTATATCTCTTTTGCTGTGGTTATTTTAGGAGAAGATACATTCAAGGAAGATCAACTGCACAGTAAACACACCAGGGGCAGGTAAGTTCTAACTTCTCTCTCTCTTAAGCCCCTTATTCTGAAAAGGATAAATGAAAAAAATCAATTAGGGCTACTTGCATTCTTTCCATAGATAATTCATCAAGTTGCCTGAGTTGATACATTTTATTTGGACAACAAATCCTGATTTGTGCACCCACTTAAAAGCTTAAGATATCTAGGGCTATCACATTTTTGTTTGAGCCCTAGGTACCACCTTTTGATAAATTAAAGTGGACCAAATTAGAGCCAATTAAGGATTTCAGTTTAGGGTTTTTTAGAGACACACTTGCTTAATCAAGAAATCTTCCTAAACAATGTGTGCCTAGACCTTGATTGAACTGATCTATCCAAGCAAAACCCTAAAATCAGGCTCTTAAAGTCATTTGAACACTAAAAGAGGGACCTAAATTTTCAAGGATAATACAGGTGAAGTTGACCCACCTTGTTGGGCCAACCAATCTTCAAATTAGGTCACATTTTGCACTCAACACATCTTAAAGTTCAAAGTGAAATTCTAAGCACCCTTGCTGTTAAATTAAAACTGGTAGACTTAAGAGGTCAAGTCCCCATTCTGATCTACCTAGAACATCAGTGACAAGAGAGGTCGGGTGGGGAAACCCTATAACCCGTGGGGGCACTCTACTGTGTAGGGGTCATTGCGGGACTCTCCCTCTCTGGTTGCCCATGTAATTCTCAGGTGGATGGCTTTCTGACTAAGGGGTATCATCCACCCCGAACCTCTATAGTCATCCAAAATTTTTGGGTGTCTTGATTATGTCCATCACATTCTACCTCTCATCTACTCCATTGGTGCATGTTCGGGAGGAGGTCTATAAGACTATCCTTGAGGCCTCCTTTAGTCACTCATTCACGTCGAGGCCAAGCCTCGACCTCCTTGTTTGTGCAACAACCCAATCCTATTGATAACTCTTCCGATTCATCTGAACCTGATTCTCCTTCATCCATTATCATGGCACAACCCGCGGAAGAAAATAATCTTGAAAATCAACTCCAGTGCCTCAATGATTTATTCCAAGCCTTTGTGAACCCACCACAGCATCCAATGATGCGAGATCACTACAATCCTGCTGTGGTAGCAATCGAACCTCGAGTATAAATCCCCGCTGGAGGTCCTGACACTGAACTCAAGCCCAACATGATTCATGCCATTCCCAAATTCCATGGGCATAATTCTGAAGATCCTTTCCAGCATATCAAACAACTCAAGCATCTGGGCCAGACCTTCGGGTCAGAAGCTCAAAATTGAGATATTCTACTCATGAAAATGTTCTCCTTCTTTCTCATGGATAAAGCTGCTCATTGGTACCAAACCCAAACGCATCCAATCAACACCTGGGCAGAACTTCAATCCAAGTTTCTGAGAAAGTTCTTCCCTGTTGGTCGACAAATGCTTTACGGCACTAGATCACACATTTCACACAACAAGCGGGAGAACCACTTCACGAAGCATGGGATCGTTTTCTAGATCTCATGAGAAAGTGCCCCCATCACGAAGTTCCTAAATGGGAACAAGTCCAGTCTTTTTACCAGGGACTCCGTGAGGATATTAGATTATTCATCAATGTGACCTGCGGAGGAAACATCATAGGTCAACACGAAGACACCGTGTGGGAAATTCTCGAGAATATGTGCAAGAACTCCATCAATAATGAATCCATGGCCATGTTCATCCGGACGAATGCCTATGCATTGACGAATCCAAAGGGAGCACATGAGACGTAGGGCCTGTCCTCTTCCATCGACTTAGAGCTAATGTCTAGTCATCTGGACAATGTCTCTATTATTGAGAAGAAGGTGGATGAGCTAACTTGACATTTACAGTGGGCCACCTCTGTGCAAAACCCGTACACACAACCACCCTCTAGCAGGGAGGCCATGCACAACATCTATCACCGACCTTCTCAGGGGATGGACCCATATCCACCCCCGTCTGATTCTGGCTACGAAGGAAACTCTAGATCCACCTACTCTAATTGGGGGGACTCTGAACCCTCCTATTCTGATTTTCCCGAGGTTCCTCAAACCTGCAAGGACCTCAACGCCATTCAAAATGACCCAATCTCAAGCACCTACAACCCTGGATGGCGTAATCATCCTAACTTCACATGGTCATGCAATAATCAAAATCAGAGACCTCAATATCTGACCCGACCACAAGCTCCTCGTCCATATCAGTCGCCTCAGCCTCGGCTTAACCCAACTTATCAATCTAGGCCGACTCAGACAGATCAAATGACTCTTATCCTTCAGACTTTGGCTGACATTCAGAAGACGAATGTGGCTATGCAAAAATAGCATAGAGACGAGATCACAGAGGTTCGCAATCAACTTGCCCAGATGGCAAATCCTCGCCAACCTGGTGCACTTCCTTCACAACCTCTGCCTAATCCAAATAACGTGCCGAACCAGAGACGCATTATCAACCCAAATCCAGGCCAAGCTCACTTTGTTTATTAGGCCCATTCTACTCCATCACTCGACGGGATGGAGGCTTTGACATCATATACGGGTTACCAGCAGCAAGCACCTCTTCTACCCACTCCAAACCAAAACTAGGCAGGATTAAATTTTGTTACTACCTGCACTGGCAAAACAACAAAGGACCCACCTTATCCAAGCCAAACCAAGCCTGGTAATACAAACCCTAACCCAAGGATAGTTATCCAGGACACCTCTATCCCAGATACCTGGACCCATTCTAGAGGAACCATCTAAAGTTCCATTTCATGAGGCCTTAACCAAGGGAAAAACAATAACCAAAATCGTGGCACCTGAGGAGGACCTGGTTAAGCTTTTTGAGCAGGTCCATATAAACATCCCCTTGATGGATGCGACGCCATGTACCGACTTACGCACGATTTTTGAAAGACGTATGTACACCAAAGCGTAAGCCATGAACCAAAGACGGGAATCCAATTGTACTGTCAAAGCAAGCCAACTCTGTCATTTTGAGAAAACTCCTGCCTAAGGAAAAGTACCCAGGCACCCCTTTGATCTCCTATGAAATCGGTGATATACGATTTGACCGAGCTTTATTAGACTTAGGAGCCTCCATACATTTGATACCCACATCCCTACTAGACTACTTTGAGGAACCTGAACTTAAATCGACTGAAATAACTTTACAACTAGCAGACCGATCAATTAAGTCACCAACAGGAATTCTCGAGGATGTCATAGTTAGGGTGCATGATTTCTATTTCCCAGTGGATTTCATCATTTTAGACATGGATGCTCCTAAGAATGTGAAGAATACACCGATCATATTAGGGAGACCCTTTCTGGCCACAGCTAGGGGCAATATCAATTGTGAGAAGGGCCAAATCAAATTGAAATTTGGGAGCAAGACACTAAAGATCGACATCTTTAAGGCCCAACAAGGAATTAATTGCCGAGTCATGGAACAAATTTGCAATATTGAAGCAGTGGTTGACAACTTCATAGAGAACCTGACTATTTCTAATCAACCACAAGAGGATCAAAACCCACAATTAAAGGAGCCCAAACTCAACCTAGACACACCTATAGCTCCTTCCTTTGCTCCTGACACCCATCCTGAATTACCCGCTGCTGCTGAAAACCCGATTTTGGAATTAAAGCCTCTTCCCGATCATCTCAAATATATCTTTTTGGGTTCCAATCAAACGTTTCCTGTGATTATCAACTCCCAACTCACACCTGATCAAGAAACACGCCTGATTTCTTTTCTCCAACAACATCGAAGAGCCATTGGATGGACTCTCGACGATCTCACCGGTATCAGCCCCTCATACTACACACACCACATCTACACTGAAGAGGGCTAATGACCATCCCGTGAAATGCAAAGACGCCCAAATCCCAATCTGCAGGATGTCATGAAAAAGGAGATTATCAAGTGGTTAGATGCAGGGATCATCTACCTCATCTCCGACAGTCAGTGGGTGAGTCCAATTTAGGTTGTGCCTAAAAAGGCAGGACTCACCGTCATCATGACTGAAACCAGAGAAGCCATACCGACCCGTATAGTAAACTCGTGGAGAGTCTGCATTGATTATAGAAGACTCAATTCCTCCACAAAGAAGGATCATTTCCCACTACCGTTCATTGATCAGATTCTTGAGAAACCAGCGGGAAATCAATTCTTTTGCTTTCTAGATGGGTACTCCAGCTATAACCAGGTCGCAATCCATCCCGAGGACCAAGAAAAGACCACCTTCACCTGCCCCTTCAGAACTTACGAATTCGGAAGGATGCCATTCGGTCTCTGCAATGCGCCTGCTACTTTTCAGCAGTGCATGCTTGCCATATTCTCAGATATGGTAGGTGAGTACCTTGAAGTCTTCATGGACGACTTCTCAGTATTCGGTGAATCATTTGACGATTACCTGCTGCACTTGGTCTAGATCCTCACGTGGTGCATCGACATGAATTTGGTTCTTTCCTGGAAAAAGAGCCACTTCATGGTACCTGAGGGAATAGTCCTGGGACATCTTATCTCTAAAAAGGGCATCCAGGTTGATCGAGCCAAGGTGAATTTGATTTCCAAACTCCCTATACCTAGCTCGGTCAAAGACATCCGATCCTTCCTGGGGCACATCAATTTTTACCGCCGATTCATTCCCGATTTCTCGAAAATTGTGCATCCCCTGACTAATCTTCTATCTAAGGATGTCCCTTTTGAAATCACCAAGGAATGCACTCAAACATCTGAAGTCCTGCGTGATCAAGTCAACCAAACACCTATCCTTCAGCCCCCTGATTGGTCTTAACCCTTTGAGATCATGTGTGATGCATCTGATTACGCTATAGGTGCGGTACTTGGGCAGAAAATAGACAGGAAATCCATGGTCATTTACTATGCTAGCAAGACACTTGACGAGGCTCAGCGTAACTACACAGTTACTGAGAAAGAGCTGCTAGTCGTAGTATTTGCCCTGGAAAAATTCAGATCGTATCTTTTAGGTTCCCATATTATCATTTACTCAGATTACACTACTTTGAAGCATCTCCTTGCGAAGAAGGACGTGAAACCTCGACTAATCTGCTGGATCTTACTGTTGCAAGAATTTGATCTCGAGATTCGCAATAAGGCAGGGAAACAGAATGTGGTAGCTGATCACTTATCCCGCCTTCCTTCTGATATTATCAACCCTTCCAAACCCATTACTGAACATTTTCCCGATGAGCACCTCCTAACTATCAGTATAGGACTTCCATGGTTTGCTAATCTAGTAAACTACTTGGCATCACATCAGATACCGTCCGATTGGCCAAAAGCCAAGAAGGACAAATTACTTTCCGATGCCAAGTACTACTTTTGGGAAGACCCATATCTTTTCTGCATTGGTGCTGATCAAATCATCCGACGATGTGTTCTGAAAGTGGAAATTCATGACATTTTGTCCTTCTGCCATGACCAAGCATGCGGTGAACACTTCTTTGGTCATAAAACCGTAGCAAAAGTCCTCCAGTGTGGCTTCTATTGGCCCACGAATTTCAAAGATGCATACAATCACTGTAAGGCATGCACTCGCTGCCAGGCCTTAGGCAACATGAGCCACCCTGATATGATGCCCGTACAGTCGATTCTCGTATGTGAAATCTTTGATGTTTGGGGGATTGATTTTATGGGACCCTTTCTTGTTTCGGATGGCTTCGAATACATTCTTCTCGCTGTTGACTACGTGTCCAAATGGATCAAATCATTCCGACCCAAACCAACGATCATAAGGTGGTTATCAAATTCATTCATCATAACATCTTTTCTCTATTCAGGATTCCACATGCCATAATCTCTGATGGAGGGACCCATTTCATGAATGCTCAGTTCAAATCACTGATAACCAAATATGGGGTGTCTCACTGAATCTCTACTCCTTATCACCCTCAAACCAACAGTATAGCTGAGCTATCGAATCGGGAGATCAAGAAAATCCTCTAGGTCACTGTTCGACTTGACAGGAAAGACTGGTCATCTTGATTTCCGGAAGCTTTGTGGGCTTATAGGACTGCCCACAAAACCCAATTAGGCATGTCTCCCTTCAGATTAGTGTACGGGAAGGCATGTCACCTCCCCCTCGAATTGGAGCACAAAGCCTATTGGGAAATACGAAACTGCAATCTCGATCTTTCTAAAGTAGAAACCCACAGAAAGCTTCAAATGAGCAAGATCAATGAATTACGCCACGACGCATACGACAACTCGTAAATTTATAAAGAGCAGGTTAAGGCCTTTCACGACAAGCACATATCCAGAAAGATTTTTTCCCTGGTCAGAAAGTCCTACTCTTTGATGCCAAACTCAAATTGTTCCTAGGAAATCTCATATCAAAATGGATTGGACCATACCTTGTCTGACGAATCTTTGGAAATGGAGCTATCGAAATTAGTCAACTCAGCCACGATTCAGAACCTTTTGTCATGAATGGTCAGAGACTCAAACCGTTCATTGAACTCACTGATACAAATTTGGCTGAGATATCTTTTACCCTCCATTCTCCCTGAGCTCATTGCACCCGGCTGATGGCGTTAAACTCAATGCTTAATGGGAGGCAGCCCGTCATTTCGAAAAATCCGAAACCCTTCTTGACACATCTTATGCTGAACTCATATTACACTTTAGGGTTCATCCATTAGAACAACCGACTCCACCTCTGGTACCCGTACCCGAGCTTGAAATCGTCTGCAAAAGTCACCTCGACCCATTCACCCGCCCAACACTTGTTCTAATGAATGATCTAAGCAGAACTCGAACCCACGTAATTTATAATGAGGACATTGCAAATCGTAAGCATGGGGGGGTATTAAAGTGCAAAATGTCATGAAAATCATTTCACAAGAAACGTTTTCATCAAAAAAATCACATATTCCAAAAATAGCAAAAAAATAAAAAATTCTTGAAAAAGAGCAAAAATATGAGAGGAAAGGAAATTTTGATGGCATATCTGATTTTGAGGAGAAAAAGGGAGGAAAAGAGGTCAAAAAGGAGCACAATTTGAAAAGAAAAGAAAAAGAGGTAGTCATTAGTAAAAGATTAAAGAACTGACTTAGTTCTAGACCATATCAAAAGAAAGAAAATGAAAGGAAAAAAGTGCTAATAAAAAAAAAAAAGATTAGTAGGAACACTGATTTTAGGCCTCTTGGGTTATAATCCTAGGCTTAAAAATTCAAGTACCCACTAAGATCTGGATAATCCTCAAGAGGTTGGGGAAAACGCAAAGCTTAAGTATTAGGTCTAAGGCTTAGGGATTATTTGACATTGTTAACTGACCTCTGGTTTGCGGGACTCGATAACCTAAGCACCTCAATTCACACACAGTCTGGTTCAATGTGCCTACATATCAAAATCACGCAAATGCATTTAACTTGTTCTGAAAAAGTCACCTAGATTAAGAGCGGCTGAACAACACAAGTTGATTTGGATGAGTTCCCGGTGCGGAGAGGCGAGAAAATTCCCTTCGAAGATGCGCAATAACATATCGTCTCCTCGGTGCTTGTCTCCTAGGATATCTACATATCCTACCAGGGGCATGTAAGCACCCTGTGCTAGTTCAGACGCCATGGGCGGCATTATCTCGAAATGTCGATTGCCAGGGTCTGGATTTAGCTACAGAATGCCATGGGCAGGACTATCTTGAAATCTCGAAAGCCAGGGTTCTGGGGGTTGCCATGGGAGGTGCTATCTTGAAGCATCGATTGCCAGGGATGCTACGAGGATTGATGATGGGGACTAGGAATCCAATATAGGCCATGTTGTAAAGCCAATCTGAAGTTAGAAATAAAAAGAAAAGAGAGAGAACTCTCCAAAAATAAAGAAAAATTCTTCTATCTCTCTCTGACAAAAACGCACTACAGACTGAACCTAGGCTAAAACATGTTACAAGCACGGGTGCTTTATCCACAGAGTTCAATGAACCTTAGGTTAGTTCCTGTGGGCCTTAGAAACCTTCGCAGCAGACTGAGGCAAGAGCTGGTCAAGTCCGGATCTTGGTTGGTACTTGAGTACCTCTAGGCCTACTATCGACATTCTAACCTAATGTACAAAAGGAAGCACATAGCAAAGTTTTTAAACATCAAAAGATTTTATGGTCTAGAATCAAAGTTAATGCCTTGAAATTTTGCTAAGGGACTAGCAAAAGCTAAGCATGGGGGTATGATGGGAACACCATCATGAGCCATAACTAGCTCATTTTTACCCAATCAAGTCAGTAAATGCTCCTACATAACCACCAGAGAGTCATAAGTCATTACATAATCATTCTGAATGAAAAATAAGAAACCAAAGCTAAAACTGTAATTTTACCAGCTTATCATGAATACAGTATAACCACGAGTTTTCTCAGAGGTTGAATGAAGGTCAATTGGTCTTAAAATGATAACAAGTGGGATAGAACAATCAGAAAAGGGTTTGCACGTGTTCTGGGAATTAAATGACTTTTGAAATCCTAAAAATAGACCTGCTTAATAAACTAAGGTTCTGATCATGATGAAATTCACCTAAACCCTCTAAAAATCATAGAAAAATGTTATCTAGGGTTTAGAACCTTAAATTTGACCATCAGAATCGGTTTTGACCCAAAACAGAACCACGGACAGACATTTGCCCTAATTTAGGTTTTTACATAAATTACCTAGCAAACATTGTCAAAACCAAAATCCAACTTCACCATTGGATTCCATAGGTCCAAATTAGGTTTGTATCAAAATTTGGACCCAAGATGAATTTGTCTTGACCTAGTTTTCATATTGGTCCTGTCTAATTACATTTCTACCCTTAACTTTCAAAATCCTTTCAAATAGGCCCCTACTTTGTCGTCGTTCTCACAAACAGGTCCCTACCGCAATTAAGCTTATTCCTACTTGCTCCGGCAACCTTAAAAAGGAAATGACTCCCTGATTTCTTGACGAATCCCTTTCAAATTTGAAAGGGAAGTTCGTTAAGAAATTCCCTTCCTTTTGGACCTAATCCTAAGCCCTGAAACCTACCCAATCTCTCATGCGAATGCATGAGAGATTTGGGTATCAAGAAACTTCCAACTCCGACAAAACTCTCTTGAAAAGCCCTATATAAGGACCCTCAGACCTCGCCAAGTTCCCTAAGCTTGAATTCCGACCATGAAATCCCCTTTTCATCCTTCCTCTTCCGATTGCGAAGCTCCACAAGCTCCGATGACTCCTCCTGCCCTCTCTTGTCGTCTGACCATAAAACTAGTGGTCGAATTCTCTTTCCCTCTCTCGTCTGCTCTTGGCCATACCAGCAAGAGCTCTTCTACTGCCATCGTCATTGCCATCTCCCTCCTCGGAGAACCTTTCATCCACGGCGCCACCCACCCCCTTTCATCCTTAGATTAGGTTCCAACATTCCCTGTCCTTCCCTCCTTTTTTCTCCCTACTTCTATCCCTCAAAAGCAACCGTCAACTACACATCTCCCCCTCCGTCTTCTTCCACTCCGGCGAAGCTCCGGCAATGCCCAACCGCCCTCCACCGCAAGAATCACACCACTATCACCTCCATAAGCTCCGCCGTGATCCACTCTTCAAAACCCCTCTCCCCATTCATCCTCTCGCCCACTCAAACTTGCCGTCGAATGACCCACTGTTCTCCAACCTCCGTCGCATCCGCCCCACACACACTGACCACGCCACACCACGAAACCACTTCCACCACGTCTGCCATACTCCGACGGACCTTTTGAGCTTGTCTGACAAGGTTGAAAGATCGTATTTGCCTTTTTCAGGTTCCAGGTCATACTACCATTGGCGAAGCTTCGACTGAAGCTTGAAGCTTGCTTCCCAGCCGACAGCTCCAAGTCTTCGACTCCAGATGAAACGGATTTGGTCCAGGAACACACTCGCCTGGTCAATTGGAGCTGTTGACCGTTCCTTGCACGCGAATTAGATGAAGGCATTAGCTGTAGGCTCACGCAAAGAAGCGGGAGCAGATAGTCCCACACTGGTTGCTGAGCAGCACCCGCCATCGCATAAATTGTATTTCTGCTATAGGCATATTGCCTCAGCACACACAGTGGGTGAGGTCCCCGCACACTCCCCTCACGCGCCTCATCCACGACATCTCCCTCGCAGACCTGCTACGCCCGATAACTCACCTAAGCCCTACACTCTTCGGCTACGACCCACGCCCGCAGCCCTAGTCCTGGGTATGCTCTAGGTCCGATTACCTGTATACCTGGTACTGTGGAAGGCTCTGGGAGAGCGTGACCCAGAGAGAGAAAGAGAGATTGTGTGGGGTAGGGGGAGGGTTTTGCTGTAGAAGACATTGGCTGACACTTAGCCAAATTCAAGAAGCCTCCCCCCTCTGTGTGTGAAGGAGAACAGAGAAAGGAAGAAGGAAAGAAGAAGGACCGTAGTTGAAGAAGAGAGACAAGAAAGAGAAGAGCAAAACAAGAAAAAGTGGCTAAGTAGAAGAGCAAAAGAAAGAGAAGAGGGAGTAGCAGTAAAGAAAGATGAGAAAGAAGAGGCTGAGAAAAGAGAAAGAAAGCTATGCACTGTAGCATCAGACATTTAAGCCATCTAATATTACTAAGCTTTGTTTGATTGATACTGTTGAGAAATTGTGAGGGGTATTTGGTGATTCAAATCACCATTTTACCCCATTATTTTTGCACTATTGACATCTGTTTTCACTTCTATATCATTATTGTTTGGAGTTTTATTACAAATTGCTTATATTACGTTTAAATTACAATTCTTGAGATTTAAATTCCATATAGCTCCCTGTGTTCGACCTCGAAACTTTTTCGAGTAATAAAATTTATTTGTTTAAGCACTATTTTGGCTATACTATAACGCGACATTCTTAAAACACCGATTTAGTGCGAAGAATAACCATGTTGATAGCTAATCCAAGGTTAGACTTAGAAGAATTAAACAAAAAAATATATATGTGAGTGGGAAAAAAAAATCCTCTTTTTAGGTTGGCAATCATACCAACCTCAAATAAATCAGATCATTGCACATGCACGGATGCTCTAATCTCTAGGACCAATAGACCTTAGGGTAGAGTTAGTAATCAAGGAAACCTGTGCATGCAACTCATCCTTAGCTAACCTAGTTTGTAACTTAGCAACTACTTGGGAACCTTAGGTCTAAAGTTTGAACTTAACAAGTTTCTAAAAGAAGACTAACTAGGTTGACTAGTCCACTTGAAGAGCTGGGTTATTGCTTGAATTTGCTAGGGACTAGCAAAAACTAGGCATTGAGACATTTGATGAGCCCATATTTGTGGGCTAATTATGTATTTTAATGCTTAGACATTAAGTTAACATGTACATTTATATAGCATACATTAATAGGATAACCTAAAATTACCTATTTCATGCATTACACGCATTGATAATATCATTTAGAATTTATTTAGAATATCATACACTGAAATGGTTGCATTACATATAGTGTTTTGGATTTAACATAGAAGTTAAGGTCTTACATATAAATAACCCAATAATCATTTTATTTTTTATTTTTATTTTCTTCTCTGCAGTAATGGCCTCCCAATACTGAATGCACACCTTAATGGCTAAGGAGAGTGGATCCTGCACATCGTCGTCGCTTCTTCTCTACGTTGCTCCCTCTTCTCTATGTTCCTACAACCATAAAAGAAGACTCCAATCCCACATCACCAGAAGGCCATCACCCCTGATCCACTAGTGCGCAGAGAGTCAAGCTCTCCTCCATTCCACCACTATTGGCCTCAACTACGAGTACAAGCCCACACCACCACGACCAGGCAGGGTGACAGACCGCCGCGCCATCAATGGCTTGTGTAGCCTACTATGAGCGTGTGCCTAAAGGCCACGTAGTTATCATTCCTCACCACTATCATCGTCACTGCCACCACAGCCACGCACCAGCAGCCAACCCCTGCACATTTTAGACGTCTAGGAATGTTCCCAAACATCTGATCTACCAACAGTGTCTTCTTCTTCATCTCCTTGTATTGTTGCTCAAGGAACCCAACAGCAACGACCTCAGTTGCTACACGCAACCATCTCCGTGACCACAGTGCGACCAGTAATCCCCGTGCGCGCCCGTGTAGCCTGTGGCCCCCCTCCTCCGTGTGTGACACCTACCTGCGTGCAGCCCTTGAATAGGGCTGCGCCCCCTCGCTACAGACCACACACACCTCCAGCAACTCCCCTGCATGCGCCCACGTTCCTCCAGTAGTTTTGTGCCCCCTTCAGCAGTGCGTAGCACCGCTTTCACCACTTGCAGCCACGCTCAGCAGCTTCCGCGCGCATGCCCTCGCCGACCCCTCTAGCAAGCGCGTGGGAGTCTGACGCCCCTTGCATGCGTGCCTTCGCGAGCGCCACACCAGCAGCAACAGCAGAGAGCTACAACCACCGCCACCGGCCACTGCTCCTCACCTCCGATCAGCCACCTCCAACCACGCCGTGCCTCACCACCATCACCAAAAGGAGTGGCCTGACAGCAGTTACCTCCAGCGAGATCCTCCCTTCCAACCTTCGCCTCTCCTCCACACGCGACCAAGGAGAAGATCCTCCCCTATTTTGCTACAATGAAGAGGGTATTACTTATTACATTGTCGTACCATTGTGAAATTTTATTACTATTTTATTGTGCTACATTGCAAAATATATCCTTCAGTTGTGTAAAATTGCTATTTCAGCATTAGCTCTTATTGTTTATCTATTTTGAAAGCAATTTTGACTCGGTTTCTTGACGAAATTAATAGTGAACATTGGTTTTTGACCCTTGCGAGTTTAAATAGGCCATTGCCTCCCTGTGAAAATGACCCACTCCTAATTGAGTGGTTATTTTAATTGTTTTGATTAGTCGATTTTCCACCACTTGGAAATACAACGACAAATTATCTTAGTCATCATTTTCGAAAGCAAAAGTCGACTTGTCAACTTTCCTTGACAATCTACCAAATTTGGGTGTCCAAACTTAATGTTTAGGCTCTAAATCTAGGCAGGGTGAAAATCAAACATTCTGTAATTTGTAGTGCCCATCAGTTAAATCTAAGAGAAATAACACCTAAGGTTGGTGTTGCCTTCAATGGCAATACCATACTTTGGTCATCCAAGAGAGGTGGAAATGGGTATTTTTCCAAGTCAATTTCGTGTGATTAAATTACACTATGAACCACTATTTATACATCCAACCTTGTTACATAATTGTTTACCAAGTGCCATTTTTGGATCCTTTAGAGATATTAGCCAACCATAAGTGAATATGGAAATAGATCGAATGTGTGAATTGCTAATAGATAGTTGAGATTCTTGGATTATGATTGAACTAAGAAGGGATCATGTTACTGATATGATGAGTATCTCCAAATCTAAAAAAATGTGAATCTTGTGTAAGGATGCATATCCCTTTTTGTAGGAACACCTTGTAGGGATGAGACACTTTATTGGCCAGACTGTTGCTGTATGGTGTAGGATATGTCGTTAAGGGTGATGACCTTTGCACTAGAATCACCAACTATTGAATGGGGTGCTGGGTTAATGAGGGTAGAGGTTCTATAAGTATGTTTATATGTTGGGTTTCAAACTAATCATTCGAGGTTCTTGTCACCTATAGTATGACATAAATCTCCTACAAGATCGTAATTTAAAAATAAGATACTATGGAATGTAATCAAGCTATAAAACCATGCTTGATGTGGATAGCCTTATGAGTATCAAACTTAAGTGTGTAGCAGACTTCGAATACTTGAGTTGTTGGGAGATTTGGTGAGTCTATAATGTGAATAGTGAAGTGCACCACGATCACAATTGAATATAAACCTCGGAGAGCCTATTCTATACCAAGCTATCTATAAAGGCCTAAACTAAAATAAATGGGCTATGGAGCATACTTACTAAAATAAGGTAAATGTACAAAGTGTATGAAGGAACCAATGTTAGGACAAGGGTAGTTAGCTAGGATTGAGTAAAGATCTTAATAGAGAATTGTTGTTAAAGTGATGATCAAGGGGGGAAGATAGAAAGATATGGAAGAATAAGACAAACAGTGAGTTGTGTGATCAAGAATGTACATATATAGTTGTTTTCTTGTACTTCCTTCACTCATTTTTCTCTCCTCTCCTTACTAGTTTTTTAGCTTACTCCTTGTTTTCTTTTGTATATGTTTTTGTCACCCATTTAGGTGGCAATGGAGGACTAGAAAGGGTCCTACAATGTAGATCTATTGAGAGATGAGTCAGATGTTGCTTCTTTCTTTATAATAGGTACATCCTCCTTGGTTTTTAATTAGTTTCATTCTGACGTAATTTATTTTATGTTGGATTCTTTAGTTTTGTTAAATGTTGATGATAATTTTATTTTATAGCAATTAAGGAAAGATCTTGGGTTGTTTTATGGAACACTATTCAATCTCCTAATATGTGATTATTAGTAGTTGGGTCATGGCAGAGGTGATACCATAGCCACTCAATTACCTTTTATTAACCATACAATGTATCATCATGTCTGAGGATAACTAAATCATGCAATTATGGTATGAATGTTTATGAAGCTAATCAAGAAACAAAGGTGAAAAAATCATAAAAGGGTACCACAAAAGAGTTACCTTTAAATAGAATTATGAAGGAGAAGATGAAACAAGAGGGGTCATGGAAATAATGGGATTACATGGCAAACCTAGAATTAGTAGACCTCTAGCACTTTTCCATGACTTGAGAGATTCTTCACGGTGGGAAAGACAAAAATATTGAACTATAAGCCAATAAGAACTCCTCCTCCTAGAAGAATAAGATAATAAAGAAGTTGAAAATGGATGAGAGGCAATAAAAGATGATCTTCCCTTCTTAAAAACCAGAAAAGTGGCTTCCTCCAAAGACAAGTAAATGGGATTAAAGAATGGAAAAGCATCTTGGGTAGGGAAATTCCTAAATATCAAATGAGAGATTGAGTGTCAATAAGTGATAAACAAATTAATGAGAAGATAAGACACTGACTAAAAGATAAAAAGGAATATAACATCTAATTTTTAGACTACAAATTAAGATGATTGATTTCATCATGAAGTTAACATCAAAAACTGAGATAAATTTAAGAGACTCATGTCAAGAAAATTTGGCAAGAATTAAGTAAAAAGGTACAAATGGGATGAATTATCTACAAAAAGAAAGGAGCATTAGAAATATAGCATGCAAATGAAGTCACTAGGGATGATGAATCCTTATCGACGATAAATGCATAATATTGAACTTTGGATACAAGATGAACCATGTATGACTTTCAAGTGCCAAATTGAATACTATGATTATGCTTTGACATTGAATAACAATGGTAAACCTCAACTATCTGTAGTGATACACTAGATGTATCTTAGGAATATAAGAATACATGGAGAAATCAATAAAATAACAATTTGAAGACATGTATAGATCATGTATTAAGAATGTAAATTGAAAGACAACATAACATATAGGTATTTGACACTCTTCTACCATCATTTATGTAACGAAATAGGTGAAAGGACACATCTAGTGAGGGAAACCAATGGCAATCAACCAATCAGGCATGAAGATCACATTCATATTAACCAATTGCAATGGTGAAAGAATGACACATGAATGTAATCTTCATACTGATTGCAAATAGGGACATGTATTTGGAAGTTAGGGAAGCCAAGAATAAGGTAATCAATATAGAAGGGATCGTGAGGAAAAAAGAGAACGGAATGAAAAATCAAGAATCAAAGATGACACTCCAAGTTTTCCCTTCTGGTTGATTCAACGTTGAGTTAGAATTAGAGTAGCACCATGGAAACATGGTATAGATACATTTCTTTAAGGGAAGGTTTGCTATTAAGTATAGAGCCAATACTTTAAATGAAAGGAACAATTTAACCAATCTACGATTAATGATATTAGTTCTTACTCTAGGAAGAGTCAAATCAATGGTGACTAAGAGAAGTTGGTGACTCATGCTAGTTGCATAAGGTCTTAATGCATGTATTGGATGCTAAAAGGCTTAGGTTTAAGAAAAGGAAAGGATTGAAAAAGAGAAAATTGGATTTAAATAAGAAAAATGCACTTCAAATGGTTTTGGGCCCTTAAATGTTAAGTTGAGGCAATCAATTTTAATTAGGGATACATTGGAAATGCATTAAAAGAGGTTGAGCTTCAAGTTTATACTCCTACCAAGATTTGGCAACCAAAGGTTTATTTTCAGTTCCTAAATCATGTAGACACCAAAATGACTCAAAGATCTTAAATGACAAGATTTGAACTGTTAACACCTCCATTTACGATCAACTATTTAGGTGGAGCATTGGGCTATATATAACCCTTAAAGGCCACATATTCAAGGGATCTTTACATGGAAATTCGATCTTATATAGATGGGATCGAAATTGGAGATGGAGCTCAGGCAACCACAATGTTTTTCCAATGATGATTTTCTATAATCTAATGAGGTGACTGATGTGTGGAAGGTGGCATTGGAAAGATGATTCAAAAGAATAGATCTAGAAAGTCTCATTTCAACAGGTAGTGCACGAGCAAGAACTATTCAACCCTAAAGTTTTGGTTCCTTGGAATGCGTTCATCAAAAAACAATTTCAATTTCGATTTTAATTTGTCATTCTGCCAAGGTATTTGGAGTTCAAGTGTGTCTCAACCATTGGAGAAGTCTTTCATCCTTTGGATTCAAGGATTCAATTCCATGCCTTTAGTTTGAGGAGAATTGTGTAATTTAACTAATGAAACTAATTCTCTATTTTTACAAGTTAGATTTGAAAATCTTTTGTTTAGGATCAAATTGATGGGAGCAATTTTATTGTAAATTTAGTTTACTAATGTGGGGATGTTGGGGAAGAGATTAGGAGTTTATTTGTATGAATAGGTTGAAGAGCAATGCACATGCTCTTTATAATTGGGTGTGTGATGGCATCTCCATCATTCACTATATCTAACCTAATTTGGCTAAGTTATAAGGTTAAATTCACATAATTAACATATTAAAAGGGTATCACTCAATTAGGACTAAAGAGAGAGGAATTAATAGAAAAAGGGGTTAATTCTGTAGTTTTCACAGACAATTATGAATGCAGAATAGCTGGAGGGTGAACTTATGATTAATTAAAGGTCAATTGAGCTTAAATATCTTAAAAGTAGCTTAGTATTGAGTAACACAAGATTTACCTTCAAATTGAATGTTTAATTCTAATTAAAACCCTAATTCCAACCCCACTTCAATTAAAATAGTTCAGACAGAACTAAATTTAAACAAAAACTTCTAAAAATTAATTAAAAATATTTTATAAAGTTTGGCATAGTCAATTTGACAATCGAAACTTATTTTGACCTAAAATAGAATCAAAGATGGGTATTTGGTATAATTTGGGTCTAAACATAAATTGACCATTAAACGACATAAAAACCCAAAATTTAAGTCACCAACAACTTCCTTATATCCAAATTAGTCTACCATAAAAATTTGGGTTCATTTGGACTTCATCTTGGTCAACTTTGCATTTTGGTCCTTAATTCCTGATTTCCTTATAAATACCCCCTCAACTTTTAATTTCTTTGCAAAAATGCCCCCGCTAACAACAACCTCACCTTCCATCTCCGCGACCACCGACCACGCAACTCCGGCGAGCCATTCCCGCAACCTTCGGCCCTCTCCTCACGCGCCAACAGGCCATAAACCTTCCTTGCCTCACGTCGTTACAAGTCGTCGCATTTTGGCAAGCGTAACTCCTCTCCTTCCTCCTCGAGCACCGCCATTAACGCCAACCTTGGAGCTTCTCAACTTCCTTCTTCGGCCACTCTACTGTGCAATTGATAGAGGGTTTTTTCTTCCCTCGTCGTCACCGTGCTTCCCATTAAAGACCTAGCTCTCCTACTCTCTTCCTCAGCTCCAGCTCACCTCGCTGTCTCCTCCTTCTCCAAGTCCGGTGACCCGTGTCGGCCTCTTATTCAACCTCCTCTCCTCCTCCTAGGTAACTTCTTTTCTCCCTCTCTTCTTCTAAGTTGGTTTAGGCCTTTTAGACCTAGGTTTTAACCTCAATAACTCCTCCCTCTCCATCTCCTTCCCCATGACTGGCCACGCTTTGGCCACACATCGGTGGACATCTGGAGACCACGCCTCACCACCTCAAGCTGCCTCCCAGTTCATTGACCACCCCACTAGCACCACCACGCCACAACAAGCAAAAGCCCTGTCATTATTGGGCGTTTTGCGGCCTCGAGGAGCCTACCAGACGCACTCCCCTTTCGCCGTCATTGCTGCCTTCACCAATCACCTCCGAACCTCCTCAAGCCAACCAAATGCCTCCTCCACCTTCAGTGAAGGACGATGGAGCTTCCCGATTCCTTGGATTGGAGTTTCGAAGCCTTTCCACCTCTGCCGACCTACCCACGTCGCTAGCGACCACGCCTCGTCGCAGCACCACCTTCTGACGTCTGCAAGCCTCCAAGCTTCGCAGGAAGCATTGTGAAGATGCAATGAACATTTTGCAACCTGCAATGGAAAGATCCGTGCCCCAAGGAGCTCCGTCGACCACTACCAGCCCCATGACACGCCGTTGTCATCGCTACCTTCTCCCTTCCCCCTATCAATGATCCATTGCTACCATCAAGTCGGCGCTACCCTGAAGAAGTCCCTCCACCACATGACAGTGAAGATTTCTTGCCGAGCCTCATCTCTGGCGATGCACAGCCGCACTCCAGCAAGCTCTGCAGAAGTTCATATCCACAGCAGCAAGAAAAGAAGAGGAATAATAGGGTGAAGGAAGATAGGGGTAGATTTGCAAAAGAAGAAAATTTCCAAGGACCTGATTGCCAGGTCATAGGGACCTAAGTGTAAGAAAATAAAATATCTAGGGACTAAATTGATAGTTTTGGTTCATTTATTACATTTCTTATGGTTTCATCACATTGCTTTGATCAAACAATAGTCATATTGATTATTTAATGCCTAGTTCAGTAATGAATGATTATTCTTGATCAAATTAAGCATTAATTGATTAAGATTCAATTGCTTTTGGGATTCAAATGATTAGAATGATATTTTCAAATTAGATTCAGAGTTTAGAGAATCAAAACATATCATATCAATTTCCTAAGTTTCAAAGTTGTAATAGTGGTAATTACGCATTAATTGCTCCCAGAGATGACCTCAAATTTTCTCAATTAATTCAAGTTATAAATTTAAATGTAAACGTGCTTCTAACGACTATATTACGACGTGAACGAATTTTAAAACATGATAGGAGCTCGTGTTAGCAGTATGCTACAAGTTTGGGTAAACAAAATGACTATCTAGGTGCTTAAACCTAGACTTGAGGGCATGGTTGAAGATTAGGATTTGGGAAACTACGCTTGTTAGTTGGGCATTCAAATTAGACAGAATGCTAATAGGAATGAATTAAGGTTTGAATAGCTAAGAAGGGGGTTTGGTGCTTTCTCAAACTATGTTGCCTACTTGATATGAAAGCTATAAATGAATAGTTTATGACGCTATAACTTATAGGAGACAATATTATTAAGGTGCAAATGTATGGAAGTAGTATTTCCAAAAATTATGGGCACGAATTCAAAGGAGGAATCTTAACTGATTAGATGTCAAGTATTATGGAAGAAATTATGACTAATTTGGGAAACATTTCCATGACTCATGATTTGATATTTGAATGGAATAATGAAAAGTATGATGCAGGAGTCTCAATGTTCTTAGTTAAGCCATAACCCAAAGTTGGCCACTAATTGAATATGACCACTTAGTGCATTGATGATCAAATTTATGAGTACTCAAATCTTTTTGGAGGTGACAACCTCTTGTAGAATTTGATTAGAGTCCTCTTCTAATGTCTTATCGAGTTTAAAATAAGATAAGCATATGGTCAAGAGAGAAAAGCAATCATACGCAAACATGCAGCGAATTGGTAACCCAGTTCCACTCTTGGTAGAGCATATACATCTAGGGAGGATATTTAAGCCTCAAAATTTTTACTAATTAGTATGTGAAAAAAAGGGGAGAATGAGTATAAGTATTTTCTCTCTTTGTTGCATGCCCATGACATGGGTAGCCGTTGCTCTTTTATAGAGGTCATCCTCGATATTCTCGATAATGAGGATTTGTTATCAAGATCTTTAGGATTATTTTCCCATAATCATGCATCTCTTAGGATTGTCTTTTTTGCAACAATCCTGATATTCTCGACACATCACATCTGATGTAAACACATTTACACTACTTAAAATATCTATTTATGCATGTTCTTAAGCATAGGATTGCATTTCATGATATAAATATTGCATTACATGCATCATCTTGCATTTAGAGTAGTTTGAATAAAATGGAGGTTAATTGTCTCCTTTTATGTGCTTGGACAGGGCAAATATTTTATCGGGGCCTCGGATCAAAGATCCAACCGTATGGATATGATCAGGGCGACGATTGGAGTTCAACGACTCCAAGATCGCCCTAATCAGGCATCCGTAGCATCAGATAGAGATCGGGGAACCCTAGAAGATCAAGGGCCAGGATGGTGTAAATCCGCACTTCAGATGGAAAATCCGACCAAACGGATGAATTCGGATCGACGATCGCAGTCGAACGACACAAAAATCGAGTCAATCCGACATCCGTGGCACCATCTACAACTTACAGAAGATGGACGGCCAAGATGGCGCCACGTGGCGCCATCCCAGCCGCCCAATCGGCCGCAGGAGTCCTGTGAAGTCCGCGCAACGTCTCCTCTCCGCCGTTGGATCTCGATCCAACGGCTGCGGTCGCGCGCGTTTAAGAACGTCCGCGCGACCATTTCGCCCGCGTAGCGCAGCGGCGACGCAGCTGCGGGCGAAGCGGAGGTCGCGGGTTCGAGCCGCGGAGAGGGGGTCGAAGGCGCGGGCGAGCGGGCGCGCACGAGCGTCGGATGAAGATCCAACGGCCGCGCGCGCCCGATAGCGCCGACGCGCAATTGGACGCCCTGGTGGGCGCACGATCGCACGCGGGCGGCGCGCTACGCAGCGGGCGCGGGTGCGATCTAAGCCGTCCGATCTCGCGATCGGACGGCTGAGACGACGCTGACTTGCGTCTGCGTTACGCGCGCAGGCCAGCCGAGCGGGCGCGCGTGGGTGCGGCGGCGACGGCGACGGCGGGGCTTTAGCGACGGTTTTATCCGTCACTAAAGACCCCTTATTTATTATTTTGAAGATGTAATGTCCATTTTGCCCCCACTCCTTGCAACTATAAAAGGAGACCCCCTCCATACGAAATTTGCATCCCTTCCTTCTCCTCTCTACCTCTCCAAAGCTCAAGAGAAGCTTGTCCCACACCCGGGATGCTTCTCGCGAGATAAAGTCCAAATTTTCGTCCCCCTTCGGAAGTGGATCCCGCGACGACGACGGCGTGCTGCTTCGTTCCCGTTCTTCTGCTTCGTCCTCCTTCGTCCCGCTTCGTTCTCCTTCGTCCAGGCGTCGTCCCGTCCGGCTCGTCCTCCAAGCAACCGTCGAGGAGGATTTCTCTCTCCCTATTCTTTTTACTGCTTTCTAATATAGATTTACTGCTTTCTAGAATAGACTATTCGTCCTCCGAGCGATCGTCGAGGAGGACATTTCTCCCTCCATTCTTTTAATGCTTTCTAGAGTAATTGTTTTATATTTTCTAGTTGTAACGAATGAACTCTTTTATGATTAATTTCTTGTCTATTCTACATCTCATTTTAATTTCCATGTGTAGTATTCTTTCTCTCTCTCTTACTCCCTCTCTCTCTTTTATTTGTTGTAGATACTTAGATAGTTTAAATTGAATTTCTTGGTGACAAAATAAAAAGAAACGCGGAGTTTTTAAATCAAACGTTCGCCTCCCTGTGTTCGACCCGGAATTCTTATTTCGGTATAAATTTTATTTGTTGAACACGAATCCTTCGCTTTCGAACTACAACGACGGGTTTTTCCAAAAACCAAACACGTTAGCGTAGATCGTCTCGTTCAACATTTTGGCGCCGTTGCCGGGGAGGCAACGCTCTTTGATTTCTCTTCGCGTTTTGTAACTTACAAATCATTTACCTCACTTTTCTCCTTTCTTATTGTAATTGCAGGTACTCTTTCGAGACAGGCAAAAGCGGTAGATCGGAGTAAAGGGTTGTGGAAGGTTTTGTAAGTTATCCCCCACCTCCCACCCATTAGATTTCATTTCATCACATAATAATTCAAACATCAATCAACCTAGGTGTTCTTATAAACTCTAAGGTTAGATTGTTTGTTGTTTGACATCCATACTCACTCCAACTCCCACATTAAAAAAAAAAAAAAAAAAAATCTCAGAGAGGTACACAACCTCATCTGATTTTCTAACTCAACCGGTAAACCAATCTTAGGAGCCGGTACACACATCCAAACACATAATCGAGTAGAAATCAGATTGGGTAATCATTTGTGTGCCTAATTAGGTGGTGCATCAGGCCAGTTGTTTGAGTTGTTTGGGCCGCACCACTTCAAATGAAATCAACTCATCAAGTAGCTGCCAATTAGGTTCAACTCTTAGGGATCTACCAGGCACTCCACATTCTTTTTAAACTTTAAAGGAAAATATCTTCACCTGTGCTTGCAAAACCTGGTGTGCCAATGAAACTTGATTGAAAACACCTAAAGTTGAATCCTAAAAGCTACTAAGCAAGATTTGAACCTTAAAATTCACCACATCAAAAATAATCTTGCTTGAAAACCACTGGTTGTGCACTCACACACAAAGCAATCAATCATTAAGGGCACAACCCATTTAAAGGGCCCATCACATTCCAAAGCACATTCAAACCTAGCCCTAAATAAAACAGAGTAAACGTTGGCCTTAAGGATTGGACTCGCTCTTCAGAACTCGGAACGAGATTATTTTCGATTAGTCTATTTCTACTGTTCAATCTGATGTCTAGCTAGGGGAGCAGAGTCAAACGATCGCGGCTGGGGGGTACACTAGGAACCGGAGGCGCAAGCCGAAGGAAGAACCTTCTCTCCAGTCCCTCCTTCTAACTGGTTGGATTGAACAGACGGAAGTGGATCAAATCGTTCCTTTATCTCAAGATGGGTTTTGAGAGTCTGTAGGTCTGTAGGCTAACCCATTTAAGGACAGGTTTGATTGTTTGTATTGCAGGGCACCTTTCTTCCTCCCGTGTCTCATGAATCCTTCCACATATTTCACGCATTCCCGCTCTTTCCCTCCTGTTGTAAATTATCCTCAACATGACGATTATCCCAACTCGTATTGTAATCGACCATCAGTTAGTTGGGATAATTCGGATTGGGGATACAATTCCGGACCCCCGTGTTTAGGGTCTAACCCTGAACACTTTGATTCTCAATTCTATCCTTCTCAGAGTTGCATCGATTATAGATCGTCCTCCTTTCATGAACAACCTAATGCGATCTACAATCAAGAAGGATACACTGATCCTTACCCATCCTCTGATTTCACTGCCTTTAGGTCATCTCCATCTTTTGAACAATCTGAAATGACCTATTATCAGGATGGGTATAACGAATCTCAATTCGTTAATTCCTCTACATTGATGTCAAACTCGCCCAACCATGAACCAACTCATTTGGTTCAGGTTAATCAGGTTCAAGATAAGGTTCTGGCTAACTTGAGGAATATCATTCAATCTTTAGAAGTTCAGCCAATACCTTGCATTGAGAGATTGGAGCCCCTGATTGAAATGATTGATGATTTAAACAAGTCTTTGTTGGATTGGCTCCAGGATGTTAAGGATAAGAACCCGGGTGAGTTTCTACTTGGGAAATTAGCGAAATTGAGGATGAGATTCGTGGTTGCTTTGATTCAATCTTGGAATAATTCCCAGGATGAACTCTCTTCAGGAAAGCCAATGACAGAACCCGCTCAGGCACCTGTTGGGGGGGACACGTGTTACGAAGCTGACCAGATTGAATTAAAGCAACCAATTAAGGATGATCTGATTTCTTCACCTGAGATCCCTGAGCCGGGTTACGAGAAAACGTATGTCTCCTTGGAACGCAAAGTGACAAATGATTTTGGGACATACATTGATACGGATCCTGATGGTGAAGATTCAAGTTGCGAAGTCTCACACGAGTTTTCAGATCACGATTTTTGTGAGACGATTGGGCCTGAGGAATCTGATAGATCATTTGATAGCCCAATAACTGAGGAAACTGATCTTATTAGGGCACACGATACGGATCCAGAATCGCATTTTCTGGAGGAATTAATTCAATGCCCTGATTATCAGTTACACCCTGTTGAGCTTATTGATGATTCTAATTCTGAGATAATTAGACCCAAGTCAATTTTGATTTTCCCACATCATCTAGACTTGGAGATTTCAGACGGGGTGATGAATATACAAGAGGTCATGGAATTTGATATGCCGAATGAGGAGGATAGGAGCTGGGAAATTCTGATTTGGGAAGTCAATTTTGGAGGAAATGGAAGATTGAGTCGAAGGGTTCCTTTTAAGCTGAAACCATCAAATCAGAACCCTTACGACATTTGTTTCGAGGATGTCAAACTCAAGCACACATTTAATGATTATCATTTTGAGCTTCAATTCTCTGTAACCCGACATTTTGGCCTTGGGTTGCATCCTCACAAATCGCAGGCCCGACCCCGCTTGCATTCTGATTTTAGGTTTTGGGTAATTTTTATCCAGAACCTAAGATATTCTCGATTATGGGGTGTGGGTCTGCACCACAATCTGGTCCACATCTGTGGACCTCTGCTGACAGGTCAGAGGATTCTTTTGTTTATTCTAATTCTGACCTGCACATGTGAATTCTTCATTTCTTTTCTTTGTATAGTGTGCCTAGCTGAAGGCACTAAACTCAGCACATATACAGTTCTTTTTCATTTTCATCTCGGAGCGGACCCGATATCCACGCAATTCAGGTGCTTTCTACGCTTTTCCACTCTGTTTTATGTCTTTTTAATACAATGAGGACATTGCATTAGATAGGCATGGGGGGATGGATATTTATCTTTGAATTCATTCGTCAGCTCCGTAGATTTGTTTTATTTAAAAAAAAAAAAAAAAAAAAAAATCAAAATTAGGAAAGAGAATTTGGGTTTCAGAAAATTTTCGATCTTAAGAAATACTATATTATGTTCTGAACACAAAGACCCTTCAGGTCTTTGGACTTAATCAGCCTATGTATCCACTAAAATGTGGATTTGTTTTTCGAGTTCTCGCCAACTTGAATTTTATTTTAATTGGAGTAAATAAGTTTGGGTGATAAGTACACGACTTATCAACCCGCCCTCTGATGTGAGGGAATTTTGAGTCTTAAGCATCTACACACTTTCTTTGCACTGACTCGTTGTTTGGCGATTTTAACGGAAATTGGGTAGCTAATGAACCTTCTAGGGTGATATGGCTGGCAAGTTATCGTGGGTAACAGCCCATAGGTAGGTTGTCCAGAGCCCAGTCACTGGACCTTTCTCTTTTTGCTGCCTTTAGGTAAATCTTAGACCAGGGAAGCCACCTACTTAAAAAAAAAAAAAAAAAAAAAAATCAAAAAGGAGAAAAGAACAAAAAGAAATAAGCCACACTTCGCCGCACGAGTATGGCTGGCAAGTTGTCGGTGGTAACAGCTCATCGACCGGTTGTCCAGAACCCAGCTCAGAAAATGCACTAAAAATTCCCAAAACACTTAGGAAGAAGCGGAGAAGTAGAATAAACTGGGGAGATATACACTGGATTCACCCTTGTGTTGACCCCGTTAAAAAATAAAAGTAGGGAGAAAGCTACCGGTTGTAAAGATACACCTTTAGGCAGAATTCTTTTTGAGGTCACCTAGAGGCGTAGAAATCCGAAGTCCGTTTTAATTGCCGGTCAACGAGTCTATCACAATCACAATAAGATGCTTAAAACTTAGGGTTCTCATCAAATCTTGGGTGAGTTGAATGGCCGTAGAAAGCCACTCTTAAACCCTAAAATTTGAAAATCTAAAAAAAGAGAGTAAAAACAGAAAAAGAAATTTTTCTTTGAATAAGGCGAGGCTTGAGGCGGTCTGCATTTTGGCTGATACCCGGGCACTGTTGTGTCTTTGAAAGTTCAGTTCTTAAGTAGACAATTTCTTAATGATTGAAAATAACTCAGGTCCAAATAATCTAACCTAATTCTTTTATAAATAGCATATAGTTTTTGCTAGGGACTAGCAAAAGATAGGCATGGGGGTATGATGTAAACACATTTACACTACTTAAAATATCTATTTATGCATGTTCTTAAGCATAGGATTGCATTTCATGATATAAATATTGCATTACATGCATCATCTTGCATTTAGAGTAGTTTGAATAAAATGGAGGTTAATTGTCTCCTTTTATGTGCTTGGACAGGGCAAATATTTTATCGGGGCCTCGGATCAAAGATCCAACCGTATGGATATGATCAGGGCGACGATTGGAGTTCAACGACTCCAAGATCGCCCTAATCAGGCATCCGTAGCATCAGATAGAGACCGGGGAACCCTAGAAGATCAAGGGCCAGGATGGTGTAAATCCGCACTTCAGATGGAAAATCCGACCAAACGGATGAATTCGGATCGACGATCGCAGTCGAACGACACAAAAATCGAGTCAATCCGACATCCGTGGCACCATCTACAACTTACAGAAGATGGACGGCCAAGATGGCGCCACGTGGCGCCATCCCAGCCGCCCAATCGGCCGCAGGAGTCCTGTGAAGTCCGCGCAACGTCTCCTCTCCGCCGTTGGATCTCGATCCAACGGCTGCGGTCGCGCGCGTTTAAAAACGTCCGCGCGACCATTTCGCCCGCGTAGCGCAGCGGCGACGCAGCTGCGGGCGAAGCGGAGGTCGCGGGTTCGAGCCGCGGAGAGGGGGTCGAAGGCGCGGGCGAGCGGGCGCGCACGAGCGTCGGATGAAGATCCAACGGCCGCGCGCGCCCGATAGCGCCGACGCGCAATTGGACGCCCTGGTGGGCGCACGATCGCACGCGGGCGGCGCGCTACGCAGCGGGCGCGGGTGCGATCTAAGCCGTCCGATCTCGCGATCGGACGGCTGAGACGACGCTGACTTGCGTCTGCGTTACGCGCGCAGGCCAGCCGAGCGGGCGCGCGTGGGTGCGGCGGCGACGGCGACGGCGGGGCTTTAGCGACGGTTTTATCCGTCACTAAAGACCCCTTATTTATTATTTTGAAGATGTAATGTCCATTTTGCCCCCACTCCTTGCAACTATAAAAGGAGACCCCCTCCATACGAAATTTGCATCCCTTCCTTCTCCTCTCTACCTCTCCAAAGCTCAAGAGAAGCTTGTCCCACACCCGGGATGCTTCTCGCGAGATAAAGTCCAAATTTTCGTCCCCCTTCGGAAGTGGATCCCGCGACGACGACGGCGTGCTGCTTCGTTCCCGTTCTTCTGCTTCGTCCTCCTTCGTCCCGCTTCGTTCTCCTTCGTCCAGGCGTCGTCCCGTCCGGCTCGTCCTCCAAGCAACCGTCGAGGAGGATTTCTCTCTCCCTATTCTTTTTACTGCTTTCTAATATAGATTTACTGCTTTCTAGAATAGACTATTCGTCCTCCGAGCGATCGTCGAGGAGGACATTTCTCCCTCCATTCTTTTAATGCTTTCTAGAGTAATTGTTTTATATTTTCTAGTTGTAACGAATGAACTCTTTTATGATTAATTTCTTGTCTATTCTACATCTCATTTTAATTTCCATGTGTAGTATTCTTTCTCTCTCTCTTACTCCCTCTCTCTCTTTTATTTGTTGTAGATACTTAGATAGTTTAAATTGAATTTCTTGGTGACAAAATAAAAAGAAACGCGGAGTTTTTAAATCAAACGTTCGCCTCCCTGTGTTCGACCCGGAATTCTTATTTCGGTATAAATTTTATTTGTTGAACACGAATCCTTCGCTTTCGAACTACAACGACGGGTTTTTCCAAAAACCAAACACGTTAGCGTAGATCATCGCGTTCAACAACATCTTCGGGACTATCCTTTTATTGAATCAAAATTCGTCGTAGTTTAGGAAATCGCGTCGTAGTATAGCAACGAAAATTGAATTGACATTTAAATTTATAATGCTTGAAAAAATGTGAGTTCCAAGGTTATTCGCAAAGAGCAAAATTGGAATTCAACCACTAGTCAAGTAATATAAATGAGCACAATAATCAACAATCACAAGAAGAATATATGCAATGAATAATCAACTACAAATATATTCAATAAGTAGCCAAATTGTATCTCAAGCTCAAAAATATAATGAAAGCCTAAAAAAGTGGTGGTTGAAACCACCAATTTAATACTTAAGATCAACCCTCTTCTCTTCAATTACTCAGCTCTTCAACACTTAGTCAAATTCAGACGTATCAATTCAGCACTAAACTCTTTCTCCAACTCAGAGCCTCAGACTCAGCCAAATCAGATGTCTGTAAAACTCATCAATGTCTTAAGTGTTCAATCCACTTCTCTTAAGAGCAAAACCCTCCTCTCTCTCTCACAGATCCTCTTCTATTTCTGTCTCCTCAATTCCAAACCCAGTCCAAAGATCAATCTGGCTCAACGCATAGGGGGGCCTAGTTCAACTCGCAAGGCATGGGCGAGTGAATCGGAGTGCGTATGCTTGTGAGGATGGACCTGATCCCTTGTGTATTGGGCAAGGGGTTAATGTGCATAATTCGTTAGATACGAATTTCCAATTTATCTTTCTACGATGTGGCACAAAAGACTAGTTTTCTCCTCACGTGCTTCTACGTGTGCAGCCGTCTTGATGGATGATGATTGAAGCTTGATCCTTCATTGGATCTTTAATCCATGGACGTGGACATGTTCCTTGAGTGAAACCGTGCTAAAGGAGGTTCTCCCTTTGAAGCTTGCTGGTTGGATGGTGCTGGTCGATAGCAGAGTGACGGTGGTTCACAGCGAGAACCAAGCACAAGAAACATGGGCTTTAGGCCCCAAATAATACGTTCACAAGCATTGCTACGAAGAGTGTTGATCAGCGATCGTCGTAGTTTAGGAAAATGCATTGTAGTATAGAAACAAAAATTGAATTGACATTTAAATTTATAAAGCTCGAAAAATAGTAAATTTCGAGGTCGTTTGCAGAGAGTAAAATTGGAATTCAATCCATTAATCAATTATAAATGATGTAAATATTAGCACAATAAATAAGTCACAAGAAAGATATGCAATGAATAATCACTCACAAATATATTCACTAAATAATCAAATTGTATCTCAAATTCAATTGACAAAAATATATTAAAAAGCCTAAAAAGTGATGGCTGTGATGATAACGTCATCATCAGCCATATCTAGCTTTATTTATTCAATTTCCATTAATAAATGCTCCTACATAACCACCAGAGAGACGTAATTCATTACAAATCCATTTTGAGGGAAATACAGTAAAACACAGGTAAAACTGCTGTTTTACTAATATATCTCAATTGCATTACAATCGTGGGTTTTCTCAGGGGTTAATTAAGGGTCAAATGGTCTTAAGAGTCTAATAAGTGGGTTAGCACAGACAAAAAAGGGTTTTCACGTGTTTTAAGAATTAAATGACATCTGAAACCCTAAAAATAGACCCGCTTAATTAACTGAGGTTATGGTCAGGATAAAATTCACCTAAACCCTCTAAAATTCATATAAAAATATTCTTTAGGATTTGGTATGCCTGATTTGATCATCAGAACCTACCTTGACTCAAAATAGAACCACAAACAGACTTTTACTCTAATTTTGATAATTATGCAAATTACCCAGTCAAACTAGGAAAAAACCAAAATCCAACTTCACCATTTAATTATTTAGGTCTAAATTAGGTTTTTACCAAAATTTGGGCTCAATCTGAGATCATCTTGTCCTAGTTTGCAATTTGGTCCTATCTGATTTTTTTATCTCACACACATGCCCTTAACTTTTGAATTTATTACAAATAACCCCCTAACTTTATCATCTTATTCACAAATAGATCCCTATTGCCATGAAATCCTATTCCTATAACTCTGGCAACCTTTGATTGAAGAGAACTCCTTTGATCAATCAATCCCTTCCAAAATTGGAAGGGAGATTCCTTGTGGAGTCCTCTTTCCAATGAATCCAGTCTTAAGCCCCAAAATCTTCCCAATCTCTCATGCGAATGCATGAGAGATTCGGGTATCTTTAGGTTTCCAAATTCGATGAGCTTTCCAAGCTTGGGAAGCTTGCTTCCCAAGCTCTAAACTCCATTTAGAGCCCTATATAAGGATCCCCAGGGCTCGACCAAACTTCTGAGCTAGGTTTAAGGCCATAAAACCCTCTTCTTCCTCTCCCACGACCGGCTCTGACCTATGCTCCGGCGAGCCTCCTCGACCTTGTTCTTCCAGCCCTTAGACGATCAAATCGAGTGGCCTATCTTCTTCCATATCTTCCTCTCGCCTCTCGCCGGCCAAAGCTAAGGCGTCTAGACCTCTCCTTCCTCGCCGTCTCCCTCATCGGAAAGCTTCCTGTCTCCGATGCCGGTCAATCAAAGCCAGCACCAATTCCTCATCCCCATCATCCTTTAGTTAGGTTAACACCCTCTCTCCTTCTACTCTATCTCCTACTCTTTATTCACCAAATCCAACCACCGACGACACCGAATGCCTTCATCTCCTCCATCTTCGGTGACCACTCCAATGAGGGTTCCCGCTCGCTACACACAACCATCCCCCTCGCCAACTAGTCCACAAGCTCAGCCAACCCACACTCTACAAAACCCCTATCCTATTCCACCCTATTGCCCATCCAAACACCCCGACGACCAAACCCACCTTCACACACTGTACTCGATTCTGACCGGCCATTACATGCCTTCTCGCAACATGCCATGATGATTACGCAGCAATCATAAGTCTTAATTGACCTAAATTAGGCTAGGACATAGCATAAGTTAGGGTAATTCATACATGCATAAGCATTACTAGCACTTTTACTGCTTTCTTTTAGCTATGCATAAAATAATTCTATAATGTACTGATTAGGTGCATTATGTCAATTGCAGCTAAAAGGCTGATCAGAAGTTAAATCTGAAAGTGGATCTAAAGCTAAATCTGAAGAATAAAGAATAACTGGTGTTGCAGCAGAGCTTGAGCAAAAGACATAGATTAGATGTAGTAGATAATAATGTAAGGGGTTGAGGTATGCTATTTTATTAAGTAGGAATAAAGTAGTAAACTACGAAGAACTTAGGTCCATCCTAGCCCTAGGACAGCCTAGAAGCTTCCCCAAGCCTTAACCACCCTTAGATTAGGTCACTGTACCCTAGGAAGCCCTAAAACCCTATTCCCATCCTCTATCTCGACGTCCAAATGAGTTACAGAACGTCCAGAACCCTTAGCCACAACCCACACACCTAAAACCCACTTCTGCAGCATTTTAAGACGTCCAGACACTTGGTCAGACATCCAATTTCTGCAGACAGAACCTTAATTCTTCTCTGACTCTGATTGGATGTCCAGACAACAAGTCAGGACTTTTGATTTTTCACTATAATATGTCTGACACTATTATTAGACGTCTGGAACTGCTCTCTAATTCCTGTTTTTGAATTCAAGCTTGGATCTTGAATTCCTAGGTCCCTAAACCCAATTTCAACCCCATAGGAACCTAAATTAAGGTACCCTAACCCTAGTACATCACCTCTAGACCTCCTTAAGGACCTAATTAGGCCCTCACTAAACCTAATTGACTTGGATCATAGTCAATTTCATCAGCTTATTCAATTGGACTCATTGACTCCAATTGAGCCCTGATCTCAGCACACACTGTCCAATTGGACTCAGTGAGAGTCCAATTAACCTAGACCTGACTTAATTGAGTTATTTTACTCTCAATTAAGTTTCCACGCATCCAATTAAACTTGTATCAAGTTTAATTTCATTTTACCTTAATGAATTAGGGTTTACAACCCTAATTTGAGAACTACCTTGACCTAAACCCACTAGAACCTAACCTAATCAACCTAGCCACCTAAGTTTCGACCCACACACACCCAAAAACACCTACACACACCATCCACACGAAAATACCTAGCCTAGAGTTCTCTAGAACTCTCTACCATGTGTCGTTGCCTTGGTTGCTAAAATTAGCAACCAAGAGCCATTCAATTTTTAGATCCACATTTGGTGGAATTAAAAACCACTATCCATTCTCTCTCTCACTCTCCCACGAGCTCCCACCATAGGCCTCTCTAGAGAATTCCATAATTCTTTAGAGAGCTTCCCTTAGGTCTATAAAAAGACCTAACGGGTGGCTATTTGGTCCATCTTGGTCATTTAGCATAGCTCCACCTTCCATAAGCCATCACCACCTCCACCTCCATGTTCACGAGCTCCACCATGATGCCACCACCTCCATGCCAAGCCTAGACCAGGATCCACTTCTCCAACCTCTCTCCAAGGGTCGGCCTAAGCACCATTGGCCACCCCTCTTTCTCTTCTCACCCATTCAAAGGCCATCCGAGCCCACCTCTGAATGCCCTTAGTTCTGCTAGACTAGATTATAGTTATTCATAGATTTAATGCTTTATTTACTGCTTAGTAGTGTAGCTCCATATTCTCCCCCAATGATGCATGCATAATCCTCCCATAGATTCATATATGTAGTCATTTTCTGCTAGCTAGATTTAAATTTTCCTATACAAGCATTCCGCTACCTGTGCTGTAACCACCATCATGCCTCAATGAAAATATTTATATATATTTATATGTTGAAAATCACCATGTGCCTAATTATCATCTTTTGGTGTGATTAAAGTTGCATGCTTTCAATTTCTGATATTCTGGCAACAGCATGTCGTGTACCAATACGTATTTAGTATAAATCGACGTGCGATTTTGAATAAGCAGAGCAAGCGAGATCGAATTTGAATTTGCATTTCCAAAACACCTCCCAGAGACGAACGGCCGAGACTCAAGTCTCGTTATCTTTATAAATTATTTTTGATGAGCGTTTTCGCTCACTCTACTACGACAAGATCTCTATTTTCAAAACATGCATGAGAATCGCCCTCTGTCAATTGGCACCCATTGCCAGGGAGGCAATGTCATTTTTTATTTCGATCTGTAGAATTATCACTAATAAATCTTCCTCTACTTGTCTTTTGATGTGCAAGAAAATAGGGAAAAATGAGATATGTGCACACAATGACCGCGAAAAAAAAATACCAGGTGCACATCATATCTTTCTTAGTCATGGCTTGATTTGAACCTTAGGTCAGATTTCCTTCTAGCAATTTCATTTGAAAAAGAAAGAAACTTATTTATTTTCGTGAAAAAAAAATCAAAAAAAAAAGTCTAGGTAATTAGATTAGGTTTCCATTTGAATCTTAGGTTAGTTTGCTTAAAAAAAAAAAAGAAAAGAATTTTTTTGAAAAAAAGCTTTTCCCTTCAAAAAAAATTTCAAAAGTTTTGACAAAAAAAATATCATTTTGGTGGAAAGTTTGAATTTTGAATTCAAACACTTTTTAAAAGCTTTCCCAACACCCTCTGATTTTCGTCTAGGCTGCAAATTCTGGTTTCAATTGCCAAAAAAGTAATGACCAAAAAATTCTAAAATTTAGGCTAGACCTTCATTTTTAAACCACCTTTCAAACGATATCATTCATTTGAAAAAAATCCAATATAAAATTTTTAAAAATTGCAAAGTGCAAAGGGGTCAGACTGACCCAAATTTAAACTTTTTCAAAATTCAAAAAGCAATTTTGAGCAATCCGTGAATTTGTTTTGACTAGAAATGGTGTGGTTTGAAAGCTGATTTCATTGGATTTAATTCCCATATTTTTCATGAATTTTTGAAGATCATTTGATACTATTTCAATTTGAAAAATCAACCAGGGGTCACAATTCCAATTTTGACCCCTTGACATTAAAAAATTCCTAGAAATTCGATTGAAATAGAAAAAATCACAAAAAAATATTCTATGAAAATATAATTGAAAAATGAATCTACTTGCAAAATTTCAATTTATTTGGATTCAAATTTTATCTAGAGAATTATTTGTGTTTCATTGGTCTGCTGAAATCACAAAGAAGAAAACCCTAGAATTGTATAAACCTTAGGTTATACCTTTAGGGTTACATTCTAGAGACCACACTTGGGCTATCCTTGACTTAGTCAAGTCTATTGTTTAGTCAGTGAACTTGGTCACCTTGTGGACCACTCACCACAAACCCCAACTGAAGAAAAACAGGCTCAAATTAATTTTAAAACACATAAGCAAACCCAAATTCGTTGTCGTACTGCTGGGTGCCTTCAACCTCTCTTACCGAACCTGGTGACTAAGTCTGCAGGGCAGTGTCAGATGACCGCGGCTTGGGGATAACAGAATCGAAGGCGTGAGCCGAAGGAAGAACCTTCCCCTTAGTCCCCTTATAACCAGACCGGCTGGGTTAGCTTGAGAGGCGGGAATCACTTTCAGTCGGTTGCATGACGAATTTTTCTTCAAGAATTCAAACTTGAAACAAAAAATATGGTCATCCGATCATAAAGACCATCTGATTTACAGGGCCTTAGCCTTGTCAGGCTTGGCTACACCAACCAAGGGGTTGGGTGGTGTATGCAAGGAAGGAGGTCACTCAGACCTCAACTGGTTGGACCTTGGGAGCCATTCCCAAGGAGGTGAGTCACTTCACCCGGACCATCTTCTCCCCCACCTTTTTCTTCCACTTGCTTAGCCGCAATGGCTAACCCTGGATCTAGAACTAATCAGGATCCAGAAAAGCTGGACCCACGAGCTTATCTGAGAGCTCGGGTCACTAAATAGCTCAACCTTGGGATCAGAACCCAAGGTGGTGAAGACGAATTTTCGCTTCGCTTGATCCTTCTCCTCAGGTTACCGAAATGGTTAACCCATATCCTAACCCTGGATATTATGACCCATACCAGCCGATCCCTCAAAGGACCGCATCTTATAACCCAGGATATGGATTTCATACTCCTGCTTCTCACCCATGGAATATGGGTAGACCTGATTCACCCCCTAGAACCCCTGATGAACTACCAGTGCATATGCGACCGCATTATAGAATACAGAGAGCTGTAGCTAGCACTAAGGAGAAGGCCGCATTCTATCTACACGAAATCCAAGCTATCACTGAGCTGAACTAAAGACAAAGCTGGATTCCATATCAACAAGCTGTGATGGAGCTCCTTCAGGGAACAGTAAGGATAACAAGGCTAATTGGACAAAATCAGGAAACTCAAGAACTACTGCTTTTGAGATATCAAGTGGAAAATAGCCTTGAAGACCTCAAAGAATCTGAAACGACTACACTAGACAGACACAAAGGAGATTCTCGGGAGCAGATGCCAGAAGATAATTCAGGGGAAGAAGAATCCAGCTTGGATATGAGACAGGAGCAGGAAATATTCAGAATGGGTTCGTCTGAGAACTCCATTCAGGAAACTGAGGAGGAAAGGACTGATATCTCCAGGACTGAGAAACAATCAGATTATCCTGAATCTTGGGAGATACCTCTTGGGTTAGATAACCCAACCGTGATAAGGGAAGTAGATCCATTTGAGGATATGGATCTTGAGGCAAACATTACATGTGACACTATTGATCAATCTAGGCACTTCCCATTGTAGGTGAACCTGTGGTAGAGCCACCATCTTCTGATATGCACTCTTCTTCTTTCACCTACATACCTAATTCGGATGTTAGAGATTCTGAGATGACACTTTCTACCCCTGATCTTGACATCCAAAGATCAAAAGTAGCTATGGATGACTTGACCGAAGAAATAAATATGCTACCTGAGGCAGGAATTACTGAGGAACCCAATCCATATGAGGGTGAAGCTTTGAGTAGAATGACCTGGGGACACACCTACAATCCTAGTCAATCTAATGGATGGCTCGAATCCGAGCTTGAAGAGTCAGCCTTCGATGAATCAGAGATAAGTACTGATGAGGATGAAGTAATTTCTAACGAGGATTTCAATGACCTCCCCACAGATCTTCTACTTTCACGGATACCCCCATATGATCCAGAGCCTGGAGAGGACATGATCTTTGATGTCAATTATCGTTATGAGGGTCCCTATGACTCAGATTTTGGTTCTAAGATACATGTTGATCTACTCCCTCAGCAACTTCCTGCTGAATTAGGGGACACAATAAATCAGCAGAATCAACATCATGACCCCCCTCTGATTATACTCTATTTTCCACCACCACTCCACACTTTCTTATAGCTAAACTTTTTGGAGTAGGGGTGCACAATCAATTGGTTCGCATCTCCGGACCACTGATTCTAGGAGCATACGAGCACATCTTTCTCTTAATCTTGACCGGCTCCTATGCTAGAACTAATACATCTGATTGAGTTTTCGCCCAGCTGGAGGCGTTAAACTCAGCATCTACCCCACATTCTACCATCACCTGTACATACCATTTTTATACATAGCATTTTTTTCTTCTTTTAGCATATTTCCTTTTCGCATATTGCATTTTGTTAGGTTGGCCGATGTTGAACATAAACTTCAGGAGCAATTCCAGGTGATTTCTAGCCATTTACTCCCTGCTGTATTTATTTTCTTTTATATTCATGCATGAGGACATGCAAGAACTTAGGCATGGGGGGGTAGATACGACAAAACTGAAAATTTTTATGCCAACATTTAGGAAAACGCCAGAGCTGCATGTCAAATGTACTTTAGGATCCTAAATAAAAGAATAACTGACTCCACCTCCAATGCTCGCATTGGAGCTAAAAATCGTCTGCAAAAGCCACTTCTGACTCACTCGCTCACCTTTTATTTTAAATTTAGGGTCAAGCTAAATGTAACCCAAAAGGGAAATTTCATGAAAGTATGAATATAAGAGGTTACTTGTTTATAGCATATATACATAGTGCATCCATGAATAAGATTTTCTTATTAAGAGAATGCATTAGGGATTTTATCCTCTAGTTGATTCCTGTAATCTGGAATCCAGTACAATTTTTCACATACACGTAGAATCTGCAATGGATTCACAGTGAAGGTTGATAAACGTCTTTAGTCTGTCAAGAAGAAGCAGTGCTTCTTTTCCTGAACCCTTAGATAGTGTTTTGGGAGTTAGGTAGATTTTCTTCCAAAAATCCACCAAATAGTGTGAGAAGAGAATAAAGAGTACTGGTGCTCTAAGATTAGAGCAAGGAATCCGGAATCCTAGATAATTAGATGATGATACTCAGAGATAAGGCATAATTTTTGCTCTCGGTTCCTGCATATACATTTTTGTGCGAAATTTTGAGAGCCACCAAATAAGGCAAATACGTGGAAAGCAAGTTTTCATAAAATTAGGGCTAAGGTGGATGGTTACGACCATTCTTTACGGAATCCTCGGCTAAAGGAGGGTATTAATGTCAAGGTCAGAAATACATCGTCCTATCTGTCTCTCCCGGTGCCGTGAGTAGGCACTTCCACCAAATAAGACACCCAATGTCTCTTGAGTACCACCAATCCCTAATAATGCCTCCTCAATAAAGATCATGGATGTGTGCTAGTTGTGTTGTGTTGAAAAAAAAAAAGATGAAAAGAAAGAAAAATTGAAAAAAATTAGAAAAAGAAGAAAAAGCAAAGAAGAGTGAATATTTAGTATTTATTTCAGTTGCATTAAAGCAATACCACCAAATAAATTTGAGATCCACCAAATATGGCCTTAACCCACCTTTCTTGTGTTTCTGATCGCCCGAATACTGGCTGAGGAATTTTGACTTAGTGTTAGAGTTATAGAAACTCAGTTAAAGTGTTAATGCCAAGTGAGACCACCAAATACAGGTCATATGTGTGAATCTGGTGAGATTGTGAGCTCTAAGAAAAAGAAAGAAAAGAAAAGAAAAAGAAAAAGAAAAAGAGAGAATGAATACCAAGGAACCAAAAGAGAGCATAGTTTTTCTCATCTTTCTCTTAGTTGAGTTACGTAATAATTTGAGAATCTAGATTCTATAGTACTAATCTCTATGTAGCACTAGTCGAGAGTGAGCTACCAAATATATAATCTTTTCCCTCTAAGATTCTCTGCCTAAGCTTAAAGCCGAGTGGAATTCATAGAATATCTTGAATACCCCGAGGGAAGAAGTCCGCTTATCTCGATAGAATTTTTTTACTAGGGTTCAAGTATAGGATTTAGAGGTGAATCAGGTCTTTCACTCAAATCCGTTGCGAAAGCTACGTAGCTGCACTTTCACATTTGTCTGGATTTCTAAAGCATAGGATGAAAACAAAAAGGAGAAAATCACTAGGCACACACTTCATAAAATAATCAATCCCAAGGGACCCTTTTGTGAATAATTTAGTCTCACATTTACTAGGGACTAGCAAGATTTAGGCATAGGGGTATGATTGCGCAGCAATCATAAGTCTTAATTGACCTAAATTAGGCTAGGACATAGCATAAGTTAGGGTAATTCATGTATGCATAAGCATTACTAGCACCTTTACTGCTTTCTTTTAGCTATGCATAAAATAATGCTATAATATACTGATTAGGTGCATTATGTCAATTGCAGGTAATAGGCTGATCAAAAGCTAGATCTGAAGCTGGATCTAAAGCTAAATCTGAAGAATAAAGAATAACTGGTGTTGCAGCAGAGCTAGAGTGGAAGACCTAGATTAGATGTAGTAGATAATAATGTAAGGGGTTGAGGTATGCTATTTTATTAAGTAGGAATAAAGCAGTAAACTACGAAGAACTTAGGTCCATCCTAGCCCTGGGACAACCTAGAACATTTCCCAAGCCTTAGCCACCCTTAGATTAGGTCACTGTAACCTAGGAAGCCCTAAAACCCTATTTTCATCCTCTATCTCGACGTCTAGATGAGTTACAAGACATCCAGAACCCTTAGCCACAACCCGCACAGCTAAAACCCACTTCTGCAGCATTTTAAGACGTCCAGACACTTGGTCAGGCATCCAATTTCTGTAGACAGAACCTTAATTCTTCTCTGACTCTGATTGGACGTCCAGACAACAAGTATGGACTTCTGATTTTTCACTATAAGACGTCTGGAACTGCTCTCTAGTTCCTATTTTTGAATTCAAGCTTGGATCTTAAATTCTTAGGTCCCTAAACCCAATTCCAACCCCATAGGAACCTAAATTAAGGTACCCTAACCCTAGTACATCACCTCTAGACCTCCCTAAGGACCTAATTAGGCCCTCACTAAACCTAATTGACTTGGATCATAGTCAATTTCATCAGCCTATTCAATTGGACTCATTAACTCCAATTGAGCCCTGATCTCAGCACACACTGTCCAATTGGACTCAGTGAGAGTCCAACTGACCTCGACCTGACTTAATTGAGTTATTTTACTCTCAATTAGGCTTCCACACATCCAATTAAACTTGTATCAAGTTTAATTGCATTTTACCTTAATGAATTAGGGTTTACAACCTTAATTTGAGACCTACCTTGACCTAAACCCACTAGAACCTAACCTAATCAACCTAGCCACCTAAGTTTCGAACCACACACACCATCCACATGAAAATACCTAGCCTAGAGTTCTCTAGAACTCTCTACCATGTGTCGTTGCCTTGGTTGCTAAAATTAGCAACCAAGAGCCATTCAATTTTTAGATCCACATTTGGTGGATCTAAAAACCACCATCCATCCTCTCTCTCACTCTCCCACGAGCTCCCACCATAGGCCTCTCTAGAGAATTCCATAATTCTCTAGAGAGCTTCCCTTAGGTCTATAAAAAGACCTAACGCGTGGCTATTTGGTCCATCTTGGTCTTTTAGCATAGCTCCACCTTCCATAAGCCATCACCACCTCCACCTCCATGTTCATGAGCTCCACCATGATGCCACCACCTCCATGCCAAGCCTAGACCAGGATCCACTTCTCCAACCTCTCTCCAAGGATCGGCCTAAGCACCATTGGCCGCCCCTCTTTCTCTTCTCACCCATCCAAAGGCCATCGGAGCCCACCTCTGAATGCCCTTAGTTCTACTAGACTAGATTGTAGTTCTTCATAGATTTAATGCTTTATTTCCTGCTTAGTAGTGTAGCTCCATATTCTCCCCCACTGATGCATGCATAATCCCCCCATAGATTCATGTATGCAGTCGTTTTCTGCTAGCTAGATTTAAATTTCCCTGTACAAGCATTCCGCTACCTGTGCTGTAACCACCATCATGCCTCAATGAAAATATTTATATATATTTATATGTTGAAAATCACCATGTGCCTGATTATCATCTTTTGGTGTGATTAAAGTTGCATGCTTTCAATTTCTGATATTCTGGCAATAGCATGTCATGTACCAATTCGTATTTAGTATAAATCGACATGCGATTTTGAATGAGTAGAGCAAGCGAGATCGAATTTGAATTTGCATTTCCAAAATGCCTCCCAACGACGAACGACCGGGACTCAAGTCTTGTTATCTTAGAAATTATTTTTTTGATCGTATTTCGCAACTATACTACGACCCATTTCTGATCAAATACGCACTCTACGATCCCAACACACGACCACCACCAAATTTGTCATCAACCGATGATGCTTTTGAACGGCTTTAACGAGGTCGAAAGATCGTGTTTTTTGGTTTCAGGCTCACGACCCTCTGTGCCATGAACGGAGCTGCTTCGAGCGAGTTCCAACAGTGCCCGTGAGGTCCCAACTCTAGGGATACACCCCGGGGGATGCGATTTAGAATCAAGAAGCCTCCCAGGCATCCAATTGAAGCTGCCAGGGCGCACTCACGGTCCAATTGAAGAAGGAGTACTTGCAACTGTGTATGCAAGGAAGAACGATGTGGGATAGTCCCACATTGTGAGTTTACGAAGCAGCTACCCGGTACAAGTTGATTCAGTGGCCCGACCCAGTTGCCCAAGATACCAGGGGTCAGGTCCCTGCTTCACAAAACCATGCACGCCTCGCCCACGATGCACACCTGAGGGTCTGGCCAATGTTGAAAATCCGATAACCCGATTATGGATCCAATTAGTGTCTGGCTTTGAGAGACGGGGAAGGAAGGACGAGAGAGAGAGGGTAGGGGGGTTTTTGCCGTCTGTTGTGCTCTCTCAACACTTAGTCATGAGCGGGTTGATTTCTCCTTGTGCTGTGAAGAAGGACAAGTACTATAGCTAAGACTTATTTAAGCCGTCTGATCTGAGGCTTGTTCATCTGACAAAGTGCACTGTGCACTTAGCTTGCGTGGAATAAACAAGGTTCAGGCACTATTTAATTATTTTGATTATTTAGCAGTTAGTATATACATGTATCCAAGCTAATAATTAGTGATTCAAATCACCATTATTTTTCCTTAGATTTCTTTTTGCCATGCATACTTATTGTTAAACTCATGGTTTACATAGATTATCATTTCTGAATAATTTATTGGCTTATTTCTTTTGCTCATTTACTTGTTAATCAAGATTAGTGATTGAATTTAATATTTTCTCCCAGCGAACGACCTCGAACTTCATTTTGACATTCAAGTTATAAATTTTATCTATTGATAGAGCTATTTTTGAGGATTTATTACTACAACGAATGCATCTTCTAAAACCTCGATTTAGCCCTATCAACAGGTTGGAACCACCAATTAATCGTTTATACTTAGGATCAATTCCCAATCAGATCTGACTTCTCTTCTAAATTCACAAGCATCAGGCAACTCAATTAAACGTTTAATTCAGGCCCAACAGACGGGCATAAGTGTTTAATTCCAAAGCCATGGACGACTTAATGATCAGCACAAAGCCTCAAATTTGCCTAAGTTTTTAGGCATAATTTATGAGAACAAACTCCCCCTCCAATCCTCATAGAATATTCTCCTTTCTCTCTCTTCATAATCGGGTAATTGGATCCAGATCGAGGACCAGACCATAGGGTGTGAGTGTGGGTGAGGAGTGCGTGAGGTGAGTGAGGGACTTAACTCCTCGTGATCTTGGGCAGCCGGGGATGGGGCACAAATCAATATGTACACTTTTTCAATTTAAACACCCATAATGTGGGACTATCTGGAAGCTTTTCTTCTTCACTTGCTATTGTGAATCTCCCTTCGATTGCTGCTGCTGCTGTGTGTCTTCCTTCCAATTGAGGCTGCAACTAAGGTTATGGAAGGAATCTATGCTGCCTGGAGGTGGAGTGGCAGTGGTTGACTGTCATAGCATAGTAGGTGGAGGTGGCGTATGATGGAGCAACGGCGAACCTGCAAATCAAAAGCATGAGCCAAAAAGCCCCAATTAAAAGGTTCAAAAGCACTATCGTGAGGTGGCGAAGGTGGCTGCAGTGTTATTTTGGTGATTGGAGGTGTGTGGAGGTCAGTCGACATCGAATGCGAAGGTGATTTGGTGGGTTGTGCAATGTGGGTGTGGAGCAGTCGAAGCTTTAAATAGGTAGAGGGCTTCTGACCTACGTGGTGTAGGGAAGGTTTTGGCAGTGGTGGGGTGCTATTTGATGGATGGTGGCATGAGTGCGACCACGCCGAAGCATGGCCAGAGTCGAAGAAAAAAGAAAGGGAGGGAGTGATAAAGCGATCAAAAGTAAGTCCTAAATGTTGGTGCAAGGGCATCACGATCATTTATTTTGATGATAACAAAACACTTGGCATTTTACATTTACTTTTAAGTCCTAGATTTCAGGTTGATTTCAAATGTTACAAGTGTAAAGATGGAGTTCAAGCTTGCATCCGTAGTGGATTGGAGGAGCTTGATGGAGGAGAAGGAGCATTGCGAAGAGCGAGAGATTGAAGACAGAAAAAAATGATATATGTTCTTTTGTCTTGTACTCTATAATTGTTGTTTACATTCTTTGCTTTTTCATTTTCTTAGATGCATGTTAAAGAGCCTCAAAGTATCAACACCGTAGTCTTAGGAACACTTGCACAACCCTAGGATACTTAGGTTTTCCATAGAGCACTTAGAAAACCTAAATAGGTTTCTGACAGCCTTTTTAGACGTCTAACACAAAAATTAGATGTCTGATATTGATCTTTAAGACGTCTGAATATTGAATCAGATGTCCAATCACTTAGGCTGGACTTAGTAGATTCTATCTGTTGAAATCAGATGACCAGCCCGTAGTCCAGACGTCTTAGAAGACGTCGGATGACTTTGCTAGACGTCCAACCAGAGGATTGTTTGCCTTAAAAGCTAGCCTTAGAGGTTTAACCTTAATCTGACCTATTATTGGCTTTCAGACGTCCGACATGCTTCCAAGACGTCTGATAAATAGACGTTGAGCCTCGATTAACCCCAAATCACTTCTCTTAAGTAATATAGCCGTTATGTGCCTCAGGAAATCCATTCCCGCAATAATCTAGGTTTCTAAACGTCCAGACATTATGCCAGACATCTAACCTATCGTCTAACCAGATTACACTAGAACCCTGTTTAGGTCTGACTCAAGTTAAGAAGGAAACCCGTCTAGAATTAGACGTCTGATTTAGTTTCCAGACATCTTAAGAGTGTCTTCCAGACGTTTGACACTTTGCCCAGACGTCTGATGACCCTGTCAGAATCATTAATGATTCTGATTGTGGTTTGTTTTGCCTTGGGATAATTCCCAACGCTACTTAAGGTTTCCACAACCTTTCTAAGCCTTCCTAAGCCATCTATAAATAAGAGAGGCCCCTTCCTTTGTTAGACACATCCCGGCACACCAAGCAATACTATTTCCACATATATTGTATCACTTTGATCTTGAGAAGAGGCTCTAGCTCTCCAAGCTTTAGTTCTACACCTAAGAGCTTAATCCAGTTGTGCACCTGCTCTCACTCCGCAATTACGAGAGCGATGTAGTGCCTATGTGTGGTTCACGCATCTGCGTCAAGCCGACGCACTTCCAACAAAGGGAACTATTCTTTACCTATAGTAGCTAGGTTGATTTTGTGGCTTTATAGGTTGTTGTAATTTTACTTAATTGGTTGGGTATTAGCTTTGCAAATTCCCGTCTCCTTCATGAGACAAAAACCTTCTCATGAAGAGAAGGGGTTTAAGGTTACGCTACCCTCGTATTTGTAGCATGGTTGTAAGAGGTTCAGTCACCCTCGTTTAAAATGACTAGGATAGTGGATTTGATCGACTTAGTCGATCAGGAAATCCTAACTCGAGAGGGTTAAGTAGTGGTTTTCACCCGGTTTGGGTTTCCACCTAAATATCCTTGTGCATTGTGTGATTGTGAGATTGATTTATTTTAATTCTACACTTTATCCCTTTTCCGCAAATCTCACCCCCTCTCGTAGGAATCAACACTAAAGGGCTACACCTAAGCTAGAGAAAGAGGGAGAGAAGAGGGCCTAATATATTGGACGAAAATGGGGAGATTCCATGGTGGCATGACTTGTCGAAGCCGTGGACGACGAAAACTCTAATGATGAGGAGTGGCGATGACGAAGTAATTGGCAGCCCTAGCTAATGTGCACTAGAGGCAGATGAATGTGGGGAAGGAGGACAACCCAATCTGGTGGTTGGGTGGCTGGAAGACAGTGGTTGGAGGAGTCACCGAAGTTGTTGGAGTTCGTGGCCTGAGAAGAGGAAGAAGTAGGGGATTCAGCCTAAAATTGACTAACTTTGAACGTGGAATACCCTAAAGCTTATATTGAGCTCAAATTTGAGCTCAATTAGGAAGAATTCTAGAGCTTTGAAGTAGGAATCAGGGGGATTTCCTACTTTCCTCCTTGTAAATCCCTCACTTGGTGGGGCCTTTCTAACTCTAAATTGGGCAGGGAACCAAGCCCAAATCGTAGAGAATCTCCTAATGAACAATCCCTCCAAATTTGGAGGGATTTGGCCAGGATTTTAAGGAGATCTTCATGGTCAAAAGTCAGTTTGTTGGGTTTGACCACGTGAGTATGAGTTGTAGGTGGCGGGGCTTTTATGTGAAGAATATGATAAAGTTAGGGGTGACTTGGTAAGAAAAAAGTAAAAGTTGAGGGTTTGATTGAAAAGATCAGAGATCTGGGGACTGAATTACAAACTAGGTCAAGATGGACTCTAATTGGGCCTAAATTTTGGTGTTAACCTAATTTGGATCCAAGGAAGCTAGTGGTGAAATTGGATTCGATTTTTCACCATCTTTGACTAGGTAAATTGCACAAGAGCCCAAATTAGGGTAAATTCCGTTCGAATCTCTATTTTTGATCAAAAATGGTTCAGATGGTCAAAGTGAAGTTATCAAACCTCTTAGAATATTTTTTAATGATTTTTAGGAAGTTTAGATTGAATTTATCTCTATCAGAACCCTTTCAATTTAAGTATGGCTAATAATTAGGATTTTAATAATATTTTCATCCTCGAAATGCGTGAAACCCTTACTCAGTTAATGTGAGCCCACTTCTTGGTCTTTTAAGTTCATTTGACTTTTAATTAATCCTTGATCAACCCCTTAGTTAATCTAAATTTATGATGAGATGGTAAATTAGCAAAATTAACCTTGTTTTTTTGTCTTCTTCTCACATCAATTAGATACAGATTTATGATCCTTAGAAGATCATTTAGGAGCATTTACCACTTGATTTTGACTAATTTCAGTTAGTTATGATGAATGATGGTGTTACCATCATACCCCCTGCCTAACTTTTGCTAGTCCCTAGCAAAATCCTATGAAAAGAACTAGATTTCTAAACCATATTTTTGATGTTCAAATGCTTGTTTGTGCCTCCTCTATAGAAATTAGATTAGAATACCAACAATAGGCCCATAGGTACTCAAGTATCAACCAAGATCCAGACCTGACCAGCCTTACACTTGGGTCCGCCATGAAGGTTTCTAAGGCATGCAAAAACTGCCCAGAGGTTCATTGACCCTAGCGGTTAAAGCAACCGCGCGTATTTGTAGCAAGTCCAAGTTTACTTTACCAGTACATTTTTTATAAGAGAGATAGAGAGGGATATTGATTTTTGAGAGCTTTCTCTCTTTTCTTTTTACATTCCCTTAAATCCAACCTCAGATTGGCTCTAAACACGGTCTGTATCGGATTTCTTGTCCCCACCATCAATTCTCATAGGGTCCCTGACTTTCGATGCTTCTAGATAACATCACCCATGACAACCCCTAGAACCCTGACTTTCGACACTTCAGGATAGTGCCGCCCATGGCGTTCTGTAGCTAAATTCAGGCCTTAGCAATCGACATTTCAGAATAATCTCTCCCATGGCACCTGAACCAGCACAAGGTACTTACGTGCTCCCGGTAGGATATTTAGATATCCTAGGAGACAAGAACCGAGGAGATGATATGTTATAATGCATCTTTGAGGGGAGTATTTTTCATTCTGCCACTCCACATCGAAAACTCATCCAATCAAGTTGTGTCTTCGAGTCGCTTCTAAATCAGATCTTTGGGAAAACATTTTTAGAGCAGGACACTTTTGGCATTATACTTCATTAAGTGCACTGAACCAGGTTGGTGTGTGATTTTTTGGGTGCCTAGGTTACCAAGTCCTACAAACCAAAGGACAGGCAACAAAGCCAAATAGTCCCTAAGCCTTAGACTTAATACATTAGCCTCGCAACTTCCTCAACCTCTTGAGGAATAATCCAGATCTTAATAAATATGTGAGTGTTTAAGCCCTAGGCCTAAGAGGCCTAAGGCAATACTCTTTACTTATCTCCTTGTCTCTAGCACTTTAGGACTTAATCCTTGTTTTGATTTGGTCTAGAACTTAAGTAGGATCCATAAAGAGTTGCTAGGATTATCAATTGTTTTTTATTTTGCTCCTTTGACATTCTTTGTATTTAGAAAAGTGTAAGATCTTAGAAGGAAATACCAAAATTCTAGAAGAGAAGAGACATGAATAATGAACTAAGGCAAATAATGGCACACAAATTTCCATAGAAACTAATAAAAGCAAAGGATTGACTATTGAAATGACCAAATTGTAAAGAAATTGGGGAAGTAAGAGATATAGAAATTAACTTAGACAAAAATAGAGAAAGCTAACACTAGGTTGGAAAATTAGTATTAGTTTGAGGAAGAGAAATAGTTAAATTAGCTTTTGAATTCCTTTGTTGGTTACTTACTAAGCAATGATTATGCCTTGCTTTTACCCCATTCTACTTAAGTTAGAACAAAGTAATAGGAAAGTGACCATGTGATTTTTGACATTTGCTTTAGGTCTTATTTGAATGGTAAGTTTTTAATTTTTTCTTTACATTTTCTACTATTATACACTTATGTCGCTATTAGTTGATAATACAACTTAGATCTAAAGAGACTGTGGATTGTGATCAGGATTACTTTCAGGATCTCAGTAGAGGGTCATAACAAAATGCAAAGGAGTTGATTGCCAAGTTCACACCAATTTGGTGCTATGTCTTAGAAATGATCTAGGTCTTTTATGTGGTAGATTTAATAATCGGTACAAGAATGCTCCATCCAAAAGTGGATGCCTTTCTTAGGAAGCTTAAGGGCTCCTATATTATTTCCTTTGACATCTCGTAAGGAGAGAAAAGTGTCATAGATTAATGTGTCTACAAGTAGCCATTATCATTAAAGGAGATAAATTATCAGGTAGTGAATGATGCTTAATTAAATTGATGATTGTGTTCTCTGACATGCGCAAAATGATGTTTGTTAAAATACACATCGTAGTATAGTCGAATCGTACAAATCGACTTTTAAAATTTATAATTCTTGAAATAAAGATATTCTGAGGTTGTTTTCTAGAAGTAATTAAATGTGCGAATACCACTATCTAATTTCTACAAAATTTTGAATGAGGAACTAGATGTAGAAAGTGTAGCTTTCAATTGCAAGCATTCTAGTTCAATAAAGTTGATAGAATATTCACTAGGGACTATGAAAATGGATTTCTGAATAGCAACCACGCAAGCTTTGCAATGAAGTCAAATAAGTAAACAAATCTACGAGAAGTTGGTTTGCGCAAATTAATTTGGGGGCCTCTTTAATTATTTAACTCTTAATTAAATGAAACAACAATTAATCTGAGTAAGCGTCAAATAATTCAGAAATTTCCTAAAGGACAAAGTGATGCAATAAAATCTCCAAATATTTAATAACCACTTTTGATCATCAAACAAAAATTATTACCAATCAATCCTCGAAATTAAGAAACGAGCAAGATTCTTTCATTTAGGTCCTTGAGATCCTGCAAGTGGGTCCCTACACATTTTTATTTCTTGCAAAATGGTCCCTAAAGCATCTCCTACTCTTCTTCTTCTTGATGATCGACAGGAAGGCAATTCGACCAAGAAGGGGGTCAGTTGTCAATGCTCGGAGCTCCTTGCTAGGGGTCGCAGCAGGTCCTCTGTGTTCTCATGAACCTTCCTGAGAAGCTTTGGACCTTAGAGGTGGCCAAAGATGGGCCACCGTGGTCGAGGAAGATGGCGGCAGCCGACGGTGGTGGTTTGGCGCAAGATTTGTCGAAATTCCAAACCGAGGGTTTGAAGAGCTTCACCTAGGCTTGGCGGAGGTGGTGATGGCGTTGATTTGGCACAACTAGGCAGGTGGAGACCGGTCAGAGTCTAGGAAGACACCAGCAGAGGGTGGAGTTCAGTGGGTGTCGTGGAAGCTCGAAACCCTCAATAGAATGAGGGCTTTTATTCATGGAGATGTGGTGGAGCTTCGAAGGTGGTCAATGGTTAGCGAGAAGGGCCGGCGAAGGCAATTGGTCGTGGCCAGAGTCAACACCGTACTTTCGTCGACCACAAAGAAGACAACGAGGAGGGCAGGGTTGTGGAGGTTGATTCCTAGATCTAAAGGATCTAAACTATCCTACAGAAGGAGACGAAGATAGAGGACTACCTAATGGACGACAAGGAGGTGGAGAACAACCGATTTTGGCCCACTAGCCATGACGAAGTAGGGTCCAACAGAGGAGGCCAACGGTGAGGAATAGGACAAAGGAGCCCCACTTTAGCTAGCGAGGGCTGGAGGAAGTTGAGGAAGAAGATGGCACCGCTCTTAAGGTCAGAGCGTGCGTAGAGGAAGAGGTCGGAGCATCCTGGAGGAAGAGGTCGGAGGACCCGTCGAGGTCTCATCGTTGGTGATGTCGACGAAGAAGGAAGAGGGGGTAGGGACGCACATACATTTGACGAGGAGGCTTGTTAGAGCATGGTCGTGCTTTAAAGGAGAGTGGCAGAGACAATTGCGGCCAATTCACAACCCAATCAAGGTTGAGATTGGTGCGGTTTGATTGTGCTCCAGTGACAACTTCAACCACGGATTATGACTGCCATAAATGATAAGAACAGCTGGAGATTACTTGAAATCAAAGAACTATTATTGGGGAACCTCTCTACCAAATTTGGTGAAATTCCATTACGTGAATTATGAGAAACGAGCTTCCAAAGATGGCTCCAGATGCACATTTCGCAAGGAGGAGGAGTTGCTGGAGGAAAATGGTTGTATATGTATAAATGCAAGAAAATCAAAAGTTAAGGGACCTTTTGAATGGAAATAAAAAATTAAAGGACCAAATTGCAAACTTGGTCAAGATAGACTCTTATTGGGCTCAAAATTTGTGGGTAACCTAATTTAGACCCAATGAATCTAATGGTGGCATCAATTTTGGGTTTTGATGAAGTTTGATTTTTCAATTTACATTCTAACCCAAAATATTTCAATTACCCATCTTGGTCTTCATTTTAGGCCAATTTGGGCTCATTTTGTAAAATTGAATGCTCTAAATTTTATGGAATATTTTTCAATGATTTTTAGAAGGTTTATATTACATTTATTTTTATCAGAATCCTTTCAATTAAAGTGAGCCTGAAATCAGGGTTTTATTAATTGTAAAATTGACTTTTATTTTAGAGAAACCCCAACTTAATCAGTGTGAGCTCACTTGTTGGAAATTTGAGCTTAGTTGACCTTCAATTAAGTATAGGTTTACCCCTTGGTTAATCTGTATTTGTATTTTTCTATTAAAATAGCAGAATTAACCAATTTTGATTCATGCCCTCCAATTCTTGATATTCTTTAGTTATACCATTTTAATGATCAATTAGGTGAATTTAACTTTAGAACTTAGCCAAATTAAGCTAGATATAGAGGATGAAGGTGCTACCATCATACCCCCATGCCTAGCATGTCACGACCTGTTCCCGATTCCCTACAGAACCCACGAACGGCTCGCATTGACGAACCCCAAGACCCAGTCATCCAACAAGAAACAACCAAATGTATACTTATTCCACAACCACACGTGTAATGTAACGAAGCAGAAAGTACACAAGAGACAGTAAAGGGAACAAAATAGTATATCTCAAGGCTATAACATGGCACAAGCGGAAAAGTACAGTTATGAACATAGCCATCACAATAGAAACTGGTAGAAATATAACCGAACATAACATAATAGTCTATAGGCTACTCACTACAAATAAAACTCTACAACAGAAAAAGAAGGAAGGACTACGGCTGGGCTCGATTGGGCCCAGCGTCCTCAGCAGCTGGTTGCACTGATTGCCCAAATCCCTGACCTGAACATGGTTATAGAAATTCATGGTCAGCTAACGCTAAGAAGAGTGGTGGTTAAGTCATTTACATGCAACTAAACATAATTAAACAAGCAACTAACTAATTATACATTGCCAATTATTCATTTTCATTCATTTTTCGTTTATCTCATTTATGCGTTTCTGAGTTGAGTACTCTAATTAGGATCCATAACATTGCTAAATCTTCTTGTTCCCTAAGTGAACGAACTCAAGATCTCATTTGTAGTTTTCCTGCGATGCAGGATGTATACGTGGCACTCTCTTGGCTGAGAGAGTCCCCCATGGTAGTCCTACACCCAGTCTACCACCCCGAGGTCACGGTCGTGACATAGCGGCGACTACAGCATGTGCGATAAGCGCATGGGTAGCTACCCCACACTGGCACGTAGTCAGTTGTTTCCGCTAGTGGGTACGCCCAAAAGTACAGCACAAGACCTTGCCCTCTCAGAACAGGGGTCTCGCCCCTCCACAGTCCACGTACCCTCTTTTGACTATCCTGGTTCACCCAATGGGCCTAACAAGAGTCGGTGTAGGGTGGCTAGTCCTAACCCTAGGCCCCATGGGGCGGCTAGCTCCTTCTCTATACTAAGTAGCTCACCTCAGTACCATGTACGCGAGGACCAAATAGGAGTCGATGTAGAGTGACTAGTCCTAACCCTGGGTCTCAACCTAAGGGGCGACTAGCACCCCTCTACACTAAAGGGACAATGGCTCCCTTGGTACCGCGTACACAAGATAGTCGCTCCCCTCAGTACCACGTTCACAAGGGCCAGCTCACTCTCCACACTAAAGGGATAATTGTTCTCCATGGTATACGAAGGCCAGCGCACTTCCCTTAACCAAGTCCGACCAGCCGCCCGTAGGCAACATGTTCTGATGGGAACACCATCATGAGCCATAACTAGCTCATTTTGACCCAATGAAGATAATAAATGCTCCTACATAACCAACTGAAGGTCATAACTCATTGCATAACCTTTCTGAGAGAAACACAAGAAACAAGGGGTAAAACTGTAATTTTACCAATGCTATACAACCACAGGTTTTCTCAAGAGCCAAACAAAGGTCAAATGATATTAATAAGATAACAAGTGGGTTGGATTTGACAGATAAGGGTTTGTGTGTGTTCTGTGAATTAAATAACTTCTTGAAACCCTAAAAATAGACTCACTTAATTAAACAAGGTTATGGTCAGAATAAAATTCACTTAAACCCTCTAAAAATCATATAAAAATATTCTCTAGGGTTTAGTACCTTCAATTTGGCCATTAGAACCCATCTTGACCTAAAATGGAGTCTCAGACAGATATTTACCCTAATTTGGGTTTTTACATAAATTACCCAATCAAACGTGGTCAAAACCAAAATCTAACTTCACCATTTAATTCCTTATGTCTAAATTAGATTTGTACCAAAATTTGGACCCAAAATTAGTTTTCCTTGACCTAGTTTCCAAAAAGGTTTTGTCTTATTACATTTCTACCCCTAACTTTCAAAAACCCTTGCTAATAGCCCCCTAACTTTCTCATCATATTCACAAGTAGGTCCCTCCACTATTATTGTGGAGGAAACCTACTCCGGCGACCTTTGACAGAGAAGATCTCTTTGATTGCTCAGAGAATCTCCTCCAAAATTAGAAGGGAGATCCTCTGAGAAATTCTTTCCCATCTGAACCCATTAATGAGCTTTGATTCCTTCCCAATCTCTCACGCGAACGCATGAGAGATTTGGGTATCCTAACAACCTCCCATCTCCAACAACCTTCCAAGCTTGAGAAGCTTGCTTCCTAAGCCCTAACCGACCTTCAGAGCCCTATTTAAAGAAGCCCAGATCTCCCCGACTTCTTCATGCTCCAATTCGGCCGCGAATAACCTCAATTCTTCTCTTCCCCTCACGGTCGAAGGTTCTTCGACGTCCAATGACCTTCCCTTCTCCTTCTCATCGTCCGACCGCCATGCCTGTGGCGGATTCCTCCTCCTTACCTTTGTCTGCATCTCGCCATACCAGCAGACGCTACTTCCTCTTTATCCTCGTCGTTCCCACCTCACTGGAGCTGCCTTCGTCTCCGATGTCAGCCATACCAGACCTGATGCCTTCGCTGCCCCCTTTCGTCTATTGACTCCCCACTAAGTTCCCTCTCACCTCTACTTTATTTCCGCATTTACCCCACTTCAAACCAACCGCTGCCTCCCTTCTCACCTTCATCACCTCCCTCTCCGACCACCACCTCCGGCGAGGCCATCCCACCTCCACAGGCCACCAAAACGCTATTGAACGCTACGAATCTATGCTAACGTGTTCAGTTTTGGAAAACCTGTCGTTGTAGTTCGAAAGCGAAGAATTCGTGTTCAACAAATAAAATTTATACCGAAATTAAAATTCTGGGTCGAACACAGGGAGGCAGACGTTTGATTTAAAAATTACGTGTTTCTTTTTATTTGTTACAGAATAATTAAATTTAGAACCATCTAATTATTTACAATAAATAGAATAGAGAGAGAGAGTAAGAGAGAAAGAGAATATTACACAGAGAAATCAAAATGAGATGTAGAATAAACAAGGAATTTTTGCATTGAAGTGATTGTTCATTACAACTAGAAAGCATAAAATAATTACTCTAGAAAGCATTAAAAGAATGGAGGGAGAAATGTCCTCCTCGACGATTGCTTGGAGGACGAGTAGATTAATCTAGAAAGCAGTAAATCTATACTAAAAAGCGGTAAAAAGAATAGGGAGAGAGAAATCCTCCTCGACGGTTGCTCGGAGGACGAGCCGGACGGGACGACGCCTGGACGAAGGAGAACGAAGCGAGATGAAGGAGGACGAAGCAGAAGAACGGGAACGAAGAAGCACGCCGTCGTCGTCGCGGGATCCACTTCCGAAGGGGAACGAAAATTGGACTTTATCTCGCGAGAAGCATCCCGGGTGTGGGACAAGCTTCTCTTGAGCTTTGGAGGGGTAGAGAGGAGAAAGAAGGGATGAAAATTTCGTATGGAGGGGGTCTCCTTTTATAGTTGCAAGGAGTGGGGGCAAAATGGACATTACATCTTCAAAATAATAAATAAGGGGTCTTTAGTGACGGATAAAACCGTCGCTAAAGCCCCCAACGTGGGCGTAGCCTCCGCGCCCACGCGCGCCCGCTCGGCAGCCCGCGCGCGTAACGCCTACGCACGTCCGCGAAGTCTCAGCCGTCCGATCGCGAGATCGGACGGCTTAAATCGCGTCCGCGCCAGCTGCGTAGCGCGCCCGCCCGCGTGCGATCGCGCGTTACGCCCGGCGTCCAATCGCGCGTCGTCCTGATTGAGCGCGCGCAGCCGTTGGATCTTCATCTGACGCTCGTCCGCGCCCGCTCGCCCGCGCCTTCCACCCCCTCACCGCGGCTCGAACCCACGACCTCTGCTTCGCCCGCAGCTGCGTCGCCGCTGCACTACACGGACGAAATGGTCGCACGGACGCTTTTAAGCGCGAGCGACCGCAACCGTTGGATCTCCATCTGACGGCGGAGAGCGATCGGGCGGGGGCCTTCACAAAATGCAAGCGGCGGTTTGGGCGGCTGAGATGGCACCACGTGGCGCCATCTTGGCCGTCCATCTTCTGGAAGTTGTAGATGGTGCCACGGATGTCAGATTGACTTGATTTTTGTGTCGTTGGGCTGCGATCGTCGATCCAAATTCATCCGTGCGGTCGGATTTATCATCTGAAGTGTGGATTTACACCATCCTGGCCCTTGATCTTCTAGGGTTCCCGGGTCACTTATCTGATGCTACGGATACCTGATTAGGGCGATCTTGGAGTCGTTGAACTCCAATAGTCGCCCTGATCACATCCATACGGTTGGATCTTTGATCCGAGGCCCTGATAAAATATTTGCCCTGTCCAAGCACATAAAAGGAGACAATTAACCTCCATTTTATTCAAACTATTCTAAATGCAAGATGATGCATGTAATGCAATATTTATATCATGAAATGCAATCCTATGCTTAAGAACATGCAAAAATAGACCTTTTAAGTAGTGTAATTGTGTTTACATCATACCCCCATGCATATCTTTTGCTAGTCCCTAGCAAAAACTATATGCTATTTATAAAAGAATTAGGTTGGATTATTTGGACCTGAGTCACTTTCAATCATTAAGAAATTGTCTACTTAGGAACTGAACTTTCAAAGACACAACAGTGCCCGGGTATCAGCCAAAATGCAGACCGCCTCAAGCCCTCGCCTTATTCAAAGAAAAATTTCTTTTTCTCTTTTTACTCTTTTCTAATTTTTTTGGATTTTCAAATTTTAGGGTTCAAGAGTGGCTTTCTACGACCATTCAACTCACCCAAGATTTGATGAGAATCCTAAGTTTTAAGCATCTTATTGTGATTGTGATAGACTCGTTGACCGGCAATTAGAACAGACTTCGGATTTCTACACCTCTAGGTGACCTCAAAAAGAATTCTGCCTAAAGGTGTATCTTTACAACCGGTAGCTTTCTCCCTACTTTTATCTTTTAACGGGGTCAACACAAGGGTGAATCCAGTGTATATCTCCCCGGTTTATTCTACTTCTCCGCTCCTTCCAAAGTGTTTTGGGAATTTTTAGTGCATTTTCTGAGCTGGGTTCTGGACAACTAGTCGATGAGCTGTTACCACCGACAACTTGCCAGCCATACTCGTGCGGCGAAGTGTGGCTTATTTCTTTTTGTTCTTTTCTCCTTTTTGATTTTTTTTTTTTTTTTTTTTAAGTAGGTGTCTTCCCTGGTCTAAGATTTACCTAAAGGCAGCAAAAAGAGAAAGGTCCAGTGACTGGGCTCTGGACAACCTACCTATGGGCTGTTACCCACGATAACTTGCCAGCCATATCACCCTAGAAGGTTCATTAGCTATCCAATTTCCGTAAAAATCGCCGAACAAAGAGTCAGTGCAAAGAAAGTGTGTAGATGCTTAAGACTCGAAATTCCCTCAAATCAGAGGGCGGGTTGATAAGTCGTGTACTTATCACCCAAACTTATTTATTCCAATTATAATAGAATTAAGATGGAGAGGACTCAAAGATAAATCCACATTTTAGTGGATACACAGGCTAATTAAGTCCAAAGACCTGAGGGGTCTTTGTGTTCAGATCCTAATGTAGTATTTCCTAAGATTGAAAATTTTCTTAAACCCAAATTCTCTTTCCTAATTCCGAAATTTTTATTTATTTATTTATTTTATACAAGAAAATAAACAAATCTACGGAGCTGACGAATGAATTCAGAGATGAATATCCACCCCCCCATGCCTATCTAATGCAATGTCCTCATTGTATTAAAAAGACATAAAACAGAGTGGAAAAGTGTAGAAAGCACCTGAATTGCGTGAATATCAGGTCTGCTCCAAGATGAAAACGAAAAAGAACTGTATAAGTGCTGAGTTTAGTGCCTTCAGCTAGGCACACTATACAAAGAAAAGAAATGAAGAATTCACATGTGCAGGTCAGAATTAGAATGAACAGAAGAATCCTCTGACCTGTCAGCAGAGGTCCACAGATGTGGACCAGATTGTGGTGCAGACCCACACCCCATAATCGAGAATATCTTAGGTTCTGGATAAAAATTACCCAAAACCTAAAATCATAATGTAAGCGGGATCGGGCCTGCGATTTCTGAGGATGCAACCCAAGACCAAAAAGTCGGGTTACAGAAAATTGAAGCTCAAAAGGATAATCGTTGAATGTGTGCTTGAGTTGAACATCCTCGAAACAAATGTTGTAAGGGTTCTGATTTGATGGTTTCAGCTTAAAAGGAACCCTTCGACTCAATCTTCCATTTCCTCCAAAATTAACTTCCCAAATCAGAACTTCCCCGCTCCTATCCTCCTCATTAAGTGTATCAAATTCCAAGACCTCTTGTATATTCATCACCCCGTCTGGAATCTCCAAGTCTAAATGATGTGGCAGAATCAAAATTGACTTGGGTCTAATTATCTCAGAATTAGAATCATCAATAAGCTCAACAGGGTGTAACTGATAATCAGGGCATTGAATTGATTCCTCCAGAAAATGTGATTCTGGATCCGTAATGTGTGCCCTAATAAGATCAGTTTCCTCAGTTATTGGGCTATCAAATGATCTATCAGATTCCTCAGGCCCAATCGTCTCACAAAAATCGTGATCTGAAAACTCGTGTGAGACTTCACAACTTGAATCTTCACCATCAGGATCCGTATCAATGTATGTCCCAAAATCATTTGTCACTTTGCGTTCCAAGGAGACATACGTTTCCTCGTAACCTGGCTTAGGGATCTCAGGTGAAGAAATCAAATCATCCTTAATTGGTTGTTTTAATTCAATCTGGTCAGCCTCGTAACACGTGTCCCCCCCAACAGGTGCTTGAGCAGGTTCTGTCATTGGCTTTCTGAAGAGAGTTCATCCTGGGAATTATTCCAAGATTGAATCAAAGCAACCACGAATCTCATCCTCAATTTCGCTAATTTCCCAAGTAGAAACTCACCCAGGTTCTTATCCTTAACATCCTGGAGCCAATCCAACAAAGACTTGTTTAAATCATCAATCATTTCAATCAGGGGCTCCAATCTCTCAATGCAAGGTATTGGCTGAACTTCTAAAGATTGAATGATATTCCTCAAGTTAGCCAGAACCTTATCTTGAACCTGATTAACCTGAACCAAATGAGTTGGTTCAGGGTTGGGCGGGTTTGACATCAATGTAGAGGAATTAACGAATTGAGATTCGTTATACCCATCCTGATAATAGGTCATTTCAGATTGTTCAAAAGATGGTGATGACCTAAAGGCAGTGAAATCAGAGGATGGGTAAGGATCGGTGTATCCTTCTTGATTGTAGATTGTATTAGGTTGTTCATGAAAGGAGGACGATCTATAATTGATGTAACTCTGAGAAGGATAGAAATCAGAATCAAAGTGTTCAGGGTTATACCCTAAACACGGGAGTCCGGAATTGTATCCCCAATCCGAATTATCCCAACTAACTGATGGTCGATTACAATACGAGTTGGGATAATCGTCATGTTGAGGATAATTTACAACAGGAGGGAAAGAGCGGAAATGCGTGAAATATGTGGAAGGATTCATGATACACGGGAGGAAGAAAGGTGCCCTGCAATACAAATAATCAAACCTGTCCTTAAATATGTTAGCCTAAAGACCTACTGACTCTCAAAACCCGTCTTGAGATAAAGGAACGATTTGATCTACTTCCGTCTGTTCAATCCAACCAGTTAGAAGGAGGGACTGGGGAGAAGGTTCTTCCTTCGGCTTGCGCCTCCGGTTCCTAGTGTACCCCCCAGCCGCCATCGTTTGACTCTACTCCCCTAGCTAGACATCAGATTGAACAGTAGAAACAGACTAATCGAAAATAATCTCGTTCTGGGTTCTGAAGAGCGAGTCCAATCCTTAAGGCCAACGTCTACTTTGTTTTATTTAGGGCTAGGTTTGAATGTGCTTTGGAATGTGATGGGCCCTTTAAATGGGTTGTGCCCTTAATGATTGATTGATTTGTGTGTGAGTGCACAACCAGTGGTTTTCAAGCAAGATTGTTTTTGATGTGGTGAATTTTAAGATTCAAATCTTGCTTAGTAGCTTTTAGGATTCAACTTTAGGTGTTTTCAATCAAGTTTCGTTAGCACACCAAGTTTTACAAGCACAGGTGAGGATGTTTTCCTTTAAAGTTTAAAAAGGATGTGGAGTGCCTGGTAAATCCCCAAGAGTTGAACCTAATTGGCAGCTACTTGATGAGTTGATTTTATTTGAAGTGGTGCGGCACAATCAACTCAAACAATTGGCCTGTTGCACCATTTAATTAGGCACACAAATGATTACCTAATCTGATTTCTACTCAATTATGTGTTTAGATTTGTGTACCGGCTCCTAAGATTGGTTTATCGGTTGAGTTTGAAAATCAGATGAGGTTGTGTACCTCTGTGAGATTTTTTTTTTTTTTTTAATGTGGGGGTTGGGGTGAGTATGGGTGTCAAACAACAAACAATCTAACCTTAGAGTTTATAAAAACACCTAGGTTGATTGATGTTTGAGTTATTATGTGATGAAATGAAATCTAATGAGTGGGAGGTGGGGGGTAACTCACAAAACCTTCTACACCACTTTACTCCAATCTACCGCTTTTTCCTGCCTCGAAAGAGTACCTGCAATTACAATAAGAAAGGAGAAAAGTGAGGTAAATGATTTGTAAGTTACAAAACGCGAAGAGAAATCAAAGATCGTTGCCCCCCCGGCAACGGCGCCAAAATGTTGAACGATTACGAACCTACGCTAACGTGTTCAGTTTTGGAAAACCTGTCGTTGTAGTTCGAAAGCGAAGAATTCGTGTTCAACAAATAAAATATATACTGAAATTAAAATTCCGGGTCGAACACAGGGAGGCAGACGTTTGATTTAAAAACTACGCGTTTCTTTTTATTTGTTACAGAATAATTAAATTTAGAACCATCTAATTATTTACAATAAATAGAAGAGAGAGAGAGAGTAAGAGAGAAAGAGAATATTACACAGAGAAATCAAAATGAGATGTAGAATAAACAAGGAATTTTTGCATTGAAGTGATTGTTCATTACAACTAGAAAGCATAAAATAATTACTCTAGAAAGCATTAAAAGAATGGAGGGAGAAATGTCCTCCTCGACGATTGCTTGGAGGACGAGTAGATTAATCTAGAAAGCAGTAAATCTATACTAAAAAGCGGTAAAAAGAATAGGGAGAGAGAAATCCTCCTCGACGGTTGCTCAGAGGATGAGCTGGACGGGACGACGCCTGGACGAAGGAGAACGAAGCGAGACGAAGGAGGACGAAGCAGAAGAATGGGAATGAAGCAGCACGCCGTCGTCGTCGCGGGATTCACTTCCGAAGGGGAACGAAAATTGGACTTTATCTCGCGAGAAGCATCCCGGGTGTGGGACAAGCTTCTCTTGAGCTTTGGAGGGGTAGAGAGGAGAAAGAAGGGATGAAAATTTCGTATGGAGGGGGTCTCCTTTTATAGTTGCAAGGAGTGGGGGCAAAATGGACATTACATCTTCAAAATAATAAATAAGGGGTCTTTAGTGACGGATAAAACCGTCGCTAAAGACCCCAACGTGGGCGTAGCCTCTGCGCCCACGCGCGCCCGCTCGGCAGCCCGCGCGCGTAACGCCTACGCACGTCAGCAAAGTCTCAGCCGTCCGATCGCGAGATCAGACGGCTTAAATCGCGTCCGCGCCCGCTGCGTAGCGCGCCCGCCCGCGTGCGATCGCGCGTTACGCCCGGCGTCCAATCGCGCGTCATCCTGATTGAGCGCGCGCAACCATTGGATCTTCATCTGACGCTCATCCACGCCCGCTCGCCCGCGCCTTCCACCCCCTCACCGCGGCTCGAACCCGCGACCTCTGCTTCGCCCGCAGTTGCATCGCCGCTGCGCTACGCGGACGAAATGGTCGCGCGGACGCTTTTAAGCGCGAGCGACCGCAGCCGTTGGATCTCCATCTGACGGCGGAGAGCGATCGGGCGGGGGCCTTCACAAAATGCAAGCGGCCGTTTGGGCAGCTGAGATGGCACCACGTGGCGCCACCTTGGCCGTCCATCTTCTGGAAGTTGTAGATGGTGCCACGGATGTCGGATTGACTTGATTTTTGTGTCGTTGGGCTGCGATCGTCGATCTGAATTCATCCGTGCAGTCGGATTTATCATCTGAAGTGCGGATTTACACCATCCTGGCCCTTGATCTTCTAGGGTTCCCGGGTCACTTATCTGATGCTACGGATGCCTGATTAGGGCGATCTTGGAGTCGTTGAACTCCAATAGTCGCCCTGATCACATCCATACGGTTGGATCTTTGATCCGAGGCCCTGATAAAATATTTGCCCTAGCCAAGCACATAAAAGGAGACAATTAACCTCCATTTTATTCAAACTATTCTAAATGCAAGATGATGCATGTAATGCAATATTTATATCATGAAATGCAATCCTATGCTTAAGAACATGCAAAAATAGACCTTTTAAGTAGTGTAATTGTGTTTACATCAAACGCTTACCAACAAGCCCACAACCTCTGCAACACCTCATTGAGCACTTCGCCTCACTTCACTCACCGCGCCACTTACCCAAACCACCCCTAGAACACACCCACTCATATGCACACGGTCTACCCTAGGCACACACTCACAGGCACCCACACACCACGTCACCACTTCCAGCACATTCACCGTGCTCCGGCGATCCACCTTGAGTGATTTGACGTGGCTGTGAGGCCGTTCTGTTGTTTTCAAGTTCAAGCACCATCCGCCATTGGCAAGCAAGCTTAAAGCTTGCTTGAAGATGATCCAGGTGCTGCCAAGCCCAAGCTGAACTCCCACGTTGCGTGGAAGTCTCTTGCGCACACACCTAGGCCTTCAATTGGAGTCAAGAGCCTTTGCGGTAGCTGTAATTAGAAGCTCACTCTCTGCTGCAGGCACACGAGAAAAGGGGGCGCGGATAGTCCCACCTCGAAAACGAAGGGGCACCCACACTCGCATAAATTGAAAAGTTGCCATAGGCTTATCGCCTCAATTACCATGGGGTGTGGTCCCACTCACCCATACCTGGTCTCGTCCGTGACACCTCACCTAAGGACTTGGCTGACCTGACCCTACCTGCACTCCTCGCTCACCACACACGTAGGTGAGCCTGGACCCGGGTACACACCCGACCTGATTACCCGAATACCTGTGTGGCTTTGGAAGAGCGGATCCTAAGAGAGAAAGAGAGGAGAGTCGCGTGGGTAGGGGGAGGGTTTTGCTATAGGGATCTTTGGCTGACACTTAGCAGAAGGAAGAAGGAAGAAGAGAAGGCTTGCAAAGGCAGAAGGAAGAAGAAGAAGGAGAGGCCAGAGCAGCAGCTGAAGAGAAAGAGAAGGATCGCAGAAGAAGAAGAAGAGGAAGCCAGAGCAGAAGAAAGCCAAGGCAAAGGAAGAAGAAGAAGAGGCCAAAGACAGAAACCGAGAAAGAAAAGAAAGAAAGAAGAAGAAGAAAAGAAGAAGGATCAGACACTTTAAGTCGTCTGATTCCTTCATCAGACGACATATCATTACTTTCATTTCATTGCGAATACATTGAATTATTTGGTGATATTGTAGCAGTATTTGGTGATCTACATCACCATTTTACTCCCATATTTTTGCACAATGCTACTGCTATTATTGCAAATTCTTTTAATTCTATATTGTGATCTTGATTTCTAAATACCAATTTGCTTCCTGTGTTCGACCTTGAAAATCTTTTCGAGTAATAAAATTGTATTTGTTTTCAAAGCAATTTCGACTATACTGCAACGCGATTATTTTAAAGCATCGATTTCGCAACGTTAACATTTTGGTGCCGTTGCTGGGGAGCAACGGGCAAGTTAGAATTCTCAATTACAATTTCTGATATAGATACTAACTTGCCATATTTCTTATGTTGTGGTTGTTTCAAGGAGAAGATACATTCAAAGAAATTCAGCCGCACATCAAACACACCAGGGGTAGGTAAAATCTGATTACTCTCTCTCTTAAGCCCCTCATTTTAAAAAAGGATAAAATCAATTAGGGCCACTTGCTTTCCATTATTAGATAACGCATCAAGTTTCCTGATTTCACTTCAACAACAAAACCTGATTTGTGCACCCACTTAAGGTAACTAGGGCTACCATATTCTTGTTTGAGCCCTAGATACCACATTTGGAAAACTAAATTGGACCAAAATTAGAGCCAATTAAGGATTTCCAGTTAGGGTTTTAGAGACACACTTACATAAGCAAGAATCAACTTTCTAAAATGATGTGTGCCTAAGCCTTGGTTGAATTGATCTATTCAAGCAAACCCTAAAAATCAGGCTCTTAATCTCACTTGAATCCTAAAAGAGGGACCTAAAACTTTTCAAAGGACAAATAGGTGAAGTTGACCCACCTTGTAGGGTCAACCAATCTTGAAATTAGGTCACCTTTGCACTCAATAAATCCTAAAGTTCAAGTGAAATCCTAAAGCACCCTTCCTCTTAATTAAAATTGGTAGACTTAAGAGGTCAAGTCCCCATTCTGGTCTACCTGGAACATCAGTGACAAGAGAGGTCGGGTGGGGGAAACCTTGTAACCCGTGGGGGCGCTCTATCGTGTAGGGGTCTTTACAGGACTCTCCCTCTTTGGCTGCCCAAGTATTTCTCAGGTGGATGGCTTTCTAACCAAGGGGCATCATCCGAATCAAACCTCTATAGTCATCCAAAATTTTTGGGTGTCTTGATTGGGTCCATCACATTCTATTCTCATCCAGACCATCTGTTAGGACCCATTCTGTCCTGAGCCTTTTAAGACATTTTGACTGTCAGTCAAACATCTGGTAAGACGTCTAGACACCTTCCCAGACGTCTGGAAATCAAAAATTTTGAGTACGAGCTCGCATCTGCACGTGGGCTGCACGCAGACAGTACTCTCTTTTTCCTCCTCTCTCTTTTTCCCCCTCCAGAGAACCCTAACCCTCACCCTTATAAAACCCCCTTCCTCCTCTCTCATTCTCCCCGCACCAGCCACCTTCCTCTCTTCTTCTCCACTCCAGCGAGAGTGTTAGCGCGAGCGAGAGAGCATGAGGGCGGCGACGAGGAGGAGCGGCGTGAGGAGAGGAGGAGGAGTTGTGCTCACGAGCTCGTGTGGGAGCTCACCGGAGAGCTCACGGCCAGAGCGGCGCATGCGCGAAGAGGAGTAAGTCGAGGGAATCCTCCCCGACACTGCCGCAACCGGAGCTGCAGGCGAGGGGGTGAGGCGCGGCCACACGCGGCAAGAGCAAGTGGGAGCAGGTTCTGGTTCTAGGTTTTTCCCAGAATCAGACGTCTTGAGTGACGTCCAGACGACGGAGCAGACATCTGGAGGCGGTTCCAGATGTCTGAGGAGAGAGTTTCGCGAAGGTACGTTCTCTTTGTAGATATGGCCATGTAGGCCGCTCCGTAGGTACCCTTTTGCGTGACCATTTTGAGGAGATTGTGTGGTAGCGTTGTAAGATTTACTTCGGGAAGGCGCGGGACACACCCTCCCACGCATTTCAGACATCTAGGAGGCTTACCAGACGGCTGGAAGCACTTCCAGACGTCCGGAGAAGAGGTCAGACGACTGGAGCTGGGTCCAGACGATCCAAAAGAGTTCCTGGACGTTTGGGGTGGATGCAGAGCTTGAGGTGCGTTTCTGGACACTTTTAAGATGTCTGGAAGTTGTTCCAGACGTCTGATTTTGGGTCAGTAACCCTGTTTTGACCCGTTTAGGGTCCATTTGAGGTCCGTTTTACGTAAATAAGATACCAATGTTTTCCTTGCTAGTTCCTCTACTTGTTAGAAGCCTTTCCATACTGTTCTGATTTTTCCCTTGTGATTGTTCCTTGTTATAGGACTTCATTCCGTTGTGGGTTCGGGGCTTGCTGAGGCACGTGGGCCTGCCGTTCGAGCCCCTAATCCTCCTGGGTTGACTGGTAGAGTGGCTTCCCCTAGTTTAACTATAAACCTAAATGCATGCATGGAATGAATGATTAGAACCTAGGATATGGCATGAATCCTAGGACGAGAAGTACTTGAAATGTTAGTATGTGTGATTGAATTACAGTCTTGAATGAGTAAACAGAAATGTTAAACGGCTGCCTGTAAATGAATCATAGTTGCTTGTGAATTATGAATTACCTATGCTAGTTAGCAGTTGCATATAACCTTCCTATTGTATACGCTAAATGATATAATACGAGGTGCATGTGTATACCCTGAGAATGGAAACGTGAATAATGGAAATATGAGCTGCATGTGCATAACCTGAGAATGGAAATGTGAATGATAGAAATATGAGCTGCATGTATATAACCTGAGAATGGAAATGTGAATGATAGAAATACGAGCTGCATGTATATAACCTGAGAATGGAAATGTGAATGATGAAACCCGATATGGAATGGCATGAGAAATACGAGAATGAACCCTACGGGGAATTAGGAGTAGAGCTCCTGGAAATGAATGGAATGGATCTGGGAATGTGAGTAGGGAAGTGTGCTGGCCCTTGAGTGCGTAGTACCAAGGAGAGCGACTGTTCCCTATTTAGTGTAGAGCGGAGCTAGCCGCCCTTGGGTTGGGACCCGGGGTTAGGATTGATCACTCTACACTAACTTCTTGACCCTTGTGTACACTGTACTAGGGGAAACTATTATCGCACGTGCTGTAGTCACCGTTACGTCTGTCCGTGACCTTAGGGTGGTTGACTGGGTGTAGGACCACCACGGAGGACTCTCCTAGCCAGGAGAGCACCACGTGCGACTTCTACTCTTAGGAAAAGACTGCAATCAAGATCGTTCCCACGAGGAACATTCGAGATCAAGAAAGAGATCTGATAAATAAACCAAGTGATGGAAGAAAAAATAATTAGTTAAAGAAAGAAAGGGACTAAAAAATAACAGCTACCTGTCCACCTTTACTGTTTTAGTTCATTGGTTGCCACTCTACTCAGCGTTCACTGACATTTTGTACTCATAACCTTTTTTAGATCCAAGTGTTCAGCAACCAAAGCCTATGGCTACAGAGGGTGTTGGGCCCAGTAGAGCCCACTAGTTGTAGCTTTCTGTTGTACTCCATTTCCTGTTGTAGTGAGTAGTTATTACACTTCTGTACTCTTTCATTGTGAACTTATATTCCTGTACACATTTACTTTCCGACTGTTGTGGTGGTGTGTACTGTAGTAGTTTATTTCTTTACTGCTATACTTTTGTTACTATTAGTTGCTTGCATGGTGAATGTGGTTTATTTTACTGCTTTTTGGTTACTTTCTCGTTGGACGACTGGGTCTTGGGATCAGTCGAGTCGGTCCGGTCTTGTGTCCTGTAGGGATTCGGGAACCGGGTCGTAAGAGCTAGAGTCTAAAGGATAAGAATCATTTGATCTATCTGAGTTGGCCCAGATTGATAGGTAGGGTTGGCCCAGATTGATAGGTAAGGCTGAGGCGACTGATATGGATGAGGAGCTTGTGGATGGGTTTGATATGGTGGTCTCTAATTCAGATTGTTTCCCACCCATAGGAAATTGTGATGATTCCACCATCCAGGGTTATAGCTATTAGAGAATGAGTCATTCTGGATGGCATTGAGGTCTTCGTAGGTCTGAGGCACCTCAGAAAAGTCAGAGTACGAGGGTTCAGAGTTCCCCCAACTAGAGTAGGTAGGGTTGGAGCTTTCTTCGGCTCTAAAGTCAGACAGGGGTGGATACGAGTCCATCCCCTGAGAAGATCGGTGGTCGATGTTATGCACAGCTTCCCTCCCAGAGGGCAGCTGTGCGAACGGGTTTTGCGCAGAGGTGGCTCACTGCAGATGTCGAGTTAGCTCATCCACCTTCTTCTCAATGATAGAGACCATGTCCAACCGACACCATATATCAATTTCCACATAGGCAAAATGGATATCACTTGCGACGGCCAAACTATCACTTTAGATATTTTCAAATCCTCCAGGAGATTCCATGATGATAACTTTTTGAGGACTCAGATACGAAAATTTTCAATATGGTGCAGGAGACAATGTTGATAGATACCCTAACCGACCATAATTTTATTAAGGATCCTGATCCAGAATTAGTGATCGGCGAAATTTGTGATCTGGAGACTTGTCTTGACCCCAAATCTATTCCTGATACACCCCCTAATCACCCTAACCCACCCACTATTCCTGCACCCAACTTTTCCACACTAACTTCACCCAATCATCACCATTCCTTCCCCGACTCCTTTCTTATGAACCTGCCACCAACCCCGCCCGAGTTTGGCATCCAACCTCATTTAAAACCATGGCCAGACTCGAGCTACACTTATCATTTTCCATCCAACTTTGATCCCAATATTGTTTCTAATCAATTTTCTAGGGATCTAGAAGAAGAAATCTTTTTTGCGGGCATCCAAGTGTCCAACTAATTACATGATTTTCTGTCCTCTATGCATATCTTCATGCCCGGCTAAATGGCGTAAAAGATAGCAATGGATGGGAGGTAACCCATCATTTTTTCCTACTTTCCTTTTTTCTTCTTTTTTCAGGATTTGATCCTCCTAAACCCGACCATTCCTTACTAAGGTGATCCCTTTTCCCTCCTAATGCATGAGGACATTGCATATCTTAAGCATGGGGGGGTGTTTTTAAAATTTAACGATCGATTTAGGATTTTCAAAACCTAAAAACATGCATTTTTATTTTCCTACTTGCATACCCAAAAAAATAAAAATGTTGAAAACTTTTTGAGGAAAAATTTTTGAAATCGGGACTAAGGTTGAAAAAATTACTTTTGGGTACAATGGGATTTAATCTTTAAACAAACTAGGGATGAGGATGCGAATCTAATCATTAAAATTTCAGGGTCTATTTTTAGACTAAATCAGATATCCTTCTCTAAAATTTCACCTGAACTCATGATAGTTCAGGTGACTTGATCCTATTTTGTAATATGGAAAGTATTTGGCTTAGTTTCTAATTCAAAAACTTGCATTCCTTGAGGAACTTCTTGTGTCAATTTTCACACACAAGCCAACACTTAAAAAACAACTAAAAATTTGAAAAACTCCCGTGTTTGGACTTAGTAAAAGTCTGAAACAGATCATTGGTTTTAGTTCGAACCACCGAGAAGGAGGAAAATGCCTCCTTTGAGGACGCGATGTCAACATGTTACCACCTCGGCGCTGCTCCATATCTATATTTCATATCTTTAGACAGAGCATTAAAGCTCATTTTAGTAGTTCAAGTGTCTTGGATGGTGCTCTACCTATAGTGTCGGAGCAAGAGCTTGAGATTGCTTGGAGCACCCCTTTACACCACATTGTGTTTTGGGGTTGTGAGCTCCTGGGTGGTGTCATGGACAGTGCTATCCCGAAGCACAGGAGACAGTGCCCCCTCGAGGATTGGTAACGGGAATGGTGATCCCGACACATCTGTTGTAGGACTAAGCTAAAAATAAGCATGGGGGAAAATAATAATAATAATAACACGCCCCTATAAATGTTGGCTTTTCACAAGCACAGACACAAGGTTTTAAAGGATTTTTGCAAGTTGCGAATCAGATTCATGAGCCAGAAAAATCCTAAAAACAAAAATTTCAAGTCATCTGAATTAACAAGGGGTTAATTTGTGAATTTTCTGGAGGATATATTGATCCCGTTTTGTCTAATGGTTGGATCCAAAACAAATCCCAATGTTTATCTATAATAAATCCCGTACCTCCTGTGTTTAGATCAACCAAGGTCCCTTAATCTTTTTCTCCTCAAAAGTAGAAAAAAATTAGATTTCCCAAAAATTCTATTTTCCAAAAAAATTAAAGTTTTGCTAAGAGACTAGCAAAAGATAAGCATGGGGGTGTGATAAATGCCAGTTTATCATCATTCTTATGCATTAAAACAAACCTAGCTCTTAGGATTTTACTCCGCAAATGGGTTTTTGGGCTGCATTTAGGCATAAATTAGGTTAGGCATGCATTGCATTTTTTATTGTCTTTTTGACATGTTTTTGTGAGTGTTGGGGATGAACACATATACAGATCCCTAAAACCCTAGCACTCAAGAAAGCAAATGGTGAAGGAAAAGCTCAGACTAGTTGGAACTCAGCTTGATCCAGCTCACCACAGCTGGAACCTAACTCACTTGAACTAGGGTTAGCTCATCCCAGCTCCATTAAGCTAATCTCAGCTGAATGGCTGCTCAAGAGAGTTCATCTTATCTCACCCTAGCTCAAGTCAGCTCAGATCCAGCTCAACCTAGTTGAGTCTAGCTCATTTTAGCTCCCACAAGTCCACAAGGAGCTCTAGCTAGCTCAGCTGAGTTGACTAGAGTTCACCCCAGCTCAGATCCAGCTACATCCATCTCCACTCAACTCCAGCCAGCTGAAGAACTCATCCCAGCTCAGGAAGCTCAAGTCCAACTCCCGGGGACTCAGCTTAGCTCAACTCAGTTGAGCTAAGCTATCTTAGCTGCCTCAACCAGCTTGATTCTCCCAGGGAGCACCAGACCCAGCTCACCTTAGCTCATTATGGTGGAAGCCAACTCACTTTAGCTTGGCTTTGCAGCTAGCAAAGAACTAGCAAGCTAAGCCAGCTAGAGTAGCTCCATGCCAGCCTCTTCAGCAGCTGCCAGCTCCAGTTCCAGCTCAAGACTTCTCCTCCTCAGCTCCTCTCTTCAAACCCTAGCTCCAATACCTCCTCCTCTACTCCATAGCTAGCTAAGCTAGCTTAGCTTAGCTTAGCTTAGCTTAGCTAGCAACCAACTCCTTGGCCATCCATCACCTTCAACTCAACCCTAGCTAGCTCCACCAACTTAAGCCCTACCTAAGCTAGCTATCCTACTCATTTTGGCACCACCTCTTCACCACCTTTCACCCCTCAACTAACCACCAAAAGACACCAAAAGTTGGTGCCAAAACTAACCCTAACCACCTCCCTTTTGGCACCAACTTTCAGCCCCTTTATCCACCCTACACCTACCCACATAACCCATCCTACCCATCCACATACCCCACTTCTAGAACCCTAAGGTGGTGCCACCTAATGGCCTTCTAGAAGGCCCATTTTGGATCCAATTCTAAAGGGCACCAAAGCCTTAACTACCCCCCTTAGCACCCCTTAGGTGGTGCCACTTATCCTTAGCCCTAGGATCCCCAACTACCCCCCATATCCTATCCTAGCCATCCATTCCAAGAGCCACCTATGCCCCCCTTCCTACACTATATATACCTACCTAACTTCCCACATTTTCTTCATCCTCCAGTAGTGTATTTTTCTACTTATACCCACCTACACCTACGGCCAAGAAGAAGAAGTAGAGAAGAAGAAGGGGCACATCACCAACCCCTTTGGTGCCTTCTTCTCCCCACTCTCTTCAACTTGGGCCACGCCAAGGAGGAGGAGCTTTCCACTTCAAGGAGGATGGCCATGCAAAGGAGAGGGACCTTGGGTGGACGTCCACCCTTGGAGAAAAGCTTAGGGCATGCCCCCTTAGGGTTGCTTTGGAGGACATCAATTTGGTGGAGCTTTCAGAGACAAAGAGTTAGAGCACTTCTTTTCAAGCCAAAGAGCTACTAGGCTTGGAGCAAGGAGCCTCCCCTCTTCATCAATTTTTAAAGGATTAGTGTTTCTTTACTTTGTACTTATAATTCTAGTTGTAGAAGCTTTCCTCTACTAGGGTTTTTGTACAACACTTTCTCATTAATCAAGTTGCCTTCTTTAGTTGCATTCTTAATTGCTTTGTTTTTAGCATTCTTCACTCCCTCTCCCTAATTATTCTAGGCCTCCACTTGCCTAGAGTGAGCTTAGGGAGAGGCTCTACTTGCCACTTTAGGAGTAGTGTATTGAGTTAAGTGTTAGTCACTTTCTCGCCAATAATTTCGCATGTTGCCTTAATTTCAAAAGCATAAAAAATGATATAGTTGAAAAGACCAAAAAGAAAGGTGATTTCTATTTCTAAGAAAGTGACTTAAATTTTGCAAACATATTGCCTCCTTGGACGACCCTAGATACCCCACTATCTAGGTTTATAAATTTAAGAGTTGATCGGTTTTGCACATTACAATGACGTATTTTACAAACCACGTAAAATTTGTATCACTTTTGGCACCGTTGCCGGGGAGGCACGGCTTTGCTTATTCTTTCTTCTCTTGCTTGAAGTGGATCTCATCCCCTTCTATTTCTTCTCTCTTGTGTGTGTAGGGACTACGACGGGAAAGCAGGAATTTGAAAGCGAAAGCTCAAAGTTCTTTGTCGTCCAGCGAACATTCAGGTTGGTTCTTCTTACTTATCACACCTAACCTAAAAAAACTACCAAAATACACTAAACTTGGCTTTCAGGACCCTAAACAACTTAATTAAGTAGAGTGGTGCATTTTAAAACTTATTGATTGCTTGTTTGCCCTATTAACAGCACTTCATTTCAAGTATTGGTGTTCTGTTTTTCGAGTCCAGATTTCTATCTGGACTTGAAAAATCAATTCTTAACACCACAGGCCTCCTAAAATCATAAAATTTCATACAATGATTCCAAACTAAGTTAGGACATCTATTCCAAATTTCAGGACAATTAGATTTGTATTTAATTTCTAAAAATTCGTGGACTGCAGAGGGGTCACACCCTCCAATCTTCCTATTTTGCTACAGTCAGTGAATTTTTAGAATTTTTATACTCATCCAATTTTTATGAAATTTATCTTGCTAGATCCTTATAAAATTTTACACATTATATAAAATCATCAAAATTTTCTGAGGTCGGTGGTAACACTGAAAAGTCCAAAATACCCATGGGTATCATTTCTGGACTTTGACACCAGTACAAATAAAAATTCAAAATAATTATCAAACAAATTCTTAAAATCTTACAAAAATCTTTTCTGGAATCCTTGTTTGATTCTCTTCAAAGTAGTGGTGTTTTTGAATTGTTTGGGCCACTACTTAATATAGAAAGCCTAAAAATAACTCGTCGGTAGTTAAATTTTTGTCCTATGACCAATTGGATTAGGGTTTCTTTTTTCATTTTTAAAAACAAACAACAAAAGGAAACATATCTTCACCCATACAACTTGATTTCCTCTTGTTTGTGGAAGCTCAAACTTGTTTGAAAACTTAAAAAGAAAACCCTAAAAATACACTAAGTTAAATCCAATCCTAAAAGATAGAAATACAATAATTGTGTGACAACTTGCTTTTCATTGGAGCCACTCTCCAATTCTTGCACACACAAAAAATTGAAATAACAGGCAAGAACCCAATAAACACCCTCCACATTCCGTGTGCACTATAGTATCCTAGACCTAACTAAAATCCGTAGCAACTTGACCCCTAAGGCTTCATCAACTTAGGCTTGCTATATAGGTCTTAAGTTTTCTTTAGTTAATACCAATTTTGTCATCTATATCTGGTGTTCAGGCTGAGGGGCGGTGTCAAACGACCAGGCGCGAGTTTGTACAAGCACCTAGGGTTTTCCCAGGGAAACATTTGGGCCCAAACCTCTCCTTAATCAACTTGGTTAGATTTGTTGACAGAACGGGTATTCACTATTGATTACTTATTTCCTACGTAGACCAAGTCTTAGGTTTATTTTTAAGGAGTCACACTTAAGTTAGGTCTAGCTTTGATTGTTTGATTTGCACACTTTCTCTCATCTCTTTCTCTTCTCCTCCCCTCCCGTTCTTCCATTTTATGCATGGGCTACGATCTCAAAATCCGCACCTGGAAGGACCATTTGATTTCGCCCCCTACGCAAAAAGACCACTTTTTCTGTCTTCTCCTTCTAAAAAAAATGGAAAATCAACAAAATGGATCCACTAACCCTTCCACTTCCACCTCTAATCTTACCTCTAACCCCACTACTAACCCTAATTCTAACCCTTCCACCCAAAACCTACCCACCTTTAACTTCCCACACTTAAAGCTCCCTAATCTTGAATTGCCCCAAACACAACATCAAGACCCCCTGCCTGATCTCTTAAAATTGATGGCTAAGCAGATTGATAAATTAAATTCCAATCAACAAACATTAACTAGGAACATCCAAAACCTAGCCAATTAAAGGCCAAACCCACCACCCCGTCAGCAGCCTGTTATTCCTCTAAAAGATTTTTATGATCCGTCTTATTATGAGGAACGACCAGGGGTGGTCATACCAGAGGGGGACTTTGAGATCAAGCCTGTAGTTTTGAACCTAATTAAACACTTTCATGGCCTTCCTAGGGAAGACCCTTTCAGCCACCCTGAAGAGCTGACTCTTCTTGCACAAACAACCCATTCCCGAAATGTGCAAGAAGACATATGGCTGATGCAGCTTTTTTCATTATCTCTTAAAGATAAGGCCGCTTATTGGTTCAGGACCATTGGCCGACCCATCACAACTTGGCCTCAGCTCAAGAGCGCCTTCCTCAAGAAATTCTTTCCCATAGGTCGTACCAATTCCCTGCGAAGATCTATTACAACCTTTCACCAAAAATCTGGTGAGACTTTCCATGATTCTTGGGAAAGATTTCAAGATCTCTTAAGAAGTTGCCCGCACCACGAGATTCCTTTATGGCAGCTCGTGCAAATCTTCTATCATGGATTAGAAGATCAAATTTGACATTTTGTCAATGCCTCGTGTGGCAGCAACTTCTTAAATAAAGATGCTGAAAGTGCCTATGACCTTTTTGAAGAAATGAGTGAAAACTCATTTAATCAAGCTTCCATGAACACATTTTGCAGAACTCAAAACCTGCAGTTCGGTGTTCATGAAGTAGGCACTCAATCTATCCCTGTCACCCAAGACGATCTTCAAATGATCGCTCAAAGACTCGACCAGATGCATATTAATCAAAAGAAAATTGAGGAAAGACTAGCCACATCAACCCAAGCTCCACATAGTCCACATCTAACCCAACCTAACTTTTCACGAAGAGAAAATTTGCACAATCTCAACACTACTCCTGCTAATTATTACCAGTATTCTGAGGTTGTCCATGATTCACTGGGGAATTACAACTATCCAGATCTTAACCCCACTCAAAATATTTCTGCCATCCAGGAGCCCTTTAAAAATTCTTCCAATTGGAAAAATTACCCGAACTACTCCTGGAATAATCAGGTTCCTTCCCAACCAGATCATTTTAATGGGTATGAGTCGAATCCAACCTTCCATCCTGGGCCATCCCAACAAGACATCAATGCATAGATGATGCGAACCCTGCAGGAAATGCAAACAAAAATGACGGAAGTAACCCGCACCATCACAAATCTGAACAATCAGATTGGGGTTACTCCCACGCAAAGACCTGTAGGACATCTTCCGTCCCAACCCATGCCCAACCCTAATCACCAAAGGAACCAATATCCGAGCAGAAATCCGCACTACCTGAATCAACCTCCTACTAATCCACCACCTCAGCAGCCTCCCAGGTTTCCGCAACCACGGGCCCCCGACCTCCTCCTACTAATAATCCGACTGCACATGCAGTTACTTTAAGGAGTGGGAAAACCACCACTGATCCCGGGCCTTCACACAAACCTGGTGAAATCCCTATGCAAATTAACTCCCCACCTCCCCATCAGGAAGAAAAAGAAATACAAAAATCTCAAGACAGGATTCCTATCCCTTTCCCACAAGCTCTCCACCCTACCACCAACAAAAAAAAGAAATCTGAACCCACCACAGAAGAACTCATGGATCTATTTGGGCAAGTTCAAATCAATATTCCTATCCTAGATGCCATCAAATATATACCTACCTATGGCAAATTTTTGAAGGAGATCTGTACTCCTAAAAGGCAGGCCAAAAATCTAGGACAGGTGCATCTTTTGAAGACAGTAAGCTCTGTCATACAGAGCAAGCTGCCTCCTAACATAAAAGATCCGGGGGCGCCTTTAATCTCAGTAATTATTGATGATAGTATTTTTAATCGTGCCCTCCTTGATCTTGGTGCCTCAGTTAATATTATTCCCACGATTTTATTTAAAGAATTTCAGATCGGTGAATTAAAACCCGTCAAGGTTACCCTGCAATTAGCCGACCGATCTACAATCAAACCTCGTGGGATTGTCGAGGATATTTTGGTCAAGGTCCAGAATTGAGCCTTCCCTGCAAACTTTCTGGTTCTTGACATTGACGTACCTGAATCATTACTCGACTCCCCAATAATCCTTGGACGCCCTTTTCTGGCCACTGCAAGGGCAAATATCAATTGCCACACAGGTAAAATGGATATCACTTACACCGGCCAAACTATCACTTTAGATATTTTCAAATCCTCCAGGAGATTCCATGATGATAACTTTTTTGAGGACTCAGATACGGAAATTTCCAATATGGTGGAGGAGACAATGTTGATAGGTACCCTTACCGACCATAATTTTTTTGAGGATTCTGATTCAGAATCAGTGATCGACGAAATTTGTGATCTGGACACTTGTCTTGACCCCAAATCTATTCCTGATACACCCCCTGATCACCCTAACCCACCCACTATTCCCGCACCCCACTTTTCCACACTAATTTCACCCAATCCTCACCATTCCTTCCCCGACTCCTTTCTTATGGACCTGCCACCAACCCCGCCCGAGTTTGGCATCCAACCTCATTTAAAACCATGGCCAGACTCAGGCTACACTTATCATTTTCCATCCAACTTTGATCCCAATATTGCTTCTAATCAATTTTCTAGGGATCTAGAAGAAGACATCTTTTTTACGGGCATCCAAGTGTCCAACTATTTACATGATTTTCTGTCTTCCATGCATATCTTCACGCCCGGCTGAATGGCGTAAAAGATAGCACTGGATGAGAGGTAACCCATCATTTTTTCCTACTTTACTTTTTTCTTCTTTTTTCAGGATTTGATCCTCCTAAACCCGACCGTTCCTCACTAAGGTGATCCCTTTTCCCTCCTAATGCATGAGGACATTGCATATCTTAAGCATGGGTGGGTGTCTTTAAAATTTAACGATTGATTTAGGATTTTCAAAACCTAAAACCATGCATTTTTATTTTCCTACTTGCATACCCAAAAAAATAAAAATGTTGAAAACTTTTTGAGGAAAAATTTTTGAAATCGGGACTAAGGTTGAAAAAATTACTTTTGGGTACAATGGGATTTAATCTTTAAACAAACTAGGGATGAGGATGTGAATCTGATCATTAGAATTTCAGGGTCTATTTTTAGACTAGATCAGATATCCATCTCTAAAATTTCACCTGAACTCATGATAGTTCAGGTGACTTGATCCTATTTTGTAATATGGAAAGTATTTGGCTTAGTTTCTGATTCAAAAACTTGCATTCCTTGAAGAAATTCTTGTGTCAATTTTCACACACAAGCCAACACTTAAAAAACAACTAAAAATTTGAAAAACTCCCGTGTTTGGACTTAGTAAAAGTCTGAAACAAATCATTGGTTTTAGTTCCCACCACCGAGAAGGAGGAAAATGCCTCCTTTGAGGACGCGATGTCAACATGTTACCACCTCGACGCTGCTCCATATCTATATTTCATATCTTTAGACGGAGCATTAAAGCGCATTTTAGTAGCTCAATTGTCTTGGACGGTGCTCTACCTATAGTGTCGGAGCAAGAGCTTGAGATTGCTTGGAGCGCCCCTTTACACCGCATTGTGTTTTGGGGTTGTGAGCTCCTGGGTGGTGTCATGGACAGTGCTATCCCGAAGCACTGGCGCCAGAGCCCCCTCGAGGATTGGTAACGGGAATGGTGATCCCGACACATCTGTTGTAGGACTAAGCTAAAAATAAGCATGGGGGAAAAAAATAATAATAATAACACGCCCCTATAAATGTTGGCATTTCACAAGCACAGACACAAGGTTTTAAAGGATTTTTGCAAGTTGCGAATCAGATTCATGAGCCAGAAAAATCCTAAAAACAAAAATTTCAAGTCATCTGAATTAACAAGGGGTTAATTTGTGAATTTTCTGGAGGATATATTGATCCCGTTTTGTCTAATGGTTGGATCCAAAACAAATCCCAATGTTTATCTTTAACAAATCCCGTACCTCCTGTGTTTAGATCAACCAAGGTCCCTTAATCTTTTTCTCCTCAAAAGTAGAAAAAAATTAGATTTCCCAAAAATTCTATTTTCCAAAAAAATTGAAATTTTGCTAAGAGACTAACAAAAGATAAGCATGGGGGTATGATAAACGCCAGTTTATCATCATTCTTATGCATTAAAACAAACCTATCTCTTAGGATTTTACTCCGCAAACGGGTTTTTGGGCTACATTTAGGCATAAATTAGGTTAGGCATGCATTGCATTTTTTATTGTATTTTTGATATGTTTTTGTGAGTGTTAGGGATGAACACATATACAGATCCCTAAAACCCTAGCACTCAAGAAGGCAAATGGTGAAGGAAAAGCTCAGACTAGTTGGAACTCAGCTTGATCCAGCTCACCACAGCTGGAACCTAACTCACTTGAACTAGGGTTAGCTCATCCCAGCTCCATTAAGCTAATCTCAGCTGAATGGCAGCTCAAGAGAGTTTATCTTATCTCACCCTAGCTCAAGTCAGCTCAGATCCAGCTCAACCTAGTTGAGTCTAGCTCATTTTAGCTCCCACAAGTCCACAAGGAGCTCTAGCTAGCTCAGCTGAGTTGACTAGAGTTCACCCCAGCTCAGATCCAGCTACATCCATCTCCACTCAACTCCAGCCAGCTGAAGAAGAACTCATCCCAACTCAAGAAGCTCAAGTCCAGCTCCCGGGGACTCAGCTTAGCTCAACTCAGTTGAGCCAAGCTACCTTAACTACCTCAACCAACTTGATTCTCCCTGGGAGCACCAGACCCAGCTCACCTCAGCTCATTATGGTAGAAGCCAGCTCACTTTAGCTTGACTTAGTAGCTAGCAAAGAACTAGCAAGCTAAGCCAGCTAGAGTAGCTCCATGCCAGCCTCTTCAATAGCTGCTAGCGCTAGTTCCAGCTCTAGACTTCTCCTCCTCAGCTCCTCTCTTCAAACCCCAGCTCCAATACCTCTTCCTCTACTCCATAGCTAGCTAAGCTAGCTTAGCTTATCTTAGCTTAGCTAGCAAACCAGCTCCTTGGCCATCCACCACCTTCAACTCAACCCTAGATAGCTCCACCAACTTGAGCCCTACCTAAGCTAGCTATCCTACTCATTTTGGCACCACCTCTTCACCACCTTTCACCCCTCAACTAACCACCAAAAGACACCAAAAGTTGGTGCCAAAACTAACCCTAACCACCTCCCTTTTGGCACCAACTTTCAGCCCCTTTATCCACCCTACACCTACCCACATAACCCATCCTACCCATCCACATACCCCCCTTCTAGAACCCTAAGGTGGTGCCACCTAATGGCCTTCTAGAAGGCCCATTTTGGATCCAATTCTAAAGGGCACCAAAGCCTTAACTACCCCCCTTAGCACCCCTTAGGTGGTGCCACTTATCCTTAGCCCTAGGATCCCCAACTACCCCCCATATCCTATCCTAGCCATCCATTCCAAGAGCCACCTATGCCCCCCTTCCTACAGTATATATACCTACCTAACTTCCCACATTTTCTTCATCCTCCAATAGTGTATTTTTCTACCTATACCCACCTACACCTACGGCCAAGAAGAAGGAGTAGAGAAGAAGATTAAAGGGGCACATCACCAGCCCCTTTGGTGCTTTCTTCTCCCCACTCTCTTCAACTTGGGCCACGCCAAGGAGGAGGAGCTTTCCACTTCAAGGAGGATGGCCAGGCAAAGGAGAAGGACCTAGGGTGGACGTCCACCCTTGGAGAAAAGCTTAGGGCATGCCCCCTTAGGGCTTACTTTGGAGGACATCAATTTGGTGGAGCTTTCAGAGACAAAGAGTTGGAGCACTTCTTTTCAAGCCCAGGAGCTACTAGGCTTGGAGCAAGGAGCCTCCCCTCTTCATCAATTTTTAAAGGATTAGTGTTTCTTTACTTTGTACTTATAATTCTAGTTGTAGAAGCTTTCCTCTACTAGGGTTTTTGTACAACACTTTCTCATTAATCAAGTTGCCTTCTTTAGTTGCATTCTTAATTGCGTTGTTTTTAGCATTCTTCACTCCCTCTCCCTAATTATTCTAGGCCTCCACTTGCCTAGAGTGAGCTTAGGGAGAGGCTCTACTTGCCACTTTAGGAGTAGTGTATTGAGTTAAGTGTTAGTCACTTTCTCGCCAACAATTTCGCATATTGATTTAATTTCAAAAACATAAAAAATGACATAGTTGAAAAGACCAAAAAGAAAGGTGATTTCTATTTCCAAGCAAGAGACCTAAATTTTGCAAACATATTGCCTCCTTGGACGACCCTAGATACCCCACTATCTAGGTTTATAAATTTAAGAGTTGATCAATTTTGCACGTTACAACGACGTATTTTACCAACCACGTAAAATTTGTGTCACGCAGCACCTCGTCAGTAAAGGAGAAGTCTCCAAGGTCCCTTGACAGTACTCTGTCACGCAATGACTGCAGGTACGGGTCGGCCATCTGTCCTGTGATGATGCGGTCTATCGGCTCTAGCCTCGTCTGTCGTGTCACAATCACTGCCCCACAGTGCCCCAGTAACTCTAGGGGTCGCCAACTACCCATCTCCTCCATGAGTCTCCAACTCTGTGCCTGTAAACTGGCCAAGTGGGCGGGCGCCTTCTGGCTCAAGGCATTAGCCACCACGTTGGCCTTCCCTGGATGGTAGGAAATGCTACAGTCATAGTCCTTCAGGAGCTCTAACCAACGTCTCTGTCTCATGTTGAGCCCCCTCTGATCAAACAAGTATCTGAGGCTCTTATGATCTGTGAAAATCTCAAAAGTCTCACCATACAGGTAGTGCCTCCAAGTCTTCAGTGCGAAGACGACAGCTGCCAGCTCCAGGTCGTGGGTAGGATAGCTATGCTCATGGGGCTTCAGTTGCCGCGAAGCGTAAGCGACAACGTGACCCTCCTGCGTGAGCACACCCCCTAACCCTTGCAAAGAGGCATCCGTGTACACAACGAACCCGCCACTGCTGTCTGGGATGGTAAGCACGGGAGCTGAAGTCAGCCTCTCCTTCAGCTCTTGAAAACATGCCTCACAAGCGTCTGTCCAAGAAAAGGAAACATCCTTCTGGTTCAGCTGTGTCATAGGACGTGCAATCTATGAGAAACCCCTGATAAACCATCGGTAGTAGCCTGCCAGTCCCAAGAAGCTGCAAATCTCTATCACTGTATGTGGTCTCTCCCACCTGAGCACTACCTCAACTTTGGCTGGGTCCACAGCCAAGCCATCCCCTGAAATCACATGACCTAAGAAGGTCACCTCCCTCAACCAGAACTCGCACTTGTTGTACTTAGCATACAGCCTACGTCGTCTCAATGTGTCCAAAACCATCTGCAAGTGTTGTTCATGCTGTGCCTGATCCCGAGAGTTGATGAGTACATCATCAATAAAGATCACCATGAACTGATCCAGATACGGTCTAAACACCCGGTTCATCAAATCCATGAAAGCAGCGGGGCGTTGGTCAGCCCAAACGGCATGACCAAAAACTCGTAGTGTCCATACCGGGTGCGGAAAGCTGTCTTGGAGACGTCGACCTCCTTGACCCTCAACTTGTGGTAGCCAGACCTCAAGTCTATCTTGGAGAATACCATGGCACCTCGCAACTGGTCAAACAAGTCGTCAATCCTCGGTAGCGGATACCTGTTCTTGATGGTAACCCTATTCAGCTGTCTGTAGTCCACACAAAGGCATAGGGTACCATCCTTCTTCTTCACAAACAATACCGGGGCTCCCCATGGAGACGCATTGGGCCTCACAAAGCCCTTCTCCAGAAGGTCCTGCAACTGGGACTTGAGTTCTCGCAGCTCAAGTGGTGCCATCCTGTAAGGTGCTGTAGAAATGGGGCTGGTCCTTGGTACCAGTGAGATCTCAAACTCGATCTCACACTTGGGCGGTAGTCCTAGCAGCTCCTCTGGGAACACGTCGGGGTACTCTCTGACAACCGGGATACTCTGAAAATCTATCACGGGACTAGGCTCTGCCACTACACAAGTCAGAAAGCCCTCACACCCCTGGCCCAAAAGTCTCGCTGCCTGAAGTGCAGAAATGCACCTGAAACTTCTGTCTACCGGCTGTCCGTGAAACTCAAAAGAAGGCACCTCCGGTATGGAGAAGATGATCTTCCTCTCAAAATAGTCCACCAAAGCGTGGTAAGCGGACAACCAGTCCATCCCCAGAATCACGCCAAAGTCCTCCATCGGTATCACAATCAGATCAGCAGGGGAGGCTGTGTCCCCTAACACTGACCTCACAACCTGTGCAAACCTCCTCAGCTACAAAAAGCTAACCACCCGAACCTCCGATCACAAACGGATCCTCTAACAACACAGTCCTGCCCCAAACTGACAACAAAACTAGTAGCGACAAACAAGTGTGTGGTGTCGGAATCAAAAAGTGTGTAAACTAGTCTGCCGGAAACTGTAACCATACCTGCCACCACTGAACCTAAAGCCCTGGCATCTCTGTGTGTCAAGGCATTGATACGCCCCTCAGCCCTAGGTGCGGACGAAGCAGCCACACTCTGCGTCGGATGGGTAGCCGCTGGCCGGTACCCTCCCCGCGACTGCTGTCCTCCCCCACGCGCCTGGGAATCGCGGCCTCCTGCACGAACTCCAGTGCTCAGCGCGGGGAGCATCTGCTGACCTCCAGCCTTAGACGGGCAGTCCCGCCTGATGTGGCCCGGCTAGCCACATTGGTAGCAAAGAGGAACTCGACTCCCACCCCCGGTAGGTCCTTGCTAACGGTTGGGCGGGGGTCCGATGCTGGTAGCTGGCCCCTGTTGGGGACCCCCAAAGGCCACTGACAGCCCCGCAAAGCGTGACGGCTCTCCTATGGGTGTCGCGTGCCTCCTCTCTCACCGGCCCTGTGAGTAGTCTGGCTGGTAGGGCCTCTTCCGTCCTCTATCAGTGTCACGTGCGGCCGAGTTGGTCTCCTCATATGTCATGGCTGCCTCCACCACTATAGAGAACGTAGGCAGCTTCAGGGGTTTGACATACCCCTGAATAGCAGGGCAGAGCCCCTCGGTGAACCTCCACAAGCGCTCCTCCTCGGTAGCCATAACAGTCGCGGCGAAACGAGTCAGCTCCAAAAAATGCGTGCGATACACGCTCACGGTCATCGTCCCCTGGCAGAGAGTGTGGAACTCCTGCCTCCTCTAATCCTGCCACGTCTGGGGGAAGTACTGCTCACAGAAGAGGGTGACAAACTGATCTCAAGTCGGCTCGGCCCCCTCCTGACCTCTAACTGCCCTCCACCACCTGTGTGCCGCGCTCCCCAGCTGGTACATGGCAAAGGCCACGTGGCACTCCGCAGGGGGAGAAGGGTGTCAAACACCTTCTCGATCTGCTCGAGCCAGTCCTCTGCCTCGGTCGGGTCCTCATCCCCCTTGAAGGAGGGGGGCTTCAGCTTTCGGAACTGTCTGAAAATCTCATAATGGCGCTGAAGTGGGGAAATTGGTACACCTCCAGGCAAAGAAGGCTCGTGCTTGGAAGTGTTAGAGGACGGTGGGGGTGATGGAGGGCCACCCCCTCCCCCACGTCCAGCGCTGTGTCTGTCTCGCGGTCCCACAGAGGACTCCCCCTCCGCAGCCCCAGGGAGAGGCGCCCATGGAGGCGGGTGAAGCTCCTCTCGTACGATTTCTTATATCAGCTAGGTGAGGTCCTGGGCCTGAACGCCCGAAAGTATTGGCTGGTCCACTGAGACGTCGGGCTCAACACGTTCGCCTCTTCGACCTCGACCACAGCCGCATCCGTGGCCCGCCTCAATGGCTCCACGTTGAGGCATCTCCTGTAAGGAGACGCGAACACTAAACAGGAAGATGTCAAATCTAACTGACATTCAGCAAAGGAACCTTAGAACAAATGTCAAAAGGAACGTTGTGGTGGTTACTCTAGTTATAAGCACGTGAATTGGTTATTTTCCAGCTAGTTGGTTCACTTCTCGGGACGACCTTGCTCTGATACCATTTTATTACGACCCGATTCCCAAATCCCTACAGGACACGAGACTGGACCGACTCGACTGATCCTAAGACCCAATCGTCCAACAAGAAAGTAACCAAAAAGCAGTAAAATAAACCACATTCACCATGCAAGCAACTAACAGTAACAAAAGTACAGCAGTAAAGAAATAAACTACTACAGTACACACCACCACAACAGTAGGAAAGTAAACGAGTACAGGAATATAAGTTCACAATGAAAGAGTACAGAAGTGTAATAACTACTCACTACAACAGGAAACAGAGTATAAAAGAAAGCTACAACTACTGGGCTCTACTGGGCCCAGCACCCTCTGCAGCCGTAGGCTCTGGCTGCTCAACACCAGGACCTTAAAAAGGTTATGAGTACAAAATGTCAGCGAATGCTGAGTAGAGTGGTAACCAATGAACTAAAATAGTAAAGGTGGACAGGTAGCTATTGTTTTTCAATTCCTTTCTTTCTTTAACTAATTATTCTTTCTTCCATCACTTGGTTTATTTATCAAATCTCTTTCTTGATCTCGAATGTTCCTCGTGGGAACAATCTTGATTGCAGTCTTTTCCGAAGAGTAGAAGTCACACGTGGTGCTCTCCTGGCCGGGAGAGTCCCTCGTGGTGGTCCTACACCCAATCAACTACCCCAAGGTAACAGACAGACGTAACGGGGACTATGGCATGTGCGATAAACACACAGGTAGCTACCCCGCACTGGCATGCGGTCAGTCATTTCCGTTAGTGAGTACGCCCAAAGCACAGCACGGAACCAGTATAGGGCATAGCCCTCTTAGTAACAAGGGTCTAGCCCCTAAGAACCAAACAGGGGTCTCACCCCTCCGCAGTCCGTGCACCCTCACCTGACAACCCTGGTTTGCCCAGTGGGCCTAACAAGTCGGTGTAGGGCAGCTAGCTGAACCCCGGGCCCCGTGGGGTGGCTAGCTCTCTCCCTACACTAGTAGCTCTCCCCGGTATAGTGTACACGAGGGCCACTGAGTCAGTGCAAAGTGGCCAATCCTAACCCTGGGTCCCAACCAAGGGCGGCTAGCTCCCCTCTACACTAAGAGGTAACATGCGCTCCCCTTGGTACCACATACTCAAGGGCCAGCACACTTCCCAGCACATTCCCAGATCCATTCCATTTAATTCCAGGAGCTCATCTCCTAATTCCTCGTAGGCTTCATGTTCATATTCCTCAGGCCATTCCATACCAGGTTTCATCATTTCTATTTCTATTCTCAGGTTATACACATGCAAATTGTAATTCTATTGTTCACTTTCCCATTTTTAGGTTATTCACAGGTAGCTCGTATTTCCAACATTCACCTTTCCATTTCCAATTCATATACATGCAGCTCATATTATGTCATTTCACGGTACGACAGGAATGTTACACTCAACAGTTAACTAACACAAATATTACATATTTCGCAGGCAACTGTTATTCATTTACAGGCAATTGTTCTCATTCTATCTACTCATTCAAGACTGCAATCCATACATTCAATACAAACATTCCACTATTTCTAGTCCTAGGATTCATGCCATATGCTAGGATCTAATCATTCACTCCACACATGCATTCAGGTTTGTAATTAAACTAGGGGAAGCCACTCTACCAGTAAACCCAGGAGTAATGGGGGCTTGATCGGCAGGTCCACGTGCATCAACAAACCCCAAACCCACAACGGAACGAGGTCTTATCACAAGGATCAATCACAAGAGACTACTCAGAACAGTATAGAAAGTATTCCAACAAGTAGAGGAATTCATACAGCAAACAACAGTATCTTAAATGCAGAAATCGGACCGCAAACGGACCCTAAACAGGTCAAAAATAGGGATTCTGACTTAAATCAGACGTCTAGAACACCTCCCAGACGTCTTAAAAGAGTCCAGTAACATACCTAAGCCTCTGCGTCAATCCTCAGACGTCCAGGAACTCCACTGGACCGTCTGGACCCAGTTCCAAACGTCCGACCACCTCTTCGGACGCCTGGAAGCGCTTCCCGTCATCTGGTGCCTCGTCCAGACGTCTGAACTGCATGGGAGGGCGTGTCCCGCTCCTTCTCGAAGTGAATCCTGCACACATCAACGAAAATCTTCTCAATATGGCACGAAACAGCGCCTCGGTGGAATGGCCTGCATGGCCGTATCTGCAAAGAAGGTGTACATCGCGAAGCTTACCTCTCAGTCGTCTGGAACCTCCTCCAGACATCGTCTACATCGTCTGGACATCGATCTAGACATTTGATTCTGGGAAAAGCCCAGAATCAGAACCTACCTTCGCCTTCTCGTGCCGCACGTGGCCGCGCCTCGCCCACTCGCCTGCTGCTCCGGCTGCAGCAGTGTCGGGGAGGACATCCCTGATGTACCTCTCCACCTCGCGCATGCACCAACTGGCCGTAAGCTCTCCAGCGAGCTCCCACAGGAGCTCGCGCGCTTGCTCTCCTCTCTTCCCCTCACTGCTCCTCCTCTCCTCCCATGCTGCTCACACTCGCTGCTCGCTACTCTCGCTAGAGGAAGGAGAAGGGTGGCTGGAAGTGGGGTGAACGAGGGAGAGGAGGGGGGTTTAAATAAGGTGTGGGGTTAGGGTTTGCATCGGCGAGAGGAGAGAGAAGGAGAAGAAAATGAGGGTCACGTACTGTCTGCACACAGCAAGTGCGCAAACGCGAGGATGTACACGAAAATTTTGATTTTCAGACATCTGGGAATGAGTCCAGACGTCTTGCAAGACGTCTGACCCTCAGTCCAGACGTCTTACCAGACATCTGACCTAAAGTACGGACATCTTAAAAAGGCTTAATGACACGGGTCTTAACACTAGCTGACATTCAAAAGATGAATGCGGCTATGCAAAAACAACACAAAGATGAGATCACAGAGGTTCGCAATCAACTCATCCAAATGGAGAATTCCCGCCAACCTGGCACACTCCCTTCGCAACCCCTGCCGAATCCGAATAACATGCCGAACCAGAAGCACGTTATGAACCCAAATCTGGGCCAAGCCCACTTGATTTATTAGGCCCCTTTTGCTCCATCACCCGACAGGATGGAAGTTTTGACATCAAACTCGGGATTTCAGTAGCAGCCACCTATTTTACCTACACCAAACTTGAACCAGGCAGGACCGAATTCAATAACAACCTATAGTGGCAAAGCAACACAAGACCCACCTTACCCAAGCCACTTACAGCCTGGTAGTAACCCAAACCCTAGGACAATCATCCAGGATACCTTTGTCCCAGATCAAGAACCTGGACCTATTCTGGAGGAACCATCCAAGGTTCCATTTCCTGAAGCCTTGACCAAGGGAAAGAGGACAACCAAACCCGTGGCACTTGAAGAGGACCTGGTCAAGCTCTTTGAGCAGGTCCATATAAACATCCCCTTGATGGATGTAATTCGCCATGTACCAACTTACGTAAGATTTCTAAAAGATGTGTGTACACCTAAATATAAGCCGCAAGCCAAAAGTGGGAGCCCAATCGTATTGTCAGAGCAAGCCAGCTTTGTCATTTTGAGCAAACTCCCACCAAAGACAAAAGATCCAGGTACTCCTCTGATTTCCTGTACAATTGGTGATATCCAAT